>CM057456.1:1371752500-1377502500 GCA_016271365.2 Neoceratodus forsteri
CCATTGGAGATGCAATATCTTATTTTTAGTGGTGTCCTGCTTTTACGCTTCTAGAATGTAAGTATCCAGGAGACCACAGCAGAGATGTGATATCTCATTTTCAGTGAGGTCTGTTTTTTACAAATTTTTTACAATGTATTTACCCATCCCTTACAGAAATAATTATATGAATTTTTTTCATGCTGCACGCATAAAGCTACCCATGGGATATGCGTGCTGCAAGCATGATTTAAATGTTAAATTGGAACCAATTGCATGCATGTGATATGCATGCTTGCATGCAGCAAGCAAGTGTGAAAAGCCTGCTTCTTATATTAAATTGCAACAGAGTGCATCCATGTGGCCTGCATGCAAAAAGCAACTGGTCACTGAATACTGCACACATAAAAGTTAAGTGACTTGCTCAGGATCACACAGCATACAAGTGGGAGTTGATAAGATTCAAATGCAGGTCTTCATGTCTCAAGGACTCCTGGTTTGCAGTTCAGTGCCTTTAACCACTAAGCTATACTGCCTGCATACATATGGCTCACTTGTACTTCAATACAAATCTGCATATATCTGCACGCATGCGGCATGCTTATAGCCACTGATATAGTTTTTAGTTTCTTGTCCCTCCTCATCTCAGCTGCACAGCTGAACTGTAGCACACATATCAATGAAAATACATGTGGCTCTTCCCACTCCCAATACACACACTTACCCACAAAACTAACTTCTATCTGGCCTGTACCCCTACTATTTTCTCCCCATAGTTTTGAATGCTTCCAAGCAAATTGAATTTAAGGGGCAACAAAAAAGTAACAATAACTCGGCACCCACCTACCCACATGGCCAGTCCCCACCATGCACACACACTGTAGCAGGTGTGGCCACACTGCTACAGACAACCCACCAAGTATAAATATAAGTCAAGAGCCTCTTACTTGAGTACTAGAGAGCAAGAGGTAGGAGTCTTTAAGAGATGATGTCCATGGGTCAGAGTGCTGGTGCGAACCCCCTTGAAATGAATGGAATTTTTTTTTATTACTATTTCATGCATTAT
The DNA here is from genome assembly GCA_016271365.2 of Neoceratodus forsteri. Taxonomy (NCBI): domain Eukaryota; kingdom Metazoa; phylum Chordata; order Ceratodontiformes; family Ceratodontidae; genus Neoceratodus; species Neoceratodus forsteri. The sequence continues at coordinate 1,371,753,546 of CM057456.1, forward strand.
GATGGAGAGTTTGAGAATAATGAAGATCACTGTTCTTCAAATAAGGCCCTTATTAGTTGAGCTGTGGCCTTCATTAATCTCCAACTCTCCATCAATAAATGTATAAAATAGTAGTAAAAAAAATACCATAATTCATTTCAATGGGGTATGCCCCTGCACTCTCCCTGGCCCTGTGTCATAATAAGCCTGACTATAGCAGGGCTCAAATAATCTGTGCATACCATACTGCTCAACTGTCCCTGAATGCAAGGGACAGCTCTCATTTTAACCCTGAAAACAGCTCTACCCTCTCATCCATCTGTCATGGAAAGCATGCTATTCAAACAGAGGATGTCCTGTAAATTGAGACTTTGTGAAAGGGGTGCCATTTCAGATTTCAGCAGGGTGGGAACCAACAACCAGTGGAGGCGAGGTACTAGCTAGCCCCTAGGTGGCAAGCTCTGGAATGTCTGGAAAGTCTCTAAAAGGTAACACTTATTTGTTATTACTGGAAAGTGATACGCAAATCATAAAAAATTAAAATGTATAAGATTCATCTGTCTATACCCCCAGAACAGTGCATCAGAATTTGGCTTAAACCCACCAAGTCACTAACCACTTTTTTTCTGGCTGAAGTTCTGCCCCCCCCCCAAAAAAAACAACTTTGTTTCACGGTCTCTCTCCAACTCCATTCCATTCAATACCCATCCCATATGGGTTGTGAAGTTGCCCAAAGGTGCAGAAACATGAAAAACACATCAATAGTTTAGTCCTTCCTCCTTCCCCAACCCCCCTGTAAAAAACTTATTTACTTTTACTTACCCAGCCATCTGGCCAGAACCTGCAGCCTAGCCCAGTGTGTCACCAACCTAATTTTTAGTCCACTCCTTCTCCATCCTTCTGCCGGAAGCTGGATGCTAGAACCGACCATCTCAGGTCCCCAACGTGGTCTGCGACCAAGTCACCTCACCAACCAAACCCACCCAAACTGTGTTGCTTGCTTCTGGCTTGGCTGCTGACATGGCTGTTGTAGCACTACACTGATCAAGCCCATGAAGGCTGCCCACACATCTGTCACTGCTGCTGTGAGGCCTAGCTTGCTGTCATGGGGGCCCACACCGTTTTTGTTTTTTTTGTGAGCTGAGCCTAGTAGAGTAAGCGTAGTCACGAGTTAGCTTCTAGCTCACCCCAAGTTCCTTCATCCACCAACGGAGATGGAGACTCACTAAGAATAGACCAACAAAAACATGCTGCCACAACACTGCCATTGAGAGTTTAGTGCTCACTGACTCCTCCAAGCTGTAATGTGCAGCCTGCCTACACTGGGGCAGGAAAGACAGTGTCCCACTCACATGACTCATATTCTTGCATGGCTGGAGCTCCTCCATGTCATGTGTGATGGCACTGCTGCTAATAGGTGGTGAGAGTGAACAACACAATACAGACACAGTCGAGTCAGGAGTGCACCTGCAACATGAGCACAACATAGGCCAGGGGGCACTTATGCAAAAGATTAAATCCAAATGTAATTAATTATCGCCACACCATAAGAACAACCTAGGCACAATGGGGGTTGGGGCAACTGCCCTACTGAATGTCATAAATGTAAATAATAAAAAGTATTAACAAAGGGGGAAGTTGATTTTGATATTTCAAACTCCGATATCCCCAGGAAAAATGGCTGGGGTTTGATTCTGAGCAGCGAGATTATAAAATACATGATGTTCCATTTCTAACCACCTTCACAGCATTGGCTATGTATAGCAGCTGTAAAAGAAAGGTTTAAATCCATTTTTTAACTTCCTTCCTTTTTAATCCCTTTTATTAATTTTGATGACTGTCATATATTGTGTTCTTACTTTGATATTGTACTTGTTTGTTGGGAGGCAAAAGTATTTTAAAGCATCTCTTAAGCACTTTGTTAATTGTTGCACCTGTGAGAGTATTGGCACTGTTATGTGTTCCACACTTTGAACAGTTTATTCATTTTAAGTCTGCCTCTTGCCACAGGTATTTAAACTGAGAGAGAGGTGGGCACTGGCTGATGCTCTGAGGAAGATGGGGTTTCTCACCAAGCATCAGCACTTTTGGTCCTGAATATGGGCACTCTCAAAATGTTTGCATACTCCCAGTGTTTGCTTGTATCTAAATGTGCCAATAAAATTATGTTTTAATATCAAATCCTAAATTGAAAATATGGATTATACTGTCTGTGCTGCTCCCCAGGAATCTTCTGTTCTTAGTGGCTCCACTGTTTCTCATGTTTGAATACACCAGTGTAGAGAATGAAACACTCAGCTAGGAGGCCGTGAAACTACAAGACAGGTGAGCTCTAAATAAGACAATGTTTTCATCTTCTTGCTAAGGATTGGGGTTTCAGTGGGCCCTAGTATAGATTCTCTGACTGCTGTGTGTACAGATTTTATTAGGCAACACAATATAGCTAGAAATGACAGCAAAAAACGTGGTGGCAGTAACTCTAGATGCATTACATTTTACAGAAGAGATAGGTGCCACTATCATATAAGCAAGTTCTGATTAATGGGCAGCTTTCTAACGTGGGGTCTGTTACTAGTGGGGTAACACAAGGTTCTGTTTTGGGCCCCTGTCTATTTCAGCTTTTTATAGCTGACATAACAAGCACTTGCTGGTCAAATACTATTAAATATGTTAATGATATTAAAATTGGTGGACTATGTTCCAACTGGAATCAAATAACATCCATTCAGAATTATCTGGATCTAATGTCTAAAATCGATTACTACATGGGGGATGAAACTGAACCATAATAAAGTGCAAGATTATGCACTTTTGGGACTAATAATCCCTCTCATGCTTACACATTAGGTAATAGAGTGTTAACCAGTACTGACATAGAGAAGGATTTGGGGGTCCTCGTAACTGAAGATTTCCTCCCCAACTCTCAGATGAATGAGGTTATTCTTAAGGCTAACCAGATTATTCAGTCCATAAAGAGGAACATCAAGTCAAGAGATAGCAAAGTATTAATGCCCCTATACAGAGCTTACGTCCACCCTCATTTAGATTTCTCTCCACAATTATGGTGCCCCTTTAAAAAACAGGATATTACACAACTGAAAAAGGTACAAAGAGGATTCACTAAAATAGTGATAGGTTTGAGAAATGTCCCATCAGAAACCAGACTTAGTTCTCTGAACTTGATGCCCCCTTTCTACCAGACGTTTAAGAGGGGATCTCCTTCTGATGTATGATATCATCAATGATCCCTGTTTATTAACAAGTTTAGGGTTTATGTTTAAGGATGACACTTGTAATTTCAGAGGCCATCCACTTCAGCTACAACGTAGGAGATTCAATCTAATGCCTCGTAAATTTTTCTGTACGTTATGCATTATTAAGCCCTGGAATGTATTACCTCTGGAGGAGATTATTAGCAGTTCTAAGTCAATATTTAAGTCCTGGTTGGACAATTTTATCCTCTCAGGCACCTCCATTTGTTACTATTAGTACATAGGAGCAATTATGGGACTCATGGCTCTCTAGCTTCTATCAGATCTTAGTATGAATCTTAGTATATTCAGAGACAGAAAAAGCCTGTTTAACATAGAACTTGAAAACATACTGTAGAAACATAGACTTTGATGTCAGATAAGGACTGCTTGGCACACCCAGTCTGCCCATTTCCTTACCTTTCAGATAAGCTGTAGATCCTAATTAACCAACAGTCAACTTTCTCCTACCCCCCACCACTAGAATTGCCTTTTGTCTGTCCCACGCATTCTTGAATTACCTCACTGTATTTGACCCCACTATCTCCTCTGAAAGGCTGTTCCATGCATCCACCACTCTCTCTGTGAAAAAAAAATCATGACATGGCCCCTGAGCCATCCCTACTCTATCTTTAAATTGTGCCCCTTGTTGTTGCATATCTCTTTTTCTGAGAGATGCTACCCTCTTAGACTTTATTGATTCCCTTGAAGATCTTGAATGTTTCTATCATGCCCACCTTTTCCTTCCTTTCCTCTAGGGTATACATACTAAGCTCCTTTAGTCTCTCTTGATATGACTTCTGGTGCAGACCCTGCACCATTTTAGTTACCCTCTTCTGGACTGCAACCATCCTGTCTATGTCCTTGTGGAGACTGGGTCTCCAGAACTGCACACAGTACTCCAGATGGGGTCTCACCAACTGTCTGTACAGGTAGATAACAACTTCCTGTTTTCTACTGTTGATGCCTCTCCCTATGCATCCCAGTGTCCCCCAACCTCTCCTTACTACCTTCTCACATTGCTTGCCTACCTTTAGGTTGTCTGATATGACTACCCATAGGTCCCATTCCATTTTTGTTGTTGTTAGTACCCCCCCATTGTGTACTCTTCCCCTGAGTTTTTGTTTCCCACATGCATTACCTTGCACTTCTTTGCATTGAATCTAAGCTGCCATACTTTTGACCATTCCTCCAACCTTGCCAAGTCCCTTCTCATCCTTTACACCCCACCTTGTGTATCAATCCTGCTGCAGATCTTTGTGTCATCTGCAAAGAGGCATATTTTTCCTTCTTGACCATCTGCAATGTCACCTATAAAGACATTAAAGAGGACTGGTCCAAGTAGTGAACCCTGCGGTACCTCAGTAGTAACCACCCTTTCCTCAGAGTGGACTCCGTTCACTATTACACTCTGCGTCCTGTTATCCAGCCAATTGTTTATCCAGGCTACCACCCTAGGACCCACTTCTAGGCAGGTTAACTTATTTATTAATCTTTTATGTGGGACTGTATCAAATGCCTTGCTAAAGTCTAGGTAGGCCACATCCACAGCCCCTCTCTGGTCTACTACTTTGGTCACCCAGTCAAAGAAATCTATTAGACTCATCTGATTTGACCTTACCACTGTGAATCCATGCTGCCTTGAGTCCTGTGCCCCTCTCGGTATTCAACAATTCTTTCTTTCAGAAGTGATTCCATCATTTTTCCTACCACTGAGGTCAAACTTACAGGTCTGTAGTTTCCTGCCTCTGTCTTGCTCCCACTTTTGTGGAGGAGAATTACATCTGCCTTCTCCAGTTCCCAGGTATCACACCATCCTCCCATGACCTGTTAAAAAAGGTAGTCAGTGGTGTCACTAGTTCTCCCCTTATTTCTTTTAGAATATCTTGGGTGAATCCCATCAGGCCCCATTGCTTCTGTCCACCTTGAGTTTTAGGAGTTTTTTCAGGACCCTTTCTTCTGTGAATGGACTGGTATTGACCCCTCTATCCAGAGTGCTTCTACTTTTTGGTTTAGGTACCTTCCACTACTCACAGGTGCACAGGTGACAAGTCCACAAATGAAGTTATTTTGCCCATTTTACATAAAGGGGTTGATGTACCGCTAGCACTAGACATACTGCATTAACCACCAGCACCACTAATACTCTGACCACTTGACAAGATTTCTAAGTCATAATCCTCCCCCTCATCATGCCTATAGTAATCCTCTGGTATTATTTAATCACTACTGCAGACATTCCTACTTGGTCTTACACTCATGGAAGGGGATAACATGCTCAGTAAGGTTGATGATGAGGGTGAACGTCCCACTAAGGCATTAGCTACCATCTGGTGCTGGGTCCACAGTGCTATGTGCCTGTTCTAAAGATGTCTCTGCTTGGCCCCCATGCCCAAATGACCCCCCTTTTTATCTCGACTCACACACACATGTCAAAGCTGGCAGATTGCAACAGACTCATCATTTGCATCTTGCACAAAAAATCCCAAACAAGGGACTGTGATCCCCTACTTTTAACATGTCCCTGATGCTGTTTATTGGACTCTGGTTTTTCAATCCCTGAAATGGGGGGTTGTGCTACATGATTTTTCAGGTTGGACACACTTGGACTCCAACTTACCACCATGACTACCTATGATTATTACTGTGTCGTCGTCATCATCATCATCACCACCACCACCACCCCCCTATATTTTTGTGCCACACTTTGAATGATTGAATGACAAAGGCATGACCTCAACCATGCTGGAAGAAATGTGACTTTGCGAGTTACCGTTGCCAGGATCACAATCATGTTCAACTACCATGGGGATGTTAATGGGAAGTATGACATCATCTACACTGTCAGTCAAAGCTTTAGACTCAACTATATTTTTTGAAATGGTTAACTGGTCGGAAGTGGAACTTGAGGGAGCAATACTCATGCCAGCGGAAACTGCACTAACACCACTAGCTGGGGCAACATCATCTCCTCCAGCTATGAGAGAAGCTGCAGATTGCGCTGTAAAAAACATTGATGGAGAAATCCCTTTACTGACATCAGCTATGCACTTCTATGTACTACCACGCCCATGGACAATCTTGCCACTGGCATCAGTGTCATGGCCATAAACAGCTTTGCTTTCACATCTCTTTGAAGGCATTTTGGGGGATCATCAAGAAAATTCTAAACAAATTTAGATTTCTAAACTTTCACTCTGGGTCAGTGGATGTGAAGCCAAATAAAACAACAACAGTGGCTTGCAGACGGAGACTGGGCACTAAACAGATGCAAAAGCACAGTCAGATTAAAATTGCACTGTGCAATCAAGAGGAGATGTAGACACAAAGTCACAACAACACCTTAACCAGTACTCACAAGTCACAATCCAATCTGGAAAATAATATCTTTGCCGGTTGGTGGGGGTATGCACTGCAATAATAGTCCAAAACCAAGATACCACAAAGCAGTACAAAATCATGCAGGTGCAGTGAATAGCAGGTTCACACTGCTGCAATTACTCTGTGGTACAATAAAATGTGTCTGATCTGATGGCACACGTCAAAAAACACACTACAAGTAATGCGTAGCAAATTGAAAACTTCAGTAATATAACCAAATCTTTTAAACAAACTGAAATTATGCACTGCTGCACCACAACAATCAGCAAAATAAATGTCAATAATTACTGAAAATATTACTGTGTGTACATTAACAGTTATACAAGAAAAATATAACCAAAAACAGAAAGACTGCCTTTTTCTACCAATTTTAACCTACCTTCACCACAGATACACCCCTTCCCCAAAGCACACTTCAAGTGTCTGTCAGTAAATGTACTGAATGTTCTAAATTAACATTCAAAATCCACACACAAACAATAAACACCCAATGATATGAGCACAGGATGGTTTTCTACAATTGATGTACTAAATTTTGAGAACAAAATGGCTCAAAAGGGCTTTTGTAACAGCATTTAGAGGATTTGAATCGCAGAGCTCTGAAAAGAAACTGTCTCCATTTACCACTACACAGAACTGAGGCTGCACAGAACAATCTAGAGCCCATGTGACCTGCAATCCCATGAATCACTGCAAAATTCACATTGGAGCCGAATAACAAGCTGAAGTGATATGAAGTACATTGATTTCTATGTACTTCACATTAAAGTTGGTACAGAAGTGGTTGGGGGAGGGCACAGTAACACAAAGTCATTATTATCAATGAACTTCGCGTTCCTCATTATGCAAAGTACTCCACTTTGCATTGTGGATTACTTCACGGATTCTGCATTACTCCATGAATTGCTTCGCAGAGTGAATTTTGGCAACTTTGCCCACCTCTGTCTAAAAGAAGCATCAAAACAATTGGAAAATCAAACATTTAAAAAAAAATAACATAAATAGAGATCCCACAGAAGAAATAAAAACAGAAATAGATGTTTTTCTAAGCCTTGTCTTAAACAAAGAATTTAACACAGATCAAGAGTATAATGACCTAAAAACACAGATGATCCACTACAGTTGACCCTCTACATTTTGCCTAAGGTACACAAATATGGGGGAAGGGGATGGGGAGATCATTATTTCCTGTTTTGGCAACATTACTGAGCCTCTATCCAAATATACTCTTCCTCTGCCCTCACCACTTTTTCTGCAAGACACAACAGGCACCATCTTCGACATAGAAGACTTCATACCAAAGGATTATTAGCACCATAAAATACTTCCTCAGAACTTCAGACATGATTATAGTCATTCGGGATATTGAAAGTCTGTACTCAATTATTCCCTGTGTGTGTGTGTGTGTGTGTGTGTGTGTGTGTGTGTGTGTGTGTGTTGGGGGAATACAAGCCTTGGAACACTACCTGAGTCAAAGACAAGACAACATGGTACCACCTACAGATAACCTGTTAGAAATATGTGAGATTGTTTTGACATCAAACTGTCTCATTTTCAACAATAAACATTACAAGCAGAAAAAAATGTATTGCAATGGAGATCACTTTTGCCCCAAGTTTGGCCAGTGTATGCAGTGGTTTATTTGAAGAAAAACATCTTCAACCCAAGCAGACATTTTTTTCACAAATATTAAATTGTGACATTGATATATAAATGATTGTATACTGTTATAGGAGGTAAATAAGCATGATTACTACAAGTTCTTGATGTACTTAAATTCATGTGATGAAAACTTGAAATTCAGTGGAACAGCAGATTTAATGATAGTGGACTTTCTGGACCTACGTATTTCCAAAGAAGGAGACAGAATGGAGACAACTGTCTGTTGGAAGCCTATGTCCAGAAACACCAGAAACACCGTACTAGAGGCAAACAGTTAACATTTGGAAGCTTGAAAAACAAATATTTCAAAAAGCCAAATGATTTCAATGAAACACAACTGCAGTACTGAATGGGAGTTTAAAAATCAGGCAGTTGATCTTAGTAACAGATTAATGCAACGTAAATACGATCCAAAATTAATAAGGGGAGCATATTACTGTGTGGCAAAGACCCTCAGGGAGGTGTTATAAGACAAAAAGAGAAAATACCAAGAGAAAACTAGATAACTTTTGTGGCTAAATATGCTCCAATGGCTGAATATATCAGGAGAATAATGTATTGAACACTGAGATATCCTTACAACAGATGAAACTGTGTCCAATATTTGTGAACAGAAGCCATTAGTCAGTTTTAAATGTGGTAAAAAAACTAAGGACTGAGTTGTTCACAGTCATTTTCAGACAACCAATAATGTGAGAGCAACATGGGTGCCCCAACCACCCAAGGGAAGTTTCAGCTTTGTAAACTGTACACATTGTAACAACACAAAAGACAGCGGCACTTTTTGACATCTGAAGAAACTAATCCTATATGAAGTGAAGGAATTCATTAATTGAATGACAGAAGGTGTGGTCTGCATGTTGTGATGTCCATGTGGGTAGGCATATGTGGGCCAAACAAAACAGGCTTTAAAGATCCATTGGTGAACATAAACAAGCAATATGCAACAGCAATGAGGCATATACCATCAAAAGACACTACAAAGAGGCAAATCATGGATCCTGTGCCACTTTAAGATTCCAAGGTATTGAAAACATAAAGAAGCCAATTAGAGGAGGAGATTTTGGCAAAAAATTAAGACAACAAGAATGCTACTGGATTCGTGAGCTGGGCACAGTAACTCCTGGAGGTCTAAATGACAGCAATAATGTGAGCTGTTTTCAGTAAATATATTCTACTACTTGTGTTTTTTTTTTTTTATTTAGTTGTTTAACCAGGTATAGCACACTAAGCTGAAAGCTTTTTTTACAAGAGCAACCTGGGAGCACAAGGAGGTTAAGTGACTTGCTCAGGGTCACACAGTATGCAAGTGGAAGCTGTGGGATTCAAACCCAGGTCTGGTCTGCTGGATGTCACCAGATTTGCAGCTCAGAGCCTTAGACCACTGCGCTATACTGCCTCCTCTAGAACCTCTCTGGTTCTATCACTACTACAGGGTTGGATATAGTAATACCTGGTGGCTTAGACAGTGAATACCTGAGTAATTTTGGGAACACAATTCTATCTTTGCACCTTCCCTCTATACTATAATGTGTATTTTAATTAAAACCATTTTCCTATGTTTTGTACATGGTCGATCCTGTGAAAATGCTTTGAAACAGGACACCACATAAACTGAGGTCACTGCTAAGAGAATTGTTTTGTTTCTGGGAAATTTTAAATTCACTTCCATGATTTTTCTTACAGTAGTTATAATATACATGCAAATTCAGATATTTTTCTGTTTTTTTGTACATGGCCAGTCCTGTGAGGGTGCTTTGAAATGGAACACCATGTAAACTGAGGTCACTTTTTGAAGAACTCTTTTGTCTTCATGATTTTTCCTATAGCAGCTATATATGGTTGTTTCTGTGAAGGTGGCCTTAAATGGGGCACCTCGTAAATCTTATTTTCCTTAAGTTAAAAAATAGATTTAAACCCGTATCACAGCTGCTATACATGGTTGGTCTTGTGAAGGTGGTTAGAAACTAAACACCATAAATTCTAAGATCTCTCTGCTCGGAATCAATATCTTGTCATTTTTCCTGGCATACAGTATCTGAGTTTTAAATATCAAAATCAACTCCCCCTTTTTAGAATCCTTATTATTAAGGCTGTGCAAAATTAGACTTTTGCTGGCAGACTTCTGGCGAAGGTCTGAATTTTGCTTTCACGAAATTTGGGAATGCAGTTTGGCAACTTTCATAGAAATTCTGACTTAGAATGGTGGAATGAAGACTGGAGAAGGGCTCATGTGATCCTTCTCCACAAGAGTGGAGGCAGGGAGGAGGCAGGGAACTACAGACCAATCATTCTTACCTCAGTATTGGGCAAGATTATGGAGGCACCCTTTAAGGAAAGGATAGTGCACACCTGGAATCCATAGGAGCACAGGATCCAAGACAGCATGGGTTTATAACAGGAAGGTCCTGTCAAACTAATTTCATAGATTTCTTTGACTGGGTAACCAGAGTGGTGTACCAAGGGGGTGCAGTTGATGTTGTCTACCTTGACTTCAGCAAAGCTTTCGATACTGTTCCACATAGAAGATTGATTAATAAGCTGGGTAGGCTATGGTTGGGTCAGAGGTTGGTCAACCAGGTGGCAAACTGGTTGGCAGGCAGAAGTCAGAGAGTGGTGGTAAATGGTATACAGTCAGAAGAGAGGCAAGTCACAAGTGGGGTACCTCAGGGATCAGTCCTGGGGCCAGTCCTCTTCAATATTTTCATAACATTGCAAATGGACTGGAGGGTAAGGTTTGCCTGTTTGCAGATGACACCAAGATCTGCAACAGTGTAGATGATCCAGATGGGGTGGGCAGAATGAGAAGAGATCTGGGAAAACTGGCAAAATGGTCGGAAGAGTGTCAACTGTGGTTTAACGTAAAGAAGTGCAAGATCATGCACATAGGGAAGAGAAACCCTAAAGCTCCCTATAAGTTGGGAGGGTAGTTGCTGGCAATCCCAAGGGAAGAAAGAGACTTGGGCATCATCATCACAGTTGACCAGAAATCATCCAAGCAAACCACTAAAGCAGTAGGAAAGGCTAGAGGAATATTGGGGTGTATTAATAGGGGTATCACAAGTCATAAGAGGGAGGTAATAATCCCTCTTTTCTAAACACTGGTTAGGCCCTATCTGGAGTACTGCATGCAGTACTGGAGGCCACACCTGCACAAGGACATAAACAAAATGGAGGCAGTCCAGAGAAGGGCAACCAAAATGGTGCAGAGACTGCATCAGAAAACATATAAAGACAGATTGACGGGGCTCAATATGTATACCCTAGAGCAAAGGAGAAAGAGAGGTGATATGATCGAAACATTCAAACAGCTTAAGGGCATTAAAAGGTGAAAGAGTCTAGCATGTTTCAATATAAGAAAAATAGCAGGACAAGAGGACACAGCATGAGATTAGAGGGAGTTCGATTATGGGGTAATGTGAGGAAGTTCTTTTTCACAGAAAGGTGGTGGATGAATGGATAGCCTAACTCAGGAAGTGGTGGTTACAAATACAGTGCAGGGCTTCAAACAGGCACAGCATAGACATAAGGGAGCAATACAGATGAATATGAATAGATAGGCCATTGACAGAGTAAAGACCTATGGCACATTCATAAGGTAGAAAAAAATGGGCAGACTGGATGGGCCTTGCAGTCCTTATCTGCCATCAACTTCTACATTTCCATGTTTCTATTACTGTATCGTAATCCCCAGTCAGTGCTAAACTGAGAGGCTACTACCCCTGCCTGTGTGGCTAGTGACAGGCTGAGGGGCCTAAGTCCTATGACGCGGTGCCTCCATTTTTATAAACTGAAACTTGGGGAGAAAGGTGTCACTGGGCATGGTGATTAGGTCTGGCTACTCTGCATAGGGGCACCCAAGTATTCTGGACACAGGAAGCAATAACTGAATGTCCATACCAGGAGTTGGGATTCTAAAGTGTGGCTTTTATTCACAACAAAAAGGAACAATAAAGTATAGACGGACACCCACATGGCTATACTCCTGGTAAATGCAGATTTCTCCAGAGCTCACACACATCTTCAGAACTGTTAAACCCTCAGGTTTAAGAACACACAGGGCACACTGCCCTCCCTCGACTCTTTTTCGGTTTACCTGGCTTGGCTTACTTGCCAGCCTTTGGAATACCTTCCTTCCATGTCTTGGCTCCTTTGCCAGCCCTTTGGACCACTTTCCATATAGCATGGAGATTTGTTGGTGGCTCCCTAAACCACCTACGAGCACTTCTGCTCCATCAGGGAATCTTCTTCAACAATCTCACATCTGTTTACTTTCCTCAGGCACTGTCCAAGTACCTGAGAGAAATCAAACAGGTGTCCCAAAGCGAACCCGTAGAGGTGACTCTGGTCACGCCAGATGGGGGGTCTCCCACCTCTTGCTCCCATAAATCATACCCGCCCATTCCTCTGGACTTTAACACCTCATCTCTGAAAACACTTTACTTTGTAGATTCTCTTTAAATGTATATCACATTTAATCTACTGTTTCTTCCATCCCACATGTGCTGAACTTGAAACATACTTAATGAATGGTTCTGTCCATTTCTCTAGACCCCCACGGAGTTAAGCTGTCCAATTCCCACAAATTTTAAAACTGTACTTGGCTGTCTTTTCCTGACCCCACAGTAACAGTCACTTAAATTCATCTTGTCCCAGGCGAAAATACATTGGCCCTTTAGCAGAGCAAACTCACCCCTTGGTTGCAGGTGCCCCACAGGCTTTTTCTCTTCAAAGGAATCTCAATAAAACTTCTGTTTCCGCAGCACGAACCTAGATTTAGGCAGCTTCTTCTTCCTCTAGCCAGGCCAGGGGATTATCCCTGGAAGTAGGCTGAATCCTTCCCCCCCATCCCTGCAGGGATGGGGCCCCGAACCTTTGTAAGTGGTCTCTACCACTTCACTTGGCTCTTCTTGTGTTCCTCTTCAGGTGAGAACACACACCTCAAACAAAAATATAGCTCTATGTCAGAGTTGAGAGCTATAAGGGCCTGCAGCTGCAGTACACCTCCTCCCTTTTTAACACTCTACTACAGACTGACTTCAAAACCTCCAAACATTCTATCCTAACCTCCCTAGCTGCAGCATTCCAAAGTGGCTTATGCAGCTGCAACAGTTCTAAAACGATGTCATCCCTCAGTCTCAGCTGAAACTGAGAACAGAGTGAGACAGTATGAAATCCATTTAACTGAAATGTCACAAGCTGCCTTCCCTGCCTGCCACTAGGTCTAACTGGGATTCTTGTAACCCTGGGTAACAGGGGGGTTACAGTATTAAACTATGGAAAGAAGTTCAGAAGAACTGATCACTGTCAGAGGTCAGGTCAGCGATAAAACATTTCCCCAGTTTAATGCATTAATCTGCAATTCATACATTCACTGCACAGTTCACTGAGTCACTGAACTACAGAATGAATATATGAATCATTGATTACTGAATTATACTGCCAAAAGAAATTCTGCAGAATCGATCACTGAACTGTGGAATGATTACATGTGTTGTGGAATGATCCATTAAACTGCAGAATAAAATTCTTCAGAACTGTCATTTCACAACTGTCAAACCACACAAAAATGAGGTTCCTGGATTTCAGGAGGGCTGGAGGCTGGGAACCAGTTAGGAGCACAAAGACACAAACAGAGGAGAACATTGCCAAGGCAGTAAAAAATAAGCATTTGTCAATGCCGAATGGTGATTATGTTGGTCTGTTGAGCATGCTCTCTGGCCCTCTGTCACTCGCTCAGTCTGTTTCTCCCGGTGCTGCAGGCTGCTTTTTTGTACTGGGCTCCTGCCTGCATTGGCACCTTGTTCTGCCCACTAAGAAATCTGCAGCTGTCCTGACAGAGCTCCGTTGAGGTGGCTCACTCCCCCTCTCTCACTTGCGCATTCTGTTTCTCCTGGCACTGCAGGCTGCCCTTTTGTACTGGGCTCCTGCCTCTGTTGATGGCTTTTTCTGCCCACAATGAAATCTGCAGCAGTCCCAACACAGGACTGTTGAGCCTGCTGACTCCTCCTCTCTCACTCACTCATTCCGTTTCTGCTGGTGCTGCAGGCTGGCATTTTGTACTGGGCCCCTGCCTGCGTTGCCACCTTTTCTTGCCAACAAAGAAATATGCAGCAGTCACGATAGGGCTCCATTGACCTTGCTCACTCCCCCTCTCTCACTCGCTCATTGTGTTTCTCCTGGCACTGCAGGCTGCCCTTTTGTACTGGGCTCCTGCCTGCATTGGCACCTTTTTCTGCCAACAAAGAAATTTACAGCTGTCCTGACAGAGCTCTGTTGAGGTCGCTCACTCCACTTGTGTCACTTACTCATTCTGTTTCTCCCGGCACTGCAGGCTGCCCTTTTGTACTGGGCCCCTACCTCTGTTGGCACCTTTTTCAGCCCACAATGAACTCTGCAGCAGTCCCGACAAAGCTCGGTTGAGCTCGCTCACTTCCCTTCTCTCACTCGCTCATTCTGTTTCTGCCAGTGCTGCAGGCTGCCCTTTTCTACTGGGCTCCTGCCTGTGTTGCCACCTTCTTCTGCCCAGAAAGAAATTTGCAGCAGTTACAATACAGCTCCTTTGAGCTCGCTCACTCCCCCTCTCTGACTCACTTCTTGTGGGTTTCCCACCACTGCAGGCTTCCCTTTTGTACTGGGCCCCTGCATGCATTGCTGCCTTTTTCTGACCACAAACAAATCTGCAGCAGTCTCCCTCTCACTCACTCGCCCATTCTGTGTCTCCCGCCACCGCAGACTGCCCTTTTGTACTGGGCTTCTGCCTGCATTGGTGGCTTCTTGGCCCAAGAAAGAAATCTGAAGCAGTCCTGACACAGCTCCATTGAGCTTGCTCACTCCCCCTCTCTCACTCACTCATTCTGTCTCTCCCGGCATTGCAAGCTGGCCTTTTGTACTGGGCTCCTGCCTGTGTTGCAGCATTTTCTGCCCACAAAGAAATCCACAGCAGTCACAACAGAGCTCCGCTGAGCTCGTTCACTATCTCTGTCACTCATGCGTTCTGTTTTTCTTGGCGCTGCAGGCTGCGCTTTTGTACAGGGCTCCTGGCTGCGTTGGCACCTTTGTCTGTCCACAAAGAAATCCGCAGCTGTCCCAACAGAGCTCCATTGAGGTAACTCTATCTCCCTCTCACACATGCTCATTCTGGTTGTCCTGGTTCTGCAAGCTGCCCTTTTGTACGGGGCTCCTGCTAGCACTGGCACCTTTTTCTGCTCACAAACAAATCCGCAGCAGTCCTGATAGAGCTCCGTTGAGCTCACACAGTCCCCCTGTCTCACTCGCTCATACTGTTTCTCCCACCGCTGCAAGCTAGCCTTTTGTACTGGGTCCCTGCCTGCATTGATGCCTTTTTCTGCCCACAAAAAAATCCACAGCAGTCCTGACTGTGCTCTGGTGAGTTCGCTCACTGCCCCTCCCTCACGTGCTCTCTCATTCTGTTTCTCCCACTGCTGCAGGCTGCCCTTTTGTACTGGGCACTTGAGTTGGGTCCTTTTCCTGCTAACAAACAAATCTGCAGCAGTCTCGACACAGCTCGGTTGAGCTCAGTACTCCCCCCCCCCCCCACTCGTTTGGTCTTAATTTGTCCCAAACACTGATTTCCCACAGTGATCGTGCTTTTCTCTGGCAGGAGTGCAAAAACATATCTTAGTCAGGTTGTGAAAAATGACAGCCGTACTGTTCATAAGGAGGTGTGAAAAAATGCCACTGTTGGAAATGTGGCATGAAAATATTACAAATTTGCGAAGTTACAAGGGTGCGTGGAAACAGTTCAATGCACGCTTGTAACACAGTCATGTTATGGAGTTTTGGCACCAAATTTTCAACATAGGGGAATTTAGGACCTCTGCTCATGAACAGTGCCACTGTCATTTTTTTAATGTGTCCCGAACACTGATTTCCCACAGCAAACGCGTTATTCTGCACTGCAACTGTGAACACACATTTCGGTCAGGATGTGAAAAATGACAGCTGTACTGCTCATAAGGAGACGTGAAAAAATTCCACTGTTGAAAATCTGGCGTGACAATATTATAAATCTGCAAAGTTACAAGGGTGTGTGGAAACAGTTCAACGTATGCTCGTAACAGTCATTTTATGGAGTATCGTTTTCAAATTTTCAACATACGCATTTTAGGACCTCTACCCATGAACCGTGTTACTGTCATTTTTCTTAATCTGTCCCAAATACTGATTTCCCACAGTGACTGCGCTATTCTGTGCCGGAAGTGCAAAAACACATTTCCGCCAGGATGTGAAAAATGACAGCTGTACGGTTCACAAGGAGGAGTGTAAAAATGCAAATGTTGAAAATCTGGCATGAAAATATTGCACATTCGCGAACTTACGAGCGTGTCTAGCAACTGCGCAACGCACGCTCGGAAAACAGTCATTTTGTGGATATTTTCCCCCAAATTTGCAACATAGGCTTTTTGAGAGCCTACCTCATGAACACTGGCACTGTAGTTGCGTTAATCAGCCCCAAAAGGGGATTCCACACAATGACCACGAAATCACCTTTTGGGGCCGATTAATGCCATGACCATTCAAGAATTCAGGAGGAGGGGTCCCAAAAACCCCATGTTGAAAATTTGGTGCCAAAATTCCAAACAATGCCCGAGATATGCATTAAAGTTGGAAAAAAAAACATTCATTCCATTATACAGCTTACCGACATTTCCTCAGATCGTGGTCGGCTTTGAAGAGTGCAGACATGTTCCTGGTCCACCGAAGATCATCCCATCAGACACCGGAGGTAAGTATGGGGTGAGGAGGGGTGTGGGGAGGCAGGGTGTGCAGTGGGTGGGTGCGGGTTGCGGGTTGGGGCCACGGTGACCGCCAAGGACAGCTCTTTACAGGGTAAGAAAAAAAAAAAGAGGTCACGGGACCGTTTTGCATTTTACAGGGGCATGTGACATGCTGGGGAAGGCTCCCAGCATACCACCAGACTCTTTCTTTGCAGGGGGCCAGCAGTAGCCAACGTGGGATTGAGCACCCCCATCAGCACACAAATAAAGAAGAGTTCACATTATGCTGACTGGGATTGGGCACCCCGTCAGCAGACAATAACAGTGAGGGGGGGGAGTTTGACATAATGCTGATGGGGAATGGGCTCCCCCGTTGGCACAATCAACATTGGGCCACTGAAGCCGACGGGGATTGGGGCCCCCGTAGGGAACTAAACATGGTGGGGGGGGTTATATTGTTTGTGAGCATGGCGGCAAGCCGCTGCCATGTTCACAAACAATATCAGGGTTTTTACATCCCGTCCTGCAATGACGGATTTGTCCCTCATTGCAGCAGATGGCTGATGCTGCAATGATGAGGCGGCCCCTGATTGCAGCGGCTACTTTTTTTAGAAGGTTGTGGCACACTGCCTGAAGTAGTGTCAGCAGCAGCGTGCCACGGCATTGGGGGAAGTGGGACAAGCCTTTGCAGGCTGTGGGGGCATTTGCCACAACACTGCCACGCCTCCACAACCTGCTTGTGGAGAAAGCTGCCGCAACATGTCTCTTGCGCATGCGCGCAATCAATATAAAAAGGGTGTTAAAACATTCTTTAGGTATATAAGCAAAAAGAAGAACAAAGGAGGAATAGTAAGGGTTAATGGGGTAGGAGGGGTTTGTGTGGAAGAGGACCATAAAAAAGTAATCATATTGAACAAATACTTTTGTTCAGTATTTACAGAGGAAGGGGTAGGTTATGGGTCACAGATAAGGAACAAGGGCATTAATGGAAGGGAGGTGGACATGAGTCCTTTTACAGAAGAGAGAACCCTCAAGTAATTAACAGAATTAAAAGTGGACAAGGCGGTGGGGCCTGCCAGGGTACACCCTAGGATACTGAGGGAGCTCAAAGAGATGCTAGCTTCACCTATGACAGTCCTGTTCAACATTTCACAAGATACAGGGGAAGTTTCAGGGGAATGGAGGAGGGCACACGTGGTCCCACTTCACAAAAGTGGTACTTGGGAAGAGGCAGGAAATTACAGACCTACCAGCCTGACTTCTGTGGTGGGTAAAGTAATGGAAGCAGTACTGAAGGAAAGGATTGAGGAATACCTTGTGACCAGTGTATTACAGGATCTCAGGTGGCATGGCTTCACAGGGGGTAGTTCTTGCCAGATAACCCTGATTGAGCTCTTTGACTAGATGACCAGGGAAGTGGATCAGGGTGGAGCAGTGGATGTTGCCTACCTGAATTTCAAAAAGGCCTTTGACACTGTTCCACACAGAAGACTGCTGACCAAGCTGGGCAGCCTAGGAGTGGGTCCAAAAGTAATAAAATGGATAAGAAGTTGCCTAAGCCACAGGAGTCAGAGGGTGGTGGTAAAAGGTGTTCACTATGAAGAAGACAAGGGTTAGTACTAGGCCAGGTGCTCTTCAATGTCTTTATTAGTGACCTTGCAGGAGATCTGAAAGGGAAAGAGTGCCTGTTTGCAGATGGTACAAAAATGTGCAACAGAGTGGACACACCGGGGGTGGTGGAGAAATGAGGGATGATATGAAAAAGCTGGAAGACTGGTCATTGACTTGGCAACTGGGTTTCAATGGCAAAAAGTGCAAAAACCATGCACCTGGGGCACAGAAACCAAGAGGCATTGTACCAACTGGGCGAGGAGGTATTGGCAACCACAAAACAGGAAAAAGACCTGGGGGTAATCACTTCTGATTACCTGAAGGTAGAAAAGCAGTGTGATAAGGCAGTGGAGAAAGCTAGAAGGATGTTTGGGAGCATAGGGAGGGGTAGCACCAGCAAAAAGAGGGAGTTAGTGTTACCCCTGTATAGATCTTTGGTGAGGCCCAGCCTCAAGTACTGTGTCCGGTACTGCAGGCCCCGTCTTTGGACAGACATAGATTGGGTGGAGACAATGCACAGGACAGAAACCAAAATGGTGCAGGACCAGCATCAAAAGCACTAGGAGGAAAGACTCAAGGAATTAAATATATACTCTGTAGAGGAAAGGAGGGAAGTGGGGGGACATGATAGAAACATTCAGATATCTCAAAGGTATTAATAAGGCACAGGAGGGTAGCATTTTACATAGAAAGAGATGCTCAATAACATGGGGTCGTGCCATGAAGCCGGGGGGAAGACTCAGAGGAGATGTGAGGAAATGCTTCTTCATGGAAAGGGTGGTAGACACCTGGAATGGCCTCCCAACAGAGGTGGTGGGAGCTGAAATGGTAACAGAATTCAAGAATGCATGGGATAGACACATGGGGACCTTAGTAATAAGGTAAGGGGGGGGGACCGGAGACTGAGTAGGGCCTGCAGTGGCATGGTAGGTAGGGAAAATAGAGCAGACTGGGTGGGTCAAGAGGTCCTTATCTGCTGACAACTTCAATGTTTCTGTGTTTCAATTCATGCGTATTATTCTGCAGTACAGCCAAAAAATCCTATGGAACAAGGTGAAGATCTGCCAAAAACATTTGGAAGATTCTAATCTTGCCAGTGGCAGAAATTTGGCAACATTTTGTAAGTTTTGTGACATTTTCCAAAGTTTCTTTTTGCCCAGCTCTACTTTTATTAATTACATTTGACTGTTATATATTGTATACTTAGTTTGATATTGTTTGTTGGCAAAGGTATTTTAAACCATCTCTTGCACTTTACATATTGTTCTGCCTGTGATAGTATTTGCACCTTTATGCATTCTGCACTATGCACAGTTTATTCATTTGTAACTCCTCCTCTCACCACGGGTATTTAAACAGAAAGAGAGGCAGGAACAGGCTGACACTTTGAGGAAGTTGGGGATTCTCATTGAAATGTAAAGCACATTCGGTCCTGAAAATGGGAACTCTCAAAAAGTTTACATACTGCCAGTGTTTGTTTGTATCTAAAGGTGCCAATAAAGTAATGTTTTAATATTGAATGCTAAGCTGAGTAAGTGGACTAAACTGCCTGCACTGGTCACTGGGAATCCAGTGTTTTAGTGGTTCCACTATTTTGAAACCATTCATATTAACTCTTCTACCTAGCAGAGAGTTTAAAGTCTGTCAGGTCTTCCTAGGGTCTCCCAGAAAATTAAGCTGTTCAGATTTGAAAAAAATATATAAATTGGTCATTCTTTCTACTGAGTTATGCTTATTGTGCATTCTCTTGTAAGGATCTCCAAATGCCCTGTACTTCTTCCATGTTTTATCCCTTTCCTTACTGAGATTGATGAGTTCCAGGGTTACCCATTTCTTTTCTTGGACCCTAATCTTCATTTTTATGCTGGTGCACTTGCGCAGCCAACATCTTGCGTTAGTGGAGATTTGGAGGCAAGGTCTCTGTTGAGCGAATGCAGGGCATGCACCAGTAGGTGCGTCCCCCATTCCCCCAATCAGTCTGCATGCCAGCACCACACCATCCGGGTGAGTACATCTAAGGAAAGGGCCGCTGCAATGTGAGCAAAGCTCATCACATGCAGCAGACCTTCCTACGTCTTCCCCAGCATCAAACATGGTGGCACAGTGGGCGCTAAACTGCCGACTTCGGGGGTGCCCAATCCCCTGGTCAGCTTACCCTGCCACTCTTGTATGTGCTGATGGGGGAGCCCACTCCCCATCGGCATAATGTGTCCCCCCTCTCTTTTTCTGGTTGCTGAGGGGGTGCCCAATCCCTCAGCTCATGCACCCCTCGCTTTCATTGTTTGCCGATGGGGTACCCAATCCCTTCGCAACTGTCCCCACTCCTATGTGCTGACAGAGGTGCCCAATCCCCATTGGCTACTGTAAGCTCCTCCCCAAAAAAACCTGTAAAAAGAAAACTGTCCTCAATGTTTTTTTAAACACCTGTAAACAGAAAATGGTCCCTCGTAGTCTCCCTACCACCCACATTCACCCACTGCACACCCTGCCTCCCCACGCCCCTCCTCACCCCATACTTACCTCCAGAATTTGGCGCGACTATCTTCGGTGGACCAGGAACACATCTGCACTCTTCAAAGCCGACCGTGAACTGAGGAAATGCTGGTAAGCTGTATAATGGAATAAATAAGGTTTTTCAACTTTGATGCATATCTCTGTGGCATTTTTTGGAATTTTGGCACCAAATTTTCAGCATGGGTTTTTTGGGACCCCTTCTCATGAATTCTGTTACTGTTATGATGTTAATCCGTCCCAAAAGGTGATATCGCAGTCACTGCATGGAATCACCTTTTGTGACCGATTAACACAAGGACAGTGGCAGTGTTCTTGAGGTGGGCTCTCAAAAAGTCTATGTTGCAAATCTGGTGGAAGAAATCCAAAAAATTGCTGTTTTACGAGTGTGCGTTGTGCAGTTGCTACGCATGCTTGTAACTTTGCGAATTCACAATATTTTCATGCCAGAATTTCAACATTGTCATTTTTCTCCACCTCCTTGTGAACAGTACAGCTGTCATTTTTCACATCCTGGCCGAAATGTGTTTCCGCACTTCCAACGCACAATACCGCAGTCGCTGTGGGAAATCAGTGTTTGGGGCAGATTACAAAAATGACAGTGACACTTTTCATGAGTAGAGGTCCTGAAATGCCTATGTTGAAAATTTGGTGACAATACTCCATAAAATGACTGTGTTACAAGCGTGCATTGAGCAGTTTGCACACACACTCATAATGTGCATTTGTAATATTTTCACTGTGGATTTTCATCATTAGCATTTTTCCACTCCTCTTGATGAACAGTACAGCTGTCATTTTACATATCCTGCCCAAAATGTGTTTTTGCGCGTCCGGCGCAGAATAGCATGGTCACTGTGCGAAATCACTTTTTGGGACAGTTTGAGGAAATGACAGTGACACTGTACACGAGCAGAGGTGCTAAAATGCCTACGTTGAAAATTTGGTGCTGAAAGTCCATAAAATGACTGTTACAAGCGTGCGTTGAGCATTTCCCACTCAACCTTATAACTTCGCAAATTTGCAATATTTACATGTCACATTTTCACCACTGCCATTTTTTTACACCTCCTTATGAACAGTACAGCTGTCATTTTCCACATCCTGCCCAAAATGTGTTTCCGCACTGCACTACCAAAGCCAATGCCAGTTCAACAACATTCGGCATTGAAAAATGCTTGTTCTCTTTGTGGCAACTCTATCATTGTCTTTGAGACATAACTGACAGAACATGTCTAGTAACTTATCAATATCAGTGATAGAGTCCAGAATCAACCAGTTAACCTTCCTAAATGCAGCTCCCAAGACTTCCAAATTAAGGCATTTAAAATTTCTTGAACTGATGTACAGTGGTGGATGGCTGGGACATTTAGCCATCCACTCAAAACAGATTAAGCAGTGGTTACTCATAGTGCCCAATAATACTCGAGACATAACCACCTTTGTGGGGTGGATAACAACTATCTAATCCAGTGTGTTGCTGGTTCCAGATATATAACTGTGTCATATAATGTCAGTGACAAATTGCTGAACCCCAAGCTCTAGGAAAATGTATTTGGTCCCATTATCCTGATCCTGTCCCCAATTAAGATTACAGCTGCCAAGTAATATCTACTCCCTGTTGACTGGAAATTTCTATTTAACATTAGCTACCATCTCAAAGCCTTTCTCCTTTAAACCTGGTGGAATATAAACAGAACTTATTGTGATGTTTTTTTCTGATGCTAACAAAATATCTACTGTAGTTAAATCACAACCACTTGGACTTGTGAAAAAAGTGAAGTTCTTGGGTTTTATATGTAGAGGCAAAATAGATTGCTGATTCAATCCCTTCTCTCAGCTGCCTATCTTGCCTATGAATGGAACATCCCAGTAATGATATTTCATGATTGGTAATCCTGTTATTTAACCAAGTCTCTGAGTGTACTATAATACCATGTTTATTTAATTCCACCCAGGTCTCAAAGGTGTCCCATTTTGTAAGAAGGCTCTGGATGTTAAAGTGTACAATTAGAGTGTAACTGGAGACAACAAGCTGTGGCAAAATGCTAAGTGATAGGTAACTAAAAAAGAAAAGATGTGTCTAAAGGGAAACAGAACTAACAAGCATTTGTCAATGCCGAATGTTTGCTTGCTGGCATTGGCACTGGTAGTGTAGGAGTTACAGAGCTGCATAATAGGAATGGCAGTGAAGTATTGAACTAAAGCCAACCCCACCACCACCCTGCAGATACTGACAGGCATTGAGGTGTGCCTTTGGGTCGTCAGGCATAACGGCTATGGCATTTCACCACACCCTACCCTGCAGAAACTGACAGGTGTCACTGTGTTCCTTGGGATCTTTGGCCCTTATGTTGACCCCATTCTATTAAGAAATATGGTGAGATGGGTGCAGTATAGGAGAATGGGGTGAACTTTGAGGCCGGAGAGTCTAAGGCACAACTCGATGCCTCTCACTGGATGCAGGGTGTGGGTGGGGGTGGAATGGTATGAGCATTACAGGCGACAATCCCAAGTCACACCCCTGAGGCCTGTCAGTCTCTACAGGTAACACCTCAGACGTTCATTGGTATTTTCACTCAAAATTTTCAACATTGTTTTTTTGTGACCCCCCACCTTATGAACAGTGGCAATATCAGTTCGTTAGCTGAAAGCTGATTTTGCACAGTGACTACGCCATTTGGCGCCACAGTTGTGAAAACACATTTCGAACAGGATGTGAAAAATGATAGCTGTACAGTTCATGGGGAGGTGTAAAAAATGGCAATATTGAAAATCTGGAGTGAAAATATCAGAAAACTGGTGAAGTCATGAGTGAGCATAGAAACTGCACAACGCACACCCGTAATGTAATTAGTTTGGGATTTTTACAGCAGATTGTTAACACAGGCATTTTGGGCCTCCACTCATGAACAGTGTCATGGTGATTTTCTTAATCTGTCCCAAACAGTGATTTCCCACAGTGACCATGCATTTCTTCACTGGAAGTGCGAAAACACACTTTGGCCATGGTGTGAAAATGACATCTGTACTGTTCATAAGGAATGTGGAAAAATGCCAGTGGTGGAAATCTGGACTGAAAATATTACAAATTCATGAACTTATGAGGTGCGTGGAAACCTGCGCAATGCTCGTCAAAGATACGGTCATTTTATGAACTTTGTCACCAAATTTTTAACATAGCCATTTTAAGACCTCTGCTCATGAACAGTGTAACTGTGATTTTTCTTAATCTGTCCCAAACATTTATTTCGCACGCCAACTGCGCCATTGTGCGTTACATGCGTGGAAACACATTTTGGGCGAGATATGAAAAATGACAACTAAAATAGTCTCTGTTCATTTGTGTGCTGTGGAGGAGCTGCCAACCATTGAATTATGTAGAGCAGACACTTGGTAAAAAGGTATGAGGGAATTATTGTGAAACTATTTACAGGATATTTAAAAAAAATTCCCCTTTTAAAACAGCAATTAAAAGCAGGTGAATTCAGGTAGCTGCTGTACTGTTGCTGTCTTTTGACATGACAACAATGCCTTCACATGTGCGCGCTGATTTCATTTATATATCCTGCATTATCCCAAGTTATTTAATTGCTGTTTTTTTCAAGTTCAGTGGCATAGTTGAAACCATTGTCACACAGGCTAGAACATCCCTTGTAAGTTTAATGATAATAATTTTATTTGTATAGCACCTTTCAGTATATCAAGGTGTTGAACAACTTTAAAACAATTCAAACACTACATAAAACAACACATGTACATAAAATCAGCATACAACAAGATGAAATATTTGATAATAAAATCCAAGCATTAATAAATAACTTAATTGTCTAAAAAAGCCATACTTTTACTAATGCCATAAGTTTACTCATGTAAGCTTCAGAAGATGACCTTGTTGGGCCAAACACTTAGACACTTTGTTCTTTTTGTAACATCCATGTATGTTGTTTCAGTAAAAGGCAACAAACCATTTGCTTCAGTATATTTTTTTGAATGCACTGTATTAAAATAAGAATTATATTGTAAGACCCTGGCAGACTACATACATCAGGGCTCCCAGATCTATAGGGAGTCATTTACAGGGAAATTGTTCCCATTGACTTGCATTGGTTACAGGGGCATCAGACATAAGCCCTTTTACTCAGGATTTCATGACAAGTTGAATTCCTTTGGGGAACAATTGCAGTGACTGAAGTGAATATAGGTTCACTAGGAGAGAGTGAGTGTGTGTGTGTGTGTGTGTGTGTGTGTCTGTAGGAGAGAGAGAGAGAGAGAGAGAGAGAGAAAGAGAAGGGAAAAAGGGGGGGTGAGAGAGAGAGAGAGAGAGACAACATCTCCTTAAAGCTATGTATCTCCCCCACCCACATTATGGTGATGTGGGGTGGGTTAGGGTGTATTGTTTGTATGAAGAGGAGGAGAGAAATTAAATTTTATCTCTTTTTCAGATTCCTTAGACACTTGTGGTACATCAAGTTGTTACATTCTCAGTGTATATTGACATCAGTACATATCAGGCTATGTGGTCTTAATTCCTTGAGGTTCCTCGACTAGAGTTTTTTGTTTGACACTAATATTATTAATATATATTTAAATTATCATTTATGTAGTCCTGAGGTTTTTGAAATTTCTTGGGCCTTATATCTAGCTGGAGAGTACAGCTGGGTGACAGGTCCTGCTAGGTTTTACACATCACACAGTGTGCACTTATGTCTTTAAGACAACTTTACTGGTAAATTCTTGTCTATAATGCAGACATTGAAACTTCATGAGCTCTATAACAATCTTAGTTTGTCTTTAATCTGGGTTGGGCTTGCCTTTCAGTAATCACATCCTTATACTAACTATGACACTCACAGCTTGATTTAGGAGTTATCTGCTTCAGCAGTGTTATCTTATGTCAATTAAATTTATTTAGATAATGGGAAAATTCAAACTTGCTTCCTGATTGGCTGAAAGAGCCTGGCACCTGGGCCGTTATTTCTTAACAACGGCCCGCTCAGAAAAAGTGTCAGCTCGATCATTTGAAACAGAAACTTGCCAGCCGCCATTGTATTGTCCAGTTACTGAGACGGCAGTCGCAACCCGAACCGCACCATACTACTAAACTAAAATGCCAGCGACAGCCCGATATGGCCTCCTAAACTCACTGTATTCCTCCTCAGCACTGGAAAAAAACCAAAACATTGATTTTTAAATGCTTACATTGCCAGCTCGTTCGACCTCTTGTAAGGTAAACACACCAATCTTCCGTGTTCCATTTCCCTTCACTGTCGCACTCCCTGTGAAACCTCTGCTCAGTTTTAAACCCATCTACAGACTCCTGCCAACTTGTAATCCATATTAAATGAAAACTAAAGTACCTGTTAAAAAAAAAAATGACAAGTGTACATGTCTCCTGTTCTCAGACAACGGTTTTCAATTGGGGTCAGTCTGTGAGAGAGAGAGAGAAACACAAAGCAGGAGGGCATGCTAATTCGAAACAGCATAAAAAATACGCAGCAGCGACCTCCTGTGGTGATTCCAGCACTTCACACTGTAGGAACTATTTTACAACAAACATAACTTCTACTTAGTTCTTAATTATTTTTTTATATATAAATTTTTTTCTTATATATTCTTCCCAAAAATACTATCTCTAACCCATTATCTAAGTGTAATAATACCCTCCAGGGTGGGTGTTATAGGATATAACAGCGGACCTTCCAGGGGCTATAAGGCTCTCCGCCTTGTGCGCCGGCCTCATTACGCCCCCGGATGGTCCGCGAGTCCCAATAACGCCCACCCTGTTGGGTATTATTACTTACATGCAGTAGGATTCTTTGTATGTGTGTTCCACCAAGCACGTTTAACCCAAGGTTGCTTCTGGCTGAAGGCAGTATAGTACTGTTAAACTTCTCTGACATCATCTTCTGTTTTTTTTTTTTTTTTTTAATGAGTATTTTAAACCAATGGGGATTTTTTTCTGTTTTTCTCTGCATTATCTAGCTGTTATAAGTATTGTGTTTTCCAAACAACTGTCATGAGCTTCTGAAGAAGGACTGGTTGGTCCGAAAGCTAGAGCACTTTGTTCTTGTTGTTACATCTATGTTGGTCCATTAAAGGGTAAATAATCATTTGCTTCAGGGGCATCAGAGCAATTCTGCTTCATGTGAAATAATGAAATGTACGGATGGGGAAATTTGCATTAGAGTTACAGGAAAATGCAAAATCAATGTGATAGCACTGCTACTGTGTCCTCTAAAGTCCATCATTTGTTTTTTGGTTTTATGTCCACTTGCGTGCATGCGCAAGGAATGTCTTGGGAGAATGGGACACTTTGGAGGTGTGCCTGCCCTGTGCAATCCCATGTTCTGTTGAGCAGGCGTGGCGGTCCTGCACCAATCGCTGTGGTGCTGTGTATGACAGCGGTGGTCTTCTCTTCAAAGAAAACCACCGCTGTGTGCTTGCAGCACGTCACGCCCCCCCCAAAATCATTGCTGCCACGCTGGAAGCCCACCCCAGCATGGCAAACGTCCTGCGTCATCTGCCAACAGGGGTGCCCAATCCCCCGTCGGCTCCACCTCCCCTCAAACAGCTTTCTTTGCTGCCACGCTGGGAGCCCACCCCAGCATGGCAAATGTCCCGCGTCATCTGCCGACGGGCGTGCCCAATCTCCTGTCGGCTCCACGGCCCCCCCAGCCATCCTTCTGAAATGCTGGGAGCCCACCCCAGCGTGGCAAACATCCCGCGTAGTCAATTATAGAAAAAAGAAAACCTGTAAATTAAAAACGGTCCCACGCAGTCTCCCCGCCCTCCTCCCACAACCCACACCCACCCACTGTGCACCCTGCCTCCCCACACCCCCCTCACCCCATACTTACCTCCAGAGCTTCGACGATCATTGCTGGACCGGGAACACGTCTGCACTCTTCAAAGCCGACCGCGAACTGAGGAAATGCCGGTAAGCTGTATAATGGGCTAGATGGATTTTTTCAACTTTGTCACATATCTTAGGCATTTTTTGGAATTTTTGCACCAAATTTTCAACATGGGGTTTTTGGGACCCCTTCTCATGAATGTTGTCACTGTCATGGCGTTATTCAGGCCCGAAGGGTGATTTCGTAGTCACTGCATGAAATCACCTTTTGGGCCCAATTAATGAAACAACAGTGCCAGCATTCATAAGGTGGTCTCTCAAAAAGCCTATTTTGAAAATTTGGTGGAAAAATTCCTTAAAATGACTGTTTTACGAGCGTGCATTGCGTAGTTCCTACGCAGGCTCGTATGTTTGCGAATTTTCAATATTTTCACTCCAGATTTTCAACATTGCCATTTTACCACACCTCCTTATGAGCAGTATAGCTGTCATTTTTCACATCTTGCCCAAAATGTGTTTTCTGCCCATGTAGCGTACAATGGCGCAGTCGGTGTGCGAACTCAATGTATGGGACACATTAAGAAAATCACAGTGACACTGTTCATGAGCAGAGGTCTCAAAAAGCCTATTTTGAAAATTTGGTGAAAAAATTCCTAAAAATGACTGTTTTACGAGTGTGCATTGCACAGTTCCTATGCACGCTTGTAAGTTTGCGAATTTTCAATATTTTCACTCAGATTTTCAACATTGCTATTTTACCACACCTCCTCATGAGCAGTACAGCTGTCATTTTTTACATCCTGCTCCAAAATGTGTTTCAATGTCAGCGCACAATGGCGCAGTCGGTGTGCAAAATCAATGTATGGGACACATTAAGAAAATCACAGTGACACTGTTCATGAGCAGAGGTCTTAAAATGGCTATGTTGAAAATTTGGTGAAAAAATTCCTAAAAATGACTGTTTTACAAGCGTGCATTGCGCAGTTCCTACGCATGCTCGTAAGTTCGCGAATTTTCAATATTTGCACTCCAATGACTTCCAAATACCTAAACAGAACATAGAAGCAAGCAACATTCGGCATTGACAAATGCTTGTACTTCTTTGTCACTGATTTTTTTAAGCCATGTCCAAGTGCCAAATACCACTGCAAATACCTGCACGTGAACGTTCGGCATTGACAAATGCTTGTTTTTTTCATAGTGTAATAGACCAACAACATGCCTTTCCCGATTTGAAAGGAAGTGAATTATTAAGTATCTGAATGTGCTAGTGTGAACTAGCCTTCATACTTTGCCCAAGAGAAGTGGGGTGGAGGTTGAAACAAAGAGAGTGGATGAGGCAATGTGCAGTGTATCTGGCACAATTTCTGAAATCCATGTAACTCTTCTCAATTCAGTAAGCACCAGTGACTTTGTTTGAGAGGTGTGAGGGGGATGAGTGTGGGAATGCAGACACATGGCTGACATACAGCATCTTGTTTCTGCAGTCACATAAAAATGCCAGCTCATGGCAATTCAGAGAAAAAAAAAATATTTTGAAGCTGCATTACCAGACTAAGTGTGCAGTTTAGTGAATTACCACACAGGGGTGTGTATATGACAGCACTAAAACGTGCATTAAAGTGCTTCAGTCATGAAAACCTCCTCCACTGGCTGCTGCTGAAATGCATAGCAGTGTGTTCTCCTTTGTGCATTCTAGCTGTTCTTTGCTTCAGCTGCAGGTAGTACAGTATGCTCAAGTTCGTTTGCATAGGTTTTAGCAGCGGGGAGTTCACAATGACAGAGTCTAGTAAGAGAAAACACTTGGAGTTACACATACAACGAAGTCTGAGTTTTCACATCAAATGCAGAGGTATTTTTTTTCTGGAGGATTAGAACCCATGGAGTCCATGAAGGTGTGCTTTGGAGAGCTGGTGTGTGTAAGGACTGTTAGGCACCCACACATTTTGGTGGTCCTGCTGTGGCAGGGAACAGTTTATTAAAGTAATGATGTGTGGCTTGTCTCTCTCTAAGCTAGACAAGACTACAGCAATCTATCAGGTAACCAACACAGTTGATCTGTGTTTGTGTGTGTGTGGGGGGCTGCTCACTGAAGCGTAGCTCCCTCTTTCAACTGTATGCCACTGCATTTTCAACTGCTGTCATAGACAGCTCCAGCAGTGATTGGAGAACTGTGACCACGCCTGCAAACACACTGACTGAATTGGAAGATGCTGACACACCTCTAGAAAACTCAGATGATGGCACTATGTTTCTTGCACATGCGTGCAAGCAAACATAAAAATGAGACAAGGGAAATATTATGGGAAAAAAAATAAAAAGTGTAACAGCGTGCAAGACTTGAGAGTAGTAGTTGTTGCATATAAAAAGTTACATTTTAATTCAAATCAAAACATTTAACAGCAACACTACATACAATGTAAAGAAATGCATGTAACAGAGCATACTCATATACATCAAACAGGGGAGAGACCCAAAAGCGAAGATAGTCCACCCTTACCTTTTGTCATTACGGGCTTTGACTGGGGGCTTGAAATGGTCGTTCAGGTGGCCTTCTTATATGGTGCATGTACAGCACTTAACTGAACTTGTTAAACAGTTTACTAGTTAATGAAAACTCATGACAATTTTCACATCACTGAACTGTTGTTCATTGTCTTAGTTCATTTGTTTTCTGAACGTTAAGGAGGCTAAAATAGCAGATCCATTACTGTTCAGTCTAATCAGGCAGGAAACCACTTTGATAAAGTGATTCAGATATCAAGAATAATTTATTTTTAAACCAATTAGCCACTAAGTTTACCTCAGTTTAACTAAAATTGAATAAGGAGAATAGAGAAAAAGTAAATAAAACAAATCTAGGGCTAGATATTCAAAGCATAGTGCCGGGCGCAAATCTGTTGAGTGCACTAGTGCTGAATTTGCCCGACTGCCATATTTAAAAGGACATTTACTGCCAGTGCTAGGTGTTAGCGCCAACACTAAACTATAATCTATGCAAGTGAAAGACTGAGGGGAGGGGCCCTGAATGCCAGCGCACCGGCATATTCAACGGTATAGCGCCACGCTACAAGCATTAGTGCAACCTGTAGTGCGGCACTGAATACCATTGAGAAAAGGCCAATGGTAATGTGCCAGTGGTAAGATGGCAACAGTTCCCCCAAGCATGTATCCCAACCCACTTTAAAATATACATACATATTCCGTGGTAGTCTAGTGGTCCCCCCAACCCCATGCACGTATCCCGAACCCCGTTCACATATAAAGATTAACAATTTCCCTAGTAGTCTAGTGGTCCCCCCCCCACCCCCATGGATGTATCCTGACCCCGTTCACATATTAAAATTAAATATTTCCTGATAGTCTAGTGGTCCACCCACCCTGATGCACGTATCCTGACCCCTTTGCACATCTCTATTAAACCCTTTCATTCCTTAGTAGTCTAGTGGCCCTCCCACCTGGCAGTAACACTCTGCTGATCCCAAAACAGTCTGAGAACAGAGCTGGCAACCGGCTCAGCCCTCTTCTCACCACCATGGCCGGCCGCCAGCTCAGGTAGGAAGCTCAGTCGGTGGCCGGCTGTGGTGGTGGTGGGAGGTGAGAGGAGGGCTGAGCCAGTCACTGGCTCTGTTCTCTGACTGTTTTGGTGTCAGCGAGGTGTTATTGCTGGGTGGGGGGGCCGCTAGACTACCAAGGAAATATTTCATATTTTGATGTGAACAGGGGTCGGAATGTGAGTGTGGGGGTGGGGGGACCACTATACTACCAGGGAAAAGTTATTGATTTTATTTTCAACAGGGGTTGGGAGCCATGCTTGGGGGACCACTGGAATATGAGGGGTTTCAGTGTGTTTTGAGGCTACCAGGGGTCGAGGATCATGCTGGTCTGGCTGACACTAGCCTACCAGGGTGTCACAGGCACACACTGGAACAGGGACCATGACAGCAGAAAAGGACTGTCTGGCCCAGCCAGTCTGCCCTGTTCCCTATCTACTGAATATGCTGCACATCCTAGTGACCCTACAGCCTATGGCCTCCCGCCCCCACCAGGTTTGCCTTATGCCTGTTCCATGCATTGCATCCCCCCACTGTGTTTCACCCACTACTGCAATGGGGTACTTATGCTGTTGGGGTAGGCAGCTTCCAAGTCATGTATGGCCATGGGCAGTGTGTCTGTTTAACTATCGATCTGTGTATATGTATATGTGTGTGTGTATATATATATATATATATATATATATATTTTAAGGGCAAAAACTCCATTTAATGCATTAGTTAGGGTTGTTCCACAGTGACAAAAGTGAGGAACTTCGGTGTTAGGGTTGAAAACCCCTTTGGACCCAGCCCACCCCCAACCGGCATTGGGTGTGCATTGAGTGTTCGGTCCTAACTCTCACCCCATTCTCCTATACTTCTGCTGCTTTACACATGTGATGGGGTGAAAGTTAGAGCTTAACACCCCAATGCACACCCGTTGGGGGTGGGCAGGGGGTCCAAGGGTTTTCAACCCCTAACACCGAATTTCCTCACTTTTGTCGCTGTGGAACAACCCTAACTAATGCATTAAATGGAGTTTTTGCCCTAATTTCCTCTTTGAGAATGATAACGAGAATAGTCACGTAATAGCTGGGGAGCGCTGGAGGGCCTGCCTCCCCGCCATGTGATGTCTTGTGGCATAGTAACAGGAACAGCAATGCAAACAGAAGCACTAACAGTGGTGCACATGGTAACGCAAGTGCGAATGAGAACAGAAAGGGTAATGCACACGGTGGCGTAGACGGAATGGTCTGCCACGTGATGTGTTGTCACATAGTAACATGGTGCCTGCAAACAGAAATGTCAATGGGCATGGTGACGCAAAGTGAAACAGAAAGAGAAACAGTACTGTAGACACAAATGGCAAAAAATAACAGAAACGCAAGCGCAAATGAAAACGCAAAGGATAACGCACATGGTAGCGTAGACGTCAACGGTAAGTGAAACGGCTACGGAACCACAAGCGGAAAGGGCAACGGTAACAGTAATGTAAGCGCACAGGCTGGTTTTCCCTCAAAAGCTGCATAGAGAAAGACAGTGAGTACAAAGAATGTATGCATAATAATGGGTATCGGAGCAGAAAATGAGGACTTGGAATACTAAATAGGTTATATCTCAGGAACCATACGACGTTGAAAATGAATTTAAAATTCATATGATTTATGACTGTCCTGGCTAGTTTTGTACTTAGCCCCCTATTAGGGGGCTAAACATTTTTCCGACGAAAAGTCCGTATCTCGCACCGTTTCCAAGATACGGGCCCTGAAATGCGCGGCAAACGTCGTAATGTTATCCTATGGGGAAAAAAAGAGAAGTTCGGAGTGCCATAACTTTGTCTCCCTGTAATATTTTTTCACCAAACCACTGAAAGGCACATCTGGGGGCTATTGGCTGTCTTCCCTTCAAAGTTCAGGAAAAAAGACCAAACCGTTATTTTGCAGCAGGGTGCCAAAGGATTCTTGTAATGCGTCAGGCGCCGTAATGTTATCCTATGGGAAAAACCATCAATTTTAGAGTGCTGTAACTTTGCCACCATGTAATATTTTTTCAATACAACACTGAAATGCACATCTGTGAGATGTTGGCTGCATTCCCTTCAAATTTCAGCCCAAAACTCCCAACCAGTCTTTTGCAGCGGGGTGCCAAAGAATTGCTGTCATTTCCCAACAGCCTAGAAAAGTACTGTCGCAATTTGCGACAGCTTTTGCAAAAATTTGCGACACTTTCATGAGCATGAAAGTACTTTGCGAAAGTACTTTTTCCAGAAATTTGAAACACGTATTTCTGGGGTGTTTTACTCCAAAATAAAGACATGGCTAGCATCCTCAGGCTCCGACTAGGTGAATACAAAAAGAATTAGGTTGCTAGAGGGTCCCAAATTTAAATGGCAAGCATTTTTCTGATCACTAACTGAAAACAAGATGGTGGATTTGCCAAAGTAAGAGGGCCATCTGCGAAAGTAAAAATGCATTTGCGACACTGTCGAACTTTTTGTTAACTTTTCCCATTGACTTATAATGGGAAATTGTTTTTTGAATAACTTTTGAACTGTTTAATATTTTTTCACAAAATCTTCGAAAGGCATATCGGGGACCCCAGCCGCACATTCTCTGAAGATTTTGGGCCAATCTTTCTAAACCGTCACGTGACCTGTAAGCCGCGTCCGTAGGAATTCCGAAAAGTGTAAATGCACCGCAGATCACATAACTCCATAGCCGTGCATCTGACCAGTATGAAACTTGGCAGTTCCCAAGGTGTATGGTTCTTGATCGTGTATTCCAAATTTCAGGCAAATCTGTCAAACAGTTGCAAAGTTATTAAGGTGCAAAATTTTGGGTTTAACATGTAAATGGCTCCTCAACCCTAACTATGGTAGCACTACTGTGCTGCCATAATATATATATATATATATATATATGGGATATGACATGGCCTGACTGAAGATATCATATTTATCTTCACGAGAGGCCAGTGATATCATGATATCTCACAGTGGCGGAAACCACGAGTAGAACTTCTTGATAATACAGCCTCGACTGATAAATATGATATCAGCTCATTTATGCTTTACAACCTATGTTTTGTCCCCAACACAACCGATGACATGCTCCTCTCAGTGCAATGGCGACATAAGGTGATGGCCCTAGCAATACAACCCTCTTACAGAAATGCTGTGAAAAGAACACATGTAATTTGTTGTTGAAAAATATCTGGTGTATCCTAGTTTTATGATTATTTTTAAAAGAGTTATCTGGTTTATTATGCCCCCCAAACATAACAGATTATATACTATTGTGAAATATCTGGTTGATCCTGTCAATTTAAAATTATTGAAAATATCTGGTTGATCCTGCTATTATTTTGTAAAAAAATTATATTTTAAATGCTTATCTGGTTGATCCTGCCACTCTGAGCATGTTCACCGTCCCTGTAAATGTAGCGTGGCCGGGCGCTATTCACACTGATGCTAGTTATATTGAGAGTCATTTTGTAGGAATTATCCTGGGTTCACAAAGTCAGAAAAGGATGTGCTTTATGCAGAGTTTAGTGTGATTTGTTGAAAAAATCTGCCTACTGCATACAGAGTGCAGTAACTGAATTCGTGGCTTTAGAACAGCAGAGGGAAGCGTGAACGTCTGTTGCTTAGCAACAGAGGCTCGCGCTTTCTTTCACTGTTCGAAAGCTGCTGAATCAGTCGCTGCAGTCTGTGTGCAGTCAGCGTGTTTTTTCAACAAATTACACTAAGCTGTGTATAAAGCATAGTGTTTTGTGACGTTTTGAACCCAGGATAACTCGTACAAAATTACTCTCATTATAACAAGCATCAGTGTGAATAGCGCTCGGCCATGTTACAATTAGAGGGACAGTGAAAGTGCTCAGAGTGGCAGGATCAACCAGATAAGCTTTTAAAACATTATTTTTTTTCTACCATAATGGCAGGATTAGGGAGATAAATTCTGTTTCACAAAATATGGAGAGTTAAGATTGAACAGGCTGTTTTGTTTCTTTTTATGCAGAGCATGTGTTATTGTAAATATACGTAGACAGCGATGAGTTACAAGAAAGTGAAAGTTCCACATATCACAGTAGTTTCGGTATGACGTATAGGAACGTGGAGATATCATATGACGTATAGGAACATGAAGATATATATGATATCTTCACTGGCGGGCTTAGATATCACTTTTTATACATGGCTTTATCCTAAAACATAGGTTGTATAAATATATATATATATATATACATATACACACACACACACACACACACACATATATATATACACACACACACATATATACATACAGGTCCTGCTTACACAGCTGCATGGGTGAGTTGTATGCACTGATGTGCCTTCCAGCACACAGTTCCTGCTGATTCCAGCTTGTACTTCCATTCTGGCCAACAGGCGATGCTGTGGGCATGCCTTGGCCTGCAGCATCCAGCCTGTACTTCCATTCTGACCAAAAGGTGGAGCTGTGTGCACTATGCAGTAGCACTGGGCAAACGGCATGGTACTGAATGCTAAGCAGCACATAATGAGATGCAAATGTGCCTGTTTGCCCACGGATTACCAAAGCAGGCTCATTTGCATGGGAGCTTTGAATATAGCTCCCGTTTGCTCTGGGCTAACCAGTTTGCACCAGGCTAATGTGTTAGCACTGTGCAATCAGGTTAGCCCCGGGCAAACCTTGCTTCAGCATAGCACACTAAGCACAGTTCTGCAGTGTGTGGCTTACATTGTTGTTTGCAGTCATACCTTTCAACTGTCCCTGATTTTCAGGGACATCCCTGATTTTACCTCAAACCTTTACTGTGTCCCTCCTACAAACTGTGTTTCCATGACCACACAGCAGGGGTTGTAAGCATAACATAATGTCAGACATTAATGTTACAGATGTGCTCTTCCTTAAAAAATGCATTCTACACTACATCACTTATTCTACCAGCTTCCTGAGTAGATATCACCAATTGTTAAGGTATGTCCCTGATTTTAAACCTTTGTCCCTGATTTTTTTTAAGTCTTGTCCCTGATTTATGAGGCAGGAGGTTGAGAGGTGTGTTTGCAGTAGATGTGAGACAGCTCTGTGCAATCACATACAATGTTCTCCACCTGCAACACTGGCTTGCTACAGAGTCTAATGAGCTGCAGTTGCAGTTTGCACTTCCCTGTTGCTATATTCATTCAGCGCTGTCTTATTCCTGGGCTATTTTTGCCCTGCACTCCCAGACCAGTTTGCCCAGCTTCCTTAGACTGCTGTATTCAGCAGGATTAGCACCGGGCTATTTCCTTTTGAATATAGCTTGCTTTGTGCTCCGGGCTAAGTTTGCCCACTGGGTAGTGCTAATTTAGCCCCGGGGCAAAGTTTTGAATATCTGGCCCCTAGAGTGCAAAAAAAAAAAAAACTAATCCATTCCTCACATACCACATAAACAGTGAACTGAAGGAATATTTAAAAAGTGCTGCCCCAAATTATTTAAAAACCATATGCAGAAAAATGAATCAAGAAGAGTGGAAAGGAAAAGAGTGAAGCTACATACAATTATTACAGTTTATTTACAACAATGTAATATTCATGGAGAAGTGATTATGATGTGAACCTAGACAAGTGGGTTCTATTAAATTAGGCCATAGTTTGATGCAAAATATGCAAAAATTGTAAAGCAAAATACTAATAATCTCAGAAAGGTTGAGGATGACAGTCTGCAGGGGAACTTAGTGGACAAAGGTATACAAAATTCAAAATTCTGTTTTTTCGAACCAAAGTACTAACAAAAGTACAAACAAAACCTTTCCAAAAATACTCTATGTCTCAGTCTCAGTCTCTTTCTCTGTTTCTGTCTCTCTCTCTCTGTCTCTCTCTCACTGCACACTAGCTTGACAATAGCGAATGGCACTCTTGGATACTGGTGGACTAGAATCCACACTCGTACTAGACATTGGAAACTGGCCCTACTAAGGGCTTTGACAGATATCCTGAGGCAGGTGTGAGCTCAGCAGATCAGGCACAATATATTATTTGACTTTTTTTTACATTTTTGATCAATTGCTAAATTGGATATTATAATCAGGGCCCCTGGTATTCTGCGGCAGAATTTTCTGATTTCTGCGGCAGGGCTCCTTGACTTCTGCGGCAGCATTTTCTGATTTTTGCGGCATGATTTATTCATTTCTCTGGCAGAATGCATTCCTGTCATTGGCTAAATATGATGTGATGTCATCGATGGCATCATATGCTAAGCATAGAGGAGGGGCTTCAGGATAAATGAGGTGGGAAAGAAAGCCTGACACTATGGAAAAACAGTATATTTATATGAAAATTCACCAAAAACAATGAGTTCTGCAGCACTATATATATTCTGAGGCACGATGCAAATTCTGCTGCAAATTCCACAACCGCAGAACCGCAGAATTCCAGGGGCCTTGATTATAATCTATGCATTCACATTTCCTTTGCATTTTACCCAATGCCTGTATGATCATTGGTGAGGCTGGCGCTGACAGTCTGCTAGAGCACTTAGTAGATGAAGGAGTGTAATTCTGAATTCCTGTTTCTTCAACCAAACTACAAAGAAATATATAAAAACTCTCAAAAATGCTGTCTCCTCTCTCTCTCTCTCTCTCTCTGTCTCTCTCTGTCTCTCTATCTCTTTCTCACTGTCCTCCCTCTAGTCTCACAAGGGTGGCAGTAGGGAAAAGCATGTTGGAATAATAGTGGTCTAGAAGACACTGGAAACAAGCCCTTCAAAGAGCTTTCCCAGATGTCCTGAGGCTGGTGTGAGCTGGGCAGACAAGTCATAATATTTGTTTTAAACTTTTTAAAGTTTTTTGATCCATTGCTGTCATTTCTGAAACTGGAAGCACTTGTCTTAGAACTTCTGATTTTCTCTGCACTTCACATGGTGCCTGTGTGAGCACTGTTGAGCTCTGGGTGGAGCTGACATTGGCAAAGGTGGTATCTGTCAGAGTTAGCCATGGAAGTCAGGAGCCAGAGACCCAGGTACAAAAATAAAAAAGGTTTACCATTCTTCAACTTCAGCAAGGCATTCAACTTGGTGCTACATAGAAGGTAGCTGAGGAAGCTAAAGGTTTTAGATGCAGTGAAGTACATAGTTAAATGGGTGGGTAGTTGGTTGGAGTGGAAACAACATAGGATAGTGGTAAACAGGGTCAAATCTTGGAAGAAAGAAGTCACAAGTGGAGTGCAACAAGGTTCAGTCCTTTACAATATGTTCATCAGTGATATAGGAGAAGGAATTCAGGGCAAGATGTGTCTCTTTACAGATGACACCAAGCTCCGTGGTAGGGTAGACAGCAAGGAGGGGTTAATGGAGTTACAGAGGGAACCACAATGTTTGAGAGGTGGTCCAAGGTTTGGCTTTTGAATTCACCTCCAAAATGTGCAAAGTGATGCATTTAGGGAACAAGAACCCCAGGAAAGAATATTACATTGGAGGGGTTAAACTGGGCATCACTACAGAGGAAAGTGACCTGAGAGTCATCATAAAAAAGTGACTCCCCTAAACAATCTAGCCAATGTAATTAGCCCTGCAGTAACGCAAGCAGGATGTTGGGATGTATTAGGAGGGGTTTTGATAGCAGGAGAAAAGAGGTAATTACTGAAGGGATGGTAAGAACAGACTTGAATCATTGCAGTGTACAGTAACCAAAATTATTCTGGGCCTGCAGGACAGATCCTATGAGGATGGGTTTGGGGCAGTGAACATGTACTCAATGGAGGACATAATTGAGTGGGATGATATGACTGAGACCTTAAAGTTCCTTAACAGAATGAGCAAGGTAAACTATTCAACTGGAATAGCAAATCATGAACATGGAGACGTTAATGAAAGCTGGCAAAGGGAGAGAGTTAGGAGGGATGTGAGGAAGTTATATTTTTACAAAGAAAGCATTATAATATGGGGTTAGCAAACTCATCAAGCTGATAGGTGCAGGGTTTCCACCTGACCATGCATTAATGCATGATATACTCACAGTTGCTGTGAGCACTTCAGAGTGGGAATCACGGGGCAGAACGGATCTTTTTTCTGGCTGACGGCTGCAGACTGAGAAGCAGCCATTTGTAATTCTCTGTTTAGTGAGTAGTAGTGTCCTTCCCACTGCCCCGCCCTGTTGATCTCGGGGCATGGAGCATACACTTAATTGGGAAACATACTGCTGATGCTGATAGTTAACCTCTGAAAAATGTATGCCCCTTGTATGCAGTGTTCTATAAAATTGCCGCAGGACGAGTCAGTATTCAGCAGAGTTCATGAGGAAAATCCATGTGCACATCACGTAATATAGCACATCAGAATTTACCAGTGGTCTGTGTTTTTTAAGAACTGCGCAAAACCCCCATGAAGTTTAGGGTGTTTCCACTTGAAGCAGAATCAGCTTCCCAGTACTGATCTCAGCTCCCCTTCCTATGATCACTGACAGCAGGAGTCACAGTGACAGGCATGTGTGTGACAGATCGAGAGAGAGTGAGAGAGTGCTAAGGAGAGGGGTGGAGAGAGAGAGACAGAGTCACTGAACAACAACACCAGGACTTGTCATTCACAATTATTGCAGTGTTGTCTCTGTCTCTCTGCACATCGCTAGCTGATGAGACTCTCTCTCTCTCTCTCTCTCTTCTTTCCCCCCATACAGCATGTCACATTTCATGGGAGAAGTGCCTTCCACTCGGTCTGATGATCTCGGCTCCCTTTCCTCTGCAGAGAGAGAGAGAGAGAGAGCAAATCAGAAGCCTGTGAGAATGTGTGTGTGTCTCTCTCTCTCTCTCTCTCTCTCTCTCAATGCTGTGGCACACCTCTTCCTGCAAAGAGAGAGAGTCCGTGGAGAGCAAGAGAGAGGGAAAGCAGTACTGCAATGTTCTCTATGTGTTTCTCTCTTTCTCGCTCTCCGACTTAGGTTCGCTGTGTTGAGTCACACCGAGCCATCCTCCGCACCAGTGCAGCTGTGCATTGTGTTGGTGACAGTGGGTCAGAAATATGCATGGAAGTGTATACAACCCGCTGTCAGTAACTGTCAATCTGTCATCTTTGCTGGGTTCAGTTTTCTGGTGCTGGTCTCTCTCTCTCCCCTGCAGCAATATGGAGTACTGCACGAGACCAGTGGCTGAAAGTCACCTGGGAGCCCAACGATTTACAGTGCTGCTCCTACAAAAGGTATCCCACATGATTGTAGCTGCAACAGTGTTGTAAAGGCCTACCTCCCCCCAGCAGAACAGTGTCCCCTGTCCCTGATGCTGCAGGAAGAGGGAGATCCCCCCCCGCAGAGGTTCCATTGTCGACCTGCATTCCCGTTGCTCCTCCTCCAGCAGAACAGGTATGCAGTTGGAGGGAGTAGGGGGGAGAGATAGAAAGACATAGAATGAGGAGCGAGTGGTGCACACTGAAGGACAGACAGCAGCAGCTTGGAATCAGAGTAAGGGAAGAGTTGTTTAACTGTCAATGTGTGAGCCTTGCAGGGTTCATTTTGTGGTGCAAAAGACTATTCCTTTTCTCTCTCTCTCTCTCTTTCTGTCTGCCTGACTCTCTGTCTGTCTGTCAGTCTCTCTCTCTGTCTTTCTCTGGATAAGTTCTGTCTCTCTCATACTTGTTTGGATACTGTGAAAGGAAGGTATAGTTAGCAGCACTACAGGATGAATTATTTCATAGGGACTGTTTTACAGGGTGGCAGGATACAGCACATTTCTTGCTGTTTAAACAGCAAAAAAAAAAAATTCTTGTTATCTTTTTGTTGTTTAAATATAACCCATGTTATAAGTGCAGTAACACACTCCAGGGTGTGCGGTTTTTGGGGATTAATGAACACCTTGCATGCTGTGAGTGTACTCGGCCTGCGGCCTTGTGCCTCACAATGCACCTGGGGTGTTCATTAATCCTCAATAACCACACAATCTGTTGTGGGTTATTGCTTACGAACAGTCTACCACCTACAGTAAAGGGGTGGATGCAAAACTATTAAAGACCTAAAGCATGACTGGAACAGAGCTAAAGGCTTACTAGTGACCAGGAGGGTAACTGTAAGGCAATAGACATGGGGGTAGGTTGAGACGGCAAAAAAACCATATAGATATTATGTTTCTGGGTAGGATAGGGTATCATAGGCAGACTATATGGACCAGTAATCTTCTGCCATCATTTTTTTATGTTTCTGTATATTTAATATAAAAGTGCTCTTTATCTCTGAGGTCATTGTGTGTTCCCCCATCATTGCTACAAACCCCAATATAACAAATTAGGTCTAGGTGCATGAATGTGGGATGGGGCTTATTCCTACAGTGCTCTGTTTGTGGTCAGCCCTTTTGGTTAGGGATTAACTGAAGTGTGTGAGTACATGTGGAGAGGGGCTTAAATAAAAATATTCTTTGTATTTGGATGCCTCCCAAGAAAGCAGGAACAGAATCTCCATGAAGCGCCTGTCCAGCACTGTCCCCTTGAGAAAGACCTAAGGACTCTCTCAAATCTAGGTCTTTCATATGACAGAAGAGTATACTGCTATCAAGCCCCTGAGCTGGTGTCCTTGTCTGCTTTTTTTTCAACATTGTTTATCCCCCAGGCCACTGATTGGGTCCTCCTCCTGCCCTCTGCCAATCCCAGTTCCTGCTCTACCAAGATCCAACCACTCACCTGGCTGGGCTTCCAGGCCTACCCACAAGACACCACTGTGCTCCCCACTGGCTCGCCCCTCTGGTGGTGTGGATAGGGTGGTGAGCATGGTGGGTGGCGGGCAGGAGTTTTATCTGCCCTTCCAGTCTCAGATTTTCCCTTTAGTCCTGTCTATGCTCTAGGAGCAAACCATACCATAGGATGCCAGCAAACCAATGCATCCCCATGGCCCCAGTGCTCAATCCAGGCCCCCACACTGACGCTTCTCCCCTGCATCTCCATCTGTGGTCACCCCCGTGGTGATA
Source organism: Neoceratodus forsteri (assembly GCA_016271365.2). Classification (NCBI taxonomy): domain Eukaryota; kingdom Metazoa; phylum Chordata; order Ceratodontiformes; family Ceratodontidae; genus Neoceratodus; species Neoceratodus forsteri. The sequence continues at coordinate 1,371,795,996 of CM057456.1, forward strand.
AAGCAGTGGAGTGGCAAATCTCCCTTGGATGCTCAATCCTCCTCCCACCTGCCAGCCCTCCGATGGCCCTGGCTTGTTCCTGAAATCAGGTCATCGGCATCGCGAGCAGTAGTGCTGCGACTGTGCCAGTGGGCCGGCCCATCCTTTTCTGCTTTTAAATTAAAATGTGCCTTTTCAGAATAAAGATTTTGTCTGTTAAAGATGTTCTTTCTTACATAGATACATAGATACATAGATACATAGACAGTGTCGGCAGATAAGGGCCTATGGCCCACCTAGTCTGCCCATTTGAGCTTGTAAGTTCAGTTTGTTTTCCTAGAAGTCTATTTCCCCTTACCCCTGACCTCTAGAATTCCTTTATGTCTATCCCATGCATTCTTAAATCCCGTGATTGTTTCAGCCCCCACCACTTCCTCTGGCAGGGTGTTCCACTTGTCCACCACCCTTTCTGTGAAGAAATTCTTTCTCATGTTTCCTCTGAATCGTCCCTCCTCCAACTTCATCCCATGCCCTCTAGTCCTGAAACATCTTTTTCGCTTAAAAATAGTGTTTTCCTGCACCCTGTTCCTCCCTGTAAGATACATGTATGTCTCTATCATATCCCCTCTCTCCCTCCTCTCCTCCAGGGAGTACATGTTCAGTTCCTTCAACCTGTCTTCATAGGACTTGTGATGCAACCCATGCACCATCTTTGCTGCCCTCCTCTGAACCTTCTCTACCCTGTCTATGTCCTTACGTGGTATGGTCTCCAGAACTGTACACTGTACTCCAGGTGGGGCCTCACTAGTGTCTTGTATAGCAGAATTATGACCTCCCTTTTCCTGCTGGTGATGCCCTGCCTATACATCCCAGCATCCTATTTGCTTTACCTGATGCCTTGTCACACTGTTTCTACCTTGAGGTCATCAGAGATGACAACCCAAGATCCCTTTCCTGCTTGGTGCATGCTATATCCTCACCCCCAACTGATGTATTGTGCCAGGGTTTTTGTGCCCCATATGCATTATCTTGCACTTCTTTGCATTGAATTTCAACTGCCAAACCCTTGACCATTCTTCAAGTTTCTGCAGGTCCTTTCTCATTCTGTCTACACCCTCTGGTGTGTCTACTCTGTTACAGAGCTTTGTGTCATCAGCGAACAGTGAAATTCTGCCTTCTATCCTGTGCAATGTCACTGATGAAGATGTTGAATAGGACCAGTCCCAGCACTGATCCCTGTGGTACCCCACTGTCACTCTTCCCTCTGTGGAGTGACAGCCATTTACCATCACCCTCTGTGTCCTGCCACCCAGCCAGTTACCTACCCACCACACTACTGTCCTGCCCACACCCATATTCCCCAGTTTGTGTAATAGTCTTCTATGTGGCACAGTGTCAAAGGCCTTGCTAAGTCCAGATAGGCCATGTCCACTGCCCTCCCCGATCCACCTCCCTAGTCACCCAGTCAAAAAATTCAATGAGGTTGGTCTGACATGACCTTCCCCTGGTGAAACCATGCTGCCTTGGGTCCTGTAGTCCATTGACAACCAGATGTTCTACCAATCTCTCCTTCAGTAGTGCTTCCATGATCTTTCCCACTACTGAGGTGAGGCTGACTGGTCTGTAGTTCACTGCTTCCTCTTGTTCCCACTTTTGCATAAGGGACTACATCTGCTGCCCTCCAGTCTTTGGGTACCTCCCTGTTTCCAGTGATTGGCTGAACAGGATAGCCAGAGGTTCAGCCACCACCTCTCTTAGTTCTTTAAGGACCCTGGGGTGCACCCATCTGGCCCCATTGCTTTATCAGCTCTTATTACTTCCAGTTCCTTCAGGACCCTTTCTCGTGTAAAGGGACTCTGTGTCCATTTCTGCACCATTCTCACCCTTGTACTCCCTTCAGACCCATTACCCCTCTTCCTTAGTAAAGACTGAGCAGAAATACCTGTTCAATATGTCAGCTTTACTGTTGTCATCCTCCACGCTGCTCCCATCCTCCCCTTCAGTCTCACTATCCCTCCTTTGTCCTTCTTTTTTCACTTATGTACCTGTAAAGGTTTTGTCCCCTTTAACCACTGATTTTGCAATGTGTTCTTCTGTCTGAGCTTTGGCTTCCCTACTGACTTCCCTGCCTCCCTTTGTTTCTCCTGGTACTTCTCCCTATCCCTTCTGCCTGTGTCTTTTGTATTGCCAGAATGCAATCTTTTGGCTTTCACTTTCTTTGCTACCTCTTTGGAAAACCATAATTCTCCTCTTTCTTTTCCTCTTGCTAACCTGCTTATGCATAATTCTATTGTTCTTATAATCCCATTTTAAATACTGCCCACTGTTCCTCAATCCCTGATTCCTGTCCCATTTCCCTTAATGCCTCTTTCAAGCATCTCCCCATTTTCCCAAAGTCTGCCCCTAAAATCCAGGATATGTGTTTTGTGTGGTTTGGTTCTGCTCTTTCTGTGATTTCAAACCACAATGACTGGTGGTCACTGTTACCCAGGTGCTCCCCACTGTTCCCCCATCACACTGTCCCTGTTTGTGAGCACAAGGTCCAGTATTGCCTTCTGCCGAGTTGGTTCCATGACCAGTTGCTTGAGGAAGGCACCCTGAAGGGAGTCCAGGATAAATCTGCTCCTAGTTGATGCTGCTGCTGGGATGCTCCAGTCCACGTCTGGTATATTGAGTCTCCAACCAGTACTACCTCACCCTTGTCTGCCATCCTTTGGATGGCTAGCATCAGTTCCCTATCTGTTTCTTCCTCCTGGGCTGGTGGTCTATAGACCACACCTGTGCGGATGGCTGGCCCCATTTTCCTTTCCAGCTTAACCCACAGTATCTCTCCCCCATTTTGTTCCTCCTGGATCTGTGTGGCCCTTATGTCATTTTTCACATACAGTGCCACTCCTCCTCCCTTCCTGCCTGCTCTGTCTCTTCTGAATATGTTGTAGCCAGGTATGGCCATCTCCCAGTCATGGTTATCATTACACCAGGTTTCAGTGATGGCCACAATGTCCAGGTCTGACTGTACCATGACAGCCTCCAGATCTTCCATCTTGTTGCTAAGGCTCCTGGCATTTGCACACATGGCTTTCCATGATTTGACCTCCCTAGACTGCTTCACTGTTCTACTCAGCCCCTTCCTTGGTTGTCATTTATCCCTGGTTCTCCTTGCTGTCTGCCCTTCTGCTGAATTTTGCCCTTTTCTGCTTATCCACCTTTTGGACATTAATCTCCATCTTTTGCACTGCTTTGCAGAGATAGCCACTCCTCTGGTTCACTGGTTCCATTACTAGCTGTGGCGGGTGAGCAAGTAGGTATCATCCTTGCTGGCCTGCTACCCCTTGCTAGTTTAAATGCTTGTCAATGTAGTATTTAAACTTATCATTGAGTGCTTGATTCCCTCCAGGATGGATGCAGGCCGTCAGGCTTGAACAAACCTCCATCCCTCCAGATGGGTCCCCAGTCACCAATGAATCCAAACCCTTCCTCACAGCACCAGTTCTTCAACCATGAGTTAAAGTTCCTGGTGCATGCACTCCTATGCTCTCCCTTGCCTCTCACAGGTAGTACTTGAGAAAGTGACAGAAGTAGCTACTTGCTTGAGACCCCTCCCAGTTTCCTAAACTCTTCCTGAACTTCCTTTGGCTCCCATTTGCCAAGTCATTAGTACCTAGGTGGATAATGACATCCAGCTCACCCTCCTGTCTTGCCTTCCCAGTGATCCCCAGTATCTTCCTTCCATCCCTCCATGCCGTGGCACCTGGTAGTACCTCACCTCCCTGTCCTCCCCTCCTGTGTTCCTAGCTGGATCCCTCTTATGATGGAGTCCCCACCAGGATTCACTTCCTCCTCCTCTGGGGTCCACTGCTTTCCCACTGAGGTCACCTCCTTGCCTAACCTCCACATCCTTTCCTTCCACTTCCTGGGTACCTCTATTTGGTTGTCCTCATTTGCCAGTGTGGCATATGAGTTCTTGAGAGGAATAGGATCTGGGATGTGCCTCTGCCTGACTGCTCTAACCCCTCTGAGCCCACTGTCATCCAAGTGCTCCTCGTTCTCGGCATCCTTGAGGCAGCTGCATTAGACTGGGTGGTTCCTGGACAGGGTGATGGTACTCCTGACCCAGTTTACTTCCGCTCTGAGTCTGGCTACCTCATCCCACAGTCCGAGAGATGCATGCAGATAGGGCAGCACCTCAGTGTCAGAAGGTCTGCTGCCTGAATGGCTGCCCCACAGCCACTGCATTGCACCACTCCCCCATTATACTGCAATTCCACTACTTATCTGCTACTGAAGCTCTCTTAGTTCTCTTTTATTTATTTACAGTACTAAAAATCCTGTAACTGATCCTCAGATATATATTTTTTAAGGAAAAGAAACCAATAAATAAATAAATGAGTCAAAAACTTGTCGTGCTGAGGGTGGTCTTCTTCCCTTATGCCCCTCCTACTTCACACCTCTTACTATACCCTGTGTTTAGCTCCTGTCAATCAGATTTATCAGGGTATATAATTAAGAGTTGGGGAAGGGTGGGAGGGGGGGTCAAAATTTGCAGCAATTAAAGACAGCACAGAATTACACCACCACTATTTTTTAAATTTTCAACAGCCCAAAAACAATTATAAGTAAAGACAACACAGAAAGAAAGTATAGTGTCACTACAAGCCTACAATCTAAGTTTAAAAGAAAAATACCAGTTACCAGTTACTCTGAAGCACTGAATTGAATATGTTTCCTTCCTTCACCTTCTGGCTTCTTCTTGATTTCACATGACACTAGCCAAATCATTTGCTCTTGTTAGGAACATAACAGGGTCTATTATGCTGATATTGATAATACAGCAGACAGACAAGGTAGGTGGGGCGGTGACGCTGCAAAAGAATAAAGGTCAGAACTATCAGACTAACTCCCCTATTCCTCCCACTGCACTTATGTTATTTTTCATCATGGCTTGCCCTTTAATTAACAACATTCTCACTGTGAGTCAGTGATGTGTTTAGAACAGATCTTTCTTCATTTCTTCACCTCTGTTTTTTAATGTCATGAGTAACACCTTGTGGCTATATGACAGGTAACTGGGAGCTTATTTTGTTGGTGGTTAGACCACAGGTACTTACAGGATGTCTCGGCAATGTGACATCAGTACTTCCTGTGATGGAATTATTGTAAGCTGACTTTTCTTTAAATATTAAATGGACATTGCCACTCTAAGCCCTGTAAGCAACAGTACAGGTATTTTATTTATCTTTTTGGCAACTGGTTAAGGCCCACTAGGCACAAGACCTGTTTTCAGGGGTGACCTGGGGGCACTGGAGAGATTAAGTGACTTGTTAAGGGTCACACTGCATGTGAGTAGAGAATGTGGGAGACAGTATAGCGCAGTGGTTTAAGGCTCTGAGCTGCAAATGTAGAGACCTGGGTTTGAATCCCACAGCCCCCACTTACATATACTGTGTGACCCTGAGCAAGTCACTTAACTTCCCTGTGCTCCCAGGTTGCACCTGTAAACAAGCTTTTAGCTTATTGTGTCTCACCTGGTTAAACAATTGGAAAAAAAAAAAACACCAGGTTTGCTGGCTGTTCAAAGTTCATTCACAGCTAGCTACTCTAACCTCTAGGCTATACTGCCAGCCCACAGATATTTTCATCACTTAGTTTTTTAACAGTAATGCATTTTGGACATCCTTAGATTCATCATCAGTATATTTTTAATTCCCTCAGTTATTTTTAAACAGATTTTATCAGTACGTAGGTAAAGAATGACTCAAGGCAATAAATGTGGCCACTGACCACTACTGCCAATTTTTTAAATATCTCTTTCCCTGAGGTTACCTCGTAACTGTGCATAATACTGTGGACACACTAGGATGGAGCCAGCATGCATTTCAACAGTAAATAGCACTGAATCACACCAAGATGTTTCGTTTTATCACAGTGAGCACAGCAACAGAGGAAGAACTTGTAAAATCTTCAAAAAATGTGAAGAAAATGGGAATATTGATGTTTTTGTCCAAGAAAGTCATAATTGCTAACTAACTACGTATGTGAAGACTTTTTTTTTGCTAAATGTAGTGGTTTACTATTTTTAGCTATCCAATTTTCAGAGAATGAAGCATTTTTACTTTCTGTTTCTGTCCGAGCCCTTTCACTTTAATTAACCATTCCTGCTACAGGATCAGCAATTTGACCTTTGGCACAGTTTCTCAAGTACAAGAGCATATATATATATATATATATATATATATATATATATATATATATATATTTTTTTATTATTATTATTATTACTGGGCTCTTGTACGGCATCATTTTTTGGGGAACTGTTTTTATTATATTAGGGTTCTCTCTAATAGGTATGTCAGAGAGACCATGTGGACCATCAAAACAGTGTACAAATTTTCAGCCCCTGGAAAGGCAGACTGTCATGAGGTTTGTCTAAAGTGTTTATGTCCACAACACGACTTTATAAATTGTAAACCCTGTCATATGTTTTGCCCATAATCCTCATTTAAAAGGGCAAAAATTTTAAAAAGAAGCATGCCTTCTCATTCTGCCTGTTTCACCTAAAAATAATAAAAATGGCTCCGAGGGTGGTCCCAGCAGTGGTGAAAAGCAAGCATCTGAAAGGTTCATTTCCTTGAGCACAGCAGAAAATAATATGAAAGATAAGAAGAAAAAGATAAACCTGCACAGCCATCAGAAAGGTTTAGTAAAGATGATTCAACAGCCATCAAAATGGTGTGGTAAAGATGGTTCAACAGCCATCAGAAAGGCTTGGTAAAGCTGGTTCAACAGCCATCAGAAAGGTTTGGTAAAGATGGTTCAAATATCAGGGTGTTCGAAAGGGGGAACACTGAATCCAGTGATGGCAAAAATAAAAATAAAACAGCCTCAGAGCTTGCACTGGAAATGGTGTCAGCCAAAAAGAAACAAAGAAAAAAATGTTAGCTGCCACTCCTCCTGCAAGGAGAAAGAAGCAGGAAGATGGCATAGAAAAAAATACACTCATCAGAGCACATATAAAAAATGTGTAAAATCTTCCAGGTGATCCAGACCATGGAAAATTTGAGTAAATACCTGCAAGCCCCCCCGCCTTTCAACCTATCTGCCTGGAGAGGAGGAGGAGGAGGAGGAAGAAGAATATTATGTGGACATGGAGGAAGGTGACACCATGGTGTTAGAGGGCACACCTGGGCAAGATTATGAACCTCCTCATAGGCAAATTGAGGACTATTCATCTTTTTCCTCATTTGTCAGACAAATGGTTGATATCCTTAATATCCCCCACTAGAAACAAAGGAAGCTAAAGAGGATGCTGATTTTATGGACATGCTGGGAGCAGCTCCACCAAGAAAGACATTACTTCCCATACATAATCCACTCAAAAGGGCCATAGCTAAAAGCATGGCTGCACCTACTTCAGCTGCAGCCATCAATAGAAAACTTGGGAGAAAATATCAGGTGGACAAGCGGGGAGTAGAATATCTGTATGCCCATCATGACCATCATAGAGTGGTCCAGGCAGCTGATTGTGTGAGTGCAAAAATCACTCTATCTGTGCAGCCCCCAAAAAAGACTAAAAAATGGCATACTATGGCAAAAAAGGTTTATACAACAACTTCCCTGCTTATCGGTCAGGCAGCTTATACAGGACATATAGAAAAGTACTAGAAAGCACTTTGGAACACAATTCTGGCACTGGCAAAAAGAGCATATCATGGTTTGGCACAGGACCCGATTACCACAGCAAGATCAACCCTGGGTGCCACAAAATATCATTTCCACACTGCAGTGGACACTAATGATACTGCTGCCAGAGTTTTTTCCCAAGCAGTGTCATTAAGGCTTTCCATGCTAAGGACTACCATCCTTTCCAATGATACTCAAAACAAAACCCCTGATTTCTCCTTTGAGAGAGATTAATAATTTGGTGCCAAAAAGAGGCCTGCATGAAAAAAGTGTATGAATAAAAAAACACATCCAAAAGTAACAATTAGAGATGCAGCAGATTTAAATTTCACCAGTGTAGTCATGGTGAAGTGGTTGATTTTGCTGAGCAGATTGATCCGTGAAATTTCCCTGCATTTGGCAGAATTTCGCTAAGGTGAAATTTCGGCTTCCATGGTTGATTTTACACTTCCTTGGAAGAATTTCACCTACTGCTGTGAAATTTCACCTTTCCGCAGGCAAAATGGGTGAAATTCACAGATTACTCCATGTAGCAAAGTTTTGTCACTCGCCCACCACTAGTAACAATGAGAAGGATAAAGCCTCAAGGACTTCTGCTATAGCAGCAGTGCAGATGGCAGGTTAGGAGCGCAGCTCCGAAGGGACGTTTAAATAAAAACCTCCTTTCAAGAATATTTCTACATTACAGTACCTAAATAATAAAATAAGGAGGGGTGGAAAGGATGAGAAGGGACTTGGCAAGGTTAGAGGAATGGTCAAATGTATGGCAGCTTAGATTCAATGCTAAGAAGTGCAAGGTAATGCACCTGGGAAACAAAAACCCTGGGGAAGAGTACACAATGGGGGGTGAGATACTCACAACAACAAAAATGGAATGGGACCTGGGGGTAGTCATATCAGATGACCTAAAGGTGGGCAAACAATATGAGAAGGCAGCAAGGAGGGCTGGGGGGATACTGGGATGCATAGGGAGAGGCATCACCAGTAGAAAACAGGAAGTTATCATCCCTCTGTACAGACAGCTGATCAGACCCCATCTGGAGTACTGCGTGCAGTTCTGGAGACCCAATCTCTGCAAAGACATAGATAGGATGGAAGCTGTCCAGAGGAGGGCAACTAAAATGGTGCGGGGTCTGCACTGGAAGACATATGAAGAGAGACTTAAGAAGCTTAATATGTATAGCCTCGAGGAAAGGAGGGAGAGGGGGGACATGATAGAAACTTTCAAGTACCTCAAGGGAATCAACAAAGTCCAAGAAGGTAGCATCTTTCAAAAAAAGAGGTGTGCAAGAACAAGAGGACACAATTTGAAGATAGAGGGGGAAGCTCAGAGGTAATTTAAGGAAGTATTTTTTCACAGAGAGGGTTGTGGATGCATGGAATGGCCTTCCAGAGGAGGTTGTGGAGTCAAAAACAGTGGTGGAATTCAAGCATGCATGGGACAGTCATAAGGCAATTCTAGGGGGTGGGGGTAGGAAGAAGTAGGCTGCTGGTTAACTAGGATCTGCAGCTTATCCATTAGGTAGGGAAATGGGCAGACTGGGTGGGCAAAGCGGTCCTTATCTGCCGTCAAATTCTATGTTTCTATGTTTCTATGTTACCCTGCATGGGGAGGCATCGGAATGCAGTTAAAAGTAAGTCAGCGACCAGCTGGGAAAAAAAATTTACCAGCTTTGCAGTTAGAATCTTCCTGAAAAATCTTGGTGACTGGATCCTCTGAAGACCTCTCTCAGCCATCAAATGCTACCTTTCTAGCAGAATTGCTAGATTTTAGTAAGGAAACCTACTCTGTATATGCAGAGCAAAAGTAATCTGTGTCCAGTATTGAAGGAAAAATCACGGCCCTTGAACAACAAGCTTCTTTTACAGATGGCAGGGTTGATCAGTTAGAGTGCTTATTTACTTTTGCAGGAAACTCAGACACTTACTGAAAAATGCGATGACCTAGAAAATAGGTTTCGCAGGAACAATATTAGAATTTATGGAGTGCCTGAGGGTTCAGAAGCCAAAGGAGATGTTTTGGTTTTCGTGCAAGATCTCGTCCAATCCCTCATTGATGTTACAGACATTCTACTGCTGCCTATAGAGAGGGTGCATTGCTCATTGAGTCAATCTCCCAGCAACCTGAAACCATGCCCTAGATCTATCATTATTAGATTTTACAACTTTGCCATCAATCAACAAGTTCTGACCAGAGATTGGAGAGTGGGTAAAATGAAATATCAGGGATCACAAATTTCTTTTGCAAACGACTATTCTCCAACTGTCCAACATCATAGGAGGGCTTATGCACCATTGTTTCCCTCATTGCGAGCACAAAAACTGAAATTCTATATTTTGTATCCTGCCCACTTGAAAGTACTGTTTCCAGAGGAGCCACAGGTCTATGAGGACTATGAATCTGCAGTTAGTGCATTACAGGACAATGGACTCCTTTCTGATGAGTCTATGGACTTTCAGAACCTTCAAGAAAAGAGGTCCCTTCAGAATGAAGCATGGTCTTCAGTTAGTGGAGTGGGAGAAAAAGGCTTTAGCTGGTGACTGTGTTTGTAAGTGAATCTGAAATATTTTCTTAGCTGCCATTTCTGTGTGTTCAAAATTGTATTGGAGGGCTGTTCCTAACTGCCATTAGTGTGCTTTTAAATTTAGTTTGGGCAGGACTAAGGGATTCTAGCAGACAAGTTGGTGATTGTGTGTGTAAAAGTTGCTGTCTGGCCTGTAAGTGCATTCATCATACTACAGGGGTTAGTGCAGTTTAAATGTGATGTTCAACTGCCATATCAGTTAGTCTTCAGTTAGTGGAGAGGGAGAAGGAGGCGTTAGCTGGTGACTGTGTTTGTAAGTGAATTTGAAATATTTAATTAGCTGCCATTTTTCTGTATTTGAAATTGTATTTGAGTGCTGTTCCTAACTACCATTTAGTGTGCTTTTAAATTTAGTTTGGGCAGGATAGTGGGATTCTAACAGACAAATTGCTGATTGTGTGAGGTGTCACTGCCAGAGGACACCTTGGCTGATTGTTTTGGACACAGCCTGTGGTGTAGTCCCACCTCCCACCCCACAACCCACCCACCCCAGTGCTCCCCTACATGTATTGGGTGAGTCCTATAAGGCCTTGCAACATCCTGCATCCATACAGGAAAAAGGAAAGAGAGGACACATAACAGAACACAACAGAAATAAAACATATATTTCGGGATATCAAATAGCCATCTTAAGCAAGCAGTTGATTGAGGAAGGAATCAGACATGATGGGAGTGGTGCAGTGCAATGATTGTGGTGTGGTGATCTTCAGGAAGTCATTCTGGAGGCTACAATGCTGTCCTATCTGCAAACATCTCTCTGGGCTTAGGGAGGAAGTTGCCTGTCTCCGAGCAGAGTTGGCCAAGCTGAAGGTGGCATCCACCCTCACCCAGAGACCACCGGATCCATAACCTTTACCTCAAAGGATGCCACGGATGAGGAGAAATTGTACTACAGTGGGCTCAGGGAGGGTGAGGGAGGGGGGGTTGAAAGCACATTCCCCAACTGGTCCCACTTACTAACTCCTACCCTGTTTTGGAGGAACAGGAAAGTCCCACTCAGGAACCCAAGGCTGCATCCAGGGAGGATGGGAGGGTCCTCCAGGATAAAGCCCTAGGGAAGGGAAGCAGGGAAACCCAGAAGATGGGGGGGATGCTTCTCCTAGTGGGGGACTCTATTGTCTGGGGAGTGGAGTTAAGGTCACCTAGCAGGGGAGTGAGGGAGGCCAAGTGCCTCCCAGGAAGCACCGCATGGAGGGATGGGAAGCAGATCCATTGGATCGCTATGGCAATAGCTAGGAGAAAGCAGCTGGATGTCATTGTCCACCTGGGGACCAATGACCTGACCAGGAGAAGGGTGGAGTTATCCAGAGTCCAGGATGATTTCAGGAAGCTTGAGGGAAACCTGAAACAGATAACATGCTCCATCTGATTCTAAGAGGTGCTACCTGCCCAGGGCATAGGGGAAGCTAGGGTACACCACATCCGTACCTTCAACTCCTAGTTGAGGATTGGTGTGGAAGGGAGGGTTTTGGATTCACAGGGGACTGGGGCCTGACTTGGGCAGATGCAAGCTTATATAAGGATGATGGCCTGCATTTGTCCGAGAAGGGGACCTTGGTCCTTTGTGAGAAGTTTAAATGCTTCAGCTGTGAGCATTTAAACTGGCCAAAGGGGGAAAGCCAGGAGACTTAGGAACACCCCCTCGATGAGAATATGCAAGAACATAAGTTGACTATGGGAACAGCGAATATGGGCAGGGAGAGGCAGGCAGGTGAAGAATGTATAATGAGTAATATGGGGTGGTGGGAGCACATAGCAAAAGAAACTTGGGTGGGAGGAAGATGCTGGATAGGGAGAACAAGAGCAGAGGGAGGGCAGACTGTAAAGCATGGAAGGTCATGCTAATAAATGCCTAGGATATAAGGTCCCAAACCTGGGGGCCTTGTTGGCAGATGAAGACCTTGACATGGCAGCAATAACAGAGACATGATACTCTGCAAATCATGGCTGGGAAGTCAATGTACCAGGCTATACATTGTTCAGGAGGGACAGGAAGGGTAGAAAGGGTGGGGGAGTGGCCCTGTACATCAGAGATGTAAAAAGGGTACAGAAGTTCAGGGAAGACATGGGAGGCCAAGGTAATGTGGGTCACCCTGGAGCCAGAGAATGGAACAGTGGTACTCACTGGGGTGATCTACAGACCTTCAGCACAGAGGGAGGAAGTATAGAAACATAGAGGTTGACGGCAGATAAGGACAGCAAGGCCCATCCAGTCTGCCCATTTCTTTTTCTACCTTATAAATGTGCCATCGGCCTTTGCTCTGTCAGTGGCCTATCTATTCATACTCATCTGTATTGCTCCCTTATGCCTATCCCATGCCTGTTTGAAGCCCTGCACTGTATTCATAGCCACCACTTCCTGAGGTAGGCCATTCCATGCATCCACCACTCTTTCTGTGAAAAAGAATTTCCTTACATTCCCCCTTAATCAGCCTCCCTCATCTCATGCTGTGTCCTCTTGTCCTGCTATTTTTCTTATATTTAAACATGTTAGACTATTTCACCTTGTTAATGCCCTTAAGGTGTTTGAATGTTTCGATCATATCACCTCTCTCCCTCCTTTGCTTAGGGTATACATATTGAGCTCCTTTAATCTGTCCTCATATGTCTTCTGATGCAGTCCCTGCACCATTTGGTTGCCCTTCTCTGGACTGCCTCAATTTGGTTAATGTCCTTGTGAAGGTGTGGCCTCCAGTACTGCACGCAGTATTCCAGATGGGGCCTAACCAATGTCTTGTAAAGAGGGATTATTACCTCCCTCTTATGACTTGTGATACCCCTACTAATACACCCCAACATCCCCCTAGCCTTACCTACTGCTTTAGAGGTCTGCTTGGATGATTTCAGGTCATCGGCAATGATGATGCCTAAGTCTCTTTCTTCCTTTGTGACTGCCAGCAACTCCCCTCCCAGCCTATTGGTGGCTTCAGGGTTTCTATTCCCTATTTGCATGATCTTGCACTTCTTTGCATTAAATCTAAGTTGCCACTCTTATGACCATTTTGCTAGTTTATCCAGATCTCTCCTCATTCTGCCCACCCCATCTGGATCATCTACACTGTTGCAGATCTTGGTGTCATCTGAAAACAGACAAGCCTTACCCTCTAGTCCATCTGCAATGTCACTAATGAAGATATTGAAGAGGACTGGCCCCAGGACTGATCCCAGAGGTACCCTACTTGTGACATGCATCTCTTCTGACTGTATACCATTTACTACCACTGTCTGTTTTCTGCCCGTCAACCAGTTTGCCACCCAGTTGACCAACTTCGGATCCACCGCAAGCCTACCCAGCTTATTTATCAATTTTCTATGTGGAACAGTGTGGAAAGCTTTGCTGAAGTCAAGGTAGGTGACATCAACCTTCCCCCTTGGTCCATCACTCCGGTTACCCAGTCAAAGAAATCCATGAGATTAGTTTGACAGGACCTTCCTTTTGTAAACCCATGCTGTCTTGGATCCTGTGCCCCTATGGATTCCAGGTGTTGCACTATCCTTTCCTTAAGGAGTGCCTCCATAATCTTGCCCACTACTGAGGTAAGACTGACTGGTCTGTAGTTCCCTGCCTCCTCCCTGCTGCCACTGTTGTGGAGCGGGATCACGTGAGCCCTTCTCCAGTCTTCTGGGACCTCTCCTGTGCTAAGAGACTCACTAAACAGTTCTGCTAATGGCTCTGCTCCTTAAGTACCCTGGGATGTATGCCATCAGGTCTCATTGCTTTGTCCACCCTGAGCTTAGCGAGCTCTTGTAGGACCCTTTCTTTTGTGAAGGGAGTAGTGCTCACCTCCCTCCCCCTTGTGTCCATGGTGCTGAGCTGTGGGCCCTGCCCTACCTTCTCTTCAGTAAATACTTAGCAAAAGTATCTATTTGAGATAGATAGTTTTACAGGGTCCTCCTCCTCACATGCACCCTTTTCTCCTTTGAGCTTAGCAATACCCAGGTCCTTTCACTAACGTATCTATAGAAGGTCTTGTCACCTTCTTTTACTGTTCGTGCTAGTGTTTCCTCAGTTTGAGACTTTGCCTGCCTTACTGCCTTCCCTGCTTCCCTTAGGGCAGTTTGGTATACCTCCCTATCTTCATCCTGCTGTGCTCCCTTATATTTCCTGACTGCCAGTCTTTTGGCTCTGCCCTTTTCTGCTACTGTATTTGAGAATCAACGTGGTTTCCTTCTTCTTTTGCACTTCTTTTTCTCTCTAACACAATGAGATGTTGCTTCAAGTATTGCATCTTTAATGCTTGCTCACTTTGCCTGTACCCTCTCACCTGTGTTTCTTTTTGCCAGGGCTAGCTTAACTTTGTTGGCCATCTTATCAAAGTCAGCTCCTCTGAAGTCCCATATTTATGCCTTGGAATGGGATGATTTAGACAGATGAAATAGACAGGGAACTAGTGGAGAACATACATGACATGGCAACTAAGGGCAAAATCCTGCTACTGGGAGATTTCAATATGTCAGACATGGATTGAGCCACCCAAATGGCTGTTTCAGCCAGAAGCACAGCCATCCTAGAATCCTTGCAGGGGGTTGGATTCAGGCAGCTGGTGCATCACCCAACCAGGGACAAGTCAGTTCTGGACCTGGTATGGACCAATGGGTACAGAGTCAAAGAAATACAGGTGGAAGGTCACCTGGGGTCAAGTGACCACCACATGGTGTGATTCAGCATGGAGACATGGACTCAATCCAGCCATACAAGGGCAAGACTATTAGGTTTCAGGAGGGCAGATTTCACTGAAATGGGTAGATGTATACAAGCAGTCCTGGGGAAAGGAGAGATAGCAGAGGGGGTGGAAAAACAATGGAAGAAACTGAAAGGACATATAGTGGATATAACAAACCAATGCATTAGGATAGTGACCAAAAGGGAAAAGAAGAAGGAAAACACTATGGTTCTCCAAAGAGGTGAGGGACAAAGTTAGGGCTAAAAAGCTGAGTTTCAGGAAATATAAGGGGAGCCAAAGGGAGGAAGAAGACAGGGAGGTGTACCTTGAATGTTTAAGGGAAGCATGGAAGGCTGTTAGGAGGGCAAAGGTGCAGACAGAAAAGAGCTTATCACAGTCTGTAAATAAAGGGGATAAGTCATTTTATAGGTACATTTGTCAAAGAAGAAAAAACAGGGGTGGGGATTGTGAGACTCAAAGGGGAGCAGGGAGAGTGTAAGGAGGGGGATCTGGACAAGGCAGAAATACTGAACACATGCTTCTGCTCAGTATTCACTAAGGAGGGGGCAGATCAAGGACCACAGTTGGGGTGCAGAGGCAATGGGGGAGAACACCAGTCCATTCACAGTTTATTTTATTTATTTATTTATTTTGATTGGGATTAATACCTTTGAGTCAAAGACTCATTTTCAAAGGTTCCAAGTCAGGGATAAAACAGAGCAATACAATACAATAAGTACAAATTAAGATAACAGTGAAAAAAGAAAAACATGGTAGGCATCATGAACATCATTAAAATGGCACATGAGGTACAAGACTTGTTAGTTTCAGGTACATCTTAAAAGCAGAGTAAATTACATTACATCCAGTTGTTGCAGGGTAGGGATACACTGGGAATAGTGATACATGTCAATAATAGGTCCGTGTTAAGCTTTGGAAATGATGGGGGAAAAGGTAAGCAGCCAGATTGGCGTTGTCAAAGTAGCTAGAGGTGGTGTGGGACAGGAGAAGGGAAAGGTGGTGTAGGAGGTTGTAAGTCAAATGGGGGAGGGAGGGGGAAAGGGAGGGAAGAGGTGAGGAGGCAGGGGATAAGGCAGGAGGAATATGTCGAATTATTTTCTTGCAGTTATAGGTGGTTACATTCTTAAGGTGGGACCATAGTCCCCTTTTAAACAGACTCAGCTTTGTGTTTCCTGCCAGCATTTCAGGCAGCTCATTAAGCCATTTGGGGCCCTTAAAAGTAATGGATTTTTGGGCCAATGATGTGCGCTTGAAAGTGACTTGAAGTCCTCCTTTTGTCACATTTCTTGTTTGTTTAGTGTGCACAGCCTTGTTGAACAGACTGCTTATGGATTCTGGCATGAGGCCTAGTTGTGCTTTTTTTATGATCAGGCATGTTTGGTATTGGGCTCTTAGGTACAGTGGGAGCCAGCTCATCTCAGAGTAGAGTAGAGTGCACAGGTGTGAATCCATCGATCTGCCCCAAGTGCCAGATGACAAGTCCTACTCATGAGTTTTTGTATCCTGTTTAGGGCAGTGTCAGATCCTGTGATGTATATTGGTAAGCCATAATCAACAGATGATAATACTGTGCTGCCTGTGGCTAATTTGAGGGCCACAGGTGTCATTGAGTGTTTGTTTCTGTAGAGGATGACCAGTTTCATGTTGGTGATTTTGACAACTTGATCAACATGGTAGAAGAAATTGAGAGTGTCATCAAGGTAAACACCCAGATATTTAAACGAGGAGACTTGTTCAAGTGTCGCACTTGAACCCTTTTGGTTCAGAATTCAAAGGGGGGCAAAATTCCTTTTGTTCTATGGGACTGAGAACAGCATGCTTTTGTTTTTTTTATGGTTTAGTAGCAGTTTATGTTGACAGAACCAGGTTTCAAGTTTGTGGTAACTATCGAGTAGGCCTTCCTTGATGGTCAAGTGGTCCCTACCTGGGACCGATATAACAGCATCATCTGCACAGAAAACAATGCTAGCCAGGTAGGCTTCAGGGAGGTGGTTAATGAACAGACTATAAAGGAGCGGTCCAAGTATAGACCCTTGCGGTACTCCAAGGGCCACTACCTTAGGGTCAGAGAGTGAGTCACCAATTCTAACACGTTGAGTTCTTTGCATCAGATAGCTACGAAACCAGGTGACTGTATCAAGGGCCAATCCCATGGAGAGCAGTGTGTTTAAGTGGAGAGAGTTCTGGAAGAACTCACAAAGCTTAAGGTGGACAGGCCATGGGGCCAGTCGGCATCCACCCGAGGATATTAAAGGAGCTGCGAAAGGAATTAGCTGTGCCTCTGGTGGCCCTATTCACACAGTCACTCAACACAAGTGTCATTCCAGAAGACTGGAGGAGGGCACATGTAGTCCCACTGCACAAAAGTGGTAGTAGGGAGGAGGCGGGGAACTACAGGCCAGTCAGTCTCACCTCAGTGGTGGGAAAGATCATGGAGACACTGCTGAAGGAAAGGATAGTGACACATTTAGAATCCAGTGGTGCGCAGGATCTGAGGCAACATGGATTCATAGCAGGAAGGTCATGTCAAATGAATCTAATAGATTTTGTTTTCTAATTGGGTGACAAGGGAACTTAATCAGGGAGGGGCAGTAGATGTTGCCTACCTGGATTTCAGCAAAGCCTTTGACACTGTCCCACATAGAAGGCTGATTAACAAGATGAGTAGTCCGGGCATGGGAGACGAGGTGGTGAATTGGGTTAGGAACTGGTTAACAGACAGGAGACAGAGGGTGGTGGTAAATGGGGTGCAATCTGGGGAGAGGGGAGTGATCAGTACTAGGACCAGTCCTGTTCAATGTCTTCATTAGTGACATTGCAGAGGGGCTGGAAGGAAAGGTCTGCCTGTTTGCAAATGACACCAAGATCTGCAACAGGGTGGATACTCCAGAGGGGGTGCTGAAAATGAAAAGGGACCTGGAGAAGTTTGAAAGATGGTCGGAGACGTGGCAACTGAGGTTTAATGCAAAGAAGTGCAAAATAATGCACCTGGGTAGAGGGAACCCTGGGGAGAGATAGAAACTTTCAAGTACCTCAAGGGAATCAACAAAGTCCAAGAGGCTAGCATCTTTCAAAAAAAGAGGTGTGCAAGAACAAGGGGGCACAATTTGAAGATAGAGGGGGGATGGCTCAGAGGTAATTTAAGGAAGTATTTTTTCACAGAGAGGGTTGTGGGTGCATGGAACGGCCTTCCAGAGGAGGTTGTGGAGTCAAAAACAGTGGTGGAATTCAAGCATGCATGGGACAGTCATAAGGCAATTCTAGGGGGTTGGGGTCGGAAGAAGTAGGCTGCTGGCTAACTAGGATCTGCAGCTTACCCATTAGGTAAGGAAATGGGCAGACTGGGTGGGCCAAGCGGTCCTTATCTGCCATCAAATTCTATGTTTCTATGAGAGGTGCAGGTTGGGGGGAGAGGAGCTGATTGTCACCAAGGAGGAAAGGAACATAGGGGTTATCATCTCTGATGACCTTAAGGTATCAATGCAGTGTACAAAGGCAGCAGGGAGGCCCAGTGGTATGCTGGGTGCATAGGCAGAGGTATCACTAGCAGGAGGCAGGAGGTGGTGATGCCATTGTATAAAACATTGGTAAGGCCTCACCTGGAGTACTGCATGCAGTTCTGGAGACCACACCTGCACGGGGACATAGATAAGGTGGAGACTTTCCAGAGAAGGGCAACAAAGACGGTGCAGGGCTTACACCACAAAACATATGAGGAGAGACTAAGGGACCTTAATATGTACTCACTGGAGGAGAGGAGACAGCGGGGGAACATGATTGAAACTTTCAAATACCTTAAGGGCATAAACAAGGTGCAGGCGGGGGGAGCTTTTCCAATGTAGAAAAAGCACTAGAACAAGGGGGCACAATATGAAATTGGAGGGGGGTAGATTAAGAGGTAACATGAGTAACTGTTTCTACACAGAAAGGGTAGTCAACACATGGAATAATCTGCCACAGAAGGTAGTGGGGGCAAGCACAGTGGAGGGGTTTAAGCATGCTTGGGACAGGCACAAGGGAAGCCTGAGAGGGGAAGGAGTGATGACAAGCCATTGATCACATAGGATCACTGGCCACATACAATGTATAGGGCCTACGGGCAGATTGGATGGGCCTAGCTGTCCTTATCTGCCGACAATTTCTATGTTTCTCCCGATGGCAAAAAACAGAAGAAGGAACAAACTTTAGAAGAAATCTGTGGTCTTCTGCGGTCTTTCAGACGGGAAGAAATGAGTCAATTGCTCTCAGTTTAACACCTCCAAAGTCTCCTTCAGCTGTACTAGGCTTTGCTTCCAGGGCCACTTGTCAGCTTCACGGATGATCTATTCAACAAGAAATGTGTGGTTTTGTGGTCCATAATGTTCATTTATTTGGGGACATACACAACATCACCTTAAAGAGACTTGGACAACTCCTTTAAACCTGAGTAGATAACTTTTTTTTTTTTTTGCAGCCAAGTCACTGTTGGGAATTGATGCAGTTTGAGCCTAGGTATGCGGGGGGTTCAAAATCATTGGGTTCCCTTTCTTTTGATATTTCTTATTTTTAATTTTTTTTCTTCTTCTTTGCAGATGAGTATTTTCGGTGCAATTTGTGAGTGGTTCCTGCTCAGCATCGAAACACATAGCCATTCAGTACAGCTTTTGCGAGTTGGAAGCTCTGGTGCTGAGTTCTGACGGAGGGGTTGTAACAATGTTGGTACGAAACTAGACTGCTACTTTATAGCTCCGAGCTTGTAAGTAAACAAAGGTTGTTGTTTTTTTCTCTTTTGAGACAGTAAAGCTTCTAGAACATTAGCCCAGGTTACTTAATAGATATTAGCTCCCTATTTTCAATTCATTTGATAATATTATAAATGCTGACCTTCTGAAATATTTGAGCCGTATGCTATATGTATGTGGTAATTTTCAGGCCCAATGCAAATTTGGGTGAACTGGTTCTTTTGGTGGACTAGGGTCAGTTTTTACAATCTCTGGATTGATCAATCAGGCCTATTTGTTGATTACAATTCTTAGGTACTTTAGACAACTTTAACCGAGGTCTTCTTTTACTCTTTGTACTTACAAGTGTATCCAGAGATAAGGATAAAGATTGTATAGGGAGTTAGGGGCTACTGAGGTCTATTAATAAAGCTGGATTGGACACAGTGTGAAGTGAGGTTTAATACCTAGGCATAACTATTTCTTTTTATTGTGCCATTGGTTAATACAGGTACAGTATTTATGTACATCCATATGTAAACAATTAATTATGAAGTGCCCTTACTTACACTACAGTGTGTTTTTTTTTTTTTTTAAATATCATTATGCACAGAATCCTAGTTTACTAATAGGCATATAGGTATCGGAGTCGTTAGTGGAACTTCATAGTTTTTTAGCGTAGGGAATATGACCTTTTGAGTACTGTACCTACATTGCCCCTGCGAGTTATGAATATATAGGGTAGCGATACTTTCGGTGGGGGTTACAGCAATCTGTCGAGAGTATTAATGGGGGAACGATGACTTCTCCCCTGCAGTTGATTTGAGCTTTGAATACTTTCCCCTTTCATTTAAATAGTTGCTTTTTGCAAATGGATATTATGGGATACTTACTATCCCCTTTATTTTCTCAATCTGCACCTTACATTTTTTATTCTTCTCCCTTCCTGTCCCCACCACCTCCTTGCTAACGTTCCCCATACTCCATAGTTTGTTTGTTTTTTGTCAGATCTACTGACCTCCCTGGTAAGGGACAATGCTGCTTTATATTTTAGGTCCCTTTGAGGCTTCTCCCCTTCGAGCATGGTCCAAATCGGACATTTTTCTTTTTTTTTTTTTTTGTTTTGGGTCATTTTTGACCCTGGAGATCTCTGACTTGACCAGACTATTTCCCCTACAGGGCGGACATTTT
Source organism: Neoceratodus forsteri (assembly GCA_016271365.2). NCBI lineage: Eukaryota > Metazoa > Chordata > Ceratodontiformes > Ceratodontidae > Neoceratodus > Neoceratodus forsteri. Next base: position 1,371,816,816 of record CM057456.1, read on the forward strand.
ATTCAGCTCTGCCTACGAGCCACTTGGATGTTGTGGCTCCCATTGTTGGAAGTTTGTGTCTGATTCAGTATTATTATTTGTATGATAGTTCTTTTCCAATTGGTAGAAGCAACCTACTGATTATTTTTTGTTTAGGCTATTTAGCATGTTTTACTAAAGAGTGTAACTTTACTTTTACAATAGCTGTACTAGACATTTTTTCACTTTTTAGAGAGGGTGTGCAATGGTGTGTTTTCTTAAAATTTTTTTAGAGATCTCCTTCTAATAGCGGAAACTTTATTCCTGTATCAGGTGTTTTATATGGCTCTGTTGCGTGTATGCTAGTTTGAATATTTGAATTGTTACTCGATTTGGAATATGCAATTGATTCTTTGGTCCTGTTATACCACCATGGTTACTATTTAAGGCAGTTGTTGTTAGACAAGTACCCAGAGCTTTGTATAGTTTAATTTCCTTTCAATTATACAGCTTTTCTTCAGTTGCTTTATCAGCTATTTTAATTGTTGGCTAGTTTATATTATTATCAGGATGTGATTGTCACCTTTTCTTTTTTCTTCTTCTCCATGAATTGAGCAGTTTTCCAGTTTGTAGTAGAACTATATTATTCTTGGTTGTGTGCCATGGTTAATGCTTTAAGATTTGTATCATGTAATGTGAATGGAATTCACAGTCCAGGTAAATGGCATTGTTTACTCCATTATTTTAAACAACATAAAACAGACTTAATTTTCCTTCAAGAGGCACACTTCTTAGCTGAAGAACGTCAACAATTTAGTAAATATGGTTTTGACCATGTTCTGTTCTCTTCTCATAAGTCTGGATGTCATGGGGGGGGGGTTAATACTTGTTGAAAGGGCCTACCCTTTACAGTTTGTTCTTTAGTTACTGATGCGGAAGGTCGCTATGTGATAGTTGCAGGTTCTTTAGAATGGCATCCAGTCATCTTGATAAATACATACTTCTTAACTGGTATGTCTCAACAAGAAGTTTCTAAATTTTTTGCTTTGTTACTGGATCATATATATGGGCAGGTCCTTTGGGGAGGAGATCTTAATATCACACTGTCTCCAGAACTGGACTCCTCAAACCCAAGGGCCTATCACTGATCATCTGTTTCTAAATTTATGGGAAAGTCCGTGCACTCTTTGGGCCTTGAGGATTTGTGGAGGTCAGTTCATAAGAAGGATACGGCTTTCACTCATTATTCTCCTCACCGTGGCTCCTTTGCCCACCTTGACTATTTTTTTACTACAATAGAACATGCTGCTTTGTTGAATTACATAGGTCCATACATCTCTCTGACCATGTCCCTGTCCATGCATCACTTGTCATTAGAGATTAGGCTAGGAGGCCTTTTTGGTACCTCCACCCTGGTTTACTATATGATTCTACTCTCCTTGAACTGCTGAAAACTCAGATTCCTCAATTTTAATCTGAAAATGATCTTGAGGAAGTATCCAACTATTACAGTATTTGGGATACTTTAAAAGGGTATACTGTCACTACAGTGACACCAGCACACAGAACCCCCACAACAAAACCCCTACCATGTCTATATCGGCAGCGAAAGGTGTTTCACTTCAAGCTGCTGTTCGGCGATGAGGAGTAAATATCTAACTCCACTGTGTGTGCAACATGGAGTTTGATATCTATAGTAGGGGGTTGTGGGGTGGCACAGCCCCCCCCCCATATTGAGCATCACTGTGCTGCCGGTCATTCCTGGGATGCATTGGGGTCAGTGGTGTCAACAGGTTCCCGGCGTGGTTGAGGATGTCGGTGCATTTGTTATCGTGCCAGTGTCATGGATCCCTTTAAAAGTGGTACTGAGAAGTACCATCATAGCTTACTCAAGTGCACAGCATAAGCAGATGGAAAAACAATTGTCAGATCTACAGTCCAGACTCCAATCTCTTCAGTTAAAATGGCAACAGGGTGACTGTGCAGTGCTCTCGCTTATGATTGAAACCCAAGCACAAATTCAAAAAATCCTAGATCAAAAGGTTGAGCATACCTTGTTCTATCTCAGGCAACAGACATTTGAAGGTGGCCCAAGGGGCGCTGGTCATTTAGCATGGCATCTATGGGCTTTTAGGAGTGCTGCTACAGTAACTTGTCTTCATGATACCATCTCAGGGGATGTAGTTTCTAGAAACCCAGTAATAGCATCAATGTTTTGGCCTTACTATGAAGCCTTGTATAGGTTAGAGAGCTCTCCACCCATATTGTTGCAAGTTCAGTCCTTTTTATCCAAGACAGCTCTCCCTAGATTATTAGAATCCCAAGTGCAAATATTATTGGCCCTCATAACCGAAGAACAACTAACATGAGTAGTACGAGAGACCAAAATGGGTAAAGCTCCACAGGTTGACAGTTATCCCTCTGAATTTTACAAATCAAAGATCCTGTATCCCCTTTTAAAACTGGTATTATTGAGGGCATTTGATTTTGTTCAGAGATGTATTCCCCCACCACCGCCTTGGAATCAGGCTTTGATTTCTCCCCTCCTTAAACCTGGAAAAGACTCTATTCTCCCTTTATCTTATTGACCTAACTATATCCTTAACTGTGATTATAAACTGTTTATGGCAGTGTGGGCCCATAGGTTAGAGGGCCTTCTCTCATCCCTGCTAGACTGGGACCAGGCTGGTTTTGTTCATGCATGTCAGGTGCATGACAGTGTACATTGTACCTTGTTGCTACTTGACTACACTAGTAACCATTCTATCCCACTGGTCCTGGCCAGCTTGAATGTGGAGAAGGCCTTCAACCGGATCAATTAGGATTTTCTTTGGTGTGTTTTTCAATCTTTTGGTTTTCCCTCTCATTTTATTGGTAGGTTAAAGCAGCTGTATGCCTCTCCAACAGCCATGGTAAAGGTAAATGGTACTGCTTCCTTACAAATTTCATTGGAAAGTGGAACTAGACAGGGTTGTCCTCTGTCTTCTTTACTGTTTGCCCTATATATTGAACCCCTTGCCTCCAATATATGTCTTTCTATATCTATCTCGGGTATCCCTTTGGGGGGGCTGCAATTACCGAGTTTCCTTGTTCTTGGATGACATTTTACTCACCCTGTTGAACCCCAATGTATCTATTCCGTCTGTTTTTGATATTTTGACCACCATTAAAATATTAGATGGCTTCCATCTTGATAAAGATAAAACAGAAATATTTTCATTTAATTATTCACCTTCTTCTACTGTGCATGAAATTCTTTCAGTTCGCTGGAATAGGAATTGTTTGAAATATCTTGGGGTGGTTATCCTGAGCAATTTAACTATGAGCCCTTGATGGTTGTAATAGGTGACTTATCTAGACTAGACTTATCTAGGTGGTCAGAGCATCATTTTTCATTTTTGCAAAGGATAGATATTATTCATTCTAATGTTACCCCTGAATTCTATTTTACCTTCAAACTTTGCCAATTCTTCCTAGCCCATTCTATTTCTGCAACTGGCATTGCATGATTTCTCACGTCATTTGGTTAGACCATAAACCTAGGCTCTGTTTTTCCATTCTGCATTTGCCTATTAATAGGGGAGGACTGTAATTTACCAAACCTACAATGGCATGCAGTAGCTTGTCAACTGTGCATATTATGCCTATAGGTTTTAGATGGGTATCAGTCTAGGTGGAAGGACATCGAGTTTACAGTTAATGATCTGCATGACTTGCCCCAGTTTCTTTTTTTCTTTCCACCAAATTATCTGCCTATGACTAAATTTACAAGATTTAGTCGGGTCCTGTTTCAAATTTGGCATACAATTAAAAAATGTTTATTGCCGGAAGAGAACTTCTGGATTTCTGCTCTAGTGTGGGACATACAAAATCCTCTTGTAAAGTTTGATTTGTTTTTGATGCATTTAGCTTATAGTGGTCTAGTGTACTATCATCAAGTTATAGGCACTCAGGAAATGTGTTTCTTCTCTGAGTTGTAGACCCAATTTGCCCATACTTTTGCGGATTTTTATCATTTCTTACAATTCAGGGCATTATTACTTACGTTGCCTCTCTCTTACGGGTGTCTACCCGAGAATCTTTCTCCACTCTTCACTTTAATCTGGCATCAGCACTATCAATGGGGAGAAACATGCCTCCATTTGATTGGTTGTATATAGTCTATTCTTCAATCACTCTCTGTTGAATCTACCTTACAGATTTGAATGACTGGAATAGGGACATCGGTCAAATATGTGATTTTCAACTTTGGGAGCTCCACAACCTGACCTCATTTAAGCTTATACTTGGTTCTGAATGGAAAAAAACCTTTTAGCCCATTTTCACCATTCCCCACATTAATGGGACTATTTTTGCCTGTTTTTCATTAACCATAAATTGACCCCTTTCTTAAAACTTTCTAGGGAATTGCTACACACTAAATCAATTGGCAGTGTATTCCATAATCTGCCTGTTCCATTCAGAAATATATAATATCTACTATTTTCCCTTTTGCAGTTTCTATTTTTATTTGCATCTTATGCCCTCTTTGGCCTAATGGTTTACCCTGTGTAATTATTCCAATTTCTTCCATCAGTTCTAGTTCTCTTATTATTTTATACTATTTAGAAGGTCACCCCTCACTCTTCTTTGTTGTAGTGAAAATAATCCTAAATTTTTGGAGTCTCATTTCATAGGTATATGTTTTTAATGCCCCCATCATTTTCGTACCTTCTCTGCATCTTCTCAATTCTATTGTTTTGCCCTACTATATATGGGCTCCATAATGAAGACCCATAATCCGTATGTGGTCTTACATATGTTTTGTAAAGTGGTGTTAAACACCCTATTGATCAGTTAATAAAGATTCTCTTTATATTTCTAATCATATAATTTGCTCTCATAATTACATGGTTTCTACTTTGTTTAAAGACCAATTTATTATCAATTATTATGCCACAGTCCTTCTCTAGCATTGCTGTTTTTAATACATTTCCATTTAGCCTATAGGTCTGTTCTACTTGTTGCATACCCAAATGCATTACTGTACACCTTTCAACAATAAAGGGCATCTTACATTTAACTGACCATTGTTCAATTTTTTCCAAATCTTGTTTCATCATTTGTTGATGTTCTTTAGTTTCCACTGGTCCACCTAGTTTTATATCGTCAGCAAACTTTACAACCACATTGTTTATATTATGGTGCAAGTCACTTATATAAAGTGAAAACAACACTGGTCCCAGTACCGAACCCTGCAGCACTCTGCTTGACGCCTCCCTACTTTCTATTTGTTTTCTATCCTTCAGCCAGTTTGTTATCCATTTAATTATTCTATTATCAATCCCTAAAATCCCCATTTTCTCAATCAATTCATTATGAGAGACCTTATCAAAGGCTTTGGAGAAGTCTAAGAATAAGATATCCATTGATGTATTTGTGTTAAATTTTTTATTAATATACTCATAGAAACAGAGCTGGTTTGTTGTACAACCCCTATTTTTCTTGAATCTGTGTTGTTTTTTATCATCATGTTGTATATGTTTCAAATGTTCTTCTAATTTTTCCTTCAACAGGGTTTCCGTAATTTTGCACAATATAGCCATCAGGCTTACTGGCCTATAATTCGAAGATTTTGTTCTATCTACCTTCTTATGTAAGGGGACAACAATTGTCAATTTCCAATCCTCTGGAATCTCACATGTGCTAAATGACAAACTAAACAAATTTTCTAATGGTTTCAATATCTGATGTTAAATTTCTTTGATTAACCTAAGATTTAAAGAATCCGGGCCTACCGATTTATGAGATTTTAGTTTATTTATCATATCCAAAATATTAATTTATTTATTTGAGTATCGGTTTTACAAACCTTTGAATCAGGGACTCATTTACAAAGGCACCTCCTCATGAGAACAAGCACAAAAACAATACAATGGTATGATTTATACAGAATGGCTTAAAGAGCAACCAGTATTACAGACATTCACTGGTGGTACAAAGGTATCAATAGTTAGGACACAGTACACACATTGTAGGTACACAAGTACCACATCAGGTGAACAACAGAGTGACAGTTTTATTACAGTTGTCTGTAGATGAGGCAATTGACCACAGGCCTCCCAGTGAGGCCCAATACAGTGTTCCTGAGAAGGCTATAGTCAGGGTGACCATGGCCTGACAGAAGGGTGAAATTGTCTGTGGGGGCATTATGCATAGTTGCAGCAATGGGAGTTAGTTAGGTGGCTTCTGGGGGCAGCCTTGAAAGGACCTAGCTTGGTAGAGTCAGCTATGTTGGCTGGGAGGGAATTGAACCAGGTGGGAGCTCTATAGCTGAAGGACATCTGGGCCATAGAGGTCCTTACCCTAGGGACAGAAAGAGAAGTCTTGAAAGCATTGCAGGTGGATACTGAGGGGGAGGCCCATTGGAGGGAGGTGAAGACCCTGGGAGGGGAGCCCTAGTAGTGTCTTTTTTTTTTACAAGAAGGCAGATTTGGAAGCAGAGCCTTTCTTCTAGATTGAGCAAGTTGGTGAAGGAGTACAGCAGACATGTGTGGGTGCACCTTGGGGCACCTGTCAGAAGCTTGCAGGCCTTGTTTATGGAGAGTTGAATTTTAGCAAGGGCAGTATTGTCGGTGGCAGCATAGATGGGCAGCCCATAGTCTACTAGCTACAGGACGGAGAAGATGATTGCTAATCTGAGAGCCTCTTGTGGGAGACAGTCCCTATGGTGGTATAATAGTCCAATCCTGACATTGGTGGCAGCAGAAAGGGCACTGATGTGGGAATGGAAGGAAAGGACTGAGTGAAAGGTGATACCCGGGTACTTGTAGGAGGAAACCTGCTCAATGGGGTGTAGTGTGTTAGGTAGTATCATAAGGGGGACACCACTGGCTTTGCTTTGGTGATGTGAGAAGAGCATAGCCTTGGTCTTTTTTAGGTTCAGAACCAATCTTTGTGCCTTGAACCAATGCTCAGCATTATGAAATGTATGTTGGAGGGAGGTCTGGAGAGGTTGGGGTTGGGATCTGGGGCCAAAAGCACTGCGTCATCTGCATAGAGGAGGATCTTACTAGGGTAGGCAGATGGGAGTGAGTTAAGATAGAGGCTGAAGAGAAGGTGGCCTAAAATAGAGCCCTGGGGAACATCAGAGTGGGCAGGTCATATGTCAGATAAGGTGCTGTTGATTTTTATGCATTGTGCCCTGTCAGAGAGGTAGTTGGTAAACCATGCAAGGGGATCAGGGAAGAAACCAAAGCATCTGAAGGAATCAAGCAGGAGGGGATGGCAAACCATGTCAAAGGCCTTGGAGAGGTCAATGAACACAGCCCCGGTGGGGTTTTCAGCATCAAGGGCAGAGTGCAGAAAGTTAGAGAATTCAAGTAGGGCAATTGTAGTGTTGTGACTCGCATGAAAGCCATGCTGCTCAGGGCACAGGATATTATGCTTGGCCAGGTATTCAGTGAGTTGGTTTGCTACAATTTTTTTCTAGGGCCTTAGAGAGTGGGGGAGGATGGAAATAGGTCAGTAGTTACCAGGGGGTGAACCAATCTCCACTCATTAGGATGGGAGTGATGATGGCAGTTTTCCAGGTGCTGGGGAACTGCCCCAGGCACAGGGAGCAGTTAAGCAGATCAGTGAGGGGGACCAGGATAGCATCCATAGCCAGCAGAAGGAGCCTAGTGTCCAAGAGGTTGGTGCCAGGGCTATTACTATTGACAGCTTTTTGAATAAAGGGTCTGGCCTTCAGTGGGGAGATGGTACATAGATAGAATGGTGGGTGTTGGAGGGTGGGCAGTGTTGACACTGGGACAGGGTCAAAGAAATTACTGGGTAGGATGGAACTTAGATCTGAGAGGGTATGGTTTAGGCAGTCCGTAATGCCATGGGGGTCAGAGCAGACAGTGCCATTAACAGAGAGTTGGGGGGAGAGAGGGATTTCCCATTCAGCTCTTTTATGTTATTCTAAAAATTCCTAGCTGATCCCCAGGAAGAGGCAAGAGTGGATCAGTAGTACCGGGCTTTGGCCTGCTGAATGGCCCAGGTGCACTTGTTTCATTCTGCATTATACGCCTGCCTGTCTGCTGGCTGACATATTCAATGCAAATGTGCCAGAGGTTGTCTCTCATTTTAAGTTTGTGGGGGGGGGGGCCCAAGCTGAGTTTGGCTTTTTGGTTCGTGTTCCAGAGTAGGGGGCAAAGAGGTCACAAACTGTGTTATTATCAGCACTTATAGTTAAGTCTAAGCCTGAATATTTCATTGTCTTTTCCCCAATTATATTCTGATCTTTCTTTTTGAACACTGAACTAAAATAGCTGTTGAAGTTTTCGGCCATTTCTTTTGGATTTATTTCCTTTCCATTCTCCACTAAGAGCCCTATTTGATTATTGTTTCAACTTTGATTATTTATACTTGCATACAATATTTTATCATTGTCCTCACTATGTGATATGTTAAACTCCAACTTCCTTCTTTCTGCTTTTATTGTAGACTTTGATTTTTTAAGGCACTTTTATAATTGATTCTGTGTATTAATGATCCAATTCTTTTTTCATGATGTCTTACTTCATTTTTTTCTGTACTATTAATTTCATTACTTTACTTGTACACCATCCTGGTCTGGTCTCTTCCCCCTCTTTGTGTACATTTTTTTGTTTGGAACATATACATCCTCTATCTGCCTCAATTTATTTTTCAGTACAATCCATCTTTCACATCCATCTTTACCTAAAAAGTCTTTGCCCCAATTCCATTCTGTCAAGTGTTGCCTAATCTTTCCAAAATCATCTTTTGTGCAGTGTTTTACAACGGTAGATCTCTTTGTACATATCAGGTGTTTATTTATCTCAAATTCCATAGTATTATGATCGCTATTCCTAACATTTTCTCTTATTTTAATTCTATTTACCATTTCTTCTCTATTGGTGATAATAAGATTCAAGATGTTTTTGCCCCGTGTTGGCTGCAATACTAATTCAGCTAAACCAGCTGTATGGAGCATTTCCAAAAAATGATTCACACTGGTACTATGGGCTATATTTTCTTTCCAATTTATCTCTGGGTGATTAAAATCATCTGAAACTATTATATCCCCTTGTTGTCCCATGTACTCAGTCTCCTCCTCAATGTTTTTGTCCATGTCTCTATATGTGTTGTGTGCCCTATAGTATACTCCCATAAATAATGTCTTATCATTTTTACTTTGCACAGCCACCCATAGTGATTCTGTGTATGAATCATCCAATCTATATATAGTACTATCTATAGAATTTCTAATATACATTGCAACTCTGCCTCCTTTTGTTTATTCTATCCTTAGTAAACAACTTGTAGCCAACAATTTCCTTATTCCAGTCAACTCCTTCATCCCACCATGTTTCTGATATCATACAGATATCCACATTCTCTGTTACTAATAATACTTCAAGTTCCAATTTTTCCCCATTGTTCAGACTTCTTGCATTTAATAACCATGCCTTTATTTTAAATTTTTCTTTTTTGTATTCAAAGTCTCATTTTTACTTTTATTATTTACCTTGCCTTCATTGTCACTTTTTTTTTGTTTTTTGGGCTTCCCCTCTCCCTTCATTCTTCAGTTTAAACTGTAGTCTACTATTTTTTTTTTTCAATTTTAATCCTAATTTCTTGCTCCCTTTTTTGCTAAAGTGCAGTCCATCCTGACAAAAATATGCAGGTTTATTTATAAACTCTTCCCAATGCATCACACACCTGATCACCTCTTGTAATGTCCACTGCCTTAATCAATTACTTATGCCCTTGATTTTATTTATGTTCAACTGGCTTTCTCTTAGTACAGGTAATATTTCTGAGATATGAACCCTACAATTTAACCTATGTGCTTCTTCCCCAATGTTTTAAAATTCTTGTTCAATTTCTTTTTTACTCTGACTTCTAATATTATTTACCCCCAAATGTACCATTACTGTGGCATTGCCATCCTTTTCTTTCACAATATCCTTCAGCATCTTCCAAACATCTTTTATTTTTGCACCTGAGAAATAGCTAGTTGTCACATCTTCTTTTGAGCCACTTGAAATATAACAAGCTGTATATTTTACAATAGAATCATCTAGGATGTATAACCCCCCCCCGTTCCCATGCTGCATTGAGGCTATAGCATCTGTACTCACATCTGTGTTCAAAATCTGGGTATCCATTTCACTTTCTTCTATCACCATATTATAATGTTTAATTTGAGTCTCTTCTGAGTTCTTATGATTTCTCTTATTTAAAAGAATGTTTGTGGAAATGTTGGATGTGTTTTTTTTTAAGATCCCAGTAGTTCAAGCTAAGTATCATATTAATACATCTGCTGCATGCTGGCAGGACTGGGAAGAGATGGCTGCAGATCCCATGCACGTTTTTTGGCATCACATCTTACTGGAATGAAATTGTTTCAATTTGTACTGCTTTGTTTGACATACCCTCTCAGTCAATCCCTAGTTTAATACTTTTACATATGACCCCCTCAAAAAAAATATTAGATTAGGTAAGAGACATCTACAACTGCTTCTAATACTTATAGTTTGTGCCAAGAAGGTTGTTACTAAACTATGGTTAACCCTAAAAGTTCTTAAATACCTTAATTGGATTAGGTTAGTGGATTCCATATATGGCTATAAGAGGGCTTCCTTTCATTATTTAGACCATAAGGAAATCTTTCAATTAATTCGGCAGAAATGGGTGTTATTTCAATTAGATTCTGACCTGACTTTTGTTCCATAAATCCAAACCCCACCTTATTAGCATGAGTGAAGTCTGGACATTCCAGTTGTGGTTGTTTTTTTCTCCCTCTTTTTTCGGATGTTTGTATTGTATACTCACTTGCAATATTTAGACTGGCTGTCAATATTGTGCTTATGAATGGATCTCTATTGTTAAAGTAATTTATATTAACTAGCCATTTCTTTCATGGTTTTATGGTTTCTGTATTGAGAAGTTAGTATGTACAGATTGTTATCAACAGAGTTTGTGTTTATATCTCAAATTTCTGTTACTGTTGGAATTTATGTATTGTATTTTATCATTTTGAGTCTTACTGTAAACTGTATGTGTGCCTATTCTCAATAAAATTGTTATTTAATAAAAAAGAAGGATGAATCCTCTGCCTAATACAGGTCACAATGAAGGGTAGACAGAGGCAGGGACTACTTCCCAGGAGCTATGTCTCATACATCCCAATGAGTACCAGTCACAAAGGGGTTACTATAGAGGAAGGGAATAAAGGGCTTCCGGGTGTAATGCTGCAGCTCCAGTGCCTAAGCCTCAGCTAAAACAAAACCCTGGCAGTTTCACTCAGGTCACCCAACCACTGCTAGTGGGATGAAGACTGGCACATTACTTGAAGGAATGGGTAAACATTAACACAGGCAAGTGCGTACTGGAAGTAGTAGATAAGGGCTGTGCCCACAGTCCAAACACTTTCCAAACCTGCAGAAACACAAAGGTTTTGCAACTCCCTCTTGCACAGAAAAAACTTTGCTGGAACTGAAAGTAAAAGAACTGTTAATATCAAAAGCTATAGAAGAAGTCCTTGCCTCCTAGTGCACAGGAGCCTATTCTCAAGATACTTCTTGACCCACAAGTAAAATGAGGAGTGGCAAACCATTTTAGACCTCAGGTTTCTGAACAGGCATTTGAAAAAACAAAAATTCAAGATGGTCACACTATGGACAGTGATCCCATCTTTGCAGAAAGGTCACTTGCTCTGATCTCTAGATAGGAAAGGTGCCTATTTTCATATCCCAGTTAGACAGTCTCACAAACATAATCTCAGAGTCAAGCTGGGGAACTGCAAATACCAGTTCACAACTCTTCCATGTGGTCTCAACTGATCAGCTCCAAGGGTCTTTACAAAGTGTCTGGCTGTGGTGGCAGAATGTCTGAGAAAACACAATGTACTGGTTTTCCCCTTCCTGGACAACTGGATAGTCTAGAGAAAACAGAACAAGAGGCAAGGTGCTCAGTTCAGTCAGTAAAAAGCACCTTGGAGAACCTGAGATTCTTGATAAACCTTCAGAAGTCCTAGGTAGATCCTGTTCAGGTACTGTACTTCATAGAAGCAGAGCTAAACACCCTGCAGGGGAAGGCTTTCCTCCCACAGGCCAGAGTTACAGCTTTGATAGCAACAGCAGAGTCTTTCACAGCATGTCAACCAAGACCTGCAAGAGACTTTCTACAGTTACTAGATCACATGTCCATATCCACAGCTGTGGTTCCATGGGCCAGGATCTAAATGAAAGATACCCAACACCACTTAAGGGATTACTGTTCCTAAAGATGGGATCCACATTCAAAATTAGTGCCAGTGACAAAAACACTAGTGGAATCATTAGAGTGGTGGAAGGAAGGAAGAAAACAACCTCAGAGAAGGCATTTCCTTACTTCAGCAATCACCAACAAGTATTCTTACTGTGGATGCCTCTCTCCTGGGGTGGGGCACACACCTGCAGGACCTCACAGCAAGGGGTGCATGGAGCCCACAGGAGTTGATAGAACACAAAAACCTCCTGGAGCTGGCAGCAGTACTATTAGCAATGCAATATTTCTCCACCCAGCTACAGGGTCAGCTTACCCGAATCAGGACAGACAACATGACAACTATGTACTACATAAACAGGCAGGGAGGAACAAGATTATTAATACTGTGTACAGAGGCAATAAGGATTAAGGACCTGGCATATTCCTTAGAGGCAAACATGTCTGTAGCACCCCTGCCAGGCAAATAAATGGGCCTTAAACAAGTAGATTCTGGCCATAGTATTCAGAAGGTGGGGCACTCCCAATATTGACCAGTTTGTGTCTTGGGAGAACTGTCAGCTCCTGCAGTTTTGCTGCAGACCATCAGCCAGGGGAACAGTTTCACAGAAATATAGAAACATAGAAACTGATGGCAGATAAGGGCTGCTTGGCCCATCAAGTTTGCCCTTTTTCATTGTCATTGCTTTCACTGCAGACCCTCCTAGGTCTACAGCACTTTCTATTCCACCCCTTTCCTACTCCTTATGATTCCTTTGTGCCTATCCCAGGCTTTTTTTTAATCCTACCACTGTTTTCGCCCCCACTACTGCCTCTAGAAGTCTATTAAGGCATCCACTACTCTTACTGTGAAGAAGTATCTCCTCACATCTCTCCTGAACCTAGAGAATGCCTTGGTACTGGACTGGACAGGGAATTTTCTGTATACCTTCCTACCATTTACACTCATTCAGAAAATACTCCTGAAACACAAGAGGGATCCTGCAACAATGATCATACCAGCTCCGGACTGGGCCAGACAGGCTGGTACTCAATGCTCCTGGTTCTGTCTTAAAAGAATCCAATCAGCCAGCCACTCAGTCACAATCTATTGACTTTGTCCCAGGGCAGAACAACATTTCTGAACCCCAGGACTCTTCACCTGAGGGGCATGGTTCCTGAGGAGTTGGAATTTTCTAGATCAAATCTCTTACAAGTTTTGAAGGTGGTTAATGTTTCAAGGAAACCCGCTACCAGGAAAGCTTATTCCTCTAAATGAAAAAGATTTTCTTACTGCTGTTCCCCCAGAAAAATAAACCCAGTGGAGGCAGGATTGCCTATAATTTTTCAATACCTAATACAACTACAGTCATTGGGTCTATGGCCTTCAACTTCAAAGGTGTACTTAACAACAGTATCAGCACACATATCAGCTGGCAAAGAAAAGTATTTGGACTCGCATCTCATTTTTAAAAGTTTTTTTTAAAGGCCTAAGCCACTTGTACCTACCAGTGAGAGACTGTGTCCTGCCCTGGGACCTCAACATATGCCTTACCCAGCTTATGGAGGCTCCCTTTGAGCCTATGGAAACTGCTCAACTCCAGTATGCCACATGGAAAATCATATTTCTGGTTGCAGTGAAATCTGCTAGGTAAGTTCATTGAAAGTCCTTTGCACAGAGCCAAATTATATAATCCCACACAGGGATAATGTAGTTCTTAGAATCAACGGAAAATTACTTCCTAAAGTGGTATCTGAATTCCACCTGAATCAGTCAGTGACCCTCCCCTGTACTCTATCCAGAGCATTCCAGTCCAGGTGAGGAAAAGTTGCATAGCCTGGACCTAAAGTGAGTCCTGGCTGTCTGCATAGACCTGACAAACAATGTCAGATCCCATAGTACCCAACTTTTTGTGACCTATGGTGAGGCTGGCAAAGGCAAACCAGCTACAAAGAGATCAGTCTTTCACTGGATAGTTGCTTGCATTCAGTTCTGCTATGAAAAAGCTGTAAAAATGCCACCAATAGGCTTAAGGGCACACTCCATAAGGGTACCTCTGCCTCTGTGGCATCCTCAAGGAGTATCTCATTGTAAGACATTTGCAAAGCAACCTACCTGAAAAAAAGTACACACTTTCATGAAGCATTACAGTTTGGACATACAGTCTGAAGGAATGCCAGCTTTGGAACTGCTGTCTTACAGAACCTTTCCCTGCTAAGGTACTGCTACTAAGACTGCATAAAGTGTAAACATTAAGTGAGTGATTCCTGGGGTGAGAAGAAAAAAAAAATACTCATTGTAGTAATGTTGTTTCTTCTTGAGGGATCACTCACTATGTTTACACTTCTTAATAGGGCTGTGCACATCCCAAATATTATTCCCAAATACCACGAATTGCGGCCGGTCTGAATATTTGGACTGCTGTTCCGAATATCTTGATTTTCGGTATTTGGGAAAGGTATTTGGGGAATGAGATTTCCTAGTCTTGCAGAGCTTCCTTGGCCAATTGGAGGCTTCTCAGCTCTGCAGATCATCTGATCTCCTCACTGTGAGACGGCATTCTCAGAGGAAAGATTGTGCTTCACTCTGAGCTTCTCAAACTGCAGAATCTTGTTGCTGAACTAGTTTTTTGCTGCAGTGTGATTCTTAAGTTTTAGAGAGACATTCTTGTGACTGATTTTTTGTGTTTTTGCTAAGTTACACAGGGATTATCAGGCTGCAACCTAGCCTAGGAGGAAAGGAAGACTGTTTGTGTCTACATCCCCCTTCTTCACTGCATTCATCCATTCAACACTGCTATAGTGTATGATTTGGTTTAGTTTAGATTTTTTTTTTGATTTTGTGTCAGCAGAGGCTTTTGTTGTTGCTCTCAGTAAGGTCAGGCTTTAGTTTTCTGTCTAGTGTGACAGAATTATACCATAATATAATAATTTAGGGTAACTGTTTCTGGGCTCAGTAAAGAGTAATTCAGAGAGGGTTTTGCTAATTGCTGCCTATGCCATTACTTATCGTGTGTAGTCCCCCCCCCAGGTTTAACTTTAAAGTTCCAATCCCCACCAAATCTTGGTGAAATCTCAGTAAAGCCAGGCTTTAGTTTTAATTTAATATAATAAGATATGATATATAAATAAATGTGTGTATGTGTAGATTATATATATATGTATGGGAAACTGTTTCTGAGCTCAGTAACAGTTTTTCACAGAAGGTTGTTTGCTAAGTAGCATTGCCACTTATTGGCCCCTGGCCCACACCCCCAGTATTAAAGTTACGCACTACACAAAATATAGTAGTGTGAGTGTGACAGGCTGCTACCTGTGATGTAACTGAAAATTAATGACAATCTGATTTTGTTTTGAAAAAGAAAGTAGCGTGAGACAGTCTCCCCCACCCCAATGAGTCTGAGTGCTGCAAGTGCAGAGCGAGTCACACATATGTCTGCTTTTACAGTGCATGATTTTTATCATTTAAAGAGATTTATTTTGTATCAGAAAAGAACCCTTTTTATGCTCAGTAAAGTTAGGCTTTAGTTTTCTGTCTAGTATGACAGAATTACAGTATTTAGTAAACACATATATATATATATATATATCTACAGGAGACAGCGCTAAGGTTCTTTGTCTCTTAGCTTGTTTTTTTGGTTTTATTGGGCTCACCACAACCCAACCCAGACAGACCACCTTCGGGTAGCTGGTTCATTCCACTGTGGTGTCATACAGATGAGACACACTGATGAGTCCTGGTAGGACGAAACATATGTCTGTATCTTCTGTTGGCACCCTTTGCAAACTGTGTGAGAGGCCTTTCAGCACCATGCATTTCTGCTTATAATTGAACTAGCATAATATTTTGTGCTGATTTGCATATAGAGAAATGTCGGTGGTCTTCAGCACTAGACACAATCATAAAATGAGGGAAATTAGGTAGATTATTCATAAACACTGGTCAATTTTGAGACATTATCTGATGGATAATAATGCATTTCGGATAAACCATTAATAGCTGAAGGGAAAGTAACAACATTAAAAGATAAACTAGTTCATACAGAACACGTGCAGGGCAAAAAATGAAAAATATAGACAACTGCTTCTGGGACCACTGAGCCCAGGTATGACACCATTTGGTAGGTGCTCAGTTTGTGGACATACAAACAAAAAACAAATATTTAAAACACCCCTATTCAAACAAAGAGTATAATATTGAACAGTTTATTTCTTGTGATACTGCAGGGGTGATTTACATTTTATAATGTCCATGCGACAAAATCTATATTGAGAAAACAATTCGTCTTTTAAAACAGCGGATTCAGGAACATAAATCTAATAGCAGAAATAAAAATGTAACACCTGTTGCAGAACATTTTTTAGAAGTTGGGCACACAAGGGCATCACTTAGGTTCTGGGGCTTTGAAGCAGTTAAGCCATCTGATAGAGGGGTAGATTTCAATAAAATATTAGAAAAAACAGAGACATGCTGGATCTTTGAAATGAGGGCATTAGAGCCTAGGATAGGACTTAAAGACATAAATTGGGATTGCTGTAGAAAATGAACAGTGTCATTAGGATGTAGGAAACCATGGCAATTAAGATGTAGTAAAACAAAAATAAGAGACTGGAGAAAGAATTTGGAAATATGATAATTGAAAATGCAGAGTTGTTATATTAGCAAACTAATGAAGGTAGGACATCATGGCAACTAAGATGCAGTAGAACAAGAATAGAAAAGACTGAAAAAGTTGGAAAGATGATAATTAAAAACACAGAGGTGTTATGTGGACAGAACATTGCAAAAATAATTTTATATTTTTTCTAGAGGATTAGGACATCAGGGTAATTGAGATGCAGTAAAATATCTTACAAAGAGGGGTGATAGAATGATTGAGATGGATTGGAGCATACATAACAATAGTGTAAAGAAACAGTAAGGAGTGGAACTTGTAGGTTTGTTGTTGATGTAGTGCTGGAGAGTGACCAACATATTCCTGGTTAAAGTATAGGACATCACAGTAATTGAGATTCAGGACATTAAGGCAGTTGATATGTGGCAGAATATATATATATATATATATATATATATATATATATATATATATATATTGTTTTAAAAAGTGGGGCCTTAGAATGAGATGGAGTAGAACACAAAATTACTGAAAAGAAATAGAAAAGATGTAAATTGTAACTTTATTGGTGGCATACAGTTGAAGCTGCCACATTTCGAGTTAGGACATCAAGGTAACTGAGATGCAGAATGAGTGACATATCTCCATTTAGGATGTAGTACATTTGACCAATTAAGATATAGTAGAACTCTAATAGAATATAAATTAGATTTTTGGGAACATTTTACTGATGGTATTGCAAAGAAAGAAGAACAAATACTTCATAAACATGTGGAATTATTCACAGATTGAATTATAATGACAGATGGATGAAGTCTCTACAAGTGCTGATTAAAGACAGTGTGTACCTTTTAGAGGGGCAGAGTGTGATACAAGCAGTCCAGAGCTGATTACGTTGGATAAAGGGGTGACAGCTCAAACAACCACACGAGTGTCTGTGTTGGGTATTTTAGAATGAGTTAGGATATGTGTGTTTATCTTTGAGTTAACACCATAATGGAATAAAATTTAGATATTGAAAGAATGATAAATTAGATAGATGTATATCTACTGTTAGACAAAATGTTTAAAAGGAAGCTGAATACAACTTTCTGTGCAGGCAGATTGCTGGCTACAAATGAAATAGACACTTGAAAATCTGGCAGTGCCTGACACAACTGGAAATAACCTGTAAGTCTTTTACATCCCTAACTTGGTTAGAAATGATTGTATAGGAACATATAACTATATTCTAATCATTGTAGATATGTAAAGTATTTAATCGGAAGCTTAATATGAACCCTGTATGCAGGAAGAGTGCAAGCAGGTACTGGAACCCTTGTTTGAAAACCTAGAAGTGGGTGATGTACTGTATCCTGCAAAAGTCAGTTATGTTATGTTATCTACAATTCAGCTAGAGGAGCTCATTTTGAACTGAATTATGGTTTAGACTGTTTTGCTAGATATGTGGTATTAACAGCTTAACCTGTTTACCTATAGTTGTAAAAATTGAGAAACGACTGGCTGCAAGGAATTTACAATTAAACATGCGGAGGAGTGATCTGCTAGCAAGGTTAGAGGACCTACACTTTAAGCTTCTCTTGTGTGTACTACCTATTTTGACAAAGTTAGGTGCAACAAGTCCAAATAAAGATACACTGTGTTACAGATCAGAATAGAGTGAAGCTAGCAAAGCAAAAGAAAAAGCTCCCGTTGAACTTAAAGGACACAGGTAAACAGCACTATTTGTGTTTAAGTAAATGTTTTCATATTTTTTTTGAAATACAGGAATGGGTAAAACTTATATGATTCATTTTCAATCTATATAAACAGCAGAGAGAACTCTCAAGTCCTGCACAAGGCTGTCTCAAGTGTCTTTTCAATATTGCAGATACTAAAGGTACGTGGGCCTCCCACCAGAATAAACACTTTATGTAATAAACTGCTGTAAGAAGTATGCATTATAGTAATTAATTAGTATCCTTGATTTAAACAAGTATATGACCTGGCTGATAACAGAGGTCTGTGGCACACAGTGGCACACTGCAGGTTTGATAAACACAGCCTTTCTCCTCAGTGAAGGCTGCCATGAGGTTGACTTGACCACTGAATGAAATTGCTTTTTAACATGTAAATAAAAGTACAAGTCTTTATACTTTAGATATTAAATGATAGAGTACGGCAACATGACCATTGTGGCATGAACTTATAATAATTTTAAATAATTTTATTTGTAAAACTTGAGATCATCAGTGTGAGAAACTGATGTTATTGAAATCAAAACACTAAACATGATTTACAGTATGTATTAAAAATTAGATCCTATCCCTGAAGAAGCCTGTTGAGGGAAATGTTGGGTCATATAGGATCTATTGTAAAGAATAAAAGAAAAAAAGAAAATAAAAGAAAAAGTTGAAAAACTGAAAGGCGTGGCTGGCCATTGTTCTTTGACTTTTTGATTTACATATCATAGTATCATTGTATCATAGCAAAAGCCAGTAGAATAGGCCCCATGGTCTATCGTGTCTGCTCAGAAGCTAGCCCCCTACTGGGAGCTCACTCTTCTACTGCCCCCAGCCCCATAGGTGGCTCCCCCTGACCTCAGCTTCCCCCTGTACCTGTCCCAACCCTTCTTGAATCCTTCCACTGTGGTCTCTTCCACCAGACTCCTAGGTGGTGTGTTCCATGGTTCCACCACCTTCTCTGTGAAGAAGTGTCTCCTGTGCTTCCCCCTGTACTTTCCCCCTTCCAGCTTCCACTCATGCAGTCTGGTAGTTCCCCCCTTCTTAAGCCCGAACACTTCCCTGGCTCTACCCTTATTTATCCCCTTTATATACTTGAAAGTCTCTTATGTCCCCTCTGTTCTTCCTCCCCTCCAATGGATACAGATTGAGTTCATCCAGTCTTTCCTTATAGGTCCTACCCCCAAGCCCTGAATCATCCTGGTCACCCCCCTCTGGACCCTTTCCAACAGCACTATGTCCATCTTAGGATGGGGCCTCCAGAACTGCACACTACTCAAGATGCAGCCTAACCAGGGCATTATACAGAGGGAGGATCACCACCCTCCTCCTGGAGGTAATCCTCCTGGTTATGGAGCCCAGTATCCTGTTCGCTTTTGCTGCAGCTCTTCAACAATTCTCTGTGTTATTCATTTTGCTGTCCACCACTATTCCTAAGTCCCTCTCTCCCGATATGACTTGCAGTGTGGTCCCCCCCCCCCAGGGTGTATGCATGTCCCGGGTTTCTGACCCCCAGATGCAGCACCCTACATTTCCCTGCATTGAACTTCAACCCCCACTTCCTTGCCCTCCCCAGGGTATCCAGATCCCCCTGCAGGGCCTCTCTCCCCTCCTGCCCATCTGCCAGTGCTCCCAGTTTTGAGTCTTCTGCAAAGAGACTCAGCCTACTCCTAACAAACCCTATGTCCGAGACATAGGAATTGAACAGAAGTGGACCCAGGACCGAACCCTGGGGGACCCCACTGATGACCCTCCTGGGGGAGGAGACTATCCCTCCAACCAACACTTGCTGTATTTGCTCCATAAGCCAGTTTTCCACCCAACTGAGCAACTGCTCCCACACCCCCATCTCACCCAGCTTTGTTAGTAAGCCATTGTGGGGTACCGAATTGAATGCCTTACTAATCCAGATAGAGGATGTCCACCAGCCTATGTCGGTCCAGGGCACCCATCACCCAGCTATAAAACTCCACCAGGTTAGTCTGGCACGACCTCCCTGGAACAAAACCATATTGTGTCATCCAGGGGCCCCAACCTTTCCAGCTGCCTCCCCAGCATCTCCTTGATAATGCCCTCCATAACCTTGCCTACCACAGATGTTACGCTAACGGGCCTATAATTCTCCATCTCCTCTCTGAACCCCCCCTTGTGGATAGGCACCACATGAGCCACCTTCCAATCTTGAGGCACCCACCCTATCATCCGGGAGATGTTGAAGAATCAGTCCAGTGGAGCTGCCAGTACATCCATCAGTTCTTTCAGTACCCTTGGATGCAGCCCATCTGGCCCCAGTGTCTTCTCAGTCTTTAGCGACCAGAGGGCCTCTCTCACCTTATCTGCTGTGTTTTTGCTCTCCCATCCCCCCTCATGCATCCTCTCCTCCCCTTCTAGATATGACCTATCCCCTGCCCTAGTCTCATCCAGTCCTTCAGTCTCCAACTGACCTCCTTGTTCAGTGGGCTCCTCTACCCTCCCATTGGGTTGGAAAGATCCCACACCTCCCCTGGTAAAGACAGAGGCAAAGTACTCATTCAGCACCTCTGCTTGTTCCCCAGCTTCCTGCACCCATCCCTCCAGTTCTAATCCTGCTGATCTGTGCCCTCACTTTTTGTTTCTCCTGTATGTATCTATTGAACCCCTCCCCCCCACAGATATCCCTAGCCAGGTTAAGCTCCTTCACCTTGGCCCCCCCTTATCACTCTGGGGACCCTCTTAGCCAGGAAATCATACTCTCCATTCTCCCTAGGCCCCCTTGAGTGCTTTAAGCAGGCATAGGTAGCCTTTTTCTCCCTCACTGCCTCCTGCACCTCCCAGGTCCACCAACATGGCTTACTGGCCCAACATTGCTTGTGCCTTGCCTTTGTGCAGGCCCTTGAAGTCTCCTGCACCCCTTTCTTAATGGTCTCCCACAAGCTACCAGCATCCATGTCTGGCCTTATCTTATCCAAACACCCTTTAAGAATCCTTCCCATGCCCTCAAAGTCTGCCCCCCTGAAATCTATTAATTCTGTGTTAGTGCAAATTTCCTCTCCCTCTAGGAACATAAGAAACCAGACCATGGCATGATCACTGCCTGCCAACATGCTGCTCACCTCCAGATTCCTTATCTGGCCACTATCTGCTAGGACAATGTCCAGGATCTGATCCTGCCTAGTTGGTGCCCCCACATGCTGGACTAGGAAGGCATCCTTGAAGACATCCATCAAACTCTGCTTCCTGGCCACCGAGGAAGTCATAGTGCCCCAGTCTGCCCCTGGCATGTTCAGGGTGCCCATGATCACCACCCTGCCCTTTTTGAGGCCACAGTGACCCCTGATGTTCTCAGCCAGATCATCCTCCAGTTCTGCTTCCATTGTGGGGGGTCTGTACACCACCACTATTTGTAATCGTTTACCTTCCCTCGTTTGTAGGGTTACCCAAATTGCTTCCATATCTCCTTCTGCCTCCTCCATTCCACCAACTATGTTATTTTTGACTATCAATGCCACACACCCCCTTCCCACCCCCTATCCTTCCTAAACATTGTGTATCCCTCTAAATTTAGGTCCTAATCATGCCTCTGAGTGGCCCATGTGTTAGTAATTGCCGCCAAGTCTACTGCACCCTCAATTAGCATTGCCTGGAACTCTGGCATTTTATTGCCCATGCTCCTGGCATTGATCAGGACTGTCCTCCATCTGACTCCCTCTCCAGTCTTCTCAGCCCAGTGCAATCCCCCGTCTCTCTTCCCCCCTCAGTTCCCCCTGTTTTTTTAATGCTACCCGCAGCCCGCTTTGCATGATCTAGTCCTGAACCCTCAAACTTCCTCGTTGGTGTTTTCAGTCTTTCTATCCATCCCCCCTTTATAAGTTTAAACCCCATCTATCACCAGTGAATCCAAAAAGTTTTAGTTTAAGGATCTCCCTTCCCTCCTGGTTGAGATGCAGCCTATCCCTGGCATATATCCCCTTGTCTTCCCATGTATCACCCCAGTCCCCCATCAATCCATATTGCTCTGACTTGCACCACTCCCTGAGCCACTGGTTCACCCCCCCCCCAAAGTTTGCTTATTTTCCCCACTTGCCCTTGGTACTGGCAGTATCTTAGAAAAGGAGATTAAGCATCCTATACAGTGGCAAACCCTGGCCAATTCCCTGAATCTTGCCTGTATCACCAGTATACTGTTCCCTTCTAAACTGTTTGTCCCCAGGTGAACTAGAAAGTCTGGGGATCCTCTGCATTCCCTTGCCATTGAGTATAGCTGGAATTTGGCCTTATGTATTGATAGGCTTGGGATACATTTAACCTTGACAGGGCTGCCTTTTCCCTCTCCAGCCCCCTCCCACTGGATACCTCTAATCATGGAGTCACCCAGCAAGAGCATCTTCACCTCTCCCCCCAAGTTACTAGCCTGTTTGTGCCCTTCCATACTCCTTCTTCTGTCTACGTCCCACGGCATGCTCCTTGCACCCCCCACAGCCTGGGTTTCTCTATTTTGTGTGTTCCCTTCCAGGCTCCCTCTTCTGCCTATGTCCCCCAGTTTTCTCCTCTCACCCCCTGCAACTTGGGGGTCACAGGTCTGTATGTGTCCTTCCAGATTCTTTCTCCTGAATATGGCCCCCTGCTTGCTCCTCGCCCCTCCCACAGCCTGAGCATCACTAGTTTGAGTGTGCCCTTCCAGGCTTCCTCTTCTGTCTCCCTTTCCTAGCTTGCTCCTCACACCCCTCATAGAATATCACTAGTCACCCCCCCAACTCTTCTCCAGTTGGTTTGTTGCAATTGACTTCTCCACCCAGGCCTCCTATTCCTGCTTTCTTTCTCCCCTCCCTCCACCCTCAGGTGCTGCAGTAATGGACTGTTATGCCCTAGTGCTTTCTACATCCCCCTTTTCTGGAAATTCCAGTCTCAGAGCTGGCCTAACCAGAGTGCTCCCCTTCTCACCCCCCTCCTTGTCCACTTTTCCCTTCCTCAACTCTGCCCTGTCCTAGGTCCTGGCCTTGTCCACCCTGACTCTGTTCTGTGCATCCCCCTCTGCCTTACCTCCCTCAGACCCAGGCTCCTGCCCCCCTCCCTGCCTGTCTGATGCCCTGGTCTCATGTTCCGCATGCCCTCCCCTCCTTTGGATTAAGCCCCCCTCTTATTCCCTGCTCCCCTCAAACATCTGACCAAGCCCTTCCTGTCATCCTGCACCCCCTGCCCATCAGCCTCTTCCACCTCATCATCCGGGTGCAGCAGGGTGAAGCAATTTGTAAGTGTGATGCCTGCCCCAAGCTCACCCACTCCTGTCCTCTTCCCCTCCCCCTTCCTTGGCTCTCTCTGGGTCACACCCTCCTTTTGGAGTGAAGAACGTACACTGGTATTTTCATGTATCTCCCCCCCCAGATTGACCATGTGATCTTAGTCTTCTCACTCCCGCCCCTATACCCTGGGGTATGCCATTTTGTCCTCACCCATCATCATATGGTTCCTGCCCACCTTCCTTCTCCAAACCACCCCCCTCTCTCCCTCCAACTGCTTTGTGATCTCCTTGACCTCCCACCTGAGGCCTGCCAACTGGTAACACACTGGGCATCCTGCAAACCTCCATGCCCAATTCAATATTATGGCCACCCCACGCACTGTACACCCAATCACCCTCCCGAAGATACTGGCTCTTGCATCATTCGATCCAATCCTCACTGTTAGGTGTGGGCAATATGGGCCCCCCTTTACAATAAAAGTACCCTCCAATCCATATACACTCAATCAGTCTACCCTTTTCCCAGCAGTAGCCAGCATATGCCAGAGTAATCTATACAAACAGTACCCAAGATGCAGTAGCCAGCACTACTCGAGCATCACCCTGATAGGATTTGAATGTTGCAAGACCTTATGGGACTCACCCAATAAATGTAGGGTGAGCCTTGGGGTGGGTGGGTTGCGAGGTAGGTGGGTGGGAGTACACCACAGGCTGTGTCAAAACACAATCAGCCAAGGAGTCCTCTGGCAGTGACTCCTCACACAATCACCAACTTGTCTGCTAGAGTCCCTTACTCCTGCTCAAACTAAATGTAAAAGCACAATAAATAGCAGTTAAGACCAGCCCTCAAATACAAATACTAACACACAGAAATACCAGCTAAAAAAAACAAAAATATTTCAGATCTACTTACACTCACAGACACCAGCTAAAGGCTCCTTCTCCCTCTCTCTAACTGGAGACTAACTGAGATGGCGGTTACACCTCACATTCAAACAGCACTAATCCCCTGTAATATGATGCCTGCACTTACAGGCCAGACAGCAACTTTTAAACACAAAAACACCAACTGGTCTGCTAGAATCCCTTACTCCTGCCCAAACTAAATGTAAAAGTACAATACATGGCAGTGAAGACCAGCCCTCAAATACATTTACAAACACACAGAAATATCAGCTAAAAAAAAAAAAAAAATACAAAAAAAAAATCTTTTGGAACTACTTACACTCACATCCACCAGCTAAAGGTTCCTACTCCCTCTTCCCTAAC
The DNA here is from genome assembly GCA_016271365.2 of Neoceratodus forsteri. Taxonomy (NCBI): domain Eukaryota; kingdom Metazoa; phylum Chordata; order Ceratodontiformes; family Ceratodontidae; genus Neoceratodus; species Neoceratodus forsteri. The sequence continues at coordinate 1,371,841,835 of CM057456.1, forward strand.
TGAAGACTCATTCACAACAGTGGCTGTGGACTCTGCTTCCTCACTTGGAGCTCTACTAAGCTGTAATACCCTACTACTACTACCGCCAAAGAAGCCTGGGGCAGAAAAGGCCCATGACAACTAGTCTCCCCCACCACACTGCATCTGAGTACAAGTGAAGAGTGAGTCACACATCTGTCTGTTCTTACAGTGTCTGAATTTTTTTCATTTAAAAAGATTTATTTTGTGTCAGATAAGAGCCGTTTTTTTGCTCAGTAAAGTCAGGCTTTAGTTTTCGGTCTAGTGTGACAGAATTATAGTATTTAGAAAAGATGTGTGTACATATCATATGGGAACTGTTTTTTGGGCTCAGTAAGAGTCATTCACAGAGGGTTGTTTTGTTTGGTAAGCATCGCTGCTTGGTGGCCCCCCCAACCCCAGTGGTTAACGTTCCAATCCATACAAAATACAGTAGTGTGCATGTGACAGGCTGCTTCTGTGATGTAAATGAAAATTTATGCCAATCAGATTTAGTTTTGAAAAAGAAAGTATTTTGACACCTGCTTTACCCATCCCACTGCATCTGAGTGCAAGTGCAGAGCAAGTCACACATATGTCCAGTTTCTTCCAGGGGTGTTTCAGTGTGTCAGGTGTGGCAAAATGAATTGTGTTTGTGTTGGACCTGTTGGGTACGGTTCTGTTGTGGGCTTATTTGCAAGCTGCATATATTACGCCCACTGTTACATACACAGTTGTGTACCATAACATAAATAAAAATATTTGCCTATGTTGTTAATTAATCATAGCACTTCTACTGATTATAACATTAACAAGAAGCTGTATCATTTACCATGTCTGGTGAAAAGCAAACCCATAAAAGGACTTGGTCTAGCCCCAGCAAGTCCACAGCCCTGCCTGTACCATGCACGGCAAGCATCAGAGATGCCGAATCAGAAGGTAATGTACGTTAATCTGGATGCATTCGGCATCCCAAATATTTTTCTTACCTACCAAGGTGGACGGCTCAGCCTCACACAGTACCTTGAGTTGTGAAGTAGCTATAGTAGTAGTAACCTAATTGATTGCACCGTCACCACCAGAAGCACCCATCCATTTTCTGCCCCGGCTTTCTATGGCAGTAGTTTGATGGCATTACAACTTAGTAGAGCTCCAAGTGAGGAAGCAGCAGCCACAGTCACAGTCTTGGATCACCCTGTACCTTCTGCCACTCTTGCTGATGTTTCACCCCTTGCTACCACTAGTGTACTGCCAGTCCCTATGACCACCTGTAGCACAAGCACAATAGCCAGTGCCATTAGTACCACTTTTTGCTGTCCCTGTCACTGTAACCCTGTCCTCCACCTATCCATCACCACCACTGCTTCAACAAGTGTCTCCAGTGACAATGTTGAACCTGTGGCTCTAGTACTATGCCCACTACCAGTGCAGTCACTGTAACTGTGACTACTGCTGACCCTGAATAATGCACCAACAGATATTTCCACAATGCCTGTGACAACAAGTGCTCCTATCCCTAGGATGCAATCCAAACACAGCACTCATGCTGCTCCAGTGGTTGATGATGTATTACATGAGGAGGATGCAGAGTTTGCAGACCAGTCTTCTGGCTCTGAATATATTCCAGACCCTAGTGAGCTACCATCATCATCAGCATCTAGCAATGACACTGACACTCACATGAGTGACTGCGGGGAAGAGTCAGAATATGCCTCATATCTGACTAGTAAAAACCTAAGAGCTGCAGAGTCTGCAGACAAATTGAGGAAAGGTGCTAGGAGTTCTGATCAAAGTGAGCATAGGCATGATCAGCAGGGCAAGCAAGGCATTAAACCTCCATCTGTCAAAAAAATTAAGCAGTCCACACTAAGCTTCAGCAGGGTTGTGTCACCTCCATCCACACAAGATAGGAAAAGTTATAATCAAGAAAGTGAGACAGCTGTTGTGGAGGAAAATCAAGATGCTGTTGCAATACACAGTTCAGCTGGTGATAAAAGTGGGGCAAAAAAGGAGTAACCATGGCTGTCCTAATGGTGTGAAAAGTGCTGGTTCAAGTAAGGCTGTAAGAAGCACTGTGTGGCTTCATTTTAGCTTATCCAAAAATGATCCAACTAAGGCAGTGTGGGCAGTGTCACACCACAATTAGCAGGGGGAAAAATGTCTCTAACCTAACTACCAAGGCAATGAATAATCATTTGAAGCTGAAGCATGCCAATGCACTGCAGGGATCCAGTGTGTTGCCCTGCAGTATGCCGACAACACCCTCTTGCAGTACTGGAGGGGGTCCAGATCATGTTGATGATTCCCAGTCACAAAGCAATGGAGATGGTCATCATGTCAGTAAGTCTTACACAGCTTCTTCATGCCCATCCACACCAGTGACAGTTCATCACAAAACTGTGTCCAGACAAACTGTGGCTGCCTCTTCACCTCCTGGTTATTCATCTGTTGCACGGTCCACAACATCTCCCATTTAAAGGCATCAGACCCCATTTCAGTCCCAGACATCTTTGGCACCCATTATGTGGTCCTTTCATGCGAGGACTAAATATCACCCATCATGCCCATGTGCACAACAGATCACCCAGTTAATTGGGGAAATGATTGGTTTCAGGCAGTGGATGCAACATTTGCACCCACGGTGTCAGATACCATCACACACACACAACATTCTCCTGTACTGTTGTGCCCAACATTTCCAAGGATGTGTGTAAGGCAGTCTTGCAGTGACTAATAAATGCAGTCTGGGATGTGTTCCATTGCACAGCAGACTTATGGAGTAGCACAAACTCCAATCATGCATACATGTCATTGACTGTACATTAGTGCAGCAGACCAACTAGTACAGGCAGTGAAGGTGCAGGTCTACATACTTCATGTCATTCCCCTGGTGTAGCCTCCACAATGTCTCATAGCAGATCTGCACTTCTGAATGTGTCTGCTATGCTTGTGGATCACTGGTCTGCCAACATTTTGGCCTTCTTGCAAGACATGTTACATGTGTGAACTGAAGACACATTGCTGCATGTTGGTTTCATTGTGACTGACAATGCAGCAAATATGATAAAAGCCTTTTCTGATGGGAACTTTAAATGCATCTGTTGTTATGCACACTGTTTGAATCTAGTGGTGACAAAGTCCATCTGCAAGACACCAGAGGCTGATCAGACACTTAAGACTGCAAGAAAAATGTATGCCCACTTCCATCACTAGGTTAAAGCCACAAATCAACTGTGGCAGGTACAAGAGTGCATTCAGCTAGCACAGCACAGACTCATACAGGATGAGTCAACATGGTGGAATTCGACATCTTACATGTTACAAAGGCTACAGGAGCAGAAGCAAGCTCTCCATTAAATGAGAATGGAGACAGACATTGGGGGAAATTTTCAGCCACCAGGACTGGGTTTTTGTTGAAGGAACAGTAAATGTGCTTGGTCCTTTTGAAAGAAGCACATGTGACATGAGCACTGAATCTGCACTACTGAGTCAGGTCATCCCCACAGTCCATATACTGAAGAAGTCACTGCAGAGATTTTCCACCAATGCTGATCTTGCACCTGCAGTTATGGCCCTTGCACACAGCCTAACTATTGAATTAGGGAACAGGTTCCCAGATATTTGTGCCACTAAGCCACATGTTTTTTCAACAATGCTGGACCCGAGGTTTAAGTGCGAGATACTGCACCTTGAAATGCCTGCCCACTGTGTCAATGAGTTTTGTCAGCAGCTGTACTCAGAGCTCACCTTTACAATGTGTGCCAAGGATGTAATGCCTACCGAAGCAGCCCTGGAAGAACAAGAACAGCAGATGGAGGATGCCCCAGAAATGGAGGAAGAAATCTACTGGGCACAACTCCGTTCATCCCTACAGTTGGAGCAAAGAAAGTGAAACGAGCAGCACCCACTCTCAGACAGCAATGTTTTGAATGTCCTTCTTGACAGAAGCTCTTGAACCCATCTCAGTTGACTCACTGGAGTACTGGACCAAAAAGTTGAGATCATCCCCTCACTTAGCAGAGCTAGCCATGAAATAACTGGGCTGCCTCCCAACCAGTGTGCCATTAGAGAGGTTGTTTAACACAGCAGGAGGTGTGGTGGAGCCTCACATATCCTCATTAGACCCTGAACATGTTGAGCAACTTGTGTTCATCAAGCTTGATTTACCACACCTTGATAACAAGTACAAGTCTTGAATAACTGAATTTCACAGCACTTTAATAACAATGCTATTTTTATGTGACTCATGCCCCCTGTACTTGTGCTGCTGTCCTGGGTCAACTTGTGGACTATGTGCACCAACACTCCATCTGGTATTATGTTAATGACACTCAATATATTGCTCTTTTTCCCAAAACCCCATGACTGGTGATGCTGTTCTTTATTGAAAAATCATGCCAAACACCTACCACCTCACATTTCACGGACCACATCTATGGTTTACAAATTCATGATATTATTAAAAAGCATAATGCCTGACACATTTCTGATCCCAAAAGATCATTTTCAAAAGGCAATTACAGCAAGACTGAACACTATTATATATACATTAGTGCTGTGACATCGCAGTGACATAATTAATACAAACTGCAAATTCATAGGATGTAATAAATACATTACTACAGCGCATGATGTGCCCAAGTGAAACATCCATTACCCACCCTTCTGTGCTACATATTGTTAAACAGACAGCTGTAAAGGTAGCACAACACAGTGTTACTAAACTGCAGTGCATAACCATTGAAAGTGCTGAAGTTGAAAACATATAATATCGCATATATACAGTATAACAGCATAACCAAAAACTCTCCATATCATAATGTAAAGAAAAGTAATGGAAGGAAAAGGAGGAGAATAAAAGTAGTAAGAAGGACAAATGAAGACCAAAAGAAAAAATTAAAAATGTGGGAAAAAAAGGTGGGAAGGGGAGGGGGGAATTTAAGATTTTCACTGTCATAATTCAAAAGTAATGTAGCAGTAGCCAGCAACCCATCAATGTGTAACACTTAATTTCCATCTTCTTTTCCTCGATGATCAGAGATCCAGCCCATAATTTAAGCCAGGGAATTTACCTCCTAATGTTACAATGCAAAACTTTTCATTATTCAGTGGCTTTACGTCATTACTGTATTAGTGAACTGCTCTCATAGAGTGAAGCACCTTCTCGATGCCCTGACATTCTAGTTTTTTTGGCACCAGGTTCTTTTACCCCATAAAAGGCCAGGACTGAACATGTTGCCAGGTAAATAACCCCTGAGGTGTCAGAGGTAAGCAACAGTCTTTCTGAATATTCCCTTTGAACATGATAGCTGGTGTGTTTTTTTTTTCTAATTGCAACATTTTTGCGATGGACATATCTTTTGCACTGTACACAGCCATTCATTTGCTGATTTAACCAAGTTTTTGGGAACTTGGGTTCAGTGTGTTCTGTGTGTACTGGAATGAATGTCCCTCAGTGTTTTTGCCCTTCCGCAGGACGTTCTTAGTGGCTGTTCTGTGTCAATATAGTGCTGCTGACTAAAGAAAAGTTTTGGATTGTAACATTGGCAGACAATATGTTTCCTGGCTTAAATTAATGGTCTTGATCTCAGACCATATTTGTGGGAAAGAAAACGGAAATGGAAGTGTTGCACATCGATGACTTGTTTGCTGCCACAACATTACTTATGGATTCTGACAGTGAAAATCTTAAATCCCCCTTCCCCTTTATTTTTTCCATTTTTAATTTTTTTCTTTTGGTCTTTTTGTCCTTCTTACTTCTTTTATTCCTCTTCTTTCCCTTCGACTACTTTTCTTTATGTTATGATACAGGATTTTTTTTGCCTATGCTGTTGTATATATGCTATATTATATAAAATGTTTAGAACATGTGCACTTTCAGTGGTTAAGCACTTTACTAACACAGAGTTGTGTTACCTTTGGAACTGTCTGTTTAACAATATATAGAACCTAAGGGTGGGTAAAGGATATTTCACATGGGCACATCATGTGGTCAGGGAGTATTACATCCTATGAATTTAAAGATTGTATTATGATGTCACTGTGTTGTCACAACACTTATGTATGTATAATAGTGTTCAGTCTTGCTGTAATTGCCTTTAAAAAAGGATATGTTAGGATCCGAAATGCGTCAGGCATTGTGCTTTTTTAATAATCACATGAATTTGTAAATCACTTATGGTGTCCATGAAATTTGAGGTGGTGGGTGCTCAGCATAATTTTGCACAAATATTCTAAGTAGTTGCTTAGATCACCACCAGCCAAGTGCAAGACTTGGTTTGCAATCATCAGTCTCCACTCTCCACTATTCCCCATGCCTGCAATATGCAAGATACCAGTGTAGCATCACCAGTCTCCATATTGCCCATGCCTGAAATGTGTCAAATACCAGTGTGACATCACCAGTCTCCATATTGCTCATGCCTGAAATGTGTCAAATACCAGTGTGACATCACCAGTCTCCAGTATTGCCCATGCCTGAGTTTTGCTCTCCAGTATTCCCCATGAATGAAATATGTCAGATACCAGTGTAGCATTACCAGTCTCCACTTTAGTATTCATTTACCATGTCAAATTATTAATAATTATGATGAAGAAGTCTGGATGATGATGACCGCCCAAGCCAGAGTGATGTTGCTCATCTTCAGGTACTACATTGTATGCTACCAGAAAAAGTAAATAAATTGTATGAAATATTTTGTTTGGGTGAAGGGGTTTGGGAATTATGATTGAACAATGTATCTGTATTTCTGTAATTCTGTATCTTGGATGGAAATTTATCATGTTTATTTATTGATTTATTTATTTATTTTTTTTTACTCTGCAGGAATTTTATCATGAGTCTGATGAACTCTCTGAAAAACACTGTGTCTATGACTTGCAAATGTAAGTATTCAGTCATTTCATTGTTTTCTTTCTGTTTTGTGGTGTTTGGGTGGGAATTATTGAAATAGAACAGTCTAGGCTGGCCCAGTGGTACTGAGGGCTGAGGTGCTGGACACCTTACCTTGCGCTGCACCAGCAACACTGATTCGGGAATGACCTCTGATCACCACAGATTGCCAGGCCATAAGGGGGGTGGGAGTAGAATTGAGCACCTGCTCTCCTTTTCTGGATGGGGGCACCCAGCTGTAGTCCTACCATGGCTGGGTGAAGGTCCCACAATGAGCACAGGTGGAACCTGGTGACTGGCAGAATGGGGGCCTCCTGTAAGACGTACATGCACATGCCTCCACATGTGCATGTCATGTCGGGGGCATGTGGGCAGGGCATGGGACAGGAGGAAAAAAAGAGGAAGAAATAGAACTGTCTGACCAGTGACCACTGATTTTGAATCATCTGATGGCCACATAGAAAGGGAGACTTCATGGATGTGTGCAGGACATTTTGAAGCACTTCATTTCATTATGTGACCCTAACAGGTAGCATTCATTAGAAGGCATCTTTGTGGCCACACATCATGGGCAGAGTTGGCACCATGCAAGAGTGCCATCATCACAATCGTCCCTCTCAGCTATGAAGGTAAGATTTGAATTTGTATGTTATCCTGATGAAATAAAGTTATAGTGTTCTATGAGCATAAGTATGTTTTATTAGTTTTTTAAGCACAGAATTATTTAAGGATGTGTCATGTGTTTTTCCTGTAGTACCCAATCCTATTAAGAGGAATGTGCCCAAATGCAGATTGTCAATTAAATACCAATATTGACTGAGTTAAACCTGTTGAAGTTATACTGTTTTCCTATGGGCATACTTATGTTTTATTAGTTGGTTTTCTTAAAGGCCACAATTATTTAACGGTGTGGCATATTTTATTCCTTTTTTTTTGGTTTTGGTTTGCAGCTATTCATTTTTGCTGGCGGCTTTTACATCCAGAGGGTTCCCCCAGCCCCATCTCCTGATATCCACCATCCGTCACTGACCTGGCCCCAGGGCTTGCCCCCCTTGGTGGGGCTGGTTGGGTTCCCAAACCCCCACCGGCAACTGGATTCAAGGGGCCAGTGCCTTGGCTGGCCAGGAGTAGAGCCTGTGAGGCACTCTCCATCGCACTGCTGCGAGCGTTTTTTTTTTTTTTTTTTTTAATCTTCCCCTAGGGGTTGGGACATGCAATGACCCATACGGAGTGCAGCACACACGAGTCTGCACAAACTCCCCTCCAAGCATCTACCCCAACTCCTCCCTTGTTTGCGGCATGGCAGCTGGGTCCCCCAGTCTCTGCTAGGGGGCAACTAGGCACCAACAGCTGCAACCCCCCCTCTCTGGAGAAGGATAGCAGTCCATCAGATGCTCAGTCCTTCCCCACCCCTGCCAACCCCCGGCGGTTCGTGCTTGTTCCTGAACATGGGTCACCGGCATTGGGCAAGGTAATGTGACCTGCACCTCAGCCCTCAGCCACTAGGCCAGGCCATATTTTATTCTTGTAGTACACATTGTTTTTTTTTTACCTAAGTACAATAAATGACTGTGTTATGTCTTCTTATACATTCAGTTGTATCCTATGTGAAACTGAATGGAATGCCCATGATGAACTATTTTCCTCTGCATCCTCCTCCAAATCCTGTGCATTTTCCTGCAGAAACAGCAGCGGGACATGGTAGCCTGCCCTCCTGTACCACCTTACAAGCCAAAGTGCCATAACATCTGCATCCTCCTCCACAATGGAACCGTACCCAGTAAGGCAGCCTGTGGTACCAGTGTACAAGCCAAAGTGCTGTGGCATCTGCATCCTCCTCAAGAAGCATCAGCAGCACAAGACAGCTGGTGGCAGTAGTACCAATGTACAAGCCAAAGGGCCATGAATTCTGCATCCTCCTCCACATCAGAACCATACCCAACAAGGCAACCCGTAGCACCAGTGTACAAGCCTAAGTGCCGTGACATCTGCATCCTCCTCCTGAAGCATCAGCAGCACAAGACAGCCTGTGGCACCAGTGTACAAGCCAAAGTGCTGTGACATCTGCCTCTTACTCCTGAAGCATCAGCAGCACAACACAGACTGTGGCAATGGCACCAGTTTACAAGTCAAAGTGCCATGAATTCTGCATTCTCCTCCACAACAGAACCATACCCAACAAGGCTGTCTGTGGCACCAGTGTACAAGCCAAAGTGACATGACATCTGCATCCTCCTCCTGAAGCAGCAGTGGGACAAGGCAGCCTGTGGCACCAGTGTACAAGCCAAAGTGCTGTGACATCTGCATCTTCGTCCTGAAGCATCAGCAGCACAAGACAGCCTGTGGCACCAGTGTACAAGCCAAAGTGCTGTGACATCTGCCTCTTACTCCTGAAGCATCAGCAGCACAACACAGACTGTGGCAATGGCACCAGTTTACAAGTCAAAGTGCCATGAATTCTGCATTCTTCTTCACAACAGAACCATACCCAACAAGGCTGTCTGTGGCACCAGTGTACAAGCCAAAGTGACATGACATCTGCATCCTCCTCCTGAAGCAGCAGTGGGACAAGGCAGCCTGTGGCACCAGTGTACAAGCCAAAGTGCTGTGACATCTGCATCTTCGTCCTGAAGCATCAGCAGCACAACACAGCCTGTGGCACCAGTGTACAAGTCAAGGTACCACAACATCTGCATCCTCTTCTGCAACAGAACCATACCCAACAAGACAGCCTGTTGCACCAGTGTACAAGCCAAAGTGCAGTGACATCTGCATCCTCCTCCTAATGTATCAGTAGCACAAAACAGCCTGTGTGGAAGTGGCACCAGTGTACATGCCAAAGCGACATGACATCTGCATACTCCTCTGGAAGCAGCAGTGGGACAAGGCAGCCTGTAGCACTAGTGTACAAGCCAAAGTGTTGTGACCTCTGCATCCTCCTTTTGAAGCAACAGTGCCAAAAGACAGCCTGGGGCACCAGTGTACAAACCAAAGTGCCATGACTTCTCATCCTACTCTTCCTGAAGCCATTTAAAGGACTTCTATGCCAAATCTCTAATAAGGCATTTTCTCTAGCTGAATACTGAATATCCGGGAACCGAATACTGAATATTCGGCCAGATATTCAAAAAAAGGTATTTGCACAGCCCTACTCCTTAACCCTACTTCCCTTTTTCCAGAAACTGTAATAGGTTCACACAAGAATTAGTTCCATTTCCAATAAGGTTGCTTGAGCATTTCTTTTGCAGTTCCTACAACTGTAAGCCTGTTGTTGTTGTTTATATGGTAACATTTCACAAGTCTGCTTCAATTTTATTTGGTGTTTTAAAAATTCTATGAACATTTTTCTAAAAAAAAGGGTTTGGTAGCCCTTTAGCTAGTTTCACTAGCTACTGCTCCACTCTGGCTTAGAAACAAATCTCAGCAAATGCCAGAGTGGAGTAGAGTGCAGGTGCAGAGTTTGAACCTACATTCGAAATTCTAAAATTTGCATAGGTTCTACCTCCAGAATGTCACTCTTGACTGAGACAACTGCATAATGTCTACACATTGTGAGTGATCCCTTGTGAAGAAACAACAACATTTCTAAGTTAAGTAATTTTTTCTTCTTGCCATCGCCACTTCCCTAACCCTTGCCAAGAACCATAGGGGGCTCCTGAACATGTTTGTTTTAGTTACTGTTCTCATGCATACCTTATATGTCACGATAATGGCCCCCTTAATTGCCCCCATCTCTCTTTCACTGTTCTATGTTGTTCACCCATCCTAACTTATCCCTGACCAGCTACTTCATCCTATTAAAGTCTACCCTTCTAAAATCAAGGACTTCAACTCTTGATTGTGGTTTACCAGACCCAAGGGACAGTTCAAACCAAACTGATTTATGGCCACTGTTCCCTAATGGTTCCCATACTCCCACAACTTGTACCACCTCCGAGTTGGTGAGCACCACATTGAGAATTGCAGTCTGCCTGTTAGGCTCCTTAACTGACTGTTCCAGCAGACAGTCCTGGAATGCATCCAGTGAGACTTGGCTTCTGGTGCCCTTGGCAACTGAAACATTCCAGTCAGCGGCTGGCAGGTTCAGATCACCCACCACCACTACTTCCCCCTTAGCTATCACTCTCTTCAGTTCTTTTCTGAGCTCTCTGTCCCCCTCCTCCCCTTGCCAAGGTGGTCTATAGATCACCCCAAGTGCATTTTCTTGTGTGAGGCTGCCATCGGTTGCCCCCACAGTGACTCAGTCTCCCCGTTTCTATTCATGATGTACCCATCTTTCGTCATCTCTATGCTCTCTTTTTTTTTTTTTTGCAGTTCATCATTTTATTGAGCTATAAAGTTATAACATACTGTACATACATATAGTGGAGACATACATACTGAGAAGGTTAATAAGATATCTGGTTGTCTAGATAATGTCACATTTAGGAGCAATCGACTACTGTACAAATACATGTAAAGAACTGCTATGAAAATATCAGCCACATAAGTGAATGTCCGCTGTCTACTAACCTTTATACCATTGAGGATACTATCCTTGAGTAAGGAAAGGATATTCTTTTGTAATATACCCCCCAAGGGGGAGTGATATCATGGGCAAGCATGCTTCATTGTCAAAGCCTGACACAATCTATGAACTGAGAAGGCAAACAGGCACAGGACAGCCCTTCAGTGAGGCTTAAGAAGGTCCTTACTCCGAGTAGCCACTTGGAAATCAGGCCTGTCTAGTATGAACTGTAAAAATGGTGACCACCTCTCAAGGAACTTCTGGGTGGTATGAGCCACTAAATGGGTCATTCTGGAAAAGGTAGCTCATTTTCCCATAGCCATGAGCTATTCCTTAAAGATGGGGATTTCAGTGGAGCGCCACTTTCTAATGATCAACCTTTTGGCTTCCACTGAGGCCTGTATTAGGTATAACCTCTGCAGAGGTTTCAGAGGGCCTTTAGCCTGTTCCATACCTAGTATTAGGGGATAACAGGATATTGCAGTGCAAGATCTCAGAGCAGCAGGCCACAACTTTCCTCCAAAAGGGAAAAATGTGCTCTCATTGCCATAGGATGTGAAGCAGGTCAGACCCAGGGGTTCCATATCTTCAACAATTACCAAGGCAGTGGGTCATGGGAATTGTAGGTGCCAGTTTTCTTCTGAGCTCTGGTGGTGCTTGGAGTTTTCCATAAATCTATTCTGTCCTAAACTAGGAAGCCTGGAGTCCTGCTAAACTTCCAATATCAGAGGAGAATTATCTGAATCAGGGTCATGGTTTGACTTTTACATTTCTTTACTTGGGGCCTATACTGTGTTATATGGGCAGTGAGAGTGGTGTTTGATTGTGTATCCCAAATTTATTCTGTGATTCTTCATGGGGTATACATGAGAGGTATCACCTGGAAAACTATTTTATACAATATTGCTGAGGAGGTGGGAGCTCCTCAACACTTTTTAATGACTAATTATTCTAGATTATCACTCTGCTGCCGTAAATATCTGATTATTTTACATTGTTATAGTAGGTTGGTGGGTGGGGGGCTGTGGTTAAGTTGTATTAAGGTAGGTTAGATTGAGATTGTGTGTTGTGTGAATTTAATGTATGAGGTATATTTAAGAGTGTGACTGTAGTTTGTGATTGATTGTCGAGTGTGGTTTTTGATGTTTGTTGGTGTTTTCCTGCTGCTGTTTGAAATGTGCTGGGAGGGTAAAATGATGATCAGTCAGTATTCTCCCACCAGGCTCAGGGACCTCTGCCCTTTTGACTGTCCTCCTTTATCACCGGAGGCCTATAGGAATTGCCAGGCCTTGAGGATAGTCAGGAGGAGGAAGAAGCGGGGGAGAACAGGGCCTGGTGTGGTAATAGAGATGAGTGGTCGGATAGAGGTAGTAGGGACAGGGAGGCACCCTGGGGCAAAATGGGACCAGAATAGGGTCTTTCCTGTCTGGTTTCCATACCCAAAGGGCTTTGCTGTATGCAGGCAGGTTGTGTGGTCTTCCTCGACAGTTCATCCTACTCGGGTGGTGTTGTGTAATGCCAGGTCTATTAATAACAAGACTGCTATAACAGCAGATCTTGTTGGGACATCTGACTTGGCAAGCATCACCAAGACCTGTCTGGATGAGAATTCAGGTTCTACATTGGCCTTGGCTGTTCCGGCTGTGTACTCAGTGATACACCGCTCGAGGGTGGATTGTAGGGGTTGGGGTGTAGCCATTTGTTTTAAAACTAAACTGGGCCTTGTGGATGTTCCATTGGAGTCCATTAGACCCTTTGAATGTATCATGGGTGTGGATGTGGGGTATAGGATTCTGCTCATCTACCGTCCACCCAGAGATGGAAGAGAATACCTGCATGGGATTGCAGACTTCATTGTTGACATAGTATTGGGTTCCCCAGATGGTTGATTCTGAGGGATTTCAATGCCTGGATCAATGATGAACTCTCGCATTTTGGTCAAGATCTCCTCCAGCTAATGACTTCACTGGGCCTCACACAGGTTATTTCCTCTGCAGCTCACATTGGTGGTCATTCTCTGGATCTGGTGTTCCTCCTGGGGATGGAGATTTCTGACTTGGGGGTGGAACCAGTTAGTTGGTCTGACCATCACACCATAAGGTTCAGTTTCGGGGCTCCCCCTAATGGGCCTGCCCCTACAGAGATGGTCCGGTACCACCCTTTGAGGGGGGGTGACCTTAGAGGGCCTTTTGGTGGCACTAGACCTATCAGGTCTGTTGAGTGAATGCAAGAATCCAGTGGAGCTTGCCCTCGCCTATAATAGGGTGGTAACAGGTTCCCTGGATTCTAGTGGTCCTGTTCATGTTCGATCACTCGCCCTTCGCCCAAGGTTCCCATTGTTTGATGGGACCTTGAAGGAGTTGAGGAGAGTGGGTCAAAGGTTAGAGAGGGCTTGGCAGAAGTCTGGCCTGGAGGTTGACAGGCTTATATCGATGGATGATTATGTTGTATATCAATCGACAATCACCCATAAGAAGGCAGAATTCCTGTCCAGGGAGATTGCCACTGCACAAAACTGACCAGCTAAGCTCTCCCAGACTGTAGACAGATTGTGCAATCCAACCAGTCTGCAGTCTGATGGAGCCTTGTTACAAGAAAGATGTGACAAGTTTGTTTGATTTTTCGCAGATAAGGTTGTCACCATCAGATCTGGTAGCCATCCTGCCCTCTCTACAGGGTGTGGTAGTGGTAAGTGGGAGGTTGCGAGCACCCAGTTTGTCTGGTCTGACTTTAGCTGACTGGACATAATGGACATTGAAAGGGTCATTAAGACTCTGCAGCCAGCTAGCTGTAATTTGGACACAGGCCCAATGTGTCTCCTTGTGGGATGCTTTGAGGAAATCAGCCCAGTCCTGGCTGAGATAGTCTGGCAATCATTGGATAGGGGGAGCTTCCCAGATCCCCTTAAGGAGGCAGTTGTATGACTGCTCCTGCAAAAACCTTCCCTTGATCCAGATAAGCTCGCTAACTACAGACCGGTCTCTAACCTGCCCTTTCTGGGTAACATTATTGAGACGGTGGTTATGCTGCAGCTGGATGATCATTTGTCCATCCACAGTGTCTATGATTCTCTCCAGTTCAGATTTAAGAAGAGGCATAGCACTGAGACGGCCCTTGTTCGGGTGCTTAATGATCTCCTAATAGCGAGAGATTGGAGGACTCATTCCATCTTGGTCCTCCTTAATCTTTTGGCTGCATTTGACACTGTGGACCATGGCGTGCTATAGGAGTGCCTACAACTCATCTGTGGGCTGTCGGGTACTGTCCTCGGGTGGTTTTGATCTTACCTCGAGGGAATGACACAGAGAGTGGTCTCAGGAATTTATTCCTCTGATCCTCTACCCCTATCCTGTGGGGTGCCGCAGGACTCCATTTTGGCACCCATGTTGTTTGCTGTGTACATGCTGCCATTGGGGGACATTATTAGGAGGTACGGTCTGAGTTTTCATTGCTATGCAGGTGATAGTCAGCTGTACATGTCCTTAGCACCTGAGCAGGGAGATGTTCCCTTGGTGTTTAATAACTGCCTATCCAAGATTCAGGATTGGATGAGTGCCAGTTGGTTGAAGTTGTAGCCGGATAAAACTGAGGTGTTGGTTGTGGACCCAGATCATAGGAAGGTGGGTGTGTTGGCAGGACAACCCTCTGGTCTTTGGCTCGAGGGCATCCAGCTTACCACCTCAGACCAGGTGCAAAACCTGGGTGTTATTTTTGACAATGATTTGACACTAAAGTTTCAGGTGTCAGCTGTTGTCAAGACCTCTTTTTACCATCTGAGGAATATCACCTGGATGAAACATCTTGTTTCCGCTGATGATCTTCCAATACTGGTTCACACTTTAGTGACCACTCGCCTTGACTACTGCAATGCCCTGTACCTAGGGCTACCAGGGGTTGATATCCATCACCTGCAGATGGTGCAGAATGCAGCTGCCAGGCTATTGGCTGGCACATCTAAGACAAGTCATATTATGCCTGTGCTCCACAGACTGCACTAGCTACCAGTGAGATGGTGTATCACCTTCAAGGTCAGTCTGCTTGACCTATAAAACCCTACATGATCAGGGACCTCATTACCTGCAAGATCTCTTTTCTCCGTATTACCCCTCCCGACCACTCCAATCCACTGAAGAGGGATTGCTAGAGATTCCCAGGGTGCAGCATCAATCATCTGAGGCACGTTCTTTTGTGTTTATGGCCCCTATCCTGTGGAATTCTCTACCTCATCAGATAAGGGATTGCCTATCCATCCAAAGTTTTAAATCAGAACTTAAGACATACCTCTTCAGCTTAGCTTTTTTAGATGAGGTGTGATGTTACTGTGGATCATCATCTATTTATGGGCTTTACTGTTAATTTTATTAATTTTAGGATTCACAGTGTTTTAACTGCTGATGAGTTGTTATTCTATGTGTGGGCACCTTGATCATAGGAAAGGCGCCTTCAGCAAATAAAGTTTGACTTGATTTGAATTGATGTTGCATTAGACCCATGATCTTAAGTTGCACCAGAGTGTGGTACCATAGGTGTTGAATCTTATTTTGAATAAGAAAGCAGTGAGGGTCCCCAAAAGTTTGACAGACAGATATCCAATGATGCTGCCAGTCATCCTCAGAGATGGCCACCTGTAACATCTTTTGCCACTTTGATTTGGCCAATAGCGAGGGGTCGGGGCCCTGTCTCTCAACATTTTGTATATATGGCCCATTAGGTCTACAGAAGAGCTTACCCAAGCAGAGATTGGCAGCTTCATTTTGTGCTCTTCTCCTCTGGATTTACAGATCAGACATGGGCACTCTCTTTTTGACCAAACCTGAAACAGATTTCTTAACTGTAATTACTTTCAAAAGTCATTTTTTGGCAGACTGTATTTCGCTTGCAGTGTTAGGAAGAATTCCAATACCTGTCTGTCAAGTGTTAACACATCACTGATTATGTGGATATGGTTAATCTGCCAATCTCTCCAGAAAAAGGGCCAATGGTCAACGCACCATTGGGGGTTATTCCAAAAGGAGGTATCTATCCCTGGGTTTAGGTAGGATTTAGTTATTTGTCTGACTTTATTGACACTAGTCCCACAAGTCAGAAGAGGGAGGTAATAATCCCTCTTTACAAGACACTGGTTAGGACCCATCTGGAGTACTGCATGCAGTACTGGAGGCCACACCTTCACAAGGACATTAACCAAATTGAGGCAGCCAGAGAAGGGCAACCAAAATGGTGCAGGGACTGCATCAGAAAACATATGAGGACAGATTAACTGAACTCAATATGTATACCCTAGAGCAAAGGAGGGAGAGAGGCGATATGATTGAAACATTCAAACACCTTAAGGGCATTAACAAGGTGAAAGAGTCTAACATGTTTCAATATAAAAAAAATAGCAGGACACAGCATGAGATTAGAGGGAGGCCGATTAAGGCATAATGTGAGGAAGTTCTTTTTCACAGAAAGGGTGGTGGATGCATGGAACGGCCTACCTCAGGAAGTGGTGGATATGAATACAGTGCAAGGCTTCAAACAGGCATGGGACAGGCATAAGGGAGCAATACAGATGAGTATGAATAGATAGGCCATTGACAGAGCAAAGGCCTATGGCACATTCATAAGGTAGAAAAAGAAATGGGCAGACTGGATGGGCCTTGTGGTCCTTATCTGCCGTCAACTTCTATGTTTCTATACCAAGCTGAGCATGCTGCCTTCATGGTTAGCCAGGTATGGAATTTTTTGGGGAGAGTAAAACCAAGATATGCTGTGAGATGGTTCCATGTAACACACCGGATTCTATTTCAGTCCAAGCTGGCATGTTCGAGCTGTGGACCTAAAGTGACCTGCACATCCTAGCGGTGAGAAAGGCATAGGCATAGAGTTGAACGCTCAGTAGACACCATCCTCTCCTATTCCACAGCACTGTTAGTTTGGCTCTACTGTATCTCACGGTGAAATCCCCCTAGAGAAATTTCCCTATAATGGCATTTAATTTGTGGGACCACTTGTCAGAGATCTCTAGTGAGAGGTGGTATAATAGGTAGAACACCCTGGGACAAGCATTGTCTTAATTGCTGCCAACTTACCTGCCATTGAAAGGCTGAGGTGATCCCACCTCCCCAATTCCTTCAGTAGGTTATTGATCAGTGGACCAAAGTTTCTATCAACCAGGCTATGTATGTCTGGGGAGATCCTAATCCCCAGATATTTAATTTCCCCATCTGCCCATTCCCCCCTTCCCCCAAAGCACATTACGAGGTTGGGTGTTGTAAGAGTATTAAGGGGAAGTACCTCCGATTTGTTAACATTGATGTGGAGTCCTGATATTTCTGTAAAGGAGTCTAACACCTCAAGGACATGGGGGATACTTGAGAATGTATTACTAGTTAAGATGAGGCAATCATCTGCATACAACTTGATATGGTAATATCTGTCCCCTACCTTTAGCCCTGGGATACCTGGGTGGAACCTAAGTGCTGCTGCCAGAGGCTCTATTGCCAACACAAACAGCAGAGGAAAGAGTGGGCACCCTTGCCACATGCCACGATGCAGTGTGCAAGGTGCAGAGAGGGGATTGTTGATGAGGAGTCTAGCTGTAGGGCCATTGTATAGGGTTCTCACTCATGTTCTGAAGTTGTCACAAAAATTACAGTGCTGCAAGACTGCATGAAGGTCTTCCCACTTAACAGAATCCAAGGCTTTTTTGAAGTCTACCATAATTGTGGCAGCCGAGGTGGGAAGAGCTGCAGTTCACATGAGTGGAATTAGTGCCCTCAGACGATCTGTGCTAGCCCTACCCTTAACAAAGCCTACCTGTGCAAGGTGCATCAACAGGGGAAGAGTTTGCTCCAGACAGGAAGCTAGTGCCTTGGCTAAAAGTTTGGCATCCGAATAAATGAGGTGTATAGGCCTGCAGCTGGCTGGAAGGGATAGGTCCTTTCCTTCTTTTGGTAGGACAGTAATAATTGCCTCACTCAGGGTGCCAGGCAGTGTTTCATTCTCCTGCACTTCTTGGAGCATGTTTAACAGTGAGGGGATAACTGTTTCATGCAAAGCTTGATAAAAATCCACCGGGAAGCCATCTCTCCCTGGGGATTTATGCGTGCCCATATTCCGTAAGGCAATACTGAGTTCCGCTTCAGTGAGCAGTGCATCTAGGGCCAATTTCTGGGATTGAGATAGATGAGGGAGTTTCAAGCCTGCCAGGAAAGCTGAGAGGTTTTGAGCATCCCACATCATGTGAGAGTTGTATAGCATCTTATAAAAGTCCACCATTGTTTGGTTAATGATCTCTGGGGAATTGTTCACATTGCCTAGGTGGTCTTTTAACAGTGCAATGCATCTCTCAGCTTGCTGCTTCTTGAGTCTATATGAGTAGTTTGCCAGATTTTTCCCCATACGCCCAATATTGGTGCTGTGTCCTATGTATCTGCAGCTCAGCTTTCCTGGTGGCCAGGTAATTGAGGTGTATCCTCAGGAACATAATTTCATAAATCAGGTTTCTATTGCTGAGTTTACTAGGATATTTTTTATATAGCTCTTACTTCTGCCTTAATTGCTCTTCCACCCTATCTGCCTCCTTTTCTCTCTGTTTATGATGGTAGGAGGCGTAGCTTATTATTTTGTCTTGGATTGTAGACTTAAAGGCCTCCCAAATCATGGTTGATGAGGCAGACCCTTGCCGATTATCAAGGGAAAAGCTTTTTGCTTCTTAGGACAGCCATATCTGAAAGTCCTTGTCTTGCAGTAAAAGTGGGTCTAGTTGCCATGTTGCAGATTTGGGGGGGGGGGTCCCAGTGACAGGATCATAGTTAGGGGATTGTGGTCCGAAATATAGAGGGGGCAATGCCTCCACTTGGGGGGTTAGTCTGGGACAGGTAAACCAGTATTCAAGCCTGCTGGACACTGTCTTAGCTACAGAGAAATATGTGTAGTCCCTGTCCTCCAGATGAAGGACACTCCATATGTCTACAACATTATGCAGGGAGAGCATTTCTCTCAAAGTCTGGAGGGACTTAACATGGGGCTCTGGTTTGGAGTAGGATCTCTCCAGGGCATAGTCCATTGTTAGATTGAAATCTCCCCAAGATTATATCTGAGCCATCCGAGGTCATGTCCAAAGGAGTCTGGGAGACTGTGTTAAAGAACCCTGGGGTATCCTCATTTGGAGCGTAAACATTGGCCAGAATGATCGAGCCCATAGGGGTAGACATCTTAGCCAGAACCCATCTCCCCATAGCATCTATTTTCTGTTCCACAGGTGTCCATTTTAATCTCTTGTGGCATAAGATAGAGACCCCACACTTGGCTTTGCCAGGCAAGCTATGGGCTTCTCATCCTACCCATTCCTTTGCCAGTTTACAGGCTTCAGATTTGATCAGTTTCATTTCTTGCAAAAAGGCTACCTGTGTCTTTAGCTGTTTCAGCCAAAAGAGAACATTTTTCTGTTTGATTGGTGAGTTCATTCCCCTCACATTCCAGGAGGTGGCTAGTAATACTGCTGAGCTATCCCTGGTCAAGGTCAAGGGACAAGAATAGCATCCAACAGCTGATGTTCTCTGGCTGAAACACAACATCAAGGGGCTGTGTCACCAAAGCAATATGCTACCTCTGATATTCCTTGCCCGAGCAATCCCGGATCTCAATTAGTGTACCATGTAGGGCAAAGTCTGCTGTATGCTCCATATTATAAATCCTTTCAGCTCTTTTAACATGTACAGTAAAAACCACAGAGATAAACTGGGCCACAGATAACCCTTTGCAAACAATGTAGTGTCTCCAGTAGTGGAGATTGTAACTCTAGAGTCCCTTGGTCCTTTAGCTAACATCATATTTTCTTTAAAAAAGGAAATACTAATAGAATCAACCATCAAAAACTTGAACCAGCTGTAAGCCACATTTCATGAGGGGGGGGGGTCCTCATCACACCTGGCAACTGCTTCCCCTTGTTGCCCATGGTTGACTAAGTTCCCTTGGGGGAGATAATAACAAACCATACAGTAGTTATGCCCTGTGCAAGTTGTTCACTACCGAAAGAGGAATGTACTGTATGCTCTTATCTTATCTGATCACTTGCGAGGCTCAGAAACCACAAGTTCAGACTGTTGTCTGGAGGCCTGGCCACACCAAGTCCACTGAGTACCAGAGGGGAATTGGTGCTAACTTGTGGGAGGAGGATGTGCAGGGTGCTTGCAAGAAACCCTGAATACCTATGGACAAACCCTTACCCTGACAAAAGGAGAGCAACAGACACAAGCAGTTCCACGGTGGAGATCAGAGCACCTATCATAAAGGGTAGCAGTTGGTGAATGGGCATATTACCTTTGCCCCATTTTGAAAGGCTTAAGCCTAAGCCATTGCACTCTCCATTGTTGGCTGCAAGACTGTCCATGTGGACAAGTTCTTCCATTATACTGAGACACTCAAAGGCATTATCTGAAAAGCTCCTCACCGGGGATAGTCAGATTGAAGAATGGCTGTGTAAGGCAAGAGCTGTTTCTCCCCAGAGGAGCTGGCTCCGCAATACATGCGGGGGTCCCAGTGGATCCATTTATTACCTTGAGGATCTCTTAACTTACCCCTTAGTGTATCCCTTTGTAATCACAGGGGAGGAACGGTAGCATGGAGTCAACCGAGTCTGACTCCACTGTTAATGACTGTTTTGCCTCACAGCTCCCATGTGACACACCAGAGCAAGTGAGACATGATGGTCAGGGGGGTTGTGCATAGACAATGACAAAGGGAGGCATCATACAACCCTCTACCTATGTGGGTTCACAACCAAGGTATAACATAGATGAACTTGAACCAGAGCTGTACTGTAACTCTAATAACAGTAAACTGGTAGCCAGGTGCAGGACCATGTGGTGAGAAATACCTGCCCAAACTCATCCATCTGCAGGTTGCCTCCCAAGGATAAGCTGTAAGGAAAAAAAGGTAAATATGAAAAAGCTCTATATAGACTACTCTACTGAATCACATTAGCTGAGCCATGTCTATTCCATCAGCCAACCCTGCATGGTGACTCCCTGCGATGGAATACCGGCCAGTTTGGAGAGAGACTAGGATCAGTCATCACTCTCCCCAAACCTCATATAGTAGTAGATAAGCCCCTTGAAAAGTATTTAGAAGCGTGCTCCACACCAGCACTGAGTCGGTCAGCTGCATCATTCAGAATAAGCCACTCTGTCCATACCATGAACAGTCACTTACTGGGATACAGATGCAGCCGCTTCAACATCCGTCTCAGGGTCTCGGGGACAAACTGAAGCAGCTGAGGTAAGCCACATGATCTTACGAAGTTATTTTTACTGAGCTGTCATTTAGAAAGCCATACAGGCCAGTTCCACCTGTTCGGGGAGTGTTGTTTACCCAAGAAAGCACCAGGTTAGATGGTGGCTTCATGACCTCCGATATAATGGATCCCATTGGCAGCTTTGTGGGGGGAGTTCAGGGGTGATCAGCATGCCCAGTACCTCTTGAGATACTCACTGTTTAGGACCCCATTGAAGTTACCATTAATCAGGGAACCCATTAGAAATATAGAAAAGCTGACAGTTTTAATCACTGTTCTCAGACAGAACTGGAAGGGGACAGGATCAGTTGTGTTCCAGGACAGTAGCTGCTGCTGTTGTTTTCACAGGGTTCTTGTGCATTTTATTTGGTAGGTTAGTTCTTTTCTTTCTTACTTCTAAGGGGCTAGCAGGGTATTGTTTTGGGGGCTGCTGGATGTTTGTAAACTGATTTGGTGGCTGTAAGTGGGGCTCATTTTGTGGATGTTTCACTGTGTAACAGGCTGCGCTGGTAGAGCCTATTTCTTCTGATTTAAAAACTATTTGGTGGGATTTGCTTGGGCCTGGTTCTTTGGCTGCTGGGCTTGGAGGGAGACACAGGGCTGATACACTCTCTCTCCGGTCAGGTGTCTGACCAATAGCCGCCCTCCCCACCTCCTCCCCCAGAAGTCTGCAAATTTATAGGGAACACCTGCCCTGCAATTGGAGAAAAGGCTGCAGGTGCAGCTCGTGTAGTTCTAGCCACTGGGGTTGGATTTAAAGGCTGGGAGAGAGGAGCTTAGGGAGTTGTTCATTTCCTTATAAGTTTAATGTGTTGTACTGCACCTAGTAACAGGGTTACTGGTGTACAGTGGGACTGTCTCTAAGATTAGTGGGTGACCTGATTAGGCAGTAGGGGTATCTTGGACTGGGGAACCTGGTGGCTCACCCAAGGAAACCTATTTGGAAGGGGATGGAACCACACATCATTAGGGCGCGCATCTTTGGGAGGGTGGTGGGGTGCACAGGGTGTGGAGCAGCCATGATACTGGACTGGGCTTGGAGTTCGGTGGTTGCCCAGTGTGCTACCAGCTAGCACAGCTTAGGGAGGAGGTTGTGGGATTAGGAGAAAGCTGGGGGAAGGGGGGTGGTATGGTTGGGGAAGGGGGCTGGGAATCTCCCACAGGGTTGCACTATGCACTGGGGGTGGGGGCATAGGGAAAGGAGTGCAGGAAAATACTCAGGGGTCACATAGGGACCCTGGCAGAGGGGGTCCAAAAGGACACTACCAAGGAAGCAGGCAGGTAACTGGGGACCCTCACAAAGGGGGGACGGAGGGACAACATTCTCAGGGAAGTAGGCAGATGGCCAGGGCTGGACAGAAGGAAGCAAGGCGGGGAGGTGGATCAGACCTTACACTCAGTAACCGCTTCAATTCTCTTCTGCTCAAGGATGAAGGGGGTGATGTAGCCATGACAGGGGTGGTTAGAGACGGAAAGGGAGTGGGAGTGGGAGGCAGCAGGCTGGGGCCAGATAGCAGGAAGAACAGGGGGGGACCTGGAATGCAGGAGAATGGGGGGAGCAGTGAATCAGAGCAGGAGGGGCAGGGGAAGAGGAGGAAAGCGCAAGGAGAAGGACCAGTTGGGAGGAAAGGTAAAGAGAAGGACCAGAAGTACAAGGAGGATTCAGTAAAGGAGCTGAGGGTTTAGGCCAGGAGCAATGACGAGCAAGGAGGAACTAAATGGAGACAGGAAGGAAGGAGGATGAGCCAGGCTGGTTTGCAGATGGGGAGAAGGGACCAGTTGCGAGCAGTGCAGGGGGTGGCAAAGGTACAGAAGGATACTCAGGAGGAGGAGGCATGGGATTGGAGGGGAGGGTGGCCATGAGTAAATAAGGAGGGGTGGCATGGCACCCAGATAGGGAGAACAAGGAGCCAGCTGGGTGGAGGGCCTGTAGAAAGGATGAGGGACATGGAAGGGGGAATGGAGGAAAAGGGTGGTCAGGTGCTCCTGCTGGGGGATTCTATGATCAGGGTATCAAATGGGATAGGGAGGAGAAGCCTGGCCACTTAGAACAAGATGCTTCCCTGGACTAACGGTGCACAGGGCTAAGCACGAGGTATATCAGCTGGCAAAGGATTGTGGGGGTTCCCCAGACATACTGGTCCACCTGGGTACAAATGACTTTGAGAGAAATAGCGAGCTAGAGATACAGGCAAGATTCAGGGAGCTCGCCAGGGTCTGTCATGACATAGGATGCACAGTTTCCATCTCAGAAATCCTGCCAGTGCCAAGGGCTAGTGGGGAACACAAAAGGAAAATTAGGGAGATAAACTAGTGGCTCAGGGAGTGGTGTGAGGCCAGAGGGTATGGGTTGATGGGGGATTGGGGGGAGACCTGGGAGGATAAGGAGCTGTATGCTAGAGACAGACTACATCTCAATTTGGAGGGGAGGGGAATCCTTAAGTTGAAAATAGAGGGGTTCATTGGTGAAAAGTGGGGTTTAAACTTGTGAAGGGGGGGTGGGATGGGAGAAAAGGCTGTCAAGGGGGTGCCGATAAAGGAGGGACTCTGTCTCCACCCCCCTGGGGACCAGGAGGATTACAGGAAAAGGCCAACTGGCAAAGTGCAGACCAGGGGAAAACAGAATCCCCATGGGAACACGAGCAGGGGAAATGGAACTATAGGGAAAGGGCGGAAGGTAGTCCTGCTAAATGCCAGGAACTTGGGCAATAAAATGCCTGAGCTCCAGGCGATGCTAACTGAGGGCAGTGGATGTGGCAGCGGTCACTGAGACTTGGGCCACTGCAAGACATGACTGGGACCTGAACCTGGAGGGATACACTATGTTCAGGAAGGACAGGGGGAGGGAAGGGGAGGAGGGGTAGCAATGATAGTCAAAAACTGCATTGGCATAGAGGGAGTAGAGGAGGCGGAGAGAACCGTGGAGGCGATTTGGGTCACCTTGATAACAAAGGGGGCAAGAGAGTAAAAATAGGAGTGGTGTATAGACCCCCTGCCCTGGCGGAGGAGCTGGAGGACAGTCTGGTGGCAGATGTTAGGAGACACTGCAGACTGGGCAGAGGAATGGTGGTGGTGTTGGGGACTTAAACATGCCAGGAACAGACTGGGAGACTATGACATCCTCTGTGACCAGGAACAGAGGTTGTTGGATGTCTTTCAAGACGATTCCTAACTCAGCAGGTGAGGGAACCACCAGGAGGCACGGGTACTGGATGTGGTCCTGGCAGACAGTGACCAGATTGGGGCCTGAGGTAAGAGACCCATTGGCGGGGAGTGACCATGCCACGGTCTGGTTCTGCCTGGACCTAGGAGGGTAGAAGGCTGCACAAAGACGGAAGTAACCGACTTCGGGGCGGATTTGTAGGAAATGGGAAGGATCCTTGTAAGTGAGCATTTGGATGGGATTGGGGTCAGACATGGATGCCGATAGTAGGTGGGAAATCATCAGAGAGGGGTGCAGGATGCTACCAGCACCTGTGCAAGAGTAAGCACAATGCGGTGGGGCCCAAAACCCTGTTGGTGGACTAGGGAGGTCCAGGAGGTGGTGGGGAAAGAAAGCAGCCTATAAGCAATTCAAGTGCTCAAGGAGTGAAAGGGATCGAGGGGAGTATGAGCTGATGGCTAGAAGGGCCACCAGAGTGGTGATGGTGGCTAAGGCAAGGAAGGAGCAGAACCTGGCCAGGGAAATTAGGAGAGGGAACAAGGGGTTCTTTAGATACATTGGGGAAAAACGAAGGGTGAAGGGGCAGATTAGCAGGATTAAATCAGGGGAGAGATGGGCACAAGATCTGGGGGAGCAGGCTGAGGTACTAAATGAGTACTTCACCTCAGTTTTCACCAGGGAAAATGGGGTGCTGCATCATACATGGGAGGAGACAGAGATACTGAGGAGGGGGGGACCCTCACCAATCGGCAGGTCTGGGGAGAGGGGGAGGCATCACTGGCAGGTGGGGGAGGGCTAAGCAGGGAGAAGAGGTACCAGAAGTGGAAATCACAGCAGAGACAGTGAGGGAAGCCCTCAGCTCCCTTAAGACGGAGAAAGCACCGGGTCCAGATAAATTACATCCCAGAGTGCTGAAGGAACTTGCAGATGTCCTGGCAAAACCCCTGGCAGAGCTTTTCACCATCTCTTTGAGGACAGGGTGGGTGCCCCAAGACTGGAAGGTGGCATATATAGTGCCTATCCACAAGGGGGGATCAAGGGAGGTGGCAGGGAACTACAGGCCTGTCAGCCTGACATCGGTGGTGGGCAAGGTGATGGAGGCATTGTCAGAGGAGAGGCTGGGGGACCTGGATAAGTCAGGGTGCCTGGACGATAGACAGCATGGATTCATCCCGGGGAAATCGTGTCAGACAAACCTGGTGGAGTTCTATGACAGGGTGACAAGTGCCTTGGACCTGGTTAGACCAGTGGATGTCCTCTTTCTAGACTTCAGCAAGGCATTTGACTCTGTTCCTCACGTGGGCCTGTTGGATAAGCTGGGAGAAATGGGGGTGGGGAACCAGATGATCAGATGGATAGGCAATTGGCTCCAGGACCGGACCCAGAGGGTCGTAGTTGGTGGGATAGTCTCATCCCCAAGGAGGGTCATTAGTGGGGTCCCACAGGGATCAGTCCTTGGGCCCCTTCTGTTCAAAGCTCATGTATCTGACATAAGGACAGGAATCAGGGAGTGAGCTGAGTCTCTTGCAGATGACTCAAACTGGGGCGGTGGTGGATGAGGAGGAGGGAGGGTGGCCTACAGGGGATCTGGAGGCTCTGGAAAGATGGTCTAGAAAGTGGAAGCTGAGGTTCAATGCAGGAAATGCAAGGTACTCCACCTGGGGCCCAGAAACCCAGGCCAAGTGTACACCCTGGGGAATGCTACAAGTCTCGATGGCTGAGAGGGACCTGGGGGTGGTGGTGGATGTCAAGATGAACAACTCTGAGACTTGTAGGAGGGCAGCAGCCAAGGCCAACAGGATGCTGGGATGCATCGCTAGGGGGATCACCTCCAGAAGGAGGGAAGTGATACTCCCTCTGTATAACTGTTTGGTGAGGCGCACCTTGAGTACTGCATGCAGTTTGGAGGCCACACTTAAAGAGGGACATTAACCTCCTGGAGAGGGTCCAGAGGAGGGCAACCAAAATGATTTGGGGCTTGGGGACAGGACTAATGAGGAGAGCTCGAAGAGCTAAACATGTACACATTGGAAGAGAAAAGGGACCGGGGACATGATAGAGGTCTTCAGGTACATGAAGAGGGTAAATAGGGAGGAACAGTCAGGGTGCTTCAAGGAAGGAGGAAGGGGCCACTAGAGGGCATGGGTGGAAGCTGGAGGGGGAAGATTCAGGGAGAAAGGAGGAGGTGCTACTTCACTGAAAGGGTGGTGGAGCCATGGAATGCACTGCCTAGGGGGCTGGTGGAGGCAGAGACAGTGGAGGGATTCAAGAGGGGGTGGGACAGGTACAGGGGAAGGGTTCTGGAAGCAAAATCCAATGCAGCAAGAATATCCGGAACTGGGAAGGGAGAAGCCAGAGAAGGCGAGGGGGACAGCAAGGTCAGCACCCAGGGTGGGGGCTGACCAAACGAGCAGACACGAAAGACCGTTAGGCCTATTCTGCTGGCATTTTAGTATGTTAGTATGCTGCTGCTGCACTTGCGGGAGACTGGATTTGTCCATCCTCCTCAGTAGTTTCCTTGATGCAATCTGCTCACTCTTGGCAAAGGGGGACCCAGTCAATAGTTGGTTGGATCACAGGTTCAGACTCATTATGGTGAAATTCCTCTGAGTGAGTTAGATTCAGCTCAAAAGGTGCCAAATCCCTGGGTGGTGTGTAGCAGTTAGAGACCATGATGGGAATATCACTTGGGGGAGTTGCTACTGGCATCAGATCACTGGTACTGGTGTTGCCAACTTCTGGGTCTGTTTCTCAAGGGGGATAGTCATCTCTCAGGCAAATTCTTATTCTTTCTCTTGGTTCTGCCTCTCGAGACATGTTGCCATGGTTCCTCCTGCCCAAACTCAGTGTTAGATCCTGGGGTAACTTCTGCAGACTCGGAGTATGAGATGTCCATAGCCTGAGAGATGGTGCTACATGGCAGATGTTGCAGCCGACATGACGCTTGTCCATCCACCTGAATCTCTCTTAAGAAATGCTCCATATTGCCAGAGGCATTAAAAGTGATGTATTCTCCACTGAAGTAAACTCTCAGAAAATCAAGCTATATGACTGAAGTGGGGGTATTAAGTTGAACAGTTGACTTTACCTCCACATGTGCCCTTCTTCTTTTGACTGTTCCAGAGAGTAATCCTGATAGAGTTGCACAGGGTGGCCCTCCCATATTAAGTTCCCCGTTTCACTTGCCACTCGGAGGTACATTTCCTTGATCATGTGTTGGAGGAACTGACAAAGAATGGGCCGGGGTCTTTCCTCCAGTATAGGCTTAGGAGCTAGCGAGTGGTGGGCTCACTCTAGCTCCAGTGGAGGGCCATTGTTCAGCTGGCCATTATTGTGCTGATTCACTGGGAGGAGTTTTGGGAGTATGATTAGAGATAGCACAGATAAAAGACATACATGCTTATATCCCAACACACCCTGTGACTTATGCACACCTAACAGCAATATTGTATTGCACTGTTGAATTACCTGTGCTGCTATTTCTGCCCTAGCGCTCTTCTCTCAGGAATCAGGATACCTCCAGAAGCACGTTGTCCTCAGCTCAGTAGGCCATGGTGAAACTTTTATAAATAAGTAAACTGTTGATGCAAGTGA
Organism: Neoceratodus forsteri; assembly: GCA_016271365.2. NCBI lineage: Eukaryota > Metazoa > Chordata > Ceratodontiformes > Ceratodontidae > Neoceratodus > Neoceratodus forsteri. Next base: position 1,371,870,270 of record CM057456.1, read on the forward strand.
AGAGTCAGAATGTGTGCATGGGTACAGGTGGGAAGAGCACACTGCAAAAAATGGAGCATATCCCAACTCTCTGCTCCTTCAGGGATGCCCACTATCCTCATGTTTTTCCTTCGGGCACAATTCTCCAGGTTGTCTATATTTGACAGCAGATACTGGATTTGCCCATGGTGTTCTTAGAGATGTCCTGGGTGTCTGTCTAACCTCTCCTCATGTTGTGCAACAGCAGTCTCTGTGCCCACCACCCACGTGGCAAGCATTTGTAAATCCATGTTAGTTTTGGTTGTTGTAGCCTTCAGTTCTGCAGTGTCGTTTAGAATTTCACTTAGCATGGATGTGATCATGTCCATTTCATTAGCCAACAGTGTGGGGTTCTGATGGGCCATTTCCTTTGTAGGTGTCGCTCTCCAGCTGCAGCCACTAACAGACTTTTTCCTGGGTATAGAGCACATTGGGAGATCGAGGACTTGACCTTGACACAGAGGTGCAACGTGGTCCTACCAAGAATGGCTTAAGCTTGATGCCCCTCCAGTGGAACTGAATGGATTTTCTTCAGGGAGGAACCAGATTGTAGCTCTTGAAATGTAGAACATAGTGTGAAGTTCTGTTGCCTCCAGATGTATGTGATTCTGTTGAATGGTCTATATTTGTTTCTCCCTTGATCCCTCTTCTCAAATTAAATTGCCACCATCTTGGCTGGCAAGCTCTGCCCCCCCCCCCCACACACACCTCTATGCTCTCCTTGACATAAGGGGCTACTCCTTCCCCTCTACTTCCTCTATCCCTCCTGCAAATTGAGTACCCTGGGATCATCAGTTCCCAGTTGTTTTCTGAAGCCCATGTTTCTGTTACAACAACAACGTCTGCCTCAGTGTCTGCCATCAGTGCCTGGAGCTCACTGATTTTATTACCTAGGCTCCTGGCATTAAGGCATGCCTATGACTTTATTTCTTTGTCCACCTACCGCCCCCAAAGGAAGGCAGTGTGAGGTACAAGTTAGAGGACATAACTGTGACACAGAAGATCCAGTTGTCTATCATGCCGAGCTACACCAAGGCATGGGATGCTCAGTGACAAACTGTAGTCAAGAAAAACAAAAATTCATGGCACTCACTATCACATACCACACTTCAGTTTATGCAAATAGCTTTTTCAACTTTACTCAGAATAAGATAAAATGACCCAAGGGTCCTGGGGAGCAGAAAATAACCTCCTAACATTTCATCTAATAACAGGCTTTGTTTAAGGTGCCATCCAGGACACTTGGATCATTTTAGCATATCCTGAATAAAGTTAGAAAAGCTATTTGCATGAGCTGAAGTGTGGTGTTTCAACTTATTAAGTGTGCGATGGTGAGTGCTGTGACTTTTTGTTTTTCTTGACATAGGAGATACCCAGTTTGAGTACTGTTTCAGCTTGTGGCTATGTATTTATTTATTCATTTTTTTAAAGGTTTTACCATGAAAGTCATGCTAAGCTGGTAATAGCTTGTTTCCAGGTGCATCCTATGGGAAGGGGGAAAAAGGTAAAAGAACAGATACAACAATACAGAATGTAAAATACATAGAATGGAATAAGTATAACAAAAAAGAACATGACAGTAATGCCTAAGAATAAGCTGACAAAAGAGTTACCAAGCAGTAAAGAGTGGAACTGCACAAAAGAACATTTAAATAGATATCAACTTAAAATAAAAACTGGGGTAATGACTGAGCAGGAGAAGTGGGGAAGTGTTAAGGGACAGAGAATTAGGAAAGTTGCTGGTAAGAAGTTAACCCAAAATCAGAAGCAACTGCAGAAGTGAGTAGAGAACTCATGGAGGAGAGCTTTAAGAGCAGGAAAGGAAGGAGCAAAGCAAACAGAAGGGGGAAGGGAACCCCAATGTTTAGGGAAATGAAATTATAAGGCAGCCTGGTAATGTGAGCAGTATCAAGTCATTTTGCTTCTTCATATCCCAGTGTTTCAGTCCTCCCAGCTTAGACACTGGACAGATGCAGGATCTTGTAGAAAACAATCACATCACAGCTGGGCTATTAACTTTTTCTTATTTCAGTGTGAACTATGGAGTCTGATTTGTGTTTGGCTGTTGCTCATAAAATAATAAGATCAGCTCACTAATTCAATTACTGAGCATGCGAATCAGCAGAATGTTTAAATAATGGGTGCACATTGTTAAGGGACATAAAACCGAGTTCTTTAAAGATTAAGCACTAGTCAGAGCCAATGTAGGCAGCCAGGGAATTAACTTGATAAAGGATATGGAATTATCGTGTGGCTTGGGGTGTAATAAATAATCAGAGCAAGATGGGCGTTAATAAACTTGTTTTAGCTGTGTGAAAGTAATATCAATGTTTACATGAATTCAAGTTTAAATTAAAGTTGTTTATTTATGCAGAAGTTACAAGGCAAAGGCATTCAGATCAGAACAAGTGTTATACATTCAAATGCGACAATGGAAAACACCCCAATTCCTCACCTGCAACTACACTTTTGCCTCTCACTAGCTTACACAGACACACAAACGCACTCACACATGTACCTTACCCCTACCCATGCACACATTCTGAATCTTCACCTGCATCAACAGTTTACTTATTTATAAAAGTTTCACCATGGCCTACTGAGCTGAGGACAACGTGCTTCTGGAGGTATCCTGATTCCTGGGAGAAGAGCGCTAGGGCAGAAACAGCAGCACAGGTAATTCATCAACAGTGCAATACAATATTGCAGTTAGGTGTGCATAAGTCACAGGGTGTGCTGGGATATAAGCATGTATGCCTTTTATCTGTGCTATCTCTAATTATACTCCCAAACCTCCTCCTAATGAATCAGCACAAATAGACCTACCACTCACTGTCCACATATGCTATAAAATTCCCCTTGTGGCACTGGCACTATTTTCAATAATTATTGGAACTGTTTAATGTGAGTTATGTGTCAGTGGGGATAGTCCTTGCCAGGGTTACACTGCTTTTCACTTCCACTTCCACATGCTACTACCCCATCATCTGCACCCACGGTCACACTACTATTCCTTACAAGAAATCACACACACATACACACACACCCTCCACTGCAGTTGCACCCATACACAAACTTATACATAGACCCACAACCACAACAACCATGCACAGACAATCTCAGACATGCACACACATCACAAACACACAAAGAAGGCTTAGAGACACACACACACACACACACACACACACACATTCTCAACACTTGCAATCCTTGAACCAGAAAAAAATGACACAAAACTGTGCATGTTGCACTTTGCACTTAATCACATGTATCCACAACAATAATAAAATTAAACCTTTGTACTCTGAGCACCACACTTGCTGACTCTCTCCCCAGCCCACTGATTCATTTTAACAGTTGTTCCAACTCACTTAGCCAAGTCACATGTTTCAGATCTGCAGTTCAAAGGGATTCTCAAAACCTCTCAGCAGCAGTAGGATAGGACAACTTCACTCCTCCTGTGAGCAGGAGCCTAGACTGGTGGTTGGGAAGGCATGACAGCCTGATGCAGCACCCCTGCTGCACACATCCCCACATGTACACCAAAGGCTCACACTACATTCCTATACTGTATAAACTCACACACACACACACACACTGACCCTCCTGCCTACACAACCTCCGGCACATCACAGTTAATGTTTAAATTAAATTAAATAAAATACACACCTACCACCAGCTGCTCTAGACTCCCTTTGTGCTCCATTTCAAGTACATACAGTAACTGTCCTGACTCTACTTGCTACCTTTCCTGCCTACTGGTGCATTCTGCATCTGTATTATCTGGGCTGCCTGCCTGTGCATATATGCTTCAGTCAGTGCCCCATCCTTCTAATTTTGCAATCAGGGGCCATTGCCCACAGCACTTATTTTAAAGTTGTTTATTACTTTCCTGACTGATGGGTGGTGTCTATCATCATCCTTAAATCCCAGTCTAGTGACCTGAAGCTGCTGCAGGGCACCTTCTCATTTACCAATGTCTCCATCACTGTGACCCCCCCCCCAAGTTCTGCCTTCCCAACACCTCAACCCCATCCTCCTCAAAGTCAGCCTCTCCAAAACAAGCCACCACGTGCACACCCCAATAAAAGCAGTTTAAAGGAAATGTGACTTAGGCAGCTTACAGTTACAATGTCTTCCCCAGCAAAAAAACAACAACAATTTTTTGCGCCCTCTAAAAAGTTCTCAAAAAAACACAGCAACCAACATTGCATACCAGAGCTCCCAGCTGGCCAGATCTGCCAAAACTGAATGTTTGTGTGTCTGTTTTGCAAACAATATAGTGTATTTGAATCAATTATATAAAGCTTTGCAAAACATTTTCTTCTCTCACCTTCTTCCCTCACTCCACATCTCACTGCCTCTAGCTTGAAGATGGTCCAGACACAAGTGTTAGACTTGGCTGTCCTAGTACAGTATGTACCACTCATACCATCCACACTTAAGCTGAATGGCTGCTTAGAGCAGACAAAACCATTTCTCACAGGGCTCCATTGTAAACTCACCAGATATAGTGGACTAAAGGTGCCTGCTGTAGTGGGTACCTGAGATCCATTAACACCTCCACAATTACTGTCAAGTAGCCTCTCCAGCACTTTCTGAGGTTTCCTGACTGCAGCTGTGGAGTTGTTTATGGGCTTCCATTGCACTTCCTAAGCAGTGAAGTCTGGCTAATGAGGTGCCAGTTGCAGCTGTCCCATTGTCCCATCTTATCCCCTTCTCCTTGCCCTCCTTTACAGCAGCTTACAGTAGCTTTTCTCTCCCTGCAGTCTAGCATTACTTAATTGAATTTATATTTCTGTTCTTGCCCAGCACCCCTGATTGAGCTAGAGTGGATCTTTAAAGGCTGGTTGTCTGAGATAGAGAGCTACAGTAGAAAGAGACAGCGGGTAACCTGTGGAGAGGGAGACATTTGTAAATCATAAGGGTCTCTCCATCTCATTGCTTGTTTTTAAAGGCTGATTTTTTTGTTTGTTCAGAGCTTTTTATGAGTCTGTTTCTTGGCTGATTGCCACTGTCTCCCACACTGTCCCACTGTCCCACAGTTCACAGTTCCAGTTTCAATCCAAGTGCACAATGACTGATGATTTCAGCTGATCTCCACTTTCTCCTACTCTCTCCCACACAGTCCCACTGTCCCAGTCTCCTTTTATTCTCACCCAATCCTACTGCTGCTTGCCACTATGCTTCCTGACACATTTCATGCTGCCTGTTGCCATGTCCCACTCCCCAGACCCAGACAGTCTTTTTCTTAAAACGGAGATTACAGTGGAGTACAGAAACTGATGCATGGGGGACACAACAGGATCAAAGATGCAATACCAGTACTACATGATCAGAGCTTTGTTTATATAAAAGCAGAAGTGCCTTTTTCTTTTCTCCTTAAACAAAGTTTAAATGAGCTTAAATGACATCAGAGGTGGTAGCAGGTACAGAACTGTACATGTATAAATGGATTTCTGATTTTTCTGGACAGCCGCTTATAATGGACAAAACAGCACTACACAAACATTTCTATTATAAGCAGCATCTACTGTATACTAATACTGATACTGATACTGATCTACTCACAGAATCTCAGGTCCGTGCTCATGGATGATGGCGCAGAAGGTGAGCTCATCTCTGAAGGAGGTGGTTATGTTGGTGACATCTAAGTTGCAGTAGGCCATGCACTGCTGCTCGTCCCACAACTGGGTTTTATTTATTTATTTATTTTAAATTGGTGACCTGGAAAGGCACACTGAGTCGAGGCTCATTTCCAGGTACGACCCTGGGGCAAGGTAAACACAGGAGATGAGCATTGTTACAACAGAAGCATTTGACAAACAATTTACAAGAGCATAATATGAAATTGGCACAAATATACAAAGCATAAAACACATAATATTAAGGTGAGTAACACATAATTGTAACTATAGTTAATTTTAGAACACATGAAGCCCAAATAATAAGGATCCTGGAGCATGGAGGAGCTGAGCTTGCATTCAAGAGGGTAACCAGTTCAGGCCAGCGGAGCCCTATGACCCAAGAATGGGAGGGTTAAGAAGGAAACACAGTTCTGATAGATGGTGGAAGAGTACACAGGACTCCACCTCGGTGGACTAGAGAGGGAAATAGCTCCTGACGGGTTGCACCGTGAGACGAGCAACTTGTTGCTCAGTATGCCCTCCTGGTGAAACATTTCAATAAATAAACATAGAAACATAGACATTGATGGCAGAAAAAGGCCTGCTGGCCCATCCAGTCTGCCCAACCTACCTAACTACACTGCACTGGCCCTAGTGGCCATCCCTACCCCTTCACTCTGCCCACCAATCCTCTTTTAACTAATCCCATATGCCTACCCCATCCCCTCTTGAAGCCGTTCACTGACTGATTTATCCTGTACTATTCCTCTAGCAGCGCATTCACTCATCTACCACTAGGTCTGTGAAAAAGTGCTTATGAACATTCCTGTTGTACGTCATGTATTTCTTAAGATATTTTACAATACTGATATATGAAAACTGTACCAGTGTAACAAAAAAGTTGTCAAAATAAAGTTCTGTAGTCACTAGTCAGCAGGGCTAGTGACTGGAAAAATCCACTTGCCCCACAGGTACACTTATTTAAATGCTATCTTCTCCAATAAAATCCAACAAGGCTACTTAAAACACTGTACTGGCCCAATACAAAATCTACCAGCATTTGGCTAGTGGTCTGATGCCAACTTTGACCCCCTGTTCAATCAAGCAAACTGGCTGTTGTAACGAATTTCTAGGGCCCCTCCCTCCAATTTAAGTTCCTTTTTCTCAACACTTGGTTCAATATTAGCTGAATTTAGGCTACCCAGATGTCACAGCGGTCAAGTGAGTTTCAATCATGCAGGTGACCCAGGCTCTCAACTGCACTCAGGCTCCTGTAGCCATGTGACTAGGAGTCAGGAGTACTGCTGTCACCAGCAGCATTTTCTGATTCAGTCACATGGAAGCTATGTACCACTCGGCTGCGGACCCTCGCAGTTTGGGCCTACCCATGTTATAACACCTCCAGTGTGTGTGTGTGTGTGTGTGTGTGTGTGTGTTGGAAGGGGGAGAAGATGCAAATTTGCAACATAATACACGAAAGGACAGAAGACCTTGGGTGGAGAAAACAGGTTAACAAACAGTACCCTTCCAGCACCTGCTGACTCCTCAGTGCCCACTGCCATCTATCCTCAGGGTGGGGGGCCAAAAAATAAGTCAGTATCAGAAGTAGGTTAGGGAGTGAGGGTTGTTGGGCAGCAGGAGCACAGAGGAGTGACAGGTACACAGAGAAAATGTATAAAACATTTACATGAAACTATAGCAAACAGCTCCCCCAGCAAACAATGTACTATTAAGTCGACTGCCATTAACAGCAAACTCTCTTTATAACTGGTATAAAATGTGAAGGTACCAAAACAACAGTGACATCATGAAGGTGGAACCCCACAACAGGTGATATGGTCTGATAGGGTCAGAATCGGAACTCAGCAACTGACTTACAGCACAACCCCAGGTAAATCCCATGACTTCCTTGTGGTTCAGCCCTCCTAATAGAACTCCGCTGCATCTTTTGTTTTATTTACCCATGGCAGCCCAATGGAGCTGCAACACCTCAATTTTGGTGGGGTCCTGCTTCCACCTAGTGGTTACCGCTAGGAACAATGAGACACAGGAAGGTCATGTGATTCATTCAAGGTCAGACAGTGAGTCTGTGACTGCAGTGGGATTCAAAGATGTGATCAACAGGATCCCAGACTGATGCTCTAACCACCGAGTAATGCTGCATTCCACATTGCTTCTGGGCTAGAGTGGGCAAATACTTCACAGTAAAGAAACCCCATGAGACCATCACTTGACTGCTCCTCCATGCTTCAGTCCATCCAGCTGTGACATTAGGCAGAAGCACGTAACTCAAGCATGACCTCTAAGTTGTCCTCAGATGATCTTGGGTAATTAGACAATAAAACGAAACAAACAACGGACTCCTGTATGCATGAGAAACACATTTGTGCAACATCACAAAACATACACACCTGAAGAGGAGACAGCAGCGCAGATGAGAGAGAGAGAGTATGACATGGTTTCTTTTTTTATTCTTCAAATAATTAAAAAAAAAGAATGCACATTTTTAAGACATTGCTTTATGCTGAGGTGTAGCACTATTAAGCCAGTTCAGCAATGCAGTTTATCCCAAACAATGCAAAAGGACTGTAAGAGTCAGTAAATCCTTCCTAAAATGAAAAGAAAAGTTTGTTTTCTACTATTACTGCTGTAGACCTCTTTGTTTTTTTTGTTTTTTTTTACAGTTATTCACATTTCACTGTGGTACTCTGCCTTAGTCCCAAGTCCCCTAACTGTGTCTTCACATGTCCGTTACTGGATTTCTTGCTGTTCACTGACAGTGGCTCTAGGAAGCCCGCAGTATGAATGCATAGACGTCAGTCGAAACTGGCTAAGAGCCGCACTCGTCTGATGCACCACCTTGTGCTTGACTGGACAGTCTGTTAAGCTTTACTCCAAAACTGAAATGGCATGCTCCTGTGTTGTAATGTGCAGACCACACTTACTGGTGTAATTAGATTCTAGCCCCAGAACCCCTTTCAAGGAAATAGTCACTAATCAGTCCCACAAGGCCTTTCTCCATCTCCCCTACCCCCCCCACCAATCAATACCCAGAAGCTTAATCTGTGCAAGCTAGCGGAGCAGAGAACTAGCTCACTGGAAAAAACAGAGGATCTGAGCAACAGAAACTACAGATTCTGGGCACCAAAGTGGCCAGGTCATGTACAGTTTCATAACTTACCCAACAATAAATGGTATTACACCGCTCCACCTCGATCTGGAGGGGAGGGGAGAGAAGTCCTAAAGCTGAAGCTAGCTGGGTTCACCAGTGAAAGGTGGGGTTTAAACTTGAGAAGGGAGGAGGAATCATTGAAGAAGGGGCAGTTGCAGGGGATACGTTAAAAGAAAGATCCTGTCCCCACTCCCCTAAGGGACTGGAAGGGAAATGGAAAAAGACCAACGGGTAGGGTGCAGGGGAGGGGGAGCATGTGGCCAAACAGGAGCACAAGGGTGGGGAATGAGAGAAGGGGGAAAGGGGTGGAGGGTGGTCCTGATAAATGCCAGGAGCTTAGGGAATAAGATAAATAAGGAAGGAGGGGATTAGGAGCATTGGGGCACTGTGGGGAAAGGACAAGTCTGAGGAGTCTTTAGAGGGACAAAAAAGGGGAAGCAAGATGAAGGTCAGAGGGTAGGTTATTCCTGAGAAGAAGAAGATGGTATGAGAAGGCAGACTGACTAGCAGCAGAGTGGGGGTGAGGGATAGAAAAGGTACATGAGTCTCTGTGGCGAAGGGAGTAGGTAGTGGAGATGGCTGGTGTAAGGTGGGATGAAAGGTGGAGGGAAAGCGAGCCAAACCAATACTTAGCAATAAGGGAGGCACAGTGGATAGTTCTCCTATGAGATAGCAGAGCTAGGGAGAGTGGATCATAAAGGAGACAGTGATGGATAAGTGGAGGGGAGGCAGTGGCAAAGTGGCAGAAGGAGTTAAAGAGAGTGTCCAATCTGAAGAGGGAGGTGACTGGAGCAGTGCCACAGGCTATGTCTGTGTAATTTAACACTGGCAAAATTGTTTTAAGTACCAGTTCACGTCGAATGAGGAGAGGGAAGCTGTCTTTGTGGTGGTAGAGGACTGCAAGTTTGGGCCGGAGCTTGGTTCAGATGGCACTGATGTGGGTAGAGAAATTGAGGTGACTATCCAGCCAGACTCCCAGGTATTTGAAGGCAGGGACCAGCTCAAGGGGTGAACCATCCAGGGTAGGGAAGACTGGGGGTGGGGGAGAGGAGGCCAGCTTCTGTCTGGAACCAAATGTCATGGTAACTGTCTTTTTGCATTGAGTTTCAGTTGGTTCAAATGGAACCAGGACTGAACTCTGTTGAAATAGTCCTGGAGAGGGGAAAGAACACTGTTGTAGGATGGGCCAGAAGCATAGATGACAGTATCATCTGTGTACATGTGCATGTTAGAAGAGTGACAGATTGTAGGAAGATCATTTACAAAAAGAACAAAGAGGATGGGGCCAAGGATGGAGCATTGAGGGATGTCTGAGAGGATGGAGAGAGTGGTAAAAAGTGTGTCGCCTATTCGGAAAGACTGTTGTCTATTATGGACGTATGAGCAGAAACAGATTACTGCAGGTTTTGTGAGGCCAAAGGAATTGAGTTTTTGAAGAAAGAGGGGGTGGGAGACAGTCAAAAGCTTTTGACAGATTAATGAAGATGGAAGCAGTGATTTGGCTTTGGTCCATTGTAGTGAAGATGGTGTCAGTGACACTCAGCAGAGAGGTGATTGTGGAGTGCTGTTTCCGAAAACCTGATTGCATGGGTGAAAGAGAATTATTTGAGGAAAGAAAGTCAGAGAGTTTCACCAGAATGAGGGATTCCTGGGCTTTAGCAAGGGAGAGGAGGAGCAAGATGGACCCATAATTTCCTGGGGATGAGAGATCACTGCCCTTATGTAGTGGTAAGACCTTGACCGATTTCCAGGCTTTGGGAACTGTTACTGTGGAGAGGTTTAGAATATGTGTCAAAGGAGCAGCTATAGCTGGGGCAGACATATGGAGCATTCTAGGGTGAAGACCGTCTGAGCTTGATTTGGATGGGTTGAAAGAAATGAGGGCAGTGTAGACTTCATGAGGAGAGAAGGGACGAATGTGGAAACTGTTAGAAGGCAAGAGAGATTCAGGAGAGTTGTGAGGAGAGCCAAGGGTGGGGAGGGGTACAAGAGAGCCGGAAGCAAGCCAGCGGAGGGAAGAGGGGGATGGGGGTCAGGCAGGGCACAAGAGACAAAGAACTTTTTGAAAGCCTCAGCTACAAAGGCAGGGTCAGAGACAGGGAGCCATCAATTTTAAGGACTGGGCAAGCCTTTCAGGAGGGGGCATCTAAGAGGGAGTGAAGCACTTTCCAGAATGAAGCAGGGGAGTTGTGGTTCTGCTCAAGATGAGATTTGAAATAGGATGCTTTAGATAGGTGAATAGCCTTGGTGCACCTGTTTCTGAACTGTTTGTAAGATTGGAGGTCACTTGGGCATGGAATATTTTGTAGTCTCCAGATTTTGTCTGTGGCATGACACATGGCAATAAGGTCAGCAGTAATCCAGGGGTGTGAGCACCATTTCACCCTGACTTTTTTAAGGGGTGCATGGAAGTCCCATATGCAGTTAAAAATGTTGTAGACATGGTATAAGGAAAGGTCAATATCCAGAGCAGAGAAGACAGGTTGCCAGTCAGCATTTGTTAGGTCATGCTGCAGGGCGTCTATGTCGGGGGAATGAAGGGGTGGGACCATATGAATTTGGGAGGGGAGTGGGGAGTGGGGATTTTGCGAATACAGTAGGTGATGCTGTCATTGCTGAGGGTGTCAGAAGGGATTCCTGAAGCAGAGCTGTGGTGGGGGTGGGAGGATAAAATTCAATCAAGTTGGGAGTGGTTTTGTGACTGTGCGTTTAGGCGGGTAGGTTCCTAGATGAGTTGTGAGGGCTTAAGGGCCTAGATCATGAGGGTGGTAGGCTTGGCAGATGAGAAGAGCCAGTCTAGGTTGAAGTCACCTAGGAGCAGGAGATCACCATTGGAAATAAGTGTGGAGATCAAAGAGATAACCTTGATGAAGGAGTCAGGTGAGGACTTGGGTGGGGTGTAGAGAGCACCAATACAGAGGGGAGCAGAGGAGGGAAGGTATTAGGGGACAATAATGAGTTTGTGAGAGGACGGACAGGATTCTTTAAAGGTAATAGAGCAGGAAATGGATTGCCTGATATACAAGGCTACCCCCACCACCACGCTTACCTCTATCTTGGCGGAAAAGGTTGAAGTCAAGAATGACAAGAGAGGAGTTGGGGATTCTAACAGATAGCCAAGTTTTAGAGATACAGAGTATGTCAGGGTGATACTGGGTAAGCCATACATTAAGGGCAAGGCCCCAATTTTTCTGCGGCACTTTGGAGCAAAGTTCTGCGGCAGGATTCCCATTTGCCGCAGAACTTCTGTGGTGGTGGATGTCTATTTCTGTGGCAATTCTGTGACAGAAAACTGTCACACTACTTCCCTTATTTTTATACTTTGTTTTTCTTTTTCTTCATATTTGAATTTTTCTTAGTAGAGTTAAGTGTTTATATTGTATTCATCCTGAATTGATTAAAACATACAAGTGTTATTTAATGGAGGGCAGTGCTATTTTTAAAGTCCCTGCTCCTGGCTGGACTGAACTCAGGCCTGTCTGTATAACAAAAATTAATTTAGGAACCACAACGTTTTTAGAAAACTCACAAAGGAGTATTATTTATTTCATTTATTTATTTAAATCTAGGATTATAAAATACCTTTGATGACAGATCAGCTCATTTACAAAGGTTCCACGTCAATAATGGGGGGTTACAAAACAGAGTATGAAGTCCACAATCATGTAAAGTTAATATCAAATACAGTGAACAGTAGTAACAGCACAATACATAGTAAACATAGATAAAATGCAAATCAGATAAATAGTAGGCATTCTAGGACTTATAGGCAAAAACATGGCAAGTGATCTCATTTGGAGATAGCAAGGGAAGGGTGAGTCAGGAGATGAAAAGTAGCAAGAAAGACAGGGGCCGGGGGATTCAGCCGGGGGCATTGTCAAGTATGTTCACAGAGGCAGGAAGGAACAGAGGTGGGGGCAGGAGCAGGTACAGGTGACGGGAGGGAGGTAGGAGGGAGAGGTGGAGGAAAAAACATGTGGAAAGAAGTCAGTCAGGGGTAATAGAGGGCAAGTTTGTGGGACAGAGAAGGAAGGTCAGGATGTGACAGGTAGGGGGGAGGGTGAGAGAGGTGATTGAGCAGGAGAGGAAGGATGTAGCCTGGGGCCTTGTTGAGGAGGCTGGGGAATGCAGGTTGCCCGAGGTAGTGCAAGTCACATGACTAATTAACACAGGTGCACTCACTTTCCTTGGAGATGTGCAGATGCAGGAGATGCTTGAACTGGGTAAGTCGAGGTATGCTGGTCAGTTCACAGCTCAAGCCATTCATCCAGTTAGGAGCTCTGTAGGGGAAGGATTGCTGGCATTGGGTGGTCCAAACCCTTGGAACATGAAAGTGTTCAGAGACAGAGGACCTGGTGTGACACGACTTTTGAGGCTTTGATAGAAGACTGGCAATGCCCGTTGGCAGGGCACCAAGCAACACTTGCTTGGTAAGTATACGAGTGGTATTTGATGCGGTCATGTAGTTTGAGCCACCAGGTTATGGCAAATGGATCACAAGTATGGGTGAGGTGTCTGGCACCAGTGATAAGTCTACCAGCTTTGTTTAGGGCAGTATTTAGTCTTCCAAGAGATGTGGATGTGGCAGTTCCATATATAACCAAGCCGTAGTCAATAACAGATAGTACCAAGCTGTGGATTGCAAGTTTAAGTGCTTCAGGGGTCAGACTTCTTTTGTGTCTATAGAGCAGTCCTAGTTTAGCATTTACATTCATGGCAACAATATCAATGTGGGGCCCGTAGGTAAGGTGGCAGTCAAGGGTTACTCCAAGGTATTTGAAGTGCTGGGTTTGTTCAATGGGGACTCCTTGGTTATTTTTAACTGTGAGGGCATGTGACTTGCGTTTATGGCAGGAGGATGAGAACAGCATAAGTTTTGTTTTTTTGTAGTTTAAAAATAGCTTATGGTATTGGAGCCGTTTTTCAACTTCAAGGAACCCATGTTGTAGGTTGTCTTCAAGCACGGTGGGATCAGGGTGACTTGCAAAGATGACAGCATCATCTGAGTAAAGGAGGGTCCTTAAATGACAGGCCTGTGGTAGGTTGTTTAGGACGATACTAAACAGAAGGCGTCCCAGGATGGACCCTTTGGGCATGCCTGATCTGATAGAGTGCAGTTCCGAGATGGTGTTTGAAATCTTCACCCTCTGTGACCTGTCGGCAAGGTAGCTGCCGAACCATTTTAGTATGCAAGGTGAGAGACCAGTTTTTGCAAGTTGGTCAAGGAGGAGTTTATGATTCACAGTGTCAAAGCCTTTAGTAAGATCTATGAACACCGCTCCTACCAGACTGCTATTATCAATGGACTGTGGGATGAAGCAAGTGAATTCTAGCAGAGCTGTAGTCATGCTATGCTTTTTCCTAAAGCAGTGCTGCTGTGTGCATTGCAGGGAGTACTTATCAAGATAGTCCACAAGCTGGTCAGTTACTATGCGTTTCAGAACCTTTGACAGTGGAGGGAGGATGGAGGATGGATATTGTTCTGTAGTTGCTAGGTTCTGTGTGATCACCCGATTTGTGCACTGGCATGATCAGTGCAGATTTTCAGACTTCGGGGAACTGGGACAGAGTGATGGATAAGTTGAGTATTTTAGTTATAGGCAGGAGAACCTCTTGTAAGGTAAGAGTAATGAGTTTGAGGTCTAGCGAATTCCCACAATGTCTGTTTTTTCCTGACCTGTGCAGCAGAGACAGGCTTGAAGTAGAATGGAGGGTGATCAGGCTTCTCTGCGTCAGAGCAAGGGGCAGCCAATGGGGGAGCATCTTCAAAGAAGTCTTTTGGGAGGACCTCTTATAGATTAGTGAAGGTAGTATTAAAAATATTTGCAATTGAGAGAGGGTCGGTTATGGGATTACCTTCAAGAGTTAATGTAGTCAGAGGGACCTTCTGTTCTTTGCCCATGATATCTTTTATGTTCGCCCAGAATTTTCTGCTGTTGCCCCAGGAGTTTGACAGAAGTTCTTTGTGGTGGTTTTGTTTTGCATGACGAATAGCCCTTGTACAGGCATTTCTGGCTGCTTTATATGCCTGAAAGCCATGCTGCCTCCCTGTAGACTTGGCAATAAGCCAGAGATGGTCATGTTGTTTCATTTTGGTAATGAGTTCTGGTGAGATCCAGGAGTTAATAGATCCTCGGACCTTCATCTTTCTAAATGGTGCATGGGTGTCACAGGCCGTATTGAATACCTTGATGGAATGATCAAGAGCAACATTGATGTCATTGACAGAGTCCAGGAGGGACCAGTCGTGGGACTGGAGTTGTTGCTTTAGTAGATCTAGATGCCCATGCTTTAACATTCAGTTGTAGATGGTTTGGGGTGGGGTGGAGCAGAATTTATTTGACCAGCTACACATGATAGGGGAGTGGTCACTGATGGAGTCAGGGTGAACTTTCACATTAGAGATGCGATCAGGGTGACTTGATATGATCCAGTCAACGGTGGTGCTAGTACCTGTTTTATAGTTTATTCTGGTGGGTGAGCTGATGAGTTGAGTGAGGTGTAGGGATGCTAAGAAGTCCTTTATAGTTCCATTTGCTGGTGACAGCCAGTTTATATTAAAGTCACAAACAAAGAAAAAGGCTTCACTGCGCTAACGCGTAGCAGTAGTTGCTGCAGTACAAATAGGAGTGGTAAACCTCCAAAGCAACAAATCCAAAAGATAGTACTGCGCAAGGAAGACTCGTGTGGTCGAGGTGCTAGGGGCTGTTATACTGAACTCCTATGTGTCTGTAAATTTATGTGCACTTTGACGATTTAGTAAAATCACTTTGAAACAGTAATTAGTAGTGCCCTGTGGTTCCTTGCGCAGTACTATCTTTTGGATTTATATTAAAGTCACCCATTATAACTGTCTCTGCAAGGTGCTTTTTCTCACAAAGATGGTCCAGAATACTGTAGAGGCTGGTGGTTGGGTCCTTAGGTGGTATATAGACACAGAATATGGAGATGGTTTTATTGTATGCACCCAGGAGCAGTTGTACAGCTAGTGCCTGTGCAGGGCATCCGAGGTCCTCCTGAGGTAACACCAACCCTCTAATACTATTTTTTAAGTATAGTGCACAGGCCCCACCATGCTTAGAGGCTCTATCCAGATGATAGATCGTATATCCAGGCAATGTAACTGCTGCATCCGGCACTTTGAGCGACAGCCAGCCAACGATGGACAGTACATCTGGGTTGTTTATGGCCACCCAGACTTTGAGGGTGTAAATTTTTTTGAGGAGACTACAGATATTGATAGTGGTCAGTGTAATGGAACTCTGTTTGGGGGGTCCATTGATTAGGGTTACCTCCTTAGGTCCAGGGTTTGGGTGAATGTTTCCCAATAGCATCAGTAGAAAGAGGTCTAGATTATAAAGGTACAGTCTTTGGAGTTTGGTTGAGCATTTGGTGAGCCTTCTGTGGTGGAGGTATTTTTTCCTTTTCGTATTTGACTCGAGGATGTGGTAGAGATCTAGGCAAATGTAGTGGCAGGTATACTTGTTATAGCTCTGCAACCTACAGTGTTGTTTTTGTGAGAAAAGGGGGGACCATGGTCTGCAGTTGAGAGTGAAGAAATTTCCTTTTGTGCAGTCAATAGTGTAGAAAGGGCTGCAAGCTATACAATTGTTTGTCAATTGAGTGTTATTTGTGGATGGGTGATTTGTGTTGCTTAAAATAAAGGAGAGCATAAAAACATATGGGAGGGTAGCTTGTATGAATGAACACATGATGACTGAAAGGCATGGAGGCATTGTAGTTGAGAGGAGGTTTCAACAGGGAGGGAGAAGGTGGGCTGAGCCCTAGTGAGAAAAATGTGTGAGCAACAGCAGAGGAGGACAGGGCAGGGCAGCCAATAGGAGAGGGCTAGGGCGGGGCTTTAATGTATTTAATAGCAGACGGGGATTGGAGCAGGAAGAAAAATACAGTCCTAAAATCAGATAGAAAGCTTAAAAAGCCCATCTCAGCTAAGCATCAGTGAAAGAAATGACCAGCCAATGGCAGCAGGCAGAGGCACGGTAAAGGTCCAGTTGCTGCTCAGGCATGGAGGTGGCAGCCAATCGGGCTAGCATTGGAAGAAGCCTGGCTTTCCCCAGAGAAACATACCTTCGGTACCGATGGCAGCAGCGCTCAGGGTGGCACCATGCCAGAGCAGCCGCCGACCAAGAGGAGCGGGCTCCAGCTGCTCCAGATGAGCCCAGTTCAAGGGCTGAGACCTGGAGGGGAGAGACATAAAGTGTTGTGTCAGAAATAGCCCTGGAATTCAGGGTGGGGTGGCCTTACACAAAGAAGTGAGGGGGCGTGATACATCTGGGAGGATAGTGGTGAAAGCAAGAAGATGGGGGGAGTTGTCAGGGGCACCAGAGAGTTAGCAGGACAAAATAAGGGCAGAGGTAGAAGGTCTGCGGTATTCAAGTGGGGTGATTAACAGAACAGAGGAGGGAGAGGGGTTGGTCAAACAGGCGCCGAGAGAAACGGCCTGTAGCTCACCTATGTGAGACAGCTTCTGGCAAAGGAAGTTGTAGCTCGAGATAACTGAGCACCCAGAGCAGTGGTAGTAAATGGGAGAGCAGAAGTTACAGAGAGAGTTACAGAGTTGCAGAGAGCAGAAGGCAGGTAGGTAGGAGTAAAGGGTGAAAGAAGTATGAGAAGGTACACACAGACCAGAGGAAACTAGGACAGGTAGATGAGTAACACAGAGAGTAAAAACAATTATTTCTAACCAGCAAAGAAAACTCACAAGGCAAATTAGGCTAGTGGGATTAGCTGTTAACAGTTGCTCTAAACAGACATACTTCATCAGTAACAAATTACAGTCCCCAAAAATTGCACTAAAACTGTCATGCTTAATCATTTAAAAGTACAGTCCTAAAATCAGATAGAAAGCTTGAAAAGCCCACCTCAGCTAAGCAGCAGTGAAAGAAACGACCGGCCAATGGCAGCAGGCAGAGGCGCGGTAAAGGTCCAGTCGCTGCTCAGGCACGGAGGTGGCAACCAATCAGGCTAGCATTGGAAGAAGCCTGGCTTTCCCTGGAGAAATGTACCTTCAGGTCCCGATGACAGCAGCGCTCAGGGCGGAGTTTATATTAGTTGAAAACATGGAATGGTTTTCCATCCCTCCTTCAGTTCTGAGCTAATATAAAATCTGTAAAGATTTTTTTTAAAACTTGTTTTTTTGAAATAATTTCGGTTACACAGACAGTGTGCAAATTTCTTGTGTCCCTGACCTGGCTGGCACCCAGCCAGAGTAAACTGACCCCCCCCCCCCACCACCCCATGCTACGACACTGGGCTGAGCTGAGTCTTGCTGGGAGTGGGGATTTTAACATTAGCAATGCCCACCAGGGCTGAGCCCAGCTCAGAACTGGACTTAAATGTTAGCTAAAGCCTCTGTGACTTTCATAGGCTCCAACCTGCTATATAACATGTTGCAATAACAAAACAAAAAAATACCACTCCTGCCTAGCTGGCACCTGCCATGGTGGGAACATCTTTTTGAAAACTCATTATTTTAAAATTAACAATGTCCAGCCAGCCTGGTGGCAGAGAGGATTGAGGCGCTGGATGCCTTACCTCGCACTATGTCGGTGACCTGTGTTCAGGAATGACCTCAGGTCATCGGGGTGCCGGCATGGGAGGGAGGGCGGAGCAGGATTGAGCATGCCAGTGGGCAGCTCTCCTCTCCCTGAGGGTGGGGGTGGGTTGGCACCCCACGGTGGAGGTCTGGTGGGTAGCACAGGCGGAGAGGGTGCGGCAAAGTAATGGGAGGTGGAAGGGGATGAGCTGGCACCATGGGGTGTGAAGTGTGCCTCCGCATGCTCATATGGCCGTGTGCTGGGGCCTTGGGGGGTCAAGGGAAGAAAACCTACAAAAAGTGCATATGTGTCCCCATCGCCATTTGACAGGAGGAGGCAATGGGGACCAAATAAATAGCTATATAAAAAAGAAAAATTAACAACGTCCTCCAGGGCAGAGGCCAGCTTGTAGTTGGGATTTAAAATGTATGGGGGGGGGGGTCTCAACATGGGGTTAGAGCATGCTTTAATCCTTAGAAATATGTATTAATTATTATTTATTATATTTAAATATTTGTTGAACCAGGGATCTCAGAATTAATTCTGCCTGGAAGAGCCTGAAGAGCCTGACAGTACATATATCATATCCAGAGTGGACCTTCCAAGATGGGAGATGATGATGATGATGATGATGACGATTATTATTATTATTATCATTATTATTATTATCCAACAAACAACTGGATCTAGCCCCAGAGAGCCATTGAGGGGCTTCAGTTAAGTAAAAGATTTCCACCTGAAGCTGGTCTCAGCCTTGAAGGGCACTGGTAATTTTAAAAGCATGGTGGGAGTATTAATTCTCTTCAGCTGCTGCCATGCACTGTCTTGAACTGTAATAAAATGTTTGATTTAACATATTTTTAAAGTACTTTCTTGTCTTGTCTTTTCTTTTCTTTTTTTTAACACAGAATTTGATGGCAGATAAGGACCACTTGGCCCAACCAGTCTTCCCAATTTTGTAGAATAGACCGCAGCCAGGGAAACCAGAAATTAACAGCAAAGGGTCTGGCACCCACTGAAGGACACAATTCAACTGGCAGTCATATTAAACAAGCTTAAAATACCAATTTATTATAGCAGATTATTACAAAATCCTGCGGCCCTTCTGCATTTATGTACTGTGCTAGACATCCAGGTCTGCATGGTTTTCCAGCTGCCATCTTCCTTGTTGTTCACTTTAGCAAAGGCTGCACAACAGTGTTGTATCTTTGAATAGCTCAAACCATTTGCATGCAGCAGTTATTCTAAATATATTTTCCAGTACTTCCTTAAATTCAGAATCTCTAGAGAAGAAGAAAGAGCTGTGTGGAGCAGAGCAGCAGCAGCGCAACCTCATTGCTCCATTATACATCATGTAGCTGCTTTCCTCAGTTCTCGGTCAGACTCTGAAGAGTGAAGATTGGTCTCCAGTCCAGAGAGGCTTATGCGGTGGATCTCCAGTAGGTAAGTATTAGACTGGGGGGGGGGGAGTGAACAGAAAGGTGCAAAAGACATCATTGGATGGTTTTCTGCTTTTCAGGGTTAAGATACAAAAAGAAAAAAATATTGAAAGGCTGAGGTTTGCTGACAGTGACACTTGGGGGGGTCCTTCTTAACATCCTTAACACACTACATCAGAATAAATCCATTCCCATTACAGACACATTCCAATTGAGGATCAATTCTGGTAAGCTGGGAATTAAAACATAAGTGAAGCTTCTGCGTGTCAGGCTCAACCTCCACTGGCGGGGCAGTACATAGAAAAAGTATTAGACTGGGAGGTGAACAGGAACGTGCAAAAGACATTGTTGGACGGTTTCCTGCTTTTCAGGGTTAAGACACAAAAAGGAAAAAAAATTGAAAGGCTGAGGTTTGCTGGCAATGACACTTGGGGGGTTGGGGATCTTCTTAACATCCTTAACATGCTACATAGGAATCAGTTTGATTCTGGTAAGCTAAGCTGGGAATTAAAATGTAAGTGTAGCTTCTGCATGTCAGGTGCAACCTCCACTGGTGGGTCAGTACACAGAAAAATATTTCTAACCCTCTTCTTTCTGCAGGTGCATTTCTTCTTATTATTAGTGCTGTTTTATGTGGCAGACTGACTTTGTCATTCAGTGCCGGCATAAAAACTAAAACACGGAACCGAACAGTAGTTATTTAATCTTTTAACATTCTCATTACCAGAGCTTCAGTTCTTTGAGAAGGGTCAAGACAAAGTCTCCAAGTGGTCTTAACCCAAGTTCTATGTGAACATGTACGGTCTGCAGCTACTTCCGCAATCGTGTGCAATTTCTGCAGTCGTGTGCAATTTCCACAGCCAGCTGTGAATTCCTCAGATATTTCTGCAGTCAGCCTCAGCCATTTATCACGGAAAACCCAGGGCCTTGATTAAGGGCATCGAGTTTGGGGAGAAGGCTCCTGGCATTGAGATTAAAAATACAGAGACTCTTTGGTAAAGAGGAAGAAGTATGAGTCTGGGACATGCCAGGAAGTGTAGAGGTAGAGGTGATGGTAGAATGGGGTGAAGGAGGGCCAGGGTTGGGCTGATGTCACTGAAGAGGAGCAGCAGGAGGAGGCAGAGGGAAAGGTGAGGGGGTTAGACCTGCCAGATCTGTTTGCAGAGGGTGGGGCAAAGAGGTTTAAGCAGCAATAAAGAGCCTCGAGGTTTAGGAGGTGAGAGGACAGCAAGGAGGCCTGGACAGAGAGGGAGGCAGGGTAGGGAGGAGAAGAGGAGTAGGATGCAGTGGAAAACAGAAAAGGGGGGTATAGGACACTGTTGGGGCAGGCAGGGGGTTGCAGGGTGGGGGTAATGGATGGGGAGGGTGAGGAGGATGAGGCGGGTGAGGCGAGACAGGGCTAGGGCAGCTAAGGGGAAGGGGCAAGAGGGAGGGGTCACAGGGAAGGGGGTGAGTAGATAAGAGGAACAGTAGGGGAGATAAAGGGAGAGGGAAAGGGTGAATGACATGATAGAGAGAGGGAGCATCGCCAACAAATGTAAGTGGGGAACAGAAAGAAGGGGCAGCAGCACAGAGTGGGAAATGCAGCCCAAAGTGGAAGAGCGAGCGAGTTAGAGGGCTGAGGAAGAGATGCAGAACAGAATGAACAGGGTTGGGGGCAGCAGAGGGTAGCAGAACAGGGGAATAAGGAGAGACAGATACAGCTCATTATGGGGAGGGTGTGAAACTAGGCAGGGAGAAGATATAAAATGGGACCACCCAGGGTGAGTGGGAGGGTTCTGGAGGGGTGGGTTATTCTTTTTGTGGCACTAGGGCTACTAAATCAATTAGTCCAGTGTTGGGATAGCTACCTGTGCCTGAGAGCCAGAGCTAGCATCAGAAGCCGGGGGGGGGGGCCCGAGCGAGTTCCTTCCATGACGTCCTTCTCTGCAGTCTTGGGTGGGGAGTGAGTTAGTGGCCTTAGATATGGAGAATAAAGATCAGAATAAGTTAAGGAATGCACTCTTATTTGCTTAGGGGACACAACGCAGCTACGGGTTTTCTCCAGCCATAAGGAGCATCAGCTGGGTGGTCTTGATGCTGACTGCCATTGTACTGGAGACTGAGAGACAGACCAGAAATAGAAGGAGAGGGGAGATGAGGGAAGCCCTAGACTTCCAGCTTATGTAGCATGCCTTCCTGCTTCTCCCCTCTTACACCCCAACTCACTGAATCAAAAAGTGAAAAGCTGCTGATGCACCACTCTTACTAGAGGCCCAATCAGGCCCTAACCACACAGCCACTAACCACAGCAATTACCAGAGGCCTGATAGGGTCCTGACAACGCAGCTTCTTACCCCAGAACTTACTAGAGTCCCTACTGAGGCCTGAAAAAGTCACTGGCCACAAAACATGGTGGAGAGCAGGCCCAGTTATGTCCTGGCAACACAGCCATGAACCATGGCTCTTACCAGAGGCCTGAGTGGGGGATAATAACGCAGCCACTAATTATGACACTTAGCAGAGGAGCCATGTAGGCCTGATTTTAAGGACTCTGACCACAATTGTTACTGGATGCCCAGTTGTTGCTAGATACTACATGTTTCCCACTCAACACACACTTTGTTTCACTCTTTGGTCTGCAGCAACCCAGCTACACAGTCAGCGACAAGCAGCAGTTTGAATGGTTGAGTGGTTCTGCCTCCAACACCACAGACACCAACTGCAGCACTTACCAGAGGCCCAGTCATGGCAACACACCACAGCTACTGTAATAATTCCTTAACTAAGTGTGATGGAATGCTATATAGTATATCCCTCTGTGGTCTATAGCATTCTATTAGCGCTTTTATGCAGTCAGCCTCCTGCAGAGTTTGTCCTATGGAGTTAAATTTTGCCTTTTCACAAGTTTGGCCATACCCGCCAATTTCCATGCACGATAGCAAAAAGTCTGCTTTTCACTCGGTAAAGGAGTCTTAAAAACTGCTTGGGGCTGCTATCTTTATGGTAGAGCCATACTAATAACAGAACTAAAAATAAAAACTATTTTAAACTTATTAAGCCAATAAACAAAGCAAGGCAGCAAAACATTTTCAGTACAGTATATAAAGCTGCTAAAGAAACAGAACTGTGAAAAATGTTCCTTTGCAAGCGTGAATTGCTGCCATGAAGTAATGCAAATGTTTCCCACTATCCTGCAAACTCCCCTCCATTTTGATATCTAACTACCTTCCTGTCACCTTCGCCTCCTGATCCCCATTCACTGCTCATGAATGACCTTCGTCTCTCCCCCCTACGCTGCTACCATTAATACCCCCACTGCCATGCTCCTGATGGGGCTCAGTTTGCTCTCAGTTGCTGTCCCAGGATCACTTCTGGGATGATCTGTCTCTGCTGACACTGTTTTTGCTGTTGCTGCTGTCAGGATGAACATGCTTCACTCAATACATCTGGGGTGGTTGTTGAGTATGAAGCCAGTGGGGGGAGCAGACCAGTGGATGGCAGGGACTGGCAATTGGGTTTCACTGCTCATCACCAGACCTCTTTGTTTCTTTAACTGATAATTCAGCATTTGTCTTTGCATGCCACTGCTTGGTTCCTTCGGTTCTGGTACAGGCCCACAGTCTCTTCACGACAGACAGTCTGCATGCTCTTAACAATCAATGTCCATGGTGGCTGACAACCACTCTTACTTCTCTCTCATTTGAGGTAGTCAGACAGGCCTCAAATTCTGGAACACAAGTCTGAAGACACTAAGGAAGTCTCAACTAGTCCAATGAACATAAGAGGCAAACATGGTAGGCAGCAATTACCACTGGCCACAGGGACATGAATGGTATGGCCACAATAGGCACCAAGTCCCTGCTGGGCTCCGGGACACAAGTGGCACAGCTGCAATTGGCAGCAATTCTTGACTATACTTCTACACTTCTACCCGTGGCACTTTCTTAAACTGCCTCGACTACACTAAAGAACAGCATGGGCAAGTACACTTAAGAGAAGGGACCAAACTTAGAAAGAGGGCTGGTACAGAGCTAATATTATGCAATGCTATAAATTCATATCAGATTTATTGGATTCCATTAAGGCTGTTGTGCAGTTGGCTCCTACAAAGTTTACCCCATGGATGCTGACTGCAGAATATTCACATTATTTATTTATTTGTTAATTTATTTAAAGTTCATAACTGGGAGAGGCACACTGAGCTGGGGCTCAATTCCAGGTGCGAACCAGGGGAGGGTGGAAATTGGAGATACAAAACATTAAAAATACAGAACAATAACAGTTACGAAGAAATTACAATAGAGGCAGACAAAAATAGGATCCATGAGAGTACAGGCAAATCAGGGTATTAGCAGATATGAGTAAAAAGGTGCATTTAGGAAAACAGTGTAATGACAAATGCCCCAGCACATGAATACAATGGATTATCCTAATGGGGGCAATTGCAAAGTACAGGTTACAAAACAATACATTGAGCAGCATGTGCAAACCAAGCAGATTACCACCTAAATAGGTGGTTCTAAAAGTGCAGTGAAGAGCGAGCAGCTACTACAACTGTAGAGGCTTGCTTATGAAACAGGAGTCAAGGAGATAAAAATGTAGGGACAGAGTACAAGAGGTCACGGGATTCCAGCAGTGCTACCAGTAGTGTATCAGATGGGCAGAGGGCCTGAGCAGGGTGGAGGTACCAAGTACATTAGGGTCCTTTTGAATAGGTTTAGCGAGGGAAGTATTTGGAGTGAGGAGGAGAGGGAGTTCCACAAATTAGGGAAGTGGAAGGAGAAAGCTGCTTTGCCAGAGTTGGAATGAGGTTGAGGAAGGGCGAAGGAGCGAAGGTCTTGCATGCAGAGGTGATAAGAGGTGTTAGGGGAAGGGGATATGAGGGAGGCTAGATAGGGTTTGAGTGAGTTGAACCAATAATTGGCAGTAATGATGGAAGTTCAAGTTTCAAGTTTATTGCAGGAAAAACTCCATTGAGCAAGCTTATTCACAAGGAGTTATGATTGTCATGGTGGGAGGATAGGGAGGAGAGTGATAAAGAAAAGTAAAGAGTACAGTGGTGAGTTCTTGGAGGGGCATTTAAGGCAAAATGACAAAAGGCATTGAAGAGAAAATCTAATTTGGAAAGGGTGGAAGCTGAGGCAGACCTGAATACAGCATAAGCATAGTTGAAAAGAGGAAGGATTGTCTTGGTGAGCAGGATCTGTCGAACGGGGAGGGAGAGGGCATCTTTATTTCTGTAAAGTGCCCTCAGTTTGGGGCGGAGCTTGGAGTGAATGTGGTTTATGTGAGTGGTGAAGTCAAGGCAACTGTTGAGCCAGACTCCAAGGTACTTTTAAGCAGGGACTACGTTTAAAGTAATGCCTTCTAGAGTGGAGAAGGAGGGGGATGGGGGAGTTTGGCAAGTTTCTGAGGTATACTAAAGTTCATTGAGACATTTTGATTGTGTTTACTTTTAGCTGGTCATCCTGTAACCAGTTCAGGATGTAACTGAAGTCAGCTTGTAGCAGGGAAGATGCCTCAGAGGCAGAGTGTCCAGAAGTGTAGAGGATGGTATCATCTCTGTAGAGGTGAATGTGGGAGTGAGAGCACACTAGGAGGAGATCATTTAGAAAGATGGAAAAGAGGATGGGGCCCAAGATAGAGCCTTGTGGTATGCCTGCTACCTTAATTCCAGTTTTGGCCATGACCATCCCCTCCTAAGTAATAACAAAAAGAGTATACTGTTTTCCAGGTAGCAGCTTTATAGATTTCTTGGAAGGGAATGCCCCTTGTGGCTACCACAGAGGCAGAGGTACATCTTATAAAATGTGCTCATAAGCTTCTCAGGGTTTACTTGCAAGATTTTTTGTAATGGAACTGTTTGTAAGAGACTATCCAATGAGAAACAGTTTCTCAGATGCTGACATACCTTTACCAACCTCTCCACACATAACAAAAAGATGCATGCTCTGGGACCCGACATTTCCTTGTAGAGACTTAGTGCCTTTTTTACATCCAGACAGTGTAGCTTTTGTTCATCTGCACCAGAATGTTCAGGATAGAGTACAGGAAGGGTAACTGACTGGTTTAAGTGGAATTCTGACACCACTGTAGGTATGAAGTTCCTATTGGTCCTAAGGAATACCTTAAACATGTAGAAGATTATGTCATTTGGATCTTTACAGAGGGCTTGCAGTCTGCTTACCATCTTGGCAGATGTCACAGCTATTAGAGAAAATAATTGTTACCTACCATAATAATAGATCTTCGAGAGAACCTCCTCCAATGAGCCACATCATGGAACTATAAGCTAACAGTTTAAGGACCACTGGGAAACTTTTTGCAGCCTGGGGTCGCTCATGTCAACATACCTTGTTGGCATGTATATAACATTGGCATCCCTAGCATGCATCAATTCCTTACTGGAGACAAACTCTGAGGATCATCGGACCAGCAGGATCCAAAGCAACTGGGACCAAATCATGCACACAGGAGAGGATATGGAAACCTGAGTGCAGATGCCTTAATGGCATCAGAGGAGAGAACAGCTTGTGATAGTAGGCAGTATATTCACCTGCCAACTGACAATGGGGGAAGGACGGAGGGAGACCTGTGGCTTAATTGAGGAGAGTCTCTTGATGAGCTACTGTTACAGTAGGCAATCAATCTGCCTTTGTCACATATCTCCTGTATTGAGCCACATCACGGAATGATTCCCAAGTAGTACCCAGTACTGAGGGAGGAAGGCAGGACCTACTGATCTTGAGTGAGGAGGCTTTGTAGAATATTGAGGCCAAAGCTAGCACATCTATGACAGAAGATGTCCAGACTGCAGTGTTTAGTAAATACACAGATTTTGCATGCTCTAACTCTGTGGTCTGTATCAGGGCAATGGATACAAAAGGAGTAATTGTCATCTTTATAAATTTTAATGGTGCCACAGTGGCAATAGCAGAACAACAGTTCTTTGTCCAGTCAAGGGTAAAATATACAGCAGTTCAAAATAACAAACAAAAGTAAGTATACAGTGACAGTGAAATACTTGCAAACATTTACTGACATTCTTCAGCAGCAGTGGACTGAAGAGTGGTTGATGGTGGGCGAAAGAACTGAGGTATGTGGGGGATACCAACATTATATACACGCCAGTGATGCATGTTGACATGGACATCCCCGGCACGTAACAAGTTTCCAGATGGTCCTGATGCTGATGATTTACAGTTCCATGATGTGGCTCAAGGAAGGGAGACATACTTGAAGAAGATCTGTTTTCCATGTGACATACTTTAAATCAGCAGTAGTCATGGGCTCAAAAGGAGCCTCCATCATCTGGGCAAGACAGATATTTAAGTCCATTGAATGAAATGGGTCCACTTTCAGGGGCATACAGATGACAGAGGGTCATAAATAACCTTTTAAAAACAGGTTGTAGAGCCAAGGACTTGTCTTTGTCTGATGTTGTGTAGGTTGACATAGCTGCCAGGTGTACCTTCAGAGTTGAAGATCTCAGACCTAAGGATTGTAAGTGTACCAGGTAGTCCAGAACTATGGGCAGCCCTGCCTGCATTGAGATCACATTGAGATCATCTTTATTATATTTACCCACTGCTGCCTGGGTAAGAAAGTACTTGAAGAAGGTAAGGAATAACAGCAGGGAGGTAATAGTCTATACAGGTAGTAACTGCCTGATATGTGGGAAAAGAGGAAATACCCTGTCTACAACAGGTTAAGGTACAAAGGGGTACAAGTAAAGCAAAAAGTGGAAAAAAAAACAACTATCTTGGGTCACGTTACAAAGGGGTTAAGTAAAGCAAAAAAGAGGAAACTAGAAACACCCTATGTAAGATAAGGATACAAAGTTAATTCCATTATAAGCAGAGAGTAAAGAAATTAGAATTTTGGGAGTGGTGCAATGCAGTGGTTGCAGGGCTGCAGTTTTCAGTCAGACCTTCAGGAGAATGAGATGCTATCCCATCTACTGTACATGCACCTCTCTGGGCTAAGGGAGGAAGCTGCTGAACTGCAGGCCAAGTTGGCTAGGATTCAGGGGGCCTCTTCCCCCACCCAATGGCCACAGAGTCTACTCCATTATCCCAGAGGATGCCTAGGAAAAGGAGGGCTGGCTAGACTGCATTGGGCTCCAGGAGGGTGGAGGTGGCAAGTCAAGCACATTCCTCAGCCTGTGCCACTATGAAACACATTTGCTGCTCTGGCGGGATGGTAGTGCCTGGAGGCACCCATAATTATGTCTAAGGGTAACATGGGGGTCCTCATTAGGTGAAGCTCCAAGGTGGGAGGTAGAGGACACTAGCAGAGGAGGAAGCTGCTTCTGTTGGGGGGCTGGTTTGTTTGTGGGGTAGACTTGAGAACAGGGTGGGAGGAAAGTGGGGGTTCCTACCTGGCGTCACAACTTGGAGGGATAGAAAGCAGATCCTAAGGATCGCTAAGGTGGCAGGTCAGGAGGAAAAGCTGGATGACATTGTCAACTGAGGGACTAATGACCTGGCTAGGGACAGGGTAGGGCTGTACAGGAAGATTTTAGGGACAGGGTAGGTCCTAGGCAGGTAGCATGCTTGGTGGCTTCTGTGGAAATGTCATCTGTCTACAACTGGCTGGAAGATAGGGTTCTCTGCATGAGGAGCTTCACCTAATGGTTGAAGAAATGGTGTAGAGAAGAGGGGTTTGGCTACAATGGGGAATGGGGACCAACCTGAAAGGATATTAGCCTATACACGGGAGATGCCTGCATCCATCTGGAAAGGGAAATGCAGCCCTCAGTGGATGGTTTTAATGTTACTTTGATAAACATTTAAACTAGCTGAGGGGATGGAGGAAAAGAAAAGGGAGGCATAAACTGTCCCCCCTCAGACTGATGCAGAGTGAAGGGAGGACCCATGGGTGGAAAATCCCCCAGGGTACAAATTAAAGATAAAATCAGTGTGGTAGAAAACAAGGGGAGAACAAGAGTTGTAAAAAGAGAGGGGGAAAGGAGGCAGGGAGAAAGAGGGGGTAGCAGGCTGAGTGGAAATAAAGTGTGGAACACCATGTGTGCAAATGCTAGAAGTTTAGAAAATAAAATTCTGGACCTAGAGGCTATCATGCGGAGGCAGACCTGAATACTGTGGCCACTACTGAGTCATTGTGCACAGAAGCCATGACTGGGATATGGCCATACCAGACTACAATCAGTTCAGGAAAGTTAAAATGGGGAGGAAGGGAGGAGGGATGGTGCTGTATGTAAGGGAGGGTATCAAAGCGCCAGACACATAGGGAATACAAGGAGAAATGGAGGGATCTGAGGTATGGTGGGTCACCCTGGAGACATTAACCGGAGCCACTATTCACACTGGTATGATCTATAAATCACCAGGAAATTGAATAAGGAACTGCAGAAAGTCATTAGCACAGTGACAGAAAAAGGGTAGGTGCTGCTAGTGGGGGACTTTAATGTGCCAGATGTAGATTGGGTCCTCTCAGCCACAGCTTCAGCTAGATCCAGGAACATCCCAGATCCCCGACAGGGGATGTTTATCAAGCAGCTAGTCAGGGAACTCACTTGAGAGAGGGCAATACTGAACCAGGTGCTCACAAAGAGGGACAGAATTGCAGACATCATGGTGGGAGGCCACCTGAGGACCAGTGATCACTGTACAGTGTGGTTTGACATAAGGTTGGCAGCAGAAGCAAACCACACAAGGAAAAGGGTCCTGGACTTCAGGAGGGCAGATTTTAAACAGATGATTGAATGTCTCAGAAATGACCTAGCATGGTGGGATGACCTGAGTGGTGGAGGAACAGTGGTTAAGTTAAAGGAAGGCATATTGAAGGCAACACACCTCTGTGCAAAGGAAGTGGGCAAAAACAGGAGGAAAAAGAGACTGCTATGGTTCACAAAGGAATTGACTGAAAAGGTAAAGGCTAAAAGGGTAGCATTCAGCATGTATTAAGAGATGCAGAGGGGAAAGAATAAAGAGGTTTATCAGGAGAAGAAGATGAAAGCATGGAAAGTGGTGAGGAGCACAAAGGCACAAACTGAGGAAAGAAAAACCAAGGCATAACTAAAGGGGATAAGACCTTGTTTAGGTACAGAAGCAAAAAGAGGAAGACAAGTGGAGGGATTCTGAGGTTTTGAAGGACAGGGTTGGACTGTGCACAGAAAAATCAGGAAAAAGGAAAAAAACAGATGTCCTGAACAAGTAGCTTTGTTCAGCCTTCACAAAGGAAGGAGAAGAGGATGGGCTACATAAAATCAGCAGGAGCACTGGGTGAAAGGAGGCAGACACAAGTCCATTTACAGAAGAGATAGTCCTGAAGGAATTTGCAAATCTAGAAGTGGACAAAGCTATGGGCCTCATGGGGAGCACCTAATGGTATTGAGGAAGCTCAGGGAGGCAATGGCTGCATCTCTGACAGCCCTATTCAATAACTCTCCAATAACTCCATAGAAAAAGGAGTGGTTCCAGGGGATTAGAGGATGGCAGATGTAGTCCTACTTCATAAAAGTGGCAGCAGGGAGGAGGCTGGCAACTATAGGCAGTCAGTCTGACATCAGTGGTGAGGAAGTTAATGGAGTCACTGATAAAGGAAAAGCTATGGAGTATCTTGAATCCAGCAAGTTACAAGACCTGAGGCAGCACGCATTCATTGGGGGAGTGTAGAAGTAATTTCAGAAAAATCTGATATATATCTTTGACTGGTTGGCTAGGAAAATAGATCAGGGTGAGGCGATGGACATAGTCTACTTAGATTTTAGTAAGGCATTCTACACTGTACCACATAAGAGACTCTTAAGGAAACTGGGCTGCTTAGGAGTGGATCCAAAGGTGGTAAACTGAGTAAGAAATTGGGCAATGAACAGGCAACAGAGGTTGGTGGTAAACTGAGTTCACTCCAGGGAAGCGAGGGTGACCAGCGGTGTGCCTCAGGGCTCAGTACTGGGGCCAGTTCTCTTTAATGTAGAGATCGGTTATGACCCATTATGATTCTGACTCAGATTTTTTTCCAGAATGTTCTGATTTACTCTGATGAATTGTAGACCTGTTTTAGACTATTTGAGTATTAGAAATGCATTAGTATTATTCTTCTAGTTCCCTCTGTTAAAAAAATTTACCTTTTTTAAAAAAAAATGTTTGTATTTTCATGTAATTTTTCTAGGTCAGCAAGCAGCCAACAGCAATAAAATAAATTGACTGTTGGTCTTGCCAATCCTCTGTGTCATCCACCACATGACATTAGTAGGAGACAGTGGGTTGGATTCACAAAACTCTTGAAAATCTTGCAGTTGAGGGAAAAACTCTGCGCAAGTGGATTGCAACTTGACCACAATTTCTCCCACAGCTATGACATTCTTAAAAGTGGAGTTCCATGATTTATGGCAGCTTGTGGGTGGCAATGCCATGGATATCCCTGCAGCTGCATAAAAATGTTATGGCCAGTGGGACCAGCCATAATATCTTCCAGAACTGCTGTAGATGTGAATAGCACTCTCTGCAGCTGTGGAGATTTCGGTCTGCAACTTTAGTTGCAGTGTGTGTCTTAGTCCCAAAAATGTTTGTGAATCCATCCAATGTATGCAGGTCACTGGGGGGTTTGTGGTGAAAGGAAACAGTGTGTCAAATGTTAAAAAGAGAGCGAGCGAGAACAATGAATTCAACAGCAGAAAGACATCAGCAGTATGCAGACCTTCACTGAGTGGAAAGCTTTTTGGTGTGAGACTGGCAGCATGAGCAGGATATGGGGCCCCAGCCATCATTCCTGCACTTTTGACTTGAGATTTTTTTTTTTATTTTATTTGAAATTATTTTGCTAGCCTACATGGTGTTATAACAGCATCATGGGCCCCAAACCATCCCACACACTCCTGCCTGATTGCCAATTATTTTTTATCACTTGTGTTTTGTTAACTTATATGGTTGACCTTGCCCCCCCCTCCACCTGCCATTACAGTTTTTGGATATATCCTACAAGCTTCCACAACTAATAATTACAATCAGTTATTATTTTTTTTATAGAGTTGTTTGGCCCAGTCCCCAGCCCTGTCACCTCTCCCCCAATCATCAAGCTGGCAGGGATCCACATGGTGCGGTACCCAAGGACTGCAGGGGCCAGCACTCACAGTGGCAGTGCTTGCACACATAGGTATTTTTCCTTTGTGGTGCCCTCTTCGTCCCATGCTATACCTCAGACATCCAACAATTCACTGCCTGTGCCCTGTTTGTATTTTTAACTTGCTGAATAAACAAATTACTCTCCACCTGGGTTCCCAAATTGAATGAGAAAAACACGTACAGCAATACATATGATGTCATATACACGTTGACCTCACAAGAAGGAATTTTTTACTTGATCTTTCTGTCATGGTTGATGACCTTTGTCCTCTGAATTAAAAAAATAAATACATAATTAAATGTAATAATATCATCACCGTTGTCTTCAAACACCACCAAGGAAGTACCTTTATTTGGAGACACCTGTTGCAGCTGTTCGTCTTCATCACTTTTATGTTCCTGCCACTGTTCACTGAACTGGTAAGATAATTTATTGAGACTGACTTTTAGGAAGGCAAGGCACTGTATATTTTCAGGAGTAAGTCTTGTGCAGCCATCAGAGACAACATTTCCAGCTGTGCTAAGTATACCCTCACAGTAAACACTAGTGGGAGGGCAACTAAGGTGCTTAATAGCAAAGGCAGATAGTGCAGGCCAGATGTTTTTCTTTTCCAGCAAGTACTCAAATGGGTCATCAGGAATATTAATGAGTGGTTCTCAGAAATAGACATCCATAACATCGGACAAAGATAAAGAAGGCGGCTCCACGACTGGCACATCTGAATTATCAGTTTCCATGAGTTTTGATCAAAAAGTGTGAGCATCATGTGTGTGCTTGGGCCATGAAAGAAGACTTTGTGCAGGATTACCCAATGCTGATGATGGAGTACATGGTAGCACTAAGTGGAAATTATTGCTGTCACAACAATAGATGTTGCATTATCAGATGCAGCATCCACATCACATGATTCACTTGTATTGTCAAATACAGTTTCTTCTTTTTCCAGTGCAATTGCTGAAATAGAAACATAGAAGTTAATGGCAGATAAGGACCACTAGGCCCATCCAGTCTGCCTGTATACCTTACTTGTATCAGTAGCCATTGACCCTACTTGGTCATCGGCTTTAGTTTCTCCTTCTCACCTCTAGGGTTCCCTTATGCGTATCCCATGCATGTTTGAATCCTGCCACTGTGCTCGTTCCTACCACCTCCTGGGGCAGGCTATTCCATGCATCCATGATCCTTTCTGTTAAAAATAACTTCCTCGCATTACTCCTTATCCTGCCCCTCTCCAATCTCATATCACGCCCCCTTGTTCTTGTACCTATCCTCTACTGAAAGATGTCTTCAACTTATACCTTGTTTATGTCATTAAGATACCTGAAGGTTTCTATCGTATCTCCCCATTTCCTCCTTTCTTCCAGTGTATACATATTGAGGCCTTTTAATCTTTCCTTATAAGTCTTCTGTTGTAAACCCTGCACCATCTTAGTTGCCCTTCTCTGAATTGCCTCCACACTGTCTATATCCTTATGAAGATGCAGCCTTCAGAACTGTACACAGTAGTCCAGATGATGCCTCACCAGTGTTTTGTATAGTGGTATCACCACCTAATGCTTAGGAGTGCGCACTAGGAATAGGTGCTACCAAGAGCAAACATATCCAAATTACCTTGATGTTCTGAGCACTCAAAACCAATTGAAGGAATGCCACACCATATTAAAAATTAACAGCATCTTTATTAGAATCC
Source organism: Neoceratodus forsteri (assembly GCA_016271365.2). Classification (NCBI taxonomy): domain Eukaryota; kingdom Metazoa; phylum Chordata; order Ceratodontiformes; family Ceratodontidae; genus Neoceratodus; species Neoceratodus forsteri. Next base: position 1,371,903,848 of record CM057456.1, read on the forward strand.
CAGGCTGTGATTTAGAGTCTTGCCTGACACATTTCAGATTTCCAATCTTTTATCAAAGGCTGTTGATAAAAGATTGGAAATCAGAAACACACCAGCAAGTCTTTAAATCTCAGCCTGGGATTCTAATAAAGATGCTGTACATTTTTGTAGTGACATTTTTTATTATTTTCAACATACTTGGTACAAGTCTCAGGCTCAACAGAACAAGTACAGGTGCTGTAGACTGCTATGCAGTGGTTCAGTAAACAGTAAAGTCAGTTTCCAGCCACAAATTACTGCTCTGCACGTGGTTACAGTATGCAGAAGTTGTAAAATCACACTCCTGGAGAGTGGGTCCATTCAACTCATGTGAGGCCCGATCTTCTCCCCAGTTCTTAACACCCTGTAGTGGGGATCAGAGTGTAATGGGAGGAAGACAGCCTCCTACGCCCAGACACCAAGGGATATATCTGTTCTTGTACTTTCATTCCTGGAGCCGTGGGTCATATGCATAAAGACTGAAAGCAGTAGTACTCACCCAGCTCCGCTCTGTTAGAAGCCAGGACTAAGAAAAGTGAGGAAGAATCCCACACACAGATTTCAAACTACCCGGAGACACTTCTTCACAGCTAGAGTGTGATCTAAGAAGGTGGCTGCAGTGCCATGGGACTCCCTTGGTAACCCCTCTGAAACAAAACAGACATATAACACACAAAGAAACTTCGCTCTACTATGGTTAATGCAAATATACAGAATACAGTATACAGTACAGGGAGCAGAAGGAGAGACAGATCACAGTTGCTCACTCTATCAGGACATCTTTATGCTGTTTACATGGAGAGCCCCGTGTCTCACTCCCATGGTTGGGGGGTCAGCTCCTAGGGATATGCCAAGAGCTGGCGTGTAGATGCTTATTACCCTATCAGAGTAACCAAGCTAGCCAGTAGTGGAGCAAGCAGTGCAGGGAACCTTTTCCTCACCCTACGCCTTCAAGGGGGCAGATGTGCATCATAAAGAGGGCCCAGCATCATCTGAATTAGTCCATCTGGTATGTCTGCAGATGGGATAGTCTGTCAAGTGTGGCTAAAGCAGTTGCGGAGGACAGTACTTTTCCATAGTAGGGGCAGTGGTGAAGCACCACTTACATACAATTGCCCTTTTGGTCTGGATTGCCAGTAAGGCCATCTGTATTCATGGGGGGCAAGGGGTTGGAGACTCTCCTTGATCCCCAGAAAAAAGAAGGTGGGAGACAGAGGTATTATCTTCTGCAGGACAGCAGATGTCAGTTGGCAGACCTATTTCCAGAGTTGGAAGAGGTTAGGGCAGGACCAGATGATATGTGGCAGGTTACCTCCATCGGTCTGACATCTCCAACAGTTGTTGGAGGGCAGTAGTTTAGCTTTGTGGAGAACATTGTGGTCCTATATCAGCAGTGAGATATTTTGTTTTGAATTAACCTCGTACAGGCATCCCTATACCACTTATGGGAGTCCTTCCAGGCCTGGACCGACTGAATCTCCCCAATTGCACAGTTTAGATGTTTCTCCCATTTACGTTTGGACTCATTCAATTGGGAGGGAAGGGTATCCCTAAGTTCAGCATACAGTTTCCCAGCTAACCCCCTGGGAAGAGCTAACCAGGCTCTTAACTTACTGGGAGTTCTGTTGGGGGTAGGAGAAGACTTCATGGCAGACCTAAGTACCTCTCTGATTTGGAGCTACCTCCAGAAGTCCATCTGCGGTAAACCCAGCAGTGCTGCAGGGTCTGGAAGGAGGCTATTCCTCCACTTTGGGGGTCCATAATGTCCTCCACTCTCTGTATTCCTTTATCCTGCCACCAATCCCATGCAAGAGTTTTACCCTCTATAGTGAAGCTTGGGTTCTGCCATAGAGGGAAAAATTGTGTAGGGAGTGGGTCCTTCCCCAGTTTGGAGTGAGTCAGGCACCAGATGCTCCTGGAGGCTTCTACTGTAGGTGGAAGGGAGTTGTACTTCATGGTCTGGTGGGGGTGACCAAGAGAGAGGATGTGCAAAGGATACCGGACAAGGCTGCTTTGATGCTCACCCACTGGGGGGGGCCTCTTGAGCCAATGCATGGATTGGGCTGTCTGGTATGCCCATTTATACCCCTCCATTCATAGGAGGTTCCAGCCCCCTTGTGACCAATGGGCCCTCAGCTTGTTTTGACTAAAGCGTGGCTTGGCCCCTTCCCACAGAAAGTCTCCTATGATTCTGTCTATAGGTTGGGTCCAGTTTTTAAAGAGGGCAAGAGGAATGTGTGATAGCAGGTAGAAGAACCTGGGGGCAGTGATCATCTTGATGGCTGCAATTTTCCATGCCAGGGTAAGGCGGAGAAGCTTCCACCTCTCAAACTCAGTTCTTGTGGAATTTAGAAGTGGCTGGATGTTGGCCGTCCAGACGTCCTTGATGTTGGCGGTAATTTTAATACACAAATAGGTAATACCATCAGGGGCACAAAGCAATCCAGTATCATTCACCAGATGCTGCAGACAGTGACTGTTAAGAGGCATAATTTCAGTTTTGGACTGGTTGAGCCGAAGGCCAGAGAAACAGGCAAACAAGTCCAACAGAGGCATGAGGTGAGGGAGAGAACTATGGGCTTCAGCAAGTGGAATGAGCAGGTCACCTATGTAAATCAAGGTGGGGTAGCAGGTGTTACTGACCTTAACCTCCTCAATCCCCGGGTGCTGCCTGATGGCAGTTGCAAGTGGTTCCACTGCTAGCACAAGTAGAAGGGGGGAGAGGGGGCATCCTCAGTGAGTTCCCCTTTCCAGGAGAAACTTCCGAAAGGATGCCATTAGTGGCCACTTGGGCTTTAGGCAAGGTGTAGATGGCCTGTACAAATGACCTGAACTTGCCACCCACTCCCAGATGGGTCAGGACCGTGTGTAAGTAGTCCCACTCCAGAGAATCGAATGCTTTCTCAAAGTCCACTGCAATGGCAGTGGCCGGGGACTGTAGGGTACTGGCTGAGTGCATCAGATTCAACAGGGTTCTTTATATGGTCTGAGCTCTGCTGGCCTGGTATGATGCCCACCTGGGAGGAGTGAATGAGTCCAGCTAGAAGGGGACTAAGTCTAGCTGCAAAGACCTTGGCATATATTTTATGAGTGAGATTGGTTTGTAACTTCCTGGATTGGTAGGGTCCTTCCCTTTTCTGGGGATATTTATGATGGTAGCCCCGCATAGCATGGGGGTGTAGTACTCATCGATTCTACCTCATTAAAATCCTCCATGAGGAGGGGGGCAGTACAGGGTGCTAGGACCTTGTGAAAATCAGTTGTGAACCCATCCCCCCCCAGAGATTTACCCACCTGCAAACTTCTTATGGCCACTTCCACCTCCACCATCATGAAAGGGTCCTCCAAGGTCTCTGCTTGGGCTGGAGAAACATTAGGAAGAAGCCTATCCAGAAAGGGCAGAGTATCGGATGGTGGTACAGAGTGAGTGGGTGCATAGAGCACCTTGTAGAAGGTGGCCATGACACTGTTAATATCCTGTGGGGCCATTACCACAATACCCTGGGAGTTCTTCAAGCCCAGTGTGTGTCTACTGGCCTGCTGTCTACGGAGCTGGTAGGCAAGGACTTTCCCTTCCTTCTTCCCCTCTCCCACAAGGTGTGTTGAAGCTGTTGGATAGACACCTCAGCTTTCCAACTGAGAAGCTCATTGATTTCTCTCTGTAGTCCCAGGGTTTCTTTTCCTGTAGGTGCTGTTAGGTGCTGGGGAGTGCAGTGCTTTAGACATAGAAACATAGACTTTGATGGCAGATACGGACAGCTTGGCCCACCTAGTCTGTCCATTTCCCTATCTACTGGATAAGCTGCAGATCCTAGTTAACAGCCTATTTCTTCCTACACCCCCCCAAGAATTGCTGCATGTCTGTTCCATGCATTCTTGAATTCCTCTACTGTTTTTGACCCCACAACCTCCTCAGGAAACCATTCCATGTGTCCACCACCCTCACTGTGGAAAAACACTTCCTTGTATTACCCCTGAGCTGTCCCGCATCTACCTTCAAATTGTGTCCCCTAGTTCTTGCACATCTGTTTTTCTTAAATATACTACCCTCTTGGACTTTGTTGATTCCCTTGAGGTACTTAAAAGTTTCTATCATGCCCCCCTCTCCCTCCTTTCCTCAAGGGTATACATATTAAGCTGCTTTAGTCTCTCTCTTCATATGGCTTCTGTTGCAGACCTTGCACCATTTTAGTTGCCCTCCTCTGAACTGCATCCATCCTGTCTATGTCCTTGTGGAGATGGGGTCTCCAGAACTGCACACAGTACTCCAGGTGGAGTCTCACCAATTGTCTGTACAGAGGGATAACAACGTTATGTTTTCTACTGGTGATGCCTCTCCCTATACATCCCAGTATCCCCCCAAGCCATCCCTATTGATTTCTCACATTATTTGCTAATATTTAGATCATCCAATATGACTACACACAGGTCCCTTTCCATTTTTGTTGTTGTTAGTACCTCTCCCTCCATCCCTTGGGTTTTTGTTTCCCAGATGCATTATTTTGCACTTCTTTGCACTGAATCTAAGCTGATGTGAACATTCCTCCAACCTTGCCAAGTCCCGTCTCATCCTTTCCACCCCCCCTTGTGTATCAACCCTGCTGCAGATCTTCGTGTCATCTGCAAAGAGGCATACTTTTCCTTCCAGTCCCTCTGCAGTATCACTTATAAAGACATTAAAATGGACCAGACCAAGTATTGAACCCTGTTGTACCCCACTAGTAACCTACCCTTCTTTGGAGTGGACTCCATTTATTATTACCTTCTGTGTCCTGTTGTCCAGCCAATGTTTTACCCAGGCTACCACTCTGGGACCCACTCCCAGGCTGGCTAATTTGTTTATTAATCTTTTGTGTGGGATTGTGTCAAATGCCTTGCTAATGTCTTGGTAGGCCATGTCCACAGCCCCTCCCTGGTCTACTACTTTGGTCACCCAGTCAAAAAAATCGATTAGATTCATCTGACATGACTTTCCCGCTGTGAATCCATGCTGCCTTGGGTCCTGTGCCCCACCTGCCTCTAGGTACTCAACAATTCTTTCCTTCAGAAGTAATTCCATAATTTTCCCTACCACTGAGGTCAAACTGACAGGTCTGTAGTTTCCTTCCTCTGCCTTGCTCCCACTTTTGTGAAGAGGAATCACATCCTCCCTCCTCCAGTCCTCATGTACCACACCATCCTCCCATGATTTGTTAAAAAGGGTAGTCATTAGTGTCACTAGTTCTCCCTTTAGTTTTTTTAAAATTCTGGGGTGAATCCTGTCAGGCCCCATTGCTCTGTCCACCTTCAATTTTAGAAGTTCTTTCAGAACTCTTTCTTCTGTGAAAGGACTGGTATCAACTACCCTATCCAGAGTGCTTCTACTGATTGGATTAGGTACCTCCCCTCCTCTTCTTTTGTGAATACTGAGCAGACGTATTCATTCAGTATTCCTTCTTTTTCACTGTCCCTCTCTTCCCGCCCATCTTCCCCTTTATTCAGCCTCATTATCCCTCCCTATGTCTTTCTTTGCTCCCTAATGTACCTATAAAAGGTTTTATCCTCCTTAACTGAGTTGGCTATCTTTTCCTCGGTTTGGGCCTTTGCTATTCTGACTGCCTTCCTCGCTTCCTTCTGCTTTAACTGGTACAGTTCTCTGTCCTGCTCCTTCTGTGTTTCCTTACATTTCCTGAATGCTGTCTTTTTCTCCCTAACCTTCTCTGCCACCTCTTTTGAGAACCATAGTGTTTTTTTCTTTCATTTTGATTTGTTTATTTGCTTCACACAAAGGCTTGTTGCCTCTGTGATGGCAGTTTGATGTTTCCCCATTGTTGCTCCACCCATTCTTCTTACCTGTTTGCTAGTGCTTTGCTGAGGCTCTCTCCCATTTTGACAAAGTCAGCCATACTGAAGTCCAGTACCCTCACTTTTGTATGGCTTGACTCTGCAGTTGAGTTTATCGTGAACCACACTGTTTGGTGGTCACTTGTTCCCAGATGGCTACTCACTTCTAGATCTGAGATCCTTTCTCCATCCCCATTTGAGAGTACCAGATCTAAGATTGCTCCCTCCCAAGTGGGTTACAACACTAGCTGTCTGAGGCATGCCCCCTGTAGGGCATTGAGAATGGTCCTGCTCTTGGATGTGGCTGCAACAAAGGTGCTCCAGTTAACATCTAGCATATTCAGGTCCCCCATCAACAATATCTCCCCTTTCTCTGCCATTCTAAGGATGCTTTCTATCATTTTCTTGTACATTTCCTCCCCCTGAGATGAGGGTCTGTATACAACCCCTGTGCGGATTGTGGTGTCATTTCCAGTCTCCAGGGTGACCCACAGTGCCTCCTCTCCTCCCTGTTTACCCTTTTGTTCCATTACTTTGATCCCTTCCCTTACATAGAGAGCTACTCCTCCTGTTCTATCCTCCCTGTTCCTCCTGCAGATTGTGTACCCTGGTATGTTGACATCCCAGTTATGGTTCTCTGTGTACCATGTTTCTGTGACTGCCACGATATGCAAACATCCCTCTTCCATCAAGGCCACCAGTTCAGGGAGCTTGTTACCTAGACTATAGGCATTGGTACTCATTACCCTCTATTTTTTGATGGCCTTACCCCTTTTTGCCCCATCTCTGTCCTTACTGCCCTTGCCTTTTTCTCCATTTACCCCTGCCCTTCTTCCTATCGACTTCTCTATCTTGGTGTTTACCTCACTGACTACCCTGATTTTTTTGGGGCGGCTAGGATTTCTTTGCTCCTTTTCAGTGCCTCCCCCTTGGCTAGTTTAAATGCTTGCCAATGAAGCTAGTCTCCAACTCAGACAGCCTTCTTTTCCTTTCTCTGTGTTTAGCAGCAGCAAACCCGATAATTTGCCCTCTCATGGTGGCCTTAAAGGCCTTCCAGATGGTCCCTGCTGAGGTGTCTGCAGTGGAGTTGTCCTCCACGAAGATAGAGGCTTCGTTTCTAGCCCAAGGGAAAAAGTCCATGTCCCTCATTAAGAGAGGGTCCAGGCACCACTTCCCTTTGGGGGGAACTAAACCCCACAAGAGGAGGAGCTGGACGGGGCATGGTCTGATATAACCCTGGGGAGGATAGCAGAGTCAGTAACATGTTGCATCGGGGGGAGGCCAACCACATGTCCAGTCTACTATATGAAGAGTGAGACTCTGAATGATATATATAATCCCTGTCTCAGGGGTGGAATATCCTCCACACATCTGCTAGCCCAAACTCCGTGATCACCTGTCGGAGAGCCCTCCCACCTCTTGTGTGAGCTTTCATGCCAGTGTCATTCCTGTCCAATTGAGGCACCAAGGTAACAATAAAGTCACCCCTTAGAAGCAGGCAGCAGGAGTGTGGTATGATGGCAGAGTGGGTTTAACCTAGGGCGTGACAAAATTTAGGGATATCCTGATTGGGAATGTATAGGTTGCTCGAGGTTATACGGCCATCCTGCATACTATAAGTGACTAAAACCCATCTGCTCTCTGGGTCAGCTAAGGAGGCAGTTAGAGTCCACCAAAGGGATTTATGGATTAGGATGGCCACCCCTCTGTTCCTGGTTTAGGCCTGAAGTGTACTTCTGCCCAACCCAGTCTTTCATCAGCAAAGCGTGATCGTTATAGGACAGCTGGGTCTCTTGCAAGAAGGCCACCTGAGATTTGATTCATTTTAGATGTGTGAGTATTTTTTTCTCTTAACCGGGGAGTTCAGGCCCCTAACGTTTCAGGTATAGAACACCACCTCCCCCATGCTAGGCAATGAAATTGGTGCTCAGTACAAGTGTGGTTTGGATAACACTGACCTGTGTGCCATAGGAGACCCCCCCTTTTGCATCACTTGTGCTCTAGGTGAAGCCTATTGCCCCAAGCCTGGAGATGATGACCCTCTTCTGGGATAGTTGCTGGTTGAGTCTACCCCACAGCCTTGGTACCCCTCTCACTCGCCTTCTTGGTGAGGGGATCTGCTATACCCATAAAATGCACAACCATAAAATGTAGAGACATTGTTATTAGCACTATTATAACTATTTACAATAATACAACCAACAGAGATGATTGGAGACTCAGTCTAGAATCTAGCTGGGTAATCCAGCTCCAAAGGCCTTCCAAACTGTCTTTGTGGGGGACCTTGGGTAGGTGCCTTAAGCTTGTGTGCACTTGCACACATCTTAACTGTCTCAAGTATGTGAATATTCCCAATCTGGGATATGACACCTATCAGAGTAAGAAACAGACCATCAGGCTGGCTTCTACGCAGGGCTACAGGTAGCAGCTTTACCTACTGAGGGTCCTGCAGCCGGAGACTGTACGCAGCCCTGTGGAGTAAGGGTATGGGGGGGCCATGGTTATCTGGTAAGAAAAAGGTGTAATGGTAAGGAAGAAAGGGTGTACCAGGTGCCGTGCCCCACTCCCAGTACCAGGGAAAGAGGCAGCCCAGTGTGGGGCCTGTGGATGGGTGGAATCAGCCCTCTTTAAAAGGGCCACAGGTGATGCTGAAGGTAACCCAGGGATGTCTGGTCTTACCATGAGAAAGGGAACTCACCAGTGGGAAGCCCCCCATCTGAGCCAGTGCTGGTGTGCTCGTGAAGACAAGGCAGGCTATGTCCCCTCGTGGTACCGTCAGTCCTCACCCCTTGTACAAGGGAAGTGAAAGAGCCCACCAGGACCAGTGTGCCTGCCCCCAGACCTAGTCCACATAAGCACTGGTCTCAGGGTGGGAGGCAAGGGGCGCACTTGGTCTCTGATGTGGGGGTACCCCCATCCCTTAACAGAGTGACAACATTGAACATCGGATAACAGATAAACACAGTTAATTCCCAAATACCTCCCTGGCTGTCAGAGGCCTTCTGCCACCCCCACTGTCCCTTTCTCACTCCCCTTCCCTCCCCCTGCGGGAATGCCATCTGGGTCTGGTAGTGCGGTACAGTGAGAGGGCAAGATAAAATGCCACCTTATCTGTGTTGGGCCTTAGATACTACACCTGCTTATCTATGGGGGGAAGCAGGCTGAGCAGTAAACTGATAACCCAGTTCCTGCTCTGCCCCTTCCCCTTAGCCTGTATCACACTCTCCCCTGAAACTCACCTCCCCACACCACCTACAGATGGTAAAGTACTTATCTGCACATGTCCAAACCCCTTGGGCAGAGTAGGAAGTGGGGCTTCCTGGTACAATGCAGCAACAGTCTCTGGCAGATGCTGTAGAAGTCCAGACCCTAGGCCTGTAGGAAAGGCCTAGTCCTCGGGGTCAAGTTAAGACAGCCCATTCTCACTGACCTCAGACCAAGATTGCTCGCACCGTGGAGTGTCCCGTTCCAAGGGGGTCAGGCAGTGACAGTTCCATCTCCGGGTGCTCTTCTTGTTGGTGGTCTGGAGATATCAACAGCAGTGATTCATAACAGTTCTTGCAAAAGTACAGGCTGGTGAGAGGCCCGGAGCTTTCTTCCTCTGTCAGGACAATATTATCTTGATTGCTACCTTCTCAGTCCATTGGGTGCCCTCTTCTGGAGTATGGGAGCCTGTTGCATCCTTTTCCTATTCCTTGGGTTCCTTGAGTGCTGCTCCCACTGATCTTCACATTGTTGGGCCCATTCTGCTTCATATTGGGTGGCACTACTGGTGTTCCCAGATGCCCCGCTCCCAGGACTGCTGCTGGCTGGTGCTGCTGAAAGAGTGGGAGGGTTAGAATTGTACCTCACCACCCAGGCCACGTCTTATCAATATAGTCAGCCACGGCCTCCTGGGTGGTAAGCTGTACCTGAGTGTCATTCTGGGTGATCATTAAAGTGGCTGGGTACTTCAGAGTAAATGGTTCTTGGAGCTGGTGGAGCCAGTGGCACACTTCTGTGAAAGCTTTTCTGTGCTGGGCCAGTTCACAAGAGCAGTCCTGGAAAATCATGATTTTAAATCCATTCCTGTCCAGGGCACCCAGATTTCTAGCCCTGGACTTGATTGCTTCCTTTTCTATGAAGTTTAGAATCTGCACCAGTATCAGCCTGGACCTTTCCCCAGTGGCAGGCTGAGGTTGCAGAGTGCAGCGGGCCTGCTCAATGGTAATGCAGGTAGTTTCAGGGAGTTGAAGAATCTTCGGGAGGGCCCTCTGGAGGAAGGGGACAACTTTACTTTTCTCACATCCCTCTGGGAAACCCAGGAGTCGGATGTTGTTCCGCTGACTCCTATTCTCCATATTCTCCATCCTTTCCTGGAGGATCTGGATCTGTTGGGCATGCTCATGCAAGGCGATGCAGTGGCCATCTAACACTGTCCCCTGTACAGTTGCGGTCTGCTCGATGCAGCCCAGCCTCCAGTCAAGGCGGTGAAGGGTGGACGCAGTTTTGTTGGAGGTGACCGTTAGCTCGTCCATACGAGACAGCATTGCCACAAACATCTCCCTGACCGATGGTTCATGGCCTCCTTTCTGTCAGGCAGCCATGCACACAGGCCAAGACTGTGGACCAAATTTCTTTAGTGGAGCCCCGTCTGCGGATTTGAGGACCTTCGCTTGTAGAGGAGGGTGTTATATGTCAATCGGCTGAAGAGAACCTCTGAAAACACAGGTAAAAATCATAATAATTAAGTATTTCATCCCAGCTAGAGTGCAAGATAACGAGTTAGCTGCCATCTTGTTAGTTGGCTTGGCCATGCCCCAAGATGCTTTAAATTTTCAATATGATGTATCATCCATTCAATGGGTTTTGAGTGCTCAGAACATCAAAGTAATTTGGCATCACCACCTCCCTCCTTCTGCTGGTGATACCCCTTTCTGTGCACCCCAACAAGCCACTGGCTCTTCCTATAACCTTTGTACTCTACTTGGCCACCTTTAGGTCATCTGAGATGATTATCCCCAACTCCCTTTCCTCCCTGGTGACTGTCAGGAACTCTGCCCGATCCTGTAGCTCTCCACAGGGTTTCTGCAGCCCAGGTGCATGATTTTTGCACTACTTCACATTGAACTTCAGTTGCCACACTTCAGACCATTTTTCCAGCTTTCCTAGGTCCCTCCTCATTTTTTCCATGTGATCTGGAGTGTCTACCCTGCTGGAGATCTTGGTGTCATCTGCAAACTGGCAAATCTTCCCTTCTAGCTCTTTCTCAATATCAATAATAAAGACATGAAAAAGAACTGTCCCCAGGACTTATCCTTGAGGTACCCCTTTTTCCTTGGACTGGATCCCATTTACCACCACCTACTGCTTCCTGTCACCCAACCAATTTCTAACCCAGTTCACCACCTTGTGGCCCATGCCCAGGTTTCCCAACTTATTTAGCAGTCTTTTATGTGGAATGGTGTCGAAGGCCTTAATGAAATCGAAATCAGCATGTTTTTGTATTCAAGATAACAGTCACACAGATCTAAAGGAGGCAGCTGTTGCGACTTAAACTGAGGATCAAGAAGAGTTGAAAGAAGAAAATTTTGTCTGTTGTGATATTGGGAAGTCTTCTTCAATTTTGGAATTGCTGTATCAGTCGGTCCATATGGGATACACCAGATTTGTCTCCTTTTTAATCAAAACCTCTATGCAGTTTCCTCAGTTCCTTGTTCAATATATTTATGATGGGAATAACCTGTCTTAGAGTAGCATTCTCTTTGCTAATCAGTTGAGTTGTTTCCTCAAAAGGAGTCAAGAGCAATGTAAGATGCTCCATGAGGCCCCACTGGAATGAATTCAGCACAACACCATCTGCTACGTTGTGCTCCATGGTATATTTATGGACTGCCTTCTTTTGTGTGAGAAGTCTCTCACACGTGTAAAACATTGAGTTCCACCTTGTTGGAACATCTTGTTTTAGTTGCTGTAATGGCAAGCCATTTTTTTTCTGGAGGTCAGCCAAGATACCATGTGATTTTACAGAGTGACTAAAATGGTCACATATTTTCTTGGTAGCTCCTACTGGTGTTATTATACTGTTGTCAGTGGAAAGGAAAGCTCATACTAACAGATTTAATGAATGTGAAAGGCATGGAATGTGATTAAAACCACCACTTTTCACTACAATACCAATATTGATGCCATTGTCTGAAACCAATTCAGTAGTGAGTCCCAGTGGCTTTAACCACTCAGAAATGTTTTCACTCATGTCTTCCAAAATGTTGTCAGTGGTGTGATGCTTACCAAACATGGTAACACAAAGAGCTGCCATTGTTTTGTCTTCCTTCCTGTACACTGCTGCTTGTGGCAGTGCTTGAAGACGATCCTGACACCCAATGTGCTATGATGCACATATAATCAGCAGTTTGAGAAATCATCCACTTGTCTGTGGTCAGGTGCATAGAACCACATTCACTCTCTTGAAAAGCCAATTTTGTTTTACTTTGCATGCAATCGTGCATTTTGGGAACAGCCACAGCTGCAATATATTTATGGTTTAGTATGTTGTAACATGGAGCAAAAGATTTTAAAAGGGCTCAAAAACATAATTCTTCACCACAGAAAATGGTTGCAGGTCCTTGGCAATAAATTTAGCTATAAACTGATTAATTTTTAATGTGACTTAATGTGATCTACAGGCAGTTTTTTTGTTCAAGCATCGCAGTAATGGTATGCTGTTTAGTTCATATGGGGGGGGCAAATATCTAACGGATTGCAGTGGCGAAGCTGCAGCTTGTCGAAATACTTTTGTTAGTAAAGTCGAACATGTTTTTTTTCTGCCCTGTCTCTCATTCTCTTCACCATCACTATTGTCTGCATGATTATTTTTATCACATATATTTTTCCATTGCTCAGGATTGCTGCCCAGCGAAATGGTTGTATGTGCTTGTGATAGGGTGGATGACCCTACCCCAGTTGGAAAACTGCAGTGATGGATAAAGCAGCTCAGCTTCAACGAAGTTTACCCCATGATGCCAAATTAAGGATGTGTATAGCATGCAGTAGTCCCTGGAAGTAAAATATTGTAGTTACCTTTTCTTTCCTCTATGTAAGTTTGTTGTACTTTATATTTTGTTTATCTTTGAGCCTTGATAGCTGGCCACTATCAGGGTAGTCTTTAGTTTAGTTTGTGTTCTACAACCCCGCGACATTTGGTGTCAGAGTGGGATGCCAGAACACACTGACAGGGGAAGTGTGGCTGGTCATGTACTAGATGTGCTGGTACTGAAGAAAGCGAGACGTGCAGGAAGCCCCTAGTGCTAAATGTCTGAACAGTTTGCTGACTGAATAACTGATCCTGTGATAATGATGTATGAGAGAAAGTGAAGTCCTTGGTGGAATTGGCAGCAATGAACTCACAGAGTGAACCAGAGGAGGCGCTGTCTGAGAGAGTGATGCTGATGAGTCTCTCAAAGATGGTGCAATGGCTGACTCAAAAGTGCCTAGAGGCTGAGGAACGATGTTCTGTGGCAGAGCAACAAATCCAGACACTGGAGTAGATGGAAGTTGTGACTGTTAACCAAGCACTGTTTGGGAACCAGGAGGCTGATGGTGAAGGAACAGCGCCATCTAATTTCTAAGGAGAATGATGACAATGTCCCAGATGAGCAGTCCTGTGGTGTATTCCTGCAGATTTGTGTGCTGTTTTGGATAATGTGGAGTTGCCAGAGTTGGATGATGATCAAAGAGTGCAGGTACAATTGCCTGAACTGACAGAGCTTGAAAGGCGAGAGGAGAGCTGAGTCAGCTATGTGAACATTTAAGGACTTGTGTGCTGACATCCAGAAAGGTCCTGGAAGTTCAACAGACTGCAGGTATGGAGAACCAGTGGTCCTTTTAAGACCAGAAGGGACTGAGTGTTTAATGCCTAAAACTAATACTGACTTTCAAATGTGGAGTATGCTCCAAATGAATGATACCTGTGTACGTAGGTTATTTGCATTTGTAAACATGGTTGATGATGTGCCCATTAATGTTGAAAGGCTGGATAGTGCTAGACCCTTTTATTTTATAAAGAATGGGGTCCTGTATAGGCATCACAAGAAATTTCGGGAGAAATGTACTGAAGATCAGTTGGTGGTGCCCAGGGTACTTCGACTGCCGGTTCTTCAGGCAGCACATTATGATCCCAAGAAAGGACATTTGAGATGTCATGGGATGTTAAATCGCATACTATCCTATTTCTACTGGCAAGGGGTAATTAAACAAGTTGAGAAGTTCTGCAAGACCTGTAACACATGTCAGAGTGTGGTGGCAACCAATAGGGTGGCAGCCAGAATAGTTGCAAGGAATAAAACTGAATTTCCTTGTAGGAGGTGTCATATATGTGATAGGGTGGATGACACTACCCCAGTTGGAAAACTGCAGTGATGGATAAAGCAGCTCAGCTTCAACGAAGTTTACCCCATGATGCCAAATTAAGGATGTGCATAGCATGCAGTAGTCCCTGGAAAGTAAAATATTGTAGTTACCTTTTCTTTCCTCTATGTAAGTTTGTTGTACTTTATATTTTGTTTATCTTTGAGCCTTGATAGCTGGCCACTATCAGGGTAGTCTTCAATCTAGATCGTGTTCTGAAATACCCCCCCCCCAAAGAATGTGGCATGTTGGTATATAGAGATCACCATAAAAAGTATTACATGAGGGTTTGCTTTTAAACAAGAGTAAAAGAAGCTGTCCAAGGGGTATAATCTGCCAGCTAACAAATGAATAAAGTTCTTCTCCAAATGTCGCGGGGTTGTAGAACACAAACTAAACTAAAGACTACCCTGATAGTGGCCAGCTATCAAGGCTCAAAGATAAACAAAATATAAAGTACAACAAACTTACATAGAGGAAAGAAAAGGTAACTACAATATTTTACTTCCAGGGACTACTGCATGCTATACACATCCTTAATTTGGCATCATGGGGTAAACTTCATTGAAGCTGAGCTGCTTTATCCATCACTGCAGTTTTCCAACTGGGGTAGGGTCATCCACCCTATCACAGCGCTCTTTACAAATGTCAGTTTAGTGATGTTGACCTGAATTGGCCCCTCACTTTACCTGTACTAACTTCCCAATGAAAAAAGGTGCAGACAGCAAAACATCCATTGTTGGGACTTAAAAATATCTCCACACAGCTGAGGTGGAACATTTTGTCATCATGCCAGAAGCCACAGCAAATCTGGTGGCAGTTGTTTCTGACCCTGATTCATGCACACTGTGGATGTCCCCACAAAAGCTACCATGATTATTGATTGTTTATCCACTACTGGTTATTGCTAGTGGTGGCACCTGCTGTATGTGTTTTTTCCTTTTGGGTGGGGGAACACAGTGACATCTTCTGCCTCATCAGTATCAGATTCTGCTTCGTTACCTTTGGAACAGCATAACTGTGATACATCGTGATCTTGTTCTTATATATTTACAACCACTTCTTCATCAGAGGCACTGCTTTCTGATGAAGGAGACTGATATGCATGAGTGGCATATCATGGAGTACCATGTCTAGTGGTACCAGACAGAGCCTTTTCCTTAATCATTGACTATCTAGGTCTAACTATTTTGGCTACCTGTTTTTGTATTTTACTTTTATCTAATTTTTCTGTCAATGCTGACAGTGCTGCATTACTTTGATAAGGGGATTCAGCAGCATTCTTTTCCTTTTCTGGTTGTGTTGCTTTAGCTTTTTCTGGTTGTGTTGCCTCATTTTTTTCTGTTTGTGTTGTTTTATTTTCACATTTTCATCAGATGTATTAATGATATCTTCAGCATTGAATTTCCCTTTTTTTCCAAGTTTGTTTTCTGGAAATATTTGTATTGTTATTTATAACAGTTTCAGACATATTATTGGCCACATGTTCCATTTCCATAACAGACTCAGATTCTGCATCCATTTTTTGGGGTCTAACTTAAGTGCTTACTTAGTAGTATTAGTTCGGATGCAGAGATGATCAACACAGAGTCTGTGATGTGACCCCCCCCCCACTTCAAAATCTGTATGGCACTATGACCTTGTAGTAGTTCAGGTGCAGAGATGGGCAGCACAGAGTCAGCACTATTATCCAATAGTTGTGCAGGCACAGAGATGGGCAACATTGAGTCTACACTGTGGCAACATGACCTAGTAACAGTTTATGCACAGAGATGGGCAACACAGAATCTGAGACATCACCCCCCCCTTCACAATCTGTCTGGCACTATGACCTAGTAGTAGTTCAAACACAAAGATGGGCGACACAGAGTCTATGCTGCAGCAGTATGACCTAGTAGTAGTTTAGACACAGAGATGGGCAACACATAGTCTGAGGCATGACATCCCCTTCACAGTTTATATAGCACTAAGCCCTAGTAGTAGTTCAGGCATGGAGATGGACAACACAGAGTCTACGGCAGTATGACTTATCAGGGCAGCACAGAAAGATGGGCAACACAGAGTCTGAGACATGGGTGACACCCCCCTTCAAAATCTGCATAACACAATAAGCCCCCCTCAAAATTACTTAGGTACTATGACCTTCAGACAAAGTCCTCCTGTCCTGTCTGACTCGGCTCCCTTTAATATTTTTTTTTCTGTGCTCTGCTGTTGTCTGCTTTTGAATTCATTGCTCTCTCTCTCTCTCTCTGACTACCAACAATGGGTGATTCTTTTTTTACTGTGGAGTCTGCAACATCTGCACTCTGCCATTGTCTGCTGTTGAATTCATTGGTCTCTCTCTCTCTACTCTCTCTCTCTCTTTCTAATGAAAAATGCTTTTTTTTCAGAGTACTCTGCAGTAACATCTGCAGTCTGCTGTTGTCTGCTGTTGAATTAATTGGTCTCTCTACTCTCCCTCTCTCTCTCTCGTTCTGACTAAGGAAAGAAAAAATGAAAAATGTTTTGTTTCCACCAGGGTTTTTTTTTTTTCAGAATCTCTCCGCGCACACACACACATATATACACACAGCACTCTCCTTCCAATGCAAAGCCACAAATGCGCTTGATACATTATTTCCTAGGGATGTCCTGTGATGGCTGACACACAGGATTGGCTAAAACATGAGTCACTCACAAAACAGAACAGGGAGTCTCATTGGTTGGCTCCCTTCACAAGTGTTTGCTTTCATTGGGCATGTGATGGTCTAGGCACTTGTGAGTATTCTTTAGCAATCAGAAAAAAACACTTTTTTTTTTAATTTTGCACCCTGCCCTGCCTTGTTTATGGACTTTCATGCAGTACTGGTTATGAGAGTGATATTTCTGGGCCAGCCTGCACTTCTGAACCAGGCCAACTTAGCAGTTTGGGTTGAGCCATGAAAGGCTCAGTTTTCCCAGTCAGAGCTGAGTCAGCCTAGTCCAGGGGGGTTCAGATGTGTGGCAGAGCCAGTTCACCCATCCCTACTTTAATGTTTTTATAAGTGACACTATAGATGAACTGGAAGGGAAGGAATTCTTATTTGTGGATGACACCAGAATCTGCAATAGGGTAGACACTCCAGAGGGAATGGAAAGAATGTACAGAGACCTGAGAAAACCTGAGGAGTGGTCAAAGATATGGCAGCTAGGTTTCAATGTGTAAAAGTGAAAAATGATATACCTATGGCATAGAAACCCAAAGGAGGAATACAAAATGGGAGAAGGGGTATTTATGGTTACCAAACAGGAACTGAGAGCAATCATATCTGATTACCTCAAGGTGGCTAGACAGTGCCAAAGGTAGCAGGTAGGGCCAGTGGAATGCAGGGGTGCATAGGGAGAGGTATCACCAGCAGAATGAGGGAGCTGGTGTTGCCTCTGTATAGATTGCTGGTGAGACCCCATCTGGAGTACTATGTCCAGGAAGAACATAGACAGGATAGAGGCTGCCAGAGGAGGGCAACTAAAATGGTATAGGGGCCGCATCAGAAGCCCTATAAGGAGAGACTACAGGACCTCAATATGTACACCCTGGAAGAGAGGAGGGGGAGGGCAGAATGATAGAGACCAATAAATACCTCCCAGTTTGAATAAGGTACAGGAAGGAAGAATTTTCAGAAATAAAGATGCATGAGGACAAGGAGACATGCAGTGAAGCTGGAAGAGGGAAAATTTAAAAGAGATGCAAGGAAGTACTTCACTGAAAGAGTGGTGGATTCCTGGAATAATCTTCCAGCAGAGGGGGTGGGGGCAAAAGCAATGGTGGACTGTAGATATGCATGGGCTAAGCACAAGGAAATCTTAGTTGGAAAGCAAGGGGGGGGGAGTTGAGATTAAGTGGGATCTCTGTTGACAGTATAGGCAGGAATACATGGGCAGAATGGGTAGGCCAATCGGTCCTTATCTGCCATCAAATTCTATGTTTCTATCTTTTTTGGGGACACACCAGTATGAGAATCTCTTTCACTTGCAGAAATATGCTTTCCTTGATCCTGGTTTTCTGGAATCCTTCAGCACCTCCTCAGACAGATTCAAACTAAAGAATTCTAGCTCTTCAAGAACCATGACCTCAGATGTAGTATTCTGAGGCCTGGGAATGTTATTCTGCACTGAAAGAGAGTTAGGAGGTTGTATCTCAGTGGCAGGCTGATTGGAATCCTGACGGACAGGGTTAGAAGCACTGAGTACCAAGTCTGTCTGCTCAGTCTGATACTACCAGGATGATTGTTGCTGGCTCTGTCCTGAGCATTAAATATATTTTATTTTATTGATCAACAAACAGTGTTATTACAATATCCTACATAAGTATATAGTACACAAGACAATAAAAAGAATAAAACAACAAGTAAATTAATAATAAAACACACACATTATTGCACAGTTCCTTCCTTATATCTAACATAGTCACATCTCATATTTCATTTAAACAGCCCTTTATATCAAATAACACACACAGAATGTTAATTCAGGGCATTCATCTTAAAATATAAACCAAAATTCCATTATTTAATCCTATTCCTCACTAAGCTTCTCTTACTTTCATTTTCTTTTTCTTCTAGCTATACATATTAGGAAATTCCCCAATGATTTAATGGTAAACTCATCCTTTTTTTTTTTTTTTTTGGCCCTCAGGCTTCCCCTAACCCCACTTGTGAGGTTCATCCTGCCCCTGCCGCTGACCTCACATGCTCGGGACTGACCCCTCCCGAATAGGGCTGCCTTAGCAGAGTTAGGTGGCCAGAGGGGTTGGCGTAAATATGCATTCATTACAGTACAGCTCATTCATTCCTCAGTCAGTGGCTGGCTGTGGTGGTGAGAGGAGGGTTGAGCTGGTCACCGGCTCGATTCAGGGTAATTATGAAATTCTATGGGGTTGGGATACGTTCGGGAGGTCGGGGGATCCACTAGACTACCAGGGTAATTATGAAATTCTACAGGGTTTGGATACGTTCAGGAGGGTGGGGGGTACCACTAGACTACCAGGGATATTAAGACTTTCTACATGGTACGGGGGTCAGAATACGTGCTGGGATGGGGGACCACTAGACTCCCAGGGAGATGAGGCTTTTCTATGGGGCACAGGGGTTGGGATATGTGCTGGGAGGGTACCACCATTATTAGCGCTGCAATAAAAGCAGCTTTTTGTCAGTGGTACCTAGCGCCGCGCTACAGGTTGTGCTAATGACTGTAGCATGGTGCTATGTTTTTCAATATGCCAGTTAGCTGGCATTCAGGGCCACTGCCCTCTCTTCCTTCCCTGCATACCTTATGGTTTAGCGTCGGTGCTAACACCTAGCACCAGCGCTAACTGTACGCTTCAATATTGCAGTCAGGTGCAAGGTCGGTGCTAGTAATAACCAAGTGTTCTCCTGTATGTAAGTAGCCAAAGTATTTCTATAATAATTAGTGCCCTTAGCCACTAGTGTCCAAAACTCCTTAGAGTCTCCTTTCTCAATGGTTTTGACCATCAGATCCCAATTGGATTTGTTATACTGCTCTTTTTTCTGTTTAATTTTTTATACTTATTCCTATATTATTTTAAATTTAAATTTAAATAGTTCTCTCTATCCCCTATTCTCCATGCCACTCTGATTTTTTTCGCTAACTTGTTCTTCTGTTTTCTCCATTCATTATCATACCATCCCCATTTTCATTTTCCTTTAGGTTTATTTATGTTTTCTAAATAACTTTTTGTTCTTATGTCTTCTAAAAGTTCCCCTAGTTGATGCAGTACATGTGTTAGTGATAAACTAGGCATATGATTCCTAAAGTCTATTGACAATTGTGTAGATAATTGCCTAACTCCATTTTCTGTTTGACCTTCTCATTTTAATCTTTTTTATGTCTAATTTCCATAACATATTCCTCTTGCAATTTTGTTCATTCATGGAACATGGTTCTTTTAAAGGAACCTATTATTATTAAAGGTAGGTAATCACTTTCCAGTCTTGAAGGGATAAACATAGTTTCCCAGCAAAAGAGGGATCACCATTCCATAATACCAAATCTGGTAAGGATGTACCACATGTTTTTAAATAAGAGCATCTTCCTGCCAGATCTCCCTGTAGTCTGCCAATCAGAGGATAAAGGTTCATCATAGACATAATTTCTGGAGTTTAATTCCTGCACTATTCTGGTATGTGTCTTGAGAAGTCTTTTTAAAATCCTGGTCAAGATTCATATGGGCAAAAAAAGAGTTGTCCATATGTCCATCAAAGTTGCCAATTCTGGCATTAAAATCTACCATAAGAAGTATATTATTATTGGGGAATTTTGTTGACAACTCCAAAAGTATTTTCTCCAATGTGTCCCAAACATTATCCTGAAAGTATCTCAAGCCCTTCAGGGGGATAGATAGATTCATAAGAATGTTCACAATATCATGGATCTTAGCCTTAGCTATGATGCAATTTTTGTCTAAATATAATTTCTCAAGAACAGTGCATTTAGCTATCTTAACATACGTTATAGGACCGTCAGACGGTCTACCGCATGTACTTTCTCTAATTGCCATAGTGTGAAGTTCTTCATAGCCATTCCACTGTATCAGTTCTTCATCTTCATGCCAGGTTTCTTGGCAGCATATTATATCCCCTTTATTAATAAATTCTTTAAAATCTTTCTTTCCTAGCTTACTACCTATTCCCACCAGATTCCATGATATCATTTTTATTTGATCTTTCCTTTAAATCAAAAGAATGTTTTTCAGTAGTATGTTCAGAATCTACTTTGCCTATACTAATATTCAGTCATTTATATTTCTGTTCCTTATTTTCCTCATCACTTATCTGCTTCTTAATCAAGTAACCATTGTCATTCTTCATCTCAAATTCTAACTCGCCTAATGAACAATCTAAATCAACCAAAAGTAATCCCAGCAGGTCCAGCAACTCACTTTTTTACAGTAATTGATTAGCTATTACCTAATTCTTAATCACAATATCAATCTTGGAAGAATCTGATCTTCTGCTTACTTCATAAACCCCCTGCTTACCTAGTGATACATTTAGAAAATTAGCAAACACATTGCATATGGATCCCTTCAACTTATAATTATTCTCCTTATTCATCCTCAACATTCCAAATAATGAGAGCACAACTGGAGCAGTGGTATGATCTGGGTATGTAAAATTAGGGTTACATATTTCTCTATTTGGGAAAGAGATATTCAACCCCCTAACTTTAATCAGATACTCATTCCTCCAGACATAATTTGCAATCATAGGTGACATGAAATAAACTTGAACAGTATTAACACATCCATCCTGACTTTTTGAAATCCATAAAATATCCTTATCTGATATTATAATTTCTGCTGGTAAAAGAAACTCCTGTATTACATAATGTTTAAGCATTTCCTCAGAGATTAAAGGCCATTCTACTTGATTAGTTAAACGTAGATAAGGGATGTCCTTTTCATATGCTTTACGCCCCTTCCCTGCCCAGTGTCACCTTCTGCTCCAGCTCTCACAAAATTACCATTTTCATATACTTTTCCACATTCAATTTCCCCATCAGGGTAATTTGTCTGTGTGTTTGCAAATGTGGTAAGGTAGTCGTCAATTGACTTGAATCTTTGTTCGGATCATAATAATTTTTAAACAACAATACATATGTTCCAAAATTCTTAACTTTTTTCCCAATTCAGTATTAGAGAAATCTTGCATTTCTCTTTCCATATTCAGGTCCTGTTTCTTGTTGCCTTTTTCTATTGCTATCTCCCTTTCCCTACTTAAGTGATTTCTCTTATCTATACTTTCGCTCTCTTTTCCAATGTCAATGACCTCCAAATTAGTTGGTTCACTTAATGTTCTATTATCTTCTTTAGGTAATTGGGCCCTTATTGGTTCAATCACCATAACCTGCTTTTTTGCTTTACTGTACATCTTTTTCTTCTCTTTTTCTTTCCTTTTTGCCCTTTCTTTTGTTTGAAAATAATATCTTTCTCTGATGTATCAGGGATAATTAGTGTAGAGAAATCTGGCTCTGAGCCTTGGCCCTGTCCATTTGTTCTAGGTCCTCAATTGAATCCAAGCCCTGAGGAGGGCTCAGTTCCTCTCGTTTGCCCATAACTGTAACAAGTTTAGCTTCTACTACAGCTATTTCATGTCGAATATTCTCCATTCCATTTTTTAAGACTACTAACTGCTCCATAAAGAGGAGATTCACTGTATGTGGATGGCCCAGTAGTGTAACCATTTCTTCACTGAGACAATCAGGGAGATACCTGAGCCTCCCAGCCCTAGATGCCAAGATGTCATGGGTACATGCTATCTCCCCAGACCCTGTCCTATCCCCAGTGAGACCATCCTGTTTAAGTACTGTCTTAATACCTAGAATAGTCCACTGAAGGTCTTGTGTTACCTTTTTTACTTCTATTTCTGAGATCAGTAATTTGTTCTCCACATTTCCAACATCTCTCAATATGTCTGAATTAATGCTACCATTGCTACCTACATCAGAGTCGTAGTACTTCTGTAGTCCAACTGTAGATGAGGCTGAAGGGCTACTAAAATCTGTGATGCTCAACATGGATTCCCCTGAATTAAAAACCAAATTTGGTGACTTCTCTAAACTAATTTCTATAGGTTCCTGAAGTAGGGGTGAATCAGGAACATTAGCAATTATACTAGTTGACTGCTTTGGAGTAGAAGTATTTCCATGATCTACTGAGTTGCATTGAAGCAGGTGATCCATTATCTTTGTTTGTTTAGTCAATTTTACAGATTTTGTATTCTTTTTGTTTCATCATTTATAATATTACATCCTAACAATGGCAAACAATCCTCTGTTTTATTGCCATTGTAACCTGGTGTTCACCATAATGAAGTGATCAGGATTAAGAAATTAATAAATTGATAGATTACTAGTTGTTCTGTAGTGTATGTTTAACTGTGATTAATAATTATTGTAAAATAAGTAATACAACAATTAGTAATAAAAAATAAAGTAACTAAATGCTGTTTTTGTCTTAAAATCCTGGTTGTCTAACTTACCCTTATTCCTAGATAATCAAATATAAAAGGAAAGAAAATACTCTTAGTATTTAACATTCACTCGTGCAGTTAAGCAAATATGCAAAAATTCCATATATCAGCAGTAAGTCCATTAACTCCCAACATCAACTGCAATTATAATAGAGCAGTCTTTTTGGTGCAAATCAATGGAGGTCTATTGAAAAGGGTGTCCTTAGTTCCCAATCCCTAGACCCAATCAGAAACCCACACTTTCGGCTCTCAAGTGTCCTGATATACTTGTTCTGTCTCAAGTCATGTTCTTTGATAGTATAGGATTTCACACAAGGGGCCTCTTGCTCAGGATTCCAAGTTCTGAGTTTCCAAGTCAAATTGGACCTTCTTAACCAATCTTCCCACTCATGTGCTGCACAATTCTTCCTATGTCCTATTGCCACTAAAGTTCCCACAATAATCATTTCTAGGAGCTTGGTGTTTAATAATATAATTCTTCCCATCAGGAAGTTACATTCACAATTCAAGAGTCCAGTCATGAATCCAGCCACCTGTTGCTGGTTTCATTATCTGTATTTCAGCTCCTTGTCCAGCAGGAGGATAGTACCCTTGTGTGTTTGATCATTACAGACTGTAGAAATGTAGTTCTCTCCCAGCACCATGGGAGCAGATGCACTGTTTGAGTCTAGTCTGTACCCTTCTTTTGCTCTCCCCAGGTGTATGCATGGTACCTTGAAAGGTCACGTAAGGCGTTCCACCATCATCAGAAGGGGCTTATGCCTCAGGATGATGAGCATTATAAACACTCTCTGTATGAGTGGGAATGGTGTTGTCCAGATACCAGCTCTGGAGTAAATAATCAGATTCTGGTATGTCTACAGTGTCGGCCACAGAAATAACCTCACAAGCAGTAGTAATAATGATAGTTTATTACAATACTTATGCTAAGCATGTGACAGAGAAAATCACAAGGGAGATGGGTTCTCATCAGTCACCTGAAGAATGTAGAAAATCTACACAATTTCCAGGATCTCTGTGAGGGGTTTGGTTACTCAAGGTTATATGCAACAGATAACATCATGGCACAGGGTCATAATGGTGCAAGACATTATGCCGCATGCAAAAATCACACTACCAATACAGCACAATTTGTGCATCCATAAATCTTTTTTTTTTGCAGGGGCTATGCTCAACCCCTCAGTAAGGCTTCTCAACTCGGGGGGGGGGGGCTGTCAACATGACATTGCACAAAGTGTGAAAAAAAATAAGAGTTTCTGGGACCAGGACTCAAACCCTGTTCCAGACGCAGCACCTGAGTTCCTTGCTGCAGTGGTTCAGTCCATTGAGCCATGGCAGCTGCTCACTGGAACCCTATCCCGGCAGAGGTCTTATCATCTGCCTGGGATATTGTGAGAGGTGCAATACCACATACAGTGGTATAAGCAGTATTGCACCACTCACTGTAACTCACAGTGCTGTTCTGGGTTAACCATAATGTCATACGCTATTAAGCGTACAACATTATGACCCGGTAGTCAATATCATAA
Organism: Neoceratodus forsteri; assembly: GCA_016271365.2. NCBI lineage: Eukaryota > Metazoa > Chordata > Ceratodontiformes > Ceratodontidae > Neoceratodus > Neoceratodus forsteri. The sequence continues at coordinate 1,371,928,611 of CM057456.1, forward strand.
CAACAGAGATTACCTCATAGTTATGGATATGAGAAACATAATGCATTGGTTCTATATTATAAGCAAGGTTGTATAAAACATTCTCCATTGGATAATTACTTAGAAGGTAGAATTACTAATGAGTATAATGTGAAACAAATTTGTCTCTCTCAGCATAAAGCAAAAGTGCTGACTGGCCACTATTACATGTGGCATATTTACCTACATGCAAAACACACACAACATATGATTATATGAGAATATAAGCATATAAATGTATACAATTATCACTGACGATCCATAATAATCGTCTTATCAGTGATTAGGTAGATTGTATATGGAATATATGTAAAAGACAAACATGATTGTCTGGATTTGGATAGACTGACCCCGTAACTAGAAGGAAAAGGACTGCATTGTCAGCAGTACTGCCCTGAGCTTGATGAAATGTATATACTCCTGAGGGCTCCAGGTGCCACTTACTGTGAGATCCACCAAGTGGGTGCCCCATCCTAGGAGTGAAGCATCTGTTCTGATAACTCTTGTTGGGGATTGCTGCAGGAAGAAAACTGTAGTGCTTGCATAAAGACCTTTGTGACTGGCACCAGCTTGGACAGTGAGTATGACATTTGGGACCAGTATTCTTTTAGATGGTACTGAATGCCCCTCATATGAAATTATGACCCATGGTACCACAGCTTTAGATGAGGCCATTTGGCCCAATAGTTGCACAAAATCCCTTGCAGGCCTTGGGATGCCTAGTATGAAGGATTCTGCACTGGAAATCAGATATGAGACCCTTTACTGAAGAAGGAAAAGCCTTCCCCAGTAGGGTAAACAGCCCTGCACCTACAGCTGCAATCACAGACATGGGCAGATATTTCCTGAAATTTTTCTGGAGAAATTCCCTGCCTGCCTGCAGTACCACTATGGGCCATCAGAGATAATCTCTTTAGATATATTGTGAACTATCTGAATATATCTATAGCTGCAACTGCAAGAGTCCAATACCTGCAGTGGTTCTGTCTGAGACTTCTGCAGATTTATTAGGAATCCCAGGCTCTCTAGGGTGCTTCTCACCTGCTGCTCAGAGCACTTGCATCTTGTTCTATTTTCCCTGAGACTAGCCAGTTGTCTAGTTATGGAAAAACTAGCACACCTTGTTTTCTTATGTGAGCTGCCACCATGGCCAGACACTTTGTTAATACCCCTGGTACTGAAGTGAGACTGACGAGAAGGTCTACAAACTGATACCTCCAGATTCCCAGCCTGAACCTGAGTTATTTTCTGTGGCTGTATCTGACTGCTATGTGGAAATATGTGCCCTTCAGATTCAGTGACCCCAAACAGTCTCCTGATGGTAGGGATAGTAACACTGTGCCCAGTGTGGCAATCTTCAATTTTTCTTTTTTGGGTATGTTTGTTCAGATATCTTAAGTCTAAAATTGGCCAACACTCCCCATTTTCCTTGAGGGTCAGGAAGTACAGTACCTTGAAAAGAGGCCCTTGGCCCACTGTAGGGTAGGGATCTTATATATTGCTTTTGCCTGCAGTAGATTCTTTATTTCCAGTTCCAAAATAATTATTTCTGCTGGTAAATGAGATGGAAAATGTTTTGTCTCTGCAGTTTTGAAAACCTTTGGAATTTCAGGGACAATACCTGACCCACTACTTCCAGGACCCACTTGTCTGTGGTAATTTTTACTAATTCCTGAAAGTAGTGGGTAAGCCATCCACCCACTGATAATGGTTGACTGGTGACCTGGACAGAATTGCCAGGGGAGTTGGTCTGACTGTGGCTTGGGGGCTGGTGCTGCAGCATGCCTGGAGCACCTCCTACCTCTACATCTGTAGTAACCTCTTTGAGGACAGTACTTATAGGAAGTACAGGGTCTTGGATAGTAAACTCTTTCCCCACCTCCCCTTCCATAAGGTCTCTAGGAAGTGGAGGCCTTTTTTTCTCTCAGTGTTCCTTTCAAAAGCGTACTTGTATTCATCCACCTTTTTCATTTATGCATCCGTTTTGTCACCAAATAGGGAATTTCCCTCAAAGGAGAGATCAATGGCTTTAGCCTCAGTGTTCTGGGTAAGGATGGTAGCTCTAAGCCAGGTAAACCTCCTCAATGCCACTGTATGAGTCAAGAATCACGAAGCTGGGTCATTAGAGTCTACAGCCATGTGTAACTTGTATTTACTGGCATCTGGGGCTGACTTTCCTGTGGCAACCAGATCTTGTGCCACTTCACCATCTACCTTATCACTCAGTGCCAACACTGCATTCTACATTGCTTTCTGGTACTGGGCTGTGTATGTCAAATAAGCTGCCTGTCTCAGGAGCAGAGAAGCTGTTATATACATGTCTTTGGTCATAGTACAGTAGTCCCTCGCTATAACAAACAGCTTGGGAGCCATAACAACTGATCATTATAGTAACTCATTCATTAAAGTGAAGGATACTGTTTTATGCACAGTAGTACAGTTGAACAGTAGGCGGCTCGCTACTATCTTAGCACCCCCCACACACATAGACATTTTGTCACTCCTCTAGTACGATAAGAAAGAAACAAACACTTGCTTTGATTAGGGATTCCCACAAACACTGACTAGTATTTTAGTACTGTATATTCCATCTCAGGTCTCTGCCTCTTGTACCACCTGCCCACTCATACTCATACTTACCCTCCCCAACCCCCAACTGCCTTCCATGCTCTCCTGAATTGCTTTCCACAATCTAAGACTGTCTTCCACACAACACTATATGTTTTGTTTGCATATAGTACCTTTTTACAATTTCCCTGTGAGGGTGATCGAGTGTGAGTGAAGGGGGCAAAGGAGAGCAAACGAGGTCTAAAAAGTGCGTTCCTATAGACCAACTTGTGAGCTTCTTGCCACAACACTGACTGTTGTTCTCAACAGACCATACCACTATGTAACTTACACACAGCAGCTTAATAAAATCCACAGTAGAGGTGATCTTTTGGTGTTAAGTCATTAATTGGAACACACTTATTAGCCCACGTTATCAGGACAGTTTGTAATATAAAACATCACAGAGGTGTTGACCTGTCCTCTGTGGCAGTGTTGGTTTAGTACAAAGCCTGGGTATGTGAACTCTCTACATATATTTTTTTGAGCCACTGCATCTGTGACAACAGTCGGGAGCCAGTCAGAAGCCATGGAAACCATTTGTTATAACCAGGAGTTTGGTATAATGAGGTTCATTATAATGAGGGAGTACTGTATCCAGTTTCCTGGAATCCTTTTCAGGAGTCTGTGTGGAGAGAGGCACCCTGGCCTTCTCTCAAGCAGCTGTCTGTAGCATACCTTCATGATCGGGGTGGACATATAGGTATTCTACCCCTGTTTGTCCACTTGATACTTTTTTAAACTTTTTTAACAATGCCAGCAGCTGAATTGGGTGCTGACATGATTTTGTAGCCTTTTACAGTGACTTGTGGATGGTGACAAGTACTCTATCCACATCATATTCATGAACTCCATTTGCTCATCACCCTCCTCAGTTTCATGAGAGGGGATGTTGTGGGTGTTCACTATCTGTTTGAAAAATATGCAGTAAGTGGTATGATCCTCTGTTGGCCTAGGAACAGAACCAAACTGTTTGTCAGGTGAGCCATCAGAGTCTATGGGTTCACTTTCCGCTTCCTCTTCATAATACACATCCCCCTCCACTATGGGTAAGTGGTCTGGAAGTGGAGCATGGGGAGGTGGAGGCTTGGAAAAACTGATATACTGTATCTTAGTCATGTCTACTGTTGAGAGCATTTGTTTCTGATCCTCCACCTGCTCCCTTTCCTTTGCAGAAGGAGAGGTATAGACATATTTTTCTTTGTGTTTTTGCTTGACAGGAACTAATTCCAGTACCTGTTCTGAGGATCTTTTATTCATATTTCTGCCATCATTGGAATCAGGGTTCCCTCTTTTGGACACCCTGGTAACTTTACCATTTTTACCATGGTTATCTAATGGCTGAACAGCTTTATCTTTTTTTGTCTGCCACTTTGACAGGGCTGCTGCTTATAAAGTGGAGAACCCTCTGACATGTGCTTTCCACCATCTTTAGGAACTTATTCTAAGCCTGTATTGTGCTTCGGTGGCATAAAGTGAGACTTAGAAGCCATATATCCTTCTCTTTTTAAAGCCCTTTTCTTATGGGTTTTAGGGCAAAACCTTTTACAAAATTCACAATTAATAAAATATATCTGTACCCAGGCACTTTAGACAAAGTTTGTGACAGTCTTCCTTTGCCAGGAGCTGAAAGCAGTTAATAGTTTTTAAAACCCATGGGTCCTTTTCTCTTTTTAGATCTTTCTGTCATGCTAAACACTGATAAGATGTATAAAATAAAGTATTTAGTTCCCAGTAACAAGTGTGGCAAAAGTAAAATATGTTTTATCTGAAACAGTGTAATAAGCAATTAAAAGCAACTAAAATATCAGCGATTTAAAGTTTGTTGTCAAATGAAGGTGGTTCCCATCAAGTGGGAACCACATTATAAAGTGGCCTTCTTCGGTTCCTGGGAACCAATCAGGAACTGAAGAAACCATAAAAAATTGTTACATTGCTAAATAAACACCCTAATTAATGCAGATTAATAGAAAACTACTGTAACTAGGCACTAAAATAACAAACAGAATAGAAATATATACTAGATAAGACTAGAAGACTGGGGTTGACTTCAGGGCAACTGCTCCTTTAAGCGGAGAAACAAATCTGATATTAAAAGAGCAGGGGGAGTATGACCACAGTGCAGAGATTGAACTTGTATTCTAAATTCTAGAATGAGAATAAACTTATATCTATGGGCAGCATACTCCTGTGGACTGATACAATGTGTAAGGGATCTCATTGATGGTTTCCTGTTGTTAGAATTTTTTTCCTGCCCTCCATTGCTAAGTTGCATATTTCTTAGGAAGATCTGGGTGTGCTAGCCCATCTGGCCCCTTCAGTCTGGATACATGCTGTGTAACCCCCAGGATTCGCATGGGTACCCTGATTGTATGGTTCATTTGGCACCATAATGTTTAATTTGGATTCTTTAATGCCCATGTGCTTAGAAAAGGCCCTGTACAAGGGGAAGAAACTGCAAACTGAGTGTCTCTGCTGCAGTTGTAGGCAGGAGATCAGACTGACAGAGTTAAATAGTAGGAAGCTGGATCAAGGGCCATATGGAGCAGAACTGTCCAACACCTTTGGATTTCGGTTCACCCAGTTTCCCTAATATTTAATCAGTTCCAACAAAGAAGAAAAGTGGCAGTGGCTATTGACTTGTGTTGCCCTATGGGGGTTCCTAGAAAATAACTTTGCCAGAACTGCAGAATATACTGTGAATACTGTATATTGATGTCTGTGCTTCTGAGTGTGATACTGAAACTATGGGCACTGGCACCCTGGTGCCTGAAAATGAGAATCCTGGTTTGATCATCTGGGAAGTATGATCTCATGGGGGTCTGTGAAGTTAAGGGTGGTAGTTAGAGACACCCAAAGTCCTGCAGGATGTTGCCAGATGTCTGCACCCATGCAGTGATAACTAAAGGAACTTGTTCTTCCCAGTGGAAACAGCACTGATTTAGTGAAATACCACATAAGTGTCTTTGGGCACTTCTGATACTGAATTGCAAGTCAGGGGCATTGGCACCAAAGATAGAGCTAAAATGTAGTGCTTTCTCTTACTGGAAGAAATGCACATTCCCCTGATTTAGTGGCATTTCATTCTTATGAGTGCCAGTGAAGTGAAAGGTGGTGGTAAGGACTCAGTGCAAAGCCATGGTGTCCTAGAGAGTTTCCTATTCTTTCAGGTAACAACAACACATTAGTCCTCTTACTCTCCCACTGGAGGTTGGCATGAAGGAACTGAATCTCCATAAAAAAATGGAAAGGCCACTGGCTTGGTGGAGCTGAGGGTTGAGGTGCTGGATAGCACACATCATGCTGCACCGGTGACCTGGGTTTGGAAGCAAACTCAAATCATCGGTGGTTGGCCGGAGGGACTGAGTAGCTGCCAGCAAGCCCTCCTCTCTCAGGGAGGAATCATTTTGTTTTCTAGTGCCACAATGGCACCCAGTGGTGACTGCATGCTCCTACAGCTGGAGCCACTATGGAAGGGGATGTAGGAGGAGGCGGATGCTTTTGCGGGTCACATGGGAGCACATGCCCCAGCACGCTGGCATCATTGCATGACCTCCTTCTGGGGGTAACTCAGAAAACCACTCTGGAACATGCATCAGGACACCCTCGATGGACCCACGCTCTCCCAAGCCTGAACAAAGTCTGCCCACTTGGGCAGGGGTTCAGGGTGATCTAGGTCTCCTACCCATCTCCCCCTGAAGGGGGCCCTCTGTGAGGGGCAAGTCACAGTTCTCCCTGTCTCATAGCCATGGTGGAGGCTGGGTCAGGTGAGAGCTTGAATGGTGTGCACATCAGGGCAGATAGGGTTCAAATGTTCCCTCACCACTCAGAAGAGATAAATAGAATCGGAAAAAAAAGAAATGGAGAAGAAGAAGAATTACTGATTGTGTTTGTCCTCACAGTGAACATTGACATAGCAGACGGAATGTGATTATCCACCAGAATTTGATGATTCTTCAGTAAAGTGTGAATTACTAATGTTTGTGAAGGCATTACGATTCTTGAGTTAGAGTTTCTTGATGCCTGATGCTGCAGAACTCAATGCCTCTGAATTGAACATTTCCTCTGAGCAACCCTGGCCAGCCCCTCCCAACTAATGGGAAGGCCCCATTTATCAGTGACAATCAGTGGAGTGGATGGCAGCTACATTTTGATTGCCAGGTCAGTTGTGAATAAAACTGCTGTTATCAGAAATGGTATCTCTGATTCACTAGCCAGTCTGGTTTGCATCACAGAGTCCTGCCTAGACAACATCTGCCGCATAATTCCTGGCAGAGATGGACCCTCCAGGGTTTGCAGTGGTGCATCATCCTAGACTGGAGCTCAGGCATGGCAATGTAACCTTTGGTGTTAGATCTGAGCTGGACGTATGGTGTCCCCTGTCAAGAAGGAAGGGTCCTTTGAGTGGTTGACCCTTGGTGGCATGCCTGGTCTAAGGTGTAGGATTGTTCTTCTCTACCACCCTATTCAGCAGTTTGAGGGGGACCAGACTTTCTCCAGAAGTTTTCTGAGAACTTGTCAGACATGGTCTTGGAGTGCAAAAGACTTTCGTTTCTTTGTGAATTCAATTCAAGGATTGACAACTCCTCAGTCACATTTGCAATAAAGCATCACACAAGAAATTTCTGTGACCATGCACTTGATGGGCCACACACTGGATCTTTTTTTCTCAGCAGGGTTGGTGATCAGTAATCTTTCTTTAGCCAATTGTTTATTTAGATCACTGCACCAGATCATTCAGTGGCCTGGCCCTTAAAAGACGCCTTCCACTGTGGAGTCAGTTCAGCATTGTGATAAGTGAAACTTAAATCCAGAATAATTTCTAAATCTATTTTACACTTTTAGTCTGGCTGAGGCCTCTTCCATTGCATACAATACCACTGTCACAGCCTGTCATATGGCCCTAGTCACAGCAGGATACTCTGGAACCTATTCATTCCCACCAGTGACCTCTCACTAAAATGTTCCATTTTGTTGAGCTTTGGCAGATGAAGGTTTTGGGCAAAAAATTAGAGCACAAGTGTTGGAAATTGCAATTTCATGCTGACAGGCTTGCCCTAGAGACTCATTATATGGCTTACCAGGATGCAATTGGGGCAAAGAAATAACTTTCTGGTCTGATGGCTGCAGTGACAAACCATCCCACCTCACTGTTCCACAACATGGACAATTTTTTGCATATTGATTGTCTGCAGTGAAAGGAGCCTGTATCTCTGGACAGCAGTGAGCAGTTTAGTGTGTTTCTATCAGCCAAGATTGTTTGCAGTTGGGGCCACAATTCCACCACTGCCAGAACTATCAGTAGCAAGGATAGAGACGAGGGGTTCATTGGAAGGCAAAACCCTGGGATAGGTTCTGCCAGCTGGCCTGGATGATGCAGATGCCCACAAGGTGATTACTGGGCTGCAATGCATGACTTCTAGATTGAACCCTGCAGCAAGCCAGTTAATTAAGGCTGGTTTGTGTGGCTGCTCTGTTACATGTCTTTGTATAGATTGCCAATGCTTCTCTGGGTGAGGGTCTCTTACTATTACCTCAGAAAGGAGCGGGGTTGAAGCCCTTGCACAAGAAAGCATTGTTAGTCCCTGATGACCTAACTATTGGCTTATCTCCAATCTTCCCTTTTTTAGCAAAGGTTACAGGGAAAGTGGTGACAATGCAGCTGGTGACCCACCTTGAGGAAAATAACATGTTTGAGGCATTTCAGTCTGGTTTCTGCAGCTGTTATAGCACTAAGGTGGCTCTTGTCAGAGTGCAATGATCTCCACTCCACCTAGAGAGGGTGAAGCAGAGGTAACTATCCTCCTTCTCCTTGACCTGTCATCTGTCTTCAATAACATTACCTTTCAGGAGCTGCTGCCTAGACTCAAGGAGCTTAGAAGATCATCTGGTAATGTTCTTGAATGGTTTCTGTCTTTCCTGACAGGGACAGAACACTTAGTATTGATTAATTTATTCTGGTCACACCTGGTCGCTGTCTACTGTGGAGTTCAGTTCTCCCTACATTGATGTTTGTGGTGCATATGATTACATTGGGGACATCAATAAGTGATGCAACATGAAGTTTTATTGCTATGCAGTTGATATTCAGCTGTATCTGTTCTTTGCACCTGAAATGGCATCCTCAGTGCTTTATTCAAAACAATATTTATTGGAAGTCACAGCCTGGATGGTGTTTCATTTGGTAGCACTGAACCCAAAGAATGAACTGCTGACAGTTGGGGGGTACTTGGCAGCTTTTGGTTACAAAAGCTATCCTGGAGCTCTCTGTCTTTGATGGAGGTCAACTAAAGATGGAAATGGAGGTCTGCAGTTTGGGAGTAGCCTTTCACAGAAATGTGTCAATGTGTTCCAGGTGTCTTCTGTAGTCAGGGTCTGCTTTTACCAGACATTTGCAAGACTATGCCACTTTCTTGACACTGTTTATCTTCATAACCTGGTGCAGCTTTCATATCTTCCATACCTGATGTCTGCAATTTGCTCCCTATGGACTTATTCTGTGGTCAGTTGCATCATGTGCATTACCTGCATCTAGTCTAGAATGAGGTAGTAAGGTTTCTGGTTGTCAACCAAAAGTCAGATCATATTATTGGCCTGCTCCAGGCTTTGGACTGTCTGCATATTAGCTGGTGCATTGACTACAGGGTATTTAATTGGTATATAAAGCCCTAAACAAGGTACTACTCTAGTATCTCAGGGACCTCCTGATCTCCTACATTTCCCCCATTGACAGGCTGTGATGTCCATGGGGCATGGTCTTCTTACATTACTGGATAAGGTCCTTGATGCAAATGTAATAGGCCTCTCCATACCATCATATGTTACATGGGCTATCACTGCTTCAACCCATGTGCTGAGATATTGTGTGCTAACCACAGTGACTTCTTCATAGCATAAGGTACTGGGACTTCACAGTTTAAAAGTTGCTGTTTACATTTATTGAAAGCTGCTTCACATTAACCCATTCACTTCCAAGATTTATCTCTCTGTTGTAGCTCATGCAAACGTTTCAGGGTTGTTGACAAGAACAGAGGTTAACTACACAAGGATGAGGGTCCTGGCCTTTAGGAGAGTCAATTTTAAAGAAATGAACAACAGCCTCTGAAACTGCCTTGAAAGGAAGGAAGGACTGCCGGGGAGGGGTGAAGGCACCGTGGGCAAAAATAAGGGCGCGTATAACTAAAGCTACTAACCTGTGTGTGAAGGAAGTGAGAAAGAGAAGGAAAAAAAGACTGTTATGGTTATCTAAGGAAGTGGCAAAGGTGGTAAAGGAAAAAATGGTGGCATTCAGGAGGTACAGGTTAAGGAAATACAGAAGGAGGAGGACACAGAGGTATGCCTAGTAAAGCACAAGGATGCACACAAGGCAGTGAGGGGAGCACAGGCACAGACAGATCAAAGAATTGCCAAAAAGAAATAATTGCCAAAGAGGTCACTAAGGGGGATGAGACTTTCTTCAGATACATAAGTGATAAGAAAAAAGCAAGGTGAGGGATAGTGAGGATTAGAAGGGTGGAGGGGAAGACTGCATAGAAGATGACCAAGAAAAAGTAGACATCCTGAACAGTTACTTCTGCTCACTCTTCACAGTGGAGGGAAGAGGGGATAGATCACTAGGGAGTAGCAGGAATGGGGGAGGACACAAGTCCATTTTCAGAAGAAAGGGACTTGCAACTCTGAGGGTGAACAAAGCTATGGGAACATAAAGGATACATCCAAGGGTGCTAAAGGAACTCAGGGAGGTGATAGCTTTCGCACTGACAGCCTTGTTCAACAGTTCACTGGAAACAGGCCTGGTTGCAGATGACTGGAGAAGAGATGACATGGCCCCTCTAAATAAAAGCAGCAGAGGGGAGGAGGAGGATAGCAATTGTAAGCTGATTAGTCTTACATGAGTGGTGGGGAAATTAATCAAAACCCTGCTAAAGGAAAGACTTGTTGAGTATCTTGAATCTAATGGGCTGCAAGACCACAGGTAGCATGGAGTCACGGGAGGAAGTCATGCCAAATAAATCTGATGGATTTCATTGACTGTGTGACCAGGGAATAGATCAGAGGAAGGCAGTGGATGTTACCTATCTGAACTTCAGTAAGGCCTTCAACAGTGTACTGCACAGGAGGTTGATAAAGAAATGGAGAATCTTGGGGGTGGGATCCAAAGTGATGAATTGGGTTATAAACTGGTTAATGGACAGAAAACAGAGGGTGATAGTAAATGGCACTTACTCAAATGAAGGAGGAGTGACCAGCAGGGTGACAAAAGGCTCAGTACTGGGACCAGTCCTCCTCAATGTCATCATAAGTGACATTGCTGAGAAACTAGAAGAAAAAAAGGTATGTCTTTTTGTAAATGATACCAAAATATGCAATATGGTAGATACTCAGGAGGGACTGGAGAGAATAAACAACAATCTGCAGTAAACTTGGGTAACAGTCTAAAGCATGGCAGCTGGGATTCAATGACAAAAAGTGCTAGATCATGCACCTAGGGCATAGGAACCCAGGTGCTAAGTATAAGATAGGGGGAAGTAGTAACAATCACTGAACAGTAAAGGACCTTGGGGATATCATATCTGATGACCTCACTATTGTAGGGCAATATGATAAAGCCCAGGAAGTAGATGGGTACATGAGGACAGGATAGCCACCTGGTGATGAAAAAATCCACATGATACTGGAGTTGCAAATCCAAAGCATTTATTGTGGCAAACGGGTACTAATACACAGAGCTGTAGTGAGTTAACACTAAGCTACAATATACCCTGGCACTTTGACCATAGTCTTCATTGGGGGTTGGGTTTTGCTAACTAGGCAGTCCCTTTTATACCAGAGACATAATGAGCAGTACAGAGCTACCAGGCAGGTGTCCTGCTTACAATTTAAAGTGCAGTAGTCAATGGTTATGGATGGATGTGAACAAAGAAGACAAGAGACAGTAATTCCACAATTTAAACATTTGATATACACAGGACAATAAATATATAGAAAAACAATTATATTAGAGAAACATAATTATTACTTCTCTAGAATGAGCACCATATAGCATTATAACATATATGAATTTATGTATAGTTCATTATTGTAGTGCTAGTGAGGGTAGACAGCAACTTAGAAGTAATAAATGCACCCATAACAAATCAATGCTCCATCATGTAAATTTTACAAACTTACTACTATATTACCACAAATGAGAAATTGCTGATTCCAAGAGACAGAAAATGGTAAACAAACTCTGGCCAGAGTCAATAGGGCTGCATGGAAGGAATTTGGGGTAAAAATATTGAAAATCACCAAAGATAGAAGCCTGCATTAGTAACAAACTTGCATTGTTGGGTCACAAAATATGCAGATGACACAAAGTTAGGTGTGCAGTGCAAAACTGCATCAGAAGTAGAATCAGTACAAAAAGATTTAGACACAATAGCTAGATGAACTAATAGATGGAAAATATCAGTCAATATGAGAAAGTGCAATGTAATGCACTTAGGTAGGGGTAATATGATGCATAAATACACAATTGTTGGTACCCCATTGGCAGTGTCAACCTGCGAAAGAGACCTAGGTATACAGGTAATGGGTGAGCTGGGCTCCTCAAAACAAACAACAGAGGCCATAACCAAAGCAAATAGGATTATTTGGGCAATCAGAAAGAATTTCACATCCAGGGATACTGAGTTTTAATATCCTTGTACAGGTCATACATACACCCACTCCTTGAATATGCATCCCAATTGTGGAACCCTTTCAAGAAGGGAGAAAGGAATAGGTTAGAGAAAGTCCAAAGTAGATATGCAAAGAGAATCACTGAACACAATGAAGAAACTATGAAGAGAGACTGCATTCATTGCAATTAATGTCCCTGGAAACACAACGCATAAGGGGTGACATTCTGTTTATGTACAATATGCACACTGGAGCCAAGAATCCCAAGATGGAGTGCTACTTGGGTGGAGTCTAGGTATCTGTATTAGAGGAGAAGGACCTGGGAGTGATGATCACTAGTGACCTGAAGCACTCCATGCAGTGCAAGAAAGCAGCAGCAAGGGCAAACACGATGCTGGGATGTATAGCTAGGGGGATCAGTAGTAGGAGAGAAGAGGTTGTACTCCACTTGTACATGTCACTGGTGAGGCCACATCCAGAGTATGGAGTTCAGTACTGGTGCCCACACCTCAAAAAGGACATTAACCTGCTTGAGAAGGTTCAGAGAAGGGCAACAAAGATGATAATGGGTCAGCAGGGTAAGGCATATGAGGAGAGGTTAAGGGCACTAAACATGCACTCCCTGGACGAAAGGGGAGAGAGAAAGGGGACATAATTGGGACCTTCAAGTACTTGAAAAGGATAAATAAGGTGGATAAGGAGGGTCTCTTTAAGCTGAGTGTCAACCATAACATGAGGGGGCACAGTCTTAAGCTGGAGGGGGGAGTTTTAGGAGGGAGATAAGGAAGCACTTCTTCACAGAGAGGGTGGTGGACACTTGGAATGCACTACCAGAAGAAGTGGTCTCATTGAAGACAGTAGGCAGCTTTAAGAGAGGCTGGTATAGGCATAGGGGGAAGGTAAAGATCATGGGTCGGGAGAATGGGAAGAGTCAGGGGGGACAGGGACAGTTGCTCAAGCTGTGGAACCTGCAATATGAGCAGACTAGATAGACCAAATGGCTTTCCCCTTCTAGCTCCTTCATATGTTCCTATGTATGTTAGTACGTATGATATCATGGAAGATTGCATTCTATGCTAGCTGAACTAGAAATAGAACTGTAAAATAGAATGTAAAACAGCAGGGATGGAGACCAGAGGGCACCCACTACAGTTAAAAGGAAAAAGATTCAGGTGTAACGCAAGAAAATATATTTATATCGCTTCCAATGAGTGTGATAATAAGTAGAACTAAGGTTGAGTTTCAAAAGAGTCTGGATAAATACATACTTTCTGGTGGGGTCTTAAAGTAAGTTTCCTAAGTTGTTATAGGAGCATACATGGACATACACCTTTAAGCACCTCACATTCTGTAGTGTGAACCATAGTAGTATAATATAGAATAATCGGAGAAAAGTGCTAGCTCTTCCACATGATATCCAGTGAGTATAGCAAAACCAGTATGAGCGATCATCAAAAAGGTGACTCATATTGGGCGCTATACCTGGTTATCAAAGACTAAAATAAATACTCATGAGCTACCCTGCAAGGATAGTGACCCTACATGAAGGCGAGGGGAAGGAACAGTGACCAGAAGGGTGGATAGTGAGGGGAAGGGGAGGGACAGGGAAGGGGTTTGTAGGTTACTGGTGTGCTTGCTGCTGCTGAGCTAGCCATGTAATGTGGTGGTGAGGGTGGCAAGCTTTAGCGGAGCAGTTACTGGGTTTGGGGTTGGGGACTGGCACAAGAATTTTTGCTGCTGCCTGTGGCTGCTGCCCTTATTTTTTCTGTGAAAATCATGTACACAAATGTCTGCAGTCTGGGAAACAAGATCCTAGACCTGGAGGCAACAATGACAGAGGCTAAACTGGACGTAGTAGCCATCAGCGAGACATGGTTTACCAGTAACCACATTTGGGAGACTTCAGTACCCAGCTATGTACTGTTCAGAAGAGACCAAGGTGCAAAAAAAGGGGGGGGGGGTGGCCCTTTATGTGAATGAAAATATTAAAGCTAGAGAAATTCAGAATACACATAAGGAGTCAAAAGAACTATGGGTCACCCTGGAAACAGGAAATGGGACAGCCAAAAGAACTGGGGTTGTCTACAAGCATCCAGACCAGGGGGAGGACATAGACACATTACTGTTAGAAGATATACAAAACATGACAGCTAAAGGGGAGGATCTGATAATGGGAAACTTCAGCATGCCAGATACAGTTTGGTTAATACCAGCAGGAACATCCACCAGAACTAGTAAATTCCCTGCAGGGAGAGGGCCTTAAACAATTGGTACAACAACCCACAAGAGACAGGGCTATCCTGGATCTAGTAATGACTAACGGGGAAAGGATCACAGATCTCCACGTAGAAGGTCACCTGGGGGCCAGTGACCATCACATGGTATGATTCAATTTGGCCACTAGAACTAAATCATCCCATTCCAAGGCAAAAATATGGGACTTCAGAGGAGCTGACTTTGATAAGATGGCCAACAGAGTTAAAGAGCTGCTGATGCGATCTGGCCAAAAATGCTACATTGCAGAATTAGAATAAGCATAGCTACAGTAAATCTCATACCAAAAAGTAGATTTCTATGTTACTTCATTTTAACTTACCTGGTTACCAAAGACTAAAAATAAAAAAAAAAGTTATTAGCCAATTTGCAACCCTGATTTCACTACCTATTCAAAGAAAGCCTGTTCCAGTGAAGAGCTGCTGCTGATGTCATCTAGGGATCTTACAGTCTAGCCTTCTCTGTCAGCAAGCTTATAGGACCTGTTTCTCTAAAGTTGTAAAGATCAAGTGCAATGGTTTTCATAAGTAAAACAGGCAGCATGAATTAGTAAACATTGCTTTAAAAATGTTGTGTTTGTAGGAAAGACCCGGGCTCTCTATTTCATATGCTGTGGCTGTGACCCCGTATAAAGGTATTCTGGGGTGCCTTTAATAACACTTTGGACCCTATCCTTGGCCTGACTGAACTCTTCACCCCTGCAATCTGTATGACCAATTGTTTTCCTGTGGGTATTCCTGTGGCTCAAGAGCTCACATGGCGCTGATATCAACATCCGCTAAAATAGTAATAGCAAGACATTGGACTGACGAAGGCACCGTCCGTCCTGGAATGGTATAAAGAGATCATGTTGAACTTGCAGTTGGAACGGCATATTGCTTTTATGTAAGATAGAGTTAATTTATACATGTCACTGTGGGGAAGCTTAGAGGCCATCCTGACAACTTGAAACATATGTGATACAATGTTGTGTATACTGTGACAGTTGGATGGTTAATTGGGGTATGTAGTTCTTGGGGGGCGGGAGGTGGGGTTATGTGAGTTGTTATATTTTTGCACCTAGTCTCTTATACTGGTTTGTTCACCTATGTATACACCTGGTGCTTGGAAATAATAAAACTTGGTTAATAATAAAAATGTTGTGTTTCAGGCTTTGTAACAAAACTGACAATATTTTGTCTGGGTGCTTCTTTATTGAAGTCCTTTTGCTGAATGCTGGATCATAGCCAAGGCCCCTGGAATTCTGTGATTCTGCAGTTGCGGAATTTTTCGGAGAATTTGCATCATGCCGCAGAATTCCTATAGTGCCGCAGAATTCACTGTTTTTGGTGACTTTTCATGCAAATCTACAGTTATTCCACAGTGCCAGGCTCCTGTACCCATCTTGTTTATCCTGAAGCTCCTCCTCTATGCATGGCATGTGATGTCATCAATGACATCACATCATATTTTAGCCAATGGCAGGACTGCATTCTGCCACAGAAATGAATAAATCATGCTGCAGAAATCAGAAAATGCTGCCGTAGAAGCCTTAGAGTCCTGCTGCAGAACTCAGAAAATGCTGCTGCAGAGCACTAGGGGCCCTGATCATAACACTCTGTGAGGTTTGCAGACTGAATAAGTTTCTGATGAAAGGCTGAGCTCATTCACATCTATCAGTCAATTGAGGCAACTTCTAAAAATGGCAATTTAAAACAATTATCCCATCTCCTAGTTAATGGGGGTGGGGCAGACTCATCTGTGTTCTACTCTGAATTACAATGATCATTTTACCAGAGCTAACACTTCCACCCCTAGTAGGAATTAACACATATGAGGCCCCTATTAAAACATGTTGTAAAGCAGACAGTGACAAACAGCAGTAAAATTAGTACCATTCTAATTGGCTTCAGCAGTCTGGAGGCATGTTGACTTAGTATCCAGCAACCCTGGAGAAATAGACCACACAAAAACAGCATTAAATAATACAATTTTATCAACTTTGTTACAAAACCTGGAACATATATAGTATTTATAGCAATGTTTACTGACTGGTGTTGTCTGTTTTACTTGTGAAAACCATTGCACATGATCTTTACAGCTTTGGAGAAATGGGTTCTATAAGCTTGCTGACAGGGATAACAAGACTTTGAGGTCCCTACATGACATCATCAGCAGCTCTTTACTGGTACCTGCTTTTATTGCACAGGTAGTGCAATCAAAGTTAATGGCTAATAACTTTAAAACAAAGTAATGTAAAAATCTAGTTTTTGGTATGAGATTATGGTTATTTGGATTCTGCAATGTAGCACTTTTGGCATCAGTGGCTCTTTAAGCTAGCCCTGGCAAGAAGAAATACAGGTGAAGGAGTACAGGCAAAGTGGGCAATCATTAAGGATGCAATACTTGAAGCAACATCCTATTGTGTTAGGGAGAAAAGCAAGAGAAAAAGAAGGAGGAAACCACTTTAGTTCTCAAAAACAGTAGCAGAAAGATCAGAGCCAAAAGGCTGGCCTTCAGAAAATAGAAGGGCATGAGCAGGACAAAGATGAGGGCATACCAAAACTTCCATAAGGAAGCGGGAAGGCAGTAAAGGTGGCAGAAGGCCCAAACTGAGGAAACACTAGCACGAACAGTAAAGAAGAGACAAGACTTTCTATAGATACATTAGTGAAAGGAGAAAGTCCAGAGGAGGTATTGCAAAGATCAAAGGGGATAAGGGGAAGTGTGTGGAGGAGGACCAAGGAAAAACAAATATCCTAAATAGATACTTCTGCTCAGTATTTACTGAGGAGAAGGTAGGGCAGGGCACACAGATCAACACCATGGACACAGGGGGGAAGGAGGTGTGCACAAGTCCCTTCACAAAAGAAAGGGTCCCACAAGAGCTCACTAAGCTCAGGGTTTACAAGGCAATGGGACCTGATGGCATTCATCCCAGGGTACTAAAAGAGCTAAGGGTGGAACTAGCAGAGCCATTAGCAGAACTGTTTAGTGAGTCTCTGAGCACAGGAGAGGTCCCAGAAGACAGGAGAAGGGCTCGTGTGATCCTGCTCCACAAGAGTGGCAGCAGGGAGGAGGCAGGGAACTACAGACTAGTCAGTCTTACCTCAGTAGTGGGCAAGATTATGGAAGCACTCTTTAAGGAAAGGATAGTGCAACACCTGGAATCCATAGGAGCACAGGATCCAAGACAGCATGGGTTGACAACAAAAAGGTCCTGTCAAATTAATCTCATAGATTTTTTTGACTGTGTAACCAGAGTGGTGGACTAAGGGGGTGCAGTTGATGTTTCCTACCTTGACATCAGCAAAGCTTTTGATACTGTTCCACATAGAAGATTGATTAATAAGCTGGGTGGGACAGATGTTGGTCAACTGGGTGGCAAACTGGTTGGCAAGCAGAAAACAGAGAGTGGTGGTAAATGGTATACAGTCAGAAGAGATGCAGGTCACAAGTGGGGTACCTTAGGGATCAGTCCTGGGGCCAGTCCTCTTCAATATCTTCATCAGTGACATTGCAGATGAACTGGAGGGTAAAGTTTGCCTGTTTGCAGATGACACCAAGATCTACAACAGAGCAGATGATCCAGATGGGGTGGGCAGAATGAGAAGAGAGCTGTTAAAACAGGCAAAATGGTCTGAAGAGTGACAACTGGGGTTTAATGCAAAGAAGTGCAAGAACATGCACGTAGGGAAGAGATACACTGAAGCTACCTATAGGTTGGGAGGGGAGTTGTTGGCAATCACAAGGGAAGAAAAAGACTTGAGCATCATCATCAGAGATGGCCTAAAATCATCCAAGCAGACCACTAAAGCAGTAGGTAAGGCTAGAGGGATTTTGGGGTGTATTAGTGGGGGTATCACAAGTCATAAGAGGGAGGTAATAATCCCTGTTTAAAAGACACTGGTTAGGCCCCCATCTGGAGTACTGAGTGGAGCACTGTAGGCCGCACCTGTACATAGACATTAACAAAATGGAGGCAGTCCAGAGAACGGCAACCAAACTGATGCAGAGACTGCATCAGAAAACATATGAGGACAGATTAATGGAGCTCAATATGTATACCCTAGAGTAAAGGAGGGAGAGAGGTGATATGATCAAAACATTTAAACATCTTAGGGGCATTAACAAGGTGAAAGAGTCTGACATGTTTCAATATAAAAAAAATAGCAGGACAAGAGGACACAGCATGAGATTAGAGGGAGGCAGATTAAGGCATAATGTGAGGAAGTTCTTTTTTCACAGAAAGGGTGGTGGATGCATGGAACGGCCTACCTCTGGAAGTGGTGGATATGAATACAGTGCAGGGCTTCAAACAGGCATGGGATAGGCATAAGGGAACAATACAGAGAAGTATGAATAAATAGGCCATTGACAGAGTAAAGGCCTATGGCACATTCATAAGGTGGAAAAAATGAGAAGACTGGATGGGCTTTGAGGTCCTTATCTGCCATCAACTTCTATGTTTCTATAGATAGTGTTCTAAGTATAACACATTCTTGCTTCTTAGTCATATACCGACAGGAAAAGTAATATTGAATTTCTACATAACTTAAGTTTTTGTCTTAATATCACCTAATTTTAATTGGGATTTTGTTGGAACCTGCCTAGTACATAGATTCCTGCATTCAACACTTTTTTTCTTGGGGGGAGCAGGGAAGCAGAAAGGAACAAAAAGGAGTTTTTAACTTCTTAGTTGATGTTATTGTTTATCTCCTGTGTTTTATAATTTAAAAGAAATATGATACAATTCTTTACATGAGCTATTAAAGCCACCGTCAGATTAAATATTAAATGCTATATGGCATGATACAGCAAATACTGAAAAAAAAAAAGATTTCACCATAAGCTGTGAGTGTGAAGTTGAAGGCAGCTAAAGTAAGCTAACGGAGATTTGCATGATTGGCAGCAGGCGAATAACATATACACTATGACTGTCTTGAGAATTCATAAGGATGTTATGCTTTTACTTAAAATCAATCAGAATGGAAGTAGCTTTTGTCTCTGGAACCATAGTTATACTCAAAAGATTGTGATCTAAATAGTTTTATCTTATCCAAGCACATCTTCCACGGTATTATGTTATACAAAATCATACATATTGAGAGCCTGGTTGTGTAGCATGGTGGCTGTGTGTGGCCCACTAGCTGCTTACATTTTGATCTTGTTTTAAAAAAGCAAATCCATACTGTCCTTTCCAACCACCCAACCTATTACAAATCATGTAAGCAGATGGCAACTGGTATTGACAGCAACTTCAAATTCTGACCAATAATAAACCAAAAGTTTAAAGCCACCCCCTAGTCATGCTTCTCCCTCCAAAAAACTGCCCCTGCCTCAGTTCCACTCCTTTATCCACCCATTGTTTTCCCAATCCCTAACTAAGGTCCAGGACAGAGCACAGCAGGACAGGAATGGAGCAGGAGTGGTCTTGGCATGTGCTATCCATGCACTGACTGTGCAGCCTAGTGCCTATGTGTGGATGGCAAGCTGATGACATTTTGATCATCAATAAAAAAAAGGCAAAAACAAAAACTAGCGCTTGCGTCTACCCACTGTGGCACACCAAAATCCTCACCCTCATACCCCTTCCCACACCATTACCATCACTCAAATTGACTAAAGTACAAAATGAACACTGTTGTCTTGGTCCAACTAGTTATAGTATGCACTGTCAGAACGTAGGTTACACTAACACCAAGTCCACTGATAGGATCATGGCAAAGTGTAAAAATAGTCATTTTCTGTCTTCACACTTCTGGGTCTAAGCCATCATCAGTCAGAATCCATCACCCACATTCAGTGCCCCAGAAGATTACATTTGTTGCACTCTAATGAACTAGCCATGCTCTTTTTAGTCCAGCCAGCACTACTAGTGAATGGGAACAGCAGGCAAGTTCAGAGAACTAAGAAAGATTGATGCCAACAAAACCACTGAGGAAGGCTTGTAGACAAAGTGCTGGGGCAGTGTGCACTGGGTGAATTTGTAACTTTGGATTTAAAAGCAATAAATACAGATTCGTTAAGAAGAAAACTTGGAGTTTGGTTCTTTCTTAGAGGTTTTGGTGGTGCCAATCTTTCCTGGATTTGTGACAATTTGCAGATAGCAACCCTTTCTGTGTGCCCCTCTCTCTTCCTGGAGCACAGTTAATTGACTTTGGACTGAAATTCAAAGAACTTTGTAGCTGAGACTTAGGATTGAATGGGGTCCCCTCAGGATCAAAAGATTCTGAGACCCTGCGTAGCCACTAGCAATCATCAAACCAGGGATGTACTAAATGGGAGACTGAACATGTAGATACAAGCTCAGAACACTGGAAAACATTGCCTTCAGATATACAGAGTTTATTTTTGCTATAACATGATCAAATATCATGATTTTCTCCTTTAAAATCTGAATTTACAGCACCTTTTCTGTATGGGTAGTACTTTTTTTGTGAGGGACAGAAGTGGGACACAGCAATTTTGAGGGACAGAATGAGGAATCTCACTCTTAATCAGGGACAGTTGAGAGGTATGCAGGGAACCTTTGTGATGTGAAAACAACAGAGCAGTTGAACACCACTAATTACTCACTATGTCTAGCCTGGGCAATGAAACACAGAATGCATAGTGTCATGATTATGAGATTGGGGGAGCATATAACTACAAAAAAAATAAATAAATATTCCAAATTCTGCACTATGGAGACTCAGTATGAGGGAGAGTGGATTAAGTATGGGGGAAAAGCTAAGAGCTGTATGTGGGGGTACTACCAAATATTGTCCAATGAAGCTTCCAAATGCTGGCTGGCAACTACAAACAATGGCCTCTATGCATGTAGGGGCATAAGGTACTCGCCAAAGGCACGTACCCCACCTGTGGAGCTCTGCACCTGCGGACAGGTGTGCACCTAGCAGTATTCACCACCGCTGGCCATCTGTCCACGGCCCCACCCCCCCCGGCACACAGGTTCATGTGGGGCAGATGGGGGCAGAGCTGTGGACCCAGGCAGGCATCCAATTGGATGCCCATCTTGGGTTCCTCAGTGGATCCCTTACACGGCAGGGCTCACATTGGCTGCATGCCCCTGTGGATGTTGGACAGTCGGTGGCAATGGAGGTGTGAGGAGGGCAGTGCCACCGGCCATACTGAGCTGAATCATAGACGGGACTGGCTGGAAGTAAGGAGGCGGGTTTGGGGACAGCGCTGTGGGGTGGGGTGTCTGCTGGACACCTATGGTCACCCGTGGAGCTGGGATTGGGGTTTGCAGACATGGACTTCTGTTGTGATGGGGGTATCCTGCACACGCCAGGCACCAGGCTACATGTGTGGGCTGGTGGTGGGGCATGACTGACCTGTGCCATATCGGGGAAGGGTGGGCATGGGGGGAGGGGTGTGCTCCTGCCATATGGTGACAGGGCTCTGATGTGTGGTGGGGAGGTGATCTGGCAGCTGTCAGGGTCAAAGCACTGCTGAGGGGCAGCACTCAGCACTGCCATGAACAGGGACCGGGCACGCATGTTGGGGGGGGTCTGAGTGCCACTAATGGGGTGGGGCAGACATGTGTTTAGGAGGCGGGTGCCTGGAAAAATAGAAACATAGAATTTGACAGCAGATAAGGACTGCTTGGCCCACCTAGTCTGCCCATTTCCCTACCTAATGGATAAGCTGCAGATCCTAGTTAACCAACAGCCTACTTCCTCCTAACCCCCACTAGAATTACTTTATGTCTGTCCCATGCATTCTTGAATTCCCCCACTGTTTTTGACTCTACGACCTCCTCAGAAAGGCAGTTCCATGTATCCACAACCCTCTCTGTGGAGAAATACTTCCTCACATTACCTCTGAGCCATCCCCCCTCTATCTTCAAATTGTGCCCCCTTGTTTTTGCACATCTCTTTTTCTGAAAGATGCTACCCTCTTGGACTTTGCTGATTCCCTTGAGGTATTTGAAAGTTTCTATCATGTCCCCTCCCTCCTTTCCTCGAGGCTATACATCTTTAGTTCCTTTAGTCTTTCTTCATATGTCTTCTGATGCACACCCTGCATCATTTTGGTTGCCCTCCTCTGGACAGCCTCCACCCTGTCTATGTCTTTGCGGAGATGGGGTCCCCAAAACTGTACACAGTACTCCAGATGTGGTCTTACCAACTGTCTGTACAGAGGGCCAACAGCTTCCTGTTTTCTACTGGTGATGCCTCTCCCTGTGCATCCCAGTATCCCCCCAGCCTTCTTACTGCCTTCTCACATTGCTGGCCCACCTTTAGGTCATCTGATATGACTACACCCAGGTCCCTTTCCATTTTTGTTGTTGTCAGTATCTCACCCCCCATTGTGTACTCTTCCCCTGGGTCTTTGTTTCCCAGGTGCATTACTTTGCACTTCTTTGCATTGAATCTAAGCTGCCATACATTTGACCATTCCTCCAACCTTGCCAAGTCCCTTTTCATCCTCTCCACCCACTCTTTGTATCACCAGTTGCAAATCTTTGTGTCATCTGCAAAGAGACATACTTTCCTTTCCAGTCCCTCTGCAATGTCACTTATAAAGACGCTTAAAAAGACTGCTCTGTGATGCGAGTTTGATGTTTCCCCATTGTTGCTCCACCCACCTTCTTGCCTGTTTGCTAGTGCTTTTCTGAGGCACTCTCCATTTTGTCAAAATCAGCCCTCCTGAAGTCCAGTACCTTCACTTTTGTGTGGCTTGACTCTACAGCTAAGTTTATCATGAACCACACTGTTTGGTGGTCGCTTGTTCTCAGATGGCTATCCACTTCAAGATCAGAGATCCTCTCTCCATCCCCATTTGACAGTACCAGGTCTAAGGTTGCTCTCTCCCTAGTGGGTTCCAAAGCTAACTGTCAGAGGCATGACCCCTGTAGGGTATCGAGAATGGCCCTGCTCTTGGATGTGACTGCAGCAAAGGTGCTCCAGTCAACATCTGGCTTATTCAGGTCCCCCATCAGCAATATCTCCCCTTTCTCTGCCATCCCAAGGATGCCTTCTATCATTTCCTTGTCCATTTCCTCCGTCTGAGATGGGGGTCTGTATACAACCCCTGTGCGGATTGTGGAGCCATTTCCAGTCTCCAGGGTGACCCACAGTGCTTCCTCTCCTCCCTGTTTACCCTTTAGTTCTGTTGCTTTGATCCCTTCCCTTACATAGAGAGCTACTCCTCCTCCTCCTCCTCCTCCTCTTCTTCTTTCCCTGTCCCTCCTATAGATTGTGTACCCTGGTATGTTGACATCCCAGTCATGGTTCTCTGTGTACCATGTTTCTGTGACTGCCACAATATCCAGGCATCCCTCTTCCATCAAGGCCACCATTTCAGGGAGCTGTTTACCTAGACTATAGGCATTGGTACTCATTACTCTCCATTTATTTATGGCTTTATTTCTTTTTGCCCCATCCCTGTCCCTACTGCCTTTGTCTTTTTCTCCATTTACCCCTGCCCTTCTCCCTATCAACTGCTCTATTTTGGTGTTTACCTCACTAATTATCCTGATTTTTTTTTGGGGGGGGCTAGGATTTCCCTTCTCCTCTTCAGTGCATCCCCCCTTGGCTAGTTTAAGTGCTTGCCACCGGAGCATTTAAACCTATCACCTAGGATCCTGGTTCCCCTCCAGGATAGATGCAGACCATCACACCTGTATAGGCCTGCATCCATCCAGGTGGAGCCCCAGTCCTCAATGAATCCAAATCCCTGAGCTCTGCACCAGCTTTTCAATCAGTCATTGAATCTCATGGTGCGGAGTGCCCTAGCCTCATCCATGCCATAGACAGGTAGCACTTCCGAGAAAGTTACCTTGTGTGCTACTTGTCTAAGGCCCCTGCCCAACTCCACAAACTCCTGTTGCACTGCTCTGATCCCATCCTCAGCCAGGTCATTCATCCCTAGGTGGATAATGACATCCAGTTCCCTCCCCCTTGCTGCCACTCCCACGACCCTGAGGATTCGTTTCCTGTCCATCCAAGCCTTGGCGCCGGGCAGGCACCTTACCTCCCTTTTCCCTCCCTCCCCCAGTTCTACCCCCCTGGCACTATGGGACAGCTGGATCCCAGTACAGGCACTCACCCAATCAGCTACTCAAGCCCCCTCCCATCTGCCTAGAGAACCAGGGCAGAGCAGAGGGCTGTATCCTGGTCACGCCACACCTGGGGAGGCAGTCTGCGGGTGCACCCAGTGGGTTAAAGTAGGGTCCCAGCTGCCATAACCTGTGCCCTCCTCCATACCCCTGCAGGCAGCACTACATGCCTTAGTGAATGGTTCATAGTGCTGACACACCCCCTCCCACCCCTGGTGCATTGCTCTCTGCATGGCTGGGGGATTGGCTGCATTGCTGTCCTCTGTGCTGGTCATGAATGACACGGGGGTCCACAGGACCCCGCTGCATGGCATTCCCATGTAGCTATGCCTACGCACCCAGTTTACGTGGCATGTAGGCATAGTGCATAGGGCTCATTAGCAGCAATGGAGAGACTGACTTCCTGCTTAATCAGGCACAGTTGCAGTACAAATGTTTGCAATGTGAAAATAGCAGTTAAACACCACCAATCTCACTGTGCCTAGCCTTTGAAATGAAACACAGAATGTATAATGTCAGAAAGCCTGTGACTGACCTTCTTTGTAGTAGTTCTGTAAGCAAGTCAAATCCCCCCCCCCCCCACATTTTAAATCCCTGGCTGCTAAACAATAGGTCTCTGGTTCTGGGTTGCTTTCTGGTGACCTTTGGCATTTAGGGAGCATGTCTCCCTAGAACAAATAGAAAATGCATTGCTCATTTAAAAATAAAAATAAGTACAGAGGTAAAATAAAACAAATAAAATACCAGTACTGGTAAATGAACACCATAACTGTTTGTGGCAATACAGTGCCATGCCGGTGTCTGAGCAGAACAAATACCAGTAGGATATGCTTCTCTTTCCCCACAACAGAGGACAGTGACCACACCATCTGCTTTGTTCTGTCATATTAGTAGTATGGGGAAAAACTCTTAATACAGGTGTATATGCCCCTGTATTCCTATTGTATAAAAAGTATTCCCTCCATATTATAGCTCTTGAACATTATTGGAGGTAATCAATGAAAAATGCTCTATAATAAGCACCATGAAGGAACCCTGCAGGTGTTATGTGAAGAAAAATGGTACCAGTTCAAATCTCCTCAGGAAGCCCATTTATTTTTGCGTAATAAGGTATCCCAGCCAGTAAACCTTCTTACAGCACTCTCGGCCAGAAAGGACTGCAAGGGATACGGGCCTAAATCCAAATAACACAGAAGCTGCTCGACAACCCAGTACCTGAATCTGACCCTTAGCAACTACAAAAATTGAAAAAAGCAATGGCATAGGGGTAGACAGAAAAACAGACTGCAATCTAAGCCTTCTCACGTCGGCTGAAGTAGGAGCTGTGGATCTCGAATGTCCTCACCTGAATCAACTACCCGGCCCTGTGAACCAGATCTCTCCTTACAGCTACTTCAAGGCCTGGTCACCTTTCATATATAGAACTCTCCGTTCAGACCTTGCTATGTGATGACAACCTCCGAGAATGTGGACAAAGGTCCCATATTTTTGAATTCGATGGAGGGTGCTGAGGGATCTCTTCACCCTATTTGCCCTAGATTGTTGAAAAAACTATTGAACAGCAACCATCAGAGAATCACATCCCCATCACCTGAAATGTTAAGACTCTGAATCTCATAGCACAATGTGGACTAAGTAAGCAATAACCCATGACAGGCTGTGATTACTGGGGATTAATCAACACCCTGGGTGCATTGTGGGGCACGAGGGCGAAGCCCGAGTGTCCTCACTGCACCCAGAGTGTTGATTAATCCCCAGTAACCACACAGCCTGGAGTGGGTTATTGCGCTTATAACACAGGCTATGTTTAAACAATAAAAAAACCACAAGAAAGGTGTTTTTTTGCTGTTTAAACACCAAGAAAGGTGGTGTATCCTGCCTTGCAAAATAGTCCCTAATAAATAATGCAACCGTCACTGATGTTATTCACATAGAAATGTCACACATACATTACTTAGATGATCTGTGCAATTTCTTGTGCATAACATGCTGTGTACTTTGCCTACGACATTTCTTGTAACCCCCCCACACACAAACACACAGACACACACACATCACAGGATCTTGCACAACTTCTATATCTGTGACACAGATCCTACGTCTCCTTGAGCAAATGAAAGTTACAGCACCTACACTGCCATGTGGTGAGAGGGATTTTCAGTGGAATACACGCAGCAGGGCATGATGCATTGTCAGGTCCCCACCCACCAAGCAACATCGCAGGATCTCACGACTTGCAAGCCCACAGTATGAAAATGCAGAATGTCATACCTGCTCTACAGGATTGCCGCACTTTGTCTCTCTCTCTCTCTCTGCTTTTGTGTCACTGTGAAGCTCATTTCCATATGCTGTGCCATTCTTTCTCTGACAAACACTGGGGCTCTCACCATGGGAGGGGAGGAGGCCATGCAAAAACAGTGCCAGCATTCTCTCCCTATCCTCTTGTCTGTGTGTATGATGGCTGATGAGCAGCGCAAACACAAACACTGGAACCACTCTTAAGACAGAAAGAGAGAGAGAGAGACAGAGACAACACATGCTCAGATAGGCAGTCACAGATTCAGCTAAGGACCCGTACACTGCAGTACAGCTCCTGATCTTTACATCAATGTGTGTGTGTGTGTGTGTGTGTGTGTGTGTGTGTCCCTGTCTCTCTTTCTCTCCCACTATATCACGCAGTGACATGACCGGGGTGAGACGCTCTCTCTGTCTCTCTGCATCCCCAGTGTAGAGTCTGTGTGTTTTGCTCACTGTGCCACATTCAGCTGCTACTGCTGGGACCAACAACCACCTTCATAGAGCCAGATACACACACAAAGGAGAAGACAGGAGAGTGTAGCAATGCCGAATTCAATGTTCCACATGTTCTCTCTCAAAGTATCTTGTAGTACAATTCGAAGTAGTACAGATCTCATTCTCACACTATACAGCATGCCACTTTGAGTTGTACTTCTTTAACAGTTGCTAGGACAGAACACTATTCTGTTGGGCTGGTCGGTGGGAGACATCCAGAGCTTTGACAATCAGCATATTTACCGATCACGGTCAATCTGGACTGCAACTACCGGGATTTACATGACAGATTCACTGATGCATGCAAGAACATGATGTTTCCTCGAATAGCAATTGCTACATCTTAGGTGAGTACTGATTTCTATTGCAGATGAAGCACACTCAGCGTGCATGTATTAGAGATTAATGTACAGTCAGATGACTGTCTTTAACCAATCCAGTAGTAGTATTTTACTGCCCATGTTATAATGTCACTTATATGTGTGTCATGTTGCTGAGGTAAATGTAAGTAACTATAGATCAGAAAATGCTACAGTGTTTGTAAATAGGTAATGGAAGGCACTTAATCCTGAATTCTGCTGTTGTACAGATACGATGGGATGGGAGGAGATTATCCTAAATGGTATTAGACTTGTTTTAAAAATACTACCATGGTTTAATTTAATTAAGTCTCATTGATTTCAGGGCACCTTTTTAGGGACTGGTCCAATAAGATGGAAAAGAACTGCTCTCCATTTATGTTGATGTTCAGATTCAACTCTACAATATGCGGCTGTTACCACACTGGAGGCATGTTTCTTTTTTCTCCAGCTAAAATATGCTGCCTAAACCTACGAGTTCTCTCTGCAGTTTGTACCTTGGCACCCTTTCACTGTGTGAAGCTGTTGTCAAGTGAGGGCACAATCTCATTGACTTCTCCTGCTCCCAATTTTGTAAATCTCCACAGTTAGTGCTGTAACCCTGTGTGGCTGTACGAGGAAGCCAGTGTTGTGCAAGCCGAGACTGGCATTGCTCCCCCCCCCCCCATAAGGTGCTTTTAATACAGTGTCCATATGTTTTATTAAAATTATAAAAAGCAAGCAGTGATAGTGGCAGAAAAACAGACTTCACCCTCTGTGTCGACAGTTTCGTGCATCACCACCTTCTAGACTGTCTAAAATTAAAAGAGAAATCCCAGTTCACCTTGTTGTTTTTTCCCCTTCTGCATGCCTCAGTTTTGAAGAAAATGCACTGGCTGATTTATTTAAACTTTTGGGGATTATTTAAGTTTTATTTTATTAAAAATTGTTGAAGCTGAGCCGTGAAGGGTGCAGAGACTGAGAGCTATAGGGATGTGTAATTAAACAAACACAGTCATTTTCATGAAGGTGCTTTTGTTTTTCTCAGTATACATGAAAACTGGTATTCCAAGGCACCTTTGGTATTGCAAGGCACCTTCCCCTAATACTGTATACAGAGTCTATTTAGCTTCAGCCTAAATGTTGCAAATGGAAATATTCTGGGACTGCTATCCCATCAGCTGTTCATCTAAACTATAATGTAACCCATGATCATTTCTTTAATTGTTGTCCTGCAATGACTGATAACTGTTGGAATCCCTTTCTTTCACAAAATCTGTCTTCCTCCATAGACATCGGCAGCTATGAGTGCAGGGTTACGAGAGCTGGGGCACTTTAGTGTGCATCTCAGAAGTGCCTTTCAGCTTCACTCCCCTCCTCCACTGCTGAAATCTGTCAGACAGTGTTTGAAGCTTTACTGTCTGTCCCGTTTACTAATTTGAGCAGTTTAACAATCTTCTCCCCAAAACAATAGAATATCAGCTCCCTAGCATGTAAGCTGGTGTGAACATCTTCTAAAAATTACATCAGGTTCACGTGTTGCACGCTTGACTTGAGTGCAGCATTTAAGCTGGTATGAACATCATTTAAATATCACATCAGGTTCACATGCTGCATGCTTGCCATGTGTGCAGCAGCTAAGCTGGTGCAAATCTCATCTAAAAAAACACATCAGTTTCTATTTCTTATACTACTGCTAGACAATTAGTCATTAAAATGCATTTTTTATTTGAATTCCCATAAATATTAGGTAAACTCATTCATTCTGATCCATTTGCAAGTAGTTTAGTGGCTTTTGATTTTTGTCATTAAATTACCATTAATTTGTAAAGTATTGTTTGCTTACTGCATTAAATGCTTAGGATATAGCCAGTCAACATTGTCAAAAGTTATCTCCCCAACTCCACTCCATTCAATACCTGTTCCATATGGATCATGAAGCCACCCATAGGTGAAGAAACATGAAAAACAAATCAACATTTCAGTCCTTCCTCCTTCCCCAATTCCCATGCAAAACAAAATATTTACTTTTACTTACCCGGCCATATGGCCAGAACCTGCAGCCTGGCACAGTGTGCCACCAGCCCAGTTTTCAGTCTGTTGCCCTGCTCTCCTTCTGCTAGAAGCTGGATGCTAGAACTGAACATCACAGGTCCCCACTGTTGTCCACAACTAAGTCACCTCACCAACCATACCCACCCAACCTAGGTTGCCTGCTTCTTGCTTGGTTGCTGCTGTGGCTGCAGCTGCAGTGCAGTGATCAAGCCATATGAAGGCCACCCACACTGCTATCACCACTTCTGCTAAGTCTAACTTGCTGCTGTGGGGATCTGTGCTGTTTATTTTTTTTTTTTTTGCAAGGCGAACCTAGTATAGTAAGTAGATAGCCTAGTCTTGAGTTAGCTTCTAGCTCACCCTCTGTCCCTTCAGCCACCAGGGGAGATGGAGACTCACTAAGAGCAGACCAACAAAAATATGCTGCCATAACACTGCTATTGAGAGTTCAGTGCTCACTGACTCCTCCAAGCTATAGTGTGCAGTCTGTCTGCTCTGTGGCAGAAAAGACAGTGTCGCACTTGCAAGACTCATGCGCTCTTTCTTGGCTGGAGCTCAACCACATTACATGTGATTGTGCCACTGCTTATAAGTGGAGAGAGTGAACAACATAATATAGAAACAGTCAAGTCTGGAGAGTACCTGCAGCACGAGCACACACAGGCCAGGTGGGCATTTGTTGTGCAAAAGATTAAATCCAAATTTAATGCCATTATTGCCACACCTTAAGAACAACCTAGACACAAATATGAGGGCGGGGAGCAACTGCCACCCTCTACCCTATCTAAATGACACCCCTGCTTAATGGTAGAAATTCATTCTCAGGTGCTAATGAAATAGTTTCCGCTGTGTTCTGAGATACTGTATCTCCATGTTTCTGTTTTTATGTTTACCACAAAGGGGGTCCAGGTGAGATATGGAGCAGGGGTAATGGGACTGCAGTGGTCATTTAGGCCACCAGAGATAATATTTTTATTTTTGTTACAAATGGGTTCCAGGTGATCTAAGGAGTCATTGTGAAAGGTTGCAGTGGTTGTTTAAGCCAGCTGAGGTGAAATTTTTATTTTTGCATAAAATCGGTTCCGGTTGATATCTATAGTTGGGGTGAAAGGTCCATGGCAGGCATTTGAGACACTTGAGAAGATATTTAAAGTTTTTGAAAAAGTGGGTTGTAAGTGACTAATGGAGCTGGTGTAAAATGTCTGGGGTTGTCATTTAGGCCACCTGAGGTGATATTTTTTTTTTTGCCAAAACTGTGTTCAATTGATCTATGGATACATTGTGAAAGGTCTGAGGAGTTTGTTTTGGACACCTGATGTGACATTTTTATTTTTACCAAAAATGGGTTCCAGGTATTTTATGGATCTGGAGTAAAAGATCTGCAGTGGACATTGATGCCACCAGAGGTAATGTTTTTATTTTTACTAAAACTTGGTTCCAGGTTATTTTTGGAACTGAGGTGAAAGGACTGCGGTAGTCATTTAGGCCACCCGGGGTGACATTTCTATTCATTTTTTGGCGGAAATCAGTTCCAGGTGATTTCTATTTTTTTTTTTTGCGGGGGGCAGAACTTCAGCCAGGAAAAAAAATGGTTAGTGACTGGGTGGGTTTAAGCCCAAATCTGATGCACTGCTCCAGGGTATATACAGATGAATCTTATACATTTGATTTTTTCCTGATTTGCATATCACTTTTCAGTCAAAACAAATAAGATGTACCTTTTAGAGATGTTACAGACATTCTAGAGCTGTCCCTTGTATTCACGGACAGTTGCGTGGTAAGGTATGCACTGACTGTTGGAGCCCCACTATAGTCAGGCTTATGCTCCCCCCCCCCAGTGAAGCTGACCTCCACATCCCCATGCTCAGGCACATTATGACAGAGGGCAAAGGAGACTGCAGGGGTGTGCACCATTGAAATGAAAGGGGGTATGTTTTTATTATATTTTATATGTTATTGATGGAGAGTTGGAGATTAATGATAGCCACAGCTCGACTAACAAGGGCTTTGTTAGTAGGACAGTGGCTAGCCTTCATTATTCTCTAACTTATCATCATAATGTATAAAACAGTAATAAAAAAATAACTCCATTCATTTCAAGGGGGTACGCACCAGCACTCTGACCCATGGACATCATCTCTTAAAGACTCCTGTCTCTAGCTCCCTAGTACTCAATTAAGAGACTTTTTACTTATATCTGTACTTGGTGGGTTGTCTGTAGCAGCATCGCTGTACCCACTACACTGTGTGTGCATGGGGGAGGGGGGTTACTGGCCATGTGGATGTGTGTCGAGTTATTGCTAGTTTTGTGTTCGCACCTTTTAGTCTGTTTGTGTGGAAACATTCAAAACTATGGAAAGAAAATTGTAGGAGCACAGGTCAGACAGAAGTAATTAAGTGGTTTTGTGGGTACATTTTTGTATTGGGGGGTCGGAAAAACCGCATGTGTTTCCATTGGTGTTTGTGCCATAGTCCAGCTGTGGAACTGAGATGAGGGAGAGAAGAAAACTGATAGCATAACAGTGGCTACAAGCATGCCACATGTGTGCAGTTGTATTCAGATACAGTATGAATTGAAGTACAAGTGAGCCATATGTGTCCAGACAGTGTGGCTTAGTGGTTAAAGGCACTAAACTGCAAGTCAGGAGACTTGGAAGCATGAAGACCTGGGTTTGAATCTCATCAACTCCCACTTTTGTATGGTGTGATCTTGAGCTAGTCATTTAACTTTTGCGTGTGCTGTTATCAGTAACCACGCATGCCACATGCATGCAGTCTTTCCCAATTTAAGATAAAAATCATGGTTTCCACACTTGCTTGCTGCACGCATGCCATCTGCAAGCAGTCGGTTCCAATTTAACATTTAAATCATCTTGCAACACGCATATTACTTGGGTAGTTTTATGTGTGCAGCATGAAAACATTTCATATCATTATTTATGTTGAGCGAGCAGGCAGAGAGTAAAAAACTGACACTCATTTTTTTTCCTTTCTTAAAAAGGTGAAATGAATAATAAAACCCGTAGTGGGATGCCTGTCTTCCATGGTATTATATAGCTGTGTTCACCAAGTTGTTGTGTATGAGTGCAACAGTGAATCATAGAGGTTGCATGATGTGTGTGTGTGTGTGTGTGTGTGTGTGTGTGTGTGTGTGTGTGTGTGTTTCACAGTGAACAAGAAATTATCATAAAGTCAACTGGAGTAACCACAAAAAAATCATTATTGAGACATCTGTAAACTTGATCATTTAGGAAATATTTGTAATGAGTTTTTTCATAAACAAAATGACAATACACATGAAAATGTGTTTGATAACCAACAAAGTTATTCTAGTGTTAAGAATTTAGGGAATTATACATTGAAAAAAATATCTTGATTTGTTTAGCTATTAACACAGTTATGACTGCTTTCTTGGGGATTGCCTGCTGTCTCTTTCTTTCTGTCTCTGTCTCTCTCTCATACATATTATTAAAATGATAAAAAGCAAGCAGTGATAGTGGCAGAAAAACAGACCTCACCATATGAATTGACAGTTTTGTGCATCACCAGCTTTCTCAAAACTAATCAGTGCCAACTAACAACAAGCATTTGCTAGTACCGAATGTTTGCTTGCTGATTCTAGCATTGAACTTGCAGGAGTTAGACAGATGCAGAATAGGAATGGCAGTGAAGTACTGAACTCACGCCAACCTCATCTCCACCCTGCAGAGATGGACAGGCATTGGAGTGTGCCTTTGGGTCATCACCCATAACGCTCATGGCATTTCACCTCACCCTATCCTGCAGAAACCAAGTGTTGAAGTGTGCCTTGGGGTGTTCAACTTTTCAGTCACCCTATTTCATAAGGACATACACTGAAATGGGTGCAGCATAGGAGACTGAGGTGAACTCTAGGGCCGAAGAGTCCAAGGCACACCTCAGTGCTTGTCACTGGCTTCAGGGTGGCGTGGGGGTGGAATGGCATGAGCATTACAGTTGACAATCCAAAGACACACCCCTGATGCCTGTCAGTCTGTACAGGGTGGGACATTATGGTTAGAAACCCTAATGCCCTAGTGGTTTGTTGGTATTTGTACTACAAATTTTCAACATGGTCTTTTTGTGACCCCCACCTCATGAAAGCATTTGGGACCTCTGCTCATGAACAGTAACACTGTGATTTTGTTAATCTGTCCCGAACGTTGATTTCCCACAGCAACCATGCCATTCTGCGCCAGTTGTATGAAAACACAGTTCGGGCAGGATATGAAAAATGACAGCTGTACCATTCATCGGGAGGTGTGAAGAGATGGCAATGTTGAAAATCTAGAGTGCAAATATTAAAAATGCTTGAACTTCCAAGCATACATGGAAACTGCGTAATGCACGCATGTAACACAGTCATTTAGTGGAATTATTTCACCAAAATTTCAACATAGGCATTTTGTGACCTCTGCTCATGAACAGTGTCACTATGAATTTCTTAATCTGTCCCAAACATTGATTTCCCACAGCAACCGAACCATTGTGTGCCAGATATGCAAAAACACATTTCAGGCAGGATGTGAAAAATGACAGCTGTACTGTTCATAAGGAGGTGTGCAAAATTGACAATGCTGAAAATCTTGAGTGAAAATATTACAAATTCTCAAAGTTATGAGTGTGCATGGAAACTGCGCAACGCACGCTCATAACATAGTCATTCTATGGACTTTTGTCACCAAATTTTCAACATAGGCATTTTGGGACCTCCGCTCATGAACAGTGTCACTGTGATTTTCTTAATCTGTCCCGAACCCTGATTTCCCACAGCAACCACGCTACTGTGCGCCAGAAGTGTGAAAACACATTTTGGCCAGGATGTGAAAAATGACAGCTGTACTGTTCATAAGGAAGTGTGAAAAAGTGCCAATGTTGAAAATCTGGAGAGAAAATATTACAAATTTGCGAAGTTATGAGTGTGCATGGAAACAGCGCAATGCATGCTCGTAACACAGTCATTTTTTGGAATTTCTTCACCAGATGTGCAATATAAGCTTTTTGGGAGCCCACCTCATGAACAGTGACACTGTCGTTTCACTAATCAGTCCCAAAAGGTGATTCCATACAGTGACCGCAAAATCACCATTCGGTACTGAATAACCAGATGGCAGTCACTGAATTCATGAGATGGGGTCCCAAGAACCCCATGTTGAAAATTTGGTGCCAAAATTTGCAAAAATAGCTGAGATATCCACCTAAGTGGAACCCTCCTCCCCCTTCCCCCATTTATGCCACTATACAGCTTACCGGCATTTCTTCAGTATGTGGTCACCTTTAAAGAGTGCAGACGTGTTCCTGCTCCACCAAAGATCATCACACTAGGCTCTGGAGGTAAGTATGGGGTGAGGGGGATGTGGGGAGGTTGGGTGCACAGAGGGTGGGTGCGGGTTGGGGAGGGGGCACCAGAGACAACGAGGGATGGTTTTCTGTTTTTACAGGGTTAAAAAAAAAAGACCTTGTGGGACAGCTTTTCTATCACAGGGACCCCAGTGTGCCACCTGGGTGTTTGTTGGGGGAGCTGTAGCGATTGGGGATTTGGCACCCCATTGGCACATACAGAGTATTTTAGGGGGGGCATGGGTCAAGGGGGATTGGGCACCCCCCTTGGCACTCAACAAATGGGGGGCATTATGCAGACGGGATTGGGCCCCCCCATTGGCAAATGATCTTGGGAGGGGGCATGCCAACAGGGCAATTGGGCACCCCATTGGCTTTCATGGGGACTGTGAGAGGCAGAAGGTGACAGCTGCTGCCATGTTTATTTAAAACAAATGAGGGAGACATTATGCCGATGGGGACTGGGCTACCCTGTCAGCAAATGAACTGGGGAGGGGGCATGCCGACAGGGGGATTGGGCACCCCCATCGGCTTCTATGGGGACTGTGAGAGGTGGCTGGTGACATCCGCTGCCATATTTATCGAATGGGACACCAAACAAGGCAAGCTGTGATTCGCCATTGGAATCAGGGGCCACCCCAGCAGCAAAAACAGTTGATTGTTAAGTGACAGGGCACTCCCTGATTGCAGCAGTGAGTTTCTTTCAAGTTGGTGGCATGCTACAATATTGCTGTTATTGACAGAGTGCTCTTCTATGGGCACCGCAGAGACCAGACCCAAAATGGACTGCTGCCATTGGCCACAACACTGCCGCACCTCCAAAACTCGCTACTACAGCAAGCTGCTGCAATATGTTTCTTGTGCATGCGCACAAGCAAACATAAAAAAGAAGGAGGTAGGGAGACCGTGTGTGTGTGTGTGTGTGTGTGTGTGTGTGTGTGTGGTGGGTGCAGAGGATTTGGACTGGAAATTAACTTGTTACAGAGGGAATGCTTTTTGTAGTACAAATTAGAGTCAATACAAAGTCCTGGTTTAAATGACTATTTTCAGTCATAGACCTTCCTTGTGAACTGAATACTGTGAGTAGATTGTGTGATATTCTATGCTATAGTCCAATAATTAATGGGCCCCCCCCACAGGGACCACAGGCTCCAACCACTGAACCAACTCAGCCCCTGGACTGACGGCTGTCCTCCAGCTGCCGCCCAAGTCCTTTTGCCCAGATCCACAGCCTTCCAGCTGGCCCCCCCCACAGGAACCGCAAGCTCCGATCGCAGAACTGACTCGGCCCCTGGAACGATGACTCTCCTCAAGCTGCCGCCCGAGTCCTCCTGCCTGGATCCACAGCCTTTCAGCTGGGCCCCCCCCCCCGCAGGGACTGCAAGCTCCAACCACTGAGCTGACTCTGCCCCCAGCTCTCCTCAAGCTGCCGCCTGAGTCCTTCTACCCGAATCCACAGCCTTCCAGGTATGGCACTAGCCGCCTGCCAATCGGAATGGGAGCTCCTTTTCAGGGCCGCTGCGATTGGTCCAAAGCGCTCCACTGACTCTGCTCTCTCAAAACCAGCAATTTAGAGGACTTAAAGATAATTTTACTGAAATGCATGCTAAGTTACAGCTTGTATAGAGTTATAAGTTGCAACGTGTTCAAAAAAGGGCTGTGATTACAGTTTTCTCTGTGAATTTGTGCTGCTCCATTCAGGCTCAGACTTTTTGGCGCCCAAACTAACTGCTCCCATTGTTGTGTAAATTGGGCTCCCTGCTGGACTGACTGCACCTCTTGCATCAGCCAGCATGTTTAATTCTCCCCCTCTCTTCTTTTCTTCAGCAGGGACAGCAAGCTCCAACCACCGAGCCAACTCAGCCCATGGACCAACTGCTCTCCTCAAGCTGCCACATGAGTCCTCCTGCCCAGATCCACAGCCTTCCAGGTACGGCACTAGCCGCCCACTATTTGTGCCCCGCTGGCACTGTGCAATGGCTCCCCACCCACCCTTGCTTGACACTTATATTTATAATCAACCACTGGTCACCTGATTGGCATTTTGCTTTCTATCTACTCAATTCCCTATTGGCTCCTTATATTTCTCTACCACTAGAGGCATCTGCCAGCAGCTTCCCCTACATGAGCTGCATCTCGCTAACTCTATACATCCCACTCCAGTTTTCTCTCATCCTGTTTTGCTTGCACTATGGAGTCCTGGCCCACTTCTAAATTATGGTACCTAAACCCTGGCCCTGAATTTGCCCATCCACCAGCCGGTGCCCACCCAGCCACTATACCACTTTTACTACCAAATGGCCTTAAAATCATCCACCTAAATATAATCTCCAAAATCTCCCTATTGCAACCCATGGTACATGCCTATGCCCCTGACATCATTGTGATCTCTGAAACTTGGCTGTCCAAAAACATTCCAGACCATGCTATCTCTATCCCTGGCTTCACAATATCAAGACAGGACAGGACTGGCGGAGGTGGCTGCATGGCTATCTATAC
The DNA here is from genome assembly GCA_016271365.2 of Neoceratodus forsteri. Taxonomy (NCBI): domain Eukaryota; kingdom Metazoa; phylum Chordata; order Ceratodontiformes; family Ceratodontidae; genus Neoceratodus; species Neoceratodus forsteri. The sequence continues at coordinate 1,371,966,264 of CM057456.1, forward strand.
CTCCTCTTCCCTCCAGTTCATTCCCTCCTTCACAACTTCAGTTCAGTCATCCCATGAGGCTCTCCTTTTAAAAATCCCCTATCCCCACACTGTCTTCATCTTCATTGCTGGAGTTTACTGACACCCTGGACAGCCACATTCCAATGTCACTACTTGGTCACAAAGCTCTCCTCGTTTGCCAGCGGTTGAGAACTATTCATCCTGGGAGACCTAAATCTAAACTGGCTGGCCCCATCTTTGGCTAATACTCATTCTACCATCGATGCCTTAAACCTCCATCAACTGATACTGGAACCCACTTGTCTAAACTTTAAAACACTAAACCACTCCCTGCTTGACCTTGTCCTCACCTACCATCCCCATCGAGTAGTGGCCCACGGGCTACTACCAGACTCTATCAGAGACCACCACATGACCTTTGTAGTGCGTAAAATACATAGGACTAAACACCCAGCAAAAACTATTTTCACCAGACCCTTAGCATCACTTGACCTGCAATTATTGCTCCACGACCTCTCACAAGCTGACTGGTCCTCCCTTTCCATAGCAACCTCATCTGACAAGGCCCTTGCCTACTTCACCTCTAAGTTTCTTCAGATTTGGAATTTCCAAGACCTACCCCGTAAAACCAGGGTCCACGGCGAGTACCTCCCCTGGGTCAATCCTGAGCTTCTGGCCTGCCAACGAGCTCACGACCTTGCGTGGCATAAGGCCAAAGTCTCCAACTGCCTTAGTGATCACCAATGATACTGTGAACTTCAGAATGGCTGCACTAAAGCAATCCACCTTGCCAAAGCTAAGCACTTCAAGTGTAACTTCCAAACTAATAAAAACAATCCATCTAAATTCTGGAAGGTCATTCACTTCCTCTTCTCGCCATCCTCAAACTCTCCACCACCTATCCTCAGGCACAATCACTCTGTCCTTTCAGAACCTATAGGCATTGCTGAATGCTTCAACTCCCACCTCGCCACCTGTGCCTCTTCTCTGCTAAGCACCCTCCCAAGTCCCTCCCTTGCTCCGGTGGCCCCATCTCATGCCTCACACACTGACTCACCATCCACTGCACCTCCACCCACCACCATTTCGTCTCCACAATCTGTCCCCACCCCCCTCTGCTCCTTTGCCCTTCCTCCTCCACGAACCTCTCACCCCCCAGTTCTCCTTCTCTCCTTCTCTCCTGTCTCTCGTGACACTACCCTTCTAGCTCTCCTGGCACTAAACCCTACCAAAGGCTCCTCGCCTGGTGGCCTTGACCCTAGGCTCCTCTCTCTCTCTGCTCCTGCCATTGCCTACCCGCTCTCTTTCATACTAAACCTATCCTTTGAGACTGCCACAGTTCCCTCAGTTTGGAAACATGCAGTAGTCCTCCCCCTCCTGAAGACGGGTGACTTCTCCTCACCATGGAACTTTTGACCTGTCTATCTCCTGCCAACTTTAGCTAAACTACAAGAACACATAGCCCTCAACCAACTCTCCTCGTTCCTCTCTGACTCTGATTTCTTCACTCACTTCCAGTCTAGCTTCAGGAAATCCCACTCTACCACCACCTCTCTGCTGAGGCTAACAAAGACCATCTCCTCAGGCTTTGACAAAGGGTACATTATCTCGGCTATGTTTGTTGACCTGGCCAAAGCCTTTGACACTGTCTCACACCCCCTCCTCCTGCACAGCCTTTCAGCTACTGGACTATCCCCTTCTGCCACAGGCTGGTTCAGTGCCTACCTGTCCGGCAGGTCGCAATCAGTGAGAATAGCTGATGCTACCTCTCCCCCCTTGTCTATAACCACTGGAGTCCCCCAGGGCTCAGTGCTAGGCCCCATTCTGTTCTCCATCTTTTTAAATGACCTCCCCCTGGTTTGCTCTGCATCCAGCATCCACATGTATGCTGATGGTACAGTGTTGTTTACCCCTGGCAATTCTATCTCTGATGTCACTACCTGGCTCCAGTCTGACTTCACTAAAGTCCAATTCTGGTTTAGTTCTCATCAACGTTTTCTAAATGCCAAGAAGACAGTCTCCATGTCCTTTGGCACAAGGCAGAGACTCACTAGGCTAAGTCACCTTCCACTTTTCACACGCTTGATGGGACTGTTCTTGAGGACTCCCCCTCATTCAAGTTTCTCGGTATCTGACTGGACAGATACCTTGACTTCTCTGTACATATCGATGCTGTTCTGAAAAAACTAAGGCCCAAGCTCGGGGCCCTTTACAGAAACCGCAGCTACATCTGCTAGCTGCCAGGCATGAGCTGGTACAGAAGATGATCATGCACATTTTTGACTACTGCAACATAGTCTACAGTGCTGCCCCACAGTCCTACCTATCCAGACTGGACTCTCTCTTCAATTCCTTCTGTTGTTTCGCTCTTGATGCCCCTCCTCACACCCATCATTGTGATCTCTACCTCTCCCTCAACTTCCTTCCCCTCCACTCCTGGCATGCACTACATGGTGCTAAGATCATCTGTAAATTCTGGCATGGATCTCTCCCCTCATATATCTCCTCCTCTCTTGGCACCCCTACTCACTCCCTCCCTTTATTCCCTAAGATCCCAGGCTGACACACGTACCCTCTCAGTCCCCTGCAGAACTACATTCTCTGGCCAAAAAGCCTTTTCTTGCCACCTGCCTAAAATGTGGAATGCACTTCCTCTACAAATCCGCTACTCCTCCTCCCTATATTCTCTTACCTCAGCTCTGCACAATTACCTTACACCTAGCTGCACCTGCTCCTGACCCCCTCCTTGCCCACCTGCCTCCCTCTCTCTCTCTCTTTATCTCTCCCTTGCTCTCTTCTTTCTCTATCCCCCCTACCCCACCTGCACTTATACTGCCCTATATAGCCTAGCTCTTAAAAAGGTGTCTTTGTTCTTATGTTTTCGCCCTTGCAGCTTCTGCATCACCTGTGAACTGCCTGTAATGTAACTGTATGCATTTGTCTACCTTGAATCCTATGTTTTTGACCCTGTACTGATTCTGTATGTATGTATGTATGCATCTCCTATGAACCACCAGTAATGTAACTGTTGCATTTGCCTACTATGTATCCAATGCCTTGAACTTGTTTTGAAATTGTATGTATGTATTCACCCTATGTAATGTATGTAGCTATGAATTCTCACTCTGTACATCCCTCTCCCCATTTCCCCCAGGATGTACCGTGAGATGAGCATTGAGTTGCTCTGTGTATCTTTCCTGGTGAAACAATTCAATAAATAAAATAAATAAATAAATATTAAAATTCATACTCTATGTTTGGGTCATTTACCCTTTTTAGCATAATTTTAAAATGCTTTTTAGATTTATTACTTCTATTTATATTTTTTAGGTAGCAGCTTTCTAACTGACTATACTGTAGATACGTAAGGTAAGTGTTATATTACATTTATGCTGTCTCCCCCCATTTCCTCTCTTCTTTTCAGCATTCATTATATGTATATTTATCAATATCATTATTATATCTTTAGCATCCACTCATGTAAATTACAGAGTCTTTTGTGACTACAAATAATTTATTCATTATTTTTTATGCATCTTTCATGTTAAACCTGACCACATAAAAGGTTACCTGTTAGCTCACACTAATTAGTCTTGATAAAGCATGTGATGCACAACACTGTGAACTTGGAGGAAGAGGTCTCTTTTTCTGCTACTGTCACTGCTTGCTTTTCGTCATTTTAATAACATTTGTGGACAATAGAGAAGATTATCTGTTCTGAACTTATCTGAGCTACTGAGTACTATGGTTCAGAACAGTGAGGCTGGCGGTGTATTTCTCCACTTATAATTGTTATGCAGGTGATTTTATGGGGTATGTTTATTAGCCGACACAGCAAAATAAGATAGTATGCTGGGTAAACTAAGAAGATGTCATGCTGACATGGCACATGCATATGGTCCCTTGTGTTTACTGCGCCGAAATTGAAATTAGCCCTATGATCTCATTGTCATTTTGAAACTACCCATATGGAGAATTGTCATTATGGCAATCAGACATGTGACCTTTTTTGCAGATCACAGGGCAGAAAAAACAAGTGGCATGCCGTGTTGCAAAAATCTCCATACATGGCATTTCATTGGATGGTAAACGTTGGAGAGTGCATATGTGTATTACATAATATGTACCAGTGTCACAACCAGCACACCATCTCTGCATTCCCAGAGGGAAAACCAGTATCAAAGTGACAATGGTAGTGTGTGCATTACAATCCCATCTAAGGTGTCTGAAATGATATACTGGTCTACATTTATGTGTTGACAACTCAAGATGATATATTCACTTTGTGCAAATTATACTGTATCTCAAATGTATGGAACCATTGAATCTAGTCCCAGTGCTGTTTGACCGGAACGTACCACATATGGTAACTTGGCCGGTGTCACAACCAATCAACAAAGGTGATATCTAAATGTGCACTGGACATCACGAGAATTTCATAATATTTACTTTTCAGACTCTGGAAGCATGCAGTGCATTTTCATATAATTTTCATATCATTTGGAGAGATGAATCATTGCGATACTCTGGTATGTAACAACACTGCTTTCATAGCATGAAGCAGAGAGAGGTTGGCATGTAGTGTATGTGTGTTTTATCACAGAAAATGTATACTGCATATAGACACAGTAGTGAGTGCATATGTGAAAATTGACAACATGCAACTAACCGCAGAACCACACAATGGCCACTAAAGTCCCACATAATCAGGATGCAAAAAGGACAAGTGGAATCATTAGCACTGAGACATAATCTAGCAGATCATAATCACTACAATACAGATTAAATAAACACTCATTCCCGGTAACATGGATATTCACACAGCCACTGATAATTAAATACAATGAACCAGTGTGAAAGCAAGACTCATTGCTTGTGGACCATTAGAATGGAACTGGCATCAAGTCACCATGCACTCCACATATGTTGGCAGGAACAATACATTAATATTTTTTGATTAAACAGACATGATACCTTAGTTTTGGGGGTGATGGTTGAACTGCCAAACAGCCACTGGTAATGCAGTGTGGCAGTGGGGGTGGCTTTGGTGTACAAGGACACTCAACGCATGGCACCAGTTTCTTTACTTCACTATGATAGCTGGCAGTTGCCACTTATTGGACTGTCAACACCTGGGAACCACAGAGTGCTTGTGCTTGGGCAAACCCTACCCATCCCATCCCATTGGCTGTAGGCCAAAATACACGGAACCCCAAAAGAGCATGTTTGATAGCCCACTGATATTGAAGGATGTTGTTGTTTTGTGAGGACGTAGTGAGTCAAATACACATTGTAACTGGATGCGCTCATTCTCCAGCTTGTCGCTTTAATGGTACAGTGAAGCAGCAATGTACCTCTGCAACCACGTGATGTTATGGTACCCATAGTTCTTGTGTAACTACCAAAGTTACTGGATTTATGAGTGGATATTTTAATGCACTGCTTTCCATCACACAATGTAGCTTTTGGCGGGGTCTAGAATGAAACCTTGCCTTCTGTGTGTGTGTGGGGGAGTGACTATGGGGGGCTAGGTAGAGCAGTACTGGAAAGCAGCATTTGCACATTTTTGGCCACTATGTTTTTTATCTTACAGCATGGCAGGTACTGCTCATGTAACCCTCAAACAAGCCACCCCCCAACATGTGTAAAAAGGAGCAATATTGCCAGACTTTCCTGATGAAGTCGGGCACCACCAGCCAACAAAACATACTAACAGGTTGGATTGGTTGTCATAGAGGGTCTGGTTTACTTTGGTATGTGGCCAAATCAAGACACAAGTGCTCTGCATTACACAACAGCTGACATGTAGACCTCTGGCAGGGCTCCTGTGTATACTGACTCACATGGACTTAACAGTCACTGGCCTTGTTGCCGCACATGAACTGAGGAAGGCAGATCCCTGTCCCCTGATTTTATTTTTTACACAGTATATACACATGTCCCTCATACCTTGTGCAGAAAGTAACAATGGTGCTACATTGACAAATGGATCAGTGAGGCGGATTACTCCGAAACCTGTAGATCGCAATAGCAGGTGGAAGAAACAGCACTCCTTGGCATGAACTCAGCTTGCTAGACTTTATTAGGAGCCTGATAGAAAAAGACACTGCTGTTGGGAACATTTTAATAAAAAGAAATTAAAACTTCCCCTTCTGTTTACTTTTTATTGTGCTTATACTTTGAATTGTCTCTCGGAACTCGCACTGCAGCCCGTCTCTCGAAATTTAATATATCAGAGTGGGCCAGCAGCTGCTGCTCCATGAGACCTATAACCCATTCTTTAACTTTTGACCTGCAAGAAAAGTGATGGCAGGTTTAGGACCAATTTATTTTTCATTTAAAATGCTGCTAAACCCATATTATCAAGCTACTATATGCCACCGGGGTGTAGCAGGGAAGAGAAAGCCACTGAAAATCACTCCAAAAGGTGTCTCTCTCTCTCTCTCTCTCTCTCTCTCTCCCGCCCTCTCCCTTCATTTTCAAATTAAGCTATTTGCTGCTCCCTCGAACTCCGCTTTTGGCCCTTTTGCATTTTAAGGATTTATTTATCTTTCACAACTAGTTTTAATATGGGGACCATCTTTTTTTAGAAGTAGAAACCAGATGCAGGATATTAGTACTGCACTCCCTCTCTTGCCTCTCACAGTTTCACTCTGTACTCTTCACAAAAGAAATTTTAAAAAGTGCAGTGCGGAGTGCTTCTGGTTCTCAGGCTCAGAGGCTACTATTGACACCTTAGCAAGTTGTATGGTCGCAAGGAGTGACGTAGTCATTTTCTGAATGCAATAGGTCCGCAGGGCTATGCCCATTGCAGCCCTAAAAAGGAATCCTAGTGGATCAGCGCTCACCCCTTGTGCTTTCAAGAGTTCCTTTCCAGGTATTGCAAAAGGGGATCCACCTATCCTAAGTCACCTGTTGCCAAAAAGAGCTAAAACGGGAGAAAAAGAAAGACAGAAAAATCAGTCAGTATAATTAATCAGCAAATGTTAAGTGACTGACATAAAACAAAAAGTCAGATTCCCATAAGCATCACAAGAATAACATTTCAACCAATACAAATGGTTTGAGATCCCAGTCTGTGTTTAAGCCTATGGAATGTAGTGACCCTAGTGGAAAAAAAAAAAAACTAGCCGGCCCGGTGGCACAGAGGGCTGAGGTGCTGGATGCCTTACCTTGCGCTATGCTGGTGACCCAGGTTCGCGAATGACCTCGGGTGATCGGGGAGCTGGCATAGGGGGAGGGATGGAGCAGTACTGAGCAGCCACAAGGCAGCTCTCCCCTCCCAGGGATGGTTATTCACAATCCCTGTAGTTCTGCTTTCACTGGGTGAAGGTCCGGTGGGAAGCGTAGGTGGGTGGGGGCAACAGCAATAGCAAGGGGTGGGGTGGTAGGGGCAGGGCCAGTTCCTGGCGTGCACATGCGCCTCGACATATGCATATGTACATGTTTGCCGGGGTCCCGGCTATGGGAGCAAAAAGGGAAAAAACACTAAAAAACCTATATAGAAAAAAAAATCCAATAACTCTCCTTTTGGAGTAATTTAGTGAATCTTGTTGCCTCCCCTAGGGTCCTTCCCCACAGTTTCTATGACAGAAAAAAAGGGTACCATGTTGATTTTCACCATGCTTTTCACAAAAATGTTTGCCAATAGGGTTGTCTGCTAGCTCAGATCTAATATTTCAAATGTGCTCCTGCACACATTGGTGCAGTGGTCTGATGATTCTACCTATGTATAGTAGAGGGCAAGTGCACTATATAATATAGACAAGAAATTTACTCCCACAGTTTAGGAAGCTTCTAATCTAAACATCTCTGTTGTATACTTCATGGTGAAAAGTGTTAGCCTGAAAGCAGAAGCAGCAGATGTTACATCAGCTGCATTTGTGCATCTCTTTGGGAGGACAACCAATGTTTGGGAGCCATGGGTGGTGTACAAGGGCTGAAGCAACTTTGAACCAACTTATCCCTTCGATTCTCAGTTTGAGAAAAAGTAATCCTTGCCATCTCACGTAATTCTCTAGTTAACGGGGCACTGTCAACACCTCTTAGGCCTCAAACTGTCTGTAGCTTAAAAACACATTCTATGATTTTTCACATTCTGTAGAATGTGCTGATGTAACTGGAAGTTTGATTCTGATTCCTTTTTTCTTTACAAAACTGAAAAATATGCTGCCTGCCATGCTGGTGTTATCACACCAAGATGTGTTTATTTACATTCCTTAATCAACTCGCACTATATGTTTCCTGGACTTAGGAACACCTCCAACGTTGTCTAGCTACTAAAGATGCAGTGGGAATGGAGGATACTATTGCTCCTGAGTGCCTTCACTGTTTAGGGTGTTTCTAATGTTCAGGAAGTATGCAGTAAGAGTAGATAAAGTATAAAGATAAACAATACAAGGCTGGATATAGTTACATTATTAGCATGCATTTCAGTTCTACTAAGAAAGGATGCTGATTAAGAAACCAGAAAAACCAATGAATTTTAGAGAAGGCAAGCAATCAAACAATGTGGGTTTTCAACTAAAAATAGTATGATGCAAAGAGGTTTGATAGTGTCCCTTTAATATCTGGTCATTCAGCAGTATGGGCCAATATTTCCTAATGATGCCCCTATTTGTCCAGAAGTGGTAGCAAATTTTGTGATAAAGCTGATAGGTTCCTTTTTGGATTTCTTTTGTTTTGGCCAAAGAAGCTGATTCCTGTTAAGGCTCTTGGCCTTAGTCAGGGCTTCATTGAGAAGGTTAAGGGGTAGTATATATCTAGAAGAACTGTAACAGTTCTGTAGACTGGGATTCAAAATGCTCATGTTTTGAACAGTTTCTGTGTATCCGCATAAACTGTCCATATGGTATTTAATTTAAGAGGGATGTGGATCAGAACTTTCTGCCCACAAAAGACTATTAGTGGAAGATGGATTTGGATATCCTTTGGTTTGTACTGTAATGTTGGCATCCACATACATCGTTACATACAAAAAATTTAGACATTTTCTATCAATCGTGCTTGTGAATCTCAAGTTGAGTTCATTCATATTGAGTCACTAGAAATCTGCCAGCCTCTTTCTTAGACTCTTCACAGATACTGACAAAATTGTCAATAAAGTACCACCATTTTTAATGTGGTGGACAAATCGATTACAGTTATCTGGGTATATTACTTTTTCTTCCCAGAGTTCAAGGAAGAGGGTTGGCAAATGAGGGTGCCATGGCAGCCCCCTGTACCAGACAGCTGCAGGTGAAAATTATTGTTAAAGTAATTGTGTGATAGAGCAAATCTCAGTGCTTCTGTGATAAACTCAGTGGGAAAAGATTCTTCTAAAGGGTGTTTTCTCAAAAAGCTGGAACAGGCCTGAACACCCTGTTCATGGTTTATACTGGTGTACAAGTCCTGCACGACAATACCAAGAAACAAATAATTCCTATTCCATTTAAGATTTTGGTGTTTGTCCAAGACATCCATCATGTCACATAAGTACTATAGGAACCAAGACTGGATACACAATCATTGAGTAAAAAGTCTAAAAATTTACACAGATTGGCCATCAAAGATCCCACCTCTGGCACAAACGGACATTCTAGTTGGTTTTCTAATCACTTGTGCATTTTGGGTAGGCCATAAAAGGTGGGTACTACAGGAGAATCAACCCATAAAAAGTTCATTCATCATCCAAGATGAAGTGTGATGCCATCTCCCATAACAAAAGGTTGAACAATTGTTTGTTGAAGACTTCAACTGGATTATGAGTGATTTTCCTATAATACTTTTGATTTTCTAATAGCCCACAGACTATTCTCAGGTACTTAATTTCAGACAGACAGAATAACAATATTGCCAGTGCCACCCTTGTTTGCTGCTTTTGTAACATTGTTCATTGTCGTTAGCTCTTTTAGTGCATCTTATTCAAATGGTGTTCGTTTTCAGCAGACAAAGAGGGGCATAGTGTTAAGTAAATCATTGGTTTAAATATAATGCTCTCAAAGGCTTTTATGAGAGAATTATTAGTGTTTGGAAAAAACAAGGATTTAGATTTAAAAGTAGTCCATCTTATATGTTGTAAATGTCCTGCCTAAAACATCAAAAATTATGTAATTCTCATACAAGGATTAGCACGGTAATTTAGGTTTTCAAGTAGAAGAGTTTCCATTGCTTTTAAATTCATAAGATATTGTACATTGTATTCAGATGTTTCAGTATTATTTTCATTCTGATTACCCAGTGGTGAAGCAGGTTCCAAATCACCTAGTCCTGATAGCAGTTCTGGTACAGCATTATCAGGCAAGTTGGTAGAAGAACATTACCATAACTTTGTACTCCTCCATTATTCTCTACATTAACCCCAAACCCAATTTCTATATCAAGTTTTTCTTTTAGAGAAATAGTCACATAGATGGAGTCTCCTAAAAAGTTTAATTAAGTCCGTTTGGACAGAAAATCTGTCACGTTCTGTCTCTGGAATAAAGTTCAAACCTTTTTTAAGAAGAGAAATGTGTGAAGTATGCTGTAGGTCTTATAGGTGGAAATGGTATTCTTGTAAAGCTTATGGGAGTCTGACTTTGGTTTTGATTATGTCAGTCACTTAACATTGGCTGAATAATTATGTGATACAACTGATTTTTCTCTCTCTTTTCCCCCTTTTTCAGCTCTTTTGGGAAACAGGTAATTTAGTGCATGTGGATTCCCCTTTCTCCAGTACCTGGAATGGAACTCTTGAAAGTGCAAGTGGTGATCACTGCTCTATGAGGATGCCTTTCTACCATTGTGTATCTCTTGGAATCAGCAATTTCTTTTTTGTGATAATATAGCAGAAAATTTGTAAAATGTATATGATGCAGCATTGACATATTTATGGTAGCATTTATTACTTCTAATTTGCTGGCTACCCTCACCAGTACCACAATAATGAACTATACATAAATTCATATATGCTATAATGCTATATTGTGCAAGCTTTGAAAGAGTAATAATTATGTTTTTCTATATATTTATTGTCCTATGCATATTGATTGTTTAGATTTTGGAATCACTATCTGCTGTCTCGTTTGTTCACATCCTTCCACAACCACTGACTACTGAGCTTTAACTGTTAACAAGAGAACCAACCTGGTAGCTCTGTACTCATTTTATCTCTGGTATAAAAGAGACTGCCTAGGCAGCAAGACCCTGTCTCCTGATGAAGGCTACAGTCGATGTGCCGGGCCACCCTGTGGCTTAGTGTGACCTCACTACTACAGCATTATGAATTTGTACCTGTTTGCCACAATACATGCTTTGGATTTGCAACCCTGACATCCTGTGGATTGTTTCATCATGAGGTAACTATTATATTAGCAAGTGCCTGACTGCTTCCTGGACTGTAGTTTCAAAGAAAGGAATCTAACAAGTAACCCAGCACCAAACTCTGCCGCTACTGAGCACACATTTGTCTGTTTGGTTTCTAGTGTGAAAAAGCAGTGGTCAAGGCTAGTGAGATGCTGAAGTGTAATGGCAGGGGTATATCAAGCTGGATGAGGGAGGTGATGTTGCCAATGTGTCATTCGCTAGTGAGACCCCACCTGGATTACTGTGTCCAGTTTTAGAAGTCACACCTCAGCAGAGACATAGATAGGGTGGAGGCAGCCCAGAGGTGGGCAACTAAAATGGTGCTGGAGTTGCATGAGAAACCCTATGAAGAAAGATTGAGGTATCTCCCACAAGTACCTCACAGGGTGAACAGGGTGCAAGAGGGAAGTCTCTTTCAAATGATAAGAAACACCAGGACCAGGCCATATGCTATAAAGCTGGAGGGGGGAGGGATGGCATTTAAGAGAGATGTAAGAACATATTTATTCACAGAAAGGGTAGCAGACACCTGGAAAAGACTGCCAGCAGCAGTGGTAAAGGCAAAAACAGTGGGGTCAGGGAGGGCAGGGAGGATGGAAGGCTGCTGAAGACCAGTCAGGGTCTGCGGAGACAGATTAGATAGGAAACAAACAAGCAGACTGGGTGGGCCAAACTGCCCTTTTCTGCCAATAAATTCTCTGTTCTATATCAGGCCTTCCAAAAACTGATCATAATAGTTAAGTAATCCAATGAATTCTCAAAGTTCTGTGACATATGTAGGCTGGGGTGATTTCTCTATGGCTGTAACCTCTTCTGTAGTGGGGTGCAACCCTTCTACATCCACTACATGTCCTAAAAACTCCACACTGGGCTGTAAAAACTTACATTTGACAAGCTACCTGGACACCATAAGACACAAGCCAGGTATCATCCAGTACCTTTAAATGTTCCTCTTTTGATCCATATGTGATCTAACCATCTTTTAGGAAAAATACCACATGGTCTAATTCTTGTAAAATATGGTCTTCTCGAAACTGGAAAACAGCAGGTACACTAGAAACTTAATAGGGCAAACTGTGTTATCTGTACAATCCCCGATAGGTGATTAAAGTCAGATACTCCTCAGAATCTGAGTCCAGTTGCTGGTATACATTTGATAAGTTCAGTTTAGTGAAACAAACCACACCTGCCAGAGTGGCAATCCCATCTTAAACATTTGGAAGTGGATGTGTCTCATCATCAATACATCAATTTATGGTAACTTTATAGTCCCCACATATGAAAGGGGATTTGCCAGATTTAGGTTCTACCACAATTGGTGCTGCCCATGTACTTTTTTCTACCTTAGAAATTATACTACTGGCCTCTAACCTTGTTAACTCTTTATCCACTGCTTTACAAAGAGCATAAAGTATGGAATGGGTCTTACGAAACAAAGGTTACTGTTGCTCCGGTGTCAACCTGAATATTCACAGGTGTGCCATCTAAATGCATTTTAATATTTATTAGGGCTAAGTGAACCTCCCAAAGTTTGGCCACTCCAATTTCGATCATCAAACTGCATAAAGTTCACTAAAGTTCTCTTAATGGCAGCCTAGTTCACACTAGATTGATCATTAAAACACATTAGGAAATAGGATTAAATTAAATAATGCACTGGGCTGAAGCACCCAAAACAGCAGGATGATGCAGTGGGCCACATTGAGGAGTACGTGTTCCAAAAACTGGGTCCATTCAGTCAGTGCCAAACCTGGACAGCGTTAGTAGTAAACAGGAATATCTGGCTAACAATGCTCAGATAAAATGGTTTGTAAGGTGTATGTATGTCCACAAAATATCAATACAGAATCTCACAGTGTAGGATACTGGTTCCTAAAGCTATGCACCCTTGGAACAGTGCCATACATGGAAGCTTCCCATTATGCCATGGATAAGTGTTGAAACATTGCTTTCATACATAATTTTACACCTAAAATTATTTATTCAGCCTGTGTAAACCTGCCGAAAATTTATGAAACATTTAATCTAAAGAAGACTGCTGAAGACAACAGTGCAGCATTCACCAGTGTGAGCTACTGATTCCAAAATGTATGTGCCCACTGGGGCAATGCCACACATGGACAAGACTTTCCATTATGCCATGGTTAAGTGTTGTACATGGGCAACTGTAACCACCCAGTCCCCTGAGGTTACTAGAATCCCTCAATATCAGTGCTAGGCAGGGAGAGGCAGCTGGTGACTAACTAGTTAAATGAGTTTTTCACCTGCTCACTCATCAGTTTACTTGGCTTCAGCTGAGATGGAAGTGATGAGCTCATTTGGAACTCTCGTGGCAGCATAAACCATAGCCAGCTGTAAGAAGGGAGTTAGACTGTTGAGACTAGAGTCAGTGTGTGTGTGTGAGCCAGTAGTTGGAGGTTGCTGTTTGAAGTTGAAGGAGTGAGAACTGCTCAGCTGAGGACTGAGTTGAGGGCCCTGCATTCTCAACCTAGTCCTGGTAATTCTCCAGTTTGCCAATAGAAGTGGTGGAAACTGTTGTCTACAGTTGGATCTCCTGATTTTCATCCCTAGAGGGGTGAAAAGGATTGCTAGTGGATGGATCCTAGGGGCCATCCCCTTGATCCAGGATGTTTTGAAGCTGCCTGAAATGTCAAACAGTGAGTAGGGTCTGCCTTTTGCTACAGAAAGCAAGTACCTGGACTATTGAATTCTCTGGATGAAAGGGAAGACACAACTTTTCTGTGAATTCAGAAGTATGAGACTGTTCAAATTTAAAGTTGGCTGAAGTGTGTGATGTCCAGAAGTATGACTATATCATATTGTTCAGGACTTTACTTTTTCCACTACCAGTGTAAGGATTCAAATGCTGGATGCCAAGTTTCATTCCATAAGCATTTTCCAAAGTGTGTTTCCAAATGTTTAAAGTGTATCTCTGAAAGAATGGCTGAGTATGGATTTGGGAGCAAAGGGTGGGCAGACCCCCATCTAGAGTAACCAGTTCAGGACTACAGGTTCAGTAAGGGCATGTGGTTACTTTAGACAAAAGGCCAATGTCTGAAGAGAATATTACCCCCTGAAGTGGATTACAGTTTCTTCTCTGGTTATGAAGAATGATGGTAGTCTTTAAAAATGTGTTTTCAGTTGTGGCCACTGCCACTAGAAGAAATGTTTTATGTTCTACCATATGTGGCATTACAAAGTGAAAGTGGCCTATGTCCTACGCTATGTGGGAACTCAAATCCAAGTGTCCTATGTCCTACTGTGGTGGGAATACAAAGAGTTTTCTGTCAGATATGGTCGATTTGTTGTTCTGCAAGTTCCTAGTGTCATGATGTGTAAACCACTGGGATCCACCCATGCTTTGAAGAACATCTTTTGGAAAAAAAAACAACTCTAGAACCCTGACTATGATCTGGACAGTTACGTTGTGCTTCCTGTGTGGAGTTACTGGGTACCCCTCCAGAAGTTAGGCCTAGCAAAGCTGTAGCAAAATGTTCTCTCCCCAGGACCTGGTTTTGTAAATACTAAATATGTTATATTGCTTTTGTACGCCCCCAACCCTTTGATCTCTAGAAGAATGAGCCTGGTATACATTCCCAAAGCTAGGGGTTGTGCCAATTGTCTAAATGTTTCTAAATCTGCACCCAGTAAGGGGTGCCAGGGGTAGCTAACTGTGTAAAGTAGCGGGAGGAGAGTGGTTACACAGCATTGCCCCAAAAGTTATTTGGCCTGTATAGGCCAGGAAAAATTGTCACAAAACATTTGCCTGAAGATGGCTAACTGAAGACAACAGTGCAGTTTCCTGCATTGTGGGCTACTGGTTCCAAAAACTGTGTTCCCATTCAGACAGTGCACACATGGACAAGGCATCCTGATATGCCATAATGCATATAAATGTTGTACACACTGGTTTCATTGGCAACTCTGCCCCAAAGATTATTTATTTGGCCTATGTACACCTGCCAAAAATTCAAGAAACATTATTCTGTAGAAGAATGAATGAAGACAACTGTGCAGCATCCCACAGCATGGGCTACTATTTCCAAAAATTATGTACCCATTGAGACAGTGCACACATGGACAACAGTTCTCCTTATTCCTTGAATAAGTGATGTACATACTGGTTTCATGGGTAATGCTGCCCCCAAAATTATTTATTCAGCCTAAGTGGACCTGCCAGAAATTCACTAAACATTAATCTGAAGACTAACTGTCGGCAACAGTGCAGCATCCCACAGTGTATATCTATGCGTGTAGGCTACTGAATCCAAAAACAAACTAATGGACACACAAGTCCTCCCTATTCAATTCATCATCCTCTGTTGTCTTTAGCCTAGCTGGAGGTGTAGGAGATTCATCATCCATAAACTGTAGCAAAAAGGGCTTTGGGAAAAAGAACAGGTTAATTTTTAAAAAGTGAGCATCTCTACATTTTGAGTTGAAAGGTGTGCTTGCCTGTTGATGAAAATATAGTTTGCAGCACTGAAAATTAGGGTTAGGGTTAGAGTTTTGAGTATGTACTTGTAGGTGGGCAATAGGGATGGGTGGGCCAGTCCGACAAAAATCAGAACCCCCCCAGATCTCCCATTGTCTGTCGGACTCGGGTAGATCTGAATTCAGGTGGAGGTCTACTGGGCCCACCTCACAGTACTTTCCCTACAAAAATATTTCTTCTATTTATTAAAAAAAAAATTGTCCCCTCTCCCATCTTTCAAACAACCACCCTGGATCTCACAGTGACAAAAAAAATGTTTTGGTTTTTTTTTTGTTTTTTTTTCTTCCCGACTGTTGTTTACAGCCTCACACTCTTGCTCCCGGAAGGTTGTTCCCCAGCTGGCTGGTATTCTTTTTATTTATTTATTTTAAGAATCAGTTTACAACCTTTGAGCCAGAGGCTCGTTTCCAAAGGTACTTCGTCACATAAAGACATACATTGCGTTGCGGTTACATAGCAAAGATTTGCAAAAAATCAATAGGCATTCACCAGAGGTGCCACGTCACATTGTGGTCAGACAAATGCAATTTGGTACAGGGTACATGTAATTGATAACAGGTATTACACAAGTTGGTATCAAGTGAGCATTCTGGTAGGTAAACATTGAAACAGCTGGCACTGGCCAGGTTAAACCTAGGCATGGTGTACAGGGAAGTGGTGGAGGGGATGGTTGGGTGGAGAGCGGGAGGTGGAGGCTATGTTCAGAGACAGGAGCAGTTACGAGTGCTGAAGATGTGGTTCCGAAGTGCGGTTTTGAATGTGGAGATGGTGATGGTGGCAGGGAGAGAGTTAAACCAGGTTGGGGCTCTATAGCAGAAGGACCTCTGGCCATGGCTGGTTCTTGTTCTGGGGACCTTTAGAATGGTCTTGTAGGAAGACGTGTTGCAAATGGTGGAGGGCTCTGGTGATGGATGCCGCATTCCCAGGGGGAGAGCCTAGGGTTTTTTTGGTGAGGAGACAGGTCTGGTATCGAGCAGGCTCATCCAGGGTAAGCAGGTTAGCATCGACATATAGCTGACAGGTGTGTGTGAGCCTGGGGCACCAGTAATCAATATGCATGCTTTATTCAGGGTTAGGTGAATTTTGTTGAGTGCAGTGGTGTCGGCAGCACCGTGTACTGGTGAACCATAGTCTCTACAAGGGGACAGAGCAGACGTGTAACAGCTAGCAGGAAAGCATTTGGGGAAGGCAGGTTTGTATGTGAATAGGATGCCTAAGCCGTGGGTTGGTGGCGGATGTTAGAGCGTCGATGTGGTTGTGAAATGTGAGGGCTGAATCGAAGGTAATCCTGAAGGTATTTGTAGGAGCAGACTTGCTCCAGTGGTTGGTTGGTGCTGGAAGGATATAGAGTGGTGGTTGCTAGCTTTGTTTTGGGGGTGAAAAGAGCATAGTTTTGGTTTTGTTAAGATTGATAACAGTCTGCACTCCTTAAACCAAGCCTCGGCACTGTTGAAAGACTGCTGTAGGGAGTCCTGTAGGAGATGGGATTACGGTGGGTGGCAAAAGGACAGCCAGCTGCCTGCATACAAGCAGAATTTTGCCAGAGCATGCACTGGGCAGGGTGTTCAGATACAGCAGAAGAGAAGGGGCCCAGGATGGAGCCTTGGGGACCCAAGAGAGAATGGGACGGGTATCGGAGAGTGTGCTATTAATCTTGACACACTTGACACACTGGGATCGAGTGTCAAGATAGCTAGCACACCATGCCAGGGGGCCAGCCGAGAGACCAGTGAGGCAGAGTGCATTCAGCAGCAGTGGATGGGAGACAGTGTCGAAAGCCTTTGAGAGGTCAATGAACACTGCACCAGCTAGGGAGCTGGTATCCAAGGAGGAGTGTAGGAAGTTGGAGAATTCAATAAGGGCAGTGCTGATACTGTGACCCGCACGGAAGCCATGTTGCTCTGGGCATAAGATGTTATGCTTAGCCAGATAATCAGTGATTTGAATGGTCACCACTTTCTCCAGGGCTTTAGAGAGGGAGGAGGATGGAGTTTGGCCGTAGTTGTTGGCGATGACCTGTCGCCTCCTTTATGAATAGGTGTGATAATGGCTGTTTTCCAAGCTGTGGAATTGTCCCAGTCAGAGTGACTGGTTAATTAGGCTTGTGAGAGGTGCAAGGACTCTCATCTAGCACCAGCCTGAGGATGCTGGGGTCCAGTGAGTCACTGCCGGGATTGTTGCCATTGAGAGCTTTGATTAGGATGGGTCTGGCTTCCGGTGGAAATCTTTCAGCAGGAAGCTGGGGTGCTGGAGGACAGGGGAGTTTGGCTGGGGGGGGGTCAAAGAAATTACTAGGAGGACTGAGCTAAGGTCAGTGAAAGTGGTGTTGAACCAGTTAGCTATGGTGGCAGGCTCAGTGGAGGTTGTGCCATTTCTAGTGAGCTGGGATGGGGCAGGAGCAAGCTTACCATTGAGTTGCTTAATATTATCCCAGAAGGTCCGGGCTGAGCCCCAGGAGGGACGTAAGGGAGGCCTGGTAATGGTCTGCCTTGGCTTTCCTGATGGCCCATGAGCATTTATTTCGGGCTGCATTGTATGCTTGCCTATCAGACAGACGACCTGTTTCAGTGGCAAGGTGCCAGAGGTTATCCCAGTTTCTAAGTAATTGTAGGAGGGCCGGGCTAACCCAGGGTGCGTTCTGTTTTTTGGACCGGGTTTTGGTTAAGGGTGCAAAGAGATCACAGGCCATGTTGAGGGTGTGAGTGAAAAAGGTGAGGGTAGTATCAATGTTGGTTGCCTGCTGAATGGGGACCAGTCTATCTGGGTGAGGAATGTCTTGTGTCTTCTTCAGCCCACCAGGGCGGAGGCGCCTGCGGAGGGTGGTCTGGGCTTTGGGTTTGGGATTGGGGCTACCCACTGAATAGGATAGGGGAGTGGTCACCAGGGAGTCTGGGAGGACCTGGATGTTTTGGATTTTATGGGGTCGGTTAGTTATAATAACATCCAGCAGGGTGCTGGTACCACTCTTAGGGTTAAGTCTCGTGGGCTGGGTGTGACGAGTTGTGTCAGATCTTGGGCGGCAAATGAGTCTCTGGTGGTGGATGAGGAGGTGCTGAGCCAATTTACATTATGGTCCCCACTAGGATTTGTTCTTGCCTTATGGTGGAGGGTGGCCAGGTAGTCCGTTAAAGATATCAGGGCTGGGTGCTGGTTCTTTGGGGGAACGAGGGCTGTGGTGAGATAGAGAGGGCTCTAGAGGGATCTGGGGTGAGTCTGAGGGTAAGGGCCTGGGCCCCATTTATGAGGGCAGGGCTGGGAGTGCATGTCCAGGTATTGTGTCCCTGGTGTAGATTGCACAGCCTCCCCTCGCTTGTTCCTACTCGGGTCCTCCGCATGATGGTATAGCCTGGGAGGGAGACAAATGAGTCAGGAGTTGATTTGGACAGCCAGGTTTCAACCAGGGCTATGATGTCTGGTTGGTGAGCCAAGGCCCAGCACTGTAGGGCATCAAATTTCTTCAGCAGGCTGCATATGTTCATGGAGGCTACTCGAAGACCAGTGGGCTGAGTGGGTGGATGGGAGGGGGCAGGGCCTGGGTTGGGGTGTATGTTCCCTGTTAGGAGTAGAAGGAGGAAAAGTGCTCTGGTTAGAGGGAGGCAGATGGAGAGTTTACGCCGGGAGCGATAGAATAAGGAATGTTGTTTGGTTGCACAAGGGGTGGGTAGGGTAGCACAGGCAGAGAAGGCCTGAATGATCAGAAGTGCAAGGGGCTGTGGGGAGGACAGGTGATGTCTGGAAGGGGTGAGGTGGAGAGGAGCATATGGGATGTGTGGAGGAAGAGGGAGGTAGGAGCAGTGGTAAAGGAGGAGGGGAGGACAGGAGGGTAGGTAGGAACACTGAGTAGTGAGGCTGAGGGTTAATAGGGACACTAGGGTATGTGGAAGGCAAAGGGAGGAGGAGGAGAAGAGATAGACTGGCGAGCAGGGGATGCATGTGCATAGTTGGGAAGGCTGGTGGAGCTGAAGTGAGGAAAGAATGGGGGGACTAGGATGAAAGAGGGGAGATAGTAGTGAGAGGTCACCTCTGTGTCTAGTTGCTGCTATGGTGTGGTGGTAGTGTATGTGCCTGAAGTGCATAGAGTATTCAAGTGTGCAAGCGCATGTTGTAGCGCACAAGAGAGTATGTATGGAAATGGTTTGGGGTCTGAGCACACTTGAGGCGAGATTCAGTTCTGGGATGGAGTGGGTGCATCAAGTATGCAAAACAGTGTGCAATGTGGCAGCTCACACATTCAGGCAGACTGCGGGTCAGGGTTCCTTGATTCTACCATGGTCCACATTTGGGCAGACAGTGAGTTGGGGTTCTTTGCTTCTATTGTCCTACCATAGGCTGCAGTCCTGGGTCTGAGGGAGCATTCTACAGACAGGCTTCCTACGTCTGGAAGTGAGGAGGCAAACAGGTAAGTCCCCACCAGGGGTAGTGGGTTACATTTGAAATGTGCAAACATGTGAAAACAACTATGGAACATGTTTGGGTCTTCTCTAAGTGCTTGTGTACATTTATTTTATTTAATAAGCTTCACAGTACAGAATTTCCATTATTAACTTGGATGAAAGCTGAGTCATTTATTGCACACTAGACCATCCTTCCTTACTGGCCCACTCATGTTCTCCTGTTCTTTATCTTGTCTGGATGAGTTTAGTAGCTTTAGCTCACAAGATGAAGTTTGTCAGATAGTCTGTCAGTACCTATAATTCAGGCATTTCTGTGTTTATGCTGTCTGAACAATGGCTTGTGCATTAGTGGGTGCCTGGGTCTCACTACTTCTAGGACAGGGTGGGTGAGAATCAGCAGGTGGGAGCGGGTATTCATTTTATTCTGGAATAGGGTGGGTGGGCAATTGGG
Source organism: Neoceratodus forsteri (assembly GCA_016271365.2). Lineage (NCBI taxonomy): Eukaryota > Metazoa > Chordata > Ceratodontiformes > Ceratodontidae > Neoceratodus > Neoceratodus forsteri. The sequence goes on from CM057456.1 coordinate 1,371,986,926, forward strand.
CATCAGTAGATGGGAGGGGGAATAAGGTGTTCATTGTGGTAAAAGATGGGCATCAGCAGATGGAAGGTGAGGGTAGGGTTATTCATTCTGCAACGGGGTGGGTACCACAGATAGGAGCCGGGGACAGTGATAGCAATATTGGGACAGTGATAGTAATATTGGTACATGGTGGATATCACCAGATGGAGAGGGAAGGGCCACGGTATTTGATACTGGGACAAGGGAGGGGGCAGATGTATCCATTGCAGGGCAGCAGGGAGATAAAGTATTCATTCTTGGGCATGGTGGATATAAACCAATGGGGGGAAGGGGAGGGTTATTCATGGAGCTGTGTGGGTAGCAGCAGATGAAGGTGCAGGGGTCTGTATACTGGGGAAGGGTGGCTGGTGGCAGATGGAGGGGGCAGAATGTACATAATGAAGTGTAAGTACCAAGCAGATAGGAGGGAGAACTAATGCTATGCTGCATATTGGGTGGGGTCAACAGATGGGACAGGCTGGGAGTATCTATAATTACTGGATTAGAATGGGGGAGTGATACCATGTCAATGGGTCACAAAGAGGGTAAGAAGCACGAGTGGACAACATATAGCCAGCAGATGAGGACACAGAATGGTGTCAGAAACAGACCAACACACTCTGGTAGGAAAAATTTGTTTATTTCCTATGTTTCAGTGCTTTTGTGATAGTTGTTAAGTATTAGTATTGATTTTCTTAGGGTTCTGTTTTGAACCAGGATCAATCAGAACTTATCAGGACTCTGACATGGATCCTGGTCCTGATAACAAGGGTCAGGACCTTTTTGGGTCTGCCCATCCCTAGTGGGTAACTGAGGTGTTTAACTACTGCCTGTGTCAAAAACGGCAAAATAGTATTTTTTTTTCATACCAGTACAACAGAGGCTTGATTCCTTCTGCTGGTGGCACGTTCTTATCCAAATAATCCTGCACCATTTTGTTTGATGGCATCTCAGGTACCACTGAATCAGAAAGTGACTTGCCATGCCTTTTCATCAAGTCATAGTCTGACAGTTGTTCCCATAGTGATTTGTCATCAATGGCTGTCTTTCTGGGGGGCAGTAGCAGCAGTAGTAGCAGATTGACTTAGAGACAAAAATGAGTGACTCTTGTGATGTTCCACAGTGTCAGTGGAAATACATTGGGATCCTCATTCTTGCCTCTCCTCCACCTGGCCTGTCAGTGTGATTGCAAGGGTTACTGATGAGTGCTGTTCTTCTCTGTTTGTGTTCCTGTTCTTGTTTTGTGCAATACATACAGAGACCAGATGGATAAGACAGGCATTATAGGACTGCTGGTCCTTACTGCACTGATCCTTACTGCAGTCTTTTGTATCAAAGAATGTCCCGAGTGGTCTTTCAACTAAGGGTTCAACAGTGTGGCCACAATGCAGCAGTCATCTGTATTTGTTTTTGAAATGTGTACGTCATTCCAAAAACATGATCTCGTCCTTTCTACTGGACTGAGAGCAGTTGCATCCTTCTTTTCCTCATATTGAGTTTTCATATGAATAAGTCACGGGTTAATAAGAGCAATGAGGGGGAGTACCAAGTGGGAGTGGGTCCCAAAGTGGTAGCCTAGATAAAAAATTGTCTGGACAACAGGATGCAAAGGGTAATAGCAAACGGAGTCCACAGTGAAGAAAGGAGGGTAACTAGTGGGGTACCACAGGGGTCAGTACTGGGACCGGTCCTTTTTAATGTCTTTATAAGTGACATTGCAGAGGGACTAGAAGGAAAAATATGTCTCTTTGCAGATGACACAAAGATCTGCAACAGGGTTGATACACAAGGTGGGGTGGAAAGGATGAAAAGGGACTTGCCAAGGTTGGAGGAATGGTCAAATGTATGGCAGCTCAGATTCAATGCAAAGAAGTGCAAGGTAATGCACCAGGGAAACAAAAACCCAAGGGAAGAGTACACAATGTGGGGGTGGTGGCATACTAACAACAACAAAAATCGAAAGGGACCTGGGAGTAATTATATCAGATGACCTAAAGGTGGGCAAGCAATGTGAGAAGGCAGTAAGGACGGCTGGGGGGGATACTGGGATGCACAGGGAGAGGCATCAGCAGTAGAAAACAGGAAGTTGTTATCCCTTTGTACAGACAGTTGGTGAGACCCCATCTGGAGTACTGTGTGCAGTTCTGAGACCCCATTCCACAAAGACATAGACAGAGTGGGAGGCTGTTCAGAGGAGGGCAACCAAAATGGTGCAGGGTCTACACCAGAAGACATATGAAGAGAGACTAAAGCAGCTTAATATGTATATCCTCGAGGAAAGGAAGGGGGGACATGATAGAAACTTTCAAGTACCTCAAGGGGATTAACAAATTCCAAGAGAGTAGCATCTTTCAGAAAAAGAGATGTGCAAGAACAAGGGGGCACAATTTGAAGATAGAGGGAGGACAGCTCAGAAATAATGTTAGAAAGTATTTTTTCATGGAGAGGGTTGTGGTTGCGTGGAACAGCCTTCCTGAGGAGGCTGTGGAGTCAAGAAGAGTGGGAGAATTCAAGAATGCATGGGAGAGACATAAAGCATATTTAGTGGGGGGGGTAGGAGGAAGTAAGCTGCTGGTTAACTAGAATCTGCAGCTTATTTATCAGGTAAGGAAATGGGCAGACTAGGTGGACCAAGCGGTCCTTATCTGCCATCAAATTCTATGTTTCTATGTTACCTGGCTTACACCAGCTGCATCAGCACATACCACCCTTGTGGATTCCTCAAAGGGCTTCAGCAAAGGGTCTGTAACAGGCACCACTGATTTGGGCTGATGTTCACCTCTTCCTTGCCAATATCACACTCAAAGGCATACTGGTGGATAGTCTTCTGTTTTTTTTTTAAACCTCTTTATTGAGATTTTATTGATGTATCCAACAACTACACATACACACATACATCCCAGGGTACAAACCCAGGCCCACATCCCAAAACTGGATGCGGAAACTATGTACAAACCCCAAACTATATACAATCACAGTTACAACTTATGGTCCCCAAACGGTTTACTACATTCCCCATTTAAACAAATTATGAGTCCATTGTTCAGGTTCGGATTATGTCTAGCCTTAACATTGGTCTGGTTTAACAATTTAATTGTTATTTCAGTCCATGAATGAACTTCTTCTGACCATCCTTAGTAACTGTGTCCCTAGGGAAGAGAGAGATTCCCATGTGCCCAGCCAAGAAAGCAGATCTTATATTTTAAACAACCCTAAATATTCGAGGGTTATAGCTAAACCTATATACTGCTCATCTCGTATCCCTTATCTAAATCCACTCAGTATCTAACCCCTTAGCCCTTATCTTATAAAAAAGATTAAACCCGCTACTCTCCATCAGACAGACAGATCTGGACCCGAGGACTTTTTGATTGCATTAGATAAACTGTCTCTAGGGTTCTCCATTTCCTTTCATATAGTTTCTTTTCCCCTTCCATCAGCATGTGCTGTTTGAGTCTCTCCAAAACCTGTAGGAGATCACCCACCCATTGATCATAGCCATAAATTATATCCTCCTTCCAATGCTTTAGTATAAATGCTTTAACTACCGCTGACATAAGGGACACGTGATATTTAGCTAAGCCCGCCAGTGTCCTGCCGAGTCCCTAATATATATCTCTGGGGTGATGTATTCGAGTAGTCTAAAACCGGTCCATTTCCATTACAATTTGACCCCAGAGTGGCTGGATTTGAGAGCACTTCAAAATACATGCAATAGATCTCCTGGCTCCATAGCCAACGAAAACACAGATCTGTCTGTCTGAGTTTTCTAGAGACAGTTTGGCAGGTGTAGATATTCAAACAAATAAAAATTGCATTGTTTTGTACTTCGGTATAGGTAAATCCTTCATATGCTACCAAATCTCTGCCCAGTCCGGTCTCAAGGGGGATAATGCTTTATCCCAATATAATATACTAGAGTCGGATTCTGTGCCTGCATAATCTAATAGAACCCTGTATATTTTGGATAGGGGATGTTGCAGAAGATCTAATTCCTTAAGCTGATCCCATATAAACACCTTTTTTCCTCTCTCATTTTTATTATTTCGTATGAACTTCTGTAACAAGTTAGTAACCTGGAACTTTTAAAAAGTCCCAGTCCCTGGTATATACCGCAAGAGCACCCTGTCAGCGACTATAAAGTCTGCCACTTTGAATCCGCCAAGGATGATGCCCACTGACCTCAGCGAGTGTTTGATTTCCAGGAGGAAATTAGGATTCCCACTATAGGTTGGTCGGTGCCCCCTGTGTTCTCTTTGTGTTGGGGTTAACCACTCCCACCACGCCTGACTGACTTGTAAAACCGGGATTGCTTTCCTATGCCGGGCAAAGTCTCCGATCTAATGTAATAGTGCACTTGGGGAGAGTTTTGTGTCTTCAAGAATAAGTCGCTCAATTTGTAACCATATTGGGGTATAAGCCTCTTCCCCCGATGCCTATCCCACCGTCCCATATAACCTAACTGCCCTGCTACATAATATGATAGTAAATCAGGGAGCTTCATACCACCCTTGAAGTAGGGGAGACATAAAACAGCATACTTCCTCCTAGGGGGTTTCGAGTCCCATAGGAATTCTGAAATGATCTTTTGGATACTAGTGAACCTACTCCTCGGAATAATATAAGGAGAAAGACAGATCGGGTACAGCAGTCAAGGCAGAAGGTTCATTTTAATGAGTCCAATTCTGGCAGTGAAGTTTAGAGGGAGCCTCCTCCACCTTTCAATATCCTGTTTGATTTTGGCCATAATATTACCCAGATTCTCCTCCACCCCATCCTCTGCTCTAGCCAGGATCCAAATACCCAAATATTTAATTTTTTCAGGGGCCCAGTTAAGCTGGAAATTCTCAAAATCTGCCCTATAAGTGTGTACTGTGAGAGGGAGAACTTGGGTTTTAGACAAATTTAACTTATAGTTAGACACCCTAAAACTTCCAATTATTTCCAGTGCATTTTGAAAGCTTTCAGAAGGGTTACTTAAGTGTAGCAAAATGTCATCGGGCGAAGACTGATAGTTTGAGCTCTATCCCCGAAACTTCAATCCCTTGAACCCTTGGATCCCTCATAAGGGATCTTAGCAGAGGTTCCAAATAAATATTAAACAAGATTGGTGATAAGGGACAGCCCTGTCTTGTTCCATTTTTAAGAAGAAACTCTTTAGAGAGATATCCGTTGCATAGAACACAAGCAGTAGGGGCTTCATAAAGATTTCTAAGGCCCCCCAAGAACTCCCTTGGAAACCCCATTTTCTTCATTGTGAGAAATAATAATTGATGGGAAACCCGGTCAAACGCCTTCTCTGCATCTAATGCAATTAAAGCCATAGCAGAATTTGAAGCAGCCGCTCTCTCTAAGATATGGTGGAGTTTTCTTAATGCATCCTGAGCCCCCCTCCCAGGCATAAACCCAACTTGCTCTTGACCAATCAACAGAGGAGCAACTTTCCAGATCCTATTAGCTAAAATTTTGGTAAGAATCTTAATATCTTGATTAATTAAAGCTATGGGCCTATAATTACCTGGTATGTGTCTGGGTTTATCTGGTTTTGGAATTAATGTAATATAGGCCTGATATAGTGGAGGGTGGGAAACCCCACCATTCATAATGATTGAGAAGAGCTCTTTCAATAAAGGTAATAGCGTCTCCGCATGAACTTTGTAAAATTTGGCCGGGAGACCATCAGGTCCTGGTGCCTTCCCATTTGGCAAGCCTTTAATTACCTCCAAAATTTCCAAGTCTGATATTGGGGCAGCCAGGGCATGGGCCTGTTCCTGTCCTAATCTAGGCAGAGGTATTTCATCTAGGAACCCCCTAATTTCTGTCCCCAAGCAATCAGCCCCCTCCTGGTATATTACGGCGTAGTAGTCCGCAAAGGCATCTGCCAATCCTTGTGGTTCCGAGATAAACTCATCTCCAAACTTCACTGCCACAATCGTTCTCTCACCTCCCGTTCCTTAATCCTATGGGCTAATAACCGACCTGGCATGTCCCCCTGCAGCAAGTATTTTGCATTCAGTCTTTCCAGCCAGCGGTCTGCCCGGTAGTATAGTATGCCTTTAAACTCCTCCTTAAGTTCTCTTAGCTCCCTATCTATTTCTTTAGAGGAGCCTTCTAAAGGTGATAATGACTTAATGGCCCCCAATATGAACTCCTCCCGAGCCCTGTTTAGTTTGTTCCACCTAGCCATATATTCTTGTGCCCATCCCCTATACAGCACTTTACAGGCGGGCCAGGCTATGTTCCTATCCTTGAGGGTTGGGATTTGGCTCTGATAATTTCCTTAAGCTTGCCCTCCATTTTGGCAACTATATTGTCCAATGCTAACACCTCTTTGCATCCAGATGCCAAACAAAATGGCCTGGGGGGGATATTGTCTAACTTCCAAAGCAATTGTATAGGGGAATGCTCAGAGAGGGTTCTTTCGAGAACATGCATACCTACAACCCCCCTTAAAACTTCCCTATTAACCAAGAAGAAGTCGATCCTGGTGGAAGTCTTGTGCACCCCTGAATAAAAGGTCATCTCAGTCCCCCCCTTCTTGTAAATCCTGTATGGATCAACTAATGCTGTAACTTCCAAAAATCTATGTAGTCCCAAAAATGAGCCCACCGTATATATTCCCCTACCATCCTCTCTCGATCGGGTGCAATCAATTACATATGGGCAGTCTTTCCTAAATAATAATGCGACCCCACCCGAGGCCTTCGCACATCCAGCTCCAAATACCTTGCCCACCCACCCCTTCTTAAGCAGATGCAACTCATCGGACAGTAAGTGGGTTTCCTGAAGTGCAGCTATATTTATCCCCATCTGGTTGATGTATCTGAGTATAACCAGTTTTTCTTCCTCCTGAGACCTTTCACATTCCATGATAAAATTCTAAGTGACCCCATCTACTACAGCTGCGCCTTTGACCCTCACTCTCATACTGTTTACTTTCTTTACAGCACTTTTCTTGATTTCTCTCTCCTCCCTTCCCCCCATGTATCCCTTTCATACTACCCCCGATCCTTAGATCGCCCTCCTAAATCCTCCCGAAACGTGTACGAGTCAGCTCCCAAGGTGTCTTCATTCGGCCCCCGAGTCCCCTCATAAACCCTTGGTAACCCTTTCCCCCCCGGTCTTCAGATTCAGACCAGGCTGCCAACCCAATAAATCCAACTTATCAATGGGGGGAATTGCTTCTCAGCAACATAAGGCACTACCACCATAGTGGTCCACTGTAGCAGCTTATTGAGTAACAAACAAAAAAAAGGGGAAGAAAGAAGGGGAGGGCTTTGTTTTGCCACCTCACAGAACTCTCAAACCTGTTCTGCATTCGTAAAGGGGAACACCAAAGGAAAGCATCCCCATAACAAAATTAATTCCCCTGATTTCTTTTTCCCAACACTGCTAGACCCCTTATCACACTGTCCTGTGAAGAATGTCCAGACTCTTCATGCCCTTCAGGTCGCCGATTTGAACAGATCCGGTAGCTCCATTCTAAGATTTTCAAGGGCTTCTACTCCCGAGAGGTACTTTCTGTCCCCATTTGCCAATTTTACCACCAGAGTGGTGGGATATTGCAATCTGAATTTAAACCCAGCTATATACAGCTTCTTTTTAATGTCTGTGTATTCCTTCTGTTTTTCCCTCACCGAAGGAACCAAGTCCTGAAACAGCCATAGAGAAGCCCCATTCCAATGCAAATTTCTGTTAGCTTTGGCTTTCGTTAGAACATGAGTTTTCTCCTTATAATTGAGAAATCGCATTATAATAACTCGAGGTCATGCTCCCGGTGGGGGGGTCTCTCTCAGCGCATGATGGGCTCTCTCAAGGTTATAGGAGTTGCCAAACGGCGTGGGCTCAAATAATTTCAGAAGGAGATCTTGTACGAAGGCGACACAATCTGAGCCTTCCGTTTTCTCAGGCAGCCCGGCCATTATCAAATTATTCCTCCGGCTTCTCGCTTCTTGGTCCTCTAGGCGAGCTTCCATTTTTCTCACTTGTCTTTTCACACTAATCAGATCTTGTTCCACAACTCCCATTTTCCTCTCCCTGCGATGAAACTCTGACCTCAATGTCCCCTACTCTCTGTGTAAGGGCGTGAAGTGCAGGCTTCAAAATGGTAAAGTCAGCAACCAAGCCTTTCAAAAGTTGCTTTATTTCCAGAATATCCTCTGAGGTTGCTTGCCCCTCCTGGCCCTCCGCCTTCCAGACCTCGGTCTCATCAGAAGTCGGCGAGTGGGGCTTAGAACGCTTAGTCGCCGGCGTTCTCGCTGCCAGCGGCTCGGGGCTTCCTTGTTCCCTCTCGGCCATTGCGCTTGCCGAACTCTCTGATATTGCAGTGCTCTTTCCACCCCCAGAATAAAGTCTTTAATCACTTTCCCCACTACAGCGACCTCTAAACAGTTAAAACTCCTCACTTTTCAGGTTCTGCGGATCCCAAAAACTTTTAAACTTAATGCTAATTTCCTCGGGACTCGGGAGCCTTCCTGAAGACGTCTACCTCCCGCTAGCTCATCACGTGATCTCGTGGATAGTCTTCTGTTGTTCAAGCAGCTGTTTTATTGTGCAATAGGTAGAATTCCATCTTGTTGCTATATCTTGTTTCAGGTAATGTAGAGGAAGGTGGTTCCACTGCTGACTGTTTCAAAACCACTCCCATGCCTTTACAGAATGGCTAAAATGACCACAAAGATTTTTGGCCAGACCTACACATGTCTGCCCAGTGGTGCCTTCCTCATCTAGGAATCCCCGAATGACCAGATTTATACAGTGAGCAAAACATGGAATATGTTGAATCTCCATTATTATAATGCAAGAAATATTCTTGTACTCTGGATGGTTCTCAGAGTTCTAGCAGGGTTACATTAACTCACATTGCCATACCATGTTCAGCCTGTTAACTGGGGTATGTTTTTAAAATACAGTAGTGGAAGACGTTCCAGTTCAGTATGGCAAACTGAAAATTCCTTTTAAAAAATGATTGTACCTAGGTCCTGATAAGATCTTTTTAACTTGTTTTACTGTTTGTTTCAATTTATTGCCAACTGTGATATGTAACGTGGTTCTAGAGTGACAGACTGTGAGTGCTACCCGAACTGACATGTACACTGCAGTCAGATGTATGCTACAGGCTGTCATCTCTGGCATGAAAACAAGAATTACTGGACTCTGTTGTGAGCAAACAAGTAAATGCCTGAGTGAGCATCATATCTATTAAGAAACTCAAAGTGCTTCTTATTTACATAAAGGTATAAAGGTCCTATTCGTTTCCTACACCAGACCTCTGGCAATGCGGCAAAGCTCAGTAAATGGGTATTAAGTCATTATAGGATTCACTTGTTTTGCCTTTTTACAACAGAGCCAAGTATTTTGTTGAAATAACTGAAATAATATTGTTGAAACTGGATCCCCAAATGGCATCAGAACATAGAATATTTAACTCTTAAGCATATGTGGGGGGAAGGAGGATCCCGCTCAAGTCCTGCTGACAAGCTGGAGTGGCAGGAAGGGTTGATTAGTTCCAATTTAATAACACATTAACAATTCATCATCAGTTAAGAATGTGATTAGATTTGCAAAGGATTTATAACTGCATTAGTTTCACATTTAAAAAGTTGAAACTTTGCTTCTAAACATGCACACTACAGATAGCATTACATCACCTCAGACAGTCCAACTGGGCATGCTCAGAGGCAAACTTTCAATTTTTTAAACATTGCAGTAATATAGTCACACTACATTTTTTGCAGTTCCAAAAGCAATAATGCATGCATGCCAATTTATGGAATGCAACTTTGTTAACTATGCAATTCACCAGCCCACAATTACCACAGTGGCACATGAGACCATTCAGAAGGTAAGAGAACGTTACCATGTAAACAACTCTGCAGGTACCTGACATGCTTTGTCACTATGTGTCTGCATTCCAAACTCTGCAAAACAGATGCAGGACTATTTATCTACAAAAAAAAATACACACATCTCTATTACTATTTCATTACAGAACATACAAAATAATTTTATAAAAAAAATCCTATCATAATAATAGCAGTAAGGCATGACCAAGGGTTAGATCAACAGTCAATCACCAAATTGTCTACTGCCTTTACAATGTTCTTTGCATTATGTGATGCTATAAAACCTGATGTTAATGGGTGTGGTGTCACTCATCAAACTTCTGTTGAAGGAAGTATAAGTTTTCTGCATGATGGTTAATGTCACAGCCAGCAATATATAAAGCTGCCTGCTTGCAGAGGTTGGAGGACCATGATGACTTGTGGTTCCTGCAGCTGCTGCTGCTGATACTTAACCCAGAGGAGGAGGAGGAAGAGGAGGGGAACAAAGAGGGGAAACTGACCTAACAGGTACTCGGTGCCATGTAATCAGTGGTCCAACCACTGGCCCACATGACAGTGGTGATGTGACTGGTTGGAAGTCATGTGACACAGTCTTGAAGATACTATAACACAAATCAGGAAGCGCCATCATGGAAAAGTAGGTATGGCTGAGCACTTGATACCTTAGCACTGCAACTTGCATTAGCGATGGAAAACATGTGTTGCTCACAAAGCAGAATGGCTGCAAGTTGGTGACTAGCATTTCCACAATTGCTATTGTTAACTTTTTTGCCTCTGGTCATTTGGCTTTATATTTCTGACCCATTTCCATAAACTGGAGCAGAGAGAGTTGAATGTTTTTCCCTGGACATGAAAGTTGACTGAAGCTCCTATTGTTTGCCACCCCTGAGGTGGAAGTGGCTGGGGATTTGTAGCTCCTCGGAGGTGTGGGACTCAATGGACCAAAGAACTGATGAATGGAAGATGTTGGAGTTGTGCATCGGCTACCACTTGAAAGACTTCCTTCCTCTTCCTCATCCTCTTCCTCTCTACCTGGTCTCCTAATGTTCACCTTTCCCTAGGCATTTTCATTATTATCATCAGCTTCGCTACCTAGTGGTGCTGCTGCTGACACCATGCATTGGCATGCTTTCTCATACTGAGATCTGTGGGACTTTAGCAAATGCCTTTTCATGGCAAATGTGCTCCCTCCTTACTCCAGCTCAGCTTGTTGTTACATAAAAGACACACTACATGTGCTCATAATTCTTTGCCCACTCAAAAGAAATCCCACATCACTGACATCACCGGTTTGGTCTTTCCTCCAGGCAATCTTGGCTGTTGCCTAATGGGTGGGCTACTGTGGGCTACTTCCACATCATCACCCTACTCTTCTTCCTCCACCAGTCCAGTTCTTCAGGGTCAGAGAATGGTTCTTTCTCCTCTACCATGTGTCCTGGGCCACTAGTTTTGCTGCAGGTGTCCTTGAAACAAGTATCACAAGGGAAATCACCAGGCACAGATGGCATAATAACTGAGCTCTTTCAACACATGTCATGCATTATCATTCCTCCCCTTCTAGCAGCCCTGCAAAAGGCCAGATCCCAGGGCACCCTCCTGCCCTTCATGCAGGAAGCAGTGGTCACACTATTACTTAATAAATCATTGGACCCCTTGGATTGTGCCAATTTGAAGCCAATGTCCTTAATCTCTACAGATTCCAAAATTGTGGCCAAAGCATTAGATAACAGGATGGAAAGGGTACTGCCTTCTATACAGCAATTCATCCCTCACAGGCAGGGTTTTGCAAAGATAGAATTGGAGCTGATAATATTCATACTGTGCTAAACCTTAAATGGCATGCATTTCACTCTGCATTTCCTATGACAGTGATATCGTTTGATTTTCATAAAGATAATGATTCTGTAGAGTGGAGATATCTACTCTACTACATTAGAGGTATACAGCTTTGGTCCATAGTTCTCTAGTTGGATATCCACCCTATATCTCAACCCCACCACCGCTATACTTATTAATCAAAACATTTCTATACCATTTGGCCTCCAAAGAGAAATGCAGCAAGGCTGCCCCTTATCTCCCCTACTTTTCTTAGTGACCCTGGACTCCCTCACCCAAAAATTACTGGCATCATGAGAGGTGCAAGGTATAAAGGTGCAAGACAAACTCTATTTGGTTAATACCTGCACCGATGACCTACTCCTTACTATTACTAACCTGGCACCATCAATGCAACCCATCAAGACTACTAGACAACTTTGCAAAAGTGTCAGGATTGGTGGTGAATTGGAAAAAAAACACCATCTCACCAGTGAGCCTATCCTGTACCAAAGACTGTGCCAATGGCACGTGAATGATCTGGGCACCAGCTGGCTTTTCGTACTTAGGCATGCAACTCATGATCAATTGGCCAGACCTGGTAGGAGCCAATTTTTTTCCACTCCTTACTATCCTAGATCCTGAAATACAGTGATGGCACAAACTTTGCTTGTCTCTTATAGATAAAGTGGAGGCCAGCCACATATTTGAGCTTCCCAGGATTGCCTACCTATTCCATCATCTCCTCATTGTAGTGCCAGATAAGATCTTCCACAAGATAGATAAGCTCATAGCTTCTTTAGTCTGGGAAGGGAAGGCACCTAGACTTAGTAGGGCAAAACTCAAAGTGCACTGGACAAGATGAGGAATGGGGCACCCTGGTTTCAGGGTTACCACTGGGCCTATAGAATGGCACAAGCCACAAAGTGGTTCCTTCCACTCAACAAAAGCACATCTGCTTGGGTTGCCCTCAAAGCTGACCAGGCTTGCATCCCATGGCTAGGCCTGCCACGAGGCAACAAGCAAAAGCTGAGAACAATAAAAGATCCCATCATCCTCAACACTCAAAAAGCTTGGAATAGGTGTGTGAGGGAGTGCTGATACCCAGTCACATCATGGGTACCACCAGTACAATATACACACATAAGGAACAATCCAAATATCCAGATTGGGGGTACAGTAGTCATGTGGAAAAGTTGGGAACAAGTGGATATTCACACTATTGTTGACCTCTTTGTTCTAGATTCGGAGGATCTACTGTCATTGCAACAAATACAGGACAAATTTGGCTTGCTCAGAATGAAGTTCTAGAAATGTTTACAAATCAGAAGTGCTATCTTGTCATTTAGGCAGAGATCCCCCTCAACAGAAAAATGGCGATGTTTACAATACCTACATAGACCAAACAAATCCAAGGACCTGGCGGGGCGAGTGTATCATATAATTAGAGACACACAACCTAGGACCATGGACAAATGTAGGATAAGCTGTGAACAGGACTTATAAATGACTATGCCTCCAGACAACTGGGAACACTGTCTTAAGAATGCCCATATGGCATATCGAGGTGCTAGGGGCCAGTTAATCCAAATGAAAATCTTACTGAGATGGTAACACACCCCCAACTTATTATGCAGCAGAGGCCTACCACCCCATTCCAAATGCTGGATGTGTCAGACATGTAACAGTAATATTCTGTATGTACTCTGGCAAAGCCTAACTTTGCAACCCTTTTGGTTGGGCAACAGGGGACTGTTCCAAGATCCTTGGCCTTCAGATTCCACCCCACCCAGCTCTCATCTTCCTGGGGGACACCTCCCTACTATCAAGAAGCTTGAATCAGGTGAAAAACTGGTTGCAGACTGCACTTATGGAGGCAAAGCAGGCCATCCTGATGAAATGGAGACAATCCACCCAACTGTCCCTATTGATCTGACGTATGTGTTGGCTAAGTTAGTAACTTTTGAAAGACATTCATTCTCTTCATGCTGCCGACTCTTTTCCTAGCATCAGAAATGGGACAAATACTTGAAGTCACATCTATGTACAGTCTCGTACCCACTCCTGAAAACCCTCCTTTGTAAGTATATGACAACTCACAACTTTCCCCTTTGTTGTTTTTCCTAGTATAATTGTTAAAGAACCCCCATCCCCTTACAACTCTATTCAATACTATACTCTCTAATAATATAGTGCACATATAATGGTTTTTCTCTTCATGGGCACTATGCACTAATGGGGTAGAGTGGCTATGCATGCGTATCTGGGGTGTGCAATCACTCTGCACTCTATGTGCCCCATGCACAGGATGCTCAAAGGGGGAATGCAGCACATACATGCCCGATCCCCCAGCTGCATGAGGAGCAACAGGCCAGGGATGGGTGAGGGGTGGGACAGCACTATGGACCATTCACTAAGGCATATAGTGCTGGCCATGGAGGTGCATAGGTGGCATAGGGTATGCCAGGGAGGAACCTGCCATACACCCCCATGTGCCCTGTGCACACCCCGCAGGACAGGGCAAACAGCCCAGTGACCCTCCAGGGCCACAGGAAATGGCTGCCCGATGCCACCCACCCACACCAGCACACAGCAGTGAGTGTGGAGGCCCCTCACAGCACACACAGCACCCATACCCCTTACAGGGGGCACTGAAAAAAGGCTGCTGTCCCCCTTCCCCAGAGGCTCCTGATGTCAATCCCCCATCCCTGCTACTGGTGGTAATGTCCCCCCCCGCCTGCAGACATGCCCCCATCCCACTGTACTGCTTCAGTGCCATTGGAGAGGTCTGGCAGCATTATCCTCCTACCACCCACCACAGCTGCCAGCCCTCGGACGTCCGCAGGGCACACTGCCAATGGGTGCCCCACTGCACAAGGGATCCAGTGCAGAACCTGGTCTGGGTATCTGATTGGATGACCAGCTGAGACCCTGACCCCAACCCCGGCCACACTGCTGAGTCCTGAATGCTGGGAGGGGTTGTGGACAGGTGGCCAATGGATGTGAATGCCGCCGGTGTGCACCTGTCCACAGGTGCAGAGCAGCGCGCGAAGGTTACATGCATTTGGTGCATACAGTAAGTTGTGCCCATATGTGCATAGGGCCCATTAAATTACATTTTTCATTTCATTTAATTTATTCTTTGGTAACCAGGTAAAGGCACAGGACCAAAGGTCCCTTTTCAGGCCCAACCCAGACAAAAAACATACAAAAATACACAAATACAATTAACAGCAATACAAAACCAAAAAATACAAATTACAAATTGCAATTACAAACAGATTTATGTAATAAATAACTTTCTAACCTTTGTTTAAAAGTTAAAACACAGGGAGCAATCCTAACAACAAGTGGGAATGAATTCCAATATAATGGTGATGCTATTGAAAAAGCTCTAGAGCGTAATCTAAGCCAAGACCTGGGGACAAAATATAGGAGGCCGTCAGCCGACCTCAGGCTGGGAAGCAATTCTCTCATTACAACAAGATCAGAAAGAGGAAAAAGGGAGCCAGAGTAAAAACATTTATATATCAGACAGCCAACAAAATATTCTATTCTGCAACTAGGGGAAAACCACCCCAACCGAGAATAAAGATTACACCGATGTGTCCTATTGGGGGCTCCTAAAATAAATCTACAAATATTATTATAGGCCACAGTTAGTGCTTGCATTTCTTTTGTGCCTATGTTATAACATAAACAAGAACTGTAATTAAAATATGGAAGAAGAGAACCAATAGCAATTGCTAATCTAGTTGCTTGTGAGAAGAATGACTTGAATTTGTATAACACCCCTATTCTTTTATTTACTTTCTTAACCACTGACTGAATCTGAGGTGAAAAGGTCAAACTGGGATCCAAAAGTGTGCCTAAATACTTAAATTGAGATACTTGTTCAAGCAGATCACCCCAAAAATCAGATATCCTCAGTTCTGGGGTGCCCACCAACATAAATTGCATGCCAAATAACATAACTTTTGTTTTACCTGAGTTCAAAACCATAGCATTTAAAGTAAGCCAAGAACAGATGGCACCAAAATCATTTCTAGGGAACAAGAAGGTTCAGACACAGAATTTGACTGAGCACAAATTACAAGATCATCTGTATAAAGCAGTGATTCACTAAACTTACAAACTCCAGGAAGCTGATTAATAAAAATAGAAAATAACAGGGGTCCCAAAATGGACCCCTAAGGCACATCACAACTAATTGGCAAGACATCAGAAACCACAGAATCTACTTCAACAAATTGACACCTGTTACTCAGATAATCATAGAACCAAGAAACAGCGACATCAGAAAACCCCAGATCTTTAAATTTTGTGCAGGCCAAACCATGATCAATCAGATCAAAACCCTTGGTTAGGTCTACGAACACCGCCCCAGTCATCAAACCCTTCTCAAACCCACATAGGACGGTGTTTATGAACCCAACTAAGGCCATGCCCATACCAAAGTGCTTGTGAAACCCATGTTGTTGCCTTGACAACAAATCATGGGTAACCAAATAGGCATCAATTTGCTTAGCCACTAAACGCTCAAGTAGTTTGCTAAGGGGATTCAGTATTGATATTGGCCTATAATCATCCATGGATGTAGCACAGCTCTTATTTGGAATTGGAACCTCTTTAGCTTTCATCCAGGATGGGGAAAAACACCTGTAGTCAATGACATATTAAAATTATAGCAAAGGGGATCTGTAATAAAGGGGATAGCCAATTTTAAGAAGTGGGCATCCAACCCTTTCCCACAGTCAGTCCCTTTATTTGGGAGAGACTGCAGAAGATGAAAAACTTAATTTGATGTTACTTCCTTAAACAAAAACCTGGGTCCATCGACCAAAGGAACAGAACAAAAGGATTTATTATTACCAGCCTGAGGAAAAAAGATCTAAACTTAGGAAGATCTGAAAATTTAGAATTCAACAATTTAACAACTTTGGGCAAGCCACCAATTTCTTTGTTGTCAACATTTAATTTCTGGATGTCAGATTTTGATTTAGGAGAAAGTAAAGAATGTACGTTATTCCAAAACTTCTTTGGATCTGCCCAGCTATCTTCAAAGCGATCCCTGAAATAAACTTTTTTTTTGCATTTCTAACAGTTTGAGAGACTAAATTCTGAAGTCCATGGTAGAGATCCATTGACACTCTACTGGGAAATAATTTAAATTTAGTCCAAGCACTATCCCACTTCTTAATTAATTTCTTAATGCTGGGACCAAACCATCCAGTAGGAGAACCTCTACGCCGAATGGTCCATAAAGGGAAAAGGGATTCCTGAATGGGAAGAAGTTGGCTGCAAAAAAAAAATCGAGTGCTGTGTCCACATCTGGAATATATTCAAGGAAATGGCCAATTAATTAACCTCAAAGAAGAATATAACAAGGAATAATCTATCCTTTTAAATTATCTAGTCGGAAACACAGAAGGAGGGGGTTTAAGACAGCGAAAATCTAGGACACAAAAGGTGGCCATGTGGTCGCTTACGGAGTCTGCCAAGACACCAGAGGTGCCTACCCTTCCCACTCTGTTAGTCAAGACCCAATCCAACAGAGAATGATTCTGTGAGATGGGATTGAGATGGGTAGGTGCATTTATACGCTGAGTCAGTCTGTAAGACAGAAGAAGAGATTTGAGTCCCATGGTGTCATTAGTCCTCCAATTCAAATTTATATCTCCAACAACAGAATCACTCTGCTTTAAATAAACTTCACAAACATCTTTTTTTATTCAAATTTTATTAACAATTTTACAATAATACAGGAGACAGAAACAATAACAACGAGAAAACGTTATTACAGCACAAAGTATGTTCTGTCCCCTCCAACCCCCTCATCCCCCCTCCCACCCAATACAACAGCATCACCGAGAATCATCCCAGTCATTAAACTAAGACATGTTATTATTATTATCACCACCACCAATAGTAATTAGAGTGTGTAAGGGATCCCAGACTCGCATATACTTCCATTGTCTATTATAGAGGCCCGCAATGGCTTTCTCTGTTCTGAGATTAGCTAGAATTTCATGAAGCCATTCTTGATAAGGTGGACAAATATCATCCTTCCAATGCTTGAGGACGACTTTTTTAACAGACAAAGCTATCATGGAAATATGAAATCTCCGGGTGGTAACATCAATAGAGGATAAGTCCCCTTTCAGACAAACTCCCAGGGTAAAGCAATCCTGAAGACCCAACAAGGGGTCCAATTTGGTCTTAATAGAATTCCACAAGGGGGTTATCTTAGGACATTGCCAAAAAATGTGAAGAAGTGTCCCTTTATCTAGTGAACATCTAGAGCACAAATCCGAGTCTAGAAGGCCCCAACTAGCAAGTTTTGGGGGAGCATAATAAAGATTATGTAAAATATGGTATTGCATGAGCCGTAGTCTGTCCTGCGTCACAAACTTATGGCAGTACTGCCATAATACGGGCCAGTCAAAGGTATATTGGGGGAAAAGTGAGGACTAATAATTTAATGGGACCATAGGAACCTCCAAACTGCCAATGAAAAAGGGCCTGGTATAGTTTTGAAATTACCTTGGGAGGACTTAACAATGAAATAAGCTCTGTTAGGAAAGAAAATGAGGGGGGATGGAGAGGAATATTGCCCCACGTTCTAGGAAGAAGGTGTTTAAGTTGGAAGACCTTGAAGTGGCTAGATACTGGAATATTAAATTTTGAGATTATCTTGGATACAGAAAGCCAGGACCCTTCAACCTCAAGGAAAGTAGATAAGATCCCTTCTCCCAGCTGAGGCAACCACTTAGAGGGAATTCTCTGTTTGTTTATTAAGAAAGATGACAAGTTCCATATGGATTGAGATAAATCCAGATAAGGTTTGTAATGCAGAAAAGAACAAAGTTGAGCGTGTATTCTTAATGAAGTCACTAGCATTGGACATTTTCGAATATCTTGTAGGGAAGAAGTCTTGACATAAAACAAGGTCAGGGGATCGATACCTGTAGACTGGATAAAGTCCAATTCTATTTTGAGCCAAATCAGCCTCAGGCTACAGGGATCTGGAATTAGCCATTTAAGGTAATTTGATAAGTGACTAGCCCAGTAGTATAAAGCCAGATGAGGAATAAGGAGACCACCATTCAGTTTCTGAGCTGCCAATTTGTGGTGTGCTAAATGGGGATGTTTATTAGACCATATAAAGTTAGTAAATAATCTATGCATTTTCTGAAACCAGGACAATGGAATGAATGAGTTAAGAAGTGATATGGATAGAAAAGGTGGGGAAACACATTCATTTTGATTAAGCTAATACGGCTCCGTAATGAAATAGGGAGTTTTGACCATCTATCAAGGTCTTGGGTAATGATCTGAGTCAGGGGTTCCAGGTTCTTTTTAAACCACAAGGAAGGGTTATGTGTAAGTATGATACCAAGATATTTGAGGGAGACCGGTGACCATGATAGGCCTAAAGAAGTAATATTGTGTTTAAACACCTTGTGATTGACAGAAAAGATAGATGATTTATTGGGATTTCATTTGTAATTCGAAAAGTAGCTAAACTTTGTGATCGTGTCTAGCATAGCAGGGATTGACGAGTCAGGATAGGACAAATGAAGAAGAATATCATCTGCATATGTTGTAACTTTAACTATGGTATTACATACCGGTAAACCTTGAAAGTCCAGATTAATTAAAAGATTTTGAATGAGTGGTTCTAAGTAGAGATTAAATAATAAGGGGAAGAAAACTTCACAAACATCTAAGAAATGTTTAAGCCCTTGAAGACCACATTGAGGGAGATTATACAGACAGCCCACATTTAACTTCTTCTTTCCTCCAAAAACAAGTTACAAAACCAACCAATCAGTATCACAATCCAAATCCTCACTAGACCTTAGAAAATTAATTTCTAAATGATCCCTATAATAAATCAAGACCCCACCACAATTTTTTCAACCTTTACGATCTACCCTTAAAATTTGATAACCCCCAATATGACACACATTATTGGGCACCCCCGGCTTCAACCACGTTATGATAAAGCAACCATGTCAGGCAGATATAGAGCAATAAGCTGATCAATTTCAGCAATCTTAGGGACTAAACTATGAACATTCAGATGGATAATTGTAAATCCATGACATGATTTCAGACAATTATTCAAAGAAGGATGCTTGAGAGGAAGACATAGAATCCAAAGAGCAAGGCCCTGGATTCAGTTCAACAACTCCAGAAACTAACAACAGAAAGGTGGTTGAAACACAGTTGTCCAATTTAGAACAAAGTAACATGCCATAGTGCAAACAAGTAAAGTAACCCCTATTTCCACATTGTCTAATGGGCATCAGGCTACTCAACAACAATTGCCATGAATCAGTAACAACAACAACAACAACTAAGCAATTTGAAAAGCAAAAATCACTTGTCTCATATGAGTCAGTCTTCCCAGCACCAGACCTATATAATTCAATATGATCCACATATACCAACCTCCCACCCCAAAGAATACACACCCAAATCTATAAAGTGATGTGATACTATGTATAGAAGCTCTGACTGATTTTAGGCTCATTCATGACACCGGTTATATACCTGCTGTTATGTCCCATGTTCATTTTGTTATGGAAAATCAATCAAATCTTTCACGTTAAAAAAAATGCACCCTAAAAATATATATAATACAGGTGTTTAAGAAATAACCATGCCAATAGGGAATATAAGTCACAGTGATGGGACTGAGCAGGCAGATAAAACAAAATGACAAATGTTATTATACAATTCAGATTAAAAAAAAAGATTCAATACATAGTCAAAACATAGGGATCCATGACAGGAGTCCGACAAAAATTTTGTCGAACGCCCCATCAGTGACACCGGCAGGTCGACCACATTCTGCAGTTGGCTGCCAGTTCACACTTTGTTGTCTCATTTTCTTAGGGGGACTTCGCCCCCCAAACCCCCCACTTAAGGATTCTCAACCACAGTCGGAGCTGATTGGGGGGGGGTGTAGGAACCCCGACAGACAGCACCAGGTTCTAGCGGGTATCCCACCACGGCTAGGCACTGTAGTCACTGTGGGGGACCTCGCTGGTGAAATGTCGCTGTCGGGGGGGTAACCAAAAACATAGGAGGAGGGAACCAATAGCAATAAATCTACCAGTCTACATAGAAAAAAAGCAAAGCTTTTGAATTTATAGAGAACACCTAGTTTTTGATTAGTGGTATGGCTCACTAATCTTAGCTAGGCAGAAAAAGTAAGCCCAGGGTCTAGTAACATGCCAAAATATTTAAATTGGTATACATGTTTAATAGGAGCACCAACATTATCTTGTAACTTTAGGCAAGGATTATCATTCAACATATAGATAGCACCAAACCTAATAGACTTTGACTTTTTAGAATTCAACACAAGAGAATTATTGGAAAATGAATTACGAACAGCAAAAAAAAATCCTGTTTAAGATTAGCTGTTAATTTAGGTAGAGATGTAGCAGAGGAAACAAACTCTAGTAAGAGTCAATGTGGCTGCAAAATAATGGTATTGTGGGCAGTGAAAAATGTGTAAACTAGCAATTTTTGCACTAACCACTGAGCCACCTAACTGCACATTCTAACTGTTAAGATGTGAACACACACTGACTAATACATATACGCATATATGCATATGTATTCCAGTGTAACATAGTAGTGCACTGTCTACACACATTTTTATAGATGAAAAAAAGACATCAAGGGACTGTTTTCTTCTTTTCTGGCTCTGAGGGACATCAGAAGGTGGGGGTTGCCAGTAGACACCTCATTTAAATCGGCAATAACATGCATAAGGCTGGAACTAATCTAGATAGTGGGGGAATGTAGACTAGCAATTTTTGCACCAACCACTGAGCCACATAACTGCACTTTCTAATTGTTTTGATACACACTCAATAATACATATACACATATATGCATATATATTGCAGTATAGCAAAGCAGTACACTGTGTACAAACACAAAACACTGCCACACACACACACACACACTAATGCACATACATTGCCTTATATGGCATTTATTTATTTATACATCTAATGCCAACTTTTACTGTATTTAGGATAAGCACTGTGTTTTGCACTAACTCTTTGTACTAATGTACAGCATGACTGGGTAACTAACATAGAGGACCAGGGAGGTATGGCTGATGTAGTCTATCTGGACTTCAGAAAGGCTTTTTGACACTGTCTGCCATAGAAGGCTGATTAGCAAACTGTGCAGCCTAGGGGTGGATCCTAAAATAGTTCTGTGGGTGGAGAACTGGCTGAATGGCAGGAGTCAGAGGGATGTGTTAAATAGGGAGTACTCTGGAGAGGGAGAGGTGATGAGCAGGGTGCCACAAGGGTCAGTGTTGGGGCCAGTCCTTTTCAATGTCTTTATTGGGCACATTGCTGGTGGACTGGATGGGAAGTTATGCTTATCCATGGACAATACAAATGTATGCAATAAGGTGGACCTGCCAAGGGGCATTGAAAGAATGAGGGAAGACCTTAAAAAAATGGAAAAATGATCTGAAGAATGGCAGCTGGGATTCAATGCAAAGAAGTGCAGGGTCATGCACATTGAGAGTAAGAACTCGGGGGCAAAGTATGAACTAGGTGGGGAGGTACTGACAGTCACAAAGCAGGAAAGGGACCTGGGAGTTATCATCTTGGAGGACCTAAGAGAAACTTGGTGGTGTGATAAGGTGACTGGAAAAGCTAGCCAGATGCTTGGACGTATAAGGAGGGGTATCAGGAGTATAAAGAAGAGGGTCATCTTGCCCCTGTATAAGACACTCATTAGTCCACACCTGGAATACTGCATCCAAGTCTGGAGGCCCCATCTGAGAAAGAACATAGACAGGGTGGAGACGGTGCAGTGGAGAGCAACTAAAATGTATGCAGGGGCTGCAGGATAAGACCTATGAGGAAAGACTAGTCAAGCCAATATTTAAAGTATTTATTTCATTTGGATAAAGCCTTTAACCCATTTTTTGTATTATCTTTTTACTGGTTTTAAATCATGTAGATAAAAATGACAAATACAGAGACACTATAGACATAGACATTTAATATACGAATAAAAAATATAACACAAACAAGCCATATTCTCATTATTAATAGTGATATTTAATTTTTACAGGATATGCCAGTTGAGATTTGATATGTCATTTACAGTGTGGTCATGCTTTTACTCATTTTTTTCTAATATATTTGCACAATGCATTTTTGCTGAGAGGCAGTTTCTGTGTGGTCTTCCTTTTACAAATTTTTATGTGATTTCCTAGAATATGCCTCCTGATTGCTGTATATTTTGCCTGGATAGATCACAGAAGATGTGACATCTTATTTTTAGTGGGGATCTACAAATACACATTATTATGCTGCATTGCATAAAATTAGAACATGGTGAAAACAATATTTTACATGTGGACTAGGCTACCCTGGATAAATACTCTGTAAAAATGGGTAAAACCATGACCACGCTGAAAACAAGATATTTCATCTAATCTGGGATATCCTGAGCAAATACAGTGCAAACATGTGTAAAATAAAGATTCCTATGAGAATGAGAAGTAATACCTCCCCTGTGCTATCCAGAATACAAAATATAGGACAGGATAGTGCATTGCAACACTGCTCAGCTCAGTAAACACAGCAGAGTGGAATGATAACATAAAGTCTCTAATTTTATCTAGGACATTCAGAATCTTGAGAGCTCCCTTTTTCTGCTGTAATAGCAAAATGACCGCAGGGCTCTGCCCATTGTAGTCATAAAAATTATTGAATCATTTACATATAAGAGAGAATCACAAGATTTACATAATGAAAGCAACTGGTTAATAAAACAAGAAAACATAAATGGGCCCAAAATTGATCCCTTAGGTACCCGGTTCCCATAGTGCACCTATTTGACATAGCTGACCCAATGTTAACAATCTGAGACCGATCAGTCAGGTAGCCTTTAACCCACGAAACAACACTAGTAGAAAAATCAAGAGAACTAAGTTTAAAACAAAAGTAAGTTGTGATCTATTAGATCAAGCTCCAGTCATAAGGCCATTATCAAATCCTTTGAACATGACCAAGGCAGTACCTATACTATGTCTCTTACAGAATCCATGCTGTTGAGGACAGAGAACATTATAGGCTTCCAATTAATCATTGATTTGATTATCCACAATTTTTTCTAACATTTTACTTAAAGGATTTAAAGGTAACATTTTATTTTATGTGTCCTTAAGTACATTGTAATTACTGTATAACTACAATGTAACTGCTATTTAAGTACTGTGTTGTTACATGTAACTACAATGTAGTTGGAAATTAGTTTCACATTTGCATATTATGTAGTTAGATACACATTTCTATGAAATAACTACACTGTTATTGCACTGTAAATACTATGTCATTGTTAATTACTTTCACATTTTACCAGTGTGTAGTTATACACACACTACAAGACACTCCAAGTGGGACAGCATGGACCACGGAGCCCTTAAATGCTGTGGGACCCCATCCCCATCTCACACACTACAGGACACCTTCAAGTGGGACAGCACGAACTGCAGAGCCCTTAAAGGTAAGCTGATCTGCCTCCCCTGAGCAGCCACTACTGTGAGGGGTGTTAGCCCATCAACTCTTTGCGTCGACTGCCCCACGCACCCCTGTCACTCTCCCACCCGGGGGCATTCCTTAATTTATTGACACCTTCCTGTCATATGATTAATATTCTAAATGTCTGTACGTCCCTTAGCAGGTTATCACTATCCCCCACTAGATGGCAGCAACGCACTAACTCTTCCCTCTCTCCTTCTCTCCCTTCCCCACACCACTTGTGTTTACTATCTCTGACCACTAGGAGGCAGTGTTGCCACTTCCTCCACACCAACTTTTCCCAACTTTTTACACCACTCCTCCATACTCCCCCCTCCTCTGTCTCTCCCACTACTCCTCCCCTTTCCTCAGCTTCCCATACCAGCCTCAAACCTGGTACCTTCTGCACTAAAGTCTGTCATTCTACCACTGCGCTATCCATGCTGCCTCACTATTGGATGCATATAGGTGCCCTTTACTGCTCCTATTGTCTCCTAGACTGCTAGACATGGTCCCACACCTCCACTCTGCTTCATCCACTTTTTTCACTCTCTTGCTCTCTTCCTTCTTGCTCCACCCCCACTTCCCCCCTTGCCCCACCCCAGTTGTCTCCCTCACCCCCTTCCCAATACTTTCACTCAACCACCACTCTTGCCTGTCACTCTTCCACCCACCAACCCACCCCTATGCACACCTCAACCCTTTCAATGCCCACCCCAACTCACCCTGGCCCCCTTTTCCTATCTATACCCCACCTTTGTGCCCTACCCATCCCAATCAGTTTCCCACAGCCAACCACTCCTCATCTCACTGTTCCTAGCTGTAATAAGCTACTGCACCACCTGCTCCTCAGAACACTCTCTCTCTCTCCTCCTCCTGATGTCTGGTAATATTCACCCAAATCCGCGGTCCTCCCCCCTTCCCCTTCCAGCCCTGCTCCCCCTCTCCTGGACTTTGCATTGCCTCCATGAACATATGCAGCCTTCTAAAAAAATGTGATGGCCTCCAGGTATGGGTGATTCAACACCAGCCTGACATCCTATCCATTGTGGAGACTTCCACCCTGACTCAGCTACAGTATCTCCATCCCTAGTTACACCCTGTTCCAGGCAGACAGAGTCAGGAAATGTGGGGTTGGATGTGCGATCTACCTCTGGGAATCTCTCCAAGGGCATACCCTCCCCCCCAGCTGGAGGCTGGTGCCCAAGCGCTTTCGCTCAACATCACACCAGGCACATCCAGGGCCCCCCTGGTCATCACCTCCATCTACATTTCCCTTTGAGGCCAGAAACCCACTTTCCAGTCTTTAATGGACTACCTCTTCTCCCTCCCCCCAAGTCTGAACAATTAATCCTCAGGGACTTCAACATAAACTGGCTCTCCAACTCAGCTTCCCCTACAAGGATGCCATAGCTGCTCTCAACCTCTCCCAACTTGTTACTCACCCCACCTGTGTTAATCCCACCATGGGCACCTCCTCCCTACTGGACCTTGTTCTGTCCAACCATCCTCACAAATTCACCAATACCACTGTGCTCCCTAATGCCTTGAGCAACCACTCCTCAGTCCTATGCACTTGGTAATGCAAGTCTGTGAAACCAGCCCCAAAGACAGTCTTCTGTTGGCAACTCAAACCTGGCTAGCTGGGCCCACTAAAAGATCTCCTTGCTCGCTGGGACTGGTCCCCAATACACTTTGCTTGAGATATTGACACTACCCTCAATTATTTCATCTGCTCCTTTAACGATGCCTGTGATATTTTTTCCACCTTACTAAATGTACTATCAAAGGTTCTGACACACCCTGGATTTCACAGGCTCTATTAATCAGATGCACCTCAGAGACAACCTCTGGGAAAAAAGCCCTTGATTTCAGCAAGCCTGCTGACAGGCAATGCTACTGACCAGCACATAACAAATGCACGTAGGCGATATGAAAAGCTAAAGTTGAATACTTCAAAATCTCCCTTAACGCTACCTGGGGCTCTGTCCGAAAATTCTGGGACAACATGAAGGTAATCAATGGTAAATCCACTATCCCCCCAACCCAACTTAATATCAATGGTTCCATATCTACCAACCCAAAACTCATTGCTGACTCACTCGATTACTCCTTTCAGACCTTAGCTCTGTGCTTCCACCATGCTTCTTTGATGCCATTGCCCCACCCCCAGCCCCTCCTTGCACCCCCACCCTCCTTTCCATTTCAGAACTCTTACTTCTCTGGAAGCCCAGCCTTATCTCCTTAAAGCCCTAAGTGGATCCTGTCACAGTAATGACACCCTTGACCTCAAACTTCTCCGCCTGGTACTGGATGTGGTCCTCTCCCCCCTCACCTGCCTACTCAACTGCTCTCTCTGCCTTGGTAAATTCCCCTCAGTCTGGAAAACCACTATCATTACCCCCATCCACAAGAGTGGGGACCATTTCTTCCCTGGTAACTATAGCCCAATATCTATCCTCCCACCCCTCTCAAAGGCCCTGGAAAGAATTGTCTTGGACCAGCTTACTGACTACATCACCAAATATGACCTCCTCGCTAGAGAGCAACATGGATTCCGGCGGAAGCATAGTACCTCCACTGCCCTCTTGGAATTCTCCAGTTTCATCCATGATACACTAGATAGCAGGCTACTGGTTGGCTCCATCTTCCATGACTTATCAAAAGCTTTTGACACTGTCAATCACACCCTCCTCCTAATGGTCCTCTCCCACCTTGGCTTCACCCAGGAGGTCACGGCCTGGTTCTTGGACTACCTATCTAATCACTCTCAATGGGTCAAAATAAGTGGTACTCTCTCAAACCCCCTCCTGGTCCTCTCTAGTGCTCCACAGGGTTCCATCTTGGGGCCCATTCTTTTTAGCCTATTCCTCAATACCCTTCCTAAGGCCTGCTCTGAGAAAATCCTCTTATATGCCAATGATGCGGTACTCTACTCCTCTTATTCTGACCCCAGCAGCCTTCAAATATCCCTCTCAGAACTCCTTTAGCAAGGCTGAATCCCAGCTCATCAACCACAGGCTTGCACTAAACCACAAAAAGACCCAGGTCATGCTGTATACCCATCACCAAAGCAAGCACAAAGGAACTGCACTCCAAATCCACACAAACCTTCTCCACCCCCTTGAGCAGGTGAATTCCTTCAAATACCTCAGAATTACCCTTGACTCCACTCTCACCTTCCATGACCATATTCACCTCCTCAGCACAGCAGTCAACTTGAGAACTGGCCTGCTTTATCACCACAGGAGCTGCCTCCCCCCTGAAGCCCTCTGCCTTGCCAGCTCATCCTCTGTCCTGTCCCTCACAGACTATGGGATACTGGCCTATGGGGCAGCTGACAACACTGCCCTCCATAGAATAAAAATCTCCTTAAATAAGGCATGCCAGCTAGCCACAGGTAGTCCTAGACCCACCCACACCTGCACACTTTACAACCTGGTCAACTGGCTTAACTTTGAGGATCAGCTAAAGTACCAGACCTGTCTCTTCACCAGGAAGATAGCCAGTGGTCTTGCCCCACCTGGGATAACCCCCCTAATCCAACCTGCACCCATAGCTGTGGCCATCTGCAGCTCTTCCAAATCTAACCTGATAGTTCCATGTCTTAGGACTGCTTTAGGTCAGCGTTCCTTCTCGTATACAGCCCCCTCCTGGTTGAACTCCCTTCCCAGCTCTATCACTCTTGAACCCAAACTCAGACACTTCAAATCACTCCTCTGTGATCATCTATTTGCCTCCCATACCTGCAACTGCCATTAATCTAGTTAGCCCTTCCTCTCCCCCCCCTTGCTCCCTGACAAAGGATGTCTGTTCTGCCTAACCACTTGTTTGGACTGGACCACCTCTATTTCGAAGTGGTTTCCTCCTCTACATGCAACCAATGTCAATGCTTTATTGTTCTATATCTACTATAGAATTTGTTACCTTATGTTATGTTTGTTCTCTGTTTGTTTGTATAGTATTGTATTACCCTGATGTGGATCCTTTGTAAAGGAGTCTATGACTCAAAGGATTGTCATTCCTATACTGTTCAATAAATAAAAATAAAATACAATTTGCATGAAGTGGTAGTTACCCATGCAACCACAACCGACTTTCTTCTGGCAAAAATTGATTTATGCTGGAAGTGTAACTACACAAGTAACAGCTGTTGCAAATTGCAACAGAAAAATTGATTTATGCTGGAAGTGTCACTAGACATGTCACAGTTGGTGCAAAGTGCAATATACATGGTTACATTTGCCAGAAAGAATTGATTTGAAGCAGAAGGAAGGCAACAGTAATTGCAGTAACTACCACTTCATGTGAATTGTGTAAATACAGCACAGTACTACCGATCTTCCCTCTGTCAGTCTTCACCATTCTTTACTGTCTGGGTGACAGCTGTAGGTGCAGCATCCCATGGGAGCTTTCTTTTGTAGGGGGAGGAGCTGGCACTGGAGGTGGCACCACCCTTGAGGCCGACGCATTACGTGGCGCTCACAGTTTGGCCAGCAATGGTCACCAGCTCCTCCTCCACCGCATTTCTGCTTCTCCCGCTGTTGACAGTGCAGCACCTCACACCTGCTGAAGAAATTTAATCTGTGACATTGCTGCCTAGTCAGTTGTTTTGACACCATTGTCAATGCTGTTTTTGCTCTGTTCCAGTTCCACTATCTGCTAGTATCTCGGCACCATTTGCTGCAGGAATCCGTTAAGACCTTTCCTTTTTCTTTCCTGAAGCAGCTCTGAGTCTGTTTCTTATTATTACTTTAGTTAAAGTGAATCATGTTGGGTTCATCCATGGACAAAAAGTGCTCTTCCAAGGTGGTCTGGCCTCCTATGAGTTGGTGTCCCTGTGCCAGCAGATGTTCATCATGAACCAGCATGACTGATGTCTCACCTGAATGGGTCCATCTCACAATATGGATAGTTGCAATGCTTGCTTCTACAAGAACTGCAGAGTACTTGAGTACTAAGCCTGGAAAGTTGACCGTGACCTGCTGACATTTGGAGGGCGGTATCGCATGAGGGACTTCAAGCACAGGCATCTCAACCCTTCCTCTCCTGGTTCTATACAGATCAGTGAGGAGGGGGCCTCCTCCCCTTCTAGCCTTGCCAGGGAGGAGGTATCATACACAGTGCCAGAGGAATGGTCTGGCCCTCTTGGGGGCCAGGCCATGAGCACTGCACAGGCAGTCACCCCCTCAGAGGTGCAGGCTCCCCGGTGTAGTGGCCCACACTTGCTGGGCCCAACAAGGGTGGCTCCTCAGCTCCAGCTGCTGGTGTCTTTCCAGATCCCTGGGCTGTTTGCAGCTCCAGTGATTGGCAAAGCACCGCGAGCAGTAATGGGCCCTTCAATAGTGCTGCAATTGGCACCACATGTGGGAAAATCTCCGGGGCCACTCTTCTGGAGGTCCTCTGGAGCTCCTCCTCTCCAGAGCCAGATGATTGGGAGACTGATCCACACTGGCTGCCCAACTCCTCTGAGTCAGAGGGTTCTCCGGTGCCTAGTACCTCTGTGCTCTTAGGCATCCCTTCCCTTGGCACCAGTGATTATGGTCATCACTGGGTCAGGAGCAGGCCTGCTGATTGTGGCCCTTGGTCTGAGGGGATGGTGGTTTGGGTCTTGGGGGCTCAGACTGCTTCCAGTCCCAGTACTGGTGCTGTTCACCCCCCCGGGCCAGAACAGGGACTCCCTCTTCTACGGCCTCCCTTGGGGGTCCTGAAGGATTGGAGCAGTCCCTAGCTTCAGAAGTGAGGAAAAGGTCAACCTTGGAGTCGACAGGGTTGAGGGTGCAGGGCATGAGTTAACAACCTTCCTCAGGGACCCTTCAGGGTTTGGGAATAAGTCGCAACACCAAGCCCTTGTTCTCTCCCTTGTCCCCTTCAAGAGCAGCCTTATTGGGTGGGATTGGGGTCCACCCTTCTGGTTCTATGCAGCCCTGGTCTCCTCACAGGGGAGTTTCCCCTTCAGGGCTCAGTCTTGAACACTTCAAGCTGGTTTAGCGGCCAGTAACTGCATGGACCAGTGGATCCCCAGGAGGTTTGAGATCATCAACGAGGTTGCGTAGCCCTGGCAGAGGTCGCTTGCATAAGATGAAGTGTGTATCCCCATTGCCTCTGCAGCCTCCCCTCATTTTCCAGGCCACATGGGTCCTTCAGGGCCCTTGACCTGACAGCAGTTCAGAACCACTGCTACCGCCTTCCCCAGGTATGTCAGGCCTATGGACAAGCATGTCTTTTGCCTGTCTTCCCCACAGCAGCCAGACTCAGACAATTCAGATTCATCTGCCTCATCATCTTCCTCCTTTGAGGAAGAAGATAGCTCTGTTCATCTGTCCGCAGATGCTGATCAGACAGAGTATCAGCATTTCCTGTTGAGGCTGGTTGGCGATCTGCACCTGTCCCACATTGCAAGATGCAATACTGAATGGACGACACATGTCTTCCTTTGCAAATTCAGTGCAGACCACCTGGAGTCCCTCCCTGGCCGATTCCCTTCCAGGAGGCATTGTCCTGCACCTGGCAGTGCCCATCTGTCCCAACTCTATCCCCTGTGGACTGCCAGCACAGGTATTACTCACCTCAGGGGTCTCCAGGGACATTGCCTCATCCCACTTTGGGAGTGAAGGTACTGTTACCCCTTCCAGGCATAGACACTTGGTATGATACCAGCCTCTAGATGCAGACTCTGCAGAATTTGACTGCTGGGGATGGAAAGTGTTCTTCTCAGTGATTTTCATGCTCAGTATTGCCGCTCATCAGGCACGCCACGCTGTCTACATTAGGCATCTGGAGTCATTGCTAGGCCAGGTGCTAGCATAGTTGCCTGATACGGAGGCAACTAGATAAGCCTTTGCACTCTCCACTGATGGCCTGGAGCTCACAAGGCACCAGACAAGAGCATCATATAGCACCCCAATGAGGTAGCTTCAAGGCTAGTGGTGACAGCGATCTGCATTAGGCAGATGGCGTGGTTTCTTCTAACAAGGTTGTCACCCCTGGCCTGGCATAGGATGCTTGCATCTGCTTTCCGGGGGATCCACATTTTCTCTCGCAGGGCGAGGTGAGAACTACAGGTGCAATTTCTGTCTCACAGGCAATGAGAGACCCTACCTCGCCCTGATCAGTTGCAGGCCTAACAGGCCTGTAATGGGTCTCCTTCTTTTATGATTCTCCCCCACAAGATGCTGAATGACTCACATCCCACAGGGAAGTGCTGGGCCCCCTTTAGGGGTGCTTGGTACTCACCCATACAATGAAGAATGGTGAAGATATGAAAATTATGCACCTATCATAATTCTTGATCTTTCTTTGTATTTTCACCATTCATCACTGGCACCTTCCCACCATCCCCTCTGGGCCTCAGTCTCTGGGTGATGCCCCCCCGCTTGCCTTCCCCCTCCTTGAGGCCAATTGTGGGCAGGGTCCTACTGGTACCTCTGGGTTCTCTGCTACCTTTCTAAGCTACAGATGGCCCACCCTGGGAGGGAGGGAGGGCAAGTAGGGCTTCTTGCCCTGGTCTTAGGGACTCCATGTGGGTCCTTCCCTTCTCAGCCCGGGGGTCCTCCAGGACTTGGTCCAGTCCTGTGGGCCATGAATGACTCTTAGTGGTGGGGGATCTCCACTTGGTGGGAAGGGTGGAGAGGACCCATGGGGACTATCCTTTTCACTCCTTATGTAATTGTTCCTCCTTCCCCTTTTTGGGAGGGTAGGACTTGTCCTGGACAGGATTCCCCCTGAACCCTGTGGGTTGTACCTCTCGGGACAATGGTAAACGGAGGGGGTCCTGTTCTGGGGTGGCTGTCACCAACCTGTATTTAAGTGGGGGAGGGGGGATCTTCTCCAATCCTTTTTGGGAGGAATTGATGTCTGAGACTGTCCATCTATGCGTTGCTCTCACCTTTTCAAGCTGGGAAGTACTCCGTTTTGAATCTCCATCTGAGCTTCTGTTCATCTCCTCCAGCTGGAGGTTCTGGGCACCTGGCCTAGTTTTGCTTCAGCCAAATTCTGTAGTTCCTATGGGATGGCAACAGGCTCCATGATCTCCCCGATGTCAAAGAACATCTTTTTCCCAGAATTCTTTCTGGGTATAGGATGTGGTGGGGTCTCTCTCTTCCTCCCCTCATCTTTCTTCCTCTTTACCTTTCTGTCTTCTATCTCTGTTTGGTTGGCCTCCCCGGGGCTGGGACAAAGGTCCACACCCTCAGGTCCTCCTCCTCCTCTGTCATCTCATTGGCTTAATCCTTTTTCAGTTTTACATCCTTTCCTTTAACTATCCCTTGGGCTCCCTTGCCCCACCCTTGTCATTTCTCTATCCATCTGTTTTCCTCTCTCTCCGGTAAGCAGAACTGGGGTGGAGGAGGAGATGGCTACCGTTGCTAGCTGACCTGCCAGCACCACATAATGCGTCTGCCTCAAAGGTGGCACTGGCTCCTCTCCCTACAAAATAAAAGCTCCCACAGGGTGCTGCACCTCTGACTATCACCCTGACTATCACCCAAACAGTGATGAATGGTGATGATATACAGGAAGATCAAAAATTATGATAGGTGCATAATTTTCATTTTTTGGTAACACTTTAGGTGTCCCTTACTACACTCAATGCCCTGATTTTTCAGCTGCACTTTGGGACCAAATTCTGTGGCAGGGTTACCATTTGCCACAGAACTTCTGTGGCAGTGGTTTGTAATTTCTGCGGCAGTTCTGTGGCAATAATGAACTGCCATGTTTCAGCATCAGCTCGTCATCTGGACATCACATCCATGGCAATAGCAATTGGCATAGGGAAATGAGCAAGACCACTAATTCAAAAAATAAACCCGCAAACTTTTACAAATATTTTTTAAGCGAAAAAGCTATCCTATTGCATGAGTAAAATATGCAGAGGGGACATTGTGTGACAAATATGTTACATATACTCATGATGTTTACATCACTCATGAGGCTACCTCAGGTCAAGCAGCACTTGCTTAGACAAATCATTTATCACACAGGTTCCTACTGCACATTACATATATATGCAACAGCTGTGAAGATAAACACAGTATGATAAATGTGTTTATCACAGTAACTACATATATTAATAAATGTCGAATCATACATCTATGCATGTAGTAAGTATGGCATGGCAAATTTATCCATGGGTGGGATGAGGATGGTGGGTGCTGAGTGGGAAGTCAGGGTACGTGCGTGGGTGCAGCGGTCTGGAATGTAGCAGAAGACATCTGTGGATGGTTTTCTGCTTTGAGGGTTTAAAGGGAGACTGTCAGTTAATAGTGTTAAAGAGCAGTGGCAATGCTACATTCATTAATATAAATACAATACTTTGTTATGACACTGCTTAATAAAAATAGTCAAATAATCTATTTCCTATTGTTGTCTTATGTGATTTCTTTCTACAGATTTCATAGTGGTAACACAGAGTAAATTCAATATACAGATATTGTAAGTGGAAATTAAATAGGCAGGTTTATACACCTGAGCAGGAAGCTAATTATAGAAACAAATAGAGCAATAAAAAATGAAATACATTATTTTCATTAAAATCAGAACTAATTCTATCAATAATTTGGACTATAAGGCAGAAAGGTAAATCATCTACCTGTTAGGCAATTTCCATTCACCAATATCTTCAAAAGGTCCCAAGAGGTTTAACAGAGCTTGTGGCAAATTCTTAGGTACCCTGCGAGGTTGTTGGAAAGACAGCCTAAGACGTCAGCAGGATGCTGCGGGGACACCCCCTTATTTAATTGAAAAAAAATATATATATATTTATATATATATATACATACAGTAGTCCCTCACTATAACGAACTCCATTATTACGAATGCTCAGCTACAGCTAATGGCCTCGGTGGCTCCCAGAACTGTCACTTCTGATACGCATAGTGTCATCCTGTGAAAGTTATTTGTTTACATGGTTAGTGTCAATAGGTTAATTATTTAATTTAAGTACAGTACAAGCAGGTTCCTATCAGGTGCATCGAGTAAACATTTTCTGCATTTTGGTACTCTTTCTGGCAAGCCCCTTTTGATAAATTAACTGACCTTTTTAAAGCTGCAGTTCCATCACAATGAAATGCTCCGGTTATTCCGTGGACACTAAGCTTCGAATCCTGGAAGACTGAATGCCGGCGAGAGTCTCGCCAAACTGTCTCAGCAGACCGGCTACTCAAAGTCAACGATCTGTACATGGAGAAAGCAAGAGGCTTCACTCCGTGACTTCGCAGTAGAGTGCATAGAGATTGAGGGGCTTCAGAGAAAGAAGATTAGGAAGGCAGATGAGCATGAAATTGATGGTGTCACCCAACTTTGGTTTATTCAGCAGCGCGCAAGTGGGGTCCCAATCTCAGGATCCATCCTCCGAGAGAAGGCAGTTCAATTTGCCCGTGAGATTCATGGAGAGGAAAATTGTTTCAAATCCTCAACCGGGTGGCTATGGCGCTTTCAACGCCGACATGGAATACGCCGAATTGCTACCACAGGTGAGGCTCGATCCTGTGACGATGCAGCAGTAGAAGCATTTTTGCCCAAACTAAAAAACATGTTGTCCGGGTATTCCCCTGAACAAATTTACAATGGGGATGAGACAGGTCTGTTTTGACACTGTCTCTCCAATGTAACGCTGGCTGCTAGGTCTGAAGTTAATGCCAGTAAAGGATTTAAAACTGAAAAGGACAGGCTGACATTCCTGTTCTGCACTAATGCAACTGGCAGCCATAAACTGTGCCCTCTTTGCATTGGAAAATTTAAAAATCCTCACTGTTTACACCATGCCAACTGAAGTGCACTGCCCATGATTTATGAGAGCAGTAAGAATGCATGGATGACTTGTGACATTTTCCGTCTGTGGTTTTTTGATTCTTTCATTCCTTCTGTGCGGCAACATCTGCATAAACTAAAGCTGCCTCCAAAAGCAGTCTTACTCCTGGATCAATGTCCTGTGCACCCCCCTGAGGCTGAACTTAAGTAAAGGGATGAAAAAATCAGGACAATTTTCCTTCTTAAAAACACCACCTCTAAAATTCAACCACTGGATGGTGGGACCATCGCTACATTAAAAAAACACTACAGGAAGCACCTTCTCAGTGAGATTGTGTCTGCAGGTGATGGGCTAACTGGTGCACATATGGGGGTGCAGGAGGTGCTAAAAAAAACAAATGTCTGAGACAGCATACACCTTGCAGGTGAAGCACGGGAGAATGTCTCTGCTACCACTATTCACCACTGCTGGGTCACAACACTTGGCCCATCTTTCCCACCAGAATTCAGTGTACAAGCTGGTGACCTGGACAAGGATGCAGAAGCTGATGACACAGCTGAAATTGCACAGCTGGCAACAGACCTCGACCTCACTGACAGCAAAGCAGGCGCATCTGACGCATCTGACATTATAGATGCTTGGATCATTAATGATGAGACCCTACCCACTGCGGATCAGATGACAGATGCTGAGATTGTATTCTGTGTGTCAAGAGAGGGAAGAGAGGGAGGAGTACCAGAAATGGAAGACCCTGATCAGTCAGACGTTGAAGAGGATCATGAAAGAGTCAGACAGAAGCCAAATACAGGGGAAGCAGTGCGTGGTCTGGAAACAGCTCTCACCTGGCTAGAATGTGAGGAAGCAGACCCCATGAAAGTAATTCAGTTATGACAGATTTTGTCTTATGCCCGAGACTTACACTCTACAAAAATGGCTAAACAGCTTAAGGTCACAGATTTTTTTAAACCTAATACCTAAGTGCAGTACAGTGTCTGCACAAAGTAACTCTGGTTGCCCACCAACTGCTGTACTGTACTTAAATTAATTTCAATAATTTTAAAGTAGTCTGTGTGATTTTTTCAGCATTTAATTAAGTTTTGTAGGTTTCTAAATGTTTATAAATCAATAAAGATTGTTTTTTGAATCGCTCCAGAGCACGCTTTTACTTTTCTGTGTTAGGCGTTTAACTGTCTGAGTTTATTTTTGGCGTCCCTCAATATAACGAATTTTGTGCTATAACGAATGTACTGCTTGGCTCCAGAAACAATTCGTTATAATGAGGGACGACTGTATAAATATATATATATATATCTTTATATACATATATAATACAGGTTGCTGCCAGCACGTCTTTAACTGTAATATTATGTTGGTTTCAATAGTACATTCATAAACCTCTAGTAGCCACCACTCCAGATGTGCAGGGAAGGGATCGGTTAAACTTGCAAAATAAAGCAAACTGAGCAGTTGCTAGTGATTACAATGTACACCTACCAAAGCCCTAGCTGTAAATCAAAGCACTAAGAGTGCTAACGCCAAAGTACTTATCAATTATTATTTCTGAAGTCATCGCTTTCATTTTAGTCTTCACTTTGGCTTTGCTCAAGTTTTTATTTTCACAGTTCAACAGGACCCCCCCTCCCCATTTTTGCTTGTGTGTTTACTGGAATGTTGCTTTTACTGTCAATGTCACTTCCATTCCTGTGAGGGGCAGTGCAATGGGATCGCAATACAGTGTCTCCATTTGCATGCTTCCTCAGTCACGCAGTCTGCAGTTCAGAATGGAGGGCTGGATGTCAGGACACTGAGATGACAACATGTAATCACCATGGAGTTGGATTGGAACAACTCGGTAACTCTGGGTGGCTCCAGTGGCCTTGGGGGCTACTATCTTTTGATGCTACAAGCTAGCAACAAATCCTTAAGCACAGAATCAATATGTCGACTTAAAAATTGTGATATACTCATTGGCTACTAAAACACTGGCATCATTTTTTCAGGTGCTGTAATTAGTAAGCTTCATTATTTCTTCACAGAGATGAATGCATTCTAGAGAAGTGGAAAATGTTACAAATGAATACAAATGCCTGTTAATAAAGATTAAGTCCTGACACTGATGCCGGGGTGGTTCATCTGTTCCAAAGAGGGTGGTTTGGGCAGAGGGGTCTCCGGGTGGGAGCAGCTGATCTTCAATTTCTGTGTCCTCAGCGGAGCTTAGACAAGTGAGGGAGGGGGCTCAAAGATCAGGCAAATAGTCACTTTCTTTCCTTTAGCAGTGGGTTTCAGACCAAAAGGCATTTCTGTGCTAAACAAGCTCACTCTGAGTGGGTCACAGATTGTCAATTTGCAGGTGAGTTCTGCAGTCAGCAGTAAATTCCACAGATGGCCGCAACTTCCACAGTTGACCACAACTCCCGAGGCTAATTCCATGGATGGCTGTGGCCACCGAACTGCAGAAAACTCGGGACCTTGACTACACTGTAACCATTGTATAACTATGCTGTAACTGCAGGTCTTGTGCACTGTTTCAACTGTCTCTGTTTATCTGACATTTATTTCAAAGGTAACCACACAGAAAATTTTACAGTGTAATAAAAATTGTAACTAAAATATGAATGCAATGCAACGTCAGTCTGCTACAGTTATATGCACTGACAGGCAACTTTTTAGATGATGTTGCATGTCTGTATTTCAGTTTTTAATGAACTTACAGGTTAGTAAACATGCAGTCTAATATTGTGAATTGATATGTAACTGTAAACAAAAATATTCCATTTGCTAATTACTAATTGGTGCTATATCAGTATTGTGGCTAAGAAATAATGGTACTGTTTTCACAGTTAATGCTTAGTTAACGTGTATCTGCAGTAGCACACAATTACATACACCATGTCAGTACTGTAGTTGTGATATAAGTTCTCATTCAGAAATCAGTCCCTCTTGAACTCCCCTGTTAACAATTCCCAAATGCTAGCAATCAAAATAATCCTGGACCAACAAGGAAAATGCCTCCAGTAATATCCATTTATATCCCCCCTCCCATGTGATCAGGCCGCAGGCTTTCATATGATCACTGACTACCTCGATAACCTCCCCCACCATACTGAGACAGTGGTTATAGGTGACTTTAATGTCAATTGGCTTGCCCCAGAAGCAGACTGTTATAAAGATGCCCTTGCAGCCATTGACATCACCCAGATGGTACCCACTCCTACCCGAATCAATTATAGGACTGGCTGCAGCTCCCTACTAGACTTGATTCTCACCACTCACCATAGTAGAATCACTAACACTAAAGTCCTTCCAGAATCATTGAGCAATCACTCCCCAGTTATCTGCCAATGGTCTAATCGGGCACCCAAACCACAGAACAAATTCTCCTACCAGTGAACTTCAAAAAGAGGAAAGTTCCCACAATTCCATGCCTCACTCGTTCAGATTGACTGGTCCCTCTTAGACTCTATGAACACCATCAATCAAGCTTTTAACCTCTTCATTATGTGGTTTAATGAAGCTTGTAACAAATTTGCCCCTCTCTAGAAAAGAAAACTAAGGGGATCCTCTAACCCCTGGATGGGTCTATGTCATAATAGCGAACATGTTACAGTGATTGCTTTTATGGTGAGTGTATATCGCTGAAAAGCAATTTGGCAATATACACTTGTAGGTGACTGGGCACACACAGTAGATTAAAGGACACCTAAACAACATTTTGCCAACAAACTATTCAAAAATTCAACTTCATAAAGGGCTAAAGGAAATGCTGCTGTTTACAATGATGCTAACATTGCATTTATGTGAATAACATAAACACTTCTGTAGCATCTGAAAAAGTAAGCATAGGCCTTCCAATTTAAAAAAAACTGCACTGCCTGTTTCCTAAAATGGCTGCCAAATGTGTGACGTGATTACGTCATTGGAGCTACAGGCAGAGAGTTAGATGGCTCTATAGTGCTAACTAGTTCTGTTTTCCCCTTTGTTTAGAATTGCTTCACCAAAATTACCAAAACCGTGGCTTAACATGTGGATTATTTTGATCAGTACACATGTTAGGCTATGATTTTGTTCATTTTGTTTACTTTAATGTGCCAAAATTGTGTTGTAATCCAACTGGCTTTGTCTTTGGCAAACCACAGTACAGCACACCTCTTCAAATACATAGTGGTCTAATGGTTATGTGATGTCCCGATGGTTGTAGCGAAGTTCTGGTCTGGTCCCATGCCAATTATCTTGCCTTGTTGGCAATCTTAAAAATATGCTTCTCTTATAGTCTTCTTTTTCCTTATGACCCCCCCCCCTCAGCTAACCCAGCAGCCATCAAACAGTCTGCCATTCACATTTTGTCCTTATTACTATTTGGGGCCACATATGAGCTTCTCAGTCCCACAAAGATAATATCACATTTCAGATCATAATCTTGTGCCTCAGGCAATAGCACAAACCTATACTGATACACTTCATTCACTTGTACAGTTAAGTGATGCCTCCCAAATCACTCTCCGGTCCTCTTTCATCAATGCTTCACTTCTGCTCCCACAATAAACATTGGGTGAATCACCACCTTACCACCCTTTTGCACAATGAAGTCAGTACGTACAGTCCCCCATTCTTTTTTCTGCCTCATTGACCAACAACTACATCTCCCTGGACAGCCAAGCAATAAGTACCTGAACACACCAGAAAAAGTGCTGTTCATAACCTTGTAAGGGCTGGACTTACTATGGATAACAACATTATTATGCAGTGGAGACGTATTAATGTCTTGATCTAATCCTCCTGACCTCCTGCATTGATCTACCCCTTACCTGTGATCAGCGGAATTTGGCAGGACAGTCCTCAGCAGTCCTCATGTAGTCCTTGTCCATATCTTCCTCCACTGTGCTAGTTGTTTGGCACACCATTCTTCTGAATCTTGAATGTGGTATACATAGTTTCCTCAATACTGCCTCAACAAACATTGACACCCCCCCCCCGAAGGTAATCTCCCTGCACTAAATCCAGGTACCTATTTTGGCATCAGAGAGCCACACCAAGTATTTGTCATCACTGCCTGCTCTCACCCATGGTGAGGTAGCGATCATAGTGCTGGTAGCCCCTCATCTCAGATCTCCCAATTATCTGCTCACCTTCCCCTCAGTCTTCCCCCATCCCTGAATATAGCTGTAGCCTACAGGAATGGCCTCCTCAGTTCCCCTTTAGTATTTATTCTTCACTCCTGCTCCCCACATTAAAAACTGGTGAGCTGAACACCCTTCCACATCATGATTGTCGTTAGTACAGTCCCTTTTTGTTTTGACATACTAAACATAAATATGATCTTTCGGTAATCTAGGCTGATAGCAGCAGAGTACAAGGAGGAAAAATGGGCTTTCTTACCCTTATAAGATCTAGGATACCTTTGATTAGGCAACATTAAATGCCATGTGGATGCATCTTTATGCACGTCATTTGATAGTCCCTAATCATAGGTAGCCTAGACCTCATAAGGGTAAGAAAGACCATTTTCCCCTTGTGCTCTGCTACTCTCAGCCTGACCTCCTAGAAAGATCATGTTTATGTCTGAGATGACAAAAAACCTGTGAGACTGTGCTAACGGTATTCATGATGTATAAGGGTGGTGCACCCACCAGTTTTCAATGCAGGGAGAAGGAGTGGTGAACAATTGCCAGAGGGGACTAAGGAGGCCATTCTTGCAAAGTATGGCTGTATTCTAGGTAGGAGAAGACAGTAGGAGGGAAAGTTGAACAGATCACTGTGAGATTTGAGATGTAAGGATGCCAGCACTATGATTACTACCTGACCATGGATGAGGGCAGGTAGCAATGGCAAATACTTGGAGTGGCAGGGCAGCACCTAAATTGTTGCCTAGATTCAGGGTAGGGAGATTACCCTTGAAGGGTTTGTCGAGGTTCGCTGTGATAGTATCGAGGGGACTGTGTATACAGCATTCAAGATTTTGAAGTGATAAGCCAGCCAACTTACACTGTGAAGAAGGGCACAGAAAAGGACTGGTAGAGGATTGCTGAGGACTGTCCTGTGGGGTTCTGCAGATTACAGGTAAGGGAGTAGACAGACGCTGGAGGCCAGGTGGATTCACTCATGGCATTAGTATGCTTCCCCTGCCTAATGATGTTGTTATCCATAGTAAGTCCAGCCCTTATGAGGGTATAAACAGCAGTTTTCCCAGTGTGTCCCAGTGCTTCTTTCTTTGCTCCCCAGGAAGATGTAGTTGTTGGTTAGTGAGGCAGGAAAAATCAAAAAAGGGGGACTGCACATACTGCCTTCATTGTGCATAAGGTGGTGATACACCTGATGTTTATTGTGGGAGCAGAAGTGAAACACTGATGAAAGAAGGCTAGAGGGTGATTTGGGAGGCATCATTTAACAGTGTCAGTCAATGAAGCATATCAGTGTAGATGTGCACTTCTCTCTAAGGTACAAGATTACAATCTGAAGTGTGATATTCTCTTTGTGGGACTGGGATGCTCATTTGCAACCCCAGGCAGTAATAAGGATAGAGTGTGAACAGTGGACTGATGGCTGGTGGGCTAACTGTGTGCATGTGTGTGTGGAGGAGGGAGTCATAAGGAAAAAGAAGACTACAAGAGAAGCATATTTTTTGGATTTCGAAGAAAGCACGAACTTTGGCATTGAACCAGACCAGAACTTTGCTGCAGCCATCAGGACAGCACATAACCAAGGCCACTGTTTTTCGGTTTTTACCTGAAAATCTGGTAAAATTCCGGAATTAAGGCTTCCTGAAAACCAGTAAAAACGAAGATTTCATGGAATCTGGCATTTTCTATTAAGATCAGTAAATCTACAAAAAAGTCTGTTTTTCTCTTAATTCCTTCCTGTACTGTTTTTAGTTTGCTTTATTTAATGCTCTGTATATTAAGCCTTCTTTAATTCTGATTATTTATGTACATACTAAAAGAATGATAACAGAATCCTGGTAAAATCCGGAAATTAGAGTAACAATCACCGGTGAAATTCCGGAATCTTAAGTCTTGAAAACGGAATTTAATTGTTTTAATCACCGTAAATCAGTGGCCTTGCACATAACCACTAGACCACCAGCTACTTGAAGAGGTGTACCGTACTGCGGTTTGCCAAACACAAAGTCAGTTGGCTTACAACACAATTTAAGCATGTTAAAGTAAACAAAATGAACAAAATCATACTCTGTCATGTGTATTGATCAAAATAATATGCATGTTATGTCATGGTTTTGATCATTTTGGTGAAACAATTCTAAACAAAGGGGGAAAACAGAACTAGTTAGCATTATAGACGGCCATCTAGCGCTCTGCCTCTAGCTCCAATGATGTCATCGCTCCACACATTTGGCAGCCATTTTAGGGAACAGGCAGAGCAGATTTTTTTGAACTGGAAGGCTGAGGCTTACTTTTTCACGTGCTTCAAAACTGCATTTATGTTATTAAGATCAATGCAATGTTAGCATCAATGTAAGCAGCAGTCTTTCCTTCACCTCACTATGAAGCCAGATTTTTAAATTGTTTCTTTCTAAAAATGGGTTGTTTAGTTATCCTTTAAATGTGCTCGTGGTGGGGGGGCTGTGCCCCCCCAATTATGGATTGTCAACTCCAGTGGGGTGCATGTTGGGGAGGGGGCACAGCCCACTTTAAAAAAAAATGTAAGTCCTGCAGCCACAGGAACAAAAAAACTTTTCCTGGCCCCAGCCCCGAACCTGCTCCATCGGAGCCTGCTTCCCTAACCACCACACCACATGGCTGGTTTGGTGGAGCAGACACACTAGAGGGTAATAACCCTATTCCCTATCTCTCCCCTTCCCCTTGCTATTTTTCTTTTCTGCTCGCTCTTCCATGTCCTCACAGTAGCAGTACTCACTACCTTTGCAGGTCGCCCATGATAATAGCACTGTAATATGGGTCACCGTTTCCACAGTTACCCATATACAATCACTATTATCACTGGACACCCCCTCTGAATTACCCTTCCCTATTAATTAAGATAAAGGCCAGGGACAGTCTCTGGCACTGTGCAAATGCCTCTGGTCACCAAACTGACTTGCAATGCTATAAAGCAGCCAGAAACCTGTGTACACATGCAGTATGTAGAGCAAAACAAGATTATTACAAACTTGAGCTACAAACTCATGAGGAAATAGCAAAAATATCTGGCAGAACATCAAAAGCCTCACAGGGAAACCCAATAAACCCTCCCCTTCTATGATCAACATTAACAGCACTGATATTCAGGACCATAAATTAATTGCAGACACTTTTAATGTCACTTTTACAAATCTTAGCAGTGTGCTCCCCCCAGACTTTTTCAATGAATCCACTTTGCCACGTAACAATAATAAAACTGCCCCTCTACCGAATACCACCCCCCCTTCTATTTCAGAAGAGTGTCACTTGCTGAATCCAGAAAATACTTCCTAAAGATACTAGGTAAATCCAAATTCAGCAGTGACACACTGGACCTAAAACTTCTTTCCCTCTTGCTCGATGCCGTCCTACTCCCTCTCATCAAACTTCTTAACCTCTTGCTCTCCCTTAATCAGTTCTCCCAACTCTGGAAATCTATTGTCATACCTGTACTCAAACGTGGCAAGAGGTCACAACACTCCAATTATTGTTCCATTTCAATTGTCCCCTCACTTTCTAAAGCCCTCAAGCACATTGTTGTGCACCAACTGTCTGAACACCTTGACAAATATAACATCCAGTGTCCACAGCAACATGGCTTTAGAAAGCCCATTGTACAACCACTGTCCTGCTTGAATATACTAATCACATTCGAAAGGCACTGGACACTGTAGATTTACTAGGTGCAGTGTATGTAGACCTAACCAAGGCTATTGCTACCGTTAATCGCCAGCTCCAATTGAACCCACTTCCTGCCCTTGGCCTCTCCAATGAGGTTAACAACTGCTTTGAAAGTTACCTGATGGGTGGGGACCAACAAGTTAAGATCAGGGACATGCCATCTGACAGCCTCCCAGTCCATTCTGGGGTACCCCAAGGATCTATCCTTGGTCCGCTACTCTTTAGCCTCTTCATTAACAACCTCCCAGCAGCATGCAATAATGAAATGATCCTCTATGCTGATGATGCCATCCTCTTCTCTATTCACACTGATCCAGTCCTTCTATCCCATGACCTCCAGGCAGATTTCAGCCTTGTTAAGACGTGGTTTGATCAGCATAAACTGCTGATGAACTATAAAAAACTAAGGCTATGCTGTTCTCTATCTCTCACAGCAAACATAGAACAGCCTACTTAACTATCCTGAACAAACAACACCTCCCACTCGATCAGGTACAGGAGTTCAGATATCTTGGAATAACACTTGACAGCTCACTTTCTTATAATGCACGTTAGCCTAATTTCCAAAGCCATAAACTCAAGGTTAGGGATCCTCTACCTCCATCGCCATTGCCTGACTGCTGAGGCCATGCACATAGCAGTCACTTCTTCAGTCCTGTCCATAATTGATTATGGGCTAGTTTTCTATGGGTCTGCCATGGATACTATCTTA
Organism: Neoceratodus forsteri; assembly: GCA_016271365.2. Classification (NCBI taxonomy): domain Eukaryota; kingdom Metazoa; phylum Chordata; order Ceratodontiformes; family Ceratodontidae; genus Neoceratodus; species Neoceratodus forsteri. The sequence goes on from CM057456.1 coordinate 1,372,031,460, forward strand.
AAAAGAATCAAGACTTCACTGAATAAGTGCTGCCAACTTGTGACAGGAGCAGCGAATCAAATACATACCTGAGAACTGTATATACATTCTAACTGGCTCAATCATCATGGAAGGATAGCCTACCAGACCTGCCTCCTAGATAAGAAAATTTGCCTCTGCCTTACCACGCCAACTACACATGCCTTTATGCTGCCTGCCACCAAACACGTGGTGCAGGTGCAGTGCTAACAAATCCTCTTGCCTTGTTCCCTTCTGTCGAACCTCTCAAGCCCAATGCTCCTTCTATGTCAGGGTTACATCCTTGGTGAATGGGCTCGCTACTGAGATCTCTACTGAGAATAACCTAGGCCGTTACAAACACATATTGCACCATCACTTCACTAACATCAACAGTTATGACTGTACTCTTTAGGATACAATGCTTCTCCCTCACTTATTAAGCCTCCTCCGCTACTTACTCCTCTCCCTTTCCCACTCTCTTCCCACTCACTCTCCTCCCCCTCTTCCCACCCCCACCATTAACGTTCACCTCCTTCCCTCCCATCTTGGTACCCTTCTGCATCTCTCACTCTTTTCCCCCAATGTTATACCCCCACCACTAACCCCTCTCTTCTCCCCTCCTCCTCCTTTAACCCCTTTAACATACAATGTTTCTCCCTTCCCACTATCATCTCTCCCCTCCTTCCTCATTCATTCTGTTTCCTTTTCCAGTTTTACCCCCTCTAGGACACCCTTCTTTCCACCACCCTACCATTGTCTTTCTTCCACCCCTGACTCTTTTTCCCCCTTCTTCCCTCCTGTCCTGTCCCCTTCCTCAATTCCTACCTTAATCTCCCCTTTACCTCACCTCCTCCTCTTCCTCTACTTGCCTACCATTGCACTTTTGCCACCAACAGCAGTTAATGACAAAGTCACAATTTTGAGTGTCTCATACCCCATCACCTTGTCCCATCCCATTTTACCTTTATAAGTTGTTAGCCTCAATTCTTTGTGTTCAATGCTGGTATTGTTACTTGATGTAATTTACATTGTTTGCATGTGTTCCACTTTTTTGACTTGTTCCTCAATTGTATCTTTTATGGAACCTTTGCAAAAGAACATCTGGTACAAAGGTATTTATAATCCAATTACTCAATAAATAAATAAATAAATGAACTTGTTGCTTACTAAACATGCAATCTAATATTGGACCCTGTTCACATAGGTGGCAATGAATATCTCAAATGTGCATTCTCAGGCCTGGTGATCAATAGCAGCCATCCAATCAAATGGTCTGACCATGAGCAGACTGGATCCTGCACTGTGTGTGGAGTGGGGAATTGTGGGTCATGGGTGGTCTTCTCATTACTGCTGTTTTCCAGTAAAGGGACCTACTGGTCTGCCTATTTTTACTGCCTTGCCCCCAGCCCTCATGGTGTGAGAGTCATGGGGTAGCTTGATGTGAAGGATGGTGCTATGGCAGGCACACCGCTCAGCCAGTGGGAAGGGCATGTAATGGTTAAGGAAGGGTCCCTACCTTTGTATCCTTTGCCACCCACCACCACTCCACACAGCAGATCAATGATGAAGTATGGTATGTAGCTATGCCCCACCCCCAGCCACCCACCCACCTGGGCTGTAGCAGGCCAGAAGTGTGGATGTGAAAGAGGTGTGGGTCAATGTCACAGAAGTAGCACATTGCTTAGTAACTACAGCACTGTTACAAACCAAAAAGTAATTATGTAAATGATTTTTATTGTATAAGTTAACAATGTAGTTGTATAGTAATTTAGAATATTAGATTGGGTGGGGTTCAGCCACAGTAGGTATCACCGAGGAAGAGAAGGACCTAGGGGTAGTTGTAATGGGGAGCATGAGCAACTCTGCTCAGTGTAGGAGGACAACAGCAAAGGTCAACTGGATGCTGGGCTGCATCACAAGAGAATTCTTGTCCAGTCACAGGGATGTGATCCTGCCCCTGTACAGGTCCTTGGTCAAGCCGCCCTTGGAGTACTGCATGCAGTACAGGTGTCCATATCTGAGACAGGATATCAGGCTGCTGAACAGCATGTAGTGTAGGGAAACAGAGATGATCCAGGAGCTAGAAGACAAAACCTACAAAGACAGGCTGAATGATTTGGGCTTGTACAACCTGGAGGAGAGGAGGGATCGGAGGGTATATGATTGAGACCTTCAAGTACTTAAACAGGATCAATAAATCAGGCACAGATGACTTACAACTGAGGAAGGGTGAGGGCAATGAGAGGGCACGGGCTAAGGTTATAGGGAGGCAGTTTTAGGAGGGAGATGAGGAGGCATTATTTCACAGAAAGGGTGGTTTTGAAATGGAGTTCTCTGCCAGAGGGGGTGGTATCCTGTAGGACGGTGGGTAGTTTCAAAAGGGCATGGGACAGGCCGAGAGGAAGGGTCTGGTTATTTCCAGTGGAGGATAAGTGGATGGGGAAGGGGCAGCTGCACTATAGGGAGCTAGCTATGCACATGAGCAAACTTGATAGACCGTTAGCCCTGTTTCTCTTGGCAGATTTGTATGTTCGTATAGTGTACATTTATTAAGTAGTACAGTAAGTGCATGAGGGAATGATTTCTGAAGGAGAGCATACATCAGAACTACAGCATTGACATTCAGTATAAGTGTATAGTAATTACACCCTTCTGCGCGTGCTTTATATTAAGTGTCACTTTTTGCGTACTTACTATACTTTGCAAATACATGTATTTAGTCATTAATTGTGGAAACAATGCTACAGAAGCAGCACATTCCTTGGTAACTACAGCACTGTTACACCATTTTTCTTACACTTTATTTTAAGTGTCAGTTTCTGCGTACTTACTTTGTAAGTACATGTTAGGCATTAACTGTAAAAACAATGCCACAGAAGCAGCATGATCCGTAGTAACTACAGCACGGTTAAAAGCCAATAATTAATTATGCAAATAATGATTATTTTATTGTATAGCAATTTACAATACTAGATTGCATGTTTATTTTTAGTCCTTTTTTGTGGGGGGTTTCACAGTATACTGTACAAGTGGTGGCTCTGGGCTTCAAACCCAGTTCTCCAGATTTGCAGGTTAGTGCTTTTAATCACTACACTATACTGCAGCAAGTTCATGAGGGAATGATTTCTGAAGGATAATTTTAAGTGTCACTATCTACACTGTAACTACTATATAACTACACTGTAACTGTACTACTATGTAGTTGTTAACTAGTTTCACTATGCGTGTTGTGTACTTACATAACTTTAAATGTGCTGCTTCTGTGAGATTAATGCAAATGTCTTCTGCACCCACACCCCTGTCCTGCTGATGCCCAGGTATGTGGCTGGGGATGGGGCATGGCTACCTGCTCATGAGAGTCCTACTTTTTATTTACCTATGATTAAACTGTCCCGTTGTACAATGCAGAACAGTCATAAGACTGACTTATTGTACATCATGTATATTGCACCCACACTTTAGCTGCTACTCTATTGTGTTTCAACTGTATTCATGCATTTAGTTGTACCTAGTTGTACTCAATGGGCTAGATATTCAAAGGGGATGCACCTAGTGCAACTGAGTCATGCCAGCGCAACCCCGGAACTGTGCCCCAGGGCAATATTCAAAAGGGCGAACTGTGCAGCACAATTCCCAATGCATCAGGCTGCAAAGATAATGTATGCAGCACAAGTCCAGGGGGCATGCCCATGCATATGCAGCACATCCCAATATTCAGCCCGGATGTGTGGCACATCTGCAGGCACAACCCAGAGATATGCCGCATACCTGGGCTCAAAGTTGAGCCCGCAAAAAGAGGTTCAAGTGCCCACCACCCACAGGCGTGCTGCTGTATTGCAGTGCATAACACAGCAGCCACCAACTGTGGGTGTCTCCCCCCAGAACACTGTGCACAAGCACCCACATATGTCCCTGGTGGCCTAGTGGTACCCCCCTTCCCACCCGACCCTCCAATTGCTGTTACTGAATAACAGCATCCACCTTGGTGGTTCAGTGGTTCCTCCTCCCATCCTGACCCACCAATCATGGATAAATATATTTTACCAAGCTCTGGTAGTTGAATGGAACCCCCCACCCATAGCAGTGATCGCCATGCTAATGCATGCATTAATATCCCTGATGGTCTAGTGAAACCCCCCCACCCCTCCTGTAGCAGTGATCACCATGCTAATATTCACATTAATATCCATAGTGGTCCAGTGGTGCCCCCCAGGCCTCCACCCACACAAGACCCCCAGCCTACCAAGCTCCCCCAATCATCAGTGGGCAGCATACCCACCTGCATACCACCGTGGCTGCCCGCTGAATGACAGCTTACAGTAGTTGCTGTAAGCTGTAATAATTCACAACTTTATGAATGAATGCATACTAAAGGAACAATTGGGGGTGTACTTGGAGGAGGTGGGAGGTCTGGATAGTCGGCAACATGGGTTTGTGCCAGGTAGATCATGTCAAACCAATCTTGTGGAGTTCTACGAATGGGTAACATCAGAACTGGACAGGGGAAAGCCTGTGGATGTATTATTCTTGGACTTCAGCAAGGCGTTTGACTCTGTCCCCTACAATGGTCTGGTGGAGAAACTGATGGGGTTAGAGTAGGCCCTTGATGGTCAGATGGATTGAAAACTGGCTAGCTGGATGCACCCAGACAGTAGTGGTCTGTGGGGAGCTCTCAAACCCTAGAGAGGTTGGTAGTGGGGTACCGCAGGGATCGGTCCTGGGTCCGATCCTGTTTAATGCATACATATCGGACATCAGGGAGGGTATAGGGTGTGAAATGAGTCTCTTCGCTGATGACTTCAAGATGGGAGCAGTAGTTGAGGGAGAAGAGGGGAGGTTGGCCCTGCAAGGGGACCTGGACACCCTGGAAAGCTGCTCACACATGGTAATTAAATTTCAATATCACCAAGTGCAAGGTGTTGCATCTTGGGTGGGGAAACCCTAAACACAGATACACCCTGGGAGGGGAGGCGCTGGAGGCCTCAATAGGGAAAAAAGACCTAGGGGTCATGGTGGATGCATGTATGAATAACTCTGAGCAGTGCATGAGAGCAGCTAGCAAGGCAAATAGGATGTTGGGATGCATCATAAGGGGGATCACCTCTAGGAGCAAGGAAGTGATTCTGCCACTGTGCAATGGACTGTTTAGACCACACCTTGAGTACTGTGTACAGTACTGGAGACCACACTTGAAGAGGGACATACAGCTCCTGGAGAGAGTACAGAGGAGGGCAACTAAGATGATATGAGGGCTAGGGGATTTGACGTATGAGGACAGACTTGAGGAGCTCTGCCTGTTTTCATTGGAGGAGAGGAGAGGAGAGATGGGGGGACATGATTGAGGTATTCAAGTACCTCAAGGGAATAAATAGGGTAAACAAGGAGGGGATCTTTAGACTAAAGCAGGGAGGTATCACCAGAGGGCATGGTTTGAAGTTGGAAGGTGGAAGGGTGAGGGGGAAAAGAGGAGGAGGTTTTTCACTGAGAGGGTGGTGGACCCTTGGAATGCACTGCCTGGTGAGCTGGTTCAGAGATCCACAGTGGAGAGCTTCAACAGAGGGTGGGACGGACACAGAAAGTGGATGTATCAGATGATGGCCTGGCCCAGGGGGGTGGGAATGGATGATAGGGGTTTCTGGAACACGGGGGGCCTCGGCACCCAACTAGGGATCTGAGGTTCGAGCAGACTCGATAAACCGTAAGGCCTAATCTGTTGGCAAATAGTATGTTAGTATGTTCACAATGTTGTGAATTAGTACAGTATGCACTGCAAGCACATTGGTCCACAGTGTGGACCAATGAGCTTGCAGCAACTACTGTAAGCTGTCATTCGGCAGGCAGCTGTGGTGGTACGCAGGCGGGTATGTTACCAGCCAATGATGGGGGGAGCTGGGTGGGCTGGGTGTCCTGTGTGGATGGGGGGCACCACTGGACCACCATGGATATTAATGTGAATATTAGCACAGCAATCACTGCTATGGAGGGGTGGGGGTTCCACTGGAACATCAGGGATAATAATGCAAACATTAGTACAGTGATCAGAGCTACAGGAGGGAACTGGGTTCCACTAGACTACCAGGGATCCATAAAACATATTGTGCAGTGATTGGTGGGTCAGGATGGGGAGGCAGGAACCACTGGACCACCAGGGCTGCATATCATTGTCACAATGCCTGGTGGTGGTACAGGATGGGGAGGGAGTACTACTGCAGTCCCTGATACAGGGACCGCATGCTGTGCAGCACGCCAGGTGCAATTCACTGGCCTGCCAGGCACAACACATGCAAATGGGGCCATTATGACATGCAATGGCCCCATTTGTGCCTTGCATGCATAATGGCCCCATTTGCATATTGGTATCTGAATATCAGGAATTTGCACACGGTGTATCTCTGATGCCCTGGCGCATTACCTGTTCCTGATATTCAGACCTGTCTGGGGAACTGCATCAGTGGATTGTATTTGCGCAGGGTGCATTATTTGATATATTCAGAAGTGATGCGCCATGGCATATCTCTTTTGAATATATCCCTTATTTGCTCAAGTGCAACTCCATTGCACAGCTCAACCACTTGAGCCATTACCAGGTGCAATTTTGAATATCGGGCCTAATATATTCAATGTATTCTGTTTTCTGTGCCTTCCTTTGTTAATGTAAATGTACTGTCTGTGTTACCTATGTACCATTTTTATGGCCTGGGTCTTGCCTGAAAATGGTCCACTGGATTAGTGCACCTTACCCGGTAAACAATGCCACTGATCTGCTGTGTGGAGTAATGGTGGGTGGTGCCAGATACACATGCAGGGACTCTTCCTTAGCCATTACATGCACATCTTCACCACCATGCCCCAAGCCCTCATGGTATAGTCGGGGGGCTGTGTTAGCTTGTTGTGAATGATGGTGACATGGCTGCCACCTCATTCAGCTATTGGAAAGGGCATGTAATGGTTAAGGAAGCATCCCGGCATGCATATGTGGCATCACATCACTCCTCACAGCAGATTGGTGATATTTATTTATTTACTCATTTGTTTGTCTTTTTATTTGTTTGTTTACAGGGTAGGTGCACTGATTGACTGGACCATTTTCAGGCATGACCCAGGCCATAAAAATGGTACATAGGTAATATAGACAACACACTTACATTATCAGAGAAAGGTACAGGACATAGAACACATTGAATATATTGACTATGGTTAGGTACAGTTAAGTGCAAAAATACAGTTGAAACACATTAGAGTAGCAACTAAAGTGTGGGTGCAATATACATGATGTACAATCAGTCTCATGACTGTTCAACATTGTACAACAGGACAGTTTAGTCTAAGGTACAGAAGAATTAGGACTCTAATCGAAGGGTAGCCATGCCCCACCCCCAGCCACCCACCTGGGCAGCAGCAGGACAGGGGTGTGGGTGCAGTAGAGATGTAGGTCAATCTCACAGAAGCAGCACATTTAAAGTTATGTAAGTACACAACACGCATAGTGAAACTAGTTAACAACTGCACAGTAGTGCAGTTACAGTGTAGTTATACAGTAGTTACAGTGTAGTTAGTGACACTTAAAATTGTCCTTCAGAAATCATTCCTTCATGAAGTTACTGTAGTAATTAAAAGTACTGACCTGCAAACCTGGAGAACTGTGCTTCAGTCCCAGGGCCACTACTTATATACTGTGTGACCAAGAAAAGAAAAAAAAACTAATAAACATGTAATCTAACATTGTAAATTGCTATACAATAAACAAAATCATTAATTGGCATAATTACTTATTAACTTTTAACATTGCTCTAGTAACTAAGGAACATGCTGCTGCTGTGGCATTGTTTCCTCAGTTAATTCCTAACTAACATGTACTTACAAATACGTACACAGAAACTGACACTTAAAATAAAGTGTAAGAAGAAGGGTGTAACAGTGTTGTAGTTACTATTGAACGTGCTGCTTCTGTAGCATTGTTTCTACAGTTAATGACTAACTAACATGTATTTGCAAGGTAAGTACACAGAAACTGACACTTAAAATAAAGTGTGAGAAGAAGGGTGTAACCATGCTGTAGCTACTAATAAATGTCCTGCATTTGTTGCATTGTTTCCACAGTTAATTCCTAACTAATATGTATTTGCAAAATAAATACACAGCAACTTGACACTTAAAATAAAGCATACAAAGAAGGGTGTAACTACTATATACTTACATTGAATGGCAATGCTGTAGTTCTGATGTATACTTCCCTTCAGAAACCATTCCCTCATGCACTTATTGCTTAATAAACATGCAATCTAATTTATTTAATTGGTATTCAACTATATTGTTTACTTATGCAATGAAAATTATTTACATAATTACTTATTGGCTTGTAACAGTGCTATAATAACCAGCTTCCCCTTTTTCCCATAGGGAGACTGTGGCATAATTTGCCATTATAAAGGAGTGTTTATAATGGCAAACATGCGCACTGTTTCCCTTGCTGTGCGCATCCTCACGCAGCAGCACCACCACTCACGACCGCTGACTGCTTCCATCTCTCCTGAAACAGCACCGCCACCGCCAGAAGAACTCAGCAGTAAGTTCTTTTTTCCCCCCTACACAGTGAAAACCTCACAAACCAGGACAAAAACAAAATGTTTTAAAATAACCAGATTCAAATTGGCACCTGAGAAGCCACACAGCGGATGCACTAGAAGCTTTTTATTTTAGATAATTGCTGAGGCAAAAAAGGGAAACCCAGCAATTATATAAAATAAAATATGGTTGGATGTGTGTCAAACTCGATTTTACACACACCCTCGTTGTGGGATGCTTTGCACAAACCCCACGGGCTTCACCCTCAGGGTTTATGTAGCATCCCATAACTCGGGTGTGTGTAAAATCTCGTTACACACCCTGACCCATACTTTATTCTCTATGTAGTTACTAAGAAATGTGCTGCTTCTGTGGCTTTGACCCACATCTCTTCTGCACCCACACTCCTGGCATGCTACAACCCAGGTGGATTGCTCTGGGTGGCACATGGCTACATACCATGCTTTACCACCAATCTGCTCTGTGAAGTGGTGGTGGGTGGCAAAGGATACACAGGTAGGGACCCTTCCTGGTGTGTGGTTATACAAATTGTATGAAGTGGTAGTTACACATGCAATCACAACCATCTCGCTTTTGGCACAAATTGATTTATGCTGGAAGTGTAACTACAATACACATGTAACAGCTGTTGCAAAGTGCAACAGAAACATTGGTTTATGCTGGAAGTGTAACTACACATGTATCAGCTGTTGCAAAGTGCAACAGAAAATTTGATTTATGCTGGAAGTGTAATTACACATGTAACAGCTGTTGCAAAGTGCAACATACATAGTTACATTTGCCAGACAGAATAGATTTGAGGCAGAATGGAGGCAACAGTTGTTGCAGTAGCTACGACTTCATGCAAATTGTGTAACTACACCAAACCACAAATGTGAAACTAGTTAACTATTACATTGCAGTTACATGTAACTACACAGACGTTACATAGTAGTTTCAATGTAGTTAAGGACACTTAAAGTGTTACTGATTTAAAATAGAAATAGGCCTAAAGTCCTCCGCAAGCTCAGCATTGGACTTTTTAGGGACAGGTGCAATCGTTACATACTTCCAATCAGATGGAAACTGTTGAGACATCAAAGATAAATTGAAAATAGAACAAAGAGGAGCAACAACACAAGGGCAGATAACCTTAAGAAATGTCCATTTAACCCTTCCCCACATTTACTATCCTTATTGGGAATAGAACAAATCAACTTTAATACATCATTTTTTGTGACCTTCTTAAACTAAAAAGTTGTTCTCACAACTGGGTGAACATTAAGACCAAAATTAACAGCATTTGTATGTGATGTATTTACTTTATAATGAGAAAGAGCTGAAAATTTATGAGAATTAACTATCTCTAAAGGGTCAGTTAACTCAACACCATTAACCTTTAATTTCTTGATTGTTATTCTTGATTTTGGGGATAATAACAAGTCCTGAGGAGGTCACGCAGTCAAAAACAGTGGGGGAATTCAAGAATGCACGGGACAGACATGAGGCAATTCTAGTGGGGGTAGGAGGAAGTAGATTGTTGGTTAACTAGGATCTGCAGCTTATCCATCAGGTAGGGAAATGGACAAACTAGGTGGGCCAAGCCGTCCTTATCTGCCATCAAATTTTATGTTTCAGTGTTTACATTATCCCAAAAATGCCTGGGATTGCACCAACTTTCCTGAAATTGTGACCTATAAAAGTTTTTTTTTTTTTTTTTGCAGTTCTAACTGATCTTGCGACCTTATTTCTTAGGTAATAATAATTACTCAATAATGTAATAGAAAGACAATTCATGTAGCTTTCTAAGCCAACTTTCTCTGTTTTATCCATTTGTTGATGTCACTAGAAAAGCACTTGTTAGTGGCCCCACAAACTATTAAGGTACATTTTGAAAAGAATGTATTCTGGATTAGAACTAATTGTTTACAGAAAAAAAAAAAGCAATGGCAAGATCAACATACAGAATTGAATCTATTAAAGACCAAACAATTGAGGACAACACAGCACCTATTGCAGCATTATGTACATTTTTAAAGCTATGAATTTGAATGATATGAGAAGGAATTTTAGGTTGTTTAAAATTTAATACAGAAAATGTGGCTGAATCATCACTAAATCAGCTAAAACTCCAGAAGAAGAAATCATCTACACTCGAATGGTAACATTCCAATCCAGAACAGAATGATTAGAAGTGCTTAAATTTAAAAAAGTTGGTTCACTTATTAATTGAGTTAAAGTATATGATTGAATAAGGACTCAAAACACATTCCATCATCCTGTAATCAATTCAAGTTAATATCTCCCACTAACAATAAAATGATGAAATTTAAAAAGGTCGTAGCATTATTCAGAAATTCCCATAAGCCTGGAAAGCAACATTGAGGAATGATTGCACAAACAGCCAAGAATGAGATGTTTCTGATCACTTAATAATAAGCAAAAAAGTACCCAGCTTGGCATTGTTTCATTCTCATCACTAGTTTTTAATATATTCAGCTGCAAGTGTTCTCTAAAGTAAACAGCAATACAACCTCCCTTTTTTTACCACTACAGTCCACCCTAATTGTGTTATAACCTGGGACAACACAAGAACCATCTGGAATGGAAGGCTTCAACCACGTCTCCGATATACCAATTGTATCAGGCTGGTAGATATCAATAATTGATTTAAGTTCTGCAAGTTTAGGAATTAAACTTCTGGCATTTAAATGTAAAATTTTAAAACCATGATCATTTTGCCAAGAACAAAGGTTAAAACCAAAAGACCCAGAGTGAGCAGTGATCCCACTAACCACTAAAGAGACAGGGCCAGGATTTGTTTCAACATCACCTGATAGTAATCCCTATCAAAGTAAAAATAACAAGGAATCCCAAAAAATACCAGAGAACCCCCAATAAACTTCTGGGCACTGTCTGTTGGAGTACTCAGCAATATCAATCCACTAGCCCTAATAACAGGTTTATTAGAAAATAATGAGCAATGCATAACTAAGAGGGTGTCAGACCAAACCATAATATTAGACATAGAAAAGTACATCAAAACATTCGTCTTATCACTCACAGTGGAAAACAGTGGGCTACTACGAACATCACCCAATGAAAGTCCACAATAAAGCAACAAAATCCACCCCACCAAGAATGTAACATGAACCATTTAAAAAAAAAATAAAACAGAATGGAAAAATATAAAATATATAACACTAACTGAAACCAAGGAGTATTAGATTTAATTAGACAGAGTGTCTGGCACAGGCTCCAATGACTCCCAGGGACTCCCACTGAGTCCTGTCGCACTTAGGCACACTTTGCCACTAATAAGCCACCACTGTAGGTGCCCCACATCTAACATCAGCTGCAATTTAAATTACTCGACCCTGCCAAACCAGGCTGCCACTGCCAATCGGGGGAGGGGTGTATCTCGATAACAGGGAAGCAGCTCATGCAAGCTATATACTGTTGCTATGGCAATACACTGAAGCAGAGCAGGAAGAGCAAAGACACCTGTTAGAGAAGCAAGGGCAGATATTCAAACAGGAGACAGTCATTCACAAAGAGGAAAGCCATGGAGTTCAAAGAGCTCTACAGGTAATATTGTGCACACAACACTAATGTCTGTTCAGCATAGCAGCCCTCAGACAAGTTGAAATAAACAGATGATTACTGACTGTAAACTTGAGCCAGCATGTTAAACACACAGGTGCACATCACACAGCAGCAATCAGTCTTAAAAGGTCTCAGTATAAAAACTTCAGATGGCCGCAGTCAGTCAATGGTAGGGCTTAGTTGCAAAAATGGAACAGGCCACAGATTCACACAGTTACCAGAAAGAACTGCAATGGTTTAAAATGGGATAACACTCCGATCAGGCTTTCAGAGATGTTCCAACTGCAGTTCAGGCTGTCAATAAAATTTATGGGAACAGTGGAGCCTGCCACACTCAAACTGACTCCCATTGCTCTTAGCTGCACTTCACCACTAATGAGCCACCACTTTAAACTCTGAATGGTGCCAGAAAGGAGACTGACAGGCTTCTTGTAGCAATGAAAAGGGAAGTGGCTTAGGGGATGGGGTCTGATACACAGCATCTATGAATTGTAGTGAAAGAGAAAAAACATATTTTGTTCTGGGGCTCGAACCCAGGCCCCTGATTCTGTACTGCATGTACCTTTCAACTTGACTGAATACAAAAAAAGAGTACACACCACCACATTAGGCACTCACAGCTATGATGCTGGTGCCTAAAAAAGTGTAATTCATACAAGCTGGTCACTCATTACCAAAGGAACAGTCAGAACGGAACTCTAATGTTGACTTCAAACTTTATTCATGGTAATCCAGGCTGCTCTACATTAATCTACAGCACAACAGGGTGCGGCCAGATGGCAGCATCCTCCCCGACCCCCGACTGCATCCACAGGCAAAATGGAACAGCCCAGCAAAATGGAACAGCCCAGCAAAATGGATCAGCCCAGCAGCTCCACACCAGCAATCCAGGCTGCTCTACATTAATCTACAGCACAACAGGGTGCGGCCAGATGGCAGCATCCTCCCCGACCCCCGACTGCATCCACAGGCAAAATGTAACAGCCCAGCAAAATGGAGCAGCCCAGCAGCTCCACACCAGCAATCCAGGCTGCTCTACATTAATATACAGCACAGCAGGGTGAGGACCAGAGAGCACCATCCTCCCACACACCCCAACTGCATCCGCAAGCAAAACAGAGCAGCCCGGCAGCTCCACACCAGCAATCCAGGCTTCTCTACATTAATATATAGCACAGCAGGGTGAAGGCCAAATGGCAGCATCCTCAACTACACCACAACCACATCTGCAGGTGAAACAGAGTGGCCAGCAGCTCCACACCAGCAATCCAGGCTGCTCTACATTAATCTACAGCACAACAGGGTGAGGGCCAGATGGCAGCATCCACCCCCGACCCCTGACTGCATCCACAGGCAAAATGGAACAGCCCAGCAGCTACACACCAGCAATCCAGGCTGCTCTACATTAATCTACAGCACAACAGGAAGAGGACCAGATAGCAGCATCCCCCCACACACCCCAACTGCATCCGCAAGCGAAACAGAGCAGGCCAGCAGCTCCACACCAGCAATCCAGGCTTCTCTACATTAATATATAGCACAGCAGGGTGAAGGGCAAATGGCAGCATCCTCAACTACACCGCAACCACATCTGCAGGTGAAACAGAGTGGCCAGCAGCTCTACACCAGTAATCCAAGTACCTGTCTGCTAGCTCCCTCAGAAACTACATCTCCACTGCTGACAACATAGCATAACGGATTGATTATTTCTGTGCATATGCTGTTATATTTAACCTGTTTGTATGGTTCAGCACAGTTATCTTAACTGCAGCCAACTGTTATCTGTGTATTTTATTGAGTTCCTTGTGGGTGCTTTAAGAGCCTGTACTGTTGATTCACTCCCATTTACACAGCGGCACCGAAGTGGTCTCTCTGCCTATTATTACTGTGCATGTAGTTGACTGTACTTAGTGTTCTACTGTGGGCACATGATTAGGTCAGTGTAGACCCAGCCATTTTGGCTCCCTGTTTTCTGCTTCTCCCTTGTGTCTCCTAGCCCTCCCAAGTGCAATTTGCTAATCACCCCTCCCCCCTCATGTGGTTTCCCGCCTTGACCTCAGTCATTTGTTGTCTAACCTGCTAATCCCTTTTTTACTGTCTTGTCTCACACAGGCTGCTCTATATTAATCTACAGTACAACAGGGGGAGGGCCAAATAACAGTGTTCTCCCCCGCAACCTTAACCACACCCGTGGGCGAAATGGAGCAGTATGTATCTGTCTGCCAGCTCCCTCAGAAATTACATCTCTGCTGCCATGCAACATGTAAGGGCATCTAAAGGCCTGGGTGTCACTTAACTCCCCTGACATCCTTTGTGTATCCAAGACCTGATTATCATCTAAAATTCCAGACTCCTCTGTTGACCTCCCAGGATACCTACTGTTCAGACAGGACAGAGGGAAAAAGGGCCGAGATGTAGCTGCCTACGTGCACGATTCACTCCCCTCCTCCACAGTACACCAACAAGCTTCCCCGTGTTTGCATGTGCTATTACTCCTAAAGCCAACCTTCCCATCCACCTCTCTATTCTTTGTAGGGGTCTGCTACTTTTCCCCCAAAGTCCTGTCCTTCTTCATAGTCTCCACCATAGCATCCCTCACCTCTCTTACTCTGGCTGGTGAGCTTCTGCTTCTGGGAAACTTCATTGTAAACTGGCTCTCCCCCCACTCCAAAACCATTACTCATGAAATTGAGGCTTTAAATCTTACCCAGCGTCTATCAGAGCCAACCAGACTAAACACTCACTCTGCTAGCCACTCTTTAATTGACTGGGTTTTAGCATCCTATGCCCAGAAATATTCATCTGCTGGCACCTTAACCGATGCCTTCAATGACCATTGCATGACTTACTGTTGCAGGAAATCTTGCCCCCAAACTCTCCACCTAAGTACCTGTGGTTCTGTTCACTCAAATCTCTAAACATTGGAGCTCTCCTGTCTGACTTACATGTAGCAGACTGGTGTGGCAACTTCACACTGCTCCTGACCTGGACTCTGCACTTGTATCCTTCACCACTACCTTCCTCAGGACCTGGGATCTGCATGCCCCCCTCAAAAGATTACAGCTGTGCCAGAAACACCTCCCATGGGTTACCCAAAAATTAATCTCCCTCATGAAGTCCAGCGACCTAGCCTGGCATGTCTATAAATACTCCTCTAGCCTAAGTGACCTGCAAAAATACAGGACCCTGCGAAATGACTGCACGAAGGCTGTGAGCTCCTCAAAAGCCCAATAGTTCAGAAATAAATTAAGTGACTCCAGAACCTCACTAGTGGAATGCTGGAAACCTCTTCATCCCCTTCTTGGCTTCTCCTCCCCATTGGCTCAAACTTTCCCTAGCACAGATGGATCGGACCCCTCCTCAGCGGCTTCCTCCATCAACCACTTTTTCACCACCTGTGAGCTTCCCCCTGGGCCTCCCCTCCCCCTTTGGACCCATCCCTATCCCTCCACTCCTGTTCCTCCAACTCCTCAAGTGGCTTTCCCTTCTTCCCCATCATGATAACTGAAGTACTTTGGGCCCTAAAATCACTAAACCCATCCAAGCATAGCCCCAATGGCCTTGACCCCAAACTGCTGAAGATCTCCACCCCAGCCATCGCCCCCTCCATTGTCCATCTCCTCAACCTATCTATCACTCAGTACACTGTCCCCAGGACATGGAAGCTAGCCAAGGTAATTCTTCTTCACAAAGGAGGTGACCCCGCAACACCGGGAAACTATAGATCCATTTCGCTCCTCCCAGCTCTCTCTAAAACTCAGGAGACTCTCATCTCTAGTAGATGAAACTCCTTTCTAGACTCCTCAAACACTCTAAGTTCTTTCCAGTCAGGTTTCAGATGCATCCACTCATCCTCTTTCTCCCCGCTCCATTTCACAAACCACATCCACACTGCCATGGCAAGGGTCAACTCACTTGGTGATTTTTGTTGACCTCACCAAAGCGTTTGATTCTGTCTCCCACAGTAGCCTTCAGAACAAGCTTACATCCATCAGTTTCTCCCCCTCCTCCAAAAACTGGTTCAGATTTTATCTCTCGGATCTGTATCAATTAGTACAGCTTGGTCAATCCATTTCACCCATCCTCTCCATTCATGCCAGCTTACCCCAAGGCTCTATTCTTGGACCCTCTATTTTCTCTATCTTGGTAAATGAGCTCCCCTCCTCTTGCTCACCTACACATGTACACATGTATGCAGACAACACCATCTTATTTGCCTCTGGTCTGTCCCTCACCATAGTCCAGCCTTTGCTGCCAGAAGCCTTTTTGAGTGCCCTCAGTTAGTTAGAGGCAAACCTCCTAAAATGTAACACTACCAATACAGTTGCTATGGTGTTCAGCTCTGCACAAAGATTAGCTAAAATGTTGTCACCCCCTTCTTTCTTCTCCCTAGATGGCGCAAAGTTAGAAACTGTGCACTCTTTCAATTCCCTGGGCATCTGGCTGGACCCTAAGCTGGACTCCTCCCTGCATTTTGACTACCTGTACTCCAAACGATGACCTAAACTGGGAGCGTTGTACCGAATTAAGGATTGTCTCTCCCTCCCTATCCACAAGGAAATCGCATCCAAACTAATCTTCCCCATGATTGACTATGCCAGTGTGGTCTACAGCTCAGATCCACAGTCATCTCTTGCCAAATTAAATCCCTGTTCAATGCATCCTGTTGGTTCACCTCAAACCTTCCTTACCATACACATCACTGCTCCCGATACTCTGCTCTTGCCCTCCCCTCTATAGCTGATTGACACCTGGCACACTGTGCTGCCTTGATTGGCAAGTACTGGTTCTCAGCCCTCCCCCCTTTTCTCTCCTTCCTCCTTTCCCCTACAAGTATGTCAGGCTACTCCCTCAGAACCTAGGACTCCTGGACCTTTGACCTCCCACACCCCCACTCGCAAACTGGCAAGGCCGCTTTCTCCTATAGACTCCCTGATTTACAAAATTGTCTCCCCCATTCTAGCACCTTGCACCCACTCTTTCCACATTGAAGTATCAACTAAAGCTCCTGCACCCCACACCCTGCAACTGCTCCCCACATGGCCCCCCTTGATCCCTCTCACTCCTTTTTGTCCCTCCCTGTCTGTCCCTCCCCACCCGGGCACTCCAAGTGCCTCTGCCTTTCCCTCCCCTGCTTTCTCTCTTAAGGTACCTCTTCTCTAATTCCCTTTGTCCTATCTCTAAACCTTCCTTCTCTTGCACCAGTCCTTACTCCTAGTAATTACTCTACCCAGCATGTTGTTTAAGTTCAAACTGCTAATGTTATCTTGTCTCTCATTCATATTTGCGAAGGAACCCAAACTTATAAAATAACCTATGCAAAACTGAAACACTCTACACTTAGACTCACATGTACTTGCCCTTTGAATAATTGCCACCACAAAAAATGCAACTTAAAGGTATGTTTTCCTATTTGTAAATTTCTGTGTATTGCTAAATTGTATCCAAGATTGTCCTAACTATAGTGAGGTGTAAATTGCAATCTGTGTGTATTTTATTCAGCTGTATCCATGAATGTCCAAACTGTTGCATTACTCTGACCACTGTAAACTCCTTACCCTCTCCGATGGGTCACACCTGGAAACGAGCCTTAGCTAAGTGTGTCTTTCTCTATTACCAAATTTTATATAAATAAATCCAAAAAGTGCAAGCAGTTCCAAACAAAGTGCAGACCTCACAGCATGGATGTGCCTAAAAAAAAAACAATAACCAAGTGACCATCACAAATACATGAAGAAATCGTCTGTGACCACTATGCATATTTTACTGTCAGTGGCCATATGTCTACTAAGTTGCTGCCAGTGCCTGCTGACCCCCTTCATAAGCAACTCTGCAAAATGGTCACAACTACTGAAGCTTTGAACTTTAAAGAATGTGGTCTAGTTGCCAGATGGCCACTGAACTGGAATACACACATACACCTGCTCTAACTGTCAATGTGCCTCTCGCCCACTACAAATTGCAAGTCAAATACAATATGTATAATATGCTTTAGAAAAAACTTTGTTAATGCACCAGTTGGGGATCAGACTAAACTGACAAAAGTAGGGAAATATGGTGCTAGGATTTTAACCCTACACAGCACTCACTTGCAAGCAGCAAAAGGAAAAAAAAATATTATGGGTTTGCCTGTCCTAAATCTTTGCCAATGAGGCCTGGGGTCTTCCTTTGATTTAGCAACCCTAATGCTACCCCATTCCATCAGCAAATAAGGTGAGATGTGCAGACTATATCAGAATGGGGTGACCGTTAGGGTTGATGACTGCAAGGAAAACCCCAGGCCTGACTTGCATAAATTCCGGACAGGCAAAACCATAATGTTTTTTCCTTTTGCTGCTTGCAGAGTGGGTGTGGGGTGTTAGGGTTGGAAACCCTAACACCACATTTCCCTACTGTTGTCTGCTTAATCTGAACCTGAACTGGTGCATTAACAATGTTTTTTTGCAAAGAATGTCCTTACTTTTTAAGATAGTATAATCCTGTCCTCACTCACATCCCATTGTGCAGGAAAGTGCAGGGCCTGGAGGGTCCTGTGCTTGCATTCCTCCATAGATGCACACATCCGTCTGTGGAAGTGCAAGGCCCTTTGGGTCCTGTGCTTCCATGCCTCCAAAAAGCAATTTCTGTGCATTGTTATAACAGTTTTTGTGGAGCTCACTTCAAAGGGAAAAATATATTAAGTGAATCACTTAGCTCCCAGCACTGGATTGTATATGGGCAAACATGTGTTTCTCAATTTTTACCAATAAGTCAGTACATTTTTGTCAGTTTGTTCTGAAATTTGGTACATTTGTAGTGGAAGACTAAAAACAAGTGTGGTGTATTTTTGATGATGATCAGACTTTCATTGTGGATTTGGCACCTTGGTGAAGATTGGAGGTAATTTTGGGAAGCACTGTATACCCCATGAATGTTCAGAGGTGATTATATATTATTGTTGTAGTACTCATTGACACTTTTTTCTCATATATACATTGATTGTTAACTCCAGTTATTGACAGATTTATGGCTTATTAAATTTGCAATGTTATCCTACAGGATTTTTTTTTAAATGTTTTTTATAGCCCTAAATTGTTTGGGGAGTGTTTTGTGTTAGTCTTGTAGTACTCTTTAAGACCTCTCTTTTGATATTTAGATTGCCCCTTAACTATAAATATTGACATAGTTATGGCTTATTAAGGTTGAAATGTGGAAAAAAACTAAGTCCAAATTATTTTTTTGTATGAAGGGATCTTTTTTTTGTGAGGTTCTCTCATTCATTGGAAAAAAGATTCCTTCATATGAAAAAAAGAATGTGAAAAAAAAAAGCTAAGCCTAAATTTATTTTCCTATGAAGTGGTTGTGTTGTTCATACAAGAAAGATTCCCTCACACTGCATTGTAGGGAATTTTTTTCATATGGCCCAATCCATTTTTCATATGGCCATTCGAAAAAAGAAATTTGGGTCACAAAAAAAGATTTTAAAATGTGTTGAAAACACATTTCTTGGTGATTTTTCCAACAACTAACTGCAGAATCCACCTAAGTGGTTCCCATTTAGCAAGATACATGTGTTGATGTCTCTGTAGGATATCATTTTTATGCATTTTCAAAAAACAAAACAAGATGGCCATACGTAAAAAGAATCTTTCCTCACAATAAAAAGATTACCCTCATATGAAACAGAATCTTTTTTTTTATATATGGGACAAATTCTTTTTTTGCATGAAACAGCTATTCAAAAGACCATACTGAGCATCCTCAGAACTAAAATTTCAAATCCTTATAACTCTGGAATAGATTAACATTTTCTCACCAAACCAGCAAAAGGCACCACTGTGGCCAAAGCCTTGCACTTTCTACCTTAATATTTCAGAGGAAAATTCCAAACTGTCTGGGTGCTAGGCAATGCCAAAAAAAACATCAAAACACCCCATTTTTTTAACTTTTTTCACTATCTGGATCTTGGAGTCTACACATCCGATAGGAATGAAACTTGACATGTTAAGAGATCTTGCCCTCGAGAATGTGCTTGTAAAATTTCATGAAAGGAAGGAAGCAGTACAAGAGGAGGAGAAGGAGGAGAGGGAAAATGTACAAGAGAAGGAGAAGAGGGAAGAAGGAGAGTAGGAGGAGGGTATGAGAAGGCACATCCAGAAGAGGAGGATAAAAAAATGAAAGGTGCTTGAAGACCTGATGTCAGTTACACCACTGACTAGTGGTGATGAATGTGATACTGAGGAGTGAAGGCCATTATGAGAGGGTATACACAATTGAAATAATAAGATAATGAAAAGCAGAAAAGATAGAAAGCAAGTTTGTCAGACATGCCCCTTAATGAAGTGGTTCATGACTCGAACCCCTGGAGTTTCCCATATCAATGGTTGGCTGCTTTGTAATTCATGTACTTACAATTTTCCACTGTTATGCACTCTGCACTTTAACTTTTTAATAAATTCCATATGGTGGGAGTGCTTCATTTCTGTGCTTTTTTCAGAGAGATTTAAAGACAAGCCCCACCATGAGCCCTTCCACAGCATGATGATCCCAACCGAACTGCACTACCTGCTGCTACAGCCCTGTTTGTCTCCCCCCAGCCATGTCATTCCACAATGTGGAAAAAAAGAAATTAGTTTTACACTCACCGGCCAAGTCCTTCAAGAGTAGCCCTTCCCCCCACACACACCAGTCCACTGTTGCTTAAAAATCAAAAAGATCTAATGTAAAGTGGGTATACAGTAGTAGCAGTTAATCAGGCAAGTTATTTTCCAGAATCTATGGAGATCTCTAAGGAGATTTTCACAAGATTTCTGAAGCACAGACAGGCCCAGAGATTTTTTCTCCAGTTATGTTTAGAGAACTTAGGAGACAACTTGCTGAATGGACTGCTACCACTGTAATTTATAGGTGACACTAAAATCCTTTTATACAATGGCAAGAAAATTTCCTTGTCTCTGACTGGTCAGTCTGGGACTGGATCCGTGATGTTATCCCAGTACAACATCACAGGTCTAGTCCCAGCACACAAATGACCGCATCTACCGTTATTAAAATCACGAAGCCTGCTCCTGTCATGATCCCCGCTTCATGCCAGCTTTTCAACCACACACACACGCTACGTGCACCTCTCAGTTTAAATCCCTCCCTACCACAGCACAGAAAACTACCAAAAAAATATCAAAAACCATGACGCAGACCCCTAAAACTGTCATTTTCTTACTATTAAAAAAAAAAGAATTAGCCAAGTGAAAGCCAACATTGCGATCGGCTTTGCAGCACTCCCCCACTTGCTCTACTGACAGTCTCTGCTGTCGACACAATAGACGTGTTCACTTTTTTTAATTTAACAGAAAGAAGACACGCACACTGAAAGCCATCACATCAGCTTCAGAATCAAGCACCTCCACTGCCTCCCGGTCTCACTGCCACCTGCAAAACCGTCATAACAATCGGCTTCCCTATTGCTTTCATCGCAATCACAAGTCCCCACTGGCAAACATACTGAGCATGTGCCTAACAGTCTGTTTTACCTGAACATTGTTTTCCAAACTCTGTCACTTTCGCCAGGTAATATCAGTACCGAGAGAAGATACACAAGCACCATAGTCAGATGGTGGTGTTCAGGGGCAATGTCCCACAGCCACGATCCTGAGAGCAGCACTGGGGGGGGTCATGCCGACATCTTCTAGACGTACACATTTATTGGAGGCACCAGCAAGAAAACAAACACATATACAGCATAGTGAGACAAAAAAAACCCCACTAAATATAAAAAACATAATTTACACTAAAGAAACA
The DNA here is from genome assembly GCA_016271365.2 of Neoceratodus forsteri. Lineage (NCBI taxonomy): Eukaryota > Metazoa > Chordata > Ceratodontiformes > Ceratodontidae > Neoceratodus > Neoceratodus forsteri. The sequence goes on from CM057456.1 coordinate 1,372,053,408, forward strand.
GGGCAGACAGACAAGAACAACAACACAGAAAGGTATCTGTGGAGTATGAAGCCACACTTTCAACATAAGAGCTCCACCTGCTGGTGAAAAGAAGAAATACGCACTATTTTCTTAAAAGGTAAACCTACACATTAAAAAAACACCCAAAAATTCACTTGTAAACATAATTTTTAATCATTTTTTCTTCTTTTTACCTCAAAAGCCATTGTATAATAGCAATAATGCACTCCAGGGTGTGTGTTGTGCTGGGATAACTTCACTTCTGGGGTGATTAGTCACACTCGGCCTGCGGCCTCGGGCCTAATCACCCCAGGCGTGACATTATCCTAGCACAACACACACCCTGTCATGCATTATTGCTTAAGTTAAGCATGCTGTAATCAGTATGACAGAATGACCAGTAAAGGTCAATCTACTCAAACAGTATTCTAGTTGATCAATTAAACCATGAAAATGGCCCAGCTCATCAGTGCAGTGGTTGGATTTCCTCTTGCGATGCTTGTGACCTGGGTTGGGAAGCAGACTCAGGTGCCAGAGAGCCAGCCAGGGGGAGGCAGTCTGAGTGTCTGCCAGACTGCTCAGCTCCTCCAGGGTGAGGAGGGTCCCTTGGCCTGGGGCTGGCCTGACCTCTGGCATTGGTCAAAAGGTATCACAGCCCCAGTGCCCTACCAATGGGGGAGTGCTCAGGGAGGTGTACAATTAAAAATACACTGCCTAGAGCAACACCAACATGAGGACCCAATAGTGGGTCCTCCAACAACCATTTGCATTGCTGCACAGATCCCCGATGAAGACTTGATTCCTTGGGGCGGGGGGTATATGGGAGGGCTCCCCATCACAACCTCACCTGGGAGGTAAACCAGCACTCCATGGGGGGAGACATTGTGTGGACGGTGGGATGAGCAGGGGAGTTGGGTACAGCACTGGGTGGTGGGGGAAAAAACAGAAAGTAAAGAAAAAAATAACATGAACATGGCATCTTCCTGATAGTGATGTCCAGTTCCAAGCCCCATACAGGTCAGATGGGCCAGCAACAGGGACAGTCAGGGATGTGAAGTGGTGAGATAAGACAGTTTAGGTAATCCAGCCACAACAACAGGCACAGTAGGGAACTGATGCATCCCCAAGTATTGATCCTGCTTCTCAAGCAGTCATAACACTACCAACAAGAGCCATACCCAGCATACACCCTACCAGCACTGCTCCTGAATTTGTTACAACTAAACAAACTGCACTGCCCGTGTCATTACTTGTCAACACTAAACTGTCACATATTTACCCAAGGTTTGTATGAATCAGATAACTCAACAGAGAGATGACTGCTGTCAATCTTCAGACATTTTCCACTGTAGAAGCTAATGCCTTTCAAAAACTCCTGCATGAAGTGAAGCCTAATTACAACATCCCATCATGCTTCACATTTTCTCTTCAGAGCCGAATTGGGACAGCTACCCATATCTACTGTGGTATTCTACATTCTTGGGATAGTAAACAAAAGACTTTAAGTCAGAATAAAGAACAATATTAATGCACCTGCATACTTTGCTTATGCCACAGCAGGGAATTCTGAATCGGTAGTCTTTTTACTGTACTTTTGAAAGTGTCCACTTGGGGCATTATTGGCTAGCACTGCTCTGTTTAATGAAAACTTTAAACACATAGACACCCTCATTTAGGTATTGGACTGAAATCTCAAGACAAATCCAAGATTTGAATTCTCATTATCGTCATTTTTCTGAATTTTATTGTAAATTATCCTAGGGTTTCATACATGGGTAAAAAAAAAACAATGGAAGACATGAGTCCATAGTAAGCCTTCACCACACTAGCAGTGGTAATAGTATATCAGTTTACATTGGTCCATGTTATTTATCTGATTTATTTTTAAATATGTTTCTAGAATCACTTGAAATGACTTCCTCCAGTAGTGCATCCCAGACCCCCACCACCCGTTGGGTGAAAATTAGTTTTCTTCTGCTGATCTTGGAGCAATAAGTAGAGATCTGTTTATTATGACCCCCTAGTCATTGGGGCTGATAGTATAGCCTACAGGTTGCAGTAACAAGCTGTAAATGAGCTTGATACATTCAGAAGACCTGGGTTTGACTCTCCACAACCGCCACTTGAATACTGTGTGACTTTGAGTAAGATACTTAACTATCCCAGTGCTCCAGGGTCACCCCTGAAAACAGGCCCTTGTGCCTAGTGGGCCTTACCCAGTTACCGAAAGAATAAAATCAAAGAAATAAAAAATTCTCCCATCTATTTATGAGCAGTACCCATGCAAAAGGTGACACTTCCAAAGAAGTTAGGTGGTAGGGGCACTTTAACAGTGATATCTGGAGCAGTAGTGAAAATCACATTTTCCATAGTCTCACTGCCAATTGGGTTGTATCCACATTAAGTGGCACCACCCTCCTGTCCTGCCTCTGCCACCACCAACCCCTGCAAGAGTTATATTAACATAGACAGCCTCACAGAGGCACAGCAATAGAGGGACATTCTGCATTCCATGCAGTCACTGCTTAACATCTACATACACCCTCCCAATCTGAAGTTGGGTATGTTTATGATGGGCGGTGGCAGTAACATGCTGAATGTGGTGGAAGATGGGCCTTGTGTCATATGTGCACTGAATCTGATGGTGAGCCATGGGCTTGACAAGTATGCACAGTTAAAAGAAACACTTGATACTGTATGGGACCTCAAGACATATTTTCAGCATTCACCCAAACATCCTGAACTCCTCAGCCATCACTAGCAGAAGGACAATGTGTCTCAGCATTGCTTCATTAAATATGTTTCCACAAGGTGCAACTTCATCTTTCATATGGTGGTTTGACAGATATACTGCAGTTACCACAGTAAACAAGTCAATTTCAAAGGCTGTTAATCCCTTTTGTCATACAGTGGCACAGGATATGGCATTGCACCCTGGTAGACTCCACTGTATGCGTCATATAAAAGTCACTTGGGGCAAGTAACTTTTTCTGCTGGTGGGGAACATAACAGGTATTGTTTAGTGCTGATTAACTGTCTTGAGAGTACTCACCCAGAAATATGAATGGAATGGAGCCTGGCCATCTGCATGAAGCCCAGTTCACAATGCTTACAGTGCGCCCTACCCCCCAACCCCCACTGTAACTTATCTTGCCTTCATAATAGCAGACAGTTAATGTAATGGGTGGCTCATTAGGAGCAAGGCCCCTAATTAACATGGATAGCTGCAGAGCCAAGTTGGTCCAAACTGATCAGTCTCTTGTAAATCAAATGTGTGCCTCTGTGTATAGGTTTCTGGACCTGTGATGTGACTAGATGCACTAATCCTGAGGGGTATATTCATATGATTTCTTAGACTAGCAGGCAGATTTGGAGGATGGGTGACCAGAGTCTGTTTTTTCCTAAGAAGTCCTGTGAGGTAAGAAATTAAGACACAAAGGAGTGTACTGAGATATTACCTAGCTGTAATTGTTTCCTTTACAAGCTGTTTATTTTATTTTTTTTTAATTTCCAAAAGTTGTATTTATTTTAGTTTTCTATATATCTTGTATAATGAGCATAATTACATAAAATGTCATACTTAATATAAACATGTGACTGCTGAGTTTTAATAAGCACAGGTAATGCACTGTATTGGGCAATACTTTGTTCCAATTCTGGAGAGAAAACTACAAAACTTAAAAAGGAAATTCTGCGTCTGATGCAGAGCAGTGGGTGAGGTTATGTGGCATGACTAAGGAGGGTCCTGTGTCCAAGATGCCTTGTACTGTGTGAACAAGTGTCTGGCTTTGTGCTGTGTGAGCAGGAGCCTGTGGTGGGAGCAGCCCCAAGAGACTTCATTTTATTCAATTATCTTAGTTTTTTTTTAGTTTATGAATGCCAACTAATTGTTGTCCGTCTCTTTACCTTTAATTCTTATGATCATTTTATTTTATTTTATTTTGGCACTTTCACATGAATTGTATTCACATTAAACATTTTTTTTAGTTGGTCTGTTTATGATCCCCTTGCCAGAATGGCCCATGTTCTGGAGGCCACCCCAGCCCCATCCCCCTGACGTCCACCAGGATTCTACCAGCCTTTCTACCCCAGGGCTTCCATCCCAGTGGGGTCAGTGGGGTGAGGCCCTTGACCCCCACTGCACAATGGATCCAGTTCGGGCTGGCATGCCCATCTGGTCAGGTGTGGGGCCCATGAGTGCCCTCCATCATCCAACCACTGGCATGTTTTTCCTCCAGCTTTCTTTTTCCCCTGCAGAGGGGGGCATTCAAGGATGCCACAGGTGGTGCCATGCATACTCATGTATGCAGCACACCTGGTGTCTGCCCCACCTCTGTCCCTCCATCTCACAGCATTGGTGTGTCAGCCTCTAGCCTCCGCTAGGGGCCTGGCTAACACCAGTTACTGTTGCTTACCCTTCCCAGAGAAGAAAAGCTGTCCTGGGGATCCTCAGTCCTCCTCCTCCCTGGCCAAACCCCGGTGACCCACTTGCATCAAGAACACAGGTCACCAGCGTGTCAGGAGATAAGGCACAGATGCCTCAGACCTCCATGCCATAGGGCCAGCCTTAAGCATGCATTTTTTGACTGATTGGTCAATTAATTTAAATCTGACTGATGTCAGTGAATACTGAGTATTTAAATCCTGTTGTAATTTCCAATGGTCATGCCCCTAAAGAAGTGTTGTGCTATGACCCAGAGAGCCAGGGTTTATTATGCTGCCACTGCCCTGTGGAAATCAAATTAAAGTCTCTCACTAGCAAGCCAGTTTTGTTGTGAAATATTGTTTCTTGAATGAGTGCAGGAATCCTGTGTTGTTGATACTTCAGTTCTGTTTTCCTGCACCGACTGGCCATACTGCAGTAAGCACTGGGATCCTATGTCTGTGATCTGTTATAGCATTCTCAACACCACCACTGTTGCTGAGCAGCCAAGCAACCAGAAGCCTGGTACACCAGTCTTAGTCAAGAATCATCTATCAAGATAAGTGACTTTAATTTCTGTTCAGTGGTGTTTCTTGCATCAGCCAGTTCAGTCTGTGATCTTGGACTGCCTACTTTCGCACAACTTGAAATATTCATCAGGCTAGGACATGTCTTCTGAACAATACAGTTCTGAATAACAAGGTTTGACTTGTTCCACAGGCAACAAAACAGGTTTTATCTGCTTCAAAAGTGCAGCTGCATTGTTCAAAACTAAGAGAAATTAAAAATCTATTAAATCAATGCCTTCTACAACAAAGAGCCGTTAAAAGAGTACAGACGAATGAGCTGGTTCCCACGCAGACTTCACATTGAAAAAACACCAATAGGGGGCCTTATTTCTGATTAAGTATACGGACCAGTGGTTTGCAGCCTTCACCACTTGTTCAGAAGCCCTTCTTAACACTCTAATTGAGCAAGACAAGGAGGCATATTCCATTTTATTGGAGAAAATTGAAACTGCAAAGTCTCAAGAATTACAGCTCAGAGATCAACAAAGGTTTAAAATTTACCAAACTCATCTCCCAAAGGAATTGACATTACATGAGTCACAGATGGCAGAGCTCAAATCTAATAAACTTAAATGTGGCAGAAACAATTACAAATTAAAAATACAATATATTCCTGGAAATGCCCAAAGAGATTCTTCAGCCAAGGACAAAGCAATTCCATGTCATATCCCAGACAAGTTTCAGCAAATAACCAATCCACTTCAGTCAGAAGGGGAGCTACAGGTCAAATGAGTAATAGCAATAAATCTGTCCATTCTTTTACCTCAGAAGAGGGAATCTGGAACGATGGGCCCTATGCTCTAACCAAATAGTTGCCTACACACCATGCAACTGAGGTGCCCAGGCAACCTTAAATGTGAATGCCGCATGGCAGGGGTGCCTTGGACCCTTGGTGGCATTCACCAAGGGTGCATAAGGCACTTGCATGTCCGCCGTCATAGCCCCTAATGGAGCACTGCACTGTGGGTGTATTGGGGGCATGCCTGCACTACACAGCATTCACTAAGCTGCATAGTGCTAGGCATAGGGGGTGCCAGATATACCAGCTGAGACCAGGTATAACCCAGTACATGTCCCCGTGTTCAGCATCTGCCGGGCACAGTGGCACCAGCCAATGGACATCCATGCTGCCCCAGCCCACTAGGCTGCAGAGGAGGGCTGGTGCAGCAGCTCAGGTAAGTGCCCAACAGGTGTACATCCATCGCTGCTTTACACGGCTGGCCCCTATTCTGTGCACCTGCCACAGGAGCACAAGGGATCTACTCAGGGACCCAGTACAGGCATCTGATTGGATGCCCAACCTGGTCCGCAGCTCCACCCCCAATGCCCAGGTGACCCAGTGACCCTGCACACTGAGGGGGCATTGCCACAGACAGACACCCCGCAGGTGCTTGTGGTCATGTATACCATGCACTCTGCACCTGTTTGGGGCTGTGTAGGTATGCAGGTGGAGTACATACCTCAGGTACATATAACCCACCCGTAGTGCATATGGCCCATGAAGAATAAAAAAAACAACCCAAAGACAAATTCAAAACTGGAGTGGGGGGGGGGGAGAAGAAAGAGTGGTAGAAGCAAGAAGTGGCCAGTGTAATTTGAGGAACAAAATTCACAAGTTTTAAATCTCTCATCTATTGAAGTTAACTGACAGCCAAATAAGTCCACTCCCTGGAGTTTAGTGGCACCCTCCACTCCCTGAACAGCTGCCCTGTGTACTTTGTCCTATCCCTGGTATCTAGTGGCACTCCCCAACCCCCAAGCACCTGTCCTGTGTACTGGTTCCTATCCCTGGTGTCAAGTGGTAACCCCCCCAACCCCAAACAGCTGTCTCATGTACTTTGCCCTATCTCTGGTGTCTCATGGCAGCCCACTACCTCCTTAACAACTGTCCTATGCACTTGTTCCTGTCCCTGATATCTAGTTGTACACCCACCCCACTGAATAGCTGTCCCATATAATATGTCTTATCCCTGGTGTCTAGTGGTACCCACCACCCCAGATCTCTCCTGTACATTGATATGGACTGTCCTGTGGTCCATTGGTACCCCCACCCCTGAGTGCCTGTCAACACACTTAATGGTAAGCATTGGTGATCCAGCATCCTCCCACCACCCTGCTTGTGGACGAAACACCACCTGTCTTATTCACCTGACCAGATAGTTAGGGATGTGTTGGGACTTCTGATACAGTGACTATCATAGCCTTCCTTTTACCTCCTTGGCATTGCATAAGCTGAAAGTGAGCACGTATATGTGCTCACTGTCAGCTCATATGGCAGCTGGCTGAAGAGGTGAGAAAAGGGTTGTGTCGGTCACTGTATCAAAAGTCCCATCACATCCCTAAACTCCCTGGTAAGAGGGATATGATAGTTGGTGTTCTGAGCATGAGCGGGAGAGTGGGGGAATGCTGGACCATCAGTGCTTACTGTTATATACATTGACAGACATTCATGGGACAGGTAGGGTATCACTGTAAACCAGGGCAGTCCATATCATTGTACACGGGTGTGTGGGTGGGTGGTGCCACTAGACACCAGGAACAGGAACTATACATGAGATTGGTCTTCAGGAGGTGAGGGTGCCACTAGACACCAGGGATATGTTACTATACATCCCAGCACACACAGGATAGGCACTAAGGAGCTGCAGCACACCATACAAATGAGCCCATAACGGGCATGCAAATGGCCCTGTTAGTGTCTTGCATGTCCAATGGGCTCATTTGCATGTTGTGGCTGACTGTAGCTCACAGGGATCCCAGTGCTATTCATTCTGAGGAGCATTATTCCCTGTGGGCTGAACACAGCCCAGGTCCATGCCGGGCTAATGCAGTGTCACGTAGCGCTGCACTAACATGGACTGATATTCAATTGGATAGCACCAGTTTGCTGTCTGACTGAATATAGCAGTCACTGGATCATATCCAGGTGTAGGCATGTTGCAAACCATTGTGCCACGCTTGCACCTTCTGTTGACTATCCAGCCCTTAGTGTCTCACATAGGACCCTGATTAGTTTCCACTCACTGACTGGCAGGCTAACACACAGGGGCAATATTAAAATAATAGGCTTCTGTGCCATGCACCACCAGCAAAACTATTTGTCAATAATCCTTCAAAACATCCTCTGTGCTTTTTCCAGTCTTCTAAACTCACTCTGTTCTGATTCTGTTGCAGGGCCTGCTGCTGCCTGCAAGCTCATGCTTCACTCTTCTGTGCAGCACAACATGATTTCACTGGCCTGCCTGTCTAATAATTTGCAAATTTTTAGGATTTCAAATCACTCTTTTTACAAGAAACTAACTGCTTTCAGCAGTCAGATCCTTCCCATGTGAGAGAGTTGGAGATAGAACTAAGACATGTGCAGTGTGAGGAATTCATGTGGTCTGATTTTCTAATATGTTGCAGTTGCCACACAGGACTTGCAGCCAACAGTTCATCGCAAGTGGTGACTTGTGGCAAACTATGATGCAAATAGGATTTTTGATAAAAAATGCCGCAAACCCCATGCTGCAAGTCTGTTGCAGCAAAAGCAGAAAAGTTATATCAGCTCCCCCTTGGTCTAACTTTGTATCTGAGAGGGACCCCATTTACAGGGCTTGTGCCACAGGTTTGGCATAAGCTGCTGTAAAATGAGGAAAAAGTTGCAGCTTGCATCCTTGTTATAAAATAGGGCACAAGTTGCGGCAGCCTCTTGGACACAGGTGTGTTAAAGTTTGCACTGAATGCTGGGCTGAATGCAATCCCTGTGTCCACCATTGAAAATCAGGCTCATGATCTCCAGCATCACTGATTAACTGCTACAGGTCATGTGGTTTGCCAAATGCCAACACACTTGACATATTCAGTGTGTGCTCATTGTAAAAATAAATGCCACCTCATGATGTCAACATTTATTTATTTAGTTAGTTAGTTAAAAGTTGGTAACTGGGAAAGGCACATTGAGTCGAAGCTCATTTCCAGGTGCGACTCGGGGGAACAAACAGGGTAAAAAATACAACAACAAAGGAAATGCAATATCAGATCAGTACAATAAAAATATGAGAAAAAACAATGAAATCAAAGGGTTGCAGGACAATGTCAGTTACAAATTGAGAGGCAGTAAGTGCATAGGAGACCATACAATGGAGTCACAGTCACTCAGGAGCAGAGCCAGCAGATTTAGCTTATGGGGAGGAGGCTAGGGGTGGAGAGGAAGGAGGACTTGGGAGGAGGAGGGGCATGAGCAATTTAGGCTGGAGAGGAGATGTAGAAGGGATTTGAAAGAGGTGATAGAATGGGAATGCTGAATGTCCCAGGGAAGTAGATTCCAGAGGAATGGGAGACAATAGGAAAAGGCTGACTGACCTGTCCCAGTGTGAGTTTGGGGGAAGGAGAAACAGCAAGAGTTCTTGGAATGGAGTGAATAAGTAGAAGGGCTTGTGGGCAATAGGCAGGAGGAGAGGTAGGAAGGAAGTGTCCCAAACTGTATTTGGCAATGAGGGAGAGGCAATGGACTTCACATCTGTGAAACGGTGGCTTGATGGTGGGGGTGGAAAATGCTAATGTGCTGAAGCTGCCCATGCCAAAAGTGCTGCATTCCAGTGCTTCAGCTAAATTTCAGTTTAGCAACAGCTCACCCTTACTCTCAACATCCATTATAAGATGATCAATATGAACACCATCCTAATGCAAAATATTTCCCAGCTCCTTGTTAGCAATACAACTACTCACAAACAGAGAGAGGCTCAAGATGGCTGCTGCATGCTATGCAAGCAAGCAATGTTATTATTTATTAAAAAAAATACAAAATCACACATGCCCCCACAATGCAAAGCATCATGGGCTGCATATGCAAATCACCTTTATTATTTATTAGGCACCTTTTCCCTGAGGCTCAGCGTGATGTACAGAGTACAGGCAGATGAGAAAATTATAATAAGTGCAAAACATAAGACATATCAGCAATAAAATCAATACATAAAAGAACAATATAATAAGACCCAAAGGTGTGTCTAGAAAGGTGCACATTCAGACCCATTTGAAGATTTCCACTGAGGGGTTCTCCCTCAAGGATCTGGGAAGTGAGTTCCATAGGAACAGTGCCACCACCTTAAAAGCGAAGTCACCAGATATTTTCATCTGTGCCCTGGGAACCACTAGGAAACCCTGTTAGGCAGAATGAAGAGAGCACAAGGGGCAGGCATGAGTCAGAAGCTCTCACAGATAGCCTGAACCTGAACTGTATAGGTCCTTAAAGGTGAGTAAACCTACCTTGAAGGAGATCCTTGACCTTATCAGCAACCAGTGTAGGTGGTGCAATACCAGGGTCACATATGCTAGCTGAGGTGGAGCTGCAAGGGCAGGAATTGCATAAGGTGCTTTTTTGCTTAAAACAGGTATACCACCATTTCTCAAACAGTCAAATCTGTATACAAATCTCATTTACCAGACTAACTTATGTGGCATCTTGAGTATTGCAATGGATTCTCTGTACCCTCAGGCCCAGAACTTGAGGAATTTGAGCAGTGGAGGAGCTGTTCCAACCCCGGTGGGAAGAGAGCCCTGTGGAGGATTTCAACTGCATAGCAAACAGACTGTCTGAAAGACTGGAGTTTGGCCAGAACTTGAATAGAATGAGCAGAGTTAATTTCAATATTCTAAGAAGACTTACCAGCTTACCACTTTCAATACTTATGCCAATTTACTAACCTCAGAGGAAAGTTAATATTAATCTTCCCACTCATAGTGCCCTTTACAAAATACTCACTATAAATTATTTGTAGATAAGTGAAGATAGGTGGAGAAAGGTTGAGTGTGATTCAGTACTGGTATTGTACTATGAATAGTGGTGGTAGCTGTGGTTGGCTTTGAATATTTGTGACATTCCAGCCTAAGTAATATATTTTATAGTATTTATAATAATTATTTTAAAACTTAAGGAGTATTTGATTCTTGCCCCAGAAAAATTACGTGAACAGATAAACAAAGGACAAATGTGTGCATGTGCTGGCATCCTGCTAGCCAGATCACCTTTAGCAAAGGAAACATACCCTATGAACAGAAAACTGGAACTCATCCATATCAGAAGAAATCTGTCTAGTCCACATAGCATTTATTTCATACAATATTTGGATAAAATGAGTAAGTCCCCGATATATAAGATCTTTTAACTATTTTACTGAATACTTCATTAAATTTATTCTTGTTAAACCAAAATAGGGAGTCAGAGAGAGACCCCACCCCCGAAATGGAGCATTCTTTAGAAGTACCACAAGTACCACTGTATTAATCAGTGATTTAAAGAGGCCCTGACAGCATTAGGAAAACACTGAAAAAACAAAAGATTATATTTAATGCCATCCCATTTTCTTTACTACTTCATATATTTTCAGTAATTAATTCCCCATTTTCTTTTCTACTGAAAACAGTTGCATGAAAACAAGATCCTTGTCCCCTAGACTATATCTACTCTGGATGCTTCTCTACACATGACATCACAATTCCCTGTTTATGGCAGTTTAATTATCTCCACAACAACATATTTTGATGTCATAAACAGAATTATGAAGTCAGGTGTAGGAAGGGCAGCCAGAGCTAAAAGGGCAGAGGTACTGTATTCATGCAAATACCCTTAGTAATAAGGAAATAAGGGTGAGAATTACAGAATAAAATATGAAATATATGCTACATTTATGCCTTGTTGTTACATTTTTTTCAAAATTGTCTCTGCTGTGTCAGGAACTCTTTAAGGCATTATTGCTAACTAGTGCTAACTGTTGGTTATAGTTATAGGTAAATTTTATAAATTCCAACTCTACACTTAATATACATCTTTGTATTTAGACAATCAGGTACTAAGTTGAACAGCAATTGGTTTTATGGCCCCTCACTACTCTACTGAAGATTGCGGTAGACTAAGAGGGTATGACAAGATTAACTTTGGTAAACCAACTAGAATAATTCTGGAGCAGTTGTTTGTATTGCCTTCACCTAAATGGAAAACAGCATGACAAAAAGAACAGTTTAAAGAACCCAATAGAGCCAGCAGAGTAAATAAACACTTACCCTAAGGATTGCACCAAGGAAAACATTCTGGTGAGACAAAGTTGAAAGAAAACAGAGTGCCATTACTCAAGCAAATACATGGACAGTTCTAAATTTTATCCAGAAGGTGTGACAATTTATAAACTAAAATGTAGTCCCCTTTGTCAGTGGCCATACTTGTATATACAGTGCTTTATGCACTGCATGCACTTTAACACATAGAGTTAAGAGAACAGAGTCTATATGCATACGATATGCATTGGAATGCCCTTTAATATACAGAGACAAGAAGCGGGAGACAAGAAACCAGAGACTATCTCACTTCTGCACCTTATTCATAGGGACAGAATATTACTATCGTTACCTATTTATTGCTTATTTACTGCTTATTTATCTGATTAATAGTAACATGTAATCAGTTGCTTCTGGAATTGCTAAGATTTTCTGACAAAACAGTATCTATTAGAACAACTATTAATTAATAATCAGTGATTTTAGTGAGTCACAACAATGCCTACCACCCATAGTGGCAGAGAAATGAAGGCAATTGAGCAGCAACAAGCTGATAACCAAATAGAAGGGGCTATAAAGTGCAATCTGAAACCATTAAAACAACTTGCACTAATCAGTTTAAATAAAATGCAAATGAATAATAATAAAGTAAAGTGGACTGGGAGTGGTAACGTGCAGGAAAAAAACAGACTTCACAAGGAAACATTTCACAAAAACAGATTTAGTAACTCAGAACCCGTTTAAACTCTCCAGTGACCTCAACCTCAAACTCGAAACCAGACACAAAAGATGTTTTAGAAAGATCGTTTATAGAAACCCCCAAGAATTAGAAAACCCACAAGACTGTCAATTACATGAGAAAACAGATCCAGCAAAGCACAATATGGGGGTCAGCAAGAAACTACTGAAGCAGATATAGTTATAGATATTTCTGATGTCTTTGAAAATTCGAACACCTAAAGTAAAACAATTCAGGGAATCAAATTAGGGAAAAGAAAAATAAAGGTATGGATAATAGCAATAAACAGAAAAAGAATCAGAGGAACATAGTAGCATAAGAGACTCTGTCAACTCAAAATATGACAATACACCATAGCAGCATAAGAAACTATCAGCTCAGTATATGACAATACACCAGTAATGAGACCAGAAAGTTGCCAATCCCAGCACATGGAAAATATACTAAAGAAGTTGCAACTGCATTAGCAAATCCAATAACGGTAAATCTCCTACTGTATATAAACAATTAGTAACTATTAAGTAAGATACAGTTTTCATCAAAGAAACCTGTCTCTATAGCAGGAAAAAGATAATAGAGATATCAGAAAATGACCAAAACACAGCAAGAAATAATATGAACTTAGAAGAGAGACCATACAGTAAGGAAAGCACAACTGAATTAACATCACAAGGAATAATTACGTTACCTCATTCACAACACAGAAAGGATAGCAAAGCAAGAGTATTAAAGAAACAACTGTGGGAAAAGCAGATGATAAGTAAAGGATTATAATAAGATACAATCTGAAGGGAAATAAAGTGAGAGGAAATGAGGGAAGCAAATTAAGAAATAATGAATTGAAATCACAGCAGCAAACAGAGCACATGGAAGCAGAGACACAAATAACTTCTAGACAAACAAACACAAGGAAAATGGGTGACAACCACCTCTAAACATGAATTTATATGAGAAGAAGAAATCAAACTTAAATCGTAGGCTGGAAACAGGGTTAGAAAAGGGAAAGGAAATAAATTTATAAAGTACAATTTTCAAAATATAGTCAAAGGCAAAAGATCTAATAGAAATGCAACTAGAAGTTATAAAAAAGTGAAAAGAGGAATTTGCACAAAAAAAGAACTGAAGATAACAACTACAAATGAAAAACAAACAAGTTCAAAATCTTAACAGAATAGAGGAGGGAAAAGGGAGGGAAATAAAGATAGGAAATCAGAATTAGAAGTATATACAACTAGTATGAGAAAGAACATTCTAAGTGGAAAGATAGAAGAAAATGCAGGAGGGGATATTCATCCAGGATAGCAAATGAGCTTCTTAGGAGCTTATAACAAGGATGCTAAAGAGACCTCAGAGAAAGCTTCATAAGAAAGTGAAGAAGAACATTAATGGGTACAGAATGTGTACTATATTTAATGCTTATACAATACCAAATGAAGACCAGGAAATACTCAACCAAACCATGAAATAATTCTGACAGCCATATTGGCAGGCAACGGAAGCCATGTAGACCATATCACAATACTGTGTCATGTGAACACTTCAGAATTAGTTATTTTGGCATCAAGACAATTTTATATGCTCAATGCTCTTTTGGGAGGGAGGAACTAAATGACATTGGTCTGGAAATTGAAGGATTAGCAGCATTAGCCATATTATTCCCAGAATTTTATAATCTTAGTGGAGACAACAGAAAGAATAATTTAATGAAGGCAATATCAATATTTGGTTGGGATCGTATGGGAAACAAGAATGCAGAACATTTATGAAGTAAGGTCAGCACAGCATTACAGCTTTTGCTTAAAATACCAACAGAAAGTAAACAGATTACCAAAGCTGTCAGATGGGAAAAAAATGGATGGAATACACTGTGGATGAATAATACTTCTTTTCATGACAAATTGATGTCCAAATCACCTTTTCTAGACTCACTGGTTATTTATATAGTATAAGAAATAGAGTGCAAAAAATTCTTAAGGGTAATGCCTCTGACATCTCTATATCCTTGCAGTTTGCAGTAAATATTTCTAATAGATTATCTATATTGGGGGGTTGAGTGCAATACAAGCTGATATATGTTACGCAGTAATGTAAAAGGACTACAGATTCCAGAAATCCAACAATCCCATTATGCAGACAAGAGAATAAACAAACTATTAACCTGGAATATAATAAGACTGAAAGATAAATTAGCAGACCCAAAAAATATGAAACATTTTAACAGCTTCCAGTGCATTTGTTTACAAGAAATGAGGGTAAGAGAGGAATATATTAACCTTAATGGATTTAAGACATATTTGAAACTGTCCAAACAAGTAAAAAAAAAAGTGGCAGAAATATAGGGGGACTGCCAATCTTTTAGAAAGATACAGAAATTATGCAAACCTATGAATTAGGTACAAAATGATGTTCTACTGGGATTTTTAATTAAGGAGAATAATAAGGAAGACTGCATTATTCTGAATATATACAACCCACTCAGTAATGTCAAATATTACAAAGATAACCTCTGGGGAAAGTTAGGTAACATCTTGGATGATATTAAAGGAAGGTCCCTGCCATAAGAATCATACTAGTAAGGGATTTTCATACGAAGGTTGGTAAATTCCTAGATTTTTACTTTGATGCACTTTTGGCTATTATAGTTTTATAGTTTCATAGTGGAAATATGAGTTTGGGAGGCAGAAGCCCATTGTGAACTCATCACTATTAACTTAATGGTGGAAATCGTACTTTTTATCACCCATATAATGATCTAGCTGCTTTTTAAACTGTTCTACATTGTCACTCATTACAATATAGCTGAGTAAAGAATTACATATGGGAGGTACTCTTTGTGCAAAGAACCTTTGTCACTTTGAAGTTTTACTAGGAGTACAGTGTAACTTGGCCTTATGTGACCTGGTGTTGTTGCTAGGTAATTGTCTTTCAAGACAAATGGCATCTAGTAATAGGCCATGTTGTAGTGCATTATTATATGTATATGAGGTCTCCTCTTAACAAGCTATACTCAAGGGAATATAAATTAAGTATTTTTAATCTAACTTCATAACTTTTATCTGCCAAGTTATTAATCTGTTTTGTGACCTTGCGCTGAACTTTTTCAACCAGTTTAACCCACCAACTGATGTAGAGGCACAGAAGGGAACACAATACTGCAAATGAGGTAGGACAAGGCTTGAATAGAGAGGCAACATACCAGGTTTTCTACTTTTAACATGTTTATATATGCATCCTAATATAGAGTAACATTTTTTGACTGTTTGTCAAATTTTAGATCATTCAATATTGTTACTCTTAAGTCTTTCTCTTCTGTAGTAACTTCTAGTTTAATATTGTTCATAGTATAGCTTGCCCCCATATTATTTTTGCCAAGGTGCATTACCTTGCACTTAGTCTCATTAAATATCATTTGGTTTTCCTTCACCCATTTACATAGTTTATTCAGATTGTCCTGTAACTTAACAACTGATTGACCATCATTAACAATGCATCTGACTTTGCAGTTGTCTGCATATTTATTTATCCAAACACTTTCTGTTATTTGCATACTTCAAAGAAGAATATTGAATAGTAAAGGGTCCAGCACAGAGCCCTGGAGAACTCCACTAGTAACTTTACCCCAATCTGATTCATGCCCTCATAATACTACTCTCTGCTTTCTGTCATCAAGTAATGAGGAGATCCATTTCACAATGTTAATATGTAATTTTATTTTGATTAGTTGTTCTATTAATATTTTATGTGAGACTGTATTGAAAGCTTTGGCATAGTCCAGATAAATGACATCAACTGGCATTCCGTTATCCAAGGCACTACTTACTGGCTCAAAAAAATAATAAGATTAGTTAGACAGCATCTCCCAGGAGTAAACCCATGCTGTGAAATATCAACATAGCCATTACTAACAATATGATTAACTATAGTGGTTTGTAAAAGCCTCTCCATCATCTTGCAGATGATAGAGGTCAGGCTAATAGGCCTGTAATTACCAACCAATTGTTTGCCACCTCCTTTGTGTATTGGTATAATTTTAGCAGATCTCCATATTTTCAGAGTCATGCCTTGCCTAAGAGATGAATTAAATAAAACTGTCAAAGGACCAGTAAGCTCCTTCGAGAGTTCTTTTATGAATTTAGGTATAATTCCATCTGGGCCTGGGGATGAGTTAACTTTAATCTTATGGATAGCAGCTTCAACTTCCTGTTCAGTCAACAGCATAGTTGAGTCACTATTGATTGATTCATTTATTACAGTATCCTCTTTTGGTTTAAATACATTCAAAAAGTATGAATTAAGTTCTTTAACAATCTCCCATTCATCTGTTATGGTTGAGTTTTCAGTCTTCAAAGGCCCCATACTACTTTAATTACCCTTTAAGGATCTGATGTAATTGCAGAAACCTTTTTTTATAGTTTTTTGAATTCATGGAGAGAGGAACTTCTAATTTCTACTTAGTTGAACAGATAAGTTTTTTAGTTTTATTTGCCAGTATTTTGAATCTATTCCAATGTGCCATGGTGTGAGATTTACTGTATTTATGGCGTGCACATTGTGTTTTGTTAATACTACATTTTATTTCATTATTCCACCATGGGGGTATTCTGTTTTTGTTGTTGTATTTAACCCTTTGCGGTACCCAGGTAGCAATACAAAATTCAATTCTATAATACAGTTTTTCCCACTGTTCGTCCAGATTGAGATTTTCAAGCTTATTTACCCAGTTCCGAGCAGCCGGATAATTTTTATTACTTCTGTAATCAGCCCTGTAGTAGTCTCTTATTTTTGTAATGCCTTTATTATTATTATTAGACATTTTTAAATTAAACTGTACCATATTATGATCACTGTCTCTGAGTGGAGGTAAAATGAGAGGTGGTGTCTCTATATTCTTGATATTAGTTAATATCAAATCCAGTATATTATTATTTCTGGTTGGTTCAGTGACTACTGTAGCTGTTCTAAGTCTTTCTGCAGAGATACCTCAAGGAACCTTTTCTCCAACTGTCCATTAGCCTCAAGGATAGCCCACTTTATATTAGGTAGGTTAAAATCACCCATTAAGATACAATCATTGATGAGCTCAGTATTTTCTATTTCATCAATAAAAGCCCTATTTTCTTCTATTCCTAAGTTTGGTGATCTATATCCCACAACTATTGTCAAGGTTTTTTCACCTAAATAGAGATTAACCCATAAAATTTCAGAATCAGTGTCCTGCTGATATTTCTGTTGACTTTTTATCTTTTCAGAAATACATAATGCAATGCCTCCACCTTTTTTGTACTTTTGTTTTTTTATAAATTTGGTAAAACCTAGTATGTCAGTGCACCAGTCATTAGCAGAAAACCAGGTTTCACAGACTCCACAGATATCAATATTCATAGTGGTATGTATCTTAATTCCTACATTTTATTGGTTAGGCTACTTGCATTAATTAGTAAAGTTTTAATATATTTTTTAATGTCCATAGTTTTAGATTTATTAACTATCCTGCCCTTACCCGGAGCTTGTTTTATTCTGTGTGCTTGATGGTATTTTATTTTACCACCCAACCCCTAGCTATTAGTTTAAATGAGTATCAATATAAGCTTTTAGGCAGAGTCCTAAATGTAAACTACATTGTTTGCTTAAGTGAAGCCCATCCCTGCTGAAGTAATGTTCTTTACTTGCAAATTCCTCCCAATGAGTAATACATCCAATTCCCTGCTTCATTCACCATAATCGTAACCAGTTGTTTACATGTTTGATTTTGATTACTTGCTGATAAGTGGCCCTTGGAATTGGTAAAATCTCAGAAAATGCAAACTCACATCCCAGCTCTGCTAACATGTTTGTCATATCAACAAATTCCTGTTTAATTTGTTGCTCATTCTGCTAAAAAATGTTGTTTGCTCCAGCATGTATTATAACAAGAGATTCATTGGCCCCATTTTGTAAGATTACTTTGCCATTAGCATTATATGAGACACTTCAGCACCTCTAAAGCAAGACAGTGTACTAAATTCTTTATCTTTATCACATATTGCCTGTCAAGCCTCTTCACTAAAAATTCCCCCAAGACAAATATCTGTTTTTTTAGTTTTGAGTGTTACTTCTACGTCCATGTTATCAGTTGGGCACATCAAATCTGAAAACCCCAGTTTGTAAAACCATTCCCTCTACTGGTGCATAACAGTCAGTGACTGGTTCAAGCATTACTGAGGGATCAGTTAAAGTGGTAGGTTCAGTATCAATTACTCCTGTAGTATGTAAAGAACCCGATGATGCCTGAATTACATCGCTGGTAATATTTTGTTCTTCCCCTTAAACTAAAGGGTGGAAGTGATTCTGAATACAGATGTTGAACTGTTCTGCATTCATTCCCCTTCTTCTTTTGGTTACTTTAGATAATTAATTTTTTAGAAGGCATTCAAAGGACATCTATTTAGGAGATAATGGTAAAAGACTATATGAAACCTTAAATGTGAAAAATGCTATTCTTATTAATGGAAGAACTAAGTCAGATTAAGATGGCAAATTCGCTAACATTTGTGCATTGGGATCATCAATAATTGATTTAGTATGGATGAACTTTAATGTTATTCTCTCTCTTATAGATTTACTATTAGCAGTTGAGCGGCCAGTCCACATTACCAGAAGAAATTAATTTGAACTTATGATACAAGCAAAATAACATTAAGAATTACAGTATGCCAACTAGGATAAACAATGAATAATGTATTTGCTGAGAGTTAATTTGCAGCATTACATTTTGAGAAGAACTCTAGACAATTGGCATAATAGAACAAATTTAAAATGAAAGAGGCAAACCAGAAGGAACAAATCTTATCCCAGGTTTTGAGAAGATAACCAAACAAATAGCTAACCATATTTCTAAAGAAGTATACATAGATAACCATAAAGGATCAACATGGCATTCTAAGGACTGTAACGAAGCCAAACAGAAATTGAACCAACATATCACATTAGTAAGATCAGACCCAAATATACAAAATAAATCATTGAACTAAGGAAATCATATAATACCATAATAGAAATAAACAAAGAAAACACAGCAATTTAATTTGGAAAGAGCTAGAAGAAGCAATGATAAAGACAGCAAAACATTTTGGACCATTGTTACCAAAGGTACAGGAAAAATTCTAGAGGATACAGAAGTGTATAATGAACCAGATATGTGGGCTAAACATGTCCAAGGTTTATTCAATAATTTAAATATACACTAAATGGAAATGCTTCACCATAATAAATATACAGAGCAAATACTAATAGACCCCCAAGTTCTCCACAGAGGAGATTAGTCAGGCTGTTATATCATTTTCCAGGAGTAAACCCCCTGGTCCTGATGGGGTACCATTAGATATAATATTTAATCAAATGGATGTATGGTTACCATATTTACAAAAAAAATATTTTGGTATATCACTAATACAGGACAAATAATGTCAAGGAGGGAAAATATAATTATACCATTTTTAAATTGAATTATTTATTGAATTATTGAACATTATTTTAATATTTTATGGTTTTATTTGTTGTTTTACTGTGCAGCACTCTGATACATTCTGAAGAGCACTATATAAATACAGTTTATTATCATTATCATTATTATTAAGAAAGATAATGAAAAAAACTGGGCTGTTATGGACCAATCAGTCTTATTGATTGCACACAAAAATCTTTTTGAAAGTCATATATGATAAATTATTGTTGTAGACAAATGGAAATAACACTCTGAATGAAGCCTGGGCAGGATTCCAACAAGATTATTCAATTATAGATCAAGGTTTAATTCTCTCCCATTTACAGAAGCACATAAATAAAAATTTGTTAAACAGCAGAAATTATGTTGCATTTTTATAGACCTAAAGGCAGCATTTGATTGAATAAACAGAAACCTTCTATGGCAAACAATAGAGAGACTAGGAACAGAAATATTTTTATTGAATCTGATAAAGACATTATAGTCTGATAATTCAACTCAAGTAAGATATGATACTAAAGGAAATAAAAGATACTAAAGGAAATAAAAGGAAATATTTCATAACAAATATGGTGGTCAAACAAGGCTGTGCCTTTTCATCATTACTATTTAATTAAATGGATGTATGGTTACCATATTTATAGAAAAAAACTATTTTGGTATATCACTAATATAGGATAAATTCCAATGTTGAGGAGGAAAAATATAATTATACCATTTTTAAATTAAATTTTTGAATAGTATTTTAATATTTAATGGTTTTATTTGTTGTTTTACTGTGCAGCACTCTGATACATTGTGAAGAGCACTATATAAATACAGTTTATCATTATTATTATTATTAAGAACGATAATGAAAAAGACTGAGCTATTATGGAACAATCAGTCTTATTGATTGCACACAAAACTCTTATTGAAAGTCATATATGATAAATTATTATTGTGGACAAATGGAAATAGCACTCTGGATGAAGCCTGGTCAGGATTCCAACAGGATCATTCAATTATAGATCAAGGTTTAATTCTCTCCCATTTAGCACATAAATAAAAATTTGCTAAACAGCAGAAATTATGTTGCATTTTTATAGCCCTGAAGGCAGCATTTGATTGAATAAACAGAAACCTTCTATGGCAAACAATAGAGAGACTGGTAATAGAAAGATCTTTATGGAATCTGATAAAGACATTATAGTCTGATAATTCAACTCAAGTAAGATATGTTACTAAAGGAAATAAAAGTTACTAAAGGAAATAAAAGGAAATATTTCATAACAAATATGGTGGTCAGACAAGGCTGTGCCTCTTCACCATTACTATTTAATTTATACGTAGATACCACCTTGAAAAGCTCTATGACAACAACTTTCATCCCCCCAAAATTATGAACAATATATTTTTGTAACTGGCCTATGCTGATGACATATATACAAGTTACCTTGGCATCAACAGAATGTTTGAGAAATTCTTTACTGAAAGTAGTAAAGCAGAACTGCAAATTAATTATGTCAAAACCAAGGTTATGGTATTCGGTGGAAACAAAATATATGTGTAGAATAAGCTGTTATAATTTGAAAGCTGTTAGAGCCTGCTGTTACCTGGGAATCATTTTTTCTGATACATTTATATGGAGAAAGCAAATCAATTAAGTATCCAATAAATAAAATAAATTTACTCCAGTGCTCTCTAGTTTTGCCTATAAACATTAAGGAAACTCAGTAAAAATTGTAATTCATACAAAAATAAGTCAAATTTTATACAAATCAGAAAGTTGGGGCTACCTTGAAAAATACTTAATTTATATTATAAAAAATTCTTGGGATTACCTCAAAGTGTTTCACCTGCACTAACAAGAGTTGAATTAGGTCAGATACCAGAATGCATAGTTAGAGAAAGAAAGTGTACATACTGGCTATGGGCTTACATAATGGGGGAAGAAAGACCCCCCCAGAAAATGTATAGAGGAAGAATTAAGTTACCTAGATCAAGTTCTACACTTACCTAGCATAACATTTATAGCAAAACAAGTTAAAAAAATGGACTACTACATTGATTACTGAGGTATTTATAAAACTGTTCCCTGAAATAAAACATTACATCAAACAAATATTTTGGGACATCTACATATAAAGGAAAATCAACAAATGTTCACAATATAAAATATGCAAATGATTAACCTCTAACAAAAAAAACATATTTCTTGAACCTTACTTGAACTTGATCCGAAATCCACAAAAGAAGAAACTATTTTGTAAATATAGATTTGAGTATTAGAGTAGTCAAAGATTTATCAAATTTTATAAAAAAAGAATAAGAGTGAAGCTCTTTGTAAAAGCCATCTAGATTCAGATGATCTTACTCACCATCCTTATTTTATGTCCTTTCAATAATGTTCATAGAAATAAATATTTAGGTGATATACTGGCAAGGGTAGAGCTGGAACCTAAAAATCTAGTTACATACTGTACTTACTGATGTCCCAATCAGTCTTCATACTAGAATCTGTAGTATCCTTTTCTTAAATTGCTGAGCAACTGAAGTTACATTATCATGACAAATATTCACCCTAATGGTTGCTATGTATGACAAAAAATACTGTAATGAACCTGTTTTAAAATATAAATGTATTTGGTATTATTGTATGATTTTTTTGATACACAAGTTTTAAACTTATAAGACCACTGGTTCTTTTACATATTTTATACCAACCGTGATATGTGTACATGATTTTTTGTTGTTATGTTGCAATGGCATAATTTCCCAGTCAATAAACATGAACTTAAACTTCTTAGCAGTATCAACAAATACCCTTGAGGATCTTTTCAAAATCCATACAACAGGGATTACTGGGCTGAGATACAGGCACAGCATTTAGGTCATGGATGCCCATCTCTTAAATGGAACCATCAACTTGACCAAGGCTCCTATGTCCACTATGAGTGTGCCAGTGTGCCATGATCCTACCAGCTGCTACTTTTCCTCCTGATGCTGCTGTCCAACCCTTGTCATCCTCCCTTCTACCCATATACTGTATCAAAAGGAAGGTCCTGTTAAACTAATCTCATAGATTTCTTTGACTGGGTAACCAGAGTGGTGGACCAAGGGGGAACTAGAAGGGGGACAGGATCAGATCTATAGTACAGTAGCTTCTTGTTTTACATTGTTTTTCGTGGATTCTACTTGGTAGATTGTTATTTCTTTTCTTTCCTACTACTAAGGGGCTAGCAGGGTATTGTTTGGGGCTGTTGGAATTTTAAAACCTGTTTTGGTAGCTATAAGTGGCTCATTTGTTTGGTTCACTGTGTGGCAGGCTGCATTTGTTGAGGCCTATTTCTTCTGTTTTAAAACATAATTGGTATAATTTAACTGTGTCTGTTTCTTTGAATTGGAGACCTATACCTTCTAATTCCAAGCCTATTTTGATGTGTTGTTGGTGAAGCTGTTTGAATTGGAGTCCTGTTTCTTTGGGTAGCAAACCTATTTTGGGGGCTTTGAGTAGAATTGTGATTCATTGTTACTGGCTTCACTAGCTGCAAAGTTTGAGTTCACAGTGGGGGAAGGGTGCTAATGGTCTGCCCAGAGGCCTCAGCTACCAGATTGTTTCTGGAAGACTTGGGCTGGTCCCACCCCTGGTCCATTATTTCTTTTATACTAGGGGTTCTGACATCACTTCCTCAAACAGGCAAAGGATATGCACCTGTCATAGCAGAAGCAGACATCCAGGAAAGGAACAGCAGTAAGTGAAGAGGTGACAGCTCTCTCAGTGGAAGAGAAGTAAATGCAAATCTAGGAGCTTCATTATTACCATGCATTGATATTGCATTGGGAAAAGGAGGAGTAGGAGTTTGAAGAAGGTTGTGCAATGGCTACTTAAAGTCTCTTTTTGAGTGTGGATAGGAAGGATAGGAATATAAAAGCAGTGCTCAATATATCTAAACGTGTGCAACAAAGGAGGTAAGGGAAATCAAAAAAAAATGTTTTGCACTGATAGAAGGGGGAGAGTGGAGACTTGGGGGAGTGTTTGGTATCCTGCATCTGGAAGGGTGGGGGGTCGCTGGTGGGCAACGACAGCAATGGGTAGAGTGGTAGGCTGCAACAACTGCAGTGCACCAGTCTTTCTAAACATTGCCTGGAGTGTGGGAGGATGTTTAGTGTGCAACCACATAGAAAAACTTAGAAAGGAAATTAAGTGTCTGCAAGAGGAACTAAGACAGGCAAGGCAGATTTGGGGTGGGTTTAGCCCAATACGGGAGGGAGGAAAAAGGGGAGATGAGGGAGGGTGATTTAAGCCAACAGTGGTGAGGAGAGGGTCAGAAGAAGGGAAGCAGAGACAATGGGGCCTAGGCCAGGAAGAACAATTGCCGGGGAAACCAGATCAGGAGACAAAAGACAAATGGAAGGAGGAGATAGGGACTTGTGAGGGGAGGCGAAGAAGTGGCAAAAGTCATGGAGTGGAAAGGAGAGAACTGGTTACTATGAAGAGAGAGGTAGTGGACATTTGTGAAGGGTCTTCAGAAAACAGCTGTGCACTGCTAGAGAGGAAGAAAGTGGAGGAGGGAAATGATGAAATTAGAGGAGTAATTGATAAATGCCTGGACCAAACTGGAGCGGGGGGGGAGTTCTGCTGGGAGAATTGCAACAGGGGTAAAAGAGGGAAATAATGTGCAGGAGGAAGAAGAGGAGCTGGAAATGAGAGGGAGATGAATGGAAGCAAGCAGGAGTAAGAGGGTGGAATCTTAGTGCTGGGGACTCAATACTAAGAGGAGTTAGGTGGGTAGCAAGGGGGAGAGGCATAGTCGCATTTGGGTGGAGGCCATGCCAGGAATGACAGCGGAAAGGGTGGGACAGTCTGTTCTGAAATATGCTAGAAGGGGTAGGGACAAGCCTCATTTAATTATACATCTTGGGACAAACGACCTGGCTGACAAGACAGTAGATATAGGCCAGAGGAGGTTTGAGGAACTAGCACAATTATGTGAGGGGGCAGGAAGATCAGTAACTTTTTCCGAGATACTTCCGGTGCCAAAGGCAAGCACAACAAGAAAGCTGAGAATAGAGGAATTTAACAGATGGCTAAGAACCTGGTGTTGTGCTAAAAGGTATGGGCTTTTGGGGGAGTGGGGAGGGACCTGGGAGGACAGTAGTCTCTATGCCAAGGACAGACTACACTTGAGTGAGGAGGGAAAGAAAGTGTTGAAACAGAGGATGGAAGAGTATATAGAGGAAGTTGGGAATTTAAACTAGGAGTGGGGGTTGGCAGTTGGGGAAGAGATATGCAGAGACCACAGGTTGGGAAATCATATGAGCTTACCCCCCATAACAGTGACAAAGGACAAATGGCAAGTACTATTGGTGATGCTAGGAAAGGAGGGCAGGATGGAAGGGGGAAAAGGGTGGAAGGTAGTTATCCTTAATGCTAGGAGCCTTGGGAGGAAAACTGCAGAGTTACAGGTTCTTATGGCAGAGGGAGAGGTGGACATTGCAGCCATCATGGAAACATGGGCCACCCAATATAATGACTGGGACCTGTCTGTACCAGAGTACAGGTTATTTTGTAGGGACAGGGTGATTGGGAAAGGAGGGGGGGTGGCACTGTATGTGAAGGAAGGACTGAAGTGTGTAAGGGAGAAAGGGGAGGAGGGTAGTACGGAGTCACTTTGTGTGCAAATCCAGGATTCCAAGAATAGGATTCTTAGAATGGGAGTGGTGTACAGGCCACCATCTCAGACGGAGGAGTTTGACAGGGAACTAGCGGAACAGAGCAGGAGGACCTGCGAGAAGGGTAGTGTGGTGATTGTGGGGGACTTCAACATGCCAGAAGTGGACTGGAGCACCCAACAACCAGGAACAGAAGGAGCAGGTACTGCTGGATGCCTTCCAGGACAGCTTCTGCTGCAAATGGTCAGTGAACCAACCAGGTTGAGGGAATACCCTTGACCTTGTGCTGGCAAATGGGACTTTGTGAGAGAACTTACAGTGGAGGAACCACTGTCAGGGAGTGACCACCACTCAGTATGGCTCACATTGGATATGGGCATGGAAGGAGTGGAATCTGACACAAGAGTGCTGGACTTCAGGAGGGCCAACTTTGGGAGGATGGGGGAAGTGGTAAAAGGGTACCTGGCCAGAATTCAATCTAGTATGGATACTAACCAGAGGTGGGAGCTCATAAAGCTGGGGATAGTGGAGGCAACCAAAACCTGCTGCAAAGCCCAGAGCAAGAAGGCTAGGGCTAAGAAACTGAGCTGGTTGAGTAAGGAGGTCATGGAAAAGGTAAGGAGGAAAAGAGCTGCCTTTAGGAAGTAAAAGAAAACAGGGAGGGAGGACAGAGAGGAGTACTTGACAGAATCGAAGGAGGTGACAAGGGCAGTAAGGGGAGACAAAGCATCTACGGAACTCAGGCTGGCACAAGGCATTAAGAAGGGGGAGAAGGACTTCTTTAAGTACATCAGGGAGAAAAGGAGCTGTAAGGACCATATAGTAAGGATTAGGAAGGAGGGAGGTTGGGTGGAAGCAGGGTACGATAAGGCGGAAGCACTAAATGAGTACTTCTGCTCAGTATTTACTGAAGAGAAGAGGGGGGTGACACCCAAGGTGGGAGAAATGGCAGAAGCAGGGGGGGAAGTGGTGACAGATGGGAAAATTATGGAGGCAGAGTTCGAGAGGGTTTGAAGGCACTGAGGGTGGACAAGCGCCAGGCCCAGATGGCATCCACCCCAGGGTACTGAAGGAGCTGGCAGAGGTCCTTGCAGGACCTTTGGCAGACCTATTTAATGCCTCACTACATTCAGGGTGTGTACCTCAGGACTGGAGGATGGCTCATGTGGTGCCCCTCCACAAGAGTGCCCCAAGATAAACTGGAAACTACAGACCAGTGAGCCTCACATCCATCGTGGGTAAGCTAATGGAGACTATCCTCAAGGAGAGACTGGTGGCCCTCCTGGAGGCCAAAGGACTACAGGACAGCAGACAGCATGGTTTCATAAGTGGCAGATCCTGCCAAACCAACCTGGTCGAGTTCTATGACTGGGTAACTAGGCAACTGGACAGGGGCCATGCAGTGGATGTCCTGTATCTGGACTTCAGTAAGGCATTCGACTCGGTGCCATATGGAAGGCTGGGAAGAAATTAGTAGGCACAGGGACGGGTGCAAAGCTGGTGAGATGGGTAGGAAACTGGCTGCAGAGAAGGCAACAGAGGGTGGTGGTGGGTGGGGAGCTCTCACACCCAAGGACAGTGACGAGCTGTGTCCCACAGGGCTCTGTGTTGGGTCCAGTGTTGTTTGGGATATTCATTGCAGACATATCATGGGACATCAAGAGCAAGATCAGTCTGTTTGCTGATGATACTAAGGTTGGCGAGGTGGTGGATGACCTAGGGGCATGGCAGGGGTTGCAGGATGATCTGGCAAAGCTTGAAACCTGGTCAGACACCTGGCAACTGGGGTTTAATGCCAAAAAGTGCAAGGTGCTGCATTTTGGGATGAAGAACCCAAGGAGGAGTTACCAGCTAGGGGGAGTGCAGCTAGCCCAGACAGAGGAGGAGAAGGATCTGGGTGTGCTCATTACAGGTCAATGAACAACTCGCACAATGTAGAAAGGCAGTGCAAAAGCCAACAAAATGCTGGGTTGTATTGCAAGGGGTATATCCTCGAGGAGGGAGGAGGTGATTCTGCCACTGTATAGGTCATTAGTTAGACCATCACCTGGAGTACTGCGCAGAGTACTGGCCTCCGTGATCTGAAGAGGGACATTGGTTACTGGAGGTGGTGCAGCGCAGGATGACAAAGATGATCAAGGGGCTGGGGACGACTTATCATACGAGAGGAGGTTGAAGGAGTTGAACATGTACTCACTGGAGGAGAGGAGAGACACGGGTGACATGATTGAAACCTTTAAATACATGAAAGGAATAAACAAGATGGGTACAGAGGGGCTGTTCAAAGTAAGGGAGGGGAGGGCCACCAGGGGCCATGATATGAGACTGGAGAGAGGAAGGTTCAGGAGGGAGATGAGGAGACACTTTTTTACAGAGAGGGTGGTGGCTGGGTGGAATGCTTTACCTGCAGAAGTGGTATGCAGTAGAACAGTGGACTGCTTCAAATGAGGATGGGACAGGACAAGGGGGAGGGTTAATGAAGGGGAAGGGTGGAAGGGACGGGAAGCTGCAGAATAATGGGTGCTAGCTGCACATTTGAGCAGACTTGATAGACCTCTAGGCCTTTATCTGCTGGCAAATTTCGTATGTTCGTATGTTCATATTTGATGTCACCTACCTTGATTTCAGCAAAGCTTTCGATACTGTTCCACAGAGAAGATTGATTAATAAGCTGGGTAGGCTTGGGGTGGGTTAGAAGTTGGTCAACTGGGTGGCAAACTGGTTGACAGGCAGAAAACAGAGATTGGAGATAAATGGTATATATGTCAGAAGAGATGCATGTCACAAGTGGGGTACTTCAGAGATCAGTTCTGGGACCAGTCCTCTTCAATATCTTCATCAGTGACATTGCAGATGGACTGGAGGGTAATGTTTGTCTGTTTGCAGATGACACCAAGTTCTGCAACAGAGTAGATGATTTGGATGGGGTGGGCAGAATGAGAAGAGATCTGGATAAACTAGAAAATGGTTGGAAGAGTGGCAACTGGGGTTTAATGCAAAGAAGTGCAAGATCATGCACATAGGGAAGAGAAACCCTGAAGCCACCTATGGGCTAGGAGGGGAGTTGCTGGCAGTCACAAGGGAAGAAAGAGACTTGGACATCATCATCACTGAAGACCTGAAATCATCCAAGCAGACCACTAAAGCAGTAGGTAAGGCTAGGGGGATGTTGGGGTGTATTAGTAGGGGTATCACAAGTCAGAAGAGGGAGGTAATAATCCCTCTTTACAAAACACTGGTTAGGCCCCATCTGGAGTACTGTGTGCAGTACTGGAGGCCACACCTTCACAAGGACATTAACCAAACTGAGGCAGTCCAGAGAATGGCAACAAAAATGGTGCAGGGACTGCATCATAAAACATATGAGGACAAATTAACGGAGCTCAATATGTATACCCTAGAGCAAGGGTTGGAGAGTGGTGATATGATTGAAACATTCAAACACTTTAAGGGCATTAACAAGGTAAAGGAGTCTAACATGTTTCAATATAAGAAGAATAGCAGCACAAGAGGACACAGCATGAGATTAGAGGAAGGCCGATTAAGGGGTAATGTGAGGAAGTTCTTTTTCATGGACAGGGTGGTAGATGCATGGTACGGCCTACCTCAGGAAGTGGTGGATATGAATACAGTGCAGGGCTTCAAACAGGCATGGGACAGGCATAAGGGAGCAATACAGATGAGTATGAATAGATAGGCCATTGACAGAGCAAAGGCCGATGGCACATTTATAAGGTAGAAAAAGAAATGGGCAGACTGGATGGGCCTTGCGGTCCTTATCTGCTGTCAACGTCTATGTTTCTATGTCATGTTTCTGCCCTAAAATGAACTAAGACACAAGCAGACAAGTTATGCTGTGTGAGAACAAGCTTGCAGGCCCTGCACAAGGAGTTACAGTGGCAGTGAACTGTGGTTCCCATCATACCTGGGCTGGGGCGTGTTGATGGGGGTATCACTTCTTAAGCCTGGCTGTTCCTGAGCTGGTTTCATAGTTTCATAGTGGGATACAAATTCAGTAGGCAATTAAGCCTGTTAATGAATTCGCCTCCCAGGAATGGTATGGGTGGAAGTCAAATTTTTTTGTTTCCCATAACGTGATCTAACCTTATTTTAAAAGTAGTTATATTCTCACGTTCAACTATCTGCTGTGGTAAGGTGTTCCAAACTGTTATTATTCTCTGAGTAAAAACACTGACTTATATTTTTTCTTATATTTTTTTCACCTATTAATTTGCGCTTATGTGTTCTAGTAGTTTTATTGGTCTAGTATGGTGTGAGCCCTAATGTTGCGGTATTCAGAACATCTTGCATTGCCTTATAAGTCAGACAGAGGCCTCCTCTCGGTTGTCTGTATTTAGCTAAATAAAGACCTAGAGTGTTTAGTCTCTCTGTATAGGTATGTTCTCCCATGTTGCTTATTTTTCTGGTTACTTTCCTTTGTATTCCTTCAATTAAGTTAGAACTTCTCACAGTGTGAGGTTGCCAAAACTGAGAGCAATATTCAAGATGGGGGCGCATGCACCAATCCTGTGTACAAGGGGATAATCACTTCTTTCTTCCTGCTTTTAATGTTATGTAAAATACAGTTTACAGTTCTTTGACATTGTTTGACTGTTATCATGCAGTGTTTATCACAATACAGGTCATCTGTTATCCAAATTCAAAGGTCTTTTTCTTCAGTTGTATTTTCTAGTATACTGTTATTCAGTTTATATTGCATTGGTTGATTTTTTGGCCGTAAGTGCACTACTTTGTTTTTATTTTTGTTAAATTTAATTTTGTTTTTTATTGCCCACACAGATATTTGATCTAGGCTGTTCTGAAGTTGTTTACTGTCAGTTATATTTTGCTCAACACCTCCTAATTTACAGTCATCTGCGTATTTGCAGAACCATGCATTATTAGGAGTTTGGAGTGTTGACGCCATTATATTAAATAAGGTGGGACCCAGAACTGACCCCTGGTGGCCTAGTCTGCTCATGAACCTGAGTTGTCTGCACACCAGGGCAACACACTGCTGATGGGCCACTGGGTAGGGGGGTGCAAATACATAAGTTAAGTATTTGTCGAACAGACAATAACTGCAGCCTAGGCATTTGAGTATTCAACTGTCTTCATGTCTTAAAGTGTGCAGGTACACTATTCAACCATAATGGAGTACATTTATAAAAAAGCTGTAAGCATGAGAAAAACATCCCAAAATAGACAAATGAGAAGTTTGCTGCTCAGCATGGGAGAGGGCACTAGTACATTAACAGACTATATGGATGCAGAGTGAGACAACATAAGCATTTGTTACTAGATTTGGCATTGTGTTTACAGTAGCTGTTCTGTCTGATAGGTGTATCAAAAAATGAAGAAGACATCTGTTCTGTAGACTAGCAGGGACACGCCAAAGCAAATGACTGCACAGATTGAAGAGGAAGGAATTAAAAATGAAAGACTACAGTATGTCTGCTTTGGAGACAGGAAAGCAAAGTTGAGTTGCTCAGTGGAGCAAATATTCATTGTTTCATGCTATTTTTGATTGCTGCCATGCCTAAAAGTTAATGACGAAATGAAAGGTAAATTGTGTATCCAAGTGTCTGTCTACCAGGGCAGGAGAAGTCACATTGAAGAAAAAAAAAATAAAAAAGATTTTCCGTAATTTGCAAGATCATTGACATTTTAACAACTGTGATAATAAAGTCATAAGGTCAATCAAAACACCAAACACAATCACATCTGACATTGTTATTCCATAATCTGTGTCAGTTAAATCAAAAGCAGAGATCAGAAAGCCATAAGTAGTCAGTTCAGTCTATTAAAAGATGTCAGTCAGTGACTGCACGTTGTTAGGCTGTGACAAGGACATCCAACTGACTTAGGAAAATAAAGAAGATGTATATATTGAGCCTAATAAAAAGAAGCTGCTGCACATGTTCAGGCTGCAAATGGGAGCAATGTGGCTGAACTACTGTATATTTCCTGCCATGCTGAGGAAATGTTCTGTAGGTACGCTTGTTGGGGACACACAAGTTATTTACTGTACATGCTACCTGGGAATAAGCAGGCCATGATAGCGTGTTGGTGCTGCAGTAGGCAAGAGGGTCAACAGTAAAGTTCACAATACAGCTCATCCAAATAATTAGTGTGCATCAGCATAACAGAATGTGGCAACAATCATGTCATCTGCCACTGCTTGTTTATCAAAGAACCTGAGCAGTGACCAATCAAAATGATGTGTTTTCAGAATCTGAGGTATTGTACACTGTCAGGGGCACATGTTGCTGCCTCACCCTGTCTTCCTGCATCAGCAGGCAGCCTCATTATCAGTGATGTGCCACCACCCACATTACTGTCACTGGTGCAGCCAATGTCACTTGCTGCAGTTGTTCTAGAACCATCTGATCCCCAAACATCATCTGAATGGAACAGGTCCCTCTCTTTCCTGGCACATTCAAGTTCACTGTGCAGCTGCTGCTGTTACTCACTCACTCTGTGACTGCATGGTCAGGCACAGTACATTATATTTGAATCTGGGGTCCAGCATGATTGCAAATATGTATTGTAGCTAATATTGTCATGTGTGGTTGCAAGCTGTCATCTTAACTCTCTAGTAAACTCTTCAGTGAGTTCTTTGACAGGTTTTGGAAACAAGTCCATAGTGCTGGGCTCCTGGAAACTCCATGGTTGACATGAGGAGATGGACAGCTGAAATGACCTGACTCGCTGAAGCTGTATTGGAGCTTAGGTCACGGGTGCATTTGTTAATGGGAGAGAGAACTTGGACCATGCTATCGATACTTAATCCTAACGTAGCTCTACCCTACATATATTATGTTTGATGGATAACTGATGCAGTTCTTTAGTTGCCCTAGTGGAATTATTTTATTTATTTTTATTTAGTTTTTGTTTACTGGGTAGGTGCACTAGCCATAACAATGACTATTTTCAGGCACGACCCAGGAGGGTACAGTACAACAATACAGGGGAAACATTTCAATACAAGTACAGAAAATGATTGACAAATAGTTATACATAGCAATTAGTAAATGTAATACCAGCGTAGAGAAAAAATGAATAAAACAAACCTATAATTACAGAAATGGCTACATATGTCTCTTGAGGTATCAATGATATGAGAAGCAACCACACTGTTCTGGTGAGCTCTAGGGACCACAAGGTTCAATCTGTGATCAAAGCAGCAGATTCCTTGGAAGTGGCTCTCCCAAACTACTTTCATCATGTTCTTCCCAGTATCTGTAATAAAGAACCTAACATGCAAACCTGTTGTGCTAATCCAGGATTCAAGCATTTCTTGCAAACATGCAAGAATGCTAACAACGGTGCACTCACTCAGAAGGACTGCAACACTGAACACACATACAGTGGGGTGGGATACTGCTACAGCCAAGACTGGAGGAAGCGGAAGAGGAGTCAACAGCACTTATGCCCACATGTGCTACTGGTGTAGGTGAACACCAGTGTGCTGTGAGTGAAAGATATGCATGAAGTGTCTTTGTACTGGTTTATATAGTACATCAGATGTACAGTTTAGAAGGTGCCCACAGCCTGGTTCACAGTAATTTCTCCACCTGAGTGCTGCACACCTCATAAATATTTGGCATGACTGTATGAGAATAAGCTGCTTGAGATGAGATGTGGTATCAAGGTTAGAAACAACTGATAAGTCTATGGAATCATATATTCAACAGTAGAATAAAGCTGCAAATCCAGTGCAGTCATTTCACTTATAGAATGTGCTGCGTGATTTGAACAGTCATGGGTGAGCAGGTCAGGACCTTTCTGTGAGACTGAAATGTGTCCTTTCCTGTGAAAGTAGGCTTTTAAAATGGCATAGCATTGATTCTGGCCCTGTCTCTAGAGTGGAAAAATGTGGGTGATTTAGGTTGGGGGGCACCATGAACTGCACATCTGCTCTCTCATCCTCTGAACCAGTGTGTAACAGACTTGGGGTTGTCCCTGTCAAAGTACTTGGTCAAAGACTGGAATCAAGATTTTTCTGTTGTTTGGTCACTTGCTGAGTGCCTCTGCCACCATCAGCACCATTAACAGAGTCAGGAATTGGTTTTGCTTTTTTGTAATACAGCTCTCAGTGATGTGAAGATATAACACCAGCAGGAACTTCTCCAAGTCAGCCACATCAGGATGTTTCTTTCAAACAGTGGTTCCAAAGACATTTTGTGTTCAGTTTATCAACATTATTAAGTAGCAAGTAAAAAAGATGGCTACTCAAAAACTGTCACTGGAGCCACAACGTAAAGTCACACAGAAAAAAACTGGTATGCTAGGTTCCATTAAAACTCATTAAATAAATAAAACATCAAGCTATTACAGCAGGAAAAGCTCCCTAAAAGCATAATTTCATGTCATACCTAACACCCTAACAAAGTGTTGAGTATGACGTGAATAGTTGGTGCTTTCAGGGAGATTTTACTGCTGTAACAGCTTGATGTTTTATAAGTTTTAATGAAACCTAGCATATCAGGTTTTCTCTGTGCCAGTACACTGCAATGCCCAACTTTTCCTTTATCTTGTATCAGCATTTTTTACCACAACTGAGACTTTGGCTACAATGTGAATAGACAGCTCTACTTTTATCACCCTCTTACTCATAAAAATATGTCAAAATATCATTGAAAATTGAACTTGTAACTGACTTCAACCCTCTTGTTCGCTGCTTGTGCCAGTGGCCACCAGATTCAGTTTGGAGTGGTGAAGTTGTGAACTGAAAAGAAAATAAAGTATCTGAAGCACTAGGACTAACTAAAATTAGGGTGAATGGCTTAGATCTTTTAACTGGATGTTGATATGAAGGATAAGGAGGAACAGTGACAGATGTTCTGTGCCTGGCTTCAGCAACTGACTCTGGATATTTGTGACCCGGGTGCTTCCTTGTGGAATGGGCCAAAGATTGAGTTTCAGCATCCTCAGGCTCACTCAGGTCATTGTTCCCAGAGGATGTGTCATGGAACAGATCTTCAAGCCTTTTTAAATCTTCTGGGGTAGGAGCATATTCTGACACAGAAGACATTGCCTCACTGTCCTCATCACACTCAAAAGGAACTGCATGCAGGATTTTAACTGTCAAGGCCTTGGCTGAATACTTCTATCATGAACTGTGGTCATGGTGGTACTGGTGAATTTGGTGGTGGTTGTGGTGATAAAAGTGTTGGCAGCAGCTGCAGTGGAAGTGGTGGTGATGGTGGCGCTAACAGTATTAGAGGTAATGGGGATGGTGGCAGCAACAGTCATGGTGCTGGTGATGGTGGCAGTAGGTGTGGCAACAATATCAGTCACTGCAGCGACTGAGATTTGTACTTGAATAGTGGTGGTCGCAGTGGTACTAACAGTGCTAGCTAGCACTGGCAAGTAATCGATCTACTGGACTGAAGGAGACAGCAGGATGGTGAATACATGTTGAACTTTGACCCATGGCTGAATCACTTTTGGAGGGGCTAGACCACAGATATGTTTTGACTGACTTAACTGTCTATCTGTCTGACATTTTCATTCATCAGGTAAATTGGGGAAACAAGTGTAATAATGATTTCAAATATTTATTTACATTGTATTTTTCTGATGCTATAGTTTATTTTTCTATTGCTGTAGCTTAGCAAGCAAAGCAATATCTACTGATTCAGCCAGGTACAGTTGCATACTGCCACCAGATTTCAGAAACTTGGATGACAAGTAGGGATGATCAGATTTCAGAATTGGATTTAATTGGATTGTGGTCCGAAATCCAGAATTACATTTTTTGGATCTTGGATAAAAAAATCATGATTACAAAAATAGTGTCCCAGAATTGGATTTGTGCATCAGAATTGGAATTCAGTTCTTATTTTGTATGAATAACTGAGTTAAAGCCTCTCCTCAGCCAGTAAAACCACCCATACCACTCCAGATAAGTCCTCCACAACAATACTACAAATTACAATCACATATCCTCCTTTGCCCTTAGTTTGGCTTGTTGCTTAGTGCTGTGTGTGCTGCTTTTGTCTTGAGTCCTGTCCACTAAGTGCCATCTGTGAATGCTGCCAAGTCCAAATTCAGCTGGGCTAGGCTGAAGCTTCTATACCTCCTACAACAGCAACAGCAGTTCAGCAGTTGCCACGCATGCACATCTCACCTGATGGTCACTCGCAACTAATCCAAAACAGAGATCTCACACTCAGTGGTCCCAGAGTGGTGCAATGAAGTGGGCGGCTGACCCAAATAAGAGAAGAAGTCCAAGGTAAGTTGCACTCCAAAGAATATTCACAGGCTTGTTGTATTGAAGAACATAATACATTTTATTAAGACAAGCTGCTCATAATCCTCTGAGCTGGTATCAGTCACCCAAGGTGGTCATTACCCCAGTGCTTCGCCTCTAACCAAGGCTTTGTGAGGGGATAGTAATGAGAAGAACATAGTCCCTATTGTATGACATCATAATAGGGCATCCATAATGTTTTACAAAAAGTTAATTTTTTTGTAACATTTTTTATACTTTTATACATAGAAATTAAACAGTGAAAAAGTGATAAAACAAATTGTTTTTTTTTTTTTTTTTTGGCATAGCTGGTTGCAAGCACTATTTCATACATTATTTATACTCCTATTGTTTTTTTCATTAATTTGGTTCACTTATAGTCAGGAGAAGAGTTGATCTCACATATTATACACTTCAATAATAAAAAAACTTCAATGTTCTGAATTTTTATGTCATTTATAATTTCATGACTATATTAGACAGTAACATATATTGAGAGCAGCACAAACCGAATAAATGTTAATTCAATAACATTAAATAATCCTGATGTTTAATATAGTGTAATGTTTAATATTCTTTCTAAACTCCACCATCAACTGGTTCCTGTGATCACCCATAAATCAGTCAAAGGCAAATCCCATGGATCTACTTGTACAGAGTGGCAATGAAGTTCTCTCAAACATTGTTTTGTGTCAAGGCACCATGATACCAAGAAAAAAGCTAAAAAGGGCATACTGATAAAAATAAGTATCTTACTTGAGTCAGACGTATGTAAAATTCCAAACTAGTCATAATATATAGGTAAATGACAACAGTTTAAAAGTTAAATCCTAAAATACACAGAGTGCCGGGGGGGGGGGGGGAGGATCGATTAATTTTAAGCCTCTAAAATAAGTGGCATTTAGAGGTAAGGTTTGAGATCCCACATTTCATTCATACCTTTTGGATTCATTGTATTAAGTCAAAATATATCCAATAGCCATCCCTCATAGTTTTCGTATAAAGCTGTATTTGGTGTCTAAATGAGGGTTTTGAGGATGAAGGGATTAATTTCTTATAATAGAAATGATCTTTCTTGAAGCCAAATTTATATCTATCTAGATAGATAGATAGATAGATAGACAGACAGACAGACAGACAGACAGATAGATAGATATTGTGTAGCACGGTGCGGTAGCACCACTGTAGTTAGGGTTGAGTAGGCAGTTTAATGTTAAACTTCAAATTTTGCACTTTAATAACTTTGCAACTGTTTAATGGATTTGCACAGATTTTTGTACGCTCTGTCCTGTGGGGTAGGTCTTTTGACGTACCAAGTTTTGATTCAATTGAATTTGCAGATTTTGTTCTGCGCATAGTGAAAAAACTGTAAAAGTAACCCTTTTCATCTGTTCTGGCTGTTTTTTTCCTCATATCGCTGTGACCACAACATTTTAGAATTTTGGTCTGACATTCTCAGGGTAGAAAGATCTTGCCCCAAAGAACAAGCCATCATTAGTTTGGTGAAGAAATATTAATCCATTCCAAAGTTATTTAATTTTGAAATTTTATGGTCCTCAGCATGCTAAGTTCAGTCTTTTGGATAGCTGCATGGTGTGAAAACGGAGTTAGGGCTCACAAAAAAGGATTTTGACAGCTTGTGAAAAGGAATTCATTAAATCCCTCTTCGTGAGAAAAAATTACCTTTTTGCGAGCCGCCATCATGTTTTTATTTTTCCAGCCAAAACAAACCATTATAACTTTACCCAGAGATGTCTTCTGGATACATCACAGTATGTATTTTGTTCATATGAATGTCTTTTGCAGTTCTTTGCCTTTAGTTTACTTTACTGTTGCCCCAGAATGTTTATTTTTTATTTTTAAAATCCCTTTTCACAACTCGATTCCGATTCCTTTTCACAATTTGAAAAGGGATTTTGACACCTCATAAAAAGAAATTTTGACAGCTCATGAAAAAGGATTGGGTAGTCAGACCAGATAGCCCTGCAGGTAATCAATTTTCATAATGCAAAAAGGGATTTTGACACCTCAAGAAAAGAGATTAAGTTTTCAAATCCCTTTTTGTGAGCTGTCAAAATCCTTTTTCATGAGCTGAATCCCTCTTTGCGAGATGCCAAAATCCCTTTTTGCGATGCAAAAAGGGATTACCCGTAGGGCCATCTGGACTGACAACTCAAATCACTTTTCGTGAGCTGTCAAAATCCCTTATTGCGAGCCGATTCCCTTTTCACAAGGTTTCAAAATTCCTTTTCACATCACGAAAAGGGATTTAGATTAGTGGGACTACATGGCCCTGCAGGAAATCCCTTTGGATTTTGACACCTCGCAAAAAGGGGTTCGTCTCACAGAAAGGGATTTTGACAGCTCACGAAAAGGAATTTCTAAAGTTTACTGTTTCTTTGTCACTTCACTGCAATAAAATGGTTAGGACTTTCAGGCTGAACTTTTCAGGGTACAAAGGGTTTGCCCCAGACATGTGACCTGTGCTGGTTTGGTGATAAAATTTACATCACTTCCATACTTATAACATTTTGAAGTTTGGAACTTTCCCATAGGATAACATTGTTGCTGACTCAGTACCTTTTGATGCCTTTATCTAGAAAACGATTTAAGATATGGATTTTTCACTAAACACCCAAGGCACACCCCTGACACCTGCTGGTGTGTGTAGGGTGGAGGTAGGGTGGGGTGGTAGGGGTTGGGGGTGCTAGGGTTCGAAACCCTAACACCTAATTTCTCTACTTTTGTTGCTTCAACCCTAACTGATGCATTAACTACATTTTTTGCAATATATATATATATATATATATATGTGTGTGTGTGTGTGTGTTTCTTTTCATTGGTGTGTCCAAATGATGTTCTGTGACTGGTGATTGGAAAGATGTTGACACCCTTGATAAAACCAGTAAAACAGTCGCAAGGCAAAAAGAAGAGTCGAGTTGCAATGATTAAAGAACTGTGTATATTATGTGATAAAGAGTGTGATGAAGACAAAAGAGACTATCCAATTGATTCATGTGACAAACTGAAAAATCTAGCACTGGAACGGAGGGGCTGGATAAATACGGAATTGATTCTGAGAAAGTAAACTGGGATGATAGTCCAATTGGCATGTTTTTGCACAATTTTGTAAGACTGGATTCATGAGTAAAAGGAAGCTTCAGCAAACCAAAACTAGGAAAGAGAAACAGCAGATGCAAGAAATTCTCATATCTTGATCTGAGCATGACAGTTCCCCTGAAAATGCTCCTGGCCCTTCTGCTAGACTTTCATGGAGTGGTCCTCTACAGGACAAGGATTTCTGCATCTAGTGCATGATGCCAGAAGACAAAAAACATCCTGGCTGAGACAAGTGGTGTCTTCTCCAACAAATGGATGCATGGCACATGTTCAAGGCTCACACAGTGTACCTAGAAGATGCTGCAATGTGTGACTGTATCTTAGCTGTAATTGATTGTACAACAGATCCTTTTGCCACTGAGATTCAGTATCATCGCTCATGTTGGAAAAATATGTCTCTCCAATATACCACCAGGACAAAAACATTAATTCTGATCTCCACTTACAACAGGTTTGTCTTGCAGAAGTTTGAGAAATGTTCTTCAAACATGTAAGGACAGTTGTACTGGATATGAATGAGCCAAGAACATTACAAGGACTACTGATGAAAACCTGTTGAGGAATTTCGGTTATGATTCAAGTACAACAAAATCAAGCACAATTAAGTAGATGATTCAAAAAGAGTTTGCAAACCAGATCAGATTTTATGATCATTTCCACAAAAATGAGAGTACCACAGTGTATGACACATCTGTGGGTGGAAGGTATGCGGAGCAGCAATCTACAGTACTCGTGAGGAATGAGCAATGAATAATTACTGAATATCTTTGCCAGGCACGTGAAAGACAAGTTATTGCTTGACACAGGCATGAGCTGGCCTCCACATATTGAAGAGCTTGAGAACACCAAAGAACCTAATCCTTAGTTATAAAAGTTTCTTATCTGGCTAAAGAACCTGCTGCTAGTAACTTCAGTGATGCCTGCCAGGATCCAGAGATTGCATTCTTGTCATCACTGTTATTTTCATTCATCACGGGAAATCATACTTCCATAAAGGTCAAGTTATCAATGATGATTCACAGCCTGACCAGAAGTCATGAGATTATGGATATGATGAAGAAATTATCACTCAGAATAAGCTACCAGGATGTTCTTATCTTTATGCTACATGGGCCAAGTTTGAGCTTGAGAAGAATGACAGCTGTCCTGAAGAGATTGCCAATGATTTTTCTGGAACTGTCATTCTAGATAATGATGACTTTCAGGGTGACACATTGACCAGAGCAGATACATCTGTCTGACTAAATGTGATGTTTGTTCAACTGGAGGATGTTGCTACTAAAGTTTCTACTGAGAATGTTCCTAAACTGGCCATGGCAAAGCCTCTTATTTATTTATTTATTAAATTTTGTTAACCGGGTAAGCTCACTGGGCCCCAAAGCTCCCTTTTTCAGGGGCGACCCAGAGTTAGTTACATAGAGCTGTGCAAATACAAGCAAGCAATACAGAGTAGAACATAGCGTACAGGAATACAATGATAGTGTACCATTTTCATAAATGAAGGTGGTGACATACAGCACAATTACACAATTCAACAGTGGCAGCAGATAGACTTAGGGCATTAGTTTTCTGAAATATATACAAGTAATACAGTATAGGACATAGGGTACAGGGTTACAATGGCAATGACCAGTTTTCATAGAAGAGGGTAGTTATTTACAGTGCTTATACACAGTTCAATGGTGGCAGCTT
The DNA here is from genome assembly GCA_016271365.2 of Neoceratodus forsteri. Taxonomy (NCBI): domain Eukaryota; kingdom Metazoa; phylum Chordata; order Ceratodontiformes; family Ceratodontidae; genus Neoceratodus; species Neoceratodus forsteri. The sequence continues at coordinate 1,372,094,382 of CM057456.1, forward strand.
TTTGACTTAGGGCATTAGACTTTCTGCAGACATGCTACAGGGGGCGTGAATAGCTAGCCTTTGGGACAGGCACAGGAGCTACAGTTTAGGAGGTGAGTGTGCATTCCCATCTGAAATGTTGCTAGGGAGGGGGCTTCCTGGAGTTGACAGGGGAGCTTATTCCATAGTGTAGGGGCTATATGGGCAAAGGATTTACTGCCAGCTATAGATCTAGTCCTGGGCAGTTCTAGGAGTATTTTGCCCAAAGTGCGGAGAGGCCTGCTGGACTGCTTTGGGGCAAGCAGTCCGATTAACCCTGCAGGAGGATCATCATTGAGAAACTTATATGCCCAGCTTAATAGGGGGTACAGGAGCCTAAGGTTCAGGGTGGGCCAGTTGAGTGAGGCAAGGGCTTCACAGTGGTGGGTCCTCAGATGGTCTTTTGTGGCAAATTGCGTGATTTTGTGCTACAAAGTTTGTAGTCTACCATGGTCAAGTTTTACAATGCTGAGTAGGGTTGGGGCAGCATAGGCAAGAGTAGGTAGGAGGACACTCTGAGCGATTGCCAGTCTTGTCTCAGATATCATGTTAGTGCTTAGGCGGTAGAGCAGTCCAAGTTTTTGATGAATGTTTTTTGTCACCAGATCCATGTGAGGCTTTAGAGTCCCTGGTTTAGTGTAATGCCCAGGTATCTGAAGGACTGGACCACCTTGATTGTAGAGCCAGCTATAATGACCAGTGGGAGAAGGTGTGCCCAGGAGGGATCCAGGGATTTGGGACCAAATAGGAGCACTTTGGTCTTATCTGGGTTAAAGACCAGGTGATTCTCGACCAGCCAAGCTTTGGCCTGGGTGAAGTCTGATTGGAGCAGGGGTCCTAGATCATCCAGGTGTGGCACAGTTCTATAGAGTACTGTGTAATCAGTGTATTGTACCACAGAGCTGCTACCGCAGTGGTAGCAGAGGTTGTTGATGAACACGGAGAACAGGAATGGGCCCAGGATGGAACCTTGTGGTACCTCCTCATTTAAAGGTAGTGAGTAAGAGGTTGCATCTCTCCACTTGACCTGTTGGGAGTGGCCAGTCAAGTAGTTGCAGAACCAGTTCAGTGAGTGTTGGTCTAGTCCAAAATGTACTCAGCTTTGTTAGCAAGAGTGGGTGGTCTACCAGGTCAAAGGCCTTGGTCAGGTCAATGAAGACTGCCCCCATGGGGGTGCCTTTGTCTAAGGCAGCTAGGATGTAAGAGGTGAACATGATGAGAACAGTATTGGTTCCATGCTTTTATCAGAAACCATCCTGGGATGGGGCCAGATGTCAGTTGGCTTCCAGGTAATCCCTCAGTTGGCAGTACATGAGCCAATCCTGGATCTTTGCAAGGTAGCAGAGGGTAGAGATGGGTCTGTAGTGGCCTATTGTATCCCTGGCTCTACCCTTATGGATTGGGACCATGTGGGCCTGCTTCCAAGTTTTGGGGACTACTCCATCCAGCAGGCATCTGTTTATGAGCAGCGTGACAGGTAAGGCTATGGCGGGGGCGGCAGCCTTGAGCAGCCGAGGGTCCAGTCCATCTGGTCCCAGCGATCCTATGGGTTTTATGGATTGCAGGAGGGGCAGCACTTCTTTAACATGCATGGTCCATAGATGGAAGTGGGGGGTCAAAGGAGCCTGAGTTTCAGTGACCCGGGGACCCTGGTTGTGGTATACGGAGTTGGTTCTGAAAGGGCCCAGGTCCGTGAAGAAGCTGTTGAAGGCCACAGTGGCCTCTCCTGCTTCAGTTGAGGTTAGCCCATTGTAGACTATATTGTCCTGCTGAGGTTTATTTGTGCCTTTTAACAGGGAATTGATACTGGTCCAGAAGGACTTAGGGTCAGACAGGGTTTCCGGCTGAAGGGTTTTGATGTAGTCCCTTTTAGCAGATTTCAATGCTTTCTTGCACTCGTTCTGCAGGGACCTGTAGTCAGCTTGGTCTGCTGGGCTAGAGGAGCAGCTGGCCTTTTTCCATGCCTTGTCTCTGATTTTCATTAGGGCTTACAACTCATGTTATATCCATTTGTGGCATTGGCCTTTCGCATGTCTTTTCCTTACCGGAGCGTGGTGGTTGGCCACAGCAAAGAATTTATGCTGGAAGTACTGAACAGCTTCCTAAATACTGCCTAGTAGTCTTATTGGTGCCCAGTCAACATTTCTCAGTGAGCTATGGAAGGCCTCAGCAGAGAAGCCAGAGAAGTCCCTGGCTACTATGAGCCTGGGAGGAATCCTGGGTGGCCTGTTTTTCCAGATGCAGAAAGTGGGGCAGTGGTCACTCAGGGCATCGGACATCATCAGATGAAAAATATCAGTGCAGAACAACACAGAGTTCAACCTGACAAGAGGGTCAAATGTGGCCTACCATCAGTTGGAGCTGAAGTTGATATCCCACCACAAAGCACTCAGGACCAAAAGATTCAAGAAATAGTCCATTCTTTGTCTCGTCTTGATAGCAGTTGGAAAGAAGTTCCAGCAGAAAGACAGAAGATTGGAGCATTTGCTGAATTTCAAGGCAGTATCCAGAAGTTGGATGCAAGAGCAAGGCATACTATTACCTCACATTACCCAAGCCACGCCACAAGTCAGTAGTAGATGAGGTGATGTGTCGCATAGTCACTGTAGCAAAAAAGAAATAGATACCTTTCATTCAACTGGTTGGAGACCAGCCAGTCTATGTTCTGATTGTTCAGTTGAAATATTAGAATCCTACACAGTTTTAAGTCATCCTTCCATTCCTAGGTCCATTCCTTGCACAGTGTTCTTTTCATATCAGCAATCAACAAGTGATTCAAAGAATATGATTTATCTGACAGTATTGTTGCAGCTAGAGTGATTACAGAGGGTTCAGCTGACAAAGTACTGCTCGGAAAACATTATAAGAGAAGCAGCAGATGTCTGATATATGAGGTACTGGCTCACAGAATAATTCAAAAAGGACTTAGTGATGGTCTACACTTGTCTCCAGAGCTACAAGAAAAGCTGTAAAAATGAAGACACCCCTCCACAAACATATAAGAAAAGCTCACGATTATCTATGATGAACTAGAGGCTGATCAAGAGTTATCTTCATTTGTTGTGAAAGCATTCAAAATGGTTGAACATTCTGATAGTTCAATGGCAAAGTATTGGCTCAGTTTCATGTACATGTCTGAAATACTGCTGATGAATATCCATGCATTAAGAACTCAGGATCGGGGGGCATTCAAGGCATCATGCAGACTGATGTTGCCATTGCTGCAAGTATATAATAATGACAAGTATGGAAGATGGCTCATTGAGTTCAGGCTAGAGATTAGCTGTCTGCCTGAGAAGAAAATCAAGTACATGCATGATGGTTTATTTGCACAATCAATGACAGGGAACCCCTACTCTTTCTTACCACTGGATCTATGGATAGAAATGACAACAAGGGCTCAAAGATAAGAGCTGATTGGATGAGAATTTTGAAGAATGAGAAGATGCTAACTCACACTCAAAATGCAACCTTTATAAAAAGAGTTAGAGTCTCTCTGCAAACCATTGCAAACATGAATACAACCTCTCAATGTCACTGAGAATTCAACCACGCAACTCAGAGCAGATGAATAGGCAGCACAGGATCTCGATAGTTGCATCACAGAATTTGACTCTGATCCTTTTGAGCTTACAAAACCTACTCTGAGGACTCTCCAATCTGGAATGATTGCATCAGAAAACGTTGTCCAGGACTTTGAAACAGGACATGATGATGCTGAATCACTAGTCAAAGAATTCTTTCAAGAGTGGATGTTTTCAACTAAGTAATCATTTGATGCAACAGTTCACAAAAACTCACGGGTACATCTTCAGTAGACATCCTATTATCAGAGATGGAATAAAAACCATTGTAATGAGGAGTAGTGTAATGGAAAACAATGCCAGGGTAGAAAGGGCAATCAGGATTGAAAGAGTGAGGGAGGTGCTGATGGTCCTGAGGGTGGGCAAATCTCCCGGGCCAGACAAAATACACCCCAGGGTGCTGAAAGAGTTAGCAGAGGATCTGGTGGGCCCGCTGGCTTTTCTCTTCAATAGATCTCTGGAGTCTGGAGTGGTGCCCCTGGAGTGGTGAATAGCACATGTGGTGCCACTCTACAACAGAAGACCCAAGGATGATCCAGGTAACTACAGTATAGGCTAGTCAGCCTGACCTAGATAGTATGTAAACTCATGGAGACCATACTAAAGGAAAGGCTGGTAAGGTACCTAGATGAGAAAGCCTATAGGATGAAAGACAGCACAGGTTTGTGTAAGGCAGATCGTGACAAACAACCTGATCAAGTTCTTTGATTGGGTCATCAGGGCAGTGGCTAGAGGCCAGGCAGTGACATCATATACCTGGACTTTAGCAAGGCCTTCAATTCTGTACCACACAAAAGGTTGATAATGCAACTAATGGGATCTAGGGCTGGGGAAGAATATGGTAAGATGGGTTGAAAACTGGTTGAGTGGTGAAACCCAGAGAGTAGTGGTTGGGGTGAATTTTCCAGCACCAAGGAGGTCACCAGCAGGGTCCTGCAGGGAACAGCGCTGGGGCTAGTGTTTTCAATGTCTTCATAAGTGAAATCAAGGAAGGTATACAAGGAAAAATGTGCCTATTTGCAGATGACACCAAACTCTGTGAGAGAGTGGACACCAAGGAAGGGATACAGGACCTGAGGGAAGACCTCGCCAGACTAGAGAGATGGTCAGGAATCTGGCAACTTAGTTTCAATGTCAAAAAGTGCAAAGTGATGTACATAGGGGCCTAGAACCCTAGGACAGAGTACTACATAGAAGGGGCTCAGGCAACTGCTTCTGAAGAGGAAAGGGATCTAGGGGTAGTGACTACTAGAGATCTCAAATACCCTATCCTTTGCACAGCATGTCGACTCAGTGGTCAAGGCAGCAAACGTTAGGATGGGTCTGCTTTATAAGCATAGGAAACACCTTATTCCTGTGGCCCTCTGCCTCTCAGTCACCAGCTCCAGTTTATCAACTATTGACTATGGTCTGGTAGTCTATGGTGCAGCCACAGAAACTGTGCTAAAGATGGTCCACACCACACTCAACAAAGCCTGCAGACTCACCCTTGATGCTGATCGGATCACCCATACCTGCTCCCTCTATGAACAGATAAATTGACTGTTATTAGGGGACAGGATCAAATTCCAAACCTGCCTCCTTGGAAAGAAAGCACTGTTGGGGAAAGCACCCCCAGTGTAACTGCCATCTTTTCCAGGTCATGTGCTGGATACGGCACTAGAAGCAGAGAGCAGGGGGCACTATTGGTGCCATTTCAACGAACCGCAGTTGGTTAATGTGCTTTTTCCTACAGAGAATCCCTGTGGCTAAACAAGATTCCTGAGGTCACTCACAACTGCACAAGTCTCACATATTTCAAATCCTAACTCTAGCTCCACCTCACCTCCAGCTCCACATGTGCCTGTTTTCCAAATGCCAGAACTACATCCACTGGTAGTCAGTAACGACTGACTCAACAAGCTGCACCCTCAAACAGGGCCCTGGGCCACCCCCCCCTAATTACTTCCATACCCAGTATCTTATCCCATGCAATCCTACCTCCCACCTCTGCTCTCCTTCTACTCCCTACCTCCATCCCCCACCTGTCCCTCACCTACCTCTTCCTAACTCCGTAGCCCACCTCTACCTTTTCCTGCCTCTTCCAAACCTCTGTGGCTCAACTGTCTATCTGTTTCTTACACATCACACTTTAACCCCCCCCTCCTGTTGGTTGTTGACAAAGCCTTTCATGTGGGCTGCTTACCACCCCCTCTCTCTACCTCCTCCTCCACTGTGGGTCGACCACACAGTTCCCTGCCCAGTTTCCAGTGACTCTTAGGGAGTGGGGCCCCTCTCTGCACCTACCTTACCACTAGCCTCATTATTGCCTGCTGTAGTCGCAATTGCCTGGATCATGTAAGGATATGTTCCTCTGTTTCAAACTCTGTTTTTCTATAGTGTACATACTCTGTAACATGTCTGTTTTGTGTGTCTGTTACTGTTAAATGACGTGGAACCTTTGTAAAAGAGCCTCGGCTCAAAGTTATTTCTGAATCACTAAATAAATAAATAAATAGATAAATCCTTTCCATTTCAGTCTCCCAGTGTCTGCCACCTTAGTAGCACTTTAGACCAAACAAAAGGAAAAGTGTGCAAAACCAGTTTCCCAGCATCTCAAACAGCAATTACAGTGGCGTGAAAAAGTATTTGCCCCCTTCCTGATTTTCTCTATTATTGCATATTTGTCACACTGGATGTTTTCAGGTCTTTAGAGAAAATGTAATATTAGATAAAGGGAACCTGAGTGAACAAATAACACTTGTTTTTTTTTTAATTTCACTTATTTAATGAAAAAAAGTTAACCAACACCAACTGGCACTGTGTGAAAAAGTAATTGCCCCCTTACACTTAATAACTGGTTATGCCACATTTAGCTGCAATGACTGCAACCAAACACTTCCTATAATTCAATATCAGTCTTTCACATCGCTGTGGAGGAATTTTAACCCACTCTTCCTCGCAGAACTGCTTTAATTCAGTAACATTTGGTAGGTTTTCAAGCATGAACTGCTCGTTTCAGGTCCTGCCACAGCATCTCTATTAGGTTTCAGTCTGGACTTTGACTAGACCACTCCAAAACTTTAATTTTACTTCTTTTAGCCATTCTGATGTGGACTTGCTTTTGTGTTTTGGATCATTGTCTTGCTGCATGACCCAACCTACGCTTCAGCTTCAGCTGACGGAAGGATGACTGGACATTCTCCTTAAGAATTTTCTGGTACAGAGCAGAATTCATGGTTCCTTTTAATTATGGCAAGTCATCCAGGTCCTTAGGCAGCAAAGCATCCCACACCATCACACTACCACCACCATGTTTGATTGTTGGTATGGCGTTCTTACTGTAGAATGCTGTGTTTGCTATCTTGAGACATTATGGGATCCATGTTGTCCAAAAGTTCCACTTTGGACTCATCTGTCCATAGAACATTTTCCCAAAAGGCTTGTGGATCATCCAGGTGCTTCTTGGCAAATGAGAGACGAGCATTTATGTTCTTCTTGGTTAGCAGTGGTTTCTTTGCTACTCTCACATGAAGCCCATTTTTGCCCAGTCTCTTTCTGATTGTGGAGTCATGAACACTGACCTTAGCTGAGGCAAGAGTAGCCTGCAGTTCTTGGATGTTGTTTTAGGATCCTTTGAGACTTCTTGGATGATTTTACACTGTGCCCTTGGAGTAATTTTGGCAGGCCGCCCACTCCTGGGAAGGTTCACTACTGTTCCAAGTGTTCTCCATTTGGAGTTTATGGCTCTCACTGTGGTTCAATGGAGTCCCAGAGCCTTAGAAATATCTTTGTAACCCTTTCCAGACTGATAGAGGGCAATAAATTTTTTTCTGATCTTTTCAGGAACTTCCTTTGATCATGGCATAATGTGCTTGTTGAATCTTTGTGCTGGCAACGTGACTCTGATGGTAAGGGCCAAAATAAGTGAGGTTTATATTGAGCAGGGCTGGCTGTAATCAAGCCTGGCTGTGTTCAATCAGCTGACTCTAATTATCCTTTAATTGGGTTGATTTAACTAGGGCAATTACTTTTCACACAGTGCCAGTTGGTGTTGGTTAACTTTTTCATTAAATAAATGAAATAAGTAAAAAAGAAAAGTGTTATTTGTTCACTCAGGTTCCCTTTATCTAATATTATATTTTGTCTAAAGACCTGAAAACATCCAGTGTGACAAATATGCAATAATAGAGAAAATCAGGAAGGGGGCAAATACTTTTTCACGCCACTGTATGCCTCTTTCTACAGCTCTTATTTCTTTGAAAGTTTCAAGTCAACCCCATCCTGTTCACTGTCCCTGTTACAGCTGGCACTACTACAGTGAAGAATATTACCAGATATAGGAGTCTCTGAGCTTTTTACACACTGTTACTGCTTCTCGTGACTTCCTCTGATTCATCCGTGCTACTGACATGACCCTCCCAGTGATGCTGCCTGTAACAAAAGGAACAAACTTGCACAGGTTTGTGAATGAAGTGAAATAACTTAGATCAGGTTATTGAACGTAATGCAAACTCAAATCTCCACCTGATGTTTGTTTTCTTCCCAACTACAACCCTGTTAGCTCCACAAACAGCAAAATGTTTTTTTTTCTAGTTAACAGAAGCAAACCTAAAATTAGTCAGATTCAGAAATGTATGTGCTTAAACTGAAAATCCCCACCCAATATCGAAAAGTCTATACCAGCCTCCTAATTTCCAGTCAATGCTGTTTCTAATTAATAAAACAAACCTTAAATTTGTCAGAAATACTTGTGCTAAAACTGAAACATAGAAACACAGAAGTTGATGGCAGATAAGGACCACAAAGCCCATCCAGTTTGCCCATTTCTTTTTCTAGCTTATGAATGTGCCATCGGCCTTTGCTGTGTAAATGGCCTATATATTCATACTCATCTGTATTGCTCCCTTATGCCTATCCCATGCCTGTCTGAAGCCCTGCACTGCATTCATATCCACCACTTCCTGAGGTAGGCCGTTCCATGTATCCACCACCTTTTTTGTGAAAAAGAACTTCCTCACATTACCCCTTAATCAGCCTCCCTCTAATCTCATGGTGTCCTCTTATCCTGCTATTTTTCTTATATTGAAACATGTTAGACTCTTTCACCTTGTTAATGCCCTTAAGGTGTTTGAATGTTTCGATCTTATCACCTCTCTTCCTCCTATGCTCTAGAGTATACATATTGAGCTCTGTTAATCTGTCCTCATATGTTTTCTGATGCAGTCCCTGCACCATTTTGGTTCCCCTTCTCTGGACTGCCTCAATTTGGTTAATGTCCTTGTGAAGGTGTGGCCTTCAGTACTGCACACAGTACTCCAGATGGAGCCTAACCAGAGTCTTGTAAAGAGGGATTATTACCTCCCTCTTCTGACTTGTGATACCCCTATTAGTACACCCCAACATCCCCCTAGCCTTACCTACTACTTTAGTGGTCTGCTTGGATGATTTCAGGTCATCGGTGATGATGATGCCCAAGCTTCTTACTTACCTTGTGACTGCCAGCAACTCCCCTTCCAGTCTATAGGTGGCTTCAGGGTTTCTGTTCCCTATGTGCATGATCTTGCAGTTCTTTGCATTAAACCCCAGTTGCCACTCTTCTGACCATTTTGTTAGTTTATCCAGATCTCTTCTCATTCTGCCCACCCCATCTGGATTATCTACTCTGTTGCAGATCTTGGTGTCATCTGCAAACAGACAAACCTTACCCTTCAGTCCATCTGCAGTGTCACTGATGAAGATATTGAAGAGGACTGGCCCCAGAACTGATCACTGAGGTACCCCACTTGTGACTTGCATCTGCTCTGACTGTATACCGTTTACCACCACTCTCTATTTTCTGCCCATCAACCAGTTTGCCACCCAGTTGACCAACTTCTGACCCACCCTGAACCTCTCCAGCTTATTAATCAATCTTCTATGGGCAACAGTATCGAAAACTTTGCTGAAGTCAAGGTAGGCAACATCAACTGCTCCCCCTTGGTCCACCACTCTGGTTACCCAGTCAAAGAAATCTATGAGATTAGTTTGACAGGACCTTCCTTTTGTAAACCCATGCTGTCTTGGATCCTATGCTCCTATGGATTCCAGGTGTTGCACTATCCTTTCCTTAAGTACTGCCTCCATAATCTTGCCCACTACTGAGGTAAAACTGAGTGGTCTGTAGTGCCCTGCCTCCTCCCTGCTACCACTCTTGTGGAGCAGGATCACATGAGCCTTTCTCCAGTCTTCTTGGACCTCTCCTGTGCTCAGAGACTCACTAAACAGTTCTTATAATGGCTCTGCTACTTCCAACCTTAGCTCCTTTAGTACCCTGGGATGTATGCCATCAGGTCCCATTGCCTTGTCTACCCTGAGCTTATCGAGCTCTTGTAGGACCCTTTCTTTTGTGAAGGGACTAGTGCACACCTCCCTCTCCCCTGTATTCATGGTGCTGAGCTGTGGGCCCTACCCTACTTTCTCTTCAGTAAATACTGAGCAGAAGTATCTATTTAGGATAGATGCTTTTACATGGTCCTCCTCCTCACACACACCCTTATCTCCTTTGGTCTTAGCAATGCCCCCTCTGGACTTTCTCCTTTCACTAATGCATCTATAGAAAGTCTTGTCACCTTCTTTTACTGTTTGTGCTAGTGTTTCCTCGGTTTGGGCCTTTGCCTGCCTTACTGTCTTCTCTGCTTCCCTTAGGGAAGTTTGGTATGCCTCCCTGTCTTCATCCTGCTGTCTTTCCTTATATTTCCTGAAGGCCAGCCTTTTGGTTCTGACCTTTTCTGCTACTGTTTTTGAGAACCAAAGTAGTTTCCTTCTTCTTTTGCACTTCCTTTTCTCTCTAACACAATGGGATGTTGCTTCAAGTATTGCATCCTTAATGCTTGCCCACTTTGCCTGTACCCCCTCACCTGTATCTTTTTTTCCAGGACTAGCTTAACTCTGTTGGCCATCTTATCAAAGTCAGCTCCTCTGAAGTCCTGTATTTTTGCCTTGGAATGGGATGATTTAGTTCTAGTGGTCAAATTGAACCATACCGTGTGATGGTCACTGGCCCCCAGGTGACCTTCTACCTGGAGATCTGTGATCCTTTCCCTGTTAGTCAGTACTAGATCTAGGATAGCCATGTCTCTTGTGGGTTGTTGTACCAGCTGTTTGAGGTCCTTCCCCTTCAGAGAATCCACCATGTGTCTAGTTCTGGCAGATGTTCCTGCTGGTATTGACTAATCTGTATCTGGCATGTTGAAGTCTCCCATTATCAGAACCTCCCCTTTAGCTGTCATGTTTTGTATATCTTCTAACAGTAATGTGTCAATGTCCTCCCCCTGGTCTGGGGTCCTGTAGACAACTCCAGTTCATATGGCTGTCCAATTTTCTGTTTCCAGGATGACCTACAGTTCTGGCTCCTCATGTCTATTCTGAATTTCTGTAGCTTTGATATTTTCATAGACATACAGGGTGACTCCACCCCCCCCCCCAATTTTTGCACCTTGGTCTCTTCTGAACAGTACATAGCCAGGTACTGAAGTCTCCCAAGTCTGGTTACTGGTAAACCATGTCTCGTTAATTGCTACTATGTCCAGTTTAGCCTCTGTCATTATTGCCTGCAGGTCTGGGATCTTGTTTCCCAGACTGCAAGCATTTGTGTACATGATTTTCCATTGGCCAGATTTCAGCGTGTTAGTTGTTGGATGAGGTCTGGTATTTCCCATGTGCATTGTATGGGGAGCCAGACCTTTTTCCTTACTTGGTGATGCAAATAAACTGCAAACATGCTGAACTCCTGTTTGACCACTAGCTGATGGGGGAGGGGTGTTCTTCCCATTCAACATATGGGGTGCTCCACCCTTCTCCCCATTTGCTAGTTTAAATATTCTGCAAAGACATCAAACTTCTGCCCCAATACACTGAATCCCTCCTTAGTCAGATGCAGGCCATCAAATTTAAAGAACTTTCACTCCCAAAACTGTTGCCAGTTCCCTACAAATTTGTGTCCTTTCTCCTGGCACCAGCCCTTGAGCCACATGTTTAGCTCCCCTATCTCCCCTTCTCTGACCTTCCGTCCATCTCCCCCCCGCTTCCAGACTGGCAGAATCTCAGAGAAGGAGATGCCGGATGAAATGAATGATAGTTCGTCACCCAGTCTGGTCAGGTGTTCCTTGGTCTCCACAACTGACCGGCTGGTGAGATCATTAGTCCCTATGTGTACCAGGATGCCAATGTTTTCTCCAGCTTCCTGAACAATTTTAGCAATGCAGTCAGTGTCTCTGCATGCTGATGTACGTGGGAGACATCTGATCATTACCCTTGGCTGGAGATAGGTATCAACTCCCCGAATCATGAAGTCTCATACGATCAGAAGTTTTTTTGATTTCCTTTTTGCTTTTTTTGTTTTGGTTCCTGTTTTGTGTGAGTTTTGCTGTGCTAGTTCCAGTGCTGCAGTGTCTGCTCTGCAGTATCCTCTGCCCCTTTGTTTGATTTTGGAGATAGAGGCAGATACCTGTTTGTAGTTTTTATATGGTTTTTGGAGGTAATATGTTGGAGAGCACCGAGTGATGGGGCATCCAATTTGCCCCTCCTAACCACCTGCCAACCTCCAGGACCAACTACCCTCTGTGGTCGAGGTGCTTCTGTTGGATGTTGGGGAAATGGCAGGTGGTTCTTATAATATATTTCCTCTTGAATATGCAATTTGAGGTGCGCAATCTCTGCCCATGCTGCCTGCAACTGAGCCCTTAAATCTCCTATGGCCCAGCATGTAGGACAGTGTCCTAAATACTGTAAGACTGCCCTTCTGAAAAGTGTTCTGCAGTACCTACAGTTAACGATATCATTCTAGATAAGTTGCTGGGTTTATAACCTGGTCAGAGTAATCAGAAGGAAGAAAATGAAAGCAAAAGTTTGATTTTGTGTTTTGTTTGTTTCTGTATAACTTGTTATAACAAGTTATATTACTAGTGCCCCTGTAAATGAGATCACCCTGTGGATACCCCACTGATCCGCCCCTTCCTGCTTTGCCACAGGAAATGTCATGACTGTGCTACCCTATAAAAGGAGTGTAGTGTGGGGTGGTTGGGGATGGGGTTGGTGGCTAGGCCCTTCCCCTGCCAAAAAAGAAGGACCATGGACGAAAGAAACAAGGAGGTATGAGCAGAAACAATCAGCCAGCAACAAATGCAGTAGCCCTGAAAGCTTATCCTAATGATAGATAAAACTGTAAAACCTGTAAAGCACCACCTGTAATAATTTCACAGAAGATATGCTCTGCAAGAAACACTTTGCTACAGAGAAAAATAAAGCAGTAACAGAAGATATACTTTGCAAAAGACAAATTGAATTAGAAGATTACAGCAGTAATCTGTTAGCACACACCTGTAGGCACACCCTGTAATAATGCAGCAGAAGGTATACCTAGCAAAACAATTTGAATCAGAGAAAAATAAAGTAATAAAAATGTTAGCAACAAACAGTAACAATCCCTGTGAGTAAAAAATAAAAGTAACAACACACAATAAATCTGCCTAGCCAAAAGAAGCCTTGATTCTTTCCCTTGCTCTGATAAGGTTCTTTGCTCTGTCCTTTCAAGCAACCTAGAAGGAAAGAGCTCAGATGAAGCTAGGTGCCTTGGCCAGCAAACCTAGTCTTCCCACCTGATATTAAAAAGTCCCTGCTAGTCGTCAGATTCCAGTCTCCTGATGTCTGTTGTCTGGAACAACATGTTTAGCATTTTGGAGGCACATCACTACAGGGTGTGGGCACTTGATTAGTCAGAACCACTCGACCACTGCCCCACCACTGATGACTCACCACCAGTCGAGCCAAGTAAGGGAGAGGACAGGAGGGAGGGGGAAATATGCCATATAGAACATACTATAGGTTTTACTATCTGTTGGAGACAAAATTGGAAATTCTGATTCCATTTCTGATTCCATTCCCTAAAATGAAATCAGAACCAGAATCGGAAACAGAATCAGGATTTCGGATAACCTGATGGTAGCACAAGGATCAGATTTTGCAGATTCCAATATCCCTTATAGCTACAGTGTCACAAACACATAGACTCAGATGAAAATCCCTCCAGTCTGCTAAAGAAGGTTATTTTTTTTCAATCAGCAGGAAAACAGGAAGGATTATTGGATTTTGCTTATGCAGTGGTGGCAGTCAGCAAATGTAACGATGGCTCAGACAATGTGCCTGAGTCACAAAGGACTTGAAATCTTCTGCAAGTCCCTTATGCACCAAACACAGGGCACTGGGGGCTTGCAGCAGACATTTGTTGCTGATCACAATTCTGAATCGTGTGCACCAGACACGGCAAGTTAGACCAGCTCCCCACTGGTCTAACTTTGTGTCCATGGGGATCCAGTTTATGGGGCTTGTGCCAAACTTTGGCGCAAGCTGACGTAAACTGTGGAAAAGGTTGCAAATATGCCAGCCCTTCTTGAATCGGGCTGTGTTGCGACAAATTGCTTTAGCGCAGCTACACCAAACATTGCGGACGATGCAGGGCTTGGTGCAGGCCCTGCATCATCCTTCATAAATTGGGCCACATGTCTGTGGTGTCCGGAGACAAAAGAACTTCAACATTTTTTTTCATATAAGAGTTTTAAGAAATAATAGCTATATAAACATAAGCATGAGCCACAAAGCAAATGAGACCCCTGCTTAATCTAAGGCACAGGCAGTTTGTGTCTTCCAGAGACAAAAAGACTTCAACAATTTTTTTATAGGTGTTTTTAACTTTTTACTGTTTCAATTAATACAGTAACAGCCAAAGATAGATAAGCATAAGCCATGAAGCAAAGGTGTCCCGCCAGCCTACCTTAGGGCATAGACAAAGTCAGTGGCTTCCACAGACAAAAAGACTTCAACAATTATTTTTTTTTACATAGGAGTGTTAAACTTTTTACTGTTTTAAAAAATAACAGCTACAGAAAGATTAGCGTAAGCCACAAAGCAAAGGTGCCATTCTGCCTAACCTAGGTCACAGACAAAGTCTTTGGTGCCTGGAGACAAAAAGACTTGACCTTTTTTGTGTTTTAACTTTTCACTGTTAAAAAAATGAATAATAGCTACAGAACGATAAGAGTAAGCCGACACTTCTTTATGGATTGAAGTCATGACCACCACTCTTTTTTGCACCAAAGAAGTTTAGGACACTGTTCTTAATCCCCTGAAATCACTGTGGCCCCACTTTGTTTTCTGATTGATGTGACAGTAATGGCTAGGAAGCCCTATGTCTAGGGGTCTGTGGTGGCATTCTTATCACAGGAGAACTTATCTTACATCATAGAACCTGTACCTGCACCAAACACTTTTACCACCATGGGCCAGGGAGACTGGAGTAGGGTCACCATTACCACTACACTGGAACTCCAGTAAACAGGAGACCAAACACACACTGAGACCAAACATGGAGCTTGGATCAACCTGACTGCATTTACTTGCTTTTCGAGATGGTACACTGTATAAGGGCATTCTCTTGCAGTTACAGTTCAGTTTCTCACATCCTCTGGTGCAGTACTAGCTGCATCGCACTGTTCACTACATGTAATTTGGGGCCGCGATTTCCATCGCCACCATTCCAGGGTCTAACTGCCATGAATTACTCCCATCATTACTTCTGCCAGGTATACCCCTAAACTAAAGCCTTTAAGCTCGATTCTCAAAACACGGTGCAAGCTGTGCAAACAGAGGCTTGCATCAATTGCCTGTCTGCCAGAGACCCTGCACCTGATTCTCTCTGGTAGAGTCTTGGCAGAAAAGTCGTGCAGCCTGTGGCATCTGTGGCCATGCGCCAAACAGCCGTCATATCTGGTTAGAGTGCTGCAAGCTGTGGGGTGGCCCTGCACCACTTTAGGATGTCCCTGGTGGCTAGTGGACCTCCCCCAGCCCCAATCCCCTTTGTGTAAATATTACTCAATTAGCTGGTGGTCTACAGGACCTCCCCAGCCCTGATCCACTTTGTATAAATCTTAATCACTTCCCTGGTGGTCTTGCAGACCCCCCAGTCCAGATCCCTTTTGTATAAATATTAATCACTTCCCTGGTGGTCTAGCGGATGCAGTCCAGCCCCAGTCCCCTTTGTAATAAAGTTAATCACTTCCCTGGTGGTCTAGGTGACCCTCCCTCCCTATCCCTGATCTGCCCATATAATATAAATGGTTCTATTTCATAATGGCAATCACAGAATAGTGATCGCCATTTGGGCAAGTGTATATCGACAAAAATGAATTATGGCGATGTACACTCGTTGTGAACTCCACCCCCTACTTAAGGATTCTCAACTCCAGAGGGGGTGCAAGTCAGGGGGGGTTGAAACAAAATTACATGCCACCTGCCAGGAAAAAAAAAAACACGCCACTCTGGACCCAAACCCTGCACACCCCAACCGACCACCCTCCCCACCACGCTAGCCGACCAGCTCAACAGCTGCCCACCACACTCCCTCCCACATACCTCCCCTTCCTCTCCCCCTGAGTGTATGTGCACATATACACATGCGTATGCTTCCTGTCACCCTACCTCGTCCACCCAGGTATCCAGTTGCTACCCTGCCAGGTAGCCCTGAACAAAGGCACTGTAATTGAGCTGCCATTTTTGTAGGTGCTCAATTGCGATCACCTGTTCACTGGATACCAATATAAATATATCCTTCCCTGCTTGGTCTAGTGGACCCCAGCCCCCACCCACCCACCCCAGCAGACAGTGCCCCACCACCCCACCTCCCCATCCCATCCCCGAGCAGGCGACTGACACAGCCCTCCACTCTCCACCATGGCTGGCCACTGACTAAACTGTCAAAGAGTACGTACTGTATACTTTAGGCACTCATTGATTGATTGATTGATTCTCCCTCCATCACTGCCTACAAGTCCTGATGCAGTGGAGGCAGAAGCAAAGAAAAGAAAGCCTTATTCCATTCTGTGGGGAACCCATCAGGACCTGGGTATTTCTGAATTTTTGCCTCAGTGAGAACTAATGAGATTTCATTAAAACTGAGCAGAGTTGTAACCCATTCCTGTTGGGCCTCCAAAAGAACAGGTAAGGACAAGAACACCAAATAATTGGATAGGCATAATGGGTCAGGAGAAGAGAAGAACGCATAAAGAACATTAAAATACTTCCTAAAAACCCTATGAATTTGCTCAGAGTCATGCTATAAATGTCCTGAGTGAGGATCTCTTAGCCACAACACACAAGATGCTCTTTTCTGAGCTCACAAGTGATGAGGCAGTATCCAAGCTCCCCTGGCTGCCCCCCTCATAATGTGAGTGTTTTAAACAAGTAAGGGCATATTGAACCTGAAGGACAGAAAGTGTCTGAAGGTCAGTACCAAGTATGCATATGTGGTCCGCTACTGCCCAATCCCTGAGGTATACTGTTGCTGCAGCATGTGTAGCTCATTCAGCAGGGAGTCTAGGTGTGCAAAATTGGTCCGGCATTTATCCAAGACATTTGAAATAATGTCCCCTCTGAGAATCACTTTAACTGTATCCCACAGAATAGGCACTGAGGTGTTGGTCAAGGTATTTTCCCAGATAATTTGTGGCATGCAGTCTTGGATCATCTGGTGAAAAGCCTGGTCTTGAAGTAGGGCTATGTTCAACCTCAAAAATATAATTGGGTGCTCCTTACCCAACTCTCTAATTTAAGAGAGAGTGAATTATTATCTGATAAGTATTGAGGACCATAAGTTAGATCATGAAATGTGTGAAAGTACTCACATGTAATGAAGAAATAGTCGGACCTCGCATAACTCATGTGACAAGGAGAGTAGTAGGTGTAAGTCTGGCCCATTGAGAAGAACTTGCGTCAAACATCTTCAAATCCTTAATGGGCCAGGTTAATCCAAAAATATATTTGGACCATGGAATCTTTGTATTTTTTCAGATTAGCTGTATCTAGGTCTATTGACAAGGTGAAATTGAAGTTTCTTGCTAATAGAGACTGCCCTTTCAAAAGATCTCGGATTTTGCCCAAGAACCTGCTAAAAACCATATACCATTGTAACAATGATGCTTTTTTTAATTAGTACTTTTTCCTCTGCCTTGGAACACTGGCAGGTGGCTCGAGGGACTTGTCTCTCCGGCAGGCATCCCCACACCAGTCCCACCTGGTGAATCCCCCATGTGTTGCCCCCCCATTGACAGGTCCAGGGGCGAAGTGCATCGACTTTCCCCCTACCACTTGAAGCCAAAATCTAAATCGCCGGGGGCCTAGTGCAGGTGCAGCCTGCCATCATGGAGCCTGCCAGCTCCATTTTTTTTCCTCCAGTTTTTCTGCCCCAGATCCACACATGTGCAGTGGGTAGGGTGACTGTCTTTACCTTTGCACAAGCAGTCTTACACCCTGTGTTGGGGTCCTCCCCTATTCTAAGTACCACATCTGTGCTGACTCCTAGCCTCCGCTAGGTACAGCACGCTGCTCTGTCTCCTCTCCCCCAAGGAAGGAGAGCTGTCATCAGACGGACAATTCTTCATCACCCTGGATGACCCCTGAACTACCCAAGTTCATTTCCGAACCTGGGTCACCAGTGTGGTGCGAAGTACGGCATCCAGCACCACAACCCTCCGCACCACTGGGCCAGCTAACAGTGATGCTTTTACAGTGTCACTGTTACAGTGACACCAACCCATCGACACACACAGTGTCAACCAGGTTGTCAGAGCGATGACTGTTTTATCGACTCCGGAGTTTGACCACTCTCCCATGACATCTGCCCCTCCCCCCTGGAGTAGTAATGTCTAAGTCCAAGGGGTGCAGGGGGATGAGCCCCCTACATGGGGGGGTGCAGGGTTGTGCAGCCCCCCTGCATGAACACTGAACAGGTGTCGGTGTGATCCCTGGTCAGGGATGTCAGCGACCATGTGTCGCTGTGGGGGAAGTTGGCAATATTCTTGTTGCCGCAGCACTAAAAACTACATTTATGGAATTAAGGGGAAATATACACAAATTATAAAGTGACATCTTCTGCATAGTCTCACTTGCAAAAATTACATAGTGCCTTGAGGAGCCACATATTCCTGGAAAACTGTAAAAGGTGTGGCCGTGGGAATTAAAACCACCACCCCTCTATGTCTCCCCCCAGGTACGATGATGCAAAAACAGTATATCATTGACTCCAATGAAGATTGAAATGCTCCTAGGCACTCAAATGGGTCTCCTGAAGAAGGATTAGATCTGCTGGATTATGTTTATGCGACTGAAAGAATCGAGTACGTCTGATGGGGCTATTGAGGTAGTTAATGTTCTGGGACCAAATGACCACCTGTGCAACTGCCAAAAGTTTAATTAAATCTGCCCAGCAAAGAATTATCCGAAAAACTAGATCCAATCAGAGATAGCCTCCCAGCTCCCCCAGACACTCTGGGGTCACTGTACACCGGAACCCATCCCATTGGACCTAACACAGTATGGTACCTGCACAACACCCAGCCCAGGAGCTTACTGGGAGAACCAACTAACACCAGCCAGCCCCAGACTAATGTCGATATACACTGTGTCCCAAATCTTACAATGGATGATGTCTACATTTTGAAAAATAGAAGAAAACCATATAATTTAAAATTGTTTAAGATTAATATAACTGTCTGTACAAATGGGGTAGAACCAACAAAAAAACCCGCTCCTAATTCAATGAATAATGAAAGTAACAGAATCCGGGCTCCAACTGGTACCCAAATATTGGTTCTTGGGTGTGGATACAAGAAACCTGCTCAAAACTCGAAACCACACTCCTATAACCAGGACTATATACAACTGAACTTCCGTGGGGGGTCAGGGCTTCCAACCCACCCTCTTAGCCACAAGGAGTTAGCCGATGGAATAAGAACAATTCCTGGGCAGGAGTAATTGACAATGGGAGGAGCTAACTGGGCCTCCCATAGGACTAAATTGTTCCAGACATTGTTTGGGAAGAGGAATGGAGCAAGGAGAAAATTAAACAGTGAAAGGGAAAAAAATGAGAGTCTAGAGTACCAGCATTCTTTTCCTCAGCCCTCCTATATACCCCTGAGAATTACTTACCTTAACAGAAATGAAATTTCCCATAAGATGGCATACATTCAGGAGGATGTTTAGTCATAACCAGCCCAACTGACCCCAAAATCCAATCTTTAAGGACTAACAAAAAAATGAAAGAACTCCAGTCTATCATAGCTTATAAGCCACAATAGAAAAAGGAGTCTGGGGCCAGTAAATTGGCAGTCTATTATCACACTGGAGTGCAAAATATAATTGTAATCATCTGTCTGAGGGAGGATTAGCAGTCCTAAAATGGCCAAATTGTCCATGTTATTGTCCCATTAAGAAGAAAAGTGAATAAGCCAGGAACTGGCTTGTAGGGTTGAGATGCTGGTGCCTTACCTTCTGCCACCCCAGCGACCCATGTTCAATGGCAAGCACAGGTTGCTGGGGACAGTCGGGTAGGCAAAGGACTGAGCACCCGATGGCCGCTCTCATTTCCTGGAGGGGGAGGATCTGCATACTCCTCTGAATGACTGCCACCCAGTGGAGGCCAGGTGGCAGGGTGGGTCTAGGAGGGCAGTGGAAGGGAGGGCTGTGGTACACCAGGGACTGCATCTGCCTCCACATGTGCATGTCTACGTGCACACTGCAGCATGGGGAATTGGGAGAAAATGGAAAAAAGCAAGTCTCCATGTTTGTGAAGCCCTGCCTGCCCACTCCCAATTCCATTTCGCTATGACCACTGCCCTGACTTATGGGAGAACAGTCGGACTGGTAGACACCAGGTGGGGAAGGTAGGGACAGGGCTGAGAGTCGCCAGAGCTGACCCACCTGGGAGAAAAACCAGTATGGAAAAAAAAATAAGAAAAGTGAATAAAAAAATGTTTCTATCGAAAAAGCTCTGCAGCCATAATACTAGTGGAACACTAGAGCTGTTGAAGCCAGCTGCAGCTCAAATTCAATGTTAGTTCCAGGAAAAATTGAGTGGTGAGGAACTCCCATGACAACTGTGGGACACCCCAAGGGGGCAGCAAAGAGAAATCAAGGAGACAAACAGGGCTTAATAAGATGATGTATCCTTGAGAGTAAAAAGGAGATGTTTCATGATGAAAATTATATAGCACCTGAAAATGACGGCTATGGCCTGTGGACTCCCTCCCCCACCAGAGCTCACTACCAAGTTCCAGGGTAGCTGGTAGTGAGAGGTCCACCCACTTAGATGTAGGCTACCTCCCTGCAGGATATCCTGGAAAGTTAAGCTAAAGCACTAAACTGACCTCTGAAGGAGTCTCAGAATTAAAAGTGGCTGCTAAGCTGCAGGGTCACAGGGCACTACAAAAGCTAAATGGGTCCAGGGTGGTGCTGTTAACACCAGGTGTAGGAAAAAGAGAAGTCGGTAGGGTCAGCATAGGTATCTCTGTCCACCCCATTTGTCCCCAGTCTACCCCTTATCAAAGCCTCACCACTCCCAGAACTGAGAAAAGTAAAAGAAGAAAAGGCTACAGTATCTTTGGGTTGCAGGGTTCTCATGCTGAAAGCCCTGTAGGTGAGATTGGATGTCTGCCATTGCTGATCCTCCTTGCCAATGCTGTTGTTTTGAGGTTTGTGTGGACTGCCATCTTGTGGACATAGCAGGTTTATGGACTGATCCGCTGCATTTCTCGAACTGTAAAATCCCCCAGGCTACCAAATCCTTCCAAGCCTCCAAAGCAGAAAAATACATTTTTTGCTCCTATTGGATGTGAACAACTAGCGTGGCTGGGTAAGGAGTCCAGAATTTTAACTGTTGATTTTACAGGGTCCATAACAGTGGGATATACTACCATTCCACCTTAGTGGTGGTAGCAGCATAATCATGGTAAAAAGAAACAAAACTGGTGGTGCCATAGAACGTCTGTTTTTTCTACTAAATTTTGGCAGAATTTGTTCCTTAACAGCATAATTAAGGAACCAAATAATGATTGATCATGGATGGGCATCAGGAGCCATAGAATTTGGACCTAGGGCCCAGTGAGTCCATTCATCATCTAGTGGGAAATTGGATGGGAGATCGAGTGTGGTACATAAGAAGCTGTTTAGAAATTCCCAAAATTGTTCCTCTGTGAGTTCCTGGGAACACCATATAGCTGAATGTTCATATGAATAGGCCATGTTTTCAAGATCTTCCTGCTGGACTGCCGGTTGTGCCTGTATGTCTTGAATGTCCCTAATGACCTGATCTAGGGTGTCCACACTGAAATCCGGAGCTGAGGCCTGCTCCTCCATTGCTGCCGTGCATGGTTTCAGTGCTGGCACATCCTTTCTGACCTCTTTAATATCCTGGAGGGCCTCTTCAACTTTAGATCTTCTGATAAACAGTTTCCAGCTTTACTTTCTTATTTTGTTTCCCAGATCTTTGCCTGGATGAGGCCTGAGCACACTGTGAACCAGAGATCTGGGAGGGCTTCGAGTCCAACTACTTAGAGCAGGATCCGTTGACATCCTCCATCGTGAGTCATTGTTTCCAAGTAGAGGACAGTTCTACAACAGTGAGTAGCTCTTCTGAATCAGGTCGCTAGCAGGAGCAGAGAGCTCAAGTGCTCATACTGTGCGTGATGTCACCCAGACGTCCCCATGAAGCAAGTTTGTGATTTATTGTCAGCAGGAGGCACCAATGCAGACCTGGTACAAAAACTAGGAGCCATGATCCAGAATAACTAAATTTAGAAACAAAGACTCTGATGGCAGAAGCAGACCAAAGACCCATTCATCTGCCCATAGTTAATACAACTTTACCCACCAGCCAAGTGCTGCAGTGGGTTATTCACCCCCTTCCCTCTGCTTCCTCCCCTTTCTGCTTCCCTCAGCTGGGATTATGAGTCCTCTGGTCCTGTCCCACCCATCTTTAAGCCCATTAATGGTCCTTGCCCCCACAACCTCTGCCAGTAATCTGTTCCAAGGCTCCCCCACCCTTTCTGGGAAGCAAAATGTCCTCACATCTTTCATAAATTTACTACTCACTAATCTCCAGCTTAGTCCCCTCATGATTGCATCTCTATTTATAACAAACAGGTCCTTGCAATTTACCCTATTTATACCTCTTTGGAACTTATAAGTCATGCCCTCTGTTTCTGCATTTTATCACATATAGTGCTGCCTCTGCTTATATATTACTTTTATTGTCATTATGCTATATTGCTGCCTTTAAGCTACATTGTCTGTTTTACTTCCCTTAATGTGTACTCCAACTTAATGTACTTTCTGTAGCATTCTTGTACTGTTTCTCTATTTTTGTATGACTATACTTATGTATCACCATGTTGTTTCTCGTTGTTACATGTTGTACTCTCCCGGGTCATGCCTGAAAATAATCATTTTATGGCTAGTGCACCTACCCAGTCAACAAAAACTAAATAAATAAAATAAAAGTCTGTATCATGTCCTCCCTCTCCCGTCTGGCCTCCAGTGAGTACATGTTCAGGGGCTTCAGATTTTCCTTATGTGATCTGTCCTGTGGGCCCTAAATCATTTTTGTAACCTTCATTGCACTGACTCCAGCCTATCAATGAGATTTCTCAGGGTAGGACTCCAAAACTGGGCACAGCACTCCAGGTGAGGTCTCACCAGTGATCGGTATAGAGTCAGTATCACCTCCCCCTCATACTGCCAAAACCCTTCTTATACACCCCAGCATCCTAGATGCCTTGCTATAGGCCTTGCTGTACTGTCCAGTTTGCTTGAGGGAGTCATTGATGAGGAGTCCCAGACCTCCCTCTTCTGATGTAGCAGCCAGCTTAATCCCTTCCATCCAGTAATCTGTGTGTGGGTTCTTATTCCCTAAGTGCATTGTCTTGCACTTTTTGGCATTCAGTCACGACTGCCAGACCGTCTACCACCTCTCAAGCCTGTCTAGATAACTCTGAAGCTCCCTCACCCCTTCCTCACTGTCCACTCTGCCACAGAGTTTTGTTCATTAGCAAAAAACATACCTTACCCTGGATACCTTACCCTATGCCACTAATAAACATATTAAATAGGAGAGGTCCCAAAACAAATCCCTGTGGCACCCCACTTGTGACCCATTCCCCAAATGTAACCCTGTTAACCTTTAAGCTCTACTGCCTTTCACCTAACCAGTTTCCCACCCACTTGACTAATACTGTCTCTAATCCAAAGTCTTCCAGCTTTTTAGGAAGCCTCATATGCAGCAGAAAATCAAAGGCATTGCTGAAGTCAAAGTACATACATGCATACATACATACATAGTTGCCCAACAGATTAGACCTAACGGTCAATCTTGTCTGCCTGTCTCAGCTCACTAGTAGTGTATAGTAGCTGCTCTGCTTCCCCCCTTATTTCCCCTCCCCCTCCCTCTTCCCCTCCCTGTATACCTCTGTTATTCACCAAACTCCCACCCTGTACCTTGTTCCTGTGCCTGTCCCAACCCTTCTTGAAACTTGCCGTACTTACCATTTTTACCAGGTCATCTGGCAGTGCTTTCCAGGGTGCCACCACCCTCTCCATGAAATAATACTCCCTCCCCTTTCCTCTGTACTGCCCCCAGTCAACTTTAGACTATGGCCTCTCGTAGTCCCCTCATCTCTTAACTTAAACAGATCCTCCTTGATCCCTCTGCTGAACCCCTTCAGGTATTTGAAGGTGTCTACCATATACCCCCTATCCCTTCTGTCCGCCAGAGAGTACATATTTAGCTCTCTAAGTCTGTCCTTATATGACAAACCCCCCCAGACCACTAATCATCCTTGTCACCCTTCTCTGGACTCAGTGTGATGTCCTTTTTTAGGGGGTGTGCCAGAACTGCATACAGTACTCCCGATGCGGCCTCACCAGTGAGGTGCACAGGGGAAGTATAACCTCCCTTCTCCCGGATGTTATCCCCCTAGCTGTACACCCAAGCATTTTGTTTGCGTTCAGTCAATCAATCTTTATTTTACTATGCGAAGCACCATTGAGTGAGGTCATTTGCAAGGTGGACCTGGACAAATGCACATAAAAGTAAACAATATACAGGCCTTAGCCACTGCTCTTCTGCACTGCTCTGAGTGGTTCCCTTTAAAATCAGTCATCACCCCCAGATCCTTCTCCATCATCATGACAGTCAGCTGTACCCCCAAAAGTGGCACTTATACCCAGGGTTCCTAACACCCAGGTGCAGAATGCTACATTTGCATGCGTTAAACCCTAACTGCCACACATGGGCCCAGATTTCTAGCCTCCCAGGTCATCCTGAAGTGCCCTCTTATCCTCCTCACTGTTTACTACTGCCCTCAGTTTAGAATCATCTCCAAACAAACTCATTTTACTACTAACCCCCTCCACTATGTACTTAATTAACACATTAAACAGGATAGGACCCAAAACTGAACCTTGTGTAACACCATTGATGACCTCTTTTGGTGTTGAGACTTCACCCCCTACCACCACACCTACCTCTGCTGTCTATTCCTAAGCCAATTAGCTACCCAACCCACCAATTTACCTCCCAACCCCAGTTCCCTCAGTTTCAAAATTAGCCTTCCGTATGGGACCGAATGGAAATCCTTGCTGAAGTCCAGGTACAGCACAACATCTGGCTTTCCTCCATCCAGGGATCTTGTCACCCAGTCGAAAAATTCAACCAGGTTAGTTTGACATGATTTCTCCCTGGACAAACCCATGTTGGTTATCATCCTGAAAACCATTTACCTCCAGGAACTCCACCAACTGTTCCTTTAAGATGGCTTCCAACATTTCCCCCACTATAGATGTCAGGCTGACCAGTCTGTAGTTCCCTGGTTCATCCCGAGGTCCACACTTGTGGAGGGGCATGAAATGTTCCAACCTCCAGTCTAGAGGGACACATCCTGATTGGAGAGAAGAACTGAATAGTTCTGTCATTGGAGCTACCAGGACATCCACCAGTTCCTTCAGAACTCTGGGGAGGATGCCTTCTGGCCCTGGAGCTTTATGTGTCCTCAAGGACTTGAAAGCCTACCTCATCCTCCCTACATGGATCTCCTCATCTGAGAGAGCTCCCCCATGTCCCCTTTCCTGCCCCCTCCCTGAGGCAATGGTCTATCCCCTTCACTAGTGAAAACCAAGCTGAAGTAATCATTTAACACTTCAGCCTGTTCTACCCCTCTACCCATCCCCCTCCTTTCTCAGCTTTCTTATTTGTCCCCCACCCTTCATACATTTTGTAACATATCTAAAGAATTCCTTCTCCCCCTCCGTGATCCCTCTTGCTAATCTAAGCTCCTTGTTAGCCTTGGCTTTTCTTACCCTTCTGCTAACCTCCCTGGATATCCAGTGATACTCCTCATGGTCTGCCTCACTACGGGAGCATTTGTACCTTCTAAAGTCCAACTTCTAAGAGCAAATCCACTGCCTAGACTCTGTCCACTGCCCTAGTGACCCAGTCAAAAAGCACAATCAGGTTTGTCTTACACAGTCTTGCCAACCAAAACCTGTACTGCTTTACTGTTCTGTAGCTTGTTGTTCACTATGCAGGCCACTAGTCTTTCCTTCACAATGGTCTCCATCAACTTTCCCAAAATGAAGGTAAGGCTTTTGTTGTGGGAGACTTTCCCAACAAGGAAGTACACCTTAGAAGGGGAAAGGTCCTAGTGTTATACCCACCATCCAACAACATGTAGCAGGACATTAAAAAGGGTTCACCAGAAGAAAAGCTTTCTTATTGGCAAAATGAAAATTAAAACACTTTCAAAAACAAACAAAAAAAAAAAAAGTGGCTAATTCATGGCACTTTCTGTCTTCTGTTTTTGGTTCTTCGAGCTCTTTAAATGAGAGACAGGATCACATGATCTAACTTTTCTGAGCTTCAGAAACAGCTTAGCCAGGAAACTCCAAAAGATTTTGGAAAATGGAGCAATTTCGAAATATGGATCACATGGACATGTAAACAGGCATATCATGTGCTGGCTGGTGTAAAAGGGGGGAGTTAGCTGACTGTCCCCCTTGGTTGGGGATGAACCTGAGCCAGAGAGTAAACTACTAAGAAAATACCCACCTCAGCCAGTCAAGACTGACTCATTGAATGTGATTAAGCAAAATTCTGACAAACAAATCCTATGTACAAAATGAATCTTGTTATTTGGTAGTTTCAGTTTCAATCTAGAGAGCACAGCTGTGTTTCTCCATTTATCCTCCTCAAGAGAATGTCAGAAACATGTGATGTGGCTTCTGTAGTTCCAGAAACAGCCCCTGATTGGCCAGGAAGCTCCAGAAGGGTTTCAGAAATGTAGCACATGGCTGTGTGCCCAGGTAAGCCATGCAAAACCTAAACTGGAGGAAGTAGTCACAAGTCAGCCAACTGCCCTCCTCATTGGTTGCAAAGAGACTGGATGGGATTGGGCATCAGGTACTGAGCAAATCTCCTGAAAATATTCCTCACTAAGTCATGCATAACTGTTCCTGCTACAGATCTTTGAAACCTGTGCTATGTTTTCCCAACTTTCTTCCTCGTGTCCAACATATATTACATAACTGATTGGCTATTTTATATGATTAGCCCTGTCCATCCATGAGGGTCATTACATAAAGGTGACACTATTCACTGTGCTAATAAACAGTAGGGTTTACATGTAGCCGATAGCTGTAGTACTATTAATGTAAATCCCACGTCACATTTACCTTTGAGCTGCGGAGGCTCAGGGTTCGTGCTCTGTTGGTGCTGCCAGTCCCACAACTGGAACTGCTGCTGGGTAAATGGGTGGTAAAGAGAAGAAGGGAGCAGACGGTTTCCTGTGCTCCAAGCACCTGGCTAGTGACTTTGCTGTCACCAATGAAAGGAGTGCCAGTGCACTTGAAAAGTGGAGTTTTCCCAGTGTTCAACTAGACCACTGTAGATATCTTCACAGAACTGGGCATCAACCCTGATGGGGCTAACATCAATAACTTGATCACCAGCCAGCCCACTGGTTCACCAGTAGGGCTACCACCTGCCATGCTGGGATCCAAGTTTGGGAGAGGACTTGGGTTGCTGAGTGTTGGCTGCATAGGGAGAGGATCAAGCATCCAAGGGACTGGTATCATCTCCTTGGAGGAAGGACCTGGTGCAGGCCTGGTGGCAGTGCAAGTGAGAGTAGCTCGAAGGGAGGGGAGGCTACTTGACACAGGGTGCATATGCCTCCACATGGTACATGGTACTGTCCACATGCTTGTAAGGACATGGGTGAGAAAACAGAAAATGGGTGAGCGGGTTTTATGAAGTGCTGCCTGTCCATTATCCAATCCATGCTATCACCTGGTGCCATACCCTATCTTCTGAATATTAGTCTCCAGAAGTGATGTCTCCTCTACATCCTGGCATCCCCATGGGGATCAATCCACGAGAGAACCATGGGTCAGGTAAGTCTCGAGGGAAATGGGATTCGGCCTTTGGACAGTGATAGGGCTGACAGTGGCCTGCTCAATTGAATGAGAGAAAGCTTTATAGAAAAACGTAAATAAATCGATCACCAAGTGTTCTGGGCAAAGTATCAGTAAAATAAAAAATTGTGAAACTGAGTGCTTTTGTAATAGCATGGTCATCGCTATCTTGGAGATCTCTAATCCCAGAAGCAGACAGTTTGAAACTAGAGTGATATAGGAAGAACTGACAGAAGCACTATTGGATGCATAACAGCGGTGTTTCTTGACATCTTCAGCAATACCTATCATATATTTAATTGTTTCCCTCTAAGTGATTGACAGTTGAATGAGGAGGGACTTGCCCCAATACTAGACCTTATGTGTCCCAGCATGGGAACCAGAATTAAATTTGGATATGGCATTACAAATGTTGCAAGCATGTAATTTCAAGGAAAATAAAGGTTTACCAATCACAAGTTATAATCTGAATAGAGACATTGATTTTCTTATGTCCTTATCTGATGATAATCCTAATCAAAATTTTGACTTTTTAAGGGAGCTGGATGTAGGCCCAGCTGAAAGATTAAATGAGTATTATTTGAAAAAAGGGCACTACCGGGACGAGGGCTAGAAGTACTTTTTGTCCAAATCAACAGAGACATCCTACATGTTAAGGTTTTTGAATCTATGATAAGAAAGCACATTAACAAATTAAAGGCAAACAATCACCCACCACCGTTTCACAACTTTTCTACAGGAGAAAGGCAAGCACCTAAAGAGCAGCTGATGCATTCAGGAGAACTTTACAAAAACATAATAATTATATGTAGTCCAGATTGTATTTCACATTACTTCTGTATCCCTCCTCCCTATTATTTATTACTGAGGTCATTTGCATGAAAACAGGATCTTTGCTCCTAAAGCATTAATCTACTCCTGTTGCTGTCTCCCTACCTGAGGTCTCTCTGCAGTATGGTGAAGCCATTTGGGCTGTATTGCACAGTGTCTGTTAGGTGCCCTGAGCCCTGTCTGTGACATAACTACTCTGTGTGTCTGTGGAGTATAGTGAAAGCTATTTAGGCTGTATTATCACTGTCTGTTAGGTGCCATGATCCCTGTCTATGACATAGGTAACATTCTGTGTCTCTCTGGAGCATAATGAAGCCATTTAGGCTGCATTACATATGTTTGGTGCCCCAAGCCCTGTCTATGACATACTGTAGCTACTCTGTGTGTCTGTGCAGCATAACGAAAATTATTTAAGCTGTATTACACAGTGTCTGTTAGACGCCCCAACCCTTGTGTGTGACATAGCTACTTTGTGTCTCTAATCAATATAGTGAAAGCTATTTTGGCTGTATTACACATTTTCTGTTAGGTGCCCCAAGCCCTGTCTGTGACATAGCTACTCTGTGTGTGTCTTTGCAGTATAGTGAAAGCCTTTTCAACTGTATTACACATTGTCTGTTTGGTGCCCGAGTCCTGTCTGTGAGATAACTACTCTGTGTCTCTCTGCAATATAGTGAAAGCATTTCGGCTGTATTACACAGTGTCTGTTAGGTGCCCCAAGCTCTGTCTGTGACATAGCTACTCTGTGTCTCTCTGCGGTATACTGAAAGCCATTTCAGCTGTATTGCACACTTTCTGTTAGATGCTTCAAGCCCTGTCTGTGACATAGCTACTCTCTGTGTCTGTGCAGTATAGTGAAAGCAATTTAGGCTCTCTTACACAGCGCCTGTTAAGTGCCCTGAGCCCTGTCTGTGGCATAGCTGTTCTGTGTGTCCCTGCAGATTTTAGCTGTATTACACACTGTCTGTTAGGTGTCCTGAGCCCTGTCTCTGACATAACTACTGTGTGTCTCTCTGCAGTCCAGTGAAAGCCATTTAGGCTGTTTTACACTGTCTGTTAGCCTGTTAGGTGCCCTGAGCCCTGTCATAGCGACACAGTGTGTGACGTATTTCTGTGGCATAGAGAAAGCCACGGCTGTGTCTACTATGTCTTGTATTTCCCAGTCTAAGTCTACTAAAAGGAAGCATAGTGCTGCTGCACGTGCAACTGAAAATGATGTGGACAATATAAATTCTAGCACTAATGAAGAACATAGTGACAATAATAATATCACCAGGACTGGCACTAAATGTCCTGCTGAACCAAAAAAGCATGCTAACAATGAAATGATAGTACAGTTTTGGAAAGAACTTACAGGAGTTACTCGTAGAGGTATTGAACATTCTGCCAGATGTGCCAGGATACTTCCAGTTGCTGAAGCAGCATGCAAGGACAAGGAAACATCCTCCTCAAATAAAAGCTGAGATGCTGAGCCATGAATGCTGATAAAGATGGTGGTGATAGTGGGGACTGGGAATGAGATAGCCTAGGCTATGACCCACATGATGATGATGGCATGTTCAGGTCTTCTGAATCTTGTAGTGATGAGATCTGTAGTTTTGATGAGGGTGTAGGAGAGGATGCCACTGTAGGGCATGAGAGTCAAGTGCAAAAAAAAACAAATCACTATGCTAAACATAAGAATAAGAAAATGGCATGAATGAGACAAATTAATGGGAACAAGGAAATGGCAGTGTAGGGTTTCCTCCAGGTTCTTTGACTATACAAGAAATAGTGCTAGGCACCATAGTACAAAGCACAAAGGGTAAATCTTTAGTGCGAAATTTATTTTATATTGACCCTACAGACAATACTTGAGCTGTATGCAGTCTGTGCAAAAAGAGTGTCAGTCGTGGTTGCAAAGCAGGACATTTTGGGACATCAGTAATGATATAACATGCAAAGGCAAAACACCCAGTTGAGTGATCAGGGCAAAGATTGTGGTTGCTATGGGCAGTAGTGGGGGTGGTGGTGGTGGTGACCATATTGACAAAGAACTGGAAGCAGGAACTGACATTGAATCACTTGATGTGTCCTTGCAGTCTTCCCAAGCAAACATAGATTGTTTTCTTCTGATACCATCAAGTACTGCAAAATTCCACAGTAGTACTCCACCTGAAAAGGGTGTGAAAAGTACAATCCCCCTCAAAATTAAAAATATCTCATCATTTTCATCAATTAACATTAAGAGAAAGTGTTGTAAGGACATCAAAATTCATCTGCAAGCATCCAATGTGCCAGCTGTTAAATCGAGCCATTGCAGCGCTGTTGGCCAATTGTCACCTCCCTTTGCTTTTGTTGCCCAAAAAGGTTTCCTCGAGTTCATGAACCAGATTGAACCATGGCACACTGTTAACTGTAGAACATATTTCTCAAAAAAGGCTGTTCCACAGTTGTATGACTTGGTGTGTAATGTGGTCACTAAACAGTTGAAACTCTCTGAGGTGAAGCAGGTTCACATAACAATGGATATATGGACCAGCAGCCAAACAAATGACTACATGACTGTTATAGCTCATTGGGAAGTTTTCAGTCAGAAAGTAATAATCCCTGTTCCACTTTAAGTAGTAGGAAGCAGGCTGTGTTATGTGTCACCACATTTGAGGAAAATCACACTGCTGTAAATATTTTGCAGGAGCTGCAAAATCAATTCTTGAAATGGCTTACTCCACATTCCTTATCTCCAGGGTTCATAGTGCCACATAATGGTGCCAACATAGTCAAGGTTGTTAGAGATGGCAGTGGCTATCACATATCTTATTTTGTGTATTGT
Source organism: Neoceratodus forsteri (assembly GCA_016271365.2). Lineage (NCBI taxonomy): Eukaryota > Metazoa > Chordata > Ceratodontiformes > Ceratodontidae > Neoceratodus > Neoceratodus forsteri. Next base: position 1,372,125,933 of record CM057456.1, read on the forward strand.
TTAAATCTTCTCATAAATAGTTTCTTAAATGGAAACAGAAATGTTGAAAACCAGTTAGGTCTTGCTAGGAAAATATGTGGGCATTTCAGCCACTCTGTGAAAGCACAAAAAATATTGACGGGGCTGAAGAAGTCAAACAACTTACCCTTGCATATATTAAAGCAAGAAGTTTCAACCCACTGGAATTCAATATTTTACATGTTGGTAAGGCTTCTTGAACAGAAAAAAAACTGAACATGACTACACCATGCAGAATCAAATAGGTGAAGTAGACACAGTGTTCATTTCAAGCAACTGGACTCTACTGGAACCTTTGGTCACCTTACTGAAGCCATTTGAGGTTGCCACGTGTGATGTCAGTGTGGACAGTGCAACTCTGAGTCAAAATTCTTCCTCAAATCAGATTTCTTCACATTTTCTTTAATGACATAAAGAAAGACTTTCAGTCAAAAGACGGCACCACTGCCATTATGCTGGCAAATGATTTGAGTATCAGACTGTTGACTGATCAGAGACTAAATGCCATATTTAAGAATGACACCTATGTGTTGGCTACATTGCTAGATCCCCACTTTAAGGGGAACATTGAAGTTATCCTTCCTGCAGAGGAAGGCATTGATTATTGGAGAGATCTTCTAATAACCAAATTTGACATTGCCTTACAAACATTAACTGATTTACAGCAGTCAAACCCTGCCGAACCATGAGAGTGCACCTCTGGTGAAGACAATAGCATATATATCAATTCTTCACAGTCAGTGTCATCAGCAAGGGAAAGGACATCTATAGCTGTATGTTCAGGGTCAGAAAGTCAAACCACTTCTGAGTCACCTGCAATAACATGGACTAATATCCTGTAAAGAAAGTGCAGCTGGTTCATTTGCCAGACTGGTAACTCTCATGCAGCACAATAATCCTGGAGCATTTTGCAGACCATACTGTGATTGGTCTTGATGAAGATCCAGTATGCTACTGGAAACAAAAGAGAACAATATGGGCAGATCTAGCAAATCTTGCAATAATGTCCTCACTTGTTCACCTTTAAGTGTATATTCAAAACGCATATTTAGTGCAGCTGGAGAAATAGTCACAGATCACAGAACACTGCTAAGTTCTGCAAATGTGGAATGGCTTACATTTCTCAGAATGAATGCTGACAATTTCCCAATTGTCACAAACACTGAATTATGCAACTCTGACCCTGAACATGAACAACAGCCTGCAAGCAGTGATACAGAATATGATGACTAGGTTGTGTATGAAACAAACGGAACCATCACCACTGCCACCATTCCAGGCACACTAGTACAACTCTTAGTTTTCTTTTGTCAGTCAGCAGTCTATATTGTGTAAGTCTGATTGATGCCAAATATGGGTAACATTTCTGGAAACAGCAGCAGCCTCACTCGGAGCAGCTATGCCTCTCATACCTGTCTCATCAATGCCCACCATGGGTAGAGTCTTTTAAAACAGCAGCAGGCTCAATCACAGCAGCTGTGCCTCTTGTACCTAAATCAGCAATGCCCACCTTGGGTATGATTTTTGAAAACAACAGCTGGCTCAATCAGAACAGCTGCCCTTCTCATACCTACCTCAAAAATGCCTGCCATGGGTATAATTTTTGGAAACACCAGCAGGGTAAATCAGAGCACCTGTGCATCTTGCACCTACTTCAGAAATGCCGACCATGGGTATAATTTTTAGACATAGCAGCAGGCTCACTATGAGCAGCTGTGCCTCTCTTACCTGTCTCAGCAATGCCTGCCATGGGTATAATTTTTGAAAACAGCAGCAGACTCGCTAAGAGAGCCTGCACCTCTCATATCTGCCTTAGTAATGTCCACCATGGGTATAATTTTTGGACACAGCACCAGGCTTGCTAAGAGAGCCTGCACCTCTCGTACTTGCCTCAGCAATGCCTTCCATCGGTATAACTTTTGGACAAAGCAGCAGGCTTGTTAAGACAGCCTGCAGCTCTTGTACCTGCCTCACCAATGCCCACCATGTGTATAATTTTTGGACTCGCATCAGGCTCACTTAGAGGAGCTGTTCCTTTCATACCTGCCTCAGCAATGCTCTCTATAGGTATAACTTTTGGACGCAGCAGCAGGCTTGCTAAGAGAGCCTGCACCTCTTGTACCAGCCTCACCAATGCCCACCATGGGTATAGTTTTTGGACTCAGCAGCAGGTTTGCTAAGAATAACTGTGCCTCTCATACCTGCCTCAGGAATGCCCACCTTGGGTATAAGTTTTGGAAACAGCAGCAGGCTCGCTAAGACAGCTGTGCCTCTTTTACCTGCCTCAGCAATGCCCGCCATGGGCATAATTATTGGAAACAGCAGCAGGCTTACTAAGAGAAGCTGTGCCTCTTGTACTTGCTTCAGCAATGCCCTCCATGGGTATAATTTTGGACACAGCAGCAGGCTCGCTAAGAGAGCCTGTACCTCTCGTACCTGCCTCACCAGTGCCCACCATGGATATAATTTTTGGACACAGCAACATGCTTACTAAGAGAAGCTGTACCTTTTATACCTGCCTCAGTAATGCCCACTATGGTTATAATTTTTGGAAAGAGCATCAGGCTTACTAAGAGCGGCTGTGCCTCTCATACCTGCCTCATCAATGCCCGCCATGGGTATAACAGCTCTGGGCACCTAACAAGCAGTCTAATAGTCCAATAAAACAGTCTTTCTCATGATTTTTGTTATGGTAAGGGTCAGGTAATCAGGTAGTAGAAGGAATTGGGTAATACCTACCTAACCTGACCCGACTACTCATTTTTCATCCGAGTATTTTTAAGGTACTTTTGGGGTACCCAAGGGCAGTCTTGGGGGTTGGGTATTTTAGTACCTGCCCATCCCGAAACTAAATGTGTAAAAAGATTTACACTGTGAGGTCTCCATCAAACCAAAAGTTTGACGGAGGTCATCTTCCTGAGATAATTACATAGAAAGTTTAGACACCTCATTAAACAGGGTCATCATGTTGGCTTCCTGATTCCTTTTGCAGTAAATGCAGTTTTTGCATTGCATTTATTTCTGTGCATCAGTGATTTATTGAGAAGAGGTTAGCGTCGGACTTGTGGTATAAGTGGAACTTTAGGTTTGTCCCATGAGCACCTCTGTTCTTGGGGTTACTCTTTCTTTTCATTTGTCTGTGTATCAACACTTTTGAAAAGGAAATACACATTTTTTTATCCTTAAAAACTGAGTACCATGGCTGTAACATGCACAAAATTATTTAAATGTCTCAGCTTCAAGGAAGGGGTAAACAGTGCAGAGCAGGAATTAGCACTGACTCAGTGACTGTGCTCCCCCCAAAGACATCACTTCTGGCCCACTCACTAGCATCCTTGCACTGACCATACACATAGGAGAGTCATGCAGATATCAGAACAGATGAGTTTTTCATCAATCAACTGAGTATTTAACAATATCTTCCTGCTGCTCATACTCAGATATAATGATTTTGAGAGTACGCCAGGAAACAATATAATGCAAAAACATCTCAAACCGTTGGCTCTTTAAGCTGATGTCCATTTACAAAGGTGTCCTGTTTAGAATGAGTAAATGATTAAAATAAGTTGCAGTACAATATAGAATGTAAATAAATCCATACAAATGGCTTAAAGAAAACATAAACTTTGCAGGTCCTCTTAAAGTTTAAAAGCCCGGGAACATTTTTTTCACACACGGTATTGATCTTACCTGTAGGTCTTAGCAATACAGAGATATTCATATCTAAATCAGCCATAATTTCACACAAGGCACCTGCCATGTAATGTTAAGTTGAGATGGTAAGTGATGCCATGGGAGGATTAGTTGAGCTTAAAAAGCAGATGTTCCCATTTATTAATCAAAGTACCAGCGGTACTGAGTGGTGCCAAGGTATGCATGTGTCATTTTTGTATACTAAAAAATAACATATACATGCAAAGCAATGTACATGCAGATGCTGTACAATACAAACATATATATGCACACAAGCATACACCTAAAAAAATAAACAAGCATATCCCACACAATACAGAAACTCAAAATGTTGAACCTAATCAGTTCCTGCACAAGGGCCTCTGAAGTCAGCATGATATTTTGTCAACTCAAAATGTCTTATGAACTGTCATTGTTGAGCCTCCACTACTCCCTCTTGTGATTGATTATTCCTGGTGTATTGGGACAATTACATTTTTCATTTTCTTCATTCCCGAGTCACTAAGAGCACTGTGGTTTGAAAACCTACTCCTAGCTCTGTAAGCCATATTACTGCTATCAGAAATGCCATCTGCTCTAAGTAATGAACTGTCTGTTAACTTGAATTAGTGCTTCCCAATGAGTTACATTCAGACCTTGACAGTCCTGCAAGTCACAGATGAAACATTTCTGTCACAGCGAAGTAAGAGTTCTATAATAAAAACATAAATTGTAGTGAGAAAGAAATAAAATTCACAGCTGGGAATCAAACCCAACACCACTGATCTGGTAACCTGCAGCTTGACAACTGTACTAAGGTTCCTTGACAGGAAATTCATTCTGTGACAAATCACATCCAAGAAACAGTACAGCCCCCCCACACACACACTTCACAGCTGCAGAAAATTTTTGTAATGAACTCTCTGTCAACTTGACTTAATGCATTCCCAAATTGCATCCAAACCTTAAAATCTCAGCTGCAACTTTTTAAGTTGCCTGCAACACAGAAGATCAAACCTTGATGAAAGTTTATCACTAAAATCTGCAATGACATCTAAGAGCTTCTCTAATACTACATAAACTGTAGTGAAAAAGGAAAAAGTTCCACACTGTGGCTCAAACCTGGACTTGTAACACAGAAGTAATAGTTTAATATTAACAACATCAACTGTAGTGAGTAAGAAAAAATGTTCATAACTGGGAATCAGACCCAGGCCTCCTACTCACTACTGTTCTAGTAGGCTGTAACTCTACCACTGCACTAAGATTCCTTAAGAGGAAATGCATGTTGTGAGACACCATATCACACAGTAAGTGCAGATCACCCCACCCCCCAACACACACGCAGCTGCAGTGGATTTTAACAACAAGCTATCTCTGAATTTGAAGTAATGCACTGCAAGTTGCTTTCAAAGATCAAAGTCTGTGCTGGAACTTTTTAAGTCATATGCAACATGGAACTTCAAACCTTGCAGAAACTCTATCACTAACATCAGCAATGGCATCTAACCACTTCTCTCATACTACGTAAATTGTAGCGAGAAAGAAAAAAAAATTTCCCACTGTAGATCAAACCCAGACTTGTAACATAGGAATACCACTGCAATGTTACCAGCATAAACTGTAGTGAGAAAGAAAAAAAAATGTTTACAGTACAAGTGACATTAAACTATTCCCTCAACTCACTGGTGTAGCATTGTTCAATGAGTTTCCTAATCTGTGCAGTGTTTAATTCAATGAATTAGTAAAAGGTTAGTATTGGTTTGCAACTAGCTGTTATGTACTATAAGCTGAGTGCTTATAGTTTCATTTCAGAAGGCAGACTAAACAACTCTTAAGGAATGCTGTGATATTTATAAACAATGCTCTTTTATTTATTTATTTACTTATTTATTTATTTATTTATCAAGTCTAGGATTACAAATACCTTTGAGCCTTGGCTCTTTTACAAAGGTTCCACGTCAGAGAAATACAAATTATGAAGAACATCAAGACAGACATTACAACAATGTGGACATTGCAAACAGAGTACAGATTAATACAATTCAAGGGTAGCATTGTAACAAGGCAGCCTGCGGCATTTGTCAGAGAAAATAGACAACAGATGAGAAGTGCCAGAATCATAGAGAGAGGGAAGAGGGGAGGGGGGAAGAAGGAATGTAGGAAGGGTGGGGGAGAGGGTGAAAAGTGCAGCATTGGGCTCTTAAGGAATGCTGTGATATTTATACACAATGCTCTTAAGGAATGCTGTGATATTTATAAACAGTGCCATGAAAATGCATTGCATAAACTCTGCAAAACAGCTACTGCCATTTCACTAAACAGTTACAAGAGAATTGAATAGACAGTGAAGGATGGTTGGAAAACAGTTGAAAGCTTCAACAGTTCAAGTTGCCATTGCAGTAGCATCACAAAAAAATGCTACACCAGTGAGTTGATGGAACAGTTTAATGTGACTTGCACTGTACAACTGGAAATCGAACCTAGGACACCTACCCACCGCTGTTTTATTGTTTGTATCTCTACTAGTGCCCTACAATGCCTTGACAGAAATTGCATGCTGTGGCAAAGGACATCCATAAGTGAGTGCAGGCACCCCACACACACACACATGCAGAGGAGTTTAGTAATGAACTGTCTCTCAATTTGAAGTAATGTTTCCAAGCTGAATTCAAACCTTAAAGTCTCAGCTGGAATGTTTTAAGTTTTCTGCAGTTTGGAACCTCAAACATTGCTGAAACCCTATCACCAAATATCAGCAATGACATCTAACGATTTCTCTCGTACTGCATAAATTTTAGTAAGAAAGAAAAAATGATCTGCATGGGGATCGAACTGAGTCCTTGTTTTGGTCTGAAACTCTATGCAAAGACCTAAAAGCCCTATTACTTATATTATTAATGACATCATGCAGCCACATCACTCTCACTGAATGTACATTTGTACTTCACTAAATGCAAAGAAAGAGTAAGTATGACCATAATAGGCACTTACAAGCCATGCTTGTTGGAGCATAAAAAAGCACCTGTTTTATTAATTTTGTTTTAATGTTTTATTAAATGGCATACTTCTTTTATAACAGTTGATTTATATATGCAGTGCCACTACAGAGCATTCTCATTTACTTTTTCAACTGCCATCGAAAGGAGTTCAGTTGATAACAATATTTAGCTTGGGTAAGAAGTTCTCCTCTCATTACTCAGTGATGGTCTCCAAAACATTGTTGGTGGATGGCTCCAGGAGATGCCTTTCCAATGAAAAGATGGCTGAGAGTTTGAGCAAATCATGGCCACCAACATAGCTACTTAGACAATTATGGCAAAACAAGGCCCATTGGCCCATTCAGTCTGCCCACCCAGCCTAACTACTTTACATTGACCCTACTGGCCATCCATCCCCTTTGTTTCTGCCCCTTCCCTTTTCTTAATAGTCCCACATGTCTGTACCACCTTGCTTGAAACTGCTTACTGATTTTTCCTGTACCACTTGCTCCAGCTGCTTGTTTCACTTGTCAGCCACTCTTTCTGTGAAAAAGTGCTTATGGACATCCCTTTTGAATCTCTCTCCTGCAAGCATAAATCAGTTCCCTGTCATCTTTCTATTTGAGCTCATGGAGAAAAGTTCCTTGGTACTCACCCTATTACCTTATTTACCTTACGCAGGTACTTACATGTGTTGATCATGTTGCCCCTTTCCCTCCTTTTCTCAAAGGTTTATTTGTTCAAGTCCTGCAGGTTCTCCATGTTTGTCATGCCCTCTAGTCCATGGACCATCTTGACTCCCTGCTTCCACCCTGTTGCAGTCTCTCCTCAGGTGTGGACTCTAGTACTTTGTGTAGTATTCCAGGTATGGTCACACTAGTGACCTGTACAATGGGAGGATCCCCTCCTGACCACTACTGTCTTCTCCCTCCCTATTCAGCCCATCATTCATTCTGTCTGTCTTCTGCACAGCTCTGTTACAATGTGCTGTGGTTTTAGGCTCTCCAGTATCATTAATCCTAGGTCCTCTTCCTCCATGGTGCTTTCCAACACCACTCCATTTTATATTGCACTCATGAGTTCTTCTTCCCAGTGTACATCACTTCACATTATTTTAGTATTGAAGCTCATCTGCCAGATTTTTGACCAGCTCTACAACCTTGATACATAGATGCATAGATAATGTCAGCAGATAAGGGCCTACGGCCCACCCAGTCTGCCCATTTGAGCTTGTAAGTTTACTTTATGTTTTATTTTTTTATTTATTTATTGTATAATCGGATTTACAACCTTTGAGCCAGCAGCTTGTTTACAAAGGTACCTCATCACAGATAGGACTCACATGGTTAACATAGTTTACAGAGTACAGTCAAGACAGAGTAACAGATTTTTACATGTTTACAGAATACAGACATACAGAGTCAACATAGTATTACATAGGTTGCATGAACAGAGATACATATTATTACATACAATTGCTTGAACATGTGTAGATAAATAAACATTTCAAGTAGTACCAGCAGGTATTGGCAGAGGAGAGAGGGTCCAGCGGGGATTAGGGTGGGTGGGTGTTCAGCCCAGTGGGCCATGTCAATAGTGCCAGAGGAAACAGCAGAGTATCTTTAGTGACAGGTGCAGCAGCGGGTGTTGAACAGCAGGTCTCATAAGGCAGCTTTGAAGGGGGCAATTTTGGCAGTGTTGGAAATGACTGCATGGAGTGAGTTGAACCAGGTAGGGGCTCTGTAGCTGAATGACCTCCGAGCCCAGGAGGTCCTAGTTCTGGGCACTAGTAGAGTGACCTTGTCTGAAGTTTGGGTGGTGGCTCTGGGGTGTGTAAACTGGAAGGAGGCAGACACCCCGAGGGGGGGACCCCAAGTAGGATCTTCTTGGTTAGCAGGCCAGTTTGGTAGCAGATGCGTTTGTTGAGGTTTAGGAGTTTGGCCATGTCATAGAGTTGACAGGTGTGGGTGAGTCTGGGGGCACTGGTCAGTAGCCTGCAAGCCTTATTTAGCATGAGTCTAATCTTGCTGAGGGCAGTGGAGTCAGCAGCACCACATACTGGGAGGCCGTAATCAATTAGGGACATTACTGCGGACGTGATGGCGAGCCTGAGGGCAACAGGTGGGAGGCAGTCCTTGTGCCGATACAGGATGCCAAGGTGCGCGTTTGCGGTGGAAGCAAGGGCAGTAATGTGGGCATGAAAGGTGAGAGCTGAGTCAAATGTGATTCCAAGGTATTTGTACAAGTAAACTTGTTCGAGTGGTTGACAAGTGCTGGGGAAGATTTGGAGGGGACTTTTTCTGGCTTTGTTCTGGGGGTGGGCAAAGAGCATTGCCTTAGTTTTTTTTGAGGTTAATTACTAGTCTGCTCTTCTTAAACCAATTCTCAGCATCATTGAAAGAGTGCTGGAGGGAGTCTTGGAGGGAGGTGAGATTTTGTGAGCTGCATAAATCATGGCGTCATCAGCATACAGCAGAATATTGCCAGAACAGGCACTAGGCGGGGTGTTTAGGTACAGGCTAAAGAGTACTGGGCCCAGGATAGAGCCCTGGGGAACCCCTGAGCAGATGGGACAGGTTTCTGAGAACACCCCATTGATTTTGACACACTGGGAGCGGGCTGATAGGTAGCTCGCACACCAAGAAAGGGGGCCAGTGAAGAAACCTGTATGGTTGAGGGCATTTAGTAGGAGTGGGTGGGAGACAGTGTCAAAGGCCTTAGAGAGATCAATGTACACTGCCCCCACTAGTGAGCCGTGGTCCAGATAGGTGTGTAGGAAGTTGGAGAACTCCATTAAAGCTGTGCCTATACTGTGACCAGCACGGAAGCCATGCTGTTCTGGACACAGGATGTTATATTTTGCAAGCTATTCCATGAGTTGGGTGGCCACCACTTTTTCTAAGGCTTTGGAGAGGGGGGGAGAATGGAAATTGGTCAATAGTTGCTGGGGGCGGACCGGTCACCACCTTTGTGGATAGGTGTGACTGTCACAGTTTTCCATGCTGTGGGGAACTGCCCCAGACAGAGGGATCAGTTCAATAGTTCTGTAAGTGGGACAAGGACCTCATCCAAGGCCAGCCAAAGTATTTTTGGGTCCAGGGGGTCACTGCTAGGACTGGTGCCTTTTAGTGCTTTAAGCAGGAGTGGTTTGGCTTCCTGAATGGATACCTTGTGTAGGTAGAACCGGGGATGCTGTGAATCTGAAGGCGATGGGTTGTGAGTAGGGTCGAAAAAGTTACTCAGGAGGACAGGGCTAAGATCAGTAAAGGAGGAGTTAAGGCAGTTGGCAATGTCTGTGGGGTCAGTGATGGTGGTGCCATTGACTGTAAGGTGTGCTGGGGGGAGCAAGATTTCCCAGTTATTTCTTTTAAATTGTCCCAGAAGTTCCAGGCGCAGCCCCATGAGGAGGTGAGAGTGGCCTGGTAGTGGTTTGCCTTGGCTTTGCAGATGGCCCATGTGCACCTGTTCAGGGCAGCGTTATATGCCTGTCTGTCGGCAGCCCAACCAGTCTCGGTGGCAATATGCCAAATGTTATCCCTGTCCTTGAGCAGTTGGAGTAGGGCAGGGGTGACCCAGGGTGCATTTTGTTTTTTGGAGCGGATCATGGTGAAGGGTGCTAAAAGATCACAGGCCTTGGTAAAAGCCTGTGAGAATAGGTCGAGGGCAGTGTCAACGCTCGTTGCCTGGTGGATGGCAGACCAGTCAATGTGAGCGAGGAACTGCCTGAGTTTTTGCAGTCCTCCTGGGCGAAGGCACCTGCAGTGAGTGGTTTGGGTTACTGGTTTGGGTGTGGGGGTAGACCAGAGGAATAGGAGAGGGGAGTGGTGGCTTAAGGAATCTGGGAAGACTTGAATATATTGAACCTTTTGGGGTCGGTTTGAGACAATGATGTCTAGGAGGGTGCTTGTCCCTGCCTTTTGGTTAGATCTGGTGGGTTGTGTGACAAGTTGAGTCAAGTCCAATGCAGCAAAAGTGTCTCATTGGTGAGGCAGTGGGACTGAGCCAGTTTACATTGAGGTTTCCCACTAGGACTTGTTGGGCCTTATGGGGGAGGGAGGAGAGATATTCAGTGAGAGATAATATTGCGGGACTCTGGTTCCTTGGGGGGATATAGGAGACTGTGAGATAGACGGGGCTCTTGGATGGGTCTGGGGTGAGTTTGAGGGTGAGGGTCTGGACACCATCTACAAGCTTGAGGGCTGGGAGGGCATGGCCTACGATGCTGTCATGAGCATAGAATGCACAACTGCCTCCACGGTTACCTACTCAATCCTCGTGAAATAGGGTGTAGCCTGGGAGGGAGACAAAGAAGTCCAGGGTGGACTTCATTAGCTAGGTTTCTACTAGGGCTAAGATGTCTGCTTGGTGTGATATAACCCAGTATTGAATGGCAGCGAATTTTTTAAGCAGGCTGCATACATTCATGGAGGCAATCCAGAGTTTGTTGGACTTAGATGGTGGATTGGTAGGGGCAGGGCCTGGGTTTGGGTGGATATTACCAGAGAGGAGTAGTAGTATGACTAAGGCTGTAGCGCTAGGCTGGCAGTTTGTTAGTTTTTTGTTGGTACGTTGAGGGGCTGGGCAGGCAGTGGCTGAACAGGGAATGGGCAGGGTTTGGAGGGTCTGGAAGATGCAGAGGGGTGGAGCCAGGGGAGCCAGAGTCAGAGGTGGGGTTGGGGGCATGCAGGGGTGGATGCAGGGGTCCGGGTGCATTGACATGGTGGTGGGTGGGTGGGCTACTGTGGTTAGGTATGTGGGCACCATAGACCATGGGCAAGGGCTGAGGTCTGGCTGGTGGGAAGTAGGTTCCAAGAGTATAAGAAGATGATGCATATGAGGTGGAATTTAGTACTCATGATGCCAGGTAGCCTTGGAGTTAGCCACAGTAGCTGGGGAGTCAAAGTTTTAGGAGCTGTAGAAATCAAGCCAAAATAGTTTTGGCTTGCTGGCTTGGTGAATGGCACTACTGACTTTAGCCTCAAAAGTGCTGGGTTTGAGACCTTAGAAAGAACTGTAGTTCCCTTATTTTTTTTTTTGGGGGGGGGGTTAAGGAGTAAAAAGGTTTAAGAGCTTTAAGATCCAATAGAATTATGTTTTGGCTTGATGGCCTGGTGGTAGAACTGTAGACTTTTGTCCCAAAGATACTGGGTTTGAGACCTGTGATAGAACAGTAGAATGATTTGGTATATTTAAAGAGCAGAAGCTTTAAGAGTGTTCAGATTCAAAATAATTATATTGTGGCTTAAAGGCAGAGCTGCTGATTTGGGGGCTAGGTGAGCAGGGTTTGAGAACTGCAATGGGACAGCAGAGAGAATGTTTTCTAGGTGAATTATGGTGCCAAGAAGCTATAAGAGCTTTAGGGAACTAGTACAATTTGTATCAGCTTGCTAGTCCAGTGGTAGAGCTGCCTGATTCAGGTGTTAAGCATATAGGGTTTGAGACCCACAGAGTAACAGCAGAATGTATTTTTTTTAGCTGAGCATGGGGCCAAAAGGTATAAGAGTTATGGATCAGAGGGATTCAATAGCCTGACTCATTGGCTTAGTGGTAGAGGGTTTGAGACTCACAAGGGGCAGAAGTAGATAAGGTGGGAGTAGAGATTAGGAGAGTGCAGAGTGGTGTAGATGAGGAGGAAGTAGTAGTTAGGAGGGGTGCTATAGTGACTCCTAGTGGCCAGTGCCAATAGTAGCTGTAGGTAAGGAGTGGAGATGAGGAGAGAAATAGAGTGGTGCCTGGGGGTGCACAGCAGCAACCCCTAGTGGTCAGCGAGTATAAGCTGCAAATGGCAAAGTGGACACTTAGTAATTGGAAAGAGAGGTTACATGATATGTCATGTGACCCGAAAGCAGCAATCAATTAAGGGACAGCCTGGGTGGGGCAGTCCGTGAGGACAGGGGTAACACCTCTCCACAAACAGGTTGGATGGGAGGCTTTACCTCTTAAGGCTCTCTGCAATCCCCTGTAGCAGGCTCCTCAGCTGGGCAGTGTCTGAGGGGAGAGTGGGGCTTTCTGAGGCCTATAAGGGGAAGGGAACAAAGGAATTACATTAGTATGCAGTGAGAAAGAAGAGGGCGTTGCTGCACATGCGCCAACTTTTGGGACAGAGTCGGGATACAGATGGCTACTGCGCATGTGCAAGAATTTGCCCGTAATGGCTGAGAGAATGTCAGAATATTAAAACAGCTCTAAACAGGTAAGAGGACTATTTCGGACTACAGGCTTACTAGCATAGTTAAACAGTACTTGCAGGCATTACAACAGTAGTCGCTAACAGGTAAATGCAGTACTAGTCACCCCTTAAGGTAACACGAGTAAATACCCCAATCCCAGCACACAAATGTCCAAATCACAGAGAGGAAAAACAATCAGTTGCTGTGTGGGGACAGAAAATAGAACCCCGATTGTCCAACACCTCTCCACAAACAGGCTGGATGGAAGGAGACTTTACCTCTTAAGGCTCTCTGCAGTCCCCTGTAGCAGGCTCCTCAGGCTGGGCAGTGTTTTCCTAGAAGTCTCTTGCCCCTTAACCCTGACCTCCAGGATTCCTTTATGTCTATCCCATGCATTCTTAAATCCCATGATTGTTTCAGCCCCCACCACTTACTCTGGCAGGGTGTTCCACTTGTCCACCACCCGTTCTGTGAAGAAATTCTTCCTCACATTTCCTCTGAATTGTCCTCCCTCCAACTTTGTCCCATGCCCTCTAGTCCTGGAACATCTTTTTCACTTAAAAATAGTGTATTCCTGCACCCTGTTCCTCCCTGTAAGATACTTCATAGGTTCATAGGTGATTTCAAGCTGAATTAGACTTTCGTCCATAATGCTTGCCACTTTATTTATATATCAGTTTTTATCTATACAAAAGAAATTTATCAAGTTTATTTTTGAAAGAGTCCACACTCTTACTAGTTACAACATCTAATGGTAGAGAGTTCCATCCAGCCATGACTCTATTACCAAACCAGTGTTTACGAGGTAAAGTTTGCCATTTTTGAACCTCAAACTGAAAGGAATGTCCCCTGGATTTATATCTAGATTTCCTCCAAATTAAACCTAATTCTGACAGTAGTGCAGGGTCCTGTAGGCATCCGAATAATAAACAGTAATCACCCCTAGTTCTCCTATATTCCAAGGTATACAGATTTAGCTCTCTCAATCTCTCAGGGTATGTCTTCTCTCCAAGCCCTACAATCGACTTGGTCGCTCTTTTCTGTATTCGTTCTACATTATAGATATCTACTTTTTTGTGAGGGGCCCACACTTGGGCACAATACTTCAAGTTTGATCTAACCAGGGCACTACAGAGGGGCATAAGTACCTTCCCTGTCTCTACTTGATGTATGCCTCAGGATGCAGTTTAAGATCTGATTGCCCTTCCTTATTAATTTATTGCAGTGGGTGCTAAATTTTAGGTCTGTACTGATTATAATCCCTAAATCCCTTTCCTCATTAGTATTATTAAGTACTGTATTATCCAATTTATAAGAAAAGTTGTTTTTATTATTTTTTTATACCCAAGTGCATAGTTACGCACTTATTTTTATTCAGTTCAAGCTTGCTTTCTATAGTCCAATTGTATATATTATTTAATGCCTCTTGTAAGTTGTTTTTATTTTTTGCATTATTAGTTATTGCTCCAATTCTGCAATGGTCTGCAAATTTTGTTAACCAAATATCATTATTTTGTATTTTCAGGGAGGTTATATAAACATTATAAAGACATGGTCCCAGAACTGACCCCTGAGGTACTCCACTAGTCGCGGTCTCCCATTTTGACTTTTCTCCTTGAATCACCACTCTCTGCCTTCTCTCACGTAGCCATTAATCTATCCAGTTTATTATATTAATATCTAATGCATACTGTTTAAGAGTATTTATCAGCTCTCGATATGGAAGCTTGTTGAAAGCTTTAGAAAAGTCCAAGAAGATAACATCAACACAATTTCCTGCATCCAAAGCCTTCCCAACCTTCTCATAGAAAGCTAAAAGATTCGTCTGGCAAGAGCGTTTTTTGCGAAAACCATGTTGTACTGGGTCCTGCAGTTCACTTGTCTCAAGATATTCTATTATATAGTGCTTTAAGATATATTCCATTATCTTGCCTATAACAGATGTCAGGCTAACTGGTCTATAATTTTTTAACTCTGATTTTGATCCTTTTTTATATATAGGAATCACCAATGCTTCTCGCCAGCCTTGTGGGACTTGTCCTGCATCCAAGGAATTTTGAAAATGTGGGTCAGAGGTGGGGCTAGTTGATCTGCTAATTCATACAGCAGCCCAGGATGAATTTCATCCAGTCCTTGTGATTTATTTATATGTACTGCTTTTAATTTATCAAGAATATCATGTACATGTATCTGTATATGCCCTGGACTAGAACTAGTTATAACATCAGTCTTTGATGAAGTAGCTGGATTAAAGACAGAGCAGAAATATTTATTTTGGATTTCTGCACATTCTTTATTACTTAATATTTCCCCTTTTTCATTTTTAAAGGGTCCAATAATGTTGCTACGTTTTTGTTTGTTATTTAGATAAGAATAAAAGATCTTTTAATTGTCTTTAACAAATGATGCCAGTTTAAGCTGTATGTCTCTATCATATCCCCTCTCTCCCTCCTGTCCTCCAGGGAGTACATATTCAGTTCCTTCAACCTGTCCTCATAGGACTTGTGATGCAATCCATGTACCATATTTGTTGCCCTCCTCTGAACCTTCTCTACCCTGTCTTGTCCTTACATAGGTAAGGTCTCCAGAACTGTACACTGTACTCCAGGTGGGGCCTCACTAGTGTCTTGTGTAGTGGAATTATGACCTCCCTTTTCCTGCTGGTGATGCCCCTGCCTATGCATCCCAGCATCCTATTTGCTTTACCTGCTGCCTTCTCACACTGTTTCCCTACCTTGAGGTCATCAGAGATGATAACCCCAAGATCCCTTTCCTGCTTGGTGCATGCTATATCCTCACCCCCCAACTGATATATTGTGTCAGGGTTTTTGAGCCCCATATGCATTGTTTTGCACTTCTTTGCATTGAATTTCAACTGCCGAACCCCTGACCATTCTTTAAGTTTCTGCAGGTCCCTTCTCATTCTGTCTACACCCTCTGGTGTGTCTACTCTGTTACAGAACTTCGTGTCATCAGCAAACAGGGAAATTCTGCCTTCTAGGTCCTGCGCAATGTCACTGATGAAGATGTTGAATAGGACCAGTCCCAGCACTGATCCCTGTGGTACCCCACTGGTCACTCTTCACTCTGTGGAGTGACAGCCATTTACCACCACCCTCTGTGTCCTGCCACCCAGCCAGTTGCCTACCCACTGCACTACTGTCCTGCCCACACCAATATTCCCCAGTTTGTGTAATAGTCTTCTGTGTAGTACAGTATCAAAGGCCTTGCTGAAGGCCAGATAGGCCATGTCCACTGCCCTCCCCGATCTACCTCCCTAGTCACCCAGTCAAAAAATTCAGCGAGGTTGGTCTGACATGACCGCCCCTGGTGAAACCATGCTGCCTTTGGTCCTGTAGTCTATTGACAACCAGATGTTCCACCAATCTCTCCTTCAGTAGTGCTTCCATGATCTTCCCCACTACTGAGGTGAGGCTGACTGGTCTGTAGTTCCCCGGTTCCTCTTTGTTCCCACTTTTGTATAAGATCCCAGATCGGCTCTGTGTTCCTTTATACTTTCCTCCATGTCCACCCTATGCAGATATTTCTGTCATCTGTGAAGAGGCATTCACCCTTGACTGGGCTTCCAGCTCTTGCTCTGCAGTACAGAAGCATTCAGAGGATGGTATCTGGCTGATAGTATCATGCTCTGGTGTTGATCAAAAAAGTGGCCCCATATTCTGACAGTTACTGTACTTCAGTTGGAGTTTGCTAACTGAGTTAATATTGTCCCAATGCCAGCTATATGCTAACACCACCAAGCTCTCCTGTCAGTGCAATGCACACAGCTGGCTCTGAATATAGTGGCCTATACCCCTTAGCCTGGTGGAACCTTAAGTCCACAAGACAATACACACTGGGGTAAGATCGGTCTTCCCGTAACCTCATGATACTGTTGTTCAAACTTGTAACAGCATGCAAGCAAATGTTCAGCACTGGAACATCCTTGTTTTAAAATGTGCTATTATGTTTCTTTTCCAACCATTATGAAAAGCATTTGTTCTTATTATCATATTACATAACAATGGGCCCTATACACTATTAACGTTTGTACCTACAGGCCACAACACATACAGTACACAGGTCAGAGTTAGGTGCATCCCAGGTGTCCTTTAAATACCTGCAGATACATTCACATCCTTCCTCTTTCACATGTCCCCTGAGGCACCAAATGCACTTGTGTTTGTGCATCTGCATAGCCACTTGGAGAAGGGGAGTGACAGAGGTTATGCTTGTAGAGCACAGTGTGCACTATGGCATTTGCCCTATGTGGCTCCCAGTCATAATAACTAAGGACCCTATGCTCTGTGAAGCCCAATATACACTGAAACTGGTGAATACTGAGCTGTGGAGCTATGCACCTTCTACCCAGTCTGAAAGCAACACATGGGGTTGAGAAACACTAATCTTGCCTACCCCAGTGCACAGGTATGTAGCTCCATATACTGGGAGTGGCCAGCCAGGGGGTGGACTTGCACTGGACTCCAGGATTTCAATCAGAAGCCTAGGCTGGTCCTGAAGATCCCCTGGTTTGAGCAGGGGTAGATGATCATAGGGTATGACAGTCCACATAAGGACTGTCATATCCCAGGAACAGGGATGATTATTTTATTTAAAAACAGAACAGACTTCCATGGGTTTCAATGTCATTTGAGCAAGTGCAATACCGTGAATGTCAAATGAGTGACTACAGAATAGCGTGGTTCAAAACAGCAACTGCAAATTGCAGTGATATATATATATATATATATATATATATATATGTATACACACACACACATATATATATATATATATATATATATATATATATATATAGATATATGTATATATACATATATACACACATTGATACAAAATAGTGAATAGTCAGCCATTCTCACACAGTTCAATCAGGCATGTTACACACTTACAGAAATGCCTATTTATACCCCCTTGTCATGCAGGAGGCAGAGCCCCTGCTCCCCCCAATTCTAAGATTCTAACTCCACACCACTCATTGATGGTGGAGTAAGTGTAATGCTTTTTCGTCACCATAAACATTCATTCACTCACTGTGTATTCACAGTCGCTGTAATTGAACTCGCTCATTTCAAGTCACTCAAATGTACTCGCTATTTTATCTTCATTGTTATTACGTGGTACCCTTCCATGGTGGGCTTCCTCAATACAGCCCTCTGGCACAGAAGAAGGCTGGGATCCATTGCTGCAGATGGGAGACACCTTTGGTGCATTTTTGAGATGATCACACTTTCATTCACACTTTCCTTGTAGATTTGGCATCATGGTGAAAACTGGCTGTAATTTTGGGGTGCAGTTTGTATGCCATGAATGTTTAGTGGGGGATTATGTGTCAGTGTCATACTGCTCATTGACTCATTAAGACTGTGTCATTCTCATGAAAAAATATTCCTTCATATGAAAAAAGAATGTGAAAATAAAACTAATTCCAAATTCTTTTTTCATATGATGGTAATCTTTTTTCATATAGCCCTATTCATGTTTCATACAGCCATACAAAAATAGAAAATCATCTCATCTCACGAAAAAATATTTTCAAAATGTGTTAAAACACATTTCTGGGTCATTTTTCCAAAAACTAACTGCAGAATTCTGTTAATGGGTTACTGATTAAAAAGATATATGCGTTGGTGTCCTTCCATGGTATGATTTTTATGGGTTTTGAACATTTGTTTTTTCAAATGGAAACAAGATGGCAGCCATACAAAAAATATTTTTTCTCACAAAACAAGATTACCCCACCCCTGCCCCCCAAAAATGAAACAAAATCCATTTTCTTATGGCCAAATTCATTTTTTGTATGAAACAGTTATCCAAAACAGTGTACTGAGCATGTTCAGAACTGAAATTTAAAATCCTTTTAACTCTAGAATGGATTAATATTTTTTTCACCAAACCAATGAAAGGCACCTCTCTGGGACAAGCCATTTCTGCCCTGAAAGTTTCAGATCAAAATTCCAAACCATTTGGGTGCTAGACAATGACAAAAAAAAAAAGAAAAAAAAAAACAGATTGTTTTACTTTTTTTTACTGTCTAAATCTCAGAAACTGCATATCTAACTGTAACAAACCTTAACAAGTTAATAGAACATGCCCTTGACACTTTGCATGCAAAATTTCATGCAAATCTGTAGAATAGGGGCAAAGCTATTGAAGTGCAAAATTAGGGGGTTAGCAATAAACAGCCTACTCAACCCTAATTATAGTGGTACTACCACACCACTATAATATATCAATATAGAGAGCACCATCATGATACAGTCACTCAATCAATCAATCAACAATCAACATTTTATTTGTATAAGGCACTCTTCCTATGATCAGGGCGCCTTTACAATACACAATAAAAACACACAGTATTTCAATCTAAAAACAGATAAAACATATTAGTGTGCACTTAATAAATTCCTGAGAAAGCCTGGTTAAATAAATGGGTCTTCAACAGCTTTTTAAAACCCTCTATGGTCTGGCCCTCTCGTATCTGGTGAGGTAGAGAATTCCACAGGGTAGGTGCCAGAAAGGCAAAAGATCTTTCTC
The DNA here is from genome assembly GCA_016271365.2 of Neoceratodus forsteri. Taxonomy (NCBI): domain Eukaryota; kingdom Metazoa; phylum Chordata; order Ceratodontiformes; family Ceratodontidae; genus Neoceratodus; species Neoceratodus forsteri. Next base: position 1,372,145,332 of record CM057456.1, read on the forward strand.
CTGATGTTCTCAGGGGTACCCTGGGAATCTCTAGCAATCCCTCGCCAGAGGATCGGAGTGAATGGGTGGGGCAATAAGGACATAAGAGTTCTTTCAGGTAGTGGAGTCCCTGCTCATGTAGGGCTTTATAGGTAGGCAATGTGACCTTGAAGGTAATCCGCCACTGTATTGGCAGCCAGTGCAGTTCACGCAGCACAGGTGTCATATGACTGGATCTAGATGTTCCAGTCAACATCCTGGCCATCATGTTCTGCACTAATTGCAACCAGCAGATATCTACCCCAAGAAGCCCTAGGTAGAGGGTGTTGCAGTAATCAAAATGACTGGTGACAAAGGCAGGGACCAAGGTAGGAAGATCTTCGGGGTGGGACCAGGTGCTTCTCCTGGGCTATGTTCCTAAGATAGTAATAGGAAGATTTGACTACAGCTGAAAGCTGTGCCCTCATGGTCAGGCCTTCATTAAATACCACACCCAGGTTTCGCACCTGGCCTGAGGCAATAAGCAGGGTCCCCCCAAGATTTAATCCTGTGGGTTTTCCCATGCATGCCCCCTGTCGTCCTATAACCAGGGTCCACCACTAATACCTCAGTTTTTCCCGAGTTCAACCAAAGCCAGCTGGCACTCATCCAGTTCTGAATCTCCAGTAGGCAGTTATTAAACACCACAGCAGAATCTACTTCCTGTTTGGGCACAAAAGACATGTACAGTTGAGAATCATCAGCATAGCAATGAAAGCTCAGCCTGTACTGTCTTATAATGTCCCCTAATGGGAGCATGAACACTGTAAATAACATGGGGGACAGCACCGAGCCTTGTGGAACCCCGCAGGATAGCCCATGAGGGGCTGAGGAATAAATCCCCAATACCACTATCTGGGATCTACACTTGAGGAAAGACTGAATCCAACTGAGGACCGCCCTTCTCAGTCCACAGAAGAACCACAGGCACTAGAGTAGTACCCCATGATCCACGGTGTCAAATGCTGCTGAGAGATCGAGGAGAACCAAGATGGAATGGGTTCTCCGATCTCTTGCCATCTGAAGGTCATTAAGTACCCATACCAGGGATGTTTCGGTGCTATGCCTTTTTCTGAAGCCAGACTGGAGAGAGTCATAGATATTGTGGTTAGTTAAATGGTCCTCCAACTGTAGAGTGACCATCTTCTCAGTAACTTTCCCTACAAAGGGTAAGTTTGAGATCGGTCTGTAGTTAGCTGGACAGTTTGGGTCAAGGGAGTTTTTTTTTAAAAGGGGGCATACTACTGCCTCCTTTAAGGGATCTGGAAAGATCCCTCTCTCCAATGAAACTCCCACTATCCCAGCAAGGACCGGGCCGATAACTTCTATTCTCCCCACTAGTAGGCATGTAGGGCCCAGATCCAAACTACAGTAGGCTGTCCACAGAGTCTGGATGATCCTCACTATATCCACGACTACCAGTTGGCTAAAGGTGGACCAGGTCTGTCGGGCATTAGTACCACCTGATTGATCAATGCAAGGTCCAATGGGAAGGCACTGGCTGATCTCATCCCTGATAGTGGATACCTTATCAGTGAAAAACTGTGCAAACTCCTCACACTGCACTTGTGACAATGCTTGACTGGAGTGAAGACAGGCTTGATTGCACAGTCTCTCCACAGTCTGGAAGAGCTGGGCTGGCCTGTTCTTCACCGTAGCAATTTCCCTGGACAGGAACTCTGCCTTCTTATGAGAAATTGCTGATGGATAGGTCTTATAATGATCCATGAATCTAAGTCTATCCACGTCCAGATGAGTTTTCCACCAGTGTCTTTCCAACCTTCGCCCCTGCCTCTTCAACTCATGGATTTCCCTGTTAAACCAAGGAGCACCCGGGTGACAGGTAAGAGGGTGAACATGAGCAGGAGCAGTGATATCCAAGGCTTCAGGAACAGTCTGTTATAGGCTGTCACAAGGGGCCCTGGATCAGTGCAATTCCCTGGAAATCCCAAGAGGTCCAGTACCATCATTAGGCCTTCTGAGGTAACTCCTCTCAAAGGACGGAACTGTATTAACTCCTTTGGGGCAGACCTATTTCAGGGGGCTGCGAAACTGAATCTCAGGACGTGATGGTCAGATCAACCAACTGGCTTCACCTCCACATCGGAGATCTCCATCCCCAGGTGGAACACCAAGTCCAGTGAGTGTCCTTTCTCGTGGGTTGCAGTGGTAATAATCCGTGTTAGGCCCAATGAATCTATCAGTTGGAGGAGGCTTTGTCCACACAGTGAGAGTTCATTGTTGACCCAGGCATTGGAATCCCCCAGAATCAACCATCTGGGGGGTTCCAATACCACCTCAACGATGAAGTCCGAAACCTCCCTCAGAAACTCCCTCCCATCACCTGAAGGACGGTAAATGAGAAGGGTCCTGTAGCCTACATCTGCACCCATTATACACTCAAAGGAGTTAGTTGCTGCAACTGGCACCTCCCTGAGACCCAGTTCCAGTCTAAAACAGACAGCAACCCCCCCAACCCTGACGGTCCTCTCTCGGGCAGTGAATCACTGAGAAACCATCTGGAACCATCCAAAATGGGGCCAGCACTTTCATCCAGCCAGGTCTCGGTGATACAAGCCAGGTCATCAGATGCCACAAGATCTGCAACCACTGCCGTCTTATTTTTTAATTGACCTGGCAGTGCTTAACACCGTCCGAAAGGGACTTTAGTCCAGGGGTGGCCCCACTTCCTGCCTGACTAAGTCAGAACCCTTGGTTATGGGCACAAGACAAGGATAACCTCGTTCCTGTGTCCATTTCACCCTAGGGTGCCTCCTAGTCCTCCCTGTCCCAATCTATCCACACCTTTCCCTCCCTCCCAAGGATCACCCACTCCTACCACTACCTCATCTCCTCAAGATGCCAAAAGCACAACATCTAGAATAAACTTCAAACGAGAGCGGTGAATGATCAAATGGGCAGAGGTCCCTTAATCTTGAGGGGGAGTACTGCCTGACCATATTCCTAACTCCTCAGTATAAGTACAAGTGAGATACTATTCTTCACTTTGACACTATTATTGAGCAGTCTTACCCCACTTAATAGTCATACTAACATATTAAATTGCCAGCCGATTAGGCCCAGTGGTCTATCAAGTCTGCTTGAGTAGAAACCATTATACTGAATTCACTACAGCTGCCGCCCTCCACCTATGTGTCCTCTTTCCATCCCATTTACGTGACCCACTCCTCCCTCCCAGACTTTATCCCGTGTCTGTCCCACCCTCTCTTAAAACCCTCCATGATCTCCATCTCCACTAATTCAGAAGGCAGCAAGTTCCAAGGCATTACCAACCTTTCTGTGAAGAAGTGACACCTCACCTCTCCCCTAAATCCCCCCTCCACCAATCTCAGGCAATGCCCCCTCATGGCTCTGTCCTCCCTCAACTGGAACAGCTCATCTGAGCTATACTGGTTAATCCCCTTCAAGTATTTAAAGACCTCTATCATACTGCCACATCCCTCCTCTCCTCCAAGGAGTACATGTTCAGTTCTGTTAGTCTCTCCTCATAGGGTAGGTCACTCAGGCCATGTATCATCCTTGATGCCCTCCTCTGTACCCTTTTCAATAGGGCAATGTCTTGCCTCAAGTATGGCCGTAAAAACTGCATGCCATACTCCAGATGCAGCCTAACCAGGCAGTTGTAAAGGGGTAGTATGACCTATCTTCTCGTTGATGTTATCCCTCTGGATATGCACTCAAGTATCCTATTTGTCTTCACTGCTACATTCCTACACTGCTCAAAATTATTCACTTTGGCATCTATTGTCACCCCATGATCCTTTTCTTCCCCGGAGACCACCAGCTTCACCCCTCTGAGACTCTAGTCTTGCCCTGGGTTCCTGGCCCCCAAGTGGAGTACACTGCACTTTTTGGCATTGAAACTCAGCTGCCAAGTGTGCGACCACTTCTCAAATGTCTCCAAGTTCTCCTGTAGCAACCTGCTCCCCTCTTCCTTGTCTACCACAGCCCCAAGTTTGGAGTCATATGTGAACAGATTCAGTCTGTTCCTAACTCCAACCCCAATATCTGAGGTTAATATGTTAAATAGGACTGGTCCCAATACCGACCCATGTGGGACTTCATTAATTACCATCCTCAGAGACAAGAGTTTACCCTTGACCACCACCATCTGAAACCTATCCATCAACCAATTCCCAATCCACCCCAGAATCCTCCCCCCAGCCACAAACTCCTCAACTTCTCTGATAATCTATGTTGCGGTACCGAGTCAAAAGCTTTACTATAGTCCAGATATGGGACATCCACCGGCTTCCCCTGATCAAGAGACCTAGTGACCCAGTTGTAGAATTTGACCAGGTTCCTCTGATATGATCTTCCCTGGACAAATCCATGCTGGCATTTATCCTGGAGACCATGGGTCTCCAGGAATTCCAACTTCCTTTCTTTTAAGTTGGACTTCAGCAGTTTCCCCACTACAGATATCAGGCTAACTGGTCTGTAATTCCCCAGCTCATCCCGTGGACTGCCCTTATGTAGGGGCATGACATGAGCCTCCCTCACTTCCTGGGGAACCCAATCAGATTGAAGGGAGGAGTTGAAAAAGTCCATCAGTGGTGCAGCCAGGACATCTGCAAGTTCCCTCAATACTCTGGGGTGAATCCCATATGGATCTGGGGCCGTGTCACCACTCAGTAACTTCAGATCCTCTCTCACCCTCTCCAAAGGTATCTCCCCATCATTGAGTGCCACCGCCTCCACCTCCTCCTCCTCCCTACTACAGCCCCCTGAGGTGTTGGTTCCCTCTCCCCCTTTGTAAAGACCTACTCCAAGGGTGTCTCCCCATCACTGAGAGCCACCCCCACCCCATCCTCCCCACCACAATCCTCCTGTGGTGTTGGTTCATTCTCCTCCTTCTTAAAGACTGAGCAGAAGTACTCATTGAGTACTTCTGCTTGTTTCATCACCTCCTCAGCCCACCCCCTCTTTCTTTAACCCATTGATCTTCCCCTTCACCTTTCTCCTCTCCCTGATATATCTGAAAAAGCCCTTCTCTCCCCCTTTGATCCCCTGTGCCAATTGGAATTCCTTGTCTGCCTTGGCTACCCTCACCACTCTGCCTGTCTGCCTGGAGATCCTCTGGTACTCTACCCTGTCCACCTCCCTACCAGAATGCTTGAACCATCAGAAGGCCTGCTTTTTCTCTCTGACCACCTCCTGCACCTCCCTGGTCCACCAGCTGGGTTTTCTGGCCATGGGCTGGGTCTTCCCCACCCTACAACAGTTCACTGCTTTTTAAGAACCTATGAGCAAGGATTCTGGAGTGCCATAGAGATATACACACCATAATGGTAGTTTATTCACTTGGTAATGGTGATTGGAGTAGTATATCTCAATGGTGCTCCAGGGCCCACCCTGAGGGCAAGACCACTACTACCGAGACCATAGGTCAGAATATTGATGTTGTGACTGGAGACTAGTAACTTGACGGTCCGAACTCTTTCCCAGCCTCAGATGCTGTACATGCCAGAGTCTCTGTGTAATAGGATTAGACACATATACGTACATGATGAAACTGTTTTTCTAGCCTCACTAACTATATCATGATACAGTACATACTGTAGTGTATGTGTATGTATATGTGTGTGTGTGTGTATATATATATATATATATATATATATATATATATATATATATATATACAAATCATACATGCCCCCACAATGCAAAGCATCATGGGCTGCATATGCAAATCACCACAGAATATTATGCTGGTTCAACTTTAAGCAGAAATGCATGGTGCTGAAAGGCCTCCCACACAGTTTGCAACAAGTGCCAACAGAAGACATAGACACGTGTTTCATCCTACCAGGACTCATCAGTATGCCTCATCTGTTTGACACCCTAGTGGAATGAACCAGCTACCCTAAGATGGTCTATCTGGGTTATGTTGTGGTGAACCCAATTAAAACAAAAAACAATTTAAAAGACAAAGAACCTCTGTGCACAAGCACTGAGACAATGGTTACCCCAAAGGGCATTTGGCCGGGAAGCCAAGTTTCAAAGAAATACAAAATCACGCATGCCCACACAATGCAAAGCATCATGGGCTGCATATGCAAATCACCACAGAATATTATGCTGGTTCAACTTTAAGCAGAAATGCATGGTGCCAAAAGGCCTTTCACACAGTTTGCAAAGGGTGCCAACAGAAGACATAGACACGTGTTTTGTCCTACCAGGACTCATCGGTATGCTCGTCTGTTTGACACCCTAGTGGAATGAACCAGCTACCCTAAGATGGTCTATCTGGGTTATGTTGTGGTGAACCCAATTAAAACAAAAAAACAATTTAAAAGACAAAGAACCTCCTAGGGTAGCTGGTTCCTTCCACTGGGGTATAATATTCTGTGATGATTTGCATATGCAGCCCATGATGCTTTGCATTGTGGGAGCATGTGTGATTTTGTATTTCTTTGAAAATTGGCTTCCCAGCCAAATGCCCTTTGGGGTAACCATTGCCTCAGTGCTTGTGCACAGAGGTTCTTTGTTATATATATATATACATATATATATATATATATATATATATATATATATATATATATATATATGCTTTATATGCATGAGCAAGGTTCTTTCCTTAGCGTTATCTGGAGAAATATTTCACCTTTGGAAGAATTCCAGCTGAGGATTCTGGGAGGACAGAAAGCCTAGTTGGATTCAGTCATCTTTGGAAGTCACATGTGCATCATCAGCCTATCAAGTGGCCATAACCCTGTAAGTAAGGATTGTGGAGTGTCATATAGCTATACTACAACAATGACCTTAAACAGGTGAGTAAACTGTCACTTGTTTCTGCAAACAAAAAAGTGAAATTCCTTTCATTGCTCTAGAAACATCTGGCAATGTTTCATTTGACAATTAGTGCTGGAGGACGGAATGTTCAGAGCCCCTGATGCAGATGCAGGAGCAGGAGCAAGATCCACTTGCATGTGTGTCGAGAGGCATGCAAGTTATTTACAACAGTGAAGCATGCTTTGCGGGTCCTTGCTTCAATAAATGACACAAATAGTCACTTGTGATCCCTTGCATCATTTATAATACAAATGCTGGAAAATCAGTGCCTGAAAATGAAAGCACATCAGATGGACACTTGGGCATAGACTGGCTAACTGCTGGTCTACCTGTGTGGAAATAAGCCTAAGCTGAAGCTAGAGTGGGTGGATCCTTGATGGATCCACTCTGAAACTGCTGGCCTTGATGTTTACTAGGAGATTTTAATGTTAGTATTTGTATTAAACATACATGACCAGATCCCAAGCTATAAGTTTGTTTTGTTACTTAATGTAAATTTTTGGTCCTTTTACCTGTGCTCCCATCAGGTCATATTCTGCTCAACCATTTTCCACTCTGGAACTCTATTACTTGAGTTGGATATATTCCAGTCCAGAGTTGCCTTCTTCCACTCCCACAATGGATTGTACCCAAGTAAGGGTCCCATTTCCTGTCATCAGGAGAAGTTGGATTTGGTGGGTGTGGTGGGGAAGGACAGTGTTTTCGACTGGACTTTTGGCAGATGTACATATTTTTGTATTAAGTTTTAAAACACATAAATGGTGCCAGATTGACAACACTGAAGACTATACATAAGGGAAGTAAACATGGGCAGCCACAGTACATATTTCTCACACAGTGCGCTGCTCATGTGTCCCGAGATTCTATGCCCATTCAACCCATAACTTTTCTGGTCAGTCTATAATAAAGAGTTTTAATGTAGACAATTGTGATGTGTGCAGCTGCCCACTAAGAACTGAACTGAGGCCACCAAAACACATTTGACATAGTACACCACACAATCCCCAGATAATAGTTTAAAGACACTATTGACCTAGGCTGAATTCAAGACACAATTTCTATGTTCTTTGACATGGACTCTGGATAATTGCAGTACCACTGAATCATTGAATACTGTCATTTTACCTCATGTGGGGATATCTCCCTTGAGATGTAGATTTATAGTATGTTTAGAAAAACAAGTCAGTCTTTCACGAATGCCACCTGATTCTGATTCACTGTTCAGCAACTCTTCACCCTCATCAAACTGAATTTGAGAGGGATATTTCTGCTTAATGGATATTTTTATGTTGTTATGATCTGTTAAGTTTCATTCCTTTCATGAAGTGTTAACATGAGTTGGAATTACGTTAGAACAGAGTCAATGCCACCTTGTTTAACAAATACCTTTCTAAACTGATTTGTTTTCAGTGGACAACTTATCACTGGATCCTTGTGTTGCCCTTGAAACAGCAATCAAATGTACACATTGTCCCAAAACCTCAGCCATTCACTTAATTTCCAGTCCTTTGGATTAGTGCTTTGTTAGCCAAGTAGGCCCATGAGACTGAGGACAGAGGAAAAGACAGTGATGAAGAGATTTTACTGTCATAAAAAACTAAATTATAGTTGCTGAAGAAAGCAGTCTTGAGGGTACATCATTGTGAAAGGAAGTTACAGTTCTGTCACTTGAATTCACAGGGTCACATTTTTCATGGTAGATCCTATACATGCTAGAAATAATAGTACAAATACTGCAAGAAAGAGTTATGTTATTGTTAACTATACCAATGCAATGCTTTTTAAAGGTGAAACTTCTCAACTAGGGATACCAACTACACATTGCATAGTATTTGTGGCAATGTAAAAAAGCTATATTTTTTGAATAGTCTTAGCTGTAAAGTGGAGGGCATTGGGGCGTTGCACAGTCCCACAACAGCAAAACTTCACAAGCAAGGAGTATACTTAGTGAAGTGTGTACCAGAGAGTAGGTCACATGACTAAATTCCTGTCCAAAAAGATGTTCACATTGTGTAAACTGCAGCAGGAAATTCACCACATGGTCTACGGCTGGATTTAGCAATGTGATAAAAGGGAGTTTGACACACGTATTTAGTTGAGTCCAGAGTGAAGAACCCACTAATTTGGGGGTACTTTAGGAATAACCAGTGTGTACTCTAACCCCTGACCCACCTCTCTGGATCCAACACTGGGATGCATGCAATATGAACAGAGTACAGTTCTACAGTTTGGTAGGAAGAAAAATAGCAGTTATCTGTACACTTAACAAACCAGTCTTATTTATGTTGAAAAATGTAAGTTAGTGCAGAAATCTTCTCTCAGTTTGAGTACTAAGACTTTATAGAATAGATCTGAAAAGCTTTTATTTAGATTTAAAAAATTCAGTAGATATTTGATACAGCATATTTTGTAACTGTTCTTGGTCTCAGACAGTACCATGGTATCTCGGACCTGAATTGGTTTGGGGAGGTGGGAAAGCAGCTCCCAATCTCAGTGTTGTTTTACTCAGTTTTTAAAACTTTTACTGTTTTTTTTTTGCTTGTTTTTATTTGGTGTAGGGTTTTGTTTTATGGCCTACTCTGGGTGGCCACTGGCTATCATATTTGGAATTTAGGATATGGGCTGATTATTTTTTAAGTAAGGAATACTATAGAAAAAATATTTTTTGGTTGTATGTGACTCTTAATGAAGCATGTGACCTGTGTGAAATGTTGAGTCATTTGTCCACTGCATGCTGCCACTTTAAATGTGCTTTAAATGCCGGCCCGGTGGCGTGAGGGCTGAGGCGCTGGATGCCACACCTTGCGCCACACTAGCGACCTGGGATTGGGAATGAGCCTGGGTCTTCGGGGGTCGGCAGGGGAGGGAAGAGATCGAGCATCCGGAGGATGGCTCTCTATTCCCAGGGAGGATCTGGGGGATGCTATCATGCACGAGCGCTCTCTGGCAGCAGCTGGGGATGTTCAATGCAGTGACACTTGCATCAGCATGTGGGCAGAGTTGTGGCCTTACGTTGCCTTGCTATCCACATTCCAAGGGGGCAGGAAAAGGCAGAAAATCCCCACTCCTGGGGACAGGCAAAGGCTCTTTGGCCCCTGACGTCCACACTCCAGACACCTGACCCACCCTCTTCTCCACGGCCGACTCATGTGCCCAGCATGCTATACTATAGATAGAGTGCATTGGGTGGGTAGGGTGGCCCTTCCTCTGGGGGCTGAAGATCCAGGGGGTTGTGTCGGGGCACGCAAGGGAGAGAGAGCTAGTGGTCATGGTTGGAGGTAGAGACTCAGAGACCCAGGCTAAGCCAGAAAGAGTTCCCCAGGGCCCAGTGGAGCAGAAAAAGAGAGTTACAAAAAATGTGCTTTAATAAATATTCTTAAGCATCTTACAGCTTTGTAAGATTGTTTTTAATTTTTTCTGTGAGCTAGGGCTTTCTACATGACTGGTGTTGTTTCTTTTGCATGCGTGCTCCAGAACTCTTTCTGAGCTGCCTGACATTTTTTTTGTTGTTGTGTGAGACAGTAATCACTTGCTTGCTTTGAACTGTGAAAGAAGTCTTATTGATTAGCTTAGTGCTTAGGCAGCACACTTTTTAAAAAAAGAAATATTTTGGAAAAAATAATCCTCTTTTATTTATCCAAGACAACAGTTACATGTATATGGCTGTGAAACAGCAGCTTTACTGAGCACCTTAGCACTTAGGCGGTACTTTTTTTTGTTTAAGTATGAAGCTCAATCCAGAAAAGTCAATGTGTCCCAAATGACAAGCATCTGATCCTGCTATGTTAGGGCCAGAAGTCCCAACAATGTCAAAGGGAAAAATTATACCAATGTAGCGGGCACCCCAAGTTTGGTCAAAATGCCCAAAAAAAGTCAACACACGCTATGCACTTACAGAAAGTAGTTATAGAGCTACAATACCCCACTCCCACCTCAGCAAATTAACACTGCCCATTCCAATGCTTTGTGCAAGGTTATTTTATTATTAGTCCCGCAAATGACAGTCAGATAATATTCCAACTATAGTATATCAGGCATGTATCCGTCATGGTAAAAGGGATCATACTTGGCAATGAGGCAACACACCCACCTTAAACCCAGTCATCGGAGCATTTGAACAAAACACCAGAGCAGGGCTAATAAGGTACAAAAAACACCTGTTATTCATCATCACACACAGCCAGGGCTGGCAAAGAAGGAAGTAAAGAACAAACAAATGAAGCAAATCATGTTATAGTGCAGGGGTAGGTGTTTTCCCAGGAAGGCAGCCAACCTGAATAGGAATCTGAGAAAGAAATAAAACACACTGCACACAACACTTCTAAAAAGGCACCAGACTCCTTCAGTAATGCTCAAAGTTTCTTTACTTGTACAAATTCCTTATCACAAGTGCCAGCAAACAAAGTGCCAAACAGTGCTCAGATTAAAGCAAATTCAGTAGACAGGTCTGCAGCTACGAATCATCTTAACACCCGGGTGCTTCGAGGTTCAAATACCTCTCTGGCAGAGGATGCAAAGGAACTTGATGAGGACACACTGCTATTGCTGTTAGCACGTCAAAGAAATCAAGGGGAAAAGTCACCCTTCTTTTTTGACTTATAAAGAGGAGTTGCCTTTGGGTGGTGGTGATGGCAGTCTTTGGTCATGGCCAGTAGTAAAAAAAAAACACAGTTCTGATCAGAAATGTTATTTCATCAGTCAACAGTACTGCAATCATTGACATGTTTCCCACAGTGACCCATAATAATATAGTACCCAAGGAATTGAATGGTGCAAGGACAAATGCACATGGCTGATCTCTTGCCATACACTTTCATGGAGAATACAGACTTCTGGAAGTTGATGGCAAAGGCTTGTACTAAGTGCGAAGTTCCTTTACATACACATTTCTCTAACTGGTCTGGGCCTGAGATGAGTGATACTGTTGTTTTGACAAAATACTGTTGGCCACTGATATGTGGAACAGTATGTTCTCTTCTGCCATGTCTTTCATGTGCATAGTAGCCTTTTGGGTACAAGAGTCATTTATGCCTGTAATCTTATGCATCATGTCTGGAAATTGCATCCATTCCCACCCCTGAATTTTGACAGCAAGTAACTTTATAAATTACCTTTATGCCACAAACACACACTGTGGATAACATTTTTGTGGAACTGTTGGACAACATGTACACTTGGCTGCACCCATTATCCCTACAATATGTCTTCACAGCTATTGATAATGGATGAAATGTGGCTGAAGCAATACAGGATGGTGATTTCCACAGATTGTCATGCAGCATGGCACATTGTATCAAACTGAGAGTGCAAGATGTTCTCTTGTGGGGGAACCATGAGACAGCCAAGGACTGGCAGCTCTTGCTTTTAGTCTGCTACTCAGCGCTCAGCCATGGGTGTGTGTGTGTGTGTGGGGGGTCATCGGCAGATCACATAACATGCAATAGTGCAATGAAAATGGACTAAAATTTAACCCCACCTTTTTTCTTCCTAATCAATGCCAGATGCCTTCCAGTTTATTTTGGTAGTAAAATTTGTGGTTTTCATTATCATTTGTGAAAGTTTTAAATTACTTATTTCTCAAGAAAAAAAGATGCCACCTGATTTTTGCATAGAAATAATACTGAAGACCCAAGGAGGGCAAGAATACAGACAACAATGCAAATGTACAGTACACAGCATAGGAAGCATCAAGAAAAGCCAAATCAACAGTTCTGCCAATATTTTTCATAACCATAGCAGAAACTCGTTTAGGATAACTGCATGCACTGTTGAGATCTGAGATTTGAGGGTCAGTAGGTAGTGCTGCCATGGAACTATTGTTTGCTACCACTTCCCAAACTCACTGACTATACCACTGGGCCCATTATGCAAGCAGGTTCCCTCATTTGCATGGGCACAATAGTATACTCTGAGGATTCCTGCTGTTCACTGAGCACTGTGCACCAAGGTTCTCTGAATATAATGGGGAGAAAAGTTAGTTGCACAAATGTTTATTGTGCAAATGATGCAAGACAGTGCAACATAACAGTGCAAATAAGCAAATGCCATGGACAATGAACAAAGGGGCACACCCATAATACCTCAACCAGTTTTGCTTAATCAAGCATCATCAGGAAAACCTGGATGTCTCAGCACACTCTGCTTATATAGTGGTGAGAAATAAAATGACAATGCACAAGTACTAATAATAATAATTTAATAAGTGCAAGTTCGAGTAATATCTTTACGAACACATTACAAATTGTAGTTTTCAAAATGTGGGATGGAACAGCAGGCACATGAGCATGCTAGCGGGGGTATATTTAAACAAAAATCAAGAATTTAATGAATAATGTTTTATTAATATAGTAAATATCCTTCCTGCGTGCCATTTCAACTTCTGGAACTGCTGCTTAAATTTATACAAAGCTGAAGGAACAGAAAACAATAATGCTATTAATGTTGTTAATACAGACACTAATGATAAAAACATCTTGGCTACTATTTCAGCAATGAAAAGAAACTCTGAATATAATCCCTGTCCCATCATAGCATGCACAGCCTGGTTAGCAAGGTACTAATCATGTTAACAACATTTTATCCTTCTGAATAATGAGGCCTCTGTGTCCTCCCTAAATTGTATCAACAACTGTGTTGCCCGCTGTTCCACCTGGTCTATGCTCTCTATATCAAAGCACCCTCCTGCTTTTCCCATCCACCATGATATGTTTTTACGCCTCCATTCACTCATTATAGTATTTACAGTAGCAAGATCCATGACATTTGTGCCTCCAGAATGGTTTTATTAAACTTGCAGTACTCTATTGACAGTCTACCCTTTTGCCTTAAAAGCCTCTGACCAAACTCTTCCTATGAATTCCCTCATTTTAAGTTGGGCTACCTGAAGTTGAGTTGAAATCTCTCTCTCTCTCTCTCTCTCTCTCTCGTTTCCTCCTTCACATTAATACACAGTTGGGTTGACTACAGTTTTTAAAGCTTAATTAGGTGTATTTGTGACTTAATTTTGGAATATGTAAAACCAAGTGATACATGTATCAATTTGGCTGAAAGACTCTTTAATAAGCCTTGGCCTACATATTTATTATAAGTACATTCAGATTGTTAGGTTTTGTAATTTAATTAGCTATGTTTGGTTTCAGCTGTTCCCATACAGGTTGCTTTATAAAACAGATTCAACAAAGCCCAGCTCTGAGGAAGTTGTGTCCACACCTTGAAAGCCTAACCCATTGACTCAGCCAGAGTGTAACTAATAAGAGAAGTCCAGGGCCCAGCCATCTGCAGTTACTGAAATATAACTTCTGCTTACAATAAAAGGTCAATGTCATCATGACTTAATACATGCTGAAATCGTTCCCATCCCTAAATGTTTGTGTGCCAGCAAAGGGCTATTTAATAAGTTATAAGTTTAGCTGCAGTAATAACTGCACTTCAGACATTATTCATGGAATTGCTGCAGGGTATTTGATATGGTTTTCAAGTGCTGTTTGGACATTGTGCAATAAGTAATTAAATCCATATAGTTTAGCAAAAAAAGTTAATTAACAAGTTTAAAATATATTCTATTATCATTTACAGAGACTGGAATTCACCTTCAGTTCCTCTATTTATGATGACTGCAAAAGTGAATATAATTATAAACAATTGCTCAAGTTGCACTTGGTGTTACTTTTAGAGTGCAAATGTTGTTCAGTGTGTAAATAAATTACATTATGTATGTTGAATTTTTGTTTTTATTGTCATGCATTCTGCATTTTGTTTGCTTATTTCTTAGGCTATTGTTCACCTGGGTCACTCTTGAAAATGGGAATTATTGCTCACGAGTGTTACAAATAATAAATTATACAATGGGCTCCGAGAAGCCTGGAAATTGACTGGCTAACTGACACCTTTTACCCATTGTAAATCCTGCGACTTACCAATAGGAAAAGTTGCCAGCCACCAATCAGCCGCATCAGGAACCTCTATACAAATCACTCTTAGTATGAAGCACAGAACTGGCAAAGATGACAAGAGTCAGACTACCTGACCAATGTTTGCAGTTTTAATGTGTGTGTGCGTGTGTGTCTCCAGAAGTGGGGCAGCAGTTTGTTCACACCTCATAAACAAATACCTCTACCAATGCAGCAGTTAAATTTTTTCCTAGCACCAAAGCAGTGCTGAACAGTTTGTGCGCCAAACTCAGACCTCCACTTTCACTACACTCGATCCCATACAACTCGAACCTCCCGCCTGCATTTCTCTCTTGAGTCCACTCGCAAAAACCACTAAGTGAATCAGCTGATGAGTAGCCACTGACAAACTGCTAAAATTGACTGCCACCTCCACCATTTCTACTTCTCCTGGTGCCACTTTTAAAAAAACGAAAAAAATGGATAACTGAAACTGCTCTCTCTCTCTCTCTCTCTCTTCTCTCTTTCTCTCTCTCTCTCTCTCACCACCCCTCCACAAACTGTTGCCCAGTGTCATGCCTGATTATATCCTATAACACATTCCATACTAATTTTGGCATGACACTCACCCGCTTCAGAAACACACACCGGTCCTTTCCCTGTTTCTCTCACTCACATTTTATATATATAAAAAAATAATATGCAGCTCAGTCTCTTCACTCATGCCAAAATTACGATACATTGTGTTATATGATACAATCAGGCATGACACCAGCATGTAGCCAAGGGCTCAGAGCACAACTTCAATCTGCCTTTTTTCTCTAACCAGACATTGTAGGTTGCTATATAAACCCTGTCTTACACAGTCCAGCTCCCTGTCCCCCCCGAGCTCAAGTTGTTGCAGAACCTAATATAAAGCTTCCAGCACTGCCACTTCTCACACTTCTCATCTTCACATTTAGTACCACCTATCCTGTTACCCTATAACTTTGACATGCTGTTGCCTCTCAAGATACAATAGTCTACCTAGTAAGAAGGAACTATTTTATCTGGTGCAACAATAAATGTATACAATTATTTAAACTGAGAAAAAAATTGCATTTTTCTTTTTTTTTTCTTACAGAAACAAAAAGGGACCATTGCATAATTGCGATATACCACTCCAGGCTGTGGGTAATGCTAGGATTTACCACGCCTGTTGTGTTTTGCTCACTTGGCCTGCAACCTCATGACCAAACAACACACCAGGTATAGTAAATCCTAACATAACCCACACCCTGTAGTGGTATATTGCTTAATTATACCATGGACCTTGGACAACAACAAATCAGAACGGCTGACTGGCACCTTACCACCGTTGTAAATCCTCTGATAATCACCGCAAAAGGTGCCAGCCAGCCGCATCTCTTAAAAATCATTCAACCCGGGAAATTCAAACCGGAGATCCGCCATGTTGAAACGCTCGCTAACCAGCGGTCTCCGATTACCATGACATCCTATTAAGCAAAGCACATTGCGTAACACCCCGAAAGTGGATCTGCACTTTAAAAAAAAAAAACACAACACGCTTGAATATATTTTTCCCTGTAACCACTGAAACTGCATCCACCTCACCTCAATGTCTGCTCTGGCGCTGTCTGCCTTCCATCCTGCCATAAGACTCCCACTGCATCTCTCAGTTCCCTCGTCACTGTCTCCGGTCCTCTCTGTGTCTGCCCTCATTAGTTTACCAGGCTACCTCACTCCTCCATATTAAAAAAATATATTTAAAAAAAAAAAACGCAACTCGGTCACTTCCTGCTCGTACCAGAAACCCAACCCGAAAGCACACACTGTGCTGTGTGACCGTGGTCACTTCCTGCTCGCACCAGAAACCCAACCCGAAACACACGCTGTGCTGTGCGACCACAGCGAGGCGGCAGTCGCATAGTCATTCTCGCAGCCGGGCTCATCAGTTCCAGTCTCTGCAGCAAGCAGTTTGAATTCAGTGCTTCTCAACAGCTCATATGAATCAGCTAGGGACTGAATCAGCTAGGGACTATTTTCTTTTGTGCAATGATATTTCTTAATAAAATGCATTTGTTTACACAGGAAAAAAAAAAAAATAATTTCAACTTAAACTGTATCAAGATGTCATGGCATAATCGCAATAAGCCACTTGGGGTGTGGGTTATCAGAGTTTACCACGGCAGCTGAGGATTTACCCACTCGGCTGCGCCTCGTGGGCAAACCACACCAGCTGTGGTAAATCCCCTGATAACCCACACCCCCTCGTGGCTTATTGCTTAAATAACACACATGTACTTAAAACCATTATATGTTTAATTGCTGCTCTTAACTTTGGGACATCATGCAGCATTTCCGCTGTACATTTATTTAATACCAACTATTGCATGAAATGGTGCTTCATATTTCAATTTCATTGATAAGTGTTTTTGGACACTGTGCAACAAATCATAAACCTGTACAGCACTGCATATGGAATTCCAACTATATACAGTAAGTGCAAGTAATAATTGTACTCTAGCTCCCCATATGTGGAATTGCTGCTCTATAATTCAGGACACTGTGCTATACTACTTCTAATTTTTGAGCATAGATATACGCAGTCTAATAGATTAAATCAGGCTGCTTCACTGTTTGTGGATATCCAACCGTTTAAATTCAAGTGATAATTGCACTGTTACATACTAAGGGCCTGATTCTAGAAGGTTGGCACAAGTTGCCGCCAAACACGACTTGTGCCAATTGCAACTGCAACATTGACCATGCGCTCTATTCTAGAAGGGGCAGGGTCTCCACGTCTAAGTCCTGCGACTTACGACATGCGGCCAGATACGCCGAACAGAGGGTGCACCTGGTGAGCATGCCGCAAGCTGCAACAGGTCCAACGCAGGTTGCAAGTGCCCCTCCCATGCCCAGCAAGCCACATTAGGTGCCCCGCAGGGCTGCCCACACCCCACCCCCAAAGTGTCCATAATGTGCCCCACAGGGCTGCCTACACCCCCTGAAGTGTCCATACTGTGCCTTGTAGGGTTGCCCACACTTCAGCCCTCGATTACCCCCATTGTGATATGCCCGCAGGGCGGCACAGTCAATTCTTCGCTGTCCCTGACCCTGTTGTTACTGCAAATGCGGCATGAATCCTGTCCATCCCAGGTAGTCTAATGGCTTCTCCACCCAGGTGCCAGTCCACTCAGCACCCCCATCCTACCCAGCCGGTGACCAGCACAGCCCACCTCTCACCTCCACAACCAGCTGCTGACTGAGTTCTGTAGGAGCGCTACTGTAAAGACATGCTCATAAATTAATTTCTGAGCATGTCCTTACAGTAGCACTCCTACAGAACTCAGTCAGCGGCTGGCTTTGGAGGTGACAGCTGGACTGTGCCAGTCGCTGGCTGGGGACGGGTGGGGGGTGCTAGGTGGACTGGCATGGCTGGGTAGTGGGGTGGTGTCCACTAGACTATCAGGGCTGGACAGGGTTTCTGCCACATTTGCAATGGCGACTCGGTGTCAGGGCACGGGTCGGGGGGGTTGACTGCGCTGCTCTGTGGGACATATCGCAATGGAGGAGTTGGGGGTTGGGGGTGTGGGCAACCCTGTGGGGCACCCACTGGGGTATGCTGGGCATGGGGGAGGGCAACTGGAATGACTGGCTGGACTGCAGGTGGGTCTACAGGACCCCCAGGGTGCATCCATAAGTTACACCAGCTAGAAGCTGGTGTAACTTACGCTGCTGATTTTCCTCCGGGGGTTCTTGTAGAATCCCAGCACTGGGGACTTTGTTGCTGCCCTTCTGGAATGGGGCGCAACAGCTGCCGTAAACCCCCTAGCACCATGTCACAGGGTGTTTATGGCACAACTGCTGGTGTAACAGCTGTTCAGCGCAAGTGGCCTGTGCCATGTCACAGGCCGCATTGTAGAATCATGCATGTCGCAATTGCTGGTGTAAGTTGCTACATGTGCCATTCTACTTGGTGCAAGTGCTGTTACGCCAGGCTTAACTATACTGGAATTGGGGCCTATATGTTGAATTACTGTAACTCGATTTGTACAGTAAACGTCTATCTTCCTAGCATGGACAAGGGCAACTGTATTAAAATCCATTATATATGGTACTGCTACTATGTATGTGTGCATGTCTCTGAACTTCAGTATTGTACGGTGCCCCAGAATTACTTCAAACTCTGAAGTAATTCTGGGGCACAATATAATACTGAACAAGGTGCAATAGTGTGTAACACAGCTACAAGTGATCAAATGAGAGTGCATATAATGTGTGTACTATATGATTCTGGCCATGTGGCCAACTATATTTAACCAAATACATTGCTAGCAGTATGATGTTTAGCTGTCAGGTATACTGCATACTATGATTTGAGTATTTAGCCTGTGCCCTTCCTTTGTAAATAAAGTACTTTATACTGTAGATTAGTGACAGCAGAACAAAGGGTTGCCAACAGAACCTATGATCAGTAGGGCAAGGCGTATGATGAGAGACTGAAAAGTCTCAGTATGTACTCACTGGTGGACAGAATGGAGAGGGAGACGTGGTAGAGATTTTCAAGCTCATGCAAAGGTTCAAAAGAGCAGACACAGCAAATTTCCTCAAATTAAGAAGCAGTGTATCTGCCAGGGAATGTGCTCAAGCTGGAGGGGGGAGGTTAAAAGGATATTAGAAAGTATTACTTTATTGAAAGGGTAATGGATGGGTGGAACAAACGTCCTGACAAAGTAGTGGAGGCAAAGACTCGCAAGGGAAGAGGGACACATATAAAGGAGTTGTCTAACAGGGAGGAAGAGGTGACTGGGAGGCAAGACACAGACTAGATAATCTTCAGGTAGGGAATGTTGGGACATACTTGATGTCCAGTTCAGGTCTTTTTCTATCCATCCCTTTTCTAGATTTCTGTCCTTTTGTCTTCATATGACACCTGTTGCAAAGTGCCAGTTCTGTACATTACCATTTTATTTTACAGTTTGTTTACAGTACCACGGATGGCCCAGCTGAGATAAAGTTGCTTCTAACAGGGTCCTACTTCTGTCCATTTCTGCAGGAGAGTGGACTGAAGCACTGGGTGGTTAAATAACTTGCTCAGGATCACACATGTGTATTTGGTTCTGTTGGGATTTGAACATGTGATTCTCAGGTTCCCAAGCTGTTGTTCTAATTACTACCAGTGGTTTTTAAGACCCAAAACCTGGTAGCCTCAAAGGGCCTCAAAGTGCAGCTGCCAGAACTTATTTGTTGCCTTACTTTTCACCCAAGACCCACAGATGTACATCAGCCCCTCCCCCCCCAATATAACACATTTATTTTCACACTGTATACATTAAATAAGTATAAGATGTATTTTCATTTTAAATGTATCCCCAAGGTTTATTTAAAGATAAGACAGTGTCCATCCATTGTATTTATAGTTAGTGCTGTAAGGAGCTCTGTGGCCACACAAAATTATGCTGTTTGCCACATGCCTCCACAGTGGCTTCATTCGAGAAATACTGCAATAGACCACACAGCCTCTTAATTGCTATGGCAGTAGAATGTGCTGGTTTCACCCTTTCTGCTTGTGTGAAAAGTCCTCACTGAATCTGCCACTAGGAATCCCTTATAACTGGGGACATAGGGTGAAAACCATATTAAGACAAAAACCTTTCACTTTCAGTCCAAATTTCTATGATCATCTCTTCTGTTTTCTGTTTTATAATAATTTTTAAGTGACTAAAAGCATATGGTAAACTGCATGCTCTTCATTTGCAAAATACCAATATGTTTGGTAAAAAATGAGTATAAATATTTTCATTTAGCTGGAACTATCAAAGAGATTGAATACACCTTGCTAACAGTTTGCAGCTGTACTGCAAAAATGCATACTGAATTATCTTTGACTGGAAGTTTCAGACTGGAAAGAATCTGTTATATTGCAGATTGTATTAGTCAAGATACAACAAAATTAATCAGTACAATGTCACTGATTCAGTGGTTAACTATGTATGGAGTAACTGGGTGACAATTACTGGAATAGCTACTATACTTGATGCTTGTGTAATGTAGTGCTGTGCTTGCGCAACAAAAGTGGATGAGATTACTGAGTACTGTCGGTTGCTCATACTGTTGGTTAGAAGCCTGTTGGCAGCAGTCAGGATTGAGGTAGTTGCTATTTGACTATGTGTGGCCTTTCACACTCTCTATTCCCAAGGAACTACCACCCTTTTAGGGTACTGGTGGCACATGAACCATCTTGACAAGAGATCCACCCCCAGAGGTACCATAGGACCATGGGTACCTAGCTAAAGGTACCTTAGGAAAGATGCACAGAAGGAGAATGGTGAGCCATCACAGGATGACAGAGAATGGTAGGAGCAAATAAATGAGGATCCAGCAGACACTTAGGTCTTACACAGCGATATAGCACTAAAAGGGAGTGTGGTGAGAACAACCCACTGTCAAAACAAGCCTTAGGTATTGCCTTGTAATTCACCAGTTGAGCAGAATACTGGAGTAACTAGGTGCTTATTACTGGAGTAGCTAGCTACTGAACACATGTGCAGAGCAGTAGTGTGCTTGTTCAACTGAAGTGGACAAGGTTATTGAGTACTGTCTGTAGCTCATACTTAAGCAATAATGCATGAAAAGATTTGTGTTGTACTGGGATAACATCATGCCTCTGGTGGTTGGGTATCAGCCCATAGACTGAGTGTGTCCAACACCTGAAAAGAGACATTATCCAACACAGACACACACCCTGGATTGCATTATTGCTATTATACTATGGCTCATTTGTGAAAGAAAAAAGGAAATGAAAGGATGTGTACCACAGGACTGGAGGATGGCCCATGTAGTGCCCATACACAAGAGTGGTCCCAGGGATGAACCAGGCAACTACAGACCAGTGAGCCTCACATCAATTGTGGGAAAATGCATGGAGACAGTCCTAAAGAAGAGGCTGGTGACCTTTTTGGAGGACAGTGGTCTCCAGGACAGGCAACAACATGGGTTTGTTTCTGGCAGATCCAGCCAGACAAATTTAATTGAGTATTACAACTGGGTGACCAGGGAACTAGACAAGGTCCATGTGGTGGATGTGTTGTATTTGGATCTCAGCAAGGCCTTTGATTCCATGCCACATGGGAGGCTAGGGAGGAAGCTGGAATACATAGGGGTTGGATCAAAAATGGTCAGAACAATTGTCAGCTGGCTGTAGGGAAGGCAGCAGAGGGTGATGGTGAGGAGCTCTCATCACCAAGGGAAGTGTTGAGTGGGGTACCACAGGGATCGGTACTGGGACCAGTTCTATTTGGGATAGTCATAGCAGATATCTCACACGGGATCCAGAGCAGGATCAGTCTGTTCACTGACGACACAAAGATGGAAGCAGTGGTTGATGACATTGAGGGGTGGAAGGGGCTGCATGAGGACCTGACCAAACTACAGCAGTGGCCAGAAACATGGCAGCTGGGCTCAATGCCAAGAAATGCAAGGAAATGCACTTCAGAGTGAGGAACCAGGGGAGGAGCTATCAGCTGGGAGGGGTATAACTGGAAAGTACAGAGGAAGAAAAGGATCCGGGGGTGGTTAAAATGGGCAGCATGAACAACTCTGCTCAGTGCAGGAAGGTGGCTGCAAAGGAAATTAGAATGCTGGGGTGTATAGCAAGGGGAATCTCCTCCAGGAGTAGGGAGGTGATCCTCCCCCTATACAGGTCCCTGATCAGGCCTCAGCTGGAGTACTGACACCCATTCCTGAAGAAGGATATCAGATTGTTGGAGGGGGTGCAACCATATGGCAACAAGGATGATCCAGGGATTGGAGGGAAAGACCTACGAGGATAGATTGGGCATGCTGAACATGTACTCCCTGGAGAACAGGAGAGATAGGGGCGATATGATTGAAACCTTCAAGTACCTGAAGGAGATAAATAAGGTGAATGCAGAAGGGGTCCTCCAGCTTAGAAGAGGGAGGGATATAAGAGGTCATCAACTGAGGTTGGAAGGGGAAGATTCAGGAAGGAAATCAGGAGACATATTTTCTCAGAAAGGGTGGTGGACAGATGGAATACTCTACCCGTGGAGGTGGTTTCCTGTAGAACAGTGGGTAGCTTTAAGAGGGCTTGGGACAGGGTACAGGGGGTGTTAAGTTGAAGAGGGGAGAGGAGGTTGGGGCAGCTGCAAGTTGAGGGGCTAGCTACACATTCGAGCAGACTCAACAGACCATACAGGCCTGCTTCTGCTGGCATTTTTCTATGTTCATATGCAAAAAGTAGAGTTTAAAACTAGAATTTTAGTTACAATTTCAATGGATAGGTATACTTACCAAAAAATAGTGCTCATTCCTTGTTTTGGCCTGCTGGTGGTGGTGCTACTGGTTCTATCATCTGTGCTTCCTTTGTCTGGATCTCTCTGTCTACTTTCCAGGTTTTTGTCTCCCTGTCTGAATGTGGTTTTCTTTGTGCACTCCTCCACATCTCAGATGCCACCTTTTGCCTCCACCACTGCTCCCCCTCCACTGTCTTATTAGTTTGAGAGTTAATTTATGTGCTTTTTGTTAACTGTGTGGGTGCACTAGGCAATTCAACGGGTATTTTCAGGTACGACCTGGTAGAGTACAGTAAAAGACAAAATACAGTTAACAGGAACATTTTCAAGAGCAACACTGTGATCATCTTCTCCTGATGGGAGAAGATGCCAGCACTGAATATTCAAGCCACTGATGTCGATCACTGAGTAGAGCACGCTGTGCTGTTTAAAAGAACCTGCACTCATAATGCAAAGCAAGGACTGTACCTTCAGTGAGGCTGACAGCTTCATTCTAGACTACATTCTTTTGTTAAAGAAATTATGTTATCCGTATTTCTGAGAACAATGTCGACCACAGCATAATTCAGAAAGAAACCTGTGTGCTGACCAGCAGAGGACAGTGAAGACATCTGCCTAGCGGGGAGGCAGTGAAGCCAGTCACCCTGACAGCTTCAGTTTTGCTTTTTAATTTGGGTCTTAATCAGGAGAATATGCACAAGGATTGTGTGGAAATTTTGGGTGGGTAAAAAAGGGGTAGCTAGTCATCTGACAATGTAAGAGGGAAGTATTTACATTTTTCTTAAATTGGGAAGCTCTGGCAAACTCCATGGCAGATATGTCAAGTGCGGGTGACTTGGACATGGCCAGTGGAGTGATTTATTTTTATCATTTCATGCAGTCATGTGTGTGCTGTGTCTTGAGCCATGATTCTGTGCTGGGATAATGTCACAGGTAAAGTTCTCAGCAGACAAATTGGGTTTCAAGATTTATTCCTGTCATTGTAAAATATTGGTTAAGAGACCACTGGCAGCAGTCAGAGGACTGAGGTAGTTGGTGTGATGTTGACTACATGTAGCCTTTCACACTGTCTGTTGCCAAGGAACTACCACCCCTTTTTGGGGTACCAGTGACACATGAACCCTCCTGAGGCGTTTTTGACCCTAGACATGCCATAGAACCACGAGTCCCTTAGTTAATAGTACCTAAGAGAAGATGCACAGAAGGGGAGAAGTGAGCCACCAGAGGATGAGGGAGCATAGTGAATCAAAGAAATAAACATCCAGTAAACACCTGCACTTATAAACAGTGGAGCCTGCCAGACTGCAATGCAGTGTCACAAATTCCTGTGTGATAAAAAGGATGAACTGCAATTGAACTTGCCTTCTTTCCTGCAGTAACTCTGCTGCAGAATTCTACAGTATTGCACTGCATCCAGGTGGGCTCCACTATAGACTTCAATGAGATAGGGGGAGGGCAAGTATCAAATCTCCCAAAAGACTGCAGAACTGTTCAAACAGTGCAACATGGTGGTCAGCTCAAAAAAACATTTCAGGTGAATGTGTTTCATTAAAAAATGTGAAAACAGTTTATTAGACATTATTACAGTGCACTCCACTTTAAACAGACGCTGATATGGTGGACAATCCTCTTCGGTGGACGAAAATGCTCTGCCAAATCCACAGGCCATAGACAACCATGTTAAAAAAATTTTTAATGCGGACTATAGAAGCTGCGTAACGTGGACATTAAATTATGGCCACCTTACTGTGCCGCTCGCATTCTCACCTCATTTACAGGTGTCAGTAGTGCAAACAGACCACTTCAGTCCTTCCTTTATCCACTCACCTAGTCCACTTCCTTGTCCTTGGCAGTTAATCACAGCAGCAGCAATACGGACAACGTTTGACCTTGCATCCAGTCCACAAAGCTCTCCCAGCTCAATGCAGCAGATTAGCTCTGACTGATGCTTGACTCCTCACACCTACCCAGTGCATCAGTATCCCACCTATTCAGTGCAACAGTAAACTCAACTGTATATGGATCTCAGAAATGCTACAACCTGATTGGTTGTTAACATTCTAAAAGTCCTATGATAATCTTATAATGAATCTACTTGTACAGCCTAATCACAAGAGTATTGGTTTGGCTGGTAATATACTTTTTATAAATTTCATTTGTAGAATTCAGAGTCATCATTAGGCTCACAGACAGACCTGGCAGCCAGTTTCAATGAAAATATTTAATAAAACAAGTGCCCCCTCAAGCCACATCAGCTACTGTATTCCTAACTGTGCTGTGTTCATTACAACAGGGGACATAAATGAATGTATGTATATCACCAATGTTTTGTTCAGACTGAAAACTGGTTGCAATCACTTGGAAAGTGAAGATATGGTGCTCGCGATTGGTGGTTCAGCATTGCTGGAGTGGGATTTCTGAATTATAACTTCTTGCCCTCCTATATCGATCAATCCTTTCAGCTATGGGAGCTACATGGTATTAAATCTATGAAGGAGGTTTTAGTTGAAGGCAGAATTAAAACCTTCTCATTATTTCCAGTATCTCCAAATAAAAGCTTTTGTACAACATTTTAAGAGACAGAACCAAAGTATGACCTTTTCTTTACTACAAACATAAATTAATAAAAAAGACATATATAAATTAATTTCAGTGGTATATCGGATACCAATAAATTCTCTCCAACCTGATCAGCAAATAAATATAAAAAAATTGGAAGCAGAACTAAGGATAAAAATTAATGATGCAGTATGGAGAGAAATTATTTCAGCCTTTACTATTAATGTTAGGGCAAGCAAACTTCAGCAGATCCAATTAAACATGTTCTATAGAACATATTATACTCCATCTAAGCTTCATCATTTTAATATTGCTCTATCTGATAAATGTCCAAGATGTACACACACATCAGGGACTCTCATACATATACTTCATTCGTGCCCATACTTATCGAACTTTTAATCAAAAACTATGCAGATTATTCAGAAGACATTTCAGATAAGTCATCCAAACATGCCACAATTTACATTATTTTTGATTCCATCTCATCAATTAAGTACAGAACAAAAGAAATGTATTACTATGGCCTTTACTGTGGCCAGGAAATGCATTCTTCTAAAATGGAAGGATTCTTCCCCTATGCAAACACGGCTGAATTTCATGATTGATGTGATGCACTTGGAAAACATCTATTACTCAAGGGATGATAAGATTCACATTTTTAATAAGGTATAGGCCCTGTTCCAAAATGTACTTCACTCTAACAGTCTAGTAGATATACTCAATCAATAGAATTAAGGGATTAAAAAGAAGTATAGTTAAATGCCTGGACCCCCTTCTGGCTATGATGAGAATGTAAACCCAATTATCTGAGCTACCTGCTTGATGAGATTTGGGCCACAGATCTTAGGAGCTGGAAAAAAAAGCATTGCTTGAGTGGGTATTGTATAACACTGAGAGTCAGAAAGTTTCTGTACAGTAGTGATTAATTGAGATGAAGCAGATTTTCTTATAGGACCAGATATATCAGATCATTGACTGGCACTTTGAAACTGCCATGCAGTCGGCAATTCTAGCATAAGCCTAGGATGTGGGCCCTGGGAAACTGAAAGTGCTGCACAGTGGTTGCAATTGGTGGTTCAGTGTCACAGCAGGCATAACAGAGACAAAGGTACATACTGTGACTATGATCACTGTCAGGTCACTTGGAGCTGGGAAGTATCAGCATAGTGCATTGCCATCAGCAGGACCAGCACTGAGAACTTTGGATAGCCACGGTGCGGTTTAAAAACAGTTGGCTTACTAAGTGAGCGACAGGGCCAGGCAGGGATACAATCAATACCTGCAGTCTGGCTTAAGATGAGTACCAGTGGTAGTGGTTTGAGAGCAGGTGGGGGTTTATTCAACACCTGTGGTGCAGCATACAAAGAGACTGGCAGTGTTATACTTATGTGTACATATTTAACTCATCAAAACTGTCTCCATGGTGACTTCCGGGTGACATCATCATCCCATGCAGATGCTCTGATAACGAACTCCGCTAATCCCTCTGGCTAATTTCCACTTAAAATCAAATTTCCTTATTGGAAACTAACTTACCACTCAGGAACAACATTCCGACATCAAATGGTGACCAGAAAAAGACTGCGATCGACCTTAGATGCCGGTTTAAAGCAGCAGAAACTTCAGCTTCCCCAGAGAGCTCCAGCCATTAACATGTAGGCTGCCAAGCCAGCTGAGGTGGCTGAACTAGGATGGGAAAGTGACTCAGAGGAGTAAGGGGAGGATTACAACATTACCTCCCGACAACTTTGCCATGAACTAAAACGTATGAACAACACTCTGGATACCATTAAAACAGACATAAAGGAGAATAGAGAGAATATTGCGCAGCACAGTAAAAAATTCCAGGCAATAGAAGAACATCTATCTAAATATGCTGAAACTACTGATCAGCACAATAGAGCCATCTTGCAGCTTCATGATCATTCCCAGCTCCTGCTACAAAAAGTAGAGGACCTTGATAATCGTTCACGCAGGGTGAACTTAAGAATTCATGGCCTCCCTGAACATTCAGAAACAAGTAATATGCCAGAATACATAGAGAGATGTATCAAAGAATTGTTGGATTTGAGAAGGATGAGCCTCTAAATATAATTTGGACTCACAGAGCACTTTCTGCCCCTCCAAAGCACTTGAAAGCGAGACCCCTGATCCATAATTTTTGCTTTTCTAGATTTTAGAACTCGAGAGAGGGTTCTAAGAAAGGCATGGGTGAAGAAAGAGATCGTTTTTGGTGATACCATGCTATATTTTGAACCTGATTATGCCCCCACCACAATGCAGCGATGCAAGGCATGGTTCCCAGTCATCAAGGCCCTACATGGTAAAGGAGTGAAAGCGAGGGTCTATTTTCCTACATACCTGAGAGTCACCTCAGATTCAGGCACAAGAGTTTTTGAATCCCCTTCAGAAGCCAAGAGGTTTCTGTCAACATTGGAAATTCAACTGGACGACCTGATCAAGCCTAGCCAATTGAGGGAGATCAAGAAGTGGCAGTGGTCAGTAATGGGCAGATCCAGGAACAAGATGGATATAACTGCACAGGGAATCCCTAGCACTTGGCACAAATTAGAGGATCGAGCAAAGACCAGAGGGGCATCGGGAGAAGAGTCTACTAGCCAAAATATCACCACCTGAACAGATTGGAGATTGCCTGTGGTGATTTCATCCTGATATGAAGGAGAATCTTCTATGAGAGACTGTTTTCGGGACTGGACTTGATTCTTGTCTCTACGGTATTTCCTTCCCCTCCCCCCTTTCCCCTTTTTTTCTTGCTGGGAGGGGAGGAGTGGAAGACCTGCCTGACAGTGGAGGAGCCACTCTCCCAGACATATCTGGTAATAATGGGGTAATGGAGGGAGGGTTCTGGGATCTGTGAAATTGCATATAAAAGAGTGGTATTAGATCTAAGGATGGAGGGAGGCATGAGAGTGCATTATGCACCGCCATAAATTATACAGAAGGAGAACTTCTATTTACATATGAACCGGGGGGGGCGGGCTGGAAGTGGATTGTTTGTATTGGGCTTGATGATTCCACTGTAGCAGCGTATGCCCCAGAGTCTGGGGGCAGAGCAGCCAGGTGCTGGACTACATCTGGCACATTCCATCACCACGGAGACCTTGACGAGTGATGGAGCACCTGTGGCACCTTGGAAGCAATTTTTGAGAGGACTGGGCTACAGTTTGTTCTCCCCAGTTGGGAAGTTTTTAATGTTATGCCCTTTTCTTCCTCATATTAAGGTTAACAATGTTATTTCTGTTTTTTTGTTGGTTCACTCAGTTAAAGCTATATCTTTCCTCTTGAGCTGGCTGCTGCCCATCCCGACCCTCTCTGTCCAATGGATTCTGCCTGGGCCTTTCCACCATGGGGGGATTTAATGCAGTAACATACAATGTTCGGGGAATAAACCATCCTGCTAAGCAGTCCAAGATATTAGAAGATTTGGCAAGACTGGACACGCAGATCGCATTCCTGGAGGAAACTCACCTCACTGAAGCCAAACACATAAAGCTGGTTAGAAGATGGGTGGGTGCTGTGTATGCCTCCTTATATTTGGAGCACCCGCATAGAAGGGGGGTTATGATATTAGTACATAAAACTTGCTACTTGGTGGTGCAGGAGGTACAGACAGATCTGGAAGGCAGATTTGTAAGGGTATCTGCTACTCTGGGGGAGGTGGAATGTTGTCTTATTAACATTTACGCACCCAATGAGGATTGAGAGGCAGCCATCTTCTTTAAAACTACCCTATCAAGGCTGACACGGGTGGATGGGAGCCTCCTGATCTGTGGGGGAGACTTCAACACTGTTGTTTCACCCACCCTGGACAGACGAGGAGGGGGAAGGGCTAAAGGGCTGAAATTAGGCCAGGGGAGTAAGACACTTAACAGGCTGATCCAGATCTGGGGTTTGGTGGATGCCTGGTGCTGGGTGAATGGTCAACAAAAAGACTATTCATATTATTCTGATAGACATAATTGTTACTCACATATGCAGTAGATATGCTTTTTGTCCCAGGTGAGTGGGCATACACTATAGACCAGTGCCAGATTTCCCCATGCACTCTGTCTGACCATGCATCCATGAGGCTGGGTTTGACACTGGTTCCAACTCTACACAACTCCCATTGGAGGTTCAACCCATGTCTGCTTAACAATACAGAGTTTAAAACTTATATTAGGAACTCCAATAAGGAATATTCGGAGAATAATCCAGCTCGGCAAACAACCCATTCAATCCGCTGGGACGCCCTTAAGGCGGCTTTAAGAGGTGATATTATACAATTTGCCTCCTGGGAAAAGAAAAATGTTTTACAAGAAATAGAGCAGCTTCAGAGTGATATAGCAGAGTTTGAATTTCAACATAAAATCTCCCTCCATTAAGAAATTAAAAAGCAACTGGATGCCCACAGACAGCAGTTCGATAAGATTCTAACACAAAAACTAGAGGGGTCCTATAGGATAATTAAACGGCAATATTATGGGGGGGAGGTAACCAGGCAAGAAAATTGCTGGCTGCTAATCTACAAGCTCAGTTAGCTAATAGGCTCATCCTTAGAACTGAGAACCCCAAGGGAAATAACAAGATACAGCATAGGTCAGAGAAGATCACCACTGTCTTTGCAGACTATTACCAGGTGCTGTACACTCAGGGCTCCATTCCGGAGGTTAAGAGCCTCATGGGGGATTTTCTTGCCAAACAACACTCCAACCACTTCCTGCCTAATCTAGAACAAATCTGGAGGCAAGCATTACTCTGGCAGAAATTAGAGAACAAATTAAGTCCTTGAAGAATGGTGGTAAATCTCCTGGATTAGATGGCTATTCCCCAGAATTTTATAAAGAGTTTGAGCAACTTGTGCTCCCTCTCCTTTTGGAGGTCTTCTGAGAGATGGCGGGAGGGGGTGTTCCCCTGGAATCATGGGACAACGCCCTTATATCAGTATTGCCTAAGGAAGGAAAGGACA
This sequence comes from Neoceratodus forsteri, assembly GCA_016271365.2. Lineage (NCBI taxonomy): Eukaryota > Metazoa > Chordata > Ceratodontiformes > Ceratodontidae > Neoceratodus > Neoceratodus forsteri. The sequence goes on from CM057456.1 coordinate 1,372,175,907, forward strand.
CCTTAAAATGTGGGTCGTACAGACCCATTTATTTACTTAACATCAACCTCAAAGTTTTTACAGGACTCCTGGCTCATCGTCTGCAGAAGGAAATTTCCTTTGTTATATACGAAGATCAAACAGGATTCATTTCCAAGAGATGTCTTATGGATAATATCTGGAGACTCTTAAATATAATTTTCTCTCAGGCAGGGTGCCCAGATTTTCAACTAGCTATTTCCATGGATGCTGAAAAAGCTTTTGATAGGGTAAATTGGTTATTTTTAAAATCGTCCATGGAGAAATTACATTTTGACCCTAAATTTCTATATATTATTTCGCAGTTCTATTCCCATCCTAAAGCCCAAGTGAGAGTGAATGGTATTAGTTCTGCTGCCTTTGCCATCTCTAGAGGGACCAGACAGGGGTGCCCCCTCTCGCCACTACTGTTTGAAATCAGTCTGAAGCCACTGGCAGCTAGAGTTCGCCAAAACTTAGAGGTTGGGGCATCATGGTGGGGGAACTCAAACAAAAGATTTCTTTGTATGCGGATGACTCCATCTTTTATTTACCTTCTCCAGAAACTTCCCTCCCCCCTCTAATGGCCCTTTTGCAGGAGTTTAGTGTGATTTCTGGTTACAGAATTAACTTTTCTAAGTCAGAGACTCTTAGGGTGAGTGGCACCCCACCAGGGTCCTTCCTGCAAAGTTTCACATTTAAATAGGCCCTTCACAATCAAATTAGATATTTAGGTATCCAGGTACTGTTAACTCTTGCCTGTTAACTATGAGAGGCTGTGGAACTTGATTGAGCATGATTTGGCACGATGGCGCCTCCTACCGCTTATGTTGGTGGGTCGTGTAGAAGTAATAAAGATGAAAGTACTGCCCCGTGTTCTCTTCCTATTTCAGAGCCTCCCACTCCAACTACCAAGGGTGTTCTGGTCCAAGATGGATAGAATTATTTCCGTTTTTATTTGGAATCATAAAAAACCCAGAACCTCGAGGAGAATTCTGCAATCTCCAAGGAGGCGGGGGTCTCTCACTACCAAATCTGTTCCTCTGTTACTTGGCTGCGTAGGGGGCTGGTTTAATTACATGGGCTAAGCAAAGAACTACGTCCCAGTGGTTCTGTTTAGAAGATGCAGTGGTGGGGGATAGACAACTGTTCTCAGTAGCACTAACAGACTACTCAGGAGGGTTTCAGCACCAGATTCGTAATAGATGGGTACGACATGGCCTTATCATTCTCAAAAAGATTTGCAGGCTCCTGGGTTCAGCAATGGGAATAGGTCCCCTATACATCATAAGGTCTGAACCTGCATTCATGCCCCCTCTACTGGATTCAGGGTGTGCTGCATGGGCGTCCAAGGGGATCACCAGGTTCACACAGTTTTTGGAGGATGGGAATTGCATCTCATTCCAGAGGGCAAAAGAAAAGTTTAATTGGTCAAATACAGAATTCTTCTGTTATATGCAGATAAGACACTTTATAAACTCAGAGGACCACCTCCTTCATTTATCATGCCCCTATTCAAGGTGGGAAGATGTTTTGTATGGTGTGACTATAGAGGGCCCCGGTAGATATACTTCCTCTCTCTATGGGCTCCTATCCCAGCAGGCCCGGGATCCACTTGAGGCAAGCTGAAGGGCATGGGAAAAAGTGGCAAACATTCAGATTACTGAATTGAATTGGCATCACAGACTAAAATTGGGGTGGAAGGTATCCTCATATCCAAATTGGCGTGAATTTTTCTGGAAAGTAATGGTTTGGTTTTTTAGAGTCCCTGTGGTTACTAAACATTTTTTGGAGAGGGCAGAGGATCTATGTTGGAGGAGGTGTGGATAGAGAGGTACCCATTGGCACATCTTCTGGGATTGCCCAATCCTGGTTCAGTTCTGGGTAGATATCAAACAAACAGTGCAAACTATCACAGAGGTAGATATTCCCCTGCAACTTGGGGAAGAGTGGATATTGGGTATACCCACGGTGTCACACCTTAGAAGGGAGGCCAGGTGGGTAACCCTAATTCTGATTTCAGTCACTTTAAAGTGTATCACAAGTAATTGGCTTTTAGAGAAATCCCCAACCATTGTGGAGTGGGTTAAGAGAATGAGAGAGGTGGTTCTGATGAATCTATCACAGTCAAACTGCTTTTTAGTTTCGAGAAGCATGTTTAGAGGTGGCAAAGTTGGGAACTCTGGTCTCAAAACTTCGGATAATACTTGATTCAGGATGGGGGATGGAGGAGGTGCTTTTCCTAAGAAGAGGGGAGGGATCATGCCTGGTCTACTTTTAGTTGGCAAGAATAACTAATGCTCATGGAAGGGGTCCTGGAAAGGGACTTAAACATGATTAGATATGTTGATGTTTCCTTTTCTGTTATCTTTTGGGTAGGGGGACATGGGGCGAGCCAGGAGGAACATTGGGTGTAGCTCAACCGGGGGCCGTGTTGGTAAGGCCTGATATTAGAATAAGATTTGTTACTTTTTAATCCATGTCTTAGAGATAGGGAGGGAGGGTTTATAAACCCTATTTGCCTTATAGCCTTTTAAATTGGGCATAATCCCATCATTTAACATTTTATAATTACTTGAGAGCATGTGGGATTAACTCTTCCTCTGTAAATCTTCATTTTCTTTATTATGCATATAATCAATATTAATTTACAAAAAGGCATCTGAAAGGACTACCACAGGAAGATGGATATTCAGAAGGGGCTAACACCTCGCAGACTGGACTATAATTATATCTGAACTATGTGGAATATTTGTTGAAACCTAATCCTGTATAGTACAGATGTTAGAAAGGAAGAGGTGCTTAATACTCTGTACATTATTACCTGAATGCTTTAATAAAGCTGATTTAAAAAAAAAAAGAAACTGTCTCCATGGCAATGAGAGTGAAGCAGAACTTGCAATCTGTCAACACTCTGAACTACTGTGGAAGGACTGTTTTATTACAAAGAATGGTGATGTAACCACGTAACCAATAAGACATGACACGGTGTGCTCTGAACAGATATTACTGCATGCCCAGCGGTGTAGTGAGGCATGAGGCTGCAGGCCAAGTGCCTTCAGCCCCCGGAACTGCAGTAATATCTGTTCAGTGCACACCCCAGAGTGTCTTATTGCACTTATAAAATGGGCCTCTGCATTTTAAATATTTAAAAAAATTCAAATTTATAGTTTTAGATACTTAAATAATAAGATCTACAGTGTATTTTTATGTTAAATATTTTCTCTGCCTGTGTAATTTGTTTTGCCCTTAGTTGTTTTGTCCTAATGTGGCCACTGTAACTCTATGTGGTTATCATAATTCCTCCTTGCAACACACACAGCCATACTGCTACTTTTTGTAATAGTTTTTAATGCTTTTCCTTTTCTAAAAAAAAATGGCTAAATGAGCTGTGACAGAGCACCTGTGGTTTCCCACCCCGCTAACTGTGTGAAATTGGATTTTGAGATTGAGGAGATCATGAGAGTGCTGGCAAGTGCTTTCACATCATGCCAGTGCTGATCTGCCGAGTAAGTGATTGAGCAAGTGATGAGAGCAGTCACAACAGAGATCGTTCTGTTAGATTGGAGGAACCAGCAGCTGTGTAAGAAAACGAGTCAGCGAGTGAGCGATCAGCCAGTCAGGTAACATTGACAGAGACAACATGGCTGGGCAGGTAAGAAGAGGAGCAGTTGGCTGATGGAGTACATCAACACTGATGTAAGCATATAAACTACAGAGCAAGAGCTACAGGCCTGGATATTCAAACTGCGCCATTCTGAGGCGCAAGCCCTTGTGCTGCTCAAAATAGTTGCGCAGGGGTGTGGCAGGGGTGATATTCAAAGGAGTTGCGCTATTGCTCAACTCCTTTGAATATCACTCCCCAGCCACAGCACTTGCGCATGGTGCAGTGGAACTTGCGCCACCGCAAGTTGCCAGAGATGAGTATTAAACTTGCGGTGGCTGCTAAGTACCATTAGCGCCATGCTCAAATTTCCGATATTCAAAAGGTGACATGCAAATGGGGCCATAATTTATGCAAGCGCAGAGGGGCCATTTGCATCTATTTATGGCTTATTGCATGCCATTTGCATGTAGAGTGCGCCCGATCATAGGATTTGCTCCCTGGCCACCCTGCCAGGCAGCAGCGTCGGGGAACGACGCACAATGCAGCCCGATCGCGGGCGGAGATTTTGAGGGGTTGGAGGACATTCTGCCCGCACCGGGCTTTACGGTCCACTGACCACCAGGAGATATTCGGGTTGGGGTTACATTCTGCCCGCCGATTGGGCACTGGGGGTTCATACACGCGATGCCCGCGATCGGGCTGTGGGATGTGTGTGGGGGTGTTCATGTACCTGACCGCCCGCGATCGGGCTGTGGGAGTTGTGTGGGTGGGAGGGGTTCGATTTTACACTATGCCCGCGATCGGGCTGGTGGGGGGGCACAGGGACCGAGTTGGGGGCCAGCCAGGGGTGGCAGCTGCTGTGTTGCGCCCTGCAATGCAGCAGCTCACCTGTGGGTGGCCCTCAACTTAAGCCTTTTTTTTTGGCTCAAGTTTGTGCGGGCGCAGGTTGGGGGTTGCGCATGCACAACTCTGCACAACCCGACTGAATATCAGGTTGCGCAGGTTATGCATGGATCCTCCCCCTCCTGTTGAGCATGCATTCATTTGCATTGCTCTCTTGAGCAACCTGTTACCAGTGGCGTAACTGACTCCTGCTGAATATCGCAGAATGGCGCATTTTGGACTTGCACATGCGCAACCCTGTTGCGCATGGCGCAACCCTTTTGAATATCCAGGCCCCAGTGTTCAGGATTGCATTGAAAAAAGTTACAGAAATGGTGTTGTAAGTTACGAAGTGTGGCTCAGTTGAAATTAGCAAGGGAGCTAGTGAGTGACGCATCATTGGGTGTACGAGTGGGAAGGGGAGGAAGACATTAGTCAGTGAGTGGCCGGGTCCTGATTTCCTCACTTAAAAGGTGAAAATAATGGTGGCATTTTATAAATTAACGTTTTAATGGCCGAGTGATTTCTCTTTCTTTGCAATGCTGTCCTGCTTTTGGGTACTTATTATTACCTGTGTATCAAACAGATTTGATACACAGGTAAAAATCAATCAGAAAGCAAGATTTTCTCTCCCAATTTCATAATAAAAATTATGAACTGACAAGAAAGAATGCAGGAACCTGATTAGCTGAGAGGTATTTGGAGCCACGATTAAATCTCATAACATAATCACAGCTGTAAAAAAAAACCAGCCACCAGCCTCGCCACTGTCCATTACATACTACTCCATTACTGGATAAGATCCTGTTACCACAAACCACACTGCCACCAACCACGGCATTTACAAAGCAACCCCCCCAAAATAAAACACATCTGTCACACAACCGCGCCAAACACCACTGGAATCATGCAGTCCACTATCTTTAACTATTCTCAACCATCAGCCCATAGATTGTGGCACCTAGTCAGTGGCACAGAAACCACACTTTTGGCAGCATCACTCCATGGCAGCAACAGGCGAGTTAGTAGCATTAAGCCTGACAAAATGTTCTTTTTTCCCCAAACCAGTTAGTGTCTGAGTCCCCAAATCAGTCAGTGTCAGTAAAAATGACAAACATGCCTGCCAACGTCATGGGTAGAGGGGGCTTACCAATTTCACTGGAAAACTAGAAGTGTCCACCTGCAGATCATACTTCTCAGCAGATCAGATTTTGATAAAAAAGAAAGATTCTACACACATGTTCACCTGGTCCCAGAGCAGGTGGGGGACCAAGTCAAATGCAGGGAGAACACACTACACATCCGGGAGTAGTGCCAGCTGAGAGAGAGAGAGAGAGTTCACAGCTACACTTCCTCCACAAACTCCACTTACAACATGGCCCCCTGTTGTTCAGAGTCCTCCAGGAACTATTTTCTTAAAATATACGTCTCCAACATGCCAAAAAAGGCATTTTCAAAAGTTTAAAAAAGTTTTAATGCTCTCCAGAGTGTGGTATATCATAGGATATTGTCAATTCTCAGGTGCATGAGGCAGTCAGCCTGCAGACTCATGTCTCACAAAACACCTGAGGCATGATGATTTCCCATGATATACCACACCCTGTCATTCATTATTGCTTAAATAAGCAATAAAACAGGGAATTTAACATATTTGTAGAGGGCCATTTTAATAATAGCAATAAGGTACTCCCAGGGATTATGTTAATGTTCCAGTTAATCACCACCTGGGAGCATGTAGTGCTTGGCGGCTGTGCCTTGAGCCACATCATGCCACCAGGGGGCTGACTAAACAGAACATTAACATAACCCCTGGTCATACATTATTGCTTAATTAAACTCACCAATGGCTCTAAACTGGCAAACACTAATGAACACAAGTGAATGAACAGTTTAGTAAAATCTTAATTTGTTTATTTATTTATATTTGTTTTATATTTAATTTTGGTCAGTCTATTTTGCTGCTTTGTGCTGCTTTCAATAGTTTAAGGTGCTCTGAGCCATCAAGAAAGGGCACCAAGCAAGTAATGTGTCTTGTCTTGCCTTTTCAATATAAATACCTATGGGTGGTGATTGATAGTTCTCTTCAATTGTATATCCACATACATAATTTAGTTAAAAAAGTGAACTCAAGAATAAGAGCATTGACACACACAGCCTTTTTCATCCCAAGAGATGCCAGCACAAACAATTGCACAGTAATTGATTCTCCCTGTACTGGAATATGGCAGCTCAATCTACTGGCACACAATCAATCTGTTGCTGGACAAGCTAGACATGGGCTACAATAAGCTTGCCCACTTTATCTTGTCGCATCCTTATGATACCCACAATTGCACAATGTTCACAAGACTAAGGTGGGATTCATTAAATCTACCAAGACAAAAACAATCAGTGATTATGCCTTTCAAATCTTTCAAAGAGAAAACTCAAGGCCCAATGAACCTTGACCCAAAAATGGTGACCCACAGGCATAGCTTAAGAGAAATCAAAAACAAAGATCCCAGTTTCCCAAAAATTCAGAACACTTACGGAAACATGACCTCACATATTGTCTTGCTAGACTGTGGAACTCACTCCCATCCAGACATTAGGAAAATCTCCCAAGTGGGTGCTTTTGAAAACTGCCATAAACAAGGAAACGTCTAAAACATGCAACTGCTTTCAAAGTGAAGCACAGCCATTTTTCCGATAAAACATGTAATCACGTACTCACAAATTCATGTATACCACCCAATGTACAGCACTATACTTCCTTAATATACTGTCCCAATCTTGTTTAGGCTTAAGTAAATTCTAACTCTGAACTTACTTAAACTTAGTAAATTTTTACGTAAATTCCAACTATTTACTCTTATAAGTTATTTGCAACAATGCCACTGTATTAGGACAACTTTGTAAACAAGGCTTCTAGCCCTAACAGTTATACCTTGTAAAAAAAAAGGTCTTTACTAGTATTATTACTACAATCTCCTGCTGCCACAGCAAACCTTAGACATAGCCAGGTAATTCACTGGTTCAGCAGACAACTCAGTATGGAGTAACTTGAACTTCAGTCAAAAAAAAGATGGCAGTCACTCTGAGATGACCTCTAGACAGCAGAGCATTCAGTTGTTATTTAATTTGTTTTATTCATTTATCATTGTTTATTGTTGTTTTTAATTCTTATTTTTTGATAGTTTAGTATTAGTTAGGATATTAGCGTTAGTGCGATAGGGTTTTTCAGTGAGGTAGTTACTGTTAGGTCATCATTTCAGGAATCAGGCGGTAGGGAAATGTTTCTGTTTGGAGCTCTGGACTCACTATGCACTGCATTTTAAATGATTCTGTGGCTCTAACTTCAACAGAGCAGCTTTTATTGTATTTCAGCCCAAAATATTGATTTCTGAGGTTCTTACCTTCCAGGGCTTGAGCTGGTGTGATCGTTTCGCCTGGAGGATTGAGGGAATTTTGTGGATTGCAAAGGAGCAGGGAACCTGTGCCTGATTGTGCCTCAAGGTGGAACTGCTGGTCGGGGACCAGGGTCGGACGTGCGCTTGCTGGATTACTCTGGTGCCGGACTGCTTTGGCCTCGGCTGGACTGTTTTTTGGATGGACATATGCTGGATCTCAGAACTGGGAGCTCTGTGGTTGGATACTAGATTCTGTGAGCTGGGAGATAACTTTGCTGGACTGGTTGGGGATTGCAGGGGGCCTACTGGGCTTTGGGGTGACTGCTTGGGTTTTGTTTTCCACGTGGGGGTCAGGAACTGGGCTTGCTGGAGGGTGAGCCCATTGTTTCTGGTGCTCCCAGGCTCCCTGGAGGGTCAGCCGGTGGGCTGATGCAAACGGGAGCCGAAGCAGTGGGCCACGGGTAAAATCTAAAGAAAGGTTGTCTCCGGAGCACTGAAGGGACCCTGCAGACTGCTAAATACCTGTTCCTGGTTCTCAGGTTGGAGGTCTGGAAGTTGGAAATCTGCTAAATCGTAAGGATTAATCTGGATCAGTTTATTGTGTTGGATATGGTTTGAATTCTCTTTATTTTCTTTTTGGGCCTGACTATGCTATGTGAGCAGTGAGAGTGCCCTGTGACTGATAACAGTTTTAAATAACTTTGCTACTGCTTCAGAGGAATATGTGAGAGGTATCACCTGAATGACTGTTTTGGTAATGAGATTACCAAAAAGCTGACTAAAATTTCTATGTAAATCTGATACTCTTTCAGAAGGATATGTGAGAGGTATCGTCTGGAAGATTGTTTAATGTAAAATATCTGAGGCGGCGGGAGCTCCTCAGGCTCATTTTACAAAACTGCAGAGACTTCAAATGACTGTGTTATTATTCGCTCATTATCTGCCTGCTGCCATAAATATTTGGTCATTTTATGAAGGTTATTTGGGGATGGGGGAGTGAGTTTAAAGATATTTAGGTGTTTTTAGTAAGATTTTGTATGTTATTTTATTTTATATATATTTTTTTTTTGGTATTGGTTTTGTGGTATATCATTGTATAGTAGTGAAGTGCTTTTTGGGTTACCAAAATGTGTTGGAGACCTACCCCCCGTGGTCATGCACTATTCATCCTCTGCACCTCTTGCTCTCCACCCTTCCCCCCACACACACTTCAGTTTAAAATGTACCACGCTGTAGGGCACTAGGTATTGTGCGTAGAGGTGGAAGGAGGGCATGGGGTTGTGAACAGTGGAAGATGGATGAGGGGGGCCACTGCATTGGGGTAGTGAGATCCAGAAGACGCCCTTGGGCGAAATGGAATCTGGAACGTGGTTTACCATGTCTGGTTTCCATACCCAAGGGCGCTAACAATTGTGGTAGGCTGATAGTCCGGGTGGCCCGAGAGGTTCATTCAACTCGGGCAGTGTTATGCAATGCTAGGTCCATTAAAAACATGACTGCAATTATTGCAGATCTTGTTAAATTGGTGGACCTGGCTTGCATCACCAAGACCTGGCTGGATGAGAACTCTGGACCCATTTTGGAGGCTACAATTCTGTCTGGGTACTCAGTGTTACATCGCCCGAGATTGGATCGGGGTGGGGGGTAGCGATCTGTTTCAAGACCGAACTTAACCTCGTGAATGTACCAGTTGGGGAGACTGAGCCATTTGAGTGTACCGAAGTAGCAGGTGTAGGTTGTCGGATCACTGTCATCTACCATCCACCAGGAGATGAGAAGCAATTCCTTCAGGAAGTCACAGACTTCGTCGTTGACATGGCGTTTGAGTCACCCAGGCTGATGGTCCTGAGTGACTTCAATGCCTGGATCAATGACGAACTCTCGCAATTTGGTCAACACTTCCTCCAGTTGATGACATCTCTGGGCCTTACACAAATAGTTACCACTGCTACTCATAGTCACGGTCACTCTCTTGACTTAGTCTTCCTCCTGGGGGATTGAGGCCTCCAACTTGGAGGTAGAACCAGTTGGATGGTCTGATCACTACACCGTGGGGTTTAGTTTTAGCCCCCCCCCACGTAGGTCTACCCCTGTGGAGATGACTAGGTGCCGTCCTTTGTAAGATATAAGCTCTCAAGGCCTAGCAACGGTGCTAGATCTCTCATCCCTCTCAGAGTCTTTAATAGCTGCCTCACTGAAATCCAGGAGTGGATGGATGCCAGTTGGTTGAAGCTGAACTTGGATAAGACTGAGGTATTGGTTGTGGATCCGGGTCGCTGGATAGGGGGGTTGGGTGTGGGTTCGCCCTCTAGACTCTTTCTTGGGGGCGTGTCACTACTGACCTGTGAATGGGTACGAAATCTGGGGGTAATTTTTGATGAAGGGCTGACCCTGCATTTGCAGGTGTCGGCTGTTGTTAAATCCTCATTTTACCATCTGAGGAATATCTCCAGGATTAAGCACCTTGTTCCGTCCGGTGACCTTCCTACTCTGATCCACGCCTTTTTGACCTCGCATTTAGATTATTGCAACTCCCTGTACCTAGGGCTACCGGGGTGGAAATCTGCCACTTGCAGCTAGTGCAGAATGTGGCAGCCCAGCTTTTGACGGGATCATCTCGGTCCTGTAATATTTTGTCGGCACTGCGTGGACTGCACTGGCTGCCAGTTCAGTTGCTGATCACCTTTAAAGTCGGTCTTCTGACTTTTAAAGCCCTACACGGACTTGGCCCAGACTATCTGAAAGAGCTTCTGGTGCCTTATTGCCCTGGGTGATTGGTCTGCTCAGCCCACGAGGGGTTGCTAGAGATTCCAAGGGTGTGTTTGAGATCTTCTGGGGCTAGAGCATTCGTGCACGCCACCCCCACCCTTTGGAACTCTCTACCCCATCAGTTACGTGAGTGCACGACTGTGGATGGATTTAAGCAGGCATTAAAAACTTTCCTATGGTAAAAAGCTTTTGGTGACTAATTAATGGATGATACCAGTCTGATATACTCTTGTTGCTGAGATGTTTGTTTTGTTTATTTTGTGATTTTAATATTGTTAAGGTGCCTTGGTTTTTGAAAGGCGCCATACAAATAAAGTTTATTATTATTATTATTATTATTATAGATGATTATTACTAAAGTAGCTAGTATGGTGGATTCCTGTGCAACATAGTAGAGAGGTAGCATAACTGAAGTGGATGAGGGTACAGAGTACTGCTGGTAGCTCTTACTGTCAATTAGGAGATCACTGGCAGAATTCAGGGGACTGAGGAAGGTGGTAGGATATTGAATAAGTGTGGCCTTTTGCACTCTCTGATCCAAAGGAAATACTACCCTTTCAGACTGCCGGTGGCACAGGAATCCTTTTTGAGGAGATTCCAATTCTGAAGGTGCTGCAGGACCCAGTTCCCTTGACTGGGAGTACTATAGGAAAGATGCCCAAAAAGCCAGAGCCAAAGGTGTCTGTGCATCCATTGGGACATCATCTTCCATCAAGGATGGAAGGCCAGTGGCACTGAACAGAACACCCACCATCAAAGCCCCAAATCACCCCCAGAATCAACTAACTAAAAACATTATCTAACTATGGCTTTTGATCTCAGCATGAAGGAATGGGAAATACCCTTTCGAGTGAAATCTGTTGGAATTCAGTGCTTTATGTCACCATCCCTCCAGGCTTAATGTAAAAGTATTAAAACCCATTATGTGAAATGGACCTGTGTGACATGTAGTGGTGGGCAAAGTGGCCGAAATTCGCTCCACGAAGTGATTCGCGGAGTAACGCGGAATCCGCAAAGTACTCCGCAATGCGAAGCAGAGTGGTTTGCGTTATAATGGGGAATGTGAAATCCATTGAAAACAATGACTTTGCGTTATTCTGCCTTCCCCAAACCACTTCTCCACCAGTTTTATAGCGAGGTACATTGAAATCAATGTACTTCGCCTCACTTCACCTTGTTTTTGAGCTCCAAAGGCGAATTTTGCAGTGCTTCATGGGATTGCAGGTCACATGGGCTCTAGAGTGTTCTGCACAGCCTCAGTTCTGAGTAGTGTGTGTGTAGTGGAAGATGGAGACAGTTTCCTTTCAGAGCTCTGTGATTCAAATCCTCTAAAAGCTGTTAAAAAAGCATTTTTGAGCTTTTTTTTTTTGCTCAAAATTTAGTACATCGATTGTAGGAACCCCCTCCTGTGCCCATATCATCGAGTGTTTATTGTTTGTGTGTGGATTTTGAATGTTAATTTAGAACAGTCAGTCTGTGTACTGTGAAGTGTGCTTTGGGGAGGGGCGTATCTGTGGTGTAGGTCGATTAACTGGGAGAAAAAGGCAGTCTTTCTATTTTGGTTATATTTGTCTTGTGTAACTGTGTTAGTGTACACACAGTAATATTTTCAGTAATTCTTGACATTTTTTTGCTGATTGTTGTGGTGCAGCAGTGTATAATTTTAGTTTGTTTGAAATGTTTGGTTATATTACTAAAGGTTTTCAATTTGCTACGCGTTACTTGCGGGTGTGTGAGGGTGTGTGCGATGCATGCCATTAAATCAGACACCTTATATTGTGCCACAGAGTAATTGCTGCATTGTGAACCTGCCATCCACCGCACCTGCATGAATTTTTTATACTGCTTTGTGGTATCTTTACTGGTAGTGGACTGTTACTACCATGCACTACCCCCCCAAACCAGCAAAAGGTATTCTTTTCCAGATTTGGATTTGTGACTTGTGAGCACTGGTTAGGTGTTGTGCCTTTGCAACTACGTCTCTTGAGTGTACTGCGCAATCTTAATTTGTCTTTGCATTTGTAGTACACAATTAATTATGGGTGACTTTGCATTTCTTGTTATGCTCTCATTTCACTTCATCAGCACTGGGGAATTTTTGGGACATAAGACAGTAGCATTTTTGGGATGCACATTCATTCTGGTGACTGTGTGTGACCACTGCGCACATGACAGAGTGCACCATTAATTCTGGGAGACTGCATTTTTTGTTACCCTCTTATTTCACTTCATCAGCACTGGGGAATTTTCTGGACACAAGACAGTAGTATTTTGGGGTTGCACATTAATTCTGGTGACTGTGTGTGACACTGCACACATGGCAGAGTGTGCCATTAATTCTGGGAGACTTTGCAATTCTTGTTATGCTCTCATTTCACTTAGTCAGCACTGGGGAATTTTCTGGACAAAAGACAGTCACATTTTGGGGATGCACATTAATTTTGGTGACTGTGTGTGACCACTGCATGCATGACAGAGAGCACAATTAATTCTGGGAGACTTTGCATTTCTTGTTACGCTCTCATTTCACTTCATCAGTACTGGGGAATTGTCTGGACACAAGACAGTAGTATTTTGGGGATGCAAATTAATTCTGGTGACTGTGTGTGACAACTGCATGCATGACAGAGTGGACCATTAATTCTGGGAGACTTTGCATTTTTTGTTACCCTCTCATTTCACTTCATCAGCACTGGGGAATTTTCTGGACACAAGGCAGTAGCATTTTGGGGATGCAAATTAATTCTGGTGACTGTGTGTGACCACTGCATGCATGACGGAGTGCACCATTAATTCTGGAGAGACTTTGCATTTCTTGTTACACTCTCATTTCACTTCATCAGCACTGGGGAATTTTCTGGACACAAGACAGTAGCATTTTGGGGATGCACATTAATTCTGGTGACTATGTGTGACCACTGCATGCATGACAGAGTGGACCATTAATTCTGGGAGACTTTGCATTTTGTGTTACCCTCTCATTTCACTTCGTCAGCACTGGGGAATTTTCCAGACACAAGACAGCAGCATTTTGGGGATGCAAATTAATTCTGGTGACTGTGTTTGACCACTGCACACATGACTGAGTGCACCATTAATTCTGGGAGACTTCACATTTCTTGTTATGCTTTCATTTCACTTTGTCAGCACCTGGGAATTTTCTGGACACAAGACAGTAGCATTTTGGGGATGCACATTAATTCTGGTGACTGTGTGTGTGAAGGGCTGCCAATATTGTTGTCACTTCGACTTACTTTGCGTTAAGGCAGTATGACAATGCGAAGTAATAATCACTAGGTGAAGTGAGCCTTTTGCATTGCCCACTTTGCATAGTGGAGTGACAATGCGAAGTGCCCACTTCGCGGGCACTTTGCTAGCGGAATTTAAATCCACTGCATCTCTAGTGACATGCCACCATTAAGAGAAAGAGTAAGTGAACATCTCCTTCTGTCTTTCAGTGACTTCTATGTCGTAGGTGTAGGAAAACATACATTAAGACGTGGCTTACAATCTGATTGGAGAAGGAGGAGGAGGCATTCTGGGCCTTGATCACTGCTTTTGGTTATTCCTACTGTCTAATAGATATCTAACTGAAGATTTTAATGTCTACAATGATGTATAGCACTACTACCTAGCCTACCACTGTCTATGTCTTTAAAACACGTCAGATGTCTGTTATTGAAAATCTGTATGTATGTAAATGACTATGTATGGTTAAATCACTCTGTAAACTAACCTGGGTCATCCCTGAAAAAGGGACTTTCGAGGCCTGGGGGCCTACCTGGTTACCAAAATTGAATAAATAAAATAATAGTCAACCCTATTGATGTTATAAATGTTGTTCTTTCTTTAAATTAAACATAATGTTAAATGCATGAAACTATGATAAGTATGGCTGTGTTATTTGCTCTTATTATCATCATCATCAGTTTTATTTATATTAGGTGACCTTCCAATGCTCAGGGTGTCTGTACAATTTATGTAAAGTAAAACCAACAACAAACATTTAAAATCATCATAATAAAAGTACAGCACATACCAAGTTCCCCTTATTTCAATCCATTCAACAGGCCTCCAAGAAAGCCTGGAGAAACAAATAACGATATTAGGGCAACTTTTAATCCTGGACGGTCAGGCTATCTCGTATCTGACAAGGTAGAGAATTCCACAGGGTAGGAGCTGTAAAGGCAAAAGAGTGGGTTTCTGATGTTTTTAAGTGTACATGAGTATCTCTAGCTATCCCTCATCAGAAGATTGGAGATGGTGGAAGGGAAAGTAAGGACACAGAAGATCTTGCAGGTATTGAGGTCCCTGGTCATATAGGGCTTTGTGTAGGTCAGCAACATGACCTTGAAAGTGACCCACCACTGTACTGGTATCCAGTGCAGTTTGAGTAGCGCAGGTGTTATATGACTGTATCTAGGGGCCCCAGTCAGCAACCTGTCAACCGCATTCTGCACCAGCTGCAAGCAGTGAATATCCACCCCCAGTAGCCCTAGGTAAAGGGTGTTGCAGTAGGCAAGACGAGTGGTAACAAAGGCATGAACTAGAGTGGGAAGATCCTCAGAAGGAATCAGGTGCTTCACCCTCATAATGTTCCTCAGATGGCAAAATTATGCAGGTCTTGAAGTATAATGTGGAATGTAAAAGGAGCCTGGATAACAAATAAGGGCATGGCTACCATGGGGTGGGGGCAGCAAAGAGGCATCACAGGGTTCTGGTTTTACAAATGTTATTTTCCTAGCTACAATGCTGTTCCCCCTCCACAAATGTGCTACACAGTGTAACTCTGAAACCAACAGAGCTGCTGGATGCAGAGGTTCCAGCTGTCTGAGGTTTACAAGGGTTGACCTATTACAGTTGAAATGCTGGGACTACATAAAACACCAAAGGATAAGGAGAAGACTGGAAACAGCTGCTTCAGGCTTGTTAGCCCTTATAAGCTCTCTGGTGAACAGGGCTTGTATATAAGAAGAACACAAAAAGAATGAGATCCCCTTGGAACCCTCTCAGTTGCGATCAGTTAGTAGTTCCTGGGTTGGGGTTGTAATAGGCCTACTCAGATTCGAAACTTCAAGCCCCCCAATAAAAAAAAAAAACAGCCAACTCCATATACAGATATACTTCTCCAATTCTTTATTCAAGCAATGACTGGCAAGCAGAAAACCATATTCCACTAATACCCAGTGCTTCACCCTCTTAGGTGCTTCATCAGGGGAGAACATGGGGAAACTTGTTCATAAAGTTGAGAAGATATATACATGAGTTAGGTTCACTAATAACCAAAAGCTGAACTAGCCGGCAGTCAGTCAGATCCATAACAAAGAGAATTACATTAAATCAAATTAAGGCAGCTTCAAAAACAATAACTTTTGAACAGAAAAAAGTAAGAACCATAATGCTTACTTGTAAAATGAATGCTTGGTTCTTAAATTTCCAGTATAGTCAAAGAAATTGTAGATACTTGAAGGCTTTAGAATTCACTTAAAGATACAAGCTAAGTAAGCAATAAGACACAATGGGGTGTGCGCTGAATAGATATTACTGCACACCCAAGGGCGTAGTGATCATTCCCTTGAAGTGCAGTAATATCTGTTTAATGCACAAACCCAGAGGGTGGGATATTCAAAGCAGTTGCACAAGGGGCAGCTGAGATGCGCTGGCACAAGTGCGTAAGTGCACCAAGGAGTGATATTCAGTGGGACCCATTGCGCAGTGCAAGTCCCATTGCACCAATGCGCAGTCCTAATGAATGCATACACAAGGGCAGGGGGAGTGCCCATGAATACATGGCACAGTGCGATATTCAACCGCTGAACCATGGCACAAGTGTGGAGCAACTCCCAGATGTGCTGAGTAGTCTTCAGCCTATAAACACAGGGCACAAGCACCCCAACAGCAGATGCACCCAGGGTGAGGGAGAGAGAGAGAGAGAGAGAGAGTGAGAGAGAAAGTGAAACAGGATGGTGGAGGGAAAAGACCGAGAAGTGCAAGGGAGACAGAGTCTGAGAGGACAGGGAGACCTGCACAGGCAGCCACAGGGGTGTGGGAGTGAGGTGGCAGTGGAGAGTGTGCCAGGGGCAAAGCGAGTAAGAGGGAGAGGCAGACAGGGTGCCAGGCACTGCACCAGGGAGCCAGACAGCGAACAGCAGCTGACTGCCCAGGGGTGACAGGACAGCAGGGGCCATGGCCAGTGTGCCCTTACAGATTGAGGCCATAATGAGGGGTGTGTGAGGAGACAAGAGGAACAGCGACATGGCCGTGGAAGGGCCCATTGGCGGAATGCCCAGAACAGGTGGTACTGTGCCCGCACCACCTTCAACAATTACAGTGATACGGAGATTGTGGGCCAGTATAGCCTGAACTGGGCTATTCTGAGGCAGCTCTGTCAGCTGTGTAGTGAGGAGATGCAGGCACCCACTAGACGGAGCCATGCCATGTCAGTTGAGACAAAGGTAACAGCTGTCATGTGCCTGCTCACCACGGGCACCTTCTAGAGACCAACAGGGGACACAACAGGCATAACCCAGTCGGCCACATCCCGACTCCTCACACAGTTCCTCAACGCCCTGCTGCCACATGCTTCGGAGTATATCCATTTCCCCAGCACACAGGCAGAGCGTACAACAACCATGCAGGACTTCCACAGGGTAGTACGCATGCCTAGCATGCTAGGGGCCATTGACTGCACCCACATGGGCATCTGCATGCCACCTGGCCCTGAGGGAGTGGCATATGTCAACAGGAAGGGAGTCCCCAGTGTCAACTGCCAGGTGGTGTGCGATGCCAAGGGGTGCATCACCAATATCTGTGCCACACACCCTGGGAGTGCACATGATGCATTCATCTGGCACAGCAGTGTGCTGTACCACAGGTTCGAGCAAGGGCATATGCCCACAGGCCACCTAGTGGGTGAGTATGGGATGAGCAAGGGGTATGAGCAGGGCAAGGGATGGGGGAAGGCAGGGTGGATGCAGTGGCGAGTGTGCCAGGAATGGGCATGGGCCACAGTAACACGGGACACAGAGCTAACCATGTCTTTCTCCACACTGGTGACAGTGGATATCCACTCAGGCCATGGCTGCTCACCCCCTACTGGTGCCCATCATTCCCAGCAGAACAGTACAATGAGGCACACGCCAGCATGCGGAACATCATTGAGTGTGTGTTTGGGATGCTGAAGGCACGGTTCCATTGCCTAGACAGATCTGGCAGTGCCCTATAGTACAGCCCCTCAAAATCCTGTGGCCTTTTACTGACCTGTTGCATACCGCACAACATGGCCATTAACCATGGGATAGCTGTCGGGGCTGATGAGGGGGACAGTAGTTGGGACGACGAGGGTAATGGGCCAGAGGGAGGTGGACAGCTCCCCATGCATGGAGGGACCCCCAGCTCCAGCGCATGGTATGCCAGCACAGAGATACCATCACACAGGAGCACTTCAGTGCAAGCAAGTAGGTAGCGTCACTCCCACACACTGGCCATACACACAGGGACAGCACACAGGTGGGGGTGTGCATGGCAAAGGGCATGCACACACAGGTGTGTGGAGCAGGGGTGGGGGATGACAGTGCCACAAAGTCACACACAGCAGCAAGCAGCAGAGACTGGCAACACACACAGACACACACACACACACACACTAACGTGCCCAGGCACTGGTAAGTGGCGGGGATCAGTTGCTGTGCACAGGCGCAACCGATGTTGATCTGCTCTCATCATGCCCATGCCACATGGGCCAGTGGCTGGGCAGGCACCGACACAGGCAGTGTGCAGAGTGACACACAGAAGCCACACCTGCAGTATGCACACACACACACTGCCCATGCACACACAGGGCAGTGGCAACAGACAGCAGGCAGGGCCACATGCACCTCAGGTTCACCACGTGGTAACATGGCCACCACAGCCATGGGGGCAGCTGCACCAGGGCTGATCGGCTGCCACAGGCTGCACATTGGCCACAAGGGGTGTCTGCAACAGCCCCCCAGGGGTTGAACCATGGGACCGCGACTGGGTCCGCACAGGCATGTGTAGATGCCAGAACAGGCTGCACCAGGCATGCCAGAGATGCCGACAGCAGAGCCAGGCATCGACAGGGAGGGTGTCACACGACGCCGGGTCCATGGGGTGGACAGTGCACTATGTGGTGTGTGAGGTGGCCAGCCACACCCGGTAGTGGCCAGTGGTGCAAGGTCATCCCGGATCGCACTGGCAATGCGATCCTGGGATACGAACATGTCCTCCCCAAGCTCTGAATAGCCTCCAGGAGCTGCGCAGTGCCTCTCTCATGCTGCTCAGCCACCTGGCGCAACTCCACGCACAGTGCATGCACCCCAGCAACCAGCAGCACCTGTTTCTCCACGAAGTCCCACATCAATCAGGTGTGCTCCACCAATGGGTTGGTGGCCAGGGCAACCTGGGTGGCATGCTGGCCCACTGGTGGTGTATGACCATGCTGTGCAGCCCCCCCACTCAGGTGGATACTGCACAGTGGGGTCCGCTCATGGATGGTCCCTGTCTGATGCCCCAGCGGTGCACACTGCATCCAGCTGCCCCCTGTCCTCTGCTGCTTGCCACTGCCACTTCTCCAGTCCCTGTAAGCTGCCTAGCGGCTGCACGTCCACACCACCACCACCACCACATGGCACTGCCATGGCGGTGCTCACAGCAGCACCTGCAGTGGTGGTAGGCAGCTGTCCCACTGCTGGCAGGCCACTGGGTGTGCTGCCCGAGGTGGTATTTGGTATGTGTGTCTCCCCCACGACACCACCACTGCTGTTAAAGGTCATGGTCATGTCATCATCAGTGTCGGACTGCGCCCTGATCTGTGTCTCTGCGCTGAGGACGCCATGGTTGACATCCTGCTGGAACACACCTGACCCCATGCCAGGACATCCAGCTGGACAGAGGTGGTGTGCTGCAGCCGATTAG
The DNA here is from genome assembly GCA_016271365.2 of Neoceratodus forsteri. Lineage (NCBI taxonomy): Eukaryota > Metazoa > Chordata > Ceratodontiformes > Ceratodontidae > Neoceratodus > Neoceratodus forsteri. Next base: position 1,372,195,488 of record CM057456.1, read on the forward strand.
GCCCCCGAATGCCAGTGGAGGTGGATGGCTGGTCCTCCGGGGCTGGGCCCACATCCATGGCTGCTGTTGGTCCCCCTTCCACTGCATGCTGGCATGTTGGTGCTGTAAGAGAAAACAGAAGTGTCAGTGATGCATGTCCCCAGGTCCAACCCCCCCCCCAGGTGCAGGCCCGGGTCCAAACCCCCCATTGCCTGCTGTGTGTGCCCATCATACATACCATGCAGTGATGGGCTTCCACCAGTCTGGAAACTGCCACCCGGCACACTCTTGACTGTGCTACATTGCATGGTGGCCACCACCAGCTCCTCCTGCGGAGTGAGCTGCACCACAGCTGCTGGCCCCCCTCCAGTGGCTGTCTGGGCTGCACGTATGGCCACCATCTTTCCCTTAATGCAGTGTTTGTCAGTGCCCACTTTCTTCTGGCACTCCTGCACCGACCGCTGGTGGCTGCCCTGCTGGTTCACACTCACTGCCACCTCTACCCAGGCCACAGCCCTGGCCTGTGATGTGCTTGTGGCACCACTCAGCAGTGGCTCTCTATCTAGGTATGCCTCAAACAGGGCATCAGCCTCCACCTTGGTGAAGTTGGGCCTGCATTTGCATGTTGTCACACACTCCTCAGCCTCATCGCGTTCTGACATTGTGCTACCTGTGAACACGGACATGTGCATCAGTGGCTGCAGCAGCTGCCTACACCGTCCCCCCCTGCTGTGCTTGCTGGGCCCAGCAGCATACGCAACTTACCTCAGAAGGTTGCAATACCAGTACATGGCCTGTGCCGATCTGTGGCACTTTTATAGCACAACACATGCAAATGAGCAGGTGTGCAATGGTAATGACATGCTAATTTCCACAGTGCGCCATGCATTGGATGATGAGCTCATTAGCATGTGGAGGCTGAATATTGTGCCATTGCACCTTGCACAATGGGACTGCTCTGGAGCAACTCATGGCGCACTTCTCCTGCGCTGCACGCACGCGGGTGCGTGCGCATCATATTCTCATGTTGCTGTCTAGTCGCGCAAACTGTGCTCAATAGGGCAGATGGCACACTGTGCACCATATCTTCTATTGTACACATTGCCACTGTGCGTTGGTTGGTCCCTGACCCCTGCAGTAAACTCTGCCCCTGGGCGACTCCCGTACCCATGACCCTATTAGGCCATGCCCAATCCGTGCATCTCCATGCCTGCGCGATAGCATATCACAGCGCATTGCTTTTTGGCCTGCACATCAGGCGCATGCAGAAGACCATGCCTCAAGCCCCTTCCTCCATGTCCACCCTATTGTAGATTTTGATATTGTCTACAAACATACTCACACCTCCCTCAAGGCCATGACGGCAGAGAGGCCTGCCTGGCCCAGCCAGTCTGCCCTGTTCCCTATTTAATGGATATGCTGCATATCCTAGTGAACATGCAGTCTATGGCCTCCCGCCCCCACCATGTTTGCCTTATGCCTGGCCTGTACATTGAGTTTCCCCACTGTGTTTCACCCACTGCTGCAGTCGGGTACCTATGTTGTTGGGGGAGCCTCCTCCAGGGCATGTGTGGCCACGGGCCATGTGTCTGTGTGTAACTATCAATCTGTATAGCTATATATATATATATATATATACATATATATATATATATATATATATATATATACAGGTCCTGCTTGCACAGCTGCATGGCTGTGTTGTATGCACTGACTGTACCTGCCAGCACACAGTTCCTGCTGCTTCCTGCCTGTGCTTCTATTCCAACCAACTGGGGATGCTGTGGGCATGCCTTGGCCTGCAACATCCAGCCTATACTTCCATTCCGACCAAAAGGGGGAGCTTTGTGCTCCATGCAGTAGCACCGGGCAAACTTCATGGTAATGTATGCTAAGCAGCACATCATGAGATGCAAATGTGCCTGTTTGCCCATGGATTACCTAAGTAGGCTCATTTACATGGGAGCTTTGAATATAGCTCCCATTTGCCCCGGGCTAACCAGTTTGCACTGGACTAATGTGTTAGCACAGTGTAATCAGGTTAGCCCCAGCAAACCTCACTTCAGCATAGCACAGCATACCTCTCAACCTTTTGTCCCACAAATGTGGAACATTGCCTCTCAAAATGTGGAACAAATGAGCAAAATGTGGAACACTTAATCAAAACTTTACCTAGGAAGCTCAGAAAACTGTTAAAATGTTTGCATTTATGTTCAGAAGATCTGTTATTAATTGACTAATATATGTTTTGCATTATAGATTTGTGTTTTAAAATGTTAATACTGAATGTGGAACAAGTCCTCACAATGTGGAACAGGGAGCTTTTGTGAAGTGACATGAGAAACGTTCCCCATAATGTAGTACAGTTGAAAGGTATGTAGCACAGTTCTGCAGTGTGTGGCTTACATTGTTGTTTGCAGTAGATGTCAGACATCTCCGTGCAATCACACACAATGTTCTCCACCTGCAACACTGGCTTGCTCCAGAGTCTAATGAGCTGCAGCTGCAGTGTGCACTTCCCTGTTGCTATATTCAGTGCTGTCTTATTCCCGGGCTATTTTTGCCCTGCACTCCTGGCCCTGTTTGCTCGGCTTCCTTTGCTTGCTATATTCAGTTGGTTTTGCACCGGGCTATTTCCTTTTGAATATAGCTTGCTTTGTGCTCTGGGCTAAGTTTGCCCACTGGGTAGTGCTAATTTAGCCCCGGGCAAAGTTTTGACTATCTGGCCCTGAATATGTTATCCAGGATTACTAACTGCACATGCATCTATATATTTCACACTTCACTCTGTGAACCATCAGTTTCCACTAGTGTTACAAAAACACCTTTTTAGATCCTTAAGTGTTTACAAAAATTACATATAAAAAATGCTGGTAGTGTTTTCAGAGCAAAAGTTAAAAACAAAAACACAATAAAAAAAAAGAAAAGAAAGCTGAGTACAAACATTCTCATTCAGGTTCTGTCCATGCAGAAATATAGCCCCTTGTCTTACCTGTGACAGCAGCATTTAGATAAGTCAGATAATTTATTAATCATCAACCAGTGTTATTTCTACTATGCTGCTTTTCTTGTAAGACTTTCTTATATGACAATAATTAGTTCATAATCATAGTTCTCATATATACACAGATTGCATGTGTCCTAGAAATCTCTTTTCTGTGATACCACACAAAGCTCCAGACTTATCTTCAGTATCTGCAAAAGACAGCATATGAGTAAACATCTATTATTTTAGCATAAATAGTACAATGTCACAAAGTGCTTAAACAAGGAATAATAGTTATTTCATACCTCATTATGGGCCAGATATTCAAAAGTTTGCCTCAAGGCTAAATTAGCACTGCCCGGCGGGCAAACTGTGCCAAGAGCAAAAACATAGCTATATTCAAAATGAATAGCCTGGTGCAAAACCAGCTGAATATAGCAAGCGAAGGAAGCCGGGCAAACAGGCCCAGGAGTGCAGGGCAAACATTGCCCAGGATTAAGACAGCACTAAATATAGCAGAGAAGACAGCACTGAATATAGCAATCAGACAGAGGGCAGTGCAAACACCCACAAAACAAAAGTGTCACAGAGGTGTAAGCAGCTGTCCAGGAACACAGGAAGCAGAAGAGCCCAGCCAGACACAACTACAGTACCAGTGAAAGGAATGGAATAACCTACAACCACAAGTGAAATCAGAATGCCACAGAACACTGTCAAATCCCAAGTCCACCCCAAAAAGATACAGGACACAGGAATGTCAACCTCAAAAAAGTATAATGTAAACTGTGAAAATACAAAGTGCAAAGGCAACATGAACATATAGACAGAAAAAAAAATCAAAACATAGCAGAGCACTTTTCTGTACAAATGGGGTGCAAGAATACCTAATGGAAGGGGAAAGGGCAGGTGTAACAAAGGGATTGAAAACAATGGGGAAAACAACAGTAATAGTGCAAACAGTCAAATGGTAAATAAAGCAACAGAACAATGGGGTAAGAATGTGGTTGTGAGAGGGATGTGGAAATGCAAAGCAATGATGGAGAACAGGATGGCAGGAACAGGGCTAGGGACACTGGGCCAGGGACAGGAAGCAGGATAAGGTACACAGAATGCAGGGGTTAGAGTGCGGGCAGGTGCGGCAGGCGTTCCTCTAGACAGCTGCAACACGTCCCGTCTCAGCTATGAGTACAGCCTGCTGTTCAATCAGGGTGCGCTGCTGGTGCACTATCCTCCACAGAAGCTCCTCCGTTCCTCACCCTCCTCTGGACGGCTGGCCCACAGTGATGACCTCGTGGACCTACAGGAGAAAGGGGACCACATCAGGGCATGATAATGACACAAAGACGCCATGTAGCACCACCAACGGTGGACAGCATGCCCAACAACCATGCCCATGTGCTAGTATGTAACAAACCACACACACACTAACATGTGCCTGCAGGACAAGGCAGTACGTAACAGGCAGCATGCAACACCCCAGTGTACATCGATAAGCATGGAAGTATGCTGAGAAACCCAACAACGTGGAGGCCAGCCAGCACAGTGGTGTGCAGACTGTAACAGTGCAAACAGACAGCCACCTCCAGAGATGTGAACGACAAGTGGACACTGACTGATATGCACATGGGATGACACATGGTGGGACATGCTGCCGACGGTCACACAGCTATGATACAAACCACAGATGACACCAACTGGAGAAATTGCCACAGCCCCAACCACGTGTGTAACCACACATGCCTGTCATGTACACCCCCAACAGTGGCCCACCCTCACTGCTGCCCTCCACAAGAACTGTTGACACCCAGCCAAACTGCCACCCACGATGCCATAATACAGCAGCTGTACAAATGATGACAGGAAACCCTGAACAGGTGGGTGGGTGACTGACATAAGTGTGCAACAGTGGCAAGTGACACAGATAAAGACTCGACAATGACCACAGAGAACAATGACACTGGCATCAGAACAGTAGGGACTGCAGGACAGGTAACCAAGCAGTACACAACCAGGGGAAGTGCCAATGCCCAGCCACACCACTTGCTGCAACAGAAGGGTGAGGGGCCCACAGTGGTGTACAGAATGGCACAGTGCTGTGACACCACCCATGCAAGAAGACACACACATGTGAAACACAGACACTGGGCCTGGTCCACCAGTGGCACTGCAGCGGTGGGCCAAAGGCATGCACAGGACAGTGTCACCCTGGTGGTCGAGGCATGGCAAGGCACACACACACCTGTGGGAGCAGCATCTGCCATAGGGGCTGACAACCAGCACACCATGCTACCACAGAACAACTCCTGCAGCACACCTGCATAACATGTGCACAAACAGTGTGCACTACAGGGACAGAGGGACAGCACTCTCTTAGGGACAATGGCCCCCACATCAGAGCATGAGCCCACAGGCAGGGGTGTAGCCAGACATTCACATGTTCTACATACAATCCCAAACAGCCGCACCCCCCTCATAAATGCTGTACTCAGCAACCCCAAACGGTAAACCCCTTCCAAAAGGGTATGATGTCTGTCAGATAATTCCCCACTCTCTAATGAGGTTTTACATTCCCAGGAGGGCCCCCCTCAGTTGAGTAAGTGGTTACCTTCTGGACTCTGAAAACTTTTGCATTTAGTATCGTGTTCCCTTATTAAATAGGGTATCTGGGACACCGTTGATAAATGTGAGATGCAAACACAGAACTAGTGTATCAGAATGAAGTGGAATATTGATATGAGTGTGTCAACCTGGGCCCTTCTCTATTGATGTTCCAGGTGGGCCCTTGCATCATCTGTCCAGGTGGGCCCTCTGCACCCCAGTCCGACCCTCTGTCCTACACAACAGCATTTCAAACAGGGCCACACCCCAGTGGCCTACAGTGACCCAAAACGTCTGGTGTACCTAGGAACAGTTGACAGACATGCAGTACACCAAAGTGTACACTAATGTGTACAGTGCGTATGCCTACATACACTTGCTCAACTGCCTGCCCTGTAAAGCCAAACACATAGTGGAAAAGCATAACATTGCACAGTACTCACGCACAACACCACATTCACCGTCGTGCTCTCTGCTGCACGCCTGCCAGTGAGGCACCCTGCGCCTGTCGGATGATGGCCCCTGTCTGGCTTGTGGCACGTCTCTCCTGCCTGTGGTTTGTTGCGGCGCTCTGCAGTGAGAAGAGGTACAGCATCGTCAGTACAATATCAGCCACCACGGTACGCTAAAGACCACCCTGTACCCCAGTGGTGCAGCACAACGCACGCAGTGGCAGACGGGTGCAGTGCACCACCAAAGCCATGCCAAGCATGACAGGGGTCCGTGCACACTGTCAACCCCTGTCCCACACAGTACACACATGGCTTCATGGACTCCATGAGCAACATGTGTAGCTCAGCAACACATAAGCACATAAGCACACCACGAACACACTGCCCCACCACCCATGCCAGCAGTCATGCTACAGTCATCCCTTATCTGGCACAGGCACAGTCCCCTCACGAACCATGGCCCTGCAGTGTTCAAGCAGTGGTCGCTGCCTGCGCCTGAGGCCAGCATAACGATGCCGGCACTTTTCACCATTACGTGGGATACCTGTGATGGCACTTAGTTTGCGGGCAATGGAAGCCCAGACCTGCGTACGGGGCAAGTCACCCTCCCGCACAGGTCCAAATAGGCGGCAATGGCGCCTCTCTGTGAACTGCACGGGGTTGGCAGTCTCAACCTCATCCCACCGCCTGTCACGGCCCACCACTGCCCTTTGCCTAGCTCTCCCAGACATATTTGTGCTGTGGAAGGGCAAATAAACTGAACTAACAGTGCAACAACTGTGCATACACCCTGACACATACTACAACTGAAGTGCAGCGCCGCGCTGACGTATGCCGTAGCGCCGCGCTAACAGGAAGTGTTTGCAATGCGCAGGCGTGACCCCTACCATCACCCTGGTCCGATATTGCACGCATGCGTGTAGCGCCGCACTGAAGCTGGTTAGTGCAGCACTAAAGCCAGTTAGCGCAGTGCTGGACCGCACTATGACAAGGGTAACATGAGCATGCATGCTGCACATAGCGCGGCGCTGTTCCTCAAATAGCGCTGCTGTGCTAGCGCCGGGCTATTCAGAGCCATATTCAATGGCTGTATGCAAATGAGGGTACTTGTGTATGCATGGGACAAAATGTGTGATTAGCATATCATTATGCACTCATTTGCATGACTAACAGGCAGGATTGCCTGGCCAGGCTATAAAAGGGCAAGCAGTGCACCACCAGTGTTGTATTGTGGAACTGCGGCGGGAATACAGCAGTGAACAACATGGAGAGAGACATGCTACAGGGGGATGGGCAGCAACAGCCAGGTATGTATCAAGGGTGTGGATAGGTATATTCATTGTACACAGTTGTGTCCAGTTTGGTCGACCGCCTGTCACAAACCAATTATCAATCTAATCTGTGGTATTTGGGTTAGTGTTGGCCACTGTGGACTGTGTCATGCATGTATGATCTCTTTAGAGTGTAGAGGAATCATCTGACAACTTGTTTGGAAGGGGGTGCAATTTTGATGGGATGTGTACATTATGTAATGGGGGGACGGTTGGAGACTGTGTACACTCCTGGTATGTATGACCACCGTGAGACAACATACGTCCACTGCATTGTGCTCATACCTCCTGCAGTTCAATGTGTCATGTGCCAATGTTTGCACATTTGTGTCTGCACGCCAGGTGCACTGGTGCTGTACCATGACAGTGCACCGTCTTGTCTTCCTGCATTGTGAGTGATGGCCTCTGCCCCACCCGGGCGTGACACAATGTACCAGCATGCGCTCCCATGCCACAAACAGTCATGGGGGTTCATGGCACATGTGCACACCATTCCAGACACAGGACAGACAGTGGCAATGTGGGCATGTGCAACGATCAGGCACATGCAGCCATCTGATATGTCCATGTGGCCTGTAGCACTGAGGGGGTGATATCATGCTGTCCACTGTGTGATGCAGTGCAGCACCGACGCAGCCACTGACACCTGTCCACTCTTTATTATCCCATAGGTGTGCAGGCTCAACCGGAGCGCATCCGTGCACCTAAATTCTCACAAGATGAGCTAAACACCCTGGCACATGAGGTAAAGGTGAGAGAACATGTGTTGTGCACACACAGGGCCACCGATGCTGCTGTGCGGCAGGCTTGGGAGGAGGTGACTGCAGCAGTGAATGCGGTTGGTGGTCGTGGGAGATCGACTGAGGCAGTCCGGAAGCATTGGAATGACCTCCTGAGGCATGCAAAGGAGGAGGTGGCACAGCGCCACAGAGACAGGACCAGAACCGGTGGTGGTCCACAGGAACACCAGCAACGTGTGCAGGAGCCACACATGGCGGTGGTGGCATCAACATTGCGGATGGTGGCAGTGGCAGGTGTGCCAGGTGGTGGTTGCGAGACATCCCTTGCACTTCCAAGGCCAGGTCTGTATTCACATGTGCAACCCCTGTATGTGGTGCAGGCAAGGGTGCATGGTCCTGCTATTGGTGTCCTGCACAGGCTGCACTGTATCCTGCAGAAATGATGGCTGGCATGGTCAAGGACACTGTGGGGTGGGTGAGTGCATGTTGTCACAGGCTTGTGTGAGGTGGGTACCTGGCCTGAGGGCTGCATGGTGTGGTGGTGGTGGTGGTAGTGGTGGTGGTTTGCCACAGTGTCCATGGATGGATGACTGACCCTGTCCCTATTCTCTCCTCAGCACTCTTGGACAGGCCTGCACCACCACAGCATGGTCCACAGATGTCTAGCCAGGTTCCCGAGGTTGTAGAGGAGTTTGAGGATGATCGGCCATCAACATCTGGACTTTGTGTATCTCAGGGCCGTATGGGCCCAATACATGTTGGGCATACCCAGGGACAGAGCATGCAACTGCCTTGGGAGGAGGGGCACACCTCACCAGGGGTGTTAGGAGACAGTGGACACCTGGATGTTGCCCCAACTGAGAGTGATGGGGTGGGAGAGGTACTGCTGGTCACTGTCACCAGTGCAGATGACAGTGATGTCTCTACATATGCACATCAGCTGGACATTCCTGTGCCAGGGGATGTAGGGGTGGGGCTTACTGAAGGCCATGGAACTGGTCAGGGTGCTTCTGTAGGTGTCGGCAGTGTGGCTGAACACATGGTGGTGGGTGGTGTGGGTGGTGTTGCAGGACAGCAAGGCGTGCATTGTCTGACAACTCCTGAGGTTCCAGTCCATATGGTGCCACAGCCCACTGCCACTCGTACACAGCAGCCGGCTGTAGTAGTTGGTGCAGTGCCACAGGCACCACTGCCAGCTGCTGCTGTGGGTCCTGTGCCTCTGGTCCATGAAGGCCATGGTGCCAGGCCACTCCTGCAGGCTGCTGTCACATCACAGCAGGAGGCCCATCTGGACCTGCATGCCATGCGGCATGAGCTGCGACATGAGCTGGGTCAGATACGGGAGGCAATAAGAGTGGGCTTTGCTCATGCTGAGCAGCAGGCAGAGGACAGGTTTGGCCGCCTGGTGGGTGCCATAGACCGTGGCTTCTCTGGGTTGACTGCTGCAGTGGTGGCAATTGGTGGTGTCATGCAGGGTGTGCCTATTGGTCGGCAACATGGGTTTGTTGGCTCTGGTGCACATGGCAGGGGGGCACACAGGCAGGCACACCATGGGTGCAGGGCTGCCACTGTTACCAGTTCCGAGCCATCACAAACTCCACCTGCAACCCAGTGGTGCCATGGCCGTCCATACCCCCTATCTGCCTCCACCAACCCCCGGGGGCACAGGAGGCCAACCGTGCCTGCCTCACCTTCCACTTTAGCTGTGTCCTCTGCACAGAGCACCCCAGGGTCCGTAACCCATGGTACGGGAGCACGCCGCATGCGTGGGTTGCGTCGCCGGTGATGCTCACAGGCTGTCTGGCATACTCTAGGTGCTTCCCCGTCATGCATGGGCAGATGTGTGCACACGCATGCACACACACACACACACACACACACACTCCCACCAACACAGTTGCCCCCCTTACCCTCACAGCACACATTGCACCTCCCCACCATGATTACACCGTTTGTGTGTATCCCGACCACATATGTGCTGCACAATCATGGAGTCACACCACATGCACACACTATTTATTACACTGGGTTTGTTTGCTGTTGTGATTCTGGTTTTCACTGTAATGTTAGTCTGTGCACATTAAAATCGTTGCTCACTTGTACTCTTCAGGTTGTTGTGCAGTCTGTACTTACCCTCTGGTCTGTTGCAGTATCCTGATGATGTTGTCCCGGTGCTGTATGGCTCTGCATGCCATGCGAGGGTCCCTCCTCCCCAGTTGCTCCACTATCCCCCTGACCACTGGCTCTGGCTCACTGTCAGATGGTCCCTCAGGTTCAGGTGCCTGTATCCCATGGTTCATTGCCATGTTGTGCAGCATACAACAGGCTATGAAGATACGGCATACCTTCTGAGGTGTATATTGGAGGGCACCACCTGATGTGTCAAGGCATCTAAATCGCATCTTCAGGATGCCAAACACCCTCTCTATAATGTTTCTTGTTCTGGCATGTGCCTCATTGTAGAGCTCCTCCACCACTGTGGCTGGTCGGAGTACTGGTGTGAGCAGCCAGGGCCGCAGGGGATAGGCACTGTCTCCTGTCAAAACATATAACTTGTTAGTGCTGTACTGCGGGTCTGTCAGCTGCTGTCCTGCACCTGTCTGTGGCCCTCCCACATCCCTTTCCTGGCCTGCAATGCCTGCCCCCATCCATGCTGTTGTGTGTTTGCCTTGTGTGCTACAACTCACCGACTAGTTGTCCACTGGGTATTCTGCCCTCCTCAAAGGCCTGACACAGCTGAGACTGGTGCCAGATGAAGGCATCGTGGGCACTGCCGGGGTACTGTGCATATACATTGGTGATGTGCCCCGCCGCATCGCACACCACCTGGCAGTTGATGGAGTGGTACCCCTTCCTGTTCATATACACATCACTGCCATCTCTAGGTGGTGCACGGATGGGGACATGGGTGCAGTCAATGGCACCCAGTACAGATGGTAGGTGCGCAACTCGATGGAACTGCTGCATTGTTTCTCTGCGCTCTGCTGCTGTGCTGGGGAATACTATGAATTCCGAAGCATGTGGCAGGAGAGCCTCTAGGAACTGGGTCAGGATGCGTGAGGTGGCAGACTGTGTTACCCCAATGGTGTCCCCCATTGGTCGTTGGAACATCCCTGTGGCAAGGAAGCACATCGCTGCTGTCACCTTCTCCTCCACTGTCATGGCATGACTGCGTCTGGGTGGTTGACTGCAGCTGCTCATGCAGGAGTTCACAGAGCTGCCTCAACATTCCCCTGTTCATCTGGTACCGGCCAACGATGTGGTCATCAGGCAGGGTCTCAAAGGAGACCCTGGGCCGGTACAGCCTGTTTGCAGCATACCATCTCCTGAGCCTGCGTAGGCCCATGTTGTGCCTGCTCCCTTCCTCCACCTCCTCCTCCTCCACTACAGCTGCCATCAATGGCAGGATCACTGCTACTGGGACTGCACACATTTCTACTTCCTGTGCTGCTCCCTCCTCCTCTGTGTTTTGCCCTGTGTTTAGACCAGCCTTTTATAGGCGGTAACTAGCGCCGCGCTAAGGGTTGCGCTATGTATCCTAGCGCAGCGCTGAACCTTTGAATATCCCCTTGCGCGTCTCTCTGCGCACCCCACCCATCCTTTTGCCCCTTGCATACATTACTGGTTAGCCCAGCGCTACTGCAGTTTGGCAGCGCTATTTGGCCTTTTGAATATAGCAAACCCACGCTAATCCCGCGCTAAACCTGTGCAAATGGTTTTTGCCCGGCGCAAAGTTTTGAATATCTGGCCCTATATGTTTCCATTCTTCTGTAATACAAAAACATAATAAAATAGTACAAGTATTAATATTAAATAGCTGGTGTACTGCACAAAATTAATATTAGTTTTTAAAATGGTCAGCTACTACTTGTTATATCTGAGGTGCTTTTTTCTTTTCTTTTCTCCTTGGGAACTAGAAGATTTTTTTATCTGATGTTAATAGGTGTGATCTCTGGAATAGCACTCTGCCTGGTAGCTGACATATCTAGATCCCCCCCACTACATCATCAGCACTGTGACCTCATTGGCTGTGACATCACAGTTGCTCAGGAAGAACCACTCAGTAGCTGCCATGTCAGTCATCTGTGATGTCACAGTCAGTGAGGTCACACTGCTGATGATGTAGCTGGGGGAATAGAACTAGATATTTCAGCTGCCATGCAGAGTGCTATTTCACATATCCAGCATAATACTGTCACGCAGAAAACTTTCCAATGAGCAAAGGAAACAGGAAAAATACTTGAAAAAGAAAAAAATTACAACGGACTACTACTTAAAAATTGCAAATTTTTCCTGTCTGCTATTTCTAGTTCTACTAGCTCTTTAATAATAAAAACATAATTACCTAGATTTTGACCACCTCTTACCTCCCCCTACCCCATAACCGCATAGTTCTGGCAACCTTGTTGAAGTTTATTCAACCTGTTTTGACTCCTACTTTTAGCACCAGCTCAGCTTCCCTTCACTCTGGCACTATACACTTTTGAGTTTGCCCAGTTTACATAAATGATTTGTATGCTAATTCATTTGTCCTCCATATGCAATGTTTTGCCATTTTGTCTGTACTGCACTCAAGTTATGCTCTTTATGTCATCCTCAATGTAACCACATCACCTGACTGACTATATTTTGTTTGTAATTGTGCTTCTCCAGTCCCCCAGGTTGCACCCAGAAACAAGCCTCAGCTCAGTGTGCCTCTCCCAGTTACCAATTTTAAATAAATAAAATAAATCAATAAAAACACGCTGGTGAGTTCTATGTTAAACATGATTTTTTGTTTGCTTCTTGCAGACAGATGGTTTTACAGATTTACATGAAACTTTTAAGAGGGAATACGGACAACATTTCTAGTACCAATAAATTCAGAATTTGGATCAGCATATCCCCCAATCAGCCTCATGCCAAGAATACGATCTTTAAGTTACTTTGCTTAAATGTAAATTCACTGCCTGTTCAAAAAAGCTAGTTTCAGTAAAGAGCTATTGATGATGTCACAACCAGAACTCACAGCCTAGTCCTTCTTGCAAACTATTTCATAAGACTTATTTCTCCCAAATTACATAAAACTGCCATTGTAGTAAATATATGAAAAAGTAAATCAGGCACTGGGTGGGTCAGGGCATGCATTTCCATAATGTGCAGATGCAAGGTAAAGTACTTAAGACGGTGATGGGGGGGGAATACAATGGAAGACATGGCTGTAGAATGACAAAATGAGTGCAATTTTTAGAATACTGCAGGGATGAGATTTCAAAATGGCACCAGACTGCAACTGTGGAATGCAGCAATGACACAATCTCAGAATGTAGGTGGGACACACAATTTTGGAATGTGGCAGGGATGATAAAATTCATAATGTGGTTGTGTCATATAGTTTTAAAATGTGGCAGAGATGCACAATTTTGAAATGTGGGAGACACAGTTGTGAAAGTGGCAGGGATATGTAAGTTTGTAATGTGTCTTGGATGCATTAATTTGGCATGTGGTGGGGATGCACAATTTGAAAACATGGTATGCTTGATTTCAGATTGTGGTGGCGACATTCAGTTTTAGAATGTGACATGGACGTGGAATGTCAGAATATGGCAGTGACAGAGTTTCAGAATGTGGTAGTCAGATGCAATTTCAGAATGAGGCAGGGATGCATAATTTTAGAATGTAACTTGGACATGCAGTTTTTGAATGTGGCAGTGACACTCATTTTCAAAATGAGGGGATGCACAGTTTTGGAATAGGGTGGGACTGCTCATTTTCTGAATGTGACAATGACAGGCAATATTGGAATGTGAAAGTTTACACAATTTCAGAATGTGGCAGGCAGGTACAATTTTAGAATGTAGAGGAGACATGCAGTTTTGGAATTTAGTGGTGATGCACAATTTCAGAATGTGACAGTGATGCTCAATTTTGGAATGTGGCAGTGACGCTCAATTTCAGAATGTGGCAGTGATTTCAGAATGTGGCTATGACGCACAATTTCGGAAGTTAGTGGAGATGCACAGTTTTGGAATGTGGCGGCGATGCATAATTTTGGAATGTGGCAGTGACGCACCATTTTGGAATGTGGCGGTGATGCACAATTTTAGAATGTGGCAGTGATGCACAATTTTGGAATGTGGCGGTGATGCACAGTTTTGGAATGTGACAGTGATGCACAACTTCAGAATGTGGCAGTGATGCACAATTTCGGAAGTTAGTGGTGATGCACAGTTTTGGACTGTGGCAGTAATGCATAATTTTGGAATGTGGCAGTGAAGCTCAATCTCAGAATGTGGCAGTGATGCTCAGTTTTGGAATTTGGCAGTGATGCACAATTTTGGAATGTGACAGTGACACTCAGTTACAGAATATGGTGGTGATGCACAATTTCGGAATGTGATGGTGACGCTCAGTTATGGAATGTGGTGGTGATGCTCAGTTATGGCATGTGGTGGTGACACTCAATTTTGGAATGTGGTGGTGATGCAGTTTTGGAATGTGGTGGTGACAATTTTAGAATGAGGCAATGACACAGTTTTGGAATCTGATGGTGATAGTTTCAGAATGTGGCACTGAAACACAACTTTAGAACATGGTGTGGAAGTGCAATTTTGAAATATGGCAGTGATGCACAATTTTGGAATATGGCTGGGAAGCACAATGTCAGATTGTAGTGGGGATGTGATGCACAATTTTGAAATGTGGTGGGTGCTTACAATTTTGGAATGTGGCAAGGACAAGCAGTTTCAAAATAAAATGCTATGTCCTGTCACATTCTGACAGTGTACATCCTTACCATATTCCAGAATTGCCAGTTCCTGCCAAATTTCTTAATGTGTGTCCTTGTCAGATTCTGAGATTGAGTGTCCCACCACACTGCGAGATGGCGCATCCTTACCACTTACTGAGATTGCATCCCCCCCAACATTCTAAAATTGTGCACCACTTTGACATTCTATTCCTTGGTTCATCGCTGAATTCCAAAACCACCTCCTGATGCATTCTAAAGTACAGTACCATGCATCTGAACTTTCTGGAAATGCAAGCACTGCAGGCAACCCTGTGTCAGTTTTTCCTTTTTAAATGATTAATACAACTACAGTTTCTATAACTTTGGAGAAATAGATCCTATAAGGTTGTTGACAGGGAAGATTAGTCTATTGGAGGGGGATAAGGGAGGGGCTGACCAGAAGCCCTCTCCTTCAGATGAAGGGAGTAGCCTTCAAACCCAAGGGAGGGAGGGGGGAAACAGACTGGGGGAGGAGGTTTCAGGAGAGCAGAGGGAGGATGGAAGTATAAGGAACCTGGGTGGGGTTCAACAAAGGGAATCAGGGATAAGTGGTGGGGGTGGTGTTAGTAAATGCCAGGAGCTTGGGAAACAAGTTGCCAGAGTTCCAGGCCATGCTGTTTGGGGGGGGGTGGATGTGGCGGTGGTCACGGAAACGTGGGCCAACAAAAACCATGACTGGGACCTAAACATGCAGGGGTACACTATGCTTAGGAAGGACAGAAAGGAGGGAAGAAGGGATGGAGTGGCTATGTTCATTAGATATGACATAGAAATTGCTAGGGTAGAAGAGGCAGAGGGAAATGTGGAGGCCTTATGGGTCATCTTACGAACCCCGGCAGGAGGTAAGGTCAAGCTAGGTATAGTATATAGGCCCTCCGGGATGGCAGATGTTCTGGAGGATGGTTTGCTGGACAACATCATTGCCCAGTGTGGACCAAAAGGGGAAGGAGTGGTGTTGATGGGGGACCTTAATATGCCAGGTACAAACTGGGGAACCATGTCCTCTAACATAGCCAAGGAGCAGAGGCTGCTGGACGGCTTACAGGATGTGTTCTTAACACAGCACATGATGGAGCCCACAAGGGAGGGGCATGTCCTGGACGTGGTTCTGGCGGATGGGGATCTGGTAAGGGACCTGGTTATAGAGGATCCCCTGACTGGGAGCGCCCACAATACTGTCTGGTTTCAAATAAGCATTGTGGGGGGAGAAATCTAGGACACTGGCAGTAGACTTCAGAGAGGCAAACTTTGTGGGCATGGGAAATATTCCCAAGGATCACTTCAAGGGGATTACAACAATGACAAATGTGGAAAAGAGATGGGAGGTCATAAAACAGGGACTTCATGAGGCAGTCATGACCTATGCTAAGGTGAAGCGTAAGGGAACAAGGTCACATAAACCATGCTGGTGGTCCAGTGAGGTTCAAGTAGCGGTCAGAGAAAAGAAGACTGCCTACAAGAAATATAAAACAATGAGAGGGGATAGGGAAAAGGAAATGTACCATCTTGCATCTAGAAAAGCCACCCGGATGGTGCGGGGGGAAAAGTCCAGTAAAGAGCAGTGACTGGCACAAGGGATATGGGGAGGGGAAAAGGGGTTCTTCTGGTACATTGGGGAGTGGAGAAAAACTAAGGGCCATCTCAACAGATTGAGATCAGAAGAAGGGTGAGTGGAAGAGGCGAGGGAGCAGGCAGAGGTATTAGTCGAGTACTTTGCCTCTATGTTAACTAGGGAGGGGGATGGGATATCTACAAAGCAAGGCACGATGGGGATAGAAGCGGAGTGAGTGGGATCAGGGGAGCAACAGAAATGGAGCAAGAGGGAGAGAGAGGTACCCCAAGGGTGTCACATCAGGATAAGGATAAAAAGGCCAGTAAGGTGGAGGGGATGGATAATGCTATCTCCACTGAAAGGGTGTGGTTAGCCCTTAAGGTCCTAAAGAAAAATAACTCTCCTGGGCCGGATGGCATTCATCCAAGAGTATTATGGGAATTGGTAGACATACTGGTTGCACCACTAGCGGAGCTCTTCAACAGGTCACTTGAGACAGGGAGGGTACCTACGGATTGGCGAGAGGCACATGTGGTGCCAATGCATAAGTGGGGGGTCGAGGGAAGTACCAGGTAACTACAGACCCATCAGTTTGACCTCGGTGGTGGGAAAATTAATGGAGAGTATACTAAAGGAACGATTGGGGGTGTACTTGGAAGATGTGGGAGGTCTGGATAGTCAGCAACATGGGTTTGTGCAAGGTAGATCATGTCAAACCAATCTTGTGGAGTTCTACGAATGGTTAACAGCAGAACTGGACAGGGGAAAGCCTGTGGATGTATTATTCTTGGACTTCAGCAAGGCATTTGACTCTGTACCCCACAATAGTCTGGTGGAGAAACTGACTGGGTTGGAAGTAGACCCTTTGATGGTCAGATGGATTGAAAACTGACTCACTGGACGCACTCAGAGAGTAGTGGTCGGTGGGGAGCTCTTGAACCCTAGAGAGGTCGGTAGTGGGGTACCGCAGGGCTCGGTCCTGGGTCAGATCCTGTTTAATGCATACATATCAGACATCAGGGAGGGTATAGGGTGTGAAATGAGTCTCTTCACTGACAACTCCAAGATGGTGCAGTAGTTGAAGGGGAAGAGGGGAGGTTGGCCCTGCAAGGGGACCTGGACACCCTGGAAAGGTGGGCTCACACATGGAAATTAAATTTCAATATCATCAAGTGCAAGGTGTTACATCTTAGGAGGGGAAACCCTAAACACAGGTACACCCTGGGAGGGGAGGCGCTGGAGGCCTCAACAGGGGAAAAAGACCTAGTGGTCATGGTGGATGCATGTATGAATAACTCTGAGCAGTGCAGGAAAGCGGCTAGCAAAGCAAACAGGATGTTGGGATGCATCATAAGGGGGGGCACCTCTAGGAGCAGGGAAGTGATTCTGCCCCTGTACAATGGACTGGTTAGACCACACCTTGAGTACTGTGTACAGTACTGGAGACCACACTTGAAGAGGGACATACAGCTCCTGGAGAGGGTACAGAGGAGGGCAACTAAGATGATATGAGGACTAGAGGATTTGATGTATGAGGACAGACTTGAGGAGCTCTGCCTGTTTTCATTGGAGGAGAGAAGAGACAGGGGGACATGACTGAGGTCTTCAAGTACCTCAAGGGAATAAATAGAGTAAACACAGAGGGATCTTCAGACTAAAGCAGGAGGTATCACCAGAGGGCATGGTTTAAAGTTGGAAGGTGGAAGGGTGAGGGGGGAAGAGGAGGAGGTTTTCACTGAGAGGGTGGTGGATCCTTGGAATGCACTGCCTGGCGAGCTGATTCAGAGATCCACAGTGGAGGACTTCAAGAGGGTGGGACAGACACAGAAAGCGGATGCATCAGATGATGGCCTGGCCCAGGGGGGGTTGGGATGGATGATAGGGGTTTCTGGAACACAAGGCAGGGGGTGGGCCTCTGTACCCAACTAGGGATCTGAGGTTTGAGCAGACTCGATAGACCATAAGGCCTAATCTGCTGGCAATTAGTATGTTTGTATGTTAGTTCTGGTTGTGACAGCATCAGTGGCTCTTCACTGAAACTGACTTTTTTGAACAGGGAGTGAAATCGGGGTTACAAAACATCTCATAACTTTAAAACAAAGTACTGTAGAAACCTAATTTTTGATATGAGATTTATTGAGGATAGGCTGCTTCTAATTCTGCAAAGTAGTACTTTTGACCAGACTCCCTCTTTAACAATTTGTTGTCCATGGCAGAATCTACAATACCTGAAAGTCTCATGTAAATTGGTTCTAATTTTCCATTGATTTTGATGGTGTTTTTTTTTTTGTTGTTGCTGTCATCTAGATAAAAAAACTATAAATCTTTAAATTTTAAAATTGTCTATGGTTGTATACGTTGGTGGAGAAGGATTTCTTTGGGGGGGTGATGCGTGGGAGTTTTGTATTTTTCAAGATATTTAGATTTTAAATATTTGGTTTTTGGTGTTCTCACAACTGCTGGCAGTCAGGCTTGGATTTAACGTACTGCATGTGCAGAACAGTTTCAGTGCTGTTGAACAGGAATTGTGAATGTGAAAGGAGTAGGGCTGTAGTTTAAAGAGCAAAGGCATGTTTCTTTTTTTTCCGCAATTCAGCTTCTCCCTGTGTTCTTGTAATAAAGATTCATGTGTTTAAATATTCCAATAATGTGTCTTGTCTCATTTGTTACTATAATGGTCATCCTTAACTTTTAAAATATCTCTTGGTAAAGCTGATGCCAATCATTGTTTTCTCCATTGCCATCCTGTAACTGATGGCCATTGACATCATCCAAGGACTGACATCAATTGCCAGGTCACACACAGTGCAGAGAAGCTATCAGTGAGGTTAGCTTCAAGACTGTACCTCAGGATGTGTTTTTGCAGTTAATACAGTAACTACATATGAACATACGAAGAAGCCAGCAGAATAAGACTATTTGGTCTATCTAATCTGCTCATACTGCAGGGTCCTCAGCTTATGTTACTGATCCTGCAACCCCAGTCCTTCCATCCTGTCCATCTGCCCCTCCCATGAGCCATAGTTTCCCCTTATGCCTATTCCAACCTCTCTTGAAGCTGTCCACAGTTTTCAGTGAGACCACCTCTTCCAGCAACAAATTCCAACTGACTACCACCCTCTCCATGAAGAAGTGCTTCCCAACCTCCCTCCTAACCCCCCCTCCAGCTTAAGACTGTGTTCTAAGATGTTTTGGCTGCCACTTAGCTTAAAGGGGGGAATTGCTAGAAGGTGGGGGTGGTGGCAGGGCACTGGGAGCTCAACGGAGGTGACAGAGATTGGGGTGATATGGAATAGGAAGTGCCCTAGGTTTAAATGGGGCCTTGAGAGAGGCCCAACATTTTTGGTCCCCATTCCCAGGGCTCCCACCGGACCACGTGGGTAGGTAGCTAGAGGGCCTTCAGCCAACACAGATCCTCTTTAGGCAGTGCTCTGCAATGCCAGGTCAATGAGAAACAAGATCGCAATTATGTCAGACTTGATTTCCTCGGTCGACCTGGCACGCATCATGGAGACCTGGCTGGTTGATGATGCAGGACCAGTGTTAGAGGCATCGGTCCCGGCTGAGTACTCCATGGTGCACTGCCCAAGGAAGGATCATAGGGGTGGGGGTGTAGCCATGTGTTTTAGATCCAACCTAAGCTTCTCGGTGCATTTGCTGGTTCTACCAGGTCTTTTGAATGTATGGTGGTGCATGGGGGTCCAGGTGCAGGTTGTAGAACTATACTTATTTACTGCCCCCTGGGGTCGGGAGGGGAATATTCTTGCAGGAGATGGTTGACTTCATCATCAACAGGGTGCTGGAGTTCCCCAAATGGCTTATTCTGGGTGACTTCAATGTCTGCATCGACTATGAATCCTTGAAACTTGGAAATGACTTCCTCCAGTTGATGATGTCACTGAACCTAGCACAGGCAGTTGCCTCTGTGACTCACCATAATGGCCACACCTTGGACCTGGTATTTTCACTGGGTCTCTGGGTCACTGACCTCAAGATTGAGTGGGTCATATGGTCTGATCATTGCACTGTGAAGAACTCTTCCAGGGCTCCCCCTAATGATCCCTCCCCTGTTGAGATGATCAGCTACCGCCCTTTAAAGGGTTTGACCCTGGAGGGACTGATGGCGGTGGGCAATTTTTCCGGTGTCAGTGCTGCTAGTGTGATTGGCTTAGGTGAACTGGTGGCAGCCTATAATCAGGCTGTATCTGAGGCACTTGATGACATCACTCCAGTTGATGTATGACCTAGGTCCTCTCACCTGAGGCCCCCATGGTTTGATGGGGCTCCCTGGGCAATGAAGACCATGGGTCAGAGACTTGAACATTGCTGGCAGAGGACAGGGCTAGAGGAGGACACACTGGCTTTGAGAAATCACTACGGTGACTATCAAAGGGCAATCAACCATAAGAAGGCAGAATTTCTGTCCAGGCAGATTGCTGCAGGAATGTGGACAGATTCCTCCATTCTATCTGGCTACAGCCAAAAAAAACATTTTCAGCAACACAATGCAAAGAGTTTGCTCTATTTTTCTCTGACAGGGTGTCCTCTATTCGGGCTGACATCTCGCAAGTGTGTCTGGATCAGACCCGCAAGGTGGGATCAGGTTGGAACAGGAGCACTCCTATTGCCTGAGCAGAGTTTAGACCAATGGCCAAGGTCTCTGAGGTGATTTTGAAGCTGTGGCCCACTTGTGAACTGGACCAGAGCCCAATACTTCTCCTAGTGGGATGTGTTGAGGACATTGATCCAGTATTCACTGGGATAGTTGGGTGCTCACTTTCAGAGGGGGTCTTCCCTGATGTCTTGAAGGAGGCACTGGTGAAGCCACTTCTGAAAAAAAATCTCTCTATTCCGACATCCTAGAGAATTATAGACCAATCCACAACCCCCCATTTCTAGGGAAGATTGCTGAGAAAATAGTGGCACTGCAGCTTGAGGAACACCTGGAGGCTTGTGACATCTATGAGCAATTCCAGTCCGGGTTCAGGGTGAGGCACAGCACCAAGACAGCACTGGTCTGCATACATAATGACCTCCTCTTGTTCAGAGATCAAGGGTAATGGTCATTTCTCATTCTCCTCGAGCTATCATCTGCATTTGATGCTGTGGACCACTTTGTGTTACTAGATCACCTTAGAAAGTGATGTGGGCTCACCGGTGTTGTAATCAACTGGTTTGAGTCCTTTGTCTCAGGTAGGAGACAAAGGGTGGTTATGAGAACATTTTCCTCTTCCCCCCGCCTCTGAACTGTGGAGTCCCTCAGGACTCGATCCTGTCACCGATGTTGTTCTCAGTATACATGCTGCCCCTGGGGAGGATCATCAGGCAGTACAGTTTCAGTTTTCACTGCTACACAGATGATACTCAGCTTTATATGTCCTTTGTACCATGGGCAAGCAGTGCTCTCAAAGTGCTGAACAAAGGCCTCACTGAGATCCAGAACTGGATGAACTCCAACTGGTTGATGCTTAACCCTGGCAAGACAGAGGTAGTAGTGATTGAGCCTGGCCACAAGTGTAGTGAGGGCACCTCCAGGATGACCACAGGCTTAGTTCTGGGGTCAACACTATTGATAACGTTCTCTAGGGTGAGAAATCTTGGCATGATCTTCGATGACAGACTGAAATTTGAGGATCAGGTGCTGGCTGTCATCAAAAATGGTTTCTACCATTTGAGGAATATTGCTCAGATTAAGCCACTAATCCTGCCTGAAGACCTACCATCACTGGTGCATGCTTTTGTGATATCAAGACTCGACTACTGTAATGCTCTATATCTCGGGGTCAGTGGAGGGAACCTCCACCAGCTGCAGCTAGTGCAGAATGCAGCAGCCAGGCTGCTGACAGGATTACCCAGATTCTGTCATGTGACCTCAGTCCTGCGGGGACTGCACTGGTTGCCGGTCTGGTAGTGGGTTCTCTTCAAGGTGGGCTTGCTCACCTATATGGCCCTATACAGACTGGGCCCTGGCTACCTGTCAGACCTACTTACCCCAGCCATTCTGACTGACTCCCTCTGTTCCTCCACCCAGGGTCTCCTTGTGGTTCCAAGGACTGGGCTGAAAACCTCGGGTGATCACTCATTCAGTGTGGCTGGCCCAGTCCTCTGGAATTTGCTTCCAGGGGAGGCCCCTATGGTGGAGGTATGCAGGAGGGGCCTAAAAACTCATTTATTTAAGTTAAATACACAGAAAAAACAGCTCCTCCATGTACACAGGTGCTCGAGTTAGAACGTAGACATCTATCAGAAGCAAAACTCAGCACTCTGTAATTGGTGTTAGTACAGGCATGTATTTAATAAAACATTTAAACGTCAAACCAAGCCTCACAAAGAGCAGGTAGCACAGCAAAGAAATTCCCAACCGGTTTCGTGCACACAGCACGTCATCAGGGGGTGGTTACTAGTAATACAAGGCACATATATATAGGGAAACACTTAAAGAAACAGCTCCTCAAAGAAAGCTTTTAAATCAATATACATGCAATACATACATATAAATTTATATACATGGGGAATGATACACACTACAATACACTGTAATACTGGCTCCACAACTGTATCAATACTAGTGTACACTACTATTTATATATAAAAAAAACACATATAAACATCATATTATAGACTTCCTATATCTTAATCAAACTGTGTTTTTTAAAAAAGAGAAATGTGCAGCAAAAATAAAGAAAAGAAGCAATTCTATATGGATCTCATCTGCCAATAACTGCATTTTTTTGATACTATAAAATATTAAAAGTGAATATGTTATACAATACTAGACAGGAAATCAGCTCCCAGCCATCGGGACACACCGAATGTTCCATGTCCAGGTATTTTGTAACCAGCAACCTTTATCTGTGAAAAAAGATTAAGATATATATTAATACTGTAACAATCCAACATTGATATAACACTGAAAAGGGGAAAAGAACGGGGGAAGAAATAAAAGAAGGGGAAGGGAAGGGAGGGAAGATAGGGAAGGAAACAGAAAAGGGGAAAAAGGGGAAAAAGGAGGGAAGGAATAAGAAAACAAAAGGGAAACAAGGGCAGAAGAAAGGGAAGAATGAAAAAGAGTAAAATGTACATTTATTTCAAGCTCAGACAACTCAACAATTCCATCTTATCATTCAATCCTGGGGCAATAAGGAGCCCTAATGTATATATCCAAAAGGACCTCTGTACTTCAACTTAGCATCCAAATCTCCTCCCGAGGCCCTAACTTCACTACTACATTCCACAAAATCAAATACATGTGCCAGATTTGTGTTTATACTCTGGTCACAATGTATCGTAAGTGCACTTCTAGCATCTTTATTAGAGATAGACCTTAAATGTTCACCCATCCATACCTTTAATGGACGTATAGTTTTACCCACATAAAATGCACCGCATTGACAAGTAGCTAAATAAACTACATTCATTGTGCTACATGTAATGAAATCTCTGATTTCATAAGTTTTCACACAATTACAGCTGGTAAAAGTCTTACACCTTAGTACGGACCTACAGAATTTACAATTGCCACAATTATACATACCACATGGAACATGAGAGGAACCCTTGTCAACACCCATACTTAAAGGCGCAATATAACTATGCACTAACCTATCTTGTAAGTTTTGGCCTCTCCTATAGACCATTCTAGGACTATAATGGGTAACTTCCAACAACCGTGGATCACCCAACAAGACATTCCAATTATTCTGCATAATCTGCTCAATAGCTTTGTAATGTCTAGTATAGGTGGTGACAAAATTTGACCTCTGTTCCTTAGGTATTTTTGTTTTTTGTTTAACAAGATCAATCCTTTCCACACATGCAGCTTCTTGAAAAGCCTCCTGAACTGTACTATAAGCATACCCTCTTTCTATTAATCTATCACATAAGTCTGACCCCTGAGTGATAAAGTCCACATCTTTACTGCAATTTCTTCTCACCCTCAACATCTGGGCCTTTGGTATACTGGACACTAAATGGTGTGGATGGCAACTAGATGCATGTAAAAGTGAATTCCTATCGGTCTCTTTACGAAACAATCTAGCACTAAGACTACCATCTCCTTCCTTAGTAATACTCACATCTAGAAAATATACACATACAAGATCTTGTTGTAAAGTGAATCTCAAGTTCTCATTACTTTTTTCTAGATATTTTACAAACAACAAAAGTTCCTCCAAAGTGCCATGCCCCACCATAAAGATGTTATCAATATAACAATGCCAGATGTCGATATTATCGTAGAAAGGATTAATATCCCTATCGTAAACAGTGTTCTTCTCCCATAGGCCCAAATACGAATTAGCATAATTGGGTGCAAATGTAGTGCCCATAGCTGTACCTTTAATTTGCAAATAAAACTTATCCTGAAACAGAAAAACGTTTTTTGTCAGTACATGCTCCGCACATTCCAGAAGGAAATTCTTTTTTCCATGGCAGACTTGTGTATCTTGTAACAAAAAATGTTCTACTGCATTAAGGCCCCCCTCATGTGGTATATTTGTATACAGGGATGTAATATCCATGGACACCAAGAGCCACCTAGGCTCCATCTGCATATCATTCAAAATGTCCAAAAAGTGTCCTGTATCCCTAATAAAAGATGGTAGTATATTGACATATTTCTTAATGTATGAATCCACATATTGAGATAGGGGCTCTAAAAGAGACCCTATCCCTGCCACTATAGGGCGCCCAGGTGGATCCCACAAATCTTTGTGCACTTTAGGTAACATATAAAAACATGCCACTACAGGATTTTCCACTTCTAAGAACAACAATTCACTATGTCCAATTAGCCCTTCACATTCAGCTGAAAAAAGAAAATGGTCAATTTGTGCCTTGCAGACCATAGTGGGATCAGTACTTAATGGCTGATAGAAAGTCACATCTTCCAATTGTCTCTGCGCTTCTTGTGTATAGCTGGAAGTATTCATGACTACCACCGACCCACCCTTGTCTGCAGGCTTAATTGTCAATTCACCATTTCTCTCCAAGCTCATAAGTGCCTCGAGTTCCACCTTGGAAATGTTAATATAGGTGGGAGGAGAGTCTTGATCAAGTAGGGCTCTAAATTGTCTTTCACAAATTTTTTCAAACACCAGAACTGCATCACTATATGGAGGCATAAAGGTAGATTTAGGTTTAAATTGGCTTACCTCCACTGTAGTAGATGGTATATCTTGAACATCCTCCACTTCATTGCTCAGTCCAGAACACATGGTGCTATTGTTGTAAAATGCTCTCAAATTCAAGTTCCTGGTAAATCAATGTAAATCCAAATACAATTGAAATTGTTTAGAATCCAGTGTAGGCACAAATGAAAGTCTCTTCTGTAGAACTGCAATTTGGTCCTTATTCAAAGTTACACTGGAGATGTTAATAACAATGTTCTGTGGGGCTATCTGCCCCTTCTGCCCCTCGTGATGATTCTTATGTTTGCTTCCTCCTCTTCTAATGGATTTTCTTCATCCAGATGATTCCCTGATACCAATTTCCTCGCCCCCGTACTCCTCAGGTTCCTTGGTTGCAAAACTGGCTCCCAAAATTGGACCGACCGTCATTTGTCCAGAGGGGCCAAGTCCTCCTCGAAAAAATCCTCCTGTTCTGATTCACTAGCCGAAGTATAATAGGGTGAATTGCCTCTATTACGCAAAATAGATTTGGGCTGATTGGGAGAAACACCTCTATCCCTTCTACGAACAGCAGGAACCTTTTTGGCAGTCTGATGTGGAGACTTATGTTGATTCCCAATCCCAGACTCGATTATTCTGATAGTCAAATCTATCCCTCTCAAACCTGTGTAATTTAATACATCTAATTTTATTTTCTTCTTTCTGAATGTTTTCTTTGAATTTTTTATCAAGTGTATTATAGTCTGGATGATCCTTAAAACCAGCAACAGTTTCCTCTTTACTCTTAATATCCACAGTTACCTCTTCTCTTTGTGCATCATAATCTCGAATAATAGAATTAATCAGTGCATTTGTTCCAAGTTGTAATGAATTTTGCCGGTGTGAAATAAATGATTCTCTGTCCCAGCCATATCCTGGCTTATTAAGAACACGTAATCCTCAGGGAGAATTTCCCACCTTTAAATAGGCCTCCAACATAGTTTTGCCTCAGTAATGATGACGTCCACTCACTATAGCTCTTTCCAAATCAATAAAGGCTTTTTTAACATCAGTAGTTAGAGTTGTCCCATCATCCACTACAGGATCTGTTATATTAATATTACCAGCAGAGTCCTGAAAAAGATCCGCTTCACCTGCTGCTGAAAATACAAAATTAGCATATGCTCCTGTTGAACTGCCCAATAACTTGTCTCCAAAAGCTCCTGTAGTCATATTATGCATATGGTCAGTCAAACAACTTTAAACTTATGCACTGACTTAATCACAAACCTTTTTAAAAGGGAAGGAAGTAGACAATAATAATCATGACCAAAATTGAAAATATAAAGCTTCAAGAGCTGTACATAATGTAGTAATCCATGAGTGTAAGTCCTATCCCAAATCAAACAGTAGTAACAGCGTCTATTGAACCACACACGAGTTTCAAAATGCACAAATGCTGGTAAATATACTGTCGTGTTTCAGGTTATATTGGTTACCGATTGCCCAAATGTTGGTAAATACGCTGTCGCATTCAAACCATACGTAATTATTCAGCCCGAACTACCCACCGACTCTTATAAATTCTAAAAACACGGTAAGTTCTTCACTTATACTTCAAAAGATGTTCAATTGTCCTGTAATATCAATGGGCATCAGAATCGAGCGTAAATAACATAATTCCTTTCATCCTATACTTCAAAGGGCAGACCGCCCACAGTAACCATGATCCTACAAAAGGAATAGGCAATTCAAAACTTTTTATCGAGACAAGTCTCATAGAACCACTAGGTTTAGGAATTATTCATAAACAACTCACGTTTCTGCAAAAAGTCTTGAATCTTGAAGTTCGTCATGAATTACATGGTGCGATTTCAATTAGGGCAGATCCAAATGGGCTTGGTAAATTCAGCACAATGCCGCAACGGCAACCCACGGAGAGCTTGTTTCAAACAACACAAATACATAGCAAAAACAGCTCCTCTGTGTACACAGGTGCTCAAGTTAGAACGTAGACATCTATCAGAAGCAAAACTCAGCACTCTGTAATTGGTGTTAGTACAGGCATGTATTTAATAAAACATTTAAACACCAAACCAAGCCTCACAAAGAACAGGTAGCACAGCAAAGAAATTCCCAACTGGTATCAAAAAAATGCAGTTATTGGCAGATAAGATCCATATAGAATTGTTTCTTTTCTTTATTTTTGCTGCACATTTCTCTTTTTTAAAAAACACAGTTTGATTAAGATATAGGGAGTCTATAATATGATGTTTATATGTATTTGTTTATATATAAATAGTAGTGTACACTAGTATTGATACAGTTGTGGAGCCAGTATTACAGTGTAATATAGTATGTATCATTCCCCATGTATATACATTTATATGTATGTATTGCATGTATATTGATTTAAAAGCTTTCTTTGAGGAGCTGTTTCTTTAAGTGTTTCCCTATATATATATGTGTGTTGTATTACTAGGAACCACCCCCTGATGATGTGTTGTGTGCACAAAACCAGTTGGGAATTTCTTTGCTGTGCTACCTGTTCTTTGTGAGGCTTGGTTTGGCGTTTAAATGTTTTATTAAATACATACCTGTACTAACGCCAATTACAGAGTGCTGAGTTTTGCTTCTGATAGATGTCTACGTTCTAACTCGAGCACCTGTGTACACAGAGGAGCTGTTTTTGCTGTGTATTTGTGTTGTTTGAAATGAGCTCTCCGTGGGTTGCCGTTGCGGCGTTGTGCTGAATTTTCCAAGCCCATTTGGATCTGCCCTAATTGAAATTGCACTTTGTAATTCGTGATGAACTTCAAGATTCAAGACATTTTGCAGAAACGTGAGTTGTTTATGAATAATTCCTAAACCTAGTGGTTCTACGAGACTCTTCTCAATAAAAAGTTTTGAATTGCCTATTCCTTTTGTAGGATCACGGTTACTGTGGGCGGTCTGCCCTTTGAAGCATAGGATGAAAGGAATTATGTTATTTATGCTCAGTTCTGATGCACATTGATATTACAGGACAATTGAACATCTTTTGAAGTATAAGTGAAGAACTTACCGTGTTTTTAGAATTTATAAGAGTCGGTGGGTAGTTCGGGCTGAATAATTACGTATGGTTTGAATGCGATAGCGTATTTACCAACATTTGGGCAATCGGTAACCAATATAACCTGAAACACGACAGTATATTTACCAGCATTTGTGCATTTTGAAACTTGTGTGTGGTTCAATAGACGCTGTTACTACTGTTTGATTTGGGATAGGACTTACACTCATGGATTACTGCATTATGAACAGCTCTTGAAGCTTTATATTTTCAATTTTGGTCACGATTATTATTGGCTCCTTCCTTCCCTTTTAAAAAGGTTTGTGATTAAGTCAGTGCATATGTTTAAAGTTGTTTTGACTGACCATATGCATAATATGACTACAGGAGCCTTTGGAGACAAGTTATTGGGCAGTTCAACAGGAGCATATGCTAATTTTGTATTTTCAGCAGCAGGTGAAGCAGATCTTTTTCAGGACTCTGCTGGTACTATTAATATAACAGATCCTGTAGTGGGTGATGGGATAGCTCTAACTACTGATGTTAAAAAAGCCTTTATTGATTTGGAAAGAGCTATAGAGAGAGGACGTTGTCATTAGTGGGGCAAAACTCCATTGGAGGCCTATTTAAAGGTGGAACTTTCTCCCTGAGGCTTACGTGTTCTTAATAAGCCAGGATATGGCTGGGACAGAGAGTCATTTATTTCAGACTGGCAAAGTTCATTATAACTTGGAACAAATGCACTGATTCATTCTATTATTCGAGATTATGATGCACAAAGAGAAGAGGTAACTGCAGATATTAAGAGTAAAGAGGAAACTGTTGCTGGTTTTAAGGTTCATACGGACTATAATACACTTGATAAAAAATTCAAAGAAAACATTCAGAAAGAAGAAAATAAAATTAGACATATTAAATTACACAGGTTTGAGAGGGATAGACTTGACTATCAGAATAATCGAGTCTGGGATTGGAATCAACATAAGTCTCCACATCAGACTGCCAAAAAGGTTCCTGCTGTTCGTAGAAGGGATAAAGGTGTTTCTCCCAATCAGCCCAAATCTATTTTGCATAATAGAGGCAATTCACCCTATTATACTTCGGCTAGTGAATCAGAACAGGAGGATTTTTTTGAGGAGGACTTGGCCCCTCTGGGCAAACGACGGTCGGTCCAATTTTGGGAGCCAGTTTTGTAACCAAGGAACCCGAGGAGTATGAGGGCGAGGAAATTGGTAACAGGGAATCATCTGGATGAAGAAAATCCATTAGAAGAGGAGGGAGGAAACATAAGAATCATCACGAGGGGCAGAAGGGGCAGATAGCCCCACAGAACATTGTTATTAACATCTCCAGTGTAACTTTGAATAAGGACCAAATTGCAGTTCTACAGAAGGGACTTTCATTTGTGCCTACACAGGATTCTAAACAATTTCAATTGTATTTGGATTTACATTGATTCACCAGGAATTTAAATTTGAGAGCATTTTACAACAATAGCACCATGTGTTCTGGACTGAGCAATGAAGTGGAGGATGTTCAAGATATACCATCTACTACAGTGGAGGTAAGCCAATTTAAACCTAAATCTACCTTTATGCCTCCATATAGTGATGCAGTTCTGGTGTTTGAAAAAATTTGTGAATGACAATTTAGAGCCCTACTTGATCAAGACTCTCCTCCCACCTATATTAACATTTCCAAGGTGGAATTCGAGGCACTTAAGAGCTTGGAGAGAAATGGTGAATTGACAATTAAGCCTGCAGACAAGGATGGGTCAGTGGTAGTCATGAATACTTCCAGCTATACACAAGAAGCGCGGAGACATTTGGAAGATGTGACTTTCTATCAGCTATTAAGTACTGATCCCACTATGGTCTGCAAGGCACAAATTGACAGTTTTCTTTTTTCAGCCGAATGTGAACGGCTATTTGGACATAGTGAATTGTTATTCTTAGAAGTGGAAAATCCTGTAGTGGCATGTTTTTATATGTTACCTAAAATACACAAAGATTTGTGGGATCCACCTGGGCGCCCTATAGTGGCAGAGATAGGATCTCTTTTAGAGCCCCTGTCTCAATATGTGGATTCATACATTAAGAAATATGTCAATATACTACCATCTTTTATTAGGGATACAGGACACTTTTTGGACATTTTGAATGATATGCAGATAGAGCCTGGGTGGCTCTTGGTGTCCATGGATATTACATCCCTGTATACCAATATACCACATGAGGGGGGCCTTAATGCATTAGAACATTTTTTGTTACAAGATACACAAGTCTTCCATGGAAAAAAGAATTTCCTTCTGGAATGTGCAGAGCATGTACTGACAAAAAACGTTTTTCTGTTTCAGGATAAGTTTTATTTGCAAATTAAAGGTACAGCTATGGGCACTACATTTGCACCCAATTATGCTAATTTGTATTTGGGCCTATGGGAGAAGAACACTGTTTACGATAGGGATATTAATCCTTTCTACGATAATATCGACATCTGGCATCATTATTTTGATGACATCTTTATGGTATGGCATGGCACTTTGGAAGAACTTCTGTTGTTTGTAAAATATCTAGAAAAAAGTAATGAGAACTTGAGATTCACTTTACAACAAGATCTTGTATGTGTATCTTTTCTAGATGTGAGTATTACTAAGGAAGGAGATGGTAGTCTTAGTACTAGATTGTTTCATAAAGAGACCGATAGGAATTCACTTTTACATGCATCTAGTTGCCATCTAGTGTACAGTATACCGAAGGCCCAGATGTTGAGGGTGAGAAGAAATTGCAGTAAAGATGTGGACTTTATCACTCAGGGGTCAGACTTTTGTGATAGATTTATAGAAAGAGGGTATGCTTATAGTACAGTTCAGGAGGCTTTTCAAGAAGCTGCATGTGTGGAAAGGGTTGATCTTGTTAAACAAAAAACAAAAATACCTAAGGAACAGAGGTCAAATTTTGTCACCACCTATACTAGACATTCCAGAGCAATTGAGCAGATTATACAGAATAATTGGAATGTCTTGTTGGGTGATCCACGGTTGTTGGAAGTCACCCGTTATAGTCCTAGAATGGTCTATAGGAGAGGCCGAAACTTACAAGATAGGTTAGTGCATAGTTATACTGCGCCTTTAAGTATGGGTGTTGACAAGGGTTCCTCTCATGTTCCATGTGGTAGGTATAATTGTGGCAATTGTAAATTCTGTAGGTCCGTACTAAGGTGTAAGACTTTTAACAGCTGTAATTGTGGCAATTGGGGAAGAGATATGCAGAGACCACAGGTTGGGAAACCATATGAGCTTACCCCCCATAACAGTGACAAAGGACAAATGGCAAGTACTATTGGTGATGCTAGGAAAGGGAGGCAGGATGGGAGGGGGGGAAAAGGGTGGTAGGTGGTTACCCTTAATGCTAGAAGCCTTGGGAGAAAAACTGCAGAGTTACAGGGTCTCATGGCAGAGGGAGAGGTGGACATTGCAGTCATCACAGAAACATGGGCCACCCAATACAATGACTGGGACCTGTCTGTACCAGGGTACAGGTTATTTTGTAGGGACAGGGTGATTGGGAAAGGGGGGGTGGCACTATACGTGAAGGAAGGACTGAAGTGTGTAAGGGAGGAAGGGGAGGAGGGTAGTACGGAGTCACTTTAGATGCAAATCCAGGATTCCAAGAATAGGATTCTTAGAATGGGAGTGATGTACAAGCCACCATCTCAGACAGAGGAGTTAGACAGGGAACTAGCGGGACAGATAATCAGGACCTGCGAGAAGGGTAGTGTGGTGATTGTGGGGGACTTCAACATGCCAGGAGTGGACTGGAGACCCCAACAACCAGGAACAGAAGGGAGCAGGTACTGCTGGATGCCTTCCAGGACAGCTTCCTGCTGCAACTGGTCAGTGAACCAACCAGGTTAGGGAATACCCTTGACCTTGTGCTGGCAAATGGGGACTTTATGAGAGAACTTACAGTGGAGGAACCGCTGTCAGGGAGTGACCACCACTCAATATTGCTCACATTGGATATGGGCAAGGAAGGAGTGGAATCTGGCACAAGAGTGCTGGACTTCAGGAGGGCCGACTTTGGAAGGATGGGGGAAGTGGTAAAAGGGTACTGGGACAGAATTCAATCTAGTATGGACACTAACCAGAGGTGGGAGCTCATAAAGCTGGGGATAGTGGAGGCAACCAAAACCTGCTACAAAGCCCAGAGTAAGAAGGCTAGGGCTAAGAAACTGAGCTGGTTGAGCAAGGAGGTCATGGAAAAGGTAAGGGAGAAAAGAGCTGCCTTTAGGAAGTACAAGAAAACAGGGAGGGAGGACAGGGAGGTACTTGACAGAATCAAGGAGGTGACAAGGGCAGTAAGGGGAGCCAAGCATCTACGGAACTCAGGATGGCACAAGGCATTAAGAAGGGGGAGAAAGACTTCTTTAAGTACATCAGGCAGAAAAGGAGCTGTAAGGACCACATAGTAAGGATTAGGAAGGAGGGGGGTTGGGTGGAAGCAGGGTGCGATAAGGCAGAAGCACTAAATGAGTACTTCTGCTCAGTATTTACTAAAGAGAAGAGGGGTTGACAACCAAGGTGGGAGAAATGGCAGAAACAGGGGGGAAGGGGTGACAGATGGTGAAATCATGGAGGGCAGGGTTCGAGAGGGTTTGAAGGCACTGAGGGTGGATAAGGCGCCAGGCCCAGATGGCATCCACCCCAGGGTACTGAAGGAGCTAGCAGAGGTCCTTGCAGGACGTTTGGCAGACCTTTTTAATGCCTCACTACATACGGGGTGTGTACCTCAGGACTGGAGGATGGCTCATGTGGTGCCCTCCACAAGAGTGGCTCCAAGGATGAACCGGAAACTACAGACCAGTGAGTCTCACATCCATCATGGGTAAGCTAATGGAGACTATCCTGAAGGAGAGGCTGATGGCCCTCCTAGAGGCCAAAGGACTATAGGACAGCAGACAGCATGGCTTCATATGTGGAAGATCCTGCCAAACCAACCTGGTGGAGTTCTATGACTGGGTAACTAGGCAACTGGACAGGGGCCATGCAGTGGATGTCCTGTATCTGGACTTCAGTAAGGCATTCGACTATGTGCCACATGGAAGGCTAGGAAGGAAGTTAGTAGGCACAGGGGTGGGTGCAAAGCTGGTGAGATGGGTAGGAAACTGGCTTCAGGGAAGGCAACAGAGGGTGGTGGTGGGTGGGGAGCTCTCACACCCAAGGGCAGTGACGAGCGGTGTTCCACAGGGCTCGGTGCTGGGACCAGTGTAGTTTGGGATATTTATTGCAGACATATCATGGGACATCAAGAGCAAGATCAGTCTGTTTGCTGATGATTCCAAGGTAGGCACGGTGGTGGATAACCTAGGGGGATGGCAGGGGTTGCAGGATGATCTGGCAAAGCTTGAAACCTGGAAAGACACCTGGCAACTGGGGCTTAATGCCAAAAAGTGCAAGGTGCTGCATTTTGGGATGAAGAACTCAAGGAGGAGTTACCAGCTGGGGGGAGTGCAGCTAGCCCAGACAGAGGAGGAGAAGGATATGGGTGTGCTCATTACAGGGTCAATGAACAACTTGGCACAATGTAGGAAGGCAGCTGCAAAGGCCAACAAAATGCTGGGTTGTATTGCAAGGGGTATATCCTAGAGGAGGGAGGAGGTGATTCTGCCACTGTATAGGTCATTAGTTAGACCACACCTGGAGTTCTGCGTGCAGTACTGGCGCCCATATCTGAAGAAGGACATTAAGTTACTGGAGGGGGTACAGCACAGGGTGACAAAGATGATCAAGGGGCTGGGTGACTTATCATACGAGAGGAGGTTGAAGGAGTTGAACATGTACTCACTGGAGGAGAGGAGAGGAGAGACAGGGGTGACATGATTGAAACCTTTAAATACATGAAAGGAATAAACAAGACGGGTACAGAGGGCAGTTCAAAGTAAGGAGGGAGGGCCACCAGGGTCCATGATATGAGACTGGATGGAGGAAGGTTCAGGAGGGAGATGAGGAGACACTTTTTTACAGAGAGGGTGGTGGCTGGGTGGAATGCGTTACCTGCAGAAGTGGTATCCAGTAGAACAGTGGATTGCTTCAAAAGGGGATGGGACAGGACAAGGGGGAGGGTTAATGAAGAGGAAGGGTGGAAGGGAGGGGCAGCTGCAGAATAAGGGGTGCTAGCTGCACATTCGAGCAGACTTGATAGACCTCTAGGCCTTCATCTGCTGGCAAATTTCGTATGTTCGTAATTGTGTGAAAACTTATGAAATCAGAGATTTCATTACATGTAGCACAATGAATGTAGTTTATTTAGCTACTTGTCAATGCAGTGCATTTTATATGGGTAAAACTATATGCCCATTAAAGGTACGGATGGGTGAACATTTAAGGTCTATCTCTAATAAAGATGCTGGAAGTGCACTTGCGATACATTGTGACCAGAGTATAAACACAAATCTGGCACATGTATTTAGATTTTGTGGAATTGAAGTAGTGAAGTTAGGGCCTCGGGGAGGAGATTTGGATGCTAAGTTGAAGTACAGAGAGTCCTTTTGGATTTATACATTAGGGGCTCTTATTGCCCCAGGATTGAATGATAAGATGGAATTGTTGAGTTGTCTGAAGCCGAAATAAATGTACATTTTTACTCTTTTTTCATTCTTCCCTTTCTTCTGTCCTTGTTCCCCCCCTTTTTGTTTTCTTTTTCCTTCCCCCCTCCTTTTCCCCCTTCCCCCTTTTCTGTTTCCTTCCCTATCTTCCCTCCCTTTCCCCTTCCCCCTTCTTTTATTCCCCTTCCCCTTGCCCCCCATTCTTTTCCCTCCTTTTTCTTTTCTCCTTTTTCAGTGTTATATCAATGTTGGATTGTTACAATATTAATATACTGTATATCTTAATCTTTTCACAGATTAAGGTTGCTGGTTACAAAATACCTGGACATGGAACATTCGGTGTGTCCCGATGGCTGGGAGCTGATTTCCTGTCTAGTATTGTATAACATATTCACTTTAAATATTTTATAGTATCAAAAAATGCAGTTATTGGCAGATGAGATCCATATAGAATTGCTTCTTTTCTTTATTTTGCTGCACATTTCTCTTTTTAAAAACACAGTTTGATTAAGATATAGGAGTCTATAATATGATGTTTATATGTGTTTTTATATGTAAATAGTAGTGTACACTAGTATTGATACAGTTGTGGAGCCAGTATTACAGTGTATTATAGTGTGTATCATTCCCCATGTATATAAATTTATACGTATGTATTGCATGTATATTGATTTAAAAGCTTTCTTTGAGGAGCTGTTTCTTTAAGTGTTTCCCTATATATATATATGTGTCTTGTATTACTAGTAACCACCCCCTGATGATGTGCTGTGTGCACGAAATCGGTTGGCAATTTCTTTGCTGTGCTACCTGTTCTTTGTGAGGCTTGGTTTGGCGTTTAAAAGTTTTATTAATTACATGCCTGTACTAACGCCAATTACAGAGTGATGAGTTTTGCTTCTGATATTTATTTAAGTTAGCACACTCTGAAAATATATTTTAATGCTGACTGTCTAAATTTATCGATTATTGTAGTTTTATTATATATTGTATTTTGATGTTTTGAATTTTATGTATGGTGCCCAGAGCCTCTGGGATTGGGTGCCTAAAAATAAATGCTTACTTATTTACTTTCTTACTAAAAGCACTGTCCTTATCCACTCTATGTATCTCTTTCAAGTATCTGAAGGTCTCTATCATGTCCCTTCTCTCCCTCCTCTACTTCATGGAGTACATACTCAGGACTCCCAACCTCTCTTCATATGTTTTACCCTGCTGACCTACAGTCATCTTTGTTGCCCTCCTCTGGACTGTCTCCAGAAGGCTGATGTATTTTTTTAGGTGCGGGCTCCAGTACCTTAACTCCATACTCTAGATGTGGCCTCACCAACAACCTGTACAAGGGCAATATAACCTCCTCTCACCTACTGCTGATTACACTAGCTATGCAACCCAGCATCTTGTTTGCCCTTGCTGCTGTCTTTTTTGTACTGAGTGGAGTGCTTCAGGTTGCTAGTGATCATCATTCCAGATCCTTCTCTTCCTCTGTTGGTGCTACCTGGTCCCCTCCCAGATAGTACTCTGTCCTTGGACTCCTGGCTTCAATGTGCATAACTTTGCATATCTTGGCATTGAAGCCAAGATGCCAAATCCTGGACTACCTCGCAAGCTTACTTAAGTCTTCCTGCAGGTCATGTATTCCTTAAGTTGTAGCCACTCTCCCACATAGTTTGGTGTCGTCCGTGAATAGGCCCATTTTGTCCTTAATGGCATCCCCAATGCCATTGATGAAGACACTGAACAACACCAACCCCAGCACCAAGTCATGTGGGGCCCCGCGCTGGTGACACTCCTGATGCTAGATAACTTTCTCTCCAAATCACTAAGCTCTGGGTCCTGTCCCTCAGCCAGTTTTCTACCCACCTGGTCATTTCCTCCTCAACCGTGAGATCCGCCAACTTCCTGATCAACCTTTTGTGTGGTACAGCGTCAGCGGACGTGCTGAAGCCCAAATAAAGGATGTCCACTGCCTGCTTCCTATTCACTGTCTTAGTGACCCAGTTAAAGAAGTCGATCAGATTTGTTTGACACTATCTATCTCCCATAAAACCCTGTTGCCTCACATCCTGGAGACCATTCTCCTCTAGATACCCTACCAACCTTTCCTTATGTACGGTCTCCATGAGCTTACACACGATTGAGGGCAGACTGACCAGTCTGTAATTCCCTGGGTCCTCCTTGGGATCACTCTTATGGAGGGGCACCACATGTACCATTCTCCAAGTCTGTGATACTATGCCTGACTCCAGTAAACTATTGAACAGTCCCACCAGTTTCCCAGCAAGCTTCCCTGCCAGCTCCCTCAGCACCCTTGGGTGTATGCCATCCGGGCCTGGAGATTTGTCCACCTTTAATGCTAGCATCCTCTCCCTCACTGTCTCCTCTTCTACCACCGCATCTGTGCTCCCTTCCCTCTCTGCTTCCCAACTACCCCCAAAGGCACTGGTCTGTCTTTTTTCCCTAGTGAAGACAGAGCAGAAGTATTCGTTCAGTACCTAAACCTTTTCCCATTCTCCTCTACCCATTCTTTCCCTTTCTCAAGCCTTACAATACTGTCCTTCTTTTCCCTCTTCTTCCTTACATGGCAAAAGGAGGCCTTCTCCCCCTTCTTGATTCACTCAGCTATCTGCAGTGCTTTCTGTGCCTTAGCCTGCTGGGCTACCTTGCTTGCCACACTGGCTAACCTTAGGTAATTTTCCCTATCCACCTATCTCTTGGTCCTTCTGAATCTCCTATGGGGTAATCTCTTGCTCCTCACCATGTAGGCAACCTGAGAACTGAAACAGCTAAGTGCTTTGTCCATTAAGTTCTTCCCCTTGAACCTAACACACTTTTCTGTGGCAATCATTATTCCATCCTTAATGATGAACCATTTTTGGTCAACCACATATTTGCCCTGATGCCTGCTAGGTGCCTCATAGAAACATAGAAACATAGACTTTGATGGCAGATAAGGACCACTTGGCCCACCTAGTCTGCCCATTTCCCTACCTACTAGATAAGCTCCAGATCCTAGTTAACCAACAGCCTACTTCTTCCTACCCCCCACAAGAATTGCCTTATGTCTGTCCCATGCATTCTTGAATTCTCCCACAGTTTTAGACCCCACAACCTCCTCAGAAAGGTTGTTCCATGTGTCCACCACCCTCTCTGTGAAAAAATACTTCCTCACATTACCCTTAAGCCATCCCCCCTCTATCTTCATATTGTGTCCCCTTGTTCTTGCACATCTCTTTTTCTGAAAGATGCTACCCTCTTGGACTTTGTTGATTCCACTGAGGTACTTAAAAGTTTCTATCATGTCCCCCTCTCCCTCCTTTCTTTAAGGGTATACATATTAAGCTCCTTTAGTCTCTCCTCGTATGGTTTCTCTTGCAGACTCTGCTCCATTTTAGTTGCCCCCCTCTGGACTGCCTCCATCCTGTCTATGTCCTTGCAGAGATGGGGTCTCCAGAACTGGACACAGTACTCCAGACGGGGTCTCACCAACTGTCTGTAAAGGGGGATAACAACGTCCTGTTTTCTGCTGGTGATGCCTCTGCCTATACATCCCAATATCCCCCCAGCCCTCCCTACTGCCTTCTCACATTGCTTGCCATCCTTAAGGTCATCTGATATGATTATCTCCAGGTCCCTTTCCATTTTTGTTGTTGTTACTACCTCCCCCCCCTTGTGTACTCTTCCCGAGTCTTTGTTTCCCAGGTGCATTATTTTGCACTGTTTTTGCATTGAATCCAAGCTGCCATACTTCTGAACATTCCTCCAACCTTTCCAAGTCCCTTCTCATCCTTTCCATGCCTCCTTGTGTATCAACCCTGTTGCAGATCTTTGTGTCATCTGCAAAGAGGCATACTTTTCCTTCCAGTCCCTCTGCAATGTCACTTATAAAGACATTAAAAAGGACTGGACCCAGTAATGAACCCTGCAGTACCCCACTAGTAATCCCCCTTTCTTCAGAGTGGACTCCGTTTACTATTACCTTCTGTGTCCTGTTGTCCAGCCAATGTATTACCCAGGCTACCACTCTAGGACCCACTCCCAGGCTGGCTAATTTGTTTATTAATCTTTTGTGTGGGACTGTGTCAAATGCCTTGCTAAAGTCTAAGTAGGCCATGTCCACAGCCCCTCCCTGGTCTTCTACTTTGGTCACCCAGTCAAAGAAATCAATTAGATTCATCTGACATGACCATCCTGCTGTGAACCCATGCTGCCTGGGGTCCTGTGCCCCACTGGCCTCTAGGTACTCAACAATTCTTTCCTTCAGAAGTGATTCCATCACTTTCCCTACCACAGAGGTCAAACTGACAGGTCTGTAGTTTCCTGCCTCTGTCTTGCTCCCACTTTTGTGAAGGGGGATCACATCCACACTTATCCAGTCCTCAGGTACCACACCATCCTCCCATTATTTGTTAAAAAGGGTAGTCAGTGGCATCACTAGTTCTTCCCTTAATTCTTTTAGAATTCTCTGGTGAATCCTGTCAGGCCCCATTGCTTTGTCCACCTTCAGTTTTAGGAGTTCTTTCAGAATGCTGTCTTCTGTGAAAGGACTGGGATCGACCCCCCTATCCAGAGTGCTTCTGTTAATTGGATTAGGCACCTCCTCTTTTGTGAGTACTAAGCAGAAGTATTCATTCAGTATCCCTGCTTTTTCACTGTCCCTCTCTGTCCACTCATCGTCCATTCTATTCAGTCTCACTATCCCTCCCTTTGTCTTTCTACACTCTCTAATGTACCTATAAAAGGTTTTACCTCCCTTCTTAACCAAGTTGGCTATCTTTTCCTCAGTTTGGGAATTTGCTATTCTGACTGCCTTCCCTGCTTCCTTCTGCCGTAACTGGAACAGTTCTCGGTCCTGCTCCTTCTGTGTTTCCTTATACTTCCTAAATGCTATCTTTTTCTTCCTAACCTTCCCAGCCACTTCTTTTGAAAACTATAGTGTTTTTTTTTTTCATTTTGATTTGTTTATTTGCTTCACACAAAGGCTTGTTGCCTCTGTGATGGCAGTTTTTATGTGTCCCCATTGTTGCTCCACCCCTCCTTCTTGCCTGTTTGCTAGTGGTTTTCTAAGGCACTCTCCCATCTTGCCAAATTCAGCCCTCTTGAAGTCCAGTACCATCACTTTTGTATGGCTTGACTCTGCAGTTGAGTTTGTCATGAACCACACTGTTGGGGGTTCACTTGTTCCCAGATGGCTACCCACTTCTAGATCTGAGATCCTCTCACTGTCCCCATTTGAGAGTACAAGGTCTAAGATTGCTCCCTCCTGAGCGGGTTCCAACACTAGCTGTCTGAAGCATGCCTCCCTGTAGGGCATCGATAATGGCCTTGCTCTTGCATGTGGCTGCAGCAAAGGTGCTCCAGTTGACATCTGGCATATTCAGGTCCCCCATCAACAGTATTTCTCCTTTCTCTGCCATCCTAAGGATGCCTTCTATCATATCCTTGTCCATTCCCTTCCCCTGAGATAGGGGGTCTATATACAACCCCTGTGCGGATTGTGGTGCTATTTCCAGTTTCTAAGGTGATCCACAGTGCCTCCTCTCCTCCCTGTTTACTCTTTTGTTCCATTGCTTTTATCCCTTCCCTTACATAGAGAGCTACTCCTCCCCCTTTCCTACCCTCCCTGTCTCTCCTGTAGGTTGTGTACTCTGGTATGTTAACATCCCAGTCATGGTTCTCTGTGTACCTTGTTTCTGTGGCTGCCACAATATCCAGGCATTCCTCTTCCATCAAGGCCACCAGCTCAGGGAGCATGTTGCTCAGACTATGGGCATTGGTACTCATTACCCTCCATTTATTGATGGCCTTACCCCTTTTTGCCCCATCTCTGTCCTTATTGCCTTTGTCGTTTTCTCCATTTACCCCTGCTCTTCTCCCTGTTGATGTCTCTATCTTGGTGTTTACCTCATTTACTACCCTGATTTTTTTTGGGGGGGCCTAGGAGTTCCCAGCTCCTTTCCAGTGCCTCCCCCAACTTGGCTAGTTTAAATGCTTGCCAATGAAGCATTTAAACCTATCACCTAGGATCCTGGTTCCCCTCCTGGACAGATGCAGACCGTCGCACCAATATAGGCCTGCATCACTCCAGGTGGACCCCCAGTCCCCAAAGAAGCCAAACCCCTGAGCTCTGCATCAGTTTTTCAACCACTGATGGAATCCCATGGTGTGGAGCACCGTAACCTCACCCATGCCATAGACAGACAGTGCCTCCGAGAAGGTTAGCGTCCGTGCTACTTGTCTAAGGCCCTCCCCAACCCCACAAACTCTTCCTGCACTGCTCTGATCCCTTTCCCAGGCAGGTCATTTGTCTCTGGGTAGACAATGACATCCAGCTCCCTCCCCCGTGCAGCTGCTTCCACAATCCTGATGATGATTCACTCTCTGTCCCTCCAAGCCATGGCACCAGGCAGGCACCTTATCTCCCTCTCCCATTCTTCCCCCAGTTCTACCCC
Organism: Neoceratodus forsteri; assembly: GCA_016271365.2. Classification (NCBI taxonomy): domain Eukaryota; kingdom Metazoa; phylum Chordata; order Ceratodontiformes; family Ceratodontidae; genus Neoceratodus; species Neoceratodus forsteri. The sequence goes on from CM057456.1 coordinate 1,372,237,109, forward strand.
CCTAACAATGGAGTCCCCCACCAGGAGTTGTTTCCTTCCCCGTGGGGTCCCATGCTACCCTCCTGTGGATCTCCTTTGTGGAGGATCCCAGCATCCTCCTTGGTCTCCACTGCACGTGCCTCCATAGAGGAACCACACTTTGCCACAAAGGCATATGAATTGTGGAGAGGTACAACTGGAGGGATGCTCCTCTGTTCCACCACCCTCTCCCTCCCTGAGCCCACTGTGGTCCAACCACTCCTCTTTCTTGGCAACCTCTGAGGCAATGGCAGTGGCCCTGCTGGTCCCTAGGTGGGAGAGGAGGTCCCCCAAATCCTGGCCAACTCAGCCTGGAGATGAGCAACCTCCTCCCTCAGCCCAGAGAGATGCCTGCAGATGGGACAACACTGCATCCTCCAGAACGTCTCCCAGAAGACTGCTGCTCCACAGCCACTGCACTGCACCACTCCCATCATGTTTTATTTCTGGCCCCTTAATTGTTGTTTTGAACACTTACTCTTTCCTCTGTTTATTTTATTTATTGTTATTTATTTATTTTTTCTCCCTGTTTTTTTTCTCCCTACTTACTTACTGCCTATGTGCCCTTTAAGCTCCTTATCTTCCTGTTCGCTATAGCACTTCACCCATCTTCCTAAAGTCGGCCCTCCTAAAATCCAGGATTTTGATCTTAGTGGGGATGCTTTTCCTGCCCATATCCAACCAGAACCACACTTACTGAATCGCAGACTGTTCCAGCTCAGTTCAGTGTAAGTGTAACAGAGTGCAGGGCGATCACTCTTTCAGAAGTTGATATGTGAAACATGTACTTACTGTGATCTATTAATTTTGACAGGTATTGTGTGTTTTTTTTTTAAACAGGAATGCAGCTTGCCAATTCACAAAAATAAATCCATAATTATGCAAGCTGTCAAAAGTTCAAGTGGAGAAGAGCTGCCCATGTTCTTCACTGAATGAGAAAACATGGTGTGAATCATTGTCTTTCTCTCTCTCTCTCTCTCTCTCTCTCTCTCTCTCCCCCACTATGATCTGCAGCATGCTATGAAATTTAACTACTGCATTTCAATAGATAGGGTTGGAAAGGCATTCCCATTTATAAAAATAGTACATCATGCTAAAATTGCCAGATGCTAGAGTGATCAGCCTGCGCTCTGTTAACCTCACACTGAGATACAATATCAGATATTATTTCAGAGATTGGGAACAGTTCTCAGAAACAGTTCTCTGTATATAACAGAGAACTGCTTTTGAGAACTGTTCCCAATCTCTGAAATTGTATATATTATAGTGTCAGTGGCTCAGTAGGTGCACACTCACCTCTGAGGCCGGGAGATCAGAGGCTGTGGGTTCAGTTCCCACATCTGGCACTTGGGTTAATATCCCAGTACTGACACTGTAGTGCAGCATGAGAGGGGTGCTGCACTTCTGAGCTGCCGTCTTTCAGATGAGACGTTAAACCGAGGTCCCATCTGCCTGAATTGGTGGTAGCTCAGGTGGATGTTAAAGATCCCACGGCACTTATCGAAAAGAGAAATTTCCTGGTGTCCTGGCCAAATTTTCCTCATTCACTAAAAAATACCACCGACAGCTTAATCTGGTTCAAGGTCAGTTGGCATTCATCTGTATCTCCCCTCGGTCGTGCCTGAAAATAGGCAGGATTTGTCTAGTGCACTTACCCGGTCAACAAAAACTAAATAAAATAAATAAATAAATAAAATATCTGTCTATCTCTCTCTCTCTCTCCAGCAAAGTAAATCACAACTGATCATGTGCCTGTCTGCTATATTCATGAATGGGAGCATTTGCTGTGCTTTGTGACATTCAGTTTGTCACGGGAGCATTTGCTGTGTTTGCAACATTCAGCTTGTCATTATCTTGTGTTGTCAGTTTCATTTGTATTTCCCTCAATTGCATTTTTCCAAAAAAGTTATGAATTCATGCCTAGACTTATTGCCCTGTACTTTAATGTTTTATTATGTTAGATATTTGTAGTCTTGCTTTCTGAAAATGGAGTTGAACTGATCAGGCTCAATGAAATCAGGTTTTGAAATCCCTGAAACTCATTTCAGCACTAAACAAAAGATTTACATTGTATTTTTCATTGCATGATAATCAAAATAAAGGAGGATGCCACAATAATGTAACAGACGTAACTGGGTTCAGTAAAGTTTTACAAAAATCAGAGCACTAGTATGCATGCTCCATTCCAACCCTAGGTCAAAGGATGTTTGCTGTTTTACTAATTTTGTTTAATAATACCCTAATTTACCTGCTGTAAAAAAAATCTCATCTGGGATGGGAGTGTTATTAATTTTGTATACGTGCCGGTGCTTGCTTGGAAACAGGACCCTTGAGTAAATGACATGAAAAGCGTAGTTGCTTTGAAGTTGATATTTCAAGATGTCCTAGCCTGCGCTTACTGTATTTGTTGCATGGCGATGATTTGGCAGTGATTTGTTTGTATGCCGTGGTTGTTGAGGCACAATGAAAAATGAATATAAGAGATCACACACAAATCTAAAGTCACAGTAAACAAATTCTGTGTGTTTTTTCTTGAGTCATCAATCACAACTTTACAAACAGTAATTTCATTAGATATTTATTACATCTCTAAGATTCAGCTGGTGCATGTATACATTTCAAAATCTAGATTTAGTAGTTGCTGTATTGGTCCTTGCAAGAATAGATCCAGAAGCAAATGATTTGATACCTTTTAATGGACCAACATAGATGTAACAACAAGAACAAAGTGCTCTAGCTTTCGGACCAACCAGTCCTTCTTCAGAAGCTCATGGCAGTTGTTTAGAAAATACAATACTTATAACAGCTAGATAATGCAGAGAAAAACAGAAAAAAATCCCCATTGGTTTAAAATACTCATTTAAAAAAAAAAAAAAAACCCTTCAAGAACCTTCTTAATGCTCTCTATTATTCTCTGTGTGGGGTTTGGAGGTAAGGGGAGTTTAATTATTGACATCTTTGAGTAACTTTAAACACATCTCTTTGTATTTCTCTTTGCCTGTAAATACAGTCTCTCCTCCTTTTCATCTTCCAATGTGTTCAAGGCTTAATTTTCTTCTTTGGTAAAATTGTAGTTTAATCTGGAAGTAGACTGTGTTTGTATGCAGTTTGAAATGCAGTTTCTACATGTTGTGTGACTTTAGTTATAAAAGCATCCACTAGGTGGTTTTGCCCTTTTTGGGGCATGTAGGTGGAGTTGTGTTTGAGAGCCTGATTAATCTCTTTAATGAGTAGATCGCCTTCTCGTTCTGTGTTAAATTGTTCCTTAAGGCAGATTAATCTAAAAAATGTTGTAAATCACAATCACTTTGAAAATTGTTTGTATGCTGTGTAAGAGCAAAGGAATGGCCATAGCTGTGAATTGGCATTTTTACATCTGTGATTACTCTGTTGCTTAAGTTAAGAATTGTTTTAGGCTCCACTATCTGCCCCTGTAGCCCCTTTCTCCACTCTCTCAGCCTCTTCCTCCTCCTCCTCCTCTCCCTTCTCCTCCTGAACCTGTCCTCTGTCATTCATCCTGATAGGTTCACTGGATTTGCGTACTGTACCTGTACACTGTGGGATATTGCCATTTGAATGCTGGGGTTACAAAATGCACCAAAGGAAAAGGAGAAGTCTAGAAACAGTCACTTCAGACTTGTCAGCTTTGTACTCTCTCATAAACAGGGCTTGCATGTATCAGAAGAAACCAAGTCCTTGGGGGTTTTGCTGTTGGAGTAGGAAGCCATAGAGGGTGAAAGCATAATAAGTTCTCGAGGTACTGACATGGAGGCATGTACCTGTTTATCACTTGAACATGTGCCTGATTGCTTTGGGGGACATGTGCCCAGTTTTTGTTGGGGCATGTGCCCAATTGCTTTTGGGGTGTGTGCCCAATTGTCATGCGGATGTGTGCTTGATTGATGAGGTGGTTTACCAGAGAGCTGAAGGTGCTTTATGCTTTATGTAATTAACTCCGGGTCACCCCTGAAAAAGGGATCCTCGGGGCCCAGTGGGCTTACCCGGTTAACAAAATTTAATAAATAAAGAAAGAAAGAAGGAATGGTAGGTATGGTAGAGTTGATATGTAGTGTGGAAGAGTAGATTGGTAGAAGAAAGCTGAGCCCCAAAGAGACGACTGGACAGCCATCTGGGCAGACTGATGAAAAGGATTAGGCATAGTGTATGAAATGCGCCAAAACACAGGAGTGAAATACAGCCATGGCCACAGCCTGGAGGATCCTGGAGACAGGCAAGCTATGGGCAGACAGGACCCGAGAGGGAGGAGTGGAGTCCAAGGTTGAGACAAGCCCCCCAACAGACCCCCACAGGAAAATTGGAGGGACATGAACCCAACCAGCCAGCAGGGCTCAACAGGTCTCATAAGACACCCTTCCCATCCAACACTAGGAGGAAGGGAAGTGAGGAGGCACAGTGCAGAGCCAGCAGAAGGTTAAAGGAGTGAGACACTGGGCAATGCAACCAAAAGCAACAGCACAGATGCAGAAAGGTCCAGCAGAAAGCAAGCTGAGGCCAACCCAGCAGGGCATGGAAACAGAAGCAGATGGAGGTGGCAGTCACAGTACACTGAAATCTGAGGGAACCAGTATAGACCACAGAAGTAGCCATGCTGGAACAAACCTGGAAGTGGAGGAGAAGGCAAGGCCATCGCTTGAAGTCAAGATGGAATGGATGAAGAAGAAGAATCTGCAGGCAAGTGTGTCATTGAGGCAAAGGTCAGGAATTATAGGAAAAACCAGGAACAGTTTGTTTTTTTTTAAATAATTTTTATTAAGTTTTGCATTAATGAATACATACAAACACATATCCGCTAAGAAATCTCAGGGGCCACAACCCCAAACTGGTTATGGTTACTATGTACATGAACAATATGTACACACGCAGGTGCACGTCATCTTCTATCTTAACATAATATAAGTCTCTTCAGCTGACAATTTAAGGCAGAAATATACATTTTACAAAGAACAAAAACATCATTAATATCCCACCTGCCCATCCCAACATTGGCTGCTAAGATATCCAACTACTAATATCCTACCAAAAACTGTTTACACCTGCGTCCCCTGAAAAAAAAGAGAGTCCCCCCACCCTTAAAATTAGCAAAGTCATACAGTCTATTTATTTATTTCTATGAGGTTTATGCAGTACCAAAGAGTACTAATATTTTACCTTGAAAACTTAGATACCCAAGAATTAAACAAGAAATAAGATTAGAGTATAATAAACAAAGTTCATAATTGTCCACAGAGAAAAAACTCTATATTCCCTCCATTAATATTAACCACTCACCACTTGACAGATAGACCTTCAGTTGGTCCCTTTCGACCTGTATAGAATAAACTGTCTCCATGACCATCCACCTTTTGTCATATAGCCCTTTCTTACCCTCCCTTCTCATTTGCTTCTTTATTCTTGACATTACCTTAATGAGGTCTCTCACCCATTAGTCATAGGTATAGACAAGGTCATTCTTCCAATGGTTTAGAACAAAGGATTTAACTAGAGCTGACATTAAAAAGAGATGATATTTAGCCGCTACCCCATGACCTGAGCCATGTCTCCCAAAACACAAATCCCTGGTATTATAAAATCTGAATAGTTCAGTAAGGGGTCCATGTTTTGTTTAATTTTAGCCCACAAGGGCTGTATTTTAGAACAGTCCCACATCACATGTAGAATGTCCCCTGGTCCCAAACCACATCTGAAACATAGATCTGTCTGTCTAAGGCACCTAGCACATAGTTTAGCAGGAGTGTAGTACAAATTAGAAGAAATAAAAAATTGCATGGTCTTATACTTGGGTATGGAAATATATTTGCAACTCTTCCATATATTCTTCCAATCCAGCCTCAGAGGAGCTATATTCTTATCCCAATATAAGGTCTGCACCAGTAATTCCAGGCCAACGAAATCCAATAGCACCCAAAAGACTTGTGATAGGGGTCTAGATACATAATTTACCTCCTTTAGCTTTTCCCATGTAAACGACTGTTTCTGGACTTCACCTGGTTCTCCCATCTCCTTCCCCACTAGTTTAGTAAGTTGGATCCTTTTGTAAAAATCCATTTTACCACACCTTGATGGTAGAACCACCCTACCCTCTGTTATGAAATCTGTTAAATTGAGACCCATCAATAGAGTGACCATTTTTTAGTAATTATTTGTCCCCCGAGACAAAAATTGGGGTTACCCAACATGGGTTGCCCTCTAGCTTTCATTTGTGCTTTTCTCTGATTCGGGGTTAAAAAAAGTCCACCAAGCCATCACCATTTTATTTATTGGGGTAGATTTTACTTTCTTAGGCAATCTTTCTGGATTTACAAAAAGCAACGCCTCCGGAGATAAACCTGCATCCCCCAGTATCTTCTTCTCCACCTGTAGCTAGGTTGGCTCATATTCCTCTCCCTCCTGAATTGTTCCCCACATACCCATTAAACCCAATTGGCCAGCCACATAATACCCATGAAAGTCTGGTAATTTAAGACCTCCCATATGCTGTGGAAGACGCATACTGTTATACTTTTTCCGAGGGGGCTTACAGTTCCATAGGAAGTCAGATATTAATTTTTGGACTTTAATAAACCATATTTTAGGAATAATGTATGGAGCCAGATAAATGGGGTATAAAAGTCTGGGTATCAGATTCATCTTAATCAATCCTAACCTAGTAAAATTTAAAAAGAGCTTATTCCACCCTAAGAACATCTGATCTAAGTATACTCAGCAATTTTCCCAGGTTTGCCTCCACCCCTTCTTCCATATTCGCAGTAATCCAAATGCCTAAATATTTAATCTGCTGCGGGGCCCAGTGAATCTGCAGGTGCTCAAAGTCAGCTTTATATATATGCAATGTAAGGGGTAGTACCTGTGTTTTAGTCAAATTTAATTTGTAGTTTGAAACCTTGGAGAAATGCTCCATAATTTCTAGGGCTCTCTTAAAACTCTCCACCAGCTCTTGTAAATGCAATAGTATATCATCTGCAAATACTGAAAATTTCAATTCCTCCCCCTCCCACCACTATTCCCTGTATCCCCACATCCCTACTCATTGCCCTTAAGAGAGGTTCCAAATAAATGTTGAATAGAATTGGTGATAATGGACACCCTTGTCTAGTCCCATTATGTAAATGAAATTCTTGTGAGACATACCCATTACATAAAACCCTAGCTGTGGGGGATGCATATAGATTTTTGATCCCCCTGAGAAGGTCTTCATGGAAACCCATCCTTGTCATAACAACAAATAGAAAGGTGTGGGAGACCATATCGAAGGCCTTCTCAGCATCCAGGGATATCAATGCCATAGGTACTTTAGAACTAGCTGCACAAGAAAGTATATGCTGAAGTTTCCTGAGAACATCATGGGCCCCTCTACCCAGCATAAACCCCTACCTGGTCTGGGCTAATCAATGTAGGAGCCTCATTAATAATTCTATTGGCCAAAATCCTTGTTAGAATCTATCTTTATGTCCTGATTCATCAAGGCAATAGGCCTATAACTACCTGGCATTTCTTTTGGTTTGTCTGGTTTTGGGATAAATGTTATATATGCCTGATACAAAGGGGGGTGAGGGACTACCTCCTGCATTATTTTGGTAAAAAAAATCCTTCAACAGCGGAAGAACAGTAGCAATATGCACTCGATAAAACTGGGCTGTAAGGTCATCTGGTCCTGGGGTTTTACAATTTGGTAGTGAATTAACTACCTCTAAGATTTCTGGATCCCTTGTTAGAGTTATTAAGATCTGTACCTGTGCCTGATCCAATTGGGGCAAAACTATACCATCTAGAAACCGCTCCATTTCTTCTTGAATACTGATAACCCCACCTTGGTAAATCTCTTTATAGTAAAGTGCAAAAGCGTCAGCCATCCCCTGAGGATCAGTTATAATTTCCCCTTTATAATGTATTAGTGTAATAGTGCGCAATGCTTCCCACTCCTTAATTCTAGATGCAAGAAGATGACCAGGTACATCCCCCTGTAACAGGTATTTAGCGTGGAGCCTTTACAACAAATAGTCTACCTTGCAATAGACAATATCTGCCATTTCCTCTCTTAAGTCTTTAAGCTCAGTGTCCAACCCCCCTAGAGGAGCCTTCCAATGGAGTGAGCTAATTAATAGCCCCCATTATAAATTACTCCCTTGCCTTTCTCATACTATTTCTTCTAACTGTATATCTTCAGGCTATTCCCGCATAAAGTACCTTACATACTGGCCAGGCCAACCTTTTGTCCTGCAGTGTTGGAAGCTGGGTCTGTAAAATCTCAACAAGAGCCTGCTCCAACCTAGTAACAAGCTTATACTCTGTTAAAATTGAATCATCTAGTCTCCATCTATAAGGCCGAGGTGGGATAGAGCCAATCTCCCAAATCAGCTGGATTGGCAAGTAATGTGATAAAACTCTACCATGCATAGTCAGCTCTTTAACTCCCCTTAGTGCTTCATTATTTACTAGGAAAAAATCTATCCTGGTCTGGGTTCTATGTGCCCCTGAATAAAAGGTCTTATGGTAGTCCCCCTTACTATGTGTCGTATAAGGATCAACCAGCGCTGAAACCTCCAAAAATCTATGTATAGCCATTTGGGCCATAGTTAATGACCTCTTGGTTGGTGGCTTCCTATCTATCCAATTATTTAAGCACAAATTCCAGTCCCCCACTAATATAAGTGGATGTGTCAGCAACGCAATCAGATCCGTCTCCAAAGAAGCAAAAATTCTGGATTTGGCGGTGTAAGGCCATAAAACAAAGCAAATAATAACTCCTTACCCAAAATAACACCTGAAATGAAAATTCCTCTACAATCCTCCCTCCCCATAACCTGCATTACAACATACTGACATGTCTTCCCTATGAATATTGCCACACCCCCAGAAGCCTTAGCCTTACCGGTTCCAAAGACCTGACCCACCCAAAGTTTTTTAAGAAGACTCAATTCCTCCATCAACAAATGTGTCTGTTGCAGTGCTACAATATCTGCCCCAATGTGCTGAAGATGTTTCAAAATGACTAATCTTTTTTTCCTTCCACTGAGGCCTTTAACATTCCAGGAAATCATTTTAATAATCACCATTTTGTATGCCTTGCTCTTCCCTCTCATAGTAACCTAGGACTCTCTCTCTCTTGCTCGCTTTCCCCCAACCCCTGAATCCTCCCCACCAAGATCCCTGATCCTTCGATCACCCTCCTATAAGATACAGACCCATTGATGAGCTTGTCCCTGTGTGCTCCCAGTCCCACCCCCTACTAAAATCTTTCCTGGACCTACCGTGGACATTAGCCTCTTTAAGATCACACAGACCCTCCTTATCTAGCCACCCTGACTTCCTCATTTTACTGTCATTTAGAATCTCAGAGGAATAATGATCCTCTCTCTTATTTATTAACCAGTAGACCTTCTGACTCTTCACAAAATTATATCAGGCATACACTAGGGCAAAAGCTAACCCCCTTCCTACTCCAGTGCATAGGATCAAGCAGGGGATGCATCCCCCCAAGAGGAGAGAAAAAATATTCAGAGAACCTTATAAATGCCCAGTGAGCTTTAAACCAATACAAGACCCTACTTTGTATGCCTACTAATATAGGTTAAACTTTAACCACAAACATAGGTCGAAATTAGCTTAATTCTGCTGTCAACAGTTAGTCATAAATGTGGGTCTAGCCCCTTCTTCTGCATTCACCAGGTCAAACTGCCTAAAATCGTAACCCACAGAATCAAATAATTCAAATAGTTTGACAATGGCAACTACTTAACTTTCCCTATGGCCACACAGTCCTGTTGCTATTTGCTCAAATGAAAAATTATGGTCATAGTACATGAGTTTTAACTTCTCCAGTCTCCATGTGATCTTACGCAGCTTTCCACCGGTAGCATCTCTAATTCTTCCAAAAGTTCCCTCCGTCTTGTATATTCAGGTCGCTGGTTTAAAAAGAGCCAGGAGTTCCACCTGCAAACCTTCGAGAGCTTCCCTCGCAGTTAGATATTTCCTTTCTCCCGATTGCAACTTCACCATCAAAGTTGCTGGATACAAGATTTTAAATTTAACCCCCACAAGATACAGCTTTTATTTAATGTCAGCATACTCTTTTTGTTTTTCCAAAATCGAGGGGGTTAAGTCCTGAAACAACCAAATAACTGCCCCAGTCCACTGGAGATTTTTAAGAGTTTTAGCTTTGTTGAGCACGTGAAGCTTTTCCTTATAGTTTAGAAATCTCATTATAAGGACCCGGGGACATGCTCCCGGTGGGGGGACTTCTCTCAAAGCTCGATGTGCTCTCTTTAAATTGTACGCCTCTCCAAAAGGCATTGGACCCATAAGTTTCAACAATAGATCCTGTACAGAGGACAAGCAATCCGTTCCCTCAGATCTCTCCAGTAATCCAGCCATAATTAAATTGTTTTGCTGACTTCTCGCTTCTTAATCCTCTACGCGATCCTCCAACTTCCTAACTTGTCTACGCAGAACAATCATATCTAAATCCATTGCAGACATTTTCCTTTCTTGGGAGGCAACCCAGGCTTCCACATCTCCCATGCACTGAGCTAAGGCCTGAAAAGTTGGTTTAACAGCTGCAAAATCTATCACAAGCCCCTGCAGCAGTTGTTTTATTTCTTGAATATCATCTGGTGCCAAGTGACTCCCCTCATCTACCGCCGACTGAATTTCTGCGGTATCCAGAGTCAGCGATTGAAGTTTTGGATGCTTCGATGCTGGGGTTCATGTGGCCAAAGGCTCCAGGCTTCCACACTCTATTTTGATCATCTTTCTGTCTCTGCGTCTCTGCTTTTAGACGCTACAAACCACACCGCTATGCTCTGTTCCTTCAAGCAAGCCACCTGATGCCACTCAGGAAGGAAAGTTTCAAAGCTTGGTCTACCACAGGTATGTCCAAAATACTCTTTAATATAGATAAACTGTAGCGTGGCCTAGGAGCACTACTAAAGATGTTCTCTCAGTTTCAGCTCATCACGTGATCTCTTCAACCGGGAGCAGTTGTAAAATTCACAGCAAAATAATTTATTTGTACTAGCAGTAACATAAAAAAAAATTGTTCAGTATAACTATTTACAAAGTCAAATAAACAGAGAAGATCCATCAGAGTTTTCCTTCAATCTCGGTGTCCCTTTTGTAAGCAATTTCAGCTGTCTCTTCTTATAAGTCTTTGCAACCCCCTTCTTAACAAGCATCCTGGTTTTTTTTAAATGTTTTAGTATATTTCAGGCAGGTGCTGGCAGGAACACAATTGCCCAGAACTAAGGCCCCTTTTCCACAGCTCTTCTGCAAAAGGCTTAACAATTGCACTCAGGTAACCTCTTGAGTTTCCAATAGCTTTCTGCAATCATCTCAAACTATAATTATATATATTTCAAAAGTAAGACTATATATTTTCTATACAAAGGGTTCCCAATATCAGTTATATTTCTACATAATGATTTGCATATATTTTTATACCAGCAGATATGCAAGGGAGGAAAAGACTTACAGCAAGGAAAGTCTGAGAGACAGAGAGAGGCAGAAATGTGAGACTGTCAGGGTAATCAAATCCTAGGTGTCACAGGAAAATGTGGTTGCACAATCAGACAGACAAGAGACAGGAAAGGAAAGGAAAGGAAAGGAAAGGAAAGGAAAGGAAAGAACAGAACAGATCCCTGCATTCAAACTCTCCATAACAACTGGGACAAGGTCCTATTCAACCCTTTCACATACAACCTTCTCCTTAAGAGGGAACCTGTTTTATCAAACAGGTTTCCAAAACTTTCTATTAATTCTATACTAGCATTAGCTTCTAACCTTCAGAAATTAAGCACATGTGCAGTATCTTGTTTTCTATAACAGTACAGCAAACAGTAAAGTTTAAACTAATACATTTGTTTTTCAACCTTCAGAACCCTGAATTCCTGATTCATATCTTGACAGAAAATCAGCATTGCTATTCTCTTTACCAGATTTGCGTATCACCTTGAATTTAAATGGCTGTAGTGCCAGGTACCACCTTGCAATTCTGAATTTTTTATATTTCATTTGGTTAAGCAAACAGAGAGGATTGTGATATGTTATAAGTACAAAGTCAGTTCCTAGCAAATAAAACTTAAGGGACTCCATGGCCCACTTTGCTGCTAAACATTCCTTTTCAATGGTGGAGTACCTTTTCTCTCTGTTATGCAACTTCCTACTTATGTACAGAATATGGTGTTCCATCACATCTATATTTTGACTCAGGACTGCACCTAGGCCTACCTCTAATGCATCTGTTTGTAACAAAAATGGTTTCTCAAAGTCTGGGCTTCTTAAAACAGGGGCTGAACATAATGCAGCCTTAATGACTTGAAAAGCTTCATCACACTCTAGGGTCCATTTCACATTATTTGGGTACCATTTTTTCCTAAGCCCACTAGGAGGAGTAGCTAATTCATCAAAGTTAGGAACAAATCCCCGATAATAACCAGTCAGCCCTAAAAAAGACCTGACATGTTTCTCTGTTTTAGGGACAGTGCTGTTAGCTACATCTTGTATTTTAGAAATTTCTGGTTTAACTTCTCAATTTCCCAACACATAGCCTAAATATCTGGTTTCCTGCATGCCCAATGGACATTTGGTAGGATTAATACTCAGACTTGCATTTTTGATAGTTTGGACAACTGCTTATAGGTGTTCCAGGTGGCTTTTCCAGTCTGGACTGTATACCACAACATCATCCAGGTATGTAGCACAATAACCAATGTGTGGTGATAAAATGACATCCATGTACTGCTGGAATGTAGCTGGTGCACCATGTAAACCAAATGGCATGGTGGTGAACTGCTAGAATCCAACAGGGGTGGCAAATGCAGTTTTGTCCCTGGATTCTTTAGCTAAAGGTATTTGCCAGTAACCCTTGGTGAGATAGAGGGTACTGATATACTTTGCGCTTCCCAGTCTGTCCACCAAATCATCTATTCTGTGCGTATGATAACTGTCAAATTCTGACACTTGATTAAGTTTCCTAAAATCAAAGCAGATTCTAACACCCCCTACTTTTTTGTTTACAATTACCATTGAAGATGACCAAGCACTCCTTGACTCTTCTGTGATACCCAGTTCTTTCATTTTTTGTATTTCCTTAACCACATCAGCTCTTAACTGCTCTGGTAACCTGTATGTCTTTTGCCTAAAAGGACAAGCATTCCTTGTCCCTACAACATGCTCAACCCCTTTTGCTTGGCCTGGTACTGTGGTAAAAGTACTGTTAAATGCCTTTAGTGCATTATGAATGTCTGCAGTTTGTTCTGAGGTTAAGGAAACATTCACCTTTACAGCATCCACATTTACAGTTTGGTTTGTTCCAGTCTATCATAAGCCACATCAATATCTTCTTTATCAGTTTCTGGTAAAACAAGCAAAGCAGCTTTTGGTGTTTTTTCAACCCATTTCTTGAGGAGATTAGCATGGTATATCTTAGTAGGATTTTTCCTGTCAGGGGTCTCAATCTCATAGTTAATGGTGCCAGTACATCTAAGCACTCTATAAGGCCCTTGCCTCTTCCTTAACAGTTTATTTTCTGGTATTGGTAACAGTAGCAAAACCTTTTCACCTGGCTCAAAAACCTTTTCTTTTACCCCATGATCATAATATACCTTCTGCTGGTTAGGGGTCTCTTCCTGATTACCATGAGCAATTTCAACATATTTTGCCATCTTCTTTCTTAGGACACACATATAAGATGTTATAGATTGTTTCTGAGTGGTGTTATCTTCCCACAGTTCTTTTATAACATCCTGTGGCCCTCTTGGCTTCCTACCACGCAGCATTTCAAATGGTGAAAACCCTGTTGATGCCTGTGGCACTTCTCTGTAAGCAAAAAGTAGGTAAGGCAAATATTCATCCCAATCTTTCCCTTCCCCTTTTACAAACCTATTTAACATGCATTTTAGGGTTTGGTTAAAACACTCAGCAAGACCGTCTGTCTGAGGGTGATGGGGGAAGTTCTTATGGCAGTGATACCTAGTAGTCTGTATAGCTTCTTAAGTAATTCAGCACCAAAATTACTACCCTGATCAGTAATAATTTCCTTAGGTATGGCCACTCTGCTGAAAATTTTTGCAAGCTCTGCTGTCACTTTTGAAGCTGTGACAGTATGCATTGGAACTGCTTCTGGGTATCAAGTAGCATAGTCGCATAGTACCAGGATAAATCTATTACCCTTTTTACTTTTTTCTAAAGGACCACCCACAACCTTTGCAATTCTCTCAAAAGGCATATCTATCAAGGGTAGGGGCACCAGGGGCACCTTGTCTTTTCTAGTGACTGGAGCTACTTTCTGACACTCAGCACAGGAATTACAATAGGTAGCAACATCTTTATGAATTCCAGGCCAGTAAAATCTATACAGCAGTCTGGCAAGGGTGCGATCCCTCCCTGAGTGATCAGCCATAGGACTATTATTTGCTATCTGTAACAACTCTCTTCTATACTTCTGTGATATAACAATTCTTCTGTCTGTTCCGGTGTCTGAGGTTTAACCCAAACTCTCTTACAGTAACCCATTACATTATTTAAACATTGGTCCACCCTGTTTTGGTTTCACTGACAGCTGCTTAAAATAACCCCGGAGAGAAACATCATTAGCTTGCTCTGAAACAAAATCACAATCCGTTATCAGTTTAGCTTCAGCATTTTCATATTTTAACCCTTTATGTCCATCAGTCATCTGTTGCCATAGTTTCTTTAGGCATTGTATTTCTTTCCTGGATTTCTGGATCTTGGAGCTGTGCTCAAACAATTCCGAATCAAAATAGAAAAAAGGAAAAGAGTCCCCACCATATGAAATTTTCTTTGCCTCAGCTCTTGTCACCACAGCTGCTGAAACATCAAGATTTACTCCCTCTTTGATTAACTCAGTAAATCCTAGAAAGTCATTTCCAGTAATCATAGGTATAGGTAACTTAGGTACTACCCCCACCTTCATTTGGTGCAATGCACCCTTAATGATCAGAGTCACTTGGGTGGTGGAATAGTATAGGGTGTCCCCATGGATGCAGATGACACCAGTAGCTGGTCCTTTTGCACAGTGTTTTCCCAGCACTTCAACATGCACTAGGGTCTGTCTACTTCCTGAATCAATGAGTCCCTTTACAGTCTTATACCCCACCTTCACATCTGTTAAGTACTTGCCCCAATTTGTCAAGGACAAATCTGCTCCAGTGTCACTCTTCTTATGGCAATTTCTTGCAATATGACCTGGCTTAGTATAGAGAAGATCCATTGGAGTTTTCCTTCAATCTCGGTGTCCCTTTTGCAAGCAATTGCAGCTCTCTCATCTTATAAGTCTTTGCAACCCCCCCCCTTCTTAACAAGCATCCTGTTTTTTCTAAAATGTTCTAGCATATTTCAGGCAGGTGCTGGCAGGAACACAATTTCCCAGAACTGAGGCCCCTTTTTCCACAGCTCTTCTGCAAAAGGCTTAACAATTGCACTCAGGTAACCTCTTGAGTTTCCAATAGCTTTCTGCAATCATCTCAAACTATAATTATATACATTTCAAAAGTAACACTATATATTTTCTAAACAAAGGGATCCCAATATCAGTTACATTTCCACATAATGATTTACATATATTTTTATACCAGCAGATATGCTAGGAAGGAAAAGGCAAACAGCAAGGGAAGACTGAGAGACAGTGAGAGGTACAGAACTGTGAGACTGTTGGGGTAATCAAATCCTAGATTTCACAGGAAAATTTGGTTGCGCAACCAGACAGACAAGAGACAGGAAAGGAAAGAACAGAACACAAACTCTCCATAACAACTGGGGCAGGGTCCTATTCAACCTTGTCACAAAGTGCAGCATGAAAACACAGTAAACAAAAGGACAGCTAATGCCACAAGCACAACAGTTGATGTGAGGAACACCAACATGCCCTTAGGTGCAGCTGAATGGCAAGTCAGGTAGGCAGAGGGTGGCAAGGTGGGTGGATGGGAGAGCTGCTAGCCACATGGTTGCAGCTAAAAAAAAATAAACACCTGAGAAATGTGTGGGAGCATGTCTTCTTATATTGGACTTGGTGGGAGGGTGTGACATGTGTTGCCCATTGCCCCACTAAAGCCTAAGCATAGCCTTGTAATTCAGTTTATATAGAATTTTTCATACATGTTGTAACCAAAAGTACTTTACAATATTATAAAAATACAAAGCTGCAGCATAGAAATATAATACATGTCAGAAAATACAATAGTGCAAACAGCAAATAATAAAAAACGGGTTTAGTTTGGCAAAGGCCTAGACCAAAGTGTTGAAATCTGAAGTTTAAAGAAGGGGCATAGTCTGATAATATTCCTAAGGTGGTAGAAGCACCCCTTGATAACAGAATACATCTTCAGAGCAAACATCATCTGTTTATCGGGAACCACTCCCAGACTGTGGATCTCCCTAACTGCCATCTGTTGCACCCCATCAAAGACATGGAGTCTTTGGCTCCTAGACAGAGCTGATAGCTGCCTATCATTCTCTGCTAGGAGTAGTTTGGTCTTACTGAGGTTATGAACCAACCAGTTCAAGGTGATTCAAATTCTCATTTCCTTCAAGCATTTTTCCAACCTCAGCACTAATGAAACCCATGAGGAGTAAAAGACAGCTACAGCTGTGTACCATCTGCATAAAAGTGAAACTCCACATTGTACCATTTAATATCCTACTCAGCAGAAGTGTGCACTCTGAGAATAACTCTGGTGATAGGACAGACCCATTAGAAACTCTAGACAAGAGGCATCAGGTACAACAGGAATGAACCAAAACAAAATAGTGATTGCTCTGTACCACTAAAGAATGACAGGAACCATTCAGGGTAAGTACTAGACAGTCCTCCAAGCCTGTCAAGTCTGTCCAGCAATTCATTATGATTCATGGTGTCAAAAGTAGATGACAGGTTGAGGAGAATCAAGATGGCAACCTCTCCTTGATCTCTCACTAGGTATACACCATTTCACACTGTGATCATGGTCATTTCAGTGCTGTGCTTACAACAGAAACCAGACTGAAATGGTTCAAAGATATAATTTCTCTCTAAATAAATGGAGGACATTTGGTCCTGAATGCAGATGCATTGAAGAACTCATTAAACTGGTAGCACCTCTCCAAAGAGACCAGCCCCATGCACTGTAGACAATCAGGATAACACACTGTCCATGGAAAAATGCAGTTTCTCAGTTCCTCGCACTGCAATCAGTGCACAATAGGGGTGGGTGAAATTAGCAAATTGTGCAAAATTATGCAACATTTTTGAAGTGCTGTGGAATTTCTTTCAAAATTCTTTAACTGGGCATAACTCACTCATTCTGACAGTGAGAGACCTGAAGGTTGGCATGCTTACTGCTGATAGGGGGCCAAAAGGGATGCCAAGTTTCTTGACATTTGGATGTGGAACACAGAACCTAAAGGTGCTCAAATTCTGCGGCTTGCAACTTAGCCACCTTCAGAGCTAGATAACTGAAAATATATATGTATGATTTCTTGGAAGAGTCATAGAAACTGCTAAATAGGGAGGAAGTTGGTTAAGTAATTTGTAAGTTACAGGAGTTTATAAATGTAATATTAGTTTGCTAGATTGTGTGCAAATTATCAAAATATTTGAATGTTTGTAGCTCCACTGCAATATTGCCTCCATTGCAGGTATATACCCAAAATGTGGCATGCATATCAAATTTACATAGGTCCTGGAATTTAATAAAGCTTGATAAATGTGATTTAGTAGGTTAACATTTATCATAGAAATTTTAGAAATTAATAATTGGCAATATTTGGTCAAGAATGATGGATGCATAATAGGTAATGCCACTAGAATTCCACTTGTGGAATTTAAATTTCACAAAGCACTTATTATCACTGAATCCATTTAGTTGTGCGGAACTGTTTTCAATCCTATACTTCCTTTCTGGGTTACTATTTTATCCCCCCTGCTTTTTTCTTTGAGCTTGACCAGATGGACTCTGTTGACCTGTGTGCCACACTGATTTCTACCTTGTTTTTTACAGACAAACTCATTTCAAAAGATGGACACCTACTCCTTTTCCTGTAGGACATATCCATGGGGAATAGCCAGAATGTCTTCTTTTTGGTTCTTCAGTCATTTTTTTTTCCTTCACCAGGTCTCTGTGAGTTACTCTAAGTTCTGGACTTCAAAGTATATTTGGTGTTCAGACCAGTCCATTTTGTGTGGTGTAATTCTCATACAGTACATCCTGTTTTCAAGTGAGAAATGTTCTTGTATGCTTTCTTTCTCCAACTGATGATATACGTTTCTTTTGCTACTCAGCCCAGCTGCCCTTCTATTGGTGAAACCATGAATCTAACTCCTGCCACTGCTGATCTCTGCACTAGCTACCTCCCCAACCTATAGTTCAGATCCCCTTGACTTCTCTTTCCATTGATATGACCATACCTCTCACTCTTTCCAGAATTTTAGTCCATCTTGGATTGGTTATTGATCACATTCATTTGGCTTGTTCTGCCAAAGGCAATCTCCTTATCTGCACTAGTACTGTATTCCTTCAGTGCACCTCCAACACTCCTGTAAGAGTGATGTCCAGCATCATGCTCCATCATGAATATAGAGATTAATGTATAGCCTACTATCTATAACAAGCATATGCATTCATCGAGAGGTTGCCATGGTTACAATTTGAACCTAGAGAGCACAGTGCAAGAGGTTCATCGTCATGGCAACTTTGAGATGAATTCACATGCTTGGCATAGGCAATAAACCATACACTGACTTTTATAGGGTATGGTCCACTATCTGCAATTCAGCATTAAAACTTAAGACACTGACTCAATGATTTGAGTAGATGTAAAGTTTACTTACAAAATTTATGATGTTTGCCATATCTCTTTCATGAACCAAGCCAGAAAAAAAAACTGTCACCTGACATAGAGCACTCTTGCAGAAAAAAAACTTCATCAATCTGTTTATTTCATCAAGCAAAACAATAGTAATTATCAAAGAACACTAAAAGTTAATCTTTATGCTGTTTCTTAAAACAAATGTGCTGTAATATGATTCCATTGACATGGAACCTTTGTAAAAGAGCTCACACTCAAAGGTCTTTCCAAAATACTAATTAAACAAACAATAAACAAACAAACATTGCTTGGGAGGGAGGTCTCACAATGTTTTTGGTGTGATATGTGAAAAAAAAAAAAAGTTTAATTAAGTGTGTGGCTGCATTAGGAGCATTTCATTTTCAGCTTACCTCACTACAACTCTGAATCTTCCATGGACTTTCTTTTCTGGCTGTCTGAGAGGTAAATATAGATTTTCACTGTAACAGTCCGCAATTGTCAGCGATCTGCCAAACTGTCAAAAAATGACTCTATCAGCTCTCCCTTGCACATCAGTTTCATGAACTGTCAGTGCATGAGACAGAGTTCTAAGATGCTGTGCTGCAGTAGCTACATACTGTAGGTAGTGCATCACAACAAGAAAATGACATGCAGCACAAAAACCCTCTTCTAGGGATGGACTTTCGTCCCTAACAATGTTCCACCATAAACTATAAAGATATCCAGATATTTCTGTCACAATGGCCTCAGTTGAAACTATTTGCAACTACTGTAATGCTTGGTGTCAGTTGGTGCCACTGTTTTCAAATGCTAAAAATATACATTGTTATGAACAGGGTTGTTAAAGTATCAGCAGGAGACACTGCTCAAGAACAATACAGTGCATGTATAAGCTTCCACACATTGTTCAGTCAGCAAGCACTAGTGGTTAGCTGGAATATTGAAAGAAGACATGCAAGTGCACAGTGATGTTCATGATTCTTCACTCATGCTACTGACCTGGTGCTTGGAACTACTATATTTTTACTATGAAGCCTCCTATGAAAGTTACCTTACTGCCACTCTATGCAGCCTTTCCTTCCTCCAGTCCAACAACAGAGTAGATTCATGCTGCAGGAGGGGACTGGGTGCCCTGTGAGGAAGTTCTTTTCCCAGAAAGGGTGGTGGTTGCATGGAACTGCCTACCTCAGGAAGTGGTAAATACAGTGCAGGGCTTCAAACAGGCATGGGATAGGCATAAGGGAGCAATACAGATGAGTATGAATAGATAGGCCATTGACAGAGCAAAGGCCAATGGCACATTCATAAGGTAGAAAAAGAAATTGGCAGACTGGATGGGCCTTGTGGTCCTCCTCTGCCATCAACTTCTATGTTTCTATGTTTCTATGTCAGCACAGGAACAATGAGGCAGGCATTCCAGCAGGTCTCTTATCATTAATCATTTTATTCTTGGGTCATAAAGATGAGAAAGTACAAAAGATCTAACATTCGGACTAGTGAGCCCCGGTTCTTCAAGGATTCAAATCTTCTTAATCAGTGGGCTTCCTCCACAATAGTAGCTCAAGTGTATGGCTGAGCAAAATGTATGGCTATGCTTTTGACAAAAGTATCACAGAATTTCACAGTTTTCACACAAACTTCAACTTCACTAATGTTATTTTGCAATCTTTGGCTACTTATAACGTGGCCAGTCTTTGAGCAAGAGTTTGGGGAGTTGACACACACACATAGCCTAATTTGTATGGTCAATTAACCTATTAAAATAGTAATATTTTGTTCTTTATTTCTACAGTTATAGGGGCTTTAAATTCAACTGTTTACATACTTGCAAAACATAGCTTTCACATTTCTGAATGTTTAGAAGCGTAGAACTCAGTCACCTTTAAAGACAGAGATCCAAAACTTGGTCTTCATCTTCCTGGTTATATGGCAAATCCACCATACCAGCTGTTGGTGCTGTTCAGATTAATACTTTTCAATCTGGAAGTAAATAACTGAAATTACAATTTTGACAAAAATGGCATGAAGTGCTGAAGCAAACTCAGAATTTCACCAGAATTCTGCTGGCAGAAGACAAATTTCATGCAGCCCTAGTGCAGAAAATATATATTTTTTCTTTTCCACCTTGTTTGCCTCTTGATTGGTTGTTACATTTTTAAGATATAGACAATATTAAAAACAACATGGTCAAAACCACTGGTGTGTTTAGAAGATTTAATAACATGTATGGTGGGAACTCAGTAACAGGTGTCCTCATGGCAATGAATCCAAAACTTAAATCAAGCATTCTCTGTGGTGCTGAAATCTGGGGCTTCTTGAACACAGACAGTCTTGAAGTGATAATGAAAAAAATATATAGATATATTTTGGTACTTCCTGTGTTTCTTGCATCTCAATTCCTGAGAGCTTGGCTTGGGCAGTAGCACACTACAGACAATGGTTAAATAAAGAATAACAATTGTGTATCTTAATGTTATGGATTTACCAGACTATTGTTTGCCCAAACTCTGTTTGAGGAACAGATAAATTATTCCTTATGGGAAGTGAATTGTCCCTTTTTTGATTTTATTAAAGCAGTTATTTACCCAGTGGGTCTCAACTCTGTTTTTGGGGACTTATATTTATACTCCAGGTTTCAATTCTTTGGAAAAATAAAGCATAGATACTGTGATATAGCAGCTAAACAGGATTTGGAATCCATTCAATGATCAAAACTTCATAAGTGGTATGACATGGTCAGACAAATTCATGATAGAGAACTATATCTTTCAGTTCTAACTAACCAGAGTAAAGGAAACTTCTAACAAGGTATAGACCTGAAGTATTTCACAGTAACAATGTATTACTGAATATATACAAAAAGGTCAGAAAATCAATCACTGCTATGCACTGTGGTATGGGTGAAACAGACAATTTTATACATGTGGTACTATTTTTGTGCCAAATACATGAATCTTCAAGGAATAAATGGCTAGATACAACTTTTAGGAAACATACACAACTCTCTAGATAACACTTACTGTAGGCTTTTTTATTAGCATCTTCTAATAAGACTGTACTTATCCAGACTGCCACATTTTTGATTTCACTTAACATATGGTAAACTGTTTAATTTTATTAAGTTATACTTAATCTGGAAAAATACAAAAATTATTTGGGATGGTAATGCCTAGGGGATATTCTGTCTAGAAAGAATGATAAGGGTTGTGGGATCATCATAAACAATTTGATATTGTAATTGTTTTAAAAAAATAATGTTAAAAACTCTTATTCCATTTTATGAGTACATATACTCATCAGTTTGTATAGGTATTACCATGTATTTCAGGACAGTAGATAGCCAAACCTGAACCTGGACATATTACAAATAATTTCATACCAATGATATTTAGGCAGTAAGACATCACAGGGTGTGCGTTGTACTGGGATATAAATATGCCTCAGATGAGTTGAAGTACATGGCTGTAAAATATGTTTATTGACTTTTATCAAATGAGCGAAGACATGTACACATTCTTGGTTCAGAGTACACAGATCAGTTGATTCAGACAATAATATAACAGCAGAGTATAGTTCACTCATCATTCTTGTGTTACCTTATATGGAGGGATATTCCAATAATTGTTTGGCCAGTTTACAAGACAAAATCCAGTAAAAGCTTTGAGCAGCAGAACCATTGACTGGCAAAGTATGTTAGCTCCCTTCTCTATGTTACCCTTCTTATAACTGTATGTTTTAAGGGGAAATGCCTGTTCAGCTTTTTGCATCTGATAGCAACCCCTGTCCCTCTGAGCCACAGTCCCCCATGCCCTTATTTTAAAACGTGTCAATAAATGTCTCAATCTTTTGCTCCAAGGCATTAAATCTACTTGGTAAGAAATGTAAGCCATCCTTGTTGTACCACTTTTTGTCATTCCAAAATGTTCCCCAGTTTTCAGTATAACCAAATCCTTCTTCCATACACCTGACCTTCAATCAGGTAATAAAAAAGCAAGAATTCAATGTAATCTTTCTTTCCTCCTTAAATCAAACTGAAAGAACCTCAGAGAATGACAATGATGATGATGTATTTTTGATTATTTTGCCCACCTCTATAAAATTTTCCTTAACTTCCCCTATGGTTTTCTGCACCAAGTCATTTGTCACTAGAATGAGATGGTCTCCACCTTAACCAAGGTGGGAAAACATATTGGGAAGGATGCTAAGAGTTGCTGCCTCTTGTCAAAAACAAAACATACATTTGAACTAAATTGTAAAGGGGAGGGATATGGTCAGAGTCTAAAAATCTTTATATACTTCTACTGAATGCTAGGTGCCTAACTGACAAAATGGATTAACTTGAACACATACTAAAGACTGATGAAGTGCATGTATGCACCATTACTGAAACACGGTAGAAGGACAACACTTGGGGTAAAAACATCCAAGATATAAGGTATATTACAAAAAATAGGTTCTCTAAACGAAGGGGAGGAGTTGCAATATTCATAAAAGACACCATTAAGTCCTGAGAAGTAGATCACAAGGATACTAATACAGAGTGTGTTGAACAAATACGGGTAAATATACAACCTAACCAAAATTAAAAAAAAATAATGTTGTGCATTGCCTATCAAGCACTAAACTTATCAAAAATTGAAAATAACTTTTTTATGAATTTGGATCAACTAAATATAGGTGAGCACACCATAATAATGGAAAATTTCAACCTCCCCGATATTGATTGGAAGCTTGGTAATTCTAAAAGTACTTATGGTAAATGATTATTATAGTTTCTAACTCTAAATAATTTACAACAATTAGTGAAAGATTACACAACAGGTAATAACATACTTGATCTAATATGTATAAATATGGATACCTATAGGTTTTCCTATAAAATAAGGGAACCACTAGGTCAAAGTGACCACAATATGGTCAACCTAGAGATTCTAATGCATCAGATTCCAGTAAAAGGACTGACTAAAATAAGATGTTATTCCAAAGCAGAGTATAGCAACATAAGGGAATATCCAAGCAAACGAAAGTGGGAAAATGAGTTCACAAACCAAGAAACAGAGCAAAAATGGAATCTACTGGTCCCCAAAAAATATTATATTGTATTGATAAATTCATATTGGAGAAAACAAAGTATAATAAAAATATTAGGAAACTAATATGGTTCAACAATACAATAAAAACACAATAAAACAGAAAAAGAAAGCTTTAAAAAAGCATAAAACCAATAAATCTGAAGCAAATTCAAAAAGGTTCACCAAGTTAAACAAAAAATGAAAACAATTAATCAAAAAAGCAAAAAGGTATCATGAATATAAACTTACACTTGATACAAAAAAACACAAAGATCTGCAACAGAGTTGATGCACAAGGTGGGGTGGAAAGGATGAGAAGGGACTTGGCAAGGTTAGAGGAATGGTAAAATGTATGGCAGCTTAGATTCAATGCTAAGAAGTGCAAGGTAATGCACCTGGGAAACAAAAACCCAAGGGAAGAGTACACAATGGGGGGTGAGATACTAACAACAACAAAAATGGAAAGGGACCTGGGGGTAGTCATATCAGATGACCTAAAGGTGGGCAAGCAATGTGAGAGGGCAGCAAGGAGGGCTGGGGGGATACTGGGATGCATAGGGAGAGGCATCACCAGTAGAAAACAGGAAGTTATTATCCCTCTGTACAGACAACTGGTGAGACCCCATCTGGAGTACTGCATGCAGTTCTGGAGACCCAATCTCCGCAAAGACATAGACAGCATGGAAGCTGTCCAGAGGAAGGTAACTAAAATGGTGCAGAGTCTGCACTGGAAGACATATGAAGAGAGACTTAAGGAGCTTAATATGTATAGCCTCGAGGAAAGGAGGGAGAGTGGGGACATGATAGAAACTTTCAAGTACCTCAAGGAATCAACAAAGTCCAAGAGGTAGCATCTTTCAAAAAAAAGGTGTGCAAGAACAAAGCGGCACAATTTGAGAAGATAGAGGGGCAGCTCAGAGGTAATTTAAGGAAGTATTTTTCACAGAGAGGGTTGTGGATGCATGGAACGGCCTTCTGGAGGAGGTTGTGGAGTTAAAAACAGTGGTGGAATTCAAGCATGCATGGGACAGTCATAAGGCAATTCTAGGGGGTGAGGGTAGGAAGAAGTAGGCTGCTGGTTAACTAGGATCTGCAGCTTATCCATTAGGTATGGAAATGGGCAGACTGGGTGGGCCAAGCGATTCTTATCTGCCATCAAATTCTGTTTCTAAATCATTTTACAACTATATAAACAACACTAACAAGGTGCAGCAGGAGTTGGACCAATGAATTTACAAGACTCAGTTTTAACTGAAGGAAAAGAAATGGCAACAGAACTAAACAGATATTTCTCAAGTATTTATCAACCAAAGGAACAATGTCTGAATATAGAAATAAATGAAACAGTTATGGTTATATCAGTAATTAAAGCACATATATATACATTACTATTGAATCTAAATCCAAATAAATCACCAGGTCCAGGTGATTTTCATCCAGCTCTTTTGAAAGAACTGGCAGACCTAGTAACTGGACCATTAACATTCATATTTAATTCATTGTTAAAAGAGGGAATAGTCCCAAAACCATGGAAGGATGCAAATGTTACAATGATTCATAAAAAGAGAAACAGAGGTGAATGTGAAAATTACAGACCCATAAGTATTATATCAGTACTTAATAAGATGTTATAAGATATTGTTAAAGAAGCAATAAATGAACATCTGATCAAAATAGGAAAATTAGACATCAACCAGCATGGCTTTAGAGACAGAAGGTCATGTTTAACAAACCTTTTACATTTCTTCAACCCTGTTAGTAGTGCATTAGATCATGGTTGACCGGTAGATATATTTTACACGGAGTTCTCAAAGGCATTTGACACCATGCCTCATAGACCTCTCATATCTAGGTTACAAGAATTTCAGTTTGATTCCTATCTTATAAGATAGATAAACTATTGATTGGATGGCAGGCGACGAAGGATGAATGTGGTATGCCATGTGTCTTCATGGCTAGACATCACAAGCAGAGTGCCACAAGGATCAGTATTGGGCCCGATACTTTTTAGTCTGTATATTTCATCAATACACACAACACTAAATAGCTGGTGCAGCAAGTTTGCTGACGACATTAAGTTGGGTGCCATAGTAAACAATGAAACATCCATAATTAACTTCCAAAAAGAAGTCAATCAGGTGGGAGAATGGGTAAAAAGTAACATGCTGCAACGTAATCTTGACAAATGTAAAATAATGCATATAGGAAAAGGAAACAGAAATGTATACTATACACTTTCTGGCAAGGATATATCAACTACCAGCCAGGAACAAGTCTTAGGTGTAATGATATCTCAAACTCTGTCCTCATCAGAGCATTGTCAAAAAGCTAGAAGCCAAACTAATAAAACACTTGGCTGTATTATGGGAAATATAGAAAGCAGAGACAAACAGGTGATACTGCCACTATATACAACACTGGTGAGGCCACATGTCGAGTACTGTGTGCCGTTTTGGGCACCAGCAAAACAGAAGGATGTTAAAATCCTGGAGAGGATACAAAGGAAAGGAGCAAAAAAGATCACACAAACCAGGGGAATGAACTATGGTGACAGATTAAAGGTCTTAAACCTATATTGACTGCAGCATAGAAGTATTAGGGGGATCTGTGCCTAACATATAGAGCTTTTCAAGATGGTGACCTATGGGAATGTGTAGCATTATCAAAGAAACTAAGAGAGAAAGTAGATTCCATCCACTCCAGCTAAAAGATGAGAACTTTAAGACAAACTGAAGAACTAACTGACTGAATCAATGAATTGTTATTGTTTGGAACACGTTACCAAAGAATATTGTGAGACCCTGGGTTCTTCAAGGTCTCATTGGACAAATATATTGAAAATAACAAATACACCTACTTGGATTGATTTGGACGAGTCACTATGGCCATTTGGCTTCAGACTTGTAATCACCTATGAACCTAGATGTGTAATGACTTCAAGTTTTTCACTCCCGCATCTTCCCTTTACAGTATTCTCAGTCCTGCTGTTACTGTAATCTCTCTGTTGCTGATACAGGAATGCACCTTGCTATTCCATTTTGTTTATTCCCTGTACACACATATTTTCAGTACCCCTTAAAAAATGATCCCCTATGATCAGTATTTTTAAGTTTCATTTTCATCATCGGATAACATGGTTTTACCCTTTGTTTGTATTAGAGGTCATACTGGTAACTTGTATCCCAACACTGTCTGATTTCCCCATGTTGTTAAGTATATTATACAAGTTACTAATCGATGCATAACAATTAACTTTAGTCAGAACAAAAGTTCCTCTTCACCCTCCTTTTTGATTGTTTTGCTCTCCTTTTACAACTTGATTCCACCCTCTTCTTGAAACTCTTGGTACTCTTTGATGAAATGGTTTATTAATTCCCTGAACTGGTATCCAGTCCCCATGTACCTGATACATACTCAGTTGTTATTTTACCCACATTAACTCCTCAGCTATTGTTGCAATTCTGCATGTTGGGCAGGAATGAAGTTTCCAAAACACCTCCTCAAAAATGTCTGACCTACTGTTACAGCATTCAATTAACCCCCCACCTCCCATACCCACTTGTCTTTACTGCACACTTTTCTCTCTTTCTTTCTTTCTTTCTCTCTCTTTCTTTCTTTCTTTCTTTCTTCCTCTTTTTTCCATATGTATGTAGTTGGTTAGTTAATTAGTTAGTTAGATAACTAGGTAGGTGAACAGGTGAAACGTTACCACTGTATGCAATACATAATAAAGTGACATGATGCAAGAGTATAGAATTCAAACATGTAAAGCAGACCTGCAAAAATTGGTAAGTAATACAACACAGGTGTAGACATTAAGCTTTTGAAGCTAATCTTTCAGTTTATTAGTGTAGTCTTTGTGGGTTGAAGATGCTCTAATTAAAGATGGAATGGTGTTCCAGAAGGACACTGCTCTGTAGATGAACAAATTCTACCCCATGCCGTGCCCATGACCAAATCATTTTAATAAGTTAATTAAAGAGGAATGGGAGGATGGGTTGTCAAGAAACATGAAACGTTTTGTGAGGCACTGGGGTGCACTTTATTGCAGAATTTTAAACACAAAGTTAGTTAAGTTTAACTGGGCTCTGTATTCTGGTTGTAGCCATCAATGATGTTCAAAGTTAATGGAGTGATGGATCTCATGCCCTGGGAGGATTAAAATTTGGCAACCTTGTAGGTTAAGACTCTTTTTCTTTTGTCCAAACAGTATTGGAGGTAGCATCCATTACAATGGAACCATATTCGTTAAGATGGAGAATGTTACTTTGGGTGATTCTTTTCCTTGTGTCAGCTGCCAAACACTTTGAAATTCAATAAATTAACCACAGTTTTTGATGTACTGGTTTTACTGTATTTAAACATAGTATTGCCGTATGTGAGGTGGGGTCAATGGTTATTACACCCAGGTCTTTAATTCTTCAACCACTTCTAGTTGGACACCATCTAAGGTCTAGATTCTAAACTCTTGAGAAAATCTTTTTACCTTGTGTGCAGAATCTAGTAACAAGGCTTTTGTTTTTGAAATATTCAGGACACGTTTTTCTTTTATGAACCTTCTTTGTGTGGAATGAAAGTTGTGCCTAAGAACTTAATTTATTATGTTGATGTTTTTCTCATAAATATAAATGACTGTGTCATCTGTATAAAGCAGTGTTTTTGCAGTTTCATAGATTTTTGGCAAGCTATTGATAAAAAATGTACTTAAATGAGATCTTAAAACAGACCCTGAGGAACACCACAAGCGACAGCATTTGCCATGGACATAGCTTTACCAACATTAACAATCTGTGACCTGTTTTGCAAATAGTTAGAGAACCAAATATTTGTTGAGACCCTATCCCCAGATCATCTAGTTTCCATAAAAAATCGAAGGCTTTGGTCAGGGTCACAAACATGGTGCTGGTCATCAAGCCCTTATCCATGGCATGATGGACAGGAGAACAAGCATGACAAACACATCTGATAGCTTTCTTTGACTGGGTGATGAGGAAAATACACTAAGGGAGGGCAGTGGATGTAGCCTGTCTGGATTTAAACACATTCTTCGACACTGTGCCACAGAGGAGGCTGATTAGGAAGTTGACCAACTTAGGAGTGAGTATTGTCCAAATTGGTAAATTGGGTTTGAAACTGGTTAATAGATAGAAGACAGTGGGTGGTGGTTAATGGCACTCACTTGAAGGATGGGAGAGTGACCAGTGGTGAAGCATAGACTTCAGTGCTGGGGCCAGATCTTTTTAATGTCTTCATAGAAGAAACTACAGAAGAAATGGAAGCAAAAGTATGTCTATTTGCAGATTAAACCAAAACATGCAATGGGTAGACACTAAGAAGGGGTGGAGAAAATGCATAGGGATCTAGGGAAATATGAGGAGTGGTCAAGGACATGGCAGTTGGGGTTTATTGCCAAAAAGAACAAAATCATGCACCTGGGGCACAGAAATCCAGGAACTGAGTATAGGATGGGGGGTATTGACAGTCACCAAGTAGAAAAGGGACCTTGGAGTTATAGTATCTGATAACCTCAAAGTGACAGGACAGTGTGACAAGGCCATGGCAAGAGCTAGTGGGATGCTTGAGTGCATAGTTAGGGGTATCTCCAGCAGGAGGAAGGAGGTGGTGCTGCCACTGTATTGCTCCATAGTATGCCCCTACCTGGAGTACTGTGCCCAGTTTTGGAGACCACAGCTTAGAAAGGACATAGCTAGGGTGGTAGAGGGTCCAGAGGAGGACAACTAAAATAGTGAGGGTTTCTAAGGGAAGCTGTATGAAGACAGAGACTCAGAGATCTCAATATGTACACCCTGGAAGAGAGGAGAGAGTATGGTAACATGATCAGAACCTTCAAGTAACTCACAGGGTTGAACAGGGTGCAGGAAGGAAGCTTCTTCCAAATGAGGTTGATCACCAGGACTAGCAGGCATGTGATGAAGCAAAAATAAGCAATGGGCCAAGTGGTTCATTTTGGACCTCGTACTGACCAATGGGTAATTTTTCAGAGAGCTGTGGGTGGAGGATCCACTGGCAGGGAGTGACCACCACACAGTGTGGTTCACACTTAACATGGGCAGGGAGGCTGCAGGTGCAGAGACCAGGTTATTGGACTTCAGGTGAGCTGACTTTGGTAGGATGGGAGAAACAGTGGCAGGACACCTAGCCAGCATCCATCCACACATGGATACTAATCAGAAATGGGAGTTATCAAGCTAGGGCTTGCAGAGGTCACTAGCTCTTGTACCAGGATACAAAGTAAAAAAGCTAGGTCCAAAAAAACAAGTTGGTTAAGTGGGGAGGTGCTGGATAAGGTGAGGGTGAAAAGGGCAGCCTATAGAAGATTCCAGAGATCCAGCCAGGGGGGAAGATAGAGAGGAGTACCTGAAGAAAGCATGAGAGGTGACCAGAGCAGTCAGGGCAGCAAAGACTTCAAGCGATCTTAGACTGGCACATGGCATCAATGAAGGGGAAAAGGACTTCTTCAGGTACATAAGGGAAAGAAGCAATTGCAAGGATCAAATTGTAAGGATTAGGATGTATGGCGGTGGGCAGAGAAGGGGCAGATCAGGCAGAAGAACTCAATGCGTACTTCTGTTCTTATTTACTAAGGAAAAGGGGGGTCACTGCCTCAGGGGTTAGGAAGGGTAGGCACGGGGGCAGGGATGAAAGATGGGGCAATCTCAGCAGGCAGGGTACTGAAAGGTCTAAGGGCACTGAAAGTGGATACGGCACCTTGCCCAGGTACCTGGTTTCATTAGTGCTACAGGAATAGCACCAGTCAAGATAGCACTAGTTCCTGTAGTGCTATCATGGAGAGTGAGTGGGGTTATACAGTGCTAGCTATATGCACTGCCCTGGTCACTGAACATGTTGCTGCCACAGGACAAGGGCAGCAGAATACCAGAGGCTGACTGAGGTGCTCCTGAGAGCTAGAGCATGGAACAGCTTGGCCGGGAGGCAGTTGAGACCAGGGTTCTAATCCTGGTCTCCAACCATTTTGACAGAATCTGGACTTGTGTTTAGTTACAAGGGGCCATGGAAACAATATTCCATGGGCCCACAAATTTTAACTTGCCCCGTGATCAGCTCCCCCCCCCCCCGGAGTGAGAATCTTTAAGTCCGGGAGCGGGAAGACTGCCAGCTGAAATAGCTGAGGCTAGAATGGTGGGGAACTTCAAGCATGCACGGGATAAACATAGGATAATATTAGAACAGTGGCAGGGAGTTGGATCGCCGGAGACGAGATAGGGTCTATACATGTACAATAGGCAGGGAACACTTGGGGAGATTCGGTGGGCCAAGTGGTCCTTTTCTGTCAACAAATTCTATATTTCTGTGTTTCTAAAAGGAAGAACCTGAAATTAATATATTTATTGTAGGATATTTTGTATAACTAAGTTCTGCCAATGCCAACTGGGATTTTATACTGCAATTCACAAAATATCTTCAGTGTTTCTTTTTCCCTATCCCTGGAATACTGATTTGGCTTTTAGAATCCATATTACTACAAAATAAAGATTCTATAAAACAAATATGGCAAGACAAAATAAAATAATCTTAAAATGAATAATCTTCACACCGCTACAACCTGAAGCTGTGAGTAATAAAATGCAATGCTTTTTAAGAGACCAATAAACTCTTACGTCGTACGTGAAAGGAAATGTTGGGCTCCACATTCAAAAGGTTTGCTACTGTTAAAACCATGTTTGATTGTATTAGTGTGCCATTTTTGGCCTGAGCACAATGAACTGGGTACAAACAGACCTGATTTGCAACCTGGGTTTGAGTGTATACACATTAGAGCTCTCAGTTAGGAAAACCCAAGCTTTAGATGAAGTTAATCGGTCAGAGCCATTACATTCTGCAACTAGCGTGTGAGATATTAACAGTTGTACAAACTACTGTAAGTCCCTTACAATAGAAATTCACATAACAGCAAGTTCTTTGTTTCTTATTCTTCATTTGCTTCTCTTTTGTAGCTACACTTAAAAACCATGGTACTTTTGCTAATGGTATCACAATTTGCAGTTAGAATTATGGATGTTCCAAGGTAAGAAAACATACACATTTTAATTTGTGGTACCATTTTTCTGCAGTCAGGTTGATTTTTTTTTGAGTGATTGTTCCTGAAAGTATATGGGACTCTTTTTTGCCGATATTGCAACAAGTGTGACCTTCTTTACAAATCAATTGTGCAAAATCATAATTTACACCATACATTACAGATACCTTTCCAATGCATCTAACGTTGATGCTCTCAAATGCTATGGCCACCACCTTGATGGCCATGTGTATCTGCACAAGTTGAGGTGTGATTCCATTCTGGTACTAAAACAACTGCACCTTCATAAGGAATGCAGAGTGCAACAGAACTGGTATCCAGGATTCCTGTTATTCTTATATGGACCAAACAGTGTTGCTGTATTGGAGACCCCCTGCCAACTGTCTCATGGAGCCATTTAGAAATAGTGAAGCTCACTCCACTGCATATAATCAGTCTTATTAGTGACAAATCTTATACCTGCAGACCAAGCAACATTTCATAGCATGAAGTGCCACTTAGTCCTGGCCAACAATGCTGTGTTTACTAATTAATAGTACGGTAATTATATTCTGCTGATTGTTGTAGTGTCAGTACTAGGCCAGATTAGCCAAAAAAAAAAAATTTATATATATATATTTATGATACTTAAGGAATAATATTGATTGTAGTGAAATATTGCATTGGAATTAATTTTAGTATGGAGAAATATTTTTTTTTTAAATAGACCATTATCTTTAGTTAATCATAAATGGGTCTGCATGGTGTGGCACTGGGGTGACAGCTGTACAATACTTAATGGATTATAAGGCAATAGTAAGGAGGATGATTGCTAATTACTATATAGAATAATGTACGGTAAAATGTATATTACAAGTTTATTTTATGCACCCGAGTTGTGTGATGCCACTAAAACCCAGAATGCCAAGCTCAAGGAGTTTAATAAGACAATACACACTGAGGGTGTGCTGAAAAAAACAAACAACAAGAAATACTCATCTTTACCATATTTAATTTTTATGGCTACAGTGGGTGTAGCCCAGCAGACATCTTGCGAGCACAGTAGAGAAAAGAAGGATTACCAGATACCGACTGGACTTTAAATAGTGGAGGTGAGCGGCAATCACTGCACATTCGCCACAGTATTTAAAAGTCCAGTCAGTAGAACAAGGCACTGCCTGCTGTTTTTAAGATGGACACCAGAGTTTTTTGCACATGCACAACAACTCACACGTGCACACTGAACTCTGGCGTTCAGTTCGGAGACAGTGGACTGTGCCCCCGTGCAGCCGAAGTTCAGGTGGTCATGCACAAGTCTTTGTCCATAAGCAGAAAACTCCGATGACCATCTTGGACATGGTAGTCAGTGCTGTGTTCCTCGGAAACCTCGGCTGCACCCTTACTGGCTCTGGCAAGAGTTTGTTTATAATTGCTGGTTAAACCAGACTGTGAGCCAGGACACTAGGAGGTTCAATCCCCCTCACAGCTGCTGTTTCAGGTCCTCACAATGGAGCTTGCCCTCCTCCCTGCAAGCAGTCCCAGACCATGAGCCAAGACACCAGGAGGCTCACCCCTCAGACAGCTGCTGTTCCAGATCCCCAACCTGGTGCTTGAACTCCTCCCTGCAGGCAGTCCCAGACCATGAGCCAGGACACCAGGAAGCTCACCCTCCTCACAGCTGTCATTCTGGATCCCCGCCCTGGAGCTTGCACTTTCCACGCAGGTATGGACTAGAGCAAGTGCACCAACTCCTTGCAGCACCATGCTTCATCTGGCATTGATTTGACTCTTCCCACCCAACTCGCCCATGGGTGGCGCTGCCTTTAAAGGAGTGGTCAGAGCCAGTCAGCCCACTTTTTGCACCCCTCCTGAAAGTTGGAGTATTTACCCATCCCCCTTTCCACCTGGAGGCATGTTGTCTGATTTAAGCACTAGTCTCCTTCCTCTCTTAGATTCTTTCCACCTGAGCTTATTTCTCTGAGTTATGTGCAGAGGCTCTGGGTTTCAAATCCTTGCCCACTGTCTCCTGTCTCATCTCCAACCTGGTGCTCTGTCCAGTAAGCTACTACTGCCAACAAGTATCCAGGCAAAGACCATACTAATATCTCCTCTGGCCTTCTCTCTCCTGGTTCTGCCATACTGTCACCTAGTGTCCATATCCCTGTCACCCTGCTCTATAGCAATCCCTCATTATTGCGTCTGAGATTTCCAGCCTAAACCTTCCCTCTTTTCCTAACTGGCCACCAAGTACAACTAAAAGCATACACCCTTGTCCCATACCTTCATTTTCTGGTAACATATTGCTCCTCCTCCTGTGTCTACTGCTCCCCCTCATCTTTCTAGCTACCTCCCTCCCCCTTATTCCCCCCTCTCTCCCTAACATGTACCCCACACACCTTTCTCCCCCCAAACCCACTTTAGACTCCTTCTTAGCCAATTCTCAGCCCTCCCCCACCTGCCTCCACCCTCTCCATATCTACTTTGTCCAGTCACCCTCCACCCTCCTCAGATTCCCCCACTAAGCTCTCTCTCCCCGATGGCTGTTGCACTCTCACTACCAAAACAAGAGCACGTTCTTTCAAGAGCCTAAAAATAGGCATTACTCCAGGTTTCTCTTACCCAGTTTCCTTTTCCTCCTAATGGCTGGCAATGTTGAACCCAACCCCTGTCCTGCAGCATCTGCCAACTCACCATCGGGTGGCCTTGGCATCTATCTTCTAATTGTTAGGAGTTTGCTGCCTAAACTGAACCATTTAAGGTCCTGGGTGTCACAAAACTCCTGAGACATCCTATGTGTATCGGAGACCTGGCTGTCATCCAAAATTCCAAACTGCTCTGTGGACCTCCAAGGATATCTGCTGCTTAGAGAGGACAGAGGGAAAAGAGGTGGTGGCACAGCTGCCTATGTACACAATTCTGTCCCCCTTCTCCTCTGTACTACAGCAGGTCTCCCCATCCATGCATGAATTACTGCTCCTTAAGCTGTCCTTTCCATCCACCTCACCATTCTTCATGGGGTCTGCTACTACTCCCTACTACTACTACTGCAACGCCCTCTACCTGGGGCTTCTGGGGATTGATATCTGTCGCTTGAAGCTGGTGCAGAATGCTGCAGCATGATTGTTGACTGGGACCTCTCGTTCTAGTCATATTACTCCCATGCTGCGCGACCTGCACTGGCTGCCTATACAGTGGCGGATCACCTTCAAGGTCAGTCTTTTGACCTATAAAGCCCTGCACGGACTGGGTCCATGCTACCTGCAAGATTTCCTGACTCCCTACATCCCTGGCTGTCCACTCCGCTCAACTGACAAGGGGCTAATAGAAGTTCCCATGGTGCAGTTGAAAACATCTGAGGCCTGGGCTTTTATGTTTGGTGCCCCATCCCAGTGGAATTCTCTACCTCATCAGATTAGAGAGTGCAGACCATGGAGAGCTTTAAAAAAGGCCTTTATTTATTTATTTGAATCTAGGATTACAAGTACCTTTGAGCCAAGGCTCTTTTACAAAGGTTTCACGTCAATAGTACAGGCAATCATCAATAGGCAGGTTACAGTGTGACAGATCAGGAACATATTAATGTTAACACACTACATGGTAAAAGACAATAACATTTAATTGACAAATTAGAAGTATAGTGACAAATTCCTACAAGAGAGATGTGATGCCCAGGGAACATTAGGAGGGAAGTGGCAAGCGGGGAAAAAAGGGCTGGGACTGGGGGTGGGTGTGGCAGCGGAGGGGCAGTGTGGTGCAGGCAAGAGGCCTTGTTAGGACAGACACAGCACAAGTGCTTGAGTGGTTGCAATGGAGAAGTAAGTGCTAGAAGAGTGGGGGAGAGACAGCCAGACACCTGTGGGGTCAGAAACAGATTAGGGGGCAGAGATGCTTAAGTGTTGCAAACACAGGTGTTTTTGCCAGTTAGGGAGAGGTGGAGATTTGTTTTGAAGGTTCCTAGAGATTCAGTGGAGAAGATGTCACTTGGAAGTTCGTTCAGCTGGCTCGGGCCCTATAAGCTGAAAACATATTTGTTTAAGCAGGCATTTAGCATTTAGTATTTCATATGGGATCTTGGGATCATTTTAATTGAAGTATTTAAATTATATTTAAATAATTTTTAAGTTGAGCTGTTTGTTTTATGATGTTAAGTGTGTAGAGTGCTTTGATTTTTAGAATTGTGCTAAATAAATAAAACATTATTATTATTATTATTACTCTCCCAAAGTCTTGACCTCTATCATAGTCTCCACCATAGCATCCCTCACCTCTCACCCATGCCAGTGAATTGCTGCTTCTGGGTGACTTCAATGTAAATTGGCTCTCTCCACATGCCAAATCTGTCACTCAAG
The DNA here is from genome assembly GCA_016271365.2 of Neoceratodus forsteri. NCBI lineage: Eukaryota > Metazoa > Chordata > Ceratodontiformes > Ceratodontidae > Neoceratodus > Neoceratodus forsteri. Next base: position 1,372,273,405 of record CM057456.1, read on the forward strand.
AAATCGAGGCCCTAAATCTTACCCAACTTCTATCCAAGCCTACCAAACTTGACTCCCACTCTGCCAACCACTAATCAACTGGGTCTTAGAATCCCACCCTCAAAAATACGCAACCACTGGCACCCTATCTGATGCTTTCAGTGACCACTGTATGACATACTGCTGCAGGCAATCCCATCCACCAACCCCCCCCAAGTATCTGTGGTTCTGCCCCTCAAATCTCTAAACATCGGTGCCCTTCGATCTGACCTATATCTATCAGACTGGCCTGGTATTTGTACTGCTCCAGACATGGATTCAGCTCTCGCATCTTTCACCACCACCACCTTTCTTAGAACCTGGGATGTGCACACCCCCTCAAAAGGCTACAGTTATGCCGGAAACACCTCCTGTGGGTAATCCAGAAATTAATCTCCCTCTTCAAATCCAGAGACCAAGCTTGGCATACCTTTAAATCCACCTGTACCTAAGCTGACCTGCAAATTTACAGGACATTACAAAATGCCTGCACAAAGGTAGTGCATACCTCTAAAGCCCTATTTTTCAGAACCAAACTAAATGACTCCAGACCCTCACTGGAGGAATTCTGGAAAATTCTTCACCCCCTTCTTGGTACTGCTTCCCCTCCTGCTCCAACCTTCCCCAATGCAAACAGCTATGACCTTACCTCTGCGGCCACCATCATCGACCACTTTTTCACCAATTTTACTCTTCCCCCTGGGCCCCTCCTCCATCCTCATCTCCTACTCCCCACTCCTCTTCCTCCAACTCCACAAATGGTTTCTCCTTCCCCCCATTACAATTGATTTTTTATTTATTTATTCTTTATTTTTTTTATTTTTGTCTTTGGTAACTGGGTAAGGCCCACTAGGCACAAGTGCCTGTTTTCAGGGGTGACCTGGGAGCACTGGGTGGTTAAGTGTCTTGCTCAGAGTCACACAGTATGCAAGTGGAGGTTGTGAGAATCAAACTCAAGCCTGGTCTGTTGGATGTACCAAGCTCATTCACATCTCATTGCTCTAACCTCTAGGCTATACTGCTAGCCCTTCAGAGCACTTCAACAACTGATGCTTCCAGTGACCACTGTATGACATACTGCTGCAGGCAGTACAAATACTAGGCCAGTCCGATAAATATAGGTCAGATCGGAGGGCACCGATGTTTAGAGATTTGAGGGGGCAGAATCACAGATACTTGGGGGGTGGAGTTTGGTGGCTGGGATTGCCTGCAGTAGTATGTCATACAGTGGTCAATGAAAGCATCAATTGTTGAAGTGCTCTGAGCCCTAAAATTTCTAAACCTGAATAAATGGAGCCCTGATGGCTTTGATCCTAAAATGCTCAATATCTCTACCCTAGCTATCGCGCCTGCCATCATCCATCTCCTCAACTTATCCATTGCACAGTGCACAGTCCCTAAGGCTTGGAAACTGGCCATGGTCATGCCTCTAGACAAAGAAGGAGACCCTGCTATATTGGGAAACTACAGACCCATCTTGCTCCTCGCCACAGTCACAAAAATTCAGGAAGCACTCATCCCTAGTAGGCTAAACTCCTTCCTGGACACCTCCAACACCCTAAGCTCTTTCCAATTCAATTTCAGACACATCCACTCAACTCCATCCTCCCTACTCCATCTAACAAACCACATCCATACCACTATGGACAAAGGTCACCTCACCTTGGCAATTTTCATTGACCTTGCTGAAGCATTTGACTTGGTCTGCCACGGTCTCCTTCTGAACAAACTTACATCTATAGGCCTCTGCCCTCCTCCACGGACTGGATTAGAGCCTATCTCTCTAACAGGAACCAGTATGTGCAGTTAGGGCAAGCCAAATCCTTCACTATCTCCATTTATGCAGATGTCCCCCAGGGCTCTATTCTGGGGCCCACTCTTTTCTGTTTTTGTAAATGATCTCCCTTCTTCATGCTCACAGACACAAGTACACATGTACACTGACTACACCATCATATTTGCCTCAGACCCCTCCCTAACCACAATCCAGTCATCACTGCAAGCTGCCTTTTCAAGTGCCCTCAACTGGCTCGAGGCTGACTTCCTAAAATGTAACACCAGAAAGACAGTTGTCATGGCTTTCACCTCTGCCCTAAGGTTGGCCACCATCTCATTGCTTCAACAAAATTAAATAAATGCAGGGCGTTTTCAACGTCCTTTTCAACAATAAATAACTTAACCAGTGCATTGATGTTCCACTTCTTTTTATTGTTTTATCAGCCCCTTACATTTCACTCCTCAGAGCTTGTTCACAAGGTATTTAGAATCAGTTTTAACAGAAAATAATTTTTATTTTATTTTTAACTTGTTTCATTATACTCAAATCTTTAAATTCACTGTTATTTTACCATTTTTTTTTTAATTTTATTACCAGGAACATATCTCGGTCTACCAAATACTCTTCTTTTATACTGTGCAACAAGTTCAACAGTCAACAGACTCTCTGTAATAACAGGCAAACATAAATAAAGCCTTTAGTGCACAGGAAAATGCTAGTTAAGCCGATAGTGCTGATTTTAACTTCAATTTTACACTTGCCCCCATGTAACCACTTACATACCTTGAGAGCTATAGTATTCAATCTTATCCTTGCACCATAAGCTACAAACCACATCAAATCTCTCTATTTATTCAAACCCAAAATGGGCTGCCCCTACAAAATGAAAGGACTTTTTTAGTCTTTTAGAAAAAACTTTTACATTTTATACTTTTTATCTTTACAATGATTCCAATAATTTTTTTCCTTCTCCAACTCCAAGGACCGCTATGAAATGTGTAATCCTTTTATATAGAACTATTTTAGTCCCTATGTTTGGCGAGTAATTCAACTTTTTTACACTGCGCCATAATGGCGTTTACTAAACGTTCTGAAATCTCTCAAGGAGTGCATATTCCTCTTGAGCCAGCTTGGATTTCCTTGGAATGATGTACTCCTTGTACCTTCCTACTGCTATGGAGAGTGTTGCTAAGCAACTGTACACTCATCCCCCAACATCCAGGGAAGACACGGTTTTCCAAGCGGGCTGTTAATGCAAAATCAGTCTCTGACCAGCATTTAGATCAAATGTACTTACAATGTATATTTTGTGGCCATTATAAAGTGACCAAAAATCCTAGAATATCATTATACTTTTTTACAATTTGTTCATTTTAACATCACTGGGACTACAGGAGTTTAGCAGGGATATGGTTCCAAAGGATTATATACATTCTTGTTTTACATTCTGTTCAGTATTTGATTGTACTGCTTATTTTCTTTTAGTTATTTTACAACACCTCTACAACACCCCAATTCCCATACAAAAAAGATATATATGTGAGTTCCCCAATCTTATTTAGAAACATGCTTGCCAATTACATTCCAAATTCATTCCTATGGTAGGTTCTAAAGTTTTTAACTGAAAAATCCATTTCATTTCAACTTTCTCCAATTGTTGTATGTAATTTCCACCCCTTGGTGAGAGTTTAACTACTTCTAGTCCCCAGAACCTCAAAGAAGCTCCCGAATGTCCTGCCTGGTTAAAATGTAAAGCTACAGGAGATTGTTCAACCATATTTCTGATGTCACTTTTATGTTCCAGCATTCTTTTTTTGAGCATTCTCTTTGTTTGACCAACATATAATCTGTCACAAGGGCATTGTGTAACATATACTACTCCCTCTGTATTGAAATCTATGTGTTCCCTAATCTGAAATTTCTTATTTATGTGTGGATGTTTAAACACACTTTTTCTTTGCTAATGTTGTTGCAGACTGTACATTGCTCACATCTGGTCATCCCTGGCTGTAAAAGGTCCAGTAATAACTGGATTCCCTTTACTTCAGGTATCTTAAATTGTGAGTGTACCAACTTATCTTTAAGATTACTGTTTTTGCTACTATAATCAGTTTCTGCTGTAAAGATTTGTTTCTAGCGTTATCTGACATTACCATGTGCCAATGTTTATTAACTATTTTTCTAATGTCTGCCATTTTATGATTATATTTAATGGCTAATACTACTCTGTCTTGTTCTTCTTTGATATGGTTATCATATAATAGTTCTTCCCTTGTTTTATTTTCTATCTTGAAACTCACCTGTTTCAAGACTGTTGTTTTGTAACCTCTAGATTTAAATCTACCAATCATGTCCTGTTTATGTTTTTGATAGTCACCTATTTCTTTACAGTTTATTTTCACTCTTACCATCTGTGCGTATGGAATGCTATCTTTAATTTAGGTTTGTGGTAACTTCTACTGTGCAATAATGTGTTTCTATAAGTGTCTTTCCTATAAATATATGTACTAAATTGTCCATTCTCAATTTTCACTAAGAGGTCCAAAAAAGGAATGCTGGCTACACTGTAATTCATAATAAATCTTAAATTATTGTCAAACATATTTAAGATTGTGTTAAATTCTTGTAATTCTTGTTCCATTCTGTCTCATATACAAAATACATCATCAATAAATCTTTTCCATAATTTAATCTTATCTGAATATTTATGTTTGTGTTTATTGAACACCATCTCCTCTTCAAAATTTATCATGTAAGCATTTGCATAAGATGGAGCTATAGTCCTGCCATGGCAGTTTCTCTATCCTATTGGTAAAATACACTATCAAACTCAAAATAATTATTTTGTAAAACAAAAATGCTAATTCCTGTAACATTTCAGTTTTAGGTAATGCTCCACTAGGTCTTTTATTTAAAACTTTACCCATATTTATAACACCTTCCCTATGTGGAATGGAGGTGTATAAATCCACTGCATCCCATGTGACTAGAATAATATTGGTTAGATCCATCCTATCTGATATTGATTCTAATCACTTCATAATATCTGAGGAATCCTGTATATATGTTATGCTTTGTTCAATAAGTGGTTGTACATAATAATTAATGTATTTTGGGACCGGGTCAAAAATGGAATAAATTCCTGAGACTATTGACCTTCCTGGGGGGAGGGTCAAATAAATCCTTGTGGATCTTTGGGATGCTATAAAATGTTAGAATTATGGGATATTCCTTCATTAAAACTCTTAGTTCCCATTCCTGTAGCCAATTTAAATCTATGAATTCTGCTCAATCTCCCTTGTAATAATTTAGTTGGATCCTCCATTAATTGTGAATAGTTTAACCTATTATCTAATAATTTCATGCACATATTTTTATACTTTTCTCTGTCCTGAATAACTATTCCTCCGCCTTTATCAGCTTGCTTTATTACTATTTCTTTATCCTCACTAAGATCTTTCAAAGCTTGTCTCTGTTCTCTTGTTAGATTATGTTGTTTTGACCACAGGGATGTCTTACCTTTGTATAATTCCATAATTTATTTTTCTACTGTATTACAAAATGTTTCAATCCCATGGTTCCGATCCTGAGGTTGGGAAAAAACAGATTTTATATTCAATGCTTTTTTAATCTGCCTTTGTTCTTTATTAATCATAGATTCTGCTGCGGATAGATTTTTTTTTTTAATCATATGACATTTTATTAGTTTTCCATGTATAATCTGCCATCAAAGGGCACATCTGTACCCTGTTCAGGTACAATCAGATTATTACAAACTTATAAGCAAAGTTACATTGAAGTCTTATAAACCTTATAAGGTTCATTAAACTGCATAGGGCTGATTTATCCTAAACACAATTAAAGATCATATACCTTGTACAAAAGGGGAAGGTTATAGTTACCTTCACATCAATCTCCATAGCCTCCATATATCTGGAGTTACTATAAGAGAACACAATAGGGTTCTGTGGAGTATTTTAATGTCCAATATGCATATTTAACTATGGTTAAATGAGAACAACTGCTAAACATCTATCAAATCAGTGCAACAACTGTAAGTGCTGATAGGTAGCATCAGAGGGAAGGATAGACTAGTATGATATAGTGGCAGAAAATGATGTGAACAAGCAGACATTCACAGCTAGTGCCTCATTGGCTATCATTTATACAATGTCAGGAAGCAGGGGATTTTGCAGTGGAGGAAGTGCCACAGAGCATATGTGGGAGTTCAAATATACATCCCACTTTTTGTAGTACTTAGTGAGCTCTCCCTTGGCCACAGCAATAAGTCTCTCAAAAACAGCTAGTCTAGCCATGGCTGTTCACCATTGTGATAAACAGGGGGTACAGGCTGCCTCCACCTCTGTAGGATGGCCCATTTGGCCTCCATTAGGCACGAGGAGCCATGCCTTAGTAGTGGGAAAGTGGGTGCAAAACCGTGGTGTCTCCTAGGAGGAAAGATTGATTGTGAAGAGAAATGGACTGGCCTATAATCCTAGAGCAGTCAGCAAATACTTCAATCAATCAATCAATCAAAATCTTCATTTATCCAGGCAGGAACCATTGAGCAAGGCTCATTTGCAAGGTGGACCTGGTCATGAATACAGCAAAGTACAGTACAGAAGCAGGTATACAAAAAGCAATAATATACAAGGAAGAAAAAGTATATACAGTGTATACAGCACAGTACAAGGTTAAAATAAATAAAAAAAAGCATTATTTTACAATTGAAGAAGTCAGCAGATGTACAATCAACCATAGGCATACAGGGGTTATAAGCAGAGATCTTTTGAGTGAGGCAGCTGGCAACTACACATTATTTATTTATTGAATTTTGATGACCGGGTTGGCCCACTGGGCCCTGGAGGTCCCTTTTTCAAGGCGACCCAGGTGTAGCAACAACTTACAGGTAACAGAACAGTACAGTCAGGTGATTGTAGTGTTTTTAACAATAAAAGACTTCATAGGATTACAGGCGGCAGGTAGTGGAAGACATACAGGCGATAAGGACATAGAAGTTACACATAATGAGAACATTTTACATCTTAAGTTCGTGATTAGATTGAGAGTGCTCTGGTAAAGGCAAGCAGTAGCTAAAGACCTAGGTTAGCTTCTTTATGGGCATAGTGGAAGGGGGATATATTGGGACATAAGTGCACCCCATCCTTTGGGGGAGGTCCATTATGCTACCAGGATGGCTATGTATGGTTGGGTCCATTGAGCTACCAGGATGGCTGTGCATGGTCAGGTCCTGTAACAAAGGCATGTGCTCCTGTCGAGCATATAGGGGAAAGAGGCTGTGTATGATAATGATGGAGGAGGGGTAGATAATTGGGACACTGCTATGGATGGGGTGGGACTTTTGCCAGGCTGGAGTGGACAGGGAAGGGTGGGTGCAGCAGGAAGAGTTAATAGGGAAAGAGTGAGAACCAGGGGTAGAAACATGGTAAATGTCAGGATGGAAAGGGGGAGTTACGGAATTAGTGGGCTAGCGGTGAGGAAAAATTTGCAAGGTGCTTTCATGTAGTGATGGGAGAGTGCCTTGAAGATATTCAGGCTAACAGGGCAGCTCAGCTTCAAGTTCCTTTGTAAACCATTCCACAATGTGGGTAAAGAGTAGCTTAGAGCAGCTTTGCTGAAATGAGTTTTGACCTTTGGAACTTGGAGGGCAATTAGGAATAGCTCCTTAGAGGGTAGGTGCCTAACACTCCGGGGAATACAATCTAAGACTTATGAGGGAGCTTGTTTGTCACCGCCTGAAGGTCCATAGGGCGGCATTTCTATTCCTTCTATAGTGAAGGGAAGTCCAGCCTAACGAAGGGTACAGGGAGCAGTGGTGTGTGGAAAGTGGAAGGCCAGTAATGAACCTGATAGCTCTGTGGTAGAGGGTGTCTAACTTAGCCAGTGCAGAGGCAGTGCAGTGGCTGTAAAGCAGGTCCACATAATCTATTAAAGATAGGAAGGTAGCTTGAACCAGTTGAATCTTGGCCTCCTTTGTGAGCAGGTGGTAAATTCTGTAGAATAGTCCTAATCTTTGCCTTAGTTTCTTCTGTAGTTCTTCGAGATGGTCAGCGAAGGAAAGTTTATGATCGAGCCAAACTCCTAGATATTTGAATTTAGCTACATACTCTAGTGTTTCTTCAAGAACAGTGGTGTGTCCAAAAGACTTGCAAACTTGGGCAAGACCATAGTATGTGAAGTAAATGAGCAGGGGAAGAGTGACACCTCCAGCAGTGATCAGAGGGGATGATTTTTAAGGTACATAGGGCTGAAGGGGCTCTGTACCATCTAAGGAGGATTTTTAATTGAATTAACTGACTCTTGACATCCTCATATGCTGTATGGGCAGCTCTGAGGCAATCTGACCACTGCCATGGGGATATGGGGTGTTGTAGTTCATGTTCCCAAGTGGTTCTACTAAGTGAGGTAGTATCAGGGTGTGCATCTCTAAGGATTTTATAAAGTGAGCTTACAAGGCCTTGGCCCTTCCTACAATGGGGAGTGGTTAAGCCATGCCATGGTGACTGAACTGTTTGCTGCTTTAAAAGGGTGTTAAGGCACTCTGACCTGTAAAATTTCCAAAATCTGTCGATGGTAGCCCATACCAATCTCAGATCCGCCTCAAAGGACATGAGGGTCCTAACATGTGGGAGAAGAAGGTCTCCCTATTATTTGATACCACTAGCAGCCCATGAGGGCCACTTGAGTATTTTGTGGTCTACTGTGACAAGATAGTTACCCCAGAGTGGAGCGAGATGATGGGAGGGAGGTAGTCTGAGCCTGGGACCCTGGTAAGTGCCATCGCCCTACGCCATGACCTGCATGTTTCTGTCATGACTGGTGTAAGATGGTGATCCCTAGATTTTTTCCTAGACAATAAGGAGTACAGGGGGGTGGCTATAGATAGAGCAGTTTCCAAACTAACCCATTGGGGTGGGGGGGGAAACGGGGAAGGAACCAAGAGGTAGCCCGGGTCATACTGAAGGCCAAGTGATAGCCCATGAACCAGGGAAGCCCCAGCCTGCCCTTGGTCCAGTGGGCTTGCAGCTTTGTTCGTCCCCATCTCGGGGCTTTACCCTCCCACAAGAAGAGTGAAACTAAGTTGTCTAGGGCTTTGAATGGCTTTGGAATGAGCGGGATTGAGAGGTTATACAATAGGTAGGAGACTCTAGAAAAAATTAATATTCAGATAGCCTCTATCTTGCCTTTCAAAGTCAAGTTCAGCTTTCTCCACCACTGGACCTTGGCCACCAGGGAAGTCAAAAGAGGAGAGAAATTAGCTGACTCTATATCTTTCCAGGATTAGGGAACATGTATCCCTAGGTATGGGAACCCCTGAGGGGCCCAGGTAATATCAGTACCAGTAAGGCAGTGCCTGGTGTGTGCCCCATTCAGGGGAGAGAGAGTAGTTTTCTTTTGATTTATTGTTAATCCTGACAAAGAGGCAAACTCTTGTAAAATGGTCAGTATCCTAGGTATAGAGTTTTGAGGGTTAGAAAGGGCAAGGAGCATATCGTCCACATATGCATTGACCAGGTAGAATGACTTCTTCATGGGGATACCAATAATGTCTGGAGTATTTATAAATTTCCTGATTAATGGGTGCAGGGCGATTAGGAAGAGTAGGGGAGAGAGGGGGCAGCCCTGTCTGGTTCCTCATTGTAGCATAAATGGGCGAGAATTATCCCTGTTGGTGATAATACGAGCTGTGGATGAGTGGTACAATGTCAATACCCAAGAGCAAAAAGACATCCCAAACCCATACAATTTGAGGACATTATGTAGGTACACCAATTCCAGGGAGTCAAAAGCCTTAGTGAAATCTATGGCCAGGGCGGCTGTTGGGGTTTTGGACTGAAGTGCCAAACATTTGAGATTTAGAACTAGCCGGATGTTATCAGCACTTGATTTCCCTTTCTGAAATCCAGTCTGAGAGGAGTGGATCAGGGTAGGCAGGATGCAAGACAGCCTAGTCGCCAGGACGTTTGCAATTATCTTGGTATCTACCGATAACAGTGTTATGGGTCTAAAATTCGCACAGAGTAGAACATCTGAGGCTTTTTTGGGGATTAAGGTGATAAGGGCCTCGCGCATAGTGGGGGGTAGTATACCATCTTTTTGGGCATCCTGAAGGGCTCTTAACAGTGGATCAGTAATTTCATCTTGGAGGAGTTGGTAGAGTTCTACCGACATCCCATCTTGCCCCGGGGCTTTCCCTTTCGCCATCTGGGACATAGCAACACACAGCTCTTCAGTTGTAATCAGGGCATCTTGGTCCTTACAATTGTCAGCCGAGAGCTGGGGGAGTGGTGTGGTCTGACAAAAGGTCTCCAGCCATTGGGAGAGTATCTCACCTGGGGTCATATTCTGGGATTGATAGAGCTCCTGATAAAAGCTGAGCATCTCCTCATTGATGGCCTTAGGTGTCAACAGTAACTTGTCTTGACTATTCTTAAGGGCCTAAATCCTGGAGGAGGCTTGCTGCTTCCATGGCCAATAGGCTAATAACTTCCCACTTTGTCCCTCCCTCCCAAAATCTATGTTTAGCTTGGATCAATTGCCACTCTGCCTTTTATTCAATAGCACGTGGATCTGATATTTCAAACCTGTGATCTGGGCCAGCAGCGGGGAGTTGAGGTTGTTCTCAGGGGAAGCTTTAAACTGGTGCTCCAACTTAGTGAGTTCGCCCTGCAACTCTTGAATTTGTTTCATTCGCTCTCTATTTTTGGCTGCGGAGTACAAGATAATTCTTCCCCTGAGAACCAGCTTAAAAGCTTCCCAAACAGTGGTCGATTGGGTCTCTCCAGGAGTATTAAGAGAGAAATAAAATTGTGCCTCTCTCTTAATATAGTCTCGGAAGGTCTCATCCTGTAGTAATAGGGGATTGCATCTCCATCTTGTGGAGCGGGGGCTTTGACCTGGCGAGGAGAATGTAATCATCACTGGGGCGTGGTCCAAAATGATTATGTTGCCGATGGTTGCGTCTCCTACCCCTGGCATAGCTATATTGTTAGCCAGCCAAATATCTAGCCGACTATAAGTACCATGAACGTTCGAATAGAATGTGTAGTCTCTTCCCTTCGGATGGGTCATCCTCCAGGGATCCCCTAAGGCCCATTCTGTATTTAAGGCATTTAGAGTTGCTAACACTTTAGGGTGGGCTTGCAGAGTGGGGAGGGATTTGTCCAGAAATATGTCCTGAACTACGTTATGGTCTCCTCCTAAAAGGATTGGAATATCTGACTCCCCCTCTGTCAAGTCTGCAAAGGCTTGGCTGAGTTCAGTATAGATTTCGACTGTATCAGAGTTGTGCCCATACACATTAGCTATTATGACTTTACCCCCCAGGTAAGCAAGTTCAGCAGCTATCCATGTCCCCTGGGAATCTAATCATTGGCCCTCCACTGTCCAGGGTCCTGTCTTCTGAAGAAGAATGACGACACCCTTGGACTTGGTAGTGGCACAGCTAGCCAGTACAGTCCCCACCCAAAGTTTCTTTAACCATTGCACTGTGTGACTCATGAGATGCATCTCCTGGAGCAGGGCTACATCTGCCCCTAGGGTGTGCAGAAATTGCAGAACCTTGGTACACTAAGCAGGGTGGTTCAGTCCTTTGACATTTCAGGAGACGCACCTCCAGTCTCCCCATGCATTGGGATGTGCTGCCATCAATGTTCACCACCAAACAGATAAAAGGAAAACAGGTGTACTCACCCTATATGCAGGGGTACAGAAAATCAGCAAAGAAGATAACAAAAATGCCCTACCACCACTTCGTGTTAGATCAAACGTGTTTGCTATCCACAGCGGAGATACAGTTAGAGTGGGCTGAAAAAAAAAAGAGTTGAGGATAGAGAGTACTTTAAGAAGTTCCTAGGTAGGTTAAATAGGCAGACAAGAAAAATATATCACAAGTTAATATAACCAACAGTAACTATCCTATACTAAATAGATTTGTAACCACAGTGATACAAACATGTCAACCAAGTAGCAAGCAAAAACTTAAGGACTGGTGCTGAGGTGGACGTGTGATGAGGGACAAGCCCTATGAGCCACATTGCTTCAGACACCAATATAGAGGCATAAGGGGGATCACACCAGTCATGGGTGCTCTGTCCCAGCCCAACTCTTTTTAACCAAATGTTAGGCCGGATCTGGAGAGCTGAGCCATGCCAATAGCTCAGTTCCTGCTCTGCCTTAGGTAGTCCAAAGACAGCAGGCAATACTGCCTATGGGGGAAGGGGGAGTGGATATAGGGAGAGGTGGGGGGGCCTCTGTCAACTGTCGTGCCACTATCCCCAGGTCGGGGATCAAAAGGGAGGAGGGTAGCCAGATGTGATGCCTGGAGTGACTACAGGCTGTATATATAACTATGCTGCCCTAGGCGTATGTTGCTTGCTGCCATATTTATTTATTTATTTAAGCGATTTACCAGGAAGGCATGCTGAGCAGAGTACCACTCGATTCCAGATGCGCCTGGGGGTAGGGAGTTACAATGGTACAGTAATACAGCAGAAACAAAACATACATAATGTGTTTAGGACAAGCAATGGATGAAGCAGTCATAATACAGTAAGCGAGGGTACAATTTCTTTTATCGTTACAATACATTAGGTGCAGACCAAAAATGGAGTAACCTAGACTGGTGCACAGCTGAAAGTTAGGAAGTGAGGGGTACTAAGGGGGGGGTTACAGGACAGTTGGTAGAGAAGTGCTGCTGGCTGGGCATTTACTATGGAGTACTTGTGGAGTGTCTAATATCGGCTGCCAGGGAATTCCATAATTTGGGCAACCTGAAGCGGAAAGCAGCCTGGCCAGACTGGGTGAATCTGTGTAGAATGTGCAGGAGCCTAGTGTCTATATTTCTGAGAGCGTACACAGGTGGGGAGAGGGCGGTTAGGGAGGATGACAGGTAGGAAGGGAGTGTCTGCGACCAGAACTTAGCAGAGGCTCTAGCACAGTGAAGCAATCATCTGTTGTGTAGAGAGGGGAGGTCCAAGGATTGGTAGAGGACACAGTGATGGGTGTTGGGAGGACGGTCCAATGAGAAACGAGAGAAGGAGTTGAAAAGGGGATCAAGCCTAGCTAAGGAAGTTTGGGGGCAGCACAGTAGACAACATCACCATAATCCATAATCGGAAGGGTCATTTTTTGGACTACTGCTTGTCTGGTAGGTAGAGGTATGCAATTTTTGTTCCGGTAGAGGGCTCCCAACATGGGATGCAATTTTTTGTGTAGAGCATCTATATGTGCTGAAAAGTCAAGGTGCTGATCTAACCAGACACCGAGATAACGATATGAGGTGCAGGCTTCTAGTGGGGAGCTATCCAGAGTGTAGAACGTAGGTGGTGCAGTAAGCCGGGTTAGTTTGGCCCAAGAGCTGAAGGTGAGGGAGACTGGTTTTTTTTGAGTTTAGGAATAGTAGGTTAGAGATGAACCAACGTTGGATGGAGTCAAAATCCTTCTGTAGGCAGGCTGTCATGGATGGGCCAGAGGTAAACAGCACCGCATCGTGGCTCATGATATATGATAGCCGCTTGTGGGCAGGCAGCAGGCAGGTCATTGAGAAAATAGAGAACAACAGCAGGCCAAGTACAGACCCTTGGGGACTCACTGGTGACAGGGAGTGAGGTGGATCTAGCGAGTCAATGCGGACTGATTGGGACCTACCTGTCAGGTATGAGTGGAACCAGTTATCTGTGTTCACAGACAGTCCAGCTTGAGCGATTTTAGCCAGCAGCAGGGATGGAGACCATGTTGAAGGCTTTGCCAGGTCGATAAATATGGCTGCTGTTATTTCCCTGTGTCCATACCCATAAGGATGGAGTTAGTGAGGTGAAGGAGGGAGGTGGTGGTGGAGTGATTTTTCTGAAGCGGCCTGGCAGGGGTGAAAGAATGATATGGTATCTAGATAGTGGTGGAGCTGGGAGAGTACAAGGCTCTTGAATTTTGGCTAGGATGGGGAGCAGGGATATAGGATGGTAGTTGGATGGTGAGGAAGGTCCCCTTCTTTGGCTAGGGAATGACTGTGGCTTGTTTCCGTAAGTTGGGGACTGCCCCGGGTTTAAATGACAGGTTATAGAGCAAGGGTAGCGGGTGGGCTATGGCAGGTGCTGAGAGCAGGAGCATTTTGGAATCAAGGCCCGATGGACATTTACCTTTGGATGGGTTGAGTGACTGCAGTATTTTTAGCACCTGGCCAGGTGAGACTGGGCAGAGCGAGAAGGAGGCCTGGGAGGGTACAGTAGGGGGAACAAAGGACAGTGGATGAGGATGGGAGGAGAATAGGGAAGAAGCAGTGGTGGAGAAATATGAATTAAACTCGGTGGCAGCCAAGCTAGGATCCATGATGATTTTTCCTTCAAGGTTGAGAGTGGAGTGGGGGTTGGGATGTGGGGAAAGAAGGGATTTTATTGACTTCCAGAATTGAGTAGGGGGAGCTAAGTTATTGTTGAACGCAGTTTTAAAGTAATTTGATTTGGCCTGTCGTATGAGTCTTGTACAGGCATTTCTTAGCAACCGGTAGTGTTGCTGAGCAGTTTGGCCACCTGTGGCCTTGAAGGATTTCCAGGCACGGTCTCTGGCTCATAGGTGTTCCATGAGGTTAGTTGTTACCCATGGTACGTGGGATCCTCTTACTCAGGATCTCCTGAGCGGAGCATGGAGGTCCCAGATGGCTAGGAAGTTTGTAGAGAAATATTTCAGGGCCTCGTCCATGGAGGTGGCCCTAGGGATGAAAGACCAGTTAGTGTTGGTGAGGTCGCTTTGGAGAGCTGTCAGATCAAGGGATTTATAAACTCTGTTTGTGAAGCATGGGGGTGGGGGGCCATGAGTCGGAAGATTTTACGCACCATATAAATCATATGGTGGTCACTAAGGGAGTCAGGTAGAAGGCCAGCTTTAACGATCCGATGAGGGTGGGTAGTTAGTGCCCAATCCAGTAGTGTGTGTTTGTTGGATTTGTGGTTTAGGCGAGTGGGTTTCTCTATTTGCTGGGACAAGTTTAGAGCATTTATTTGGTATCGCGATTTGGAGGCTGCGCTGCCTAGCCAGTTCTGATTGAAATCACCAAGGATATGAAGTTCGCTGCCTTCTGTATGGGACCTCAGGTTGTCAAGGTGGTCAAGAATGCAACCCAGAGGTGTATCTGGCAGGCAGTATGACCCTGCTATGTATACTGGGATAGAGTGTGGCAGGGGGATTTTGATTAGAAGGGAATCTATAGATTGTATTGGTGCCGTCGGAGTGATTATGGAAAACTGGAGATTGGAGGAGATATACATGGCAGTGCCACCACCCTTCTTTCTTCCCTGTCTGTCTTGGCGGATTAGGGAGAACCCGGGTATTGAGAATTCTTCATCCTGGTTATGTGGCTTCAGCTAAGATTCAGTGATGATTACAATATCAGGGCAAAGGGCAAGGACAGTGGTTTGTAGGGCAGCTATTTTGTTTAGGATGCTGCATATGTTTAGGTGGACAATTTTAAAACTTTTAGGGAGGTGCATAGCCAATGCAGGGGGTTGAGCAGCTATGGTTGCAGGTGGTCCTGGGTTACATTCAATGTCCCCGGCTATAAGGAGAAGGAGAGCCAGGGTGTGCCTTAGTAAGCACATGGTCTTTAGTGATGACCCGCGTCGAGTGGAATGGTTGGAAGTTAGTAAGTTAGTCTTAGGGTCTGAGTAGAGGGGGATATATAGGGCAGGTTTCTCAGCATGGAAAGAGGGAGGGGGGATAGAGGCCCCCAGGGACCAAGTATGCCAGTGGTACTGGTTGTGGTCCACTAGTGCTGAGGAGGAGTGGAGGGGTGGCTTGGTAATTGAAGAGAAATGTGGCAATGAATCAGGTAGAATAGGATGGGACGAAGGCGGAAGGGAAGATAAGGTTAGGCAAAGCATAATGATTGTTAATGTGAGAAACTGCATTTTTTTTTTCAGTAGTAGATTGAAATCTGCTCTGCGGTGGCCACTAGTGGCTGAATAATATAAGGAGCTAATGGGAAAGTGGGCTGATTGGTTAATGAGCTCACGAGGTCAGCAGCAACTATATGGGAGGAGCTCACCAAGGATGGTGGTGGGCAGTGGGGCCTGGCGAGCATGTGCAGGCAGGCTAGAGCTCCCTGAAGCAGCTGCAAGCTGGGGTCGCTACCTGGTGCTCTGTGCTGCTCCATAGTCCATGGGAGAAATTCGGCATCGACCGCACAGCAGGAAGGGACAAAAAAGGCAGCTTTAAGTAGAGAAAGGTAGGTAGGGAGGAGGAGCTAATTACTTCTATGTCGTCTTAACATGCAACAATTTATAATTATGCAGTTTTAAATCTCTAAAGCAGTGATACAGGCTGTAGTTTACAGAAAAAAGTACATGGGATTCAGGCTTGCTTTAAACAGTCTGGTGCAGAGCAGCTTAGCCAAGTAAAAGATCTTTTACACGCAGAGTTCACTTTCTAATAGCATACAAGCAGTACAGCTCTGTTCCCCTAGGTGATTTTGTGCCTAGTTTAAAGTGAAAGGCAGTACGGCTCTATCCCTTAGTGCTTTTGTTCCTCATTAAGGTGCACGGCAGTACTGCCTGATTCCCTGGTGTTTCTTCCCACTTGTGTAAAAGCAGTACAGCTAGGTTCCCTTAAAGTACAAGCCCCTGAGCTGGTGGCCTTGATGGAAGAGGGATGCCTGGATATCGTAGCAGTCACAGAAACATGGTACACAGAGAACCATGACTGAGATGTTAACATACCAGGGTACGAACCTACATGAGAGACAGGCAGGAGAGAAGAGGGAGGAGTAGCTCTCATGTAAAGGAAGGGATAAAAGCAACTGAACAAAAGAGTAAACAGGGAGGAGGGAGGCACTGTGGGTCACCTTGAGACTGGAAAGGGCACCACAATCTGCACAGGGTTGTGTACAGACCCCCATGTCAGGGGAGGGAATGGACAAGGATATGATAGAAGGCATTCTTAGAATGGCAGAGAAAGGGAGATACTGTTGATGGAGACCTGAATATGCCAGATGTTAACTGGAGCACATTTGCTGCAGCCACATCCAAGAGCAGGGCCATTCTTGATGCCCCGCAGGCAGGCCTTAGACAGCTAGTTCGAACCCACTCATGAGGGAGCAATCTTAGACCTCAGACTCTCAATCGAGGGGTGGGAGGATCTCAGATCTAGAAGTAAGTGGGTTGCCATCTGGGGACAAGTGACCATCAAACAGTGTGGTTCACGTTAAACTCAGCTACAGAGTCAAGCCATACAAAAGTGACGGTACTGGACTTTAGGAGGGCTGACTTTGGCAAGATGGGAGAGTGCCTCAGAAAAGCACTAGCAAACAGGCTAGAAGGAGGTGTGGAGCAACAATGGGGAATCATCAAAACTGCCATCACAGAGGCAACAAGCCTTTGTGTGAAGCAAATAAACAAATCAAAATAAAAGAAAAAGCCACTATGGTTCTCAAAATAGGTGGCTGTGAAAGTCAGGAAGAAAAAGATAGCATTCCAGAAGTATAAGGAAACACAGAAGGAGCAGGACAGAGAGCTGTACCAGTTAAGGCAGAAGGAAGCAGGGAGGGAAGTCAGAATAGCAAAGGCCCAAACTGAGGAAAAGATAGCCAACTCAGTTAAGAAGGGGGATAAAACCTTTTATAGGTACATCAGCGAGCGTAGAAAGACAAAGGGAGGGATAGTGAGGCTGAATAGAATGAACGATGGGTGGGCAGAGGGGACAGTGAAAGCAAGGATACTGAACGAATATTTCTGCTCAGTATTCACAAAAGAGGAGGGGAAGTGCCTAATCCAATTAACAGAATCACTCTTGATAGGGGTCAATCCCAGTCCTTTCATAGAAGAAAGGTTCTGCAAGAACTCCTAAAACTGAAGGTGGACAAAGCAATGGGTCCTGATGGAATTGACCCCAGAATTCTAAAAGAATTAAGGGAGGAACTAGTGAAACCACTGGCTACTCTTTTTAATAAATCATGGGAGGATGGTGTGGTACCCGAGGACTGGAGGAAGGCGGATGTGATTCCGCTTCACAAAAGTGGGACCAAGACAGAGGCAGAAAACTACAGACCTGTCAGTCTGACCTCTGTGGTAGGGAAGTGATGGAGTCACTTCTGAAGGAAAGAATAGTTGAGTATCTAGAGGCCAGTGGAGCACAGGACCCAAGGCAGCATGGGTTCACAGTGGGAAGGTCATGTCAGATGACTCTAATAGATTTCTTTGACT
Source organism: Neoceratodus forsteri (assembly GCA_016271365.2). Taxonomy (NCBI): domain Eukaryota; kingdom Metazoa; phylum Chordata; order Ceratodontiformes; family Ceratodontidae; genus Neoceratodus; species Neoceratodus forsteri. The sequence goes on from CM057456.1 coordinate 1,372,291,411, forward strand.
GGGTGACCAAAATTGTAGACCAGGGAGGGGCTGTGGACATGGCCTACCTAGATTTTAGCAAGGCATTTGACACAGTCCCACACAAAAGATTAATAGTCAAATTAACCAGCCTGGGAGTGGGTCCCAGGGTGGTAGCCTGGGTAAAACATTGCTACACAACAGGACACAGAAGGTAATTGTAAATGGAGTCCACTTTGAAGAAAGAGGGGTTACTAGTGGGCACCGCAGGGTTCAGTATTGGGTCCAGTCCTTTTAATGTCTTCATCAGTGACATTGCAGAGGGACTGGAAGTAAAAGTATGCCTTTTTGCAGATGACACAAAGATCTGCAACAGGTTGATACACAGGAGGCGTGGAAAGGATGAAAAGGGACTTGGCAAGGTTGGAGGAATGGTCAGAAGTATGGCAGCTAGGATTCAATGCAAAGAAGTGCAAAATAATGCACCTGGGAAACAAGAACCCAGGGGTAGAATACACAATGGGTAGGGAGGTAGTAACAACAAGAAAAAGGAAAGGGACCTGGGGGTAATCATATCAGATGACCTTAAGGTTAGCAAGCAATGTGAGAAGGCAGTAGGGAGGGCTGGGGGGATACTGGGATGTATAGGGAGAGGCATCAGCAGCAGAAAACAGGAAGTTGTTATCCCCCTGTACAGACAGTTGGTGAGACCCCATCTGGAGTACTGTGTCCAGTTCTGGAGACCCCCACCTCCGCAAGGACATAGACAGGATAGAGGTAGTCCAGAGGAGGGCAACTAAATGGTGCAGGGTCTGCAAGAGAGCCATATGAGGAGAGACTAAAGGTGCTTATAATGTATACCTTGAGGAAAGAAGGGAGAGGGTGACATGATAGAAACTTTAAGTACCTCAGTGGAATCAACAAAGTCCAAGAGGGTAGCATCTTTCAGAAAAAGAGACTTGTAAGAACAAGGGGACACAATTTAAAGATAGAAGGAGGGCGGTTCAGGGGCAATGTGAGGAAGTATTATTTCACAGAGAGGGTAGTGGATGCATGGAACAGCCTTCCTGAGGAGGTTGTGGGGTCTAAAACTGTGGGAGAATTCAAGAATGCATGGGACAGACATAAGGCAATTTTTGTGGTGGGTAGGAAGAAATAGGCTGTTGGTTAACTAGGATCTGCGGCCTATCCTGTAGGTAGGGAAATGGGCAGACTAGATGGGCCAAGCGGTCCTTATCTGCTGTCAAAGTCTATGTTTCTATGTTTCTAAAGCAGTACGGCTCTATTCCCCTATAAAATACTGTTCCTCTGATACAGATTCAGGTCGGTTTTGGAGTCAGAGTGCTGTGAAAAAACTATCAGCACTGCTCCTCCGATACAAAATCCAAAAGCACAGTCAGTCCTTCTACAGGAAAAAGGCACCAAGTTTGAAATTCTGTGGTGCAGCTCCCTGAAGCAGCTGCAAGCTGGGATCGCTACCTGGTGCTCTGTGCTGCTCCATAGTCCGCGGAGGAAATTCAGTGGCTGTGGGGAGGGCTGAACAGCTTGCCCTCGCGACCGCACTGCTTTCCTTGGTCAGGGGGTGGTGGTCTGGATGCAGAGGTCCTGCCGCCAGCAGGTAGCAGTGCCAGGGCCACTCAGCTGAAGTGGAGAGCCTTTGTTTGGGCTCTGTCTGCTTCTCTTGGTCAGGGGTGGCGGGCTGGATGCAGAGATCCTGCCGCCAGCACGTAGCTGCGCCAGGGCCACTCAGCTGAAACGGGATCCTGGCATTGAGGGAGGGGGTTTGCTTTGGGCCTTTCATATATTGATGACAGAGCTGCAGCAGTCTGATATCACCCATTCTCTGTTTCCTGGGTGGTTTCTGGTTGATTGCGAGTGGGGGGAGCCCTTATTGGGCGAACCATTCCGTCCACAGTTGAGGTCTCCTGGAGAGTTGGATCCCTTTCTGTTGGTTCCCACGTCCTTGCCGCTTCTTGGCTCCCAGAGGTGTCTAGGGGATGTAGTTCTAGGTTGCATGCCCGGCAAGTGGCACTGAATCCAGGCCTCGTTTTTTTCAGTGCCCCGAAAAGACAGTCAAGCATGTTCCCAGCAGTGTGAAGGGATCATGGCTAAGAGAAAAAAAGAAGGGGGGTTCACACTCTTAGAGCCAGGGGATGGGTCATGGGGGGGCGTAGGGGGGGTGTATTCTACGGGATCATTGGATAAATCGAGGGAGCCCCATAAAAGCAGCAGCATCTACAGCATCCAACAAGGGGATTTATGATCAATGGCCCTCCTAGTGGCAGTTCCATGTAGGTATCTCCTGAAGGGGATACAGATCATGGCAAAAGTGTACAAAGGCTCGGGAAGCAGCTACACAGGTAGCTGACATGTGTCTTCAAGGCAACTCTGATTCAACAGTTCGAAGCAGTTTCAGCAGGTGTGGTATGTGAAGCAAGTGCCTCTGCAAACGACACAAGTCCCAGTTTAAGCAAGCCCTTGCTTGCCACCTCAAGATCCTCAGATTGGTCCACTGTAGTAGCCCAGTCTATAGGAATCGGATCATTCATCACATCAGTCTCGTCTTCAGGGTGATCCAAGCTCTCTTCAGCAGCCTTAGAATGTGAATCCACTCTCAGAAGTTTAGCAGGAGGGGAGGCACTAGCATTGTCCAGTACAAACGATCGCTGGCTTCTGGATCGCTGTCATTGTCTAGCTAGCAGCGGTTGTGGAGCGGGATCCTGGCATTGAGGGAGGGGGCTTGCTTTGGGCCTTTCATATATTGATGACAGAGCTGCAGCAGTCTGATATCGCCCATTCTCTGTTTCCCGGGTGGTTTCTGGTTGATTGCAAGTGGGGAGCCCTTATTGGGTGAACCATTCTGTCCGCAGTTTAGGTCCCCCAGAGAGCTGGATCTCTTTCTGTTGGTTCCCACGTCCTTGCCGCTTCTTGGCTCCCAGAGGTGTCTAGGGGATGTAGTTCTAGGTAGCATGCCCGGCAAGTGGCACTGAATCCAGGCCTCAGCTTCCTTGGGTGACTCAGCTGTGAAGGATTGCCCATTTTTTGAGAAGTGAAGTGCCGTGAGGCTCTTGACGCAGTAAAGTACAGAGTTGGCATGTAATATTTTTTTCAGTGGGTTGTGTGCACGGCGCTTTGCCACCACCTCCTGTGTAAAGTCTTTATAAAATGAGATCGGCTTGCCTCACCAGGTTAGTTCCCCCAGGTCTCTCACAGCTCACAGCATGTGCTGTTTGACAGAGAAACGCAGTAAGTAAGCAATAATCTCCGGGTCCTCTGGTGTTATTTAGGCTGCCGAACTCGATGGGCATGCTCTACCACCACTGGCCCTTCCAGCATTCTTCCAGTAATAGTGGAATCCACTCATTTAAAATTTTCCATATTTGGTACTTCAGCCCCTCCGGTACACCCAGTATCCATATATTATTTCTCCTACTGCAGTTCTCCTGATCTTCCACCCCTAAACCAAAGCTGTTCCAGTTTAGCCTCATGGTCCCGCAGCTTTTGCAGTATGTGCATATGCCAGCTGCTCTAGTTCCTCAGTCCTCTGTTCAACAACATTGTGCTTGTCCGCCAGCCAGCGTACATCTGCCACAGTACCCGTTAATGACGGTGCCAATTGTGTCCATCTGATTAGCAGTGCCTCAAGCATTTTAGTAATATTTGCCAGGGCCTCCCACCTAGGCTTGGTCATTAGTCAGTGGTTTATCCTGATTAGGCACTTTGGTTGATTGCTCGCTAAGGGATCCATCTTGCTGCTATGGGCAGTATGTAGCTAAGCGCTCTGATCCTTGGACAATTAGTCTGTAACACGGTGCCAGAGCTCACTGGGGCCCGTGAATGCATCTACGATCGCAGGTTCACTTAATCACTCTCTAGTGCTCGGTAAGTGGGAGAAGGAGGAGATGTGGTGTCAGGAATCTTGACCGTAGAAATGAGGCTCCACTCAAGAGTACACGGAGGCCTATGGAGGCCTAGCATTGTCAGTGACTCGTTTCTGCACAGTACTCCTAAAGCAGCAAAGACATGAATTCTCACGGAAAACTGTTTCACATCAGTCACAGAGATAAGAGGGATTAGCCCATAGTAGAGGTTAGCTTCTCAGTCCAGCATCATAGTAGATTCTATTGAATTGTTTGTCAGGCTGGAGCAGAGGAAAAGATTATGCAGCCATCTTCTCTGGGTCCAAGCCACACCCCTGCAAATAGATTTTTTAATCTTAGTGCTCTGAAAAACTTTTGTAAATCCACTTCCAATTCAAATAGGTTAACTGGCTGTGAAGGGGCAAAAGATAAACCCAGACCTAAAACATATTCCTCTATTTTAGATAATTTCCTTTTACTTACATTGAAAATGGGTATTACTTGTGGGTCTGTCTGGCTGACCCCCTGTCCATATATGATGTTCTTATTGTTTTTTCACCTGTCCCTCCTCGCCCCCCTTCCCTCCTGGCCCCACAAAAACCCACTTGTGGTCTTGTGAATTATCTACTGGTATTGGCATTTCTTAATTCATATCTAGACTCTCCTAGGTCTTCTGTCAATGTGCTGGGCTGTTGCGACTCACCTGTGTGTTGGTATTCATCTTCTGTTTGTATATGTGAATCTCTTGTATAACTGTTATCACTGTCTGTGCCACTCTCTGTATTGTATTTTGATGGTCTTCTTCTGTTATATTGTTTATATGTATAAACCCTGTTTTCTTTATAATCATTTGTATCCCTAATAAACTTTCTAATTTTTTGTTGTTTTAGTTTATCCTCATACTCCAATAATTTCTATTTTATCTCCTCAATGTTACGTGTAAACTCTTCTGCTTCCAATTGTTGTTTTAATAGTTCCTGGGTCCTCGGTGTATCCTCTGCCAGTATCTTTCTTTCATCAATTATTGCTTCTATCAGTGCATACATAAAGTTGCAACTAGCCCTGTTATGAATGCCATCCCATTTAGTAAATAATTTGTGTGTATTTATCCCAATATTGGGTTAGACTGCTATCCTAAGACTCCTGGGAATTCTACTGTGTTCTAAATACTGTGTAAGGGTTAAACCATGCCATTCTAGTCTAGTGTCTCTAAATTTATAATTTTCTATTTTTTGTGCTAAATTTTTAGGGATTTCCCCCATTTTTGTCATAAGATCTCTGCTGCCCCTCATGGCTTGAAATAATGATTTTCTCTCATCTTCCAAATAAGTAGTGAAATGCAAAGTGTTCTGAACACTGTTACCAATATCTTGCAATGCTGCTTTTCCCTCCTCCATATTTTAAACTTAATTTATATGGTAAACACACAATTTTGTTCAACTCTTTATATTTAATACTGACTATTAAGCCTAAAAATCTGAAATATCTCTTTATTGATTTTTACATAAATATTTTTTACACCAACATCTGAATCCTATGTAACCCACCCTCAAGGTACATTCATAAAACAAAACACGATGAATACAATTTGGGAAATGGTGGCTTTTAATTTCATCTGTAACTCCCTTGAAGGTTCCAATCACTTCAACGAAATTAAATAAATGCAGGGAGTTCTCAACATATTTTTCAACAATAAATAACTTGACCAGTGTATTGATGTTCCACTTCTTTTTATTGTTTTATCAGCCCCCTTCATTTTGCTCCTCAGAACTTGTTCAAGGGGTATTTAGAATCTGTTTTAACAGAAAATAATTTTTATTTTATTTTTAACTTGTTTCATTATACTCAAATCTTTAAATTCACTGTTATTTTACAAACAAAAATTGTTTTATTTTATTACCAGGAACATATCTCGGTCTACCAAATACTCTTCTTTTATACTGTGCAACAAGTTCAACAGTCAACAGACTCTCTGTAATAATAGACAAACATAAATAAAGCCTTTAGTGCACAGAAAAACGCTAGTTAAGCCGATAATGCTGATTTTAACTTCAGTTTTACACTTGCCCCCACGTAACCGCTTATACATACCTTGAGAGCTATAGTATTCAATCTTATCCTTGTACCATAAGCTACAAACCACGTCAAATCTCTCTATTTATTCAAACCCAAAATGGGCTGCCCCTACAAAATGAAAGGACTTTTTTAGTCTTTTAGAAAAAACTTTTACATTTTATACTTTTTATCTTTACAATGATTCCAATAATTTTTTTTACCTTCTCCAACTCCAAGGACCGCTATGAAATGTGTAATCCTTTTATGTAGAACTGTTTTAGTCCATAGCTTCAGTGATTAATTCAACTTTTTTACACTGTGCCATAATGGTGTTTCCTAAATGCTCTAAAATCTCTCAAGGAGTGCGTATTCCTCTTGAGCCCACTTGGATTTCCCGAGGAAGTGATGTATCACTCCTTGTACCTCTCACATTGCGAGAGTGTTGCTAAGCAACTGTACACTCATCCCCCAACATCCAGGGAAGACACGGTTTTCCAAGCGGGCTCTTAATGCAAAATCAGTCTCTGACCATCGTTTAGATCAAATGTACTTACAATGTATATTTCATGGCCATTATAAAGCAACCAAAAATCCTACAACATCATTATACTTTTTTACAATTTGTTCATTTTAACATCACTGGGACTACAGGAGTTTAGTAGGGACATGGTTCCAAAGGATTGTATACATTCTTGTTTTACATTCTGTTCAGTATTTGATTGTACTGCTTATTTTCTTTTAGCTATTTTACAACACCTCTACAACACCCCAATTCCCATACAAAAAATATATATATATATATGTGAGTCCCCCAATCTTATTTATAAACATGCTTGCCAATTACATTCCAAATTCATTCCTATGGTTGGTTCTAAAGTTTTTAACTGAAAAATCCATTTCATTTCAACTTTTTCCAATTGTTGTATGTAATTTCCACCCCTTGGTGAGGATTTAACTACTTCTAATCCCCAGAACCTCAAAGAGGCTCCCTAATGTCCTGCCTGGTTAAAATGTAAAGCTACAGGAGATTGCTCATCCTTATTTCTGATGTCACTTTTATGTTCTAGCATTCCTTTTTTGAGCGCTCTCTTTGTTTGACCAACATATAATCTGTCACAAGGGCATTGTATAACATATACTACTCCCTCTGTATTGCAATCTATGTGTTCCCTAATCTGAAATTCCTCATTTATGTGTGGATGTTTAAAAACACCATCTCATTACTGCCATCTTTCTTCTCTCTGGATGGTACAAAGATTGAAACAGTGCAATCTTTTAAATATCTGGGAGTCTGGCTGGACCCAAAGCTAGATTTCTCCCAGCACGTTGACTACGTCCACTCTAAACTTCAGCCCAAGCTGGGTGCCTTGCACCAGATCAAGGACTGTCTCTCCCTCCTAATCTGCAGAAAGCTCATATCCAAACTTATCCTCCCCATGATAGACTATGCCAACATTGTCTACAGCTCTGTTCCCCAATCACCCCTCACTAAATTAGATACCCTGTTCAATGCTTTCCATCAGTTTGCTTCAAACCTCCCTTACTGAACCCTTCATTGCTCCCTATACTCTGCCCTTGCCCTCCCCTCCCTTGCAAATTGTCACCTCGCACACTGCGCCACCTTCGTTGGCAAGTATTGGTTCTCAGCCCTCCCCATCTCTCCTCCTTCCTATCATCCTCTACGTATGTCAGGCTACTCCCTCAGAACCCATGATTCCCACACATTCAACCTTCCACACTCACAAGCAGGTAATGCTACTTTCTCTCTTTTAGACTCCTTGATCTCTGGAATCATTTCTCTCACTCTATCCACCTTGCTCCCACTCTTATCATGCTAAAACAACTAAAGCTTCTCCACTCTGACCCATGCAACTGCTCCCCACCTGCCCCCCCCAATTTCCCAACTCTCTTCCCCCACCTCGTGTCTCCCTTTCTTTCCCTCCTGGTACTCTGTGCCCTTCTGCCTTTTCTGATCCATAAACCTCTACTCCTCCCTCCCCCTGTCTCTCCCTTTTCTCTCTCTCAATGCACTCTGTGACCCCTGCCTTTTCTTTTTCACTGCATCTTCTGTTTTTTCCTAGTTTCTCAGTTTTCCTTCTCATGCTCAGATTCTCACTACTTGCTAACTTTTTCTTAGTAGGTCTGCTCAAAATTGTAAATGTACTATGCACAATGGAAAAACTGTTTTACACATGTCCTCATGCACTATGTACTTTGAAAATGCTACCTCAACAGTGTAACTTACTTGTACATTTGCCATTATTGCATATTGTTCTACTGTACCCACGAGTGTCTTACTGTTGTACCATTGTAAATCCCTCTCCCTTCTCCCCCTAGGTGGCACCTGGAAACGAGCATTGGCTCCCCGGTTACCAAATAATTTTTTTTTTTTTAAATTCAAGTTTATTGAAAATACTGTTGGCACAAAAATGAAAACAGCATCTTACAAATGGTAACCTGTGACAGTATAGTGCCACTTACAATGTACCACTACAAAATAAGCAAAACATTTTTTGTAATATAGACCCCCCTCTGTATAGTTACCTTGCCTATCCTCTCGAACCACCCACCCCCCCCAAATCTGTAAGGGTTAAGATAGATCTGCTCATCAGCGTGCATGCCAGGGTCAACTTGCCTTGCAAAGATCGACAAGATTGAGCAAGTAGAGTGCTTGGAAGGACTCCATACCCACTGAACTCTCGAGAGGCTACCCCTTCTCCTAGCCCCGAATTTTTCCATATTTAAATTGAAAAGTAGTTCTTGTAACCATTCCACGTAATTAGGTGAAGTATTATCCAGCCAATGTTTTAACACTATTTTCTTGACCGAAGATGAGATCAAGGCCATATAGTATCTTCGGGCTTTTACAGCGATACCAGTATAATCACCTATCAGGCAGATTTCTGGGGTAAAGTAATGTTCGATGCCCAGTAGAGGATCCGCCTTGTGTTTAATTTGATCCCACAGCCCTTTTACCAATGGGCAATCCCAGAAGATGTGGAATAGGTCTCCATCAGCCTGCAGACAACGGTAGCATGACTAGTCTGGCCTACATCCAACTTTATACAATTTGGAAGGAGTCCAAAACAAATTGTTTAAAAAATGGTATTGCATGATGCGTAATCTATCTTGGGTGATATACTGGTACGTGTGTTGCCATATAACGTCCCAGTTCCGTTCTTGGTCCCCAAGACGACTTAACCAGAATCTAGGTTTATTGCCGGTGTCTGCATAGACTTGGTCAAACAGTGCCTTATAGACCTTGGAAACCGCATGTGGTTCCCAAGCCCTGTGGGCCAGGGATTCGAACCATTCCCCATTTATCTTCCTCTCATTTAAATTATTCTTGAAATTCTCCAACAAGTGTTTGAGTTGATATACTTTGAAAGTCTGGTTAGGGCCTATATTATACTTTGCTAGAATTTCTGCAACTGAGAGGCACCTGTCCCCATGCATGATATCTGCAATCTTTAACCCTTTCAAGAAGGGATGCCAGGATTCACTTATCATCTTCCCCCCAATCCTCAGGTTGGGGTTATGACATATTGGCTGGTATCTATCTGCACATGGGGAATAATGAAGGGAAGCACATAGCTGAATATGCGTGCATAAGGAATCTTTAATTGGGGTGGCTGCTAGTCTAGATGGGAGAGTTCTTAATGGGGAATGAAGGAGAGCTTTCGGGTCTATGCCCACCCCTTTATCAACTCCATTTCCAATTTGACCCAGGGAGGTACATACGGTAGTAGTTCCAAGTCCCTGGGAGCGGGAACCAATGTAAATATTTACAGAGACTACTTGCCCAGTGATATAACCCGAAATGTGGCAACCTTAAACCAGCTTTCTCCCTGGGGTGGCAAGTTTGTGATAAGCTCTACGGGGAGATTTCCTTCCCCAGATAAACTCCGAGATAGCTGAATGTAGTGCTTTATGCCATTTTAGAGGTAACCATACGTTGAGCATATTTAGGGGATAAAAAATCCTCGGCAGGACATTCATCTTGATTATATTAATCCTTCCCCAGAGAGAGAGCGGAAGTCTGACCCATCTGTCCAGGTCTTGTTTTATAGTTACCTTAAGGGCGTCCAAATTAAGTCTCACCATTTTGGCCTCTGATCTTGCCAAAACAATACCAAGATATTTCAGGGTGAGTGGGGTCCACTGTATACCCAGTTCCGAAATATCCGACTTGTAGACTTTCATATTAAGGGGGAATATCTGAGTTTTCCTATGTTAATTTTGTAGTTAGATAACTTACCATAGTTCGTAATGATTTGAAATCACGGCACTGAGGTTCGGGGTGGCTAATGTGAGTAAATGTCATCCGCGAATGCTGAGATCTTAAGTTCCTGCGACCCAATTTTTATCCCCATAATCCTGGGATCCTGCCTAATTTTACACAACAGGGGCTCTAAATATAAGTTGAACAAAAGGGGAGATAAAGGACATCCCTGTTTGGTGCCCGATAACAAAGGAAAGTTAGCCAAAAATACCCCATTGCAATATATTTTTGCGGACGGGGATCTATATAAAGCAAACACCCTATTAGTGAAGAGAGGTGGAAATCCAAATTTCTCCATAGTCAGGGACAGAAACCTCCAGTCTACTCTGTCAAATGCTTTCTCAGCATCAACAGACATCAGTCTGCATGGGACTTTGCTATCCTTGGATGCTGAGAAGATGTGGGATAGTTTACGGAAATGGTCTGATGCCATTCTACCATTCATGAACCCCACCTGGTCCTGTGGATTAACCTAGGAAGGACCTTAGCTAATAGGGCTGCTAGTATTTTTGCTAAGATTTTAACATCATAATTGATTAAGGCTATGGGCCTATAGTTTGGGACCTTGTCTAGCTCTTTCCCTTCTGTGGGGATAAGCACTATCAGGGACTCAAAAAGGTGATTGTCAACAATTTCAGAGGTAAGAATACTATGGAATAGTCTTTTTAACCCTGGACATAACTGGTTCCTAAAACATTTGTAAAAATTCGGAGAGAAACCTTCCGGTCCAGGGGCTTTGTCTGCTGGGAGCATCTGAATTGCGTTTAGAATTTCAGATTCTGATATAGGGGAGGAGAGCATCTCCTTCTGGTCCTCGTGTATCAGGAGCAAATTACACATGGAAAGATAAGCCCTAACCTCCTCGCCACTTGGCCTGTTGGGCATAGGGCTATATAAGTCCCTGTAATATTCCTCAAATTCTTTTACAATCTCATGGGGGATGGTTTTGATGGACCCATCTGTAAGGGAGAATATACTTTGAATAATTCTGGATGTTTCTGTTGCTTTGAGTTGCATAGCAAGAAGGTGACCTGCTTTCTCACCTTGATCTAGATATAGGGTTTTCATTTTATTAATGGTATATTCTGCTTTTTCTCTCAGAATCTCATCGTATTGATACCGGAGCCTGACTAACTTTTCCCTAGTTTCCGCCAAAGTGTTCTTTGAAAGGATATTCTCTATTTCTCTGATCTGGGTCAGCAGTTGTCTGACCCATTCTCTCTCTTTTCTTCCTTGCTGCAGCAATCTTGATAAGTTCCCCCCTTAACACATTTCAGTGCACTCCATTCTATATCGCCTCGCCCATCGTGTTGCAATTTTCCTTTTCAGACAGCGATTCTCTGGCTTATACTATCTCTAATCTCCGAGTGTGGAGCAGTTGGTTGTTTAGTTTCCAGATGGTTTGCTTGGGGGTGCTAGGGGTAAGGTTAAGGGTACAGCAGACCATGGAGTGGTCCGAGATGACCCCTGGAGTGATTTTACAATCTATCAGACCAGGAAGCATGCACTGGCTCATCAAAAAGTAGTCTATGCGAGACCTGGTTTTATGGACCTCCGATAGGAATGTGTATTCCTTTTTGGAGGGGCACAAAACCCTCCACGGGTCACACAGGCCCAAATTGTCTGATAGATCTCTGATGGCTCTCTGGGCTGGAGAGAGACCCCTACCACACTTGCCTTCTCTGTCCAATTCTGGGTTAAATGCAAGGTTCCAATCGCCACCTAACAACATAGGAGGTGAAGAAAGGGGGATAAGACTTTTAGTAGTTCCGTAAAAAACCAGGGTGAGTCCCCGTTTGGGCCATATATACTACCCATCACAATCCTTGTTTGGTTTATGCGACTCACTACTATTATGTACCATCCCTCAGGATCTGCCAGTTTCTCCTCACACACAAAGGGAATATTCCTAGTTATTAAAATAGCTACCCCCCTACTAGCGGTACTATCACCGGTGGCATATACCTGGCCCACAAACTGACGCCTCAGTACTTTAGATTTCCTCTCCAATAAGTGTGTTTCTTGCAAACATATTATTTGGGCCCTTTGCAACTGCAAGTGTCTCAGAGCCTTGTGTCTCTTTAATTCCTTCCTAGCCCCTTTAATATTCCACGTGATAAATTCGTGTATACTACCCATTGTCCCTATATTCCATATGGAATCCACGTGTACTTGACCGCACCCTAGTTCTCCCTTTCTCACCTGGCAACCCCTGATGAGCAGATCCATCTGAGCAGTTTCCCTTTAACCCCCTTTCAATCCATCCCCCTCCTCATCTCTATCCCCTTTTCTGAAACCAGAAATACTCCTAATAACTCCCTTATCCCCTCCTGCTTCTGTTACCTTAATCCTTAATTTTGCCCGATAAAGATTCCCGCCCTCCCTCCCACCAACAAAACCACCTCTCAGCCCATGAATTTCCAAGTTCCAATCCTCCCGATCCCCCTCCAGCCTCCCCCTCCGACTGACCACATGACTGAGTTCTTGTCGGATGAAGGCCTTTCATATTACAAAACCCTTGACTGACACCCCCCAAGCCTAAAGATATAGTGCAATACCTGAGAAAATCTACCCAACATCCCAAAGTGACTCTTTCTAAGGCAAAGTTGAACTCAGATCTGCTACCCGTCAGAGCAAGTTATTAATATTTTTTAACCATCCCAGGTAGTACTGAGCTGGAAAAAAAATGGTTCTTCATTGCAGCCTAGGGAGAGAAGTCATTGCCTTAAATTCCCTGTGTTCATGCTACAATTACCCCTGAAGCAGAGCCTCCAATCATTAAACAACTTTTATCAAACGTATAAGCATCCCCACTTATTACACGGTACCCCCACACCTTGAATGAAAAAGTCTATGTAGAAACAATCCAGAAAATCGAGCCCCCGAATCCAAAAATGTGAGACCAATCAGGGGGGAAATTAAACATAAATCAGTTTGTATGTCTCTCAAAAAATCTGTTCCCTCTAAACGCAGCTGCTCCCTGAGCCCCTATTTGGGAATGCTCATTGTTAAGGAAGAAAAAGAAAAAGGGAAAAAGGAACAGTAAAAGTACGAGTTGTATAATGGAAAGGGAGTGGGATCAATCAGACTTTCGACCCCCATTGTCAAAGGCTTCAAGAGGTCACAGTAAAACCGGAGCTCCCTCTAGCGGTTGATGTGCAGAACATATTGGCTGTCCGCTTAGCAAGGTATCCAAAATGCTACGATTTGCAACATTCCATGAATTGAACCCTCTCCAATCTGGCACCAGGCAATCGAGTGATGCTGCTAAGGACCACCGAAACACACCTCAACCTTTCTCCAAGGTACCCGAGCAGCAATTGAAGCAGCCCCAAGGACTCCTGAAGAAATAGGAGCTGTACCCAATACTGGAGCGAGTCGCCTGGAGAGAGGCGCCAAGGACTGACACGGGATACGGGGCCATTGGGAGCAAGATAAGGACCATGCCAAAATTTCTGTTTGGTGAGTGGTGATAAAAGCAAATCAACGCAAATGTTTCAGGTGTTGAAGCCAGTGTACATCGAGGTATGGTATTTTAGAACCTGCCACTCACCACCTGTCCTCTGCCTTACGATTTACTCTGGGATCTCGATCGAATCCTGAACTCCACTTTCTTACAAAGTCTCCAGAATCATAAAAAAAAAAAGACCAATACTGCAAGTGTAGCTTGGGCTTCATTTGAGAGAGCAGCATCCCCCAACTAAAACTGTTATTTGGCACCAGACGCCTAATAAGACAACTCTGCAATTTCCTGTGTTCCCCCAGTTCTTTGTATCATGGGGAGAGCCTAGGTTGCATCATTCTACACTTTTGCCTGCCTTGATTTTATTCTTTATTACCCTCCGGATCAAGACTCTTTATGGGCTATAAACGCAACCTTCACTTTTGCTTGAACAGATCCGGAAGAGCTTCCTGCAACCCTTTAGCCACTGACTGGGCATTCTCAAAGCTGGACCACTGGCCGGACAGAGCCACCTGTAACCACGCAGGGTACCCCATTCTGAAATGGATGCCAGCAGCTATTAGTTTAGTTATGATGTGATGGTACTCCGCTCTTCTTTGGCGCACCGATAGCGGGAGATCCTGGGTGATTCTCAGCAAGGTACCCTCCCATCTCACTTCTTTGAGTTCTTTAACTTTCGTTAAAACAAACTGCCTCTCTTGGAAATTTAGAAAGCGAAATATCAGTGTACGAGGTGGGGAGCCAGTAGGAGGCATTGTCCGTAATGCCCAGTGAGCCTTCTCGATTATGTAGTTCTCACCGAAGGGCGTAGGGCCAGCAATCCGACGGAGGAATTTTTGAATGAATGCGACTGCATCGGATCCCTCTTCCTGCTCGGGGAGACAGATTATGATCATGTTGTTCCGCCTGCTTCGTCCCTCCAGGTCCTCAGTTTTCAGTTCCATTTTGTTGATTTTCTGTTTCAACTGAATTAACTCTGGTTCTTGTTTAGCCACACGTTTCTCCAGGGAGGTAACTTTGGCTTCTGTATCTCCCGTTCAGCGAGATAAATCCTCCAGAGCCTGGGTCACTGCCTTCAACTCTTCAGTAACCCAACACAATTCAGCGTAAAGGCTTAAATTCTGCCAGAAATTGTGCCAGCATCAGGGCTCCTTCTCTGGGTTACAGCTTTCACTTTCTAGACCTCCTGCAAGTGCAGAAGTTCTGGCTTTTTTCGCAAGGCCTTAGCTGGGGATGCTGGTGGAGTGTGTTTTGGGGGGGATTTTCTCATCTCTGCTTCCATCTGCCCCCAATTTCCTTGCAGGGTGTTCTGGAAGCTTTCAGGTGTACAGATCAGAGACAGCACTTGATGTAGCTCCTTCGTAACAGTATAAAAAAGGCTTGTAATGGAGCAGGAGGCTGGAGCAGTTCAATCAGGCAGCTACCATGGAACCTGCATCACTTGACTCCCCGGTTACCAAATTTTTAAATAAATAAATAAATACAAACTTATTTTATTAATTTACTATTAAATCTTCCTGAAGGTCACTCACTATCACTATGCAGGACTCAGAAACTTGTGTGTGACAGCTGCTGTACATTTGCTATAGTTCCTTTCATACCAGGCAGAAACATAGTTAAAGAACTAACAGAACTGATATGTTTCTGCCAGTATCATAATTACAGTAGTAGTGTTACCAACACTGTTATAAAGTAACCACATGCATCAGTTCAAATACAGAAGCGACCAATCAGAAAGCATGAAAATGTGAACAAATAGTTCAACAAATTGTGAAAACTTGCTGTTCTTCAGTTGGGCTACTCTCCAGAATCACACTATGCTGTGTTAAATCCATTGTGAAGAGGAAAATAAATGGGTGCTTTAAAGATTGTTTTATACAGCAGTTCCTCATGTGCTTTAGATGACAACTGTCTGAGGGTGAATGGTAAGTAGTATTTTGAACATTTTTATTGGCACAACATCAATTCAAGGATGCCATGTTGTTTAAAAGAATCACTATGAAGGAAATGCTAACTCTGGGAAAAAGGAGCCTTAATGTGATAGGGCCTGTGATATATGGGCTTGGATCATAATAACCTGAAAGACGGTTATTACGGGGCTGCATAATACATGGTTTTCAGGTTATTACATTACAGAGTTAGTTAATATGAAAAATAATTGTTCTGATAAAGCAGTTGATAAACACTGCTGACAATAATTATATTGGGCACTATTCACACAGATGGCACAAGCATGCACCAAAGGAGGGTATCTGCACTGCAGTTCCCCACACTGGTAGTTCAGCAGACATAGGACTATATTCATGTAATGAATCAAACATCACTAGCTCCACCCCTGCCAGCATAGCAGCACAGGGGGCATGGCAGTGGCAGACTGGTGATCATCCATAGCCATCCAATCAGATGGTCTGGCCACCGTAAGAGTGGATCCCTGCTCAGTATGGTGCAGGAGACTGTGGGATATGGCCGTTCCTCCTGGGGCTGGTGTGTTTCTTAAAGGTAAAGGTATAGGCTGCTCAGCCTGTGTGCTTAGACATTCCTCCAGCACTTTGAGGGCTGGGAGTAGCTGTGTGGGGGGGGGGGCATGGTGTGATGTCTGCAACCCCATGTGGCCAGTGGGATGGTGTATATAACTGACTATGGTACTGTTCTTAACCAGCATAGCCAGAGCTCCCTGCACTGTCACCCCAAATGTGGAAGTTTGTTTCAGGCATGGCACATAGCAATGCCCTGCCCCCAGCCACCCTCTCCCTGGGCCAGGTGCATAGCCGGCACCCAGTGTAATGTGAGGGTGTGGATGTAGCACACTGCACAGAGCAGTGTGAGAGTGTGGATGTGGCACAGACCTCCCACAAGCATACATGGGGCTCTGCACACCACCTCTACTGTGTGGCAGAGGGTAGTAAAGAAGCCTCACGTGCCATGAATATGGGCGTGCATTCTTGTGAATAGAGACCATTATGTTTATTAGGTGAGCACGGCATTTTGGCCAGGACAAAGTATCTCTTCAGGCCATGAAATGTCACCTAGACTGCACATACTGTATGCGGTTTGTCAACGTCATTAATAAAAATTTAAAGACTGATTATAATTAGTGGATTATATTTTGGAGTGAGGTCCATGGCTTTGTGCCTTACTGTGGCCTGGGGATGCATTTATCCCAGTCCTACCAACACCCTTTCATGTAGTACTGATTGCACAGCATACTGAGTTTCCAGATTAAGCTGGAATGATGCCTGAAGGGGAAAACACATTTCCGGTTACTGCTGTTAGGATTTCAGGTTGGTAAACGTGATAGACTGCATTGCCATATTTCATCTTAAGACACCAAGATACATAAACCAGAGTCTCTTGGTTCATACAGTGCAGCTCTGCTTTCTGTCTACTAGGCTACATAGCCTTCCTATAGTATGTAATGTCATCTTTCACATTAACTGCCTCATTTGCTTCCCTAACAGTAAAACCACACATAAAGATCAACCACTTCCGCACAAGTCAGTTGATTCTTGCCAACTCTCCAGTGGTTTTGTTCCTGGTTTTCTTGTTATGTTGCTGAAAAGTCAAAGCGGATACTGACAGCCTACAGAGGTGAGCCAAACCACCAACCAGAAATGATGGTTTACTGCAAAAAAAAAAAAGACACTGGTGACTAGTTTATGGCCACATCAAAAAATTCAAATGAGGAATTCACAACCTAACTCATTTAGCCATAGTGTTTCCAGTAAAGTACTTATCCATGGTGGTACCCTCATGCTTTTGCCTCAGTTTAGTTTTGAAAGCCCCATGCTCTCTACCATGTTAAAAGTTCAGTAGCAGGATATTAGAGTTGAATTTTCCTGCTTCTGTGCTTTACCAATGAAAGCCAAGATGGGTGTGTTATATGTGGTGTCACAGGCAAGAGCTTGATTTTAAGGTTTTGAAATATAAACTGCTGTCCCAGAAGTGATATTGCAGTTTGTTATCTGAAATGACACCTGTTGTGAATAATAGTTTGGCAAATACAATAACAGTGGCCCTTTATCAGTGGTTGATGGTTTTGATTGTCCATTTGATGGTACTGTGGCTTGCATGTGATTGTGATTGTGGGGGGCTTCAACTTGCCAGGAGTGGATTGGAGTACCCGAGCCACCACAAAAATAAGGGAGAAGATACTTGGTTAGCTTCCTAATGAAAATGGTAAGTGAGCCAACCAGGTTAGGGAACACCCTAGACCTCGTGCTGGCAAATGGAGAGTTTGTGAGGGAGCTGGCAGTGAAGAACCACTGGCAGGGAGCCACCACCACTCAGTGTGGTTCACTTTGAAAATGGGTAAGGCAGGAGCAGAAACAGGTACAAGAGAGTGGAACTTCAGGAGGGCCAACTTTGGGAGGATTGGGGAAGTAGTTAATGGGTATCTAGCCAGAATCCAAACTAATATGGACGCTAACCAGAAGTGGAGGTCATAAAACTGAGGATTGAGGAGGCAACCAAAACCTGCATCAGGGTTCAGAGTAAAAGAACTAGGTCCAAGAAACTCAGCTGGTTGAGCAAGCATGGAGAAAGTAAGAAATAAAAGAGCTGCCTATAGGAGGTTCAAAACACAGTGAGAAGGGAGGACAGAGAGGATTACCTGAAGGAATCAAGGAGCTGATGAAGGCAGTAAGGGCAGCTAAGACATCTAAGGAGCTCAGGCTGGTGCAAGGCATCAAGAATGGGGAGAAGGAATTCTTTAAGTACATCATGGAGAAAAGGAGTTGTAGGGACAAAATAGTAAGGACTAAGAAGGATGGAGGGTGGGGAGGGTGAAAACAGGGGCAGAGCAGGCAAACGCACCTAATGAATACTTCTGCTCAGTGTTTACTAAGGAGAAAGGAGGGGCACTACGGGGGGTGGGGAGTCAGGCTCGGGGGGAGGAGGACAGATGGGGAACTATAGAGGGCAGGGTACTGGAGGGCCTGAGGGCACTAGGATGGACAAGGCACCAGGGCCAGATGGCATTCACCCCAGGGTACTGAGAGAGCTGACAGAAATCTTGGTGGGGCCTTTGGCAGACCTGTTCAATGCCTCCATGGTATCAGGAAGTGTACCTCAGGACTGGAGGATGACTCAGGTACCCCTCCATAACAGCGGTACCAAAGATGAACTGGGAAACTACAGGCCAGTATTTCTCACATCCATCATGGGAAAACTGATGGAGACAATCCTGAAGGAGAGGCTGGTGTCCCTTCTGGAGACCAATGGGCTGCAGGATGTTAGGCAGCATGGGTTTGTCATGGGCAGATCCTGTCAGACCAACGTGGTGGATTACTATGACTGGGTAGCTAGACAGTTGGACAAGGGCCATGCAGTGGATGTCCTGTTTTTGGACTTCAGTAAGGCATTTGACTCAGTGCCACATGGGAGGCTGGGTAATAAGCTGACAGGTACAGGTGCAGGGGTGAAAATGGTGGGATGGGTAGTAAACTGGTTACAGGGAAGGCAGCAGAGGGTGGTGGTGGAAGGAGAGCTCTCATCTCGGAGGGCAGTGACAAGCGGAGTACAGCAGGGCTCAGTGCTGGGACCAGTGTTGTTTGAGTTGTTCATATCAGACATCCCAATGGGCATCAAGAGCAAGATCAGTTTGTTTGCAGATAACACCAAATTGGGAGCAGTAGTGGATGACCTAGGAGGGTGGCATGGTTGCAGGATGATCTATCAAAATTGGAGACCTCGTTGGACACTAGGCAGTTGGGGTTCAATGCCAAAAAATGCAAGGTGCTACATTTCAGGGCAGTAAACCCAAGAAGGAGCTAACAGTTGGGCGGGGGGTCAGCTAGTCATGACAGAGGAGGAGAAGGATCTTGGAGTGATTATCACAGGCTCAATGTACAACTCAGCACAATGCAGGAAGGCAGCTGTAAAGGCTAACAAAATGCTGGGTTGTATTGCCAGGGGTATATCTTCAAGGAGAGGGGAGGTGATTCGCCGTTGTATAGGTCACTGGTAAGGCCACACCTGGAGTACTGTGTGCAGTACTGGTGCCCATACCTGAAGAGGACACTAAGTTACTGGATGGGGTGCAGCGAGGGCAACAAAGATGATCCAGGGACTAGAGGACATACCCACATGAGCAGGCTGAGGGAGCTGAACATGTACTTACTGGAGGAGAGGAGAGGAGAGACAGAGGGGCTATGACTGAAAATTTCAAGTACATGAAGGGAATAAACAAGACAGACATGGAGGGACTATTCAAGTTAAGGGGGGTAGGGACACTCAAGGTCACGATCGCAGACTAAAGGGGGGAAGGTTCAAGAGGGAAATGAGAAGACACTTTTTTATGTAGAGAGTGGTGTGTACGTGGCCCACATTGCCTGTGGACATGGTATCCTGCAGAACAGTGGACTGCTTCAAAAGGGGATGGGATAGGGTAAGAAGGAGGGTCAGGGGAAGGAAGAGAGGGGAAGCTGCAGTATAAGGGTTGCAAGCTGCGTACTCAAGCAGACTCGATAGACTATAAGGCCTTTATCTGCTGGCAAATGCATATGTTCACATGTTTCAGCTGCCTGATGAATTAAGGTGAAGTGGCATTATGCGTGTCAGTTGAACCCACAAAATACTGTGGCACGTTGTGGCCAATGAGGCCATATTTGTAGTTTTGGTGTTTGTTTAACAGTGCTGCAGTGGCCAGTTGAGGGTGGCAGCTGGAATCAATCTTTATGCTGGCAGACGTGTAACAAGTGACCTCAGTGGAAGCAGTGAAAGACAGACATTTTGTGGGGTGTCAAGCTTGTGAAGCAGTTGCCACAGGGAAAATCGAGGGGTGATATACCTACCAGGGTTTATCTTGGACTAACATGGAGGACAGAATTCAGTTTGGGGTTTGCTGATATGACCACTGAAAGCCCTTTGGAGAGATTCAGTTGGGTGACTAAATTGCCAGGTACTTGGGAACACTTCTAAATAAAAAGAATCTGAACAAAACTGACTTCAAATACTGTGGATACAGTACCCAAGAGAATGTTTTGTTTATTTAAATATATTTACTATTGAAGGAGAGTCTGTGAAGAGAGAGCAGTTTGTTGGTTTAGTTGCTCAAAGATAATGTATTTTCAACCATTCCCCAGTTCTGGAAAGCCAGGAGAACTTATTGATCTGTGGAGTGGGAGCCAGTAGTTTATTTTCTGCATGAAGCTTTCTAGGGTTTCCCATCCCATTAGGACCAAACTGACAGGGGGGCAGATGGTTGGAAAGGGATCCACAATGAGAGGACAGTGAGAAAGATCTCTCTGCAAAGCACCTGTTCTCCCTTTCTCCTCTGGAGGCTTATATAATATGTGGAAAATTTGATGTGACTGTAAATATGTTTGTAAAATGAGAGGGCTGAGGACATATCCCCCCTCTTGTTCTTTGTTACTTTGGGAGTTTGTTGCACACTGGACTGTAATATCATTAAACGTCTGTTTTTAGGTGGCTTTTATATTTATTGTGCAGCGTATATGCATATCTTTTTCAGTTTTTAAGTTCAGTTTTGTAATTTTGGTTGAGAGAGTGATATTGTGTGAGGTTAGGGAGGATAATGTTGAAGAAATTGTTGTTTGGGAGTTTCATATTTGTAGATTTTAGGAAGGGGTGTTGTGGTAAGTTTATTTTTTGGAATTTACATTTGGGTTAATTTGAGATCGAGTCTTTATATGCCAGGGGTTGGAGAGTAACTCTGGTAGGCTTTCCTGCTCATCTGAACAACTTCACCTGCTGTGGCCACTGAGGAGACCGAGACCCTCAGATGCAGAATATAAACACTGTAAATGTGCTGTCATCACCCCCACTCTAAAAGGAGGTGACCACACCACCCCCAACAACTACCGCCCCATTACCATTCTTCCCCCACTCTCTAAAGCCTTGGAGAAGATTGTTTTGGATCAACTTACAGACTATCTCACTAAACATAACCTGCTATCCCCCACACAAAATGGTTTCCCTAGGGGCCACAGCACTACCACCACCCTCCTTGAGTATACGTCCTTTATACATCATGCTCTCAATAGCGGCTACTTGGTTGGATTGGTCTATATTGATCTAACCAAGGCATTCTACACTGTTAATCATACCTTACTCCTAAACTCACTTCCCAATTTGGGCCTTTCCAAAGATTTGGTATCATGGTTCTCTATCTGTCTGGCAGAACCCAACAAGTTAAGATTGGCTTCACTATATCTGCCAGCCACCCTGTTTGTTCCAGTGTCCCCCAAGGCTCGATAATCAGCCCCTTCCTCTTTAGTCTTTTTCTCAACTCCCTTCCCAACTCCTGCCCTGGGAAACTGCTTCTTTATGTGGATGATGCCGTCATTTTTGCGAGCCACCCCACCCCCCCACACTACACCACACCCCACAGAACCTATTTAGAGAAGCAGAATCTGGGTTTGTTGCCCACAGACTAATCCTCAATTGCAAAAAAAAACAAATCGATGATCTTCACCCACCATCAGAACCCACACTGTGACTATCGCCTGAACATCTCAAACTCCATGAATGCCCCTCATGCGCAAGTCTCAACTTTCAAGTACCTGGGTATAACCCTTGACTCATACCTCACCTTCCACTCCCATATTCCGCATCTCTCCTCTGCCCTAAATTCCAGGATTGGTATTCTACACTGTCTCAAGCACTATCTCACCCCTGAAGCCCTTCCACTTGTAGTATCTGCCTCGGTCCTCTCCCTCCTGGACTATGGTATAGTGATATATGGCACAGCGGACCTGACTGTCCTCTACTGAGTCAAAACCACATTAAATAAAGCCTGTTATCTTGTCACAGGTTGTGACTCACTCACACATATCTGTGATCTCTACAAATCTACAAACTAACTAAATTTTGATGGGAGGCTAAAATATCATACTTGCCTCCTTGCTAAAACAGTACTTCTCAGACTAGCCTGGGCTCCACTCTCTCATCAATCCTGCCACTTCTATCAGAACATCCAGAAGCAACACTGGGACCTCCCTCTCCGTGCCCTATTGCAGAACCTCATTATGCCAAAGGGCTTTCCTTCACCGGGCACCTAAATGGCTAAATGGCCTCCTTACCTCCATTGCCTTGGAAGCCAAATTTTGTCTCTTCAAAAGGTCCCTCAAAAGTCATCTACTTGAGCTACCCTCATGTGAGTGCCACTAACCTAGACCCACTCACCCTTGTAACTCCATGGGGCTCATACTTAGGTCACCGCTGGACCTCATTTGCTAGTGTATCTCTTGGAGATATCTCACCTATTGATGCTGGGTAAACTACCTACTCCATCACTGTGCTTTTGTTACTGCATGACCTACTGCAAATGCCAGGTCTACCTGACCTTAGATCTATTGATTTATTGTTCTTCTACATGTTATGTTAATGTTTTTTTTCTCAACTGTATTCAATATGCATTGTGTATTCATTGCAATATCACAGTGTATTTTTCCCATCCCTGTACTATTGATGTGGAGCCTTTGCAAAGGAGTCTATGACTCAAAGGTTGTAATTCCAATTATGTATTAAATAAACACTGATTCAAATCTATAAGACCATCATATAGTTGGTTTACCCTTCCTCTGGGTTTAGACACAAATGAGACACACAGATGAGTTCTGAGAAGAATGAAACATATGTCTATATCTTCTGTTCTCAGTCTTTGCAGATTGTGTGAGAGGCCACTTGGAACCATACACTCATGTTAAAAGAAGAACTAGTCTAAATTTGTTCATGGTGATTTGCATATACTTCCCATAATGCTGTGTGTTATGATGGTATATATGATTTTGCATTTCTCTGAAACCTGCCACTATTGCCAATGCCCTTTCCAGATAACTTTTGCCTCTATTTTGTGCTCAGGTACTTTCTCTTTACAAATACTGCTGGAAACTTGGGACCCTCAGTGGCCATGACAGGGGTGAGGATCAGGAACTGAGAGTAAAGGTTGTAGAAAGGTCAGTTCCAAGAGTTGAGAGCAGGAGATGCCCCGGCCAGGCTTTTCCAACTGACATGGGTAACCCATGTCATACTTGTATCCAGGGACCCTTTCTTAGAAAAGAAGGTAGTGGTTAGTGGACAAGGTGCCACACCCCCTTCAGGAAATTAAATGCCTGATCCCTAGGGAATAAAACAGTGATAGTGTAGGATTTCATCACTGATTCCCAAGCTTGACCTGGTTTACATCACAGAGACCTGGCTCAAGGATAACTCTGGCTCAGTGCTGGAGGCTGCTATCAATGATGGGTTCTCTGTCATGCACCACCCAAGGCAGGATTCTAGGGATGGCAGAGTGGCCATTTATTTTAGATATGAACTGTAATTCACCACATTCCTGGTAGTGAAGGCTATGTCCTTTGAGAGTGTACCCGTTCAAGATAAAGCAGGCTCAGCATGCATGGTTCTCCTCATATATTGTATGCCGAATGGTGAGGTTAAATTCTTGCAGGAATCTACAGGCTTCATCATGGACCTAACCTTGAATTCTCACAGACTGTTGAT
This sequence comes from Neoceratodus forsteri, assembly GCA_016271365.2. Classification (NCBI taxonomy): domain Eukaryota; kingdom Metazoa; phylum Chordata; order Ceratodontiformes; family Ceratodontidae; genus Neoceratodus; species Neoceratodus forsteri. The sequence goes on from CM057456.1 coordinate 1,372,315,490, forward strand.
GTTAAGGGATTTCAGTGCATGGGTTGATGATAAATAATCACTGTTTGCAACTAGATACCTCTGGATAACATCAGCTCTGGTCCTCACACAGGTGGTTTCCTCTGCTACCCACAAATAGAACCATACTCTGGACCTGGTCTTCACTTCAGGATTCAACATCATGGATGTCAGGGTTGATCTAATAGCCTGGCCAGATCATTTCATGATAAAGTTTCAGTTTGAGGCCCCCTGTGTAATTCCCCCTACAGAGATGGTCCAGTATCAGCCTAAACAGATCCTGGTATCTCAGAGATTCCAGGAAGACCTGGACATCTCAAGCATGTTGTCCACCTGTGCTGGGTTGTTGAAGCTGCTGTACAGGGCAACAACCTATATGTCTTACCTGCAATCAACACGCTTGTGCCTACACATGTACACCCATTAGTCTCTCATCACAGCTCATCTTGGTACAATGATAAATTGAGACATTTTAAGACCACTGGGCTGAGAGTAGAGCATTACTGGTTCAAGATGCACTCTATTCAGGACAGACCGGCTTTGAGGAGGTATCTGGTGAACACCACATCAGAAGAATGGTGCAGTTGAAAACCGTGCTGACATTACAGCATCCACAGTTTCTGAGTTGGTTTATTTATATGTGTGGGTTTTGACCGTGCCCATTTTCCGGTGTCTGTGCAGTATGATTTTTGACCATGCCATTCTTCTGATGTGATTTTGACCTAGTTCCTTCTGAAGAGCCATTATGGTGTCTATCAGAGGCAGTCTCCCAGAAGGCATTGATTGCTGCAGGCAGGAATAGGTGAGCTCAAACTTATCAGATTGTTGACAGGTTGCCAGTGTCCTACACTAGAGCAGAGATCTCCCAGGGAAGCATAATCCTCAGTAGTGATGAGGATGGTTTGGTCAGTGGCACTTTGATTCTTTGGACTAAAATTCAGCCAGTCTTAGTTCAAGGTATATCAGAGGTAATGTGTGGGTGGTGGCCTGCCTACCGGGATCTGGATCCAGAGCCTATCCAGTTAGTGGTGGCTAGTCAGGAGGTCCTGGTTCCTGTGGTAACTGAAATCATCTGGTGTACCAAGTGAGCAACTGTTTCCTTCTGCATTGAAAAATGTAGTGGTGAAGCCCTTACTCAAGAAACCATCATCAGTCCCGAATATTTTATTTGACTACAGGCCCATTTCATACCTCCCATTTTTAGGAAATGTAATTGAGAAGGTGGTTCTGTTGCAACTGAAAACTCACATGACACAGCATGATACACTTGAGCCATTCAAATATGGTTTCATCCTTTGATACAGTAAGCAAAAGACCACTTTAGTTAAAATGTTGAATGATGTCTTTCTGGTGAGGAATTGAGGGGAATATTCTTTTTTCCAAGTTGTGCAACTGTGATAACTGTATAGCCAGTAGGGGTACTGAAGGCAAGTAGCTCTCTAAGAGGGTCCCACCCTTACAGGTGCCACAGGAATGATTCTCTTGACTAAAGGAACCTTAGAAAGGGGCCCACCGAGGAGAGAGGAGTGCTTCTGGAGGAGGAGGGGAAGATGGTGGGGCAAAGAAAAACTACTTCAGAGGGAGTCTGGGAGGGACTTCTCATATAGCTCTGGAAGGGGGTGAGGTTGGTTGCTTCATCCCATTGAATTATAGGCAATAGCCTTTCAATTCAGTGGGCCTACATGGCTAGAGTAGTGTTATGCTTGTGCAAGTATGATAACTGTTGGGCCATTCATACTCTTTATTCCATGGAGAATTATAATCCTGTAGTGATACTGAAGGCAAGGAGCCCTTGAAGAGGGTTCCACCCCTAGAGGTGCCATGGGAAAGATTACCTTGGCCAAAGGTACCTTAGAAAGGAGTCCCAAAAAGGGTATTGAGCAGTAAATGTTGGCTACGAGACTGAGAGCAGATTGACAGAAATGAGACAGCTTGAGAAATACAAATGAGATGCACAGGTTGTCAGGATTGCACTGATGAAGTGGACTGCACTGATGACATAAGGGGCTTCCAAAGGAGAGAGAGAGAACAGCAAGTAATGCCACCATGCATCCCCATCCAACAGCAGAAAACTATCTAAGGAAACTAGGGAATATACTATTGTGTCAACTAACTAGATATTACAACCATTGGAAAAGAGGAGAGGAAAAAACGCTTTTAAAGGAGAAACCCTCTGGGGATCCAAGACCTAGGTTATCTTCCCTCTAGGCTTGTGGTATTTTATTTAGCGATGGCTCTGCTACTGCAATTTTAGAAGGACAATGAAGGGGTTGAAATATTCCAATTTAGTGGGAAAGCTCTCACTCTATCCCTTTAACAGGAATGCCTTGAAAGGTTGTGAGCGAACTCTGCAACTACAAGAACTACCAAGGCAGGAGAGGAGTTATGACCGCTGAGGCACTCAGCCTGCCTACTGATCTAAGAACAAATCGGGTGAACTAGAGGTGGTCATAGGGAGAATAGCTTTTGAAGGTGCCACAGTGATGCCACAGCCAAAAGAGCATTCTTTGGCTCTAAGAGCCCAACATCTCTGCAACTGAAGTCTTAATTTCTGCATCAAGATATAGGGGGGACTACCTGATGTTCAACACCCCAATCAAGTAAACGCATTTCTAGAAGACACAGCAGCTGAAGCCAGTTGAGCTTATGTCTATCCCGAGCCCAGGAGAGGACCAGCATTGGGCACCAGCAGTCCAGTACGCATGGAGGCGGAACCCAGCAAGAATGCTGAAGGGCTGGACCTGACCCCACAGGAGGCATGGCAGCAAGTTCCATGGGACCAGCAAAAGCACTGACCACAGGACACTCCAAAGGGGAAAAAGGACAGATCCAGAGCCCGCTCTTGCAGCTGCCAAAATAGGAAGACTGTATCCGACACAAGTAATGACTCTCTGGTGGACACTCTGGTCAAAGTGTCCAACAGGTACGAGCCACACTGGGAATTCCCCCCTACCAACCTCAGGATGGTGGGCCTTAAGGTCTCTTCTCCACATGCTACCTCTCCAGTGAGGGCTACTCCAGATGACTGGTCGAGGGTCAACCGTGACTGGGCCAACTCGGTAGCAGAGGATGAAACTTTCCTGGAAGCCTTGTCTGGGAGCATCACACCAGCACTGGTGTAGCAGCGGTAAGTTTTTAAAGTAAGCTCTCCTCCTCTCCACCTCTTTACTGCATCCCCCCCACTTTGGTTAATGTTTTTACAAGTATCCGGCAGGCCTACCTGCTGAAAGGGCCTGAAAGGGAACAACCTCGAGCTCTATCTGACAGCAATCTGCTGTGCGAGACAGTGAAATTGACTAAAACTTGACAGACCGCTGGTGGTAGAGCTGGAGGATGTCACAGCATGCAGTTGGGCTCTTGTGCAGAACATGTAACAGGCTGCAGATTAATGGCACACTGTGATGCAACAAGCTTAATTACCAGTTCCAGCCCCCTACCCAAGACAAACTTGTCAGAGTATGTGATAGCTACAGCGGGTGAGGGGGCTTAGATTGCTGGGAACACGACAGAGGTGCCCCCCTGACTCAAAGCATTTGCCAAAGTCCCTATGTATTCCTTCAGAACTTTGAAAGGTGACAGGGGAGATGGTGCAGAAGTAGGAGGAATAACTAATGCAGCTTGATGCACTCAGAGGGTGCCACCCTTTTAAGCAGTCCAAAGTGGAATGATTCTCACTAGAATAAGATTTCTCGCAGGACAGTATGTAACCTCAGCTGGTGCAATAGACTTATGTTCTCTATATACTCAGAATTAAGGCTCAGAGTGTAGTTTCTTGTTTACTTTTATTATTTCTTATCATGCTAATGTATTTTAGTTAGGGACACAGCTGCCAGGCCGGGACTGTCTTGCAAAAAACAGATTGGGGTCATGCTAGGTACACAACAGGTGGGACGTGGTGGAGGAAGGGGAATATTAAATGCTCAATGTTTCAGTGTGAGCCCCCTGTACCACAGTGACAGTAAGACCAGGGACCTGGCTGTGGTTCTCACTCCAGGGAGGGAGGGACCACATGGGGAGGAAGGGAGGAGTCTATGGTAGCATCTCCGACAGCTCACTAGCCCTTAGGGAATTGCGACTCACCCAAATCAGCTATGAAAGAACCAAATGGCTGCACAGCAAGGGGCATTTAGGGAAACAAGAGGGCCAGCATGACTGATTTGAAGCCCATGCCTTCTGGGAACCTAGGCCTATATCCAAGTGCAGTTTTCCACATGGGGGCGATGGATGCAATGAATGGGACCATTTAATTAAGACAATACCCCCCAACCCATGCTCTCAGAAGGGGATAAGGAAATGAGCTGAGAGGACTGAGGCAGTACTGATGAGAACCAATGACTATAGTACAGTGCCAGATGAATACTGACCTGGCTGCGATTGATTAACTGTAGTTCCCAGGGCTACTACATGAACTTAGGAAGCACACTAGCCAGTATAAACCTAGAAAGAGTGCAGGTCTTGAGCTGCAGAAGTGGAGAAGTGTTAGTCATACCACCTCCCTACAGCCCTCAGGGTTATTGTTGGTCTACGGACTCGGCTGACTCCGGAATGAAGGTGTGTGGGGTAATTTGAGTTATCCTTTCTGGGTGTTTTCTTGTTTAAAGTTATTTGCATTATTGCTTATAGCCATTACTGTTTACTACTGTTTTTCACTCACAAATCAGCCCAACAGTGGGCAGAGACAGATGAGGTGGTAATGAGACATGATGGGTTATCCTGGCAACAGTACTAGACTCAAAGACAGGTGGTCACAGTCCCACTTAAGGGGCAACAAAAAAGAGGGTCATATTGGTTTGGAACACATAGGCAGACAGAGCTTGTAAGGGGAATGGTTAAGGGGATAGCGGGGCAGGCTACAAGGGGGCAGGGCAGGGAGGATAAGCAGGGTTGGCGGGATAGAAGGGGCAGACAAAAAGGGTGAGGAACAATAAAATGACAAACAATATTCAATAGGGCTCAGAAGGAAAACAAACATGGATAGTTACCAGAACATATACTCCACCTCATGGAATGTGAGGGGGCTGAATTCACCAGTAAAAAGGAAAAAAGTTCTAAATCAAAAGCTGAACACCCAAATAGCATTCCTGCAGGAGACCAAACTGGTGGAGGCAGAAGCTCGGAAACTTAAAAGAGAATGGGTAGGATGGGAGGTGTATAATGTTTCAACAACAGCCAAGAAAGGGGTATCGATCTTAGGACATAAGAGCCTGAAATGGGACATACTGAACACAAGATCTGATATAGGAGTGTGGGTGATAGTCAAGGTGGCAGAGCCGAAGGGCCCCCTGATCTTAACCAATGCCTATGCTCCAAATGAGGACAGGCCTGATTTTATTGATGGGCTCTCCCAAGCCTTACTGAATATGGCCACTGAGGAAGCGGACATAGTCCTGGGGGAGATTTTAACCTCACCCTGGACTACATACTAGACCGGTCTAATTCCAGACCAGAGCCGCATGTATAGTCCCTAAAGGCTCTGCACAACATTAAGGGCTTGCATCATCTGATGGATGTTTGGAGGGCTTGCCAGCCAGCAGGCCAGGACTATAGTTACTTCTGAGCAGTCAAGGGGATGGCTAGCAGACTGGACTACTGGCTAACGTCTCCGGGGATAACGGCCACAGTCGTACAGACGTGTATTGCCGCAAGCTATATATTGGATCATGCCCCTATAGAGTTAACATACCCAATCAGTGCCCCTAGACCCACATCAGCCCAGTGGAGACTGGATCCCTTATTATTACAAGACCACGACTTCAAACAAATGATCCAAACTGAATCTCAGCGCTATTCTGGGGATAACCAACTGGGTACAGCCTCACCTGGGGGAACCTGGGAGGGGTACAAGGCTACAATGAGGGGGAGGATTATAGGTTTTGCCATGCATAGGAAGAAGGAAAGGGAGAAGAGAGTATAACGCCTGAAGAAGGCCTTAGAGGAGAAATAGAAAATATATAAACGTAACAACAGATGCCTACAAAACCCTTCTTTGGTCTTTGAGTTGATGGCTCTCAGAATTGAACTCAATAAGTTGGCTACTAGAAAAGCAGAACTGCAAATTCAAAGAACCAAGTTTAAATACTGGGCCCATGAAGAGAATAATAGTAAGCTCCTGGCCTTTCACTTGAGAAAACAACAGGCTGAGCAGCACATAGGCCAACTCACAGATCCGATGGGACAGACGTCCACTAACCCTCAAGAAATCAATAACATCATGAAGGCCTTCTATAAAGACCTCTATGACACCCATATCCACTGGAATAGCCAGACTTACAACAGATTTGTGACAGGTCTACCACTCCCCAAACTATCGGACCCCCAGAAAGCAAGCCTAGAAGCTCCACTCACTCAGCAGGAGGTACGAGAAGCAATCTTGGCGCTGGCCCCCCCACGTGGCCCTGGGCAGCGATGGCTTCCCAGCTGACTACTATAAAATGACCATAGACTCTGCAACTCCCCCATTGCTAAGGATGTTGGAAACAGCACACCAGCAACACATCCTACCCCCCACCCTCAATGAAGCTATTGTCATGGTGTTGCCCAAAGAGGGCAAGGACCCTACCAGCCCAGGAGGATACTGCCCCACATCATTAATAAATGCAGATGCCAAAATCCGGAAAAAAGTGCTAGCCTCATGGTCGAAAAAAATCCTCTCAATGCTGGTGCACCCCTCCCAGGTGGGTTTTGTTCAGGGAAGATCTAGCACAGACCACCTGAGAGCACTGATATCCCTGATACAGGCATTGGGCAGCTCCCACACTGGCAGCAGCCTTGGCTGTGGACTTTGAATAGGCATTCGACTCAGTGGAGTGGGAGTACTTGCACGCTGTCCTGGCTCAGGGTAACTTTGGCAATAATTTCATGGGGTGGATCAGAACTCTCTACAAGGCTCCCACAGCTAGAATACTAACAAATAATGTTATGTCAGTGCTGTTCCCACTCCACAGGGGGACTAGACAGGGCTGCCCATTGTACCCCCTATTATTTTCTTTAGCTATGGAGCCCTTGGCAGCAGCAATTAGTGCAAACCCAAACATCCAGGTCCTGGCAGTAGGGGTGCAGGAATAAAAAACAAACTCTACACTGATGACTGCTTAATACACACCACTGGCATAGGGGCGAGTTTACCCCATATACTAGAGACCCTCCAATCCTTTGTGAGCATCTCAGGGCTCAGAATAAACCTTAGTAAGTCTGAAATCCTACCCATAAATGATGCCACTTTACTGGTGGGGATACAGTCAGCTGGCCTAAAATGTGCACACATGGGGATCAAGTACCTGGGTATAGAAATTCCCAAAAAGATATGGGACTTAATCTTGGCAAAACTAAACCCCATGATTCTGACATTAAAAAGGGAGTATGATGGCCGGCCCAGTGGCGCTGAGGGCTGAGGCACTGGACGCCTTAACTCACACCATGCCAGCGACCCGTGTTCAGGAACGAGCATGGGCCACTGGGGATTGGCAGGGAGGAGAAGGATAGAGCATCCTTTGGACTGCTCTCCTTCTCCGGGGAGCGGGGATACCAGCTCTCAGTGCACTACTTGCTCCTAACGGTGGCTGGAAGCTAGAGGCGCTGAAGGCAACTGTAGGGAAAGCCGAGGCAGACGTTTGGAGGAACACGTACAGGAGCGTGCGTGTTCACTCCTTGGATGTCATTGCACGTCCTCGGCTAGAGGGATCTAAAATTAGGTGGAAAATGGTCCTGGCGTGCTTCATGATGGTCGGTCCCTGCAGGTCCGCCCCCACGACTGGCAGCAATACACACCTCCAGTACTGAATCCTAGTGTGAGGTGGGTTGAGGGATCCCCGCCACCCCACCATGGAGTGTAAGCCATGGGGTAGCTGGGGGGTTGAGTTGCGAGCGGGGGATGGGGCTAGGAGACCAACAGGAGGAACAGCTGCCAGGGACTGAGGAGGAAAAGAAATTAACTAAAAAAAAAAAAAAAGGGAGTGTGATAGCTGGACACACCTGAACCTATCCTTGGTAGGGAAAACTGAGGCTATCAAAATGATGCCAGCCTCCAGAATTTATTACATCCTGGAGCACTTACCGGTGTCAATATTGGCTGTTTGGTTTGAAAAAAGAAAAAAACAATAGTAAAGGTTTTTCTATGGGGAGCCAAGAAGCATAGATTCAGGCGGGCGAAGCTAATGACTCCCAAGGATAGGGAAGGGTGGAACCTGCCAGATTTTCAACAATACTCCCTCACAAATGCAGTCAATGTCACCTACAAATGTTAAGAAGAGCAGGGGAGGGCCAACCTCCTCCAACATGGGGCCCAGATAGAAAATGACCTTCTGGATGGAGCACAATTGACAGCATTCCTCACATCTAACCTATCCAGACAGTATGCTGCCTGGTATACCATCACAGCAGCAGTTCAGACCCTAAAAAAGGTAGGGTTCAGAGCTCAGAAATATTTACATCTGAGGAATTACATGCCGCTATCGCTTAACCCCCTCATCTGAATAGAGGACAAGCCTATACTCTGGTCCTCCTGGAGGCAGAAAGGTATACAAACAGTAGGGGATATACGGCAACCAGATGGCGATATACTACTATCATTGCCTCAACTCCAGACCCAGCATGGCCTCCCAAAGAGGGATCTGTGAAAATACCTCCAACTCAGAAGTGACTATGGGGCATAGGCAAAGGAAAAAATGCCAATGCAGAACTTATAAGGGGCAAGCAAGCCATAAACCAATCCCCCTCCCGCTGCCCTTCTGGCTCCAAAAAACAAAGGGGCCCCTGGGGATACTAAAAAAACTGATAACCCAAGGTACCCCTGATCCTACCGTGGCAGCAAAAAACAGGTGGCAGGTGATGTTGGATAGGGAAATATAGGACACAGAATGGGTGGGCTGCTAGAGACTGGCACAAGGTGTCTGTAAGGACCAGAAGAGTCAATTAATACAGCGGGAAATTCTGCATCTGTGGTACTGCTCCCCTGTGCTCCTCAAAAGAATGGGTCCTATAGCTATGGATGGCTGCTGGAGGTGTGGTACCAGTGGGGCACACCTCCTACATATCCTATGGGAGTGTCCCACAATCTGCCCCCTTCTGGGCTGGAGTGTTAAGTGATTGTGGCTGGGCACTTCACACAGTTGTACCACACAACCCATCTCTAATACTACTGGGGCTGCCTGACCCAGGCCTTCAAATGGAACAAGCCCAAGGGCAATGACTCATGCAGGCCACAGTAGAGGCAAAGAGGCTCTTGCTCAGAAGGTGAAGGACCACAGACGTCCCTAGCCAGGGGGAATGGTTTAATGCAGTGGAAGCCCTGGCAACTAACTCTAGGTTACTATATTTTTTAACCCACAAGACAAATGCTTACCAAAAAATACGTGGCCCATATCTTAAATACCTGACATCAAAAACGATGCCACCACAAGCAGATTAGAGGAAGTATCTCCTCAAACCACCCTGAGGGAATGGGCATACTGATCTGGACAACCCCCAACTCAGGAGAGCTACTCCACCCAGGATGGTACCTCCCCCCCCCCTCACACCTCTCCCTCAATGTCACAAGCCCACCCCCCCAGCTAAGATATTGCCTGCTCCCTCAATGCCTCATTACCATCAGCTCAGTTACAGAAGAACTATTGTACCTATAGAACGTGCCTGACCATGATTCCACCTGACATAGACAAGGCTGAATGTTTAGTATAATCTGAAATAACACAAATTGACATGTAATATATAGAGAAATGCCAAAGTATACAGCTGATCGGATATATACATCAGGATCAGAGTTGCTAATCTTGGTAACCAGAAACCTTGTTAGATATGCAAATGATTAACTGCAAAAGAAAAAAGGAAAGCTAGTCCATATAGAAACTAAACATTATCTGGTTGTATATATAATTAATGTTATATCTAGGAACAATACTGATTCTTTGTGTCTCCTTAAAGGTATGTATAGGGTGACGGCTGCCTTGATACCACCACTATAGAATGTGTACCAAGAGGTCTGAGTGGAACCATGAAGCCTTGATGGTCCACCCTCCACACTTATAAATCACATAATAATGTGAGTTCTCACTGATAATAATAATAAATGCATAACCAAAGAATTAGGTTGTATATGTAACCCACAACCTCTACCCAGTTATTATTCAGATATAACTTATGTATTATGTTTTTGTGTGTTAAAAACAATAAAAAGATTAACTGCAAAAAAAAAAATTCTGCATCAAGAGGTGCACCATATGACTGCACGCTAAAGCCCTGTCTAGAGTGAGGACATTCCCGCTAAGGGTCAGATGAGAAGGCCCACACCACCAGGTTCACATGCTCAAGATACAGACTTTGTGAGTGCAGAGTAAGACCGTCAGCTTACAGGGCAAGCCCTGAGTCAGAAAAGTTAATGGACATGGTTGGCAAGTCTCTAATTTATGAATGAGAGCATGAATCAACTTCAAAGTGCTAGATAGGAGGAGGCTAGGTGAAGCCAGAGGTCATAGATTAGGTGGCAGGTTATTGATGAGGAGGCTTGGTGAAGCCAGCAGCTGTAGATATTGATGAGGAGGCTGGGCAAAGCCAGCTGCTATAGATTAGATAGCAGATTAGTTATGAGGAGACTGGGCAAAGCCAATGGCTTGGGTGAGGTAGGAGGATGCAGTGTTAGCCACCATTCAGAAGTTTGATAGTAGTAGCAGCCAGCAGAAAACAAGCCAACCAATTCTATTATGGAAGCCAAATTGATGGTAACATAGAAGATACAGAAGGTGTTTTGGTAATAAGAAGCTGTGATACCAGTGATTGAATCAATGAGATTTAGTATAATTGAATTGATGAGGTTTAGTAGATGATTGCTATGGTTTCAGAATGAAGAGTGAATGTTATGATTGGCATGAATACCTTAAATGCCATTAAGGCAGAGTTAGGTTATTCCAGTAGGAAGTAGTTACAAGAAGTAAGTATTTGCAACGCAACAATGAAATGCAATGAATATCTTAAAAGCCATGTAGACTGTGAGGTAAATGCACTGAAGCATGATAACTAAAAGCCATGTAGGCAAAGGAGCAGGGCAAATCATATACTGTAACTTACATAAAAGTATGCTCCTGCTACTTGGAACCATGATGCCCTCTGCAACATCATAGTCCCCCACTGTGGGGATAATAGGGAAACCACAAGCTGAGCACCATGAGACCAAAAAGGAACTGTAATGTTGGTATGGTAGGAACCCCCCAAAATAGAGGTACTTGTACAGGCAGGTTCTAGTTAAGGACAGAACCATCTGATAGCAAGCTGCCAGAGTAATGTGAACAGGCGAAGTAAAATAATGACTGAAAGGTACAGAATAAGTAAATTCAGAAATGCACTGCTAAAAATGCCTGCAGCTGTAAGCTGTGTTGGTATAGTAATACAGCAATATGAATATACTAGAGCAGTGCAAAATTGAAAGTTGGAAGTAGTAGTTGCCTGGCTGAGCAAACACTAAATAAATTGAGCAGAGCACACTGAATACCAAAATTGAATGAATTGAGCAGAGTTGACGAGTGAATTGAGCAGAGTAGCTGAGAAACAACCTAGCATGGCAGGGAGTACTGAGTAACAACATAGCACAGCAGAGAGTGGTGACTAGCTAGGAGCAGAATGAAGCCTGGATCAGATGCAAACATTTAAGGTGAAAAAGCAAAGCAACAGCAGAGGCAGGAAAAATAGCTGTTTGAGCTGAAGAATACAGATAACAATTACAGTCGAACTGAGGGTTTGCAAAAATTCTGGTGAGTAAATGAGAACCTGAATAAAATAAGCACAGGAATAGCACAAAAAAAACGAAGGGCCACAGGATGCTAGGAAAACTAGAAAGCCCCCAAAAGAAAACACAAAATGAAAAAATACAAACACAGGAGAACAAAAAAATAAGTAACACAAAGAAGCATGCAGCAGCTGGAGGCAAGCAAATACTAACCAAAAGCAGGAGAAACACAGCAAACAGAAGTCCAGCATAAACCAAGCAGAGCCCAAAGCACAAGAGATAGAGGGAGGCAAATGCTGGAGAGGGGCAAGGATCCAGCAGGCCCAAGGGACAAGGCAGACTGAAAGAACCTCCAGTCGCAAAGAAAAAGTGCTTCAGAGGGAGGCTGTGAGGGACTGCTTATATAGCTCAGAAAGGGGGTGTTACTGGTTGATTCACCCAACTGAACTACAGGCAATAGCCTTTCAATTGTTTTCCTTTACCTTTCTTCAAAATTCAATACCATGAACCACAGGGGCGTTGATGCATAGAAACATAAAAACATAGAGTTTGATGGCAGATAAGAACCTCTAGGTCCATCCAGTCGGCCCATTTTCCATACCTGCATCAGCGGCCACTGACCCTACTTGGTCATTGGCTTGGCAAGGGGTCAAAATCCAGCATATAATAACAGCGCAGCACACAAAGCTGCAAGCAAAATGCTGAAAGGCAAAAAAAAAGGTTGGTAAATACACCGACCAGCATAAAATGTCGCCCACACAATAGAAACTTACAGGACGACAGTGGAGATTCTTTGTTTTTTAGGGTGCTCCGTCCCCACACACCCCAATGTGGGGAGCTTCACCCCTACACCTCCTGGACTTAATATAATCGACTCAATGGAGGTGTGGACTTCAGAGACGGGGAGAAACTCGGGAAGGGGGAAAATGTTTTTATTTAAAAAAAAATTTCAATACCAGGAGGCAGGAAACCAAACCATGGTCCCCAGGTCTCCTATGCTGCCATGTGCTGGAGCCTTAGCCACTCCACCATGGGAGCGGCTTGACCAGGCACCACACCAATGGCAACTTGATCCCTTCCTCCTTTGAGCAGACAGTGACGGGGTAGCAGTAATTACCTAACACTATTCTACCCCTGTCACCATCAATGTTTTTCAGCATTCTCACAGCATGGTTCATACCGCGCTGTTATTGCAACACTCATATGACCTGGTACCATTGATTTTTGCCTTTCCTTCCTATCTCTAGGGTTCTCTTGTGCCTGTCCCATGCACTGTAAAATCCCCCCACTGTGTTTGCTCCAACGCACACTGGGGTAGGCTGTTCCATGCAACCACCACCTTTTCTGTGAAGAAAAATTTCCTCACATTCCCCTTATCCTGCCCCCCTCCAATCTCATATCATGACCCCTCATTCTTGTACATCTCCTAAACTGAAAGATATCTCCCAATTGCACCTTGTTGATGCCCTTAAGGTACTTGAAGGTTTCAATCATATCCCCCCATTCTCGCATCTCCTTCAGAGTATACTTATTGAGGTATTTTAATCTCTCCTCATATGCCTTCTGTTCCAAGCCCTGCACCAAATTAATTGCCCTTCTCTGAACCACCTCAACCTTGTCTATGTCCTTCCAGAGATGCGGCATCTAGAATTGAACACAGTATTACAGATGAGGTCTCACCAGTGCTCTGTACAGTGGCAACACCATCTCCCTTCTTTTGCTAGTAATACCCCTTCATATGCACCCCAGTATACCACTGGCCCTTCCCACTGCCTTTGTACACTGCTTGGCCACCTTTAGGTCCTCTGAGATGATTATTCCCAAATCCCTTTTTTCCCTTGTGACCATCAATAATTCCCCCCCCCCGATCCTGTAACTCTCCTCAGGGATTTTGCACCCCAGGTGCATGATTTTGCAGTTCTTCACATTGAACCTTAGTTGCCATACCTTGGACCATATTTCCAGCTTCTCTAAGTCCCTCCTCATTCTCTCCACCCCTTCTGGAGTGTCTACTCTATTGCAGAGCTTGGTGTCATCCACAAATATGCAAACCGTCCCTTCTAGTCCTTCAGCAATATCACTAATGAAGGCACTAAAAAGGAATGGCCCCAGGACTGATCCCTGAGGCACACCACTGGCCACACCCCCCATTCCTCGGATTGAACCCCATGCACCAGTACCATCTGCTTTCTGTCCCTCAACCAATTTCTGACTCAATTCATCACCTTTTGGCCTACAACTAAGCTCCCCAACTTGTTTACCAGCCTCCTGTGTGGAACAGTGTCAAAGGACTTGCTGAAACTGAGGTAAATGACATCCTACTTTCCCCCCGATCCACCTCTTTTCCCACCCAGTCAAAGAGCTCTATCAGATTTGTCTCACATGTTCTCCCCACTGTGAATCCATGTTGCCTCGGATCCTGTGCTCCACTGAATTCCAAATGTTCCACAATCCTTCACTTAAGAAGCACCTCCATAATCTTTCCCAGTACTGAGGTGAGGATAAGAAGCCTATAGTTGACTGTCTCCTCCCTGTTTCAACTTTTATGAAGAGGGACTACATGCGCCCCCCCCCCTCCAGTCCTCTGGAACCTCACCTGTATTGAGGGATTGCTAGCACCAACCTTAGTTCCTTTAATATCCTAGGGCGTGTGCTATCTGGCACTATTTGCTTTGTCCATCCTCAGTTTTGTGAGTTTCTCTAGGACTCTTTTCTGTAAATGCCCCCTTGAAGGCAAGTAGCCAAGGCACTAGGGGCATTCATGATGGTGGAACTGAATCAACAATTGTTGCAGTTTATGGGCTCTGTAGTCTTTTGGAGCACTTCCCATTTGGATACGTTTTGTACAAGGCTCTCTGCCCTTTGTTAGCACACCACTTTCATATCCTTGAGCACAGGTACTAGTGTACCAGGACTTTCTCTTCTGTAAAAGGACTGGTGTTCACCCCTCTTTGACTCTGGTTGCTAGTTTTGGCTCCACTCTAGTGCATCATCTTAGATCATATGATGGAGGATGCAGCAGTTCAGTGTTGAATTGGTTCAAGTCCTTCTTGTCTGACAGATGTCAAAGGATAATCCTGGGGAAGTTTTCCTCTAGGACCATAACTGTTTCCTGTAGTGTGCCTCAAGGTTCAAGTGTTGGGCTGGTCTCAATTTGAACTTTGTGTGCAAAATCATTTTTTTTATTAACTGTTTCCTGCAGCATGGTAGATTGTATCAGGCTGATTTTGGTGACTACGAAGCTGTCATTTGTGTTAACTAGAAATCCCAGAATCCAGACCAGCACATCAGCAGAGTGGTAGTGCTAGCACTCGTAATGCTGGTAACCCAGGTTTGAGAATGAGTCTGAGTTAAAGGAGGGCAGGCCGCAGGAGGATCGATCATCCTGGAGAGCACTCTCCTTCTCAGTGTAGAAGGGCTGTTAGACTGCACTGTTCTACCACCACCATTGTGACTCCAGGTGGTGGTGCAAGCTGCAGCTGTGGGAGCACAGAAGAGAGGATGTTGACTGCCTGAGAGTGCATCACCATGCACCAGCATGAACACACTCATTCTCAGGAGCTGGGTTATGTCTAATGGGGGTGGGAGAAAAAGGAGAAAGTGCCAGGTGAGCAAGACAATGCCAGCTCCATTCCACGGGCCCCACGCCGCCAACCACAGCACCCACCGCTGAATGGCACTAAACTCTATCAGGTGTATGGTGCTTCTTGCTGATGACCCCACTCTGGGGGGGGGGCAAGTCAGAGAGGACACGGCAGTATAAGTACTGGGGAAGATGGGTGATGGGGCTGGGGACAGGAGCATGGCCAATGTGGGCCGCCTGGGTGAAGAGGTGAAGAAAGCATAGCAAATAAAAATGGAAATCCCCAAATTCCCTGAAACTGACTTTAAAACAGGGCTGCAATAATGGTGAAGTCAATAGCCAGCTACACGTGTTAGAGATTTTATAGGCTCAGATCAGATGTTAAATGGTCCCACTGTTCTTCCTGGGCTAAGTACAGTCCTCTGTGACTGCAATTAGCCCCAGGAGGACAGCAGGACCAACAAAAAAATCAGAGCTTATGAAACTGTAATAGGCCATTGAGTCTCCCACTGATGCAACCCTCTTTGGATGTCAGTTACCAGGTATTCTGGGATTTGAAGTTACAGAATATGTCAACTTGGAAGCCACCAAAATCAGCCTGATATAATCTATTGTACTGCAGTAAACAGCAAGTAAAGACATTTCTTTACTCACAATGTACAAATGGGTGCCAACCCCACAATAGGGTGTGGAGTTCTTAGTGCTGACTGTTACCCATTAAATGACAGGATGATGGCTAGTTAACTTAATCTCAATCCAGAGAAAATAGAATTGTTGATTATGGAAGCAGGATCTCAGAAGCTTGTGATAAAGAGGGCTAGCCTCAAACTGCAGTATCATCATTGGGTGGCAATACCTTTCAATCCTTGAATAAGGCAAAATATTTGAGGTCATAATAGCCGATAGGTTAATCTTTGAATACTATCGGTCCTATTTTCAAAACACTTGTGGATACCATAAGTCCCTGGTGCACCAAACATATGGCATGGGGGCTTGCGGCATTACACTGATGCAGATCGTGGTTTTCGGTCAAGTGCGCCAAATGCAGTAAGTTAGACCAGCTCCTACCAATCTAACTTTGTGCCATTTGGGGACCCATTTTATGGGGCATGAGCCAAACATTTTGCACAAGCTGCTGTAAATCATGGAAAATATAACAACTGTGCCAAATGTGCTAAAATTCAATGCAAGTTGTGGCAATGTGTTTGCACAGTTGCAGCAAACATCAGGGTTGATGCAGGCCTTGGCGCAAGCCCTGTGTCAAACTTTGAAAATCAGGCCCCATGTGTTGAATGTTGTCCATTGTGGTTCTATCAGTTTAAGAAATATCACCCGGGTTGTACAGTGCATTTACAGCGGACAGTAGACCATAATGCTTTTTTGTAACTCATTTTCTAATGTAGCACGTATGCATATTTATTGGAAATTTTGCTATGGTAACAAGTCTGACATGGATTGTGTTTTGTTTCTTGTTATTTTATTGTAACTATATATTAACAGGACCATCTTGAAAATATGACATTGTCCTAATTATGTGAATACTCCACCAATTTTTCTGTCTAAAAATTAAGATTTTTACTACTTTGAATCCCTTTCTCTAATACAATGACCAGGTGACTATAATTCATGGCTTTGTTACATTTCATCTGGACTACTGTAGCACTCATCTCAGGATTTCTGGAGGTTTGGTGGGTCATTTCCAACTGATGCAGAATGCTACAACCCAGTTGACATCTGGCACATGTATTTTCAATTATATCACACCAGTGCTGTGCAAAGTGCGCTGGCTGCTGGTTAGATGGTATACCACTTTCATGATTTGCCTGACTACATAAAAGATGTCCTACTCTCATAAACTCTAGTTCAGCCACTCCATTTGACAGGGACAATCTACTGGTAGTTCCATGTGTAGTGCCCCAGGGTTGGGGTCCTACAGAAATAAAGCGAGGGACCTCTGGTGGCACAGTGAGGGACCCTATAGGTACTCAGTGACCCCTTCAAGAGCCAGGGGCACAGTGTTGTACAGCTAGGGGCCCAGCATACAGCATAGGGGTAACTTTTGTTTACTTTGAGCATTCGGCCTACACCACTAAATCCCCAACACAGCCAGTAGCCCAAGTATGTCATTCATTTGCACTGACCCCCCCCACTGGCACATAGACAGCACAAGTCCAGGTCACCATGCATAGGTACTGCTGTCCTTGCACAGAACATGGGCTATTTTCAAAAGTTAGAACTGTTAGTTGCTTGTGCTGGGAGTTAAATAATGGAACCCTAAGCCCTTTATGGAACAGTCAGTGCCACTGTTTAGGAGTTAATGTTGGACCAGAGAAGGAGCAGGATGCAGAGAGCAATGGTGACCTAGGCCTACATGGACAGTGGTAGAAATGAGTCTGTTAACTCTTGCTACCACCCTACCCTCTGGTCTGTGGTTGTCATGGCAGTGAGAAGTCCGGTAGGTCCTCCTCCATCACGACAGTAGAGAGTGCGGCAACAATTTGAGGTCTTTCTCTTCTCCTTGGCAATTGCCGTTTCTCCTCCTCATAGCAGTTTGGTGGCCATTGCTCTTCCTCTGGTCCATTCCACAGCCTCTTCCTAGCAGCAGCAACACCTCAAAAGTGGTGCCTCCAATCAAGGACCCCTCAGGCTTGGGTTGTTGTGATGAGTGAGTGGTTTCCCAGCAGGCAGTGCTAACCATCATAACTTACAAAGGGAAACATTTTTTAATTAAGTAAACCATGCCACTCATTACACAGTGAAGGGGTGGAGGGTGAGTGGATGGGTGGATGGGTGGGAGCATCCCTCTTACAAGACCATCTATAGAGGCAGCCTAAGGAGAGAGCTCCATAGGAGCTTGTAAGAGGCAAGCTGGGCTCCCAGTGGCAGACCACTCATAAGGTGAGATTTAATAAAGGCTCCATAGGGAGCAGGTCCAAGGGGTGGGCAGCCCTGAGGAATAGAACTGCCCACATGGCTGAAAAAACAGATGCTCCATAGGAGCTTAGTCAAGGCAGCAAACCCCTGAGGTAAAAGGGACCACCCTTAGGGCAAATAACTAAAGAAAGTTATACAGGAGAAAGCACATAGTGGGGCTATGCAGCAGAAGCTATATGTGCTAATTATGAGGGGCTTGAATACTTAATGCACCACTAAATACTTATGAACTTGCCTAACTAGACTGCATTTAAAGTGACAATGTACTCTGCTGCCCAACTGAACTGCCTAATTGTGTGGTGCCCTATCAATTGACTGCTCATCTGCCTGTTCATATGGTGCCCTGAAAGTGAACTGTCTCACTGTGTGATGCCTTACCAACTGACTGCCTATATGCCTGTCCATTTGGTACCCTTAAAGTGAACTGCTTAATTGTATGATGCCCTACCAATTGACTGCCTATCTGTCTGTTTGTTTGGTGCCCTAAAAGTGAACTAATTGTGTGGTGCCCTGCCAACTGACTGCCAGCTGCCTGTCCATTTGATGCCCTTAAAATAAACTGCCTAATTGTGTGGTTCACTGTCTATTTACTCAGTGGCAGAGCCAGGGTTGGGAGGGGGCCATTCAGTCAATCATGGGCTCCACAATGAGCACTAAACAGAGAATAAAGATGATGGTGGGGCACCATTACTCACACTGGGGTAGCCAGGAGGGGCGACCACCCCCCAACCCCCCCCCAGCTCGCCACTGTATTTACTGCCTGTCTACCTGGTACCCTGTATAGACTGCCTTGTGTCATTAAAGACTGCCTAATTGCTGATACTCTGCAAGTAATCTTTTTTGACTAATGTAGAGTCTGCCTATCCTTCAACACCAGCTGTACAACCTGTGAATACCTTCTCTGAATTTGCTTGAACTTTGCCTAAATTGTGTAAATGACAATGACCTGTATGGTCCCACACCAGACTTGACCAAAAGATTTTATTCAAGAGTTACTCAATCCTGCACCATTCTCAGTGTGCACTCATCAGTCTTGGGGCCAGTGCTTGAGTTAGAATAAAGTGCTAGTCAGGCAAGAATACCTTTGCTATATCTCTAGCTGGTGCCCATCCCCAATAGGAAAGTGAGGAAGTGTAGGAGCCACACTGGCTCGCTACTTAAGGACTTCTCCTAAGCATGATGGATATTGGGTTTCTTTTCTGCTAGATTCCACATCCTTCTAGATCTGCTTGTGTCAAAATTCCTGCTCCTTGTCCTGCATTCTCCATGGTAGCTTGTCTTGGTAGCTCATTGGGGGTTCAACACTCAATGCTTTGTATAGTATCTTGTCCTTTTCATCTTGTATCTACAGCAGCTTTTGTCCCAGCGACCCACTGGGGTCTGACAGCAATGCCTTGTAGATTATTTTTCTTCTTGCTTTTGAATATACGGCAGCTTTTGTCCCAGTGGCCCATTAGGGATCAGATAGCCAGTGCCCTGTAAATTCCTTTCTTTCTTTCTTGCCTTTGGACCTGCAGTAGGACAGCTTTTGTCCCGGTAACCAATTGCGATCCAACAACAGCACCATAAGATCCTTTGTGTTGCTGGTCCTGTTCCTCAGTTGCATCTTGTCCAGTGACCCACATGTGGGATCAAGTAGCTGATGCTTGTTGACCATTTGTTCTGATTTTAAGCTGACAAATTCCCTTTTGTTGCAACATCCCATTCTGATAACCCCCCTCAACAGTTCACAAGTGTGAGAATCCAGCTGGATACCCAGTAGCTGAATGGCCTACGAGAGTGCCAGATTGCTTAGAGTTTGATAAGTGATTTAATGCATAAGACTAGTATTACCTGGTCAAGTATTACTGAACTCATAGAGTAATAGGTTTACTACAAGATAGAGTTATTTGTTGTTATAGTCAAACCATACAGCACTACATAATTCTGACAATACTGTAGATAATAGCAGCTGCAGTAAAGTAAAATTATTTAACATAGTAAAAGTGCACTTTTGAGTCTTTATTTATTCAGTTATGTATCCCATCATTATTTATTGATAGTGTGTGTTGTTGTTGTTGTTGATGAAAACCTGCCTCTGTGACCCTTGCCAGCTTTCCTGCTAAATAAAATTTCTGATTACATTTTGAACTCTGAGTTAAACTCCTGCCTCACCTTGCTGGGAGACTACATCTACCCCCTCAGAGAACCCTCAGTGCAACTCACCATAAGACCAGTCTGAGGTGGCACTTGTATCCATGAAGAAGAGTTCATTCATTTCATGACCCAACTCACAAGAGCATGAGACAACTGCTTGTTTGAAATCCTCAGGAGACAATGCCTTTTCTGTGGCCACCCCTCACATGTGGGACATTTTACCAAATCAGCTTTGTCAGATCTCATTTGTTGAAGTTTCAAAAGAGCTCTAGAAACTCAACTCTTCACCCTTGCATTTGAGGGTTTATTTAAATGATGGTATATACAGTAGGTGTGGGTACCATTGTGCTTGTTTGTTCATCTGTTTTATTAATGCTTTAAATGGATATGTATGTACAGTGCTTTGAGGCCTCAGGAGGAGGTGCTACATTAGGCAAGGCAGTGTTATTTATTTATTTATTTATTTACTGGAATGTTCGTAGTACACCTTTGAGCAGAGCTCATTTACAAAGGTTCCACATCAGAATACATGTTAGTATACGGCTACAGTTACACAGTAGTACATGAGGAAGGACCATGTAAGGTCCTAAACATAATTACAGTATTCAAAAGTTCAATCTAGTTTTAGACCATTACTTTCTACAAGTACAGCCTTGCTAGGTTTCACAGATACCGTCTCCCAGGCACTGGATAATAAACTGTGCATGGGAGCAGTGTTTGTGTATCTGTCAAAGCCATTTGATACAGTAGATTATCCACTACTGTTGAATAAACTTAAATGTAAGGGTACTGGTAAGGAGGCAATAAAATGGTTTCATTCATACCTTCATGGCTGTAGACATGTAGTTAGGGTCCATAGAGCAATATCAGAATCAAGGGAGGTGAGCAGAGGTGTGCCCCAAGGCTCGATCTTGGGGCTGCTTCTGTTCATCATATTTACAGATAAACTTCCTAGAATATGTATAGATAGTAATGATAAGCTGTATGCTGATGATACAATCTGTGCTGCAAAAGACTGTGCTGCAGTTGAAACTGTTCTGCAGCAGGCATTTAGTAAGCTAGAGAAGCGGTTGATTGAATATAGATTAGCATTGAACACAAAGAAAACAAATACAATGGTGTTTAATCATAAAAATGTTAAAGGGTCTGGGGATGAGATAACAAACATAACTATAAAAACTGGAAACTTGAAGTAACTTACCCAGGTAGAATCACACAAGTATTTAGGTTTACGGGTTGATTCACGTTTAGATTTTGATTTTCATATTGAACAAATCTGTTACAAAGTTTTGCAGAAACTAGGGGCCTTAAGAAGGCACAAAGAATGTATTACTCAGTGTACTAGGGAAATACTGGTAAATTCAGTTATTGTACCTTTGATTGATTACGGGTGTATGGTCTACAGAACTTCAAGTAAGACCAATCTACAAAAATTGGATAGATTATAATACAAAGTAGCTAGATTTGTTCTGTGACTCAAGAGCCCTTATATTAACCATCATCATTGTGAAATGTCATCACAATTGAATTGGGTCCCACTGGAAATAAGAAGGGACTGAATCTCGAGTAAGTTTCTGTATAAATGTGTAAATGGTTCTGTTCCAGAATATCTAAAAGACAAAATGACATTGAACACATCATCTTATCCATTGCAGAAAATTAGAGGGAAGGGTTTGAATGTCCCACACATCAAGACCAAATTTGGTAAAAAGAGATTTGACTATATTACAGCCAACAAATTGAATTCACTTTCCCCTACTGTATGTAACAAACCAACTTATCAAACCTTTAAGTCTGCTTTACTGGACTCTTACTCATGTAAGTGTACTTGTTATTAATGAATTTTATACTATGTGTATTTATATTAATTGCATTGGGTTTGTAATCATGGGTTGGATTCACAAAAGGTTACCGCAAACTACGACAATGGCAGCCTGCAGCAACGGCCCCTGCATCCGGGACCCTGTGCCCAATTCAGTATTAGACAGGGTGCCAGAGCCTGTGTACTGTGGCATCTGTCCAAGGAAGGACACAGCCCTAAGGAATGCCTCAAGCTGTGAGACAGGTGGGCAGCAGAAACACCTGTAGAAGGAAGCATGGCATGTGTCCGAGTCTACCCCATGCCCAAAGTACTCATTGTCCTAGCAGCCCAGTGTGGGCAATAATCCTCCAAGCCCAATGGTGCCACCCTATATGTCTCTATGGGCTATCAGAACACCCCCACCCTGCCCCGATGCCCATTCACCCACACCCCGCTTTGCCATCTCCCTTCCCTCCTATGGAATACAGGGCATCACCTGATAACTCCCTGGTGGTCCAGTGGCTCCCCACCCCCCCACCCGACAGTGCCAGTCCACCCCACTCCGCCCCACACACACACACACCCAGCAGGTGGAGTCAGCTACTGGCACAGCCCACCTCTCACCTCCATGGCTGGCCGTCAACCGAGCTTTGCCAAAACGCGTGACAGTAATTATATGCACTCTGTGAATGACAGCTGCTGTCATTCACGGAGTTACATAATTCTGTATGCATTCAGTGCAGCTCAGTTGGTATCTGGCCATGATGGTGAGAGGTGGGCTGTGCCAGTCACCGACTCACCCGCTGGGAGTGTGTGGGGGTAGGGTTGGGAGCCTGGGGGGCCGTGTGCTAGCATTGCAGGTGGGGTGGGGTGGCTACTAGGCCACCAGAGCATTTATGGGTTTTGCCGTTTCGTTTTTGCCACTAACAGGATGGCATTTGGGGGGAGTGAATGGGGATTGAGTGGTCCAAAAGACCATAAGGGCTTTATTGTTTGTGGAGTTTGTTTCAAGACTGGGAGGGGCATGGCCCACACTGGCATCCCTGTCCCCTACTGGATGGGATTGGAGTATGGGGGTGATCTATGCATGGGGGTATGGGCATGTGGGGGGTGTTGGATGAATGGTAATAGGGCTCTTGGGGGGCTGTGTCCCATGAGGGCTATCTGGTGCTCTGATGGGGTCACATTGGCAGCCTCCTGGAGGATGACAAAGACCACTTATACCAGCTTATAGCTGGCATAATTGTTCTTTGATGGATGTCCACCGGTGGCTGTCTCTGAATCCTGATTTGGAAATTTAGCAGCCACCTTACCTGAACAGGCTGCAACTGCTGCCATAAACCCCCTTATGCCATGTTGCAAGGAGGTTTATGGTGCATTGGTCCACTTGGGTGCAGACAGCCTGCAGCATGTCCCAAGCTGCTTTTCTGAATCCCAACATGTCGTAACTCAAGACACAATTGCTACTTGTACCATTTTTTTTGATGCGAGTTGCTTTGCATCCGGAGTTGCCCTTTGTGTATCTAGCCCCTTGTATCTGTTTTGTGTTAAATGTTTTATAACTTCGCAAACAGGACATTCCTGAAAACAGGCTTAGCCTAGTGGCTCATCATGGTGAAATATAAAAATAAATAAATAAAATCATAAACTTAGTGAGGACAAGTTTCTATTTATGCATATGATACAAAGGTACAATATCAGCAGGTGTAGCATTATCCAGGTTAGAGCTTAGGGCAGTTGCAGAATGTAACTTTGTCTGCAGTATTCCAATTTTGCCAATGAGGTAGATCAGGGGAGATGTTGTTAGTAAGCATCTAACTAGCGATTGCACAAGTATACAGATTGTTGTGCAATGTATTTTTTGAGGGACTATATAAATTGGTTTAGTTTCGATAATTTCAATAGTGTGGTGGGAATTCATTTAGAAAGTTGGCATTCAATAAGGGAAAGCCCTCATGGGCCCATGGGTTCAGAGTACTGTACATCATTTAAAATTATACAACAAACAAATCTCGCAAAACGTAAAAATATAATAAGAAATAAAACATCACAGCCATTTAAATGCCTAGATTACTATTCATCAGAAAACTCACTAACTGGGGAAGGCCTGAGTAGGAAAGTTTTAAGTGATCTTTAAAAGGCCTCCACAATGCCAGCAGAGTGGATACATCCCTGTATGGAATTCTACAACACTGGAGCTGCTATCCAAAAGCTCCCTCCCCGATTGTCTCAACCAGGGTGAGGGAACAGCAAGTAGAGCAGCATCAGTGGAGCAGAAGGTTCAGGTTGGGAGGTAGGAAACCAGCAGATCTTTCAAGTAGTAAAGTCCCAAACCATGCAAGGCCTTGTATGCTAATAAGCATATCTTGAAGGTCATGTGTCACCACAAAGGCAAGCAGTGTAGGGCACACAGGACTGGTGTGACATGGTCCCTCCAAGAAGTTTAAAAGGTAGACATGGACAGCTGCACCAAAATCCATATTTCAATCATTTTTATTCATAAGAAATGTAAAGCAAGATCCTCACTTCAAAGCCCAACGTTTTGCCCATGTGAGTATCATCAGGGATAAGAACCTATGTGTAATTATATAAAGAAATACACACCAAAAATTGTAA
The DNA here is from genome assembly GCA_016271365.2 of Neoceratodus forsteri. Classification (NCBI taxonomy): domain Eukaryota; kingdom Metazoa; phylum Chordata; order Ceratodontiformes; family Ceratodontidae; genus Neoceratodus; species Neoceratodus forsteri. The sequence goes on from CM057456.1 coordinate 1,372,340,270, forward strand.
ATTCACATAATTTAAAACATGTTTATGTTTTGCTTACTATTCATGATACTCAGCCTGTCCAAACACATTAATGTACTATGAACAAGTTCTACTCCTGCTTTTTATGTATCATAAATTAAAAAAAAAATTCTAATATGTCAACTGCCTCCAAGAAATTCCCATTACCAGCCAAGCTACAGCATTCTGGACCAGTTATAGATGTTGCATTAAACCTCCAGATAGCCCTAAGTACAGAGCATTACAGTAGTCCAACCTGGAGGTAACAAAAGCAGGAACCATCAGTGCCAGGTCAGCAGGAGCCAGACAAGGTTTGATCCTGGTGATAAAAGCCAGATTGAACCACCACCAACACCTGCTGTTGTCAGCCTGTGGTCCAAAATGACCCCAATATTCTTAAAAGCATAAACAGCAACAGGAAGTCAGCTACCCAACACAGGAAGGGCTACTGCATCTCACATCACTGCTACATTCCCTTGACTCAGCTTGATCAACTTGATCTCTTGTTCCTTGGTTGAGACATAACCAGTTTGCAGCCATCCAGTCATTCATCTCTGCAAGACATTGCCCCCTGCACTAAGGTACAGTACAGCTGAGTATCATCTGCACAGCAGTGAAACTCAACCCCATACTATCTAATGATCACCCCCAAGGGCAACAAATACGCAGAAAACAACACAGGAGCAAGGGCTGAACCTTGAGGACCCCCACAGGGCAGCACAGAAGCCCCAGCGATGAAATTTCCTAGGACAATGTGCTGCATTGCTCTGATTATGTAGGATTTGAATCAGCACAAAATGGTGACAGTGAGACCCACATAGGCCCTTAGGCAATCTAACAGCACCCCCGTAGTTGACTACATCAAATGCCGATGAGAGATCAAGAAGGACCAAGATGGAACAAAGTTATTGATCCCTCACCAGGAAAAGATCATAAGTCACTCAGGCAAGTGCAGTCTCAGTGATATGGTGGGGCTGAAAACCTAACTGGAGAGGTTCATAGATGTTATAATTCTCCAGATGATCCACAAGTTGATCTACCACCACCTTCTCAATAAGCTTTCCCCAAGAAGGAAAGGTTCAAAACAGGTCTGTAATTCACCAGAACATCAGGGCCCAATACAGTCTTTTTTGTCTGATCATCAGATAATTTTCTGTATAAGAAATCAAAAAACTAGGAAAGTACCTAAGAACATTATACATACCAGGGTATATAAACATTTTGATAATGTCAAATTTATGCAGGAATTAGAAGGGTATAATTGGGAAAGGTTAGAGTTAATTCCCAATGTGGGGGATGCATGGGATATGTTCTACAAGGATTTGATACAAGTTTGTAATAAACACGCCCCAATAAAAACTAGTTGATTAAATCAAATAATGCACCATGGTATGATTCCAGGCTGTTTAAAATTAAAAGAGCCAGAGATAAGGCATGGAAAAAAGCTAAACTAACAAAAGGAAATCAGGAGTGGATTAAATATAAACAACTAAGAGATTTGTATACCAAATAAATTAGGAAGGCTAGACAGGTTTATTGTAACAAAAAATTATCCAAAGAAATGATGTAGAATCTAAGAGCATTTTGGAGTACAATAAATAAGTTGCATAACAGTCAAAATATGGGTTATCCCAATCAATTTTTGATTAATGGAAACAAATAGGATTTAGGAAATGAAGTAGTAAATGAGTTTAATACATTCTTTACTAATATGGGTACGGATGCATTAAAATCTGGATGGAATAATAGGAATCAGGTTTTACAAAGCAACATTGAGTTAGACAAATCGGATAAAGAAAATGTACAATTTGATGAACAAGTGGAATTTGAATTCACCCCTATAACAAGAGGAGAAGTTAGAGAATTATTATTTAAAATTAACATAAATAAAGCAGAAGGCATGGATGGGATCCCTAATACTTTATTAAAGTTTGCAGCCCCCATTATAGATCAACCTATGGCACATTTATTCAATATGTCTCTTTTTTCTGTGGAATTACCCTCAATTTGGAAAACAGCTAGGACTGTGCCAGTCTATAAGTCAAGATCTAGGACGCTCCTGAAAAACTATAGACCGATTTCCCTGTTACCAACAACATCATCAATTTTGGAAAAGATTGTAGTGAAACAACTACAGGCATTCTTAGAAGATAAAGATGTCCTTAATAAATATCAGTCGGGCTTTAGACCAGAACATGGAACTACCACGGCTCTACTGAAGGTTACAGGAGACATTGTAGAGGGTCTGGACAGGGGGATGCCAGCGGGGGCCATTTGTGTTGATCTTTCAAAGGCTTTTGACACCTTGGACCATGACATCCTCCTGTCCAAATTGAAAACCTGTGGTATATCTGAGTTGGTGGTGAATTGGTTTAGAAATTACCTGGATTCAAGACAGCAACAAGTAACCATCAAGGAGTGGTCTTCGGGTTTAAAAGTGATTGTCTCAGGTGTGCCACAGGGATCTATATTAGGTCCCATATTGTATAATCTTTACATGAATGATTTAAAGTTTGCACAGCAGCGGGTGCAACATCATCTTTATGCTGTCAACACAATTATTTATGTGGCTGATTCATCAGTGGTACTTATTCAGTTGGTATAACAGCAGGCTTTTAATTATTTCCAGGATTTTTTGATGAGATCTAAATTAGTTCTAAATAAAAAAAAACCCAGGTAATGGTATTCCACAGGGCGAATAGGGTTAACTCAAAACAAGATGGATTGCAAATTAAAACTTATACTGGGGTATTTTGCAGCAAGTTGATAAATACAGATATTTGGGTGTTTACTTAGATAAAAAACTTACATCAGATACTCATATTGAGAATATTTTGACAAAAGTAGGAAAGTGCTTAGGATCCCTGTATAGAATAAGAAACAGCATGTCTTTGGAAGTCAGAAAACTTGTAGTTACTGTGGTGGTATTACACATGTTAGAGTACGGGAATTTGGTTTATATGAGTGCATCAAAAGAGCAGCTATATAAGATTGATGTTATGTATAACAAACTGGCAAGATTTATATTAGGTGTGCCAAAGATGACACATAGATTAGAAATGTATAGGGACTTGGACTGGTGTACTTCATCTCAAAGGAGAGGCCTAAGTACAATTACATTCATTATTAAATGTATATCAGGGAACGTTCCAGGGTATATTGTTGAGAGTATTGAACTAAAGAATCCTATAAGGGGATTGCATTCTGCAAATAGTTTGGAATGTAAGGCACCAAAACGGAGAACGGTTTGGGGAAATAATCACTTTATAAGTATTGGACCCCTTTTGTGGAATAACTTACCTGGGAAGTTAAGACCCTTGAACAGAGAATTCCAGTTAAATTCAATAAAGGATTGGCTCATTGAGCATAAAAATATTGAAGGGGATTTAGTTTTGAAGAAAGTATGGAAAATGGATTCCTGAAAATCTGCACTTTGGATCTATTTTGTATGTATTGATTGTATTGCCTGTTAAGTTAGGGTGAAGATATATGTACTTGTAGTTGTCTATGTTAATGTTATTATGTTTAGTTTTAGTGTGATATGTTGTATTTATTGTTTTTGATATGATCAATGTATAACTGATATGAAGAGTAACTGGATTTGGCACTTTGGACCTCACTGTAAAAGAGTTTAGGCTCAGTGGAGTTATCCATATTCATTATTTTATGAATAAAAATGTTACCTTACCTACCTAGGAGGAGTTTAACCACTGCCTTTTTTCCGGGTATGTGGAAAAACACTCTACTACAGATACCACTGATGATCTCAGCGATCACCAGACCCACGGATTTGCTGCAGCCTAATAGCAGCCAGGTTGGTCCTGGGTCCAGTATACAGCAGGTGGGACACACCTAGAGACCAACTGAAGCACCTCATCCTCCAAAGCCATCTGAAACTCACTCCAGGTAGACAGATCTACTTTACCAGAAGGTAAACCACAGCCAGCCCATGACAGGCCATTTGAACAAATACCAGATCTAATAAAGGATTCCTTATAAGAGAAGAATTTACCAAACTGCTCACACTTATCTGCTGAAAAAGGTCTAACAGATTGTAGACAGAGCGAGTTTAATAATCTGTTTACAGTGCAAAAGCGCAGAGCTGGATGATTCTTTCCTGCAACAATTGACCCTGTCAGTTGCCTGTTGATACTCACTGTAGTGAAATCTCAGTGCCATCCTGTCCTCCTCAGACCATTACCTTCTTCAAGAAGGCTCCAACTTCCATCCCACATTCTTCAACCAATGCTGCTTATCACAGTACTATAGTGAACTGCGATGGGATGTCAAGGGATGAATGCAATAAGATGCCTGGGAATGTGAGGCAGCTGTGAGAACTGTATAATAGTTCTCCACAGCCTTCTGAGCCCCCTGGACACAAGCAAGCATCATACCTGAGATGTCTAGTACCTCCAAAAAATAAAATATGCTTGCTTGGTATGGTTGTATGGTAAAGTGGAACAAGTTGCCGAAGGTAGCTGTCACCCTGCAGAGTGCTGGCAGTTTTAAGAGATGCTGGGAAAGGCTATAAAGGAAAATTACATGGAGTAGGTGGAAGATGGAAGGGAGGGGGGATATCAATGGTGAGGGAGAAGTGTGTAGTGAGGAGAGGGTGGATCCCTCAGTAGATAGCACGGGCGTCTGCAATCTTGAACAGACTAGATAGACTGTATGGCCTTTTTCTGCTGGCTATGTTTGTCCGTTTGATTGCCTTATGATCAATAATATACTATACTTTCTCACTGAGATCTATGGATTAACTTGTTTACACATTATTAGTAATTTTAATGGAGAGAGTAGTGACCAAAGTGGAATTGTTTCACCACAGAAGTGGTTAATGCTGATATGGCAACTGGATTCAGAGTGGAGGGGGACATAAAAGTTGTTGGAGAAAGCACTTGTGGGAGTGGAAGGTAGGGTACAGTCAAAGAGTGGGAGGCAGGGCTATGAATGGGTAGCTCGGCCTAACCCTGACAAGTATATAATTATTTATTTAAAAATTGGTAACCAAGAAGGACACATTGAGCCCAGGCTCATTTCCAGGTGCAACCTGAGGGAGGGGGGAAAAAAGGGGTTGCAAATTTAACAATGAGTGAGTGACAAGATGCAGTGATTTGAGACATCAAGTAACACAATCATAAAGACACAAAAATTAAAAGAAACAGTGTGAATGATATTATACAGAAGTGCAGTACGGAAGCACTTCAAAATAAATACCAAGATAGAGTTGGCCCAAAATAAGTGAAACATGCATGAGGTACAAGGCAGAATTCAAGGTGAGTTAAACACAATTTTTCTGGCCGAGGGTACAAAATATGGGGGAGGGGCACAGAGTGGAAAGAACAGGGAGGACCACAGGCATGGGCAGGAGGGAGAAATCTAGTATATCAGTAAATATCTGAGAGATATATGGGAGAAAAAAGGCAGAGGGAGGCAGGAAGTTTATTGCTGGAACTAGAAGAAGGCCAGTTGACTGGAAGTTGTCCAACAGGCAGAAACACAAAGATTACAAGAGGCAGAAGACTGAAGGAAGTAGCTTGATGGGGATAGAGGGTATAGGAGATGACAGAAGTAGGTGGAAGAGAGGAGAACCAGAATTCTGACAAAAAGGAAACACAGTGTAGCAGATGATGGGAGTCCAGGTATGGCTGGGATAGAGATTAGTAGAAGATACAGGGAGGAATGAGTGGAGGGGGTTTGGTAGGAGTGGTATCTGCTTCATAATCACCTCAGTATTAGACCTGGATATTGTTGGGACCTTGTAATAGAAATGAGAGTGGAAAGTGATCCTGCCCTGTAATCTGATACTGTATATCTTCCTCACTATATTTACAAGGCAGAAGTTTAGTTCCATGCCACAGGACAAGTGTTAGAAGTTTGATTTGATATATTTATTTACAATCTGGTAAGACCATTAGCAAATCTGCCTATTTTTATGGATGACCAGATTCAATCCATACCAGAGACATAACTAAATATATAGGGCCCACTTCTCAAAAGATTTAGACTGATGCAAGGGACTTGCGTCACAAGAGATTGATGCAAGTAGTGACTTGTGTCACCACTTGCATCAAATGCCATTCTGTAATGCAGCCTGCATCAAATTTAATGCAGCTGCACCAAAGTCCCCTTGCACCAGGCTTGTGTTAAGCAACCACATGTGCCAGATTACAAGGGGGCTTGTGCCATGTAGGGGCTGCAACATCCCCTTTCTGGGGATCTTGGTAGTCCCCCCAAGGACGCAGCAAGGGGCCCCATGTAGACTAGCGAGAAGGTGGTACAAGTGCCCTGTGTCAATGCAGAACCCTGCTGACAGTGGGCAGAGACCTGCCAGGAGAGGGCTGGGGCAGATAGCTCATGGGTTGATTGCCCTAGGGGGTATGAGGGAGACAGTGACAGTGCAGCTTTTTTTGCAATAGGGACAATGTCCATTGTAGCATATATTTGGATGTAGCCCCTTTAATCACCCACTGACCACTACCTTATGCTCTCCCGATCTTACCCCCCCATTTTTGTCCCATATGTTGAATGACCTGTACATTGTTTACAATGCCTGTACATGTCCCACCAGCCTACAGGGTACCCTGCCAGTGGGCTGCCATCCCTCCCGCAGCTGCTGCAGAGCCTGTCTGTGGCTTGCGGCATCTCCCTGTAGTATGCCATTTCTGTGGTGCTGCTGTCATCTTGCGGCAAACCTGGGGAGATTGGCGCTGTGACCCTGAGTTTTCTGGAATAGTGTGCAGGGTGCCTGGTGCACCTGGTGCTTGCCACAACCCTAGATCACCACATATCGCAGCAATCTAAGGTGTCTTTTAGAATCTGGCCCATAGGCACTCAACACATAATAACACAATATATTTGAAAAAGATAAACCACATTTACAACTATCAGACGCAAGTAACAGTTTTTTAAGATTAGATTTAAAAAACAGTTACTAGTTTATTCTAAAAAAGAGTGCACATGAATCCTCTAATTAAGGAACAGTTTGAAAATATATACATTGTTTTCTTCAAAAGAAGTGATTAATCTGGTAGGAAAAGTGTCTTCAAGTGACTCCTCCGCATGAAGCATATGTACAATTCGTTTTTTTTTTCAAGTGGGGTCCACACAAAAGTAATGATTGAGATTGTTTCTGTAAAAAGGGACATGAGCAAAATTTGTATCAAGTGTTGTTCAATTGCCCATTATATTTACATTTAAGGATTAATGGAAACCCTGTTAAAACAAATGTTGGTAGGGCATCTAAAATCCAGTGGGCTACAAGACCAAAGGTACATGGATTCATAGTGGGAGGTCATGCCAGATGAATCTGATTAATTGTTTCTGACTGGGTGACCAGAGATACAGATCAGGGGAAGGCAGTTAACATGGCTTGTGTGGATTTTAGCAAGACCTTCAACAATGTGCCACATAGGAAACTAATGAAGAAATTAAGCTGCCTAGGGAGGGATTTAAAGTGCTGAACTGGGTTAAGAAGCTGGTTAATACATAGGCAATAGAGGGTGGTGGTTAACAGCAATCACTCTTATGAGGGGAGCATGACCACCGGGATGCTGAAGGGCTCACCGCTGGGACTGGCCCTCTTCAATATTTTCATAAGTGACATCGCAGAAGAAGTGAGAGAGAAGGTCTATCTTTTGCAGACTACAGCAACATGTGTAATAGGGTGGACAGTCAGGGGGTATGGAGAGACTGCATAGGGACCTTCGGAAACACAAAGAGTAGTCAAGAGCATAGCAGTTGGGGTTCAGTTCAAAAGCATGCAAAATAATGCACCTAGGACATAGGAATTTTGGGAGCTGAGTGTAAGATAGGGGGAGGTACTGACAGTCACTAAACAGGAAAGGGACCATGAGGTTATCATATATGATGACCTCAAAGTGGCGTATCAGTGCAGCAAATCAGTGGGTAGGGCCAGTGGGAGCTTGGGATGCATACAGGCAGGTATTCCCAGCAGGAGGAAGGAGCTGGTGCTGCCACTGTATCACTCACTTGTGAGATCCCACCTGGAATATTGTGTCCAGTTCTGGAAGTCACACCTCAAAAATGACATAGGTAGAGTGGAGGCAGTCTAAGGAGGGCAACTAAAATAGTATAGGCGTTTAGGTCTTATGAGGAGAAACTGATGGGTCTCAACATGTACACCCTGGAAGAGAGGAGATAAAGTGAAAGGTACATGACAGAGACCTACAAGTTCTTCATGGGCATGAACAGGGTGCAGGAGGAGAGTTTTTTCACATGAGAAAGAGAACCAGAACCAAAGGGTATGCGATGAAGGTTGGGAAAAGTTTAAGAGGGATGTGAGAAAGTACTACTTCACTAAAAGAGTGGTGGATGCCTGGAACTGACTGCCAGCAGAAATAGTGAAGGCAAAAACAGTAGGGGCTTCAAGCATGCTTGGAGTTGATATAGGGGAATATTAGTAAATAAGCAGGGAGGAGAGACGGTTGCTAAAGACCAGCTAGGGTCTGCAGAGACAGACCAGGCAGGGACCATTTGGGCAGACTGGGAGGGCCAAGCAGTCCTTTTCAGCCAAGAGATTCTATGTTTCTATTTTTCTATCTTTTGGATATGATAATGTTGCATCAACATGTATTATCTGACTCTACAGAAATTGTACATAGTCCAGTAAGTATGGCATATGCAAACAAATGTGCTGATTTTTTTAGTATGATTCTAAGGCATATAAAATCACTAGCATATAATGTGTTGCATCACAGATATTTACTATTTAATATATAACTGTTGCAATATAATAACAATGCACTTTTGCTGAAAATAAAGCAAAATGTCATGTCATAGTATATTTAGCATCTGCTGAATATTTATTTTAATTACTTTATCCTTTTTAAAATTGTAAAGACAATGGTCAAACAAATAAATATAATTTGAACTTGATGATGATGATGATGTAGCAAATGCTCTATGGGAACCTCAATCTGAAAAAAAAGCAACATGCAGTGAGTACAAACCTGAAAACAAGTACCCAATCCCTCTACTCAACATCTGCTAGCAGTTCAAAAATGCCACACCTGCTTTGCTGCCAGAAAAAATTAAGGTATTAGACAGGCACATATTTATGAAACACTGGCAGTCTGCCATGTGGGATGCTGTAAACACTATTCTGGCAGTAGCAATAAACGCCCCAGACAAGAATCAGGTATTGAAGCACTGGCAGCCTGATATGTGGGCTGCTGTACTTGTTACTCTACCAGCAATAATAAACATGTGAAACAGGCACAATTTTCTGAGACACTGGTGGCCTGCCATGTTGACTGCTGAACCTGCCAGTAACAATAAACATGTCAGACAGGCATGTCTGTCAAAGCTGGAGACCTGGTCAGATACCTGGCAACTGGGATTTAATGCCAAAAAGAGCAAACTGCTACATTTTGGGGCAAAAAACCCTAGGAGGAGCTACAACTGGGAGGAGTGCGGTTAGCTGTGACTGAGGAGGAGAAGGATCTGGGGCTGCTCATTATGGGACCAATGAACAGCTTGGCACAATGTAGAAAGGCGGCTGCAAAGGCCAACAGAATGTTGGGTTGTATTGCTAGGGGTATATCCTCAAGAAGAGGGGACCATACAAACATACGAACATATGAAATTGCAGGCAGAAAAAGGCCCACAGGTCTATCAAGTCTGACCGATTGTGCAGCTCTTAGTTTCAAATCACTACAGCTGCCCCAACCCTATCCAAACCCCTGTCTTCCTCCTCTGTTCTGGTCCTTCCCCACCTTTGTGTTTTTGTCTGTACTAACCCTACCTTTGACTCCATCCCAACCTCGCTTAAAGCTATCCACTGTCCTTTGAGTGATTAACTTCTCCGGCAGTGTGTTCCAACCTGTCACCACTCTCTCTGTGAAGTAGTGCCTCCTTATCTCCCTCCTAAACCTTCCCCCTTCCAACTTCAGACTGTGCCCCCTAGTGACCCTTCCCTGCTTTAAGCAGAACAATCCTCCCTCCCTGACTTTGTTTATGCCTTTCAAGTACTTAAAGGTCTCTATCATGTCCCCTCTTACCATTCTGTCTTCCAGTGAGTACATGTTGAGCTCTTTCAACCTTTCCTTGTATGGCAACTCTCCTAGTCCCATGATCATTTTTGTAGCCCTATGTTGCTCCCCCTCCAATAATCTCACATCCTTTTTGAGGTATGGGCACCAGTACTGTACACAGTATTCTAAGTGTGGCCTCACCAGTGATCTATACAGTGGCAGGATGACCTCCCCCTTTTGAGAGGTGATCCCTCTGGCAATGCACCCCAGCATCCTATTTGCCCTTGCTGCAGCTGTCCTGCACTGTGCAGATACCTTCATGTCCCCTGTGACTATTACCCCCAGGTCCCTTTCCTCCTCTGAAGCCATTACCTGCACTCTCCCCAGCCAGTAGCTGTTCTTGGGATTTCTGGCTCCAAGGTACATGACCTTGCACTTCTTAGTGTTAAAGCCCAACTGCGACTCCCTAGACCAGTGCTCGAGTTTAGCTAGATCCTCTCTGAGTGCCTGCCTTTCTTTCTCATTATCCACTTTTGCACAAATCTTAATGTCATCCACGAACAGGCAGATTTTACTCTTGACCCCCTCTGCAATTTCTCCAATGAAGAAATTGAACAAAACGAGGCCCAGCACTGAACCCTGTGGTACTCCACTCATTACTGGCTGTGGCTTGAATGTCTCCCCCCCGACAACTACCCTCTGTTATCTCCCCTGCACCCAGCTCTCAACTCACCCCACCAGTTTTTCTCTCGCTCCCATGTCCCTCAGCTTGCTCATTAACCTCCTGTGCAGCAGAGAGTCAAAAGCCTTGCTGAAGTCCAGATACAGGACATCCAAAGCATGGCCTTTGTCAACTGCCCTAGTGACCCAGTCAAAGAAGTTGATCAGGTTAGTTTGGCAAGATCTTCCCATGACAAACCCATGGTGTCTCTCATCCTGCAGGCCATTGCTACCAAGAAAGGTTATCAACCTCTCCTTCATAATGGTTTCCATCAACTTCCCCACTATGGAAGTCAAGCTCACCGGTCTGTAGTTACCCGGTTGGTCCTTGGGTCCACACTTGTGAAGGGGCATCACATGAGCTGACCTCCAGTCCCAGGGTACATTCCCTGTCTCCAAGGAGATGTTGAACAGGTCTGTCAGAGGGCCTGCCAACAACTCTGCCAGTTCCTTCAGGACCCTTGGGTGTACACTGTCCGGTCCTGGTGTTTTGTCCACCCGCAAGCCTTTAAGGCCCTTCAGAACTCTATCCTGTTGGATGACCTCATCTGTTATCTCTGCCCCCCCCCACCCTTGCCACCTTTCCCTGCAGTATTGGGCCATCCCTTTCCTTTGTGAACATCAAGCAGAAATACTCATTGAGTTTCTGTGCCTGATCTGGGAGGTGATTCTGCCATTACATAGATCGCTGGTTAGGCCACACCTGGAGTACTGTGTGTAGTACTGGTACCCATACCTGAAGAGGGGCATTAAGTTACTGGAGGGGGTACAGCGCAGGGTGACAAAGATGATCCATGGTCTGAGTAACTTGCCTTAGGAGATTAGGCTGAGGGAATTGAACATGTACTCACTGGAGAAGAGGAGAGAAAGGAGGGATATGATTGAAACCTTCAAGTACATGAAAGGAATAAACAAGTCTTGTATGGATGGGGCTGTTCAAACTAAGGGAGTGGAGGGACACCCAAGGCCATAATATGAGATTGCAGGGGGGAAGGTTCAGGAGGGAGATGAGAAGATATTTTTTTACAGAGAGGGTAGTGGCTGGGTGGAACATGTTACCGGCTGATGTGGTATCCAGTAGTACAGTTGGCGGCTTCAAAAGGGGATGGGACAGGACAAGAGAGAGGGTCAAGGTAGGGGGAGACAAGGGAAGGAGGGGCAGCTGCAGAACAAGGGCTGCTAGCTGCACAATCGAGCAGTTGTGGTAGACTATAAGGCCTTTTTCTGCTGGCAATTTTTGAATGTTTGTATGTTCATATGTCTTTTAAACAGTGACATCCTATACCTGTAGTAATGCTGTACATAACCACATCATCCTAACACTAAAATCAGGTGCCCGACCCCAAACCTTAGTTCACCTCCAATTCTAATGACAGACACAGGTACCAGCATTTAGGGTGCACAGCCATTATTTGTAAAACTATCTGCGCTTCAAATACGACTCAGAGCACTGAAAATAAGCACATATAACTGCAAACATATATGTGCGGCAAAATGCTTTTTTAACCCATTTTACTTCCATCTTACTTCTAATCACACCTAGGAGCACTCTAAACACAAACTATCAAAAACAACTGAACCATATTAAGCTAGGTTTCTTGTTTTGCCTGATTCTTTTTACAGCAAAATGGAGACCCATCGTACTCCTCTTCCTGTCAGAGGAAGACTGCACACTGCTAAAAGGAGACATCTCTGAACTTTCTGCAGCAATGTAAAGATGTAATCAGCCTTTCAACCACTATATGATCTGTTCAGCTGCTCACCCACACATACTGTAGTTTCACCAAGTGAACTTTGCCCCAGATTTGGAGACGTGTGGTCACTTTTCAAGGTTGTTATGAAGGGTGAAGTTTGTGACCTCACCACATCTTCTCCAGGGAAATAACACATATCTAGTAAGGATTGTTAAGTAAAAATATAAAAGCAACATGGTTTTCACACCAAATGTAGTAAACAAATATTATCTTTATTAGGCAATGACATTTGCTTTTTCTGACAAAACAACAATAAAAAACATTCCCAATAAAATGTGTGCAATAAACCTATCTTAAAAGGTACACTGACTGAAACATAGTTCAATTCAAATGTTTATCATATGAATGAAAGAGGTAAGAATTAAAACTAATTTACACTGACATTCATAAATGGCCATTGTGTAACATTCCCATAGCTCTATATAGCATAACTATAGATTAATTACCCAAAAGGGAAGGGAGAAGCATTATCAAATATCATAAGACCTGGAAGAAAATGTGTGCCCTGGTCAGACAGAATCTCCTGGTGAAATCCTAGTCAGCTGCAGTAGATATATTCCAAGGAGTTTATCTGCCACTTTTCTTGCATCTATGGAGAATGTAGCCATGACCTATGTGTACCTGGTCAGAGTCCATGACCACCAATATGCATCTTTCCTCTGTGTAATTCAGGGTGCTCAACTGACCCACCTTTTCCGTCATTACAAACTGAAAGAGTTATTTGATTATAGGTAGGGGGATGAGAGATGCAACAAAGTTAAACGCTGTCAGTGAAATTTCTGCAAAGCTGCAAAACTTCAGCTTTGCAAAGTTTCGCAAATTTCCTATCGGCATCACCAACTTTGACTATGCTGACTTCAAACATTTTTTCAGGCAAAGAGGCCCTTTTTTCTGTGAAGCTGCAACTTTGCAAGTGAAGTTTGGTCACTTTGTAGAAAAAAGTGACACTTCACCCAGCAAAAAACTTTGTTAAGTCAGCACTTTGAACTTCACAAAGTTGGCCAATTTTGCAAAGTTCTGTTGAAGCAAAGTTTTACCAACTCTGAACACCTCTAATGGGAATCAAAGCCACTTCAATACTTCCCCCAGCATTCACAGTACTATGGCATTGCTGACATAACCAGTAGCATTCTACCATGTCTTTAAGACTACTGGGCGATTGTTCATAAGCTGCTTTTAATTTGGCTCCCTGGTGTTCTCAGAATGGAATGTCATTGGGCTAGGACCAGAAGCTGCTTCCAGTATGCCATAGGGATCACTTACTACAGCACTTGATCTGATTCTCCCTTGGATACAAGCTCCTTATAAAGTCAGCCATTCTCCCACTGTGCTTCTTTTTTACCTTCTTAATAGGAGTCACAGTCAGCCCTGGCTGCCAGTTTTATCAGCTTATATAGGGATGGATCAACCTGCTAAACCAAATTACACCTTTCACAGAGTGCTATCTTCCTCAGTGGAAATCCCATTCACAGATGGAGTTTTCACTGCCTGTAGCTATGGCAATGAACTGCTGCTCCCAGTGTGTCCATCAGTCATGCTGGCTACTTCCTCTGCTGCTAACGTAGGGAGTCCCTCTAGCAGCACTGTTTTATCATGCACTTCAGTAGCTTTTCTCTTTTCCTAACTCTGAGTAGTGACAAAGGCAATAGCTTCTCTGCTGTCACAGTGATTCCACATGATTACACTGGACAGATCTGGTATTATCCTCATCCCCTGTACCCTTTGACCTGCTTTTCAGCACAGGAAGACCCATGCCATTAGCAGTGAGATCACAGGGCCAGTCACTCCCAGAATTCTTCAGAAATGACTTGGTGGTAACTGTTTCTCATGTATCAAATCCTACTTAACCAAAGAAATGCAAGCCATTGTGTCCCATAAACCTTGTCCAATTTTAGCACTGATGACTGACTGTGGGGTGGTTATGAGCAATGGAGTTGATGGGAACTGTATTTCTGTGTTTTTCAGTGCTTGCTCACACAGTTACTCCCTCTGTAAGCAAGCTGTCCCTTTTTATGTTGGCTTGCATGTGCGAGCCAGCCAACATATTGCATTAGTAGCAGATTTGGAGGTGCGGCCACTGTGGGCGAATGTAGGGCACGCATCAGTAGGTGCTTCCCTCATTCCCCAATAAGCCAGCATGCAGATGCCACACCAGCAATACGTAAACTGGCCACCAGATCAAACAAAGGTGCTGCTGCAATGAGAGGCAAGCTCCTCATGCAGTGGCACCAGAACATGCCTCCCGACGTCCCCTTCCTGGAGAAGCAGTCCAATAAACATGGCAGCAGTGACTGTCACCACCTGCCACAATGCTGACTTCGGGGGTGCCCAATCCCCCTGTCGGCATGCCCCAACCCAGTTCATGTGCCGATGAGAGTCCACTCCTGTGACTAATAACCCCTCCCATTTCAATTCTGTGCCGAGGTGCCCAATCCCTCGGCATCATGTGCCGCACAACAGTCTTTCTTTGCCAATGGGGTCCCAATCCCTGTCGGCTTCAGTCCCCCAGTTCCTGGTTCAGTCTGCTGTTGGGGAGCCCACTCCCAGTCGGCATAATACCCCACCTCATTTGTTGTGTGCCAAGGGGGGTGCCCAATCCCCCTCGGCTCCTGCCACCCCCACTACTCAGTATGTGCCAACAGGGGTGCCCAATCCCCAGTCAGCTACATCCCCCCCAAACAGTTAGGTGGTATGCTGGGAGCCCACCCCAGCATGCCAAATGCCTCTGTAAAAAAGAAACGTCCCCCCAACAGTCTTTCTTTGCCAACAGGGAGCCCAATCCCTGTCAGCTTCAGTCCCCCAGTTCCCAGTTCAATCTGCTTATGGGGAGCCCGCTCCCAGTTGGCATAATGCTCCACCCCATGTGTTGTGTGCCAAGGGGGTGCCCAGTCCCCCTCAGCTCTTGCCACCCCCACTACTCGGTATGTGCTGACGGTGGTGCCCAATCCCCCATCAGCTACAGCCCCCCAAACAGTTAGGTGGCATGCTGGGAGCTCACCCCAGCGTGCCAAATGCCCCTGTAAAAAAAAAAGTCCTGCAATTATTTATTTATTTTTTTTAAACCTGCAAACCAGAAAACGGTCCCTTGTCGAGTCCAGTGGCCCTCCCCAACCTGCGCCCACCCTCTGCTCACCCTGCCTCCCCACACCCCCCTCATCCCATACTTACCTCTGGAGCCCAGCGCGACAATATTTGTTGAACTGGGAACACGTCTGCACTCTTCAAAGCCGACCGCAAACTGAAGAAATGCCTGTAAGCTGTATAATGGCATAAATAGGGTTTTTTTCAACTTTGGTGCATATCTTGGGCATTTGGGGAAATTTTGGCACCAAATTTTCAACATGGTGTTATTGAGACCCCTCCTCATGAATTCAGTCACAGTCATGGCTTTATTCGGTCCTGAAAAGTGATTTTGTGGTCACTGCGTGGAATCACCTTTCGGGACCGATTAACAAAATGACAGTGCCACTGTTCATGAGGGGGCTCTCAGAAAACCTATGTTGCAAATTCGGTGAAAAAAATCCAAAAGAATGGCTGTTTTGCGAGCGTGTGTTGTGCAGTTTCCATGCACGCTCGTAACTTCATGAATTTATAATATTTTCACTCCAGATTTTCAAAATTGGCATTTTACCACATTTCCTTATGAACAGTATAGCTATCATTTTACATATCCTGGCCAAAATGTGTTTTTGCATGTCCAGCACAGAATAGCGCGGTTGCTGTGCAAAATCAACTTTTGGGACAGTTTGAGAAAATGATGATGATGACACTGTTCATGAGCAGAGGTCTTAAAATACCAGTGTTGAAAATTTGGTGATAAACGTCCATAAAATGACTGTGCTACAAGTATGCGTTTCGCAGTTTCCACGCACACATGTAACTTCGCAAATTTGCAATATTTTCATGCCAGAAATTTCAACACTCACATTTTTCACACCTCCTAATGAACAGTACAGCTGTCATTTTTCACATCCTGCCTGAAATGTGTTTTCGCACCTGTGGCTTACAATCACGTGGTCGCTGTGGGAAATCAACTTTTGGGACAGATTAACAAACTCACAGTGCCACTGTTCATGAGGGGAGGTCCCAAAATGCCTATGTTGAAAATGTGGTTAAAAAAATCCCAAAAATAATTGGGTTATGGACGTGCATTGTGCAGTTTCTATGCATGCTCATGACCACCAATTTTTCATATTTTCACTCCAGATTTTCAACATTGCCATATTTTTACACCTCCTCATGAACAATACAATTGTCATTTTCCACATAATGCCTAAAATGTTTTTTCATACCTGTGGTGCCAAATGGCGCAGTAGCTGTGCAAAATCACCTTTCGGCTAACAAACTGATAGTGCCACTCTTCATGACGTGGGGTCACAAAAAGCCCACGCTTATAATTTGGAGTGAAAATGCCAACACACGCCTACGACGTTAGGGTTTTCAACTGTAACACCTCACCCTGTAGAGACCGACAGGTGTCAGGGGTGTGACTTGGGATCATCAGCTGTAATGATCCCACCATTCCATGTCCACCCCCACCTTGCATCCAGTGACATGCATCGAGGTGTGCCTTAAAGTGTTTAGCCCTAAAATTCACCCCATTCTCCTATACTGCACCCACCTCAGCATATTTTCTTATGGAATGGGATAAGTAAAAGGCCCAAAGACACCACAGCACACCACGACACTTGTCGGTGTCTACAGGGTAAGGTGAGGTTAAATGGCTTGAGCGTTATAGCTGACGACACAAAGGCACACCCCAACGCCTGTCAATCTCTGCAGGGTGAGGGTGGGGTTGGCATCGGTTCAATACTTCACTGCCATTCCTATTACACATCTCTAACTCCTGCACTACCCAATGCCAATGCCAATGCCAGTGAGACAACATTCAGCATTGACAAATGCTTGTTATTATTTGGCAGTTGTACAATACCATTCCTCTTGCACACTCCAGAGAAACTGTTCCTGTAAAAATATTTTGTCTTGTTAGAAATAACTGTCTTATCACCTTCTAGAGACCATTCCAACATATTACACAGTTGAACACATTTCAGAATCACTTTCCTCTAAGGCAATCATTAAACCCCCAAACGTGAGTTGATGTGCATCAGCTGTCAATTCAATGTATTTCAGAAAAGCACTGTTTTCATATTAAAATAACCTGGGTAAATCAGCATCATCCTTTCTGGTGTATGTCTCTAAGGCTCTGCCTATGAAAAATGTCATGAGGTGAGTTGCACAAGAAGCCCTCCCTAGTTTAAACTGCCAACCTTACCAACATCCTTAGAAAAGCTTTGTCATCCGCTTCAAGTTAAGGTGGAAACATTTTAGAATTTACTTTGGCTTTTTTTGGGAGCACTCCGGTACCATCTGATGTAACTTCTCATCTTTATTTTATGTTGATATTCTCTCATTCTCTTGCTCTACTTGCTCTTTCTCTTGCTTCTCTTGCATCAGAACCTGGGGTTTCTGTTCTTTCTCCTACTCCTGGCGATGGTACTCTTTCTCCCACTCCTCTCCCTGACACACATTTTTTAGTTCCTCAGCCTCTGCTTTGTTTTGATTTGTAGCTCAGCTTCCACCATCACCTTTTGCAGCTCTGCTTCCACCTTTGCCTTTTCAGGGTGAGCCCCATTCTCAGCCTCTCTGTTTCAGTCTGCTCTGGTTGCTCAAACATGATGGTTCTAGTTTCTGCCTCATAATCAGTCTCTATGATCACAGACTCTTGACTATGGCTATCCTGTTCTGAGACCACAGTCTTCCCATTCTTCTAGTCACTTTTCTCAGAGGCTGTAAGATTTGGTTCACCCATATCGGTGTAACAGTTATTTTGTTGACACCGATATGGGTGAAGGCAATATGCCACCCAGCATTTACGGTACCAGCCATTGTGGCTCCCGGGACATAGAGTGCCAAAGCACAGTCCCAGGAAACAGTCTTGTTTTGCGGGGAGCTTCACCCCCCACAACCCCCAATGTGGGTGTCTTCATAATCTGCACCCCCCAAAACTAAAAATAACCTCCTCCAGGGCAGGTATGCCCTGGAGGGGGCAGAAATTATGTGGGAGCAATAGACTGCATGAGTGATCAGTGTTCTAAAATCAAGATTGCCCCTGTCACTGTAACAATTGTTGCAACGCCCTAACTGTGATGCCACAATTAAGTCACTGTGCTAACGGTCTACTGTATGAGTTGTGATTCTGTCAGCTCCTTATAGTCAATTCTGCTCTTTTAGCACAATTCCTGCAGCTGTACCAAGGAACACTTTTTAGATGTCCAAGACATAGTGCCTACTTACTATTCTGTTCTCACTAGAACAACCAAAGAATGGTATGGGAACAAAACAGCAGTTTATACAGTATTCCTCCATGCATATCTTGCTCTGTGACTAGACAGATATTTTTCACTGGTTCTCAGTTTCTTTGTGTGCCCGATAACTGCTTTCATATCTGTGCACAGTTTAGGTGTCATAATCCCAGCTGCCTTGCTACCAGTTTATCATGGTGCTTCTGGCTGATAACTGGCTTATCAAATTTCATCAATGCTGTCACCAGCCTGTTGCACATTTACTGCTGGGCTTTACCCTGCTCATTCCCACTTTAGGCAGTTGATCACATAGAACCTGGCCTCTGGACATAGGAACCCCAGTTTGCTTCAGGCAATCAAGAAGATGCTACTTTAGTAGGAGCAGCCTCACTTTAAAGGGCAACAGTTAGCACTAAAAGCCCTACACATGCTGGTTCCAATTTGCACTTTGTGTACAGATTTGTTTTTTTATTTACTATCTACTACAGCATAGTAGATTGTGTCTGCCTATCCTGCTGACTCCCAAGCTAACACTTGCTGTAACCACAGAACCCAGACTCCCCTGTGGTTGGTGTCAGAGGTGGGTTGCAGCCATAAGAGATTCAATAGCCTGCAGTACATGTTAGAATTTTTATAAATGCTGATCAGATGTTTACTGATCCTGCTGTCCTCTGTAACTGCACTTAGCTCGGGAAGACAGTGAAACAGACAAACAAAGGATCAAGGTCCCAACATTCAAAACTTAGCCCCAGGGCAAAATTAGCACTGTCCAGCATGCAAAAATAGCCCAGACCCATTAGCATGCTATATTCAAAGAAGTAGCCCAGGGACTAATTCAGTTAAATGTAACATGCAAACAATGACATGCAAACAAGGCTTTGAGTGCAGTGCAAAAATAGCCCAACAAATCAGACAGCTCTGAATATAGCAACCAGGCAGTGCAACCACAACAGCAAGCCAGTGCACACAGACGCGGAGTAAGGCAAAGGTGAACTATGTGGCCAATGTGTGTGCTAGCAAAGAAGTGGAGTCACAAAACTGCAAACATAGAAACATAGAATTTGATGGCAGATAAGGACCGGTTGGCCCACCCAGTCTGCCCATTTCCCTACCTAATGGATAAGCTGCAGATCCTAGTTAACCAACAGCCTACTTCTTCCTACCCTCATCCCCTAGAATTGCCTTATGACTGTCCTATGCATTCTTGAATTCCACCACTGTTTTTGACTCCACAGCCTCCTCCGGAAGGCCATTCCATGCATCCACAACCCTCTCTGTGAAAAAATACTTCCTTACATTACCTCTGAGCTGCCCCCCATCTTTAAATTGTGCCCCCTTTTTCTTGCACACCTCTTTTTTTGAAAGATGCTACCCTCTTGAACTTTGTTGATTCCCACGAGGTACTTGAAAGTTTCTATCATGTCCCCCCTCTCCCTCCTTTCCTTGAGGCTATACACATTAAGCTCCTTAAGTATGTCTTCACATGTCTTCCGGTGCAGACCCTGCACCATTTTAGTTGCCCTTCTCTGGACTGCCTCCATCCTGTTCATGTCTTTGTGGAGATTGGGTCTCCTGAACTGCATGCAGTACTCCAGATATGGTATCGCCAGCTGTCTGTACAGAGGGATAACAACTTCCTGTTTTCTACTGGTGATGCCGCTCCCTATGCATCCCAGTATCCCCCCAGCCCTCCTTACTGCCCTCTCACATTGCTTGCCCACCTTTAGGTCATCTGATACCCTCCCCTCAACACCCTCCAGTCCCCCGGGTCCAATACTGCAGAATTGTGCTATGGTTCTGACAGGTTTGTGCGGGGCAAACTCATTTGCCTGCCTCTAACACATTTGCCTGAGGCAAGATTTTGCTGTATTTAAAAGTGATATGCAAATTAGGCTACTTAGGCAGTCCGCGGCAAACAGCCACATTAGCATGTAATTATGGCCTGATTTGCATGCATTACCACATGAATTGCCAGCACTATTGTAAAGTGTACATAGCTCCACCTGTAGGTTAGACTGGAACTACGGGTCAGTAGCTGCAGACTGGGTCTGCTCACAGCACCACCTGTATGTCAGACTGGATCAACATGTTGGTAGCTGCAAGCTACGTTTGTACACATTAGCAGAGACTTTTGTGCCCCAGGGGACTAGCACCACAGGTACTGGTGGTGGTGGTGCAGCATGCCATGGACATACTGTATTCCCTGCTACAGTGCATAGCAGATGCTACAGTAACATAGTGGGCAGTATTGTGAGGAACACAGCAATGCCTATGGTGTGTCAGGCATCAATGACTGCTGCTCTCCACACAGTGACAGGCCTAGCTGGAAGGTGTGTTCTGACAGTGGACACCACTGTCATGCTGTCCTGTGACCCACATACACTGCACCACTGGCATAGGATACTCACAGTAACATACACATAGCTGGCCATGTGTGCCTTGTTGTCTGTACAGATGAGCAGTATGTGCCCCGGGGGTGGGGTGACACATATGATCAGACAGGCACACTGGTGTTAGGATATTCCTGACATTGGAACATGTGCACTGTGTGCATGGCCCCAGTCTTGAGGCAGTACCTACTATGTGGTGCAGCCTGCCCACCTGTGCACCCTCCCTTCAACACCCTCCATTTCCCCAGTGCTGCATGTGTATGCTGAATTGTGTTGGTGTACCACAATAGGGAGACTGGAGTTGGGTGATGTATGGATGCACTGCCATGGGGTCCATGGGTGCTGGGGCACCCACTAACACGGACGTCAGCAGGCATATGCAGTGTACACTGTTGCATATATTTAATTTTTGCCTGGGGTAGCATTTTCAATTTCCTCCATCCTAGTTCTTTGCTGCTTAGCCTGACTTTACACACACACACACACACACACACACACACACACACCCCATTACCTGCAGGCTGTGCTACTTTTGACGGGGGGGGCGGAGCAGGAGAACTTGCAACATTTGGGATGTGTAGTTTCCCATAGTTGGTATTATCTGACCCCCAGGTGCCAGCAGCGGTAAGACCTAGATCCCTGCCAAACTCAGAACCATAGTGTCGGTAGGGATCTACAAGTTATCTGCCCAGCGTCACTCGGGGGTGGGGTAGTAAAACAAAGGACACCACCGGATGTAATTTAAACATGTCACATGCCAAGCCAGCATGGAAAATGATGTTAGAGGAGTTGGCTTGACAAACAATCATAGCGGCACTTTTTTTTAGTGTTTTTTCCAGTGAAATCGGAGTTGAGGTAAACGACATTGAAATTTGGATGATGCCACAAGCAGATCGGATCACCAAATAGATGGTCCAAAAACTGGGTGATCAGGTAAAAAACTGGGTAGGTGGCAGAATATTACTGGCTTGGCATCTGGTGGGAGGGGTTGGATCAGTAGGTGCGGGCCTTTTAAATAGTGGTAGTGCTAACTTTTGTTTCTGCTAGATGGCTCTGCTTCCTTTTCTTTACGAACTGATGGGCAGCAATTTTAAAACCGATCACTATGGTGAGACTATATGTAGCTTGGGGGGGAGTGCTGCAGACTGACCAGACAACTGAAGTGAAAGCTAATTTTAAATAGTTCTGTTTACTTTTTGGTCTGTCAAACTGGGTTGGCCATGAAACTAGCTTGCAAACATTCTGCAAACCTTGTTTCCTGCCTTGCTAGTTCCTATACAGTGGGGCCAACCAGAATTTTTTCTTTTTTTGCAATTTACATTTTCTGCCCTCTCTGTCTCCATTGCTGGCTCCCCTCTGGAGGAACCCTCTGATACTCCCCCAGCCCCACCTACTGTGCCTGCACACATCATTGTCCATGGAATCTGAGCTTACCCCTGGGTAAGGTACTGGGTGGAGGGGGTTTACCCCTGAACATGTGCACATCATCAGGAGGTGAGTGATACAGTGGGGGATTTCTCAGATATACCAGGGTCTCCAGGAAGTTGACACTGGGTCCACTTTCATTTTTCTCTCCTGGTCCCCCTGGAAAAAGCCAGTGTGTATGGTGAACCCTTATATGTGCAGAATCTCAACTCAGTGCTCTTCCTACAGTATACTGCCACATGTGGTCACCCAGGTGGCAGTATTGCTATGTGGATGGCATCCCTCCTTATCCAGAGGACAGTGTCCTTTGGCAAGCTCAGTTCTCCTCCCATGGCTGGCCTCAGTGACCCAGGGTCATTCCTAAACCTGGGTCATGGCATCACAAGCAGCAGCTCTATTGCTACTGGCACCTTGACACTGTCACTGATATCTTATTGGAGGTTTTACCAACCTCTTTTTCACGTTTTACCAACCTCTTTTTCCCTGGCTGCTACAGTTGAGCTCCTTCTTATGGGCAACCTCAACACAAACTAGTCATGCCACTCTTCTACAAAATTCCTCTAGGAATTGCAAGCTCTGCATGTCACATAGCTCATAGATGAAGCCATCCACCTAAGCCATAGTGCTCCAAATTCCTCCGTCAGTGAGCGGATACTTCTCCCACACTCATCAGATTGTTGCAGCAGGTGCCCTCCTAGGTATACATTCAGTGATCACTGGCTCACCTTTATTGTGAGAAAAAATAACTGACCTAAAGTCCCCCCTTCCTTGGACCATTGTCTTCTATTATCCTTGCAATGTAGACCTCCTTGCCCCACTTGCAGACTTATCCATTATTGACTGGTCCCCCATCAAAGTCCCTCCAAACACTAATGAAGTTTTGCGTTACTTCTCCAGCAAATTTTCCAGGCAATGGGGCAAACATACTCCCCTCCTTCTGAATCAGAATGAAGGGTTACCATCTCCTCTGGACCATGGCTGACCTTACTGCCCCTGGCAGGGTTTGTAATGTAGTAATGTAGCCTGGGCTACTTACAAGGCATTGGGTTCTCCTATATATCTTTCTAAATATAGGCAACTCTGTAGTGCTTGCACTAAACAGCTGCATGCAACTAAGGTGAACAACTTCATGATCAAGTTCAGAACCAGTTAATGCAGATTCACAACCTCTTCTCCCATCCCCTATTAATCTGACATCCCTGTACTGAGAATTGCCGACACCCTTAGCACTACTACGGGGAAGTTGCAGAGATGTCCAATAGATATTTCACTAGTTGCACTTAGCCCCTCATTAGGTACTAACCCTTTCTGTACTCACTGACATTTGGACATTCAGTTTACATTGCATGATGAAGCTGGGCCAGCTGCACAGCGATAGCACTACTGTTCACTACACTAGTAACCCTGGTTCAGAAATGGACTCGAAACCTTCAGGAGCTGGCTGGAAATGGAGGATTTAGCATCCCCAAGGGCAGCTCTCCTCTCTCAGGGAAGGAAGATTGTGTGTCCCATTCTTTGTCTGCTGACCAGTGGAGGATGGATAGCAGCACAGTTGGGATCCAGATGCTTGGGGAGCACCCTGCTTCAGTGCTGATGTGTGAGTGTGCACCTCTGTGTACAGGTGCAGTGCTCAATTGCATGCTGGCAGCTCTCATAGGTGAACACCTAAGGCATACAACCCCTGAACAAAGCAGGGTGATGGCCTTGGTCTCTTGTAGGTCCTGCATCATTGACTATGGAACTTCTTCATATGGGCTATGCTCTGGAAGGCTTGGCCACTCCCCCTGGCCCTGCCATGGTGGTGGTGGGAGCTGGGAACTGCATGGGAGACCCCGCAGAAGATAAGCTCAGAGATGGTGAATGACAGGACTGAAATGGCAAGGAAATTCTTTCCGAGCTCCTTCTATTGTTAACTTGTGCCGCTATGAGCTGGCCTAGTGATGCTAGAGGTTGAGGCACTGGATGCACATCTCATATCGCGGGTTTGGGAATGGACTCAGGTTGGCAGGGTTAGGAGAGGATTGAGAGTCCAGAGGACTTCTCTCCTCTCCTGGGGAGGGTGGGCTATGTTCTCGGCTCGTTATGACCCTCAATGGAGACTGGGGGAAGCTGAGTTGGGAACTCTAGGAATGGGTGGGGGATATGGCAGATGTCTTGCTGGTGGTGCATGGGAGCGTGGCATCAATGCACTGATGCTATTGCACATCTGTGTCCCCTGAGTCAAGCATGCAAAACCCTCTGCTTGCAGAGAATGATGCCTCTTACTGGGTACTGCCTTCTCCCCCCAAACAAAGCCTGACATGAGGGCAGGGTCTCAAGGGTGATGCGGTCTCCCTCCCACCCCCTCTTGGAAGGGCCCCTTTGGGGAGGGGCAAGCCATGGTCCTCCCTGCTTTGGCCGGTCATGGCGGAGGCTGGCAGGAGGAGAGGTGTTGAGACCCCATGAGAAAAGGCTGACTGGGAATTAGTTTCCCTACTGTGAGTAGGGAGAAAAAATATAATGCACAAAAAAAAAACTTGTGCTGCTACGTCTTGGTTCTGAGTGGTTCCTTAGTTCTGCTGTCCGGCAAGTGTTGCCAGGAGTCCCAGTGGTGCAGAAGCCTGCGCCTGGAGCTAGTCCAGCAGGGCAGCCCAGTGGAGGCTGGTATACATCGGAATCCATGCAGATTTTATGACATTTAGGCTGCGGAGATCTGTAGCTGTAGTGCACACTCATGTCCGTTTCCTCTTTCTGTACTTTGAACATGAAAGTTTTGTGGAAAACACCAATGATAGCTGCATTCTGAGCTGTTTATTTATTTTTAATTAGTTTTATTTTACTCCTCTTATTAATATCTACATGTTTTTTGTTGATACTGGGTGCGTGTTCTCAGTTCTGTCCTTTTTGAAGTGAACAAATGATTTTAACAAAACAAAAAACACTTGTGATGATAGATCAGGCTAGTGTGCAATAATTTTATTTCATCAGCAAACCTCAACCCAGTGCTCCGGCACTTCATACCACTATGACATTTCATCGAGGGAGGGTTGGGGGTGGGGGGTGGAGTTATTGGAAAGAAAATAACCTTTAAATACATCACCTTCTTAGAGTTGTATTAGCACTACAGCAGCACTAAATGTTTTATGAACTTAATTGCACTTTATTTCAGATAAAGTAAGATAGAGTACAAAAATATATTAAATATCCAACAGGAGTTTTGTCAGTTTATGCTGGTATATTGTGCTAATTATTGCAGATCTCCCTTTGGAGGGGAGGGGGGTGGGGTGGCAGTCTATGTGAGGGACGGGATCAAATGCACAAGGGCTGAGGGAGAAGAAAGGAGAACAGAGGCAATTTGGCTGCAGCTCCTAGACTCAAGGGGTAGGAAAGTGAGATTTGGGGTGGTATACAGGCCACCGTCCCAGTCTGAGGAGCCTGACAGGGAGTTAGCGAGACAAATCAAAAAGGTATGTAGAAAAGGGAAGGTGGTCATTGTGGATGATTTCAACTTGCTGGGGGTTGACTGGAGCATTCTGGTCACCTCCAGTGCTAGGCAGCAAGTGCTCCTAGATGTGACCCAGGGTCTCCTGACACAGTTGGTTAATGTACCTACTAGGCTAAAGAACACTAGATCTGGTATTGTCGAATGGGGAGGCAGTGAGGGAAATAAAATTAGAGGACCCACTAGCCGACAGCGATCAGTAAATGGTATGGTTTACTATCTCGATGTGGGGGAGCCAGAGAAATCAGTTACTCGGGTAGTAAACTTCAGGGGGGTGGACTTTGGGAGGATGCAGGAAGTACTGAAAGGGAAATTGGAAGGCATAAGGCAGGAGATGGATGTGGAGCAGAAATTAGATATTATTAAATGGGGGATTACAGAGGCAACGGAAGCCTGCACCAAGGCACAGAATAAGAGGGGCAGAGTTAGAAAACCATGCTAGTTGAACAGCGAGGTTGTGGAGGGGTTGAGGGTAAAACGAGTGGTTCACCAGAGGTTTAGGATGATGGGGAAGGATGTGGACAGGGAGGAACATGCAAGATGGTCCAGGGAGGTGACTAGACAAGTAAGAGAAGCCAAGGCCCAGAGGGAACTGAGATTAGCATAGGGAATTATTTGGTGGAGAAAGATTTTTTCAGATACACCAGGGAGAAAAGGAAGTGCAAGGAGACAATAGTGAGGATAAAAAGGGGTGGGGAGTAGACGGAAAAGGGGAAACAGCAGGCAGAAGCACTGAATGAATACTGTTGCTCAGTGTTCATTGAAGAAGGGGGGGGGACCTCTACCAGCATGGGCTGGAAGGGTGGGGACAGGGGGAGAAGAGGTGACAGAAGGAAGAATTGAGGCAAGTAGAATCCTAGAGGGACTGAGGGCACTGAAGGTAGACAAGGCACCAGGGCCAGGTGGTATCCACCCCAGGGTACTGAGGGAGATGGCGGAGGTGTTGGCGGAGTCACTGGCTGATTTATACAGCACCTCACTGGAGTTGGGATGTGTGCCACTGGACTGGAGGATGGCACATGTAGTACCATTACACAGGAGCTGGCCAAGAATGAACTGGGTAATTATCGTCCGGTAACTCTCACCTCCATAGCGTGCAAACTCATGGAAATGATACTAAAGGAAAGACTGGTGTCGTACCTGGAGGACAGTGGCCTCCAAGATATGAGGCAGCATGGGTTTGTTTCAGGGAAGTCTTGTCAAACCAACCTCATACAATATAGTGACTGGGTGACAGGTGAGCTGGATAAGGGTCATGCGGTGGATGTTCTTTACTTGGACTTCAGCAAGGCCTTTGATTCGGTGCCTCATGGGCAGCTTGGGGAGAAGGTAACTGGTGTAGGGGTAGGGGCAAAAATGATGAACTGGATTACAAGCTGGCTGAGTGGCAGACTGCAACCAGTGGTGGTGAGAGGGGAGCTCTCAACTCCAAGGCCGGCGACGAGTGGGGTGCCACAGGGCTCTGTGTTGGGGTCAGTATTGTTTGGGCTCTTCATATCAGACATTGCACATGGGGTGGTGATCAACATAAGTCTGTTCACTGACAACACCAAAATCAGAGCAGTGGTGGATGGAGAGGAGGGATGGAAGCAGCTGCAGGGGGACCTACGCAAGCTAGAGGAGTGATCAGAGAGGTGGCAGCTGGGGTTCAATGCAAAGAAGTGCAAGGTTATGCACTTTGGGGTGAAGAACCCAAGGAGAGAATACTGACTGGGGGTTAAGCTGGGGATCACTGAAGAGGAGAAGGACCTAGGGGTAATGATAACAGGGACCATGAGCAACACTGCCCAGTGCAGGAGAGTGGCTG
This sequence comes from Neoceratodus forsteri, assembly GCA_016271365.2. Taxonomy (NCBI): domain Eukaryota; kingdom Metazoa; phylum Chordata; order Ceratodontiformes; family Ceratodontidae; genus Neoceratodus; species Neoceratodus forsteri. Next base: position 1,372,368,144 of record CM057456.1, read on the forward strand.
CAAAAGTGAACAAAATGCTGGGGTGCGTAGAAAGGAGGTTTTCATCCAGGCGAAGAGAGGTGATCTTGCCCCATTACAGGTCGCTGGTAAGGCTGCACTTAGAGTATTGTGTGCAGTTTTGGAGGCTATACCTAAAGCTTGATATCAGGCTTCTGGAGGGGGTGCAGAGGAGGGCAACAAAAATGATATGTGGAATAGGGGGGAGAGACTATGACAGCAGGCTGGGAGACCTGAATATGTACACCCTGGGGGACTGAAGGGACAGGGGGACATATAAGAGATGTTCAAGTATCTGAGAGGAATCAATAAGGATGGGGTCTTTAAGTTAAGGAGGGCGAGGGTCACTAGGGAGCACGAACTAAGAATAGAGGGGGGAAGATTTAGGAAGGAAATGAGGAGACACTATTTCACAGAGAGGGTGGTAGAAAAATGGAATGCCCTACCAGAATGGGTGGTATCATATAAATCTGTGAACAGCTTCAAAAGGGCATGGGACAGGAAACAGGGGAGAGTGAGGGTTGGGGGTGGCAGTGGGATGACAAAGAGGAGGGGGTTGGGGCAGCTGAACACTAGGGATGTTGGCTGGACACTCGAGCAGACTTAGATAGACCAGGTGGTCTGTTTCTGCTGGCACATTCATATGTTCATATGTTCGTAAATGCCAAGAATGGCTAATAGCACACAAGACAGTGAAACCCATTTTTACAAACCACCCAGATTTATAACACATGAATATAATTTCCATCAGTGGGTTCACTGCTTGTGTGTGTTTGTGTGGAAAGGAGCCAGGTAACACAGTATCTTTTTATTTTGAGTGTACACCACCGATGAAATGCCTTGGGGTAGAAAAAACAGCAACGGGGGGTAGCAGTGTGGGCAGCACTGAGTACAAATTTGAAATTCCTGACTACACCCCTGCCCACTAAAGCCTGGCAGGGTTGGGACCAGTGTCAGATGATGGTGACATGGGCAGTGCTGTCTATGTGCAGCATGTCTCTTTCATTTATTTTTTTTTTAGTTCTATTTGTATTTATCACTTTGTTGACTGGGTAAGCACACTGGGCCAAGACCTATTTTCAAGAAAGATCCTGAGCCACTACATGTGCAGCTGAGATGATACAGTGTACAATAAATACATACAATGAACAGCAACACACAATTCACAAATATCAACTTAGTATCACATTAACAACAATTACAAATAGTTTGCTGCTGCAAGAGGAGTTCTAGCTCACTTTCATAATTTACATGACTGTTAGATTCTAAGCAATGTTGAGGCATTGTATTCCACAGTTTGGGTGCCTGTGCATATGGAGTGGCCAAGGGTGGCCGTCCACCCTCACTGGCTTCTCATTCACTGCATACAGCCTTGTTCCCTGTTGCTGCTGTGTCCACCCACACCGCCGGTTTTCCCGAAGTTAAGACTACCTTTTCGTAGTTGTTAATTTGTGCCATGCTACTTGTCGCACTTACGCACATTGTATGGCACTATAGTTTTGAGTACGCTGTTGTGCCTGTATGCATGTCCCCACCCCTCACTTTGCAACATGCATACATTATCTTATAGCGTTGGCACTAACACATTGCAGTGGCTCTATTTGGCCTTTTGAATATAGCAATCTGGTGCAAATGTGGCACAATTGTGGCACAACTGGTTTGTGCCTAGCATGAAGTTTTGAATATCTGGCCCCAGAGCTAATAAAAACTTTAACATGTACTTCAGGCTGCAGAATTTAATAAGCTGCAGCCCAGCTTTGATGTCAGCTACAGGGATTCAGGGATTTCTGGTTACGCAGATACCAAGGTGGAAGCCAACAGGATCATCCAAACACAATCCACTGTACTGCAGTAAACAGTAAGTCGTTATAGAAAATGTCAGTTTGGAAGTCACCAAAATCATCCTGATTCAAGCTACAATACTGCAGAAAACATGAGGTAAAAAAATGTTTTTCCACACAAACTGCAAAGTGGGTCTACCCTCAAATTTACTGTAGGTGTAAGGTTCTTAGTGCTGATTGTTTTCCTTGAAAGGGATTTGAGATGCTAAGACAAATTATTTCTTGAATGAGTTGGATGACACTAGAACATCCATCCCTCAAATTTCATGAAAATGTTAAATAGGGTATACTGATGCCACATTGACTCCCCGATCACGAAGGCCATCACAGTAACAGGATTTAGACAAAAATGTGCATGTCACTGTGATGGTCTCTGCAGTCCCCGAGACTGCCTCACAGGTACGCCCGCCCAACTCTGACTTGAAGTTAGAATCCTAGAGACCGAGGGGTGTGGTGGCAGAGCCCCCCACATGGGGGGTTCGGGGGCACTGCCCCGATAGAAACATGGGGACATCTCCAACACTGCAATGCCGACACTCGGCACTGCAGCTGTCGCTGTTGGGGATGTCTCCATTGTAGATGTTGCAGTGGCATAGTAAAACTGTTAAATAGATTGGATGGACATGGCAAAACTGATTTGCCAATATCTTTTTTGTTAATAAAGAAAAAGTTTGTTTGAGGGGAGTTGAAATAAGAGGTGATTTTTTTCTGAGAACTTATTTATCTCTGAGATATTTTGTAAGTGTTGATTGTATTTTGTAGCTTAAATTTGTAGTTTACAGCTGCTGGCTGAGCACTGTGCTAGGTTTGGTGGTTGGGATTGAAAACAAAAGCTTAAATCTGTATTGTATTTCACAGTAGCTGTTGCTGACTGACTGGCTAAGCACTGTGGGGGAGGGGTTATTTTCCCAAGTAACAGAGTAGTCAATCAAGATTGTGTGGATATCAGTTTTAAATCTATCTGTAGTTGCTGACTGAGGCAGTTTGTCAAGGGGAGTTGGAATAAGAGGTGATTTTTTTTCTGAGAGCTTATTTATCTTTGAGATATTTTATAAGTTTTGGTGGTGTTTGTTAGCTTAAATTTGTAGCTTTCAGCTGCTGGCTGAGCACTGTGCTAGGTTTGGTGGTTGGGATTGAAAAAAAAAAGGCCCCCACCAGCTTTTCTTAAATACTGAAAAGACACTGAGGGTTGGGTTTGAAGGCTGTGAGGGAGGTGCTTGAGGAGTTGGGAAATACTGCTGCCAACAGACAGGGTCAAGATAGAAAGAAGAGGAACTGTGAGAGGGAGAATGGAGCAGAGGGATCAAAGACTAGGAAGGGGTAATGGGACAATGGTGATGGCTTGGGACAATCTGGGAAAGAGACAAGATAGTGGGGCAGGCCAGAATGAGAGTCAATGGAGGGGAAGGGGGCAATGGAATCCAGGAAAGGTGGGAAACAAAAGTCACAGGGGAGGAAGGATCGTGGGGTGTAATAACTGTGGAGAGGCAGTATTCATGGACACCCTGTGAAGTACGGGGGGTGCCCCATCTGTATAAGGCTGGGGAGGCTAGAGAAGGAAGTCCTAAGGCTAAGGGGGGTGTCAAAGATGATGAAGGGGCATATTAGGCCAGGAGGAGGAGAAGGGAATGTGGAAAGCACAAAAGACATCCAGGAAAATAAAAAAGATGGGAGGAATAAGAGGAATGGGGTGGTCAGGACAAGGGGGGGAGTGGGGGTGACACAGGTACAGGAGACAAATGTGCAAGGAGAATAGGAGAAGGAGTACAGGGAGTTGGTAACACTGGACCTCAGATGGGGGCAGACCTCTAACAGAGGAGTCAAAGGAGGGGAAGGAGGAAGGGCAAGTGCAGTCCATGGGTACAAAGAACAAAACAACTGAGAAGGGAGATGGAGAAATAGGCGAATTGGGGCAAAAAGGGTTGAGTACAGCGGAGAACACAGGAGAAAAAACAGAGACAACAGGAGGGAACATTGTGCAGGAGGAAGAAAGAGAGGAGAAGGGGAGGATGGGGAAGGGAGGGGAAGAAGGGAGGTGTCTTGATCTTGGGGGACTTGATACTAAGAAGGGTCAGGTGGGGAAGCAAAGGGGGAGAGGCACAGTAGAATTTATAATAACAATAATAATAATAATAAACTTTATATTTATGGTGCCAAATACGAAGTGCCTAACAGATTTACAATCACAAATCAAACATCAATGGCATAAATCATGTAAAATCAGTAGTATCATCATACCATCAATCACCGAATGCCTGGTGCCATAAGAAAGTTTTCAGAGCTTGCTTAAATCCCTCCACAGCCGTGCACTCCTGTTACCGACGGGGTAGATAATTCCAAAGGGTTGGGGCCGCATACATGAATGCTCTGGCCCCAGAAGATTTCAAACACACTCTGGGAATCTCTAGCAACCTCTCATCGGCTGAGAGGAGCAATCGCCCAGGGCAGTAGGGGACCAGGAGCTCTTTCAGGTAGTCCGTGCCCAGTCCGTGTAGGGCTTTAAAAGTCAGAAGATTGGCCGGCCCGTCAGCAGCGGTGGGATTTCTGCTTGCGACACTGGTGACCCGGTCTGGAACAGACCTGATCGCTGGAGGCCGGCTGGGGAGAAGGATTGAGCGTCCATGGGCAGCCTCCTTCTCCGGGGGAGGTGCGGGCAAATCCGAGCATTGGGACCCTGGTGGAGGCCGGAAGAACTCACGCCGCCGACGCTCAAAATGGGGAGGCAGGGCGGACGCTGGCATCATTGCACGTCCCCGCCTCCTCGGGGGAGGTAAAAATGGGAGTAAAAATCCCACGCCTAGCATCTAGATGACGCTCTGCCCCAGGAATGCCCTGATTGACCACCGGAGCCATTCCCCCAACCAGTTACAGTTCCGCGGTCCAATATAGGGGGTCAGAACCGCTGCCCCACTCTCTGGGGGGTAAGCCAGGGATGACTGGGGGAGTCGGTGATATCCGGTGGCCGGGGCTCCAGGGGTCCGTGACCAGAGTGGAGGGATGACGAGAGGAGAGGGGTAAAAAGAAGAAAATAAATAAAAAAAGTCTGAAGATTGACTTTAAAGGCAATTCACCCTTTACTGGCAGCCAGTGCAGTCCACTTAGCACTGGTGAAATATGACAGGACCACGACGATCCCATCAAAAGCCAGACCGCGCATTCTGCACCAGCTGTAGGCGACGGATTTCTACCCCAGGTAGCCCTAGGTAAAGGGAGTTGCAATAATCTAAGCGTGAGGACACAAAGGCATGAACCAGAGTAGGAAGGTCACCAGATGGAACCAGGTGCTTAATCCTGGAGATATTCCTTAGATGGTAAAAGGAAGATTTGACGACAGTCGACACCGGCGAATGCAGGGTCAGCCTTTCATCAAAAATTACCCCCAGGTTTCGCACCCATTCAGAGGTCGGGAGTGATAGGCCCCCAAGAAAAAGTCTAGAGTGCAGAACAGCCCCCAATCCCCCTATTCGGTGACCTGGGTCCATATCCAGCACCTCAGTCTTTTCCGAGTTCAACTTCAACCGACTAGAATCCATCTACTCCTGGATTTCTGCAAGACAGCTATTAAAGACCGAGAGAGCTCCATCCTGGTCAGGTGCAAAAGAAAGGCAGAGTTGGGTATCATCAGCATAGCAGTGAAACTTCAGCCCATACCTTCTTACTATGTCTCCGAGAGACAGCATATACGCCGTGGAAAATATGGGGGACAACACTGAGCCCTGAGGTACCCCACATGACAGAGAAACTGGGTCCAAGGAATAAACTCCAGACACCACTCTTTGAGTTATTCCAGTGGGTAGCTATGTAAACCACCCAAGGACTGTACCTGACAGTCCACAGATGAACCTCAGACAGCCAAGTAGCACCACGTGATCCACAGTGTCAAATGCTGATGAGAGGTCCAGAAGAACCAAGATGGAACAGCTCTTCTGATCTCTAGCTATCAGGAGATCATTAAGCACCTGAACCAGCACTGTCTTAGTACTATGTCTCTTTCAAAATCCGGACTGGAGAGGTTCATAGATGTCATGGGTGGTCAAATGGTCCTCCAGCTGTGTGGCCACTACTTTCTCAATCACCTTCCCTAAAAAGAGAAGATTAGAGATTGGTGTATAGTTTGCATGGCAGTCTGGGTCCAAAGAAGCTTTCTTCAAGAGTGGTGTCACCACTACCACTTTCAGGGAGCTAGGAAACTCACCTGTTTCCAAGGAGCACCAGGCTATCCGTGCTAGGACCCCACCAATGGAATCAATGTAACACCCCTACAAATGGGGGGTTCCCAAAAAGTCTTCCTTGAGCTTGCCTAAATGCTCACTGCCAGGCTGGTGTCATGCATTTTAGCAGTTTAAATGTGGTTACCAGAGCTTGTATAGCCTCTGTGTACTGTCTCTTTAAGAGCTGCCTAATTGCAGCTTAAGTAATCTGAGAGGGAGCTCTGTTGAAAGATGTAACTATTTACTAAAAACCATTTAGAATGATAATGATAGTGTAGTTTGTCTAACCTGCTTTCTTTGTAGCAAGGACTGTTTTGTTTGTCTCCACTATCTTGGTCCTGGACTGCAAATTGGACCAATCAGTTCTGGTGAGACCTAAAATGTAGCCAGACTGCAGGAGCCGTCTGAATTCAAAATCTATAGGAACTGCAGTTTGAACTTTTTGTGCCTTTTTTGCAACTGAAGGGGGAGCTCTCGCTTTGACTGACAGCCAAATATGCCAACCAAATCTTTTGGATCTTGGGGAAGTCCTGGGCTGCTTGCAGTTTTTCAGTTAGAACTAAGCTGGAAGCTGAGCAAGAAGGAGCTGAAGTGTTTCTGAGTAGCTATCCTGAGTGGATGCACATGGGAGAACTCTGAAAAGGCTAAGCTTTTGGCCTGCATGCTGGTGTGCTGCTCCTGAGAGAAGAGAATTATTTTGGACTAAATCCAAGTTTGTGTGACTAAAGTAAGCTACTGAAGTGGGCCAGGCTCAACCTGAAGAAGACCGAATATTTTTGCTGAATGCGATCGGCCTGTCAGGAGTTCCAGCGACCCCTAAGCTCCTGGTGTGTGCAAAGACTTTCCGATTGTGCCCGGGGAGCGCTTTGCCTGGTACAGTAGAAATCCCGTACATGTAAATGTGCTATGAGCTGCTAGTGGGTTGTGAGTTAGTTCCCCACTGTGTGAACTGTGTTCTGCTTGCTGGAAGCTGTATCCAGCCCAAAACGGACTGCTTCCAAACATGTCTCCATGCGGTCTGGGCTTTGCCAGACTGGCCCAGCCAGACTACCCACTGCACAGAGAAGCCATCAACGAGAGACCTACCTGGGGATTGGCACCCTGCTCCATGCTTGAACAGGAATGACGCCTCTGCAACTTGTGTGGGCCCTGCTTCTCCTGGCATTCCAGAGCAACCACCTGCAATCTCGATTTTCATCCAGCCTGTGTCCAGTCTTGGGTAGCATGAGTAAATACCAGGGTAGCTCCCTACAACAACAGCTTAATCTTAGTGTGTCATCTGATTGTCTTGTTTCGTTTCCTTTATGAACTGAGCCCTCTGGCTCTGGATTACAAAAATTGTGTACTGTGCATGTTGTGTTTTCCATCACAGGGCCCCAACCAGCTGCAACCCCGGGCAACTGTCCTGACTAGCCCATCTCTTCTCTACCTGGGTACCCAGAGGTGGACTGTGTGGGGGGACTCAAAGTGCATGCATAACTGCTTAATTGATATAACCTTTAAGCTAATTAACCTGATTTTGCCCCTTCCTTGTTCAAGTCCCCTGAATAAATCAGATCCAACTTTTTCTGCATGTAATCTGACTGTGGTTCCAGTTTGTGCTCAAAGTACTGTAATGTTGCTATTTGCTGTGCTTAACCTTGTTTTACAGGGGGTCTCCAGGGTCGAGCCAGAGGAACCAGCCCTGGTGGTAAGTGCAAACAGTGTGAGTACTTCTGTGGTGTACCAGGGATATGTGAAAGTGATTATTGTACAGTGTTCAGGCCACTAGAAGGGAAAGAGGGGGGTTTTACAGTGTCCCGGAGGGCTGTGCCCAGGTTAGCTTGACCACTACCAACTCTAGCCTCTGGGTGGAGGCACCCATTTCAGAACTCAGGCCCCTTAACCTGCTACTAGCCAAGCAGGCATGGGTAGTAGCCCTTTGGATAGCACCACCTAGGGGTTACATTTTGGAGGCTGGGATTTTGTGTCTTCTAGTGGTCAAATTTGTGAATTGCTGTTAGAAGTAAATGGCTACCCCAATAGAAGTGGCTGTACACCAGTTGGTGGGGTGGTGTACAGGGCAGGAGATTGACCCCCAGAATGCTATACTTATCCTGGATATTCCCCTGGGTACCAATAAGGACACTGTAGAGGGAGTACTTTCCAAGGCTGAATGTTTTCAAAACCCTGTGGTGGTGGGTCGACAGGCTAATCTGCTCACCCAGTTTCATGGCATTAGCAGAGTGTAAGGACCCAGTAGACAGTTCCAAAGTGCCACGGACTATCACCCCCGAAGGAGCCCTCACTGCCTGGAGAGTGATAACTAAAGACAGTAAAGACCCCAGGGAGAATGAGCCCCCCTCACTATCTGAGACTTTTGAGGAGAAATTTGCTAAGTTGTTGCTGGAGGAAGGGAAAACTGTAGAGGACTTAAAGAAACTATTCCTGCCACCTGGGGGTGTTTCTCCCCCAACACCCCCTCCCACTCCAGCACCCATTATTGCCCCTACTTCTGTGCCCATGCCAATGCTGGCTCCTGTGTCTGTAACTGCCATTAGTCACGACTCTTACCGAAGGTTGAGAATCTTCTCCAGCACCCTCCCCAACCCCCAAGGAGAGGATGATTGGGAGACCTGGATAGATTGTGTTGCCCCTTTGGTACCTGAATGGCAGTGTGCGGAGGCTGAGAAATGGAAAAAGATCATAGAAAGTTTGAGGGGTCCCACCCTAGAGGCCACTACATTTCGGAGGTCCACAAACCCTGATGCATCTGCCCAGAAGTACCTATCTGCACTCGAAGGCAATTTTGGGAGCACTGAGTCAGGGGAGAACTTGATGTGGAAATTTCAAGGTACAAAACAATGGCCAGGGGAAAGTTTGTCTGCATATGTTACTCGTCTGGAAAGAGCACTGCAGAAGGCTTACTGAAAAGGTGCGGTAGCCGCCAGTGACTTAAACCATGTGAGGTTGGAGCACATACTGCAACATGCAAAGCATTCTAAATTGCAGCTCCTTCAATTAAGGCTTCCAGATAGAAAGGGCAACCCACCAGACTATTGTGACTTGATAAAAGAACTCTGGGAGGTTGAAGATGAAGAGGGGGACTGTAATTCTAGGGTGAGCGCAGCCTAAGTGATCACGGCATTGGAATGCCCTTCCGAAGTGGGGACCAATGAGGGTGTGCCACCATGGGATGCACTGCTGAGGGAGTTCAGGGAAACAAAAAACAGTCTCTTTATGAAAGCTGCTCCTGCAAGTACAGGCACTGACCATTATCCAACTGCATCTGTTATGGGGGTTGGGGTGTCCACCCAGGCATCTCTTGCTGACAGCAGCTCGAAACTCAATGTCTTAACTATGAAAGTAAGATAATTGAAGAGATGTCTCCAAATGCTCACCACACAGCAGACAGAGATGACACCAAGGTTCTCGGTTGGTAGTACCACCGCATCAGCTTCCAGTGTGATGCCTCGGCCACCCCAAATCCCAGACAACATATTTTGCCATAATTGCGGGAAGGATGGGCACATGAAGAGAGAATGCAGGTCCACAAAAGACCTAGATAAAGTTGTATATAGACTTCAAGGCGAGCTTAGGAGAAAGAATCAGCAGTCGAGGAGTGCCCAAAATGACCGCAGTGAGGGTTCAAGAAGTAGTTACTCAAATACCTATGTGGCTAAATCATCTGTCCAGGCCCCTGCTGCTGTCTCTCCAGACTGGTCCAAAACAGTGGGCCCTTCAATGGAGACTGCCGTGGCTGTGAATGGTATTCCTACTCAGGCTGTGCTGGACAGTGGGTCGCAAGTGACCATTGTATTTAAGGACTCGCATGACAAACACTTATCTGCTGTGCCCTTACAATCCCTGGAAGGCCTACATGTGTGGGGGCTGAGCGACAAGTCTTATCCCTACCTAGGATATGTCTGCCTCTGGTTGTCATTTCCTGCAGCTGTAACTGGCGTAGAGGAGCAAGTCGAGGCACTGGCCTTAGTGTGTCCCCCTATTGGACTGTATGATGGGGTTCCCCTGTTAATTGGGACCAACGCCCATATGTTTCGGAGACTAGCACAACTCTGTCACAAGAAACAAGGGTGACGGACTGGGAGGGCCCTAAGAATTCCATCTCTGATCAAGAGGGCCTATGATTTGCAACAGAACCACAAGGGAGTGGAACAGGATGAACCGGTAGGGGTCGTGTGGAAGAAGGATCCTGATTCAATGGTACTGGCCCCTAATGCCCAGTGTACAGTTCAAGGGGAGATCCGCCTCCGCAAAGATGTCAAGAACAAAATACTGATGTTGGACATGCCAGGCAATGGAAAATTGCTGGAAGGATTATTGGTTAAGCCCAGCATCTTGCCAGCTCATGCTCATGCCTATGCACGACGAGTGATGGTCCAGATTCATAATGTGTCAGATCGGGAGATCCAGGTGAACAGACGATGCACCCTAGCTATGGTACACTGTGCAGACACTGCAGTGCTGCCCAGCAACAAACACCCTGGCAAGACAGATAGAGTGACTCCCCGACTTGTTTGATTTTAGTGACTCCCCTTTGCCAGCTGAATGGAAGACTAGAATTAGCCAGAAACTTGCCCAGAGAGATCAAGTGTTTTTGCTGAAGGAATGGGACATGGGATGTGTCCCGGGTGTGGAGCATCACATACACCTGCACGATGAACGGCCATTTCGAGAGAGGTCTCGATGCCTAGCCCCCTGCAGACATAGACAATGTGAGAAGACACTTGCAAGAAATGCTCGCGGCTGGTGTGATACAAGAATCCAGGAGCCCATATGCTTCTCCCATTGTGGTTGTGCATAAGAAGAATAGATCTGTGAGAATGTGTGTTGATTATTGAACTCTGAATCAGCGGACCATCCCCGATCAATAAACCATGCCCTGTATACAAGATGCTCTGGATTGTTTGAATGGGAGCAAATGGTTCTCGGTGTTGGATCTTTGCAGTGGATACTACCAGATTATGATGGCTCTGGAGGACCATGAGAAGACAGCCTTCATCTGTCCTTTGGGTTTCTATGAATTTCTGAGAATGCCACAGGGGATATCGGGTGCCCCAGCCACCTTCCAGCGACTGATGGAACGAGTGGTGGGAGACGAATTTTATGGAATGCCTGGTGTACTTGGATGATGTCATTGTGTTTGGGAGCTCCCTAGAGGAACATGAGAGTCGACTGTTCAAAGTACTAGACCGACTGGAAGATTTCAGCCTCAAGCTGTCCATCGACAAGTGCCAGTTTTTCCAAACCTCTGTGAAGTATGTGGGGCACATAGTGTCTACAGAGGGGATAGAGACTGATCCTAGTAAAGTTGAAGCCTTGACTACTTGACCCCAGCCCCACAATTTGAAAGAACCACAACATTTCCTGGGATTCTGTGGCTACTATCTCTGGTTCATAAAGGACTATTCCAAAGTGATTTGGCCACTCTTGAATCTTACCTAGGGTTACCCTCCTACCAATCGGAAATACAGGAAAGGGTCCATCAAGGAACCAGACAAAGTACATTTCTGCCCAGGTAAACTTTTTGGGTCCCGTTGGATGCCTGACTGTGAAGCAGCTTTCCACGAAGTCATATACCAGCTCACCCACACCCCCATCCTTGCATATGCAGATTCCTCCAAACCCTATGTGCTGCATATTGATGCCAGTCTGCAGGGTCTAGGAACTGTACTGTATCAAGACCATGAGGATGGTTTGAGACCAGTGGCATTCAGCAGTAGGAGCTTGACCCCGTCAGAGCGAAACTACCCTGTGCACAAGTTGGAGTTCCTTGCATTAAAATGGGCCATTGTTGACCAGTTTCATGATTACCTCTATAGGGCAAATATATTGGTGAGGTCTGACAATAACCCATTGACCTATGTACAGACTTCAGCTAAGTTAGACGCCATGGAGCACCAGTGGCTTTCTGCATTGTCAACATATTATTATGCTGTCGAATACAGACCAGGCCTGAATTATATTGATGCTGACGCCCTATCTCAGAGGCCCATTTCCAAGAGCGACTGGGTCAGACTATCTGAACTTGACATCCGAGCATTGTGCCAAAAGTTTGATAGAAATAAACAGATGTCTACGGACACAGTGGACTGCTTAGCAGATTGCTTGGACCCCTCTGACACCTGCATACTGGCTGTGTATTGCCACTTTTCTGCTCTAGATATTAGTGCACTACCTCATTTTGACAATGACAGCATTCAACAGGCTCAATCCTGAGATCCTATGATTCAGCCAGCACTTGACGCCCTTCGTTCAGGTAAAGATGTGTCCAAGTTGCATTCCTCTGATCTGAGAACCACTTTATTGTTTAAAGAAGGCCCCAGGTTGAAGCTGCTTAATCAGTTATTGTATAGAGAGACTGTAGATCGGGGTGGCCAAATAGACAAGCAACAATTGGTCCTGCCCACAGCCTCCAAAGATTTGGTACTGAGGTCCCTCTACAATCATATGGACCACCTCGGTATCGACTGGACCCTTGACCTAGTACAATCTCGATTCTACTGGCCCAAGATGGGGGCCGATGTTGAGCACCTTGAAAGAACTTGTAGTCGCTGCCTGAAGAGAAATGCCCTGCCTCAGAAGGCTGCCTCCCTTGTCAGCATTACTACCAGCACCCCAACGGAACTAGTCTGCATAGGCTTCTTAAGCTTAGAGCCTGATCAGCGAAACATTGGCAATGTGTTAGTGGTTACGGACCATTTCACATAGTATGCACAAGCTTATCCCACAAAAGATCAAAAAGCATCTACCGTGGCCAAGGTGCTGGTGGAAAATTTCTTCATCCACTATGGTGCCCCCCAATGAATTCACTCTGATCAGGGCCAGGACTTTGAGAGTTGGCTAATCAAAGAAATGCTCTTTCTCTATGGGGGGGGGGGTGCTAAAGTCATGAACCACCCCTTATCACCCACAGGGAGATCCTCAACCTGAACGCTTTAACCGCACTCTACTAGACATGCTAGCACCCTCCACCCAAAAGATAAGCATAAATGGATCCAGCAGATTAGCACCTTGGTACACACATACAATTGCACAAAGAATGATGCTACCGGGTTCTCTCCCTACCACCTCATGTTTGGGAGAGAGAGGCCCGGCTGCCTGTTGATGTCTGTTTTGGGGTTTCTCCCGATGGGGTCCGAGCTGAAGATTACCTGCAATATGTACAAAAACTTAAAGCTCAATTGAACCATGCCTATCAACTGGACCAGACAATGGCCACCAAAAGAAATATAGCCAACAAAGAGAGACATGATAGAAAAGTAAAGGCTCAAGAGCTTAGGCCTGGAGACCGTGTGTTGTTGTGAAATTTAGGATTGCATGGTAAACACAAAATTGCTGATCGATGACACCATCTTCCCCATGTCATAGTTGGAAAGCTGGATGATTTGCCAGTGTACAAAAAGCGCCCAAAGAATAACTCCAAAGCTGTCAAGACCATGCACCGTAACCACTTGCAACATATTGGTCAAGTTATAATTGAGGCTGAACCCACCTAGATTGATTCCCCTGGACCAGTGACTCGTGCTGCTGCAAGAAAGAAACAGAGTCAGCCTGCCCCCGTGGTTGCCAATTTAAGACTTTCCCCGCAGCAGGCCCAGAATAATAGTGACTGCCAGTCTAACTCGGATGACAGTGAGTGTGATAGTGCTTTTTACCCCACATATGAACTGAGTCAGTTGTTTCGTGGAAATCCTATGTTGAATTATGGGGATGAAGCTGGGTCTTCTGGACTGCCTAACACCCCGTGATCATCCTTGGAGCCAATACTCCCTGAAGGTGAAGTGCAAAGTATCATGTCTAAGGATGCTGAGTCTTTGTGTATCATGGAACTGTATGATTTGCCTGAAGGAGAGTCTGATGGTATGAGTCTTTCTGGTGACATGCTAGAAATTGAGGAACACTATGAGAGTGGTGACAATCCCCCTTCAGTGCCAGAGTATCTTCAAAATGAGCCAAGTGTTGTAGAAGCAGAACCTACAGAGCAAGGGGCTGACAGTGCTCCCAGCTTAGACATTCCCCTTCATGCAGAGTCACCCCTCACAAGTGATGAAAGCACCATGACTATTGTTGAAAGTACAGAGACTGTGGTTGTTCACCCCAGAAAGACTGGCCGAGCTGTCAAGTCTGTGGTGCTCTTCAGTTATGATTCCCCAGGAGGCCAGTGGATGTGCCTCTCAATATAGTCCACAAAGGTGTTTATGTCTCTCAGAGTTCACTGCTCAAATTGAGTTTGACGGCCCATTCCAGGTTACTTGTTCTGCCCTCTCACCATGGTGCCCCTGCCCCATCCAGCCCCAAGTTAGCTGATAGGGAAGGGCCCCCTCTTGCATTGTTTAGAGTACAAGAAGTTATTACATGATTCTGTATAGTAATGTTCAATTTACCTGTGTGAAATATGCATAATGTATTGTCAGAATGGAAATGATATAGTGGAGTACGTTGAAATGTATAGTAAAGTGACAAGTTATGCCAAGTGATGAATCAGATAGTACTTGTAGAGCATGCTAATAGTGTAAATGTCTTGTATATGTTGCATTTTCAATGTTATGATGGTACAGACTTGACGCAGATGCCAAGTTTGCCCAGCCAGGGAAGGGTGTAACCCCCCCTACAAATGGGGGTTCCCAAAAAGTCTTCCTTGAGCTTGCCTAAATGCTCACTGCCAGGCTGGTGTCCTGCGTTTTAGCAGTTTAAATGTGATTACCAGAGCTTGTATAGCCTCTGTGTACTGTCTCTTTAAGAGCTGCCTAATTGTAGCTTAAGTAATCTGAGAGGGAGCTCTGTTGAAAAATGTAACTATTTACTGAAAACCATTTAGAATGATAATGATAATGTAGTTTGTCTAACCTGCTTTCTTTGTAGCAAGGACTGTTTTGTTTGTCTCCACTATCTTGGTCCTGGACTGCAAATTGGACCAATCAGTTCTGGTGGGACCTAAAGTGTAGCCGGACTGCAGGAGCTGTCTGAATTGAGAATCTATAGGAACTGCAGTTTGAACTTTTTGCACCTTTTTTGCAACTAAAGGGGGAGCTCTCGCTTTGACTGACAGCCAAATCAGCCAACCAAATCTTTTGGATCTTGGGGAAGTCCTGGGCTGCTTGCAGTTTTTCAGTTAGAACTAAGCTGGAAGCTGAGCAAGAAGGAGTTGAAGTGTTTCTGAGCAGCTATCCTGAGTGGATTTGCATGGGAGAACTCTGAAAAGGCTAAATTTTTGGCCTGCATGCTGGTGTGCTGCTCCTGAGAGGGAGAGAAGAGAATTATTTTGTACTAAATCCAAATTTGTGTGACTAAAGTAAGCTACTGAAGTGGGCCAGGCTCAACCTGAAGAAGACCGAATATTTTTGCTGAATGCAATCGGCCTGTCAGGAGTTCCAGCTACCCCTAAGCTCCTGGTGTGTGCAGAGACTTTGTGATTGTGCCTGGGGAGCACTTTGCCTGGTACAATAGAATTCCCGGACATGTAAATGTGCTATGAGCTGCTAGTGGGTTGTGAGTTAGTTCCCCACTGTGTGAACTGTGTTCTGCTTGCTGGAAGCTGTATCCAGCCCAAAACGGACTGCTTCCAAACTTGTCTCCATGCGGTCTGGGCTTTGCCAGACTGGCCCAGCCAGACTACCCACTGCACAGAGAAGCCATCGACGAGAGACCTGCCTGGGGATCAACCCCCTGCTCCACACTTGAACAGGAATGACGCCTCTGCAACTTGTGTGGGCCCTGCTTCTCCTGGCATTCCACAGCAACCACCTGCAGTCTCGATTTTCGTCCAGCCTGTGTCCAGTCTTGGGTTTCGTGAGTAAATACCAGGGTAGCTCCCTACAACAACAGCTTAATCTTAGTGTGTCATCTGATTGTCTTGTTGTTTTGTTTCCTTTACGATCTGAGCCCTCTAGCTCTGGATTACAAATATTGTGTACTGTGCATGTTGTGTCTTCCATCACAGGGCCCCAACCAGCTGCAACCCCGGGCAACTGTCCTGACTAGCCCATCTCTTCTCTACTTGGGTACCCAGAGGTGGACTGTGTGGGGGGACTCAAAGTGCATGCATAACTGCTTGATTGATATAACCTTAAAGCTAATTAACCTGATTTTGTCCCTCCCTTGTTCAAGTCCCCTGAATAAATCAGATCTAACTGTTTCTGCATGTAATCTGACTGCAGTTCCAGTTTGTGCTCAAAGTACTGTACTGTTGCTATTTGCTGTGCTTAACCTTGTTTTACAGGGGGTCCCCAGGGTTGAGCCAGAGGAACCAGCCCTGGTGGTAAGTGCAAACAGTGTAAGTACTTGTGTGGTGTACCAGGGGTATTGAGAAAGCGATTATTGTACAGTGCTCAGGCCACTAGAAGGGAAAGAGGGGGGGTTACAGTGTCCTGGAGGTCTGTGCCCAGGTTAGCTTGACCACTACCAACTCTGACCTCCGGGTGGAGGCACCTGTTTCAGAACTCAGGCCCCTTAACCTGCTACTAGCCAAGCAGGCAGGGGTAGTAGCCCTTGGGATAGTGTCGCCTAGGGGTTACATCAATACAACCCAAAATCAGGGAAGCTGGTCCTGAGTCCAAACTACAGCACATAGGCTGCACACTCTGGATGATCCGCATGACATCCGTATACTCCGGTCGGTCAAAAGTACTCCAGGAAAGCCGAGGAGCAGTGGCCTCATGCTGATCCAAAGCAACGCCCATAGAGTGTGCTGATTGGAGTGCCGCCCTGATGTCAGCCACCTTAGTTGCAAAGAATCGAGCAAGTTCATCACACTCTACTTGCGAAAAGGCTTTCCAGACTTGTAGACAGGTTGGGTTGCACTGTCTGTCCATGGTTTGAAACAGCTGAGCTGGTCGATTCTGAGCAGCCGCAATCTCCCCGGACAGGAACTCTGCCTTCTTATGGGTGATTGCAGATTGATAGACTTGATAATGATCCACCAATCTAAAGTGGTCAGCATCAAGGGCGG
Organism: Neoceratodus forsteri; assembly: GCA_016271365.2. Classification (NCBI taxonomy): domain Eukaryota; kingdom Metazoa; phylum Chordata; order Ceratodontiformes; family Ceratodontidae; genus Neoceratodus; species Neoceratodus forsteri. Next base: position 1,372,385,144 of record CM057456.1, read on the forward strand.
ATTTCCACCAGCAATGCTCAAACCTTCGTCCTAGTCACCACATCTCCCTCAAAGTCCCATCAAACCATGTGGATCGAGGGCGAAGGGAGAGAGGACGAACACGGATTGGAGCAATGACATCTAGAGCTGCTGAAATGGCTGAGTTATAAGCCATCATGAGGGTCTATGGGTCACTGTTTGCCACTGGGAGGGATGACAGGTCAAGCACCACCACTAGGCCTAGAGAACTTACATCTCATAAAGGACAGTACCTGACCATCTCCACAGGGGTAGGCCTATGAAGGGGGGTGCTAAAACTAAACCCCACGGTGTAGTGATTGGACCACCCAACTGGTTTCACCCCCAAGTCAGAGGCTTCAATCCCCAGGAGGAAGACTGAGTCAAGGTAGTGAATGTGTTTATAAGTAGCAGTGGTAACTATCTGTGTGAGGCTCAGAAATGTTATCATCTGGAGGAAGTGCTGTCCAAATTGCAAGAGTTCATCATCGATCCAGGTGTTGAAGTCGCCCAGGACCATCAGCCTGGGTGACTCAAATGCCATGTCTATGGCAAAGTCCACAATTTCCTGAAAGAATCGCTTCTCATCTCCGGGTGGACGGTAGATGAGGGCGATCCGACAACCTACACCTGCTACTACTGTGCACTCAAATGACTCAGTCTCCTCAACTGGTACACTCGTGAGGTTAAGTTTGGTCTTAAAACAGATCACAACCCCCTACCCCCCTGTGATCCAATCTCAGGTGGTGTATCACTGAGTACCCGGTCGGAGATAAAGCCTCCAAGATAGGGCCAGAGTTCTCATCCAGCCAGGTCTCAGTGATGCAGGCCAGGTCCACTGCTTCAACAAGATCTGCAATAATAGCAGTCTTGTTTTTAATGGACCTGGCATTGCATAACACCACCCAAGTTGGACGAACCTTTCGGGCAGCCCGAACCTCCTGCCTACCACAATTGGTAGTGCCTTTAAGCATGGAAATCAAACATGGTGGGCCATGTTCTAGGTTCCATTTTGTCCCAGGGTGTCTTCTAGATCTTACCACCCCGATGCGATGGCCACTTCATTCACCCTCCACTGTTTACACCCCACGCCCCCTCCCTCCCCTATGCACAATACCCAGCACCCTACAGGACTGGTAAGTTGTAAACTGAAGAGGGGGAGAGAAAAGGGGTGGAGGGTGTGGAGAGCAGAGGGTGAATAGCGCACAACCATGGGGGCAGGTCTCCAACACATTTGAGTGACCTAAACAGCACCTCTCAACAATCCAGTTATATACCACTAAAAAACACACAAGATAGACATAGAAACATAGAAACATAGAATTTGACGGCAGATAAGGACCGCTTGGCCCACCCAGTCTGCCCATTTCCCTACCTAATGGATAAGCTGCAGATCCTAGTTAACCAGCAGCCTACTTCTTCCTGCCCCCACTCCCTAGAATTGCTTTATGACTGTCCCATGCATGCTTGAATTCCACCACTGTTTTTGACTCCACAACCTCCTCCGGAAGGCCGTTCCATGCATCCACAACCCCCTCTGTGAAAAAATACTTCCTTAAATTACCTCTGAGCCGCCCCCCCCCATCTTCAAATCGTGCCCCTTGTTCTTGCACATCTCTTTTTGAAAGATGCTACCCTCTTGGACTTGATTCCTTGAGGTACTTGAAAATTTCTATCATGTCCCCCTCTCCTCCTTTCCTCGAGGCTACATATTAAGCTCCTAAGTCTCTCTCACATGCCTTCCGGTGCAGACCCTGCACCATTTTAGTTGCCCTCCTCTGGACAGCTTCCATCCTGTCTATGTCTTTATGGAGATTGGGTCTCCAGAACTGCACGAGTACTCCAGATGGGGTCTGACCAGCTGTCTGTACAGAGGATAATAACTTCCTGTTTTCTACTGGTAATGCCTCTCCCTATGCATCTCAGTATCCCCAGCCCTCCTTGCTGCCCTCTGCATTGCTTGCCCACCTTTAGGTCATCTGATATGACTACCCCTAGGTCCCTTTCCATTTTTGTTGTTGTTAGTATCTCAACCCCCATTGTGTACTCTTCCCCTGGGTTTTTGTTTCCCAGGTGCATTACCTGTGCACTTCTTAGCATTGAATCTAAGCTGCCATACATTTGACCATTCCTCTAACCCCATGAGTCCTTCTCATCCTTTCCACCCCACCTTGTGCATCAACTCTGTTGCAGATCTTTGTGTCATCTGCAAAGAGACATACTTTTCCTTCCAGTCCCTCTGCAATGCCACTTATAAAGACATTGAAGAGGACCGGTCCTGATACTGAGCCCCGCGTACCCCACTAGTAACCCCTTCTCAGAGTGGACTCCATTTACTATTACTCTCTGTGTCCTATTCTCCAGCCAATTCTTTACCCAGGCTGTCATCTTGGGACCCACTCCCAGGCTGGCTAACTTGTATATTAATATTTTATGTGGGACTGTGTCAAATGCCTTGCTAATTTCTAGGTAGGCCATGTCCACAGCCCCTCCATGATCTACTACTTTGGTCACCCAGTCAAAGAAATCTATCAGATTCGTCTGGCATGACCTTCCCACTGTGAATCCATGCTGCCTTGGGTCCTGTGCCCCTCTGGCCTCTAGATACTCGACAGTTCTTTCCTTCAGAAGTGATTCCATCATTTTCCCAACCGCTGAGGTTAAACTAACAGGTCTATAGTTTCCTGCTTCTGCCTTGCTCCCACTTTTGTGAAGGGGAATCACATCTGCCCTCCTCTAGTTCTCGGGTACCACCCCATCCTCCCATGATTTGTTAAAGAGTGTAGTCAGTGGTGTCACTAGTTCTACCCTTAGTTCTTTTAGAATTCTGGGATGAATCCCATCAGGCCCCATTGCTTTGTCCACCTTCAGTTTTAAGAGTTCTTTCAGAACCCTTTCTTCTGTAAATGGGCTGGTATCAACTTCTGTATCCAGAGCATTTCTACTGTTTGTTTTAGGTACCTCCCCCTCTTCATTTGTAAATACTGAGCAAAAATATTTGTTTAGTATCTCTGCCTTTTCACAGTCTCCCTCTGCCCACCCTCCCTCCCCTTTATTAAGCCTCACTATCCCTCCCTTGGTCTTCCTTTGCTCCCTGATGTACCTATAAAGGTTTTATCCTCTTCTTAACCGAGTTGGCTATCTTTTCCTCGGTTTGGGCCTTTGCTGTTCTGACTGCCTTCCCAGCTTCCTTTGCTTTAACTGATACAGTTCTCTGTCCTGCTCCTTCTGTGATTCCTTGTACTTCCTGAATGCTTCTTTTCTCTTGAACCTTCACTGCCACTTTCTTTGAGAACCATAGTGGTTTCTTACATTGTTTTGTTTTGTTTATTTGCTTCACTCAAAGGCTTGTTACCTCTGTGATGGCAGTTTTATTATTTCCCATTGTTCTTCCACCCCTCCTTCCTGCCCATTTGCTAGTGCATTCCTTAGGCACTCACCCATTTTGGCAAAGTCAGCCCTCCTAAAGTCCAATACTTTTGCCTTTGTATGACTTGACTCTATTGTTGTGTTTATTGTGAACCATACTGTTCGATGGTCGCTAGTTCCCAGATGGCTACCCACTTCTACATCTGTGATCCTCTCTTCATCTCCATTTGAGAGAACCAGGTCTAAGATTGCTCCCTCTCGAGTGGGCTCCAATACTAGTTGCCTAAGGCATGCCCCTGTAGGCATCTAGAATAACCCACTTTCAAGTGGCTGCTGCAACTGCACTCCAGTTAACATCTGGCATATTCAGATCACCCATCAGCAATATCTCCCTTTTTCTGCCATTCTAAGTATACTTTCTATCATTTCCTTGTCCATTTCCTTCCATGAGAAGGGGTCTGTATACAACCCTGTAGGTTTGTAGGTTCCATTGCCGATCTCCAAATTTACCCACAGTGCTTTTCTCCTCCCTGTTTTCCCTTTTGTTCTGTTGCTTTGATTCCTTCCCTTATGTAAAGAGCTACTCCTCCTCCTCTTTTACCCTCCCTGTCCCTCCTATAGAGAGTGTATCCTGGTATGTTTACGTCCCAGTCATGGTTTTGAGTGTACCATGTTTCTGTGACTGCCATGATATCCAGATGTTCCTCCTCCATCAAGGCTACTAATTCAGGAAGCTTGTTACTCAGACTACGGGCATTGGTACTCATTGCTCTCCATTTTTTGATGGCTTTACCTTCTGTTGCAGCATCCCCCACTGACCTTTCTACCTCAGTCTTTTTCTCATTTAGTACCCTGGTTTTGTAGGGAGGAGGCTGGGATTTTCCTGCTGCTTATCAGTGCCTCCCCTTGACTAGTTTAAAAGCTTGCCAATGAAGCATTTAAACCGATTGCTCAAAAGACTTGTTCCTTCCTGGACAGATGCAGACCATCCTGCCAGTAAAGGCTGGTGTCCCTCCAGGTGGAACCCCAGTCCCCAATGAAGCCAAACCCCTGTTCTCCACACCATTTTTTCAACCATTCATTAAACTGCATGGTACAAAGTACCCTCGCCTCACTCATGCCATTGACAGGCAGCACCTCTGAGAAGGATACTGTGTGTGCTACTTGTCTTGATATTATAAGATATTATAAAATGAAACAGAATATACAAAATCTTACTTAAAACCAGATAAATGCCCTCTAAACCCAACCCGAATAAATAAATAACCCTTACACAAACTTCTCTAACAGCATACTTTTTAAAAATAAACACAAAATAAATAAATCGACTAATATAATTTTACCACCACAGGGCCCTCTCACAGCCTCAGGGAGTGAACAAAACAGTATTACACTAAGAATACATAAAATAAAGCATAAGAATTATAAAATCAAATTGGTGAAGACGAGCAGTATTGGCAGATTATACAATAACTAAAACATATTAGGGGAGAAGTACAATTATCCAAGTCCTATTGGTCCTCTCACCACCAACATGGCTAAAGAATCCCCCTCAGGAGCTCACACTCCCTGAGCAGATAGATATAGAATAACCTTAGTAATTTCTCCCAAAATAAAACCAGTGTTAGGTGGAAGCCATGCCAGGAATGAAGGCAGAAAGGGTGGGGCAATCCGTGCTAAGGTATGCAAGCAGGAAAAGGGAAAGACCTCACCTAATACTACACTGGGGGATGAATAACCTGGCTGACGGGACAGTAGGGGAGGTTAAGAGGAGGTTTGAGGAACTGGGACCTCTGTGTGAGAGAGTGGGCAGATCTGTCACCCTCTCAGAGGTGCTTCCCATTCCCAGAGCAAGCATGGCAAGAAAACGGAGAATTCAAGAGTTTAATGAATGGCTGGGAGTCCGGTGTCAGAAAAGAAGGATATGGGCTGGTGGGGGGGACCTGGGAGAACAGCAGTCTGTATGCAAAAGATAGGCTGCACCCAAATGAGGAAGGAAAACTGTACTGAAGGCAGGGATAGGGAAGCACATTGAGGAGCATTTAAACTAGGAGAGGGGGATTGCAGGAGGGATAGTGGTGTTCAGAGGCCTAGTGATGTGAAACCAAATGGGCTTACCCCCCGTGACAGCAAGGTAAGGAGGAAGGCAACTACTAAGGGAGCAGACATAAGGGGAGAGAGGCGGGGGTGAGGGTAGAGACAAGTGTTGGAGGGTATTAACATTAAATGCTAGGAGTCTGGGGAATAAGGGGGCAGAACTGCAGGCTCTTGGATGAGGGGAACATGGACTTGGCATCTATAACCGAGACATGGGCCGCCCAAATCCACAACTGAGACATGACAGTTCCGGGGTACAGAGTACACCGGAAGGACAGGAAAAATGGGAAGGAAGGAGGGGGGTGGTGCTGTATATAAAGGAGAGATTAAAATGTGTAAGGGAGGAGGGAGACAAGAGAGATACAGAAGCACTGTGGGTGCAACTACAGGATCCCAAAAATAGAGCACTAAGACTGGGGGTGGTGTACAGGCCACCCTTTCAAACTGAAGGGATGGACAGGGTACTGGCAGAACAGATTAGGAGGAACTGCGGGAAGGGGGGTGATAGTAGGGGACTGCAACCTGCTGGAGGTGGAGTGAAACACACCAACTACAAAGAGCAGAAGGGAGCAGGTAACGCTGGACGCCTTCCAGGAAATCTTTATAGTACAGTTGGTCAAACAACAACTAGGGAAAGGAACAGTCTTAACCTCATACTGATGAATAGGGAGTGGGTGAAGGATGTGAGGGTGGAGGAACCTCTGGGGGGAGGAGTGACCACCGGACAGCATGGTTCCAGTTACAGATGGCTAAAGAGAGGATGGCATCTGGCACAAGGGTACTGGATTTCAGGAATGACAACTTTAAGATGATGAGGGAAGTGGTACAGGGGTTTCTGTGCAAAATTCAACCTAATATGGACACACAGCAAAGGTGGGAACTGATAAGACAGGGGATAGTGGAGGCAACAGAAACTTGCAGCAGGGCCCAGACAAAGTAGGCTAGGGGGAAGAATCCCAGCTGGATAAGTAAAGGGGTGCTAGACAGGGTGAGGAAGAAAAGGGCAGCTTACAGGAGATATAGAAAATTGGGGAGGGAGGACGTTAGGGAAGAATACCTGAAGGAAGCAAAGAAAGTGACTATGGGATAAGGGCAGCCAAGGCAGCAAGGGAACTCAGGCTGGTGCAGGGCATAAAAAAAGGGGAGAAGACTTCTTTAGGTACATCAGGGAGAAAAGAAGCTGTAAGGACCAAATTGTAAGAATTAAGAAGGAGGGGGGATGGGGGAAGAAGGGGGTGAAAAGGCAGAAGTGCTCAACAACTACTTCTGTTCAATCGTTACGAAAGAAAAGGAAGGGGTGCTACCCACAGTAGGAGGGAGGATAGAAACAGATGGGGGGGTGACGGATGGAGAAATCACAGTGTGGAGGATGCTGGAGGGGTTAAGAGCATTGAGGGTAGACAAGGATCTGGGACCGGATGCAGTACATCCAAGAGTGGTGAAGGAGCTGGCAGAGATCCTGGCAGGATCCTTGGCAGACTTATTTAATTCATCTCTAGACACAGGATGCATACCGCAGGACTGGAGACTGGCTCATGTGGTTCCCCTCCACAAGAGTGGACCCAAGAACGAACCAGGGAACTATAGGCCAGTAAGTCTAACGTTCATAGTGGGGAAGCTAAAGGATAGTCTACCGGCAGTACTGGAGGTGAATGGGGTGTGGGACGGGAGGCAGCACGGCTTCATCAAGGGCAGGTCATGCCAGATCAACCTGGTAGAATACTATGACTAGGTGACTAGGCAAATTGACAGAGGCCATGCGGTGGTTGTCCTGTACCTAGACTTTAGTAAGACCTTTGATTCAGTACCACATGGGAGATTTGGAATTAAGCTACATGGCACAGGGGCGGGAGAAAAACTGGTGGAGTGGGTGGAGAACTGACTAAAAGATAGGCAGCAGAGGGTGGATTGTAGGTGGGGAATACTCATCCCCAAGCCTGTGACTAGTGGTGTTCCACAGGGTTCAGTTTTGAGCCCAGTGTTGTTTGGCATATTTATTGCAGACATCTTGGAGGGCATCAGCAGCAAAATCAGCCTATTTGCAGATGACACCAAGATGGGAGCAGTGGTGGATGACCGGTGGGGGGGGCGGTCGGGGCACAGGAGGATCTGGGAAGGCTGGAGGCATGGTCTGACAGATGGCAGCTGTGGTTCAACGCAAAAAAATCCAAGGTGCTGCACTTTGGAACAAACAATCTGAGGAGAAGCTACCATCTGGGGGGAGTGCAGCTGGAGATAACGGAAGAGAAGGATCTGGGGGTGTTCATCACAGGAACAATGAACAATGTCACACAATGTAGAAAGGCAGCAGCAATGGCCAACAAAATGCTGGGGTGCATTGCAAGGGGAATTACCTCGAGAAGAAGGGAGGTTATTCTACCATTGTACAGATTGTTGGTTAGACCCCACCTGGAGTACTGCATGCAGTACTAGTGCCTGTACCTGCAAAGGGACATTAGGCTACTGGAAGGGGTGCAGCGCAGGGCAAAGAAGATGATTCAGGGTCTGGGGGAATTGCCATACGAGGTCAGACTAAGAAAGTTAAACATGTACACTCTGGAGGAGAGGAGGGACAGAGGGGATATGATTGAGACCTTCAAATACATGAAAGGGATAATCAAAACAGAAACAGAGGGTCTGTTCAGGAGGACGGTGGGGAGAGACACTGGGGCCATGACATGAGATTGGAAGGGGATAGATTCAGGAGGGTGGTGAGGAGGCATTTCTTTATGGAGAGGGTGGTGGCAAAGTGGAACAAACTACTAGCTGAAGTGGTGGCATGTACCACAGTGGAATGCTTCAAGAAGGGATGGGACAAGGTAAAGGATGGTAAAGGGAGGTAAGGGTGGGGTTGGCAGCTGCTGAATAGGAGCTAGCTGCATTCACGAGCAACCTAGATAGACCATGATGGCCTTTTGCTGCTGGCAATTATTGTATGTTCATATATTCATAGTATCTGATTCCATCAGAAATGCAGATGTGTTTAATGACCAGTTCATTATTTATTCTGAAAAGAAGGATATAAACTGTAGGGTAAGCTTGTTACCCATTGAGTCAAGAGACAGTGATAATTTAAGGTCCCCTTTTCCCACGTTTGGCTTTAGGAAGATAACTTGTCCAGAAGTTGCCACAGAACAAATTACCTTGGATCATAAGAAGGCATGGGGACTTAATGGTTTACCAATGTGCCTTCTTAAATATGCAATTCTCGTGATCTGCCACCCATTGGTAGATAGTTTTAATTTGTCTTTATCACAGGGCATTTTCCCTACAGAGTGGTAGGAAGCCCCGGTCATACCCGTATTTAAAGCAGGCAAAAATAACATCTTTAGCAACTATAGGCCCATTCCTTTATTGTCAGTGGTGTTAAAGGTCCTGGAGAGTTTGGTAGAGAAATAATTAAATCATATACTGAGCAGTAACCAATTAGGATTCATGAAATATCATAATACCACTGCAACAACTATTACATTTGTAAATGCTGTACAGATGGCAGTTGGGAATGGCATATATATTGGTGCCTTCTTTGTAGATCTCTTCAGGGCCTTCAACACCACAGATCATGACATCATGATAAAAAAAACTTGATTTTATGAACATAAAAGGGTTGCCTTTGACTTGGTTTGAGAGCTGTTTAATAAGACATAGGCAGTCAGTAGAAGTATGGTGTTCGAGATAAGACTGGAGGCAGGCTAGTGGGGGGGGGGGTCCACATGGGTCTATATCCCCCCTGTGATTTTCCCTAAATATGAATGATGTGAAGCAATGGCTTCCTGGGGAGGAGGTACACATATATGCTGATGATATGGTTCAGTACAGAATGGGGCAGATCATTGGCCAGATGCAGCAGACTTTTAATGGGCTACAAGAGTTTCTTGGCTAAAATAATTTAATTTTGAATGCAAAAAAAATCTGAGGTAATGTTATTTACGTCAAACAGGATGACAGCAGTGGGGGAGGACCATGTGACAATTGTAGCAAAGGATGTGGTCCAGTTGTCCCGGGTCCCTACATATAAATACCTGGGAACATGGCTGGACTTGTATCTTACCTGGGAATGTCATATTGAAAATATTGTCAAAAGGGTTGGTACAATGTAAGGATTCCTCCATGGATACTGTGATTCGTTATCAGTTAATGGTTTTGCCCATTATAGATTATGGGCATATTATTCCGGGGGGGGGGTGGTATTGATCAATCAAGCAAATTGGATGTTTTAGCAAATCTGCTGGCACATTTTATATTAGGAGCACCTCATACCACCTACGTTATGAGTTGCTCAACTCACGAAAATGGCTCCTGTTGGAGTAAAGAAGGGATCTTCTTCTATTGTTCTTAATGCAAAAATGTATTAAAAGGACACGATCAACTCCCTTAGGGAAAGGAAAGGGGAAACTGTTTAGCCAGGAAAAGCACACCAAGCAGAAGCTTGTTTCCAGGCACCACCTGGGAGCACAAGGAAGTTTTTTTTTCAACTTTATAATAATAATAAACTTTATTTATAAAGCACCTTTCCCAAGATCAAAGCACTAAACAAAATCTCAATAAAACACATATGAATAAAACAACATATACAAATCATTTCACAAAATCATATAAATAAAATCAAACAACCCAATCTATAAATAATCAACAGCGGCATTAAGTAACAATTTTATCATCTGGGACTGTCAGGGAAAGCTAGGCTAAATAAGTGTGTCTTGAGAGCTGACTTAAAACTCTGGATGGTCAGGCAGTCCCTCACCCGACAAGGTAGAAAATTCTACACGGTAGGGGCCACATATGCAAAAGAATGGGCCCCAGATGTCTTCAAGGGCACCCAGGGAATCTCTAGCAAGTCCTCGTTGGTGGATGGAAGTGGTCAGGAGAGGCAGTAGGGACAAAGGAGATCTTTCAGATAGCGGTGTCCTTGCTCATGTAGGGCTTCATAGGTCAGCAAGTCGACCTTGAAGGTGATCCACTGTTGTACAGGCAGACAGTGTATTCCGCGGAGCATAAGTGTAATGTGACTGTCCCTAGAAGTACCAGTGACAAGCTTGGCCGCCACATTCTGCACTAGCTGCAAGTGGTGGAAATCAATCCCCAGTAGCCCTAGGTACAGGGCATTGCAGTAGTTAAGGCAGTTGGTGACAAAGGCATGGACCAGGGTAGAAAGATCATCAGGAGGAACCATGTGTTTCACTAGGGCGATATTTCTCAGATGGCAAAACGAGGTCTTGACAATAGCCAACACCTGAGATTTCAGAGTCAGCTCATTGCCAAAAATAATGCTCAGGTTACTTACCTGATGTGAGGTAGTCAGCTGAGCATCCCCAAGCCAAGGCCCAGATGACTGTCCAGCTAACACACCCTCCGTCCAACAATCTGTGTCCACCACCAGCACCTGCCTTATCCAGATTCAGCTTCAGCCAGCTGGCACTCATGCAGTCCTGGATCTCGGAGAGACAGTTGCTAAATACCAAGATTGTGTCCTCCTGCCCGGGCACAAAGGACAGGTACAGTTGAGTATCATCTGCATAGCAGTGAAAACTCAAACTGCACCACCTGACAATGTCTCCCAACGGCAGCATATACACTATGAACAAGATGGGTAACAAAATGGAGCCCTGCGGCACCCCGCAGGATAGAGGGAGAGTGTCAGAGAAATAAATCCCAGTGACAACTCTCTGGATTTTACCCTTGAGGAAAGATCTAAACCATCTGAGGACCGTACCAGATAGTCCGCAGATGAACTGCAGATGTTCCAATAACACACCATGTTCTACAGTGTCAAATTCCACAGAGAGATCAAGGAGGACCAAGATGGAATGAGTCCTCCAATCTTTCACTATTAGGAGATCATTGAGTACCCAGACAAGGGCCATCTTGGTACAATGTCTCTTCCTAAATCTGGACTGGAGAGAATCATAAACATCTTGGGTGGTAAGATAGTCATCCAGCAGGAGCGCAACCACCTGCTCAATAACCTTGCCCACAAAAGGCAGGTTAGAGACAGGTCTTCAGTTGGCCAGACAGTCCTGGTCAATGGAGTTTTTTTCAGGAGTGGTCGCACAACCACCTCCTTTAGAGGACTGGGAAAGATTCCCCCTCTCCAATGAAATCCAGACTTTCTTGGCAAGGATCTGGCCAATCTCATTCACGCAACCCACAATGAGTTGCGTGGGGCCTAGATCCAAACTACAACTTGTTGGCAGCAGAGTCTGGATGACTCTCATGATGTCAATGAATTCTGGCCGGCTAAAGTCCATCCAGACAAACTGGGCATCTGCGACCTCTCACTGACTACCGCAGCATCCCGTAGAGTGAGTCTGGCTGACCTCAGATCTGATGGCAGCAACCTTATCTGCAAATAATCGAGAAAACTCATCACACTTCTCTTGTAAAAAAGCTCGACCAGACTGAAGACAGATTAGATTGCACAATCTAGCCACACTCTGGAAGAGCTGAACTGGTTGATTACATATAGCGGCATTATCCCTGAACAGGAATTCTTCCTTCGTATGGGTCATTGTCAATTGATAGATTGCATAAAGTTCCACCAATCTAAGCCTGTCACCCTCCAGGACCGACTTCCACCAGTCCCTCTCCAACCTTCGTCCCACTCTCCTCAACTCCTTCAAGGTCTCATCAAACCATGGGGACCTTGGGTGCAGGGTGAGCGGGCAAACACGAACAGGAGCAATAGAATTCAGGGTCTCCATTACCTCTGTATTATAGGCAAGCACCAGATCCCCTGGATCCATGCAGTCCCTCAACATATCCGATAGCTTCAGCACCACCATCAGGCCATCTGGGATCACACCCCGCAAAGGGCAGTACTGAACCATTTCTGTAGGGGCAGGCCTATTGGGGGGAGCCACAAATGTGAACCCTATGGTGTGATGGTCAGACCATCTGAATGGTTCCTTCACCAAGCCAGATATCTCTATCCCCAGAAGGAACACCAGATCCAATGAGTGGCCTCCAGTGTGGGTTGCGGAGATAACAACCTGTGTAAGGCCCAATAAATTCATTAGTTGGAGGAGGTCACAACCAAATTGCGAGAGTTCATTATCAACCCAGGCATTGAAATCCCCCAGAATCAACCATCTGGGGATCCCAATACAACATCAACAATGAAGTCCACTATTTCCTACAAGAATTCTTTCCCATCTCTGGGTGGATGGTAGATGAGCAGTATCCTGCACCCCACACCCACACCCACAATATACACTCAAAGGATCTGGTGGACCCCACTGGCACCTCCATAAGGCCCAGTTCTGATCTAAAACAGATGGCTACACTCCACCCCTACGATCCAGCCTCAGATGGTGTATCACAGACTACATGGCTGGAACAGCTGAGGCCCAAACTTGGCCAGCATTCTCATCCAGCCAGGTCTCGGTGATGCAAGCCAGGTCAGATGTCCCAACAAGATGTGCTATAATAGCAGTCTTGTTTTTGATAGACCTGGCATTGTATAACACCGTCTGAGTAGGATGAGTAGCTAAGGAAGACTGCGCCACCAAGCTGCATACTGCAGAGTCCTTGGGTATAGGAATCAGACAGGGAGGACCCCTATTCTGATCCCATTTCACCCCAGGGCATCTCCTTGTCCCTACTACCTCAATCCAACCATTCCTCTCCACCCCCCAGGCCCAGTCCCCCCCTTTTTCCTTCTCCTAGCTATCTCCAAGGCACAAATTCTATTATATGCGCTATCTGGCAAAGGGGGACATTTAAAGGGATAAAGGTCTCTAAGCCTGGAGGGGGAATAGTTCCTGACTGTCTTTCTGCCCTCCCAACAGAGTCTAAACTTTCTTTATCCTCTTTTGGATCCTTAGACCCCTCTACAGTGGGGTCGATCAGAGCTGCCTTGTCCTGCCCTGCCTGAGGTCCTCCCGGGACTGGTCTCTGCTTCTTGGGAACTCCCCTTTCACTCCTCTGACTACCCTGCCCCCTCCACTCTGAGCCCCCCGAGGTGGGACCGTTATACTCCTCTGGTGCACTATCTAGAATCTAGAAGGACAGCCAGGGAGAGGAGGAGAAAGACAGAGACCAGTTAGGATGGACCCGGCAGTGGGCATGGGGGCAGTCCACTTGGCCCACCTTCACCTGTCCAGGTGCCAGGGTTTTTCACATATTTTGGTTACCCCCAGGGGTGCGGACGTGCAATGATGCCCTGCACGTGATGGATTCACTCCCATACCAGTGCGTAAGGCATCCGTTGACACCCCCACCCCTGGACGAGCGCACCACAAGTTGTGCTGCCCCCAGTCTCCACTGTGGGCTGCTGACACTGTGGTGAGCACTCCCACCCACCCCCAAGAGAGAAGAACAGCCTCCGAAGGCTCATTCCTCTTCTTCCCCTGCTGACCCCCGATGACCCAAGCTCATTCCTGAACCTGGATCGCCAGCATGGTGTGAGGAGTGGCATCCAGCACCTCTACCCTCAGTGCCACTGGGCTGTCCCAGCACAAGAACGTTAAGTGACTTGCCCAGGGTCAAACAGTATGCAAGTGGGGGCTTTGGGATTCAAACCCTGATCTCCAGGTTTGCAGCTCAGTGCCCTAAACCACAGAGCTATATGCCTCCACAGAGTCCTGAGTTTAAAATTGTTCACATTCTGTAGAAACTGCTTTTGTAGCTGGTTGTTTGATTCTGATTATTTTTTTCGTCGAAAAAGTGAAAAACAGACTGCCCACCAAACTGGTGTTACCACACAAAAATTTTTGTTTACATACCTTGATCACCTCCCAATGCATGTTTCTTGAATGTGGGGACACCCCCAAGACAGTCATGCCAATAATTATGCAGTGCGAGTAGAACAGAATATCGCATCTTGAGTGGCTGCACTGTTTGGGGCGGTTCTAATGTTCAGGAAGTATGCAATAGGAGTAGATCAAAGATATGAAACAAAACATGGTTGGTTATAACAAAACATTAGTATGCATTTCAGTTCAAACAAAGGGAATTTCATGGAATTTTAAGGCAAGAAATTAAATAATGGGATTGCGATATAGAAAAAAGGGGGGGAACAAAAATTGGATAGGTGAGTAAATACAAACAGGATGAGCACACAATATCAAATCAAATCAAATCAAAATCTTTATTTAACCAGGCGAACGCCATTGAGTAGAGCTCCTTTTCAAGGTGGACCTGGGTGAACACAAATACAAGATAACAGAATAATACACAGAAATAATGATACACAGGCATGATCAAAAACGAGCATGGACAATACATTGTAAGGGAATGCAGGATAAGTGCCACAAATGTTTTCAGATAAGAAACTGGGCTAACAACAGTAATACAGATAAAGTCAGCAACAGTGAAAAGATGGGGTGACAGAAGCCATGGGAAAGGGACTGGGGACCCTGAAACACCATGAAGAACAAATGGGCCCTGGAGCACAGGTAGGGAGATGGAATGGGGCAGTAGGGTGGGGGGAGGCATAGATCAGAGGCAAATTGGGGAGAGTAAGGAACCGGGGTTGCAGAGGTAAATGAGGAACCTAATGAATGGGATTAGACAGGGGTGGGGGGAGGGGAGAGGTGCATACTACTGGGACAAGAGCAGTGGATAGACAAAAAAGGAGAGGAGAAAGGAGGAAGGAGAGAAGCAAGGATGAAATAGAAGGGAGAGGGCCAGGCAGAGGCTGGGATCAGCGAAGGACCAGGGGTGAAGAGGAGGAGAGAGGCAACAGAAGAGGGAATGGGGGGGGAGGGCCATGCACCAGCTGGGATCAGAATCTAGGATGAAGCCTAGACAAGAATGATAAGGGGGGTGGTTTAGTTAGGATTAGCAAACACAGGATTCCTTATTGTGCAGAAGATAGAGTGCTTTGAAGGCTGAGATGTTGACTTTAGATTTTAATTTCAGAGGTTTTTGCAGGTTATTCCATAGCTGGGGACGTGCATGGCTAATGGCCGTGCAGCCAAAGCGAGATCTGACCTTTTTTTACCTTTAAGGTAATATAGGAGGCACTTCTCAGAGCATATCTGCTTAGAGTGCAAGGTGGCAAGCAGACTGAGATATAGTCAGGCAGTTTATTGATAATAGATTTGTATGTCCAGATGGCGACATTTCTTTGTCATCTAAGGGTAAGAGAAGACCAACCTTCAACTGTATACAACAAACAGTGGTGGGTGGAGTATGGAAGATCTCTTATGAACCTTAGAGCTCTATGATAGAGCGTGTCAAGTTTTGAAAGTGAGCCGACTGATCCATGGCTATGAAGGAAGTCTGCGTAGTCTAGTTGAGGTAGGAAGGTAGTTTGTACTAGTCTCGTCCTTGCATCTGGTGGGAGGAGATTTTTTATCCTAAAGAATAGGCCAAGCCTTTGACGAAGCTTCTTTGTCAATAGTTCTATATGCTCTATGAAAGAGAGTCTGTTGTCAAGCCTTACACCCAAGTTTTTGAAGTGAGTTACGTACTCTAACTGTTCACCCAGGGCAGTGGATATCAAAGATAGAGACCCAGCCAAGGCTGGGTTAGGTATGTTGGGAAAGGGTGAGAAGAGCATAGCTTTTGTTTTCTTGGCATTCAAAAGCAACTTTTGATTTAGGAGCTGGTGTTGCAACAAGTTAAAATCATCTTGGAGGGCTGTACATGACACATCTGGAGAGGGGCTGCTGGCATAGAGCACAGTGTCATCCGCAAAGAGGTGTATTTGGGCTTTTTTGATGGTGGCGTCTATTCTGTTTATATAGATAGTGAGTAGCTGTGGTCCCAGAATGGAACCTTGAGGTACGCCCCTCAGGAGGGGTTTTAAAGGAGAAACTTCACCTTCCGCTTTTACCTGCTGATAGCGGCCTGTGAGATAGTTCTCAAACCAATTAAAAGCTAGAGAACCCAATCCAATATACTGAAGGGCTGTGAGGAGCAGGTCGTGATCAATGGTATCGAAAGCTTTGCTTAGATCTAACAACACTGCACATGTGAAATTCTTCCTGTCTAGTTTGCACTGCCAGTTATTTGTAACCTTAGCCAGGGCCGAGACTGTATTATGTTGCACTCTAAAGTTTGACTGTAGTAGATTAAGCAAGTTTGCTGATTCCAGGTAGTTTCTGAGCTGAGTATTCATGATTTTTTCTAGTAGTTTGGACAGAGTTGGTAGGATGGAGATTGGCCTATAATTGTTCAGGTCACTGGGGTCTCCCAATTTGAACAGAGGGATAACATGTGCTGTCTTCCAGATAGTGGGAAGGTCACACTGTGAGAGGGATAAGTTGAACAAATGAGTGATGGGCATTGCAAGGACATGGAAGCCCAACTTTAAGAGGTAAGGCTCGATAAGGTCTGCACCAGCGCTTTTCCTAACATCTAACTGGAGCAGAAGGTCCCCGACTTCCTTCAGGGTTGTGGGTTGGAGTGAGAAGGATGTGTTTAAGAAGGTGGTATCTTGATTATTGACTCCCAGCTGCGAACGGAGTGAACTTACTGGGGAAGTGTTGAAGGCAAGCCCTGCAGTGGCAAAGTGATTGTTGAAGGCATCAAGAATTAATGGTTTGTCAGTTAGAATATTGGCACCAGTCGAAATTTCTGATGGCAAGGTGGCACCATAGGGATGACCTTCAATGTCTTTAATTAATTTCCAGAATTTGAGGAGCATTTAGCTGATTGGTCAAATTGGGTGTGTTAAAACTTAGCCTTTGTTTCTCTGGCCATTGTGGTGCAGAGGTTCCCAGCCTTCCTAAAGAGGATCCAGTCATTTGAAAGTTTAGATTTACAAGCTTTTTTCCACAGCATATCTCTGTTACATATAGCCTCCTTTAACTCAGTGGTGAACCACCGGCAGGACTTATTCTTAACGTGGGTTTTCACAAGGGGTGCATGCCTATTAATGGCGCCTAATACTATGCCTTGGAATATATCATAGGCAGTGGACACTGAATTTGCTGAGTAAAAATCAGTCCAGTGCACAGAGTAAAATAGATCTGATCCATATGCACAGGGATCAAGATATCGGAGGCACCTTTTGAGGGAGAATTTAGATGCACCTGGGGTAGTGTGATTAGACATCACACAGGTAATGAAGCAGTGGTCACTAATGTCAGAGAAAAAGACACCAGCATGGCTGAATAGGTAGGGCTTGCTGACAAGAATAATATCCAACAAGGTGCTATAGAAGGATTTGATTTGTTAGGACGTGTAGGTTCACTGATGAGTTGTGTCAACCCGAGAGAATCGCAAAGGGTTTTAGGGAGAGGAAGCACTGGACAACCAATCTAGGTTGAGGTCCCCTAATAATATAGACTCAGACAACGTTTGCTTCAGGATAAGGCTTAAGTGATTTAGAAGTTGCAACCCGGCGGATGGGGGCCTATAACAGCCTAATACACAATGTGATATACCAGGTGCAATCTGTACCTGCAGTGTGAGACTTTCAAACTCATATGGGACCAAGGCTGAGTAGATGATAGAGACTGCAAATTTGTCTTTGACACAGATAGCCAGCCCATCACCTCCAGTTTGCCTATCAGTACGAAACAGAGAGTAAGAGGGGAGGTTTATTTCATTATTGCTGGTCGCTGGGCAGTGCCAGGACTCTGTAACAACCAATATGTCAAGGGCAGTGTGACATATCCAGGCCTGGACAGGGGTAATTGTTTTTAACAAACTGCATGCATCAACATGCATAAAACTTAACCCTTTAAAGCTAGGTAGGTCAGTCGGAGAACCAATAGATACTGGTGTGCCTGGGTTCAATTCAACATTTCCTGAACATAGTAATATGAAGAGCAGAAGCTTCCTAGATAGTCCTAAGAGTACTTTGAAAAGTTTGGTGCATTCTCACTTGTGGGGAACATGGATCTGGTATGGAGGAGCCCTAAGGTTAAGACCTAAGGAATGTAGAGCTACCAATAACAATACCTTGCCAGCAAAGTACAGTGTATGATGGGCAAGGCACGGAGACGAATAGGAAGAGTTTGGGGAGTGTACAGCGAGGGTCCCTCCATACTGTGCAAGGTATGTATCTAGGATCAGGGGAATGAAGCTGAATACCCCTATGAGGTAGTTGCTGGCTTCCAGGATGTCATCAAGATCCCAATCATGGATGATCTCCCCTGTCTTGATGGGAAATGGATGAGTTGTAGAGTTTGATGAAAATGAAGAGAGCTGTATCACAGCCAGATAGAATAGTGCCCACAACCTCCATGTTACTAAGCCAGTATCCATGATACAGAGGTAAGAAGAGCCAAATTCCTCTAGACAATGCAGAAAATGAAAGCCTGGGAGTTGGAAAGGGTAAAGGCTATATATGAGTAAAATTCTGTTATTGTTATTAATTCGGGGGAAAACAAAAACAGCTCAAGCTGCCAAGTGGTGTGTGCAAGGTGCTTAATGAAATAGTGTAGAGAATCAACAAGCCAGCACCACACCAAGGCTAATAAATTAAACAATCCTAACAAACCAATAAATCAGTTAATAAGAAAAATCAATTTATAAGAAAAAAGGATACTGAGGATATCAGGGCTATACTACAGCACATTCAATAAATATTTCTGCAATGTTTCCTCTTATTTTATGAGTGGATGGACTGTAAACATTATTTCCATCTCAATCTGAAAGAAAACAAAGAAAAATATGATTAATAAATAAGTGAATGAATAAGATCATATAAAGGTCCCTTAAACAGCCAAAAAGAACAACTGGCTTGTAAATGTATCCTGAAGGTCATTATTTTATACATGCCAACAATTCCATTTTATCATTTAGACCAGGTGGTCTTAAAGCACCTAAGGTGAATATCCAGAAGGACTCCCTCTGTTTGAGCTTTTTGTCCAGGTCACCTCCCCTGGGTCCTAGAATGACCCTCTCAATGCCACAGAATTTAAAAGAGTGGCCAATGGTGCCAAACAAGTTGAGTGATGGGCAAGAGCATTGCCACCATCTTTGGCTGCAGTGCACTGAAGGTGTTCACCTTTTCTAATCTTAAATTGTCTAGATGTCTTACCTACATAGAAGGCCTCACATTCACATGTAGCCATATATATCACATTGACAGTACTGCAATTAAATAATCCCTTAATTTGAAAATGCTGACTACAATTCCTACTAGTAAATTTATCAGTCTTCATAATAGACAAGCAGAATTTACATCACCCACAGGCAAAATTACCATCTGGTAATGGTGGTAGCCAATTGCCATCATTTATTTTTGTAACAGGAGATGCAATAGCCTGATGGCTATGAACTGACTGATCTTTTAAATTACAGCAGTGCCTATACACCATATGAGGTTTCATCTTGACTACCTCACTAAGCAATGGGTCAGTTTCCAAAATCTTCCAATTAGCCAATATAACCTTTTCCACTTTCTTTGCATTTCTAGAAAACCTCATAACAAAATTAATTTGTGGGTAATCCTGTTTTACTACTTTAGCTTTTTTAACTGTTAACAGGGGCTGTCGATCAGTTTCCAATGCCTTCCTAAATGCTTCTCTGACAGGCCCAGAGTTGTACCCTCTTTTTACAAACCGATCACACAGATCCGTGGCTTGAACAATAAAATCTACAGCTTCACTGCAATTTCTCCTAAAATGTAACATCTGGGCTTTGGGAATGTTTTTAATCTGATGGGGTGTATGGCAACTAGTGGCATGCAATAATGAGTTCCTATCCGTCTCCTTCCTGAATAAATCCATAGCATATGTACCATCAGAATTCTTAGTAATCAACAAATCCAGGAAGGAGACAGAGATAGGACTACTTTGTGCCATAAACTTTAAGTTGTTATTGCTTGTTTCCAAATATGCAACAAATTCCAATAATTCATCTTGAGTGCCTCTCCACACCATAAAAATGTCATCTATAAAGCAACGCCAAATGTCAATCTTATCCAAGAAAGGATTAACCTGGCTGTCATAGACAAATTCTTTCTTCCATTTCCCTAGATAGAGATTTGCATAGTTGTGTGCAAAAGTAGCACCCATAGCAGTTCCCTTGATCTGTAGGTAAAATATATCCTGAAATAAGAAATAGTTCTTTGTTAGTACTAAATCAGAACATTCTAAAAGGAACTCTTTTTTACCAATGTCCATTCCAGGATCATGCTCAAGCCAGTATCTTACTGCATCAAGTCCATCCATATGAGGGATGTTGGTATACAAAGAATTAACATCCATTGAAACCAACAGCCAGTCTAATTCTGATTGCATTTCTAAGACCACCTCTAAAATATGCATAGTGTCCCACAGGAGGGAAGGCTGGTAACGTAGTCTTTAGTACAAAAATCCACATATTTGGATAAGGGCTCCACTAGTGAGCCTATGCCAGCCACTATGGGTCTTTCCAGAGGATTCTGCATGTTCTTATGGATTTTGGGCAAAACATATATACTGGCTCTAACTGGACGTGTCACAGAGAGGTATAACTGTTCATTGCTATCAATAATGCCCTCATTCACTGCATTAGATAAGAATAGGTCAATCTCATATTTAAATTGCAGTGTAGGATCCTTCACCAGTTTTTTATAAAAAGTTGCATCAGATAACTGTCTCTGGATCTCTGTCAGATAAGCATGGGTAGACAAAACAACAATAGAACCACCCTTGTCAGCTGGTTTAATAACAATCTTTTTATTGGCTCTGAGAGACTTAAGAACCAATACCTCTTTATGTGTTATGTTAACAAAAGTAGGGCCACTGTCAGTTGTCAGTAATTTTCTCATCCCATTTTCACAGGCCCGCTCAAAAATTTTTAAAGTTTCATTGTATGGTGGTAAGAAAGTGGAAGGTGGTTTGAATGATCTTATTTCAGTCCCAAGCGGTGATTTGCCCAGCCTTCTGTCCACATCGCTAGCTATAGATGTTCCTCTACACATTTTTGTTTCTCAAAAAAAGCCTTCAAATTCAAATTGCGGGTAAAGCGATGTATGTCCACATATAAATCAAATGGTTTTACATCCGCTGTGGGAGCAAACGACAAGCCCTTCTGTAGAACTGAAAGTTGATCTTCATCCAATACTTCTCCCGAAATATTGAACACCAGGTTGTCCTATTGCTGGTCTACTTCTTCCTGCCACGGACTGTGCCTCTGATGTTTCCTGCTGCCCCTCCTCGTTGGTTTGGAATGCTGGTTGATGATGGAGTCACTTGGACCAAGCCTCGTAATAGTCGAGCCCCCTTCTTCTGTATGGAACAATGATGTTGTTGTTGTTGATCCTGGAACTGTACAATGCGGTGGTCATGCCTCCTGTGTTCCAAGGCATCTACAAGGTCCTCTTCTAAAAAAAGTTCTCTGTCTGAGTCACTATTGGATGTATAGATTGGTGAATGACTTAGATTTTTAAGAATAGGACATAGCTGTTGCTGTTGATTCACCGTATCCTGTGGGTGAACTTGTCTAGAGTCGCCCAGTCCCTTATACTTATTTTTGTAATTTTTATTATTATCATTGCTATGCCAGTCAAAAACCTGGTCAAGGAGATAGTCTTGTCTGTCCCATTCGAATTTATGCAATTTTATTTGTTTGATCCTATTTTCCTCCTTTTGTACATACTCCTTCAACTGATTTTCATAAAAATTGAATTCAGGACTGTCTTGGAATAAATTCACCACTTCCTCCTTCTCCTGTATAGCCTGAGCAACCTCAGGTTGTTGAACTTGATAGTCTTTAATCACTGTTTTAATAAGTAAATCAGTACCTGCTTGTAGCGAAACTTTCCAATCATTCATTAAATATTCTCTGTCTCAACCATATCCTGGCTTATTTTTAACCCTGAGACCCCTAGGGGAATGACCAACCTTCAGGTAAGCCTCGAGGGTAATCCTCCCCCAGTAATGTCGTCTCCCTCTTACAATTGCATGCTGTAAATTAAGGAAAGCAGTCTTAATATCATTTACTTGCCCCTCCTGAGATGCAGCACATGCCTGATTAGTCGAATCGCCACGTAAAATGTCCTCAGTATCTGAAAAAAGTGCGTCTTCTCCTGCTGAAGCGAACACATTCACTGCAAGGGATCCTGCCTCTTCCCCATATCTTATGTCCGAAAAAAACATGGACATATCGAAAATAGGGCTAGTAATAGTACTCAGAAAAGAGATATATTCGAACCGATGCCCATCACCAAAACGCGTGGCTTACAGAATGCAGTTCTGCAGAACGTAAATTCAAACTGCTGCTTTCTTAAGATGAAAAAGACCACCATCCGACCGGCTGAATGAATCTCCAAAACGAGCAATGTACTAATCAAAAGTTCCTATAAGGAACAGCTGTGGAGCCCAATTGTTAACTATGAACGCCGACACTGAAGCCTGCAGCGAGCAAGTTCAAAAAGAAGCAAAAACATGAGAAAACAAATACAGCTCAAGCTGCCAAGTGGTGTGTGCAAGGTGCATAATAAAATAGCGTAGAGAATCAACAAGCCAGCACCACACCAAGGCTAACTCATAAGGCTTTATTGAAAATTACACAAATCCTAATGGGTGGACTCCACAGCCAATGCGACAGGAATGAAACAGCACCCCGACCGGTTTCGCACCTAGTGCATAATCAGCGGGAAAGAGCATTATGTCTAACATCCATTATCTTATACTAGTCTCTTAAAGCAATAATGCAAACACATTTTAACGTGCTATATACAAAATGAACATAAAATGTGAATACGAAGGAGCTCTAGCTAAAAAGGAGAGAAACACATAATAAATTAAACAATCATCTCATTGTTATTAATTCCCCTTGGGATCTGGACAGAAAGTT
The DNA here is from genome assembly GCA_016271365.2 of Neoceratodus forsteri. Classification (NCBI taxonomy): domain Eukaryota; kingdom Metazoa; phylum Chordata; order Ceratodontiformes; family Ceratodontidae; genus Neoceratodus; species Neoceratodus forsteri. The sequence continues at coordinate 1,372,408,292 of CM057456.1, forward strand.
AAGATATCCAGAATATACTGATAAGGTGTCTAACAACAGTAAAGTGGATACAGTTAGTAGGATATGTAATGGGGGTGGCACAGAAAGGGGCGTGGAGGAAGAATAGAGTAGGAGATAAGCCAATGAGGCAAGGGATAGCTAGGTGGGTGGGGATAACAGAGTATTTAAAGTGGCCTAGGAGGGTGGGAGGGGTGGGCAGAAAATCCATTAGGACAGACAAAATAGTTAGAATTGTCCCGGGCAAATGAGCGGCCCAATCAGGATGCACTGCCTGGCTAGGCAGCCAATGAGAGCTGTCCCAAAAGCAGTGCCCAATGTTCGGTGAGAAAGCCAGTCAGAGAATTCCCCGGGGAAGCCGGGTCTGAGGTGCCGACCTCCATACCTGAGTTCGAGGAGCAGGAGGCTGCAGCAGAGTCTTCTGAGCACCATGGGGTGCCTGCCCATGGTCCAGACCACAGCGATGGTAACAGCCTGAGGGGGCTTTCAGGAATCCTACGAAGGGAATGAGAGAATGTGCACTTTAGAAGGGCTCAGAAACTGGGGAGGGTTTGAAGAAAACAAAGGCAAACAAAGAGCTTTGTCAGTTCAATAAATCGTAAATTGGTTGGAGGGTTCAGACTAGGGCAGGCACTGACTGAGTCTGAAGGGGTCTGGGAACAGGATAAAAGAGAAAAAAGAAACAAAGGCAAGGGGTGGGGGCGGGCAGTGCTAGAGCAGCTAGGCTTCCATGACTCCTAACACAGCCCATGACTAATGAACCACAAAATGCAGCAACAGAAATTAAAACAGTTTCATTTTAACAGAAATCAGTCACATACTTAAAATATACAGGAATTATGATTAGATGTGGGAACCACCACCTCCCACTAGCCAGAAACCCGGAAGCAGCAGCCGAAGCCTGACTGGCGTCAGGAACTGACTCAATTCAGACGGCTCACAGTACACTCCGGATTAGGATTCGAGTCTAGTGGCGGCGAGCAGAGCAAGCATTTTACAGCTACAAAACAGTAAGTTGGTTCCAATAACCTGAAAATCCACTAGGACAGACATAATAGTTAGAATTGTCCCGGGCAAATGAGCGGTCCAATCAGGATGCACTGCCTGGCTAGGCAGCCAGTGACAGCTGTCCCAAAAGCGGCCGCACTTGCAGCACGAGGTTACAAGGGAACCCAGGCCAGAGAGTGGTGCAGGAGCAAGCAGGCTGCTGGGAGTGCAGAGGAGGGCTGCCAGCCCCCCCCCCCGGGGGGGGGCCCAATGAAAAAATATACCAGGTCATTATCTAGAGGGGGCAGAGTGGGGTGAGGCCACACTCCCTCATCCATTGGATTTTATATATGCCTACCGAAATAATAAAGGAATGTATTGTAATAAGATTAAAAAAGGGGGGGCACCAATTTTCCCATGAGGGGGATGCCCACTGAGAGAGGAGTAGGGGGCAGGGGAGCATACAGCTTCAGGGCCAGGGAGGCCCACCTTTTTTCAATGAAAAGTGACCTGGTACAGTCATAATTATGTTAATGGTTATTGTTGTGTATTTCCAGTTTTTTTTATAAAAAAGCAACTATGGCCTCCAGGAAGAGCAATTCCACCAAGGAAGAGTGTTACAATGTAGTGATGGAACTGGTGTCCAAGGTGAATCACTGCTGGAGACTGTGAACCCTCCCAGCCTGGGCAAGGGCAAGGAGCAGAAAGGGGACAAGAAGCAGGGAAGGAAGAATGATAAAAGGACACCAAGGCTCTCAGAACCCACTCCGGAGCCTCGTCAGCCCAGCACCTCCCCTGCCCAGGTATCCACTCCGGTGCCAGCCCCTGATCCTGCTCTGATGCCCGAGCCTGTATGTCCGGTGGAACCAGTTCCACATCACCCAGTCAGCTCCACCAGTGAGCCCCAGCTCCTAAATGGGTGCACATCATGGTAATTATGAGGTAACACTGTAAAGCAGTTTAAGGGAGTTTGTGGAGAAAATGCTCAAAACTATGGCAGATAATGATTTGAGGCAGTTGGAAAAGGCACTGGAGGACATAGGAACAAAGAAAAAGGCACAGAAGGGGGTACATTAGGGGAAAAGGATTTCAGGGCCGTGATTGGGGTACCCAGTGTTAGGATCGGGGACCATGTCCTGGTGGCTACCAAAGAGAAAGTTTGGAAGGGTGAATTTGTGGATATCTTCATCCTGGCCAATGTGGACAATATGGACAAGTATGAAGAAAAGGAGAGCTTTGAAAAACTGGACATGGCCGCGGCCATGGTCCTTTTGGGGAAGGGGAGAAAGAGAAATGGATGAAGGGAAAAACATGGAACAATTGGTCCACGGGTTTTACATATTATATGGCCATAGTGATAGAAAGGAAGCTAGAGTTGGCCACTCTCCTGTTGAAATATTCCCTAATTATAAAGAATGCTTATAAAAAAGGTGGATATAGTTGGCTGAAGTATGATGAAAAATTCTGAAAGAGAATGGCGCACTTTGGGGACGTGAAGTGGGATGCACAGCAGTTCAGCCTGTGGTTGTAGATATGTACGGTGACCCCTACTAATGAGGGTGAAGGGGACAAAAAAGGAGGGGCAGCTGCAAAATGCTGTTGAGGATACAACCGGGCCTTTTGCTCATGGCCGAACTGCTGTTTCCGGCATGCCTGTTCCATGTGCGGGGGCACCCACTCAGCCTCCAGGTGCAGGACTAACTGGGAAAAATGTAATACTGGTCAGAACAATTCACATAATCAGTCCTTTTGAGGTAACATACAGGTTTTAGGGGCCAGCAGTTGGGGAAGGGGACCCAGGGAAGAGGAGTAGGGGGAGGCAGAGGCCAAGCTGACTTCAACCAACAACAAGATAATTGAGAGAGGTGTGGCAGGGACTTTATGCCTGGCACACTCCCTCTTTAAAGTTGAGGTGATGCAGGAATGGCTGAGGTCTTACCCGGACAAGGAAGCAGCCGACATATTATTGACGGGTTTCTGGGAAAGTTTCAGCCTGCATTTTAATGGGGTCCAAAAAGAAATGAAAGCAAAGAACTTGAGGTCAGTTAAGGGGAGGGAGAATTTACTGGAACAGAAAATTTTGAAAGGAAATATCAGCCGGCAGGGGGTGGGCCCGTTTGGTCAACCACCTCTGCCACAACTAAGGATATCACCCCTGCGGCTGGTACCGAAGAAACAGCCAGGGAAGTTTCGGGTGATACACCACTAGTCTTACCTAGACTGGGATTCAGTTAATGACCACATCAGTGAGGAGGACAGTAGGGTGACGTGCACTACCTTAGAAGAGGCAGTCAGATTGGTTAGAGCATCACAAGGTGCATGTCTGGCAAAAATGGACATGAGGCGGCTTTCCGCCTGCTGCCGGTCCGGCCAGATGATTGGGACCTGTTGGGTTTCTGGTTAGGGGAGGATTACTATTTTGACAAAGCCATGTCCATGGGCTGCTCCATTGCCTGTGCGACATTTGAGATGTTCAGCACATGGGTGCAACGGGCCTTTGAGGAAAGATAGGGGCACCAGACAGTGGTCCACTATCTGGATGACTTTCTATTAATAGGAGAAGGGCAACAAGAGAGAGAAAGGATGCTACAGGATTTCATCGCCATGTGTTGAGAATTAGGGGTGCCTCTGTCCCAAGAAAAAACAGAGGGGCCAGGCCAAAGCATTAAGTTTTTAGGCATTGAAATAGACATGTGGGGGGGGGGCTATTTAGGCTGTCCAAGGCAAAAGTGGGGAAACTAAAGGCATTACTGGGTGCGGTCAAGGCCCACTGAAGGGTACAGCTCCAGCAAGTGCAACAACTTATGGACACTTGAACTTTGCCTGTAGGGCGGTAGCACCTGGTCGCATGTTTACATGGTGCCTGGCAAGGGCAACATATGGGGCCTCAATGCCGCACTGCTGGGTGGACATTAGTAAAGGGACCCAGGAGAACTTGGATGTATGGGATCATTTTCTGAGCCATTACAATGGCAGGACTTTTTGGCAGGATGAATGGGTACTTAATACGGACCTTTAACTACAGTATACACTCATGTGGCCAGGGGCATAGGGGAAATGGTTTGCTGTGGTGTGGCCCAATAATTGGGCTCAGACCAGTTTGACAAGGCATATCACTTTCTTAGAGATATTTGGGTAGCCATGGAAGTCTGGAGAGAGATTCTGAGGAACCAGAAGGTCACCTTCTGGAGTGACGATAGGGCAGTGGTGGATGTCTTGAACAATAGGGGGGCGATATCCACGAGGGTCATGTGGGTACTAAGACAGATGGTGCTAAGGGGATTAATGCTGAATATATCATTTAGGGCTAGACACATAGATGTTGCGGACAATATGATACCGGACTGCCTCTCCCGCCTGCAGATGGACAATTGCCGTGCCATTGCCCCAGGAACGGAGCCCAGGAAGATGCCAATTCCAGATTACATCTGGAGGATTGGATCAGGGGAGCTGAGCAGTTGTTTCACAACTTCTGGTCTCCCAGGACCTTAAACACCTACAAAACCTCATGGAGGGCCTTTTAGGCATATCGGGTGCAAGCTGGCTGCCAGGTAAGTGGGGTAGTGATGGGGGAGCAAGTAGCACAATTTATAGTGGTGGGATGGAGGAATAATGTGGCACACACAACAATGTGGGTACATTTGGCCGCAATTGGCCAGTTGTGTATATTAAAAGGGTGGGAAGACCCCATGAAGAGTAACCTCATAAAACATATGATGCAGGATTGGCTACGAGGGGCTGGGAGAGCACGGGACAATAGGCCACTGACAGAAGAACTCCTGGAGTGGCTAGTGGGGGTGCTGCAACAAGTATGCAGGTGTAGTAGTGAAGCAGTTTTATTTAAGGTGGTCTTTGCCATCATGTATAGTGGGGCCTTTAGAGTCAGTGAGGTAGTAGGATGCGGCAAGATGGACAAGTCTGCATGTCTGTTCTGGGAGGACATGTTGTGGACTGGGGATGGAATTTCAGTACTGGTATGGTATTTCAAGACCAAGCAGGCTGGCAAGGGGAGCAGGGTCACATTACAGTACCACAGGATGACTGCCATCAGTCTGGTGGGGGCCCTGCACACATAAGTGGCTGGATGCCCATGGGATGTGAACCCATTAGTATTTCTACACGGGGACGGGTTCCTTGTGACAGGGTCACAAGTGGTGGCAGTGTTAAAGAAGGGTATGGCTTTCTCAGGGGAAAATCTGACAGGGTACTCATCCCACTTGTTTTGGATAGGGGTGGCCTCAGAAATGGAAGCAATGGGCCGGCCCGCTGGCGCTGAAGGTTGAGGCACTGGACGCCACACCTCGCTCCATGCCAGTGACCCGTGTTCAGGAATGAGCCAGGGCTATCGGGGGTCGGCAGGGGAAGAGAGAGGTTGAGCACCCAATGGCGGCTCTCCCTCTCTGGGGAGGGTTACAGGTCTGTCCTGCTGCGATAACACCACCTCCTGGATGAACCCGGGAGGTGGCAATGAGGGTCGGGGCTCACAACGGGAGGGGCAGTTCTAGCTGAGATCCCAGGGAGGAGCAGTGTCTCTACGTGTGCCTCCTCATTGGCTCTCCTAGTGTGCCGGCAACTGCAGGGGATAGGGCCGAACAGGAGAAAATGGAGCCCGTCACTCCTAGGTGACGACTCCTCCGATGCCAGTCCACGTCACCGGCACTCACCAGGGCAGACTCCAATGTGTACCACTCACTCCACCATTACTAGGGGGAAGATCAGGTGGTCCCTTCCTCCACCCCACCCAGGGGATATACCGGGATACCTGAGGAAGCATTGAGCAAGCGAACACTCTAGGAGCAGACTCCTGGGGGGTGCCATGGGATGTGCAGAAAGCGGATTGAGGGTGTCTGATTGAGTGGAAGGACGGTGCAGTAAGGAGAATAAATATAAGGTTAAAAAAAAAAAAGAAATGGCAGCAATGGAGAGCACACTGGGGGAGATCAAGTAAAAAAGGACCGTGGTCTTCTAACTGCTGTAAAAGGTATGTTCGCAATACGTTGGCTCTGTAGTAATTATGTGTTTCATTTCTACCCCTTAGCAGGCTGAGTAATTAATTGAGAAGAATGCAAGAACATTTAAGCCCTAAGCAATGGAAGGCAGGGGGGAGGAGTTTCACTGGGGGGTTCTTAATGAAGTGTGTGGAGGGGGGCACACAACAGAAGGGAATGGAACAGTAACATTTCTCTATTTAGTGGTTTCAGCAGGAAGGGCAAGGAGGTTGGAAGCTTGGATATAGGGGCACTCCTTCATCCATTGGGCAGAAAGGTGGGCATCCTGGAGGTACAGGGGGGAGGCAACTGTATTTGGATATTAATGCCATCAAGTTGACCTGGAGAGGCATGCGAGGCATGAAGTGGGCACAGTTACTCCCAGCACTGAGGGAAATAAGGAAGGAACACAGCCGCCCAGATTTAATCTTGATTCACTTAGGAAGCAATGACCTGGGGACCAGACCTTGGCTGGACAGCTTTTATCTGATTAAGATGGACATTGAAAAAATAAAGGAACGGTGGCCAGAGGTGATGCTGGTCTGGTCGGACATTATTCCACGAAGGGTGTGAAGGCATGTTGGCAATCACAAGGCCTTGGACAGGGCTAGGAAATGAATGAGTGCAAGAGTGGGCAGGCTGTTTGAGAGTTTTGGTGTCATGGTGATACACAAGAGAGTACTGGAAGACAGGGACAAGTACTACAGGAGTGATGGGGTATACCTTTCTAGTTTAGGCCTGGCAATGTTTGATGAGGAGATTGCCAACACAATTGAGCCCTGGATGCAAGGAAAGACAGGCTAAAGCAGTGGAGTGGTGGGGGGCATTTAGGGAAGTCCACCGTCCATTGCAAGCAGGAGGTGGACTAGTGGAAAATAGGGGAGGGGGACGAGAGGATGGAGGGAAGGAGGTAGGGGACAAAGAAAAAAGAAAATAGAACATAATAAAAATCAGCAGGAAGTAGGGGTGTGGAGCGTATACTAGTAGCCCCCTTGAACAGAGGAAGATTAGAAAAAACAGCCCCCCCATGATGTACATCTTGGGGGGGGGAGAAGATGACAAGAAATAAAAGGAATATCATTAAGAAATGGACAATAAATTGTTATGTGATGAAGTGGAAGTGGAATGAAGGATTTGGTATACATGTAAATCAGAGATATATACTGTACATATACATGTGAATGTGCACATAATGTAAAAATTGAAATGAAAGAATAAGTAAATGAATTGACAAGTTGAGCACCAACACATACTTGTCTGTGTAGTTATTGGTGGGGATCTGGGAGACAAAGAGGGTTGCCCTCCTTAAAGGGCAGACCCCATTGTTCACAGGCCGAAGCCAAGTGTGTGGGTAGCCAGAGGCTGAGAATGTAGCAGAAAAAAGGTGAGGGGCCTAGTGACATCACCAAGGGGGAGGGGCTATAAGGTCAGAGCTGGAGTGAGGTGGGAAACAGGGATTGGACAAGAAGGAAGAGAGAGAGAAAGGGGCGAGCAACAGGGGTATTTAGGGGCAAACACAGACCCAAGGAGCTCACAATTTTGTTCTGAAAGAATTTCCCACCTACCCACCCTGAATAGTGGTTGAATTGGATCTGGCAAGTCACTGCGGGAGGTGAAGCACAGGGTACCATGGAGGAACTGCCGAAGGTGGATGGCAGTTACACTAGAAGGTATGGAAAATAGGAGAGGGGTAGGAGAGGATGGGGGAAGGGGGATGGGGACAACGAAAATAGGACATCAGAAAAATCAGCAGGAAGTAGTGGTGTGGAGCATACGCTAGTGCCACCCTTGAACGCAGGAAAATGAAAAAAGACAGCCCCCCCATGATGTACATCTGGGGGGACAAGATGACAAGAAATAAAAGGAATATAATTAAGAAATGGACAATAAATTACTATGTGATGAAGTGGAAGTGGAATGAAGGATTTGGTGAAAATGTAATTCAGAGATATATATGTATACCTGTATATATATGTATGAACATAATGTAAAAATTGAAATGAAAGAATAAGCAAGCTAATTGCAAAATTGAGCACCCACACATACTTGTCTGTGTAGTTATTGGTAGGGATCTGGGGGACAAGTAGATTTTGTACCTTTTTCATGATTCAGTCTTGATATTTAGTATCTACAGTATGTCTGGGCCGCACTGTATTTTAAATTGTTGTCTTTCATTGTATTCCATCTTTACACGTTATTATTGATATCGCAATATGTATATTTTGTCTAATCATTTTTAGATTGATCATGTTCCTCATCTAGTTACGTTCATGTCTTGGAAACCTATGCCGAACATTATTCATCATGTTCCTGTATCAAGGACTCCCTGTACTATAGTTTGTACATTTCTTATTTTTAAAAGATACACTTTTTTTTACTATTTGTTAGTTTGTAGCAATGATAGACACAATAAATCTTGGTTTGGTTAATGGCAGAAAACCCCCACTGAGGAGTTCTGCTTTATGGTCTCTTACCTAGTTACCCATTTCCTTTAACTTCCCCATTGCTTTGTTAGGATAACTTTATCCATATTTCTACCTATAACTGCAACCAAACTTTGTTTCTCATAGAAGCTTTGTATTATCACAGCCCCCACTCGGCTCCTTGAGAAATACATTTTCAAGGTGATTTGCATATGAATACCATGATGTTTTGCATTACGGGGGTATGTATGATTTTGTATTTTTTTGAAACCTGGCATTGTAACCAATGCCCTTTCTGAGTAAGTCTTGCCTCAGTGCCTTTGTGCAGAGGTGCTTTGTCTTTTTAGCTTTCTTTCTTATTCTGGGCTCACCATGACCCAAACCCATAAGACCACATAAGGGTTGGTTAATTTTGCCTCTGGAATAAAATACAGAGGAGGCACACTGATGAGTCCTGAGTAGGACAAATTATGTGTCTGTTTTCTGTTCTCAGTGTTTCCAGATTGTGTGAAAGGCCCTTTGGCACCATGCATTCCTGCTTAAATCAGAATCAGCCTAAACTTTCATGCTGATTTTTTATATACAGTACACCCCATGATGCTTTACATTATGGGGGCATGTGTGATTTTGTATTTCCTTGATAAATTATTTTGATTAATTTCCTTGGCATTAGGCCAACTATGTTATTTACTTGCATTTGAATGTAGGGTTTGTCCTCTTCAATAACTTTCTTTGTCCCAGTTTTGTTTTTTTATATTTGATTGATCTGTGTTTGTGTGAACCATTGCTATATATCAAGTCCCTAACACAGCCGGTGCTATGCTTATTTATCCCCGTTGCTATTCCTATGCTTCTCGGCAGCCTCATTATACTGCCATTTTGACTCATAATAATTTACTTCTGCTCTTCCGATGATTGCATTCTTGGCTTATCTAGTCCTTAGCTTATTTTTATGAATTTATAGGATTATTCACTTTGGTACTTAAACTCAATGTTTTTTCTTCATTATGGTGTATTAGCTTTAATTAATTTGGGGATTTACCACTTTAAGACTTGTACATATAAAGGGCTTAGTATGTATTTGTCATTTATGCCCCCTTGAAAAGACCTCTTTTAGTCGCAGCACCAGGGCTGTTATTGCCAGTATCTTCCTTTTGCTTGTCACTGAATGGCACACCGGTAAATCTCTTTACCATTTGTATCAACAGCATTTTGATAGTGGCTACATTTCACAGCTTCTCCTTGCATGCTACGATCTGTGTGTTTGTTATTACTACTGTGCCTACCACCCCCGCTGTAGTGTTACTACACCTGAGCCAACCAGTCCGGCTCTGGCACTATTACCCCCTGAGCCTACCAGCCCTACTCTGGAACTAATGCCTTTAAGACTAACAGTCCTGCTCTGACATAATTACCCCTTAGAAAACAGACTTTAGATTTCCTAGAAGCTAACTGGTTGAAAACACCTGCGATCCATACATTTATTTTTTAACAATCCCCAGTAAAAAAACAAGTCCCAGTTGGCACTGCCACCTTACTATTACTGTGCCACGTTCAATTTTAAAAAAGATGTGGCAGCTATTTCTCACCTTGGCTTAGCAAACAAGCTCCTCCCCAACCCACTGAGCGCCCACTGTCACCTAATTGCCTGGCTACCCACAAAAGTACATTTTCGGTGTAAAAAGAACACAGAAATTATTATTTTTTTTTATCTCTAACAAAACAGCCAGCATAAATGCGGCTGTTCCTTGCAGTGCTTTCCTTTCACTTACCAAGCGAGAGAGTGACCGAGTGTACAAGTCCCCACAGTACAGTCCCTTTCAACCACACTGTTAAGAAGTACTATGCCCCATTCTCCCCAGCTACTTTTCCTGCTATCATACAAGAGAGAGAAAAAAAAAAAGCAAAGAACCTGCAACATAAAAAAGTAACCTTCTCCTGCTATATGTTTCTTACAGCACACAGATCCCCTGAACAATCCTGGTATAGACCTTCCTGGCCGTACTGTGGAGAGGAATAAAAATAGAGCATAGGTGGTAACAGAGGGGTGAGGGGCATGAGGTCCCTCAATAAAAAGGATGGTAGTAATAGAGTGGGTGCTGAGGGCTTCCTTTCCAGAATATAACCCAAGGAGAGGGGGAGGGTTCAAGACAAGTGGTACCACTGAAAAGAAGATATACCTGTGAAATGCTACAGTGCCATTTATTGGCAGGTATACCAGCAGAGGGACTACTTGACCAAGAAAAGATTTAAAATGCATTTTTCATTTTTATTTTTTTTTAATGTTATTTTTTAAATTGTATATAAAAATGTCACATATAGCCATTTTCTAAGTGCAATAATACTAAACAGGATGGGTGATATTGGAATGTACCTGACCTTCCAGGGGCTATAAGGCCATCTGCCTGTGGCATCGGGTCTCATTATGCCCTTTGGTGGTCTGTTTTATCCTAATACCACCCACCCAGTTGGGTATTATTACTTATAGAGCCTACCAGCCCTGCTCTGATGTTACTTTCTATCATCTACCAGTCCTAACCCAATGATATTTCATTCATTTAGTAGACTTTATAGTTTAGGGATAACAACCTTAGGGTTATCAAGATATATTAATAAGTTGTTGGCAAAGAGGAACACTTTATAATGTGCTTTACCAACCTGAAGTTGAAGCCCCAATATGCGTGTATTGGACCTAACTGCTATGGCCAGAGGCTCTAGAGAAAAAACATTAAGTAGTGGGGAGATGGGATACCCTGTCTATTGCCTATGGTGAGGATAAAGGGTTTTGATAACTGAGCATTAAACAAAGCTGGTGCAGAGGGTTGGTAATATAAAGCTGCTATCTACCTCAGCACATTCTCTCCTAGTCTATGTGGTCAAAGGCCTTTTCAGCATCAAGGGCTAATACCAGTTCATGCTCCTCAGCCACTCTACCCACCCCCCACCACACAGTGTTCAATGTTTTACGTACACTGTGCTTCTTTTACCTTCCTTGCAAAAAGCCAAATTGGTCAATATGAATGACTGAAGGAAGAGTTGGCTCTGGCAAGAACACAAGCTATAATTTTGTAGTCAGCAGTGAGCAGGGAGATTGGCCAATAAAAGCCACAAAGTTGGGTCTCTTTACCCTATTTGGAGATAATGGTGATAGGGTATGACCTTGTGGAGGGGTGCAAAACACCTAATCTGAGGCTCTCCAGAACCCTGTGACAAAAGGGCTCCTGCAGCTCTGCAAGAAAGGTTTTTAAAAAGTCAATCAGGAATCCTTCTGGCCCTGTGGCATTCCCCTGTAAGGTGTAATTTGTCCTTTATTTCATCCCGTGTGACTCCCTGCTCCAGGGCACTCTTAGTATGCTTGTCAATGGAGGTGGTTGGGTCTTTCGATAAAAAGTTTTGTATGGCATCCTCTGTGGGTTGGGCTTCTGAGGTGTATAATTCTTCATAAAGGAGCCTAAAGCACTCACCAATTACTGTGTCTGAACTCTTTAATTCTCAACTATTAGACTTCACCCGTGCTCATTTTTGGTGCTCTTCTATGATGTAGCTGACAGGCCAACCACTTCCCCCCTTTCACCTTTGAAGTAATTACTCACTTGAGTCACAAGAATTGCTCTCTCAGTCTTAGTGAAGGAGAGTTGACTGTAGCCCCATTATAATTTTTGCAATTGCTGGTCCTCCCCCACCAAAGTGGATTGGGCCATATGTTCCTTTTCAACCATTTGTATTTGATTTTCTAATTTAGCAATCTGTTGGTCTTCGACTATTTTTTTTTTTGTTGTTGCTAGAGTACAGTACGATATCCCCTCTCAGCACTGCTTTCAAAGCCTCCAACCTTGTGGATGCAGAGGTGTCCCTCTCTCCATTGCTTTGCAAATATTAACTAATATGCCCCTCTATGTAGTTTACAAATTCAATTTTTTTAACAATGTGTGGGTCCAACTTCCAGGATTTGATACCCATGGGAACACCCCAGTTGAGTAAGATCAGCAACACTGGGACATAGTCTGTAATCATGATCGTGTCATGTAGCATACAGTGTGCTGGTGGGATAAGGGCCTGGGATATCAGAATGGCATCCAACTGTGCATAGTTGGTGGTTGAGAGGGAACAGTATGCATATTCTCTCCCTCTCAGTGAAAAGTGTCTCCACTAATCCACTAAGGTATGGTCCAACATTAAATTTAGCAGGGCATTGGCATTCCTGGAGACAACGGTCATGTTTATTGAGGACCTATCTAGGACTCAGGGGTGTAGCTACAAGGGTGCAAGGGGTGCAGTGGCACCCAGGCCCATGAGGTTTGAGGGGCCCAAATCATAATTTTGATGTTTATTCAAAACTGGGGAGGGGCCCTATAACATTGTCTTGCACCCAGGCCCTCTGGGAATTTGCTACGCTACTGCTAGGACTGTGCTTTTGAAACAGTTAAAATCCCTACACTAGACCCAAGGTCCCTCAAAGTCAGCCATTTGTAATTATAGTCTGTTGAAAAACTCTGAGCTGTCTATGTTTTGGTCATAGATTGATCCAACAGCCATCTTTTGCGCCACGTTGAGCACAACTTGTACTAAAACAAATCTACCCCCCATTAGTGATCACTTTTGCCACCACTCCAGGAAACCGAGGTCTGAACCAAGTAGCAGTTTCCCTGGCTTTGGATGTAAAATAAGACTCATACCGCTCACCTCCCCAGTTCTTTCTCATTGCTCTCTTTCTTTTTCAGCGATACAAGTCTCCTGTAAGCAACTTCCTCTTAACACATGACTTCAGCCCATTTATGTTCCAGGCCCTGATTTAACCAAAATGTCCCAGAAGCACCGATTTTTTTGAACAATCTTATGAAAGAAACAAACCAAACCTATAACCCATTCATTCCCCTTCCCCATCACATGTCCTCCCCAAGCACATCCCCCAACCCACAACTTGCATCCTCTGGTACCCCCCCAGACATTTTCCTCACATCACCAGTATAACAGAGCAACAAACAGGTAAAACCAAATTACTCTGTGAGCTCCAATGACTCTCCCCAATCAACATCCACCCCAGCTGGACACTCCCCAGAGTACTGATATCCAACCCCCACCCCTGTTGTTCAAACCTAGAAAGTGCAGTGTCCTACCAGTCATACAGGTGGAAAGTAGTAGGTTAATCACTTTACATTAATATCCATTTCACACTTAAACATTAGCAGCATCAGGATGGCAGAATTGTGACTCTAGCAAGCTCCCCCACCATAGTCAGGGGAAGGGCCACCCGGTAGTGCACTCAGCCAGCTGTCTCAGTAAATGTGAACTACACTAGAATACTGTCCTACAGAAAAGAATTGGTAAAATGTAATAAGGACTTTAAATGGGGAGCATTCTGTCCAGTCAACCCATGGGCAGTATCTAATAAAATACCAAATGAGAAGGCATATGTTAAGAACCGCTAAGAAGTCATGCCATAAATTGTACAGGCACAACATCCCACAGGCAATCAAATACCAGTCTAATAAGTAACATTAACTAATCAGATAGTTTAACATAGTGCAGAGCCCAATGGAGCAGTAAGGGTTTTTTGGGAGCCAGTCAGCAGCAGCCGCTCTGCAATAGTAACCACTAGTTAGGACAGGGATTACTTCTTGATTGTTGGATTAGCTGGCCAACTGAGTACCTGGGAAAGTGATATTCAGTGGATCAGTGGATTAAAGTAAACCAGACCCCCCACATCCCCCCACTGGTACCCACAGCTCCAGCTGCAGTCAGAGGGGGTGGTGGTGGGATTCAACCTGAGAACCAGAACATAGTATTAGGTGTAGACTGAGCCCCAAAGTTGCAGTCCATACAGGGTCATAGTGAGAGCCTGGGAAAGAAGATTAAACAGGAAAAACAGTCAGTGTCAGCAGAACAGTCTGTATATACTCATGCAATCCCCTGCCGTAACCGGAGTCAAACAGTAGACAAGCAACCCTCACATTCTCTACTGCTGAGCTGCATGAAGCAGTCACTATGTATTAGGCAGGGGTATGAACATGCAAGCTATGCTGCTTGACACTGTTGACATGGTAATAAAGGTCATACAATCACATATGACCCTCGTAGGGAAGCATACTACAGAGTTACATGTGGCATATACCAGTGGCTACAGAGAGGGAACATTTACTCTGTTAAGCTGAGCCAACTTTGAAGTTGTAGACCTTACCCTTGTACATGGTTTCAGACATTTAGACTTTCAGTCCATTCACCATATTACCCTAAAGCTCAGAGGCCCCCATCTCTCTTTGTAGTATGCTATAGCAAATATAAGTATTTCAGTGGAACTTCAGAACTGTTGACAGAAAATTCTCCCCAAGCATAAAAAGAGATAGAGAGCTATAGTTATTGGGGGATTCAGAATGCCACAATCTAGGGACCAGACCAAGTGCCATGTCGGTGTAGACCATGTACTTCTAAAAACTTAAGTTCACTTACATCCACTTTTAACTGTTAACAGCCAGGGTTCACAGATTATGAGTCTTTTAGGCTCAGTGAGCAGGTGATACATTTCATAGCTCTGATTGCCCCCTTTACTGCATCTTCAGTGTTAATAAACTCTTCGGCATCCTTTGGCATATTAAAGAATCAGGTGAGGTCTGCCAGGTCTACTAATTCTTAGGTAAACTGGATAGAGCAGGCCAAATTCTCATCCACAACTGTGGAGTTTCACTTTCACATCAGCAAACTTTTGAATTTGCACTCAGAGAGCTCAGCTAAAGTCTTGGAATATAAGAACCCTGCCACCTTCTCCCTCGCTGGGTCTGTACATTCTAGCCTCCTTTAACAACTGCTTCTTTTTGGGATATTGGAGGTATTTAATAAGGTAATGTTGGGGCCTCTCCTCTGGCCATGAATTGGGACCAGTGTGATGCTCCTGCTTGATTTCAAAGTTAGTCACTGCAGAGTTGAGACCGATCTTTGCCATCAGCCAGTGCTGCTCAGTTCAAGCCTCCTTCTTTCCCCTGCATGCCATCTGGAAGACCAATTAGGTGGAAAACAGAACATTGGGAACAGGTCTCCTTGTCCTCTACATTTTCTCCATTAGAACTGTCTTGTCCTGGGTGAGATTGGTGACCATTTCATACAGTTCACTGATGTGCTTCTCTCATTCATTAAGCCAATGTGAGTAGCCGACATCTAGACCAGCCCAGTGACCTCTGACTGCAGGTGCATTTATTCGTTGGTAATGTTGGTGAAACCTACCTTAACTTCTTGTTGCAGGCTGGCAATGAGGGCAGGGAGGGCATTGGTCGCTTTGTCTTGAGTCAAAATCTCTTTTCCTGCTCCCATTTCAGCCCCCTTTGACTGTGAATGTGTGTCGGTCTCTCTTACTGCGCTGTTCGTCTTGGTATCTCCCTCAAAAGACAAGGTTGTTAGCCATTTGCTGGGTTTTGCTGTTCCATCAGTGAGGTAAACACTTCTCGCAGCAAGAAAGTGTTCTACTGTTGTTTAAAAGACAATTTAGCTGTTTATTTGTATGGTACTTGGGGGGGGGGGCACAGCTAGTGTGCATCTACCATGCTCTGTAGCCCATCTTGCAGATTGTTAGTCCTAACAATTTCACATGAGTGGTCTGGAAAATATGGAAAATATGCAGTATAAAGCATACTAAATAACAAAAGAAAAAAAATAAATAAATAACACTGGAACCAACATGGATCCCCATTTTAATCTCATTTTAATATATTTCCAGTCTAATTTAAATTCACCCGGTTTCACCCTCACCCACTGAAGGGCCAAACTGTTTTGTACCTATCCCACCAAAAAAATCCGGAACACCTAGGTTATCAGTTTTTCCAAAATAATCAAGAAATTGTCCAGATTAAACTCTGCTCAGTAATCAGGCAGAGCAGCATGATGTTTTTGAGGTGTTATTTAATAAGAAACATTACATCTCTAGTCTCAGTCTTGACTTGGTCATTCCTTCATTGAGGCTCACTCCTCTGCTCCTGTAGATAAACAAGGGGATACAGTAGCAAGAAGGATATAACTTTATTTTTATTTATTTATACTTTTTGACCAGGAAATGCACACTAAACCAAGGCTCATTTCCAGGTGCAATCCAGGGGAACTGTACAAGGGAGAATACATTATAAAGGTAAAAACAAAATAACAGCATCAATACAGTGCAAACCAATGCAAGTTAGTACAAGTGACAAACAGTACAGACCTAAAAGATGAACAACAACAGTAATACCATGATACATAATGATACAAGGCAACTAAACACAACACAAAAAGCAGCACAAAAATGCATAATTTTCTCCTCCATAGAGTAGCTCAGAACTGCTCTAAAACTGACTGATTTCAGAAGGGGAGAAGTGCACCCATGTGGTGCCGTCAACTGACACACAGTTATAGTGGGTAATTGTATAGAAGTATCATTGCTTGCAACACCTTTTCTGATTTACTGATGCTTCTGGGGAAAAAGGTCCTGCAAGGCAGCCAAAACAGAGTATAAATGTGTGTATCTACTGTTCCCAAATTATCTCAATTGCAGCACTTCATATAAAATCCAAGTGTAACAGCTTTCCAAATCTGC
Source organism: Neoceratodus forsteri (assembly GCA_016271365.2). Lineage (NCBI taxonomy): Eukaryota > Metazoa > Chordata > Ceratodontiformes > Ceratodontidae > Neoceratodus > Neoceratodus forsteri. Next base: position 1,372,425,241 of record CM057456.1, read on the forward strand.
ACTTGTTCGGTGTTCAGATATGATTAACAAATACTCCTATAATAACATATTTAAGGTTAATGGTGTGATCTCAACTCCACCAGTACCAGAAAGAACTAAATTCAACATGACCAGTTCAGGCTCACACATTCAATCATTTATTTTAGATTGCCTGGAAATGTTGACTGGGAAACCATTCCCATTATAAGCAACATCATAGGTAGGGGTACAAGTGCAAGAGAAAAAAACAGATCTACATAACTTGTGTTTATAGAACACTGGGAGCAATCATTTGTATTTCTTTATCGAATAACCCCCTCCTCAGGAGGGGGCTTACCTTGACTCCTGTGTGCTACCATGAACTCTGCTGCTATTCTTTCTGCTCGCTCCAGCCTCAGGACTGCAGCTGGAACGTGGACCAGAAGAGCTGTCTTGATGATAGTCATATGTTTGCACAGGCAATGCGCACACATTTCAGCAGCTGCCTACTTGAATGCATGAGGTGACTTTGCAGCACCATTGTTTTCAGTTCTGGGAATGTCTATCTGCCACAGACCTAAAAGTCACATTAGCAGTGCATCAAAGCACCTCCTCTAGTGTGCTCCAACCTCAGGGACACCAGTGGGCATCAGGGGGCTCACAGACACTAGGAGGGGGAGAAAGAAGAAAGGCTGGACATTGCAACTTTAGCACACTGAGCCTTTAAGAAGCAGGAGGCTGCTTACAGCAAATAGATTTCCAGCATGTAAAGTGGGGGGAGCAAATAATGGAACTCCCATATGAAAGTCCAAAGTCCCAACCCACTTCACACCCCCAGTGGAATAAAGGGCATCTGTGTACCAACAGCACCATGGGGCAGTTTAAAGGGAAAGCATGGCTGTGCCCTACAAAATAAACTTTGAAGTGACAGTAACTGTTTATTGAAACTACAACCAACATCTTGTCAACCCCTGACCTTGCTTCTAGCCAATCAGAGGTCAGGGATCATTCTGGGCTGCTGAGCACCAGAGAGGATTGTGGGTAATGATGTCATAGGGACCCTACCAAATGGACTGGCAGTTTTTTCAACCAGTCAGAGGACAGGACTGGGGAGAAGGACTGATAGAAAGCACTGTTTGCCCTATGCCAGTCTTTACCCAGTGGGGTGGATTGGGGAACAGGGAGTCATAGGCATGTACCTGAGTATGGGTGTACTCATGACCCATCGGGTAGTCAGACCATAGGATCACTCCTGGGTCTGGGCCCCTTGGGAACCGGGAAGCCACTGCGTAATGCTCCTCCATCTTGAAAGCTGATCCACATGGTCTGCGTCCATAGAAGATGAGGCAGAAGGGCTGTAGCCAGAGAAATGTGAGGCAGAGGGGCTGCATCCTGAGAGTTGAACCAGAAAGGCTGCATCTTGATAGTTGAGAAAGAAGAGCTGCATCCTGAGAGGTGTGGCCCAGAAGGGCTATGTTGCTGCTACACATTCAAGAGAATCCGAAGTTCCTGATTGCTGTGGATCCTGCTCCTGTGTGTTGCTCACCACCTTGTCTGAACTGCTGCATCCATGGGTTACATGAGTACTGGTATTGCTGGCCAGAGTTTGTATTTCTCCATGCTTGGATTACAGTTGGGTTTGCAAGCCTTTTGAGAGTTCAAGCAAGTCTTTTGGAATGTCAATTTCTTATCAAATTGTGCTAGCACGCTATGGCCTGTTGGGGGGGTTAAAATGCAAACTTGCTCATTTTCCTCAAGTGCACCACTGAAAGAACCTGGGCAACATAACAACCAGATCTACACCAGGACTCTAGTATACTTCTTGGGTACACAGAGTTTGTTTGTACTATATGATATTTGAAGCTATAGTTCTATTACTGGCACCAGTTAAACAGTATACCGACCTCTGCATAAATTAAGTCACTTGGTTTGTGCCTCTTGTTTGGGTGGGTGCTTTCTAAACTGTGTGGAGTCCAAGAGGGTTCAAGGTATATAGAATATATGGTGGGGATGCATACCGTGACTGGCAGTTGCACAACCTTCCATTGTTTTCCAGCTGACAGGTCTGTGTTGCCAAATTAATGCCCTGTTATGTGCTATTGTGTGTGCCCCCCATTTGTACAGTATGATTGAATTGCTTGCTGGTAAAGGTAATAATTGTTGGTGGTCCCCAAGGGGTGGTCTTGTCCAGTGTAAGGAGGTGGGCAGGTACTGCATCCCAGAAGGTGGTACTACGCACAACATCCGACCTACTTATTCTCTGGGTGGAGGCACTGTGCTATTTATTGTTTTGGGATGAACCCCCCTACTGAAGAAGAATGATTTTTTTTTTTTAGTCTTTAGTAACTGGGTAAGGCCCACTAGGTACAAGTGCCTGTTTTCAGGGGTGACCTGGGAGCACTGGGCGGTCAAGTGACTTGCTAAGAGTCACACAGTATGCAAGTGGAAGTTGTGAGAATCAAACTCAGATCTGGTCTGCTGGATGTATCAAGTGCGTTCACACCTCATTCCTCTAACCTCTAGGCTATACTGCCAGCAGTATAGCAGTATAGAATGTACCCAATCTCCTCAACCAGGTGTGCCCCTTCCTTTACAGTCACCAGACATGAGTGTGAATCCAGTAACTTCGCCAACAGGGTGGGGGGTGTTATCACAATTCATTTATTTACAATTTGTTGACTAGAAAAAGAATAATGAGCCAAGGTTCATTTTCAAGAGTGATGTAAGAGGGGATTTATAGTGGGCTAACACATTAAACAAACTCTGGCCAGAGCCAATAGGGCTGCAGCCAAGGAATGTCACATAAAAATTCCAATATTTATTTTTAATAATTTTACGACAAATTTTCAGCATAGCCTTATTATGACCCTGCCTCATGTAGAAGGGTAGAGATAATGTTCAACTCCTGGCCCAAAGGTGATTTTGCACAGTGACTGCAAAATCAACTTTCAGGACGCAAAAAACACATTTTGGGCAAGAGTTGAAAAATGACAGCTGTCACATTCATGAGGTGCTGTAAGGAAATGGCTATATTGTAAATTTGGGGTAAAAATATTGAAAAGTACCAAAGCTATGAGCCTTCATAAAATTCAATGTAGGCTCATAACTTTATTGTTTCTTAATATTTTTATAGCACATTTTCAACATAGCCTTCTTAATGACCCCAGCTCATGAACAAGGGCAGAGAATATTTTTAACTCCTGCCTGAAAGGTGATTTCATGCAGGGACTGCAAAATCATTTTTTGGGATGTAAAAAAAACACACATTTTGGCCAGAATGTGAAAAATGACAGCTGTCACAGTCCTGAGGTGCAGTAAAGATATGGTTATGTTGTAAATTTGGGGTAAAAATATTGAAAATTACCATAGGCTCGCACCTGCATTCGTAAAATTCAACATAGGCTCATAACTTTATTGTTGTTTAATATTTTTACAGTGCTTTTTCAAGGTAGCCTTCTTATGACCCCACCTCATGAACAAGGGCAGAGAAAATTTTCAACTCCTGCACAAAAGGTGATTTCATGCAGGGACTGCAAAATCTCCTTTCAGGACAGATTTGCCTAATGTGAGTGCAACTGTTCATGAGGCAGGGTCCCAAAAAAGGCATGTTGAAAATTTGGGCCAAAAATATGTAAAAATGCCCAAGTTATGCTACTAAGTTCAAAATCCCATTGAAATACATTGAACCGCATGAATGTTTCTTCAGTTCGCAGTCCAGCTTTGAAGAGTGAAGACGTGACTGTGGTCCAGAAACGATCACGGCGTTGGACCCCCAATGTGTAAATAAGGGCTTGGTGGGGGTACAGGGTGATGGGTGCTGAATGGGAGGGTCAGGTGGGGGGTAAGGAACAGCCACAAAAGACATTGATATAGGGTCTTCTTTTTACAGGTGAAAAAAACAAAGCAAAACATGACGGAGGATTCCTGAGTGCAACACTGGGGGACTGGGCACCCACAGCATCACTGTTATGTATCGGGAGGTGCTGCGAGGGAAGGTCATGTGGGGGGAGAAAAATAAATATATAAAAAAAGGTCCAATGGACTCTGGGGGATTGCCCCCCCTCCAGTGTCACTATTAAGTTGTGATCGTGACACTGGGGGATTGGGTATCCCCAGTATTATTGTTATGTTTCTGGGGAGAGGATACTGAGAGGGAGGATTGGGTGGGAGATATGTGCATTTAAAAAAAAAAAAGAAATTGGCTGTCACAGCAGAACACAGCACAGTCCACCATGACCAAAATGGCTGCCGCAGCATACTATGCATGCATTGGCAGTCTGGCATGAGCAATATGGTCTAGTGGCCATCTTGGACACGTCGGAATGTGTTGTGTTCCACCATGACCACCGACAGACTACAAAAGAGTGCAAAGACACTGCCAATGCAGACAGCGAGTGGAGAGCTTCACAGTCATGGAGGTGACTGTTGCAACTTCAGCACGATGTTTGGTTGGAAGGAATTCACTGCCTGCTTTTTTGATAGAAAGAGGTCTGCAGGATTACACCCACTGCAGCCCTAAAAGAGATATATATAGAGGACATAAACTATAATGTACAGTAGAACAGTGCAGAACATGAATATAATAATCAGAGGACACAATATAATGCATAAAATATACAGGGTACATGGGTAAAGGTGCAAATGCAAACATTAAGAACATGCCTTTACATAAAATTGCACTGAAAATGAGCACTAAAGTTTTGTTGGTTCTCAGATATGGAGGTGGTGGGTATAGTTGAGACTAAGAGGGGGCGAGACATTGGCTTTAGTAGAAGAGGTATAGAGAAAGAAGTTGGTATGCCAAAAGAGCACCAGACTTAGTGGTTAAAAAAGGTAGCCATTGGCCTAAAGGGAAACTGCTAACCTTTTTTGCATCATATAATGTCTAGACCAAAGTCTATATTTTATGACTGCTTCTATTTACTAAAATTCAATGATGTTGTTCTATTTTTATGCCTCCTTGCTTAGTTGAACTAAAATGCATGCTAATGTATAGTTACAACCAACCATGTTTTACTTCAGATCTAATTCTTATTGCACAGTACCTTCTGAACATTAGCAACACCTTCAAACAGTGCATCCATTCATGATGCAGTAGTAACCCGTTCTTATTGCACAGTACTCTCTGAACATTAGCAACACCTTCAAACAGTGCATCCATTCACAATGCAGTAGTATCCTGTTCTGGCTCCCACTGCATAATGAGTGGCTAGACTGTGTTGGGGGTGTTCATATATGTGCAGGAAAGATGCAGTAGGTATTGATCATAAAATGTAAACAAACATGTTTTTGAGTGTTAACCCCAGTATGGTGGGTACTCTGTTTTTCACTTTTTAAAAGAAAAAAATAATCAGAATCAAACAACCAGCTACATCAGCAGTCTCTACAGACTGTGAACAATCAAAACATGTGTTTTTTTAAACTTTGAACACTTTGAGGCCTAAGAGAGTTGATATTGTCCCTTTAAGCAATGGGGGGAAATTGTGCGAAAAGTGGCAGGCACTACAAAATGAGACAAGGGAACAAACTCACACACTCAAAGTAGAGTAGTAGGTACTGCCATGCAGTCCTTGGCTCAAAATTCACAGGAACAAACAAAAACAGTGCCCTCTGAGGGGAGAAAGGGCATCCAAAGACAACAATGATAGTGAAAATCCTTGTATTTTACTCAGTGTAAAAAGAAGAAAGCACATCTACAGTATATACCCTAGGAGTGATGCTTCCTCAGCAAACAGGGGAAGTAGTAACTTCTAGATCACAAAAAGAAGGAACTTAAAGTGACAGGTGATACATGACACACTGAAGACCCCAAACAAGAAGCTCATGTTTAGATCCCCTGGTGCCTGACAAAGTGTATAGGAAGGATGTGAAATTTGTAATTTTTTTCATGTCCATCTTTATCAACTTCTAACCACTCCTATGGAACATTAAATAGAAAAAGTGTTTTGTTATCACCTTTAAGTTGTTATGATGACATGTATATCACCAGACACTGGGTGCTGAGTTGTTCTGGACATTTGAAACATTATCACAGCAGGAAACCTTGCATTCAAGACCTTGTGTAGGAAATCATCAAAAAGGCTAAGTCAGTTTTATTGCCGGAAGCAGAATTGTAGTACTGTTTCAGTCTGCAGTAAATATGTGGATATCCTTACAAGGTTATTTTGCAAAGGGTTATACTTTGAAATGTCTAATGGCAATAGTAAAGATAGAAAGAATATGATTCATGGAACAAATATGACATTGGGAGGGCTTAGCCCGAGGTACAATGTGAGGAATAGCTCCTCCCACAACCTCTACTTAAACCCTCCACTAACGTACCTCCCTTGCTTAGGGAGTGTTTTTTCCTGGGCTCCCTGCATGGCTTGTGTGGCTGTGCTGCCTGGTGCTGCTACTCTGGTTTGTGATTCCTCATTCTGCTGTCCTTTCTCTTTTTTTTGTTTGTTTTTTGTCTCCCCTTCCATCCCCTTCCCTGGGTTTCTCCTACCTTGCGTGGTGTTCCTTTACTGGCCTGCATAGCCACTCCGGTCACCTCCCTGCTCCTTTCTTGCTCCCTCCATCCTGAATGTCCTGGGGTTCACATTCCATTGTTTTCCTTTTGGACTCTTCCTTTTTCCACCACTGGTGCTTCTGAGCATCTCCACTCCACCCAACTCCCTGCCAAAGGTGCTTACAAGCACCCCTGCTTCTTCCCCTCATTTCCCATTCTTGAGCCAGTCCATTCCAGATGCACTCCCTCTTCCTGTATGCCCTGTCTCCTCCTTGACTCCACTGGCCCAGTGAGGTGATTCTATTCTCCAGGAACTACAGGTCATAGCACTTTGCTTCGTCACCTTCTCCACGCCATGGTTGCAGCTCCCTCAGCTCATGCAATAAGTACATCTTTAATCAATTGCAGTGCAGACTGTGCTCTCATTTCCCTTCATTACAACTGTTCATTCTCTACTGCCTGAAATGAATAAAAATCTATGTCTCTTACCCAATACACTGGGTTTTGTCCATCCCCTCTCCGACATGCAGTTGTGTTACAGAATATGATGTCAATGTGCTGTATCCAAACTTAAAGTAAGTTGACATATGGATTGGGCTGAGCGTCAGTATATTTATTCTGCTTGGACATGAAAGACCCCTTCTTTACAGGTATACTCCACCAACACAACCTAAGCCCATGCTTACACTGAATGCTAAAAGGTTAGTTTGGATCCCTTTCTAAAGTATATTGTGTTGCTAGTGTTCACAGAGTTATCAATGCCAGAGATCAAGTACCCAGAATGTATTTCCTAAGGTACCCAAATCCACTTTGTTACTTTGAAATATTACATTTCTCCCATTGTGTTTTAAGCTGCAGTTGCTGCACTTTCCATCATATTAATTTCTGCAATAATTCATTTTCCTTGGGGTCCTACTTATACCTAACATTACAGTATGGACACTGGATGCTTCCCATTTATTTCCTGAAATCCATAGGGATGGCAATCATTGAATCCAGTAATTATTGATTTCAAGGTTTCCCCTCCTACTGACCATCTCTCTAGAGCTGCTTGCTCCCCCTTTCAGGTCTTTGAGGGAAAGCATTACCAATGTACTCCAGCTCCTCTGAACCTGCATATTCCACTTACTGCTCCCCTGCTGCCTACAATATCATTGCTACAATACCTACCCCCTTCACTGGCTCATGCTTTTGATTCTGTGGATCTTCCTTACTTCCTTTGTTCTGCTCCTTGTCTCTTCCCCAGCTCATCATGTTCTGTTTCTGCATCTGCCATTCCTACCATTTCCCTATCTCTTATCTTGACATGTACTGATTCATCACCCTTTCTCAGTTCATCTCCTACTTTACTCTCTCTCTACAGCAGCAATGTGCACCTTCTGCCAGCCCGTACCAGCAGTACTCTGGACTCCATCCCTAACTCACACCTTCTGAGGTGCTGAGTGAAGGTAGGCTTCCCCTGTCTACCAGGGATGGGATTCCATTACGTTCACTTTCTCCTACTACTTACCAGATTTACATCATCTGTCCCTAATTCTGCTGGTCAGCATAGAGTGAAGGTTAGCTCATCTTGACTACTAGGAATGGGAGAACTGTCTACACTCTATTGAGTCATACCATGTCTTCTCTACCTCATACCAGTCACCACAGGAACAGAACTTCTTCACTCCATGTGCCTTCATCATTGTGCCTATGCCTAGTGGCCTCCCACCAAGATCATCCCCTCACAGATGTCACCAACAGGTGTCTGAGTCTCCTTTCTAGTGTGTCAACTTATGCATTCTCAGACTGATACCAGGATGCTGCTTCAATTCAAGAGCTTGTCTTTGCTCGACTTAACTTCTCCATCCTACCTGGTCTACAGCCTCAATTCCTTGTCCTATCCTGCTGACTTCCATGGCTGGGAGCCTGAACCTGTATTTGACTGTTTCCACCATCTGCATTCTATTCCTGATGTGGGTTGCTGCTTCCTTTCAGGAATGAAACTTATTCAACTATGTACTCTCATCATCCTATCTCTCCTTATTGCATCCAGCTCAGTTCTTCATTTATTGATCGACAATTTATGTCATTTCAATTTCTTACAATATTCAGAATATAAAAAAAACACAATAGACGTATAAAATATAATTATAAATAGATAACATTTTTAACATCTTACTAAAGTGCTTACATACTTATATCGTGCTTGATTCTTTCTTTTCCATAATGTGCAATTTTTTCTGTTCAATTATTTTGCAAAACGTAACTTCCTTCTCCAGTATGTCCACCGAACCTGCTCTTAGTAGATACAAAGTCATCTGTTTTGACTCTGTTTCTAATGTAGCTAAAATTTCACCCAATATCCTATCTCTATCTTTTTTATAAAGTGGGCAAAATATTAACAAGTGTAGTATATCATCTTCCCCATCTGGCATTTACAGTTGCTCCCCCCAGCCAAGCCATAGGCTTAATCTTAATCTTTGGCTATCATAATATTCAAATCTATATTTCAGCAGTATCTTTCTTCTTCTTGAATCTTTTATAACATTCAGGTATTTTTCCAGTCCAGATTTCCTTTTATTAGTTGCAAGCCATTTGCTAATTTTGTCATTTTTGCTTAACCCCGTATCTCTTTGTATATATGTATCTCTTATTTCTTTTTTTCATTACACTGTATAGTTCTTCCTGCAGTTTTATGTTTATATATGCAATACAGTGCAATAAACTCATGGGTTTTATTATTTTCTCAGCTATTTGTATGCAGGAGAATATTTCTAACTGTTTTGCATAACTAATTGCCTCCTCTATACATTTACGTGGGAGTCTTGTTTCCTCCATTTTGTATGCCTTCAACCAGTATTTTGTCATTCTTACTTCTATGTTATATTGAATGGGTAACAGACCAATTTTCATCCTCACAAGGGCAGTTGGTGCACCCTTTGGAAGTCCCAAAATATTTTTATAATATGTATTTATCAAGGGTTCCAAAGCCTCTCTTAATTCCCAGCCCCATATCTCAGTTCCATATAAAACTTGATTCCTTATTTTTGTATTTATTACCTTAATGCATCCTTTTATTGATCTTCCCCTATTTTATATACATAACCACTTACTGCAGCTGAAAACTTTCTAACCTTTGTCACTACTTCTTTCTTCTGTTTACCCCCATTTTAATCTACTGTTAAACTGTATCCCTAGGTAACAATAATTTGCTACTGTCTCAATTAGTTTATAAATTTTTATTTAATATTCTCCTAGCATTCTTTTCCTAATGTTGCCACAGGGCATAAGTTTTGTCTTGTCATAGTTTATTTCTAACTGCATATTTTCCATTTCTTTTTATAGAAAATAGAAACTTCTTTTTATTCCTAGAAAGCTTGTTGATATAAGCACAATATCATCTGCATGTGCAAGGTACTGACAACTCCTTGATCCCACCCTTGGCATATGAAATTCTGTAATGTGAAGTTTCTTAAGTATCTGATTTATGAAGAAGTTGAATAATACTTGGGATAATACACATCCTTGTTTCACACCTCTGTTTGTGCCAGATTTGGTACTTTTATGACCATCCTTACTATATCGTACACTAGTCATGTTGTTCTAGTATAATGTCATAATAATGTTGATCAATGCTTCCTCTAGTCTATAACATTTTAATACTTTCCATAATGTATTCCTATTTACTTTATCAAAAGCCAATTTAAGATCAACACATATACAGAATATTTTGGTTGTTGATCTTATTGTATTTATGTAATATATGTGCTAATGTAAAACACTGATCAATTGTAGAGTGTGCTATCATGAAGCCAGCATGTGCTTCATCAATAATTTTATTTTCTTGAACCCATTTCATAATTCTATTATTTATAATCCTTGTAAAGACATTTTGTGTATTATCTAACAAGCTTATTGGTCTATAACAACTGGAGTTGCTTTCATCTCCATTTTTATATAATGGTATTTTTATAGTTTCCTGCCATGATTTGGGGTTTTTCCTGTTTTTACTATGTATTTATATGTTTTTAATGGATACTCTGACCACATTTTTATTCCCTTTTTAAACACATCTATCAGGACCTCATCAGGACCTGGGGCTTTCCTTTTTGGAAATGCTTTTATGGCTTCTTCTTTTTCCTCCTGAGTTATTATGTCTTTCATTGCTACCCAAGTACTTCTAACAACATAATTGTCTGTGTCATTTTACCATAATACATTTTTTATAATATTGTACCCATGTCTCTGGCTCTATATTATTCTCTACTTCTTCTGAATAATAATCTATGCCTTTTGACACCATTCTCCAGAATTTGATGTTATCTTTTTCTATTACAATTTGTTAAAATTCTCTCATATAAAAGAGATTTCAGCCATATTGGTCCTTGCAAAACAGGAGAAGCTGGAAGGTTTGATACCTTTTATTGGACCAAGGGTCTTGTACAAAGATGGAATTATACATAAGCTCTTGGGGCCACACAGGTCCTTTCTTCAGGTGAATAGCAAAATGGAGCAACACACAGTATTTATATCCACTGTGGAGCAATTAAAAATCAGGAAGTGAAGTAGAAAGGTGATAAAGGGGACTAGAGATGAAAGTCTAAGATGCAAAAAATAAAACATTAGAAGAAATGGGGAGGGGGCATAGTAGGAACAGGTCAGTAGGAGGTGAAAGGAAGCTAAAGGGAAAACAAAAGCATGCAGATAGGATCTGAGATCAGAGGCTGGCTGAAAGGGTAGAATGGACAGGAGATGCCTAATAGATGCAAGGAAATCAAGAAATTAGGAGAAACAAAAGAACAAAGGCCTAGATAAACAGAGGTTTGAAAACAAGAGGGAGTAGGTGGGACTGAGCTCAGGAGTTAATAGGAGAGGCAGGGAGGATGTGAGGTATAGGTAAAAAAAACAGAACAGGCAGAACTCAGAGAAAAAAATATAATAGTAAGAGAGATACAGAACCAAAGTGTGATAAATAGAGACATGATTTAGTACACAATAAAAAAGAATTACAGTTTCCCATAGTGGGTCATGAAACCGATGTCCCGATTCAGTCAAGAAATGTTAATTTAAATTGTTATATATATTTGTATTCCCATGTCCTTCTGTCCTGTGTGTTTCTGAAGTTACCTCTTACTATCAAGACAGATAAATCCAAGAGAGAGTGATCTGTTTGTGAAAAATGGTTTCCTACTGGAGTGCTGATAATCTGGTTTATTATAGTGTGACGGTGGTGATTCATCCTGGTTTTCAGTGGTTGGCTAGTTTCCCCAATATACAGGTAGCAACCATTTGTGCACTTCTTGCATTGAATTAGGTAAACCACACTGCTGGATTGACATGTGAAGGATCCATTAATTTGCATTATGTTGTTCTGGCTTGTCTTAATGGTGGCCTGTGCGCATATGTGGGTGTAGGTCTTACATCTTGCCATGTTGCATAGTGTTGTCCCTCTTGTTTCCTGGTTATTTTGATCTGCTGGGAGTTTGTTATGAATCATTATGTTTGACAGACTGAGGGCCTGCTTATAGGCACTGACAGGTGGCTCAGGAAAGATTTCTTTCAGTGTTTCATCTTCTCTCAGCATGGGTTGTAGCTGTTTGATAATTTCCTGAATGGGTTTTAGCATGGGGCTATAAGTGACCACTACGGGTGTGTGGTCAGTTTGATGTCTTTGCCTGTATTCCAGCAGATTGTCTCATGGTATTTGAATGGTCCATTCAAATTCTCTGTCAATTTGTCTTGGACAGTGGCCCTGCTGAAGTAGGGAATTCTGAAGTGTGGAGAGCTGTCTGTCTCTTGTTCTCTCATCAGAGCAGATTTGATGGTATTGAATCGCCTGACTGTAAATTACAGATTCTTTTGTATGATTAGGGTGGAAGCTGGAATTATGCAGGTAGTGGTGTCTGTCAGTGGGTTTTCTGTAAAGAGCAGTTTGTATATGTCCATTTTTAGTGATACTGACTGTGGTGTCAAGAAAATGTATGCTGGTGGTGGAGTATTCAATAGTGAGATTTACGGAATGATGAAAGTTGATAAAATCATGATGGAATTTTTTGGGAGAATCTTCACCTCCTGTCCAAATCAGGAATATGTCATCAATAAAATGGAGGTAGACAGATGGATTATAAGGGTGTTGCTTAAAAAAATCCTCCTCTAAGCAGGCCATGAAAAGATTGTCATATTGTGGTGTCATGTTAGAGCCCATGGCTGTTCCCATGACCTGTAAAAAGTGCTTGCCATTAAAATTGCAGTTGTGTGTCAAAATTAACTTTATTAGGGTGCTGATGATGGTTCCTGGAATGTCTCCCTTGGATGTGTTTTCCTTTAAAAATTTATGAGGTGCAGTTATGCCGTCTTCATGTGGGATGTTGGTGTATAGGGCAGTGACATCCATTGTGGCTAGGATAGTGTTCAGTGACAGTTGTCCTATTTGTTTCAGTTTCCTGAGAAAATCAGTGTGTCCTGAATAAAACTGTTAGTAGCTCTTACTAGTGGTTTTAAAATGGATTCAATAAGTCCTGAAATGTTTTCAGTGAGTGTTCCAATGCCAGAGATGGTGGGTCATCCTGGATTCTCTGGTTTGTGTATCTTGGGTAGTATATAGAATGTCCCTGGAGTAGGTTTGTTTGGAATTAGTATTTTTAACTGTTCTTGGATGTTGTTTGGTAGAGACATGATGATTTGTTTAAGTTCTTCTGTATATTGTATAGTAGGGTCTTTGGTGAGTTCTCTATAGTAAGCTGTATCTGACAGCTGTCTGTGCACCTATTTAATGTAATCCTCTGTGTTCATCACAACCACAGCTCCTCCATTGTCAGCTTGTTTTATTACAATGTTATGGTTGTTATTCAGAATTTGTATTGCCTTTTTTTCTAGTGGTGTAATATTGTACAGGAGTTTCTGCTGTTTGCTAAGGATTTGGGAGTTTATTCTTCCACTGAAGCAATTGATGTTGGCATCCAACTTGGGGTTGCGTCCACTCTGGGGGGTCCAGTCTGATGTTTTCTTTGTGCTGTCATAATGTGTTGTTTGAGTGTCATTTTTATCAAAGAAATATTTTTTTAGACGAAGCTGTCTAAAACATTCTTCTATCTCAACACAGAATCTAATGTTATCAAATTCCTGTGTGAGACAGAAAGTTAAGCCCTTGGACGGTACTGATGTTTCAGCCCGTCTAAGTTCTTTATTACATAGATTGATCACTCGTGGGTATTGCAGTGTATTATCTGGTTCACTCGTGTTAGTGCTGTGATTTACCTCCCCTGGATGAGTCAAGATGTTGTGTAGCTGCTGTCTTGTAGTTCTCTGAGTTTCCTCCTCTTCTGTGATAGGGCTGCCTGGAGAGTTTTATGATAATGTGTTTGGAGATCACAGGTAAAACCTGGTAATACATTGCTGTTGTTTCCTTGAAGGGTGTGTGAAAGTTCAGAAAATCTATTTTTAATGTGAGATTTTCTAGCATAAATCTGATGAATAAGGTGATTCCTGAGTTTCTCAGATGTCCTGCAACAAAGTTGTTCTGCATACCTTGAATTATATGTAGTTTGCAGTTGGTTGTAGATCCAAAGTCCTTCAGGAATAATGTTCTGTTTTTTGCATGCTGTTAGGAAGTAGATGTCACTGTCAAATTTGGCTTCCTTTTTCTTCATGTTGTAGAGTTGTCATTTCAGATGGCAATTTGTGGTATCTTCCATTATTTTGTAAAAAGAGATTTCAGCCGTATTGGTTCTTTCAAAACAGGAGAAGATGGAAGGTTTGATACCTTTTATTGGACCAAGTGTCTTGTACAAAGATGGAATTATACACAAGCTTTTGAGGCCACACAGGTCCCTTCTTCAGGTGAATAGCAAAACTGAGCAACAAGCAGTATTTATATCTACTGTGTAGCAATTAAAAATCAGGAAGTGAAGTAGGAAGGTGATAAAGGGGACTAGAGATGAAAGTCTAAGATGCAAAAAATAAAACATTAGAAGTAATGGGGAGGGGGCATAGTAGGAACAGGACAGTAGGAGGTGAAAGGAAGGTAAAGGGAAGACAAAAGCATGCAGATAGGATCTGAGATCAGAGGCTGGCTGAAAGGGTAGAATGGACAGGAGATGCCTAATAGATGCAAGGAAATCAAGAAATTAGGAAAAACAAAAGAACAAAGGCCTAGATAAACAGAGGTGTGAAAACAAAAGGGAGTAGGTGGGACTGAGCTCAGGAGTTAATAGGAGAGGCAGGGAGGATGTGAGGTATAGGTAAAAAAACAGAACAGTTAGAACTCAGAGAAAAAAATATAATAGTAAGAGAGATACAGAACCAAAGTGTGATAAATAGAGACATGATTTAGTACACAATAAAAAAGAATTACAGTTTCCCATAGTGGGTCATGAGACCGATGTCCCGATTCAGTCTAGAAATGTTAGATTTAAATTGTTTTATATATTTCAATTCCCATGTCCTTCTGTTCTGTGTGTTTCTGAATCTGCCCCTTACTATCAAGACAGATAAATCCAAGAGAGAGTGATCCGTTTGTGAAAAATGGTTTCCTACTGGAGTGCTGATAATCTGATTTATTATAGTGTGACGGTGGTGATGTATCCTGGTTTTCAGTGGTTGGCTAGTTTTTCCAATATAGCAACCATTTGTGCACTTCTTGCATTGAATTAGGTAAACCACATCATTGGATTGACTTGTGAAGGATCCATTAATTTGTATTATGTTGTTCTGGCTTGTCTTACTGGTAGTCTGTGCGCATATGTGGGTGCAGGTCTTACATCTTGCCATGTTGCATGGTGTTGTCCGTCTTGTTTTCTGGTTATTTTGATCTGCTGGGAGTTTGTTATAAATCATTATGTTTGAGAGTCTGGGCGGCTGCATATCAGCAATGACAGGTGGTTCAGGGAAGATGTCTTTCAGTGTTTCATCTTCTCTCAGCATGGGTTGTTGCTTTCTGATCATTTCCTGAAGGGGTTTTAGCATGGGCCTGTAAGTGACCACTAGGGTTGTGCGGTCAGTTTGATGTCTTTGCCTGTATTCCAGCAGATTGTCTCATGGTACTTGTATGGCCCATTCAAATTCTTTGTCAATTTGTCTTGGAGAGTGGCCCCGCTGAATTAGCGAATTCTGAAATATGGAGTGCTGTCTGTCTCTTGTTCTCTCATCAGAGCAGATTCGATGGTATCGAATCGCCTGACTATAGATTACAGATTTTTTTGCATGATTAGTGTAGAAGCTGGAATTTTGCAGGTAACGGTGTCTGTCAGTGGATTTTCTGTAAAGAACCGTTTGCATATGTCCATTTTTAGTGATACTGGCTGTGGTGTCAAGAAAATGTATGCTGGTGTTGGAGTATTCAATAGTGAGATTTATGGAATGATGAAAGTTATTAAAATCATGATGGAATTTTTTGAGAGAATCTTCACCTTCTGTTCAAATCAGGAATATGTCATCAATAAAATGGAGGTAGACAGATGGAGTATAAGGGTGGTGTTAAAAAAAATCCTCCTCTAAGCAGGCCATGAAAAGATTGGCATATTGTGGTGCTATTTTAGAGCCCATGGCTGTCCCCATGACCTGTAAAAAGTGCTTGCCATTAAAAGTAAAGTTGTGTGTCAAAATTAATTTTATTAGGGTGCTGATGGTGGTTCCTGGAATGTCTCCCGTGGATGTGTTTTCCTTTAAAAATTTTTGACATGCTGTTATGCCATCTTCATGTGGGATGTTGGTGTACAGGGCAGTGACATCCCTTGTGGCTAGGATATTGTTCGGTGGCAGTTGTCCAATTTGTTTCCATTTCCTGATGTAATCAGTGATGTCATGAATAAAACTGTTAGTAGCTCTTACTGGTGGTTTTAAAATGGATTCGATAAGTCCTGAAATGTTTTCAGTGAGTTTTCCAATGCCAGAGATGATGGGTCATCCTGGATTCCCTGGTTTGTGTATCTTGGGTAGCATATAGAATGTCCCTGGAGTAGGTTTGTTTGGAATTAGTATTTTTAACTGTTCTTGGAGGTTGTTTGGTAGAGACATGATGATTTGTTTAAGTTCTTCTGTATATTGTATAGGAGGGTCTTCGGTGAGTTCTCCATAGTAAGCTGTATCTGACAGCTGTCTGTGTGCCTCTTTAATGTAATCCTATTTGTTCATCACAACCACAGCTCCACCCTTGTCAGCTTGTTTTATTACAATGTTATGGTTGTTATTCAGAGTTTGCATTGCCTTCTTTTCTAGTGGTGTAATATTGTACAGGAGTTTCTGCTGTTTGCTAAGGATTTAAGAGTTTATTCTTCCACTGAAGCAGTTGATGTAGTCATCCAACTTGGGGTTGTGTCCACTCTGAGGGGTCCAGTCTGATGTTTTCTTTGTGCTGTCATAATGTTTTGTTTGAGTGTCATTTTTATCAAAGAAATATTCTTTTAGATGAAGCCATGTAAAAAATTATTCTGTCTCCCCACAGAATCTAATGTTATCAAATTCCTGTGTGGGGCAGAAAGTTAAGCCCTTGGATAGTGCAGATGTTTCAGCCCGTGTAAGTTCTTTATTACATAGGTTGATCACTCGTGGGTGTTGCAGTGTATTATCTGGTTCACCAGTGTTGGTGCTGTGGTTTACTTCCCCTGGATGAGTCAAGATGTTGTGTAGCTGGTCTTGTAGTTCTCTGAGTTTCCTCCTTTTCTATGGTAGAGCTGCCTGGAGAGTTTTTGATAATGTGTTTGGAGATCACAGGTAAATCCTGATAATACATTGCTGTTGTTTCTTTGAAGGGTGTGTGGAATTTCAGAAAATCTATTTTAAGGTGAGATTTTCTTGCATAAATCTGATGAATAAGGTGATTCCTGAGTTTCTCAGATGTCCTGTGACAAAGATGTTCTACATACCTTGAATTTTATGTAGTTTGCAGTGGGTTGTAGATCCAAAGTCCTTTAGGAATAATATTCTTTTGTTTCCTCCTAATTTCTTGATTTCCTTGCATCTATTAGGCATCTTCTGTCCATTTTACCCTTTGAGCAAGCCTCTGATCTCAGATCCTATCTGCATGCTTTTGTTTTCCCTTTTGTTTCCTTTCATCTTCTACTGACCTGTTCCTACTATGCCCCCTCCCCACAGGCATGTTTGACCCCAGGCAGAGTGCTTGCCCTGCCTGGGAAGATGATCTTAGGGGTGCCAGTCATTCAGGAACCCAAAAATTGGAGACAGGTTTGCAGCAACAGTCCCCCTCCTCATTTCTTCTCATTTTTTGCATCTTAGACTTTCATCTCTAGTCCCCTTTATCACCTTCCTACTTCACTTCCTGATTTTGAATTACTCCACGGTTGATATAAATACTGCTTGTTGCTCAGTTTTGCTATTCACCAGAAGAAAGGACCTGTGTGGCCCCAAAAGCTTGTGTATAATTCCATCTTTGTACAAGAAACTTGTTGGTCCAATAAAAGGTATCAAACCTTCCATCTTCGCCTTAAAATTCTCTCCCAGTTTTATCTCTGTACTTCATTCTTTTGTCTTTAATTATATTATTATATTCTTTCCTTTGATTATTAAGCATCTTTCTGTTAATTTTGTTGGGGTTCTGCTTTGTTAACCTTAAATATTTATTTGGTTTTCCTTTTGCAATTCGACATTCATTGTCAAACCAGCATGATCCTTTTCTTACTTTAAATATTTTTTTCTTTACTATGTTAACTATCCTGGTTAATATATTTTCTATTTTTAAAAAAAATGAGTGTCTTTATTTATTATTAAGTCTAGGATTACAAATACCTTTGAGCCTTGTCTCTTTTACAAAGGTTCCATGTCAGAGAAATACAAATTATGGGGAACATCAAGACAGACATTACAGCAATGTGGACATTGCAAACAGAGTACAGATTAATACAATTCAAGGGTAGCATTGTAACAAGGCAGCCAGCTGCATTTGTCAGAGAAAATAGACAACAGATAAGAAGTGCCTGAGTCATATGGAGAGGGAAGGGGGAAGGAATGTAGGAAGGCTGGGGAGAGGGTGAAAAGTGCAGCACTGGGTATACCAAGATGTGAGGGTAGAATCCAGTAGGGGGGGATGACTAGAGCAGGAAGGGAAGTGGAGAAACAAAGTTAAGTTGGGCAGTCACAGGAGCTGTTGGTAGTAAGATAGTCTCCTACTTCACTCTCTATACTTTCCCAAATATCTGTTATAATCCCATGTAATTGTAGATTTTCTAAGAAATCTCTTCTGCTAATTGTATCCCATTGTATACAGTTTCTTTTTCTACTTATCATATACATCACTTTTTGCATTGTTTCTGCTTCAGTATTTTTTGTTTTATCTATCTTAATTCTCACTTCTGCTGGTGCATGAACACTCTCTGCATTTGTTCCTATTTTGATGTTTTTACAGTCCAAAATTATGTTATATGAAACCCATACCAGGTCTATTATTAGTGCTCCATTATGAACAATATACAGTGGTAGTCATAGAAAAGTTTCGCAGTACTGAGGTATACCTAGGTTTACTGAGGCAGAATGAGGCAGAATCACATTACAGTCAATGCAAATTGCCTCACTGGTACCTCGAGGTAGGAAACGTTTAGATAACTGCCACTGTAAGTATAGTTTCCCTTATAGTCATCTGAAAATCTTCCATTTAGCAGAAGAAAATTCCAATCAGTCATGATTTTATATAAATTACTTCCTCTTGCATTAGATTTGTTATCCGTAGATTTCCTATGGTATTTCACATTTTTATTACCATTTATCACTTCAGCTGTTTCTTCCAGGGGATTAAGATGTTGCCCTACCCTTGCATTACAATCTCCTATTATTATTATTATTTTTATTTTGAGAGTTTATTTGCTTCTCTTTCTCTATAAATTGTCTAATACCCTTCAGTAAATTTTCTTCTTTCTGTTTCCTAGCTTTTGGTGGAAGGTATACATTTAAAAGTACAATTGCATTATTCCTGTCCCATATTCTTATTCCTAGTATATTCTCATCTTCTATTTTTATCTCTTGTGTTTTTACTCCTCTCTTGTTTTTACTCAAAGCTATTATTCCCCCTAAATTTCTTCCAAAATTTTTTGTTTTACTGGCCGCCTTATGATGCGATGTATATCCATTTAAGTTTATGTTTTCATTTAGAAACATAGAAACGTAGAAGTTGATGGCAGATAAAGACCGCAAGGCCCATCCAGTCTGTCCATTTCTTTTTCTACCTTATGAATGTGCCATCAGCCTTGGCTCTGTCAATGGTCTATCTATTCATACTCATCTGTATTGCTTCCTTATGCCTATCCCATGCCTGTATGAAGCCCTGCACTGTATTCATATCCACCACTCCCTGAGGTAGGCCATTCCATGAATACACCATCCTTTCTGTGATAAAAATTTCCTCACAGTACCCCTTAATTGGCCTCCCTCTAATCTCAAGTGGTGTCCTCTTGTCTTGCTATTTTTCTTACATTGAAACATGTTAGACTCTTTCACCTTGTTAATGCCCTTAAGGTGTTTAAATGTTTTGATCAAATCACTTCTCTTCCTCCTTCACTCTAGGGTATACATATTGAGCTCCATTAATCTGTCCTCATATGTTTTCTGATGCAGTCCCTGCACCATTTTGGTTGCCCTTCTCTGGACTGCCTCAATTTGGTTAATGTCCTTGTGAAGGTGTGGCCTCCAGTACTGCACGCAGTACTCCAGATGGGGCCTAACCAGTGTCTTGTAAAGAGGGATTATTACCTCCCTCTTACAACTTGTCATACCTCTACTAATACACCCCAACATTGCCCTAGCCTTACCTACTGCTTTAGTGGTCTGTTTGGATGATTTCCAGTCATCTGTGATGATGATGTCCAAGTCTCTTTCTTCCTTTGTGACTGCCAGCAACTCCCCTCCCAGCCTATAGCTGGCTTCAGGGTTTCTCCTCCCTATGTGCATGATCTTGCGCTTCTTTGCATTAAACCCCAGTTGCCACTCTTCTGACCATTTTGCCAGTTTATCCAGATCTCTTCTCATTCTGCCCACTCCATCTGGATCATCTGCTCTGTTACAGATCTTGGTGTCATCTGAAAACAGACAAGCCTTACCCTTCAGTCCATCTGCAATGTCATTGATGAAGATATTGAAGAGGATTGGCCCCAGGACTGATCCCTGAGGTACCCCACTTGTGACTTGCATCTCTTCAGACTGTATACCATTTACCACCACTCTGTTTTCTGCCTGTCAACCAGTTTGCCACCCAGTTGACCACCTTCTGACCCACCCTGCGCCTACCCAGCTTATTTATCAATTTTCTATGTAGAACAGCATTGAAAGCTTTGCTGAAGTCAAGGTAGGTGACATGGTGACATCAACTGCTCCCCCTTGGTCCACCACTCTGATTACCCAGTCAAAGAAATCTATGAGATTAGTTTGACAGGACCTTCCTGTTGTAAACCCATGCTGTCTTGGATCCTGTGCTCCTATGGGTTCCAGGTGTTGCATTATCCTTTCCTTAAGGAGTGCCTCCATAATCTTGTCCACTACTGAGGTAAGACTGACTTGTCTAGTTCCCTGCCTCCTCCCTGCTACCACTTTTGTGGAGCGGGATCACATGAGCCCTTCACCAGTCTTCTGGGACCTCTCCTGTGCTCAGAGACTCACTAAACAGTTCTGATAATGGCTCTGCTAGTTCCACCCTTAGCTTCTTTAGTACCCTGGGATGTATGCCATCAGGTCCCATTGCCTTGTCCACCCTGAGCTTAGCAAACTCTTGTAGGACCCTTTCTTTTGTGAAGGGACTAGTGCACACCTCCCTCCCCCATGTGTCCATGGTGCTGAGCTGTGGGCCCAGCCATACCTTCTCTTCAGTAAATACTGAGCAGAAGTATCTATTTAGCACAGATGCTTTTACATGGTCCTCCTCCTCACACGCCCCCTTATCCCCTTTGATCTTAGCAATTCCCCCCTCTGGACTTTCTCCTTTCACTAATGTATCTATAGAAAGTTTTGTCCCCTTCTTTTACTGTTTGTGCTAGTGTTTTCTCGGTTTGGGCCTTTGCCTGCCTTACTGCCTTCCTTGCTTCCCTTAGGAAAGTTTGATATGCCTCCGTATCTTCATCCCACAGCGTTCCCTTATATTTTCTGAAGGCCAACCTTTTGGCTCTGACCTTTTCTGCCACTGTTTTTGAGAACCATGTCTCCTGAAAACATATCAGGTCAAAGTTATTTATATATTCAATAAATTCTGGGTCACATAATTGATTTCCCAAACCTGAAATATTCCTTGATATTATATTATTTTTCTTCTTATTCTTGTTACCTATTCCCTGAATTTCCTTTCCCCTTCCCTTCAAAAGCCGTACCTTTATATTTTTTTCCCATAATTTTGTCAATTCTCTTCTAGGTTCACCAATTGGGTGAACCTGTTTGTTGACTGTATCCAGTCCATCCAACTTTCAATGTTTTCCATTTTCTCATTTCCTTGTCCTTCAACAGGACTATCCTATATTACGTATATCCCTAGTAAAACTATCGTTGTCCTCTTGCTCAGTATTTCTGTATATACCTGTTTATTACTAACCCATAAAGTTATCTGTCCATCCTGCTCCCACCTTATGACTTTATCCAGGTCTTTATTTAGATCTTTCATTTTTAGTATATTTTGTAGAAATTCTTCCACCTTTTTTTTAAAATTTTGTCTTGTTTCATTTGGAAAATGCTACAATCCAAATATGCATATTGTGTCATTTCTTCTTCTATTGATCAACTTGTTTACTGAATTATAGTATTCTGGAAATGTCATGTCTAGATTATTAACTTTGCCAACTTCAGTTCCCTTGTTTCCCATTTTATCTGCCACATTTTCTATCATTTTTAATATGTAATATTGATCTGAGACCAAAAGTACCAATTCTAAATGGTCTATTGGTCTGCACACACTGATATTATTTATTTAGCTTTTGTTTACCGGGTAAGTACACTAGACAAGTATTATGCCTATTTTCAGGAACAACCCGGGGGAATACAACATGAGGAACAACATTCTAGGAGACATGGCAAAGAGAGTACAGTTTTTTGTCACAGTAAACAAACATGTGGGAAATACATAATTTGACACTACGGGAAACATATAGTAGTAGCACATTTCAGATTATACACTCTAGACTAGCTAGTTCAACTGATAGATATATACAGGTCATCATACATAGGAGTGGAGCATAGCTCAAGGACTGGATTGGTCATAATATAACTTATAACATTGTCGTATACACCCCCTAGGCTAGTTGGATCGTGGACAGGTATATACAGCTCATCACATTTTTCTAAATATGCACATGTTAGACAGAAACAGAAACACTTGGTAGTACAAGTTTCTACCAAGTGATCAAGGTGCAATATGTCACGGTTAGCCTATGACCATGGAGCAATAATGGGTGTAAAAATGTCCAAGGCTTTTTAGGCAGGAGTAGACTGAATTCATTGATACAGTGGTGAAACTATCTCCAGGAATTCAATGTTGTTAAATTTATGTTTCCTTCTATTACTATAGTTAGAGTTTGCATTAATATACTATTTAATTTTTCTCCATCCTCATTAGAGAGACTACCTACCTTATGTAGGGGTAATACATAATCCGATCCCTTAGCCTTTTTCAAAAATTCCTGAAATCTTTCCTAGTACTTTTCTTTCATGTTTATATTATTTTCTACATTGTCCATTTTAAATGTTTCAGTTTACGTTCCTTTCTGTCTTCCCTCTTTATTTTTTTATATTTTTTCTTTCTCCTTTATTTCTCCTTTTTCTTTATTTTCATTGTTGCCCTCTATCTTCATTTCAATGTTATCCTCCAACTTTTTCCCCTTTTCTTGTTTCAGAATTTGTTTCCCTTTTTCCCCTTTTGATCGACATTTTTGTACTGTGTTTGCATCTATTTCTCCTTCTAGACCAGTACTCTGGGGATTTGAATGTGATTCAATTTTCCCTTTTTTATTTATCTCTTTTTTGTTTCTTTGTGGCATTTTTATATTTTGTTTATTCTGCTTTATTTTCATTTCTTCCTTTTTATTTGTTCTGTCTTCTCTCATTTTGAGCTCTCCTTTTTCCCACAAAATTGGCTGTCTTGCTTTCAACATCTCCACTATGCTATATTTCCTGTTGTCATCCCCTGGTAACATTATTAGTTCAGATTCCATCTCTGATTCTATAGTGGTTTACTCACCTTCCATGCTTTCTTCATTTATTTCTATTCTTTGTGTTTCATCATCTGTTGTGATACTTTCTATATCATTCATCATTATCACATCCTGTCCCTGCCTTTTTTTGTTTCCTCTTCCTCCCACTTTCTATTTCCATTTCCTTTTTCTTACAATTTAGCTCCATTCATCTACTTTCTTGTTTTGTCTTTCCCTTTCTTCTTTTTGGTTTTGTCTGGTGTTTTCCAATAATATCCTATTCTCCAAGCAAACACCTTTAATAAATGATAATTCTTGTTTTATTATTTTAATTTGTTCAAATATCATTATATTAGCCTGGTATGGGTCTCACATGGCACTAGCCATACTTTTAGTGACCTTTTCATATACAATTTCGTCCTCAAATTCCTCTGGACTTATTGTTTGACTGTAATAGGATTCTTCCCGATTTCTTGAATTATTAAAATCATGAACCTTATCTTCCTTACATTCATCTTGTTGTAAATTCTCCATCACTTCCTCTAGTTGTGTATTCTCTATTCTTTCCTCATTCTTATCTTTTAATACACTAATTTCTCCTATCACTGTCCTATTCATATCTTTATTTATATTTATGGAATCTTGTAATGTATTTCTCATGTCTTCCACCATTTTACTTAGTGACTTTAGATTTACTAGGACACCTGTGAAATCCCTTTTGCTATTACTTTCATCAAGCTTATTTATGGTTGTACTTCCTGAGTTTCTCAAGTTGCCCATTTCTTTCTCCACTTTATTTTTTTCTTCTGTCTTTGTATCTTTTCTCCTTGTTTTATCTGGGTTTGTTTTCTAAAAACTGTCTCATATCGAAGTTCCTCCTATCCACAGGTGTTGAGGCTGAGGTTAAAGTTGGGAATTTTTCTTTTTTGACTTTGGTTTTAACTGAAGTGTTCTCTCTTTATATTTAATTGTTTTATTTATTTTTAAGGTGCTTTTGTTTGGGGCTACCAACTGCCCCTGTGTTTCTAGAACTTGCTCATTTGGGATTGTTTCCATTATTTCATTTCCCATTTTACCACTGTGTGTTTCAACTGGCATTTCCTTTTTTTTTTCTTTTTGATATTTGTTCAGTATTTAACCTGAGTATTCTATGGCTTGGTGGAGCAACTGTAGCCACCCAGACTTTCTTGTTCTGTCAGTTTCCTACTATTTTCAATAAGATGAGATCAGAGACCAGGGCAGCATAAATTTCCCAATGTCCACTTCCAATATCTACCCAGAAATCAAAAGAATATTACTTGCATAATACAGTGTAATTAGTAGCAATTATTTTCATAAAACAATATAATGCTTCAATAGCTATAATCTATTAACAATAACTATTTATTACTTCAATCATTTCTTTTTATCCAAGCTTATCCAAGCCCATGCAGCTTTACCTAGGTTAACTAATTATCTATATTCACTGTGCAAACTGGATATGCAAATATGAAGTGCCTTATAACTTGTGCCATATGCCTTATACAAAATACTAGATGCTACATGTCAGCCAGGTAGCAACCAGATCAATTAAATTGCAAACTGCACAGTGCCAAATGCTAAATACTTACTTAAATATATACGTGAATACTTAAATACTTGAATACCTAGTGCAATTTGTTTCATTCTGTCTGAATTGACTCAATTAATTGCTGATTATATCATAGCTAAATTGGTGAACATCCTTATCACACTTTTTACCTTACCACATAAATATGTCCAACAATTTTACTAGAAATAAGACTCTGTGCTCTATACTCTTAAGTTTGAATTTCCAAGCAGGCTCCTCTTCTGATCAAAAACAAGAACTAATAAAGTGCAGGGATGGTGCCTGCAATTTTAAACAGCAATAAGTCAGATAAGTAAAGTCCATGTAATAAAGTGCTGAGTGCTATTCATCAAGTACTGACTGACTAGATATTTTATTCACTGATATTCTAATCAATGCTCTTCATTTCAATTACGGCTGGGTACAATTAAGTACAATTAACTACTTGGCTATCTATTTCAACTAATTGTTCCAGCCATTACCCGCTAGTCATTATTATTTTTTTAATTTTAAAGCCCTTTCCCCCCAAATTATTCAAATTCTCTTGATCTGTTTTAACAGATCACAGATCATTTATACAGATCTTAAACACTGTTCTCAACTATTATGCAGACTGTGATATAGGCTAACAAGTGTTTCATGCCAATATGCAAACAAAGAAAACTTTCCAATTAACCAACACCAAATATCAGTGAATCTTACTAAGCATGTACATATACATTTTTGTATTTGCCTTTGTTTTCAGTAGTTAATAAAAGTGAGTACAAAAAATACATTACCATTCCTCTTTCTGTCACAAACCACTTCTTTCTTTATATTTTCTGTCCCAAGAGAATAATTTTGGGGTTCTGGGTGAGTTTCAAATATTAAAGCTGATCGTCGTCCCAGTGGTGCTGAGGGTTGAGGCACTGGACACCACACCTCACACCACGCTGGTTACCCGGGGTTCAGGAATGAGCCTGGGTCATCGGGAGTTGGCAGGGGAGGACTAGGATTGAGCATCCACAGACTGCTCTCCTAGTCCTGGGGAGGGATGAGGAAATCCACCACACTGTAGCGGCCTCTGGGGATGTCCAGTGGCACTACCAATGCTGGTGCATGCAGGAGGGCAGCACAGCAGACATCAGCACGTTGTGCCTAGATGTCATTGCACGTCCATGCCCCCGTGGGTAACACGGTGGAAAAAGGCTGGGTGCGACCATGCAGCTTGATGGCTGCACTCCTGCCGACCTGAAAGCCTGTCATAGAATCACGTCGGGGGGAGTCTGGGCCAACCCAGGATGGAGAAGTGAAGGGAGACCCTTCATCGGGCTGGAATGGCCATACCAGACCCCTCATATCGAGTGAACTCTGCTGGTCCTCTGGGTTGGTGGGGGCCAGCGGCTAGATGCCCCCGCCAGTGCACTGCAGAAGGCACAAAAATAGAATAATAAAAAAAAAGCTGCTCGCTATGCGCCAGTGACTGCAGCGATCTTACCACGCTGCATGCCTAGTGATTGACTTTAAATCACTGTCTACCTTTTCATTCCTTGTTTAGTGGCTAAGCCCTTTCAAATCTGGAAGAACTCACTAGCATTTTTTTTAGCAGCAAAACAGCATTAGCAGCATTAGCCTCACTCTCCCCTTGATAACGCCATCTCCCCAACCCCAATACTTTTACACAACTTAGAAGTACTCAAAATTCTTAGTTATTCAATTAAATTCAGTTGCTCAATTACTCACTTACTCAGTTTGTTTGCTTATTTTGCATTTACTTTACCACTCCTGTCTCGCATCTTAAGTCTCTTATCTCAGTGTCTTATTTTTTTTGTTTTTCTTCTCCACACTCAATATTCAAGTCCAGGATTCCAGGGATCACATTCCACTCCTGTGTCACTCTCTCCTTTCTTTACCAGCCTTGCTGGCATTGCTGCTTCACATCAGGCCCTTGCCGCTCAGCGGTCCCTATCCAGTTCACTTCCTCCTTCTTCCTTTGGCTCACCAACATAGGATCGAATCTTTCTGAAGGGCCCTTTGGCATTTTTCCTGTCCAGCTCCACCTTCAGCTTTCCTCCTAGGGGGAAACACAAAACACACCTATACTGGGTTGCCAACAAGGCTTTCTGCCCAAGATTTTCTGGTGAAATCCGTTGAGACTTAACAAAGGTGGCATACCTGTTCCAGGTAAAATATAGGCTTCTCAACAGATTCTGCTCTCTAGCTCCTTGCTCAGTAGTGTGCGACTTCTCATACGGTGATGTCACCTCCTCACTGCATCCAGTCAAAATCAGTTCACCTTGACCATCACAGCCAGAAGCCTGAGTTTCCATTCCATTGCTTCTTATGTGTCCATTCTGTACCTGCTACTGGATGCCGCAACCCTTCTGGAACGGAACCTCATCCTGCTCGCATTCTCAATTCTTCCTTGCCTGCGGCCTCCCCTTAGGTTTTGTTGCACTGACTTCCCTGTTCAGGAGCCTGATCTTGCATGACTGCTTCCACTTTCTGCATCCTCTACCTGATATGGGTTGCCATTTCCCTTCTGGACCAGGACCATTACACTCCAACTGCCTTCCGCTTCTCGGCACTACTGATGACATTGACTATAGATCATCTCACCGATGACAGGATGTGGTAGTGCATTTATGGATCCACTAGGTCACTGTATCCTCTGTCTCCTGCCTAGTTGTTGCTTTCTGTCTCAAACAGGGCCTCATTAACTATTTTCCTCCATCCTCTTACCTCAGCCAAATGGTATTGGATTCTAGTTCTCTCTCCCTGATTACCAAGCCTGGAAGCTCATCTCTACAATCTGCTGTTTTCATCTTATTTCCTGTCCACTGGAAAAATGTTTATTGCTCCCTCCTGGACCTGAGCCTTATACCAGTCGCATCTTCATCCTTAGCCTCCATCTGCAGCATCATGACCTAGTCATCTCACCTCACCTACCTCAGTTAGGAGGCTGTGTCTGCACCTACAGGTCCCTCTTTCTGCATTGTCTTATCCTACCCAATTACCACTGCCTTCCAGACTCACTACCCCTCTACTCCAACTAACCTGCATCATTCCCCTCCACTCGCCATCCTGCTCTTCCATGGACAATCATTTTGGCCCCTTCACCTCCTTTCCCTCATGAATTGGATCTTGCCAGCTGGTTCAATATCTATCTCAATGCAGTCTGACTGCCTCTGGAACTTCCTTGCTATGGGTCACCCCTTCCGGTTGCTGGATGAGTTTATTCTCTCCTTCAGATGTGGGAAATTCATCCTTCTTTTCCCCAGTACCTTCCATCCTTCCACTCATCCTTAAAAGTATTTGTCTGATGTAGGACTTACATACCTCAACTCAGTTGTTCTAGGTACTTGGCTTTGCTCCTTGGCCTTCCATGGATCATCTTCTAGTGACCTGCTATATCCTTCCTGCATTCCTTCGCAGTTTGCTGAAGAATTGACCCAGTCCTGTTCCTTCCTGTGTTGTATGTCATCCGACTTCACCTGGCTCATCACTTTCCCCATAGCCTTCCTTCAGTCAATCAGGATTCACTCCAGACTGTCCTTCCAATTTAGATGGCTGCCTTTTCCTCTCTGCCTCGTGGGCTCAGGGCTTTCTACAATTTGCTGAGGCTCTTTTGAGCCTAGTAATTTATCTCTGACCAGTATTCCTACCAGTCAAAAACTCCTACCATTCTCCATCTCATATTCCTACTCTGGCCATTCTAACAGCTCCCATCCACTACTTGATGGATCACTGTTCATTTCACCTGAGGAAATTATTTCTAGCACATAGCCCTTGGATAACATGCCTCATAAACTTTTACATCATCTTAGAATTTCCCATACTGCCCAATCAGATCCTCTCAATCATTCTGAAATTTAATTCAACTGGACACTAGAAAGATTCCCATCTCTCTCTATCAGATACTCCCTATGAATCTTGTATATTCAGTCCCTGTGGACTTCCCTATCTACTATGCCTCACAGGTTATCCTCCTACATGGACAGAACTTCAATTCTTCTGTTATGCTCCAACTTAATATCCATTATTGCTGCTATGGATACCAGGACTCTCAATATACCACATGCCACCTCGGACATTATCCAATTACCTTCTGCAGCCTCTCCTACCATCACTGACCCCGTTGACCATGTAACTTGACTCCTACTTCCTCAACAGACATTGCTTGTCCTAAGACATTCTCAGCTGCCTTCCCAAAACATTCATCATTGGATCTCCAGTGCCTAGCTGCTTACTAATGTTATGCTATCCAAACCACTGTGTTCTAGCTCCTGGACATCACCATACCTCATACAATCCTCTGCATTTCTTCATCTATTACCATCAGTTGAGTTAGCCATCCATCCAGCGGACCCTCCAGCCCATCTTTCACCAACTATCTCCATTAATATCTCCTGTAAAAACTATCACAGAGAACAAGCTCTTCCAATTTTCTATTCGGAAATCCACAACTGTTAAGGCACATTCACTATCTCAGTCTGGCCTCCCAACCAGTCTTAATCAGCCATAGCACTAAGATCCTCTGGCAGTCCAAACTACTTGACCTCACTTCCACTCTAGCCTACAGACTCTTCCATATGTCCACCTCCAAGCTCTCTCAAGTATTTCGGCATCAGATTACCCGTAAGCCTAACCAACTGTAAGCCACCGCAGTGCATCTCATGGACAATTATGCTACAGAAATACCCATATTTACTTCAGCCAGTGTACCAGCAGAGCATAGTTATGACATCATGCCCAAATAAGCCATCCAGTTCCTTATACCAAAGTTCCAATCATTCTCTATATACAGTATATCCATTTACCATCAGGACTGAATCTGTGAATCTTCCTTTATTCGTCTACTAATCATTTATGGCAATACTCCCATCAGGCACTCAAAGACTCTTCTGTACTCTTTTTCTACTTCATGGATACTTACTTAGCAACTCATTACTCACTACTGAATTCTTTGCCTCCAGACCTTACCATGAAAGTCAAACCTTACACAAGTTGGATCATTTACCTATGAATTCACAAATCATTGCATTTACCACCTTCCACTGCCTCGTTGCATATCAATCAAATCATGCTCTCCCTGCTCATTACACCTATGCAATCCCTTTGGACAAACATCCTTCATCACCTCAGAAATCTGGACTTCATTCACCCTTCTTCAATTGGATGTGCTTCACATTTAGGACTATAATCCCTCTTTTTTTCTAGCTTTGCTCGACCACACCTTGAGTATTGCTCATCTGCATGTGGTCCATCCTCAGTCAGAGGTAACCAACTTATTGAAAGAGTTCAACGTAAAGCAACAAAAAAAAATCAAAGCTGTAAGGGCCAGGATTACTGTAATAGATTAAAAAATTGGGACTGTTTTCTATGCAATATAGGAAAGTAAGGGGGATCTAATCATGGTTTACAAAGCATTTAAAGATAAAACAATATTTAAAACCATTGGATTATGCATGAATCGCCCAACAACAAATACTAGATCACACAAAAAGAAATTAAATGGTACTCAAAACAAAACTAACAGAAGGAATCAGTGGTTTACTCAAAGGGTTACATCCACATGGAATGCTCTACCTGAACATATTGTGGATAGTAATACATTAAGCATTTTTAAAAACAGATTAGATTTATATATGGGTAACCAAAAATTTTATTTGTACCAATAATATGGTGGCGAGCTCAAAAAAGGCAACACTGCCAACTGAGTTTGTAATCTACCCATGAACCTATGAACCTACTGCTCCTTCAGAAAAGACCTACACTTCAACCTCAGGATTATCATTCAATCTGCATCATCCATGGATGGAGGATGGACCATCATCTCTCCAAGAAGCTCACCTTCTTCAGATTAGCTATGCTTACTAGAACCTAGGTTCTTCTCCTCTTAGTATGCCCAGAGGATGGGCAGACTACCAGCCCTGGATCCTCAGAGGTTTCCTCCACCTGGGGGGTTTTCCTCTCCTGACTGCCAGGGGGTCATATTCTCCATGAGTTGGAGGAGGTATCTTTTTGGGCCTTCTATTCCCTACAAATCCTACCTACATACCTACTACTCAAGGGTGGGAATAGAGTAAAGCCACAAAAAGTACTACAAGTTACACAAGCACTAAATACCCCATCACTATTCTCCAAACATTGAATGGGAGGTCTTAGCTCAAGGTTCAATGTGGGGAATAGCTCCTCCCACAACCTCTACTTAAACCCTCCACTAACGAACCTCTCTTGCTTAGGGAGTGTTTTTTATCCACCACAATCCCCTCCTCCTCCTTCTCTGGTGCTCTTCTCACCCTTGGACCTTCTATTCCCTACAAATTCCTACCTACATACCTACTACTCAAGGGTGGGAATAGAGTAAAGCCACAAAAGGTACTACAAGTTACACAAGCACTAAATACCTCATCGCTATTCCCCAAACATTGAACTAATACACTAGTGAGCAAGAACAGCATGGAGCAGAGAACAGATACTTGTCTGAATGTAGTGTCTATAGCCTGCAGTCATGTAATATTGTATATATAGCACAAAAGCATTGGTTCATTTTACAGTCTGATAGGTCTTTATAGGAGTGCATAAAAGAGCATCCCCATTTTGTTTACAGGAGAGGTACTAGTAAGGATAGGGTTGTTAATAGCTTTCAGAAAATACAATTGCAACAAATTAGACTACAGTGGATGTCAGCTTGCCCGATAGAAAACTTTAGCTGAGGTTATTGTAAATTTTGTAAAAATATAATTAAAAGCATCACATTCAGTATAGACATTGTGTGAGGGAATATCAAGTTATACAATTCATTAATTTTAATTCTCAGCATGTAGTGTTCCTGGTGACATATACAGTACATGTGGTTGCTGTTGTGTGGGGAAAAGTACTGTTAACTAAACGTGAAAAGTGAGGGAGCATCTGAATTGCATAGAAAAACATGACCCTGACAATTTGTTAGCAGTCCATTTCATGGAAAGCAGTAATGGACATTCTTTTTCTTTCATGGGTATCAAAAAAGTTTATTTGGGGCAGAGAGGCAGTGATATTGATTTGAATGTCCTTCAAAAAGAATCCCTGGGGCTAGCGAGGTGGCACTGAGGGTCAAGGCACAGGACACCACAACCTGTGCCATGCCAGTGACCTAAGTTCAGGGGTGAGCTCGGGCCACAGGGGTTGGTGGTGGGGAAGGGTGGGAGACAATTGTAGTGGCTGCTGAGCTGCTTTCATCTCCTGGATTGGAAGGTAAAGCTTTCTTGCTCTCAGACGACACCCAGTGAAGGCCATGTGTCAGAGAAGAGGACTGGGGGGTTGACGCAATGTCAGGAGGGAGGAAGGAACACGTGGTTTCTGGGAGTGCATGTGCACCTCCATGTGCTCATGCTAACCATGCACATGGCTGCTCCTGGTGGAAAGAAATCCACAGGAAAAAAATGTCTCTCCATGGCTGTAAGTGATGGCCCCTGACATCCTCAGACCCCACTCTTTGTGGATTCTGATCAACAAAAGATGGTGGGGGGGGAAGAATGATGGTATTGGGGGTGGAAGTGGCCCTGATGACAGGAACAGATGGCCACAGAGGAGCAAAAAGCTCTATAAAAAAATAGAATCCCTGGGATTTGTAAACTACCGTAAATGCTATAAGGGAAAGGGACTTATTGGTCAATTGCTTTTATTGTCATTCTTTTGAGTCTTTCAAAAATTGTTCTGAGTACTACTGATTGCTTAAGAGATGTCATGTGCTTTGATCATTTATTTATTTGAAAAAATATGCTGTTCTTGTCTCTTTATACTCAGCACACTGGATGGTGTACTGTTGTATACCTGTGAGACACATGAATGGGATGCTCCAGAGACATCATAACAATGCTTCCAAAGATGTCAGGAGCTAAAGATGGAACTAGCAGAGCCATTAGGAGAACTGTTTAGTGAGTCTCTGAGCACAGGAGAGGTCCCAGAAGACTGGAGAAGGGCTCATGTGATCCCGCTCCACAAGAGTGGTAGCAGGGAGGAGGCAGGGAACTACAGACCAGTCAGTCTTACCTCAGTAGTGGGTAAGATTATGGAGGCACTCCTTAAGGAAAGGATAGTGCAACACCTGGAATCCTATAGGCACAAGATCCAAGACAGCATGGGTTTACAAAGGAAGATCCTGTCAAACTAATCTTCAGATTTTTGACTGGGTAATCAGAGTGGTGACCAAGGGGAGCAGTTGATGTCGCCTACCTTGACTTCAGAAAGCTTTGACACTGTTCCACATAGCAGATTGATAAATAAGCTGGGTAGGCTCGGGGGTCAGAAGTTGGTCAACTGGGTGGCAAACTGGTTGACGGGCAGAAAACAGAGAGTGGTAAATGGTATACAGTCAGAAGAGATGCAAGTCACAAGTGGGGTACCTCAGGGATCAGTCCTGGGCCAGTCCTCTTCGACATCTTCATTAGTGACCTTGCAGATGGACTAGAGGGTAAGGCTTGTCTGTTTGCAGATGATACCAAGATCTGCAACAGAGTAGATGATCCAGATGGGGTGGGCAGAATGAGAAGAGATCTGGATAAACTAGCAAAATGGTCAGAAGAGTGGCAACTGGGATTTAATGCAAAGAAGTGCAAGATCATGCACATAGGGAAGAGAAACCCTGAAGCCACCTATAGGCTGGGAGGGGAGTTGCTAGCAGTCACAAAGGAAGAAAGTGACTTGGGCATCATCATCACTGATGACCTGAAATCATCCAAGCAGACCTCCAAAGCAGTAGGTAAGGCTAGGGGTGTTAGTGTATTAGTAGGGGTATCACAAGTCGTAGAGGGAGGCATAATCCCTCTTTACAAGACACTGGTTAGGCCCCATCTGGAGTACTGTGTGCAATATTGGAGGCCACACCTTCACAAGGACATTAACCAAATTGAGGCAGTCCAGAGAAGGGCAACCAAAATTTGGTGCAGGGACTGCATCAGAAGACATATGAGGACAGATTAACAGAGCTCAATATGTATACCCTTGAGCAAAGGAGGGAGAGAGGTGATATGATCGAGGCATTCAAACACGTTAAGGACATTAACAAGGTGAAAGAGTCTAACATGTTTAAATATAAGAAAAATAGCAAGACAAGAGGACACAGCATGAGATTAGAGGGGGGCCAATTAAGGGGAATGTGGAGAAATTCTTTTCACAGAAAGGGTGGTGGTTGCATGGAATGGCCTACCTCAAGAAGTGGTGGCTATGAATACAGTGCAGGGCTTCAAACAGGCATGGGATAGGCATAAGGGAGCAATACAAATGAGTATGAATAGATAGGCGACTGACAGAGCAAAGGCCGATGGCACATTTATAAGGTAGAAAAAGAAATGGGCAGACTGGATGGGCCTTGCGGTCCTTATCTGCCCTCAACTTCTATGTTTCTATAAGGAACTGAATGACAGTAAAATGAGTGCTATCACATGTCAAAAATGTTGATGAAATGTTTAAGTGTTCCATGGAAATGGAAATGTTATGGCTTTGTGTTAAATGATTTTACTGTAATTGTGTGTAAGTGGTTTTAGTTATATTGCATTGTATGTTTTGCACCCTTTTTTTTTCTGGAAGTTTACTCACCTGGTAAAGGTGATT
Source organism: Neoceratodus forsteri (assembly GCA_016271365.2). Lineage (NCBI taxonomy): Eukaryota > Metazoa > Chordata > Ceratodontiformes > Ceratodontidae > Neoceratodus > Neoceratodus forsteri. The sequence continues at coordinate 1,372,459,943 of CM057456.1, forward strand.
ATGGAAGCACCTTTTTACAGCACTCCAAGTCCTTACTCATGGAATTCTAGTGCCATTTTCCTGTAGGCTGATGCACAAAGAATTTGAAAGTTGTAATCCGACCCTACTCCATCCCTTGTCCTGATGTGATTAGCCAGTGTGATGACTTCTCTAGCTGTATTTCTGAAATATAAATGGTTACTTTGATAGTATATTAGTAAAAAAAACAAGTGCCTTACCAGATCATATGGAATTAAATGAGGTCAGAATTGATTTAGTGAGTACTGCAAATCAATTACACCTGCATAGCTAGCGCTTCAGATTGTCATTCACAAAATACATTCCTATGTCCTCCTCTTTAATCATGGTACATACTTTCCTATTAATATCAGTATGCCTCCTCATTGGGTGGGATATGGAGTGCTGCAGAAAGGTGGATCCATAATCACCTTTACCAGGTGAGTAAACTTCCATTATCCTCTGCACCTTTTTACGGCACTCCAAGTCCTTACTCATGGGTGATTAAGAAGCAGTGCCCTTGTCTATTTGGGTGGGACAAGGAGGCTACTATGAACATATTGTCTGTAGGGCTACCCCTACCAAGCTTTGACTTGCCCTGACCCCAAGTGTCAAGTCTATAATATCTTGTAAATGTATGCAGAGTAGACCAAGTGGCCACTGCGCAGATCTCTGCAACTGATGTGGAGTTACGTTCTGCCCATGAAGAAGCTATGGCCCTGGTAGAGTGGGCCTTAAAATGAGCTGGGCAGGGTTGGCCTGATGCCTTCTTTAACCATCTAGTCTATCTAACCCTTCTAGATGATAGTGGAAAAGGTTGGGTCGATGTGTTTTGAGTTGCCCCATCTAACAAACATGATTCAGCGTCTGTCATAGGTGTGGTTGGTAAATATTCTAGAGGTCTGATTAGTGTGTCCTGCACCATTTGTGACAGTCCAAGCTCTAGCAGTTTTATGTCTCTGAGTGTCCATGACATCAGCCATAGATAGAGTGGGCTGTGGTGTAGTGTTGGACTGTCTAGTGGTAGAACCATCTGGAGGGAGTAGTTGTCAGTCTGTCCGTATCCTTGTGCTTGGAAACTCCCACATCAGCCCTTGCCCACTGGGTGCTATTGGAAAAAAATATGCTGTTGGGGTTCTGAATGTCTGGTGATAGTCTCAGTATCCTCATTATGGGATGATAGACGTGGTCCATCCTGTAGCATCATGGTGTCTAGGACACATCCACCCCTATCAATTCGTTATCCTTGCACCTGAAGAGATGGCTCTAAACCTGTTTGTTCTTAGCCTACATCCTGAAGTCCCCCTTGGATGTTCCCCACTGCTCTTGGATCATATGGAAGGATCATGGGGTTTACTGCCGTAATCCAGGTTGTAATACTGTTGGCAGATCCCATCTACTTTCATGTGTAGGTCCCCGGTTTAATGTACTTAGATGGTCTCTATGAGTGTGTGTCTGCCTAGGCCAATAGCACCAATGCCTCTTCTGCTTCCCCCCTTTTTTTTTACTTCTCTCTGACATGTCATGTAGGCCATGACAACCCCACTGTAGGATTGTACCAGGGCTCTGAAGTGTCTGTGGGTGAGATAGACCCAAGACAGACTGATTTCATCTCAAGTGTTGATGGGGAGGCAGGTCGCTGTTGGGAACCATTTTTTTTTTTTATTCTTTCTTTCTTTTTTAGAAATTCTGAAAGCACCTTTAAGCACAGGCTCTTTTACAAAGGTTCCACATCAGGTTAATAGACATCAGACACAATAAACATCATATGGTCAGGCTAGGTACAAAGCTTACATAAGGTTACAGTGTTACAGTTACATGGCATACAAGAGGTTACAGTGTTATAGAGTTATAACTAGTACTATAGCTAAGTACAGCATCAGCAAGGAGGGGGATAAAAAGGTGTGGAAGCACTTAAGCGGGAAGGAGGAGGGGATGAGGAGGGTACATGGGGCAGAAGAGGGCTGAGCAGTCTCCTGAGCAGTTTTGTCAAGAGGGGGAGAGGGAGTGGGTGAAGCAGGAGGGGGTGGGATGTGGGGATAGGGAGGGCAAAGGTGGGAGGGGGAGGCCATAGTAAGGCTAGAGGGGTGGGGAGAGGTGACACCTCTAATGGGAGAGTTCTCCAGCTATGCAAGGGAGGGAGGTGTAACAGTCAACCAGAATGGGAGGCTGGGTAGGCAATGGGGGAGTGGTCAGGAGCAGTTACATTTTGAGCTTGAGCTGAGGTGTTGCCTCAGACCAGTTCTGAAGTGAGAGAGGCTCATGGATGTACATAGGGGTCCAGAGATTTTGTTCAGCCATAGGGGGTCCTATAGGTGAAGGCACGTTGTCCAAGAGCTGTTCTGTGAAATGGTGTGGCTAGAGCTCCTTGCGTACTACCTCAGGCTTCATATATGGAGACAGCTGGGGATAAGATGCTAGATACACAGGGGTGTTTTCCCCATGAGTGCCTTCGCCAAGGAGGTTTAACGGATCCTGCTCCCTAATGGCATCCACTTTGTCAATTCATATAGGGAGCAGATGTGTGCAAGCCTGTCAGCAGCCAAGGTGAGCCTGCAGGCTTTATTGAGGGCAGTGTATATTCTGTTGAGTGCCGTATCTGTGGCTGCATCATAGACAACCAGACCATAGTCGATGGTCGATAGGATGGAGCTGGAGACCGAGAGGCGGAGTCCTCAGGAGTGAAGTAATTCCTATGCCTGTATAGGACACCCAGCTTAGAGTAACCATCTTGACTACCAGGTTAATGTGATGGGTGAAGAAGAGGGTGTCATCAAGGGTGACCCCCAGGTACTTGAATGTGGTCACTTGTTCCAGCGGTGCAGTGACTTTGTTGGAAATGATGAGTGGCGGAGTTTCTTTTTATAGTGGGAACTGGATATTAGCATGAACTTGATGTTTTTATAATTTAGCAGTAGTTTCTGCTTGCAGAACCAGTCCTCCCAATGGTGGAAAGTTCAGTTTGGAGAGTGCCTTGATGTGAGTTGCTGTTGATGAGTACTGCATCATTGGCATACAGGATAAGTTTGGTGTCACATGCTTGAGGGAGGTTGTTTAGGAAAAGGCTGAAGAGTAAGAGCCCCAGAATGGACCCTTAGTTGAGCCCCAGTGACATTTCTCTGGGGCCGGACACAGTTTGACCAACTTTAACACTTTGGGTTCTGTGGGTAAGGTAGTCCTTGAACCAGGCAGCAGTGTTTTCTGCCACCCCCAGGTTCCGTAGCTGTGCCAGGAGTAATGAGTGGTTAATAGTGTTGAAGGCTTTAGTGAGATCAATAAAGATAGATCCCACTAATTTACCTTCGTCCAGTGCTCTGTGCACATAATCCGTGTACTCAACCAAGGCAGTAGTAATGCTATGATTCTGCCTGAAACCGTGCTGGTTTGGGCAAAGTAGTTGGTATTTGTTGAGGTATTCGGTGAGTTGCTCCGACACAATCTTTTCCAGTGCCTTGGGTAAGGGGGAGAGAATGGAGATAGGTCTGTAGTTAGATGCACACGTTCTGTCTCCGTTCTCGTACACTGGTGTCACTAGGGCTTGTTTCCAGATTCTGGGGAATTCTGCAAGTGCCAGAGATTTGTTGAATAGTTTTGTTATTGGCACAATGATAGCGACAAGTCTGAGGGATAGAAGTTTCATGTCAACCCCATCACTGCCCATTCTGGTCCTGCCTAGCACTTTTTTTACATGTTTTAAGGTCTTCTTTACTGTCACTCTCTTGAAGTAGAAGTTTGGTTGGGGGCTTGAGCGTGTCTTGCAGCTTGGTTGATTGGCAGATGGGAGCAGGTAATCAGGGGTAGCACCGAGGTGAGGTCAGAGAAAGATGCGTTGAATGATTCCATAATGAGGAGTGGGTCAGTTATGGGGGAATTATTGGTGTTGAGAAGTTGTGGGTGCTGTTTATTATCCTTACCGAGGAGGCTTTTGACATCCTCCCAGAACCTCTTACTGTCACCCCATGTATTGCTGAGTTGTTCCTTATGGAAGCTGGCTTTGGCCTGCTGGATGAGGCTGGTACAGTGGTTTCTTATGGCTCTGTAGCACAAGTAATCGTGCAAGCTGCCGGAGGTCCTGGCTTTTGACCAGAGGATATCCCTTTCTTTCATCTTAGTTAGGAGATCCCCCGTGATCCAGTCATTCTTAACCCCCCAGACTTTCCTTTTTTTCAGGGGGTCAAATAGGTTGCATATACAATTGAGTCCACCTGTAAGGTATCTGAGTGCTTGGTTGAGATTTGATGCCAAGTCAATAGGGGTCCAGTCGTGTGCTGAGAGGGCTGAAATAAGTGGCCTGAGTTTGCCTTTCCACAGGACCCTGTTTTCTATTAGTGTGGGAGGGGGTTTAATGAATTTGTGGGACTACACAAGGATGATAGGGGAGTGGTCACTTAAGGTGTCAGGCAGTACCTTGACTTCAAAAATCTTAGATGGTGAGTTTGAGAGAATCCAGTCAAGTAAAGTGTCATTGCCTGACTTGTGGTTCCATCTGGTGGGACAGGTGACCAATTGGGTTAGGTGGGAACTGGTAACCATGTCCTTGAAGGGGGTTAATTCTGTGCCAGACCAGTTAATATTAAAATCACCTGTGATGGTGAGAGTGGGTCCCATAGGGAGAGTGGCCATTGCTTCCAGAACTTTGGGGAGGCCCTCTCTGGTTTTCTTAGGAGGAAGATAGACCCAGGCAATGATGATAGTCTTGCCATTCTGTCCGACCTGTGCTTTCACTGCCAATAACTCATAGTCATCAGCCATTGTGATGACTGGGAGGACTGTGCAATGTAGGGTATCCCTGGTGTAGATGAGGCATTCACCACCTTTCTTCCCCTTTCTATTGATCCTGAAGGCTTGGTACCCATCTAAAGCTACTTCTTGAGCTTTTATTTTGCTAGACAACCAGGTCTCAATGAGGCATAGAATATCGGGGTCATGGTGAGTCATCCATGACTGGAGCTGTTCAAATTTGGCAGTAATACTGCAGATATTCATTGCTGATATACTCAGGCCTGTGGCCCTACAACCTCCTGCACCTGGCACAGTTGGCGATCCTGTGTTGCCATGCACGTTTCCAGATAGGAGTAATAGCATGAACATCACCTTCCTGGCTGAGAGGCTTATGCTTACTGTTGTTCGAATCTTTTGCCTTCTGATTTTTCCTGATGAGAGCTGGGCAGCTGACAACAGTGCCAGTACTGGGGACAGGACTGTTATGGTACCATGGTTAGGGGTGTCCATGGGTGGCCCTTGGCTTGTAGGAGGAATAGGGGAATTTGGTATGTTTACTGCAGTTCCCTTGGTGGTCGTTAACTGGCCAGTGGTTCCTAGGTATGGTTCTGGTAGCGGGGGCAGGGGTCTGAGTCTGACACAGGGGTCAACTGTGACGAGGTAGGTCAAAGAGAGTAGAAATAGGGTAAAGCCCATTTTAGGGGAGGTACAGCTAGCATGGTGAGAACTGTTAGCAATAGCTGGAAGTGGTGGCATGAGAGGGTGGCAGTACCGCTTTAAGGATCCACGGTTGAAATAGGGGCCCAATTGTCGGAGGGGAGCTGGGAGGAGGGGGCAGATGCTTGTAGGATGAGCTTTGGGAGGCCTCTCCTTAGGCAGGTTTTCAAACTGCAGATGCAGTTTGCTTGAGAGGAGCAGCCCAAAAGGGCACAGTAGTCCCTTGAGGAAAGAAGAGGAGAGGACGAAATTAAATAGCAGGCTTGGAGGGGAGGGGAGTCAGAAAACAAAAGAGGCAAATAAACAGGATGGGAGGGGTTGAAAATTAAACAAAGATAGAATAAGCAGGGAGGAGCTGAAGCAAGCTGGGGGTTGGGGAGGACAGTGAAGTAGCCTCTACAGGAGAGAGATCAGTAGCCTCTCTACAGTTGTGGAAGCAGCTCTGATTTATACCAGGGCACAGAGCTGAAAATTAAACAAAGTGAGAACAGGCAGGGAGATTCTGAAGCAAGTTTTTTGGGGGGGGGCACTGCAGTAGCCTCTATAGGACACAGAGATTAAAGTTGCAGCCCACAGACTTATAACAGCTCTAAGAGAAGGGGCACAGAGCTCAGGGTAGATAGCATCACACTAACTTAAAAAACTCTTATCAAAACTTAAATCAATTCTGAGAAACTCTAAGAGATTTTTACATTAGACTAAACATTGCTTAAAGTGAGAAATCAAAACATTAATTTCTTGGCAGCAGTTCCTAGAGGACTTCTGGATTGCTGCACATAGTGTGGGGAAAAACTCAGCTGGCAAACAGGAGTAAGTGAGATTCTTCCAGGAGTAGATGCCAAAATTCAAAGAGTTCCAACCCGTACCTTGCTTGTATGGTGAGCTTTGGGCAGTTTCATCTTAGGCAGCTTTTCTTGAGAGGAGCAGCCCAAAAGGGCACAGTAGTCCCCTGAGGAAAGAAGGAGAGAGGATGAAATTAAAGAGCAGGCTTGGAAGGGAGGGGAGTCAGAAAACGAAAGAGACCAATAAACAGGATGGGAGGGGTTGAAAATTAAACAAAGATAGAATAAGCAGGGAGGTTCTGAAGCAAGCTGGGGGGTTGGGGAGGACAGTGAAGTAGCCTCTACAGGAGAGAGATCAGTAGCCTCTCTACAGTTGTGGAAGCAGCTCTGATTTATACCAGGGCACAGAGCTGAAAATTAAACAAAGTGAAAACAGGCAGGGAGATTCTGAAGCAAGTTTTGGGGGGGGCACTGCAGTAGCCTCTATAGGACACAAAGGTCAAAGCTGCAGCCCACAGAATTACAACAGCTCTAAGAGAAGGGACACAGAGCTCAGGGCAGATAGCATCAATCTAGCTTAAAAAAGCTATATCAAAACCTAAATCAACTCTTAGACTCAAAGAGATCTCTACATCAGACTAAATATTGCTTAAAGTGAGAAATCAAAACATTTCAAGCAGAGAGCAGTCCTGGCATTAATTTCTTGGCAGCACTTCCTAGAGGACTTCTGGATTGCTGCACAGTGTGGGGAAATACTCAGCTGGCAAACAGAAGCAAGTGAGATTCTTCCAGGGGTAGATGCCAAAATTCAAAGTTCCAACCCGTACCTTGCTTGTATGGTGAGCTTCGGGCAGCTTCATCTTAGGCAGGTTTTCAAGCTACAGATGCAGTTTGCTTGATAGGAGTAGCCCAAAAGGGCATAATATTCCTCTTGCTTGTAGGGTGAGCTTTGAGTGGCTTCACCTTAGGCAGGTTTTCAAATTGCAGATGCAGATTACTTGAGAGGAGCAGCCCAAAAGGGCACAGTAGTCCCCTTGCTTGTAGGGTGAGCTTCAGGCGTCTTCACCTTAGACAGGTTTTCAAACTGGAGATGCAGTTTGCTTGAGAGGAGCAGCCCAAAAGAGCACAGTAGTCCCCTTGCTTGTAGGGTGCACTTCGTGCGGCTTCACCTTAGGCAGGTTTTCAATCTGCAGGTGCAGTTTGCTTGAGAAGAGCAGCCCGAAAGGGCACAGTAGTCCCCATGCTTGTAGGGTGAGCTTCGGGCAGCTTCGCCTTAGGCAGGTTTTCAAACTACAAATGCAGTTTGCTTGAGAGGATCAGCCCGAAAGGGCACAGTAGTCCACTTGCTTGTAGGGTGAGATTTGGGCAGCTTCACCGTAGGCAGGTTTTCAAACTGCAGATGCAGTTTTTTGAGAGGAGCAGCCCAAAAGGGCACAGTAGTCCCCTTGCTTGTTGGGTGAGCTTCCGGTGCCTTCGCCTTCAGCAGGTTTCCAAACTGCAGATGTAGTTTGCTTGAATGGAGCAGCCTGAAAGGGCACAGTAGTCTCCTTGCTTGTAGGGTGAATTTTGGGTGGCTTCGCCTTAGGCAGGTTTTCAAACTGCAGATGCAGTTTGCTTGAGAGGAGCAGCCCAAAAGGGCACAGTAGTCCCCTTGCATGTAGGGTGAGCTTCATGCGGCTTCACCTTAGGCAGGTTTTCAAACTGCAGATGCAGTTGGCTTGAGAGGAGCAGCCTGAAAGGGCACAGTAGTCCCTGTACTGTCTTGGGTCCTATTACTGCTTTCTCATCAGAGCTACTGGCATCCGTATCTATTGTTCTGGGGACTGATCTGTAGATGGGGACTCCCTGTTTCAAGTGTCGCATGGTGTACCACCCCACAAGGAATAGCTGATGGTTGGGGATGTGATGAACCATCTTTAAATGTAGTTTTGTGACCTGTGGTCCCCTTGTTCCACTTCAAGTGCTTTAGAAACCTCATGTATAGTCCTCCAATTGTGCCAGTCCATGCATGCTGCCATGAGTTCCAGGGACTGTGTCTACTCCCCAACTGCATGCCATCTATGAGCTGTTACCCACTTGTAGTAGATCACTGAGTTGTCAGTATGGGTATCTGAGGGGCTGAGTATCCCTTGAGTCAAGTCACAGACTAGCCCCAAGGTATTCAAGTGTTGTTGTCAGAGTAAGGTGGATCTTTTCTGTGTTGACGAGCCCTCCATGATTGGTCAGCCAACTACTGCTTTCGTTTGGTAGCATCCAGGGCTGAAGTTACTGTCCTGGCTCAGATTAACCCATCATCTAGATATAGACTGACGTGTATCCCTTTAGTCTTCTGCTAGACTTACATGGTCACCTAGAACTTGGTGATCACCCTGGAAGACAGTGTCAGCCATACGGGAAAAAGTAGTTTGGGGCGCTTGGGACCCCTCCTTGTAGTGTTAACCACCTCTGGTCTGTGGGGCAACATTGTAGACTGGGGGATGTGAGACAATTAACTCATTGCCATGTGCTGAAATGGTAAAAACATCCTTACAGTAACTAGTTAAGTAGTGTTAGTATAAGAAGCCAACAGGGTTCATTCATCAACCTGGCAAATTTCCCTGCCCGTTCCCCAGCCTGTAATCCACTCGTAGCCATTTGTTGGCCCTCTGTGATGTCCATATAGTGTTGCAGTCTGTGGAGTTTCATTCATCCCCTATGTCTCTGTGATGTCCTATTGGGGGTGCAGCCTGAAAAATGTTCAGCATAGGCCAAGCTGCTGAGTGAGTCAAGTAAAGGGACAGATAATGTGCCTTTCATGAGAGGTGGTCTGGGAGCAGATTGCAAGTGGACAGATGTTGCGATATTGTAGTTATTTGAGGCAGAGCATCATATGGGGAGGAACAAAAGATTGAACAGTTTAGGAGCAAACTCTGCCCAGACACGTATCATGTTCAGACAGTGACAGGAATACTGTGAAGACCTTTACAGCAACAAAATCAGTAGCTCGCTGCATTTCTCCCTGGTATTCCCAACACTGCTGTCTCCAGGGATATCACCCCCTTCCTGAATCAACTCCGACTCAGAGTTGGTTATCTATATTGTGGGGGGTGCAGGAGGCATTGCTTTCCCAGACGGCACAATTCTGACTGTTGGCATTGTACCATTACTGTAATGCCATTTGACACAATTCATGTTGCTGTGGTTTGGTGGAACTGCCTTGACATGGTAGCAGATCGCCAGAGCAAGGCCAATGTTGTATGGACACCAGGCAGAGTCTGCAGACAGACCACTATTACTGAGGTGCTCCAAGACCATGGGCCACAGCTGGAGGAGCCATGGCACCTATGGGGAGTAATGTCTATGTTTGGCCCTCCCCTGGCTGAAACAAGTTGAGCACGGTGTGTAGGGCATTGAACGTAGTGGTAGCCAGGAACAAGGTAGCCAGCTCTGCATCACTGCCCCCCAAGTGGAGAGGATGTGAGCGCAGTTGGTAGGGTCTGGGCATATTGGGAGCTGGGAGCCAGACAGCCAGCTCTTCAAGGTTGTGGCTGCTCAGGGTAGGGGTGTGTGAATTAAAAATAGTGGGTGCCAGGAGCTGGCTCACCCCAGCTATGACTGTTGATACTATGGGCCAGATGTTCCTCTCTGCTAAGCAGTTCCTACCAAGCTGAATGGGCTGTGCTCCTATACTGGGACTGGGCAGATTGATCCAAGAGGGGGATGCAGGGATGAGACACTGCATGCCAGTGTTCTGTGGATTGATCTACTCAAGGAAGACTCGCAGTGAGGCATCAGTCAGGGGGCAAGTTTGGGGCTAGCTGAACTCCTGGATCCCATAGAGTAGCATTCCTGTCCCCAGGTAGCTCCTAATGCGCACCATGTAAAAGTTGCAGTTTTGAAAGTCTGAGTGTTTTAAAGGTTTGCCTCGTAAATTTGCATTCATGAAGTGGAAGTGCACTTTGAGCCATTTGTGCAGGTTGAGATGTACAGCCTGAAATTGCCTCAGTGCCCTGCTCCCGAGTGGCAGCTGGGGCGGTAGGCTAGGAACCCTATGAAAGTTGCATGGGAGCAGCCATTGGTGGTGCTGCCTCAACCACTTGGCTGAACAAGGTGAGCAGGGAGGGAGTATCTCTTGGATCCTGCTGTGGGAGAATGGGGTTCAGACCAGAAAACAGCTCCCTAGTTGGCCAAGCACAATCCTTTGTCATCTCATTAGTAGCTGTTAGAACCTGGGGGGGGTTGCCTGATCAGGTTACTCTGATGTGCCATTAGGGACTAGTCTGTCCTAAAAATGAATGAATGAACACAAGACAAAAAGCACATTCTAAGAGGATAGGCACCCCCAAAAACTGACAGTGGTATGGGTTAAGTACAGTGACCGTTGCCCATAGGCAAAGCACAACTGCCATAACCTAATCAGCTTAGCCATGTCAAGAACAAAGAATGCTTAACCTATCACGGGGAACAAGGGAACAGGCAGATCAGCGACCCCATGGAAGTTGCAAACATTTTCAATTCCTTTTTTGGGGACTTTGAGAAATATAAACTCTCCACTCATACCCCCCCAGCCACCCCCACCCATTCTGAAAAATATACCCACCCCTGCACCAAGACAAGCCCCAATTTCTATTTCCGGGCCTTCAAGCCCCAGACACCGTCAAAAGCATCCAGAGAAACAACCCTAAACCACGTCTTGAGGCCGATGGTATTGACTACAAAATTCTCAAGCTATGTATCATACCACTTGCTGTCCCCCTGACCAACATCCTAAACCATTCTCTATGCTCTGGCTCTTTCCCAAGCATCTGGAAAACAGCCACCGTTAAACCCCTTTTCAAATCTGGGGCAAGGAGTGATGTTGGGAATTACCGACCCATCTCTCTCCTTGTTCCCCTCTCAAAAATCTTTGAAAAAGTTGTTCATTCTCAACTTACGGCCATCCTCAGCGATCACAATCTTCTTTCTGTAGCTCAGTATGGCTTTAGAGCTGGCCACAGCAATGAAACTACACTGGTCAAGTTCACTAGTGATATTAACAAGGCAAATGACTCAGATCAGTACACAGGCTCTGTCTTCGTCGACTTGACCAAGGCCTTTGACCTGGTCAACTATAGCCTTCTTCTAGACACCCTCTTAGGCCTTCAAATATCCAAGGACGCGGTAAAATGAGTCAGTAGCTACATTTCACATAGAGCCCAGAAGACTACTATAAACGGGCACTTGTCGGAGGACTGCCAAATTAAATATGGGGTCCCTCAGGGCTCCATTTTAGGACAACTTATTTTCCCTCTTTTTATTAATAATCTCCCCAATATCTGCTGGTCAACTAAAATTGTTCTCTATGAGGATGGTGCTGCACTCTACTGCAGTAATAAAAACCTTGAAAAAATGTTCTCCAAACTACAAGCTGATTTTACCAAGCTTCACTCATAGTTCCCTTCAAAAAATATAGTTCCCAGCTCTAAGAAGACTAAGATTATGATGTCCTCAGGCCCTAGGGAAACTATTGAAAGAAGTCTTACCCTCACAGATATGCTGGGGAACAGCATTAAGAAAGTAGAAGACTTTAAATACCTGAGGCTGTTCCTAGACTTACTTAACTTACCACATCCATATAGCTAACCTCGTCCAAAAACTCCTCATGAGGCTAGGGCTACTTTATAGAACAGGAAGTACCTGATACCCACCTCCAGATTGTGGCTTGCCTGCTCCCTGCTCCTGCCCCTTCTTGAGTATGGTTCTATTGTCTACTCCTGCCCCCCACCTCTCTACTTTTCTCCAGACTTAGGACTTCTTATAATAATATAGCTCATTTCATCATGGACCTTCCATGGTCTAACCATCAGTGTTCTCTTTACACCCCCCCTAAACTGGCTCTCCCCTGAAAGTAGGTTCCATCTTAAAACATTATCATTTTTACACAAGGTCAACTTAAACTGACTTCTGAGAAGCACTTCCTCCCTTTTCCCTAAGTCTGTCCCAAAGTGCTGTACCAGTGGAGCATCTAGTCATATCTTTGACATTCCTTTCTATCACACCTCACATGCCCAAAACTCCATCATTTATGATGGTCCTAAGCTATACAACAATCTACCACCAGATATTCTCATTTCAAGCTCCATCTATTCCTTCAATGCTTCACTCAGAAATCACCTCCTTAAATTTATTTATTTATTTGAGTTTTGGTGACTGGGTATGACCACTGAGACAACTGCAGTCCCTTTTTCAGGGTCAACCCAGAAAATCATCTGTTTGTTCATGCATAAGTCAGCTGTCTCACTGAATAGTAGTTGGCTGTACTGCATGCACAAACTACGATATGTATCTTCCCGTCTTCCTCCTACCCTTTTTACCCACTCTCCCCTCCCTATTCCTCTCCTGCTCTTTATGTAATTATGTAATATGTATGTGATTTGCTCCTGACTGGTTTGGCTATTTCCATTGCATATGACATTATAGCCTCCTGGAAATATTGCATATTCTGTATATTCTGTCTTTTTGCCTCTATGTATATTTTTGTATCTTGTACCTATGTTATCCTTTGTTCAACTGGACATTCGTAAAAAAAGGTCATCTTTGCTCACATACTTTTCCAGTATAAAATAAATCTCATTCATTCATTCATTCATTCATTCACTCATTCATTCATTCACTCATTCATTGAAGATAAGCAAGGATAAGAGTGTAGCACATATTATCTCTAAGGACCAGACTGCATTGTAACCTGTTTAAAAAAAGGACACTGGAGATGGTATTCAAAAACCTCATTTTGGTGTGGCCCCTTGCAGCCTGCAGCAACAAGTGACTGGAGGCAGGATACACACCTGCCGATTGTGAGTGCTCATTACCTTATGTGGAGGAGAGGGAAGGATGGGGGTTCCTTGGTTTATTTTACCCAGGAATCTGTCAGCAGCAATGTAATGAGGGACAGAACTATGCCCCTGTCATGTCATTCCCCCTGTGTGTGAATGAGGTGTGGTGATGCTCCCACCATTTTGATGATGGTGCCATGATGCGTAGTTCTTCCAAGTCAAAATTACTGGTGAATGGACATGTCCAGTGAAATTGCCGGATGGTATAGCAACGGCAGCTAAGACCTTGCACCTTGCGAGAGAACCTCTAGGACAAAGGAGAAATACCTGGTAGGCACAGATCTCAAGTGCCATTCTAGCAGCATGGTCATCCGGCATTCCTTGTAGTTAATGAGAAACAGTGGTCGCGCTGTACTGGACCTTGGAATACGATGGTTAGCACTGTGGACCCACTTAAGGAGGATCTGCTTTGGTAAGGGTAAAAATAGGACAGAGAGTCACACAGTCAGGTGCAGGAGTGGGGCCTCAGCCCCTCTAAGGTAAGAAAGTGGAGGTGGGGCTCTGAGGGAATAATCAGCAGGAAAGAACATCGCTGGGTGGTCGGGAGTGAGATGTCCGGTTCCCATGGCATGAGTGAACTTGCCTTACTGACTCCCAAGCACAAACCTTGTTTAAGCCAGATATAGGTAAAAACTGCAGTAATCACCATGCCACACTTGTGTCTAACATTAAGTGCTTTAGAGCTGCCCTTCCGGGTCTCTATTGCCACTTGAGTGTCCAGGAACTCTATAATTAGTTTGTATTTATTTTTAATAATATATTGTAAGTGTTTGGCTCAAAACCTGTAGCTTCTGAACCCTTGAGCTTGCCCGTCCTGGTGTTTAGAAATTGTCCTATCTGGTAAGAGATTATTTGTTTAAGCAGCTAGCCTGGGACCCCCTGCTGTACTAATGGTGAGATGGAACCTGTGAGAATCACCAGTTAGCCTTGGGGTTAGTAAAAGACCAGGAGTTCTGTAGGGGTTCCAATTTGTTCATATAGATATATATATATATATATATATATATATTTTTTTTGCCTGGGCTCATGTTGTAGCAACTGAACTCGTTGTCTGTTCCCCTCCACACTTTTATTGCTGTGGGCTGCTGTATGTGCCACATTTCTACCCCAGAGGACAGGCAGCATGGGCCGAGGATTGGATGGATGAGTGGAGGCTTCTGACTGTGCAGCTAACGCCTGGCTGAACAAAGTAAGTTGGGTGTTCCTCAGAGCATACTACCGTTAAATGATTGGGGCTGGCACTAATTTTGAATACTCATTTGTGGCTCTGCCCCTGGGTCTACCCTCAGCCAAATGAGGTAGGCTGGAGGGGATACATTCTGAGCTGCAAATGGCTTGAGAAAGGCATTAATATCCTCCGCTGGACTCCCATGCTGAACAAGGAGAGCTGGGGGGGATACTGTTCCTGTTGCTTTTCAGAACATGTACTTGTGGGCAATGGCTTTTTTTTCCTTCATGCCAAGCTTGTTTATGTGAGATTTGCTGCTGATATGCCCTGATGCCACAATTCAAATAGCTAGCCTGCTCTCACAGATGATCTACATGGGTGTAAAAGTAGTCTTGTGCCCTACCAGCCCTTGTGACTGCATGGCATCTTTTTATTTATTTACTTATTTGTTTGTTTATTTGTTTAACCTGGAAATCTGTATGGTTCTTTTTTTTAATGTTAGCAGTCTGCTGAGGGAGCTGATATGGGATGCCCATGCTCTAGGTAATTGGATTAGCAATTTAAAGCAGACTTACCCTCTGAGGATAATTTTTAGTTGGCCGAGAGCCAGATATGTGTGACCAGCCTGTGGAGATGCACAAAGAGAACTGGCAAACCACACCAGGACAAGGGGCAGAGTAGGGTCAGATTACAACTTTTAAATTCTTTGTACATCAGCCTACAGGAAGATTTCACTAGAAACCAATGAGTTAGGACTTGGAGTGCTGTAATAAAGTGCAGAGGATAATAAGGGAATATGTGATGCTGCAGCATATGATAGCGCTTTTATCAATACGAGTGGCAAGTGAGCTCAGGGGGTTATCACGAGTGGCTCTGTGAAGCGGAGCCATGAGTGATTAATCCCTGAACTCACTTGCCACGAGTGTTTATATAAAGCACTATCATATGCTGCAGCATCACATATTCATTTTATATTGTAGGGGTTGACTCTGTATTGTGCATTGCTTCAGTTTTTCTTTGGTTATTTTAGTTGTTTTGTTCCGTGTTTGGGGGTTTCATTTGTGTTTATGTGTTGCTGCACTACAGTTTATTTGATTGGTTGTTTGTGTGGTATAGTGGTTTGTTATTGGTTGTTGGGAGATGTGGGCGGGTGTTTGTTCGTCCGGGTTTCGTTGTGTGCGTCAGGTTGAGAACCTTGTAGTTCAGCATTAGGTTTATCAGTGACATGTACACAGGGCTGATAGCAGGAGTTACACAATGGCAGTCTGAAAACCTGCAGTTCTTGTTGCCTGTGTACACGTCATGACAAGTGAAGTGTTTAGAAGTACTAATAGCACTTTTTATCTGATGGGTTATCAGTCAACCCCTATAATATAATATAATATAATATAATATAATATAATATAATATAATATAATATAATATAATATAATATAATATAATATAATATAATATATGAAAGTAAGCACCTTACTGTTGTAATTCACTCTTTATAAAGTGCCAGGCAGGGGCAAGAAACATTGAGCTATGTATTGTGTCCACTGTATCAACCTTCAACTTGATTTCCATATGGCATAATTAAAAAAATATATTTTATATCACCTTAGTCTTTTTGGTGGTTTTCTACACAGGGTCCAGAGTGTAAGGTTTTGTGCTGTGGTATTATATTTTCACTTGTGCGCCAGCACATTTGTCATCTCTGAGCTGCTTTGCTTGGTGTTGACACTTGAAAAATATATATACATTTTTAAACATGAAATTCATGATAAAGTTTCTCTTGTGGGTTCCCTGTTAGCTATTCTGTTGGTATTAGCCTTAATGCAGGACAATGTGACACAGAAAGAGGGGACTGCTGCATTGTAGAGAAGGGGGGATAGTTTCACCCATAAAAATGTACTGAGCTGTAATAGCTCATTTGACGATATGTCATGGGGCGAAGGGGATGAGGAGAGTGCAGTAATAAATTACAGCAATAATGTTACAATCATAATAAACAATAGTAAAAAAGTACATGGTAGACAATTAAGAGGCAGCACAGTTTTCAATAGTGCAAAACAAACCATATCAATGGTATATCAATAGCGTAACAGTTCAGTAATATGCAACTGACAGTACAATGAGGGAGAGAAAGGAGGAGTGGTGGGAACAGTCTGGGGAAGAAGTAATGGCAGTAGTGAGTAGTGAATTCACTGAGGATAGATTTCAGTTACAGTATAGGGAAGAGTGAGTAAATAGCAAAAGGGAGGTGCTCCAAAATCTGGAGATGCAGACGGAGAAAGCAGCTTGACCAGCAGAGAATTTTATAGGGGGAGGGTGAGACAGCAGGATAGCTGATTTGCCCCAAACCAGTGCTGGATGTTGTTGATGTTCAGTTTGAGATGAGTCAGGAGGTCAGAGGAAGAGGAACCAGAGGCATAAAGAACCATGTCATTTTTTTTTTTTTTTTAGTTTTTGTTGACTGGGAAAGGAGGACTAGGCAATTGTGCTTATTTTCAGCCTCGTCCTGGGGTGAAGGGGAAGATGCAGATGCAAACCAACATATAGGACCAGATTAAGCTGTCGGTGATATTTCAGTGAATGGGGGGAAATTTGACCAGGACACCGGGGAAATTCCCCAACTCTCCAGTGGTGGGTCCTTTGGCCATCTGGCATACTGCCAAGATGGCTGCTTTGTCTGAACCTGAGCATGAGCTCCATCTGGGAACAGGGGAGAGGGCCTCCTTCCTTGTTTCTGTGCTACCTGAGACCATGCCTGATTCTACATTTCATTCATCTGGCTTCATGATGGATATCTCTGATTTCACCAAGTCTGCTCTGTGCAACTTACCTCCTAGCTGCCAGCTTCACAGGTGGAGGAGTTGAGGCTGGATAAGACATTCTGTGACAGGTCCTGGATACAAAGAAATGCCATTTACTGGACCCAATTGCTGAAGCTGATAGGTCCTTTGAAACTAAGAGAAAACAGCTGGATCTGTTTTCTTTTGCCTAACTCGCCAGGGCGCTGCAAGGAACATGCAGGATCCTCTTGCTGCTCAGCTCCCCCATACTGTTGTGATTTTGAACACCACTCCTCTAGATTCAGCTGACTTGCTGCAGCCTAACCTTGCTCCTCCCCAGCTGTTGGACTTGCAGCTACTGGGATCCATGGCTATACCTTCAGTGACTCAGCTGTCTCCTGATGTGCTTCTGCCACCTGCCTGCTCTCCAGCATTCCCAATAGATGCTGTTTCTAATGCTTCCCTGCTCCATGCTTCAGAGGTTTTCCCAACCTCCCAGTCCCGATGACTGCCTCTGTTCCTCTGACTCCTCAGATGTCTGACCATTCCTCTTCTTTAGTGGGCAGACAGCAATGTGTCTTGACTTGAAAGATACTTTCGAAATGGTTTGCAGAGGTGACCCTGATCAGGGTGAGATGGATGTGGGCTGAAGACGGGGCTTCATGGGTCCCAATACCTTCAGAACATTTTCCTTCCCCATAACTCTGAGCATTTCCTTGCAGGGACAAGATGCATTGTACAGATTCCCCTTCAGTTATGGAAATGCCTGTCCCAACTGATGCTGTTTCCTGCAGATCCACAGCTTCTTCTTTGACTTCAGCTCCAGGCTTTTCAATTCCAGGACCTTCCTCTTCACTTTCCCCTGGCACTGCTCCGGATACTGTTCCCCCCCACTCCCAAAAATGTCAGACTTGTTTACCAATGTTAGAGACCCTACTATAAGGAGAAATGTGGTTAGATTACACTATAGGCAAGATTTGGGTTACCACCCTGATAGGATGTACATTATTATATAATAGCTTAAGGAATCACTGGGTCATGTGGCTTCTGGTTTTTATGCAGTGATTCATATCGCAGGTGAAGAAATGTTTGATGTTGGCTTCTGCACATCAGTCTCCTTGGATCACTTTTGGCTTAACTATGAGAAACTAATGGAGTCCCCTCTCTGGACACCCTTCATTGCCATCCCATTGACCAAACTCACTATTAAGACAGTTACCTTTTTATTCAGGAATGAATGTGTGAATATATCTGATGTGCTATACTGGGTAAGAAAGCGCTGCGAGGTCCTAGATACTCCCATCCCCATTATTGACTCAGAGCTTGTCTGAATGGGGGGCTGGAAGATTAAGGTAGCTATTGCAAACAGCTGCAGCTATAGAACACCTGCCAGGTAGCACTTCTACAGGGAGAGACAAAGGTATATGTTTTTACTCAGGTCTGCCCAAAACTTGTCACAAGTGTGGTTTCCACACCCATCTCAGCTCCACTTGTGACGCTGCCTGATGCAGCTGTTTGGAATATGGCAACCTCTCCCATGCCTGTCCCAATCCTGTTCACTGTAATCTTTGTGAGGAACAAGGTCACTGCTTTCATGACTGCCACTGGGTATCACATAATCGATCTGATGGTCTTAATCAGGATGCTATCTTTGCAAAAGTCAGTCTCAGATGTTGACAGATGATCCTGCCCCTGTTTCTTAAGGTGCCATCTTGGGCCCTGACTTAGTTTCCCACCCAACACCTTCAAGGCCTAGTAATGCTGCTACTCAGCATCCCCCTGGTGCCTCCATGCCTATGGAAGTAACCCCTTCAGAAGCCCCACAACTCCCCACTACATCTCTTGTCTCTATGCCCCACCCCCTCCACCTCCTACCCAGTTGATATGGAGTTTCCCCCTATTCCCACCAATAAGAGAGGACAACAAACTAAGGGGAAAGGTAAGCATTCTGCTTCCCCTGCTCTACCACTCCATAATGCTTTTTCTGCTCTGATGTCTTCCTCTCCATGGGGAGACATGGAGGATGAAGAGGGAGGGTCAGATGCTTCCATATCTTCCTCACAAAGGGATCTACAGTCTGATGTGGATGATGGGCAGGATGTACAGCTTGCTAAATAAGTCCAGAGCCATATTTGTTCACAGAAACCATTCGGAGGGGGTCTACCCACTTGATTCCTTTGTCCTTCCTTATGCATCTCTCCTTTTTGTCTTTAAACACCAATAGTGTCTTATAGAAATAGATTATTAACATTTTCAGTATTGTATTCTCTTCTAGGTATTATTATTTTCCTACAGGACACACACACCTTAAGACTGCATATGAATTGAAAGCTGCCCAGAAATTTTGGACTTATGGCCAGTCCTTCTGGTCTCAAGGACTGGACAGATGTGATGGCCTTGGGATCCTCTTCAGAGTGTTTGATTTTCAGTTGACCAGACTACTTGACCTTTCCCCAGGGAGGGCACTGTTACTGGACCTTACTCTGGGTCCTTTGTCTCTTGGATTGATTAATGTCTATGCACCCTGGTACAACTTTTCTGGACAATACAACCCTTTTTATTCACCTCCCAGTTGTTATTGCTGGGGAGGGGGTGATCTCAACTGTGGTTTAAGCTTAACAGACAGGAGTGGAAAAACTACTAAGGTATACTGTGATTCAGCTTTTTTGAATTCCATGATCATGACAGCATGCTTGCATGATAGCCAATCTACTCTACCAGTTTCTCCTCAATCCACCTTTATGAAGGTTTCATCGAATACCCATATCGATTTTTCTTTTTATTCCCAGAACTACAAGTAACACACTCAACTGTCATTCTGGTGGAAAATTTGGACCATTTGGTGTTACATTGCTCACGCTCGGTATGGTCCCACTCCCCAAGCTTGACCCTGGCTTCTTAATACTCAGTTGCTATCAGACCCTAAAATCCGAATCAGTTGGTTGAATTAATTTTTTGCCAGATGGTCCATCTTGAGTGCCTACAACGACTTTGCCAAATGGTGAGAAGACTATTAACACATTTTCCATTCTTTTTTTCATAGGGAAGCATGTCATTTACATACCTCTAGATATTTGACGTACTTGAATTTCAGATATCGTTTACAAAACCTCATTTCTGATATGCATTCCACAGGCAGGGATTACACAATGGATATTGCCTCACTAAAGTCTGAAATGCTGTCATACCAATATGACAGACCAAAATCCCCGGAACGGGAATTGAAATTTGGCACCCAGGGTCAAAAACAATCATCGGATAATTTTAAGGCCTGCAACACCAGATTTAAGTGAAGAAATATGTGGGCTATCTGCACATCTATCCATACATCTCCTTCCTCTACAACCGCCAACATCATAAATATGATACATGCACATGTCCAGACTAAATTTGGCTCTCCAGCCAGTCCTGGTTTCGCCAAGTTTTCTCCCAGTCCTTATATCTCCTGCTCCTACCTTCGTATACAGTATATGCGAGTCTTTGATCCTCCCTGTCTCATTGTCAGAGGTAGTCATGGCTATTAAGGGATTGCCCACAAATATTGCACCTGGGATGGATGGACTTCCCCCAAAGCTCTACAAGACATTTGTGGATTTCTTGACACCCACACTGCAGATATTATTCACTCAGGTGCTAGTAAAGGGTCCCCTACCATCCTCCATGGGTGAAGCCCTCCTCATTTTTTTATATAGAAAAAGTGAACGGACACTGTTGGAAAATTGGAAATCACTGTGTCTCCTTAATATGGTCTACAAGATACTTGCCAAACTGCTGGCTACTAGACTGACCTAGGCACCAGACATCCTGATTTCTAGAAACCAGAGTTCTGCTGTTCCCTCACGCCAGATTACTGATAATCTCATACTACTTCAAGAAGTATTTTAATTGAGTAAGCAGGGTAATTATAGTCGGGGGTAGGAGGAAGTATGCTGTTGGTTAACTAGGATCTGCAGCTTATCCAATAGGTATGGAAATGGGCAGACTGGGTGGGCCAAGTGGTCCTTATCTGTTGTCAATGTCTATGTTTCTGTGGTCTATGTTTCTATGGTTACATTATCTCCCTGGATCAGGAGCAAGCTTTTGACCGGATTTCCATGTCCTACTTGTTTGACATTCTCTTACAATAAGGCATCCCCCCCCCCCTTTTGTGTCCTGGATCCAGAAGCTGCACTGAACCACACAAATGATACCTTATGTGAATTATTTTATGGGTCCTCCTGTTGTACATTGCAGAGGGGTGAGACAGGGCTGTCCATTGAGCCCTATGCTCTATGTGTTCTCCATTGACACTCTTTGGTATCTCCTTGCTTCTACAATGATCTGTGATTTACAGCTTATGACTGACACTCTGAAACTCAGATTGATGGCACACGCTGACAACCTGTGCATATTCTTATGGGACTCGGAAATGCCATTAAGTCCCTGATGAGTGACTTTTCTTTGATATCAGGTTCTAAAATAAACTATACCACGAGTGTGGCAATACCATTAGGTGATTTAGCTCAGTTGCCCATCTCAGCTTGTTTGGGAATTACAGTGAGCTCTGAACCGGTGAAACTCCTTGGTACATATTTTAATCACTTGACACAGTGGTTTTTAATTGGGAAGATCAGATCAAAAAGCAGAAAGCATTTTGGTTAATTGGAAACACAGAAATTTGGCTAACTCCAAGACAATTTATTTAATTAAATCTTTATTATTGCCCTGTTTCACATAACTTAGCTCCCCCCCCCACCCGTTTGGAAACAATGTTGTATAGTATTTTTTTTTTCAGGGGTTGTGGGGTTCACACCTCAGCACAATTCCGAGGAATGTTACCTTTTTACACAGAAACAAAGGTGGGCTACATATGGTGAACTCAATAGTGTTTTATTTTAGGATATGTTTTTTGTGTAACTTGGGTGGTGCTCAAGCTGTCTGGGTCCCCCTGGTGGAAGATTGGTTAGTACCTTTTTGACTTACTGGAACATGCAGGGGCCAGGCCCCCAGGTATCCATGTCCATATGGTACCAACCCATTTGCTATCTGCTATTAACAAGCTCTTCCATTGGCATATAATGTTTACGAATTGTTCTTCACATTCCAGAAAGAGCCTGCACATGCATATTCTTGCTGGTAATTTTACCTCCCAACTGGAGCTGAGATTTTGCCCTCCTACTGATCTTTCTACACTGCTGTCTCAGTTTACAAATAAATGCATCCCATTTTATATGTAGGATGTTTTTTTGGCTCAGCCTGCAAGGTAAGTTGGCAGTCTGAGACTCTCTGAAACACAAATCTGTATTAGACCGCATATGTCCTAGATGTATCTGTGCAGGGACACTGGAGACACAGTCTCACTTTTTCTTTGAATGCCCATTTAGCCTGGCCTTTTGGCAACACCATAATATGTTGTGGTATGCCCTAATTTTACCAAGGTCACTTATAACATAGTTTTGCTGGGTCTTTACCCCCTTTCATTGTCGGGGTTCACCACATGTACTCTCCAGGTGTGCTTTGCTGTATGTAAATATTTTCCTTGGCAAGCTCATTATGCATATACACTGCAATAGAACATGATTCAGCCTTATGCAGTTACACATATGGTACATATCCAGGTTAAAACATTGTGCCTGAATGATAAATCTTGTTTTACTGTAGCTCTATTCCATAAACTGTGGTTAGGCTTTCATCATGCATTTGTATAGGACACATATTGCACTTGTTTTGTGATTTCTGATATGCACATTTCCTGACAGTTTTGTTTGATATATTTGACTCAATAAAATTCCCCTACACTTTTCAAGAAGTGCCATGGGATCTTCAATGTCCACCTGAACAACCACCACAAGAACAGGCAGACAGGACCTCAGTTTAACATCTCATCTGAAAGATGGCACCTTAGAAGTGCAGCACCCCCTAATGATGCACTACAGTGCCAGTATTGGGATTTATCCCACGTTCCCAGTGAGGGGCTAGAATCCACAACCTTCTGATCTTCTGGCCTCAGAGAAGAGTGTGCTACCTGCTGAGTCACTGGCACAGCATTTATGTGAATGGATGCAGAGGAGCAGGCTAGGGGACGATCACTTAAGAAAATGAAGAATAGGAAGGGGCAAGGATAGATCCTCAGGGGATACCAGAGTGAATATGGAGAGATGGGGCGCTTGAGTCACCAATACAGACAGCTTGGGTCTTACCTTTAAGGTACGAGTAAAACCATTCAGCACAGGAGGAGGAGGAGATCCCAACCACTTTAAACTTGTCCAGGAGCACAGGGTGTGCAACAGTGTTGAAGACTTTGGCCAGGTTAACAAAGATGGCAGAGGTGAGCAGCCCTTAGTCCATGACAAAATGGATGGAATCAGTGAGCCTTAGGAAGAAGGTGGTGGTGGAGTGGAATTTCCTGAAGTCAGAATGGTAGGGAGTGACGACAGAGGAGTCATCAAGGAAAGGGGAGACTTGGGAAAAGATCAGAGGCCTGATTCACAAAGCTCCCAGGGGCAGTGCAAGGGGAGTGCACCCAAAAGAGTGATGCAAAGTGACCCTTGCACCAAATGATGCCCCAGGAACAATTCACAAAGACAGGCTATATCAGCCACACACAGTCTGCACCTAACTGTCCTTGTGTCACCCTTGAACCATACACTTGTGCTGCAGTATGGTGCCAGGGGCTTGCAGCAGATGCAGACTGCCACTACCCCTGGATCGCAATTCACAAAACTCCCCCGGTGGTGACATTTCCAAGTACTCTTAGATCAGCACTGGCTGGCATAAGGGTACTTAGAATTTCACCATCAAGGGAGTTACCCAGGAAGTGGCAATACACTGCAGTCTCCCCTCCCCGATGTCCCCGATCATTACATAGCCTGACAACCCCTTTCCCTGGTAGTCTAGTGGCCCCCTCCCTGAACCCTGATCCTGATGAAATTATAAATTATATTGGCCCCTTCTCCCTGGTAGTCCACTGCCCCCTAAACCCTAATCCATATGAAATAATAAAATATAGTGTCCCCTTTACCCTGGTAGTCTAGTGGGCCCCCCTCACCCGGTAGTGCCCTACCACCCCACCGCCTCAACCCATAAAGGGGCAGGCAACTGGCACAGCCCACCTCTCACCACTGTGGCCAGACACAGACTGATTTCTGAATGAGCACATACTGTACATACTATGCGCTCAGTGACTGACAGCTCACTGAGTGCATACCAAGTACAGTAAGCACTCATGCAGAGCTTAGTCAGTGGCTGGCTGTAGTGGAGAAAGGTGGGCTGTGCCAGTCGCCAGCCCCTTTATGGGTTTGGGGATCAGGGTGGTATGGCACTGCCAGGTGAGGGGCCCACTAGACTACCAGGGAATAGGGGTCAGTATATATATATATTTTTTTTATTTCATAGGGGTAGGCGTTTGGGGAGGGGGGCCACTAGACTGCCAGGGAACAGGGGCATATATTTATGGCAAGGATCGGAGATGGGGTGCAGGTGTGCTTATGCACATTGCTGCAGGCTTGCAGCACCCTGTCCAGGTGTGCCCTCTGTTTGGCACACTGCCAGGGTTGCCACAAGCCATGGGACTTTGCCACTGGAACCCCACCAATAACAGAATCAGGCGCAGTGTCCATTGTGCATGGGCAATTGGTGTAAGTTGCCTTTGGTGCAGCCTGCACCAAGTTTTGTGAATTGGGCCCCAGGTGTTTCTGAAGTTTAAGTAGAGTGAGGAAGAGGGAGATGGAGTGGTAGTTACAAGGGAGTGAGGGCCACCCTCTTTGGGAAGTGGGATGACTGTGGCCTGATTCCACAGATCAGAGACTGAGGCAAGTGACAAGGTATGACTTATGAAGTGGGTGATAGGAAGGGCAATGGCTGGGTTGAAGAGAGACAAGAGTTTGGGGTCAAGGCCATCGGGGCTCACACTTTTGTGTAGGTAAAGAATTAGGAGGGCCATAAAGGTAGCAGAAGGAGTAGTAAGGGAGAACAAGAAGGGGTGTAGGGGCAGACTGAGGCAAAGGAGTAGGGGTTGAGGGGGAGGAGGAGGTGGAGGGAAGGAGGGAAGGAGGGAAGGAGGGAGGGAGAGAGCACAGGTGGTAAAAAAGGAGTTAAAAGATGAGGCAACTGCTGCAGAATCAGAGATCCTACATGGGGAGTCACCTACCATGAGGACAGGGGGTGGAGACTGGGAAGGGCAGGAGAAGAGGGCATGAATGACCTACTGGAAATTTGAGGGGTGGTTAAGGTTGTTCCATACCATGGATGCAAAGTCGTCAGCCTTCACACACCAAGTAGCTCTGGTACAGGAATTGCAAAGTGCCTTATATTAAGTAAGGTCAGCTGGAGAGCCAGTGGACTTGTGGGTCAACCACACAAAGTCACATTCATGATGACAGGACGTGCATGATGACAAGCCATCAACTCCACCATGATCCAAGGAAGGTGTGAACCATGGACCCAAGGTTTTCCTCAGTGGGCATGGTGATCCCAGGCTGACAGGAGTTTGGAGATATAATACTCGAGGGCTCTGTTAATGTTGCTGGCACGTAGAATGGGGGACCAGTCAGTTATCATCAGATCAGCAAGTAATGTGGATAGATCCATTGATAAGAAGGATCTAATCTGGAAGGATTTTGAGTGGCTTTGGGGCAGTGAATCTTATGCACACAACAGACCATATGATGGTCACTGAGGGCTTCAGGGAGGGTACCAGTATCCACAATACAGTGGGGGTGGGAAGAGAGGATGCAGTCCTGAATGGAGTGTTATGGGTTTTGGGGTCAAGTCTGGTGGGATCAGAGATCAGTTGGATAAGCTAGAGAGATGTTACATTTTTAAATAATTTATGATGGCTGGATGAGAGCCTATTGAAACTGAAGTCACCTAGGATGAGCAACTTGCTGTTGGAGGCATGGGGGGACAGGATGGTGAGGAGTTCAACTACAGAGGGAGGTGATATGCCAGGGTAGCAATAGACTCCAGCAGTGAATATGGGGGCAGAGAACGGGAAGGAGATTTTCAGGAGAAATATCTCATAGGCAGAAGGGGGAGATATGGACAGCAAGGGTTCAAAGTGGGTATAGGGGAAAAGGTAGATGACTATACTTCTGCCCTTTGACAACACTTTACTCCATCCCTTTTTTGAATGCATTAATATCAGAATGCCACCAGAAAATATCACAAATGGTCTAGAGAGTGGGCCTGACAAATGTAATGTGTAATTATTGAATCATGTAACAGAAAAACATGTATAATAGCACCTAAATGCCCAGTAGCATTCTAAAGTGCAAAAAGGAATAAATAAAGAGAAGTGAGTGTCACAACAGGAACAAAACTAAATTCATATGGGCTCACTATAAGACTGAGATAGCCAGGGAATGAATGCTAGAAAGTTCCTAGGAAAATTCAAATACTAGAAAACAATGCAAGCAAGGAATGGGTACAATAGGAAGCTAAATATTAGTACTAGGTGCCCAGTGGTTGCCCACATAAGGGGCACAGGGGGTAAAGGAGAAGGCAGATTATAGGTAAAGGGAATTGAGGAAAGCAAGTAGGGGGTGGTTGCTAGTTGTAATAGCAGGTCAGGTGTGAGTAGAGAGATCAGAAAGGTAGGTTTTGAAGGAGAGGGAGGAGGAGGAGGAGGAATGGTGATCAGCTGAAGGGTTATTCCAGAGGCAGAGAAAGAGACAGTCCACCAAAAAAAGCGGACATTTTCTAACCCCCTGCCCTTGTCCATTCTTTCGGTTCCAAAATATATGGCTAGAAAATGACATAAATGTTTTTCCTTGCAAGTGAAAATTGCAGTATGTAATTTATGCCCCGATATTCAGAACAGGGCACAAGCGCACCACAACGGTCTGAACTGCACATGTGCTCACCTGTCTCTCAGTGATATTTACATGGATAGTGCTTGCTGATGGAGCAACACTATCTGACTGAATATCGGGTCATGCTGGTGCATTGCTAAGTGGATCTGGGCAGCGCTGATACAGACCAGGACTGCATATGGCCCACAGGAGAAAGTGCTGCCCGAAATGGGATAGCTGCAGGTGGCCATATTCAGCTTGAGTATGCACGTGAGCTCAATGGGCATGCAAGGAGCTATGGGGCCACCTGCATGACCGTTAGGGGCTCATTTACATGTGGCACAGGAGCCCCTCAGCACCCCTTACTGTGGATAAAGAAAGCCTTGAAGGCACAGTGGTCACCCAAGATCACCTGTTTGCTATTTGTTATAGTTACCCTTATGGTGCAGTGCTTCTTCCTCCCCTGCCAATCACCAGTTTCCATTTATTACAGTTCTCCACCAGAATAACTACAGTATAAGAAATGTAAACCAGATGATCGGGGGAACTGCTAGACCACCAGGTTAACTATAACAAATGATAAATTGGAAATCTTGGGGTGGGGGGGCCGCTGTACAACCAGGGAAACTATTATCTATAGAAAATGGGCAATTGAGGGAGGGTAGAATGTAGCTTGGCACAGGGGTGGGTGGCTGCAGTACAGCAGCAATGCTTTTGAGGGTAGAGGTGTGGTCTTAGCACCCATTAAAGACATGATTTTCTGTGGTGATAAACAGTGTTGCTTGGAGGAGGTTGTTTACTGCTGCTGCAAACCTTTGCATATGCCACTGAGCTGGTATGCATGAGGGGACCCCCTCATTTGCATAGGCGCAACATATAGTTAACACTTTGGCACTGCCGGGTTTGGGAAATGGAAACCTCTTTAATGATCTGATTTAGATGTACAGTACAACATATTCTACAACCCTTATATTCTTTTTAAAAAATTGACTTGCATGGGACTTTAGTTTTTTCAGGGGGGAGAACTGTGACAGTTAGGTCAGGTGAGTTCTTTGCTGTTGCTGCCCTTTTTCAGCCCGTACGCCAGAAGCTGTTGTGCTTCTTCTACAGGGAGCCTCCTGCAAGCTCCAGTGACAATGGGTTGGGTGGATACCCCATGTCATTGCATTATTGGCATCTGCCCCCCCCCCACACAATTCAGATTGCAGTAAAAAAACTGCATGTGGCATTCCAGTCAATCTCAGCAACAGAGAGTCAGCCAGCAGGCAAGGAGTTTTCCCAGCACACACAATGGCAAGCCACAATCCCAGTAGAGCTTTGTTTGCTTGGCCAAAATATTTATATAATAAGTGGTGATCATTTTTTTCTCATAGCAGAAGCTTGTTACTATTCCCCATTATAACCCATGGGTTATAACCATGAACATGCACCAGCTTCTGCTCAACCCTGCTAATGCTCAGTCACCTGTGTGGCTCTCACAAGTACCATCAATTGGTAATCAGCAGCTGTAAATACTGTATAAATTTCCCAACGATGATCAAATATCAAAAAACATCTATCAAAACAATGCTGAGAAGTGTATTTAGTCCACATTATCAAGACTGTGTTCATATCTTTTTCATCATTGTCACAGTAATATGCAAATGAGGTGCAGAGTTGCAACTCTAAACTCTGAACCTTATTTGCATATCACCATGATAACGACAACCCAGATCTGAACAAAATCTTCAGAATATGAACTTAAAATACCTCTTAACAAAGATTTAATCTTGTTTTTCGGAAATTTAAAAATCTACCATGATAAGTTAACAGTTGTCTGCTGCTTTCACTACCTGTCATTTTCAATGAAGGAACTATGCCATTGCCATTCTGAAAGACTGTAAGTGAAAAATTATTTGCCAGTTTTAAAAAGTAGCAAAAGCAGTAAAATACACTTTTTTCAAGAGTATACCATGGTTTATTTAGTTTCTTAAGTGTACTGTTACATGTTTTAATGAATAAAAAGTAAACAATACTTTAGTGAAAAACAGTATTTATTTCAATAAAGAGTCCCCCCGGAATTACAGTAAGCAACACATGGGGGGGGGGGAGAGTGCAAAACTCAAATTTAATGCACACCTTCAATGTGGGATGCTTTAAATAACCACTCAGACTTTGCCCTCAAGGTTTGTGCATAAAACTTTTGTTACGCACTCACCCTCATGTTTTTGTAATATAGTGTGCTGCAGTAGAGACATCATTATGTTGTTGTGCTGCAGTAGTGATGTCACTACTGTAGCACAACAACTTAGAATTCTGCCACTCAGTTGCTTTCCTCTATCCAATTTGAGCTGGAAACTGTTTTTTTTTTTTCAAATTTGAACTTACAGAAAAAGCCGCAGCACATTTGCTTACCCACCAATCCTCAAGTGCCTCCTCACCAGTTCACTGAAAGGAAGCAGAGTGTCTGAAATTGGGCATGGATGCCAGTATACAATAAAAGATAATATGTGGGCATCCTTACACAGACAAGCCTGTATCTCCATCTTGAGTTTTTAATAGTATCCATTGAACCTCTCAAACTTTGCTTTTGAGGTTCCTTGTTGCCATAAACCCTCTTGATGCAGATATAGGCTTCTTCTGTATAGCTGCCTATACATTATCCTACATAACAAAAACACAAAACAGGATGGTTGACAGTTTGTTATCTCTAATTATGTATTCTAAGATTTGTTTTTCCTAGCACATAGATTACTACTAGGGATAGATTTAAGACACAAACTATGTACAGCATAATGCAGTGACAGGGATTTTGTTTTCATTTCATATGTGGAGCTTTAGTCATGAATTATTAAAAAAAAAATACTTATTTACAGAATCCAAAGTGGCAATGTAAATGACAAAACAGTTATTGTGAATGATTCAAACGAGTGAGTAGATATGCATGAATTATAGTAGAATTTTAATATGCTGAGGACTTTTTAATATGACTTTTTTAATAGCAGGAATACCACAGAATTTGCTTCCTTCATTTTACAGCTGCATGATGAAACCATGCTGGCGTATTGCTATTACATAACAGAACGATGGTGGAAGCATGTTGTCAGATTCCTAGACAGTGTCCTTCCACAGTAGAATCAAAGCACATGCTGTCCTGGCCATTGACCACAATGCTAGTCACCCCCCCCCTTACCCCGTGCATTATTTTCTAGCTCTGTGCTTACTTCTGGTTCACTTCTGAGTTTGGAGCACTGAGGACTCACTATCTATCTACAGTTAATTCCACTTGTATGCACATGCTCAGGACCACTGAAATCTGTGCATAGAAGTGGAATGGCATCCAAGCAAAACTGCAGTGTTGCCGTTTTATGGCTGCATACCACAGGGCTGTCTTGCATGTGTTGTCCTTAGAGACCAGAATGATAGAAGATAATTATTTGCAGCTCATGTTGTCATGGTAATAATGCTTAACAACAAAGTCACCATAGTAAAGTATGTTCAAATACAAAAAAGTAAGAAACAAGACCTCAACAACATATCGCAATGTGTACCTGTGTGAGACTAAGATGCCAATCATTTGTGGACCTCTGAGAAATTGAGAGTGTGATATTAAAAATACTGATTCAAATGTTACCAGTAATGACTACTACTAAACTGTGTTACTTCAACAAAATATATGTATGTAGGTAGGCTGCTGGTGAGAACCACAGTACAGGTGCCAGTCACTCAAAGGCTTGTAAATAAATGAGATGGTGTCTGAGACTGAACTGAAATGCATATTGTATAAAAATAAAATTGGCATGATTTGGGCAGGAAATCTGGGAAAGTCAATTTTTACCGATCTGAGCTAGATTCTGCATCGAAATGCCCTACCAAGTTCAGGTCCACACTAAAAGAACTGACTGGATATTCTCCAGGAAATGTTCTTCCCTCCAAAATTACCACTGACAATGCTGTAATCAATGACAGAAATGAGATCCTGCAGGCCTTCAACAATCATTTTGCCACTGCAGGCCTAGCATTTGATACCGCACTGGTAAGTAGACTACACACACAGATCAACACTAAGCTCCAGGAACCGAGTAACAATATCGTAACCTTCTCTTACCCACCTCCGTAAAGGAAGTTGAAAATCTTCTCCTAAAATTGGACACTAAAAAAAGTGCTGGGGCTGACTTCTTTGACCCATATTACTTGAAATTTGCTAATCACATCCTTGCCGCACCTATCTCTCACTTATTCAACCTGTCCTTATTGCAAGGTTCCCTCCCTCAGTTATGGAAAATTGCTCACGTCATCCCCCTGTTTAAATTAGGGGATCCCTGTGACCTAAATAACTATAGGCTGATCTCCCTCCTCCCCATATTCTCCAAGCTCCTAGAAAAAATTGTGGATACCCAGCTGAGATCTTTCATAGACAACTTGAACTTACTAAACCCTATGAAGTCAGGCTTCAGAGCAAAGCACGGTACCATTACAGCCCTGGCAAAAGTAACTAACGACTGGCAACGGGACTTAGACAACAAAAAATTCATCTGTGCAGTTTTTCTGGATCTCAGTAAGGCCTCCAACACCATCGACCACTGTTTGCTCCTCTCCACTTTTCAAACAATAGGCCTAGACTGAACCTCCTTGTGTTGGTTCCATGACTACCTCACTGGTAGACAACAACAAATCAAGGCTGAAGGGGAGCTTTCTTCACTTAAACTGATAAAAAGAGGTGTCCCTCAGGGGTCCATATTGGGACCATTACTGTTTGCTATCTATATCAACAGCCTGGATGTAGGCATTAAGAAAGCAAGCATTCACCTGTTTACTGATGACACGGTGCTCAACATAAGCCGTGAATCTCCTGAAGCTCCTGTGGCGACCTGCAAACTGACTTTAACATCCTGCAGCACCAGCTCCTCAGTAAAAGACTACTACTTAACACCAAGAAAACTAAGGCAATGCTATTCTCACCAACTGGCCACGGGGCATATTCTGCCACTGCTGGTCCATTACCTTCTATCTCCGCCTTACTAGGTGAACATCTTGAATACGTACCGAAATTCAAGTATTAGGGTGTCTGGATAGACAATAAACTCTCCTTTGTGGAACATATAGAAGAACTGCTGAAAAAGCTGAGGCAGAGGCTTGGACTCTTCTTCAGAATAAATCGCCTCCTGACTGCAGACTCCAAAAGACAGCTCATCCAATCCACGTTCCTCTCACTAATTGACTATGCTGACTTCATACATGGCCAGTGCCCAGCCTCACACCTTGCTAAATTGGATGTACTGTATCATATAGCTCTGAGATTTATAACAAGCCTCCCCTTTTTCACCCACCAGTGTTCATTATATGCAGCTGTGGGTTGGCCCTCCCTTCAACACAGGCGGTATAGAAATACAGCCCTCTGGACGCTCCAAGCCATCACCAACAAACTCCCGAAATACATTGCTGACTGTCTCCCACTAAGCCTGATTGGGAATTATGCCTTGAGAAGTCACTCGCTGCTTTCCCTGAAAGTACCTAGGGTTGGTACCTGCTTTGGAAGAGCAGCCATAAGCTTTGTACTGCCCACGCTTTGGAATAGGATACAGAAATCACTGAGACTTAGCTCCCCTGTTAGTCTTGCTATTTTCAAGACCCTGTATGCCAAAACATTTGTGAAGCTCTGTAACTGTTTCCACCATTCCTAGTTATCCAGCTGACGTTTCCACTCAATCTAAATCCTTCCCGTTCAAACTAAGTGATCCCTTACCAAGATTACTCCCCCCCCTTCCCTCAGTCCATTCTAGTCCCACTGGTACTACGTACTCACTGCAACACCCCCCCCCATCGCCCACTCTTATGCCCTGATACCACCTGTTTAGTATCCCAGAATCTTTCTGCCAACATCCCTGCCTCCTATGCGTGTGCTTTTCCATATCCCAGGGACTCCTTTACAGGCTATGAACATGTTATTGATGGATAGGATTATAAAGGCATCTCTGTATATATTATTTACCTTCATTTCTACACTGTATATATTTTGTTGTATACGTCTTGCTACTGTTGTTTTATGTATATTTTACTTGTACTCTGTTCTGTACCCCTCATCTTTGCAAACTGCAGGTCCACCTTGTAAATGAGCTTGCTCAATGGTGATCACCTGGGTAAATAAAGATTTTGATTGATTGAGTATTTACTGAGGAGAAGGTAGGGCAGAGCCCACAGTGCTGCATCATGGACACAGGGGAGAGGAAGGTGTGCACAAGTGCCTTTACAAAAGAAAGGGTCCTACAAGAGCTCACTAGAAATGTGCCAAGTGAGTGAAGTTTGATCCATGGAGCAATCCACAAAATCATGCCCATTTCATGGAGCGAAATGCGGAATTTCGCTTGGCGGAGTGGCAAAATTGCACCCAGCAGAATGGCAAAATTTCATCTTCTGCAGCAAAATTCCACCTTCAGTGGCAAAATTTCACCCATGGGAGGTGGAGTTTCACCCTAAGAAGGTGAAATTTTGTTGCAGGAGGTGTAATTTCACCCATGGAAGGTGAAATTTTGCCTAGGCGAAATTCAGTCTTAGGCAGCAAAATTTTGAGAATTGCTCCACCAGGCGAATTTGGTCACTTTGCCGTACCTTAGCCAGTGCAATTTAAATTTGCTGCATATCTAGCACTCGCTAAGCTCAGGGTGGACAAGGCAATAGAACCTGATGGCATACATTCCAAGGTACTAAAAGAGCTATGGATGGAACTAGCAAAGCCATTATCAGAACTGTTTAGTGAGCCTCTGAGCACAGGAGAGGTTTCAGAAGAATGGAAAAGGGTTCATGTGATCCCGCTCCACAACAGTGGCAGCAGGCCGGAGACAGGGAATTACAGACCAGTCAGTCTTACCTCAGCAATGGGCAAGATTATTGAAGCACTCCTTAAGGAAAGGAAAGTGCAACACCTGGAATCCATAGGAGCACAAGATCCAAGACAGCATGGGTTTACAACAGGAAGATCCTGTCAAACTAATCTCATAGATTTCTTTGACTTGGTAACCAGAGTGGTGGACCAAGGGGGTGCAGTTGATGTCACCTACCTTGACTTCAGCAAAACTTTCAATACTGTTCCACATAGAAGATTGATTAATAAGCTGGGTAGGCTCGGGGTGGGTCAGAAGTTGGTCAACTGGGTGGCAAATTGGTTGGCAAGCAGAAAACAGAGAGTGGTGGTAAATGGTATAAAGTCAGAAGAGATGCAAGTCACAAATGGGGTACCTCGAGGATCAGTCCTGAGGCCAGTCCTCTTCAATATCTTCATCAGTGACATTGCAGGTGGACTGGAGAGTAAGGTTTGTCTGTTTGCAGATGACACCAAGATCTGCAACAGAGTAGATGATCCAGATGGGGTGTGCCGAACCAGAAGAGATCTGGATAAACTGGCAAAATGGTCAGAAGAGTGGCACCTGGGATTTAACACAAAGAAGTGCAAGATCATGCACATAGGGAAGATAAACCCTGAAGCTACCTATAGGTTGGGAGGAGAGTTGCTGGCAATCACAAGGGAAGAAAGAGACGTGGGCATCATCATCACAGATGACATGAAATCATCCAAGCAGACCACTAAAGCAGTAGATGAGGCTAGAGGGATGTTGAGGTGTATTAGTAGGGGTATCACAAGTCATAAGAGAGAGAGCTAATAATCTCTCTTTACAAGATACTGGTTAGGACCCATCTGGAGTACTACATGCTGTACTGGAGGCCGCACCTGCACAGAGACATTAACAAAATGGAGGCAGCCCAGAGAAGGACAACCACAATGGTGCAGGGACTGCATCAGAAAACATACAAGGACAGATTAACACAGCTGAATATGTATACCCTAGAGCAAAGGAGGGAGAGAGGTGATATGATCGAAACATTCAAACATCTTAAGAGAATTAGCAAGGTGAAAGAGTCTAACGTGTTTCAATATAAGAAAAATAGCAGGACAAGAGGACACATCATGAGATTAGAGGGAGGCCGATTAAGGGGTTATGTGAGGAAGTTCTTTATCACAGAAGGGGTGGTGGATGCATGGAACGGCCTACCTCAGTAAGTGGTGGATATGAATACAGTGCAGGGCTTCAAACAGGCATGAGATAGCCATAAGGGAGCAATACAGATGAGTATGAATAGATAGGCCATGGATAGAGCAAAGGCCTATGGCACATTCATAAGGTAAAAAAAGAAATGGGCCAACTGGATGGGTCTTGCGGTCCTTATCTGACATTAACATCTATGTTTCTATGAGGAAGAAGTAAATGGATACCCAGTGTATTAGCAAATATGAGGTACTGAGTACACAGTACAAAATGGAATCAGGTATTTACATTGCATAAGTTATTTTCAACTGTAATTTTCAAGTCAGGCATAGACAAATGGTGAGTTATTTCATAAGTGCACATTACGATGGGTAGAAGTAGAGTCTTGTTGAGAAATATTCATGGACCAGGGGACCTAAGGAGAAATGGGGGGGGGGGGTCACATGATCAGCGGTAGCAGGCACATGGGTTGTGGGGAGTGAGCAAAGATAGGAGATGACATTTAATGTTGGTTAGGGAGTCAGAAACTTTAAGGCCTGGGGTAAGGAGTTCCATAGTTTTGAGAATCTGAAGGAGAAGCAGGCCTGCCCTAGGGAGTATTTCCTATGGGAAAGAACCAAGAAAATTGTTCTATGCCTCTAGTTGTATACCTGGTTTCTACTGAGTTCGGAGGACCAGGACCCCGGGGATAACAGTCCCAGCAAGACTTTCTTTGCCAGTGATTAGGGTACTATATTGTAACCAGGAGTCAAGATTCAACCAACCCAGATTATTATAAAGAGTGTACATATGAGAGTCCCACTTCAAATTAAGTACATAGCAGCAGGCTCTGTTCAGCAAGCATCTGACCCTGGCAAGCACTCTGTCACAGGTGGCACCACTGATCACAAGGCCATAATCTATGAGACTGAGGATGTAGCATCTATCTAACTAGAAGTTGTTTTACTTTGGAGTGGAAGCCATTCATGTGCCTGTAAAGCAGACTGAGTCTGGAGTTGGCTGCTTTAATTTATGCGTCCACATGCACTGAGTAGGCTAAGCTGTATCTTGGGTTAGCCCTAGGTACTGTACTTAAAGGAGCCCACCTGCTTAGTCAGGCACCAAAAGTGGAGGTAATGTCCAGAAAAGAGGGAGTAGGGGATTTACATCTAGTATAAAAGAGCTTGGATTTTTTTTTGTATTTAGGACTAGGAGATTGGCAGAGGAGCAGTCTTGGATTGCTGAAAAATTGGTTTGAAGGTTAAGATGGAGTTTGGGTAGATTGCTGTTAGTCGAGGTAATAACATCATCGTCTGCTTATAGGAGATGTTTTGTTGAATGGCAAGCATCAAGAAGTTCATTGATAAAGAGACTGAACAGAAGGAGTCCATGGATCGGTCCTTGGGGACACCCACGGTTACCAATCGATAGTCTGATAAGATGCTTGGCATTCTATTGTTTCATTGGTATGGCTTGGTGGTTACCATTTCTAACAGCTTTGATTATGTTGGCACCAGTATCTGACACTATGAACCCTGGAGATAAAGAATACCGAGTAAGTCATTTCTGGAATTGTTTTTGCAGCTCCTGCAAAGTATTCACAGCAGTGTGGTTTTCCTCAAAAGTGGTGACACATAATGCAGCATGCTTCCTACTGTTTACAGTAGAGCAGAGATTATTACTTACTGACTAAAAACTTGCCCAATGACCTGTAACAGTCATGTAGTCAATTCTTTGGTTGCTAGTCGATATATTTGTGGCTATGTGAAACTGCTTTATCTCAGAGAGTTTTAACTGACTAATGATATCAGTACACAGAAGTCACACAACTGGGGAATAGCCTTTTTTGAGAAATATGTTCAATATGGAATGGTGTACCACTGTTAAATCTGGTTCATGATGTCGAGGAAACCCTTTTGGGCAACCAAAGCAAAAAGGAGTTGACAATCTGCCAACAGCTGTGCAATAGCTCTGGTATCCAGTGAGGATAGCGACTCAACATGAGGACCGTCAAAATGGTGACTCAAAAATGGCGCTATCCTCATGGGCTGCCTGCAAGTGTAGAGACCCTATGCTAAGGTGATCGGAAATAGAGAATAGTGAGGGGAAGGGAAGGGGAAGGATAGGGAAGAGGGTTTGTGAGGGGGTAGTGTGCCTACTGCAGCCAAGCTAGCTGTGTAGTGTGGTGGTGAGGGTGGCTAGCTCCAGCACAGCAGGTATTGGAGACCCGAGGAGGGGGAACTTTGCCACTGGCTATCGCTGCTGTTTTATTTTGTTGCAGTCTGGAGTGTCACCCCCTCCCCAAAATGCACCTCCAGGAGTTGGTTATCCTTAAGCAGAGGGAGGTCTGGCATAAACACTTAGTCTAGTTGCCGGATGTTGGTCACTTTCATGCGTATATTGCTGATTTGTTTTTCAGCGATGTACACTCACTCTAATGGCGACTGCAGTTTCGGGATCACCATTATCACATAGAACCAATGGCTCTATTTAACAGCTGGCATGCTTGATGCTTGTGTTTAAATTTTGATGTCCTCACATCACTTTCTTGTAATGTTAGTTGATGGGAATGAGATCTTTTTCCTTTGGGGGTCATGTATTTTTCATGCATTTTTTCATGTGGAGTACTACTTTGGGATTTTCCAGTACTTGATGGTGTCAGAAAACAATCTGTGTTTGCCTGGGAAGACTGCAAGGACACATCAACTGATTCATTGTCAGTTTTTACTACCAGTTCATTGTCACCATGGTCACTGCCACCACTTCCTCCACTACCGCCCATACCAATCACTCTGCCCAGCCCACTCAATTGGATGTTTTGCCTTTGCATGTCTCATCATTACTGATGTTCCAAAATTTGCTGGATTGTCACAATGACTAACACTCTTTTTGCACAGACTGCATACAACTCGAGAGTTGTCTGCATGGTCTGTATACAATAAATCATACACTAAAGATTTACCTTTTTTGGCATGTGTCACAGTGCCTGGCATTATTCTTTGTACAGTCAAGGGACCTGAAAGAAACCCTACACTGCCATTTCCTTGTTGAGATGAATTGTTCTCATTCATACTCAAGTTCTTATGCTAATATTTAGCATAGGATTTTTTTCTGCAATTGCCTCTTATGCCTTATAGTGACATCCTCTCCTACGAACTCATCAAAGGTAGTACCAACCTAATCTCCACAAGATTCAGAAGAATTGGAAGTGTCATCATTGTTATGTGGGACATAGCCTGGGCTGTTCTATTCCCAGTCTAAACTATCACCTCCATCTCTATTAACATTTTCTTTTCAGTATTTAAGCTTATATTTGAGGAGGATACCTCCTTGCATGCTGCTTTAGCAGCTTGAAGTATCCTCCTGGCACATACTGTATGTAAAAATGTTCAGTACCTCTACAAGTAACTCCAGTCAGTTATTTCTGAAACTCTACCATCACTGCCTCCTCACTGGTGCAGTTTTTATTGACATGACTAAGGCTTTCGACTTAGCTGATCACTCCATCCTTCTAACCACCCTGGGATCACTAGGTTTCTCAACCAACGTTGTTAGATGGTTTGGAAACTACCTAGCTGATAGGCCTCAAGTTGTGAAATACAACTCTACCCTCTCAGATAAAACCATCATAAATATCGGAGTGCCGCAAGGCTCCATCCTTGGGCTCTTACTTTTCTCTCTTTTTATAAATGACATCTCCACCGACCTCCACAGGACAGCCTCCCTACTATATGCTGATGATATTGTGTTGTATGCTAGTGCTAAAAGCATTGATGACATTAGCAAATGACTCTCTCTTGATTTCCAGCTCATCACAAAGTGGCTATTTACTCACAAACTTGTATTAAACGAGTCTAAACCCAAGCTATGCTCTTTGGATCAACAGCGAAGCTAAAGCATGCCCATTCTCAATTCAAAGTCACCTCCTTAAATGGGTCAGTAGCTGGGGTAGTATTCTCTTTTAAATATCTGGGTATTACCCTCGATCCAACACTAAATTTTGACTTACACATCAATCTAACTTGCAAACAGGTACATGCCAAACTAGGAATAGCCTACCGAACCAGCTATATGCTCACTCCCTTGGCTAGGCTTGCCATTGCCCATGGCATTCTCCTACCATCACTTACTTATGGGACTCCAACATATGTTTCTGCATGCAAATCAATTCTAAGGAAATGGGATGTTACATATAACAACATCTGCCGCTATGCCTCCTCCTCACACTGGCTAAAACACCACTGCCTCCTCTGTACTGACCTGGGATGGCTTCCTCCTGCTGAACTAAGTCTACATGCTTACGGCTCAGTCACTGACAACATGGTTCATCTACAAATCCCTAAATCCCTAGCAGGCCTTTTCCAAAATCTGACTCCATGCTATGGATTGTGTTCCATGGTCCAGGCCCCGGTTTTCACCCCTAGACACTGCACCACTAAAGGTGCTAATGCTTTCACCTGCCATGCCCCCAAATACTGGAACTCCCTTCCACTAACAATTCGACAATCAACATCCCATGCTTCGTTTAAAAAAGGTCTATGTACTTATCTTGAAATTTCTCACAAATTCTCCTGTTTCAAGCCTCCCTAGCCATTATCACCTCAGTACTACCGCTTCTTTCTTTTCTGTCCCCTACAATGCTAAGCTCTTCTCCTTTACCTCCCCTTTGCACTTCTCCTCTACCTCACCTTCTTAATCACCTATTCTATCACCTACTAATATCCCTCCCAAAAGTTAACTTTTCAATCCCTTATTAGTGCTGATAATGTCATTATTTCATGTTTCTCTCTAAGCAAACTGTGTTTGAATTTTGTTTTTGTACTGCATCATATTTCTCCGCACTGCTACCAAAACATTATTGTTTTTAGCTAATAACCTATTTGTAAACTGTTGTAATGATTTTGTTGTTGTTCCTGTATTTGTTGTTTTGTATTCTCCCAGGTCGTGCCTGAAAATAGTCATAACTATGGCTAGCGTACCTACCCGGTAAATAAAAATTAAATAAAATAAATAAAAATGTCATTGCTAACATGCATTTTTTTTCTTCAGAAAATTTAGTGCCACTCCTGGTGATGTTACTATTATGGTCACTTTTTTCTTCATTAGTGCTATGATTCATATTGTCTATATCATTAAGGATTGTACATGCAGCAGTACTGTGCTTCCTTTTAGTAGATATACACTGGGAAGTAAGAGACATAGTGGACACGGCTGTGAAAGGATGTTGTTTCACTAACTGCTTGATAAACAGTGTAACTGAGTATGTCACAGTAATAAATGACAGGGCTTAGGGCACCTAACAAACAGTGTAATACAGCAATAAAAGGCATTCAGTGTGTTGCAGAGACAGACAGTGTAGCTATATCACAGTAATAAATGGCAGGACTCATGGCACCTAACAATGTAATACGCTGTAAAAGGCTTTCACTATACTGCAGAGACAGCCAATATAGCTATGTCACAGTAATAAATGACAGAGCTCAGGGGCACCTAACACACAGTGTAATACAGCCATAAAAGGCATTCACTATTCTACAGAGACAGACAGTGTAGCAATGTCACAGTAATAAATGACTGAGCTCTGGGGCACAAAATAAACAGTGTCATACAGCTGTAAAAGGCTTTCACTATGCTGCAGAGACAGATAGTGTAGGTAACTATGTCATAGTAATAAATGGCAGTGCTCAGGGCATCTAACAAACTGTGTAATACAGCCGTAAAAGGCTTTTACTATGCTGCAGAGCCAGACAGTGTAGCTAATTCACAGTAATAAATGACAGGGATTAGGGGCACCTGACAAACAGTAAAATATAGCCGTAAAAGGCTTTCACTATACTGCAGAGACTGTGGCTATGTCAAAGTAATGAATAACAGGGACTCGGGGCAACTAACAAACAGTAAGATACAGCTGTAAAAGGCTTTTACTGTGCTGCAGATACTGACAGTGTAGCTAAGTCACAGTAATAAATGACTGGGCTCAGGGGCACCCAACAAACAGTGTGATATAGCCAAAAAAGGCATTTGCTATGATGCAGAGACAGACAGTGTAGCACTAGTTATGTCATGGTAATAAATGACAGGACTCAGGGCCACCTAGCAAACAGTGTAATACAGCTGTGAAAGGCTTCACTGTGCTGCAGAGACAGACAGTGTAGCTATGTCACAGTAATAAATGACAAGGCTCAGGGGCACATAACAAACAATGTAATACAGCCATAAAAGGCTTTCACTATACTGCACAGACAGACAGTGTAGCTGACTATGTCACAGTAATAAATGTCAGGGCTCAGGGCACCTAACAAAACCAAAGGCTTTCACTATGCTGAGAGACAGACAGTGTAGCTGGTTAGTATGTTGTGTAATAAATGACAGGGCTCAAGGGCACCTAACAAACAGTATAATACTGTACAGTCATAAACGACTTTCACCTTCACTATTCTAGAGAGTCAGATAGTGTATCTGACTAGTATGTCACAGTAATAAATGACAGGGATTAGGGGGCACCTAACAAACCAAACAGTGTAATATATTTAATTTTTAGATCAGCTGCCCAGTGCCTTCTGTTTTTGCCTATGTCATTTTCCCCCACCTTGCTCCTTTTCTGTTATCTCCCTAGTCCTCAGGCCAGTACCACCTCCACAACTGAGGCTGACACCACCCCAGCTGAGATTGTTTCAGTCAGTCCCCCCACCCCACTATTTCTCTTTCTCCCTTTGCTCCTCCTTCGTTCATGTTAAGTGCTCAACATTTAATTAAAGCCTGCTTTTATGGTTGGTTATCCATGACCCACGATCAATTTGTGCTGTGCTGCAATCTAAAGCAAGCGAGCCCACACATAGCTGCTGCTTCCTCTGCTGCTGGCTGCTTACTGCACACCACACAGGCTCACACTCACAGCCAATGGAGCACAGACACCACTGACCAATCAGGTGTCAGTCCAGTGCCATGTGCTGTGATTCTGGTGTAAGTTCTGTGAAGGACCCCGCAGTCTGCCATTAATGCCTGTTTACAAGTCCTTTACCCATTACCTGTGTCAAATTACTAAACCTGAGAATTACACTGTTATATCAGGTAGGGTAGTGCATTACCTGAGCTACCCTACCTGGCCAAAAATAGGTAATACCCTAAACTACCCAACCCAGCTA
The DNA here is from genome assembly GCA_016271365.2 of Neoceratodus forsteri. Lineage (NCBI taxonomy): Eukaryota > Metazoa > Chordata > Ceratodontiformes > Ceratodontidae > Neoceratodus > Neoceratodus forsteri. The sequence continues at coordinate 1,372,501,872 of CM057456.1, forward strand.
CCCGGCTGGTAGCCCATACTTAATTTTTACAGCTGCATAGCCCAGGGCTATTCTGTTATAGCTGCATAGCTGATGGCTATGCTGATGTATTGATTTCACACAGGGGAAGAAGGGATGGAAGTGTGTCATTGGATTCCAAACAAAGCACACAGTTTTGGAGTTGAAACACAATCACTCTGCTGCTTGAAGCATTCCACTGTCTCCATTCAGCACTGCTCCCCCCAGACTCTGTGCTATTGTCTTGTTGCTGACCCCACTGCCTGCTTCAGTTAGTGCAACAGTTACCACCCCTCACTATTTTCTTTTCTTTTACTGCCTCTCCCCCACTCTCTCTCTCTCTTCCCCCAGTTCCACAGGCATGCATCTCCCCTGCCTCATCTCTCTGCTAGTGTCTGGCAGAGAGGAAAGTTGTATCCCCCACCCTCATCAGTCAAGTATGAGCAGGTAGAGCAGCTGGTAACTTCAGCAGTGTGTCCCAGCCATCTGTCCCTGTCACTGTTGAAGTTAAACTGTGAAACTGGGGTGGGTGGTTAGGTTGTCTGGAAGGGCTTCCTAGAGGGGTTTGGATTCAAAGGTTTGTTTATTTTGTATATTATTACCACTGTGGAGATGACGTCTGCCTCCTTCCCTCCCCCTGCATCTGCACAAAGTGTTTCTACAGTAGGTGCAGGTTTTACTGAGGCCAGGTGGGGTTCATTGAACAAGGAACCTACATGCCTCACTACCCCCAGCATCTGTCTAAACTGTTTCTAGGTGAAGGTTTTACTGTGGCCAGGCAAGGTTTATTGGATAAGGAACCTACATGGCTCACTACCCCTGAATCTGCATAAATTGTTTCTAGGTGCAGATTATACTGCTCAGGTAAGGTTTATTGGAAAAGGAATCTGCATGCATCAGTACCCCTGCATCTGCCTAAATTGTTTCTAGGTGCAGGTTTTACTGTGGCCAGGTAGGGTTTATTGGACAAGGAACCAGCACGGCTCACTACCCCTGTATTGCATAACTTGTTTCTAGGTGCTGTCTACCTGGCCAGTATAACTCTGGCCAGGTAGGGTTTATTGTAGAAGGAACCTGCATAATTCACTACTCCTGCATCTCCCTAAACTGCTTCTAGGTGCAGGTTTTACTGTGGCCAGGTAGGGTTTATTATACAAGGAACCTGGATGCTTTACTACCCCTACATCTAAAGTAAATTGCAACTAAACTATACATTTTCCTATATCCTTTATCTGGCTAATGGATTAGCAGCCATATTGGCTCTGAACAGAATTTGTTCATAGTATGGTTACTTAGAACATGGACTGGATTCTTAAATTATTGAACGACTGGGACACATGATTGTATAAATAAGCCCATATAGCTTTTGATTATCATTTTAACACAGCAGACTTTGGCATACTGGATTCATGGACTAAGGATGAATGACACATGTTTAATGTAGCTGAGGACAAAAGTCACTTAATGCATGTGTATTTGATATCACCAGCGTTTGATCATGTTGGTGGTATGAATGTTTTGTCCTGAACTTTTCAATGCTCAAACACTATCATAAAAATGATCTCAGAAATGTGGCAATCTGATTGACTGTCAGCATTCTGAGAGCCTTTCATTATTCTCTGTCACATAAGCAATAAGACAGAATGGGGGCATTGGTTATGCTGGTTTTACTACAAGCCCAGGGACATAGAAAGGCATGAGGCTGCAGGCTAAATGTCTTCTTCCCCTAAGTGGGTGTTGAAACCAGCACAACCAATGCCAAAAATGTCTTACTGCACTTGTAAAATGGGTCCATAGGCAACTTTAAAAAAAAAAAAAACTCTAAAAATTTTATGCAACACAAAATATTTAAAAAAATACAGTACAGCCTTGATTATCCGAAGTCACTGGGGGACATCAGATTAGTTTGACTAATCGAGGTGTTCATAAAAATGAGGGTCCTATTAAAATGAATGGGAAGTGCCAGTCAGAGTTTGTGCTATACTGTTCTTCTAACATTACACTGTGCCAAATAATCACACTGATCCTCCCACTCATATTCAAAGGTTTGTTCCATAGTATTCAGCTCACTAGCAGATAAACTACAACACATCATCACTTTAAAACAAATTGCATGCTTTTTGTTTTTTCTTTTACTAGTTACAGTATGTTTTCCTTTCATAAGTCTTAACAGCATTCTGCCAGTTTCCTCCAACCCACCCACCCAGCAGCTCACTTGCCTACCTGCCAGCTCGCTGTAACCCTCATTCTGTTTCTCCTGGCCCTTCTCATCCTGTACTCTGAATGAAAAATAAAAAACAAAGTTATACTGTATTGATAAAAAATGTAAAATAACACCTCCACACATGGTTTTCATCTGTCAGTCATCTGTCTTTTACACATTAAGTAAACTGTACAATCGTTTATTGAGGAATACAAAAATTCAGATTTCCAATAGTAGAACGCTGCCGCCAATCCTCCCCAACACACACACACATGGGTGGGATATTCAAAGGGTTGAGCTCTGGCCAATATTAAAAAGGGATCATCGGTGCACAAATCCCTGATGCACAGGGCACAACAGTAATGTATCACTGTACTTCATGATGTGATATGTAGATGGATCCATTCACATATCGGGACTATGTAGTATAATGCAGTCTGCATGCCCATTGGCCCATGCTGTGGATCATCACGACAGTCACTGCTGTATGCTGTCAGTCGGCGGTGGCTGGGCAGCTTGTGGTGGGGAGCTGCTGCCCACCACTGACCAGTGGGGGAGCGGGGTGGCAGGAATGGGTGGGCGGGTTGGAAGGGGGTTACGGGTACTGCTGGACCACCAGGGATTTTATCTATTGTTACAGCCCATGATCGGGCCAGGGGATAGGTCCACTGGACCACCAGGGAGTTTAATATTACAGCCCACGATCGGGCATTGAAGCATGTTGTCGGTGGGGGCAGGGGATGTTGGTCTCTGACAGCTGCAGCCTGGCAGGGTGCCAGATGCATGTCACTGGGGATTGGTGCACCTGCAAGCAAATGGGGCCATAATGACATGTAAATGGCCCCATTTGTGCCTTGCATGCATTATGGCCCCATTTGCATATCCACCGCTGAATATTGCAGTTGCTGTGCCTAGCGCAATGGCACTTGCGCTGGCTCATCCCCCTGCTCCTCTCTGGCCACTTGTGCTGGTGCAGTGACACTGCGCCATGCTCAATGCAGGTGGCCACAGTGCCATATTTAATGGTGCTGTGGCGTGGCACAGCACCATTGAACATCACCCTGTCACCGCCATGGCTCATTCCAGTTGCACTGCGCCCAGGCTTGTGCCACAGCTTGGCGCAGTCTGAATATCCCACCCATGGAATACATGAATTCAAATTCTGCTTAGTTCCACTGGAACACACACAGCCACACACCACACCCAGGCCTCAAGTAGAGCCAGAGCCTTAATTCCATCTGTTACAGGGAAAGAGCTGGGAGTTCTGTGGCAAACTGATAAGAATAGGAGGGGGACTTTTCATGATTATCAAAGAAACACAAGCAATGGAAACTTTGAATAGTGCTTGATTTTTTAAATGCTCTTATGTGCACTGGTTAAAGGGAGTAGCTTACAAGGGGAGGTCATTCTTTTTGTAAGCCAGGGATGGAGGTGAGCAAGGCACTTCTAAACATTAAGGCATGCATTAGGTTGATTGGGGGGGAACCTCACCTAGTTTTACACCTTGGTACAAAGGACCTAGCAGGAGAGGAGGTGGGAGAGGTGCAAAAGAGATTTATGGAACTAATAAAAGGGTGCAAGGAGATGATAAATTCCATAGCTATTTTGGAAGTTATGCCAGTACACTGCACCAGTACAGCTAGACAATTGAGAATCAAAGACTTTGACACCGTTTTCCACAGGAGAATGATAGGCAAGGTAGGCAGCTTAGGAGTGGGGAGCAAGCTGGCTAACTGGGTAGAACATTGGCTGGAGGGGAGGACACAGAGGGTTGTGGTGAATGGGGTGCACTCAAAGGAAGAAAAGGCGATGAGTGGGGTTCCCCAGGGGTCTGTACTGGGACCCATACTTTTCAACATATACAGTATATAGGGTACATCACAGATGGTCTACAAGGGAAGGTGTGTCTGTTTGCTGATGACATGAAGATATGTAGTAATAGGGTTGATATGGCAGAAGGGGGATGGTGGATATGAGGGAGGATCTGGCTAGGCTAGAGGAGTTGTCGGCAAGGAGGCAGCTGCAGTTCAATACAAAAAAGTGCAGAATTATGCATATAGGGCGTAATAACCCAAAGGCAGAGGAGGAACTAGAGGTAACAGAAAAGAAAAGAGACCTGGGGATCACTATTTTAGACAACCTGAAAGTCCTGAGTTGGTGCAGCAGAGCAGTAAGAAAGGCACTCAGAATGCTGGCATGCATAAGGAGGGGATCCACAAGCAGGAGGGGGGAGGTGATCATGCCACTATACAAAATCATGGTCAGACCACACATGGAAACTGGGATCTAGTTCTGGAGGCCATACCTGCAAGGGGACAAGGACAGGCTAGAAAGGGTCCAGAGAAGAGCAACCAAAATGGTGAAGGGGCTGCAGGGAAGTCATATGAGGAGAGACTGGGGGAGCTGGACCTGTATACCCTGGAACAAAGAAGGGGGAAGGATATGGTGGAGATATTGAAGTACTTGAAGGGTATAAACAGGGCGAGGAGCTGGGCTGCAGGGGAAGTCAAATGAGGAGAGACTGGGAGAGCTGGGCCTGTACACCCTGGAGGAGAGGAGGGAGGGGGGATATGGTAGAGACATTGAAGTACTTGAAGGGCATAAACAGGGTGAGGATCGACAGCATCTTCAGAATGAGTAAGAATTCCAATAGAGGGCATACCTACAAACTAGAGGGGGGATGATTCAGAAGGGACATCAGGGGGACGTTCTTTACCGAGAGGATGGTGCATAGAAACATAGAAACATAGAATTTGACAGCAGATAAGGACCAATTGGCCCACCTGGTCTGCCCATTTCCCTACCTAATGCATAGGCTGCAGATCCTAGTTAACCAACAGCCTACTTCCTCCTACCGCCCACTAGAATTGCCTTATGTCTGTCCCATGCATTCTTGAATTCCTCCACTGTTTTTGAGTCCACTACCTCCCCAGGAAGGCTGTTCCATGTATCCACAACCCTCTCTGTGAAAAAATACTTCCTCACATTACCTTTGAGCCATCCCCCCATCTTCAAATTGTGCCCCCTTGTTCTTGCACATCTCCTTTTCTGAAAGATGCTACCCTCTTGGACTCTGTTGATTCCCTTGATGTACTTGAACGTTTCTATCATGTCCCCCCTCTCCCTTCTCTCCTCGAGTGTATACATATTATTAAGCTTCTTTAATCTCTCTTCATATGTCTTCCTGTTTTCTACTGGTGATGTCTCTCCCTATGCATCCCAGTATCCCACCAGCTCTTCTTACTGCCTCTTCACATTGCTTGCCCATCTTAAGGTCTTTTGATATGACTACAACCAGGTCCCTTTCCATTTCTGTAGTTGTTATTATCTCACCCCCCATTGTGTACTCTTCCCCTGGATTTTTGTTTCCCAGGTGCATTACTTTGCACTTCTTTGCATTGAATCTAAGCTGCCATATATTTGACCATTCCTCCAACCTTGCCAAGTCCCATTGCAACCTCTCCACCCCACCTTCTGTATCAACCCTGTTGCAGATCTTTGTGTCATCTGCAAAGAGACATACTTTTCATTCCAGTTCCTCTGCAATGTCACTTATAAAGATATTAAAGAGGACCGGTCCCAGTACTGAACCCTGTGGTACCCCACTAGTAATCCCCCTTTCTTCAGAGTAAACTCTGTTTACTATTACCCTCTGTATCCTGTTGTCCAGCCAATTTTTAACCCAGGCTACCACCTTGGGACCCACTCCAAGGCTGGCTAACTTGTATATTAATCTTTTGTGTGGGACTGTGTCAAATGCCTTGCTAAAGTCTAGGTAGGCCATGTCCACTGCCCCTCCCTGGTCTACCATATTGGTCACCCAGTCAAAGAAATCTATTAGATTCATCTGACATGACCGTCCCACTGTGAATCCATGCTGCCTTGGGTCCTGTGCCCCACTGGCCTCCAGGAACGCAACAATTCTTTCCTTTAGAAGTGATTCCATCATTTTCCCTACCACTGAGGTCAAACTAACAGGTCTGTAGTTTCCTGCCTCTGTCTTGCTCCCACTTTTGTGATGGGGAGTCACGTCTGTCCTCCTCCAGTCCTCTGGTATTACACCATCCTCCCATGATTTGTTAAAGAGGGAGGTCAGTGGTGTCACTAATTCGACCCTTAGTTCTTTTAGAATTCTTGGGTGAATCCCATCAGGCCCCTTTGCTTTGTCGACCTTCAGTTTTAAGAGTTCTTTCAGGACCCTTTCTTCTGTGAATGGACTGGTATCGACTTCCCTATCCAGAGTGCTTCTATTCTTTGATTTAGGTACCTTCCCCTCCTCTTCTTTTGTGAATACTGAGCAGAAGTATTCATTCAGTATCCCTGCTTTTTCACTGTCATGCTCTACCCACCTCCTTCCTTCCCTTTAGTAAGCCTCACTATCCCTTCCTTCACCTTTCTTCACTCCCTAATGTATCTATAACATGTTTTATCCCCCCTCTTATCTGAGTTGGCTATCTTTTCCTCAGTTTGGGCTTTTGCTATTCTGACTGTTTTCCCCACTTCCTTCTGCTTTAATTGGTACAGTTCTCTGTCCTGCTCCTTCTGTGTTTCTTTATACTTCCTGAATGCTACCTTTTTCTCCTTAACCTTCCCCGCCACCTCTTTTGAGAACCATAGTGATTTTTTCCTTCGTTTTGCTTTGTTGATTTGCATTACACAAAGGCTTATTGCCTCTGTGATGGCTGTTTTGATTTTTCCCCATTGTTCCTCCACCCCTCCTTCTTGCCAGTTTGCTAGTGCTTTTCTGAGGTACTCTCCCATTTTCCCAAAGTCAGCCCTCCTAAAGTCCAACACACTTGCTTTTGTATGGCTCGACTCTATGGCTGTGTTTATTGTGAACCACACTCTTTTGTGGTCACTTGTTCCCAGATGGCTACCCACTTCTAGATCAGAGATCCTTTCTCCATCCCCATTTAACAGTACCAGGTCTAAGATTGCTCCCTCCATAGTGGGTTCCACCACTAGCTGTCTGAGGCATGCCCTCAGTAGGGCATCAAGAATAAACCTGCTTTTTGATGTGGCTGCAGCCATGGAACAGACTGCTGGAACGGGTGGCGGGGGTGGATACAGTGGACAAATTCAAAAGAGCCTGGGATACGTACATCGGACTAACCGACAGGGGACAGGCTGGGTCTTCCTGGAGGGGGTGGTTTTGGGCAGACTGGATGGGCCGTGGGGTCCTTTTCTGCCAATGAATTTCTATGATTCTATGTATGTAAGGGAGGGTGGGCTCATGAGTTTAAAGAACATTCATTTACTTTGTTTAATTTAATGGACTTTTATTCTTAGGGTGTAGTTAAAAGTTTTTATATACGAGTAAAGGCAGTGGCTACGTATGTGATGGAAGCCAGTAATGAGTGAAAAGGCTCATGATTTCTTTACACAAGTTGCTCAAATTCCAAATCCCACTGCCTAAACTTGTTCAAAAACCTGTGCAGTTGTGGAGAATTAAAATATGGATCCCAGAACTTGTTTAGCTTATCATGAAGCAGGACATTTCCAACCCATTTTATAAATGGTCATGAACAAGCTGATCACCATGGTGCATGGATTCTCCCTGTTAGCATTCCATCCTGTAGCATGGCTGAATGACTGAAATGATGCACTCTGGTTTTGAACCATCATTCTTAAACAGCTGGTGGATGAACTTTTTTATTAAAAATTCCCCTCTCAATGAGGAGAACAATCAAAAGGTACACTTCTAATACTTTTTGTTTTAAATTAAGTTTTTATAAGAGTAAGAAGGCACTCCCAGGATTTACATTAAGTCAGCTAATCACACCCTATGAGGAATATGGCACTCAGCTGCTTCTCATGCTACATGTTGTCCCCAGGCAGTGAGCAGCTGGCTGTTAACCTAACACCTGGTCATGCTTTATGTCATAAACATATTGGGTGAAAAGTGTTTTGGGACTATGTCCTACTCCACAACTCCAGTTGCAGACTGAAATCTCTGCAGCTGCAGAGATTGGTATTCACAGCCACCCACAGCTTCAGAGATGTTATGACAGGTCCCACTGACCATAACAGTTTTCCATAGCTGCATGGACTTTCATGGCAACACCACCTACAAGCTGCTGTAAATCATGGAGCCAGTGGTAAACCGGCTCCACCATTCTAAATGCTGCAGCTGCTGGAAATATTTGGGATCTGCAAGTGACAACCCACTTGCAGCGGGTTTTCTCGCAGCTGCAGGAACTTCATGAGCTTCGTGAATCCAGCTCATTATATTTCCATTGGACCAGATGAAGTGGCATTATAGCCACAAAAAATTGTCCTTATTTTGTTTGATGTGGCTGATTCCTGTTTTCTCTCTATCCTGCCTCCTCTCCATGACATGGGCGAAGTACCATCTGAAACCATGCTTTCTTTACCACAGCTGACTGAGGCCCAGGCAAGATCACTCTTGTCTCTGATTACCACCTAAGAAGAGCTAACAACTCTTAAGCTTGTGAAAACTTTGAAGACCCCAGGTCCTGATGGCTATCCAGCTAAATTTTGTAAGCTGTCTCAGAACCTTCTCCTTCCACCATTGCTTGCGGCATTCCGAACTGTTCAGACTGGTTCACAACCACGCCTGCCCTGGCATTATGCTATTATTGCTATAATTCTGAAGCCCCTTAAAGACCATTGCTATCAGGATTCTTATCACCCCATCTCTATGTTAAATTTTGATTACAAACTATTCACTTCAATCTTAGATCATAGAATGGATTTGTTGGAGTTGGCCCACCGGTGCAGCGGTTGAATTTCCATTTGCAACGTCAATGGCCCAGGTTCAGGAATGGACCAGGGAGTCGGAGGTCTGGCTGGGGAAGAAGGATCGAGCATCCTGGGGACTGCTTTCCTTCTCCGGGGGGAGGGAGGGAAGAGTGTCTGGCACTTTATGAACCCCTGGCAGAGGCTGGGGGTACCGCTGTGACCAGCAATATCATGTTAGTGGTATGGGGTGAATGCTGGACATCATTGCATGTCCCCGGCCCCAGGGAGCAAGCATCAGAAAAATTGACTGACATGATGACTACTCTGCCACCGCTGTCTCCACTGCCTTGACTTTCACTGGGGGACATCCGCTCTCATGGCCCTGACCTGGGGTAATCCGGGGCTTGTCAACAGTGTCTATTAGGAGGGGGAGCCCTCCCAGTGGCCCTCCCCAGAGGGAAAAGCCTGGGCATGGGGGGATGATAGGCGGGGTGAGTCTGAGGATTAGGGAAGAATCAGAAAACAAAAAAAAAATAGATTTGTTGTTGCCCCAACTTAGAGATCCTGATAAGGTAGAATTTATCAAACATAGGCAGGCCATGATGCAGTTAAGCATACCTTCCATCTTTTGGATTTTGCCACTATTCATCAGATATCACTGTCCCTATTGGGGTTAGATGCTGAGAAGGCATTTGTTAGGGTCACCTGGCCTTTTTTATGGGCAACCCTTGAACATTTTGGGTTTCCCTTCGAAGTTATTACTCAACTTCAAAATCTTTACAGTGCACACAAGGCATATGTTAAGTTGGATGGCACCATTTCAGATTGGTTTTCTCTCACTAGGCATACCTATCAGGGATGCCCCTCATCCCCAATACTGTTCTTTTTATATTTAGAACCCTCAGCTGCTGCAATCCGGATTAACCCTAGGATTGAGGGTATCCCTATAGGCGGATGGTCTTACAAAATTTCACTTTTTGTAGACAACATATTACTCACTCTGTTATCACCTGAGCTATCTATTCCAGTATTCTGGGAGGAGCTGGAGCACTTTGCTATACTTTCTGGATACCAAATTAATAGCCAAAAAACTGAAGTGCTTCTATCACATTTTAAATGATCCCGGTCTTAAAGAATAGGCACCCTTTTAAGTGGTCCAAGACAGAGATGAGATACTTTGGTATAAAGCTGACTAACATCCTGTTGTATGTGGAATTGTCAGACTATGAACCCTTAACACAACAAATAACAGGATTTAACTAGATTGTCACAATTGCCTATGGGGCTATTAACGCTGGTCACAGTTATCCAACAAAACATTCTCCCCAGAATACTATTTTATCTCCAAACTCTTCTGCTCTTCCCCAGTAAAATGTATTTTCAAGCTTGGAATAAGTTGATTTTGAGATTTATATGGCGAGGTGTACCCCCAAGAGTTAGGTTCTCCATTCTCAAACTCCCTAGTGATAAAGGAGGATTAAATCTTCCAAATCTCTATCAATATGCTGTAGCAGCCCAACTTCATGTAGCTTTGTTTTGGCTTTCTCCACATTATGACGCTTATTGGAAATATATAGAACTCATCCATAATGGTATACAACATTATTCAGAACCCCCACTCAATGCTGCCGGCTATCTAAGTTCACACAATTTACAGTTGAACCATTTACTCATTGGCATTGGATGATCAGGAAATATTTGTCCTTGGTGGAGTGGCCACTGCCTTGGCCTATGACCTTGATTTTCATCCTAACACAATGGGTCAGGCCTTTAATGCAGACAGAATTATAATATTTGTTATTTTTCTCAAGTAGTAGGTCCTACAGGTCTTCTACCTTTTTTCTCCCTGCAGGCACAATTTCATCTTCCCACTACTGAATTTTATAGATTTTTTTCAGTTATAATCATTTCTTCAGTCTATGGAGGATCCCCTTGCCCACTTGGCTTCCCACTCATCGCCGTTGGTATCGCTTATTCAATATCATTTCAGTAATCTGCCTAAGGACCACATTGTTACCTTATTATATCAGGCGTTACGAGCAACCTCTGTGGATCTTACTGACAGATGGAGATGTCACTGGGAAAGTGAGCTACAGAATGTGATATCCCTATCGGTTTGGAACAAATCTGCTGGAATCATTTACCAGGTTTCTGCATCATTGTACTGGAAAGAGTATGGCTGGCAGTGTAGAGCCAGGTATTTTCGGAGACCGGCTTTGGTGGCCCATTATGAGTTGTCTTCCTCAGCAGAGTGCTGGAGGGGATGTGGCTACAGCTCAGCTGACCATTAGCATATTTTGTGGTCTTGTCTCCGACTTACTGGGTTTTGAAGACATGTGTTGGATGTTATAATAATAAGTTATGCTTGCCCTGACCTTTTCACTCCAGCCTATATATCGGTAGCTGCTCCCCCGGAGTCCTGCACCATAAATATCTCTATGCATAAGCAAATTACTCTTCTCTTGTTGGCTGCTAGGAAGGCTATTACAATACTTTGGTATTCTACTAGACTGCCTACCCTAGACTCCTGGAGAGCACTCGCTTTGGAGATATATGCTCTGGAGTGCCTCTTCATGAGGATTTTCAATCGTATGAAGTCATTTGAGCTTAGGTGGCATCGGTGGGTTTTATGTCAGTTGGAACATAACCCAGATTTTGTTGGATGAGGGGTGCAGTGGGAGCCTAGGGGTTATACTTATTTACTTCAAATAGGTATGTTTTTTTTTTTTTTTTTTTACCCTTGAGTTTGGGGTTTTCGTGGGTAATGGTTAGGGCTATGGGGCTTTCTTGGTACTTCTCACCTCTTATCCCTCCTGTATGTCATTTCTGTCTCCCATTTTTTTTGGTTCTGTGTTTTGTTTGACTATGATTGGGTCTGGCTGGTCCAGAGATTTGCCATGGTTCCATTGGCCTTTTGTTGCTATAGTTGTTATAAATATGGTTTAATATTTCCTTCTTGTTCTTTGTTACATAACTGGAATGTATCTGTGATGTCTTTAGTATTAATATGATGTTTCATTATTGTATGGGTACACCTGCATTAATATATATTCTAGATTGTCCAAATGACATTGTGATTTGTTTACCTCCAGTCATTCAGGACCATAAGTTCATTATTCAGTTATTATTTTGAGGCACTAGATTTCCTGGACTGTCATATGGAGGACTTCCTAAGGACCTGGGCCTGTCCTTGGTCTCTCAACTCAAGATGGATTTATGGACTAACAGCCACTATCTTTGCATCTCAGTACTTATTATTGTTAAGTTCACCTTTGCTTGTGCATACCCTTTTTGGGGGCTTGTCATCACTTTCTTCATTAGTCAACTTGTATAACAGTGTGGACTTATCTACTTTTCTTATCTTCCTCATGTATGTTGCTATTTCTAACCATCATTTGGACATTTTCTGATATGGTTTTATCTTTGTACCACTTATAATTTTCAATAATGATTAAATTATAAAAAAAAAGAAAGAAAGAAACCATGCATGCACAGCACACTGTTGGGGGAGTGAGCTCCCTGGCCCTCCAGCAGGTGTCACTGTAGCTTCAAAACCTGCCATTAACTCTCCCCAGCCAGGGAGTACTGCCTTTTGGCAGCTACTCAGCCCATGGCCTCTTCCTGGCTTGGTTTCCCAAGTCTGCTGCTGAACTTAGGTTATTGGCATGGCAATGCAATGTGTTGCACCTGGGTAGGTAGGTAGGTAGGTAGGTAAAATTTGTATTCATACAAAAATGAATATGGATAACTTCACTGAGCTGAAGCTCATTTACAAGGAGGTCCAAAGTTCAAATTCCACTTATTCACATATTATGGGTCATTGGAGCATTCTAACATTGTTCCTCTTTAAGGGATACAGCAGCCATGGGAAGACTGTGGTATCACAGAGACACCTGGCCCATATGTAGCAAGGATCCATTATCAGGCAAGGTATCCCACTGCACTAGAAACAGCACAGAGGTAGTACAGACAAGCGCGCCATAGTACAAGGGAGAAAAGCAGCACATTTTGTTAAAAACATGAATGTTCTAAATTCTAAATGACAGTAACAATGACTGTGTTATTTTACGTGCAACATAAACCCACACTAGGACCCCTGGTGCTTCACTTCATTCTGAGTCTTCATCAAGGGCGAGTGCTTACAGATATATTTTAAAACTGTGCTCTTAAAGAGCTAGTGTACTACCTAAAACTAATATTAGATGTTAGAAGCTGCTAGCCATTACCTTTAATATCTATGGTACTTTTTCTTTTCCCTTTGTTTAATTAAAAAATTGTTTACCTTTACTTTTCTTTTTATCATAGCTGCTGTTTCTACGCCTTCCCCCCTGACAGCCCCCTTCTGCCCGACCCTCCCCCAGCTTCATCCCCCAAAATTACCGGGGCTTACCTTATGCCTGGTCCAGCAGTGGTGCCTGCAGGGAGTTGGGCATCATCCTGCCACTGGGTATTTTTCCTCCTTTTTTTCACCCCTTTTGTGCCCGCGCACAGTGAAATGGGTGCAGCAGCTGTCTCCATCTCCGTGGAGGCAACCAAGCACCCTGGGTGCGGGCGAGCCCTCCTAGCTGTGCCATTCACAGCACAGACCCCCCCCCCAAGGAAGAAGAGCTGTGAAGCTCAATCCTTGCCTCTGCCGCTGGCCTCCGAATGACCCGAGTCCATTCCCAAACCCAGGTTGCCGGCATGGCATGAGGTGTGGCATCCAGCACCTCAACCCTCAGCACCACCAGGCCTACTTTTACATTTTTAAGGAGACAGTATAGCATTTTGGTTTAGGACACTAAGCTGCAAACCTGGAGATCTGAGTTTGAATCCCACAGCTCCCACCTCCATACCGTGTGATCCTGAGCAAATCACTTAACTTCCTTGTGCTCCCAGGTCACATCTGGAAACAAGCTTTGGCTTAGTGTGCCTTTCCTGGTTAAAACAATTTCTCCTACCCCTTCCTTCCCCTACCTGATGTTAGTAGGTATAATGTGTGGAGCAGCTTTCAGCCTGGCAGCTGACATAACTTGCTCTGCTGCCCCATACTACATCATCAGCATTGTGACCTCATTGACTGTGATATCACTGCTACTTAGGAACAGCAAGTGAGAGACTGACTGGCAGGTCATTCACCTGTGATGTCACAGTCAGTGAGATCATAATGCTGATGTTGTAGTGTAGGCCAGTAGAGTTAGATATGTCAACTGTCAGGCTAAGAGCTGTTGCACACATCCAGCACAATATTATCACATATAAGATTTTCTGATGCGCAAAAGGAAAAAGAAAAATACTTCAGAAATAAAAAGTGACAACTGACTACTACTTAAAATTTGTATCATTTTCCTGTCTGCCAGTTTTGGCTCCACTAGCTCTTTAAAGCAATAACCACTAGTTCCAAATTAAGTGAACTGTGTACAAGGGTACCTCACTGTACCTCTGACTAATTTCAGGCAAAAACAAATATTTAATTACATTTCACCCAATTATACCCTATCAATAACCATGTACTTTAAATTTCAGCACTGATACTGTTAGCGCACAACAATTGCCGGAATGTACAGCAGCAGGTAGTGAAATAATGAATGGGGAAGGGGCTGATGGAAATCTATATTTTATTTATCTACAAAATATATAACAGCATAGCACTCCAAAACAAAAAAGCTCTCTTCTAAGCAGTTGGTTTATCCCAGTTTAGAAGGGATAGGGAAGGGGGGTGTTACCCTGTATGTGAGGAAAGGAATCATGGCTATGGAAGTGCAAGGGAATTTAGATCCAGAGAAGGTCTGGAAGTGATGTTGGTCACACTAGAGATAGGAAAAATTGCCATTATTTGCACAGGGGGGGATATACAGGCATCCAATACAGGTGTAGGAATTGGACAAGGTTTTAGGGGAAAACATTGTCAGAATGGCAAATAAGGGAGTGGTGCTGCTGGTTGGAGATGTCAGTCTCCCTGGTTTGGACTGGAGACATCCAGCAGCAGTTTCAGATAGAAGCAGGGCAGTTCTAGACTCATTACAAGGAACATTTCTCAGGTAGCAGTAAGTGAACCCACTAGGGAAAATGCAATACTGAACCTGGTGCTCACTAATAGAGACAGAGTAACAGATGTCACAGTGTGGCAGTCCACTGGGGACCAGTGATCACCATACAGAGTGGTAGGGTTGGGTGAACTGTTCTGCAGAATATCCAGACCCCTGGATGAAACTCACAATCCACAGACCCAGATAAATATGAACATAGCCATAGAAGTCTGATTCTGGGTCCGTGGAGATGCAATTTCCATGATTTTGTTGTCTGTTGCCATGGGGATGCTGTCAGCATGTACAGGTGGCCGGTGGCATCCAATCAGGCAACAGCAGATCACGTGACCCACTCACAGTATATAACTCTGTTGAGTGTGCAACGTGGCCCCAGATGTGACAGGCGGTCTGGAGGAGTAGGAGCAGGAGGTCTGCACAGCAGAGCCAGGCAGCCAGCAGAGAGTCGCCAAACAAAAAGCACCAAACACCCCCCAAAATGCCAGAAATATATGAGCCAGAGGGGAGAGAAGAGAAGAAATTAGGGAGAGTGAGAGAATGGAGGGTGAGAGAAAACAGTCATTGGGGGTGGGTGAAGGTGGGTCAGGAAGTCAGGACTGGGGAGACAGTGGTGATCTGGGTGGCTGCTGGGGGGGATGCAAACTAAGACAGTGTAGCAGTACTGTGTGACTGTATGTATGAGCAAGGGCAAGCTGTCAAAATCTTTCACTTGTGCCATTCCAGCTGCAGAGGAGAGAGGGAGAGATTACCAGGTGCCCAAGAGAGATTTTAAAGTTACAGAAAATCCCAAATTAAAGTTTTTTTTCCTTTCTTGGCCTCAGTCAGTGTAGCTGTGTAAATGAGAAAGGACGAGCATACAAAATCTTTGAGTTGTGCCATTCCAGATCCAGAGGAGAGAGGGAGAGACTACAGGGGGCCCAAGAGAGATTTTACAGTTACATAAAATCCAATTTTTTTTTTTCTTTTCTTGTCCTCAAACAGTGTACCTGACTGTGAATATGTGAAAAGGCAGGCTAGCAAAATCTTTGACTTGTGCCATTCCAGATTCAAAGGAGAGAGGGAGAAACTATTGGGGGTCCAAGAGAAATTTTACAGTTACATAAAATCCCAATTTATTTTCCTGGCTTCACTGTGGCTGTATGTACAGGGCAAGGGCATCAGGGCAGCAGAACAAATCTTTGACTTGAGCCATCCAATTATGAATTACAACCACTTGTTAAAATTCATTCACAATCTCATCCAGAAGGGAAGGAGGGAGAGAGAGAGAGAGAGAAGAGACTGCAGGGGGGCTGATGATAAATGTAACAGTCTGAGAAATCCCAAATAAAATTTCTTTTACTGGCTTCAGTGTGGCTGTTTGTACAGGGCAAGGGCAGCAGTGTGGCAAAATAAACCTTTGACTTGTGATGCCAGAGGAGGGAGGGAGAGAGAGAGAGAGAGAGAGAGATAGACTACAGAGTGGCCTATGATAAATGTAACAGTCCCAGAAATCCCAAATAATTTTTTTCCTGGCTTCAGTGTGGCTGTGTGTACAGAGCAAGGTCAGCAGGATGCCATCATAAATCTTTGACTTGTGACATCCAGAAGAGACACAGAGAGACTACAGTGTGGCCCACGATAAATGTAACAGTCCCAGAAATCCAAAATAAAATTTTTTTCCAGGCTTCAGTGTGGCTGTGTGTACAGCGCAAGGGCAGCAGGGTGGCAAAAAAAAATCTTTGACTTGTGATGTAAAGAGGGGAGAGAGAGAGATTGCGGGGGGGCAAGATAAATGTAACAGTCCCAGAAATCCCAAATAACATTTATTTTCCTGGCTTCAATGTGCCTGTGTGTACAGGGCAAGGGCAGCAGGGTGGCAAAATAAATTTATGACTTGTGACATCAGAGAGAGAGAGAGAGAGAGAGAGAGAGAGAGAGACTGCAGGTGGGTCCATGATAAATGTAATAGTTCCAAAAATCCCAAATAAAATTCATTTTCCTGGTTTCTGTGTGGCTGTGTGTACAGAGCAAGGGCAGCAGTGTGGCAAAATAAATCTTTGACTTGTGACGTCTAGAGAGTAGAAAGAGAGACTGCAAGGTGGCCCACGATAAATGTAACAGTCCCATAAATACCAAATAAAAATGTTTTCTCTGTCTTTAGTGTGGCTATGTATACAGGGCAAGGGCAGCAGGGTGGCAAAATAAATCTTTGACTTGTGATGTCCAAAGGGGGGAGAGAGAGAGAAAGAGAGACTGCAGGGTAGCCCACAATTAATGTAACAGTCCCAGAAATCCCACATATTTTTTTTCCTAGCTTCAGTATGGCTGTGTGTGCAGGGTGAGGGCAACCAGGTGGCAAAATAAATCTTTGTCTTGTGCCATCCAATCACTAATCATGATAACTTGTTAACATTCATTCACAATTTCATGTAATAAAAAAAAATGCTGTTCAGACAAACAACATACAAATTGATGCATCTGTACTGCTTGCTGTGGGTGGCCCAGGGGATAAATTGACTGTGTGACTTGTAGCAGGCTGTTTACAGTACAACACAAGTAAAGTGCAAGTTTTGTACACACAAGTGTCATCATCATCATCATCATCATCACTCATTCCCCATTATTCCTCCTTATTATCATTAGTTTTATAATATATTGTGTTACATTATGTATATGCATTAAACAACCTCCAGTGTGGGACTGCTTCATGTGGCTATGCACCAGATGTCTCTATTCTCCAATTCAAATTCTGAGGCACACTTAACAGTTGCTGAATTAGGTCACTTAATAGTAATTATGTGTGGTTCATAGCTCCGTGCTTGTGCTACGTACTGTATCTGAATAACATAGGTTTGGGTTTGGATACAGAGGCCAGATCTATGATAGTATGACGTTTCCAAGGTATCAGTTGTACAGGATGCATAATGCTTAGGTACTTGGTGTAGACATGAGTAAGTCAGTGATTACAAAACATGATGGACTGAATAGTATTTGCAAGTACTTAATTGCTGGAACAGATAAGTAATTGTTATGACTTGATGTGTTGGCCTTTCTCTGTATCCCACCATAGGAAGGCTGGTTAGTCAAATAGGATGTGACCCCCCCAGCGGGATAATGGTGCTGGAGAAGCAGGAGGAGCAGGAGGAGGATGGAGGGTGAGTGCAACTTGCTCTAAGCAGAGCAGCAGGAACTCTGCTTGTTTATGTAGGATGTGGGGGAGGAGCTCTTCCCCCACATAACTACAGGCACAGCCTTTCAATTATGTGTGGTTCATAGCTCCGTGCTTGTGCTGCATATTGTATCTGAATAATATAGGATTGGGTTTGGATACAGAGGCCAGATCTATGATAGTACAATACTTCCAAGGTATCAATTGTACAGGATGCATAATGCTTAGGTACTTGGCATAGACATGGGTAGGTTAGTGATTATAGTACATCATGGACTGAATGGTATTTGCAAGTACTTAGTTGCTGGAACAGATAAGTAATTGTTATGACTTGATGTTTTGACCTTTCTCTGTATCCCACCATAGGAAGGCCAGTTAGTCGAATAGGATGTGACCCCCAAAGAATAACAGATATCGCACGATTATCTCCTCCAGCTACCGAGAGTATGGCCAGTAGCATGCAGGAGAGGAAAACCCCCCTTGGGGGGAAACCTCTGAGGACCCATGGCTACTGACCTGCCCTTCCTTCTGGGCATACTAAAGGAGAATAATCCTAAATTAATGATAATGAGTGATCGGCTAATCCGAGTTTCAGAGTCATAGATGCTGTTCCAACAAAGTAGAAAGCTGGAATCGAGGTACTGACGTAGAATGTCAGTGAAATGTCCAAACAATCTTGTAGTGGAAATTTAGTCCAGGAATGCCAAGTAAGCATAATGAGTTAAAATGGTTAGCGTTAGTTGAGCAATCCAAGGCGAAGGAGTGTTCTCTGAGAACATGTATCCAATTGATTAGGACTCAAACACAGATATGAAACTGGTAGATGATGATCAGATAGCAGACTGCACATGTGGGCTGAGGTGAAAACACGGAGCTGGATGGAAGTTTCAGATCTGGAGATAACGTAGTGTAGACCTTAGGTCTAGTAAGGGCAAAGGAGGCAAGTGCTGATGGGAGGCTTACGAGTTCATGAATGGCAGAAGGCTTGAGATGAAGGCTGATGAACTGACAAATCATAGTGAAGTCATATGGCACCAAAGTGGTTAAACATAATGCTGAAGCCATGATAATGAAGGCATAATGTAGTAGAATCAGGCAGGGAATCCAGGTAGGAATTGGAGTCAGTAGTTCCAGATCAATGAAGCAGCTTGATAGGAAGCATCCAAGGGAGTATAAGGGGCAAGTCCAAACGAGGTGAGGATGTGCGGCAGAACCACATAGGGTAGCCGAAGAAGTAGGAAGTGCGGTTGACCACATGTTAGTTGGAAGTGAATAGTAATAGTAGCTAAGCCCCATGAAGGCTAGCATGCAGCTGGACCCCATGAAGGTCAGCTGGTAAGGTAAGTAGAGTAGCAGCTAGCTCCATGTAAGATGGCATGCACAGCTGGACCCCTCGAAGGTCAGCTGGTAAGGTAAGAAAAGTGTGGCAGCTAGCCGCACGTAGGCTAGCATGTGAATGTAGGTGGCTGGTAGGTAGTTAGAGAGTGGTAGCCAAGCCCATAAAGGTTAGCATGCATGGCTAGACCACATGCAGGTCAGCTGGAAAGTGAGGTAAGAGCAGTAATGCAACTGAAGGGAATCAGAATGAAAGCATCCAGGGACATCGATGTAATCCTAAGGCATAGTCTGGTAGGTGATCCGAGGCAATTAAAATAGACAATTGGCTAGAGAACCCCAAGCAGCACAGGGTTGCTTGCAATACAGAAGTCATGCACAAAGCAGTACACGCTAGAAAGGTAACCAGAAACACTAGTATACTCAGATTGTCATAGTGCAGATGGTGGCAGTGCAAAGTAAGGATCCATTCCAGCTGCTGCTGAGTGTGCACATGGTAAAAAACAGTTGTCTAATATCAACTGTGCATACCATGGTTGGTAACACACTTCTCAGCTTCCCCGCAGTATAAATCATAGTGCTGGCCTTCAAAGGCATAGTGAATGTTGGGAAGAAGCAGCACTTTCACCCAGAATAACTCGATTATTATTTAGAACAGCAGGAAACCTAAGCAAGCAAGGGTTCATATAAGGAGAATCATGGCGCTATGCGAAGCCATAGCAGGGAGAGGTATGCTTCTGCAGTCTCTGAGTTAGCAAGTGCTGGTACAGGATATAGGGCAGAGTATGTATCAAGGTAGCAGGGAGCAATGAATTCAAGTAGGCACTCTTATTGCCCTTTTGCAGGATAGTCATGTGCCAGGCAAGCAGTCAGGAATGTAGGAGCTGCTATGGAATGTCCGGCGAGTAGACTCAGGAGCTGGTTCCCAAGACATGGTATGCTGCAGTAGGCCTGTGATGAGCACACCGTAGACAATAAGCAGCACAGCCACGCAGGTAGCGAGACATGGAGAACCCACGAAAATTCTGCAGAGGGGCGGGTAAAGTAGCAAGGTGGCGACAATGCTAGGCGCAAATAGGCAGAGCATGGAACATGAATGGTCCCAGTCCAGAAGGCAGCAGAGGGGCAAATGAAGGAGAAGGCATCAGTGGCATCATCTGCATTGAAGAGGAGCACCACAGGAGACTGACTATGAGGAGCCGGTGCATGGAAACGGCACAAATTAGCTAAGTGCAGAGTGGTGCCAGAAGAGCGAGAAAATCCCCAAAAGAACACAGCAACAAAGGTACAAATGAGGGCTGAAAGAGGGCACAAACACCAGCCAGGCAGACAGGAGGGCAGGACACAGGAGAAGGCAGGAAAAGGCAGTGGGAGTGGCACAGAAGGGAAAAAAGGAGGCGGCGGTAACAGACAGCAGGAGCGAGAGCCGAGTGTGACTCGCTCTAAACAGAGCAGCAAGAACTCTACTTGTTTATGTAGGATGTTGAGGAGGAGCTCTTCCTCCACATAACTACAGGCACAGCCTTTCAACTAACTGTACTGTAGGAATCAGTCTGGTGATCTTGGAAGGAAGTGGTAATGGACTGCTGTGCTAAGTGTGCTATATATAGTCACGAGTCATGACAGTAAATGTGTCCATGTCCTGTGGGTGGGAGTCATCAGAAGGCATCACTTTAGTTAGAGGGATCTTTTGTTACAGGTTAGAATACTAATAAACAATGGATCAAAGTGTTGATGAGGCACGTTCTATTTCTCAGGTAGGCAGTGGCACTGCAAAAGATAGCAATCAGCCTGAAAAGGGAAAACTAAATCAGACCCCAAAAGGTGATTTTTTTTCATGTCTAAGGTTTCATCTTCCAAGCGAATGTTTAAATCCAAAAAAGGTGAATGTCTTGGATCATCATCAGTCCAAAGTGAAAAAAAAGAGTTGTGTAGTTAAAAAAAAACTAAAGGTGAGGTGGATACCATATGCAGAGGCACCCAATGGTATGGAACAATTGCATACTATGCTACTGTCAGTCCCTCATCCGATTCTTCTGAGGTTGAACCCAATGTGGGTAATAATAAAGATGAAGAGTATTATCGGGCAGCACAAGGTTTACTGGAGGGGATGGAAACTGCAGATGAGGAAGAAACAGGCAGAAATGTTGTAGCTGTGGAAGGGGCAGTGGGAATAAACCACAAGAGGAACAGGCCCAAGAAAAATTGGGGTGGGGGGAGTCCCTGAAAAGGTGACCAAGGTGCCATGCCTTCCTAGGAAAAAAACAAAAAAATATATTTGATTGGTTGTACTTCTCCATTAGTGCTTCCAATGAGTTGGTAGGAACATGCATTGTTTGTAAATTGCCAATCAGCAGGGGTAAAATGAAAGGAGCATTGGGAACTTCAGCACTGAAAATGCACCTAGACAGATGTCATAACATTACTGAGAAGTCCAGTTGTGAGTCTTAAAAAGAAAGTGACAGTGGTAGCTCACCACACTCGGGGGTAACTCCCATAGATGAAAGCAGTTGCAGCCTCTGTAGCACTACTGAAACACCTTCACCACTACTTCCTGCCATTTAAAGGACACCTCTGACTGTTACTGAAAGTGACCATGTGTTCTAAAGCCCTACTCCTTCAAGGAGACAGCTTACCTTCTTAGAAACGTATGAGCATAAAGCCAAATATGCCTTGACTCACCTTGTTGCTGTTACAATAACCAAAAAAATGTCAGAAATAATAGCTGTTGATTTGCTACCATATAACACAATTGAACATATAGGATTCAGGTGCATGCTTGAGTACCTCGAACATCGATATAGTATACCATCAGAGAAATACTTATCAACAGCAGGGATTCCAGATCTTTACAATGTCGTATGTAAAGAATAATTAAGACACTTCTTGTACATTGCTGATGGGAGGTTGGTGCATCTCACAACAGATATCTGGACAAGCTGTCAGCCTGAACCATTCATGTCTATCACGGTATGTTGGGCATGTTTCAATAATTCATGTGGGACTGGGGACAGGGAAGCATTGCAATTTGCTGTTCTAAGAATGTTTAATTTTCCATCTGAACATACTTCATACAAGATCATTTAAGAGCCCCAAAAACCAATACAGCAATGGCTGTCTTCACAGGGACTGTTAATTGGCTTTATAGTTGCAGATAATGGGTCCAACATAAGGAAGGCCTGGGGGGGGGCTTTGCTCACATCTGTTGCTTTGCACATTGCTTAAATTTCATAGTTCATGGTTTTCTTGATGGCAACAGGGAGATTTAGACTCTCATTAGCACTGCTAAAAGAATATGCACTCAGTTCTGTCACTCAAGCAAAGCCCATAACTTGATTGAAAAAATACAGCAGAAGCACAGTTTACCTTTGCACAGACTAATCCAAGACGTTTCTACCTGATGGAATTTGGCTCTTTATATGTTCCAAAGACTGCTGGAACAAAAGAAAGCTGTCAGGCAGTACACCATAGAAATTAAAATTGGTGATGCAGATGTCTATATTACTCCACAACAGTGGGCCATGCTGGAGTTTCTAATTTTCTTGCTCCAGCAATTTGAGGAAATCACCACTGAGGTTAGTGCAAACACACAGCAACTCTCAATCAGATGATACCCCTAATAAAATTTTTCAAATTCAGATTGAATCTGATTAGGGAAAAGTTAGAGAAGCAAGACAGTTCCATGATCACACATGCTGCCTGTAATACTGCTGACACATGCAGGTTGCTCCCCAGAATACAACAAGATCTAATTAATCAAAAAAGTTGAAGCACAGCATCAGATAGTCCATCCTCTACTGTTGTGGCATTTTCTTCCTCTTCTTCCTCAGTCACTGCAGCCCGAACCTTCTTCTTCACCACCAGCCAGGCATAGCATTTTCCTACAGTCACTTGGTTCAGCTCCATGTCTCTGGAGTCACTTAGAGGATGTAATTGCAATACCTTCTTCATGTGCCTCTTGTAACACAGCCTCAGCACAGACCATTGTTGAAGTGTACCTGGCCGAGCCTAATATCAGCTGGAATGCTGATCTTCTGCAATACTGGAAATCCAAACAAAATATGTGGCCTGCTTTAGTAATCATTGCTTCTAGCTGGCCGCACTCCCTCACCAGCCTGCCTGCCCAGACTCAGGTACTGCTACTGAACTCCCTGGGAAGCTCAGAAATCTAAGCTGGCTGCTGATTGGAAGCTGCAGGCAAGACGCAGCTCCTCATTCACTGAATCTACCTTCTGCTCTCCTCTGATTTGACCGGCTTCTATTCCCCAGCTCTGAGGCTCCACAGCACTCTGTTTTAAATGTTTACTGCACTGCAATTTAATCTTACAGCTTGTACTACTGTTCCTAATTTTTTTCACCCACCTTCCCCAGCCAAGACCTCTATTAAATACTCTTTAACTCCACCTCCTCTACTCTGCCCCACCAATTTGGTTCACCCTGCCAGCCACCAAGGATCTTAAAGTGGCACCATCACTTACACAGTCACCCTTCCTCTGCGATTCTGTACAAGATACGACTGTGCAAGCTGCTGAGGCACAAAAAAGGGGTTGCACATTCGTCCTACTCATTGCAACTACTTTCTTCACTGTAGGTCCCATTGACCTTAGTGGACCGCTGGCTCCTTACCCTGAACCTTATCTTGGCATCAGTAGTTTGATACTTGTGATTGGGGCAACAGCCTCAGTATGGAACCACCAGGAGTTCTCCTTACCAACAACTAATCTAGGGTCCCCAGCATCCACACCCTGCTATGGCACCCTCATATTTCTTTCCCCAATAAATCCACAGCTGAAGACCACCAAGCCATTCCCCAGCAAAACTCGATGCAGGAAGATACGATCCACAATAACCATCAGTCTCTCAGCCAGGAAGGTGTTTTTCATGCTACTCCTCTTATCTGGAAGTGTACATGCTAACCCAGGCCCACCAACTGCCTCAGGTATTGGAGGACGTAATACCAAAGGACTAAGAATTGCTGCCATGAACATCTGCAGCATAACAGCTAAATTCAAACAGTTCCGGGCTTGGATGACCCACCATGCCCCCGATATTATCTGCATTATACAGACATGGTTGTCGAGCAAGATAAAAAATAATGAACTATCTCTTTTAGGGTATCAAGCCTTCAGGACCAATAGAAGGAGCAAGAAAGGAGGCAGCTGCCTCATCTATGCTAGGAACTCCCTCCACTGCTCTCTCCTCCCCATCACCAAACTGATGGATGAATATGAACTACTAGAGGTGAAAGTGCAGATCGGGCAACATGGTAAGTCACTTATCATTGCCTTGATCTATCTACCCCCCCCCAAAAAAAGCCAGAGAAAGCCTCCCTAAAATTCTTGAAGCAGTGGCCACTCTCCCTAAGGGTCATGAACTCATCATCATGGATGACTTCAACATCAACTGGGATGGTGCAGAGTTGATCCCCAGTAACTGAGCTCAGATTATTACATTACTACATTTTATTTTTGATACTTAAATTACTTGGCAGTGGCTGGCAGCAATTGTGGAACTAGGAAGAATATGCTTGTGTTGTGTACCTGTCATCAGGTCTTCAGGTGGCCGTGGCAAACATTTTTATGACTGTACTGCCCTTGACCGATGAGATGTGTGACTGGCTGCCTGCCTGGGTGGTGGTGGTCACTGTGTCTTTCGTTTTTCTTCTTTAAGGATTCAGCGTGTTGATCAGATTTAGTAGAAGTAGTCATAGTACTAGAAAACATTATCACCTCTTGGACCAGGTAGTGTACCATATAACACAGTACACTGGGGCATGTGAAGCAGTTGCATCATTCACATGGGTAGGATGGGTGGGCTTTCTTAGTGCTGCTCATTTGATCAGTCATACCCATTTCTTTGGCCTGTTTGGCTCTGACTGGAACACCCATCAAAATAATACCCACACAGCACCATTAACAAAAAAAAATCTTAGTATCAAGGCACTGCCTGTGATGCTTTGTGGTGCTATGATATACGTATTTGCACCTGTCTATCTCACTCTTTCTCTCTCTCTCTCTTTCTCCCAGCACACTCATGTCACGGACCAAGCAGGATATGCCAACCCACCATTATAGGCCAACCATGAAGGGGCTGGTAGTGAGTGATTGGTTTTATTTTAGTAGTTTTACATTAATTTTTATACAAAAAATCCATTAAATTATTCCCTTTAGGCCTCTGTGTCAAATATGACCAACTTTGGCCACTTTAATGCATTTTTTCACATTTGTTCAACTATTTGTGAGTAAATCAGAACTAATCAGAACTAACCAAAACAAATCAGAACTTCCTATTGTTCTGGTTCTTATTTAATAATGGTCAGAACCTCACCAAGTTTTTCCAGCCCTAGTTTAGTATCAAGATGTGTTCAGAAGCAAATGACTCGAAGACAAAGGTCCTGGACTTTAAAATGGCAGACTTTAAAGTGATGGAAAACTGCCTTAGAAACAGCCTAACAAATGTGATTGGTCATGGCGGGATAGAGGAACAGTGCAATCAATTTAAGGAAGGTACAGTGACTTCAACCAGAAGGTATTTAACAAGTACAAAGAAACACAGAGGGAGGAGGAGAGGGAGAAGTAGCAGGTAAAACAGAGGGAAGTGAGGCAAGCAAAAGCACAAGCAGAGGAAAGGGTAGCCAAAGTAATGGTAGTAGGAGATAAGACTTTCTTCAGGTATATAAGTGAGAAGAGGAAGTCAAGGGGATGGATAGATAGGTTAAGAAAGCCACTAGATGGTGACTGTGCATAGGTGTTGGCTAAGGATGAGCCAGCAATAGTTCAGGAGGAGTTTTGGAAATTGGGGAGGGGTCTTAGGCAATTAGCATGATATGTGACCTTCTCAGAGGTGCTACCTGTCTATGATAGAGGGGAGGACAGGATTCTTCGTACCAGGAACTTCAATGCATGGTTGAAGGAATGGTGCAGAGAAGAGGGTTTTAGATTCATTGGGGGACTGAGGCCCCTCCTGGTTGGATGAAGGCCTGTACGGGGTAACAGCATGCATCTATTCAGGACTTTGGAAGGGAAAGTATGCCTGTTCATGGATGACACAAAAATCTGCAACAGAGTGGACACACTGGGGGTGTGTGAAAAAAGATAAGGGAAGATTGAAAAAGCTGGAAGACAGGTCAAGGGTTTGGTAACCATTATGCACGATGCCCAAGGGCAATGCATCATTTTGCCGGGGGGGGGGAGAGGTGAGAACAACCACAAAACAGGAGAAGGACCTGGGTGTCATCATATCTGATGACATGAGGGTAGCAAAGCAGTGTGATAAGGCAGTGGGAAAGACTGGCTAGAAGGATACAAGTAATGGGAAATATGTCATTTATCACAGATAGGATCAGAGATGGACTAGCAGCCCTCAAGCCAGACAAAGCACAGAAACTAGATGGATTGCATCTGAGAGTACTAAAAGAATTAACAGAAGAGTTAGCTGGTCCCCTGGCACACCTATTCAACAGATCACTGGGTATGGGAGTGGTTCCGAGGGGCTGAAGGGTGGTGGACATGGTGCTGCTTCACAAGGGTGGGTGTGGGGAAGAGGTGGGGAATTATAAACCAGTTAGCCTCACTTCTGTAGGGGGAAAACTAATGCAAACCTTGACTAAACAAGATCCTATGCAATACCTAGAGAAGAACCATCTCCAGGACACCAAACAGCATGGATTCATGGCAGGAAGGTCATGCCAGACAAATTTATTCACTTTTTTCAAATGAGTGACAAGGGAATCAGATAGAGGACATGCAGTGGATCTTTCCTATTTTGATTTCATCAAGGCATTTGACTAAACAAGATCTTATGCAATACCTAGAGAAGAACCATCTCCAGGACACCAAACAACATGGATTCATGGCAGGAAGGTCATGCCAGACAAATCTATTCACTTTTTTCAAATGAGTGACAAGGGAATCAGATAGAGGACATGCAGTGGACCTTTCCTATTTTGATTTCAGCAAGGCATTTGATTCTGTACCACACAAGTGCCTTTTGAGGAAGCTGGAGGGCATACAGGCTGAAAAAATTATACTCATATGGGTAGGCAACTGACTTACAGACAGGAGTCAAAGGCTGATGATAAATGGAGTGAGGTCAACTGTGGCTGTGGTTTCTAGTGGGGTTCCACAGGGATCTGTGTTAGGCTCTGTTGTCTTTAACATATTCATCAGTGACATTAGCAATGACATCCAGGGTAAGCTAGCCCTGTTCGCAGACTACACCAAGCACAAAGGGTGGGTGGACACTCTTGAAGGGGTTAGGTACCTTCAAGAAGACCTACAAAAATTGGAAAAATGGTTAAATGTGTAGCAGCTGAAATTCAATGCAAAAAAATACAAAGTGATGTATCTCAGTAAAGGGACCCTAGGGAAATAATATTGGCTCAATGGGGTTAAACTGAGCACCTTGTAGAAAGAGAGGGACCTACGATTATTATTACAGACTCCATGAAGCAGACAAGCCAATGTAGTAAAGCATACAGAAGAGTGAACAAAATGTTGGGGTGCATAGGCAAAGGGACTGCTAGCAGGAAGAGCAAAATGATATTCCCCCTCTTCAGATTCCTGGTTAGACCACACCTAGAATACAATGTTTAATTTTGGAGGTCACTCTTGAAGAAGGATAGAGACAAGTTGGAATCAGTGTAGAGGAGGGGGCCAAAGATGACCCAGGGTCTGTAGGGACATCCCTATGAGTAACGGCTAGCAGCCCTGAATGGTTCCATGTCATAATAGTGATTGCAAAACAGTGATCTCTATTATGGTGAGTGTATATCACCAAAAAGCAAATTGGCAATGTACACTTTAAGGCAACCCAACTTCTGGACATAAAAAAAGTGTTTTGCAGTGGGGCTTTTCCTCCTGCACCCCCCTGAATTAGGATTCTCAACTCCAGAGGGGTGCGTGTTGGGGAGGGGGCAAAATCCGTATCTTGGAAAAAATTAAGTGCTGCAGCTCTTAGCATCGGCAAAATGTAGCCTGCACCCAGTCCCGAACCCAGTATCTGCTCTGCCAGAGCTAGCCTCCCACACCACCACACCATTTGGCTAGCTTGGCAGTAACAGGCACTCCAGTTCCTGACAACCCCTTCCTGGTCCCTCCCCTTCCCCTTGCTATTCCCCATTCTGTTCACCCTTCCCCATAGTTGCTGTCCCATACCCTTGCTATTCTGCAGGGTAGCCCAGAATAATAGTGCCTAAAATGGGTTGTTAATTTTGTAGTCATTCATGGTGGGTTGTAATTATTATGTGATACCACATTGAATATAGGAACATAGGCAAGTGATGGCAGAAAAGAGCCACCAGGCCCACCCAGTCTGCCTAGAATATGTACTCACTGGAAACCAGGAGGGAGGGACCAACATGATAGAAATATTCAAGTTCCAAAACGGCATAAACAAAGGATCATATAATGAGGAGCTGTTCCATAGGGTCACCAACACAGCAATTAGAGGGCACAAATAGAAGCTGGGGTGGGGAGTTTCAGGAGGGAGCTAAGGAAATACTATTTTACAGAAAGAGTATTGGATCCATGGAATAGTCTACTGGTGGTGATGGTGGCAGAGACTGTGACAAGCTTCAGGCATAGGTGGGACAGAGCTAGAGACCAACTCTGAGACATTAAAGCAAGTGTATATAGTAATTTAGGGTGGGGGTAGCCCCCCAGCACAATTGCTAGGTCCTGCACATCTCATGGGCAGACTTGATGGACCCTGGGTCTCCTTCTGCCATCATTTTTCTATGTTTCTGTGTTTCTATGGTAGTAGAATACTGTGGTGCATAGGGAGTTGTATCACCAGCAGACAGAGGTAGGTAGTGTTACTCCTGTATAGACTGATGGTGAGGCTCCACCTGGAGTACTGTGTCCAGTGCTGGAGGCTCCCTGCCAGGAAGAACACAGATCAGGAGAAGGTGGTACAGAGAAGGGCGACCAAAATGGTGCATGGTCTGCATCAGAAGCCATATGAGGAAAGACTCAAGGAATTAAATGTGTACTTTCTAGAGGAAAGGAGGGAAAGGGGAGACATGATAGAAACATTCAAATACATCAAAGGTATCAATAAGTTACAGTTGGGTCACATTTTACACAGAAAGAGATGCTCAAGGACAAGAGGGCATGCTATGAAGCTGAAAGGGGGAAATCTTAGAAGGATGTGAGGAAATACTTCTTCATGGCAAGGGTGGTAGATGTGTGGAGTGGCCTCCCAGCAGAGGTGGTGGGTGCTGAAATGGTAACAGGATTCAAACAAGCATGAGATAGACACAGTGGGAACCTTAGTGACAGGGCTGGGGGAGTAAGACTGGAGATCAATTAAGGTCAATGGTAACACAGTAGGTAGAGACTATAGGGCATACTAGGTGGGCCAAGAGGTTCTTTTCTGCCAATAGCTGCAATGTTTCTATCAGGGGAACCGTGATCCTTAGTGAATGGTTTAAATGTTACATTGACCAGCATTTAAACTAGTGGAGGGGGAGGTGGAATGAGGCAGGGAAACATAAACTGCCCCTCCCACACAGGCTTACAAGATTAGTAGTGGGAATCCAGAGGGAAAGAAATCCTAGAAGGAACCAATTAACATAAAAATCCAGGGGGTGGAAGGAAAGGGAGACAGTAAGAAATATAGTGGAGGAAATAAGGGAAGGCAAATAGTAAAATGAGGGTGAGTGGCAGTACAATATGTAGAGCCATGTGTGCAAATGCTTGAAGTCTTGGCAATAAGATTGCTGACCTAGAGGCCACCATGGCAGTAGTAGACCTGGACACAGTCGCAATTACAGAGTCCTGGTGCCAAGAAAACCAGGACTGGGATGCAGCCATACCAGGTATGCTCTATTTAGAAGGGACAGAGTAGGTGAAAAGGGGGGAGGAGTGGCTCTTTATGCGAGGGAAAACATAAAAAGCTACAGAAATACAGAGGAAGCTGGGATGGGCAAAAGTACTGTGGTTGAACCTGGAGACAAGGAACGGGGCTGCTATTCACACAGAAGTGATCCACAGACCTCCAGCACAGGGGGGAAGGTGGATAAGGATATGTTGGAAGCAATCCAAAGGATGGCAAGCAAGTGAGAGGTATTGCTGGTGGGGAATTTCAGTCTGCTGGATGTGGATTGGAGCCTCTCAGCTGTGGGGTAACAGTTAGAATTAGGGATATCCTCTACTGCCTGCAGGGAATGTTCCCTATGCAACTAGTTGTGGAACCCACCCATGGGGGGGGCAATACTGAACCTGGTATTGACAAATGGGGACAGTGTTGCTGATGTCAAGATGGGTAGCCACCTGGGGACCAGTGATCATTATACAGTGTGGTTTGGTATAAGAACTGGGCCAAAATCAAGCCACACTAAAATGAGGATCCTGGACTTCAGGAGGGCTGATTTTAAGAAAATGGGAGAATGCCTCAGGGATGCCCTAGCAGGGTTAGAAAAACTGGGTGGAGTCGGCAACAATGGGCAAAAATAAAGGAGGGCATTGAGAAGGCAATAAATCTCTGCGTCAGGCAGATTAACAAGGGCAAGAGAAAAAAGAGACTGCTATGGTTCTCTAAAGAAGTGGCGGTGAAAGTAAGGGCAAAGAAGCTAGCATTTGGAAGGTACAAGATGACACAGAAGGAGGAAGATAGGGTGAGATATCAAGAGGGACAAATGGAGGCAGATGAAGCAGTTAGGCACACAAAGGCACAAACAGAGGAGAATATTGCCAATTCAGTAAAAAAGGGGCATAAAACATTATTTAGGTATATAAGCAGGAACAGGAAGATCAAAGGAGGGATAGTGAGGCAAAAAGCAGGAGTGGTTTGTGTGGAAGAAGACAAAAAAAAAACACAGACATACTGAACAAATACTTTTGGTATGGAGGTTGGCACTAGACCTTTTACAGAGGAGAGAGTCCTCAAGGAACTAGCACAGCTTTAAGTGGACAAGGCAATGGGGCCTGACAAGGTACACCCTAGGATACTGAAGGAGCTCAAGAAGTTGCTGGCTGCACCTCTGACAGCCCTTTTCAACCTATCATTACATATGGGGGATGTTCCCGGGGACTGGAGGAGGGCAGGTATGGTTCCACTTCTCAAAAGTGGTAACAGGGAGGAAGCAGGAAATTACAGACCTGTGAGCCTGATTTTGGTGGTGGCTAAAGTAGTGGAATCACTACTGAAGGAAAGGATTGGGGAATACCTTATAGCCACTGTATTACAGGATCTCAGGCAGCATGAGTTCACAGGGGGGAGGTCTTGCCAGACAAACCTGATCAAGTTCTCTGACTGGGTGACCAGGGAAGTGGATCAGGGTGGAGCGGTGGATGTGGCCTACCTGGATTTCAGTAAGCAATGTGAGACCCCCCTTCCACACAGAAGACTGGTGAGCAAGCTGGCCAGCCAAGGAGTGGTCCAAAAGTAATAAAATGGTCAAGGAGTTGGCTAAGAAACAGGAGTGAGAAGGTGGTGGTAAATGGTGTTCACTCCGAAAAAGTTACAGTGACCAGCAGGATGCCACAGGTGTCAGTACTAGGCCCAGCTCCATTTAATGTCTTTATTAGCAACATTGTAGGAGGGCTGGAAGAGAAAGTATGCCTGTTCACAGTGGACACATTGGGGGGGGGTGTAGGGTGGAAAAAATGAGGGACAATCTGAAAAAGCTGGAAGACTGGTCAAGGTTTTGGCAGCTGGGTTTCAATGCAAAAAAGTGCAAAATCATCCACTTGGGGCACAGCAATCCAGGGCCAATGTACAAATTAGGTGGGGAGGTATTTTCAACCACAAAACAGGAAAGGGACCTGGGGGTAATCATTTCTAATAAACTTAAGGTAGCAAAGCAATGTGATAAGGCAGTGGGGAAAGCTAGCAGGATGCTCGGGCGCATAGGGAGGGGTATCACCAGCAGAAAGAGGAAGTTAGTGTTACCACTGTATAGATCATTGGTGAGGCCCCACCTCAAGTACTGTGTCCAGTTATGGAGGCCCCATCACCAAAAGGACATAGACTGGGTGAAGGTGGTACTGAAGAGGGCAACCAAAATGGTGCAGGGCCTGCATTGAAAACCATATGAGGAAAGACTCATGGAATTAAATACGTACTCTTTAGAGGAAAGTAAGGAAAGGAGGGACATGACAGAAACATTCAAATACCCAAAGATATTAATAAGGTGCATGATGGTAGCATTTTACATAGATAAAGATGCTTGAGGAGAAGGGGTCATGCTATAAAGCTGGGGGGCGGACTCCACGGAAAGGGTGGTGGATGCCTGGAACAGCCTCCCCGTGTAAGTGGTAGGGGTTGAAATGGTACCAGGATTCAAGCATGCATGGGTTAGCAACAAGGGGACCTCAGAAATAAGTCAAAGGGGGAAAAGAACAGAGATCATGTAGGGTCTGCGGTAGTACAGTAGTAAGGAAAACAGGGAAGACTAGGTGGACCAAGAGGTCCTTATCTGCCAACAATGGATGACATTCTGAACAGATATTTCTGTTCAGTCTTCAAAGTGCAGTGGGAGGGAGGTGGACCAACAAGGAGCAAGAACATAGAAGAGGGGAGGTAAACACAGCTCCATTTACAAAGGAGATAGTGTTAAAGGGACTTGCAAACCTGAAAATGGACAAGGCCATGGATCAGATGAGATATATCCAAGGATGCTAAGGGAACTCAGTGAGAAGCTTGCTTCACCACTGGCATCCTTATTCAACATACAGTATCACTGGAAACAGAAGAGGTTCCGGGGAAGTGGAGGAGAGTTGATGTAGTTCCACTCCATAAAAGCAGAAGCAGGGAGGAGGCTAGCAGCTATAGACCACTCAGTCTCATGTCAGTGGTGGGTAAATTAATGAAAAACCTGTTAAAAGAAAGGCTAGTTGAATATTTTGAATCCAGGGGGCAACAAGGCCAAAAACAGCATGGATTCACGAAGAGGATGTCAAGTCAAACAAATATGATAGATCTTTTTGACTAGGTGACCAGGGAAATAGATCAGGGAAAGGCAGTGCATGTAGCCTATTTGGATTTCAGTAAAACCTTCAACACTGTACCACACAGGAGATTGATAAAGAAGCTGGATAGTGTATAGCTAGGAGCCAATGTTGTAAATGGGTACAAAACTGGTTAAATGATAGGCAGCAGAGGGTGTGGTAACTGGCATTCACTCTAATGAGGGGACAGTGACCAGCAGGGTGCCACAGGGCTCATTATCGGGGCTGGTCCTGTTCAACATCTTCATAAGTGACATAGTAGAAGAGCTTGAAGGGAAGATCTGCCTTTTTGCAGACAACACCAAGATATGCAACAGGGTGAATACTCAGTAGGGGATGAATAAAATGACAAGGGTCCTTAGGAAATTTGAGGTGTGAGCAAGTGTACGGTAGCTATGGTTCAATGCCAAAAAATGTAAAAAACATTAATCTGCAGCACAGAAACCTTGGAGTGGAGTATAAAATGGGGGGGGGGGTGAGTATGTCAGTCACTAGGAAGGAAAAGGGTTCTAGAGGTCGTAATATTTGATTACCTTAAAGGGGACAGCAAATACGTGCTAACTGGCAGCAGTTAGCAATGTTCCTAGTAAGAGAAATGATAAACTTGCCTCCAAATGATCCATATTTAACTGTAGAAATACAAAATCACACATACTGTACTCCCATAATGCAAATCACCACAGTATATTATGCTGGTTCAACTTTAAGCAGAAATGCAAGGTACCAAAAGGTCTTTCACACGGTCTGCAAAGGGTGCAAACAGAAGACACATACATGTGTTTCATCCTACCAAGACTCATCAGTGTGCCTCGTCTGTTTGACACCCCCGTGGAATGAACCAGCTACCCTAAGATGGTCTATCCAGGTTATGTAGTGGTGAACCCAATAAAAACAAAAAACAAGCTAAAAGACAAAGAACCTCAGCATGCAAGCAGTGAGGCAATGGTTACCCCAAAGGGCACTGGCCAGGAAGCCAAGTTTCAAAGAAATACAAAATCACACATGCCCCCATAATGCATATTTAACTGTACCTTAATAAATTTTGATGTGAAAAACTGTGTTTTCAATTGTTTTTTTTATGAACAGCATTCTGAACAATTCTTTTCCTGGAACCTGTAATTTGGAGTGTTTACTATGTCACGGCTTGAGTACAGAATGCTAAATATGAGCTATTGTCCCATCAGAACCATGCTTAGAGTTCTTTCCTCAAACCATGACACAGTTAAAACTCCAGATCACTGGTTTCATGAAGAGAATTGCAACAGAATAATGCCCATAAAAACAAAACAATGCAAAATACAAGTTTTCATATCACTTTTTATTCAGGTACAGTTAAATATGGGTTGTTTAGGCTTATGGATATAACTTCTGTAAACTGGAACATTATAAAGAGCTACCAATTAGAAAATAATTTCTTGTCCTCTTTAAAGTTGCAGGCAGTATAAACAAGGCAGTGTGGTGGGCCAGTGGAATGCTTGGGTGCATAGATCAGTGTCAGTGGCTCACTAGGTAGCACACTTGTCTCTGAGGCTGGGAGATCAGAGGGCTGTGGGTTCAGTTCCCACATCTGGCACTTGGATTAATACCCCAGTACTGACACTGTAGTTTAGCATGAGAGGGGTGCTGCACTTCTGAGGTGCCGTCTTTCGGATGAGACATTAAACTGAGGTCCTGCCTGCCTGGATTGGTGGTAGTTCAGGTGGATGTTAAAGATCCCATGGCACTTATCGAAAAGAGTAGGGGAGTTGTTTTTTTTTATTGAAAATGCATCAAAGAAACATAAGGTCAACGTATAAATTAACATACATAATACAAAATAAAATATTCAAGCAATCGCTAGTTCATGCAATAGCAATTATCACCCAAAAAACCCTTTATTTATACTTAATGAAAATCTGAAGCCCTCTCCATCATCTAAATACATTTCTAGAAGTACAAAAACTTTTGTCTTTCATATAAACCATATGCATAGCTTCCATAATAAGTACAAAAAAAGTCTTATATGACATACATTTTTGCTGTAATACCCATTGACATCTGGCTTGCCACAAATAATACTTTAAACTACAAAAAAACACAACCAATGTACCCCAATCAAAGGAAGAAATAAGGTGGGGGAAAAACCTAAAACTAAAGTCTGATAATCTAGCGTCTGTAGCCATTGGAAATGTAATTTAATACTTAGAAAGGGCCACAACCTCTGTATATGAACATTGGAAAGAAAATGATCCATGGTTTCCTCCTTAGCCTGACACCGGTGGTAGGGACAATATCTCTCACTTGCCATTTTATGTTTCGCATTCCCTTTAACATTCAATCTTCAATAAACTGAGAGCCATAACACTTCCCACATTTGGATAGGAATCCTAAGGTAATTCAGTTGTTTAATAAACTTTTTACAAGAAGGGGTACAATTCACAAACTCAGATTCACTTGGATAGATTTTCCCAAGAATAAAATTATACAAACTAGTACCTACATTATCTTTTATACACGGATGAGAAATAGGCCACTTCAGTAACTTCTGAGCACAAGATTTAAAAAATATAGGGATATATACACCCTTAGGAACCCAGGGGGGAAGGGGTTATACCCATATTTCAAAAAAGGATTTAAAATTATTCAGTTCCCACAAATGTTGCATTGTTACTGGATAGAGGGGGTCAAACTTAAAATTCTGGGAAAGAAAGAGGGCATAAAAAAAAACAAGAGGGTCCACCATACCTAGTCCACCCTGAGAAATGGGTAGATAGGTGTAGCACTGTTTAATAGGGTTAAGCCTACTACCCCAAAGCATAAGAAAAACAAGCATATAAACGAGTTTCTAAGGTTAATGGAGGGGGGTACAGTGTGGCGATGTACAATAACCCGGGAATAATAAATTTCTTAATAACTAAAATCCTTTTCTTTTTCAACAGTCTCCACCCCTTCCATCTTAGGACCTTTGTCTCAGCTTTTTTCAAGGCCAATTCCCAATTTTCCAATGGGAGATTCTGAGGTCCAAAAATTATCCCCAATATTTTACATGGAGTAGAAGAAAAGGTGACACCAGACACCACCAACTGGTCTTGAATAACAGGTCCTAAAAGTAGGCCTTTGGATTTCTCAGTACTGATTTTAGAATTAGAAACCTTCTCATATCTACCGATACAAGTCAAAACAATAGGGATTTGGGCTCTATCAGACAAAAAAATACAAATATCATCTGCATAAGCCTGAACAACCATCGAATCTTCCTGCAAATAACCAGAGATGCCTGGTAAATCATTCCTTTGGTCCGAACTCCTAAGCAGAGGATCAAGGGAAAATGCATATAACAAGGGACTTAAGGGGCAGCCCTGCTGTACTCCAAAATTAATTGGAATTGGGAGGGAAAACTGTCCCTTAATAACTGGGTAAACCATAACCTTACTATACATTAACTTAATCCAATGAATAAAGCCATGGGGGATATCATATTTTTCCAGTACAGCAAACAGATATGGTCGGTACACCCTATCAAAGGCCTTATGTTGGTCTAGTGACAGGATGCAACGCCAAGCTGGAGATGCATATGAAAATTCAATTAATTCCCTAATAATAATTAGGGCAGACAAAATTCTCCTGTCAGGAATGCCACAAAACTGGAGAGGATATAATAAATCACTAGAAACAATTCTCAGTCTGTTATTTAATATCTGAGATAAGATCTTAAAATCAGAGTTTAAAATAGTTATGGGTCTCCAATTACTTAATTTAGTTATATCTCCTCCCTTAAAAATATACACCAACAGTCCAGACATAAACTGAAAGGGTAAACAATGGGCAATGTAAAGAAAGGAAAAAACTCTTTCGAGACAGGGAGCCAGAATTTCACCAAAAGGTTTATAAAATTCATAAGACAAACCATCAAGACCTGGAAAAACCCCCAACTTCAAGGAAGATAGAACTTTAAGGATCTCTTGACTAGATATAGGAGCAACTAAGGTATATAAACCCCGGCCAGTGGAAGGGGAAACGTTAATTTCCTGAAGAAAACTCCGAATTTCACTATGTGGGACATTCAAACCCTCCTGTTCCCTTATATGATTTTGAATAACAGCAAATAAGTCTGCCTGGGAAGATACAAATTTCCCATCCCCATTTTGTAAAACCTTAAAACTAGAGGAGCCCATTTTCTCCTTAAAGGCCTCAAAGGGATCACCCATTGGTCTTTTTTGGGTTCCAAAGGATAATTCCTAACGCAAAGTCTGCACTTTATCATATTGACAGTCTCTCATAGCTGACTTAATAAGTTGTATTTGTGAAGAGAAATCACTCCTAGAGGTGTTAGCATCAGAAGACAACCCCTGAAGTTGTTTTCGTAAAGTTAAATATTGCAAACATTTAGCAGTAACATTTTGTTTCCCGTAAATTTGAAAATATTTCCTAACATCCTGTTTAGTATCTTCCCACCATTCCCATAAGTCATCATATAGGTCTAAAACTGATGTTTGAGCCCATAATAAAGAGATTATACCTTTAACAACCCAAGGGACATGTAAAGTTGAGGCATTAAGTTTCCATCTATTCTTACTCATAGTTTTATGGGGAAGGACACCAAAAGAAATAGTAATACTCAAATGATCAGAGAATTCAGAAATAAGGGTTTTATGGACAGGAGATGGGAGATTTTTTGAAAAGAAAAGGTAATCAATAGTAGATGTTAACGTCCCTTTCTGAAAGGTATAGGCCAACCCCTTAGTTTGATAATTCCTGCCATTCAGTAATCCTGCAAGGTTAATAATCCTCTCCAATGCTATGGTATCACAATATTTTTTCCTACCTGCTTTCCCTCTACTAAACCCTGAAATCTCACAATTAAAATAACCTCCCAAAATAATATGGCAAGTAGTGGCTAAGAAGGGTAAGAGAGAGTTACACATATGAACCCTTCCAGCTTTCGTCTGGGGTCCATAGGTCACTATAAATCGGAAATCAACACATTTCCAAAGGCCATCAATTATAAAAAGCCACCCAGGTATAAGATCAATTAATTTCTTAAGTTTAAAATCAAAAGAACCAAAAAGAATCCCAATGCCATCAGCCCTGTCTAAACCGAAGGACCAATAAGATGGTCCCCAAATCCACTCAGAGGCCAAAAAACAACACTGGTCTAAGGTGTAAACCCATG
Source organism: Neoceratodus forsteri (assembly GCA_016271365.2). Classification (NCBI taxonomy): domain Eukaryota; kingdom Metazoa; phylum Chordata; order Ceratodontiformes; family Ceratodontidae; genus Neoceratodus; species Neoceratodus forsteri. Next base: position 1,372,540,387 of record CM057456.1, read on the forward strand.
TTTCCTGTAAAAAACAAATATCAAGGCTAGACTGATGAAGAAAATGAAAAAGAGCAGTCATTTTGAAAGAATTAAAAAGACTACTACAGTTTAGGGACCCAACACAAAGAGAGGCCATAAACATTTAGGTTTTTTCCTCTTTTTTTTTTCCCTTTATAATCAGTTGGAAAAGGCTTACTGTCTGAAGATTGGGAAAGAATAGGGGTGCCAGTATCCATATCCGAGTCACCTTCTACAGTGTCAAGGATGGCATACGAATTTTCCATTTCAAACGTAGGGAGGTCCCGAACAATAGGGGAAGGGGTCACAAGGAGGGGGGGTTTAGAACTCCTGGTAACCCTTCTTTCAGTTAAACCAGAACTGAGAGGTTTTGTTTGTACAGAATCTTGATAACAGACAGGAGGGAAATCATTAATATTAAAGGGGTCAGGGGGCACTACTCTGGCTTCAGGCTCAGTTGGAGGGTCAGGAGCCAAAACATCCTTATCCCCAGCAGCTGTTACCTTCCCAGAAGAAGTATGATAAGATTTCGGTTCATAAGCTTTTGAAAGAGCTTCATCCTGAGATTTTTGAATCAACAATTTGGGATTAAGGACTGATGGTTTGTTAAAAGCAGCCCAAGGACAATCCTTGTACCCATGCCCTGATTCTGCACACAAATCACATTTAATTAAATTGAAGCACTGAAAGCTACCGTGTCCAAGCTCATCACAAATTTCACACCTAGTGGAATCACAAGAACTGGAGAGATGTGTCCTAATCCCACACTTATAACAGGCTCCGGGTTGCCCTGCACAAAAGCACACACCCCTACCTCTTCCTAATGTAAAGGAATTAGGGATAACCTCATTATTAGTCTGCCTCAGTTTCACCTTCCAACTACCATTCCAAAATAATTCGGTGTCTAGAACAGCCTCAGGAGCACTCAAGACATCACATCTTTGGGAAAGCCAGTAAGTGATGTCTGCAATATGGACCCCCTCATTCCTAAACATCACAGTTACATATTTAGTCAATGATGGAGTTAGAGGGGTAACAATAAAGGGAGACCACAATGGGGAAAATTTCAGCTGATTATATCTTTGCCAAAATAAGTCTAACAAAGGGACTGATCTAAAACTAACATCATAATTATCCTCCCCTGAAATGTTAATGAAGGCAAAAACGTCTTTAGGGGAAAATTGTAAAGATTCTTTGATAAGAAGTTTCCCCACATATACACGGTCGGGCCATTCAGCCAGACCCCCTTTATACCGTATCCGCACAGCATTCCTTCGAGGGGCTGCTTCTTTATGAGTTTGTGAAAATAGGTCAGATAAAAGAGGCCTAGGGTGTGGAGAAACCACAGAAGAGGCCTTCAAACCCTTCTCCCCAGACAGATTATCAGTTACCAGTTCTGGCTGAGATGAAGGTGTTTCTGAAGTAAAATCCAGTTTAAGTCCTTCAGGCTTAGAGATGGACAAATTCTGAGCAACAGGAGACCATACCGAAGGATTAGAAGAGGGGAGAGAAGCTGAAGACCATTCAGGATCTGGGATCCATATCCCTGAAGAGTCCACTTTCCAACCTGACTCCAATAAAGAATTCTCAGGGGCCCAAGCCTCAGCATTATTTGTAGCGGCAGGAGGAAGAGAAAAGGCTTGCTGAATAAGTCTACTGGTAGACGAATTCCGAACAGGCTCAGGGTTGCCATCAGGATGCTGTGTTTGAGAAGTCATAAACAGGTTACGATTAGCTGCAATCAAAGCCGCCCTTTTATTCTTAATGATGGTCGGAGAAGATTTAGTTTTAGTTGTAAATGAAAAGGTAGTTGCGTGAGCCTGGTCAGAAGCATTAGTTTGATAAACCAATTCCTCCTGTAAAATACTACAGACCGCACCTTGTGCTCTCGCTCGCTGAACTACTGTTCAGCTAGAGCCAATCGTGAAGAGCTTTGTTTGCTTGTTCTCAGGAGCCGTAGAGACAGTTGGTAAAGGCTGAGGTGAAAGACCTTCTGACTGCAGTGACTGTCCGTGAATAACTCTGGAGGTGGTTTCAATAAAAACATTTTCCTGACAGGAGACCGGCTGTTGGCACTCGCTGCTCATAGCGACTTTACTGCCAGCCACAGTTTCCTCGCTGTCATGCTTTGTTTCAAAAAAAGGCAAACAAGAAGATTTCATAGGAGCCAAAACACCACCGCTGTTTAAAGCTGCTACAGTAATGGATTTGACAGGGCTGTCAGTTAAATCCGAAACTGACGCGTCGGGAGCAGTAAGTAAAAAATTAACATTGCCAGAATTGTCAAAATCAGGAGAAGACAACAAGGGTTCAATTGTAGCAGGTAGTAAATTAGGTGCACTTAGCTGAAGGTCAGGCATAGAAAGTTGCATAATTCCTGCCGTAGAAAATGTAGCAGCACGAAAGGCAGTCATTTCCTCATTATGGCATAAATATTCAACTCGTGAAGTAAAGGAAGCCTCTAAATTCACCAGCCCGGGAGGGGAGGCTCGCTCCCCAGGTTCACACACGTCCATTCCGTCCACTGACTTCACCAATGTGGCCATAACGATGGCCAGAAGGTCCCCCTACTGGCCGCAACGCAGCGGCAGCAGAGTAGGGGAATTTCCCCGGTGTCCTGGCCAAATTTCCCTCATTCACTAAAAAAAATACCACCAACAGCTTAATCTGGTTCAAGGTCAGTTTGCATTCATCTGTATCCCCCTTCCCAGGGTTGTGCCTGAAAATAGGCAGGATTTGTCTAGTGCACTTACCCGGTTAACAAAAATTAAATAAATAAATAGGGAGAGGTACCAAAAGCGGGAGGGAGGGAGGAAGTGATATTAGCACTGTATAGATCATTGGTGAAGCCACATCTTGAATATTGTGCACCATTCTGGAGGCCATAACTAAGAAATAAAGGGACAGGGTAGAGACAGCCCAGAGGAGGGCAACTAAAATGGTGCATGTATTGCATGAGAAACTGCATAATGAGAGACTGAGAGATCTCAATGTATCTCATAGGGAAAGGCATCACCAGTAGAAAACAGGAAGTTGTTATCCCTCTTTACAGACAGCTGGTGAGACCCCATCTAGAGTACGGTATGCAGTTCTGAAGACCCAATCTCTGCAAGGACATAGACAAGATGAAAGCTGTCCAGAGGAGGGCAACTAAAATGGTGCAGGGTCTGCACCAGAAGACATATGAAGAGAAACTACAGGAGCTTAATATGTATAGCCTCGAGGAAAGGAGGGAGAGGGGGGACATGATAGAAACTTTCAAGTTCATCAAGGGAATCAACAAAGTCCAAGAGGGTAGCATCTTTCAAAAAAAGAGGTGTGCAAGAACAAGGGGACATAATTTGAAGATGGGTGGGGCAGCTCAAGGGTAATGTAAGGAAGTATTTTTTCACAGCGAGGGTTGTGGATGCATGGAACGGCCTTCCAGAGGAGTTTGAGGAGTCAAAAACAGTGGTTGAATTCAAGCATGCATAGGACAGTCATAAGGCAATTCTAGGGGGTGGGGTAGAAAGAAGTAGGCTGCTGGTTAACTAGGATCTGCAGCCTATCCATTAGGATGAAAATGGGCAGACTGGGTGGGCCAAGCGGTCCTCATCTGCCGTCAAATTCTATGTTTCTATGTATCCACCCTGGAGGAGAGAAGGGAGAGAGGAGACATGATAGAGACCTACAAATACCTCAAGGGAGTGAATAAGGTGTGGGTGGGACCTATTTCAAATGTAAAAGTGCAACAGAACAAGAACGCATGGAACAAAGCTAGAAAGGGAGAATTTAAGATGGATACAAGAAAATATTACTTCACCAAAAGAGTACTGGACACCTGGAACAGGTTGCCATGACAGGTACAGTAGTAGGAGCAAAAACTGTGGGGGGCTTCAAACGAGCATGAAATAGACATAAGAAAATACTACTGAATCAAAAGGGTGGTGGAGGGTCACTGAAGACCAGTTAGGGTCAGCTGGCACACAATAGGCAGGAAAAACTGTGCAGAATGGGTTGGCCAAGTGGTCCTTTTCTGCTGACAAATTCCGTTTCCATGTTTTGATTTGTCAAAATGTCCTTTTTGACTAGCAGCAAATTGCAGGGTACAAGGAGGCAGAGGGAAAGTTTTACACCCTAATCCCTCTGGTGGTTTTTCAAGAGTGTCTGACCCTTGCTTACTTATTTATTTTATTTAGTTTTTGTTAACCAGGTAGGTGCACTAGCCATGAAATGACTATTTTCAGGCATGGCACGGGAAATAAAAGGAGTGTCAGTTTATCTCCTTCCCTGTACCTTGTAACACAACATTCAAGTCCCACAAAACCCGTACCCTCTATGCTGCTGTTGTGACAAGTAGCAAAAGGGTGTTCCAGTGCAGTATTTCCACTTTTATTAACAATGCCCCATATGTGTTCTTAAATCTGAGTTTGACTGAGTATATAGTCCACCTACTTAGATCTTAAGACAGAGACGTTATGTAACATGCACCACAAAACTTGTGACGTATGTCAAGTTGGCATATTTCTACCTTTTTCTGTGGTGAAGTCAGGTGTTACAGCAAACTGAACTACTGAAAAAATCTATATACTGAGCAATAATGACATCTGAAGTACCCTTTTGGTGGGGTACCTAGCCAAGTGAATTCATGAACTTGACTAGATTTTTAATGGCTTGAGGTCAGTATAGAAACTGACAGCAGATAAAGACCCCTCAGCCCATCCAGTCTGCCCATTTTTAGAGCTGCAGTGGGTGTAGCCCTGCAGACCTCCTGGTATGAGAAAAGGACTCCTGCATTCTTTCTGACTGAACAACATGTTGGACATGGAACACATTCATCTCCACATCCGTGGTGTCCCTGGAGCACTGCACTCCTTGTCTCAGCTGGCACTATTCTATTTTTGCCTGATTGCGACACTGGGGGATTGGGCATCCCCAGTGTCACTCTTGTGTTTCTGGGGGAGGGAAGGGGTGCTGGGTGCTGAGAGGGAGGGTCAGGTGGGGGGACTATCTATAATGTAAAAGAAAAAAATCTGTGGTTACAGCACACTCCATCATGTCCAACATAGCCGCCACAAACTATTGCACATATGCTAGTGGTCTGGCATGCACAGTAGACTGTGGTGGCCATCTTGGGCATCTTGGGCATGGAGGAGTGTGGTGTGACAGATGATTTTTTAATTTTTTAAATTATAGATAGCCCTCCCACCTGACCCTCCCTCTCAGCACCCACCACCCCGCATCTCCCCCTAAGAAACATAAGAGTGACACTGCAGGTGCCCAATCCCCGAGAGTCTCAATCAGCATGCCCCCAAGGTTTTTTTCATATTCCCCCACTCAACCCTCCCTCTTAGTGCCCACCACCAGAAACCTAACAGTAACACTGGGGATGCCCAATCCCTCAGTGTCATGATCAGTACGCCCCTGTCTTTTTTCTAAATCCCTCACACAAGCCTCTCTCTCAACCCCCATCACCCACTCTCTCCCAAGAAACATAATAGTGACACTGGGGGGTGCCCAATTCCCTAGCACAGAAATCCTTGGTCTTAAAGAAAATGTCCATCGATGTCTTTTATGGCCAAGAATCACCCCACCTGACCCTCCTACTCAGCAATCCACCCCAGCCCTTACTTATCAGTCAGAGTTCCAATGCTGTAATCCTTTCTGAACCCCAGACACATCTTCACTCTTCAAAGCTGGACCACAAACTGAAGAAGCAGGTATGAAGTTTAATGTATTTCAGTGGTGTTTTGAACTTAATGGCATAACTTGGGTATTTATGCATATCTTTGAACCAAATTTTCAACATACCTTTTTTGGGACACCACCTCGTGAACAATGTAAGTGACAATAGGTGACTCTGTCCCTAAAGGTGATTTCACGGTCACTTCATGAAATCACCTTTCTGGCAGGAGTTGAATATTTTCTCCACCATTGTTCATGAGGTGAGGTCATAAGATGGCTATGTTTAAAATTTGGTGTAAAAAATTTTAAAAACAACAGTTATGAGCCTACACTGAATTTTGCAAATGCAGGTTCATAACTTTCATAATTTTCAGCATTTGTACCCCAAATTTACAACATAGTCATATCTTTATAGCACCTCATGAATATGACAGCTGTCATATTTCAAATCCTGGCCAGAATTTTTTTTTTTTACATCCCAAAAGGTGATTTTGTGGTCTGTGCACAAAATCACCTTTCAGGCAGGAGCTGAAAATTTTCTCTGCCACTGTCCATGAGGCGAGGTCATAAGAAGGCTATATTCTAAATTTGGTGTACAAATATTAAAAAAACAAAAAAAAACTTTATGAGCCCATGTTAAATTTGGCAAATGCAGGCTCGTAACTTGGTAATTTTTAATATTTTTTCCCTCAAATTTACAATATAGCCATATCTTTACAGCATCTCATGAATGTAACAGCTGTCATTTTTAAAATCCTAGCCAATTTTTTTTTTTACATCCCAAAAGGTGATTTTGCAGTCCCTGCATGAAATCACCTTTTGGGCAGGAGCTGGAAATGCTCTCTGTGGTCCGGCCCAGTGGCATGGAGGGCTGAGGCTGCAATGCCTTACCTCCTACCATGCCAGAAACCCATGTTTGCAGTGCAAGTTGGTCACCAGGGTCAGCCGGGGCGGGAGAGGATCGAGCATCTGGAAGATTGCTCTCCTCTCCCGGGGAGGGTTGGGGAACAGAGACCAGCACCTGTCTGACAATTAGCAAAGGCTAGGTGTTGGCACACCAGATCCTGTAAAGTGGGGCACGGAGGTAGAGCAGCCAACTGGTGTGCTGCATGTGGACGTGCGCACAGCTCGGCCATTGTCAGCTTGCACACTCCCCTCTGCAGAAAAGTGGAAAATAGTGGTCTGGGTTGAGTGGCATGATGGCCGTCTACTGCAGGCGCTGCCCCATAGAAGACACCTCATAACACTGGATTTGGTCCTGGTGGGTTGAGTTGGGGGATCCCCACCACCCTGCCATGGAGGGTAACCCATGGGAGTTACAGGTAGGTGCCTGAAGGTTGGGGGACAGCGCTGGGTGGACAGCAAGAGGAAGGGCTGACCAGGACAGGGGGAGAGAAAATACCTGCAAAAAAAAAAAAAGGAAATGTTCTCTGCCATTGTTCATGACATAGGGTCATAACAAGGCTATGTTCAAAATTTGGTGTAAAAATATTAAAAAAAAAAGTTATGAGCCTATGTTGAATTTTGCAAATGCAAGCTTGTATGTTTGGTAATATTCAATATTGTTACCCCAAATTTTCAACATAGCCATTTCCCTGTAGCACCTCATAAATGTGACAACTGTCATTTTCAACTTCTGCCCAAAATGTGTTTTTGCATCCCAAAAGTTGATTTCACAGTCCCTGCACGATATCACCTTTCAGGCAGAAGTTGAACATTTCCTCTGCCTTTCTTCATGAGGCAGGGTCATAACAAAGCTATGTTGAAAATTTGGTATACAAATATTACAAAATAACAAATTTATGAGCCAGCATTTTATTTTGCTAACGCAGGCTCATAATGTTGGTCATATTTAATATTTTTATCCTAGATTCCTCCGCTGGAGCCCTACTGGCTCAGGCCAGTTCTTGTTTCTACCTGCTGTAGAAACCACAGACCATACTTGATCTCTGGCTTTGATCTCTTTCCTATCAGTAGGATTTCCCTATGCCTATCCCATGCATTTTTGAATTCCCCTACCAAATTTGCCCCACCACCTCTGCTGGGAGGCCCTTTTCTGTGAAGAAATACTTCCTCACCTTACTCCTTAGTCTACCCCCTTCCAGCCTCATGTCATGACCCTTTATTCTAGAATATTTATTTTTCTGAAAGATGCTATCCTCCTGTACCTTATTAGTGGCCTTGAGATATTTGAAGATCTCTTTCATATCTTCTCTTTCCCTCCTCTTCTCTAGGATATACATATTGAACTCCTCAAGTCTCTCCTCATATGACTTATGGTGCAGACTCTGCACCATTTTTGTTGCACTTCTCTAAACTGCCTCTACCCTGTCTATGTCCTTACGGAGATGCAGCCTCTAGAACTGAACACAGTACTCCAGATGAGGTCTCACTAATGATGTGTACAGAGACATCACCGCCTTCTACCTTCTGTTGGCGATACCTCTCTCTATGCACCCCAGTACCCCACTAGCTCTCTCTACAGCCTTGGCATATTGTTTGGCCACCTTTAGGTCATCTGATATGATTATCTCTAGATACCTTTCCTGTTTGGTGGCTGTCAGTATCTCTCCCCCCATTGGGTAAGCCTCCCCTGAGTTCCTCTGCCCCAAATGCATGATTTTGCACTTACTTGCAGTCAATCTTAGCTGCCACACTCTTGACCATTCCTCTAGTTAACCTAGGTCCCTCATCATTTTTTCCACCCTTCCTGGAGTGTGTACCCTGTTGCAAAGCTTAGTGTCATCTATAAAGAGGCATACCTTTCCTTCAAGCCTCTCTGCAATGTCACTTATGAAGACATTGAATAGGACTGGCCCCAGTACTGAACCCAGTGGTACCCGCTGACCACCCTCCTTTCCTAGGATTGCGCTCCATTTACCACCATCCTCTGTGTTCTATCACTTAACTAGTTTATAACCCAGTTTACCACTTTGGGACCCATTCTCAGGCTGCCTATCTTGTTTACAAGTCTCTCATGTGGAATGGTGTTGAAAGCCTTGCTGAAATCCAGGTAGGCCATATCCACTGCTCCCCCAATCCACTTCCCTGGTCACCCAGTCAAAGAAATCTATCAGATTTGTTTGACATGACCTGCCCACTGTGAATCCATGCTGCCTCAGATCCTGTGCTCCACTGGATTCAAGATTTTCCACAATCCTTTCTTTTTGCAGTGACTCAATTATTTCCCCATCAACGAGGTCATGCTGACTGGTTTATACTTTCCAGACTCCTCCCTGCTCCCACTTTTGTGTAGCAGGATTACATCTGCTCTTCTCCAGTCCTCTGAAACCACTCCTGTTTCCAGCAATTTATTGAACAGGGTTGCCACTGGTGCTGCCAGTACCTCCCTGAGCTCCTTTAATATTCAAGGATGTATCCCATCTGGTCCCATTGGCTTTTCCATTTTTGGTTTTGTGAGTTCCTTTAGAACTCTCTCCTCCGTAAATGGACTGGTGTCCACCTCCCTCCCCTTATTGTCCCTGCCACTTAATTGTGGTCTCTCACCTTCCCCCTCTTCTGTGAATACTGAACAAAAATATTTGTTCAGGGTTGTTGCTATTTCCAAGTCCCCCTCCTCACACTCTCTTTCTTCCTCTTAAGCCTTACAATCCCACCCCTTGTCTTTCTCCTTTTACTAAATACCTATAAAATGTCTTGTCCCATTTCTTTACTGCCTGGGCTACTATTTCCTCCGTTTGTACCTTTGCACTCCTGACTGCCTTCCCTGCCTCCCTCCCTCTGCTTACCACAATCCACTACCCTGCCCTCCTCCTTCTGTGTTTCCTTGTACATTCTGAAAGCCAACTTTTTTGATCTTACATTCCCGGCTACTTCCTTTGAGAACCACAGTGGTTTTCCTTTTCTCTTGCTTTGTTTATTTGCCTAACGCAAAGGTTTGTTGCTTCCACTATGACTCCTTTAGACTGGCCCACTGTTCCTCAGCCCTGTTCCTCAGCCCCATCCCCCGGTTCTCCCTTCCTGCTAGGGCTTTCCTGAGACATACTGTACCCCAACTTTGCAAAGTCCACTCTACTGAAGTCCAGTATTTAGTATATCCCTCCAATTAAGTATATCCCCCAAATTCTACCCATTGCTGTTAGTTACTCTCAGTCACTCCTTAACTTCATTGACAAAAACAGGGTTACTCCTAACCAATTGCATCTGATAATGTTTTCCACTTGAACCACACTGCACATCCAACATTGCCACACTCTAGTACCTCTGTCTCAAGTCTTCTTTTCATTCATGGAAATGCTGAGCTGAGGAGTAAAAATGCACAGGAGGGATACAGAGCATTTTCTGCTGCAGTTTGGGCAGTGAGCCTTTCCCTCAAGTCTTCCCCTGCTCCTCCCCACAAGTCTGACAGTCCCGCCATCTACCACCCACAGCAATCCATCTTAACTTTCCTCCCTTTGACCTGTCCCCTTGTACCCCGTTTGGGTAGTGAGCATTCAAAAGCTAAATCCTTTTCTAACTAGGAAATTATGCTGTGATTGTTGTGGTTGGCCATGTTGGGAGGGAGGAAGTGGGAGGCTGAACACTGAGTACAGATTGGGGTGGGCTATGCAGGACACTATTGAGGGTCATGTGACTGCAGTCAACTACTAGCACACCTGCAGTCAACTGTAAATTACGCAAAGGGCCAAGTGACACCTCACATGACGTGAGTGACCCCGAAGCATGAGTACTACGAAGTAGATGTGTGGTGTCAATCTAAGCATGACGCCACCTCCAGTGCTATTAGGGTCATGTGACTGCAGCTGACCCTAGCATGGCTGTATCAATCCATTTAAAAAGCAGTGTTGTGCTGAGATTTTTCTTTTCTTCAGAGGACTGCTGAGCCAAGGAGTGGAAATGCACAGTTAGAAGGTAGAGGGTTTTCTGCTATGGTTTGGGCAGTAAGCATTCAAAAGCTAAATCCTTTGCTAAGAAATGTTGCTGATTGTTGTTGTGGGCTGTGTTGAGAGGAGGGACGTGGGAAGATGAACACTGAATGCAGGTAGGTCGGGGCTCGATAAGCAGCATGCTACTGATGGTCTTGTGACTGCATTTGACCATTAGTGCAGCTGCGGATTAGTATAAATTACCCAGAGGGCCAAGCAACACCTTGCATGATCATCATCAGAGCATGAGGGCCATGAAACAGTAGTGTGGCATCCATCTAAATGGCCTCTGTGGATGTCCGCAAGGCAACTGCAGGAAGGACTGCAGGCCATGCTGTTCAGTGGAGGACAGGCAAGGTAATGGAGAGTGGGAGAGGGTAGAATCAAGGGAAGCTTTAGAGGTCATGGATTAATGGGGTAGGTGGTGCTCTCTATCTGGGTACACCTACTGAGTAAGAATACACAGGACATTATCCTACATCCCATCTAGAATAGGCCTACAGAGGGAGTACAGGAGATTATAATACACTGTATCTATAGTAAGGGACCATAGAATAGATGCATGGAGGGATTGTACCTAACCCTATCTAGAGCAAGCCAACAAAGGAATTGGTGGAGTTACAACTACACCCTGTCTGGGGTAGGGCTAAACAAGTGTGTTGGAGAGGCTGTTGGGGGGGGGGGAGATTACCATATCTTCATAATGACATGAATAGAACTGGAATAGGTGGCGTGTTGTGAGGAGGGAGCAGGTACAGGCATTAGGAGGACCAGAATTGGGTGGTGTGTGGGACAAGTTGTTGAGCTGCGGTGTTCCTGGGTACATTGTGGGAGGTAAGAGGTTCCCCAGTATGCATAAACCTGAATCCCTTCTTGACAGAGGTGAGGCAGCTTAAATGGGAGTTAGGAAGGCTTGTGAAGGAGGGGAAGGGGCTAGAAGTGGGAGACAGCCCAGTTGAGAGAGTCAAGCAGGCAAGGAAGGGTTGAGGAGGAACATACCTAGATGCCTTGGGCTCCCTACCTCATAGGGTAAGGAGACTTAAGGAGTGGGGGGTGGCAAGTGGTGGGAGGTACTGTAGGAGGGAGGTCACAAGGGAGGTAGAGAGTGGTGGGAGGTGGGGGTAGGTTATGAAGGAGGAGACCAGAGTGAGAGCACCTGGTGAGGTGCCAGTGTGGAATAGATTCTTCCCACAACTTGGGTTGGGAGGAGGGTAACAGTGGTATGGAGAGCGGCCTGGTTCTGGTTGGAGGGACCAGGTGGGTTAGCCAAGCAGAGGGGGGTGGAAGTGAGCATTGCAGTAGTGAAAGAAAAGGACAGACAACTAAGAAGGAGGGAGCAGGTTAGGGAGAGGGGAGGGAAAATGAGGAAGGACTAATGCAAACAGGATAATGGGTACAAGGGGACAGGTCAAAGGGAGAAAAGTTAAGATGGATTGCTGTGGGTGGTAGATGGTGGGACTGTCAGACTTGTGGGGAGGAGCAGGGGAAGACTTGAGGGAAAGGGTGGGAGGACCAGACAGGCAGGGAGGCTCTCCAGAGATGAGTGGTGTGTGGTAGGGGGAGAAAAGGAAAGGGGAAAGGAGAGGCAGAATAGTGACCTGTGGGGACTTGATAGTAAAGGAAATATGCTGGGGAGAGGAGGGGAATGCACACATGAGTAGGAAGGTGGTGAGCATGCCAGAGATGATGGAGGAGTGGGTGTGCTCAATGATTGCTAAGCTTGTACATGGGGTTGGGGGAACCTCATGTGATTCTCCACCTAGGAAAAAATGACCTTTCTGGTCAGGAGGTGGAGGTAGTGTAGGAGAGGTTCAGAGTAGTGGGGAAGATCTGTAAGGGAGTGACCAGATTGGTAGCCTTTTGTGAGGTGCTACAGGTACACAGAACCAGCACAGTATTGATTTGAAAGTTTGTGACCAGGAGAGGCACACTGAGCAATGGCTTGTTTCCAGGTGCGACCTGAGGGCAAGGAAAGGGAAATATTTGTACAGATATAAACTGATGTACCGACCCAGATTAAGCTGTTGGTGGTATCTTTGGTAAGAGGAGGATGAAGGATTTTTATGACTGATTTCAAGGACAGTTCAAGGGTGATGGTTATGATTGCACTGGAGGTTGGGGGGGGGAGCTGGAGTGATGCACCTCAGCAGAGGTGATTCCAGGGTGCTATGGGGCAGGCTGGGGGAGTTCATAACAGTTCCATGTTAAAATCATGACTTTAAAACCGCAACTGACGTAATCACCAAGTTTTTTCAGTGACCGACTGAATATAATAGCGCCTTAATAAAATCGCGACAATGTAATAATAGCGCTCAGTGCAGTAAGTTACAAAGCAGATTGCTTATAATTGCTTACCAAACTGCACCAGTTTCTTTTGTCCGCTCATCGTAGTGCACCACTTCCTGTTTCTTCCACTGCTTTCCTTTCTCTATTCCCAGGATCCCCCTTGTGGTCAATGATTACGGTGAACAGGTGTAAAGCATTATAAGAACATGAACAGGTGTAAGGCATTATAAGATGTTGTATGTGCTGCAGTCAGTCAGACTGATATCGGCAGAAGAAGTTTGTGTCAAGCCAAAAAGTTAAGCCCCTTGAGTTCATTGCTGAGTTACTGTACCGGAAAGAAAAGGAGAAAGCCGGTAAGGTATATTGGTGTTGTGTAGATACGCATCGATATTCCTGCCTTGCCAGAATTCATACTGTCGATGGAAAAGTTGCAGCACAGATCAGGGAACACACACATGTTGCTGATGCTTGGGAAGTTGGGGTCAGGAAAGTGATGGTAAGTGTAAGACAGCAGGCAAGAGGTGGTGTGGAAAGTACCTCCCAGGTTGTTGTACAGTGTACAGCAAGTGCACCGCAGTCTGTTGCTGGAAGCTTGCCTGATGTACAGCTTATTAAACGAACTGTGCAAAGAGATTCAGGTGAAGTGTTCCTGATTTTTGACAGTGGGACGGAGAAGGACAGGATTTTAATGTTTGCAATGCAAGCTAATCTTAGATTCCTGCTGGAGTGCACAGACTGGATGATGGGCGGTACTTTTAAGTCCTGTCCAACACTTTTTGATAAACTGTATGCAATTCATGGAGTGAGGTCTTGCACTGTTTGCTTGCTTGTTGTTTTATGATTTGGATTTTTTGATTCATTTATTTTTTTTTTAAATAAAATCTTGCTTTTTAATTTGTGGTTTTGTAATAATTAGGCTGATTTTTATGTTTGCTTGCACGCATGTGCAAGAAACATAGTGCCAGCATCGGAGATTTCGGAGGTGTGTCACCTCCTTCTCAAATTCAGGCAGTGTGCTGGCAGGCATGGCCGCTGTAAGCCAATGCATTTTGGAGCTGTCTATGACACGCTCCAAAATGCAGTGGCATACAGTTGAAAAGGGGAGCTACGCTTGAGTGAGCAGCGATAAGAAGCTGCTCACGTGCAGCTCCCCCCCAGCTGTGCGCGCCCCCTGCACGCAGCGTGATAGCCAACGGGGTGCCCAATCCCCGTCGGCTGAGCTGCATGTGTCTCCTCCCCCCCCAGTAGTTGATGCCACACTGGGAGCCCACCCCAGCATGGTAATCAGTCATGTTGCTGACGGGGGTGCCCAATCCCCCATCGGCTGAACGTGCCCCCCTCCCCAAAGTCCTTGTGCCACGCTGGGAGCCCACCCCAGTGTGGCAAACGGTCCTGCGATTTTTTTTTTAAAATTTTTTGCCCACAGGTGCCTCAATCACGGTGGCTGAACGGCCCCCCAAAGTCCTTGTGCCACGCTGGCAGCCCACCCCAGGTGTGGCAAATGGTCCCACGACGCCTTTTTTTTTTACCGTAAGAAAAAGGTCTAGCGGTGCGCCTCCCGCCCCTCCCACAACCCGCACCCACCCACCGCGCACTCCAGCCTTCCCCACACCCCCAACCCATACTTACCTCCGACTCCGCGCGACGATCTTCGTGGACCTGAACACGCCTGCACTCTTCAAAGCCGACCGCGAACGTGAGGAAATGCCGGTAAGCTGTATAATGGGCTAGATAGGGGTTTCAACTTTTAGAGTATATCTCAGCTATTTTTGGATTTTGACAAATTAACATGGGTTTTTGGGACTTCTCATGAACGATGTCACTGTCGTGGTTATTCGGTCCGGCGGGTGATTTCGCGCAGTGACTGCGCAGTGACTGTGAAATCACCCTTGGGCCTGAATACCACCATGACAGTGATATCATTCATGAGAAGGGGCCCAAACCCCATGTTGAAAATTTGGTGCCAAAATTCCAAAATGACTGTTTAACGAGCGTTGCGCAGTTCCTACGCAGGCTCGTAAGTTCGCGAAATTTCAATATTTTCACTCCAGATTTTCAACATTGCCATTTCACCACACCTTCTTATGAGTAGTACAGCTGTCATTTTCACATCTCACCCAAAATGTGTTTCCTCCATGTAGCAGAATGGCGCAGTCAGTGTGCTAAATCAATGTACGGGACAAATTAAGAAAATCACAGTGACACTGTTCATGAGCAGAGGTCTTGAAATGGCTATGTTGAAAATTTGGTGAAAAAATCCTAAAATGACTGTTTTATTTAGCCGCAGTGTGTGCGCAGTTCCTACGCACGCCATAAGCTTGCGAATTTTCAATATTTCCACCCAGATTTTCAACATTGCCATTTTTCAACACCTTCTTATGAGCAGTACAGCTTTCATTTTTCACATCTCACCCAAAACGTGTTTCCACCCATGTTGAGCACAATGGCGCAGTCGTTGAGCGAACTCAGTGTATGGGACACATTAAGAAAATCACAGTGTCACTGTTCATGAGCAGAGATCTTAAAATGGGAATGTTGACAATTTGGTGACAGAATTCTTAAAAATGACTGTTTTATGAGTGTGCGTTGCACAGTTCCCACGCACGCTCGTAGGTTTGTGAATTTTCAATATTTCCACTCCAGATTTCCAACATTGCCATTTTTCCACACCTCCTTATGAGCAGTACAGCTGTCATTTTTCACATCCTGCCCAAAATGCAGCTTCCGCCATGTAGCGACAATGGTGCTAGTTATGTGCGAAAAGCAATGTTTAGGACAGAGTAAGAAAATTACAGTTACACTGTTCATGAGCAGAGGTCTTAAATGGCTATGTTGAAAATTTGGTGACAAAAGTCCATAAAATGACTGTGTTACAAGTGAACATTGTGCAGTTTCCACGCATCCTCGTTAGTTCATGACTTTGTAATATTTTCAGTCCAGATTTTCACTAGTGGCATTTTTCAACACTTCCTTATGAACAGTACAGCTGCCATTTTTCACAACATGGCCAAAGTGTGTTTTCACACTTTCAGTGCAGAGGTGCATGGTCACTGTGGGAAATCATTGTTCGGCACAGATAAAGAAAATCACAGTGACGCTGTTCATGATCGGAGGCACCAAAATGCCTGAGTTGACAATCTGCTATAAAAAATCCCCAACCTAATTATATAATGGGTGTGCTTTGCACAGTTTCTATGTACGCTCGGGACTTCACCATTTTTTTAAATATTTTTACTACACATTTGCAACATAGCCGTTTTTACACCTCCCCATGAAAGAGTACAGCTGTCATTTTTTACATCCTGTTCGGAATATTTTTGCACCTGTGGTGCTAAATGCCATAGTCACTGTGCATAAGCAGCTTTTGGCTACCAAACTGATATTCCCCTGTTCATGAGGTAGGGTCACAAAACAAACATGTTGAAAATTTGGAGTTAACATACCAACGAATGCCTGAGGTATTAGGCTTTTCAACTAAATCGCCTAACCCTATAGAGAATGACAGGAATCAGGGGTGTGACTTGGGATTCTTGCCTGTGATCTCCTTGCATTCCACACCCTGCAGTCACTGAGAGGCATCAGGGTATGCCTTGGACTCTTCGGCCCCAAACTTGGCCCCATTCTCTATATCGCACTCCATCTCACCGTATTTCCTAATGAAATGGGTGTTAAGGCCAAAGACCCTAAGGAACACGTGACACTTGTCAGTCTCTGCAGAGTGGTGTGTGTGAAATGGCGTGGCCATTATGCCTGACAACCCAAACGCACACCCCAATGCCTGTCACTCTCTGCAGGGTGGTGGTGGGGTTGGCTTCAGTTCAATACTTCACTGCCATTCCTATTACGCAGCTCTGTAACTTCTACACTACCACTGCCAATGCCAGCAAGCAAACATTTGGCATTGACAAATGCTTGTTTTTTTTGTCTCACAGAGTCGCTATTTTGACATGCTCTGAGACGCTACCTCTAGTAGTAACTAGCTATTTGCTCCTCCTAGCAGTCGTGCTACTAGATATTTTTTCCTCACTATTATTGCTTCTCCTTATTGCTCCTCCTAGCAGTCTCACACGGATTTGGTAGTAGTTGCTATTATTGATGTCAGTGGCACTAAACACACAAAGCCTTGGTAACAAGTCGGATGACCTGCTTGCAATGCTGGACACTATTTGCTTGTTTGTTGTTTCATGATTTGGATTTTTTGATTAATTTTTTTTTCAATAAAATCTTGCTTTTTAATTTGCGGTTTTATAATAATTAGGCTGATTGTTTGTTTTTTTTTTGTCTCATAGAGACGCTATTTTGACATCCTCTGAAATGCTACCTCCAGTAGTAACTAGTCATTTGCTCCTCCTAGCAGTCGCGCTACTAGATATTTGTTCCTCACTATTATTGCTCCTCTTTATTGCTCCTTCTAGCAGTCACACACAGATTTGGTAGCAGTCGCTATTATTGCTGTCAGTGGCAGCTCGGGATCACTATCTCACCAATTCACCAATATTTAGAGGTTGCTCTTGTGGCAATCGCTGACATGCAGTCACAATATTGCATTCGCGATTGTTGAATCACGATTTTCATGGGTAACTGTTCATAATCAGGGGCCTTAATTTAAAATGGCAGGGGGCAGAATAAGTCTTTGGGCCCAGAGTCTCTGGGAGGAGTAGGAGATCACGAGATCCCCCTCCCCAATCTGGGCAGGTTGATTTGAGAATTAAGGTTTGGGATAGAGGGGGGTCAGAAACTGGTAGGAAGCAGATGTGGCAGGTATTACAGGAAGAATAAGATTGGCTACAAGATATGAAAGCATATAGAGGACACAATAACAGGGAAAGTATGGGAGAAAAAGGGGTAATAAAGGACAGAAGGAAGGAGAACACAAAGGACAGTAGGGAAGACAGTCAGGTCAGGGGGAGGAGAGGCACAGATTTGTGGTAGAGGGTGGTGCCCCTAAACATACAAAGCCTTGGTAACAAGTCGGATGACTTGCTTGCAATGCTGGCAGAGCAGACATTGTAGTGGTTACAGAAATTTAAGATACTCCATACCATGATTGGGACCTCTTGATCCTGGGGTGTAATCTATACAGAAGGGATAGGTAAACAGGAAGGAGGGGTAGTGGTGTATGTAAGAGAAGGAATATCATGTATGAGGGATGAGTCAGAAGAGGATAAGTCAGAGGTGCTCTGGGTGCAACTGCAATTCACTCGGGGAAAGAAGATAAGACTGGGGGTGGTTTACAGACTGCCTAACCAGTAGGAGGAAAGGGACAGGGAATTGGGGGTTTCCTTAATAAGGGTGGCTGCTGGGAAGAGGGAGGTGGTAACAGAGGGGTCTAACTTGCCTAAGGTTGACTGGAAGATTCCCACCACAACCTGTACCAGGAGACAAGTAATACTAAATGCAGTACACAGCAGATTCCTGATTGAAGGTATCATGGTGCCCACTAGGAAGGGAGCAATCTCTAATCTGGTATTGGTGAATGGGAAACATGTCCAATACATCCAGGTTGAGGAGCTCTTGGTTGGGAGTGACCACCACATCGTTTGGTTCAGGTTGGAAATAGGGAAGGAGAAGGTACCCCAAAAGACCAGGACTGGACTTAAGAAAGATGGGGGAGCAGTTAGGAGATCACCAGGCTGCTATCAGCATAGAGATGGAGTGAATCAGAAATGGTCCATCAATAAAGAGGGAATAGTGCCAACCATATAGATTGTGTTAGGTTAAAGGGAAAAGCTCAAGGACCAAGTCATTCAACTGGTTTAGCTGTGAGGTAGCCCAGGCAGGCAGGCAGGCAGGAACAAGAGGACCATCTACTGGAAATTCTGGAGAACCCAGAGGGAGGAGGAGGAAGACAGGTAGGAGTATCAGAGAAAACCCAGGGTGGCAGGGAACACAGTCTGGCTGGCAAAAGCTAAGAAAGAACTGTAGCTTGCAAGAAGGATTAAAAAAGGAGAGAAGGCTTTTTTTGAAGTATATTAGTGAAATAAGAGATAGGGATGGCATAGTACTGCTAAAGAAAGGGGAGGATTGGGTTGAAGAAAATGGGGACAGGCAGAGGTGTTGAATGAATACTTCTGTTCAGTCTTCACAAAAGAGAAGGGTGTCCCAGTACCACAGTAGGAGAGGAGGGGTAATGGGAGCATAGATGAAAAGATAATTGAGGATAGGGTGTGGAAGGGTTTGTTGTCCCAGAGGGTAGATACATCACCACACCCAGATGGTATCCATTTAAGAGTGCTGATCTGGTCAGCAGTTTGCTTGATTCAGGGGTTAGACCACAGGACTGAAGAATGGCACATGTCATGCCCACTAGGTGGGCCAAGCAGTCCTTATCTGCCATCAAATTCTGTTTCTGTGACCAAAGGATGACCCAGGCAACTACAGACTGGTCAGCCTGAGCTCAGTCATATGTAAGCTCATGCAGTTAATACTTTAAAAAAAAAAAAAAGCTGTCAGGTTACCTGAAACAGAAACATAAAAATATAGACTTTGGCGGCAGATAAGGACCACTTGGCCCACCTAGTCTGCCCATTTCCCTTCCTACAGGATAAACTGCAGATCCTAGTTATCCAACAGCCTGGAAAAAGACAGTTTCCAGGACAAACAACATGTGTTTATTGCCTGGAGACAGTGCAATACAAATCTGATTGATTTCTTTGACTGGGTCACTAAACAATAGACAGGGGCCACGTAGTTGATATGTTATACCTGGACTTCAGTAAGACCTTTGACTCTGTGCTACACAGGAAATCAATCAGAAAGTTGGAGGATCTAGTGGCAAGAGAGAGAAACTTACTGGATAGGTAAATAGTTGACTGAAAGACAACCAAGAGGATAGTAGTGGTGGTGGGGGGAGCATTCCTTTTCTAAGAATGTCACCAGTGGGTTCCTGCAGGGTTGTTGCATGGGCTAGTGCTGTTTAATGTTTAATTAATCACACTGAAGAATGCATAAAGGCAAAATCTGCTTGTTTGTGGATGACACCAAGCTCTGTGGGAGGATGGATACAGCAGAAGGACTTATATGGCCAAGCTTGAGAGGTGGTCTGAAATTTGGAAACTTGGTTTTAGTATGAAGAATCATAAAGTCATGCACATTTGAGCCAAAAACTAGAGAGTAAAGGCTGGGCAAGGTCCTGGTAACCAAATCCGAGGAAGAGAATAATCCTGGGGTGTTGATCACTAGCAGTATGAAGCACTCCTAACAATACAGGAAGGCAGCAGCAAAATCCAACAGAATGTTGGGTTGCATTGCTAGGGAGATCAGCAGCAAGACATAAAAAGTCATAGTGCCATAATACAGATCACTTGTGTGGGCACACCTGGAGTACAGTGCGCAATACTGACATCCCTACTAGTGGTGGACGAAGTGGCTGAAATTAGTTCCATGAAGTGATTCACGGAGTAACACGGAATCCACAAAGTACCCGCAACATGAAGCAGAGTATTTTGCATCATAATTGGGAATGCGAAGTCCCTTGAAAACAATGACTTCACGTTATTCCGCCTTCTCCAAACCACTTCTCCACCAAATTTAAGGCAAAGTACATTGAAATCAATGTACTTTGCCTCACTTTGCCTTGTTTTTGAGCTTCAAATGCAAATTTTGCAGTGTTTCATGGGATTGTAGGTCACATGGGCTCTAGATTGTTCTGCACAGCCTCAGTTCTGTGTAGTGTGTGTGTGTAGTGGAGGATGGAGACAGTTTCCTCTCAGAGCTCTGCGATTCAAATCCTCTAAAAGCTGTTACAGAAAGCCTTTTTGAGCTATTTTTTTATTGCTCACAATTTAGTACATTGATTGTAGGTACCCTCCTGTGCTCATATCATTGAGTGTTTATTGTTTGTGTATGGATTTTGAATGTTAATATAGAACAGTCAGTCTGTGTACTGTGAAGTGTGCTTTGGGGGAAGGGCATATATTTAGTGTAGGTATATTAACTGGGAGAAAAAGGCAATCTTTCTGATTTCGTTATATTTTTCTTGTACAACTGTGTAAATGTACATACAGTAATATTTTCAGTAATTCTTGAAATTTTTTTGCTGATTGTTGTGGTGCAGCAGTGTATAATTTCAGTTTGTTTGAAACATTTGGTTATATTACTAAAGGTTTTCAATTTGCTACACATTACTTGTAGTGTGTGTGAGTGTGTGTGCGATGCATGCCATTAAATCAGACATCTTTTATTGTGCCACAGAGTAATTGCAGCAGTGTGAACCTGCTATCCACCACATTTGCATGAATTTTTTATACTGCTTTGTGGTATCTTTACTGATAGAAGACTGTTACTGCTGTGCACTACCCCACCCCACCCCACCCCAAACGGCAAAAGGTATTCTTTCCAGATTTGGATTTGTGACTTGTGAGCACTGGTTAGGTGTTGTGCCTTTGCATCTGCATCTCTTGAGTGTGCAGTGCAGTCTTAATCTGTTTATGTGTTTGCAGTACACCATTAATTCTGGGAGACTTTGCATTTCTTGTTACGCTTTCATTTCACTTTGTCAGCTTTGGGGAGTTTTCTGGACACAAGACAGTAACATTTCGGATGCACATTAATTCTGGAGACTGTGTGTGACCACTGCGTGCATGACTGAGTGTGCCATAAATTCTGGGAGACTTTGCATTTCATGTTGTGCTCTAATTTCACTTCATCAACACTGGGACATTGTCTGGACACAAGACAGTAGCATTTTGGGGATTCACATTGATTCCAGTGACTGTGTGTGACTACTGCATGCATGATGTCTGAGTGCGCCATTAATTCTGGGAGACTGCATTTCTTGTGCTCTCATTTCAATCAATCAATCAAAATCTTTATTTAACCAGGCAAACACCATTGAGCAGAGCTCCTTTTCAAGGTGGACCTGAGTGAACACAGATACAAGATAACAGGGAAATACACATAAATAATGATACACAGGCATGATCAAAAAGAAAAAACATGGATAATACATTGTAAGGAAAATGCAGAATAAGTGCTATAAATGTTTTCAGATAACAGTTGGGCTAACAACAGTAACAGAGATAAGTCAGTAACAGTGAAAGTGGGGTGACAGAAGCCAAAGGGAAGGGACTGGGGACAAGTTAGCACTGGGGAGTTTTCTGGACACAAGACATAAGCATTTTGGGGATGCACAGTAATTCTGGTGACTGTGTGTGTGAAGGGCTGCCAGTATTGCTGTCACTTCGCCTTACTTTGTGTTAAGGTGGAATGACAACGCAAAGTAATAATTACAAGGCAAAGTGAGCCTTTTGCATTGGTCACTCCATGCAGCGAAGTGACAATGCAAAGTGCCCACTTTGCGGGCACTTCTCTAGTGAAATTTAAATTTGCTGCATCTCTGGTTCCTACCTAAAGAAGGGCACTTATCTGGTGGAAGCGGTCCAGAGGAGGGTGACAAAAATTGTTAAAGGTTAGCAGGACATACAAGAGATGATGGAAGCCCTGCACATGCACTCCCTGAAGGAGAGGAGGAAGGGAGAGACATGATTGAGGCCTTTCAGTATCTGATTGGTGTTAACAATGTGAACAAGGAGAGCCTCTTCAGGTTCAGTAGAAATAAAACCATGAAGGATCATTGCCTTAAGGTTGGGGAAGGTTGATGAGACAGTACAGGAGGCATTTCTTCACAGAGAGGGTGGTTGCAGGGTGAAATAGGCTCCATGAGGAAGTGGTATCACTAGAGACAGTAGAAGGCTTCCTACTGGTCACAAATTGACCATGCTACTGATGTTAACACTGCATTGGATTATTTCATAAAACAATTCATGCAAGTCTGTGAAATACATGTGCCCCACAAAAAGGTCAAAGCAAGGGGGTCAATTAACCCATGGTTATCATCTAACCTTATAAGCAAACTGAAAAAGCGTGATCACCTATGGCACCTTGCCAGAGAGTCAGGTAAACCCACAGACGTTCTAGCCTACAAGCAAGCCAGAAATGCCTGCACCCGGGAAATACGCCAGCCCAAATCAAAACACCACAAGGAGTCACTCACTGCCTCCTGGGGCAATGGAAAAAACTTTTGGGCCAACCTGAAGGAAGTCTTAGGTAAGGATATGAAATCAGCACTGAACCTAATCAATATACAAGGAACACCAAGCCAGGACCACTCGCCTTAGCCAACGCCTTCAATGAAGTGTTCTTGGACCTCTCTGGGACACTCCCCCCAGACTTCTTCAATGACCCTCCACACTCCAACACCTCTACTACTGATGCTCGCCCTCACTCAGCCCCTCCTTTTTACTTCAAGAAACTTACCACCTCACGAGTCAGGAAATACCTCCTCAAAGTGCTCGGGAAATCGAGACATAGTGCAGACACACTGGACCTCAAACTGGTTGTCCTCACTATTGATGAAGTTCTTCTTCCCATAACCAAGATCCTGAACATCTCGCTCTGTCACTCGCAATTTCCACAGCTGTGGAAATCTGCCATCGTGACTCCTGTGTACAAAAATGGAGATAAGGTATTGCTGTCAAACTTCAGGCCCATCTCAATTCTGCCACCGCTTTCCAAAGTGCTAGAATGCATGGTGGCTGATCAGCTGGTTGAATATCTTGTAAAATACTCAATCCAATGTCCAGAGCAGCATGGCTTCCATAAGGGTCACAGTACCTCCACAGCCCTACTTGAACTCACTGGGTTTATTCACCGGTCCGTGGACCAAGGAACCCTAGCAGGGGAAGTATTCATTGACCTCTCAAAGGCCTTTGATACTGTCCACCACTCTCTCCTCTTAAACCAATTAACCTCCATTGGCCTCTCTGCAAAATCAACCCTCTGGTTCAAAAGCTACCTAGGACAACGTACACAAAGAGTGAAAATAAACAATGTCCTCTCTGATTATCTGCCTGTAATATCTGGGGTCCCACAAGGGTCCATATTGGGACCGCTCCTTTTCAGCATCTTTGTCAACAATCTACTGCGCCGCTGCCCACAGCAGATGCTACTGTTTGCAGATGATGTAGTAATCTTCTCAAACTGCCCAGACCCAGAGAATCTTGAGTGCAAGCTGCAGCATAGCTTTGGGATTGTTGAGGAATGGTTCCAGGACCACAAGCTTATCCTAAACAGTAAAAAAACAAAACCATGATGTTCTGCAGCACCTAAAGCAAATATAAGTCATACGCCTTCAACATTAGTACATGATCTGGAACTCTGCTCGAACATACCCAGCACTTTAGATATCTTGGGGTCACACTTGACAGCGGCCTGGCCTATGACCAGCACATCAGCAATGTGGCTAGGACTGTCAACTACAAAATCGGTCTCCTCCACAGGCACAAGCATTGTCTCACCTCGGATGCTCTT
Source organism: Neoceratodus forsteri (assembly GCA_016271365.2). Lineage (NCBI taxonomy): Eukaryota > Metazoa > Chordata > Ceratodontiformes > Ceratodontidae > Neoceratodus > Neoceratodus forsteri. The sequence continues at coordinate 1,372,564,533 of CM057456.1, forward strand.
AGAGTAACGATCAACAGCTCCGTTCTCTCTGTCAGACTATGGTTTGGTCATCTATGGTGCTGCTAGTCCCACTGCCCTCTGCAGAATATCGGTAGCACTGAACAAGGCCTGCAGGCTGCTCACAGGAGCAGAGTGTCTCACCCATACCTGTGACCTCTATGCGCAAAAGGGCTGGATCCAACTTAGTGAGAGGTTACACTACCAAACCTGCCTGCTGGCAAAAAAGGTGCTACTTGGAATTCTCCCCCATGGCACAGCAAACCTACTTCAGCCACACAGCAGCAACACACAATGGACAAGAAGTGCTAGCACTCACCTCTACCATGTTCCTCAGCTTTGAACGATGCAGGGTCAGCACTCTTTTGCCTACAGAGCACCCCTCTGGTTTAATGTCTTCAGCCAGGACATCTCCGCTCAACCTACTCTGGGCCCCTTCAAGAGACTACTATGCCAGCAGCTTTCCACATCCAGCACCTGTGACTGTTACCACTAGTCTCTCTGCCTCAGGGCTCTGCCCCACCTATACGCAGCTCACACCATGGCATGCACAGGCCATCTCTATCACCCCCTACACCCCGTCCCCTACCACCATTTGGTGGCTCAAAAACTCTGCTTGACCACCCGCCTCATGCATCCACCTCTCATGCCTCTCTTGACAAGGGCCATGACTACAGAAACTCCACTTTCTACCCTACTCCCCCCTTCCCATCATCTCTTAGCCTTCTCTTCCCTACCACCTACTTCTTCTCTCCACTAATCTACTGCCTCAGCGAACTGACTCCAGCCTCCCTCTACCTGCAACTATCCTCTCCTATAACTTGCTGTAAAAGCAACCGTATGGGTGTCTTACCCTCTATAGTCTCTTTTTGTTAATATTAACCTGCTTGAATAGTCCATTGTAATTATTGCAAATATTATACATGTTTTATACTCTGTTGCTTGAACCCCTGTAATACTGTCTTCCATCCTATTGATGTGGAACCTTTGTAAAAGAGCTCTCAGCTCAAAGGTATTTAATCCTAGATCCTAATACATAAATAAATAAAATAAAAAAGGGATGGAGCAGGGTAAATGGTAAGGTCAGGGCCAAAAGCGGAATGGCTGGAAAAGAAGGGCTATCTGTTGAGGAGGGGGTGATGAGTACTTTGCTGTTGCTTGGGATTCCACAATGCAAGCAGACTCGACAGACCACTGGGCCTTATTCTACTGGCACTTTTTGTATGCTCATGTTCATTTCCTCACAGCAGATAGAGCACACTGGCATAGCAACACAAAGACTCCTATTGAGCAAGGCACTGGAAGGCAATGTGGTTTTGTGGTTAGAGCTGTGAAATGTGGAACAGGTTTCACTTTAACCACAACTGATGGCTCTCTGTTTATCTTGAGTAAGTCACTGCAACCCCCAGTGCTTCACTTCTTCCTGCTGTAAAATCTGGTTACAAGCAGGCTGCCCCCAAGAAAAAGAGATGTTGCTTCTTAGTTTGGCATTTTTGGGGAAAGCAATAAAAATACTACAGCTGGCTTACAGATAACCTGTAAATAGTTAACTAATTTGATAGTGCAATCATACTGTATATTCATCTTGCATGGTTTAAGTATCATGTAATATTTATTGAAATTTATGTATTTTTTTATTTTAAATATACAAAGGGCCTACTGTATCTTAATAGTTACTTTTAATAAAGGTTATTATAAAAAGTTATTATACTTGAGCATATTTTTCTTAGTCCACTTCTCACACCAACCTTTCTTATTCATGATGTTTCCTCAGGGTGCATGGTCCACTCTTTCTTCCTCCAACACTGTCAGTCTGTGTCCATATATTAAATCTGTTTGTATTATCTCTCTGCTGCCTTGCATCTTTCAGAATCTGAACCACTGGGAACCATTTGTGTAGTGGTGTGCAAAGTTGCTCAACTTCATTCCATGGATAATTTAGTAAATTTACCAAAATTCACAAATTGAATCTGGTAGCTGGAGCAGATAGGTCAAGTATTGATGATTTTTGGCTGTGTATGGTAGTTCAGGTAATTTACTACCCTAACCAACATAACAGTGTACTTCACCAGTCAGGTAGTTTAGACACAGGTAGTGGAAAACCAGTAATTCTTTAACCAGGCATTACAGACAGCCTCTGGGGTCCTGGGATTCCTGCCAGGACTTCCCAGGCTGGAAACAGGCATGAAAGGGGTCCTTCACAAACTCACAGCAGAATAAGGAGCACATGACACCAGGTTGACAACCTGATTGGACAGTGATATCTGTGCTCCATCTGCTGTGAGCCTGCTGCACAGATAGCAGCCGGACTCTGGTGTGAGTGGAAGACATTAACTACTCACTCTGCAGACTGCCACTAAATTGTGTCCAAAATTTATAAAAAACAAACAAAGAAAAACTAATAATAAAAAAGTAAAAGCCTCCATGAAGGAGCAGAGGGAGTGGGGGTCAGTGTTGGGGACTGAAAAAATCTCCAGAGGGAATGGGGAATCAGGGGATTATCCTTTCAGTCGAGGAGATGGATGGTGGTATGGTGTTCGGGAGAGAAGGAGCAAAGGGGGACACACAAAAGCACAAAATACAAGGCACTTGCAGCTGGTTTGTCTCTGCAGCATAGTGAAAGCCATTTAGGCTGTCTGTATTACACTGTTAGGTGCCCCAAGCCCTGTCATTTACTACTGTTACATAGCTGCACTGTGTGTCTCTGCAGCATTGTGAAAGCCATTTAGGCTGTATTACACTGTATGTTAGGTGCCCTGAACCCTGTCATTTATTACTGTGACAAAGCTACACTGTGTGTCTCTCTGCAGCATGGTGAAAGCCATTTAGGCTGGCTGTATTACACTGTCTGTTAGGTGCCCTAAGCCCTGTCATTTATGTTACTGTGACATAGCTACACTGTATGTCTCTCTGCAGCATAGCGAAAGCCATTTAGGCTGTATTACACTGTTTGTTAGGTGTCCCAAGCCCTGTCATTTATTACTGTCTGTGACATAGTCAGCTACACTCACTGCAACAATTAGTAAAACAATATCCATGCCTTTCATGGCTGCGTCTACTATGTTTCATAATTCCCAGTATAAGTCTACTAAAAGGAAACACAGTGCTGCTGCATGTGCAACTGTTAATGATATGGACAACATGAATCATACCACTACTGAAGAACATAGCAACAATAATAATAACATCCCCAGAACTGACACTAAATTCCTCTGAACCAAAAAAAGCATGTTAGAAATTAAATGATAGTACAGTTTTGGAAAGAACTGACTAGAGTTACTCGTAGAGGTACTGAACATTTTGCCACATGTGCCAGGATACTTCCAGCTGCTGAAGCAGCATGCAAGAAGGCATCCTCTTCAAATATAACCTCAGATGCTAAGGCAGTGAATGCTGATATAGATGGTGGTGATAGTGGGGACGGGGAATGGGATAGCCCATGCTATGTCCCACATGATGATGATGGCACTTACAGTTCTTCTGACTCTTGTGGTGATGAGGTCTGTAGTTTTGATGAGGGAGTAGGAAAGGATGCAGCTGTAAGGCATGAGAGGCAAGTGCAGAAAACAATCATCTGCTAAACGTAAGAATAAGAAGAGCATGAATGAGATCAATTAATTTCAACAAGGAAATGGCTGCGTAGTGTTTCCTTCAGGTCTGTGACTGTACAAGAAATAGTGCCAAGCACCATGGGAAAAAGCACAAAAGGTAAATCTTTAGTGTGGAATTCATTTTATATTAATCCTGCAGATAACTCTCAAGCTGTATGCAGTCTGTGCGAAAAGACCGTCAGTCTTGGTGGCAAAGCGGGAAATTTCGGAACATCAGTAATGATATGACATGCAAAAGCAAAACAACCAATAGAGTAGGGCAGGGCAAGAAGTGTGCTTGGTATGGGCAGTAGCAGAGGTAGTGGAGGCAGTGACCATAATGACAATGAACTGGAAGAAAGAACTGACATTGAATCACCTGATGCGTCCTTCCCAGACAAACATAGATTGCTTTCTTCTCACAACATCAAGTACTGCAAAATCCCACAGTAGTACTCCACGTGAAAAAGGCATGAAAAATACATTCCCCCCAAAATTAAAAACATCTCGTCATTCTCGTCAACTAACATTAAAAGAAAGTTTTGTGAAGACATCAAAATTTACCCACAAGCAACTAACCTGCTAGCTGTTAAATCGAGCCATTACAGAGCTGTTGGGCAGTTGTCAGCTCCTTTTTGCTTTTGTTGCCTAAAAGGTTTCCTCAAGTTCATGAACCAGATTGGTCCACGGTACACTATTCCCAATTGAATATATTTCTTGAAAAAGGCTGTTCCACAGTTGTATGACTTGGTGTGCACCGTAGTCTTTAAGTAGCTGAAACTCTCTGAGATTAAGCAGGTTCACATAACCACATATATATGGATCAGCAACCAAACAAATGACTACATGACTGTTAAAGCTCATTGAGCAAGTTTTCAGTCAGTAAGTAATAATCCCCACTCTACTGTAAGCAGTAGAACATATTACATGTCACCACTTTTGAGGAAAACCACACTGCTGTGAATATTTTGCAGGAGCTGGAACAAGAACAATTCCAGAAATGGTTTACTCTGTAATTCTTATCTCTTGGGTTCATAGTGTCAGATGCTGGTGCCAACATAACCAAAGCTGCTAGAGATGGTAACTACCAACACATACCTTGTTTTGCACATTTTTTAAATCTTCTCATCCATAGTTTATTAAATGGAAACAGAAATGTTGAAAACCTGTTGGGTCTTGCTAGGAAAATATGTGAGCATTTCAGCCACTCTGTGAGAAAAACATCCAGAAGGGGCTGCAGAGATCAAACAACGTACCACTGCATACAATAAAATTGGAACTTCCAACCCACTGGAATTAAACATTTTACATGTTGGAAAGGCCTCTTGAAAAGAAAAAAGCTGTACATGACTATACCACGCAGAATCAATAGGTAAAATATACATCATGCTCAGTCCCAGCAGCTTGAATGTTTGCTCATCTTATTAGAGTCATGGGAGGCTGCCACACATAATGTCAGTGCAGATAGTGCAACTTTGAGTCAAGTTCCTCCTCAAATAAGATTTCTTTATATTTTTCTTAATGACATAAAGAAAGGCTTTCAGTCAAAAGAAGACACCACTGCTGTTATGCTGGCAGATGAACTGAGTCTCAAACTATTGACTTATTCAAAAAATAAATGCCATGTTTAAGAATGACAAATATGTGTTGGCTATATTGCTAGATCCCCACTTTAAGTGGAACACTGAAGTCATCCTTCCTGCAGGGGAAGACACTGAGTATTGCAGAGATCTTCTGCTAACCAAATGTGACATTGCCCAACCAACACCGTTAGCTGATGTACAGCAGTCAACCCCTTCCAAACTATCAGAGTGCGCCTCTGGCACAGACAATAACATAGCTATCAATTTTTCACAATCACCAGTGTCATCAGAGAGGGGAAGGACATCTACAGCTACTTCTCAGGCATCCTATGTTCAGGGTCAGAAAGGCAATTCACTTCTGAGCCTCCTGCAACAACATGGACTACAGTAGTATTCTGTCAAGAAAGTGCAGTTGGTTCATCTGCCAGACTGGTAACCATCTCACACTCAGCACAATGATCCTGGAGTGCTTTGCAGACCATACTGTGATTGGTCTTGTTACTGTATTGGAAACAAAAGAACATTATGGCCAAATCTAGACTATCTTGCAATAATGTACATCAGTTGTTCACCTTCAAGCATATATTCAGAATACATATTTGCAGCTGGAGAAATAGTCCCTGACTAAAGAACACTGCTAAGTCCTGTAAACGTGGAATGGCTTACATTTCTCAAAATGAATACTGACAATTTCCCAATTGTCCTGAACTCTAAATTATACGATTTCTGACCTTGAACATGAAGAACAACCTGCAAACATTGATACTGAATAGGGTGACTAGGTTATATACAAAATGGATAGAACCATCACCACTGCCACCATGTGCCACACTACTTAGTTTTCTTTTGTCAATCATTAGTTTTACATTATGTAACTTTGATGCCCACCATAGGTATAATTTTTGGAAACAGCAGCAGCTTCACTCAGAGCAGCGCACCTCTCATACCTGCCACAGCAATACCCACCATGAATATAATTTTTTGTATCAGCAGCAGCCTCACTCAGAGCAGCTGCACCTCTCATACCTGCCACAGCAATACCCGCCATGGATATAATTTTTTGAATCAGCAGCAGGCTCACTCACAGCAGCTGTGCCTCTCAAACCTGCCTCAGTAATGCCCACCATGGGTATAATTGTTGGAAACAGCAGCAGGCTCACTAAGAGCAGCTGTGGCTCTCGTACTTGCCTAAACAATGCCCACCATGGGTACAATTTGTGGACACAGCAGTAAGCTGGCTAAGAACAGCTGTGCCTCTCATACCTGCCATAGCAATGCCCGCCATGGGTACAATTTTTGGAAATAGCAGCAGGTTTGCTAAGAGCAGCTGTGCCTCTTGTGCCTGTCTCAGCAATTCCCCCCATGGGTATAATGGCTCAGGGCACCTAACAGTGTAATATTAAAAAAAAAAAAAATCCTTCACATGACTTTTGCTAAGGTCAGGGTTGGGTTATTGGGAAGTAGAACAAGTTGGGTAGTAACTACCCGACCCAACTCAACTACTCAGTTTTCATCTTGGTATTTTACAGTACTTTAGAGGTACCCATGTGGGAATCGGGTAATTTAGTACCTGCCCATGCCTAATTAAAATACATTTAATTTTCATGAATCCTTTAAAGAAATATACAATTACTTGTGCCAGCTCCAACACATCTATTGCATCCAAAATGAGGTGACAGAGTGTCCTCCTCCTCCTCCCTCCATCCCACCTCAGTCATGTTTTCCTGTTAGTACCGTTGATTCAATCACACTGCATGAGTCATCAACTATTGTAGTGCATAAATCATCACCCAAAACACCCATTGCCACCCATGCTGTGTCCCAGTACCACCACCATGTAAAATCAAAGGTTACAAAATCAAAGTTTGGTATCTGACAGTGTCAGGCCATTACAGTTCTATGGGTGCTGGATGAGACTCTTTTAAATTTCCAGCAGGTTCTGTAGGAAGGGGGTGATATGGGAAGTAATGCCTTAATAGAAGACATGCTCCATGCTCATGTCCTTGCTCACATAGATACATAGAAGTTGACCGCAGATAAGAAGCTCTTGGCCCACCCAGTCTGCCCTATTTAACCCTACCTAGTATGAGATCTGATGCCCGAAGTGAACTCCAGAGCACATCTCCTTACCTCGAGGATACCCTTGTGTCTGTCCCGCTCCTTTTTTAATCATGTGACCATTTTAGCCCCTGCCACCTCCTCTGGTAGGCCATTCCAAGCATCCACCACCTCTCCATGAAAAAAATACTTTCTCATGTTACCCCAAGCCACCCCCCCAACTTCATACTGTGCCTCCTTGTCTTGGAACATCTTTTAATCTGGAAGATGCTCCTTTCCTGTGCTCTGTTTATATCAGTAAGATATTTGTATGTCTTTATTATGCCCCCCCTTCCCTCCTCACCCCCAGGGAATACATACTTAATTCTTTTAGTTTTTCCTGTTAGGGCTTCTCCTGCAGGCCCTGCACCATTTTAGTTGCCCTTCATTGCACTGTTCACATGTCTATGTCCTTTCTCAGATGGGGCCAGCAGAACTGGATGCAGTACTTCAGGTGAGGTCTCACCAGTGTCTTATACAGGGGCCAAATGACCTCCATTCTTCTACAAGCATCTGGCTAGCCCTCCCCACCACCTTGTCACACTGCCTAACCTCTTTTAGGTCATTTCAGATGATAACTCCAATGCTTTTTTCCTTCTTTGTGACTGTTGGTACCTACCTCCCTAGTTTATAAGTTGCCCTTGGGTTCTTGTGCTCGATGTGCATGATTCAGCATTTTTTGCATTGAATTCAAGCTTTCATGCTCCAGACCATTCCTCCAGTATTTTAAAGCCCTCGCATCTTTTCAATCCCCCCTGCGGCATATCCACCCTATTATATACCTTTGTGTCATCCATGAATAGGCATAACTTCCCCTACAGCCCTTCTACAATGTCCCCAATATAGATATTGAAGAGGACTGGCCCCAACACTGACCCCTGTGGCACCCCGCTTGCTAATATTGCCTCCCCAGAGTGTTTTCTGTTTACCACCACCCTCTGACTCCAGCTAGTAAGCCAGTTCTCCACCAATAGCACTATTTTAGTACATACCTCTAGGTTGCTTAGTTTGTTGGATTTTTGTATACTGTTTTTCATTCCTTTTCTGCTAATCTCCCCCACTGCGTGAGATGTATTGGGGTGACTCATTCAAGATTTTCAAACTGGAGTGGTGAGAGGACTCCAGTTTACTACATTTCTCTTTCCCACTGTGTGAGAGGCAGTGGGGGTGACTTATCTCAGACAACAAATATTGGAGTGGTGTGAGGACTCCGGTATATCATATTATGCACTTTTTAGTTTTGTATAATCTTTTGTCTTGGAGTCGTGTTTATTTAATGGAGCTTTTTATTATTATTAGTTGTAAGTTTTGGGAGGGTGGGTATTTTTGTTGGATTATTTGTTTTAGTTTTATATTTTTAAGAAGTGGGGGTAGTACAAGTTTATTGAAGATGTGTTGTCCTGTTGCTCTCCCGGTCAGGCACTACTCCTCCTCCGAACTCCAGGACCTCTGGACCTTTCATCCTCCTCTTCCTCCTCTGCCTGCAGCAGTTTATAACCACTGTAGAGCCTTGGTTACTGTTAGCAGAAAACAGAGGTGGGCTGGGGATCCTGGACTTCGAAGGGGGGAGCGGGGTGGCCATATCGGGGTTGTATGGTCCAGGAGATGCCCTGGGGTGAAATGGTCTCTATATCATGGTCCGCTATGTCTGGTCACCATACCCAAGGGTTCCAGTATTTCTGGGCAGATAAACCAGTCAGTGGTGTTATGCAATGCCAGGTCTATTAGGAACAAGACAGCAATTATTGCTGATCTCGTTGGGACAGCAGACCTGGCTTGCATCACCGAGACATGGCTTGATGACAACGTGGGTCCAATTTTGGAAGCGGTGGTCCCAGACGGGTTCTCAGTGATACACCTCTCAAGATAGGACCGCAGGGGTGGAGGGGTGGCTATCTGTTTTAGATCAGAATTGGGCCTTACTGGTTTGCCAGTTAAATGGGCCAGATCATTTGAGTTTACTGTAGTAGCAGGTATGGGCTGCAGGATCATGCTCATCTACCATCCACCTGGGGGCAAGAAATTGTTCCTGCAGGAAGTAGCAGACTTCATCATCGATGTGGCGTTGGAGTCACCCAGGCTGATGGTCCTGGGTGATTTTGATGGCTGGGTCGATGATGAACTCTAGTAGTTTGGTCAAGACTTTCTCCAACTCATGTGTTCTTTGGGGTTCACACAGGTTGTTGCCTCTGCTACTCATAATCAGGATCACTCACTTGATTTGGTCTTCCTCCTGGGGATTGAGTACTTCGACTTGGTGGCGAAACTGGTCATATGGTCAGAGCACTATACAGTAAGATTCAATTTCTAGCCCCCCCCCGTTATAGGCCTGCTCCTGTGGAAATTCTCAAATACTGCCCCTTGAGGGGTGTAACCCCAGAAGGTCTTCTGGCAGTATTAGACCTATCAGGAGTTTCGAGAGCAGGTGAGGATCCAGAAAGTCTAGTTTTGGCCTATAATAACACTATTACTAAGGCTCTGGATTCTATCGCCCCAGTCCGTGGTCATCCTCTGTCTCTCTCGGCCTTCGGTCCTCTCAGTTTGATGGGACCTTGAGGGAGTTAAGACAGGTAGGACATAGGTTACAGCATCACTGGTGGAAGTCGGCCCTTGAAGCCGACCACCTTAGATTGATAGATCATTATTAAAGCTATCAATCAGCAATCACACTTAAGAAGGCAGAGTTCCTGTCCAGTCAAATTGCTGTTGCTCAAAATCAACCAACCCAGCTCTTTTGAACTATAGACAGGTTGTGCAACCCAACCTGTCTGCAGGTTCAAGGAGCATTTTCATAAATTAAGTGTGATGAGTTTGCTCGATTTTTTGCAGATAAGGTGGCTGATATCAGGGTCGAAATCTGTTCAGCGCCCTCTATGGGGGTTGGTGGTGATTGGTGTATGGTTGCTGCCCCTCAGTCCTCCTGGATATCTTTTGACTGGCCAGAGATAGGGGACATTGTGCAGATTGTCCAGAATTTGTGGCCAACATGTTGTAGTCTGGATCCGGGCCCTACACGACTATTATTAGGGTGTATGGAATCCATCGGTCCAGTCTCACAGAGATTGTTTGGTGCTTCTTAGATTTGGGAGAGTTCCCTAGCTCCCTGAAGGAGGCGGTGGTGACACTGCTTCTTAAGAAAGCTGCTTTGGACCCAAACAGCTGTGCAAACTACAGACCTATCTCTAACCTTTCCTTCCTTGGGAAGGTGATTGAGAAAGTGGTTGTGCTGCAACTGGAGAATCATCTTACCATCCATGATGTCTCTGATCCTCTCCAGTGAGGCTTCTGGAAGAGACACAGAACTGAGACTGCTCCGGTTTGGGTGCTCAATGATCTCCTGATGGTGAGGGACCAGAAGAGCCATTTCATCTTGGTACTTCTGGATCTCTCTTCAGCATTTGACACTGTGGACCCTGGGGTTCTGCTTGAGCACTTGAGGGTTATCTGTGGCCTGATTGGTCCAGTTCTCAGATGATTCCACTCTTTCCTTGCCGGCAGGTCTCAGAGGGTGGCATCTGGGATTTTTTTCCTCTGAGCCATTCTCTCTGCCGTGCGGGTCTCCCAGGGCTCAGTGCTGTACCCATGTTGTTCACAGTGTATTTCCTGCCCCTCAGAGACATTGTAAGATGATATGGGCTGAGGTTTCACTGCTATGCTGATGACACACATCTCTATCTGTCTTTTGTACCCAACTGGGATAGTGCAATCTCGATGTTTAACAGCTGTCTGGTGGAGATCCATGACTGGATGAAGTCCAGCTGGCTGAAATTGAATTCTGGGAAGACTGAGGTATTGGTTGTGGATCCAGGATGCCAGATAGAGAGTCTGGTGGTGGGTTTACCTTCTGGGCTTTGGCTAGATGATGTACAACTGCATGCCTCTGAATGGGTGAGTAATCTGGGGGTGGTTCTTGACAATGGGCTGACACTGCATGCACAGGTGTCGGCAGTCATCAAGTCTTCCTTTTACCATCTTAGGAACATCACCAGAATTAAGCACCTTGTTCCGTCCGATGATTTGCCCACACTGATCCATGCCTTTGTGACCTCATGCCTTGATTACTGCAACTCCCTTTACCTGGTGCTTTTGGGGGTTGATATATGCTGCTTGCAGCTGGTGCACAACATTGCTGCATGGTTACTGACAGGGACTTTGTGCTTGAGTCATATTACCCCCGTGCTGCGCGATCTGCACTGGCTGCCTACACAGTGGTGGATCACCTTCAAGATCAGTTTGCTGACCTATAAAGCCCTGCATGGACTGGAACTGGGCTACCTGCAAGAGCTTCTGGTTCCCTACAGCCCCGGCCAACCTCTCCACTCAACTGACAATGGGTTTTTAGAGGTTCCTAGGTTGTGGCAAAAAACATCTGGGGCTCGAGCTTTTATGTTCGTGGCACCATCCCTGTAGAACTCCTTACCTCATCAGATCAGAGAGTGCAGGACTGTGGAGGGCTTCAAGACCAGTTTGAAAACTCATTTGTTTAAACAGCCATTTTTTAATAACTGATGTTTTATGGATTGTGGATATTTTTAACTGAAGTTGAACTTTTGTAAGTTTTTATTGAATTGTTTTATGACATATTTCTATGTACAGCGCTTTGATATTTTGAATTGTGCTATATAAATAAAAATATTATTATATTATTTGTTTATCAGTCTTTCATGAGGGACAGTATCAGGGGCCTTTCTGAAGTCCATATAGGCCAGGTTCACTACCCCACCTGGTCCACCACCTTAGTCACCCAGTCAAAAATCTCTATTAGATTCATCTGGCAGGACCTCCCCTTCGTAAACTATGTTGTCCCGGGTCTAGTACTGTAGGTCATTCATATCAAGGTACTTAACTAACCTTTCTTTCAGCTGAGATTCCATTATCTTGCCTACTACTGAAGTCAAGCTGACCGACCTATAATTTCCAAACTCATTCCTATTACCACCTTTGTGAAGTGGGACCACATACACTCTCTTCCAGTCCCTTGACACTTCCTCTGTCACTAGTGATAGGTTGAACAACCCCATGAGGGATGCAGTCAACTCTTCCCAGAGTTCCTTTAGTACCCTACAGTACATTGCATCCGGGCCTTGTCCACCCTTAGCTTCTTTAGCTCACTCAGGACTCTTTCCTACGTAAAGGGGTTGGTGTCCACCTTCCTTCCAACCAGTTATGCCTCTGTCCTGCATCTCCCACACTGTTCCTCCCATTCTTCCATGAATACTGAGCAGAAATACCTGTTCAGTATGTCCACTTTTTGTTGATCCTCCTCTATGTGAAATCCCCCTTCCCTTTCAGCCTAATTATTCCTCCCTTTGTCTTGTCCCCTTTCTTAATTATCTTGGCTATAGTATCTTCCGTTAATGCCTTTGCTCTCCTAACTGCCCCCACCTCCCTTTGCTTCTCTTGTTAACATTCCCTATATTCCTTCTTCTGAGTTCTTTTGTAGTTAATGAAGGCTAGTCTTTTTGCCCTTACTACTTCCACCACCTCCCTAGTGAACCAGATTAGCTTCCTCCTCCTGTTCTTGCTGATCCATCAAAAACATAGCTTGGTTGCTCTATCAATACTGTGTCTTACTACAGCCCACTGTTCCTCCACCCATTTTTTTCTCCTGTATTTCTGACAGGGCTCCCCTCAAGCATACTCTCATTTTCTTGAAGTCTGTCCTCACGTCATACACATGGTCATGGTCACTTTAAAATAAATCTGATTCTCCATAATCATTCAAAGAAATATACATTTACTTTTGTTGACACCATCACGTCTACCTTATACAAAATGAGGTGAGAGAGTCTCCTTCTGTCTTTACAGTCAGGGTCACAATTACATTGAAATAAATTATAATAAATTATCATTTTCATTAATCATTTAAAGAAATATACGTATATTTGTGTCAACTTCCATCTAGCTCATCCAACATCAAGTAAGAGAGTCTCCTCTTTTCTTCATGGTCAAGTTAAAATTAATTATATTTTTCCATAATCATTTTAAGAAATATACATTTACTTGCATTGACTCCAACCCATCTACTTCATCCAAAATGAAGAGAGAAGGTCTCTTCCTTCCTTCACAGTCATAGTCAAGCTAAAATAAATTACAGTTTTCCATAATCATACATTCAAATGCATCGACTTCCACTCAACTACTTCATTGAAAAATGAGTCTAGAGAGTCTCCTCCTTTCTTCATGGTCACATTGGGATAAATTATAATTTTCCATAATGATTTAAAGAAATATATGTTTACTTATATCGACTACAACATATTTCCTTAGTCCAAAATGAGTTGACAGAGCATACTCCTCTTCCTCCCTCCATCCCCAATCATATTTTCCAAACCACGCATCTCTGTGGCATGTGCAAGATGCCAGCTCATGTGGTTGACATCAACTTATTAGAAAAATTCATGAACTCTGATTTCATCACAATTTAGCATTTTGCACCATTTTCTGTAAAGTACAGTACAAGATCTGTGTTGTGGTTATTAAAATACAGTGTGACATCATGTGGCAGTATGAAGCAGCCTATTATAATATATTTTGGGAGGACCTCAGAAAAATTCAGGAGCTCCTATTTTGTCTTGGTTTAGTATTTTGCACCATTTCCCATTAAGTGTAGAGATGCAGTGAAGTTTAACTTCGCTAGCATAGTAGAAGTGAAGTGGCCCACTCCACCTTGACATATAGCTACATGAAGTACCCACTGAAATGCAGTACTTCACATTATAATGGCTTTGCATTATGGTGACTCCACGTTACTTCACTTTGTTTTATTTTAAAGCCGGAGTGAGTGAGCATTGTAACAGCCCACAGATCACATGACTTACAGTCTGCAGGTCACATGCTTCAGGCAGGAAGTTAATCATGCAAGAGAGTGAAAGACTTTCACTTTTGCCTTACCTAGTGTGGGAGAAAGAGCTGTGTTTGAGAAGAGACAGTGAGATAGCAAAAAATATAAACCCCGCTTTGAGAGGAGACAGAGACATAGCAATGAATATAAACCCTGCATCTGAACAGGAGCACCTTCTGGGCTAGTGGTCCCCTCCCTGAAGCAGGAGGTAGTGGTGCCATGGAAGCACCATCTCCGGTGGCACCTACCAGCCTCCCACCAATGCCACCACCTGCCATGGCCCCTGCACCAGTGGCTCAGCATGAAGTGAGGGAGGAGCCGCAGCAACAGGTTTTCCTACCCCGGCCCCAATTGAGCACCAGCAGCAGTCAGCAACAACATCTGGGGCCCCCCCACCTGTGCCCGGTCCTCCCCACAGGGGTGACAATGTTATAGTGCAGTAATGTTGTCACTGTAAAATGGGCAACAATGACAGGGGTGATCTTAACTTTAGATTGCCCCATACTCATGCTATGCTGGGTAGCCACATAATTTCTGTGCACTTCATGGCATGCCTGGCCCAGAAGTGGTCATATATACTCTTTTTGGGGGGGTGAAGACCCCCCCACATAACTTGATGTCTCCCAGGATGGTACTTTAGCACTCTAAGTCCCGGGAGGTGCAATGCCAGATGCTGCTGTCACCATAATTGACATTGGCACAGTAACTGCCGCACCAACATGAATGAACCCCAGTTGTCCAGATCAGACAGACCAGGCAAAAGCTGTACAAATGTTGCCAATCTGGCCATTATCAATTTAATCTAGTCTGGCAAAAGCTGTCCAGTTTTCACCCATGCCCAGAGAAGGTGAAAAGTGGACCACCAAAATCGAGAAAATGGGTAAAAGCCAGATCATGCCATCTGACTACACTGGCAAGACTTGTAAAATTTGCATAATTTGCATATAGTATGGCTACTTTGACAGGATCATTTGGCTTTTACAGATTTGGTTCAGTCCCAGTCCAACACTCCAGTTTTTACCACATCCAGAATAGCATACTGCTTTGCTTACTAACAAACCCCAGGACTAATGTCATTGGAATTTGTGTTCAGTAAACCCCCAGGCTAAATCCTGCATTCACAGGAACTCAAAATGTCAACTACACTTGCACCTAATGGCACATTTGTAAATTTAAACTAAATGCAGTACTGCAATAAAATGCATCTGAGTTATTAGCCCAATTCACAGCTGGAAGCAAGACAAAATGTCATGTGTGATTTGTTTCACATGCCTACATGAAGCAACAGTCCTTGGTTCAGGATATCAAATCTGCATAGATCTAAGAACTGCGTGAACAAATCATAGAAGAACTGAATTTTCACAATGGTCTACTCTTGTCAGTAATGTACTGGGTTAGTAGACCAAGTCATAGATGGTGACGAGATGAGCATGTCACGTTTGATTTGTTTCCATGTTCACATGAAGCATGAGTCCTTGGTGCAGAATATTAAAT
This sequence comes from Neoceratodus forsteri, assembly GCA_016271365.2. Classification (NCBI taxonomy): domain Eukaryota; kingdom Metazoa; phylum Chordata; order Ceratodontiformes; family Ceratodontidae; genus Neoceratodus; species Neoceratodus forsteri. Next base: position 1,372,580,138 of record CM057456.1, read on the forward strand.
CCCCACAGATGCAAAAAATGCATGAACAAATTACAAAAGAACTGCAATAAGGTCAAGGAAATCACAGTGTCTTCATTAAAAGGTACACATTTCATAGCAGAAGCCTCTGATAAACTTATTTTTCAAAGATCAGCGATCAGCCTGAGACTCCCATTTCAGGGGCTGCCTAGAAATGCAGAGCGGGGCTTCAGTGAAGGCCCCAATTATGGCTTTACTCGAAAGCCTACATCCACTGATTTACAGTACTAAAACAAGCAATGGGACTTATTTCTTGTGCAACTTCTGCTGGAGCTTGCCAGTTTTTTTCAAATAATTCATTGCCGCATACTGCCATTCTTCCCCAGCTTCCTACCTCTTTCCAAACTGCCAGTTCCTATTTACAGCAGTTGTCATAAGCACAAGTTCCCACAATGTACTCCAGGGTTAGCTCATATGCCATTGCATCCTGTATAGCAGGGCCACTCATAGCAATCATCCTATGATTTCTATGCCACAGAGCTACTGCTATGGTCAGGAAGCATTACAGTGCTAGACTTCTGGTCCAGAAACCAGCAAAAAAGTAGGGCAGTGGGTCAAAAGGAGAGGACATAGCCCAGAATATAGGAAACACAAAAAACACACTCCAGAAGCTAAATGAGGAGGAAACCAAAAAAGTAAAAAAACAAACAGTTCAATGTCTGTGGAATAGCAATGGGGTATATAGTGCTCATGTAACTTGTAGTACTTTTTGTGGCTTTAATGTATTCCCACCCTTGAGTAGTAGGTATGTAGGTAGTAATTTGTGGGGAATAGAAGGCCAATGAACAAGGGTGAGAAGAGCACTGGAGAAGGAGAAGGAGGAGGAGGAGGAGGGGATTGTGGTAGACAAAAAAAAATTCCTAAGCAAGGAAGGTGTGTTAATGGAGGGCTTAAGTAGAGGTTGTGGGAGGAGCTATTACCCACACTGAACCTCAGGCTAAGCCCTCCCATTCAATGTTTGTGGAATAGCAATGGGATATATTGTGCTTGTGTAACTTGTATTACTTTTTGTGGCTTTACTGTATGCCCACCTTTGAGTAGTAGGTATGTAGGTAGTAATTTGTAGGGAATAGAAGGCCCCAAAAAATACCTACTCCAACTCAGAGAGAGTATGGATCCCCTGGCACTCAGGAGGGACCCCCCCCCCCAGTGGAGGAAACCTCTGAGGACCCATGGCTGGTGGTCTGCCCATCCTCTGGGCATACTAAGATGAGAAGTACCTAGGTTCTAGAAACCATAGCTAATTTAAGGGTGGTGAGCTTCTTGGAGTGATGATGATCTATCCTCAATCCATATATGATGCAGATTGAATGATAATCCTGAGGTTAGAGAGTAGGCCTTTTCTGAAGTAGAGATAGAATCCAAGTGTGAAATGGATCCAGGTGAAGGAGGGTGAATGAAGTCCAAATTTCCAAGATGATGAATGATGCTTGTCCCAAGGGATTGCAAAGGTGTAGGGAACATGACTTGATTGATAAGTTACTACTCAGAGAAAAGTGGAATGCTGTGGTACAAGAAGTCATTGCTGAATGATTCAACTTGTAAAAGGTTTGTCTGTCAAGGTACGGTCTGGAGGCAAGAAAGGAGTAATGATCAAGAAGTCTCTAAGGAAGCTTCCATGAAGTAGTAATTGGGTAGGAGAGAGTATTTGAGTGCCCTGGAAATGATAGTTCATTTTGATCCATAAACAATGCAAACTGAATGATGATCCTGAGGATGAAGGGTAAGTCTTTTCCAAAGGGATGGTAGAATCCTAGGTGTGGAGAGATCCAGTTGAAGAAGGGCTAAAGTACTCCATATTTCCAACATGGTGAAAGGCACATGTCCAAAGGGATTGTAGGGATGTAATAAGTCAGGAGAGCATAATTTGATCGATATGCAACCAGACAGTAAACAGTGGAACTTGTGATGATTTGTAAAGTCATGGGTGACTGATCCAATTCAAGTAAGGTTTGACGTTAAAGGTACTCTAGAGGTAAGGAATTTATTAGTGAGCAATAAGTCTTTAAGTAAGCATCATGGAGTAGAAATGAGTAGAGGAGAGTTTTTAGTGATTGATGGAGTAATGCCATAAGTGATAGGTAAACAAATTGAAGAAGATTTGCAAAAGCAATCCAGATGGTAATCTAATATATATAGGTAACGATTGGAAGTTCAGTATAAAACTTCATTTCTCTCTGGGAGAAAAGAGGTACTTATACTTGGGCACTTAAATATCAACTGGTTGGGCAACTCACAGTGCACATCCCTATCCAAGCTACAAAACCACAACATGCACCAGCTGATCTGTGAATCCACCAGAACTGCCCTGCGCTCGAACACTAGTGCATTACTGGATTCGATAATGACTAACCACCCTGAACATATAATCACCTCAGAGGTACTAGCCAATGCCATCACTGACCACTCCCCTACCTTCTGTATCTGGGGCAAAAGCAGACCATCCCCGTCGAAACCACATTTTATCACCATCAGCAACTATGCAAACTTCGACCCTCAGGCCTTTTTCCTGACGTCGGTACTATTGACTGGTCCCACCTCTTCTCAACCAACAATGCTCCAGCAGCTCTAGATCATGTCCTGACCCAATTTCTTGTGCTTCAGGATAAACACTGCCACCTTACTACCCATAGGGTAAAAAATAGGCATACCCTTTGGCTAAACTCTGACTTGCTTTCTAAATTCAGGAAGAGGGACACCAGTTGGCACCAGTCCAAAAGCTCTGGGAAAATACCTGACCTAAATACCTATAGAACACTGTGAAATTCCTGTAAAAAGGAAATCAAATGGGCCAAAAGTGACTACTGCAAAGATCTACTACCATATTTCACCATTTTGTAGCCGCTCTCAATTAGAACCGGCCCTCAAATTGAAGCCTCATGCTCTTTTAATATAATGCAATAGAAGCCACCCTCATATACAAGCCATTTAGTATATCACCGTTCACATCAAACAACATGGGAATCTGCACCTCCAATTCCTCCGAAGGTGCTGAAATTAAGGAGGGCCTATTTACAGGGACATTTAGCTGTAGATCCTCTCTTAACCCCCATAAACTGTCCAACCCTCAACCACCAGCATGATTTCCATCCACATCGCTCACCTCTTCTGTCCTGGTCTTACCTGCTAAAACAGAAAATGCTGTAGACGTACCTGATTCCTGTGCTAGTGTTAAATGGGAAGTTTTACCTGTCCCGAGACTGCACTCGAGTCGACTAGCAGGTGAGATTTTCTAATTTTTCTGTTGAAAGGGAGTTTCAGCATCTTCTTGGCAGGGAATTCCTCTCTGTGGCATGCTGCAGAATCTCGCGGGCTCACCAATAGCGTTTAGACATACCTGTACACACAGAAAAAAAGGAAAATTGCCAGCTCAACAATAATAAACCAAAAGAAGAAGTAGGGCTAGAACTATTGTTCCAGCATTAAGAGAGTGTATCAGGAATGCTCAGCATGCACAGCTCCTACACTTAGCTGGTCATCTTGTAGAAGCCGTTCTTTGTTTTTATGCCACTCGGATGATTGCCCTCCCATTTAGCGTGGTAAAAGAAAATATGGTGTCTCAGTTTTAATAATAGAAGTCGCCCTCGAATAGTGACCACCCTCAAATATAAGCCCTTCCTCAAAATGAATTGAATTAATAGAAGCTGCAGCTTCTAAACGGTCAAATATGGTAACTACTTTCTATGGTGACTCCAAAAAATTCTGGTCCCATATAAAGTTCCTCCTGGGTTCGAATCCAACCCCTACCTCAAATGACATGTTGCTAAATGGGGTCCACTGCATCAATTCCCTAACCATTGCTAACTTTTTCAACTCACATTTTTCAGACCTAACCAAATATACTTCCGCTTTCACCACCCTACCTCACTCAAGCACAATGCCTGGCTATACTGGCCCAAATTTCTTCTTCAAAAGAATCCCCAAAAATGAGGTACTAAGATTTCTGAATAACATCTCTGATTTTACTGCAGTAGGATCTGACAATCTGGAACCTAAACTATTGAAACTGGCTGCTCCTTACATTGCTGCTCCACTAGCTAGGATTTTTAACCTCTCCCTATGCCATGGTTTTGTCTCCGACTTTTATTGCCAGAATTACCCCTGTTTTTAAAAAAGGAGACCGCAAGGATCCAGCAAACTACAGACCCATAGCCATTTTGTCAGTTTTTAGCAAACTCCTCGAGAAGCATGTAACTACCCAAACTATTGAATTCCTCCATAAATATAACCTTCTAACATCTGCACAGCATGGCTTCCGCAAGGGTCACAGTACCACCACCACCGCCCTCCTCAAATTTACATCGGATGCCCTAGCAGCCATGGACTCTGGTCATCTCACAGGAGCCATCTTTATCAACATGACTAAGGCATTTGACCTAGTTGACCACCCCATCCTCTCAGCTACCCTCACATCTCTAGGCTTTTTGCCCAATGTAGTAAAATGGTTTCACAGCTACTTATCCAATAGGACACAAATGGTTAAATTTAATTCCACCCTCTCAAATAAAACAACCATAAACATTGATGTGCCACAAGGGTCTATTTTAGGACCGCTGCTTTTCACCATCTTTATCAGCAGTATCACCTATCACCTCCTGCAGACCTCATCCCTGTTATATGCGGATGACGTTGTTCTACACAGGAATGCGAAAACTGTTGAAGAGATCAACCAGAGTCTTTCCCAATATTTCCAACTAATACAACAATGGCTGTTGAGACACAAACTTGTCCTGAATGAATCTAAGACTCAAGCCATGCTATTTGGGTCCCTTATGAAGTTCAAAAACTCCCAACCAAAATTCGGAGTCTCCCCCTCTAATGGAACATCAGTGGGGGTGGTTGACTCATTTAAATTCCTAGGCATAACATTTGACCCATTACTTAACTTTGATATCCATATACAACAGACCTGTAAGCAGGTCAACATGAAACTCAATATTGCTTACCAAACCAGTTATGTCCTTACCCCCTCAGCAGGGCTTACTATAGCACGAGGCATACTCCTATGAACCCTCACTTATGCTGTTGTAACATATACCTCTGCGGGCAAATCAAACCTTAAGAAATGGGATGTTACCTACAAGAATGTCTGTCGTTATGTGACCTCCTCTCACCTGCTGAAACATCACTGCCTCCTTTACTCTGAACTAGGGTGGCTCCCACCACAAGCATCATGGTACTATACATATGGCACCATAATTGACAACATTATCAGATCACAGATACCCAAACCACTGGCAACTCTCTTCCGAAACCACACTTCCTGCTATGGCTTACGATCGATGGAAAATGCCCTTGTTCATATCCCCAAACACAGCACCTCCAGAGGTGTGAGTGCATTTGCCTATCATGCCCCCCAGTACTGGAACTCCCTCCCTTTAAGATTATGCCGAGTCTCTTCCCATACCACATTCAAGAAGGAGCTACAAAATCATCTCACCACTTCCAGCTTGTGCTCCTGTTTCAAACCGCCTTAGCTTATGTAACTCTTCCTAACCTTCACCACCCAGACCATTTCTGCTAGCCCCACTTAATGCTCTGCACTTGCTCCTACTTTCTCTTACTGCCCTTAAATCAACTAAATTCTCCCTCTTATCTTGCTCTTAGCCCTACCCTATCCCACCCTCTACCCTCCTTGCCTCATATTTTCTCTGCTACACCTACCCGATATTGGCTATTTCATAGACTATAGCCATCATTGTATTTTCCTTCCCTGTTTTCTTAAGTAGCTATGATTTAATGTATAACTACCAGTATTTTTGCTGTATTTTCACACTGTTATATATTTACCCTACTTTGTTGTTTACGCCTGCTGACACTGTTCATATGATATGCTATTGTCTACTAAGTACTGTAATTTGTATGCACTGAAATTTGTTTTCTGTTGTTTGCTCTGTACCCTCCCAGGTCATGCCTGAAAATGGCCATTGCTATGGCTAGTGCACCTACACAGTAAACAAAAACTAAATAAATAAAGAATGGATGACTCTTTTAGTCATGATGTTCATAACGTTACATGTAAATACTCTGCTGGTACTCTGCTTGAAGTGAGTGTGGCTATTTTTGAGGTGTGATTGTCTGGGAGATGCACTGTGGTGGCAAATGGTTGGTTAAAATTACAGGTAATTCGATTCTGAAATACTTGAGAGAAGCTTGAAAGCGGATATAAGGAAGTGTCTATAGGCTGAATTGGTAGTGAGGTTGATTAGTGTAGGATGCCATAGGATCTTGGTGTTATAGCTGATTAAGACTAGTTGGGAGGCAAGACTGAGTTAGTGAATTTGCCTTGACTGCTACGGATTTCCAGATAGAATTTGAAGAGCCAGTTCTTGGTGATAGTCCTTACTGCAGAGATTAATGAAGGTAATTTGTGAAGAAGAGGCTGGAAGTCCGCTGGAAGAGTGCTTAACTTAGCTGATGGTACTAGATGAAAAGATGTGAATGTATAAGAAATGGTGGTGTTCAGGAGTAAAAAATGATGGTTTGGATGGAAGGGAAGCAGCAACTGGTATGAGGTAGAAACGTATGGTAAGACTTGGTAAAATGCAGACATGGCTCCCATCCCTGGTAGTCAAGGCACGCTAACCTTCACTCGATGCAGTCCAGCAGAGTTAGGAATGGAGGATGTCAGTTTGGTAAGTAGTATGAGGTGGTTAATGAAACAGAATCCCATCCCAGGTAGACAAGGGAAGTATACTTTCACTCAACACCTCAGAAGGTGCAATTTAGAGATGGAGGCTGGAGTACTGCTGGTATGGGCTGGTTGAAACTCAGAATGTTGCTGGAAAAGGAGAGTAAATTAGGAAGCTGAGGTGAGTTGGGCATGATGAATTAAACAAAGGTATGGGAATACAGGAAAAGCATGATGAGAAAAGTAGGCATAGAAACAAGGGTGCTATACAGAAGGTGTGGTTGGGAAGCAGTAACAATGTAGGGGAAGTAAAGCTTCAAGGAAAACTGAGGCAGGGACCGTAGGAGAGAAGAAAGCGGATGCAGGAGATCAGGGACAGAGGCAGGAGCCGAAAATAGGCCAAGGGGATGAAGATCAGTGAATAGCAGCACCCCTTCCCATGCCCCCCTCCTCCATACCCTCCCACCACACATGCGGGGGGCATACTACTGTAGGTAGAATGGATTAAGGCAGCACAGTGTAAGTTTAGATTCGCAGCTACAGATACTATAAGATATCCCATTATGAAGGCAGCAGACGAGCAGTCGAAAACGGGATTGGTGTTCATTCTAGCTACACAACGAGCCCACGGCAAAGGAATCACTGTAAGGTTCCTTTCATAGGGAAAAGAGAAGTAAGAGCGAGGCAGAACAGGGCAAAGTAAAACCTTTATGGGTTAAATTCATAGGTTCCCAGTTAAAAAACATCACAGGCAATGTGGATCATTATCAACACAAGTAGTTAGCAAATCATGTAATGCAAGGTGCTCGTTACTGGCGGGGATCAGGGGCTGCAGTGAAGGCCACTGAGAGAAGATCAGAGTAGGACTGTATGGTGCGGCATGGGTGTTAGGGAACCGGAGTACACAGCATTGGCCAAAGGTACAAGTCTTGATAGAGTTGCACACAAAAATAGGAGCCATAGTTCAAGTAAGCATTTGTAAAACAAACACAAGCCATTCTAGTAGGTGTCCACGCAAGGATAACATGGATACCGTAGTTATGAAAGTCCAATGCAAGGACACACAGAGCGTTCATATGTGTATGAGGTCATTTGGTATGCAGGGCTAAATTCGATGTTCGGCTAAGTGCAGAATCAATGCTGTATGCTGCCTGGAGTCTTTACAGTACCCTGAGGATTGTGAGAGGAGTAAATCATGTGTGGGAGAAGAAAAAGTCAGCCAGGTTCAAATGTATGCCAGAGGCGGTGGAAATAGGGGTACTTACTGCAGTAGAGCATCATGTAGAAGCGACATGGATTCCAACAGGAGTGCCATGTGGAGGCAGCATGCAGCAGCCAGAAGTCGAGGAGGTAAATGGGATGCCCACAGGAATGGCTAGAGAGACAGCAAGCATTGGGAGGGGGGAAGGAGGCAGCAGCGAAAGTCGAGAGGAACTTTGGATGCTCGCAAGTGTCGGCGGTAGGGGGAACAGAATGTGTACAAGAATCCCAAAAGAAACAAAGCAAGGGGAGGACCCAAACACAGGGGAAGGGAAGCAAATGAAGAAAAGGAGTGGGGAGACAGAACAAGCCACAGAAAAGGGAACAGCAGCAGGACACAGACAGCAGGGAAGATAGAGCAAGAAAACAGCGGGGGGGGGGGGCTCAGAAGCCAGGGAAGGAACAAAAAGAAGCAGCAAGGGGAGCAAAACAGCATAGCCACATGAGCCACGAAGGGAGCCTTGGGCACACAAAAAACACTTCCTAAGCAAGTGAGGTGAAAAAAAAACCACTCCCTAAGCAAGGGAGGTGCGTTAGTGGAGGGCTTAAGTAGAGGTTGTGGGAGGAGCTATTCCCCCACATTGAACCTTGGGCTAAGCCCTCGAATAGTGGTTCCAAACTTGTATAGTTGAGTAGCAAAGCAGGAGTATACAGCACTAGGGAGCAGTGTGTCAGACCGAGATACCAGGCCATGGAGCACTGATGTGAGAGTACTATGTTGTTCTCTTGTGAAATGGGGAATTTAACACCAGATGGTGTATGTGCCTGTCATTAAGACAAGTTGGCAGGAATAAAGGCTTTTGAGGAATTTAATGTTGACCAGTTGATTGGCGTTCACATTACAGCAGAGCCCTGCTGCATGATGAAAAGTACAGAAACTAAGGTTCCAGTTACAACAGAGCTCATACTGTATTTTGTTACTTATTGACCCTGTTGAGAAAAGGGAGGCAGCAAACCAGAACAATGAAGCTGAGGTGGGATGAGGAGGGGGTTACCAGAGCTGTGAAGCAGGGATGAGGGGAAGGGTTCACCAGACCTGTGAAGGTGGAATGGGGTGAGGTGGGGAGACCAGTGCAGTGGCGGGGAAGGGTTTGGGGGTAGAGAAGCTGAAGATGGGGGATGGGTCAGGGCATTGGAGGCAGACAGCATCTGTGGAGCTTAGGGATGGTTGAGGTTTGAGGGGGTAAACCAGACCTGTAAAGTGGGGGATGGTTGGGGTGTTGGAAGTTGACGAGACCTGGAAATATAGGTTGGGGGAGTGGGAGAGACAAGACATGGAGAAATGGGTTGGGGGTTCTGGGGTAGACCAGAACTGGAGGAATAGGTTGGAGGGGGGTGTGGGATAGATCAGACCTGGGGGCTGGGTGGGGAAGGTTGGTGGGTAGACCAGACCTGGGGGATGGCTAGAGAAGGTTGGGGGTAGACCAGACATGGAGGATGGGCCAGGGGGTAAACCAGACCCGTGAAGCTTGGGTGGGGTGACGATGGGAGACCAAAGCTGTGAAGCAGAGTTTAGATCAAAACTTTGAAACTGGGGGGATGGTGCATTGCTGTACAGCAGCTGACCTGCTCTGCCCCTCAAAATACATGAACTTGGTCATCTGCATGACTGTGTGACTCACTGCCACTGAGCCATAGGCTCACAGACTTACTTGGATGCACGTTACAGCAGGGGCACATTGTTTAGGGTGCATAAGGGGTATTCTGGCAAGGTTCTGGCAGGGCATTGTTTGTTCAGGCTGTATTTTGGAAAGGGAGTGCTTGGAGGCATTACTCCAGGGGCACTGCACTAAGGATGCATGGAGGTGAAAGGGTTGCTTGGAAGCATTACTCTGGGGGCACTGTTCAGTGGCATGCTAGCGGTGGAATGATTTTGAAGAATTATCAATTGTATAGTGCTTTTCCTACACACTGTATCCTAAAGCACTTTACAAGCAATGGTAGACTGGTGGTGAAGTGACTGTACGTAACGTGGCAGCCATTTCACACATCAACACTCACACACAGCCATGGATATTTGAATGAACCAGTTTTATGACAAGGGGAATATTGGCCAGGACACCGGGAAAATTTCCCTACTCTATTGGTAGGGGGAGCTGCTGCTGCTATGGCCTCTGAGTCAAGTGGTCATTCTGCTGGTAACCCTGAAGGAGAGCAGATCTCCCTCCCTACAGGTCTAGCTCTGGAGATTTCTTGTCAGAATAATGTTTGTTCCAGGAAAACTTTGCAGGTGGAGCATATCCGGGTGGATGATACTGATTTGAATTCTTTGCCTACTGGTCTTGGCGTATCTGAAGAGAAATGGTTGAAGGAACCTTTACTTAGGAAAAGAAACTCAGTGTTAGCGTTTCTACAAACGGCCGACCTTGCCACAGCTCAGTGCCTGCCTGTTTCTACCGATGCTGCTGCACTTGCTCCTCACTCTGCTACTGAGCTAGAGCAGTCTAGCTTATCACTCTCATTGCCTGCTGTGGACGCAGTGTTGTCGGTCCTGGAAGTGCCTCCTGTCACGGCTGCTGCCGACACAGTCTCATACTATGAACCGCAAACAACTGATTGCGGTGTTTCTGGTGGACATCCTGTGTTGACTTGCCTGGTGTTGCCCCGCTCTTGCACGCCACTGCTGAAGACGCTGTGGAGCTTGACACCCACTCTGTGAGTAATTATTTTTCTGTTAATAGCGGCGAGTTGGTGTCTCCTTCTCCTGGGTTGTCTGTTTCTGGTTGGGAGCACCAGCGAGGACAACAGACTGCACGGTCTAGGCCTCCCTCAGCGCCGCATGATCTTTCTCCCTCTTTGGAACATTCTTTGAGACACGCGGGGTGGAATCTGGGTACTGATGGTCACTGAGTCCCAGATCCCTCTCACAGTCCTATACCGAGTTCACCAGAGCCCGACCCTCCTGTTCAGTTGCCCGAGTCCCTTATTTCTGCAGCACATGAACAGGCTACTTTTGATTTGGACCTCCACACTGATGACGTTCAGCACAATTTAGTACTTTCTGACCCTTCCCAGAAGATCCCAGTGGCCTCCCCTTCTACTTCAGGTGATAAGGGCCCTAGTAATCATCCACCCACATGGGGTGACCATATGGACGCTGCAGCTCCCTTACATGAGCCACAGGCTGACTCTAAAGACCCTGCTAGGACTGCTTGGGAGGGCTTTTGAAAGCATGATTATTTTTCTGGACAACAACCACCTATGCAAAGATAGAACGCTGTTCATTTACAATATGTGGGAGGTTTATCCCTTATACTTTACATTGTATGTGGGGAAACATCTGATTAAGAGCTCATTAGGCTTCTTTACTAAAGAGATTTATGCTTTGATACATATTTCTGGTGACAGTTTGTTTGATATTAACTTTAAAATCCCTCAGGGATTAGACAGGTTTTGGACTCGATATGAAAAGGTTTGTTATACTGCTTTATGGCTTCCTTTCAGGGCAATACCTTTGACTAGGCCTGACATCAAAACTGTTACCGTTCTATTTCTAAATGAAAATGTTGCTGTGCATGATATTTCCCATTGGTTGCAACAATGTAGTGATGTTCTTGGGCCCCCCAACCCATTTTTGATGAAGAACACTTTTGGAAGGGTGGGTGGAAGTTTAAAGTGAGGCTCCATCTTAACACTACTGGGGCCATTCATTTACCAAACAGCTTGTTTTTGGGGAGAGAAACGGGGCACTGTTTTTATGCAGGTCAGCCTCAAACCTGTTTCAAGTGTGGTTCCTATGGGCGTTTGAGCTCGGCATGTGATAGACTTCGGTGTAATTTATGTCTTTCATATGGCCATTCTAGTACTGACTGCACTAATGATCTTAAATGTAACCTTTCTGACGAGTTGGGACATGCCTTTTGAACCTGTTCTTGTGCAACCCACAATAGGGGGGATCGCCCTAGTCAGAAAGTTCTGCTTACTGAGAACCAGAAAAAGGACATTGCTGCCCATAACTCTGTTCCAGTTTCTGACCACCCCCTTCTGCCTTAATAGTTCCTCCCAAGACAGTGTCCTCGCCCCCCCCATGCTCAGTACTGAGGTCCATCCCCTGCCTGCACAGCCCCCACCTGTTCACTTTTCCATGGTTTCGGCACCAATGGCTGATGATTCTGCTATTTTAGGTGGAGTGGTATTGCCTGCACCTGAGCTGGACAAGACAGTGATGCTCCCTCCTGTTTTCCAGAGTTTCTACAAAGAAAGAGGTATGAGGCAAAATAGGACATGATCAAAAATTGCCAAGGCCTCCTCTCCTGATACCATTCTTCCTTTGAGTAATAAGTTTGACATCCTAGCTACCAGGTTCTCAAGACTCTGAGCAGGGCAGAGACTCTGAAACATCCTCATTACCCCTGCTAACTCTGGATTCTGAATAAGAAGCTGTGAGTCACTCAAATAGTAAGGAGAAGCCAAAGAGACTTGGGGCTCGACCTAGACGTAGCAGTAGGATTGGGAAAATTACTTGAATAGGAGTCCCTTTCCCCTCTCTCTGTCTATACCACTTATGGCCTCTTCATTTTGTCTTCACATAGCCACTTTGAACACCAATAGTTTAAAGAATGCTAGGCGTTCCTTAGTTACTTTGAATGTTCTCAACGATCTTCAATTTGACATCTATTTCCTCCAAGACACCAGATTGAATGGTGTCTTTGGTTCACATGGCTAAGCGGCTTTGGTGTTGGGGCCCAGCTTTTTTTTCTATTGGTGTGTCAGTCTGTGAGGGAGTTGGTGTCCTGTTTCGGGGTGATGGGTTTCATATTACTAGGATGGTGGAAATCTGCTCAGGACAGGCACTTTTAGTTGACTTTGTTTATCTTAACACTGCTTGGAGGGTCATTAATAATTATGCCCCCCTGACAAAAAAGGAACGGGTTGACTTGTTTACTGCTATTAAACCCTTTTGGTTTACCACTAAGTGTATCATCTGGGGTGGTGATTTTAATTGTGGTTTGGAAAAGCAAGATAGGGGCATTAGTACAGACAAGGAGTTTTGTGATTCCAATTGTCTTAAATCTTAAACTAGTCCTATCACAATGTAACCTTTGTGGCACCTATAGGACTCGTAATCCTAAGGGGGCCATACCTTCTTTAAGGGGAACTTATCTACTAGCAGGCCTTCAGATACATTTTTTTGGGTGGAAGTCAAATACTTCCATGGGTTGAAATTTGGAAGTCATTTCAGTTTCACTGAAGTCAAAATACTCCAGCGGTCAATTTTTTGGAAGTCAAAATAATTCCAGACACCAAATTACCAAATTTTGGAAGTCAAAATGCTTCAAATTCTCTAGTTTTCAAAGTTAACTCATCGCTCATCTGAATACCTTACTGTAATCCATGCTACATCCACATAAATACATTTCTCAATGATAAGAAATGAAAACATAAGCACGCAGTAATCGTTTTCAGACAATGTGTTTATTTCGTGAATGGTTCAGTTCTTGTATAGTAGACAATGCCATGCCATCAAGTGTCTTCAAATTGTCGCTGTGCATAGATTAGTAATAATCATTCGTGTACTGTATACAATGTTATCTAGTATGTTACAGAGCTACTGACATAATCAGCAGCTCTTCAACGACACCTGCTTTTATTGCACAGGTAGTGCAGTCAAGGTTACAAAATGGCTAATGACTTTAAAACAAAGTAACGTAAAAATTTAGTTTTTGGTATGAGATTTACTAGCAGTATGCTTATTCAGAATCTGCAATGTAGCACTTTTGGCGATAGCGGCTCTTTCAGTTGCTTACAGATAGATGCCTGCTGCTAGCAGTATGCTAGGCTGCTGCCACCTACATTATCATTCATAGTGTGGTAATCAGTGATCGATTACTACCCATTGTTTATTTAGTTATAAAGTAAAATCTTTAGTAATTTGTTTTTACCATCAAAACTCATGTTGGCAAAATGGGCTATTCTGCTGACTGCCACACTGCATCATAAATACTCCAGTGACACTGTCTGGCAATGCAAATAAACTAGCTAAATAAATCTTATTTTTGCATAAATATTTTTTTCTTCCTTTATGTAACCCCTAGGGGGCGCTACCCTTAGGACTACTACCCCTGTCTGCCCCTTCTGAGGCAGGGTAGGGGGCCCAGATCCGTGGTCGGGTGCCTCCACCCAGAGGTCGGGGTTAGCCCAAGTAAGACTACCTCGGTTACAGCCCTCTGGGCTACTGCAACCCCCATTTTGTCCCACTAGTGACTCCCACTGGGTACCAACAATTCTGTTCACCAGTACACTTACCTCACAGAAAATATAATCCAGCTCCCTTCGGGGACCCCCTGTAAAGTAAGGCGCAGTTATGTTGCAATCACCAAGCAGCAGTTCACCATTAATGTACACGGTAGCCAGGATGTAGCTGTACAAAACAATCTGATTTATTAAGAGGGAAACAACAAGGACAGGGGGAATCAAGTTGATTAGCTTATCACTATACTCATCTACCTAGGGCTCTGTGCACAGGCCTATCCCTATCAATTACAGTCCCTGGGTACCCAAGCCCTAGTGGCTAGTCCAAACCGTGGCAGCTGGTAGGGGCCCTTTCACACAGAGGAAAGAAAAAGTTAGTTAAACAGTCAGCAGTACAGTAATTCCATTTGATTCCAATGTGGCAATTCAACAGGGAACTACCCTGAATTAGTACTCATGACCTCCAGACAAGATAGGGTCCTTAAACATTAACAGGACTACTCCTGAGCTCCACGAGACTCCTCATACATTTATATGGTAACCAGCAACAGGCAAAAGTCCTTTAATTGCAGCAGGATTTACTTGAGCTAAACAAGCCTCCTCACACATTTATATGGTAAACAGCAACAGAGGGGTACCACACCAGGCAACTGCTTCCAATGCTCCCACAAACTCACTGTCACTGAGATACTGCAAACGGCAGCTTCCACTTGTCTTTGGACTGAGCGCGATTCAGCAATTTTCTCCAGTCCTCCTTCAGGTCGAGCCTGGTGGGTAGCTGTACAGAGCACAGCCTCCTCTGACCGCCCACCGATGGGTTTCGTCCGCTGGAGCCGACAACACAAAACGGCCACTTCAGGCCTTCACGCGCTTCCTGCGTGAACACTCTTCAGCGCAGAAGCACACAGCTCCTCTCTCCTCACCAGCCACAACGCATCTAGCTCTCCACAGCTTGAGGCACTCCTTCCACCGGCACGCACCCAATCCAATTGGCTGCCGACACCTGCCTGTCACTTTCTCCGGTTCTCAGTGGTGCAAAAAACCGCCATAGCCCATAATACCTTTCTCAAAGGACGAAAAGCTCCCCCATTGGTCAGTCGACTCTGTAGGGTCCCAAATACTGATTGGTCCAATTCTGCAGTTCAGGACCAAAATGGAGGAGGCAATCAAAACTCTCTGTGCTGCAAAGCAAAGCAGGTTAGAACAACTACATTATCATTATTTTTACAGCTTATTTTAAGCAACCACCTACATCCTTTATCAGAGCTCCCCCTGCACTATTAGCGATGGCAGAATGGAGCGCTCACTTGGCAGCCCGGGCGGGAGTCGAGCATGACAACACTCAAACCCCCTCCCATTTTAACCAATTTTGACTGCACAAGGCAGCCCTTAAAGGGACAGCTCATGGAGGCTTTTTAAAGCGCTCACTGGCTTCCCAATTAAACAGCTTTAGCGCCGAACTCCAATCAGGCACGGAGCATTTACCCAAGCTCCAGAGGGCCCCCGGGAACTCCCATCTGCAAGGGGGTTACATTTATAACACCATTTATTTCACTTAGATTACAATTTATAATGTAACATATTACAAGATGTTTTCGCCACATATAACCTGGTAATTGAACTCAGAATAATGGGCTTCCTGGCCACATATGGACATTCCAAAGGAAAGAAAGGACGTTTTGAGGTAAAACAAGATAAACACCACAAACAATCAGTACAAATGGTGTGGTGGTGTTATATAGAGCCTAGGATCTTCTTAAACTTAAGACAGAAGATCTTGACAAAAGGACAACGGAATCTGCAAAGGACTCCATAAACTTAAAACAGTAGTCCTTGCTATACCACAACACCATTTTCAATGGTTCTGTACTGCTTGTTACAGTATTGTATTAGTTTTGTGTTTTACCTTATATTACATCAAAGTTGCCTTTCTTTCCATTGTAAGTTTCCTATCTGGCCCATTGTTATTATCTGCGTGTTTTTTTTTTCCTGTTCCATTTCTACATTGTAAGTGGAAATAACATTATTTATAACACGTTAATTAAATTGTAGTACAGTGAAATATATGATGTTGTATAAAGTGAAAATTAAATAATTGTTCCAAAATAACATGATGTATTTACCCAGTGTATTTGGCTGGCCCTTCCTGGTATTGTGTATATATATATATGTATTGTAATACACATCGTGGACAAATATCCAAGTCCTACATGGGTGCCTGCTGTAGCCTGACAGTGCTTGGGTGAGGGTATTGTGTGTGCATCGTCCATGAGACTTAACTGTACAGTCTTTCTCAATCAGGGAACAGCTCTTTTAAAACCTACCTTACCATTCTAACTTGAACTTATTTAACAAGGTAAAAGTGCTAACGATAACATTCAAATTGGTAAGCCACAATTATTATACTTTGAAACATAAAAACATTTGAACTTGCTGGTACCATAGGTGTTGGCACTTGATTGGTTGAACTTGACACTTTGCAGAAATTGGGCGACTCCTGCAGTGATGACATTTCTGATGTTTAATCAAGGCCAAAAAAAAATCAGTCTATGTGAGTCAGTGCTATAATTTGTCAAATATATAACAGTGTGTAACTAATGGCCTGGCGAGATGTTGTCTTGCTGGGTACGCAAACCAGTTTTTTGGTTACATGTGGAGAATTGATTTGGGGAGACAGAGTAATGCAGAGAACATGTAACCTTAACAATGCACTTATCCCTGTATGACTGACCCCATGATACATTTAATAACCTGTTCTTGCTTTATTTAATGTGACTACTGTGTCACATCCATAACTTGCAAGCAATGTGAGGCAATGCAACCTGTTGTGTACTTACTGAAGATGTAGTATGTACCTCTATGTCTGCTAGTGTCTGTCACCATAAATTGCCACCAACCAAGGTACAGCACATCATGTGATGTGAACAATAGACTTTGTGTCTTCTTTTAACAGTAAGCAACTAACTTTTCATTATCCAACGTCCTACTGTATTCCATTGTGTTCAGCAACTCAGTCACACCAGTCCTCACTCCCCTCCCAGAAATCACCACTGCACTTTTTGCAGGAGCCAGGCTGCAATGCATCCTGCATCATCTACCGCTGCCTTGTCCATACACTCCATCCATGTACAGTACACAGCAGCACTGTGACAGCAGTATGCAACAAAAAAGAAAATGAACATTTTGCTTTCTTCACAGCTTTCGAGTGAATTTACTATTTAAAATTCGGTTTTCAGATAATTGCTTCTGCCGATGCAATGTGCAGCAGTATGTCTGACAGTAAGTTGTATTTGGCCCAAAATGTGCACCTGAACCTGGATCAAATGAGTCCAATTTGAAAGTTATGTAATTATTCGCTATTGTTGTCATCCATGCCCTCTATTATTTCCAGGAAATCCTCATCGCCTAATTCTCTATCTTCAGCCCTCCCCCCATCATGAGCACTTCTGTTAGTACTGCTTGTAGGATAAACTGCAGTGGCACTGGCACCTGCACCGCCATCATCTGCAGTGTCAGAACAGGTATTGCTGCTGATACATGGTGACATACTGACATAATCATTGTTTGATGTGCGGCTACCTATGGATAATATGGCACAGCTACCACCAGTATTGCTGCTGCTGCTGCTGCTACCAGAAACATGAAACCTGACTATGTCTTGGACTTTGGCTTCTCCAGTCTCCTCTTTTTTGATTTTTGCCACAAAGACCTATAGCGCCTTTTTTCTCTTTTTTCCAACACTTCACAGATTTATCGACTTCAAAGTCGGAGAAGTCAGGCCCCATGTTTAGTTTCATTAGTGGCTCTAGGCTATCTTCTGATAGTGAACAATGAAATTTTGTCTTTATCCTATTCTGCACACTGAAATCATGCTCACATTTTACAGATGTCAGTGGAATGCATAAAGCGATATTACATAATGTTGAATATACTGGCATTGTATCAGAGTACTTTGAAATTACCCTTCTCATAAAGCTTTCGGAACTAAGGTTCCTATAGCATCCAAGCATCATTGCCTTTGCTTTTGCCCAGTCTGAGTAGAGACAATTTTCATCTAGTAAAGGTTTGAATTTATGAATATTTGTCTCAGTATCATCTTGATCACTGTCATATTGTGTGTTGGAACCACATTTTTTACAAACAATTTCTAAACTCTTCTGAACACTGACTGTATTACAGTCTACTACAGACTGTGGGTCAGTTAGATTGACAATGGCATCCAGAAGTGCTTCCGTTTTAGAATTTACTCCTCCCTCAGTTTTGAGAATTGTACTGTCACTTTATGTGAACACTTGAGTTCAATATGAATGTCATCTTGCTGAGATTCATTTATTTTCCAACATGCTGTCATTTGTCCACTATCGCTAGTCTCAATTTCACATGCCTCTTGAAATACTGTCAGGATTGGGCCTGGCACACTTTTCATATATTCTAACTTACCAGTTGCACAGAACACTTGTGGTTTCACATCCACATATAGCAGATCTTGCTTTTGAAAGGATTTACAAAGAGTTCCCATTACTTTAAGGATATCACAGAACATACATAGAACAGCTGCAGAAATGTAAGTAGGGAGAAACGTGTGAAGGCCCTGAGCTTTGGCATGATTCCTGTCTTCTTTAAGTATAGGGAGAATAGCAGGGTAACATTTATGTAATGCATTTACAGCATTTTGCATTGACAGCCAACGTATGTTAATTGCTTCTTTCAGCTTTCCTTTCACTGTACCAATCACCCTTTGCATATCTTCTAGCTTTGCCTGCCTAACAGCAGATGTACTGAAATAGGCATATGTACCATTAATGTTACTCTGAAAGTCTTGTAGGTATCTAAAGTGAGTTGTAGACTGTGAACAGGCCAAAGCCAATCTATGAGCCGAACAGTGGACATGAACCATAAAAGGTGAATGCAGTGAAGTCAAAAGTGCACCAACACCATTGGACTTGCCCATCATTACACTAGCCCCATCACTACATAACCCCACAAGTTTACGCATGACAAAGCCCAGGGCCTGACATCTGTTTACAGTAGCCTCAGTTAAGTGATGTGCTGAACCATCCTTTACCCTGATGTTGCCAATTAGTTTTGTTTTCATTTCCCCTTCACTGACATATCGAATATACATTATTACAGTTCTGTGGACTGAAAGATCTGTGGATTCATCAACTAGCAAGCCAAACACAGCACTTTGCAATGCTTCTTTTATGACTTTGCTATCTAATACTTTCACAATACTTCTCCGAACATCATGAACAGTGTAATCACTTATATCATGTACTGAGCATTGACCTCCTGTCCAGCGAATGAAATCTAAAAGCTGGTTGACACTGCAATTTGACATATCTGTCTTTGCTGCAAAGTACACCACTTTAAACAGATTACATTCACTGTCTTTTACAAATTTAATAGCTGACTCGTTATCTTCTGAACTTTCTGACTCATCATTGTTGTTAACTGCATACAGTCTCCTTCTAACAATGTCTGCTTCCAGTGCTGTACGATGGTCCTTTGTCTGACTGTACTTCCTGAGGGTTGATTTCTGACAATTTTCTAAAATAGGAAAATTATTTTCTTGTAAATACTATGGAATTGGACAAGAGGAGAATAAAACTGTAAAGGCTAAGCTGCTGTCTACTTTTACGCATACAATGAAATGGCATACATCAGTGACACAAGGAAATAATAGATACATAAAACATACCATAAAGAGTAGATCTTTGGGGTGATCTCACTCACCAGGTGGATTCCAAGTGCACCATAGGAACTCTTCACCATCATGGAATGACAGTAAACACACCAGGTTTTCATTAAGTTTGCAACTTTGGCCGCACATGTGACACAGTCAGCAAGACCTCACCAGCCCGATATAGTTGTGGCACTGGTCATTCACACACACTCTCCATCCACAGTCCTTCCCCACCATCACTCTAGTGAAAAAGGGACCAGATCAACGCACAATTTGCAAGCCCTGGGGAAGATCTTGGCAACTGAATCTGCCCGTGACTCCATAAACTTAAGACAGGAGACTTGGAACAAATGGCCAAGCCAAGGATCTTCTTAAGCTCAAGACAGAAGACCTTGGCAACTGAATCTGCCCGGGACTCCATAAACATAAGACAGGAGTCCTTGCAGGACATCCCTTCCAAAAAATGCATGGGCTCTTAAATATATCAAGACAGTAAACTCAGTGAAACAACTGTGTGATACTACTGTGCTCCAAGTGGCAGTAGGTCCTACTTTGAAAAAGGTGCTAAATCCACCAACACTGCACTGCTGCTTGTCAGTCGAGAATGTGCTTGCAACTCGATGGTGGAAAAGAACTGAGGAGTGAGCAACGTACTGCGGAGAATTTTCCATGTGGATTCCCATTCACTGACAGTGATGTTCCTACAGCTTTGATGTTAGTGGTGCTGCTGCAGTACTGGTACCATACCTACCTGATGATGAGTGAGATCACCCCAAAGAAGATCTATGTACTGTATGTTCTGTGATATTCTAAAAGTAGAAAATACTGGTGTGATGACTCAGTATTACACTCTCTGTACAGATAGACTGCAGGATTCTATCGGTTGCACTCCACCATGCTATGTCCGGCTATAAGTTATCAAACTTATTAGCATCTGGGTGGGGAGGGACAGTGCAGTCCTGAAACACAGGTGACAAAGTCAGCATACTTGAGGCATAAATTGTCATTTCTGTTACATATTATTAATAAAAGTAGCTAGCCTTCACTAGATGAACTATGATGAATATGAAGTAAGCAAAAAGACGGGTGTGCATGGAACAGATTTTACCACACGCCAAGGGCTAAAGGTACTCGGCCAAGGCCTTGTGCCAAATTATGCTCGGCTGGCCATGGGTGCGTAAAATCTGTTCCATCCAGGCACACCCTGTCATGTCTTATTGATTACATAGCACTGCCACTCTCTGAAGTGCTGTATTGCAGTAATAAAATTGGTAATTTTTTGAAATGTTATTAATTTGTTAAAGAGGTTAACCTGGGCTGTTGTAGTAGGATTATGGGCAGTCATACAAAGCTGTCTGCTAATCAGAATTCAGCATCCTTTCACCGATTTCAATATCAGATTGTGAAATGTGTAGAAAAATGCTGAATTCTGATTGGCAGACAGATGCTTCCTGCTGGACTGTTATCACAGCACAATGTGGCCCAGTTGAAATAACCTGTTTAAAAATTCATAATAGTTTCCAAAAAGGACACATTTCATTAGCACAATATGGCACTTCTTGGGGTGCTTTATGGTGGGGTAATGGGGGGCCCCTGCTCGAGTGGTGGAAGCACTTGGCTACACGCACCTCATGCCTTAAACCATCTGGAGGTGGGCGGGCTGGTATCACACCATAACTCTCCCTAGATGGTCATGATGATCATGTCACTCATGGCATGCCTTACCACTTAATTCACAACCACCATCACTGTGAACTGGAGAAGCCAAAGCCCATTTGTGACAGCCAATCAGGCTACTCGGAACCGTTACTGTCAGACATACTGCATGCACATTAACGCACCTGCACCTGTAGTAGCAAATTTGTTTGTGAGACAGTCATCTGAACGGCACACAGAACAAAACATTTTCCCATCTCTTGCCTCCAGCCAATCAAATTCAGTTTCCCACTGATGTCTGTAATTACACATAACAACAGATTTCACAGCATTTGATAACTGACTCTTCTTATTTCTAGTGTCACCACTGCGTGATTTCTGAACAACTGATGATTGTTGTGTCACTTGTGTGTGTGACCCTGAGAAACTGCAGATTGTGAGATTCACCCATAAGAAGAAGAAGAAGAACAATCATCACTATCTGATAACTGAAGTGTAGGAAAGTCATCAGAATAACAAACTGAAGTTACAGCAAGGATGCAGCAGTTACTTTCCATTTCAGTATTGGAATTGGAAGAACAATCAGCAGTCGGTCCATTTGCAGATGATGAACTCCCTCCAGAGTCAGTCGCAAGGCACTGAGTTGAGGGACATTTTTATTAACCAGCAGTCTAATAGCAGACTTTGTGGTAGTGGTGGTGGTCTTTGGTCTTCGTGACCAGCTTGACCTGAGCATGACATATTCGGTGTCACCACAGTTCCTTCTCAAAATTTGTGTCACAAGGTGTTCTTTTATGCACAGTTGGTTCGGTTGTTGTCAGCCAGCAGGTTATCTAAGCAATTATAAAAGTCATTTCAACATGTGTACACTACTTTACCAGCAATCACAATGACTGTCGTCACACACATGACAAAATAAGTCGGAACCCCATTGCAACGTATGGGGTTAATGGAAGTTAGTACATTTGCCAAGTGTTATGTTGTAAAGCTTTGGGTGACCACACCACCCTTGTTCTAAAGATAATTTGTTTTAATAAAGTCACACTAGTCTGTAGGATCCCATCTGCAGGTCTGGACATTATTGCTTCATGCATGGACTTACTGGGTGCCCCTCCAGAAGATAGGTCTAACATGGCCCCATCAATCTCTTGGACCCGGTGGTAAATACACAGCTTATTCTGTAAACACAAACCCCTTCAACTGTACAGACTGAGCCTGGTACACATGCCCAAAGCTGTTATTGTTACTACCTCCTGGCCCCCCCCAATTGTGTACTCTTTCATCTGTGTTTTGTTTCCCCCTATGCATTATTTTGCATGTCTTTGCATTGAATCAAAGCTGCCACACTTCTGACCATTCCTCCAACCTTGCAAAGTCCCTTTTCATCCTTTCCATCACCCATAAAAATATATCCCTAGGTGAAGTTGAACCACTAATGTTTAATTCAAGGACCTAATGCTCTACCTCATTGTGCCACAGAGACAATACTTGTCACAACATGTCACATTTATTGGAAAGGAAAGATGATCTGCTGCTTACACAGTACTTCAAAACACACATTCCATTTTGACAGTTACGTACCAGCAGCAGTAGTACTAATGTCAAATTTTAGTAGTTCCGTTGCTCAACATTCAAACCAGGAGGCATTCATAGCCGAGCAGGAAATTAAACATGCATAGAAATAAAAAAAGGAATTTTTTGAACCACAGTGCTTCTTTTTCCATACTACACTACATACAATGCCTGAGTTATGGTGCTCAACCATACACGTAATAATTAACACTCATGGTTAACATGACAAGTGTACACCTCTCGAGCTGCAGAGGTTTACATGGTCATCCTGGCATCTGCTTGAGGTAATTACATTATGGTTAGCCACTGATGCTCATGCATTATCCTCTATATCTATGGTAGCTACCCTACATCCATAGTAGTACTTCTCCCCCACCCACTACCCCCAGCAACCTGGCCTCAAACCCAACAAAAAAAAAAAGCATTTTAACATTTCTCTACTGAAGAGGTACAGTAGAGGTAATGGTAATGGTAAGTACCTTGCAAATAAAGGTGATGAAATGCTGTCACTGGTGATGGCTTCCTCTATGAATAATATACGTGTATGATCACCACATGCTGCCTAGGTTAACCTGCTACTTGACTTCTTCTACTGGTGTGTGATGTGACTCCTTCAGTCAGCTCACCACCAGCCAGTCAGATGCTATGATGCCTGCTTCAGGGAAAAAGGAAACAAAAAGTATGAAGTTTTTATAGAGATAGTGCTGTGCTTCTGTGGTTGTGGAGGGTGCCACTGCCATCTCGTATGAAACCACTCTTCTACTGCTACTCTACATGGGCTATTACATTTGCAACCAGTCCAAGATGCTTCGCACTGACATTGTGATTGTATGCATCAAAACCAAACTTTTTCATTTCAAGACTTGAGTGATCCCCCTTCGACTGGCACACACAGACAATCGAAAACCGAAAAATGTGCTTTCAGCTTTGGTTAACAATCACACACAATTCAAAACCAACGTTTTTCATGCAATCAATGAAGAACCAGCTCAGGTGCAACTTGAAATAAGTGTATATTGCAAAAAGCAAGTGCACACGCACCTTCTCATATACAACGCAAACACTGCTGTTTTCTTAGTAAAGAAAACATGTATTCAGCAGCACCAGCCCTTGCTGTATGCAGCACCAGTAGATTCTTACATTTTGCACCCTTCGGTGCTCCATGCTGCTTCCACAGAGATTTTCATGTCAAGAATCTCTGGAGTGATACAACAACTGGCACACACAGACATTACTCTGTCCCTAGGAATGTGAGCAGCGGGGTGGATGGAGGAGTCATATTACAGGGCCGGACACAGGTGCAGCACTGACTGAGTCTGGAAAACATAGAAACATCTGATAGCAGATAAGGACTGCTTCAACTTGGCCCACCTAGTCTGGCCATTTCCCTACCTAATTGATAAGCTTAGCCTACAGATTTTAGTTCATCAGCCTCATTTTATTGTGTTACCGCCTTCCTCTTTCCAAACCATTGCAAGCAGTCCCAGTTACACCAACTCCCCTCCCTCCCTCATTTCCAACACTTTCTGATGTTCACTGGCCCAAACCTCTCTCTCCATGGTCTATTTCAAGAACACCCTGGTGTCCAGTGGCTCTCTCTCTCTCTCTCTCTCTCTCTCTCTCTCCATCCAGCACCATGCGCTCTTGTGGCCAGCATCCCACTTCATCTCTCTGTCCCACTACAAACTTCTCCCTGTGCCAGTCACACCCCCAATGTTTCCCTGTTCTGTGCCTAGCCCATTCTGGTGTGCAGTGACACTTTTCTCTCTCTGTCTCTCTTTCTGTCCCACACCAAGCACTCCCTGGTACCAGTGACCCATCCCAATTCCATTCCAGACTCTGTCTGGTGTACAGTGGCCCCCTCCCCATACAAAGCACTTTCTGGCATCCAGTGGTACCCTGTCCTATCTCTGTTCAGTGAAAAGCACTCCCTGGTGTCCAATGACTACCCATCCTCTACCAAACACTCCCTGATTTCCAGGAGCACCCCTCCCTTTAGCCATCCCATTCCAGAAGTCCCTGGTGTCCAGTGATGATACCCTCTCCCCAACCCCATCCTAATCTAAATACATTTTGATGTCCACTGGCACCATACTCCATCACATGGTCAATTTTAAGAAATTTCTGGTGTCCAGTTTTCCCTTCTGTATCAAGTACTTCCTGGTGTTTAGTAGCATGCGCAGTCCTCCTTCTCCCCATCCGATAGCAGCATTCTTTGATATATAATGACACAACTATCTCACACCAAGTACTCAATGATGTCCTGTCCAGTACAGTACAGTACCCCCACCCCCATCCACCTCATACTCTCTGTGACTGGTAGTACCTCCCCAATGTCTCCCTGTTTTGGGCTAAGCACTTTCTGGTGTCTAGTGACACCGTCTCGGGCTGGTCCTCCTTCTTCTTGCCCCACATAACACTCATGGGCACTTCTGCATTCATCAGGGAGGTCATTATAATTAAACACTAAAAGGAGAAGAGGCCTCAATACAGATCCTTGTTTGTGAGGAATAAACTTTCATTGGGGCATAGTTTGAAACATGGTTAGCTTAGCTATTGTTACAACTTGCAGTTTAGGTTTCCAGTCAGTCCACACCTCATAAGTTTATAAATTACAAAAAATAATCAAGTATAACAAGGCAGCAAATTCTAAAGGGTTGGCAGTGGCACCAAATAATCCAAAGCTTATTGTCCCATACAGGCTGTCACCCACCCACCCAGTCCTTTAGCTTAACTTAAAGCTTTTAAATTTTAATTGGCACCCACCTTGAGGACTGACTGACTGCTGTGATGGCAGGTGTTCGGACTCAGGTCGGTCGGTCCCGTTCTCCCTCCAGTCACTACTGGCACTTGAGTCGTGGATCCAAGCTAGGCCTCACCCCCAGGCTGAGCTATGGCTGTTTTCTTTGTGTGCATGGCGCACTTGTCTGACCCACACTACTCGATCCTCCAGGCTGCTGTTCCTGGCTGTCCCTTCAGGTGGCTCCAAGCCCTCTCCTCCTCAGCTCCAGGGGCCTCACACTGTCAGTCCAGCTTGAGTTCCTTCATCTGGTACCGTACGGTACCCCTTCCACCATGCAACACACTGCAGAAGCCGCAGCACTGACCTGCTCACTCCACTGGCACCGGCATGCACCACCAGAAGAATCGCAGGCTTTGCAGCACAGCCAGGAGCAGTTCTAACTTCTGAAATATTTTTAACTGGCTCCTGCAGGCAGGCAATGCTCTCGTTGGACTCATCTGGGAAACCAACCACCACCTGGTGCCCAAATAAAACTGGACTGGACTCAGCGCAACACAAAAGTGAATCCCCTCATGGTCTCAGCTGGCCTAGAGTGAGAATGCCCAGCTGGGAGCCGAGGACGCTCAGGGACGATGAGTACCACAGGGTCACTGACTCCTGCTCTTGGCCTCTAGTCTACACTGGAGTGGACCAGGACGACACAGACAGATCTGTGTCTGATAATGAAATATGAAACTATTTATTTATTTTTTTTAGAATGCGGCCACTTAAATGGGACAATGCGCACACCAATGAATGGGGTCGATCTCTGTGCAGCCACAGTTTCCTTGCCTCCTCTGCAATGGACTGCTGGTGGCACACTCTCCCTGCGAACTCATGGTGCATCACAGTTAAACTTAGCAAGCACCAGCAAAGCATCTCCCAACTCCTCCTCCTTACTTATCATTCATTGGTGTATATACTTGGTGCTACACCATCGCAGGAGCCAGAAGGAGCATTACTGGCCCATTTTGGATGGTGCGCAGCAGATGGTCAGGACGGCACTTGGAAAAAAAAAAATTTGTTGCGTTATTCTTGTCTCCACTGTGGGCGGGCTAGACTACTCCGAAGCTGAGTAAAACAAATGATGTCCACACTATAAAAACCAGGTATCAGCATTAAACTACATAAATATTACTGACATCAATGACTCCAGATAGTGCATTTTTGGACATTTTTAGCAAATTTTTGGACGAAAATATGCCCAAAAATGACTTATTGGAAGCGCTGTCTACTAGGATTGATTTCCTTTTTACATCTCACCATACTAAGGTATTGGAAGCTAGGACTATTCCCTTTGAATTGTCTGATCATGTTATTTTATACACTGCTGTGGGACTGGATGCTCAGACAGCCAAGGGGAAGGGGTACTTGAAATTTAATATCACCCTACTGAATGATGACTTCTTCACTAAGTCTGTCACAGAGCTGCTTAAGGCATGCATGTCTTTGGCTGGTCTTTCAATTGATTTAAGTCTTTGGTGGGTTAACACTAAATTAGATGTGCAGAACTTAGCAAAAAAACATTCCACTGCTAACTGTGCTCGGCAGTATAAACATTACCTGGCACTGAGATTTCACTTGGATAAGTTGTATTCCTGCATTAATACTAGAAGACTAAATCTGAGTTCCCAGGTTAATGCTGAAAACATGAAATGGAACGTTTGCAATATTCTCAGGCGGCTTCCATGTTGCACGAGCATAGAATTTGTTCTAAAGGGAAACAGGGGTTTGGGGATGCTTTTGCTTTAAGTAACAAGAGGGTATCTGATAGATCCTCGACAGAAGTCAGAAACATGGAAGGTTTATTAGTTACATCTCAGGATGATATCATGAAAGCGGTCACTACCTATTTCAGAACCATGTATACCGCTCCCAAGATAGTTGATCTCACTATTTCAGGATTTTTTTGCACTACGGATATCCCTGTTACCCCTCGTGAGAGTATGTTTCCCCTGATTGACTCTATTGCTGTTTCAGAAGTCCTAGAGGCTATTTCTAAACTGAAAGTTGATACAGTGCCATGCCAGGATGGCCTCCCAGTTGAATTTTTTAAATCCTATAGTTCTCTCTTGGCCCCTATCCTCAGGAAGGTATATAATTGGATTCTTCCAAATCAACATGTTGATTTCCACTTCTGTAGAGCAGTGCAAATCTTTTTTCATAAGAAAAATGAGAAGAGTGACCTTAGTAACTGGAAGTCACTGAGTTTACTTAATAATGATTTCAAGATTTTGATGAAAATATTTACAGCTCACCTCTTAAGACTTGCTCCTTTTCTGATCTTGTGGTCCCACACATGTTCTGTCCCTGGTAGAGCCATTCAGGATAACCTTTTTCTTATTCAAGATATTATTGAACAAGGGAAGGATGATAAACTTTCAGAATACATAATGTCCTTGGATCAAGATAAAGCATTTCAGAGTACCCTACTTATTTATTTCGCACTTCCTTAAGGCCTATGGGCTCCCTGCTCTTTTTTGTGACTGGATTAGCTTTTTTTACAAAATGGCCACTGGCATTCCCCTTGTGAATGGTTATTTGGACTCCTATTTTTCTATTGAGAGAGAGGTTTTCCAGGGTTGCCCATTGAACCCCCTGTTGTACATTTTTTGCCTTGACCCCCTGTTATGTTTGATACAATTAGATAGGTCGATTATGGGTATTCAACCCAGGGGTTCTGAGTTTTTGGCCAAAATATCCGTCTATGCAGATAATGTCTGTCTTTTTGTCTCGGACTATGGTTCTGGACAAAATGCACTCCATCAAATAGAACTTTACTCAGCAGTGGTGGGAGCATGTATTAATAAGGCTAAATGCAACATTTATCCCATTAGTGACACTACGCCTGTGGTTCCCTCAATTCTAGATATTACAGTGTCTACTGAACTTTTTATAGTTCTGGGTCTTAAGTTTTGAAGTGGGGATAGCACTCTCCTCAATTGTACTGAGAAATTGGACTTTGCAAACTGTAAAGTAGCGCAGTGGAAGGCTTGGCAGCAGGTGAAATTGAAAAAAGTCATGCTGGCCAAAACCTTTTTGCTTCCTCTGTTTATGTTCATTAATGTGATTTATCTCATTCCCCCAGAGTTTGGAAACAACCCTTCTGAGTTTATTCTTTCAGCTGATTTTGGGGAGAAGACTTAATCCTATTCAGAGAAATGTTTTGTATTTGCCCGTGACACATGGTGGTCTGAATATGGTGAACCCCATTTCATTTTATTACAGCTTGTATTTTAGTTCTACTTTTCTGAATCTCTCTAAACCAAATAGTAAATTATGGGTATTGTTTGCTGATCCTTGGTTGAGGCTCTTCAGTATAGACTGGACCTCCCAAGCTCTGACACCTTCTAAGACAAAATGTTATCCTGCTTATGTCCAGCCAGCCATCCAGAAAGTGAGACAGTGGACTTTGTCCTATTTGGATGTTATCAATAAGTCTAGGAAAGTGATTTATGCCTTGGTTCAGGAGACAGTGTTTTTGTCTGCCCCTGACTTTCCAGGTGTTGCACTGCCACATCATGACAAGGTGCTTCTGACATTGAGAGACAAAAGGATTCCCTCTCAAATTTGGGATGTTACTTAGTTATGTAGTCATGGTAGGCTGCATGTTAAGGGGAGCACTAAACATAAAAGTGTCTCTGAAAGGATGTACCCTGGCCTAGACAGTCCTGTTCAGATCAGGAGGAATCCATGTTTCACTTTTTAGTACAGTGTCCATATGTGTCTGAAGTGTGTCAGCTCCTAGCTGTGTGATGGAACTGGGCATATTGGCGGGCTATCTCCTATGAGGAAATTGTGGGTGGATTTTTGTTAGTTCCAACTACACTGCATATAGGGTTTGTTAGATTTTTTTTTTAATTTGTACTTTGGAAGAGTAGGTGTCATTTTGTTCTTCAACAGATGTCACAGGAGCCTACAGCAGTACTTGAAAGGGTAGAACATGAATTATTTACTCACTGTTTTTTCCAGAAACAGTATTTAGAGTATGATGAATGGATTGCTAGATGGAGGGAGGTTGCTTTTCTTAAAGATGAGATCGGTTGAATTTCATTTATTTGTACCAGTGACATGTTTTTGATGTGTTTTTTTCCTGTGTCTCAAATGATATTTTTGGTTCCTTTTATTCTGTTATGTATCTTACTGCAATTTCCTAATAAGCTTTCTTTGTTCCTATTTTGGTTGGTTTCGGTTTTTGCAACTGTTTATGTGAAGCTTCTTAATAAAACTTTCCCCTACTCTAAAAAAAAAAAAATATATAGGATATGATATATTTCTTTTGTTTTGATTGGTTATGTATGATTAGTGAGGGAAAATAAAGTTATCACTGGGCTTTTTTTTTTTTGAAGGGATTTTTTAGGTCATGTTTGGTAAATCACTAGTTTTATGTGGTATTTGGTGATGGGATTACTGTATGATGCTGTATGATATTATGATGCTTGTGATGGTTTCCTTTTATGTTTGTTTTTGTTTTCTGAATAAAAATTTCCCCTACTCTGAAGTGGGGGAACCCTTGTCGACAATTGTCATGATGGCCAACTCCCAAGATGGCGGACATGAAGGTGGAGGTGAAGCAGCATCAGCTGTCGTGGCTTCTACCTCTAATACTTCACATACAACTCTGGAGGATGGCAAGCTGCATTTTGCAGAGAATATCATTCAGCAGGTAATGTCTACAGATGTTTCGGATGCTGTTTCTGATGCTTCTGATTTAGGCTTTGAACATGGCATGCAGAATACTGCACCCAGCACTCCTGTCTCTACAGAGCATTTGCAGCAGTTTTTCTTGACCCACAAAAGTTTTTTGATGCAACTGGCCCAGGAAGAATCAATACAGCTTGATAACATTCCACACACAACATACTCAGCAGCAGCTACTTCCCCCTGTATTGTTCCTATGACTTCTACTGCGGTTGACAGCATGGCTGGTGCTATGAGCAATTCACACCTGCAACCCCCCCATATGTCTTAGAGCAACAACATGACCGGCTCCTTCTCAGGAACATACCTGGACTCCGGATTCTGCCTTGAGAGCTGCTGGCTGGCAGCAGACCATTAATGGAGCTCCCTGGACTTCCCCACGCCCGATTAGCATGGCTGAAATTATCGCAACAGCACAAACAGAAGTAAATGAATTAACTCCTTTGGACTCTGCTAGTGCCTCACGCTAGCACATCCCGTGTATCGCAACCCTCCCAGCTGTCATGAAGGGACTCTTGAACTGACAGCCAGCTGGCTACCAATACTCCAAGTACTCTGGGCCCCAAAAGTGCACAACAACCTGCGGTGGACTTTTCAGACTCTCTGGACCCTCCTCTTGCAGCTGATATTCCAGAGCCAAATACTCTACAGAATCGGTTCAAGCTAAGTGACTTGTTTAGGAACATGGATGAGACTGCACAGTGTAGGAACGCTGTCAGGTTAAAATATTTAGGGGACTTGAATTCTGCTCCTACTAGGAAAACTGTGTTGCACAATATGTTGAAGGATTCCCTGGGCATTAGCCCTTCTGAGTAATTTGCTTTCATTCATGTTAATGGGGAGGCAATTTATGATGTAAATTTAAAAAATGTGTATATGTCAGAAAAAGTTTGGACTAAGTACGAGCTTGTGAAGACTTCTCTCTGGGTCTTCTTTCTACTCATACCTCTCACAAAACCTTCAGTTAAGGTTATTTCTTTACTTTTCAGAAGTGAGGGGGTGGGTATTGCGGGTGTCCAGTACTGGTTAAAACAAAGGTGTGATCTCTTGGATGTTCCAAGTCCCATTCTGGACAACGATTTAGTGTGGACGGAGGGGGGTGGAAAGTTAAATTACAGCTTAGGCAAAATTAAAAAGTTATTCAGCATCTGCCCAGTAGTTTTTATATTGGGAGAGACAGGGGCCTATGCTTCTATCCAGGGCAACCCCGCACCTGTCATATGTGTGACTCTAAAACTCACTTGAACTACTCATGTGATAAGCCTCAGTGCACCCTATTCCTTACTTATGAACATGTTAGTTTGGGTGCCCTAACCCAAGGACCTGAAACCTTTGTGATGAACAAGGACACACATACCAGCAGTGCCCCTGGGCTGACCGTAATAGATTAGATCACCCCCCACAAGACCAGGTTGCATTAATTACTGACTCTAAGGTGCAGGCCTTATGACAAAGGGAAGACACTCCAGCTGATCCAGCTGATCCCTCATCTGTACCCCTTGAGCCCCCTCCAACTGTGGCTACTCTGCCCTCCACCTTGCAGAACCCCCCCAACTACCCAAACTATTTCTTCTCACACTGGTTCAGGGTTTGAACCAGGATCTGCTCAGGGCACTCAAGAATCATGTTAGGATACTATGCCCTCCTCCTCCTAGGCCTGAGGATCCTTTCCTAGAGGCACCTAAACAGAGAAAAGGGAAGTGAAAGACTATTACCCCACCCTCAAAAAATTGATTCTTACAAGAAATAAGTACCAGTCATTAGCTGAACGGCAGCAGTGGGGAGACACAGAGGAGCAAGACACAGATTCAGACTCTTCTAGAGCTTCTACTTCAAAAATGGGGTATTCATCTAATTCCTTCCATGAATCTTCATACCCCATAAATGGGAACAAAGATTCACTCCCTAAAAGGTGAAATTTGGAGGTATTCTTCCTTAATTCTTTCTTTTCCTTTCATGCCTGCAAGCACCACATTATGCTGCCTAACACTAAATGTGTGCAGCATGAAGTCCTTTCCGAAACAATTGACTACTTTGGGTTTTTTAGCTGATTTAAGGCAGGATATTTATTTCCTCCAGGACACTAGGCTAAAAACAAGATATGAAATTTCCCAACTATCAAAGAAATGGATTACAGGGCCCTCGTTTTGGACCTTTGGGGAAGACCGATGTGACGGTCTAGGGATTTTATTTTCTGGTTTTGACTTTTACATCTCTAAAGTCTTGGATATTCACCCTGGCTGAGTCATGTTTGATGACTGCACATATAAACAGTCAAAACTGAGGCTGCTTAATGTATATGCCCCTCAAAACATTGCCTCTCGGGTTAACATTTTTAATTCAATTCAGCCATATCTCTACATTTCCTGTTATGTATGTATTGGTGGTGACTTTAACTGTGGACTAACCCTCACAGATAGAGGTGGAAGTACCCCAAAAATATTTAGTGATATGACTGCTTTGAATAGAATTATTAAAACTGTTAAGTTTTCTGATGGGTATTGTGCAGTACACCAAACTAGAGCATAAACCTAGTACAGGGGGCTGCATGCCACCCAAATTGATTACATTTTTGTGTCTAAAAACTTTACAGTTCAGCAGGCCAAAGTTATTCTGTGTGAGACCTCTGATCACTTTGCAGTGTTGCTTACTTGTTGCACTGTAGAAGGCTCTTTTCCCTCCATTGCACAGTCCTGCTGGAAATTAAACAGTTCACTATTATTGGATCCCCATATCTCGGAGGCATGTTTAAATGTGCTACAAGCTAGAGCCTTGATTCAAGATGCCTATCAGTCTCCCATACAATGGGGGGAGGATACCAAGTTAGATATGAGGACATTTTTTATAAAAAGGGCTAAAGCCAAGTCAACATCAGCACGTCTTAGAGATACATGTTTAAGGCAAGAATTGTTAAACACCATTTCTGCTTCCTTTGCCACAGGCCTAGATTATTCCCAGCAAATACAAACACTCAAATTAGAAATGGTAACATTTCAATAGGACAGGACAGTTTTCTTGAAATTGGAAGCACAGTGTGGCACTCGGGGGCCAGGCACTAAGCCCTTTCTGGACATTTTTAAGAGCTGCTCAGAGAGGGTGTCAGCCACCCATATAGAGCAGCAAAAGACCCACTTACCAGTATCACACTCCTCTTTGCCTGTTATCAAACGTATAGTACAAACATATTTGGTCAAGATGTTTGGCTCAACCTCGGCTACTGAATCTGCGTCTGAGTTCCTCATAGGTGTTTCTATTCCAGTGGTCCCATATGACCAACTGAGGGCCCTTATAGCTCCCATATCAGTGGACAAAATCAAACAAACAATAGTTAGCCAGAAAAAAGTGAACTTCCCCTAGGGAAGATGGGCTTACAGCTGAATTATACCTGCATTTCTTAGATTTTTTTTCACCTGCCTTAGTAATAGTAGTAAATGACATTTTGGACTCTGCCTCTATACTCCAGAATTTTTCTGATGCCTTAATGCTTCTCTTGTTTAAGAAAGAAATTGAACTGATATTCAAAACTGGAGAACACTGAACCTGTTAAATGTTGATTATAACATTTTAGCCTCTGTCTTGTTACACTGTCTCATTCCTATAGCTTCACAAGTTATCTCTGAGGTACAGACCTGTGCCATTCCACAAAGGTCAATGTTTTATAACATGGCCTTAATTAGGGATATAGTTGACCTCAGCTGTGTAGATAACCCTTCACTTTTGATTTCTTTGGAACAAGAGAAGTCATTTGACCATGTGGACCATAACTATTTATTTCGGGTTCTATAACACTATCACATTTCACAGAAATGCATCTCCTGGATTAAGTTATTATATAGTATTGTCTGAATAACACCACACATTAATGGCTCCGCAGGTACCCCCTTTCTTCGTCTAAGGGGTGTAAGACAAGGCTGCCCTCTTAGTCTGTTCTTATATGTGTTTCAAATAGACTCCGTCTTCAGGGAAATACTACAATCATACACTATCCCTAGAATTAGCCTGTCCACCAGGGTATTCGTTCCTACCATCTACGCATATGCTGATGATTTATGTATTTGTACTACCCCCTCTATTGTCACTTCTGACATCACTATT
Source organism: Neoceratodus forsteri (assembly GCA_016271365.2). Taxonomy (NCBI): domain Eukaryota; kingdom Metazoa; phylum Chordata; order Ceratodontiformes; family Ceratodontidae; genus Neoceratodus; species Neoceratodus forsteri. The sequence continues at coordinate 1,372,614,731 of CM057456.1, forward strand.
ACTATATCCAGTTTTAAGGCTGTTTCAGGGTCTAAACTGAATTATGCTGAAAGCTCTGCCATCTATTTTCCCAGTGCAGTCACACCTGCACACTCTAGATTTTGCAGGCATTCCACTTGCTAGTTCCCATATTAACAGTTTAGGCATTTGTTTTGGAACTCCAGATGATGCTATACACAATTGGACCCTTTCTTTGAATAAAGCCACTGGGCTAGTAAAGTCTTGGAAAGGGAGAACCATAGCAAAATGGAAAATGGTAATGCTCTTAAAGACACTAGTATTACCATTGTTTCTACATGCTGCTGCCATATACCCAATACCTTTTTCCTTAGAGGCCAGAGTGAATAATGTTTTTTTTCAAGGTTTTTAGGGGCAGTCACCTGAACCCTGTCAAGAGAGTGTACACTTACCCTAGCTATTGTTTTGGAGGTGTTCAGATGATTAATCCTATTGTTTTCTTTCATTGTTTGTTTCTTAAACAGAACATTCCCTATGTAAGTAGTTTACGTGTATACTAACTGTTAAAAATTGATTGCCGGATATGACGTATGATTGATTGCTGGATATTGCATAATGTTCTGCCCCTTCCGCTTCTGGTGTGCACCAGAAATGATGCAGTGTCCCACCCCCTTCCGTTTCCCATGTGCGGTGGAAATTACGCAACATCCTGCCCCTTCCGTGTGCACCAGATATAATGCACCCACCCCATTCCGTTTTCTCACCTTTGTGTGCCAGATATGACACAGACCCCCCTTCCATATTGTGATGCTGCTATGGGTGGAGTGAAGATTGTCATGTTTGGGCTTGCCCAGGACATGTCAGAAGCTGTTTTGCACATTTTAGTAAGTAAGTAAGCAAAATTTTATTTATAAAAAGTGCCCTTCCAATGCTCAGAGTGCTTTTACAATGAAACTACAAACAATACAATAAACATATTAAAATACAAACTATAATTTACTAAAATGACTTTTATGCCAGTATGCTTTATATCGATATTGAATGCCTACAGCTGTTTCCTTACAGTTTTTATATTTTTATTTTATCACAGCCTAAATGGCTTATAGTAGTTGAGTTATGTTTTCTCTGTTCATTTTATTTCTATTTTTAATAAATGGAGTAAAGCCTCGGATCAGATGCTGCCTTTACACTGTTTAAAAAATTCTTACAGTTTTAACATTTTTAGTTTGTCAATGCCTAAAAGTCTTACAGTGGTTTAGTTAAGTTCTCCCCTGCTCATTTTATTTTTTATAAATTGAGAGGTCCTTCTTTCTATAACCACCAGTCTCCACACTCCCAAATGCAAAATGTTTTAGTGTGTAATGTATCCTTGATTATTTTACATTTTAAAAATAGTTGCACACATTGTTTAAGCAATTCTCTTTTTACAGGAAAAGACAGGCATTGTTTTGCAGGTTATCAGAAAGTACATGTCTTTATTACATGCTCTTAGGTGTATGCTAATATTTATTTTATGTAAAACTATAACATGTTTTTCTTAAATGTGAAGGTCTTGAAATATTGTCTTTTGAATTACTTTATTTCAAGACCTGAATTTAAAACTCAAATTATGGTGGTCTGGGGGGCATATATCATGCTTGATATTTATCAGTTGAAGTTACCTGTTACGCCCTGAGAAACACAGGGCTGTCCACTGTTGCTTGGGGCTTATGTTTGGGTGAAACCTGTTGTATCCAAACCGATAGGAGAGGATTCCTGATCAGTTTAAACCATTACCACTTCATCTATATCTGCACAGTAAAGTCTTTGTCTCTTCATGAGAATAACAACTGTGCTGGCTTAAGATATTCCTTAGGTCTATTTGATCATTAGAGTGGTCGCACACACGCACACACACACACACACATCTGGAAAACTGTGACCAACTGAATTATGAGCATCTCTAGCACATGTCAATTATTTTAGCTTTGTATCCAAAGTTATTACATTGATAAGCAATAAAATGTTATAATGACAGTATCTCTTTTGTTAAACAGCATGATGGTTATTCTAAAATTAGTCTATACAATAAACCCTACTGTAAATGTTTTATGGGAGAAACACACACACACTTAAATTTGTGCTTTAACATTTGTAAATATTTGTGAGAAATATTGTATCATATCATAGTTTTATTTCTGATTCTTAAATAATTAGAGAACAACCCATCTTAATGTTTCTTTTCACTTAAAACAAAGGCCCTATTTATTTCAGTGGAAGAGCACTTAAATTATATTATCTGCTTCTGTTTCCTGTATATTGTTTTTGCTTTAACATTTGTAAATATGTATTAGAAGTGTTATATTATATCATAATTTTATTTCTGGTTCTTAAATAATGAAGTTTTAAAACAACCCCTCTTGATGTTTTTTTCCCCATTTAAACAAAGGTCTCCATTCATTTTAACTGAAAGGAGTTTGGTTTAATTTATCTGCTTGTGTTTCACACAGTTTGTGTGTTAACATTTGTAAATATGTGTTGTATCATATCATAGTTTTATTTCAGGTCATATCTGTTTTAAACCATTTTCTTTTAAAATATATTTGTGAGTATACTGGCCAAGACCACCCCCAAGTATTTAAATGTAATGGTTATTAATTAATGAGTCTTGTAGCCTCTCATTGGTCTGTTACACTGGTTCTCGGTTTCCTCCCGTGCCTGGGGGGCGAGTTTCGATCCTTTGTACCTTGTAAAAGTTGACGCATAAGCTGACAACTTCCTGTTTACAGCCAGTCAACCAGTGTCGGTAAGACTTTGGAATAGTTTAAGTTTTTAAAAACTCTTGTGGCATAGATTTTAAAATGGCTAATTATTTTGCAAAACAGCTTTCTCGGGTTGGCTTTCATGATCTTGTTTTAGAATCAAAAGCATCACAAGGAGATGGTGGTGAGTGCACTTTAATCTGTTCTTGTTTAATATTTTCAGTGGGAAAAATAAAATGTATTAAACTATAATATAGCTTTTTATAATGTAGGTTTGCCAGCCTTGTCTATATCCAGCAATCATCCTGCAGTGCCTCCTACACCTTTACATGGTATGTCAAATTAAGTTTTTCAAACATGTTATTAGCATTTAAATGTTATAATTGTGTGTATACGTGGGGGCAATTTTATAGTTTTATTTTTTTGCCAGCGTTGCATACACTTGTAGTGGTGAATAGTAATGTATTTACTTTAAAATGTTTTACTGTTTATCATACAGAGAACCATAGTCTATTTTACAGATGTAAATATAACTAGCAATAAGATGTTATGCTTTACCATTTGTGCATTTATAACTATCACTGTATATTGTGAGCCTGGGTTTTAAACCTGTAATAAACTGGCTTATTAAAGGTCTGAACTTTGTAGAAAGATGTTTTCAATTTCCTGCTAAAACACAAAAAGCTGCTAAAGTTTGCTCTTTAATATGGAAAACTGTAAAAATAAATTAATAGCAGTACATACAGTAATTAATGCTGACTTATAAACTGTTTATATTTTTGTAATAGAAATGGAGCAACCGGGACCATCATCCAAAACTACAACACTAAGGAATGAGAACCAAAAAGCAGGTATGTTGTAGTTAAAGTAGCCAGATTTGTAGTACTACATTACCAAAAGTGTTTACAGTTTTTTTTTACAATGTAGGTTAATAATGGGGCAGATGTGTTATGGATTGTAAATTAGCTGCAGTGCTTTTTTGTGAATTTAGTAGGCCTCCTTGTAAGAAAAAGTACATATAGCCACATGTTTCTAAAGTATACATTACGAAGATCTGGTGTGAGTGACAATGCCCCCCCCCCCATATCTCTTACTGTTATTTATAGTTTTAAATCAAGGATGTTTAGTGCAGCAAATTATTTAATATGCCCGCATTTTGCATGTTTTTATTGAGGGTACCAATCAACTAAAACAGATCAAAATATAATAAAGGAAATGTATATCTGTCATGAAATGTACCTAATATATAATTAGCCTGCAAAATACTATACTATTATAAAGCAGCAAGCATTGCAGGGGTTACTTATTTATGTATTTTTTATTTAATGTTTTCTAGATATCAATTTTAAGCATCTAGAAGCAGTATTTCCAAAGCATGCAAGAGACCACCACACACATTCAAGGTTACCTTGACAGAAAGAGAGTCTTCCTGACCAGACAAGACTGCTGCTACCTCCAGTGCCTGCACCCCCAACAGCAAACAAAAGGGATGAGGGCTATGTGAAAATTTGTTCAGCCCTAACCCGAGAATCTTTATGGACAGATCAACCACCCCCCACAAACAGAAATGAAAAAAGTAAACACCATTGCTGTATAGGTATTGGGGGTAAGCGTTGCTACAAACATAACAATAAGCAAACACAAACACCTGTAGCATTAACCAGTGCCTCTGATAGTGTATCTGCAGAGCTGTCACACATTAAATCACCTGCTGTATGTGTGACTAAAGCTGATCCTGTAATTACGCCTTCAACTTTGACACCCCAAAAAATGTCACCTCATGAGCAAAATTCAACTGGTGGCACCCTTGTATATACATATAGTTATAATTTAGATCCTTTCTGCATACCTATGGTGGTTTCTTCACATGTGACACTGCCCCGGTTGCAAACTAACATCGGACATTTTTAATAACACATTTAAGGGGGTCAGCTTCACAAAAACAAAACCACCATAATACAAGATTTTAAACTGTAAATATACATTCTGGAAGTTGTTTAAATACCAGAAATGGTGAGCACTAAAAAACTAATAAAAAAATTAGCCTGTAGTGGTGCAAACATTTCTACTATACAAAATAACTGTAACAAAATGATTGATAAAATTATACAAGGTGTGCGGGTCATTAGAAACACTAGGTGTAAAACAGTGAATCAGTATATTATGTGTAGAATTCGAAAGGCTAAAAAAATGTTGGCTACTCGTAACAAAATGGAGCAGCATCAGGCATCCCTGCAAAAACAAAGGACACCACCACAGAACAATGTGGTATCTGTGTCTGCCACACCATGCTGTATGTGTGATTGTTGTGCAAGTTCCCCATTTAAAAAATCTCCTGAGTGTCAAAGTAGCGAGTGTGAAACTGAGTGGTGTATGTGTGAACAATGTGGGTTGGGGCAATGTGATGTTTCTCATATGCTTACAGATTTGACAGACAGTGAATTTTTTATGAGTCCTGCACAAAATAGCACCCCTGAAGACCTACAGAGAGGGGGCGGTGCCATACCAAGCCATGAAGAAGACAATTGTAGTCAGTTGGGTCAGCACTTAATGGAAGAGGATCTAGCAGAACCTGTCTATTTAGAATTAATAAATGAATATGAAGTACCCAGAAATAATTTCAATGGAGTTGATTATCACCAGCAGTTTCACTTTGCCAGTCTAGACAGTATAACATCCATAGGTCAATACTATTCTGCCATCCACACAGCTGTGTAGCAGTTGTTGGACAGAATAAGGCCTACTTTAGGTAGTAATGATTTTGTACTGCTACACTTGGATTGTGATAGTTTAAATGACCCTGTGTTTTCATTATGTAGAAATGCCCAGGAGTTAATTGCTGATGAATTTTTAGAGCACATTGCAAATTTATTAAACAGCAAGATGGAGTTGTGTGCTAATGAGGCATTAATGCTGGTAGTCACAGTTGTGAGAAATGTGCATGGGGGAGTTTCCAGAGATGTTAGAAGTGTTTTATCTAGCCATATTGTCAAGCAGAAAGCAAGGCATCTAGTTAATTTGGTAAATCAAAATAATGCATTATGCTTTTCTAGGAGTGTAGTGGCTTTGCTATACCCTCAACTAGTTGACCAACAGATATTAGCAAAAGCTAGAGATTTACAGAGCAGGGTAGGGTTGTCAGAACAAATAATGGTAGATTTGAGCCATATACATCTATTTGAGGCAGAGCTAGATGTGACCATCTTTGGTTTTTTCATGAACAAAGCTGGTGCATGGCAGAGGTTTCTTTCGTCTCCTAATAAACGGGCAAAATCTGTGTTTATTCTTTTACACGAAAACCATTACTATGGTATTAAAAACCTCAAAGGCTTTTTTGGGGGTCAGAAATGTATGTGAGCATTGTAATGCCCTTTTTGCATACAAAGGTTCAAACACCTGCTCTAACATGTGTTATGCATGCAGATCATTTGGTTGTAGTAGAGTATACAGTGAGGTGGTACAGTGCCCTGACTGTCATAAATTCTGCAGCTCCACAGATTGCTACGGATGGCATAAACTGGCATACCTCAATTGTCATTTATCTAAATTGTGTGCATCATGTGGAAAACCTCATGGTGAGAACCATATTTGTTTTAAGCCAAAGTGACATAACTGTCTTACAGCTGTACACCCTTTTGAAACTCACTTATGCTACATCCAGCCCTTAAAGGCACCACCTTGTTCAGCTAGTTATGTATATTATGATTTTGAATGCATGCAAGATGTCAGCCCAGGTGATTCTAGACATATTCAAATTATATCTATGCCCTTGAAAGAGGTCGAAAGTGGGAGTTTGAAGGCACTAACTGTGTTGCACAATTTGTAAAAAAGTTTATCCAAAAAGGGTTTTGGGGTACAGTTTCATAGCTCACAATTCAAAGGGGTATGATGGCCACTTCATTTTAAACCAGCTTGTAAAAGAAAAAATGGAAGTGGAGTTATTAACTAGGGAAAGTAAACTGATGTCCATAACTGTAAAACAGTTAAATATCTGATTTATAGACAGCTTAAATTTCCTTCCAATGAGGCTTGCAGCAATGCCACAGGCTATGGGTTTTGAGGGAGTAAAAGCTACTTTCCACACTTTTTTAACAAACCAGAAAATCAGAATTATGTAGGTCCTATGCCGCAACACAAAGATTAGGGTGTAGACTACGTGATGGCTGATGAAAAAAAAGTTTTTGGAGTGGTATGAAATGCATTAAGATGATGTATTTGACTTTAAAAAAGAATTACATCATTACTGTAAGGCAGATGTGGAGATTCTAAAGCAGGCCTGTGAAATGTTTCAAGATGGTGTTGAGCAGTTGTTTCAAGATGATGCAAAGGAAATGGGTCAAATTGACCCCTTTCAGTACATCACCATAGCATCAGTTTGCATGGCCATGTTTCGGTTTAAACTTTTAGAGTCAGACACCATAGGGATTATACTCACTGACAACTATCACCATCAATGCAAGCGTTACTCCACACAGGCCATACAGTGGTTGATGTACATCAGTAAACAAGAAAACTTTTCCATACAGCATGCAATAAATGGTGGGGAAGTACAGGTAGGCTCTTATTTTCTTGATGTTTATTCTGTAATAGACTGTGTCCCCACAGCCTTTGAGTTTTTAGGCTGCTTTTATCAAGGCTGCCAGGTGTGTTACTTTGAAAACCTGTTGAACCCAGTGCTTAACACAACCTATAGACATTTATATTACCTAACCATCACGAAATTAAACTATCTCAGACATGAAAAAGGTATGCATGTTAGGATTATGTGGGAACATGAATGGAAGCAGTTGGTGTGTGACAATCTACAGGTGCATGCATTTTTGAAAGCAAACCACTTTCCAGAGTCAATGGACCCCCGTGAATCACTTTATGGGGGGATGCACAAATGCACTGCATTTATATTACCATGCGTAACCTAATGAAAAAATCCATTATTATGATTTCACCAGTTTGTATCCCTATGTGAACAAGACCATGACATACGCCATAGGGCATCCAGTGGTCATATATGAGAATTTTATGGATCTCAGACATTATTTTGGACTTATTAAAGCTAAAGTGTATCCACCCTGTGGTCTCTTTTTACCTGTTCTGCCCAGCAGGATAGGTGGAAAGCTGATGTTTACACTGGGTTGCACCTGTGCTGAGACAGTAGAACAGTCACAGCCTTGTATCCATTTAGATGATCAGCGATCTCTGGAGGGTACATGGTGTTCCAAGAAATTAAATTTTGCTTTAGAGAGGGGGTACAAGGTGGCAGAGGTGTATGAAGTATGGCACTACCCAAAGAAATCTGACAGTCTTTTCACAGAGTTTATTAAATTACACCTAAAGGGGAAACAGGAAGCTTCAGGGTATCCAACTTGGTGTACTACTGATGTAGAACGTAAAGCATATATTGAGCAATATTATGCTAAGGACGGTGTTGTTTTAAAGTCAGAAAATATAGTATACAACCCTGCACAAAGACAGATTTCAAGGCTGTTTTTGAATTCATTGTGGGGAAAATTTGGTCAGCGACCCAATTTGATGAACACTACCATTGTCAAGGATGCTGAAGATCTCTTTCAGTATCTTTTTACAGATCGCTACCACATATCTGATCTGTATTTTATCAATGATGATACAGCATCAGTATGCTGGAAATATGCTGTAAAAAAACAATATGCTAATGTTACAACCTTTAATGTAGTTATAGCAGCCTTTACCACAGCCTATGCCAGACTTAAACTGTACAGTTTACTTGAAAGCCTACAGGGCCGCTGTCTGCACCATGACACAGACTCTGTCATATTTGTTAGCAGGTCTGGTGATTGGGATCCGCCACTGGGTGATTATTTGGTGATCTGACCAGTGAACTACCACCTGATGAACACATTGTGGAGTTTGTATTGGGTGGTCCTAAAACCTATGGTTACAAACTGACCAATGGCAAAATTTGTATGACGTGTAAAGGAATTATGCTTCATGTGACAAATAATGAAAAGGTTAATTACACTGTCTCAAATCACTAGTTGACCATTTGTCAAGAATGGGGGTGTGAAAGAAGGTGTTGTGGTACAGTCAGTCAGTATAGGATTGAAAAAAAAAAGCATCACTATTGAAAACAAGCCAGAACAAAAAACTTTCAGGGTTGTATACAACAAAAGGGTTTTAACTGAGGATTTTAAAACATTGCCTTATGGCTTCTGACCATGGTATGGATATACTCTTGGAGCACGCATTTTCCTGTATTTTGGTGCGTCCATCGAACTCTGGAAAAAGTTACTTTATTAAAAGCATGCTAGATGCAGGTCTCGATGCTTTTATCGAATTTCCAGAAAATATTATCTGGTGCTATAGTTGCTGGCAGCCTTTGTATACAGAGTTATGTGGCAAATTTCCTCAGTTGAAATTTATAGAGGGTATTCCTAGCACGCTACAAGATAACAAGCTATTACCTCCCCAAAAAGTAAACATTTTAATTATAGATGACTTAATGGAAACAGCATCTGAAAATTGTGAGATTCAAAAATGTTTTACTCAGTATTGCCATCACAGAAATGTTAGTATCGTATATGTCACACAAAATGTTTTTGTCCAGGGTAAAAAAAGCTGGACCATTAATTTAAAAGCAAACTATATAGTATTATTTAAGAACCCCAGAGATAAGCTACAGGTTAGTACACTGGCTTGCCAGATGTATCCTGGAAAGATGAAATTTTTTTGAAGAGACCTTTGAAGATGCAGCTCACAAGGCCTATGGTTATCTTTTGGTCAACTTCAAAGACTCAACACCTAAATCTTACCGCTTAAGGTCTGGCTTGTTTTTCCCTGCTTTACCTGTTGCATACACCATGAAAAAAAAGAGCACCACAAAAATAAGAGATGTGACAATTGTTCATTGTAGCCAGATGTTCATAGTACTGAGACATGTCAGCACGTCTGAAAAGAAACCTTGCATTGCTTAAGCTGTTGGTGAAGGGGTCACCACAGCAAAGAAAAGCAATACTGTGTTCAGCCTCTGATGATTTAATAGCGGCAATTGCTGAGGTTGCACTCAATGCTATTAAAGGGACGATACCTCTCACAGTTTACCAGATTAAAATGCTGAAGAGGAGATGCAACATTATCAAAAAATTAAATAATAAAAAGCTGTCTGTAAAACATAAAAAAAAAACTTGTAACACAGTCCAGGGGATTTATAGGCACCTTGCTTAGTGTTGCTATACACTTTTAACCAGTCTTCAAACAAGCAGGTGAACAGACATGAATTATGCACAAAAAATGTATTTAGTACCTCAACAACAGCTGGACTTGCTAAGAGGTCATCCACCCCCTGAAGAGCCACCGAGAAATGTTGTGAACCGACAGCTGGATGCTGAAATGCAGGATGTTCTTCAAAGGACTGACCTCTCTGAATATGAGAAGGCTAAAGTATATGAGAGTGTGTTGCAATGCTACCTCACAGTTGTACGCCAAGGGGGAAAAGATGTAGCAAACTTGCCATTATCTTTGACATCGCATGAGCTAGTGCAACCACAACATAGCATGGCAAAGCCACATGGCAGCAACAATATTTACAATAACATATTACAAGGTTTTTCCGTGCATGCCAGAAAACACACTGAAATATTGTTAAACAAACTGAAAAGGTCTGTTGGTGTTACAGACTGGAATGATCGTGGTGAATTTATGTATCACGGTGTGCCTGTTGAAGGGTCTCATATGTATGACTTAGTCAAGGCTATTACTTTACAAAGACACACATCTGATGCTTAAAAACCTAGGGGGGTGGGAACATTTTATCAGAGCTTTATCAGAAATTAACGCTCCTGAATCAGTGGTGCCTAACATCCAAAACAGGTCTTTGATTCAGAGTGCTTAGAACAACCTCTCAAAGGTTCTGACAGGTGTTTCTACAGCACTAATACCTGAAACCCGCACACCATCACCTGTGGCCAAAATAAGAAAAACTCCTTTTAAAAAAATGGCATGGTTGATAGTGTAATGTTTTGGATAGGGCACCACACATTTTTGGTAACATTGAGTTTTTGTACATTTTTTATAAATTATGTACATGTTGACATTAGTTTCGCTGTCACATTGTAAAAAATAAAGAGTCTGATGCATTGTACAAATGGTTGTGTTTTATTGTCTCCTTACAATAAGAACAATTAGTAATTATACTCTATAAAAGTAAACTACATTTGTTAGCTATAACATACAGCATGCTTTATTTCAATATCTACTAGCAGTAATAGCACTGGTTATAATCATAACGTGAAATTACCGACTGTGGACTAAACAAAAAGGCTTTACCCTTTTAACAATTCTCCATTGATTGACAAATGCATAAACCTTTTGATCATTTGACATTAAATTATCGGAATTCAACCTACCTACATCATTAAAGGTTACACCTTTGCACCTACGATGAAAGAAAAATGTACAATGTTTGCTGTAGGTCATAGATGTTATATCTTGAGCCTGTTTAGGGTTAAACAGTGTTTCTGCCACATTCCTCCACAAAAAATTAACAATTGCTAGTGGAAAAAATGTAAAGTCTGGAGTAAAACCATAAGAGTCAAAAAATCCCCAATAGCATGGTCAGGAAGATAAATAGCTTACCAATGTTCACCAGGCATAGACTGGGGCTGTGTATTCACCACCACTAAAGAAGGTGGCACACAAGTTAGTCTTTCTGAAGGTAGTTGATCACTTACAAAAAAACTAAAAAAAAATGTGCCTGATAAAAGAGTCTGCCTGGAGAAAGGTATCCAGTTGTTGAGTGTTCGTATTTAATTGAAGTCAAATACAACGTTTCGTCTTTGATTAATTTCTACCACATTATCAAAGACAGCATTCACCAACATATTCACTATAGCTGGTAGAGGGTCAGCAAAATGTATTTCAGCTCTCAAATTGCCAGAGTGGATTAGTGAATAATGGTCACCACAACCTTGGTCAGGGCTTAGATCAAAAGCAAATAATGTGTACCCCTGACAGAAACCTACACAGTCTAACAGCAATGGGCTATCTTTCACATGTTTTCAGCTAGCGTGGACCAGATTGATATATTCTCTCACAGCATTACCATTTGTAAAGTTAGGTTGCAGTGATTTAGCAGGAACTTGTTCACCATCCACATACAGGGCTATAGGTCAGTGTCAGTGGCTCAGTAGGTAGCACACTTGCCTCTGAGGCTGGGAGATCAGAGGGCTGTGGGTTCAGTTCCCACATCTGGCACTTAGGTTAATATCCCAGTACTGACACTGTCGTGCAGCATGAGAGGGGTGCTGCACTTCTGAGGTGCCGTCTTTCAGATGAGACGTTAAACCGAGGTCCCATCTGCCTGGATTGGTGGTAGTTCAGGTGGATGTTTAAGATCCCATGGCACTTATCGAAAAGAGTAGGGGAATTTCCCCGGTGTCCTGGCCAAATTTCCCTCATTCATTAAAAAATACCACCATCAGCTTAATCTGGTTCAAGGTCAGTTGGCATTCATCTGTATCCCCTTCCCCCGGGTCGTGCCTGAAAATAGGCAGGATTTGTCTAGTGCACTTACCCGGTCAACAAAAGCTAAATAAATAAATAAAAATAAAGTTAATGTTAAAATGTTTAAAATTGAATGGATTTGTATTGTACACACCACTGAAAGCATCATTATCAACAAACCCTATCACCACAATGTTGGCATCTGTCCCAGAAACAGATTGTCCTGATTACACACACGGCTTCCCCCAGATATGCTAAACACTTTTATGCTAACACGGTCAATAGGGTACTTTGCATTAGCAGCTTGTAAAGCCTGAGCATGGCCAATATGTACAGCTAGTGACATTTTTACCCTTTTTACATAGATAGATGCAGATTTAATTTGTAGTTTATAATCTTCATTTGCACCACCACTAATTAAACAAAATTCATTCTTGTTACGAATGAGTTTAATTTTAACATCCACACCATTCAGGAGCAGCTTTTCCTGGAAGAAGAGGGCTGCATGAATTAGTCCAAGCAGTTCTACACTGCAGTTCTCTGCTGTAAAAGTAGAATGCTTTTTAAAAGCCTCATTGAGACCATTAAGAGTAGTGTTCTCATACTGCCCTGGTGTGTCCTTATAAAATAATCCAGATGAAAATTGTGTACACAGGGTGTCATCACTGTAATTAAGCAGTGACTCGATAATTGCTCTGTAGGGGTAGCAGTTATTACTCTGGCTAATCAGCCGGTCACCCACCACTATATCCACCTGGCTAAAGATGGTTGCCAGGGGGTAGTTAATTAAACTTACTCTAGCTACATCATCAATGTTGCTACCATCAGCCTTAGTGATCTTGCACAAAAGGTATAACAAGGTGTTGTTTAGGTCGATGTAATCTTCACCATTACCTGCCACATAAAATTCCAAGGGTGCATTATCACTTATAACTGATAAGGGAGGGATTTCAATGTACAGGTTTTTCTCTATACTGGTTTGGGTTGGTGGTAACATGAAAAGGTCTAATTCTGACTTTCCACATTCTTGAGACATGCATTGTACCAGAGCCATGGCTTAAAATAAGTCTCTTTGACTGTTAGTTTTACGAGGTTTTCTCACCTTGCGCTTACATTTTACAACTGTTTTTTTCTTTTGAACAGGCCACCTTTTAATAACACTTTCACGGGCCCCCGGTAGGATCATTCTCCTCTTCTTATTGGGCCTCTTGTAAACAATCATTCCTGCCCCATCTTGTTGTTGTCCTGGATCTGGAGTCGTGAAGGAACTCACAACGTTTCCCACGACATCTTTTACAATATTTTTAGCAGCTGTTTTATGGTGTGGTTTTAAAGTTTTGGAGCCTTTTTGTAATAGTGGTACAGCTTTTCTAAATAAAGTTCTAAATATACCACCTATACCAGCACCATACGTAACAGGGGGCACCATGAAAACCGTATAAGCCATGACCAGCTTGTGCTTTATAATAGGCTACATAAAGGTTTGGGTCACTGTACAACGTTTGTGACATGGTTGTCATTTAGAAGGCTCCTTTAACTGGTCGAAAATGAAGTTTGACAATCACCTTGTCAAACAAGAATAACACATTCTTTTCTTGCTCATTCTTTATCACAATACTTATGGTGTTAAACTGTTGTTTGCTGATTAGTATATAATCAGGCTTATCATAGCGGATGGTTATGTTTGCATTATTTTTACCAGATATTTCCACATACCGGAGTAGGGGCACATGACTATCACCGACTCTTTGGTGTTCAACAATGTCTGTATACACATACAGTGTGTAAAAATTCCCATTGATGTCAGCATAATACAGTCCTGTGCTTACTTTTAGTTGTGGTATACCATGTGATACACCCAAAATACAAGCCAGATTATGGCGTGCAATAAATGCTCCACCACTAATCTTGTTAAATTTGTTTCTGTTCCAGACTGTCGTATTCTAAAAACATGCCTAGTTGTACCCGTCCAGGGCCTCATTGATGGCTGCCATGACATCACCAACATTGTGATAATAACCTCTAAGAACTGATAATGCTAATAATGGCTTAGAAGTTTCACCTGCTTGAAATCTCCCATCTTGTTGTGTAATATTGTCCCAAGTCCTTGGGTATTGTATTTCTGACAAGCCGATTTCCCAACCCCCGACTAAATTGATAGGTTTTGCCAGTTTCACAGTATATTCTGAAATAGTATTTTGGGAAACATTTCAAAAGAGGTGTTGCTGGACAATGTAATGTAAAACCCATTCTCAGACATTGTATTACCACTAATCCCTTCTCTCAACTGATGTCATGCAAAACAGGGGAGCACCCTTATAAGTTCAAATTTTTCAGCTGTGTGGATTCTATCCAGCTGTTAAATTTTGATGGCCAGCCTAGCCATTTTACTAAAACCAGTTTTTTTTTTCCCTTGTCTTTCCTGTGACACTATTTTTTCAACCCTGTATACACGGTTTGCTTTGTGTTCGACTTTTACCAGTTCTTGCTCATAAAAAGTACCTCTTATTTCTTCTCCATCATAATCTTTTAATTTGTAAACTGGTAACAGCTTAGGTATACATTCAGAAATAATAAATATCTCACTTGTAAAGTTTTGCTCATAACCTTTTTCAAATGTTTTCTTAACTCTAGAAACCCACACATGATCACCCACATGAAATTTAAAAGGCCTTTTTACACTGAGTGTAAGCTCACCATATAGAATTTTCCAAACTTGAAGCTTGTAATACATCTATGTACCTATATGTGTTAAATGCTGAAAAATATCTCCACATTATTGTTTTTAATGTACGGTTAAATCTTTCCACAATACAAGCCTTAACATCATTTGATGTTGTAAAATGTCATACTTTTTGTTCTTGTAAAAATACTTGAAAATTAGAATTAACAAATTCAGCCCCTTCATCTGTTTGTAATTTTTAGGCTTGAGGCCCTCTCTGAGTATCATTTTAAAAGCCTCTGTCACATCTCTTCCAGATTTATTTTTTTAGCACTTTTGTCCAAGCATATTTTGATAGGACATCAATAACTGTTAGAATAAACTGGAAGCCATCATAATCTTTGGAAAGACTAGACATATCGACCAAATCAGCCTGCCATTGTGCATCAATGTTGTTAACAGCCACTCTGTTTCTAAGAAATCATTTTCACACAGGTTTGTGCATAGTGTAGACATCTGGTAAAGACAGTCACCGTGTTACCTGAGTGTGAGTAATTATTTTTCCCTGTTTTTTGGCAGCACCATGTAGCCTCTGAACACCTCCTAAGCTACCAGGTGTATGAGGGTCAAAATATACTTTTTTCAATAATTTCTTAACCATGACTGCTGTTTAGTAATACAACCGAGACACCAGTGTTTTTTTTTTTTAGATGTGAAAATTTTATTATGAAACACCACACAATGTATACATCTAATTATATAACACAGAGCATTTGTTAACCATTGTAATACATTGATGTTATACTGTGTTATAAATATTACAACAAAAAAAAGCCAGGCCTTGTTTTGCTGTGTAACAAGAAAATTGGATGTAAATTCAATGCCATTGCTAACATCTTCCTGTCTTTGATATTTTAAACTATAACAACAAATGTCAACAATGTAGGTCACAGCTACCAATACTCAATCGTGAGAAACCACATCCATTTTTTCAAATATTACTGGTAGTACATTTTGAATAGTTTCTAACACATTATTACTTAGGCACCTGCTCATGTTCATTATTTCACAGCAGCATACATCTTTTTTTTTCCACCCTCTGTGCTCACTGGTCCCCCACTCCTTCGAGCTCCACAGGTTCCCTCCAGCCCCACTGTCCTTACCCAGCCCTCCTCTGTCCCCATATGGCAGCCGATCCCCAGGATTTCCTGGTGTATCCCTTTGCTGGGAGGGTCCCCCTCCTCCGAGGAGAAAGGCACCAGGGGAGAGGGGATGACCCCAGCATACTAACTACTAGGGCCCAGGGATGCTGCTGAGGAGCAGGAGGCCCTGGGAAGGCCTGGAGGCACTTAGGAAATGGAGAGCCATCATCCAGCAGCCAGCGAGCAATTTTTTCCCTTTTTCTGTGGGGGGTAGCATAGTGACGTCACGGCACACGCCGACGTCCGCTCTTTCCCCAGTTGGCATTTGGGCCATGCATCCTGTGATACTCCCAGCCTCTGCTAGGAGCCAACAGGTGCCAGACAAGTCCCCTACCCTCCCCCAGAGAAGGAGAGCTGTCCATGGGATGCTCAAGCCTTCTTCCCCCAGCCGGCCCTCCAGTGACCCGTGCTCATTCCCAAACCCAGGTCACTGGCGTCACAAGCGGAAATCCAACCACTGCACTGGCGGGCTGGCAGCATACATCTTTTTTAATGCCATTCATTAAAATCTGTATAAACTGAAGTTTTCACAGTTTACAGGGTAGCATGCAGTTTGAGCAGCATGGTTTGAAATTTGCATGGTTATCAATGTCTGTAAAAGATTTTCTATTTTCTGCTTTTCAGACATTCTTTGATGTTTTCCCCACAGGGTACCCATCTTAACAGTTCTCAACATGCAGCACTGTGTTCCTCGTCAGAACTTCCAGCAGCATACAAGTACATATAATATGACACAGGGCTTCCTTTTTGCAGAGGACTTTTAAAAGGGAGGCAGTATAGCACAGTGGTTTAAGGCTCTGAGCTGCAAATCTGGTGACATCCAGCAAACCAGACCTGGATTTGAATCCCACAGCTTCCACTCGCATACTGTGTGACCCTGAGCAAGTCACTTAACTTCCCTGTGCTCCCAGGTTGCACCTGTAAAAAAATTTTCAGATTAGTGTGCTACTTCTGGTTAAACAACTAAAAAAAAAATATATATATATATATATTTTTTTTTATGGCTTCCTGATGAAACCACTTCTTCAATAGCACTCCGTAGTGTTACACTCAACTGTTCATACAGTGTGTCAAGTCCCTTAGCAATATATGGCATCTCTTTAAATTCAGACAAAGTGTCATTTATAGCTTGTATTGTATCAAAATAGGATGCTGTGCACCCGAGTTTCCATGCTGTTGATTCGACTAGTAGCTTAATCTGACGCGGGTGCAACCTGTCACAGACTTCAGGAAAAGCATGCTCCCAGTAACCCTCCTCTGGTTCATATAAACAACTATGTCTAATCTGCGAGGGGTGTTCTATGATGCACCCCTCACAGTTTAACTTCAAGTCCTAAGCCATCAAGTCTTGCAGTAGCTGTATTAGAATACCCTTTATCAGGTCCAACATAATACTCTTTTCAGGTGGCACTTGAATTGCTGTCATGGCCACATCAAGCTTTTCATCAGGGCATTTTTCAACATTTGGTTCTTCCCACTGTTCATCCATATTAACTCACTTATGATTATCATGCAAACCAAGTCTCAATGATTCAATCAATTCAGTCATAACAGAATTCCCCCAGTGTGGCACTAGCAGATGTTGATAGGCTAGGTTCATCCATTTTGCTGTTGTCCTCAGGCAATCCACACACACAGGTGCAAAACATAAACCAACTATGGAGGAACAGCGCTAAATGTTTTTATCAGAATAACACTTCTAATATGTCCGGGGCTAGCCCAGACAAGCCAACCTTCTCTCCACCCATTGCTGCATCACAGCATGAAAGGTGTGGAGGTGAGGTGGGGTGGGGTGTCATTTCTGGTGGACAGGGGCATGAAAAGGGGTGGGGGTGCTATGTCATATAAGGCACCCACATAAAGGGGGATGAGACATTGAGTAATTTCTGGCGCACACGGGAGGGGCGGGACATTGAATAATTTCCACTGCACATAGGAAGAGGAAGGGGAGGGGCATTATGTCATGTCTGGCCATTAATCAAAAAAGGGTGGGACATTAAGTCATATCCGGCAATCAAATTTTGACAGTTAGTATACATGTATACTACTTATGTATTGCACTCCTCTCCCCCTTTTTGGTTTATGCCTATGAAATTGGGGACTTTGCCATTATGTACAATTTGGCAACAAATCCCTTTAAAGATCCCTAGCAATTTTCAGAGATACAGCCTCCCTGTGTATTTAATACCCACTTTTCTTAAAATTAGGCAATGGAGTGTAACCCCTTCCATGATTCAGACTTCTATTAGCAATTATACCAGCAAATGTTAGGACGTGCTTATACTGACGTTCCAGCATTTTTTGATTCTCAAGGCACAGTCCTAGATCTCAATGTGATCTTTTCACAACTCACTGATCCCTGGATCCCCTTAAAACTCTGGGACATTACGTGGCTTTCTTGCCATGGGAGACTTGGGGTTCAGGGTATGCTAAAGCACAAATCCATAGACAAGAGAATGTGCCCTTGTGACACATGTGCCAATATTCTTGAAACTCTGCAACATTTCTATACTGACTACCCTATTAGCACATCTCTCTGGACCCAGTTACTGCATAAATGGAAAGATAAGCATTTAAAATCCCTCATGTATGAGATACTAATTTATGGTGTTTATCCTTCATATTAAATTTACTATCATGTTAGTACTTTGCGTCTGATATTTGCATTTTGTAGGTTTTACCTCTGGCAAGCCAGATGTGGCTATTTGTTGCAGCAAAAATCTTACACTACAATGCAAGTCTTGAGTCATGTTATACAGGGTTTACAGTCTATTTATGATGCAGAGTATCGACTGCTTTCAGGAAAAGTGCATGACAGATATTGGAAGAATTGTACATGATTTTTGCCATCTATATAATGCAGTAGCTCTGTGACAGTGCATAACAAAAGGGATTAACTGGCACTGACATTGCGTTGTTTACTGCAGTAGCTCTGTGACACAGTGCATAACAAAAGGGATTAACTGGCACTGACATTGCGTTGTTTACTGCAGTAGCTCTGTGACACAGTGCATGACAAAAGGGATTAACTGGCACTGATGTTGCCTTGTTTACTGTGGTAGCTCTGTGACAGTGCATGCATGACAAAAGGGATTAACTGGCACTGATGTTGCCTAGTTTACTGCAGTAGCTCTGTGACACATGCATGACAAAAGGGATTAACTGGCACTGATGTTGCCTTGTTTACTGCGGTAACTCGGTGACACAGTGTATGACAAAAGGGATTAAAAATGGCACTGACATTGTCTTTTTTCTGTGGTAGCTCTGTGACAGTGCATGACAAAAGGGATTAACTGGCACTGACATTGCTTTGTTTACTGCAGTAGCTCTGTGACACAGTGCTTGACAAAAAGGATTAACTGGCACTGATGTTGTCTTGTTTACTGCAGTAGCTCTGTGACACAATGCATGACAAAAGGGATTAACTGGCATTGACATTGCCTTGTTTACTGTGGTAGCTCTGTGACACAGTGCATGACAAAGGGAATTAACTGGCACTGTCATTGCCTTGTTTACTGCAGTAGCTCTGTATCACAGTGCATGACAAAAGGCATTAACTGGCACTGATGTTGCCTTGTTTACTGCAGTAGTTCTGTGACACAGTGCATGACAAAAGGGATTAACTGTCGCTGACATTGCCTTGTTTACTGCAGTAGCTATGCTCCAGTATGCTACAGCTTTGTTGTTGCATCCTGGTCAGCTCCACTGTACAAGGCATAAGAAAGTGGGGGGAAGGAAGCATGCTCACCTGTTCCCCTGCTGTAAAGGAAATGGTCTGGTGAAAGAGCCATTAATTGTAATATATGCCATAGGGGCATGATATAATTCCCACAGGAGCTCTATAATGTATGATGGGAAGATAAAGTGGGTAAGGGTGAAATGCATTATAGTGTATAGTGACCGCTTGTTACACATTGAGCACTTTGTTCTTGTTGTTACATCTATGTTGGTCCATTAAAAGGTATCAAATCATTTGTTTCTGGATCTATCCTTGTTACACACGGAAATCCTTCACAGTCAAAATGTTGTTGTATCACAGTTCAAAGTTCATGGAACGCAGTAATAACATACTGTGGTACAACAACCTCCTGGCTGTTTTTGTGAGTGCACAAGCCAGCAGTTTAACTAAAGGAAAAGCTGCTACACTCATTTCTGAATTCGAACAGTACATTTACTGACAGGATGGCGGCAACATTTTTTTTCCGAAGGTGGCAGAGGAGTGCATTACATTCAAAATCATTTCAAGTTTTTTTTTAAATTGTTTTTGTTGTGGAACTTGAGGGGTCACAATACACTATAAAAATAATGACTAGTCAAACTGTGCCCTTCCAGTCTGAGCTACCACCTCGGGGTTCTGATTCTGTGTGACCTCTTGAGCTTTGCTTTCGGGGTCTAACAGAATCAGAACACCTCCATGGCAGCACAGGCTGGTTGTGCACAGATGCCCAGCCAGTAGTGATTAGAAATGAAGCATTCTGATTGCCTTCCTGTTCTTGAACCACACTTCCAGCCCCTGGACAGCAACTGACCCTTTGCTGTGGTGGCTAAATGGCCAGGGCTATGGCAACTATGCTGCTGAGTGGTTAATTGCCTGCCCACTCCCTTCCCCCTGCTCCTGACTGGAACCGACACCATAGTGCACTTTAAATAAGTAAATTCTACAATTTTACAAGACTAGCTTGGCTACTGTTTGCTACTTGACTTTTAGCCAGCTTTATTACCCTGCACACTCTTACTTTATACTGCTTACTTCCTATGGCCTCCATGGTGCTTATTTCTGACTAAACAATAAAAATTTAAACTTTTGGTCTAGCTAGCCATTATTCACTAGCCCAACTGGCTAGCTTGGCTATAACTCAGATTTTACCCTGCCCTATACCTCTCAACTTGCAAAATCAGGGATAGGTGGGCTTAAAAAAAAGCAGGGACGAATCTCAACAAAAAAAAGTTACATCAGCCCAAGAAGCAAGAACCCTCCATCAATGCATGGCTTAATATTGAAAGCATTTTATGATGGAAGACTAGACTGTAAAATGTACTCTTCAGTGAAAATAAACACCAAGGACAGAGGAGATTTCTGAGGCAAAATCCAGGACATTGAGGTGTGCCCTGCCATTTCCTGTTAATTTTCATGTGCTGCCCGCTGCTCTGCCTCTGGGAACATTTGAATGCCTCCTGCCCTATATGCTCCAAGTGGGAGCATAAGTTAAATAAGTTTAGACAGTTCTGAATAGGATGCCCACTCACACATGCTTGCATGCTCTCATATAGGAGCAATTTAAATACATCCGTTTTTGGGAGATCCCTTGCTTGGGGGCCTTGCCTTCACTCCTCTAATGGCCATGGCCATCCAGTATTGTGCCTTCATGGTGCAAAAAGGAACTTTTCTTTTTTAAGTTAAATATCAGTCCTGGCAGATAGCAACTGTTTCATGGCGCTGCTGCCGAATCACCCAAGGAACAGCTGAGGAGAGAGAAGGTGGATTATGTAGGCTAGATGCCTGTTTGGTTCAGGCAGCTGGGAGGTCTTCCCTTGGGTCCTTCCTGGGAAGCTCGTTCCTCCCGATGTGCGCTATGTAACATGGGCCTGCTTCTGGGCCCTGGTGCAATTTACTTTTTGTTTAAAAAATAAAACAAGGCTTAAGAGAGCCCACTGGTATTGTCTGCTGCTTCTGGACTGCCAATACTGCTGGGACTGACACAGGGATGAGAGGAGGACCACAGGTAACTCTTTTTCTGAATTTACTTCCCTGTGTCCCCTCTCGCTCTGGCAATGACTTTCTCCACGTTATGACTTGAAATGACATAGTAAATGTGAACCAATACTTCATTTCCTGGGCAGAAATTACAATGTACTGTTCCCATTCCCACACCTCCTCCTGGTCTACCCAGATTCCCATTGGCACTGCTCCACAGACACAGACTGGCTCACCACTTTGAAGAGCAGCAGCAGTAGCGACAGTGGCACAGCCCTCTGCCACAGACAGCAATACAACTCTTCATGATGATACTGTGACCACAATATTGTCATCACCAGCTTGCCATGACGTGTCACACAGAGTTGCCATCAGTAAAACCCCCACCATGAACATGACCATATACTTAACAGCTCCTCACTAGTCAGTTTACTAGTGGCTGGCCTCTCTGTCTTGCTCTTCCTCCGCTACAACTGTCTGCTGTGATCAATAAAAAGGTGTATGTAAATATTTAAAAAAACAGAAAAATTAACACCTCACAACCATTGGGTGGTAAAATATTGTGAAGGGCAATATAAAGCCCTATATTTAATTTGTTTTGTATGGTTCTTTATGCACTTTTGCTGTTGTTGGGGTGTATTATATCATTTAATCTGTGGGGCCAGGGTGAATATAATAATATAATGAATGGTATGGATGGAAAGCAGGGACTACGGAGGAAGGAGGATTATTAACTCTGAGGTCAGCAGTAAATATTTGTTACTAAGGCATGTCTTATGATTTATGTGTTTTATATTATATAATGTATGTGAATTTCATGTATAACTGTAGCTCCTTGGGTGCTGCAGTGTAAATTACTAAACTACTACTACTGCTTCTACCACTACTACCAGCACCAGTCCCCAGCAATGGCATGCCAACATTACCTGCCATTATGAAGTGAGAGTAATTCATATTCATTTCCGACTACAAGGCTTTTATAATATTGTGCAGCATGCTCTATGATGTGCTTATAACTTAGCTGGTAGAGTTCCAGACTGGTATCGTGGAGGGACAGGTTCAATTCCCAGTTACGTCACATTAGTCCTTTCCCAAGACTAGTGTTGTCTGAATGTTTTGGTAGATTATAAATCTGTACCCTCCCCATACACTTTCTTCTGTAAATGTTTTTTTTCTGGTTTGGCTCTTACGATCAACTCCCCGGCCACATCAGATTAGCAAAACATCCACTGTGCAGAGGCCTGCCCACTGCCTGGGTTAATCTTGTGTGAATGTACTCAAACTTTGCTTAGGAACTGGTTTATATATAAAGCAACAGTTTTATTGTTTACTTTAATCCTAATGCCTATAATAACTGAAGGAGGAAGACTTACCTTCTGCAAACAGCAATTAGCAGGGTGGTGTCTCCATGCAAGATTGTCTGCAACTTCTATACCTGAGGCTGAGCTAACAGGTGATGTCACTGTGGAAAGCCAGATAGCTACTTCTGCCCTACCACCTCCCAGGCCAGCTGTGCTCATTCTAGGTTATGGAGCAAGAGACATTGCCTGTAAGGCAGCTCACTGCTACTTCTGTTCCAGTATATCCCAGTGGACAAAATTTACATGGTTTATTGCCCTGTATTTTTTCTTAACTGGGTGAGCCCTGTTATTTTTCTCCACCTTTGAAGCATGTATTTAAATATCTTGTGTAGCACCTCTGCTAAGATTAAATGTACTGCTCCTAAGCAATATTTTGAGAGCTGCCACATTGTGATTTATGTTAAGGTCCTTTGGAGTGCCAGTGCCTCATGCTTAAAAATGTCATTTTTGGAGGATGCTGCTGTGATAATGGTGGTTTTAACCAAATGACACCTGAAAGGATCTATACAGGATATAAAACCACAGGTTTGAAAATCGGAAAAAAATGTCTCAACTCTCCCAGATAAGAAAACTCATGACACTACATCATTGGCGGGGGGGGGGGGGAGAAGGGAGCAGTGGGCTAACCACAGAGGGCAGTCCAATGTGTTTATCGCCGATGTGTTCTCACTCACACTTTTACAACTGGTAGGTCAGGTCCATGCCCAAGGTCACATCCTGAGGCAGTGACTGGTAGAATTTGAATATGGGTTCACCTGGTTCCTGTACACAATATCTGTGCTTGTCCTGCAGCTCTTATACCTCTCTTGAACTCTGTTACTAGTCTTTGTTTTTTCCTTGTGGTAACAATTTTTTATTTTATTTTTTTATTTTTACACATCTGACAGGATGGACACAGACCATTGCATATTAGATAAGTATTGTTGCATGTGTAACCTTCCTTGTCATTCAAGTTTTTTTCTAAAGAACTATGGATTCTTTGTGATCCCATGGATATTCTTCTTTTACAGGTATGACAGAACAGCGCTTCAATACCCCAAACCCAGGCTCACCATGATCCAGCTGGATCTCTTCTCTATGTAAGGGTAAGTGTAACCCCTAGATGGCGCTATCCCAGGGGCTACTACCCCTGCCTGATTTGCCACTAACAGGTTGAGGGGCCTGGATCCAATGGCGGGTGCCTCCACCCAGAGGTCAGGGTTTGCAATAGTTAAACTAACTTGGTCACAGCCCTCTGGGACACTGCAACCCCCCTTTCTTCCCACTAGTGGCCCACACAATATATCAGAATTACCTTCACAGTATACACTTACCCCCAGGTCTGGTTCCGGCACTGGGACCTCCTGTGAAATGAGATACAGTGCAACAATCACAGTACAGTACTTTAACATGACAAATACCTCAGGCAGTATAACTTTGCTGAAACAAGCAGCTCTGATTTATTTAGGGGGATATAACAAGGACAGGGAAATCAGGTTAATTAGCTTATCACTCTAATAATCTACCTATGGCTCTGTGCACAGGCCTATCCCTATCAGTTACTGTCCCTGGGTACCCAAGCCTGTGGCTAGTCAAACAGTGGCAGCTGGTAGGGGCCTTTCACAGAGAGAAAAGGAGAGTTAAACAGTCAGCAGTACAGTAATTCCATTTGGATTTAATGGGCAATTCAACAGGGAGCGACCCTGAATTAGTACTCACGACCTCCAAATAAGATAGGGTCCTTCAATGTCAGCAGGGCTCACTTGAGGTACACAAACCTCTTCACACATCCATAAAAAGAAAGCACTGTACCAGGCAGGCTGCATCTGTATCCCGATCGTAATTACTGCACAATACCCGGGAGAACACACAGCAGATTCAGTTCCTGACAGACCGAAGTGCAATTTTCAGCAATTCTTCCAGTCTTCTACAGGGTGAGCCTGGTTTCTACTCTTCAGAGATCCTTTGATTCTTTTCACAGGACGGATTCAGTCCTAACAAGCTGTTACACAAGCTGCAGACCGGAACTCTGGGCCTTACACACGTTTTTTGACTAAAACTGCACACTGAAAAAGCACAGGGCTCCTTCCTTCTTCACTGCCAAAGCTCAACTGAAACTCCAACCGACAAAACCGGGCAATTCCTTTGAGTTCCTCCCAGTTCTTGACTGGATTGGCTGTCACTCACAATAGACTGCTGCTGTTGGTCCAAAAAGGCACTGAAGTCTAAACTACATCTCCCAGAGTCACTGCCCATACAATCCTCTTGTGGCTGGCTCAGATTATGAGTCCAAGTTCTGATTCGTCCAAGGCACCATTTTAGAGCTAGCTTACCCCACACTGATTGGTCCAGTTCAGCAGTTCAAAACTAGAATGGGAACTAGCAGACACAGTTCTGACTGCAAAGAAAGCAGGTTAGACAAACTGTAATTTCATTATTACTCTAAATAATTTCTGGCAAACAGTTACATCTTTCAGATAGGTTCCTCTTGCACTCCTAGTGACTGCAAAATGAAGTGAATTGGCAGCAGTTGAGTGGTACTCAATCAAAGAAACACACAGTCCCCATACAAACTAATTATGTCTGCAAGCAGACAGCTCTTAAAGAGACAGTACCAGAGGTTCTAAAACACTCACCTGATAAATGGCTTAAATGCCAAACACCATTCAGGCTTGGAGCACTCAAGCAAGCTCCTGGAAGTCTTTTGGTAACCCCCATTTGCAGGGGTTACACCCTTCCTGGCCTGGGAAAGCTTGGCGTCCAGTCAAGCAAGTACCATAAGTTTCAACTGCAACCATATACATTTGCATTAGGCTCGCATGTAATCATCAGTCAATATATCATTTTACCAAGAACACATTTCTGAAACATTGCAGTCACGTCACTCTTTACACAGTATTACATACACATTGTACCATAACTCAGTTATTACCTCTTGTACATGAAACCTGAAGAGAGGGGCCCTTCCTATCAGTTACCTTGGGGCTGGAGCGGGGCAAGGGCACCATGTAGAAGCAACACAAGTAACTTGGAGTTAGCACTGACTCAGTTTGGGCAATGAGCTCGGGGACACATACACTCTTTATGGACAACATTGAGAGGCAACCACAGGCCTCCCAAGGGAATCATAACTGAGGTGCACCACAGGCTTTATAGCTCGACCAGTCTTTCTAGGGGGAACTGTTATAGTCTCTGCACTCTGAGCCTCATTTTCAGCATTGTCCTCACTTGTCAGGGGAGTCTCCATGGGGTAGAGAGGCTAGAACTTAGGGCACTTTCAGCTCCAGGAGTTACAGTTTCTGAGTCCACAACATTTGGCTCGCATGGAGAGCTTCGGACACTGGCAGTGGACTGTCAGGGCACTCAAAATACTCTTCTTGTTCGGGTGTATCACCAGTCTGCCCCAATCTATCATTTCCTCCCTGAAAGCTCAAACAGTTCAACCATGCACAATGATTCCATTTCATCTGATCTGATGCTTTGCACTTCACTTTCTGGGAGCATTGGCTCCAGGGATGAAGCTGGGGGCTTAGACAGTCAGAAGGCCCAGCTTCATCTCCAGTATTGACTAGGGATTGCCCGAAACAATTGACTCAGTTCGTAAGAAGGATAGTATTCAAAGTCACTCTCACTTTCTTCCGATATGGACTGACAGTCATGCTCAACTGGGACTTGTGGAGGGAACATCTTAACTTTGCTTCTGTAGGTGCAGACTTTCTTGATCTTTTCTTAGCAGCAGCTCTAGTCACTGGTCCAGAGGGGCATCTTCTAGGGCTCAGACTCAATTAAGATTTGTCCAATGGGCAGTAAATGATTTCTATGCATTGTTTTACATCTTTTGAATTATTCTCAGGCCTTACTTTGTACACTGGCAGATCATCTAGTTTGCCCACTACAATGTGAGGAGATGGTGCCATCTGTCAGCAATCTTGTGCTTGCCATGCAGTCCCAGATTTCTTAGCAATACCGATCTCCCTCCTGGAGTTCCTGTGCTTCACCTTTTATCATACCTTTCTTTGTTGGCCAGATTTCTTTTGGCAGCCATGGTTTGAGCCAGTTGAGTACGCATGAGTTAGCTGGGCCTTTAACTTTTGCACATACTGTAAATAGTTGTCAGCTTGAACCCCATCAGGAGAGACCCCAAAACACACATCTACTGGTAGTCGAGCTTCTCTTCCAAACATCAGGCGGTAGGGGGAGAATCCAGTGGCATCACTTTGGTGCAGTTATAAGCATGTACCAGGTGCTAATTTGTTGGCTCCATCTAGGCTTGTCCTTTGGGTGCGAGGATTGCCTAGCATATCTAGCAAAGTGCGGTTGAAACGTTCAGGCTGTGGGTCCCCTGGGGTGGTAAGGAGTGGTTCTGGACTGCCTCCCCACAGAGAAAGCATCTCTTTGATCAGACGACTCAAAGTCTCTCCCTTGATCAGAATGGATTCTTTGTGGAGCCCCTAGTGAACAAAAGTTTTCTACAAGTACTTTGGCCACAGTGGATGCTTTCTGGTCTTTGGTGGGGAAAGCTTGGGCATATCTCGTGAAATGGTCAGTGACCACCAGCACATTACTGATATTTCTTTGATCTGACTCCAAACTCAGAAAATCAATACAGACCAGCTCCATGGGTGCACTGGTGGTGATGTTAACAAGGGGCAGCCCTCTGGGGCAAAGCTTTCCTCTGTAAGCAGCGACTACAAGTTCGAATGTGTTGCCCACATCAACCCCATCTTAGGCCAATAGAATCTGGATCTCACCAAGTCAAGTGTTCTGTCTATACCAAGGTGCCCCATGTGGTTGTGCAAGGACCTCAGTACTGAGTCTCGAAAGGCAGTGGGCAGCACTAGTTGTTGTTTGTCTACTTGTCCCCTCTGTCTACTGTTTCTCTGTATAACAGTTTATTGATCAGTTTCAACTTAGGACCTTCTTTGTATAACAGTGCAGTTCTCAAATCAGTGGAGCGTAATTTGGACACATCTTTTCCTGCATAGAGGGCTTCTAAAGCTGCTTTGATCATGGGATCGCGATTGAGCCCGCCGAATACTGTCATTGTCCAGCTGAGGCAGTACACCAATGTCTATTGCAGAAAAGTGGCAAAAGCAGCAGGTATGCAATTCTCAGAGGCTCCCAAGCAATCCACCATGCAGTCCACTGCGTCCGTGGACATTTGTTCCTCCCTGTCAAACTTCCGGCAGAGTGCCCGAATGTCAGGTTCTGCCAATCGGACCCAATCATTCTGGGGAACAGGCCTCGGGAAGAGCATCAGCATCTATGTGGTTCAGACCTGCTCGGTATTCGAGAGCATAGTCATATGTAGATAATGCAGAAAGCCACCTATGGCCAGTGGCATCCAACTTAGCTGAGGTCTGCACATAGGTCAAAGGATTATTGTCAGTTTTACTAGTATTTTAGCCCCATACAAGTACTCATGGAATTGGTCAACAATAGCCCACTTCAAAGCTAGGAACTCTAACTTATGTACAGGATAGTTCTTTTCGGATGGGGTCAGGCTTCTACTGGCAAAGGCCACTGGTCTCAGGCCATTCTCGTGCTCTTGGTACAACACAGCCCCCAACCCTTGCAAGCTAGCATCAGTGTGCAGGACGTAAGGTTTTCTTGGATCGGCATAGGCCAGCACTGGGGCATGGGTAAGTTGATATATGATCTCATGAAAACAGTCTCACAATCAGGGTCCAGCAGACCCCAAATACTTCACGGATGAAAATACACTCTTTCAGTCTTGAGGGACGCTGACTTTTGGTATTTTTGTGGGTTGGGGATACCCTTGAGTAAGGTTAAGTAAAGGCGGATCACTCTTGAATAGTCCTTGATGAAGCGCCGATAATAACCACAGAATCCCAGGAATCTTTGCAGTTCTTTTAGATTTTTGGGCTGTGGCCAGGTGGTCAAGGCCTCAACTTTACTTGGGTCGGTCTCTATTCCCTCGGTGGATACTATGTGTCCCATACTTTACTGATGTTTGAAAGAATTGACACTTATCAATGGACAGTTTAAGGCCAAAGTCCTCCAGTCGTCCAATACCTTAAATAATCTGCTCTCATGTTCCTCCAGTGAGCTGCCAAACACAATAACATCATCTAGGTATACCAGGCACTCTAGTAAGTTCATATGTCCCCCCTGCACGCTCCATCAATCGTTGAAAAGTGGCTGGGGCACCTGAAATCCTTGAGGCATCCTCCTTGAATTCATAGAAGCCAAGCGGACAGATAAAGGCCGCCTTCTCACGGTCCTCTGGGGCCATCGGGATCTGGTAGTACCCACTGCGGAGATCCAGCACAGAGAACCACTTGCTCCCTTTAGGCAGTCCAAAGCATCCTGAATGCGGGCATTGTGTACTGATCAGGATAGTCCGCCCGGTTTAAGGTGCGATAATCCACACACATCCTTACTGTTCCATTCTTTTTCCTCACTACCACAATGGGGAAGCATAAGGGCTTCTGGATTCTTGTACACCAGCAGCTAACATCTCTTGCAGATGCGCTCACATCATCTATGTCAGCAGGTGCCAGGCGTCGAGACCTCTCACGAAATAGTCTTCGTCATGCAGCGGATATTTGCTCAGCTCCTTGCACGCATCCTACATCCCATTCCTTTAAAGAAAACACCTGGTCTCTCTGGGCAAGCTTCTCACTGATCCTCACTTTCCATTCAGCTGGCAGCGGGGAGTCGCCGAAATCAAACAAGTCAGGCGTTACTCTGTCATTCTTCCTTGAACTCTTGCTGCTGGGTAGCACTGCAGTGTCTGCACAATGCACATTAGCCAGGATGCAACCTCTGTTTACTCGAATGTCTCTTTCAGACACATTATGAACTTGGACCATTACCCTTCTGGCATAAGCATGGGCTCTAGCGGGCAAAATACTAGGCTTGACCAGCAGTCCCTCTGGCAATTTTCCATCGCCTGGTGCATCCAACATTAATATTTTATTCTTAACATCCTTTCTGATACGGACCTCTCCTGTAAGGTACACTGGGCATTTGGGCAGGATCAGAGACTCAGGATCCTTCTTCCATACAATTCGACCGGTTCCTCTGGTTCTGTTTTTCAGCATCTCTCTGTGCCTCATAGGCCTTCTAATTAAAGCCGAACTCTTAAAGCTCTACTAGTCTTTGACCCCTGTTTTCATAACACAACTGTGCCAGCCTTCCGAACATATGAGCATTTGTTCCAATCAACAAAGGACACCATCATACAGTCCAGTGGGGGACACACTAAGGCTAGGGTCTCTACTTGTTCGGCCACTCCAGCCACGGAGGTGAGAAGGCAGCCAAATTCGGATATACCGGAATAGGGGTAGGCCTTCTCACTTAACCCCATACATGCACGGTCCTTCTAATGGTTGTAAGGGTACGTCTGACAAATGCTTCTGATACCAATCCTGGAACATAATTGTCACTTGGGAGCCACTGTCTAATACAGCTCTTGTAGACACTCCATTCACCTTTACAGTGGTCTCCATGGAGGACCACTATTCTGGACCAGTCTGGAGAGGCGGTAGTGGGGGCCTGGGCAACTGACCTTGCCACAAAAGGACGTGAATTAGCATTTTGGTGCCTCACTGGGATCATGTAGTGCACCTCTTAACCACTGATTTCTTCTCCAAGCTCTCCTTGTAGCCTATATGCAACTTTGTCAGTGTCTTTTGGGGACTGGCATTCCTCTTCATGTGCCCATCTTTCCCACAATTATAGCAAACATACTTTCTGGAGTTTGAGCTGGCCGAGGCACCACACTGGGAGCCAGGGCGGGGTATTACTAACTGGAAACCTGGGTGCCATCTCTGTCTGCGGCGTGATAAGCATTTGGAGACATCTCGTCAGTTTCTCCACTTCCATGGTCAAGGAATTGAGTTTGGAGCTGTTATCAGCAGGAGATACATGGGTGGGTACCCCACCCCATAGCAGATGCAGTCGGATATAGGTCAGGGCCTGCATTTGCAGGCGTGGCCTTCATAAAGGGACTGTTTTTAATTCCGGATCTCTCTCAACAGTTCGCCCCATTGTGGCATATCTTCTTCCTTGTCAGAGCACTCATTGACTGTCAACCTCTGCCCCTGAACTTCACTTGATGGGTCACCCACAGTCACTCGGTCGTAGCCACAGCTGTTGGTGCAGGTACCTCCGAGGTCGCCTTTTCTCAACTCCTCGAATTTCTCTCATTAACTCATCATAGGAGGTGGGGATTCCAGTCGATTTGCCAGGCGTAACTGAAGCAACAGCAGTTCTGAGAAGGGCAGACTTAAGGATTCTGTCCAGTCTGGTTCGGTCTAGTTCAATCGCTGGCAAACTACCCTTTCTGAGGCATTCTTGCAACAATTTTTCCAGCCGAGAGACATACACAGACAACAACTCCCTTGGTACTGTTGTGCATTTCTTACTCTCCACCATAGGTCCTCATCAGAATCTGGGCTCCATACACATTCTCCAAGGCCTCAAGATAGGCCTGTGCAGTCGCTTCAGGGTTACTGGCCCGTTTGCACGGATGGTAGCCAGGGCAGGGCCTCGGAGGCTCTCACTAACCTCTTTCGCTTCGCCTTCCTGAGCATTGCCATTCTAGCACTTGGGGGCAACATAGTCTATCCAGGTCTCCCAGTCATCCTCCCTTGGGGGTGGGAGGTGCCAGAGAAGATCCTCAACCTCGGTAAGAGTCGTGACTAATGGCAGGTGCAGAAATAGGAGTCTGCATTGATTCAGCCACCATTACGGGCACTGGAGCAGAGAGGGTGTTGGGGAGGAACACCCCAGGTGGCAAGAATAGTTTCTTCAAGTCCTCCACAGTTTTCCCTCTCCCAGCAACCATTCAGCAAATTTCTCCTCAAAAGTTTCCAGATAGTGGTGGGGCTGATTCCCCAGGTCTTACTGTCCTTAGTTATCACTCTCCAAGCAGTGAGGGCTCCCTCTGGGGTAATGGTCTGTGGCACTTTGGAGCTATCTATGGGATCCTTAAACTCTACTAGGGCCAGGAAAGTGTGGGTGAGCAGATTAGCATGCCGACCCACCACCACAGGGTTTTGTAAACCTTCCACCTTGAAAGTACTCCCTGCACAGTGTCCGTTGATACCCAGGGGATGTCCAGGATAAGCATAGCATTTTGGGGTCGATCTCTCCCAGTACACCACTCCACCAGCCGGTGCACAGCCACTTCTGTCGGGTACCCATTTTTTCTTAACAGTGGTTCAGTAAATATGGCCACTAGAGGACACACAATCCCAGCGGTGAGCCTCCAAGATGTAACCCCTAGATGATGCTATCCCAGGGGCTACTACCCCTGCCTGATTTGCCACTAACAGGTTGAGGGGCCTGGATCCATGGGTGCCTCCACCCAGAGGTCAGGGTTTGCAATAGTTAAACTAACTTGGTCACAGCCCTCTGGGACACTGCAACCCCCTTTCTTCCCACTAGTGGCCCACACAATATATCAGAATTACCTTCACAGTATACACTTACCCCCAGGTCTGGTTCCGCACTGGGACCTCCTAGAAATGAGATACAGTGCAACAATCACAGTACAGTACTTTAACATAGACAAACACTTCAGGCAGTATAACTTTGCTGAAACAAGCAGCTCTGATTTATTTAGGGGATATAACAAGGACAGGGGAAATCAGGTTAATTAGCTTATCACTCTAATAATCTACCTATGGCTCTGTGCACAGGCCTATCCCTATCAGTTACTGTCCTGGGTACCCAAGCCCTAGTGGCTAGTCCAAACAGTGGCAGCTGGTAGGGGCCCTTTCACAGAGAGAAAGGAGAGTTAAACAGTCAGCAGTACAGTAATTCCATTTGGATTTAATGTGGCAATTCAACAGGAGCGACCCTGAATTAGTACTCACGACCTCCAAATAAGATAGGGTCCTTCAATGTCAGCAGGGCTCACTTGAGGTACACAAACCTCTTCACACATCCATATAAAAGAAAGCACTGTACCAGGCAGGCTGCATCTGTATCCCGATCGCAATTACTGCACAATCCCGGAGAACACACAGCAGATTCAGTTCCTGACAGACCGAGTGCAATTTTCAGCAATTCTTCCAGTCTTCTACAGGGTGAGCCTGGTTTCTACTCTTCAGAGATCCTTTGATTCTTTTCACAGGACGGATTCAGTCCCTAACAAGCTGTTACACAAGCTACCAGACCTGAACTCTGGGCCTTACACGACGTTTTTGACTAAAACTGCACACTGAAAAAGCACAGGGCTCCTTCCTTCTTCACTGCCAAAGCTCAACTGAAACTCCAACCGACAAAACCGGCACTTCCTTGAGTTCCTCCCAGTTCTTGACTGGATTGGCTGTCACCACAATAGACTGCTGCTGTTGGTCCAAAAAGGCACTGAAGTCTAAACTACATCTCCCAGAGTCACTGCCCATACAATCCTCTTGTGGCTGGCTCAGATTATGAGTCCAAGTTCTGATTCGTCCAAGGCACCATTTTAGAGCTAGCTTACCCCACACTGATTGGTCCAGTTCAGCAGTTCAAAACTAGAATGGGAACTAGCAGACACAGTTCTGACTGCAAAGAAAGCAGGTTAGACAAACTGTAATTTCATTATTACTCTAAATAATTTCTGGCAAACAGTTACATCTTTCAGATAGGTTCCCTTTGCACCCTAGTGACTGCAAAAATGAAGTGAATTGGCAGCAGCTTGAGTGGTACTCAATCAAAGAAACACACAGTCCCCCATACAAACTAATTATGTCTGCAAGCAGACAGCTCTTAAAGAGACAGTACCAGAGGTTCTAAAAACACTCACTGATAAATGGCTTAAATGCCAAACACCATTCAGGCTTGGAGCACTCAAGCAAGCTCCTGGAAGTCTTTTGGTAACCCCCATTTGCAGGGGGGTTACACAAGTAAACTGTTATGATGCAGCCAAAACTATGCCTTGACTGTCCCCCTTGCCCCTTTGTATTGCTTATCCCTGTTGCCTTATTTTCACTGCCTGTCTCTGTTACCTTGTTTGATTGCCTGATCCCGTATCCCCTTTGCATTGCCTGTCCCTGTAGCTCTCATACATTGTCTAGCCCCATTATCCTCTTTGCATTGCCTGCCCCTCCCTATAACCTCCATTCCCTACTCACCATCACAGCTCTGATGAAAATGAAAGTGGACTGGTCTAGGCGAGGTATCTGCAGAAGGGTGATTTGCTGTGGGGGGAGCTTGACCAGGTGCTTGGGGGAGATCCAACTCCAGGAATGCTGCTCAGCTTGAAGTACTGTATATGTAGGGCTGGGGGGGTGGTTCAGATGCAGGGACTGTGGTTGGCTGTTGGGAGGAGAGAAAGCTGGTCTGGGGAGAGGGAAGGTTAGTTCAGATGCATAGAGGCAGGTTGGATAGGAGAGTTGTTGCACAAAAATTGGTCTAATGGTGAGGGGGCTAGTCCAGTTGCTGGAAAGTTGTTCATCTGAATGTAGGTTGGTCAGCTGAGAGGCAAGCCTGGTCTGGGACCTGAAATGTTTTGAAGTCCAGCCCCACCAAAGCACTTGCAGCTAGTGATTGATCCCCATTAGGTTTTGCATTATGATCCCGAGCCCCCCTCCCACCCTAAAGATCTTGTGCCTACTCCACTATCATAGCCTCAGGCTCCCATGACACCCCTCACCAATAAATGGGTGGCAGGATCCTGTAGTTTCCAATTAACTGGTGGATTTGTTAACCTGAACTGGTAATTCTCCGTGAAGACAGCAGCACTATTATAGAACCAGGATCTCTGAGTCCCTGCAGTTCCAGCAAAAAAAGTGCAGGATCTTGACTCCTGTTGTTGGTCACTGATCCCAGTTTGCCCTCGACATTGACAATAGATCCACCAGTGTAATCTGCCATGTGTCAGGGTAGATTACAATACTAGCTCTTAAAGTTATGCTCTGATCTCGTTGCTTGCACATGCTGTTATGTTTAAGTTTATTTTCAGTTTGTATATTGCTGTGGACATAATTGTCTTCCCATTGTTTAAGAGATCGCCCCCCGGCCCATATCACCTGGCTTCTCTAGGACTTGCCTTGTGCTACATTCTGTGCAGTAGCACAGGAACCAGAGGTGCCCAGTTGCTGGTGTGTGGTTTGGGGGGAAGGGGATGTCATTTATCTGAGGTTCATTAAAGTGACCACAGCCCATTGTGCATAATATTGCCTCCGTGGAGACACCTCCTGCATCTCCTTCCATGTGTCCTGCTGTGCTGCCACTGGAATGCCTCCAGATGGCAGCTGCCTAGCAGGATACATTTACCCCCCCCCCATCCTGAGAGAGGACATACTAAATCCTCCTTCCTGGCCAGCACCTGAGTGACCCACATTGGTTCTCAAAAGTGGTGTTGCCAGCTTAACAGGGGGTAGCTCTGGACTGTCTACAATCCATGTAGTCAATGCACTGAGGTTGTGATAAGAAATGGCAGTGAGTAAGAGAAGCAGGTGTGTGAGGAATTCCAATACTGGGACAATCTGATTTGCTTCTTCCCCCTCAAGATCATGATAGGTTGGTGGAGGGCGGGGGCAGCTGCGCGATGAGGGGCTAGCCTCACGAGTAGACTTGATAGGCCATGAGGCCTGTTTCTACTGGCAATTTCAAATGTTTGTATGTACAGCAGAGCATATATGTAGTTGGTGGGCGTGACAGTATACATGGAATATGGGGTTGGTCAGTGAGTATGACACATGCATGGGACTGATGGGTGTGACAGCATGGTTTACCTATGCTGAACTGACAACATTGTAGTCAAAGTTCGGCATAGTGAGATCCACAATGTCGACAGGTGAAATTTCATCTGCCAGACATTGTGTTCTTTTCCATAGTTGGGCTGCACCCACTGCCCCCCCCCCATAGCTATCTAACTCTGAGTCAGAGTTGATTCGAGGGCAAAACACAGCATAAGGTGCATTCACCTTCAATCCCTCAATGACAATCCTGAAACCTGTCGAGAATGTTGCTGTGAGGGATTTCACCGTGCAGATTTCGAGGTGCGGTCAGCACACCTGACAGCATGCATGGGGTGTAGAATCATGAGTTGTGACAGCGTGCATGCTGTTATGGGGCCTGTTGATGTGACAACGTGTATTTGGGTAGGTGGGTGTGATAGCGTATGGGGGGTATGGGTTCTTGAGGTATTACAGTGTACATGGTGGTATTAAGTTAGTGAGTTTGATACGGTGTGTGGGGCAGTGGGTGTGATAGTGTTTGTGGTCAGTGGGTGTTGCAGTGCAAATGGTGGTATGTAGTTGGTTGATGAATGTGACATTGTGCATGTGGTATGATATCATGAGGTGTGATAGCATGCACGGGATATGGGATTGGTGGGTATGACTGCATGCATGGTGATATGGGATTTTACAATAGTAACTGAATTGTGCCCCCCATGAAGCAGACTTTAAAGACAGTTACCTAAGTTGCTGAGCCACTGTAGCAGACATAGGCTGTAGGTCTTTTTAATATGACACTTGGCATGCAGACAAACGTCTCTCACATATAGCCGCCACCTTTGCTCACTGAAAATCTTCAGTTAGGCCCTGAAAAAACAACTTTCACTTATTTTTAATTCAGTGTTATGTGCACTCATCCTTTCCTTGTATGTATATAAATTAAACAAGAGTTGGCTATTGCCAACAAGGCTGGTCTTGCTTTTTTAATGTTATCTTTATTTTTGTAGCATGTTGTACTGCCTCACCAGTATCACTGTTATATTTGTAGATGGGAGGGCATGAAAATTGTGGAAAAACAGCAATTGCCAGCATGAAGCCCCAGTCGTTGCAGGCACTGCACCACCATGAAGTATACCATATTCCCATACAAAAAAATAAGTTAGAAAATAACTAATGTTTCCCTTTTCATTAAATAATGGCTAACTAAAAAGTTGAGCACTAAGCTTGATCGTTGGTGGAGGGATTTTACTCAACTAATGTATAATCAGTGCTGTCTAGCGATTAATCTTTTTGTCTACTTGTGCATTTGTTGAGAGAGAAGACTGAAAAATACTGTAGTTAGGAATTGATTGAAATGTTCAACATAAACCGAATTCATCTTGAGAGTTAATTGTTTTTATGACTTAGAAATGTTTTCAGTTGTTAATTACTTGAAATGTAAAACTTAGAAAATTTCTCAGTTATTGATTATTTGAGATTTAAACTTAGAATTTTTTGCAGTCACTAACTACTTGATGATGGTCCACTTTAAGGTCTTTCTGTTAAAAAGCCCTAAAGTTAAACAAGTGAAAAGGGCTCATGAAGAATCCAGTTTAGAGAACAGATCTAAATAATGAACAACTAGAGGAAAAATATCTGATAATTCTGGGAGGGGACCAAACCAGTAAAATAAAAGACCAAATTAAGAATATGTAAAAGCTAGAAACACTAAACAGAATAGTAAGGGATTCCCATTCTGCAGCATATTGTAAATGGGCCTGCTTGGGTGATCTGGTAGGCATATTTAGGGGGTCCAGCTTTAGGGACGATTGCCCGATGTGAGTGATCTGGGGTAACATGTGAACAAGGTGACTGCAATTGGACACATACAAAAAGAGTGACTCATTTATGGTGCCTGTGTTCAGAGCTACCTGGAAGTGGTGGAGCGACTGGATACTGGGGTGGGCGACATATGATGACATGATGTAGGCACGTATATGAGTACACAAGCGGGGTAGGAGGCAGGGGAGGGATGGTATGTGGGAGGGGGTGTGGTGGACAGCTGCCGAGCTGATCCACTACCGTGGTGGGGAGAGTGGTCAGTTGGGAGGTGAAGGGTGCAGGGTTTGGGTCCTGCACGTTGCGTTTTTTGTTGTTTTATTTTTGCTGGTAGGCTGCATTCACTTTTTAGTTTTGCCCCTCCCTGACATACACCCCCTAGAGAGTTGAGAATCCCTTAAGTGGGAAGTGCAGGGCACAGCTCCCCGGATTGAAAAAACAACCCGTAGGACTCGAGTACCATATTTCTCCTTGCCGCTAGTGTGCATTGCCGAAATTAATTTTCAGCAATGTACACTCACTATAGCGGTGATCGCTATTATGCGATTGCCATTATCACATAGAACCTACATCTGGTATGGGGTCTTATGGTGTGATCCTGCTGCAGCAAGGAGGGTACTCAGCTAGGGTATGAAGCTGGTCTATGGCTGGAAGGGTTGGCCATTTACAGAGAGGGCAGTCAGCTCTGGTTATGGAGCTGGTCCAGCATCTGGGGGTGGTCCAGCTGCAGGGAGAGTTGTCAGCTGGTGGAGACAAGGCTGGCCTGTGAGTGGGAAGGGGGGTCAAATGCAGGGAGACAAGTCAGCTGAGAGGCTGGCACGGGGTAAGGGAGGGTCGTTCAGTGACAGTGAAGGTGGGTCTGCTGAAGGGGGGGTCACTAGCTCTTGAGCCCCCCCAGTCATGGTGTCATACTCCCTATTGTGCCCCTCCTAACCCTGGCAGCAAGCTCTCGCACTTCATCACACGCTTCTGGCTTCTCATCCGTCATAGTCATGTTGTCAGGCTACTGACTGCCCCCAATCATCACCATAGACTCCAAATCCCTAGCTTATTCATTAGGTAGGGAAATGAGCAGACTAGGTGGGCCAAGCGGTCCTTATCTGCCGTCAAATACTGTATTTCTATGTTTCTACCCCCCCCCCAGTAAATGTCCTGGGTCGGGGCAGCATGGGTTGGGTGGTCAGCTAAGTGATCCAGATGAGAAAAGAGGGTGAAAGAGGTGGGGGAGTCTAATATGTGGGTCTTCTGAGAGGTCCAGGTGGGGGAAGAGGGGGGACATAGCTGGGGAAGCCTGATCTGGTGGGTCCTTTTGGTGATTCAGACAAGTAAATAGACTCTGGGGTTCCTATGCATGGTCTGTGGTGGGCAGAGTATGGTAGCTGTTGAATCCTGGTCTTGGGGCTCTAGGAATGGTCTTGTTGGGAAAAGAGGGTGCAGATGGGTGTCAGAATTCTTGTATGATGGCCCTAAGGGTAGTCCGAGTGGGAGATGAAGGTGTATATGAGTATCTGAGCCTAATGAAGGTATAAGTGGGAGGAGTGGGTGCAGGGGAGTTTCATACATAAGTTCCATGGGTCTAGGGTTGCTCCAGGTGGGAGAAAAGGGTGGATGTGAGTGTGGGACCCATGTATATCTGTCCTATGGCTGGTCTGACTGGAAAATAAGGGAAGAGGTGTGTGTTGGATACCCATCCATGGGTCCCTTGTTTGGTCCTGCTAGAAGCAGAAGGTAAAGGTGAGTTTCAGACACCCATCTGGGGGTTCAAGGGCAGTGTGGGAGATAAGTGTGGAGGCTGGTGTCAGATACTCATTTAGGGCTTGCAGAACTGGTCCTGGTTGTCAGAACGAAGGACATACAGTAGGTGGGAAATGCCAGTCTGGAATTCCAGAGCTGGTCTGGGTGGGGAGAGAGACAGGAGGCACTTAAATGTGGGAGGCCAGTATTGTGGTCTCAGGGCTGGCCAAGGTGGAGGGACATGGGGACATAGGTGGTAAAAGCTGGTCCAGAGGTCCCAGGGTGGGGCTGGCTGGGCAGGCAGGGGAGTTGTAGATGTGGAAGACTAGTCTGGTGGTCCAAGGGCTTATCTGGGTGAAGGAACATGGTGACATAGGTGGGAACAGCCAGTATGGGTTCCAAGGGATAGTCCAGGTGGGCAAACAGTGGAGGTATTGCTAGGGAAAGCTAGTTTTTGGATCCCAATGCTGATCCAGATCAAGGGACATCGAGTATGTAGGTGGTGGAGAAAGATCCAGTGCTCCTGGTGCTGGTCTGAGTGGGTGGACAATAGAAACATAGACATGAGAGGCCATTCCAGTCCTCACATGGCTGGTCCATGTGGGAATACCACAGGAATATAGGTGAGGCAGGCCAGACCAGCAGTCCCAGGGCTGGTTCAGGGTGAGGGGGACAGGGAGAATGTACAATGAAGCCTGCTAGGATCAAGCGCAGCATCACAGTTTCCCTGCATGACAAAAGGGATTAACTCCCATTGAAATTACATTGTTCTCTGCCGTAACTCTACTGCAGAATTTTGTAGAGTTGGGCTTGATCCTGGCGAGCTTCACTGTAGGTAGCTAGGTAGGTAGATAAGGCTGGTCTTAGTTCCAGTTTCTGATCAGGGTGGGTAGAGAGGGGAGATGTAGGTAGGGATGCTAGTCAGGGGTCCCAGGGCTGGTCTCGGTGGGAAAACATTGGGGAACTTAGGTAGGAGAGATACATCTGGGGGGTCCCAGGGCTGGTCTGGGTGTGCAGACAGTGCGAATGTAGGTGAAGAGGCTGTTTCAGGCATCTCAGGGCTGGTCCAGGGACTGGAAGGGTGGTCCAAGTGTTGGGACATAGGTCAGCTAGGGGTGGGAGGCTGGTTTGTGGACAGAAAGGGTCATCGAGTGGGAGGGAGGATGGTCAGCTATGACGAGAAGAGTGGTCCAATAGCAGGGATAGTGCTTGGCTGAGATGATGAGGCTGGTACGGGTTCTGGAACTGTGTTCCATGTGTTGGGAGAAAGTTCAGCTAGGGGGTGAAAGACTGGTCTGGGGACAGGAAGGATGATCTGCTACTGGGAGTCTGGAAAGGAGAGGCAAATTCAGGTCCTAGAAAATTGGTCCATGTGCAAAGAGGTTGGTTGACTGGGGAGGAGAGGCTGAGTGGTCACCGGGCTAGAAGAGTATTTATTTTATTTTATTGTTTGGTAACCAGGTAAGGCCCACTAGGCACAAGAGGCTGTTTTCTGGTGTGACCTGGGAGTACTGGGGAGGTTAAGTGACTTGCTCAAAGTCACACAGTATGCACATTGAGATTGTGGGAGTCAAACCCTGGTCTGCTAAATGTATCATGCTCATTCATTGCTTATTACTCTAACCTCTAGGCTATACTGCCAGCCCAGTTGTCCACCTGCTGGGAGTTCCAGCGGGTTGCAGCCTCTTTCTGGATTGTATGTCACAGTGCATACATTTCAGTGGGTCAAGGGCCATCTATATAGCCTTTAAAATAGAAAACTGTTCATTGATGTTAACAAAACAAAATAAAACTACATTTCCCTGAATGCTCTGTTATGGCTACAGTATCCTCCTCATATTGCTTACCACTGGACAGAAAAAAAAACCCTACATATCCCAGCATGCTCAGTTATGGCGACACAATGATAACTGCCTTTTCCTTCTTTCCGGGAAACCCATAAGAGCTGTGCAGTTGCTGACACACTGTGACTGTTTTGTGTTGTTGCGCAGCATCAGTTGGTGTATGTGTGAGGAAAGTGAGCGAGAGAAGGAGACAGCGGGTAGAGTGACTTCCAAAGCCGACTCCAACAGACAAGGAGAGAAATGGAGTGCAGCATTCTGAGGAAAGACCCACAACCCCAGGACACACTTGCAACTTCACAAGCAAGCCGCTGGTCCAGGAAGCACACCGGACTGGCCTGCGGTGCCACGGGGTTTCCTGAGGCACCCAGTTGAGGCAGGGAAGGAGAACTGGGGGAGGGAAGGGAGTCAGTAAAGTAAGCAAGAGGACATTGATTCAGCTGCCTCTATGCATGAGGGGCCTTAAACTACTAACCGTGACCGACCCGGCCTGAGAGAAGAGTGGGGAAGGCAGGGCCAGATTAACCTTTTCTGAGCCTGTGCCAAAAGGTTGTGTGGGCCTACACTTTAAGGCGTTCACCATGCAAATTTTTTTTTACTTTTATTGCAGCCTCAGTGGTTACTTCCTGCCCAACACTGCATGAGAGGGGCACACTTGTGCACTGATCTGCAGCTCTCAGTCCCACTTTATATTTTCCCCCGATCTGCAGCTCCCTGGATAACTCCCTACACAATACTGGAGTATGCCACCCCATGAGTGGCTGAGGCTCTAGAGGTAGTGGGAGAGTGGCACTGGGGACTGGAGTGGAGTTAAGGCAGATTTAGTTATAATTTTTCAATGCAAATGAAGGTCTAGGCCTTCAGGCCATGGCCTGGTTACTCCCTGGTATTTGAGAAAGGTCTGGGAGAAATGGGGAGGTGGGGTGTAAACACAGTAGGAACTGTTCACTCGCAGGCTATATAAATAGTAAGGCCTTTAACTACCAATATGTTTGCATGTTTACGACTTTGCACAGTTAGCCCTTCTTCGTCCCTGGTCATAGTTGGAAATGTGAGACTCTAGATTCATTCTCTGCTTAACATAAATACCTTGCCATATAATGCATCTTGGTCGTTCATCTGAAAAAATCTGTATAGAAAATGTTTAAAAACATTTGTCTCTCTAGCTTGGGTTGCCAGCAGTCCCATATTTTACTGGATATCCCATATTTAAGGGTAAAAATCCCTGTCCTGTTTGAAATTCATATAGGACACCTATTGTCCAGTATATTTGGGTTACATACTAACATAATAAAATGCCAGCAGAATAGGCCTAACGGTCTTTCGTGTCTGCTCGTTTGGTCAGCCCCCACCCTGGGAGCTGACCTTGCTGCCCCCCTCTCCCTCTCTGGCTTCTCCCTTCCCAGTCCCAGATATTCTTGCTGCACTGGTTTTTGCTTCCAGAACCCTTCCCCTATACCTGTCCCACCCCCTCTTGAACCCCTCCACCGTCTCTGCCTCCACCAGCCCCTTTGGCCAGCGCATTCCATGGCTCCACCACCCTCTCAGTAAAGTAGCACTTTCTCCTTTCTCCCCTGAATCTCCCCCTCTCCAGCTTCCACCCATGCCCTCTAGTTGTCCCCCCTCCTTCCTTTGGAGCACCCTGACTGCTCCTCCCCTATTTACCCCCTTCATGTACCTGAAGACCTCTATCATGTTCCCCTGGTCCCTCCTCTCTTCCAATGCGTACATATTTAGCTCTTCGAGCCTCTCTCCATAGGTCCTATCCCCCAAGCCCCAAATCATTTTGGTTGCCCTCCTCTGAACCCTCTCCAGGAGTTCAATGTCCCTCTTTAAATGTGCCCTCCAAAACTGCACACAGTACTCAAGGTGTGGCCTCACCAAGCAGTTATACAGTGGGAGTATCACTTCCCTCCTTCTGGAAGTGATCCCCCTAGCAATGCATCCAAGCATCTGGTTGGCCTTTGCCACTGCCCTCCTACAAGTCTCCGAGTTGTTCATCTTGACATCCACCACCACCCCCAGGTCCCTGTCAGCCATCGAGACTTGTAGCATCCCCCCCCCAGGGTGTACACTTGGCCTGTGTTTCTGGCTCCCAGGTGCAGTACCTTGCACTTCCCTGCATTGA
Organism: Neoceratodus forsteri; assembly: GCA_016271365.2. Lineage (NCBI taxonomy): Eukaryota > Metazoa > Chordata > Ceratodontiformes > Ceratodontidae > Neoceratodus > Neoceratodus forsteri. Next base: position 1,372,657,971 of record CM057456.1, read on the forward strand.
ACCTCAGCTTCTACTTTCTAGACCACCTTTCCAGAGCCTCCAGGTCCCCCTGTAGGGCCACCCTCCCCTCCTCCCCATCCACCACTACCCCCAGTTTTGAGTCATCCGCAAAGAGACTCGTCTCACTCCTGGTACCCTTCCTTATGTCAGAGATGTAAGCATTGTACAGGAGGGGCCCAAGGACCGATCCCTGAGGGACTCCGCTAATGACCCTCCTTGGGGATGAGACTATCCCGCCAGCCACGACACTCCGGGTCCGGTCCTGGAGCCAATTGCCTATCCATCTGATCATCTGGTTCCCCACCCCCATTTCTCCCAGCTTATCCAACAGGGTCCCATGAGGGACAGAGTCAAACGCCTTGCTGAAGTCAAGAAAAAGGATGTCCACTGGTCTACCCAGGTCCAAGGCACTCATCACACAGTCATAGAACTCCACAAGGTTTGTCTGACATAATTTCCCCAGGATGAATCCATGCTGTCTATCGTCCAGGCACCCCAACTTTTCCAGGTCCCCCCCAGTCTCTCCTTGACAATGTCCTCCATCACCTTGCCCAACACCGATGTCAGGCTGATGGGCCTGTAGTTCCCTGCCACCTCCCTTGATCCCCCCTTATGGGTAGGCACAATATGCTCCACCTTCCAGTCCTGGGGCACCCACCCTGTCCTCAGAGAGATGTTGAAGAGCTCCACCAGGGGTTTCGCTGGGACATCCGCCGGTTCCTTCAGCACTCTGGGATGTAATTTATCTGGCCCTGGTGCTTTGTCCGTCTTAAGGGACCTAAGGGCTTCCCTCACTCTCTCTACCATGATTTCCACCTCCGCTACCTCGTCCCCCTGCATAACAGGTTGCCCCCTATTGTCCCATATTTTTGGGTTGCCCCTGTTAGTACTTAAAAAACTTAGTCTCCCAGATTTCCTAGCAGCCGTGGAGCTTCTGTGCGCATACGCGAGGGACAGTCGCGACTCAGGAACGTCACTAGGAGAGTGGAAGAAGCCAAGAGTATTGGATTTTAGGAAGGTTGACTTTGGGAAAATGAGAGCGTGCCTCAGAAAACCACTAGCAAATGGGCAAGAAGGAGGGGTGGAGGAACAATGGGGAATAATCAAAACAGCCATCGCAGAAGCAACAAGCCTTTGTGTGAAGCAAATCAACAAAACAAAACTAAGGAAAAAAACACTATGGTTCTCAAAAGAGGTGGCAGGGACTGTTAAAGTCAAAGTCAACTAAAGTCAAAGTCAACTTTATTTAAAAAGACGCCCAATCCCGAAGGCTCTGAGCGCCGTACAAAAACCTTTACAGTTTATCATACTGTATACATTCAAATAAAATCCCAAACATATAACTTAAACCCCAAAAGCCTGCACAAATAAAAAGGTCTTTAGACCACTCTTAAAAGCCTCTACAGTGGGGGCCTCTCTCACTTCAACGGCAACGAGTTCCAGAGAGCTGGAGCAGCAACTCCAAAAGAGCGATCCCTGCTGATTTCAACCTAGATCTCGGAACTGTGAGGAGGCCACCACCAGAGGAGCCGAAGATCCCGGACAGAGGTGGGCGGTACCAGTAGATCAGTAAGGTAACCAGGGCCCTGTCCATGTAGGGTCTTATAGGTGAGAAACCCCACCTTGAACAAAACTCTCCACCCTGACAGGCAGCCAGTGCAAATCGCCAATACCGGAGTTATATGACAAAACTTACTTTGTCCGTCAAAGCCTGGCAGCAGCATTTCACCAGCTGCAGTCTGCGAAGAAGTTCCAGAGACCCGAGATAGAAGCGCATTACAGTAGTCAGTCTCGAAGTGACCAAGGCATGTACCAAAGTAGGGAGGTCCAGAGCCGGAACAAGCGGCTTAATCCTGGCGATATTCCTAAGATGAAAAAACAGGAACGTACCACGGAGGATATTTGAGCCTCCATGGACAAGCTCCTGTCAAAGATCACACCAAGATTACGCACCCTTGGGGATGCCATCAATGACACAGCTCCTAGCTTAATGCCAGTCGCTGAATCAGAGGCCATCCCATCACGAGCTCTGTTCGACTCCACCACCAGTACCTCAGTCTTATTAGGGTTAAGGAGAAAAGGATAGCATTCAGGAACTATAAGGAAACACAGGAGCAGGACAGAGAACTTTATCAGTTAAAGAAGAAGGAGGCAGGGAAGGCAGTCAGAATAGCAAAGGCACAAACTGAATAAAGATAGCCAACTCTGTTAAGAAGCGGGATAAAACTTTTATAGGTACATTAGGGAGTGAAGAAGACAAAGGGAGGGATACAGAGACTTAATAAAGGGGAGGGAATGTGGGTAGAGGGTGATAGTGAAAAACCAGGGATACTGAATGAATATTTCTGCTCAGTATTCACAACGGAAGAGGAGGGGGAGGTACCTAAACCAAACAAGAGAGAAACTCTGAATAGGGGGGTCGATACCAGTCCATTCACAGAAGAAAGGGTTTTGAAAGAACTCTTGAAACTGAGGGTGGACAAAGCAATGGGGCCTGATGGGATTCACCCAAGAATTCTAAAAGAACTAAGGGTAGAACTAGTAACACCACTAACTACTCTCTTTAACAAATCATGGGAGGATGGGGTGGTACCTGAGGACTGGAGGAGGGCAAATGTGATTCCATTTCACAAAAGTGGGAGCAGGGCAGAGGCAGGAAACTACAGACCAGTTAGTTTGACTTCAGTGGTAGGGGAAAATGATGGAATCACTTCTGAAGGAAAGAATTGTTGAGTACCTAGAGGCCATTGGGGCTCAGGACCCAATGCAGCATGGTTTCACAGCATGAAGGTCATGTCAGATGAACCTAATAGATTTCTTTGACTGGGTGACCAAAGTAGTAGACCAGGAAGGGGCTGTGGATATGGCCTACCTAGATTTTAGCAAGGCATTTGACACAGTCTCACACAAAAGATTAGCCAGCCTTGGGAGTGGGTCCCAAGGTGGTAGCCTGGATAAAAAACTGGCTGGACAATAGGACGCAAAGGATTATAGTAAACAGAGTCCACAGTGAAGAAAGGAGGGTAACTAGAGGGGTACCGCAGGGTTCGGTACTGGAGCCGGTCCTCTTTAATGTCTTTATAAGTGACATTGGAGAACACCTGTAAGGAAAGGTATGTCTCTTTGCAGATGACACAAAGATCTGCAACAGGGTTGATACACAAGGTGGGGTGGAAAGGATGAAAAGGGACTTGGCAAGGCTGGAGGAATGGTCAAATATGTGGCAGCTCAGATTCAATGCAAAAGAAGTGTAAGGTAATGCATCTGGGAAACAAAAACCCAGGGGAAGAGTACACAGTGGGGGGTGAGTTGATAACAACAACAAAAATCGAAAGAGACCTAGGAGTAATTATATCAGATGACCTAACAGTGGGCAAGCAATGTGAGAAGGCAGTAAGGAGGGCTGGGGGAATACTAGGATGCATAGGGAGAGGCATCAACAGTAGAAAACAGGAAGTTGTTATCCCCTCTGTACAGACAGTTAGTGAGACCCCATCTGGAGTACTGCATGCAATTCTGGAGACCCCATCTCCGCAAAGACATAGACAGAGTGGAGGCTTTTCAGAGGAGGGCAATCAAAATGGTGCAGGATCTGCACCAGAAGACATACGAGGAGAGACTAAAGCAGTTTAATATGTATAACCTTGAGGAAAGAAGGGAGAGGGGGGGAACATGATAGAAACGTTCAAGTATTTCGAGGGAATTAACAAAGTACAAGATGGTAGCATCTTTCAGAAGAAGATGTGCAAGAACAAGGGGGCACAATTTGAAGATAGAGGGGGGACGGCTCAGAGGTAATGTTAGAAAGTATTTTACACAGAGAGGGTTGTGGATGCATGGAACAGCCTTCCTGAGGAGGTCATGGAGTCAGAAACAGTGGGAGAATTCAAAAATATATGGGACAGGCATAAGGCAATTCGAGTGGGGGGGTAGGAGGAAGTAAGCTGTTGATTAACTAGAATCTGCAGCTTATCCATCAGGTAGGGAAATGGGCAGACTAGGTGGGCCAAGCGGTCCTTATCTGCTGTCAAATTTTATGTTTCTATGTTTCTATGCTGCTGCTGCCTGCTGTAGTAGTTGTTAGTTGCTGTGCTTGTGTACGCTGCTGCGAGTCGAGCTGGGACTCCGTCCTCAACTTACTAGGGAGCTGGTGTTCCAAGCTGTCCAGCTGCTGCAACTTGATTGGTGGACTGTCTCTTGCACACTAGACTACTCTTTGACTATCCCAATTGCACAGAGTACCGGTCCAGTGGCTGAAAATCATCACTGCGATGCCAAGGCCAGGCAGGCTGCGCTGCTGCGGGTTGTTATTTGGGGCTGGGGGAAGGTGGTCACTTTGGAGTTTGGCCTACTGCTGACGAGACAAGGAGAAGACAAGTTGGTCAGCTCGGGAAGGACTCAGGACTGCTGGCTGCACTATGCAGAGATGAGAAGAGAGAGAAAGAGAGTCTATCATCAGTTCAGGAGTCAGAAAGGAATGAGCAAAAACAAAGTAAGTGCACAGTGTCAACGACTCCACTCTCAAGAGGAGATCGTGGTTGGCTGCAGCCAGATTGGACTGGGTGTCTTTCGGGGGGGGGGTGGAGTGCCTGAGGGAGTTTCTGACAGCCGGTGACCAGGAGCAAGAGAGAGTTGCCAAAAAAAAAAAAAATTATGCTTGGTGTGCTTGAAATACATGCAGCGTGCTTCCACGAGGAGGAATGGCAGCAAGCCATGGGTAAACTCATTCACAAATGAGTTCAAAATTTGGTATCACATAGTATCAAATGGTCGGAGCTCTACCATTCATGCCAGTGATCCATTCGAAAGTATACCCCTTGAAACATGAGTGTGCTCTAAAACATTTAATTTTTTTTATAAAAATTAAAATCTGTGCTTTCAAGCATGCCCATTAGAGTTGACACTAATTTGCATGCCTGGAAGCATGCGGCATCAACTTTTATAAAGAAAATAAAACATTTTAAAGTGCTCATTTTTCAAGGGGAATACTTTTGAATGGATTACTGGCATGAATGGTAGGTGCACTGACCTTTTATTTACTATGTGATACCAAATTCTGAACTCGTTCATGAATGAGTTTACCCTGGACCCAGCTCACCGCCATTCCTTCTACTGGCCATGTGCTGCACTTATTTCAAGTGGTCAAAGCATATACTTTTAGAGAAAATGAGAAATATCTTGTCGTTATTTTAATATCTGTTCCCATTACCATTTTCTATAACAAGTGTTCATATGCACACACTGCAACATTGGGCTCAAAGCTGACAGTGCAAACGTCCACATGGGACATTGAAACTAGTGGGGGGGGAGATGATGGTAGCTCTAGGAGAAACACACATAGAGCTTGCCATCTCTCCCCCTTCAGCTAGCACCATATCTACAAACTCCAGGATCGCAAAAGCAGATTGCAGGAAACATGAAACCCTTTCCGACTCTGCAGATGACCAAAGCAAAGGAAAAGGAGAAAACAAAAACATAAAAAAAGGCAAAGGGATAAACAATAAGACCAAGGGGGCATGACAAACAAAGTGACTTGTCAAGAATGGTCTGCACTATGCCTCAATGCACGCAGTCTGGCTAACAAGATGACTGACCTCACTGCCACAATGGCTGAGGCAGGACTAGACTAGGTTGCCATGACCAAAACAGGTTCACAAACAATCACGGTTGAGAGGTGACTATCGCAGGGTATAACTTGTTCAGGAGTGATAGAACTGGGAAAAAGGGAGGGGGTAGCTATTTATGTTAAAGATATCATCAATGCTACAAAAATGCAGCAGGCACAAGGGGAAACAGAGGATCTATGGATCACAACCAGGGCCAGAAGCAGGAAACCCATTCCAGCAGAAATAGTCTACAGATCCCCAAATCAGGAGGAAGCATGGGATAAGGAAATCCTGGAAACCATGTTCCAGATGTCGGGCAAAGGGGGACATGGTACTGGTGGTGGATTTCAATTGAAAGTCGCATGCCTGTGGTTAAGTATGGGAAGAGCTCCTCCTCCACATCCAATTTAAACTAGCAAATAACCGCTGCTCTGCTTAGAGCGAGTTGCACTTGCTAGCGTGCCGCCGCTGGTCCGTGGCTGCTCATTGTCCTTGCTCCCCCCCCCCTTGTTTGTCCTGCCTCGCTTGTTGTTTCTGCCCCCCCCTTTGTTCTGCTCCTGGTCCTTTCCCATTCGTATTCCTTTTCTTTTGGGGGCATTTATATCACTCCTTCCCTGCTGCTTTCTGCTTTGCCTTTTCCGACTCTTCTCCTGCCTGCCCCTTTGGCTGCTGCGCACGCACTTGCCTTGCTAGCATTCCTCCTTTGAGCAGCCTGGCTCCATGCCCAGATTGTTTGCTGCTTTGTCAGCTCACCTCCTGCCCAGTTGCTCCTCCTCCATTAGCGCTTTTACCACAGCCCAGGCCACATATTCCTACAGCAAGTATTCCTCGCCCAAGCGGTCTACTGGTGCATTGCAGCCACTTGCCACCACAGTCGATTCAGCTCCTTCATGTTGCTGCTATGACTACCTCCTCTCAACCTCAGGTTGTAAAGCCAGCCTGCTCAGCTCTCTGCAGACATTACTCTATGACTGCTGCCAGCTCCTGTTCAGTCGGAGCTTGCTTCCCTTCATTCACTCTCAACTACATGGCTCTGCCTCCATTACTCTGGGATTTTAATCGTGCTGGGACTATATGTACTTGGCTGCTGGCTCCCGATTAGATGACCGCTTTAGGAACTGCTATTCCTTACTGCCTCGTCTTACACCACCATGCTTTCTTATCGCATCCACATGCAGAACAGATAATTCAGACCCTCATTATGCCATGAGGACTACTGGATAACCCTGACATTGCAAGGCTTGTTCTAAAACTCAACTATGTCAGTATCAATCCTCTCTACATGATAATAATTAAATGCAAAGCCTTTTTCTTTCTTTTGATTATTAATTGCTTGCATGGCAAACCAACAACAAGGTCATAGGAGCTCATAGGCTCTAAATAGACTAACCACAAGACCGTGCACCCAAATTCCACAATTGTAAACATTTTTGATGCAGTAATGACATAGCTAGGTCAAGGAATCTAAGCACAATGCTGGTACTAATATCATCCTAACCATAGCAGTTCTGCTTTTACCAGTCTAGGTCAAGAAGGACCTGTGCATGACTAATCCCTACAGTTATCAGGGGTAGTCCATTCATTCCACGATTCCTGCTGACGAGACTTCCAGGATGTGGCCTCAGTATTACACTGCTACCTTCCCTGGCCCTCTGGGTCTTGACTTTCCATCTACTCACTGCCCTCCTTCTGGATACACTGCTCTGTTACCCTTCGGCTAGGCTACACTATTCCTAGTGGCTTAGCACCTTTGTTAATCTTAGACCATACATGAAGAACAGAATTATTCAGTGCTCAGCAACCTACCTGAACAGGCTGTTTGTTGGTGCTGAGTCTTCCTGACACCTCTGCAGGATCTCTTCTGGCAAATCTCTAGATGTCCTGTGTAGCCTCACACCACAAGCATATGGCTGATGAGCTCCTAGCTCCTGCGCTGCATTGGCCATGTGGAGGGCTTGCTTAGCAAGCTGTCTTGCTCCTTTGCCACCCTGCATCAGGGGTTCCAGTTACTAGCCTTCCACTCTATTCACCCGCTGACTTACGGTGGTCCAGCCGCTATTCTACCTTTGCTCAGGGGCCAAGCTGATTTCATTGCTTTTATTCTTAGACACCAGCCTTCGCACTCCAGCCCTCAACACTGTTATAGCGCTTCCTGCTGAAGCCTTCTTGCCATGTCACTTACTCATATCGACCTTCATTAGGATTGGATACATTGCCACTGATTCTTGCCTTCAGTCATTACTAAAGTCTGGATACTGCAGCCTCACCTTGCCTACTCACACCTACTTTACTCGTCAAAACATCCTCTTTATTCATTTTGGAATTCCATCTTGATTACAACTCAGGTCAGTGGCACTTAATCCCCTTGGATACTTCCTGCTATGCTGTTTCAGTTCGTATGGATTTCCTATAACTCCCCTTTGCCAGCACTCTCAGCCAAACTCAATCCATTAGAGTCATTCTATCTTATATGCAGGCCTAAGACAGTAACCTCATTCTTCTACCATATTTCGACTATCACAAGCTCAACGTTTGTGCGGACCTGTTAGATCGATGTCATGAGTTCAGAATTCAGAATACACATAAGGAGCCAGAAGAACTGTGGGTCACCCTGGAAACAGGTAATGGGACAGCCATAAGAACTGGGGTTGTCTACAGGCCCCCAGACCAGAGGGAGGACATAGACACATTACTGTTAGAAGATATACAAAACATGACAGCTAAAGGGGAGGTTCTGATAATGGGAGACTTCAACATGCCAGATACAGATTGGTCAATACCAGCAGGAACATCTGCCAGAACTAGACTCATAGTGGATTCCCTGCAGGGGGAGGGCCTCAAACAACTGGTACAGCAACCCACAAGAGACAGGGCTATCCTAGATCTAGTACTGACTAACAAAGAAGGGATCACAGATCTCCAGGTAGAAGGTCACCTGGGGGCCAGTGACCATCACATGGTATGGTTCAATTTGGCTACTACATCTAAATCATCCCATTCCAAGGCAAAAATATGGGACTTCAGAGGAGCTGACTTGATAAGATGGCCAACAGAGTTAAGCTAGCCCTGGCAAAAAGAAACACAGGTGAGGAGGTACAGGCAAAGTGGGCAAGCATTAAGGATACAATACTTGAAGCAACATCCCATTGTGTTAGACAGAAAAGGAAGTGCAAAAGAAGAAGGAAACCACTTTGGTTCTCAAATATAGTAGCAGAAAAGGTCAGAGCCAAAAGGCTGGCATTCAGAAAATATAAGGAACACAGCGGGATGAAGATAGGGAGGCATACCAAACTGCCCTAAGGGAAGCAGGTAAGGCAGTAAGGCAGGCAAAGTCCCAAACTGAGGAAACACTAGACGAACAGTAAAGAAGGTGACAAGACTTTCTATAGATACATTAGTGAAAGGAGAAAGTCCAGAGGGGTATTGCTAAGCTTAATGGAGAAAAGGGAGCATGTGAGGAGGAGGACCCTGTAAAGGCATCTATCCTAAATAGATACTTTTGCTCAGTATTTACTGAAGAGAAGGTAGGGCAGGCCCACAGCTCAGCATCATGGACACAGGGGAGGGAGGTGAGCACTACTCCCTTCACAAAGAAAGGGTCCTACAAGAGCTTGCTAAGCTCAGGGTGGATAAGGCAATGGGACCTGATGGCATACATCCCAGGGTACTTAAGGAGCTAAAGGAGGAACTAGCAGAGCCATTAGCAGAATTGTTTTGTGAGTCTCTGAGCACAGGAGGTCCCAGAAGACTGGAGAAAGGCTCATGTGATCCTACTCCACAAGAGTGGTAGCAGGAGGAGGGAACTACAGACCGGTCAGTCTTACCTCAGTAGTGGGCAAGATTATGGAGGCACTCCTTAAGGAAAGGATAGTGCAACACCTGGAATCCATAGGAGCTAGGATCCAAGACAGCATGGGTTTACAAAAGGAAGGTCCTGTCAAACTAATCTCATAGATTTCTTTGACTGGGTAACCAGAGTGGTGGACCAAGGGGAGCAGTTGATTCGCCTACCTTGACTTCAGCAAAGCTTTTGACACTGTTCCACATAGAAGATTGATAAATAAGCTAGGTAGGCTCGGGGTGGGTCAGAAGTTGGTCAACTGGGTGGCAAACTGGTTGACTGGCAGAAAACAGAGAGTGGTGGTAAATGGTATACAGTCAGAAGAGATGCAAGTACAAGGGGTACCTCAGGGATCAGTCCTGGGGCCAGTCCTATTCAACATCTTCATTAGTGACCTCGCAGATGGACTAGAGGGTAAGGCTTGTCTGTTTGCAGATGACACCAAGATCTGCAACAGAGTAGATGATCCAGATGGGGTGGGCAGAATGAGAAGAGATCTGGATAAACTAGCAGAATGGTCAGAAGAGTGGCAACTGGGATTTAATGCAAAGAAGTGCAAAATCATGCACATAGGGAAGAGAAACCCTAAGCCACTTATAGGCTGGGAGGAGTTGCTAGCAGTCACAAAGGAAGAAAGAGACTTGGGCATCATCATCACTGATGACCTAAAATCATCCAAGCAGACCTCTAAAGCAGTAGGTAAGGCTAGGGGTGTTAGGGTGTATTAGTAGAGGTATCACAAGTCGTAAGAGGAGGTAATAATCCCTCTGTACAAGAACATTGGTTAGGCCCCATCTGGAGTACTGCATGCAGTATTGAGGCCACACCTTCACAAGGACATTAACAAATTGAGGCAGTCCAGAGAAGGGCACCAAAATGGTGCAGGGACTGCATCAGAAGACATATAAGGACAGATTAACGGAGCTCAATATGTATACCCTTGAGCAAAGGAGAGAGGTGATATGATCGAGACATTTAAACACCTTAAGGGCATAAACAAGGTGAAAAGAGTCTAACATGTTTAAATATAAGAAAATAGCAGGACAAGAGGACACAGCATGAGATTAGAGGAGGCCGATTAAGGGGAATGTGAGGAAATTCTTTTCACAGAAAGGGGTGGTAGATGCATGGAATGGCTTACCACAAGAAGTGGTAGCTATGAATACAGTGCAGGGCTTCAAACAGGCATGGGATAGGCATAAGGGAGCAATACAAATGACTATGAATAGATAGGTCACTGACAGAGCAAAGGCCGATGGTACATTTATAAGGTAGAAAAAGAAATGGGCAGACTGGATGGGCCTTGCGGTCCTTATCTGCCGTCAACTTCTATGTTTCTATGAGTTCACCTCGTCAGCTAACTGCCTTGTCATGGCTCCTTCCTAAACACACCTACATACCGCATATACAGGGATCTACTCAGCTAACAGGAAGCTTCTAATTACTGGCTTATTCCCATGATCTCAAGGGTCTTCACTGTACCATGTACAAACTACTCACTTTACTCCTTTGCTACTACTTCTGCATTCCATGCAGGTTTGTCACATACTAATAGTACTGACCCACTTGCAGGTCTATACTTGCTTCTGCAATAATTACTGTCACTTACCAGCATACTCCGCTTTAGCCCTTGGGATCACTGCTGCACCTTCTACCACTGCTCAACAATCTGTCTTGCCCAACGGGGCTGAAGGTGTCACTGCATCACTCTGAATGACCTGTGCCCCTATGGGGCCGGAGGTCCCTTGAACTTCTATTACTAACATACAGAATCACCTACTTACACGACCTGCTTCACCCATCCAGGCCTGGAGGTTCGATATCTTCTGCTCCATACCTGCCTCCCCCAACATTGGGGCCGGGAGGTTCGCATATTCTACTCTATGACAGCCTGTCCACCATGTCTGCTAGCCTTTGAGGAGCTCTTTGTTCCACTATGGATTTACATCTGGATTAGTTTGGATATTCACCATGACTCCTTTGGATGTTTCTGCCTTGCCGCTTAAGTTTATATGGATTACTACTATTCCACTCCTGTCAGGACACTTAGCTGAACCCTATCTGGAAGACCTTCTATCTCATGTTTTAGGCCTTGATTTTATGTTACTCCAGTGCTATAAGGTTTATTAGATCCCGTTACATTGCTACTTCGTCCGATTCAGTCCTCAACTGTACAGATACAGTTTCTAGTGAGCTATATTACTCAGAAAATGAGAAGCTCTTCGATTTACGTGCTTAAGTACATTCCCTCAATGTTCCGCTGTGTACCTTACATAATCTATTCAATACTACTGTTCTGCTACTATGTCTGCATCATGCAGGTCGAAATTACTGCTACTACAGCTGACCTACGCAGGTCCACTCTTTTACTTTAACTGTTCATACTTACCTGCTTCGCCCTCACAGGGCCAGGAGGTTCATCACAAGCTTTGCCCATTTCTACCACCTGCTTCACCCCTCGGGGCCTGGAGGTCTATCAAGCTTTATGTCTACCTATTCATATGAATCTATTGCTAAGTCACTGTTACTTGCTCACCCACTCCGGACCGGAGGTTCCTACAACGCTGTCCTCTCTAGCTGGTAACCTTCATCTAGCTCCTATGCTTCATCATCAAGGCCTTCATCTGCAAATGTGCCTATCAGTACATCAACCACCAGCCTTCATTTTCTGGGTTTAGAGACATAGTCTTTGGTCACAGGTGCTCTTAGAGAAGATGTCCTTGCCTTTGGATTGTTTGACTATGCTACTGTCGACACTTCGAATTGTTTGCGTTTGACCATGATTCCCAATCTACTATCCGATTCTGCCCTGTACACTGATTTTTTGGATTAGGAATTCACTAGAAGGATGTGCTGCCATATTCACCCGACACTCAGCTTCAGTACTTGGATTCCAGCTTCCTTGCTTCATTGGATCAGGATCTACAACTTTGGAATTCAGAGAAGCCAACAAATTAATATCTTAATTTAGAATTATTCTCCTTTAGTATGTCCAGGACGGGTGGTCAGTAGCCATGGGTCCTCAGAGGTTTCACCCAAGGGTATTTTTTTTTCCTCTCCTATGTGCTACTGGCCACACTCTCTGGAGTTGGAGGAGATAATCATTTGATAATCACTATTTTGGGGGTGATCTCTTCCTACTTAACTAAGCATCCTTCCTACAGTGGGATACAGAGAAAGGCCAAAACATCAAGTCGTAACAAGTTATTCATCAGTTCAAGCATCTAAGCACCAAGCATATACTATCCAGTTCACATATACTATAATCACTGACTTGCTCATGTCTATGCTGAAGTACCTAAGCACTAATCACTTCATACGACTTATACCTAGTAAGCATTGCCCTACTTACTGGTCTGGCCTCTGTATTCAAGCACAACCTACATCATTCAGCTACAGTACGTAGCACAAGCACTGAGCTATGAATTACACATAATCTACCAGATATAGATTGAAGTACCCACACTGTGGCATCACAAAAAAGCAAGGAATTCCTAGCCACACTACAGGAAGCAGACCTAAGTCAACTAGTGACACCACCCACAAAGGGTAACATGATTCTAGATCTGATATTCACAAATAGTGATAGGGTTCTGGGCGTCGAAGTATGGAACCACCTGGGCAACAGTGACCATAACATGGAATGGTTCAGAGTAAAAAGGACTGAAGACTCCACACACTCCACACTGAAGGCTTTGACTTCAGGAGGGCAGACTTCACAAAAATGAAGGTCTGCCTGACGGACAATCTTAGTAACACAACAGAAGGGACCATTGAGGAATGTTGGACAAAGATGAAGGGTGCAATAACAATGGTCACATCACAGTGTGCCTGTCAGGTTAGTAAGAACAAAAGGAACAAAACCCCACTATGGTTTTCCAAGGAGGTGGCAACCATGGTGAAAGAAAAGTGCATAGCCTTCAGAAAGTACAAGGAGTCAGGAAACGAGGTGGACAAAACAGAATACAAACAGAAACTAAAAGAGACAGGAAAGTGATAAGAAATGCAAAGGCTCAGACAGAGGTTAGGATAGCTCAGGAAGTACAAAAGGGTAACAAAACCTTCTACAGGTACGTAAGAGAAAAAAAAAGAAGACCAAAGTGGGCATTGTTAGAATCACGAAAAAGGATGGACAACCCACAGAGCTAGACGGGGAGAAGGCATAGGCACTCAATGAGCACTTCTGCTCAGTCTTTTCACAGGAAGCAGATGGAAGTCAACCAACAATAAGGCACAAAGAAGTGTCCAATTGAAGGAGTAGACACAGGTCCCTTCACAGAGGAAAGAGTCCTAGATGAACTAGACACGTTAAAGCTATGGGGTCATATGGGGTACATCCAAGAATACTTAAAGAACATGGGAGAGTACTGGCAGCTCCCTTAGCAGTGTGCTTCATAGAAACATAGAAACATAGACTTTGATGGCAGATAAGGACCACTTGGCCCACCTAGTCTGCCCATTTCCCTACCTAGAGGATAAGCTGCAGATCCTATTTAACCAACAGCCTATTTCTTCCTACCCCCCACAAAAATTGCCTTAAGTCTGTCCCATGCATTCTTGAATTCTCCCACAGTTTTAGACTCCACAACCTCCTCAGGAAGGCTGTTCCATGTGTCCACCACCCTCTCTGTGAAAAAATACTTCCTCACATTGCCCCTGAGCCGTCCCCCCTCTATCTTCAAATTGTGTCCCCTTGTTCTTGCACATCTCTTTTTCTGAAAGATGCTACCCTCTTGGACTTTGTTGATTCCATTGAGGTACTTAAATGTTTCTATCATGGCCCCCCTCTCCCTCTTTTCCTCAAGGGTATACATATTAAGCTCCTTTAACCTCTCCTCATATGGCTTCTCTTGCAGACCCTGCACCATTTTAATTGCCCTACTCTGAGCTGCCTCCCTCCTGTCTATGTCCTTGCGGAGATGGGGTCTCCAAAACTGGACGCAGTACTCCAGATGGGGTCTCACCAACTGTCTGTACAGGGGGATAACAACTTCCTGTTTTCTGCTGGTGATGCCATCCCCTATACATCCCAGTATTCCCCCAGCCCTCCCTACTGCCTTCTCACATTGCTTTCCAACCTTAAGGTCATCTGATATGATTACCCCCAGGTCCCTTTCCATTTTTGTTGTTGTTACTACCTCCCCCATTGTGTAATCTTTCCCTGGGTTTTTGTTTCCCAGGTGCATTACTTTGCACTTCTTTGCACTGAATCCAAGCTGCCATGCTTCTGACCATTCCTCCAACCTTGCCAAGTCCCTTCTCATCCCTTCCACGCCTCCTTGTGTATCAACTCTGTTGCAGATCTTTGTGTCATCTGCAAAGAGGCATACTTTTCCTTCCAGTCCCTCTGCAATGTCACTTATAAAGACATTAAAAAGGACTGGACCCAGTACTGAACCCTCACGGTACCCCACTAGTAACCCCTCTTTCTTCAGAGTGGACTCCATTTACAATTACTTTCTGTGTCCTGTTGTTCAGCCAATGTTTTACCCAGGCTACCACCCTGGGACACACTCCAACGCTGGTTAATTTGACTACTAATCTTTTGTGTGGGACTGTGTCAAATGCCTTGCTAAAGTCTAGGTATTTCATGTCCACAGCCCCTCTCTGGTCTACTACTTTGGTCACCCAGTCATAGAAATCAATTAGATTCGTCTGACATGACCTTCCCACTGTGAACCCATGCTGCCTTGGCTCCTGTGCCCCACTGGCCTGTAGGTACTCAACAATTCTTTCCCTACCACAGAGGTCAAACTGACAGGTCTGTAGTTTCCTGCCTCTGTCTTGCTCCCATTTTTGTGAAGGGGAATCACATCAGCCTTCTTCCAGTCCTCCGGTACCACACCATCCTCCCATGATTTGTTATAAAGGGTAGTCAGTGGTGTCACTCGTTCTCTGCTTAATTCTTTTAGAATTCTGGGGTGAATTCCATCTGGCCCCATTGCTTTGTCCACCTTCAGTTTTAGGAGTTCTTTCAGAACCCTTTCTTCTGTGAAAGGACTGGGATTGACCCCCTCTCTAGAGTGCTTCTGTTAATTGGATTAGACACCTCCCCCACTTCCTCTTTTGTTAGTACTGAACAGAAGTATTCATTCAGTATCCCTGCTTTTTCACTGTCACTCTCTGCCCATCCACCATCCATTCTATTCAGCCTCACTATCCCTCCCTTTGTCTTTCTATGCTCCCTGATATACCTATAAAAGATTTTATCCCCCTTCCTAACAGAGTAGGCTATCTTTTCCTCAGTTTGTGCCTTTGATATTCTGACTACCGTCCCTGCTTCTTTCTGCCTTAACTGGTACAGTTCTCTGTCCTGCTCCTTCTGTGTTTCCTTATACTTCCTAAATGCTATATTTTTCTCCCTAACCTTCACCGCCACTTCTTTTGAGAACCATAGTGGCTTTTTCTTTTGTTTTGATTTGTTTATTTGCTTCACACAAAGGCTTGTTGCCTCTGTAATGGCAGTTCTGATATTTCCCCATTGTTGCTCCACCCCTCCTTCTAGCCTGTTTGCTAGTGCTTTTCTAAGGCACTCTCCCATCTTGCCAAAGTCAGCCCTCCTGAAGTCCAGAACCCTCACTTTTGTATGGCTTGGCTCTGTAGCTGTGTTTATTGTGAACCACACTGTTTGGTGGTCACTTGTTCCCAAATGGCTACCCACTTCTAGATCTGAGATCCTCTCACTGTCCCCATTTGAGAGTATGAGGTCTAAGATTGCTCCCTCATGAGTAGGTTCCAAAACTAGCTGTCTGAGGCATGCCACCTGAAGGGCATCAAGAATGGCCCTGCTTTTGGACGTGGCTGCAGCAAAGATGCTCCAGTTAACATCTGGCATATTAAGGTCCCACATCAACAGTATCTCCCCTTTCTCTGCCATCCTAAGGATGCCTTCTATCATAACCTTGTCCATTCCCACCCCCTGACATGGGGATCTGTGTACAACCCCTATGTGGAGTGTGGTGCCATTTCCAGTCTCTAAGGTGACCCACAGTGCCTCCTCTCCTCCCTGTTTACTCTTTTGTTCAGTTGCTTTCATCCCTTCCCTTACATAGAGAGCTACTCCCCCCCTCTGCCCTCTCTGTCTCTCCTGTAGGTTGTGTACCCTGGTATGTTAACATCTCAGTCATGGTTCCTTGTGTACCATGTTTCTGTGACTGCTATGATATCCAGGCATCCCTCTTCCATCAAGGCCACAAGTTCAGGGAGCTTGTTGCCCAGACTACGGGCACTGGTACTCATTACCCTCCATTTCTTGATGGCCTTACCCATTTTTGCCCCATCCCTGTCCTTATTGCATTGGTCACTTTCTCCATTTACCCCTGCGCTTCTCCCTATTGACATCTCTATGTTGGTGTCTTCCTCACTTAGTACCCTGATTTTTTGGGGGCTAGGATTTCCCTGCTCCTTTCCAGTGCCTCCCCCCTTGGCTAGTTTAAATGCTTGCCAATGAAGTATTTAAACCTATCACCTAGGATCCTGGTTCCCCTCCTGGACAGATGCAGACCATCACATCAGTATAGGTCTGCATCCATCCAGGTGGACCCCCAGTCCCCAATGAAGCCAAATCCCTGAGCTCTGCACCAGTTTTTCAACCACTGATTGAATCCCATGGTGTGGAGCACCCTAGCCTCATCTGTGCCATAGACAGGCAGCACCTCCAAGAAGGTTACTATGTGTGCTATTTGTCTAAGGCCCCTCCCCATCTCTACAAAAGCTTCTTGCACTGCTCTGATCCCTTTCTTAGCCAGATCATTTGTCCCTAGGTGGACAATGACATCCAGCTCCCTCCCCTGTGTAGCTGCTCCTGTGATCCTGAGGATTCGCTCCCTGTCCCTCCACGCCATGGCGCCAGGCAGGCATCTTACCTCCCTCTCCCCTTCCTCCCCCAGTTCTACCTTCCTAACAATGAAGCCCCCCACCAGGAGTTGTTTCCTTCCCCTGTGCAGGTCCCATGCCACCCTCCTGTGGATCTCCTTTATGGAGGTTCCCAGCATCCTCCTTGGTCTCCACTGTGGGTGCCTCCATAGAGGAACCACACTTTTCCAGAACAGCATAGAAATTGTGGAGAGGTACAACTGGAGGGATGCGCCTCTGTTCCACCAGCCTCACCCTCCCTGAGCCCACTGTGGTCCAACCACTCATCTTTCTTGGCAACCTCTGAGGCAATGGCAGTGACCCTGGTGGTCCCTGGGTGAGAGGGGAGGTCCCACAAATCCTGGACAACTCAGCCTGGAGATGAACAACCTCCTCCCTCAGCCCACAGAGGTGCCTGCAGATGGGACAACACTGCATCCTCCAGAATGTGTCCTGGAAGACTGCTGCTTCACAGCCACTGCACTGCACCACTCCCATCATGTCTTTTTTCTGGCCCCCTAACTGTTGTTTGGAATACTTACTCTTTCCTCTGTTTGTTTCTTTTCTTTTTTTTTCTTCCCCTACTTACTTACTGCCTCTGTGCCCTTTTAGCTCCTGATCTTCCTGTTCTAAGACAGGAAGTTCCTATTTTTCTCAATAGTCTCCTTACTTGCTCAGAGTCAGACCTCCAGCAGCTGGGGGACGGAGAGCTACTCTTGCCCTTCTAGGATGGTGAGTCTTTGGTGGCTCTGTGATCACTCACTTCCTGCTCCCAAACAGGAAGTTCCTGTTGTCAGTTAAGTCTTGTGCCTATAAAAGTAGAACTGGTTTAGGGTGGGGGGTGGAGGGGAGGGAAGGAGGGCAATATAGTCCCAGTACAGAAGTTTTAGTTATACCAGTAGCTCCTTCCTCCTCGTGTTCTGTCTGTTCTCTGGCAGAAGCTATCTAGGGCAGTGCTTAAATCTGGTTTTAATCTGGCTCCTTCTAGCTAAGCCACTCCCCTTACTTTGCAAATCTTTCTACACTTAGTTAATTTCACAGATAACAATTCCCTTCTGACACCTGTGACAAGCACCTAGATAAGTGCACAGATAACACAGATAACAGATAACAATTTACTTCAACTACTTCTAACAAACACACTAACTCTTTTTTTTTTTACCCTAAATTGAAGGTCCCAGTACACGATTTCTAGTTCTTAGTCTCAGTAGAGAAGTTTTAGTTATACCAGCAGCTCCTTCCTCCTGGTGTTCTGTCTGATCTCTGGCAGAAGCTTCAACAAATCGTTGAGGAGTGGGGAGGTGACAGAGGACTGGAAGAGAGCAACAGTAGTACTGCTCCATAATAGTGGAAGCAAGGAACAGCCAGGAAACTACCATCCAGTTAGTCTAACATCAGTCATGGGAAAACTGATGGAGTCCCTGCTGAAGGAAAGAATTGTAGCTTTTTTGGAGCAAACTGGTCAACTTGACAAATATCAACACAGTTTCACGGCAGGGCTATCCTGCCAGACAAACCTGGTTGATTTTTTCAATTGGGTCACCAAAACAGTGGATCAGGGCGGGCAGTGGATGTGGTTTACCTGGACTTCAGCAAAGTTTCTGACTCTGTTCCTTACAGGAGACTAATCAAAAAACTGGAGAACATGGGAGTCGGGCCTGAGGTAACAAACTGGATCAGAAACTGGTTACATGGGAGAACTCAGAGAGTATTAGTGAATGTCACTCTGTCAGAAGAGGGGAGGGTGACTAGTGGGGTCCTGCATGGCTTGGTTCTGGGGAAGATGCTCTTCAACATATTCATCAGCGACAATGCAGATGGACTGACGGGAAAGGTGTGCCTGTTTGCAGATGACACCAAAATTGGCAACAGGGGGACAGCATAGCATGGAAGCTGATCTCCGAAAACTGGAGGAGTGGTCCAGGACCTGGCAATTGAAATTCAATGCCAAAAAATTCAAGGTCATGAACCTTGGAAAACGTCATAACCCAGAGAAACTATACTCAATGGGAGGAGAGCAGCTGGTGGCTACTAGGCAGGAGCGAGACCTGGTGGTGATCATATCAGATGATCTCAAGGTCAGTAAATAATGTGAAAAGGCAGCACTAAAAGCTAGTGGCATCCTGGGATGCATAGGGAAGGGCATCACAAGCAG
This sequence comes from Neoceratodus forsteri, assembly GCA_016271365.2. Taxonomy (NCBI): domain Eukaryota; kingdom Metazoa; phylum Chordata; order Ceratodontiformes; family Ceratodontidae; genus Neoceratodus; species Neoceratodus forsteri. Next base: position 1,372,677,427 of record CM057456.1, read on the forward strand.
AAGGCATGAAGCAATCATGCCCCTGAATCAGTCCCTGGTAAGGCACTCATCTGGAGTACTGTGTCCAGTTCTGGAGGTCACACCTCAGGAAGGACATAGCTCGGCTGGAGACAGTACAGAGAAGAGCAACAAAGATGGAGCAGGGCTTGCATCAGAAACCTTACAAGGCAAGACTAGATGACTTCAAATTATACTCCCTAGAGCAACGCAGGAATCATGGGGACATGATCAAAACATTTAAATACCTTAAAGGCAACAACAGGGTACACATGCAGAACCTCTTTCAGTTAAAAGACTACAACAGGACTAGAGGCATGACCTTAGACTTAAGGGAGGAAAGTTCAGGAGCAACATGAGGAAATTCTTTTTCACAGACCACGTTGTGGAACCATGGAATAGTCTGCTGGAAAGGGTGGTGGGAGCCAAGATGGTGGGGGAAATAAAGTGGGCATGGGACAGACAATGTGGGATACTCAAGCAGGCAGCCAAGTAAGGGGGGGGGGGGAGTTGAAAACCAAGGGCAGACTTGATGGATCATATAGTCCCCATCTGCTGACAATGTCTATGTTTCTACATTTCTATGTTTAAGATGTGTCCCTGATCTTGGTCATTTGTCCCTTAATTGCCCTGTCCCTGATTTGCAAGGCAGGAGGTTGACATGTATGTTTCTGGCCATCTTTTTTTTTTCTCCCAAGTAAAAAAAACTTGAAAGATTCATCAAATTTCATTGCAAATAGAAAACTATATGAATACACCGAATTAACAAATGGTGCCTTAGGAGATCCACGCTACAGCTACTGAAAGTTCCCCACTGTCACACTTCACAGGGACAACGCACTTTTGCTTATCGAGCGCCACTCTGGTTCAATGGCTTCAGCCCAACCATCTCCTCTGCCCCAACAATTGGTTTTGTTTAAAACTAGTCTCCGGGACTATCTCACTACCAACAGCTCCTGTGACTGCCCAACTTAACCTTGTTTCTCCACTTCCCTTCCTGCTCTAGTTGTTCCCCTTCCCTCCTCACTGGATTCTACCCTCACATCTTGGTATACCCAATCTGCACTTTGCACCCTCTCCCCACCCTTCCTACATTCCTTCTGCCCCCCTTCCCTCTTCCCTCTCCCCTCTACCTGTGACTCTGGCACTTCTTATCTGTTGTCTATTTTCTCTAACAAATGCCGCTGGCTGCCTTGCTTACAATGCTACCCTTGAATTGTATTAATCTGTACTCTGTTTGCAATGTCCACATTGTCGTAATGTCTGTCTTGATGTTCCCCATAATTTGTATTTCTCTGACGTGGAACCTTTGTAAAAGAGCCAAGGCTCAAAGGTATTTGTAATCCTAGACTTGATAAATATAAATATAATAACAATGAAACTGGAAGATGCCTAAAATCTTTTATAGTGACCTAATGGTAGGGTCAAATGCCTTGACTAATTTTGTTGCACTACTGCCTTAGATAAATAAAATATCTGGCTGATCCCCCCCCTCCTGCTACCAATGTCATGGCATCCAAACAACATCAATGCCAGCCAGCATGTTTTAAGTATGGTCTGTCTGGTGTTTTCCTCATAGGTCTGCTTGCTTCCCCCCCCACGGGTATATAGTCACTTCTTTGTAAGCATACACTTTCTTGATTATCTGTTTATTTGTGCCTCCTTGGATTTTGCTGCTGGATGCTGTGTGGCTGTCTGTGGACTCTCACAGCCCTTATATTCTTTTCTCTCCCCTTGTTTTAGTAACAGCCCCTTGGAGCCTGCCTGCAGCCACAATGCGCCATCCCTTACTGTTCTCGGGGAGCGCTCAACCCTTGCCTGTGACCTGCAGGCTTTCACAATTAAATTGCAATTTAGCCTACCAGGCATTGCTATAGTCCATGGTGTGACTTACACTGTGCGGCACTCACCACTGCTGCCTCCAATCACCCTAAATGCCCCACCCACACATGTTTCTATTGCCATGGGAGCTGCTTCACTTAACGGCAGCTCCTTGTTTCTGCTCACTGCTAGCCACTGCCCACATGGACAACTTCTGCGGCTGAAATGGCAGTTTGGGAAACTGAGGAGATGAGTTTCCTCCACCTCCAGCTGGTTCCTTTCCTCTCTTGTTCTCTTTCCTACCCATGCGGAGTAGGCCGCAGTGTGGGCTCCATATGGTCTGGAAGTTGTGCAGTCAATCGAACAGTCAACTGCATCTATTACTACTTTTGAAACCTTGACTAACTGTGAGATTTGCAGCAAGGTTAAGGAGCAGCCACATGTATACAAAAGTGTACATTATTTTTTTAGAGCTATACTCAGAAAACGCACACATTTTCATTTCTTAAAAATGGCAGCCCTGAAACTGTAAATATCAAAGGAGCCTTATGTTGCTGACTAGCCAAATAAAGGCTATAATCATGGTTATAAGCTTTCAACTGTAGCCCCAGCATACCCTCCTCCTGCTTCTGCTCCAACAAAGCACTTACTCATCACTAGGACTATGGGAGACCCCACTAGACCCCAGGGAGGGTAATATTTTTTTTTTTTTAAAGCTAGCCTCAATCATCCAGGAGCTGCCCCACTAAACCACCAGGGCAAAATTTTACACTGTGCCCCCCCAGTGGCATTTCCTAGCCCACAAGATCACCAGTGTTCTCCATTTATTAACCTACAGGCTTGCTAGCCCACCAAGAGCCTTCACTAGCCCACCTGGGCTACAATAGTAAAATACTGGCCACTAGGGGTGTGCAAATACCCTAGTTCAAATATTTTATTCTGGCCCCAAATAGTTGGGTATTCGGGAGGGGGATGTAATTAAAAAAAAAATGAAAAGAAATTAGCAGCTCCCCACCCTCCTCCACAGCCCCAATAACCAAATCCAGCCCCCCCACACCTCTGTAGTTACCCAATCCCCTCCCCCAGCATCCTTCAAAATTAAGGCATTGGCGTAAACCCACCCCACCTCCACGGACAGCTGCCTCGCAAATGAAGCCTGCACTTGCCCACTTTCTGTACTGAAATTATCTGATCATTTCAATATAGAGACTGGAGAGCAAGCGTGGGCAGGAATGCTTCACTCTGCAGTTGGCCAGCCATAGAGTGGGTGGGTTTGAGCCGGTTGCCTTAATGAAATATATGAGTTGGGTGCTGTACAGGAGGAGGGTTTGTGGGTGCTGCCAGAAGGGGTTGGGGGTTGTTGATGATGGGGACATGGAAAAATCCAAATGAGTGCTTGCTTAGATTGGCAGGCAGCCATGGAGGCAAGTGGGTTTGTGCTGGTCACCTTAAAATTAATTTACTATATGAATTGGGTGCTGGGGGAAGGATGGTTGGTGGGTGCTGCCAGCAGGGGGTGGGGTGTTGGGAAAATTCAAGTTTTGAAGTGCAAACAAGTGCTTAGATTGGCAGCTGACTGTGAAGGTGAGCGGGTTGTGTTGGTCATCCATCGTGGGACTTGAATTGTGGGTGCTGGGGAGGAGGAGGATGAGATTGGGTTACTGACGGGGGGGATCAGGGGCTTGGATTTAGTGATTTGGGCTGTGGAGGAGGGCAGGGGACTGTATTTTTTATATAATTTTCCCCCTTCCAAACCACACTTCCCTTCCTCTTTTTCTGCACCACTACTATATTTTTCTCCACTAACCTAATTTTATTTTTATTTTGCTGGTCTGACAGAATATGGAATTGTACCCCATCAGATAAGTACAGTTTTGTGCTTATCCTGTTCTTTCCATATTGTTGTCCCCCTAAGAGCTACCGATCCTTTCTGACCCCCTTTTCTGTTATTTTATTTATAGGTGCATTGGCTGTTTTATTTACAGGTGTGGCAGACAACATCTCAGACTCCTACCTCTGGCTCCATAGTGCTCGGGTAAGACCCTCTATTTAACCTGTATTCGGTGGGTTGACTGTAACAGGGCAACTGTGCCTGTTACAAAGGGAGTTTTCTGTGTGTCTTTATGGTGGAAGTAGAAGCTACCTAGGAAACTGAGCCCCTACCCCATTTTGTTACTGTTCCTGTACCCACCCACTCACTTAATGGGTTCCCTCACCCCTCTTGCTAGTCTCCTGTGGGGGTTCTTCCAGTGAGTAATCATTTTCTTTCTTTGTAAAGGCCAGGCTTTGACTTTTGAGGTACCTAATAAGAACTTTGGTCATAATGGGACAAAGTTTACACATGGAACAGTTCTGCATCTCACAGACTACATTTATGGGCAGTTCTGCCAGAGAACATAGTTGCCTTTTCTTGATCTTATTTTTTATTTATTTCAAAAAGTTTCACCAGGAGAGACATACTGAACTGTGAACAACTCATTTACAGATGCATCCTAGAGGAGAGGGGAGAAGGAAGTGTGTAAACATATACATACAGAGTATAAAATATTTGCAGAGTAAAAACATGTACAGTGTTCATAAATTAAACATTGACTAAACATTGCAAGGCACAGAGTGTATACACAAGAATTATTTACCGAAATACAGCAACAACAGTAGACAACTTAGCCTTCTGGAGTGGGGCAAAGTGGAACCAAGGGAGGACATAGCAGCCAAGGACTACCATCAAGGGTAGAAGTGCACAGAGAGTGAGAGAAAGTATAAGGATGAGCAGAGGGAGGGAGGCATGGTGACAAGAGGAGGCCAGGCAGTGTGGGTTAAGGTAAAGGAAGTGATGGATGAAGAGGCAGAGAGGTGGTGGTGGGGGGGGGGGAGGTAATGAGGGGGAAGGGAGATCTGAACTATGGGAAACAGGAGGGAGTGGGAAGAAGGCACATAAGAGGCATGGGGCAGTAACAGGAGGGGAAGGAGTCGAGGGCAGTTACAGGAGGAGGTGAAGTATTTGTGTAGAGGACTGGAATAGAAGTAGAAGGAGGTAGCAAAACAGATAGGGAGAGGAAGGGAATTTCAGAGTTTGGGAAGGCAGAAGGAGAAAGCAGCTTGGTCAGCCAAGGTCCATCTAGGTGGAGAGTTATAGAGTGGGGGCTTAGAGCTGCAGAGGGAATAGGGGAGTTTGAAGGTGAGGAGAGAAGAGAAGAAAGGTAGGATGGGAGGGAGCTCAGCCAGTGCTTAGCAATAAGGGAGGAGCCATGAATAAAACATCTTGCTGCAAGAGAAGGAAGAGAAAGGAAAGTGTAGAGGTGGCAGTGGTGGGTCCAGTGGGGGCAATCTAGGGAAAACCTACAGAAGGAGTGGTGGGGTGGGTCCAGTCTGGCCAGGGTAGAGTTGGGTGCACTACCATAGATAGTGTCACCATAGTCAAATAGGGGGAGAATCATTCTCTGTACAATGGCTCTGCACACTGGCAGAGGTATATATACCCACGGTTCTTATACAATGCACCCAAATTTAAGGTACAGCTTTTTGTGTAAGGAGTTCACTTGAACAGAGAAGCTTAGGTGATGGTCAAGCCACACCTCTAGGTACTTGAAAAATGAAATTTCTTCAAGGGTTGACCTGTCTAGGGTGTGGTAAGTGGGCAGTGCTGATAGTCTAGAGACTTTTGCCTGGCTCCAAATGTCATTGAGATAGTCTTTATTGCATTTAAGGAAAGCTGATTAGAGCAGAACCAATGCTGGATATTGGTGAAATCCAGCTGAAGTCTGTTCGTCAGATCAATGAGGGAGGAGGTTGAGGCAAATATAACAGTATCATCAGCATACATGTGTATGAATTCAGATGAACATGCAGAAGGGAGGGAATTTAGAAAGATGAAGAGGATAGGTCCAAGCACAGAGCCTTGTAGGATGCCAGTGTGGATGGGGCGGCAGTGAGTTGACAATTTTAACAGACTGAGAATGAAACCAATCAGTGGCTCGACAAGAGAGCCCAGCAGTGGATAGCTTGGCTAGGAAGAGTGGGTGGGCTACTGTGTCAAAGGCTTTAGCCAGGTCGACAAAGATTGCACAGGTGATCAGGCCCTGGTTCATACCAGTCAGGATAGCATCAGTGAACCTGAGGAGGGAGGTGGTTGTGGAGTGAGACTTAAGGAAACCAGACTGGAAAGGGAAGAGGAAGGAGGAGGAGTCAAGAAATGGAGAGAGTTGTGAAAGTACCACATGTTCATTTAGCAAGGGTAGGGAGATATGGGGTGGTTGTTGCCTGGAGCTGAAGTGTCACCACCTTTAGGGAGGGGAATGACAGTGGCTAATTTTCAAGAAGTGGGGACAGAAGCCAAGGAGAAAGAGAGGTTCTTAAGAGCTTCTATCCTAGTCAGACCAATCCCCCATATGCACAATTTATGGGACATCAAAGTCCTTGCCTCACTTTGCCAGGAAGGGCAGTTTTGAACAGTTGGGAGATAAGGGGCTATTGGCAGGTAAAACATACAGTCCAGAGAAAGGTAAGAGTGAAGAAGGGTCCTGAGGGGACAGATAGAGTGGCACCACAATCTGAAACTGTGAAGAAGGAGAGACCTGCAGGATGGAATAAACTGTTCCTCTAAGGTGACCTTACGTTGGCACATATCCACTCACCTGGTAGGTGTTGCGGAGGCGTCACATCCCCAGAGTGGAGCTGGCAGGGACACATTGAAGGTGGAGCTCACCCACCCTTCAAATGGCCTTGTTGGGTTTTTGGCAAGGCCACCTCTTAGGACCACAGCCTGGGGTGGGATAAATGGAGAGTGTATTAGGAGGAATAAATCCCACAGCAGCACATTATAGATGAAGCAGCCCCCCACTCCACAGGAGGGTCTCCTCGACTCCTCCCACACCTCACTGACTCCACTCCACTGGCCCCAACTGTTGAGTGAAAAATGTTCATCCTGGCTTGGGGGTGTGCTGGTGTGACCCGCCCATGGGGGATAAGCCATGGGTTATAGTGGGGGTACCCAGAGGGTTGTTGAGCAAAGGCTGGTGTTGTGTTGAATCATCAAGGGGGAAGTCATATGGCGGGCAGAAGGCTTGAGCAGGTGGAAGGAGGTCTTGGCAACTGGCAAGACAAAAATGAAGGATAGGTGTGGTGGGATACAGCAGTCCTGTGGGACTCCCTACAGGTACAAACATTTAGTTTCATAAATTATTTAGCCAGTGCCAGAGATGCCCTTAGCTCACTAAGGATATTCCAGGGACTCTAGAAGAGAGGGGGAGAGAGAGAGAGATGACTGGGATCAGAATATTGGTGTATGGTCAGGCAACCCTCTACACCCACTCTAGAAATGCAGAGTTTGTTTTGTGGATGTCCAGGCAGAGAGGGACGCGTAGCCACAAATGCTGTCCTTTGGCAAGTTTAGTGCACCCCCCCAATGCTCACCTTACATACCATGGAGTTTGTTTTGTGGATTGAGCTGCTACCAACAAATGCCCCCTGGAGCACATCTGTTTGACCTGCATATGTAGCAGGGTGCTTTGGCTGGATTGGGTGTACACCTTTCCTCACTGTGGATGCCATAGGGTGCCCTGATGGTGCACATCCTGTGTGTATGGTGTGCTCAATCTTTTCTCAGCCCTCAGCATGTGGAGTAGGTGCTGGGAACCTTTTAAGGATTGGGCCCTTGGTCCTCCACCCATTGCAGCAAGCTAGAATAGGCAGAAATCCACCCTGCTTCATTCACACCACTGTGGTCCCTGATCCCTATGCCATCTACTTTGCTTCACCACTGTGCCACCCACCTGCTCTGTCCAAATTATGAAGAAAACATGGACACACCTCTGTAGCCTCTACTGTCTCAAGTAGCTACAAGATGTTTGTTTTGCACATGCCCATGCCAAGCAAACATAACTAAGGATGGTATGTATATGCACCAAGGCTGTGCTCATTAAGCAGCTAACAGTCATCTTCATCACCCCCTGCCAGAAATCTGCTTGGGGATTCCATTGAAAAGACCCTAACCACTGACCTTAACAAGGTTTTCTGTGCACCTAGTCTGTGTGACTGCTTTGGAGGCTTTCACCTGACTGTTAATCCAGAAGCTGCTAGCAGGGGTTCCTCAACACCACCATGCTGGTTGGAGCACTTGAACCCAGCTAGCTGGGGGGGGGGGTTCACTCCTTCAGGTAAACATGTGACCACACAGGGGGTCACAGTAAACATGTGACCATGCAGGGGTCACAGAAGTGTGGGGGCTTCAAGTCAGTCACTCAGTAAGTCAGCGTTAAATAGTAGCCTCGAGTCAGCAGGTGAGAAACCTGTCTAGAGGGGAGTGGCATGCATTTCAGGGAGACAGAAAATAAATGGCATGGACTTGACAGAGTATGGGCATGAACAAATTGCTATTAAGAGTCTAAGGTTAAACATAAGGAAAGGAAAGGGTAAATTGTTGAACCAGGAAAGGCAAACTAAGCCGAAACTTGTTTCCAGATGTGACCTGGGAGACAAGGAAGTTAGGTGACTTGCTCAGGATCACACAGTATGCAGGAGGGGGCAGTGGAATGATATATCCTGAAAACTAGAAACTCAATTGTCCGAATTTCACTATGCCGATGCCGACCGCCCAAAACATGGGTACTTGACATTGGGATTTGTCCTGCAACAAACATTTTTTTTTATATTTTTGGGGGGCCTTGCCCCCCCCCACTCTTACATTATAGAACAGAATCCATCATGTGCAAAATCCTAATGTCGGGCAACTGTGTTTTGGGCAGCTAGTGTCTGGATTGTCTGTCTCTGGCAACAGAGTTTGAACCCTAGTGTCTGCATTGATGTATATTTTGCAATGAATATATACTGTATGTATATTTGGAGGGAACAGGATGTGTTTTTTTGGGCACTTCATCACCATATGCAAGCAAGAAGGCAGTATAGCATAGTGGTTAAGGGCACTGGGCTTCAATCCTGGAGAATTGGGTTTGAATCCCATCAGCCCCCACTTATATACTTTGTTTCGGCCATTGGTTGGAAGACATGGGGTCCGATATTCAATTGTTTGCCCGGACGCAAAGGTCAGTTTGCATGTGCAAACAGGGTTTGCATATAGGAATACTGTAGAAGGGGTGCAGTGCAAATAGAGGGACAGGGACCTTAATGTTGGTGCAGTCTAATATTCAGAGCATGTGTCATGCAAAGTTGGTTTGTACAGTCTCATTGTGCGGCACAAATACCACTGACTGAGACCACAACTTATTCTGGAGCAACCCTAACAGTTGGCTGAGGCAGTGGGCCCTCCCCAAGCCAGTTCTGAGCCACCAAAACAGTTCCTGGTGTCCAGTGCCACTCCCCACCCGCACCCATGCCTGATGTTATGAATCTTATTTCCCTGGTGTCAAGCTGTCTCTCCCCCTCACCTGATCACATGTCTGATGTTTGTATCAGACATGGGATCAGGTGGGGGGAAGGACCACTGGACACCAGGAAACTTGTGTGTGTATGTCTGTGTGTGTTTGTGTGTGTCTGTTGAGCATGGGTGCAGGTTGAGGGAGGGACTGCTGCACACCAGGGAACTGGTATTCACACATTGGACATGGAATTGGGTGGAGAGATGACTGCTGGACACCATGGAAATGAGTTTCAAACATTGGGCATGGGATTGGGTGGAGGAAGGGACAACTGGACACCAGAAAAATTGTATGCATGTACTGGGTGGGCGTGGAGGGACCACTAACACTAGGCATCGCTCCACATTCGGGACCAGGCAGTAGGGGAGGTGGGGCTGCAAAAAATCACTCAGCTACCCATGCAAATGAACCCTTAGCACCTTGCATGCCCAATGGGCTCACTTGCATGAGTCCATTTTAAAGACTGTGAGTTGCACTTTGGTGCAGACCATTGTGGTGACATACTTCAGGAGCCAAGTCAGGGCAATGCTAAGTGGCTTAACATGATCCTGTATTCAGTCAAATAGCACTGGTGAGGTTTTCCACTGAATATAGCATCTTTGGGCACCCAAGCTATTGCAATGCAGAGCACTCCATAGGGCCCATTGTGCATTAATAACACCAATACCATGCTCCACTCCAGCCATAGGTGTTGCCAGAACAGAAGGCTGATTGCAATCTCATCACATACAATGCCATAATCCAGCAGTACCGTGTCATCAATAGATCATGCTACCGACACCCTCTTTTTCCAGAGCCACAGCACTTTACCTTCATATACTGCAGTGGCCCCACTGACACACAGCACATTATCTTCATATACTGCAGTGGCCCCTCTGACCCAGTGGATGGAAATCTGGATCAGGAGCTGGTCCTGTGTCTCCCACATTGTTATGTGGCTCACTATCAGCTAGCACTACTTGGGTCAAAAATGAGACCTTACTGTAATAGGACCCAGGCCCTGAGAATGCTAACCTGTTTTCTATCAACTGATATTAGAACCAACCTGAGTGTAACTTGGTGATTTAGGATGTTTTGTTTCAGATACAAGTTCTTAAGATGTTCTCCACTTGCTTTGCAGATGCACACATTAAAGAATGGCGAGGGCACTTGGAGACATAGCCAATCATAAGAAGTTCAGGTAAGCATATTTTTTTATCACATACTGTGTATTTCCATTTTTCAATCTACTTTTGTTACACATCCTGCTTTCATATAAATAAGGTTCAAGAGGGAAGCCTTTTTTCAGAGAAAAGGATGCACAAGAACAAGGGGTCATGCCATGAAGCTGGGGGGTAGAATTGGGAAGAAATGTAAGGAAATACTTCTTCACTGAAAAGCTGGTAGATGCCTTGAATAGCCTCCTTGAGAAAGTGGTGGGAGTGGAAGCTAGAGGGATTGAAGAAGGCATAAGATGGTTATAAGGGAAACTTAGACACAAGGAAGGGGGGGGGGGCAGTAAAGCTGGAGACCAAGTAGGGTCTATGGTGTGACTGTAGGTAGGGAACATGGGGTTGACTAGGTGGGCCCAAGCAGTCCTTATCTGCCTTCAGATTCTGTGTTTCTGTACCTGGCTGTTTGTCATGCCCAACCAAATCATTGTGTTCTCACAAGTAAGCTAACCTTGTGCTATTCTTACACAACCATACCCACCTTGCCCACCCCAGGACTTAACTCTGCCTCCTAGTGACACCCTGGCTTGCCCCCGGAGTGGAGCCATTGGGTGGGGGCTCTACACTAGACAGACTTGATGCTTCATAAGGGAGCGCCTCAATCAGGTAAGTGGCACCTGCAATTAGAGTTGGATGTCCTCCTGCAGCAATTACCTACACCAGCCAGCCTCCCGACTACTAGCAGTACCACTGCATCAATGAGCTGGCTAGGAATCTGTTATTCTTAACTAATAACTATGCAATATGTGGTGCACAATTAATTATTGGCTAATGCTAAACAAGTTGAGTGATGGTAAATGATTATTCTTAACTAATAACTATGCATTACACATGTGGTGTACAGTTAATTATCAACTAATACTCACCAAGTTGAATGTTGATTGTAATGAAATTATTTATTACATAAGCTCAGCTAGTAATTCATGAATGCCAAACTAATACTCAATTCATGGGGATTAGTTAATTCTTAGGCAACAGATCAATAAATAACTGCTGAAACTGTTGAGAATCATTTAGAGGTAGGTTGAACTAGAAGGGGTTAGCAACTAACTAATTTGCATGTGAAAAACTCAATCAACACAAAACTGAAGATTAGTTGAAAATGTATTAATTGTTAGTAATCTGAGGCAGTTGAGCATTTTTTTGTATGGGCTGCCACCTAGCAACATAACCCACCATTACATGTCCTGAACTTGGATCTTCAGTGCAGCTACAGATTCCCTGCATGGGGGAGAGGCAGAAGGGGAAGGGTCATCATCCCCATCCCCCCTTCCAGAGACTCATCAGCCGTGGCAACCTCCCTCCCCACACACACACACACACACTGGATGGTGCAGGGAGCATTACAGCTGTTGTCTTCATAATGCCCTGTGTTGGTTGATGGGTGGAGTAACATTGTTCCCCAGCCACAAGGGAGATCAGTCTTGGGACACTGAATTCTCACCATTCATGATGGCCCCTGAATGACTGAGTCCATTCCAAAACCCAGGTCAGTGGTGTGTTACCTGTCCGGTATCTCCCCCCCCCCCCACACACACACAAAACCCACTTTTTTCCCAACCTCTACAGATCCTCCCTTACTGACACAGTTGATCAGTATTTTTATTCTTCATACTGAGTCATTTTCCATTTTATGTCTACAGGTCTGACAGGATGTTGACCATGTGTAGGAAAACACTGACCATATGTATCAGATAAGTATTGTTTTTTTGTTTATCCTACATTGTTTGTCATACTTAGTTCATAAAGAACTGCAGATCCTTTGTGACCCTGTTGCTGTTCTTGATTTACAGGTATGACTGGCTGTTCTCCTGAGACCCCCTTATTCCAGGCTTTACAGGAACCAGGTAAGATAAAGGTAGTGACTGCCAGTATAAGTTTCTAGGGATGGTCTAGGTGGGCAAAAAGGGGACATGTTGCCAGGGAAAGCTAGTCCTTGGATCTCAATGCTGATTCAGATTGAGGAACATGAAGGATGTAGGTGGTGAAGGCAAATCCTGTGCTCCCAGGGCTCATCCAAATACATGGACAATGGAAACATAGGCAAAGGAGGCCATTCCAGTCATCCCAGGGTTGGTCCATGTTGGGGATACCATGGGCACATAGGTGAGGCAGGCCAACCCCGCTGTCCCAGAATTGGTTCATTGTGGGTGGACTGGGAGGATATAGATGGGGAAGGCTGATATGGTTTGCTGGGCAGAATGGGCAGAGAGGGCAGATGTAGGTAGAGGATACTACTCAGGGGTCCAGGGCTGGTCCCAGCAGAAGAAAATGTGGCATTTATGTGGTAGCAACAAGTCTGGTGGTCCCAGGGCTGATCTGGGTGGGCAATGCAGGCAAATAAGACATTGTTAAAGGAAGACAGTGTGTGGAACCCAAGGCTGGTCCTCGTGCGTGGATAGTGGGGACTCAGGTGGGAGGCTGCTTCTGGCATCTCGGGGCTGGAAGTGTGGTCCAGGTGCTGGGACGTAGGTCAGCTAGGGGTTGGAGGGTGATTTGAGGAAAGAAAGGGTCATCTAGTAGGTGGGAGGGAAGGGGCTGGAACAGTAGTCCAGTGACGGGGATACTGGTTGGTTGAAATGAAGCTGATATGGGTTCTAGAACTGTGGTACAGGTGCTGGAAGAAAGCTAGGGGGTGAAAGACTGGTCTGCAGGGCAGGAAGTATACAGTAAAATAAATATATTGTTTGAACATCTGTTCTGTTATGAAACATGCATGGGCAATATATAAAAACATGTATGAAACAAGAAAGGTAAATATAAAGAACATACATTTTCCAAGAATGTTTGCATCATGAATACATATAGAAAAAACATATTAATAATGTAGATGTAGTGTGGAAGAAATATTTAATATGCATATGATGAAATTCATAAAAACTGTATGTCCAATATATTGTTAATATGAAAATAGTTTAAAACAAAATATGATACCTATATTTTCCAATTTCAGTAAATACTAGGGCAATATATAACAAGCATTTGTCAATGCCGAATGTTTGCTTGCTGGCATTGGCATTGGTAGTGTAGAAGTTACAGAGCTGCATAATAGGAATGGCAGCAAAGTATTGAACTGAAGCCAACCCCACCACCACCCTGCAGAGAGTGACAGGCATTGGGGTGTGCCTTTGGGTCGTCAGGCATAACGACCATGCCATTTCACCACACCCTACCCTGCAGACACTGACGAGTGTCACAGTGTGCCTTCGGGTCTCTGGCCCTTATGCGCACCCCATTCCATCAGGAAATACGGTGAGATGGGTGCGGTATAGGAGAATGGGGTGAAGTTTGGGCCCGAAGAGTCCGAGGCACTCCTTGATGTCTCTCACTGGCTGCAGGGTGTGGGTGGGGGTGGAATGGTATGAGCATGACAGGCAAGAATCCCAAGTCACACCCCTGATGCCTGTCATTCTCTACAGGGTGGGGCGTTATGGTGGGAAACCCTAACGCCTTAGGCATTCATTGGTATTTTCACTCCAAATTTTCAACATGGTTTTTTTGTGACCCCCACCTCATGAACAGTGGCAATATCAGTTTGTTAGCCAAAAACTGCTTTTGCGCAGTGGCTATGGCATTTGGCACCACAGGTGCAAAAACACACTCCAAACAGGACGTAAAAAATGACAGTGGTACTGTTCATGGGGAGGTGTAAAAAATGGCAATGTTGAAAATCTGCTGTGAAAATCTTAAAAAAACTGGTGAAGTCATGAGCGTGCATAGAAACTGTGCAATGCACACCTGTAATATAACTAGTTTGGGTATTTTTTTTTACAGCAGGTTGTTAACACAGGCATTTTGGGACCTCCGATCATGAACAGTGTGATTTTCTTTATCTGTCCCGAACAATGATTTCCCACAGCGACCACGCATTTCTGTACTGAAAGTGTGAAAACACATTTCGGCCATGTTGTGGAAAATGACAGCTGTACTGTTCATAAGGAGGTGTGGAAAAATGCCACTGGTGAAAATCTGGACTGAAAATATTACAAATTCATGAACTTACGAGGGTGCATGGAAACTGCACAATACTCACTCATAACACAGTCATTTTATGGAGTTTTGTCACCAAATTTTCAACATAGCCATTTTAAGACCTTTGCTCATGACCAGTGTCACTGTGATTTTCTTAATCTGTCCCAAACATTGTTTTTACATACACCGACTGTACCATTTATTAAGCTACATGTGCGGAAACACATTTGGTGAGATGTAAAATGGTAGCTGTACTGCTCATGAAATGCGGTAAAATGTCACTGTTGAAAATCTGGTGTGAAAATATTACAAATTCGCAAACTTGCTAGCGCAGCATAGGAACTGCACAACGCGCTCCCTAAACAGTCATTTTTGGGAATTTTTTCCAAATTTTCAACATAGCCATTTTAAGACCTCTGCTCATGAACAGTGTCACTGTGATTTTCTTAACGTGTCCCATACATTGATTTCGCACACCGACTGCGCCATTGTGCACTACATGGGCAGAAATACTTTGTGGGAGAGATGTGAAAAATGACAACTGTACTGCTCATAAGGAGGTGTGGTAAAATGGCAATGTTGAAAATCTGGAGTGAAAATATTGAAAATTTGCGAACTTATGAGTTTGATGAACTCTGCAACGCACGCCATAAAACAGTCATTTTTAGGAAATTTTTCACCAAATTTTCAACATAGCCATTTTAAGACCTCTGCTCATGAACAGTATCACTGTGATTTTCTTAATGTGTCCTGTACATTGATTTCGCACACCGACTGCATCATTGTGCACTACATGGGCAGAAACACATTTTGGGTGAGATGTGAAAAATGACAGCTGTACTGCTCATAAGAAGGTATGGTAAAATGACAATGTTGAAAATCTGGAGTGAAAATATTGAAAATTTGCAAACTTACGAGCGTGCGTAGGAACTGTGCAACGCACACTCGTAAAACAGTCATTTTTAGGAATTTTTTCACCAAATTTTCAACATAGCAATTTTAAGACCTCTGCTCATGAACAGTGTCACTGTGATTTTCTTAATGTGTCCTGTACATTGATTTTGCACACCGACTGCGCCATTGTGCGCTGCTTGGGCGGAAACACATTTTGGGTGAGATGTGAAAAATGACAGCTATGCTGCTCATAAGAGGGTATGGTAAAATGGCAATGTTGAAAATCTGGAGTGAAAATATTGAAAATTGCAACTTATGAGCGCAGGCGAACCGCACAATGCACGCCAGAAATGCTTTTAGAGTTTTCGCCCATTAAATTTTCAAAACAGGCTTTTTGAGAGCCCACCTTATGAACACTGGCAGTGTCGTTTTGTTAATCATTCCAGAAAGGTGATTTCATGCAGTGGGTGCGAAATCACCCTTCGGGCCCAAGTAACGCCATGACAGTGACAGCATTCATGAGAAGGGGCCCCAAAAACCCCATGTTGAAAATTTGGTGCAAAAATTCCAAAAAATGCCCGAGATATGCAGCAAAGTTGAAAAAACCCTATCTATTACATTATACAGCTTATCGGAATTTCCTCAGTTCGCGGTCGGCTTTGAAGAGTGCAGACGTGTTCCCGGTCCACCGAAGATCGTCGCGCCGGACTCCGGAGGTTAGTATGGGGTGAGAGGGGTGTGTGGGGAGGCAGGGTGCGCAGTGGATGGGTGCGGGTGGGGGCAGGGAGACTGCGAGGGACCGCTTTTCAATTTACATTTTTTTGTGTGTTTTTTTATTACTAAGACGACACGGGACGTTTGCCACGCTAGGGGGGGCTCCCAGCGTGTCAGCTGTAAGGTTGTTTGGGGGGGTTGGAGCCGACAGGGGATTGGGCACCCCCGTCGGCCATATGGATGTGTGCCACACTGGGGTGAGCTCCCAGCGTGGCACCAGGAAACTTTTTATTGGGGGGGACATGGAGCCGACGGGCATTGGGCACCCCCATTGGCTATACAGTATGTGCATGCGTGCAAGCAAACATAAAAAATGGAAACAATTTATAATGATAACCTTTGAACAACATAATTTAAATACAGTTATTGTATAAGAATCTACACAATAATAAAATTAGTTAAAAGATAGGAAACACATTTACCTACTGTTTATTTCATATTATGGAATATATGGAAAGTATTTGGTCATAATAGCAGAAAATATTAGGAACATATAAAATAAATGGTTTGCCAACCTGCCTTGTATTAAAAATGTATTTATGACATAATTTTATTATGAAATCTGTATATATAGAAAATTTATAAAAACATGTATTAAAAATCTATTTATGATATACTTTCATTATGAAATCAATATATGGAAAATATATAAGAACATAAATGTTGCATACATTTTAAGTATAGCCCATATATTTTCCATAGACCAAAAAGGGGCCAATGTTGTACTATTTCAAATATATAGTGTCAAGAAAATATATTTCTTATATACTGTATTAATAGTCCTATATATACCATATTCATCCACTGCAACAGAAATATTCAATAAATATGTGGAATAAATAAAATGTAAAATATTTAAATCTTATTAACCTTATAACAATATATAAAATGTGAAATATATGAGAAATATATATTTTTTCTGTATGGGAGGTGCTATAGGGCCATTTGTATGCCTATAATGGGCTCATTTGTGTGGGTCTCAGCAGCCCTTTAGCACCCTTAGCAGTGTAAACTGTAAGCCCTGGTGGCACAGGGGGGTCACCCTACCCCCTGATCACTCCTCAGAGCTGTTGTAAATCCTCCCTGGTGGTCCAGTGTATCCCCCCGATCACTCCTCAGTGCTGTTGTTAATGCTCTCTGCTGGTCCAGTGTATCCCACCCCCCCCGATCACTCCTCAGAGCTGTTGTTAATGCTCCCTGGTAGTCCAGTGTGTCTCTCCACCCCTGTTCACTCCTCAGAGCTGTTGTAAATATGCTATGGTGGTCCAGTGTGTCTCTCCACCCCGATCACTCCTCAGAGCTGTTGTAAGTACTCGCTGGTGGTCCAGTATGTCCTCCCCACCTGACTGCCCAGTTGCACAGTGAACAGAGAGTCCCTGGTGATCCAGGGGTTCCCCACCACCCCAGTAGAGAATCAGATAGCATGGCCTGGTGGTCCATTGGCCCCCTCCAGCAGCCTCTACCAAACCTGCCCACTTACATCCCACCTCCCCACATCCCCCTCACCCTGGTAACCAGCACTCCTCCCAGCACACCTTTCATCTTTGCAGCGGGCCATCCAATGAGCTCTCAGTGAGCATGCATACTGTAGAAACAGCTGTTTCTACAGTTCAAATGCTCAATCGCAGTATCCAGTTCGGAGGCACACCAACCACCTAGGAGAGGGGTGGTTGCAAGGAGGTGAGATGTTAGTGGGTGGGTGAGCTGGGGGGATTGTTTAGGGGCACTGGAACACCAGGATGTGCTAACTGGTTCTATACTGGGGGAGCAGGTAGAACCACCGGACCACCAGGGACTTTTTGCACACTGTGTGAACAGGAGATCGGGGGTGGTGGAGAGACACTGACTGGACCACTAGGGAGTATTTACAACAGCTCTGAGGAGCGATCAAGGGTACGGGGACACATTGGGCCACCATGGAGTATTTACAACAGCTCTGAGGAGCAATCAGGGAGTGAGGTGGACACACTGAACCACTAGGGAAGATTTACAACAGCTCTGAGAAGCGAATGGGGGTTGAGACACACTGGACCACAAGGGAATGGTTAAAGGAGCTTGTTCAGGAGAAAGGGGGCAGGTGGCTGTAGTACAGCTGCCATGCCATTGAGAGGATGGGAGCACAAGCTTAAACCCTTATTTTGACATAGTTTTTGATGGCGGTAAATAGCACCACTTGGGGGCTGTTTACCACCAGTGCAAGCCTTTGTGTTTACTATTGTACCAGTATGCATTACAGGACCCCCTCATTTGCAATGACACAACAGTATTTTAGTGCTTTGATCATGCCAGGTTTGAAGAGCACTCCCGCAGCCTCTGTATATGGCCTGACAGGGTGTGCTCACTCAATCCCGGGTTAGTGCATATGCTAACCATGTTAGTGCAGGTGCTAACTTTTGAATATCAGTCTCTATGTTTGTTGTGCATTACACAATAACTGTGCTAGTGTGACAAACTCATACAGAGGGACCCTGGTGAAAAGCTTTTCTCATTTAATTAGCAGAAAGTGACTTACAAGAAAGGTGATGTTGGGCAGTGACCCACAGTAGCTCAGTAGTATACTCTAGTATTAAAGGTAGCATCCGTACGACATTACCACCATTTCATAATTTCTTTTTTGTGACGTGATTACAAAAAGGGAGAAATTTATATACTGACTGGATCAATTGTGTAGATTTGCTTTAGAATTAAATCCTCAATGAGAGGGAGACTTCAACAGTGCAGCAGTAGTTACTACCATTTCATAATTTAATGTTTAGAACAGGATGCATTTTAGGGAAATAACGGGAAAAACAGACAGTCTTGTGTGAGGGAACAAGTTGCACGCTGACAATGTGTGAGTGACATATCTCATCAATGATCATCAACTGCTGGACTGAAATAAAATATTTGGTACAAGAAATTCAGGGGACATAGTGCTTTTCAAATGTACTAAATAAGTAAACAACAGTGTTTTAACAAACACAGTAGTGAGAATGAAGAGAATAATATGGCATATAAGCAGCACCATAAAATGAAAACATAAATACAGAAAAGATAGACGAAACATAGATTTTTTTTAGGACAGAGACAGAAAACGGAGAAATGAATACAGATAAAAAAAGAGTGGAGTGAAACATTGAATGAGAAAGATATGAAAAATTTTTTTATTTTTAATAGTTTAATTTTTTTTTTATTTTGGGGCATAACAAACATTAGAGGAAAGAATAATAACGGAGATGGTATGAAAGAGGGAGGAATAAGAATTGAGCAAAATGGTTAAAAACATGTAGCAATAACAGGTTTGGAAATGGGCATTGCCCACAATTTTTTTTAGGGCCCACTGCCTGATGGTCCAGCAGCACTCACACTGCTGCAATGGAGCTCTGCCATACCAGCATGAAGCAGCTGCTGGTTGGCTTATAGCTGGCTGACTTCTCTAATAAGCCCTCTCTGCGGGAGGATCCCGTCTCCTCCCACAGTTGTTCCTTCTTTGCTGTGGGGCCCTGCAGTGGTGAAGGTGCTATATTCAGGGGCTGGTGTTGGTGCAGGGGCTGGTGTGGGTGCTGGTACTAGGGCTGGTATATGTTTCCAGCACTGCTTTGGTTGAGGTAGCTCTCCCCCCAGGTGGCACAGATGGAACACCACCACTTGCCGTGTCCCACTTATGGACCTTCCACTACTCCAGGTGATTAACAGTCAGGTGTGTGTATGTGTTAGCTGACTATACCAAGGTGGCTTCCCTTTATCCCATCGCTGACCACCACCTGACATATATTTCATGTCACCAGGCTCTCATCACTAGGGTCCCTGGAGAAGTACATGCAGACCAGGAAAATGTGGCTGTCTTGGTCTGGGACATACAGAAACAGAGGAGAATAGGTGGGGCTCCTTGGGATGGTCAGCCTTTGTTGGTGGTACCACGGGGAGGGGTTCAGTGGGTGCAGGCTACTGCAAAGCAGGTGGGATGGGGTCTGTTGCTCAGCAAGGGTAGCTAGAGTGGGCACAAAGAGCGATGGAGGCTGCTGTGTCAGTTTAGTTTGCTGTGGGGTGAGAGAGACAGGGGGATGCTGTGCACCTGGGAAAGTTGATGGAACTGGAGTGGGAGCTGGGGGAGATGGAGGCTGCTGTGGGGATGGGGGGGTGACTGGAGTACCCCAGAACCATGTAAACTGAAAGTGTATTGCACTATGTTCACCACCACAAGATCTCACACGATCCACTCAAGAGTGAGACTCCATTTTAAATAAACTTACAGACAGATTAAATGGGGGGGGGGAGATAAAAACACAGAGGGATCTTAACTTAGAAAATATAGCAAAGGAAGATAAACAAATGCAACTAATTTACTAAAAAGAATACAAAGACTTGATAGACAATGAAAAAAGAATTAAAAAATGCTGAGAAATTAGTGAAAAGAAAGCTTTCAATTTAGAAATCTGCCGTGGAAGCTGTCAGGCTTCTACTCTCCTCCACTGACTAATGATGCAAAAGTGAAGGTGAAGCTGTCTTACTTTTTTACAGAGATGTGCCGCTTGACCTGCAAAAGCTCACCAGTGTAACCTTGATGAGGCACTTGTTTCCCAGTAGCCTCATTTTGACCAAACTTCGCCTTGATATGCCCCTAAGGAGAAGTTGCAGGTGAAGTTGCCAAACGTGAAATCCACAGTAAATAGTAAAAATCCACAAATTTATCCGAAAAGGTGAAATCTGGTGAATTCACCTTAAAACCACCAGCAGATTAAAACTTTGCAACAATGCTACATTTGTATATCTAAACTCCTACAGTTTTTATTAAACTGATTCCTCTGGTCACATATCTTTCTTGCTGTTGTAACTAAGTGGTCCTTTTGCGAGTTTAATGCATCAGACCACTTATCTGACTTTAGCAAAATTAGATGGCAACACCTCTACCTTGCCAAAACAATCGATGAGGCAGTCACTGTCCTTAACAACAACCTCACTGCACTGGCCAATAAGCACGCCCCTTTGATCAAAGTCAAGGTGAGTAAAACATCCAACCAATGGTTTACATCAGATCTCAAGGCTACACTCCTAAGCCGTGATAAACTCTGGGCTAAGGCTAGAAAATCCAAAAGCCCAGCTGACTGGCAAACATTCAGAGCAGCTAGAAACACCTGCGTTAAACAAATCCGCGCAAGCAAAGCCAACTATTGTCTCCACCCTTGAACAGGCAAAAGGGAATTCTCCAAAAATCTGGAAGACACTCAAGTCTATTGAAGGTCGGCCTGTAGCCCCCTCCATCCCACTGAAGAGCCTCAGCAATGGTAGGGCTGTGGAAAACAGCTGCCTAATCCTTGAGGAAATCAACAATCACTTTGTAACTGCTGGCCTAGCTGTCGACTCTTCACCTTATGCAGCCTGTGGTAGCAACCAAGACTGTAATAATATTGACTCACAAACTTCGACCCTCCCGCTCCAGTTGTTCCCGCTTAGCTATAAAGAAGTTGAAGATTCACTTCTTAACATAGATATTCAAAAAGTGAAGGGGACAATTGTCTAGAACATTTTTTTCTTAAACTAGGCTATCTTGACCTCACTGCCTGTACCCTCCACATATTTAATCTTTCCATTTCCACTGCCACTGTTCCCTTCTGCTGGAAATCTGCCCACGTCCTCCCATTATTCAAGTCAGGGGACCCATGCAACCTAAACAACTATAGGCCCATCTCAATCTTACCTGTCCTCTCCAAAGTCCTCAAAAAGCTAGTTTACTCCCAAATGAAACTCCATATCGAATCATCTTCAATCCTTAGCCCTGTGCAATCCGGCTTCTGGCCCAACCATAGTACAGTCACTGCTCTAGCCAAAGTTACCAATGAATAGATCACAGCCATGGACTCCAAGGAAGTTACTGGTGCAGTATTTTTAGATCTCAGCAAAGCGTTCGACACTGTTGACCACAATCTGTTAGTCTCAAGCCTATTAAAAGTAGGCGCCACCCCACACCCTTGCTGCCCAGTGGTTTACCAGGTACCTATCTGGAAGGATCCAGAAAGTAAAAGCTGGTGGCCTGTTTTCTGCACACCTCCCAGTTGTTAGGGGAGTCCCACAAGGCTCCATATTATGTCCCATCCTCTTCTTCCTGTACATCAATAACCTTGATGTACATACATCCCAGTCCCATCTGCATTTCTTTGCTGATGATACTGTACTGTATACATCAGGCCATACACTGGCTGAAGTGAGGAATGTACGCCAAGCTGACTTTGCACAAGTAGAAATCAACCTAATCAATGCCAAACTACTACTCAATGCCAAGAAAACTAAGGCCATGATCTCTGCCCCAAACACCACCTCCACTTCCCTTGCAAACACGCGCAAAGAATTCATCAATACCTCCCTAGGTGAACCCCTTGAAATCACCTCCAAATTCAAATATCTTGGTATGTGGCTAGACAACAAGCTTTCCTTTCATTACCACCTTGACGATCTGGCAAAGAGGCTAAAAATTAAGCTAGGTTTCTTCTTCCGTAACAAGTCCCTCTTTCCATTGGATACCAGAACTAGGCCGGTCCAGGCCACTTTCTTGCCGCTGCTCAACTGTGGAGATCTAATCTATTCCTCCACAGCAGCCTCAGGACTCAGCAAACTAGGTATCCTCTACCACCATGCCATACGGTTCATGACAAACCTACCCTACCGAACCCACCACTGCGATTTGTACCTAGCCGCTGGCTAGACATCACTCTCAACTAGACGTACATGTCATGCTGGTATTTGGACTCTTAAGCTACTCCTGAACAAGCTCCCGAACTATCTCACAACCCTTTTCCATAATTCTTCATAGCACCTACTCTCTTAGGAAAAATGACCTCCTCCTCCTCGATGCACCGAGAACTCGTACCTCACTCGGCAAGTGGGCCATATCAAGTGTACTCCCAACTATCTGGAACCGGCTCCAAAGCGTACTGAAGCTTCCCAGTACTGTCTCTATCAGCCTATTTAAAAGGTTGGCTGCAGCAAAAGTAAAAGATACGTGCAGCTGTTTCTAAATCCTAGCTAACTGTTCTAACCCTAGCCCACTGCTTCCTCTTACTTACCTAGAAATTAGCTGCCTTGTTACTCCGAAACAAGCACTTAGTACCTTTTTTTCTGTACTTGTATTTTTCTCTGTCATTGTCATTTTTATGCAACATGTTAATGCTTGCCCATAATTCTGTACTTGAATTTGTACTGTTTTCTTCAATTATGCAATCTGTAACTACCTGTCTGTGTCAAAGGACCTCCTTGTGAATGAGCTTGCTCAGTGGAGTTTTCCTACAATAAACTTAAACTTGAACTTGTGGTTACTTACTAGAAACCACATTAGAGATGCACTAACAGAAGGAGCTGGGCAGTTAAGTGAGTAGCAACAGGAAAGATGCACTGACAGAAAGAGCAGAGCAATGTAATGAATAACAACAGGAGATATGTGCTAATAGAGGAAACAGATCAGTTTTAACAAAAGTCATTGGGCCAATTCCAGAACGGTTACACATGTCGCAAAGTGACTTGCGCCAAACAAAATGGTGCAAGTAGCACTTTGCGCCATGCGTAACGACATTAATTATTCCAAAAGGCAGCCAGTGACATGTCACAGGCTGCCTGCGCCAAAGTTGTCTTATGCCATTAGTTACACCATTCAGTGACATGGCGCAAGGGGTTTATGGCAGCAGTTGCTCTCTATTCCAAAAGCGTGGCTGTCAGAACAGCAAATGTGCTATTCTAAGAGAATCCCCAGAGGACATTGGTCTAAGTACAGTTAGACCAGCTATTAGCTGATCTAAGTGTACTCTGTGTCAACCGGGGGTGCACCACTGTGCCATGTGCACCAAACAGCCACCCCCCCACATTCCCACATAAGTCCCCCCACCCGTATCCCATTGGCATATGTCCTGGAAAGCCCTCTATGGGCTGCTGGCACCCCCAAGCCCTGATCCATGAGGACTGTCCCACAGGGCAGATGATGTCATCCCCCGTACCTGAGTAGTGCCCTGCAGGGCAGATCATGTCTTCTCCCCTGTAGTACCCCACAGGGCTGATCATGTCCCCCGGTCCCCAAGCCCTGATCCTCACATGCTGGCTCACTGGTAATTGTGATTGGTAGCATCCAAGTAGCCCTGGTAGTCTAGTGGCCCCCAACCCCCAACCTGGCAGTGCCAGTCCACCCACACCCCAAGTCGGCGTCTGGCATACCCACCTCTCACCTCCATGGACAGCCGACGACTGAGCTCCCTCTGACTCTGAGCGTGTACTACTATATGCAGTAAGCACTAAATGAATGATCATTGAGCATGTACTATAGACAGTAGTATGCTGTCAGAGGGAGCTCAATCGGCAGCTTGCCATGGGAGGTGAGAGGTGGGTATGCCAGTCATTGACTGGGACCAGGGTTTGGGGTGGACTGGCACTCCCAGGTGGGTGGGCCACTAGACTATCAGGGATATTGTGGTACTGTCGGGAGTCCAGCAGGCTGCCATCGGGGTGGGAGGGGTGGGGTGTGTGAATAGCCCTGTGGGGCATTGACATGGTGTCAGGGAGCGGGAATTTGGGGTGGGTTTGCCAAGGGGGATCCAAGGTGGGAAGACTTGTACCCTGTCAGGGCATTACTGCAGCTTGTGGCATCCTGTGTGGGTGCGCCCTCCCTTTGCCGTACTGCCTGGGGTGCTGCAAGTCACAGGATGTAGCCACCAGGGACCCTGCCTGTTCTTGAATCGGCACAAGGTCCCCGACCTATCGGCATATGGCATAAGTCGCGAGTGCTGGTGACTTGCACCAAGTGTATTGGAATCGGACCCATGGGGTTTTACATACATAAACAAACTCCAAGGGTTCCGATGAAAACAATGCCTCAGACAGATAACAAGAATATTTATTTATTTATTATTAATTGTGTTAACCAGGCAGACCCACAGACACAAAGCTGTCCCTTTTTAAGGGTGACCCAGAATTAATAACAGATGTACAATCAGGTAGAAACATTATACATAGAAAATAGATACAGTGTATGGATGCAGGGAGATAGTGTGGGGGAAAGAAAGCTTGCACCAAGCACCCTGAAAAAGTAGCACAAAGCTGTGACATATTGATGTGTGAAGTGCTGTAAAAATATTTTAAAATAATATAACCTTTTTTAAAATAACTGTGTGGTGAGCAAGCTTAAGCAGTTCTTTTATTTATGATGAGTCTTCAATGAGCAAGCCCCCCCCCCCCTTCCCGCAGAAAATCTCTTTTTCTCTCTTTTTTTCTCTTCACTTAGAGGAAAAGCCTGAGACTTCCTGGGAATAAAAAATATTTATTTAAATATAAAAATATTTAATTATTTAAAGTTTATGCTCACTGGGATCATTCCAAGTGTTGCAGCACCTCAGATCAGGGAAACAGTTAACAGAAAGTGTACAAATAGCTCCAGACAAAATAGAACATTTACAGCACAATAAATAAAAATTAATAATGTAGATAAAACAACCAGATGTGCACTTCTGATTCAGATACTGCAGGCAGACAAAAACTAATTGACATGGAACATTCAAATGCAGCTGTTAACAAGGGGATAACTTGGCATAGCAAGGTAATTAGCTAGGTAGGTAGGTCACGGGTAGGGTGCCACAGGGATCTGTCCTGGGTCCTGTCATCTTCAATATGTTTATCGGTGACATTGGAGAGGGCATATGGGGCAAGTTGTGTCTCCGCACAGATGACATGAAACTCTGTGGTAGGGTAGATAGTGATGAAGTTGTCAAAGAGATGAGAGGGATCTACAAAGGCTAGAGAGGTGGTCTAAGGTTTGACAGTTGAAATTCAGTGCTAAAGAATGCAAGGTTATGCACCTAGAGGGAAAAAAAAACAGGACAAAGTTCTGAATGGGAGGGGTTAAACTGAGCCTTACGGCAGAGGAAAGAGACCTGTGAGAGTCATCATTAGTGACACCCTCAAACAATCAAGCCAGTGTAACAAGGTCTATAGTAAGGCTAACAGGATGCTGAGGTGTGTCAGAAGGGGTACTGACAGCAGGAAAAAGGAGTTACTACTACCTCTGTATAGGTCACTGGTGAAGCTACACCTGGAATACTGTGCTCAGTTCTGGAGTCCTCACCTATGGGAGGGCAGGGACAGGCTGGTGATGATGCAGAGACAGGGTAGAAACAGTGCAGCAAGGTGGCCAAGATGATTCAGAACAAACAGGACAGATATTACAAAGATAGTCCCAAGGCACTGAAGATGTACTCACCAGAGATCAGATGAGACCTCTCCAAACTCCTGAAACAATGCAGAAGAGGATTGACAAAGACCTCCAGCCAGCTTAGAAGAGTACTCCACCTACTGGGTGTCTCCAAAATGGACCACATGATATTCTTTCTTATTGAAATAACTGTAAGCATGTTATATAGGGCAACAGCTTGAATTGAGACTGGGGTGTTATTATTTCGACTGTCAAGATTAGACATCAGTTTATTGGGCAGTGAACTTGGTTTGAACAACTAGACTGCCCCTGAAAAAGGGACCTTTGGTCTCAGTAGGTTCACCCGGTTACCAAAATGCTATGAATAAAATCAATTGTTTAGCATTCTTACTCCAGTTTGGGGCACAATGAGTTGGGTTATG
Organism: Neoceratodus forsteri; assembly: GCA_016271365.2. Classification (NCBI taxonomy): domain Eukaryota; kingdom Metazoa; phylum Chordata; order Ceratodontiformes; family Ceratodontidae; genus Neoceratodus; species Neoceratodus forsteri. The sequence continues at coordinate 1,372,704,053 of CM057456.1, forward strand.
GAGCACTATTTGTATGCCTACATGAGGTAAAACAGGAACTATGGGAGCAGAGTGGGAAAGTTGGACTGAGAGATGGTCCCAGTGACTCCTTTTTCTCTTTTTCAGATGGGGATATTTATGGCTTCTTGTCTGTTTCTAAATGAAGTTCAGTGTGTGATAGAATGGAATGTTTAGGGGGGCTCCTAGGAAGGTGATTTAGAGGGTGGGGGGATTTTTCTGGTGGGCTCCCAGTCTAGTTGGTAGAGACGCAGCGAAGTTTAAATCCACCTGCGTAGTTGGGGTAAAGTAGTCCACTGCACTTTGCTCCAGTTACACGAAGCTCCCATAGAAAACCGTCACTTTGCACTTTGCCTTGTAGTTATGGTGATAATGATTTCACATTGCTCACTTTGCCTTACTTAACTTTAAAGGCGGAGTAAGAAGTTACAGCCCACACGTCACATGGTCCACACAGTCTCAGAGTCTGCAGGTCACATGCTTCAGGCAGGATTATTGTTATTGTATATTTTACCCATTTTAAGCACAGGGGTTGATGTTGGACTAGAAATGCTGCTGCATAGACCACCACCACTGCTGCTACTCTGACCACCACTTGACAACAATTCAGAATCATCATCCTCCTCATGTCTGTAGTAATCTTTAGCTGTTATTTCACCACTACTACAGACATGGCTACTTGGGTTACTTACAGTTATGGAAGGGGATACCATGCTTAATAAGGTGGGTGAGGGTGAATGCCCCACTATGGCATTAGCTCCCCTCTGATGCCGAGTCCACAGTGCCATGTGCCTGTTCTTCAAATGTGTGTGCTGCCCCGGTACCCAGATGACGACCCATTTTACCACGTCTGACACATGCTTGGCAAAGCTGGCAGATTGCCACTGCTTCATCACTTGGATCATGTACAAAAAAATCCCAAATGAGGGATTTAGATCCCCTACTTTTACTTTCACAGCTCCCTGATGCTGCAGATTGGACACCAGTTTTTAGCCAATGACATGGGGGGTGTACTACTACATGATTTCTGTTGTTGGCCACACTTGGGCTCTACCGACCTATCACAATCTATGATGACTACGACTGGGTCATCATCATCAACAGAAACTGCCACATCACAACTTTGAAGAGGGGGTGATTTAACACCAACAGACTGAGACTGTTTACACACAGCCACTTTTAAAGTTCTTTTCTCCGGTTCCCAACTGGGGTCACTAAAATCATCATCATATTCCTCATCCGCATCCAAAATGTCAGCTTGGATGCTGCCCTGTGGTGAACAATGTACCAACCACAGCATCATTATGATCATACAATATTTTTTCTCCAACATTTGAAGGCTTGAATGCAACAGGAATCACATCATATTCAACCAATGTGGGGATGGGAATGGGGACATCAGGGAGTGTGACATCTATTACACTCTGACTCACAGTCACGGCTTTAGACTCCACAACACTCAGGAAACCGGTTAACTTGTTGTCATGGATTGAACTTGGGGCAATACTCATGCCATCAGCAATTTCACTACCACCAGCAGGGACAAGAGCATCTCCAACCATGATTGAAGCTACTGATTGCGCTGTAAAAAACATAGTCTGAGAAATCCCTTTACTGACATCAACTATGCACTTCTGCTGTGTACTACTACCATGCTCATGGTCACTCTTGCCACTGGCAGCAGTGCCATGGCCAGAAGCATCTTTGCAAGCACGTCTCTTTGCAGGTATTTTTTGGGATTACATAGAAAATTCACAACAGATTGAGATTTCTGAAATTTGGGGTGGATAGGAAGCCAAAAAACAATAAATGTGGCTTACAGATACTGACTGGGCACTAAACAGATGCAAACGCACAGGACAGATTGCACACTATAAAGAGGTGCAGCCACACAGGCACAAAAATACCTTAACCAGTGGTCACACAAATCAAAAACTGGAAAAATAAATTATAACTTTTGCTGGCTGGGGGGGTGGGGCGCTGCAGTAGCAGTTCAAGATAGAATGAAGCAGTAAAAAATACCGCAGATGGATAACCGATTAAGAGTGCAGCGATTATTGTGCGGCACAATAAAATGTGTCTGACTTGATGGCATGCACACACGCTCACACACTACAGGTAATGTGCAGAAAATTTAACACTGCAGTACACTATAACGCCAAATATTTTAAACAGAATGAAAATATGCACTGCACCACAACAAACAGAAAATAACTATCAAAAATTACTTCAGGTATTACTGAGTGTACATAAACACACTAACACACACTACTAGTACAAAACAGTTAGAAAGACTGCCTTTTTCATGTGAATCTCATTCCACCACAGATACGTCCCTCCCTCCAAGCACACTTCAACAGTCTCTGTCAGTACACAGGCTGAATATTCTAAATTAACATTCAAAATGCACAGAAAAACTATCAACACTCAATGATCAAAGCACAGGAGGGTTTCCTACAGTCTAGTAAATTTGGACCAAAATAATTGGATGAAAAGTGATTTTTTAAAGCTCTTTCAATGGTTTGCTTCCCAGAGCTCTGACAGAAAACTGTCTTCAGCTTTCCACTACACACACTATGCAGAACTGAGGCTGTGCAAGACAATATGGAGCCCATATGACCTACTGTACCATTCCATGAATCAATGTAAAATTCACCTCACATAGCAATAAACAGGCGAAGCAAAGCGAAGTCCATTAAAATCAATGGCACTTTGCATTAAAATTAAGAGGAAGGCTGTAATACAAGGCGAAGTAGTGCACAGCGCATTGAAAACAACACACTTTAATAAAATAAATAATAAAATGTTATTTTTATGGCACCTTTCCAGAAACCAAGGTGCCTCACAGTTTTAAAAACACATCAAATGACACACAATTAACTAAGTAAAACAATACACATAAAATTAAAACAGATATCTCAATCACTGAAAGCCTGGATCCATAAATAGATTTTTAAGGCTTTTTTAAATCCCTCCACGGTCGCACATTCACATACCTATCAGGGTGGAGAATTCCAAAGAGATGGGGCCACATGCATAATTGCCCGGACCCCAGATGATTTCAAGCACGCTCTTGGGAACTCTAGCAACCCTTCGCCAGCTGAGCGAAGTGATCACCCAGGACAGTAGGGGACCAGTAGCTCTTTCAGGTAGTCAAGGCTGAGTCTGTGTAGGGCTTTGTAAGTCAAAAGACAGACTTTAAAGGTGATCCGCCATTGTACTGGCAGCCAGTGCAGACCGCGCAGCACTGTAGAAATATGGCAGGAATGAGAGGTTCCTGTCAAAAGCTGCACTGCTGCTTTCTGCACCAGCTGCAAAAGGGGGATTTCCACCCCAGAAAGCCCTAGGTATAGAGAGCTGCAATAATCCAAGCACGATGACACAAAGGCATGAACCAAAGTAGGAAGGTGACTGGACGGAACAAGGTGCTTAATCCTGGAGATATTCCTCAGATGGCAAAAAGAGGTCTTGATGACGGCTCTCACCTGCGCATGCAGTGTCAACCTTTCATCAAAAATTACCCCAGGTTTTGCACCCGTTCAGTGGTCAGACGTGGTAGACCCCAAAGAAAAAGCCCCGAGGGTGAACCTACCCCCCCATCCGATGTCCTGGGTCCACAACCAACACTTCAGTCTTTCCCGAGTTCAACTTCAACCAGCTTGAATCCCTCCACTCCTGGATTTCTGTGAGGCAGTTATTAAAGACTGAGAGAGCTCCATCCTAGTCGGGTGCAAAGGAAAGGTAGAGCTGGGAATCATGAGCATAGCAATGAAACCTCAGCCCATAACTCCTTACAATGTCTCCAAGGGGAAGCATGTACACTGCGAACAACATGGGGGACAACACCGATCCCTGAGGAACTCCACATGACAGAGGGACTGGGCCCGAAGAATAATGCCCAGACACTACCTTCTGAGTTCTTCCAGTGAGGTAAGATGTAAACCACCTGAGTACTGTACGTGACAGGCCACAGATGAACCTCAAATGACAGAAGAAGAACTCCATGGTCCACAGTGTCAAACACTGAAGAGAGATCTAGAAGAACCAAGATAGAATGGTTCTTCCAATCTTTCGCCATCAAGAGATCATTGAACACCCAAACCAGTGCTGTCTCAGTACTATGCCTCCTTCAAAAACCAGACTGGAGAGGTACATAGATGTCATGGATGGTTAAATGGTTCTCCAGCTGTACGGCCACTACCTTCTCAACCACCTTCCTTAAAAACAGAAGGTTAGAGATTGGTGTTACACGAGGTCCCTGCACCCTAATTGGTACCCTTAAAGGTACACTGTAGACAGCTAGTGCTTGAGTATATGTTATACTAACATATAGGGCTAAGGGCATCTACCGTACAAGAGTAGATGTCAGGATATATATGCATATTGTTGTAATACACTTTGCTTGCTAATACATATATTCTTCTATGTATTTTCTGTGTATTTCTTACTTGTAGGATGCCAAGGCACCTGTGTCCTTGCAATAATTATGATATGTAAGTCGGCATTGCCACCTTTTGGTGATTTATACTACTACACTGAGTTATGTAAGACTCTGTATAAGAAGTCTTTTGTTCACAAACTGATGACTATTACAAAATTGTATAATGTTATCTTGGACAGTGGAGACACCTCTAATTTAGCCAATAGGGCTCATCTCTGTAACTAGAAATGTTTCTGTCTTACAGTAACCATAGTAATTATCATAGGTATATAATGTGATACACTAATCTTGTACCTCAGAGATCCCAAGAGACACAAAGAAACCTCGAGGTATAGGCAACGCTTAGCACTGACTCCCGGTTCGTATTGGTAAGAACTGCTTAGGGCAGCTGTGATTTTATCCTTTTTGGTAGTAATAAACACATTTATTACTCTTATGCAACGTGTCTGTGATTACTTGCATTCCCAATATTGCCAAGAACCTGAAAGTGAGGTTTAGACCTCCTGACAATTGGCGACCGTGTGCAGGCGATATTTGGTGTTTGTAAGTTTTCACTTGTTGCTATAATTTTTCCCTTTCCCATGGGGACAGTAGGTGTACATTCCTGTATCACCTCTCCTGTTTTAAACCAGTTTGTAGTCACTTGCAAAGTCTGGCAGTCTTCTTTTTGGGTGTGGCCGATGCCGACTCGACTCACTCCATTACAGCTTTGATTTGCAAACCTACAACTTTTACAGTAGCCCGACTGTGTATTAAGTACTCCTGCTGTGGATCGATACATAGCGCTGTACCTTTTTCACAGTTTGATTTTTCGTTCCCTCCCACACGATGGCCACCGTATCAAATATCTGCACAGAACTGAGACTCGATGTCTCGAACTTCCTTACCTCCCATTGAGGATGGGTTGGCTTCGCGCGGGACGCAAGTCAATCCGAAAACCCTATACTGGGGATTTCAACCCAGTACACAGAGACAAGACAATCAACCAATAAGCGTCAGGTTAAAGGGTTGATGGTTGCGGCTGTTTTTGCTGCTCTGGAAGCCTCCAAAGTGAGGTTTCGAACCCTTGATCTGCAAATTTCATCTCTTAAGCAACAGATGGGTTTGCAAGAAACGGAATGTGTTAGAATGCAGCAGAACCTGGAGTCTGAACTCCAAACTCTGCGGAATGAAAAGGATTCACTTTTGCATCATTCAGCTCAAGCTGGAGAACAGGAACTTTGTATGTTGAAGCAGGAGTGTGAATGTTTGAGACAGGATAAGGGACAGGCATTGCATATGAATGATTTGTTAAGTGCTTCAAATGCTCAGTTGAGTGAGGAGATGGGAGAGCTACAGGACGAGATGAACCAGGTACGTAATGACTTAGAAGTGGCTACTAGGGACAATCGCGAACTGAGCGCCATGTATAGAGTGTTGCAGAAGCAAAAGCAAGATGAGGTTGATATGGATGTTGCAACTGTGAGTCATGCTGAATGTAGAACCAAGATAGCGAAACTGCACCATCAGTGGGAGGTTCTGGCTGGACATGTTAAGGTGATGGGAGGCGTAGCCCCTGCCTTACACACGTCATCTGAAGGGGAGGTATCAGATGATGACATCTCTCAATTCAATGCCCAGTCATGCCCCTACTATGGCCCAGAGACCCCACCCAGCCATCCACAACATGGCAGGTCCCCACTACACCCTCACCATGTCATACGTCATCGACGTCATGACGGCCATCATGGAAGACACTAGCATGGCGGCCCCCATGATGGGGGGGAGCAGGCCCAAGCCTGGTCCTGATGGCACCACTGATAGCCATTATTAATGTGGAAGATAGGCAAGAGATAGAAACAATGATTGAAACTGCAATAGGTAATGTACCTCTTCCTGAGAGAAATAAATTGGCCATTAAAACCCAGATTAGGCAGCTTCTGCAGGAGGCTGGCACTCAGGATGGTATTGTCCATACTGCGGTTGAGGCTGCAGCTCGGGCTGCCCTAGACAGCGCCTGAGACAATCTACCTCTGCCTGATCAACCCAGTAATCCCCTACAAATGGCCTACTCTATTCAGCAAATAGCTGACAGTATCGGTCGGATGAACCCGTCCAACAACCTCAGTTATCACTTAGAAAAGGTGCGTTCTAAATGCGAGATGCTTAGCCTTGCTGCAGAATACCAGGTCCAAATACTATGCCAGACCATCAATCCTAGTTTGTGGGCCTAACTCCCCGATGCCATCCGCCAGGATGGGAATGCCACCTTTGATGAGGTTGCAGCTGAGCTCATTTCTGCTCACAGCCCAGGTGTAGTAGTAGTGATGCTTGCATACCCTGTAAAACAGAATGCAAAGGGAAGTCCAACGACTTACCACCAGAGACTTTGGATGGCCTACTGAGCAGGAAAGCACCTGGCACAAGAAGCTGCGGATGTAGATCTTATTGAATATAAGACCCTGTTCCTTAGGAACATGATTCCTGCAGTACGAGAAAAGGTAGAGCCAACCGCCTACCCCAATATGGATAGGTTTGCTGACATCCTTTGGAAAACTGAGAGAGTTTACCAACTCTATATCCATGATCTGGGCTCTGGTTCCAAGAAGGTAGCCACCGTGGAGCCTGCTCCAGAGGCCACGATGCACTACACTGTGGAAGGGCAGGCCCAGCACCAACAGGCCCAACATCAACAGGCCCCTCCAGCTGATAACCAACACCCCCAACAGACCCAACACCAACAACAACCACAACAGCAACAATGGGGTGGGAACCAGAATCGGCATAAGAATAAAAAACATAAGGGTAAAGGTAAACCACAGCAACAAAGAACAGGCCCTTCATATAGGGAGATAGCCGAAGAGAATCGGAAATTTCGAGAGCTCCTGGGACAAGTGCACTCTGCAGTGGACGCTGTTCCCGAACAGGCTCTTGCGGCGGTACAACCGGTGACCCAGACTCCAACGGGTCATGAGGATACTGGAAGTGCAGGCCTTCAGGCCCATAAAGGCCTGAACCCAGAAGCTCCTCCCTATATAGCATCAGTGCAGCATGGTGAAGTGATTCACAAGAGTCAGGCCAAACCTCTCCATACTCCCAGCAGTACAGACTAACAATTACAGGCCCCAGTCCGGATTGTAAACAAGCTGGTCTTGGATACAAACAGAAGGCCCTGCACCGAGGCTGAGGTCGGGGGCCACCTACTAGTAGTCCTGCTAGATACAGGTGCAGCTGTATCTGTATTACATGATGAACATCCAGACACATTCCCTTGGTCCACCAGATGGAGGACCAACATGTCAGGAGTTGATGGTACTAGGCTACCTGCATACCGTTCTCTACCTCTACCGGTAGAGCTAAGCCATCTAAAGGCCTCACACGCTTTCCAACTGATGGTAATGCATGATCATCCTAGTATCATAGGAATTGATTTCCTTGCACCACACGACTGTGTGGTGGATCTAGCTAATATGCTACTGATACAGATTCAGGGTCAATACCATACCATTTTGATCCCTGATTCAAACGTTGTGGCGACAATATCTGCCGATGACAAGGATTATGATGTCATAGATTTGTTCAAAGCCCATGAACTTTTCCCAAAGCTTCTCCCCATTATGCAATGACATTTGGAAGCGTTTGCAATTAACAAACATGACTGTGGCAGAATGCACACTGTCATCGAAGTGCCATGCCCAGCACACGAGAGGCAAGGCAGTACCCCTTTCCAGCTGAGGCCTTGCCTTCTCTTAGAGAGACAATCAAGTCACTCCTCAAGAAAGGAGTAATTAGAACTTGTGTTTCCACTGCTAACTCCCCAGTGTGGCCTGTGAAAAAACCCACAGGCACCTGGAGACTTACTATTGACTACAGGAAACTGAATCAGGTCACCCCCAGTTGTTCCCCAACTGTGGCATCACCACCCGATGTGCTACGACTCTTGACCCCTAACCTGAAATGGTTCAGTGTCCTGGACATTTCCAATGGTTTTTGGTCATTACCATTGGCCCTTAAGAGTCAATATAAGTTTGCTTTCACCTTTGAAGGAAGACAGTACATGTGGACTTGCTTGCCGCAAGGATTCCATAATAGCCCGTCCCTGTTCCATCTGCACACTATGGACACCCTCGAGAGTTTCTCTACTCCCCAATGTCTCTTGCAATATGTGGATGACCTGTTGCTGGCAACAGCCACACAGGAACAACATCTGGATCTCTTGGACAAACTACTGACTCTCATCCAGAGGACAGGCCTGAAATGCAACCCAGCAAAAGCACAACTATGCCAGAAAGAAGTACTCTTTCTGGGTCTGAAAATAACTGACCAAGGTTGAAGCCCTACCTGGAAGAAGATATAGGGATTGCAAGACTTGTCATTGCCTACCAGCGTGGCAACTCTTCGAAGGTTTCTAGGTATAGTGAATTATTCGAGAGATTTTATTTGTGATTTTGCTCAGAAAGCTGCTCCTCTGTATGAGCTACTTAAAAAGGACATCCCATGGACTTGGGGCCCTATACACACCCCAGCTGTGATGTCACTAAAGCAGGCCTTGGCCTCCACCCCAGCTCTGGTCAACTCCAATCCAGCACTACCATTCCATCTGGAATGTGCCACCTCTGACATTGCCTTGTCAGCAGTGCTGGCCCAGAAGGTTCATGGCACCCTGAGACCCATCGCATATGCATCACAGCTCTTGACCCCAGTGGAACAGAAGTACAGCCTTTGTGAAAGGAACCTTCTGGCCACCTACTGGGCTGTAAAGCACTTTCTGTATATCATTGGGTACTCTACATTGATCATCAACACCAATCATACCCCAACTACCTTTCTGCTCTCAGACAGAGTGAAGGATGGGTCAGTCTCTAACACCAGACTGACACACTGGTCACTTCTTCTCCAGGATAGAGACATACAGGTACACCCAACAAAAACACCATCTATGCTGGTTGACGGACTCCTTTTCCAAGGAGAACCCCATGACTATACACTGCAGTCACCTGATCTTCCAGATCCAGGTCCTTTCCTCCCTGCCATGCCACAAATACTTGACAACACCTCTTTGTGTAGCGTCTTTACTGATGGTTCAGCATCCTACTATCAGGGAGAACAAATCGCAGGGATGGGCATTTTAGTGATTTACCCTTACGGGAACACTGTTAAAATATCTAAGCGCTGCAGTGTAGCATCATTGCAGTATGCAGAGATGGCAGCAGTGGCCTGTGCCCTTGAGTTCATCCAGCATGGGACCAAGGATACCATCATTTTTACAGACTCTAACTGGGTTTGTTGTTATCTTACAGAATTTCTTCCTTTCTGGCAGAAGAACTCCTTCCTCTCCTCTGATGGCAGCCCAGTGAAGTACAAGGAATTGGTAATATACATACATTCACTGGCACAGAAATGTGCACAAAAACCCTATGTACATAAAGTCAAAGCTCATTCTCTCTATGATCCCTATCATGTCTTCAATGACACAGCAGACACCCTTGCCAAGGAAGGGGCCAGAGGGGGGGACACCTGGATGATGGACCATCCAAAGGCCAATGTGGCCATACAAATTGCAACACTCAGGAAGAAACCTGAACCCTTTCTCCCTCTGGACTGCTCAGCAACCCAACATGTTGATATTGAACTCAAAGAAGTGTTCAGATTCCTTGACAAGAGTACCGAAGAGAAACTTCCCACACACAACCCCTATCAGAGGCATGAAAGTAAGTTACACTGGTCACCAGATGACAAGCTCATCTGGTATCAACCAGATGATTCCACCACCAAGTTGTGGGTGGCCCCAGACACCTCAGGTCTGAATTCTTGCACCAAGTACATGACATACCCACTGGTGGACACCAGGGAGTGGAAAACACCCTCCAAAGGCTTAAGACCACAGCCTGGTGGACCGGTGTCACCAAAGATGTTAAACGGTACATAGACAATTGCCTCGCTTATGCGCAAAACAACCCCATCCCTACAAAGCTAAATGCCAAAGTCTTACCACAATGACACTCTGGCCCTTGGCATGCCATACAGATTGATTTTATTGGCCCCCTGACCAACACCAGCAGAAATAACAAGTATGCTCTTGTGGTAACTGATCTCTTCTCTAAGTGAGTTGAAGCTTTCCCCACTAAGACATGCACTGCTAAAACTACTGCTAAAATCCTGGTGGAAAAGATTTTCTCCAGGTGGGGCCTACCTCTCAAGGTAGATTCTGACAAAGGAACTAGTTTTACAGGTGAGTTGATGAAAGAATCCCTTGAACTTCGTGGAGTTCAACAGAAGTTCCACATACCTTACCACCCCCAATCCTCAGGTCAAGTAGAAACAGCCAACAGATGGATTAAGCAAATGCTTTCCAAATGCATTGAGGAAAATCCCAAAACCTGGGACTCCCTACTGCCATTACTCCTTATGGCAATTAGGGGTACACCCTCAGCCACTACCCAGCTCACACCCTTTGAGGTGATGACTGGAAGACAGATGAGATTACCTGAACACCTGTTGTTTGACCTGTACACCCCCACTGCAGACCGTGTGTCTGTAGACCAATATGTGGAAAACTCAGAAAAGACCTTATACACACTTGTATGTTGCCAACTGCATGGGCAAGGCCCAGCAACAATCAAAAATACAGTTTGACAAACACACACAAGAAGTGGATTGGCAGGTTGGAGATCAGGTAATGGTACTCTGATTTGCACATCCCACCCATTCCTTCTCCAATAAGTGGGAAGGCCCATACCCTATTGTCAACAAGCTCAGTCCGGCAGTCTATCAGGTTAGACTCCTGCATAACAATAAGCTGACTGACAAATGGTTACATGCAAACCAGCTGAAACTGTATAAAGGAGCTTAGTTACTTTTCCTCACCCCATTGGGTGGAGTAGTACTAACTTACTAATGTTTGATTTTGCTTTTCAGATACACTGACAAGATGGCTATCTTGTTCCATTATCTCCTCATCTCAGGAGTTATCCCCTGCATCCAAGGCACAGTACCAAACCTCCTACCACACCTTGATCCTCCAGCATCTCCTTCAGGGAGAGTTTCCATCAATATACCCAATAGTCTGATTACTGTTCAGGAAGGTTCCGATGCTTACCTCACTGCCTCAGTTGTTGCTCCTGATAAATCTACCCTAAAAATTGAGTGGCAAACTACATCGCAAGGACAAATTCTCCCTGTGGCCAAACTCTCCAAAGGAACTTTCCAGGGTTGGCCCAATGCTAAATTATACTCAAACGGTTCTCTGTCCTTGTTAAAAACTGCATTAAGACATTCTGGTTTGTACAATATTACTGCCTTAATTGATCCTTCATATTGTAATTCTTTGTCTAAGGATTCTGCATGAAAATTTTGTGCTGTACACCACATAGCTTCTGCAGCCATGTATCTCTCTGTGTTACCGACCACTGATAAACAGCTTTTGGAATGCCCAAAGCATACCACTGGTCCCCGTAGTGGTCTAACAGCCACTGTCCTCCCAGGTTCATTAATTAACAACTTACAGTTTATGCATATACCTGTTTTGTTTAATCTTACTTACTGGAATATGAAAGAATTTGGTATGTGTCATAGTACTAATACTTCAGCATTTTATAGTTCATTATTGCTTGATAGTTTAGCTGCATTTCAGATTCGTACTCAAGACCCTATTGCCGGGGTCCCTTCTACTGAACATAGAGGCAATTTCAGGAGAAAACCCACTCCTGATGATCAAAGTCATAAACGTAAGACACGTGAAGTTGACAGTACTGATGTCACAAGTGCAACAGGTACTGTCATCAGGCCTTTTTGGTACTGCTATGTCTATTTGGAATAAAGCAGACATTGCTGCTATCAAATCTCATTCCACCAAATTTTCCACTGGTCTGGTTAACAATATACTACCCCCATTATTGCATGGTGTGGATGGCCTTAGTCAGGAAGAAAGATACACTGTATACAACATGCACGACATTGCTAAGGCATTTACTGATTCAAAAGATAGAATTAACGCACTCATACAACAAAACAACAAGGAAGCAGATAAACAATACATTGCTAGAGAAATCCTCTGCTCTGCCTATGGCTCATACATTATCATTACCATCAACAATCTATTCCATGATCTAAAATCTGGAAGGATCCCTGATATCATACATGACAGACACATTTTCAAATGGTATTGTCCATGATGTAAAACCCCTGCTTGTATTGCTATGTGTATGCAACAAAATGTAACCATTCCTCTCTCCACAGCTAGGAATTTGGGGTTTGTGGCCAGACACCCTAATACTGGTCCATGTTTCACTACTAAGAAATGTTCCATAACAGACACTATGTTTGTTTCCTTTACTGTTTCTTTACCATATTTTTGATCCCACAACAGCCTTGTTCGACAAGCTTGCACTGGTACACTCTATTGGGCATTTGGACAAAGACATCTACAGAGAACGCCTGGATCTACCACCTCTACTGGTTTTTCCATCCTTTCCTGGATGCCGGGGTGGCTCCGCACACGGACTGCTGTGCGAAGAAGCAATACATTTATTTGTGCCGATGTGATATATTTGATGTTATTCAACCTGTTTGTGGTTATTCTCCAGATAGCATTGATTGGACTTTCACCATGGATGATGACATCACCAAGAATGGCACAAGTTCCTTGCATTTCGACTTTGGTTCTGGACCAGCTCTATCAATCATATCATGAGGAGGTTCATCGCCTGTCAACACAGATTTCAAAGACGGCCTACACCTGCCCTGTCCAGTTGCAAAAGTGGAGACTCCCTACTGTTCACTTTCAGTATAATTCTGATGGGGAGTATTGTGTGGTAACTAACTTTAAAAGCTATACTTATGGATCTGTGACATGTGTTATTGATAACCCCAACTTTTGTTTTGTCCCCCACCAGAAGACTGTGATTGGACATACTGTCATAACCCCGTCCCCCTCATCGATGCAGACATCATTGATGGTAACCCCTATTATCTGCTCACACTGTCTGAATACTTACCATATTTTAATGTACACATAGCCCCACTCACACTTACATTAAAATCACTTTTAGACAGGAAGGACACACACCTCATCCACATCAGTAATAATATGACCAAGGCCAACAAAGCCATCCTCTCATTGATTAATGATGGTGACATGAATGACACATTGACTAACACCTGGTTGGAAAATACTTTTAAAGGTTTTGTTATTATACAAGCATTTTTAATCTTTATTTTGATTATTATGCTCTGCTGCCTATGGGGCACACTGTGCCAACACCCTGAGCAGCTCGAGTTCCTTTACAAAGCTCGTGCGTCGGGTTTGTAAATGACCACTGCTCTCTGGCCTTTCCTTAGATTTGCCTGTGTTGTCCTTGGAGGCAACAAGGGGGGGAATGTTACACAAGGTCCCTGCACCCTAATTGGTACCCTTAGAGGTACACCGTAGACAGCTAGTGCTTGAGTATATGTTATACTAACATATAGGGCTAAGGGCATCTACCGTACAAGAGTAGATGTCAGGATATGTATGCATATTGTTGTAATACACTTTGCTTGCTAATACATATATTCTTCTATGTATTTCTTACTTGTAAGATGCCAAGGCACTTGTGTCCTTGGAATAATTATGATATGTAAGTCGGCATTGCCACCTTTTGGTGATTTATACTACTACACTGAGTTATGTAAGACGCTGTATAAGAACTCTTTTGTTCACAAACTGATGACTATTACAAAATTGTATAATGTTATTTTGGACTGTGGAGCCACCTCTAATTTAGCCAATAGGGCTCATCTCTGTAACTAGAAATGTTTCTATCTTACAGTAACCATAGTAATTATCATAGGTATTTAACGTGATACACTAGTCTTGTACCTCAGAGATCCCAAAGACACAAAGAAACCTCGAGGTATAGGGAATGCTTAGCACTGACTCCCGGTTCGTATTGGTAAGAACAGCTTAGGGCAACTGTGATTTTATCCTTTTTTGGTAGTAATATACAAGTTTATTACTCTTATGCAACGTGTCTGTGATTACTTGCATTACCAATATTGCCAAGAACCTGAAAGTGAGGTTTAGACCTCCTGACATTGGTCTGTAGTTTGCATGGCAATTTGGGCCAAAGGAAGCTTTCTTCAGGAGGGGTATTAGTACCACCTCCTTCAGGGAGCTAGGAAACTCATCTGTTTCCAAGGAGGAAGCTTGGGTGGAGGTAAGTCCCTGTGTGCCCAAATAAGCAGGTGAAGTACTTTGCTTTGCGTTGCAGAGCACTACGTGGATTGAGGAACAATACATGAAGTGCTCCACATAGTGAAGCGGAAGCACTTTGCCCACCCCTACTAGTGGGGTACTCCCATGGCATGACATACATATGCAGCTCTCTGCTCGTGCAAACTCACCCACATACTTAAGGGCTTGGGAGGGACCAGGAGAACATTAATGAATGAAGCCTGGTTTCTTTTCTTTTTTTTTGTTAATCTATTTATCCACCCCACCATGGTGCAGTCTGACCCTCCAAACACCACCCCAACCCCATCACCAACACACACACACACAGGGACTTACCTCCACCCAAGCTTCCTCCATGGCTTACCCACCATGACAGGGTTGTCAGGGATGCCACTCCACTGGAGAGACAGATTCCATGAGGGCCCTCAGCCCTAGCCACCCCCATGGCTTAGCCTACCCATGATGGGAATCTGATGGCAGGTGTCACCCGCTGATGAATGGATCTGGTATGGGGAAAGGGTCCTGTAGTCAGCTTCAGCCATGCTGCACCTGGCCATTTTTCCTTTTTTCTTTGGGAGGGGCGGATATGCAGTGCCATCATAGACACACCACACATGCTACCGTGCATGAGGTGTCGACCGCCGATGTCCATCCAACCCCAACAGTGCACTAATTGCCCCAAGCCTCCACTAGGGGTCAGACCAGTGCCAAGAACCCACAGCCCTCCCTCCCAGAATAGAAGAGCCATCCTCTGGATGCTCAATCCTCCTCTCCCCAGCCAGCCCACAGCTCACCAAGTTGTCACCAACCCTGGGTCACCAGCATAGCAGCAGGTGAGGCATGGATGCCTCTGCCCTCTGCACCACTGGGCTGAAACTGGTTTCTTTTCAGTGCCACATATGTAACAGGAGTAAGCTGCTCCCAAGGATATAAACATTACTGACTCCTGTACATGACCCAAAGTAAGTAAAGTAATATCCTTGAAAAGGGTGGAGCCTGTGGCATATAAGTGGTGCACATTGGAGCGTGAATTTGCACAGTCTGACCCTTCAGGAGCACAGGTGGAAGGTTGCAACCTGCGCATATCATATCTCAGCACAAAGCAAAGCATAATTGTACTACAGCTGAATCAGTAGACAGCAAGCTGCTATGATATGAGTCTAACATGAGCATAACTTTTGATTCACAGATATGGGGCACCTTTGTTTATTTATTTACGTGTGTATGTATGTATGTATGTATTATTATCTTGCTCTCTCCTTAAACATCTCACCACAATATTTCTGATTATGCACGTTTAACAGATCAAATTTGCAGTGTTCCAGAGGGGACCTGGGGTTGGGAAACTTTGCTGACCACCTGCTTTGTCAACACTAATGGAGCCCAACCACACCCTGAATATTAAGGGGGGATGTTCTCTCTTTCTGTGACCTGTATAAAATGCCTGATGAAGGGGGACCATGTGGGTCTCTCAGAATGGGGCCCCAGGCCCACCTGCAGTGCTGCTCAAGAGTCCTTGCCCAAGGTTCTTTCATCCATACAGGGGAGAAAGAGTTACCATTTCCAACTCTTTGTATACCTATCTCCCCTGCCAAATGTAACAGGGATTCTAATCCAGCCTCATCACTTGGCTGAAGCTGGTTAGGCCCACATATTCAGTATGGGCATGAGTGGACATCCACAGAGTTCATTCTCAAGAAGCCTGATATTTCTGGCCTATTGGCCACTTATTTCCTCTAGGAAGTGAAAATTTAATGAGTTAAGATGTTTCAGTTACTGAACTTCCAATGGAGCCTGGGTGTTTTTTTAGGCTCCAGGACATCCTTCACAGTTTGATGATACTTTCAGTGGTTTACAAGGCTTTGTACAGGACAACACACCATAGTCTGAGGTGGATACAATGGCATTTTGAAATACAGTACTGGTGGTTTTTACATGACCAATGCAGCCTCTGACAGGCAAGGGTAAGATATGGTCATCGATGACATGATTAAAACTAGTTATACAGGGCATTAAATCCTCCATAAAGCCTAACAGAATCTTGACCGAACTGAAATACCTGGACACAGACATAGCATTCATTCAAGAATCATACCTTTCCCCAAGATCCAGCCTTACTGGCAGATGATTCAAACTTCCCTGCCACCTATGATAGGCCCTGGACCTTATTTCACACCTGAAACATGTCTGTTGAATGTCTTCCCTATAGAAATGGGTAAACAAGGTAAACACTATATGACAATGGTATCAGCTGCTGCAAAAGCGGTCATCTTAAGACACTGGAAGGATGACGCAACACCATCAGTGCGTGAGTGGCACAAGGAGATTACATTAGCTTTACAGGTGGAATTGCATATAGCTAGAATGACCAACAGAATACAATCTTATAATGCCAGATGGGGTCTGCTTGATGCAGCTCTAACTACCTGGAACATTTAAGCTTTTAAATGTCATAATGCCGTTTGCTCATTCGGGGCACCTCCAGATCCGGGAGAAGTTTGAATAGTTCGTGTAATTCAGTTAATGCTGCTCGGGGTAAGGGATATATGTGGGGTGGGTTAACATAATAGGGTTTTCATTAAGGTTTTATTAAGTGAATAAGCTACTGATTCATATTAATGACTATCTCTTTATTGATCATATACACATTCCGCTTGTTGTCTAAATTTCGAAATTTGGTTGTATATGTAACTGGGTCTGATAAGGACCACAAATACTTATGTAACATGAATATCTTAATAAAGTGAAATCAATTATAAAAAAAAAAAAGAATCATACCTTTCAGATAAAGAAAATGTGAAACTTAAGAGAGAATGGATTGGCCAAGTAGTGGCAGCATCCTACCCTAATAACAAGAAGGCGGGTACTGCCATTCTAGTTAACAAACGGCTCCCATTTACTGTCCTGTAGACAGACATGGGGCTGGAAGGACAGCTGTCTATTGTGCAAGAGGAAATTCAAGGAAAACAATCCTATTGGTTAACATGGATGCCCCTGGCCCCAATGAGAGAGTAGACAGGTTTTTCAAGGACGCATCTAGCAGGGTGATTCTTCTTCCTAAACACCTAGTAGTGATGGGTCATAACTTCAGTCATGTCTTAGCCCCACAACTTTAACAGCTCCATTATCTTCTTCACTCTCCAATACAAATCTGCACATCACCAAAGTCTTAAAATCCCTAGCAGAGGAAATTGGGTTTTAGATGCCTGGAGGCACCTGCATTAGGGAGAAAAAGATTATACATGTTTTTCCAATCCCAGGTATTAATACTGAGGCATAGATCTCTTCCTGATACCTAAGGCAATGGCTTATCAGATGTTGGAGTAAGTAATTTGCCATATTACACATTCTGACCATGTCCCAATCCAAATTCCCATAATCTAGGAAGAAAGAGGCATAAGATGCTGTGGAGAATGAATGCATCACTCCTTTGCATGTTCTATAATAAGAGGCCATAGCCCACAAAGTTTAGGTGGCATACTCCTTGAATAATTCAGCAGAGACACCTGTCCCCACAGTGTGGGACATAGTCAAAGCAATGGTCTAAGGCAAAATCATAAGTTTAGCCTCTAGCCACAAGAGAAAAGCTGCAGTCATCAGAGAGGCAAAAGAATACAAAATTAAAACCCTGAAAGAGTCCCATAAACAAACAAGTAACAGACGTACACTCAAGGCCCTACCAAATGTTGGACAGCAGCTCAACAGCTCAATCAAGCAGAAGGGCATTATGCTATTCCCAACAGCACTACTATGAAGTTGAAGGGTGTTCAGCTAAACTGTTGGCATTTCACCTTCGCAAGGCAGCTGCAGATAGGACTGATTCATCCATGACCCCAACTCTGGAGGACCGAGAGATGTTACCCCTGACAAAATAGCCTCAGTATTTAGGGGGCTTTACAGGACACTATACTGTATATTGAATCAATAAACCAAGACCAAGCTATCATGAATTCTAGGGATATTCTTCCTGACTTGGGGCTCTCCTCTGTCTCAGAAGAGCACCAGAATCTGCTGGAAAGCCCAGTTCAGAAAGAAGAGATTGTACCAGCCATAGATGTCTTAGAAGTAATAAATTACCTGAACTGGATGACTTTAATACAGGCTTTGATAAAGCCCTCAAAAAAAAGTTCACTCCCAACCCTCCTTAAGGAAGTATGTATCTGTCAAATGGAGGGTAAATTTCCTGACACATGGAGACAGGTGGTCATTACTGTCATTCCCAAATGTGGCAAGGCTTAATATAAGATCACCATATCACATAGAGGCTGATTTCACTCCTCAATCAGGACTTAAAACTTTTCACTAAAATCATAGCCTCCAAAGTTCAGAAGATTGTTTCTGAACTTATGCATCCTTTTTTTTAACATAATTTATTGAAGTGTTCTGTTCAGTATAAGTGGTTATATCATTAGTTGACAATTTAAAGTACAGTTTTGTTTATAAAAAATACATTTCAAGAAACAGAGTTAAAGGGACACTGTCAGCTTTTGTTGGGCTTTTCTCCTCGATACAGAAAGGTGTTTGCAGTCCTCTACATGGCCAGTTACTGTATCTATGCTGAAAATATGGCAATGAGTAATTTTTTTTAAGATATTAATGAAAATTAGTAGTTATAGCTACCCAGCCTTATCCCCAGCCACCCGATGCTGAAGTGCGTTCACCTCCCTATGTGGCACCCTAGTGCTGGTAAGCTGATCCATGCTGCTACATAATTTCTTTTATAAACACTCCTTCATCTTTGTCAATGTTTCTGCTTATTTAACTGTTGCTGCAACATAACCATTGTTTCAATGTGCTTACACAACTGGATGCAATGAGATAATGCTTGTGTAACTTGATTTGCTGTATGGCTTTCCACCTCTTTATCCATGGGATATACCGCCCTGTAGGGGTACGATGTAGGGAACCCTAGAGGAGGGTTCCCCCCAACAGTGCCTCAGAAATAATTGCATCGGCTAAAGATAGGTTACAAAGAAGCCCACAGGTAAGAGAGATGAGCAGCTGGAGGAGGAGGGGTGGATGGTGGGCAATGAAAAATGAATCCTGGAGGGGCCCAGGATGAGTGAACTTTTAAGCTTGATGGAAGAGTGACGTTGTTGCTCCACCCATCGAACCTTGGGTTTAAAGCCCTCCGATTCAATGTGCTTATGCAACTGGATGAAATGAGATGAGATGATGCTTGTGTAACTTGATTTGCTTTGTGGCTTTCTGCCTCACTATCCATGGGATATACCACTCCATAGGGGTACGACGCAAGGAACCTTAGAGGAGGGTTCCCCCCTACAGGTGCTGTGGGAATGATTTTGTCGGCTAAAGGCAGGTTAGGAAGAAGCCCAAAAAGAATACCCAAAGGTGTCGAGCACCGAAGAGGCGAGGATGATGAATGAATGAATTCTGAGAAGATGATAAGGGCTGACTTCTTAAGAAGAGAGGGGAAAGCCGGGGCCACCATCCACCTCCATTCAACAGTGGAACCTAACTAATTAACTGAAGAAAGCACTAATTCTAACTAATAGTATGACTATTGGCACAGTGGAGAGGAAAAGTCCTCTTTGGAGAGAAAACCTCTGGGGATCTAATGCCTAGGTCGCCTACCTCCAGGCTGATGATGTTTGATTTGAGGACATATGTCGTTAAAGAGAAGGGTTCATTAACAAGAGGGATATGAGTAGGGAGGATGATGACAGGATAGGGAAAAACTACAAAAGAAAGCTCAAATCAAAGAGGGAACATGAGGCTGCAGGGACCCGAGAGGGGTATGCTCGAGTAGGCGATGGGAAAGAGTAGATCTATCTAGAAGTCAGAGGAGCAAGGGGTATCCAGTCATGCACACAAGGAGACCAAGGATAATGCAGACTGGCTTGACTGAGCGATACAAATGAGTGGACAACGAGGCCGATAAGGCATGCTTGAATATGCAATGTGAACGAGTAGACCCTGAGGTCGGAGTCGATGAGGTAGCATAGGATTCAATGATAGGAATGTTCAAGGAAGTGATGGAAATAGAGAAACTGTGAGGGAAGAAGGGGTGAATGATGGCCGGAGTTATGAACCTGATCCATGCAGCAGGATGGCCACGGGTTGATGAGTCATGATGGGTATGCCTAAAAGAAATCTCGATTGCAGACCTCAATTGGAGGGAATCCTTGACAGCCGAGATGGAATGTGAATAAGAGGAGATGGAAATGAACTTGAAAATGAACTTGGATGAGGTAGCATGCTCAATAGAGTGATGCAGGGCGATGATGAGTGCCGCAGGGGTGCAGCGGGTTGATGAGGTAGCATAAGACCCCATGAGAGGTATGCTCGATTGATCGATGTGAGTGTGAAGAAGAGGAGACAGGAAATTAACTTGTAAATGAACTTGTATGCTGGTGGTATGCCAAAAGAAATATCGAGTGCAGGCCAGACAGAGTCAGCCGAGGCATACTGATTGGCCTTGATTGGAGTGAATCCTCAATGGCCGGTACAGAACGAGAACTGCAGGGCCAGACAGAGGCAGCCAGACACAGCCAATTAAGTGGATGGCAGAGCAAGAAGGCAATGGTAGCCAATACAGAGCAAGGAGCTGAGGAGAGGGAGCAGAACGAGTGTACCCTGAAGCATAGACATATGAGAATGGAGAAAAGCCTGGAAGGCAGTTGCAGGTAAGGTGAGGTACGAAATGGATGAAGGTACAAAATGGATGAGGCATGAGAAGGGAATGAAAGCCTTGAAGGCCAGCATGACTTGAGGTGAGGTATGGAAAGGAACTAGGCACGATAGTGGGAGTAGGTAAAGGAAGCAATCAAGGAGGAACAAGGAGGAGAGAGCGATGCTGGCCGACGCCCAGGCATATACCGCAGCTAAAAGCCCAGGAGAAACAGAACAGGTGGACACCAAAGGAAACACCAGAGCCAATCTGAGTAGAATTCAGACAGGGAGTGAACACACGAGGAGGCCAACAGGCAGGAGAGAGACAGGCAAGAAAAAATCATTAGTAGTCCAAATTAGAGGCAGAGTACTGTCAGAGCCAGGATAACTGAGTGGCCAGTGAGGACAGCACACACTCAGCAGATGAAAATCCAAATGTGTCCTCCAAAACAAAAAGGCAGAATGAGTCAAGGAGGCAGGGACAACAGAAAATATGATAAAAACAATTCAAGTGTATGGTAGTACCCCAATGGACCCTGATGGGATAAGCAGCATGAGCGAGGATGGGCAGGACAGTACCACTGGGGGGGAGTCAAGGAAGCACCTCACTGCTGCTGCCACCACGGGGAGGAGCTGAGACCTGCACAGAGTGCACCTAATGATTCAAAAGTGGAGCCAGGGGAAGAGATTCTTAAGTCTCAAAAGGGAGAACCACATAGGCCAGAATGATTAACAGAAGTACTGGGGGGTCCCTACGGGGTATAGGAAATCCGGTTCCCAGAGCAGTCACCCAGGGTCCCTGCAGGCACCATGCAGTGCATGAAGCAGAATGCTAGGTGAGGCAGGATTGACCCAATAGGAAGTACAGCACAAGGCAGACAGCATTAGCGAGTGCACTGCCATGAAAGTCAGAAACGGCTGAGCAGTCGTCCTTCCCGGCTTGTTGCAGGAGAGCTAACAAGGAGAAGAGTCAGTGCAATGCTCTGATGATAAGGGGACTAGGCGGAGGAGCAGAAGGAGCATGAAACAGCGGTGCTTTCATAGGTTGTGCTGGAAAAGAACAGCAGCAGGGAAACTCGGCGGGGGACCAGGTTGGCAGTCCATGGAGTTGAACGGGTAGCCACCAGCAGAACAGGAGGTGATGCCAAAAGGAGCGAATGGATGGTGGCACAAATTGGAGCTGAGAGTAAGTAAGTAAGTAAAGTAAGTAAAAATTTATTTTTAAGCGCTTTTCAATATCAAAGCGCTGTACAGATGGAACAATTAAAATACATACAAAATACATACATAAGGAGGTAAGCACCAATTGATGAGGGAGAAGGCACCACAGGAGACTCCAGAACAAAAACGAGGAGAAAGGAGCACCACAGGGAAGTGAAGTACAGGGTAGCTAGAGCGAGGGCTGGGGAGGCAAGGATAAACAAGAAAAGTGAGCAAGGGGGCGAGAAGCAAACCACAGAAGAGAAAATCGAGCGGGGAGGAAGCACCACAAAATGAGCGAGGGAGGGCACAGAGAAACAAACGGATAGCTGGAGGAAGCTGCCAAAACAGGAAAGCAAACCACACAGGAACCCAGAGATGGGTAGAAGAACATCACCTCCAGCTGCAACGAAAAACTAATCCTGGAGGGGCCCAGGATGAGTGACCTTTTAAGCCCGATGGGGGAGTGACGTTGTTGCTCCACCCATCGAACCTCGGGCTTAAAGCCTTCCCATTATCTTAAATTACTGTCACACGTGTATTCTTGATTTATTGTAAATTGTTCTGTTTCTTCATTGTTAATGCCATGGAAAACCTTACCTTCAATTGCCCTACTGTTTTTTGTAGTTGACTCTTATATTGACCGTTGTACGTAATTAAACCCTGGTCACCCCTGAAAAAGGGACTTCTAGTCTTAGTGGGCTCACTTGGTCATCAAAATCCAAA
Organism: Neoceratodus forsteri; assembly: GCA_016271365.2. Lineage (NCBI taxonomy): Eukaryota > Metazoa > Chordata > Ceratodontiformes > Ceratodontidae > Neoceratodus > Neoceratodus forsteri. The sequence continues at coordinate 1,372,727,242 of CM057456.1, forward strand.
TAAATGAACAAATAAAGTTTTGCAAATGTTAAGCTGTGTCAAGTGAAAACATTTTTACAAACTAAACGAGATGAACTTTACTTGAGTGAATCCTTAAGTAAGCTGTCAAGCTGTGACACTGGGCATGTGCATCAGCATCCACACTGGTGCACATGCCTGGTGTCATGACTTGATTTTCAAACATAGACTCAACCATGTTATAGCACTCATTTCTTAAAAGTAGTAACTTTAGTAAGTTCAATTCACTGTGTAGTTTCTATGAATGTATTCACTTGATACAGTTTGAAATTTGCGAAACTCATCTATGGACGTGTCTAGCACTTTGGTGCCATGGAGAAAGTTAAATGCACAAGTGAACACGCTTCAGCATGAGGCAGCAGGGGATGAGGGCAGGTCACCAGGATTACTAATTTTCAAGAAAACCTTTTTAAAAAATGTTATCCGATGCCATCCTTTCAGCATAGATACAGCAACTGGCCATGCAGAGGGCTGCAGGCATCTTTTTGAACGGGGAAAAAACATCAGAGAAAAGCTGACAGTGTTCCATTAAACAAAACAAAGATATTTTCACTAGTTTGTGCTTTGCTGGTTCTTGCTCTTCTCAAACATTACTGACTTTGCCTTATTTTCTTCTCGTACACTTGGAGTTAACAGATGACATAGATAGATAGGCATATAACTGCCAAACAACAACAGAGATATAGAAGAAGGAGGACAGGAAGAAAGAGAGCAGACATTGAAGAAAACAGAGGAAAGAAACGTATTCATCCTGATCAAATAGTATTTATACCCCAGAGGTTATTTAGTAACATAAGAAGACTCCTAAATGTTCTGTCTGGAGCCAAAGACTGTTGAGGAAATCAGGTAGCTTTCCTAATAGCAGCAGAAAAGCATTTGATCACCTGAACTGGTCTTTTCTATTAGAAGTCTTAAAAACATGGCATTTGGGGACACCTTTACCCATTGGTTCCCTCTGCTATATACCAAGTGAACTGCACAGATTATAGTTAGTGGCACACTTTTGGAACCTTTTTACATCCACAGAGGAAAACTTCAAGGGTGCTCCTTGTCACCCCTACTCTTTACATTTAGCAGTGAGTCTCTGGCTGTTGCTGTTGGCAACAGCACAGAGAATAGCTGGTCAAGATCACTGTGTATCATTATACTAGGGCTGTGCAGGGGCCAAATAGTATTTCCCAAATACCATGAATAGTAGGGCTCTCGAATATTTATGAGCCCTTCCTGAATAGGGACTGTTTGTATTCGGAAAGAGTATTTAGCCACCTGCAAAATAAAAAAGAAAAAGAAAGAGCCCCACCAGCCCCCAAACAAGTAAATGTAAACCCCATCCCCACCCTCTATCAACAGCCCAATCACACCTGCCCCCTCAGCACTGACAATTTGTATATTTATAGAGTACAGTAGTAATTAGATTCCTCCTATGGGTGACCAACTCAACCCACCCATCTCTATGGTGGGCTGACATCTTTAATGTTAAGTGCCGAGTAGGATTTAAAAAAAATATAATTTATGTCTCCTTCCAGCACGGCACTCTACTCCCTCCCACTCAACAGCACCCAATTCTTAATATGAGCTCGAGAAAGTGACTGGCTCAGCTCGACCTCCTCCATAATTGGATGCCTTCTCATAAATGAAAGTACTCTTGCTATAGTAAAACCAGCTGATCGTGTGATCAGCTGCTTTTACTGTAACAGGCATGCAAGCACTTTCATTCATGAGAAGGCATACTTCTGTGAAGGTGGCAGCATTCAGCAAGTCACCTTCTTGAGCTCATATTAAAAAGTAGCTTCCTAGTAGCTGCTCGCCTCAGGGTGGTTGATAACTGACCTGTCCAGGAGTGTGTTGAAGAAATTTGGCAGTGAAATTCCTCAGGTAGAAAAAGTTATGTCCCTCGTAAAAAAACATTTTTGGCATATGCGATGAAAACGGACTGACTTCTTGATCAGAAAACTACACCCCCACACCGGCCCATGCAGTCCTGTTTTGTGATGTCACAAAACAAAGGCTGTGTGTGTGTGTGCCTCATTGAGTTCTATGGGGGTGATATTTTCATACATTTTTTATATCACTTACAGTTATCACTAGAATAAATTAAAGCGACCGATCGAATAATCGAGACCCTATTAGTTGATTGGTAGCTTTGATTACTAATTTGCTGTATAAGTATTTCAACAAATTGTGGATGCTTGACGGGAGGAGGGTGTGATTAGGCTATTGATGGAGGGTGGGTGATGGGGTTTACATTTTACCTTGCTTTGGGCTGAGGGATGAGGATGTGGGACTGTTTCTCTTTTCTTTTTTTGGGGGGGGGGCAGGTGGGTAAATAACTTTTCCTAAATACCTGAATATTTGACTGTTGAGTACTGAATATTTGGCTGAATATGTGAGAAAAGGTGCTGTATAACAGTTTAAATACACACCCGGTATATTTAGTGCTCCAAGCACACCCCGATATGTTCATGTCATTTTATTTTCACTGGTGGGACACTGGTGCTGTTATTGTATAGTGATTCACCTAATATTCATTGTCTTTTTAATTTTGCTCCAATATGGAACCAGTTAAAACCTTGAAAATCAAAAGATAGTGAATATTTCCTGTTATACAGTAGTCACACAGCCCTACCGTATGTACGTGAATGATACCTTGATGTTTCTGAGAAATCCCACACAATCAGATGCCACCTTTTCTAAGGCTGTTGAAACTGTAGGGAACCATGTCAGGTTTTAAGGTGCATGCCTCTACAACCAAGATACTATTGGTCTGTGTGATCTGCTCACAAACTCTATTTAAAATATAATCCCATACAAGTGAGTAACCTCCAAAGTCAGATATCTAGGCATCCAAATACCAATGCCCCGAGCTGCACTGCATCAAGTGAACTATGCTCATCTGACACAGGCAGCTTCTACGGACCTGAATAGATAGAGTTCCATTCCCCTTTTCTAGCCATATCGATGTGGCCAAAATGAATATAATACCAAGATTTCTGTTGTTATTTGCAATCTTACCAACCCGGCTAACAAAGAAGGTGTGGAAGGAGTTTCACAACAGGAAGCTTAAATTCAGTTCAAAGAAGTGCAAAGTAATGCACCTGGGAAACAAAAACCCAGGTGAGGAGTACACAGTGTTGGGGGGACTAACAACAACAAAAATGGAAAGGGATCTGGGGGTAGCTATATCAGATGATCTAAAGGTAAGCAAGCAATGTGAGAAGGCAGTAAGAAGGGTTGGGGGCTACTGGGATGTATAGGGTGAGGCACTAACAGTAGAAAACAGGAAGTTGTTATCCCTCTGTACAGACAGTTGGTGAGACCCCATCTGGTGTACTGTGTGCAGTTCTGGAGACCCCATCTCCGCAAGGACATAGACAGGATAGAGACAGTCCAAAGGAGGGCAACTAAAATGGTGCAAGGTCTGCACCAAATCCCATTTGAAGGGAGACTAAAGGAGCTTAATATGTATATCCTCAAGGATAGGAGGGAGAGGGGGACATGATAGCAACTTTCAAGTACCTCAAGGGAATCAACAAAGTCCAAGAGTGTAGCATATTTTAGAAAAAGAGATGTGCAAGAACAAGGGGCATAATTTGAAGATAGAGGGGGGACAGCTCAGGGGCAACACAAGGAAGTATTTTTCACAGAGAGGGTGGTGGACACATCAAACAGCCTTTCTGAGGAGGTTGTGAGGTCAAAAACAGTGGGGGAATTCAAGAATGCATGGGTCAGACATAAGACAATTCTGGTGGGGATTAGGAGGAAGCAGGCTGTTGGTTAACTAGGATTTACAGCTTATCCAATAGATAGAAAATGGGCAGACTGGGTGGGCCAAGCGGTCCTTATCTGCCGTCGAAGTCTATGTTTCTATGTTTCTTAACAGCTTTATCTGGAATTGTAAAAAGCCCAAAATTATGTGGGAACCCCTTACTAGATGAAAGAAGGGGGAGGTACCAGATTTTAAATATTATTACTATACAGCACATACAGCGCCTCTAATTTGTATTTTAGAAGACAATGAGTAAACAGGGAGGTCCTCAATGGAGATTCAAACAAATAGCCAAATCCCTATTGCATATTCACCATAGATGACCATAGATGACCATACTTAGATGCCTTCAAACAGTAAGCAGCCCCTGCCCCAAACAACATTGAGGGTATGAACCCAAACTAAAAACACAGTGAAAGCCCCAGCACTAACCTGGTTCTTTATACCAATAGCATGCACCCCAGGTTTTTCCCAGCCACCATGGAGGCAATGTATAGAGCATGGGTCAAAGGGGGTTTTAAAACTGGTCTCTCAGCAATAGACCAGCCCAGTTCTTTAAGATGTACAGGACATTAGGTCAGACATATTTAGGTTCCTACATTTATGAAGCATTTTAAATACAGAAAAGATCCACAATATAATAGGGGCTCCCCTACTGCAGGTACTTCTCTTTGTGTGGGAGGCAGGCAGACAGGTGCCAGACCACAACAGATCTTCCTACTCTACCATATGATGATGAAAGATGTTGGAATGGTCTAAATAGAAACCATACAAGATAGATGGAAAGAGGAGGGGAACTCTTATCTTGCACCCAAACAATGGGACCAGATTTAAGCTAACATGCCCAAAACCACAGTGGCCTCTTCATGGAGGGAATTTAAGTGGAAGACTGTGGCATGCTTCTTCCTCACACCCGCAATATCAAAACACTTCTTTCACATTAACACCAAGCTGGCAGATAGGAGTCAGAGGGTGGTGGTGAATGGGGTATACTCAGGGATCAGGGATCAGGCAGGTGAGGAGTGGAGTACTGCAGGGATCAGTGCTGGGACCCTCCTGTTCACTATCAATGTACAGGACATTGTGGATGGACTGAAAGGGAGGGTGGCCCTCTTTGCAGACCACAAAAATATGTAACAGAGTTGACTCCCCTTGGGGTTGGATGACATGAGAAGGGACCTGAGATTACTGGAGGAGTGGGCCGAGATCTGGCAGCTAAAACTCAACATCAAGAAGTCTGCTGTTATGCACCTGGGACACAGGACCCAAAGGGCCAAGTATACGCTGAGAGGGGAGACAGTCAGGGTGCAGAGGACAAGAGGGATCTGGGTTTAACGGTCTCCAGCAACCATAAGGTAGGGAAGCAATCCTCGAGGGCAGTGGGGAGGGTGTATGGGATGCTGTAAGTATCAGCAAGGGGATCACCAGCAGGCATAGGGAGGTCCTGGTGCCACTGTATCAAGCTCTGGTGAGGATGCAAAGATATTGACTCAATCAAAAGGGTGACCAAGATGGTGCAGGGGATGAAGGACAAGCTGTACAAACAGAGGTGCAAGGAGTTGGGGCTAAATACTATGGAGACCAGGAGGGAGAGGGGGGACATGATCAAGACCTTTAAATACATGAAAGGGATGAACAAGGGCAGTCCAGGGAGGTTATTCCACATGAAGGAAGGAAACATAATGAGGGGGCATGGACTGAGACTGGGGGGGGAGTACTTCATAAGCAACGTGAGAGGTCAATTTTTCATGGAGAGGGTGATGGAGAACTGAAATGGGCTTCTGGAGGAGGTGGTGAATTTGGAGACCATAGAGGGATTCAAGTCTTCTTGGGACAGACACATGGGGCTAAGGAGAATGGAGGGTCTCAGAATACGATAGGTTGGACTGGGGGGGTAAGAGGTAGATTAGATGGACTGGGAGGTCTTTTTCTGATGTCACATTCTGTGATTCTTTGCTGGAGGCACTGTGGTGAAAGGGGCTCCCCCCACCATATATACTGGAGTTGCCAAGCCCTAGGTCAATATGGGGTAGACACTCGCAAACTCCTAAAAGACATGCTGGAGTCATCCTCCCCACCTGACTTTTAAAATTTGATCCTTGGCCTCCTTCCCCAAGGGGTGAGGAAGGGAAATAAAAAACACTTGTTCCTTATCCTATCTGCTGCTGCACCAAAAGCTATTACAAGGAGATGGCTTACCCCAAACATTCCAGAGATCAAGGACCTAGTTGGCATTTGCGACCAGGTTAGAGACATGAAAGCAATCACAGCCCTTCTAAGAGTCAATAAAGAGACCTTTCACTCTAGATGGCTACCGGTTTTTAACTAAAGGGAGAAATCAACCAGAATTCTCACTTCAGAACAGCTTTTCTAAAACATTTATGCTTTAGAAATAAATCAGAGTCTGCTAATTAGACAGTTACACCAAGACTATTTCTCCTACAAAGAATATTCCAAATGCAAAGCTTAGTTGCAGGGGGTGGTTTGTGTTCAATACCTCCAACAGTTACTGTTATATGTAGCTTCATGTGTATACATTTAACTGTCTTAAGTAGCACTTCTTTCTGATATGTGGCACCAAATAATATTAATCTTTCAACTTAAGCTGAAGATACACACCAGGAAAGTCTGATATAGCTGGGAATGAGTTATGTTCACACTCTAAAAATCTGTACCGATTAAACCATGTCGCTAACCGCATAAAGTACCTTACCTGCTTGATGGTGAAAAAAACTACTTTGGGCCTTACTCCACCTAGTGTTCAAGCCCTCCTGTGCCCAAACACTAATCCTCGTAACACCAGAGGGTCTGAAAGTCAACTTCTACAGGTCCCCCGATGCCGCACCACTCTGGGCCAAAGATCCTTTGCACACGGTGCACCCAACTGGATGAATGCCCTCAGCACTCACATCACCTCCACCTCCTCACTGAGCTTATTCAAATCAAGCCTCCATCATCATCTCATAGCCTCCAGCTCATGTGACTGCCACCCCTAACTTCCCCCTTCCCCACTGAGATCAACCACTCCCCCCCCCCGATGTTCTTTGACAATGCCGTGATCTGCTCTAGTCTCTTTTTCCGCTGCCACCCCCCTATCCTCTCACCCTTCCTCCCTGATTTCTTCTAGGTTTCTGAAATGATTCCTTGTATGTGTTATTCATGTATCCTATTTACTGTGATGCCATACCTGAACTGATGAATATGGTTGTATGCTGTCTTTAATGTTGTATGCCCTTGTTTAACATGTTTAACATGTATGTACTCTCCTGACGTGGAACCTTTGTAAAAGAGCCTTGGCTCAAAGGTAATTGTAATCCTAGATCTAAATAAACAATTAAAAAAAATACTCCCATATGTAATGTTTTTTTTTTTTTTGTTAAACAGAACTAGCATAAGCTGCGAATTGTCACTCTTTGTACACTGTACCAGATATGGTTGTAATCCTGTATACCTGTCAGTTCAATTTGAGCTTGGTGCTTTCATACTGAATAAGCAAAGTTTGTTTTCTTTTTTCCTTTTTAAAAGAAAGGTTCTTGTTGGTTCAATAAAATGTATCAAATCACTTAATTTTTTTCAACTGTTTGTACAAGGAACTATACAGATGCAAACAATTCACTGTACTGCAGCTGATAATTATCCTACACAAATTGGAAGGCTGCCTTGAGGTAGTTAGGCACATAGTCCTGGGCCCTTGTATAGTGGAGTGTACTAGAGCTGTATCCTGTACTGGTAGGGTCTAAGCCTATTGAGTTGTCTGTATTGGTTGCAATAGTGGGTACACAGGTCACACTTTAAGACAAATCTTTATAGCTGGTTACATAGGACTTCCTGGGGCTGTAGCATGGTTTGGAGTCTGAAAGAAAGACAACAAGCAGGATTTTCAGATGGGATGGATGGTGAAGGACAGGCTATTTTCACTTCTATCAGCATCTGTGCAATTATACCACAGTTCATAAGCCTTATTTTCAAAGACTTAAAAGTTTTTGAAGCTGGAGACAATGCAGGGGAGGGTGACCAAGACAAAACAGGGTTAACAAGGGAGGTCATACAAAGAGAGATTGGACAACCTCAATATCTACTCATTAGAGAGAAGTTGTGAGGGGGACCTCATCAGTTTACTACAGTGTAGTAAAATAATGAGGGGGACCTCATCAGTTTACTACAGTGTAGTAAAGTAACTACACTGTAACTGCATTGCAACTGCAATGTAGTTGCATGCAGCAAATATGCAACTACAGGGTAATTACCATGTTTCATGTAAATAATGATTAGTTACATTGAAACCAACACTTTATTTTAAATATAAAGTGTACCCACATTTAAATACATGCAGGGCATTTACAGAACGGACAAAAACAAGTGACTCAAAGTCATCAGCAACAATTATACCAGGGAGAATAGCAGAGAAATGGCTCTGGGTAGGTATAAGACAGATGTTAATGAATATTCTTCTGTGGTGAGGGTGGTGGAGGGATTTAATAAACTTCCTGAAGCACTGGTCAATGCAAAAACAGTGTGGTTTTTAAGAGAGGGTGGGACAGACATGTATGACTAGTAAAAGGAAGAGGGGAGATCAAGGGGAGGTAGATGGTCATAATCCCCTAAAGGGTGTGTACCACCTCATAGGCAGACTGGAGAGACCACTAGGCCTTCTTCTTATGACAGTCTGTTTTCTCTGTTTCTAGGAGACAGTGTCCACAATTTGGGTCCACTTATAGCGAAAAAGTGACTTAGAAACATAGAAACATAAACTTTGACAGCAGATAAGGACTGCTTGGCCCACCTTGTCTGCCCATTTCTCTACTTACAGGATAAGCTGCAGATCCCAGTTAACCAACAGCCTATTTCTTCCTACCCCCCACAAGAATTGCCGTATGTCACTCTTTTTTATGTAAATCATAACAAATCATGTCCAAAGTTTAGGCAGCATACAAATTTTGGACTTTGGATATAGTTTCAGATCATAGGTCTCTGTGGCTTTGAACCCTCCTATATTCCCATAATCCAAAATTGGTAGGAGGAAAGTGTGGCACTATTTACTTCCTAGGCAGATTAGAAAGCCTTCTTAGACATCATTTTAACTGTAAAGGGATGATACTGCTGCCATACTGATATAAATGTAGGTCCAGCTAACAGCGGCATCAGGCATGGAACTAAGGTTGGGGGTGCACTATAGACCACCAGGGTAAGGGAAAGAGAGGGACAAGGGAGGAACAAGAAAGCAAAGTAGCAATGGGGAAGTAGTCATAGTGGATAACCTGAACCTGCAGGATATCAACTGGGATGTTCCAGTGGCCGACAGCACCAGAAGACAAGCCTTGCTGGATATATTCCAGAACTGTCTACTGATGCAGCTGATTCAGAGATCCACCAGGCAGGCTGCCATTCTAGATGTGGTACTTATCAGCTCAGTGGTGGTAGGAGCTGTGAGAGTAGGGGAGCTACTAGAGAACAGTGGCCACAACTCCATTTGGTTCAAACTGGCCCTTGGAACCAGAAAACACCAATTAAGAGCTAAGGTTCTTGATTTAGAATGCCTGACTTCAACAGGTTGAGTGAGTTGGTCTGGAACAAGTTAATCAAGTAGACAGCATAGGAGGTATGCAAGAGAGATGGGGGCGATAAATGGGACCATTCTTGAGGCATCTAAGTTATACATGAGAAAGGTAACCAAAAGTAACAAGTACAAAGCTGGCCCACCAGCACAGTGGTAGTACAACTGCTTGTGACACCAGCAACCCGAGTTTGGGAGTGAACTTGGGGAGTCAGACGGCCAGCCGGGGGGAGAGGATTGAATGTCTCAGGGATTGCTCATCTCCTCTGAAGGCTGGGGACATGCAGCCTAGAATATGCCTGACACCTGGTGGGGATCAGGGGTAAAGCAGCCCAGGGTAGTCAAGATGCACTCCAGGTGTGGTGGCCATTGACATATGTCACATGGGAGCTTGTGTCTTGCATCATAAGGGCAACGCATATCTGCACCTCCTGGAGAGGAAATCAGAAGGAGAAAAATGGCTCTTCAACTTGTAGGGTGATGTCAGTGATTCTCCTGCAGCCCTGCACCTGGCTAGCCAAGTACAGTCTCAGCACAGCAAGTCTTGTTCGACAGTGAGTTTTGGGGGACCCCACCAACTCCTCTGGGAAGAAGCCCTGGGGGAAGAGCTTGACTGAGGTAAGCCCTGGAAGATGCCTGGGTCTTAAGGCTGTAGAGACTGGGGGAATGGGGGCTAGTTGGGGCAGGGAAGAAAAAGAATAACAAAGAAAAAGTGACAAGCACAAGAGACCATTATGGTTCTCGGTAAGGGTCAGGGAAGCAATCAGGGCCAAGAAAGAGATCTTCACCAGGTACAAAGATAAGCAGAGGAGGAAGAATGGGGAGAATACATAGAGTACTGCAAAATAAGGAGGCAAAGAGTGCAGTTAGATAGGCAAAAGCAGAAACTGAGCTGCATATTGAGGAGGGGGCAGGAACTGAGAAAAACAATTCTTCAGTATATTATGGAAAAAAGGGAGAAGGGAGGGGGAATTGTTAGGCTATCTGAGGGGGGTAGGGTTATAGGGGAGGACATGCAAAAGGCAGCCATTCTTAATGATTACTTTTGCTATGTCTTCCCAATGGATGACAGTGGGGCCTTGTCAGAGACTGGCAATATAGCGGCCACTGAGGGGGTTCCAGACATGAGGCAGTCAATATTTACCTGCAAAAGGGTCTGGAAAGGGCTAGCAGCCCTAAAGGTAGATAAGGCCTAGGGACCAGACTGTATGCATCTGAGGGTACTTAAGGAACTTGCAATGGAACTGGTCGAATGCCTGGTAACTAGAGATCAGTGTAGTTCCAAAGGACTGGAGAGTGGAGGATGTAATTGTGCTCCATAAAGGGAGGACAAGGAACAAGTGGAGAACTACAGACCTATCATCTTACCTCTATAGTAGTGCAAACTGGCAGGAGGGGGTTCAGGAAGGATATGAGAAAGCATCATTTTGCAGAAAGGATGGTGAAACAGTGGAACAGTCTACCAGCCAAGGTGGTGGGCACCAAAACCATTAATGGTTTCAAGCATGGTTGGGAGAGAGTTAATGGTATACTGGATATGCAGTGCAACAGTAGCAAGGAGTGGAATAGGGTGGTGGATAGAGAGGCAAGAACCCTGTATGGACAGTAAGTCCTGGGCTCACAGGTAGGTAGGTAGGGAACCATGGGCAGGCAGATGGACCATCGGTCTTTTTCTGCTGTCATTGTCTATGTTTTTATGTTTCTAATGGGAGGAGAGAGAGAGAGGTCTAGCTATAGGCTTACTGGTATTATTGGTGCTTTAAGTGAGGGGCTTTCTCCAGCCCAACATTATAAGCAGTGTAAATGGATATCAAAGAACTGCATTTAACATGTAACTGGGATTTGCTGTAGAAGCTATTTTTCCAGTACTGGCTCAAATATAGTTAGTGGTCTTTCTTTACTGTACTTTTTGTAAACTCATTGGGTGTTTCTAATTTACGCTCAGGTGTTAAGGATCATTTTAGGACTATGTGTTGCAGTTTATGTCCTTATTAAGCTCTTACATTCTTCTTATGCTCATCCATGTTCTGCTATGGAACTCAGTAGTTGAAAGGGACAAAAATGAAATCATACAGTTCTGAAAGGGTACTTACCACCGGTGTGCTAACCAGAAACACCCACTGAATTTTCTAAAAGGTCAGTAAAGACTGATCAAAATAACAGAAGGGAACAAGTAGTTGAAAACTGTTTCTACAGGTAAAAAAAATATCACTTACAGTTTCAAGGCAGTTCTTCTTTATGGAAAAAGCCTTATGTTCAGCTGGGCCCTGAGAAGCAAAAGGGTACATCTTAAATATCTAACAGTTACAACACCTAGTCACTGTTTAACAGTTTTTTTGTTGTTGTTGTATATTCTGTTTATGCTCCTACCTCTCTGCCTCTGGATTCTCTCCAGTGTGGTTACTCGACCTCCACTTTCTCTACCCAGTCTGAAGTGCTCTCCTACATCTTCCAGTGTCCCGGCCCTCACCGCCTGGACTGCTAGACCCCCTGGCTCTGAGCCCCCCAAGGTGGGAACACCGACTCCTTTCTGGCACTCTATAATCAGGTAAAGCAGCCAGATGGTGAAGCACCAGAGGAGGTGAGAGACCCGACGGTGGGCATAGGTGCAGAGTCCCAGAACCCACCTTTGCCTACCAGGGATAGGGCCATTTTCCTTAGTTCCTCCCCTTACTGGCACGGACGTGAACTGGCATCAGTGTGTGAGGGAGATGCTGCTGCCTCCTCCACAGACACCCGCTGCAGCCAGTACCCCATTGGCTACCCCCGCCAGTGCTGTAGAATCCCCAGCCATCGCCAGGAGCTGCCATTAGGCAGGAGATCCCCTTGAACCCACCCTAGGAGAGGAGAGCATTCCTCCACATGCTCAATCCTCTCCTCCCATGCCACCCCCAGTGGCCCAAGCTCGTTGTCGAACCCGGGTCACCGGCGTGGCACAAGGTGTGGCGTCCAGCACCTCAACCCTCAGTGCCACAGGGCTGGCCAACTGTTTAACTATTTTGCACTCCTTTTTTCACAGTTTTTACTTTGTTACATTACCTTCTATACTATACCCTTGCCCCAGATCACACCTGGAATCGAGACATGGATCAGTGTGCTTTTTAAAGTTACCAATATCTAAATAAAATAAATAAATTTCAACAAGACAATCACAAAATTAGCCAGACAGAGCACATTCACACATTTCACCTTCAGAGTGTCATCTAAAACAGATTTAAAACTGCTGATAGTAATACATTTACAAACGTAAAGTGGGAGTCTGTTCCATGAGGTTGGCCAGGATGTGAAAATGCTTTTTTTTATTAAATCAATCAGAAAATATAAAAATAAAACAAAGCTTTGACATCCTAGACATCTTCATGAGTAAAGACTTGTCAACTGACACCACATCTGCATGACTAAGCATTTTAATGCTCAGAAACATTTTACACTGTACAAGGTCTGCTACTACAGTGTCATTATAGTAACAGCCAGCCCACTCTCTAGGAATATAATGAAATGAGGTAATGGAGACCTTCTGGGTTTCTTTTTGAGTGAGATCAGCACCACATTGTGGGAGGGGGTATGCAGCTTCTTAAATCTCTGTGCAGGGCAACCTAATGACTAATGTGCTACGAATACCATATAATTTGTTAACTACTTTATTCCCCACCACAGAAAATTCCTGGAAATGAGACTTTTCCTGGTGATCTCAGAGAACTTACCCTTGCCTGAAAAAAATTTAAATAGATTAACATATAAATAGTGAGTTATCTCTTTCAACTACAGTGGCTACTTCTATATCTGTAAAAGGGTCAGGCTCCCTGCCCTATAGAAATGGGAATTTTGGTGGAAAGTGAATTTACCACAGTAAGGCCTCCCTCCTTGGTTCCAGTTATAATAAAATAAATTGCAAATCATGTTAATGCTCAGGTTAGGGTTAAAGTGACAAAAATAGGGAAATGAGGCATTATGGTTTCCAATCCTAACACCCCACCTCCACCCTGCATACACCAACAGGCATCAAGGATTGTGCCTTAAGTCAAATCAGCCTATCATACCCATCCCATAAGTATATACGCTGAGATGGCTACAATATAGAGAATGAGGGTTATCATTGGGGCTGATGACCCCAAGGCACGCCACTGGCGCCTGTTGGTGTATGCAGGATGATGGTGGGGTGTTAGGGTTGGAAAACCTAATGCCAGACTTCCCTACTTTTGTCACTAACTGTTGCTTTGTTGCTTTAACCCTAACTGGAATATTAATGAAGCTTTTTGCTTTTTGTTTCCTTACTTTTTGAGATAGTATAATCGTATCCTTATTTTCCTGTGGGAGAGCATGGCCCTCCAGGCCCTGCGCTCCCATCCCTCAGTAGATGTGTATATGTATGTAGCTGTGGAAGCACTCATTTATAGGACAACTGTGACCAAATTGTCAGCATAGCCATCTTGTTACCCCATCTCATGTACCTGGTACAGAAAATTTTAGAATCCTCGCCAAAACATAATTTTGTGCAACTGCAATGCCATTCCGTGCCACAGATGTGAAAACACATTTTGGCCAGGATTTGAAATATGACAGCTGTGAGAGATGTGAGATGTGGTAATAATAAAGCTATGCTGAAGATCTGGGGTTAAAATATTTAAAATTTCCTGTGTTAAAAACATGCATAGTGAAAGTGCAAAGAATGATCATAACTTTGCCATTTTTACATATTGTGACCCCAAATTTTCAACATAGCCTTTTTATGACCCAACTTCATTAACAAGGGAAGGATAAATTTTGAAAATCCTGCCTGAAATGTGAATTTGCCAAGCGACTGTGAAATCCCCTTTCTGGCAAGAGTTGCGTAATGACAGTCATACTGTACAAGAGGTGGTGTCCCCAAAAGGCCATGTTAAAAATGTGGGGTCAAAATGTCAAAAAATGGCTATGTTATGCATAAAAGTTGAAACCCCCATTGAAATACTTTGAAACACATTTATCTTGATTTCTCATTTTCCAGTCACCCATTCCAGCAGCAAGACGTGTCTTCAATCAGAGAGTGGGTCTTGAACCTGGGACCTGTTCAGGTGAGTGAGGCTGTGTGGGGGTGTACTGGGGGTGTGTGGGATGGTGGGTGCTGAATGTGAGATTGGGGGCTGATCAGCGAGGGAACGTTTTATTTTTTTACAGGTTTGGAGGAAAAAAAACATTGCGGGACCATTTTCTTCATTTCAGGTTGTGCCATAAATGGGAGGGTGGGGGTGCCACTAGACACTAGGGAATATAAAATGTGATAAGGGTGGGTAGCGATCGGCAGGTGGGGGGTACCACTAGATATGAGGGAATATAGTTATGGATTTATGTTACATAACTTCTAGGTTGTAGGTGAGAGTGAAAAAAAAAGTTTAAAATGCAGCTTGCAGCCCACTTATAGCAGACATACTGAAGCAGACACTCACTTTAACTGGCTAAAATTGATCCCCCAAAAGCTATTGTCATAAGTAACAATGTTAATCTGTCTGGCTACAATGGACTCAGCCATCCATTTATTGTGGATAGCTGTGGGTGTAGAGTGGCCTGTTTTAATCATCTAATTCACATACCTGCCTCATTTGCACCTCCCTCTTTCCCTGCAGAGATGCCAGCTATGTGTTAATCTGTCACCAATTTTCTCCATTGTCTACTGTTGTATCCCATTATCACCTCCTTCCCTCCCTCAGTGCCAACAGCCAAGGACACACTGACACACTGTAAGGACACAAAGGCAGTTGTCAGGAGGGCAGTAGGCTACTAGCGGGTTATGAGAGGGAGTGGATTGAAAACAAACTGAAGTGAGGTATAGTAGAGTAATCCCATTACTGTACTATAACACCACCCCACTTCACCCTTCAATCACCCTATGACCTGATTTGCTAATTCCATAAGTCCCACCCACAACCTATTCTCTAGACAAATGATCTGTAACCTGCCTATACTGTTTAGTTTTGCTCACCTTTTCTCTAGGTAACGCTACTGTTTGTCCATGAATAGCCTCAACCAATGCTTAGTTCATGCCTGTAATCCCTGTCTAATGTCATTCTCCTTGCTCTGTATTTCTCTATGTATTTTGTGCAACTGTTTGTTATCTGACATGGAGCCTTTGTAAAGGAGTCTCTGACCTAAAGGACTGTAATTCCAATATCTTTCAAATAAATAAATAAAATTAAAATGTAGAAATTAACAGCTTGTTACATGTAGCAATTTACCCATTTGGAGGATTTCCAACAAGTGAGCGGGACTGGGTTGCGAATTGCAGGCCAACAGCAAGGTTTCGAACAGCTGGCTGCTGGCAGCTATGCAACTGAAGTAATGAAACTGATGTGAAGAAACTAAAATATGGTACAGTACTGCACATGTGAGGTTACGAGCAGGTTACAAGTGGGAGTGAGTTCCAAACAGTAAGTGGGAGGCAGCTATGCAGTTGCAAATAGGCTAAACACCGAAACTAAAGTATGTTAGATATTTTCTACTATCCTACTCAACCCCATCTATGTATTAACAGGGGAACAGAGATCAGAGGGTGGAGGCGGGGGTGCCACTAGACAACAGGGAATGTATTTATTTATTTACAGGGAAACAGCGGCTCACAGCTCACACTGCAGTCGGCAGCATAAGTTCAGCTATGGTTGCTGAAGTTGAGAAATCTCCACTGTTATCATACAGAGAATGTGGGGGAAGTGCTCCTCTTGCTAAGCTGGGCACCCAGGATTTTGGGTACCCAGAAAACATATTTGAGGCCATTATGTTAAGAAACAAACATCAGAATCTAGCTGAACAGGTCCAATTTAGCTAGATCCATTTAGCTAGATTCTGATGTTTGTTTGATAAAATCCCAGCACTTTTATGTATTTTTTTGCATTTGTTAGTTCGTGGAAAAAATCAGCAACATGGCAGTTGGCACAGCACAAAAAAATTTCTGTTGCTCTGCCACACAAGTGGTGTAAAATCATAAATGCGCATCTGTGGCATCACATTTTTACATTTGACACAGAACGTTATCTAAACCCTACAGCACATGCGATGGTCGGAAAACACTAAAATTTAAAACCTTATAGCTCTGGAACACTTTAATATTTGATCGCCAGACCTGTCAAAGGCACTATCTTAGGACATGACACAGGTCCCCTGCATGTTTAGGATAAAAATTCTATTCCATGTAGGCTGTAGGGGACAGCAAGAAAACTCCATGGTAAGTATAGGAAAAAAGTTTATAGACATTTACAAAAAATGACACATGCAGATCTCAGAAACCACACATGCTGCCATCACAAAATGTCCACAGATCAAGACCTTGCTCCTAGACAAAGCATGCAAAATTTCAGCTCATTTCATCAAACAGTGGCAAAGATACTAATGTGCAAAGTTATAGGTTTAATATTGAACAGGCTACCCAACCCTAACTATAGAGGTGCAGAATAATACCTTTTTCTTATCTGTCCAACAGTATCCTGTCATATGCAGCCTTACTAACCAAATATGTAGTGTAACAGTGTTTTCAGAAGACCTAGGAGTTGGATTGTTTGAGGGTCTGATGTTCTCCTACTTCCCTATCTTGAAACCACTGTACTTACCTGTCCTTTTGACATCTTTCTTTTACTTCCCTTTTCAACTGTTGTCTTCTTATCTTTTTTTGTTTCCTGCTTCATGCTTATGACCCCACTCCACAAAACCACCCAGCACAAGTTCTGAATAACCATTGTTCAGGTGAGCTGGTAAAAATGGTCTGACTAGATGGTTACAGAAATACTGAATTTATATATATATATATATTTTTTTTTTTTACTCTAGTCCTTATTGGAATATTCCAATACAAATAACATCATCATCAATAAATTCAACAGATCCATCAACAAATCAAAACATTAACAAACAAATTAAAACATATGAAACAAATAATCTCTACCTAATCCTATCTCCCCCCCTTACTGATCCTCCACTCCCCCCACCCCTGGGAGCAATAAAATTAAAGGTTGAATAACAAACTTTGAAAATGGATAGAAATGCCTTCTAATTGTTCTTTAACCAGAGTTAAGGTAAAATAAAATGAAAAAAGCTACCATCTTGGAAAAACAGAGAGATCTTATAGTTCTAATTTTATGCATTTATGGTTCTCCCTACTGAGGGATTACTTTCTAAAGAAAGACTGGCACCCATTTTATGTTTGCTTCCCTGCCTGCTTAGCTAGCAGCAGTAGGGAGAAGAACACATACTTTTCTAAAAATGTCTAGGAGGATAACTTCCTGGAGCCTGTTTGTCAGGCTGCTGGTGTCCACCCTCCTTCTCACTCTGCCAGCCAGCCTCTCACATTGTCATGTGTCTGGGAAAGCAGACTGTCTCAGTCTGTGTGTCCATTATGCTGATGTCTCCCTCACAGGACCCCAGCTGATACTAAAAGTTACACAGCTGGTCTAGTAGACTGGAGAAAGCCATTCTTCACAATTTGTAGCCATTTTGGTTGTGTTTGAGACTGGCGTTTTCATGAGGCTTTTACAGTACTGCATTTGTGGAGAATTCTAAAATAAAAAGAAGAAACCTCTCTAAGTTCCACAAGAAAACAACTTAATAAACTGAAAATTTAGAGAGCATTCTTAGCTTTAAACAAACATTTGTTAATGCCAAATTTTTGCTTGCATGTTGTGTCAGGTAGGTTTTGGTTGTGTTGTAGAGAATGATGATGGTAGAGTAGTATTGTAGTAAAAGAGGTTGCAATGGAGTCGATGAGTAGTGATGTTTATCTTATGTATTTTCACATCTCAAGCAAGATACAGGATTCTGAAGGTTTTAAAAGTTCCCTGTCTCATGCCAGGGGTGCTTGCCGTGATATATACCATTACAGACATGTGATAAAATCATCCTACTACATCCAGAATATGAATTTAGCATGAACATTGAACAGGTAAGCTTAAGGGAAGAGATTTTTTAGAATTTGTGAATGGTAGTCATGTTTAATGACATGAGCAATTAATTACAAATTTAGGCCATGACACACATGGCAACCCCTTGTGAGGGAAGGCTCCCTGGCACATCACAAGGTGTTGATTGAGTAACAGAACACTGTGCAATATCTTCCAAGGCTTGAAGCAGCCATGCATGACAGTGATGGCCCCATCCTTGTGTTGTCCCAGCTTGCCTTCCAAGTTCATCCACAGACTTTAGTCACTGGCACAGGAACATAACTCACTATCCACTTGGACAACAGCTGGTCCTGCACACAATGGGCCTTATGCACCAATGTGCAGGAATTGGGCACCGGAGGCATGTATCCCACCTACTTAGGTCCACATCTGCAGACAGTTGAACACCTTGGGGTATCCACAACTGATGCGCACCTGTCCACAGCCCCACCCCCCCAGTGTGCAGAACTCCACAGGGTGGCCAGAGACAGAGTCGTGGTCCCATGCGGGCATCCAATCAGATGCCCATCCATAGTCGAAAGTGGATCCCTTGTGCGAGCATCATGGGTTCTGGTGCATGAATGCCTACTGCTGGCTCCCAGGCCTGTGTGGTCATGCCCCAGTGTCAGGCTGTCAGAAGGATGACCCCCCTCCTGCCACACAGCAGAGTCCCAACCCATAATAGCATTCCCCCCACCCCCCCACACACGCCCCTGTCATCAGCAGCCTGACTCCCAACCTGGTACTCCAGCATACTGGCAAGCCAGCCAGTGGCCCCCACACCCACCTGTGGCACTGCACATCCACCCCCAGTCCCTGTACCTGTGTTCCAGTGCCACTTCCTGGGACAGCCAGTGGCACAGCCCTCTGCACACCTTCACGACCGCCGGCCATCTGACATACATGGGCGCATATCGGCTGAGCACCCCTGCATATGTCAGATGGCCAACAGCTGTGGTAGTGTGAGGAGGGCTGTGCTGCTGGCCATCCCAGGAAGTGGCACCAGCACACTGGTAAGGGGCCGGGGGTGGGTGTGCGATGCTGCAGGGGGGTTAGGCCGGAGTTCCTATTTGGGGGTGTCTGAACACAGGGCCAGAGCCACACTTGTGGTGTGCATTGGGGGGTAGGGAAGCCTACAAAGGGACAGGGCACAACTGTGTGCTGGGGCAGGTGGTGCTGGGTGGCCATCAGGGATGCCTGCAGTGGTTCCACTGCAGGGAGCATGGGCTATCCGCCCATTCTGGGCAACAACCAGGTGTGTGTGCAGGGCTTGTAGGGGCCATATGGCAAGGTTCTCCCTGGCATACCCTGTGCCCTCCTCCACATCCCTGTGGCCAGCACT
The DNA here is from genome assembly GCA_016271365.2 of Neoceratodus forsteri. Lineage (NCBI taxonomy): Eukaryota > Metazoa > Chordata > Ceratodontiformes > Ceratodontidae > Neoceratodus > Neoceratodus forsteri. The sequence continues at coordinate 1,372,746,822 of CM057456.1, forward strand.
ACATACTTTTGTGCATGGCGTGTAGTGCTGGCACATTCCCAGCCCACCCCCAGTGTGTTGCGGTCCACAGACCAGGGGGATCAGGTGTATTGGAGCTACATGCCCCCCATTAGTACATCCTGTGTGGGGGGCACAATGGATGCGTAGAGGCTACATGCCGCAGATATGCTAAGGATAGCCACTCCACCCATTGGTGAATAGAGCCTAATGTTTCTTCATAAGTTGTTTTGACATTCTGATCCCAAATTTTTAACATGACAAGTGTCATCTATAAAATACTGACTGAAATGTAATTTCATTCCACAAATGCAAAAAAAAAACACATTTTAGGCAGGATTTGAAAAACTACATCAGTCACATTCATGAGGTGGTGTGAAAAAATGTCTATGTTGAAAATGTGGTGTCAAAATATTTAAAATTCCTAAAGTTATGAGTGAACATTGAAAAGTTTCAACATAGTTCATAGCTCTGGTGTTTAAGATTTTGACACTCTATTTTCAACCTAGTGATTTTATGACTCCATCTAATGAAGCTGGTAGGCGAAATTTTCAGATCATGCCCAAAAAGGGTGATTTTGTAGAATGACTGTGAAATCACCTTTTGGGTAGATTTGAAACATTTCACCTACCTCGTTTATGATGTTGTGTCCCAAACGGGTCATGTTGAAAGTTTGGTGGAGAAAATATTGAAACACAGCAAAGTTATAAATGAAAATTGAAATATTTCTATGTCCACTTATAATTTAACATAGTTATTCAGCAAATGTCCAACATATTCTTCTTATGACTCCATCTCATGAAGCAAGTAGTTGCACATTTTCAAAACCCACCTGAAAGTTAATTTCACGGAGAAAATGCAAAATCAGCTTTCGAGCTGAATTTGAAAACATTCACTTTTCTTGTTCATGGGGGGGTACAAAAAGGCTATGTTAAAAAATTGGTAAAAAAATAAAATTCAAAATGCACTGAAAATTTAATAACCACACTTACCTTGTTTCTTCAGTTCCCAGTCAGCAATGAAGAAGGTCGTGTTTCCCTCACAAAGTGGATTTTCAGACCTGGACTTTTTTTAAGTGAATGAGAGGTGTATGAGGTAGTGTAGTGGGTGCTGAGTGTGTGTGTGTGTGGGGGGGATTTGGTTGACAAAGTAGCAAAAGACATCAGTGGACAGTCTTCTGCTCTTCAGGTTTAAAATAATAAAAACTAAGACATTGTAATGACACAAGTGAGACACTGGGGGTTGGGCAACCAGTATCATAATGGTGTGGGTGATGAATATTGAATTTAAATTAAAAAAAAGAGATTATGATGACACAAGGATGACACTGGGGACTTGGCACCCCATTGTCACAGTGATGAGGGGTGATGAAGACCAGGCATGGGGGTCCCAGAAGGGTCACTCAGCCACAAAAAAACATTAATGAATGTTTTTCTGATTTTCATGTTTGCAATCAGTAGGTTGATAATTATGCTGCTCAGCTGTCTGCTGGCCAGCATCTTGTGAATGAAAAGATTCAGTCACACTGTGATAGGAACGGTTCAATCTTTCCAGCTGCACACAGTTTCCACCCATTACCTAGCAGAAGAGCATCATGCTCAGCCTTGCTGCTCATTGGCATGTCACTGTCAAGCCTCCTGCAGCCTGAGCTGCATTGAACGTGACTATGACTTGCTTCTAAAGCCCACTTCTCTAACAGTATGTTTGCTTCATGTATGTGCACAAGCAAACATAGAAAGCAGCTCACTTTAATATGTCAAAAATTAAAGGTTTCCTTCCCCTGAACTGCAGCATAAGCCAGACAGCAGGAAGAGAAATGAACATGAGTTTGTGTGCTTTAAACAGTTGTCATGACAGTTACAACGTTTGCCACAGGCCAGCAGAAATGCTGAGCCCTGAGGCCAAAAAGAAAAGGAACACATACTGCCATGGGAAAAGAGGCAGATTTTGGCTTATGTGCCTCAGACAGTGAAGTACTACTGTCCTGAGGTCACCACAAAACCTTTCATATGAGCAGAAAAATGTATATAAATGTATAGAACTACTGGTTACATAAAATGATGCACAAATTTTGAGAACTGTCAATGCCATAATACATGAGTGATAAGGTATACTGTCACCGCAGTGACTCCAACACCACAAAGCCCATCAAAGCGACAGGAATCGGGCAAAACCCACAGGTCACTGTGATGGACTGTGCAGTGACCAAGACTGACTGCAGCTGTAAGGGATGTCTCCGTGATAGCTGTCACTGCAGCAAGGTAAAACCAAGTGATAATACATGTATGTGTATTTACAACTCATGTATTATGGAGTTTACATGATGTGCAGTCTCATTGCAGTTTTTTAAGTCAAGCAATGGGCTCCTCATGCAAGCTTGGTGATTGTACTTTCACACAACAAGACACGGACACTCATCCCAGATCAAAGTTCATCTATGGAGCAGTTGTACTGCTTTAAAAACATGGAAATGGTACCCAGGACAGTAAGACGTGAACATGACGGATCTTTGTTTTAGATGGAAAAACTAGCACTTGTGCACTCCTGCAGCTGCTCCAACAGTGTCTCACATAAAAACACTTAAACCAGTAATGAGAAAAATAAAATATGAGAAGTAGCTTATTTTAGGGACATTACAGAGCTTGAGTGTGTACAATCAAACAACTCATAATGCACCACTTTGCAGACATTATTCTCCATATAAAATGCAGTATGTGCACAAGCATTTATTCCTATACCAAAGAAATTAATATGGAGACTGTGGGCCAGATTTTCAAAGGGCCCTTAGACTGACACAAGGTGCGGCAAACATGCAGCTTGTGTTATATCCATGTGTGCCAAATACTGTGCACTGTATTTTGCAAGAAAAGCATTCATTGTGGCAAAGTCCCCAAAAAATGATGAAATAGGTCTCTTGCATCAAAGATATGACACATGGGGCAAGAATGATGGAAGGTGCGTCAAAAATACAGTTGAATAAATGGCCTAGACAATGGCATTTTAAGCCCTCAAAACACTTTGAACTAGTCCTGCAGGGGAATATTGGCTCTATCACCAACCCTCTACATAATTTACCCTCTTCATTCCAGTTAGCACGCATATGACATTACTGGTGGTTACTATATGGGCTTGTCTCTGGAAGCAATATTGTGTATGCTACAGTACATGAGACAGCATTGCAATGTATAAAATGCAGGATTCTTGCAGCAGAATGCCATTCCTAGCAACGCAGTCAGGTCTGCCTGCAGGCTGTGGGCCTCTTTGTATGCTCTGTTGTCAGTTAGACCAGCTCTGGCTGGTCTAATCACTGATAGAACCTTCATGGTTTGAAAATCCCAAATAAAGGAATGGTGTACCATTTTCTGGATGCAGGCCCCCCTTGTTATTATGGCTGTGGGTGGAGCCTACAACCATCCTGCTTTAGCATGAAAAAGGGCTTTCCATGGAACACATTTCTTAGTACTTTTCAGTATATTCTTCCATAACTGCAAATCTCTATGGCAGTTAAAACATATTCCCTTCTTTCTTAGCTGTGTTTCTCTGAGAGCAAACGTGCACACCTTCCAAGCAAATCTGAATATCTTTAAAACTATTCAAGGTGCACGAAAACAACCTGCATGACCGTTGTTCAGGACAAAAAGACATTTCACATGAGGGTAGTCACTTATCTGAATTCTTTATATTTTGTGAAATATGGTCTTCCAAACAACCTCATTTTTTTTCTCTCTGAGTGAACACAGTAGGAGTCATGTCAAACAAATGTAAATATATTGGAAAGTATAGAAGTTACCAATATACACCCAACATGAAGGTTGTTCAGGACAAAATTACCTTTCAAATGAGGGTAGTCCCTAATCTGAATTCATTAGATTTTTTAAAATATAGCCATCCGAATGGTGAAAATTGTAAAGAAAAATGAAAATTCAGGTAATCAGATGGCCTCAGTTTAAAAAATACAATTGGTGCAGCTTAATGAATAGGCTCATTGGAAAGGTACTTTCATCCTAAACAACTTTCATACTGATGGTTTATGTGTAACACATATGCTTTTAGAGATAATTACATTTGGTTGGTACAACTCCCATGAAAAATGAAAATAGAGGTAATCAGATGGTCGTAGTTTAAAATATATAATTAGTTCAGCTTATTTTCAGCATCTTTCAGATGAAACATTAAACCGAGGTCCCATCTGCCTGGATTGGTGGTAGTTCAGGTGGATGTTAAAGATCCCATGGCACTTACCGAAAAGAGTAGGGGAATTTCCCCCCACGTCCTGGCCAAATTTCCCTCATTCACTAAAAATACCACCAACAGCTTAATCTGGTTCAAGGTCAGTTGGCATTCATCTGTATCCCCTTCCCCCGGGTCGTGCCTGAAAATAGGCAGGATTTGTCTAGTGCACTTACCCGGACAACAAAAACTAAATAAATAAATAAAAAATAAATAATGAATAGGCTCATTTGAAAGATTGTTTTGTCCTGAACAACTTTCATAAGGTTTATTATCTGTAACTTGTATTCTTTTAGAGATATTTACATATGTTCGGCATAACCCCTATTGCACTCCTAAACAAGCCTCAGCTTTGCAAATTACTACGCCAGTTAAGTGAAATTCTAAATAAGACAGGATAAGTTCCATCAAAAGAAAGCTATCCTAAGGTAAAATTTCATTGACTTGAAAGTTCACTCCCTGAGAAAAGCTATACACCAACTGAAGCTTCAATCTTAAAACTGTATGTGTGTCTATGCTTTCATTAGTAATGACAATGATTAAAAACACAGGGAAAAATAAGCTTAAAGAGCAGCTGACACTTTCAGGAGAACTTTAACAAAACATAATATATAGATAAAGTTTAGCTTGTATTTTACATTAGTTCTTTATTCCTCCTCCCCACTATATATTGCTGAGGTCATTTGCATGAAAACAGGATTTTTGCTCCTAAAGAGTTCATCTATTTCAGCTGCTGTCTCCCTACCTGAGCTCAAAATGTACTACTTGTGACATACAAACATACAAAATCTGCCAGCAGATAAAGGCCTAGAGATCTATCAAGTCTGCTTGAATGTGCAGCTAGCACCCCTTATTCTTCAGCTGCCCCTCCCTTCCACCCTTCCCCTTCATTGACCCTCCCCCTTGTCCTGTCCCATCCCCTTTTGAAGCAGTCCTGTGACATCACAGTTACTCTCATGGCAGCAGATTGTGATGTCACAACAGAGCATTATGACTTAAAGTAGGGAGTAAGTATTGTTTTCCACAAAAACATCTCATTCTCTCTTCCAAAGTGTATATCTGTGGGATGTGCCATACACTTTAAAATCCTCTTGGTGCATGGTCTTTGCCCAGGGAACACTACTGCCCATCCACAAACCACTTAGCCCTGCCTGAAACTCCAAACGGCATTCCTACCACCCTTTGCCCCAAACAGCCTCTGCCATTCCTTAAGGATTACACCAAATGAGTCTCCAATCTCCAATGAACTGCAAAAGACTCCCAACTTTAAATTTAAATCCAGCACAGTTGTGGTGAAAGGGGTCCTGATCGGTGTGATCTAGCCTTATCTAGGGAACACACACCTCAGACAACTCCCTCAGAGAATAGTCTTAAATTCTGTACTCACAGATTAGTTGTCCCTTCCTCCCAGTTATGGAAAGAACAAAAGACGCCTTTCTTTCTTTGGTAGCTGTCAGATTCTATTCACTGTTCTTCCTTAAGACAGCTGTGAACTTCAAGAACTTCAGGGGATTGCCCCTTGAATCCACAAGAACTGCATTCCTCTCACTCCCCCTGGAGTGAAACTAAAGAGTTCTGCAGGCAAACTGAAGATTTTAACAAACTAAGGTGAGAAATAATAGAGCTCCCTTTGACAGAGCCCCAATGGCAGACCTCCTACTACTCTAACTGCCACATTTTAACTTACTGATGAACATTCTAAGCTTCCTGAGAGCAACTGACTCTAAAATGGTTATGCTGCTGCAAGAGTTCTAAATGATGTAATCATCCTTCTCTCAGGCTAGCTGAGTAAACAATGATGTAATTATGTAGAAAGCCCCTAATGAGCTCCCCACCAGCTGCCTTTTCCTACCTTCCTAAGACTAGTACTAATGGGAGTCTAGTAACCAGAGGGGACTGAGTTGTTACACATAGTAATGTCAGCACCACCATGTTGCGCAAAACTGACTCCATTGCAAACTGCACATGTGCGAGCATCACACATGTGCAGTACTGTAATTACTAAAGTATTACAGCTGACCCCAGTGCAGCAAGAGCACAGCATATTTTGTTCACCACTTTTGCCATTCCTAAAAGCTCTCCAAAGCCATATTGACTCTGACCAAAGCTTGTCTGACATGGTGCAGCATCTGTTTTAATGCAAGCATGATGCAAGCTAGTCTGGCACTTGCAGACCTGACATTGACACAAGCACTGATAGGAAATCTGCACTGATGCAAGTTCTGACACATCCTGACCCTTGTGTCATTTTTTTAATTTTTTTGCACAAGCACCGTGAGTCAATCTCTAGCCTTTGAAACTTCGTTCCTGTGAGTTTCAAATTCTTTATTGTGCTACTAAAATATTGAACTACCTTAAAAGAATGAGAAAATCATTTTTAGCACAATCTTGTGACGTACAAAAAATGTAAGAAATTATAAAACCCTTTCCTGTGGAAAAAGGTTATTTAGGCATTATCTGGCCTCATCTCAGCAAGTGAATAAAGAGACTTATAGGAGGAGGGACATACGAGGATCTGCAAGTAGGATTTAGCCTCTTTGTATTTTGTTACATCCCTGCTTCATTCTAAAACATTAAACATACAGAAACTATCATTTGTGAAGAACCTCTAAAGAAAATTCTGTATATAGTGAGTTTGAATGAATAAAAGAATCCCTACAAAAAAAACAAGTTGTAATTGTGACCAAAAAACCTGACCACATGGGAGGAGTATAAAAAGAGTACTGGGATCAGATACAGCAAGGCTGTTAAGTCAAGAAGCACAGCTGTAGTTTAACCACCACAGATTAACTACCCACTATAACTCTTGCATTCTGAACTAACCTAAAGCTGATACTATCTGACTCCTTAATGAGTTACCGTAGTACACAGTGGGAAATTAATATTAACTTTCAAAGTCATCAACTGTAACTTTTTTTAACAAAAGTACTTATTTCCTTTTCCATTTTATGAATTAAATGTTCTACCTGACAGTACTTGATGTGTTGTGTGGGATTGTACTTTACCAGGAGACCCAAGGGGCACAGGACCCAAAGCAGCATGGATTTACAGCAGGAAGGTCATGGCAGATGAAACTAATTGATTTCTTTGACTGGGTGACCAAAGTAATAGACCAGGGAGGGGCTGTGGATATGGCCTACCTAGACTTTAGCAAGGCATTTGACACAGTCCCGCACAAAAGATTAATAATCATGTTAGCCAGCCTGGGAGTGGGTCCCAGGGTGGTAGCCTGGGTAGCAAACTGGCTGCACAACAGGACACAGAAGGTAATAGTTAATGGAACACATTCCAAAGAAAGGGGTTACTAGTGGAGTACCTCAGGGCTCAGTACTGGGTCCAGTCCTCTTTAACATCTTTATAGGTGACATTGCAGAGGGCCTGGAGGGAAAGGTATGCCTCTTTGCAGATGACACAAAGATCTGTAACAGAGTTGATACTCAAGAGGGGATAGAAAGGATGAGAAGGGACTTGGCAAGGTTGGAGGAATGGTCAGACATATGGAAACTTAGAGTCAATGCAAAAAAGTGCAAAGTAATGCACCTGGGAAACAAAAACCCAGGAGAAGAGTACACAATAGCAGGGGAGGTACTAACAACAAAAAAAATGGAAAGGGACCTGGGGGTAGTTATATCAGATGACCTAAAGGTGGGTAAGCAATGTGAAAAGTTGGTAAGGAGAGCCAGGGGGATGCTGGGATGCAAAGGAAGGGGCATCACAAGTAGAAAAAGGGAAATGGTTATCCTTCTATACAGACAGTTGGTGAGACCCCATCTGGAGTACTGTGTACAGTTTTGGAGACCTCACCTATGCAATGACATAAACGGGATGGAAGCAGTCCAGAGGAGGGCAACTAAAATGGTGCAGGGTCTGCAGCAGAAACCATATGAAGAGAGACTGAGAGAGCTTAATATGTATACTCTTGATGAAAGGAGGGACGGGGACATGATAGAAACTTTCAAGTACCTCAAGGAATCAACAAAGTCCAGGAGGGTAGCATCTTTCAGAAAAAGAGATGTGTAAGAATAAGGGGGCACAATTTAAAGATAGAGGGGGGACGGCTCAGGGGTAATGTGAGGAATTTTTTTTCTCAGAGAGAGTGGTGGATACATGGAACTGCCTTCCTGAGGAGAACGTTGGGTCTAAAACAGTGGGGGAATTCAAACATGCATGGGACAGACATAAGGCAATTATAGTGGGGGGTTGCAGGAAGTAGGCTGTTGGTTAACTAGAATCTGCAGCTTATCCAGTAGGTAGAGAAATGGGCAGAATGGGTGGGCCAAGTGGTCCTTATCTGCCATCAAAGTCTATGTTTCTATGACTGACATATCTAGTTATTTTCCTATTCATTCTTCATCACTGACTGTGACATCACAACTCACCAAGAAGAGCCAATGCCCTGCTGCTAGACTGGTCTCTTGTCATTAGAGATGTTCAAAACCAAAAGAACTTCAGCATACACTCACGCTGGAAAGCTACATCTCTTGAAAAAGCATAGTGTGTCTGTGTTAAACATTGAGACCTTTCTGTGTTGGTTTGGCAGAGGTACTGTGAGTGCTGAAAATTCAATAAAGGACTGAATCCTATATTTTGTTTTGGATCTTTACAGCATGAGTGTGTGCTGAGGTTCTTTTGGTTTTGGTTGTTATATTTACCACAAGCACTACGAACTGTGATTGGTTTCATGTTTGGAGATGTTGCAGATTTAAACTTTGCCACTGAAGTGGGTGCTAAGTCAGGAACTTTGCACTTCACAAAGCTTTGCAAAATCCCAGACTTTCTCACCAATTTTGCATGGTAAAGTTCTTAATTAATAAAAGTTTTAAACCAAATCCCTGACTCTATTTATTTGTACCTTCCTCCCTCCCACATCCCAGACCATTTCCATGAATTCCACCCACCCCTCTTCCTGTCTGTATGAAAATTCCCCACCTTTCCCACCTAGTCTTACTCCTGGTAAAATATGTCTTATTGACACAACAGTGTATATTATTCTGTTCCCCACACTTAGGCCAAAATTCACAACTCCTGCCTTCCCCACCTATCCCAACCTTAAGGAAGCCCCCCCCCATCAACCCTCTCTAGCTCCCATCTCCATCTTCCCCAAGCACCCCTCAAAAAATATGTTTTCAAATGTAAAAGAAAGAAAATTGTCCCTCATTGCAGAGATGCCCTCCCTGTTCTCTGGAAAAATAGGAATCACTGAATGAAGTCTTTGTGTAAAGCAAAACCTGACTGGCTGAGGCCTCAGTCATTCAGCTTTTACTATGGGCAAAGATGTCATTCATTCAGTCATTCTGATTCTTACCAGTGAACAAAGGAAAAACGTTTCTGCAACATGAAACTTTTTTCTTTTTCTTACAGGTGAACATTTTCTTTTTTGGAGGGGGGGGGGTGATAGGGAGGTGGGAGCCAGAAGGAGGTTAGGTGAAGACAAAAAAAAAAAATCTTCCTTTTGGTCAGGTCATGTGGTGGAGGTGGTGGTGTGAATTGTGAATTATGGGTGGGGTGTAGAATAATATATATAGACAGACCGTTGGTCTTTTTTTTTTATGCCATCAAGAAATCAAGGCCATGGCTCAACTAACAAGGGTCTTGTTAGTTGAGTCTTACCCTTGATTTGTTGAAATCAGCACTTTAAAATGGTAAAGAAGAGTAGAGTAGTTCAAAATGGATGCATATACAAGTCTATGGAGCACACCCCCATACTCTTCATAGTCTTACATCACAAAATGTTAAGAGTGTGGGGGCATGTCATCAAATTGGGAAGAGGACAGGATTGGGTTCTCGGCTCCACAGAGCCAATTTACAATCCCTTCCCTCCCAAATTATAGCCAAATAAAAATGATAATTTATGCAACAATTAATTTTCAGGCAGGTAAGGCTCCTTTACAGTTTCTAAGTTGAGTACCAGAAAAGGTGCTCTTTAATTACAGAAATCATCCCTGAGACAGACTTAAGAAAGACTTGTGAGACATCCCCATGAAAGCCACAATATCTCAGCTGTGGTCAAAATAAGTAATAACACATGACAGTGTGAGGGTCATGCTGTAATAATTCATGCCAATAAGCAGATTGTGAGACACAAGGCAAAGTAAAATGCCTTCAGCCATTCATGGCATGGGTTAATACACCAAAACCCACACACATAAAATGCATATATAAAATGGGGGTCTGGTCAATTCTGGCTCCTCACTGGTCAAAATCCTGTCACATGGTACCGAATTACCCTATCGTACGCCTGTGCTCAGCAGCCATGATATGAGTTCATTAACTGAGAGCACAACCTGTAGGAGTCAAAAAGGTCAATGTGCTAATTACATATCCTCAGGGTCAAACAAGACATAGTAAAAATCAAACAACCCAGCAACATCAAATAAATTATGCAAATTAAAAACACATGACTCGCCACATACAGCAGCATTGCTCAAAAATCAGAAACTTTAAAAGAAATCCATCTAACATATTTGAAAATGCATTCTTCCTACTCCAAACTCCAAACCCCAAAAGCGTTAGTGCTGTTTACAAAAGAAAAAAAAATGTGAAGCACCTAATAAAAACACAAAATATATTTAAAAACTGTGATTATATGTATTATTAAACCATAAGCAAAACTTATACAACCATTGCTCTAAACACTAATAAAATATCCTCTTAACCTATCTGGCATGCAAAAATAAAGTTTAGGATAGCTCACACACTCTTTGCTTGAACCTAATCAACTGAAATGCAGAGCACCTGAGTGAGGTCACGTGATATCAGATCAACCACCTAGGCTTCCAGGTCTGACTCAGATCACATGGAAAGTACATGAAGCACATCCCAGGCTTCCATCGTAACCTCACAGATCACATGGGCAGTGCAGGCAGTTAAAAATCAGGAATACCAGGACCAGCTATAACTATGGAACCATAACCAACTCCTTGCAGTGCAAAAACACCCGACCATTGCAGCTTACCAGCTGCAACCTAATCTCTGCATCATAATTTATGCTAATGATTTATAGACAACTATTTAAAGGTACAGCACCGGATTACAAAACTACTACACTGCTAGAAAAACTAACATTATTAAAAATGTTATAAGCAGAATAAAGCAGTTCAGTCTGGGGATTTTTTTTTATTATCATTTATTTAGTTAGTTTTTGTTGACTGGGTAAGTGCACTAGGCAAATCCTGCCTATTTTCAGGCATGACCTGGGGAGGGGGATACAGATGAATGCCAACTGACCTTAAACCAGATTAAGCTGTTGGTGGTATTTTTAGTGAATGAGGGAAATTTGGCCAGGACACTGGGGAAATTCCCCTACTCTTTTTCGATAAGTGCCATGGGAGCTTTAACATCCACCAGAACTACCACCAATCCTGGCAGATGGGACCTCGGCTTAACGTCTCATCCGAAAGACGGCACCTCAGAAGTGCAGCACCCCTCTCATGCTGCACTACAGTGTCAGTACTAGGATATTAACCCAAGTGCCAGATGTGGGAACTGAACCCACAGCCCTCTGATCTCCCAGCCTCAGAGGCGAGTGTGCTACCTACTGAGCCACTGACACTGCAAAGACACACACATTATGCTATGCCAATGTACCTTGTGGTGTCTGAAGTAATCCACCACTCAGTACATTAACATAGCATAATTCCCCCTCCGTGTCATGCCTTATTCCTAATTATGAACCATGGCTCAGGGCTGTGTTATTGACAAACAATAATTTAATGGTCTCTATGCAAATTGCCCCACCCCCAAAAGGTCATTACACAAATCAAATACAGTTCAATTGCATGACAAATCTTCATACACCAGGGATAAATTTGAATACTTACATTTTCAAAATGCAGACAGTAGCTAGAAAATGAGTAAAATATAAATGTATTTCAGGAAAGTACACAACCACCCCCCCAAGTACAAAACAAGTTCACATTTTTAAAATGCAGGCATCAGCCATTAGAATGTAACATAAAACTGCATTTCAGAAAAATACAAGCATTTGTCAATGCCAAATGTTGCTTCCTTATATGTGTTGTTTCGGTATTTGGAAGTGATAGTACCATGCCTAAGAACTGTCATGTACCCACCCACCCCCAAGACATCCACTGTGTCTTTCTGTTCAGTATTCACAGAAGAGGGGGGAGGGGCCTGGGCCACAGCAGTACAGCAGTAGCAAAATCATGAAGAGGTGGACAATAGTTCATTCACAGGCAGAAGAATCCTGCAGGAAGTTGACTAAATTGAAGGTGGACAAAGCGATGGGACCAGATGGCATACTCCCAAGGATATTAAGAGAAGTGTGAAGGGAGATAGCAGTACCTCTGGCAGCCATGTTCACTGAGTCATTCAACACAGGGGTGGTACCAGAGAATTGGAGGAGGGTACATGTGGTCCATCTATACAAATCCAGCAGCAGGGAGGAGGCTGGTCAGCATCACCTCAGTAGTGGGGACGATTATGGAGACATTGCTTAAGAAAGGATAATGGGGCATCTAGAAGCCATTAGAGCCCAGGACCATAGGCAACATGGATTCACAGTGGGGAGGTAATGTCAGACAAATCTGGTTGATCTCTTTGACTGAGTGACAAAGGAAGTAAATCAGGGTGGTGTAGTGGACAACATTTACCTTGATTTAAGCAAAGCCTTTGACACCGTTCCACATAGGAGGCTGATAAAATAGCTAAGTAGGCTGGGCATAGGGGAAAGGGTGGTAAACAGGGTAAGAAACTGGCTAACAGACAGGAGGCAGAGAGTGGTGGTAAATGGGGTGCAGTCTGGGGAGAGGTGGTGCCCAGTGGGGTGCCACAGGGATTGAACCTGGGGCCAGTCCTGTTCAATGTCTTCATTAGTGATACCGCAGAAGGGCTGAAGGGAAAGGTCTGCCTGTTTGCAGATGACACCAAGATCTGTAATACAGTGGATACCCCAGAGGGGGTAGAGAAAATGAGGAGGGACCTTTGGAAGCTTGAAAAATGGTCCGAGGACTGGCAACTGAAGTTTAATTCAAAAAAGTGCAAAATTATGCACCTGGGACACAGAAACCCTGGGGAAAGCTACAGGATAGGTGGGGAAGGAGTTGCTGACAGTCACAAAGAAGAAAAGGGCTGGCCCGATGGCGCAGCGGTAGGGTTACCACTCGCGGCGCCAGCGACCCGGGTTCGGGAATGGACTCGGGTTGCTGGAGGGTCAGCTGGGGGAGGAGGATTGAGCGCCCAGAGGTGGGGTTGGATGCATGTCCTGCTGCTCTACCGCCATCTGGGTGACCACAGGTGGAGGTCCAGCGGGACTGCAGGAAGAAGGGGGATGGTACGGGCCAGGGGCCAGAGCACTCGCATGTCTTAATGTGAGCCATCTCTGGCTCCCTAGCATGCCAACATCCTGTGGAGGGGATAGAAAAGCAGAAAACCTGCCGTGCTCCCTGTAGATGGAGCTCCAGGCCCCAATCCCAGTGCCCCTGCCAGCGCCTGATGACAGCATCCCCCCGATGAAAGACAGACACATCGGGACGATAAGAGGTCCCGTCCCATACACGACTTGGGAGTACAACCAAGGCTTCATGGGGGGTGGATGGACTGCACTGATGCCTGGCATGAGGAGCTGGTACATACAAGGCCACTACAGAGTCTGCCGAAGAAAGGAAGCAAGGCAATGAGAAGGGGGGGAACAAAAAAGAAGGGAAGGAACCTGGGGGTTCTTATTTCAGATGACCTGAAAATGTCAAAGTGGTAAGGCAGCTGGGAGGGCCAGTGACATGCTGGGGTGCATAGGTAGGGGTATCACCAGCATAAGGAGGGAGGGAGGTAGTGATGCCATTATATGAAACCATGGTCAGGCCTCACATGCCTCACATGGAGTACTGTGTGCAGTTCTGGAGGTTGCACCTTCATAAGGATATTAACAGGCTGGAGATGGTCCAGAGAAGGGTGAATGAGATGGTGCAGAGCTTGCAACACAAGACTTATAAGGAGAAATTAAGGGACCTCAATATGTACTCACTGGAAGAAAGGAGGGAAAGAGGGGATATGATAGAAACATTCAAGTACCTCAAGGGTATAAATATAACTACTGAGAAGCAGCAGACAGCTACTATAGACACATGTGTCAGCTTCTGTGTAATATTCTTTTGTTCTTATAAATCTGTAATCTCCAGTATTTCAGTAACCACATAACCACACTGCCTTCGTTAGGCAATTTTATGGTGGTTGATGCCTGTTGTCAGACGGCAGACAGAGGGCTCACTAGATTGTGTTGCCGTTTGAAAAATTTCATAGAGTGTTCTTTTACTGGTAAGCATTTTGGAAAGCTGGTGACGGTCTCATAATTTTTATTATGATTTTATCTCCTTATATCTGTCCTCTTTGGTCCCCCCATCCCCACACCCCAACAGTCATCAGTGCCACAGCTGCAGCCTTCTTCTTGCCAAGATGGTGAGTGAGCAGCTGCCTTCACAGTCTGTAAAGTCTGACATCTTTCAGTGCCACTTATTGGTCATCTTCCAACACAGGCGAGGCACTGCCAGCCCAAAACTAACTCAGGACAAGCAGTTTTTAAAGTGGGGAAGAAATGAAGTGAGCAAGAATCAAGCACTCATTCAGATGAGGCGTCGATTTTAAGAGCAGCATACTGGTGCGGACACTGCAAATGGAACCCCAGCTCTTTAGGCAGCCTTATGAAGAGTAAAAGCTTCTCAAAGCATTGGGGTTCTGTTTATTGTACTGTAAGGGGGCTGCATCTAATTCGGTAATTTACTGTACCTTACATCTGGGTGTATGGTAGGCCCAACTTTAAATAAACACTGCACCTGAATGAACACATGATGCCATAGAAACATAGGATTTGTCAGCAGAAAAGGACCGCTCAGCCCACCCAGTCTGCCCAAGTGTTCTCTACCTACTTGTAACTCCTGCCTGTATATGTTACTGCATGTCATTCTGCCTGCGTCCATCAGGACCTCCTTGTGAATAAGCTTGCTCAATGGATTTTTCCTGTAATGAACTTGAACCTACTCCACTTCCATAGCCCAACTGATCTCCATTGACCTCCTCCTTCCCCTTTTTGTAATATACCCCTATGTTTATCCCATGCATGCTTCATGCCTCCTACCATTTTAGCTTCCACCACTTCTCTTGGCAGTCCGTTCAAGGCGTCTGCCACCCTTTCAGTAAAGAAATATTTCTTCACATCTATCCTGAACTCCCCCCCCCCAGCTTCATTGTAAGTACCTTGGTTAGGGTGCTCATCCTCATTTGAAGGAAACTCCCCAACTGTACCCGGTTTACACCTGTGAGATACTTTGTAGGTCTTGATCATGTCACCTCTCGTCCTCCTGTCTTCCAGAGTGTACATGTTGAGATTCTTCAGTCTTTCCTTGTAGGGGTTCCTGTGAAAATCCTGAATCATTTTAGTTGCCCTCCTGTGGAAAATCTCCACCTTATGTCCTTTCTGAAGTGTGGACTGTAAAACTGGACACAGTACTCCAGCTGAGGGTATACCAGGGAGTGATACAATGGCAGCACAACATCCTTCCTCCTCCTACCAGAGATGCCACTCCTTATGCACCCCAGAATCCAATTTGCCCTGCCCATAGCTTTGTCACACTGTACTGCCATCTTGAGATCCTCTGATATAATAACGTCAAGGACCCTTTCATATCTAGTGAGTATCAATACCTCCTCTCATCCTATACTCAGCATCAGGGTTCCTATGCCCTAGGTACATGATTTTACACTTGTTGGCATTGAACCCCAACTAAGTAAGAAAATGGAATTGATTTGAATGAATTGCAGGCTTTTAAGCAGCTTTTCAGGGCATGTGTATGTGTGTGTGGGGGGGGGGGGGCTCTGCTAATATAACAATTAGCTTTTGATTTTGGCCTCAAATCAGGTGCACTCCTGTAAACAGATAAAACATGTTTAAGAAAGACTCGTAAGTAATGTGATAAAGTCTTTGTACATTAGCCTGGGCTGAGCTTGCAGACAGGAGAGATAGAAACAGACTTTGACAGCAGATAAGGAATGCTTGGCCCACCTAGTCTGCCCATTTCCCTACATACAGGATAAGCTGCAGATCCTAGTTAACCAACAGCCTATTTCTTTCTACCCCTCACAAGAATTGCCTTATGTCTGTCCCATGCATTCTCCCTCAGTTTTAGAGCCCACAACTTCGTCAGGAAGGCTGTTCCGTGTGTACGCCACCCTCTCAGTGAAAAAATACTTCCTCACATTGCCTCTCAGTTGTCCCCCCTCTAGCTTCAAATTGTGTCCCCTTGTTCTTGCACATCTCTTTTTCTGAAAGATACTACCCTCTTGGACTTTGTTGATTCCACTGAGGTACTTAAAAGTTTCTATCATGTTCCCTCTCTCCCTCCTTTCCTCAAGGGCATACATATTAAGCTCCTTTAGCCTCTTCTCGTATGGCTTCTCTTGCAGACCCTGTACCATTTTAGTTGCCCTCCTCTGGACTGCCTCCATCATGTCTATGTCCTTGTGGAGATGGGGTCTCCAGAACTGGATACAGTACTCCAGATGGGGTATCACCAACTGTCTGTACAGAGGGATAATAAGTTCCTGTTTTCTGCTGGTGATGCCTCTCCCTATGCATCCCAGTATCCCCAGCCCTTCCTACTGCCTTCTCACATTGCTTTCTAACCTTAAGGTCATCTGATATGATTACCCCCAGATCCCTTTCTATTTTTGTTGTTGTTACTACTCCCCCCCATTGTGTAATCTTCCCCTGGGTTTTTGTTTCCCAGGTGCATTATTTTGCACTTCTTTGCATTGAATCCAAGCTGCCACGCTTCTGACGATTCCTCCAACCTTGCCAAGTCCCTTTTCATCCTTTCCATGCCTCCGTGTGTATCAACCCTGCTGTAGATCTTTGTGTCATCTGCAAAGAGGCATAATTTTCCTTCCAGTCCCTCTGCAATGTCATTTATAATGACATTAAAAGGAGATGCAGTCTGTTGCTAATTAATGAGCTTCCCACTGGTCACCTGTGAGCCTCATATGGGCCAGAGCTTACTACACAAGCATTTGTCAATGCTGAATGGTTGCTTACTGGCATTAGCAGTGGAAGTGCAGGAGTTAGACAGATAGGGCCCCGATTCTCAAAGCCCTGCGTCGGACACATGCTGCCTGTGGGGAACAGATATGGTCCAAGGTGCACCTTGCATCCATGCTTGCCTTCCATGCAGTTCACAAAGGTGGTCTGCACTGACCGCAGTCCACCTGCCCCAAACAGGGCTTGCACCTACAATGTACTGCAGCACAGCAGTAGGGGGACTACCACTGATGCAAGCTGTATCCTGCGATTCACAGACATCACCTGGTGGGAGAAATTCTAAGTGTTCTTAGACCAGCCAGGGCAGCCATAAGAGGACTTAGACATTCTCCCCAGGGTGACATGCCTGTGTGTGGCACACCATGGGTGACAATCCACCTACCATGCACCCCAGAGTGTGGCCCTGTATGTGTAGCTTCCATTCTAGTGGTCCAATGGCACCCCTTACAGCTCCCCAATGCCACCTATGTAACATGTTGGTACCCCCGTCCTGATGCTGCTCTCCCGATCCCCGATGCCTGCCTCATCGGTGCTACTACAGCACCAACTTATGGTGGTACAGTGCCCACCCATGTCCCAGCAGGTGGTACCCAAACCCCCCCCATACACCAGTCCAGACTGCTCCCCAGTGCACAGCACATCCCACCACTCACCTCCGTGGACAGACGCCAATTGCACCAAACATGGTGGGGGACA
The DNA here is from genome assembly GCA_016271365.2 of Neoceratodus forsteri. NCBI lineage: Eukaryota > Metazoa > Chordata > Ceratodontiformes > Ceratodontidae > Neoceratodus > Neoceratodus forsteri. The sequence continues at coordinate 1,372,764,790 of CM057456.1, forward strand.
TCGATCCAACAGGTTGGGTACACATGCCCATTACCTAGTGGGACAGGGGGTCCTGTGTTAGTCTCTGGTTGCCTGCAGTGTGCCAGGGGTTTGCTGCAGGGTTCCAGTCAGTGCTAGCATAGGTACTTAGCTGCTGGGACCCCTCCTGTACCTGAATCAGGTGCAGGGTTCCTGGTGCACCAGGCATTGGTACAAGGTGCTGCTTGCCACAGCTTGTGCCAGACACAGGCCCCTATAGGAATTGGGCCCATGCAGTATAGGAATGGCAGTAAAGTGCTGAACTAACGCCAAACCCAGCCCCACCCTGCAGAGATGGGCAGGCACTGGGGTGTGCCTCTGGGTCATTGCCCATAATGGTCACAATATTTCCCCCTCACCATACCCTGCAGTCACTGGCAAGTGTCAAGGTGTGCCTTGGGTGTTCGGGCTTTACTCATCTCATTCCATAAGGAAATATGCTGAAATGGGTGCAGTATAGGAGAATGGGATGGATTCTGGGGCCAAAGAGTCCAAGGCACACCTCAAAGCCTGTCACTGGCTGCAGGGTGCGGGTGGGGGGTGGAATGGCGTGAGCATTACTGTCAACAATCCCAAGTCACATCCCTGATGCCTGTCAGTCCCTACAGGGTAGGGCATTATGGTCGAAAACCCTAACACCCTGGGTGTTTCTTGGTATTTTTACTCCAAGTTTTCAACATGGGCTTTTTGTGATCACACCGCATGAACAGGGGCACTATCAGTTTGTTAGTCGAAAGGTGATTTTTTGCACAGCGACTGCAGCATTTGGCGCCACAGGTGCGAAAACACTTTTTGAACAGGATGTGAAAAATGACAGCTGTACTGTTCATGAGGAGGTGTAAAAAAATGGCAATGTTGAAAATCTGGAATGAAAATATTAAAAAACTGGTGAAGTCACGAGTGTGCGTAGAAACTGTGCAAAGTACACCCGTAATGTAATTAGCTTGGGGAGTTTTTACAGCAGAGTTTCTCAACACAGGCATTTTGGGACCTCCACTCACGAACAGTGTCACTGTGATTTTCTTAATCTGTCCCTAACACTGATTTCCCACAGTGACCGTGCTATTCTGTGCTGGAAGTGCGAAAACACATTTCAGTTAGGGTGTGAAAAATGACAGCTGTACTGTTCATAAGGAGGTGTGGAAAAATGCCAATGTTGAAAATCTGGACTGAAAAGATTATGAATTTGTGAACGTATGAAGGTACGTAGAAATTGCACAATGTACACTTGTAACACAGTCATTTTTGGACTTTTGTCACCAAATTGTCAACATAGCCAGTTTAAGACCTCTGCTCATGAACAGTGGCACTGTGTTTTTCTTAATCTGTCCCTAACATTGATTTCGTACACCAACCACGCCATTGTACACTACGTGTCCAAAAACACATTTCGGGGGAAATGTGAAAAATGACAGCTATACTATTCATAAGGAGGTGTGGTAAAATGGCAATGCTGAGAATCTGGAGTGAAAATGTTAATGCTTGACGTTATGAGCATGCATAGGAACTGCACAATGCATGCTCATAAAATAGTCATTTTTGGGAATTTGTTCACCAAATTTTCAACATAGGGTTTTTGGGGGTCTACCTCATGAACAGTGTCACTGTAATATTCTTAATATGTCCTGAACATTGATTTCACACACCGACCATGCCATTGTGCGCTACATGTGTGAAAACACATTTCAGGTGAGATGTGACAAACGACAGCTGTACTGTTCATAAGGAGGTGTGGTGAAATGACAATGTTGAAAATCTGGAGTGAAAATATTAAAAATGCTCGAACTTACGAGCGTGCGTAGGAACTGTGCAATGCACACTCATAAAACAATCATTTTTGGGAATTTTTTCAACATAGGGTTTTGGAGGGCCTACCTCATGAACTTTGACACTGTTGTTTCGTTAATCGGTCCCAAAAGGTGGTTCCGTGCAATGACCGTGAAATCACCTTTTGGGACTGAATAACAAAATGACAGTGACTGAATAGATGAGGTGGGGTCCCAAATACCCCATGTTGAAAATTTGGTGAAAACATTCCCAAAAATGGCTGAGATATGCACCAAAGTTGAAAAAAAAACAGTTATGCCATTATACAGCTTATCGGCATTTCTTCAGTTCGCGATCAGCTTTGAAGAGTGCAGATGTGTTCCTGGTCCACCGAAGATTGTCGCACCGGGCTCCAGAGGTAAGTATGGGGTGAGGGGTTGTGGGGAGGTGGGGAACACAGATGGTGGATGCGGGTTGAGGTAGGGATCACCAGAATTGATGAGGGACCATTTTCTACTTTACAGGTTTATTTAAAAAAAAGAAAAGTAACAGGAAGGTTTTCTTTTTTACAGGGACATTTCATTTGGGCATGCTGGTGTGGGCTCCCAGCTGCCACCTGAGTACTGGGGAGGGCTGTAGCCGATGGGGATTGGCACCCCATCCCACTCCACGAAAGTGCTGGGGGAGACAAGAGCCGAGGGGGTTTGATAACCCTCCTCGGCACAAAAGAAATTGGGGGAGGGTGAGCATTTTGCCAATGGGGAGTGGGCTCCCCCATCGGCAAAAATATGATGAATGGGGCATGGTGCCAGGGGGATTAAGCATCCCTGTCGGCACACAGAAGTGTGGGTGGGAGGCAAGAGCCATGGGGGATTGGGCGCCCCCCTTGGCACATGAGAAATTTTGGGGGTGGAGCATTATGCCGAAGGGGAGTGGGCTACCCTGTCATTTTTTTTTATTGAAGTGTTTCACCAGGAAGGCACACTAAAAGGTGGGGGCGGTGGCTTGCAGCTTTGTAATTGGCTGCTGCAGTCAGGGAGGCCCCGCGTATGAACAGCTGATTGCGTACTGATGGGGCGCTTCCTGATTGCAGTGGTTCAATTTCTTTGATGTAGTGGCCTTCTTGTTAATTGTGGTGATCCGGGGCATGCTCCTCTATTGGCCAGGCAGCGACCAGCCCCTGAATGGCATGCTGCCATCCGGCACAACACTGCCGAGCCTCCACAACCTGCTTGTGAAAAAATGTGACGCAATGTGTTTCTTGCACATGCGTGCAAGCAACACAAAAATACATAACTGTCCACATCAAGCAGCAAAGGGAAACTAAGGTGGAGGGAAAAACAATATAATATGATGAAAACCACTCAGGTATATGAAAGCATGTGAGGACCACTAAAGAAGGTCTTGCATTCAAATTGGTTTCCCCTTGTGTGGCAACACAAAGGTGAAAAGAATCCAAATATACCAGGCTGAGAGGTCACTGGCAAGCTCTACAATATAATGTGTATAATGTGTGAAACGTGGAGCTCCCCCTGTCTTCTGGATATATGTTCTATGATGCTTGCATAGTGGTTAACGGGAGGGGGGCCTCTCCCTCTTGCCAGGCATGTACCAAGAATGTACTGCTGTTTGAGCTCTGTGTATTATGTTTTAGTCATGAATAAAAACAGACTAAAAAAAGGAGAAATTAAACTGTCCAGCACCTCCAATCCCCACAAATACAGCTTCACCAAACCAGTATACAGCTCTCTCCTACCCAACACAAAAACACAAGCCAAACTAAAGCTTTTCATTAAATAAGGTAAAAAAAACTCTTTAAACTTACCGGGCTGCATATCTGAATGTTTGCACTTTGTTTTGCATGGATGAAAATATGTATGTGCATATGGTGCCATATTGAGAGGTGCACTTAGCACAGCATTAAGCTATTTGTGCAGGAGTGCTATTGGGCAAAGGTACATATGTAAATTAAGCTTTGAGTCTTGCATACAGGTGGCCTTGCACATTAATACAGTAGATTTTGGGAGCGCTAACTAGCTGTTAGCACCATGCTAGTTCCTTTTCAAAAATCTAGTATGAAAGCTATGCAAAGAGCACAGTCCTGCTCCCCTTGCTGTCTCCTGACAATACATCTAAGTGTCCCCTGCCTGATTACCCTGTTCCTGTCATCCCAGGAATCTAGTGATGGTACCTACCTCTACTCATCACAGTGAATAAATTAGGTTAATACCTGGCAGTAGTGGCACCCCCCCTTCCAATCCTGGTCCCTGCAAAAACATTAAGATAATTCCTAGCTGTTGTGGATCCCTTTCCATTTCAATGCCTTCAGTAGTTGAACAGCACCACATTAGAATCCCCATTGCTGTAGTATTTAATAATAATTCTAAACAATGCCCTGCTAGCTAACTCTGGTGTCCACTGCTTCCCCTCCCTCTCTTGGTGCCACCACACTCACCAACAGTCAGTGCCCCCAGGATCCCCTTCCCCAGTCCTGGGAGGGTGGCCAACCAGACACACCACAATGGGTGGCCACTATCTGACCCTGTACTGTAGCAATATCCTATGGAGCTACATTACTTCTGTGATGACAATGAATTAACTCCATGACACTTCACAGACATCCTCTAAGTACCGTATTGATGACGACATGACACTGGGATGGTGAACAGCAGGGGAAAGGCAGTGCACACCTGGGTTAGCTTTGAGGGGTGGGGGTTAATTATTGGGCACTACATAAACAGGCAGCAGGAAGAGGGATTCTAACAGCCTGCTGTTCAACTACCAGGCACAACAGGCAGGAGGGGGGGTGTCATTAGAGCCAGGAATGACAATGACATGGGATTGTGTGGGACTGGTGGGTTCTACATCTTTGCAGCAATAGATGTACCATCAAGAGGCAGCTAGAGGTGGCCCAGTGGTGCAGAGGGCTGAGGCACTGGACACCTTACCTATTGCCACTCTGGTGACCCGGGTTCAGGAGCAGACTTGGGTCATAGGGGGTCAGCAGGGAAGGAAAGGATTGAGCATCCGGAGGACAGCTTTCCTTTCATGGAAGGGATGGTGCTGTAGATTCCATTATCTGGCAACCCCCAGTGGAGACTGGGGGTGCAGCCACAGTCGGATCTCCATTAAGGGGATTGGCTGTGGCAGTGCTCCTGTGAATGTGCACGGGAGCACATGTCTCACGCTGGTGCACATTGTACTGCTGATCCTAGGGGGGACAGAAAAGCCCAGGTCACCTGGTAGGCGAAGGTGGGCCAAGTGGGACGGCCCTCCACACACAGTGCCAGGTCCTGCTGGCTGACAACTGGTTCTTCCTCTGCTCCTTGGTCGCTCTGCTACATTCTAGATAGAGCACCAGTAGGAGTTGGCAATTCTGTCCCAGGGGACTCAGAGCCAGGGGGGTTGGATGGCCATAGGAGATATAAAGGAGGGAGCCCTAACCAGAAGTCAGTCAGGGGCTTCAGGTATGTGGGAGAAAGGCTGTACCCAAGATACCACACTAGAGAGAGGCCAGGAGACTGGAGAGTAGGAGGTATAAAGAAAGTTGAAAAAAAGATTCAGCTGCATGACTGGGTGGACATTTTCAAGGAAAGACATCCACAGGAGCAGCAATAACAACCATAGAGAGCTGTGCAGTGCACTCAAGGACAATAATAAGCTCATGGTAAATACAGTAACTCCAACTGTCCTGCATTTTATTGATCGATTGATTGATTGGCTTATTTATTTATTTTAAAAGTATAATCAGGAAAGACACACTTAGCTGGTAGCAGCTTATTTTCAGCGGTGTCCTGGGGGAAGGGGAAATAGGGAGTAGCAGTGCAGAAGGCACCTATGCATCAGTATGTAAGATGCATAGTACTAGCAATTACCTTACCGTACAGTGAAAATACATAAGGTACATAGTAATCATAGTGTCATACAGTGGCTATAACAAAACAAAAAGATACACAGTGAATTTTAATAAGCAGATTTAGCAGATGCACTTAGAAAGCCAAGGTAGGACTAGGTGAAGTATTTGAAGTAAGGTCATTTGCATATTGCTGTTGAGTATTACATGTTTGTGTTTAGATGCTACAGTGCTTGTGCTGTGCTGACTGCTTTCTGTGAAACAGGTTAATGCAGCACACCAGAACACCATTTTGTGCTCTGGTACAGACTTGAGCTGCTATGTGGGATGCACCTGAAGGAGATATGTTAGAAGCCTCATGCACTGGCAATCCGATAGCACAATATAATAGCGCTGGGGATTGGGTGCCTACAATAACGGTGACCCAATCCCTGGCGCATGTCTGCAGGGCTACTGTAGGGTAGGGTGGCCAGATGGGGGCGGGGTCGGAGAATATAGCAACGGGATGTGGCTATACGTACGTGCGCGGGGGGGGGAGAGCAAGCGTGCACAGCAAGGAGTGGGAGGGAATATGAGGGGTGGTGCTGTAGTGGTTTGCTGAGCCAACCCGGTGGCATGGTGGACAGGTTGGCAGCGATGGTGAGCAGGGTACTGGGTTCGGGTCCAGGAGCTGGTGCTTTTTGTTGAGCCCGCCTAAACCTTTTTTTAATGTTTTCACACCCCCAACGCACCCCCCGGAGTGGAGATGAGAACTTAAGTAGCAGGGCAAAGCTCCCACATAAAACATTAAAACTAACTCCCGGTACTGTTTTGCTGTGTGCCAGGGTGTTAGAATGCCAAAATAAATTTCTGGCACTCTTGACTTCTCAGTAACGATGATCACCTTTAGGCTTTCGCCATTATCACATACATCCGGCAATTATATTTGCATGGGAGGTTTCCAGTATACCTCCTTCTTGTTCCTAACACAATTTAGTGCTTGCACGTGGCACTTTGCACTCCAGTCTACAAACCCCATACAAACACTGCCAAATTATATACATTTATATTGTTTCATTAAAAAAACAACAAAAAACATTCTATTAGAGGACCAGGATACTCAACAGCATGGGTTATTCCTGTCAACTTCACTGACTCGGGGACCTTACCCAACTGTGAGAGATGTTAACTGGGTTTAACCAGGGGTTAAATTGAACAGGAGCCCACAGGAACTCAGTTCCACCTCATCTTAAAAAACTGAGTGACAGTTCCATCACCTCTGTCATCTTTCTCCATGGACTACTAAAGGAGAGTTCCACCACTTAGAAATGACTCTTTCACCACCTTGAAATCTATATACTGCATAAGAGTTCCCCCACCTAAACATTTCCAATTTAACTACTGGTTATAACCCATCACCTCTCATAGCTTAGTCCTTGCAGAAAATAATTTAATAAAAATAAAAAATAAAAATAGAAAAAAACTTTTTCATGTTGAGAAATGTTAAATCTGTAAGACAAAAACACCTGCTGTTTTTCTTAGATATGATGAGTAAGGAAATTATGACAGATCTAAAGAGTGGGCTGACATGATTACATACTCTAAATGTGTCTACTGATTGACCAGATTGCTTGAATTTCCAATGCATTGTTGAAACCACTTAAAACAATTTGACCTTTTTATTAATTTTTTTAAAATGAGTTTTTCAATTTTGAGGAAAAAAATATAACAACATACTATTTAGAAATGGTGTATCTTATCTTTATATGTAGTCTTAATTTCTCTCCCCTTTGTTCTTCAGTACTACAACAGGGTAATTTGAATGGAAACAGGATAATTATCCCCTAGAGTTCATCTGCTTCTGCTGCTCAGTCCATTGCTGAAGTCATGAGGGAGATTTTCAAATCCTACATCCAGACGCAATTTTCCATTGTACAACTTTGGACGTGACCCAAATTGCCCCACATCTAATAAAAGCTAGATCATAACTAAGTCCAGTTTTCTGAACTGTGACTTAATTATGTACAGTTTGCAACGTTCATATATAAATGGCCTTGGGCACAATTTTGAGACCAAATGTAACCTGGGCTATCACTTGTATTTATGTCTAGCATTTTGTTATCCAAAACTGGATGTAAAGTCTCCTAAACAGCTAGAAATTCTGCAGATAAGTACAATGTTTGAAAATTGTTCTGACAGGATAGAACACAGTCTAGAATCATCAGGCAGACTCTGATAGTCACATAACTACCAGCTGAATCCATTTTATTACTTTTGAAAGTCCCACCAAGGAGTTGCATCCATTTTATGATTTTAAAAATCATATGTTATGTAACTACTGTACAAGTAGTGTCCATTTTATAGAATTAGAAAATACCAGGTGACGTAACTATACTAATGTAAATACAATACAATGTAATTAGGTATGTACTAACAATCTTTTAGTATCTACCTAATTACATTGTATTGTATTTATACAGTTGCAATGTCTGTATAGTATGTTATGTCATATTTTTATTTGTACATATATGAAACTTTTGAACAAACAGAACCACCTTGTAAATAGAGCTATTTTTGCCCTAATGGTGTTTTTGTACCAACATGTGTTATTACCTGTATAAAAATAAACTTACTAGCTATGACCTGGTTCTGATTCTGACTCTGACTCAGATTTTTTCCACAAGGCTCTGATTTACTCTGATGAATTGTAGACCTAATGAGGTGGTCCATCTCCCACCCAATCACCCGCCCAAGATAAAGTTACAAGTTTCCCTGGTGACCAGTGGTTCCCCCATCCTCCTCCCCTAGAAGTTATATACCATTCCCTGGTGTCTAGAAGACCCCCCTTCCCATCTCTGTTCTCCTGTAATAGAATAATGTACTAGTCCATTCTCTGGTGTCAAGCAGATCCCCACCCCCAACCCTGGCAGGTAGTGCTCCACCACCCTGTTCTCCTCGAGCCCAAACCCTAAGCCAGCAACCGGTACAGCCCTCCACTCTTCACCATGGAACATGGAACAGCGGTAAAGTGCCAGACTGAACCGGACTGCACTTCCTAACTGGTCCAACTTGACAACTCAAGTTGAGCCATGAAAGGCTTGGTTGTCCCAGTCAGAGCTAAGCTGACCCAGTCCCAGGAGGTTCAGATGTGTAGCAGATCCGGTTTGCTCATCCCTAAAATTTACTACTACTGCTAACTAGGAATTTGTCCAATTTTATAACTGTAGGACTGGGTATGTCCTGTGTCTAAGGGTATATGGTTGCACTTCTTGTTCAGAGCGGCACCAGTATTACACCATGAAACACTGTTTCTGTTTCTGTAACTTTATGTCTACCATCACGGGTCAGGGAGAAAGGGGGCCAGGGCATCCAATGAAAGTTTCTGGGGCAAGAGACTAACACACACATTGATTGTCCATACAGGGAGCTGGGGGCAAGAAGAATGTATTTTATTGAGCTATATAGTGTAACACAGGTTTGAAGGGCATTACCCCTGCCTTCCTCAGTTCTTCATCAGCAGTCTTAACCATCATCACCAAACATGGGCTTCTAAACACAATAAGTATGCTACACTGTCACAGCCATAGTCCCAGATGGAATGCCCCCAGAACAGTGACATTTCTATGGTGACATTCATCGATATCGCCAACAGCACCATGTCGCCGTAGAAGTGCCACTGAGATTGGGCAACCCCTTCCCCTAACCTGCACCCCCTTCCTGAACTAATTCCAACCTGGAGTTAGAATCCTAAAGTACAGAGGGTGTGCATGGGGGGGGGTTCGGGGGTGAAGCCCCCTGAAGAAAAAATACACACCAATGTGTGTGGCTCCATACCAACTGTACATTGCTGTTGACATGGAGCCTGGCGCTGTGATGCCAGTCGACGTTTTTCTTGTCAAATCGGCATTGTAGAGCCCACTCAGATCCTAATCCCTTGGACATAGCTGGGACTTCTACTGATGCTATTTCGTTCATTATGGGTCACTTTACCCTTTGGCACATCTGAAACCCACTAAACTCTACATCCCTCTTCCTTTGACAGGATTACTTTCCTTTGATTATAAAAGGGCACTACCATCACTGTCAACTTTGTTGCTGTTGCTGCAAACCCTGTCTCCAATTTTGGGGTCCCTGAATGACTAGCACCCCTAAGATCCTCTTCCCAAGTAGGGAAAGCACTCTGCCTGGGGTCACACATGCTTGCATGTGCCTTAATGTGTCAGCAAGTGACATAGGTTGAGATACAGTGCATCAACATTATGACCTACTCCTAAATACATTGAATATGGTTGGGTTTTCAATGTGTGTCTCCTTCGAACACCACACTAATAGCCCCATCAGCCCAAATAAATGGATTCCCATGCAGGCTATATCCCAGGGACTTACCAACCCTGACTATTATCAGGCCCTCTCCAACTGATGACCTTGAGGGCACTTCCCCAAGGGATATCATAACTACAAATTACTGCACAGGCGTTTAATTTCCCAAGAGCAACTCAATAAATGTTGACATAAATCTCCTCTTTCCCCTTGTGTGCAGATGATGGAAGTGGATCTCATGGACCCCAGCAACCTCCCTTGAGGTTTGGCCCTCCACTTACTCCCTTGTGCCATCATATTACTTGATATTTTACTTCTCACCTACTATCAATATGTCTTCTGTTGCATCCCAGTATGCCTCCGCCTTCTTGGCCGTTGACTGACAGCTTCTTTTAGTTTTTAGATTATTTGTTATTGTTACTCCAAGGTTCCTTTCTCTGATGGTTTTCCTTAAGATATGACCCTTTAGTGTATAACTAGCCTTTAAATTTGCTTTTCCAAAATGCATTTGTAACCCCTGTACAAATGAGAGTTCCCGAAAAGTCTTCCTTGAGCTTGCCTAAATGCTCACTGCCAGGCTGGTGTCCTGCGTTTTAACAGTTTAAATGTGATTGCCAGAGAGTGCCTATATAGCCTCTGTGCACTGTCTCTTTAAGAGCTGCCTGGATTGCAGTCACAAGTAATCTGAGAGATGCACTGTTGAAAGATGTAGCTATTTGCTGAAAATCATTTAGAGTCATAATGATAATGTAGTTTGTCTAACCTGCCTTCTTTGCAGCAAGGACTGTTTTGCTTATCTCCACTATCTTGGTCCTGGACTGCCGAATTGGACCAATCAGTACTGGTGGAACCTAAAATGGAGCCGGACTACAGGGGCTGTCTGGAGTCAAAATCTGTAGGAATTGTAGTTTTGGGCTTTTGGTGCCTTTTTGCACCTGAAGGGGAGCCTTTGTTGTGAATGACAGACAGATCAGTCAACCGAACCTTTTGGATTCTGGGGAAAGTCCGAGGTTTGCTGGCAGTTGAGTCAGATCTAAGCTGGGAGCTGAAGAGGCAACAGCTTGAGACAGTCAAGCAGCCATCTGAGTAGTTTTGCACGGGAGAACTGTGGAAAGGCCTGAGTTGGGGCCTGCGTGTCTGCCTGCTGCACCTGAGAGGGAGAAAAGAGAATTATTTCGGACTAAATCCAAGTTTGTGAGAACGAAGTAAGCCACTGATTATTTACCAGACTCATACCTGAAGAAGTCCAAAGATTTTGCTGAATGCGATTGGCCTGTCAGGATTTCCAGCTGCTTTTGAATCCCTGGTTTGTGCAGAGACTCTGTGATCATGACCGGAGAGCGGTTTGCCTGGTACAGTAGAATTTCCTTACATGTAAATGTGCTGTGAGTTGTTAGTGGGTTGTGACTTGGTTCCCCACTGTGTGAACTGTGTTCTGCTTGCTGGAAACTGTATCCAGCCCAAAATGGACTCTATCCAAATTTGTCTCCATTTGGCTGGGGCCTTGCCACACTGGCCAAGCCAGACTACACACTGCATAGAGAAAGCCATCAATGAGAGACCTGCCTGGGGATCAGCCCCCTGCTCCATGCTTGAACAGGAATGACATCTCAGCAATTTGTGTGGGCCCTGCTTCTCCTGGCACTCCAGATTAACCTCCTGCTGTCTCCAATTTTGTCCAGTCTTTGTCCAGTCTTGGGAATCGTGAGTTATCATCAGGGTAGCTCCCTGCAACAACAGCCTAATCTAAAAGTGTGTCATCTGATTGTCTTGTTGTTTTCTTTTCATGAACTGAGCTCTCTGGCTCTGGATTACAAATAGTGTGTGTTGTGCATGTTGTTTTCTTCCATCACAGGGCCCCAACCAGCTGCAACATTCCTGGCTAGCTCACCATTCTCCATCTGGGTACCCAGAGTGTGTGACTGTTTATGGACCCTGAAGTGCATGCATAAATATTTGATTGATACAGCCTTTAAGCAAATTAACCTGATTACGCCCCTCCCTTGTTCAAGTCCCTTAAATAAGTCAGATCTAACTCTTTTTTGCATTTACCCTGACTGTGGTTCCAGTTTGTGCAGGAGTATTGTACTGCTGTTATTTGCTGTGTATAACCTTGTTTTACAGGGGGTTCCCAGGGCCAGGCCAGAGGAAAGCCCTGGTGGTAAGTGCAAACAGTGTGTGTACTTGTGTGGTGTATCAGGGGTATTGTGAAAGTGATTATTGTGTATTGTTCCAGCCACTAGTAAGGAAAGAGGGGGGTTACAGTGTCCTGGAGGGCTGTGCTCAGGTTAGCTTGACCACTACCAACCCTGACTTCTGGGTGGAGGCACCCGTTTCAGAACTCAGGCCCCTTAACCTGCTACTAGCCAAGCAGGCAGGGGTAGTAGCCCTTGGGATAGCACCACCTAGAGGTTACACATTACTGAGCATTTTTCAACATTAAAGTTTAATTTATGATGTTTGGGGAGGCCTATTTCTTCTAATTTAAAACATATTTGGTGTGATTTTATTGGGGCTGTTTCTTTGAATTGGAGACCTATATCTTCTAATTTCAAGCCTATTTTCATGTGTTGTTGGTGAGGCTATTTGAATTGGAGACCTGTTTCTTTTGGTAGCAACCCTATTTTTTTGTGCTTTCAGTGGAATTGTGATTGCTGTTTGCTGTCATCACTAGCTGGTGCTGCATCACTAGCTTGCAGTGCTTGGAGGTGCAGTGAGGGGCAGACACAGGGCTGATACACTCTAGTGAGAGTCGGGTGTAGGCCCAAATCCCACCTTCCCCCACCTCTTCCTCTCCTGAGCACAGCTCATTTACAGGGGAACACCTGCCCTGCAATTGGAGGAAGAGGCTTCAGGTTCAGCTCCTGTAGTTCTCTCTACTGTGTGTTGGGTTTAAAGGCTGGGAAAGGGGGAGCTTAGGGAGTTGTAAATTTCCCCTATAAGCTAACTCTTAAGGCTAATAAGTCAGGTGGAGAAAAGTTCAGCCACTCAAGCTTTGCAAGTTTAAAAGTCTGTATGCTGTATGGGGGGAATCGACTAGGTATAGGTATAGGTACTGGTAGCTCAAGAAACTGTAGAGCCACTGAGTTGGTAATTTGGCCTAGAAAAGACTGCTGTGATGATGGGGAAGGGACCACATATCACTAGAGCAGGTATCTTTGGGCGGGTAGTTGAGTGCACAGGGTGTGGTGCTGACATGATACTGGACTGGGCTTGGAAGTTTGGGGGATGCCCAGTGTGCTACCAGCTGGCACAGCTTAAGGAGGAGATAGAGGGGATCTGAAGGCAGCTGGGGTGGGAGGATTGGAAAGGTAGGAGGCAAGCGGTCACCTACATGGAAGCACTAAGTACTGGGGCTTCCCAAGCTGGGGGAGAAGTGAACAGAGGAGCTCACACTAGGAGAGGAGGGAAGGGGGTACACAGAGGGCTCTAGGGGACCCTTGCAGATGGGGCCAAAAAGGTGGACATTTCCACAGCAATAGGCAAGAGTCTGGGAAACCGAGAGAGGCAGGGTGGGCACTGGGGGATGGGCTAGGGCTCACAAATCATTTTAACCCTGTACACCCTTTGGTAGAAGAGGGGTGTGTGGGGGAGGAAGAGGAGGAGGGTGATGCTGCTGCTGGTGAAGCTGGGGCAGGGACGGACAGAACGGATGAAGGGGGCAAGTGGCAAGGGCACAATAAAGGGGGTCCCGGACAGGATGGGGGAAGAGGGGTAGGAGGGGAGAAGAAAAAGGAGGATCAGGAGAACAAGGAGGAGGCTGATGGTATGGAACAGGGGAGAATGACAGGCAGGAAGGAACAGGACGTAAATGGGATAATAGCTAGCAGAAAGCCAAGTAGGCAGATGGATAGGATGGATGGATTAGTAAGGAGCAGGGACACTGGTTTACCGGGATTGAGAAAGGGCAAATTCCATTTTGCACATTGTAAAAAATGGTACTGTCACCGGTGTCTGCTAAGCCATAATCCGGTTTTACCGGTGTTTAGTTTTGTGTACTTTATTTAACAATTTTAACTCTGTTAACATGCATTTTAGCAGTTTTGACCTCCACTATTGCACATCCTTCCATCCTTGTACCAATTTAAAGTTGTTTTAGGTACAAAATATGATGGCAGCAACAGCACTACAGCCCCCATCCCTGAGGTGTGATGGAAGCAGCAGTAAGGCCCCCATCCCTCTGGTGCGATGGCAGCACCAACAACACTACCGACCCATCCCTCTGGTGTGATGGCAGCAGCAACAACACTGTGTCCCCACTCCCTCAGGTGTGATGGAAGCAGCAGCACTGCGGTCCCTATCTATTAGGTGTGATGGCAGCAGTACTACATTATGCATTCCTCAGGTGTGATGGCAGTATCAGCACTATGGCCCCCATCCCTCAGGTGGGACAGCAGCAGTACAACATTCCCCATCCACCAGCGGTTATGGCAGAAGCACTACGCCCCCCCCCGCCTCTCAGGTGTGATGGCAGTAGCAACAATGCAGTCCACATCCCTCAGGGGTGATGGCAGAAGTGCCCCTTTCTTAAACACCCACACCCCACATGCACAAGGTACAAATTACTGGGTCTCTTTGCTTGTTAGAACTCAGATGTGAATTAATCTGAACCACCACCACTACTAAGGTGGACCACATTTGTTTTTTCCTATCATTTAACTGCCTGAATTGGATTTCTGCCAGCGACACCACTGGCCAGGGTTTGGGAATAGGTTTGGGTGCTGGAGGACCAGCCGGGGGGTGGGTGAAGGCTTGAGTGTCCAACAACCACTTGCCTTCTCCTTGAAAGGAGGGTATATTCATAGCTCAGCATTTGCTTGCCCCAGGTGGAGGCTGGAGGCATGGCAACACATTGGCCCTCATTGAGGAAGAGAGCGTGATGGATGTCAGCTTGTGTCTTGACATCATGTGGCCTGTCATGCTCCCACAAAAGTGGAAAAACACCTGCTGGCTACTTAGAGGATGGCTTCTGGTCCCTCCATAAACATGATGACCCAGACACATGTGTCTGTTCTGACCTCTGCCATGCCTGAGATATACAGGAAGCTCTTTAGGGTGATTGTCTTCCCTTGTTAGCCTCCCACAGGGATAGGGGCCCACCGATGAAGGGTTAATTCGGGTTACCTGGTATCGCGGCCATAAGGCAGTGGATGGTGGGGGACCAGCAGCAGTGGTAGGGGGACTTGGCAGGCCTGAAGGAGTGGATGGCCAGGGGGTAGGAGGAACAAAAAAAAAACTGCCTGAATTTGCTTCTTTGAAATAGTGTCTTCACCTAAAAAAAAAAAATTTCACAAGTGATTAGTGGAGGACCTTTTAATGCATCTCACAAACATGTGGATGCCTTTTTTTCCCTTGGTCTCCATGAAAAGGGTGTCTCTCAGTTTTCATGTCTGAGCTCAGCTGCGAATTGAGCACCACTCTACCCACTAGCATCATACAGCCCCTGGGGTCTTACCTTCCATGTGTCACTGAATGTGCTTTCAAACCCACTGGCCAAGCATAAGTACACTTAAACACGTAACATTTGCTTTTATTAAAGCAGTCTGTCAGAAAACTTTTGTTGTCACAGAGACTGACACAACAGGTGGAGAGAAGGTGCAAATGATGAAATGGGCAGACTAGGTGGTCCGTCAAAGTCTATGTTTCTATGTTTCTATCCCATTCACCTAAATAAGTAGTAAGGCAGCTTGTGCCTTGTGAACATACTTTCATTCAGACTCACTTTCAATCAAACAACTGAAGATTTTGGATGGCCCTGCTGATTATAAACTTGAATAAACTAGTTGGTAACAGTGATCCTGCACTTAGCAATATAAATCCTAGATGTTCATATGCAAATACAATAAAAACCTGACTAAAGTCTAAAAACAAGCTTATAAAACACAAAATGTATCTGAACATTTATATTTACTTATACAACATCATTGCAGCCAGAGTACAACTCAGATAAATTACATGGTAACCTGGCAACTGTATGATGTAGTAAACATATATTGGTATTTTTTTTTATATATTTTTTTGTAAACTGGGTAAACACACCAGACAAAACTGCCTGTTTTCAGAGGTGACCCAGGAGCACTGTGGAGGTTAAGTGCCTTGCTCAGAGTCACTCAGTATGCACGTGGAGGTTGTGGGAATCAAACCCAAGTCTTCTAAATGTACTCAGTTTGATCAGTGTTTGTTACTCTAACCACTAGGCTATACTATCAGCCATAACACCCATATATAATGTTTTAATATATGATTTCAATAATAGTGCACAGTACCTACAGTGCAAATTATGAACATTGAACACTTTGCAACATTTTACTAAAACTGAATTATTTCCCTCTCCATCTGCTTATGTTGTCTTACACCAAAGTGGGTGTATAGTTGACAGAGCACTGTAAATAGCCTGAGGTAGCACTACTGCTTGCAATGCCAGGGACTCAGGATCAGAAGTGAATTCGGGTTGCTAGAGGCCTGGCCAGGGGAGTAGGATTGAGCAGCTGGGGGCCACTCTCCTCCTCTGGGAACAGTGGCTTGCAGGTCCTGATGCTTTACTGCCACCTGGGTGACCACAGGTGGTGGAGCAATGAGGCTGCAGAGCATTTGGGAAGAGAGGAAGCTAGCCAGGATCTGGAGTAGCGGCATGTCTCTATGTGTCCTACTTCCTTGGATACCCTTGAGTGTTGGTGCCCTCGGGGACAGAGACCAGAAAACCAGTAACAATCACCCCCACATCAGCTGCTGGTAGAAGGGTCCCAGCTGCCCCAGACTTCATAACCAGTTTCCATGAGGGACCCACTGGGCTCCCGACACACATTAAAGGACTGTGGAGGGGTGACCTGGGGTCCCCTCCCTTCCCACCTCGGGGTACAACCTAGGCAGGATGGGTGCAGGCTCACAGGAGCCCTGAGCATTACCTGGGTGAAGCTAAGGATAGCCAGCCTACGGATCTCTGAAAAGTGGAGACTGATGCTGTGAGAAGGGGGCAGAGAAAGAGAAAATAAAAACATTTAAAAATATGCTGAAATATTAGGGATTCTGTGCAGTGAAATGCAGTTTCCGTGAGGCACCGGTACAAGAATTCAAAATCTGCAAACCAAGCAGGATTCCGCGGTTTTTACTGGTGTTACCGGTTAAAACGGAAAACCATTGTCCCTGGTAAGGAGCAGGAAAAGAGATACAGAGAAAGATACTTGGGTGGGGGGGATAAAGAATGCCAGGACATGGGTAGAGGAGGTGACCAGAAACAATAGTGAAGGAGCTACCTTCAGCACCCAGATTGTGGGAGGTGCGAGGAGCCGGTTGAGGGGAGAATCCGGACGAAGGGATGAGGAGGGGCATGGAAGGAGGGGGAACCCAAGGGGTGAGCAGGAAGGCAAGGGGGAGGTTAGAGTACTGGTATTGGGGGACTCCATGATCAGAGGTATCCAGTGGGAGGGGCAGGAGGAGGGTAAAACCTGTTTGATCAGAACCAAATGCCGCCCAGGCCTCACGGTGCACAAGGCCAAGCATGAGTTGTATTCACTGGCAAGGGAATGCGGGAGTTACCCCGGATATTCTAGTGCACTTGGGGACAAATGACACAAATAGTAATAGTGAACTAGAAATTCAGGCAAGGTTCTGGGAGTTGGTCAGGGTATGCCTTTCCAAAGGCTGTAAGATCTTCTTTTCAGAAATCCTGCTGGTGCCAAGGGCTAGTGGGGAAAACAAGATAAAAATTAGGGAGATAAATCAGTGGCTTAGGGAGTGGGGTGGGGAATTGGGGTATGACCTGGTAGGGGACTGGGGGGAAACCTGGGAGGATAAGGGGCTGTACGCTAGGGACAGGCTCCACCTTAATTTGGAGGGGAAGGAAATCCTAAATCTCAAACTAGCTGAGTTAATCAGCGAAAGGCAGGGTTTAAACTTGTGAAAGGGAGAGGGATCAAAAAAGGGGCAGTGACAGCAGGCATGATAAATGAGGGGCATGATCTCCACTCCTCTAGGGGGCTAGGGAGATATGGAAATGGGTCACCAGGTAGGGTGCAGGAGCTGAGAAATGGGAACTCAAGGGGGAGAAAGGAGAGGAGGGAAAAGGGGTGGAGAGTTGTCCTGATAAATGCAAGGAGCTTAGGAAATAAAATGCCTGAGCTCCAGGTGATGCTAGTTAAGGGGGAGGTAGATGTGGCAGCAGTCACTGAGTCCTTGGCCATTCAAGGGCACGAGTGGGACCTAAATCTGGAGGGCTACACTATGCTCAGAAAAGATAGGGGGGAAGGAAGGGGTGGTGGCGTAGCACTGTTAGTCAGAAATAGCATGGGTATTGGAGGGGTAGAGGAGGCAGAGGGGAACATGAAGGCTATTTGAGTCACCTTGCTGATGCAGGGAGGTAAGAGGTCCTGGAAGAAAGTTTGGTGGCAAATATCGAGGGACACTGTAGACTGGGAAAGGGAAGGGAAGGGTAGTGGTAGTGGGGGACCTGAACATGCCATGAACAGACTGGGGAACTATGACATCACCAGTGGCCAGAGAGCAGAGGCTGCTGAATGTCTTCCAGGATGCGTTTCTGACACAACAGGTGGGTGAGCCAACAAGGGAGGCCCGGACACTGGACCTGGTCCTGGCAGACAGTGATCAGATTAGGGGCCTAGAGGTGAGGGACCCGTTGGCTGGGAGTGAACCCAGAACAAAGACGGTAGTAACTTTACTTTAGAGGTGCAGACTTCAGGGAGATGGGAAGGATCCTTAAAGATCATCTGGACAGGATAAGGCTGGATATGGATGCTGTCAGCAGGTGGAGGATCATTAAGAGGGGAATACAGGAGGTTACCAGATCCTGTGCAAGGGAAAGGTGTATGTTCGGTAAGGCCAGAAAACCCTGCCGGTGGACCCGGGAGGTACAGTAGGTGGTGAGAGAAAAGAAGGCGGCGTATAGGCGCTTCAACTGCTCAAGGAGTAAAAGGGATCAGGAGGAATATGAGCTGACAGCCAAGAGAGTCACCAGGGTGGTGAGAGCAGCTAAGGCAAAAAAGGAGCAGCCCTTGGCCAGTGGGATCTGGAGGGGGGACAAGGGATTCTTTAGATACATAGGGGAAAAAAGGAAAGCAAGAGGGCAGATCAGCAAGATAAGGATAGGGGATGGTTGGGCACAGGAGGTTGGGGAACAGGTAGAAGTCCTAAATGAGTACCTTGCCTCAGTTTGTACCGGGGGGGTGGAGGGGCTATGTCTTGCAAGGGAAGCAGGGGCAAACCGGAACAAGGGGTGGGACCGATAGAGACCAGGGGCCCTGATGGGTCTGGGGAAAGGGAGTGGCCACCACAGACAGGTGGGGGCCCAGCAGTGCAGAGTGAAAAGGGGATGACGTGGAGGCTGAAATCCCGAAGAGAGAGTAAGGGAAGCCCTCAGGTCTCTTTAGAAGGAGAAAGCACCTGGGCCAGATGAGATACATCCCAGGGTGCTGAGGGAACTGGCAGATGTCCTGGCAGTCCCTCTAGTGGAGCTTTTCAACATCTCTCTGAGGACTGGGTGGGTGCCCCAAAACTGGAGGGTGGCCCATGTCATGCCGATCCACAAGGGGGGATCAAGAGAGGAGGCGGGAAGTTACAGGCCCATTAGCCTGACATAGGTGGTCGGCAAGGTGATGGAGGGTATTGTTAAGGAAAGGCTGGGGGGGGTTACTGGAGCAAACTGGGTACTTGGACGATAGGCAGCATGGCTTTGTTATGAGAAGAACGTGCCAGACAAATCTTGTTGAATTCTATGACTGGGTGACGAGGGCCCTGGACCAGGGTAGGCCAGTGGATGTCCTCTTTCTGGACTTTAGCAAGGCATTTGATTCAGTACCCCACAGTGGCTTGCTGGCTAAGCTGATGGAAATGGGGGTAGGGAGACAGTTGTTAAGGTGGATAGGAAATTGGCTGTCTGAGCATACTCAGAAGGTGGTAGTTGGAGGATTAGCCTCATCCCCAAGGTGGGTTACTAGTGGTGTTCCCCAGGGGTCAGTGCTGGGGTTACTCCTGTTCAACGCCTATATCTCAGACATCAGGAGGGGGATCAGGAGTGAGATGAGTCTCTTTGCAGATGACTCAAAGCTGGGTGCAGTGGTGGATGGGGGGAGGAGGGAAGGTGGCCTTGCAGGAGGACCTGGAGGCTCTGGAAAGGTGGTTGGGAAAATGGAAACTAAAATTCAGTGCGGGGAAGTGCAAGGTTCTGCACTTGCGAGTCAGAAATCCAGGCCAGGTGTATACCCTTGGAGGACACATGATTCAAATCACAGAGGGTGAGAGGGACCTGGGGGTAGTGGTAGATGTCAAAATGAATAACTCAGAGACCTGTAGGAGGGCAGCGGCAAAGGCAAATAGGATGCTGGGATGCATCACCAGGAGGATTACCTCCAGAATGGCGGAAGTGATTCTTCCACTGTACAACTGCTTGGTTAGGCCACACCTCGAGTATTGTGTACAGTTTTGGAGACCACATTTAAAGAGGGACATTACACTCCTAGAGAGGGTCCTAAGGAGGGCAACCAAAATGATCTGGTCCTGGTGGAGAGGACCCATGAGGAGAGGCTCAAGGACTCGACATGTACACCCTAGAGGAGAGGAGAGACAGGGGGAACATGATAGAGGTCTTTAAGTACATGAAAGGGGTCAATAAAGGAGGCCCAGTCAGGGTGCTCCAAAGGAAGGAGGGTGGGGCAACAAGAGGTCATGGGTGTAAGCTGGAAGAGGGCAGGCTCAGAGGGAAGAGGAGGAGATGTTATTTCACTGAAAGGGTTGTGGAGCCATGGAATGCACTGCCCAGGGAGCTGGTAGAGGTGGAGACTGTGGACGGGTTTAAGGGGGGATGGGACAGGTACAGGGGGAGGGTAAATCTGACCAGGCCCAATACAGGTGGAACATCTGGGACTGGGGACAGTATAACCCAAGGGGGGCGGGGGGGACACCAAAATCGGCCCTCAGTGCGGGTGCTGAAAATCGAGCAGACTCAAGAGAACATTAGGCCTATTCTGCTGGCATTTTAGTATGTTAATATGTTAGTATTAATTGCCCTGTGTTCTAATTTAGACAGTGCCCCAGTAGCTCATCAATCTCCATTGAATTTTGTATCACTGAACCTATTTTGTTGTCATCTGCAAACTTAGTAAGCTATACTTCCTTTTCATAAGTCATTGTTGTTACATAAGTGTTAAATAAACACGGCTACTAGTGACAGTGGCACATTCTGATAAATTCCTCAATGTGTGAGCCATGAGTTAATCCAGGCCACTATTATCTGCATGTATTGCCATATTTTCTGGAGAGTCTTTATAAGTTCCATATGCAGTATTTTGTCAAAAGCCTTACTGATGTTTAAGAAGACCACACCCACTGGATAGTCATCATCTAATGCATTACTAATTCTATTGTAGAAGTCCACAAAGTTGTTTGATAAGATCTACCCCTTGTAAAGACATGGCGTGTTTTATCCAACAAGTCTGTCTTGCTAATGTAATCTTCAGTTTCATCTTTCAATAGCCTTTCTAAGACTTTACTCAAAACAGAAGTTAAACTAACAGGTCTCTAATTCTTACATTCCATTTTATACCCTTTCTTGTACATCGGAATGACAGTGGCTTCCCTCCAAGCCTTGACCACTTCTCATTTGTCCAAAGATGCCTGGAATATCCTTGGCACCGGCCTTATTAACTCCTTCACAAGTTCTTTAACCGTCCTGGGATGTATTCTGTCCTGCCCAGGCATCTTGGTAGGATTTAAATGCTGCAGATGATCACTAATATCATTAAACTTTAAAGTTATTGGCTGTTTTCCACCAACTACGCTATTCAGTGATACTGCATCTGATTTTTTGTTAAACACCAAACTAAAATAATCATTAAACATATCAGCAACTTGCTTAACATCAGTTACTAGATCCCAATTGCTATCCACAAGTTACCCACTTAAACACTTCCTCCACATGCCGGCCCACCAGCACAGTGGCAGCACATCCAGTTGCAATGCTGATGACCCAGGTTTGGGAACAGACTCGGGACGTTGGAGGGCCAGCTGGGGGAGAAGGATTGAGCATCGAGGGGCTGCTTTCCTTCTTCAGGGGGTTGGGGGTTACATGTCCGGCATGCTACAGACCCCTGGTGGAGGCAGGGGGAGCCACAGTGCTGGTGCCATATCATTGGGGGGGCAGGACGGATGCTGGTCATCATTGCATGTCCCCACCCTGATACAGCCTATTAAAAAAATGCTGGCCCTCGCTTGAAGCTCTACCCCGCCACCTCCACTGTCTACTGTGTCTGCTGGGTGGGATTCCATTCCTGTGGCCTCACCCCGGGGGATTAAGCCAGGGTAACCTATCATTGACCTGAGGAGAGGGCACCTGCCCCATGGCCTTACCCAAGATGGTAAGCCTGGGCATGGGGAGGTGATGGGGAAGGGGTTGAGAAGACCTCTATGGGGGTTAGAGGAAATGGCCATAAAATATAAAATAATAATAATAAAAAAAAAAACCACTTCCTCTGCGTTTATGGTTAATGTAGTGATAAAATGATTTATAATTATTCTTTACCTTGGTAGCCAGGTTCAGTTCATAATCCCTTTTGGTTCAGTCGATAGCACATCCGCCTCTGGACCAGAAGGTCGTGGGTTCTCGTCCCACACTGGAATTGAACTTGCACCTAAAAATCGCTGGCATCCGAGTGCAGTATTGGGGGGTGCTGTACTGCTGGGGTGTGCCGTCCTTCAGATGAGACATTAAACTGAGGTCCCTTCTGCCCATCCTGGTGTTTCCTGGTGGGTGTCCAGGTGGAAGTAAGAGAACCCAGGGCACTCTTCGCAAAAGAGCAGGGAACATTCCCAGTGTCCTAGCCAACATTCCCCTTCCCATAAACCGGTTCATGCAATTATCCAGGCTGTGTGTGGGTGATGATGTGTGATATGGCTGCCATCACACATTCAGTCACTTCACTACCAGTCTAGCATTGCTTGTAAAGTGCTTTGGGATACTGTGTATGAAAAGTGCTATATAAATGCTGATTCTTCTTCTTCTTCTTCTTTTTTTTTACTATCCTTAACTATTGATTTATATCTTTTCCACGCAACTGCAGTACTTTCTCTTTTAGCCTTTTTATAGGCTTTCCTTTTCTTTTTTATTAACTCTGTCACTCTCTTATTAAACCAGGCCAGGATCCTTCCTGCTTTATAGTATTTATTTTTTTCTGGAATATATTTCTTCAGCAAATAATTTAATTTTCAAATCGAAATGTCCCACATGATCTTTAAATAATTTTGTAACACGTTAATAAAGGATGAATATAATGTAAACATACAACCTAGATATAAGGAATATATGAATACTGTCTAACGTTATTACTAAGTCACTGGCCCAGATACTCAAAAGGGTTGCACCATGCGTAATAGGGATGCGCCAGCGCAAGTCTGAAAATGCGCCATTCTGAGATATTCAGCAGGAGCAGATGTGACCCCAAATTTTTATTTTTTATTTATTTAGCTTTGTTGACTGTCTGCACTAGACAAATCCTGCCTATTTTCAGGCACGACCCGGGGGAAGGGGATACAGATGAATGCCAACTGACCTTGAACCAGATTAAGCTGTTGGTGGTATTTTTAGTGAATCACAAATCACACTGCGCAAGAGCGTAATGATAATGAATGCATGCGCAACTGAACGGGGAGGAACCATGCATAAATGGCGCAGTGCGATATTCAACAACATGTGCCATTCGCAATAGGGGAGCAAGCGGAAGTTGTGCGATAGTGAAAATGAGCCAAAATTAAAAGGAACAAGAAAGAGGCGCAAGAATGCTACAGGGAAGGCACATGTTGCTGAACCATAACCAGCCACACAGGCAACACACACACAGGGCAGGACAGAGACAGAGCACCTGGAACCCCCAGGAACAGGGAAGGTGTGGGGAGCCACAGCCACAGTGCAGTGCAAAAGGGTCACACAGCACTGAGGCCACCACAGGAAGGTGTTCCCGGTGCAGGGGAAGTAGCAGCAAGGACAGCGGGGGCACAGAAACAGCTGACGGGGGTACACAGGCCAGGGACATGGCCAGTGCCACCATCCAGATGGAGGCAGTTATGAGGGGGGTGAGAAGGCAGGCAGCAGGGGGGCATGGCCGTGAAAGGGCCCGACGGTGGTATGCCCCCAACAGGCAGTACCGAGCCCGCACCAGTTTGAGCTGTACACCGATGCCAAGATCGTGGGCCAGTACCGCTTGAACCGGGCAATTCTGAGGTGGCTCTGTGAGCTGTGCAGTGATGTGATGCAGGCACCCACACAACGGAGCCATGCTCTGTCAGTGGAGACCAAAGTGACAGCTTGCATATGCCTGCTCACCACGGGTACCTTCCAGAGACCAATAGGGGACACGACAGGCATAACCCAGTCGGCCGCGTCACGCCACCTCACCCAATTCCTCAACACATTGCTGCCACATGCTGCGGAGTACATCCATTTCTCTAGCACACCGGCGGAGCACACAGCAAACATACAGGAGTTCCACAGGGTAGCACGTATGCCTGGTGTGCTCGGGGCAATAGACTGCACCCATGTGGCCATCCGCACACCACCTGGCCCCGAAGGGGCCGCATATATGAATCGGAAGGGGTATGCAAGCATCAACTGCCAGGTGGTGTGCGATGCCAGGGGGCGCATAATCAATGTCTGTGCCATGCACCCTGGGGGAGCACATGATGTCTTCATCTGGCACCAGTCAGCACTGTGCCACAGATTCGAGAGTGGGGACATCCCCACTGACCACGTAGTGGGTGAGTATGCAAACCACGCAGAAAGACATGGAGCTTGGGAGGAGCATAGTCAGAGGTGACATGGGTAGTGGCCTAGATGGCCCAAGGCAGGGCGATGCTGATCACCAAACTAACTTCCACCCTATACACACAGGTGACAGTGGATACCCACTCCGTCCCTGGCTGCTCACACCATACCGGCGGCCTGCGACCCCATCGCAGAAACGCTACAATGAGGCACATGCCACCACATGCAATGTCATCGAGCGGGTGTTCGAGATGCTGAAGGCATGTTTCCGTTGCCTGGACACGTCTGGCGGTGCCCTACAGTACAGCCCCTCAAAGGCCTGTGGGCTATTCCTGGCCTGTTGCATCCTGCACAACATGGCCAATGACTGTGGGATAGCCATACAGGTTGAAGAGGGGGACAGCGATGGGGACGATGAGGATGCTGGTGAAGATGGTGATGGGCAGCCCCCTTGGGTGAAGGGACCCCGACTGATCCGACTGGCACAGCTGCACTGGGACATCATCACAGAGGAGCACTTCAGCCAACCCAGGTAAGTCATGGGGCCATGTGCAACCACCAGTGGCAAAGGCACAACCCACAAACACGCATGGACAAACACCAGGGGTGCATGTCGTTAAGGGAATTGGCCGAGCATGGAACCGCACATGCCGCCAGGGATGGGAAAGGTCTAACACGGCACGTGGTCACACACACACACACACACACACCCCTCACAAGACATGCACAAAGGGTAGGAGGCATGCCGACCCCAACCGCCACCCCTAGCCACACACACGTCCACAGACCACCACGCCCAGTGCCCGTCATTGTGTGTGTGTCAGATGCTGGGCACCATTGCACAGTGGTGGACAGCACAATGCAGACATCATCATGCACATGCCACAGCAGACAGCAGCTGGGAGGGTGTGCAGATGGAACGTGTGCGTGCATGTAGGGCCGGGTACCCCACCCGTGCATTGCACGCTGAACAACACAATGCACACAGGGCAGCATCAGACAGTAGCCATGCTGGGAGACAGATCAGTCACGCGCCACAGTGCCACAGCTGCCACGGATGCATGGGCGGCCCCGCTGAGACCCGCCAGCAGTAACAGGCTGACCAATGGCCTCATGGGGTGGTACCGACGATCCCCCAAGGGTTCCACTGCATGAACACTACCGTGCTCATGCAGGGGTCTGCAGCACACCGAACATGCCTGCGCCAGGCATGCTTGGGATGCCCACAGCTGAACCCAGTGTCAACAAGGAGGGTGTCGCATGACACCGGGAATGGGGGGTGGACATTCCACTGTGTGGTGTCTGCGACGCATGGGCAAATAACTGTGTGCCCATTGTGGCCATGACAGCTGTGATTGCCTGTGTTTGCCTGTCAATGGCAGCGGTCACATCCTCCCGCAACCGGTCCATCCCTGCCAGGAGCAGAGCAGTGTCTCCTGCACTGCTCCTCTGCCTGGCGCAGAGCCACACTGCGTGCATCCACCGCCGTCACAAGCCACACCTGCTGATTGACTGATGCTTGGAGTATGCAGGCGTGCTCATCTAAGAGGTCATCTGCCTGATCGGCATGCTGTCCCTCATGGTGTTCGCAGCCCTGATGGTCAGCACCCCTTGAGGGTGGGCGCTGCACACCAGGGCCAGGCCTGGGCATGTCTACAGGTGGTGCACTGATGCTGCCCCCAACACTGTACCCCCATGGCCACTGGCCGACTGCTGACACTGCCCCTCCAGCTGCCACTCTCCAGGGCTCAATGGTGTCGCCACAGTGGCTGCAACAGCCCCACTGTCCTGGACACACACCAGTGCTGCCCCACTGGTGCAGACAGGCACAGGCTGGGACTGTGATGTCACGCAGGCCTCCACGGTGGCACCACCCATGGCCATGCCCGTGATGTCACCTGCTGTGTGGCCATCCTGTGGCCCACACGTATCACTGCCCATGACATTAGCTCCATCATCATCAGTGATGGATCTGGCACCAGCCCAAGTCTCAGCATGCTGGCATCCATGGACGCTGGCACGCCGGGACATGGGCAGGGCCTCCTCCTCACCTGCTCCACCAACATCAGTCCGGACGTCCAGGTGGGCCCACTGTCGTCCTGACCCTTGTATGCCTGTGGAGGTGGATGGGCCCTCCTCTATCTCCATGCTACCACCCTCCGTGGAGAAGCCCACCATCGCTGACCCATGTAGACACTCAGGAGCTGTAAGGGAAAAACAGTAGCATTAATGTATGTGACCTACCCTGTCCCCTCCCCATTGACAGACCAGGACCTACCATGCAGTGATGGGCTACCACCCATCTGGAATCCACCACCCGGAACACCCTCGATGGCATAACGCTGCAAGCTGCCAGCAACCCGCGCTTCTTGTGGGGTCAGGCATTGCACGTCTGGCTGTCCCCCACCAGTCGCAGACCATGCTGCCCTGATGGCAGCCACCTTCTCCTTAATCCTCTGCCTGTCCATGCCCATCTTTCTTTTGCACTCCTGCATGAACCACTGGTGGCTGCCATGCAGGTTGATGGCATGCGCCACCTCTTCCCATGCAGCAGCATGGGCCTGTGGTGTTCCCTGGCGTCTGCTGAGCAGCGGCTCTTGGTTGAGGTAGGCCTCAAACAGGGCATCTGTTTCTGCCTTGGTGACGTTAGGCCTCCTCTTCCACCCACGACTCTGTTCCTCTTCCTCCACCTCACGATCAGTCATTGTTCCTCCTGTGAGAATGACAGGTGTTACATGTGACTGTGCAGTCCCATGCATGTCCCAAACACCACAGTCCACACTCCCAAACAGCATGCAACTCACCACAATAGACTGCACTAACCGACTATGGCCAGTGCAGCCCAATGTCACATTTTTATAGAGCAACACTTGCAAATGAGGTGAGGCACATTTTTAAGTGGATGCAAATGCAGTGCCTGCGCCATTGAATGGCTGATTAGCTGATTTGCATATGCTGGCTGAATATCGCACTGTTGCGCTTTGAGCAATTGTGTTGAATGTGCTCAGCCAAGGGCGCAGTTCTGTGACATGCGCGGTACACACCAAACTGCGCATGCCCGGAGTGATGACGCAGACACCTGCCATGCTGCTGACGTGCTGTGTGCGGGAGGCAATGCAGGGCATGGCCAACATTGTGTCAGTGGCGCTACTACACTGTTCACATATATGGCACTATGGCACTGCGGTTCTGTAGGCGCACTGGGGCCACAGCGCTGTAGGCTGCTACAGGAGGTTGCACACAGGCACCCAATCACGCTACATGCATTGGGTTCCAATTGCGCTGTGGCTGTCCATGCGCGCGAGACCCTTGACCCTGTGCCTGACCTTTGCCCCCTAGGCACCATGTGTCCGCATGAGTGCACCCCTATAGCACTGTTCGCTGACAGTGCAATGGGGAATGGCAGTGTGGTACCGCGCAGCATCTGCACATGGCGGATGTGCACTAGGGAGCGCCATTTTGATTCTGAATCGGTGGAAAGATGGCACAGAGATGAGCACCTATCTGGAGCCAGGTGAAACTGGCTAACCTTGTCTCCTTAGTTGAGCCCCATGCTGGTGCTCTCTTTGGTGAGGCACCCCTGGACAGGGCCTGGAGTGCCGTGTGGGAGGAGGTGGCGGTGGTCCTGGAGGAGGCGACAGAGATCCGGAGAACCGCGGAGCAGTGCAGGCACCGGTACGGGGACCTCCAGTGGAGAGCCCCGGATAGGCGTGCGTGCCTGCCTGCTGGCACGTGCCAGGAGAGGTGCGGTTCCATGGCCAGGTAGGTGCCCCATCCATACACTGGTATCACGGTGGGCATGTGTCCACCACACGGGGGGGTGGTCCGTCCAGTGTAGGCAGTGGTGGTGGTGGTGGTGGTATAGGGGTGGGGGGCTGAATGATTTGGCTGTATGGGATCGCAGGCAACCGGGGGTGGGGGGGCCTTTGCTACTGGATTGTACTAATGTTCCTCTCTCCATGTTTGCACCCTAAGCCCTGAGGAATGACGCCATGCAAGGGATGAGCGGTAACGGCATGAGGCACGTCCCGATGCAGGAGGACCCTTACTGGCTCAGCGCCAGAACCATCCTGATGATGGTGAGTGCCTTACATCCAGGATTTTCTGTGCATGCTGTGTAGCAGGGCAGGCAGCGGGGCATGGCCACCATCCATTGACACCACTGCCATGCACGCCACATAGTACAGTCAGCACTGTCTAGTGGCACTGCATGTCTGGGAGTGCATCACTGGTGGTCCATGCATGCACTGGGTACATGGCTGTGCCACTGCCTTCGCACTGCAAAGCCATGTCACTGTACAGCCATGGTGGTGCTGTGCGGGACTTGGGTGGTGGGTGTGTGCAGCAGTCTACATGGCTGTGTGCACCTGGGTGGGCAGGTCTTGTGGACACGATCACTGTGGGTGGTTGCACACCATCACAGGGGCGTGTCCTACGGCTGTATGCCATGCACAATGGGTGGGCTGCAGGGGGCTGTGCATTCATGCCTATTGACTCTGCTCCCTTGTCCTAGGTGGACAGAGGATGGTCTGTATAGAGAGGGCACTGCAGGAGCTGCTCCAGGTGGCCAGGGCCTCTCTGGCCATTCTAGAGAGGGTGGATCGGCATGGCGTGAGGAGAAGACATCGCAGGAGGCACCATAGGAGTGGGGGAGCAGGGCTCCCACTGAAGACTGTCCACATGGACTACTACAACCCCTCTGGACCCACCTTCACACCCCTCCTTCCCTCTCCCATTTGTTCACTCCTGCCCCTTACACACCTCCACCCAGTTTGTGGCCCTCACTCCATTTTTACTGTAAATATGTACATAGTTTTGATTCTAATTCTAATACATTTGTCTAGTTATGCCTACTGTGGTGGTCTCTGATTTGCAGTGGGCTAATGGTGCTCAGCTGCAGTGGTGTGCATGGTGTCGGGGGTGGTGATATCATGGGGGGGGGTGTGTGTGTCCGTAAGGGAGGCAAGTTTGGTGTGGGCATAGCTCTCAGTCACTGTCTGTGGTTTGTGTGTTGTTCCTTGTGAACTGGATGACCTGTGTGCAGTGGTACACGGTGCATGTGCTGTGTCCATGGCACACCTGTCAGACCATTTATGGCCTGTGCAGCTGCCACCCTTGCATGTCTGTGACCTGCACAGTCCGCTGGTATGTCAGTGGTGGCTGCCCATGCTGGACTGCCACTGTACCCAGCACGATGCTGGGCTGCCTCCTGTTACTGGTGGGGTACACGTCTGCCTCGGGTGGCACTGTTGCCTCCGCTGTTGTTGTCCCACCTTGATGTTGTCACTTGTGTCTGTTGCAGGGGATGTGCTCCACTGTCTGTCACTTGTGCTCCAGCCGCATGCTGGTGGTGCACAGCGTTGTGATGCCTGCACAGGGTTGCTGGCACACCTGTGCCGTGGAGGGGTTCTGGCCATGTGCACACGGCTGCCGTGGCCACACGCCGGGGGCTTGGTTGACCCGCTACTGTGTCCCTGTGTTGGTGTGCCCTTGGGTATGGGTGGCTGTTTGTCTGTGCACTGTGTTGCATCCTGTGTGGTGCATGCTTCCATGCAACACTGTATGTGTCTGTGCTGGCTGTTGTGGCCAGTGCTGGGACGGGATTTGTCCTTGGGAGGATGTTCAGGGTGCTGTACCGCTGGTGGTGGGGTCAGGGGCATGCCCTGTTGCATGTGGGGTACCTCATGGGCCGACGCATGGTCAGTCTCTCAGCTGTACCTCAGGGGGGACATGCAGGGTGGCACTCTGTATGCTGTTGTTGCATTGCTGTCTGCTGCCACCCACTGCAGGGTGCACATGGTGGGGCTGCCTTGCATGGCTACGTGGTGCACAGAGTTGCATTGTCACAGTGGGGGTGGTGGCATGCATGGGGTGTCCTGCACTGTTGGGTGCTACTCCTGGGAAGGGTGTATGGTGATCGTGGTGCAGGGTGTGCTCTGCATTGGTGAGATGGTGTGGCATGGGGTGGTTGTCCCTCTTTGTGTGCCAGTCACAGCTTGCTAGGGGGTGTGCTGGGGGACCATGGCCCGGCTGTGGGTTGGTTGCTGGTATCCATGGGCTGGTGGTTATTCCAGCTCTCCCCCAGTTGTGCAGTGCAAGGGGTGTGGGGGACAATATCTGTTCTGTTGTGTGCTCCTCTGCCCATCTGTGGCATGGGTTGTGGGCCCTTGCATCCATGGTTGTGCTGTTGCATTGCTGCCCTGCTCCACGGGGCATCCCTGGTTGTGCTATGGCGCATCTGGACTGCTCCAATGAGCATCCCTTGTTGTGCTATGGAGCATCAGAAATGCACAACTGCACATCCCTGGTTGTGCTATGGTGCAGATGGTGCAATATTCAGTCGTGTGCCTTAGGCGCATCTTGGCCTGCGCTGTTTTTGAATATCACGCTTCTTGCACATGGGCGCAGTGGACTTGCACTTGCTCTTGCTGTTGCGCACTTTTTGGGCTCAGTTTGAATATCTGGGCCACTGTATATAAAAAGCAAGTACTGTACATTCTACAACTCCAGTAGTTTTATGAGTGGGATGACATACCTAGAGAAATCTAATACACTTAACTAATTTTTATAAATTTGAGAAAAGGGCTCCAAATTGTTCATACAGGTTTTAAAAAAGTAAGGATATTTATTTGCAAAAAGCTACATTATAGCATCAGCTAGATATCATGCTTAAATTTGCAAAAAGTTACATAAAAACATTAGTTAGGGTTGATGTTCATCATTACGAAAAGAAGGAAATGTAATGTTACAGTAAAAAAACCTCTTGACAATTGGTTGGTGATGACAAAGTTAGGGCAAACCTATGCTGTGTTGCATGCTTGTTCAAAACATGAGAAACACCATGTCAACAATCACCAAGGCTCAACAAATGTTTTTACACTAACATTATATTTATTTCCTTGAGTGATATTAGTTTCCTTTTTTTTTTTTACTTTCTGTTTCTGCTCCCCCCTCCCCACCCCCTGCAATCCACTTACTCAGGAGTCACCTATGTCATCTGTCCCCACTCTTGTACCTGGAGCCAAAAGTGGTTGGTTCCCCATGGAGCCTTGGCTTGTCCCCCAAGGTAGGGACAAGGTGGGGCCTGCACACCCTAAGCTTCTATGTTTCGTTGGGACACTAGTCCAGGAAAGGTAGGGGCGTTGGGGATCTGTGCCCAGCACTCCATCTACCTGGAGCACAGAGAGCCATTTTCCATTTTTTCCATGCGTGACATGTGCCCTGATGTCAAGGTGCAAGCACTGACATCCATCACGCAGCCCCCTGCTACATGACTGGGCTTGCTGTACCTCAGGCCTCCACCTGACATCAGTCAAACTGAGCCTCAGCCCTTCCTCCCTCTTGGAGAAGACAAGCAGTCCTTGGATGCTCAAGCTTCCTCGCACTGACCAGCTTTCTGGCTCCCCGGGCACGTTCCCAAACCCAAGTCACCAACGGCATGAGCAGTAGCACTACCGCTGCACTGGCGGGCTGGCTCATGCAACATTAGTTTCAACCTTGATGGTTTAATGTTGTTTTGTTGCAATGAATACAGCATGTAAAGTAGTAGTAGTAGTAGTAGTAAAAAGCTTTATTGTTTATACAGGATAGGATCATTAGGATTGATCCTCCTGAAAATAAACAAATTTCATCAGTACAAAACAATATACAATGCATTCAATTTTCAATAAGACAAAAAGCACAGAGCACAGCTATACATACACGTAGACACCATACACATTAACATGTCATAATTTTATTACTTAAAGCATGACAAACCTATATACAGTAAGTAGTTCAAGTTGAAAACAAATAACGCTAGATTTGTTTATGTATGTATTTATTTATTGATTGATCAAATTATTTATTGATAATGTTATTGTGAACAAGTGGTCACTTAAAAGTTCAGTTTGAAACACTGTTAGAGGGTAGAATAGGAAAATAAGAAACAAAAATATTGGATATCAGGAAAGCAGATTTTTCAAACAAGATAGACAAAAAGAAACTAGAAAGGGTGAAGAATGCAATAGGTGTGGATAGCAAATGGAGTACAATTAAGCAGAGCTTACTGGAGGGTCATGGGGTCATGTTGCTGCATGCAAAAACAACACAGCAATAAATGCAGCAAGCAAAAGAGTGCTGTCCAAAACAGGGTCTGGAAATACAGTGACCTGTCATCAATAGAGCAGCCCCAGCAAAACAAATGGGAGTTGTTTCTTTATGCAGGGGGCTCTACTCCCCGCACCTCCCCCCCACTTGGAAGGCTTTGCCCCCCCAAAAAATACCCAGATTTTTTATAATCAGCTCCAGTGGGTCGTGGACTTTGGGGATGGGGAAAATGCTGGGAGGGAGAAATCACTGGGTTTCCATGAAAAAAAAGTTTTGCAGCAGGAAGGACACCTGGCAGGAACTGAAATGCAATGCCAGACATCCTACCATGACTTGTGCTGGTGCCCTAGCCACTCCACCACAGGAGTGGCTCAGCAAGCCAATCCAGCACATGGCAACTTCAACCCTCTTCAGTAAACACACAGAGCAATGGGGGACACTGTCACTCTAAATCCCTTAACATTTTACACAGCACGTATCTTGCAGCACTGTTCTTGGTGCACTCTTTTGACCCAGTACATACTGGAGGCAACTAGTCTCTGTGTAAGGACAGTAAGTAAAAATAAGAGGAGAAAAAGATAATCATGTAAGCAGTAAGACCTGACAGGGTGTGGGATATGTGTAGAAACCAGCATGCCCAGGGGCATGAAGAGGATGCACACCACAGTCACAGGGCCTTATAGCACCTGGAAGTGCAAGTATTCACCAATAGCCCACATTTTGAGGGGTCTTACTCCAATTATAAAGTGGGTTGAGCAAATCTAAAAAAAAAATCTCTAACATATAAAAAAGACAATACATTGAACTAATGCTTAGAAAATGTCTAATAGTCCCTCTATATTTGGTTTCTACCTGTCAGTTATTTGCATCTTTACAAATGTAACAGAAGGTTTATTTGTTTATCACAGAACCAAAGAATGGAATAGTCTGCAAAATTCCTCTAGTAGAATGCTCATAGAAACATAGAAACATAGAAACATAGAAGTTGACGGCAGATAAGGACCGCAAGGCCCATCCATTCTGCCCATTTCTTTTTCTACCTTATAAATGTGCCATTGGCCTTTGCTCTGTCAGTGACCTATCTATTCATAGTCATTTGTATTGCTCCCTTATGCCTATCCCATGCCTGTTTGAAGCCCTGCACTGTATTCATAGCCACCACTTCTTGTGGTAAGCCATTCCATGCATCTACCACCCTTTCTGTGAAAAGAATTTCCTCACATTCCCCTTAATCGGCCTCCCTCTAATCTCATGCTGTGTCCTCTTGTCCTGCTATTTTCTTATATTTAAACATGTTAGACTCTTTCACCTTGTTTATGCCCTTAAGGTGTTTGAATGCCTCGATCATATCACTCTCTCCCTCCTTTGCTCAAGGGTATACATATTGAGCCTGCTAATCTGTCCTCATATGTCTTCTTGATGCAGTCCCTGCACCATTTTGTGCCCTTCTCTGGACTGCCTCAATTTGGTTAATGTCCTTGTGAAGGTGTGGCCTCCAATACTGCACGCAGTACTCCAGATGGGGCCTAACCAATGTCTTGTACAGAGGGAATATTACCTCCCTCTTACGATTTGTGATACCCCTACTAATACACCCTAACACCCCACTAGCCTTACCTACTGCTTTAGAGGTCTGCTTGGATGATTTTAGGTCATCAGTGATGATGATGCCCAAGTCTCTTTCTTCCTTTGTGACTGCTAGCAACTCCCCTCCCATTTCTCCCCAGAAGCATTTAATGTTACATGGAATGCATGAATTCGAAATTCTGCAAACTTTCTCTGGCATAGGCATAGAGGACAGTGTATGATCACTCATAGACAACAAGGATATTTTTCACTCGAGAGGTTGCCGTGGTAACTGGATACCTCAAAAGCATAGGTCAAGAGCTCTCATTACCATGGAAACCTTGAGAGTTAAAAAATATCCTTGGAGTGTATGAGCGATCATACACTGTCCTTTATACTATATGGTCACTCATAAGGGCAATGGGTGTCCTTATTTTTTTGTTTTTTTATCTCTGCTCGCCTGCCTGGACAGTTCTTACTGCCAGAGCCATTTCTTGAAGATCAGAGGTCACCGGTATGCACATGCATGACCATATTCCAAGTTGTTGTGCTGCACTAGCTACGTAACTACTGCAGCACAACAAACTAGCTGATAGGGATGGATTTTCATCCCCAACAACATTCCACCATACACTATAGACACATGCAGACCTCCTGCAAAATGACAGGCTCAGTTTTACCTGGGGCAGGGTTAGCAATAGAGTTTGCTTTGTCAAGCTGGTTAGGCTGTGAGTGGATTTTTCAAGGTCATCAAAGAAAGACCAGAAATGCAAAATTTGAATAGTGCTTGATTTTTATTTATTTATTTATTTATTTATGTGTACATAAAAAAGGGATCACGAGTATAAGGAACATTCAGTTACTTATATAGTTTATTTTTAATTTAAGGGAGTTTTATTTAAGGGCCTAGCTGAAGGTTTTTATGTAAGCATAAAAGCAGCAGTCATGTTAGTGATGGAAATCAAGAATTAAAGAAGTGACTCATGAATTCTGTACGTGATTTGTCCAAATTCCAGATCACATGTTTGATCTTTCTCTTTACAGGAAGATACTGGTATCTAAACATATGCCAGTGCAATTGCAATAACCAATCAGAATACAGTATTTAACTTGTCCAAATTTTAAGGCATACTAAGGATGTGCAAATTGCAGTTAGAAAAAGGAAACAAACTTTTACAGATTACAAGGCAAACCAAAGAGAAATGAAAGATAAATGTACCTGGCAAGCATGAGGGAAGCTAACAAGAGACTAAGAAAAGCAAAAGCAGATGTAGAACTCAGAACAACTGAAGAAGTATCAAAAGAGGGCAAGGCTCTTTTCTGCTGCAACAGAGAGAAAAGAAAAACAAAAAATAGTATTGTATGGCTAATGAAAGGTGAGAGATGGAAAGAGAGGGGAAAAAAGGGTAAATATCTTAAATAAGTATTACTGCTCAATTTGTATGGTAGAGATAAAGGGTCAAATACCAGATTGTAAACTGTAGGTAAAAAAAGGAGAGAGACGTGGGCATTCAGGGTGGGAATATTACTGTACAAAGAGTGTTAAAGGGTCTTAGTAATTTAAAGATGAATAAAGCCATGAGTCCTAACAACATACATTGAAGAACACTAAAGGAACTGAGGGCTCAATTCTCAATAGGGCTTGCACCAGTTGCCGGTCCACCAGAGACCCTGTGTCCGATTCACTATCGGGTAGGGTCCTGGCAGCAAAGTCCAGCAAGTGTTGCAAATGTGGCCATGTTATGGAAAGACGGCACACCAGAGATGTTTGCCACAAGCTGCAGGGTGGTTGGGCTGCCCTCCTGGAAGGTTGGACATTGTTTGTAGGGTACTGTACATATCACAGACAAGTACATAAGTATATATGATGTACCCAGCAGCTCATTATATAGCATACCTAATCTGCAAGAAGACACAAACAGTGGTTACAGGGGTTGTGTACAGACCCCTATGTCAGGGGGAAGGAATGGACAAGGATATGATAGAAGGCATACTTAGGATGGCAGAGAAAGGGGAGATACTGTTGATGGGGAACCTTAATATGCCAGATGTTAACTGGAGCACCCTTGCTGCAGTCACATCCAAAAGCAGGGCCATTCTTGATGCCCTTCAGGTGGCATGCCCCAGACAGCTAGTTTTGGAATCTACTCATGAGGGAGCAATCTTAGACCTCATACTCTCAAATGGGGACAGCGAGAGGATCTCAGATCTAGAAGTGGGTGACCATTTGGGAACAAGTGACCACCAAACAGTGTGGTTCACAATAAACTCAGCTACAGAGTCAAGCCATACAAAAGTGAGGGTTCTGGACTTCAGGAGGGCTGACTTTGGCAAGATGGGAGAGTGCCTTAGGAAAGTACTAGCAAACAGGCTAGAAGGAGGGGTGGAGCAACAATGGGGAAATATCAAAACTGCCATCACAGAGGCAACAAGCCTTTGTGTGAAGCAAATAAACAAATCAAAATGAAAGAAAAAGCCACTATGGTTCTCAAAAGAAGTGGAGGTGAAGGTTAGGGAGAAAAAGATAGCATTTAGGAAGTATAAGGAAACACAGAAGGACCAGGACATAGAACTGTACCAGTTAAAGCAGAAGGAAGCAGGGAGGGTAGTCAGAATAGCAAAGGCACAAACTGAGGAAAAGATAGCCAACTTGGTTAAGAAGGGGGATAAAACCTTTTATAGGTATATCAGGGAGCGTAGAAAGACAAAGGGAGGGATAGTGAGGATGAATAGAATGGATGGTGGGTGGGCAGAGAGCGACAGTGAAAAAGCAGGTATACTGAATGAATACTTCTGTTCCATATTCAGAAAAGAGGAAGTGGGGGAGATGCCTAATCCAATTAACAGAAGCACTCTGGAGAGTGGGGTCGATCCCAGTCCTTTCACAGAAGAAAGGGTTCTGAAAGAACTCCTAAAACTGAAGGTGGACAAAGCAATGGGGCCAGATGGAATTCACCCCAGAATTCTAAAAGAATTAAGTAGAGAACTAGTGACACCACTGACTACCCTTTTTAACAAATCATGGGAGGATGGTGTGGTACCTGCGGACTGGAAGAAGGCTGGTGTGATTCCCCTTCACAAAAGTGGGAGCAAGACAGAGGCAGGAAACTACAGACCTGTCAGTTTGACCTCTGTGGTAGGGAAAGTGATGAATCACTTCTGAAGGAAAGAATTGTTGAGTACCTAGAGGCTAGTGGGGCACAGGACCCAAGGCAGCATGGATTCACAGTGGGAACGTCATGTCAGACGAATCTAATTGATTTCTTTGACTGGGTGACCAAAGTAGTAGACCAGGGAGGGGCTGTGGACATGGCCTACCTAGACTTTAGCAAGGCATTTGACACAGTCCCACACAAAAGATTAGTAGTCAAATTAACCAGCCTTGGAGTGGGTCCCAAGGTGGTAGCCTGGGTAAACATTGGCTGAACAACAGGACACAGAAGGTAACTGTAAATGGAGTCCTCTCTGAAGAAAGAGGGGTTACTAGTGGGGTACCGCAGGGTTCAGTACTGGGTCCAGTCCTTTTTAATGTCTTTATAAGTGACATTGCAGAGGGACTGGAAGGAAAAGTATGCCTCTTTGCAGATGATACAAAGATCTGCAACAGGGTTGATACACAAGGAGGCATGGAAAGGATGAGAAGGGACTTGGCAAGGTTGGAGGAATGGTCAGAAGTATGGCAGCTCGGAGTCAATGCAAAGAAGTGCAGAGTAATGCACCTGGGAAACAAAAACCCAGGGGAAGATTACACAATGGGGGGGAGGTAGTAACAACAACAAAAATGGAAAGGGACCTGGGGGTAATCATATCAGATGACCTCAAGGTTGGCAAGCAATGTAAGAAGGCAGTAGGGAGGGCTGGGGGGATACTGGGATGTACAGGGAGAGGCATCACCAGCAGAAAACAGGAAGTTGTTATCCCCCTGTACAGACAGTTGGTGAGACCCCATCTGGAGTACTGCGTCCAGTTCTGGAGACCCCATCTCCGCAAGGACATAGACAGGATGGAGGCAGTTCAGAGGAGGGCAACTAAAATGGTGCAGGGTCTGCAAGAGAAGCCATACTAGGAGAGGCTAAAGGAGCTTAATATGTATACCCTTGAGGAAAGGAGGGAGACGGGGGACATGATAGAAACGTTTAAGTACCTCAGTGGAATCAACAAAGTCCAAGAGGGTAGCATCTTTCAGAAAAAGAGATATTTGAGAGAATTTGAAGATAGAAGGGGGACAGCTCAGGGGCAATGTGAGGAAGTAATTTTTCACAGAGAGGGTGGTGGATGCATGGAACAGCCTTCCTGAGGAGGTTGTGGGGTCTAAAACTGTGGGAGAATTCAAGAATGCATGGGACAGACATAAGGCAATTTTGTGGGGGGTAGGAAGAAATAGGCTGTTGGTTAAATAGGATCTGCAGCTTATTCTCTAAGTAGGAAAATGGACAGACTAGGTGGGCCAAGTGGTCCTTATCTGCTGTCAAAGTCTATGTTTCTATGTTACAGATGATTTGGTCATTGCTTCACTTTGTACCTAACTAGTTACAATCTATGTATTCTAGTGTAGGTAATATAATATGGAAGGCACACACCAATATGTGGCTGTACTCACATTTCCTAGGGTCCCTATTGGTGACACAAGACAAGGTGTAGTCATTCTAATATGTTTGTCTTTTTATTTTAAACCATTGGACTGGTACATACACTATGCCAATGCAGTGGGGAGGTTGGAGATCGCTGATGGGCAGCGGCACAGGTACCCTCCCACTGTTTGATTTTGTTGATAATGGAGAGATATGAGAATTCAAAAAGAGGGGATGTTACAGCATTTACCTGGTGCAAGGCTCCTTGCACCATGCCGCATCCCTTTTTCTGCTGCGTGAACATCGCAAGTCCTCCTTGCCACAAGTAGGCTGCGTTTGCCACAGTTTGCTTTTGAGAATTGCCTCTGGTTAACTTTATGGTGCAATCCATACCTTGCGTCCTTCCTTTTGATACAAGCACCTTGCATCGTATGGGAATAATTTGAGAATCAGGCCCTGGGACACTATCTACACTGCTGACTGACCTCAACAATTGTTAATTAGAGGCAGTTGCAGTTCTAGTGGATTGGAGAACAGAATATTTGATACCATTGCATAAAAGTTGGAATAAGGATGTGCCAGGAAACTATAGGCTGATAAGCTTGACATCTACAACATGTAAGATGCTAGACTCAGTTATAAAAGAAAGATTAGTAGAGCTTTTAGAGTCAAGTGTGCTACAAGATGAGAAACAACATTGTTTTACAAGGGGAAGGTCATGTCAAAGCTAATAGACTTTTTTAATCTGGTGATAAAGTCAGTTGATAGAGGTCAGGCAGTGGATTGCTATATTTGATTTCAGCAATTCCTTTTGTTCAGTGCCTCATGAGAGATTTATTTAAAAAAAAAACGAAATGACTTGGGATTGAGAAAATTATTATTTGATGAATTAGTTAAGCGTAAGAACCCAGAGCGTTTGTCTTAACAGAGAAGTCTCAGACATGAGGGATGTTGCTTGTGGGGTTCTCCAGACATCAATTTTAGGCACAGTTCTTTTTAATATTTTATAGGTGATGGAATAAATTCAAA
Source organism: Neoceratodus forsteri (assembly GCA_016271365.2). Lineage (NCBI taxonomy): Eukaryota > Metazoa > Chordata > Ceratodontiformes > Ceratodontidae > Neoceratodus > Neoceratodus forsteri. The sequence goes on from CM057456.1 coordinate 1,372,804,745, forward strand.
TATGGTTCTCTTTGCAGATGTTGCCAAAATCTGTGGCAGAGCAGATAATGATGTGGATATATAATTACTTGGGAGGCTCTGAAAAAAACTCTTGAGAAATGGTTTAGGGGTTGGCAAGTGAAATCTGATGCAAACAATGTGAGACTTTGCATACTGGAACAAAAAATCCAAGAGTAGCCTACATGATGGGTGGCTTAAAAAGAGATGAAACAGACATAGAAACATGGAAACATAGACTCTCATGGCAGATAAGGACCCCTTGGTCCACCCAGTCTATCCATTTCCCTACCTATTGAATAAGCTGCAGATCTAGTTAACCAACAGCCTACTTCCTCCTACCCCCCCCGCTATGATTGCCTTATGTCTGTCCCATGCATCCTTGAATTCCCCCACTGTTTTTGACCCCATGTCCTCCTCTGGGAGGCTATTCCATGCATCCACCAACCTCTCTGTGAAAAAATACTTCCTCACGTTGCCCCTGAGCCATCCCCCCACTATCTTAAAATTGTGCCCCCAGACAAGGAAAGAAACATAGGAATGCTAATCCATGAGTGATTAAAGTAAACATCACAATGTAATAAAACAGTGGGGAAGGCTGGTAAAATTATGGGTTGTATAGGTAGAGAAATCAGTAGAAAGAGAATGGACGTATGGAGGAAATATTACATGCAAACATACATACATACAAACATATAAATATCCCAGCAGACAAAGGCCTTATGGTCTCTCGAGTTTGCTTGAGTGTGCAGGTCCCCCTGTATTTACAGAGGGACCAGCCCATCTCCCCAAATCCCCCATAGCCGTCTCGAGTACCCCTCCCACTCCTCCACTCACAACTTTCCCCTTCACTCTGTTCCATCCTCTTTTGAAAGTATCCACTGATTTCAGGGAGACCACCTCCAGAACTTGTTACACTTGGCCATCACTCTCTCTGTGAAAATGTTCCTCCTTATCTTCCTCCTTCACCTTCCCCCTACCAGTGTTAAGCTATTCTCCCTAATGGACTTGTTGCCACAAAGGCTGAAGAGGCCCTCAGTGTTCCCCCTGTTAATATCTTTAAGGTACTTGAAGGTTCTGATCATGTCTCACCCCTTCTGTCCTCAAGAGAGTACATGTTGAGCCCCCTGAGCTTCTGTTGGCCCCAGATAATCTTGGTTGCCGTTCTGTGGATTGTCTCCAGCAAGTTGACATCTTTCTTAAGGTAAGAGCACTAAAACTGCACGCTGTACTCTAGGTACAGACTCATTAATGACCTGTACAGCAGCAGTAAGACCTCAGCCTTCTTTCTAGTAATGCCCCAAGTTATGCAGCCCAGCATGAAAATTGTTTTTACTGCTGCTCTCCTGCTGTGGTCTCAGCATTTTAGGTCACTCATGATGATTACCCCCAGGTCCTTTTCTTCCTCTGACATGGTTACCTGCACACCATCCAGTGAGTATTTAGTGTCTGGGTTTTTTGACCACAAGTGCATCACTTTACACTTTTTAGCATTGAACCCCAGTTGCCAAATTTTGGACCACTTCTCTGACCTAGCCTGGGCTTCACTGGGTTCCCACCTCCCCTCCTTCATGTCCACCCTTGGTTTTCCCTGAGTTTCTGTCTCCCATCCTCGCTGTTCACCCTTCCACAGAGTTTTGTATCATCTGAAAACATTCACATTTTACCTTTGATCCCATCTGTCATGTCACTGATGAAGATGTTAAACAACACTGACCTGAGCACCGAGCCTGTGGGACCCATTGATTACTGGCCTAACTTCCAAGAATCCCTCCCACGACCACCACCTTTTGGCTTCTGTCCAGCAACCAGCTTATGACCAATTTAGCAAGCTTGGCCCCAGCCTTCAGGTTTTCCAGCTTCCTGAACAGTCTCTCATGAGGCACAGGGTCAAAGGTCTTGCTGATATCCAGATACAGGACATCAACCACTTGACCCCTGTCCACTATCCTGGTCACCCAGGTGAAAGATAGTCAATAAGGTTAGTCTGGCAGGACCGTTCCCCCCCCCCGACACAAACCCATGCTGTCTCTTCCCCTGTAGCCTGTTTTCCTCCAAAAATCTCACCAGTCTTTCCTTTGGGATAGTCTCCATCAGCTTCTCCACAATTGAGGTCAGACTGACCAGCCTCTAGTTCCCTGGTTCATCCTTTGACCAACCTTTATGGAGTGGCACCACATGTGCAGTTCTGCAGTCCCAGGGCACACTCCCAGATTCCAGAGAGGTGTTAAACAGGTCTGCCAGGGGGCCTGCCAGTACCTCCACCAGTTCCTTTAGTACCCTTGGGTGCACACCATCTGGCCCAGGGGATTTCTCAGCCTTCAGGGCCCTTAGGTCCATATGAACCCTGTCCACTTGTATTACACCATTTGTGACTCCCCTATTGCCTGTTTCCACCCCCCGTTTCCTTGCAGCACTGGTCCATCCTTCTGTCTAGTGAAGAAGGGGCAGAATTACTTGTTAAGTACCTCCACTTTCTTTTCACTTCCCTCTGCCCAACCCCCCTCATTTTTTAATCTGACAATCTCACCTTTAATGTCTATCATTTCTGTTATATATTTGAAGAAGGAATGCACAATAACAGCACACAATGGAACAAATAAAACTTAGGAAGCTGATGGTTAGGCTGCAGAGTAAACAATTTAATTCTAACATATGAGAATGAACGCACAGAGCCACAAATTGCCCTAGTGCTTCATCTCCATTCACTAGGCTTTGACAGGGTGTGGGACAGCAGTCTCTTGTGGTCCTTTTTAAATGCATGCAGCCTGACATAAAGTGTAGGCATCAGAGGTGAGACAGTGCCCATTCAAAGAAGTGTAATCCACAGATTGCCTAAAAAAGTTCTGAGTAGATCATTATTATATCACTCAAGAAAGCTAACGTGATGGAGTAGATTTACTACTATGTGTCCAGAAGGCAAAAAAGGGAGTTTTTTTTTTGGGATGGGCTGTCCACTGAAGGTCAACTAATTAAATACAAATGATCCATGGGATTAATCAAGGCTGATGCCCAGTTTCTGATAGACACGACAAATACACAAATGCTGGTGTGTCCCACAATACCAATAAAATGATATAAAGATTATATAAAACACCAATAATAATAAATGTTACAAGAAAGCTCCATTAGTAAGAATGATGAAGAGAAGAATGTAAGTCATTAGTATGTTATTGAAAAACAAAATAAAGAGTCACACAGGAGAAAAACCAAAAAGACTAAGTACAGATGGTTTCAATTCCAGCATGAAAATCTCCTTGTATGAAATAAATCATGTTAATTAAAAATTATCCCAAATATGCCATTATGCCGTCAAATAGACTACAATAGATATCAACATTTCCTCATAGATTTGATCTAATACTGTGCTTATAAACATTAATTCATAGAAATGGAACCAGGTCTATATGGTCATTCAGACCTTCATGGCATATTGCTTTCAATGAAAAAAAATCCAATTTGACTCTCTCCATAACAGTGTACCCGCTCTGTCTCCACCTCTGGGGTTCCAGGGAAGGGGATGTGGTCAATGCCAGCAAATGACATGTATCAGGGGTCACTGTTGTGATACAGCTGGAAACTGGAGCCTAAAGGAGTGTCCAGGATTACTCTAGCAATAGAGCAGGCATGCTCCTGGATACTGTCTTTCACGGGGTGAACGAGCCTCCCCAGATAATGTTTTGAGCAGGGACACTGGATGATGTATACTACAAATGATGTGGTATATGTAATGAGCTGGTTGATTTCCACACAGGTTTTACCTGAGGTGTGTATAAAGGTATTCCTCTTCATGCAAAATTTGCACACATTAGAATGTCTGCATGGGTGGCAGCCTTTGGGTGGGGCATCTAACCAAGGAGGATGTGAGGCTTGATTCTTATCCTGAATTAGACTGTGAGCAACCATGTCTTTAAGGTGTTCTGCATGTTTATAAATGACTTTTGTTCTTACTTTCAGAATCTTTTCTAGGTTCGATCACTCCGAAGTACACCCCAATGTTTAGATACGACACCTGCAACATGAAGTGGTATGCAACTGTACTCGGTGATGAAGTACACTTCATTCTGGTTGTCTGGGCAAGCTTTTGGAACCAAAAGTTCCCTTCTTGGTATATTTCTAGTTCTACCTCTTGCTGCAACCAGAAGCTCTTCACTGTATCCCCAGTTCAGAAACTTCCTAGTGAGCTTATTTGCTTGCTATTCAGAATCATTAAGATTCATACTGTATTGACCAAGGGGAAGAGCATTTTTTAAAAACTGTGGATGTTTACTTTCCGATCTCAGCAATGTATTGCCTGACATTTGTTTGCATAAGGTTTTTGTTACTATCTCACTGGTATCTGTGGCTGTTAGGCAAGAGATCCAGGAAATCTATCTGGTGTGGGTCAGTCCTGTAGGTAAAGCTGAGGTAATAGTGTTAGTACTAATGTGGTGCATAAAATCTGACTCATACCTGATGACAAGGACGTCATCAATAAAGCACCCCCAGAATTTAATGTTACTATGAAATGGGTTAGAATGGGGATTGAAGATGGCCTCCCTCCCACCAACCTATGAATAAGTTAGCATAAGAGGGCACCATTGTCATACCCACTATAGTGTTTGTCAAACCAAAAATAGTTTGATGTAAGAATTACCTCAACGGCCTTTGTAAGGAAGTCCACTGAAATGTTGACAGGAGATTGCCTGTCCCTCATCAATTCTTTAACAGCCTGGAAGCCATATGCATGTATTATACACATGCAGAGAGAATTCACATCTATGGCAATCCATCAGCACTCAGGATTCCACCTCCAGTCTGCCAGTTTTGATAGAACGACCATGCTGTCTCTAATATAGGATGGAAGTAGTTTCACCTCCAGTCTGCCAGTTTCAATACAACATCAATGCTGTCTCTAATATAGAATGGAAGTAGTTTCACTATAGATTGTAAACAGTGGTGAACAAAGATGGATAGAGTCTTGGTAAGGCTATTTACTCCAAATAGAATTGGTCTGCCAGGGGAAGGGGGTTAACTGGGTCTGTATGTAGTTTTAGCAAGATATAAATGGTTGATGTCATCAGATTATCTACATGTATATACCTTGCTTCGTGTCTGGTGATCACGTTTTCACTTAAGGTAATATCCAGGAATCTATGTAGTCTCTCCTTAAAATGCTGCATTGGGTCACTGTCCAGTTTGCAATAATTCAGCTAGTCTTAAAGTAGTTTCTCTATCTCTGCACAATACTTGTGTTTGTACTTTTTTTCTGCCTTTTTCTACTGGTTTAATTTCAACAGTAGACAACTGGATAAGTTCATGCATTGCTTTTTTCTGCTGTAGTGAAGTTCTTTTGATAAGGTGTCCATTTTTCATTAAAAAGAGATTGAGTGCCCTGTAGCACTAGATTTTGATAAGTGCTAATAGCAGTTGCTATGGGGGGCAAAAGGTTGACTTAGGCTGGAATGAGATTTTGGATTTTATATTAGGAGTAAAGTCCTGAATATCCAGCTGGTCTGTAAGGTTTCCATCATGATTTATTATTATGGATATATTCTCTCCATCCTGTCCCCCTCTTTGTGTAACATCCCATGGTTCTGTTAGGGTATGAGTGTTTGAATAGCCTTCTCCATTACCACTGCAGCAGTCAGTTTGTCATTTGAAAACCTCATTCTCTGTCGTGCAAAATGTTTTTTTCAATGCTAATTTTCTAGTTAGCTTTCTGATATCAGTGTAGATGCTGAATGGGTTGGGATTAGGGCAAGGGATAAATGACAGTCCCTTGCTGAAGAGTTGACATTGGTTGTCAGAGAGGGTTACTGAGGATAGGTTTATCACTGTCCAGTCTTCAGGCAGAGATAATGTTTCCACACTTCGTTTTCTGCACCCACCTCCCGCTGAGCGCACTGTGAATTCTGGTTTGTCCCTTTGCCCATGTCCTGCTTGAAACACATCATGTGGTAGACACTTCCTGCAAGTAACAACTCCACCTTAACATCCTGAACATGCACACAGTTGGACAGGACTAGATCCAGTATGGTCTTCTCCCTAGTGGGTTGCATGACACTTTGTATCAGGATACAACTCTGGAACATACCCAGTGGTACTTGCTCCCTGGTGTTGGAGGCAACCAAGATTTTCCAATCCACCCCAGATGGACTGTAGTCACTCATCATTACTACCTCCCCCTTGCTTGCCATTTTCACTATTTGGGACCCCAGTACCTTGTCCAACTCCTCATCCTGTGAAGGTGGTCTGCAGAGCATATCCATCCTTAGTTTCTCCCTTATTGGGTTGTACCTGCACCCATAATGCTTTTGCCTTTCCTTATGCCCCTTCTTCTCTGGTACAGGTTATCCCCCTCTATCACATAGAGAGCCACTCGCTTCCTCTTCACTTCTCCCAGTCCTTCTATGCATTTTATACCCAGGGACTATGAGGTCCCAGTCATGGTTTGGTGTGGCCCATGTTTCTGTGATGGCTGCTGTCTACCTTTCCCTCAGCCATCAGCACTTACAATTCAGCCTTTCTGTTTGCCAGACTTCTGGTGTTCAGAGACAGCACTGTCAACTATGACTTGGGCCATCCTTTACCCATGACCTGCCCCCAACACCCCCACAGTCCCCCCTTCTTTCTTCCACCCCTCTCCAATAACTCTTCTCTATTCTGCCCTGATTGGGGAGAGGCCTCCTTCACCAAGTGACTGAGGGTGTTTTGCATTATGCTGCCTCCCCACCCTGGCAGACATTCTACCCTCATAGGTTTGCCCTAGACCCTTCCTCCCATCTCATCCCCTTCAGTACTGAATCCCCCAAGATTACCTCCCTCCCACCAACATCCTGAGCCCTTTCTCTTCCAATACTGCTGCCCATTCCAGCCTGTCCCCTCCTTCCTTTCCAGTCCATGCTGTACCTCCATCAACCTCTTGCACCAGTTATCCCCATCCCAGTCCCCTCCTCCTGATTTTCATTTCCACCTGGCACTCCCCCTACCTTTTCTTCCTGCTCACCCCCTTTTGCCTGCTCACTCTCCCTTCCCCATTATCTCCCTTCACTGCTTTACCCATCCATTCCTTCTTGCCTGAACTCTTTCCTTCCTGCTCCCTCCTCTTACCTTCACTGAAGTCCTTACTCCTACCACCTTCTTCCCTCCTTATCTCACTGTCCTTACTCACCCCTCTAAGTTCACCCTCCTCCTCCTCTCCATCCAGTGGGTGGAACCTGTTCCACACCAGCACCTCTGGAGGTCTTTCCATGGGACACCCTCCCAACCCTACCTTAACCATTCCCCTTACTGTTATCCACCCATCCCACCCTACGCCTTTTTTCCTGTTGTTGGAAAGGGACCCTGGGGACCTGCCAAATTCTCTTGTCCTTCCTTAACTCCTTATGTGGCCCCCCTCCACAGCTTGGCTCCCCTCCCACTCTCTCTGACTTGCCTACTCTCAAGCCACACAAAACCCTGCTGAGGCCACACTTGGAAGTATTGTGTGCAATTCTGAAATTCACACTTGAGAGGGATAAGGATAGAGTTGAGGCAGTAAGAGGAGAGCAACAAAAATAAAACAAGGGTAACAGTGCAAGTCGTATAAGAAAAGATTATTAGACCTGAATCTGTGCACACTGGGTGACAGAAGAAAGATGGGTGACATGATAGAGACATTTAGGTTTTTAAATGAAACAAACAAAGTAGAAGGCAAGGATTTATTAAAAATTAAAGCAGACACTAGAAACAAAGGGAAAGTCTATGAAGTTGGTGGGAGGAATGTTCAAGAAAGACCTCAGAAAGTTTTATTTCACTGAGAAAGTGGTGGAAAATTGGAACAGCCTTCTGAACGCGGTAGTGTGCTCTGATACTTTAAATGGATTTAAGCATATATGAGACAGACACAAGGATATTGTGAAAATTAGTGTGGGGTTAAATGTCGGAAATGAGTGAATGTCAAAAAGGGTGCAATTCATAAATTAGATAGAATATAGCAGACTTAATAGGTCATGAGGCCTTTATCTTCTGTAAATCACTATGTACTATGCAAATATGTAACCATATAAGGACACTAGGCAGTAAATCCTTTTTTTCATTAGCGACCTGGATAATACGGAGTACACAATGCAAATAGAAAATATCAGTAGTAAAATAACAATTGTGTACAGTCTAGAAAATTCAGAGTACACTCCACATGAAAAGCAACAGTTAACATACCTGATGCAACCAGAAGGAAAGTATTACATTCCCTTGTAATAAAAGACAGAGTCCCATCTATAACGAGGCCTAAATGGCAATCAGATAGGCTTGATCCAGTGAAGCAGACAACAACTAAGAACAGGTACAAACTGATCGGCTTAAACAGTGAAACAGAATTTGATGGCAAATATGGACCACTTGGCCCACCCAGTCTTCCCATTTTCCCTACATAAAGCATCATCACAGATCCTAACTGATCTCTGGCTCTTTCTTCCTGCCCCCTTCATTTCCACTATGATTCCCTTATGCATATCCCATGGATTCCTGAACCCCACCACTGTTTTTGGCCCCACCACCTCAACTGGCGTTTCAGGAATCCACCACTCTATCTGTGAAGAAATATTTCCTCACATCTCTTCTGAATCTACCCTTTCCCCCAGCTTCATAGCACATCCATTTGTTCTTGAGCTCCTTTTTCTGAAAAATCCTTCCTTCCTTCCTTCCTGTACCGCATTTACCTCCAGTGAGGTATTTAAAGGTCTCTGTCACATCCTGCCACTCTCTCTCCTGTCTTCCAGGTTTACATATTGAGGTCCTGTGGTCTCTCATGATGGCTTGTGGACATTTTTTCAGTGCAGTTGTGCTAAAATGTTATGCCTGGTGGGACCAGGCATAACATCTCTGGCAGCTGTACAGGCTGAAAATACCAAAGTCTACAGGTGCAGAGAATTCAATCCACATCATCCGGCTGTGGATTGGGACTTAGTCCTTGACAGGCTGAAAATCCAGTCCCCAGCTATACAGTTCTATAGTTTTGTACAGGTACTACTGGTGTGTGGCCAATATCAGAAACAAACAGTATCCAGTGCACCCCCCCCCCCCAATGCTGCTCAAAGGACTCTGCAAGAATGTTTAAAGTTATTCTACTTTCTTACTCACTTTACTTCATCTCATGATTTTAAAAAGATTGCAGTTTTTGCACTTAATACTATTAGGCAAATCCCACTTTAGCAATCACTCACTAGATCTGAAGCGGCTACACATGGCTATAGAGGCAGTCCTAATTCCCCATAAGAAAATCCTTAATCAGTCACTCTGTCTTGGGCAGTTCCCTTCACTGTGGAAAGCTGCAATAGTAACCCATATCCACAAGAGTGGAGATAGAGCCCTGTATGTAAACTACTGCCCTATCTCCATCCTCCCCCCTTTCTAAAGCCCTGGAGTGGTTAGTTGCAGACCAGCTCTCGGAGTATCTGACCAAATATAACATACAGTGCCCTGAGCAGCATGGCTTCAGACAAAGTCACAGTACTACCTCTGCCCTAGTTGAATACACTAACTTTATTCACAAAGCCCTTGACCATGGTCACTTAGTGGGGTCAGTGTGCATTGACCTCACTAAGGCCTTTGACACAGTGAATCACTCTCTCCTTATTGACTCCATTGGCAGCCTAAGGGCCTCTCCCTAGGCTGTTGATTGGTTTACAAGCTACCTTGAGGGTAGGTCCCAAAAAGTCAAAATAGGTGATGCGCTATCGTCCAGTCTTCCTGTCCAATCCAGAATCCCACAAGATTCCATCCTGGGCCCCTTATTATTTAGTATCTTTCTGAACCGACTCCCCCAAGCCTGCTCTGCAGACCTGCTCCTATACGCGGATGATGCAGTGTTATTTTCCAGTCATCCTGACCCACAATCCCTAGCTATTAATCTACAAAACAACTTCACTATTGTCGAGGAATGGTTCGTCCAACACAAACTAATCTTGAACTAAGAAAAAAACAAAATCTATGCTTTTTGCTAGCCCCCACAACAAATTTAAATATTCCCCGCTTACCATTCTCAACAACCTCAGGGCACCCATAGAACAATTTCATGCCTTTAAGTACCTTGGCATCACCCTTGACAGCACATTGTCATTCACAGATCACATCGGAGCAGTCCTCAAAGTGGTCAATTGTAGACTTGGGATCCTTTACAGACACAGACACAGCTTGATCCAAGAAGTGGACTACAGTCTGGTTATCTATGGCGCTGCTGTGTACAGGACATTAAGAAGAGTCAGCATGGTCCAAACAAAACCTGTTGCCTGATATTGGGTGCTCACATCCGCATGCATACGTGTGACTTATATGTTAGGACAAATTGGCTCAACCTCAGTAACAGAATCAAGTACCATACTTGCTTATATGCAAAGAAAGTAAGCCTGGACCTAACCCCTCCTAACTCTCAACATCTCCTCACACTTGCTCCCCTCACACATAGCAGCAGGAGCGCATCTAGACACCTATTCTTAGCCACATTCTGCCGTACCACATAAGCCCAATGATCTTTCAGCTTCTGTTCCAGTTGGTTGAATGGCCTCCTAGCAGGCACACTCGACGAGCCCAAACTAGGTCTCTTGAAGCACCTCCTTAGACAACACCTTGTCAAGCGCAGCAGCTGTGACTGCCCAGTGTAGCCCTCCATTCATCTCCTTTCCATCCCCTTCCACCCTACTCTCTGTCTGGCCAATACTATACCCTCCCTCTGCCCTGCAGCCCTACCTCTCCTCTCCCACTTTCATCTCACTACTATATGCTCACCCTTGCCTACTTCCTTTGCTCCCTCCCCTCACCCCCTTCCACTCTCAACCACTCCTGCATGCTCTCCTTACTGCTAATTCTCCTCCCCTACTTCATCAGCCTGATTCCCCTGTTCCCCTCATAATCCTTGGACTGCTCTGTAGTCTCAACTAAGACCAGCCTCTGGTTGCCTCTTACTCCTCTGACAAAGCCAAACATCGGTTGCTTGTTCAGACCAGTAGTCCTACTAGTGTCACCACCTCCACCACCCTGACAAAGCCAACCCCTGGCTGCTTCTCAGACCAACAGCTCTATTTGTATTACCTCTGTACTAGCTATATCCTTATCTTACTTGAAGCCACCTGATTACTTCAATCAATCAAGCAATCAAAATCTTTATTTATCCAGGTGGACATCATTAAGCAAGCTCATTTACAAGATGGACCTGGTTAAATCCGGGCCATGAAGTACAGTACATATAGAGGTACTTACAGTAGAGATAAATAATACAAATATATACAGTTACTGCACATAAGTACTCAATGTTACAACAGTCATAACAGTACAGAGTGCTGCAGCTCATGGGAGGAGCTGGTGCACACACAACGTTTCAGAAGGGAGTGTAATCACACAGTTTTCCTAAATTTAACACTTTGATCAGAAAGATAAGGATACTAGCAGTCAGGCAAATAAGTGATTACAGCTTTTTTAGGCATATTTCATTGAGGAAAACAGATTTTAGTTTGGTTTAGAAGGAACACAGATGCAAGCTGAAGGAACCAATCAGAGGCCAGAGCCAAAGAGTGCTCACGTTCCAATTGGGTAACGGCTTTTGCCATGCCTTGCTAGTTGAGGGTCTGGGCTTAGGGTCACAGGTGGTGGCTGAGGCAGCACCGACCACCCGGTGCCTGAGTTTCCCATGCCTGTGGAACAGGGAGCCCCTTGAGAGCATGCCCTTGGCAGGGAAGAAAAGAGGAGGTCAGGGGTAATTGCTGGCCATGGGCAAGGGACATCTGTACCAGAGGAAGGGCCAAAATTACTTACTGTTGAACCTTTTTTACTGTAACATTGCTCATTACTCACTGTTGAACCTTTTTTTTACTGTAACATTATTAAATGTAAATTTATGTTTTCTTGCACTTATTTTATGTATCCACCCATGTTTGTATTTAGTACTCACCCTTGTATGTTTTGTGTAATGATGTGGAACCTGTATATAAAGAATCTCTGACTTATAGTTTTAATCCAAGAACTCAATAAATAAAAAATAAAATAAAATATGTCTGTGTAGATGGAAGGCTGTGCAGGGCAGACATGCAGTGATGGGACTTCTGCTCCACACAGCAAAACTTGCTGTACATTGTGGCTGATCTCAGTCTGTAAGCAGCTGCAGGTCAATACCTTCTGGGGTCACTCATCTGGAATCTGAGTGCATTAGAGGAGGGTTTCTTGTGTGTAAAGCACCTTAGTATTCTGGCTGCTTCAGGGCCAGAGTTGTTTTTGGGCTATAGTGTGCTCTTTATGGCCACAGCATTTTCAGGACCAGTTAAAGGCCCAAATCACTTGCAATTAAAAATGTTCACATTCACATTTGTTCTAGTCTACGAAAAACAACCTGTTATTTCTTTAAAGCAGCAGTACAACAAACGTGAACACAAAATGTTACCCTACCTTTTTTCCATTATAAAATATTCCAGCCATCTTCTAGTATTTTGGTGGTAAAACTTTCTTGTTCCTCTAAAATTTGAGCATCTGGAAATGTTTAATTTTTTTCTCAAGGGAAAAGATAGCTGTCACACTTGGCTTAGAAATAGCATTGTATATTTGGCAGGTTAGGATTGAGAAAATGAAAAAAAAAGTCATGGTGAGCAAGATGGGAAGTACCTACACTCTAAGAAATGAAGTGCTATTTTTTTTTACACTGTAAAAGTGTAACTCACTGCTTAACACAGTGGCCCAGATATTCAAAAGGGTTGCGCATGGCGCAACAGTGTTGCGCCATGAGCAACCCATTGATGCGCCCCAGTGTGATATTCAAAAGGGAAAACTGCACCGCACAAATCCCGATGTGCCGGAGCGCATCAGTAATGTATGTGGGCACAGGTAGGGGGTGCATTCCCATGCATGACCTGCACAGCCCGATATTGAGCCTGGGATGTGCAGAGCCATGCATGTGCAACCCCTACTTGCGCTAGCACAAAGTTAAGCCAAAAAAAAAAAGGAACAACTGATGGCCACCCACAGGTGAGCTGCCGTATTGCAGGGCGTGACACGGCAGCTGCCACCTGTGGGTGGCCACCCGAGTTCCGGCTGCACCTAGCGGCGTCCCCCCATGCCCGATTGAGGGCATATGTTTAAAAAAAAGTCCCCGTCCAATATCCCTGGTGGTCCAGTGGACCGCTATGTGCCCGAATGCGGGCATCCGTTATGATAAAAAAAAAAAAATCCAATATCCCTGGTGGTCCAGTGGACCGAATGCTGCCCGATCACGGGCATCTGTTTCTCAGGTATTGTTTGCATCCATCCTACCTGTACCAGCTTGTTTGTATCTATGTCTTAATTTTACTGTTATACTTATGTGTTGTACTGCTATACTGTGTATTTTGGTTTGTCTTACTGTGACAAGGTACCTTTGCAAATGAGCCTATGGCTCAAAGGTTTTCCAAACTGCTGTTTAAATAAAATAAAAAAAAAATAAAATGACCCCCCCGTCCAATATCCCTGGTGGTCCTGTGGACTGAATGCTGCGGATTGCGGGCATCTGTTTCACAGAAAATGCCTTATTATTCTGCAGGTCTAGGTACTTCTTTCTCCATTTCACTGATTCCCCACTCCTTCTTCGAGCGGAGGGCGCAGCATTACAACCGCTTCGCCGCTTCTCGGCATGACGCCGAGCCGATACTCGGTTGGGTCGCTCATTGGTTCACAGCATGAGCCACGTGGGCATGCAGTTTACCGCATTTTGCTACATTACAGATGCATGAATGATTTATTCACATATCTGGAATGTGGTATGGTAGGTTGCATGCCCATTGGCTCACGCTAGAACCAATGGGCGGCAGCCCTACCGAGGTGTCAGGCCGGCGGGCAGCGGGCGGCAGGCGAGTGGGTGCTGCGCACCGCCGCTGACCGGGTGGGGAGCAGGGTGGTGGGACTCAGTGGGCGGGTGGAGAGGGGGTACCCTACACCACCAGGGTAATAGGATGTTTTCTGTGAAACAGATGCCCGTGATCGGGTAGCATTTGGTCCACTGGACCACCAGGGATATTGGATTGGGGGTTTCATTTAAACAGATGCCTGCGATCAGGCAGCATTCGGTCCCCAGGGATATTAGACGGGGGGGTTCATTTAAACAGATGCCCATGATCGGCCAGCATTCGGTCCACTGGACCACCAGGGATATTGGACGGGGACTTTATTTTTTAACAAATGCTCATGATCGGGCTGCAGGGGGCGTTGGTCCCCAACAGCTGCTGCCTGGCAGGGCACCAGGCTCAAGTCATCGGGGATCGGCACATCTGCATGCTAATGGGATGCAAATGGGGCCATAATGACATGCAAATGGCCCCATGTGTGCCTTGCATAAATTATGGCTCCATTTGCATGTCCCCTTTTGAATATCGCAGGTGCTGTGAATGGCGCAATGGCACTTGCGTTAGTGCATCTCCATGCTCCACTCTGGCCACTTGCGCTGGTGCAGTGCCACTGAGTCATGCACAGTGGGGGTGGCCAGAGTGCAATATTCAAACTGCTGGGCCATGGTGCAGCTCCTTTGAATATCGCCCAGGCCACACCCCGCGCAGGCAAGTTGAGCTGCACCCAAGCTTGTGCCACAGCCTGGCGCAGTTTGAATATCTGGGCCAGTGTGTGTAACATTAACTCACAATTGTGTCATATTTATGAAAACAGTGATTTACGCAATTACAGTGTAAAAAATTACACTTCATAAGTGTTATTTTTTACACTGTAAGTTTGTAAATAATGGTTTAACACAGTGTGTGTAATATTAACTCACAAATGTGTTACAAAAATAATACTTAATTTAGTTGATCACCTGTACCCAGAAATGGTATAGTGCTGTATTACAGTAATTAATTAAAATGTTGTTGCCAGCAGTATTGTGATTTTTATTTTATTTTACAGCTTTAACAGTATTTCTATACATGCTAAAGTATATACTTTTTTTTAGAGTTGAGACTGTGTAAATTCTTTCATGTCAATTTGCATATAAGTCCCATGATGCTTTGCTTAATTTGGTGTTTGCAATTGTGTTTTTCCTTCAAATTTGGCTGCATGGTCAATACCTTTCCAGGGTAACCTTTGTCCCCAGGAATTTGTTCTGGGGTGCTTAACTTTTGTAGTTATTCTCTTCTCTACAATGGGCTCCCCATAATATGAAAAAGTAAGACTTGTATAGTACTCCAGGGCTTCCAAGGATTAAGTCATGATACAGATACAGTCTATTGATGAGCTCTAACAAGAGCATTGCTCCTGTGTAGTATGGCTGTGCATTTGGCTTTGTTGGTTATGTGATAAGGCCTGTTGATACTAAAGTCAAAATGCATTTACAGAGAATTGTGAACTTTCTTGGTTAACAATTGTTTTCCATTCAATGTGATATTAAAATACTTCAGAATTCAACACATGTATGTGTTAAACTAACACATTTGATATGGACATTGTAACACATGAATGTGTTAACAAATCAACACAGTTGTGTGTTGAACAGTTTGTACATCACTGTGTTAAATTTATTTAACACAGTGCATGTATTAAATTTAATGCAGACTGTGTTTTTTTTTTTATTGAAATCTAGGATTACAAATACCTTTGAGCAGGAACTGCTCGTTTACAAAGGTTCCACGTCGAAGGACCACGTCCACGACCACGTCGAAGGTTTTACCTAACCACACTAGCTGCTGTGTTAAAAATTAACTAATTTGTAGTCAAATTTAAAATTTCTTTTCTAAGAGTGTATATAAAGTAGATTTTACAGGAATACAAATGTTTTTGTAACATGAGGTGCTGAAATACACTCACCTGACTGGTACATGACCATCAGGTGGCTGTTGATTAAGCCCTGATATACGCACACCTAGTTGTGAAGGGGCAATAAAGACAGATCCCTGGGAAGACCTGCACTCATTATTTGTGGGGACAATGATTTACAAAAGGCAGCCATTGAAATACTTGGCAAAGTGAGAGTTGCTGTTTGCAAGCAAGAAACAGCTGCATTCTGTATTTGCCAGTCCCAAATGATTTGTTCCCCATTGTGCTTTAAACATAGAGAAATTGGCAGGTTTTAGGTACATTTAAAAGACATGAACACCTGGGGAAAGTGTGCTGTACACCGAGAGAGTGAGAGACAAACAGTGACAGGGAGACTGCGAGTTCAGGACTTCTAAATCTGAAGTGCTGCAGTGTCCCCTGTCTGTCTGTCTGTCCATCAGTCTCTCTATCTCTCTGTGTCTCTATCTCTCATTCTTGAATTCATCTGGAAATGAGTCTTGGCTCAGTGTGCCTTCCCTGTTACCAAATTTTAAATAAATAAATAATGTATTTATTTTCCTCTTTTTAAATTGTTGAGCCTTTTCATTGTGACACTTGTTTCACCTTGAAACCTTTGTTGATATTATAGTGGGATGAAACATTTTTTCTATGTATATTGTTAATTGCCTAATTGAAAGTATGGGGCATTCTAGTATCTATGGCTAGTAAAAGTTAAATCTGCATTGTGTGGACTTTTGAAAAATAACATTAACAAAAATGCTTAGGTGAAAAGTATGCAAAATGCCATGTGGTTGTTTTTAAGTTTAATGATGTAGGACAGAAATTGTTTGCTCCACAAATTACTTTATAACATATGACCACTTTTTGAGAGAGATATGTATGGTAATTTTCAGCATCCAACAATGCCATCCTCAGTGTAGTGCAGTAATTGACCATGTAGGTACTCATAATCATCACCAAGTACTTGTACTGGTTCCAAAAGCATAATATCTTCCATCATCTAAGGATGCCATTACTATGGTATCTGAGCAGCAGACACCAATCGCCAGAAGCATACAATAGTCCTCTCCACCATCTTTGGATGCCATCACTATGATACCTGAACATGGAGGTACAGGTCGCCACTGATTGAGGCATTGTCTAGTCCACCACCTAGGGATGCTATTACAGCACATCAGCTACCAGCAACAAATCTCCCTGCAGCAACCTCAAGGGTACAGGACTGCAGGAAAGAAGCATCAGACATGTAGTCTCCTATGTCATCTGTCATGCCTTCAAATCCCAACAAGAGAAGTCTGCCAGGATCACCTCTCACCAGCTCCAAACACCTATGACCAGATAGGATCACTGAGAGAAAAAATGCAAGCTATCATCCTCCTCCTATATGAACCAGGTAAAAGCAACTGTTCATAAATAACTGCAAGCCCTTGCCAAACAGATCTCCCTAATCAATAACTCATCTTTGGCAAGTGAATGAAAGGACTTTGAGATTTTGCCTGGGGAGGAGCTGAGAGATAATTAAATGTGTGCATTTTTTGCTAAGAACTGTTTAAGCAGTCATCATCTGGACTGGGTGTATGACAAGCTGAAATCAGGACTAATGTTATCAGGGTATCAGCAAAAAAAAGAACTGTACAAGAATGTACCCCCAAAATTGTTTAAAAAGACTATCATTAAAGTAATAAGCATCTAAAGTGAGAGCATGTGTTGCAGGGTTGACTGATAGCGTAGCGGTAGAACTACTGCTTGCTATGCCAGGAACATGGGTTCAGAAATAGACTTGGGTTGCTTGGGAGCAGCTGAGGGATGGTGGATTAAGCATCCCAAGGAAAGCTCTTCACCATCGAGGAGAGGGGAACTCAGCATCCCGCTCAGTAATTGCCATCTGGTGAAAGAGAGGTAGCAGCATAGTGGGCACTCAACACTGGGGCAGGGGTGGTCTACAGATGCTGGCACAGTGGGAGAAAAGCAGGGAGGAGAAAAGTCCCATAGCCTGCTGAACAATGCTGGCACACTCTATAAGCCCTCCTGCAAACAACTAGACAGGCTACCCATCACGCTGCATCCTAGGCAAGTGGTGGATCAAGCAATAATATATAAAAGGATGTGTGTCGTGCTGGGATAAGATCACAACTCAGGTTGTTGTGCGTGAGGCCACAGGCTGAGTGTTTCCAATGCCCAAGAAGTGATGTTATTCCCCACAATATGTCTCGGAGTACATTATTCCAATTGTACAATGGCTTGCTTGTATGAATAAAGAAATAAGGTGAACAAATAAGTTTATAAAATACGTTTTTAGTTGCTTTTTGAAAAGGTGTGATGTTGTGCTTGGACAACATCACTGGTGAAGTTCAGCACTGACCAGCTAGAGCCCAGGAATCTTTCTTGCCATTTTATAATATTCAATAAGTACCTTAGAAGGTCAGTGAAGGGGCTGGGAATAGCCATCCTCTGTAGTGGATTAAGGGGCCAGAGGAAAAAAGCAAGCCTGAAAAAAATGAATATTGTTGCATAACTACATGTTAATTGCCTATATAACTTCTTTTTCTCTCTGTATTGCAAATACATGTAAACTGAATAATTGAACTTTCTTTTCCAGTGAATGATATAAAGAATAATGTATAGTTTAGAATGTATTACCGGTCAGTAACACCATCGAGAGGTTCTTACATGTCCTGAACCTCGAGATGGTATTGTGACTGGTAATACTTTCTAAACTATCCATTGTTTTTTTTAATATAAGGATCCAGGTTGTGTTTCTTACCTTTAGTTGGTGATAGTTCATCCGGTGGTTACGGTGGGTCCGGTGGTGCCATGTTGCAAGTATTGTGAACACTATGAAGAAAACTGTCCAAACGTGGAGAATTAGGTGCTTTTCATTTTTACTTTTAAAGCCAATGATTTGTGGCAACTGCTTCAGCACCAATGACTGCAGCAACAGAAAGTTGTTTCTTTGGCAATGCTATCTATTCTGTGTCACTGTCCAAGTACATAACATAGCGGCGTTTTTTGGGTGGCTGTGGAGAGTGACGTATGTTGACAGACACGTCGCCGAAAAAAGAGCAGTGACCTCCAACTATGTTTCCGGAGGTCGCAGAGATTTGGGAAGTTGTAGGGTTGAATATGCTGCGTGATATAATTTTCCTGGTGCTCCACGGAAGAAGTCGTAGCCTTTTCTTGAAGTTTGAGAAAAATGCTGTGTGTAGAAGCTGTGGTTTGTGGATTTTCAGTGTACAGTTCTGCCTCTGTTTGCTGTTGATCCCAAGAGGTGGATGGCTGCTGGGGGTCGCAAGACAGGATGGAATACATTCATTTCTGCTTCTGCTCTGATAAGGTGCTGTATGCATTTATACTTTGGATTTTTTTGTGGCCAGAGCGCTGTGCAATGTCTTTTGGGGGGTATTTGAGTCTACCAGCATTTGTATGGTGGTTTTGCTCATAGAGTGGTTCATGATTCATTTTTCAGCTAGTATTCTGGCTGACCTTTGGAGGAGCTTCATAATGGATCTAATTTTGCTTTCTCCTATTGTCATGCACCAATACCAGTAACTGGTTGGCTTTAGTCTGGTGTTTGGTGCTAAGTAAAATGGGGAATCTGCTTGCAGCATTTCAGGTGGTCTGTGACTGGTATACTTTTTATATGCTGTGATGGGGTCTCTGGGTTTTGTTCATTTGCATACATTCGTGGAGCTACTGGCCGTATATTCCTGACATTTACCCCAGTTCTCGTCTTAGTTTGACATTCGTGGTACTCTAAGTATTCTTTGTCTTCAGAATCAGTCCCTGGAATTATGTCTCCCCATCTTAACTGATACTGTTCATTGGTTCTTAAAGCAAAGTGTAATCCAATGTTAAAAAACATCCTGTGCTGCAAGGAACTAGGGGATTGGGAGCCTAGTGTATCTGTGCTGTGAAGAAGGTTTATGTCAGCCTCTGAAAGGGGTTGCGCTTGTCTGGGTCAGTTTCACAGTCCCATTTTTTTCAAATACTTTTGTTTGGCTAGTAGAATCTCTTGAGTTTGTTTAAAAGTCCCTGCAGGACTTGGAATAGTGATGCTCAGTAGTTATGCTTCATTAAAGTGCCTACCTACACTTGAAAGTACTCCTCTAATTGTTGTTGGCTCATACTCTGAGCCGTCCTGTTTTTTTAATTGAAATACAAAATCTGTCAGAATAGTGTCTAGTTCAGAAACCAGTATGTTTTCAATTTGTCTAGACTCACCGGTTCTGTTGAGGTAGGCGTTGAGGAGACGGAGATCGAAATTTTTTTTTTTTTTACAGTATTAATATTCTGCTGTTCTTGAACAAAATGTAGCCTGTCTTCCGATGTGTTTATTGCTTTGAATAGTGAAATTTTTTCATACAAGGAAGCAAAGAAATGCTGATTTTGGTTTTACAGAGCCGTTGTGGTCGTTTTAATTTTTCTGTGTGGTGCGGTTTCAGTTCGGGGTGTCTCACGCTGCACGGCTGCTAATATTGAAGCGCTTGCGCTGTGTAGTTTCTGTGATAATACTGTCGTTCAACTGTGAATTATAGTATTATCACTTTAGAAGTGTGGTATTACTAGTTGCTCTCCGGTGCTATTGCTGGGATTTTTTGTATGCTTTTGTATAGTATTAAATCGCATACCCATATATTAAATATCACTAATTATTGTGTTATGTTCTTGTTCAGTGACACTCACAACACTGTATGATTTATCTGGCATCAATTAAACTGTGATTTAGATTTGTTCTTGTGCCAGGTAGTAAGTGACCATGATGATGTGGTAACCCCAAATAAAGCTGTAAATACTTCTTTAAGGGTACAAGCAATGAGAGGACATGTGTTGCAGCACCAAGGTACTCCATTATCACACTGTGTACTTTTTTTAATCAAGATTATTCCTTAGCCATATAAATAAGGTTATCCACTAGTGTTACAGGGAGCAACTCACTTTGATTAGTGGATAACCATGGCATAAGGCCCACATGAAGGACCAGACCAAGCTTAAATTGGTGGCAGATACCACCTTCCACAATTTTTGCCCCCACTATTCCCATGGTGGATCTCAATCTGGAACACATACAGTGGCATCTGGGCAAGAAATGGGGTATTTACTTCCAAGCTCCTCTATAGGATTCTCATCACTACCAAGTACAACTGGGTCAATTACTGCAGTGCATTCTGGGTGGAAAGCAGGTGAGAAGGACCCACTGAAGGAACCATAGATCACTAGCTGTTCTTATTTATAAAGGGAGATGTCAGCTAGGAAAGGGTAAAGAGGGGTATCATAAATTGTGGCAAACAAGAGTTAATGTGGTTATATTTAACAACGTCTTCCATTCTACAGTAATATAGTCTATATAAAGCAATCCTATACTTTCTTGACTACTCACAAGAGAGTACTAGAAATTACAGTTACGTAAAAAAATACTGTAACAGTAGATCTGCAAGAGAAGCTCTTGCAGAGGACCACAAAGGTAGAACTATGCTGCTAGGTGCCAGGACCACACAGAAAACTTACAGCTAGCAGTCTACCACGGGGATCTTCCACCACTGGCATCAGTCAGCTGATGTCAGCCTAGCCTATATAGGTGGGAGGTCCCCCTACACCTACCTCAGTTCTCCCACTGGAGACCCCATATGGGCAGCTGAAGGAGAACCGATGAAGTTTTCTTAGAGCCCACTGGAATGCAGAAGCAAAATGAAAGAGAAGGAGAAAGAGAAGCAGGGGGAAGGAGGGAGGGAAAACAGGGCCTGCTGCAAGAGCTTCTCTTGAAGATCTACTGTTATGGTAAGTTCTTACATAACTGTACTATCTTACTTTGAGGAAGGCTCTTGAAACAAGCCACACAAGTAGGACTGAGTCCCAAGCAGTACTAAATAGCACCAAGGTGGAACCACCAGGGGGAGGACAGGTCAGCAGACAAGAGCTCATGACAGAAGGCCCTGAAGGACTGCCAGGCTGAAATTGGCCCTGTGCCTAGAGGCAATGTCCAGACTTTAATGCTTTGTGAGAATGTGGATGGAACTCCAGGTGGCAGCTGCACAGATGTCCATAGCAGGCACATTTCAGAAGCAAGCTGCAGAGGCAGCCATACCCCAGGAGGGATGGCCCTTGACTACCCCCGGAAGGGGTTTGTTGTACTTGCAGTAGCAATAAACAATGCAATTAGCGAACCACTTCAACAACCACAGTTGGGAAACAGGAGCACTCTCTCTCGGGGGTGAAAAAAAGAAACAAACAACTGATCGGTTTTCCTCAATGATTTGGTGTGGTTTGTGTAATACCACAACATTCTGTGAACATGCAAAGTATGGACCAAGGCCTCTCCTGATTAGAATACTCAGGAAAATAAACTAGCAGGTGGCTGGATTGAGTTAAAGTAATCTCAGACATCACCTTAGGCAACAACTTTGGGTTAGTGTGCAAAGACTTTGTGAAAAAAACAAATAAGGCTCTTTACACATCAGAACCTGAAGCGTGAAAATCCTTCGAGCAGAAGTAACAGCAACTAAAAAGAATGCTTTCCATGACAGAATGCGCAGGTTGCAACTTGCAGCCAGTTCAAAGGGAGGTAACGTAAGTTTCTCCAACACAAAGTTAAGGTCTCTTGGAGGGCCTGGAATGGGAGGTTTCAGATGTAGAATGCCACACAGGAATGTGCGGATCACTTCAAGCTATGCAACCACTTTGCCTTTGATTCATACATGGTACACAGAGATGGCAGAAATATGCACCTTAAGGGATGAGGACCTGAGGCCTGAATCCAAAAGGGAAAGAAGGTACTCCAAGACTTGATTCACTGGGCAGGTGAAGGAGTCCAAAAGGCATGCAGCACCCAAATGATAAAGCATTTCCATTTCTTAGCATAAATGGGCCTGGTGGAGGGTTTCCTGGCCACCAACAGGATGTCTGCAACCCTAGAAGATACTGCAAAGCGGGCAGTAGCTAGGCCCACAGGAGTCACACATGGAGATGCAGGGACCTGAGGTCCAGATTGTCCATTTGCTCTGGTCCTGGGAGAGCAAGCCTGTGCACAGGGGCCAGGGCAAACAAGGTTCCACTGCCAGCTGATACAGCAGGGGAAACCAAACCTGATGTGGCCAGAAAAGAGCTATGAGGATCATCTCCACTCCTTCCAAGTGGAGCTTGAGCAGAACCCACTGCAGAAGTGGGAAGGGAGGAAAAGCATACAGAAACCTCCCCTTCTAAGAGAGGGACAACATGTCTCACCAGAAAACTCCAGGCCCAGGATCAAGTGAGCAAAAAAGTGTCAGTTTTGCATTGAGTGGGGATGCAAAAAGAGTCCAGTTCTGGATGGCCCCACTGGTCGAATAGATATACCACCCCTGAGAAGTTCCTACTCATGAGCCCATGACCTGGAGTGGCTGAGACCATTGACCAAGATGTTTTGAACACCTGATACATGCATGGCTGAGAGCACCAGACTGTCTTCAATGGCCCAAAACCAAACTCTCTTTGCCTCCCAAGACAGTGGATCAGAATGGGCCCCCTCACCTGTTTGTTGCTGTAATATGCCACACACATGTTGTCCATTTGCACCAGCTGCGTACTGGGGAGGAGATGAATCTGAAAGGCCTGCAGGGTGTAAAGAACTGCCTGCATCTCCAGGACATTGACATGAAGATCCTGCTTTGCTTCTGTCCAGGTACCCTGGGTCTGATGATCGGCCAGGCAGGCGCCTCAACCCAGGCTGGACGCATCTGTCTTGAGAACTTGACAGGGGGTCAGGAGCTGAAATAAAACCCCTGAAGGAGGCTGGCCAGGTCCAGCCTCTGCAACAGAGTCCTGCAGACTGGATCAGAGACCAGGACCAACTGGTTCAGGTTGTCTGTGAGCTGGTCCCACTGGACCCTCAAGGTCCATTGGGGGACTTGCATATGCAAACAGGCTAAGGGAACTGAGGCTATTGCAGCTGCCATGTAGTCCAGAAGGTGCAGGAAAACCCGGGCTGGGACCTGCTGACTGGAGGAAATCAGACAGGCCTGTGCTATCAGTTGCTCCACTCTGTCTTCGGGCAGAAAGGCCTTGCCCTGACCAGTGTCCAGAACCGCCCCTATATATAGGTGGCTCTGGCAGGGAGAAAGACAGGACTTTGGCAAATCTGTGGTGCTCCCTAAGGCCTGGAAAAGATGAAAGGTTGACTCCAGGGTTTGGACTAATCATTCCCAGGAGAGGGCTGCAAGCAGTCAGTTGTACAGGTAGGGGAAAACATAGGAGCTCTGCCTCCTCAATGCAGCAGCCACCACCACCAGGCATTAGGTAAATACCCAGGGGGCTGAAGAAAGGCCAAAAGGGAGGGTCCAAAACTGGTAGTGGGCTCCCTGAAAGAAAAAGCAGAGGAATCAAAAGTGGGCAGGAAAGACATGGTTGTGCAGGTAAGCATCCTGCATATAAAGAGAGCAAAGCCAGTCCCTCTGCTGCAAAAGAGGTAACAGTCCCTGAAGGGTAACCATCCTAAAATGATTCTTCTCAATGTACAGATTCAGATGACTCAGATCCAGGATGGGCTGAGGATCCCTGGTTTCCTTTGGGACAAGGAAGAAGTGGGAGTAAAACACCCTTCTCCATTGAGCCTGAGGGACAGAATATATGACTCTTTTTTGAAGAAGAGCCTGAATATCCTCCCAGACCAAGGACAGATGTGTGTGTGTTGTGGGGGTACATATGGAAAGAATTGGAGGCTTTCTGGAAGGCACTCTAGGAACTCCAGAGTGTGACCATGTGCTATGATTTGGAGCACCCCAGTGTCAGTGGTGACTCCCTGCCACCCTTTCAGTTGGAGGGAGAACTGACCCCAATTACCTCCTTCAGATTTTCAGCAGGAGGGGAGGGGTCAGTCAATGAGTCAGAAGGTGGCTGTGGGCATAGGCAGGGGGGCCATGGGGTTCCTGGAGGATCTGACAGTGGCAGCAGCAGGGGCTCCATAGACTATGTCACCATAATAAAAAATGGGAAGAATCATCTTAGTAAGGATGTCATGGCAGGCAGGTAGGGGGATACAACTTTTGTTCCTTTAAAGGGCACCAAGCTTGGGGTGTAGTTTTTTGTATATGGCATCTATGTGCTGAGATAAATGGAGGTGATGGTCAGTCCAGACAACAAGGTACTTGAATGAAGGTACATCATCAATTCAGTCCCCATCTTGGGTGTGGAAACAGGCAAAGGACAGGAGCTTAGAAAGCCTCAACCTAGTGCCAAAGCACATATAAACCATTTTGGGGGGCATTTAGTGATAATTAATTTGACTTGAACCATTTCTAAACCAAGTCAAAATCAGGTTAGAGCTCAGATCTCAGTTCAGCTGGATAGGACCCAGAGACAAAAAGGGCCATGTAATTTGCTTACATGTGGATGGATGCAGTTGAGCAGGCAGAATGAAGGTCATTTAGAAAGATGGAGAACATCAGTGCTCCAAGGATGGAGCCTTGGGGGACATGGATCGTTATGGGGAGGGAGGGAGGGGATATGGTTTATCCAAGTTTTACTGATTGTGATTTACCCATAAGGTAGGAGCTGAATCATTTTTTTGTGAGGACTGAGAGGCCTGCTGATCTCAGTTTGTGCAGTAGGAGGGGTTGGGAGATGGTGTTGAAAGCTTTCGCTAGGTTGATGAAGATGGTGGCAGTGAGAAGGCCCTTGCAGTGTGGATGGAATTGGTGAGTAGAAATAGGGAGGAAGTGGTGGAGTGGTGTTTGCGAAAGCCAAACTGGAAAGGGGTGAAGAAGGAAGAGGAGTCAAGGAAGGGGGAGAATTGGGATAGAAATACTTTATCTGCTCTTGAAGTTTGGAGAGGGTATGCAGGAGGGATATAGGACAGAAATTACCTGGAGTGGAGGAGTCACCACCTTTATACAAGGGAATGACTGTAGCATGCTTCCAGGAGTCAGGGATAGTGGCAAGAGAGAAGGAAAGGTTTAGTAGGGAGGCAATTAGAGAGGCAATGGCCGGGGTATAGAGGTGCAGGAGCTTGGGGTCTAGCCCATCGGGGCTGTTACTTTGTATGGAGTTGAGCGCTAGAAGGCCTTTCAGAGAGAAGGATGGGGAAACCAGTGAGAAGAAGAAATGAAGTGTAGGAGTGTATGGGGAAGGGGGAGAGAGAGAGAGAGAGACAGAGAGGCTGGAGGAGGGAAGAAGGGAAGGAGAGCAGAAGTACAGGTGATAAATTTTGTTTAAGACAGAGGCCACAGAGAGAGGGTCAGAGGCGGAGGAGACACCTAAATTTAAGACAGGAGGGGAAGACTGGGTTGGAGGGGAGAAGACATGAATAACTTTTCAGAACTTGGAGGGGTGGCTTAGATTCCTCTGGAAGAGGAGGAAAAAACTCAGCTTTGGCTAGCCTGGTGGTTCTGGTGCAAGAATTCCTCAGATTGCGGTACCTGTTTAGGTCTCCCGGGGATCCAGAGGACTTGTATGAGTTCCATGCCAGGTCACAAGCATGGTGACAAGTCAGAAGTTCCGCTGAGATCCAGGGGAGGTGGAAGCAGTGTCAGTGGCTCAGTAGGTTGCACACTCGCCTCTGAGGCTGGGAGATCAGAGGGCTGTGGGTTCAGTTCCCACATCTGGCACTTGGGTTAATATCCCAGTACTGACACTGTAGTGCAGCATGAGAGGGGTGCTGCACTTCTGAGGTGCCGTCTTTCAGATGAGATGTTAAACCGAGGTCCCATCTGCCTGGATTGGTGGTAGTTCAGGAGGATGTTAAAGATCCCATGGCACTTATCGAAAAAGTGTAGGGGAAAATTTTATTGAAAATAAACTGAACAAAAATTACAACAATACATAGTATTACATTCAATTAATACATTAAATACAAATCGATTGTTCCATACCAAACAAATGCATAAGCTTTGTAACATATCATCTGATTTTATCCTTCATAAAAGGAACATTCAACCATCGAAGTTTCCATACCACTTCAGTCATATGTTGTTCAAAATAACACTGCTTACATAGTGCATTTTCTATAATATGAATAACAGTATCTGGGTCTTGATAGACTTGCTGCAACACCAATTTACATCTGACTTGCCAAAGAATAATTTTAATAAATGATAATATAAGTCTCACCATGTCAGCTTGCAACTCAAAGATCTGAAACACTAAAACCACCTACTATTTCAGAATACGTAAGACACTTCCATTGAGGTTGATTCCATCTACTAGCCAATAATCTCCATACTTCTAGTACAAAAGGGCAAGTAGGTTAAAAATGTTGCATAGTTTCTACTGTCTCTATGCAAACCTGTCTTGGACAAAAGCGTTCTTCACATTTATTATGTTTTGCATTACCTTTAACATTCAAACGACCATGTGCACTCAACCAGATAATGTCCCATATTCTAGGTGGTAGTCTAGGATCCCTCAAAGTATCAAACACATACATTCTAAATTGAGGCTCCACCCCTTGAAACACCACTTGAACCTCAGGAATACCTTGTTGAAGAGCCTTATACATTACTTTGTGCGATGACGAATTAAAGACATCTAAGGACACTTTCCATAATTTCAATTTTCCCAGGACAGGCCTAAAATATACACAAGGCATTTTAATTTGGGCATGCAGAATTCCCTGCTCTTTCCATTTGGAAGATACAGGTCTCAACCAATGGTCAGCAAAAGGGAGCCATACTGCTAGTTGTGGTTTAGACATGTCCAATAGATTATAATGAATGAATATAGTAAAAAGAAAAAGAATAGGATTCATCAAATTCAAACCTCCTTTATCTATAGGAAGATACAAAACCTCTCTTTTTATTGGATTCAACCTACAACCCCATATGATCTGAAAGACCAAACCTAACAGACATGATTCCAGATGTCGTGGTAATGGATATACAGCACTTAAAAACAAAAAGATTGGGAGCAGATATGTTTTAACCATCATAACTTTCTTTTTTTCACTTGATTCCAAGACTTCCAAACATTCACTTTAACAGCAGCCTCCTCCAATTTTTTTGACCAGTTAAATATGCCATTATCCTCTTTCCCAAACCATATACCCAAATATTAGAACGGCATATGTGACACTGTGATACCATACCAGTCTGTGTTTCCCGAATATGACCTTCCCAAAGGATAAATTATACTCTTTTGTTTATTCAGGCTAGCACCTGTAGATTTAGCAAGGTCATCCAATAAGGTCAATACCCTCAGGCCAGATCTTTCATCTGCCACTACTACACAAATATCATCCGCATAGGCAGTAACTCGAATATCTACTCACCCCTTCCCAGTGGTAGAAGCCCCTTCACAAAAGGATCTTGCTGAATAAAATGTAACAAAGGATCCAAACAAAACACATACAAAAGGGGTCTTGGGGGCATCCCTGTCTTACACCCCTAGAAATTGATATATATTTCCCTAAAGGGCCATTTACCATAGGGATGGCACTTGCATAAGAATACAAGGTAGTGATCCACTTCACAAATTGCTCGGGGATACCATAGGACTGTAAAACAAGAGAAATGTAAGAATGCGGGACTCTGTCGAAAGCTTTTTCTTGGTCCAAGGCCATTATATACCCTTGTGGAGGTTCCTCTTTACCCTGTTCCACTAGTTCCCTGATTAATAATAAATTATACTGTATTGTATGACCTGGTATAGTACAAGTTTGAGCAGATGAAAGTAAGTATGGCGTCAAAGGCAACAATCAAAAATGCAGGAGTTTCATTAATATTTTATAGTCTGTATTTAAAAGACTTAAAGATCTCCAATTATCTAGGCTAGTTCTATCACCTTTTTTGTAAACCATAATTTGTACAGCTATACAAAAGTGAAAATCTACTTGCAAAGTTAATAAAACCCAGTTAAATACTACATTTAATATTTGAACCATCAATCCTTTAAATGTGTGGTAAAATTCATCAGGCAAACCATCTATACCAGGTGCCATATTTAGTTTAAGACTAGAAATGGCTTGGTCAAGCTCTTGTTCAGTAATGGACTCAGTCAAGTGTAGTAACAGATCAGCTGATAGGGAAGGTACTACAATGGAAGAAAGCATTTTTTTTTGTCTGGTCCTCCTCTAATAGGGAAGAGGTGTACACTAACTTCAAAAATTGTGATACCGTATTCAGAATACCAGGGCCATCTGAGACTGTCTCACTAGTGTCAGTAGTGATAGCAGACATAAAGTGAGCATTTGCTCTCTGAGTACTAAGCTGAAAGGGATCTCCCAATCCTGTTTTCCCCAGCGTGCAAATTGTATGTTCATACAACAATGTTTTAGCCCTATCATATTGTAACAAGAACATCTCCTTTTTTCTATTAAGGGCCTGCTCTGTGAGAGGGATGTGTAACAAACTAATAGTAGAATAGATTTTATTCAACTGCATACACAACTTCAAATACTGTCTATAC
Source organism: Neoceratodus forsteri (assembly GCA_016271365.2). Taxonomy (NCBI): domain Eukaryota; kingdom Metazoa; phylum Chordata; order Ceratodontiformes; family Ceratodontidae; genus Neoceratodus; species Neoceratodus forsteri. Next base: position 1,372,833,845 of record CM057456.1, read on the forward strand.
TGTCCCTGACACTTCGCAAAAAAGTATTTTTGAAAAATACTTCTCAGACCTGTTTTAGTAAGTTCCCACCAGCTGCTTCTGTTTTTCATCAACCCTGCCATAGACATGCATGCTCTAAGAAAATCTTATGCTTGGGTCTGCAAATGTTTTTCAGACAGAAGTGCCAAATTCAATTTCCAATACCCTTTCCCATACCTCGGCCCATTTACTGCACCCAATGTGATCATTAAAATAGCATGGTCAGAAATTTCAATTGGGAGCACTTGCGCTTTTACCACCCCAATATTAGCTTTGATAAACAAAAAATCAATTCTAGTGGAAAGGGAACCATGAAAATATGTTTGACCACCTGTCTTATGTATCATTCTATAGGCATCAATCATCTGGCTTTGGGATAACAATTGAAGAAGTTAGTTGGTGTCACTATATACCTTTGTCATTTTAGCACCTCTATCACCTATATTAACAACACAATTAAAGTTCCCCCCCAAATAACTAATTTAGTGGTATACAAATAGGGTTTAATCAGTCTGAACAACTCCGTCCTCCATTTCTTAGTAAGATGGGCATAAATATTAATCAATCTCCAGGCCACAGTCTCATATGTGAAGTCTACTATCAAAGCTCTCTCCAGAAACACCTCAATCAATCTTGAAATTTGGAAAGCATCCCCTCTAAAAAGAATACCCACACCCTCACACACATCCATGCCATAAGAGAAAAAGGATGGCCCCCAACACTACAGTTTTTGTGCAGAGTTAATTAAAAATGTAGTATTTAATCTAGTGTCCTGTAAAAGAAATATATTACAATCCATCTCTTTCAACCTTGTCAGGGCAACCAGACGTCTCTTGGGATTTTTTGTACTATTTACATTTATGGTTGCAATTCTCAATCTAGGAATGAAAAAAGACAGCATAGAAGTATATTATAAAAATCAAGGTGGCTTCTTAATTCTGGTACTTCTACAGACACGGGTCCTATGTCATGGAGCATTACTGACTTGGGGGCCCTGCTCCTGAGATTCTCCATCTGTATCAGAAGAGGGAGGGGCTAAGGAAGAAGCTTCAGAATCTCCACCTGGTTCAGAATCTAGAGATTGAGGTTTCAAGATCTCATATTTATTCGATAGCAGAATACTCATCTTTTTCTGATGAAGCTTTAGCCACCTTAGGTCTGGGTTGAGATTGTTTCAGGCTCATTTTCTTAGCCACACTTTTGCCCCGTGGGGGAGGCATTTCAAAAAGAGTTTCCTCTTGTATCAGTGGAAGAGAAGTGGAATCTGTTATGGGTGGCAAAACCTGCTCTGAACCTGCCTCTGCTTGAACTTCTGATGGGGCATCTGCCATACTATCTACCTGAGGAGATGGGGGGTGGAGGAGGACTTGGCCTAGGTTCCGAGGGGGTGGTTCCTTCTGCTGAGCCCTTTTTTCAACATTTCTTTCTTCTGTGCTTCTTGTAAGATGTTATCCTGACTTTTCCTGTCGGATCGATTATGGGTAGCCCAGGGAGAGGATTTATAGGTATGCCCAGACTCATAACACAAATTACACTTTAACTCAGCTTGACACTCTGAACTATGATGTCCATAGTCAAGACATAGGTTACACTGTAATCTGTCACACGTGGAGCCTAAATGTGTAAGGGCCCCACATTTAAAACATGCCTTAGATTGACGCTGATAAAAACAGTGCCCTCTCTCAGAACCTAGAAATTTACTGTTAGGAAGATGTACAGGCCCAATATTATTATTCCTTAAACGTACCCGAAACACCCACCCTCCATTCCAAATACATTCATCATCAAATATAGGTGAGGGAGCCCCTAGGACTTCACACCACTTTTGTAGCCAAAAAACAATATCCTGCACTGAAACAGATAACAGATTCATTACGAAATAACACAGTCACTGATTTAATAGATGGTTTAGTCAAAGGAATAACCTTAAAAGGCATCCATAATTCAGTATATTTCAGTACATCCAGTTTAGACCAGAAACGGTCCAAGTTTTGTGGGGGTGACAAAACTAATATCATAAGTTATTGAACCAGATACATGAATGAGTGCATGGATCTCATTTGAGAAAAAACCCATAGAATTCTTTAGCAGAGTTTTCCCCTCATGGAGATGGTCAGGTGCTAAGGTTAAACCACCCTGATATTCCAGGCGTACCGCATTTCTCCATTGCAAAGGGGAGGGGGCACCTGAAATAGGGTCTTTACATATAAAGGACTCCCAGGCAGTTTTTGCTTACTGAAGGGGACCAGGGAGAGGTCTTGCCAGTTCGGGGAAGTAAGGACAGAATCACCCTTAGGGCTAGATCCCAGAAAAGGCTTGCCCACCAGGGCATGGTAAAGGTGGTCTGCCTTTTGAGGCAGAGGAGGAGTTGTAGTAGAAGGGTGGTTCCAGGTCACCCCGGTGACATCCTCATAAGATTCAATCAAGGGGGGGGCACCACCACTGGAAGGGCATCACCATGCCGGAGGCACTGTGCCAGGCGGACCCTCTCTGGGTCCTGCTCCTCTGTCTCCCAGACCATAATGGACTGGATGTGGCACATCACATCCATAAAAGACAGATCATCGGGGGGGACTTGGGCACCTCTTTTGTCTGCTACTCCCTTCAGATGAGTCAACAGGAGAAGAGGAAGACCCTGAAGAATCAGAGTCATCCTCTGAAGTCTCAGGTTCTGGAACCAATGCAGGCTGCCAGTGTTCGTCCCACCTAGAACCTGAACCAACATCAGGTTGGGCCCCAGAAGACCCCAATATATGGGGGTTACTAGGGCCACCCCTATCTGGATCCTGGGTTGGTGGGTCCTGGGTAGGGCAATGGGGAGAAGCCGGCAGCGGCCCATGAGGGGTGGGTGCCTTTTGTTGCAAAAAAGACCACCACATCAAGAAAAGGGCACCGTAATTCACCTGAGGTGCTATGTTATACACTGGCAGGAAAGGCAATAAGGGTAACAGCGGCTGAGGAGTGGGCGAAGGATACCCCAGTGAAGGGCCACCCAGTGCCGGTTGAGGGTCCAGCACTGGCCTAACTGGCATTGGCTGTGGAAAAGGTAGCAGCATGGACAACAATGGAATTGGGCCCACTGGCTGGGGTTGTGACAACACTGGCAGCAACCCAACAGGCAATGGTCTGGAGCGTTCCGGAGACCGGGCCACCAAAGTTGGTCCAGTGGTAGACACTGGTGCCTGAGTGGATGAAAATCCATGAAGCAGAAGCAGAGGTGATGCAGTGTAAAAGAAACAGCGAGCACCTGCTGCAGGCGTAGCCTGTTAGGACTAATGTTGGTCCCAGTTGTGGGGACCGATGAAGGCAGTGCCATAGCTGGGGGGGGGCACGATGGTAGAATCAATGCCAGAAGAACCCACACTGGCCAAGCCACCTGGCTGAGATCTCACATCTAAGTTCCCTGCCCCAAAGAGATGCCACCCAAAATGGAGATAAAGGCCAGCAGCAAAGACACCAGGAGCCCGAAGGAAGAGAGGGGTGACAGGGCTGAGGAGGTCAACCCCGCGTGGGAGGAAGACCCAGATGTGGCCAAAGGCCTAAGAGGTGACCACGAATGGGAAGCAGACCAGTCCTGGTCCCGGTGTTTGTCCTGGTGCTTGTGCTGCCCAGACTTCTCCTTGTGGGAAGAAGAGGCCCCAGAGGACTGTGCCGGCAAGGCCGAGGAGTTCCTGGCCTGCAGCTCCTTCTCCAAAGTGACCAACTTCTGCTTTAAAAGATGGCTCTCCAGCACTTCAAAACAACATCTTCGAGTAGCCTAGCAATGCAGGCAGGTATCAGTGTCATGGCTGGGACATAGACAAAGGAGATATGCAGAGTGGCTGTCCTTTCATGTGATCTGTTTGCCACAGGCACACTTTGTGGAACAGTCAGAAGATAAGGTTGGTGGAGAAGACATAAACTAGTCAAATAAAACACCAACATTTTGATGTTTCATTGAAAAAGAACTGACAAAGGTGAAAAAAATGTAAAAAGTGCAGCAAGCACAGGAAATGGCAGTCGACTGCAGTGTCTGCTGAGGTCTGATGAGTGCGGATCAACAATGGGAAAAGAACTGGGGTAGGTGTGGGGGATCACCCACCTATATATCCATTCCCTAAAATACCATCAACAGTTTAATCTGGTTCAAGGTCGTTAGAAAAAATCATTGGCACCATTGACTGTAATACCACTGGTGTAATTTATTGTTTGAACTGCACATGTGGAGCCTCTATGTAGGCAGAACAAAAAGAAAATTGTGGTTCAGAATAAATGAACATCTACTGCTGATCAGAAATAAGAATCCCTTGTATGCTATGGCAGTACATGTCCATAAATACCCTGGTATTCATCACCATGTCTCAGCATTTGGCTTGTAAGTGGTTCCCAAAGATATAAGGGATGAAGACTTTGACAATGCCCTTCACTGCTGTGAACAGAAAGGGATTCACAAACTTGGAGCATTACAGGGTAAGGGGCTAAATGACAAGTTTAAATTTGGTCCCTTCCTTAAGCATAGGAGAAAATAGAGGTGCTCCTTTGTTTAAGATTGTTGTGAACAGAAATGAATTCACAATTTGAGGTACCCCTCAGTTGTAATGCACATATTTTTTCATTTTTTGGTTTTTTATTTTTTCATTGTTTCCATTCATATTTTTGAAAAACCTTAAGGAGTATGTAATAAATGGGATAGATTATCATAGAAAAAGATTTCGGCCAGCTCTATATGAATTTTAGAATAGGGCTTATTGTATAATAGTTAGATGGTTTTGCATTCTTGTGTGAATACATGTTTTTTTACTGTTGCCCCGTTTTACATTTTCTCCTCTAGGTGTAAATTAATCTAAAGTGCCCAAAGAAGAATTCTTCAAGCTGCTTTACTGTCTGAGACATGATTCTTTCTAAAGTTATTTCTAAGATTTTTTTGGAATGTTTAAATTGAACTTTTTGAAACAAAAAAATTAAAAAAAGTGTTTAAAATATGATTTCATATGACAGTGCAATGGTTTGTATGTGTCTTTAAGACAAATACCTTGACTGTAATTGGTTAGGTAATGCATAAATTAGACCCTATTTGGGTATATAAGAGTGTTGTCTGTTTGGTTGCACTAGCTCTGAAGAAGCCCAGAGTGCTGGGTGAAACGTAAGCATGGAGATTCTGCTGTGTGCACTGTTTGATTGTTTTCGTGTTCTTGAGATGAATAAACTGCATTTGCTTTAAGTAGCAGTTTGGACATTTTGTTTTCTACTGGGTGAAGGCTGTGTGCTCCCACTCTACTTTATATTATCTGGTTCAAGGTCAGTTGGCTTTCATCTGTATCCCCCTCCCCCCAGGTCATGCCTGAAAATAGGCAAGAAATTGTCTAATGCATTTACCCAGTCAAGAAAAACCAAATACATAAATATATAGGCTAGGCTGATGTCAGTGGTGGACAGTCCCCCATGATAGACTGCTAGCTGGAAGTTTTCTGCATGGTCCTGGTGCCTGGTGGCATAGTTCTATCTGTGTGGCCTGTTGCAAGAGCCTTCCTCGAAGTAAGATCTATGATTTTCTGGGAAGGCAATAAAATTGCACCACACAGAAGTTGAATAAATTGACTCACTCAGCCACAATGTATAACAACATTAACAGTTTTATTCAGGAATAAAAGAATGTCCAGGTCCATTTATATCTTATGTCACACTAATTAATAAACAAAGTAAATCCAAAAATCAGTCTCTGCGTAACACTTGTGTCTTACAGTAATCAAACTTAATGCTCACTTTCAATTCTTATTTGAGACTGCACAGTAACATGACTGCCTCTTACATAAACCAAGACAGATCAATGTGTAACCCCTAGGTGGTGCTACCCCAAGGGATACTACCCCTGCCTGTGTGACTAAGTGTAGGTTGAGGGGTCTGAGTTCCAGGAACGGGTGCCTTCACCTGGATGACAGGGTCAATGGTACTGTAGTTGCCATGGGTACAGCCCGCCGGAACACTGTTACCCACTTCTTTCCCTTGTAGTGGCCTAGTCTGGTCAGTGAATACACAATTGCAATTTATACCAGACTACAATGTCAACCCCACACTTGTTGCACTTACCACCAGTGCTGGATCAACTGGCTCGACCCTGGAGACCCCCTGCAAAATACATCCTGCAATGGAGAAAAGCAATAGCAATACAGTATCCCCACCACAAAGGTACACAATAGCCAGGTTAGATGCAAAAAGATATAGATTTGATTTATTGGGGAACTTGAACAAGAAAGGGGTGTAATCTGATGCTTGATTCTAGTTTGGATTAAATCAGGTTAAACAGAGCACTCACATGCAAACGTTTAGAAAAGGATTCAGACACAGGACACCAGCCTGGGAGAGGGCATTAGGCAAGCCCAGGAAGATATTTTAGGACCCCCCATTTGTACGGGGGTTACACCCTTCCCTGCCTGGAAAGAACTTTGTGTCCACGTCAAGTCTACACTTTAGCATCACGTAAAAGACAGTATTCTATACGAGATATCTGTAACATTACTACACAAGACAAAAGAATGACTGATGGATCAGCAAACAAACTTATCACATTACTATACATTTTCAATGCACTTCACACATATACCATATCTGTAATGACAACAGTTATGCATTTCTCATTCACATAATAAGAATCTGACTATGATTAACACATTATTGTGACTACTACACTGCTTCAAGTTATAACTACTTGCATTTGGAGTAACACAGATGGGAACCCATTCCTATCAGCTAACTTAGGGCTAGATGGGGCAGGGGCACCATGTTCATTCTTCAGAATATTTAAATGGGGAAATGAAAATTTACCTTTGGGTTCTGATATGGAACCTTGGGAAACCAGATCTGAGCACTCTGGTGGTGGAAAAAGTTTGCAGAAAAGATCTCCGTAGTCCAGTTAGATGCCCTTTTACTCTGTCCTTGTCTTCTGGGTAGTGGCACTGGCCCTGGACGTGTCCCTCCCTTTCACAATGGTGACAAAGCATTACGTCTAATGGGGTGGTCTTCTTCTTCTGAGTACAATCACTGTCTCACTGATAAGTTTTACACATGGCCATTACTATGTCACATAGACGATCAAACCTCTCCTCGAGCTTTTGGAATTTTTCCTCCCACTCGGGGGTTCTGGCCACCTCCTGTTTCTCTGTGTCAGCCAGCTCCAGGTGGGCAAATGGTTCTTCTGTAGCGACATCCTCAGAGGTGACAGTAGACTCCCCTATACTTTCCCTTCCAGTCCGGTGTTTGGCTGCCCTCACAATGTGCATTAATTCCACAAAAGATGGGGAACCTCCAGACAATGCTGAGTGTGAAGCCTAAACATGACAAAACTGGGATCTTCAGCCTCAGTTAGTACATGATCCATTCGAACCCGGTCTAAGTCTTCGGGGTCTATCCCCCCTTGATCAGATATCTTCATTAACACATGTTCAACACGGAGAAGATAAGCAGAAAGTAGTTCCCTTTTTTTCTGCTTCATGCCTTTGAACTCCCACAACAGGTGGCTTACATCCTCATGGGGGTCAAAGATATCAGTAAATGCCTCTAAAAGCTGCTGTGCAGTTGTGGTGGGGTCTGTGAACTGAACTCCCCTAACCACATCTAGCATAGGTCCCCTCAAGGTCATTACCATCTCCATCCTCTTCTGGCTCTCCATGCCTGGCCACTGGCTCAGCATCCAATTGGTATGTGTCCTCTAGGTCTTCCAATATTCTTCTCCACTGGGGTTGGGGACAACTCCAGAGAACATGCCTTCCATGATTCGTGGCGATGGTGGGAACTCAGTTAACACAAAATTTTCGGGTAAAGTCAGGCATTGATTGGATGGGCCACTAGGGGGCACTAAATCCAGCAATGCTTCCAAGATGTAACTCCTAGGTGGCACTACCCCAAGGGATACTACCCCTGTCTGTGTGACTAAGTGCAGGTTGAGGGGCCTGAGTTCCAGGAACAGGTGCCTCCACCCAGATGACAGGGTCAAGAGCAGCGTAGCTGCCGTGGGTACAGCCCTCTGGGACACTGTTATGCCCCTCTTTCCCTTCTAGTGGCCTAGTCTGGTCAGTAAATACACAATGGTAATTTATACCAGGATACAATGTCAACCCCACACTGGTTGCACTTACCACCAGGACTAGATCAACTGGCTCAGCCCTGGAGAACCCCTGCACAATAAGTCCTGCAATGGAGAAAAGCAATAGCAATACAGTATCCCCACCACAAAGGTACACAATAGCCAGGTTAAATGCAACAAAATATAGATTTAATTTATTGGGGAACTTGAACAAGGAAGAGGCATAATCTGGTGCTTGATTCTAGTTCTGATTAAATCAGTTTAAATATGCACGTCTCTAAGAGTCCCTCTGTCACAGTCACACACTCTGGGTACCCAGTTGAAGTTACAGGCTAGCCTGAAGCATTGTCTGGGGTAGGCCAGCATTGCAGCTGTTGTTGGGGGCACTTAGGGAAGAAAACACAATATGCACTTTAACCCACAATTTGTATTCCAGAGCCATAGGGCTCAGCCCATGAAAATCAGTCAAAACAATTAAATCAGATAACACACTTTGATTTGGGTTTTGTTGCAGGGAACTACCCTGTGATCTACTCATGATGCCCTGACCATGTTGCAGGATGGACAAAATGGAGACCTCAGGATGAAGTGCTGGTTTACCAGGAGAAGCAGGGCCCACATGATTCACCGTGATATCGTTCCTGTTTGATGGTGTTGAGCAGGAAACCGAATCCCTGGGTGAGTCTCTCATCACCTGAAACTCTGCAGCATAAGCTGCAGTCAGGGCTGGGGTGTTGAGGCCCAGACGAGGTGGATGAAATGGATTTAGTTCATTTTAAAGTTACTTGATACAGCTTCCAGCAAGAGTGACACATTCAAACAATGGGGAACCAAATCGCGACCCACTATCCGCATTCAGCACACTTATAGTAAAAGTAAAGGAATACCACAGTTTGGATGACAATTCTGGTTGCAATACACAGGATTTCTGCGCAAACCGTATGCTCTGCAGTCATGTTGGAGAGGCCGATCGCTCCCAAGCAAGAATTCGGTCCCTCTTCAGGTGAAATTGGTCACAATTCAGGCTGAAAGTCACAGGTTCAGATAAAGTCAGATTCCATTTTTCAATTCTTTTCACTTGAGAAGATGGTAGCAGGCAGGCCAGACACAGCCTTCCCGACGATTTCCCCCTGTGCAATATTCAGGAGCAGCTGCTCGAAAACTCGAGCCCCTCTCACTCTCAGCTCCTACTCCAGACCGACTCACTGCTGCAGGCAGCACAGGACTTTCCCAGTGATAAAAAAGGTTCAGTTGGTTGATCCATCTGTCTATCACAGCTAGGGCTCCCCCTCCAGGTCCAATTAGGCACTAAAGGGTAAAAACTACAATTCCTACAGAATTTTACTCCCACAAGACCCCTGGGGTCAGACTCCATTTTAGAGCCCCCAAAGATACTGATTGGTGCATACTGGCAGTCCAGAACCAAGATGGTGGTGGTTAACAGAAAAGTCCATGCTGCAAAGAAGGCAGGTTAGACAAACTACGATATCATTATTAATATAGCAGATAATCTGCAAACAGTCACAGCTCTGCATAGGAGTCCCTCTGCGCAATTAGCGATGGCAGAATGGAGCAATTATATGGCAGCCCAGGCAGGACTCAAACCTAGAAACACTCGGCCTCCACCCAGATCAATTATACACTACGAGATAGGTAGCTCTTAAAGAGACAGGCACAGAGGCTAATAGAGCACTCACATGCAAATGTTTAGAAAAGGATTCATACACAGGACACCAGCCTGGCAGAGGGCATTAGGCAAGCCCAGGAAGGTATTTTAGGAACCCCCATTTAGGGGGATTACACATGTGCTATAGAAATAGTAAATGTTGTTATTCATTATGGTTTAGTGAGTACATTTATTCAACTCTTGGGTGTTGTAGTATCTAGGATCCAGTTTAGTTTGGACTCCTCACTTTGATTTTTATTTATTGCAGGTCAGTGGACCATGAGAGATCTGCTGGAGTGCAATGACAATTAAACCCACAGGAAAATGGAGTTTGATCATAGACTGTAAAGAGGTTTCACCATCCAGGTGGTTCATAGCATTGTTAATCACAGTCTGGCCATGCTAACAGAAGCTAAAGTACTTTACAGATAAAGGATGTCTAATGTTGCATCAGGACTGTGAAAATAACTCAAAAGGAGCAGGTGCAGTTGTCCCTGCCTAAATGTCTATGCTACCAGGACAGGGGAACTATAGACTTTATATAGGTCCAGAAGGCCTCTGCCCTCAATGGAGCACTGGTTTAGACCTTCCTGAATCTCAAAACTCCCACCAGGTAGTTACATATCCTCAGGGCTCTGTAATTACCCATGACAGTTTATTAAAAAGGCACAGGTGTTACAACATTTGGCTGAGTACTAAGGATGTGTCAGCCCTGGAACAATGACCAAGAGGTGGTAACTCCTGCAGAAATTTACAGTCACGTTTTTATCAAGCACCCCCTGTTTACCACCAAATGGGTAAGCAGTTACACCATAAGGCAGGTCACGCTAACCACTGTGTCAGGGTAGTTCTGGGGCAATGGTATAACCAAGGTTAACAATTATTGTTTATGTAAGCAAAGTTCTGAGTAAGGTCAGAAGCAAGTATACAGAGTGCAATATTTTTGTATTCTACCATAGGGCCTATGTTCATGTTGTCAAATGAAAATATTCCCTTGAGCTTTATCTTAAATGAAATTGCTAGTGAATGGCCAAGTAAGACATAATCTGACTGTACCAATATAACCTATCTGAAATACTTCACATATCACCTACCTAGAATAGCCAGTAAGAGGGTGATGGAAATAAATTAAAAATAGTGAAAATGCCATTGATCTTACATATTAAATTTTGTATGCCACAATTTAAATATTTGCTGACAATTATTATTATTACTGCATGTGACTAACATCAAGTTTGTAAGCACTGTAGTTGTAATTGTGAAAACAGTTGTAGCATGTTTCTAGCCTTATACAAGGACTGTGAGAAAAATATTTTTCAAATAATGCATTTATTTTCATATCTGATAGGACTAAAGTGGAAATAAATAATTTATTTCAACATCAGGTGAGTCATCAGCATTTATTTCTGCTTTAGGCTGGTCTTAAAGTAGCTTTTAACCAATGAAAGAACAACTTGCACGATGCCTGATGGCATCACAATGGCATCTACCACAATTGAAACAGAGCAATGAAATCAAACAGAAACTGTTAAATCTTCATTATGAGATCTATTCTTGCCAGATGGGCACTGCCATTGTATAAACGACATTCATGGGCTGCCTAAAAAAATCATATTTATTTTTATCTGCAGGGTTTGACCATTAAAGACCATACTCATGGTGTTGCCAATCTTAAGGTCATAGAGGTCAAAATCTGCAGATTAAAAAATGTGATATTTTTAATCAGCCTATGGCATATCCCATATTTATTTGAAAACTGGTTCCCAGGAAAGGTACGGTGACCAAAGCTCTTTTCTGGCTGTGTCTCAGGGGAAGTGAAACAAGTGTGTGCAGAATAACAATGAATTTTCAGTACAGTACTGCCAAAATATCAGTACTGTTAATTATGATAAAAGCATTCCTAATGGTCTAACAGCCCCCTCCATCACCTGCTACCCATCTGTATAGTTAATTATGACAAAAACATCCCAGGTAATCTAGTGGACCACTTCCCTCCTTCTCAGTCCTGATAGCCTATTCCCACTCCCTGGCCTAGCAATGGTTACCTGCACAGGACCAGCTGTCACGTCTGTGTCTGACAGCCATCTGCCACATGCAAGTACGGTACCACTGCATCACTCTGTATTGAGCTACAATACTTGTGTGATAGCTACAAGTCTGAAAAAAAAACTAATGTCAATAAAAAGTGAACTGTGCATCAGCACAATTATTTTTTTTTCAAACTAAAAGGTTTTTTAATTCATAACATTTTGATTTTTAAAGGTTTTTTTTCATCAGATCTGGGTGACGGCCCAGTTACCACCCCCCCACCTCCACAACGACCACTTAAGTCGTGACTTATAAATATCACCCCAAAACAGTGGATTTCAGTTGCCCATGAAAATAAATTTAAGGGGATTTACAAGTCACCACTTATGTAGTCATGGGAAAGTGGTGGTAACTTAATCAAGTGGTTAACGTGTGCATATTTTGCTAAGAACTATTTAAATTGTCATGATCTGGACTGTGAATATGCCCAGCTAAAATCTGAACTACCATTATGAAGGTATCAACTAAAAGGGTACTGTTCGAAGAATATATCCCCCCTTCCTCACGAGGGGGAAGAAAAAGACTGCCACCAATGTAATGCTTCTCACAAGACAATACTGGTTCCAATGTATTTGAAAGAAAAAGTTATAGAGGATATACAGTGGTCTGGGTTCAAATATGCCATTTATTTCCATGAGTGAGGGGGCAGGACCATAACTCATGGATGGCAAAGCCACAAATGAGTTATGAAAGTCCTGCCATCTCATGAATGGAAATTAATGGCATATTTGAACACAGTCCATTGTATGTTCTTTGTATACAATGTCTGTTCTGTGTGACAATTAAAGGCAGATTCATTGTGTCTGGCAGAATGGGCTGTCAATCAAGTTGATTGTGAAGTAGGTAAGTGAAAAATAAAGTGTTATTTACCCACTGAGTGAATAACATTGTTTATCTTTTATTTGGGTCACAGTCTTCAGAAAATAATGCATTTATTTAAGTAGTGGAATTTCTACATACACTGCATACACATAATTGTGTGCTCTATATATCATCTAGTCCTGCCTTGCAAATAAATTCTAACTGAATACCTGAATTTTCTTTTCTATCAAAACTCATGACACTGTGTGATTTATGTGAAGATCTATAAACTGAGACTAAGTTTAGCTTTTGAACTAGTACAACATAATCCAGGTTGCTTCCCACATGTTTACCTGAAAACAGGAGTTGTGGTTACATAAATCAGATAATCCATGCCCACACTATGTCCATTGAGGATATGAAGCCAGATAGGGAGCATGTGGTGCATAGATTAGCCCCCCGTACCTCTTTAGATAGTGAAGAATTTGTTCAGGGCATCAGTTTTTGGCAGGAAGGGGCTGACAATCTAGGAACAAGCATGGCTACCCCAACTGTAGCTTCTAGCATGTTTCTGGAAGGATCAAGTGTCTTCTTTTACCTTTTCCTGCCCATTACCATGAATTTGAGCTTTATGAAAAAAGCAGTACCATTCTTCTCCTGGTGCTTACTTCAGATTGACTCCTTTTCCAGGTAAATTGCAGCATTGCTATGAATAATATTATAACCTTAATATGTTTGGCATCTCAGATAAATTGTTGCTTTTCCATAACAACATTGTCAAGTCTGTACTATTGTAACATCAGATCACTGTGGCAGTAGGGGGATTAGGACATGGTTACACATCATGCTCAGATATGTGCTAGGCAGCACAAGTGGTAGCTGCTCACCATTTTCCACGTGGAATGATGGTGTTCTGATATAAAAACTAAGTGAAATGAAGTAAATTGTTCATTGCATTTGCTAGACTCTTTCAACAAACCCAAGTTCTTCACTGTTTCCTTGTGTGCCAAAACTACATTAGCAGTTTTGATTAAAGTTTTGAACAAATCTAATTGTTTGTCTGTCTCAGTCAACTCAGTCGGTAATAGCCAACTTACTTTTTCCACCAAGACACACAGAGTCCAGTATTGTCTACACCTAGCACTGGAGCACTGAAATAGGTGAGCTCATAGTAGCCTATAGCAACAAGTTAGTTCCTGTCACCAGAAAAAAACAAATTAAATAGCTGAACAGAGAAGAAAGCACATTTACAAAGACAGCAAGATGTAAAAGAAAGGCTCTCCTTAACACTCTGTGCCATGAACCAATGCAAATGCAAAAGTTAGTTAAGCCACTCCAGGTGATTTCAGCAACTTGCATGTTAACACCATAGATGAGATAGAAGACAACTTCAACAATCCTGTACACTAAGAAGGTGCTTCACAATGGTAACCTCCCCTTGAGCTGGTTCGTGACTGTATTTCCTGAAGAATATACCCTAAGCTGCAGATCATAGAGGTATTCAGGTGAGCAACTGCAAGCAAAGCTCTGAGATGATTTTTGCAAAGCATATGTAAGCAGGTTATCAGCATGACAGAAAACAGGCCATGAAATAAATACTGTGATGGCATTGTAGGCACTGAACAAGATAAGTATTAGTTTAAAATTTCAAAACTAAGAACTCTTTCATGCACTCTTATCAGATATCTTGCACAGGTGCCTAGATTTTGCTTAAGATTTGAACATATATGGGTGTAAGCATGAAAGGGGCTACCAACATATGATGAGGGTCAATGTTGTAAACTCACAATGTATCAGTTATATTAAGCATTTGTTCATGCCGTTACTTACCTAATACAAAAGGAAAATGTTGTGAGATACATCCCTTACAGGGGCATGAGAAAAGTCACTCACAAAGATGCAGTGTAACAAGGGATATTACAATATAGCTGCACATAGGGACATTAACCTAATGTTGCCCATATAAAAGGGGACATTAAAGTACCATTACATGTTTAGTAAGAGACAGTAAACAACAGTTTAAATTCCAAAATGTTTTTCACTGAAAGTATTAAGACATAAAGGAGTACTACACCTTCATGTCTTGTAAATGTTATTTGTTTCCTCGTCAGCAGACAACTCTTTTCATGTGGCTGTTAGGGATATATGTTTGCTTTAGTTTATTTCACTGCTCATACAAGCTCCTGTAACTAGCCTGAGGGTCTCCATTTTTCTGTTCTTGAAATCTCATTGTCTATGACAGCCACATTAGCATATGAGAACATGATGTCACAGCACCTAGTCACATCATGTATCTCTATGCTGAAATGACATATAACCTTACAAAAACTCTCTGGAAACACACAGATTGAATGCAGTTTAAAGGAAAGAAAAATGGCATTACAGCTAAGGCAGATTGTAAAGCTAATTAAAGATAAATGTGATATTTTACAACTTGTGCAACTTGTTTTCTTGAATTCTAAGTAAGCAGACAGGCATACTGTGGAGTTTAAAGGGTGCTGACACATCATGTTCTCATATGCTAATGAAGCTCTCAGGCACAAAGAGAGTTCAATAATCAGAAAATGGAGACCACCGGGATAATTAAAGGGATTGGTATGAACAGTGAATATCAACTAAATCAAACACACATATCCCCAACAACTACATGAAGAGTTGTCTTTTGACAAGAAAACAAATAACATTTACAAGATATGAGAGTGCTGTACTCCTTTAAATACAACCACAGACTTAAAAAGGTATTAAATATTTATAATAAAGCAGTGGAACTGTCTCCACCAATCAGAGTGCAGCATTACGGTACCTCTTATTGAGTGTTCAGTTGCTGCCACACGCTGCTGCTTCCTACTGTGGTGACTCTCGCTTGTTACACTGTCCCTGTCAGAATGTCCATCAAAAAAATAGGTGTATTAAAGCAGAGAAGTTGCCAATGAACTGCCACCACAGTATTTCAGAGGAGCACTCCTTGATGCCACAAGAGCATCCAGAACCATAAGGAAAAAAAAAATCAGTCTATTGAAAACACAGTTACGCTCTGTCTCTTTCACATAGACACATACATGGGAATGAAGCAGCATGGCTGTATTTACTTACGGACCATTAAACACAATAACTCGGAGCTGTCAGAGTTTTCTGTTGTTGGGATTAGCTAAAAAAAATCATGTTTGTTGGTAATGTGGTTAGTACTAACAGCCAAGATCTTTGCAAACCACTGATAGCCAGCAATGTACAGTTGCTGCATTCACAAGCAGTAGGGTGCATGTGCAGTTTGGAAAGAAACTCTGGCACATTATTTAGCATGTCATTTCTATATATTAATGAAGATCTTGACAAAACATTTAAAAGAAATGAAAAGCTTTAACCAGTGCTTCCTTTCCAAAGTCACCATAAAAGTGACGCTCTGAATTAGTCTCTTTCCAGAGCATATAGAATGTACCACTGGCTAATGAAACAGTGGAGGAGACCAGCAAAACAGGCACAAATAAAATGCACATTGTCAACAAAATTCATAGTCTTTTGACTAGAGGCAGTTCCACTGCTTCATAATATATTAATATGTATAGTTACAGTTGTCTCTTATGAGATAAGAAGGTTATCTTGTGCTGGTTTGGGCTGACAGAATTGCTCAGCTTCACTTTGAGGTCCTCTTGCCCAAACCAGCATGAGATAACCTTCTTATCTCGTAATAGACAATAATAGACAACCATAACTATACATTTTAATATATACAAAAATGGTACTCTTTAATTAGCAGGAGAAACAATAAATTACTGTATTCTAGGTTTAATGCACTGACCATGATGAAATATATCAATGAATCAAATGACTACAGTATGTTTTCACCCAAGTCCCCCTTATTAAGAGACCTGTATGGTATGCTAAAACTTTGAGGAATCAATGTAACTATTTCTTTTTAGCAGCCTTTTGTACTTTGCAATGATTGTGTTCAGTTCATCTGTCTTTATTTCAAAAGTGGCAACTCCCTGAAGTTTATTGTTCTGGTAAAACATTTTCTTTGTACACTGTCATTCCCACGTTATCGCTGCATCTGCTGCGTTCACTAGTCCGAAGTACAATCCCTTTCAATAAATAGCACAAAACGTGTTAATCTGTATTTGTTCTGGATATACAGTAAATTGTTTTGATTCTTACTGGAAAAACAGAGGGGATGTTAGAGGATGACAGAGCAGCATACATGTTATTTTCGTAATCAAAGTGAGGGGCTGTGCACTAGCCAATATACAAGGCACACGAGGGTCATTGGCCAAAACTGTGTCTGGTGAAGCTATGTCAAAATCTATGCAGTGGTGGGTACTATGGATTTAGCAGGAGCAGAATCAGCATTGGAGGATGTGGTGTCAGCAGAAACAGGATCAGCATCGGAGGCCGCTCAGATAGCAGAAGCAGCAGAAGCATGAGCAGCTGTGGCATCAGTAGGATCAGCATGGGAGGCTGTGGAGTATACTGGAGCACAGCAACATGGAAAGCTATACAATTACCAGGAGCACTGGGTAGACCACTAGAGATGGTGGTGTTGGGCACGAGGAGAGAGGGCAAGTCTGCAGTTGCCACAAATGCAGCTGAAGCTGTTAGCTTCTTTATTTCCAGGCTTGAATATTGCTTAGGTTTCACATGGGCCGTATTCATGAGAATCAGAGGGTCATCACCCTGAAAAGGCAGAGTTCTTATCACAGGTGATTTCCACTGGGAGTAACTGGATGGCAACATATTCCCAGACTGTGGGAAGATTGCTTCACCTGCCGTGTTTACAGGTATGTGCATGTAGTTCCACCTCTCAATATCAGTAGTTCAGCAAGTTCTTCCTAGACAGGATGCCATCTGCTAGGTCAAGTTCTCCTCAAGTGCCTGTCATGTGCTGGATGTGTCATCCATAAGATAGGCATGGCCCCTTTGTGGTCCTGGATACATTTTGGCCAGTTCTGGATGCAGAAGTGATCAAAGTGATGCCTACTATGCCCTACCCGCTGAGCATCAGATCCAAATCCCATATAACAATTACTGGACTGTCAGGGTCCTCTGTGTCCAGATTTTGTGGTGATTGCCAGGTGTGTTCAAACCAAATTCTGCTTCCCTGCCATTCTAAAGAAAATAGTGGTGGGGACACTCTTAAATAAGCCATTTTTGGAGCCAAACAACCTGGCAAATTACAGACCCATTTCTAACCTTCACTTTCTTGGTGAGTTTATAAGAAAGTGGCGATGATGCAGCTGGAGGCTCAGCTTGAGCATTTTGAAATCTATGAGCCACTCTAGTCAGGCTTTAGGGCCTACCATGATATGGATACAGTGCTCACCACAGTGTTCAATGATCTCATTGTGAGAAACATTGGGGGGATGTTCAGTTCCTGCCCTCCATGACTTCTCTTTATTAACATGTTAAGATAAGTTCTATATGGGTGACGGTAGCAGGAACACCAAGTGCATGGTTGCTAGACTAACAAAGACATTAAACACCTATCAAATTCTGCATGTCTAAAATACCATTGTATTAAAGTACAAAAAAAAATACTTGTTGATGGTATATGTCTATTGGTTACATGGTTGGTTGTAGACAGTAGTAGGCATTAGCCCATCAAAACTGTCTGCCACACTTTTTTGTCCATAGGTTAGACACCCATGTATTTGTCCACTTCTTTTTTGAATGTGTCACTTTCACTTGTTTGTCACATGATCTGTTATTTGCTTGTGTGAAACATAAAGATAAATAGCTCTAATAGATGATGGGCTGACCTTATCCAGTTACCAAAGAATAGAAAAAAGGTAACAGGAAATCCAAGCTAATGGTTACTAAATTAACAAGGACACCAGATGTGTATCAAATTCTGCATGTTAACAAAATAATATAGAATTCAAGTTAACAAATACCACAAATCCATAACTAGTATACCTGCATAATGATGCATATTTTTTAGAGTGACCAATTAAAAAAACTCCCTATGTGTGACATATTTAATGAGGACAAGAAGAGCATAGTTACTAAACTGACATACATCAAACACTTAACAATTTTCGAATGTATAAAAAAATCAATTCAAATTAAAACAGTAACAAAAATCCCTAGGTAGAATAATTGTATAATAGCTTATTACCTGTTTTTCCTAGATTACGTAATTTAGATAAAATGCCAATATAGATTGCACACATTATTGGGATACTACTCTTATGGTTGCTACACTAAGAAAAGCACCACACCCTAATCTCCCCACACTCCTAGGTTACACATGAAAATGAGCTTCAGTTCCAGGACAAATATTTTAAATAAATTAAACAGCATGGTACTTATTCTAATGTTTGTTTAGCACTAGCATTACAAAAAAACAGCCCCTCTTACTGGATAAAAAAAAAACATAATTTGTTTCTAAAGCCTTTCTGAGTTCTTTTACACCTCAGAATAAAATGCCATGCCAAAGTATGCCTAAATGAAATCAAACAGGCTGCATATGTAATGGGTCCTTATCTGGATGCACATGCAACAGAAGCACTCACTGCTGGACATTACACACTCACAGCATAATCCCTTAAAAATTAAAGGGGATTCCATGCTGCAAACAGCATTTACAAAACACCCAAGCTCTTCCCACTCTCCCTGGTATCTGGTAATCATACTGCATTCTTGAGTGGCTTGGGAGGATCCATGTGGTTTCATATGAACACCCTCTGAGTTGGACATTAATTGGCCAGGGGAGAAAAGGTCAAGTGCAGCAATAATTCTCAAAATACAAGTTCCTTCACAAACAGCTCTATCCAATTGTAGCCACATCCGAAGTTGATTAACAAAATATGAATACTGCAGAAATAATGTTATGATAGTTTGTGGGGCTAGTTAGCTAATGTAACAGTTGTAGATATCACATGAAGACATTACAGTTTCTTATAGTTTGAGGAGACTGCTGACTTTCATTTTTAATGATATATAGTCATACAAACTGTTTCAAAATGCCATTGTTATGAAATGCTGACAGAGGTTATGACAAGTTGGGAGGCAATGAGGATTTTGAACCACCATTGGTAACACTTTCTCATACACCTACACTTATTCATGCATGACCACTTAACATGATATCCAGGCACATAAATTAAATGAGGTGAAGTGGAAGACAAATGAGCTTAAATATGATAAAAATGGGGCACTTGAGGTCTTGCTGAGTTTATTGCAGAAATAAAATGTACCCATATGTTAGCCAGCTGTTTCAAAGCAAATAATACTCCGGACTACTGGAAGACCTGGTTTTTCAAATACATGAGACATTATTTGATTAGAATTAGACACAAAAAGTCCACAAATTCCATGTGATGAGACAATATAACACTGGACCCAACACTTAATACACTCTACAAAAAAACTAGTAGCTAATATGCTGCTCAATTTATTGCTGCTTGAACTTAGTGTTAAGTAAGTCTGAAAAAATGAGGTGGTTAAAACAGCAGCGCATGTGCAAGGAAACTGACATTACTCTACCCCTTCAGTAATATAGAATAAGTAGAACAAGAAAGGGACAAAATCTAGCCAGAGCCAATGGGGCTGCATGTGAGAAATCTAGGGTACAAATATTGAAAATTACCAAAGTTATGAGCCTGCATTCACAAAATGTAACACAGGCTTATAAATTTGTTGTTTTGTAATATTTTTACACCAAATTTTCAACATAACCTTGTTCTGACCCTGCGTTATGGAGAAGGGCAGAAAATATGTTCAACTCCTGGCCTAAAGGTGATTGATTTTGCACAGGGATTGTTTTCTGGATACAAAAACAAATTTTGGGAAGGAGCTAAAAAACGACAGCTGTCACATTCATGAGGTGCTGTAAAGAAAAGGCTATGTTGAAAATTTGCGGTAAAAAATATTGAATATTACCAAACCTCTGAGCCTGAGTTTTCAAAATTCATCTTTGTCTCATAACTTTTTTTTATTAATATTTTTACACCAAATTTAGAACATAGCCTTCTTATGACCCCACCTCATGAACAAGGGCAGGGGAAAATGTTCCACTCCTGTCCAAAAGGTGATTTCATGCAGGTACCACGAAATCACCTTTTGGGATATTAAAAAAAAACAGTCTGGGCATGATTTGAAAAATGACTGCTGTCACATTCATGAGGTGCTGTTAAGATATGGCTATGTTGTAAACTTGGGGTAAAATATTGAAAATTACCAAAGTTATGAGCCTGCATTCACACAATGCAATGTAGGCTCATAATTTTGTTGTTTTTCAATATTTTCACACTACATTTTCAACATACCTTTCTTATGACCACACCTCATGAACAAGGGAAGAGAAAATTTTCAAATATCGCCAAAAAGGTGATTTCATACATGGTCCATGAAATCACTTTTTGGGACAGATTAATCTAATGTCAGTGCAATTGTTCATGAGGTTATATCCCTAAAAAGACAGATTGAAAATTTGGCTGAAAAATATGCAAAATTGCCTAAGTTATGCCACTGAGTTCGAAACCCCATTGACACACATTGAAAGGCATGCCTGTTTCTTCAGTTTGCAGTATAGCATTGAAGAGTGAAGGTGTGTCTGCAGTTCAGAGAGGATTACAGTGTTGGACCCTCCATCAATAAGCAATGGCTTGGGGGGTGTGGGTGCTGAGTGGGAGGGTTAGGTTCAGGGGAGTCTAATGGCCGCAAAAGACATTGATGGATGTTTTTATTTTTGCATGTATTAAAATAAAATAAGACAGACGATTCCTGCACTGGGGAAATAGGTACCCTCCAGTGTCACTATTACATATCTTGGAGAGTAGTGGGGTGGTGGGTGCTGAGAGGGAGGGTGGGGTGAATGATTTAAAAAAATAAATTACCGTGCATGTGTGGTTGTGGAGGGTGGTCACAAAAAAAAAAAAACGAGATTGCGATCATGACACTGGGGGACTGGGTACCCTCAGTGTCACTGTTATGTTTCTGGGGGGGTGATGAGAGTGTGGGTTGTGTGGGGTGGATATGTATAATTACAAAAAGAAAAAGAAATCCATGGTCACAGTGGAACGCAGAACACTCCACCATAACCAAGATGACCACTGCATTGTATTGTGTATGTGCTAGTAGCTGCACATGTGCAATACAGTTTGAGGGCCATCTTGAACATGGAGGAGTGTGCCATGATCCCCCATGACCACAGACACAGTAAAAATTGTGCAGTGTTTCTTCCAGTCAAGACAGCCAGTGGAGTGCTTCATGGACATAGAAGCAACTGTGGTGCAGTTCCAACATGTTGTTCAGTCGGCAGGAATGTGCTGAATCCTTTTCTCATAGCAAGAGGTCTGCAGGGCTAAGCCCACTGCAGCCCTAAAAATTTAGAGTCTAAAAATCCTACAGATACTGTTACACCCTCCTCTACTGTTACAGACAAATAATACCCCTCAACACACAGGTTTGCATACTCCATAAAACATTTGTTGCAAAGCAAGATGAGATATCCCTAGTTTTAACAAAATATATATCTAAGAGAACTTTGCCTCCAATCAGAAAAAAAAATTCAAATGGTGGAGTTTCTGTTTGTTTATGCTAACTGGCAATTAAATCTTTTTGGTGCAGTATTAGCCACAGCTTAGCAATTAAATTACAAATAGTAGAAGAAAGAAATAATGTGACCTACTGGGAATCAAACCCAGGGCCCCAGAATACCATCCCAGGGATGGTATTCCAGGGTCCTGGGTTCAATTCCTAGTAAGTTATATTATTTTGTTCTCACTACTGTTTAGGTCTGCTGATTACTGTAAATACAGACTGGGAGAAATCCAAGAAGGTTTTGCCTTTTCTGTGGTTTTCAGTGTAGTGTGGAATGGATGAAAGACGAGTCAGGTGTCTTATAGCAGCTCTGAGCATGCAACGTGTTAGTACTAGTAGTCTGAAGTGAATTAACTGTTTTTTTTAAAAGGGAAGAATATAGAGAATGGGTATGCAAATGTATGTGTGAAATTATTGTTAATGTTTCAGTTTTCTGTGGCAGTTGGCATTTGCTTTCTATTTGTAGTTGGTTGGGGCACTCGCTAATGGAGGAATAACATGGCTGACATGTAAGATACAAACTGAGCTGGGCATCATTTTGTTGTGGTGTGAAATATTGGGCTGGCACTTTTTTTCTTATCTGTACTGATAGTTATTGTACCCCCTTTGCATGGGTCTCAGCCAGTCAGAGACCAGGAGATTATGAGGTCATTTTCTAATGTCTAGTAAGATGTCCTTTTCCCCATTTTGAATCTGCTTTAACATTTTTTGACATTTGAAATAATTAAAAGCCATATTCCTTTTAACATGGTATCTACCAGGTTTTCATCATTACCTCTAGCTGTTTTTGAATACCCACTTTTCTTGTGACTAATGTGAACTAGAATGCAACAGATCCTGTTTACCAACCTTATTGGTCAATGAGCTGGAATCAGGAAGCAGGCACATAGCAAGATGCTGGCTATTGTTGCTAACATGTCCACTATACTGCCACACAAAGGAACATGGCAACTGACAGTAGCATGCAGTATTAGACTGTGCATGTGTGATGAAGAGTCAGAGAGAGCTGACGTGCTGGGGATGTTGAGCCACTGTGTCCATTCAGTTCTTAGTGGTACTCTTCTTGTTACCTTTGGCCTTATTTGTGGTGTAATTCTTCACCTGTTCCTGCTGTAATGAAAGTTGTATGCCTCATCATTTTAAAATAAATGTGCTTGAAAGCTGGATTAATACCCCATGGAGAGTGCACTGATATTTTCTATTTTGGATAGCTGTGTTAAAAGAATCACTCATTTTATTATTGCAAATGTTAAAAAAGACTAAAACAGACTCAAAACGGGAATAGAGCATCTTAAAAGACTGAATAACACGTGTACTCTGAATTGAATCAAAAATGATTTGGTGGTAATCAAGATTATATATTTGCACAGCTTTGTGAACACTTTTTTATGACTGTGGGTGGAGCCTACAGGAGTATTGCATGTACAAAAGGACTGATGTCATGTTTTCTGTCCGTGGAACTGACTGAAGGTGTAAATAGTCTCCTCTGCCTTACCTTCCTCCAAGAAACATTTTCCACCCTCAAATAAATACACTTTCATGTTAGTCAATGGTTGCAGGGTACTATTTTCTTTCTTAAATGGGTGGTACAAGAACTGGAACCTGAGTAGTGGGAGGCAGCATTGTTTTTTGGGGGGAAGTAAGGTCCACCCCACCTCCACCCAAGAAGCTCCAAAAGGTCCATCCCACCTTTTTTTATTCATGTGGGAGGGGCATGAGGTGGATCTATCATCCTGAAAGAAGACTCACATGTTTGGGATGTGGATCAAGGAACAGAACAACAAGTCTATAGAGTTCCTGCATTTTGTTAAGGACTAGAACAGAAGATACTTAAAATGCCTTCAAACTGACTTAAAACCCCTTGGAACAAATGATTATCAGAGTCACCTGGTGTCTCAAAAGGAAAGACTAAGAAGTGTCTAAAAACTATGGAAAATAGACAGCTTTCAGGCATTTCTTAAACATTTATAAACTAAAAACAAAGTTCAGCTTTTGGGATTAACAATATTTGTTTACCATATTCAATCTGTCTATATAGTTTGTCTTTTTAGTAGTTTCAAAATCTTGAAAGCATTGGTGTTACTAATGCATTTAGAAATACATTTTTTATTTGTCTTTGCACATGCATTGTGCATGGTCATGTGAGGGCACATTTTTGGGGGGATGGGGTTCAAATTATTTTAATGACGGACACAGTACCTGGTAAACACATGAAGTGTAATTTTCTTTTTAAAGGAGTAGTCCACCCAGAATGTACCAAAAACATATGTTATGTAGAGTGTTTTTATATGTACATTAAATCCTAGTGTGTCCTTCCCTTTGCCAGCTATTAGGAGTTTTTCCTAAATTAGATTGCTAGATGTATGGTAATTATATGACCCCTTGGGATCTCCATAACAAATAGTTTTATTGACTTTCTTTCTCCTATGACGCCCCCTGTCTGATGTGACAGTGATGTAGCCATGCCCTTAGATTTAGCATGTGTACTGCTTTAAAATTAGTTTAGCAACAGCAGAGTCTTGTAACTGTTCTTATTCAGGGAGCAAAAATGTCAACAGTTAGTTTAGCAGATACCTGAGAGCAAGCTAACTGGGGTTTCTGTAAGACAACAGCTACTAAATAGCTCTAATTCACTAGTTTTGTTTCCTCTGTGCATCAGGTCTAGCTAGCAGGAGTGTTTTAACATCAAAAACACAAATAATGAATGAGAGCTATTTAGTAGCTGTTTTCTTACAGAAACCACAGTTAGATAGCTTTCAGGTATCTGTTTTGTTTCTGCCTAGGCTGTTAGAGGAGTTTTTCTAATTTTCCCTCTGTGTTTTATGACGTCTGGGGGCTGTCATTCAAGTTTGCTTTATTGCATCTTCTCCAAGTTAGTCTTCACAGCATACCCTTTGGTTTGACGTATAATGGCCCCTATAGCAAGCCAGTGTCTTGTTACAGTGTCTTGCTTAGCCACAGCAGAGAAAAAACACTGCACCCAGGATTCACAGTGCTATACAATATACTATCGAAAGTTACATGTTTAAACACACACACACACACACACATGCACGCCCCAAGCAGAACACAGCTGGATAAGGTACCAGTATTTAGGAAACTTGTCATACTTAAACAGAGTCTAGCAATGTGAATCCTGGCTGTGACTATATGTGTTTGCAACTGAATGATAATAACCACATTTGCTTCACTTGCAAATGAGTAGGCATTTTGTGTCTAATTTCTGTTTGACTTACTGTAGGTTGCACATATAATCTGAAAAATTCATAACATGCTGTATTGTGATTCAATGAACTGATACATGGAGATTTTGGTTTCTTTTACAAATTCATTTTTCCTGACCATGGATATATTAAAACAAAAATGTCTCAACAAAATGTTTTTAAATAAAGATTTTAACTCACAGCAGCAGAAGCATGTTGGCATTAAAAGCTTAGTGGTGTGGATGTAGAGGCACCAGTATTTAAGCATGACTTTGGTAGAGGATTAATTGTGTCGGGGGGGTAAGGGAGGGAGTGAGTGAGTCTTGATATTTGTAACATAATGGTTTTCTGAAACTTCAACCTTCAATGGGTGAGACTCTGCAGCCATCTGTACAGTATATCACTAAGCCATATGCAGTGTGGTATGGATAAAACCCAGATCACCAGACCAGGACCAGTGCTGTAAAATCTGCACTGGGCACAGCTTGTGCAAATATTGCTGATCCAGTGGATAAAATAAATACCTGCAAATAAATAAATACTCGGCTTCGCCTCATGCTTCACCCCACCCAGGAGTGATGTTATTACATGATAACACACACCCTGTCATGCTTTATTGCTTAAATATGCCCTTTCTCAATGTACTATACTTTGATTCAGTTAGTGTATGCACCAGCCTTCATGTGAACACTCTGGGCTTCTCTTTGACTCCTGATGTCTATTTGCTTTAGCTATTGTATATTATTTGAACTGCTTTGGTCTTCTTGATGTAGTTCCTGTGCGCCTAAACTATGTAATCTGTTTATCTACTGCTACCCATATATCTCCAGTGAATGATTGTTATAACTGTCTGCTCTCTGAGCCATTGTTTTTGGACTTGTTAACAGTGCTGTCTTTGTATTAGTTTCGATGAGGTGCCTTTGTAAATGAGTTTCTGACTCAAAGGTTTGTAAATCTGATATTTTTAAAATAAATAAATAAATGTTTACGTTTAAGCCCATGAAACACCCTTATCTAGTTAATAAATTCACAGTTGTAGTGGCTCTGCCAGATCTTGTTTACATCAGTCACTGAGTGATTATTACAATTTGATATATAATTGGAAGCTTTCACAATGTACATCAGAGACTAATGTAAATATAGCTCACCTGTTCTGACAAGCAGTGAAGGGAAATCATTTATGTTTCCTTTGTTTTTCATTTATTTATTTTAAATAGAGGGTATGGAATTAATGTATCATGCACAGTAAAATTTGCTAAGTGTACAAAACGTATTGCTAAACTGTGAAGGTCTGACATCAAACATCAGTAAGACAATCACAATCTGTACATGAGAGCAACGTTTTTTTTTCTTTACTGCTGTTACTGCAGAAGTAGGCTCTCAGTCCATTCATTAGGTCGATCTGACTTGCAACAAACTGAAATGTTTCACGAAACATATTTTGTGCAGCATCAAAAATTAATGACAAAGTAAAGCAAAGGCTCAGACTGCACTAGCAGCACAAAGTTATCAGAACGTTACAATGAAAAACTTCACTCAGCAGGTCAATAACCCCATCAATACAGTTTTTCAGACAATATTTAAGAGCCACATAAAATTGCTGTAGAAAAACATGAAAACAAAGTCAATACCTGCTCTTTGAGATATTGTATCTTATGTTAATATATTGTGTGTTAACATACGATATATTAAGAATAACATACGATAAATTTTGTGCCCAATCATACACAAATTGTGATAATCACCCGGTGACTGATGTAAAAAAAAGGTGTTCACAAAGCCATGCAAATACATAATACTGGTTCTGGACAGGTCACTTTACATTACTAAAATTGGACTGTTTGAGAGAAACAGAAAAAAAATGGAGCTTCTGTACATTTTCATACAGCCAGGCATTTCATGACAGCAAATACAAAAGATCCATTTTTTTTTTCTGTTGCTCTCAAACAGTTACATTTTAGCATTCATAACAAATAAAAATGAAAAGGCCATTTAGACTGCTGATTTTCTAAGAAGTTATATGTAGTAGAGTCTGTAAAAAAAGGAAAATGAATTATTTGACTGAGAGCTTGCAGTTTCCACATCACTAAAACCTTGATCCCTGCCAGAGTCATGTGTTAATACTAGCTGTCCTAAATGTAGAGTTCGAGTCCCACAGTTGGCAAGTGTCCACAGAGTGATCTGGCAGGAAACAAGATTATGTATTTGCACAGCTTTGTGAACACTTTTTTAACATCAGTCACTGAGTGATTATTGGAATTCGATATATGTTTGTAGGCTGTCGCAATTTACATCAGTGACAAATGTGGATATGACTCACCTGTTCTGATAAGCAGTGAAGAGAAATGATTTACATTTCCTTTGTTTATTTTATGTATTAATGTTAAATAGAGGGTATGAAAGTAACATATCATGCACAGTGACGTTTGTCAATTGTCCAAAATGTATTGCTAAACTGTGAAGGCCTGACATCAAACAGTAGTGAGGCAACCACGATCTGTTCAAAGGATCATCGTTTTTTTTTTTACCTCACTGCTGTTACTGTAGAAGTAGGATTTCAGTCCAGTCATTAGGGAAACCTGACTTGTGACAAACTGAAATGTGTCATGAAACATACATTTTCTGCAGCAATAACAATTAGTGACAAAGTATAGAAAAAGGCTCAGACTGCACTAGCAGCATGAATATTTGACTGATATTTGACTTTTGTATCCCACTGTTTTGATGCAGCTGCCAGAACTGTATGCTTCTGTTGCTAACGCCCCCCACCCCCACCAAACAATGTCAGCGGATGTGGTGGAGTACATACAATATAAAAGACATCCCATTTTAAAATAGTCACCCAAATGGGTTAGCAAAATACTCTATCTGCTAGCTGCCTCTCCATAATTGATATACACAATATAAAAGACACTCCATTTAAAACTAGCCCTGCATGCTTAAAGAGTGGCCAGTGGGTGCAGGAGGCAGAGGGCGAGTGACAGAGCACAGGGCTGGCATATATGGATGAAATCTGGCATTGACCAAGTGGGAAGATGCTTCCCTGTATCCAGTCAGGCATCAACACTGTTTTCCTGGGGGAAAAAATAAATAAATACATGACAGGCCATGTTCAGAGGGAAGGGAATAGGGGAGGAAAATAGAAGGGGTGGAGCATGATTAGATGGTGCTGCCAAACTCTCCCTCATCCAGTTGCAGAGTATAAACCATGGAGTCCTTGTTCTCACCTCCATGTTACTGGATTTATCAGCGCAGTTACTCCTCTGATAGCTGTCTCCATCTGGATGATATATCTGGGAGGTACAGAAGGGGCCAGGTTTGGGGTTGGAGACAAGTTCTGTCTTGTAGAGGGGCAGAAACAGTGCCCCTCTACAAGAGGAGAAAGAGGAAAGCACAGAAAGTAAAAAAGGTAAAACAACTACGGTATATTGAATCATGCTATTTAACAATGCATGCTACTCAGCATCACAGGCAGTCCAAAAGAGTAGCTTTCCCTTTTAGGTGAAAGACTATACCAGGAAGGGGGTATTTGGTTAAAATGAAGACTTTGTGTTTCTTCCCTACTGAGTTAAATCTGACCTCTGAAACTATTGGTATCAAAGTCATTTAACTCAGCATGAGAATATCAGACTCCCTCTTTTAGATAGCTAGACAGATGGACAGACAGACAGCTAGATAGATAGATAGATAGATAGATATTTTTATTTATAAAGTGCCCAATTCTTGGGACCCTGAGCGCTGTACAGCAAAACAATAATACAGTAATAATACAGTTGTTTAAAATCATGCCAGAAAAACACTCAAATATAAATATAAAATAAAATCTAAAATACCTATCTTATCATTCTAAACTAAAATCCTGTCAATAAAGGCCTGTTGGAACAGATATGTTTTTAATCCTTTTTTAAAGGCTTCTACTGAGGAGGCCTCCCTTAAATAATCCGGTAAGGAGTTCCACTGGGTAGGCTTGAAAACTGCAAATGCCCTATCTCCTGAGTGCCGCAGCCTAATCCTGGGAACTCCAAGGAGGCCTCCTTCAGCATGACAGAGTGCCCAGGTCAGCTGGTAAGGAACAAGAAGATCTTGCAGATAAACAGGTCCCCTTTCATGCAGGGTCTTATAGGTAAGGAGCCCTATCTTGAAGACAAACCTCCACCTTGACCAGCAGTCAGTACAGTTCACGGAGGACTCCTTACTCCAGTCAGATGTCTTGCCACCACATTCTGCACCAGCTGCAGCCAGCAGCGGTTGCCTCCCGATAACCCAAGGTACAGGACATTACAGTAGTCCAGCCTGAAAGTGATGAAAGCATGCATCAGCATGATCAGGTCCTCTGAGGGGGGGGGGGATCAGGGCTTGAATTCAGGCAATGTTCCTAAGATGGTAAAAGCCACTTTTGACCACGGCTGACACCTGAGCATCAAGTGTCAGGCCATCATCTAGGATCACGCCCAAATCCTTCACATGTCTAGATTATATTAAAACATCCACTGTATGATTTCCTTGTTGGTGGAAGAGAGGAAAGCAATGACAGTACCGCACATTCCAAATAAGTCATATCAAGTTAGCATTGACTAACGTAACACCACTAATTGCCAAATCTAATAAAGTTGCAATAAATGTTACACCCTAACTATAATTTCCAAGCCAGACCTTATCTTAAAATGGCTTTTGCTCTACTTTTTTGGTGGGGGTGGGTCCGGGGAGAAATTTGTTGTGTGTCTTAAATAATGATTTTGGCGCTGAATTACTCTTAAATATAGGTGGGACCAATGACTGAATATTCATCTCAATCTTTAGTTAGACTACAAGGGTCCATTACTATGACAGCTGTTAAGTATCTGTCTGGATGAAACTTTTTTATGCTGTAGTACTTTGTTGCCATTGATAGTGATGGGTTCTTCAGAAACAGATCGATCAAAAGGATTACTTTGATGTCTATGAAACAGGTTTCAGAGCAGACTCAAGTGCATCTCATTCTCTCTCTCTCTCTCTCTCTCTCTCTCTCTCTATCTCTCCCTTCCACTCTGTACTGCACAACCATGTTAATGATCTATTTGAAACTACAAGAGAAGTGTTAAGTAGTATTGTTTTTTTTTTCCTTTTTTTCCATCAATTCAGATCCCAAGCCTATCAATTCCAATCACATAGATCATCATATTCCAGGCATGTTATGTTATATTATCATATTGAAGGGAAAAAAAGGGGGTGGGGAAAGGGTGAGCCAGCCAAACAAATACACATTCTATTATATAATATCATTAGGCAATAATACCCAGTCTTATGCCGTCTAGAAAAAAGGCCCATATTTTCTCAAATTTTTGCACCTGCCCTTCTTTAGTATAATAGATACGTTCTAAATTCATAATTTCTATCATATAGTCAATCCATGTTTGTATTGCAGGGGGTTGTCTGCCTTTCCATTTAAGCAATATACACTTGCTTGCAATTATTATTACTGTGGTAATAAAGATCATCTGATCTAGGTTAGGTTCTATATATGGCATCATTATTAGTGCCAATTCAGCTATATTCTGAATATTTTTATGCAATGTTTTTTGGATAAACCAAATGATTTTATGGCAGAAATTAGACAGGTAAGGACAGGCATATAGCATATGCACAAGAGTGCTTGTGGTTGTAGTACATCTAGGGCATTTTTCTGTAATAGCAGGATTAGAGTGGTTTAATCGAGAGGGGGTACAGTAAGTTCTATAAAAAGTATTAATCTGAATTTGTTGAAGCTTACTAGATTTTATAAAATATGTATATGATTTTATTATATTCTGCCAAATGGGGTCTGTAATATTTATGTCTAAATCTTTTTCCCATTTGTTGATTATTTTCTGTTGTTCTTTTTGTAATGTATCAGCTAATGCTTTATATATCGTTGTTATTCATTTTTGCTTTGCTTTTTTTATCATTTAAAGCATTAAGTAATTATGAGGTCCATTTTTTATTTTGTTTCTAATAAGAGGCGTGTATGAAGTTTTGTAATTGTAAATATTGAAAATATTGTGCATTTGGTAAATTAAAGTCTTGTTGTATACTTGAAAAATGTTCAGTTTTCCTTATCTATATACCACATGTGAAAGATTTGGTCTTTAATGGATGGTTCAAATTTGTAATTCAACATGATAGGTGAACAGGGTGATATAATATTATGTTCTTTGATTTGGGAATGAGCTCTTTCCCAAGCAATAACAGTAGTGATAGTGGCTTGACTAAGTTTTATATTTTTTTCCCTTTTTATAGGAGTCGGAATATAGTAATTGCAACATATCAGGATGTGGATGTGGATGTGTTTTAAGTTCTAATTGGGCCATTTTTGATGGAGATTTGTTCTCATGCAACCACTCCCAAATCGGTACCATTTGTGAAGCCAAAAAGTAATAATACATATTCGGTAAGGCTAACCCACCATTAGCCTTATCTAGTACTAAATGATGATGGGCTATTCTCAGAGATTTATTATTCCAAATAAATTT
The DNA here is from genome assembly GCA_016271365.2 of Neoceratodus forsteri. NCBI lineage: Eukaryota > Metazoa > Chordata > Ceratodontiformes > Ceratodontidae > Neoceratodus > Neoceratodus forsteri. Next base: position 1,372,865,705 of record CM057456.1, read on the forward strand.
GGTAATTATTTTCTTAAGACGATGAAAATATATTTGAGGGGGTATTAATTGCAAGGATTGAAAGGGATTGAAAAGGAAAAGTGAATTCAGGAAGGATCTTCATTTTAATTATATTGATCTGACCAATCAATGTTAAGGGTAGGCATTTCCAATTATCTAATTCTTTAATTATTTGATTTATGAAAGGTTCGCGGTTTACTATTATGGTGTGTTTAAAGTTAGGAGTAAGTTTAATACCAAGATATTGAATTTCTTTATTAATCTGTATCTGTTGATCTAGTAAATACTTTTTTTGTAGCTCTGATTTAGTGGCATCATAACCATTTTGTCCCAGTTAATTTTATATCCAGACAAAATACCAAATTGTCTAGATGTCTTAATAATCTCAGGAATAGAAGTTTCAGGGAAAGATAGATGTAGATGCATCTGCATAAAGGCTCAATTTATATATTTCCTTTTTAATAGATATACCTTGTATGCCCTTATTGGCTCGTATTCTATCATCTAATGTTTCTATAACCATTGTAAATAATAAAGGGGAGAGTGGACAACCTTGTCTTGTACCACGGTATAAATTAAAGGGGTGTAAGTAATTATTATTTGTTTTGACCATCACTTTTGGTCTATTATAAATTAACTGAAGCCATCCGCTGAGCTGCTCCCCTACTCCCATCTTTCCAATCAAATGCAACATATACTGCCATTCTACATAATCAAAAGCTTTCTCAGCGTCTAATGCTAAAAAAGCTGTCTCTTCATCCTGAGCCAATGACAATATATTAATCGATTGTCTGACATTCTCTCATACAGTTTGTCCCTTTATAAATCCATTTTGATCTGTGTTGATTATTTTTGGAAGAATATTTTCTAATCTTTTTGCTATAATTTTAGTAAAAATTTTATAGACGACATTCAGAAGAGAGATGGGACAGTAAGAGGAGCAGCTCAGTGGATCCTTATTCTTTTTAAGAAAAACCTGAAGGATAGCTTCCTGAAAAGATTTAGGAAGAGTTCTGGATTCACAAAGATAATTAAATAACTTGAGTATTATAGGAATAAGTATATCTTTAAATTGCCTATAGAATTAAATTACAATTTCACCAGGACCAGAAGATTTATTAGATGGTAGTTGTTTAATGGCTATTTCTAGTCCTTCGAATGTGATTTCCCACTTTAATTGATCTTGCAATTTAGCAGGTATCTGGGGAGGAGGTGATGCCTATAAATACTGATCAATCTGTTCTATCGTAATGTCAAAGCATTTGGACTTATATAAATCCTGATAGAATGTAAGAAAACACTGATTAATAAGCTCTGGATCCTCTATCATCCTGCCCTGTTGATCTTTTATTGCTAATATGAACTTTTTTCTGTTGGTCTTTCCTTGTTTGCCAAGCAACAATTTCTGAGGTTTGTCTGAAGCAAATAAATAGATTTTGTATGCATAATTTGTTGAGTTATCTTATCTGTTTGTATAGTATTTAGCTGATCTTTTTTTGGATTAATTAACTAAATATTCTACTGTCCAAGGTCTGGGAATGTATTTCTTAAAGGGATATTTTATCTTTTGTTAACTGATTGACAATTAAATCCATTTTCTTCTTCCTTATTTGATCTATACTAATTAGACGTCCTCTTAGCCAAGCTTTAAAATGCATCCCCGACAACATTAATTGTAACATCAGATTCTAAATTATTTAAAAAAAATTCTTAAATCTCACTAAGTAAGGTCTGAGAAATTTGAGGGATCTGTATAAGAGGATAGTTTAGTTTCCAATGCTTATAAATTGTCTGAGATTGATTATATTTAATGTTTAGTAAGCAAGGAGAATGATTGTAAATTAGAATACCTGTATATTTGACATTGGTTACCATATATTGTATAGTTTTCGAGATCAAATAGTAGTCAATTCTAGAATATGAGTGTTGAGCTGATGAATAATAGGAACACACTTTACTATTTGGGTATCTAATGCTCCATGGATAAACCAAACCTAATTATTGAATACATTTTTTAGTAATCAAACAGGTGGTACGATGTGCCTTATCTAATTTAGATGTTTTACCCTGTGCATAAAGTACTAAAGTCCCCTTCAATAATATATGGTGGTGGATAAGTGGATAGAGACAGAAAAAATTGTGTAAAAAAGTTTGGACTGTTTTAGAAACATAGAAATATAGACTTTGACAGCAGAGAAGGACCGCTTGGCCAACCTAGTCTGCCCATTTCCCTACCTACAGGATAAGCTGCAGATCCTAGTTAACCAACAGCCTATTTCTTCCTACCCCCCACAAGAATTGCCTTATGTCTGTCCCATGCATTCTTGAATTCTCCCACAGTTTTAGACTGCACAACCTCCTCAGGAAGGCTGTTCCATGCGTCAACCACCCTCTCTGTGAAAAATAATTCCTCACATTTCCCTGAGCCGTCCCCTCTATCTTCTAATTGTGTCCCTTGTTCTTGCACATCTCTTTTCTGAAAGATGCTACCTCTTGGACTTTGTTGATTCCACTGAGGTACTTAAAAGTTTCTATCATGTCCCCTCCTCCTTTCCTCAAGGGTATACAAATTAAGCTCCTTTAGTCTCTCCTCATATGGCTTCTCTTGTAGACCCTGCACCATTTTAGTTGCCCTCTCTGAACTGCCTCCATCCTGACTATGTCCTTGTGGAGATGGGGTCTCCAGAACTGGATACAGTACTCCAGATGGGGTCTCACCAACTGTCTGTACAGAAGGATAACAACTTCCTGTTTTCTGCTGGTGATGCTTCTCCCTATACATCCCAGTATCCCCCCAGCCCTCCCTACTGCCTTCTCACATTGCTTGCTAACCTTAAGGTCATCTGATATGATTACCCCCAGGTCCTTTTCCATTTTTGTTGTTGTTACTAGCTCACCCCCCCCCATTGTGTAATCTTCCCCAGGGTTGTTGTTTCCCAGGTGCATTGTTTTGCACTTATTTGCATTGAATCCAAGCAGCCATACTTTTGACCATTCCTCCAACCTTGCCAAGTTCCTTCTCATCCTTTCCATGCCTCCTTGTGTATCAATCCTGTTGCAGATCTTTGTATCATCTGCAAAGAGGCATACTTTTCCTTCTAGTCCCTCTGCAATGTCACTTATAAAGACATTGAAAAGGACTGGACCCAGTACTGAACCCTGCTGTACCCCACTAGTAACCCCTCTTTCTTCAGAGTGGACTCCATTTGCAATTACCTTATGTGCCCTGTTGTCTAGCCAACATCTTACCCAGGCTACCACCTGGGACCCACTCCCAGGCTGGTTAATTTGATTATTAATCTTTTGTGTGGGACTGTGTCAAATGCCTTGCTAAAGTCTAGGTAGGCGTCATCCACAGTCCCTCCCTGGTCTTTTATTTTGGTCACCCAGTCAAAGAAATCAATTAAATTCATCTGATATGACCTTCTCACTGTGAACCCATGCTGACTTGGGTCCTGTGCCCCACTGGCCTCTAGGTACTCAACAATTATTTCCTTCAGAAGTGATTCTATCACTTTCCCTACCACAGAGGTCAAACTGACAGGTCTGTAGCTTCCTGCCTCTGTCTTGCTCCCACTTTTGTGAAGGGGAATCACATCCACCTTCCTCCAGTCCTCAGGTACCACACCATCCTCCCATGATTTGTTAAAAAGGGTAGTCAGTGGTGTCACTAGTTCTCCCCTTAATTCTTTTAGAATTCTGGGGTGAATTCCATCAGGCCCCATTGCTTTGTCCACCTTCAGTTTTAGGAGTTCTTTCAGAACCCTTTCTTCTGTTAAAGGATTGGGATCAACCCCCCTATCCAAAGTGCTTCTGTTAATTGGATTAGGCACCTCCCCCTCCTCCTCTTTTGTGAATACTGAGCAGAAGTATTTGTTCAGTATCCCTGCTTTTTCACTGTCCCTCTCTGCCCACCCACTGTCCTTTCTATTCAGCCTCACTATCCCTCCCTTTGTCTTTCTACACTCCCTGATGTACCTATAAAAGGTTTTATCACCCTTCTTAGCTGAGTTGGCCATCTTTTCCTCAGTTTGGGCCTTTGCTATTCTGACAACCCTCCCTGCTTCCTTCTGCCTTAACTGGTACAGTTCTCTGTCCTGCTCCTTCTGTCTTTCCTTATACTTCCTAAATGCTATCTTTTTCTCCCTAACCTTCATCGCCACCTCTTTTGAGAACCATAGTGGCTTTTTCTTTTCTTTTGATTTATTTGCTTCACACAAAGGCTTATTGCCCTTGTGATGGCAGTTTTGATGTTTCCCCATTGTTGCTCCACCCTTCCTTCTAGCCTGTTTGCTAGTGCTTTCTAAGGCATTCTCCCATCTTGCCAAAGTCAGCCCTCCTGAAGTCCAGTACCCTCCCTTTTGTATGGTTTGACTCTGTAATTGAGTTTATTGTGAACCACACTGTTTGGTGGTCACTTGTTCCCAGATGGCCACTCACTTCTAGATCTGAGATCCTCTCACTGTCCCCATTTGAGAGTATGAGGTCTAAGATTGCTCCCTCATGAGTGGGTTTCAAAACTAGTTGTCTGAGGCATGCCACCTGTAGGGCATCAAGAACGGCCTTGCTCTTGGATGTGGTTGCAGCAAAGGTGGTCCTGTTAACATCTAGCATTTTCAGGTCCCCCATCAACAGTATCTCCCCTTTCTCTGCCATCCTAAGGATGCCTTGTATCATATCCTTATCTATTCCCTCTCCCTGACATGGGGGTCTGTATACAACCCCTGTGCAGATTGTGGTGCAATTTCCAGTCTCTAAGGTGACCCACAGTGCCTTCTCTCCTCCCTGTTTACTCATTTGTTCCATTGCTTTTATTCCTTCCCTTATATAGATAGCTACTTCTCCCCCTCTTCTCCCCCTCAGTCATGGTTTCATAGCCAAAATGCCATTTCTTCAGGCCCCCATACACAGTGTTGTTTTTCTTATTTCATTTGTTTTCTAAACCTTGCTTTATTCACATACATCTCACCAATCCATTCATTCTAAAACATTTGCTTATTCAGCAAATGGTCATCATTTTGCTCTGAAGAGAGAGGCTGGACCAGTACTGAGCCAGGAGTATGCTCTGATTAAGTTATATTATCTTACAGCTGGGGAATGAAAGAAAGAAAAAAAAATATAGGGTGTCATGGGTGAAAGAGAGAGAGAGAGAGAAAGAAAAAGAAAAAGAAAATATTTCTCCCATATCCTGTCCTACTGTATGCTTTCCCCATAGAGATGTTACTCAAATTTTGCCCTTCACCTCTCTCTCACCTCCACCTGTCCACCCCCTTAATGTGCTTTAATACTTCTCCCTACCCCCAGTCAAGGTCCCCCATCTTTGCTCCCTACTCCACCCGTTCCTTATGCCTAATAATCTTCCTACATAACCCTTCAGTATGAACCTTTTGCCTTTCTCAGACTATCCTACTAGGATTAAAGAAGAATTTTTAACCATAATTTTCATTGAATGCAGCCAAGGCTTCATCTGGATCATCAAAGGTCTGAAGTTTGCCTTTAATGACGCATCATAATTTTGCAGGATAATTCATTGCGAATCGGATGTCTTTATGACACAGTTTTTCTTTAACCGGGTTGAACATCTTTCGTTTTGCATTAGTTTCTGCTGACAGATCTGGAAATGCATTAAACTTAATCAATTCCAACGTAAGGCCCTTTTCTGTGTGAGCCTTAGTGAGTAGTGCTTCCTTATCTAGAAACTTGTGAGGCTTAATAAACACAGGCTGAGGGTAATTACTGTTGCTATTGCGACTGCCCGCTCTATGAGCATGATCCGATCCAAATTGATTTTTTCATCTGGGTATTTATGGTTTAGTGTTTGTGTGACCATTTTTTCCAAAAAAGGCAATGGGTCCCCATTGCCTTCTGTGCCTTCAGGTATTTTTAATAGGCTCAAGTTACCCCATCTAGCACGGTCTTCCTGTTCTACCACCCGGTCCTGTAACTCTTTCAGTTGTTTAGCCAAACTTTTATTTTTTTTCTCGCGAGGGAGTTACAGAATCTTTGATCTGGGAAATGTGATTTTCCATAGTTTCTGTACACAGAGTTAGCTGTTCAAATCTTAAATTTAGGTCTGAAACTGAGGTAACGACTGTTGTTAGAGGTTTTGATCTCACCCAGTGTTCCCAGAACTTCAGATTTAAAGGAAGTCATTGCATCCATCATTTCTGTTTTAAGACCAGTTACTGTATTTTTTATCAGTTGCTCTATCTGTATTTGCATGGAGGTCTCATTAGGTACTGATGTTGTGTCTGATATGGCAAAGGTTTCTTCAGCTGCCATATTCGCTGAGCACCCCTCCCCTCTATCTATTATGTCTGGTTTGTCGCTGCCTGATTTCAAAGCATCAACATGAAATTCCTGGTCTACCATTAATGCGAGCATTTTCAGCAGTAATTCATCCGGTACGATTTTTTCCTAAAAAAGGTACAATCTTACCCGCATTCAATGTCTTACCTTTACTCCTACCAACTGGAGTTTCTGCAAGTGGGGGAATTAGGGGCTCTTGCAGAATACAGTTAACAGTAGTTTCAGCTGGGAGATTAGTTTGCTGTGTTGCTGGCATGCTTAATGGTTGGGGTGCCATTTTTTTACTGTGTGTGATGCGCTTATCCGAAAAGTGACCGTTTGTAAGTTCCCGAGCATGCCGAATATTTTTAGACATGCTCGATACTGACAGCATGGACAAGGGATGGGTAGATTCCCCACTACAAACAGGACTGATTCTTCCTCATCTTCTTGCTGTTTCTTCTGAGTAGCACATCTGCTCCTGCTCCAGCCAGTCTACGTTACCGGCTGCTCAGAGTTGCATCCACCTGGCAATATTGGATGACATCAGCTAGACATTCCTCACAGGTGCATTGGACAGCTAACAGCCACTTGTGTTAAGTATTATTGAATCATCCAGTAAGAATTTGTTTGCATTCAATGAAAACAAACGGAAATGTACTTCAGCAAAAAAATTTTTTCATCCAGGCAGATACTTAGCAGCTGTCACAATAATGGACCCTTGTAGTCCAACTATGGATTGAGATGAATATTCAGTCATTGGTCCCACCTTTATTTAAAAGTAAATCAGAGTCTGAATCATCATCGGTCCCAAGTGGGTAAATTAATTTAAACTTTCAGTACACCACCAACAGTCAGGAACTGCCTACTAGATGTGAACCCGAATCACTCACTAACATTTTAGCTTCATCACACAGACACCATATGTTTTTCAATGTAAAAAACTATTTTGCAAAAATACAGTAAAACAATTTCTAACCTGTTTACAAATATGCAGATTTCCCAAATGCCAATGGATCACAGTTGAAACTTAATACTTGGCTGAGTCATTGACAGCACAACATGGAAGAGTCCCAAAAATGATAAAACTTGTGTTTGTAGTTTGTCATTCTCAATCAATATTTTTGCACCCTTCTGTACTCCAAAACTACAGAAAGAGGGGGACCAGTAACAGCAGACAACATCCAGGGGCGCTGGTGTGAGTTAAAATATCTGTGGCTAGAACTGTACAGCTGCAACACCCATGGTCTCACTGCTATTAGGGCCAATAATGTGTATAGAAAGCACAATTGAGTGCAGTTCATCAGATTTCACAACCCATTAGAAGGAAGTGGAGTTGGGGAACAGAGAAAGTTCATGGTGACATGCAAGTGGAACCAGACCCCCACAGCTGGAGTCAGATTCTGGGCTGTATGGCCTCCACACACAAGGATAGCAGCTTCAAAGAAAATAATGGAGTTGGGACCAGAGTATATGAATACCATCAAGCACACACACAAAAGTGTATCCCAGCCTCAGTGTAGGTAGTTAGAGTCAGGACACAGATAAGTAAAAGTGTGCATGTGTGGAGCAATGTGAGGAAGCATCTCTAACATTGTAAGAAATATTAACAAAAAAAAAACAACAAAGAAAATGTTGAATCATGCTAGCAAATTCACATGGAAGCATAGAGTTGTGAGAGGCTTTCAGTACAGCTGATGTCTATATGCACTCATTAGATTATTTAAACTACTTATTTCAGGTACCACTTTTGAGAGTTGCAATGCTATATAATTGAAAACATGACTAAGATGTATTTATAAAGAGTTTTATTTTATTGTTTTATTTGTATTTTTTATATAGTTTTTTGCAGAAAGGCCTAAGCCGCAGTTCAACTGTACAAAACTAAAGCTTCTGTTTTACAAGTCTATCACATAGCAGCTGACAAATATACACAGTACTGTTGCAATTTGTTAATCCATTTCCTTCTGCTTTGATGGGAATCATAAGAATAATGCAATAAACCATGATCTTGAATACTGAGCCAGAGGCATCAAGAAAGATTTGCTGTCTTTTGTAGTAACGTGTGACTAGCTAGACAGATATTAGATTCTGATAAATCTGGATTGATCTGCAACCCAAACACTGAAATTTCTTTCCACTTTACACTAATCTTCACAAGCATCTAGATAGCTTGTGGCAGACAACAGCAACAGGAAGAAGGTGCTGTTAGAGCTATACTACTCTACTGGGACTATATTGTTCTCCATCCCAACCTCCACCCCCTTAGCTGGTTCTACTTTTATAGACACAGGATTTGACTAACATCAGAAACTTCCTGTTTGCGAGCAGGAAGGGAGTGATCACAGAGGCACAAAAGAATCACCATCCTAGAAGGAAAAGAGTAGCTCTCCATCACCCCCTAGCTGCTGGAGGTCTGACTCTGAGCAAGTAAGGAGGAGACTACTGAGGAATATAGGAACTTACTGTCCCAGAACAGGAAGATCAGGAGCTTTAAGGGCACGGAGGCAGTAGGTAAGTAGGGAAAAAACATATATAAAAAATAATTAAATAAATAAAATAAACAGAGAGAGGAAAGAGTAAGAATACAAAACAGCAATTAAGGGACCCCAAATAATGACATGATGAAAGTGATGCAGTGCAGTGGCTATGGAGCAGTAGTCTTCCGGGAGACATTCTGGAGGATGTGGTGTTGTCCCATCTGCAGGCACCTCTCTTGGCTGAGGGAGGAGGTTGCTCATCTCCAGGCTGAGTTGGCCAGGATTTGAGGGACCTCCTTTCCCACCCAGGGACCACCAGGGCCACTACCGCTGCCTCAGAGGTTGCCAGGAAAGAGGAGCAGTTGGACCACAGTGGGATCAGGGAGGGTGAGGGTGGTCGAACAAAGGTCCATCCCTCCAGTTGTACCTCGCCACAATTCATATGCCATTCTGGCAGAGTGTGGTTCCTCTATGGAGGCACCCGCAGTGGAGACCAAGGAGGATGCTGGGAACCTCCACAAAGGAGACTCACAGGAGGGTGGCATGGGACCCCACAGGAGAAGGAAATAACTCCTGGTGGGTGACTCTATTATTAGGAGGGTAGAACTGGGGGAGAGAGGGGAGAGGGTTTTAAGGTGCCTGTTGCCATGGCTTGGAGGGACAGGGAGCGAATCCTCAGGATCGCTGGAGCAGCTGCACAGGGGAGGGAGCTGGATGTCATTGTCCACCTAAGAACCAATGACCTGGCTAAGAAAGGGATTAGAGCAGTGCAGGAAGAGTTTGTGGAGTTGGGGAGGGGCCTTAGACAAGTAGCACACATGGTAACCTTCTCAGATGTGCTGCCTTTCTATGGTATGGGTGAGGCTAGGGTGCTCAACACCATGGAATTCAACCAGTGGTTGAAAAACCGCTGCAGAGCTCAGGGATCTGGCATCACTGGGGACTGGGGGTCCACCTAGAGGGATGCAGGCCTGTACTGGAATGCTGTCCCCCCTAATCCAATCACTCTCTTCTTCATCCAAACTCCTCATACACTACACTCTACCCTTCCTCAGTGCCTCACTTCCTTATGGTTCACAGTTGCTCATCTGAGTATTTTTTGTATTACTGATATGAAGTAGAGTGTATATTTAATGTATATATGTATATTGTTCTGCAGCTTTGTGTGTAAATTATACTGTATCCCCCTTCCCCCCTCTCCCAGGATGTATCTGGAAATGAGGTAGCTCAGCTCAGTATGCCTTTCCTAATAAAAAATAAATAAAAAAATAAATAAACATTGGTGGTGGTAAAGTTAATGGAAACACTGCTGAATTAAAGGATTGTGGAATATCTTGAATCTGTCAGGCTACAAAACCCGAGGCAGCATGGATTCACAGGGGATAAGGCATGTCTAACATATCTGATAGATTTCTTTGACTAGATAACTAAGGAATTAGATCAAGGAGGAGCAGTGAACATAGCATACCTACATTTCAGTAAGTTGATTGACACTGTTCCACATAGGAAACTAGTAAGCAAGCTGGGTAGCTTAGGGTCAGGTAAAAAGGTGGTGAACTGGGTAAGAAACTGCTTAGGGTACAGGTGAGAGAGGGTGGTGGCAAATTGAGTTCACATTGAGGAAGGGAAGGTGACTAGTGGTGTATCTCAGGGATCAGTGCTGGGACTGGTCCTCATTAACATCTTTATCATTGACATTGCGGAGGAGCTGGAATGGAAGGTCTGCTTCTTTGCAGATGATAGCAAGATCTGTGAGAGTGTAGACACTCCAGGTGGGGGGTGAAAGGATAAGCAGAGATCTGAGAAAACCCAGGGAGTGGTTAAGGTATAACAGCTGGGTTTCAGTGTGAAAAAGTGGAAAATGTTGCACTTGGGGAACAGAAACCCAGGGGCAAAGTACAAAATAGATGAAGTGGTATTGATGACCATCAAGCAGGAAAGGGACCTGAGGTAATCATACTAGATAACCTAAAGGTGGCCAGGCAGTGCAACAAGGCAGTCAGGAGGGCTAGCAGGATGCTGGAGTGCATTTGAAGGTGTATACCAGCAGAAAGAAGGAGGTGGAGTTGCCCCTATATGGATCACTTGTAACACCTCATCTTGAGTATTGTATCCAGTTCTGGAGACCTCGTCTTCAGAAGGACACAGACAGAGCTGAAGCAGTCCAGAGGAGGGCAACTAAAACAGTGCAGGCTCTTCATCAAAAGTCCCATGAGGAGAGACTAAAGGACCTCAATATGTGCACTTTAGAACAGAGGAGGGCGAGAGGAGACATGATAGAGACCTTTAAATACCTCTCATGTGTAAATAAAGAACAGGAGGGAAGTATTTTTCAGGAAAGAAGATGCTCAAGAACAAGGGGACATGCTATGAAGCAGGAAGGGGGTGGATTCAGGAGAGATGTGAGAAGGTACTTCTTCACAGAAAGAGTGGTGGGGTCCTGGAATAGCATCCCAGTGGAGGTGGAGGGGTTAAAACAGTGATGGGATTCAAAAATGCATGGGATAGGTTCAAGGGAATCATAGTTAAAGGAAGCAGGGAGGGAGAAAGAGCTGTAGATCAAGTAGGGTCTGTGGAGAGAATGTAGGTAGGGGAAAAAAGGCTGACTGGGTGAGCCAAGCACCCCTTATCTGCCATCAGATTCTATCTTTCTAATATTTCCTTTTTTGGGGAGTAATGACAAATAAGCCATTCTAATTGATTCTAGCAATTTACATGACACCTGAATTGAGAAAAGTGCATTTCTATTGTCGGTAATATAGAGGGCAGCAAAGCTAAACAGAATTCTAGTGTATACTTGTCTAGTTCAGGACATTTTCCTTTTGTCATCTTATGTGTGGTGTCTTTAATCTCGTGAGCAGTTCAATGTCTCATGCAACCAGAATAATATTATGCTTTTACAACTGTAATACAATATTTGTGGCCATTTTTGTTCCCTATTCCATCAGGAATTACCACCCTGTAGGAATACTGAAGGTAAGGAACCCTGTAAGAGGGTTCCACCCCTAGTGGTGCCGTGGGAAGGGTCCCCTGGCTAAAGGTACCTTAGGAAGGAACCCCTGGGGAGAAGAGAGGTGAGCTGCTGGAGAAGGAGTGAAGGATGGTGGGGCAAAGAGAATGTGCTTCAAAGAGACACTGCAAGGAACAGCTTATATAGCTCAGGAAGTAGGCATGGCTGATTGCTCACCTACTGAACTGCAGGCATAGCCCTTTAATAATGGGCTTGGTTAAATTTTCAGCTTTGGATACGATACGTCCTACAAAGTTTTTATAATATAGTATATCAGTGTCTAAGGGATCACATTCTAACATACAGTAAAAAGGTTTTTATAAAAAAATTATAAATTCTGTCATTTTTATCTGATTTACTTGATCTTTACCATTTTGTCTTTTATGACTGCAAGTTCTGTGTTCTGTTCTGCAACTGTAAGTCTTTTGGGAAATGTTTTTCCCACTGGCTCGCTGGTTAATTGCCAAAGTTTTTTACTTTTAAGCCAATTACATTTTATTTGATAAATCTTAGTTGAAATCCAGCAATTTTTGAATTCTGTATATTCCTGTAGTTTGCTTTCATCGGCGTCCCTTACAGCTGTTTCAAAGGTTTAAGTTTAGAGTAGTACTCATGCCCTCTTCACCTTTTTTTTTGTTGGCTTTTTGTTTGAAGTCTTAAATGATTTACACAGGCTTTCATTTTGTTGAACTGAAAAATTTGTAAGTGTACCTCTGAACCTTGTTTTAACCCTTAAGCTGCAGACAGAATTAGAACACATAGTAATTCTGGACTGATATATCAGTCCGTGGCACATCAAGGATTAATTTTATCTCCAATCTCAGTTTGTGCCTGCATGAAAGTACAATGTATCATATGAAATGTACCAGAAAGTAGGTAGGACCATCCCCTATTTTAAGGTTGCAGTGGAGGGAGCCCTGTAGTCCTTCCGGTTTCACAAAACAGGACTCCGCGTTCCTCGCATTCTTTCTGAATGAACAACTTTTTGGAGTCCCCCATAGTCCCCTCTGCCTCAGAGCACTTCACTCACACTGCATTTTTTTTTTTTTACCAAGAACTGCATATGTCTCTCTCGCTCTCTCTTTCTTCCCCCACCCATACATTGAGAGGGAGAGAGAGAGAGAGAGAGAGAGAGTAGACAAGAATATCAGGATGGGGAGCGTGCTCTCTCTCTCTCTTTGTGAGTGAGAGGTGCCTCTCTCTCTGTCTTCATGGCAGTCAGACTTCAACCACTGTCACATTCTGTACAGTACATTGTGGTCTTATAATCCACAGCTAGAAAACAAAAACAATAGTTAATAAAATCTATTGTTTAAAACTGTTATTAATCACTGCAAAATGAATCTTGCTATGTTCATGGGTGCTTCTATCCTGCAAAAATATCTTTAAGATGATTACATCTTTCCTTTAAGTAAAGTGTAGCATTTAGAACACAATGGAATTAATCCACAGCTTAAATGAATGCTGTACCTTGCATCTACTGTAACTAGAGTGAGTGCTACTAAAAAATTGTAATCCTTATTTATTTACAGTATTTGACAAACTCAGTACTCGGTACTTTATACAGTAACTTTTTATTGCCTTGCAGTGCCTTGCACAATTGGATCTATACCATGGCATCACATCAAAATCAAAATTCAAAACTAATACGGTATCCTGTCCCAACTAATTTGGAATCAACTAAAAAGCAACTACAAATCAACTCAGACATCTTAACATTTATTTAATATTTATTTATTTGACAACAGACAATGGCAGCCAATCAATTGTGTCCAGACGATAGCATCATAAAAACTGATAAAGTAACCAGAGTATTTATGTACAATAATCTTTATTATTTTAGTTGATAAATGAAAAAATCAGTGTAAAGCAACTTTAAAAATGTTGATGACACAACAACATTGACAGTAATCCTCAGTCCCACTGACTGGACTCACACTCAGCAGCAGTGAATTAGTAGTTACTGTATTTAAGCAGCAGCTGATCCGACTGACCGAACTCACACCCAGCAGCAGTGAATTAGGTAGCAGCTCCTGAACAGCTGATCATACTAAATAATCTCAAATACCATACAAGATTTTAAAGACCATATTTTACATATGTAATATGTTGGCTGGTTCTCAGTGCTATGCAAAATTATTAATATTTCAGCCAACGGTTTTATTCCTTTTCCATGATCCTCTGTTTCACATTTGTTGTGATCAATGACAGTCAGGTTTAAATGATTAATAATGTAAGTGGCTAGCAGTGTCAACTGAGCTAAATATGCAACATGGAACACCACTCCTGTATATGTTTTCACAATTAGGCTATACTGACAAGCCTTTATAATAATCTTCAAAACTTGAAATACTAAAACATACTGGCCAGTTTCATTGTTCTTGTGGTCAGACAGATGTGCAGCTAGTTAACCAGTGCATTGAGGTAGCCAGGATTTAGAAATTGGGTGTGTCCACCAAAGAAGCCCCATTATTTAGTCCAGATGTACAAAAAAATAAATTATGAAAATGTAATGGAAGCAACATGGGAGGGAGTTTCTTGACACCCCAGACCCCCCCCCCTTGGCTACACCAGTATGCTTCATTCTCCAAGTGTCAGTCCAAGGTGCAGTTCTCCAAACTGATCCCATTAGACTCAGTTTGTACAAATATACTGTGTAATGTTGTGCTGACTTTATATTTACCACACAGAATGACTCTATGCTTCGTCAACCCCACACAATAAAGCAAATGAGTTACTGTTACTGTGTCAAGTGTTAAACCTATCATACCATGGAAACATAAAAACATAGAATTTGATGGCAGATAAGGACTGCTTGGCCAACTTAGTTTGCCAATTTTCCTACCTAATGGATAAGCTGCAGATACTAGTTAACCAACAACCTACTTCCTCCTACCCCCCACTAGAATTGCCTTATGTCTTTCCCAAGTTCCTGTTGTCAGTCAAATCCTGTGCCTACAGAACTAGAACTGGTTTAGCATGGGGGGTGGGGAGGGAAGGAAGGCAATGTAGTCCCAGTAGAGAAGTTTAGTTATAATAACAGCAGCTCCTTCCTCCTGGCATCTCTGCCTTTTGTCTGGCAGAAGTTATCTAGGGCAGTGTTTAAATCTGGCTTTAAACTGACTTTCTTCTAGCTAAGCCACTCCCCCTACTTTATAAGTCTTTCTACACTTAGTTAATGACACAACTAACAATTCCCTTCAGCTACCTGAGACAAACACCTAGACAAACACCTAGATAACTGCACAGATAACACTTCATTTCAGCCAACTCAGACAAACACACTAACTTTTTTTTTGTTGTTTGTTTGTTTTTACCCTAAATTGAAGGTTACAGTAGAGTTCTAGTTCTTTAGTCCCAGTAGAGAAGTTTAGTTATAGTAACAGCAGCTCCTTCCTCCTGGTATCTCTGCCTGTTCAGACAGTTGGTGAGACCACATCTGGAGTACTGCATGCAGTTCTGGAGACCCCATCTCCGCAAAGACATAGACAGGGTGGAGGCTATCCAGAGGAGGGCAACCAAAATGGTGCAGGGTCTGCACCAGAAAACATATGAAGAAAGACTAAAGGAGCTTAATATGTATAGCCTCGAGGAAAGAAGGGAGATGGGGACATGTTAGAAATGTTCAAGTACCTCAAGGAAATCAACAAAGTCCAAGAGGGTAGCATCTTTCAGAAAAAGAGATGTGCAAGAACAAGGGGGCACAATTTGAAGATAGATGGCAGAAGGCTCAGAGGTAATGTGAGGGAGTATTTTTTCATGGAGAGGGTTGTAGATGCATGGAACAGCCTTCCTGTGGAGGTCATGGGGTCGAAAACCATGGGGGAATTCAAGAATGCATGGGAAAGACATAAGGCAATTCTAGTGGGGGGTAGGAGGAAGTAGGTTGTTGGTTAACTAGTATCTGCAGCTTATCCATTAGGTAGGAAAATGGGCAGACTAGGTTGTCCAAGCAGTCCTTATCTGCCATCAAATTCTATGTTTTTATGTTTCCATGGTATGATAGGTTTAACACTTGACACGGTAACAGTAACTCATTTGCTCTATTGTGTGGGGTTGACGAAGCATAGAGTCATTCTGTGTGGTAAATATAAAGTCAGCACAACATTACACAGTATATTTGTACAAACTGAGTCTAATGGGATCAGTTTGGAGAACTGCACCTTGGACTGACACTTGGAGAAAGAAGCATACTGGTGTAGCCAAGGGGAAGTCTGGGGTGTCAAGAAACCCCCTCCCATGTTGCTTCCATTACATTTTCATAATTTATTTTTTTATACATCTGGACTAAATAATGGGGCTTCTTTGGTGGACACACCCAATTTCTAAATCCTGGCTACCTCAATGCACTGGTTAACTAGCTGCACATCTGTCTGACCACAAGAACAATGAAACTGGCCAGTATGTTTTAGTATTTCAAGTTTTTGAAGATTATTATAAAGGGCTTGTCAGTATAGCCTAATTGTGAAAATATATACAGGAGTGGTGTTCCATGTTGCATATTTAGCTCAGTTGACACTGCTAGCCACTTACATTATTAATCACTTAAACCTGACTGTCATTAACTGCTAACAAATGTGAAACAGAGGATCATGGAAAAGGAATAAAACCATTGGCTGAAATATTAATAATTTTGCATAGCACTGAGAACCAGCCAACATTACATATGTAAAATCTGGTCTTTAAAATCTTGTATGGTATTTGAGATTATTTAGTATGATCAGCTGTTCAGGAGCTGCTACCTAATTCACTGCTGCTGGGTGTGAGTTTGGTCAGTCAGATCAGCTGCTGCTTAAATACAGTATCAACTAATTCACTGCTACCGAATGTGAGTCCAGTCAGTGGGACTGAGGATTACTGTCAACGTTGTTGTGTCATCAACATTTTTAAAGTTGATTTACACTGATTTTTTCATTTATCAACTAAAATAATTAAGATTATTGTACATAAATACTCTGGTTACTTTATCAGTTTTTTATGATGCCGTTGTCTGGACACAATTGATTGGCTGCCATTGTCTGTTGTCAAATAAATAAATATTAAACAAATGTTAAGATGTCTGAGTTGATTTGTAGTTGCTTTTTAGTTGATTCCAAATTAGTTGGGACAGGATACTGTATTAGTTTTGAATTTTGATTTTGATGTGATGCCATGGCATAGATCCAATTGTGCAAGGCACTGCAAGGCAATAAAAAGTTACTGTATAAAGTACCGAGTACTGAGTTTGTCAAATACTGTAAATAAATAAGGATTACAATTTTTAAGTTGCACTCACTCTAGTTACAGTAGATGCAAGGTACAGCATTCATTTGAGCTGCGGATTAATTCCATTGTGCTCTAAATGCTACTCTTTACTTAAAGGAAAGATGTGATCACCTTAAAGATATGTTTGCAGGATAGAAGCACCCATGAACATAGCAAGATTAATTTTGCAGTGATTAATAACAGTTTCAAACAATAGATTTTATTAACTATTGTTTTTGTTTTCTAGCTGTGTATTATAAGACCACAATGTACTGTACAGAATGTGACAGTGGTTGAAGTCAGACTGCCATGAAGAGAGAGAGAAAGGCACCTCTCACTCACAAAGAGAGAGAGAGCACGCTCCCCATCCTGATGTTCTTGTCTACTCTCTCTCTCTCTCTCTCTCAATATATGGGTGGGGGGAAGAAAGAGAGAGTGAGAGAGACATATGCAGTTCTTGGTAAAAAAAAATAATGCAGTGTGAGTGAAGTGCTCTGAGGCAGAGGGGACCATGGGAGACTCCATCAAGTTGTTCATTCAGAAAGAATGCGAGGAATGCGGAGTCCTGTTTTGTGAAACCGGAAGGACTACAGGGCTCCGTCCACTGCAACCTTAAAATAGGGGGTGGGCCTACCTACTTTCTGGTACGTTTCATATGATACATTGTACTTTTCATGCAGGCACAAACTGAGATTGGAGATAAAATTAACCCTTGATGTGCCACAGACTGATATCTCAGTCCAGAATTACTATGTGTTCTAATTCTGTCGGCAGCCTAAGGGTTAAAACAAGGTTCAGAGGTACACTTACAAATTTTTCAGTTCAACAAAATGAAAGCCTGAGTAAATCATTTAAGACTTCAAACAAAAAGCCAACAAAAAAAAAAGGTGAAGAGGGCATGAGTACTACTCTAAACTTAAACCTTTGAAACAGCTGTAAGGGACGCTGATGAAAGCAAACTACAGGAATATACAGAACTCAAAAATTGCTGGATTTCAACTGAGATTTATCAAATAAAATGTAATTGGCTTAAAAGTAAAAAACTTTGGCAATTAACCAGCGAGCCAGTGGGAAAAACATTTCCCAAAAGACTTACAGTTGCAGAACAGAACACAGAACTTGCAGTGATAAAAGACAAAATGGTAAAGATCAAGTAAATCAGATAAAAATTACAGAATTTATAATTTTTTTATAAAAACCTTTTTACTGTATGTTATAATGTGATCCCTTAGACACTGATATACTATATCGTAAAAACTTTGTAGGACATATCATATCCAAAGCCAAAGCTGAAAATTTAACCAAACCCATTTTTAATAGGCTACGCCTGCAGTTCAATAGGTGAGCAATCAGCCATGCCTACTTCCTGAGCTATATAAGCTGTTCCTTTCAGTGGCCCTTTGAAGCACATTCTCTTTGCCCCACCATCCTCCACTCCTACTCCAGCAGCTCACCTCTCTTCTCCCCAGGGGTTCCTTCCTAAGGTACCTTTAGCCAGGGGACCCTTCCCACGGCACCACTAGGGGTGGAACCCTCTTACAGGGTTCCTTACCTTCAGTACTCCTACAGGGTGGTAATTCCTGATGGAATAGGGAACAAAAATGGCCACAAACATTGTATTACAGTTGTACAAGCATAATATTATTCTGGTTGCATGAGACATTGAACTGCTCACGAGATTAAAGACACCACACATAAGATGACAAAAGGAAAATGTCCTGAACTAGACAAGTATACACTAGAATTCTGTTTAGCTTTGCTGCCCTCTATATTACCGACAATAGAAATGCACTTTTCTCAATTCAGGTATCATGCAAATTGTTAGAATCAATTAGAATGACTTATTTTTCATTACTCCCCCAAAAAGGAAATATTAGAAGCATAGAATCTGATGGCAGATAAGGGGTGCTTGGCTCACCCAGTCAGCCTTTTTTCCCCTACCTACATTCTCTCCACAGACCCTACTTGATCTACAGCTCTTTCTCCCTCCCCGCTTCCTTTAACTATGATTCCCTTGTACCTATCCCATGCATTTTTGAATCCCATCACTGTTTTAACCCCTCCACCTCTGCTGGGATGCTATTCCAGGACTCCACCACTCTTTCTGTGAAGAAGTACCTTCTCACATCTCTCCTGAATCCACCCCCTTCCAGCTTCATAGCATGTCCCCTTGTTCTTGAGCATCTTCTTTCCTGAAAATACTTCCCTCCTGTACCTTATTGACACATGAGAGGTATTTAAAGGTCTCTATCATGTCCCCCCCTCTCCCTCCTCTGTTCTAAAGTGCACATATTGAGGTCCTTTAGTCTCTCCTCATGGGACTTTTGATGAAGAGCCTGCACTGTTTTAGTTGCCCTCCTCTGGACTGCTTCAGCTCTGTCTGTGTCCTTCTGAAGATGAGGTCTCCAGAACTGGATACAATACTCAAGATGAGGTGTTACCAGTGATCCATATAGGGGCAACTCCACCTCCTTCTTTCTGCTGGCATACCCCTTCCAATGCACTCCAGCATCCTGCTAGCCCTCCTGACTGCCTTGTTGCACTGCCTGGCCACCTTTAGGTTATCCAGTATGATTACCGCAGGTCCCTTTCCTGCTTGATAGTCATCAATACCACTTCATCTATTTTGTACTTTGCCCCTGGGTTTCTGTTCCCCAAGTGCAACATTTTCCACTTTTTCACACTGAAACCCAGCTGTTATACCCTTAACCACTCCCTGGGTTTTCTCAGATCTCTGCTCATCCTTTCTACCCCCCCCCACCTGGAGTGTCTACACTCTCAAAGATCTTGCTGTCATCTGCAAAGAAGCAGACCTTCCATTCCAGCTCCTCTGCAATGTCAATGATAAAGATGTTAATGAGGACCAGTCCCAGCACTGATCCCTGAGATACACCACTAGTCACCCTTCCTTCCTCAACGTGAACTCAATTTTCCAACACCCTCGCTCACCTGTACCTTAAGCAGTTTCTTACCCAGTTCACCACCTTTTTACCTGACCCTAAGCTACCCAGCTTGCTTACTAGTTTCCTATGTGGAACAGTGTCAATCAACTTACTGAAATGTAGGTATGCTATGTTCACTGCTCCTCCTTGATCTAATTCCTTGGTTATCTAGTCAAAGAAATCTATCAGTTATGTTAGACATGCCTTATCCCCTGTGAATCCATGCTGCCTCGGGTTTTGTAGCCTGACAGATTCAAGATATTCCACAATCCTTTCATTCAGCAGTGTTTCCATTAACTTTCCCACCACCAATGTTTATTTATTTATTTATTACCAGGAAAGGCATACTGAGCTGAGCTACCTCATTTCCAGATACATCCTGGGGGGGGAAGGGGATACAGTATAATTTACACACAAAGCTGCAGAACAATATACATATATACATTAAATATACACTCTACTTCATATCAGTAATACAAAAAATACTCAGATGAGCAACTGTGAACCATAAGGAAGTGAGGCACTGAGGAAGGGTAGAGTGTAGTGTATGAGGAGTTTGGAAGAAGAAGAGAGTGAGTGGATTGGGGGGGACAGAGATTTATAAATATGGATGGAGAATTTAGGGTAGGAAGAGATGAAGGAGCAGACCATTTCCCTCTGGGATGTGGACCCCACAAGGGCCAAACATGGATGGATGTAAACCAAGTCTGTGACATGGTTACCTGGGCCACACAGAGGAAAGTTAGGGTAGAGAGGGAGAAGGAGAGGGAGAGGGAGAGGGAAAGGTAGGCCATTGTTCCTCTGGATGGAGACCCCACAAGGGCCAGACATGGCTCGATGTACACCCAGTCTGTGTACTGATTATCTGGCCTGCCAATTGGGGTAGGTAGCTGTTATAGGAAGGTGCGGTATGGTTATACAGGGGAGAGAGGGTCAGTTGCAGTTGCAAAAGAGTGTGGTGTAGTTAAACAGAAGGGAGGATAGAGACTGAGTGATGCAGGCAGCCCAGATATGTAGGGGGAGTGAGTTCCAGAGTTCAGGAAAGTGGTAAGAGAAGGTTGCCTGACTGGCTGCAGTGGTCCTGGGAGGGAGAGCAAAGAAGTGGAAGTTGGAGCTGTGAAATGAGTAGAAGGTGGAAGAGGACTGGGAGAGGTTAGAGGAGAGATAGGAAAGGAGAAAGCTAACCCAGTACTTGGCTATAAAAGAAAAGGCATGGGCAAGGCACCTATCTTCAAGCGAGGGGAAGGAGAGAGAGAGGTGGAGAGAGTGCAGTGGTCAGTGAGGAGCAAACAGTTTAGAGCAAAATGGCAGAAGGAGTGGAAGAGGAAGTCCATTCTAGAAAGGGTGGAATATGGAGCAGCACTGAAAACTACGTCACCATAGCTGAATATGGGAAGGATTGTTTTCTGAACAACAGCTCTGCAGGCCTCCTGAGGGATATAGGCATGGTGTCAGTACAGTGCTCCAAGTCTGGGATGGAGTTTTTTGCAAATGGCATCCACATGTTCAGAAAAGTCAAGGTGACTGTCAAGAGAGACACTGAGGTATTTGAAGGATGGGACATCTTCAATGGAGGACCCATCCAGGTTGCAGAAGGAAGGGAGACTAGTAATCTTAGCAAAGCGTTTGCCTCATGCCAAAGGTCATGTAGATCATCTTCTTGGTGAAAAGAGCCAGCTGATTTAAGCAGAACCAGAGCTGGATGTTGTCAAAGTCCAGTTGGAGTCTGATCAACAAATCAGTGGGGGAGGAGCCAAAGGCAAATATGACTGTGTCATCACTGTACATGTGAATGGACACTGAGGAGCAGGCAGCAGGGAGATCATTTAGGAAAACTGAGAAGCATATTGGGCTGAGGACAGAACCTTGTGTGATGTCAGGCTGACTGACCTATAATTGCCAGTCTCTTCCCTGCTACCACTTTTACGAAGTAAGACTGCCTCTGCCCTCCTCCAGACCTGCAGAACTGCACCATTTTCCAGTGATCTGCTAAATAAGACAGTCAGAGATGCAGCTAGTACCTCCCTGAGCTCCAGCAACACCCTTTGGCTGCATGCCATCTGGTCCCATTGCTTTGTCCATTTTCAGATTGACAATTACCTTCAGGACTCTTTCCTCTGGATTGAGACTAGTGTTCACCTCCCCCCTTCAAAGCTACTGTTACTTATTTGTGGTCCCTCCCCTTCCCCTTCCTCTGTAGACACTGAGCAGATGTATTTGTTCAAGATGTGTGCATTTTCCTGGTCTCCCTACATGTACAACTCTCCTTGTCCTTTTTAACCTTACAATCCCTCCTTGGTGTTGCTCTTTTTGCTTATGTACCTAAAAAATGTCTTGTCCCCTTTTGATACTGTCTGGTCTATTCAGTTTGCATTTTTACACTACTGTACTTACTGCTTTCCTACTTCCTTGTGTTTCCCCGGATACACCTCAATATCCTCCTCCCTCTGAGTCTACTTGTACCTTCTGAATGCAACCTTTTAGCCTTTACCTTTTCCAACACCTCTTTTGAGAACCATAGCAGCCTCTTTTTCCACTTGTTTTCAGTCACTTCCTTGATGCAGAGGTTTGTTGCTGTCACTATGCCCCCTTTTAGATTGTCCCACTGCTCCTCTGCCTACCCCCGTTCATCTCCCCCACTAGGTCATCCCTGAGGCATTCATGAATCTTTATAAAATCTGCCCTTCTGAAGTCCAGGACCCTTGCCCATGTGTGGCTCGATTCCACAGCCATCTTTATATTTCACTATTTCATTTCAAACAACAGCGTGGGACCAGACACCAGACCAGCAGTGTAGAAGAGACAGCCAACTGTGAAAGCAGATTGGCGGCAGCCAATTGCAGCAGAGGAGGCAAAAGGCATCAAATTGAAATCCTGACTGTGAGCTATAAAAGGGCAGAGCTTCCGAAAGATCACCCACAAACCAATAGCTAGAGACCCGTGCAAATTGCAAATGCGAAATAGCATGAAATAAAACAAAATTCCTGTCATAAAACAAAATCCTGAAAATAAAATGAAATAAAACAATTTGTTCACTTAAAAAAACATGTTTTTTTGCTACTTTTACACTACTTTTCGTTAGTTTCTGTGTGTTTTTGCATCAGTGACTTGAGTTAAAACATTCCCAATGCAATACTTAACTAGTGATTAGTATTTAGTTCCTAGCACACATCTCTGCACTTTGCACCTCATTCGTTTAATTGCAGCCGATCAAGCTGTCTTTGTAATAAGCTGTATCCTTTTCTCAACCTTATTGTCAGCTAATAAGCTCAAAGTGCTTGTCTCACTCAGTATTAACTAGAGAATGAGCTATTCTGAATTACCCTTGCGATGCATGCTGCTTCTTTCATCTGACTCAATGGTTCCCATTTGTGGCCCCAATTCAATGCATGCGCCGGTTATTCTCCATGCTTGCCATCGGCCCAAAACATGAAGAAGCATGTAGTACAGACAAGCAGTAAGAAGGGCATTCTGTTTTGTGGTGATTGGGGGGGGAACAAACGAACACAGCTGGTCAGTTTTAATGGCAAGCAAGCAAATTGAGCAAATCATTCAGCCATCACTGATTGCTGAAAGTATAAATGCCTTCGTTTTTTTCCGGTTATAGGCTTTTTCATTTGCTGGTCTTGGTAGCCCATTATTCTGTGAGTATTAAGTTTGGCATTCTGTTCTGCGAGTAGTGTGTTTCACTGTTTTTTAGAATTGTGGCAAATCAATGCCAAAGCCACACATTAATATTAGCAGAGGTGCAAGGAGTTTGAAGTGGTGGGGATGTATTTGTCCCATAGTAACATCTTAATTTATGCTGTGGTACATGTCACTAACTGACATTATCAAAGAAGTTGTGATGCATAATTTGGATGGCTCTGCAGACATTAATAAAATTCTGTTTGGATTAAGGTTTCAAAATGCTAACGTATCCAATGCAGCTATCTTCTGCCTAATGTATCCAGTTGTAAGTGTGGATTCTGAACACTTTTTCAGTAGATACACCCGAATTGTCAGTGACAGAAGGCAAAATATAAAAAAGGAAATATTGAATATTGCTGTATGCTTGCTTTTAAATATTAACAAGCAAGATTCTGCATTTATGCTAATTTGATGGCATGAAATATACAATGTTGTGATTTTTAGATGTTAAATTATTGTTTTGTACTTATTTTGTACATCTGAATTAAAGAAAAAAATAACAAGAAATAACAAGAAATTCTTTAAAAATAACAAGAAATTTTGAAAAAAATAACAAGAAATGTACTGGTCTCTACCGATAGCTTACCAAGTGTGTCGGAGGACTCCACAGACTGGATTGTTTGTTTCTTTGTAACACTTCATTACAGGGAGCAGCATTTTATTTTGTTCTTGCTTTGTTTTGCTTGTTATTGCAGGGAACTGATGAGGAGGACAGTGAAGCTACCGGGGATTGAGGACACTGTTTGTGAAGCTGCGACAAGGAGGCAGCACTGTTGAGTGGGCAGGGGAGCCGATTGCTTTTTTTTCTGAATTGCAGGGAGTAGCAGTAATATAGATAACATTTTTCAGTAGGTTTCTAAGCAGCAGTGTGGGTGCAGACACTGGACCAGCAGTGGTGTAACCCATCCACCCCATTCCCACCCACCTGGGTTTGTCCACATTTATAGAAGCACTAGCTGAGGGGATCACCAACTTCCAGCTTCAAAACAGGAAGAGAAGGAACTACCAAGGTAGGCAGTTAGGTACTGTAGCTCTACACCTATGGATAGGAGGTGTTTGATATTGCTTTGGTGGATTGGTATCCTGGGGTTGTGACTGGAGCTGGGTGTAGTAGCCTTAGGACTTAAGGTGGTGTGATTAATATTGCAGTTGAGAGCTGTAGCCTGCAGTTGGGTTTTTAACATTGCATGGGGGTATTTTATTTTCAGACGGAGTAAAACATAGGATCTGGGGATTGCTGTCCTGAGGGTGGAAGGTAAATAGTGCATCTGGAGTATTAGCCTGAGATAGAGAAAGAAATATAACATAAAAGGGTGTGTAGCTGGGGAATGTTATCCTGAGGGTGTGAGGTAACTGCAGCATCTGGGTATAATACCCTGAAATAAGAGGGAGCAAAGATGAGAGAGAGAGAGAGAGAGAGAGAGAGAGAGAAAAAAAAAAATACATTTTAAGGGGAAAGATAGTTAAGTCTGGAAAAGGAGGTAGCTATGCAGTGGTTGAGGGGCAGCAGTCTTTTGGCAGACCTTCTTCCTCAAGAGAAACAAACCACTCTGGATGATTGACAACACCTGAGCCTCAAATGTCAGTCTGTCATCGAAGATAAAGCCCCGATTTTGCACCCTTGTATTGGCCATCAACAGGGTCAGGCCCAGCATCAAGGCAGAGCTCAACCCAGCAGTTTCTACTTCCCATAGGCAATCAGACTCAATCACTAGTGCTTCTATTTTGCCCAGGTTGAGCCTCAGCCAGCTAGAGGACATCCAGTCTTGGATCTCAGCCAGGCATGCATTTAGTACCTCCATGGTGCCAATGGTCTTGGGTGCAAAAGACATATACAGCTGGGGGTCATCTGCATAACAGTGGAAGCCCATGTTGTAATGTTGAATGATTTCACCCAGGGACAGCATGTACACAACAAACACAATGGGTGACAGGATCAGTCCCTGGAGGACTCCACATGGCAGGAGCCTCTGGTGAGAGGAGGAACTCCGCATCGCTACCCTTTGCATCCTGCTAGTGAGAAAGGACTCAAACCAGTTGATGACAGTACCAGTGAGTCCAAAGAACCCCTTAAGGTGATCCAACAACACATCATAGTCTACAGTGTCAAAAGCTGAAGAGAGATCAAGGAGAATGAGAATTGACCACTCACCTCTATCTCTAGCCTTAAGGAGGTCATTATGCACCTGGATTAGTCCCATTTCAGTACTGTGCCTTGACCTAAATCCAGACTGAAAAGGCTCAAAGATGTCAAAAACAGTTAGGTGGGATTTGAGCTACAGGGCCACAGTTTTCTTAGTAACCTTGCCTAAAAAGGGTAGTTTAGAGATGGGTCTGTAACTCGTCAAGATGTCATGGTCGAGAGATGTTTTTTTCAGGTGGGGCTTCACCAGCGCCTCTTTCAGAGCACTAGGGAACAGCCCCTCAGAAAGCACTGGGGAAATTCCCCTAACGGACTGCAGGGGGAACCCTTGTCATCTCGGCACTCTGCCAAGATGGTGGATTCTGGCAGTGAGTTGGAGAACATGGAGGTGGAGGAACCAGTCTCTCTTCCAACTGCAAACAGCAGAGAGACTAAAAATGGAATGAATCCACAAATGGTACCAGAAAGTAATGTAGTTGAAACTCTCAACATAGAAATGAGCATACCTTTAATGTTGCAACAGGAGGAACAGACAGAATCCACAATGGAGACTTCTTCATCTTCCAACAGAGAATCAACGGAGAAAGACATGGATGTGAACTTGCTCAGAAGCTGACCCACAAAACCAAAGGGATTACAGACTGAAACAGAAATAATCCAACAGGAGATGGAAGCAGAAGAACAAAAATACTTATACAAAAAAATGTTGCTTAGAAAGCGGCTGCAACAGCTGTGGCATGACAGCCAGAGGAACCTTGGCAGCACTGCACAGCTGCCAGCTGAGGCAGACACTTTAAAGGAACTGCCGCTTGACTGGGCGGAGGCTGTCACAGTGGAAGAACAGCAGGAATTGACCGCTTGTGTGGAAAATGACGAATTGGTGGTAAAAATGACTTCTCCTACTTTTGCTACTATTCCTTCAACTACAATCTCAGGGGTAATGACTGGAATGGCAAATGCAGCTCCTGATGGGGTTGGCCTAAGACGACCTGAGACTAATAACATTGCTGCATCTAGCAAACAAACCCAAGGGACTTGGTCAGTGGAGAATGCTCTAAAGGCCGCTGGCTGGGAGCTTGATACCTCTACAGGTGTGTGGCAATCGGGGACCTTCCCCATTCGTATCCCTGCACTGGAGGATTTTATAGAACCACAACAGAATGCAACCAACTTGCTACCAGAGAACCCAGCTCTGGACATTCCTGCAGAACTCATGTTAACACAGAACCCAGTATTACAACTACCTACATTGAATAAACAAGTTACAAGGGCCCCTGAATGTATGGATGATCAACAAGCAGACCCATCTAGGCCTCAACCTAATGTTCCATTAAACATTCCAAATAGAACTACTACTAATAGACCTTTTGCCTCTTTATTCAGACACCTGATACTACCTGTTAAGAGGCATAATGCGGTCCATCTAACCTACTTAGGAGGGATGCCTGACCCCCTGAAAAACTGTTTGTAGCTCGTACCCTCATGAAAGACTCTATGACATTCTTTACTAATGAAATATACGCATTAATCCACGTTTCAGGAGAAGCGAAATTTGATATCAGTTTTAAATCTACAAATGGACTAGAACACTGCTGGTTAAAATACAATGTGATGGAGAAATTGGCATTGTGGACATCTTTTTTAGCAACCCCTCTCACCAAGCCGAATCATAAAACTGTAACTGTACTGTTGCAAAGCAAGGGCTAAAACAAAAATGTACAGTTCTGAGAGAACCAGAGGCAATACTTGACTCAGAAAAAATTTAGACAGGGGGATGGAGGGTGAAAGTATTGTTGAAATCAAAAGATGCAGGGGTGGTACATCTCACAAACTCTTTTTTTTGGGGTAGGGACCGGGGAGTACTCTTTTACCTGGGGCAACCCAAGGTATGCTACGTTGTGGGTCTGTTACACACCTAAGCAGTGTATGTGATAAAATTTAAGTGCACAGTATGTGGAGAATTGGGACATGCTTGATCTGACTGCTTGAATGAAAGCGGATGTAATCTCTGTGATGAAAGGGGGCATACCTTCCAAAATTGCACATGGGTGGCCCACGATCACTCAGAGCATGCTGATGGTATGGAGCAAAAAAAATAGATTGCCCTGGCTCAAAAAAATAAAACAGGCCTACAGCACAGACCTTGTCCTGTGACACTAGTCTCTGCCCCCCAACAAACAGAGACACTGACAAAATCTTACCCCCCCTCACCCTGTCATACCTTGTCTGTGAGAGGAACAATCTCCCCCACCCTCACAGAAGAGAGAAGAGCAGGTAAACATTTCAGACCCTTCTGACCCGAAT
This sequence comes from Neoceratodus forsteri, assembly GCA_016271365.2. NCBI lineage: Eukaryota > Metazoa > Chordata > Ceratodontiformes > Ceratodontidae > Neoceratodus > Neoceratodus forsteri. The sequence continues at coordinate 1,372,893,806 of CM057456.1, forward strand.
ACGATGCCCCCCCCCATTCCACATCCTGAAAGGGAGAGAAGGGTTACAAGGCAGGGCTCCAAATTGAGTACCCCAACACCAAATTTGCAAGAACAGAAGGTATTGCCCTTTCCAATAAACATGGGGCTGGAATTTCAAAGGCCTTAGATTGACGCAAGGTGCTTATGTTAAGCAGGTCTGACGCAAGGGCACCTTGTGCCAAGGGCTGCGCCAAGTGGGAATTTGAAAGGCAGCCTGCATCACCGCCTGCACCAAAGTGTGCCAGCATCATCCTTGCACCACAAAAGTGGCTGCGGCATGGCACTGGGGGCTTGCAGCAGACCCAGACTGCTGCAGCCCTCAGATCTGGAATTTAAAAGAACCCCCCAGGAACCAAGTGCAAAGTACCCTTAGACCAGAGAGGGGCAGGTCTAAGGGGACTTAGACAGCTCCTGGGGAGTCATCCTGTAGGAGCCACAGTGTGGCCTGCCCCATCCATCCCTGGTGGGTGATCCCTGGTGGCCCCCCCTCACCCCCATCATGGTCCCCGACACCCACGTCCATGCGTCCTGACAACCCCCAAACTCATCTCAACACTCCCACCCCCCTTCCATACCCAATCCAGCGACTGGCACAGCCCTCCATACACCACCATGGCCGGCCGCCGAATGAGCAGTCTATGTGTGTACTGTATACAGTATACAGTACGTGCACGGACTGCCCATTTGACGGCCAGCCGGGGTGGCGTGTGGAGGGCTGTGCCGGTCACCAGATCTGGGTACAGGAGGGGGGTGGGAGTGCTGAGATGGGTAAGGGGGCACTAGCCCCCCAGGGTAGCAGGGAGTGTTGTGGCTCTGGTGCCATTGGCACGGTGGTGTTGGGGGGCAGTGCCCAGTTGCCAGCCCCTGTTGCTGGGTGCTATAGATGTCCCACAGCCATTGCGGCATTCCAGGTGGGTGTGCCATATGTCAGGTGCAGCACCCCATTGCCACAAGCCGCTGGACTTAGGCGCCAGGACCCTGTTAAATAGAAATTCGGGCACAGGGTCCCGGGTGCACAACACTCAGCGCAAGGTGCCATTGTCGCAGCTTGCACCGGGGCTCAGAAATTCCGGCCCATGATATGTTGGTAGATCAATCTGATGGTTCAGCTGATGACTGAGACTCTTCCTCTGTAGTGTCTTCTATTACAGAGATTACAACAGATACAAAAGTCCCTGGAATGGCAGGGAAAAGGAAGGCAAAACTTACACTAAAAACTAAGGAGGAAATATATAGGAAAGGCAGGAAAAATGAGCTCCTTGTTTCTTCATTATAAATGTATGATAATTTTTCTTTCTACACTATGGATGTCAATAGTGTAAAAAATATAAACAAGAGACATTTTTATGTTGCTTGCACGCATGTGCAAGAAACATAGTGCCATCATCGGAGATTTCGGAGGTGTGTCACCTCCTCCTCCAATTCAGTCAGTGTTCTGGCAGGCACGGCCCCTGTAAGCCAATGTATTTTGGAGCTGTCTATGACACGCTCCAAAATGCAGTGGCATACAGTTGAAAGGGGGAGCTACACTTCAGTAAGCACCGATAACATATCGGCTGCTCATGCGCAGCTCCCCCCAAGACATACGCAGGCGTGCGCGCCCCTGCACGCACTGTATAGCCAATGGGGTGCCCAATCCCCGTCGGCTGAGCTGGTTCCCCCCCCAGTAGTAGATGCCATGCTGGAAGCCCACCCCAGCGTGGCAAGCAGTCCTTTGGCTGACGGGGGTGCCCAATCCCCCGTCGGCTGAACGCCTCCCCGTCCTTGTGCCATGCTGGAGCCCACCCCAGTGTGGCAACAATACCATGGCCGACGGGTGCCCAATCTCCGTCGGCTGAACGCCCCTAACGCCTTTGTGCCACGCTGGGAGCCCACCCAGTGTGGCAAACGTCCCACTACGCCTTTTTTTTAAACCTGTAAAAGAAACGGTCCCGCAGCATGTCTCCCAACCCCTCCCACAACCCGCACCCACCCACTGCACACCCAGCATCCCACACCCCCTCACCCCATACTTACCTCTGACTCGGCGCAACGATCTTTGGTGGACTGGGAACACGCCTGCACTCTTCAAAGCCGACTGTGAACTGAGGAAATGCCGGTAAGCTGTATAATGGGCTAGATAGGGGTTTCAGCTTTATTGCATATCTCAAGCATTTTGGGAATTTTTGCAGCAAATTTTCAACATGGGGTTTTTGGGACCCCTTCTCTTGAATGATGTCACTGTCATGGCGTTATTTGGACCCGAAGGGTGATTTCGAGCAGTGACTGCGCAGTGACTGTGAAATCACCCTTGGGCCTGAATACCGCCATGACAGTGACATCATTCATGAGAAGGGGTCCCAAAAACCCCATGTTGAAAATTTGGTGCCAAAATTCCAAAATTACTGTTTTACGAGCGTGCATTGTGCAGTTCCTATGCAGGCTCGTAAGTTTGCGAAATTTCAATATTTTCACTCCAGATTTTCAACATTGCCATTTTACCACACCTTCTTATGAGTAGTACAGCTGTCATTTTTCACATCTCACCCAAAATGTGTTTCCGCCCATGTAGCGCAGAATGGCGCAGTCGGTGTGCAAAATCAATGTATGGGACAAATTAAGAAAATCACCATGACACTGTTCATTAGCAGAGGTCTTAAAATGGCTATGTTGAAAATTTGGTGAAAAAATCCTAAAAATGACTGTTTTACGGTAGTGCATTGAGCAGTTCCTCACATGCGCAGCTCGTGGGTTTCTGCAATTTTCAATATTTCCACTCCAGATTTTCAACATTGCCATTTTACCACACCTTCTTATGGGTAGTATAGCTGTCTTTTCTACATCTCACCCAAAACGTGTTTCCAGCCCATGTAGCTCACAATGGCGCAGTCAGTGTGTGAAATCAATGTATGGGACACATTAAGAAAATCACAGTGACACTGGTCATGAGCAGAGGTCTTAAAATGGCTGTGTTGAAAATTTAGTGAGAAAATTCTAAAATGACTGTTTTAATGAGTCTGGCGCAGTCTTTACGCACGTCGTAGTTATAATTTTCAATATTTTCACTCCAGATTTTCAACACTGGCATTTTATCACACCTCCTCATAAGCAGTACAGCTGTCATTTTTCACATCCTGCCCAAAACATGTTTCCGCCCATGTAGCGCACAATGACGCAGTTGGTGTGCGAACTCAATGTATGGGACACATTAAGAAAATCACAGTGACACTGATCATGAGCAGAGGTCTTAAAATGCCTGTGTTGAAAATTTGGTGAAAAAATTCCTAAAAATGAATGTTTCTGAGTGTCGTTGCACAGTTCCTCACACTGTAAGTTTCTGATTTTCAATATTTTCACTCCAGATTTTCAACATTGCCATTTTACCACACCTCCTCATGAGCAGTACAGCTGTCATTTTTCACATCCTGCTCAAAATGTGTTTCCGCCCACGTGAGCAACACATGGCTCAGTCGGTGTGCGAAATCAATGTATGGGACACATTAAGAAAATCACAGTGTCACTGTTCATGAGCAGAGATCTTAAAATGGTAATGTTGAAAATTTGGTGAAAGAATTCCTAAAAATGACTGTTTTACAAGTGTGCATTGCACAGTTCCCACGCACGCTCGTAGGTTTGCGAATTTTCAATATTTCCACTCCAGATTTTCAACATTGCCATTTTACCACACCTCATATGAGCAGTACAGCTGTCATTTTCACATCCTGCCCAAAACATGTTTCCGCCCATGTAGCGAGAACAATGGCGCAGTCGGTGTGTGCAAACTCAATGTATGGGACATTAACAAAATCACAGTGACACTGTTCATGAGCAGAGGTCTTAAAATGGCTATGTTGAAAATTTGGTGAAAAAATTCCTTAAAATGACTGTTTTACGAGCGTGTGTTGCGCAGTTCCTACGCACGCTCGTAAGTTCGCAAATTTTCAATATTTGCACTCCAATGACTTCCAAATACCTAAACAGCACATAGAAGCAAGCAACATTCGGCATTGACAAATGCTTGTTTTTTTTTAATTTTGCAGTATCTTTACATGGTTATTATTTTCTACAGGACACACGTTTTCACACCCTCCAAGAAAAACATCAAGTGCAGACAGATTGGTATGTGGGACCCTCATACTGGTTGATAAGGCCAGACACATGTTCAGGGTGGGGATATTGTTCCAGATGCCAGAAATTCAGCTTTTGAAATTGTATGATTTAATACCTGGAAGGGTGTTAATTTTGGATGTGCAGCTTCAAAACATAAGGTATAAACTAATCAACCTACAGTATATGCCCCCCAAACCAAAACCTCAAGAATAGATATACTTAAACAAGTGCAGCCCTATTTTTATACATCCTATCACATCATCTGTGGGGGAGACTTTATTTGCAGTCTTCCCATTCAGGATTGAAGCATACAATCTAAAACAAAAAATAAATATTTTGTGATTCCTATTTTCTATCACAAATGGTTAGCGCAGCCAGACTCAGAGATACATACTTAGAATCTACAAACTTACACACACCCACATTTCATAAAGAACAACTGGCTATGAGAATTGATTATTTTTTGGCATCTCAGAATTAGAGCTGTGTGGAATATAAAATTCTGCCCATGGAATGCCCATTTTGATTCCATGGAATTCCATGGAATTGTCATAAAACTTCTGCAGAATTTTGCAAAAATCTAAATTTAAGTTATTTTGCTATATGTTTACAAGTACGTATTCAAATAACACTAGATCTGGAAAATACACAGTACCCTGTGGCATACATGAGTGTACCATATTTCAGAGTTGTAAATTGAAAGGGGCAAAGTTATGGGTGGCCAAATATTTAAACAAAATTAAAGTTTCAGTTATTTTGAGATAATTTTCAATTTTTTTATTCAAATTTCTCCACAATATTAGGATTTAGAGTGCACATAGAATGCACATATGCACCATGTTTTAAGTCTTTAGCTTAAATGGGAGCCAAGTTATAGGTAGCCAAATATTTTGCCAAAATTTGGATTGCTGTAATTTTAGTTTAATTTTGATAATATTTATTGAAATGTTACAAATATTGACATGTATATGGGTTATCACTACATTTGTATATGCACATAGTTTTTTTAGATTTCTAGCTTTAAATGGGACTGAGTTATAGCATGCTAAACATGTTGCCAAAATTTACATTTCGGTTAGTTCCCTCTAATTTTAAAACTACATATCCAAATTTAACAAGAGTTGAAACATATAAACCACTATACCACATGGTTATTACTGAAAAAGTTCACATTTTCAGCTTTAAATAGGATTGAATTAAAAGTAGTCAAAACTTCACAACATTTAAAAATTTAATTTTGCAAGACTGTACTTTACAAATTTATAAACCCCTGAAACTTTAAAAGAAGAGAATGCAATACCATTAAATTTGGCAGGCTCTTAGACCTTACAAGGAGACTATGTGGGCCAGTTTTATTAATTGTTTGCTGCAAAAAATTGCAAAATAGCATCTGTACTTAAAATCAAATCCCATGAGTCTTTGTGAAAACTGTAGAATTTCATGAACAATTCCATAAAACTGGAATTTTCTAATTTCACTCAGCCTTACCTAGGGGATTCTAACTAAAGGATAGGGGTATAAGAGGCAAGTAGTGGAGGAGGTCACCAGGTTCTGGAGTTAAGTGCACAGTTTCACCAAGAAATGGACAGCTGAACTAGGTAGCACAACAGTGGTGGACCCCCAGGTTGGAGCCTAAAAGCACAGAGTGTCAACAATTCCAACCTGAATGCAGGATATTTAAGGATCACATCCAGTAAATTTATAAGCTGGGGAACCTAGTGTACATGCAAGCCCAGGACTTAGAGGTACCCAAAAAGATGTAGTTGGGAAGACAATGTTTTGGGCAGCAGGAAGAAAGATTTCTGGATATTCCAACAGGGTAGGTCAATAGGAAAAGCAGTAGGTGACTCACATTTTAAGGGAGTTTGTCACTGTAAAGATAAGAGGATTTCAGTGGAATCAGTAGTTCTACTGAGTCAATCTGGCTATGCCAAAAGAGAAGGCAGGGAGGATAGTCACCCAGAGAGGAACAGCAGGACTGCAAAAAGCTCAGCTCAGCTCATCAAATTAAGTAGTGATATGTGCATTATTAATGTTAAATTCCACAAAAAAGTTCTGGGTGCTTCATCTACAGTATATGCTATCATAAATAGGTGAGAAAATATTACTAATCATTTGTTTTCTTCCTTAAAATTAAAACTGCATTACCAATTTATCCATTTGTGTTAAACAGCAGGATACATTGACCATGGATATGCATGTCAAATGTTAACTCTATGCATACAAGAGCAGAGAAGTTACAAACATTCATATTTTTGATAGTTTTCACAAAGTTTTGCAAATATTTACATAGAAAGATGTGAACCCCTGTAACTTAAAAATTTCTTATATAATTCTCTGCATATTTAGTCATTCTATAAGTGTTACAACAAGGTTATCCGTACTAATTTACACATGTCTAGTTCTAAAGGTGCCTGAGATATATGCAGATGAAATGTTTTCATGAAATGTCCTGAAAAAAATAAAATGACAGATTTTGAACACATCTAATTTTGAGATGATGCATCATATTGTCATGAAATCTGGCACATTGTTAGAACTCCTATCATCAATAAATCTTGCTAAATTTAAGATCTCTAAACCAATAGACAGTTAAGATATATGCAATTAAAAATATTCATGAGATTTCACACAAACTATAAAATGACAACATTTGAGCACCTATAATTTTAAAACTGTCCATCCAAATTTCAAGAAATTTGATGGTGGACATTGTCCCACAGAGTATATATTCAAAATTTCTGAGCTCTGGTTTGAACACCAGCTGAGTTATAACAAAACTATTAAAATTTAAAAATTAAATGAAATTCCAGTGAAATTATGTGAAATTCCATGGGATTTTGAGAAATGTCATAAAAATTCCATGGATTCAGAATTTTCCCATTCTGCACTGCTCTACAAAGAATATACTACTTATAACAGCACATGTTTGCCCAGCAGAGTTCTCTGAGCACAATCTACTAAGAGTAGGATATCCTGACTCTATTTCTAAGGTCCCAGGTATATGGAAGTTTAATGTCTCCTTACTGCAAGATGAAGTATTTCTTACTTCACTATCCTACTTCTTAGAAGCTAGGAAATCAGTTTTGATATGTTTTGATTCCATCTTACTCTGATGGGAAGACACTAAATATGAGCTCATAAAAATGATAAAGCAGTGTAGCAAAACAAAATGTCTTAACTCTTATCTAGATTATTTACATAAAAGGCAACATCTCCAAAAATTATATACTATTTCCTACAACACAAACCAAGATCTCTCATGGCAAATTCAATAACTGAAAAAAAAAATAATAACAATTCCATGGCCAAAACTACAGATTGCTATACCAACAACACAAATTTAGAACTTCAGGCCTGGCCTCATAAGCTTGCCCCTTTGAATACTGTAAACAGATTAATAAAAAGGAAATTACATGCCTTACAGACACATTAGGGAGAAAACAAAATTTTAGAAGATGGATATACTACAAATATTATCAAACTGCACAACAGAATTATTTGGACCATTATCAACAAATATCCCTCAGAACAGTTAAGCCCTCTTAGACCTTTATACCAGAAGTTCCAACAGAAATACTAAATAAAACCACTCAACCTATCATGGAACAAGAGGTCATGGAAGCCATCTCCACATTAAAAACAGGTACAACACCAGGCCCAGATGACTTGTCAAATTAATTATATAAGAAACTCGGCCTTGAAATAGCAACAGAACTGATCATGATATATAACGACATCTTAGAAACTAATAATATGCCCTTATATATGAATATGGGTACTCTTATTTATTTGTTTAAAAAAGGAGACAAAATCCAAATCACTAATTGAAGGCTAATATGTATGCTGAACACTGATTTTAAAATTTTAACTAATGTCATAAGTAAAAGACTCCTGCAGATTGCATCTTTTGTTGTTGCTGAAGCTCAGACTTGTTCAATCCCAAGCAGACAAACTGCAGACCATCTGATTCTGCTGCAAGAGATTATGGAAAAAAGTAATATGGAATAATTATAGGGCTATGTGATCTCTTTAGACCAAAAAAAGAAAAAGCCTTTGATTCGATTAATCACAATTTTTTATGGTTGGTATTAGAAAAGTACCATGTACCCCCAATGATGATAGGATGAATTAAAACCCTTTATAGTACAACAACAGTGGCACCCTTAACAAATGGATGGAAGGGCCCCATAATACCCATTAAATGGGGAGTGAGACAAGGGTGCCCCCAAGCCCCATTTTATATGTTTTCTATATTGATCCCTTGTTGAGACAGATTAATAAGGCACACAGTGTATCCCCCTTAATAGTAACTTAGGGATCACGCCATACAAAGCCTTAGCATATGCAGATGACCTCTTTCTTCTGGTAGCAAATGAAGCCCCCATTTCTGAGTCGTAAAAAATTTATGAACAATTTGGTATCTGTTCAAGTGCTGCTCTTAATTTAGACAAATGTATAGGCCATGCCCTGAACCAAAACCGGGACCCACAGATGTATGTCAATCACATACAAATACATATAGGTTCCATTACAATCCTAGGAATTCAGTATGGGGTACAAAACATGGATATAATTAACTGGGAACAAAAAATGAAATTGGGTAAACAAAAAATGGACAATTGGAATAAATGGAAGTTTGGGAAAAAGAAAAGAGTATACCTCATCAGCACTTATTTGATACCAATTTTCTTATACATCAGTGCAGTATCACCCCCCCCCAAAAAAAAAACAAGACTCATAAGCCTCTTCTTCCAAGCCTTGTGGGAAAGTTGGCTTAATCCGATAAAAATAAATATAACATATTTAGCCATTACGCAAGGTGGGATTAACATGGTGAACCCCATCCTCTTCTTTAATAGCATTTTTCTTATTTCAAATATCAAACCTTTACTATTGAAAAAAAATAGAGGATGGGAGGCCTGGTTATATGATGCCTGATAACCATGGTTCACACAATATGAAATGGACTCATTGAAAGTAATACGGAAAACTATTATGTTACCTAATTATATTCGGGAAACATTTTGTAGATTAAAACAATGGGGAATCTTATCTCACATAATGGTATCCGCAACTAAGAAGGGTTTGTACCACAGACTACTAGAAAATATATGTATGGTAGACACTGTATTTGAAAAATGCCCTGTAACGCATGTATCATCCTTAAAATACTTGTTACACAATCCTAGAATCCAACCACACATGTGGGACATGCATCGGTTATCATGTCACAAGAAACTAAACATTAAAGCAAATCATGAGCATAAACAGCTTGCAGAATGTATATGCAGTAGGCAGAAATGTATTCAAACTTGGAAACACAAGAACATTTATTTTTCACCTGTTCTTTTATAAGTAATATTTGGAACTATTTAGCTGAGCAATGGTCAGAAAAGTTATTTCAGTCATTATCTTATCAAGATATAACGTATAATACTTTCACAGGAGAATGGGAGAAATGGACAAGAGTACTCTTGGGGTAATCTTCACAGTCATTAAGTGGCATATTTGGATGGCTAGGTGTATGTTTACACTTCAGCAACAATAAGAATCCTATCTGGTACTACTAAACAAGATTGTTAAGGATCTGCAAAAAAGTATATTATACAAAATGTTCCTCTTTACCACAACATGAACTCTTGGAATTATGGAAACATCTTCCATGGATTACGGACTCAGATACAGCTGTGACTTGAATTTCTCTTAATACTGCATTTTCCTTTCTGTGGTAACGTGTTACCAAAGATACCATTTGTTATATGTTTTTGTTGGATTTGTTCAGTTTTTGCTTTAATAAAATTTCCCCTCAAAAAGTGAACACCGGAGGATCTTGGCAAACACTGGGCCAAAGGAATCCAGACATCTCAAAAAGAGACATACCGGGCCCTGGTCCAGTTCACAAAATGTGGCCCACAGCAATGAGATTACCTCACATACTTCCTCCACCTCCACTGGCCTAAACTCATTCCAGACAACTGGGGTGCATTTTGTAACATCTGACTGACCACTGACCATCAGAGGCTTACCAAACTTACTTCTCCCATACTATTTAATACCTTTGATGGTGCTAATATTGAAGATGTCTCCTCCTTTAAGTACCTCGGGGTTTGCCTTGACTGGCATCTTGATTTCTCTGTGCACATTGATGCAAGTCACCAAAAGCTTCACCCTAAGCTTGGTGCTTTCTACAGGAATAAAGTGAGTAAAATGCTCCCTGCACACAGGGAAATTGTCCTAAAAATTATCCTTCCCATTTTTGACTACATGATTTAGTCTACAGTAGTGACCCTAAATCCTCCATTGCCAGACTTTATCCCCTTTTTCATTCTTTCTGCCACTTTGCTTTAGATTGCCCCTCTCCTACTCACCACTGCTCTCTTTACTTAGCTTTTTCTTCCTCTCCCCTCTGTTGATGCTAGCTGCCTTTCCCATTGTGTCTCTTTTTTTATCCGAGTTCTGATTCTGCACTTTTCCCTCTTATCTCAAATCCCTTCTTTCCCCTTCTCCTTCCTCCTACCATCTCTGCAACAATACTTTTTATTTTATTTATTTTCCTTCTAGAAAATCTATTGTTGGCCAATCTTCTTTTTCGTACTGCTTTCCAAAACTTTGGTCCTTCCTTCCCCTTCCCATTCATTCTGCCTTTTCTCCTTCCTCCTTCCTCCTTCCTCCTTAAAGTCTCTTCTTTCTGACTTTTGTTATCCTACCTGCACCTGCTTGTGACCCTTCCTTTTTTTCTCCATTCTATAGTCTTGCCCTCTTCTTACTGTTCTGCTATTTTACCTTTCTGTATATATTAGGGTGTGTGTTATTTTCTAGATGCCTTCATTTACTATTCTGTCTATAATATTTAAAGTTCTGCTTGTAAAACTATATTATTGTATTTTACCTTGTTGTGTTTTTATTGTTTGCTTTCTCCTCCCCTCTCCCCCAGGATACATCTGGAAATGAGCTGTTTTCAGCTCAATATGTACTTCCTGGTTAACGTTTTAAATAAATAAATAACTGTGGGGCAATGTAAGCCCCATTGGACAGATACTGGACCTGATGGAGGACACTGTGTCAGAGAAGAACAGTAGTAAAACATTTTTATTTATACAGGTAGATGTTAAAAAATAGACAATTTCACCATTATGGCTATTTAGGCCCTGTTTACAAGGTGATCTTGTGTTCTTAGCATAAGTCAAGTTACACATAAAAATATTAGAAAAAAGAATTACATTTCATAATATCATACAACAATACATGGGACTAAACATGTTCAAACAGGATGAATTTTCATTTCTGGTCATAGACATTCATACCCAAACTTAAACAACTAAAATTCAATAAATATGCTAGTATATTATACTAGACATATTCGAACATACCTAACAAAACCAGTTAGTTTTCAATAGGCATACTGTAATTTAAATGTTATAGATACAAACATGAGTTTGCTTATGTTTGAAGACATTTTTGAGTGATGACATAGGCAGTTCTAATGTTTGGATTTGAGGTGGTAACCTATCCCATGTTACTGCTGCCTTATATTTGAATTTCAGTTTTCCAAAGCTATTTCTTATTTTCGGTACAACTGTTTCTCATGATTTACTTAATCTCAAATGAAAGCTGTGTTTTGGACAATCTAATGTATCTAGTAGTCCTACTGGTTTTCCATTTTAAACATTCTGGATAATAATGAAGTCCAGATCTCATCCCTTTTTTGTTCTAATGAGGGCCAATCTAGTCGTTGGTATAAGTGACAATGGTGTCCATCACATTTGCTTTTTAATACATATTTTTCCAATCTATGATAGACAGGGTTTAATTTTTGGAGAGTTGTTTTATTTGCCCCACTGTAAATGTGACAGCCAAAGTCTATAATTAGGGTGATTAGCTGATTGGCTACAGGCTACAGTCAGTCTATCTTTTTTTGTCAAACTGTTTGAAGCCCTTCATATAGGTCCTATTCTGGAGTTAATTTTTTTTGTTAACTGATTTATATGATCTTCAAATGATAAATATCTGTCTATTTGGATTCCTAAGTATTTATATGTGGAAGCCTGAGTGAGAATCAAACAATTTTTTGTTTGTATTTGTAATTTATCTGTTTGGTTGAGTTTGTTTGTTCGAGATTGACTAAAGAGAATTAAGTGTGTTTTTTGAGTTTAGACTCAATTTAGAGTTTGTAAACCAACTTTATAATATGTCATAGTCATCTTGTAAATTTAATTCGGCTTCCCTTATATCTTTTCCTGCTGATACCAACACAGTGTCATCCGTGTATAATCTTATGTTTGTTTTATTTATGTGGTTTGGAAGGTCATTTACATAAATGAGGAACAATAGGGGCAAACTATTTGCACTTGACCACTGACACTGCAGCTTTAGGCTCTAGACAAATTGGATGATGCAGCCTGTCAACAGTCATATAGAGATGAACTGGTCTATTCTTCCCTGCAGCTATCTCCCTGGACAGGAATACTGCCTTCTTATGAGAGATAGCCCTTTAATATTCACTCACTATTGTAAGCTTTCAAATCATGTCGGTCATCCCCTGATCCAAACTTCAGCCAATGACGCTCCAATCTCTGACCCTTAGTCTTCATCTCCTTGACAGCCCTGGCAAACCATGGGGATCTCAAGCAAGATAACCTGGGTTGTATATGAACCAGTGCGATCGAGTCAAGTGCCATAGTCACAGCACTATTATAGGCTGTGACTGCCTCACTCATGCCTACCACACAAGCAACTCTCACCTCAAAGAGATCCATTATTGCCAATAATTCCTCTGGGGACAATCCCCTTACAGGACAATAACACCATCTCCACATGGAAGGGATCACTGGGGGGGGGGGGCCCAAATGAGAACCTCTCCATACAGTGATCCAGCCAAATGCCAGATCAATCTTGAGATCAGTGATTACAAGCCTCAGCAAGAATGCTAAATTAAGGCGTGACCATGTCAGTGAGTTATGGAAGCAAATGCTTGTGCGAGGCCCAGCAAATTTATCGTGTGGAGGAAGTCTTTTCCAAACTGTGACAGTTAGTCATTGACCCAGGCGATGAAGTCACCCAGAATCAACCATCTTAGTGACTCCAACACACTCTTAGTGACAAAGTCCAAGACTTCCTGCAGAAATTCCCTCTCATGCCTCAGAGGCCAGTATACAAGAAGGATTCTGCAGCCTGCACCTGGACCTGCCTGAATGGCCACACACTGAAACTGTGAAGTAGCTCTCAGTGTGTGCACAGAGAAGTTAAGTTGGTTCTAGCACTCTTGAATGTATCCATCTGGTCCCAGCACCATAGTTATCCTAAGGGGTGCTAGTCCTCTTCAACCATTTCTTTGGTAAATGCTCACTGCCTCATCTCAGGGATCCACCTTACAGCTTCCTTAATGTCACTCTCTGGCACAGGCCCTCTGTCTTCCCGTGTGAATACAGAGTAAAAGTAGTCATTGAGAATGGCTTTTTTCTGCCTGTACCCCTCAATTACCCTACCTCCCTCTCTTAGCCTATAAATTACTCCTCCCCTTCTTTCTCCCCAAATATATCTAAAGAACTGTTTTTCCATACCCTTACCCCCCAAATGCATCTTCTGTGTCTGTCTTTGCTTTGACTGCCCTTTGGTATTCCTTGTTCTCATTTCATACTCTCTTCATTCTTAATTATTTTATTTTATTTTTTTTATTTTATTTTGTTAACTGGGTAAGGACACTGGAACAAACCCTTTTTCAGGTCCGACCCAACACAAGAATAAACACATTTACAAAAATACAAAATTACTCATTAAATCATTCACTTAAAATACCACCAAAAGATTAATCTGGTTTAAGGTCAGTTGGCATTCATCTGTATCCCCCTCCCTGGATCATACCTGAAAATAAGCAGAATTTGTCTAGTGCACTTACCCAATCAATAAAAACTAAATAAATAAATAAGCACACTGCATAAAACATGTACAGGCATCCAATGCCTGTTAATAGCTTTTCAAGTTAGCTTTAAAACTTCGTAGGGAAGAAGCAGATCTTAAACTTTCAGGTAGCAAATTCCAAATTAGGGATGCAGCAGCTGAGAAAGAGTGAGACCCAACTCCCTTTAAATTATTTCAAATTTAAAGTGGTGGCTCGAAGTGAAACCAATTTACTTTAAGGAAACTAACTTTTGGAGAATAACAATTTAAAAACTAAACTACCAAAAAAATAGGCAAATCTAGCTTTAGGAGATAACCAACCTAGTTAGAAATACAATAAAAACAATGATATGTATGTAAGGGAAGTTACAATACAAATGGACAGATATTATTATACACAACTGCTAGAGCATTAGTTTCTTTTAAGGACAACTTAAAATACAAACCAGGAACACAATCTAAGTGGGGCAGCAAAACCCCAGCAGCTATAGATCTTTGAGTATTGACAGAAATTTTTTTTTTTAAATTTGTATAACAAACCCAATTTCTGATTCACTGCTCTACAAACAGCTTTCACTTGGGGCTGAAAAGTTAGGTTAGGATCGAGCAGCACACCCAAATATTTGAATTCATAAACTTGCTCAACTACCATCCCTTTCTTGTCATGAATAATAAGGCAGGGATTGTCCTTTAACAAAGCCAGGGATCCAAATAACATAGTTTTAGTTTTTTTAACATTAAGAATTAGAAAATTAGCCATAAATCAATTACAAATATCTACAAATTCTTGTTCTAATGAAAAAGTTAATTGAGAAATAGTTTTAGCTTGAAAAAAAAATCAGCAGCATAAAGCAAGCAATCACAAGATTTACAAAGGGATGGTAACTGATTAACAAAAAGGGAAAATAACAGAGGGCCCAAAATTGAGATCTGCGGCACTCCTGAATCAATCAGATAAGTAGAAGAAATTGCAGGTCCAAAGTTGACAAACTGAGTCCTATTCAACAAATAATCTTCTTCCTTTCCTTGCTTTTCCTTGTACCTGGTGAAGGCTTTGTTTTGGTATCCAGTGATAACAGAGCTGTAAGGTCAGTGCCAAACTGAATAATGTGAAGCGGCTGAGAAGAGCGCATACTGCTGAATGGCACATGTGCATATGGGGGCACTGTGATATGGGCGACCCATCATAATGGTGACCTGTAAAAATGGTGACTAGCCAAATGGGCGACTAGTCCAATAGTCGAATCCCAAAATGGCGACCGAACACAGGTGTGCATATATGCACCCACACGTGCATGCACATGCCCGTGCAAGCTGTCAGCAACCAACAGGTGAGAGACGCACACACCACAGAATGCTGAATCTCCCCCCAGCTGAGCACACCACTGCCTGAAACCACCTGCTGCCTGAGCAAGCCACTTCTTGGAATTCCCCCCAACCTGAGCACACCACAGCCTATTAAAGCAGCACCCAACAGTGCTCCCAATATCATGACATCGTGACATACACAGTTAGGCATGTGGTAGGCAGGTAGTGAAGCAGCCAATGCTGCTGCTGGTCAGTCATTCAAGGCCTCACAGCTGCAACTCTACAAACAAAGCATGCACGCACATTGGGAATACTGATTGTAGAAAAGTACTGACCTCTCCATCATAACAGCATTGCACAACATACTAGTTGACCTCAGCAACAGCATACAGCTCCACAACATGCTGCCCTGCCTGCCCCATGCAACATTGCTGCCTTTCTTATGTCAGATCTCACATAGCGATACCTGCACTATTGTACACGCATCTACTTTTGTGTACACACTGCACATTGTGGGTGTTTCCATGGTGTAATGGCCCACAGATGAACCCAACCACATGACTGAACCAGGAAGGGATAAAAGCAGGCCACAGACCACAAACAGTGTCTCACACCAATGGTGAATGGAATGATGGAAGAACCAAAGTTTCTAAAGAGCCAGAAGGGGAGAACCCTATTATCCTTAGTGGGATATTTCTATAGGAGAGACAAAGACATTTGTGGTAAGGTGTATTGGAGCTGTAGCCAGTACCACAAGTACCAGTGTCCTGCCTGCCTGCACACAGTGGCAGATCATGTCATGTACCAGTTCCACCCACACAACTATGTCCCCAGTGCTTGGGAGATAGGCATGAGGACAGTTGTGGGCAATGTCCAGGACAGAGACAGGTCCAGTATAGAGAGCTCAACCCACGTGATCATCCAGTGCACATCCTGGGTGTTGGATACTGTGGTGGGCAGGCTGCCTGCACTGCCACTGCTCAAGAGAACAGTGCAGTGAGTGCATCAGGCTGTGAAGGGCTGTCCTGCAACCCCAGCCACTGCTCAAGATGTTGTCATTCCACTTGAGTATTGGGTCATGGGGTGGGGTAGCCCTTTCTCGTGCGCGATAGTGGACCACCAGCTGACAGGGTGCTGGTCTTTGCAACACAGTGGTCCTTATGCTTTCTGGGTGACAGCAAGGATTGATTCCTCGACAACACCTCACCACCCATCTTCAGGCAACTGTACACGGTACACTATATGCGTGCAGACATTGTGGTGCCTGCATGTACATCCAGATGTGCGGCCACTGAGAGCAGGAGTATACTTGGGTCTTCGTCACAGTGCAGTGACTGGTAGGGGCTGTACACTAAAGATGGCCCTGATGGATTTTGAAAGGGTGGCCTGGCGTGGGTTCACTGCTGACTTCCAGGAGGTGGCAGTCAAGGGATGTTTTTTCACTTCTGTCAGGTGGTGTGGCACCGCATTCAGCATGCCCTTGAGGTGCTCCACCGCTATGCTGCAGATGAGGAGTTTGGGCTACGGCTCTGGATGGTGTTCACCCTCGACTTTGCGCCTGTGGGGGATGTGGTGGACATATATGGTACCCGCCGTGACATAGTATTCTACAGGGAGAATGTTACAGCCAGTACTCAACTATGTCGAGGATACCTGGCTTGGAAGGGCCATTGGCTGGACCACTAAGAGGCACCCTCTGTTCCCACTGGAGGCACGGAACACATATAAGGCCACCAGCGCAGGGTTCGCACGTATGCATAATGCAGTTGAGGGCTGGCACGGGGGCTTCAACACCCTCCTCAGTTATGCCCATCCAAGCATTTGGCAGTTTATTGATTGTAGCCACGAGGAACAGTGGCTCAGTGAGCTCCACATGGAGCAGATTGTCTCCGGGTCCAGTACTACCTCCAAACACAAATGTTACAAGGACCTGTCCCAGAGAATAGAGGCCATTGTCTGGAAGCATGGTAAGCACAGCATGGCTGATTACCTAAGGGGGGCTTGCCTATAACTTTCAGCTCCAGGTGTAGCTGGCTGTTGCTAAATGCTGCGCCCCTGCCCCTACAATGTGCTGAGTGATGTCTCCCAGTCAGATTTCCATGCTGACCACTGTCACTTGTTCCTCCAACCACAGCAGTGCTTGTTCATGTCTGCGATGTATGTGTGCCACATCAATGCAACTGACTCCCATGCGTACCTGTGTGCGGTTCTGCTGCTGTCTGTGCTGGTAACTGTGTCTTGCTGTCTGCAATGTGCATGCCCACCCCTCCCCCACTGCCTGTCCCTGGTGTCCATTTGTGTCTTCAACCAGTCTCACAGCCCCCTCCCCGTGCCCCTCCCTGGCACCATCCATTACCAGCCTTGTCATGTGGAGATCCTGTACAGGCATGATTGTGTCAGCGTTTGCACTCCCGGGTGTTCTCCCCCCCTCGTGTCCTACGGTCCTTTCCATTCCTTTGCCATTCCTTAGTGTTGGTGGTGATGGTTGCATTTTCTCTTTTTTTAATTGGACCATTCGCTATTTTAATGGTCACCGATCTCAATAATGTGTAATTGGGCGTGTGATCACTTTCCTGTGCTCCTATGTCAGTCGCCCATCCTGGTTCACTGTAATGACATGGAACCCCTTCTTTTTGGCTCCCACTGCTTCCCTGACCTTTCCAGAGAACCATATTGGTCGTGTGTACCATTTTCTTTTGATTACCATTCTCATGCAAGACTTTGTTGCCTCTAGAATGGCCCCCTTGATTGCCCCCATCTTTCCACCACATCCCTGATGCTGTCCTCTCTATCTTGTCCATTCCAGCTCCCTCATTTGGTTAATGTCTGCCCTTCTGAAATCTATGACTTCAGCTTTTGATGAGGGCTTAGTTGTCCCAACAACCAGGTCAAACCATATAGAGTCATGGTCACTGGACCCTAGTGGCTTACCCATCACTCCTCCTACAACTCCCGAGTTGGTGAGTACTACATAGAGAATGGAAGCCTGCCTAGTGGTTCCTTAACCAGCTGAACCAGCAGGCAGTCCTGCAATGTATCCAGTAGGGCCTGATGTCTGGAGCTTTTGGCCACTGGAATGACCCAGCAGTATCTGGCAGGTTTAGATCTTCCACCACTACCATCTCCCCCTTCCCACCCCTCTTTCTAGTCCTGCCCCTAGCTCCTTCTCTCTCTCTTCCCCTCATCTTGGAGGTCTATAGATCACTCAGCAGTCATAGTTTCTTGCCTGAGAATGCCATGGCTGAAACTACAGCGATTCTCTTTCTCCATTACCTCCCTTGATGTTTCCATCCTCCACTGACTCTATGCCCTCTGTGACATATCGGGCTATGCCTCCTCCTTTAACTTTTCCTCCATCCCATCTAAACATGGTATAGCCTGGGACTGTAAGGTCCCAATCATTATTCTTTGTGGCCCAAGTTTATGTGATGGTTACTAGGTCCATCTAGTATCTGTCACCATTGACTGGGGCTCAGTAACTTTATTTCCCAGACGCCTGATATTAAGGCAGACCCCTTTCCATCTTTGTCCTGATCCCCTCTTGCTTTTTCCTATTCCCTCTCCTTTATTCTTTCCTAGTTTTCTTTATTTTTTATTTTTCATACTGAATGTAGGCTTTCTCAGCCCTCCCCTACTGTCCTTTTCCCATAAATGGTTAGGGGATGGAGATAATTAGGTGTTAACAAGACAAAAAAAGAGCCACAAATTTTACCACCTTGCAAGCCATGGAGTATCATTGCCCCAACATAATGTTAAATTCAGTCTTACTGTTACCCACCTTGCTGCTACTAGTCCCCAACTGCTCTCTCTTTTCAGTGGTACCTCTAGTCTCTGCCCCCCCCCACAGTCAGTTTAAGTGTCCAATGTAATAATAATAATATTTATTTGTTGTAGCAATTCAAACAAATAACAAAGCACTTTTACAATAAACCTTAAAAACTAAAAATTCAAACATTTAAAACCACCATAATGTCAGAGCTCCCACAACTAATGTTCAGGATAGGCAAGCAAAAACAGGAATGTTTTCAGTGTGGCTTTGAAGCTCTCCATGGTCTGGCACCCCCTATCCAATGAGGTAGAGAATTCCACAGAGTAGAAGCCACAAATGCAAATGCTCGGGCTCCAGAGGTCTTTAAGTGAACCCTGGGAATCTCCAGCAATCCATCATTGGCAGAGTGGAGTGGTCAGAGGGGGCTGTAGGGATGAAGGAGCTCTTGCAAGTAACTTGGTCCCTGTCCATGTAAGGCTTTGTAAGTCAGTAAGCCAACCTTAAAGGTGATCTGCCACTAAATAAGCAGCCAGTGCAGTCTGCGCAGTACAGGTGTGATATGACTAGATCAAGAAAGCCCCATCAACATCCTGACCGCAGCATTCTTCACCAGCTGCAAGCAGTGGATATCAACTCCTGAAAGCCGTAGGTACAGGGCATTACAGTAATCAAGGCAGGAGGTCACAAAGGCGTGGACCAATGTTAGAAGATCACCGGATGGAACCAGATGCTTAATCCAGGTGATATAGTCCTCCGATGATAAAAAGAGGTCTTGACGCTGGATGACAACTGAGACTTCAGGGGAAACCCCCTCATCAAAAATAACACCCAGATTCCACACCCATTCAGAAGTCAGCAGCTGGTGACCTCAGAGAAAAAGCTCAGTGGCCTGCCCAGCTGAAGACCCCTCTACCCGGCAACCTGGGTCCACCACCAAAAACTCAGTTTTGTCAGGGTTCTGCCTCAACTAGTTATCACTCATCCAGTCCTGGATCTCGGTGAGGCAGTTGTTAAACACTGAGACCACTTCCTCCTGATCAGGTACAGAGGACATGCATAGCTGAGTATCATCTGAATAGCAGTGAAAACTCAAGTCATACCACTTTACAATGTCTCCCAATGGCAGCATATACACCAAGAGTAGCATAGGCAAAAGCACAGAGCTCTGGGGTACCCCACAAGGTAGAGAGAATGCATCAGAGGAATAAATTCCTGATGCTACTCTCTGAGATCTACCAGTGAGGAACGAATGAAACCATCTGAGGACTGTCCCTGACAGACCACAGAGAACCCACAGGTGTTCCAGCAATATGTCATGATCCACGGTGTCAAATGCCACAGAGCGATCATGGAGGGCTAAAATGGAATGACTCCTCTGATCTGTCACTACCAGGAGATCATTGAGCACCAAAACCAGGGCAATCTCAGTGCTATGCCTCTTCCTAAATCCCCACTGGAGAGGATCATAGATGTCATGGATGATAAGGTGGTCATCCAGCTGCAGCGCAACCACCTTCTCAATAACCTTGCCCACAAAGGGCAGGATAGAGACAGGTCTATAGCTGGCAGGACACTCTGGGTCGAGTGAGGATTTCTAAAGGAGGGATGTCACCACCACCTCCTTCAGGGAGTCAGCAAACTCACTAATCTCAAGCAAACTCTAGACTATCTCTGCAAGAATTGGGTCAATGATCTCAACGCACCCCCACAAGGAGGCAAGTTGGGCCTGGGTCCAGACTATTGCTGGTCAGCCGCATACCCTGGATGATCCTTATGACATCCACAATCACTGGCTGGCTAAAGGCCGACTAACCAAACCAGGGCTCTGCAACCTTCAATTGATCACCACATCACCCATTAGAGCGAGCTATGTGGATCTCTGACCTAATTTCGGCAACCTTATCTGCAAAGAAGTGAGCAAACTTGTCACACTTATCCTGTGACAATGCTCTCTGAACTTGCAGACAGGCTGGATTGCACAGTCTGTCCACAGTTTGGAAAAGCTGAGCTGGTCAGTTCTGTGCAGTGGTGATCTCCCCGGACAGGAACTCTTCCTTCTTACGGAAGATCACCGATTGATAGTCTGTATAATGGGCCATCAATCTAAGCCTGTTGGTATCAAGGCCAGATTTCCACCAGCACACTCCATCCTTCGCCCCTCTCTCCTTAACTCCCTCAAGGTCCCTTCAAACCAAGGGGACTGATGGCGAAGAGTGAGGGGGCGAACATGAACAAGAGCAATAGAGTCCAGAACTGCCTCAAGGTCCCTTCAAACCAAGGGGACTGATGGCGAAGAGTGAGGGGGCGAACATGAACAAGAGCAATAGAGTCCAGAACTGCCACCACAGCCTTATTATAGGCATGTAGTAGGTTGTCCAGACCCCTGCTAGCACTTGGTAGTTTCAATAGATCCAGCACCACCATCAGGCCATCTGGGGTCACTCTCCTTAATGGGTGGTACTGAACCATCTGGAGCTCGGTGGGGGAGTAGCGCCTAACTGGGACAGCCACCTGCCAGCACATGATCTCCAGCCAACCTAATATAGCCACCCCACAAATCCTAAATAAACCCCCAAAACAACCAATACCTTTCCCAAAAATTTATACTTAAACCATCAGCCAAAATGGTCCATATGTGATTCAGATTATAATCAAGGCGAGTCCAGAATAAAAAAGAAGGCACACCAAAACCTCCAATGAAATGGTACAAATAGGAGAGGCTCTTACCCTCCACCAATCTAATAACAATTGTCCAGAAAAAAAATCCTCCAACTCCACCAGTAGCAGACATTAAAACAGTTCTGTGATGAATCATGGAGGTCCTTTCACAATCTCCCCTAAGTCTAGCAGCCAGACCTGCACATATCAGAGTGTCACCAGGTGAAAATGCAGGGAGAGTGTGTCAAAATTTACTCTGCTGAAGATCTCATATATATGCCCAAACCTCACACTGTAGCCTCCAGGCCGAAATAGTGCCTACCGGGAGCAACAGTCATAGAGACCCAAGACCAGGCCTAACCAGGTCCCCCAGGTGGAGGCTGAACGACACCCACCTAGAAGGTCCTAGGGACTCTAAGGGATCATGCTGCCCACCGGCCTATTCCTCCCCCAAGTCCCACCCGTCTATGTGCAAACCAAGGCCACAACCCCCAAACAGCACCACGGCCTGGAAATAAGGAAAGCTGCCAGCTCCAATCCAAAACCACTGACCACCAAGGAACTCAGGCCCACATGGGACCTCTAATTAGGGGGCTCAAAAGATCCAGCTATCCTCCAGTAGCCATCATCCCTGCTGCCCATTACGCCTGGCAGGGAAGCCATCCCCACAGAAAGCACCTCTGTTGTCATCCCAAAAAGTAGACCCAGTGGCCCAGCGCTTACCAGCCATCATCCACAGATAGGGCCAGGCAGCAATAATCCCATGCTGTAGAGGGTGGGCATGTAAACATCAAACTTCTGCTCCACAGCACTGCCCCCCTCTATCATCAGGTTAAGGTCACCACCCTGGAAGAGCCTCCTCTCCCAGAAGCCCCGCAGCACCCCAAAATGTGGTACTCCTCCTCCTGACACCATCCTTTCAATCACCCATTAAACTCCTCAGTATCTTCCTTCATCTTTCTATCATACCCATTCCCCTTACTCCACACAGGAAGGACCTCTGAAAAGCCAGAAAGTCCAAGTGCACCTTTAGTCTGTCCCTCAACCCATTAAAGTTCTGCTTCACTGCTTCCACAGGCTGCTTCATCAGATCATTGGTACCCAAGTGTAACAGCACCCCCAGATCCCCCCCACTTCTCCACTATCCTCTCTATCCTATCTATATCCCTAATGGCTGATGCACCTTGAAGGCATCTGCCCACTTCACTCCCCATTCTTTCTCTGGCCACTTCACTGTCTACTCCCATAATTACTGAGCCCCCAATCACTAAGTCTCTCAGATTTACCCCCTATGGTGCCACCAATTTATCCTGCCCATTTCCCTCAACAGACTTAGAATCTGCCCCTCCCTGACAGCAATCTGCTGTCTGAATGGTGTGAGACTGATTGAAACCCTTGTGGCTGTCACTCTTCCCCCATCCTCCCCTACCACTATCCAGCCCCCTGACCCAGTGAGCCTCTGGGGGAGTAGAGGTGGACCCCAGCTGAGCTGGTGCCACAGCTGAGTTATTTTGTCTCTTGCTGCTATCAACTGAGTAAGAAGCTCAACAAAAGTCCTTCAGATGGAACAGTACCCCATCCTCCAGAGAATAACCCTGCAGAAGAGCACCCCTCAGTGCCTATGACTATCTCTTCACTGTACCTCATCTCAATACTGACTATATGATACAACAGGACTACTTTATGTGTGGACTTCTGTTATATCTGAAGCACTTTCTACACGTCCTTTACTTAACCCCTTAACCCTTGGTTAATTGCAATTATATATTTGTATGATATACATACTATAATAATATAGTATTTGTATACTATGCATACACATAAAATAACAATTTAAAAATATATGCATTTCTGTTTCACTTTTACCATCCAAATGTAACAGCAAATCTCAGTATTCTAGAAGTCAGTAGGCTGCTACTTCAGATGATCTACTGAACTAGAACACAATGCGGCACCTTCACAATGTTTTTTCTTTTTTTTTTTGCACCGTTGTCCACCATAATTGTAATCTTATGAAGTGTACTGTATTGTATTAATGCCCAGGACCACCTTGAAAATGAGCTTGCTCAATGGTGTTTATGCCTGGTTAAATAAAGCGATTGATCGATTGATTTAATGATGCCAAGAAAGCTATTTCTTAGAAACAGCCTGGATCTAGCTAAAAAATTGTTTTCAAGAAATGCCTTTTTTAAATTTAATGTACTTTCTTTATTTTCATACTGTCACAACAACACAAAGAGTACATACATGTGTACAGGGCTAACACCGGGATACAGAGTAGATACAATTAAGAAAGATGCATGACTCTGTGCACAACAGAATAAACAATACAACACAACACTACGTACTATACACAAGACACTAAACAATTAACCTCTACCCCCCACCCCCTCCCACCAAACCCAAATACCACTCTCGAGGCATGCTCAGAAGTTATGTAAAGATCACTAGGGCTAACACATGCTACGAAGAGCAGGGGAGCGGCCTAGTGTACATAGGCCCAAGGGCTATTATTGCTCTACACTATAACTTACCTGACTGAGGAGGGCTGTACTGACAAAAGAGCCTCTAACTTACCCCACTTTTTGGAATAAGATGGTATATGGTACCGTAGTCCAGCAATTGCTTTTTCCACTCTTAAATTAAACAGGACATCATTCAACCATTCTGTATAACCAATGTTATCTTGATCCACCCAATGCCGGAGTACCAGCCTTTTAGCAGACAGAGAGATTAAGGAGATATGATATCTTCTTTCCAGAACTGGTATAGTGGATAGATTGCATAAAATGCTGATCTCCAAAGTGAAACATTCCTGCAGTTCTAGCAAAGGGTCAAGATTGGACTTGATTCTGTCCCATAATGGGGCTACTTTAGGACAGTCCCAGAATATGTGTAGAAGATTGCCCTCTGCTGCGTTACATCTAGAACACTGGGAAGAAGGAAGCTTGCCCATTCTGTTTAAGTGAATAGGAATGAAATATATGCTATGCAGGATATGGAATTGTGTAAGATGCAGTTTATCGTTGGACACAAATTTATACATGTCAGACCAGATTGTTTCCCCATTGGGAGTTAGGTTGAGGAAAACAGAGGCCCAGTAATTTACCTTACCTGATACCTCTGGGAATACATGAGTAAACACCAGGGAGACCAGGTGAGAAACAGCGTGGGGCTGCCAAGAATGAGACACAACTTGAGAGAGGATGGTACTGTTATTTGTGGCCCATACAGAGGATCCAAACCAAGCCACTAGCATGTGACGAAGTTGGTATATATGGAAAATACACTTCCTGGGGAGCTTAAGTTGGGCCAGAAGGCCATCACTATTAGGTATACATCCATCCATCAGGAGGCCAGAGACCACCTTATCTTTCAGTTCCGGGTAATTGGTATGGGATAACATTTTCCCTGTGACTTTAAAATTTATGTTTCCCCAAAGAGGTTGTGAGATGTCTAACTTGCAATTATATTGCATTGCCCTACATAATTTGAAATGGATATGTAGTGAGCTACGGATAACCGTACCTTTAAAGCAGGGAGGCAGCTGATTGGGGTTGATATAAAATAGGCTATTGAAGGAGATTTCCAAAGCTTGGAGTTGCCTCCTCTCAATCAGTAGCCAAAGTGGCACGTAGGATGTTTCCTGTCCCAGGTTTAAAAGCCAGCGGGCATATTTAGAGTGATGACTAGCCAGATAATAAAGGAAGAAATTTGGTAATTAGAGTCCCCAGAAGATGCTTGGGAGCCCCAAGTTTAACATATGCTTTACGGGGCTTTTTCTGGTTCCAAATGAAGCCAGAAATAGTTGAGTGGAGCCCGTGGAAACAAGTATGGGGAAGGAAGATATTCAGCATGTTTATAGGGAAAAGATGCGTGGGAGTACATTCATCTTAATTATACTAATACAGGCTTGTAACGATAAGGGAAGGGCACTCCACCTGTCGAGGTCCTGTTTTTTAACATCAACAATTCTATCAAGATTAAGCTATTTCATCATTGACTGCTTCTGAGATAAGAAAATACCCAGATATTTCAGTTCCAAAGTCCAATTCATGCCAAAATGAGGGTACTTGGCAGGGAAAGTCCTAGCATTAAGGTGCATAATAGTGGTTTTATTCACATTTAATTTGTAACCCGAAAGATACCCCAAATCCTGGAAAATGTATAGTATTTCAGGGACCGAGGAATTTAAATTGGCTAGGTGCAGTAGGATATCGTCTGCATAAACAGGTATTTTAAGTTCAAGATTCTCAACCGAGATACCAGTGATAATATGGAGGCCTTGAGGCAGCGAATTAGGGACTCAAAGTACAAGTTGAATAGTAGGAGAGATAAGTGGCATCCCTGCCAAGTACCTGAATGTAGGTAGAATCCCTTGGATAACACTCCATTACAATACACCTTAGCTTGTGGTTTAGTGTATAATACCCGAATCCAGTCAATAAAGGTGGGGGGGGGAAACAAATTTCTTTAATACTAAAAACAGGAAATCCCAGTGCACTCTATTGAATGCCTTCTCCGCATCCAGGGATACCAGTGCCATAGGTGACACAGCCTCCCTGGAGGTGGAGCAGACATGCGCAAGTTTTCAGATGGTCAATGGAGAACCCACCCTCATAAGCCAACCTGCTCAGGCCCAATTAGATCCTCCCATACCTGTGCAATTCTAGCAGAAAATATTTTGGCCAGGATCTTCATGTCATAATTCATGAGGGATATAGGCCAATAGTTAGTGACCCTATCCACAGATTTACCCAGTTTGGTTAGCACAATAATTAAGGCCTTTAACAGGAAATGGTCAGTGAGCCCTTTTTGACAGAGAAAAGTATATAGATGGTGTAAAAAGGGGGTTACTTCCTTGACCAACACCTTATAAAAACTAGAGGGGAGGCTATCTGGACCTGGTGCTTTATCAGAAGGCAAGGACTTAATGGCTGCAGTAATTTCAAGAGGAGAAATGGGGTGTGCTAAAAATAGGGCCTGTTCAGGGGACAAAGTCAGCAACAAAATAGAGTTTAAAAATCCTGAATAGCCTGCTCCGTAGGTAGGTGAGTCTGAGGACTGTATAACTGGCCATAGTATTTATCAAACTCATTCGAGATATCCTTTGGAGATGTCCTAAGGGAACCATCTTCCATAGACGATATAGCTGGGATAAGGTGGGAAGCTTCCAGCTGCCGTAGGCGCAGAGCTAACAAGTGGCCTGCCTTATCACCCTGGTCTACACATGTAGAGTGAGTTCTCGAAATAGCATATTCAGCATGCTCCCAAAGGATCTCAGCATACTGATGCCGCAATTTTGCCAGAGCTTTTTCTCTCTCTTGGAAGGAGTCCAACAGGGAGTCCTGCTCGAGCATCTTAATAGACTTCAACAGGGACTGCAAGTGGGCCTCCTGTTTCCTCTTTCTGGTGGTGGCCATCCTAATAAATTCTCCCTGTATAGCACATTTGAAAGAGCACCATATTTTGTCAATGTCTGATATGGACCCCATATTATTCTCCATATACTACTCAATAAAGGATTTTATGGTTACCAGATTCTGTGGGTTTTTTAGAAGTTGGACATTTAGTTTCCATATGTGGGGCTGTGTGATGTTAGGGGAGGCTGAATATTCTAGCCACACAGGGGAGTGGTCCGATATAACCCTGGGGGAAATCCCCCATCCAATACCCCGAGTAGTGAACTAATGTTAATCAGGAAAAAGTCTAATCTCGAACAGGATTTGTGCACTAAGGAGTAAAAAGAATATTGGTGATCCTTTGGGTGTATAATGCTCCATGGGACACAAATACCCCCGATCTCCATGAGCTATTTTAGTGCAATCTGTGAGGGGGATAGTTTTCTAGAGAGTGAAGTCAACCTATCCAGGTCAGGTGTTTGGGTCACATTCCAGTCCCCAGCAAGGAGAACTGGCAGGTGGGAGTACGGTGTGAGAAGATTTATCATCTAAGAGAAAAACACTGGAGAGGGAACATGAGGACCATAAATCCCCCCTAATAGTAATTCTGTATTATCTAGGATCCCATGTACTAAGATGTAGTGACCATCAGGATCTGCCATGCTTTGTTTTACACTAAAGTTAGTACCCTTAAAAAACAGTAAAGCTACACCCCTCTGTTGGGTAGAGTTCCTTGCGGCATAGACTTGACCCACAGTCTGTCACTGGAAGAGCAAGCCTTCCATCACCAGAAAGTGGGTCTCCTGCAGAAATGCCACTTGACAATAGAGGAGCTGGAGATGTTTAAGTATTAGGTGCCATTTACCTCTGCTACGAGCCCCTTTAACATTCCAGGATATATAACGCATTAACAGAGGCTTTTAAATTGAGTAACCAAAGAGCATAACAGTTAAAAGAAGGATTATACCTTGCAGATCTACCGTTATGGGCTACGCATCCCCCCCTCAAAAAAAGAACATAGATTCCCATACATTCCCCAAATCTAACATCCCCCCCACAAACACCCTCCTTTATCCCCCCTTATAACACAAAGCTATATACAGCGCTGTTCCCCAGCCCATATAACTGCTCACTGAAAACAATTTGGACTGCAATGTTCATAACTGCAGCCCGAGCTAGAGCTTCCCTCCCCACCCTCCCCCGCACCTCGCTATGTACAATTCCAG
This sequence comes from Neoceratodus forsteri, assembly GCA_016271365.2. NCBI lineage: Eukaryota > Metazoa > Chordata > Ceratodontiformes > Ceratodontidae > Neoceratodus > Neoceratodus forsteri. The sequence continues at coordinate 1,372,922,178 of CM057456.1, forward strand.
CCAGAACATATAAACAAGAACCCACTTATAAAAGGAAAATAAACTGTGACTCATATCAACAGCCAGAGAATAATAAACGCACAAAATAAAATTAAAGTCCTGGGGGACTGAGCCAGTTTGTAGTTCCTAGCCCAGTATATGTAGAACATGTCCTTAAAATTAAACAGGCCATAAAATCTGGCCTATGTCTGCCTATTAGCATTGCTAGGTAAATACGACCCACTAAACCAAAATGCTCCAGGTCAGGATTACTGGTCCATGTCTATGGTGATATAAAACCATATCAAGGAAATAAGTCACCAAAGTGGGTTGTAACCGAAGGATGGAGAAAAAGTGACCCCATACTACAAGTAGTCCCAATCAGGTGGAGAACTTGGAAAAGACTTGGGAAACACAATGACTGAAACACTCTCATGTTGTACTGTATCACCTCTTGAAACGGCGGGATTCCAGTCAAATAAAGAACAGAAAATCACCCCGTTCACCAATGATGAAGTCCCAAAGTCCAATGAAAAAAACCTTTCAAGGTATTCAGGTAGTTCCTGGGATCACTGACGTAGCCATCTGTCCTCCAAGAAAAGTCACAACCCTGGTGAATTGCTTCTATGCTTGCTAAAACAGAGGAAAGGCCCCCACTTCATTTAAAGAGATTGGAGAAGTGGCTTTTCAGGCACTCATGACTTGCTCTGCAGTATCAAAATTAAGCCAAACATCTTGGTGCATTACTTGGAGAGTGGTCAGGTACTTAACTCGGTAACAAATGTCCGCGGCAATAAATTTGACTACTACATGGTGCAGTTCAGTGCACTTCTGCCTGATCGATCTGGGCAAGTCCTGAGCCACTCTGATATTCTGGCCCTCCCACTGAACAGCAATCAATTCCTGAACCTTTCCCAAAATATGCTGCTTGTCCAGGAAATGTAAGGTTCGGAAGATCAGGGGCCTAGGTGGAACGCCTGGTGGAGGCATCTGGTGAAAGGCCCTGTGCGCCCGCTCAATTACATAGGTTGGGCCATTGGGAGAGGGGCCCGTTATTTTCGTGAAGAGTTTCTGAATAAATGTGATAGGGGATGTACCCTCCTCCCCTTCTGGTAAACCAAGCACAAGATTGTTTCTGTGCGATCACCCCTCTAAATCTTCAAGTTTACTTTCAATGCTTTTAATCCTGTTCCTTAAGGATACCAGCTTCGGCTCTGTTCTGGCGACAAGATCATTGCTTCATTGTCAGTGGTGCGTTGTGATAATGTGGCCAAAGAAGCCATTATGCCCTGAATATCCTTGATGAGTAAGTCCAGTGACATTTTTAGTGGCGATAGTCCCTCGAAGAACCTTTCCTCAGTTAAGGCCATCTGGCTGGTAGCTGGGGTAGCAGATTCTGACACTGCGGCCTTGGATCGCTTGGCAGCCTTCTCTCTGGTGGGAGTTGATAGCGGGGTATGAGAGGGAGGCACGTCTCACATCTCTTGCTCCATTTTGCAAAATTTAGGCAACAGAGCTGCTTTAGTTTTAGTCTGGGACAATATTTGTGCCAGGATTGCCTATTTTCTTGGCGTAAACAGCAGAAATTAGATGTAAAATAGTTGTTTTGCAAGGCGCGGGTTCGGGAGCTTGGAAGAGCGCATCTGTCTAGGCTGCCTTCACATGGTCTCTCCAAATGCTTTCTTTTTAAACAAGAAATCAGCAGCCCAGAAAGCCCACCAACCAACACCTCCGCCATCTCCCTCAGCACCCTGGGGTGGATACCATCCGGCCCTGGTGCCTTGTCTACTTTCAGTGGCCTCAGTCCCTCTAGGACTCTACTTGCCTCAGTTCTTCCATCTGTCGCCTTCTCTCCTCCTGTCCCCACCCTCCCAGCCCATGCTGGTAGCGGTCCCCCCTTTTCTTCTGTGAACACGGAACAAAAGTATTTATTCAGTGCTTCTGCCTGCTTCTCCCCCTTTTCCGTCCACTCACTACCCCTTTTTATCCTCACTATTGTCTCCTTGCACTTTCTTTCCTCCCTGATGTATCTGAAGAAGTCGTTCTCCCCCCCTCCATTAATTTCCTGTGCTAATCTCAGCTCCCTCTGGGCCTTGGCTTCTCTCACTTTTCTGGTCACCTCCCTTGACCATCTTACATATTCCTCCCTGTCCACTTCATTCCCTGTCCTCCTAAACCTCTGGTGAGCCACTCATTTTGCCCTCACCACCTCCACAACTTTGCTGTTCAACCAGCATGGTTTTCTTGCTCTGCTTCTTTTACTCTGTGTCTTGGTGCAGGCCTCTGTTGCCTCTGTAACCCCTGTTTAATAATATCCCACTTCAGCTCCACATCCATCTCATGCCTTATGCCCTCCAGTTTCCCTTTCAGTACCTCCTGCATCCTCCCACAGTCCACCTCCCTGAAGTTTACCACCCGAGTAACCGATTTCTCTGGCTCCCCACACCTCGTGATATTAAACCACACTGTTTGGTGATCGCTGTCGGATAGTGAGTCCTCTACCTTTATTTCCCTCACTGCCTCCCCATTCGACAATACCAGATCTAAAGTGTTCTTTAGCCTAGTAGGTACAGTAACAACTGTGTCAGGAGACCATCCTGGGTCGCATCCAGGAGCACTTGCTCCCTAGCACTGGAGATGACCGGAGTGCTCCAGTCAACCCCCGGCAAGCTGAAATCCCCCATGATGACCACCCTTCCTTTTCTACATACCTTTTTGATTTGTCCCACTAGCTCCCTGTCAAGCTCCTCAGACTGGGACGGTGGCCTGTATACCACACTAAAGCTTAGTTTCCTACCCTTTGAGTCTAGGAGCTGCAGCCAGATTGCTTCTGTTCTCCTTTCTTCTCCCTCATCCCTTGTGCATTTGATCCTGTCCCTCACATAGACTGCCACCCCACCCCTCTACCCTCCTTACAGTCCTTTCTGTATAATTTGTATCCTGGGATTGCCAGATCCCAGTCCTGGTGCTCAGTTGCCCATGTTTCTGTGACAGCTGCAATATCCACTCTCCACACTGCTAAGAGTGCCTGTAGCCCAGCGGATTTGTTTCCTAGGCTTCTTGCATTCAGTGAGACCACCCTCTATAATGCCCCCTTCCCTTCACTAGCCTCCATCTCGTCCCTTCTACTCACTCCTTTTTTGGCCTCCCTGAGTCCTTCCCTGCTAGCCTGGGGGGTAGGCTGTGACTCCACTCTATCGGATCCCTGCCTACCTGCTGTCCACTTGCCACCCCCTATCTAGTTTAAATCCACCCTTGTTGCAATATACCTCTCCAGTCTTTGCTTTAATACCTCCTTCCCCTTCCCACTAAAGTGCAGCCTATCCCTTGCAAACAGATTGTTATTATCTCAGGTACTTCCCCAGCTGCCCACAACCCCATACCCCTTAGTTCGACACCATTCTACCAACCATGTGTTCAACTCTCTAATCCTCTCCTTTCTCACTGTGCTTGCACAGGGTACTGGGAGCACTTCGGAGAAGGCCACAGACTCCCCAGTCTCCTCACACAACCTTCTCACTTCCTCAGTCCTCTCCTTTGTTACCTCCACCGTTTCCCCTGCTGGGTCATTTGTCCCCACATGTACCACAATGTGTGGTTTCCTTCTACCCCTCTTTACACACCTTAGGATTGCCTATCCTGCCATGTCTGCCTTTAATCCTGGTATGGACTCCACCCATATTCGACTGTGCCTCTCCCCCTTGCCACCCCATCTGATCCCCTTGAGTATAGAGTCCCCCAACACCAGTACATCCCTCCTCTTTCCCTGTGCCTGTCCCGCCCCCCGTCCAGGTTCTCATTTTTGGAGCCACCTCAGGGCCGTGTTTTGCCATGTGCCTGTGTGTCTTCCCTCTGTCCCTCACAAATTAAGATCCCTCCCTCTCCACCTGTTTGACTGCCAACCTCCCTCTCCCTTCTCATCTCTCCTAGTATTATCCCTTCCCCTGTCACACCATGCTCAATCTCTCCACTAGTAATGCCCCTCACACCCTCTTCTTTGTGAGTGCTATCCCTTGTGCAATCACCTCCTGCATCCTCTTTTCCATGTTTTTCTAGCAAATTTAACATGTTCCCTATCTCCCTTGCCTTACTATGTGCTTTCTCCTCACTCCTGCCTACTGCTGCTCCTCATTTTCTAGGTTCTACTAGAGTCCACCTTCCATCAGCTGGCTTCCTATCTAGTTTGCCCCCTCCCTTGACCCACTCTTCCTTCTCTGTGGTGCCCCCACAATACTCTGAGATGTCAGCCCTCCTACCGATGAAATCCTCCCCTCATCCTTCAACCTCTTCAGCTCCATGCCTAGCCACTGAACCTCTTCCTTGAGCCTCCTTAGCCTGCAGCATATTGGGTACCCTCCCAGCCTCCACAATATATTCATCTGCATTGCTGCCCCACAACCATTGCACCCAACAATCCTACCCATGGTTCACACTGCCTATACAGCCTCTGCAAACTAACTATCCCTACAGCAAGTAGACAGCCCATATAATAGGTACTTAGAGCCAGTTTGTCAACCTAGAAGCAGAAGCACACCCAGACATGCTCCAGTCTCCATCCCTGCAATGTCTTCTGCCCTAGCTCACCATCAAATCATGGATAGCTGTGGTAGAGTGTCATAAGGCAGTAATGTGCAGATGCTAGGGAATTATTGATGGCATATAAGACCCTTTTATAGCCATCAATTGCCCTTTCTATTCTGGTCACACAAGCAGCTAACATGCTTAAACTGATACTGGATCATCTCCACAGGTGGGGATCAAAATGAGGAACCCAGTACTGGAAAGATATCATCACATCATGATCTGATTAAACTATCAAATCAGGTTTGACATAAAAATTGTCAAGCCCTGTTGCAAAGACCAGTTCCAATATGTGAACCCACTTGTTTGTTACTGAGGCAACAGACAGTACAATGTCCAGCATTAAGCACATGCTGGAGAAGTTGATTTGCAAACTATTCTGCATTGTTATCTACCCAGCTGTTCAAGATTCATGATTTTCGAGTCTTTAATCTTGACCCAGGTGTTAAAGTCCCCAAGCACCACAGGCTTAGGGGACTCCAACGTCACTCCAGTAACAAACTCAATAAATTGTTGTAGAAATTCTCCCTGACATAGCAGGGTGTAATAAATGAAGTGGGTTTTTAGCCCTGTGGCTGTGCTACACTTGATGGATATACATTAAACAGACCTGGATTAAGCAAGGTTGGATGTGATGTAGCCAAGCAGAAATCTAAAACAGACTGCCACTATAGCCCCCACTCCCGTTCTCCCATCTTGGGCAGTGCACCACGGAGTAACCCAGTGGGATGGCCAATGCCAGCCCAGGTCTCAGAGGAGTCTGTGACAAATCACATAGTATCACAGTTTTATTTCCCAAGGATCTCACATTACAAAGAAAAAACTGACAGGGAAGCATGGCTACCTTTTTTTATTTTAGTCTTTGGTAACTGGGTAAGGCCCACTAGGCACAAGTGCCTATTTTCAGGGGCGACCTGGGAGCACTGGGCAGTTAAGTGACTTGCTCAGAGTTACACAGTATGCAAGTGGAGGTTGTGAGAGTCAAACTCAGGTCTGGTCTGCTGGATGTATCAAGCTCGTTCATGCCTCCTTCTTCTAACCTCTAGGCTATACTGCCAGATACTTTGTCTTGAACCATCACCATTTTTGGAATCAGATGGCACCAGGAGAAAGGGGACGAGGCAGAAAGAACCCCATCCATGTCCTTCTTTTACCTGCTGCATCTTCCTACAAAGATCTTCCAAGCACTATCTCCCTTTTACATCTTTATTCCACTCCATCTGCCTCATCCCACCTAATACAGTGCATTACACTTGCAGATAGCCATCCTGTAATCCTACTAAATGGGAAAATAAAGCACTAAAACTTCTGACAAATAAATAAGCAAAGTACTGTAATTAATCTTCAAAAATATCTATCTATAGCGATATAAATATAGATATAGATATAGATATAGATGTAGATACAGATAAAATACATGGATGGGACTTGTGACCCTGTTAAAAAGTCTATCATCTATTTCCTCATATCTCACACCAGTTAAAGCCATGAATTCTGGCCATCAAGTAAGGTCATATATCATGGCCCTTCTTGGTATTTGACTTTAATTAAAGCCGTGGTATACAACATTTCATCTGCAGGACCAGTCCTCCTCTTCCAGCCAGCTCCCATAAAAACATTCAGTGAACTGCCCCAATTAAGGACACTCTAAGTTCTTTGCTGTTTTTTTGTAGCCACCATTTCGTCTTGACTTTTATCCTGGGCCGACCGTCCACTCTCAAGCATACACTACAAGGTATCTACAAACCGCATGCAAACTCGTGCATGGACTAGTTTCATTTTTTTTTTTTACAACTGCCACCTTTGATTATTTTCTAATAGTCCCCTGAGTACAAGAAACTTAATCCACTGCCAAAACAAGTGGTGTAACTTTTTTAATTCTGCAAGAGAAAGTTAAAGCTGTGACTCCAAGCATGTGCATTAAAGTCAATGTTAATGTGCATATCGAGTTACAACTTCAACAAAACTAACAGAATTAAACCTGTTAGAACACTTGTTTTGACTGTGGATGAGTGTGAAGAAGTTTACACACCCAAGCTCTCAGCCATGCCAACTGAAAAATGCATTCCATTCATGATCCTCCAAGGCACACAACTAAGGGACCAACGCCCTAACCATAACTCCTTATATAGGAGGACCATGCATGATGGAAAAGCAGGAGAGACAAAATAATGCAAAGCAAACCCAGATATGATTGCAAATGTGATCTACATGTAACCCCTACCCGGTCTGCCGTTTGTATCTGACAGCAATACCAGGTGGGCTGGGTTCGGGGAGGAATAGGTCACTCGGCACAAAGGCTAGGTTTGGCTACTCTGCACAGGGTCACCCAAGTAACTCCGAACACAGGAAGCAATAACTGTAATGTCCAATACCAGAAATGGGATTCTAAAGTGTAACTTTTATTCACATCCAAACAGAATAAACAAAGCATAGATGGACACCCACGGGGCTACACTCCTGGTAATGCAGATTAAAAGAGACCAGAACACTTCCTCAACACTTTAGCCCTCAGGCTCTGAACACACTGGGCACACGCTGCTTTGAGTTACACAGCCCAAACTTGTACACTGTTCTGGGTTTTCCCTGGCTCGGCTCCCTTGCCAGCCACTTGGACACCTTCCATACTTCATGGAAACATTTTCTGGTGGCTCCCTAAACCACCTAAGAGCACCTCAGCTCCATAAGGGAACTTTCCTTTCAATCTCATGTCTGGGTACTTTCTTCAGGCACTGGTCAAGTACCTGAGAGAAAGCAAAAGGTGTCTCAGAGCAAATCCATAGAGGTGAATTTGGTTACTACTGATGGGGGGTCTCCCACCTCTCACTCCCACAGTTCATACCCAGCCATTTCTCTGGACAGTAAACACCTCATCCTTTAGCACTTTGCTGTGTATATTTTTGCTAAATGTATTTCACATTCCATCTACCTGCACTGCTTCTCATTTGTACTGGACTGGACTTCAACGTACTTTTAAGTGGCATTGTCCATTACTCCAGATCCCCCACTGAGTTAAGCAGTCCAATCCCCACTTTCTTTCTTTCCCTTTGTGCTGGACTTGAACATACTTATAAATGGCATTGTCCATTACTCTAGACCCCACACTGAGTTAAGCAGTCCAATCCCCACATCTTCCAAGTGTACTTGGCTGTTTTTTCCTGACCCCACAGTAACAGTCCCTTCAGTATCCTGCTGTTTCAGGTGAAAACACTTGGCCCTTTTTCAGAGCGAACTCACCCTTTGGTTGCAGGTTCCCCACAGATGTTTCCTCTACAAGGAATCTTCCTCTCAGATCTTCTGGTGCCTCAGCACAACTCAAAACAGGCAGCTTCTTTCCCTTAGTTGGACCCGGGGGGGGGTTGCCCCTGGAAAACAGGCAAACACCTTGCCCCCATCCCCTCAGGGATGGGGCTCTGAACCATTGAAAGTGGTCTCCACCACTTCAATTACCAGTTCCTGTGTTCCTCTTCAGGTGGAAACACACACCTTACCAAAAGTAGCTCTAAAACAGAGTTTAAAGCTCTGCGAGCCTGCACACACTCTGCTGCACTACAGTCTCTCTCTAAGACTGCACACAGACTGGTTCAAATTCCCCAATGTTCTACTCTAACCTCCAACTGCAACATTCCAGTGTGGCTTACGCAGCTGCAACAGTTCTAAAATGATGTCATCCCTCAGTCTCAACTGAGACTGAGAACGGAGTGAGACAGTGTGAAATCCATTTAACTGGAGTTTCACAAGCTGTCTTCCCTGCCTACCACTAGGTCTTACTGGGATTCTAGTAACCCCGGGTAACGGGGGTTACACTCACCCTGGGCCAGGAAAATGACTGTCCGCAGTCATTAATCACCCGGCTTAGACCATCTCGCCCCATGTGTTGACTACGGGAGGTAGCGCTACCTTCTCCCCTACCATGTGCCAGCACAGGCAGACAACACTAAGGGCCTAGAGGCCTTTGGCTGACATATCAGCCTCTACTCTACCCACTTACTATGGGTACCTAGTGGCTCCGGTAGAATTGCCCAGAGCATAGTCCTAATAGATCAGTACTACAACCCCTACTGCAGGTCAGGGCCACAGCCTGTCTATCCCCCCTAGCCCTCTAGGGAAAATCTGTCTGCCTCAAACTCAAATCCCAAAACAAAACAAACAGGGGACCATCCCGACCCTGGACACCATGCAACCACACACCAGGAGCTAATACCATACCATATGCATTACTCCCACACTCCCCCACAACCATACCTGTGGAAGAAAAAGTTACACACAGTAACAACAATAACAACAGTACTTTAAACACAACACACTAAAGTACTAGTGAGGGACTCTGATGAGTCCCTCCTCCTCTTCTTGTCTTCTCTTCTATCTTCTTCAGGAACACCTGCAAGAAAAAGAAAGACAACACACACTCCTAGTCTGCATACACAGTCTATCTAAACCCCTACCATCTAAACACTGGAGAATCCCAAAAATATTTTTTTAGAAAAGTAGAAAACACATTATAAACCTTAGGAAACAGTAGAAAACAATGACATTATTTACAATACATCATATTTGGGGGATGGAGTGCCCTAAAAGCCCCATTTAGTACCACAGTGCCAGAAGGCAAGTCCATTAAAGAGTCTCTCCTGGGCCGGAGCCCGGTGAAGAACAGTTCTGGCAGGCCAAAGTCCCAAAGGGGAGAGTCTTTGAGGACAGTTCAAACATCTGCAGTCTGCTAGTGTAGGGTGTGTACTGCAATGTCATAAGAATAGAAAAATCTGGACTTACCAGTTCCTTGTAGAATGACAACGGCACCAACCTGGTCCTCAGCCGAAGACTCTCCCTGGCAGCATTCTTCCGATACAGCTGGGTGGACATCTTCCGGGAATGACAGGAGGGCACATCTGGAAACTGCTGGGTTGATGTCATCTCTGGAGATGGAACCTTGGAACAGGAACAAAAAGGAAAACAGCTGGTCTGAAGTCATCTGATTACCAGGTGATGAATCAGGATACAGCTGGGCTGGTGACCTCTCTGGATCTGAAGTCATCTGGTGGGCCAGTCGATGGATTCTGGGAAGTCAGTACACTGTAGAACTGATGAATGTGGGGCACCTGAGTCCTGGACGCCTATACTGACGGAACAACATAGGTACTGCAATGGCTGGAGTGGCAGCACTGGCTACCACTGCTCTGCTTTCCATTTGGTAGGCATGGGCACATTCACAGGAAGGTCTTTGCATTGTGGCCAATAGCACAACGGGTCAGGTGATTGAATTGTTACCCTGTGTGGGCGTACATAATTCACACTGTGAAAGGTTTCATGTCTCTCTCTATCCACAATTCGAACAGTGTCCATTAACAGTGTCCTGCCTCTTTTCCACTGGCTGTATTTTTCATGAAACATTCTGTTCCTGACATGCTTGTTTGCACCAGGATGCACACATTTCATTGCTTCTGCCCAAATCCAGGACTTCCTGCTGTTCTCAATCTCCTCCCAGACTCTCCGAGGAAAGGTAGGAAAGGACATCCCATAGATTTCATTCACCTTCCTACGAACCAGTCTTTCCTCTTTACTAGCTTTGGTCAACATGAGACCTCTGGCCTGTCTTGGGGGTGGCCAGTCCTGGTTCTGCCAGCTACGCATTCTCAAAGATACAAAAAATGGATCCCTAGCTTCTTCTTGCACAGCCAGGGCAGTGGCATCACCACTCTCTCCCATGCATTCCTCAGAGGCAAGAGCTTGAGGCTGTGTACTAGTTCCTTTTTCACAAGGCCACATAGGTTCCACCTCTTCTTCTTCCTCACTGAGAATCTGTGCCCAGGAGTGAACAGTCATCCTCACTCCTGAGACTATCCACTCTTCGCTGGACGTGGAGGTCAAAACCTCCCATTCAAAGGCCTCCCTCATCTCATCTTCTCCTATGAGACTTGGGCTAGGCCTCGCTTTCCACAGGTCTACTGATGCTCTTCCTGAGATGCCTCTCTGTGACTCAGAATCTGAATCATCCCACCTCTTGCTCCCACAATTCATACCTGGCCATTTCTCTGGACAGTAAACACCTCATCCTTTAGCACTTTGCTGTGTAGATTTTTGCTAAATGTATTTCACATTCCATCTACTTGCATTGCTTTCCATTTGTGCTGGACTTGAACATACTTTTAAGTAGCACTGTCCATTACTCTAGACCCCACACTGAATTAAGCAGTCCAATCTCCACTTTCTTTCTTTCCCTTTGTGCTGGACTTGAACATACTTATAAGTGGCATTGTCCATTACTCTAGACCCCATACTGAGTTAAGCAGTCCAATCCCCACATTTTCCAACTGTACTTGGCTGTCTTTTCCTGACCCTACAGTAACAGTCCCTTTAGTTTCCTTCTGTTTCAGGTGAAAACACTTGGCCCTTTTTCAGAGCGAACTCACCCTTTGGTTGCTGGTGCCCCACAGGCATTTCCTCCACAAGAAATCTTCCTCTCAGAGCTTCTGGTGCCTCAGCACAACTCAAAACAGGCAGCTTCTTTCCCTTAGCCGGACCCAGGAGGGTTGCCCCTGGAAAACAGGCAAACACATTCCCCCCATCCCCTCAGGGATGGGGCTCTGAACCACTGAAAGTGGTCTCCACCACTTCAATTACCAGTCCTGTGTTCCTCTTCAGGTGGAAACACACACCTTACCAAAAGTAGCTCTAAAACAGAGCTTAAAGCTCTGAGAGCCTGCACACACTCTGCTGCACTACAGTCTCTCTCTAAGTCTGCACACAGACTGGTTCAAATTCCCCAATGTTCTACTCTAACTTCTAACTGAAACATTCCAGTGTGGCTTATGCAGCTGCGACAGTTCTAAAATGATGTCATCCCTCAGTTTCAGCTGAGACTGAGAACAGAGTGAGACAGTGTGAAATCCATTTAACTGGAGTTTCACAAGCTGCCTTCCCTGCCTACCACTAGGTCTTACTGGGATTCTAGTAACCCTGGGTAACGGGGGGGTTACATACAAAAAAGATACTAACCATTCTCATGTACTATATAAAACAAATCCTAGGAATGTATAGTATATGAGGATATAATGCCACCTCAGGAGCTACTTAACTCAATAAACCCACTCGCCCTTCAGGCTCATGGGTTATTGGCTAATTAGCCTCTTTGATGGCATTATATTCTCATATACTACACTTTTCTAGCATTTATTTTCTCTGTATACACACACACACACATATGTAGAGACAGATGTATATGGACATATAACTTACAGACTACAGTTTTGTGACTTTATAACCCATGTGAGTGAAGCTCAAGTGGTTTATAAAGTTGTAAAACCCTGTGATTATAGGATGCCCCTGCACTACAGAAACACTACTGGGACAAAAAACTACAGTCCCTTAAGAACCCACTACACTACAGAAAAACACTACATACCTACTTAAACGAACATACCAATGCATTACGGAAAATCTCTACACTATAGAAAAACACTAAAACAAATCTCTATACTACAGAACATAATTACACTGTGGAAATAGCAAAAAAGCGTACAACCTAATGCATTATACAAAATAAAAGATGGCAAAGTCTGGCATACTCGTGAAATAATACCATCTCATGGTTGCAAAACTCATAAAGACCACTCGCCCTTCAGACTTCTAACTTTATGACTTATTTGACTCCTCAATGTTGTTACTTCCTTGTATACCACATTTATTTTTTTCTGTACTGCATGGCTGGACTCTTGTCCCCATAGAAAAAGCCATCATATATTTCCCATACATAATGGTAGCCAATTAGTATATTATGACGGGGATAGTGCACCCCAGTGTTGGAATGGTGTTCAGTGACACCAGGGTGGGCACCATTGTTGTCTCTACCTATTTGTTTTGGGGGATATCTGAAGGAGAGGGGGTGGAATGAAGTGATATTGTGGGTGGGCAATCTAGTCTGCTATTATTTATTTTAATCAGACTGGGAAGCAGGCAACCTGGAGGGAGAGGGGCAAGAAAAGCAGTACTGGGGGCGGGCACCCAGGTCCCCTTGCCAGTTTAATAAAGAACACTGGGAATGGGGTGGGCCACTGGGAGGGAAAGGGGAGAAAGAAGCAGTACCGGGGGTTGGCACCCCCTTCCCTAAACAAAAATTGAAGTTAGATACAGACAGATAGATAGACAGACAGACATGTATGCTGTGACACATGCTGTAATTGAAGCTGACAGCATGACTATAGCTGTGGCCTAACATGTCAAGTAAGTCCCACTGTTCTCATAATAAGAACAGTGGATGTAGGTGTCATTAGGGAATGATCAGGTGAGTGAAGGTGTAATGGTGTGGGGATGAGGGGTGCTGGGTGCTGGGTGAGGTCGGTGCAGGTGCTGGGGGGGGCAGATCCCTAATGGACCTTTTTTTCAGGTCTTAAAAATAAAGATCAATGAGGGACACTTTTCTTTATTGTATGGGGACAGAAGCCAGCACTGGTGATCGGACATCCCAGTGTCAAGATGATCTTTGGCAGCAATGGGGGTTGGCACTCTGGTGTAGTCACATATATTAAACAAAGGAGGGTGAGTGACATGAAGGGAAGGGAAGCAAGAGAAGTGGTATTGTTGATGGGCACCCTGGTCTGCTTACAATAAATACTGAGAATGCAGGTAAAGGAGTCATTGGATATGATCAGGTGAGTAAAGATGTGAGGGTGTGCTCAGAACCAAAATTTCAAATCCTTATAACTCAGAAATGGATAGATAATTTTCACCAACTCAATGAAAGGCACCATTCTAGGGCAAGCTTTTTCTACACTGAAAATTGCAGAACAAACTTCCAAATCATCTGGGCTATAGGTGCGAGCAAAAAAGAAACAGAATATATCATTGATTTTTCCACTTTTGGCCCTATCCAGATCTCACAATCTAGACATCCGAGGAGCACAGAACTTACCAAATCAAGAGAATATGCCTCCCAAATCATGCACGCAAAATGTTGTGCATTTTCTTTGAACAAGGGTGAAGCTATTAGGGTGAAAAATTTGGGGTTTAACATTAAACATCGTATTCTACCTTAACTATGGGGGCACTACCGTGCACCTATAATATACAGTATGTCTAGATATAGACATACTGTATATATACATATGATATGACTGGTCAGACTCAAAATATGCAATGTTACATTATCTTCACATGATGATACTGTAACGCCTCAGTGAAGCTTACAAGACTAGGGCATTGCAGTACCCATAGCACAGCATTTGGTAGTTGCTCAGGAAAAAAATGCATTTATTTTGAACTGTTTAGAAGTTCAGCCCAGAGGGGGGAAAAGAAAAAAAAAACATTCAAACCTTGGCTATGCTCTGAGAACCTTTCCTGTAGTTTGCCACAGCATTAGCTGCACTATGCCCCTGAACATTCTGAAGTGGTTCCAGGGAGCACTCCAAACACAACCCAGAGGATATTTAAAAAATACTGAGCAGTACTGACCTGGTGGAGCAGAGGGCTGAGGCACTGGCACCTTACCTCTCACTATGCTGGTGACCCAGGTTCGGGAACATACTCAGGGTGCCGGGGGCTGGCAGGGGAAGGAGAGAATTGAGCATCCGGAGGACTGCTCTCCTCTTCTTGGGTGGTTGGGTGGGTAGCCCTGCTCTGTCAGTGTCCCTTGGTGGAGACCAGGGGGTACTACAAGAAGCGGTGCACAAGAGGGGACCAGAAAAGCATGAAAATCCACGCATGCTGTCTGGATGACAGCAGCCCAGCTCCCTGTGTCTCCCAGCTGAGATACCTCCAGGCTTCATTTCCGTGCCCCGGTAAAGCTGTAAGGGAGTGCTATATGTGCTCCGATCTCTCCTCCTGATGGCCCAGCATGATATGGGAGAGCTTCCCCCCTACAAAGGGATACGTCCAGGACAACCGGGGGCATCGAAACAGCTGGATGGTGGATCGGTCAGGGGGAGGCAACAACAGGACTTGGCCGCCTGAAGGAGAGGACGACAGCGGGCATGTTGGAGGAGGTAAAAGAAATAATGCAAAAAAAAAAAATACTGAGAAGTTGATTTTGAGGCAACAGAGAGTAAGGAGACTACTAGAGACTGTGTGTGACTGGAGAGCTAAAAAGAACAGCAGGAGCTTACCTGAACCTTGTGGAAGCCCTGCAGGGTCCTGGCCAGTCCAGTCAAACAAGTTATGCCTTCTCCTCCTTGTCCAGGGATGCAGCCCATTGGGTCCAGGGAGCAGCAGCAGAAGAGTGCAGTCTCGATCACAAGTTCATCCCCCTTTAGCTTTGTGTCTACAGTAGTGATGGCTGCAGTGGTGAGAGACTGAAAGAGTGAAAGAGTGAAATAGAGGTGGTCAGTGGCTTAAGAGGCCAGTAGCAGAGGCAGCAGCATTGGGTATTAACTGGGTACTGAAGAAAGAGAGAGTGACAGCAACAAGCAAGAGCCAGTTGGGCTCCTTCAGACATCTTCTCCCTCAGCAGCCTAGTATGGACAGTGAGTTGGTGACAACACCGCTAGGCTTAGACTTAAAAGAATAATTGTTTACATATTATAACAGTTAAGTGCCAGGTGAGGCATGTGAGCAGTGACACCATGACATTTGGGGCAGGCCCCCAAACTCAAATACTACCCACAGGGCATGCCAGGGGGCCAAGTGTTCCACCTGAGAGAAAAGAAGGGGCAGAGCAGACTCCAGTCAATTGACCGCTCATTGGGCAAAGTTGGACTCATTCCATAAGGAGCATGGAGACTGTGGGGGGCAGGTAAGCTTCAGCAAAGGGAATGCCAAGTCAGGCTGGAACAAATAGTGCAAAGCAGCCCGGTAGCCTTGTAAGGCAGCAGTAGTGGCTGCCATAGGCTCATAGATGCCAAAACCAGTGAAACCCCTGCATGATTGCTCATGCCTACAGAAACTGCTAAATAATTGACATTTTGTTCAGTTTGTGCATCAGCTTATCAGAAGACACTCAATAACCCTATGGACAGGACTGGTAGCGCTGTAAAAAGGTACAATACATACTTGACATTTGCATGAATGTGAAGCCCATTTAAACAACGTCAGCCATTTGACACTTTGCAAAGATAACTGACTCCTGCATAGACTGTATCATTACACACTGCCAGCTTATCTAGTCCCAGTCTACCGGCCAATGGACAAGAAAGTTAAAAGAGAGAGAATGTGGTGTACCATACCAGACCTACACTGTTTCACCATACCCTCTTCAAACTGTATGTCACTGTACCAACTGGGAGCACAGACTTCCCTCAGCATTTGTCACCACCCATTCCATTGCATCATGTCTGAAGAGGTGTACGTGTCAGTCTAGGGTATGACTGATATAGTCAGGACCACGTTCATTCCATCTGGTCCTCCTCAGAACCCACCAGTGAGTTAGGCAAGGAACCACCCTAGGTTATTGATGGTCTGAAGGGGGAAGGGTATTGCATCACTGCAGCATGAAAACTTACAGGAGAAGACATTCAGCTCCAGAAGAGGATCTCCTACCCCAAAAGATACAAAGAAGGGTCTCCAATCTCTAGAAAAAGATATTTAACAAAAGTTACAGAAGATCTCCAGCTCCAGAAAAATATCTCCAGATCCAGGAGAGGATCACCACCAACAAAAGTTACAGAAGAGGATCTACAGTTAGTTTAATCTATTTTCTTCAGTTTGCTTCTTTCTTTGAAATCATGTCTGGCATTCCAGGTGTGACCTTCAGGCCAGCACCACAAGATAAAGTTCTACAGTTTGCTCCTTTCTTCAGATTCTGTCTGGCAGTCCAAGTCTGAACTATAGGCAGGCCCAGGAAAATAAAGTTCTTCAATTTGCTTTCTTCAGATCTAACTGGCAGTCCAGGTATGGTTTCTAAGCCAGTGCCAAAGATGTTGTCCACAGAGTCCTCATTTAACCTCCTGTTGCTTATGTTCTGTATGCCCTTTAGATTTATGTGTTGGATACAGTAGGGAATACAGCTTAAACTAAACCTATAGTTAGCCTACAAACTGCAGCAGCTACTGCAGAAAAGCCAGGTTAGGGTTTTTTTGCAATAAAATACAATTTTTGATTACTTATTGTGTTAATTTAGCAGAAAAGGATTGTGCTGACTGTCCTGTCAGACAAGCTGCCCACAACCATCTCACCCAGAGACAGAGTCTTCCTATGCATAGATTCTGCTAATGAGGGCTACCAACTAATGGCAGAGTTGGTAGCCCTCATTAGCATAACCCCGCATACAGAAGGGTGCTGGATGTGTGCATAGTGGCTGCAGGCTGCTGGTCAGTCAAGGTCAGTGCAATCCTTTTCCACTAAAATAACACAAAAACAGGTTAAAAAAAATTGTATTTAATTGCTAAAATCCCTAGTCGGGCACTTCTGCAGTAGCTGCTGCAGTCTGTGGGTTAACCATAGTTTTCCTTTAAGAGTCCTTGTTTAAAATACAAGGATTTTGAAAGAGTTTAAGATTCATTGCTTAGGGTCTGTGTATTCATATAAAATATTCATTGCAAAAAACTTTGTTAATGCATCAGTTAGGGTTGAGGTGACAAAAGTAGGGAAATGATGCATTAGGGTTGAGACCCTAACACCCCCCACCCTACCACCCCACCCCACTCCCACCCTCGACAGACCAATAGTCGACAGGGTGTGCCTTGGGGTCTTTGGCCCTAACTCAATTCAAGAATGCATGGGACATACATAACGCAATTCTGGTGGGGTTAGGAAGAAGTAGGCTGTTGGTTAACTATGATCTGCACCTTATCCAATAGGTAAAGAAATGGGAAAACTAGGTGGGCCCAGTGGTCCTTATCTGCTGTTGAAGTCTATGTTTCTATGTTTCAATGTTTCTATTGGGTCATCACCATATGAACAGGGATTTTGGCACCTCATGAACAAGGATTGGCTTTTAAACAGGGATTTTGACACCTCACAAACAAGGATCAGAAACGAGTCACAAATAAGGATTTTCAAATTAAAAAATGGTAATTTTTTGACTAAACTAAATGGAACAAAAGCCATGGGTTTGTAGAGGGCATCGCCCTGAACAAAATCCATACTTCAATCTCCACAAAAGATATCCATTGGGCAAGTCACATTTATTTTTTTTGGAAAAATTGAAAACAAGATGGTGGCTCGCAAACAGGGATTTGTTTCATACAAACAAGGATTTAATTAATCCCTGTTCATAAGCTATCAAGATCCCTGTTCGTGAGCCCAAATCTTCATTCAGCGCCGTGCAGCAATCCAAAAGACAGAACTGAGCATGCTCAGAACCCAAAATGTCAAAACTGAATACCTTTGGAACGGATTCATATTTTTTCACCAAGCCAGTGCTGGCTTGTTCTTTGTGGCCAGCTCTTTCCACCCTGAAACTTTCATACCAAAATTCTAAACAGTGTGGCCGCAGCGTGATGAGGAAAAATCAGCAAAAATGGTAAAAAAAAAGTGACTTTTACACTTTTATCACTATGTGTTGCGCAAAATCCTCACATCCGATCAAAATGAAACTTGGCATATCAAGATATATACCCCACATGACCAAGCATGCGAAATTTCATACAAATCCGTTGAACAGTTGCAAAGTTATTAAAGTTAAAATTTGAGGTTTGACATTAAACTGCCTACTCAGCCCTAACTGTAGTGGTGCTACTGCATCACTATAATAGAATACTGTGCATAGCCGAAGTCTCCTCACATAGAGTATATCTTTTTTCAGAATGTATGCAGTTATTTACAGCGCCAGAAGTTCAATAACATTAATATATCCCTTCTACAGCCTGCTGTAGTTCTGCTAGAACTACTATATAGCATAAGTCTGGTTGACATGACACATCTTCTTTACGTTATTCTAAACAACATTTGGACTCGCATCTGCCTTTTCTTATAACAGCTGCTGGCTCTACTGATTGTTGTTAATAATAACTTCTTAATAATAATAACTTTATTTTTATGATGCCTTTCAAGTACCAAGGCGCCTTACAATTTAAAATCAGAAATCAAACATTAATAAACAACTGTTTAAAATAAAAACATCATCACATCATCCATCAATCAATTAATCATTCACTGTATGCCTGGTGCCACAGAAAAGTCTTTAGGGCTTGCTTAAAACCCTCCACCATTGTGCACTCCCATAACTGACAGGGTAGAGAATTCCAGAGGGTAGGGGCCGCAAACATAAATGCTCTGGCCCCAGATGATTTCAGACACACCTTTGGAATCTCTAGCAACCCCTCGCCGGCTGAGCGGAGCAATCGCCCAGGGCAGTAAGGGACCAGGAGCTCTTTCATGTAGTCTGGGCCCAGTCCATGTAGAGCTTTAAAAGTCAGCAATCCGACTTTGAAGGTGATCTGCCACTGTATTGGCAGACAGTGCAGTTCGCGCAACTCTGGCGAAATATGACAGGACCAAGATGATCCTGTCAGAAGCTGGGCTGCCATGTTCTGCGCCAGCTGCAAGTGGTGGATTTCCACCCCAGAAAGCCCTAGGTATAAGGAGTTGCAATAATCTAAACGCGAGGATATAAAGGCATGGACCAAGGTAGAGAGGTCGTTAGATGGAACCAGACATTTAATCCTGGAGATATTCCTTAGATGATAAAAGGAAGATTTGATGACAGCCAACACCTACGAAAGCAGGGTCAGCCCTTCCTCAAAGATTACCCCCAGGTTTCGCACCCATTCAGAGGTCAGGAGAGAAACACCCCCAAGAATGAGTCCAGAGGGTGACCCAACCCCCAAACCCCCTGTCCAGTGACCAGGGTCCACAACCAACAACTCAGTTTTTTCAGAGTTCAACTTCAACCAGCTCGAATCCATACACTCCTGGATTTCTATGAGACAGCTATTAAAGACTGAGAGGGCTCCATCCTGGTCGGGCACAAAGGAAAGGTAGAGCTGAGTATCATCAGCATAGCAATGAAACCTCAACCCATGCCTTCTTACAATGTCTCCAAGGGGCAGCATATACACCGCGAACAACATCGGTGACAATACTGAGCCCTGAGGAATCCCATATGACAGAGAAACTGGGTTTGAGGAAAAAAACCAAGATACCACTCTCTGTGTTCTTCCCATGAGAAATGATGTAAACCACCTGAGGACTTATCCCGACAGTCCACAGATGTACCTCAGATGGCCAAGCAGCACCCCATGGTCCACAGTGACAAACGTTGAAGAGAGATCCAGGAGAACCAAGATAGAATGGCTCTTCCTATCTCTAGCCATCAGGAGATCATTGAGCACCTGAACCAGCGCTGTCTCAGTACTATGTCTCTTTCGAAAACCAGACTGGAGAGGCTCATAGATATCATGGATGGTCAAATAGTCATCCAGTTGTGCTGCCACTACTTCCTCAATCACCTTCACTAAAAGGGAAGGTTAGAGATTGGTCTGTAGTTTGCGTAGCAGTTTGGGTCCAAAGTAGCTTTCTTCAAGAGCAGTATCACTGCCGGTTCTTTCAGAGAGCAAGGAAACTCTCTGGATTCCAAGGAGCACCAAACTATCTGCACTAGGACCGGACTGATGATGTCAATACAACCCAAAATCAGGGAAGTTGGTCCAGGGTCCAAACTAGAGCATGTAGGGTGCATGCCCTGGATGATCCGCATGACATCCATGAACTCCAGGCGGTTGAAGGCACTCCAAGAAAACTGAGGAGCAGTGACCTCGTGCTGATCTAAAGCAATGTCCATAGAGTGTGCCAGTTGGAGCACCGCCCTGATGTCGGCCGCCTTAGTAGCTAGGAATCAAGCAAGATTGTCGCACTCTATTTGTGAAAAAGCTTTCTGGACTTGAAGACAGGCTGGGTTGCACAGTCTGTCCACAGTTCGGAACAGCTGAGCTGGTCGATTCTGAGCTACCGCAATCACCCCGGACAGGAACTCTGCCTTCTTACGGGTGATTGCGGATTGATAGGCTTGATAATGGTCCATCAATCTGAGGTGGTCAGCATCAAGGGCGGATTTCCATCAGCAATGCTCTAGTCATCGTCCAAGTCACCGCATCTCCCTCAATGCACCGTCAAACCATGGGGATCAAGGGTGAAGGGAGAGAGGATGAACACGGACTGGAGCAATAGAATCCAGAGCCATCTAAATGGTCGTATTATAAGCTGTCATGAGGGTCTCTGGGTCATTGCTCGCCACTGAGAGGGATGAAAAGTCAAGTACCACCGCTAGGCTGTGACAACTTATATCTTGTAAGGGGCGGTACCTGGCCATCTCCACAGGGGTAGGCCTACGAAGGGGGGTGCTAAAACTAAACCCCATGGTGTAGTGATCAGACCACCCAACTGGTTCCACCTCCAAAGTCAGATGCTTCAATCCCTAGGAGGAAGACTAAGTCAAGAGAGTGTCCATGTTTATGAGTAGCAGAGGTAACCACCAGTGTGAGGCCCAGAGATGTCATGAACTGGAGGAAGTGCTGTCCAAATTGCGAGAGTTCATCATTGATCCAGGTGTTGAAGTCACCCAGAACCATCAGTCTGGGCGACTCAAATGCCATATCGATGACGAAGTCTGCCACTTCCTGAAGGAATCGCTTCTCATCACCGGGTCGACGGTAGATGAGGGTGATCCGATAACCTACACCTGCTACTATGGTACACTCAAATGACTCAGTCTCCTCAACTAGTACATTCGGGAGGTTAAGTTCAGTCTTGAAACAGACCACAACCCCCCCCCCCGCGGTCCAATCGTGGACGGCGTATCACTGAGTACTCGGCTGGAGTTAAAGCTGCAAAATGAGGCCAGAGTTCTCATCCAGCCAGGTCTCGGTGATGCATGTCAGGTCCACTGTTTCAACAAGATCCACAATAATTGCAGTCTTGTTTTTAATGGACCTGGCATTGTATAACACTACCTGAGCTGGACGAACCACTCTGGCCGCCCAACCCACCTGCCCACCACAATCGGTAGTGCCCTTAGGTATGGAAACCAAACATGGGAAACCACGCTCTGGATTCCATTTCGCCCCAGGGCGTCTCCTGGATCTTACTACCCCAATGCGATGGCCCCCTCATTCACCCTCCTCTGTTCGTACCCCCCCAACCCCTCCCTCTCCTACGCACAATATCCAGCATCCTACAGCGCTGGTATTAAAACTGGCTAGGAGGATGGAAAATGGTCGGAGGGCATGGAGACCAGAGGGTGAATAGCACACAACCGCAGAGATAAGCATCCCACGTATTCAGGTGACCCAACAAAGTGAACAATCAAATAAATACCCTCAAATAAATACTCTCAAAACCCAATCCCAAACCATAAAATAACCACAACCACCTAACACTTGTCACCAAAACACATATTAAAAACAGACCTCTTCTAGGACTGTACAGATAATTCAATCCAGTACTAAGTTCACAAATAAGTGCAGTCAGTCTTAGATACAAAAGTCAAGATGAAAGCCCAATAAAGGGCTGCCACTTTAGAAACTGTAAATTAAAAATAAAATAAATATACACCAAACAGAGACATAAAAGAAAAGACACAAAAAGATAATTCTCCAGCAGCCCCTCACTGGGTATGCCAGAGTTCAAAAAAGTAAAAACTGATGATGTTCAAACCCCCAGGCCCTCTCACAGCCTGGGAGTACAGAAAATCAAGGCACTCTCACTGCCCACAGTCGAAATCCAAATAGTCGCCTCAGACTGGGCATGCAAAGAAAGCGGTAATTGAATCAGTAATGTAGAGAAACCCAGGCCCTCTCACTGCCAGGGAGTACAAGGAAAGACACTCTCACTGTCTGAAAAAAAAATATATAAGTCTGACTGTATTTCTGAAGTAGCTGGAGGATTATCTGGTGATAGTCCAATGAGGGTGGAAATCCAAGCATATTGTTATCGTTGAACTAGAAAAATACACCTATGGATGGTTGGTGTAGTCACTACAAAACACTGCACAAGTCTCAGCATGAGAGGACGTCCACCTTGCATTATTTATCATCAGCATCACACCAGTCCCACACAGTGCTGAGAACAGGAGGCACAAACCCAGCAGTCTGTTAGTACTGTCTGAGCACTGCAAGAGAATACTTGGCATAGTCAGCAGGATTCAAAGAGGAGTTCAAAGCAGGATGAGAACCCACAAGGTGCTGTTTGGGATGGAACATGCCAGAAGTACACTGAGCAGATCAAGAGAGGATCCTAGTTTGTTCCCAAATATGGAGACATGTACAGTATGTTTGGGAGTGGCCAAATAGTGATAAGTAACACAGGAGCCTTGTAATGCAGCACCAGTGGCTGTGATAGGCTCATAGAAAAGGCACATAAATATTCATTCAGTGCAGTGCCTCATGCAGCACTCCACAGCTGAACAGAATTAAACAGACAGTACCAAAAATACACAATTTTTTGGTGTATGCTGCTTTTTAAAGCCTGCTAATACTGCCTAATGGAAGTCTGTCAGGTAAATGCCTAAATGAACTGCGTTGTTTGAGCATTTGAAACTGACTATATAATAAATGCACTCTGCCTAACAGTAATAGACTGCAATATAAAGTGAACACTGCACAGTAAAAACCAAACTGCATAATAAAGGGAACTCTGCATGTTTGACAGCAAGAACAGAACTGCCTAAACCAGTGAAACCCCTGCATTGTTGCCCATGCCTTTAGAAATTTCTAAATAATTGACAATTGCATGAATGTGTGGTTCAACTGCACAGATAATTGATTGCTGCATAGACTGTATTGTTGCACAGTGCTAGCATGCTATCCCCAACCAGTTAACCAAAAGACAAGCAAGGTGAGAGAGAGAGAGAGGGAGAGAGAGAGAGAGAGAGAGAGAGAGAGAACTTGGCATACCTGACCAATACTTTCACACCTTAGTCTTTTCGAACTGCATGCAACTGTACAGACCTTGACCACAGACTTCTGTCAGCATTGTTCACCACCTTTTCCATTGCATTATGCCTGAAGAGGTGTTCATGACAGTCTAAGATAGCACTGAGATAGTCAGGGCAGGGATACTTAATGTCGGTCCTGTTCAGAACCCATGAGTGAGTTAGGTAGGGAACCACTCTGGTTCATGGCATGGGTTGTTGACAGTCCAAGGGCAGTTCATATTTTTGCTTGGTATCCAACACAGAGTAAAGGTTAAGTGTCCCTGCTCATAGTATAAGAATTCTCAAAGACCTTAAGATTCTTTGCTTAGAGTCTAAGTATGCGCATGGCAGAAGTCTCCTCACATAGAGAATAAATGTTTTAGAATGTAAGCAGTTACTTAGAGTACCAGAAGCTCATTATAGAAGCCCCTTCTAGAATCTGTTGTAGTTGTGACAGAACTACTGAGTAGTGTAAGTTTGGTTGACGTGTCACCTGTATACTGTACATCCACTCTAAACGATATCTGGACTCGCACCCACCTCTCCTTGTAACAGCTGTTGGCACTACTGATTGTTGTTATTGTTGAATGGAACAATCCTTCTATGGATGGTTGGCATAGTCACTGCAAAACACTACACAAGTCACAACATGAAAGGACCTATTCCTCACAGCATTTATCATCACATGACATCTACACAGTGCTGAGAACTGGATGCACAAACTTAGCAATCTGCCAGCACTGTCCCAGTACTGCAATGCTTTACAAGTTGTGGAGCCACATGTGGGTAATGATAGTGCTGCATCCTCAAAGCTAAGAGTAATACCTGAGAGGGTGGATGGTATTGAGTTATACCGGCCCACCCAGAAGTGTAATGAGGCCTGACACTGCAGGAAGAGGGCCCTATAATCCCTTGAAGGTCTGGTATAGCCCATAATGCCTACCCTGGAGGGTATTATTGAGCTTAAAAAATGGGTCAATAATAACATTTTATAAAATATTTTAAAACTTAAAAAAAATAGTTACAAATTGGTAAAAATGAATACAGATGCATTTTGCTGTAAAGCAGTCTCTCTATTATTACAGTTGCAAGTAGAAGGCACTGTTGTTTTTAAGACAGCCTGATGGTTTCCTTGTGAGCCCCCCAACCCCATCCTCCTGTGACAGCTTTTTTAGTTTAGTTTTGTTTCTTTTAAAATTGAGAACTCTGTAATGGTACCCGAAAAGAGTGTGACATCCATGGCATGTGGTAGGTGTAGAGGCAGCAGGATCTGACATGAAAGCAGAAGATTGTTCTTTTCTTTCCTGTTAAGTTTTAAAATAGAGATCTCTGTTGAGGCAGCAGGACCCAGTAAGAAGATAGGGTACACTGGGCAAGGGGTGTGGGCTAAAGTATCAGGTGTGAGAGCTAAGGCCAAGCAGCAGAAGACTGAGTGCAAGACTGCAGGGTATACTGTCGGAACATCAACGCAACAACAGCAAAACCCCCACAGTGAATCCCCGATGGCGACGGACTTTGCGGCGACAGGGATTTCTCCTCAGTGGACTTTGCATCGATGGGGGGGGGGTAGGCACCAAACTCCACTGTTAGTGCGACATGGAGTTATATATTTAAAGTAGGAGGGGTGTGAGGGGGCATAGCCCCCTGCATTGTTATGCTCCAGTATGGTGGTCAGTGTCAGCATGTTGCAGGTCGTTGTTGGGACTCGTCAGTGTCAGCAATGTCAGCAGGATCAAGTTGCCATAAGGGATGTCATTGGAATTTCTGTTGCTGCAGCTTGGTGGAACCAGACTGCAGCACTGGCACCACTAGGAGATCAGTGGTACTTTTTTTTTTTTTTTATTTCGACCCCTGCAGATGGAGACTTGTTGGACTCTTGCAGCAGTTAAGACAGCGGGCAAGTATCTGGAGGAGGGGGCACAAGTAACACTTAGAGCAAAGAACACTCTGTAGTAGTGTTAAAACAGAAACTTTTTCCAAAATTGTTGATTAGGAATGTTTGTAGGACTTTTTCATTCCTGCTACTATGCTGGGGAATTGTGCAGGTAACCTGTTTCTCACTTACTATGCGAGAGAAAAAAATGGCAGATGATAATAGTCAGTATTGTACGTGGGCAGTGATTTTTTTGGAGGTTTAGCCAGGTAAACAGGAAGCTGGCAGTGGGTCTTCTTTTTAGGTGGGCATGGTTGTCTCATAAATATCCACCTTTGCAAGGCCCTTAGCCAATCAGACTGCAGTACGTGTGCAACTCATTTTCTAAAGCAATGTAAATTGTGTATTGCGAGTCAGAGGATTGCATGTTTTTTTTTTTATTTTATTTGTAACTTCCTACCTGAAGGAAGTCTCTCCAACGACTGCCAGCTCCAAGGTATCTACCTCCTGCTGTGAGGCTCACACAACTCCACACCCTGACTTGGCATCACCCCTGGATTTAAACCCCTACGGGGAAGGGCCACCCTGTCTGCCCAATGCGCTCTATCTGCAAATGTAGAGTGCCGGGCCAGAGTGGGGGAACTCGGAGTGGCGAACCACCAGCATTGGAAGTGTGGACCCTGGATGGCAGCACCATCGCCTATCCCTCGGGAGGAGGATTCTTCCACTTTTTCTGCCCCTGGAGTTCGGGCATGCAATGGTGGCTAGGCACGATGTGCCACCACCTGCTGAACTCCGCCCCTCTAGCATATGCTGCCACCATGAACTGGCACTATTACGGCCTCTGCCAGGTGCAGCTACAGTGCAGTGGGACCCTAGAACCCTCCCCAGGGAAGAGACAGCTGTCCTCCAGATGCTCGATCTCTTCCCTTCCCTGCCGACCCCTGGCTCCCCGGGCTCATTCCCGAACCTGGGTCACTGGTGTGGTGTGAGGTGTGATGTCCAGCGCCTCAACCCTCAGAGCCACCGGGCCAGCAGACGACTGCATGTTTGATTTAGACAATGCTAGTGCACTAGTTACAACTTCAAAATCTGATGCATTTTTAAAGATTTAACTGTTTTTCTTTATTAGAACTGCTGGCATTAGTTCTATACTAGTGTTAGGGTAGCTGTAGAATTGTTAGCTTCAATGATTTAAAAAGGGAACTGTGAATGAGATAGTCAAGGTAGTTTAGTATTTTATTATTTTTATTTTTAGAGAGACCAGTTTGTGCACCTCTCGGTTCAGTTCGTGTTTACCATGACAGCAATCTTCTATTGAAATTTTTGGAGATTGTTCTATCTTTACTTTGAATCTGTGACCTAACTCTGTATTCATATAATTAAATAATGTTTTGTTCAATGGCTGCTGCTCAGAGGAGTGAGCAACTCGGATTTCTTTCCTAGTTTTATGTCAACACAGCTCTGTTTGAGCAGAGAGGAACTGTGCAGTACTGCCAGCCCAATAAACATTTTCCCCTTGCCTCTCCATAAGGTGAGTATTTTGATATATCCAGGATGCTGTTGGGGTCAGTTCCACATGTGGTGGTGTTGGTTGCAAGCCACAGGAAGGGGATTCAATGGCAAACAATGAGAATAGGAATGAAAGAGAGAAGCAAAGTGCTCATATCAGTAAACTTGTACCTGATACCTGACTGCTAAATTTTATTCTGTGCTACCCCTGCAGCCGTAGTGAGAGTACAGGCCTGGGAGGATCTATCAGCTGGAATGGCCTTACCTAGCACTGCATGGTTGATATCCTGGCTTGATGTTCCTGGACAGAGGACTTCTTATCACCCCCTACCCCCATGCTGAGACTTGGTCTGTGGGGCCTGGTTAGAGCCTGCAAATTGTCTTTGTGGGACCTCCACCCAGTGGGAGAACTATGGGAGGGGGATGACAACCACCCAAGGAGAGCAGAGCTGCCTTTCGGCTGTTCAATCCTGCCCCCCCCCCGTACTGGCTGTCCAATGACCCGAGGTTGTTCCTGAACCCCGGTCGCCAGCATGGCGCAAGGTAAGGCATCCAGTGCCTCAACTCTCAGCACCACTGGACTGGCGGGAAGCCACATTTTTTAATGCATTACACATCAAGAGTGTGTAAGTACTCCCCGTGCCTATACATTGTTTTTTATAACTACTGACCTATGACAAAAAGATGGCAGCATAATTTGTGTGCTTTGTCCCAGATCTTTTAAAAATGCACTTGATTTCCCCTTCCCTGTTTTCCTATTTATATTTTCATTTTCTTGTTCAGAGTTGAATAGCAGCATCTTGCATCAAGTACAGTAGTATGATGCTATAGAGGCGTCTCCGGCGGCTTCCCCGGCCCCTCTCCTCCCCCCTTTCTCTCCCCTTACTCCTCTCTGTCCTACGCTCTCCCACTGCTCCTTTAAGTATTGAAATTGTTTGTTATTATTGATACGCATAATGACAATGGTACCTCTAGGTACTGAATCCTGCCTAGTCATAATTGTTGTTCAAGCTCACTTTGACTATGTATCCTTGTATAAGTCTTTGCTGTTATCTGTATTGATACAGAACCTTTGTAAATGAGCTTTTAGCTCAAAGGTGTTTTCTCCTAGTAACAATAAAATATAGGAACCTTTTTAAAATGCCGAGATTTTTTCTCTAAGTGCTAATGTCTTTGCTGCCTTACCACCGAAACTGTTGAGTAGCGGCGTCTGAGACTGAACAAAAAGTGCTTTAGGGATTCTCATCATTTTTGCAGGTGCTAAAATTAATTTTATTATTGTATTCTTACTGTTTTTTTATTGTTTTATTTTGAATAAAACTTCATTGTGGAGCTGTCTGGTAGTGACAGATGTGCTCTTTTTGGTAACAAGTCAGAGGAGAAAACAGCTACAGCATGACTTGTACTACCGTCTTTTTGAGTAACAGCAAACTGCTGTCTCATGAATGCCATGATAACTAGACAGTTATAACAGGAAATACAGGTAATCACCTGGTTATCTGGTTATAAAACACTCTATCCAGTAATTATAACAGTGATAACACACAGAGTACAGTAGCAGTGAATGAACGTGGGAATAAATGTTTTCCCTTGTATATCCAACACTGCTGTAAAGTTGTAGCCTTATATAATGATAACACCACAGTGGTCTGGGTGTACAAGGAAATGACCAGATCAGGGATAACAAACTCTGAGGCTAAAGGCTGAGGTGTTTATTAACCACCCTAGTCTGGTGGTTATTACCAAGGAAACCCAGACCACTTAATAATATTATGACTATTATTCTGAACAAAGTTAAAACCTACCAAAATCTGTTGTTGCACTACAAGGCATCTGTGACAAAGAAAGAACTGTTTCTCACAGATGCACTGCCATATTGCTAGACATCTCTGATTGGCTGTTGTGTGCTGAAGTGGGAGAGCAAACTGGGCTTGCTCTCTGACTGGCTAAGTACACATGTAGCAGTGAATCAGAATTCACAGGCACGGGGCTGTCCCAGTGGTGCCGAGGGTTGAGGTGCTGGATGCCTTACCTCGCGCCACACCGGCAACCCATGTTAGGGAATGAGTACGGGCCACTGGGGGTCGGTAGGGGAGGAGAAGGATCAAGCATCTGATGGCTGCTCTCCTTCTCTGGGGAGGGGAGGATGCTGCTCTCACTGCAATACCACCACCTGGGGGAACTCGGGTGGAAGGTGTAGTAGGAGGGAAGCAGAACAAGTTGGGAGGGGTGGACATCAGCCATGGACCAGAGCAAGGACATGTCTCACCATGCCCTTATCTCACTGGCCCTCCCAGTGTGCTGTGGATGCAGGGGATGGGACTGAAAAAGCAAGGAAAACACCCCATATTGGTGCCATTAGACAAGTACTGGATGCTGGCAATCAGAGGAATCCAGAGGTCAGAGCACAAGGTGTACACTCAACCGAGGTCTGGGGGAGTCAGGGGGACTCCTCCACCCTGACCGGGGAGTCATCTGGAGTGCTCAGGTTTCATGAGCGGGGCACCCATATTCACAGACGGTCCATGGAGAAGCTCCGGGGCAGGACACATTGGAGCCCTGAAGAGTGGGGCTAATGCAGGCAGGTAGGAGGATAAACAGAAAGTTGAACAAAAAAAAAGAATTCACAGCCACTGACTCAGTATTGTTCTTAGCCAATCAGAATGCAGAGCCTCTGCCCCATTATACAGTTTACTATCTGGTTATTGCAGAATGACCTGAAAGTAACTCTGCATTCTGACTGGCTAGGAACAATTTTTTTCAGTATAATTACAGATAAAGTCAGTTCATTTGTGAGGGCTATTTCACAGGTTGATGCAATATTGCCTGTCTTTTCATCTACCATGGTGTTAGCTTCCTCAGACCACAGAGATGCTAGAAGGAAAAATACATAGACTGGACAGGTAAAATTCATTATAAAACAGAGTGCAGAAATACAGGCTGCTGACTGAGACCCATTTAAATCCACACTTCAGTGCCTTACTGCGCTCTGAATGAGGTGTGTGCACAGAGAGGCAGTCATAAGCTAACATTTTACATTTTATTTGAAACTTGAAAACAGATTCTAAAAGCCATTCTGCTTTTCAAAATTGCAGCAAGGTGATTCCGTGAAGTGTGTTACCAGCTGGTATTCTTACTACCATGGCGAAGCACACTTGCATGTGGAAAGTGATTACAGTGCAATCATTTGTTTGTAAATCATCACCAGGAAAGGCAAATTGAGCTGTGGCAGCTCATTTTTAGATGCAGCCTTGAATGTGGATTACGGAAACATATTTTGCTGTTTTTTACTTTTAATCGCCCAGTCACCCAGACTGTCCCTTATCCCCCCCCCCCCACAGCCCTATCACCCTGCCATCTCTGGGACTTATCTTACTGATCCTTGCAGTGCCCCACAGTTTACCAAATTCCAACAAAGAAAATGCAGCACTCGGGAAGGAATCACCAGAGTAGATGAATTGCAGATAGTTACACCATTTATTCCATCATGGTGCATCCAGACAAAAAATACAATGGCAAATCAAATGGCAATGCCAAATAAACAAGAAAGAGCTACAACAAGCTGTTTGCCCCAGCACTTTGGTTATCCCAGCCTTCCTCAGGGGGCATGTCAGGAAAGGATCACATGCTGTACTTATATAGTCAGAAGGGTGTGACGTCATAATTCATCTCAATTTTTCTTAATTTTTACTACAAATCAAAATGCTAAAAAGCAATACTCTGACATAAAAAATATAACAAAGAATAGTGATTGTGTGAGACACTAGTACTAAACATGAACAAATATACAAACAGTTGCAACAGCACATACAGATATAAAGTCATATAATTTTATACTGTTTTTATGAACTTATATTGGCTAAAGGCTCCATACTAATGGCATAATATAAATACATCAATTATACAATTAGTACTACTTCATACTTTTCATATTGGGACCCCATTGCAAATAAGATCTATAACAGCAATATACAAAATGAAATTCTCCAAATCAATTATTTTTAATTTTTATTCTCTACTGGGATGAATATATTTAAAGATTTCAATTCCCTTACTTTCTAAATATTTGGAGAAAAATAGAAAGGAAAAAAGAAAAGCTGTTAAGGTAGACAATAGCTAGAGACTGGAAGGATCATGTGATCACCCAAAAGCTGCTGTCTGATACAAAAGAGATCTACTTATTCACAACTTCAGCTGTCAGAACTGTGCAGAGAGGGAGCCACAGATCTGTAGGAGAGAAAAGAGAAAACACAGAGGGCCCAATTCACAAAGGTGGACGGTACGGCTTGCATCCAGCCAGCATCCACCCTGGCACTGCACCTACCACTTCAGCGCACTATGCACCCAATTCATGAAGGTCATGCACATTTGCGAAACTTCAACCTGTTTATGACAGCTTGCGCCAGGCATGTGGCACAAACCCCGTAATAAGGGGGGCAGTGGTAGACCAGCAAAATGGTGGTCTAATATCAGGCCGGGGATGCACCAGCTGTGAATCTTGACTTTTGGCCGCGGGCACAAGCCCCATGCATCCTGTGTTCAGCACACCCGTGGCTTGTGCTGGTCCAAACGTTTTGTGAATCTGGCCCTGAGAGTTTGTGCATGTAGAAAGAAAAAGACGTTTTGAACCCACAGGTAAACCCATTTTTTAAAAACATCAAATTTTGGTATCGCTTTATGGTTCCATGTAATTTCCTTGCAAAACATTAGGTCGTGGTCAATTACAGCGCAATCATTAAAGCGCAATATCTTTGAGTGCACAGACTCTACAACGCATAAATGTTCATCGCATAAATAAGATAGTGTTCATTGCGCAGCCCCCTACAGTGCAGTCAGAATTCTTACAGCCATGCCGCTTGTTTGTTCAAAGTATCACAGGCCAACCATGGCTGTGCAAAGATGGATATAAGTACCGCCTGGAGCGGATTTATGGTGAAAAACAATATTGAAAGTGTCAGCAATACGACACATTTAAATACCCTGCAAGAGTACACACGAGTGCTGAAGAAATTGTAAAATATATACAGGAACATAATCATGTTCCTGATGCCGGTGCAACTTTGGTACACAAAGCTGTAAATGACTTAAAAGATAAAGCCGGCTGTTCTCTGGAGACCACCCAGCAACTCACTGCTACTGCTACCAGTGGGCTTAGCCAGGCAGTCAGTGCTAAGTTACCACCAGTTGCTAGGCTTAAGCGCACTGCACAGGGAGCACGACAGGCATCAGTGGTCATCCCTACTCAGCCTGCATCACTTGAGGATCTACATATTCCAGCTGAGTACTGGAATACTGAAAGAGGGGAGCTGTTCCTTCAGTATGATTCGGGGTAGGATGATAACCACAGATACATCATATTTGCAACAGCTAGAAATTTGCAGTATATGCGTGCAACCCCACACTGGTATGCAGATTGGACCTTTAAATGCACACACACATTATTCACACAGCTATATACAATACATGGTGTTTGCCAATCTGCAGTAATCCCCTCTGTGTACATATTGATGTCTAACTGTGCTACTGAGAGTTATGCAACGGTACTACAAGAATTAAGAAGGCTATGTCCTGAACTGACCCCCACTTTAATAATGACTGATTTTGAACTTTCAGCAGTGAAAGCATTTGCAAATGAATTTCCTACAGCTGGCACTAGGGGTTGCTTTTTTCACCTGTGCCAAGCCGTATGGTGTAAAGTGCAGGAAAACACAATCATTCACAGAAATTACACTGTTGATACTGATTATGCTTTGCACATCAGAATGCTTCCAGCCCTTGCATACGTGCCACCAGCAGATGTTGTAGAAGTCTTTGAACAACTGAGGGCCACAGAATTTTCCACGATGAATGACCAGCTGGCCCCCCAAGTCGATTACTTCGAAGACACATGGATAGGGAGGCCAGTTGCTCATCATGGTCATCGCAGTTCTCATTTTGCTATTGATTTCTGGAAATGCAACTCTGCAGTCAGCAATGGACTTCACCGAACAATAAACTCTGTGGAGGGATGGCACATAAGTTTTAATAGTCTTCTTGGTGCATGCCGCCCCACCGTTTGGAAGTTCATTAATGCATTAAAAGTCGAACAAAACTTAAATGAGCTTCATATGGAGCAATACCTGGCTGGCATAGAGCCTCCAGCTCCAAGAAAAAAATACAGAGACACAGCAAAACGGATAGTAAAGGTCGTTGAATCTTACTGCGCTATCAAGCGGATGGACTTCTTAAGAGCTATTGCATATAACTTTCAACTGCAGGTCTAATTGAGATGTGAAGGCACAACACTGTTTTGTTTTTAATATTTACCAAATTAAGGATTGACCTTTTAACTCTGCACTCTGAACTGCTGAATCCTGGATTTCATTGGTGGACAGTGAGAGGACGGATCATGCATGACAGTTCCAGCCGAGGAACAGGTTGCATTGCTTCAGAATCTCAACTGCATCGACTGAAGGTAGGAATGTTTTAAAAATCAAAACCCCATTGTTGGCGATATCAAACTTTGTACTGTTGGAGTCGTTGAGTGTTGTGGCAGAATGTGTCATGTTCTGATGTTTATTGCACTGAGTAATTTATGATGAAATGAATGTGATGAAATGTTTGCACGTAGTTGATGTGATACCTTGCTTTACGAATGACTTTCTCTGCATATGGCAGGGTGACATGCCAGGGATTCCAGAGTTTATGAACTGGCTTAATAGTAACGGTTTAAATTTGAATTTTATGTACGTAGCCAACAAAGAGACACTGGATTTTCTGGATGTTACCATCTACAGTTCAGAGTTATAACCGGAAAAGATTGAGACAAAAAATTACAGGAAGGCCACTGCCACTAACTCAATACTGCACACAACCAGTGTACATCCAGATGTACTTAGAAATTAAATCTCATATAGCCAATTTCTTAGATTGCACAGAAATTGTAGTGACATTGAGGTATTTAAAACACAGGCTGATGAATTGGAGTCTAGATTCCTAAGACAGGGCTATGACAGGGATCTTCTGAAAGAAGCTAAAAACAAGGTACTGGCGATTGATAAAAGTCAGCTCCAAATGAAAATAAATGTTAAGGTAAAAGGTTCACAGCCCATCACATTAATTACAGAGTATTATGATTGGGCAGGGAAAACTGGACATATAATTTTCTAAAATTGGTCCATTTTATTGGAGGATGATGCAGTTGATGGGAGTGTGGGAGAGAAACCTAGAGTTAGCTTTAGTAGAGCCTGTAATTTAAAGGACAGGTTGCTTCACAGTAGGCAAAAAACTGGGCCACCGGAGAATCAAAGTGGGCTACCAAGAAAACCAAATGGCTATTTTAAATGCCATAAATACAGTGTATGCAAGCACTGTGTACCAGGAAAAACATTTATTCATCCATTAAATCAGAAAAAGGTGGAAATTAGAGAGTCTATTACTTATGATACATAGTTTGTAGTACATTGTCTCTGGTGCCCATGCGATATGGTCTATATGGGCAAAACTATATGCCATTTAAAAATAAGGGTACAAGAACATGTGAGGAACATAGAAAACAAAAAGATGGATACACCTGTTGGGGCACACTTCTTCTATCATTATGATTCAAAATCATAGTGTCTCACATTCACGAGATTGGAGCATGTTATAGCACCCAAATTTGGTGGCGGCAGAAATAACATGTTTTTAGAATGAGAACGTTTTGGGATTTTTTATCTAGAAAGTGCCAAACCAAGAGGTGGTATCTTAAACCATATTAACTGTAAACATTGCACTAACACTCTGCGTTTTCTCTTTTCTCTCCTACAGATCTGTGGGCCCCTCTGCACAGTTCTGACAGCTGGAGTTGTGAGTATGTAAATCCCCTTTGAATGGGACAGCAGCTTTTGGGTGATCACGTGATCCTTCCAGTCTCTAATTATTATCTACCTCAACTTCTTTTCTTTTTGTTCAGATATTTACAAAATAAGGGAACTGAAATGTTTAAATATATTCATTCCCAGTAGAGAATAAAAATAAAAAAAATTATTTGGAGAATGTAATTTGGTATTTTGCTGTTATAGATCTTATCTGCAATGGGGCCCCAATATGAAAAGTATGAAGTAGTATTAATTCTATAATTGATGTATTTATATTATGCCATCAGAATGGACCCTTTAGCCAGTACAAGTTCATAAAAACAGTATAAAATTATATGACTTTTATATCTGTATGCGCTGTTGCAACTGTTTGTATATTTGTTCATGTTTAGTACTAGTGTCTCACACAATCACTATTCTTTGTTATATTTTTTATGTCAGAGTATTGCTTTTTAGCACTTTGATTTGTAGTAAAAATTAAGAAAAATTGAGATGAATTATGATGTCACACCCTTCTGGCTATATAAATACAGCATGTGATCCTTTCCTGACATGCCCCATGAAGAAGGCTGGGATAACCAAAGTGCTGGGGCAAACAGCTTATTGTAGCTCTTGCTTGTTTATTTGGCATTGCCATTTGATATGACATTGTGTTTTTTTTGTCTGGACACACCATGATGGAATAAATGGTGTAACTATCTGCAATTCATCTAGTCCAGTGATTCCTTCCTGAGTGCTGCATTTTATTGGATGGAGTTTGTTTTATTGTGAAAAGCTGGGTGCCTCTCATATGTCCAGCACCAATCCTGCACCGTGGTCATGGCTTTTTGCTTGAGGAGCTGACCCCGCAGTTTACCGCCTGTGGAGGAGACTCCACGCTTCCTCAAGCTAGGGAGGATTTTAGCTCAGTTGCTGGTCAGGGAGCCCAGTGAGAAGGTGCTGGGCCAGCAACAAGAGGTGGCTTCATCCTGCAGACTGGAGGGGAGGGGATAGTATTTTTTTCTGAATCTCCAACCAACGAACATTCCATGGTGGTGGCAGGTTGACAGGTGCACATCAGTGGATGTGCTGATGTCATCTACTGGGAGTGTCCCCAACCTAGAACTGCTGCTCCCAGCCTGCTCCACCACCTATGGTCACCTTAGTGGCAGTGTCATGGTGGGGCTGGCCACTCTCACTACCCCCCCAGAGGAGGATAGCATCCATTGGGATGCTCAATCCCCCCCCCGACCTGTGAGTGTCCCAGGGCTGTTTGCAAATGTGGGATGTCGGCATGGCAGCTGGTAAGGTATGGATACAGATACCTCATCCCTTCACACCACCAGGCCAGCCAGGACTTGTTTTGGTTTTGACAGAGGGAATGCTAGCCAGGGCACTAGGGAAGTCCCCTACTGCTATGATAAGTGTCATGGAATTTTTAAATTAATTTGTCAACTTTTTCTCCCACAGAAACACAGATCCCTCAGGTTCAGAAGGTTTCAAATATTTTTTTTCTTGCAGCTTTTAAGTACTTTTTAGAAAATTACTTACTGTGAGATAGTGGAAGTAGCAACTGAGCCACTGACTGGAAGGGCTCCCTCCTCCATAACCATGTGCTTTGTCACATGAAGATCTGTGAACCTTGGGGATGAGAGGATAGCTTGCTTCAGTTTGCAACAGTCCCACTGGTGGCAGCTATGGTAGTGTAACACTGACTACCAGTACCACCCCCACCAAGAGACCCATGAATTAAGTGCTAGCCAGAGCAGGAAGCCAAGAATAGAGTTGGAGCTTAAAGTAGCGGCAGTGTAACTGTGCAGAATGTTTCACTTCAGTCTCTCCTCTTGGCATGACATCACTGGTAACATTCTAAAGCTGCATTTCAAGGGTCAACTACCAGCATGTCCCCCAACTTAAATAAAAAAATATCTTTGCATCTCTAGACCACAAGAGCCAGGCACTGTAGGACAGATTTGAAGCCAGTGTATCAGATAAATCCACAGGAGGCATGCATAAATCCAAAAATGTGACTGTGACAAAGGCTTCAGTGCACAGGTGAGTGAGTTGGCTTACTCAGCCACAAGATGCCCTGGCACTTTGACCGTAATCTTCATCAGGAGGTGGGGGGATAGCCAACTCAGTTAAGAAGGGGAATAAAACCTTTTATAGGTACATTAGTGAGTGAAGAAAGACCAAGGGAGTGATAGCGAGGCTTAATAAAGGGGAAGGGGGTGGGAAGATGGTGACAGTGAAAAGGCAGAGATACTAAATGAATACTTTTGTTCAGTATTCACAAAAGAAGAGGAGGGGGATGTACCTAAACCAAACAACAGAAGCACTCTGGATAGGGTGGGTCGATACCAGTCCATTCACAGAAGAAAGAGTCCTGAAAGAACTCCTAAAACTCAAGGTAAACAAGGCAATGGGGCCTGATGGGATTCACCCCCAAATTTTAAAAGAATTAAGGGGAGAACTAGTGACATCACTGATTACCCTTTTTTACAAATCATGGGAGGAGGGCGTGGTACCTGAGGACTGGAGGAGGGAGGACGTGATTCCCCTTCACAAAAGTGGGAGCAAGGCAGGGCAGGAAACTACAGACCTGTTAGTTTGACCTCTGTGGTAGGGAAAATGATGGAATCACTTCTGAAAGAAAGAATAGTTGAGTACCTAGAGGCCAGCAGGGCACGGGACCCAAGGTAGCATGGATTCACAGTG
Source organism: Neoceratodus forsteri (assembly GCA_016271365.2). Taxonomy (NCBI): domain Eukaryota; kingdom Metazoa; phylum Chordata; order Ceratodontiformes; family Ceratodontidae; genus Neoceratodus; species Neoceratodus forsteri. Next base: position 1,372,959,433 of record CM057456.1, read on the forward strand.
GGAAGGTCATGTCAGATGAATCTAATAGTTTGCTTTGACTGGGTGACCAAAGCAGTAGACCAGAGAGGGGCTGTGGACATGGCCTACCTAGACTTTAGCAAAGCATTTGACACAGTCCAACATAAAAGATTAATAAACAAGGTAACCAGCCTGGGACTCACTCCCAGGGTGGTAGCCTGGATAAAAAATTGACTGGACAACAGGACGCAGAGGGTAATAGTAAACAGAGTCCACTCTGAAGAAAGGGGGTTACTAGCGGGGTACTGCAGGGTTCACTACTGTGGCCATTCCTCTTTAATGTCTTTATAAGTGACATTGCAGAGGGACTGGAAGTAAAAGTATGCCTCTTTGCAGATGACTCAAAGATCTAGCAGGGATGATACACAAGGGATGGAAAGGATGAGAAGGGACTTGGCAAGGCTGGAGGAATGGTCAAAAGTATGGCAGCTTAGATTCAATGCAAAGAAGTGCAGAGTAATACACCTGGGAAACAAAAACCCAGGGGAAGAGTACACAATTGGGGGGTACTAACAACAAAGAAAATGGAAAGAGATCTGGGGGTAGTCATATCAGATGACCTAAAGGTAGGTAGGCAATGTGAGAAGGCAGTAAGGAGGGCTGGGGGATACTGGGATGCATAGGTGGAGGTATCACAAGTAGAAAACAAGACGTTGTCATCCCTCTGTACAGACAGTTAGTGAAACCCCATCTGGAGTACTGCGTACAGTTCTGTAGACCCCATCTCTGCAAGGACAGACAGGATGGAGGCAGTCCAGAGGAGGGCAACTAAAATGGTGCATGGTCTGCACCAGAAACCATACAAAGAGAGACAAAAGAAGCTTAGTATGTATACCCTTGAGAGGAGGGAGAGGTGGGACATGATAGAAACTTTCAAGTACCTCAAGGGAATCAACAAAGTCAAAGAGGGTAGCATCTTTCAGAAAAAGAGATGTGCAAGAACAAGTGGGCACAATTTGAAGAAAGAGGTGGGGTGGCTCAGGGGCAATGTGAGGAAGTATTTTTTCACAGAGAGGGTGGTGGATGCATGGAACAGCCTCCCAGAGGAGGTTGTGGGGTCAAAAACAGTCGAGGAATTCAAGAATGCATGGGTCAGACATAAGGCAATTACAGTGAGGGGTAGGAGGAAGTAGGCTGTTGGTTAACTTGGATTTGCAGCTTATTCAATAGGTAGGGAAATGGGCAGACTGGGTGGGCCAAGGGGTCCTTCTCTGCCATCAAAGTCTATGTTTCTGTGGGTCTAGATGGCTGAACATCCCCTTAAATACCTACCACACCTGCAGCACAGTGTCTCCCATTGAGAGCACTGTTTATAATCAAGTTCTCAGGACAGTGCTTCTAGGAGGATGCATACAAATGAACACACAAATTACAAATAGGTAAAATAAACTGCAAAGCTGTTATACATTGATACATTTTTCTCTAACACATTATCAAATACAAATGCAGCTAGATAAAGGCTAAGCAAAAACTTGGTATAAGGTTCTCCTGTGCAATAAATAAATACATTTTTGGCTTGACCTCATGTGACAGGGTGGAATAGGATCCTGTCCAATTTGTTATGGAGAAAGTGTTTAAATGCAAGGATCTTTCCTTTTCTGTTTCTTGTCTGTCTGGTTGAGCAACCCAATTTTCCTGTGAGACTTTGGACTTGATCAACCCAACAGGCTCGCAGTTCTTTGCCTCTCACTGTCTCTCAGTTTTCTCTTGCTCTCTGTTTTTCTCCATTGCATAACTATATCTGCTGATATAAAAGTATGTGCAGATCATTGTATGAAAATGTAACTGATAATGGAATCATTTTTGTTTAGAAAATATATAGTATCACTGTTGAAATGTATATAATTCTAATTTGAGATGATTGTAAAAAGCTAATAGAAAATTCCGGAGGTTACTTGAGTGCAAATTTTTAAGCTTTTTACAAAAGCTGTAGGGGCCTCAGCAAGCACACTGTGTTCTAGCAGCTCCTGAAACTTACAAGAACAGGATGTTTGTCTAGAATGGAGGTTGAAAAGATTATAAAAGAGCTAAGCTGCAACTGCAAGAGAGATTAGAACAAGGGACACAGAAACTGAAAGAAAACTTAATTTTATTTTGCCTTTGTAAATAGTTATACTGAACAAGTTTTTTTATGATGATACTGCTAGTATAAATGCATCATTTTTGGTGAATTCTACAACTGCTCCTGGTTTTTCTATGCTTCCTGACCTGTGCCTCGAGAACACCTGTCTATATAAGAAACTGATAAAGCATTTATGACTACAACACAGGCAATGGTCTAACTGTTGCATAATCTGACAATGTTGTATTGTTTGTACTACCCACATACTATTGTAACTATTCATCCATCACAACCCTATGTAACCCCCTCCCCCCAGGTCGCACTGTGAGATGAGCAACTTGTTATTCAGTGTTTCCTCCTCGTGAAACATTTCAATAAATAAACAAAAAGCTACAAAATCTTCCAATACTCATTTTCAAAAGATAGAAGAAGACACTAACAGATGTTTAATAGATAGGGAACAGACATCTCTGTAGAGCAGTGATCACCCCTTGTTGCATTTTATCTTGTTTTTCGGAATATGAGGCAGCCAACCACCCTGACTCATGGACTGCTAGAGAACAGCTGAAAAAAAGAAATAATAATAAGAAAAAAAAAATAAGACAACAGATTAGAGATATGTCAAACTAAAACACATTGCAAGATTCAGCATTATAAGGCAAATTACAACTTATGAGAAATGCAGGTTGGCAACAACAAATCCAAATTGGTGGCTTAATTTTAATTGAAGAGCTTGAGATTCCAATCAGTATTAAGGCCTTGTGGGTACAGAGAGCCAAGTGAAAAAACACAGAAACTCTCCCTTTGCATCAATTTGGCCAATTTGTCACCACCTCTGGGCCCCCTACCAACTGATTCAAGAGCCATGAAAACAATGCCATGTTTGCTGTTATTGCATTTCTCACTATAATGCTTCCCCAGAGGAGTATGCTGTGGATATGTTCCTGCACTCTTTGTCTTAAAGGCCTAATAGTGCTGCAAATATGCAGGAGTGGACAATTATACCATGTAGTGTAAACTATGAATTCACTGTTGCAAATTAAAAAACTTCTGATTTGTACATCTCTGTTGTGTCCTTTCAGGTGGAAATGATCACTGTGGGAAATAAAAATTACAGACACTGCACCTACCACACGTGTGCATACCCTTAGGTGGTGGTGGAGGGTAACCAATGTCTGAGTAGTGTTTTGGGAGCAATACTGGCTATGAACTAGCTTGTCTCAGGTTCTCAGCTTTAGGGAATGTGATTATGTGACTCTCACCATGTTCTGAGGCCAAAATGGGGTCAGTAAGCAAACTTGGCAAATATTTTCTAATGATGCCCCCTAGCTGGCCTGATATCCTGGTAAATTGTGTGATGAAGCATAAAGGTTGTTTACTGTGTTGGTCCTTAGATTTGGGATGCAGTGTTGACCTCCTATTTTGGCTTCTTGCTTTTGTCAGTGCTACATTAGGCAAGGCAAGGTAAATTTCTTTTTGTAGCATCCTTTCCCAAAGACTCAGGGTGCTTTACAATAAATACAGCTACAAACTCTGATTAAAACAGGCAGCATATATAAATCATAAATAAACAATGAATAAAAGTTCAGCGAAGAGCCTCAGCAAAGATGAAGGTTTTCAAATTAGACTTAAAGCCTCAATCATGCGAGCAGATCTAACATATTCTGGCAGAGCATTCCACAAAGTGGGAGCTGCCACACAAAATGTTCTGCTCCCTGATTGTTGAAGCCTACAGTAGGGACAGAAAAAAAGCTTGCATTGGAAGAGCAGAGTGAGTGAGTTGGGCGGTATGGTATGAGAAGGTCTTTTAAGTAGTTTTGTCCCTTACCGTATAGTGCCTTGAAAGTTGTCAAGCATATCTTGAAGGTTATGCACTGCTGTATAAGCAATATGTGTAGTATATGCAAAACCAGAGTAATGTGGTTTCTACAAGAGGAGCCCACAATCACTCAGGCTACAGCATTCTGGGTTACCTGCAGGTGTCACAACAAACCTCCAAATAACCATAGTTATACAGCACTGCAATAATCGAGCCTAGATGTGACAAAAGCATGCACTGTTGTCACCTGGTCAGCAGAAGCAAGATGCCGTTTAATCGTGGTGATGTTATGAAGGTGGTAAAAGTTAACCTGGACCACAGCTGACACCTGATGATCAAGTGTCAACCTGTTGTCCTGGATGACCCTAAGATTCTTATCTGCATCTACAGCTCTGAGTGGCTGACCCATTGAGGAATGCAAGGGCAGTCCACTTGTCATAGCTGGGACCTGCCTACCAGGCTCAGAAATTATGATCTCTCTGTCTCTCTCATCCAGGTTAGGACAAAGCCAGTATGAGGATATCCAGTTGTTAATTTCAGTCAAATAACTGTCCAGCACCAGAACCACATCTGACTCACCAGAAGTTCCAGACACATAAAGCTGAGTATGTTCTGCATAGCAGTCAAACTCAGTGCCATACCATCTCATGATCTCACCTAATGACAACATGTACACTGAAAACAACAGGAGAGCTTGGATTGAGCCTTGAGGAACACCAGAGGGGAGCACTGCGGCCCTGGAAAGAAAATTTCCCAGGGCCACCCACTGCACTCTCCTGATTAAGTAGGACTCACACAAGCACAGTACAGTGCTGGTGAGTCCCACCTAATCCCTCAGGTGACCCAGAAGCACACCATGGTCAACAGTGTCAAATGCTACCAAGCGATCCAATATGACCATGATGGAACAAAGCTCTCAATCCCTCGCCATGAGGAGATCATTCATCATTCTGATGAAGGCAGTCTCTGTGCTGTGGCACACCCAAAAGCCCAACTTGAGAGGTTCATAAATGTTAAACTGCTCCAGGTCTTCAACAAGTTGCTCATCCGCCACCTTCTCAATAATTTTCCCCAAGAAAGGAAGATTAGAGTCACGTCTGCAATTCCCAAATACACTGGGGTCCAAGGAAGGTTTTTTAAGAAGAAGCCTCATCACTGCCTGTTTAAGGGCAGATGGGAAAACACCCTCCCACAAGGAACGCCCAACAATCTGGGGAATAATTGGACCCAAAACTTCCCGGCACTCTAAAAGAAACCAGGTAGGTCCAGGATCCAATGAACAGCTGGTGGGATGCAAACCTGCCAAAATGTAAGAACCTCTTCCTCCAAAACCAATCAAAACTCATCCCATGCAGGTAGTTTAACAGTGCCACACTGGAGGGTAGGCCCAGTAGTATGGAGAGTTGAGGTACTCAGTGCCTTACCTCTTGCCATGCCAGCGACCTTGGTTCAGGAATGGACTCAAGTCATTTGGGGCTCGGCCGGGTGAGGGAGAATTGAACATCTACAGGACTGCTCTCTTCCCTTGGGGAAGGAGTGTTGTGTGACCCACTTCTTGTCTACCACCTGGAGGTGTCCAGGTGGCAATGCAGTCTAGGGATGCAGAAGACAGCCATACAGAGGCATTTGAGGATGTCTCCACAGGGGCAGTGCTCATCCATTATGTCACTGCATGTGTGTTGCTTAGGGAAGAAAACCATGGAGGAAAAATCCTTATGGCTGCAGGATGATATCAGGTCCCTTGCACGCCCTGCACTGGTGACCTGGCACCCTGCCACAGTCCTGCAAGCCAAGGAAGTTGGCAAGAAAGTAAGTCACAAGCAAGTTGAGTAACAGGGCTTGGGGGAATAGACAGAAGGGTGCAGACCAGTGGTCATCAGGGGAAAGAAGATGGGGAAAAAAACAATGCCACCCTGGCCCTGACCATCTCCAGCCTATGACATTCCACACGAGCAGATATCCAATCTAATGGAGGACACCTTGTCAAAGAAGAAATCTACAAACTCATTTCATTTCTCAGCAGAAAAAAACTCAAGTGGAGTGCAGACAGGATGGACTTAATAACCTGTCCATGTTGCGAAAGAGTTAAGCTGGACTATTTCTCCCTGCAGAAATTATCCATGACAGGAACTCTGTCTTTTCAAGGTGATTGCTTATTGATATTTTATTATGGTAGTGATTTTTCTATGCCAATTTGTCAGCTGTAGACCAGGTCCTTCATCAAGAATGCTCTAACCTCCATCCCTTAGTCTTCAACCAGCACGTCTCATCACAGTACCAGGAGGAGCTATTTCAGCAGGTCAAGGGATGAACATGGTAAGGTGCTATGGTGTCCAAGGCAGATGCCAGAGCACCATTATAGTGCTCCACTACATTTTCAGAACCCTGCACACAAGCAAGCATCATGCCCCAGACATCCAATACCTCCAGTGTGCTACTGTAACTGCTGGACAGAAATCCCTGAAACTAATCTTAGGATTTTACCTCAAAATCTTCATTCTTATAACAGTTCCTGAAAATGTACAGGAAATGCCCAGAAGAGATCAATTGGATTAAGGAGTGAGGGTACACATTTTCAACCATAAGCAAGCTACTGGTGCCTGTGGCTTACTATAGCCCTTAATATATACTGCCATGTCACTATAAACAAATAGTGTAAGATCAAGAAAATTAAGACACTTCCTATCCACAGTACATATAAACTTCAAATTAAGTTAATTGCAATTCATCCAGTCCAGAAACTTGCAAGCCTCTTCCACAGACCCTTCCCTATATTATCTATGTATCTGTATCATCTTTTGATGTGTTGCAGGAATTTATTTATTTATTTATTTAGCTTTTGTTGACTGGGTAAGTGCACTAGACAAATCCTGCCTATTTTCAGGCACGACCCGGGGGAGGGGGATACAGATGAATGCCAACTGACCTTGAACCAGATTAAGCTGCTGGTGGTATTTTTTTAGTGAAAGAGGGAAATTTGGCCAGGACACCGGGGAAATTCCCCTACTCTTTTCAATAAGTGCCATGGGATCTTTAACATCCACCTGAACTACCACCAATCCAGGCAGATGGGACCTCGGTTTAACGTCTCATCCGAAAGATGGCACCTCAGAAGTGCAGCACCCCTCTCATGCTGCACTACAGTGTCAGTACTGGGATATTAACCAAAGTGCCAGATGTGGGAACTGAACCCACAGCCCTCTGATCTCCCGGCCTCAGAGGCGAGTGTGCTACCTACTGAGCCACTGACACTGCTAACTCCATGGCTACCGGGGTGCTCAAGCACCCACAAAGTTGGCATAAGCACCCTCAATTTTTTGATGGCAACCTGCAAGAAAGGATTACTAGGGAACCTAGGCATAGGAAAAATTCTAACCAAAACGCCAAACAATGGCACCACAAGGAAATGTGAAAAAGGATTTACTGAGGTGCAAAATAAATAACTGCCCAAAGCTCAGGATAATTCCTCAAGTGGTTTCACACCATTAGTATGTCTTCAGGAGGATACTACCCCTAGTGCCTAATCTATTAAAAGGGCACTGTTTAAAGTGACAGTGTATTAAAATCAGGTTCCATATATATGGTATAAATTTCACAGCATATGGCTTAAAATACAACCCTCTAGTTCATTTTTAGCAATTAGTGAAGCATAGATAGAGTAAAAATAAAATATTTCAAATACATCAAGTGCAGTGTACTATGTTCGGAGAGCTCCCAACAGTCCAATCCATAGACTTCATCACTTCTGCATGTCCTAAAAGGGAATATGAGGAAGAGAAAGAAAGCAATGTGTTAGTTTCTTGTATATAACGTATCATAATACACAGTACCTAATCTCACTCCTGCAAGAATTATGAATGCACCTTATGTCTTCTTTTCAATAAGAGACATAATGTCTATCTTCTCATTAAGGTCTGGGCTGTGGGCGGTTATTTATTTTGCACCTCAATAAAATCTTTTTCTCATTTTCTTGTAGTGCCGTTGTTTGCCGTTTTGTTTTGATTGTTCTACCTCTGGCACACTGCATGGTTTTGAGCTGGATTTGCTTGCTGGACATAGGAACAATTCTACCTACTGGTAGTGAGCACCCACAAAGGTTCATAAAAGTTGGTACTTTTGCAGGTATGGACTGGAGGAAGTATAAGAGTCGGCAAGTTCCTCCCAGAGTCCAAAGAAGAGGTTGGCAAATGAGGGCACCATAGCTGCTCCCATGGCAGTGCCACACTACTGTACAAAGAAGGTGCTGTTGAATTCAAAATAACTGTATGACAGTACAGACTTTAGAGCCTCAAGGAAAAATTTAATGGGGAAAGTAGCCCCTTGAGAATAGTGGTGAGCGAAGTGGCCCCAATTCACTCCATGGAAGTGATCCATGAATAAAGGCGAATCAAGAGAGTGCTCCGCATCGTGAAGTGGAGTACTGTTGCAATGGTATTATGAAGTCCATTGAAAACAATGATTTCCACGTTACTTCACCTTCTCAAACCACTACTCAAATTTTAAGTGCTATACATTGAACAAAATTTCGCTACTTTGTTTTTAAGCTCCAAAGGTGAATTTTGCAGTGTTTCATGGGATTTCGAGTCACATGGGCTCTAGATTGTTCTGCACAGCCTCAGTTTGAAGAAGTGTGTGTGTAGGAAGCTGTAGAAGACAATCTGCTCTGAGAGCTCTCTGCAATTCAAACCTTCAAAAAGCTGTTAAAAAAGCCTTTTTGAGTAATTTGTTTTGCTGAAACTTTAGTTCATCTATTATAGGAAACCCTCCTGTGCTCATATCATCGAGCGTTTATTGTTTGTGTATGGATTTTGAACGTTAATGTACAACATTCAGTCTTTGTACTGAGAGACAGTGGAAGTGTGCTTTTGGGGAGGGATGTATCTGTGGTATAGGTAGATTAACTTGGAGAAAAAGACAGTGCTTTCTGTTTTGGTGATATTTTTCTTGTTTAACTGTGTTAATGTACACACAGTAATATTTTCATTATTTCTTGCCATTTTTTTGCTGATTGTTGTGGTGCAGCAGTGCGTAATTTTAGTTTGTTTAAAATATGTGGTTATATTACTGAAATTTTCAATTTGCTATGCATTACTTAGTGTGTGTGTGAGTATGTGTGTGACGCGTGTCATCAAATCAGACACCTTTTATTGTGCCACATAATAATTTCAGCAATGTGAAGCTGCTATCCACTGCAGCTGTGTGATTTTTGTACTTCTTTGTGGTATCTTTACTGGTACTGGTACTAGTACTAGTGACTGTTACTGCAGCAGTACAGTACACTGCCCCCCCTGCGTGGCCCGCCCCAACCAGTAAAGGTATTCCAGATTTGAATTTCTGATGGTGAGCACTGGTTAGGTGTTGTGCCTTTGTGTTTGCATCTCTTCAGTGCACAGCGCAATCTTAATCTGTCTGCATTTGCATTTCTTTAGGGCCCAATCTCCATCTGTAACTTAAGTCACAGTTGTTTCTTTGGCTTCCCTTCAGAGTACTGGACAGGTGTGGTGCTTAATTCTGCATGAACATTGTACTCATTAATATGCATTTTTATGTCATGACCACCATCACGAGTCACTCGTGATACAAATCACGTTCTTCATCATCACAGTCACAAATGCAGTCACAGATCACGATTCATGATCATTCACATGGGGTGGAAAGGATGAGAAGGGACTTGGCAAGGTTAGAGGAATGGTCAAATGTATGGCAGCTTAGATTCAATGCTAAGAAGTGCAAGGTAATGCACCTGGGAAACAAAAACCCAAGGGAAGAGTACACAATGGGGGGTGAGATACTAACAACAACAAAAATGGAAAGGGACCTGGGGGTGGTCATATCAGATGACCTAAAGGTGGGCAAGCAATGTGAGAGGGCAGCAAGGAGGGCTGGGGATACTGGGATGCATAGGGAGAGGCAACACCAGTAGAAAACAGGAAGTTATTATCCCTCTGTACAGACAGCTGGTGAGACCCCATTTGGAGTAGTGCGTGCAGTTCTGGAGACCCAATCTCCGCAAAGACATAGACAGGATGGAAGCTGTCCAGAGGAGGGCAACTAAAATGGTGCAGCATCTGCACCAGAAGACATATGAAGAGAAAGACTTAAGGAGCTTAATATGTATAGCCTCGAGGAAAGGAGGGAGAGGGGGGACATGATAGAAACTTTCAAGTACCTCAAGGGAATCAACAAAGTCCAAGAGGGTAGCATCTTTCAAAAAAAGAGGTGTGCAAGAACAAGGGGGCACAATTTGAAGATAGAGGGGGGCAGCTCAGAGGTAATTTAAGGAAGTATTTTTTCACAGAGAGGGTTGTGGATGCATGGAATGGCCTTCCAGAGGAGGTTGTGGAGTCAAAAACAGTGGTGGAATTCAAGCATGCATGGGACAGTCATAAGGCAATTCTAGGGGGTGGGGGTAGGAAGAAGTAGGCTGCTGGTTAACTAGGATCTGCAGCTTATCCATTAGGTAGGGAAATGGGCAGACTGGGTGGGCCAAGCGGTCCTTATCTGCCATCAAATTCTATGTTTCTATTTTTTTTAGTTACCACAAAGAAGTAAGCCTGTTTTGTAGTATTTCTCTAGGCTTCACCACCCCACCATTGTACTCACTGATACGTGTTTTTAAGTCTGGGGGTTTTAAGCTACAGCCCATCAGGGCCTGGGGAAGTACAGCCATAGGCATTCATGTTTCTTCATCATCATGGTCACAAATGCAGTCACAAATCGCAATTTATGATCAGGTCATGAATCACAACATAATTTTTTTTTTAATAGTTACTTGGATGTATTGTAAGCCTGCTGGTCATGGTGCTGAACAGGGATGGGATCCACACCTGGGCCAGGGGGCACAGGCACATCCTGCTCCAGAGGACCTGGTGCTGGACTTGGTGGTGGTGGTGGTTCAACTGCCTCAGAGTCAGGACAGGAGGCGGTGCTGGTCCTGCTTTGGGGGGGGCACTCACAAGTTTTGAGCGGTCCAACAGAAATGGGTGCCCATGCCCTCCACACATGCACACGGTACGATGCTTACCACTACCACGCTCTCCCAAAGCTGCCCCATCCCAGACATTCCCTCACCCTGGTCCCTCTCTCCGACTGAGCTCTCTCAGTCCGAGCAATCACTACTCACACTGTCACACAACACACACACAGTCACACACACACACAAACAACTAACTACTTATAAAGATAAGAAAAATAAAATTTACAGAAAGAACAAATTAAGTAAAAAAGAGTACAGAAAAGACAAAAAAATGTAGCTTTTAAAAAAGCTGTTGGGTCTAAATCAAAGTTTAAATCTCCTCCTCGCTCTGATCTAAAAGTATCAGCAGTCACAAAACACAATACTCTCTGTCTGCACAGCAGAAAGTAAAAGTGTCTGCTAGTATGACTCACTTTCTTCCTGCCTAGCTAAAGAGCATGTGACTTACAGTACTGTAAGCCATGTGATGCGTGGGGGAGGGGCTGCCAAATCTGAAACACCAAGTGGATCACTTAGAATCCTAATGAGGAACGCGAAGTCCATTAAAAACAATGACTTCGCCTTACTTCGCATTGCCATTCTGCCTTAACACGAAGTGGTAATGACAAGGCGAAGTGAGTACTTTGCATTGCCTTCTCCGCGTAGTGGAGTAGCAAAGCGAAGTACCCACTTCACGTTCACTTCGCTGGTGAATTTTAAATTCGCTGCATCTCTACTTGAGAATGGTGTTTCAAAAAGTGAGACCATGACTATATACCTAGATCATGTTCAATGCTGGTATAAAGTGACTCAACATCTGTGCCGAGTGAGATATAATGAGGGTTCCATTCAAACTCTAGAAGTTTATTCAGGATGTTCATCATGTTTTTCAGTTGGAATTCCACACTAGGCAAACAATCCTTAAGGAAAAATCCAGAAATTGTTTCAAGGTTGTTTGTCAGGGATCCCACCACCGACACAAGTGGATGTCCCAGAGGTCTGTCCAACTCCTTTTGTATTTGGAGCAGGGTATAAAAAGTGGGTATAGTCAGTAAATCAACTCACAGAAATTTAAATTCATCATCAGAGATGTAGTTACTTGCCCTCCCCCATTCCAATCGGTTTCAAAGTTTTTGTCTTAAATGGATCAGTGGAGTTACCCGGAAGTCTTCAGTAATTCTGCATATTATCCAGTAGATCATAGACACACTTAAGTTAGTCTTCCTCTTTAAGGAGCACAATACTGCCTCATCTGCTGGTTTTAGTTTTGTTTCAGTCTATGTTGGGTTCCGGCAGACAAAGGGTGGCATATTGCTTAGCAGGTCATTAGTTTCTTTTAATACAATACTTTCAAAAGATTTGATGAGATGATTAATAGTATTTGGGTTAAACAGAGACTTGAGTTTAAACCCAAATCTCTGTTTAACCCAAATACTAATAAACCCCCTTCCCTCCCTCCACATTTTCAACACATAGACCTATTGTATATTGGTATCAACTTGTTTTCTTTTAGAAAAAAAGTTCACAAAAGTGAATGTTTCAAAAAAATTAAAATAAACCAACTTGACTAGAGAATTTGTCAAGTTCAGTCTGAGCAATGTAATTAAGACCTTTGCTAAGAAGGCAAAGCTGGTCAGTTGTTAAATATACATCAGAGAGGTTTACTATTACGTTTGCTATTCCTGACTGGTACTGCAGATATGCCTGTGTCCTCCATCTTTTTCTGCCCCTGCTGGTTTTCTTTCTTTTTCTCCCAGTCCTTCTGCTCTAAAAATCCTATAACCGGTGTCAGTGTTTTGACCATAACAACTTTACAGTTTGTGTCACCTGTTTGTAATTTGTTCCTTTGTTCACATCCCCCTAGAACCACTGCCCTGAGAGCTTGACTGTAAACAGTGCTATGTACAGGTTATACTATGCTGTAAGTGTGGTAGGCATTTTAAAGGGATCTTCGGCCATCTAGACCCTGCCCCTGACAAACACTATGGTCGAAATGCTGGGGTCTCTTGTGTGGCCGAGTAAGCTCACTTACTGTACTCACCTGTACACCAAAGCTTTTGTTTGCCACAATAAAATTCTTGCATTTACGTATGCCTCTTGTGGATGTATCTGCTACACTGGCTTCAAGTCTCTCCTCAACTCTTTGACTCTTTTGGTTTAGCTGTGTTGTTTTGGGGAGCTAGCAATATCCACTCAGCACCACATTCTTGTTCCTGACTTCACTTGTTGATTTCTGCATCCCTGTTGGAATCAGTGGGGACTCTTGCATAAGGTAAGTGAAACTTAAGTATTTTAGTTGTATCGCGTACCTTAGCAGTCACCAAAATAAAGCTTGGAAAACACTTTAAAGGAAATTTATAATATTTCAGGGTGTGCTTTATAGCCTATTACTTTAGGATGGTGATAGTATTTTGAGGGACAAATGACAATGTCAGGTTAGATGTCACAAAACATCTGAGCATTATGGGTGGGGCCAGTGGACAGTGAAGAGGAAGGAACTAGCTGGCCGTCTGTTTGGCCTATCACTGTCTAAAGCTAACAACCTATGATGTTAAAAAAGCCCCACTGTAATGTTAGAAGTTTACTTTAACTTTCATTTGCACATGGACAGCCATCAGAGATGGGCAGAAGAGACCTCAGTTTAATATCACATCTGAACTACTGCACTTAAAACCAAAGCTGTCTTTTGTTGCCTTCAAGGTAACAAGATCATTTACAATCTATCATGTTGTTCAGTTGCTTGATATTTTATATACTGTGAGTTTTATTTTTAACACAGCTGTAAGAAGAAGAAAAAACACTATTTTCACCAACAATACAGACATTCTAAAACAGCAGAGGTGGGGTAATTCCATTCCTTCACCCACTCTCACTAATGCTCAATACAGAATTTATGTCACTGAAGACAAATAAAATTCAAAAGAGAAGCTTGACAGCCATGGAATAAAATGTGGAGGGAATCCCCTTAAACACCAGGTTGCTTCCTTTTCTAATTTTACATTATCTGGGGCAGAACAGAAGCTAATTCACCAGCATTCATCTGAGTCATCCTCAGTTCTAAAAGTTAAAGGAACTTCCTCTGTGGTCATACTACATAGTGTTGATCCAAGTGTTCCCAATTCAAACCATCATTATAAAAATAACTAGTTTATTCATCTATCAGGTATTAACAAATTTTAAGCCATGTCCCAAAAAGCATAGCATATTTGTTAGTAAGCTCTCATTTCAATACACATTTGTCATTCTGTGACTGCGACTATGGAAACAATCTTGAAACTAAGGTCCTTGTGGATTTATAATGCATGATCAGCCTGTTTAGAAGTGGTTTCATAAACCTATAAACTACCGCTTGGAGCAGCTGGAGAAATAAATCATGGTAGAGAACGTGAATTATTTCTCCACACAGCTTCCCTAATCAGATTTGCATTCCAGCCAACCAGACACCTACCCTGGAGTGTGAGCTGATTAGGACAACAGGGGACCAGATATTTAAAACTTAGCCGGGATGCTAAGGGTTGCTTGCCTGTGCTAACAGGGTTTTGCACCCAATTCGTGTGAATGGTATATATTCAGACACCCCCACTGTGTGGCCAAAACCTATTGGCACCTGAGAGCTAAGTTAATGCTGCGCAGATGCAAATGAGAGGGTAAATTCTGGCTGGTTTCACGCCCCCCGATCTCATCTTGCTTCTCTCCCTAATGCCTCCCTCCTCTTACTCTCTCCATAACTCAGGCTATCACTCCCTACTGCTACCCTCTCTTAAATACCTTGCTGGAGCTGGCCCGCTGGTATGAGAGGTTGGATTTCGCTTACGGCGCTGGCGACCTGGGTTCGGGAGCGAGCTCAGGTCGTCCAGAGGGTCGGCTGGGAGAAGGATCGAGCGCCCCAGGACTGCTCTCCTTCTCCGGGAGGGCGGGATGTCGCCCGATGCATGGGACACCTGGTGGAGGCCAGGAGTACCTCAGCATATGGGATAGCAAAGGTTCCCAAAAAGTACGGGATAGACATGGCGTCGTACACGTTCCGCCCCTCTAAGGGGAGAAAATCTCAGCCGCCTCTTGCCACCTAAATGATGCCTGCCCTCGGCTGCTATCAGCTCCCCAGGCCGACTCCGCCCCTATCCCGCTGTTCGTGGCACTCAAAGGATGGGGTATGTCTCCGCTCTGGGGGTAATCCAGGGGTCCTGGGAGTACGGCTCATGTGGGGATGCCGCAGCCGAGGGGTCCATGACCAGGTGGATGACCGGCGGAGAGAGGAGGGGGGCGCAAAAAGTATAAATAAAAAAAAATATATATACCTTGCTGGACAGAATGCCTACCCTTTATGCTTTCCTAATACCAGGAACTCTCTTCCCCTATTTGTTTTGCCACCTCCAAACGCTCTCTTTCCTTGTTACTCCAAGCCCACACTGCTCCATCCTGCAAATGCCCATAGCCCAATGTCATGTCTTCCCCTTTTTAGTTCTCTTTTCAATACCCTCTACCTGTACCCAATCTCCTACACCTCTTTGCTCCTCCCATTTTCCACCATTAATGTATTCTAACGTTTACACTTATCCTCTCCCTCCATCTCCACCCCTCTGTTCCTTTCCCCATCCTACCTCTACCACCCCTCTATCCCTCCCTATCTCCTCCCCACCCCTCCTCAGTCCCCTCCATTACTCCCTCAACCTCATTCCCACTCTTCTGGCATCCACTTCTTTCTTCCCGGCTACCTTCTCCACTCTCCTCCTGCTTCCCTTATCCTAACCCCATCACTTTGTCCTCCCTCCCACCTCCATACTTGCTATTCCCTATCCCCCTATCTTCATCTCCTTTTTTCCCTCCCCCCCTCTCCTATCTCTCTATCCTCCCTCATCCCTTTTCTCTCTCATGTACCATTCCAGTTGCTCCTCCCTGTGGCCCCTTCCTGATTTAATGACCACTTCCTAACCAGTCCTGTTTCCTGACTTACAGCCTGCAAGTGCCTGGTACCTCACACACCTGAAGTAATCAATTTGTATTATTATTATTAGTTATGCCTATATGATACTGTATATTAATGTGGAGTTCAGTGCTTTCTTGTATTATTATATTACTGCACTTTCTACTTGTTTTATGTACTTATCCTCTCCCCCATGGATACATCTGGAAACAAGCTTTATGGCTCAGTTTGTCTTTTCTTGGTAAATCTCTTTTAAATCAAATAAATATGGGAGCAGTGGCAAATTCAGAGGCTTGCACAGGCTGTAACTGTCAACCGAATGAATGCATGTTACTGCCATTGCAAATGCCAACTTAATGGGGTGCAAGGCCTTGGTGGTGGGCAGTGGTACTGCAGCCACTCACCTCCCCTCCTCCCAAACCCTGACGGGGAAAATCAAGGGATGCCCAGGTGTCTAGTGGAACCTCTGCCCTCTGATCACCCATCCCTGGAATATCCATGCACTCCCTGGTGTCTAGTGGCACCCCCCCATCCTCCAATTGCCCACCGCCATATTCTTAATGTTGTCCTTGGTGCCTAGTGGCACCTCCACCCTCTGATTGCATGCCACCATATTATGAATGATGTCCCTGGTGTCTAGAGGTAATCCCCCACTGATCACCTGTCCCTGACATAGCAACAACTACTGTGGTGTCTATTGGTACCCCCCAATGGCCAGTCACCTGATCTGGTACTCCCTCCATTGGCCAGTGGCTAGCAGACCCCTGCACAACTGGAACCGAGCACACCACCCAGCCAACCCCCCCAACCCCTGTACCTCTGAGGAAGGAGCTGTGCACTGATCCTGAAATGACAATAGACACACAGCCCTCATCTCCCCTCCTTGGCTGCTATGGCCATGCTGGTCAGGTATGGAGGGGTTGGCTGGGTGGTATGGTCAGTTCCAGCAGTGCGGGGGGGGGGCTGCTAGGCACTGGGGCATCAGAGGGAGTTCTGGAACAGGTGATCAGTGGGTGGAGGTACCACTAGACACCTGGGTAATCAATGCTACATAAAGGGATGAGTGAGCAGTGGGGGGGGGCACTGGACATCAGGGACATCATTCTTAATATGGCGGCAGGCAATTGTAGGGTGGGGGAGCCACTAGATATGAGGGACAGCCTTCATAATATGGTGGCAGGTGAATGGAGGGTAGGGGGTGCCACCAGACATGAGGAACATCATTAAGGGCCACTAGCCCTAAACAGGCACCTGCCTCCAACCTCTCCCATGGGAGCTGCGCCTTCTCCAGGGGCTCTTCCACAGCAACCTGCCAGACCACCAGCCAGCTCTGAGACCCACAGGCAACTAGCCCTAAATGGGCATCTGTCTCCAACCTCTCCCTTGTGAGCTGCACTTTCTCTGGAGGCTCTTCCACAGCAACCTGCCAGACTGCCAGCCAGCTCTGAGACCCACAGGCCACTAGCCCTAAATGGGCATCTGCCTCCAACCTCTCCCAGGGGAGCTGCTCCTTTACCGGGGGCTCTTCCATGGTGACCTGCCAGACTACCAGCCAGCCCTGAGACCTACAGGTGTGGACACAGAGATGCAGCCTGGCCTTTGGAACTACTGGGCTTCAATCTTGGTGCTTTCTGTCTCCACTGGCTAATCTGGTTCTGTATCTCAGTTCCTCAGCCTTGATTAGATATTTCATCTTTCTCCTGCCCTCTTATTCGCTACTGCTTTCATCTACCCAAGCTGCTTAGTTTGCACAAACGTTTCTATTGCTGGGTTGTATTTACTGCTCTGTATTTTTTTTTACTTTCCCATTTGCAAATTATACTGCAAAGCCACTAGAGGGCAACAACTCAATTAACTTGCTGCTGCTGGCAATTGTTACTGTCCACTGCTATTCACAGTCACTTTACTTCTGCCAGTGCCACTAATCTACTCCCTACTGCTGATTAGTATACCCTGATCTATTCTTGCTTCCCTGATCCATACAATACACCCACCATTCCTTCACCACTTCCTCTCCTTCTAATTCTTTATCTACCTCAGCTCCACACTCTACTCAGTCCAATAAACCTTTCTCAACTTTCCCCTCCACCCTCCTAGCCCCTACCTTTATCCTTGCCATAACTCCTACACCCCGTCAAATACTCTGGTCTCACTTCCCTCACCTCCCCCCCTGCTACTCTATTCTCAGCCCCATGCCACCTACCTTTCCTTCACCACCTTATTTTCACCTCACCCAGCCCCAGCCCCCAATACTTCCAAAATCCTCAGCCTGTCGTGAATACCCTAAACCCACCCTCATAATAGCACTCTTACTCACATCAGGAAACGCTCATCCCAATCCTGGCCGACTATACCCATCTCTGCCAGCTGCAATCCTTCCACCAACATGCCAACTTCCTCCACCCCTTCTGCCCTCCCCAAGGGTCTGAAAATCCTCCACTTAAACATCTACAGTCTTGTCTCAAAAATTTACCTTTTACATCCTATGATAATCTCCCCTCACACCAGATAGAATAATTTTAATGGAAACTTGGTTAAACCCTAAAATTCCTGATCTCACCATTAATATCCCAGGTTATTCCATAATTAGGCAGGATAGGACTGGCAGAGGTGGTGTAGTAGCTATGTATATCCTGTCCTCACTTCAGTTCACAACCATTCTATCATCCTCATTACTCTCTGCCTATGAAGCACTTGTAGTACACATTACCTTGCCTTTTTCCTCCCCTATCTTCATAGCCGGTACCTACTGTTGACCTGGTTCCATGGCATCCGATACTTTGGATCTCATTACCTCCATAACCTCCCTCTCACGTAAAGGCGAGCTATACAGCCTGGGTGATATAAACATAAACTGGCTATCACCAACAACTGCCAAGACACATAATAACATCATGGCCCTCAATCTCTCCCAACTCATCCTGGAACCCACTCACCTAAATCATAAAACCCATAACCACTCTCTGATAGACTGGGCTCTCACCTCTCACCACCACTGAGTCATTAAATCAGATATCCTCCCAGATGCTCTCTGTGATCATCACCCACTCTTCTTAGTCAGGAAAGTCCATAAACCAAAACTCTCACACAAAATTCTGCAACTCCACTCATTCAGCTCCTTAAACCATAATCTTCTTCTCAATGAACTGGCCAGCTTCGATTGGTCCCCTGTTGCCTTTGGCCCTTCCATTGACCAAGCCCTCGCTTATTTTAAAGATAAATTTCTAACTACATGGGACTCCTATGCTGCATTCAAACGCACTAGAATTCATGGCAACCATCATCTCTGGGTCTCCCCAAGTTACTGACCTGTCTCAGGGTGCGAGACAAAGCTTGGAGGAAACATAAGGCCTCCCAGCTTCCCCCAGACTATGCCAGGTATCGCATGTTAAGAAATGCCTGCACAAAAGCTACAAGACTTGCCAAGTCTGAATATTTTAAATTGTCTTTTCTCAAAACATCAATTCCCCCTCCAAATTCTGGAAAGTGGTCCATGCCTTATTCTGCCCCCTTCACATCTGCCTCCCCAGTGCTAAAAATAAACAACTCATTGGTCTCTGAACCTTGAGCAGTGGCTCAAGAGTTTAACTCCTATTATACCTCCTGCACCATAGCACTTCTAAAGTCCCTCCTCTCTAACCTCTCCCTCCTCATCCTTCCACACCCAGCACTCAACCCCTCCATGCCCACCCTTCCTTCTCATTTTCTGCTGTCTCCCCAGAGGAAACACTAATGGCCCTTCTCTCTCTCTTAATCCTTCTAAAGGCTCATCACTGGATGACCTTGACCATAAATTCCTCCACCTTTCAGCTTCTGCTATAGCCTACCCTCTCTCCTTAATCCTAAATCTCTTTCTTTCTCATTCTGATCTGTCCCTTTGTCCTGGAAACATGCGGTGGTCCTCCCTCTCCTAAAGGGTGGTGACCCCTCCTCCCCTGCAAATTTTTGCCCAGTCTCCCTCCTCCCTGCCCTTGCTAAGCTCCATGAACACCTGGTCCTTTCTCAACTAACCTCCTTCCTTGATGACTCTTCCTTTTTCACCCTGTTCCAATCTGGCTTTTGGAAGAACCACTCCACTACTACCTCCCTACTCAGGTTCACTGACTCAGTCCTCCCTGGGATGGGTAATGGCCTCATTACCTCTGCCATCTTTGTCAACCTCACCAAGGCTTTTGACACAGTCTCCCATGCCCTACTTCTTGACTTCCTTACGGCTGCTGGGTTGTCTACTTCTGCCCAAAACTGGTTTAGAGCTTACCTCTCAGGCAGAACACAATCAGTCAGGATCCAGTATATAGAAACATAGACTTTGACGGCAGATAAGGACCACTTGGCCCGCCCAGTCTGCCCATTTCCCTACCTACTGGATAAGCTGCAGATTCTAGTTAACCAACAGCCTATTTTCTGCAACCCCCCACTATAATTGCCTTATGTCTGTCCCATGCATGTTTGAATTCCTCCACCATTTTAGACCCCACAACCTCTCCAGGAAGGCGGTTCCATGCGTCCACCACTCTCTCCGTGAAAAAGAATTTCCTCACATTACCCCTGAGCCGTCCCCCCTCTAACTTTAAATTGTGCCCCCTTGTTCTTACACATCTCTTTTTCTGAAAGATGCTACCCTCCTGGACTTTGTTAATTCTCTTGAGGTACTTTAAAGTTTCTATCATGTCCCCCCTGTCCCTCCTTTCATCGAGGGTATACATATTAAGCTCTCTCAGTCTCTCTTCATATGGTTTCTGATGTAGACCCTGCACCATTTTAGTTGCCCTCCTCTGGACTGCTTCCATCCTGTCTATGTCCTCGCGTAGATGAGGTCTCTCCAAACTGCCGCAGTACTCAGATGGGGTCTCACCAACTGTCTGTATAGAGGATAACCACTTCCTTTTTCTACTTGTGGTACCCTCCTATGCATCCCAGTATCCCCTGGCTTTCCCTACTGACTTCTCACATTGCATACCCACCTTCAGGCCATCTGATATGACTACACCCAGATCCCTTTCCATTATTGTTGTTGTTAGTACCTCCCCTGCTATTGTGTACTCTTCTCCTGGATTTTTATTTCCCAGGTGCATTACTTTGCACTTCTTTGCATTGAATGTAAGTTGCCATATATCTGACCATTCCTCCAACCTTGCCAAGTCCCTTCTCATCCTTTCTACCCCGCCCCTTGTGTATCAACTCTGTTACAGATCTTTGTGTCATCCACAAATCTCTCCCCCCGTCCATATTTCCACAGGAGTCACACAGGGCTCAGTGCTTGGATCCATTCTCTTCTCCATCTTCCTAAATGACTTGCCCTCAGTATGCTCCCCCTCATCCTCTATCCATATGTATACTGATTACACCATCCTGTTCTCTTCTGACAAATGTCCCACCGATGTAGCAATCACCCTTCAGCATGACTTCCACCAGGCTCAGCTATGCTTTGCCTCATGTTAGCTATTCCTAAATGCCAAAAAGACTGTCTCCATGAACTTTGGCACTGCGCAGAGACTCTCTAGGCTCCACCCTTTACCTTCTTTCCATACCCTTGATGGGACAATCCTAGAGGACACCTCCTCATTCAGATACCTTGGGGTTTGGTTAGACCAACACCTCAACTTCTCTGGCCACATTGACGCCATCCTGAAAAAACTGCACCCCAAGCTTGGTGCTTTATTCAGGAACCACAGTTGCATCCCTCCTATGGTGTGGCATGAACTAGTCCAGAAAATGATCCTCCACATTTTCGACTACTGTGATGTAGCCTATGGTGCCGCTCCCAAATCCCCACAAACCAGATTGGACACTCTTTTTAACTTGTTTTGTTGTTTTGCCCTTGATGCTCCACCACACACATTACTGTGACCTCTACCATGCCCTGTCCCTTCCTCTGCTTGCCAATAGGTGCCTCACTCATTGTGCCAAACTCACCTCTAAATTTTGGTTAGGAGAACTTCCCTCCTAACTCGCATATTCACTTTCTTCTCCCGCTCCCCCCTCCCACACCCTCAGATCCTCTGACACTCGCACTTTGTTGGTCCCTCATCGAACCACTCTCATCAGTTAGTCAGGCTTCAACCATCATTCCCACAAATCTAGAACCCTCCCACCAAATACGGCACTCCTCCTCCTCTCCTACTCCCTTGCCTCTGCCTTACACAACTTTCTCTCATCTAACTGCTCCTGCTTTAACCCTTCTTAACCATCCTCCTATATCTCTGCTCCTCTCCATGACTCACATCCCCTATTAAACATTCCTCCCCCAGAGCCTGCTTCTTAGCACGCTCTTCTCTGCCTTCACCCCTTACCCTCTCAGTCCTATCCCTAACCTTCCTCCATTACCAACTTGCCCATGCTTAGTTTTAACCTCTGGCAGGGTTCTCAGCATCCTGGAGAGGTCTGGTACTGGGCAAGCCTCCTCTTCCTCCTCCACCTCCCCTTCCCTCTATCCTTTCTACCCAACTTGTCCTCACCTAAATCTGCCCTCTGTTGGGATTCTTATCACCCTGGCGATGTTTACTGTCAGGTAAGTTTCTTCCCTTCCTCCTTTTTTTCCTTTACTCTCCTCTATTTCCCTCTGCCTAACTTGTCCTCCTAATTCTATCCCCTGGCAGGGTTCTCTGCAACCTGGAGGGGCCCAACACTAGGCAATTACTCTTCCTTCACTCCCCCTTCCCCTCTATCCTTTCTACCTAACTAGTTCCCACCTGATTCTGTGCTCTGGCAGGGTTCTCAGCATCCTGGAGTGGCCTAGTCATTGGCAAGCTTCTTCTTTCCCTTCTCTTCCCTCCTTTCCATTCATCCTTCCTTTTCTGTCTTTCCAACGTGTCCTCACCTAGTTCTGCCCCCTGGCAGGATTCTCAGCATCCTGGATGGGATCCAGCACTGGGAAATGACTCTTCTTTCCTTCCAATTTCCCCTCCATCCTTTCTACCTAACTTGCACTCACCTGACTCTGCTGTCTAGCAGGGTTCTCAGCACCCTGAAGAGGCCTAGTCTTAGGCAAGTTTCTCCCATCCATCTTCCTCCTTCTCCTTCCCTTTACCATCCCCTCTATCTCTACCCAACTTGTCCTTGCCTACTCCTGCCCTTTATTCTAAGTCCTTGCCTCATTCCATCACTGGCAATGATCTACACACTCTGAAAGGGCCAGTTCCAGGTATGAATCATCCTTCCCTATCCTATCCCTTACCACCACCTCCTCCCTCCTGCCCCCTCTCTAACCCCCCTGCACTTAAACAAAAGGAATTAGTTCACTTGAGCTAATAATTTTTACTTTTTGTTCTGTCTGAGGTGCTCAAAGATTGCACTAGCCCTGTGTTAACTTGCCCCTCGCAACTGATTTTTGCTCACTTTGTTATGGTAATGTTCCTCCAGCTGGTTTCCCCTGTCTACCCTCCTTGATGTCCCCTCACTGCACCTCATTAATTAATTGCTAAATGATCTGCCTCTTAACTGTGATCCATTCCTGAAGATTTGGCTCTAAGGTTACATTAAATTTCTGTACTATGTTCCTCAGATATGCCACCTGTAATTAAATGCATATTCCACAGGTATGATATATTTAACTGTAAGTTATATCACAAATGCATTTGTATGATTTTTTTAACTGTATGTCTTGTTACAAATGTAATTGTTTAATTTCTCGGATATGTTAAATGGTAAACTATATGTCTAATTCTTTATCCAATTGTACCCCCCCCCCGGGTCACACCAGGAGATGAGCAACTTGTTGTTCAGTGTGCCTTCCTGGTGAAACATTTCAATAAATAAAAGAATACAGTGGCCAGTGACTGGAGGATGGGGATGCCACTAGACAGCAGGGACATCATTAAGAATATGACAGCTGGTGATAGGAGGGTAGGGGTGCCACTAAACACCAGAGACATCATTAGGAATATGGCAGCATGCAATTTGAGGGTGGGGGTGGCATTAGATACCACAGAAAACATTCATAATATGATGATAGGTGATTGGGGGGTGCCACTTGACACCAGAGAGGTAATTTGCTTGGATGGAATGGCCAATTGTGGTGGTGGGCCACTCACCACCATGCCTGATAGGTTGGGTGACCACATGACGGGTGCAAACCTGCCATTGCTTCCCATGCAAATGAGCCCATAATGGGCATGCTTATGGCTCCTTAGCACCTTGCATTCCCAATGGACTTATTTGCATGTTGTGGGCTGAATATCATGCCATGGCTCTTGGTGCTATCTGTTCATGGGGCTCAGTTCCTTGCAGTTCACTATGAGCTACATACAGCCCAGATCCATGTCGAGGCAGAGTTACTCGACTCTGCGCTGCACCAACATGGTCTTATATTCATTCGGATAGTGGCAGTACGCTATCCAACTGAATATAACATTCTCAGAGTCAGGCACAGGGACAAGCGCATCACAAATCTTTATGTTGCACTAGTGCACAAATTTGAACATCGGGCCCCTGAACTTAAAGAACATTCAGGAGCGCTTTCTCTAAACAGCAGTCATCAGTGCAAAACACACACTGAACCTTGTGCACATAAGTGGAAAAAGAGCAGCACTAACTTACCCTTTCTCTTCAAATGTTTAAAAACATGGTTTCTGAAATAGGCTGCTAATGCATTATATAATACCCAACCCCCATGAAGAACTCACTAGTACAGTAACTTCATATCTCAAGAGTATGGTGACATCATAAAGGCACTCAAGCTTAGCTCTCGTATCCATGGTCACAGCACACTCACTTGTGTGAAGTTACCAGTTTGTTCTTCATGGGGGGTAGTTATTCTCTATATTAGACAAGGTACAGTATTTCAACTTTTAAAACACTTTGTTTTACATGGCAGTCCCAAGGGTCCCAGCTCTAGTGACTCCTGTATTTTACAGGCATATTAAGCTATCTACAGTAAAATAGTCCCATAGACTCACACTGGTTATATGGGAAAATAAAGCATTTCCTCTTCCATAGGAAATAATGTAATCTACAGGAAAACACAGAAAAATTACCCCGGAGTTACAAGGAAAACGTGAAATCAATTTGGGAGCACTGCAGTACCAAAAAAAAAAAAAAAAAATAAGGATATGTCTTTCTTTCTAAAGTGCTTTGGGAATGGTGTTGTCATCCATCTATCTAAACTTTTAAGAAATACACTGAAATGCCAAGGGTTCACTAACCTGTAATTCTGTCCTCTGGATATTGGAATGGAAATACATTGGTTGCCTTAATGCTCTTATTGGACACTTGAAACTATTGTATTTGTGGGGAATATTTTAGGGTTCTGCTTCTGAAGTATTCCTTAATGGCGTTACATTAATATATCCCCTTCAGACTATTTCATCTAGGATCAGATTGCTTTGTTTTTGCAGTTCTGTTTGATTGGATTTGTGGCCGCAGTTACAGTCAGCAACAGAGAAAATTTCGCAAGTAAACTCCACATGAAAAGCCCAGTCATACTACGATTTGTTGAATGTCTCAGCGGCACGTACCTACCTACTAGCAATGGTAGAGGCCACACACTTTATATTACAAACAGTGCTACACTGTGCACAGCAGCGATAACATATAAACAGTAACTATCAGTCTGTAACTGTAACCTTGTGGGAAAGCCCCTGTGCCAGGTGAAGTAGGGAGAGAAAGAATGTGAGATTGATTTTATACAAAAACTCCACCTCAAGTTGCTAGTCTTGTGAAAGACAGCAATGACTTCATTCTCCACCAATCCACCCGCCTACGCCTCGTGTAATCGGACCTCCGGCCCGCATAGCAACAGGCAAGGGCGCTGAGTCTGAGCCGGGGAAAGATTAGTGGGATCAGCGGCCCCCAGAGAAAGGAGGAACGATTCGAAACGAAAACACAAAGTACAGGAATACACGAACTGGCTTTATTATTGCAGCCTGCTTAGCAGAAGGGAGCACCACGGTTAAAAAAAAAATAACAGAAGTA
The DNA here is from genome assembly GCA_016271365.2 of Neoceratodus forsteri. NCBI lineage: Eukaryota > Metazoa > Chordata > Ceratodontiformes > Ceratodontidae > Neoceratodus > Neoceratodus forsteri. Next base: position 1,372,985,123 of record CM057456.1, read on the forward strand.
ACAGAACTCCATGTATTCATCTGCTTGGGGAACTAAAGCCTCCAGTCCCACCTGCGCCTTCCTTATTTTCTAGATGAATGCCTCTGGCCGCATTACGTACAGTACACACTGTGCGGGCAGTAAGGGGGAAGGGAGGAAAACAAAACGGGCTTTGTTATGAAGATGTGATGAGACATCAGCAAGGACTGGCGCGGGTGAAAGAACTCGGAGTGTTTTCTTATCTTTTTGTGTGTGCATGTGTCGCTATACTGCCCCTCGTTCACTGAACAGAACAAAAGCCGAACTTCTGCGGTTTCTTTTCAAGGGCGATATGGTGCCACCGGCGGGAGAAGAATGTAGCAGGTCTCCTCTGCTTTCCCCTTGGGGATTTCGCAGAAACTTTCTCTGTGAACAGACTCTCCTTTGAACTGTGCTGCGCTATGACGGCTAGGCTCTCCATCTCCGCTCCTAGTGCTGCCAGTACACTGTTCTCTTCTCGCCCAACATGCCAGGTTCTGGTGAAAATGCTATCCGCGGCTTTTTATGTACTTGGCACCGTTCATGCAGTACTTGCTGGTGGCGGTAAGTTGAAGTTTCTTGCCTAGTAATCAGAAGCTAGAAAAGGACACTGTGAATGCCCCACATTGAGGAAGGCACTGGATGAGGTTTGGGAATTTGTAGAGACCATGTAACAGGTGGATGTGTGGTCAGGATGTAGGTGCTGCTTTCAGCACCAGTTTTCATGTGAGAAAATCCTTGAACGTTGATGAAGATAAATGGTTTTACCAGCCAACAGCTACACTGTGATGTCTGACTTGTCAAAATTATTTAATACAGTGTTTGTATTAGGTGTTAAGGCAGCAGCATTTCTTGATTAATAGGTTATTGTTAGTACAGTAAACTTTTATGGCAAAAATATCACTATAGCAATTTTTGTTTTCATTGTCTTTCATCCCTGAAATGAGATACCTGATTTTAAAGATTTTAAACGTTTTTGCTCCCTTGCAGTACCATGAAAAAAGTAAGTCATGGCACGCTATGGTAAGGTGATGTCTACCATCAGAAACATTATTTATTTATTTTATTTAGTTTTTGTTGACTGGGTAAGCGCACTAGACAAATCCTGCCTATTTTCAGGCACGACTCGGGGGAGGGGGATACAGATGAATGCCAACTGACCTTGAACCAGATTAAGCTGTTGGTGGTATTTTCAGTGAATGAGGGAAATTTGGCCAGGACACCGGGGAAATTCCCCTACTCTTTATGAGAAGTGTCATGGGATCTTTAACATCCACCTGAACTACCACTAATCCAGGCAGATGGGACCGCAGTTTAACGTCTCATCCGAAAGACGGCACCTCAGAAGTGCAGCACCCCTCTCATGCTGCATTACAGTGTTAGTACTGGGATATTAACCCAAGTGCCAGATGTGGGAACTGAACCCACAGCCCTCTGACCTCCCAGCCTCAGAGGCGAGTGTGCTACCTACTGAGCCACCAATCCACCCGCCTACACCTCGTGTGATCAGACCTCTGGCCTGCATAACCCTAATACATCTGCAGAATAATTCCAGTATGTACAGTCCAAACCTATATTCAATGGAAGAGATTTTTTTAAAATATTGCTAATGGTAGCCATCTTTAATTACTTGAGTCATTAATTACAAAAGTGGTTATACAATGTGTTTTAAAAAGTATCTGAGAAAATTAAAAATATTCTGAGGATAAATCCATGGATGTCATAAATACAACTTTGCTAACAAAAACAAATAAACAAAAAAAAAACTATATGATGAAATGTATTGCCAGCTAACAATTACTGCTGCTTCAAGTACTTGGTGAGTAATGCTCATAGTACTTACTACTGAATAGTTCTAATGTGTCTCCCATTTGCTGTTTTTTGTTACAAAAATAAATGGCTGTTGTATTGCATCATACTGTAGCACACTGAAATGCTTTATTGGTTCCCACATTTATTGTTGCCCTTGTGGTTTGGCTTATGTGGGCTAAGTGAAGAATCTCTGAATATCATCTAAATGAGAAAGTAAACTATTTCTTGGTGTAGAACTCTTAATATTGGCCCTCTAGCAAGCAGGAATTTGTACTAGGACTGCAGGAGTAATATATAGTATTTCCCTCTTCTGGAAGTAACGTACATCCTATACCCACTTTACATTTTCACTGCCCATTAACCCCTCCCCATCCCTTTCTGGCTTAAATGTTCCTTTCCTTTTTGTATTCCCCCTCCTGCTTTTCCTTTGCAACATGAGAGATCCCCAGGGGGCCATAAAACTTGCAAGCACATTTAGAAAAAAATCATTTTGCCAATCAAATGGAAAGACTTACTAGGGAGCCCACCTACAAATCAAAACACTCTGCATAATATAATATATATATATATATATATATATAGGATATGCAGTGGTTCAGTGTGTATAATGCATTTTATCTTGTAGTTTCCAGTGACCTCAAGTAACCTCACGAGTGCGAAGGCATGGTGGGAGTTACTGAGAGGTCACTGGAAACTTTACAAAATAAATGCATTATCACACACTGAACCACTGCATATTATATTTATGCAACAGGTTTAGATGTTGTGTGAACATTTTGATTTTGGTAGGTGTAAATAATTTGTCAAAAAAGGGAAAAGAAAATTGAATTTTATGCTGTTTTTTGCTAATTATAAAAAACAAAATGGTATCTATAAATGAAACACCACTCATTTTGTAGATATGTTTGAGCTGAACATTTTTCGTGCTCACAGTACCATGCTATCATTTTTTGTTTTAAAGTTATTTATATTTGTTTGTCAAAAAAGTGAACAAAAAATTATATTTTCTTCTGTTTTCTTGCTAACCATATACAATATACAGGGTTTATATAAATGAAACATTATTCATTTTGTAGATAATTTTGTGCTGAACAATTTTCGTGCTCACAGTACCATGTTATCTTTTTTAGTTTTTAAGTTATTGACATTTAAATATGGTTAATACTGCTTCTGAGGCCGAACATTCGAAATGAATTCTGAAGAGAACTGTGTAGATAAATGAGCTACTGATGTAGTTACTGTGTGAATAAATGGGTGATGATGTAGTTACTATGTGGATAAATAAATTTATGAAATGGGCATCAGAATTTAGACCTGCTGATTGGTCCATACCTGTGTGATATTCTGTCTAATGCACAGGAAAAAGGACCAGCAGTGGGCAGTGGGCATTGATATAGGTGATGCTGCCCACTTCAGAATGTTAGCAAAACAAAATGTAGCCATCTTGTTTGTGCCAGAAGTGGTGCCAGCTGAACTGTTAAAAATAAAATAAATACCTCTGATGCCTCTTCACTTTGCCTCAGTGTTTCAGTAAATAGATTTTTTTAAATCCATCTGCCCATTTCCTCATGATGGATGCAGCATGAGTTGAACAGCCATTCTCTCTCTCAGCCCACCTGCTCGGTCATGTATTTAAAAAAAACAACAGAACAGCCACGATCTCTACACCAGCCCGACTGCCGCTTCTTTAAACTCAATTTTTAAATTTTAACAGAAAAGAAACGAACAACTGTGATGTCTCTCCCAACCCAGACGCTCCTTCATCTATTAAAAAACCTGGAACAACGCGATCTCTGTACCAGCCCACCCAGTCGCTGTCTCTATCAGCTGACTTACGATCTCTGTACCAGCCCACCCAGTCGCTGTCTCTATCAGCCCACTTGCTCACTCTGTCTTTAAATTAAAAAAAAAAGAAACAAACAGCTAATTTCTCTTATTTGTCTCCACAAGCAGCATGGGGGTACTGTTATGATTACCAGACCTCCGCGATCTCTGTACCAGCCCACCCACTCGCCTATCTCTATCAGCCCACCTGCTCACTAGAGTTTTTGTTTTTAATAAAAAAAAGAAAGAAACAGCTGCAATCTATCTTATTTCTCCAGCAGCATGGGGAGCTACTGCTATGACAACCAGACCTACTAAAGTACAGAAGCCTTCCTAGGACAAAATTACTTCAGTGCAAACAAAAACACACAGCACACTTAGAAGGAGGAACTATTTTATTAAAAGTGACACAAACATACATGTTTTTCCTACTTAAAATTGGAAATTTAACCTACCAAATGCAGTTGAATGAAAGATGGCCATTTCATAAAGCGCAATAAACCACTCCAGGTGTCGTTAGATTGTTTAACACACGGCTTAGATGGACGACTGCTGGGCCCTCGTGGCCTCACTCATGCCTCCCTAGCCGTGTGTTAAACTGTCTAACGCACACCCTGTCGTGGATTATTGCTTACATCTTGTACAGTTTCCAGTGACCTCACTGAACCACTGCATATCCCTTATTTATTACCATAGTAGCGAAGATAAATGGTTTTATTCTACAGTTTTTATCCTGACCCCTGTTGCATAAATATATATATTATATTGAATGGACCCATCAGACCATTTATTATTGTGCCTTCTGATTTTATTATTGCTGTTTTAATCTTTTTGTAAAGTGCCTTGGTATTTTGAAAGGTGCTTAAGTGAAATAAAGTTATTATTATTATTATATTATAGTGGTGCGGTCACGCCCCTAAAGTTAGGCTTGAGTAGGCACTTCAATGTTAAACTCAACATTTTGCACTTTAATAACTTTGCCACTGTTCAGTGGTTTTGCATGCAAATTGGAATTCACCATCACCCAGTGTAGCTCTCTTCATGTGGCAAGTTTATGTTCCAGCCAGATATGCAGTTTCCAAGTTCCAGAGAGATGAAAAATATTTTTTTCACTCATTGACATTGCTGGAATTTTTCTTTGAACTTACCCACAGCCCAGATGGTTTGAAATTTTCATCTGAAACTTTTTAGGGTAGAAAGGCACTAGCCCATATATATGCCTTTTGCAAGCCTGGTTCAAAAAATAAGCCGTTTGTTAGTTATTACATTTAAAAAATTTGATAAAATAGTTAGCGAGCATACTCCATAAGCATTAAAAGATAGCGGTATGAAATGAGAAAGGAATCCTGTTTCGTATAGGAAAATTCCTTTTTCATGTGGCCACCATTTTGTTTTAAGTTTTGGACAAGAAATCCAAATTTGGAACTCCCCATAAATGATATTATGGGGAGGAACCAACACATGTAGCTTGCTTATTGGGACCCACTTAGGTGCATTCTGCACTTTGAAGCTTCAGAAAAACCCTTAAAATGTGTTTTATTTAACATTGAAATTCTTTTTTCGTATCAGCATCATAGGAAAAAAGATCTTGTTTTGTATGACGACTCATGAAAAAAGATCTTTTTATCGCATGGGAAATCAGTGTATTTCAAAGGGATTTTCAGCTTTGGTGCATAACTTTGTCATTTTTGCATACTTTGACACCAGCTTTTCAACATACCCTTTTTGAGACCCCTCCTCCTGAACAGTGGGGATGTCATTTTGCAAATCCTGCCTGAAAGACGATTGCATGGTCGATTGGTGACTTCACCTTTTGGGTGGGATTTGCAAAATGACAGTCATATTGTTCATGAGATGGGGTCATAAGAAGGATATGTTGAAAATTTGGGTTCAAAATATGTAAAAATGGCAAAGTTATGACCATTCATTGCAATTTAGCTGTCATGCTCGTAACTTTGTAAATGTTAAAGTCTTTGACCCCGAATTTTCAACATACACTTCTTATTACTACACCTCATGTATGTCACAGCTGTCATATTTCAGATCCTGGCCAAAATGTGTTTTCTCACTGCAGTGCGGAATGGCGTTGTAGTTGTGCAGAATTACGTTTTTTCGGCGATTTGAAAATTTTCTGTACCGAGTACATGAGATGGGTTAATAAGATGGCTGTGCTGGCAATTTGGTCACTGCTGTCCTATAAAGTGGAGTGCAGGGCCCTTCCAGAGCGACATACATATGTACATCTATGGAGTGATGTGAGCGCAGTGCTCCCCTCCACAGGCAAATAAGTCTATGATTATACTATCTCAAAAAGTAAGGAAATTCCTTGCAAAAATACTTTAATGCATCAGTTAGGGTTGATATCAAACCATAAAAAGAGGTAAATATGACGTTAGGGTTTCCAACCCCAACACTTTACTCATCTTCCACACCAATCAGGTATTGAGTTTTTGGCCATCAGCACAATGCTCACCCCATTTTCCTATACTGTACTCATGTTAGCTTATTTGCTTATGGAATGGGGTGAGATTATGACTGATGACCCCTAAGGCAAACCCCTGACACCTGTTGGTATGTGCAGGGTGGGCTTTTATTTATTTTAACTTTAGTTTTCTTTTAATTGATTTGCACTTGTGGAATGTTTACACATGCATTACTTTATTTAGCTGGATTTTGTACACTGTGTCTTTTTAATATTTTCTGGGTCTGTCTCTTGCTGTGTCTTATTAGTGGGGGATCTATGTGATAATGATGAAAGCCTAAAGGCGATCGCCATTATCAAAGTCAAGTGCCGACACGGTAGCACAGCACAATGGCACTGGGGACTTAGTTTTTTACTGTTTTTTAGCGAGGCTGCACCCCTACTAAAGGATTCTCAACTCCGGGGGGGTGCATGTCAGGGGGGTGAAAACAGTAAAAAAATAAAAGGTTCAGGCCGGGTGCAACAAAAATGCACCAGCACCCGAACTCAGTACCCTGCCAACCAGTGCTGGCAACCAACACACCACGCCACGGGGTTGGCTCAGCAACCGACCATACCACAACCCCTCACATCCCCTCCTTCCCCTCGCTGTACATGCTCACTCCTCCCTCCATGCACATACATATAGTGGCATCCCGTCGCTATATTCACTGACCCCCACCCAATCTGGCTGCCCTACCCTACCCCTCCATGAATGTGCTGGGAAGCGGGTCGCCGTTATTGTTGGCACCCTTTCCCCAGTGCCCTTTTCATGGGTACCGGGGGTAAATGAGCACTAAACTATTTAAGAACTGCTCGGGTGCCTGGTTAGTTGCTCTGAGGAAGGTCACATGACCAAAACATCTGCATTCAGTGCTGGGAGCTTTTTGATGTGCTTTGGTGGTTAGGTCATCAACAGGCTCTGTAGAGTTGTTTGAAAAAGTTAACAAATTCACAGTTATAAGTATAAGTAGCTACAGTAGTGGTTGCCAGTTCTACTGCTGCATGAAAGTAAGGAGAGGCAAGTAATCAAAATGTATACACGTCAGGCTAACCCTGTGGTGTTCTGGTTCTGAGGTTTGCTCAGTCAGACCAAACATTTGTTTTGACATATTTAAAATTTTAAAAGTGAATTTCAATGCTTTTCACATTGTTATGGTTCACCGATTTATTTTGATTACTGTGTTAGCTCATTGGGACCATGTTCCTGTTAGAGGAGTTGATTGTTTTGTTTAGCTTTTGGGACAAGAAGTGCATCATTAGAACACAGTTCTAAACAATACTTCAAGTTATTATTCTTTGCATCGCTGTGATACAGAAATTTGTTTACACAAAAGGTAGTATATGGGAATCGATACACAGTCATGTGACATGACTGTCAGCCAATCCCAGAACACAATTTCTTAAACCCAAGACATGTCAGCTAGTCCAAGGCACTTGTCACTTATATACTGGAGCATAGCCAGGATGATGTAGAAATGGGGGGGGGGGGTGTCTAACAAAGAAATCTCAATATTTAATCTCAGTGTACAAAACTTTTTTATGAAAGCATAATGAAAGCAAAATGGGTGTGGGGTTCCAGGAGCCCAGGACCCCCCGCCCCAGCTACACCTATGATACAGCAATTATTACTCTTCAGCAAGGTCGGTTCTAGTGCTCAAATTCTAGTATTGTATTAAAAAATTATTTTCAAAATTTGAATCTTGACTTTTCGTAATTTTTACAATGTATCCATCTTCTACTGGCATGCCCATTCTAATGAACACTTTCAAATGAATGAAGTATTCCAAACATCCCAAATAAGTAATGGAAGGGACTTACATTATTTTTTAATTTCAAAAGATGTTCTTGGAATTTGACGAGGCTTCTGGAGTGGTACTATCCATTATGATGCTCCTGAACTTTAACTAAATGATTTATTTTCACTCTAGGAGCATCATCAATGAAAGTAAATTGAGAATATAGCCAAACGAGTTATGTTGGACCCCATTAACTTCACAAGTGGTGAAGCAAAGTGTAGCCTCGAGTGATGCAGCAATGGAGTCAACACTACAAGTCTGGATAAATTATTTGTCTACTTCCCTATTGCATGTGCAGTTCATTCACTGTGAGAGTATGCCTCTGAGGCACCTTGTTTTCTAAACAGAGATATCGCTTTTCTTTTTTTCTGTGGTACTTTTTTCCTTCGTCCATCAGATGTTCTTCTACTCAGGCTTGAGGTACAAACGGCTAGTGTTAGGTGTGCCTTTGGTAGGATGATAAGCGATGAGAACTGTCAGTTCATTGGATGCAATATTTCCACTCCACCTCAGAAAACAATGGCTATTCCTACTCTAGGTCCATAATGTTCTGAGTCTGTTCTGCCAACTCAAACCAGGCAGCTATTTACCATTCACACTCACATGCACACAATAACAGCACAATAAGTACAGCAAGCCAAAGCTTTATTATAACAAAATATAATACAAAAGGTTATACATCACCGATTCAACAAAGCATCATCCAAGCCCTCTTCCAATGGCTGGGAAGCCCCCTTGTCAGCCTGGCTAGGAGTCTCTTGAACCGGAACTGGCCCCACAGCGATGCGTCCACCCTGCAGGAGAGGCTTGAACCAGGCATCTGGAAAGTCCCATTTTATATGTTTTATCTGGTATTTAGAAATGCTAAACCACCATGTCCTAAGCACTGGCCAGGTGCCCAGAACATCATGAGTTCAGCATGACAAACACCACTTATTCTCATAATAAATAGTTGGCATTGTCAGATCATCATGCCTAAACACTGGCCAGGTGTCCAGAACATCATGAGCCAAACAATGCCAGAGATTCCAAAAGAAAAGTCTCATAACATCTTGTACAAAACATCTTATATAACTATGATTAAGCATTAGGCATTTCAAAATGGAATAATATCATACAAAATGGAGTGACAATAATCAACACAATACATATATATATATATATATATATATATATATATATATACACATCAGAGTTGAATCTTACTTTATACCTAACATTCTGTCGAGACCGATTGGTAAAAAAAAAAGAATGGCACAAAAATTCCTCTGGCATTGTTTAAATGGCACATGCCATGGGTTACATGAAAATTGCTTTATTTTGAATGGCTGGGTATGACCTCTGTAAACCTCACTCAAGTTTCTGCCACTCGTAAGTTCAACAGAGATATTAATCAGCCATTCAAAATAAATAATTTATTTTCATGCAGCCCATGGTATATCTTTTTGTACAAGGACCAATATGGCTACACACAATCCTTCCCCATATTTATGTGTAATTTTTATCTTCACAGTCGTTGCATAAATATAGCCAGAGAGAAAAGAGCTGTGGTTCACCTTGGCAGAATACCACTAATATCTACTGGTGCAACAATGGATATTATATGAAGCATTGTCAACCTGTTGTCAACAGTTTGATGCCTGATTTGATGTGCGTGAAAATTGTATCACTGGCACAGCTATGGCGGTTTCACTCCAAGCTTTCACTAGAAAACAAGCACATTAAGTTCCTAGCCACAGATGTTCCAATGTTAGCCCTTTCTAAAGAAATTATTTTCAAATGGGCTAACTTTCAAGTTATTTGAGCTAAGATTTTTTTTCAAATAAAAGCTTGCTGTCAGGTCAAACTGACCATCGCATATCAATACAGCATTCATGTATTGATACACTAATATTTACATTGGGGTACAGTATTGTCTTCTTAGCAATAATAACAATGCAGAGTTATAAGCAAATGTTGTTTAAACCTTTCATACCAAAACCTTATGCTGCACATCATAGGAAAAGCCTGACCCTCACATTTTCAGCATGGTGTAGCATTAGCTACTACAGTAGCATATACAGTCACATAGATATTAGCCTATATAATTATATTAATATAAAAGCATATAGAATAATTTATGGGCAACCATACACAACATGGGTGTGTTTCCGTTGAGGGGTGAGATAACATTGTAGGTCTTTAGGATGTCACCGCTCCCTAAGGTGGAAACATCAACCTATATGTGAGTAGTTGCCCATGCATTATTTTGAATAATAGAAACATCGAAACATAGAATTTGATGGCAGATAAGGACCGCTTGGCCCACCCAGTCTGCCCATTTCCCTACCTGATGGATAAGCTGCAGATCCTAGTTAACCAGCAGCCTACTTCTTCCTACCCCCAACCCCTAGAATTGCCTTATGACTGTCCCATGCATGCTTGAATTCCACCACTGTTTTTGACTCCACGACCTCCTCCGGAAGGCTGTTCCATGCATCCACAACCCTCTGTGTGAAAAATACTTCCTAAATTACCTCTGAGCCACCCCTCTTCTATCTTCAAATTGTGCCCCTTGTTCTTGCACACCTCTTTTTTGAAAGATGCTACCCTCTTGGACTTTGTTGATTCCTTGAGGTACTTGAAAGTTTCTATCATGTCCCCTCCCTTCTTTTCTCGGAGGCTATACATATTAAGCTCCTTAAGTCTCACTTCATATGCCTCCGGTACAGACCCTGCACCATTTTAGTTGCCCTCCTCTGGACAGCTTCCATCCTGTCTATGTCTTTGTGGAGATTGGGTCTCCAGAACTGCATGCAGTACTCCAGATGTGGTCTCACCAGCTGTCTGTGCAGAGGGATAATAACTTCTTGTTTTCTGCTGGTGATGCCTCTCCCTATGCATCCCAGTATCCCCCAGCCCTCCTTGCTGCCCTCTCACATTGCTTGCCCACCTTTAGGTCATCTGATATGACTACCCCCAGGTCCCTTTCCATTTTTGTTGTTGTTAGTATCTCACCCCCCATTGTGTACTCTTCCCCTGGGTTTTTGTTTCCCAGGTGCATTACCTTGCACTTCTTAGCATTGAATCTAAGCTGCCATACATTTGACCATTCCTCTAACCTTGCCAAGTCCCTTCTCATCCTTTCCACCCCACCTTGTGCATCAACTCTGTTGCAGATCTTTGTGTCATCTGCAAAGACATACTTTCTTCCAGTCCCTCTGTAATGTCCTTATAAAGACTGGTAAAGAGAACCGGTCTAATACTGAACCCTGTGGTACCCACTTCTAACCCCCCTTTTTTCAGAGTGGACTCCATTTACTATTACTCTTTGTGTCCTATTCTCCAGCCAATTCTTTACCCAGGCTGTCATCTTGGGACCCACTCCCAGGCTGGCTAACTTGTATATTAATCTTTTGTGTGGGACTGTGTCAAATGCCTTGCTAAAGTCTAGGTAGGCCATGTCCACAGACCCTCCCTGATCTACTACTTTGGTCACCCAGTCAAAGAAATCTATCAGATTTGTCTGGCATGACCTTCCCGCTGTGAATCCATGCTGCCTTGGGTCCTGTGCCCCTCTGGCCTCTAGATACTCAACAATTCTTTCCTTCAGAAGTGATTCCATCATTTTCCCTACCACTGAGGTTAAACTAACAGGTCTGTAGTTTCCTGCTTCTGCCTTGCTCCCACTTTGTGAAGGGAATCACATCTGCCCTCCTCCAGTCCTCAGGTACCACCCCATCCTCCCATGATTTGTTAAAGAGGGTAGTCAGTGGTGACACTAGTTCTATCCTAGTTCTTTTAGAATTCTGGGATGAATTCCATCAGACCCCATTGCTTTGTCCACCTTCAGTTTTAAGAGCTCTTTCAGAACTCGTTCTTCTGTAAATGGGCTGGTATCAACTTCTGTATCCAGAGTGTTTCTACTGTTTGTTTTAGGTACCTCCCCCTCTTCCTTTGTAAATACTGAGCAAAAATATTTGTTTAGTATCTCTGCCTTTTCACAGTCACCTCTGCCCACCCTCCCTCCCCTTTATTAAGCCTCACTATCCCTCCCTTGGTCTTCCTTTGCTCCCTGATGTACCTATAAAAGGTTTTATCCCCCTTCTTAACTGAGTTGGCTATCTTTTCCTCGGTTTGGACCTTTGCTGTTCTGACTGCCTTTCCAGCTTCCCTTTGCTTTAACTGATACAGTTCTCTGTCCTGTTCCTTCTGTGATTCCTTGTACTTCCTGAATGCTTTCTTTTTCTCTTGAACCTTCACTGCCACTTCCTTTGAGAACCATAGTGGTTTCTTACCTCGTTTAATTTTGTTTATTTGCTTTACACAAAGGCTTGTTACCTCTGTGATGGCAGTTTTTATTATTCCCCCATTGTTCTTCCACCCCTCCTTCCTGCCCATTTGCTCGTGCATTCCTTAGGCACTCACCCATTTTGGCAAAGTCAGCCCTCCTAAAATCCAGTACCTTTGTCTTTGTATGGCTTGACTCTATTGCTGTGTTTATTTATATTTTTTGAATTCACTTACCTTCTTTCTAACTCTGTCTTGAATCATGGTAAAAAAAAAAAAAAAGATAAGAGTAAATACATTTAATGTGATTTAAGTAATATTTATATGAGCTGGCAGTGTTTCTAGTAGTTCATCTTTTTAACAAATAGTTCTCTTGGGGTGCTTTCAGTCTTGCTCATATCTTTGTTTTGAGGAATCTGCAGTGTAAGTAAGCATGAGGAATCTTAATATACACTGGATTCTATGCTGTTATATCACAGTAGGGATGTAGCTACTGTGGTACAACAGCATTCTAACATCACTACTGTGATACACCAGCACCTGGAAGTGTATGCATTTCCATACAAATCCAACCAAACTATATATTTCAATCTATTTATTACATCTGTGTACTCAGTAATACAATGTACCAGTATATAATACGTAGACATAAACATCAAATAGTGTTAAAACATGAAAAATAAAATGTTCAATGTTTTCTGATTTTTGGGTTCATGCACATGAAAAATAAACAGTAATGACATACATGTAGGCATGACACAGTATTTCCAAAGCAATCTATTCCAGTTTCATAAAATCTTAATTTTCCTTGAGTAATCCCAAATTGTCCTATACTTTCAGAGACCACTCCTGTGAAAACATCAGAAGATAATAAATAAAAAAGCATCAGTAATGGCCAGCCCGGTTGTGCTGAGGGTTGAGGCACTGGACGCCACACCTTGTGCTACGCTGGCAACCCGGGTTCAGGAAAGACTGGCTGCTGGGGGTCAGCGAGGGGATGGAGCATCTAGCTTCCCAACGGATGCTTTCTTCCTGGGTGGGTTACTTGGGTGCCTTGAGCACCCAACAGTACTGAGGCCAGTGGAAGCATGGGCTTTTGGGGGCAATGGTGGCTCTTCGTAGCCGAGGAGGGGAGGACACAGTGGGTGCTTGGCAACAGCATACGGCAGCACATCATCTGCCTGGACATACGTCCTTCATGCTGGTGTCCTCAGGGGTAAGGGAGAAAAAGGAGAAAAATACATGTACCCTGGCCCCCTGAGCAAGATGAAACCAGGGCAGGGGTTGCCTAGAGGGATGCCCAGGCAGACGGAGTAGGAGGGGGTATGAGGCCTCCTCTGAAAGCTGTGGGAGCCGGGCAAGTAAAAAAGAAATCAGTAACACATTTATTATGTTGTTAGAACATAAATACCGGTTAAACTCACTAGGATTCTAACTCTTGTGTTTATACTGAACATGTCACCAGGTTGTTCTGCTTGCCTGGGTGCATTATGCTCTCAGGGCATGTCACTAAGGCATGTGCATTGGAGGCAAAACAGAGGTGTAATTCTGTAATTTTGGCGGCAGCAAGGTAGGCAATGCTGCCCTCATGACCTTGATTTTTTGGAAAAATGTAATAATTGTTACCCAATCATAATGAACTGGCAGTGATAATCTTTCCCTTTCTTTGCCATGTAATCGATAATTCACTTGAGCTTTTCTCTCACAAATTATGGACATCCGGCAAAGAACTCAGAAGATGACTGACTTGTTTGTCATGATCACGAGGCGGTTAACATATGTGTAATTCTGTCAAGAGATTCTTTTGACATCATAAACCGTAGAAGGAAAACTTGAGTGGTTTCTGATGTCACCAGAATCCCAAGATGAAATTACAGGCCTTTTTACTGATTGTTTCCTATAATGTTTTGTACTACATAAGGAATGCACAATGGTCTGGTTCAAAATATGACATTTGCCTTCATGCATGAGGGGGCAGTACCACACCACTGATAAGTTAGAACGCCATGCTACCTCACAAATTAAGATAAATGGCATTTTCTGAGTCAGGCCATCGTGGGTCCGATTTATATCACACATTATCAGATGTAAACTTTTCAAATGATCTATTTTATGGAGTTGTAACTGCTTATTCTGATTACACTGCTTTGGTTAGAATACTGCATAGTTCCGTTGTGATGTCATCAAGCACAATTTCCACTGCTCTCTCATTGGTTAAGCAACATACCGATAAATTGGTTTTGTTTGTGAATAGTATTTACTATAAAGATACACATTTTTCATCATGATAGTAAATATGTCATGAACCAAATAAATCTATTTCTCTGGCAAAATGTGTACTCACTGGCATGCTATAAATGGAACTCTGCATATACTCCTATATGGAATGCCATCAGGCATCAAGTTGGGGGGGGGGGTTGGAGGTAGCCTTTGCTCAGTTTGAAAAACAAACATTAGTTTTGTACTAGTATTGAGACACTCCAGGGGTTAGGTTACTGTTGTTCATTTTATGCTACATCCTACACTATGCCTCAGGACCTTCTAAGATTAGATAAACTGATGGTAACCTAACCACTGATCATGCCTTAATATTTTATCACTGCATGTGAGATGTACAGCTCATTAGGAAAATATTTTAGGATTTTTTGGTGCATTCCACGTGGGCCCTTGCCTTGCTTGTGTTTACCAGTCTAAGCTTTTGATGTACATTTCAGCAGAAAGAAAACATTGGTTCATTTTAAAACCGAAGGGAGAAAGAAACACATCATAAAAAAGAAACAAAAATCAAAGTACATGCTTTAGCCATACCATATAATTTAACATGTCTTTACATTTATAACAAGTAGAAAAATGTTTTATTCTGTTACGGAACAAACTTTAGAATTTTCCAACAATTATCAATAGCATTTTAAAATGATTTAAACTGTTTTACGTTTCTAAATTTGTTTGAAAATTGGCACTCAGGAAAGGCAAACTGAGCTGAGACTCATTTCCAAGTGTGACCTGGTGGAAAGGGGGCGGGGAGAAAAATATTGCAAAATGACAACAAGTTCTAGAGATACAGATTACAGTGACAGTGTACAAAAGTGCAGTAATGGCATACAAGGCAAGCAGCTGATCAAAAATTAAAAATCAGAACAAACTGGAGAAACCATAAATTAGTAACAGGGTCAGCTATTCATCTAGGCAACATGAAGAATAAGGTGCCTAGTGCCTGTAGGGCAAGACGATGGTCTTGTGCTGTGAGGAGTCATAAACAGGCAGCTGTATTACATAAGGAAGACCCACAAACATAGGGCGGAGGGATCAAGTAGGTGGAGAGGGTTAATAGCGAAGGGGTGGGGTGGGGGGATAATATCAATATATGAAAGTTTTAGTAACGTGAAATGTTGATAAATCAACATAGTTGACTCCAAGCTTTCATTTAAAGGTACACTGTCAGCTTAAAGTGCAAATTTCAGTTATAGCGGGACCAGGTTGCCTTCTGACATCTGCCTGTATACTTATTGCATATTTTGCTCACAATCTTCCATATATATATATATATATATATATATATATACTGTATATATATATATATATATATATGTATAATATTTTAGTTAAAAAAATCACAATTTAGCGACCTGATCTTGTTGCCCTGAAGTTGACCTGATGTTGTTGTCCAGTGCATTCATGTTCCCGTATACTGCCATTAAACTTGTTCATACATGAGAGATTCTTTTTTGATCAAGTGCAGGTACTGTAGATGCAAATTCTAAAAGAGGAGATCAAACTGATTTAGCCCATATACATGCATACATATGATACGTCCAACTTGCTTAAGAGGGAGATTTGGGTCAAATTAGTAGGGAAACTGGCCTACTAGTAGGGAGATGCCGAAATGTCATGAGTTTGTCCTTAAATGGCATAAAAAAATAAGAATAAAATCATTTAATATATTTCATTTTGTCAAGAATAAGCGCTTAAAAGAATCAACAACTAGTTGTACAAAGTTATCACTTATATTGTTCATCATTAATTTATTTTTTGTATGTTTTTATCTGCTGAAAACAAACATGAATGGATATTTTAGACATAATTTTACTTAAGCAGGAGATTTTGTTTCCCAGGAGGGAGAGAGGGAGTTCAGTCAAAAAAACAGGAGTCTCCTGCGTAAAGAGGGCGTTATCACATGTATGTACATGTGATTCAGAAATGAGTGTTCTAGCCCATTTAATGAGAGAATAGAAAAGTAAAACTATGACACTAATGTGCACGTCCTGAAATATACCAATGTTTGGACAGTAGACTCAATAATAGGACTGTATCCTGGTCCCTGTGTTCTGATTGGAGGAGGAGAATAAGTACTACAGTGTGGCTTTGAGAAACTACAGAACAGTTTTGGCACAGACATACTATAGTGAGAGAGTGATCTTAGTTGAATCAGTGTAAAAAATCTGTTGCCAGTGTCCCTTTAATATTTCCTGACTTGTTCAAAGACAGAAAAAAACAGTGTTCTACAAAGATTTTAAGCATAAACTTGACTGACATTTTTATTTTTTCAAAACAGAAACCACAGAACAGAAACCACAACAAAACAGACTGTCACTTTCTAGTGTAATTGCGATAACGGTTATAGTGGTGGTGTTTCTCAGGAATAAATAAACTTGGGTTAATAAACACCTCAGCTGAACCCTGTTCCAATTATTGCATCATAACCCTTGAACACTATACTGTTATTGCTGTAATATTTACCTATATTTGAACTTCAGGACCAAGAGATGGCAGATCAAAACTATCTATACATTTGCTGCTGTAACTATTCCCTCTCCCCAATACACACACACACACACTCTTTCTGTCTTGGAAATTAGGTGCTGAACCAGTGGTGCCAGAACAGTTTGAAAAGTGGTAGGGCCAAGGACGTAAAGGTTATATTTTTCCCTATTAAATACATTACCATGATAGCAAAAAGTGATATGGCCACTTATAAAAGTGGTAGGGCCATGGCCCTAGTGGCCCCCCCTGTTCCGGCACCTATGTGCTGAACCTAATTAGACTATATTTGAAACTTTAAATTTATATAATAACTTGGTAGTGTTTTCTCCCATATGGAAACCCAGTTATAATTTGCTGTTTTAACCTGCATGTTATAATGGTGAACATGTGCCGGGTTTCCAGCACTCCACCAAGCGCCTGTCTCCACTCTCTTCTGGCACCAAACACTTCAGTAGTCAACCGGACACTGCCAGGATCACTCAGCGGTAAGTGACAAATACAACTAAAAAAGAAAATTACGCCTCATATATTTAACTCCTCACTCCTAAACTGTAAAAAAAAATAAAAAAGTTTCAGCAGCTGCTCGACTGCAGACTGCGCTTCCTCCCCACCGGACCACAGCTTGGCTGTTTTAGTTTTATATAATTGCTGTGGTGAGAAAAACTCCCCAGCAGTTATATAAAATAAAACACTGGGTGGTGTGTTTTTAACAAGATTTTACACACACTCCTCGGTGTTGGATGCTTAAATAAACCCCTTGAACTTCGCTGTCAGGGTTCATCCAACACCTCGGGAGGGTGTAAAATCTCATTTTATTTAGTTTTTGTTTACCGGGTAAGTGCATTAGCCAGTAGGTGACTATTTTCAGGCATGACCCGGGAGAGTACAAGACAGTACATACTGTGGGTGATTTTAAACACACCACCCCATGCATTATGATTATTCAAAGGTACAGACACCTCAGGAACAATTGCAAAAAGGCCATCAGGGCAGCAAAGAGTGACTTTTTTAAGTCCGCCCTACTAAGCTCTGCCAGTAATCCCAGGAGGTTCTGGAGAGATATTAAATCCCTTGTCAGTGGACCCTCCCATCCGGGGGTTACGGACATGGTCATAAATGGAGTCTCCTGCAATAATCCCCATACTATTGCCAGTTCCCTAAATAATCACTTCTCTGACTTCACAACCCTCTTCTCACCTGATGAGGCTCTGTCCCACCCCCTTCCTTCCACTCTGCTGAAGGGTGACCCTCCTCGTCAAATGTTCCACCTCAGGGCTGTATCAGTTCAGGACTTGCAGAAAGGCCTAGCTGGCCTCTCCCAGTACTCCAGTCCTGGCCTAGACAACCTGGAGCCTAAACTCCTTAAGCTTGGTGCTGCACACATTGCCTCTTCAGTAGCCTTTATCTTCAACCTATCCCTTGGTCTGGGGACCATCCCAGACATCTGGAAAGAGGCGAGGATTGTCCCTGTACTGAAGCAAGGAAATCCCAAACTACCTGACAATTATCGACCGATTGCCATTCTCCCAACCCTTAGCAAGCTCCTTGAAAAGGTAGTCTCTGAGCAGCTTTCGGAATATATCCACTCTCATGAACTTCTGTCCCCAGCCCAGCACGGCTTTCGTAAGGGACACAGCACCACCACAGCCTTAATCTCGGTTACATCAAGTATCCGGACAGCCATGAACTGGGGCAAACTCTCTGGTGCAATATTTATCGACCTGTCCAAAGCCTTTGATCTCGTTGACCACAAACTGCTTGGTGCACAGTTGTGGTCACTTGGCCTCTCCCCCCATGCCATGAAATGGCTAATGGGTTATCTACATGGCAGAAAGCAGTGTACCTGCTTCAATAAAGTCCTCTCCAAGCCCCTACCGGTGACCTCTGGAGTGCCTCAAGGCTCGGTACTGGGTCCCCTCCTCTTCTCCCTCTTCATCAATCAACTACCCATGGTTACTAGTAGCTGTAGCGCCACCATGTATGCAGATGATCTGGTAATCCTAGCTCACTCCCAGAATGCCACTACCCTAAACCAGAACCTGACCGATGACTTTAACAGGGTATTGTCATGGGTTACTAGTCACAAGCTGGTACTGAACCTGAAAAAGACACAGGCTATGCTCTTTGGCTCAATGGCTAAAATCAAAGCCTCATCGACCTGCTTACACATCACCAGCGCAGATGGATCCTCACTACCCATAGTGAGCTCCATCAAATATCTGGGGGTAATACTTGACCCCCAACTTGACATGGGTAATCATATCCTTAACATCTGCAGGGCGGCAAACTGCAAACTGGGTCTGGCCTATAGGGCCACATATAACCTTACACCGGCAGCCAGGCTTGCCCTAGCGAAGGGTGTGCTCCTTTCCTTCCTCAGCTATGGGCTGCACCTATTTGCTCACTCTCCAAAGACAGATCTCACCCGGTGGTACACTGCTTATAATAACATTTGTCATTTTGCCTTGGCTGCCCCCTGACCCACCCACCATTGTGAACTATATGAGAAACTCTGCTGGCTCTCACCAGCTAAATACCTTGATTTTGGTTTGGGATGCCTCTCTGGGAAAGTGATCAGAACTAGCACCCCCCAAGGGCTGGCCCAGCTTCTGCCTAAACTGAATACCACCCTCTACCAACTTAGGTCTCTCACATCAGGGATGCTCAAAGTCCCTCCTACCTGGACCCTCATGGGGGATCGGGACTTTGCCATAAGTGCGCCCAGACTCTGGAATTCGCTGCCTGTGGATATCCAAGCTGCCCCCTCCTATCTGAGTTTTCGAGATTCCCTGTGGGGTTTCCTCAAACTAGCATCAGGGTGTGACTGCCCCAAACCTCCCTAGAGTAAAGTGTCAAATTGTTTTGTCTCAACCTCCCCAGGGTGTCTCCATTGAATTCCTGGAGATATTTTCCCCACTGTATCAAAGACTTCTGACTACTCCTGCCTAAAAAGCCTTGGGCATTTTTACGCCCATTATTGCTCCATGGTCATAGGCTAACCCTGACATATTAGACCTTGGTCACTTGGTAGTAACTTGTACTACCAAGTGTTTCTGTTTCTGTCTAACATGTGCATATTTAGAAAAATGTGATGAGCTGTATATACCTGTCCGCAATCCAACTAGCGTAGGGGGTGTATACGACAGTGTTATAAGTTATATTATTACCAATCCAGTCCTTGAGCTATGCTCCACTCCTATGTATGATAACCTGTATATATCTGTCAGTTGAACTAGCTAGTCTAGAGTGTATAATCTGAAATGTGCTTACTACTGTATGTTTTCCCTAGCATCAAATGATGTATTTCCCACATGTTTGTTTACTGAGACAAAAAACTGCACTCTCTTTGCCATGTCTCTTTGACTGTTGTTCCTCATGTTGTACTGTCCCGGGTCGTTCCTGAAAATAGGTATAATACTTGTCTAGTGTACTTACCCGGTAAACAAAAGCTAAATAAATAAATAAATTATTCTATATGTAGTAGTAAAGTTGCCTGAAAACAGTGTTTGTTGTTCACTGGAGTGTTGCTGCACGTCTACACATGAAATCATAATCTTTTGCTAGTGGCATAATTCCACAGCCACAAATTGTGATATGATAAACAAATTATTGTTACAACACCTTTAGATGAGCTGCAAGAACAAATGAAGTAGAACGGACAAAAATCATGTTTTTGAGCAGATATTCTTGGTAATAAAATCATAAGGGGAAAAGAAATTCAGAAAATTAAAGGGACACTGTCAACCTTTTTGCATTCTATTATTTCTTGTTGAAACCCCACATTGTATAATTGCTTACCATCTCTGAAATTCGTTGATGGGGCAGGTTGTTTTATCTGCTTTCTTTCTTACACCTGAAATACATGCTAATGGTGTAAATACTGTATACCCAACCTTGCATGCTTCATGAACATTAGGAACCCCCCCAAGAGTGCGTCCACTCGTAATGCAGTACTTTCTCCACTGTATCTTGAATGGTTCTAGGCCAATGTACATCACCACATTTGCACGGCAGCAACACAAGCACTCAGGTTGCTACGGTACAAATGCAGTCATGTGAACACTGACGTAGTTGTAGTTAGTCAGTCACACAGCCTTTCCATGAGCTGATGCAGATCTGGGGATACGTTACAGACTGAGTAATGTAAGCAGGCATGTGGACAGGCTGCATCGCTCGCTCTGAAACTGAAAGGATGCTACCAGCACCCTGCTCTCCCTGGCTAGAACAGGGAAGTACAGCAACATTTACGGCAACACAAAATTCTGTGTATGTCAACCTGTCAGATATGATTTTCTATGGTCAGAGCTTAGTAGTGGCACACAGTATACTACTGTTGCCTTGGGGCCTTGATCAAATGTGCTCCAGGACAGGTAGTCTTCTGATACGGTGCAATGGGCCATGATAAGGTGTATGTGGGGAGCCTTAAGGGCTGATATTAAAATATTGTGATGGAAGCAATAGAGCTGTGTAGCTGATAGAAGCAGGAGAGATGTCAGCAGTTCTTGCATTATTAGACTTATCACTGTTAACATCAGCAAGCAGCTGACCACCTTATGGAGCCATGGCCCCTCTCCACTGTGGCTTGTATCAGCATAGAGAGGGGCCATATAAACATGAACTTCAGTCAGATCTGGAGCTTGGAGCAGCACAGGATCAGCCTGTATACTGAAGCTGAGTAGCCATGTAAATATGCCTTATGTTGTGTTGGGGGGGTGTTCCAAAGACCAGGAGAGATACAGTGCGAGTTGATCGAGGACTGTAAACAAATATGTTTTTGTGTGGTAACACTGGTATGGTGGGCAGTCTGTCTTTCACTTTTAGAAGGAAAAAAATAATCCAAATCAATACATCAGCAAATTCCACAGAATGTGAGCAATCATAAATTTTGTTTTTTAATCTAGGAACACATTGAGGCCTAAAGGGGTTGACAGTGTTTCTTTAATGCAATACAGGTTGACGTGTCTAAATATTAAAATGTCTCAAGTTTCCCCTGTGCTATGTGTATTAGTGTGACTGCAAGCATTGCTGAATGAATGAACATGCCACTGTGTGCAATGGAGGTGTATTGTGATATTTGTGTGCAAACTATTTTGTGCATTAGTATATTTTTGTGCATTGGTGTATATGTGTGTGTGCATAGTGCATTGGTGGATATTTGTGCATGCTAATGAGTGTTTCTGTGCATCAGTAAAAAATGCTTCTGCATTAGCTTGATGAGTAAGGTTTTATTTTTATGTTCTATTATTGCAGTATAAGTGTAGAATTATATCACAATAATACAAAAAACACAATCCAAGACACACATTAATTCAATATCCCTTATCTGCCTACTGCATTAGCAGTCCTATTGGCTGTGACCAGAGGCTGTTATACTCCAGTGAACTCAAAGCCCTGTTGGTCCTCATGTGTCCATGGTTATCTTGTCCTGAGCATGAGGAATTCTGCATGCTTGATGTTCAGCAAAACTGAAACTCCTGATTAATGCAGACTGGTGGGGCTTTCCTTGGGAATGTTCCAGGCAGGCTGCTGTACTATAGTTTCATATGGAAACAGACAATTCACAGAGCTCTTAAAGAGATACTGTCCCAAGCTGCACTAGGGTGATCCTGGTGCCCAACTGATCCTTAAATGGCAATCCAAACTGGGAAATAATGCAAGAAGGTTAGTAAACATGGTTTGTTAGGAGGATGTATTTGTATCAGTATATAATTTTGCAACAACATTTTAGTTTTGCTATGAAAAAAGTGAAGTGGTAAATAAAAATCTTTAGTTTTTTTTTTTTTTACTTTTTCTGAATTTTGATAATGCTAACCTTATTTAATAAGAACTGCATAGTTTGCAGCCTACTGTGCTGTATTGTTAGAGGGTTCACAAGCAGAGGGGAGAAGGTTATACTTCCGCTGAAAAGATCCTAGATGTGAATGCACCTGTAGAACAGCATGCAGTACTGGAGCCCTTAACTGAAAAAGGGTATCAACCAGCTTGAGGCACTTAAGAGGAGAGTGACAAAGATGGTTTAAGGAGTTGTCAGCCCAGTGGCGCTGAGGGTTGAGGCGTTGGATGCCACACCTCGCACCACACTGGTGAGCCGGGTTCGGGAACAGACTGGGGTTGCCAGGAGTCGGCAGGTGGAAGGAGGATTGAGTGTCCCAACGGATGCGCTCCTCCTTCGGGTTGGGTACCGGGGGTGCTTTACGCACCTGACATCCCTAAGGGTTGGTGGGAGCACCGGCTTTCAGGGCTCTGGCGGCTCCCTTGGGATGGAGTCGGGGGAGGGGAGGATGCTGTAAGGCACTTGGTGGCGGCGTGCATCGGCACGTTGTCTACCCACGCCTGCATCCTCGGGGGAGGAAGGGGTCCACAGAAAAGCAGAAAAACACCCTTTTTGGTCCTAGGTGATGACAGCTCCCCTACCTGGCCACTGATCTACAGGCAGACCCCTATGTGTAGGTGCTCCTCCTCAGAGGCTGAGGAAAGGTAAGGGCAGACCTTCCTCACTCCATAGGGGGGGGGGGTTAACCGGGAATCTAGAAATATATACAGGGAGTAGCCTAGCACTCTAGGGGCAGACTAAGATGATGGCTTGGGGGATTGAACAGTCTGAAAGAGTGGATGGAAGAGGGCAGTCTGGAGGGATAAATAGAAAGTTAAAAAAAAGGTTGTGTAAGGACAGCAGGGCAGGGTATATGAGGACAGGCTGAGAGAATTCAACATGTGCTCACTCGAGGAAAGGACATGATTGAAAACCTTAAGTACCTGAAAGGTATAAACAAGGTGGATATCAGGGACATTTTCTGTCTCAGTGCAAACAAAATCACAAGGGGGTACTTTTGTAAGTTGGTGGGAGGGGGAGGTTCAGGAGGGAGGTCAGGAGACACTTCTTTACAGAGCAAGTGGTATTTGGGTGGGATGAACCCCCACCTGAGGCTGTCACTCAAAAGACAGTGGGGAGTTCAAGAGAAGGTGGGACAAGATGAAGGGGAGGGTCAGGGTTAATGGGGAAGTTGAGGCCCACTGTAATTTCTGGATCATGGCCCTCTAATTGAGCAGAATTGGTAGGCCTTCTTCTGCTGGCTGATTTGTATGTTCATATGTATGTATGTTTGCAGAACATCATATGCCTTGCATAGTGAACATTCACTCTCTTCCAGTAACCCCTAATCTTCCTTGCCTTTGTCAAAAGATAATGTGTAATATGGATAAGAGGAAACAGGATTTTGTTTTTTGTTTCTTTTTGTTTTAAAGAGATTGGATAAGGTGGATCAAGGGAGACTTTTTCAGCTTGTTCAAAATACTAGAACTAGAGGGCTTATCTTACCCTTAAGGACAGATAGAATTAAGGATAATAATTGGAAGAATTAGTTTTACCCAGACAGTGGTAGCTATATGGGGAAGCTCCCAAGAGAGGTAGTGGGAGTGAGAAGGGTTGAACTGTTAAACTCAAGCTGGATTCAGTGGAGCAGCAGCAGTACAATATACTATCATCTGAAAGGCAGGCATATGCATGGAATCCATGGAATTCAATGTTGAGGCCAGCCAGGGGCCAAGTGGATCTCATAGATGGTTTATGGGAGGGACATCGTATCAAACAAATCTGGTTGACTTCTTTGACTGGGTGACTATGACAGTGGGTGGGACAAAGTGGTGGACATCCTTTACCTGGACTTCTGCAAGGTATTAAGAATAAGATTAGAAATATTAATCAGGCTTTGGACTTAGAACTGTTATCCCTCTCTAGGTTTTCTCCATGGTATGTAGCTAATGAGAGATAGTTTGGTTAAAGGTTCTGTTTAGATTATATCCTCTTTGCCAGCAGACTGATTTATTGCATGCAAACACTCCCTTGAGCCAAAAGGGCTAGATTCCTGGCAGCAGCAATAAAGTGGACCAAATCAGGCCACACATTGAGGTAGCTTGTACTTAGCAGCACTTTCATTTCATAACCCTTCTTTCAATCCAGATCCTTACACGGGCCCTTACCTGCTTTCCATTCTCTCATTTTCAAAACTGAACACTCACAAGGGACCATGGCAGCATGAGATGTTTCTGCTGTCTCAATCCCATCTCCAAATTTGGCCTTTCTTTAACTTTCTCCACCGGGGGGGGTGGGGCCTTAAAATTCTTGGAGCCCTTTATTTAATTCACAGTCTTACACAGTAAAATAGGTGTTCTTTAGCAAGAACAGGACCACTGAAGACCTTCCAGACATCCAGTCACTGATGCCACATGCCGTGAATGATCTCCCAGGGAATTCTGCATCCTGATCTGGAAACCAACCACACCTCCGCTCATGCAGCGATTCCAATTTCTGGAATGCCTTCATCCAGGGGACTAATTGCTGTGCCACATCGAGCACCAGACAGTCTGCCACCCTGCCGGGGTCCCAACTAACCATTCCCCTAATGGACCTTTCCCTGCCTTCACAGGCTACCAAACTTGAGAGTCCCAACACTGTAGCAGCCTTTGGCCAGTGGCAAAGGAGTAACACCACCACTACACCCACAACAATCCAGGCTGCTGCCTCTGAACTGCACCCCAGGCCCAATTTGCCATAGTAGGCCCACTCACAGGACACACCCTGACTCCAACAAAAGGCCCCATCAGTGCTTACCCTACCAAGGTACCGAAGTTCACTTGGCAGGCCTCCATACTTCTTTTTCTCCCTGGGCTATGGCTCCCATTTGCACCAACTGGTCCCAAACCTTCTGCTCCAATTTTTCTCCTTTCACTTTCATGGCCTGAACTGCCACATTTCTCATACATGGGTCTTCGAGGGATGAGGGCTGGAGTGGCAAGCATCCCACCCTGGCCTCAACACAGCCCTCTGGCCGAACTTGTGGGCTCACCCTCCCACTCTGCTCTTCTGAGTCTGTCTCTCTTGATCTCCCAATGATGCCAAAACCCTCTCTTTTATACCCCCTGGAGATGGGGCCCCCTGTGGGTAGCAGGCAGGCCCAAATCCCACATACTGGCACCATAGCACTCTTCCCTGCCTAACTACCTCTAGCAACCAAAATTTACTAGTAAGCTCCCAGAGGGTGCTTACACTTTTTATCCCACACAAAACATTCATCAACTGTTGAACGCCTAACCAGGCCCCACCACCGATCCCCAGAAGAGAAATATGGCCATCTCTCCCTCCACCTAAGGGTTAGAGCTCTCCCTCCCCCTAAGGTTCAGAGCACCAACTAGTTACACTGCCGTAATGGTGGAAATCCATACATTTTAAAACCCTTCAACTTAACACTCTACCAGCTTCACTACATCGTACTAAGGCTACAATGGTGACACACCCACTGGTTCCCATAGACACCAGCCAGGTACTGCAGTGGAGTGGTCCCTCCCCCCATTATTATAAACTTTCTATGTTGCATCCTAAAATAAAATAAAAAAAAAAAAAAAGCTGCTGCCAGGAATGGACACAAACATTTTATTGTTTATCCCCAAATACTGTTTTTAAACTGGTTATTATAACATCTTAAATCACATTGTAAATTGCAATATACTAACTTTACCGTATACAATAAAATTAAGTAGCAGTTGACATTCCCTAGGTAAAAACAGCCATCAATCAATCAATCAGTGCTTTATTTGTAAAAAAACACAATTCGCAAATTGATCAAAGTGCTTGTACATAAATGATAAAAAATTGAAGTTAAAATATCTAGGAATGTTAAAAATACAGAACGACATAAAGTAAAACTAATTAAGAGTCAGGGAAAGCATGTTTAAATAAAGGGGTTTTAAGTGCAGATTTGAAGCTTTCCACGGTCAGGTGCTTTCTTATCCGATGAGGTGGAGAGTTCCACAGGGTAGGGGCCACGAATGCAAATGCTTGGGCACCTGAGATCTTCAGACAAACCCTAGGAACCTCTAGCAATCCCTCATCAGTGGAGCAGAGTGGGCGGAGGGGGCAGCAGGGACGAAGAAGATCTTGCAGATAATATGGTCCCTGTCCATGTAGGGCCTTGTAGGTCAGTAAACCTACCTTGAAGGCGAATAGGCAGCCAGTGCAGACCGCAGAGAACAAGTGTGACAGTCATACAGCCACTCACACTCATTCTTGCCTCCATTTACTCTCTGATTCACACTACCAACAAGTAAGCCTTAGGCACACCAATCATGAATATCTCTAACTTGTAAAGGATAAACGTTTTGTCCTGAATATTACTTTGTTGTGTTTTTTTTTTCCAGACTAAACACAAATGTCAATTAGAATTAAAATGTCACTGATCAAACAGCTGAGAAGTTGAACCCCTTAAAACATTTTAAACACATAAAGAATAACTGTAAGGGGCTGGCCTCACCCAGCCTCCATCACTGGAGTCCCAAATTGGTTAGACCTGCATTGTTCCTGGATACACAGCCAGCACCAGGGGGCAGATCGTGAACAGTTTCTGATGCCCCTCTCCCCCAGATAGGACACTACTAACGGGGAACACTCTAAGCAAAATACAGCTTCGTATCCAGCTTGGTGCACTCATTTTCGAAGGCATCTTTGCAGATAACATGGTATTTGTTTCTTTGGCTTTCTAGATCCTGGACCATGGTGAAGGTTTCGAATAGAGTCACCCCAGTTGAAACTGTTGACTGGACAATGTGCCTGGCTCTCTTGATGGCTTCTTGCTCATGTCCATCCAACTCCAGAGTGCTTCCACGACTCTTGGTTTTAACTTTGTCCAGAGCAGCCTGGGACACCCAGTCTTCTCACCTCTCCTCAATCACATCCAAGATGCGCTCATTTGTGTAAGGGTAATTCTCTTTGGGGTATTCTTTTTGGATGTGATGATGGACCCAGCACTCAGCTTGAGCCCAGTCTAGAATACTGTGCACACTGGTTCTTGGAGCAGTACCCTTTAACAGACAAACCTCCAAAGTATACTTTAAATAATGGGGTTCAGTGGGACGGAGAGTGTCCATGTCCATTCTGCATTGCATGCAAAACTTGGCACAGCTGAGGAATAGTATCTGGAAATCTCTTACTGGGGAACTGGTAGGGCTCAGGGATGTCCTGCTCCCACAACTGATCATCAAAGGTGTATGATTGGTACTGCACCCCAGGTAGAGCGGGCACAGTATATTCCTGATCTTTTCCCACACTGGAGTCATGCTCTGAAATAATTTATTCTACCTCCGCATCAGAATGCTGTTTAACTGGGGCCTCTGCAGCAATGGAGGGGGGTCCCCAAGATCTCTTCATGGTGCCTGCCACTGAGGGATGTGGGCCGAGGCACAGGGGACTTAAATGGCTCAGTCCTGCCTGCCGCCCCATTGGCCTCTCCCTCTGCCATGGGGAGGGTCAGGTACCACAGGAGGAGAAGAGCTGGGCAGATGGCTAGCTCCCCTCTCCCCATGGAGCACTTTGTTGGTGGCAGCTTCTACCTGCTCCCAGTTTGCCATACTAGATGAGGTACTGTAGCACTCACTAAAGCAGTTGTAGTAGCCAAACTCCAAGTGGGCTGGTATTCAATGGAAGGGTGAGCTGGGAAAACAGCACCACTACCAGCATGGTCCAAGCACACCGGGAGTACCTTTACCACACCACCAGAATAATGACGAATCACACTCTTCTCCTGCATTCCTTCCTTTTGGGCCAAGTCCCAAACCATGATACTGTAGCAATGATACTGGCACAAGAACCATCCTGCTTCCATCCCCCGAATCCTCAGCCATGGTGGTGTTTGCAAGTACAGTAACTTTGTGAGAGTTCACAGTCTACAGGCCCGTCCCTCCACAACCCACTCATGGTGCAGTTCAGATGTGGCTCAACAAAGATGACTCTCCTGGTTCCATGCAGCATGACCTCAGCTCCCAGATCTGCTACCTCCAACCAATCAAAAGGGGATCCCAACATTTTGTGTACATTAAGTGGATGCTAAACAGTTCACGTTGCAAAGTGGCACTGCTGCGAGGTGTGATGTGGCACAAGTTCAAAATGTCATCTACACAGTTCAGAAACTCCCCTGCAGCTCCCAAAAATCAGGCCAGGCACAAATCTTGCTCCCCAAACAGCTCTTTCACATCCCAGATGATTCCCCACATTGTAAGCCCCCCTCCTGGTGTCTAGGGTATCCAGATGGTATAAGGTGGGAGGGGGCACCATACAACCCAAGCAGACACAGTCCAAGAAAAATGGAAATGTGCTCATTACCTGGTTCCCCTGATGGCAGTGATTTGGCTTTGCTTATAGGGGAGCAGAAGTGCTTCTTAGTTTCAGAGGTGATCTGCAGGGGGCAATGGTGGCAGCAGCAGGCACAAACTGCACAGTTCAAATTAATTAAATCCAATGTCCACTCCAGAATCAAAGTGCAAGGAACAGATTTAATGAACAAGAACGTTAATGAACTACTCCATGGAGTGTGGGGTAACAACTATGGTGGGGGTCTTCTCAGGATAATTCCTGATTCTCTCTCTGCAACAGTCTCTTTTGCCAACAGACTGATTTACTGCATATAGATACTCTCTTGAGCCAAAACGGCTACATTCCTGGCAGCAGCAATAAAGCAGACTGAATCAGACCACACATTGTGGTTAGGGGTGTGTGAAAAAAAAACATTCACTGGCAGAATTTCCACAAAAGTGAGACTTTCACTTCTGTGAAAGTTTGGAAATCACTTTTGCAACTCTGTGGAAATTCCTCCTTAAAACTGGTGGAATAAATGTATCAATTACGGGTTAATATTTATTAAACTGCAGCATAAAATCCACAGAACTAATTACTGTCAGTGGTCAGTTCTGAGGCTTTTTTTGGCAGCTTAATACATTATTAACATATACATTAATACCGCTATCACCCGCCTGCTGATCACAGGTCACCAAAAAAAGGCTACCTGGTGGCTAGTGGTCCCACCCCCACCAGCCAATCGTGGGTCCCATTAATATAAAAAAAACAAACCCGGCCACTCCCTGGTGGCTTGTGGCCACACCCCCACCTGCTGATTGTGGGTCTCATCAAGTAAAAACCCTGTCCTGCTCCCTGGTGTCTAGTGGACCCCCCACCTATGTCCCCACTTCTTAATAAAAACAAATCAGTCCATTGCCCTAATTTTAATTATTCCTTGGTGTCTAGTGGACCCTGCTCCCTATCCCTGATCCCTGGTTAAAAAAACACACAAAGTAATTTTCATTCCATTCCCCAATCCCTGGTGTCTAGTGGACTCCCAACCTCAGCAGTTAGTCCACCACCACCCCACTCCCCCCATCTCAACCCCAAGTGGGCCACCGGCTCATCCCTCCTCTCTCCTCCACGGCCAGTAGCCCACTGAGCTGTCAATATGAATGAGCATGTGCTTGCTTGTACAAGCATGCGCTCATTCATTGCAGCTTCCAGTCATCTTCCTGCAGCATAGTTTTCAGGGGTAGAGGCAGGGAAGGGGCTGTTCTGGTCACCAGCGGGGGTGGTGGGATGAGGGGATGGTGTTGGTCCACAACACCATTCCCCCCAATCCAGCCTGCCCCACGGGCAACTGGAACAGCCTCCTTCCCTTCTCTACAGCCCTAGAAAATGCAATCATTAGACACGTTTATAACTATCAGAAGATTCATTGTGGATCAGCATCACCTCATAAAAATACATATTTAAGAACTATCTTAAAGAGCAAGTGTTTACTTCTAACAAATAAACAACTGATTGTTTTATTTATTGTATTTTGGCGTATTCATACTTATTTTATACCTTTATAATAAAATATTTGTTAGTGCAGTGAAACAACTGAGTTTATACCTTTGCTTTTCACACTGCTAGTAAAAAAGAATTTACTGGAATCTTGTTATTGTGATGTCAGAAACTACCAGGTACTTAGGAGCCCAATGGATTTCAATGAGAAACTAAATACATTTTTCTATCTTTCCTAAAAGAAACAGTACTTCTTTCAGAAACAAACTATGACTTTTATATGTTTGCACTATTGTGGTTTATCTATATGATTTTACTATTTTAAAACTAATTGGTTTCTCTTTTTTTCTCCCCAAGTAAAATCTGGTTATGAGGAAAATGTCATCTGCTAAATTATAACAAAAGATCACAGGTTATCAAAAATCACATATCTCTAGTAAATATATATAATACTTTGTGGTAGAAAGTGTTATTTCTTTGTAAAAATCTGAAAACAAGTATGCCGTTTCCCATTAAAATACACTGCCAGCCTTGCCAGTAAAGATTTTGAAAATAAAATGATGGAAAGATAATTAAAGAAACAAATAAAAGCAAACAGAATGATTACAGAGGTATCTAAAGGCCCCAAACCTTTATTATTTAAGATATACATCCTTACTAAGCCCCTGCTCTTTAAGGTTAAGCATTATCCCACAAGGAGTGACCCTTCTGTTAGACAGAGTCTTACCAAAATGTACTGTTAGTGTTATTGTTATCTTGTGTTACTATATATGTTAACAGGTATGTTACTGTGTATGTCAGTGGCTCTCAGGATGCAGGGCCAAAACCATGTCCTTTGTGTGCCAGCAGTTTTCGTTAAGGGTGTTGCATCCCTGGGACATGATGCAGGTGCATCTGGATGCACTGTTTGCTACTTGGCAACAGCCTACACTGTAGTGGGAAGCAGAACTGAGTGCTAAAAGAACACTTCAGGACTCTGTGCTGTGGGAAGCTGTGGGAAAGGGTAAGTTTTCAACCATTTAGATGTAACAGTTTCAGTGCTCTTTTTATGATGGAATGTAGCAGTCCCCTTAGTTAAGACTGATCGGTCCATAGCCTGACTTCAAACCACAACACTAGTTCTTGAAGGCAACAGTGTAACAGTTCTAGGGAAAGTGGCTCCAGAAAAAACATCCCCAGAAAAAAAGGCATGAAATACAGACGCGGAAAAACAGCAGTTACACAATGCAACAGTCATAAATGTTGCAACAAATACCTATAAGTAAACAGACCTAAAAATCAGATTAAAAACCATCTACAGCATGTACACCTTATGTCTTAGAAATAACCAATGGGCTGGTTCAATGGCACTGAGGGTTGAGGTGGTAGACGCCACACCTCACTCTACGCTAGTGACCCAGGTTCAAGAATGACCTTGAGTTGCTGGGGTGCCAGGACAGGGAGGGTGGGAGCTGGACTGAGCATTGGCTTTCCTCCTCTGGGTAAGGGGTGTGGTTGCCTGCTCGTAATCCTGCCATCACCGAATAGAGGTTCAGTGCCAGCGCAGATGGTTAGTGGCGAGACTGGATTTGAGGGGCATCCCGAACTGCGTGCATGCGCATCCCTCCACACACATGTGCTACATTGGGGATGCATGGGTGTAGGGGCCAGGAGAAACCTGTAAAAACCCAGAAACTACATATGAAAAAAAAAAAGAAATATTGCCTACAACATTTGTGATCTTTTTTGAGGGGGGCTTCACTCGCGCACCCCTGTCATAGATATATAAACACTTCCTGAAAAGTAACCATACATGATACCAAACAATATATCACCATCTGGCAATACTGAAACCCAGAATGTAAGTGAAAGAAAGATACAGAACACGACATATACAGTACCATAGCTCTCCTGCAAAAGTTTATGACAAATACATTATGCCAGTTCACCTACCATGCTTCACAAGGCATCACAGCCTCTTTTTTTGTTTGCTTGAGCACACAGTGCACAAGAAACATATTGAGGTTAGTAGAGCAATGCAGAGGTGTGGCAGTGTTGTGGCCAATGCAGGGGACACTTTAATGGGCACATCCCTCAGCTATCAATCAACATGGAAGCTGCCGATGACAGCAGTTTCAGAGCGAGTGTTGCACTTGAAAGAAATCTGCTGCTCCAGCCAGGGACAGTTTTGTCATTGCAGTGGCAGATCTCTCCCCTACCCCTTTCCTGGCAACCAGGCACATTCCAGCCATGCACATTACAGTGCACAGTAATGCACATGGCTAGAGTTATGAGCAACTCGTTTGCTCAGTGTGCCTTTCCTGGTGAAACATATTAATAAATAAACAAACATAATAAATGAGCCCCTTTGTGGCTTTGAATAATTGACGGCTCCTACCACCCACCACACACTCTCCCCAAAGCTGACATCAGAGTGTCCAATCCCCGTGTCGGCATTCCCCCCAACCCTGCTATTGTGACACACTGGGAGCCCACCCCAGTGTGCCAGAGCAATTCTTTATCTTTTTTCCGACACCAGGAGTGGGCATCCCTCAGGCCCCCTTTTTTTCAGCCGACCTCGGGGTGCCCAATTCATGGATCGGCATTGATCCCCCCCTCCACTAGTCTGGCACACTGGAAGTCCACCCCAGTGTGCCAAAATTTATTTTTCATACTGTTTCACCTGTAAAAAAGAAAACTGTCCCCCAGTGTATTTTTTTTTTAAACCTAAAGAAAAAGAAAATGGTCCCTTGTCGTCCTCGCCGCCCCCATCCCGACCCTCCCTCTGTGCACCCCACCTCCTTGCACCCCCCTCACCCATACATACATCAGGAGGTCCGGCACTGCGATCTTCTTTGGACCAGGAACATGTCTGCACTCTTCAAAAGCTGACCGCAAACTGAAGAAAATCATGGTAAGCCCTATAAAGGCAATCAATGGGGGGTTTCAACTTAGGTTGATATCTGAGCCATTTTTGTGAGTTTTGGTCCCACATTTTCAACATGAGGTTCTTGGGATGCCACCTCATGAACACTGGCACTGTCATTTCATTTCTCAGTCCTGAAACATGATTTTGTGGTTAGCGCATGGAATCACCTTTCGGGACCGATTAATGAAATGACAGTGCCACTGTTCATGAGGTGGGGTCCCAAAAAGCCCATGTTGCAAGTTTGGTGAAAAAAAAAACAAATAAATGACTGTGTTTTAAGCATATGTTGCGCAGTTTGTACGCATGCTCATAACTTCTCCAATTTTTAATATTTTCACTTCAAATATCCAACATTGCCATTTTTTCACACCTCCATATGAACAGTACAGCTGTCATTTTTTGCATCCTACCTGAAATGTGTTTTCGTCCCTGTGGCACAGAATGGCACAGTCAGTGTGCAAAATCAACTTTTTGGACAGATTAATGAAATCACAGAGCCACTGTTCATGAGAGGAGGTCACAAAAAGACCATGTTGAAAATTTGGTGAACAAATTCCAATATATGACTGCATCACAAGCGTGTATTATGCAATTTCTATGCATGCTCATATCTTCACCAATGTTTCATATTTTCTCTCCAGATTTTCAACATTGCCATTTTTTCACACCTCCTCATGAATGGTTCAGATGTAATTTTTCACATCCTGCCCAAAATGTATTTTTGCACCTGTTGCACTGAATGGCGCATTCACTGTGCAAAATCACCTTTCTGGATTGAGTAATGAAATGATAGTGCCACTGTTTATAAGGTGGGGTCCCATAGAGCCCATGTTGAACATTTGGAGTGAAAACACCAACAAATGCCTGGGGAATTAGGATTTCCAACCATAACTCCTCACCCTATACAGACAGACAGACAGACAGACAGACGTCAGGTGTGTGGCTTTGGGTCATCGGCTGTAATGCTCACACCATTCCACCCCAACTCTGCAGCCACTGACTGGTACTGAGGTGTGCCTTGGGGTATTCAGCCCTAACTGTCACCCCATTCTCCTAAACTGCACCCATCTCAGCTTATATCCTTATGGAATGGAGTGAACATAAGGGCCGAAGAACCAAGGCACACCGTGACACCTGTCAGTGTCTGCAGGGTGGGGTGAGGTGGAATGGCATAAGCGTTATGGCTGATGACCCAAAGGCACACCCCAATGCCTGTCAGTCTCTGCAGGGTGGAGATGGGGGTTGGCATTCATTCAATACCTCACTGCCATTCCTATTATGCATCTCTCTAACTTCTGCAATTCCAATGCCAATACCAGCAAGCAAACATTCAGCATTGACAAATGCTTGTTTCCCTATGCTGTTTATTCCATCTTCTGTATTTTCTATGTGCCTTTTTTTCAGTGTTGTTTTTTTCTGGAGACCTTTATTCCTGAGTCGTTTTTCTGGGGCTGGATTGGGACCTATCGGGATCATATGGCGACCTATCTCCCTCATTGCCAACTACTGTATCATGCTATTTTTAACCATTTTCCTCAGTATTAACTTTTACTGTGCCGCAGATGTGTATACAAGTCCTAAAAACCTATACGTTCTAAATCTTCTGGCAGCCTAAGGGTTAAATAAGTTAAATTTCAATTTTGATTTCCTTTCTTTGCATGTAATAAAGATGGCATTGACCTTGGTGTCTGTGATGTCCAGTTCACTTATTCATGCTCCTAATAGCTTTTTTAATAGGACTGAACACAGGTTGGCTAGAAATCATTAGGTCAGAAGTCAGTACCACCTTTGTCAGTCAAGGAGAAAGGATGATTAGAAGTTAGCCTTCTTAACCTTGCACTTTCCAGATCATTTATGCCTTGTGTACACTTCCCTCTTCACAGCACATCAACCCATGCATTCCAGTTGATGCACTACAAAGTCTGCTTTGTGGACACTCACTGCATCAGGTTAACTGCTGCTCCGCTCCCATTTCTGCAATGGTCAAATTATGGGGATGCATACTGCATTGAGCGTATCATCCTGAAGTGTAAACTGTTGATGCACTTGATCCACTACAGTCCAGTATTTCCGAGCACAGTTGGATGCCTGGCCAACCTAGCATGGACACTCCTACTGGCGCCATCCACGGCGCTCAGCCATCAGGATGTATAAACCACATTTTGATGTCTTACAACAGAGCACAGTGGGGTGGCAGCGGAGCATAAGTAAAGTGTCCCTGCAGTTTAAATAGGGCTTTTGGGTGTGCTTTAATTCTCTAGAAATGCATGTCATGTCATGGGTTATTGTTTACATCGATACTTCCTACATTAGCAATGATTAATATTTCTCATTTTGCCTTGTACTGTAAAAGGCATTTGCTATATATAGAAGTATTATTTTCTAACTATGATGCAAAAAAATTCTCTTTCAAAGGGATTGTCCCTTTTGGTTACTTGACTAGAGTTTAGGGAAATTCCTAAGCACAATGCAGAAAAATACATTTCTGTCGGCATAACATTAAAAAGATTAGTTTCTTTTAGCTTAACAGGCTTTGAACAAGGACTTCCAGATGGCCAACATTTTATTTCCAAGGACTTGAAATTTGGAACAGCATTGTTATTTTATTGTTGGCTTGTTAGGATTTTAATAATGAGTTTGAAAGATTCATACCTGTTTTGAGCAAAGGTGCTAGAGTACTGATTTAAAACTAAAACTCCTGTGTGTTCTAAGTGATCCTTACTGCTTTTTTTTTTTTTGGGGGCATCTTCATGACACAGAAATGATTAAATGATTATCACCTGATGCTTTCTTCTGCAAAGTCAGCAAATACATTGTAAGATTATCAGCTTGGTTGAGGAGAAATGGATTTTTTTTTGTGATTTGATTGCACAACTTTATTGAGGGGCTACCCTTTGAAAATGTCATTGTTATTTGTTTGCGCCGAATATGAACAAAAAATTGGAAAATGAAAACAAAAGTGTCAAGAACATAAAATAAGTAATAAATCATGGGAAGAAGAGAGTTTAATATGTGTCAATACATGTAAGAGTATCAACATGACTCCAGTGTGTTGTGCTATTTAAATTTTCATTAACAAAACTTCCTAGACCTTGTAGTAATAAACTTTTCTCTTCTGTAAGCAATACACTTTAAAAAGGTATAAAATAATTGAAAGATTGTGAAGTTTTGTCAGTGCACTTACTGTGTATTTATACGCAATAGATGCATTGTCCTTTATTGCCATATGCATGTGTTGAAACACTTATCGATACATGGCAAGTGTATTGACTTGACGTCATTGCATTGCACTGAATCCAGGTTTTTATTTAAGAAACACAAATTTCTAGCCCTAACACTTGCAAAGTAATCCCTTCTCACATCACTCATGTTTAGAAATGTATAATGTTGGAACTGTTAGAGTTAGAAACATATTTTATATAAATGAATGATGTGAGTCAGTGGTACAAGCTTTAGCATATCAATATGTATCAACATAAACTGAAATGCATCAATTAAGCAATAATGCTTGATATGGTGTGTGTGTCATGGTGTAATAGTAGTTGTAGTAATGATTTTTATTCATTTCATAAATGAACATGGTTATATCCCCATTTAGCAGGAAGCTCATTTAAAAGGGACACTGTACATTCTTCCTGGTTACACAAGTTTGGGGGGAAAATCAAGTTACTATACAAGTGTATATACACACGTCAATTAAAAATTTAAAATACATTATTCATGAACATATAGGGTGCAATATTATGTAATACCATATTACTACAATACAGCAAAAATAGTGGGATAAGTTAATGCCTCAGGTGGTTGGACATGAGGTTGTAGGCCAAGTGCATCCAACACCTGAGAAGTTATGTTATCCTGCATAGACACACACCCTGGAGGGCATTAAAGAAAAGAAGCATTGTAAACAGTTTTGTAGGTGTTTTTGAAATGTGCAAGTATACGGTATTTAGGAAAAAAAGTTCCTGGTGTATCTCTGTTCACTAGGTGGTGCTGTTGTGTGGAACTGGCTTTTCTCCTGTGAGTTTTGCTATGTCAGTCATTGACCCCCCCCACCCCCACACATGCTCTGTGTTTTAACTCTGTATCTTCTCAGTCCTGCTGCCTGCTCTGGGGCCGATAAAAGGTCTTTGTGTTTTCTTTCATGAGCACGCTGTTTGCAGCCATTAATGGAGGAGAGTGGCAGTCAAGCACATGACTGAATGGTGGAGGATCAGTATGTGAAGTCACTCATAGCAGCAACTATTTTTTTTGAAAATGTGGTCTGGATTGGGAACAGGGAAGATGGATAAGAGCCCCGTGTTGTTTACAGCACTAACATTGTGCTCCTCAAACTGAGAGCAGGAGATACAAGCCATTCATGGATACATGGGTGACTGCTAGCTCGTGACTTGCAGCACAGCGGCAGTTCAAAAAATAAACTGCAGTCTAGGCAATTTTGTTACTTGCCACATGGCGTGCTGCTTTGTATAGTGGGTTTATATAGGGTTTAATGGAGAATGGTACAGTATTTTTTTTTTTTTGTGGTGAAGACAGGCCGGGGGGGGGGAGGCAGTTGTTTATTTACCATTGATCTGTTCATGTGTGCTGGACCTAGATACAGTTGATGTTGTGCTGCAGTGACATCACTGTTTAAGGATGCCACTAACCAATCAGAAGCCTAGGAACTCTTCCTGTTGTTTTTTTTTTGTTTGTTTTTTTTAATAACCACCATGAGGAGAAACATATATGAATAGGATAGGCAATAGGTCTGGGGGCAGGAGAGTGTAGAAAAGACTGTGTGGAGCAATTTTTTTATTTTTTATTTAAACATTTGGTGACCGGGAAAAGTGCGCTGAGCTAAGGCTCATTTCCAGGTCTGACCCAGGGACAGGGAGCGTGGGATCAAAATAAAACAATAAGAATAGTCTATTCAAGTATACAGTTATACATTTCAAGATGACTAATACAGTGAAACAGGCTATTCAAATGTTGACAGAGCATTTTAAGATAACTGTTCATACATTTAATCTCTCTCTGCCATGGGGAGGGTCAGGCGCCACAGGAGGAGAAGAGCTGGGCAGATGGCTAGCTCCCCTCTCCCCATGGAGCACTTTGTTGGTGGCAGCTTCTACCTGCTCCCAGTTTGCCATACTAGATGAGGTACTGTAGCACTCACTAAAGCAGTGGTAGTAGCCAAACTCCAAGTGGGCTGGTATTCAATGGAAGGGTGAGCTGGGAAAACGGCACCACTACCAGCACGGTCCAAGCACCCCGGGAGTAACTTTACCACACCACCAAAATAATGATGAATCACACAATTATGGGGACCAGTAAGGAGGCAGAGGAGGCCCTGTGCAATGCAATATTCTATTTCTGCCTCTAAGCTGTATGTTTAATACATTTCCATGCATATCAATACATAGTGATATGCAGCGCTGACTTCAAGTTTTCATTTTAAGAAAAAATATGTTCCTAGATCTAACAGTTTCAGGGCCAGATATTCAAAACTTTGCTCTGGGACTAAATTAGCACTGCCTGGCAGGCAAAGTTAGCCCAGAGCACAAAGCAAGCTATATTGAAAAGGAATAGCACAGGGCAAACAGCTTCTGAATATAGCATGGGAATGAGGCCGGGCAAACTGGGCTGGGAGTGCAGGGCAAATGTAGCCCTATAATATGACAGCACTGAATATAGCAACCAGGAAGTGCAGACCACAACAGCAACACAGTGCACAGCGACGTGAAGGTAGATAGAGGTGATCTATGTGGCCAACGTGTGTTCCAGCAAATGCATGGACCCAGTACTGGTGCAGGGAGCAGCCTATGGGACAGTACAGTGTGCAAAACAGTATAATATTCTCCGAACCATTTGCACCAAGCTAACGCATTTGCATGGGATTAGCACGGAGCTAAGCTGTTTGCCCAGTGCTAAACTTTGCCATATTCAAAAGTGACATGCAAATTAGACTACTTTGGTAGTCTCTGGGCAAACAGCCACATTAGCATCTCATTATGCTCTGATTTGCATGCAGTTTACCCAGCGTTAGTGCAGGATCCCACAACTCTACCTGTAGGTCAGTCTGGAAGTACAGGGGCTGGTCAAGTCTGACTGCAGCTCCACCTGTAGGTCAGTCAGGCAGTGCATGATGATAGCTGCAGGCTACATGTAAACAGTACAGCATAACATAGCATATTGTACTCCAGGGCACAGCATAGGCACAGGTGGTGGTGGTGCTGCATGCAACCGTCACACTGTAGGTCATGCTACAGTGCACAGCAGACACTACAGTAGCAAGGGGGCCAGTAGTGTGAGGGACACAGCAATGCCTATAGTGTGTAGGGCAGTGATGACCACTGTACACAGTGACAGGCCCAACTTGCAGGTGATTACTGACAGTGGACTGTACTGTTACACTGTTGTGTGATCCATGGATGCTGCACCTGTGGCATGGGATGCTCACCGTGACATATACATGGCTGGCTGTGTGTGGTGTGGCATCTGTATAGTTGTGCAGTATTGGCTGAGGGGGCACGTAAGATCTGACAGGCACATAGGTGGTGGGGGTATTCCCACTACTGGCCCATGTGCACTGCATGATATGTCCCAGCCTTGTGGCCACACCTGGGCTGTGGTGAGGTCTGGCCACCCATACACCCTCCCCTCAATGGCCACCATGCTCACAGTGCTGCATGTGTGTGCTGGCATCTGTTGGTCACCACAGACGTATGGTCTGCAGGTGTGTACTGTATGGCCACACTACCATGATATTCCCTGTGGGCCAAATCACCCCCTTACTGCCTGGCATGGCTGGGACTAGTGGCAGCTGTTGGCATCATGGTGGTGCCATCAGTGAGCAGCATGTGTCCTCCACGTCTGGCATTTTCTAAGTGTCATACTCCTATGTTAGGGTTGTGCAAGCTGTGCAAATCCCATGCAAACACCATGCAAGGCACTAATGTTGTGCAAAGCTGTTTGCCCAGGGTTAAGGCCAGCTTTTCCTGGGTGGTAATTTGTATCATGCTAAGGGTCACACTAAGTCGCGTTAAACACCTTAGTGCGGCGCTAGCTGATGAATATCCCATAGCACCTGTATTCATGTTCAGTGTGCCCCTTGCATATAATTATGGTTTGCCTGGCGCTAATGCGATTTGCATGCGCTATTTGGCCTTTTGAATATAGCAGACCCACACTAATCCAATGTTTAACCCACACAAATGGTTTGTGCACTGTGCAAAGCTTTGAATTTCTGGGCCTCAGTCTTACTACTTCTTAAAGTAATTACCATTAAAAAGGTATAACTTTGGAACCATTAAGACTAGGCACTTAATCTTGTTTTAAACAACAGTAGGCTGTTGGTTAACTAGGATCTGCAGGTTATCCGTTAGGTAGAGAAATGGGCAGACTAGGTGGGCCAAGCGGTCCTTATCTGCCATCAAATTCTATGTTTCTATGTTTCTGTGTTAAACTAAACACTCAAGAGCACCATATGATGAAGTCATGTTGATATACTCACCATGTGTTTCTATGCATTAAATCATACAGACACATTTATTGACATATTGCTGTATAAATGTGTCAAAATGTGTACTGAAACATTATAAGTGTATCTGCATGGTTACATTATGTTTTGTTGATGTCAAGCTTTCATTTATTAAAACAAATTATGTTCCTAGCCCTAACAGTTCCAAACTTATCTTTTCTTGAAGTAATTGTGTTTATAAAGGCATAACATAGGAATCATTAGGACTAGGGACTTATTTTTTTAATGCATGCTTTGAATCAGTGTTACATGTTTCAGCATGGTAATATATACTGATACATCAAAACACATCAGTTTATTTATTGGAGAACGGTGCCATGACCCTTTGGGAAAGATCTGTAAATTACATATATAATCCACTGTTGTAATAGCGTCTGATCTTCAGACAGTGAAATGTATTGTGTGCCCAAACTGTTCAATAAAGCCAAATTTTAAAAAAATCTATTTATGATGGTTTAAAAAATCATCATGGAAATTAAAAAAATAAAACAGCCATATGGAAGGATGTATATTGATACATTTTCTTCTATATTGATATATATTATACAATGGCAAGAAAAATGCTGGACTCTGATTGGTCAATCTGGGGCTGGACCTGTGATGTTATCCCAGCATTACATCATGGATCTAGTCCCAGCACACACACGACCAAATGCCATCAGTAAAAATCACCCCACATACAGATTAGGGAGATAGAAATATTTGCTATTTTCTTTACCCACAAGTCCTCACTGTGTAAATTGGTATACAGGCTATTATATTTCTGACTCACTACAGAAATTGGAAACCACATCTCTCAGTAAAGAAATCTTGTCTCCTATCAATGTTTGCACAATGCTTCATTTTGAATATAAACATCTAAGATCTTATGTTGTAACCACCACAAAAATAGGAGACTGCACCTCTAATTAAGGGAAAATGGAAACCAGCTTCATATTGTATCCAGCATGCCTTGTTACTCACACGTCTACATATTATGAGCTGTACTGCAGTCAACACTATATAAAATAGGAGACTGCACTGCTGAATAAGGGAGATTTAAGTTATCTTTATTAGCTGCACAAAATTTCTTGTTGCTATAAGTAAATCAGCATATTGGCTGTTATTATTGCCAAGTATTTGTAATCCAAGATTTCAATAAAATAAAAAAAATAAAAGTGGTATGCTGCAATCACCACTACTAAAAAAAGAAGACTGCACTTTCCTTGAAAGGTAAGGAGATTAATAGAGCTAAACTTAAATGGGAGGAAGAATTGCAGAGTAAATGGGACAATTCTACTTGGTAAAATATCTGCATCAAAGCAAATAAATATTACATTAATGCAAAAAATAAATCTATTTAGTTTAAGATAATTGACAGAGCCTATAACACACCTTACAAATGAGATAATTTAGACATCAATTATCTGGATCTCTGCTGGCATCAGTGTAAGGAGAAAAAGAAAAAAAATGATAATTTTCATTTACTGTGGTACTGCACTAAAATAAATACCTGGTGGCATTATACAAAACAAGAGCTGGAAAGGATATTTCAAAACAAAATATCCCTTTCCCCAAATATATTTATCTTGCATCAATTTGAATCATTAAATCTAAGTAAGAATGAAAGTAAAATATTGGCTTTAGCAACGATGGCTACTAAAAGAATTATATTGGAATTTTGGAACTCCCCCACTCTGCCAGTATTTGATATGAATAACTGGAACTACATTTTTAAAACTACATTATACCATGAAAAACTGTATGAATAAGTAAATGAGGATGAGAACTGGGATAAGACCCCCTTGAATTAAATTTTAAGAGTATTACCACCAATGTTACAAATATAGCAAATCTTGTTCAAAGCACATATTCCTGGAAGAACTATGTGACACATAAAGGGGGGATGGGCAGGTAGAAGGAAGGCAAAAACACACTGATTTATGTTATTGCTATAAATATGTTTGCTATACGGTTATATGCCATAATATATGAATATACTGCACAAATGACTGTATAAACTTTAAAATGGAATAAAAAGAATATTTTTAAAAAAGAAGACTGCACTGCTGAATAAGGAAAATTTAAAGAGACTTACCAAGTTTATAGTTTGCCTGCTTTCCAGCATTCAGTCCTGTCCCGCTATGACAAGAGATAAAACTGCCAGCAAAGTAAATTAAAAGATGTTTAAACTGCCAGTTTTTTAATAATTTTAGCGATGTTGCTGTCCCTGATGTTTTTTTTTTCTTTGTTCAGCTTTTGTGCATGTGCATTGTCTTGCCATGCGCTCATGACATCAGCTGAGGGAAGGCATTCCTACTGTGCCTCGCTGTCCGGTTCGCTGTTGAATGGACACTGCGTCTAGAGCTCTACAAATTACATTTTATGCATTTATTATCTTCTTTTTCAGCACTCTTGAATGCAGCCTTGGCTGAAATAGTCTCCTGCATCTAAAAATAATGATCGGTACCCAAACATTCAGTTGTTGTTGTAGTGAAGTGACTTGTGGCTCACAGCACAGTGCCCTCACTCGCATTTGCGCAGGCAAGCTCTTTACATGGGCATAATACAGTAGTAGAATTAAATAACTTCATGGGTTTATTGCATATTATAAAGGGTCAATAATTCAGACTAACCATACATTCAAGTAAACAAAATGACTGCTTCCCTGCTAGCTGCTATTGTCACCAGCCATAGCATATTTCTCAGTTGCTCCCTTGTGGTCTTCGGGTAATTTCATGTGCACATCACAACCATAAAGTATATTTTTAAACCAAACTAAAAAAAAATTATATTTGGGGGAAAAAAATAAGTATTTTCTTGGTGTGTGTGTCTCAGCATCCACTCTCATAGTCACCAATGAACCTCCTCAGTAGGCAACAGATATACAGACTGCACTGTGCATCTCCAAAGTCCCATCTAAGCCAGTTGTTTTTATCTTAGTGCTGGCCAACTTCTACTTTGTATATTTTTTGGCTGTCCTTTTTTTATTATTAGCTAGTGTGCTATGGCATACAGGCATACTATTTACAGGTTTTTTTTTGGGGGGGGGGACAGTATGCCCTGTCATTTGGAAAAGCTGCACTGGCTTGTTTGCTGTTGGACCGGCACGTTCTTATGAGGTGGGCATTAGAATGTGGAACAAGATTTACTACTGTGACTGACATGTGAAGCACATAGATAGGAATAGTAGGTGGTGTTAGCAGTCTCTGATTTACTGTGATTGAGACACTGTTGGTGCAGCTGTGTGGTTCTGTATGTGCCTGTGTAGCATGAATCGTTGGTCCACAGTAAAGGGAAACAAGAAGAAAGCACTGCAGTCTTGCATCATGCCTCCAGGGCACGAAACATGAACTTGTAGATAAGGTATGTGTGCACCGATTCTGGGCTACAGCACCGATAATAAGTACTGATTGTCACAATGAGTTAGGGTTTCAAATATAATTGACATAATTTCACTTACAGTGCTTGATAACATGAGGTGCAGTCTGTACAGTTATGTGCCAGTTAGGAGTGAGCAATATGAGGCGCATGTGAGATTATTCCTAACAGGACAAACCGGGATGAATTAATGCCCATGTAATGTGCAGTACTGAGCAGTTCAGAGGTGGCACGACACCCAAATGTAATCTGTCTTTGCCTCTGTAAGGGTTAGTGGCGTGTCAATTCAGATTAGCGAGTCAGACGATCAGGGGCTATACGAAAACACCAATCAATGCTGCCCAGTAAATATTGACGGTGCTGTGCATGGTGGTAAATGCATGCCCTGAGGCCAGTAGAGGAAAAGGAGCATACAGAAGTCTGTACATATATGACTCACAATGATGCTGCACATCCCAAAAACAAAAGCTGGCAACCTTTCAACAAGGACCCCCCCCCACGCCCAGCACCACCACCAAGATGCCATTCAGAACTGGGG
Organism: Neoceratodus forsteri; assembly: GCA_016271365.2. NCBI lineage: Eukaryota > Metazoa > Chordata > Ceratodontiformes > Ceratodontidae > Neoceratodus > Neoceratodus forsteri. Next base: position 1,373,029,989 of record CM057456.1, read on the forward strand.
AATAAGCCAATAAAGGCAGCTCAAGCTACAGAACAAGCGTAAAAAAAGGGGAGAGACAGAAAGACAGAAAGAAAAAGAAACAAAATGGTGAGTTTTAACATAACGGATTTTGGGACATAATTTTGATTGTGGCTGCAAACCGGCATAACATGCTTGTTGTTCAATACTGGGGTCAAACACTATGCATGGAAATGGGATGTATGGCTGCATTGCCATGAAAGCACACATGCCGAGGTGCTGTAGGGTCACACAAGCAGAATTGGGAAACACCTGAATGATGGATGCCATGCAGTATCAAAGTTTTAGGGCCACATGACAATAGGCCGCCTATGGGAACAAGAGCATCTAGTAGCACACATTGCACTACTTGCTGCTCTTTCAGGTGCAAGAACGTTGAGCACATTGGCCCTATGCAAGACAAATGCATTGACACTGCCCAGTGCCATATGAAATAACCGTGCCACTCAGTCAGTGCGGGGAACTTCATGCCTGGTATCTGATATTCTGTTTTTACTATCACCATACAGCTCCACGGCATAGCTGGAGCTGAATGTATAACTGACACAGGACAGCTGAAGTTATGGGCTAACAGTCTGTCTTGCAAGCAACTGACCTGTAAATGACTATTCACTTGCTGCACAGGAACTAATGGGACAGCAAGACATTTGTTCCGCACAATGGGAAAAATAAAGTTACAATTACCATCTATTGTGTCCAAGTCTGTGGATGCTACCATACTCCAAAGGATCGAGACTGCTAGCACGGCTCTCTGACCTGCTTCCCTCATTGCTGACACAGCTGGCATAGGGGTCATCCTGATAGGGGGTCCAGCACAGAGATACGATGACATACTGGTCCCGTCTCACTATCAGAATAGTCGCTCTCACTGCAGGACACACTAGTACTGTCCAGCTCTGACCCGGAATAATCACTCTCTGCCATTGCCGGTGCCAACTGAGACTGCAGACAGCTGGAAAACTCACACTCAGTGAATAACTGCAGCAACTTAAGAGTTCTGATCTCCATGTGGTGACATGGCAAAGGTAAGGAGTGGCTAAGGTAACCAAATACCAGTTTAGTAAACACACAGACACTTCTGTGTTCGTGACAAGAAAAAATAAGTTTACTTTATCAAATTGGATGTTTCTACACACAGTAAGCATTGTGCTTTGTGTCTACCTGCTGTGTGCTTCACAATGATGCATTCTCATGGCAAAACTTTTGGAATCACTTTAAGTTACTTACATATAAGCTACCCAGAATTCCTTGTTGCTGTATGTAAATCAGCATATTCACTGTGATATTGCTGAGCTGCTGTACTGCAGTCCCCACTTCCAAATAAAGAGTCTGCACCACTGAGTAAAGAAAATTGAAGTTAACTTCATAATCTACCTAGAATTCTTTGTTGCTTGTATGTAAACAAGCATGTTAGCTGCCATACTTCTGTACCCATTAGCAAAATAATAGTTAATTGATTTAAGAAATAGGAACTCCCTCATGCCCAGAGGGAAAATGTATTCCAAAATGTATTTTTTCAATCTTTTCTTTTCATTTCAATAATGGAGCCATTGTATAATAGGAGTAATGCACTCCAGGATGTGTGTCATTCTGGGATAACACCACTTCTCAGGTGTTGGATGCACTTGGCCTGCAGTCTCATGCCCAACTACCCATGACATGACATTATACCAGCATGACACACACCCTGTTGTGCTTTATTCCTTTATTGATATCCTAAGACTATAGGGCTGACTCCAAGCTTTCATTTAACAAAGTATTCTAACCCTAACAGTTTCAAAGTCACAGAATCACAGAAGTGCATGAGTCAGAAGCTAGAGGCAATTGAAATCGACAAAACTTTCTTACCCTGAAAAGGCATATTTTCTATTTCCTGTGTATTAATCTAAAAATACCTTAAAGCTATCAATTGGAGAGCTAGACACTACTCAGAAGCCTGTTTTATGCAGTGATCACTCTTTGACTAAACCACTGCTCTTTTAGGTTTGTCCTGTAAAATTCACCTTCTAGTTAGTATTGGTGAACTCTACTGCTTCTTTCTGTATTTCTAACAAGGCCAATTGACTCCCATAGGTCTTCATTTTTTAGGGCTCTATGTGTCAAGCACAAGTTGCCCCTAAGTCTCTGATATTCCACACTGTACAAACCCAGGTTTCTCATTCTGTCACTATACTGAACATCCCTTAGTTGGTTAATATTTTTGGCTGCCCTTCTCTGCACCCTCTCAATCAGTCTGATGTCCCCAGCCTTATATGATGCCCAGAACTGGACACAATACTCCAAATGCAGCCTCACAAGTGCTGAATATAATGGTAGCACAACTCTCCTATCTCTGCTTTGATGTTCTCATGGATGCATTCCCAGCATCCTGTTTGCCCTAGTGACTGCAGCCTCACATTGTTCAGTAGATGATGAAGTGTTTGAGTTCATCATTCCCAGGTCTCTTTCTGTTTCTGACTCAGGAATAATTTTACTATGTGACCTTTGAATTGTTACTACCCATGTGTATAATATTGCATTTGTCTAAGTAGTGCGTCATTTGGTTCTGTGATACCCATTCTCCCACTTTATTTCCAAATGAAATTGGTGGATAGACTGGTTATCGTTTACTATACTTCCTATTTTGATGTCATCCATAAATTTAGAAATACAACAAGATGACATTTGTAAAGGTGTTACATATATAGTAAATAATATCGGGCCCAAAACTGACCTCTGTGGGACTCCACTTGTAACATCTGCCCATGGCAACTGATGACCTGCTAGACATACTCTCTGTTTCCTCCATACTAGCCATGATTTAACTCCCTTTACAATGTTTCTATCAAGTCCTATTTCTATCAACCTTCCTATTAGCATATTATTAGGCAGGATATCAAATGCTTTTGAAAAGTCTAAATACAGGACATCAACCAGTAATCTCATATCCAGAGCACTACTCACTGGATTAAAAAAAGTGTAACAAGTTCGATTGACATGACCAACCACTCTGGAATCCATGTTGATTGATGTCCATGGTGGCCCGTTATAATTATATGTTTGATTATCAGTTCGTTTACTATGCCCTCCATTACCTTACTAATAATTGACATCAGACGAATAGGATGAAAATTTCCACAATTGCTTTTTGGTCCTTTTTAGTGTATTGGGATTACAGTGGCCTCCTCCCATGCTTGAATAGCAATACCCTCTGAAAGTGAGTAGTTTATGATGTTGGTTAGTGGTCCTGCCGAGACATTTGATAGCTTCTTTAACAAGGCCAGATGGAAGTTATCTGGGTCAGGTAATTTATGTACATCCAGGTTTTCTAATCTCCTAGCCACTTCCTTTTCCATAATTATGAGCTTATTATTATGCAGTCTCTCAGACAATCTTTCCCAATAATCAGTTGTGAATTCACTCTCTGGTTTGTAAATGCTTGCAAAGTATCTATTAAATACTGTTGCCTTCTTTTTCACCACTTATTATTTGGGTTTTCAACCACAGTATTTCCTTTCCTTATGCTACTGATGTAGCCAAAAACATGCCTTTTTATTATTTATTGAATTGGTAGCCAACCATAGTTCATAGTCTCTTTTCGCCGCCTTCTTAATAGCTGTCTAACATGCTTTGCATTTATTCTTGTATTCTGCCTCCTTCATAGGAGATGGATTATTCTGATATCTATAGTAGACTTTTCTTCACTGAGTAATACATTTTTGTGTTTTACCACAAAACCAAACGAGTATTTTACCTTTTTTTATTGTATTTAACCCTAACAGGGATATACTCATTGGCACAGAGGTTCAATCTATCTAATAACTTCTGCCATTTTCCTTCCACAGTTTGGTCTTTAAATTCCTCCCTCCATTTCCAGCACTCGAGGTATGTGCGCATCTTAGCATAATCTTCTCCGTCGTAACATCTCACCTTGGTGTCACCTATCAGAGGTTCCCAATTTGTATTAATTAATTACTAAACTATATTATGGTCACTGCTGCATAATGGCACCCTCACCTTGCAGTCAGTGGTACCAATGTCGATGCTACTCAGTGCTATATCAAGAATATTCTTTACCGCTTATGGCCTCATTAACCAGTTGCTTCATGCTATTAAGTGCTATAAATTCCAACAATCGCTTTCCACTATGGAAAGTTGCTGAATTCAGTACCCAGTCTATGTCAGTGAGATTAAAGTCACCCATAATTAGTGCATTAGATCTGGGTTCAGTGTTCTCTAGTTTCTTAAAGAATGCACAGTTCTCTTCTTCACTTAAGCTTGGTGCTCTGTACCCTACACTCACCAGTAATTTTTTACTGATTTTAGAATAAATGGTTACCCAGACTTATTCCACTTTATAATAATTTGTGTTTGTAGCCTCACTTGATTCCAGATTTTCTGAGACATACAGTGCCACACCCCCACCATGTCTATTTTGTCGATTTACATAGTATACTTTATATTCTGATATAGCAATACTTCAGTTGCCTTGACTCCACCAGGTCTCTGTCACACCACACAAATGGACCCCTTCAGACTGCAACAGGTAATGTGATTCATTCTTTTTTTCATTTAAGTTTCTCTCGTTTATTAGAAGTACCTAGAGATCATGATATGTTTTTGGGTGCCTCCCCCCATTATTCAGTTTAAATTACTAGTCTCTTTATTGTTGCATAGAGCTCCAGCAGGAGCGCCATACAACAATAAAGTGACTAATAATTTCAACTGAATAACTGGGAGGCGGGGACCCAAACAGCTATAACTCTGCCTAGAATGTTTCTACCTGATTTATCTAGGTGTAACCCATCTTTTGCAAATAGTTGTGCTTTCCCATAAAATTTGTGTCACATGTCATGGAAGATTATACCTGCCTGCTTACATTTGTATTGCATCCTGGCATTTATTCTTTGAATAGTACAGTTCTTCTCTGGGTGGCAGTAGTACAAAGGGAGTTTTCCCAAGATCATGGCTGTAGCCCCACTTTGTTTAATTTGATTCCCCACATAAAGAATTTCATCAGTAATGTCTTTCTCATGCTCTTTTCCCAAGTCATTTACCCTTGTGTGAACTACTACTGTTTTGTATGTTATCCTGCTGTTTAATGGTTTTTGTAGTATTTTCTTAAATATCTTTAGTTCTTGCGCCCAGGAGACAGTTAACCTCTTTATTCATTTTGTCATTGTTACATATAAGTATATCACAGCCTCTTATAATTGAATCTCCTATAACTAGCTCTTGATTATTTATTTCAATGTTCTCATCTTGGTCCATATTAACATAATTTTCAGTTTTATTATCCTTGGATACTATCATATCTTGATTTGTAGCTAGAACCGAAAATCTATTAGAGGATTCAATTGTAGTGTTACCCAAAGCTCTTCTATATCTTTTAGTTTTCATATTTGCAACCTGTGCCCATTGCCCTTCATTTATTTCATTGCTTGTTTGTGGTTTTTCTTTATCAAGCTCCTCCCTATCATTCTTCCTCTTATCCATCTTTGTTTTGTTTGGTTGCTCTTTGCCAGCCAGTAGTGCTTTTACTGCTAACAGTTCAGACTTTAATTGTTCTACTTCTATGCACTTTTGACATTTAAACTCCACTATCCTTGTATCCAAGTCCTCAGATACATACATGTTACATGTACCACATTTCACAACTGATCCTGTCCCACATAAAATATCTAATGATTGTTCATTCGGCTCAGCACCTTTACTGCTGTTTATACTGAATATGCAGCTCTGATGCATGTGTTATCTAGTTAACCTCTCAGATGGCAACTACCCAACTGCAGTAACCTGATGACTCATCTGTATTAGTGAGTGTTATTACCTTCCTAGCTCATATCCCCATAGTCCCCAGCGGACACGGCAGACACATGCAGACGTGCATATCTCTGCGCATGTCTCAGCATGCACTCACCCACTCGAGCTCACCCTGCTCACTCACAGTGCAAGTATTTATCATTTGGAACCCGGAAGTGAGTTGCAGTCACATGACCACTGCCTGGTTTGGCTGCCTCACAAAACATTTGTTAATAAAAAATAGTACTAGACCCCTCAGGTAGCTAAAGTGCATTTGTGCTGTGCAAATACTAGCTAGTGAAAAAGTAAATCAAAATGTCCATGGTGTATGCTACAGTTTTGTAGTTCATAGCTTGAGATGAACTACAACTCCCAGTGACCCTTTCTCAAAGTACTATAATGCATCCTGCTCTCCTAGTTGGGAGATATATTGAAGTCAGCAAATAAATAGTTTAAAAGACAGGTAGCACTTCATGCAGTGCTCCTTTCTATAAAAAGCTCCTCACCTTTTTGAAAGATACATTTTTTGATACGGGCTAACTTTGGAAATACTAGGGCTAGAAACTTCATTTTTTTGTTCACGCTTGCACATATGCAAATCAAACATGTTGCTGTGATAGTGGATTTGAGAGGTGTGTAACTGTTAGTGCAATGCTGGGCAGTCTGCAATGGGCTGGACATTGTCTGATCAATCATTGGTGATGCTGATCATGACTCTCTTCTGGGCTTGCTGGGCACAAACGTCTGAAGTTCAAAGAAAAGAGCTGTCCGGATCACAGGGTGGCTGTTTGCTTTGATCTGCTTGATGCCATCCAGCAAACAACTGATCATTTCATGATCAGCATGTGCCTCACCCCCAACACTGACAACATAACTGACTGCACAACCTCCATTTGTCCCCTTTTCTTTAAAGTCAGCTTTATTGAAATTTCACCCTCTACCAAGCTTCCCTCCCACCTCCTCATTTGCTTGCTGTGCCCCTTTTACAAAGACTTAGTGTCCTTAACATTTAAATGAATCAGCGTCTCAAGTACTTGGGAACTTACGAAAAGACTGCATTGAGGCCTTCTTTTTAAACTAATATTGAAGAGTGAGAAGACAAATAAACCAAAGGTAAACATTAAAATAACAAGCAAAAAGGTATCACAAACCATGAGCAGTAAAAACAAAACTACAGAGCAGGAAATTACGGCCCCAGTATTCAGAGCCGGACAGATCCGCGGGCAGAACACTGCACTGCACAAAACAAAATGGGGCAGCTGGCTGTGGCAACATTTTCAAATAGATTGTGCGATCCGAACAGACCACACAGTCTGTTTGAATATCGGACCCTGGATGCATGGCGCACAGCAGTGGATCATCATTTTCTGCACAGTTCAGCCAAGGTGCGGAGCTGATGACCACCTTGTGGGGTAATGCTTGGAGCACACTGGTGTGTGCCGCTGCCCCCATGGGTGATATTCAGCTCGAGCATGTAGATAAGCTCATTGGCCTTGCACAGCACAACGGGGCCATTTGCATGCCCATGGTGGGCTCATGCACATGTCTGCACTACTGTGAAGTGTGCCAGGCCAGTCCCCTCCCCCCCCAGCACCAATCCATAGTGTAAAACTGCAGTCCCTGCTCCCATATCTCTGGTGGTCTAGTGGTTTCCCCACCCCAGCCTCGATCTCAGTAATAATAAAAAACACACAATCTTGCATCCCTGGTAGTGTAGTGGTTCCCCCTTCCCAGCCGTGATCGCAGTAATAATAAAAAACACACAATCCCATATCCCTGGTAGTCTAGTGGTTCCCTCCTCCTTGGCCCTGATCTCAGAAATAATAAACAATCACACAATCCCATATCTCTTGTAGTCTAGTGGTTCCCCCTCCCCAGCTCTGATTTCAGTAATAATACATGTTCACACAATCCACATTGTCCCTGGTAGTCTAGTGGTTCCCCCTTCCCAGCCCCGATCTCAGTAATAACAAAAATTCACACAATCCATATTATCAGTGGTAGTCTAGTGGCTCCCCCCTCCCTGGCTCCAATCTCAGAAATAATAAAAATTCACACAATCTGTGTTGACTCTGCTAGTTTAGTGGTTCCCCCCTCCATAGCCCTGATCTCAGAAGTAATAAAAATTCACACAATACCATATGCCTGGTAGTCTAGTGGTTCTCCCCTCCCCAGCCCTGATCTCAGAAATAATAAAAATTCACATGATCCTCTTTGTCCCAGGTAGTCTAGTGGCTCCCCACCCCATTAGGCAGGGACCCATCACACTGCTCCCCTCCCCAACATGACTGGAGCCAGCGACTGGTACAGCCCAGTATACAGAGTACAGTATACAGTACACACACATTAGTTGACCAGTCAACCAATGGATGTATACTGTACTTGCTTCTCTGCAGTTCAGTCAGTAGCTTGCTATGGAGGTGTGGGTGGGCTGTGCCAGTTGCCAGCTCCAGTCGGGTTGGGGGGAAGGGGTGGTGGGTCCCTGCCTAATGGGGTGGGGGGCACTAGACTACCTGGGACAAAGGGGATTATGTGATTTTTTATTTTTTCTGAGATCAGGACTGGGGAGGAGGGAACCACTAGATGACCAGGGATACGGGATCATGTGTTTTTTTTAATTATTACTGAGATTGGAGCTGGGGAGAGGGGAACCACTAGACTATCAGGGATACGGGACTGTGTATTTTTTATTATTACTGAGTTTGGGACTGGGGAGGGGGGAACCACTAGACAACCAGGGACAATGGGGAGCTGGAGGGGGTTTTACCACTAACACAATGCTCGGGGCTAGGAAGGGACCACTGTACTGCCAGGGTTTCTGCCTCTAGTAGTGTGCAGCTGGGTCTGCACAATAGTTAGGGCAGGGTTTCAGAACCATAAATCTGTGCTGCTGCTGGAGGCTGATTTGCGCTTCTGAAAAGGTTTCAATATTTTGCTGTGCTGCATATGCATGGTAGGACCACTCATTTAAATTGGTGCAGCACAATGTTGTGCACATCAGAGCTGTCAGGGGTATGCCACACATCTGTGCCTTTTGAATAAGGGCATGCACCCAACAGCTGGCGCATTTTCAGGTTTGGGTGGTGCATTCCAGGATGTGCTGTCCAAATCATTCGAAAATGGGGCGCTAAATGTATATTGTTTAATGCAAGAAGTTTAAATAATAAAAAGTATGAACTAGAAACAATCTTGGCCTTGGAAGAGAAAATGGATATAGTTTGTATTACTGAAACATGATGTACGGAAGTAGATATATGGGACAAGTATCTATCCAGCAATTACCTTTTCAGGTTAGATGGAAAGGATATAGATCACCAAATTCAAGTAAAGAATATAGCTGTCTTTAAAGAAATATAAGCAGCTTGTGACATGTGGGAACTTATTATTGTGGGTGACTTCAACCATGGTGACATAGACTGGCTTAGCAGATAGGCATATCCTGGGTCTAGCAAAGAGTTCCTGATAGCCTGTAACAAAATGAATTTAAGACAGAATGTTACAAAAGCCAATAGAGGTAGTAACATATGGTATTATATATAGTATTAAGCTCAGAGAATGGATTATGTGTATATATATATATATATATATATATATATATATATATATACATACAGTCTCAGTCTTCTAAGGGTTAATATAACAAACTGTCAAGTTAAGCAGCCGCTGGGAAACTGCAATTATTCCAGTGTATATGTTAACATCAAAATTCCCCATTTCTTCACAAAAAGATGCACAGAAATATATATGTGTAATACAACAAACATACCCACCTTTAGTGAAGCAATTAGTAATATACATTGGAAATCACAAATTGGAAATAAATCTGTAGAACAGAGTTAGAAATGTATAAAAGACACAGTAATAAATACTTGTAATGAATACATAAAAAAAGGTTGAGAAAAATAACAGTAAAGGAGTTAAACCAAAATGGTTAAATAAGAACATACAGTAGTAAAACTAATAATAAAAAAATATGCACTAAATATCAAAAAACAAAATCATCTGTGACATGGACCAATTTCAAACATGCACAAAGGACATGTAAGAATAAAATTAGACAAGCAAGAAAAAACATGGAAATCAAATTAGCAAGTAACGCAAAGGAAGAAGTAAACAATTTAATAGCTACATTAATTCTTTGGAAAAAACAGATTCCAAACTAACTACCTTTGTAGAAAACAACACTGTCCTTACAGAACTGAAATAAATTGCAAATGCTTTCAATAAATATTTCTGTTTAGTTTTTATTCACAATATGCACCCAGTAAAAGGAACTTAATATGAACCATAATGTCAATATAATTATCAATGAAAAAGACATATTAGAAAAAATTAAAAATTTTAAACCCTATAGTGCCCCTGGCCTAGATGGCATCTCTGCCCAGATATTAAAAATTATGAAAGATAGCATTACATGCCCACTAAAATACTGTTTGTAAAATTTATCCAAGAAGGCAAAGTACCTATGGACTGGAGAACTGCAAAAGTAATTCCAATTCATAAAAAAGGAAGTAGATGAGAATCAAGAAATTACAGGCCAATAATCTTAACATCCTTCCATACCTGGGAAGATTTTGGACTCACTCATCAAAGATATAATAAGCCACATACACACAATTAACTTAATAGATTGGGAAGAACATGGTTTCACCTCAGGTTGTTCATGCATCACAAATCTGTTGTGTTCCTACAATAAAGTTAACCAAGCAATGAACAATAGAAAGTTAGTGGATGTTATTTTCTTAGATTTTTGTAAGGCTTTCGGCATGGTCCCTCATTGGGCATTAAGTAAAAAGCTAGCAAATATAAACCTGAACATCAGATTGGTAACTTGGATTAGAAACTGGGTTACAAACAGAACTCAGAAGGTCTATGTTAATGGATATCTGTCATCTAAGGATACAGTTACTAGTGGGGTACCAAAAGGCTCAGTTTTTGGCCCAATTATTTTTCAGATATTTATATCAAATATGAGTTCTGAAGTGTCAAATTGGTTAACTAAGTACACCGATAATACCAAGTTGGGAGGCCTGTGTGATACAACTGACGAAGTAATCAGTGTACAGTGTGGCCTACACACCATAACCAAATGAGCCTACAAGTGGGGCATGCAATTTAATTTGGATAAATGCTGTGTTATACGTTTTGGATCGTAATCAATAAAATACCAGTATACTTTATGTAACGTTGTACTAAAAGTGACCAATGAGGAAAGGGGCTTGGGAATTATTATGAATAACAAACTTAATCACAGGGACCAATGTATGTCAGTAGTGACCAAGACTAATAAGGTAATGGGCATGATAAAAAGGAACATTGTTAGTAGGAAGCAGGGTTTTAAATAGCCGGTGTCGCATTGCACTTTGCGATATGAAACGGTTGCTCATGCAACCCATGTCTACTTTTGGATCCAAAAAAATTGTGATCCATTCTGTGAGCCTCCCCCAAGCAGTTAGTATACTAACAGTCTCACCACTGCTGCCCTGAATGCCAGCAATCACTCCCAGTAGAGCTTTGTGGTGGGAGTGATTGCAGGCATTCGGGGCAGCAGTGGTGAGACTGTTAGTATACTATTAGCAGCACCAAAACTCTGGGGCACTCAAGGGGGAGTTAAACAACCAGTCCATTTGTCTCTTGAGTCATTCCTCTACTCTTACTGCCCCCCCCTCCACTGCAGCAGCACATACTCTGCCACTGGCACCTTTTGGTTCTAGGTTTTGACACCAAGCAGCTGGAGTACATGCACAGGGTAATGAAAAGCAGTTGTTTGGCAGCAGTGCAAAAGACAGCTGCTTCAGCAAAAAGAGTGGCATGAACAAGTGAGGTGAGCTATCTGAAAGAAGGAAAGAAGAGTAGCGCTGCCCTCAATGTTGCTGCTGTGAGTGAATGGAGTCTGTATGTATTTATTCTTTGGTAACTAGGTATGGCCTACTAGATACAAGTGCCTGTTTTTAGGGGTGACCCAAGAACACTGGGGAGGGTTAAGTGACTTGTTCAGAGTCACACAGTATGCAGGTGGAGGTTGTGGGAATTAAACCCAGGTCTACTGGAGTGAGTGAGGTTTCTATTTATTTATTTATTCATTGGTAACCAGGTATGGCTCACTAGATACAAGGGCCTGTTTTCAGGAGCAACCTAGGAGCACTGGTGAGGTTCTGTGACTTGCTTAGAGTCACACAGTATGCAAGCGGAGGATGTGGGATTCAAACCCAGGTCTGCTGGTTGTGCCAGGCTCATTCACAGCACATTACTCTAACCCTAAGCTATACTGCCGGTTAGGCCTGTGTCTGTGTCTGTATAATGAAACAGATCATATAAAGACAGAGCTAATTTAAATGAGAATTTTATTTAGGATAAGATTTTTTTGAAATCGCATGTATACACATTTTTAGTATTTTTAATTTTGCTAATCAAATTGAGGCAAGTGCTATGCATCTTCACAGTTGATTAGTACGTTCACATGCAAAACTGCCAATCGATTTTCCCAGGTTGTTTAAAACCCTGAGGAAGGCAGGTGTAACAGTGCCCTTGTATAGTTCATTTGTGCAGCCACTGATGGGTTATGGTAATCAAAGATGGTGCTCCTGTAGGAAAACAGATGTGGCCAGAGTAGGGAGGATACAGTGTAAGGCCACCAAGATCATATCAGATCTAAAGCATATGAGCTACAATGAAAGATTACAAAAGCTAAACCTTTTCATTTTTGACGACTGCAGAAAAAGGGGAGATATGTTATTATTATATGACATAGATCAAGATCCACACCCATTCACAGACTTAAATGTGGAATACAAGAACATTAACATAAATACAAGTGCTGAAGAGACCAGGGTGGCTCAAACAGCAGTGATGCATAGTATCAGCACCTTAAACTGTGTACAAAACAAGAAAACTGCACTCAGGAGCCCAAAGTTGCCAGTCTGCATACTTTTATTTTGTAAAATGTGTGCCCAGAAAACAATGGTGCCCCTGCCACAAGCACTACAACATTTTGCACTTGGCGCTTTATCGAGAAGCTTTCTTGGTTTGTACACATAAATATAAGTGGTCACCCTGTTCAGTTAAAGACAAGTAAATTTTACACTAACAAATGGACATTTTTCTTTAACCAGTGAGTTATAAATCCTTGGAACTGGTTACCACTTCACATAATTATGCATCATACAAAAGTAGAATTTAAGAATAAACAACACAACTATATGATTAAGGGTGCCATTTAAATTACTACTCGTAAATTACAGGAGCTATCTTATGCACATGCCTTTTCTGCTTCTCATCCTTTAGTATCCTGCCCTCTGTCAAGTATCATTCCCAGCTCCCCATTGCTTCCTGTTCCCCATAAGTAGGAACCTGACACGTGGGTGCCCAATCTTCCAGTGTCAGTACCTGAAAACTGACGGAAAACTGACGGAAAACTGAAAACGGAAACTGTCCGTCAAAGTCTTTCTTTATTTTTTCACCCTGTAAAAAGAAAACAGTATATTGGTGTCTGTTGCTACTGCCCCGCCACCTTTACCCTCCCGCACTCATCACCCACTACCCCTCCCCACACGTACACGCACCCTATCCCTTACTTACCTACCGGGATCTAACACTGTTATCCTCTCTGAACTGGAGGCACGTCTTCACTCTTCAACGTCAGACTGAGAACTGAGGAGATTAGGTAAGCTGCGGTAAATGAATCAATGTGTTTTGACTTGCACTCATAACTAGGTCATTTTTTTATATTTGATATTTGAATGACACAATGTTGTGAATGACAGCCTACAGTACTCACTGCAAGTCCATTGGTTGACAGGGTCTCCAACGGGCTTACAGTAGTACAGTAGCTGTCATTCACGGACGGCTGTGTTGGCAGGCAGCCGTGGTGGTATGCGGGGGTGGCCAGCGTTCACGACTTTTAGACACATGCTGGGATGGGGGAGGGTGGAGGGGTGCCTGAGTGGGTGGAGTCCACTGACCACCAGGAGACTTTGGGATTTATTCCTCCGCGCGATCGGGTCGGGGCGGTGGGGCATTAGACTACCAGGGATTCCGCTGCAGTTTCATGACTAGTACTGGGGATACAGGCAGGGTGTGGGGTTACACTGGACTGAATGGGCTGTTACCGGGTGATATCATTTTACTATGGGGAGTCGGGCAGGGGAGACCACTGAGGCACCAGGAATACTTCGTGGTATGCCACTCGGGATGTGATCAGATCATGGATGGGTGGGGGGTACCACTGGACTGCCAGGGAATGTGTACTGCACACAGCCCTTGCAGGGTGCATGCCTGCAAGACTCATGCAAATGGAGCCATAATGACATGCAAATGGCCCCATTGCGCCATGCATGCCTAATGGCCCCATTTGCATGTGTGTGGCTGTGAATGGCAACATTGGATACAGTGCATCTGGAGGTGTGCTGCCTCGTTGGTTTCCCAGCCCAACCAGGGGGTTGCGCCAGCACTTCTCAGGTTGGACGCAACTGTGGTATTCACAGAAGGGATGCACCAGGAGCAACCCCTGGCCCATCTTCTGTGAATACCACAGTTTGGGCTTGGCGCATCTCATTTGTGCCAGGACAGCCAAGATGCGCTGAGCGCATATGCTTTGTGAATCCTGCCTTATATATAATAAAAATGTGCATGAACTGGACCCAGTACAAAAGCAGTGCAAGCAGTGAACATTCAACATCGACAAATACTTGTTTTTAATTAAAACTTAACATCAATACTACATGTCTGAGCTATGTCATTTCACTTTACATATATTAATTAAGCAATAAGGCATGACAGAGGCTGCATTATGATGGTATAATGGCCCACCTTGGGTGGGTTGAAGCATGAGGTGAAGCCAAGTGCTTCCATCACCTGAGAAGGGCCATTATCCCAGTGCACTCGCTGGGTCAACAAAATTAAATAAATAAATAAAAATTACCCCCCCCCCAACCCGGAATGCGTTATTGTGATTATGAAATGAGTCACTGATAAAAAATAGTTGTTTTTTTATGTTTTTAGTGTGCTTTATGTAGTGATCCGCTGAACGCTCAGCCACTGCTATCCCTGGTCCTTTTTTTTTAATATATATTTGTTATTGTTACATTAACTAAAAAGGTTAAAAAATGAATAATCACTGGACACAAAAATAGTCCAGTATGAACAGTGTATTGGGTGCTGCTTTCCAGTAGGTGGTACCAAACTGCTTTACTGGCAGTACTGAGGGCAGTCACTGGCTTCAATTCATGCTTCTGTTGTTATATGGCTGGGGCTGAAAGGTTAACGTTGGTTAATGGTTCAGGAGTATCGGCTGCCATAAAGTGCTTTGCGGTCGGATGAACAGCTGCTCTATTTTGAAAAAACAATGGATGTGTTGAGATTAGTCATCTGTGGTCAGGCAAGCAGTCCTTTCAGAGCATGAGTTATTCTGACTCATGGTCATTGGTTAAGAGGGAGCAAATAAGCGGGCGATAGCAGACTGTAGCTGAGTGAGAGGTGGAGGTTACTTTTAGCCGCAGTTGGCAGCTAAGGTAAACATTTTTTTTTTCCTTTACAGCTGTCATTGCTTACGATAGTAAGCCATTCTGATGTGCCTCACTGCACTGTGGAAAAGTACAATGTGCCGCTTTGTAACTTGTGGATATTTTTCCCAAACAACAGGCAGAGTAGTTTGGTTGAAGTGCAGAGTCTTCATTGGGCTGTTGTGCTGGGATAATGGCCTGGCTGAAAGCAGCTCTCGGCCAATCAGGAGCTGTGATTCTTAAAACACATTTCATAATATGCATTAAAATGTATCACTGCGTGTCAGTGTATATTGTCACATTTTAACACACGTTGATAAAATTGTAAACACTTTGTCGAACAATAAAAATCTTTGTACTTGTACACACATTGATACATGAAAAGTGTATCAACAATGCTTAGGCATGTAGTGCGTCTAGACCTTTCAATTTTTTAAAAATGATGCTTTTTGCTCTAGCAGTTACAGTGCTAGCCCTTAACAAAGAAATTGCCTTTCCAAAGATATAACCTTGGAGCCAATAAAGATAGGAACTTCATGTTCTTGTAAAATGAAAGCTTGGAGTCAGTGTTAATGCTAGCTCCATATACATATGCTTACATGTATCGATATGCATGAAAACATAGAAACATAGAAATTGTCAGGCGATAATGATCGCTAGGCCATCCAGTCTGACCGTAAGCCTTAACTAGTTTGTAACCATTGACTCTACCTGGTCAATGACTTTTCACCCCTCCTTCCCACCTCTAAGGTTCCCTTATGCCTGTCCCAGGCATGTTAAATCCCTCCACTGTGCTCGCTCCCACCACCTCCTGTGGCAGACTAGTCCATGTGTCCATCACCCTCTCTGTGAAGAAAAACTTCCTTGCATTCCCCCTTAGTCTGCTCCTTTCCAGTTTTATATCATGCCCCCCTCAATCTTGTACTCCTCCTATATTGGAAAATGTCTTCCCTCTGCACCTTGTTTATGCTCTTAAGGTACTTGGATGTTTCTGTCATGTCCCCTCAATCCCTTCTCTCCTGCAGTGAGTACATATTGAGTTCCTTTAATCTCTCCTCATATGTTTTCTGGTGCAAGCCCTGTACCATCTTAGTTGCCCTTCTCTGGACTGCCTCCACCCTACCAATGTCCATACCAAGGTGTGGCCTCCAGAATTGCACACAGTACTCTAGGTGAGGCTTCACAAGCATTTTATGCAGTGGCATCACTACCTCCCACCTTTTGCTAGTGATACCTCTGCCTATGCACCCCAGCATACCACTGACTCTACCTGCAGCCTTAGTACTCTGCTTAGATACCTTTAGGTAATCTGGAATAATAAGCCCCAGGTCCCTTTCTTCCTTGGTGATCGTCAGCAACTCCCCCCATCCAGTAGCTCTCCCCAGGGTTCCCCTGTCCTAGGTGCATTATTTTGCATTTCTTTGAATTGAACCTCAGCTGCCACACCTCAGACCATTTTTCAAGCTTCCCCAGGTCCCTCCTCATTCTCTCCACCCTGTGTGGAGTATCCACCCTGTTGCAGATCTTTGTGTCATCTGCAAACAGGCAGACCTTTCCCTTCAGCCCTATCGCAATGTCACAAATGAAGACATTAAACAGGACTGGCCTAAGGGCTGATCCCTAAGGTACCCCGCTGGTCACCCCTCTCTCCCCAGATTGGATCCCATTTACCACCACCCTCTGCTTTCTGTCCGTTAGCCAGTTCCTAACTCAGTTAACTACCTTGCGCCCCATGCCCAGACTACCCATCTTGTTATCCAGCCTTTTATGTGGGATGGTGTTGAAGGCCTTGCTGAAATCGAGGTAGGTGATGTCCACTGCTGCCCCACCCTGAGTTACCTCCTTTGTAATTTACCTCCTTCATCACCCAGTCAAAAAAATCTATCAGATTTGTCTGACATGACCTTCCTGCTGTGAATCCATGTTGCCTCAGATCCTGGGCACTGTTGGATTCTAAGTGAGCCACTATTCTTTCTTTAAGCAGTGCCTCCATTATCTTGCCCACTACTGAGGTGAGGCTGACCAGCCTATAGTTGTCTACCTCCTCCTTATTACCACTTTTGTGTAGAGGGACTGCATGTGCCCTCCTCCAGTCCTCCGGAACTACGCCTACGTTGAGTGACTCGATGAACATGGCTGCTAGAGGAGCTGCTAGATCTCTTCTTAGCTCCCTTAATATCCTCATGTGTATGGTATCTGACCCCATTGCTTTGTCCACCTTCAGTTTTGTGAGCTCTTCCACTGTGAATGAGCTTGTATTTACCTCCCCCCCCCCTTCATGTCTGTTACCCTGCTGTGGTCCTTGACCCTTCCCCTCTTCAGTGAATACTGAAGTATTTGTTCAGTATTTCTACCTTTTCCAGGTGTCCCTCCTTACACTCCCCTGTATCCCCTCTGAGCCTTACAATCCCCGCTCCCAATTGTCCTTCTTTCACCATCAACATACCGAATGTCTTCAAATAGAAGCCGCAGTTTCTATTGACAAAGAGCTGTTTGCAGCTGTGACTTCTACTTGATGGTAGCAAGTAATAGAGAGCAGCTTCTATTTAAACCCATCAAAATACAGCAGATCACTGACCGCAAGCATTGGCATAGTACATTGATTGACTACATACTCATCTTGAAAGAAACCAAACCTTGCTTGAAAATAAAGTGTCACAGTGGCACTATCTTTTCCTCATAGACAAGCAGTTCAGCAATGGTGCAGAACATTGTATTCTTTTTTACCTGTAGCTTGTTGTGGGTCGGGGATCAGGGAAACCACATGGTCAAGGCATTTGGCATTCTTCGAGATGTAAGCAGATGTAAGCAGATTTACAAGTTTGTAATAAGTATATTATCAAGTACCATGTTTACTAAAACACAACAATGCTGCACACATAGAAACATTCCTAAGGAAATCAAGTGGGGAGTTGAGCAATTCAGCAATGATTGTGTTTTGTTAGGAGAGAGAGAGAGAGAGAGAGAGAGAGAGAGAGAGAGAGAGAGAGAGGAGAGGTGCCATACTGAATGGACTATCTGTGTTTTGGTGAGGGGGTAACTGTAACTTGAGATGGTTTCGGGAGGGGGCCAAAGGTAGGTGTAAGAGTTCATCAGCCTTCATCCTGTATATTCAATTACTAGTTGTGGCTTCTATTACAAGTTAGCTTTTCTCCATGTAATTTGTAATCAATGGTGGCTTCTATTACAGGGCTGCTTCTAATCTAAGATATTTGGTATAGCAAGACATTTATTGATATATTTTAATGCACATTAAAACACACAAATTTGTATCAATATGGCTTAGACATGCAGTGATAACTCCACACTTTCATCTAAAAAGCAAAACCCGTTGATCTACCTGTAGTGTGTGTGTGTGTGTGTGTGTATGTGTATAGATATATTATTCTAAGCTGCAAGAGAAACTTGTCTATCCCAGACTTTCCAACTACCTCTGTTGCTCCAATCTGCTCTTACCTTTCCTTCCTGGCTTCTGGAAGCACCATTCCACTGTCTCCTCCCTCCTCCATGTCACTGATTCCATTTTCTATGGAATGGATCAGGGGTACATCACAGCTGCCATTTTCATCATTCTGGCCAAAGCCTTTGATTCAATGTCCCATCCACTCCTCCTGGACAAGCTTAGCTTTTTTGGCTTCTCATCTCCCACTGTTGATTGGTTCCCACCTCATGGGTCATCAAAGTTGGTACAGGTAGGAGGCATCCTGTCACCTCCACTACCCATCCAGGCTGGGATCCATCAGGTCTCCATCCTGGGTCCCATCCTTGTCTCCATTCTCCTGAGTGACCTCCTCTCTATCTTCACCAATTCGTATATTCATATGTATGCAGATGACACAGTTATCTTCATCCCTGGTCACTGTACCACAGCTTTAGAATTCCTGCTCCAGCTTGCTTGTGAAGCTAGTTAAAGTGTTGCATTTAAATACTGCCTTATGGTCTTATGAGTGTCTTCGGTTAGTCACACCTTTGTGTAAAACAAAAATGGGCATACAGTTATAGCACTTTTTTGGATTGTTTTAAATTTAAATTGCACTATTACTTATCTGAGACTTGCACTTGGAGTTGTTGTTGACTCTGTACATTTTGTTACTTTGTTATTTAATGTTGTTTTACAGTGCTATCTTTTATATGATTTTGGCCCTGGTCAAGCCTGAAAAAGGGCCTTTGGTACAGTGTTCCTTACCCGGATAACAAATTTAAATAAAAATAAATAAATAGATAAGTAATTATTAAAATTAGCAATGTTATAGGGCCGGCCCAGTGGCCTGGAGGGTAGAGGCATTCATGCCTTACCTCCTGCCACACTGGCAACCCATGTTTGCAGTGTGAACAGGTCATCAGGAGTCAGCTGGAGAGGGAGAGGATTCAGCATCTGAAGGACTGCTCTCCTTTTCCGGGGTGGGTGGTTCGCCACTTCTGCCATAAGACTGCCACCTGGTGGAGGCTGGAGGCAATGCAGGTTAGGGAGCAACCAGGAAGGGAGGATACTGCAGGACTGCAGCGTGCACGTGCCTCTACAGAGAGCAAAACAGAAAAGGGAGCTTGCAGGGTACATGAAGTCCCAGCTGCACGGCCCTGACTTGGTGATTCTGGGCGAAGTCTGGATTGAGCTCCGAAGTGGGGGGCAGCCCTTCCCTCCCTGGCCCCACTACAGGGGGAAATCTGTGGGGGAAGCAGCCTGGGAAGAGGCTGAGTCATGGCAGTCAGGAAATAACAAGCCCCCTGAGAGAGAGGACCAAAGCTCCACCCGCTAGCTCCAGGGGGAGAAACAGAAGAGGAAAAAAATAAATAAATTATCAATGTTATATTTCAGCATTCATTCATACAGTAACTTGGTCATTTTAACATATGTTCCCACCAAATGTTCAGCAGTCTTCTTATGATCCCACTTCATGAACCCAGTAGGAGAAATTTTCAAATCTTACCCAAAAAGCGATTTTGTGGAGTGCCTACAAAATCACCTTTCATGTATGGATTTGAAAACTTTCACTTACAGTACCTTGTTCATGAGGTGAGGTACTAAAAATGCCTTGTTGAAAATCTGGGTGTGGTGTAAAAATATTGAAAAAAAGGACAAAGTTCTGAGTAGAGGTTCAAAACACATTGAAATACATTAACCAGACATACCTTATTTTTTCATATTGCATTTGTGGCTCACGCAGGAAGGTGTCTTTTTGACTTGAGACAGATTCTACCTTGTGGGACCATTTTAGGTGAGTGGGCATTTGAGGAGCAGTGTTGGGTGGTGGGTTCTGAGTGGGGGAGTTGGAGTGGAGTGGGTGGGGGTGTGGGGGGCTCAGCTTGGTGAAGGACCACTTTCTTAACCTCAGGGGGAAAAAATTAACTTTGCACTTTAATTCTCTGACTAGTGAGTCTTTTTTACTGGGCAGTGAGGTGCCAAGTTACTTATCCATTATGCTTACAATATTATGGTTAACTTCAATGAATGAATATAATGCACCTACAAAATAAAGGACTTCATAAATACAAACCACAAAAAAATATATATCTGTCCCCTTCCCCACCTGAATGCCTCAAAAGCATAACGATGACTTCATCTACTGTCCAAGTTCCATTTGTGAATTGCCATCCATAGCCTCCCAGGTCAATTGCTAGCATCAGACTGCAGACATCAACTAACATTAACAAGGATGATAAACTTTTGCTAAAGTACAGGGTTCTCCTCCAAATGTTAGACCACCTAAACACAAATGTGCTTAGTTCTCAATGTTGGTTCAGAAGTTAACCTTTTAACAGGGAGGGGCAGGGTGTAATGTAGTTCATGTTGGTGAGGAGGAAATGTGGCAGAGGCTTTACTATGTGGGAAAGGTTTTACTTTGTTCTGCCTCTCATGCTATCCCAAAACTGCTTCAGTTACTATGGCCCTGCCCGTTTCATCTCACTCCACACTTTATCTACTCCCTTGTTAATTACAGTGGCATTTGCAGTGTAAATCTCTACAGGGAGAAGATTTCATAGTCAGGACTGAGAGGGAGGGATGCTGCTGCTGCTAAGTAGATGCCAGGGATTACATGATCTGGACTGGGGAAAGGGAGTGGGCCACTAGATATCAGGGAATTGAATCAGATGATGAGGACCGAGGATGGATGCCAGTTAGGTACCAGGGAATTGTATTAAATAATCATGTCTGGGGAGAGGGAGGAGGCTACTAGACAGCAGGAAATTGAATTAAATGATCAAGACCTGGGAGAGCGAGGTTGGACTGGTAGACACTAGGAAATTGAATTAAATAATAAAGACCAAGGAGAATATGGTTGGGCTGCTGGACACCAGAAAACTGAATTAGAAAATGAGAGTGGGGGGTTGCTAGGCACCAGGGAAATGAGTCCTTAGGGATTACTAGATCATGTCCTAAGGGAGGGGGGCTGCTCGACACCAGGGAAATGAATAAGATAATCAGGACTGGGGAGAGGGGAGGCAGCAATACATCAGGCAGTTGAATTAAATAACTGGGACCAGTGACATAGAGGGTCACTAGACACCAGGGAAAATAAATTAAATGCTCGGGATTGAGGAGAGGGAGGGAAGCTTCTAGACTCTAGGGAACAGAATGAGATAATTGGGACTGGGAAGAGAGAGGGAGTTCTCTAGACACCAGGGAACTGAGTGAGATAATTGGGACTGGGAAGAGAGAGGGAGTTCTGTAGATGCCAGGGAACTGAATGACATAATCAGGACCCAGGAGAGGGAAGGGCCACTACACAAATGAGGGTGGATGGAATTGGATTCCTCCTGAGAGTCTTTAGCAGGGTATAATAAAAAAGGCTAAGTCAAAGCACCTGGCAAAGTTGAACAACAAAGCACTCATCTGCAGAAAGTTTGCTTTCTTATGACAACCACGAGCTCCATCTCCTTACTCAAAAGTCATTTAAATCGAGAGGAAGAAAGCTCACAATTAAGAATCATAAAAACACGTAATGGTAAATGAAATACTCAATCCTTAATTCCTGCAGGTCATTTGTTAGAAAACTTGTGTTTTTTAATACAAAAAATGTCTCTACAAATTTCAGACTGATCAAGTCTATTCTGAATGTGGAACTGAATCATTGATAGACCACTTGCCATTATTTGGGGGTACCTTTGGCTGAGGATGCAGCAGTGGGAAACACTGGGGGCAACTTTAGCTGATAACAGACTTGATGGCTCATTAAATCAGAACCTTAATTTAACAGTCATGTTTGAAGAAAATACTGGCAGTCCAAGTAGAAGAGAAAGTGAAAACTTACTGCAAAAAGGTCACTGTCAGTGAAAGATTTATTTACACAGAAATCGTACACAACAGAACACTGTGTGTAAAATAAATGTATTGCCAATTGGCACCTTTCTACCATACGTTTTCATTTTGTCCTCTACATGGGCTGCCAATATTTTCTCTGAGTATGACTATTGTTTAATTAAGCTTCCAGTTTAATGAGTCATCAAATCTGTTGTCATCTAAAGATGCTCCTAGTGTTTTCCATTGCTACATCCTCCTTTTGTTTTCCTCTGCCAATCCTGTTTACTGTTTTTCACACTCCAAGCTCTCTGTTCATTTGGAGGTGTCCTCATCAGTACCAGGTGTGTTCACACTTTGAAGCGTCACTGCTGTTGACACCAAAAGCAGTGCTGACTGTGGCTTAGGTGGGAAGACACACTTAGGGAGAGTCAAACAACCAGAGATGCAAGCCAAGAAACAGACTGCGTTATTCCAGACATGGATGCCGGAGGGAGAGCTATAACAGCTAAAAAAATAAGAGGTGCCCTTGTTTTAAATTTAGGTTCCCTGCTAAGCTGGCCTGAAAAGAAGAAAATAGCCTTTCACTGTTCTGAGCCCCCAACACCCCTAACCCAGTCCACCCGACCCTGCACCAAGCACCCACTACCCAACAACCCCCACATCCCTCACTGACCTAAAACTGTCCCATGAGGTAGATCCAATCTGTGATTGAAAAGACATCCTCCTGTTGGAACCATTGGAACCATGACTACCATATGAGCAAATAAGGTAAGCCTGGTTAATATATTTCAATGCATTTTGAACTTTTACTTATAGCCTTGCCATTTTCAATATTTTTACATCAAATTTTCAATATATCCTTTCTGAGACACCACCTCATGAACAATGTGGCTGACAATTTTCAAATCCGTCCTGATAGGTGATTTTCGAGGTCACTCTACGAAATCACATTTCAGGCAGGATTTGAAACTTTTCACTTACCCAGTTCATGAGGAAGGGTCGTGAGATGACTATGTTGAAAATATGGTGGAACAATATGGTAAGATGACCAAGTTATGAGTGTACGTTGAAATATTTCAACGTTCACTCAT
Organism: Neoceratodus forsteri; assembly: GCA_016271365.2. Lineage (NCBI taxonomy): Eukaryota > Metazoa > Chordata > Ceratodontiformes > Ceratodontidae > Neoceratodus > Neoceratodus forsteri. The sequence continues at coordinate 1,373,053,619 of CM057456.1, forward strand.
AACTTCAGTAATTTTCAATATTTTGATTCCAAATGTTCAATATACCCATTGTGGGATCCCATGTCATGAATTAGGCAGGTGAAAGTTTACAAATTCAGTCTGAAAGGTGATTTCTTAGTCAGTTCTAGATATCAAGTTTGGCAATTTATTTATTTTTATTTGTTGAACATTTCAGATTTACAAACCTTTGAGTCAGAGACTCATTTCCAAAGGCTTCACGTCATAAGACAATTATACAACAAGTAACAACAACATAACACTTTAAGTAAGCAGTAGGGTTACAGGAGATAAAAACATAAGGATTCCAAATGCCAGAACTTAATGAAGTCTAAAGCCTGGCAGTGTCAAAGTACTACAGTGATTTGAAAATGTTCATCTACTACCTGGTTCATGAGGTGGGGTTATAAGGAGACTGTGCTGAAAATTTGGTGAAAAAATATGATCAAATCACCAATCGTGACTGAACCTTGAAATATTTCAATATTCACAAATAACTTTGCTAATTTTCAAAATTTTTGACTCCAAACTTTCAGCATAGCCATTTCTTCACACCAGCTCATAAACGTGACTGGTGTTATTTTTCAAATCCTGGCTGAAACATTTTTTTGGCCTTGTGGTGTGAAATAACATTTTGGCCAATATTCTATAAATGCCACATGTCATGTTTATAAAGTGAAGTCATAAAATGACTGTCTTTAAAATGTGCGACCAAAATGTCAAAAGACAGTTTATTAAGAAATTTGTGTGTAGAGCCAGCCTTTACCCCATCAGGTAGTGCTTTGTGATTCCAAGCCTGTAAGCTGAGTTTGGGGGTGAGCTTAGTGAGCCAGCTGGATGGGCTGAGGCTGGGGGGGGGGTACTATCATGTGGCACCACACCCAGCCTGGGAAGGAAAGGTGCAGAGTTGTCTGTGTGGGCCCAAGTACCATATAGTGAAGAGAAAACTTCTCTTGGCATATGGTTCTGCACCTCTGTACCTGTGGCTGCCAGAGGGTCCTGCATTTTGTCAGACAGATCTGTCTTTGCCCTGCATGTCTCTACCAGAGGGCCCTGTGCTTCTGCAGCCTGCCAGGCCGCCTTGACATGTAGGCAGATGGAGTCTTCCCTTGGCATGGGGCCCAAAGGGTTGTGTGTATCTGCATCTGTTTATGCAGGTCCTGAAGGGACTCAAGTTAGGGTTCAACTTAACTCCACAGAAGTAGGGAAATTCGGTGTTAGGGTTCCCAACCCTATCTCCCCATCCCCAACTGCCCAAGCAGCAAAAGGACAAGACAACAAAAACAACCACAGACAGCCATCATCAGGTAAGACAAACAACATACAACTGTTTTACAGATGACACAAATACAGTAGCACTGATGTGCTACCCTGGTGAATTTGTATCCATGGCTGCATAAGGGGTCTGTGCTTATGTAGTCACACCTATGTGAATGCCGTACAGTATGCATGAGTATGTGTGTCTGCAGAAACACAGACCCCATGGAGGACTGCACTTCTGCAGACAGAAGGCCCCGTGAGACCTGCACCTTTGCAGCCAGATGTACTCATGCATGTTGCATGAATTATCTCACTAGTTAGCATGATCCGCTAGTACATGGTTTTCTATATGCAGCTGCGTAACTTCCAAACTGCTACCCCTTTCAAACATTTCTAGATCAACTGCTGAAACCATGATACTCACATTGCAACAGTACTTCATTCTGTGTAATTGCAAGCCCCACAAGTGCCTTCCCTTCTGGAGAGCAAAGCTGATGTGTATGTCTTACACCTGTAACTAAAGAGGTGTGGGACCCTCAGGGGCCTTCATTTCTGCACACTGAAAGTACTGTTGCAATTTTGGTATCAGGTATTTTGAGGCACCTCTGCTTCTGCATCTAGTGGTTGGTGTGTGTCTCTTACATCTGTGGCTGCAGAAGCACAGGCCCATCAAGTGTGTTTATATCTGACAATGTCCATGAGTGCATGAGGCTACAGAAGCATTAGCCCCATAAGAGTCTGCACTTCTGCAGACAAAGGAACTCTTGTAATTTTGATGTCATGGTTTTGTATCTAGTTGCAGGGGCATATGCTTCTGTACACAGAAGCAGTGTTGTGATTTTAGCATTATGAATTTCTGTCTGCAGTGACAAGTGAGTGTATATGTCTTGCAGTGTACATGCCACAGATACCAATCCATGAAAATAGCACATTAGTGCTACTGAATTTGTGTAATCTGGAAACAGTCGTATGTTGTTTTCTTAACTAATGATGGTTCTCTGTGGTTGCTTGTATGACCTTGTCCTTTTGTTGCTTGAGGGGGGTGCAGGTGGGAAGTTAGGGTTTGAAAACCCTAACACCACGTTTCCCTACTTCTGTGGAGTTAAGTTGAACTATAACTGGTTCATTATTGCAGTTTTTTGCAAGGAATATTGTCTAGAGAATACTGGATGGGCAACTATGCACAACCAGTGTGTTCTGCCACAGAGGGTTCTAATTCCTTCTGACCTGGAGAGCGAAGCTGGAGAGGTCCATGTGAATCAGAACCTAAGGTGGCAAAACACAATGGTTGTGCATAAAGTTGCTCATCCTGTATTTTTTATGGTGTATATTATTATGTGAAATGTGTGTGGTGGTTCTTTTGCTCTCAGAATGAAACTGACTTGTGCAGTCTCTAGAGGTTTCAGAATGCTGTTGTACCACAGAAGCATACACTCACATTCCATGACCGCTGAACTATGGTACAACAGCATTTTGAAAGGGATGGAATTCTATACAGAACAGTGCTCTACTATACTCTATATATAGGTAGGGAATCATCAATAACAAGGCTGTAATTCCATTGATGGATTCTGGTGACATCATAAACAACAACAAAGCAGAATCCCAAGATGGGATAACAAACCGTTATTGCGGGTTTCCTGTATGTTACTGTTTGTAATATATAGAACACTCCAGACATTTCATTTCATAATACCTTTGTTCTGATTTCAGAATTGTAGTATTATGACTTTCTGATGTCATTGATTGGTAGTACAAGTGTTTGATGTCACTGATTCCCAATTGGGAAAAAGTGCCCATCCATCTATCTGCCTATCTACCTACCTATCTATCTGTCTGTCTATCTCTCTCGCTCTCTCTCTCTCTCTCTCTCTCTCTCTTGCTCTCTCTCGCTATCTGGGATATGCAGTGGGGACCAGTTTGATATCTTATTGATCTTCACTAGAGTAGTTTAACCTCAAATAATATCATGAGTGGCATATGCAATAGGGAACAGTTGGCACAGCATATGTAGATTTTGTTTTCCATATTGCTTTTTATCCTCCACAGTGGGCTGCTGCCTGTGTGGCCATGCTTACCAGTCTCTGGGGGTCTTTCTGGATCTTACAGATGCCTTGCATGTCCTGGCGGATCCCCCAGAGCTGGCTCAAAGGTGTCATCCTGCTGCAACCCCTGTATTTCCCTATTTACTCCCCTTAATCGCCAGGCCCCAGAACACGGCTGTGCATGTGTGTGGAGGTGCGCAGGTGCACTGCGGCTCAGGTGACAGCCTCTTCTGCCCTTCCCTTGGCCTAGCACAAGGGCTCCTCGATGTAATGCCAACACCCAGCCTCTACCAGGAGGCAACCAAATGCCACGGAGACCCTCAAGTTCTCACCGAGGAGGAGAGCTGCTGGCTGGCAGCTCAATTAGCTCCTCCTCCAAACCCCCAGCTGACCTCCAGTGCCCCAAGCTTGTGAGCGAACCCAAGTCACCAGTGTAGTGTGAAGTGCGGTGCCCAGCACCTCTACCCTCATTGCCGCCGGGCCGGCTATGTAGATTTGTTTTTAATGTTTTTTTTTTTAAATACAAATTTTCAGTTGACTTTGTGGCTGTGTGCCTTTGTATTGTTGTGCTTTACAGAGCAATTGCTAGGTGTTACAGAGAACATAGGCTGTCTTCCTCACATCCTGATGCTATTTTTCATTGGAGGATGACGTGGTCTACAGACATTTTCTGTAGCAAATGGCAGCAGGCTTTGGCAAGTTGCTAACAAGGCAGTTGCCGTCATAGTTCAGAAGTCATCAAGGCACTTTCCAGGATTAATTGTCATAAAAATATGGAGTCCTTTGTTTTTTGTGGCTCGGCCAGGTTTCTCCTATTTGCAGTGAGCGAATGATGGTGGGTAGAGCTTCACATCAGTTCATGGTTCAGGCTGAGAAAAGAAAAAAGGGAGAGGACAGCATGGTCCCTTTTAGAGGCACTAAGCACCATTACGCTGAGGAACCAGGATAAAGGGGGAAAAAAATGGTTTCAAGTTTATTTATAAATGTCATACGTGAGGTGGGGGAGCGAGGCAGCTTTTGCTTTCAGGCAGGTGGGGGTGGCTGATGATATGATAAATATTGAGATAATTGCAGCTGTTTAGATAAATGCATTAGCTCACTGCTCACTGTTTTGTAGTTGAGATAAATGATTTATCTTGACTGATTTGTGTGCTGGCATCAAACGGATTTGTTCACCAGTGGAATGGAGTGCTTCAGCTTCTGTGACCTCCACCATCTAGTCAGTAACAGCATTGGATTTGTTTTTTTAGGTGCTTCCATGGACAGTAATTTTCACTTTTGCCAGCACTTCCACATTGTTTCAGGCTTCACATCTTTCCAGGATTTAACTGCATTGTACAGTGCCTCCTCTGTAAGATTTTCTTTGGCCATAATGTCTTGCAGCTTACATTAAATGGCTCAGTTTTTTTAATTTGTGAAGACATTATCTCACCCACTACAACACGGGCACTGGGTCAGTATGTCGCACGGCAGAATGCCGTGCGGCACAATTGCGTTGCACGATTTCTTGGTTTCTTTTGTTCTGTCGGGTACTCGGCCCTCCACACCTCCTATTATGGGGCTGCGCTCCCCGGACCCCCCCACTAAGGATTCTAGCTTTGGGGGGGATCCAACTCAGAGCATGCACAGGTCAGGGATTCGCCATAATGCTGTATGCTATTAAGCATACAACATTATGACCCGGTGCGTGCAACACGCTGCCTCATTCCATGCCACTGTTTAAATCTATCCAGACAACCTTCACTGGCTGAGAAGAGCTAATCAGCATTAAGCTGCTTGTGGGAAATGTAGCACCTTTTCTTTAAAGTTGTACCAGAGATCACTGTCCCTTTAGACTGATTCTGAACAAACCACATAAAAACTGCTTTGTTCAGGGCATTGCCCCTGCATGAGTCACAGTGCATTGTTTTATGCTTCTCATGGCTGATGCTGCTGTCCATTGAAGAAGCAAGTCTCTGATCTTGATTCAAGCCTTCCTGATGTCACAAACAGTTGGGTTGCCCAGACTGTCTGACAAGATCAACAACTGTTTGGCCACTTTTGAGGCACACTAATATGTGCAGCTTCTGCCTAACATCTACTGTACCACAGAATGTTTGTATTTTGCCATCACTGCTCAGCTTTGGATTCAGTAGCTTGGCAGACTCGTCAGCAGGAAGGTCAACACTCATCACAGTGGTGGGTCAGAGCTTTTAGCCGATTGTTTCAAGAGGGCACAGTTTGGGCCCCAAACCCTCCTTCCCCTCACACCATCCACCCCGGTACCATTTCCTTTATACCAGGGGTTCTGACATCATTTCCTCAAGAGGCCAAGGTGCATACCACTGTCATATCCTTTCTAGCACACTGCACTGACAATATAAGCATACACATTATATATATTATATTATATATTATATACATTATATATTTATAACAAAATAACTGGGGAAAACACTTACACAGGATAAACAGGAAGGTAGACAGACGTGGGGAGTAGTGCAGTGTGGCTGTGGGGCAGCAGTCTTACGGGAGTCTTTCTGGAGGGTGAGATGCTGCCCTATTTGCAGGCAACTCTCTGCTCTGAGGGAGGAGGTTGCCCATCTTCAGGCCACACTGAACAGTAGTAAGGGAACCTCCCCCACCCAGGCTGCACCAGGACCACCCCCACTACCTCAGAGATTGCCAAGAAAGCACAGCAGCTGGACCACAGTGGTCTCAGGGAGGGTGAGGGTAGTGGAACAAAGACACGCCCAGTCAGTTGTACCACTCCACAATCAATACACCATTCTGATGGAGCATAGATCCCCTATGGATGCACCCACAGAGGAGACTGAGGAGGTTGAGGACAACTGTCACAAAGGAGCCCCACAGGAATGAGTCAGAGGACACCACAGGGAAAGAAAGCATCTCCTGTTGGGGGACTCAGTTATTAGGGGGATAGAACTGGGGGGAGCAGGGAAGACTGAAGTAAGGTGCCTGCCTGGCGCCATGGCTTGGAGGGACAGGAAGCACATCCTCAGGATCACGAGAACAGCTGCACAGGAGACTGAACTGGACATCATTGTCCACCTAGGGATGAATGACTTGGCTCAGCATGAGATTAGAGCAGTGCAGGAGGAGTTTGTGGAGTTGGGGAGGAGCCTAAGGCAAGTAGCACACACAGTATCCTTCTCAGAGGTGCTGCCTGTCTATAGCAAGGGTGAGGCGATGGTGCTTTGCACTGTGCAAGTCAATGAATGGTTGAACAAATGGTGCAGAGCACAGGGGTTTGTCTTCATTGGGGGCTGGAGTTCCACCTGGTGGGATACCAGCCTATACTGGCAGGATGGTCTGCATCTCTCCAGGAAGGCAACAAGTCTTCTGGGTGATCGGTTTAAATGTTTTATTGGCAAGCTTTTAAACTAGTCAAAGGTGGAGGCACTGATAAGCAGCAGGGAATTCCCAGCCTCCCTCCCTACAAAACAGGGTACTAAATGAGGTAAAGACCGAGGTAGAAAAGTCAGTAGGGAGCAGGACAGGGATAAATGGAGAAAGCAAAGTCAATGAAGACAGGGATGGTGCTACAAGAGGTAAAGCCATCAAAAAATGGAGAGCAATGAGTACCAATGCCCGTAGTCTGGGTAACAAGCTTACTGAATTAGTGGTCTTGATGGAGGAGGAACATCTTGATATCGTGGCAGTCACAGAAAAGAACCATGACTGGGACATAAACATACCAGGATACATTATCTACAGGAGGAACAGGGAGGGTAAAAGAGGAGGAGGAGGAGGAGTAGCTCTCTACATAAGGGAAGGAATCAAAGCAACAGAACAAAAGGGTAAACAGGGAGGAGAGGAAGCACAGTGGGTCAATTTGGAGAGGGGCAATGACACCACAGTCCGCACAAGGATTGTATCATGGACAGCGTAATTGAGGCAGACAGGTTTCATAAGGGCCTAAAGGCCCTGAAGGCACACAGATCCCCAAAGCCAGATAGCTTGTACCACAGGGTTCTAAATGAACTAATGGAGGTGCTGGCAGGCCGCGCAGCAGACCTGTCTAACACCTCTGTGGAGTCCAGGAGTGTGCCCCAGTACTGGAAAACTGCACATTTGGTGCCACTCCATGAAAGTGTTGCAAGGGATGAACCAAGGAATTACAGGCAAGTCAGTCTGATCTCAGTAGAAGGGAAACTGATGGAGGTATCCTGAAAGAAAAGCTGGTGCACTTTCTTGAGGAAAATTGGTGGCAAGACAAGAGGCATCATGGGTTTGTGTTGGGGAGGTCATGTCAGACTAATCTGATTTACTTTTTTTGACTGGTTAACCAGAACAGTGGGCAGTGGCCAAGTGGTTAATATCCTGTATCTGGACTTCAGCAAGGCCACTGGCTGTGTACCTCATAAGAGACTGGTCAGGACGCTAAAAAGAGCTGGGCGGGGGCAGGCTTGCTAGACTGGTCAAAAACTGTTTACAGAATAGAAGCCAAAAGGTGGTGGTTGAGGGGGAATTCTTAGAAGATAGGCCAGTAACCAGTGGGGTCCCACAGGTTTTGGTGCTTGGTCCAGTGTTGTTTAGCATCTTCATTAGTGACATAGCAGATGGGATCAAAGGTGAAATCTTCCTGTTTGCAGACAACACAGAGCTCTGTGTGAGGGTGATCATGGAGAAGAGGAGACAAGAGCTTAGGAAGGATCAGGCTAAGTTGGAGAATAGGTCTGGCTTTTGGCAACTGGGGTTTAACAGAAACATGTGCAAAATTATGCACTGGGGGGGGGATGTGTGAAAAAGTCAGAGACCAAATGCTGGTTTGGTGGTGTCCAAGTTGCCAAGTCAGAGAAGGAAAAGGACCTGAAAAAGTCGACACACTGCAAGAAAGCTGCAGCGAAAGCAAATGAGATGTTGGGCTGCATAGCCAGAGGGGATTACCAGCAGGAAAATGGAGGTCATACTCCTGTTGTTCAGGTCACTGCTAAGACAGCACCTAGAGTACAGTGTGCACTGTTGGTGCGGTTATCTTAAGAAGGATGTTAACTTCCTGGAGATGGTCCAGAGAAGGGCAACACAGTTGATCCAAGGCCAGCAGGGCAACATCTACCAAGAGAGGCTCCAGGGACTGAACATGTACTCCCTTGAGGACAGAAGGGAGAGAGGGGATATGATTAAGAACTTGAGATAACTTAACGGTTTTAACAGGGTGAATACAGAGGGCTTCTTCAGTCATAGTGGGAAAAGTCCACTGGGGACATAGCTTAAAGCTGGTAAGTGGAAGATTCAAGAGAGAGAGGAGATGAGGAGCCACTTTTTCACCAACAGAGTGGTGGCCAAGTGGAACAAGATGCCAAGGGAGGTGGTCTCCCTGAAAACAGTGGATAGCATCAGGAAAGGATGGGACAGAATGAAGGGGAAAGTTGCTGGTAGAGGAGGGAGGCGAGAGGAGAAGGGGGAATTGAGGGAGGTCGGGGGGGATTTGGGGGGGCAGGTCCCTCTGTAGACACAGGGGGGACCGGCACACTTGAGCAGACTAGATAACCATAAGGCCTTAATATGTTGACATATTTGTGTGTTTTTATGCATGTTCGTAACGTTGTATTGAGTATTTTATGAAAGAACCAGGGAAAAAGACTGAGATAAAACCCTGTCGGAGGGAAGCCACTACGGATGGGGCGACAAGTTTTGATATCACATCTCCTCATCAGATCTGCTCAGCAGCAAAAGAGATCATCTTTCTTTAGAAAGTTAGGGAGTGCACAGTAAACAACACCCTCTTTGTAAATCTCTATTGCATTTGCATCACCCAGAGTGTCATTACTGACATCACAAACCTACCACCCCCACCTGGATGTACACTCCTTTTCACTGAGGCTTGATTCGGCTCTGAGAGGGTCATGTAGTTATGACTCAGATGTGGCACTAGAGATGCATACAGATCAGAGCAGACTGCTGGTAACAGGAGTGCAGCTATGTAAGCATGGCTAAAGAGTGCTGACCAGTCCAGGCTAGTGTGATGCAGAGGGAGAGGCAATTTTTAATGTTTGATAGCAGTTAGCAAACAGCCTGAGTGAACACTGGGAAGGCAGTGTAGTAAGACACTACTGACAACAGACTACAAAACAGTGAGGAGAGGAGGCTAGTGGGGAGAGGAGGCTAAAAACTTTAGTTACTGCATAAAGCACATAGAGTGATGTCAAATGTATCGGCAGTGCATTTGCTTCATACACAGATAAACACCTTAACCAATTAATCAACAGCCTCACAGACAGATTGCCATCCTCTACTGATGAATCACATCCAGGCAAACAGGAACGCACAGGCAGACAGTGACATGTTTAATTCTGCCATATGATAGGCTACAACTCCCTACACAAATGGTGACATGATGGTATCTGGATAAACACAGAGCACGACACCACCAGTTGCTGACAAGTGGGAATAGCTGCTTTCTCCATTGGTCACTTGTTAACTCCATGACACACCTACGGGCTCCAAATACCATACCAAGCTGTCTGCATTACGTTTTGCAAGCAAATGTAAAAAGATCTTTTCATACTTACAGTACTTCGCTGGACACTTATGAAAAAGCGCACAGTGGCTGCTCTATTGCTGATTAAAGAGCACCTTTCCCAGTACTTTTAGCATTACTCACCAAGAACTTTGTAGAACTCTTACCTGCCCCGTAGTCAAGTGGTGGCAAAATCTGATTTTTCTGTGCCCCTGTTTTGAAAGGGAAGGGATCATATTTTGGCCTGTGGAGCCAAGTCAGCGATCCCTTGCACTTCCTGGTACTGTGATCCGTGACATTTTGTGATATCATTATATGGCGAGGGCAGGGGCCTGCTTCATAGACATGAATGGGGCAATTTTTAAACTCCATTTTTTGCATTGTAGATGGCCATTGCGAACAAATCAAGGGTACTACTCAACTAAGAAGAACCTTAGAATATGAAAAAAAAAATAGAGTTTCAAAAAACAGCCCCATTCATATCTATGGAGCGTGCCCCGCTCCCATATGTGACATCATGAAACGTATAACACAGGGGTGGGATCGTGAGTATCAGGAAGTGGAAAGGATGGGCGGCTTGGCTCCATGAAGCCAAAATATGATCCCTTCCCTTTCAAAATAGGGGCATAGAAAAAATTGGATTTTGCCACCATTTGACTTTGGGGCAGGTAAGGGTTATTTATAGATTTTGATGAGAGCACCAGGAAAAGTGCTGTTTAAGTTGTGTGTGTGTGCATCCAGTAGCATCTTGAAGCCAATCCATTTTTGGCACGCTAAACTGCTGAAGTGGTGGGGAGATGAAAAATGGCAGCCATATTCTGCCTCTGTGTGGACACTCCTAACTATTTATTTATTGAACTTTTTTGGGTAGGCCCATAGAGACTAAAAGTACCATTTTCAGGGGCGGCCCGGAATTAATTACACATACCTAGAGAAATAAGCAAAAACAAAGTATGAGTACAAAAACATGAGTAAACATCTGATTACAAAAGCTAGGCAGGCAGCTTACAGTAGCATCACAGAGTCAGCAAGTACTCAAGTAAAAGATGGGCAGTAGGATGTACACCTGTATATTTTCCAGAACTGGAGGTGGGGAACGGAGTGAAAAGAGATAGGGAGGGAGGGAAGGAGGCAGAAGGGTATTACTGAATAGCACAAGCATTTTCTCTTCCTATATGAAATGCTCCTCAACACCTGCAACATTGTAATCAGAACTGGGACAGTGGGGGCAACAAGCAGAGAGAGAGGGATGTTTGTTAAAAACAAAAATTAATGCACTGGGACGGGACTGTGGAGAAAGCCAGCAGAGGGATGGAGCAGGTGGGTATTAGTTTTTTTTTTTTGTTGTTTTTTAATTAGACACACAGGAATTTGTCTGGGAGAGGAAATCAGGCATTCCACAGCACTACAACTTATTCCTTCCAGAGTAAAACTCTTGAGTATTGTGCCTTTGGGTCCACAGCACACTACAGGTGTTACTCTGTATTGAGCCTATGCACCCAAAATGAAGCTGAATGCACCATGCCTCAAACAAATGTAGCTATCTCACAAGCCATAATTGCTACACGCAAAAAGTGAGAAGCAAAGTTGTTCAGCACAGAATTATTTTTCTCAATATGGTAGGCAGGCTGATGTAACCATTTGGGATTTCTTTTTTACACTTTATTGGGAAATTAACAGAAATTATTTTTCTTCAACAAACATCATGGTAATAAAATGTGTATGTAAAATATAAAACATTTCTAACCAAATCTTCACATGCTGGCTCACTGAAGGCTCACAAACTACCGATCCAGCACTCGACCCACCACTGAAGTGGTCCTGAGCAAGCAGCAGGCATGGAAGTCTGGAATAAGGTACAGTAGGTGATGGGAATAGGGAGTGATGTCTTGGAGGAGTCAGACTAGAGGAATGGTGGAAAAAAGAAACAAAATTTGAAAAAAAAAATACTGTCCGTGCTATAGCAAGGCCTTTAATATGTTATATTCCCTGATTGATCTGGGTTCTTTAAAGGGCTCCATATTTTTTTTTTTGCTTTCATATATACAACTTCAAAAGTATTTACTGTACATTAATGGAAATTATGCAAGTTACCCACCCCCTCCATACTGCAATAGCTCAGCTGCATCAAAAGATTCAGTAAATGTTTTTTTTCTGTACTTTTGCCACTCAGTGTCCTGTTCTTGTTATTGAAGTGATTTTTTTTTTTTTTTTTTATAAAATTACAGTAAACTGGGAAACAAAATATAGTTCTACCACCTTCTGAGGTCTACCAATAAAACAACTATAAGTTCCAGTTTGGGGGAATCACAAAAATGCTTTTGTTATGAACCACTTCAAATTGGTATTAAATGTCAGTGGTTTGGTCAGCTCTTTGTTCTCTCTGTAAATAGCAGTAACACATACCGGCAGATTCTGTTGTTATAATTAGTTTTTCAAAGCAATGTAACATAATAACAGAATTTTTTTTTATCATGTAAATCATGTACAGTATATATCATCTAAGTTTAATATGCTTCCATGCCATGAATGTAGTCAAGCAAATTAACAGTTCTAACAAGTTACAGTTCTGGAAGAAAATTGTACTTCAGTGTTGAATTTCAAACCTACAAAACATTTATATAGACAGTGGCCTGGATATTCAAAGGGGTTGCACCTGGTGCAGCTGAGTTGCTCTGGCACAACCCACATTGAACCCTGGTGGGATATTAGCGCCAACTGGCGCAGCGCAAATCCATGCGGGCAATAATGATAATGGCGCGGGCGAGATGCAGGGCATGCCCATGGCATATGCGGCACATCCTGATATTCAGCCCGGGATGTGCAGCAGATATGATGGTGCACCCCTGCACTGTGCCACATAGGGAGGCTCAAAGCTGAGCCCATGCAGAGTAGAAGCAAATCCCGGCCAGCCACAGATGGGCTGTTGTATTGCAGAGCACAACACAGTAGCCCAGCCATTGGTGGCCAACCGCCCACCCAGAAAACCATTCGCAAGCACTCACAACCCTGGTAGTCTAGTGGAACCCTTCCCCGCCCATAGCCGCGATCATGCAGAATATGCTTATAATGATATCCCAGGTAGTCTAGTGGCCCCCAGTCCCCGATTCCCTGATGAGTATGAAACAAGACCATCCCTGGTGGTCTAGTGGTCCCCTCCCACCTGTAATCCCATCCCCTGATAAATGGTATATGGATATCCCTGGTGGTCTAATGGAACCCCCGCCAGTTGCCACGATAGTGTTAAACTAATATTGTAATGCCCTGGTGATCCAGTGACACCCCACTACCTCCACAGTAGCCCTGCCCATCAGAGGCCCCCTGTCACATGCATGGCTGCACCTGTCCACATTGACCGCCTGCCGAATGACAGGGTGTACAATATGGGCTGTAAGCCCATTGGTCACCAGTGTGGACCAATGGGCTTACAGGGCATACTGTACTAGAACATTTATATATTTGAGATGGTCTAGTGCAGTATGCCCTGCACACCCATTGGTCCACACTGGGGACCAATGGGCTTACAGCCCATACTGTACCTGGCGTTCGGCGGGCGGCTGGGTGGTGTGCGGGCATGATGCAGCCGCCTGTCAATGATGGGGGGAGCGGCACGGGCAAGGGGTTCTGTGTGGGTGGGTGGGGTGGGGTGTACCACTGATCACCAGAGCATTACAATATGGGATTTTACCCGCCGATCAGCGGGTAATGGGACATCTACTAGCCCACCAGGGATGGTCATGTTTCATCATCATCAGGGGAATCGGGACTGGGGGTCAGCTAGACTACTACCAGTGATTACTTTATTAACATATACTGCGTGATCGCAGCTGTGGGGTGAGGGATGCCCCGGGATCCCCACAGCACACGCCTTGCTGTGCAGAGTGCCAGGTGCAAATTGCTGGACTGCCCTGCACAAGGCATGCAAATGGGGCCATAATGACAAGCGAATGGTCCCATTTGTACCTTACGTATATTATGGCCTCATTTCCATACCCCCTGCTGAATATCGTGGGTGATGCACCTAGTGCAACTGCACTTGCGCATCCCTGTGCTCCCTACCTGTGGCTTGCACTGGTGCAGTGCCACTGCACCATGCACAGTTTGTGTGCTACCTGTGCCATATTCAACAGTGCTGCACCATTGAATATCACCTGGACCTGGCCCTGGTGCATCATAGTTGCGCTGCGCCCAGGCTTGCGCCACTGCTTGGTGCAGTCTGAATATCCTGGCCAGTGTGTCATGAGCAGGTAAACTAATGGAGATGCTAGTCAAACAGGACCCAGTGAACTAGCTGAAGAGAAATGGGCTCGAGGATAGTAAACAGCAGAGGTTTGTGCCAAGGAGGTCTTGTCAGATCAACCTGATAGTGTTCTTTGACTGGGTAACAAGGGCAATGGATAAGGGACAAACAGTGGATTTACTCTACTTTGACATCAGCAAGACATCCAACTTTTTGCCACACACAAGGATGCTGAAGAAGTTAGAGGATCTGGCTGCAGTGAAGGATCTTGTGAGATCGGTAGGAAACTGGTTTGGGGGAGACAGCAGAGGGTGGTGGTAAACAGGGTCAAGTCAGGGGAGAGGGTGGTCATGAGTGGGGTGCCACAGGGTTTTGTCCTGGGGCAGGTCCTTTTTAATATATTCGTCAGTGAAGTGGGAGAAGAAATACAGATCAAGATGTGTTGTTTTGCAGATGATACTAAGCTCTGTGTAAGGACAGACAGCATGAAAGGCACTTGGAAGTTACAGAGGGACCTGTAAAGGTTAGAGAGGTGGGCCAAAGTCTGGCAGTTGGAGTTTAACCCCCGTAAGTGCAAAGTGAGTCACATAGGGTACAAGAACCCCAGGACAGAATATTGGATGGGAGAGGTTAAGCTGGACACTGCCTCTGAGGAAAGAGACCTTGGAGTCATTGAAAATCACTCCCAAATCATTGTAACACATGTAACAAGTTCTACAGCAAGGCAACCAAAATGGAATGAATTTGGAGGGGTATGACAGCAGGAGGGAAAAAGTGAAACTATATCTCTACAGGTCACTTTGGAGGCCATATCTAGAATACTCATGTGCCCAGTTCTGGAGTCCCCAATAGTGCAGAATAGGGTAATCATAATGAATTAGGGCCACTGTGCAGATCCTGCAAATATTGGCTTAAGGCTCTGAAAATGTACTCACTAGAGACCTGAAGGGAGAGTGAAGATATGATGGAGACTTTTTTTTCATATGTAGTTTCTAGGGTTTTGCGGGTTTTCTCCCAGCCCCTACTCCCACTCATCTCCGATGTAGCACATGCATGTGGAGGCATGCACGCACACACTATTCAGGATGTCACTCCCTTCCTGTCATGCCATTGACCACCTGCACTGGCACTGAACCTCCATTCAGTGATGGCGGGACTACGGTGGGCGCACCCCGCCCCTTACTCCTGGAGAGAGAGAGCTACACACTCAATCCTGCTTCCCACTCTCCCCCCCGTGCTGGCACCCCAGTGATCCAAGGTCATTCCCAGACCCAGGTCACCGGCATAGCATGAGGTGAAGCATCCAGCGCCTCAACCCTCAGCACCACTGGGCCAGCCTATGATGGAGACTTTTATGTTCCTGAAAGGAATAAACAAGGTAGACTGTAAGAAAATATTCAGCAGGAATGGTGAGTCAAGAACACAAGTGGAATTTGGTAGGGGGGTGAGGGGAGTTAATTTTTGTGTTACGAAGAGTGGTTGGGCAGTGGAACAGCCTACCAGCAGAGATGGCAGGTACAAGAACCATTAATGGTTTCAAACCCAGCTGGGACTAAGTAAAAAGCTTAACAGTTACAGGGGAAGTTGAGGGCAGTAACTCTGACTAGACAATAGAGTTCTTATGTACAATAGTATAAAACAAGACATAGTGGATGAGCACATAGTCTTTTCTGCCAACATTTTCTATGTTTCTGTACTCCAATAATGCCTCTTTTTTCAGTAATGCATTGTTTGGGTTCCGACTAAGTGGTCCTAAGCTTACTCTTTTAATCCCCTGAAATTTAAAAGACTGTTAATTACCATGAGTGACTATGTACATTGCAAGTGCATTTTATTTTTCCTTCTTTTTTATGGGATGTTGATTTCTGCTATCCACTTGTTTAAATTGATGCACAGTCTGACCTACATAAAAGTATTTACATGTATACTTTGTCAAGTTTTTCATTGATACTGTGCCACAGTTAATAATTTATTTTACTTGAAACTCAGTTTAAGTGGTGGGGCTTGAAAATATATTCCCCCTGCATCAGCACCTTACAAAACTTACAGAACCCACACACGTAGCAGCCTGGAAACAGTGATGTCTGTCTAGTAATGGGATCCATTCACATATCTGGAATGTGTAGTATGGTGTGGGCTGCACGGCCATTGGCTCACGCTGTGGACCAATGTGCGTACAGCCCTACCGATGGTGTCAGTCGGCGGGTGGCAGGGCGGTAGTTGGTGGTGCTGCCGCCGCTGACCGGGGAGCGGGCGGTGGGGCCCAGTGGGCGGGTGGGGAGGGGGGTACCACTAGACCACCAGGGATATTGGACATATTATTATTTATTACAAATGCCCGCGATTGGGCACACAGTGGTCCACTGGACCACCAGTGAGTTGGGGATATTATTATTTATTACTAATGCCCACATCGGGCACACAGCGGTCCACTGGACCACCCGGGTTTAGGGATATTATTATTTATTACTAATGCCCACGATCGGGCACACAGCGGTCCACTGGACCACCAGGGAGTTTGGGGATATTATTATTTATTACTAATGCCCACGATCGGGCACACAGCGGTCCACTGGACCACCAGGGAGTTTGGGGATATTATTATTTATTACTAATGCCCGCGATTCGGCACACAGCGGTCCAATGGACCAACAGGGAGTTTGGGGATATTATTATTTATTACTAATGCCCGCAATCGGGCAGATAGTGGTCCACTGGACCACCAGAGAGTCTGGACATGGTTCTATTTTTAATACAAATGCCCACGATCGGGCTGTGGAACACATTGCCAGCTGCAGGGGGCGTCGGTCACCGACGGCTGCTTCCTGGCAGGGCTCCAGGCACAAGTTGTCGGGGATCGGTGCACCTGCATGCAAATGGGGCCATAATGACAAGCAAATGTCCCCTTTGCACCTTGCATACATTATGGCCCCATTTGCATGTCAAGTTTTGAATATCGCGGTTGCTGTGCATAGCGCAACGGAACTTGTGCTAGCGCATCCCCATGCTCCACTCTGGCCACTGCGCCATGCACACTGCGTATGGCCAGGATGTGATATTCAATGCTGCTGAGCCATGGCACAGCTCCATTGAATATCGCCCAGTCCACACCCCTGCGCAGCCAAGTTGAGCTGCGCCCAAACTAGCACCACAGCCTGGCGCAGTTTGAATATCTGGGCCTCAAAGTCCATCTAGTTTGCCCTAACTGCTTACTTATGGCATGACTTGCTTGGTAAGCGTGCCATCTGTGACCTGCTTAAAAACACCTGCCACTACCAAGAGGCTATGTCATCTTCCTATAAAGGGTCACCATCTTCTGGAAGCTTTCAGCCACAGAACTAAAATGGGGTGCTATGTGCTTTGTATGGCATTTAGTGATGATGAAGCACAAGCTTCCAACTGGATGTCCAGAGTCCTTGAGTTAGATTAGAATTCAGTTGGATCAGTTTATCACATTGCTACTGCAGTTTGAAAGGGAATATTGGATTTCTGTCACTGCTTCTGGGAATGTGGATTGTTTTCATTTTCACTGCTGGAAACACTACAGATCCAAATTCAATAAAATCAGTATTGTTATTCTTTTTAACTCCTGTGGCTCAGTTAAAAGAGAGGAAAGAAGCCAAGATGTTATAAGGTTTTCAATTTCCATCTTCACCCTTACACAGCCATTAGAGTGTGACACTATCATTACATTCCAGCCATTTAATTACATTTTTGTTGGTATAAGGCATAGTTCTTCAAACAACAGGAATCCATCAATGAGATGCCTTACGAATGACATCAGTCATGCTGGCCTGGAGATAGAACTTTATTCATATTTAAGAATGCAGACTAGAAGTTCAAACTCTGCACTGTGGCCATACTCCCCCTGCTGTTCTAATATCAGATTTGCTTCTCTGATTGAAGAGATCATTCACCCCGGAGCCATCTCCAGCCTTCTAGTCCTCATTTAAGTTAAATTCTTTAAGATTGTTTGTTATTTTGCTTTAGAAAGTTAGATTGCTATTACTCTGCCCGACTTTGGGTATTTATTTTAATAATTTAATATTTTTTGCAGTATTTCCTCTTCCCAATTGGTTTCCTGGAACCAGAGAAGGTTGCTTGACAATGCCGTTCCTGCCTGAGGGAACTGAATGCATTGTTTTGGTAAAAATCTTTAATCGCTTACAGTTTTACTTTAATATATAAAGTGGCTTATCTCTATATTTTAAGACAGAAATAATTTGTTACTGCTTTTGTGACTGGGAACTAAATATCGTATTTACAGATCGTATCAGTATTTGGCATGGCTGATAGACCCAAACAGAGGTGTGGTGGTGGAAAGCCCACATCACATGATTGTTTCCTCATAAGCAGTAGTCCCAGTCAAAGAGGACATGCAAAAAAGATAAAGCTTCTCAGTCATCAGAGGCATGGGAAGGATGGCAAAGACATCAGTGTGTTTGATGGGGGAATCCTGCTTCTAATGATGACAAAAAAAAAAAAGCCACAGATGAGGTGCTGGAACCAGTGCCTGCCAAGAAAAAAATAAAACAAAAACAAAAGCACATCCATGCCACATCTCCAACAAAGCAAAAGGAACAGGCAGTGGATCAGAAACAAATGTCCTCAACAGAGTAAATGACTTGGGTATGACAGTGTTTCAAGCCTTCCAAGCTGTGAGAAACTTGTTCCATGTGCCTGCCCTCCATGCTCTGGTATGAGACCACTTGCCTGTAGAAGATGGAGATGTGTATTATGAAGTGGAGGAGGTAGGTGAACTTGTAGAACCTAATGGTTCACATGACCAAGAGTTTGTTTACCGTCCTAGGCCTACAGAGGAGTACACCTCTTAATCCACATCCATCAAACAGATGGTGAACACCCTCAACATCCCCTCTCATAAAACAGAGGAGGATGAGGAGGAAATGTAGTTCATGGACGTGACGGGGATGGCTCCCACAAGGAGGCTACTAGTCCCTGCCCACAAGTCCCTCCAAAAGGCTACCTCAGAAATAATGTCAGCACCCACTGAAGCTGCTGGCATTGATAAACAAAGCTGAAAACAAGTTTCAGGTGGACAGACAGGGGGTGGAATACCTGTATGACCACCCTGATCATGAAGGAATGGTACAGCCAGCTGCTTGTGACCACAGCAATGTCAGCCCTTGATGCCACTAAATATCAGTTCTACATGGCTGCAAATGCTAATGATTCTGCTTCATGAGATTTGGTTCATGCTGCAGCATTGAGGAGGTTTGCCTGGCTAAGGACCCAGGGCACCCAGGTTAAAGCAATGGATTTCCCTTTTGAGGGAAACTCTTGATTTTGTGACAGAAGAGAGGAGTACATGAAAAAAAGTGGATGAATACAAGACTACTTTTAAGAGTAGCACTGCGAAGGAAAAGGCCTCCACTTCCTATAGACCTAATAGAAGGGGAGGCAGGTACAGGGGTTACTATCCAAGACCCTATGCTGCCTATCACTGCTAACTTCTGAGAGGTTACTACAGACGTAGTGGCAGGATGGGCTGCAGGTGGGCTGCAGCACTGACCTCTAAGCCACAGCCAAAACAAAACCCCTGACAATTTTGCCCAGGCCACCGGTCAGTCATTGCCAGCAGGGAAGGGGAAGGCTGACCCACTACTTATAGGAATGGGTAAAAATTATCACACACAAGTGGGTCCTGGAAGTAGTGTGTCAGGGATTGTCCTTTCAATTCCAAAGGTTTCCAAAACTGCTGTGACCAAGAAAAAAACCTGTCCAGCTCATTCACCAACAGAAATAATTTTTCTGGAACTTGAAGTAAAGAAAGAAGAAGAATCAGCATTTATATAACGCTTTTCATACATCCAAAGCGCTTTACAAGCAATGCTAGATTGGTAGTGAAGTGACTGAATGTGTGGTGGCGGCCATATCGCACATCATCACCCACACACAGCCTGGATAATTGTATGAACTGGTTTTATGGGAAGGGGAATGTTGGCCAGGACACCGGGAATGTTCCCTACTCTTTTGCAAAGAGTGCCCTGGGTTCTTTTACTTCCACCTGGACACCCACCAGGACAACACCAGGATGGGCAGAAGGGAACTCAATTTAATGTCTCATCCGAAGGACGGCACACCCCAGCAGTACAACACCCCCAATACTGCACTCAGATGCCAGTGATTTTTAGGTGCAAGTCCAATCCCGGTGTGGGATGAGAACCCACGACCTTCTGGTCCAGAGGTGGATGTGCTACCAACTGAGCCACGCTGACACCTGACAGAAGGTACTACATGCAAAAACAGTAGAAAAGTCCCCTGCCTCACAGTTGGGCATGGGTCTATTTTCAAGATACTTCCTGATGCACAAGAAAAATGTGGAATGGTGACCCATTTTAGGCTTTAGATATCTGATCAAACGTCAAAAAAGGAAAGCTCAGGATGGTCACACTGGGCACAGTGATACCATCCCTACAGTCAGGGGAGTGGGTTGGGTCACTGAATCTGAAAGATGCTTATTTCCTCATCCTAGTCAGACCTAGCCACAGAAAACACTTTAGGCTCAGGCTGGGTAACTACTAGTATCAGTTTGCAGCCCTTCCCTTTGGTCTCACCTCAGCACCAAGGATATTCACTAAGTGCCTAGCTGTGGTGGCAGCTCACTTATGAAAACAAGGTGTGGTGGTTTTTCCTTACCTAAACAGCTAGCTAGTCTCAGGAAAAACAAAACAAGAGGCAATGTGCTATATACACCAGGTAAGGAGCACCCTAGAGAACCTTTGATTGCTAATGCATCTGCTGATGTCTCAAATAGAACCTGTGCAGGTGCTGGATTTCATAGGTGCAGAGTTAGATACCCTGCAAGGGAAAGCCTTCCTTCTGCAGAAAAAGGTTCCGGATCTGAGTACCAATGCAGAATTATTTACAATGGGCCAGCCCGGTGGAGGTGAGGGCTGAGGCACTTGATGTCTCACCTCACGCCACGCCGGCAACACGAGTTCAGGGAAAGAGCTTGGGCGCCATGGGTCGGCAGGGGAGGGAGGGGACTGAGCATCCATTAGACTGCTCTTCTCTCCCTGGGGAGGGATCCAGGGCTTGCCAGGCAAATTAGTGGCCCCCAGTATTAGCTGGAGGCACTGCACATGCTTGGGCAGAAGTAGAGGGAAGGAGTGTGGTGGGCATCTGCGGCATCATGCCACGCTGATGTCATTGCACCGCTGTACTCCCGGGGGCAAAACCACTAGAAAACCCCCCACTACAGCACCACAGAGATGATGCGGGCTCCAGGGGCAGACCCACATCCCAATGCCAGCTCACCACTCTAGAGGACTCATCTCCCTGCCCAATGCTCAGGTAGGCCTCGACTAATTTCAGATAGGCCACCACGGGAGGGCAGGCCCACCCCAAGGGGTGATCCATGGGGCTAGACCTGCCTGGGTGTTCAGGGGAAGAATCTGCTAGTGATAGGTTCAGGCAGGGAGTAGAGGCCCATCTGAGTGAGCACCCCAGAAGGGTGCCCAGGCTATAGCATTGCAAAAAGAAAATGTACAAGGAAAAAAAAAGAATTATTTACAATGGGCCATCCAAGTCCGGCAAGGTATTCTCTGCAGCCATGGGGCCACATGGTCTCATCCACAGCTGTGATGCCATAAGCTAGATTTCAGAAGAGGGTCATTAATTACCATCTAAGAGGTCACTGGTCCCAAATGTCACACTCCCTGTCAAAACCAGTGCCATTCACAAAAGGTTTTGTACAAAAGCTGGAGTGGTGGAAAGAGGAAAGCAACTTAAGAGAGGGCATTTCCTTCCTCTAGCAATCCCTGACAAAAGTTCTCACAACAGATACTTCATTCCAGAAGGGGGGGGCACCTGGAGGATTGGCATCTTGAGCTCTCAGAAGACTCAGGAGCACATGCTCATGGCAGTACTGCTGTAATGCAGTCCTGTTTATGTTGTCATGTGTGCGCAGCACAAACAACATGTTATTGCTTCAGTTGAGAAGCAGGTTTTGGAGGTGCGGTCCTGGTGCAGCCAGTGGTGCCACTGATTTTTGAGGCTGGGCTCTGTGGCACCAATGGCATAGCACGCTGTCTATGACAGCAGTTGAAAAAATATTCCACCACCTTCAAAGAAATTAGCCACAATCAGGGAGTGCCACGGAGTGATCCCTGATTGCAGCAGCCAATTACTGTTTGCCTGCTCTGGGCAAGCAACAGCTTCTCAGACCCCAGAGAAGCCGAGGGACAGCCATTACCTTTTACCTGTGAAAGTCAACAGGGGTTCCCAGTCCCCATTTGGCATAATGTACCCCCCCATTTCTTGTGTGCAGAGAGGGTGCTCAATCCCCCTCGGCTTATGCGACCCCCGCTTCCACTCACCTACGGGGTGCCCAATCCCCGTCAGCATGCCCCCTCCTGAGGTAAATTGCTGATGGGTGCCCAATCTCATTGGCATAATGTACCTCCCATATCTTGTGTGCCGAGGGTGCCCAATCCCCTCGGCTCATGCAACCCCCGCACCTCTGTATGGCTGATGGGGGTACACAATTCCCCGTCAGCTACAGCCCCCCAAACAGTTAGGTGGCATGCTGGGAGCCCACCCCATCATGCCAATTGCCCTTGTAAAAACAAAAAACGTCCCACGATGTAAACCAGAAAACGGTCCCTCGTCGAGTCCGGCAGCCCCTTCCCCAACCTGCACCCACCCTGTGCGCACCCTGCCTCCCCACACCCCCCCTCACCCCATACTTACCTCCGGAGCCCAGCGTGACAATCTTCAGTGGACCGGGAACAGATCTGCACTGTTCAAAGCTGACCGCGAACTGAAGAAATGCCGTTAAGCTGTATAATGGCATAAATAGGGTTTTTCCGACTTTGGTGCATATCTCGGGCATTTGTCAGAATTTTGGCACCAAATTTTCAACATGAGGTTATTGGGACCCCACCTCATGAATTCAGTCACTGTTGTGGCATTATTCAGTCCCAAAAGGTGATTTTGTCGTCACTGGGTGAAATCACCTTTTGGGACTGATTAACAAAATGACAGTGCCACTGTTCATGAGGTGGGCTCTCAAAAAGCCTATTTTGCAAATTTGTTGAAAAAATAAAAAAAATGGCTGTTTTACAAGCATGCATTGCACAGTTTCCATGCACGCTCATAACTTCACAAATCTGTAATATTTTCACTCCAGATTTTCAACATTGGCATTTTTCCACACCTCCTTATGAATAGTACAGCTGTCACATTTCACCTCCTGTCCGAAATGTGTTTTCACACTACTGGCACAGAATAGTGCGGTCACTGTGGGAAATCAGTGTTCAGGACAGATTAAGAAAATCACAGTGAGTGTTCATGAGTAGGAGTCCTAAAATGTCTGTGTTGAAAATTTGGTGACAAAAGTCCACAAAATGAGTATGTTACAAGCATGCATTGCACAGTTTCCACGTGCACGCATAACTTTGAGATTTTGTAATATTTTCACTCAACATTTACAACATTGTCAGTTTTGCACACCTCCTTATGAACTGTACAGCTGTCATATTTCACCTCATGCCTGAAATGTATTTTCATACAACTGGCACACAGTGGCGCAGTCGCTCTGGGAAATCAATGATCAAGACAGATGAAGAAAATCATAGTGACAGCATTCATGAGCAGAGGTCCCAAAATGCCAATGTTGAAAATTTGGTGAAATAATTCCACTAAGTGACTGTGTTACGACTATGCATTGCGCAGTTTCTACACATGTTCGAAAATTCAAGCATTTTTAATATTTTCACTCAAGATTTTCAACACTGCCATCTCTTCACACCTACCTGTGAATGGTACAGCTGCCATTTTTCGCATCTGCCCGAATGGTCTTTTTCTATATCTGGCGCAGAATGGCGCGGTCGCTGTGAGAAATCAATGTTTGGCACAGATTAACAAAATCACAGTGCCACTATTCATAAGCAGAGGTCCCAAACACTTTCATGAGGTGGGGGTCTCAAAAATTCCGTTTTGCAAATTTGTAGTGCAAATACCAACAAATGGTCGGGGCATTAGGATTTCTAACCATAACGTCCCACCCTGTACAGACTGACAGGCGTCAAGGGTGTGCCTTTGCATTGCCGGCTGTCATGCTCACGCCATACCATCCCCCCCCCAACTCTCAAGCCACTGACAGGCATTGAGGTGTGCCTTGGACTATTTGGCTCCACAGTTCACCTCATTCTCCTATGCTGCACCCATTTCAGCATATGTCCTTATGAAATGGGGTGACTGTAAAGCCAAACACCCCAAGGCACACCTCCGCACATGGTGTCTGCAGAATAGGGTGAGGTAAAATACCATGAGCATTATGGCCGATTGGGGTGAGCGTAAGGCCCGAGGACCCCAAGGCACAACGCTGTATTTGTCGCACTGCAGGGTAGGATGAGCTGAAATGCCACGAACGTTATGGCCGATGCCCAAAGGCACACCTCAGTGCCTGTCAGTCTCTGTAGGGTGATGTGGGATTGATGTCACTTCCATACTTCACTGCCATTCCTATTATGCATCTATTCAGCTCCTGCGCTACTGATGCCAATGTCAGCAAAACAACATTCGGCATTGACAAATGCTTGTTCTCCCAGTTACAAGGTCAGTCTGTTCAAATTTATACAGACAATACTGCAGCAATGTACTACATAAACAATCAGGGAGGGAAAAGATCCTCAAAACAGTGCACAGAAGCTGCGAGGATCATGTATCTGGCTTACTTCCTGGACACAAAGATTTCTGCAGAACATCTGCCAGACAAGGACAATGTGCTGGCAAGACTCCTTAAGCAGAATCAGTCAGGGAAACCATGAGGAAACTTTGAACCAGCAGGTGCTGGCTTCCGTCTTCAGTAGATGTGGTACATCTGAAATAGCAAAACAATGGTTTTGTTGGTTATGGCAACTTTTCCTTGGGTTTTGCTAACCCTCAAAGGTATACTGAATCCAAACAAAATACATGTTGGGGGTAGCTGAGCCGCTTTTCAAGAAGAACCAAACACTTCATGGAAATTATCTTCACTTTATTGCTGCACTCTGGCGTTTCACTCGAAATTAGCTTTTCAAGAGGTTTAATTCATATACCACAATAGAACAAAAAAAAATGCTGTCTATGTGTTATGAAAAGCGTAGGTTTGTATACCAATTAAAATTATATTGACATACACAATAGTGCAGGGCTTTACCATATTAGCTGTATTCTGTCCATTGCACATCAGATTGCATACAAATAACATGAATGTTTTCAGTCGGTTCCTTTAAACAATATTGTCTTTGCTGCTGAAAATCAAAAATAAGAGAAATTTCAAGTAACCACGTTTTGTTACATGCTTGTGAACACTTCATCTGTGCTACTCATCACCACCTTTTGTGTTCACGTTTTCTTTTAAGATATAAAGCTTTCACTTTGGTGACTCCGGTTGCCAAAAGGTACATGACTGCACAGCTTAAAATTGTAAGTTGCAAGTACTGGTATCCGTGGAGCAAATCAAGTCCTACCCTCTGTAAAAGAGTTAAAATATAATTTGTTTTTCTGTTTGATGCCCAAAAGGTAAATTAGAACCTCTATATTTGAATTAGTATTTCAGTACATTTACCTTAGTTGAGTTTACTGTCCTGTGTGGGTAATGCTATTCTGTGCAGCGAGGTTGCCAGACTGCAGCTGTCTTCCTCTTGAGCCCATAGCACCTCCAATGTCACGTGACATCAGACATCACATCAGTGTCTGCACGCATCTTAAGTATGCACACCTGGTTGCTAGGCAACCAACAACACTCACAGCTTAACTAAGCTGCAAGCAGGAGGGTATGCTGCAGGCTCAGAAACGCAAAAGGTTGTTTGCAGCGATACAAGTTTTCAAAATTCTTGCTTTGCATTTCTGCATTTTACATCTTACTGAGTTTACTGAGATACAAGAATGGTCACTCCATAACAGTGTAGCAAACTGATACACACACACACCCAAGTCTGAATTGGGGGTTGGGGCATGGGGGCATGACAAGCAGGAAGATCAAAGGCATGATATGCAAAGATCACATCCTTGCATCTTAGTTTACATGATAATCATTAGTATACATAATGTACAAATTGCTATATATAATTATAGACAGTATTATTGTGCACAACATATATCTTTCAGTGTCTTTACAGTAATTCTTTTAAAATGCCTTTACAGTAATTTTTCTTTGTGTACATTATGTGAGTACTGAAATACATTCAAAAAATTGAATTAAAGAATAACAACTTACCAGATATGACAGTTTTTTTGTCACTACCAGTTGTTAAGATACAACCAAAGCCTAAATGATAATACTATATTACAATGTTGTGCACAATTATATCCACCTATGAACATATACGTACATGAATTGTTTGTTGCTTGTAGGTGTGGATTATTTCCTGCCTCACTGCTTCCCATTCACCAACATGCTGGCCATCTGGTTTTGGTGTTCATACCGATATTTTGGTTAAATACTGTACTTTAAAGTTGAAAATTCAGTGCATTTTTTTGTATAGTTATCCCCCCAGTGGGGGAAACTACCTCAAGTTCTCAGAACCTAGTAAGTGGGGCACCCTGGTGTCTTGCTACTTTAAAATACTGGGCAACAGGAGAGCTTTCATCACATCTCTTAATGTTCCCTTTGTACTCCTCTAAACAAATTTGATGTGCTCAACAAGTTTTCTCAACATGTAGCAGGTGACATGGATGCAGTACTTGTGTTGTGTGCATCTATGTGTTGCTTAATTTGGAACTCTTGTCCAGTATGAGGCTGTTTAAATACACTTTTCATGCACATATGCCTGCAAACTGAGCACTGGCTGCATGGTACCATAGCAGGTTGTAGGGGACCTAGAAGTAACTGTCCTTCAGTAGGTACCATGCAGACCGATCATCGGTCGCATAGTACCATAGCAGGTTGTAGGGGACCTAGAAGTAATTGTCCCTCAGTAGGTACTGTGCAAACCAAGCATCGGCCGCATGGTACCATACCGGGTTGTAGGGGACCCAGAAGTAATTGTCCCTCAGTAGGTACTGTGCAAACCAAGCATCGACCGCATGGTACCATACCATGTTGTTAGGGACCTAGAAGTAATTGTCACCTCAGTAGGTACTGGTGTCATGAATTGTGTGAGATCAGACAACTCTATCTTTGATATTTTGCACTCTTTTAGTTGCAGAAATAGGCCCCTTCTGTAGGTCTGCCACATGTGGTTGACCAACCCTAAAATGTTCCAGCATTTGTTGACAATTTTATGTATTGAATGCTTGAATGTATCATTATATTTTGACCAAATACCACTCTGTCCTTTTCAGTGTTAGGTCACTTCATTTCCAAAAGTTCCTCCCTGATTGTCCATTGTATCCTTAAATCAGCTCACTTTAGTGTTTCAGCAGTGTATCCCCATTCCTGAATCTCTTTAGCATGATGCCCTTTTGTATAATGAATTCATGTTGGTCAACACATTTTCTTTTGACTCTGGTTAGCTGAGAATGCTATGCTTTTAATCAATCAAGATTCATGGAAACTGGAGCCAAGAAGAAGTGCATTTCTATCTGTAGGTTTGTAGAATAAGGTTGTAGTTATTTTACCATGTTCCTTCTGTATTCTGAGTGCTAAATAAGTTATTTCAGTACTATTTTGTTGCATAGTAAATTTCAGTTTGGGATCCATTGTGTTGAGGAACCTATCAAAATCCAGTAACTATTCTACTTTACCATGCCAGACAAATAACATATCATCTATATAACAAAGCCAAGCTTCAATATATGAAAAAAATATGGATTGTTATCTTGGCTTAGTACATGTCTGAGTTCAAACCATATATATATTGAATTGGCTTATGACGAAGCCGTAGTGCTGCCTATGGTAGTGCCCCAGATCTGCTTGTAGTGCTTCCCATCAAATGCAAAGTAATTTTTGGTTAAAATAAGTTAGTTCCTGCAATATACTTGTTTTTGGTCTTACATCTTCACCTCTCATGTCTAGCATCCTGTTTATACTGATAATGCTAACTTAGTGCGGAATGAACGTATAAAAAGTCCAAGATATCACATATAACTAGGGTGCTATTGCAATCAATTCTTCTGCTAGAGCTCCCCAAGTTTATGCAGCATGAATGTTGTATCACATACATAGGTGCTCATGTCTTCCACAAGAGGCTGAATGTGATAATTAATATATTGTGATAGAGGGTCAAGGATGGAGTCGATGCCTGACACTGTAGGCTTTCGGGTGTGTGTTTGTGGGGGGTGCCTTTCATTTTTGTGCTCCTTTCGGATGCAGTAGAATGTAGATATCCTAGGATCTTTCTTTTCTAAAGCTCCCCATTCCATTTGTGTAGCCAGTTTAACTGTATGTATTGTGACAACCTTTTTTTAATGATTTCTCTGATTTCTGATGTGAGATCCACATTTATAACTCTATAAATATTACTGTCCTGTAATAACTTAAGGCACATAGTTCTCTGTTGGCCTCTATCTGGATCACACTTCCTCCCTCTTTATCTGCTAACTTCACTACAAAATAGTGTCCTTGCTCAGTGTTGTTAGTGCTATTTTTTGTTGTCTGGTTAAGTTGTTTCTATTGGGGAGCACATTATTTATTTCTTGAAAAAGATCCATGATTTCTTGTTCAACTACTATAGCAAGTGTTTCTGTGCTATTACTTGTAACTGGATGCAGGTTAAAGTTAGTGGACTTGATATTAAGTGCCCTTTTAAGAGAATTAACCCTGTGAAAAATTAAGAATATATACAAGGGTGCACAAGCAATAATCTTTATTGAATGGTATGTGTATACACCAAACAATTAAAAATGTAACAATATCACATTAAAAAAATGCTGATCAATAGCATAAATTAAATGTATTTACAGATGAGTAACAAAGAATAAACCCCGTGAACAAGTGCCAAGTTGAGCGAAATGTAAGGGGAAGAGAAATAAAAAGAAAGATTGAAGAACAATAACTTGAGAGAAGAGTGTTTACTTCAAAGGGCCCCTCAACATTTCCTATATTTTTTCTTTCATTTTGCACTCCAACCTGGGGACCCAACATGCTAGCTGAGCACGTACATCTCGTACATCTGATCCCTTCCCTTGCATGGAGTGCTACTCCACCCCCACTCCCAAGGATCAGTTAAGTCTGCTTCCTGGCTGTGGAGATGATTTCTGTAAGTTTTGCTATTGTTTTTTAAACTACAGGAGAGAGGGATTAGTTAATTCTGCTTGCTGTTGAGGGCGTTACTGTATAGAGGATTTTTGTAAGTTTTGATATTATTTTATTTTCAATTTAGCTAAAGGCTTCTGTGGTTGGAGTGATTGTAAACCCTCCTCCCACCCCTAACAGCAAACTTTTCTCAAATACTGAAATACCACTGGGGTTGGGTTTGAAGGCTATGAGGGAGGAGCTTGGGGAGCTGCAAACTGATCTGAGCTCTCAGAACAGGCCAGGAAGGAGGAAACAAGAAACAGCCATATGAGCTAAGTCTTAAGGACATATAAATATACAAAACATGTGAGTAGATCTATTGTCCTTGTGAGTAGGATTATGGTTTCCAGTTAGTACTGTAGTTGACTGTCTTATGTTGCATACAAGGGCTTTTAGGATAACAATTTCTGTTAGAGGCTGGGCTAGGATTAGTTAATTCTACTTGCTTTAGGGAGAGTGGTGTGGAGAGGCTGTATAGGTAGTGTGGACCATGAGTAGGATTGTAGGGTGCAATGGTTGTGGGGCAGCAATGCAGATGAACATATTGTGGAGGCTAGGAGGGTGTCCAGTATGCCACAGGCTAAGGAGGCTTGAGGAAGAGGTTCAGTGGCTTGGCAGGGAGCTGGGGAGGTTGAGGGAGGAGGGGAGGACTGCATCGGTAGGAGGGCTGACATCTGAGAGTATTATGGGGGCACCACAGAGAAGGAACAGTGGGGCAAGGGAGAGGTCAGGGGGAGGAGGCACAGGAGACAGGAAGCCAGTTGATGAAGGGTAGACTCTAGTAGGACCTAGAAAAAGAGGAGCAGCAGTAGGCAGGAGGGAGGAGGAAACACACAAAAAGGCAAAGGGAGGAGGGAACATGTTTGCTGTACTAGCAACACATGGGAAAGAGGACACAGGAGAAGATTGCAAAAGGGATAGTACTCACAAAGAGAAGGGAGAGAGGGACATTACTAGTGGAGAGACTCAGAATGGCATGGCAGGGGGAGGGATAATACTCAGAGGTGAGGAGGGAGCAGAAGGTTGGCAGTCAAACAGGAGGAGGGGAGGAGTCTCAGTTGAGAAGGGTAGGGGGGAAGACACTAGGACACACTGTAAAAGCACCATCTTGAGTGGCCCCAGAAATGAGAACCTGGGGGGGGGTGGCGACGGGCACAAGGAAAGAGGAGGGAAGTGTACTTGTGTTGGGGGACTCCATACCCAAGGGGATCAGATGCGGCAGCAAGGGGGAGCAGCACAGTCAGATATGGGTGGAGTCCATACCAGGATTAATGGCAGACAAGGCAGGACAGACAATCCTAAGGTGCGTAAGGAGGGGTAGGTGGAAACCACACATTGTGGTACATGTGGGGACAGATGACCTAACGGGGGAAATGGTGGCGGTAACAAAGGAGAGGATTGAGGAAGTGGGAAGGTTATGTGAGGAGACTAGGGAGTTTGTGGCATTCTCTGAAGTGCTCCCAGTACCCTGCGCAAGCACAGAGAGAAAGGAGAGGATTAGGGAGTTGAAGACAAGATTGGTAGAATGGTATTAAACTAAGGGATATTGGGTTGTGAGTGGCTGGGGCAGTACCTGGGATAATAACAATCTGTTTGCAAGGGATAGGCTGCACCTGAGTGGGGAGGGGAAGGAGGTATTAAAGCAAAGACTGGGGAGGTATATTGCGACAAAGGTGGATTTAAACTAGATGGAGGGTGACAAGTGGATGGCAGGTAGGCAGGGATCTGATAGAGTAGAGTCTACCCCCCAGGCTAGCAGGGAAGGACTCAGGGTGGCTGAAAAGGAGGGAGTAGAAGGAAGAAAATGGAGGCCAGTGAAAGGAAGGGGACAGGATAGAGTGTGGTCTTGCTGAATGCAAGAAGCTTAGGCAACAAATCTGCTGAACTACAGGCACTCTTAGCAGTGTGGAGAGTGGATATTGCAGCTTTCACAGAAACGTTGGCAACTGAGCACTGGGACTGGGATCTGGCAATCCCAGGGTACAAAGTATATAGGAAGGACTGTAAGGAATGGAGGGACGGTGGGTTGGCAGTCTATTTGAGGGACAGGATCAAATTGCACAAGGGAGGACGGGGAAGAAAGGAGAACAGAGGCAATCTGGCTGCAGCTCCTAGACTCAAGGGGTAGGAAACTAAGGTTTGGGGTGGTATACAGGCCACCGTCCCAGTTTGAGGAGCTTGACAGGGAATTAGCAGGACAAATCAGAAAGGTATGTAGAAAAAGGAAGGTGGTCATTGCGGGGGATTTCAACTTGCCGGGGGTTGACTGGAGCATTCCAGTCACCTCCAGTGGTAGGGAGCAAGTGCTCCTGGACACAATCCAGGAGGGTCTCCTGACACAGTTGGTTAGTGTATCTACCAGGCTAAAGAACACTTTAGATCTGGTGTTGTCAAATGGGGAGGCAGTAAGGGAAATAAAGGTGGAGGACCCACTAGCTGACAGCGATCACCAAACAGTGTGGTTTAATATCACTATGTGCGGGGAGCCAGAGAAATCAGTTACTCAGGTAGTAAACTTCAGGGGGGCAGACTTTGGGAGGATGCAGGAAGTACTGAAAGGAAAACTAGAGGGCATAAGGCAGGAGATGGATGCAGAGCAGAAATGGGATATTATTAAAAGGGGGATTACAGAGGCAACAGAAGCTTGCACCAAGACAGAGTAAGAGGAGCAGAGCAAGAAAACCATGCTGGTTGAACAGCGAGATAGTGGAGGCGTTGAGAGCAAAACGAGAGGCACACCGGAGGTATTGAAGGACAGAGAAGGAAGTGGATAGGGAGGAGTATGCAAGACGGTCCAGGGAGGTGACCAGAAAAGTGAGAGAAGCCAAGGCCCAGAGGGAGCTGAGATTAGCGAGGAATTAAAGGGGTGGGGGGACTTTTTCAGATACACCAAGGAGAAAAGGAAGTGCAAGGAGACAATAGTGAGGATAAAAAGGAGTGGAGAGTGGACGGAAAAGGGTGAGGAGCAGGCAGAAGCACTGAATGAATACTTTTGCTCAGTGTTCACGGAAGAAAGGGGGGGGGGACCACTACCACCATGGGCTGGGAGGGTGAGGACAGGGGCAGAGGAGGCAACAGATGGAAGAATTGAGGCAAGTAGGGTTCTAGAGGGACTGAGGGCACTGAAGGTAGACAAGGCACCAGAGCCGGATGGTATCCACCCCAGGGTGCTGAGGGAGATGGCGGAGGTGTTGGTGGAGCCACTGGCGGATCTTTATAGCACCTCACTGGAGTCGGGATGTGTGCCACTGGACTGGAAGATGACACATGTAGTACCATTACAGAAGAGTGGACCAAGGTATGAACTGGATAATTATCACCCATAAGTCTCACCTCCATAGTGTACAAACTCATGAAGACAATACTGAAGGAAAGACTGGTGTTGCATGGGTTTGTTTCAGGGAAGTCTTGTCAAACCAACCTGATACAACATTATGACTGGGTGACAGGTGAGCTGGATATGGGTCATGCGGTGGATGTTCTTTACTTGGACTTCAGCAAGGCCTTCTATTCTGTGCCTCATGGGTGGCTTGGGGGGAAGCTAACTGGTGTAGGGGTAGGGGCAAAAATGATGAACTGGATTATAAGCTGGCTGAGTGGGAGGCTGCCACAGGTGGTGGTGCGAGGGGAGCTCTCAACTCCAGGGCCGGCGACAAGTGGGGTGCCACAGGGCTCTGTGTTGGGGCCGGTATTGTTCGGGCTCTTCATATCAGACACTGCACATGGGGTGGTGAGCAAGATAAGTCTGTTCACTGATGACACCAAAATTGGAGCAGTGATGAATGGAGAAGAGGGATTGAAGCAGCTGCAGGGGGACCTAAACAAGCTAGAGGAGTGGTCAGAGAGGTGGCAGCTGGGGTTCAATGCAAAGGAGTGTAAGATTATGCACTTTGAGGTGAACAACCCAAGGAGAGAATGCTGGCTGGGAGGGGTTAAGCTGGGGATCACTGAGGAGGAGAAGGAGAAGGAACTAGGGGTAATGATAACAGGGACCATGGACGACACTGCCCAGTGCAGGAGAGCAGCTATAAAAGTGAACAAAATGCTGGGGTGCATAGCAAGGGTTTTTTTGTCCAGGCGAAGAAAGGTGATCTTGCCCCTCTACAGGTTGCTGGTAAGGCCGCACTTAGAGTATTGTATGCAGTTTTGGAGGGCATACCTAAAGCATGATATCAGGCTACAGGAGGGGGTGCAGAGGAGGGCAACAAAGATGATGTGTGGAATGGAAGTGACAGACTATGACAGCAGGCTGACAGACCTGAATATGTACACCCTGGAGGATAGAAAGGATGGGGGGACATGATAGAGACATTCAAGTATCTGAGGGGAATCAATAAGGATGGGGGAGGGTCACGAGGGGGCATGCACTAAGAATAGAGGGGTGAAGATTTAGGAAGTAAATGAGGATACACTATTTCACAGAGAGGGTGGTAGCAAAATGGAACACCCTACCAGAATGAGTGATATCATGTAAATCTGTGAACAGTTTCAAAAGGGCATGGGACAGGGAACAGGGGAGAGTGAGGGTGGGGGAGGTGGGTGGTGGCAGTGGGATGACACATGGCAGGGGTTTGGGGCAGCTGCAAACTAGGGGTGCTAGCTGCACACTCGAGCAGACTTAGATAGACTGGGTGGTCTGTTTCTGCTGGCACATTCGTATGTTTGAACATATGTTCGTAACCCCCCGGTCTTTCCTGTAAATTTTGTACCCCAGGATTGCCAGATCCCAATCATGGTACTGGGCAGCCCAAGTTTCAGTCATTGCAGTGACATCCACACTCCACTCTGCAAGGAGTGCCTGAAGCTCCACATTTTACTACCCAGGCTCCTTGCATTTAGGGAGACCACCTTCCACCCATTCCCATCCGTCCTTCCCCCCTTGGCTCCTTAGTGTGCCCCGCTCCCCTCAGTGGTCCCCTCCCCTCCCCTCAACATTATTAAGGGGAGACAGGCATTTTGCACTCCAACCTGGGGACCCAGCATGCTAGCTGAGCACTTACCTCTCCCCCACCTAGTTTAAATACCCTCCTGAAACAACGTAATCCTCTAATTTGCTCTTTGACACCCCCTTACCTGCCCCCTTCAGGTGTAAACTGTCCCTTGCATAAAGTTCTCTGTTAAACCATGTAGCTCCCTATCCTCCTACCAACCCATAGCCTTATGCTTTTCATCAGTCTCTCAGCTAGGAGTTGAACTCCACTATCTTTTTCTTTCTTGCCCTGCTCGCCCTTGGGACCAATTCGAGAATGCTACGGACCTCCCTATTTCCAAGCATAGCTTCCTCAGTTCCTCAAATCTCTCCTGTACCAACTCCACCGTGCAGTCCCCCAGGTCATTTGTGCCCACATGTACCACCATGTGAGGTTCCTGATGTCCTCCCCTAACACACTTCCTCAGAGTCTACCCTGCCCTGTTTGCTGCCAGGCCCAATACAGGTTACACCCAAATCTGACTGCGTCTTCCCCCACCTGATCTCTTTCAGGATAGAATCATCTATCAGTATAACTCCTCCCATTCCATACTCTCTTTCTTGCTGCACCCCCAACCCTTCTCATGGCTTTTGTTCCTTCCCTGTCCCTTAATTTTTGGAGCTGTTCTTCTTGCTCCTTCTCCTCCCCTCTTGTCCAGCCTCCTGTCCACAATTGCTCCCTCTCTCCTAAGTGTCTGTTCTCCCTCTGTGGTCCACCCCATCCCCCTATGCACCATATCCCCTTCCTCCTGGGCACTCCCTCCTGCCATTGCATGGCATTGCCCCCTCTCTCCGATGTACCAGTGTCCCCTTCTGTAGTGCTGGCCCCTGTGCCCCCCTCTTTCCCTCTCCCAAGCATCTCACTCCCCCCTTCTACTTCAGTTGCTAGTACCTCGTACCTGTTGCATAACCCCAGTCCCCACCCTATCACCTGCTGCACCCTCACTCCTGCTCTATAATTCTCCTAGGCATCCTCTCCCTCCCCTTGTGCCTACCTACCCCACCCTCTCTGATCATGTTCCTCAACCTCCCTATCTCCACCTCCATCCACTGGACCTCTGCCTGTAGGTCTCTTATCCTTCGACATACAGGACACTCCCGTAGCCTCCATGATATGCCCATCCAGATTACCGACCCACATCCATTGCAGATTACTAGCCTGACTCCCTTGTTCCTACTTCTGCCACCGCTCCCCTGGAGCCTGCCCCCTTCCCTCTTGACCTCACCACCTCCATCCCGCCGACCGCAACCCCTCCTTCTCCTATATCTCCCTGGTGTCCACACCTCCCCTCCCATGCCACGCCCCCATCTCTGTCACTGTACTCAGCTACAAAATGTAGCATGCTTTCCTTTGACTGTCCAGCGCTGCTCAGAGCATCAGTGTATGTACTGACCTCTCTTCCCTAAACCTCTGCCAGTCCTACCTGCACATTACATAAAAAAAATAATTTAACCCTAAATTCCAACTAGTAAAAGCTTGAGTGACAGAACTTTCCACTACCTGACTGTTAGCTTTAGGAGTTAGTTCATATGAGCTGTTTGCAGCTCCCCAAGCTCCTCCCTCATATCCTTCAAGCCCAGCCCTCAGTGGCTTTCCAGTATTTAAGAAAGGCTGCTGGAGGGAGTAAGTGGGAGGGCTATTACTCTAGCCAGCAACAGTCCTGAAAATCAGTTACAGAGTTTAAAGAAAGCTTTATGCTGCTCCCAAGCAAACAGCAAACTCACAACAAATCAGTTACAGAGTTAAATGAGTTAAACTAATCCCAAATCAACAGCAAAACTCACCCTCCTCTGTTTATTTATTTTATTTTATTTATTAAGTTTTTGTTGACCGGGTAAGTGCACTAGACAAATCCTGCCTATTTTCAGGCACGGCCCGGGGGAGGGGGATACAGATGAATGCCAACTGACCTTGAACCAGATTAAGCTGTTGGTGGTAATTTTAGTGAATGAGGGAAATTTGGCCAGGACACTGGGAAATTCCCTACTCTTTCGATAAGTGTCATGGGATCTTTTAACATCCACCTGAACTACCACCAATCCAGGCAGATGGGACCCGCGGTTTTAAAGGAAACAATGGAAAAGACAAAGCTTTCCTCAGACACTACAGAAACTCTCAATTAGTGCTTTCAGACAGTAACAACTTTATTTAATGATTTAGAACAGCTACCCACAGCT
Source organism: Neoceratodus forsteri (assembly GCA_016271365.2). Taxonomy (NCBI): domain Eukaryota; kingdom Metazoa; phylum Chordata; order Ceratodontiformes; family Ceratodontidae; genus Neoceratodus; species Neoceratodus forsteri. The sequence goes on from CM057456.1 coordinate 1,373,089,961, forward strand.
TCCACTTCCTGCTGCTGGCAGCAGCCATTTCATGAGCAGCAGTGAGCTTCCTGAGCTCACTGTATGCTAATATGCCTGTTTGACTTCAGCTATTGGTTGGCAGGACATATTAGCATAAAGTGAGCTCAGGAAGCTCTCTGCTACTCATGAAATGGTGGCTGCCAGCAATAGAAAGTGAAAGTTGAAGGCCACTGTTTAAATCACTAAAAAATCAATTAGAGTTATTTGTTAAAAAAATGTTACTGTCTGAAAGCACTAATCAGGCATTTTTGTAGTGTCTGGGTAAAGCTGTGCCTTTTCCACTGTTTCCCTTTAACGTCTCATCCGAAAGACGGCACCTCAGAAGTGCAGCACCCCTCTCATGCTGCACTACAGTGTCAGTACTGGGATATTAACCCCAGTGCCAGATGTGGGAACTGAACCCACAGCCCTCTGATCTCCCAGCCTCAGAGGCGAGTGTGCTACCTACTATGCCACTGACACTGACAACAAGCAGAATGAGCAGGCAAAATGGCCCTGTAAATATTTAAATAGAGGCTCAAAACTGAATTCCATAGTTAGGTTTCTACATTCTTTAGGATCTAAAGGGAGTGATACGTAAAATTCAGACCCTTGGCCACATTTAAGCTGCCAATACCAATGAGTGGTTTTCAGATTATTGAGGCTATTTCTATCGTTGGCATATGTGATGTCCGATAGTCTAGCTTTTAAACCTTTTTGTAGGTGTTAGATATTATTATGCCCTTGAGAGAGTTTTGCCATACGTGCCACGTATTTATTGTTTTATATGGATTCCTGAAGGTTAGACAGCCATGCAGATCCATTCTGTAGGTTAGCCCAGGATTTTTTTCTCGTAGGAAAAGTTTAGGCCAGGGGTTATTTGAGGAAGTAAGAATATGCAACCAGTAGCATCGCATTCTCCATTTTGCCACATATTTTAGGGGCACCCTCCCCAATTGGCCCTAGCCATTTGCTCAGGACAAGAGTTACTAGTTCTAAGAATGTACCAGTAAAAAAGTGAGAATGGAACTTCAGTGGATGGTATCCAAGCATAACCTCATACTCCTGAACTGTAAAGCAAAACAGGATTGCATTTAGCCTCTGCAGCCTTTAGGGCTGGAAAAACAGTCCTCCCTCCATATATATAATTACATCTTTTAATGGCTAGTAAATTTTGTTTCACTTTTTTAATTTGCATCTTAGTATGTGTTGACCATAGTCCATTAGTCCATTGGATATGGGCAAGGAAGGAGTGGAATCTGGCACAAGAGTGCTGGACTTCAGGAGAGCCGACTTTGGGAGGATGAGGGAAGTGATAAAAGGGTACCTGGCCAGAATTCAATCTATTATGGACACTAACCAGAGGTGGGAGCTCATAAAGTTGGGGATAGTGGAGGCAACCAAAACCTGCTGTAAGGCCCAGAGCAAGAAGGCTAGGGCTAAGAAACTGAGCTGGTTGAGCAAGGAGGTCATGGAAAAGGTAAAGAGGAAAAGAGCTGCCTTTAGGAAGTATAAGAAAACAGGGAGGGGGGAGGACAAGGAGTAGTACTTGACAGAATCGAAGGAGGTGACAAGGGCAGTAAGGGGAGCCAAAGCATCTACGGAACTCAGGCTGGCGCAAGGCATTAAGAAGGGGGGAGAACAACTTCTTTAGGTACATCAGGGAGAAAAGGAGCTGTAAGGACCACATAGTAAGGATTAGGAAGGAGGGGGTTGGGTGGAAGCAGGATGCGATAAGGCAGAAGCACTAAATGAGTACGTCTGCTCAGTATTTACTAAAGAGAAGAGGGGGGTGACACCCAAGGGGGGAGAAATGGCAGAAACGGGGGAAGGGGTGACAGATGGGTAAATCTTGGAGGGCAGAATTCGGGAGGGTTTGAATGCACTAAGGGTGGACAAGGCACCAGGCCCAGATGGCATCCACCCCAGGGTACTGAAGGAGCTGGCAGAGGTCCTTGCAGGACCTTTGGCAGACCTATTTCATTCCTCACTACATTCGGGGTGTGTACCTCAGGACTGGAGGATGGCTCATGTGGTGCCCCTCCACAAGAGTGGCCCCAAGGATGAACCGGGAAACTACAGACCAGTGAACCTCACATCCATCATGGGTAAGCTAATGGAGACTATCCTGAAGGAGAGGCTAGTGGCCCTCCTAGAAGCCAAAGGACTACAGGACAGCAGACAGCATGGCTTCATATGGGGCAGATCCTGCCAAACCAACCTGGTGGAGTTCTATGACTGGGTAACTAGGCAACTGGACAGGGGCCATGCAGTGGATGTCCTGTATCTGGACTTCAGTAAGGCATTCGACTCGGTGCCTCATGGAAGACAGGCTGGGAAGTAAGTTAGTAGGCACAGGGGTGGGTGCAAAGCTGGTGAAATGGGTAGGAAACTGGCTTCAGGGAAGGCAACAGAGGGTGCTGGTGGTTGGGGAGCTCTCACACCCAAGGGTAGTGATGAGCGGTGTTCCACAGGGCTCGGTGTTGGGACCAGTGTTGTTTGGGATATTCATTGCAGACATATCATGGGACATCAAGAGCAAGATCATTCTGTTTGCTGATGATACCAAAGTAGGAGCGGTGGTGGATGACCTAGGGGGATGGCAGGGGTTGCAGGATGATCTGGCAAAGCTTGAAACCCGATCAAACTCCTGGCAACTGGGGTTTAATGCTAAAAATTGCAAGGTGCTGCATTTTGGGATGAAGAACTCAAGGAGGAGTTAGCAGCTGAGGGGAGTGCAGCTAGACCAGACAGAGGAGGATAAGGATCTGGGGGTGCTCATTACAGGGTCAATGAACAACTCAGCACAATTTAGGAAGGCAGCTGCAAAGGCCAACAAAATGCTGGGTTGTATTGCAAGGACTATATCTTCGAGGAGGGAGGAGGTGATTCTGCCACTGTATAGGTCATTAGTTAGACCGCACCTGGAGTACTGCATGCAGTACTGGTGCACGTATCTGAAGAGGGACATTAGGTTACTGGAGGGGGTGCAGCGCAGGGCGACAAAGATGATCAAGGGACTGGGGGACTTATCATACGAGAGGAGGCTGAGGGAGTTGAACATGTACTTACTGGAGGAGAGGAGGGACAGGGGGACATGATTGAAACCTCTAAATACACGAAAGGAGTAAACAAGACAGGTACAGGGGGGCTGTTCAAAGTAAGGGAGGGGAGGGACACCAGGGACCATGATATGAGACTGGAGGGAGGAAGGTTCAGGAGGGAGATGAGGAGACACTTTTTTACAGAGAGGGTGGTGGCTGGGTGGAAAGCGTTACCTACAGAAGTGGTATCCAGTAGAACAGTGGACTGCTTCAAAAGGGGATGGGACAGGACAAGGGGGGGGGTTAATGAAGGGGAAGGGTGGAAGGGAGGGGCAGCTGCAGAATAAGGGGTGCTAGCTGCACATTCGAGCAGACTTGACAGACCTCTAGGCCTTTATCTGCTGGCAAATTTCATATGTTCATATGTTCATATTAGCTATACATGTGACTCCCAAATAAGAATATTCCCTGATGGATTCCAACTTTTGATTGTCAATCAGATGTGTAAAACTGAATATATGATTAATTGTAGACATTTCACTTCTGAATCCAGCTTGTAAAGGAGACAGGATATTAACATCCATTCTTGCAATTTAACAAAAATGTTGAAAAAATGTTAACTGTAGCTGCAATGAGACTTATTGGCCTGCAGTTATGAGGGGGATTGGGGTTGCCTTTCTTAAATAGGGGAATAATTATATTCAATTTCCAACATTCTGGGAAAAAGAAATTCTTAAGGCATGAGGACAGACTCGAATGATTTAACCTAGAGAAGAGAAAGCTAAGAGGGACGTAATCATGGTGTTCTAGATATTCCAGGATTAAAAATGGTAGACTATATACAGCAACTTGAGCCAGTGTGACCAAACAGAATTGCCCATATGGAAAACAGAGTGCTCAGCCAAAGTATTCAACTAAATAGAGTGCCCAACCAAAGTATTCAACTAATGATCGATTAAGTGTCTGCTGAATGCTAGTTGAACTTAATTTGACATTTCCCATGCAAATTAGTTAAAACTCAATAGGCTGAAATGCTCAATTGTTCTGAATTATATCAAATTGAACTCTCTGCTAGCATTCACTTACAGCATATCTCTATCAGAAATGTTTTCAACTATAACTTTATACCTATATTAGATTATAAACTTTTAAATTCCATGTTGTATTAGCTTCTACTGTCTGTGTAGGAAGCATGTGTTCCCTGCGTTCAGGTAGTTTTCAGTTACACAGTACTTACTCTCCATGCATATTTTGTGTTTCGTTCCTCTGTGTCTTCATTTTGCACAGTCAAGAGAGAATCTGGTTTGTATTTAAACCCCTCAGCAGAGAAGCATGTTTAATTTTTACTGAGCCTGTACATGATACCTGATTTGTGTTAACTACAGTAGCTTTCCTAGTCTAAACTTTTAGTGGAATTTAAAATGCAATATAAACCCTATAACTACCATTATTTGAAATTACTGAAATGCTAAAAGAAGATAATTCTGTGCTGCTAGAATATGCAAGTCAGTTTATGGAGCTCAGCTGACATTCAACAAATATTAACGCTGGGGAGACAACAAATTTCAAATGCTTCTTCTTAACCTGCATTCCACGTGGTAAATGCATTTAACTAATGTGTAACTTTCAGAATATTAATTATTTGAGTGCTTAGCTTTCTGATCACTTGACTGGCGATGGTCAACTAAAGCTGCTATTTCATTTGAGTGCAAGTTATCAAGTAATTCATTGCTGGTTCAGGACACTTAAATCAGCAGTTCAACAAAACTCTTAAGATACTGTACCTGTTAAAGTTACTTTCATAGGTGCTTCCTAGTTATTTATTTACTTATGTGTTTATTTATTTATTGACATTGATTTACCAGATAAACACAAAGAGAGAAAATAAATCTCATTTACAGATATGATCTGGGGGGAGACAAGGGAAATACTGTAAATAGCATACAATAGTATACACGGTATACAATTATATATAATAAAGAAATTGTTTCCTGTAATGTGTACTTTATATCTTTTTCTGGCTTCATTTCCTTTTCATGTCCACAGTACTGTTTCAAAGCCAAAGAAGTGACCATACTTTTTTCTTGAGGGAAAAAAAAATAAAACATTTAAACACACCTAAATTCTGTTAGAGATGAAAATGTTTATAAGCAAATGAAAATGGAAGACAACTGGCTCTGTTACTGTTACAAAACGTGAGGCAGGCTTTCTGCCCAGCTTTGCCACTTTAAGATGTAGTGGAAAAGATTAGTTTAAAAAAGTGCTAATGGTGTTAATGATCATAGCACCTCCCTAGCTGACTGCTCTCACAAACAAGGGGATATATTAACAACAGAACTTGTTTGTAAGATGGATATGCAGCTGAAACAATGAATAATATGAAAACTTTGTTTCAAAAGTATGTAAGCACTCAGAATGGCTCAAAAACCTGACCAGCACAGAGCAAAACCAGATTACCTGACAGGGACCCTGAAAACCCGATTACCAGGTAAAAAACCTGACAGATGGCAACCCTATTCATGTTCAAGTATCCTTTTTCATGTGGGTAGGTGATATGCACTCAGACAGAGGGGAAGCAGAATAAGGGGAAACATTCAGGCAATGTAACGAAGGTTATGAAATGTGTATGGGTAGCATTCTGACTGAGAAACTTGTATGCATTTATATGCTTAGGTAAGATACAGTCACTGCCATGTTGCAGTAGGGGTAGACAGGGCCATACTGTGGTACTGCGGGCCCTTTTGTGATACTAGGGGGCCACCTGGAAAATGAATAATGGGGGTCCAAGGGTGATAAGCTCATATCAGCATTGCACTTCAGTCTGGTACACCGATCCTGTTTTTGCTTTTTTTAATTTATTTACAGTGATCAGAAAATCCCATATAATAAAAAAATAGTTAATAAATGGAAGTGTTTTCAGAGTTTAGAAAGTGCGAAGGAGCACAACTAAGAGGAGCCTACTTGTAATTTTCCAGGCATCCAAGTGGCCCATTTCAACACTGGAGGTAGACATTACAGACCCTAAGTCCCTTTTCTCAGTACAAGACTATGTTACTATGTTAGGATTTGAATCAGAAACAAGATGCAGCCGCTGCATTTTGGCACTGTTTTAAAAGTCTTAAAATGTCTATAGATGACTTTTTATCCAAACAAACAGAGCAGACAAAGAAATAAGTGCCCTAGTGAGGATTGGAACCCAGGCCACCTGGAATACCAGTACAATTGCACTACTAACTGTGCCACCAAGGTAACTGGAAGCCTTGGACTCCCAGAAGCACCTTACTGTTTCTCTAATGCACAACCTGAATAGTTTCTTTCCCTCCAACTTTGTGCTGCATATTTCCTGGGATGAATGGATCTGAATGGAACAGTTAATTTATTACACATAATCATTCTAGATGTCCTTGCCATTTGAACTTTTGTACAGTATGCAAGATATGAAGCTGTTAGAAATGTTCACACTGTTACAGACCAGTTTCATCTTCCTATTGCTGCATTTATGACTGTAACAAACTGTAAGAAGGATTATCCAGTCTGAATAAATAGTTATTTCCCTCGCTCTGTGATTCTTCTCGGTAAGCTTCATTTGAAATTCATATAGGGCAAGTGACTATCTTGATGGTGGGTAGAACAATGAGAATTATGTACTCAATGAAATTTAAATGTTTTAAGTAGAAACAATTTACCACTAATGCTGGCAGTGAGGTTACAGTTGTTTAATGAAGCTTTAAGCCAGTCGCAATGAGCATAGAGAATACCAAACCATATGAGAGATTGCAGCTGCTGAGCTTGCATATGAAGGGGGTGCGGGCGGTCTGCTAAAATTTTATGGCAGGATTGTTAGGTCATTTTACATCACTTTTCATGGGAACGCACATGTCTATGTTTGCATGGACTTACATTTGTTTTAAGGTTTTGTTATTTTACCCATTGTATTGACTGTTACTTGCTCGACTCTGTTTGGCATTTTCTGGTCTCCGACCTCAAATAACTAGTTAGAGGACAAGTGTAGGGTTTTTGCTATTAGCTAGGATGAACAGTGAGGTAGCCAAGGAGTCAGCTTTTTTACTTTTAGTCAGGTTTAGTGCAGGGCCCAGTTCCTCAGTTTGGACACTGGGTGTCATCGGTACTCTCTCCAGCATTCATCGTATCACTGGAGAGACACTCTGTTGCCTGTTCTACCTCTGCTCTCTTTGAGCGGGAGCTACAGCCTTGGATTTACTCCACCTTTGCAGCCTGTCAGGTGGGAGATGGTGAAGATGGCTGGATCAACTATATAAGTTTGATGGAGACTGTGGAGGTTTGAAAATCAGCACAGACAAGCACATGAGTACAGAGTGATGTTTATGGAGTGAAACAATTTATTATAGGAATCCTGGTCCCGAAGCTTAGAACCTAGAGTCTGGAGCTCAAGCTGCAGGTTGGACTTTTATTCTGTCAACAGGATCGGGGTTCATAAACAAGTGTTTTGTACAGATTCTGAGCTAGTGTTATGGATGCTGCTTTCACAGTTGCCACTGTTTCAGGGCGACAGACCGTGGCAGCAGACATTACTACAGATATTGTTTTGGGGCTCTAGCTGCATATTTTGCTGTTGCTTCATAGGTAATGAGAGTATCTGGGGGCACTATGCTTCAGCATTTTGTAAGTTTCTGGCATTATACTTTGTGTTCTGGGTCCATAATTGTCTGGCCTGTCTCCCTGGATTTGTTTTGGACTTACTATTGCGTTGACTTGTTTTTTTTGCATCTGATTGTTGGACCTGTTTTTGGACATTTACCCTGCTGATTAGTTTGCAGCTTGTGACTGCCAGATCACCATGCTGTGGATCTTAAAAGTGAACGGACTTTGAGGATTCCACTGGTTGTTAATTGTTATTGATTCCCCAAATAAGAATTTGGGTTGGTGATATCCATAAGGGGGGGGGGGGAAGGTAGGGTTTGGGATTGGGGGAAGTGTTTTGGGTGGAACGTTGCGGGGTGGTTAGGTATTGAGTGGGAGGGTATTTTAAAGTGAGACTACTGGATGTGCTGTAAGGGCCCCTTTCAGTATGCCACTGCACAACTGAGAGAGCTCCATCTCTTTGACATCCCCACACTGCCAACTGAAGTTTAGTTTACCACTGTTGCAGGGTGGAGGTATGGTTCAAAGAGGCACACTAAAGATTGGCGAGGGGGGAGTACAAAGCAAGTGGTGTCTGTTGGGGTTACTCAGACCAGGAGATGCCCTGGGATCAGTGAAGAACCAGAGTGGGGCCCCTCCTTTGTGGTTCCTGTTTCTAGGGTTTCTACTGGACCAAGTGGGCAGGCAGAAGATGGACCTTCTGGCATGTTCCATCCACTTCGGGCAGTGCTGTGCAATGCCAGATCAAAAAGGAGTAAGACCACAATTATGGTGGGTCTTATTTCCTCCTTCGACGTGGCTTTCATTACTGAGACCTGGCTGGGGGATGATGTGGGTCCAGTTTTGGAGGCATTGGTCCCAGCCAGCTTCTCAGTGGTGCACTGCCCAAGGAGGGATCATGGGGGGGGGGAAGGGTTTGATCATCAGTTTCAGAACTGAACTGAACCTATTGGCACACACCGTGGGGAAAGCTGAATCCTTTGAGTGTGTGGCCGTGCATGGTGGTCTTGGTGCAGGTTGCAGAATCCTCCACATGTACCGGCCTCCTGGTCATGAGGGGGAGTTACTGCAGGAAATCTCATCACTCATCTTGGACTTAGTGTTGGAGTTGCTTAGATGGCTTATTCTGGAAGACTTCAATGCCTGCATCAATGATGAGGGCTTCCAGTTTGGTCGACATTTCCTCCGGACCATGGATACTCTAGGCCTAGCACTGGCTGTTACCTTCGTGACCCCTCTTCATGGTCATGCACTGGACCAGATTTTCACTCTGGGGCTCGAGGTGGATAGCCTCAAGATTGAACTAGTCACACTGGTCAGATCATTGTGTCATCAGGTTCTGCTTCAGTGCACTTCCTTGTAGTCTATCCCATGTGGAGGTGGTCCAGTATTGACATTTGAGAGGTTTAGGACCTGAAGGACTGACGTTGGTGCTACACACCTTGGAAATGTTGGCAGCATGTGCTGAAAATATGTGGAGGACACAGTTCTGGCCTATAATAGGATCATTAGCAGGGCCCCTGACCTTCTAGCAGCAGTCTATGTATGCCCCCTGGTATTATGCCTTGGTTCACCATGGTTTGACGATGAGCTGAAAGCTCTTAAATACAGGGAATGGAAGTTAGATGGTCATTGGAGGAAGTTTTAGGCTGTGGAGGACAAACTGTTTCTGACTTCCCGTTATGAGGAATATCAGAAGGCAATCTCTCAGAAGAAGGCAGATTTTCTGTCTAGGGAGATTGCTGCTGGGAAGAACCAATAAGCTCAGCTCTTTCAGACTGTAGACTGGCTGCTTCATTCAGCCTGTCTAGAGCCTGTAAGAGAAATTACACCCGCTAAATGTGAGAAGTTCACTTGGTTCTTCTCAGATAGGGTGTTCTCCATTAGGGCCTGTATTATTCCAGTGGGACATTATGTTCCCAGCAATGATTTGTATCTGGGCTGGGAATGCAGTTGGTGTTCTTGGGGTGAATTGTGACCAGTAATGGTGGACGAGTTCTACCAGATGGTCTCGATGCTGCAGTTGACTTGCTGTAATCTGGACCTGGGCCCAGCGTGACTCCTAGTGAGCTGCATTGCCCAGCTGGGCCCTTTGGTCACCGAAATTGTCTAGTGTTCTCTGCAGGAGGGGCTGGTTTCTTTGGCACTTAAGTGTGCACTGGTAAGGTCCCTGCTGAAAATACCATCCTTGGACCTGGTTGTTTTGATGTTTTGATGTCCAGTCTCTAACCTTCTCTTTCTAGGGAAGGTAATTGAGAACGTGGTTGTGCTTCAGCTTGAGGAACACGTGGAGGTCTCTAACATCTATAAGCCATTCCAGTTGGGTTTCAGGGCTAAACATAGCATAGAGATGGCCCTGGTTAGGATGCTTAAGGATGTGCTCAGGGCAAGGGATAGAGGAGAGTGATCTATTTTTGTCCTCCTCAGTCTCTGTCAGTATTTGACACCATGGAACATGGCATTCTTCTGGACCGGCTCAAGGAGTACAACAGACTCACCGGCACGGTGATCTGCTGGTTCTGATCTTTTTTAGAGGATAAAACCCAGAGGGTAGTACTGGTATACTATTCCTTGAGCCCGATGGTTCTGTTCTGTGATGTGACCCAGAGCTCAGTGCTTTTACCAATGCTGTTTGCGGTATACATGCTATCCCTGGGCATTGTCATTAGACAGTTTGGGGTGGGGTTTCACTGCTATGCAGATGATACCCATCCCTGTCTCTCTTTTCGACCAGGGACTCAGGTTGCCGTTGATTTGTTTTACAAATGCTTGACTGGATGGCTGCCAGCTGGCTGAGACTGAACCTCGAGAAGACTGAGGTATTAATGGTTGAGCTGAGCTGAAAGGGGGGATTATTAGCTGGCATTGGAGTAACTGGGCTTTGGCTGTGTGACTAGCTTGCTAGCTTGACCTAGGGTGAAGAATCTGGGAGTCATTCTGGATGAAGGCCTGACCATGGATGCCCAGGTGTGACCATAGTCTGGAATGGCTTTTTCCTTCTCAGGAACATCCACCAGATTAGTTCCCTTATTCCACCCAAGGCCTGACTATACTGATCCATATGTTTGTGACCTCAAAGCTAGACTGTTATAATACTCTCTACCTCAGGGTTTCTGGGGGTATGCTATGATGCCTGCAATTGCTGTAGAATGCAACTGCCTGGTTACTTACGGGCTTGTCAAGATCTTACCATATCACTCCAGCACTGCATGATCTGCACTGGCTGCTGGTGAAGTGGTGTGTCTGGTTTAAAATAGGTTTGTTAACCTATAAAACCTTGCATGTACTGGGCCCAGTGTACCTGAGTAAGCTCCTGCATCTGTACATCACAGTTTGCCCACTCTGTTCCTCTGAGGAGGACCCCCTGACAGTGCTAAGAGTAAGATTAAAAACCTTGAGTGACCATGCCTTTGAAATAGCGGGTCCGGCACTTTTGAACTCATTACACAGGACCTTCAGGGAGGCCCCCTCAGTGGACGTTTTTTAAAAAAGGGCCAAAGACTTATATTTTTCAACAGGCTTTTGGGGAGGCCATTTAAGGTCTGTAGCACTTCCACTTACAGTTTTATTAAATTAATTTTAGTATTTATGTTATTTTATGAGATTGGTTCTAGTGGTTATCGATATAGTTTTATTTGATTTATATTGTATTGTTTATTTTGCATGCTGATTATTACCTGTTGTGTTATGTGTATTTTATGTCAAAGTGGTATTTTATTGTAATGGCACACTGGTCCTCATAGAAACACAGAAACATAGACTTTGACGGTAGATAAGGACTGCTTGGCCCATCTAGTCTGCCCATTTCACTACCTACAGGATAGGCCGCAGATCCTAGCTAACCAACAGCCTATTTCTTCCTACCCACCACAATAATTGCCTTATGTCTGTCCCATGCATTCTTGAATTCTCCCACAGTTTTAGACCCCACAACCTCCTCAGGAAGGCTGTTCCATGCATCCACTACCCTCTCTCTGAAAAAATACTTCCTCACATTGCCCCTGAACCCCCCATCTTTAAATTGTGTCCCCTTGTTCTTGCACATCTCTTTTTCTGAAAGATGCTACCCTCTTGGACTTTATTGATTCCACTGAGGTACTTAAAAGTTTCTATCATGTCCCCCCTCTCCCTTCTTTCCTCAAGGGTATACATATTAAGCTCCTGTAGTCTCTCCTCATATGGCTTCTCTTGCAGATGCTGCACCATTTTAGTTGCCCTCCTCTGGACTGCCTCTATCCTGTCTATGTCCTTGCAGAGATGGGGTCTCCAGAACTAGATGCAGTACTCCAGATGGGGTCTCACCAACTGTCTGTACAGAGGGATAACAACTTCCTGTTTTCTGCTGGTGATGCCTCTCCCTATGCATCCCAGTATACCCCCAGCCCTCCCTACTGCCTTCTCACATTGCTTGCTAACCTTAAGGTCATCTGATATGATTACCCCCAGGTCCCTTTCCTTTTTGTAGTTGTTACTACCTCCCCATTGTGTATTCTTCCCTGGGTTCTTGTTTCCCAGGTGCATTATTTGCACTTCTTTGCATTGAATCCTAGCTGCCATACTTCTGACCATTCCTCCAACCCTGCCAAGTCCCTTCTCATCCTTTCCACGCCTCCTTGTGTATCAACTCTGTTGCAGATCTTTGTGTCATCTGCAAAGAGGCATACTTTTCCTTCTAGTCCCTCTGCAATGTCACTTATGAAGACATTAAAAAGGACTGGACCCAGTACTGAACCCTGCGGTACCCCACTAGTAACCCCTCTTTCTTTAGAGTGGACTCCATTTACAATTACCTTCTGTGTCCTGTTTCCCAGGTGCATTACGTTGCACTTCTTAGCATTGAATCTAAGCTGCCATACATTTGACCATTCCTCCAATCTCGCCAAGTCCCTTCTCATCCTTTCCACCCCACCTTGTGTATCAACTATGTTACAGATCTTTGTGTCATCTGCAAAGAGACATACTTTTCCTTCCAGTCCCTCTGCAATGTCACTTATAAAGACATTAAAGAGGACCAGTCCTAGTAATGATCCCTGCAGTACCCCACTAGTAACCCCCCTTTCATCAGAGTGGGCCCCATTACTATTATCCTCTGTGTTCTGTTCTCCAGCCAATGTTTTACTCAGGCTACCACCCTGGGACCCACTCCCAGGCTGGTTAATCTGACTATTAATCTTTTGTGTGGGACTGTGTCAAATGCCCTGCTAAAGTCTAGGTAGGCCATGTCCACAGCCCCTCCCTGGTCTACTACTTTGGTCACCCAGTCAAAGAAATCTATTAGATTCGTCTAACATGACCTTCCTGCTGTGAACCCATGCTGCCTTGGGTCCTGTGCCCCACTGGCCTCTAGGTACTCAACAATTCTTTCCTTCAGAAGTGACTCCATCACTTTCCCTACCACAGAGGTCACACTGACAGGTCTGTAGTTTCCTGCCTCTGTCTTGGTCCCACTTTTGTGAAGGGGAATCACATCCACCTTCCTCCAGTCCTCAGGTACCACACCATCCTCCCATGATTTATTAAAAAGAGTAGCCAGTGGTTTCACTAGCTCCCTTAATTATTTTAGAATTCTGGGGTGAATTCCATCAGGCCCCATTGCTTTGTCCACCTTCAGTTTTAGGAGTTCTTGCAGAACCCTTTCTTCTGTGAAAGGACTGGGATTGACCCCCTATCAAGAGTGCTTCTGTTAATTGGATTAGGCACTTCCTCCTCTTTGTGAATACTGAGCAGAAATATTCATTCAGTATCCCTGCTTTTCACTGTCCCTCTGCCCACCCACTGTTCATTCTGTTCAGCCTCACTATCCCTCCCTTTGTCTTTCTCACGCTCGCTGATATACCTATAAAGGTTTTATCCCCTTCTTAACTGAGTTGGCGATCTTTTCCTCAGTTTGGGCCTTTGCTATTCTGACTTCCTCCTGCTTCCTTCTGCCTTAACTGGTACAGCTCTCTGTCCTGCTCCTTCTGTGTTTCCTTATACTTCCAGAATGCTATCTTTTTCTTCCTGACTTTCACAGCCACCTCTTTTGAGAACCACAGTGGCTTTTTCTTTCATTTTGATTTGTTTATTTGCTTCACACAAAGGCTTGCTGCCTCTGTGATGGCAGTTTTGATGATTTCCCATTGTTGCGCCACCCCTCCTTCTAGCATGTTTACTAGTGCTTTTCTGAGGCACTCTCCCATCTTGCCAAAGTCAGCCCTCCTAAAGTCCAGTACCCTCACTTTTGTATGGCTTGACTCTGTAGCTGAGTTTAACGTGAACCACACTGTTTGATGGTCACGTGTTCCCAGATGGCAACCCACTTCTAGATCTGAGATCCTCTCACTGCCCCGCTTGAGAGTACAAGGTCTAAGATTGCTCCTCACAAGTGGGTTCCAAAACTAGCTTCTGAGGCCTGCCCCTATAGGGCATCAAGAATGGCCCTGCTCTTAGATGTGGCTGCAGCAAATGTGCTCCAGTTAACATCTGGCATATTCAGGTCTCCCATCAACAGTATCTCCCCTTTCTCTGCCATCCTAAGAATGCCTTCTATCATATCCTTGTCCATTCCCTTCCCCTGACATGGGGGTCTGTACACAACCCCTGTGAGGATTGTGGTGCCCTTTCCAGTCTCCAAGGTGACCCACAGTGCCTCCTCTCCTCCCTGTTTTTTCTTTTGTTCAGTTGCTTTTATCCCTTCCTTTACATAGAGAGCTACTCCTCCTCCTCTTCTCCCCTGCCTGTCTCTCCTGTAGGTTATGTACCCTGGTATGTTAGGGGAAGAATGCCACAAACAAATAAACTCATTTACTACTACTACCACTACTACTCACCCCCCCCCCCCCATGGGACAGCTAATGCCAAGAACCTTTGAGAAGCACTATGTTTTTGCTGCTTTTATCGCTGTACTTACACTACATTTTCTGAGTAGCACCTCTACTCCAGCATTAAGAATGGAGCCCCCATGTGTGGTGGAACTGTACACCAATCAAACCAGTAACTGTTTTTTAGTTACTTTTTTTTTCCCCTGCTCCAGTCATCCCACATTCCTGCCATCCTCCCATCCTTGTCCCCTGACCTTCAGGCTTACCTCAGGTCTGCTTCCATGGCTTACCCTCCATGGGTGGGGTGGTGGGGAGCCCGCTTCTCTACCCACCAGATCCAGGTCCAGTTTCAGGGAGGTGCCTTCCTGGGGACGGCACCTGTGGAGGATGGCCTTCATCCAGCTTGACTGGGAACAGTTTCCATTTTTCTGTGGAGGGTAGTGTGCAATGCTGACAGTTGCTGAGCTAAGCATACTTCTGCATGCAGCACGCTAGTCGGCTGCTTCCGCCTCCAAGCCCCACAGTACAGGACATGGCATGCCAACACCCAGCCTCCGCTAGGCATCAGGCAGGTGCCGAACTCTGTTTCCCACCCTCCCTGGGACAGGAGAGCTGTCCCCTGGATGCTCGATCCTCTCCCTCCCTGGCTGACCCCTGATGACCTACTCACACCACGAACACAGGTTGCCAGTGTGTCAGGAGGTAAGGCATGATGCCTCAGCCCTCCATGCCACTGGGCCGGCTCTGACCCAGTAACTTTTACAATCATGAACCCAGTCTTCAGCCCAAAGGACAGACCCACTGAGTACCTTATAATTCCTATTTTGAATGACTTCTACCATCATTAAGGGTAGGGGTGTAAATATCTATAACAATGATACAAGGAGGATGAATGAGTGAGAAATCACAATATAAAACAATAAGTTGAAACGGAGCATCATGATTGGCTGACTCTAATTCTGATAGTTTATTTTAATGGTGGGACTCTCTCCATGTACAATAAAACAACTGAAGTATAAACTATAAAAACATTACTTAAAGAAAAAAAGATATAACATTTATTAATAGCATTAAAGAATTGCAAGGGTTTGATTAATTGTGTTAATCTACCCCTGGGGATATAAGGCACGCAGCTTTGCCTTGTGCCTCATAATTTGCCTAGGATTAGATAAACTGTTGGTAACCCAACACCTAGTCAAGTATTAATGCTTAACGGCAGTATCTTATATAACAATGTAAATGTAAAAAAAATACCATGTGGGAAGAAAAAGGTGCAGTTCCTTGGCCACAGGAAGCAGAGAACAAAATGATTTATCGCTAGTATAACAGCAAATAAACCCAAACATTTCACTATAAAACTGAATTAATTGGTCCAGAAACACAGAAAATAGTTTTCTTGTCTGGAAATAACTGAGTTAAAATGTCTATCCAAAAATATCAAGATAGATTTATATAATACTGGAAAGAAATCAAATGAATAAGAATTCAACTAAATGAAGTCCCAAATGGATGGGTGTACATAAATGGAAAGCTTGGACTCCTTGTGTACCTACAGGTCAAGGCTGAGATTTGAATCTGAATGAAAGTAGTGGTGCTTGTTAGTCTAAGAGCCATATTTTCCAAAGTGATTCAACAATCAGAATCACGGATGGTTCATATTAAGTACTGAGCCAGAATTAAACCACATAAAGGTTAGGATCCTGGACTTCAGGTGGGCCAGCTTTGCAAAGATGGAAGAATGCCTCAGGGATGTCCTGGTAGGGGGGAGGACATGGGTGGAAGGGAGGAACAGTGGGCAAAACTAAAAGGGGCCATAGGGAAGGCAACAATCCTCTGTATTAGGCAAGTAACCAAAGCCAAGAGGAAAAAGAGACAAGCTATGGTCTTAGAGAATAGTGTACAGGACTGTATTGCAAACTGGGCTTCTCAGCCCAAATGACATGTTTTCTTCCTGTTTAAAAATGCATTTTTACTTACCTACCTCAAAAGAGGTGACTGGGAAGGTGAGGGCACAAAGTTAACGTTTAGGAGGTATAAGGAGACACAGAGAAAAGAGAGAGGGAGGTGTACAAAGAGAAGCAGAGGGGGACAGGAAAAGCAGTCAGGAGCACAAAGGTGCAAAAGGAGGAGAAAATAGCCCAGATAGTAAAGAAAGAGGACAAGACATTTTTCAAGTATGTAAGCAAAAGGATAAAGACTATGGAAGTGATTGTAAGGCTAAGGAGAGAAAGGGGGCAGTGTGAGGAGGGGGACAAAGAAAAAGCAGACACCCTGAACAAATATTTTTGTTCAGTGTTCACGGAGGAAGGGGAAGGCAAGGGACCACAGATAAGTGAAAGGAGTATCGATGTAACCGAGGTGGACACTAGTCCATTTACAGATGACAGAGTCCTGAAGGAACTCGAAAATCTGAAAATGGACAAGACAACATTCAAGGATATTGAAGGAGCTCAGAGAGGTGCTAGCTGCACCTCTAACAGTCCTGTTCTACCACTCACTGGAGATGAGAGTGGTCCCAGAGGATGGGAGGAGAACAGATGTAGTCTCACTTCACAAAAGTGGTAGCAGGGAGGAAGCTGGCAATTACAGGCCAGTCAGCTTGACTCTGGTGTTGGAAAAAATAATGGAATCACTGCTAATGGAAAGGATTGTGGAATATCTTGTAACCAGCAGCTTACAGGATCTGAGGCAGCATGGATTTACTGGGGGGAGTTCATATCAAACAAATCTGTAGATCAGGGTGGAGTGATGGATGTTGGCTACCTAGATTTCGATAAGACCTTCAAGATCGTTCCACATAGGAGACTCATAAACAAACTGGGCAGCCTGGGAGTGGCTTCAAAAATGGTAAATTGTGTAAGGAATTGGTTGGGGGATAGGCAACAGAGTGGGGTGGTGGTAAACAGAGTTCTCTCTGAGGAAGGAAGGGTAACCAGTGTGGTGCCACAAGGATCAGTACTGGGACCGGTCCTCTATAATGTCTTTATAAGTGACATTGCAGAGGGGCTATGAGGCAAGGTATGCCTTATTGCATATGACACTAAAATGTGCAATAGAGTAGACACTCCAGGGGTGGGTGGGTGGGGTGGAAAATGAATAGGGATCTAAGAAAGCTTAAAGAATGATCAAGAGTGTGGCAACTAAGTTTCAATCCGAACAAGTGCAAAATCATGCACTTGGGGCACAGCAACCCTGGGGCGGAGTACAAGATGGGGTAGTGGTACTGATGACCACAAATAGGAAAGAGACCTAGGGGTAATTATATCTGGTGGCCAAACATTGTAATAAGGCAGTGGAAAGAGCCAGTGGGATGCTAGGATGCATAGGGAGGGATATCACAAGAGGGAGGTGGTGATACAGCTGTATAAATCATTGGTGAGACCTTATCTAGAATACTGTGTTTAGTCCTAGAGACCAGATCTCCAGAAGGATATAGACAGGGTAGAAGCGGTCCAAAGGAGGCAACTAAAATGGTGCAGGGTCTGCACCAGAGACCCTATGAGGAGAGTCTAAAGGACCGCAATATGTATACCCTGGAAGAAAGGAGAGAAAGAGAGGATATGACAGACTTTCAAATACCTCATGGGTATAAATAAGGAACAGCAGGGAAGCATTTTTCAGAAAAAAAAGATGCTCAAGAACAAGGGGGCATTATATGAAGCTAGAGGGTGGTAGACTCAGGGGAAATGTGAGGAAGTACTTCTTCACAGAAAGAGTAGTGGATGCCTGGAACAGGCTCTCAACAAAAGTGATGGGTGCAAAAACTGCATTGGGGTTCAAGAATGCATGGGTGCATGGGATAGGCATAAGGGAACCTTAATGGTTAGAGAAGGGAGAGGTATGCTGGAGATCAAGTAGAGTCTGCAGCATTACAGTAGTTAGGGAAAATGGGCAGACTAAGGGGGGGGCCAAGCGATCCTTATCTGCCATCAGTTTCTATGTTTCTATGTAATGATCAGCCTAAAGCCAACTAATCTGGAGATCCTTTACTAGCTCCCCTGTGTCACCAATCTGACTCCAAAAGGTCATTGCCTATTCAATATGAGACATTCCCTTCTGTTGAGCAATCACTGGAGGTGGCTTTTAAAGATGGTGACCATAAAAATATTGCTAAATGAAGACACGAGATTAGCAAACTAAGTAAAAAAGATAAGAAAGAGTTATTATAAGAACAGGACTGAAGCAGTTAGGAAATCTTATGTTAGAAGTTGTTGGAAAAAGACTAAAGAATTCTTGTAACACATAGATAACAGTTCCTAAGACAGTGACAAGGAAGCCAATGAGCTGAGGAATGCAGAAGTGTAACAATTAGGGGCAATACAGGGGGCACTTCACTTGGGGCAGCCTCAGGTCACCACGGACGGTGGTGTGGACAGCGGAGCTGATGGGGGGAGCCATCGGGACAACTAAAGCAAAGTAAGTAAAAAAAAAAAAAGCATTTTGCAATGCTAGTAAACATATGACTAGTAATAGAGGAAAATCCTTCAGGTTTGCAAATACCTAACAAATACCTTGTTTCAATGGAAGTTCTTGTAAAAGAAATGAAAAGATTGGAAGAGCAAAAAGCAGTCAGCCCAGACCAGATTCTCATTTGGGTGCAGATGAGAGGTGTCAATATCCTGACTCCTTGGATCTGCAACATCTTCAATATGTTGATGATTTCTGTGAGAGTACTACCATAATGGAGAGGAGCTAGTGTCATTCCTATACCTCAAGTAAAAAGTACAGCACTTACAATGTTGATAATGACTATAAACTTATTTTCCTTACCTGTATTATTAGTAAAGTGATGCGGGGTTTTGTCCAAAGATGGAACATGGGCCTTTTTTTAATGCAATTGACCTAAACCAGTATGAATTGTTAAATGGCAGTTTACCATCATAGCTTTGCTGACATTTTTGGAACTCATTGTGAACTTGGGATGCAGGAAAGGTGTTTAGAGCTGTACATATAGATTATAGAAATACTTCTATTGACCAAGGGAAATTTTTGAATAAAAAACAAGGGTATGGCATTCACCCGCCCCATCCTTGTGAGGTGGATTTGTGGGGTTTTGACTACAAGATACTGATGAATGTGTATGGACAGTGAATAATCTGAAGTTGATTTTACAAAGAAGCTGTATTTCAAGGTACAAAATGAGGTTTCTTATTCTGAATCATTATTAATGATTTAGTAACATAGTGATTACGCATCAGATATGTTGATGATATAGTGCCATGCTTAGTGGCAATTTTATAAATATGCAGATAGTAAGATGCCAGAAGGATCAGACAAGATGGTACAATTATCTAAATCAGTGAATTAAATCAAACTGCATGAAAATTAACCTGAGTGAAATCAAGGAGATTTATTTTGGGAAAACTGGAAAGCATGCCAGTCACCCAGTGATGATTTTTAGAAGATGAGATAGTTGAAATAGTCAAAGTATTTGGTATATGGGTCTCAACTGATTTTACTTCATGAAAGTACAGTAGGTAGACTATGTCAATTAAGATAGTAACTACGAGATTACACTATCTAATAACATTTTAAAAAGCAGGATTTTCAGAAAGTGATTTTATATTGAATTAATTATGTAAATGATTTTGAACAAGAGTTTATTGGCATTGAGGGTTCTACGAAGTCATAAATGCCGAAGGGTGAGTGGCAGTTATAACTTTGATAGACCACAGGCTGCCACTATTCTTGATTACATAATCCTTTACCATTGTTTATTATTTATTATAGGGGCATGGTAGCACCCCTGTATTGGTGTTGAGAAGGCAGTGTAATGTGAAAACCCTATGTTTGCACCTTAAACACATGGTCATCCCTGGACAGAATAGCCTGAAATTTGGCACGTGCAGTATTTGTGCCAAGATCTCTGGATCCAGTAAATTTGGTAATGGTCAATTCAGAGATTTACAAGTTCTAGAAGTTTGAAAACCAGTAAAACAATGTTCAAAAAAGGTCTGCAGGAACTATTTAGAACCTCACTGTGACACGGTTAGACCAGGACCACAAACACATACGAAAACTGGCACTGAATCACCTCTATTCCTGTGCAAAACAAAATGTATTGAATATTCACAGTACTTAAAAAATAACAGCATCAGCATCTTCCAGGCAAACTGGGGACAACAATGTGTGTACTTAACTTCTATGAGTTTTGAACTACTGTGCTTCCTGAGGAAGTGCAAAGCAAGTTTCTGGTCTGGGACCTTGCCAAGTGCTGGCGCTGCTTTGTGCATGGCATGCTAGGCCTTACACAATGCAAGCTACAGGTCTGGTGCAGTTGGCATTATGAAGCAAACTACAGGTCTGGTGCAGTAAGAATCACTATGCAGTTGCTTTGTGAGTGGTGTGCAGGGCCACTTGCGAAGCAAGCTGCAGGTCTGGAACAGTGAACGTCATTGTGCAGCTGCATCATAAGTGGAAGGGCCATGTGAATAGAAAGCAAGTCTGGCACATTGCATGTTGCTATGCATCTGCTTCATTAGAGGCTCACTGTGCCCCTTACAAAGCAAGCTAGAGGTCTGGTACAGTGAGCATCGCTGTGCAGGTGCTTCATGAGTATCAGGGTCACTTGCATAGGAAGCTACAGAGCTAGAGCAGTGCACATCACTGTGCAGCTCCTTAGTGAGTGTCCTGCAGTGTCACTTGAGAAACAAGCTTCAGGTCTGGAATACTGAGCATTGTTATGATGTTGCTTTTAGATATACTTTCCAAACATTAAGAAAATTAATTGCAAAACACTATGTTAATACATCTATTAGGGTTGAAGTACAAAGCATAAAAAGTAGGGAAATGGAAAAACCAGGGTTCAGAGTCTTTGGAAGCCTTGTAAATTGATGGTATGGTGTTCATCAAGATTTGATCAATACTGCAATGCTGGATTGGCATTACTATTATATTGGCACTGTCTAGTCACACAAAGTAAACAACACAGCAATGTATGAATGGGGAGGGGGGCAGCTGCAAACTAGGGGTATTGGCTGCACACTCGAGCAGACTTAGATAGACCAGGTGGTCTGTTTCTGCTGGTATATTCGTGTGTTCATATGCTCGTATTAGGGTAATGCCAACACTGCATCACATGATCATTCAAATTCCCAGGGACACCACACCACCAATCTGCCAACATTCCAGAGACTCTGAGCCCTCATTTTTAATTTCTCTTCCCTGTACAATTTGCATTGTAAACCTGGTAAATGCATTAGTGTAGCTTTTTGCAATTACTATTAAATAAAGGTAGTAAAAATATGGCTTATTTACTATGCTTTTCGTGGCTGGCTGTATTTTAACTTTGTGAGAGAGTTTAAAAAACTTTAGTAGTTGAGTAAATGATAGATTTTTTACTTTTGTTGGTTTAATTGAATAATTGAGTGTCTTTGAAAAGGTCTGTGTTTGTATATGCTTTGTGTGTGTAAGTGCATGCCTGTGTGTATTAATGTGTGTCTTGTGTGGCAACATCGTCTTGCCATATATTCTTCAGGAAGTTGCATCATCTTAGTAAGCAAGTAAGTAAGTAAGTAACATATTTATGAAGCACCCCATCCCTGAGTCTCACAGCACTTTATAATATACAAGCATATAAATAAAATAACAATGAATCACAGTTCAAGGCCAAACAATGACAATGAAATAAAAAAGGTCTGTTAACATCATCCACCAGTGTGAGACAGTTTGCACTAGTGAGGGCAGGTCTTCTGGCAGGATAAGGGCTTTAATCCGAGCAATATTCCTTAATTGATAAAAACCACTCTGTACGATGGACATGTGAGCCTCGAATGTCAGTCTGTCATTGAAAATAATGGCTAGGTTTTTTACCCTTGTAGTAGCCATCAGCTGGGTTGAGTCCAGCATCAAGGGGGTGCTAACCCCTGTGGCTTCCACTTCTCACCAGTGACCAGGCTCATAGGATTCATAGGATTGATACTGAGCTAATGGATTTTCGTCCTAGATGCTCACTATCTATATCTCTAGGCTCTAATTCTATTTGTGTGTGTGTCCCATCTAGTTTTGAAAGCTACGGTTGATGGACTGGCCACAACCTCCAGTGGTAGCCTGTTCCAATCATGGACCACTCTTTGGTTGAACCACCATGTGCTACACACCTTTTTTCTGTGTGGTGCTGTTAGCTGCAATGGGTGGGACCTAGTGTTATATGTATTTGTGTTACCTTTGAGTCCGGTGATGTCCCAGAGACCATCGTTGTTCCATGTCCTGTGTACCAAGCACGTATCCCCCCTTTTCCTCCTCACCTCCAAGGACTACATGTTCAGCTCCGACAAGCTAGCCTTGTAGTTCTTACCAGCCGTATCCTGTATTGCCCTGGTAGCTCATTTCTGCACTCTTTCCAACAGTACAGTGTGTTACTTTTTGTGTGGTGCCCAGATCTGAGCACCATATTCCATAATTGGTCCAACCAGGGATGTATACAGTGGCAACATGACAGCCCTGCTTCTTGCCATTATGTGCCTTAATATGCAGTTGAGGATTCTGTTTCCCCTCTGAGCTATCTTTTGGCAGTGGGGCATGAAGGACATGTCACTGGACACTATAATGCCCAAATTCCTTTCCTCATCTCTTGTTTTCAGGACAGCATTGCCTAGTTTATAAGGTATTCTATAATTTCTTTTTCCCAAATGCATGATGTAGCATTTGTCTTGGTTTAGTGTTAGTTTCCTTGGTCCATGTGACTATGTTGTCTATAGTTGCTTGTAGGTCGGATGTATTTTGGCTGGTATTGATTTCTGCCTCTATCCTGCAGTCGTCTGTGAATTTTTGTAGCCAAATGGATCTGTGATTTATTTGTAGAGATGATACATATAGATTTAAAAGACAGGGGCCCAGCACTGAACTCTGGGGAACCCCACTAGTCACCTCTGACCTTTCAGAAAACTCTCCTCTGATGCACACCCGTTGTTTTCTATTTTCCAAGCATTCATGGACCCAGTTAATTATAGTTGGATGGGTGGTTAAATTACCCATTTACTGTATTAGTTCTGGTTGGAGAAGCTTGTCAAAAGCCTTAGAGAATTCAAGAAACATTACATCCACAGGAGTTCCTAAATCCAGTCTTTCTATCACCGTGCTGTAAAATGCGAACATATTAGTCTGGCATGACCATCCCTTTACAAACCCATGTTAAGAGTGGTCTGTGAGATGATTTGAGTTTAGATGTTGAATGATCTTGTCCTTTAATATTCCTTCCAGAATTTTAGAATGGATAGCAGTGAGGCTAATGGGTCGGTAATTTGCAGGGTCTGACTTGTTCCCTTTTTTGAAGATTGGGATGACAGTTGCTGATTTCCAACAGTCAACTACTTCCCCTGTGTCCAAAGATTTCTGAAAAATGTGGGTTAGGGGAGGGGCTATTATGCTTGCCAATTCTTTAAGTATTCTCGGGTGTAGTCCATTGGTCCTGGGGATTTGTTAGGGTCTAATTTGGCTAGCCTTGTTACTACATCAGAGATGTTCAGTACTATTCTATCTTTTGGAGGCTTTCCTGGTATTAGTGCTGTATGGGTGTCCTTTTTTTTGTTGTATACTGTCGAGAAATAATAATTGGCTAGGTCTGCCATTGCTTTATTGTCAGAGGTCAGGTCCCTGTTAGTTTTTTTAAGAGGGCCTATACTATTTGAGTTCCTTTTATGTTGTTGATATAAGCATAGAAGGCTTTATAGTTCCCATTTACTCTGTTAGGTAGTTTTATTTCATGGTCTGCTTTCACCCTTTTGATTTGTTTTTTTATATAGTTGGATAATTTTGTGTACTGGATCCTAATTTTGTTTGTTTTGGTTGTTTTCCATTTCTTAAATAGTCTATGCTTCCTATTTATTAGTTTTTTGATGGTGGGTGTTCACCACTGTTTTTTGTTATTCTTTGGTGAGTAGGTTTGTTTGACAGGAATATTGTCGGTTATTTCTTGTTTGATCTTTGTGGAGAAGATTTCCTATACATCACTAAGTGGTTTGTTGCTGAAATCTTTTTCCCACTACCAAGTTATGAGATTTGCTTTCGTCTTGGCAAAGTTGGCTTTGCCAAAGTTAGGGGTGACAGTAGTCCCCATATGTGCACATAGTGGTTCGGCTAACTTGAACTCTATTTTCAGGTGATCGCTAGTTACCAGTGGTGCAGTTGTATTGCATTCAATTAGCATATCTCCCATATTTGTTAGGACTAGGTCCAATATATTCTGTCCCCTTGTTTGATCTTCGACCTGCTGCGTTAATCCTATTTGATTACATCCAGTCAAAAACTCTCTTTCTAAGTGTGTTATTGTAGTTAATGCATCCCATTTTATACCAGGTAGGTTTAAATCTCCTAGGATTAATACACTGTCTTCAGGATTTAATTGATAGGAGTTTATTTATTAGGGTCTTGCTAGCTTATGGAGTTGATGCCGGGGGTCTGTAAATGATGCCCAATATTATTTTAGGATTTTTTTGCTGGTGTTAATCTTATCCATAGTTGGTCAAGCATATCAGCATCCATAAATATTTCCTCAGATGTTATGCTATTAGATACATATAGGGCCACCCCCTCCCCCCTTCCTAAATACTCTAGATTGCTTATAAAGGGTGAACCCTGCTATATCCTGATCCCAGTCATCATTTGCATCGCACCATGTTTCTGTAACTGTTCCTATATATATGTTTTTGGCAGACATAGTGTTCTTGAATTCGTCCATTTTATTGTTTAGACTTCTGGCATTTAAGAGCATGCAATTCTGGGTCTCGGATTTTCTTAGTTCCCGAGTGTTGCTCCCCAATTTGTTGTTTTGTCCTGCATGCCCCTAGACCCCCTTTTGTTTAGTTTAAATAAAGCCTGGTTGCTTCCTGAAACCTCTTGGCTAAGTATCTTGTACTTGCCCTTTCCAGATGGAGCCCATATTGTTTAAACAGGTTTGGGTCTGTGAATGCCTCCGAATTATTCATGAAGTGAGGGCAGGTTAATCACTAGTTCCTCCATTTTTGTCCAGGTTGAGCCTTAGTCAGCCGGAGGACATCCAGTCTTGGATCTCAGCCAGGCACACATTTAGTACCTCCACAGCACTGTCAGTATTGGGTGCAAAAGATGTACACAGCTGGATGTCATCTGCATAGTAGTGGAAACCTATGCTGTAATGTCAAATGATCTCACCCAGGGGCAGCATATACACTGCAAACAACATGGGTGAAAGGATCAAGCTTTGGAGGACTCCACATGGCAGGGGCCACAGGCAAGAGGAGAACCTCCTCACCACAACCCTATGCATCCTGCCAGTGAGAAAGGACTTGAACTGATTGATGACAGTACCATTGAGCCCACAGAGCCTCCTAAGGTGACTGAACAATACACCATGGTCTACAGTGTCAAAAGCTGATGAGAAGTCTAGGAGAAAGAGAACTGACCACTGTCCTCTATCTCTGGCCCTGACCAGGTAATTGTCCACCTGCACTAGTGCCATTTTGGTACCGTACCTTGACCTAATACCAAACTGAAGGGGCTCAAAAATGTCAAAAGCAGAGAGGTGAGCCTTGGGCTGCAGCACCACGATTTTCTCAATAACCTTACCCAACAAGGGAAGAAAAGAGACAGGTCTGTAATTTGCCAGGATGTCAGGGTCAAGACATTTGTTTTTCCGGATAGGCCTTACTAGCATCTCTTTCAAAGCACTGGGAAAGAGTCCCTCAGAAAGTGAACACCAGACAGTCTCGGGTGAACACTGGGCCAATGGACTCCACACATCTCACAAGA
This sequence comes from Neoceratodus forsteri, assembly GCA_016271365.2. Lineage (NCBI taxonomy): Eukaryota > Metazoa > Chordata > Ceratodontiformes > Ceratodontidae > Neoceratodus > Neoceratodus forsteri. Next base: position 1,373,116,155 of record CM057456.1, read on the forward strand.
ATACAAGTCAGGCCTGGGTCCAGTTCACAGAATGTGGGCTGCAGTAATGAAATTACCTCACATACTTTCTCCACCTTCATTGGTCTAAACTCCCTCCAGACAGTCAGGATGTGATTTGGTAACACCAACCCCACTGGATGAATACTAGACCTGATGCAGGACACTCTGTGAGAGAAAAACAGAGCAAACTCTTCACACTTAGCCACAGATGCTGCAACTGTAGGCTCTAAACAGGCTGGATGACACAACCATTCAGCAGCCGAAAAGAGCTGAGCTGGTATGTTCTTCCCTGCAGCTATCTCCCTAGACAGGAACCCTGTCTTCTTATAGGAGATAGCCCTTTGATACTTACTACAGTGAGCTTTCAAAGACAATCTGTCCTCTCCTTATCCAGGCTTCAACCAACAATGCTCCAATCTCCGACTCCTAGTCTTCATCTCTTTGAGAGCCCAATCAAACCATGGAAGTCTCAAGTGAGAGGACCTGGATCATATATGGACCATGTGACAGAGTCCAGTGCCAAGGTCATAGCTTTAGTATAGGCTCTGACCACTTCAACCACTCATGACGTACAAGCAGCTGTCACCTCAGAGAGTTCCATTATTGCCGATAATCCCTCTGGGGACAGTCTCTTCAAAAAATTATAATGGACCATCTCCGCAAGGAATGATCAGTAGGGAAGCCCTGAATGAGAACCTTACTGTACAATGATCTGACTAAATGACCGGATCAATCCTAAGATCATCAATCTCAAGCCGCAGTTAGAATACTGTGGCTTGAGAGCTGCTTGTATGTCATGAGTGGCATGGCCACGGCAGTGTGTAAGAGGAAATTACAAGGAAGCTACTGTAGAAAGCTGACCTGTGTTTTTGAAAGATGCTTCACAGCTGTCTAAATGTAGTGGGCTTGATTACCAAAGGTTGACACAGGTCTTGCATCAAGCCTTGCATCAGCCCCATTCTTTGGCACAGCTGCACCAAACTTATTTGACACAACTGCACCCAATTTTGGTACATCAGGTGCAATTGTGAGACTTTCCACATTTTATGACAGCTTGCACCAAATATTTAGTGCAAGCCCTATAAAACTAGTCCACAGCATGGTGCAAGGTAGACCAAGGGGAGCTGGTCTAACTTGTAGTATATGGCACATGGAGGTGAAAATCCTGATCTGCGTTGGAAGAATGCTACAAGCCCCATGCGCTGTATGATCAGCGCACCAGAGGCTTGTAGCATTCTTGTGCTTTTGAAAATCAAGTCTAGTTTCTTTGCATGTTAATATTTTTTCATTATGTTTTGTTTTTGAAAGAAAAAAGGACAGAATTTCAATTATTCTTTTCTCTGTAATATTGATTTTTTTTCAATAAAATTTATTAAATAAAAAAAGTATATATTCTTTTCTCAGGCATTTCAGAATGTTTGCAGCAGTTTCCTGTATTTGGTACTAAGTACTTGGTTAGAGAATAAAGGAAGTACAAATGATTCCATGTTATCTTAGCTGTATATTTGTGTGCAGTGTTGCTTTAAAGTACTATATGTTTGGTTTTGTTTTTTCTTTATTGGGGGTTGTATATGAAATGTCTGTAAAATGTGATGGTTTGCTTTCTAAAATGGTGTTTTTATTTCAAGCTGAGATAGTTCAGCTGAAATGGAATTGTTTTTTTCTTGGTGTTGATTGTTACCCCTTTTGTCAGCTGAGTGGACTGCAGTTCTGTGAGGTCAAATTATTTGCAGAAGCTCATGTGGTGAGTACTTGGCTCTATTCAGGCATGTGTACAAGTGTGTGTATTTGCAGCTTTGCATTTTCAGACTTTTTTGTTGGGGAAAGTATTACTTTTTAACAGTATGGTAGCACGTTCTAAAAACGGTTACTTTTGATGATGGTAGAATTCTTTTGTTAAGTTAGGTATTTCATGTTGACAATATCAAAACTGATTTTAGATGTACCAAATGGATGGTGTCTTAATTGATGTGTTAGATTGGTTCTTCTGTGTTGTGATGTCATAATTGATTAATTTGTTGCTGATATGGGAGTATATTGGTACTTTTTTGCCATAGGAAAAGACCTACTCATACACAGTGACAGATTACTACATAACTGTAATCTGTCATGGAGTATGGAGAAATGTATGGCATAGAAGTTTGAATATGAAAGAGCCTAGAAAAATTGCAATAAAGAGTGGTAAAAATAATTAATAAATAGGATGTCCCATATGGAAATTCCTAAGGCAAGAGTAAATTAGAAACCCTCTAGATGTGTAGAGAAATTAAAGCTCTAAAGATTTTTACTAAGTTATGTGAACCAAATCACAGGTTATTTAACCTGTTATCCCCAAAACAAAACAAAAAAAAATAACAGTCACAGTCTGAGGAAAATAAGAATCTGGAAAAATATTTATATATTTATTTATTTGAAATTACTCAAATCAGGATATTCCCAAATGATCCCCAAAAGATGTAGCATCTCATTTTCATGTGGGTCTCAGGGAGGATAGTGGCAGTCAACAAGTTAACAGTGCACAGGGGGACTAGCTAAATAGAGGGTAAAATATACACAGAAAAAAACCTGTAAAGGTAAGTACAACCAGACAGTAATCAAAGCAAGCTAACAAAGTGGGGCCACAGTTATCAAAGAGCATGAACATTATTATGCAATGTGATCTTGATCAGGTGTGTAAAGACTGGACTTGAACCATTCCCTAACTGGAGAGGGGGTTTGTTCCAGGTGTCTGGTACTGCAAATTCAAAGGCCTTTTGACAACATTCATTCTTCAGATTGGGAACTGAAAAGGTACAGTAAGTGTTAGTGTTGAACAGTGTGAGTAGGCAGTGCTTGACTCTGGGAGGTGGACTAGGAGATAATCAGGGGCTTTTCCATGTGCTCAGTTATATGACAAAGAGAGCCAGTAGTAGTAGTCACACCTGATGGAATGACTTGTCCAGTTAAGCTGGTAATACATCAGGCAATGACTATCCACAGGAGAGGAGGAAGCCGACCAACTTACAAACAAGCCAGGAGTAGCAGAGAGGTTTTAAAATCAAATAAAATAAGGAAAGAAGAACAAAAAGGTATAAATATATCCTTTCTTCCAGAGGTTTGTGGATATAATGTCATGGAGACTGCAAAGCTCCAAGGTATTTTAAATTTGAAAGCAAAACATTAGATCTGGGTCACTTCACAGGGGTAGCAATGACGAAAATAAGCTGGTGTGGGAGGCAGAATACCAAAAAGCCAAATTTGGTATTCCATCTCAATATCTGATATTCTGCCTATCCAAAAAACAGCTACAGATTAAACTGCAAAGTGGAGGCATGTACAATAGAAGTGATATTCCTGTCAGAATACCAGCAAGATGAAAATGGTATACCACCCTGAAAACTGGCATGTAAAACATGGTGGAATGCCATTAATTTCTAGCCCTGCTACATTTTGATATTTCATTTAGGCTATATGGGCCTTATGTGATAATGCATGATACAGCTGCATGAAACTGGAACAGTGAACTGGATCAGTAAAACACATTATAAGTTAATGCACAGTAGGAGTTTTTAAATTATATTTGTATATATTTGTATATCATTCTCACTCCTGTTTTAAAAATGGTATAATGTTTAAATATATTTGCTAGCTTCTACTTTTTTAACATTATGTGTATTTCCTGAAATGATTGTTTTTGTTTCATAATTGTCTGAAACTTCAACCACAATTTGCAAATTGCCAGAGGGAAAATCAACTCAAAATCAGATCAAATGTAGCTATAATTATTAGGGATGTAAGTTTGTCATGGCAGTCATACACGTCATTGATTCCATGATGTTTGAACTTTATTCAGAACTTCCATGACTTTCACTAGTGTCATCAGAATGTAGCAATGATGACAGTGCCTCAACATTTACTACTGTTTGCTAATGATTTCATGAACAAACAATGAGTCATTAAAACCTCATCCATGACAAACTTACATCCCTAATAATTATCATCACGGGAGCATCGTATGGCACACCCAAAAAGTTGCAGCACTCTCCGTTATAATGTGACATACTGTTATTTTGATAATAGTATCTCCTGTTCAGCACCATGGCAATGGACTATTCTGTTGCATACTTACAGTGAAGAAACAGATTGGATATTTCTTAAAGATGTAGTGCAACGGAATTGGGCCAAAGATTTAACTATTCCTTTTTTTACTTTAAAAGGTTCAGATATCTTCCAGCTTCATTTGGTGGCACAATTTTCCAATTCTTTCAAAATCTGAAGATTGTATAAATGTTTTAATATATGTTTTTCTCAATAAAAAAGATGGCCACTACATTTTGCATAGACATAGTAGCATTGTAGACCCGGCAAGGATTACGATCAAAAAAATAAAAAAAGACTCACGGTAGGCAACATAAGAGGCACCTAGACAAGTACATTTGACATGTATGCTAATATTTTTTCTAATTGTAACTGAAGCTAGATTTTTTGGGGGTGAAAGCATTTTTCATTGCACTGCTGCTTTAAAAAGAATGTCTGAAAATGCATGGATCAGCTCAATTTATAATGGGATAATACATTGTAAAGAACTGCTCTCATTCATATAACATTAGTCTCACTTGCATACTTGGCTGATGGAACATCTCAGCTTTGTTTTGCTGTTCTCTTACCCAAAGATAGGGTATGAGACTATTCTCATACTGAAAAGAGTAGCTCCTCCTGATGTAGCAACACAACCAATGGAACAATCAACAACTTTGGGCAACCAGATTACATTTTTATATATCCATCCAGATAATCTCATTAAGATAGTGCTTCATCTATTTCTACCAGGATGTCATTAGTATCAAACATCAGAACAGGGTGCAAAACACAAGTGGATAATCCATAAAAATATATAGCAGTATACATGCAAAAACAGGCAAAATTGTCTGCTAGAAAACTAAAAAATAAATAAATGAATTATATAAACAATATTGGTCAGTACTGCAAGGACAAATTGACTACCTAATTTTATTGCAGTGTATTGATCAAACATGAATATTAAGTGTAAGGATCATTAAATTATTTTTAAATGCTTCAGGCAGCCCAGCTTCATTACAAACTCATGAGGAACCACGGTAGGAAAAAAACGTATTTTTAGGCTCAGAGCTAGGAAGAGTTTAAGAAACAAAGCTCACCTATGAATATGGAATTATCCAAATCCAACCAGAGCTGCCATACCCAAGGCTGAGTATTGCAACCCTCAAAGGAATTGAGTAGCAGGGGGCAGTCACCCAGATCCTTCCTAGTCACCAAGCTGCCACTGTTAGGGATGATACAGATATAACTGCCCATCCATGAAAAAAAAAAACACAAGTAACAGCAGACCTGCAATAAGCAGTATAAAGCTATTAAATGTTTACAATCTGTTAAACGGTAAGCAGTCAGGAAAAGTGAAAATAATAATAATCTTACTATTAATAATGTTTATGTATTCAAAATAAATGGGCAGATCATGGTCTGTTATGTCACAGTTCATTTAAAACTAAATACAGCTTTTTACACTGCATACAGCTGCACAAAAAGAAATACAAAAATACTCATACCTCAGTGAGATCAAGAATCATGGGAAGTACAGTTCTCCCTCGTTATAACGTACACCTTAGGAGCCATAATGAAAGCTCGTAATAACGAGGATTCGTAATACCGGGAAACAGTTAAATTTCTTTGCCTGCATACTGTAATTAGCTGTCTCAGCCGGAGTAGCTGCAGTGATGAGATATATGACTGTCTCTCTTGGTAGCGTAGACCAATTTCTAATCCTGCTACTCCCTCTGTAGTGGAATAAAGTGACTTGTTGCTTCTGCCACATCGTTGTAATCATCTGAGTCTGGCGCTGCAATTTCCCTGCCTTGCCCCTGTATTTCTGATACTGTATTATGGCAGAGTCACTTGTTTCCGATGACGGGATAGCATCTTCTGTGAGCCATGTGTTCAACTACTCCAAAGTGGCTTGCAGTATCAGTATTGCTTAATTTGTTTATTTTGTTTATTTATCTGTGTGCTCAGGGGTCTGATTGTAACATAATGATGCCGTATTAGAGCCGTATTAGCCATAGCAGATCTGGGGGCAGTACTGTGTAATTTTAAATTGACTTTTTCACACTTCACACTACATCAATTACTGATTACTGTAGCAGTCCCATGCCATGCTTTTACACGCTTCTGATGTAGTGTTGCTCTAGTGAGGCTTATTTTATTCTGGAAATGGCCACACAAAAAAAAAAACGATGCAAAATACTGTACATAGCACAAGTTCAAAAGCACTGTTTTTGATAGGAGCCAAGCAGCCAGTTCGTTACAAATGGGATTTGTTATAACGAGATTCGTTATAATGAGGGAGAACTGTATATGCAAATCACCATGAAAAAGTTTAGACAACTTTTTCTTTAATCAGGAGTGTATTGCGTCAGATGAACTCTCACACAATCTGCAAACTGAAGACACAGACAAGTAAACATTACATTATAAAATAGAATTCAGAGTTCAATTGAGAAGGAAGCAAAGGCCGGCCTGGTTGCACTGAGGGCTCAGATTTTGACAGGCACCTTGCCTCACACCATGCCGGTGATTAGAGTATGGGAACAAGCTTATGTTGCTGGGGTCCGCAGGGGTGGGGGCGTGGGGAAGAGTGTTGAGGATGGGAGGAGCAGCCATCAGGTAGCTTTCCTTTTTTGGATAGGGGAGGCTGGTCATATCAGCTCTTGTCTGCTTTCAAATGGAGGCCTGGGGGCAGTGCTGACTCATGAGAGGCATGAAATTTGTCACGGGGGAAGTGGAGAGAAATCGAGGTTCCAGTGTGCAAGAACACCTCCATGAGCATACACAGCCCATGCTGCCACGGTTCCTGAGACAACAAGAACATGGAAAAGGGGATCTGAGGGCTATATGATGCCCTTTACACCTTTCTGGACCTACACCACCACCTGAATGTCTCAGCCTGATCAGGATGTGTAGTCTGAAGGGAGAAGAACAGCTGTTCCCTCCAAGCCCCACCACAGGGGGAAATCTGTGTAGGTTGAAGATTGAGGTAAGAATTGGGGAGGTGGATGCCAGCCTGGGAGAGGTGGGGTTGGGGTAGAGTGGTCATCCAAGGGGTAAAAAGCTGGTTGGGAAAACACCTGCTTTTGTCATTTTAATTGGGTGTTGATGCTGCTCATAGAACCAACGTCTGTTCACTGTTTGTTATTTGCACATGGATCTTGTTGAACTGTTACTGTTTGCACTTTATCTTTGGAGTACTTCTCTACTGCTGTTTTTGATTGTATCTCCTTTCTCTTTTCCCCGGGTTGCACCTGGAATCGAGCCCTGGCTCAGTGTGCCATTCCCCAGTATCAATTTTCAAATAAAGAAACAAAAAAAAATCAGTACAGTACATAACAAATAAGCAATGTATCCCAAACTACACAATATGACAATCCTATAATGACAAATTCAAACTTATGTCAAAAAAAGTCACAATCATCCTAGGTAAATAGACACTGCACCAGGTGAACTTTAAATGTATTATAAATACCAGGTTGCCTAACATGTAAAGCAGCAATCAATGAAAAGCTAGTTTTAGCTACAGTTAACAAAAATATTGCATAGCTGCCAAATCTACATGTTATTTTGTTGGTCCTAACCCTTACCAGGTTGACAGTAGTATTTCTAAGCCAAATGTGGCGGCTATCTTTTTTGTTGCGAAAAAAATTAAATTAGAACATTTGTAAAAGTTCAGATTTTAGTGGAATCAGAATGTTTTACCACCAAATAAAATTGGGCAATGCGTGGAATCTTTTGCATTGAAAAAAAGGTAGGATCACGTTTTTTGCCCATTTTCATTGCACTGCTGCTTTAAAAGAATAATGTTCCATAACTGCGGTATTAGGGTTGCTTGAAATCCATTGAATGGAATCAGATTCACTGGATTCTGAGCTTTTTTTCAACTTTTGGTACTGTATTTAATGTCAAAATTCTAAATCTGGCAGTTCTAGCTGGAATCTGAATCAGATTCCAAATTCCGATTCTGCCTAAGGATTTTACCAGTATCACCTGGTGAGAACCTCCCGATGCCTCCCCTTCTCTTATATCCAGTGGTTCACTGGTGCAGTAGGCTGGGGTTGTTCTGCTGCTTTGCTGTCTGGGGTCTAGTAGACCCATAAGCAGGTCAGGTAGTGATGGTTGACAGGCACTGGTCATTTCCTCACCCCGGCATCATAAGTCACCCCTCCCTGAGTCCACAGATTCAGTGCCAAGTCCCCCCCAGTGACCCAGTCCCGCTCCTCAGCCCATAGTACAGTGACCTTCCTCAGGTTTAGAGTATCAGGAAGGCTGAGTAGGCCATTTTTAGTAAGTTCTCTTCTCTGCTTTAGTACACCCCCCCCCCCCGCTGATTTCACTGCATCCTCCTCATGTTGATACCCTTCCTACCTGGACTCTGCTTACTCTGCATCCCACTCACCATGTTGCGGCTGACTAACAGAGAGTCCAGGGTAGCAGGGCCTCAGATGCATGAACAAGGTGTGTGTTGGAGGTTGGCTACCCAGGGATGTCTTTCAGTTGTCCACCACTTTGGGAGAGGGATACTGGATAAGATGAGTCTGGTTGGTAAGGAGATCAGGATGTGGAGAAAGGAGTATTTTGGACGATTGTTTTTGGGGGAGTGCAGCACATACAGTTATAACCCCCTTGTCACCTGGGGTTACTAGAATCCCACTTAGATCTAGTGGCAGGCAGGGAAAGGCAGCTTGTGAGACACAAGTTAAATGGGTTTCACTCTGTCTCACTCTGTCCTCAGTCTCAGCTGAGCTGGAGGGATGACATCATATAGAATTCTCGCAGTAGCATAAGCCACAGTGGAATGTTGCAGCTGGGAGTTAGGTTAGAACGCTGGGGTTTTCAAAGTCATTCTTGAGTAGTCTAGTGGGAGACTCAGTGGAGGGAGGCAGTGCACTGCAGTTGGCAGTCCCTCAGAGCCCAGCTCTGTAACAGAGCTACCACAGAACAGGGTGTGTGCTCTTGCCCTAGAGAAGGACACAGAAGAAAACTTGCTGAAGTGGTTGAGACCGTCCCCCAATTGGTTCCAGTGCCCCATTCCTGAGACGGATGGGGGGAACCAGACCAGCTCTTCAGGGGCAATCCCCTGGCCCTGCTGGAGGAAGAAAAGCTGCCTGATGAGAAGATCTGTGCTGAGGCACCAGAAGTTTTTTCTTTTTCTGTGAGAGAAGCCCTGGGGCACCTGCGAACCATGGTGAGTCTGCTCTGCCAGAGACCCTATGTTTTCACCAAGACAGTTGTGTAAATTATCTGCTTCTGTGGGTCAGGAAAGGATAGTGAAGTACATTACTTAAAGTTATGTGTATGGCTTGAAATGCATATAATCAGTGGGGGTCTACAGGGATGGACATAGCCACTTAGAGAATGCTGCAAGGCAGGACACCAGTTACTAAAGACAGTAGATTGTTATGTGATATACATTTCAAGATTGCGTTCTACAAGCAGAAAGTTTCAAAGGAAAGCTGTTGACTCCAAATGATTGGTCGGGTATGGATTTGGGGGCAAGAGGTGGGACCCCCATCTGGAGTAACCAGATTTACCTCCACGGATTCACTTTGGGCACCTATAGCTTTCTCCCAGGCACTTGGCCAGTGTCTGCAGAAAGTACCCAGACATAGGATTAAGGATGTTGTGTTTTTTCCCTTAGAGTTAGGAAGTGCTCATGGGTGCTTGAGGGAGCCACCAACAGAAATGCCCATGCCATGTGGAAGAGTGTACCAAGTCTGGCCGAGGGCCATGCCATGGAATCCAGGATAGAGAGAGAGTACCAGTTCAGGCTGAGAGCCCAGTGTGTTCAGAACCTGAGGGTAAAAGTTCTTGTGATGATGAAGAAGATGTGTTCTGACCTCTATAATTCTGCATAACCAGTGAGTGTAGCCCTGTGGGGGTCCATCTTGCTTTGTATTCCTGTGTGTAAGTGAATAAAAGCCCCACTTTAGAATCCTACTCCTGGTCTGGATATTCACAGTGCTTGCTTCATGTGTCCGGAATTACTTGGGTGCCCCTGTCCAGAAGTACAAACCTAGCCCTGATGCCAAGTGAATGTTTTCTCCCTGAACCCAGGCTAGCCAGGTAGTGGGTTACAAAAATGGAGGCACCAGGCACTAAATAATAACAACAAACCCTAAACCCACACCCTGGTTACACAGTATTCAGTTTAGGGCAGGCAATTCAGAACTTCAGAATGGAGCACCATGGAGTGGGGGAGTACTTCTAAAGCAGAGAAGGGAACTTAATAAAAATAGCCCCTCAGATTTCCTGCTACTATGTGCATGGGTTGGGTCACTCTACTGTGTGCCGGGGAGTGGGGCCAAGTTGGTGGGGGGTGCATGTTAGCACTGAAGCTGTGGATTGTGGACTGAGTGAGAGGTTGTCAATGATGCAGGGCAGGGGAAGTGACCACTTCCCACCAACCATCACTGCCTGAACTGCTTATAGATGTACTGGACTCCAGACAATACATCAGCAGAACATCCCTGGCCTTCAGCACCAGTGGACTGTAAGACATAAGGTAGGGGGAGGGAGAAGGGTGGGGACAGTGTGTGTGAAACTTTATGGAAGTATAAATTAAAGACAAAGGAATAGCCATATTTTAATGATCAGTTTCAACTGAGAACTTTTTTGTGAGATTGCCTGACATCATTTTTATAGAAGTATAGGATTTTGTTATTTATTTTATGTCTCTGTATGCACAAATTATATACAGTGTGTAGTCTTATATGTATGGTTATAAAATGGGCAAAGGATTTCAAGTAATCTGATTGGTTGTTAGCCATGCATTAGATTTGTCTAATGCACAGCTAAAACTAGAACCCCCATTTAGAATACGTAGGCCCATTTTATAAGTGCAGTAAGCCACTCCGGGGATGTGCATTAGATAGTTCTAATGCACTGCTAGGGGACTGGACACACTCGGCCTGTGACCTCGTGCCTCGCTACGTCCCCCTAGCCATGCATTAGAACTGTCTAATGCACACCCCATTGTGTCTTATTGCTTACATGTAGTATTTTTATTGCATCTGTGTGTATTAGTGTAAACAAATTGATAAGTCTCTTTTTTTATAAGCTGCATATTTTGTCTGAGAAAGATGTACTGTGTTTTTAAATTGTCTGCTTTTAAATGGTGCTTTCATTGTAGTGGTGTCAAGCCTTGAGAAAGCACCCCGTTTGGCATGAAAGTGTTTGATGTTGGTGGAAGGGAGAGTATGTGTCTCTGCAACACGAATGAAGTTTAAAATAAATGTTATCCTTCAGCACAATGGGAGTGTATATAAGCAATCTTTCCTAGTTGGAGAGCCAATGCTGTGTGTGAGTAACCTGTTTGATAGCGTCGCATTTGGCAGCAAAATGTTTCCTTAGCTGCCTGTTTTTAATAGACTTTGAACCCTACGGGGTGCCATATAGGAAAATGCCCTTTAGCCTATATTTGATTTGCAGGTTGGAACAACCAGAGATTTTTTTTTCATATGATCTGGATAAATGTTGTGATTATTGGATTTTTAAAAGTTCAACTAAAGGATTCCCTGAGCCTGAAGCAGAAACTCTATATGGTAGACGTTCCCGGCCCAGCCTGTCCCTCTCATGCAGTTCAAGTCAATGCAGTCTAACATGTATGTTACAGTGGTATTCACTTTTACTTGCCCTCTAAGTAACTCTACATATGACTTTACATAATATTTAGCATTTTGACTGTACCATGGCTGAGACGGCACGCTAAACTACACTTTTATAACTGAGTATTGGCAACAAGTTACTTTGTGCTAGATGTGCTCCTACAGTTAAGTAGTAAATAAGCTCCCAAAGAAGGTAAACAAATTGATTTGTAGATTTAGAGTGTACACATAGGGTCCAATTCCAGAAGTATTCATAGATTGCTGCAAGTTACAGTGATCTAGGGCTGCGGCGCACTCTGGGTTCATCAGGGACCCTGTGCCCGATTCTGTAAAATCGGGGGTCCCTGTGCCAAAAACCCGGGAGTTGCCACACTCGCAGCCTAGTGCCAAACAGTAGGCACACCTGCAGAATTTGCCTCAGAGATCTGGCTCCCCCATCAGGTACAACACAAACAGCAATGGCTGGAGGGGTCTAGGGGCAGAAGGGGCATGTGGGGTGCCATAGTGTTGTAGTAGAGCAAGTGGGCATGCTGGGAGGGGTGATCAGGCACCCGGTGTGGGTGCCATATATACAACCATTGTGGTTATTGGTTCCGATATGTTCATATAACAGCACCCCTGCTGGGTGCCCAATCACCCCCCCACATACCCACTTGCTTCCCAATGCACCTACAGCACCTCCTTTCCCTTCTGCCCCCAGACCCCACAAGCAGAGCCCCCCATCAGTTACCCACCTTATGGGGCAATGACACAAGGGGTGTAGACCTCCTCCCAGCTGGTCTAATGTGAGCCCCTTGCTACAGCCATGGTGGAGCTTTTGGAATCCCAAGAAAGGGGGTATCGCAGACCCGCCATGACGCTAGCCCCCTTGTGACCTGGTGTACCCTGATGTTGGTCACAAGAGTGGCACAGTGTCTGTTTGCTTCAGTGGCTTTCCGTTGTAATGCAGACTGTGTTTCGGAATAAGGATCGCCGCTTGTTATGAAGTAAGGTGCAGATTGTGTCATTATTGTTTGATGCAGGCACCTTGTGTCAGTCTAAAGGCTTTTGGAATCAGGCCTATAATGTCAACAGAAAGTGGATTACTGCACATTAGAACCCAAGCAAATTCACTGCACTCAGCTGGCTGAGCCATCCTGTATGGCATCAACCTCCAGTGGTATTTTTTTTTTTTTTGCAGGTATTGTTTCTCCTGGGGCTTCCAGTCAGCCAATCTGACCTCGCATCCCTTTCCCCGGCCGCCATCTGACTCGTACTGGTCTTCCGTGGAGGCGACCACCCAATTGCCCCACAGCTTACCCCCCATGGTGGGGAGGTAGGGGGTGGCATTCCCCACCTAATATGAATCCACACTTGGGGATCCCCCTCCTGGAGCCGGCACAGGTGCTCACAGATGGCCATCAAACCGCTGCGACTGGAATTCTCTTTTCCGCTTTTCTCCCCGGCGGGCTAACGGCATGCAATGATGCTGGTGACTGGGTGCCTGCACGCTCCCGTGCTCGCCCCAGTCATGCGTCTGCCACCTCCTGCCCCCATGGCATGTGGCTTCGTGCCACTGATCCCCAGCCTCCGCTAGTGGTCAGGCGAGCACCTGCCGCAGGAAACCCCCCCTTCCCGGAGATGGAGAGCAGTCCATTGGGCGCTCAGCCATCTCCTCCTCAGCGACCACGGCTTCCGCACGTTTCCTAACACGGGTCGCCGGGCATGGTATGAGGTGTAGCGTCCAGCGCCTCAACCCTCAGCGCCACCGGGCTGGCATCTCCAGTGGTATTTTAAGGGAATGCAATCTCTAGGTTTTTTTTCCTGAATTAACCAGAGATGTTACAAAGAGAAAATATGAATGTATTTCCTGCTTCCTCATCCTTAATTTAAAGCATAACTTTTCTTTAGCCAGTGTTTTTCACATAATGTTACTGAGCTGAGGTTCTGACACTCATATGCAACAATGTGTTATTTCTGACCTACCGTGCCATGATTTCCATTTTGTTTTCTTTCAAGATAATAATCTGGAAACTCCAAACAAACACTGGTTAAAAAAAGAAAAAAAACTTTGGTTCAGAGTCCATGTCCAATAAATCTTGGACTTAGATCAACCTTTAATGGGCACTAGTTAGCTGTGTGGACTTGCAGGGGAATTTTGGAAATGTAATTACTTCAGGCTAATTTACTTCTTGCTTTCCATAGAAAAATGTCAAGGTTCTAAAAAGATGCCAATATTCTGTAAATTAACAGGTTACAGCAGGAATTGTGCTTGTTTTAAGGGACACTGTCAACCTGTTTTTTATCATATTATTTCTAGTTAAAAACTTACATTTTATGATTGCTTACCTTCTCTAAAATTTATTAATGTTGCTGTTTGTTTTGTCTGCCTCCTTGTTTAGTAGAACTGAAATGCATGCTAATGTATATTTGTAAATAATCTTGTTTTGTTTACAACAATGGAACTGTTCTTACTGTATACTTCATGAGCATTAGAAACACCCACAAACAGTGGAAGTTACTCATGAGGCTGTAGCCTCCTAAACTCCCACTGCATCACGAGGGGCTAGACTGTATTGTGGGTGTTCCCAAGTCCAGGAAAGATGCAGCTGGAGCTAATCAAAGAATGTAAACAAACCTGTGTTTGTGAGGTAACACCAGTAAGGTAGGCAGTCTGTTTTTCACTTTTATAAAGAAAAAAAAAAAGAATCAAACTACCAGCTACATCAGCAATCTTTACAGAATGTTAGCAATCATAAAATATGTTTTTTAAGCTAGGGACACTTTGTGACCTAAGGGGGTTGACAGTGTCCCTTTAATGTAACTCACTAAGCATTTTTCATGGGGACGTGTCTTTGATATTTAGCGCTCAATCCCACCTACCACACTACCCCACAGTTTTACTTTTTTGGTGAGAAACCCTACCTTCAAATTGTGTGTAAGAGTTGAAGTTAGGAAGGATTTTTTTAAAGAACACTTGCTATGTCTCTAGGTGCACTAATTCTTTATACATACAGTATGCATGCTACTTCTGACTGCAAAACAAAATGGTTATATTAAATGCACGCTGAAAATAGAAAATAGACAGTTAAAAATCTAAGTTTCGACCTTAGGTCTTCTTTAGGGAATATCTAAAAGAGAAAAAACAAAGTTAGTGTAGAGGGGAGGTAAAATGAGGGATATTTCCTGAATACGACCTAAGGTCAAAACACAGATTTTTAACTCTGTTTTCTATTTTCAGCATGCATTTAATATAACCAGTTTGTTTTGCTTTTAGACCAAGTGCTGACACAGTGCCTTGTTTTTGTTTTTACATTTTGCATGCTACTTCTAACTGCCTGCACTTAACAAGTCCTGCAAACTATTTACAGTCCAGCTGAGAAAACTGCTCTTGCCACAGGTATGCTGGAGTATCTTGGGTTTGCAACTGCAGCAAAAATGTTCAGATTTTGCAAGCTGAAGAAATGATGGGCTACGTAGGCCATCAGGAGTTAGTACTGTGTGAAAATCCACAGTATTGTGGCTAGAGAATGACCTACAGTATGTAGTGTGAAACCCTACCAGCACTGGTGCTCTCAGCAGACATCATTGCTTTGTACAGTAGTACATTATCCTACAAACATGGCAGACTTTACTAGCACAGGCAGGAGTGGAGCTGCAGCACAATTCTGCACAATGACAGGCAGTGGTGCCGGAACGGTTTGAAAAGTGGTAGGGCCAATAGCCATGCTAGGATTCTGCATCAGAAATAACGCCTTTTAAGGCTTTCTTTCCTGGTGAAAAAAAATGTAAGAATAAATCCACATTTGGGCCCAATATTGAGCTATTATTTATTGCACAAAATGATTGCAATGAAAACTTTGTGCTCACGTAAATGTTTGTGATGTAGTGTTTGTCATGCAGCGTTTGTAGCATTGCTCACTGGAGTTGTAAACCATGCTTGTGTGCATACAAATTGTGTTGGGCAGGCAAGGAAATCAAAGCAGGGGCCGCAATGCAAATGAGCCACTTGTTCACTAATACCTTGATGGAGTCCTTACATCTGGCTTACAAGCTGCAGCGCTCTGCTACTGTTACCATCAGCCTAGGTCATTGACACTCAAAGACTTGCAGTAGCCACCATACAACTGGATGAGCATGGAATGGGAGGGAGATTCAGTGGACACCAGGGAGCAGCAGTACAGTTTAGGTCAGGAAGTGTGGGTGGAGAACATAAGACAACAGGGGAATATTCTGACATTGAGGCAGGAGGGGTCCAGCAGGGGAGGAAGGATGTTCAGGATGCTCCCAGGATCTCAGGTTTTGTGGGAGGGGATATTGCTAGACCAGGTACTGCCTGGAGCCATAGAATGATGAGGGAGAGATGGTACTGCTAGACACTAGAGACTACTTGAAACATTGGAAGGGTATGTGAAGGTAGGGTCAATAGTTTTTGTTTTCAACAGAACACTGGTAAAAAAATTGAATTTGTCATTTTTAAACCAGCATTTGGGAGTAAGTTTTTCATGAAAAACATCACTCTGCACCAGCTCTTTGAATAAACCCCTCCATTTTAAGCCACATTTGTGTACAAAACATTATGTTCTGTCCTACACTTGGGTGAAAAATGGAAAAAAAATTGATTTTAAGATTTTTTCCAAATGGAACTGGCCATTTCTGAAAACAGAAAAATCACTGGCCCTAGTGAAGGAGTGCCACTGACCAACAGGAAAGTCAAAGCATAGTTACAGAGGGGACAGGTCCTCTCCCCTGTGTTCCTGACTGTGTAGCGGTGCCCTCCACCATATGTACACATTAAAATAAAAAATCAGCTTGCTGACTGCAGTGACGAATTGGTCTTATTTGGAACAAGTAGGCCCAATCTCAATAAACAACAAAGAAACTGTGTGTGACAACCCACCTCTCCCTCTGGGCTGAAACAGCTTTTAGAGAGGTGTGTGTGTGTCCTCAGGTATTCGCTGCCACCAGCCGGACTTTCTTTCCGGCACCTCTTTCAAGTGTACAAACTTGAAAAATCACACGTGCAATTGCACAAGTTAAAGTCTGGTAGTGTGTCTCTTTCAGGTGGCGGATGCTACACAGAGTTTACCTTAGCCAGTGGAAAACCAAATCTTACCTTAGAAAAATGACATCAGAGTCACAACTGTTGAGCAAATAAATAGCTTTTACTTAACAGAAAGTGCAATGAGCATTTACAGGAAATGTATTTACAACACAAGAGAATAACACTCATACAGGAAAAGTAAACAAATGTTTTTAAACAACAGATGGCAAAAGAAGAAGGCTATTACTGAAATATACTATCACTAAGCGTACCCTTCCTGTCCTTACAAGAGACACTGGGCCCTGTTCTAACTGCCAGCTCTCACGGACATACCAGGTAGGCTCCAAGCTTATGTTTCCCCTCACAGCTTCCCAAGGCAAGAGAGAGTTCTCTGTCTTACAGAAGCTTATATAGTCTATGGAGACTAGGTCATTCCTATTCTCCCCTTAAATGCACCAACCAACTAACATGTATGTATTTAATTGTCCCAATCAGAGTGAACACCTATTGGTGACCAATTATATTCCCTTTCCCTTAAGTTTATATTTGAATGATCCAATCCATTCAAACTGCCCTGTGTCCGTGTCTGCAAGGTCTGTGTGTGTCTGGAGATGTCCACTCGAGATTTATGACCCAGCTCTTATCTAGCAGCTAGGAATTCCACAAGCTGGTTGCTTCTGGAGGATTTCAGCCTCAGTGTATTTTTTCCACACTGCTAAAAAAATAAGGCATCTACAGAATCCAAACCATTAACTCTTTCCTTCCCATTTCTGTCACACTGTGTACTACCCCTTGATCCACAGACAGTATTTTTGTGGGCTTCTCCTGTAAAACAAATTCTGTCTGAATTCAGTCTCTCTAATTGCATTAATATTTTATAGTGTACATTTACAATATCTAACAAAATTGCTAGTCCATGCCCTTAGACAACTAATCTGAGAGTGAGAGAGAAGCGATTATGGCAAGTTAATAAATCCATTTAGCTTACAGCAGAATGTTTTTTTACCCACATTTGAACTTCTCTGCCTAGTCTCGGTCTTCTGTCGATTCTTAATTTTCTTTTCTCTTTGCGTAAGTAGCAAACTGCTGCAACTTTTTTTATTACTGAGTTTGACCAAATATTTTGGAATGGGAAAGTCAGTTCCTATAGGCCTGTATGACAAAGAGGAGGCCTCCTGGCTTTTTTGACAAAGAGTTGCAGGGTAATTGATTGCCTCTTACAAGGACTGAGGAAATGAGTTGTAAGAGCAAACAATGTTTCCCATTATAGATAAGTTACTTGTTTTTATTTACCAGGTAGGTACAACTAGACAAACCATTTGCCTATTTTCAGGCATGACCTGGGAGATCACAACATTGGAGGTTATCACAACAATATACAAGGTACAGGAGGGTCATTACAATTGTCTAGTAGTAATACAGTACAGGGAAACAAAATCCATAATTTGATATGCATGATGCAAGCTACAGGGCAGTGTATATCAGTAAGACACAAGTAACGAGTACAGAAACAGACTGCATACATTGGAATGGTGAGGACGCTATCTATGCCATTGCCCTTAAACATCACCTTTTCATGCAAGATGCACTGTACAACCCCTTCTGCTGCTTTATTCGCCATCATTTTTTGTACCCACTATTGTACCTTGTATGACCAGCTACACTGGCTTTCACTCAGTTATAAGTGCTCACAGCATATCGGAAAGTAAAAAGTCCTTCTTCAAACAACAGGACTCCATTAATGAGATGCCTTACAAATGGCATCAGTCTGCAGGAGTTTGTTGCCCTGGAAGTAGAACTTTATGCTAATTTTGAAATTTAGAATACAAGCTCAAACTCTGCACTGTAGTCACACTCCCTCTTCTGTTCTCCAATCAGACTTATTTCTCCCCTGAAGAGAGCAGTCGTGTAACAGTCATCTGGAAAGTGAGCAACAGGGATGGGTTTTGGTATAAAGACAAAAGTATAATGCCGAACGAATGCAAAAGACAAGGCTCAAAAAAAAAATCTGTCACAAAATAGCAGCTTTATTTTACTTAGAAACCCCCCCCCCCAAAATAAAACGTGCATATGGCCGGCCCACTGGCACAGAGGCAGGGTGTTCGTCTGCAGTGCCAATGACCCGGGTTTGGAAATGGACTTGTGACGTTGGAGGGCTGGCCGGGGTGAGAAGGACTGAGCATCCTAAAGACTGCTCTCCTTCTTGGGAGTGTCCGGCACACAACAGACCCCTGGTGGTAGCTGGGGATCCATTGTGCTGATGCCATTACCTGAGGGGGATGGGGTGGATGCGGGTCATCATTGCATGTCCCTGCCCCCAGGTACTGCCTAATTCACTAAAACAAATCCCGGCTTCTGAACATGATGCCAGATTCCATTGCCACCCCCGCTGCCTACAGTGTCCGCCAGGGGGGTCTCACTCCCATGGCCCCACCCTGGGAGAGTAGCCAAGGCACGCTATCATGGACCTTGGGGACGGGGGGCACCCACCCAGCAGCCCCTGCTCTGGGGGGGTAAGCCTAGGCATGGGGGGGCGGCACGGATATGGGCTGAGCTCCCTTCAGGGAGAATGGGGAGGGCTGGATTACAAAAATGAAAGAAAGAAAAAATAACATACATATGCAAACCTACTCCAGTCCCCTGAGGAAGCCTTTGTGGTGAAGCACTGGAGTTTTTGATGGCTGGCTTGTTGGACTGTGATTGTTTTACATACTGTATGTATGTTTTTTAGATTTTTTCTATGTGAAATAAAGCTGTTATTTTCTGACGGATTTTTTTTGCTCACTTTCCACTTGTGTACGCACAAGAGTGTTGATTTTTGTTTGGATCCTAGCTTGGATCTGTATAGTTGAGCACCCTCTCCAGTTCTTCACAGAGCACAAACCATTCTCATTGTTTGGAAGTGCGCCAAAGTCATCTCCAGCCCACTGTCTACAACTTTTATATTTAATTTTATCATTTGTTGTTTTTAATTAAAATAGTTTTTGAATACTCTACATTAGTTAGGCTGTTTTGTTAAATAATTTGAAATTTTTTGCAGTTTCTCCAGTTACCAGGGACTGAAGAAGACCACTTGACAGCTTGGTTGCAGCTTAAGAGAACTATCACATTTTGTATAAAAAACTTACGTCGCTTACATTTTTTTCAGAATTAAAGTGCTTTTACTTATTCTCTGATAGAACTATTTTTGGGTTACTGCTTTTGTGACTGGGAACTGATTACTTAGTCGTGACCAGGGAGCATGAGGGGCACCTCTGTAGTAGAGTTCCTTGGGTTGGGTGGCAGAGGACCCCAGAGGAGAGGAAGCAACTCCTGGTGGGGGACTCCATTGTAAGGGGTATAGATCAGAGGGTAGGAAGGGGGGGTTGGCGCCTTCCTAGTGCCATGGCTTGGAGGGGTGGGAAGCAGATCGTGAGGCTCTTTAGAGCAGCAGGGCAGGAGAGAGAGAGAGCTGAATGTCATTTTCCTCCTAGGGACTAATGGTCTGGCTATGGATGAAGTTAGGATAGTGCATGAGGAGTTCAGGGATTTGGAGAGGAGTCTTAGGTAGGTAGATAGCATGCTCAGTGACATTTTCTGAGGTACTGCATGTCTATGACAGGAGGTAAGGTACTCTGTACCAGGAGCTTCAGCCAATGGTTGAAGGAGTGGTGCAGAGAGGAGGGATTCGGCTACATTAGGACTGGAGTCCCATCTGGAGGGCTAAAGTCCTATACAGGGGAGATGGCCTGCATCCATCCAGGAGGGGAACCACAGTCCTCAGAGAGAGGTTTAAATATTATATTGGGGAGCATTTAAACTAGTTGAGGGGGTGGTGGAAGGAAGCAGGGAGACATAAACTGTCCCCCCTCCCCCCCGCAAGCTGAAGTAGTCAGTAGGGAGAACTCTGAGGGAGGGAAATCCCCTAGGGTAGCTGATAGCAAAAACAAAAAAAAAACAAGATGGCTAAATGAAGAGGGATGAGAATGGGGGCGGTCTAGGATTGGGTCCAAAGGTGGTAAGGAGAGATGGTAAAATGGAAAAGGGGGGTTGACAAACAGGGTAGTAGCAGAATTCGAAAGTCCATATGTGCAAATACTCGAAGTATGGGAAATAAAATCCTGGACTTCATAGCCATTGTGGCAGAGGCAGACCTGGACATTGTTGCTATTACAGAGTCATGGTGCAATGAGAACCATGCATGGGATATAGTCATAGCAGGCTACACTTTTTTCAGGAAGGACAGGGAGGGTAAGAAAGGGTGAGGAGTGGCTCTTTAGGTGAGGGATAGCTTAAAAGCAACAGAGATACAGGGAACACAGTGAGGGGTGGAGGTACTGTGGGTCACCCAGGAAATGGGGAATGGAGCTGCTCTTCGCAGTGACATGGTCTACTGACATCCATCATGGGGGGGAAGGGAGGAGATGGATAAGGTTCTGGTGGAAACCATCCAAAAGATGGCACAAAAGAGGGAGGTGCTGCTGGTGGGAGACTTCAATCTGCTGAATGTGGATTGGAGCATCCCAGCTGCAGCTTCAGCAAGGAGCAGGGACATCCTAGACTCCCTGCAGGGGGCATTCCTCAGGCAACTAGTAAGGGAGCCCACTCATGAGGGAGCAATTTTGGACCTTTTACTCAACGGGGACAGTGTTACAGATGTCATGGTGGGTGGCCACCTGGAGACCAGTGATCACCGTACTGTGTGGTTCAATATATGACCTGTGGCAGAAGTGAACCACACAAAGGCAAGGGTCCTGGACTTCAGGAGGGCCGATTTTACAAAGATGGGGGAATGCCTTAGAGATGCTCTGGCAGGGGGGAGGACTTGGGTGGAGTAGAGGAACAGTGGGTGAAACTAAATATGGGGACAGTGAAGCCAAAAAATCCTCCATGTCAGGCAAGTAAGCAAAAGCAAAAGGAATAAGAGACTGCTATGGTTCTCAAAAGAGGTGGCTGGGAAGGTAAGGGCAACAAAGTTTGCATTCAGGAGGTGTAAGGAGACACAGAGGGAGAAGGATAGAGGGGTGTATCAGGAAGGCAGAGGAAGGCTAGGAAAGCAGTCTGGAGCACAAAGGTGCAAATCAAGGAGAAAATAGCCCAGGCAGTAAAGAAAGGAGGCAAGACATTTTTCAGGTATGTAAGGCAAGCAAAAATGAGAAAGACCTAGGGAAGGATTATGAGGCTTTAGAGGGAAGGAGTGGGGGTGTGTGTGGAAGGGGACAAGGAAAAAGCAGACATCCTGAACAAATATTTTTGTTAAGTGTTCATGGAGGAAAGGGAAGGAGAGGGACCACAGATAAGTGTCAGTGGCATTGAAGGAAGGGAGATGGACACTAGTCCATTTACAGATGAGAGAGTCCTAAAGGACTTGCAAATCTGAAAGTGGACAAGGCAGTGGGGACAGATGGGATACATCCACGGATATTGAGGAATCTCAGAGAGGTGCTGGCAGCACCTCTGACAGTCATGTTCAACCACTCACTGGAGACAGAAGTGGCCCTGGAGGACTGGAGGAGGTGGTAGCAGGGAGGAGACTGGCAATTACTGGCCAGTCAGCCTGACTTCGGTAGTGGGAAAATTAATGGAATCACTTCTGAAGGAAAGGACTGTGTAATATCTTGAATCCAGTGACTTACAAGATCCGAGGCAGCATGGATTCACTTAGGGGAGGGCATGTCTAGCAAATCTGATAGATTGCTTTGACTGGGTGACCAGGGAATTAGAATAGGGTGGAACGATGGATGTGGCATACCTAGATTTCAGTAAGGCCTTCATCACTGATCCATATAGAAGATTGTAAACAAGTTGGGCAGTCTAGGATTGGGTCCAAAGGTGATAAACTGGGTAAGAAATTGGTTGGGTGCTAGGCTACAGAGGGTAGTGGTAAACGGTGTTCACTCTGAGGAAGGGAGGGTGGCCAGCAGGGTGACACAAGGATCAGTACTGAGACCTATCCTCTTTAATGTCTTTACTAGTGACATTGTAAAGGGGCTAGATGGGAAGGTATGCCTTTTTATGGATGACACTAAGATCTGCAATAGGGTAGACACTCCAAGGGGGGGAATGAATAGGGATCTAAGAAAGCTTGAGGAGTGGTCAAGAGTGTGGCAACTAAGTTTTAATGTGAAGAAGTGCAAAATAATGCAATTGGAGTGCAGAGACTCAGGGTCTGAGTATAAAATGAGGGGTGTGGTACTGGAGACCACCAAACAGGAGAGAGACCTAGGGGCGATCATATCTGATGACCTTATGGTGGCCAAACAGTGTGACAAGGCAGTGGGGAGAGCCAGTGGGATGCTAGGGTGTATAGGGTGGGGTATCACAAGCAGACAGAGGGAGGTGGTGATACCGCTATACAAATCAGTAGTGAAACCTCACCTAGAGTACTGTGTCCAGTTCTGGAGAGCACATCTTTGGAAGGACATAGACAGAGTAGAGGCAGTCCAGAGGAGGCCAACTAAAATGGTGCAGGGTCTGCATCAAAAGCCCTATGAGGAGAGACTGGAGGACCTCAGTATGTACACACTAGAAGAATAGAGGGAGAGGGGCATATGATAGAGACTTTCAAATACCCCATGTGTATAAATAAGGTTCAAGAGGGAAGCCTTTTTCAGAGAAAAAGATGCTCAAGAACACAGGGTCATGCTATGAAGCTGGAGGGAGTAGGTTCAGGGCAGATGTAAGGAAGTACTTCTTGACAGAAAGAGTGGTGGATGCCTGGTACAGCCTCCCAGCAGAGGTGGTGGGGGCAAAAACTGTAATGGTATTTAAGAAAGTATGAGATAGGCATAAGGGAGCCTTAGTGGTGAGGAAGGGGAAGGCCAGAGATCAAGTAGGGTCTGCAGTGCAACAGCAGGTAGGGAAAATGGGAAGACTAGGTGGGCTAAGCAGTCCTTATCTGCCGTCAAACTCTATATTTTTATGTTTATGTTTCTACTGAAATTCACAGGTCCTATAATTGTTTGGCATGACTGATAGACGCAAAAAGAGAACAGGACCCACAGGTTTTAAAAATAGTGTAAACTGTTTTCAGCTCCTGGCAAAGGCAGACTGCCACAAGGTTTGTTTTTAAAGTGCCTAGGTCCAGATTATGATTTTATTAACGGGACCTTGTTAAATGTTTTGCCTTAAAATCCCCAAAAAGAGGGCTTTAAAAATAGAAAGGTGGAAGACTAGGTTTTTTGGCAAATGCACCTAGCTTCACCTGAGCTCTTTTCTTCTAGGTTGCTTGTAAGAACAGAGAAAGAAGCCTTATCAGAGCAAGGAAAAAGATTAAGGCTTCTTTTGGCTAGGCAGATTCACTGTGCTTTATTATTTTCTTTTGTATTCACAGGGGTTATTACTGTTTGTTGCTAAAATATTACTGCTTTACTTTTCTCTGATTCAGATTGTTGTTGCAGGGTGTACTTTCTGCTGCATTATAACAAGGTGTGGCTACAGGTTTGTGCTTACAGATTACTGTATCTTCTCAGATTCAAATTGTTTTTTGCAAGGTATATCTTTTATTACGGCTTAATTTTTTTCTGTAGCAAACTGTTTTTTACAGGGTATATCTTCTGAGAAATTATTACAGGTGGTGCTTTACAGGTTTTACAGTTTTATCTATTATTAGGATAAGCTTTCAGAGCTATGGCTTTTGTTGTTGGTTGATTGTTTCTTCTCTTACCTCCTTGTTTCTTTCGTCTGTGGTTCTTTTTCAGCAGAGGAAGAGCCCAGCCACCCACCCCATCCCCAACCACCCCATGCTACACACCTTTTATAGGGTAGCACAGTTTTGACATTTCCTGTAGCAAAGCAGGAATGGGAGGATCAGAGGGGTATCCATACAGTGACCTCATTTACAGGGGCACAAGTAATTTAACTTGTTATAACAAGTTATACAAAAACAAACAAAACACAAAATCAAACTTTTGCTTTCATTTTCCTCCTTCTAATTATTCTGACCAGGTTATAAACCCAGCAACTCATCTGGAATGGATTTTATTAACTGCAAGTACTGT
The DNA here is from genome assembly GCA_016271365.2 of Neoceratodus forsteri. Classification (NCBI taxonomy): domain Eukaryota; kingdom Metazoa; phylum Chordata; order Ceratodontiformes; family Ceratodontidae; genus Neoceratodus; species Neoceratodus forsteri. Next base: position 1,373,140,826 of record CM057456.1, read on the forward strand.
GGGACACTTTTCAAAAGGGCATTTATACAGGATTTAGGACACTGTCCTACATACCGGACCATTGGAGATCTAAGGGCTCAGCTCCAGGCAACATGGGCAGAGGTTGTGCACCTCAGTTCGCATATTCAGGAGGAAATATATTGTAAGAACCACCTGCCACTTCCCCAACATCCAACAGAAGTACCTCGACCGCAGAGGGTAGTTGGTCCAGGAGGTTGGAAGGTGGTTAGCAGGGGCAAATCAGGTGCCCCATCACTCAGTGCTCTCCAACGTATCACCTCCACAAACCATATAAAAACTACAAACAGGTATCTGCCTCTATCTTCAAAATCAAACAAAGGGGCAGAGCACACTGCAGAGCAGGACACTGCAGCACAGGAGCTAGCACAACAAAACTCACCCAAACAGAGACCAAAACAAAAAAAGTAAAAAGGAAATCCAAAACACTGCTGATCATAGGAGACTCCATGATTCAGTGAGTTGATTCCTACCTCCAGCCAGGGGTAATGGTCAGATGTCTCCCAGGTACATCAGCATGGAGAGACACTGACCGCATTGCTAAAATCGTGCAGGAAGCAGGAGAAAACATCGATGTTCTGGTACACATAGGGACTAAAGATCTCGCCAGCTGATCAGTTGTGAAGACCAAGGAACACCTGACCAGGCTGGGTGACAAACTGTCATCCATTTCGTCCGGCATCTTCTTCTCTGAGATCCTGCCAGTCTGGGAGAGGGGGGCAGATGGACGGAAGGTCAGAGAAGGGGCGATGGGGAGCTAAACATGTGGCTCAAGGGCTGGTGCCAGGAAAAAGGACACAAATTTGTAGGTAACTGGCAACAGTTTGGGGAAAAAAAGTTCTTTAAATTCAGTGGACTGTATCTGACTAAGGAGAGAGTCAGTGCATTGGGGAAGAAGTTTGATGTCTTTGCAGAATATTTAAACTAGCAAATGGGGAGAGGGGTGCAGCACCCGATACGTTGAATGGAAAGAACACCCCTCCGCCCTCAGCTAGTGATCAAACAGGAGTTCAGCATGTTTGTAGTTCATTTGCATCACCAGGTAAGGAAAAAGGTCTGGCTTCCCATACAACACACAGAGGAAACTCCGGACCTCACCCAACAACTAACACACCAAAATCTGGCCAATGGAAAATCATGTACACAAATGCTCACAGTCTGGGAAACAAGTTCCTAGACCTGCAGGCAACAGTGACAGAGGCTAAACTGGACATAGTAGCCATTAGCGAGACATGGTTCACTAGTAACCACACTTGGGAGACTTCAGTACCCAGCTATGTACTGTTCAGAAGAGACCAAGGTGCAAAAAGGGGGGGGGTGGAGTGGCCCTTTATGTCAGTGAAAATAAGAAAGCTACAGAAATTCAGAATACACATAAGGAACCAGAAGAACTGTGGGCCACCCTGGAAACAGGAAATGGTACAGCCATACGAACTGGGTTTGTCTACAGTCATGTGCATAAATAAGGTTCAAGACCAGGGGGAGGACATAGACACATTACTGTTAGAAGATATACAAAACATGATGGCTAAAGGGGAGGTTCTGATAATGGGAGACTTCAACATGCCAGATACAGACTGGTCAATACCAGCAGGAACATCTGCCAGAACTAGATACATAGTGGAGTTCCTGCAGGGGGAGAGCCTCAAAGAACTGGTACAACAACCTACAAGAGACAGGGCTATCCTAGATCTAGTACTGACTAATAGGTAAAGGATCACAGATCTCCAGGTAGAAGGTCACCTGGGGGCCAGTGACCATCACATGGTATGGTTCAAGTTTGGCCACTAGAACTAAATCATCCCATTCCAAGGCAAAAATATGGGACTTCAGGGGAGCTGACCTTGATAAGATGGCCAACAGGGTTAAGCTAGCCCTGGCAAGAAGAAATAGCGGTGTGGGGATATAGGCAAAGTGGGCAAGCATTGAGGATGCAATACTTGAAGCAACATCCCATTGTGTTAGAGAGAAAAGCAAGAGCAAAAGAAAAAGGAAACCACTTTGGTTCTCAAAAACAGTAGCAGAAAAGTTCAGAGCCAAAAGGCTGGCCTTCAGGAAATATAAGGGAACGCAGAGGGACAAAGATAGGGAGGCATACCAAACTTCCCTAAGGGAAGAAGGAAGGCAGTAAGGCAGGCTAAGGCCCAAACTGAGGAAACACTAGCATGAACGGTAAAAGAAGGTGACAAGACTTTCTATAGATACATTAGTGAAAGGAGAAAGTCCAGAGGGTATTGCTAAGATCAAAGGGGATAAGGGGGAGTGTGAGGAGGAGGAGGACCAAGGAAAAGCATCTATCCTAAATAGATACTTCTGCTCTGTATTTACTGAGGAGAAGGTAGGGCAGGGCCCCACAGCTCAGCACCATGGACATGGTGGGGGATGCACTAGTCCCTTCACAAAGAAAGCAGTCCTACAAAGAGCATGATAAGCTCCAGGGTGGACAAGGCAATGGGACCTGATGGCATACATCCCAGGGTACCATAGCTAGTTAAGGGTGGAACTAGTAGAGCCATTATCAGAACTGTTTAGTGAGTCTCTGAGCACAGGAGAGGTCCCAGAAGACTGGAGAAGGGCTCATGTGATCCCGCTCCACATGAGTGGTAGCAGGGAAAAGGCAGTGAACTACAGACCAGTCAGTCTTACCTCAGTAGAGGGCAAGATTATGGAGACACTCCTTAAGGAAAGGATAGTGCAACACCTGAAATCCATAGGAGCACAGTATCCAAGACAGCATGGGTTTACAACCGGAAGGTCCTGTCAAACTGATCTCATAGATTTCTTTGATTGGGTAACCAGAGTGGTGGACCAAGGGGGAGCAGCTGATGTTGCCTACCTTGACTTCAGCAAAGCTTTTGATACTGTTCCACATAGAAGATTGATTAATAAGCTGGGTAGGCTCGGAGTGGGTCAGAAGTTGGTCAACTGGGTGGCAAACTGGTTGGCAGGCAGAAAACAGAGAGTGGTGATAAATGGTATATAGTCAGAAGAGATGCAAGTCATAAGTGGGGTACCTCAGGGATCAGTCCTGGGGCCACTCCTCTTCAATATCTTCATCAGTGACATTGCAGATGGACTGGAGGGTAAGATTTGTCTGTTTGCAGATGACACCAAGATCTGCAACAGAGTAGATGATCCAGATGGGGTGAGCAGAATGAGAAGAGATCTGGATAAATTGGCAAAATGGTCAGAAGAGTGGCAAGTGGGGTTTAACGCAAAGAAGTGCAAGATCATGCACATAGGGAAGAGGAACCCTGAAGCCACCTATAGTATAGGTTGGGAGGGGAGTTGCTGGCAATCACAAAGGAAGAAAGAAACTTGGGCATCATCATCACAGATGACCTGAAATCATCAAAACAGACCACTAAAGCAGTAGGTAAGGCTAGAGGGATGTTGGGGTGTATTAGTAGGGGTATCACTAGTCATGAGAGAGAGGTAATAATCCCTGTTTACAAGACAGTGGTTAGGCCCCATCTGGAGTACTACATGCAGTACTGGAGGCCGCACCTGCACAAGGACATTAACAAAATGGAGGATCCCAGAGAAGGGCAATCTAAATAGTGCAGGGGCTGCATCAGAAAACATATGAGGACAGATTAACAGAGCTCAATATATATACCGTAGAGCAAAGGAGGGAGAGAGAGGTGTGATATGATCGAAACATTCAAACATCTTAAGGGCATCAACAAGGTGAAAGAGTCTAATATGTTTCAGTGTAAGAAAAATAGCAGGACAAGAGGACACAGCATGAGATTAGAGGGAGGATGATTAAGGGGGAATGTGAGGAAGTTATTTTTCACAGAAAGGGTGGTGGATGCATGGAACGGCCTACCTCAGGAAGTGGTAGATATGAATACAGTGCAGGGCTTCAAACAGGCATGGGATAGGCATAAGGCAGCAATAAAGATGTGCATCAATAGATAGATAGACCATTGACAGAGTACAGGCCTAAGGCACATTCATGAGGTAGAAAAAATAAGCAGACTGGATGGGCCTTGCAGGCCTTATCTGCTGTCAACTGGTACGTTTCAGAAGATATTATGGCTTCTCGGTCTGCCTGTAGTTCACCAAAGCACAGTAAAGGCTCAAAGGAAGCTTCCAATGATGGTGGAAAACATCAGAGGGTTCTTCTCCTCATAAAAGGCAGTTCCTATCAAAGGAGACTGCTAGAAAAAATAAAGCTGCTCAGCCATCAGAAAGGCACAGAAATGATGGAAAAGATATCAGGGTGTCTGATATGGGGAACCTTGATTTGAGTGATGGCAAAAACACAAATAAAAGAGCCTCAGAGCAGGGAATGGAACCAGTGCCTGCTAAGAAAAGGAAAAAACAAGCAAACAAACACACAAAAAAACCAAAAATGGATAACATAACTAAGAGAGATGTGAAAAAAGTAATTCTTCACTGAAGGAGTGATGGATGCCTGAAACAGACTTCCAGCGGAGGTGGTAGGAGCGAAAACAGTGATAGGATTGAAGTGTGCATGGGACAGGCACAAGGGAATCTTAGTGGAGAGCAAGGGGGGGGGCAAAGATCTAGTAGGGTCTGTGGAGACAGTATAGGCAGGAAAAAAATGGGCAAACCTGGTGAGCCAAGCAGTCCTTATTAGTGTTGCTCAGGTAGTGCTTTTATGGATCCTACCACTATCTGTCAGATAGTGCTGGTATCCTGACTTGGATCCTACCAGATATCCTGCCAAAGACAGATGCAGGATCCAGGGTCAGATAGTAATGGATCCTAGTTAGGACCCTGGTATCCTGGTTAGGGTCCATGGATCCTAGCAGATAGTTGGGATCTGGGGCCAGATAGTGATGGATCCTGGTTAGGATTCAGGTAACCTAGTTAGGATCCACAGATCCTAGGGCAGATAATTAAGATCCAGGGTGAGATAGTGATGGATCCTGGTTAGGATCCAGGTATCCTAGTTGGTAGGACCCATGGTCAAATAGTATTGCTATCCTACCACAGCAACTATCTGGCCAAATTGGAGGTATCTCTTCGTATCCTGATTTATAGGATAGTATCTGAGCAACACTAGTCCTTATCTGCTGTAAAATTTTATGTTTCTATATTTCTACATCCCTGCCACTTATGCAAAAGAAAAGGAGAAGGCAGTGGAAGAGAATCAAATGCTCTTAACAGAGGACATGACTAAGGTATGTTAGTTTTTTCAAACCTTTCAGGCTGTAGGAAATCTGTTTAGTATGCCTGCCCCCCCACTCTGATTTCAGACCACTTGCCTGTAGAGGAGAGGGACATGTTATTACAAAGAGGTGGAGGAAGGTGAACCCATAGAACCCAATGGTTCCCCTAGCCAAGAGTCTGGTTCCCCCTCCTAGGTCTACACTGCAGAGGATTATACTTGTTACTCCATGTTCATTAATCAAATGGTCAGCACCCTCAACATCCCATCTCATGAAACAGAGGATGATGAGGAGGAAATGGAGTTCATGGACATGATGGCCTTAGCCTCTACAAGAAGACTACCACTCCCCATCCACGAGTCCTTCCAAAAGGCCACATCAAAAATCATGTCAGTGCCTAATTCAGCTGCTGGCATTGATGACAAAATCAGAAAAATATCAGGTGGACAGACAGGGGTTGGAATAACGCTATGCCCACCATGACCATGAAGGAGTGGTACAGGTAGTTGCCTGTGAGAGGGCCAAGGTGCCTGTCTTCGCACAGCCTCCTGAAAAGGACTCTAGGAAACTGGATACTATCGCCAAACAAGCATATACAACAGCCTTCCTGCAACTAAGGCAGGTAGCTTATTTGGCATATGCAGCCCAGTGCCAGAAATCATTGTGGAATGCAGTGCCGGCCCTAAGTGATAAAGTGAATAGTGAGGTGGCACAGGATCTGGCTGCCATAGCAAAAGTCAGCCCTGGATCCACTAAATACCAGTTCCACATGGTAGTCTGTAGACACTAATGACTCTGCTTCGTGAATTGTGGCCCATGCAGTGGAATTGCAGTTTTCCTTGCTAAGGGCTATTGTCCTTACCCAGAACACTCAGACTAAAGCCTTTGAATTTCCCTTTGAGGAACACTTCCTAGTTGGTGACAGAACAGAGGTCCATATGAAAAAAGGTGGATGAATACAAAATCACTTTTAAGAGTTCCACTGAGAAAGAAAATGCCTCCACATCTTACAAGGCTTAAGAAAGGAGAGGCAGAGACAGGGGTTACTATCCAGGACCCTAAGCTGCCAATGAGTACCAGCCTCAGAGAGGTTACTACAGCGGCAGAGGCAGGAGGAGCTCAAGGCATGCTGCAGCACCAGCCCATAAGCCACAGCAATAACAAAACACCTGACAATTCTGCTTAGGTCACCAGTCAGCCATTGCCAGTGGAGGAGGGAGGCTGACCCACTACTCCCAGGAATGGAAAATAAATTACCTGTTTAAGATTTAAGATATCTGAACATACAGATACCATCACTGCAGTCAGAAGATTGGTTAGGCTCAGTGGATCTGAAAGATGCCTACTTCCACATTCCAGTCAGAAGCAGCTACAGAAAATACCTAAAGATCAGGCTTGGAAACTGCCAGTATCAGTTTGCAGCCCTTCGTTTGGTCTCATTTAAGCACCAGGGGTATTCTCAAAGGGCCTAGGTGGCAACTCACTTAAGAGAACTAGGTGTTGTGTTTTTTTCCTTACCTACTGTAGATCATTGACTAGTCCCAGGAAGGACACAAGGGGCAATTTGCTCCTTACAACAGGTAAGAAGCACCTCAGTGAACCTGAGATTTATAATATATCTGCAGAAATCCCAGGCAGAACCCATATAGGTTGGACTTAATAGCTGCACAGCTACATACCCTACAGAGGAAAGCCTTCCTTCCAGAGGAAAGGGTATCAAATCTGATTGCCAGTGTATAATCCTTAACACTGGGCCATGCAAGGCCTGCAAGGAATTTCCTGTAATTACTAGGTCACATAGCCTCATCCACAACTGTGGGGCAATGGGCCATATTTCAAATAATGGGCATTCAGTACAATCTAAGAGGTCACTGGTCCCAAAGTTTGGACACTCTCTCTAAGTTAGTTCTAGTCTCAAACAGCTTTGAACAAGCAGTAGAGTGGCTGAAGGAGGAATGCAACCTCAGAGAGGGCATTCCCTTCATCCAGCAATCCTCCAAAACAGTACTCACAACAGGTACTTAATTCATAAGGTGGGATGCCCACTTGGAGGGTCTCATAGTAAGTGGTGTCTGGAGCCATCAGGAGACTGAGAAGCACACTAATCTGCTTGAGCTCAGAGCATTTACTGCTGCCAATATAGTGTTTTTCCTCCCGGCTTCAGGGTAGTCAGTCCAAATCTGAACAGACAATACCACAACAATGTACTACATAAACAAACAGGGAGGAACAAGATCCTCCAAACTGTGCACAGAAGGTATGATGATCTGGCTTATTCCTTGGATATAAAGATTTCTGCAATACATCTGCCAGACAAGATCAGCATGCTGGCAGAGTCACTAAGAGAGATCATTTATTTATTTATTGCGATTTCGGAATTAATGCCTTTGAGTCAAAGACTCATTTACAAAGGCTCCACGTTAGAATACATACACTGATTGTGATGCAACATTAGGAAAACAAATGGGGTGATGTACATAGGGTAATTGTGCAAAGTTGAATTACATGGAGTTACATAAGCAAACAATAGATTCAAAAGATGTCATGATACATAACAGGTTACATAACAAGCAGAATACAGCAGTCAGTGGTTTAATACAACATGATTCATAAGAGACAGTAAGGTGCATGGAAGAAGCAGGGTGAAGAGCAGGTGGGGAGAGGCAGGGTGAAGAACCTTTTTCAGAGGAGTAAGGAGTAGGAAGATGGTCCTTTGTCGGGGGGGTTAAGGAGTGGAGGATGGAGCAGGAAGATGGAGGAGACAGGCCGGCGGTGGCCAGTATCAATAACAATCACAGGTACTGACGGAATGGAGGTGATCCCTGAGGAGGGATTTGAAATAGCTGAGTTTACTTTCCATGGAGATGGAACTGGGAAGGGCATTCATCCAGTTCGGGGCCCTGTAGCTGAAAGTTCTTTGGCACAGGGATGGTCTGGCATCTGGGAACAAGGAGCCATGGTTTGGAGGAGCTACACGTATTTCTTACAGCAGGAGCTGGTTTTAGGAGGGCGGATAGACCGGGTGGGGCGCCAAGGGATACCTTTTTAGCCAAGAGGCAGGTTGGATACCTGATTCTACACTTGAGATTAAGCCAGTTAGATAAACTACAAAGGGAACACGTGTGCATGGTATGGTCGCAGCCTAGGACAAGGCGGCAGACTTTGTTGAGGGACAGCCTGAGTCTACTGAGGGAGGAGTTGTTAGCAGCCCCATAGACCAGGATCCCATAGTCTATTAATGAGAGGACTGAGGAGGAGATGGCTAGTTGGAGGGCCTCAGGGGTGAGGCAGTGTTTGTACCAGTGCAGAAGTCCAATTCTGGTATTGACAGCAGTACAGAGGTGATGGATATGTAGGTGGTAGCTAAGGGAGGTGTCTAGAGTGATGTCAAGGTACTTGAAGGTGTCCACATGGTCAAGAGAGGTCAGTTGGGAGTTTAGGATTTACAGGCAAAGAGTTTTATGATTGCTCTGATGATGCGCAGATGGCATGACTCTTGTCTTCTTATAAGTTAATACAAGTCGCTGATTGGCGAACCAGTCCTCAGCCTTGGTGAAAGAGGTTTGGAGGGATTGCTGGAGCATGCAGGGGTCAGGGTGGGAGTGAAAGAGGACCGCATTGTCTGTGTAGAGGATCAGATTTCCAGAGCATGCCACAGGGAGGGTATTTAGGATTAGGCTGAATAGAAGTGGGCCAAGGATAGACCCCTGGGGCACCCCAGACCTCATAGGGAGGCAGAAGAGAGTGTGCTACCTATCTTGACCTGCTGGGATCTGTCTATTAGGTAGTCAGAAAACCAGTTATTGGTGTCCTGAGAAAGACCAGTGTGGGTGAGGGTAGATAAGAGGAGGGCATGGTTAATGGTGTTGAAAGCTTTTGACAGATCCACAAAGACAGCACTGGTGAGATAGCCTCTATCAAGGACAGATTGAGTAGAGGAGGAGAACTCAAGCAGAGCAGAGGTGGTGCTATGGCCTGTGTGGAAGCCATGTTGTTCTTTACAGAGGAGATTGTATTTTGTAAGGTAATCCATGAGTTGGTCTGAGACTATACATTCCAATGCTTTATACGGGGAGGGGAGGATCGAAATGGGACAGTAGTTCCCAGGTGCAGACCGGTCTCCACTTTTGTGGATGGGTGTAATGATGGCAGCTTTCCACCGAGAAGGGACTTTTCCTAGGCATAAAGAGCGATTAAGTAGGTTGGTAAGGGGGGTGAGGACTTCTTGAAGGGTCAGGTGGAGGAGCTTTAGGTCCAATTAGTCACTGCTGTAACGGGAGCCACTTAGGGCTTTCTGAAGATAGGATTTCATGAGTGGACCTTAAACCAGGAAGTGCTGGCTTCAGTCTTCAGGAGATGGGGTAAATCAGAAATAGACTTGTTTGCTTTTTTGGGAGAACAAGCAGCTTCCAAAATTTTGTTGCAGACCACCAGCCAAGGGCACATTCCAAAGTATGCCCTAGCCTGGATTGGGCAAGAAAGTTCCTGTATACTTTCCCACCATTCCCACTCATACAAAGAGTGCTCATACAGCTCAGGAGACAGCCAGCAATAATGATCCTGGTAGTCCCCAACTGGGCTAGGCTTGGTACCTCAGTGCTGCTTACCTTATCCAGCAGGATTCCAATTAACGTGCCACTAAGGTACAACATGCTGGCTCTGTCTCAGGGCAGGATAACATTTCCAGACTTCAGAACACTGTGTATGATGGCATGGTTCTTGACTAGCAAGAATTCTCTAGTTTGAATCTGTCAGAGGAAATGCTAAGGAGTTTGAAAGTTTCCAGAAAACCAGCAACAGGAAAAGCATATCCTTCTAAGTGGAAAAGATTCTCATACTGGTGAGCCCCCAGAAAGATAACCCCAATGCAGGCAAGGCTGCCTACAGTTCTGACTACCTGGTATACTTACAGGCCTTAAGTCTGAGACCTTTTACCCAGAAAGTACATTGGCAGTTGTGTCAGCCTACACATCAGTAGGCAAAGACATGGCCTCACAGCCTGTTTTTAAAAGGTTTTTGTTTGGACCTCAACATCTCAATTCCCCTGTAAGGGGACCAGTCCTTCCAAGGGACCTAAGCATCTGCCTTGTCCAGCTGGTGGAGACTCCTTTTGAACCTATGGCTACAGCTGACTTAAAGTATGGCATATGAAAACAGTTTTCCTGATAGCCATGCCATCAGCTAGGAGGATTAAGAGAACTGCAAAGCCTTTGTACAGATCCAAATTACATTCTCTTCCACAGGGACAAGGTTGTCCTTAGGACAAATAGGAAGTTCCTACCTAAGGTGGTGTTAGACTTCCACTTAAACCAGTCAGTTATCCCTTCCTGTTCTTTATCCAGAACATTCCAGTACAGATGCCCAAACATTGCACTATTTGTATGTATAAACAGAACTAGATCACTACATTTACCAGACAGGGGATGTCAGATCCTAGGGCACACAGCTTGTTTTACCTGGGGAGAGGCTGGCAAAGGTAAACTAGCATCTTAGAAGACTATCTCTTGTTGAATAGTTTCCTGCATTCAATTCTGTGTGACGACGAGGTCTGTGGACCGCCCCCCCCCAACACCAGCAGTAGTAATCATGAAGGTGGGTGAGGAGGCAGAGGGGGCAACCAAGTATGAGGGGTGAAGGGGAGAGTGCAGAGGATGGGCATGTCAGGAAAAGTACAAAAAGTAAGCAGGGAGACATGGAGATGAGGTGGAGGGTGGTGTTGCTCAGTTCTCACAGTCTTGGTAACAAGATGGCAGACATACAGGCTCTCTAAGTGAAGGGGAATGTAGACATAGCAGCAGTTACCTACACCACACCATGACTGGGACCTCTTAATCATGGGTTACAAGTTATGCAGTAGAGACAGGGTGTTAGGCAAAAGGGGGGTGGTGGCTAACATCAGGAAGAGATTACATGCACAAGGGAGAAGCATGAAAAAGGGAATATGGAAACACTATGGATTCAGCTTCAGATCAATAGTGGGAGGATGGTCAGGTTGGGGGTGGTCTACAGACTGCCAAACCAGGAGGAGGAAAGAGACAGGGGGCTGTGTTCACAATTGCTGCAGGAAAGGGGGAGGTGGTAGCGGTGGGGGACTTTAATCAGCTCAAGGTGGACTGGGTTCTTTGTGCCACATTCTGTGCCAGGAGTCAAGTGATCTTGGATGCAATACTGAGAGGGTTTCTGACTCAGGATATTACTGAGCCCACCAGGAAGGGGGCAATCCTTGATCTAGTGCCCACAAATGGGGAGCACATACAAGAGATAATAGTAAAGGAACCCCTGAGGGGTAGCAACAACAGCACAGTGTGGTTCAGGTTGGAGATGGGCAGGGAAAGCATCTCCACCAAGACTGAAATCCTGGATTTCAGGAGGGCAGATTTTAAGAAGATGGGTGTGGTGCTAAGATTGTGCCTAGATGCTGTCAAAGGGGACATGGGGGTGAACCAAAAAGGGATCATCATCAAAGATGAAATACTTGCTGCCACACCTCAGTGTGTTAGGCTTAAGGGGAAGAAATCCATGGCCAAACCACCCATCTGGTTCAACTCTGAGGATACCAGGGCAGTGAGGAACAAGAGGCCAACCTACAGGAGGTACAGGAGACTGCGAGTGAGGTGGATAAGGAATACTACTTGAAGTTGACTAAAGTGGCAGGCAAGGTGCTGCAGCAAGCTAAGGCACAGAATGAACTACAAATAGCTGAAGGGATTAAGAGGGGGGAGAAGGCCTTCTTTCGCTACATAAGCAAAAAGAGGGATAAGGAGGAGGGATAGTTTGGCTTAAGAAGGGGGATGTATAGGTGGAGGAAGAAGGAAGGAAGCAAGGCAGAAGTATTGAATGATTACTTCTGATCTTTCTTTACTGGGGAAAAAAAAGGGCCTGTGTCACCTGGGAAGAAGGCAGCGGGGAGCACAGACATAGTGATAAAATGGATAGAGTGAAGGAAGGACTGCTGGCACTGAAGGTAGATAAGTCCACTGGACCAGATGGCATACACCCAAGGGTGCTAAAGGAACTGGCAGATGAACTTGAGGGGCTGCTGGCAGGCCTGTTCAGTAGTTCTCTGGAGTCGGGCATGGTGCTGCAGAACTGGAGAATGGCACATGTGGTGCCTCTCCACAAGAGTAGACCCAAGGATGACCTGGGGGACTATAGGGTGGTCAGTCTGACCTCAATTGTGCAAGCCTATGGAGACCATATTTAAGGAGAGGCTGGTAAGGTACATGGAAGAGAATGGTCTTCAGGGCAAGAGGCAGCATGGATCTGTGGGAGGAAGATCATGGCAAATTAACCTGATTGACTTCTTTGACTGGGACACCACTGTGTGGACAGGGGACAGGTGGTGAACATCATTTACCTGTACTTCAGTAAAGCCTTCGGTTCAGTGCCCCATAAGAGGCTTATCAGGAAACTGGCAGATCTAGGCATTGGGGAGAAAATGACCAGGTGGGTAGAAAGCTGGCTATGGGGCAGAACCCAGAGATTGGTGGTGGGGGAGAGTTATCCAGCACCAGGGAGATCATGGTGCTGGGGCCGGTGTTGTTCAGTGTCTTCATAAATGACATTGGGGAGGGCATTAAGGGTAAGATGTGCCTGTTTTTGGATGACACCAAACTCCGTGGGGGGTGGAGGTGGACACAGAGAAAGGAATATAAGACCTGTGGGAAGACCTCAGAAAACTTGATAGATGGTCAGGGATTTGGCAACTTGGCTTCAGTGCCAAGAAATGCAAAGTTATGCATATTGGAGCCAGGAATTCTAGGACCGAGTACTACCAGGGGCGGAAGTCCGGTAGCCTCAATGGAGGAAGAAAAGGATCTGTGGGTGGTGATTACTATTGACCTAAAGCACTCCTCACAGTGTAGAAAGGCAGCAGCCAATACAAACAGGATGCTGGGATGTATAGCCAGGGGAATCAGCAGTAGGTGGAGCGAGATTGTACTGCCCTTGTACAGGTCACTGGTGAGACCACATCTAGAATATGGAGTAAGATACTGGTGTCCATACCCTAGGAAGGACATCAGCTTGCTAAACAGCATCAAAAGGAGGGCAACCAAGATAATCATTGGTCAGCAGGAGAAGTCTTATGAGGATAGCTGGGAGCCCTGAGAATGTACTCCCTGGAGGGGAGAGAGAGAGAGAGAGAGAGAGAAAGAGAGAGGGGGATACAATAAGAGACCTTCAACTACTTGAAGGGGATAAATAGAGTGGATAGGCAAGGTCTCTTCAAGCTAAGAGACAACTGAACCATGTGGGGGCACAGTTTAAGGCTGGTGGGGGGTTTAGGAGGGACGTTAGAAAGCATTTCTTTGCTGAGAGAGTGGTGTCCACATGGAATGCGCTGCTGGAGGAAGTGGCCTCAGGTAAGACAGTAGGTGGCTTCAAAAGGGCATGGGATAGACATAAGCAGAACCATGGGACTTTGGGGAGGGGGCAGATGGGGTGGAAGGAAGATCAGGGGGAGCAGGTTCAGTGCCGTAAGATAGGGGCATTGCAATAATGAGCAGACTCAATAGCCCAAATGACCTTCTTCTGCCAGCTCTTTCATATGTTATGAAAAAGCTGGCAAGATACCCCCCATAGGCCAATGAGCACATTCCACAAGGGTCACCTCTGCCTCTGTGAGAGCTACAAGGGGCATCCTCCATCATGAAATTTGCAAAGTGGGGCAGGCACTGTGGAGCACAAATGAGGGCAGATAGCTGATGCTGCAGCTCGAAGTGATCGCTTTGGTATATATTTTAAAACATACCCTTCTGGCTGTTGAACTGCCATAAAACTTTAATTCTTTAATGTTTACAGGGCACTGATTTGTTCTGTCAAATTTGTTGCAAATTGGTAATAAAATGTGGCCAAAATGAGACAAGATCACCCAGGCACGCTCTCAGCTGCTGGATCCCTTTGTAAAAGCAGGTCTGAGCAGCCCATCAATGGGACTTGATCCATCTAAGGCATAGCTGATCTCTATGCTAGAAAGAATTGATGGGAAGACTGACCAAGCTGATACAAAGTTAACTACAATGGAGACTAAGTGACTTGGAAAAGAAAGTTACAGAGACTGAAAAAGGGCTGCTTGAATGCCAACAGCAGTTGGAGCAGTGCGGACTGTTTCATGCATTGGTTACCAAAACTATGCATCTATTCTTTATGGAGGTGAAATCTTAGAGAATCAAGCCTGTATGACGGATATCAGAGTTGTGGTATTTCCCTCCTGGTTTATGCAGGTGAAATTAAAAACGGAGCTAGATACGTTCTTTAATATTGCACTCTGCTGAACTGGGGGAAGTCAAAATGGCGGTTTTGAGGGCTTTCTTTTTGCCACAACATGCCAAGCTGAAGTCATTGGAAGCAGCTCCAACGTTAACACAGTGGTAACAGCCCTACATGATTCTGAAGATAGACTTACACTCCTTCAGGCTGTAAAAATCAAAGGCTGTTTACTTACCGAGGGTGGCACAAAAGAACTCTATCTGGATCTGTCCCTCAAAGATGCAGGAGAAGAAAAATAAATCAATTTCTGCATGCAACAGACTACAAAGTCTGGGCTGTCAGGCTCAAATGGTGTTTCCTGCTCACATTCAGGTGAATGCTTAGGGGAAGAAATATATTTTACTGACCCAGACACTGCAGATGCTTTTACTGTTAAGTCGCTGTCCCAGTTGGAAGGAGATCATGGTTTGGAGAGGGGTTTGAGTGAAGAATTACTTTCTCCTACTCAGTTTGACATATATAAGAACTTGATTTACCAGTGTTGATGTACCTCTGTGTCCCAAGTGATCAATCTGATCTGGCAAATAGCTGGAATTGGACTTGAAAAGACTATGTATGTTTGCATTCCTTCATAGGCATTGTTGTCTGCTTTTACTTTTACTATTACTACTTAATTAACAGCCTGTTGTAAAAAGCAGTTAATGGTCTAGGCTATAAGTTTCTTTCTAAAGGGGAGGTTAGAGAGTAAAATATAGTTAAACATAATTGCTAGACTTTGGTGGGTATGTAATATTCTCTACTGTATCACGTACTCCAGTGACCTCGTGTTGGGAAGTTTGAAGATGGGTGGTGTGACTATTATTGCAGGGTCAAGGATACTTCTGCTGTCTTCCCTACTAATTGGATTTGAAAATTTGTTCCCTCCTACAAGTAGTGGGTATGTTAATATTTAACACCTATGATATTAATAGTTGGTGACAGTGTAAGATGCTACATTATTACTTGTAACATGGCTAACATCAGGAACACGAAATAAAGACAAGAAATTGGTCAAAAAGCATCACATGGTATACTTTGGCGACGGCATTAATTTAGCAATAATGTCCTCAAAGTGAAGTACCACAGTGATCCACAGGCCTTAGAAAGCACTGTAGCACAAAGTGAAATAGTATCCGAGGTGAGTGGTACTTGTCTGTCCCACCCAGCCACCCAAATTCCCATAACTGTCTCTCCCCAACACTCACCAGGAATCTGCAGGTGGAAGCACCAGTGATGTGCATGATGAGAATGGAGCAACTGCCGAGGGACTTCTGGACCCAAACGCACCCTCAGACAGACTGCAACACGAAATGTGGTGTCTGTTAAATTTTCAGCCCTTTCCCAAACATTCCAGGGTAATTTTGGAAATATAGCTGTGCAAAAACGAGCCAGGACACCCTGAAAACATACAAATCACTCCGGAAAGCAAGCAACCTGCAAACAAACGGGAAGCATGAAACCGAGGACAGAAAGGGATTGGAGAGACATGGTACACACACAGAGGTCAGACAATATATTAAATAGATGTACTCGCACATAGTGTAAAGCACAAATCACAGTATGATGGACCTCTTACGGCGGCTATTAAAATAATAGCTGCGCAGATCTGCTAAACTTTCACAAACAAATCTTGAGACATAGTTTCTTTATACATCTGTGTCCTATTGTTTTCACAACATAATATAAATCGCAGTCTGTGCAATGTTCAGAAAGTGCACTAAAGAAATGCAAACAGGAGAAAATCTGTCAGTGTTATTTTATTCACACTATGAAAATCAGTCATACTAACCATGTTCTCCTAACAGCCATATTACAAGTGCATTAAGCCACTCCGATGGTGGCATCTAATGGGGAATTAATGCATGGCTGGCCCATTGTAGGTATGAGGCCGCACCCTCCCAACCATGCATTAATTCCCTATTAGATGCCACCTTCACCATGGCTTAATGCTTACTTAGTGACCTGATGTATCCTGGGTATAGCCAATGCTAAATGCACTGGAATATTGTGATGATGGTATTTTTTTGCTTAATGTGTCACAGATACTTCTGTATAACACATGGTGTATATAATTTCTGCATATGAAAGCAATAAAAATAAAGTTTTATAAAAAAGAAATTTGTATAGCAGCTACCTGGAAAATAGTACACATCATCACAAAGCACTACAGTTTGGATGTATTGTCCAGGAGGGATGACAGTTTTGGAACTGGTGTCTTACAGAACCTTTTTCTTAAATAAGTTTTAGACCCATCCTCTCAATGTACTGCTAGTGAGTCTACCATTTGTAAGGCATCTCACTGATGGATTCCTGTTGTTTTAAAAAAAAAAATCATCGTAGTAATGTTGTTTCTTCTCAGGGGTACATCAGTGAGCCTTACAAGCCCTGATCCTGCCTCCACTTATGGAACCTGAAATAGGCCCACACAAGTATCAGTTCTCATCCTGTGGTTGCTGGAGCATTACTTGTCGCAATTTCTCAACAATTTTAGAAATTGTGGTAATTTCTACATGCTTTGTCTGCTTCATATTATTTGGGTTTTTCAAATGTTACAACTATTTTAGTAGCCATTTAGCCATCACTGCTCCCCTGGCTGTAGAAACAAATCTGACATTAAAACAGCAGGTGGAGTGTGACCACAGTGCAAAGTTTGAATTTGTGTTCTAAATTCCAAAATTAGAATACGGTTCTGTTTCTGGGGGAGCACACTCCTATGAACTGGTGCCATTTGCAAGGCTCACAGATGGATTCCTGTGAAGAAGCAACATTACCTACAGTGAATATTTTTTTCTTACCTGACCACACTGCTTACACCTATTTCTGACTTGGGACACAACGTGCAGTCCACTCGTATGTTGAGAATAAATTCATCATTCCCAGGTCTAATAAGAATTCTGTAAACTTGTCTTCCAGTATAGGATGCTCCAGCTATGGTATAGTTCAACCCTGGGTTCTACTTTACCAACCAGTGCCCCATCTGCCAAACAGTTGCTGAATACTGTTCATGTCTCATTGTGACTGTATGCGGTCCTGAAGCTTATCATAATCCTGCACAGAGCTGCTTCACTCGGTTCATTCACCAGGAGATCTGTCTCTGTATTATACCATGTATTTGGCTGCATATTTACTGTGTTTGTATATGTACATTAGTATGTTACTTTTAATTTATTTATCCTTGTGTCTATGTATTCCAGGGATAGATGGTGGTAGGGGGAGGGAAGTGGAGTAAAACAAGGCATGCTGGTGGAGAAAAGCATGCTTCTACCACAACTGCAGACTGTTTTGCACCTCTGGAAGAGGCGCAGTTACCTGACACTCCCAGGGGAGACTTTTAATTGGTATAGGGGAAGGAACAAGCCAGAAGGGCAGCATCAAGCAGGGCAGATGAGAAGAAAGAGGATGGCAGATACTAGTAATTGCTGACTCAAAGGTTAGGGGCATTGAGAGGGTGGTGTGTGGGAGAGAAGGGGGGGGAGTGATCAGATGCCTACCAGGGACTTTGGGTGGGGAGAGGGAGCCAGAATTGAGAAGATAATACAGTATGTTAGATGGAGGAGCCAGAGGTGCTGGGGTACCCTTAGTTACTAATGGCCTGACCAATCAACAACGAGAGGTAATCAAGCTGGACTGCAGGAAGCCAGGAGATCGGTTGAGGGGGAATGCAGCTTTGTTGTTGAAAGCAACTCTACTGCCGTTTTTGAGTGAAATCAGGCGTGTAGCAAGGACTTGCTATACATAAAATGGTGTTGTCTAGCGGTAGATGGAACCTGTGTAGTTTTTTTGTGCACACTTACCAGGTACAGTTATGTTCCCTGCTTCTCTGTTTCTCAAAGTGTCAGGGGCCCAGCATGTTGCACACTCACATCTCAGGCCAGAAGACCGATAGACTGGAAAATTTGGGGTTCTGCCCCACACAAGGAACTTGGGGAAAATCCCAGTACTGACACTGCTGCACTACTAAGGTGCCGTCTTTCAATGAGACATTAAACGGAGGTCTCATTTGCCTGATCTGGTGATTGTTCAGGTGGATGTCCAAAGATCCCATGACACTTTTTGTAAAGAGCAGGGGCATTGTTTCATTGCAAAATTCAGTAATCAAGCATCAAAAAGATACTTATACATACATTCACAACCAATGAAGAAATAACATTAAAACAGTGAGATAACCAAACATATAAAGCACTATCAACTCTTTAACTTCTTCTATACATAAATTCAACCTACATCTTAGAAATACTCCATTCAATTATCCCCCCTCCCCAAAAAAAAACAGTATTTCTATACTTCCCTCATCTTCTGTTTAAAAAAAATTCTCATCACATCCTCTAACATTTCTAAGGGAGATAATAACGCTATTCACAATTTTTGTATGTGTTGCAATATTTTGTTTCATAACCCAAGTACACCATGCTTGCCAATTGTAATATTTGAAAAGAGCAAATATAATTTTCGACGTTCCTACATCATATTTTCCCAAGGATTTGTCATACAAGCCAACAATTAATTCATGATAAATTAATCTCATACATAGACTCCCTCCATTCGTTTGCTATATGTTGCCAAAAGGTTTTGATACATGAACATTCAAAGAATATTGTAAATGTCCCTGGGTTTCCAATATTCTGGTCGCAGCATGGCCTGGCACAAAATCTCTCCTCAGTTTGCTTATGTTTATGATTATTCGTGACTCCTAACTTAACATGGCTACACAACCAAAGCACATCCCAGACCAGTTTGGGCATTGTTTCATTTCCCAATTGTGTCAATTCTGCTTTAACCTGTGCATTTGGGTAGTAAGGGAAGCTGATGTCACCCGAAAATTCATTACCCATAATCATATTACACAGACCTGTCTTAGAAATAGTTTGCATATTTTCATACCCAGTCCCCCATTTTGTCAGTTTTTGCACAGTTGTTCTGATATGTAAAGGAACCCATTTAATTTTCGTCAGTTTCCTTCTGTTTTAAAGATTTCCATGCCTCCATGGATGGTGCTAACCACTACGGCATAATTCCAGACCATATATGTCCTCCTGGCTGCATTGCTGTGCAAATATTAGTGTAAACAAAGATACTGAAATAAAATATATTATTTTTAGACCTGTAAATAACCTCCATTTTTACAATGTTCAGCCTGCTGCCCCAAAATGTCTGAAAAAATATACTCAGCAGTCTTGTTTCTAACTGTAGTGGTGGTGGTGGTGGGGGGGGGGATATAACTGAAATATAAACATACAGGCAGAAGTATAGTTTTAGTCAGAAAAAACCTTTTCTGTTTGGATATTGTGCTTCCCTCCAGCTGGCTGAAACCATATCGGCTGTCTGCAAACATTTCTCCCAGTTTTTAAATAACATCTCCCCTTTTCCAGAATAAATTCCTGAGGTATGTATATCTTCCTCTGTGCTGTTTACCATAGCCAATGTCTGTTTTTCTGGAATGGGTACTGCTCCTATTGTTTTGCCTTTACATTTGCTATAGTTTATCCTGGAGCATGATACTTTAGAAAATTGTCCAAAAATTCCCAAAATTTCATTTTCAGAAATATTTTTATCATGTGTGAGAACAACATCATCTGCATATGCCAGTACCTTAGCAGGCGGGCAGCTGTCATGATTCTGAAGATCTGGGGCCAGATAGTCAAAACTTAGCCCCGGGGCAAAACTGGCACTGCACGGCATGCTAAATTAGCCCAGTACGATTAACATGCTATATTTAGAGGAATAGCTCTGGGGCCAAACCTGCTGAATATAGCATGTAAAGGAAGCAGTGAAAACAGGGCTGGGAGTGCAGTGCAGAAATAGCCTGGGAAATAAGACAGCTCTGAATATAGCAACAGGAAAGGCCAAAATGCAACAGCAGCTGAGTGGACACAGAGGTAGAGTAAGTCAGAGTTGCAGTTGGTGGACAAGGTTTGTGATAGCGATGACGTGTTGCACAACAACTGCAAACAACATTGCAGGCCACACACTGCAGAACTGTGCTATGCTTTTGAGAGGATTGCTCGGGGCTAACTCAGTTACACAGTGCTAACACATTAGCCAGGTACAAACACGTTAGCCCGGGGCCAAAGTTTGCTATATTTAAAGTCCCTATGCAAATAAGCCTTCTCAGGCAATCCGTGGGCAAACAGCCACATTAGCATCTCATTATGGCCTGCTTTGCATGCAGTCCCATGTAGTTTTCCCGGTGCTATTGCATGGAGCACGCAGCTCCACTTGCAGGGTGGAATGGAAGTACAGGCTGGAAGCTGCAGACCGGGGTGTGCACACAGCTCCACCTGTATGCCGGACCTGAGAACAGCCAGGTAGCTGCAGGCAATGGGTGTTGGCAGGCTAACTCAGTGCATAACCCACACCCATACAGCACTGTAATGAGGGACACAGATGTTCAGAATGAGGGTCAATGAGGGACACCATTCCCAAGAAGGAGGGACACATACTCAAACATGGAACTGTAGTACAAATATTGAAAACTCCCACATTTACCAGCGTGCATAGTGAAATAACATTTAATGGCCATAACTTCACCACTTGTAATGATTTTGACCCAAACTTGTCAACACAGCCTTCTAATTACCCTACCTAATGAATAAAATGACTGTCCTTAGGCAAATCCTGCTCGAAAGGTGAATTCACCAAGCAATCGTGAAATCACCTTTATGGCAGGAGTTGTGGAACAACAGTCATATTGGTTATGAAGTGGGGTTCCCAAAAGGCCATGGTTAAAATTTGGAGTCATAATCATGAAAACTGCCAAAGTTATGTAAAGGTCGAAACCCCATTGAAATACACTGAACTGCATTTACCTTAGTTGCTCATATTGCAGTCCCCAGTTCAAGCAGCAAGATGTGTCTTCCATCGGGAGAACTGTTCACAACCCTGGGACCTCTTCAGGTGAGTGATGGTGTGTGAGGGTGTCAAGGGGGTGTGGGGAGGTGCTTGCACAGTGGGTGGTCAGGTGGGGGGGGCTGCGGGTCAGATCGACGAAGGATGTTTTCATTTTTTTGTACAGGTTACAAGAACATTACATTGAGGGATGGTTTTCTTTATTGCTGCATACACTATACAAATGCAAACCACTACCCTCCAATGCACCGGGGAACAGAGCATGGTGGGGGAACAGAGCATGGTGGGTGGGACTGCATGCAGAGGGAGGGAGGGAGTGGGAGGGATGATATTATTGCAAGGGACTGGGAACAGGAGGTGGCGGGTGGGTGGGACTGCACGCAGAGGAGGGAGTGAGAGGATTACATTTGATCACAAGTGGACCAGGAACGGAGGGTGGCAGGTAGGAATGCATGCAGAGGGAGGGAGTGGGAGGGATTACAGTTGATCTTAAGGGGACTGGGAATGGAGGGTGGCAGGTGGGACTACATGCAGAGGGAGGGAGTGGGAGGGATTACAGTTGATCACAAGGGGACCGGGAATGGAGGGTGGCAGATTGGACTGCATGCAGAGGGAGAGAGCGAGAGAGATTACAGTTTATCACAGTGGGACTGGAAACGGAGGATGGCGGGTGGAATTGCATGCAGAGAGAGGGATTACATTACAGCAAGGGGACAGGGGACCAGGGAATGAAGGTGGCGGGGGGGCAGAATGTATGCAGTGGGAGGGAGACTACCAGGGCTGATTATGTTGACATGGGTGTCGGGATCCAGGGGGGCTGGTGTCACTTGACTACAGGCCTGTGTATGCATCAGGAAATGGGAGTTCGGCCTCCCCTGAGTGGCATTACCGCATTCTTTTTGCTGGCAGTAATCAGTGCCACGCTACAGGTTATGCAAAACACTGTAGTGCGGTGCTGTTCTTCTGAATATGCTGGTGCGCCGGCATTCGTGGCCCCTCCCCTGCATACATTAACTTTTAGCATCGGTGCTGTAACAGAGCGGCGATGCTAATTGTCCTTCTGAATATTGCAGCCAGGTGCAAATTCAGCACTAATCCAGCACAACGGGTTTGCGCCCAGTGCAAAGTTTTGATATCTGGCCCCTGTAATCTTATTATCCAAAACAAAGTGCCTTAGTAATGGGTCAGTACTAAAGATACAAAGCAATGGGCTCATCAGGCAGCCTTGTCGAACCTCTTTCTTTACAAGGATGCTTTTACCCATCTATCCAATAACAAGGGATCACTGTTGCTTTGACTTATAAAATGTGAATCCATTCAATAAATTTGTTTGGAATCCCAAATGCACCTAAGGAGCTAAATAAATATTCAGGAGAAAGTTATCAAATGCCTTGTCTTGATCTAACGCTATCATATATCCTTCCAATTCATCTATGTTCCGTTTATAAAACATCTCCCTTAAATGTAACATATTATCTTGAATTTTACAGTTCGGGAGGGAACATGTCTGATGCATTCTAAGTGTCTTGATATCTCACTAGTTCACATCTCATCTAGTAGCCCCTCACTAGCTCATCTAGTAGCTAAAATTTTCCCTGAGATTTTGAAGTCAGTGTTCAGTAAACAGAGATGTCTCCTGTTCCCTAAATCAGTTGTTATTCCTTTCTTATGTATGATCACTAAAATGGCCTGTATCATTGAGCAGGACAAAGTGCCTGACTCTAAAACAGAATAATACAATTAATGCTGGGTCCAGTTCCTTTTCAAAGGCTTTATAAAACTCTGCACTCAAACCATCCCTGCCTGGAGTCATATCCCTATGCAAAGAAGCAATGGCTGCTTCCATTTCCGCATAATTTGTTTTTGAATTCTGCTTTTCCCCAAAATCCTCATGAAGACAAGCTTCTGCTTGAGTCCCAAAAGTTTTAGAGGCATACTTTTCTACTTCTTTTAGCATTCTTTCTGCTAAACTAACAATATTTCCTTCCTCTGCTTTAATTTTCTTAAAATTATTTTTTTTTGTCCTTAAATGGGTCAAATATTTGTTTGTTTTTACACTGCATGCCAAACCACATTTCCTGGTGCAAAGATTGTGCCTTCTTATATTGCAGTGAAAACATTTTTCTTTTAACCTGGCTAATTTGGCTACTATAATCTGATCATTCTGTCTTTGTTTTAGTGATTAATTTTTACAACTGCATTCTAAGGCTTAGATATTTCAAATATTCCTTATTAGCCATTTTACCTGAGAAATCATGAACAAATTTAACAAAGGACTATTTAGTATCTTCCCACCATGTTCTAACATTGTCACAAAAACATAGGACAGAAGTTCTATTTCCACTTTTTAACCAGTGTTTCATTTTCTAATAGAGTACCATTCAAACGCCATATTTCCTTATGGCAAAATTGGCCTATTGGCCTATTACCCCAGTTAATCTTAATCTGCACTGCCCTATGATCTGCGTACTCATAATCCAACACTTCAGCATTGACAATTTCTATCGTTTTTGATATAAAAAAAGAAATTAATCCTAGTGGAGTGTGTTCTACGAAATATGTGTTACCGTCCTGTTTTATTAATGATTCTGTAGGAAACTACCAAACATGCATCTTCATTTCTGTTAAAGTATTTGAGTCACAGAACATTTTTGCTGTTTGGAGGCCTCTATCCTCATGCTGTAGCCCACAATTAAAATCCCCCCCATATTATAGTTCTTGAAGTATGTAAATATGGCTGGACTTCCCTAAATAGTTGCTTTGAAACTATATTATGTGATGCAATGGCTCACCATTTTAAATGAGTTTTACTCAATAGTCTAACCCTTCAATAAAATGAAAAATGTCATAATTAGTGTTATCCTACTTGAATGATACGAAATATCTAATAGCAATGCTCTGCCAAGGTGAATATCAGCTAGTCTGATAACTTGCAAGTCAGAATTGTCAAACAAAATTCCTATACCTTCACAAGTGTTGACCCCTGCATACAAGAAGCTGGCACCCTTAGTCAACATTTTAGTAGCTTGGGTAATTTCAAGTGCAGTTTTTAATCTGGTATCCTGCAGGCATATAAGCATCACTGCTACTGGAAGAGGAAAAAGCTGTTAATCTTTTTTGTAGCTCTTTATACTATTAACATTAAGGATGATGTTATCTAAAGATAACATTTATAGTGGGGTAGAAAACAGTTCTAAGTCCTGTGATGTTAATTACGCTGAGATCGTGTTTTCCATTTTATCCTTTTCACTGCAGAGGTTTCAACTGGGAATTCCTCTTGATCAGAGGAAAAAACTATGGATGGTTCTTCAAAATCATCTTCCTCTACTTCCCTATCCCCCCACCCACTGCCTTCCAGGAGCAATTGCAGCATATCTATTCTTCAGAGACAGACTGAGGCTGCTCCTGCCCTCCTACTAGTACTTCTCCTGTCTATATCTGTATCTTCTCGCCAATCTTTGTTTTTCTGCCCCTGTTCTTTTCGTTTCCTGTTTCTATGTCTCTTTTTTTTATCTAATCTGTGTAAAAGGTTGTTGGGGAGTGGGGGGCATATCTGAAGTACTCACACTAGCTTCAGGTTCGGTTTGCTGTACATCCGAAGGTCCTGCTGAGTTATCTACTATGTTTGTAACAGAATAGGACAGAGAACCCTCTTCTCTTCCCTGTGTCCTATTTTGTTGGAGTTCAGCTGTTACAGCCTCTTGGGGTAAATCTGTCACAGAAACATCTGTTTAAGGCCTCACCATCTGCTCTCTGTGTGATGTAAACTTATCCTTCCCCGAAGCTTGTTTAGCTTCCTGTTATTGTGCCCTTGCAATTAATGTGTCTTGAGATATATTATCATCTCTATTGTGTAAGGCCCACGGGCATCGCACATAGGAGTGCTCTCTCCCCTTACATAAATGACATCTACATAGGTTTGTTCAGGCTGGAGCCAAGTGACCACAATCTAAACATTGAGTACATTGTGGGGTATCACAAGCATTACTCAAATACAGCTGGGATCCACATTTGTGGCAGGACTTTAGTTGTCCTTGTTAAAACAAGAATACCCCTCTCTCTCTGCCTAGGTAAAAACTGCTAGGAAGATGTACCACTCCATTATTCGAGAAATACAACCTACTTTTCATCATCCACCCCCCCAGTCCATATATGCTGGTCATCACTAGTTGGTATAGGCTTATCTAAGACCTAACACTGCTGTTTTAACCAGATTAGTATATCTGAAGTATTGACCTCCCCCATCATTTCTGAAGGAAACTGTAATGATTCTGATTGTGGGTTTAGTTAAAGGAATGACAAAAAAGGGGATACATATATGGGTATCTTTTAAAGTATTATCCTGGGCCCAAAATGTATCTAAGCTTGACTAGAGAGAAGGACAGACCAGTGCTGCAAGGGAACAGGAGGGTAGAAAATGGGGGGGGGGAGGGGGTCACAGATGCTGTAATACAGAAGGACAGGGTACATAAGGGCCTAAGTGCCTGAAGGTGGGCAAATCCCCAGGGTCAAACAGTGTACACCCAAGGGTCCTAAGGGAACTGATAGAGGTACTAGTGGGCCTTTTGGTAGACCTTTCACACCTCTCTGGAGACCGGGAGAATGCCCTGGCACTGGAGTCTGCACATGTGGCGCCTATCCATTAAAGTGTTGCAAGGGATACACCAGGGAATTCCATGCCAGTCTTCCTGACTTCAGTATTGGGAAAACTGATGGAGACTATCTTGAACGAGAGACTAGTGTTCTGTCTCAAGGAAAAGAAGCTGCAGAATGAGAGGCAGCACAAATTTCTGTCAGGAATGTCCTGCCAGGCCAATATGGTTGACTTTTTTGACTGGGTAACCAGGACAGTGGATGGGGGCCAGGTAGTTGATGTTTTGTATCTCTACTTCAGCAAGGCCCTACACTCTGTGCCTTATATGAGATGACTGGTCAGGAAGCTGGAAAACTTTGGGGTGGGGGCCAAGCTTGCAGATGGGTCAAAAACTGGTTGCAAGTTAGAAGCCACAAGGTGTTTGTCGGGGAGGGGGGATTCTTGTGTAACCCCTAGATGGCGCTATCCCAGGGGCTACTACCCCTGCCTGATTTGCCACTAACAGGTTGAGGGGCCTGGATCCAATGGCGGGTGCCTCCACCCAGAGGTCAGGGTTTGCAATAGTTAAACTAACTTGGTCACAGCCCTCTGGGACACTGCAACCCCCCTTTCTTCCCACTAGTGGCCCACACAATATATCAGAATTACCTTCACAGTATACACTTACCCCAGGTCTGGTTCCGGCACTGGGACCTCCTGTGAAATGAGATACAGTGCAACAATCACAGTACAGTACTTTAACATAGACAAATACCTCAGGCAGTATAACTTGGCTGAAACAAGCAGCTCTGATTTATTTAGGGGATATAACAAGGACAGGGGAAATCAGGTTAATTAGCTTATCACTCTAATAATATCTACCTATGGCTCTGTGCACAGGCCTATCCCTATCAGTTACTGTCCCTGGGTACCCAAGCCCTAGTGGCTAGTCCAAACCGTGGCAGCTGGTAGGGCCCTTTCACACAGAGAAAAGGAGAATTAAACAGTCAGCAGTACAGTAATTCCATTTGGATTTAATGTGGCAATTCAACAGGAGCGACCCTGAATTAGTACTCACGACCTCCAAATAAGATAGGGTCCTTCAATGTCAGAGGCTCACTTGAGGTACACAAACCTCTTCACACATCCATATAAAAGAAAGCACTATACCAGGCAGGCTGCATCTGTATCCCGATCGCAATTACTGCACAATACCCGGGAGAACACACAGCAGATTCAGTTCCTGACAGACAGAGTGCAATTTTCAGCAATTCTTCCAGTCTTCTACAGGGTGAGCCTGGTTTCTACTTTCAGAGATCCTTTGATTCTTTTCACAGGACGGATTCAGTCCAACAAGCTGTTACACATGCTGCAGACCGGAACTCTGGGCCTTACACACGTTTTTGACTAAAACTGCACACTGAAAAAGCACAGGGCTCCTTCCTTCTTCACTGCCAAAGCTCAACTGAAACTCCAACCGACAAAACCGGGCACTTCCTTTGAGTTCCTCCCAGTTCTTGACTGGATTGGCTGTCACTCACAATAGACTGCTGCTGTTGGTCCAAAAAGGCACTGAAGTCTAAACTACATCTCCCAGAGTCACTGCCCATACAATCCTCTTGTGGCTGGCTCAGATTATGAGTCCAAGTTCTGATTCGTCCAAGGCACCATTTTAGAGCTAGCTTACCCCACACTGATTGGTCCAGTTCAGCAGTTCAAAACTAGAATGGGGAACTAGCAGACACAGTTCTGACTGCAAAGAAAGCAGGTTAGACAAACTGTAATTTCATTATTACTAAATAATTTCTGGCAAACAGTTACATCTTTCAGATAGGTTCCCTTTGCACTCCTAGTGACTGCAAAAATGAAGTGAATTGGCAGCAGCTTGAGTGGTACTCAATCAAAGAAACACACAGTCCCCCATACAAACTAATTATGTCTGCAAGCAGACAGCTCTTAAAGAGACAGTACCAGAGGTTCTAAAAACACTCACTGATAAATGGCTTAAATGGCAAACACCATTCAGGCTTGGAGCATTCAAGCAAGCTCCTGGAAGTCTTTTGGGAACCCCCATTTGCAGGGGGGTTACACTTGAAAGTTAAGCCAGTGATAACCTGGGTCCCACAGGGCTCAGTGCTCGATCCGGTGTTGTTTTAACATCTTCATAAGTGGCATAGCGGATGGGTTCAATGGCAAAATCTGCCTGTTTGCAGATGACACAGAGCTCTGTGGGAGGGTGGACACAGAGGGGAGGCAGGAACTCCATGGAAGACCTGACTATGTTAGATGAGTGGTCTGGCATTTGGCAGCTGAGGTTCAACACTAAAAAGTATAAAGTTATGCACTTGGAGGGCGAAGAGTGCAGAGGCCAAATACTGGTTGTGTAGTGTGCAAGTATCCAAATCAGAGAAAGAAGAGGACCTGGAGTTATCATCACGTGTGACCTAGCACACTCCGCACACTGCAGGAGAACTCCAGCAAAAGTAAATACTGGGCTTGTTGCCAGGAGGATTACTAGCAGGAAGGACGGAGGTCATACTACCGCTGTACAGGTCACCAGTGAGACAACAGCTGGAGTGCAGTGTTCTGTGCCCTTATTTTATAAAGGATGTTAACTTGCTGGAGACAGGCCAGAGAAGGGTGACCAAGATGATTAAGGGTCAGCAGGGCATACCTATGAAGAGAGGCTTAAGGGGCCCATCATGTACTCTGTTGAAGACAGAAGGGAGATGAGGGATATAATTGAGACCTTCAGGTGCCTAAAGGTATTAACAGGGTGAATACTCCGAGCCTCTTCAGCCTTAGTAGGAACAAGTCCATTAGTGGTCATAGCCTAAAGCTGGTAGGGGGAAGATTCAGGAGAGAAATGAGAAGACACTTTTTCACTGAGAGTGGTGGCCAAATGGACTGAGTTGCAAGACGAGATAGTCTCCCTGAAAATGGTAGATAACTTCAAGATAGTATGGGACAGAGTGATGAAGAAAGTTCTTGGTGGCAGAGGGAAGCAAGGGGAGGACTCAAGGGGGTCAGGGGGGCTTGTGGAGGGAGGGAGATAGTTCCCTTTGTAGATGGGGAGGGACCTGCACAATTGAGCAGACCAGACAGATCATAAGTCCTTTATCTGCTGGCATATTGATATGTTTGTATGTAACAGCAAAAATAACCTAGAACAAAAGTTTACATCCCTACAGAAATAGAAATGGAGTTTACTGTTTGCAAGTAAGCAGATTAAATGTACTTGATGTAAGGGTGTAGTGTTCATTCAAATCCTTTAAGCTTTCTGTAATCCCCAGGTGGTGCTATCTCAAGGGCTACTACCACTGCCTGCTTAACTACTGACAGGTTGAGGGGCCTAGGTTCTATGGCGGGTGCTTCTATCCAGAGGTCAGGGTTTGTAATGGTTGGTCTAGTTTGGTCACAGCCCTCTGGGACACTGAGATCCCCTTCTAATCACTCTAATGGCCCACGCAATACACAGGAGTTACTGTACCAATACCCCATATGTACACACTGTTCATTCATAAGGTACCACTTACCCTCGAGACTGATTCGCAAGTTCGTCTGGGAGGACCCCCTGAAAAATAAGGTTAAGCAGCACACAATTAATACAGTGCTTGGCATGAAGGTACTGACACTTCAGACAGTTTAAAGTTTAACAACAACAAATCTGATTTATTTAGGGAACAGTAACACGGGAGGGGAAAATCAGGTTAATTAGTGGCATTAAATTACAGTACTGTGCACACATACAGGGTCTGAAAAGTCACACTCTGTGTACCCAGGTTGGGGGGGGGGCTAGCCAGGTCCATTGCGTGGGGTTGGCCAGCAGATGCAGATGGATAAGGCCCTGTAGAGGAAAATACATGCACAACACCCAATGGTAATCCGGAGCCGGAGGGCTCAGTCCATGAAACAGTGAAACAACAAGAATTAGATGACACACTTGTGATTGAAAAACAAGCTGCAGGGAAAAACCCTGATTTGTACTCACAACACCCAAGCTGATGATCAGATGGAGAATGTCCCTCTAGATTGCCAGAAGAGCAGGGCATGAGGACAATGTCCTTGTGACTGGGCCACACTGCAGTTGATAGCAAACGGATGTAGTCCGAATTAAGCAGGGGTTTACTTCCAGCTTCAGCACACAATTCACTGTACAGGGGATTTGAAATAGCGATTCCCCACAAGCACTATGCACATTTATATGTAAAAGGAAAGTACTATACCGGCCGGCTGCTCCTCGATCCCGATCACAATTACTGCAAAATACCCGGGAGCACACACAGCAGCTTCAGTTCCTGACAGACCGAGCGCGATTCAGCAATTTCTCCAGTCTTCTACTGGGTGAGCTTGGTTTCCACACTTCTAGTGCTTCTTTCTCCGCACAACTCAGATTCAGTCCAAACTGGCACTCACAAAGGCTGCAGACTGAAACTCAGGGCTCACACGTGCTTCCTGCGCAAAAGTATACACAGCAGAAGCACACAGCTCCTTCTCTCTTCACTGCCACAACTGATCTGATCTTTCCAGTCACAGAGCAGGGCATTTCCTTTAGCTCCACACTATTCTGTTGGCTGATTCAGCTGTCACTCACAATAAGACTCCCTCTGTTGGTAGAAAAAGGCGCCAAGGTCAAAACTACATTTCCCAGAGTCACTGCCCATACAATCCCCTTGTGGCTGGCTCAAATTAAAAGTCCAAGTTCTGATTCATCCACAGGCTCCATTTTAGGGCTCCCTTAACCCAATTGACCCCGCTCAGCAGTTTAGGTCCAAAATGGAGAGGTAACACACAGAGTCCCAGCTGCAATAAAGGCAGGTTAGACAAACTACAATTTTGCTAATGCTTTAAATGATCACAGACAAACAGTTACAGCTTTCAGATGGGCTCCCCTTTGCACCTTCAGTGACCACAAAATGGAGCGATTACTCTGCAGCTCGGACAGGATTCGAGCATTAAATACACAGTCCCCCCCATACAAACTAATTACGTCTGCAAGCAGGCAGCTCTTAAAAAGACAGTACGTGGAGGCTCAAATAGCACTCACTTGCAACCACAGCTAAGCAGCTCAGACTCTGAACACCACCCAGGCTTGGGGCATTCAGGCAAGCTCCTGGAAGACTTTTGAGAACCCCCATTTGCAGGGGGTTACATTTAGCTTTCCCATCTCAAGCTATTAGGCGGCTGCATCACTGTGCTAAGCTCATCTCTAACTACTAGCTTGGTACGCTCCCTCCTTATCTTACCTCCTCCCTTTCCGCTCCACCCACACTCTCTCACGTTCTCAGATCCCATGACCACAGAACCCTGTCAGTTTCCCGGAGATCCACCTTAATTGGCCAGTCCTCTTTTTCCTACCGTCTCCCAATTTTGTGGAACTCTCTCCCTACACAAATACGATTTTCCTCCTCACCTGGCTCACTAAATAAAGCACTACATAATTTCCTTTCTGTTAATTTTACCTGCCTCTAATTTTTCCCCACCCCTCCTAGTCTAACACCTTGTCTGCTGACCCACATGTCTAAGCATGACCTAACACCTTGTCTGCTGACCCGCATGTCTAAGCATGACCTACTTGTAGCCCTTTTATATTTTCAAGCACTTAATCTTGCTCCTCGTTTTATGTTTTTGTAATCTGGTTTCTGTTGTCTGTCTGCCTAGGAGCCTGAGTGTCTTGCCAGGATCTACTATCCTACTCTGCTCCTCTGCTATTCTCCCTACATAGAATTTTTACTTGTGCATATAGGCCTTAGTGTTCTCCATTCTCATGAGACACCTCTCCCACTCTTTTGTTAATATGCTGTGTTAATTCCTAAATTGTATTTGTCCCTTAAATACTTACCTACTGTTACTGCTAAAGCGTTAATTGTCCTATCTGTATATTGCATCCATGTATGCTTTAGGAGCAATTTGTACTCACTATATACAGGTCATCCTTAAGGTCACAGCATATGTTGAAACTAGCTACTTTGTAAACTATGCCTTATATGTTATGTGTGATTTGCTTGTACAATTTTGTATGTTTTGAAACTCCCACTCCCTCTCCCACAGGTTGTACCGTGAGACGAGCAACTTGTTGTTCAGTGTACCTTACCTAGAGAATCTTTTCAAGAAATAAATAAATTAATCCAGTATCCAGTAGGCTAGCTGGATTTTAGGGGGGCAGACTTTGGGAAAATGGGGAGATACTTGAATGAGGCATTAAGGGGAATGGAGCAGGAATCAGAGGTTGAGGAACAGTGGGCAGTATTTAAAATGGGGATTACAAGAGCAACAGAATTAGGCATTAAGCAGGTTAGCAAGAGGAAAAGGAAGAGGAGACCATTATGGTTTTCCAAAGAGGTAGCAAAGAAAGTGAAAGCCAAAAAGATTGCATTCAGTCAATACAAAAAGACACAGGCAGAAGGAGATAGGAGAAGTACCAGGAGAAGCAAAGGAGGCAGGGAGGTCAGTAAGGAAGCCAAAGCTCAGACAGAAGAACACATTGCAAAATCAGTGGGTAGAGGGACAAAACCTTTACAGGTACATAAGTGAAAAAGAAAGGCAAAGGGAGGATAGTGAGACTGAAGGGGAGGATGGGGCCACGTGGAGGATGACAACAGTAAAGCTGACATATTGAACAGGTATTTCTGCTCAGTCTTTACTGAGGAAGAGAGGAGGTAATGGGTCTGAAGGGAGTACAAGTGGTGAGAATGGTGCAGAAATGGACACAAGTCCTTTACAAGAGAAAGGGTCCTGAAGGGACTGGAAGTAATAAGAGTTGATAAAGCAATGGGACCAGATGGGGTGCACCCCAGGATCCTTAAAGAACTAAGAGAGGTGGTGGCTGAACCTCTGGCTATCCTGTTTAGCCGATCACTGGAAACAGGGGAGGTACCCAAAGACTGGAGGACAGCAGATGTAGTCCCCTTATACAAAAGTGGGAACAAAGAGGAAGCGGGGAACTACAGACCAGTCAGCCTCACCTCGGTAGTGGGGAAGATCATGGAAGCATTACTGAAAAAGAGACTGGTGGAACATCTGGTTTTCAATGGACTACAGGACCCAAGGCAGCATGGTTTCACCAGGGGGAGGTCATGTCAGACCAACCTCATTGAATTTTTTGACTGGGTGACTAGGGAGGTGGATCAGGGGAGGGCAGTGGATATGGCCTATCTGGACTTCTGCAAGGACTTTGACACTGTGCCACACAGAAGACTATTACACAAACTGAGGAATATGGGTGTGGGCAGGACAGTAATGTGGTGGGTAGGTAACTGGCTAGGCGGTAGGACACAGAGGGTGGTGGTTAATGGCTGTCACTCCACAGAGGGAAGAGTGACCAGTGGGGTACCACAGGGATCAGTGATGGGACCGGTCCTATTCAATATCTTCATCAGTGACATTGTGCAGGGCCTAGAAGGCAGAATTTCACTGTTCGCTGATGCCACAAAGCTCTGTAACAGAGTAGACATACCAGAGGGTGTAGACAGAATGAGAAGGGACTTGCAGAAACTTGAAGAATGGTCAGGGGTTTGGCAGTTGAAATTCAATGCGAAGAAGTGCAAGATAATGCATATGTGGCACAAAAACCCTGGCACAATATATCAGTTGGGGGGTGAGGATATAGCATGTACCAAGCAGGAAAGGGATCTTGAGGTTATCATCTCTGATGACCTCAAGATAGGGAAACAATGTGACAAGGCAGCAGGTAAAGCAAATAGGATGCTGGGATGCATAGGCAGGGGCATCACCAGCAGGAAAAGGGAGGTCATAATTCCACTATACAAGACACTAGTGAGGTCCCACCTGTACACTGTACAGTTCTGGAGACCATACCTACGTAAGGACATAGACAAGGTAGAGAAGGTTCAGAGAAGGGCAACAAAGATGGTACATGGATTGTATCACAAGTCCTATGAGGACATGTTGAAGGAACTGAATATGTACTCCCTGAAGGAGAGGAGGGAGAGAGGGGATATGATAGAGACAAACAAGTATCTTATAGGGAGGAACAGGGTGCAGGAATACACTATTTTTAAGCATAAAAGATGTTCCAGGACTAGAGGGCATGGGATGAAGTTGGAGGGAGGACGATTCAGAGGAAACGTGAGGAAAAATTTCTTCACAGAATGGGTGGTGGACAAGTGGAACACCCTGCCAGAGGAAGTGGTGGGGGCTGAAACCATCACAGGATTTAAGAATGCATGGGATAGACATAAAGGAATTCTGGAGGTCAGGGTAAGGGGCAACAGACTTCTAGGAAAACATAAACTGAACTTGCAAACTCTAATGGGCAGACTGGGTGGGCCATAGGCCCTTATCTGCTGATACCGTCTATGTATCTATGCTGTAGTTTGCTTGAACCTAAACCCTCCTTGTAGTTGACGTTTACAGTTTGAAGTTCAGTTTCTAAAGCCCTTTCGTCTGTTCTCTGACTTTGCTTTTTTGTTTTTTTTGGTTCTGTGGTATAGGTCACAGTTTCCCCCTCATTTACATTATTCCTTTAATGTTTCCCAGCTTAAACCCTGAAGGACCCTTGGAGTATTAGAACTGGAGAAAAACAGTTTTGTTTTCTACACAGCTCAGTTTCTACACTTCTGTTTGTAAGCTATGAATGGGTAAATCTCTATCATGAAAAGCCTTGTACAGGGGTGTGGGACATGACTGTCACAACAGAACCATGGTCAATGATTACTAAATTCTCTATGCCTGGTGCAGTAATGTCTACAGCAGCTAAGTAGTTTATTAGAAAAAAAGGGAAACAATCCCCTCCTTACAGTAGAGTGAGGGGGTTATTCACCTATGTGAGCCACTGAGAACTGACACACTGGCATTATCCCCGGGGGTCATCAGCTATAGGTACATGAAGGTGAGAGCCATGTTACAAGTGAATTGACCCACTCCAGAGCATGTGTTAACTGGAAAATTAATCCATGTCTGGGTGCTTGGAGGCACTCGGCCTGCGACCTTTTGCCCAACCCTCAACCCCCCCCCCCAGTGTGGACTAATTCTACAGTAACCCATGCTCTGTCATTGGTTAATCCTTACTTACAACAGTATAGGTAAAATGGACCACTTAGTTCAGTCTGAGATGAACCTACTCCCGTCCAACATGTGTTGGCAGTGTGGTGCAGATGGGTGAGCGGGTGCTGGCATGCATTCCAGTGGTATGTCATCTTCTTATGTTTTGGACCAAGGTCCATGAGCTGTGTGAACAAGCAGTTGTTACCCAACTGTCTCCTGTCCCAGAAAAGTACATACTGGGTGACTACTTAGCAGTAGTAGGAGTGACATATGCTACTTACAAGTATGTTAAATGCCCGATTTCCTCTGTGGCTTGCCTGGGATTTGGCTGAAGACAGCTGATGTACTGTAGTGCACTGTAGAGTTACAACAGGATGTAAAAACATGACTGCAGTTTGTCATGCTGTGTCTAAACTGGGAGACGTACAGTAAATTGTAACTTACTTGGGCCTAAGTCCTCAAATTTCCACTCTGTAATTAAAGTTCTCAGTCTACACCAGTTACTCACTGATCCTACAGAGTCAATTGCCAGTCTTCTAACAACTCCCTTATAGACTGGATCTTGTCCTCTCACCCCAACTGATTGTGGCCACTGACACCCTTCCTGATTTGTTCAGTGATCACTGCATCACTTACTGTATTCGTAAAACCAGGATAAGTAAGGCCCTACCTAAAATGATTAAAGGTGGTTCCTTCTGTAAATTCTTACTGCATGATTTCCTGTCTGACCCTCTGGCTGCTGACTGGAGTTCAGTATATTTATTTATTTAAAGTTAGTGACCAGGAGAGGCACACTGAGCCAAGGCTCGTTCCCAGGTGCGACCCGGGGTATATGGATCCCTGAACTCTGTTAAGGTACTGTCCCATTTGTGCTCCTTATTTCTGTCCATTTGTGACACTCATGCCACTATCAGGATGACTAGGGTACAGGGACCCATCTCCCCTGAGATTTTCTGACTTTACTGAACTATCTAAACTAATAGGTGCTGCCTGATCTGCCCACAAGGCTTATGGTACTCATGATGACAGACAACGGTAGAACAGGCTCAGGAACCTACATACCAAAATGATCCAGAAAGTCAGAGACTCCTACTTCCATTCCATATGTATTCATAATTCATCCACTCCAGCCAAATTCTGGAATGCAGTAAATGATCTGCTCAACCCCTCATGTTCGTACTCAGGTATCACCAGCTTCAGCCATATCTCTGGTGTGGTCACCAACCTGCATTCTGTAGCAAATATCCCAAATGCTCAATTTGTGGATGTACCCCTGGCAGTTGTCTCCCCTTCTTCTCCTGGGTACAGCCCCCTCTCCAAGTTCCTCCTCTACTGCTGGTGCTCACTTTGCCTTCTCCTCTGCCACCCCCTCTGAGGTCTTCTGTAAAATGTCCCATGTCAAGCCAAGTTCTTGCTTCAGGGCTGATTGTATCCTAGCACCATCAGTAGCTCTCACAATGTTTTGTTTTTCTTGTGAAGGACATTACTCCAGGAACCATGGCAGATGTTTCAACCCCCCCCCCCACTCGCCTGTGCTCCGCTCCTGTACAATATTCATCCCTCCCTATCCATAACAGACAGATCACACCCACAGCAATAACGTTGATAATTTCACTACAAAACAAGAGTACCTCCTTTTCCTTTCAGCTAATGTCTGTGTCCTCCAATGGCCTAAATACACAGTCCCATTCTCACTTGACCACTGAGCAGCTCGAACAGGCTGTCATATCTCATGTTCCTCAGATTTTAAAATGCAACAAAGCAGCTGCTTAACTTTGGAGCACCAGTGGTTAAACTTAAAAACTAATAATATAGTGCACTGTCATCTCACACTGTACTGCTAGTTCTTTACAGTTTGAGGGAGCACAGCCACGTGCCTAACAGCCACATCTACCCACAGGAGCCACCGGAGGAAAAGAAAAAACAAACAAAAACACGTTTCCAGGAAGGGCAGAGAACGCTGCAAAAAAATGACAACAAATTGATGGTGTGAAACTTTATTTTGTTTCCACATGAAGGAGGGGTAAATAGAAGAGATTGGCTCTGTTGGGTGGGCCAACAGGAGATGGAACAGCACAGTAGTGGAGGGACTATTTTATCCCCTTCCACCACATTTATATTTAAAATTGATTTCCAGTCTTATTTTATTAGGTAATTTAAATTTACACAGAAGCCCATTTTCTAAGTGCAATAGTACCCCCCAGGGTGGTCAGTATGGGTCATACCAGACTTTCCAGGGGCTATAAGGCCCTCCACTATGGCGTCAGGCCTCATTATGCCCCTGGGCGGTCTCGTAGTGCCCAATACCACCCACCCTGTCAGGTATTATTGCTTTCTTCTCACCTAAATAAACTTGCTGTTTCTGGCCTCTTCAGCCCTTCCCTTTCCTGGTTTTCCTGTTACCTCTCTGGTGGCACCCTATCTTATCTCCTCTGGCCTGGCTAAAGCTGATCCTAGACCAGTCACCTTTGGGGTCACACAAGGCTCTTTGCTTTGGCCTCTCCGTTTTACTATTTTTATAAACAATTTACCACCATATGTAAAATCTTGTAACATTCACATGTACGTGGATGACACCTTCCTTTATGCATCCAGTCATTATCCAGCTGATATCTTTGCGGCCCTACAGTCAGACATTGACACACTCTCAAACTGGTTTAAAGAAAATCACTTCTCTCTCTCAACCACTTTAAAACTGTCTCCATGCTCTTTGGTACCAAAAATGTCTGGTCACCTGCCCTGCCCTAACTGTTATTACCTCAGATGGTACCTCCTTATCTGCAGTCTCTGAATACAAATATATTGGTGTCATACCGGATAGTTAACTCAATTTTTCTTCTCATATCAATTCTCTGGTTTCCAAATCCAACAGGAGGCTTCATGCCCTCTACTGTGTGAGTGGCTACCTTTTACTAGGTATGCACATATGCCTGCTTGAGTGCTTAATCTTTCCTGTTATTGACTTTGGGGGTGTGGTTTATGATGTCGTCCCCAAATGCCAGCTAACTGAACAGAATACCCTTTTTAATTCCCTCTGTAGGTTAGTCCTCCACATCCCAACCTGGACGCATCACTGTATGCTATATGACCTCCTGGGCAGGCCATCACTGGCTGACAGAAGAGCCCAACACCTTGTTCTCTGTGGTTTTAAATACTGGTGTAACCCCCCTGCAAATGGGGGTTCCCAAAAGACTTCCAGGAGCTTGCTTGAATGCTCCAAGCCTGAATGGTGTTTGGCGTTTAAGCCATTTATCAGTGAGTGTTTTTAGAGCCTCTGGTTCTGTCTCTTTAAGAGCTGTCTGCTTGCAGACATAATTAGTTTGTATGGGAGGACTGTGTGCTTCTCTGTTTGAGTACCACTCGAGCTGCTGCCAATTCACTCCATTTTTGCAGTCACTAGGAGTGCAAAGGGAACCTATCTGAAAGATGTAACTGTTTGCCAGAAATCATTTACAGTAATAATGAAATTACAGTTTGTCTAACCTGCTTTCTTTCCAGTCAAGAACTGGGAGGAACTCAAAGGAAGTGCTCGGTTTTGTCTGTTGGAGTTTCAGTTTAGCTCTGGGAGTGAAGGGGAAAGAAACCCTGTGCTCCTTCAGTGCACAGTTTCAGTCAAAAAACGTGTGTAAGGCCCAGAGTTCCGGTCTGCAGCTTGTGTAACTGCTTGTTAGGACTGAATCCGTCCTGTGAAAAGAATCAAAAGATCTCTGAAGAGTAGAAACCAGGCTCACCCTGTAGAAGACTGGAGAAATTGTTGAATTGCACTTGGTCTGTCAGGAACTGAATCTGCTGTGTGTTCTCCCGGGTATTGTGCAGTAATTGCGATCGGGATAGAGAAGCAGCCTGCCTGGTATAGTACTTTCTTTTTACCATATAAATGTGTGAAGAGTCTCGTGGAGCTCAAGAGTAGCCCTGCTGACGTTGAAGGACCCTATCTTGTTTGGAGGTCGTGAGTACTAATTCAGGGTCGCTCCTGTTGAATTGCCACATTAAATCCAAATGGAATCACTGTACTGCTGACTGTTTAAACTAATTTTCTTTTCACTGTGTGAAAGGCCCCTACTAGCTGCCACAGTTTGGACTAGCCACTAGGGCTTGGGTACCCAGGGACAGTAACTGGTAGGGATAGGCCTGTGCACAGAGCCATAGGTAGATAGTAAAGTGATAAGCTAATTAACCTGATTTCCCCCTGTCCTTGTTATATCCCCCTAAATAAATCAGAGCTGCTTGTTTCAGCAAAGTTATACTGACTGAGGTATTTGTCTATGTTAAAGTACTGTACTGTGATTGTTGCACTGTATCTTATTTCACAGGAGGTCCCAGTGCCAGAACTAGTCCTGGGGGTAAGTGTATACTGTGAAGGTAATTCTGATATATTGTGTGGGCCACTAGTGGGAAGAAAGGGGGGGGTTGCAGTGTCCCAGAGGGCTGTGACCAAGTAAGTTTAACTATTGCAAACCCTGACCTCTGGGTGGAGGCACCCGCCATTGGATCCAGGCCCCTCAACCTGTTAGTGGCAAATCAGGCAGGGGTAGTAGCCCCTGGGATAGCGCCATCTAGGGGTTACACTAGCTTAACAAGCTCCTAAGCTATATGTGCATCCTCTTCCCCGCTGCTCTATTTACACACCAGTTTTGCTTCTATGCTGGTAACAGATTCCTTGTACCAAGCCACAAACTGAATTCCAGAAAACTTGATGTTAGCTACAGGCTCCCCCAGGTTGGAAAAACCTAGCCTTGAGTAACAGCCCACCCAGCAGTATTGCATTTGCTAAAAAAATTCTCAAAAAACACATTTTGTCATACTGTGATTGTACTTGAAGTTAGCTATTTTATTTATCTGTCTCCTTACTTTACAGGGGGTTACAAGACACTTAAAATGGGAGAATAGGGCACATAGACTAAGGAGGACAGAGCACTTAGACTAGGGTTATGGGGCACATAGACTAGGAGGACAGGGTACTTAGACTTGGGGTATGGGGCACTTAGACTAGGGCACAGGGCATTTACACTAGGGGGTACAGAGCACTTAGACTAGAGG
Organism: Neoceratodus forsteri; assembly: GCA_016271365.2. NCBI lineage: Eukaryota > Metazoa > Chordata > Ceratodontiformes > Ceratodontidae > Neoceratodus > Neoceratodus forsteri. The sequence continues at coordinate 1,373,180,702 of CM057456.1, forward strand.
GCATGACACTTAGACTAGGGTGGATTGGGCATTTAGACTAGGGGGTATGGGGCACTTAGACTAGGGGAGAGGGCACTTAGACTGGGGGAGAGGGCACTTAGACTAGGGAGGACAGGGCACTTAGAGTGGGGGTACGGGGCACTTAGACTAGGGGTACATGGCACTTAGAATGGGGGACAAAGCACGTAGACTAGTGGGTATGGGGCACTTAGACTAAGGGGTATGGGGCACTTAGAATGGGGCACAGGGCACTTAGAAAAAGGGACAGGTCACTTAGACATGTGGTTTGGGGCACTTAGGCTTGGGGGACATGGCACTTAGACTAAGGTACAGGGCACTTAGACTAGGGGGGACATGGCACTTAGAATGAGGGACCAGGCACTTAGACTAGGGGGTATGGGGCACTTAGACCAGGGAGGATGGGGCACTTAGACTAGGAAGGAAAGGGCACTTGGCTAGGGGGTATGGAGCACTTAGTCTATGGGGGATGGGGCACTTAGACTGGGGGACAGGGCACTTAGATTATGAGATACGGAGCACTTAGACTTGGGGGAATGGCACTTAGACTAGGGGGAGACACGGCACCTAGTCTAGGAGGTATGGGGCACATAGACTGGGGGTAGAAGGCACTTAGACTGGGGTTAGAAGGCACTTAGACTAGGGGTATGGGGCACTTTGACTAGGGGGACAGGCCATTTAGCCTATGGGGACAGGGCACTTAGACTAGGGGGTATGGTGCACTTAGGCTAGGGTGGATTGGGCACTTAGATTAGGGAGGACAGGACACTTGGACTAGGGGGACAAGGCACTTAAGCTAGGTAGGACAGGGCAGGGCAGGGTATACGGGCAGACTTGGCGGGCCGATAGGTCCTTATCTGCTGTCAACTACTATGTTACTATGTATGTAGAAGTAACATAGCTTTGTGATTAATGCTTGGCAGAAACTGCAATTTCCTGGAATTTTCATGAAATTCAGCAAATTTTTGCAAAATTCTCCAAAATTTTGACTTTTGCATAATCTGAATCTTTTGAATGTGTTTGGCAAATTTTCACCCCATTCCACAACATTTTCTAGCTGAATTGTTGATTAAAACACATACACTGTGGAACGACAATTCTGTGAATTTCCATTCAACATTTAATACATCAACCTGCAATATATGCAGTCCTTTCTTCTCCCCCTCAGGTGTGTCGTGCCCACCTGGGGCTCGCACCTCGCCGCCAGAGGAAAAGCTACAAGCCTGTCCTGGGAAGCAACCCACAATTCTGCTATTGCAAATTAGCAGACCCTGAGGCTTTCTTCCCCTGTTGAAACTGCCGCCCGTGATCCTCCGAACTCCGGTTCGTTGCAGGGCCCAGAAATCTACAGAAACAGCCTATCCTTTTTCTGTAAAGCAAGAATTTCATTTTTTTTTTGTCTTCTTTCTCATTTGCAAATTGTACTACATAGCCACTAGAGGGCTACGACAGCTGTCTTTTCTGTTAAAGAGGAAACACATTATATTTTCTACTTCCTCTTCTGCTCTAGTGGACCTGGGATACTGCTCTTTCTGAGGACCATCCCCTGGGTTTTTCTGCCTGTTTCTCAGGCCAAACCATGCTTATCCACTAAGGCTGCAAGACTTGAATGCCAGTCCCCACTCCCATTCTGTACTGGTGGAGCAGGGCCAGAAACAGAAATGAAAGCTACAGACCAGTCTTGCCACACTGGATTCCACCTTGAACCACCTCACTGGCTCAGCTGCAAAGAGTTGCTCCACAGGTACATTCAGCACCAAAACCGCCTGTCAGCCAACAAAAGGATTTTGAACTTATGACACCTGATCGCCGATTTGCCTAGGCTTCTAGTGACTTCTACTGCTGGCTGCTGTGGCATTTAGATCTACCATGGGAAGTTATAGCTGGTTCCTCAGTGTGTAACTAGCTTTACTAGTGCTCAGCTCAATTCTTCAGAACCCTCATCCCTGCCTAAAGTGGAATGACCCTTGCGCTTCTCCCTGTCCTGCATCCAACAGCTCCTTTCTGGTAGCCATTCTGGACTATTGGGCTTCTCAGCTGTCTCTGCCGGGGAGTGGGACATCTCGCGAGCGGCCTCTGCAGATTACTTCCCCATCCAGACTAGAGACTTCCTACTCATGGCAAATTCCTGCCAGGACACTAGTGGCTGCAACATTAGGCTAGTATAACACCAGGAGTGGGTACAGGCCTACCCATCAACACCGCCTCCCCATCGCCCAAAAAATAGTGTTTACAAATTACAGTTCGCTGCCTTAAAAAAGAATCCTGCTTCTTTTACTGTTGTGCTCAGGCAATGTCGGACTCAACCCAGGACCATTAGTCACCCTTGCTTCTCCATAAGACCTATCAGGTATCAAAAGAATGTCTTTTGTGCATCTTAATGCCTGTAGTTTGCTGAAAAAGTTCACCCTTATCCAGGCTTGGGTGAGCCACACCCTATCTGACGTCCTAGTGATCACTGAGACCTGGCTTAGGCCAGCCACCCCAGACAATTAAATCAATATCCCGAATGATTTACTCTTCCGAGCGGATAGGCAATCAAGAGGAGGTGGGGTGGCAATGTATGTAAGGGACAAATATTCAACCACATGCATGGATGCATCATCCTCCCCCCAAAGAATTCAAGTGCTTGATCCTAAAGATCGAACTTTCTCCTTCCAGTGCACTCTGTGTAATAGGCTGCTACAGGCCCCCTTCTGCCGGGCCTCATCTCCTGTCTCACCTCAGTTCTGTACTGGGGCTCAGTTCCTTGGAAACCATTATTCTTGGCGACCTGAACTACGATTGGCTATCAAGTGCATCAGCTCCCTTGAAATCCTTTTTGTCACACTCTAGGGCTGGTGCAACTCATTGGCAAGCCTACTCACTCAAATAAAAAGAACCTTAACAACAGCTCCCTCTTAGATGTAATTTTGGTTAGCAAGCCACATCTGTTCTCTCATGTCGAAACATTTTTCTCAGACATTAGCGATCATTGTATAATCACCACCATTAGATCCATGTGCAACCCACAGTTTGTGGCAAAGTTCTCTATCAAGAGGTGCAAACGCAACTTTGATTAGTTTGCATATGTCCACGACTTGAAACACTCACCACAGTGGCAGGAATTCTTCCTAGCCAAAACTGTTAACAGAGCATATACTATTTTTTACGATATTTTAAGTGAGGCTTTAAATAAGCATGCACCCTTGGTTAAGGTGCGGGTCAGGAGCAGCACCTGTCGTTGGTTCTCGCCTGAGCGCAAAGCTTCCCTGTTAGAAAGGGATACTTTATGGAAAAAAGGCCGAAGAAGCAAGAACAACTCGGATTGGTGTCTTTTTAAGAGAGCACATAACAAGTGCACCAAGTTGGTCAGAGCAGCCAAGGCCGCCTATTGTCATTTGGAGCTAGCCTCTGCCTCAGAAAATCCTTCACAGCTCTGGAAAACATTAAGAGACATGTCTGGATACACACCTGGTAATTCCATTCCAGCAAAAATTAAGTCCGGTGGCATCGTTATCTCTAACTGATCGGAGATATTGGAAGCCCTCAATAACCATTTTGCACTGGCAGGGCTAGCATTTGATACTTCCCCTGCCAATGACCTCCGCACAGCTCAGAGCCCACCAACCCATGAATCCCTCCCTACCGAGGAGGCCTTCTCCCTCCTGCCTGTCTCTCTAAAAGAGGTGAAAAACCTACTGCTGCAACTGGACACCAGAAAGGGAACAAGCTCTGACTTCATAGGGCCATACTATCTGAAATGTGCCTACCATGTGCTTGCAGTGCCAATCACCCACCCACCTATTCAACATGTCACTCTCCCAGGGTAGCCTCCCCCATCAATGGAAAATAGCCCATGTCATCCCTCTAGTAAAAGCATGTGACCCCTGCGATCTAAATAATTACACACTGATCTTCCTCCTGCCTGTCCTGTCTAAATTACTAGAAGAAATAGTGTGTGGCCATCTCGGGTATACTTAGAATCCAGAAGCCTATTAAACCCGGTTCAGTCTGGATTCAGAGCAAAGCATAGCATAATAACAACCCTATCTAAGGTGACCAATTATTGGCTCCTAGACCTTGACAACAAGAAGCATGTCTGTGCCGTTTTCTTGGATCTTAGTAAGGCATTCGACACAGTCGATCACAGCCTGCTTCTTTCCTCCGTAAGCACCTTAGGCCTAGACCATAAATCTATGTGTACAGCTAGTGTTGGAACCCACTTGGGAGGGAGCAATATTAGACCTGGTACTCTCAAATGGAGAGAGGATCACAAATTTAGAAGTCAGTAGACATCTGGGGACAAGCGACCACTGCACAGTGTGCTTCACAATGAGCACAACCATGGAGATAAGCCATCCAAAAACAAGGATACTGGACTTTAGAAGGGCTGACTTTGGCAAAATGGGTGAATACCTGAAGAATACACTAGCAAATGGCCAAAAAGGAGGGGTGGAAGAACAATGGAGAAAAATCAAAACTGCCATCATAGAGGCAACAAGCCTTTGTGTGAAACAAATAAAGAAAACAAAGCGGAGTAAAAAACCACTATGGTTCTCAAAAGAGGTGGCAGGGAAGGTTAAGGAGAAAAAGGCTGCATTCAAAAAGTATAAGGAATCACAGAAGGAGCATGACAGGGAACTGTATCAATTAAAGCAGAAAGAAGTGGGGAAGGCAGTCAGAATAGCAAAGGCCCAAACCAAGGAAAAAATAGCCAACTCAGTTAAGAAGGGGGATAAAACCTTTTATAGGTATATTAGGGAGCATAGAAAGGTTAAGGGAGGGATAGTGAAGATTAATAAAGGAGAGAGGAGGTGGGCAGAGGGAGACAATGAAAAGGCAGAGATACTGAATGAATACTTTTGCTCAGTATTCACAAAAGAAGATGAGGAGGAGTTACCAAAACCAGACAATAGAATCACTCTGGGTAGGGGGGGTTGACACCAGTCCATTCATAGAAGAAAGAGTCCTGAAAGAACTCCTAAAACTCAAGGTGGACAAAGCAATGGGGCCTGACAGGATTCACCCCAGAATCCTAAAAGAACTAAGGGAGGACCAAGTGACACCACTGACCACGATTTTTAACAAATCATGGCAGGATGGGGTGGTACCTGAGGACTGGAGGAGGGCAAATGTGATTCCCCTTCACAAAAGTGGGAGCAAAGCAGAAGCAGGAAACTACAGACCTGTAAGTTTGATCTCAGTGGTAGGGAAAATGATGGAATCACTTCTGAAAGAAAGAATTGTTGAGTCCCTAGAGGCCAGCGGGGCACAGGACCCAAAGCATCATGGATTTACAGCAGGAAGGTCATGTCAGACGAATCTAATTGATTTATTTGACTGGGTGACCAAAGTAATAGACCAGGGAGGGGCTGTGGATATGGCCTACCTAGACTTTAGCAAGGCATTTGTCACAGTCCCGCACAAAAGATTAATAATCAAGTTAGCCAGCCTGGGAGTAGTTCCCAGGGTCGTAGCCTGGGTAGCTAACTGGCTGCACAACAGGACACAGAAGGTAATAGTGAATGGAACACATTCCGAAGAAAAGGGGGTTACTAGTGGAGTACATCAGGGCTCAGTACTGGGTCCAGTCCTCTTTAACATCTTTATAGGTGACATTGCAGAGGGTCTGGAGGGAAAGCCATGCCTCTTTGCAGATGACACAAAGATCTGTAACAGAGTTGATACACAAGAGGGGGTAGAAAAGATGAGAAGGGACTTGGCAAGGTTGGAGGAATAGTCAGACATATGGCAACTTAGATTCAATGCAAAGAAGTGCAAAGTAATGCACCTGGGAAACAAAAACCCAGGAGAAGAGTACACAATTGCAGGGGAGGTACTAACAACAACAAAAATGGAAAGGGACCTGGGGGTAGTCATATCATATGACCTAAAGGTGGGTAAGCAATGTGAAAAGTCGGTAAGGAGAGCCAGGGGGATACTGGGATGCATAGGAAGGGGCATCACAAGTAGAAAAAGGGAAGTGGTTATCCCTCCATACAGACAGTTGGTGAGACCTCATCTGGAGTACTGTGTGCAGTTTTGGAGACCTCATCTATGCAAGGACATAGATGGGATGGAAGCAGTCCAGAGGAGGGCAACTAAAATGGTGCAGGGTCTGCAGCAGAAACCATATGAAGAGAGGCTGAGAGAGCTTAATATGTGTACTCTTGATGAAAGGAGGGACGGGGAGGACATGATAGAAACTTTCAAGTACCTCAAGGGAATCAACAAAATCCAGGAGGGTACCATCTTTCAGAAAAAGAGATGTGTAAGAACAAGGGGGCACAATTTAAAGATAGAGGGGGGACGGCTCAGGGGTAATGTGAAGACATTTTTTTTTTATGGAGAGAGTGGTGGATACATGGAACCGCCTTCATGAGGAGGTTGTTGGGTCTAAAACCATGGGGGAATTCAAACATGCATGGGACAGACATAAGGCAATTATAGTGGGGGGTTGCAGGAAGTAGGCTGTTGGTTAAGTAGAATCTGCAGCTTATCCAGTAGGTAGAGAAATGGGCAGACTGGGTGGGCCAAGTGGTTCCTATCTGCCATCAAAGTCTATGTTTCTGTGTTTCTATGTGCTGGTTTGCGGACTACCTCGGAGAACGGAAACAGCAGGTTAAAGCTGAAGGTGATCTTTCTCCATTAAAACCTATGCTGAGGGGCATGCCCCAGGGCTCTATGCTTGGTCCCCTCCTCTTTGCAGTCTACATTAACAACATCAATGACCACATCAAAAAAGCCAACATCTACTTATTCGCGGATGACTCTGTACTGTACTTGAGTTGTCCCATGCCGGAAGCAGCCTGTGAAAACCTTCAAGCTGAATTTAACCTTCTACAATACCACCTCATAAACAAAAAGCTTTTGCTCAATGCGAAAAAGACAAAAGCCATGCTCTTCTCCCCCTCCTTGCATGCGGCAATTCCTGCTGGGGGGGGGGGTTCTACCCCACAAATTACCACTGTTCTTGGAGAAACACTAGAGTATGTAGTTAAATTCAAATATCTAGGAGTTTGGCTCGATCATAAACTTTCCTTCGCCGACCATCACTAAGAACTACAGAAGAAACTAAGGCAAAGATTAGGATTATTCTACAGAATTAACCACCTGTTCATAAAGGAGGCCAAGATTCAACTGGTTCAAGCTACCTTCCTATCTTTAATAGATTACGCGGACCTCCTGTACAGCCACTGCACTGCCTTTGCACTGGTAAGTTGGACACCCTTTACCACAGAGCTATCAGGTTCATTACTGGCCTTCCACTTTCCACACACCACTGCTCCCTGTACTCATCATTAGGCTGGACTTCCCTTCACTATAGGAGGAATAGAAATGCTGCCCTATGGGCCTTCAGAGCGGTGACCAACAAGCTCCCCTCATGTCTCAGATTGTATTCCCCGGAATGTGTTAGGCACCTACGCTCTAAGGAGCTATTCCCTAATTGCTCTCCAAGTTCCAAGGGTCAACACTCGTTTCGGCAAAGCTGCTCTAAGCTTCTCTTTACCTACATTGTGGAATGGTTTACAAAGGAACTTCCTTTACAAACAGCACTTCCTCCAATTGATGAATTCATTGGGCCTCTCACAGGTTGTTACCTCTGCCACTCATAAATGCGGCCATTCTCTTGATCTGGTTTTCCTCCTGGGGATGGAAGCCTCCGGCGTGATGGTGGAACCTGTTAGATGGTCTGATCATCACACTGTGAGATTCAATTTCAGCACCCCCTTGCGTAGACCTACCCCTGTGGAGATGGTCAAGTACCACCCTTTACAGGATGTGACTCCCGATGGTCTATTGGCGGTGCTTGACCTATCAGAAATTCCGATGATGAGCATGGATCCTGAGGCCTTGGTTCTGGCCTATAATAGGGCCATCACCAATGCCCTGGATTCTATTGCTCCCATCCGTGTGCGTCCTCTCTCCCTTCGCCCTAGGTCCCCATGGTTTGATGGGGACTTGAGGGAGATGCGCCGACTTGGACGCAGGTTAGAGAGGTGTTTGGCGGAAATCCGGCTTAGATGCCGACCACATTAGACTGCTAGAGCATTATCAACTCTACCAGTCAGCAATTGCCCGTAAGAAGGCAGTATTCCTGTCCGGGGAAATTGCTGCTGCCCAGAACTGACCGGCTCAGCTCTTTCGAACTGTAGACAGACTGTGCAACCCAACCTGTCTGCAGGTTCGTAGAGCTTTTTCGCAATTTCAGTGCGAGGAGCTCGCTCGGTTCTTTGCAGATAAGGTGGAAGACATCAGGGCGGAGACCTGCATGACACTCTCTGCTGGAATGGGCGTGGACCTGGCCGTGGTCACATGCCCTCCTAGTCCCTGGGGTTTCTTCAAGAGGCCAGAAATCGAGGATGTTATGAGGATTGTCCGTAGTATGCGCACTATGTCCTGTAGTTTAGATCCGGGCCCCACAGCCTTGGTTATAGGCTGTGGGGAGATTATCTTCCCGGTTCTGACGAGGATAGTCTGGTGCTCCTTAGACTCTGGTGAATATCCTTGCTCCCTGAAGGAAGCAGTGGTGACACCAGTGTTGAAGAAGGCTTCTTTGGACCCTGACTTCCTCGGTAACTACCGGCCTATCTCAAACCTTCACTTTGTTGGGAAGGTAATTGAGAAAGTAGTGGCTACCCAGTTAGACAACCATTTGACCATCCTTAGCATCTACGATCCCCTTCAATCGGGTTTTCAAAAGAGGCACAGCACCGAGACTGCACTGGTTCGGGTGTTCAATGATCTCCCGATGGCGAGAGACCAGAAAAAATGGTCCATTTTGGTCCTTTTGGACCTGTCATCAGCATTTGACACTGTAGACCATGGGGTTCTGCTCGAGTGCCTGAGAATCATCTGTGGGCTTTTAGGTTTGGTCCTCAGATGGTTTACATCTTTCCTCACCGGTGGAACTCAGAGGGTAGTATCAGGAGTGTTTTCTTCTGATCCTGCCTCTCTGTCATGAAGGGTGCCCCAGGGCTCAGTGCTGTCTCCCATGTTGTTTGTGGTGTACATGCTTCCCCTCGGAGACATTGTAAGATGGTATGGGCTGGAGTTTCATTGTTATGCCGATGATACTCAACTCTACCTGTCTTTTGCACCTGACCAGAATAGAGCACTCTCGGTGTTTAATAGCTGCCTCGGGGAAATCCAAGGTTGGATGAGGTCCAGCTGGTTGAAGTTAAACCCTGGGAAGACGGAGGTGATGGTCCTGAATCCCGGTTGCCGGATAGGGGGTTGGGGATAGACCATCCCTCAGGTTTATTCCTGGGGGGTGTGGAGCTCCCCACCTCTGAACGGGTGCAGAACCTAGGGGTGATTCTTGACGATCGGTTGACACTACCTGATCAAGTGTCGGCCGACATTAAAATTTCCTTTTACCATCTTAGGAACATCGCTAGGATCAAACACCTTGTTCCATCCGGGGACCTACCTACGCTGATCCACGCCTTTGTGACTTTGTGTCTGAACTATTGCAACTCCCTTTATTTTGGGCTTCTTGGGGTTGATATCCGCTGCTTGCAGCTGATGCAGATTCTGCAGCCTGGTTGTTAACTAGGACTTCTCATTTTTCCCATGTTACCCCAGTGCTGTGGAGACTGCACTGGCTGCCGGTTCAGTGGTGGATCACCTTTAAAGTGGGTCTATTGACCTACAAAGCCCTGCATGGTTTGGGCCCTGACTACCTGAAAGAGCTCCTGGTCCCCTATTTCCCGGAGCGACCGCTCCGCTCGGCCGGCGAGGGGTTGCTGGAGATTCCAAGGGTCATTTTGAAACCACAGGGTGCCCGGGCCTTTGCATTTGTGGCTCCGACCCTCTGGAATTCTCTACCACGTCAGATTAGAGAGTGCGCCACAGTGGGGGGTTTTAAACAAGCCTTAAAATCCTTTTTTATGGATTAAGGCTTATGGGGAAGTGACTGATTGATTCGGGTTTGATTTTATTACAGTATTATGAAGTCTAATGTAATGTATGAATTATTTTATTGTAATTTTTATATTAATGTTTTTATCATGTTGTGATTCTATAACTTGTTCTGCGCTTTGATTTCTTGAAAAGCTCATTATAAATAAAGAATAGGCTGCTAGCCTGAATATCTTCAAGGCGTTCTATGATTGCTACATGAAAGCACCTTGCAAATGTTTTCCTCACTGCTAGCCCACTAATTCTGCAACTCACCCTTTTCATCCCGACGCTCGCCATGTTTCTACTCCTGGCTCTCACTCTTTCCCTATTAACTCTTCCTGCTGCACCCACCCTTCCCTGTCCACTCCAGCCTGGCTAAAGTCCCACCCCATCCATAGTAGTGTCCCAATTTTCTACCCCTCCTTCATCATTATCATAATAAACAAGTACATGACAGCCATCGTCACTTTCTGTAGTTTTAGCCCAATTATTCCCCCAGTCGTCGGTAATATATCCCTCCTCTTCTTTACCTTTCTAACCTGCCACCCCATACATGGCCTCTTTCCTCTATATGTGTAGTTGCCAGCTGCCTCACTCAAAAGATCTCTGCTTATAACCCCTGTATGCCTATGGTTGATTGTACATCTGCTGACTTCTTCAATTGTAAAATAGTGCTGTTTTTTTTTATTTCTTTCAACATTGTACTGTACTGTATATACTTTTTCTTCCCTGTATATTATTGCTTTTTGTATACCTGCTTCTGTACTGTACTTTGATGTATTCATGACCAGGTCCACCTTGTAAATGAGCCTTGCTCAATGGTGCCCACCTAGATAAATAAAGATTTTGATTGGTTGATTGATTGATTGATTCCACAGTTCGTTGGTCAATTCTGTGGAATCTCTTTCTGCAGTTTAGTGCATTAATCTGCAATTAATACATTCATTCCACTGTTTTAAGTTCTAATTTTGAGAAGACTGCCAAAGTGTATTCCAAAATTTCATAGAAGTGGAATTCCAACCTTTGCAGTAATTCTGCCGGTGGAATTTTATTTTTGCACAGCACTACCTGCAATATCCAACTTCAGGGTGCAACTTTATATGAGTAACATGAATCCTCTCCAGAGACAGTTTGAACTTCAACTTTGGCGGACTGGATCTGCCAGCAGAACAGGAGGCCAATAATTGGTTAAGTTATTATACTACTGCTCCATGGATGTTTGCTCCTTGAGAGCTGGGAGCTCTTCTTTGCTACCCCTATAGTGCAGCTTCCAGGAATTAGGTGATTCATCTCTAAGTCTTGTCTTTGCTAATGATTTCACAGATTTCCTAACATTTATCCTGAGTAGTATGTCCACCTAATGTGCTCCTTGTTACAACATAGTTGTATGCTACAAAATTACATTAGGGTTTAAGCCAGCATTTTTCTTTCTTCTTTTTCAGTCATGCTTTCCATGCGAGTTCTACTCTTACAGTAGTTGGAATGATTCAGTATGTATGTTGGACCATACTCATAACCTGATACATCATTATTTCAAAAGGAAAACCGCATCATAATGCAGAGGAGTGAATGGTATGGATTAAGGGAATGAAAGTGATGATGTCTGGGGCCAGTCACTCTCACATGAGCAGACTCCCTTTCACAGAACAGAACTCCATCAGAAGCACAAATCACAGGCATCTACCTGACAGAAAAGTCTCAAATAAAGTGGTTGACTTTTCCTTTTTCCCTTTTGGCAAATTCTCACCAGGTTACCTTACCCACTTCCAAACTTAGTGGCCTTTCTCCAGTCAGTCATGGATTGGAGCTGCTCCCCACTGATGAATCTGAATGTCTACGCTCACCAGACCCTCACAGTACACTTTGGCTAACCAGACCCTCACAGGACATTGGCGGTACCTCTGGTTCCCCTTAGACAAAAGTGGGTAAAGCCCTGAATCTATGGATACACAGGCATTTATAGCCTTAGAGTCCTGGATCCTCACTGGCTGAAATTTATGGTCAAAATGTCCCTGCAAGGTGCATACATAAGGCCCTATGCACTAATGGGGTGGAGTGGCTATGCGCGCATATCTGGGGTGTGCAACCACTACACACCCATTGCACCCCTCACATAGCCAGCCATGGGAGTCACTACTGGGTATGCAGCCCCACCACCAGACTGTGCAGAGGGCAACACAGCTGGGGTGGGCGGGGTGCGTGCCCACACTCTGCGACATGCACAGGGTCGTGGAGTGCTGGGCGTGGGGGGCATACAGCATGCGGGGGGAACCCCTACCATAATGTTTGCATGCCCCCCCCGGGAAGTTGCCTCCCTGGTCACAGAATGACAGGCGGGGACTGCTGTCCCTCACACCATGCCACCCCAGAACATGGAGAGTGAATGGTGGTCTGGGGACGGACGACCGGGCACTTGCCCGATTCTTTGTTTCCACATGCTGTGCAGTGGCAGCCATATCTCCATGCCCGTGGGTACAAGGGATCCACCGGTAGACCAGGTCAGGCATCCTATTGGATGCCTGCCCAGTCCACATATCTTTCATCAGCGCTGTCAGGCTCCCGGGTGGACAAGGCTGCAGACAGGTGGCCGTCAGTCATGCATACTGCTGGTGCACACCTGTCCATGGGTGCACAACTATGCAGGCAGGGTACTCGCGGAATCCACGTAACCCTACCCCATTAGTGCATAGGGGCCAGTATGTGTATTTCTGCTGCATATGTTCTGGAGCCCTTTCTTGGCTATTGTATGTCTCTTGTTTCCTATCCAGTCATTCCTGTGGGATCTGGGTGAACACCATTGGTGCCACTATGTGTGTTTATTCATTTGTATTTTCCTTTATATGCTGTTCTGGTTGCTTTCAAATTGGCATCCGTTGGCAGAGTTTATATATGTCCCAGTCCCATTGCCTGCACTTGTGCTGGGAGCAACCCTTAATGTGTGGCTATGAACCAGCAAGCATTTGACACCACTTGCATTAAAGTTGCCACTCTGGTACAGACACAGTGCTCCTCCTTCTCCTCTGTTGCCTGGCCCCCTGATGCAGTTCCGTGGGGACTGAGCAAAGAGTTGGCGGCTGCAAAAATAGCACTGGGGGTTACAGTAAGTTGGATGGTAAACCCCCACAGTGGGGGGCTTAACAGTTAAATCCCTCTGTTTTAAGGCCAACCTTTGGAATTACCTTAACTGCCCCATCAAATTCTGGAAGATGCTCACTTCTGTTTTGACCCTCCTGTCCTCTCCTCCATCCTCATGGTTAATGGTTCATCTGTTAGCAACCTTCCTTCGGCAGCTGCTTATTTAAATTAGTTTTTTGCTACTTGCACCCTCCCATCTCCCCCTTCTGGCTCCTCCCCCTCTTCCCTAGTCTCCACCCTTTTCTCTGCCCCACTGTTCCCTGGGTTCTCACTTCCCCGCTACGCTACCCAGGAAATACTGCTTGCCCTTTCCTCACTCAACCTGTCAAAATCTAGCTCTGATGACCTTGACATTTAAACTTCATCTCTCAGCTTCAGCCATTGCCTCCCCTTACCTACTTCCTCAACTTATTCTTCTTCTCCCTTTGCGCTGTGTTTCAGTCATGGAAGATTGCCAGTCCTCAGCTTCACAAAGGGAATGACCACTCCTCGCCTGGTAACTTCCATTCTATCTCCCTTCTCGCCTCTCTTGAAAAGCTGCAAAAGAAACTTGTCTACTCCAGGCTTTCTCACTTACTCCACTCTTTCAGCTTCCTCTCCCCCCTTCCAGTCTGGCTTTTGGAAACACCACTCTACTGCCTCTTCCTTGTTACAGATAATTGACTCCATCCTCACTGAAATGGATTGGGGGCACATGACGGTGGCTATTTTCATTAGTTTGGCCAAAGGCTTTGATTTGGTGGCCTGTCAACTCTTTCTGGACAAGCTGAGGTCTGTCAGGCTTTCAGCTGCCACTGTTGACTGGTTCCATTCCTACCACTTGGGCCGTCAATCGTCGGTACATGTATGAGGCATCCTGTCAGTTTCCCTTCCAATTCAGTCTATGTTCCCACAAGGCTCCATCCCAGGTCCTGTACTGTTTGACATTTTCCTGAACAATCTCCCTTCTACCAGTGCCAACTTGAATTTTAAGATGTATGCAGATGGCACAGTTATCAAAACTTCAGGTCCTTTGACTGCAGCAGTGTAAGGCTTGTTCCAGGAAGACTTCCACAATGTCTGCAAGGGTTCCACTCCAGTCAACTCTGGGTGAAGACAAATATCAGTGTCCATAACCTTTGGCACCAGCCAGAAACTGGCCAATCTCAGCCCCCTTCCCTGTCTTCTTCACCCTGGATGGCACCCCCTCTTAAAGTGGTTCCCTCCTTCATGTATCTCTGCATGTGGCTTGCTAATAGGCTTAACTTCTCTGATGACATTGTCATGTGGTGCTGACACACTGCCAGGAGTCAACACTGTAGTTGCATAACAATTTAAAAGCGTTCACAGAAAGCACAGTGTTAGTTCCCTCCCTAACCATGTTTCCTAATGCCATCCATTCAACCCCGAGGCTACAGGAGCTAAAACCAGCTAGCCAATAAACCCCCCCTTCTGATGAAGAAGCAAGTTGTAGTAGGAGTAGTCTAGGTGCCATGATCACAGGAGAGGGGGTGGAGCGGGAGACATGTCTTAGTGATGCTAGGTAATCTGATTGACAGGCTTTCTATCATCACTAAGATGTGCCTCTTGCTCCACCCCTTCGTGATCAGAGTTCCTAGACAACTTCGACTGCAACACCATTCTTCATCGACTTGCAAGTTTCCACAGGTACTGTTACAGTATGATGTGCAGCCATGCACTGCGGGGGGGAGGGGGCAGCTGGCTAGCGAGTTTTTAGCTCAAGTCGAAATTGAGGATCGGGGCAAGGGCATGTGACAAAATGGATGGTGTTTGGGCATGTGGGGAGGGAGGGATTAGCATTGTGCTGCCCATGAAATCTTTTAAATTGTTATGCAGTTATGGTGTTAGCTCCTAGTATGCCAGGAGCCTACAACAATATGCCAGTATGGCAGCTTTTTAACTCTAGGACATAGGAGGTGGGTGAGAGACCTTGTAAACTTTAAATGGGGGGGGGGCAGGTGGCCTAAGAATAACCCTGACCACCTGGGGAGGGGGAAAAGGTTTTTCTTTTAGTGAATAGGCAAACCAGCCAAACACCTGAGTATTCAAGCATTACATTTGAATATTTGGCTGAATATTCAGGATAAAGTATTCTCACACCCCTAGTAAGTACTCACCCTAAACAAGAAGTTTAACTATAAAAACTTTAACAACTGGATATACTTGCTCTTGCTTGCTTCCAGCTGTGAAGTATGAATGAACTGAGACTCAGACTGAACTATGATTTATGCTCCGTGGTGCGATCCCAATACCACAAACAGAGGCTCTGTGCAACACAACTGTCCCCACTCCCAAAGCGCTGCAGCGCTGCCTTCCTTGTCCTACGAGCTTGATGACATGAGCAGTGGGACAGGCCACCAAGAAGACATTGTGCTGCTCTGGAACGTTGCCAATGTAGGGTTTTGTACTGAGAGATGGAGTGATGGTTTGTGGGATTGGTGTGGACAGAAGCATGGTCCTGTTAGCCCTGCCCCAGCAGACAGTGCTCGTGCACGATGGCAACCATGGATTAATTCTCCCAAGCATGGATTACTTGGGAATTAATCCATGTTCAGGTGACGTGTTTCAACTAATCACCAGTGAGCATTTGCCACAGTCATGTTGCAAAAAGATTTAATTCTTCCTTGCTATTAATCATCTTCTATTGTGTGTTGGTACCTATAGATAGTCAAATGGTATGGTATGGTATGGTAGGGTATGGTATGGCATGGTATGGAATAGTATAGGCTGTCCTCCCCTGCTGGCTGGGATAGGATAGAGAGCAATTCTTCTCTGCAATTAATAATCTTGTTTGGTTTCATTGTTGAATGTCTGTTATATTTTGATGCAGTGATTTATAATTGCATGGGCTTTAATTGTTAGGTTCCTAATCTTTGCAAAAACAGTCTAAAATCTAAAAGTCTTAGCCTCCCTGCCAGTTTCCAAACATACCATTCTTTTGGGACCTTTAAAGAGCATCTGATGCCTTCAGGAGAACTTTACCAAAACTAGGGATGCACAGATATCTAATTTTGCCCAGATATCAGCTCCGGATACCATGTGTCCACTATCCAACCAGATTGGGTTTTGCATCGGGTTGGATAGTACAATCTAGTAAGAGTTTTTATGTGGTAGCATTAGCTCTTATTAAACAGGACTGAGCAGTGTGCAGTGTTTTTCTTTAAACAGTGCTCGGTGTTGTTATAGTGGCAGTTCCTGGAGTTGCTAGGCCAGAGAACAAGGCTGAATGATGTACTTCTACCGTGTAGTGCTCTAAATCGCTCACCTGCAGATCATAAATTTTAAAAAAGGAGCTGAGATACAGTCAGTGCTCTGCAGCCGTTCGGAAGCAGCTTGTAAAAGCATTTTAAACAGTATAAATAAATTACACACACAAAAAAAGAAATGAGGGGAATGAGGAACGGGGAGCTGTCAGTATCTAAAATCAGTCACGACTTGACCCGTTTTGTAGAGCAGTATCTGATCGGGCCGAATATGGTCAAAAAGTGTGAAATCCGACTGGTTCAATTTTTCGGGTCGGGTATCCGTGCATCCCTAACCAAATATTATATTTAGATGCATTCCAGCTTGCATTTCACATTAGTTCTGTATCCCTCCTCCCTATTATTTATCACTGAGGTTATTTGCATGAAAACAGAATCTTTGCTCCTGAAGAGTTCATCTAATCCTGTTGCTGTCTCTACTTAAGGTCATAATGCATGGCTTGTGACATCACAGTTACTCCCATGGCAATAGACTGTGATGTCACAACAGAGGATTATGACTTGAAGTAGGGAGTCAGCTGTAGAAGAAGATTAACCCTGAGGGATGAAGATCATGCATTCATGCAAACGTCCTTAATAATAAATACTGGGGAGGAGGAATCTTTAGAATGTATATGAAATGAAAGCTGAATTGTACCTAATTATTTAGTTTTTCAATTTTTTTTAAGGTGTCAGCAGCTCTTTAAGTAAAAGTTAGGCATAGTACACTGTGACCACTTGTCAGTAACTAAACAGAATTTTTTCACATTTGTTTTTCTTTTGTAATTTCAGGTCCTAATAGATGTGCTGTGCCAACAGCAACAACTTGCACTGCATGTCTACTCCTCGGCCCAGAATGTGGATGGTGTTTTCAGAAGGTGCAGCGTTTCAAGTTCTCTTCTTTTATTTTTATTAGTGGTTTGGACTTAACATCTGGTCACAGCATGGTTTATTTCATAATCAGTTGTATTGTTATGACACTGAAGAAGTACTGTAGGAATCTGATCCAAATGGCACTTTGTATTTGGCATACTGTATAACAATTACACTGAACAGCGTATCAGAAGCAGTCGCATACACAAACGCAAACTGCAGATAGCACTCGCTAAATAGTGATTGGCAGCAGGTAGAGAAGGCTCACTTAAATGGCCAGAAAGGTGTAATTGCAAGCATGAAAGCAATTAAAATATACCGCCAGGCAGAAGAGGAGGAAACACAGTGCAAACAGCAGGTCCACTCACAAATAAACTATGTGACCACACATACAAATTACATCACAACATCCCGCCACTGTGAGCAACATATAGAGAACACAAATACTCCCGCCCCCCTCCAAAGATGCCCCCTTACCAAATTACAAGCATGCCTGCAGAGATAACCCCCCCACTAACAAATATGATTGATACAAGAATGATTTAAAAAGTATAATCGCCTGGCAAAGACATACCCACTTACACCCAGTGAGCATGGTTGCAAGGCTTTAAACATGTGTGTGCCTCACCCCAAATTCCCCATATTGAAACATAAAATGGAAATAAACCCAGTCATGGTGCAAGTCACACACAGGGTTTTTAAATCTCATGGGCTGCAATTTACTGATTAATAGGTCACCATCCCCCACATGGTAAAAGAAGGCTGTATGCTGCGTTGGGAAACTGACGGACAGTATAGGGATGTGTAGCAGCAGTAGTATGCATGTGGGAACAGTTGTGTGACATGTTAAGCCCACCACTAGCCAGGTAGCAGTTTGAAAAGCACGTCTGAGTGTGGCTACAGATAACTATGTACAAGAAACCACAGTGTAGCAGTAGTGCCTGGGGGATCATGTGATCTGCTTGCTCAAGGTCACACAGTGATTATGTAGCTATAGTGGGGATTTCAGCTGAAAGCTTCATTTCCACTAACACACACTTCTGGAGAGTGCTATAGTGGACAAAGGTGTGTGCTTGCAGCTTTTACTATGCACAAGACTTTGATAGGATAGATTTTGCTTGCAAGTGCCTGCAGTCGTTTGCAAATGGTTAAGATTTGCTGTCAGCACTTCTCATTCAGTGAGTGCAGTGTGGTTGCTTCCAGTACTGCCCTGTTCTTCATATGCATGACTTTGCCTCTCCTTAGCATTTGCTCTGGTTCTGACTTTGCACTATACAGTCCTTTACCTCGCAAACAGCAGACTCTGACTCTCAAACAGCTTGCAATGCCCAAACACACATTTTCTTTGTAAACTGTTTTAATATGATGCCTCCTGTGAGTTATTCATTTTGGATAAAAAGCAATTGATAGTACAGCATATTTTATGAATCCAACTAACTCTACATCTACTATAATCTAAAGGTTTCAACTGCCTAAAAATATTCTGAGAGGTAATCAATGAATGAGAAGTTCACATATTTCAAAACCGATCTCTTCTTGCTTTGCTAGACTTCGTTTGGTTCTAGGTAAACCCTAATAATGACCTGTCTCTTAATCTCAAACCTGCAAGGTTTCTTCCCTCAGAAATAGATTAGAACAAACTATGACAGCCCGCAATTGGCAGTCCTGGCTAATAATTAGGTTTCGGGTGATTTAAAACTTGAGCAAAGCATGTGGCACTGCTGCCCTTTAGCACCCTAGCCCACTGAATCCAAGAACCCCATACTGTGGGACATCTGGCTTTGGTAAGGAGCAAAAATTAAAGCTGTACTGAGAGAATATGCTACTGAATGTGCACAATCTGTCAAAAGCAATGACACTGATTCAGCAATGACAATGATTCAGTGAGCTAGGGTACTATAGGGCAGCAGTGCTACTGCCCATGTTTTCCCCTACAACCCCCTAGTTTTTCTGCATCTCTCTCCTTCCCCCCCCCATTGGTCCTCCTCTCCCCATGATTCCCTCCCCCTCGATTCTGCCCAGCCAGATACCATGCAGCGAAGGCCCACCCTTCAGTAAATCCACCCATACCCTCTCTCCTCCCCTCAACCCCTGTTTTTCTGTGTTGGTCACTCCCATCGCCCTCTGATCGCACCCCCTCACCTCCTATTCTTCCCTTTCTGGGTCCTGTCCTTCTCAACAGGCGCTGGTTACAGGCCACCATCCAATAAAAATAAAACTGCTGTTTCCCCACCCGCAGCACTGACAAAAAGAACTGTCTCAACATGTTCGCATTTTTTACTCCTCTAGTCTGTAACTAGCTAAGATCTTATGTTGTATCACCTGATTGCCTCCTTGTATATTATTACTGCTAATATGTATTATTTTTTTGTCTCTGTATCTCTGTAATTCACTGTACTGACGAGGAACCTTTGTAAATGAGCTCATAGCTCAAAGGTGAATGTAATCCGATTCTTTCTCATAAATAAATAAATAAATAAATATGATGCAAATAATCCTGGGGCTAGATATTTAAATGTTAATGCGGCCACTAACAGGTTTTTGCCCATGCTATCCGGCTTTGCACTCAGTTTTGAGGAGGGGTCTATATTCAGAGGCCACCCTCTGGCACAGTTTAAATCCGTTAGGACCCAGGCACTAATATAAAGCTACATTCTTGCAAATGAGGCATCCCCTCCTGCATATGGGTACACCAGCAGTTTCAGAAGTTTGCGCCAGCAGTAACTGGCACTCAAAGCAGTGCTATTTATCTCCTCTGAAAACCTCGACTTAACTGGGTGCTAAGCCCGTGTTCCCATGCCACTGATAGTGGATCAGTTGTACTGTACCCTTCCACCCCTGTATGCCTGTACCACGACTGTCAGCCAATTCCCTGGTGCCTAGTGACACCCCCCATGACCTGGCCCATATAGTTTAGAGTCATCCCTGGTTTCCAGTGGCACCCCCACCCGCTGAACACCCATACCAGTACTACCAAACAATTCACTGGTGTATGATGGCACGCCCCCCATCCTTCTATCCCCCATTCCAGTTCTGCATAACATTTCCCTGATGTCTAGAGACACCCTTTCACCCTCTGATCACTCGTCCCAGTGTCAGAACATTTATCCTGGTGTCTAGTGGTATATTCAACCCTTCAATTACCTGTTCCAGTGTCAGATCATTTACCTGGTATCTAATGCCACCCCCACACTCCAGTCACCCATCCCATACATGTACATGGTTTCCCAGGTGTCTAGTGGCACCCTCCACCCTTCAGTCACCCATCCTGTATATGATAATTTTGTCCCTGGTGTCTAGTGTCACCCCCTGGTCATCTGCCCCATATTTGTCATTCATTTCCCCCACCCTCCAGTCCCAGTTTTGTGTAACATTGCCCTGATGTCTAGTGGCACCTCTCCACCAATCACCTGTCCCCACTCTAATAATCACTGCCCTGGTGTCCAGTGACACCCCCACCCCTTGATCTCCAAGCTCGTGTAACTTGTAATATCCCTGGCGTCAAGTGGTACCCCCCACCCCCCCAATACTGGTGAGAAGCAGACCAGTGGATATTAGTTGTCCAGCGGCCCTCCACCCCCCTCGCCTGCACCCAGAGCACCACCCATTCAAACCCACCAGCTAGCAAGCTGGGGACGTGTGTCACAATCCTGATATGCCGAACAGCACAGCCCTCTTCACATCCTTGGCTGGCCACCATATGAGTTGACAGCATGCAAGCACTCATAGATTGTTCAGTATACTGTATGTGTGATTACTGTGAACTCATGTGGCGGCCATCCAAGGAGCCAAGCTATACCAGTTGCCCTGCCAGGTTTCACTACACGTCCCCAGAATGACTGGTAAGGGGGAGTTGTATGGGTGGTGTTCCGGGTGCAAGTGGGGTGAGTGGGGGGGGACTGACATCAGTGTTCATCAGCGTAGTTTGTTGACTGGCATGTGGGGTGGGGCATGACTGCACACCAGGGATTGTGCAGGTTACATGGGCCGAAAGATGGGGGGATGGTGTCACTAGACACCAGAGAAAACATTATGTGCACCAGGACGGGGAATCAGAGAGTGCGGGTGCCACTAGGAACAACATTATGTGCATGGGGATGGGTGATCAGAGGGTGGGGAGGGCCACTAGACAGCAGGGACAACATTATACGCACCAGGACAGGAGATCGGGGGGGGGTGCCACTATATGACAGGATAACATTATGTGACTGGGGATTGGAGTCGGGGTGCCACTAGACACCAGGGAAAACATGGTAATATATGGGACAGATATTTAGCGGGTGGGGTGGCACTAGTCACCAGGAAAAACATGATGATTTATGGGGAGGGGGTTCGGGGGTGGGGGTGCCACTAGACACCAGGGACAACATTAACATCTATGGGGTGGGTGGTCGGTGGTGGTGGGGGTGCTGCTAGACACCAGCGGTGACGTGGCAGGTGCCAATAGGATGGGTGTAAACAGGCCACCAGTTCCCATGCAAATCAGCCCATAGTGGGCACGCTACAGTACTGGTTCCTTAGCACCTTGTATGCCTAATGCGTTCATTTGCATGTTGGGGCTGAATATTGCACCATGTCTTCCTGATAAAGAGGCTGTTGGAGCCTTGAAGCACTGGGGTTTCTGCTCCTGGTCTTCAATCTACTTATTCTTGTTGCAAGTGCTGCAAGATGCTGTAATAAAAACATTGATACATCTTCAACTGGTATGTGATTGCTTCTCAACTGTGGCTGTTATTGTTTGGTGCCACTAGACACCAGAGACAACATTATGTGCATGGGGACCGGTGAATGGAGGGGGGATGCCACTAGACACCAGGGACAACATTACATATACCAGAATGGGAGATCAGGGGGGTGGTGATGCTATACAACAGGGAAAACATTATATGATCTGGGGCAGGAGATCGGCAGGGTAGGGGGTGCCACTAGAAACCAAAGACAACATGGCAGTATACAGGATGGGTGTTCAGGGGATGGGGGTGCCACCAGACACCAAGGGCAACATTAACATCTATGGGATGGGTGTTCAGGGATGGGGGATTCTGCTAGACACCGGGGTGACGTGGCGGATACCCACAGGATGGGCACAAATTGGCTGCCATTTCCCATTCAAATTAGCCCATAATGGGCATGTTAATGGCCCCTTAGTGCCTTGCATGCCTAATGGACTCATTTGCATTTTATGGCTGAATATTGTGCCATGACTTCCGGTGCTATCTGGTCCAGGAGCGCAATTCTCTATAGGCTGGATACAGCCCAGCTCCATGTTGGGGCAGCATATATTGACTTAGCACTACGCTGACATGAGTCGATATTTAGTCATATAGTGTCAGTCCACTATCCGACTGAATATAGCAGCCACTATTGTAGGTAAGGCACAGGTGCAACACAAACCTTTGCACCCCACTTGCACCTGTTTTTGAGTATCTGGCCCCAGGAGTTTTGCAACATTGTCCACTTCGTAAATTAGTTGGGTAAATCTGAACTACTACTTCTCATTTGACCATGAGAGCTCTAGTGATCCCCAGATCGTCTTTTATTTAGGCATTACCATGCTTCCCCAGATTACTCAATGAGCAGAAACTAATTTAATCCCCCAATTAACAGCCTTGATATGGATTTTAGAAGATGTAAGGTACTTTAGCTAACACTTTGGGGTAAACTACAAGGCAGTGAAGATGATGACACCCAAAACCTGATTTGCTTATTTGCAAAGCATCCATTGCTTATCTCAAATAAAAGTTTTTACCAAATTAGATAAAATGAGATAAAATGGTGAACTACTTCTATGAAAGGGTAAATACCCAAGACTGAGTGCAGTTAAGATAACAGCCAACTAGTCTTAGTGAGACTTTGGCCGGCTAGAGTAATGGTGTAGGCCTGAAATTGGAGATAGGGTTCCGAAAGGAGGGTTCTGAAACCCATGGGGGATATTTAAAAGGGCTGATGCAGACACAAATGCATGCTGTGCTTTAATCTGCATCGTCCCACATACAGCCATGCCTCCCTGTTGATGTTTTCAAAAGTTGCATCCATGGCTGGCCCGCTGGTGTAGTGGTTGGATTTCCACTTGCGACGCCGGCGACCCGGGTTTGGGAACAGACTCGGGTCACTAGAGGGCTGGCCGGGGGGAGAAGGATACAGCATCCTATGGACTGCTCTCTTTCTCTGGGGGGAGGATAGGGAAGTGCCTGGTGTGGAGGCCGGGGATCTCGCAGCTACTGGCACTCGTCTCTAGTGGAGGCGGGCGGACGCTGGACGCTATTACATGTCTCCACCTCCTGGAGGAAAATCAAGAGAATGGAGGGAGATCCTCCGCTCACATGAAGCCGCCCCGGCTTCACTTGCCACTGCTGCTACATCCCAACTAGATACTGGTTCCGGGTGGCACTGAATTAGGGAACTAGTGCTGTGGCCCTGCCCTCCAGGGGGGCAAGCCGGGGGTGACCAGGAGTATGCAGGCAATAGGCAGCTGGTGGAAGCTCCGTGGGGCCATGACCAGGGCAGAGATTGATGGAGGACCTCCCGGGGAAAAAGAAGATAAAAAAAAAAAGTTGCATCCATTTACAAGATAAAGTCATGATTTGTGGCATATAACAGATGCAGCTGTGAGTTACATCCCATTTTGGATGCACGTGCATCTGCTTTTGCTTGCAAACATAGGATGCTGTTAGGCCATTTAATAGATGGTCTGACAAGTTTGGATGCATTTCTGCTTTAAAAATAGCAGCAGACGTATCATGGTCAGATTCTTCTGAAAATCCTGCCCTATCGCTTGAGCATGTCTTACCCCACAGACTCTCTTTTAGAGATGGGCTCTTTTAGAGATGGGCTAAGTTGACAAAATTCACTCTGCAAATAAATCCATGAATTTAGCGCAATTCACAGATTGTGGACTGATCCGCAAAGTGCCAGTTTTTGCCCATGAAGTGTAGAGTTTCGCCTGTGAAACGCCACCATTCGTGGGTGAAATTCCACCATTCATAGGAGAAATTCCGCTGTTCACAGATGAAATTCCCAACAAAGTCACATAGGCAAATTTTAGTCTAATAGCAAAATTCACAGACTGCTCCGCAGAAGCGGAGCAGGTGACTTCGCAGGAAATGCACCAGTGAATTAAAACTTCGCAACATCTCTACTGTCTGTCACAATCTCGCTCAGCCGGTCAACCCTCTAATCCCAAACTGCCATCCTATGAGCATATGATTTGTGTACAGTGAACAGACAAGGTAACCCTCTTGTCTGTTTTGTGGGTTCAAGTCACCTTAGTCTCAAGCTTTGAAGGTATTCAAACTGATAACTTCTTGTTAGCGTATCCAATTATCAGGCTCAGATAATTCTGTCTTCGGGGGGCCAGATATCTTTGTCTACGGGCACCCAACCAGGTCTTTCAAATGAACCCTTAGAATTCTATGCAAGACTTTAGAGAACTCTATCCATTTTCCAGTTTGGTATACAATAAGCCCATACACAGTGTTACTATAACCTTTAAAAGTTCCACTTAAAATAAAAAGAAATGTCAAAGGCACTCCATGCAGTTTCGTTTGTAAAAAAAATATCTTTACTTTAAAAATATCAAAGCAGAACAATAATTACAGAACAAATATATATCCTAACACATACAGCCTTAAAACAAACAGGTAAAAAAGTACAGTTCCTACAATTTATAACTTCAGACTGATATAATCTAATGCTTCCTTTCTTCAGTGCTTTTAGGGTCTCTCTTCTCTCAGTCAGAAATATTTTCTTGTGTGTCTCTGTCAAGTTCTGTCAGCAATTAAGCACACTTCTGAGCTGGCCTTCTCATGAGGTCACTAACTCTGCCTTGGTGTATCAAACTCTATATTTTACAATACAGGGTCTCCAAATAAAATATTTTAAAAAAACATATGAGATAACCTCACTGACTTTCCTCTCCACATGTTAACTGGTCAGAACTGGTTTCTGTTCTGCTACACATACATCTCAAAAGTTTCTTTGATCTAAGTCACTGTATTCAAAGCAAAAGTGTATTGGCCTCTTTAATCCCATCTGGACCTTGGAATCTACACCTCAGGTCTTTCTGATATAATTCAAGGGTTCCCCAGGAAATGTATTTTGGACATTCCAAATCTGTCTGGGTCCTTCCTGGCTCAGACATCAAACCTCTTCAATGTCCATTCTGGCCTCTCTTGACACCCCTCCCCACAAGTCCTTCCTGGCAAATATGCAAGTCAAAGGATCTCCCTGAGGACATTATAAATGGCTAATCTTATTTCCTGGGATGAAAGCAAATTGACAAGGTAATTGCACCCCAGATCTCTGCAGTTTAAAATTCCTCCTGTCCTTTAAACTTATCCTTGGGGGGGGGGGTCTTGATGTGTCAGTTCCAGTAAGACAGCCTTTTCCTTGAACTGACCTTCCCTTCACATATTTTATACGTAATAACAAAAATTAATACAGCACTCGAGCACTCAGAGCTGGCTGTCTACGTCACACTCCACCCCACCTAGACTGAATTTGGGGGATCCATCCCCTACATGGGATGAGCTTCCCAAATCACTTCACTCCTCATAGACCCTAGACAGTCCATCTGAGTTCTTATTTTTGGCTCTGGCCCTATGTACAATTTTCAAATCATACCCTTGTAAAACAAGACTCCATCTGAGCAGTCTGCCATTGTTTTTCCCCATCTGTGACAACCAAACCAGGGGGTTGTGGTCAGTCTGCACCACAAAAGGCTGCCCATACAAGTATGGCTCCAATTTCTTTAGGGCCCACACTAGGGCAAGACACTCCTTTTCCACCGTGGAGTATGCTTGTTCCCTGGGAAGCAGCTTTTGGCTCAGGTAGGCTATCGGGTGGTCCCTTCCTTCGCTGGTTGTCTGGCTTAGTACTGCCCCAATACCCATATCTGAGGCATCCGACTGAACTATAAAAGTTTTGCTATTGTCCAGACTTGTCACAACAGAAGCACTGGACAGTGCCTCTTTCAGTTTGGTAAAGGCTTCCTCACAGGCTGGACCCCAGGTGATTTTCCTTGGCATTTTTTCTTTGTCAGGTCAGATAGGGGAGCAGCCAGGGCACTGTAGTTAGGTACAAACTTTCTGTAGTACCCTGCTGTCCCGAGAAAATTCCTGACCTGCTTCTGAGTTTCTGGTCTGGGCCATGCCTGTATTACTTCTATTTTTATCTGGTTAGGACGGAGCTGTCCCCGGCCTACCACATGCCCGAGGTATGCCACTTCTCCAATGGCCACCTGGTACTTCTCAGCTTTGACAGTGAGCCCGCCCTCTGTATTCTGCCCAGCACTTCCCTAAGGTGTGGCAGGTGTTCCTCCCAGCTGGTACTGAAGATGGCAGTGCCATCTAGGTACGCCACTGCGTACTCCTCAGCACCATTTAACACCTGGTTCACCAACCTTTGGAAAGTGGCCGGGGCTTTCTTCATTCCGAAAGGCATTACTTTGAACTCAAATAAGCCTATCGGAGTGATGAAGGCCAACCTTTCCCTAGCTCTGTCTGTCAACTCTACCTGTCAATACCCCTTTGTCAGGTCAATGGTCATAAGGTAGGTAGCCCCCCCAACTTGTCAGGGAGTTTGTCTGTCTGGGGCATCGGGTTGGCGTCTGACTTTGTGACTGTATTCAGTCCACTATAGTCTACACAGAAACGAGTTGAGCCATCTGGCTTGGGTACAAGGACTACAGGTGAGGTCCAGGGACTGTGGGATCTCTGGATTACCCCTAAATCCAGCATCTCCTCCACTTCCCTCCTAATGTCCTTTTGGACAGCCTCTGACACCCGATATGCTGTCTGCCATATGGGCATCTGTTTCCCTGTCTCCACATTGTGTGTTGCTAAGGGGGTTAGTCCAGCCTTGGCGCTAAACAAGGGGGCAAAGTCTGCTAAAACCTCCCTCACTTTCTGGATCTGGCCCGGGGTCAGCTGGGGAGACAATTTTACTGCCTCCACAGAGGACTCCCGCTTACACTCTTCCAGCAAGTCCAGAAGGGGGTCTCCTTCGTCCGTCCCTTCCCCATGACTACACACTGCGAACACCATGTCAGCCCTATTTGCACACGGCTTCATCCTGTTGACATGGTACATCCTTTCTGTCTGTCTACAGTCAGGCAACTCCACAATGTAGTTTACGTCATTTACCCATTTACCTTCCTAACCACTTTGTACAGTCCTCCCCACTCAGCTTGCAGCTTGGCTTTCCGGACCGGAATAAGGACCATGACTTCCTGACCCCAACATGTATGAGTGAGCTCTGGCTCTGCGGTCGTACCATACCTTCTGTTTCTGTTGGGCAGCTGTCAGGTTGCTCTGGGCTGCCCCCATAAGCTCCTTCAGCCTTTCCCTAAACCTTAGGATGTAATCCACAATGGGAGTTCCCTGGACGGTGTGCTCGCCTTCCCAGTCCTTCTGGATCAAGTCTAGGGGCCCAAGTACCTGGCGTCCATACTAGAGTTCGAAGGGGGAAAATCCTGTCGACTCTTTGGGCACCTCCCTGTATGAAAACAACAGGTGGGGAAGGTATTTCTCCAGTCCCTCCCATGCTGTTCAGCAAACGTCTGGAGCATTGACTTTAGGGTACCATTGAAGCATTCCACAAGCCCATTGGCTTGTGGGTGATACGGTGTCATGCATCTCTGCACCACCCCACACTTCTTCCATAGACATTTCATTACATCCGACATGAAGGAACCCTCTCGATCAGTGATTACGTCCTGTGGAAACCCAGCATGGGAGAAAATCCCAAGCAAGGCATCTGCCACTTTGTCTGTCCTCAGTGAGGAAAGGGCAACTGCCTCTGGGTACCGGGTGGCATAATCCACCACAGTCAGGATGAATCTTTTCCCTGAGGAGCTGGGGGTATTTAAAAACCCCACAATATCCATTTACACCCTCTGGAATGGCTCCTTCACTAGGGGCAAGGGGATCAGGGTGGCTTGGGTTTTCTGGCCCGCCTTCCCTATTTCTTGGCACCGGTGACAAGATTGGCAATACTCCTTCACCTGCTGGGTGAAGTTAGGCCAGTAGAAATTCTGGGCCAACTGCTGCATAGTTCATGCAATTCCCAGATGACCAGATATGGGAATATCATGGGCAACCCTGAGCAACTGCTCACGATATCCCTATCCCTCCCTCTGTCTGCACTGCCTGTGTATACATACGTCCATTTTCCCAATAAACCCTATGTCTGCCATCACCTCCCTGTGCACCGTCCAAGTCTGCCCAATCCCTCAGCTTCTCTAAACTAGGGTCACTTCTCTGAGCAGCTGAGAAACCCTCACATCTTCTCAAGGCATGGGACAGGTCCCCTTCAGTCGCTAAACTAGGGTCCCTAGCACTAGCGTCAGGGCCCTCAGGATCACTGTCAATCCCAACCCTCTGACAAGGGGTCACCCCTCCCTCTTTGGAGTAACCGTCTGTAGCTATGTGGTTATTTGCTACTGGGGAAATTTCTACCTTCTTTTTATCAGTCTCCCCCTATGGAGACAGAGGCTGTGGAACCAGCCTCTCAGTATGTTCCCCAATGGCTTCTGGGAGGCTCAGGGCAGGGAACTACAAATTTCCCTGCCCACTTGGCTATGGGTAACTGCACATACCACCCCCTGCTGGAGATTGTTACCCAGGATCACATCCACTGCTAATGTGTTAGCTACAGCCACCTGTTGCACAGTTCCCCCTGTTTCACCCCAGTCTAGGAGAACACTGGCCAGGGCAATGTTTTCTCTTCACCAGTAAACCCTTGTACAGTTATGTGTTTATTGGGTATAAGCTGACCAGGCTATACCAGATCCCCTTTTACCAATGTCAGGGATGCCCCTGTGTCCCTTAACCCCTGCGTCTATACGCCATTTACCATGACTGGGTGCACGTGTTCCCTCATGTTCACTGGCATGCTTCCAGGGACACACAAACAACCTACTTCCTTTCTGGTACTACTTTGCGTATTATTGCTTGCCCTTCTTGGACACTGTCTGACAATGTGCCCAGTTTCTTTACATAACCAACAAACATTTCTACTTCAGAGAAATCTTTCTTGGAAACCTGGGGCTAACTGGTTTCGGTGGAGGCAGTGAGGGTTTTAGCTGCCCTGAAGGTGCGCTTTTCCCTTTCTGCGCTGCCACACTCACCCCATTCGCTCTCAGAGCAGGTGTGTTCTTGGCATAGCGGTCCGAGAGTTCAGCAGCGCCAGGTTTTTGTTCTAATAAAATCACATTTTCAATTTCATCAACTGTTTGCCTCAATTCCTTCCCACCAACATTTTAAAAACTGACGTTTCGTGGCTAGCTCCTCATAGCTCATATCAGGGCTTCTCCTGAGCTTACAGACTTTAGCTCTGTATGATTCAGCAGTTAATTCAAACTTTTTTAGTAGTGCTGCTTTTAACTTGCTTTAATCATCACTGTCTTTATTGTCTATGTGACCCAATGCATCCCAAGCTTTTCATGTAAGTAGCGGGGATAGCTGGAAGCTCCAGGACTCTCTAGAAATTTTAGCCTGAACACAAACTTTTTCAAAAGAATTTAAAAAGGTGTCTATATCCTCCCTGTCCTTAAACTCAGCTATTAATTTAGAGTTCAATTTGTAACCCAGTCCTGCAGTCCCAGTTAAACCCAACCTACTTACCTGCCCTGGTGCTGCTGGTTGGAGTCGTAGCTTCTCCAGTTCGTGTTGCCACTGGTGCTCCCCTCTCCTCTCCTCTGCAGCTCTGCGTTCTCACTCTCTTTTCTCCTCTGCTTCTTGCTGGTGCTCATGTTCCTTACGGTCTGCCTCCCTCTGTTGTCGCTCTGCCTCACGGTCCGCCTCCCTTGGTTGTCGCTCTGCCTCCAGTTCTATCCTCTGCAACTCAATTTGCAACTTGAGTACCTCTGGATTCAGGATACTGGTGACCTTCCCCTGCTGCTGTGGCCCTTCACTGACAGTGGCCCTGCTGTCCACCTCATTGGTTCGGGACCCCTCACTGGCCACTAGTTCTGCCACACTCGAGGTCTGGTCCCTTTCAGTCATGGTTGTTGACTTGCTGCTCTGGGTATCTGCTACCATCAGGGCCTCTGTGAGGTTCTGCTTACTGGCTTTCACCCCAAACAGGACTCCCCTGTCCCCGCACAACTGCTTTAAGAAATCTACAGTGTGCTTGCTGTAGTCGGAAGACATTCTTCTTATCTCACTACTAATACTATACTGACTGGCACTTCAGAAAAAAAAATAAAATGGGTGGGAACTTAACTGTAAGTTAAGGGATATAGTTCTGTTTCCTTTTGAAATAAAACACTGCCTTTCTTTTTTTCCAAGTAAGCTAAACGGTTTCAAGCTAACACACTGAACAATGAAGCTTATACCACCAAACTTTTATGCCACCGCTGCCAACCAATCTGTCACAATCTCACTCAGCCAGTCAACCCTTTACTCCCAAAGTGCCAACCTCTGAGTGTATGATTTGTGTACAGTGAACAGACAAGGTAACGGTCTTGTCTGTTTTGTGGGTTCAAATCACCTTAGTCTCAAGCTCTGAAGGGATTCAAACTGATAACCTCTTGTTAGCGTACCCAGTTATCAGGCTCAGATAATTCTGTCTTCGGGGGGGCCAGATGTCTTTGCCTACAGGCACCCAACCAGGTTTTTCAAATGAACCCTTAGAATTCTATGCAAGACTTTAGAGAACTCTATCCATTTCCCAGTTTGGTATACAATAAGCCCATACACAGCGTTACTATAACCTTTAAAAGCTCCACTTAAAATAAAAAGAAATGTCAAAGGTACTCCATGCAGTTTCGTTTATAAAAAAATATCTTTACTTTAAAAATATCAAAGCAGCACAATAATTACAGAACAAATATATATCCCAACATATACAGCCTTAAAACAAACAGGTAAAGAAGTACAGTTCCTACAGTTTATAACTTCAGACTGGTATAATCTAATGCTTCCTTTCTTCAGTGCTTTTAGGGTCTCTCTTCTCTCAGAAATATTTTCTTGTGTGTCTCTGTCAAGTTCTGTCAGCAATTAAGCACACTTCTGAGCCGGCCTTCTCATGAGGTCACTAACTCTGCCTTGGTGTATCAAACTCTATATTTTACAATACAGGGTCTCCAAATAAAATATTTAATAAAACATATGAGATTATGAGATGACCTGAATGACTTTCCTCTCCACAGGTTAACTGGTCAGAACTGGTTTGTGCTCTGCTTCACATACATCTCAAAAGTTTCTTTGATCTAAGTCACTGTATTCAAAGCAAGTGTATTGGCCTCTTTAATCCCATCTGGACCTTGGAATCTACACCTCAGGTCTTTCTAATGTAATTCAAGAGTTCCCTGGGAAAGGTATTTTGGACATTCTAAATCCGTCTGGGTCCTCCCTGGCTCAGACATCAAACCTCTTCAATGTCCATTCTGGCCTCTCTCGACACCCCTCCCCACAAGTCCTCCCTGGCAAATATGCAAGTCAAAGGATCTCCCTGAGGACATCATGAATGGCTAACCTTATTTCCTGGGACAAAAGCAAATTGACAAGGTAATTGCACCCCAGATCTCTGCAGTTTAAAATACCTCCTATCCTTTGAACTTATCCTTGGGGGGTGTCTTGATGTGTCAGTTCCAGTAAGACAGCATTTTCCTGGAATTGACCTTCCCTTCACATATTTTATATGTAATAACAAAAATGAATACAGCACTCAAGCACTCAAGCACTCAGAGCTGGCTGTCTATGTCACAATGACTTCATATTCCAGTTATTTTCTATATAATGCAGACAGCATGCCTGCATTCAGAACACTATATGGGTGTGGCTCACTTGAAACAGTTTTGGTGGGGAGCCCTTTTCGGTGGTGGGATGCCCTGATGGAATAACACTAGAATGCTCATTACGGGTAAGGTTAAAAGAGGGTCTTTGTCACAGAGCAGAGCTGAAACAAATTAATGATCTTATAGTTATTGCCTCTGGGACTCTGGTATCCTATGAGAAAATGAGCAACAATTTCCGAATACTTCAGTTGCAATTTCTATTTTCAACTTCCAATCATTGTTTATGCTCCCATGCTCTTGGTACAGTATTCCACGTACTACTAAATGATAATATATACTGCAGTCAGCATGTACCTTGAAAAGGGTGCTACTTGCATACATCAGGTGCTTTATTCCACCTACTACTAAATGGAGGTATCTGCTGCGGTCAGCATGTACCTAAAAAGGATGCTGTTTGCATGTACAGTAGGTGCTTTTCTCTGAAAAATGTGATTTCCCCCAGAAGAATGCAGGAAACAATGGAAACAGGACTTGAGTTACCCCCTCTCTAGAGACACTTGACTTTATTGTTGGTGCAACACAAATGTATCCTAGGTTGGCTTCCCTCAATTTATATTCCCTATATTACAGAAGAATAAGGGGAGAAATACGTTTACTATTTAGATTGATGGAAGATATTAATCTCCTAGCAGAAATTGGTCTTAAGCACAATCTGGGGAGGATCAGTACCAGGAAGCATAATAGGCAGCTCCTTCTTCAGACTTGGAATCATAACCTGCATAAATTCTGGTTCAGTCACAGAGTAGTGGCACTATGGAATGACCTCCCACGTGATGTTGTGAGCAGTTCTAACATGACTAGTTTCAAAAATGGTGTAGATAGGCACTTTGGGGATAAGATTTTCCAATTTTAAATAAAATTTGGGATCTGCTAGCTTTAAAGGACTGCTGTCTACAAGCTTGGTTATACCTATGATATCTATGATCCTGTTGGCAGGTACACAACCCTTACAAAGATGAACCTATTCCCTTCCAACAAGTGTTGGCAGTGTGGTGCAGATGGGTGAGCGGGTGCTGGCATGCATTCCAAGGGTATGTCATCTTCATATGTTTTAGACCAAGGCCCATTAGCTGTGTGAAAAAGCAGTTGTTACTCAACTGTCTCCTGTCCCAGAAAAGTACATACTGGGTGACTACTTAGCAGTAGCAGGAGTAACATATGCTACTTACAAGTATGTTAAATGCCTGATTTCCTCTGTAGCTGGTCTGGGACTTGGCTGAAGACAGCTGATGTACTGTAGTGCACTGTTGGGTTACAACAGGATGTAAAAACATGACTGCATGATTTTAGTTTGTCATGCTGTGTCTAAACCGGGAGATGTATCGTAAATTGTAACTGGCTTGGGCCTAAGTACTCAAATTTCCACTCTATAATTAAAGTTCCCAGTCTACACCAGTTACTCACTGATCCTACAGATTCAATTGCCAGTCTTCTAACCACTCCTTTATAGACTGGATCTTGTAATCTCACCCCAACTGATGACCTGATGTGGCCACTGACACCCTTTCTGATTTGTTGAGTGATCACTGCATCACCTACTGTATTCGTAAAATCAAGACAAGTAAGCCCTACCTAAAATGATTAAAGGTGGTTCCTTCTGTAAATTTTTCCTGCATGATTTTCTGTCTGACCCTCTGGCTGCTGACTGGAGTTCATTATGTTTATTTATTTAAAGTTAGTGACCGGGAGAGGCACACTGAGCCAAGGCTCGTTCCCAGGTGCGATCCGGGGTATATGGATCCCTGAACTCTGTTAAGGTACTGTCCCATTTGTGCTCCTTATTTCTGTCCATTTGTGACACCCATGCCACCATCAGGATGACTAGGGTAAGGGGACCCATTTCCCCTGGGATTTTCTGACTTTATTAAACTATCTAAACTAATGGGTGCTGCCTGATCTGCCCACAAGGCTTCTGGTACTCACGATGACAGACAACGGTACAACAGGCTCAGGAACCTACATACCAAAATGATCCAGAAAGTCAGAGACTTCTACTTCCATTCCAAATTTATTCAGAATTCATCCACTCCAGCTAGATTCTGGAATGCAGTAAATGATCTGCTCAACCCCTCATGTTCATACTCAGGTATCACTAGCTTCAGCCATATCTCTGGTGTGGTCACCAACCTGCATTCTGTAGCAAATATTCCAAATGCTCAATTTGTGGATGTACCCCTGGCAGTTGTCTCCCCTTCTTCTCCTGGGCACAGCTCCCTCTCCAAGTTCCTCCTCTAGTGCTGGTGCTCACTTTGCCTTCTCCTCTGCCACCCCCCTCTGAGGTCCTCTGTAAAATGTCCCATGTCAAGCCAAGTTTTTGTTTCAGGGCTGATTGTAACCTCCCTCAGCTTCCTGAATTTAGATGCCTCAGCTATTGCTGCCCCACTGGTCCATATGTTTAATGTTCACTTACATCCAGCATTTTTCCTTTGCTTTGGAAGCACGCCAATGTAATCCCCTTCCACAAAGGTGGCCCCACTGACTTGCCTGCTAACTACCGGCCAATCTCATTCCTCCTTTTGCTCTGTAAGCTATTGGAGAGGTTGGTTGCTAAATAACTATCTGCCTTCCTTCCTGTGAATTCTTTCTTTTCTGAATACCAATCTGCATTTTGAGCAGCTCATTCTACATCCACCTCTCTGCTCAGACTCGTGGATTTCATTCTTTCCCTAGAGATCTAGGTCAATAAACTGGTTGACTGGTTTGATATTGTTTGATCTGGTCAAAGCATTTGACATTGTTGACTATTGTCTTCTAAATTAACTTGCTGTTTCTGGCCTCTTCAGCCCTTCCTTTTCCTAGTTTTCCTGTTTCCTCTCTGGCAGCACCCTATCTTGTCTCCTCTGGCTTGGCTAAAGCTGATCCTAGACCAGTCACCCTTGGGGTCACACAAGGCTCTTTGCTTTGGCCTCTCCGTTTTACTATTTTTATAAACAATTTACCACCGTATGTAAAATCTTGTAATATTCACATGTACGTGGATGTCACCATCCTTTATTCATCCAGTCATTATCCAGCTGATATCTTTGCGGCCCTACGGTCAGACATTGACATGCTCTCAAACTGGTTTAAAGAAAATCACTTATCTCTCAACCACTTTAAAACTGTCTCCATGCTCTTTGGTACCAAAAATGTCTGGTCACCTGCCCTGCCCTAACTGTTATTACCTCAGATGGTACCTCCTTATCTGCAGTCTCTGAATACAAATATATTGGTGTAATACCGGATAGTTAACTCAATTTTTCTTCTCATATCAATTCTCTGGTTTCCAAATCCAACAAGAGGCTTGATGCCCTCTACTGTGCGAGTGGCTGCCTTTCACTAGGTATGCACATATGCCTGCTTGAGTGCTTAATCCTTCCTGTTATTGACTTTGGGGGTGTGGTTTATGATGTCACTCCAAAATGCCAGCTAACTGAACAGAATACCCTTTTTAATGCCCTCTGTAGGTTAGTCCTCCACATCCCAACCTGGACACATCACTGTACACTATATGACCTCCTGGGCAGGCCATCACTGGCTGACAGAAGAGTTCAACACCTTGTTCTCTGTGGTTTTAAATACTAGCTTAACAAGCTCCTAAGCTATATATGCACCCTCTTCCCCGCTGCTCTATTTACACAGCAGCTTTGCTTCCACTTTGGTAACTGATTCCTTGTACCAAGCCACAAACTGAATTCCACACAACTTGATGTTAGCTTCAGGCCCCCCTAGGTTGGAAAAACCTAGCTTTGAGTAACAGCCCACCCAGCAGTATTGCATTTGTTGAAAAATTCTCAAAAAACAAATGTTGTCAAACTGTGATTGTGCTTGATGCTAGCTATTTTATTTATATATGTCCTTGCTTAACAGGGGTTACAGGACACTTAGAATGGGGGAACAGGGCACATAGACTAGGGAGGACAGAGCACTTAGACTAGGGGTACAGGGCACATAGACTAGGGGAACAGGGCATTTACACTGGGGGGTACGGGGCACTTAGACTGGGGGCATGGCACTCAGACTAGGGGGACATGGCACTTACGTAGACTAGAGTGGATGGGGCACTTAGACTAGGGCATATGGGGCACTTAGACTAGGGAGAGGGCACTTAGTCTAGGGGGACAGGGCACTTAGACTGGGGTTATGGGGTACTTAGATTGGGGGACAGGGCACTTAGTCTAGGGGTTATGGGGCACTTAGACTGGGATACATGGCACTTAGAATGGGGACATGGCACATAGACTAGTGGGTATGGGGCACTTAGACTAGGGGGTCTTGGGCACATAGACTGGGGGCATGGCACTTAGACTAGGGTGGATGGGGCACTGAGACTGGGGGTATGGGGAACTTAGACTAGGAGGAGAGGGCACTTAGACTGGGGGAGAGAGCACTTAGACTAGGGAGGACAGGGCACTCAGACTGGGGGCATGGGGCACTTAGACTGGGGTACATGGCACTTAGAATGGGGGACAAGGCACGCAGACTAGTGGGTATGGGGCACTTAGACTAGGGGGTGTGGGGCACTTAGAATGGGGTACAGGGCACTTAGAAAAGGGGGACAGCTCACTTAGACTTGGGGTTTGGGGCACTTAGACTAGGGGACATGGCACTTAGACTAAGGTACAGGGCACTTAGACAAGGGGGACATGGCACTTAGAATGGGGACAGGGCATTTAGACTGGGAGTATAGGGCACTTAGGCTAGAGAGGAAAGGGTGCTTAGATTGAGGGGGAGGGAAGCACTTTGACTAGGGGGTATGGGGCACTTAGTCTAGGGGGAAAAGGGCACTTAGACTATGCGGTACAGAGCACTTAGACTGGGGGGCATAGCACTTAGACTAGGGAGGACACAGCACCTAGTCTAGGGGGTATGGGGCACATAGACTGGGGTAGAAGGCACTTAGACTAGGGGTTTGGGGCACTTTGACTAGGGGGACAGGGCATTTAGCCTATGGGGACAGGGCACTTAGACTAGGGGGTATGGGGCACTTAGGCTAGGGCGGATTGGGCACTTAGACTAGGGAGGACAGAGCACTTGGACTAGGGAGACAGGACACAAACTAGGTAGGACAGGGCAGGGTATACGGGCAGACTTGGTGGGCCGATAGGTCTTTATCTGCTGTCAACTACTATGTTACTATGTATGTGGAAGTAACATAGCCTTGTGATTAATGCTTGGCAGAAACTCCAAATTCCAAATTCCTGGAAATTTCACGAAATTTGGCACATTTTTGCAAAATTCTCCAAAATTTGGATTTTGGCATAATCTGAATCTTTTGAATGTGTTTGGCAAATTTTCACCCCATTCCGCAACATTTTCTAGCTGAATTGCTGATTAAAACACATAAACTGTGGAATGACAGTTCTGTGAACTTCCGTTCAACGTTTAATACATCAACCTGCAATATATGCAGTCATTCCACAGTTCAGTGATCAATTCTGTGGAATCTCTTTCTGCAGTTTAATGCATTAATCTGCAGTTAATACATTCATTCCACTGTTTTAAGTTCTAATTTCGTGAAAATTTCTCAAAATTTCATGGAAGTGAAATTCCAACCTTTGCAGTAATTCTGCCAGCGGAATTTTATTTTTGCACAGCACTACCTGCAATATCCAACTTCAGGGTGCAACTTTATATGCTTAACATGAGTCCTCACCAGAGACAGTTTGAACTTCAACTTTGGCTGGCTGAATCTGCAAGTCAGCAATACAACAGGCCAATGATTGGTTATGTTATTATACTACTGCTCCGTTGCATGTTTGCTCCTTGAGAGCTGGGAGCTCTTCTTTGCTACCCCCATAGTGCATTTTCCAGGAATTAGGTGATTCATCTCTTAAGTCTTATCTTTGCTAACCATTTCACAGATTTCCTAACATTTACCCTGAGTAGTATTTCCACATAATGTGCTCCTTTTTACAACATACAGTAGTTGTATGCTACAAAATTACAATAGGGTTTAAGCCAGTATTTTTCTTTCTTCTTTTTCAGTCATGCTTTCCATGCAAGTTCTACTCTTACACTAGTTGGAATGATGCAGTATGTATGTTGGACCATACTCATGACCTGATACATCATTATTTCAAAAGGAAAACCGCATCATAATGCAGAGGAGTGAATGATATGGATGAAGGGAATAAAAGTGATGATGTCTGGGGCCAGTCACTCTCACATGAGCAGACTCCCTTTCACAGAACAGAACTCCATCTGAAGCACAAATCACAGGCATCTGCCTGACAGAACAGTCTCAAATAAAGTGGTTAAATTTTCCTTTTTCCCATTTGGCAAATTCTCACCAGGTTACCTTACCCACTTCCACACTTAGTGGCCTTTCTCCAGTCAGTCATGGATTGAAGCTGCTCTCCACTGATGAATCTGAATGTCTACACTCACATTGGTTAACTAGACCCTCACAGGACACTTTGGCTAACCAGACCCTCACAGGACATTGGCGGTTCCTCTGGTTTCCCTTAGACAAAAGCGGGTAAAGCCCAGAGTCTGTGGATAAACAGGTGTTTATAGCCTTAAAGTCCTGGATCCTCACTGGTTGAAATTTATGGTCAAAATTTCCCTGCAAGGTGCATACATAAGGCCCTATACACTAATGGGGTGGAGTGACTATGCACGCATATCTGGGGCATGCAACCACTCTGCACCCATTGCGCCCCTCATGCTGCCAGCCATGGGAGTCACTTACTGGGCACGCAGCCCCACTGCCAGACTGCGCAGAGGGCAACATGGTTGGGGTGGGCTGGGGGTGTGCCCGCACTCCGCAACATGCACAGAGTTGTGGAGCACTGGGCACGGGGGGGAGCACTGTATGCAGGGGGAACTCCTGCCATAATGTCTGCATGCCCCCTGGGAAGTCACCTTCCCATTCACAGAATGACAGGTGGGGACTGCCATCTATCACACTATGCCTCCGTAGACCACGGACAGTGAATGGTGGTCTGGGGATGGCCGACCAGGAACCTGCCCAATTCTTTGTTTTCACGTGCTGTGCAGCGGCAGCCATATCTTTGCACCCGTTGGTGCAAGGGATCTACTGGTGGACCAGGTAGGGCAGCCCATTGGATACCTGCCCAGTCCACGTATCTTTTCCTGTGCACTGTCATGCGCCGGGGGTGACAAGGTTGCAGACTGGTGGCCAGCAGTCGTACGTACCGCCAGTGCGCACCTGTCCATGGGTGCACAGCTATGCAGACGGGGTACTTGCGGAATCCACGTACCCCTACCCCATTAGTGCATAGGGGCCAGTATGTGTATTTTTGCTGTAGATGTTCTGGAGCCCCTGCTTGGCTATTGTATGTCTCTTGTTCCCTGTCCAATCATTCCTGTGGGATCTGGGTGAACACCATTGGTGCCACTATGTCTGTTTATTCATTTGTATTTTCCTATATATGTGCTGTTTTGGCTGCTTTCAAAGCGGCATCTGTTGGCACAGTTTATATATGTCCCAGTCCCATTGCCTGCATTTGTGCTGGGAACAACCTTTCATGTGTGGCTATGAACCAGCAAGCATTTGACAGCACTAGCATCAAAGGTGCCACTCTGGTGCAGACACAGTGCTCCTCCTCCTCCATTGTTGCCTGGCCCCCTGCCGCAGTTCTGTGGGGACTAAGCAAAGAGTTGGCAGCTGCAAAAATAGCACTGGGGGTTACAGTAAGTTGGATGGTAAGCCCCCACAGCAGGGGGGGGTTAACAGTTAAAGCCCTCTGTTTTAAGGCCAACCTTTGGAATAACCTTAACTGCCCCACCAAATTCTGGAAGATGGTTCACTTCCTTTCTGACTCTCCTGTCCGCTCCCCCATTCTCATGGTTAATGGTTCACCTGCCAGCAACCTTCCTTCTGCAGCTGCTTATTTAAATTAGTTTTTTGCTACTTGCGCCCTCCCATCTCCCCATCCTGGCTCCTCCCCTCTTCCCCAGTCTTCACCCTCCTCTCTGCCTCACCCTTCCCTGGGTTCTCACTTCCCCTCTACACTACGCAGGAAATACTGCTTGCCCCTTCCTCACTCAACCTGTCAAAATCTAGCCCTGATGACCTTGACACATAAACTTCATCTCTCAGCTCCAGCCACTGCCTCCCCCTTACATACTTCCTCAACTTCTCCTTCTCCCTCTGCGCTGTGTTTCAGTAATGGAAGATTGCCAGTCCTCAGCCTTCACAAAGGGGATGACCACTCCTCCCCTGGTGACTTCCATTCTATTATCCTCCTCCCCTCTCTTGAAAAGCTGCAAAAGAAACTTGTCTACTCCAGGCTTTCTCACCTCCTCCACTCTTCCAGCTTCCTCCCCTTCCAGTCTGGTCTGTCAACTCTTTCTGGACAAGCTGAGGTCTGTCAGGCTCTCAGCTCCCACTGTTGACTGGTTCCATTCCTACCACTTCGGCCGTCAGTTGTCAGTACATGTAGGAGGCATCCTGTCACCTCCCCTTCCAGTTCAGTCTATGTTCCCACAAGGCTCCATCCCAGGTCCTGTCCTCTTCGATATTTTCCTGAACAACCTCCCCTCTGCCAGTGCCAACTTGCATTTTCATATGTTTGCAGATGGCACAGTTATCTAAACTTCAGGTCCTTTGACTGCAGCAGTGTAAGGCTTGTTCCAGAAAGACTTCCACAACGTCCTGCAAGGGTTCCACTCCAGTCGACTCTGGTTGAAGACAAATATCAGTGTCCATGACCTTTGGCACCAGCCAGAAACTAGCCAACCTCACCCCCCCATCTTCTCCATCCTGGATGGCACCCCTCTTGAAGTGGTTCCCTCCTTCCAGTATCTCTACACATGGCTTGCTAATAGGTTTAACTTCTCTGATGACATTGATGCGATCCGCTCCAAGCTCTGCCCCAAACTTGATGCCTTGTACCACAACAAAGGCTGCCTGTCTCCCGAGAGCTGCTGGGAGCTGGTGAGCAAAACAGTGTTCCTGGTCATCGACCATAAGGATGTGATCTACGGTACCACCCCCTCCTCTACCTTGCTGGACTGAAACCCTCTGTTATGCCTTTTGTTGCTCTGCTACCAACTCCTCCTTTGTACTCACCACTACTCCCTCAACTACACCCTATCCATTCTCACCTTACATTCATGTCTCTAGTCCCCCTGTGCCTCCTTTATCTTCAAGTACTGGTTAGGGTACCTTGCCTCTTACCTAGCCTCAGTCCTCTCACCCATTTCCTCTGCCTCATACTCCCTGTGCTACAGGAATCCTCTTTTCACCATCTCTTCCCCTTAACCATTTTCCTTAATCACCAGCTAAAACTCCTCCCCACCCCAACCTGCTCATGTCAACCCCCTATTTGACCCTCCTGCTTAGAGCTCTTTCCACCTTTGTTGTTGGACCTTGTTCTGGGTTCAGTCATTTTTCCTGATACCACTGTACTGTCATGTTTCAACCAGCCCTTTGTCTCGTTAATTGGGCTTTGGAGTTGCTCCTAGCACCAACTACTGGCACTTGTTATTTATATTTGCACTTGTACCATGTTAAGTTGTGCACTGTTCGCAATTTATTTTGTACTGTTTTATTACTGCTCTGTATGCTTTTTGATTATGTTTCCTTTCCTTCCAGGTCACACCTAGAAACTAGTCTCGGCTGAGTGAGCCTATCCTGGCTAACAATTTTCTGATAAATAACTAATTAAATAAATAAATTACAGTTGAATGAACCACATTGCAACAAAATAGTACTGTGCCTTCTGGAAAATGGATCAGAATATGAATATTTTAAAACTCACTCAGCTTGTGATTTAAAGTTTTTGGATATCTGGCAATTTGGCTTGGTGCCCTATCATAGTAAATGCTACAGACAGTGATGGGAAAGAGTGGGTGGGGCAAAGGGGGAACTGCAGGGACTCCATTCAGGAAGTAAAATTAAAGGCTAACCAAGTTCCAGAAACAGAATGGGGGAAGTAATGCTTTTTAGAAAATGGTCTAAGAAATTCCCGAGCTCTTATTGGCTGATAGCCCTGGCAAGGTGGGCATCTATCAAGAAACAGAGCCCGGGTATTAAAAGTACCAGTCCCAGCTGACCCAATTACCGATATCATGGTGCCACCTAGAAGTTTCACATTTAGTCTGTCACTGGTTTTTTTTCTCACTAACAGGGCGAGAGGTTTACAAAAAAATAACAAGCCTGCACAGTTGTAAAACACGTGATTCCAGCCTGTTATTCACTTTAAATTGTCAGACAAACCACTCCCCCCATGAAAAAAAAGTTTTACTGTTTAAATTAATAGTGCTACCACGTTATGTGCTTAGCACTACTGAGCCAGCTTTGCAGTACCTTCTTCCCTGGCTTGATATGGCCCTACCCCCGCTGATCCGTCCCTGCCGCACCATTTCTGTGTTTATTAACCATCTCCCCTCCCAAAACACTCAACCCTCCGCTCAGGATTCCAGTTAAATTAAAGAAACAAGGAAGCAGTAGTACTGGGGATGGGGAGACAAAAAGAAATCAGTAGTACTCAGACAGGGAGACAGAAGAAACGGTTCTCCCTGCCTCGCACACAGCAGTTAGCAGACATGATTGTTCCGATCGCACCGTCAAATGGGAACCATTTTCATGTTTCCTTGTATTTTCATTTGTGTGATTATTTCTTGCAGCAGGAGTGTGCATTCTCTGTATGGCTCCAATTGCTTTCAGCATGTAAAAGTACTGACCTCCCATAGCTTCTCGTGAGTGCCAAACTGCAGCTGCCTCTCCAACCACCACTCCCACTCCTCAGCCGGATAGGGAGTAAAATGTACTGACGTTCCATCCTTGGGAGCTCAGCAGGGTATCCACCTTGCCGCAGAGAAAAATGTTTGTTTTTAGTTAACCCACATTCTGCAGTATAGACTGTGTGTCTGTGCCTCACACTCTGGATCGCACCAAGTTCTGTGCCACGCCTCAGTTGCTCCAAATTCTCTGCTGTTGCTGCACAGTCACCATGCTCAGCACTTTTTTCCCTCTGCTCACTTAAACAAACAAAAAAAACATGCAGGTAGAAGTCCTCCTGCATTTCGGCAGCGGCACTTCAAATGTGGTTCAGGCAGAGGAACACTGCTTGGGCCTCAGCTTCAAGCATGCTCTCTTGCTGCTCCAACTGTAGGCCCCTGTCACTCTCCAAATCACAGAAGGCTGTAATTCCTTCAGTCACAACTGAGTTATTATTTTACTGTTTGGGGGGACGAATACCCTCTGAAGGATGCATACAAGACACTGTCATGCTACTGTAACACTGTTTCCTGACTGAGTATGTGTGTGTGGGGGGGGGATATCCATGATGACAACCAGATCCAAAGTCCCAACTACAACTCAAAAAAGAAAAATAGCATTCTAATGCTGGTGGAGGAACTGTTGTATTACAAAATAAATGAAACACCTAAACGTTTTAACATTTAAACATAACAATGATTTTATTTTCAAATATATATAATACAGTGACTCATTTTCTAAGAGCAATAATACCCTCCAGGTGGGTGGTATGGGCTATACCGAACCTTCCCAAGGGGCTATAAGGCCCTCCATCTGTGGCGTTGGGCCTCATTACGTCCTTGGGTGGTCTGGTATAGCCCAATACCGCTCACCCTGTCAGATTTTATTGATTACTATAAACAGTGTACTCCATAACACACAAAAGTGCACAAAAATGAATGGAACAGTTTTATGGGGATACATGCCAACTGACCTCCACCAACAATGTATATTGATCCCAATGTGAATTTGTTCCTTTTCCACCACTGGCTACAATTTTCATTCTCAAGTGAACTTTGTTATAATTTGTGAAATAGCTGTGTGACTTGTTTTACAGTAAGCTGAATTGTGTGCACTTTGAAACATGCTTCATTGATTTTTATATATCTTTTGAGCAGGATTTCATGATTGCTGCAACACCAAGTAAAAGGTGTGACATCTTTTCAAACCTGTTAACAAAAGGCTGCAGATTAGAGTTTATAGAACATCCAACAACCCATGTAACAGAACATGATGACAATGAAGGAAACACCCAAGTGACACCAAGAACTGTTTCAATCCTTCTACGACCAGGTTTGTATTTCTAAAATGTTATTATTTTATTTTATATATTGGAATGTTCAGCTTTCTAATTACATGGATGTGCAGCCTGACCAAGGCATCAAAACCTATTAGGTCACTTCAACATATCTTTTGCTTAAATTTATGACACAAATATACCAATTGCATTTTGCATTGCAGTGTGGTATATAGTGATGCTGCTGTGTCTGTGTGTCTTCATGGTATATCTAGGGGGATCATTAGTAGGAGAGAGGAGGTAATACTGACCTTGTACAGGTCACTGGTAAGGCCGCATCTAGAGTATGGAGTTCAGTACTGGTGCCCATACCTCAAAAATGACATTAACCTGCTGGAGAAGGCCCAGAGGAGAGTTACAAAGATGACAGCTGGTCAGCGGGGTAAGGCATATGAGGAGAGAGATTGAGGGCACTAAACGTGTACTCCCTGGATGACAGGAGAGAGAGGAGGGACATGATTGGTACCTTCAAGTACTTGAAAGGGATAAATAAGGTTGATAAGGAGAATCATCTCTTTAAGCTAAATGGCAACCATAATACGAGGTTGGGAGGTTTAGGAGGGAGGTCAGGAAGCACTTCTTCACAGAGAGGGTGGTGGACACTTGTTATGTGCTGCCAGAAGAGGTAATCTCATTGACAGTGGGCAGCTTTAAGAGAGACTTGGACAGGCATAGGGGAGGGTAAGGGTAATGGGTAGGGAGGTTGGGAGGAGTGGGGAGGGAAGGCAAGGACATTAGCTCAAGTTGTGGACCCTGCAATACAAGTAGACTTGATAGAAAAAATGGCCTTCTTCTGCTAGCTTCTTCATATGTTTGTATGTATGTTCGTATGTATACCAGTGTGTCACTTCGTACATTCTAAAGGAAACAGAACTGCAAGGTAAATATATAGGTTGTATACTGTTATGTTGGTCCTCTCTGTGTTTAAGCAAGTGCAAACCTCTTAACCTTTTGTCACTGAAACAAGGGACATGGACATTTTTGGACACTTAAAATGAGGGACATAGACCCCAGATA
This sequence comes from Neoceratodus forsteri, assembly GCA_016271365.2. Lineage (NCBI taxonomy): Eukaryota > Metazoa > Chordata > Ceratodontiformes > Ceratodontidae > Neoceratodus > Neoceratodus forsteri. The sequence continues at coordinate 1,373,225,683 of CM057456.1, forward strand.
ATGAGGAACAAATCCTCAAACATGGAAATACGAGCTCAGAGCACTGTAAAAACCACTGTGTTCACTTGTACAATGTTTCTTTTTGATTTAACATTTTAGAATATTATGCATTTCTCTTTAAAGTCTTAATTTACTGTACATTCTCCATATGGGCAGTACCTTTTCATTGAGGGATGAGTGAGGGACAGAGCAATTTTGAGGGGTAAAATGAGGGACATCCCTCATAATCAGAGACAGTTTAGAAGTATGAGCAAGTGCATGTCCAAGCCTTGCAGCAAATATCACCATTTGGCTTAAGGGAAAAGCCCCATAGCAGGAAGGTTAAAGTGCCTCACTGACTTTCACATTTGCTATCCCACAGACCACCAATAGATGGCTGTATTGCTTTTGACTGCTATTTACAGATGTTCCACCAGATGGCGGTACTATTGCACATAATGCCTTTTCCTATATACAACGTATAGTACCTTAACAATCTATCAGGTGATACTCTTGTGGGCAAAAGAATGCAATTAATGTATTGTGTATAATTTAAAATTAAATATTCTGTATTTTATTTCTTTTAAGTTAAAGTTTTTTTGTGGGGATTTATAAAAAGGGCAAATCCTAAAAGAAATCCTTTTACACCTAAATCTGCATCAGCTCAATTGTGTCAAATCCTTGAGCCCTGATCTCAAAGTATGCCATGTTTTTCAGACAGCTTCCATCATTTTCAAAGGCTTGCATCAAAAATAACACACATCAAAAATGGTGCATGTGTTAAAGAACAGTGCGTTTATGAAAAAAACCAAAACAAATGGTTTATGTGTTAAATGGATGATGTATTCATGACCTTATATGCAAGTTCTACATTTTGCCTCGAAACTGCTAGACGATAATGTTATAATGATAACGATAATGATAATAACAGTACAGACAGACTTGAGTTTGAAAATACTGCTCGCTATCTTTAGAAGAATTGCCTACATCCCACATTAAAGTAGGAAAAAAACATTATTCTCACTCTCTGCAAGGTTCGCACATGTCCTGGTACAAGGCCAGCATAACGCAGGACTGAGGAACCACTTGCCATGCTGGCGACCCCATTTTCTTCTTCAAGCACAAGAGAATTCTTGCTTCTAATGATGGATGCTTACAGTCCCTTCTGCTTTCCCGACATCTGGGTTGACATAGATGATGGTCATTTGGGATGGATACTTTAGCAGGGTGGGTGGAGCAGCTAGCAGTGCTTTAAATTACATAACCGTGCTGCACCCCAAGTGGATGGGGTTATGTGGGGAAAAAGAGGTTGGTCATCGGATAATAACACACCCGCATTCTCCAGTTCTGCCAGTGTCCCTGCATACTCTCCCTTGTCAGATCCTCTTTCTGACCACAGGTGAGTCTGTCAGGTCCCACTGTGGCAGGAATGTGCAAGCCACGGAGGGTATGAGGAGGTAGGTGGTGGGCAACCTGGGATGGGTTGTTTAGAGTTAACCTGTGCTGGTAATAGACCCCAGATCCCCAAGAAATACCAGAGGGATAAAAATCTTAAAAAATAAGATGTCCTGCTATAAGGCTGTTCTCAGCATTGATTGACCCTAAGTTGTTTGTGGCAGCCAACATTCTAAATTTAGGGGAAGCACTAAATATGTGGGGAACTAAATACTGTTGACTGGTCTGCTGGGGACATAAGTGTATTAGTCTGAAAGTAGACATATCAACTAAAATAGCATGATGTATTATGCCAGATACATTACCAGCGGTGTGGTACGTATGCTGCATTTATATATATATGTACTCAACAGGAGCCTGTGGAATACATGATTTATTTTCTTTATTTTCCCTAGTACTGTTTAACCTTGGGTAACCTCATGAGTGGCATAAGTCACCAGTGATGTGTCCAAGGTCAAACAGCATGAGTGAAACTAAATCATGTATTCCACAAGGTCCCTGTTGTGTATTTAATTTATGCAATAGGCAGGGACCTTGGTGTTTTTTTTTTTTAGATAAAGCATTGTTTTTATTTTTTTATCTTTAAAAGTTCAATGTTTTTTTAGTGGAAAAAAATGCCCCTATGCTTGTGAGGAGCGTTGCTGCTAGGGTGGTTGCCATGGACTCCATGTCATGACACCAGCATTGACATGACGACATAACATTGGATTGGTAGAGGATTAACTTATTCAAAAAATTCAGAGGAAATGTGGTGCCGCTGTTTACTGAGACGCGTTTATGAAGTGAGCGGCAGTTTCTCGCAGAGAGCCTGCTGTTTAAATTGCTGTGGTTTTGTTATTTTTTTTATTTAATAAAGAAAAGAAGTATCACAGTATTTTTCTCCTGTATGTCCATGGATTTTGGAGTATGCCAGTAGGGAAAGGAGCATGTTGATAAAAAGGGAGCAGTGCCAGCAGCTGGACAGGAGGAGGAGGAGAAAAGTGGACTGACTTAAAGTAAAACCTAAAGGATATTTTTTTAAAAAGGATTGCTCCTTTCTCTGTGGCAATGTTAGAGCTGATGATACGACGCCACTGTTCCAGGACACTGTTTGGTGCTCGGAGGAGACAGGCGATGTGGGCAGGCAGACAGGAAGGGGAAATAACAGCTTGTGGTTAATGCATCAGTTAGGGTTAAAGTGACAAAAGTAGGGAAATGTGGCATTGGTTTCAACTTAACACCCCATTCCCCTCACCTCCACAGACCCACAGGCGAGGGGTGTCTGTCTTGGGGCCATCAACCCTAATGCTCATTCCATTATAAGATAAGGTGACATGGGTACAGCATAGGAGAATGGGGTGAGTGTTAGGGTTGATGCCCCAAGACAGACCCCTCCCTGCCTTAGCGTCTGTGGAGTGTGAAGAATAGGGTGTTAGGGTTGAAAACCCTAATGCCACATTTCCCTGCTTTTGTTGCTTTAACCCCAACTGATGCATTAACAAAGTTTTTTTAAATGTATTTCCTTACATTTTGAGATAGTATAATCATATCCTTATTTTACTATGGATCTTGCACTCCCATCCCTCCATAGATGCGTATATGTATCTACCTGTGGTAGCACAGGGACCTCCCACCCCTGTGCTTCCATTTATAGCAGCACAGTCACTGAGTTGTCACCACAGCCATGTTATTACCCCACCTCATGTTCCCTCTGCGGAAAATATTTCAGTCCCCGTCAACAATATCAAGCCACAGTGCAGATGCAAAAAGACATTTTGGATATGATTTGAAAAATGACAGGTATGACATACATGAGATGGTGTAAAAAGAAGGGTATGTTGAAAATGTGGGCTAAAAATATTAAAAATTACCAAAGCTACGAGCCGACGTAGTGAAATTTCAAGAGTCATAACTGTGCCATCTTAAATAGTTTTGACCCCAAATTTTCAACATAGCCTTCTTATGACTTCAACACATGTAACCAATACAGAAAATGTTCAAATTCCTACCAAAACATAATTTTGCACAACTGCAATGCCATTCTGCACCACAGGTGCGGAAACACATTTTGGCCAGGATCTGAAAAATGACAGCTGTGACATACATAAGGTGGGATAATAAGAAGACTATTTTGAAAGCATGGAGTGAAAATATTTAAAATTTCCAAAGTTAAACGTGTGCATAGTGAGATTGTGGTGAATGCTCATAATGCAACCAATTTTTTTTTTTATTTTGACCCCAAATTTTCAACGTAGCCTTCTTATGACCCCACCTCATGAATACTATGACGGTTGTTATACAAATCCCACCGGAAAGGAGATTTCACCAACTGCCTTTTCTGCAGGAGTTGCCTAACAACAGTCATATTGTTAATAAGGTGGGGTCCCCAAAAGACCACGTTGAAAATTTGGGGCCAAAATCACAAAAAAACTGTTGAGTTATGGCTAAAAGTTGACCCCCTCATTGAAGCGCATTTACCTTAGTTTCTCATGTTACAGTCGCCGGTTCCAGTAGCAAGATGTGTCTTCGATTGGTGGAGCGGTTCTCGAACCTGGGACCTGTTGATGTGAGTGAGGGTCTGTGGGGATGTCACGGAGGGTGTGGGGAGGTGGGTGCACAGTGGGAGGTTGGATGGGGGGTGTGGGTGTGATCGTCGGTGGACTTTTTTTTTTCAGACGATAAAAAACATCAAGGGACAGATTTCTGTTTTTGCAGATATAGACAGCATGGGGGTTGTCACTAGATACCAAGGACATAAAAGGGGAACATTGGTTGCAAATCAAACATCAGGGGAGGGGGAAGGACCATTGGACTACCACAGAATGAAAATAAATGAATTAAACTGGACCGTGACCAGGGAATGGAGATGGGGGTGGACAGCACACAGAAGGAGGGTGCGGGAGGGTTTGACTGAAAGGTGAAAGCCAGGACGGGGTACAGAGGGTGGGGGAAGACAGCTCACAGAGGGAGGGAGTGTGAGGGTTTCATTGATGGCTGGATGCAGAACAGGGACAGAGGGTAGGGGCAGGCAGCACACAGAGAGTGGGAGTGGAAGGGTTTAACTGAATGTTGGTGCCAGGATGGGGAACAGAGTGTGGGGGTGGACCGAATACAGAGGGAGTGAACAGAAGGGTTTGACTAAAAGCTGAGAGCCAGGATGGGGAACAGAGGGTGGGGGAAGACAGCACACAGAGGAAGGGAGTGGGAGGGTTTGATTGATGGCCGGGTACGGACAAGGACTTAGGGTGGGGGTGGACAGCACACAGTGGGCAGGAGTGGGAGGGTTTAACTGAATGTCAGTGCCAGGATGGGAAACAGAGGGTATGGGTGGACAGCACACAGAGGGAGGGAGCAGGAGGGTTTGACTGAAAGCTGAGAGCCAGGACAGGGAACAGAGGGTGGGAGTGGACAGCACATAGAGGGAGGGAGCGGGAGGATTTAATTGATGGCCAGGTGCAGGACGGTGACTGAGGGTGGGGGCAGATAGCACACAGAGGGAGGGAGTGGGAGAGTTTAAATTAATGTCAGTGCCAGGATGAGGAACAGAGGATGGGGGTAGACAGCACACAGAGGGAGGGAGGAGTGGAGGGTTTCTTCAATGAACATTGCTGCCAGTACAGGAAAGGGACGGAGGGTGGGGATATTCAGAATTTGCATTGGAGAGTTTATTTTTTCTTTTCCCTAGTCTAGATTTCATTTTTGGTGGGTGTTCTTGTCAAGTGTATGTGGGTGGGGGGGGAGTAAGCATGGAAGGTGCGCTATGAAAAGAACCACTGAGAGGCAGCTCGTCTTGCTACTTAAAGCTGGACATCAGGACATCTACCTTTGTATTATGCATTTTTCTTTACCTTTAAAACACTCTGGCAGTTCCGTGCTTGCATTCCTAATTTTGTGGTTGCATACCATAAGAAGTCAATATATTCAAGTTAACCAAGAAATGTATTCTTACACGTCGACAGTATCCCTTTAAAGAAAGCTCCCAAAAGACAATGTAAAGTGCTGAAAAATAATTTATTTAGTGGACTAGCTGAACAAATGGCTCTTTTTGGCTATGGCTATTTACCGTTCGATCAGTAACTGGTTATTTACCATATGAACAGTGAAGTTCGAACAGTAAATGGCTATTTACCGTTCGATCAGTAACTGGTTATTTACCATATGAACAGTGAAGTTCAAACAGTAAATGGCTATTTACCGTTCAGATTGCCTATCTTGCAGAAGTTCAAGCAGTAAATGGCTACTTACCATTTCAACTGCTTATCCTGCAGCTGTTGCAAAAATCATTATAATTAAAAAATGGTACTATATTTTTTCACCAAATCATCCAAAGGTACACCCTTGGAACACACCCCATCATCCATAAAAATTACAGAGGAATGTTACATCCCCTGTGGGCTGTAGATGACGGCAACAAATCCCATGTTAACCTATGGGGAAAAAAAACATCATTTTTACCCTTTTTGACTACTGTATATCTCAAAAATTGTACAAGCTGCCATCTCAAAACTTTCCAGAGCTTGCGATACTGACAAAATGTTAGCATATCCCAATTTTGGGGCTATTTTGTTGAAAAAATGCCAACGTTATAAAGGTGCAAAAATTAAGATGTAACATTGAAGTGCTATACCAACCCTATCTATAGAGGTGCTACCACTTTCCTATGATGTATCTATATATATATGTATATATATATATATATATTTATTTTTTTTTCTATATACTGTAGATACATAGACAGTGTCGGCAGATAAGGGCCTATGGCCCACCCAGTCTGCCCATTTGAGCTTGAAAGTTCAGTTTATGTTTTCCAAGAAGTCTGTTGCCCCTTATCCCTGACCTCCAGAATTCATTGGCAAGCTTTTAAACTAGTCAAGGGGGGAGGCACTGATAAGCAGCAGGAAAATCCCAGCCTCTCCCTACAAAACAGGGTACTAAATGAGAAAAAGACCAAGGTAGAAAGGTCAGTGGGGGATGCTGCAACTGTAGGTAAAGCCATCAAAAAATGGAAAGCAATGAGTACCAATGCCTGTAGTCTGAGTAACAAGCTTCCTGAATTAGTGGCCTTGATGGAGGAGGAACATCTGGATATCGTGGAGTCACAGAAACATGGTTCACAAAAACCATGACTGGGACATAAACATACCAGGATACACTGTCTACAGGAGGGACAGAGAGGGTAATAGAGGAGGAGGAGTAGCTCTTTACATAAGGGAAGGAATCAAAGCAGCAGAACAAAAGGGAAAACAGGGAGGAGAAGAAACACTGTGGGTAAATTTGGAGACCGGCAATGGCACCACAATCCACACAGGGGTTGTATACAGACCACCTTCTCAGGCGGAGGAACTGGACAAGGAAATGATAGAAAGTATACTTAGTAAGGCAGAAAAAGGGGAGATATTGCTGATGGGCGATCTGAATATGCCAGATGTTAACTGGAGTGCAGTTGCAGCAGCCACTTCAAAGAGTGGGGTTATTCTAGATGCCCTACAGGGGGCATGCCTTAGACAACTAGTATTGGAGCCCACTTGAGAGGGAGCAGTCTTAGACCTGGTTCTCTCAAATGGAGATGAAGAGGATCACAGATGTAGAAGTGGGTAGCCATCTGGGAACTGAGCACATCGAACAGTATGGTTCACAATAAACACAGCAATAGAGTCAAGCCATACAAAGGCAAAGGTACTGGACTTTAGGAGGGCTGACTTACAAAATGGGTGAGTGCCTAAGGAATGCACTAGCAAATGGGCAGGAAGGAGGGTGGAAGAACAATGGGAATAATAGAACTGCCATCACAAAGGCAAGCCTCTTGTGTGAAGCAACAAACAAAACTAAACGATGTAAGAAACCACTTGTCCCAAAGAAAGTGGCAGTGAAGGTTGAAGAGAAAAAGAAAGCTTTCAGGAAGTACAAGGAATCACAGAAGGAGCAGGACAGAGAACTGTATCAGTTAAAGCAAAAGGAAGCTTGGAAGGCAGTCTGAACAGCAAAGGCCCAAACTGAGGAAAAGATAGCCAACTCAGTTAAGAAGGGGATAAAACCTTTTATAGGTACATCATGGAGTGAAGGAAGACCAAGGGAGGGATAGTGAGGCTTAATAAAGGGGGAGGGTGGGCAGAGGGTGACTGTGAAAAGGCAGAGATGCTAAACAAATATTTTGCTCAGTATTTACAAAGGAAGAGGAGGAGGTACCTAAAACGAACAGTAGAAACACTCTGGATACAGAAGTTGATACCAGCCCATTTACAGAAGAAAGGGTTCTGAAAGAACTCTTAAAACTGAAGGTGGACAAAGCAATGGGGCCTGATGGGATTCATCCCAGAATTCTAAAAGAACTAAGGGTGGAATTAGTGACACCACTGACTACCCTGTTTAACAAATCATGGGAGGATGGGGTGGTACCTGAGGACTGGAGGAGGGCAGATGTGACTCCCTTCACAAAAGTGGGAGCAAGGCAGAAGCAGGAAACTACAGACCTGTTAGTTTAACCTCAGTGGTAGGGAAAATGATGGAATCACTTGAAGGAAAGAATTTTCAGTATCTAGAGGCCAGAGGGGCACAGGACCCAAGGCAGCATGGATTCACAGCAGGAAGGTCATGCCAGACAAATCTGATAGATTTCTTTGACTGGGTGACCAAAGTAGTAGATCAGGGAGTGGCTGTGACATGGCCTACCTAGACTTTAGCAAGGCATTTGACACAGTCCAACACAAAAGATTAATATACAAGTTAGCTAGCCTGGGAGTGGGTCCCAAGATGACAGCCTGGGTAAAAATTGGCTGGAGAATAGGACACAGAGAGTAATAGTAAAATGGAGTCCACTCACAGCAAGCATTAGGTACCACAGGTTCAGTATTAGGACCGGTCCCTAATATCTTTATAGGCAACATTGCAGAGGACTGAAGGAAAGTATGTCTCTTTGCAGATGACACAAAGATCTGCAACAGAGTTGATGCACAAGGTGGGGTGGAAAGGATGAAAAGGACTTGGCAAGGTTAGAGGAATGGTCAAATGTATGGCAGCTTAGATTCAATGCTAAGAAGTGCAAGGTAATGCACCTGGGAAACAAAACCCAGGGGAAGAGTAAACAATGGAGGGTGAGATACTAATAACAACAAAAATGGAAAGGGACCTGGGGGGTAGTCATATCAGATGACCTAAAGGTGGGCAAGCAATGTGAGAGGGCAGCAAGGAGGGCTGGGAGGATACTGGGATGCATAGGGAGAGGCATCACCAGTAGAAAACAGGAAGTTATTATCCCTCCAGACAGACAGCTGGTCAGACCCCATCTGGAGTACTGTGCGCAGTTCTGAGACCCAGTCTTGCAAAGACATAGAAAGATGGAAGCTGTCCAGAGGAGGGCAACTAAAATGGTGCAGGGTCTGCACCAGAAGACATATGAAGAGAGACTTAAGGAGCTTAATATGTATAGCCTCGAGGAAAGGGGGGGACATGATAGAAACGTTCAAGTACCTCAAGGAATCAACAATGTCCAAGAGGGTAGCATCTTTCAAAAAGAGGCGTGCAAGAACAAGGGGCACAATTTGAAGATAGAGGGGCAGCTCAGAGGTAATTTAAGGAAGTATTTTCACAGAGAGGTTGTGGATGCATGGAGCGGCCTTCCGTGGAAGTCGTGGAGTCAAAACAGTGGTGGAATTCAAGCATGCATGGGACAGTCATAAGGCAATTTAGGGGGTGGGGGTAAGAAGTAGGCTGCTGGTTAACTAGGATCTGCAGCTTATCCAGTAGGCAGGAAATGGGCAGACCATGTGGGCCAAGTGGTCTTTATCTGCCAGCCACCCTATGTTTCTATGTTTCTATGTTTCCCTTTATGTCTATCCCATGCATTCTTAAATCCGGGTGATTGTTTCAGCCCCCACCACTTCCTCTGGCAGGGTGTTCCACTTGTCCACCACCTGTTCTGTGAAGAAATTCTTCCTCATGTTTCCTCTGAATCGTCCTCCCTCCAACTTCATCCCATGCCCTAGTCCTGGAACATCTTTTTCGCTTAAAATAGTGTATTCCTGCACCCTGTTCCTCCCTGTAAGATACTTGTATGTCTCTATCATATCCCCTCTCTCCCTCCTCTCCTCCAGGGAGTACATGTTCAGTTCCTTCAACCTGTCCTCATAGGACTTGTGATGCAATCCATGCACCATCTTTGTTGCCCTCCTCTGAACCTTCTGTACCCTGTCTATGTCCTTACGTAGGTAAGGTCTCCAGAACTGTACAGTGTACTCCAGTTATATATTATTTTATAGGTTGCAAAAAACTTTAACTCTCCAATTAGGGTCAAAGTCACACCCCACTCTCTCAAACCAGGCAGGAGAGCAGGTGTGGGGTGTGCCTTGGGCTTCTCAAGCTTAGCGATCACCCCATTCTCATAAGGTCTACACATCTGACCCTATGTACTGATGGAATGGGGTGAGTGTTTATTTGCTTTTATTGACCAGGTAGGTGTGCTAGACAGCAAAGCTGCCTATTTTCTGGCACAGCTCGGGAGGTTACTTACAATGAGGTGCAAAACAACAGTGAATTAAAAGAATACTGTAAATTCAGTGACAACAGCAGTACACAATAGCCAAAAGCTTTAGTCAGGTAACTGTAAAATGAAGCAATAAATCAGGCATGGAATTAATACAAATGAACATGATTACAGTGGCAAAGTAAAGACAGAGACAGTGCCCCTGAAACATGACATTGTCAACATTGTACAAAATAGAGGGTCAGTGCAAGGGAATAACTGGTTCTGGTAAAGCTGTGGGAGAGCAGGACACAGAGAATAGGAACAAGTGCCAGGACAAGAGGTAAGAGGGTCAAGGCAAGTGAGTGGGTATATATATATATATATATATATATATATATATTTATTGGGGTTATGAAGGCACTTCTATGTTAAACTTGAAATTTTGCATGTTAATAACTTTGAACCCGTTCAATGCATTTGCATGAAATGTGGTATGCACGGTGGGTCATGGTATTTCTCTTGATTTGCCAAATTTCGTTTTAGTCGGCCTGAATGTCACCCCATTCTTCTTCACTGTGACTTGTGAATATGATTACACATTGAATGGGGTGAAAGTTAGGCCTCACAACCCCAATGACACACCCCGGCATCTGTCAATCTCGGGAGGATGGGGAGGTACACGGGGGAAGGGAGGGGCAACCCTAAAGGTCTCATTTCCTGACATTTGTATTTTAACCCTAAATGATGCATTAACACAGATTTTTGCATTGGTAACCCTTGCCTCAGTGTTTGCGCACAGAGGTTCTTTGTCTTTTATATATATAAAATATCTGCACGATAGTGCAGCTATAGGTAGGGTTGAGTAGGCACTTTAATGTTAAAGCCTCAATTTCTCCACTTTAATAGCTTTGCAACCATTCATTCAATTTGTCTGACATTTTGCATGCACTGTCTTCTACAATAGATCTCTGGATCTGGCAAGTTGCGTTCTGGTTGGAGGTGCAGTTGTGAAGCTGCAGAGTGCAAAAAAATGTGCAAAACACTTTTTTGGTCATTTTTGGCAAATTCCTTGCTTCTCTCTACTGCCCGAATGGTTTGTCCATCTCGTCCAAACTTTTCAGGGTATATGGGTACTGGGTCAGGGAAGTGCCTTTTGAAGGTTTGGTGAAAAAATATTATTCTGTTCAAAAGTTATTAAAGTTTAAATTTTCCCATTACAGCCTATGGGGAAAAATATATGTTCCTTGTGAAAGCACTTTTTGCTTTTGGCACAAGTACATGCCTATGAGGGTACCATTGGTTTACATGCGGAACGCTCATGCAAGTGTGGGAACTTGCATGAGAGTCCCATGTAACCAGTGGTACTTGCGTGAAAGTGCGCAGTTGTTTCGCGAAAGTGCATGGAACTTGCACAATAGTTCCATGGGTAAATAGCCCAAAAAATCCAGTTTCTTTGCCACTTCATAACAAAAAAGCATTAGGACTTTTGGGCTGAAATTTGCAGGGTGGCAAGCCCTTTTCCGACAGATGTGCCATTTACTGGTTTGGTGAAAAAAATTACAATGGTTCCATAGTCATAGCACTCTGAAGTTGCAAATTTTCCTGTAGGATAACATTGTGCCAGACGCGGTGCCTTTTGGCAGCTATATCTCTAAATCAGTTTGAGATACAGATTTTTCGCTAAGTGCAGTTTAGTATACCTCTAGGCGTACTAAGCATTTGTGGAGGTGGCAAGGTCTTGAATATAAGTGCAGTGGAGTTTTGTCCAAAATGCCTATGGTTACTCAGATATTGCAACTTTTGAGGCACAAGGATTACCTGGCATGCCTGTAGGCCTACGCTATGTCTCTATACTTATTGATGCATGGGAGTGCATGGCCCATAAAGCCCTGTGCTCCCACATATGGATCCCATGAGGCAATAACAGGGCCCTACATTATGCAGTACTGGGAGTGCAGGGCCCTCACATGGAGATGCAGTATCATTAACATATCTGTACACTTTTGTATGGGCCCTGCACTCCCACATGAAAATCAGATACAATTACAAAATGTATGCATGATGGGTCTCATAACCATGTACGAGTAAGAGTACACTTTTTTTTAAAACAGAAAGGAAATTCATTGCAAAAAAACTTAGTTAATGCATCTGTTAGGGTTGTCATTACAGTGACAGAAGTTTGGAAATTCGATTTTAGGGTTACCAAACCTACCGTTATCACATTAACAGGTGTTAGTGCTCTTGTTAATGGTCTTAACTCTCACCCCATTCTCCTATACTACACCATCTCAGCTTCCGACAGATGGAATGGGGTGAGAGTTAGCCTGATGACCCCAAGGTACACCCCAACACCTGTTGATGTGTGGAGGGTGGGGGGTAGGGGTTGGTAACCCTAACATCAAATTTCCAAACTTATGTCACTGTTATGACAACCCTAACTGATGCGTTAATGGAGTTTTTTGCAATGAATATATATATATATAATATATATATATATATATATATATATATATATATATATATATATATATATATATATATATATATATATATATGTTTACTGTATTTGTAGACATTGTTCCATCTTTATTGAAAGATACCCATTGTCTGATTTATGCAGATTATATTATTTTGTATAAAAGTTTTGTTTCAGTGGAACTTATAAATGAGTCTTTAAATAAGGACTTTGTTGTACTCTGTAGTTGGCTACAAGGGAATTATTTGGCATTAAATAACACAAAAACAAAATGCATGCTCTTTGGGTCTAGAATTAGACCCAATAGAGCTCAGAATTTGTTGATTATGGATACATTGGGTAATAAGATGGAGCAGGTAAAACAATTTAAATATCTTGGAGTCCTGGGACCAAAACGTAACTTTTTCCAATCATGTAAATTCTATTTCTCTCGTCAAATAAATCAGAGATTGGGTGTCCTATTTAAGTTTCAATCCTTGCTGACCCTACCAGCTAGGCAGGCAATAGCCAGGGGTGTATTACTTCCACAACTGAATTACAATTCATTTCTTTTCTCAAATTTGTCTAATAGGGAGTTATCCCTTCTTACTAATGTGATTCATGGCATTTGTAGATTTACTCTTAAATTGCCTTATTCTACACATCACTGTGAACTATATAGACTATCTGCCTGGCTTCCACCTAGGCTTAATTGTCTATATAGTCTATGTTCCCTAACTGATAATATTCTCCATTAGGGTACAAATTCAAGGGAACTTCTTTCAAATTATCAGATTAAATTAAATGTTCCCAAAACCAAGACCAAAATGGGGGATGGCTCCTTTTTCTTATTCAGCTGCTAAAAATTGGAATGAGCTTCCTATTGCTTTATATGGGAATGTTACCCACCTAACTTTTAAAATTAAGCTAAGAAATTATTTTCTTGGCAAATTGCATTGTCATTGATTTTGAGTGAGTGTTTATATCTGTATATTATTTTCATGATTGTTGTATTGTAATATTGTGATGTATGTTTAATATTTGTTAGTAATGTATTGTATTGTAAGTTTGTTAATTTTATTTGTAACTTCTTGACTGCATATTTATGGTCCCAGGTCGTATATGAAACGAGCCTTGACTCATTGTACTTACCCAGTAAACAAAGGTTTAAATAAATAAATAATAAATTATATATATATATATATATATATATATATATATATATATATACACTGTATGTATATCTATATATGTATATATATATATATATATATATATATATATATATGTATATTATGGTAGCATGGTAGTGCTACCATAGTTAGGGTTCAGTACCCCTTTTAAGGTTAAATGGTGACACTTTACACCTCAATAACTTTGCCACCGTTCAACGGATTTGCCTGAAATTTGGCAGATACAGGGCGTAATCATAGCTCTTGGGATCTGGCAACTTTTGTACTGGTCAGATATACAGCTGTGGAGTTTTTAAGCAATATTCATGCGTGCAATTATGTTTTTTTGTGCATTCTGTGCTCGCACCTTCAGGTCACACGGTTTACGCGACTGATCTGAAATCTTCACAGAACGTGCGTCTGGGGTCCCCGATGTGCCCTTTGAATATTTCCTGAAAAAATATTAAATGGTTCAAAAGTTATTCAAAAAACAAGTTCCCATTATAAGTCAATGAGAAAAGTTAAAAAGTTTGAAAGTGTCACAAATGCACTTTTTAGTGTCACAAATAACCCTAGTAGTGTTGCAAATCCGCCATTTTGTTTTCAGTTACTGATCACAGAAATGCTTGGCATTTAAAATTGGGACCATCTAGGGACATAATTCTTTTTGTGTTTACTTATTCAAGCCCTGAGGATGCTAGCCATGTCTTTATTTTGGGGTTAAACACCCCAGAAATATGTTTTTCAAATTTCTGGGAAAAGTAGTAGTTACAAAGTAGTGTCACACTCCCATAATATCTCTTCAAGAGATTTTATGCATAGGTGTCGCGAAATCACGACACTACTTATCTAGACTATGGCCAAAATGAAACAAAATTTTGCCACCCTGCTGCAAAAAATCGGTTTTGTCTTTTGGGCTGAAATTTTAAGGGACGGCAGCCAACATCTCTCAGATGTATGTTTTGGTGGTTGGTGACAAAATATTGCACGGATGCAAAGTTACGGTACTCCGAAGTTGACGTTTTTTCCCCATAGGCTAACATGGTGGGGTCTGCCACGCCTTTCATGGCTCGTATCTTGGAAACGGTGTAAGATGCAGAATTTTCGTTGAGACAGTGCATAGCCCATAGTGAAAACCTAGCCAGGAAACTCATGAATCATGTGAAATTTTAATTTTTTTTCTCTGTCATACGGTTACTGAGATATTACCATTTTTGTATTACAACTGCTCGTTTTCTGCTCCGAGGCCCATTATTATGCATACATTCTTTGTTTTCACTGTGTTTCTCAATGGAACTTTTGGGGGAAAATACGGTGTGTGCTCCAGTTACTGTTACACGTAGGCTTTACACTTGTGTTTCTGTGCCCATTTGCGTTAAAGTTCCCGTGTACGCCACCGTGTGTGTTACCCTTTGCGTTTGCATTACTGTTACCATTTGTGTCTCCACTACTGTTTGTGTTTGTCTTTCGCTTAGCGTCACCATGCGCATTACCATTTCTGTTGGCGGCCGCCCTTCGTTTTGCTTCATCGTTGTTCTTACCGTTACCATTTGCATTTCTAATTGCATTCCCATGCCCGTGTGCATTACGGTTTGCATTTCCATATGTGCTTACGTTTGTGTTTCTGTTTTCTTTGGCATTATTGTTGCTGTTGCCATTACCATTTACGTTTACAATTGCGGTACTGTCACCGTGCGCATTACGGTTTGCATTTCTGTACATGCTTGCATTTCTGTTTCCTTTTGTGTTATTGTTGCTGTTACAGTTATCATTTGCATTTACAATAACAGTACCATGACTGTGCGCGTTACCAGTTGCATTTCTGTATGCGCTTGTGTCTCCGTTTGCATCACTGTTCGCTTTGGCATCACTTTGCGCCTGTGTTTCTATTAATGCTTGCTTTACAATTTACGTTTGTGTCACCATGTGCGTAACCATTACCGCTTGCATTTGCGTTGCTGTTACCGTTACCATGTCACAAAAAATCACGTGGTGGGAGCATTCCATTCACTATTTATAGTCCTCATTCTCAAAAAGAAGGGAAATTAGAGGCAAAAAACTCCTTTTAATGCATCAGTTAGGGTTCTTCCACAGCAACAAAAGTGAGGAAATTCTGTATTAGGGTTGAAAACCTCCCTTGCACCCCCTCAGCCCACCCCCCCAACCGGCATCAGGGTGTGCACTGGGGTCGCTCAATCTAACTCTCACCCCATTCTCCTATGCCTCAGCTTGTTCACGCATGTGATGGTGTGAGAATTAGGCTGATGACCCCAATGCACACCCTGATGCTAGTTGGGGGTGGGGCTGAGGGGTGCAAGGGGTTTTCAACCCTAACACCGAATTTCCTCATATGTATACATATATATATATATATATATATATATATATATAAAATCTATAATAGCAGCCTATATGTGTATTATTGAGTGACCAGCTCAATATGAGTGACTCAATAATATTGCTTCCATGCAGAACAAGTGGGGGAAAAAGAGCTCTAAATTATTATAGTGAGTGTAGCGCTGAGGGATATGTGCTACACTTGTGAGAAAGAGGATAAAAGAAATTATTTGGCCAAGCCCTGCTGAGCTGGCCGTGTGGTGTAATGGTCTGAGCCATTGCTCCTGGAGCCTGTAGTGCTGGGTTCAGATCCCGGTGCAAGCAATTCTTTTGCTTCCAGGGAAGTTTCTATTTTTTCTAAGTCCGCTCCCCCTGGAGTTGAGAATCCTTATTTTGGGGGTGTGGGGGGCAGAGACCCCCACATAAAAAAAGAAGCATTGAATATTTTAGAGGACCATTGCTGTTTGCGGTGATCTCTCTAACGTGAAGTTGCCTTTTTGCATGGGTGATTCTTTCATCGCTCTAATGTGCGGTGATAAGGGACTCACCCTTATCACATAAAACATATATGTATATATTGCTCCAGTTAGGGTCAAACCAAGAAAAGTTGGGAAATGATGCACTAGGATTTCCCTAACACCCCACTCTCCCAAACCAGGGAGGAGAGCAGATGTGGGGTGTGCCTTGGGGCTTCTCAAGCCTAACACTCACCCTATTCCATCTGTAAATAAGGTCAGATGTGTAGACTTTATGAGAATGGGGTGAGTGTTAGGCTTGAGAAGCCCAAGGCACACCCCACACCTGCTCTCCTGCCTGGTTTGGGTGAGTGGGGTGTTGGGGAAACCCTAACATCTCATTTCCCAACATTGGTTGCTTTGACCCTAACTGGAGCATTAACAAATGTTTTGCAACTTATTTCCTTACTTTTTGAGGTTGTATAAAAGTATCCTTATTTTACTGTGGGACCACAGGGTCCTTTGGACCCTGTGCTCCCATCCCTCCATAGATGCATATATGTATGTAGCTGTGGCAGTACAGGGTCCACCGGGCCCTGCGTTTCTATTTATAGGACGACTGTGACCAAATTGTCAGCATAGCCACCTTATTACCCCACCTCATGTACCCGGTACAGAAAATTTTCCAATCCCCACCAAAACATAATTCGGCACAACTGCAGTGCCATTCTGCACCACATGTGCAAGAACACATTTTGGGAAGGATTTAAAAAATGACATCTGTGACATACATGAGGTGGGGTAATAAGAAGGCTATGTTGAAAATCTGTGGTCAAAATATTGAAAATTTCCAAAGTTATGAGTGGGTGTAGTGAAATTGCAACAAATGGTCATAACTTTGGCATTTTTTCATATTTTGACCCACAATTTTCAACATAGTCTTCTTATGGCCCCACCTCATAAACACCATAGGTGAACATTTTCAAATCTGTTTCAAATGCCCTTGTACACCATAGATGTGAAAACACGTTTTGGACAGGATATGAAAAATGACAGCTCTACTGTTCATAAGGTGGTGTGAAAAATGGCTCTGTTGAAAATTTGGAGTCAGAATATTTAAAATTACCAAAGTTATGCACGTGCACAGAAACATTTCAACAAACACTCATAGCTCGACAATTTTTAGGAACTGTTTCACCAAATTGTCAACATGACCTTTTTAGGACCCCCAACTCATGAACACTGGTGGTGAAATTTTGTTATTTAGTCCTGAAAGGTGATTTCATGCAGTGACAGTGAAATCATATTATGGGCTTGATTAACAAAATGACAGTGCCAGTATTAATTAGCTGGGGTCCCAGAAAGGCCATGTTGAAAATTTGTCGAAACAGTTCCTAAAAATGGCAAAATTATGAACATAAGTTCAAAACACCATTGAAATACATTATATGGCACTTAATTTGATTCTGCACTTCATGGTTCAGCTTGGAAGAGTGTCTCGGTCCACAGAATATGACAGCCTATGACCTCTGGTGGTAAGTATAGGGTAAAGGGGGAGTGGAGTGGTGGTTACTCAGTGGGAGGGTCAGGGTTAGGGCGACGAGGGATGGTTTTCTTTTTTTCAGGTTTAAAAAAATGTATTTCTCGAGGGACTGTTTTCTTTTTACAGCATAAAAGTAAATAAATATTTTGGGACCTGAGGGTGGGCTTCCCAGTGTCCCACACTGCTGGGTGGGAGGCTTGTATTGCCAGCACTGGGATTGAGCCCCCGATGTTGGCACTATCAGTAAAACAATGGGCTGGGGGGAGCATCTGACACCGGGTGTGGACATCCCAGTGTCAGATTATATAAATAAAAATAAATAAAACATAAAAATAAGGGGGACAGCGAGCAGAGGGTGGTGGTGCCACTAGACACCAGGGACTAAAATAAAAATTGAGGGACAGTGATCAGAGGGTGAGGGGTGCCACTAGACACCAGGGAAAATATATTTTATTTAGGGGGACAGTGATCGGGGAGGTGAGGAGTGCCACTACACACCAGGCCAAAGGAGCTGACACTCACACTCCAGCCAGCATTATGAGTTCAGCCACGGCTGCAGAAGTCAAGAAAATATGCAGTTCTCATACAGAGAACATGGGGGAAGAGCTCCTCTCACTAAGCCGAGCACCTGGGATTTTGGATGCACAGAAAAAGTATTTCTGGCCCTAATTGAGAAAAACAAACACCAGAATCTAGCTAAACGGGGCCGTTTAGTTCTGGTGTTTGATTTGTAAAATTAAATTTTTATGTATTGTCCATGCTTTTTAGTTTGTGGGGAAAAAAATAAGATGGCGGCTCATGAAAAAGGAATTTTTCCTCATGAAAAAGGATTTTTCCCTGACAAAAACAGAACAGATCTCACAAGAGCTAATCCTTTTTTGCGAGATCAAATACTTTGTTGAACTTTTTACCTCTATTCTGGAAAGTGATCTTAGTTCCCATAGGAAATAATGGGAACTTAAAAACTGAATAACTTTAAAACAGATTAATATTTATTCACCAAACAAAGCATGGCAGTACTGTTACTCTAGTTATTTCTACCACAACAAAATCACACCAAAATTCCACATCATCGGGGCACAAGGCTATCAAGAAAAAACTGCAAAAAGTGGTGACTTTTAAGGTTTTTGCAGTATCCGGATCTCACAATTTGCACATCCAACCAGAACGAAACTTGCCATGCCAAGAGATCTACCCCACAGGACAGTGCATACCAAATTTTGTGCAGATCCATTGATCAGTTACAAAGTTATTAAAGTGCATAATTTGAGGTTTAACATTAAACAGGCTACTCAACGCTAACTATACTGGCACAGCTGTGCCCCTATAATACAGATAGATAAGGGTTATGCAGGAGGAGCTGTGTGATACATGATTTATATATGCAAGTGCTGTCTGACCATGAGTAACCTTACAAGTGGTCTAAGCCATGAATGAGATGGCCAAGGACAGACAGCACGAGTTTACATAAATCATGCATCACACAAATTCCCTTCTGCATATTACATTTATTTAATAGGGAATGATCTTGTGTATGTATTTAGATCAGTGAGACTGTTTTGTCAAATAAAGAAATGTAAAACAAAATGAGTGTGTTTATTGAGTGATTTGCCTTGTTATTGTGCCTTTAGAGTGTAGTTGCTAAGGCCGTTACTATGGATGCACCATCATGACATTACATCAGCGTCACAATGTCGCGGTTGATTGGCTGAATGTACTGTAGGCTTCAACCATTTCTTATAGAGCTATGGTGGGATCTACCCCACAGGACAGTGCATACCAAATTTTGTGCAGATCCATTGATCTGTTACAAAGTTATTAAAGTGCATAATTTGAGGTTTAACATTAAACAGGCTACTCAACGCTAACTATACTGGCACAACTGTGCCCCTATAATACAGATAGATAAGGGATATGCAGGAGGAGCTGTGTGATACATGATTTATATATGCAAGTGCTGTCTGACCATGAGTAACCTTACAAGTGGTCTAAGCCATGAATGAGATGGCCAAGGACAGACAGCGCGAGTTTACATAAATCATGCATCACACAAATTCCCTTCTGCATATTTCATTTATTTAATAGGGAATGATCTTGTGTATGTATTTAGATCAGTGAGACTGTTTTGTCAAATAAAGAAATGTAAAACAAAATGAGTGTGTTTATTGAGTGATTTGTCATGTTATTGTGCCTTTGGAGTGTAGTTGCTAAGGCCGTTACTATGGACGCACCATCATGACATTACATCAGTGTCACAATGTTGCAGTTGATTGGCTGAATGTACTGTAGGCTTCAACAGTTTCTTATAGAGCTAGGGTGGGATATTCAGAAGGGTTGCACATGGCACAACACAGCTGCGCCATGCGCAACCTACTGATGTGCCCCGGCGTGATATTCAAAAGGGGAAAGTGCGTGGCACAAGTCCCGATACGCCGGGGCACATCAGTAATATATATGGCGCAGTAGGGGCGGCGCCTACGATACCCCTGCACATCCCAATATTCAGCCTGGGATGTATGTGGAGTCTATGCAGGCGCAACCTCACGCGCCGCATACATTTTCAAAATAAGGAGCACAGCCGCCACCCACAGGTGAGCTTCCGTATTGCAGGGCCAAACACGGCAGTTGCCAGCTGTGGGTGGCCACCTGAGCTCCGGTGGCACCATCCGTCGGGTAGTGCCCCCCATGCCCGATCACAGGCAGAAGTAGTAAAATAAACAGTTTAAACAGTCCAAACTCCCTGGTGGTCCAGTGGACTGCTCACAGCCCAATCGCAGGCAGATGTATGAATTAAGGGAATAAATCTCATCCCTGGTGGTCCAGTGGACCGCTCGCAGCCCTATCGTGGGCAGATATATGAATTCAGGGAATAAATCCCATCCCTGGTGGTCCAGTGGAATGCTCGCAGCCTGATCACAGGCAAAAGTATAGAAAAAAAGATTATATCCCATCCCTGGTGGTCCAGCGGTACCCCCCTTCCCACCCTCCCACTGAGCCCCACCACCCCGCTCCCCCTCCCGGTGAAGAATTAACACTTTTTTATGATTATTTGAATAATGCTACACCATATCTAGAATTCACCATGAACCATAGTGATACTGAAATTCCATATCTAGACCTTTTGCTAAAAAAAGAAGATGGGAGGATTGTCACAGACTTATATCACAGTGAATCAGATAAAACCACATTATTACTTGCAAACAGTTTTCATCCTAAACAACTAAAAGACAGTATACCATATAGCCAGATGTTGCAAGTGAACTAGAACAGTGGAACAGACATTAGATATAAGAAAAATATGGAAAATATAAAATCAGATTTATTGTATAATATGTCCATGCTTGCTATATTATATAGGACAGACAACTCGAGCATTAAAGTCAAGAATAACTGAACACAAGAGTAACATAAGAAGGGAGGATGAAAAGTCATCATTGGCACAACATTTTAAAGAATTTAAACATCAAGTATCAACTCTAAAGTTTTTTGGACTGGAAAAGGTTACAGAGCTTAAAAGAGGCAGCAACAGGAACATGATTCTAGCCAGAAGAGAAACATGCTAGATTTTCATCTTACAAACATATAAACAATGATATGGACTTAATGAAAGTCCTGTCTGGTTGACATTTATATGAAGAATAATATGGACAAAAATATTTGGGGTCAGAATTAATGTATGAATTACAAAAGTTCTAAAATGACCTTGTGCAACTATTGTTGACTTCCACCTATAAAATGATAGCAGTGTATAAAGGTATATGAATGAAACATTAAGAGCACAAACAGTGTAATAATTTGGGGGGGCTCATTGCATTTTTTATTTTGATATGACTGTGAGCATAGCTGTGTAATTTTCCTAAGTTAATATAATAAGATAAAACACAAAAAGAATAGATTACTTATACAATAAGAACCAATGAGATTTATAAATGCATGGTAATAAAAGAACAGATATACTGGAATGGCAATGAAGTCAAAAGTTCAGTTATATCATTTTGGATTTGAATGACCCTGAGCTTAAAAATATGACCTCCCAGACTCATTGAGTAAGAGTGTTCACTACAGAATGAAATTAATAATTGAAGCAGTTTTTCTCCCCGAGGTCAAGGTAGTGATATAATTGCCTTATGGGTGTTCTACATGAGTCAGAACTCCCTTCCTGAAAAAGGAGCCAAATTGGTGTTGAAATAAAATGAAATATAAGTAGATGGGGGACCACTGAAATAGCCTCGAATGGAGCTATTGGTGATTTCCATAGTGACCAGGCTACCAAAGGTGAGTGTCATAACTGTGATGTAATCACACCATCGGCGTGTACACCTAGGAGCCCGGCCCCTTCTACACCTTCAGGAAGAAGGTACACCACACAGAACAGCCTCAGCGTCTCAAGCACTAGCATGGGGAGCATTAAGAAACATTTTGTGAAAGTGGAAGCCACGCTTTTCACCAGGATGGATCATTAAAACTAAAGTAAGTGAAATGAGGACAGTGATAGTATTTGTCAGTGCTTCAATAAACATTTAAGAATGTTTTGGTACAAATATGAAACCTAACAGAAATCAGAGTAAATGGATAACTCCCAGATGAAAAACAATTGGAACTTGCAATAGCGATAAGAAAAAAAATGCCAGAATAGGTATATATGAAACCCAAAAGTACCTTTATTAGAAGTGATAGTGGAACTATTAAAAAACTAAAAACTAAAACACAAATCTTTTCACATGGTCACATAAAAGTCTGGCTCCACTGATAAAAGAACAGTGAAGACAATGCATTAAACAAAGAAATAAGCAAGTCTGTTCCCACCACTTTAAGATAAGTTCATTTAAAAATATTTGAATAGAAAGTGGATTAGTTACAGTAACACACATTTTATTGATCAGCATAAAGCCGTATATAATATAAAAACTTTTACAAAAATACATAAATAGTTAAAAAACAGCTAACAATCACATTTCATAAATATCACTCTAATCCAGATCAATAATGCAGCAATAGTGATATTTGGACCTGTATAATGCCATTGTTAAAATCATATTCAAATCGTGGTAGCACAGATCCATAATTTACAAATGAGTTGTCAATAGAAATTTTGCCAACCTTTCAATTATATTCTTATCTTTAGTTTTAAACAAGAAATCCAAGAGATCAGGAGGGGGGAGACTGAGACCCCCAAGCAACCCACTCAACCATTTTTTCCTGGCATGTTCATAAAGGGGACATAATAAAACCACGTGTTTTAGATCATCTATGAGACCCAATCCACATTTACAGAATGGGGAAAGGACACCCTTTCTCTTGTGTCTAAAAAGTATATAATTAGCCATATAACTTTCAGTTCTGAATCTTGTGTAGATTCTCCTAAGTTTGGGGCATGTTAAGAATGAGAGATATAGCTGAAAACTACATGAATTCTTAAGTGTTTTATAATAATCATGGAGCTTAAGCATAGAAAGCTGGGAAAGCAAACAATCTTTATCCAGATCACCAAATCTCAATTTGATGTCCTGCTTAATTTCTGCAAAAGGTCTAAGATAAAGTTAATGAAGAAGATGTCCCAGGCCTGCTGGCATTATTATTTCTTTAATAAGTCAAATGCTGGGATGTACATATCCAAGACTGGCTAATCTGATACTCTCTTCTAGACACATTCTAGGATATCTATTTTCCGGTAAAAGAAAAAGTTTCAACAAAAATATGTTCTTGTATGAGAGAAGATAAAGAGCACTGACCTAACTCCAGTGCTAAGATACAGTTAGGAGTTCCTTGTGGTAACATACAAATATATCTTTAAAGCTTATTTAGTGTTACTTGTAGCCTTCTAGCCTCTATATATATCCCCAAATCTCAGAGGCATATAGCATGTTCATTCTTATTTTAGAATTTAATACTTTCATAATTCCTTTTACTGATGAGTTCCCCCATTTTAATATTAAAGATTTTTAAAGCATTTTCCAAAGATCTCATTTTATTTTGAGTCATTTCCAAGTGTTTTGTCCAGGATAAACTATGGGTAAATCATACCCCCAAACAGTCATAGTGCTTGGCCCTATCTATACATATACCATTAATCTTAAAGCTTGACTGGTTTCTACTTTGTTTTCCAAATATAACTATATTTGTCTTGCTAGAATTAATCTTCAGCTTTTGTTGAACACAAAGGGATTCAAACAACAACCATTTCCTTTTCAGTCCAAGGGCTGAAGTAGAAAGCAGAACTATATCATCTGCATATGCAAGACTGTCAATCTTGCAATCATTTACCTTAGAAGCATGAAATTCAAGTTTATTAATCTGATCCAGAATTAAATTAATGTATATGTTAAATAAGGTTGGTGCCAGAATACACCTCTGCCTAACCCCCACATTCGTGGGGAATTTCTCAGTTACATGACCATATTGATCATATTGAACTCTGGCCCAGGTGTTCTCATGGAGCCCAATAATAATATTAAGTGGGGAGTTTTCCAGCTTCAGATCTTTAAGTATTCCCCAAAGAATTTTTCTGCTGATGCTGTCAAAGGCTGAGGAATAATTTATAAAACAGCAATATAAGTTAGATTTTCTAACTTTGACATACTTACAAATCAAATGCTGGAGAACATAGCAGTGTTGGACTATAGAACGGTTCTTCCAGAATCCATTTTGTGACTTGTTCAGCACTGAATTTTCCTCAGCCCAATCAAGCAATCTACCCAAAATTATTTTGGAGAAAACTTTCTGAGATACATCTATTAGGCTGATGAGCCTATACGTTTTTAGGATTATTGGGATTCTCTTTTTTATTGATAGATTATATAGTACTACCTAACCAGCTGGAGGGACACTGAAGTCCTTGAGCTAGTCCATTAAATAAGAAAAAGAAAAGGGAAGACCACCAACTAGGGAATGCTTTATATAAATCGCCTAAAATTCCATCAGGGCCCGGAGCTTTATTAGTTTTAAGTAAGCATAGGGTCCAGTGAATTTCATCTTCAGTAATAAAAATGGGACTTGGAAAGAATGTCTTTCCCTGAGATTTGTAGGAATCATTTCCTTCTCTACCTGCGAATAGTATAACTCTGAAAAATGTGAAATCCATACTTCAGGTATAATGTATGCTTCAAGCTTATTAGAATACCTGTTGTATCCTTGAGACACCATTTTCCAAAAGTGTCTACCATCCCTATCCACAACTGTTTGTCTTAGTTTTTCCCAAACACTCTGAGTATACGTATTCCTTGCACTTTCAAGGGTTATCTTATACTTTTCTCTCTCTTTTTTCAGCAGTTTAAAATCTGCTGCTGATTTATTTCTTTTATTTTTATGGACTCTTAGAATTTTTCCAACTGGCTTTTTTGCTCATGAACATTCTGAATTAAACCAAGACTTTTTAGATGCATGATTACAGTGAGATTTTTTTTATACCATGGTTTTAATAACATATGGAGCCTTTCCCAGCTTTCTACGATGTTAAAGAGTCCATTTTGGTTAGTGATGGTATTATAAATGTTACTCAGTTCTCCTGTGCTCAGAATAACTTCAAAATATGTGTGATGTATTGGTCCCCAGTTTATTCTTCTCTCATTAACAATCTCCAGATTTTCTGCCAATTGTGCCATCCTCCTAGATACTCCAAATGGACATTTCAGAGTAAGGACTATGGGACAATGAGCAGACTCCAATCTGTCCTTAACCTCCAAATTGTGTACCAGTTGTATTGCCTCCAAATTATTCCAGAATAAATCTGGCATTGATGCACCCAAATTCCCTCTAAAGGTAACCCCCCCAGGCTGTCTCCCCAAGTTCTCCCATTCAGGAGACAGTAATTCTGAGATGCAAAAGCCTCCAAGAGTTCCTTGCCTCTAGTATTAAGCACTTGGTCCTGGTAGCATCTCTTATGGTAAACATTTTCATTGATTAATGGGAGAGTACATTTCAAATTGGTATAAGCATCTTCCAAAAATTGAGAGGGAATTCTGGAATTGAAATCCCCCAGGATAAATATGGGGCCAGCGGCATAACAATCAGACAAACCATCGAGCAGAATGTTCAGATTTTGAATAAAAAGGTCCATGGTCTCAGAAGTTTTGGCTGTAGGTGGGAAGTTAATATTACAAAGAATAATTTTTTTCTGAGCCTTTATTGATCACTAGAACCAGAATGCCCTCCGCATTAGAAGATACTCTAGTTATCCCAAGATCCAACTGAGTTTTAACAAAAAAAGTAAGTTCCCCTTTAAATCTGCCAGATTTTTTATCTCTAGTAGCAGAGAGAGTTATAGCCGAATAGCCCACCAATCTGGGAGTAGTATCTTCTGTATACCATGTTTCCTGTATACTGATAATATCAAATGACTCCAAGAATCTCAGGACCTCAGGATCTGGTATTTTAAGGTGGATGCCCTCCACATTCCAAGAAAGGATGGAGAGAGCATCCGTATCAATCATTTTATCCCTTCTGTTTACTGTGGTCCGAGATTCAGAAGCTTCTTCCCCAAATTCCTGCTGCGGCTGCAATTGTCAAGCCGAATCAACAGTTAATAGTTGGGAAAAGGTATTTGGATCGATAAGATTTTCAGACTCAATTAGTGAAAAAATGTGCCGCTAAGGGTAATTCTTGTGAAGTTCTTACTTGGTTCCGACTTGGATTAGTTAATGGGAAAACTTTATAATTTATTGTTTATGGTGTTACAGAAATGCAACAGAGAATTAGCAGCTCACATTTTGTCTGATGAAGGGACAAGAGGGTCCTGAAATGTAACACTTAAGTTAAAATGAAAAGGAGTGCTTGAAATAGAATGAATGATGAAAGCATTAAAAGAAAATAAATAATATATTGTGAAAAAGTATACATTTTGGTTTCTTTTGGGTTGAGGACCACACTACTTAACTAATATTAAGTGATGGCGAATGTCATATTCTGACTCAGACCATTGTTTGTCCAATGTATAAAAAATATTTTAAATTTTACAGATTTTAAATTCTTTTTTTCTGATGACAACTGCGTTTGATTGATTTCACTGCTTTATTCTGAGTGCAGAAGAGGACATTTTGATGACACAAGTCATTGCGCAAGCTGCCCTCCCATTGTTTAAAGGTTTCTTTGTGACCAACCCAAAGTGAAATTAAATGCTGATGATCCATATAATATTGAAATAAATTATTTATTTTTATTTGGAATGCTTCAGTGGCTAAAATAATCTGTAAGGTTTGACTCTTAACTGCAGCGTATAAAACATAATATTCTGCAATGGAATATAGACATATCCTAGCAGTGTGTTATGGCCCTTGCTTCTCAAACACCAGTCCTTGGCAATCATCAATTAAAAAATACAGAGCTGTACATTTCAACTATACTTGAAAAAGCTTACTATTCGTAGAGAAAGGAAGGACTTCATTCAGATTGCAAATGTGTGAGAAATATGCTTTTAGCCACAAACCATAAAAGCATATTGCTGATCAAGTGACATATGATAAATGCACTGGCTCAGAATGTATTAAGGATCTCAAACAAATGGTATTACTAAAGCCTTGGTATGAATCTATTAGGAAGACAGTGCTATGTCCCCATGCTTAGAAACATTCTTGTGCCTGTTTACTGCATATCATAGTTGTTCAGTCTTGAATAAAAAAAATGCTTTTAGAAACTACTGTAGCTATGTTTTTAAGCCAGAATGGCAAACAAAAGGCACAAAAAAACCAAGAACACAAGGTCAGTTTAGTCTGTGTTGCTTATTTTATTGCATCCAAGTAAAGTATAAAACTCAGTTTATACAAAGCTTGCTAGTTTCCAGCTAGTAATTCCACACTACAAGGTTTGCATAGATTGATTTTTGTACTTTATTGATTTTTTACTGTTCTGGATATTGTTTAGGAAAGAGGCACCCACAGGGTGTGAGTGCTGCAAGTTGTGGGGGCCTTTATCTTTTTAAGCTTGGTCAGGAACTACAGGAAGTCTCCCCACCTGCAGTTCCTGTTTGTAGGCTTGTGCTATTTTACTGTATCATTCCAACTATTGTATTTTTATCTACCCAGTTTGTACCTTACATGATTTTTGAGGTTGTTTATATATGTCCCAACCAGGATCTCCTTATAAATGAGCATTTATCCTTGTAAAGTGAATACAAATACAAGTTTTAAAAAAAGCTAAATTGATTTATAGCACTGTTTGAGACATTCAATGTTTTATGTTCTATACCTTGTCTATTGCCCACTAGCCAAGGGAAACTAAAACACAATGATTCTGCTTATAAATGGAGGGATATAGCAACTAACATGTTAGACACTGGCACTTGTTATTGTCAAGTGAATTTTAATATTCTACTGAAATTCTTTGTAACTGATTGCCATGACCAAATTTTAATTCAGTAAACTTATAACCTGCTGTACAGTGGATACTCTTGCTAGGCTTTAACAAGGTTTTTGACTCAGTGCCTTACAAAAGTCTTGGATAGAAAATTGGACAAATGGGACTAGGGATAAAACTGCCAAGAGGCTAGGCAGTGAGCCTGCCAGCTGACAACCCACATGAAGCACATGGCATGTCTGAAAATGTAATCCCAGCAGTGCCAAGCAAAACTAATACAAAAAGGCAATTATTGTGGATGAATCAGTTCTCATATACGCAGAGAGATAAGTGTGCCAAAGAGACAAAGTAAGCAGTTGATTATGTTGTCTGATGGGAACAGGAGTTAAACAGATTACCAAGAGGACTGACAGAATATTGGAGCCCCCTGGAGGTCACTGTCTGGTAGTGGTACATGTTGCAATAAATTATATGAGTGGCTAAAAGGAAGATCAAGTCACAGGAGACCTCAGAAACCAAAGACAGAAGGTTAAAGAGAAGAAAAAGCTCTTGCCTTTGCTCCCTACAGCCTGCTGTTCCACCACCTACTAGTGAGGCCAGAGGGAGACCAGCATTGCCATGGGAACCCAGCACAGAGGAAATGCTCTTAAGGGAGGACATGCCCTTTGTGGACCCACTGGGGGACCAGCTAAGTGGCAAAGATGGAAGTGGAGGGGGATTAGAGGTAGCCTGGCAGAGGGGAGCAGTGTTGGTGAATGAGGAAAAGCAATATTAAAAACTACTATTACCTTTGAAGTATCAATTGTATACTATAGATGCTGGGGTAGATAGTCAACCATAGATGAAAATAATTAAGCTCCTATAAAATTGCATGGATATGAATCATAAAAATATAGTAGCTTACAGAACAAGTTCATGAACTGAAGTAACTGGATATTCAGTATGGCGATTTACTGTAATCTTACTTTAGCTACCCCAAAAAACTGGATTTCAGTTCTAGAACGTAATAGCAAGTTCATTGTAAGAAATTGATTTTAAATCAAAATGTTGCATTATAA
Source organism: Neoceratodus forsteri (assembly GCA_016271365.2). Classification (NCBI taxonomy): domain Eukaryota; kingdom Metazoa; phylum Chordata; order Ceratodontiformes; family Ceratodontidae; genus Neoceratodus; species Neoceratodus forsteri. Next base: position 1,373,254,864 of record CM057456.1, read on the forward strand.
GTATAAAAATAAATAGGTTATTGATGTTTCTTTCATATTTTAGAGTTTAGAGGCAGGTTTGGATTACAGATGGTTTTTAAGGTTGATTCAATCTTTTTGCTGACATTTAAGAAATGCTATTCCTAGACATATTCACAAGTGAAAGAAAAATCAGACTATACTTTCGTAATGATGTTGTTCCTGTTCTGTCTCTCTCTGTTTAGATATCCACCACTTTTTCTTATCCCTGACAAGCTTTCCCTCCATTCAACACCTCCAAACAGCCTTCATTGTCTCCCACAATTTACATCACACAAAATGCTTAAGGTTTAATTGACTTAAGGTACACTGTCAATTCCTGTAGGTCTCAAACTATCCTTTGTTTAAAAAACACATTGCATGATTGTTCACAAGCTGTAGAAAGTGCTTATGTAGCTGGTAGTTTGATTCTGATTATTTGTTTGATTTTTAATTTTTTTGAACTTCAGAATTCTTTTATTTTGTTATTATTTTGGGTACACAGGAATCAGGGTACAGTACAGTGATCTCATCATACATAAAAAATGGAGGAAGTAATGTTTCCTTTCAAGTTAATACAATTAGTATCCTTTCTACAGGGTGATAATTAATTAATTACAGTCATTTCCATACAGCTTCTACCCTTTTTAGCCTCCCCCTCTTTTCCACCCTTTTGGCCACACTCTAGGCAGCAACCTTGGTTACAATCCAGGGGTATTAAAGCCTTTGAAATAGGAAATACCAATCCTATCGCCATCACATTCACTACTCAACTAAACCCACATTAAAATATATCTACCCCCTTTCGATATATTCTACCTGTAAGAGCTTATCTATAGTTCGGATTCCCTCCTTTTTTTCTAAATGGTTAAAGAAAGGTAGCCATCCGGAATTAAATTTGTCTGCCACCAATCTTAATGAAGCCGTGATGGCCTCCATTTTCCTGATCTGATCAATGTTTCTATACCAGTTATCAATGGAAGGGGGAGATGCTTTCAGCCAATTTTGGGTCAATGCCTTAAGTGCTGCTGCAATAAGAATGTAAAAGAAATATTTTCCCGATAAGGTTGTAATTTCATCAGGTGGAAGTCCCAGGACCAAGTTCAGAAACTTTGGCTGGTTAGAGAGTAGCATAATATCCCTAATACCATATGATACCTCTCCCCAAAACCGATCAACCCTGGGGCAACTCCAAAAAATATGGTAATATGTACCCAATTGTCCACATCCTCTCCAGCATTTGGTGGAGATTAGGGGGGAATAATGGTGTGTTACCTCTGGGGTAATAAAAAATCTGGTGTTAATTTTCCATTGGAATTCTCTCCACACTGGAGACTTGGTAGTCTTATGGACACCTTCCCAAATATTCTGCCACAGCCTGTATGGAATATAAATGTTTGTCTCGCTTTCCCATTTTCCACTTTTTGTCTGGCAAGTGTCCCCCTATCTTCTGTTAGGACCTTATATATTTCTGATATATATGCTTTGGTATCTCCTATTTTACCTCTGAGATACATTCGTTGTACCAGGATTGAAGATCCCTGCAGTAGTTCTACAAGGCCTATCATGGTAGTTGTGTAATGAACACACTGATAGTATATGAATAAGTCATTTTGAGTTAGGTTAAATTCTGTTTGCATTTGTTGGAAAAATTTAACCCAATCCTTGACCAAGAGTTGGTGTGGGTATATAAGTCCTTCCTGATACTGCCCACCTGAAGAGAGCGTTATCTCGTCTCTGGATGGGGAAACCAGGTAAATCTGATAAAGGAAGGTAATTCCATACGGGGTGTGTTATTTCCCATTCCTGTCTTGCCTCTAACCATTTTGACAGGGTATGTCTGGTAAATCTATTAGGTGCTTCAGGTCTTTAGGTTGAATTAGCCAGGGCAGAATATGTAGTGGACCCCACTCTCTCTCTCTATGGCTGTTCAATTTCTAACCACCCATGTGCCTTCCCTATCTTTAACATTTTAATGATCAGTACTGTTTGTGCTGCTAGGTAATATTTTTGGAAATTAGGCAGCCCCATTCCCCCCTTGGCTTTTTCTTCTTTTAGAATTTCCCACCGGATTCTTGGACAGTTGCCCAGCCAAATGAAGTTTGCAATCTTTTAAGTCTTTCCAGTCTTTTTTGGTATCAGGATGGGGAGATTGGTGTAAAGAAAAAGAAATCTTGGAAGGATATTCATTTTAATTGTTTCGATTCTGTTTGAAAGCAGAAGAGGGAGGATACTACATCTATTCATGTCATTCCTTATCTGTTGGTTTGTTTGATTTTTGATGTAAAAAACAGACTGCCCACCATACTGGTGGTCCCACACAAAAATGTGTTTTGTTTAGGTATATATCCGTAGCCATGACATTTCTACAGCAACTGACACTACAGTGACAACAGTACCAGGTTGCTGTAATTTCGGCGCTGGATCCCAGTGTTGCTTTTGGGAAGGGTCTTGCACTCCTTACCTGAATCAACTCCAACTTGAAGTTGATTATTTTAAGTGGGAGGGTGCGGGGGACACATCCCACAGCATGGGGGGTTCAGGGTGAAGCCCCCTGAAGAACACATGGTAGAGAGTGACCACCATTATACTGACTGCAAATGCAGTCAGCATAACAGTATCACTATAATGGAGGTCGACATTGAAACTGTCGACCTCCATTCGTAGATCCCCTTGATCAACCCCCTCTGCATCTTTTCTGGTGTTGGAACACCCTCAACACAGAATAGACTCTTAAGATGCAGTGAGAGGAGAAGAGGTTGTTGCATCCTGACTTGCTGTACTGTTTGGGCTATTCCTAATGTTCAGGAAGTATGCAATAAGAGTAGATAAAGGATTTCAGACAACACAAGGTTGGGTACAATTACACCATTAGTACACATTGAGGTCTACTAAGAAACAAAGCAGATAAAACAGCCAGCAACATATCTGAATTCTAGAGAAGATAAGTAATCATAAAATGTGTTTTTTCAACTAGAAATAATATGATGCAAAAAGGGTTGACAGTGTCCCTTTAAGACCTATGCAAATATATTGGAGCCCCCAATGCATATAACAGATTTGTTTCACATTGACACACATGAATTAATCTTTTTTTTAATACAATAAACTGGACAAGCCAGCCCATTAGCAAGCTTTCTGAATATCAATTTGCAGTATGTTTTCTAATGAAGCCAGTAAAAATCAGTCAGTTACATTACAGTACAAATAACTATCCTGTATTATTTCATTGTCCTCTGTAATCATTTTACAAATGCTTTCAATTTGCATGTCCCTACTCTACACACACACACACCCACCCCCACCCCACCCCAGTTTAAATAAAACAACTGCCAAATGCCATGTATTTTGCTTACTTATGGGCCACTGGTGGCTTGCCTTCATATGAGAATTCTCTTTTTCTGTTACATATCTATATGCAAGCAGGCTTCTACTTAAAACAAAGCCGTAGTGTTCTAATATATACAGTCTTGTATAAAATATTACAAACCCGTATGCAAACAGGCTTGTACTTGAAAACAGAGCCTTAGTCCTCTAGTTTGTACAATCCTGTATAAAAATACTACATATCTGCATGCAAATACGCATGTACTTGAAAACAGAGCCTCAGTGCTCAAATGCATACAGTCCTGTATAAAAATAAGGATTCTGTTATCATCACATTTCATCCAATAGAAGCTATCCACAAGTACTGTACAAGTCACAGGTCACAGTGAATAATTTTAATAACAGCCTACCTCAGATACAAGTCATAGCTTCCAGTCTGGGTTTAGGTCATGTCATTTGTAGCACTTATGGTAGGACTCTTATGTGATTTTTAGGTGTCAGCGGCATAGCTGTTAGCACCTGTTGTGGTAATATGTATTCTTTTGTGCATGTAGTCAAGCTTAATGGTACTCTACATTCCGTGTGAGTAATTCTGCTGCGTGATATCATTGATGATGTCAGTGATAGGGTTCTTAGGGCTTGGCATAGGGTTTCAGGGAGTTTTTCAAGGGAGGGTTTTCAAGCCTGGGTTTGCTCCCCTGCATTGCGCCCTTTTTCTTCTTTACTACAATTTTTGTTGTATGGGACAAAACAGGTGCTTTGAGCTTTTGGACTACAGAGTTCTTTATCAGAAAATCATTGATTTTCTGATGGACTCTATGTAGTCCAAATACTCAAAGCATCTGTTTTTGTTTTTAACAATTCTGTTGGTCCAATAAATGGTATCAAATTATCTAGTTTTGTATATCATAAGTTACAAGGACCAATACGGTAGCACAAATTTCTGTTGTATAAGTGAAATTGTTTGATGTCATTGCTGCTGTAGTGAAGGGTTTCAGCAGAACTAAATAGCAGACTTTTAGGTAACTTAACTTAGTTCTACAGTATATCGTAGTCAGTTCAATTAGTCTCTGCTGAGGCTTATCTAGGTTTGAAATCAATGTGGGTCACCTGTTTTGCAGGTTGTGACATAACATCTCCATCACAGGAATTGCAGCTCACTTTCCTGTAGCTCAGTGGCACACTGAATGTGTATTTGCTTAACAGGCAAACGATTAATGGCTCAAACCCTGGCAGGCATGCATTTGTTTATTTATTGTAATATAGAAACTTGCTTTTGTGGTGATTCGTGGTAGTGTGGAGTAGGGTTAGTAAATTTAGCTAGGAAAAACAATTTTGAAGTTAAATTACTTTCTTCGATTAGATCCCCAGTCAGCTTTTTTGCAATGTGTGGCATAACCACTACATCATAGGAACTGTAACTGACTGACCTGCAGCTCAGTGGCATAATGAATGTGTGTTTGCTTAGCTGGTAAAGCATCAGAGATTTAAATACTGGCAGGAAATTAAGCATTATTTTCAAATTTGTTTTATAAGATGAAAACTCACACGAGTGATGATTCATGGTGGAGTGGCGCTGGCATAGTAAATTACAATGTATGAGAATATAGCTAAGCATGACAAGTTGTGAAGGTAAATTGCCTTCTGGGATGAGATCCCCAATCCTGTTTTGCAGGTTGTGACATAACCGCTACTTCGGAAGAACTGCAGCTGACTGACCTGCAGGTCAGTGGCACACTGAATGTCTGATGCCAGCCTAATGACACCCTATTCAATTACTAGCTGCTGCCCACCCCCCAATTAATTTCTCTTTTGTTTCCCCTCTACCTCTCCACCCCCAAATTTAACCTAGCTCCTGTGCCTTTTGATTAGCTAAATTTAACTCGCCCTCTTCTCCTCTTCTTTCCAGGCAGCCCCTGCTGGGCTCTGAGGAGACCGACCCAGCAGCTGTGACTCTAAGCTTGCCTGTCTGCTCCTCCGCAAGCGGACCCACCACCCAAAGCAGTTTTCCAGGTGAGCCATCTAGCTAAGCCCGGGAAAGAACTTTGGGGCTCAGATTGGCTGAATTTACTTGTGCCCAGCATGCTATTGGCTGCTGAGGTACAGCTTCGCCTCTGATTGGCTACTCTATACTCTTCTGCTCAGAAACCTCTTGGTATAGCCCTGGGCTATACAGGACTTACTTGAATTTTCTCCCGCCTGCCCTCCCCCACCCCGGTACTCTTTAATTACACTTGCTTTCCTCCCCTTAGGTGGTGTTGCCTTCTTATTGGCTGGCTAGTGATGCCTTCTCTCTAAACATGGCATACACCTAATTTTCAACAATCCTGTACTGTCCTTACAGGATTTTTCTTTCGAGACCGATTTCTACTTCAGGGTCTGTTGTTTTATTATCTGGTATCTATCCACTATGTTCCCAGTTCACAAAATGCATCAATTACTCCTCCTTTTGGGGTGCTTAGTTAGCACACTCAGTTATACATAAGTCCTATACTCTGAACCTCTTACTGCAGTCCCATCCTGTTACCCCTGGTGGCATACACCCTGCCCTGTGCATGCTATGACCATACCCATATTCAACCTGGATAATGTCATCCCTCCCTTCATGCCATTTAGCATTAGAACTACTCATATACTGAGCTGTGCTAATCAACGTATGCCTCTCCTTTTGATTGTGTCCAGATATACTCACACTGTGACAATGCTGATTTATGCTTCCTTGGGTCCTTTTGTCTCCCAGACATCACAATCTCCAGTCACAGAGTCCAACCATATTAGAAGGAGAAGAACATGACTGTTTAGACTACTCCTAAATGCTCTTAAAAAAACTTCTCCTGCTGCTGTTTATTTGTGCAGGCAAGATGAGATTAAACCCTGACCCCCTTCTCCTTATTTCTGCTCCATGTGAATTACCTCAATTAAAGGGGATGCATCTTATGCACTTAAATGCATGCAGTCTGCTAAGAAAAGTTGATGCCATCCAGACATGGATTAATCACACATTGCCTGATGTCCTGGTGGTAACAGAAACATGGCTGAGACCCTGCACACAACATTATGAAATCAACATCCCTTCATGCAAGGTCTTTAGGACAGACAGGCTAACAAGCGGTGGGGGGGGGTCACCATCTACATCCATGACAAATTTACCGCCTCCATAGCAGATTCTACAACATTGCTCAAGGAATTCGAATGTTTTACCTCAAAAGTACAGCTCTCCCAATCAGTTCCCCTTTGCATTATTGGATGCTGCAGACCTCGCTCTGCAGGGCTCAAGGTGCTGAAACTCCTTAGACTCTCTGTTATCTGGGGTCATTATTATGGGCGACCTCAACATGGATTGGCTCTCTGCATCATCAAAATCCTTAAAAGATTTTTGTGATGGCTTTGGCCTTTCTCAACTCATAACAGAAGTTACCCACCCAAATACTAAAAACCCAACTCAAAGCACTTTACTGGAACTGGTAATAGTGAGCAAACCACACATTTGTACTCATTCATGTGTATTCTTTAATGATCTTAGTGACCAGTGTACAATAGCCTGTGTGAGGTCAGTTCCAAAAGCAGTTTCTTCTTCCTCTTGGTACATCTTCAAAAGATGCCGGAGGAACTTTGATCCTCCTTGCTTCCTTCTGATCTTCAATTCACTGATTGGCAAGATTTCTATCTGGCTCCTTCAGTTGACAGTACCTATGAGGCCTTTAAAAATATTGTCCTCGGGTCTATAAACAAACATGTTTCTCTTGTTAAAATCTGTACCAAAAAGAAATCATGTCCCTGGTTTGCAGCTAGCCTAAAAGCTGCATTATTGCATAGGGACTCACTGTGGAAGAAGGCGAGGAAAACAAAACAGTCAGCTGACTGAGTAGCATTTAGAGCTGTCAGAAATCAGTGTACCAAACTAACAAGACCTGAAAAAGCAAAGTATTTCCAAACTGAGCTTGAGGCCTCCTCCAGCTGTACCACAAAAATTTAGAAAACATTAAAGGACCTTGAAGGTCACCAGCCGGCTAGTTCACTTCTACCTAGGATTTGCACTGGTGGTACCTCTACTACCGACAGAAATGTGATATTAGTCCATCTTAACCATTTTGCCACAGTGGCGTAAGCATTCGATACCTCACTGGCCAACATCCCACGGGACCAGTTGTGTGATCAGGACCCTGCATGTCTTAATTCAGGCTTGCACATCTGTGATACAGTCTTCTCCTTCTGCCTCATCACTGTGAAACAAGTTGAGGACCTTCTTCTGGATTTGATACTAGAAAAGTCACAGTTGCCATTCTTATTGAGCCCTTCTATCTAAAACTTGGACACCATGTCCTGTCCATGCCAATCACCCACCTTTTTAATTCATCCCTTGCCCAGGATGCTCTCCCATCTGTATGGAAAACCGCTCATGTTATTCCCTTATTTAAATCTGGAGATTCAAGTTGCCTAAATAACTATCGACCAATTTGCCTGCTCCTGGTCTTGTCCAAAAAGTTGGAAAAGGCAGTCAACACACAACTCAGGCAGTATTTGGGGAATTTCAATCTGCTAAACCCGGTCCAGTCTGGTTTTAGACCTTGTCATATTACAATTTCAGCACTTGCCAAGGTCACGAACGATTGGCAGAATGCACTGGATGCCAAAAATGACATGTGTGCTTTGTTTCTTGACTTGAGCAAAACATTCAACATGGTGGACCATGACCTACTTCTAGTGATACTAAGAAACATTAGGATAGACAAATTGGCCATAAAATGGTTCACAAATTACCTTTCAGATCATTACCAACAAATTAAAGTGGATGGCGTACTTTCCCCAATAAAAACACTGTTAAGAAGAGTGTCCCAAGGGTCCATGCTCGACCCATTACTTTTTGCCATTTATATAAATAGTATAAACACTGGGATCAAGTCTACTAATATCCACTTGTTTGCCAATGATACAGTGCTTTATATAAACAGGCCCACCCCTGAGTTTGTGTGCAGAGATCTCTGAACCGAATTTAATCATCTCCAGAAAATTGTCTTGCACCTAAAGCTCCTGTTAAGTGCAAAACAAACAAAGTCAATGCTTTTTGCCCCGTAAGTCAATGCAACCAAACCTAGTGTATCAGGGACAGTTCCTCAGGTACTATCTCTGTTGGGCAAGCCTTTAGAATACATAACAAGATTTAAATACCTGAGGGTTTGGTCAGGCTCTAACCTGTCCTTTGTAAATCACATTGAGGAACTCTCAAAAAAATTAAAACAGAGGCTTGGTCTGTTTTATTGGATCAAGCATTTACTGACACAGGAAGCAAAATTAAGGTTAGTGCAAACTACCTTTATGCCCTTCTTGGACTGTGTCAACTTCCTGTATGGGCAGGGCCCATCCACTGCACTCTTCAAGCTTGACACCTTATTCCATCGTGCACTTAGGTTCATCACTGGAGCACCGTACTCCACTCATCACTGTTCACTCTATGCTAAATTAGGATGGAATTCACTTAGTTTCTGATGGCATAAAAATGTGGTCCTCTGGACATACAGAGCCATCATTAACAAACTACCTCAGTACATCACCGAATACCTCCCCATCTGTACCACTGGAACTTTCCATTTAAGAAGTCTTTCATACCTCTCACTTAAAATACCCAAGGTTAGAACATGCTTTCAAAGGGCAGCTATAAGTCATGCCCCCCCTGTCCTCTGGAATGATATGCAACAAACCTTGATGCTCGCAACTCCTGTGGAGCTAACTATCTTTAAGAAGTTGTTCATGCACTATTTCAAGGAGGCATGCAGCTGCTTTCATTGATGGCCTCCAGTCTTGGCCTTGTATGATTAAACCCTGCATCTCTCTCCCTCTATCACTGTAGTCCTGTAGCCTTCTTCAGCAAACCTTTCCCTTGCCACCACTCTTCCAGCTTTACTGTCCCACCTCCTTGATCTCCAACCCTCTACACCATGTGAGCAGCCCCCCTTCACATTATTTATTTATCATACTGTGTTTTGTATATATTTTACATAGGTTTGACTGTATACACCACAAGTTTGGATTGCTTTCATAGTATGCTGCTTCAAATGGCTATTCATTTCATAAACTCTGCATTGTATACAATGTTTGTATATTCACATTACCCTGTACATAGCCTACCACTGCCTGAAGTTTTCTTTGTCAAAATTCTGTGTGATCCTACCCAGGTCCATCTTGTAAATGAGTTATTCTCAACGATGTTACACCTGGTAAAATAAAGAATAGATTGATTAAGTGATTGTTTGCTTAGCTGGCAAGGCACCAGCAGTTCAGATCCTGATAGGGACATAAGCATTTTTTTTAATTTGTTTTAAATGTAAAATGGAAATTCACTTGAATGGTGATTCATGGTGATGTGTAGCTGACATAGTACATTATATGAGAAGTAAATTTAGCTAAGAACAACACTTTTGAAGTTAAATTGCTTGCTTAGATTAGATCTCCAGTCAACTTTTTTGCAATGTGTGGCATAACCACTGCATCATAGGAACTACAGTTGACTGACCAGCAGCTCAGTGGCATAATGCATATGTGTTTGCTTAGCTGGTAAATCATCAGCAGTTTAAATCCTGGCAGGAAATTAAGCATTATTTTCAAATTTGTTTTATAAGATGAAAACTCACTTGAGTGGTGATTCATGGTGGTGTGGAGTTGGACTAGGAAATTAATGAGAAGTAAATTTAGTTTAGAACAACAATTTATAAAGGTAAACCACTTGCTGGGTTAAATACCCAGTACCTTGTTTAGCAGGATGTGAGATTACATCAACATCACAGGAACTGCAACTCTCTTACTAGCAGCTCAGTGGAACACTATATGTGTGTTCACTGAACAGGCAATGGACCTGCAGTTCAAATACTGATGAGAACTGAAATATTTTTTGGTAAGATGGAAAGCCATTTGGGTAGTAGTTCATGATGGTGTGGTGTTGGCATAGTAAATTACAGTGTATGAGAATTTGGTAACCCAGGAACAAGCCGACTGCAATTAAGCACCAATAAAAGTGGCAACTCAGTTACAGTGCCTGTGTTCATGGTTACATGTTAGCGTGAGCAACTGGATACCTGGGTGGGTGAGGTAGGGTGACAGAAAGTATGTGTGCACATGTGTGGGGGGAGGAGAGGCAGGGGGAGGGAAGGTATGTGGGAGGGGATGTGGCAGGCAGCTGCTGAGCTGGTCCAGTAGCATGGTGGGGAGGGTGGTTGGTTGGGAGGTGTAGGGTGCAGGGTTCTGGTCTGGTGCAGCACTTTTTTTCCCCCCAGCAGGCGGCTTTTTATCTTTTAAAGTTCTTCATCCCCCCAACATGCACCCCCTGGAGTTGAGAATCTATTAGTAGGGGGGGTGGGGGGCTGCTGCATTAAATAAAATTTCCTAGATCTCAGGTGCCCTCTTACTCTGCGCCATGAGTGTGCATCACTGAAATTCATTTTCAGTGATGTACACTCACCCTAATGGCAATTATGACATAGAACCTGAGAATTTAGTTAAGCATGACAAGTTGTGAAGGTAAATTGCCTTCTGAGATTAGATTGACAGTCCTGTTTTACAGCTTGTGACATAACCACTACATCATAAGAACTGCAGCTGACTGACGTGCAGGCCAGTGGTACACTAAATGTCTGTTTGCTTAGCAGGCAAAGCAATAGCAGTTCAAATCCTGGCAGGGACGTAAGTATTTTTTTTAAATTTGTTTTGTAAGATGGAAACTCACTTGAATGGTGATTCATGGCGACATGTAGCTGAAATAGCAAATTATATGAGAAGTAAATTTAGCTAAGAAAAACTATTTGTGAAGGTAAATCACCTGTAGGGATTAGATCCCCAGTCCCCTATTTTGCAAGATGTGACACAACCTCTACATCATAGGAACTGCAACTCTCTTACTAGTAGCTCAGTGGCACACTGCATGTGTGTTCGATTGGCAAACAAAAGATTAGCAGTTCAGATCCAAGCAGGAACGTAAACATTTTTTTTGTAAAATGGAAATTCACTTGAATGGTGATTCAAGGTGGTGTGGAGTTGAAATGGTATATTATGAGAAGTAAATTTAGCTAAGAAAAACAATTTGGGAAGGTACTGTATATCGCTTGCCGGGATTAGATCCAATGTTGCCTGTTTTTCTGGTTATTACATACCTTTACACCACAGAAACTGCAACTCACTTACCTGCAGCTCAGTGGCACACTGAATACGTTTGCTTAACAGGCAAAGGATTAGTGGTTTGAATCCAGGCAAGCACACAGTATGTTGTATTTCAGTTCATAATTATTTCACACTTTACAGACCTTCAGTAACTCTTTGTGTTGGTGATCGCTGTCGTGGCAGTCGGTGAGTTTTTACTGGCCACTATTTTGTCCGTCACTGTTTTGAATGCACAGTTGTTAACTGCACTATTTTGGTGTTCACTGTCATAACCTAGTGCCATTCCAAATGGATGTTAGGAATTACTTTTTATGGAAAAAGTTATAGCAAACTGAAACAAACTTCCAGAAGATGTCAACTGCACTGAGGCAGTAGGGTTCAAAAGGGGGTGGGAGAGGCACATGGAAAAAGTGTGCATGGGTGCAGTTGATGTAGACAGGATAAGAAAGGTGGACTGACAAGAGCATAGTCCCATAACTATGAAGGCTGGATCAGAGAAGATGGGTCACCAAGTTTTTATCTGCAAGATGGGTCAACAGGTCTTTATCTGCTGACATTGTCTATGTTTATATTACAATGTGTAACAATGACTATTAAAATGCTGAGCAAATGGTCAGCATGCTTAGCACACTTTTAGTTTGTAGAACAATAAGAGCAAGAATAGTGGGTACCATGTGCTTACTGTTAAGAACTGTTTCTGTTAAAATGGTTTACATTTTGAATATTTTTTTTTCCAGATATACTGTAGCTCTACCATTGAACATCAATAAATCTTCATGGTGCAAGGGCAAATTTGGGTGTAAAATACACAGTGCATGCCAAATGCATAGCAGTTGAGAGCTATGCTCACCACACGTACAAGATTTGCCCGCTGCCTACATAACAGGAAACAAGTCAGCCTTGGCAATGCTGTTTCACTTTTAATCTGCACTAAAACAGACACTCCGAGGTGCTTTACTGTGCTGGACCCACTGCTGTTCTACCGTTTATCATTACCCTTCCTGGAGACAGCATGCACTATATTACTCTACTTTATGCAATGGTCTTGTTATCTTAAGCAGTTCAAAATGTCTATTTGCTCTTATGCAGCATCTCTCTAAAGAACTGGGCAGTGTTTGGTGTTGGCAGATATTACTTTACAGAATCAGGCATACCCTGACCCCCAAGGACCACCTTGTGACCTTGCCTTTGTGTAAAGTATACTAATATTCAGCCTTACTTATCAGTACTAGGCCTGTTTTGGTTACAGCAAAGCTAACTTACCCAAATGAGATGTGACTTAAAACAACATCTGATGGGGAGAGACCCCTGCCAACACATAAGAGATAAACAAATAAAGCAAATTTACCACACAACCAAAACCCACAAGCAACTTAAACAAACTAATAAAAATCCTCCACCCAACACCTTCAAAAATACAATTAAGGTACAGATAAAATAACAAATAAATAACAGTAAGTGAGTCAGTATAAATACAGTTTTATCAGAATTAATAAAGATGGGTCTCTTGCCCCCACCACCACCACTAAGGTACTATTCTCTCACAACAATACATAAAGACTAAGGATGAAAACATGCATATCAGAGGCCCTCTCACAACCTCACCAAAGAGCCATCTAATATCCAGGCCCTTAAGTTACCAAAGTAGTTAGCTTTTCCCAGATCCAGATGATCAAACAGAGTCCAATACTCGAAACAGGAGTGCAACACAATCCAAATGACAAATGCAACAAGTTCTAACCAAGCCCCAGAGAAGGAAATGGCCCAGCGACAATCCAAACCCGATCGCCCCCTCTCGGGTCAAGAAGTTTGTTTAGTAGGAGCTTATTATGGTTGACCAGGTTGAAGGCTTTAGTAAGGAAAATATACAGTGAAGCCTGCCAGGATGAAGTGCAGTGTCACAGGTTTATTGCATGACAAAAGAGATTAACTCCCATTGAAACTACACTGTTTGCTGCAGTAGCTCTACTGCAGAATTCTGCAGTGCTGTGCTTCATCCTGGTAGGCTTCACTGTATATAGCTCCTACTAGGTCACCATTGTCAAGGGCTTCATGAACAAAGTTAGTATATTCCAATAGCACCATGTTTGTGCTGTGGAGCTTCCTTAAGCCATGCTGCTGTACATGTTGATTTGCCAGAGAACTGATTTGACTTCCTGACATACAGCTGAGAGAACTGAAAAGAGGATTGATCTAGAACCAGAGCCTAAAGGGGAGACAGTGTTTGTGAGTCCTTCCAGGTCAAGGTTCCATGAGTAAATGTTGAGGGCCTTGGTCACGCACCAATCTGTTTATAATTATATAGATAGGGCCATCAGTTGAGAACCTATGGATAAGGCCATCATACCCTGGATACAAATTATGTGTTGTTTATTCAAGTGTGCTATCCATTTCAATAATACATGCAGTGCAACTGTTGACAAGCTTACACCACTTCAACTCCCAGGCACCCAGTGGCTGTGCATTGGAGCAACCTAAAAGACTAGAATAATTGCAACTGGTACCAGTGTGTGACTAGGGAAGTGGGCCCTGTACAGCCAGAAATTTTAAGAGGGTAAAAGTGGGGGTGGTGCTGAGAGGCTGTGAGTTGTGGTCAGGGAGATTCCAATGTCAGTTAGTTTGTCGCTGGTCAAAGACCTTGGTCAAAGTAACTAATACAGTACCTGTCAACATGCCATTATCCATATCCATGCTGATGTCATTTATGAGCTTGACTAAGGCCACTGACATGCTGAGTCATTTTCCAAAATTATTCTTGGCCATCAATAGGATGTTATTAGTGTGGCCAGGTAAACAGTGCCATGCTGATGGCTGTTTAGTGCCACTGAAACCTCTGAATATACCACTTCACTGTTATGCATGAGGGATTTCCATAGGTGCAGCATTGTCTTTAGGGCAATCATGCTGATGGGTTATGGTGGTCCTCTTGGGACCTCTGAATATGGCCCCACCCAGGGCTAATCCAGGTTAGTGTGGCACTAACCCAGTTAGTGCCATGCTATATCATTTCAGATATCGGGGCCACTCAGATCTGTATCATATGTTAACTACATAGGTTGGCTTACAAATACACAGGGGGCATTGCATATGAGCAAGGTTAAGACACTAAAGAATACCTTGCACCCCGCATAATGTACTTAACAGATATACTATTATTTTTATTATTTTATACTAATAGGTTTTGCTGATGCTTTAAAAATGCAGTCTACCAAGTGCCTTGAGTGAAGGCACTACTCTATACATGTGACTGTTCCCTGGCATCTAGTGTACCCCCTCCACTGATTACCATATAGTCAAGCACAACCCCTGTTCATATCCCTCCCTGATAGTCCAGTGGTTTCCCCCTCCCATGATCACCCCTGTTGCAGGCATACCTGGTATCTCTGGTGGTCTAGCACCCCCCCATCTGTGCACAATCCCATGTCCTTGTTTTCACCCCTCACCCAACCCCCACTGAGGAACCACTAACCTGCACCCCCTTCACCCTGGTCACTGGTCTTACAGTCAATGACTGTTACTGGCACAGATCTCTACCCTCTTACTCAGCTGGCTGTGGTCTGGCATTCAGAGAGTGCTGAGTACTGTAGAAAGTGAGAAACTACAGTGCATGTGATCACCTTCTGTGAATGACAGACATTGGCCAGCTAAGGATGTGAGCAGAGGGCTGTGCTGGTTGCCATCATTGGCCATAACACCAGTGATTGGAGTGAGAAGGGTTCCAGGGCAGTGGCTTCTCAGGGGATGGGTGGGTGTGTGGGTGGTGGACACATGGATGGGTGGCACTAGACCACCAGGGATTCCATGTATGTCTGCAACAGGGGCAATCAGGGAGAGGGGGCAACCACGAGAGTAGCATTAGGGATATGCTCTGGGGTTATGTTTGACTACATAGGTATTCAAGGGACACCAATAGCCACCACAGAATGCAGCCTGCAGTATGTTGGCCAGTTGTTCATGGTTGGGGCAGCATAGTACGCAGTTAAGGCCAGGTTCTCGGCAGCAGTAAACAGTGCTGTGCAAATGGCTGTTCACTGTCACCGCCGTCATGCATGAGAGATTATTTACACAGGCAGAGCAGTATCTTTAGGTATTTGCGCTGCTGGGTTTGGGTGGTGTTTCAGTGACCTCTAGATATGGCCCTAACCAGAACATTGTGCTAACCAGAATAGCAAAGCACTAACCTAGCTAGTGATGCACTAACCATTTGAATATTGAGCTCACTCTGCTTTGTTTCTTCTAACTGCAAAGCTGGCTCAGAAATACATGGTGGGCTTTGCACATGAGCAAGATTAAGAAACCAGGGAATATATTGCATAGCACCTAACTTACTTAGGGTCTACGATGCCAACTTGACAAACATTTTGTTGACCGATGTTACAGCAGTGGATTTATGTCGACCACAAATTGCGGTTGGCATAAATCCGTCAGGTAACCTGTCTTTTCTTTTCAGGGGGCTTTGTCAGAGTTGATTCGGGGAGGGGGTGCAGGACTAGGGGAAAGAGTGCAGTGGTCCTGGGCAGACTTTACAGTGATCTGTCGATGTTGTTGGCATAGGCTTGATTGCTGTAAAAGTTTCACTATGGCATCGGCATACGATTTACTTAAGTATTATTATTTATATTAATGACTTCATTTTAATAAGTTTTGCTGCTGCTTTAAAAATGCAATCTACTAAGTGCCTTGAGGGAAACACTTCAGTCTGTACACATCAATGTTCTTGTGAGTCATGCTTTTTTTAGTTATTGTAGCTTTGTTGTTATAATGAGTGCAATTTAAAATGGACTGTAGATAACCAGGGATTAGACTGGGCAGGGACACACTCTCTCAAAGGCAATCAGAGTATCTTTCTGATATGGACCAAGTGACTGTATTTAAAAGGTTACAGTACGGGAAAGAGTTAGCAAAAACATGTATACTGAATTCTCAATTTCCCCCAGAAAAGGAGATGATTGCAATGACAACAAACCTGAAATAGAGTTATGGACTTTGTGTTTACTTAAGGTTCTTATGATTTGAGTAATGTATGAATAGCGGTGTACTAATAAACAAAAAAATAAACACTATCAGAATAATAAAGAGTAATTGGATAGTAAATGTGTAAATATACTACATTTAATAAATAGGTAATAAAATCATTAATTATCTTAGTGAAAACTCTAATATTGGAATAAAAGATATTGACCTTACTGAACTTTTTTTTTCTTTTCTGGCTTAATGATTTTTGACTTATGGTTGACCTCCTGAATTTCCAGTTGCTCTACTTCCTGCTTAACTTCAACTGTGCAGGCAATTTTTCTCCATTGAGGCATCACATTTCTTTCTCAGTATACTTTTATTCTACTGTTGTAGCACACAGCACAATGTTTATTACATGGTAAATAGAGAGTACCTTGTTTGTTTACTTTGCCTTTGCCTTCTGACTTCTGCATCCCTGACAGTTAATTATGGATATTGTACATGTGCTCCTTCTGCAAATTATTGCTTACTTAATCCATCCATATTCTTATTATTGTGCATTGCACTGTTTATACTTTAAATTGTATAATGGCATCACATCCAGTGTAAATTCTTCTCCCCACCTCTTGGCCCCCAGATCATGCCCTGAAATGATCTTTGGTTCAGCATATTTTTCTAGCCAAAATTTTGAAACAAGTAAAAATGACTCAGAAGAATCCAAAATACAATACTATACAGGAAAAGGGAAAGCCTGCCAGAAACAGGGACAGTGGAGAACTTGTGATCTCTTGTTCAGTGATCTAACTGCTAGACCACACTGTCTTTTGGTAATGCCCACTTTATAAGGACATATTACTTAATTAGAAGATTATGGCACAATAGAAATAATATTTAAAAAATCTACCTTAATTACTGTTCATTGGCTTGTACATGTAAATGAAAAATGACTTTTATTTTTATATGTAAGAAACATGTTTATTTGTGTCAAACAGGAACTGAAGTAAGCTTTATATTGAAAGTCCGTCAGCTGGAAAAGTACCCACTGGATCTCTACCATTTAGTGGATGTATCAGCCTCGATGCATAGCAACATAGCAGCACTGCATTCTGTAGGATATGCTCTATCAGAAAAAATGAGCGATTCCACCACTGATTTTCAACTTGGCTTTGGATCTTTTGTTGACAAAACTGTCTCCCCATATATCAGCATTCACCCGGAAAGAATCAAAAACCCATGCAGGTCAGTGATGACTAAGAAGATCTAACATTATTAGTTATCTGTTACAGCTGTATCACCTTTTTCTGGCATTGAAGTGGATACATATTCAGTAAATTCACAACTCCTGAACATCACTGGATACTCTCAACCCTTTACACTCCCTGTCACCATAAAATGAATATAACAACAGTTGTAGTGGTACGTGCACATCCTCTTCCCCGTACATACTCACATTTAACTGCATTCACCAGTTATGCATGCTGTACTGCACTGTGTAGTGTGGGGCACTCATCACACCCCAATCCTATTTAATTTTCTTCAGCCTTTTCAGATACTGGCATTTGTATGGTAGTCTGCCACAAAGGAAAGGTGTTTGTGTGTGTGTGTGTGTATATATATATATATATATATATATATATATATATATATATATGTGTGTGTGTGTGTGTGTGTGAGACCACACAAGCATGTCTTTCGCTTTACTGGCTGGTTGACAGCTTGAAAATGAAAGCTGTTAACATTTCAATCATCATGCTAGCTGGGATTTTAATTAGAAAATGGGGATGGGGGTATCTTGGGAGTTATTTTATTTTATGGTGACTTGGGCAGGTAGGTAAATACAGCAATATGATGACGAGTTACTATTTTATGTCTGTCTTGTTTATCTGTATTGCAAACTATTGCTTTAAAATTAGAAATCACAAGAACAAGAAGGGATAATGTAAGATCAACAGTTTTTCTGCTGGCTTCAGTGCAACATGATATTGACATCTTCTAGTATAAAATACACTTAATATAAAAATTTGCCTTAAAATGAGAATGCAAAATAAATTAGTCTCAGACTTAGCAAAAAAGGTTACTGATTCTTCATTCTTAAAATGCACAGCTACCTTGTTACTATTGTGTAACAATGTGTTGTCATTTTTTATTTTTTCCATTTTCTACCCACTCTCCCCATGTCACACCTGGAAATGAGCCTCAGCTCATTGTGACTTCCTAATGATCAATTTCTAAATAAAAAAAAATTAAGAACCTCACCCTACAAAGCCTAGCCCTTCACATACAGGGGAACTATCCAGCTACTGGCTACTGTGCTAGGCCATTCACATTCTGGAGAGATTATTACCTGCTTTTATGTTTGCGATGTCCTCGAGTCGGGTTTTCTTTCCAATTCAATACTCAAGGAATTTTTCTTGCCAATGTAAATTAACAAGTCTTATATAAAATGGGCATTGCTCAATTCTGGCTCTCCATTGGCCCAGAACCCATCACATGGCACTACATTAAAATCCAAATCACCACAGCTGGAGAACACCACAAGAGTGCATTACCTCAGAACATAACCTGCTGGGGTCAAGAGGCAAACAGCACCCAATGAAATTGCCTCTTGCAGCCTTCAGACTACGATTGCAGTGCCTGTAACTGCACATGACTAGTGCTTAGCTATAGCCACAATTGAATCTACTGCCCCCACATGACATGCCAGGTTTACCAGTCAATGGCACACACTGGCCAGCATGTCCTTCAAAACACACCTCCTTAAGTAGCACATCCACATTGCCATGCACAGGGAGCACCCACTGCAACAAGCCAGCATAGAGCAGACATGGCGCACCCACCAAAGCAAACCATGGCCAGCAGTAAATTAATTTCCCTTTCATTTCTTTTCCACTCCCCGCTGTTACTGTTCAAGCTAAATGAGGTGTACCATGTGAGAGGAGGCTCTGCTTGCGCTTTCCTGTTCCTTCCCACTCACCAAATCCTTCAGGTGGCATGGATAGGAACAATGCCAACCCCCAGTGCTGTCTAGCTGCCAAGAATTTACAAGCAGGTAGAAGTGAGATGGAGGAGAGCATGTCAAAAAGGAGCATGCATGTGTTAGACTGCAGGGATGGGCCCCCACTGCTCTCTGCACCAGCAATGCTATATGCCCACACTAGTTCACTGAAACCCATTTTATAAGTTGAATAAGGCTGTTCCATCAGGGAGATTATGCTAGTTAATGTACCTTGGCATGGCTGAAGTCTTGAGCCCTTCAGGCTCGGGACTGCAACTTATCCCTTGGTACATTAACATAGCATGATTCCACCCCCCAACCCGTCATGCCTTAATTCCTTTTTTTTTTTAACCAGGAGAGACACACTAAGCTGAAAGCTTGTTGACAGGTACAACCTGGTAGCACAAGAAAGTTAAGTATCTTGCTCAAGGGCACACAGTATGCAAGTGGGGGCTGTGAGATTCAAACCCGGGTCTCCAGGTTTGCAGCTCAGAGCCTTAAACCACTGCGCTATACTGCCTTCTTACATAATGCTAGCCAGAAGATATACATTAACATAAATAAGAACAGATGCTTCTGGAAAGCTGAAATGACTACAGTCTTCTGTTTTTCGTCTGTACAGTACATTTATTTATCTGATAGAGGTGATGCTTTTTATCAACTGGCGTTATAAGGTTTGCAGTAAAGAGAACATCAAGTGACTGTTATGTCATCTAATGTATCAGATTACAGTTACAGAGGGTGTGAATGCATGGTGGTCAGGGAGGACTTATGGTACAGCCATACATCTGCAAACACTTGTGTTCATTATTAAGTTTGCTGCAGATATGACTTAATCTGCTTTTGCTAGTATATAATACAATAAAAAAGCTGGCTACCTTTCAGTTAATCATATAACAAGTTGTTTAGGGAATTTCTGTTTGCTAATTGAAATGTTTGTCACAGACTGGCTATCAATTCAATACAGGTGTGAAGTTTTATATATATATATATATATATATATATATATATATATATATATATATATATTTATATATGTGTGTGTGTGTGTATATATATATATATATATATTTGTTTATTTATGTAGTATTATTTATTCATGTACTGTATGTATTTATGTAGGTTTTTTTTTCACCAGGTAAGTGCACTAGGCAAACAAATCTATTGTCAGGCATGTCACAGGAGGTTACATACAAAAATACAGAGTACAATAATTACAACTAGTATAACAAATTTAGGTGAAACATGCCAGCAAACAATTAATGTATAAGTCAACAGGAGTAGGACTATAATACATAGTAGATGGTGAGAAACAATGCAAAATATAGCGATATAAAAATTAGAAAAATAACACATGTACACCAATTTGTGTATCATCACCCTATTAGTTGCCTTCCTCAGGTTATACACCAATGCTATGTATTATGTAAATTGTTGGAGAAAAACTTGAGCAATTGTAAGATCTTCTTAGAGGATATCTTCCTTATTGAGATGCAAATATAGAACTGCAAACCAACAGTTTCAGAACATTACCAGAGACTTTTCAGAACTGGGCCACTGCCATTTACCCAGCATATGACATCATATGCATCAGCACTACCAATTTAATATCAGTAGATGAATAGCATGTGAGAGGAGACTCTGCTTGCACTTTCCTGTTATTGTTGCTTCCCACTCACAAACCCCTACTTAAGCAGGAAGTGTTAGAAATATTACTGCTCAACAGACCCACTTAGCAGCTTGACTGCTACCTACTGGGCACTTTCTGTTATTCATCCATCCCCCCCCACTTTTAATCACCCCCTACCTCTTCCTCTCCAGCCCTGACACCCACCCTCCCCCACTCTGGACAAAGCCCTCTTGGCTGATTTTGCTCTACCTACTGTACTGACTTCAGCTGGCTACTCCTTTACCCTATTTAGCATTAAAATGAATGTGAAGCCTTTGTACTTATCTGGGAGTTTTTGCATACTACATAAATTCTACCTGTATAATTGATACTTGTCTGACCACAGTTAGAGTACTGTCACCCTGTATATTTTGTTTTAAGAGTCATGTGTTTATCCTCATTTTCATGTATGTATATCACTGTGAGCCTTTGACATGGAACCTTTGTAAAAGAGCTTTTAGCTCATAGGTATTTGTAATCTGAGAATAAATAAATAAATGAATAAATAAAATAATGACAATGGGCCCCATCCGCTTTAATGCTTTTTTTTATCAGTCATTAGGTAAGCATTGGTTCCTGTGGAGACTCCTTTTCTGATGTCCTTTTCTTCATCAAAGTTTGTTTTGCCCATGTTTGGACTTTGTAACATAGTGACATAGAAATTTAAGGTGGGAAAGGACTCTGGATCCATAATGTTCACCCACACCCTGGGTGACAAGCAGGGATGAAATAAGTATGCCTGGCAGATACATACCAATGTATAGGTATTTATATACTTTGACTTTGTAGTAGCAGTAAAAGTCTTTATTTTTATACAGGATTAAGATGACACAAATCATTAGGACCGAGGTCCAATTTTAAAGGTAGTCCTGTTAATTATGTAAATACAGAAATGTATGAAACACAATTACATTTGTTACATGTAAATGACAAATAAATATCACAAGAATCCTATATTCAAGGTAGTCTAAAACACTAAAACTGCTATAAGATATAAGAAAGATTTACACCAAATATATTTCATTAAAGGATAGACAGAACAGATTTAGTTTAGGAAACATTATCATGCTATACGAGAAGTCTATCAGACTATCTGCCTTGACTGTCATTACCTTTACTGTAATACAGTAGGGAGAACATAGAAATATAAATACTGTACTATAACTAGAAGCTAAGAATCCTACTTCCTCTAATTATCTTACCCTGTCTGACTATTTAGTTGTATTCAAATAATGTAAGTGAAATGCAAATACAAAACACATAGCATGAAAAGGCATAACATTTAAATTGCTGAATTTGGGTTTCTGACTACACATATTTTAAGTATTATCAACCATTACACATACATCAAAAGGCCAGTTCTTGTTTTATTGCTATCACAAACATTTTTGAAGTTTTGGCAGTGTTTTTAACATGTTCATTAATGTCTGACTTTGCTTCTGGGTAGTTGCATTGCATTTTCGGTGTCACCCCACCATCCACCTTCTGATTTTGGCAGCTGTCACACCCACCCTTGGCCAAGAAAGGGTTGCTTTCTTGTTGCTGTCTATGTAGCAACAAGATAATTTGCATCAATGCCTGTGACCACTGCCTTGATTATCCAGGCACCAGTCTTCACAGGAAAGGTTGTCTGATATGCAAGGCTTTATGAAGGTTATCAAGAAGAAGTGGGGGAAAGTGCTGGCTGCTATACCCATCAAGAGGATGGAGAAGAACCCACCTGCCCCTCAGATAAGCATTCAGGTTGGGGTACAATATTGATGTTTCTGGCCTACTGGCAAAACATCACATCCAACAGGTGAGTACCAAAAATAATACAGTCAGGTTAATTCCAGAAAGTGATAACATAGCTTCCGGTAAGCCCTCCCATTCCTTGCACAATTCAGTAATTGCTTCTTCCAAAACAGAATCAGGGGTTACATTCTAGATAATTTATGGTGCAACAGTGGATGGGGAGAGTTTGTGTTACTTCAGGCTCAGATTCCTTCTTCCGGCCCTCTCCTCCTCCCAACCATTGGTCTACACACAGGCTCTAGCTTTGCACTATTCGTTGTTTTCGGTTAGTGCCATGTGTTCTCTTTGTGCTATTTAAGTGACTTATTTAAGTATAAATTAATACACATTTATAATAACTGGTGAGCAATTTTTTTCAATGTACTCAGTCAGTTGATATTTGCTGTAATAACCCATGAGTTATTACAGCAAATATGCGCTCTGTCACCTAAACTAGAACATTCTGCCATTGGCTCTGCTTCCATGTGTGGGAGGGCTGAATAGTTCCTAAATAATGGTGGCTCAGTATCTCTGCTAGCGAGGAGCCACCACATCATCCCACAAGCATACAGTTGTCTATCTTTTTGGTCCTGCCTTTACATTTTTTTTAAATAAACACACAACTCCCCCAAAAAACACTTTATCTGGTTCATCCTGCTGTTCATCGCCTTCAGTAATAGTGCTACTCACCCGGACTGGAAATTGAAATCCCAAATGCTACAATAAAATGAGAAAAATAATACAAAAAAAATCTTCATCCTGAGGAAAAAGGGAGACAAGCTGTGTGTGTGTGTGTGTGTGTTGGTGGGTGTCACAGGGTCACAGCACTAGGGCTGGAAAAATTGCTCACCAGTATATTATATAAAATAAAAGAGGAAGTGTACATATGACAATGTAATGCACACCCTTGGTGTAGGATACTTTGATAAATCCCTTGGGCTTTTCCCTCAGTGTTTATGTGGAATCTCACACCTCAGGAGTGCATTAAATTGTCATATCATGGAGTTCCCCATCCTTTTCTATATATAATAACTGGTGAGCATTTTTTTTTCAGTGTGCTCAGCCAGTTGATATTCTCCATAATAACCCACGTGTTATTATGGCAAACACATGCTCTGCCACTCAGAGTAGAGCATTCCACCATTGGCTCTGCTCCTGTGTGTGGGTGAGCTGAACAGTTCCTAAATGATGGCGGCTCCTTATCTCTGCTAGTGAGGAGTCACCACACCATCCCACAAGCATGCAATTATCTCTCTGGTCGATCCTGCCATTACATTTTTTTTAAATAAACAACCCCCCCCAAAAAAACAATCTTTTATCTAGTTAATCCTGCTGTTCATCACCTTTAGTGACACTGCGAGCAGGAACAGCGCCATGTAACAGCGCTACTCACCCAAGCTGTAAATCGCGTCCTAAATGCTAGGATAAAATAAAATAAAAATCCTCATCCTGACAAAAAAAGGAGATAAGGTGTGTGGTGTGTGTGTGTGTGTGTGTGTGTGTGTGTGTCTTTGTCAGTGTCCATGTCACAGCACTGTGTGTGTGTGTCAGTCACAGGGTCACAGCACTAGGGCTGGAAAAAATTGTTCACCAGTATATTATATAAAATAAAAGCTGACGAAGTGTATATATGAGAATTTAGTGCACACACTCAGAGTGGGATGCTTTGATAAGCCCCTCGAGCTTTGCCCTTGGGGTTTATGTGACATCCTAGACCTCAGGTGTGCATTAAATTCTCATATCACACACTTTCCTCATCCTTTAATCTATGTGTATAATATGTAATCTGCTCATTGCACATTTTTAAGTGTGTGTATGACTTTAACCTAGTACTATAAAATAGGGCAGTATGTGGAGTGATGGCTTCATCTTGAAAAAGAGCACTGCATGTGTGCAACATGTCAGCATCTGTTTTGTGAAGTGGTGCTACCACTGTTTATCCATTATTGTAATAAACAGATTATCCTATCCAAACGTTTTGGATTTCTATGACCTTGGTGTCTGTAGCCTGCCTTTGTGTTTAAGGTATGTGATTGTTCTACTCCAGAGGCTCAACATGCAGCTTTCCTAGAGCCACCGCATCTCCTCTTCACTAAACTCAGAAATGAGTTAGCCACCATGATTCTGATAAGCTCTGTTGTGTTCAGACAAATTTGTTTCTTTTTGTTTTGAGGCATGGTGGTAAAACCTCAGTTTCAGTTTTTCAGCTTGTGTATTTTTCCTTAATTTCAGAACAGGCTGCTGCACCCGTACCTCAAATCACTACAGTTCCTTGCCTGGTTTCTGAGACTAAAGAGTTCACACAGTTTGGGTTCTATGCTGGGGTTGCCCATTCTCCTGGCATCCAAAAACCCTTCCCCCTAAACACACATATCTCTCTGAAGCTGAAGTGGTTTGGTATCTGGTGTCAACCAAGGTCCTTGAACCCATATCAGTGTCCAGTCCAATGGGATTTTGAAGTACCTGCTCCATCTCTTTCTTTAAGGTTTACATTACCTTTCTGTTAGGGTGCATTTGTCATTTTGGCTTCCAGGCACCAATTGACAGAACTGTGGTATAGTTGGATGTGTCCTGCAAATGTTTGAGGGACACCTGTCACATGCAGCCGCTATTTCTAAAACTTGTGTCAACCTGGGACCTTAATCTGGTCATTTGGCTCTGATCATGGCACTGTTTGAACCTGTGGCCAGCCACAATTAGAAAAAAAGGCAGCACACTATTAACAATGCTTAATTGACTAAAGTGCAACTAGTGTGTTGTTTTAGTTCACAAACGTGCAGGTGAAGTATACAGAACTCTTAATAAACATGGAGCAAAAATACACTACCCCTTCATCAGGGAGGTGGTGTCTGTTGAAATAGTTGCTCTCTTATACAGGTGCTGATAATCACTGCAGGAAACTAATGCACTTCTCTGTTTTTACACCTTTAAGTGCCCTTCTGTTTTTCTTTTAGTGCCTCTCCAATGTTCTGAAACATTTTGTGATTGCTTCAGAATGACATTTGAGAGGTGTGTCAGGGGTGACTCCAATGCAGAGCACTCCACAGTGGGGTTGTTCCTTATAGAGCACGCAACAAGACTGTGACACTAGTCTGAGTGTCACAGCTGGAAGCCATTATTTAGTTGAAAGAAATGAAGTTATCCAATGGGAGCACTTCATTTCTTTCATTTGCATAGTGCTGTCAGCCCAACCCTCTGTTCCCCATCCCAGCATCACAATTAAACCCTCCCACTCCCTCCTTCTGCATGCAGTCCCCTCGGCTTCCTCTGTTCCCCATCCTGGCATCACAACTGAACCCACCTACTCTCTCCCTCTGCATGCTATCCACCCCGTTCCCTCTGTTCCCTGTCCTGGCAGCACAACTGAACCCACCTACTCTCTCTCCCTCTGCATGCTATCCACCCCGTTCCCTCTGTTCCCTGTCCTGGCAGTGCAACTGAACCCTCCTGCTCCCTCCCTCTGCATGCTCTCCACCCTGCTCCCTCTGTTCCTCATCCCGGTAGCACAGTTGAACCCTCCTGTTCCCTCCCTTTGTGTGCTCACTGTCCACCCCCTCTGTTCCCCATCCTGGCAGCACAAATGAACCCTCCCACTCCCTTCCTCTGCATGCTGTCAGCTCCACTACCTCTGTTCCCCATCCCAGCAGCACAGCTGAACCCTCCCACTCCCTCCCTCTGTATGCTTTCCACCCTGCTCCCTCTATTCCCCATCCCAGCAGCACAACTGAACCCTCCTGCTCCCTCACTCTGCATGCTGTCCACCCCGCTCCCTCTGTTCCCCATCCCAGCAGCACAACTGAACCCTCCTGCTCCCTCCGCATGCTTTCTACACCGCTCCCTCTGTTCCCAGTCCCAGCAGCACATTTAAACACTCCCACTCTCTCCCTTTGTGTGCTCTCTGCCCCATTTCCTCTGTTCCCCATCCCAGCCACAAAACTGAACCCTCCTGAACCTTTCCTCTGCATGCCCTCCACCTTGCTGCCTGTGTTCACCATCCTGGCAGCACAACTGAACTCTCCTGCTCCCTCCCTCTGCATGCTCTCCACCCTACTCCCTCCATTCCCCATACCAGCAGCACAATTGAACCCTCCCACTCCCTTACTCTGTGTGCTCTGTCATGCTCCCTGTGTTCCCCATCCCAGCAGCACAGCTGAACCCTTCCTCTCCTTCCCTCTGCATGCTCCCCACCCTGCTCCCTCTGTTCCCTGTCCTGGCAGCACAAATGAACCCTCCTGCTCCCTCCCTCTGCATGCTCCCCACTCCACTCTGTCTGTTCCCCATCCCGGCAGCACAGCTGAACCCTCCTGCTCTCTCCCTCTGTGTGCTCTCCACCCCACTCCCTCTATTCCCCATCCCAGCAGTGCAATTGAATCCTCCCTCTGCATGCTTTCTGCCCTGCTCCCTCTGTTCCCAGTCCCATTAGCACAGTTAAACCCTCCCACTCCCTCCCTCTGTGTGCTCTCCACCCTGCTTCCTCTGTTCCCTATCCCGGTAGCAAAACTGAACCCTCCCTCTCCTTCCCTCTGCATGCTCTCTGCCCCACTCCCTCTGTTCCCCATCCCAGCAGCACAGCTGAACTTTTCTGCTCCCTCCCTCTGCACGCTGTCCACCCTGCTCCCTCCATTCCCTGTCATGGTCTATTGTTGTTGTGTTGCAGTCTGGAGACAGATGGTGTTTGAGTAGGTAATCTGAAAAGAACCAGATCAGCCAAGTAAAGCTGCATGATTTTGCTGATGCGACGACTGCAATCCAACTGTTGAGACATTTCCACAATCACAAGGTATTGTTCTGATGTGTTTATTGAAGGGAGTGTTAATGAGCTTTAGCGGGAAGCCTTTAGGTCCTATCTGTTGCACTAAATGGGTCAGTTTGTCCGAACCCTGGCCTGGCAACTGTGGTTAAACAGCCATGGAACTAGTTGTGGGTTTTGATGCCTTCGTTGCAATATCCTGTCTTATGTTAATCCCTATAGATTTAGCTGTGTGCCTATAAATAAATAAACTTATTATGAATATATCATTATTGGATTTCCTGACTATGAAAGATAGACATTTGAATTGGGAATCCTTAGTTGGGATTTGCTGGCCAAGTTACAGTGATTCAGATGAAAGATAGCTGGACCTGATGAAACTGAGCCTGAGCATTACTGTACTTGTTTTTTTAACAATGCGAACCTGTGTGTGTGCTGTGAATGACCTTGGTACATCTAGCAGATCTGGGCTTGATTACCACAAGCTCCACTTGCATACTATCTAACTTTCAGTCACTTAACATACACCCCTGACACATACACCATGCAAGGAAACATTCGGCATTGACAAATACTTGTTGATCTTTATTCTTAAATGAATAACCCAATTTTGTTGCCTTTATAACTATCCCGAATCCCTCTTTTGTCAGCAGCTGCTGCTCTCTCTTTTCACACTGCCTGTACATTCTATGACATCAGTAACACCATTCCAGGCCATTAGATGACTAGCATGGAATGGTGTTACTGATGACATAGAATGTCTTAGAAATATGAAAAGAAATAGCAGTAGCTGATGAGGAGACTGTAATGTTCTATAGCTCTGAGGGCACCTCAAACCTAGATAATTTATTTATCAAAAATTGGTTAAAGCATATCAGATTGCATAACTGGCATGGAAAGGAAGATGGAAGGGCAGCTAATTATGTAAAAATTGTGTCCATTCTCTTTTAAGGAGTGCTTATTTTTTTCTACTGAAAATGCTGCCTACTTAAACTTGTTATTAGCGCCCTCTAAACAAAATACTATCTCTGTCCCATCTTAGGTAACTGAGAAAGTTGACCGTAAACTGTAAATGCACTTTCAACTGAGTTTTTTTTTTATTAAGAGGTGCCATATTTAAAAAGTAATATATATGTATTTATGAAATAGCCATGAGCTATGCATGGAGTAAATTCAGAAATGTGAACTTTTTCTAAACTGTAGTATCAAGAGACTTCCTACAAGGACAGAGGCTTCTTTTTTGCCTTTTTGAGATGTTATTCCTGCTACACATTGATATTCTTAGATAGTAGAGGTAGTAGATTAAAGGGCTTAACTCCTTACATGCGACTAACATTTTTTTTAAACCTCATAGGTTAAGAAACTTCAGAGGCTTAACTTTTAGTGGTTGTGCCATAAATATTATATGGCAGTCAGAATTGGACTGGTGAAAATTATTCAGTCCAGTGTAATAAATATGGTTGGCAGTATCTGCAGAAAGGGTGGAACAAGGGATCATTAGAGGCATTATTAGGTAATACCAACTAGACTGGAATTTTATTACTTAAGTCTGTCTGAGCTGAAATGTAAAATGGTCCACCATAAGACTATTCAAGGCCAAATATTAAACACATATAAAATGTGCTATTATATATGGCCAAAACATTTGCATTGTGATAAAAGTATGTTCCAACACAAAAAAGGGTAGAAAGAAAGTAAGAAAGGAGCGCAGTTTTATATTATACCTTTCAGCCACACTGTGTCCCAAAATGCAGGACAATGAAGGGTGACTGCAGCCTGTGAACAAGGTACAGGAGGGCAGCATCTTTCAAAAGAGAAAATGTGCAAGAACAAGAGGTCACAGCATGAGACTTTGGGGGGACTCAGGGGCAATGTGAGGAAGTACTTTTTCCCAGAAGGGGTAGTAGATACATGGAATAAATGCCCAGCAGAGGTCGTGGAGGCAAAAACATTGGGTGAGTTCAAGAATGCATAGGATAGGCTGAAGGTAAGCTGTAGGTCAGTTAGGATCTGCAGCTTTGGGTAGATAGGGGAAATGGGCAGACTAGGTTAGTTGGGCAGTCCTTATCTGCCATCACATTCTTTATTTCTATTTTTTAAGTAAAAGGTTAAGTATAATAGAGGGA
The DNA here is from genome assembly GCA_016271365.2 of Neoceratodus forsteri. Taxonomy (NCBI): domain Eukaryota; kingdom Metazoa; phylum Chordata; order Ceratodontiformes; family Ceratodontidae; genus Neoceratodus; species Neoceratodus forsteri. The sequence continues at coordinate 1,373,284,605 of CM057456.1, forward strand.
ACAGAGAGAAAAATTGAAACAGCTGAGGTTAAGCAGAGGGATGTACATTTATTTTTTTTTTCAAAAGTTTTACCAGGAAGAGCATACTGAGCTAGCAACAGCTTGTTTCCAGATGGGTAAGTTCATGAAATAGGGGTGCCAATGTGCCCAATACTTTGTATGTTGATTTAAAAAAAAATGAACAACAGCCACTGCAATCATAATAAGTAAATTTAAAAGATAGCCGCAAGTACAGATACATTTCATAGTTTGAGGAACCTAGGTGCAATCATTTTATTTTTATTCCATGTCCAGCTCCAGAATGTCACAGAGTTTCCTAGCAAAATGTGACATGCAAAACCGATACATTCCATTGCTTCTATGAAGACTTTATTTTGGTTGCACTTCAGTAAATTTATGTTAAAAACTTGCATCGGTGTTGTATTTGTTAATGGAAGCATTTTCACCCTAGTTTTCAATTCATATGAAATTTCTGGTTCACTCAAGTTTTGCGTGGTGCATGCAACTGTGGTGTCCAAGCAAATTGCACTTTTTACATGTTCCCAAATTTTCAGCAAAAGCATCCAGCTTTTTTTGAGTGGGTGATTTTTTTTTCCACATTAGGTCTTAAAAGTATTGCAGGACATTGGTGAGAGAGAGGTGAAGGCAATGCTTTTTTTAACTTAAACCTTTGTGTGGTGTCCACTGTTACATGTGTAACGCTTGGTGTCCCTGTTGGACACGCAACACTGTAATTGCTTTTGTCTCATACCTGATATGGAGTTATCCCACCACATAGTCCCTCTTTCACTATTGAGTCATCGTGTCTTGAAATGCTTAGCAAAATAAATAAAAAATTAAAGTATTTTTTTCCAAGTTAAATACCTGTTGTGTCCACTCTTGCACGTGTAATGTTTGGTGTCCCTGTTGCACATGCAACACTGAAGGTGCTTTTCTCTCAAGTATGATATAGAGTAAGCCCACAACATACTTCCTTTTCATTCTTGGGTCATAGTGTCTTGAAATGCTTAGTAAAATAAAGTAAAAAGAAAAGTAACTTTTTTTTTCAAGTTAAACACCAGTTTTGTCCACTGTTGCATGTGCAACATTTGGTGTCCCCATTGCACGTGCAACACTGAAGGTGATTTTTCTCAAATCCCTGCTAGGGAGTTATCCTAAAATCTGGTTCCTTTTTACTTCAGTCACAGTGTCTGGACAAGCTTATTAAAATTGATCTATTGTTGATTTAAAAAATTCTCCCTCATGTCACACTTTGGTAACCTTGTTTCATGAACTGACCCTCATACATCCTGGTGGATGGGGAAATGGGAACAAACAGTGCAGTGATAAGAACAGTAAAGTAAGGTGCATAGTAAATCACATTACTGCACAGTGATGAGAACAGCACAGTAAGTTGCATAGTAAATCACATTACTGCACAGTGATAAGAACAATACAATAAAGTGACTCATTCATGGTCACACAGTTGGAGTTGTGGTGGGATTCAAACCTGGTCTCAAGGTTCACAGTCTTACACTTTATTGACTAGGCTACAGTGTCTGCCTGTCACATTCAGACCATTTTTGTATTAGTTAAGGAAGAAATCTGCTAAGTCTAAAACAAGACCTGCTATTATTTTCAGATGCTTTTGCAGGTAAAGCTTGCAAAAGTGCATGAAGATTAGGGGTAGTGAAGCTACTGAGATGTGTGTTACACTTTGCAAAGCAATAAATGTGGATGTATATACTGCAAAAACCGTAATAGATACTGATGAAATAGGCTGTAGTACAACCAAAATTCAGAAAAAGTTAAAAGTAAAAAAAGAAAATTATTTTTTAAAGAACAACAGGAATTTTTTAATATATTTTACAAATATTGATACAACTTTAATATATTGATTTATAAAAGCTGTACAGTATATTGATATTTCACTAGCTACAAGCTTTCATTTAAAAATAAAGTTATCTACTTTAGAAGAAACTATCTTTAGAAACAGTTACATTAAGAACTGTGAGGGATAGAAACTTTTCTTTTTAATTAAAATGTGGTGTCAGGGCAGTATTAATATATGATAATAATACAGAGTTCATCTATTGATATAGAACTATAATAACTGGCCATCAATTTTTTAATAGGCCAAAGTAGTTGATATTTGTCAAATAACCGGTCGGTTATTAAGGCAAACACGTACCCTTCAGCACAGCAGCTGCACTTGAGACTCGCTGTGTCACTATGTCTCAAGCACAGCAGTCCTTTTGGCGATTGCAACAGTTTCACTTTTAAAAGTGTAATAGTGTAATGAGATAGCGAAATGGACTAATTAAACTAACTCTGCTTAAATAAACCTAAAACTAACCTGAAATAAAGCAGGTAGTGCCTCAAACACAGTTCCGCTCAAGGCTGCCTTACTCTCTGTTGCTTGAGCACAGCACTTCCTGTATTGTGTAATCAAGAAAAGCTGAGACATTTTTGGGGGTGTAGGAGGAAAAAACTGATGACCAGAGATTATATTATATAAAATATGGGATGGTGAAATTATTCAAATTTAACACACACCCTCGGTGTGTAATGTTTGAATAAACCCTTCGAGCTTCCTTCTCGGGTTTATGTAGCATCACACACCTTGAGTGTGTATTAAATATAGGATAAAGTATGGGGTGCAGTGTGTTACGAGAATTTAACACACACCCAAGTTGTTGGATGGCACATAAACACACTGCACCCCATATTTTATTTTATATAATTGAAGGGGTTCCATTTTTCCATTGAGAGGTATGAAAATGAATGAAACACAGTTTTGCCTTGTCTCGTGGATTTTCTTCATTTGGTAAAATGTGGAGTTTGTAAGAGTGTTACAGTGGGAATTTAACTAACTTTAACAGCAAAGAGAAAAAAAAAAGTCCAATTCAATCTCCCGGTTGCTTTTTTTTAGGTTGCTATGGACGTTGCTAGGTGTTGCTTAGCAGTGGAGTCTAGTAACCCACAGAGGGAGGGGAAACGGTGATAAAAAAAGTTGCGAGAAAGCTTCGTTTTAAATTTTTTTGAGGTAGTAGGGAAAAGAGAAAATATCTTGTCCTTCTGGCTCAGGAGGTGAGTGTTTGGGTGACTGAATTCACAAGGGACACCGTTTGTGACAGTTTCGAGCTACATTCCGTCTCAAGCATTTTCCAATTGAAAAAGGCGAGTAGGTGTTACGGTATTTAATACACGCTTTTTCAATAGGAAAAAAACGGCACCCATTAATTATATGTTCATAATGATCACCATCACATATATTATTCTCTATTTAGCAATAATTTTAAACTGTAGTATGAAAACATATTGATAAATGTTAATAATAAAACATTCATATATCCATATACAGAATAACCACTGTAACTATACATTTTATTATTATTGCACTAACTACAAGCTTTCATTTAAAAAAATAAGTTCTATACCTTTCAAGTTCCAGAGTTCTCTCCATTTTGAAAAAAAAATACATATATTTTGAAAGGACTAACATTGGAACTGTTAGGGGTAGCAGCATAATTTTTTAATGAAAACTTTGTCAGGGCAATATCAGTATATTATAATACAGTGTTCATGTGTCAATATAAAGGTGTTTCAATAACAGTAAACTATATTAGGACAATACCTCAATAACAGTTAATGACAGCAGTTTCATCTCTCTCTCTCTCTCTCTCTATATATATATATATATATATATATATACACACAACAGGAGTGGGGTAAAAATGACAAGATAAAACTATATCTTGGCTAGTGATATCAGTAACAGCAACATACGAAAATATTGTTGCCGTTGGCTCAGTGGGTGGTTATTGTCATCACAGTGGAACACTAAACTAATCAGTGAGCATCTTTCACAATGCTGATGACATCACAATGCCAACTGCAGCACCAAAGCCAGCTGTTAAAGAAAAACAGCAAAATATTCAAACTGCAGATTTAAAAGCTATAACTTGTAAACTACTATTGTATATATAGAATAAATAGTATCCTGATGCAAAAATAGGCAATTTATCATCACTTCTGAGTAGTTCAAGTTCAAGTTTATTGCAGGAAAACTCCATTGAGCAAGCTCATTCACAAGGAGGTCCTGTGACATAAAGACTTAAAGTACAAACATAGATAGGTAATAACAGTATATACATGAAATGCACGTTACATGATACAGGCTGGATATACATACAAGGGTACCACATAGGGTGACCACAGGTGGTAAACATTAATATGAGACAGGGAAGCGACTTACAGGTTGCATACTGATAAATGAAACATGATGACTGGTGTGTGCAATACTTATATTTTGGCAGCTAGAACAAACAACAGACTACAACTGATGGGGGAGGATGATTTGATAGAGTAGCAGTGGGCGTAAGCATAGATAAAGCCAGGAGTAGAAGGGAAGGAAAGCAGTTAATATGACAAAGCAATTATACCTTACCAGTGGATAAATATGGCACACATGGGAAGGAAGAGACTTAATGACAGTTACAGGTGTCTTTTATTTTGGCTGAACTTAGTGATTTGTAGGAGTTTATTGAAACTGTGCTAGTTAGTTTCAATACGGTTTATAATTGGTTCCAAATGGAGGAAGGGCATATGCAATATACGTTTACCAAAGAGGTCTGCGTCCTTGGTATGTCAAGCATAATAAAGTCAGATTTCATAACGGTATGCACTATGTGAGATACTAATAAGGGAACAGAGATAGCTTAGCAATTTCTGCAGAACAGTTTAAGAGTCCATAGCCCAGCATGGAGCAGGCGTCTAGTAGTAAGGATGTCCAACCAACAGCTGCATATAAGTCACAGTGGTGCGAGCAGGTAAGGGAGTTGGTAAATGAACCATAATGCGGTGATAAAGGATGTTCAGTTTACTTAGATTTGCAAGAGTGGTGGAGGAATAGATTACATCGCCATAGTCAGTAGGGGAGAAAAGTGGCCTGTACAAGCTTGTTTCAAGTTTCAAGGGAAAAGGGCCTATTTCTGTAGAAGAACCGAACCTTGCTTTTAATCTTCTAGAGACATCTTGACGTGGTCATTGAAAGATAATTTATTGTCAATCCAGATACCCAGATATTTAAATTTAGTTTACAACTTTAAGAGACCACGTTTAAGCGTGGTGACAATGAAGTCTGGGCAAGGGTATTGGGGGCCTGTGACAGCACTGCGGGAGAATATCATCGCTTTAGTCTTCTTAGCATTGAGCAGAAGCTTTGCCTTTATTAGATTATGCTCAAATTTATGCGAAGTCTGCTTGAAGCACTCCATGACTTCAGATAGCGATGAGCCAGAAGTATACAACACAGTATCATCTGCAAAAAAGTGCAGATTGGACGTAGATATGTTAGCATCTAAGTCATTAATGTACAAAGAAAACAAGATAGCGCCTAAGGTGGATCCTTGGGGGACTCCTCTTGCAACTGGCAAGGCAGCAGAAAAAAAGCCTTCCCCCTTTACTTTTTGGAATCTTCCAGTTAGGTAGCTAGAGAACCACTGAGTGATATGGTATGTGGCATCCAACTTTGCAAGGCAATTGACTAATAGTTTGTGATCAACAGTATCAAAAGCTTTGCTGAGGTCCAAAAAGACTGTGCCAGTTACCTTCTTAGCATCTATAGCAGAGATCCAATCATTGGTTACTTTTGCTAGTGCAGTGATTGTGCTATGATTAGCCGAAGCCGGATTGAGCTGGGTTAATGAAGAGAAGGTTTCAAGTGAGATTTTGACTGAATATGGATCAGTTTTTGAGAACTTTAGAAAGGATAGGCAATATGGAGATAGGCTATAGTTGTTTACATCGTTATGGGTCACCAGATTTAAATAGAGGGAGGATATGTGCTGATTTCCAGCAGGGCGGCACAGTAGCAGATGTAATGGAAAGATTGAAGATGTGGAGAATTGGGGCGGTAAGATGGGCGTAGCCTGACCTTAGGAAAAAGGGTTCCAAGCCATGGTCCCTAAGCTTTTGGTGTCTAAGTTAGAAGAGAATCTTCTACTTCTTTATAAATTATCTCGCGCAGTTGGAAGGGGTTGGGTGCAGGACTAGATGTAGGGGAGGGTATGCTGGCTCACCGCAGCACCAGCATAAGGTGACAGTCAAAACCTAATCCAGCTGTGGCAAAGTGGGAGTTAAGTTCCTCCAGGATTAGGACTTGTTTTCCACAATCTTGCCACTTGCAACTATCTTTGTTGGGACAGAGGGGGCCATGGGCCATCTTTCTATATCTTTGATAGTCTTCCATATTTTATGAGGGTTACCTTTAGCTTGTTCGAGAGTAGAAATATAATAGTTAACTTTAGCAGAGTGAAGTTTTTTTACACAGTTATTCCTGGCTGTTCTAAAGGCCTGCCAATGCAAAGATTCTTTGGAATGTCTAGCTTTAGCCCAGAGCTTATCTCGAACTATAAGGGCTGCCTTGAGATCCGAGGTGAACCAGGGGTTGGAATTGTTCCATACCCTTACTTTGATGAAAGGGGCATGCTTATTTATTATTGTAGTGAGTTTGTCATTAAGGATGTAAGCTGCCTTGTTGACATCTTTGGCTAGGTAGAGATCTTGCCATCTGATCATGCTCAGGTCAGATAGGAAGTTTACTGCACTGAATTTGTGAAAGGATCTTTTTGTTATAAAGATGAGTTGCGACCGGGCCTTAATTTGAGATCTTATGCAAGCAACAATTCCATGATCGCTCATGTCGTTGTGAAACACTGCCGAATGAGATATTTTGTGTGGATGGGTGGTTAGTACCACATCTAGAATGGAACTGTTGGCAGTATTTAGAGTGTTGTTCCTAGTGGGTTCACTGACTAATTGCCCAAGACCTAGCTCGTCACAAAGGGATTTGAGGCCGTATGATTTAGGTCACAGCCAGTCCATATTTAGATCTCCTAGAAATATTGTTTCAGTTTTTGCATCTACCAACATGGATTTCAAAAGATTAAGGACTTCATCACCACCAGACGGGGGTCTATAGCCACCTAGGATAGTGATACATTCGAGGAGGAGATGAAGGCTCAGTGATAAACTAACTCAAATTCCTTGGCTAGAGATTTGCAACTAATATTGGTGACCGAGTACTTGATTTGGCATAGATAACCACACCCCGCCTCGAGATCTCTATCTGCTCTAAATAAATTGTAGCCCTGCAGTGATATTTGTTGATCAGTGTTCATCTTTTTTAACCACGACTCAGTAATTATGATAAGGTCAGGGTTAACGTGTGCAGCCCAGGCTTCCAGCTGTACAAGTTTTTTAGGCAGGCTTAAAATGTTGACCATCATCATTTTGAGACCTGTGGCCTCAGAAAATCGATGGAGTGAGGTAAGTTGTAGGGGGAGGGGGCCAGGTTGAGCTCCACATTTCCTGAGCAGAGAAGAAGCAGAAGTATAACTTTCTTTAAAGAGCTTATAAGAATGGAGACTGCTTTTCATTTCTTCCGCGCAACCCATATCGTGCTCTTGCAAGAGGTGGCACCACTGTAATGACAGTTGATCGTGATCAATGTAAGTGCTTGAATAGACATAGGTGAGGACAGTAGCAAGGGGTGTAGGCTAACCGGGGAATAGGCTAAAGGGAGAGAGAATGACATAGTGTCTGCACGGTAGACCGTTATAACATTAGGTATTGATAAGGTACATTGGAGAACTGAATTGCATTGAGGTACTGAATTGCACTGTATTGCTGAGAACTCTGCACCTTAGGAGCAATAAAACACAATAAGGAGAGCCATGGTCCCAGATTGAGTGGTCTCGTGATTTGTATTAGTGCAATATTTTCTAGGCAGCACTCTGCTCACCCAGGTACTCACTTAAAACCTAGGTGAGAAAATACAGCTGAAAGGGAACAAGGAGAGCAGGAGCAGCTTAGTTAGTGGCGGGGCTCAAGAGATATTCACACAGGACAGTCTTTGGCCACACTCAGATACCAATCGGGTTGGCAGCAGTCGAAACTAGGCCAATGAAACAGTATTATGATATAGGAGGCGGATCATGAGTGTATTTAAAGGAGGCCTGGGAGAGGGGGGTGGTGGGGGTGGGAGAAAATTTCAGGTCAGAGCGAGAGCTGAGAAGTCAGAATTAAGAAGGGAACACTGTAACAGGCTATAGAGAAGGTGCCCCAATCAGAGCAAAGCAGGCAAGCGGGCGTACCAATCACAATCCCCCTAGGGCAGTGCCGCACCAATCAAGGGTGCCCAGGCTGCTGGCTCTCTGCAGAGGATTCTATCGGGTATGTATTGGTATGACAGCACAGCGTGAGGTAATAATAGGGTGCTCAGCGTCATCTGACTTGAGTCTGAAGGGTGGATGGCAGACCTGAGGACTTCCTGTTTTCAGCGCTGCAGAGCTGTCGCACGAGGCAGTTTAGGAAGTTGTCAGCCTATTGAGTGAAGCTTAGGGAACCTCAACTACAACCACCCCTTGGCAGCACCGAAAGAAGTAGAATGATAATGCAGGCCATATTGCCTACACTAATGAGTACAGTGATTTATGTAGAAGACCAAGAATCCTCTAGTGGCAGGTCTGTATAACCTGCTAATGGAAAACTAGCCATAAAAAAAAAAAAAAAAAAAAAGGTAGTTAGACTTATCGTGCCAAGGCAGAGTGCTTGATGGGGGCGCTGCAGGAAGAGCAGTCAGACAGAAGAGGCTAAGCACTTTAAAACAGTAGTAGAAATTACAATCCAGCAAATACAGTTGAAAAACTTCTAATTACACAGTTGAAATGTGCTTAGTTCTATCGAAAATCTAACAAAGTGCCAAGTGTCTATAGCAGGGGAAAAGTCCTGGCCATTCAGAGTGGGTTTGCTGGAAGCACCCATGTTCTGATTGGCTGCACTGTCCCGTACCTTCCAAGGAGCTGCAGGTGGTGTCCTGGTCTTGGTCAGTGGCTGGCTGGGTGCCGGCTGACCGTGGGGGAGCTGAAGCAGCCCTGTTCAAGGGCGGGTAGCTTCCAAGGAGCTGCAGGCGGGTGTCCTGGTCTTAGTCGGTGGCTGGCTGGGTGCCAGCTGACCGTTGGGGAGCTGAAGCAGCCCTGTTCAAGGCAGGACTTTAATAAAAAAAACTCACTTGAGGCTCTGCCACTCATCAGTTATGGTGCTGCCCCATTACACTTGAAGATAAATTGCATATTTTGAGTCAGACCATTTCATATCCACTATAAATGAACACTGTAATTACACATTATATCAAAATTGTTTTCATTTAAAACAAATTAAGTCCCTAGCCCCTCTGGTTCTTGACTTATCTCCTTTTGAAGACATGATCTTTGACAGGGAATAACTATGGAACGGTTACTGTAGGTATAGAAACATACTTTTTTTTTATTGAAAGTTTAGTGTTGGTGGCATTGAAAAATACTGGTGGTGTTCTGTAAAGGAGGACCACACTCTTTTTTTAGTTGCTTTGTAAAAGCTAGCATCCTTGCCTCTATAAGCTTATAAACAATGGATAATGTAAACCATAGAAACAACCCCTACAGTTTAGTCTTGGGTTAGAATGCAAAGCTGTGAACCTGATGTTTTTGGTTTGAATCCATAGCCACCACTTTTATAATGTGTAACTGTAAGCAAATCACTTACAGTATCCTCCCTGTGCTTCACCAAATATTGTTTGAATCTGTCTGTATACCCACTGTCACCAGCTCTCTTTGTGTTTCTCTCTCTTTCATTCTATCTCTCTCTATGTCTCTCTCTTGCCTCCTTCGTCTGGATTATCTTTGGAATACAGTCTGTATGAAATGTGCTATATAAAACCAAATTCCTTTTGCAGCCCCCTGCCAATAGGGGACTAGATGCCATCTTTTTTCTCTCCATGTAACTCTGGCTACTAAGGGTCAGTGTGCAACATGATCTGTGGTGCCAAAGTGCCTGTTTGCCCTGTGTACAAAAGAAGCCTGGCATCCTGTTTTTGATTAGATTGAAGAGACAGTAGCAAGAAATTGGGATTAAATTTTGTGGATGTGTACCTTTGAGGGGATTGGGTAGAAGACTATGCACAAGAGGAGAAGACAATCAAAGTAAGGGGACTAGCCCTCAAAGGTGTTTTCTAGATGCCTTCAATGGTCCCGTTGTCAGGTCACAGGTGGAATCTTGATCACAATGAGAAGAAAGAAGGATTTGATGCATTGCAGACTGTTGGGCATATTTCATTGACATTATTATGGCATCATCTCCCACTAGATGACAGGACAGCACACTAGTGGGTAGATTGAATGTATGTCCATGCAGCTCTCTGGACAGCCTGGTCTGTCAAAGTGTTGCCTTACCTGGCACCCACAGGTGCCTACCACAGGGTAACAAAGGGCTAAGAAAGGGTCATCTGTTAGGAACCTCACCCTCATAAAAAACAGTCCTCATGCTCTCTGACACCCTGCCTGTGAGTCTAAATCCCTGTGGTCCCCTTGGCTTGAGGGGCCCCATGGAGAACAGTATAAGATCAGAGAAGAAAGAGAGACCCTTACTTAATGTCTATGGAGGGAATGGGAAAGTGATAGGAAAAGCACCCAGTGAGTAATGTAAGGCATCTGATAGGCATTATGTTTTCTAGCAGGCTGAGAGCATATTATTCCTGGGACACCCTGCTTATGGGATTCATAGCTGGCTGTGTGGATAAACCATAGAAACAACCTTAAGAAGTAAAGTAATACCAAATGTCTGGAAAGAAGTACAAATTAATGTACATGGGGCAAGTAATCAAAGAACTGAATACAAAATAAGGGGTTGTTGTGGAAAATATAACAAGAACTGGAAGGGAACTGGAAGTAACAATATCATACAATTTGAGGACAACATTGCAGTGCAGCAAGGCAATGAGGAAGGTGAACAGAATGCTGGAATGTATAGAAAGGGGGATTAAGAGTTGGAGGAGCAAAGTGATTGTGCTACTGTAGAAGCCCTTGGTTAACCCTCTCTTGGAGTGATGTATGGAATTCTGAAATCATCACTTGAAGAAAGATATGGGCAGGGCTGAAGTAGAGCAGAGGTTGTTAACCAGAGTGAACCTGGGCCAGCAGGATAAGACTTAAATGGAGAGGTAATTGAATCTTAACATATACACTCTGAAGGCAAGAAGAGAGTGGGAGATATGATATAGATATATAAATACAGCCATGTGATTAACTGAATAGACTGGATAATTGTTTACACTGAGTGTGAACACCAGCATCAGCAGGAGGGCAGTGAAACTGGTGGGGGGGATTTACAAGGGACATCAGAAAGCATTTCTTCATCATGCAAAGGGTCGTAGGGTGTGGAATAGGATATAAAGGAAGATAGCCTGTGCAAAACTGGTGGAGAGATTCAGGCATGGTTGGACTAGGCAGTTGGGGCTGGTGAAGACAGTGGCAAAAGTGGAGGAAGGAATGGGGGAGTGGCGGGTCAATGGGGCCCTCACAAAATTAATGTTAGGTAGGGTTGGACAGAATCAATATGCAGGGCCTTTTTTTCTGCCAGAAATCTCTATGTTTGTGAGTCAGGAATTTTCCAGGTGTGACTCCTCCATTGATCCATCTCTCAGTAAGCAGGGCAGCCCCCTAGGGAGATGAGCTTACACTTTCCTTACTGCGGTAATTAGTGCTTTACAAACCATTAGTATTATTTCTTCTTAGGTGTCTCTTCAATATTGTAGACAGCATATAAGTAGAACAGCTCTTGATATAAATCCTAGGCAACAATTAGAGTTTGGTGAGATTATATTTTTGCGAGGGACAATTTTGCAAAAGCCTAGTTTTGCACGATTGTTTATGCAAAAATTATTGGACTTGGTTATTTTTGCACAAAGAGCAAAATCAAGTAAACATTGCAGAAAATAGCTGTTTTCATAAAAACAAATCACGCAAAAATATTTTCACAAAGAAAATGGCAGGTTTTCACACAATTTATTTCCACAAAATATAAACTATCTTGGCAGGACTTTTGAATTTTGCAGAAATGTATGTGGCAGTTTCCCTGAGCCTTAGAAAAAATACTTTTCAGATGCATTGTGGTCTTGTGGTTAGAGCACTGGGTTTTGAACTGGGAAATTGCCAATTCCAATCACACTAGAGCTAATATATTCTCTGTGACCTTGGACACGTCACTTAACCTCTCAAAGTTTTAGTTCATCCAGCTGCCAGAACTGGGTAGAATCAGGTTCTCACTGGAAATGAGATGTTGCATCTCAGCAGGGCTATCCTGGGTAAATAAATAGAAAAAACATAAATAAATCAGAGATACTGACTTTTAGGTAGCCAGACTGACATGTATTTCAGAAGGTTGTTGTTTCCAATATAGTAGTTCTGTTCCCATGTATGGTACAGTTCATTTGATTTTATTAAATAATATTAAGCTACAGTGGAGCCAGTCACAATCCAATGCAGTAACCTGTAGTAAATGCCATGTTACAAAGTATTGCATGACAAAAGGACTTAATTGGCATTGAATTACACTGTTCCCAGCAATATACTGCAACCTATTTATTATTTATGTATGTATGTATGTATGTATTTATTTATTTAATTAATTAATTAATTGAAACTTGGTAACTGGGTGAGGCACACTGAGCTAAGGCTTGTTTCTAGGTGCAACCCAGAAAAGGGGGACAGTGGGAGAACAGCAGTACAACACATGGTAAAACATTGAACAACATTTGCTATAAAAAATTGGTACAAAATTAGAATAAAATACAAAATGTAGTACGTGCAGAGAATAAAGTGCAGTACAGCTCAATGATAAGGCCTAGGAAGTGCATATTCAGAGAGGCAGCAAAACTATGTGAATGAAGACAATACTGAGAGCTGGCAATTGACCTAAGGGTGAGTAATTTCTTAACAACATAAAGGAGGGAGAAACTGTATTAGAGTAGAAGCTAACCATAGGAAGAAATGGGGACCTAGTCTCCTGCTTACTAGGATGGTTAGGACACAACCATTGAGGTATCAGGAGGAAGGCTTACAGGAACAGGTGAAGAACGGTTGAAATGTCAACTGTTGCCTTAGGGAGTCAGTGGATGGGGAGAGGCAGAGGGAGAAGGGGAGTTGGTTCCAGTGTGGGGGAAGTTGATAGGAACAGACATATTGCACAGCAGATAAGCAGGGGCGAGGAGTGGCAGAAATGCAGTGGTTTCTGGAATGAAGGGAGCATGAGGTGGGTGGAGTTGGGAGAGAAGAGAGGAGAGGCGAGGTGAGGTAAGAGGGAAGTGATCCAAACCAGTATTTGGATATGAAGGAGGTACAGTAAGCCTGGCAGTGAGAGGTAGGGGTGAATACAGTGAATGATGGTGGGTGCATGGGGGGAGTTTGTAACAAAACAGCAGAAGGAGTTGCAGTGGGTATCCACTCTGGTCAGGGAAGTGGAAGGGGTGGTGCCATAGACCACATCCATGTAGTCAATGACAGGGAGCACCATTTAATAACAAGCTCCCTGAGGACATGTGAAGATAAGCAGTCATACAGAGTTTCATATGGATGGTATCGATGTGGGATGAGATGCCAAGCTTACTGTCAAGCCACATTCCAAAGTACTTGAACAACTTAACCACTTCTAAATGTGTGCCATCCAGAGTGGTGAAAATGGGGGTGGAGGGGTTGGGGCAGTGAGTCTGGCCAGTTTCTGACTGGTCCCAAAAGTCAATAACACCTTTCTTTTAGTGTTAACTCTTAAGTTGGTTAGATTGGAACTAGTGATTAATGTTGTTGAGGTACCACTGAAGTAGGTCATTTACAGCTGCGGTAGAGGAGATGACAGCTGCAGAGGTGAAGATTACTGTGTCATCTGTATACATATGGATATGTGAGTTGACTCAGGCAGAGAGGAGGTTGTTCAGGAAAATGGAGGAAAGGATGGGACCCAGGATGCAGCTCTGTAGGACCCCATCCTGGATAGGAAGGAGAGGTGACAGGGCACCTCCACCCTATACCGATTACTGTTGCCGTTAGCTATGAATGGAAAAAAGTACAGCAGTAGTTGAGAGGCCAGCAGAACTCAACTTGTCCAGGAGAAGTAGAAAGGACACTGAATCAAAGGCTTTGGACAGACTGGTGAATATAGCAGCTGTAATATACTCATCATCCATCCTGAAGAAGATAGAATCAATGACATGCAGCAGGGAGGAAATGGTGGAATGATGCTTCTTGAAACCAGACTGGAAGGGAGAAAGGAAGATGGAGGATGAAAGGGAGTCAATGCATCTAAAATGGACCAGTTTCTCTTGCAGCTTGGAGGGGGGGGAAGGGAGGAGGGAGATAGGACAGAAGTTTCCAGGAGAGAAGGGGTCAACCCCTTTGTGAGGTGAAATAACTGTGACCAGCTTCTAGGCTTAAGGAACAGCACTGAGGGAGAAGGAAAATTGAGTAGGTGAGTAAGGGGAGTTGCAGTGGAAAGAACTGAGAGGTGAAGCAGCTTGGGATTCAGACCATCAGGGCTGGACTTTGACAGGCTGAGGGAGGAAAACACAGGTAGGGTTTCCCGGATGGTGACGGGATGAATTGGAAACCTGGAGAGGGGAACTGAAGGGGAACTAGTAGAGCCAGGAGGGAGCCGTATGAGGAGAGACTAAAGGAGCTTAATATGTATACCCTTGAGGAAAGAAGGGAGAGGGGGGACATGATAGAAACTTTTAAGTACCTCAGTGGAATCAACAAAGTCCAAGAGGGTAGCATCTTTCAGAAAAAGAGACGTGCAAGAACAAGGGGACACAATTTAAAGATAGAAGGAGGGTCAGGGGCAATGTGAGGAAGTATTTCACAGAGAGGGTAGTGGATGCATGGAACAGCCTTCCTGAGGAGGTTGTGGGGTCTAAAACTGTGGGAGAGTTCAAGAATGCATGGGACAGACATAAGGCAATTCTTGTGGGGGGTAGGAAGAAATAGGCTGTTGGTTAACTAGGATCTACCGCCTATCCTGCAGGTAGGGAAATGGGCAGACTAGATGGGCCAAGCGGTCCTTATCTGCCGTCAAAGTCTATGTTTCTATGTTTCTAAGAAGGGAGGGTGCAGGTTGCATTTTGTGATATACAGTACTGCAGCATTACTGTGTTGCCTCCTGGCTGGTGCTGCTACACATAAAATGACAACTGAGCCTTACACTCAGTTTTAGTTATTTAGTTTTTGATTACAGGGTAAGTGCTCTAGACAAAGAATTTGCCTATTTTCACTCATGACCCAGGAGAGTTACAGACATAAGTAAAAGCACATCACATAACAATGGTTACTATTACATAATACAGACTTGGGTCAAACACATTACAGTATAGACAGGCATGGTGATACCTACTGTACAGGAGAAATTAGACATTACACTAGGCTATCCATAGATCCAAGGGAATATACTATACAGTTTCAAGGAGATAGACCATATGGTATAAGTAAATAGACAAACTGTTCCAGACAGTCTCACAGAGGGAGACCTCACAGCCTGTCCTTGCCTGCTATATAAAAGTGGGCAAGAGTGGTAAGTGGCTGAATATTTGTTGAAGGGGCATGCAAAGGAAGCCTAACTAGGTGTCCTCCCCTGGGGTTAAGTCACAAATGCATCTGTCAGAGGCCAAGAGGCAGGCATGGAGCTCATTTTTAAAGATCAGGTGTGCAGTGGAGTGCCTCACAGTTGAAGGTAGGGAATTCCATAGCTTTGAGGCAGACACCACAAATGCCTGCTCACCCCTCCTAGTGGTGCATTTGGGTGTATTAAGGAGTGACTTTTTGGTAGATCTCAGTGGGCAAGTCTGATGGGCCGAGTTCATCAAGCATGCAAGGGACATTGGTGTTCCAGTTCAGATGATACTGTCAATTGTGCATCTTGTGGTATAGACTCAGTAAGAGGTGGGAGAGAGCCAGCCCAGACTAAAGTAAAGTACGCAGCAGTGGGTGCACCTAGGTACTGATTGTGCAAAGTGACAGATACTATTATAACAGGTGTCCCACTTCTGCAGTAGCCCCATGTTCATGTCTTTATAGGAAGTGATTCCATAAGTCAGGCTGGGTTGCAGTATCCACTGCACAATCTCTTTTTTTGCCTTAGAGTTTAAGGATGCTCTGACTTTTTAGGCCAGGCCCAGCTTGATACTGACCACCTTACAAGTGTTATTGATATGGAGGCTGAAATCCAATGAAGGGTCGAGGGTTATACCCAGGTATCTGAAAGAGTTCACTAAATCCAGGAGCGAGCCATCTGGGCCATGTGAGACTAGTGCTGCAGAACTGGCTTTGACCCTTTGTGCTGATCCAAACAGCATTGCCATCATTTTTTTGTATTCAGAAGAAGTTTGTTTTGAACCAGCTGCTCACATAGACAGGCAATGTCCGACTCAAGTGTGGTATTAATTGAGACAATGTCCTTGGCACTAGTGTATAACACCATATCATCCACGTATAAGATGGTAGAGATAATGCTCAACATTTGAGGCAGCCTATTCACAAAGAGTGAGAAAAGTAGTGGTCCGAGAATTGATCCTTGTACACCACTGCTGGTAGGAGAGAAATCAGATTTGTGCTTGTCAATCTGAACAAATTGTGTTCCCCCAGATAGGTAACTGCTGAACCATGTTGGGAGAATCCAAGTGTGGCCAGTGTGTCTAGTAACAAAGTGCGAGTCACCAGGTCGAACGCTTTAGTTAAATTCATGAAAATCACTCCAGTGTATAGCCCTTTATCCATCGATAGCTTGATGTCGTTAGGGAGTTTGTTAAGCACCATAGCCACACTGCCGTGACCTGGTCAGCCACTGGTTTTTCAAGAATTTTGTTTAGTGCTAATACTATAGCAATTGAACAATAGTTGTTCATGTCTTTTCTGTCCCCTTTTTTATGGATGGGAACAACTCGTGCTATCTTCCAGAGAGACGGTACTTTCTGGGTACTGATGGAAAGGTTGTAGATCCTGGTAACTGGTGCCATACTGCAGTTACTGCGTATGTTATTGATAAAAAACTTATCTGGAATCTTGTTTGTTTATTTGTAAAAGTTTATTCCTGAAAACTTCCAAGAAACAGAAAGCCCAACTGAGCAGTAACTATTTTACAATGGGGTCCAGCATTCATACAATATTAAAATACAAAATACAAAAGCTTTCATACAGTAGTATCTTAAAAAGACAAATATAGACCACATAAACATATACATTAACACACATTACTGTTTCATAAATAAACATTAGCAGCATCTTTTTGGTTGAGCATATTTTTGTAACAGCCAGCCATTTATCTGACTCCATGACACTACTGCCTTAGATTTTATCTGGGCTGGAAAAGTATTCCAAGCTGTTGGTCCAAGATTGATAATAGTGGAATTTCCCTTTGCTGTTCTCATTACAGGGATTTTAAACTCTAAATTTTGGGCCGTGTGCAACTTACCCCTAGAAGTACGGATTTCAAACAAATTATCTAGATGTGCAGGGTTCTTTTTCTTTAGACTCTGGTATATAAATTACGTAGCTTGCAAATGTTTGCATTCTGTTAAATCTGTCCAGTCCAGTGCTCTGTACAATAAACAATGATGTGTCAACTGGGGAGCATCCATCACAAACCTGGCAAACCTGATCGGAGCCACGTCTAGCCTGTCCAGTTGAGCCCTGGACCCCCCCCCCATATACCACACCCCATAATCAAGCAATGGAATTATCATAGTCTTAACTGTGTGTGTTCTAGGTGTGATTGGAATACACTTTCTCATCCTGTACAAAGCCCCTAGCCTGGAGTTTAATTTCTTAATCAGGCTATCTATATGCCTGTCCCACTTCAGCTGAGCATCTAACCATACTCCAAAGATATTTATAAGAATTTACATGTACTAAAGCCAAGTCTGCATTTGTTTTAATTTGGAGTACTTGGGATGTAGAAACTTGTTTCCAAAAATCATGATCTGAGATTTCTTACTATTTAATACTAGTTTATGTGATCTAAAATAAGCCTTCAGCACATCAAAATCACTTTGAAGTTTGTTCTGAATTTCAAAGATCGATGTGCCCTCTAAATATAAGATCACATCATCTGCATATAAATGGTGCCTGGCCTCCTTAATAAGAAGCCTGGGCCCATTTGCATACAGATTGAACAGTATCGGCCCAAGCACCAACCTCTGGGGAATCCCTGATTTAATGTTTCCGACTGATGTAAAAGTTTCTAGAGATACTAACTGTACCTTAGCAAGATTTCCCTAAACCAGTTCAAGGCCACCTGGTTGAGGCCAGTCCCTTTCAACTTGTCCAATAATATTGCATGGTTCAAGATGTCAGTTGCCTTGGACAAGTCTATAAATATGGCCCCAACCAGGATGCCGTTGTCCAGTGAAATTGATGTCTGATGACACCTTTACCAGCACAGTCACAGTTCTGTGACCAGAATGAAAACCACATTGATATGGGTTGTATATACTATACTTCTCCAGGTAATCTTGTAATTGTTTCCCTATAAATTTTTAAAAAGCTTTGATATTACAGGGAGAAGGAATACTGGTCTATAATGTTGAATATCCTCATTTTGTCCAGATTTATATATCGGAATGACATTTGCAATTTTCAGTGCCTTTGGGTATGTACCTGTGGTTATAGACAAATTAAACATAAAATATAGGCATTCTGTCTAGTCAACCCATATCAATGTGGTTTTCATCTCCCCTGGATCACGGCCGACATAATTAGAAATTGTCATTCCAGAGACAAAGCCTGGAAAGCTTTTAAGAAACTGGGATCCCAGGCCTCCCTCCATACCTATAGAGCCCTCCTAAATGCTTGCACAAATAGTATTCGCCAAGCAAAAAAGTCCTACTTCCTAGCCACCTTCAGCAAGAATTCTAACCACCCTCTGAATTCATGGAATCCTCAAATCCTGATCTCTCTCCTAACCAACCACCTCTCCCTCACTTCTAATAAATGGCACCCTCATCTCCGACCCCAGCTGTGTCGCGGAAGCCTTCAACATCCATTTCTCCAGCTGCACAAACACCCTTCTATCCCCCCTCCAGAATACTCATGCCCCAGTCCACCCTCACAGCACCCATACCCCTCGAACCCACCCCACAATCCCACCTTTCGTGTTCCAACAAATTTCCCCCACAGAAGTCCTCCACTCCCTACTGACGTTGAACCCCAATAAAGGCAAATGCCCCTTGTCCCTGGACGCCAAGATGCTATTCTTGTCTGCCCCTGCCATAGCCATTCCACTGGCCGCACTCTTCAACCTCTCCTTCTCTCTGGGCAAGGTTCCAACATCTTGGAAGCTGGCCACTGTCATACCCCTTCCCAAAAGCGGTGACCCCTCCTCCCCAGGCAGCTACAGACCTATCTCCCTACTCCCGATCCTGGCCAAACTTCAGGAGCATCTGGTCCTATCCCAACTCTCCCAGTTCCTTGATGCCTCCTCCTTCTTTTCTGCCTTCCAATCTGGCTTCAGCAAATCCCATTCTACCATCACCTCCCTACTATGTGTCACCGGTGACATCCTCACAGGTATCGACAAAGGGCACATCACCTCAGCCATATTTATTGATCTAGCCAAAGCTTTCGATACCATCTCACATCCCCTTCTCATCTCAAAACTTATGGACGCAGGTCTAGCTCACTCATCTATCGACTGGTTCCGAGACTACCTTGCGGGAAGGATGCAAGCAGTCAGACTGGCCTTGCATACATCAATCCCCCTATCAGTCAAATCTGGGGTCCCTCAGGGATCAGTCCTAGGTCCAATACTCTTCTCCATTTTCCTTAATATCCTCCCTGCTGCATGCTCCCACTCTTCCATTCAAATGTATGCAGATGATACAGTCCTGTATACATCCGGCCCCTCCACAAGCAGCATAGCTCCTCTCCTACAGGAGGACTTCACAGCCATCCAGCACTGGTTCAGGAAGAACCAGCTATCTCTAAACCCTAAAAAAATGGTGTCGCTTACGTTTGGCTCCCAACAAAGACTCTCCCGCCAACCCCTGTGCCCTCCTTTCACTACCCTGGAAGGAGCACCACTTGAGCAATGCTCCAGCTTTAGATACCTAAGCGTGTGGCTCGACCAACACCTCGACTTTGCCTCTCACATAGATTCACTACATAAGAGGCTGCTACCCAAACTGGGGGCACTCTTCCGAAATAAAATCTGTCTCCCCAAGGAAACGAGGCTCACCATAGTGCAAAAAATGATACTCCCAGTACTGGATTATGGCGACATAGTTTACTCTATCACCCCTGCATCCACCCTAGCTGGCCTAGACACTCTATTCCACTCCTTTTGTCGTTTCATCCTTGATGGCCCACAATCCACGCACCATTGTACTTTATATAACTCTCTAGCCCTACCATCTCTCCATGACCGTAGATTAATAAATTGCGCTAGGTTTGCCACTAAATTCTGGACCCGTTCCCTCCCCCCCCATCTTGAATCTACCCTATCCCAACACCCTCCCACTGTGTACTCCTTAAGAGGCACAGACCCCAGACTCTACATATCCCTTTTACGCGGACCACCAAAGGCCAGTCAGCTTTTAAATTCGAATCCCACAGATCTGGAGCGACCTCCCGCCCTATCAGACATGCACACACCCTGGTCTCCGCTCCAGTCTTCTCCAGGCACACTTCTCCTCCAGCTGCTCCTGCTAATCGACAAGTTCAGTCCTCTAATTTAAACAAAATTTACAGTATCATTCCTGTTATGTGCATATCTGTATGTAATCTACTGTACTACTATACCTGGAGTACTTGTTACACTGTATTATATTTGTACAAATCCTATGTTATTGTTTTACAATCTCTGTACTTGTACTTGTTTCTATTATTTGCCATGTATTGGGTCTAGGCCCCCAGGTTGCATCTGGAATCGAGCATCTTGCTCAGTATGCCTTCCTGGTAAATCTCGTAAATAAATAAATAAATCATTTGGGTTCAATAGTTCTTCCATAACTTCTCTTGTGTCAACCAAGCGAAGAGAAAAGGTTGGCCTTTCTATTTTTCCCTTAGTCTATTCTTCCTTCAGGACTTCTCTCTCTACTCCCACGTCCTTACCCTTTATCTCTGGATTCCCCACAGAATATCCTCCCCCTTCCATCTTTTCCTGTCCCTGCCCCTATTGTACCAAAATCTATGAAGACTCTATTAATTACATTCTCTACATGACTGGATGTTCGAACATTTTTTCCTTCAATTTTGAAACAGCCTGGGAGTTAATTTGCTTTTCCTTTAATTTGGAATATAAATACCAAAACCTTTGTGGTTCTTTTATATTTTCTGCCCCAAATTGATCGTTAAAATAATCAATCTTTTTTTATTTCTTTGAGATAAATATTCCTTAATTGGCAACATCTGTCCCATGCTAGTTTTGTATTTGTTCTCTTTGCTAATTTTCTTGCTCTATCTCTATTTCTTTAATCTGTACTCAAGACCCCTGTATACCATGTTGCATTTTTAGCCTTCACATTTTGTTTTACAAATTTGTGCATGGTGATCACACAATAATAAATTCATTGCAAAAGTAGCTCCACACACTGTCCACTTGTGGAATGAGTCCCAATATATCCCAGTTTCTCTCCTCTGTGTCTGTCATAAATCTTAAGTAATCAAAATGTTTCATTTGTCGGAATTCTTTTATTTGAAATTTGTCCACCTGTTTGACTGATTTTTGGATGCAGAAAGTGACCTGATGGTTACTAAATGTGTCTGACAATACTCCCCTGTTTATATAACTTTCAGGAACAAAGGTTAGAATTAGATCCAGAATAGCAGAGAGGCCTATATCCCTAGGATTCAGTCTGGTCAGAAGCTCAATTAACTGGGTCAATCCCACCCCAAGTGTCAGATCAAGTAATCTGCCACATGGGGGGGGTAAACCAATCCACATCGAGATCTCCCATCATCAAGATTTCATGGCTATTCCTATAGTGATGCAAAAAATCTTGGATTTTAACAAAATTATTCTTATTGCCTTTTGGAGGTAAATAACACCCCAAAATTAAAATTGGTTTATTACCAGGCAGTCTGAGCTTAAGGGCAACCTTCTGCATCCCAGGAGTCTGTACATAACCAGAGTCAATAAATGACAGATTTAATAAGGTCTGCCCATATTTTAAAACTTCCCCCACCCCTCGTACTATGATCTTGCCTCCAGATTTGATACCCTTGTATTGATAACTTGAAGTCCTCTATTCTATTATTCAGCCAAGTTTCTGTGATTACTACAACTCTTGGATTAAATTCCACTATCCACTCCCTCACAATATTCATTTTCAATGCTAAACTACATACATTAAAATATATGAAGCTGCCCCCACATACACATACATATTTTAAAACACCTATAGTGTCTCTTATTTCTAAGCAGGGACCTGGGTTTAACTGAACATCCCCTGCCAATAATAAACATAGTAAAATTATACGTTTAGCTGTAGGCAGTCTTTTTAAATAAGGTCTTATCCTTAACATTGTTTTATACTGATATTCATTTCTAAACTGCTTTCTTTCCTCAGTAAACAGTTTTGTAACAGTTATTGTTACTTTCACCAAATTAGTGAAAGCCATCTACATCATCAAACCAGAGGTTAGACCTTTGGCTGTGTATAGAGGGGAAAAAACAAACAGTACTACAGTACCACCAGTTGGCTTGTAATTCAATTTTTGACTTGTTCTTTCATTTGAACTGTCTGTTTCATAACTGGCTGCTACCCAAGCTAGTACTAATACTACCAGTAACTGTACAAATTTAAGTCCAAACTTCCCCATTCTTTCACTACTTAGATAGCAATATCAACTGTACAGCCCGGGGTTGACACCTATGCTTTAACAACTATTTCTATAGGCAGGAATTTCAGTAAATACCAGTTTACATGTCAACTTTACCTCTAGTATTTTTTTGTCATCTCAGTCACAAAACATACGCTAGGATCTTAGCCCAACTAGGTCAATAGCCCTGTTCCTACAGTAGCTATAAACTTCTTCTTCTATTACCTGTGAATTATTTTCACCAAGTTCAAGTCATGCCACACATGCTCACACCTGGCACTTGTGCTGTCAGGTGGCACAGGCATTTTAAATGGAGCAGAACCCCACCCACTTTGTCAATTACACAGTTCTGGCCCACCGCTGAGCCCACTCAACAGCTGTAAACAAAGTGCAATGTAAAAATGCAGTTCAAACAAATAATGAGCACACACAGCAGTACATAGTCTTATTGCACAACAGTCAGTTATAAAGCACAGGTACCATTCTTGTTCTAGTGCAGTCCTGAACATAACAATCCAATGTTAACAAGCAGCTTGTAGCAGCTCCCTACTGCAGCCACTTTTATCTTCCTCTCCAGGTGCTTTCGATAGTGAATGCTCAAGTCAGGTGGCACAAGCATTTTGAATGGTGCAGAGCCTGGCCCCATTTGTCAGTTTCACAACTCCAGCCTGCTGCTGAACCCCCTCAACAGCTGTGATCAAAGTTCAATGTAAAATGCAGTTCAAACAAAGAGTGAGCACACATAGGGGCACAGAGTCTTATTACACAACAGGCAATCATAAAGCAGATGTACCGTTTTTGTTCTGGTGCAGTCCTGAACACAGCAACCCAATGTTGACCAGCAGCTTGTAGCAGCTCCCACCTGCAGCCGCTTTAATCTTCCTCCCCAGGTGCTCTCAATGGTGAATGCTCAGGTCAGGTGGCACTGGTGTTTTGAATGGTGCAGAGCCCTGCCCCTTTGTCAGTTACACAGCTTTGGCCCCCCGCCAAGCTCCCTCAACAGCTGTGATCAAAGTGCAATGTAGCATGCAGTTCAAACAAATAATGAGCACACACATGGACACAGTCTTATTGCACAACAGTCAGTTATAAAGCACAGATACTGTTCATGTTCTGGTGCAGTCCTGAACACAGCAACCTGATGTTGACCAGCAGCTTGTAGCAGCTCCCACCTGCAGCCATTTTGATCTTCCTCTCCAGGTGCTCTCGATGGTAAATGCTCAGGTCGGGTGGCACGGGTGTTTTGAATGGTGCAGAGTCCCCCCTGGAATGAGGATACATAAAATAGTCAACAAGAAGGTGTCAGAAGCAATGGTCCATTTGTGATGGTATATAGAATTTGTGTTTTTTTTGTGTTTTTTAATAAAAAAGCACATTTTAAACTAATTTTCTTATTTTAAAAAATGTATTCTTTATAGCATGTTAAGTGCATCCATTGCAAACAGGATACCTCAGAAAATGTGGTGTTAAGTCTTAGTGAGCACATCCTTTATAAACAATTAATATAAATTGAAGTACCAACAATAAGTTTCTGTACAACTGCAGAGCCACACACAAACAATACCACACTCTTGGCTACAAAAAAAGCCAAACAGACTAAATACAATAAAAAAGTGTAATCCAGGGTAAATTCATGCAGTGGAAGCATTTTATTCCCTACAGAACTTCATCAGGTGGCCGTTATCTCCACAACTGCCCTCTTGACAAATAGGCATCAAACTTTTGAGTCTACTTTGTTCTTTTTTTACCTACAATTAGATAACCCTCTTTGAGCATCATGGGGGAAGGGTTGTGGTTAAAACTGTCATCTGCCTGGGGGAATCCCCTTTTTCCAGGTTTTTCTCCCTCCCAGAGGTGCTGTGATGGATAAGGTCACTACATCTTTGCATGCTGTACAGGCTACTACAGTGCCTTTCCCACTCATTCACAGTACATGCCACAATGAAATCAGGCAGTGAGATGCTGGAACCCTCCCAACCTAAAAGAGAGAATTATCCCCTGGGGTGCTTCTGCCAGCCTGCTGGTACCTAAGGCTCAAGATGTGAACCTGAGATGCCAGTTTACTAAGCAGACCCCCTGGTACTGGTACATTTGGCCAGTCTCAGAGTTCACTTAAATCTTCTATAAGTATTTTATTAATTTATGAAACAAGTAAGCAGTAACCCTTAAGTATCTACTGAAATGTGCTGTAAGATGCCAGTGTCATCACTGATTATAACATGAGTAAAATTTGTTACTGCCCACAGAAGGTTCCAGATTGGCAGCACTGGGGACCAAAGTTCTCTTTAATCCACATAATGTGTGCAGCATAGAGAAAGCAGGATGATCTCTACTGGATGAGAGGGCAGTGAAGTTTAATACTTGGTCCCTCATATGAGACTGCACACAGAGAGACTGATTGTAATGGTAGGTTTCAAGACCTGGACACCCATCCATGATGGAATAGACTGTGATTCCCACACACTTAGCTTCACATAGGCCACCAAACAGTTTGAAAGGGCTTTCATCCTGTATCAGTGTGGGCTAGATTTTAACTAGTGACCTTAATGTGAAATGCTGCATAATATGCAAACAATCCACCAAACCATCTTGTTTCCTTATTTATTTAGTTAGTTTTTATTGACCAGGTAAGTGCACTGGGCAAATAGATGCCTATTTTCAGGCACGTGAGGGAGATTGCATATACTGTATGAAATGCACTACGAAGACTGATACAAGGCAGTATTACTTTAAGCAAAAGGAAGTCAGTGTACATTACAACCAAAGTGGAAAAACAGCATGCATTACATTTAACATAAACTGAAACCATGAAAAGCTTCTACAAATCCGCAAGGAACCAGCAGAGATTCAGATTCATAGTGAAATAATAAGGCATGGTCTGTCAACTTGTGTTAGCTAACATGATTAAGTAGATAAGAAGACACAAAAATCATGGAGCTTGGCAAGTTAATGTAAATCAAGGGCAGGAACACTTGGACACCTTGTGTAGGTGTTCAGGATGCCCATTGTGAAACAAGCCTGCCGAAGGACTTTGTTGAATTTTGGCTGGAATGGAGTTCCATAATGCTGGAGCAGCATAAGCAAAAGAGGATTTCCCAGTCCTGATTCTAAGTTTGAGGATCTCCAATGGGGCATTTATACCAGATCTCAAGGGGTATATACTTTGCACAGGGTTGAGGAGGCTGGCAGGGTCAGAGGCATACAATTTTGTAAGATGCCAGTGTATATATATAATGTAATATAATATCATCAAACCATTTCAAGAAGATGTTTTGTCTTTAAGTATGTTTTCTCTCTGTTTTATCATATAGCCCAGTTAATGTACAATGCATACCTCCACATGGGTACATCCATGTCCTCTCCCTTACACAAAATGTGACAGATTTCACAGAAGCAGTGAAACAGCAACAAATTTCTGGAAACATTGATACCCCTGAAGGAGGTTTTGATGCTGTACTTCAGGCAGCTGTGTGCCAGGTGAGAAGAATATAATGTAACCAGTTTTTGGTTGACTACACTTGTCCACTAACATAGAAAGCAAAGTGTTTGACAGATTACCTTGAAATGTAAAAAAAGTGTGACTGATCCTTGCCAGTCCAGGGGAGGGCAACTAAAATGGTGCAGGAATTGCAGCAAAAACTCTATGAGGAGAGATTGAGGGATCTCCACATGTATACCCTGGAAGAAAGGAGAGCAAAGGGGTACATGGTAGAGACCTATAGGTATCTCATAGGGTTAAACGGGATGCATGATGGGAGTCTCTTTCAAAGGAGAAAGAGTGCTAAAACCATGGGTCATGCAATTGAATCTGGGTGGGGGGATTTAAGAGGGATATGAGGAAGTACTACTTCACTAAAAGGGTGGTAGATGCTTGGCACAGACTGCCAGTGGAACGGGTGGCCATGAAAACAATGGGGAGTTCAAGCATGCATGGGATAGACATAGGGGAATATTAGTAAATAAGTAGGGAGGAGGGAGGGTCATCAGAGACTAGTTAGGGTCTGTTGAGAGAAACTAGGCTGCGAACATCTGGGCAGGCTAGATGGGCCAAGTTTTAATTTTTTCTGAGATATTTTATCTTTCTGTGTTTCATAGCAACAGGTCTGTATTTTATTAAGGAAAATTATGCTGTAGTGTTGACTTATTCCACCAATAGCAAGCAGTTCATTTTATGGCAAAAAAATAACAATAACATTGGGGGTACTACATAATAACAGCAGAGAACTGTTGAGTGAATAAATGATAAAGAAACAGATGTGAAATATGGTATGGTGTTGGTAGAATTGACTTAATGTCCATCATGTCTGACTTTTGACACGGGGTCATAATGTTGTTGCAAAAACAGCATGACAAACAATGCTGCAGTCAAAATGCTGCTTGCCACTGAGTTGGTGAAAACACAGACAAAAACCAAAATAGCACACACCACAAAAACAAATAGGACACATTAAGATTTTTCCTGTTTTTGTGGGGAGTTCAAAATGGGATTGTAGTGTATACTGCAAGCTGTCATTGACAGTTCAGTTGGTGGGCAGCCGTGGAGGTGTGAGGAGGGCTGTGCTGCTCACTGACCAGGGGCTGTGCTGGGACAGAGGGAGTAGAGTGGTATGTGTCTACTAGTATGGGTGGGGGTTGGGACCACTACACTATGGAAGGATGCTAAATTTAATATCAGGTGGATGATCGGGTGATCAGGGACTGGGAAGGAACTGCTACACTATGGAAAATGCTTTATTTTATTTACGGATGGGTTATCGGGTGATCGGGAACCGGGGAGGGACCACTACACTGTGGAAATTACATACTATTAATATCGGGTGGGATACATGAGATCAGGGACCAGGGTGGGACCCTACACTATGGAAAGTGATTTTTTTTAATTATCAGGTAGGCAGTCAGGGACAGGGGTGGGACCACTACACTATGGAACATAATTACTATTAATATGGGTGGGATTCTTGAGATTGGGGATACAGGTGTTACCCTACACTATGGAATGATATTTCATTTTCCCATTGGGTCTGCAATCGAGGCGGGAGAGAGCATCACAGGGCAATGGGGGAATGCAGCTGTGTGGGACTTGGGCTGGTGGGGGGTCTGCGCACTGCCACAATAATGGCATGCAAATGAGCCTATAATGGGCATGCTAATAGACACTAGTGCCTTGCATGCCCAATTAGCTCATTTGCATGGCTCTATTCGTGAATAGCACTTTAGCACCTGAGCGCTATTGGCTGCAGTGCCATTTTCCTGGCTGGTCAAGGGGGCAGCTCTTCTTTGTATTCCATTGATTTACTTGAGTTAGTGCTGCCCCCATTGGCCCCTGTTCACAGTGGGTTAGCCCACTGGGCTAAGTCGTGAATAGCTCCATTGCCCACCAGCTCAGCTAGGAAGTGCAGCACAAACTTTTGCACCCACTTTGCATTCCTTTTGTGAATCCTGGCCCAGAACTGTAAAGTATGCATCACTGAAAACACTGCAGTGAAGTGTTTAACCCTCGAAATGCAGTTTTTATGTTTATAATACACAACAGGCTTGCTTTCCTGGTGTTTTCCAAACCTTGTAATTCACAGTTTGGAATGCTGAAAAGAAATAGTTCATGGCTTAGAATGTGAATTATTTCTTTTCTTAGCTGTCCTTATCAGTGATGTACTACAACCAACTTGATGGATTAGAGCACTAGATGATTTACCCTCATTCACACAGTGGCACAGAATCACAGGTCATGAGCAGTTTCAAAATGGTAACTTACAACTAACAAAAAAAAAGAGTACACAGAGTATAACCAACTCAAAATAAATTGTTAATGTTGAGAAACCTGCTTATTGTATTACATTTAATTAAAAATAAATTTGGTGCCAAAAACTCACTGGTAACTCCACACTTCACAACAGTGGTGTATTCACATTAACTCAGTGTTGAGGTATAGTATCAGCTTGTTCTTCATAGTGAGAAGTTTGTTAGTTTCTTTATTTAATGTTTATGTACCAGGCAGGTACACAAGACAAATAAATGCCTACCTTCAATTATGACCTGGAAGAGTGCAGAAGAATGGCATAACAGTATTACAAAATATCAGGAATACCAAGCAAAGCAAGGGAGGATACAGGGAAGTTACAGTGAGAGCTTGCCAAAGTAACAAGTTAAAGTTCATTACATAGTAAATACATCAAATCAAATAGTCAGGCAGCAACTAATTTGTCAGTTTAACATCAGCAGAGTAAAACAATTAGTGAAGAAATAGGCTATATCAAATAACTTCTAAACTGTTTTGATAGATAGATAGACAGAGAGAGAAGACAGCCAGACAGACGGATGGATGGATAGATAGACGGATCTATTTTTTTTTAACGTAAAAGTACTTTATTTGGCTGGCACATGGCAGTGTGTTGTGTTGCCACCTGGAAGATCTAGGGTTGCATGTAAGTCCTGGAATCCATGCTGGGGCTGAAATAGGGTTGGGCATATTGTGGAGGTGAAGGCTCGGCTCTAGTAGCATGTGTATACCCCCTGCCAGATGAGCATTGAGGGGGCATGGCCATAGTCAGTGATGCCACCTGCCTGCTTAACCCCACACCCAGCCTGAGGAGGGGTGCAGCCACAATGACAGAGATCATTTAAGTGGGAGATGGGGGGAATAAGCAAAATGGTGAATTGCTGTAATATTATGACAGTACCTCTCATTAGTAATTGCTGACACATAATATAGGTGGTTCTGAAGCCTAAAACCATGGTGGCTACAAAGTGTGGCCAGTAGAACATGCTGGTGGACTATACACAGTAATGCACGCCTCTGCTGCCTAATCCTTAGAATTTATCTTCAGTGTTTCTTAAAGCAGCAAAAGCTGTTCCATTGAAATAGCAAGGCAATGCAAGTTTATTATCTAGCACCAATCCCTAGGGTTCCAGGTACTACATAATCCAAACAAACATGGGCAATATAAACACTATACAAAAATCATGCAAAACATTATCACATGGAAAATAGGATAACATGAGTGTTAAAATCCTAAAATACATAAAACAACAAAACAAAAGCAGAAAGATGACAGACCCTGACAACTCTCCAAGTCTAGACATTAACCAATAGCTTGTTAAAAAAGAACATGATCCCCTTCTTAAATGCTACTACCAAGACTGAGCACCATACACTCACAAGTAAGGGATTCCATATACACAGAGCTGGGACTGAAAATGCCCTATCCCCTGACTGCCTTACACAGAACCTTGGAATATATTGCAGTTAGACTCAGGGGAGTGGAGAAGACTGTCCAGACTTAGTAAGGCTAAGAGATCTTTGTGGCAGCCTGGTTCCTGCCTGTGAGGGCTTTATATGTTAACAATGCAATCTTGAAGGTGATGTATCAACTAATAGGCAGCCAGTGCAGCTCGCATATGACAGCAGTGATATCCTTTGATGCTTAAGTTCTAGCAATAAGCCTGGATGTGGTATTCTGCACTAGTTGCAAGCAGCACACCAGCCTCCCAGAGAATACTAAATATGCAGCATTGCAGTTCTTACGTCTAGATGTCAGAAAGGGTATACCAGCTTCACCAGGTCCACATGCTCTATGCAGAACTTAATCTCAGTGGTATTCCTTAATTGAAAAGAATTACTATGAACTGCTGCCATCACCTGATGTTCTAAAGACAGCTTCTTATCTGCAGTGATGCCCAGATTCTTAGCCCTATCCACAGCCCTAATGGGCATGTAAAACTAAGATGGTACTAGTGGTGTGCTACTAATCCTTGCCAACCCATTAAGACATGGTTCCACCAGCAACATCCCCATCTTTCCAGGATTACAGTTTAGCCAGCTAGAGGCCATCTAATCCAAAATTTCTTGAAGGAATTGCTCATGCACAGAAACTACCCCTCACCCTTCTGGTACAAAATAAAGATACAGCTGTGTATAATCTGAATAGCAGTAAAACTGCAGCTTGTGCCAGCTAATGACCTTTAAGATAGCATGTATGTGGCTACTAACATGGGGGTAGGACTGACTCTGGGGACACGCCACAGTTGGTCTCAGCTGGATGCAAGAAACAAGTTTCTAATATAACTCACTAGGAACTGCCAGAAAGGAAGGACCCGGTGACCTATTAAAACCACATGATCCACTGTATCAAATGCTGACAAGAGATCTGAGAAGAACTATAGTAGAGTAGCCCAATTTTGCCAGGAAAAGGTAATTAATCACACTGACAAGTGCAGCATCTGTGAAACCTGTTTGGAATATATAATTTGTTTCGAGGTGCACCTAGGGCTTTGAGGACACTGCCATCACATGTCCCTTCCCTGAAATGAGAATGTTGGAGATAGTACTATAATTCGCAACAAGGCCCAGGCCCAGTGATTGTATTTTTTTAGTAAGGGTCTACCACCCCATCTTTACGGCTGTATGGATGCACACCTTCTCCAAGGAATACTGGACAATTCACAAGACAACTGAACATAGGACCACCCAGCAGTCCACCAAACACCAAGTAGGCTCTGGGTTCAGAGGAAAGAAAGTAGGACATAGCCCAGAGATCACCTTGAGCATCTCTTCAACCCAGACTAAGACTCACTTTAGGACCATGGAGAGCTCCCCATCATTCTTGACCTAACACTGCTTGCCCCTGACAGACCACCTACAGAAACCCCTGCCCTGATCGATGACACCCTGTCAAGGAAGAACTGACTAAACCCCTTGCATTGGTCTGCAAAAAAAGCTCCTCTGGACTACAGGCAAGGTGGATAAAGCAGCGTGTCTACAGTACAGTAGAGCTGAGCTAGACAGATCTTACAGTATCTGAGGCAATAACCTGTGACAGAAATTCTGACTTTTTAAAGAAGATTACCCTCTGATACACTTTATAATGAGCTCTCAGAGCCAGACTGTTACCCACTAGAGCCTAAAAATGAAATTTTAAGCCTTTTTTTTTGCCCTTACAATTTGTTTACCCAGGATAGGACAAATAAGATGCAACATATTTACAGGGGAGTCCAGCAGCTTAGTCAAAAGAAAAGTGATATTAATCAATGAGTGTTCAAAAATAGCTGACAATACTGGAAACCCGTTAACGCCATATTGAAGTTTATTTCAAATGTAAAAATAATAATAAAGCATGCTCAAAACTGAAAAAAATGGCTTT
This sequence comes from Neoceratodus forsteri, assembly GCA_016271365.2. Classification (NCBI taxonomy): domain Eukaryota; kingdom Metazoa; phylum Chordata; order Ceratodontiformes; family Ceratodontidae; genus Neoceratodus; species Neoceratodus forsteri. The sequence goes on from CM057456.1 coordinate 1,373,316,397, forward strand.
GTACATAGCAGAAAATAAGAGAAAAAATAAGGGAAAAAAATAGAATAAAACATTATAGATAAAAAAATCATCTTAACATGAACTGCCACTTACTGTACTTATTTTTCTAGTTTCTGTACTAAATTATGCATTATCCTCATACATCAATCCAGTGACCTCTGAAATAGCAGGTAATCCTGCAGATTACTACACTTTGATGGAAACTGCTTTGCACTATTGTGATGATGGGGTAGCATAGTATAGAAAGTAATTAATTTGGCCAGTCCTGTGGCACAATAGCTCTTTGCCATACTTTCAGCTGGGAAACCTGAGTTAATCTGTTGACTTCCATGCACCTTTAACAAACTGTTGTGCTACATGTGTACCACATTTAATAGTGAATTATGTATTTATTTTTCATTCCACATTGCCACAGGGATTAATTATAACTGCCAAGTAATTACATCATCCAGCTCAGAAAGCTGACATACAAACAAAGCTGTGACATCATCATAGAACCCTGCCTCACTCAGTAAGTGTTTCATAGACACTTGGATATCAGTTCTTCTAAACATACAGTTTTAAGAAAGAAAGAAGTCTACTGTTACATTAAGTTCTGTCCCTCACCAATTCTTTGGAAATACTCTATCATTCTGTTTTCTTTAAAGTATCAATCATGGCCATGTTTAAAGGTAGCTATATTATTGCCTAATACTATAGTCTCTGGGAGACTGTTCCACATATTCATCACACATTCCATGAAGTAGTTATTTCTTTTTTTTTTTTGTCTAGGTATTTATGATCCTCCTTGGGGATTCCACAGGTGGCTTTGGCTCTCCATGGAGAGCTCAACTCAGCCCCTTGGGGCATCATCTTGCCTGTGGCATCCCCCAACTTTTTCCTCCATTTGTCTCCCCTTCTATCCTGAGGCACCTGGCAAACTATGAGAAAAATATAGCATTCCGGAAGTATAAGGAAACACAGAAGGAGCAGGACAGAGAGCTGTACCAGTTAAGGCGGAAGGAAGCAGGGAGTGAAGTCAGAATAGCAAAGGCCCAAACTGAAGAAAAGATAGCCAACTCAGTTAAGAAGGGGGATAAAACCTTTTATAGGTACATCAGTGAGCGTAGAAAGACAAAGGGAGGGATAGTGCGGCTGAATAGAATGAACGGTGGGTGGGCAGAGGGGGACAGTGAAAAAGCAGGGATACTGAACGAATATTTCTGCTCAGTATTCACAAAAGAGGAGGGGGAAGTGCCTAATCCAATTAACAGAAGCACTCTTGATAGGGGGGTTGATCCCAGTCCTTTCGCAGAAGAAAGGGTTCTGCAAGAACTCCTAAAACTGAAGGTGGACAAAGCAATGGGTCCTGATGGAATTCACCCCAGAATTCTAAAAGAATTAAGGGAGGAACTAGTGAAACCACTGGCTACTCTTTTTAATAAATCATGGGAGGATGGTGTGGTACCCGAGGACTGGAGGAAGGTGGATGTGATTCCCCTTCACAAAAGTGGGACCAAGACAGAGGCAGGAAACTACAGATCTGTCCCTCTGACCTCTGTGGTAGGGAAAGTGATGGAGTCACTTATGAAAGAAAGAACAGTTGAGTACCTAGAGGCCAGTGGGCACAGGACCCAAGGCAGCATGGGTTCACAGTGGGAAGGTCATGTCAGACGAATCTAATAGATTTCTTTGACTGGGTGACCAAAGTAGTAGACCAGAGAGGGGCTGTGGACATGGCCTACCTAGACTTTAGCAAGGCATTTGACACAGTCCCACACAAAAGATTAATAGTCAAATTAACCAGCCTGGGAGTGGGTCCCAGGGTGGTAGCCTGGGTAAAACATTGGCTGCACAACAGGACACAGAAGGTAATTGTAAATGGAGTCTACTCTGAAGAAAGAGGGGTTACTAGTGGGGTACCGCAGGGGTTCAGTATTGGGTCCAGTCCTTTTTAATGTCTTCATCAGTGACATTGCAGAGGGACTGGAAGGAAAAGTATGCCTTTTTGCAGATGACACAAAGATCTGCAACAGGGTTGATACACAAGGAGGCATGGAAAGGATGAAAAGGGACTTGGCAAGGCTGGAGGGATGGTCAGAAGTATGGCAGCTAGGATTCAATGCAAAGAAGTGCAAAATAATGCACCTGGGAAACAAGAACCCAGGGGAAGAATACACAATGGGTGGGGAGGTAGTAACAACAACAACAAAGGAAAGGGATCTGGGGCTAATCATATCAGATGACCTTAAGGTTAGCAAGAAATGTGAGAAGGCAGTAGGGAGGGGCTGGGGTATACTGGGATGTATAGGGAGAGGCATCAGCAGCAGAAAACAGGAAGTTGTTATCCCTCTTTACAGACAGTTAGTGAGACCCCATCTGGAGTACTGTGTCCAGTTCTGGAGACCTCACCTCCACAAGGACATAGACAGGATAGAGGTAGTCCAGAGGAGGGCAACTAAAATGGTGCAGGGTCTGCAAGAGAAGCCGTATGAGGAGAGACTAAAGGAGCTTAATATGTATACCCTTGAGGAAAGAAGGGAGAGAGGGGACATGATAGAAACTTTTAAGTACCTCAGTGGAATCAACAAAGTCCAAGAGGGTAGCATCTTTCAGAAAAAGAGACTTGCAAGAACAAGAGGACACAATTTAAAGATAGAAGAAGGGCGGTTCAGGGGCAATGTGAGGAAGTATTATTTCACAGAGAGGGTAGTGGATACATGGAACAGCCTTCCTGAGGAGGTTGTGGGTCTAAAACTGTGGGAGAATTCAAGAATGCATGGGAGAGACATAAGGCAATTCTTGTGGGGGGGTAGGAAGAAATAGGCTGTCGGTTAACTAGGATCTGCGGCCTATCCTATAGGTAGGGAAATGGGCAGACTAGATGGGCCAAGCCGTCCTTATCTGCCGTCAACGTCTATGTTTCTATGTTCTATGTTTCTATGAGTGTGTGTATGTGTGGAGGTGCACATGCATGCCAAGAACCTGGTGATGACCCCTTCCTCCCAACCTGACCTAGCGCTACTCCTCCTGTATGGCTTGGCACTGCAACCAAGCCTCCACTTGGTGACAGCCAAGAGCTGTGGAGATGTTGCCTCCCTCCCTGAGAGAGGAGATCTGCCTGTCAGCTGCTCATCCTGCTCCCTCCCCCCAGCCAGCCCCTGATGACCCGAGTTTGCTCCCAAACACAGGTTGCCAGCGTGATGTGAGGTGTGGCATCTGGCCCCTCAACCCTCGACACTACCAGGCTAGCTATAGAAGTAGTTATTTTTAATATGTTCCATGAATTTTCCTCCTCTCTGTGACATTATGTGCCCTTTTGTTCTCTCTTCCTTGGATATCTTGATTAGCCAAGTATGATCTGTTGGCGTTATCCCTTTCAGGTATTTGAATACTATCATCACATCTCCCTTGAGTCTCATCCATTCCAATGAAAAGAGTCCTAATTCTACTAATCAGTCCTCATAGCTCATGTTCTCCAAACCTTCAACCATGTTTTTCCCTCCAATGGACTTATTGGATGATGTCAGTAATGTAATTAGAACATACAGCTGTTTCAGTTTTCAAATAATCTTTTTGCTTTATATGGTACACCAAAAAAGGGACAGAAGATTCAAAGGAATGCTTGGCAAAGGGATCAGTTTCAGGATTGCAAAAGCTTAAAGGGCAGCTAAGCTGAAACATCCAGCCTTAGCAAAGGCACATTTGGCCTGTGAACTCACAGTATCCTGATCAAAAGTTGCAGTTGTTATAGTTCTGAATTGTACAGAGACAGTACTTTGTCTTCCATACATACATTCACTGAACATTGTAGGTGAGATGCTTAGAGTTACACTGCTACAGTTTTGGGGTACAAAATACTGCATGCACTGGTCACAATGTACAAGACACAAAATCACTTAGACAACTATGCTCTTCCTCCCAGTATGTTTTTTGCACTGCATTGGGTGTCCCAGTAGTTATAACTAATCCCAGTGGCAATGTAGAACGAAACAAAAAGATGAAATTGTTTCATTCTCCATGTTTTTTTTCTTTTCATTCCAATGTTAATAATAATAATGTCAAACTTAAAGGAAAAGTGTAGTACAGTCAACATCACGGGGACCTACCTGTCAGATCTATTTGGTCTCGTTAGGAAAATGTACTTTCCCAGAGATATGAGATTTAGATTGGGCAAGTTGTAGAGAGAATACATTCTACAAAAGGGTACACAGAAAAAATGCCAGTAAGGAGGCTAAATTATTTATTTGCTCTTTAACTACACAAGATTGCATCATTTTATGAGTATATTGCACCTTTCTAGTGTTTGTTTTATATAATACATTTGGTTAGTCAGAAAATGGCTTTATTTTAACTTTTTTGTTTGAAATATGAAAACTGTTTCCAATGGTGCAGGAGTTATCCTGAATTTAGTTTGCCAATATTGTATGGTTCACTTGATTCTGATTTAATTTCTGCCCAACATCAAAGGTATATGAACTGATTTCAACTGACTGTGAAAGAGCTAGAAGGATTTCTCATATGACTTGAGATCATGTGATTGTGAAGGAGTGAAAAATGCCTGCTATCAGCATTAGGTATTTGTCTGGGAGAGCCTCTCTGTTCTTTCACATTAGTTCTAAGGCAAGTTAATTACTTTTTTGTCTAAGGATGTTTAATTTAAAACTTGGTTGTGCTTTTTTATTAAAAGGCTCTGCTTTAAAAACTCAGTTTTCCTTTGTTTTAGGAAAATATTCATATTTGTTTCCACTGATCTGAAAAAGAGAGTACTGTATGACTCTCAGAACTTAGTTTCAAAAACAATTTTGTTAGTCCAGTAAAAGGTATTAGCAGCAATGTATTTATAATTTGCATTTTTTGTTTCTTTGTTTTATGAAAAGGTCCTGCTTTTAAAACTCAGTTTTACTGTTTCATGAAAAGACACTTCACTGCAATGTGTTTTGTTTTGCTTCATGAAAAGGTCCTGCTTTGAAAACTTGGTTTTCTCTGTTTTATGAATAGGTCCTGCTGTCAAGGCTCAGTTGTGCATTGTTTTATGAAAAGGTCTTGCTTTGAAATGTGGTTTATGAACAAATATAGTGCTTTGAAACATGGATTTGAGTGGTATATTTATACTGGCAAGAACCTTGTTTTATTAAAGTGTGATATTAAGGTACAAAATTCTTAAATCTCAGTGATGTCAACATTAACTAATTATTGAAGTTTATGATATTAAACAGCACTTGTTATAGTACTAGGATACACTGAATTTAAGTACCATGGTACTGTAGGCAGGGAAGTAATCCAATTTTTTATGGACAAATATCCTAACCATGTTTTATAATATGCTTATAACATGGTTTTCTGTGATGTTGGTGCCAAAATGTGTGTTACACTCTGTGTTGTTTCATTGACATCTTTTGTCATTTGTATCAAAGAAATGTTATCAAGGCATTTGTTATAAATATTTGATCAGAGACACAGTGCAAACATTTTGAGTCAAGGGCTGTTGGTTGATACTTAAAACATTTTAAGGTATACCTTATCACATTTATAATACTATGCTAAGATCTTAACAATATAATGATACATGTACCTAATGCAATATTATAAAATAGCTTTTGATTATCAGTGGAACACTGGGACAGGCAGGGTTCCATGAAGATGCAGCAGCTTTGTTTGTATATCACACTCCCTAGTTTGATGACATAGCTACCTACTAGCTGTTATGACTAATCTCAATGACAATATAAGCACTAACTGAAAAATAAATTATGGCAAATCTGATAGACTTTCTTCTTTCTGAGCCAAATCATGGTGGATCATACTTAGAATTACTTTGTTTTAGAAACACATAGGGTGGCGCAAAGAAGCTAAACGCTTACTGCTCATGATGACCGATCAGACCTCTCATCTGGCTCTGGACAGCAAACTAGCAGGAATAGTAGTGCCCAATGATGGAAATTGTCATTTGGAAGACAATATTTATACCAAAACCACTAGCATGGTAAGGCAATTTCTTTTATAGTAAACTCTTTTGTTCTGTTTATGTGTCTATGTAGCATTTGTGTACATGTATCATGTTTCATAAAATATTTTAATTCAAACTTTATATAATATGAATTTTGAATTGAACTGAGCATTTATCTAATACTAGTGAATCTGGCAAGTCAGAGAAAAGAGTTACATAGAAACATAGAAAGTGATGGCAGAAGGGGACCATATAGCCCATCTAGTCTGCCCGTAAGCCTACCCTCCTCTCCTAACTGCTATTGTGTGTTAAGGTGCCCTTGTACCTATTCCTTGCTTTTTTGAAGGTTCCCACCATTTTCGCTTCCACCACTCCCTGTGGAAGGCCGTTCCATGCATCAGCCACCCTTTCAATAAATAAGATTTTGCATGTGTTGCCCCTGAATTTGCCCCACTCCAGCTTCATGCCATGCCCCTAGTTCTTGCTTGACTCTTGATCTTGAACAAGTTCTGAACCTGCACTTTGTTTATTCCTTTTAGAAACTTGAAGGTCTCAATCATGTTTCCCCTTTCCATATGCTACTCCAGGGAATACATGTTCAAGTCATGTAGACAGTCATCATCTGTTTTGTTATGTAGTCCTTGTATCTTTTTTGTAGCTCTCCTTTGCACTGTTTCCACTCTGTTGATATCCTTTTTAAGGTGTGGTCTCTAGAACTGTACACCATATTCCAAGTGTGGTCTTACCAGTGATCTATAGAGTGGCAGGATGACCTCTCTTTTTCTGCTGGCAATTCCCCTTCCTATGCATACCAATATACAATTTGTCTGTAATGCAGCTTTTTCACATTGCTTGGACATTTTCAAGTCATCTGTTATAATTTTCAACAGATCTCTTTCCTGCTTGGTGGATTCCAGTTGTACTCCTCCTAGGTAGTATTCCTCTCCTGAGTTACCTTTTGCAAGGTGAATGATCTTGCAATAAAATTTAGTTGCTATGTCTTTGACTATAGTTCCAGAGTTCTTATGTCAGCCTTCATCTTTTCCACTCCACTTGGCGTGTCTTCCCTATTACATAACTTCGTATCAGCAGCAAACAGCCTTACTTTTCCTTCTAGTCCATCAGATATGTTGAAAATAAAAACATTAAAGAGGATTGGACCTATTATTGACCCCCATGGCATGCCACTAGTTACTTCTCTTTCTTCTGATGGGAAGTCATTTGTTATTACCCTCTGAGCCTTCCACTAAGCCAGCTCTGTATCCAGTTTACCACTTGTTGCCCTACTCTTATGCTGTCTAACTTGTTTATTAGCCTTCTATGTGAGACTGAGTCAAAGTCCTTGCTGAAGTCCAGGTATACTGCATCTACAGTGCTGCCCTGAGCCACTGTTTTGGTTACCCAGTTGCAAAATTCAATTAGATTAGTTTGGCACTATCTATCTGTGGTAAAACCATGCTGTTTTGGGTCTAATTTGCTACTTTCCTCAAGAAAGGATCTATTCCTCTTCTTGAGAAGGGTTTCCATTGTTTGCCCACAACTAAGGTGAGGCCTACCGGACAGTAATTGCTTGCACTCTCCTTGCTCCTGTTTTTATGGAGTGGGATAACTGTGGCCTTTTTCCCATCCTGTGGGACCTCCCCAAGTTCAAATGATAGGTTAAAAAAGGTCAGCCAAGGGAGCCGCTAATTCCTGTCTTAGTTCTTTCAGCAACCTAGGGTGCACCTTGCCAGGTCCCATTGCCTTATTTAGCTTAAGTTTCTCCAGTTCCCTTAGGACTCTTTCCTTTGTAAAAGATCCTGAATGCACCCCACCTCTGCCTGAGCTGTCCCCTTTGGTGGAGGGTCTGCATCTTTTCTTCTATTTTGTAAAAATGGAGCAGAAATATCTGAGGATTTCTGCTTTGTCCCTATCATCCTCTGTGGCTCCCCCATCATCCTTAGTGAGTCTTACAATACCTCCTCTTGTTTCCCTCTTCTCACTGGTATATCTATAAAAGGTTTTGTTACCCTTTTTGACCTCCCTGGTTATCTTCTCCTTTGTTGATGCCTTCATTGCTCTGATTTCCTTGGTTGCTTCCCTTAGCTTCCCCTTGTAGTTATTTCTGTCCTTGTCAGATCCAGTTCTTAGTTTAATCAAGCCACTGCAATTTTGTGTTGTTCACGATATTAGACTTTACAGTTTATTTGTTTCCAAGGATTAGCCCAAAGTCCCCAGAGTCCCATACTTCATGGAGATGGAGCAATGTCAGTTGCATGCTAGTTTATCTTAGTCTCAAGGAAAGTGATGTTAATGACTGGGTAGCTCATTGCCAATTGCAAGGGGTGCAACTACAAAATGGGTAAAAACTAGTTGCCTTGTTATGTCACCAGCCAGTAGTGCCATATACAAGGCTGATCACATATCACAAGGGGTAGGAGTCCCCCCTTCTGACTTAAGTGCATTGCAAATCATGGATGCAGATGTTAAAGATTGCAGGCAGTGTTTGCTCCCACTAACATGCAGGACTGAAACTGTGACCAGATTGTAGAATGGCACTGTATCAGGAGCACAGCACAATGCCATGCTGCAAGCCAGTCTTAATTGCACCAACATGGGTCCTGACCAGAAGAGCCCCCTTCCTCTAACACCTCTTTAAACTGGGCCCAGAAGAGCTAGTGGTTCTCCTCTTCCTTACTCCATGGGCAGTGCCTTGGTTGTCATAGAAATCCAACAGCACCTCTGTGGTAACTGAGTCCCCACCCCTCAGCTCTAGTGTGCCAGTTACCTGGTGGCCCATTGTGTGTTGTGGTTGTCAGTCTGGCCCCTTCCCTGCTGCAACCATTCAAAACACTGTGCCCCCTTTTCAGGTAGTAACATGATTCTCATGTCTTTGAGTTCATCTGTCCCTACAGCTTATTCCCAGTTTGAATTCATAATTCTCTGTTGTAGGGTAACAGACTGTTGCCATGGGAATACTTGTGATTTCACAAGCACAGTATTATGATATCAAATAGGGAATAGATATTGGGTGGCAATGAACTAGAAAATAATAAAATCATATTTTCATACAAATACCAAAGTAATAAATAATGGCCAGAAAAAATATAGAGCTAATGTGAAATATATGTTGAATTATATCCGAATATTATGTTTTCCAAAGTTCTGCTGGAAGCATCAGCTGCACTTCAATTATGCTAACTAAACTTAGAACTTCAGAATTTTGGAACTCATAGCAAGAGAAACCCTCATATGGTTTTCTACATGTCTGGATTGTTTAGAAGTAAACAGTCCTGACTGACTTTTAAGAATAGCATGATTTCTAATGAGGAAAAAAGGTAATCTTGAAAGACAGAACCAGTGCTTGGTGAAAAATATATATAATCCCTACAAATGTGCATGAAATGTCCAATTTCGCATTCTCACAGTTTTTGGAAAATTACATCAAAATCCAACAGAATTTTGCATACTGTTTGTTTTCCAAAGTTGCTAATTTATTTCTGAAATTTAGCATTTTTAAACTGTGAGTTCTTCAAAATGTGCATTTTTAGCAAATAGCACAATTGTTTTCCCAAACTGTGCATTTTTATAAATGTGAATTTTTCAAAATGAAACATTTCTGCAAAGAACATCATTTTCCCCAAAATGGCTCATTTTTACAAATGGGAGTTTTTAAACATGCAATTTTAGCAAGTAATATTACTGGCTGGTCACACAAAAATACCCATAATGTTTCCACTTAATATACAGCTGCTAGCACAGTTTACTGACAAAGCTCAAGTGTGGATAGAGTGCCTGGGTAGTTAGAGTTGTGGTACAGATGCCCAAATAAATTGAATTATTTGCAGCCATATTTTGCCGGCATAGCATTTATGTTCTTTGAAAAAAACTCAGTACGCTTTGTCACAGTTATCACCATGTTTCCCTGTGATTGCATTTCCCTCCCTCAACCAGTTCTTTAGTCCCCCTCTAAAATGTAATACCCCACCTCCCGTACAGAGGTTCTATAGTCATTTTAGACTGAATACCTCATGTTTAAACTGAACAAGGGCATGCATGCTACCATTTATTGATATCAAGCCCTAAAAACTCTTGAGTATGAGGCCCCTTAGTTCATCTTTAAACCTCTCCCAAATTGTGACACTACCCAAGAGACTCAACCATTCCACAAAAAAAACACAGTCTTCTAGACTGGATTCTTGTTAATCACCTTTATTTATCAAATGCTGGTGTACTTTCAGACTGCTTCAGTGATCATTCTATCATCGTGTGTGCCTAGAAAATTAGTAACATAATTTCCCCTCCAAAATTAATCACAATTGACTCATATTTTACTTCTATGCAGACTTGTCTGCCATAAAATGAGACTATAACACATTTATTCCCTCAGTAACTGATTCCTGGAAGTTCTTTGCAGTGAATTACTTAATGTCTGCAATAAACATGCATTAATCAGATTGTATGTGGTGAAAGGACACCATTACCCATGGATCCCTAAGGAAATTATTAAACTATTCTTGCAGAGGATGCTGCTTGGGCCAGATCTAGAAAAAAATAATCTCTTAATTAGAGACAGTATTACAGAAAACTCTGGAATCTAAGTAAATTAGCAGTAGGCAAAGCAAAAGTGGAATACTACCACAGCTACTGGGAGGAAAACAAATATAACTCAAGAAAATTCTAGCCCAGGGCTAAAAACCTGTTTGAAATTAATCATCAAAAACACATTGATCAAATCTGGATCCCCAAAACTTTGTCATCTATGTTCCAGACATTGTGAAAGCCTTTAACACCCGCTTCACTAACCTCAGCATCTCCACAAAACTATAGAACTCCTTGATGCCATCCATGATTGGTCAGCCATCAACCAGCCCAGAACCTGACCTAGATGATCTTCCAAACTTTAACGCATTGAGTGCTGAATATGTTTAAATGTATATAGATTCTGGATGTATATATACACCCGCAGTCTTCTAAGGGTTAACTTCCAATAAATATCTACAGCAGCAGTCCTCAAAGCACTAAAATGTCCCAGCCCAAATTAGAGTGCTGGTGCTAACCTCCTTGACCTGAAACATCTCCACTTTGCAACGCATCATATCTGTGATTCGGTAACCATGCTTTTAGACATATCCCTTGCCTCTGGTTAGGTAACTACTGTCCAGAAATATTCTAGAGTTGCCCCTTTCCACAGTGGAGTGGCTAAACAGGTTCTGAAATGATACAGACCTATTTCAGTCCTTATAGGCCCTTTTCAAGATTCTTGAAAAGTGTGTTCACTCACAGCTGACTGAGCATCTCAGTCTGCACAGTCTGCACTCTCCCATGTCATCTGGCATCAGGAGAGGACATTCTACCATATGTGCATCACTCTGGGTCACCAGTGATCTCCACATAGCTATGGGTAATGGTCTCCTCACTGGGGTCATCTTTGTGGACCTCTCAAAGGCTTCCAGCTTGGTTGATCATGTAGTTTTTCTTCTTCTCAAGTTCAAAACCCTAGGACTCAGCTAACCAGTCATCAAATGGTTTAAAAACTACGTAAGTAACTATACCCAGCTAATGTCTATATGAGGCATTAATTCAGACCTTGCTCTCTTAAATCTTGGGGTTCCTCAGGGCTCAGTCCTTGGCCCTCTGCTGTTCTCCATGTTTGTTACTGACCTCTCAAAGCACAGTGGGATGTGTAATCTACATATGTATGCAGATGACACCATGCATTACTGCAGTGCAATAATACTGTTGGGGTTAATTCAGTACTTCAGTCTGATTTCAAGCAATCTCCTCCTCATTTGTCAACAATTGTCTGATCCTCAATACAACCAAAACTAAGTCTATGGTGTTTGGATTCCGGAACTTGCTAAGTTAATCAGCTGATCCACTAGTAATCATAAAATCAGATGGCAACAATATTGAGCAAGACAACACATTAAAATATCTAGGAATCTGGCTTGTGTATCACTTACATACAGTAGGTACATTGATCACATCTTATCAACTGTTGGGCCCAAGCCCAACTTTCTCACAGGTCTAAACACTGCCTTATTGCTGATGTAAGGCTATAGGTAGTCTCCCAGTTCTTGCTCCCTTTCTTTGACCATGGAGACATTATATACTGCCGTGCAAAGAAAACCACTCTGCTGCCCCTGAATCATTAGTGTACAACAGGTGTGCAGGACCATCCTCTCCTGTGATTGATCTACCCATCATTGTCTGCTGTGTGACCAACATAACTGGACAAATACCTCAAGCAGATGTGGCTACCACTGGCTTTCTGTTTTGTCCAACTGTGCACAGGGAAAAGACCAAGTATATCCTAGACCACCTCATACAGTCAAGCAGTGCCTACTCACTCTATTCAGCAGCCGTACTTACCTTCTCAGTTCCCAGGATGAAGTGTGAATTCAGTAGAAGGGCCTTTCAATTTGTATTACCAGACACCTGGAAGAAATTCCTCTCCAGGTGAGGAATGCTTCTAGCTTGCAAGTGTTCAGTTCCAGTGTTTCCAGCCACCTTAGAACTCCCTGAATTTGTTTTGTTCCAATATCCCCATCAAATTGACCATGACTTTGTTGCATAACAATGTTCATGCTGTTCAGGCAGTAGTAAGAGAAGAGGTTGGGGTCCTCAAGGGAGGAAGCCCCAGGGGAGAGGGGAGAAGCCTCCAGTCAAGGAGAAGGCAGTTGCTGATGGGAGGCTCCATAGTCAGGGGATAGAGTTGGAGCCAGTGGAAGGGAGGGACAGGGTAGTATAGGGTCTATCAGGCACTTTGGCAGGGAAGACTGGTGGGTGAATCATAGAGATTGCCAGGGAAGAGGGGGTAGGGAGGGAGCTGGATGTCATACATCTGGGAATATATAACCTGGCAAGGGACAATGTAGGGATGGTTTAGTTAGGTTTAGAGAACTGGGGAGAGGCCTGACACAGGTAGCTTGCATGGTGGCCTTCACTGAAGTGTTACCTGTGTACAGCTGGGGAGGGCTAGGGAAATCCACACCAGGTCCTTCAATGACTGGTTAAAGGCTTGGTACAGGAAGGAGGATTTTGGTTACATCAGTGACTGAGGTTTCACTTGGGGGGATGGAGATCTATATAAATGGTATGGCCTCCATCCATCCTGGAAGTGAACAGAAGTCCTAGGTGGAAGGTTTAGATGCTACTTTGATTGGCATTTAAAGTAGCCAAGGAGGGAGGCAGAAAGACTGAGAGAGGCAGAAATTTCCCCATGCCCCCAGATATTAGATAATCAATGAGGAGAAGCCCAGGGGGAAGAATTTTCCCCGGGTAGAGGGTGAGCAAGGACAAGGAGGAGGCAGAGCAGCCAGATCTGAAAGGGAAACTAACGTTGGGAGAGGGTAAGGAGCATAGGCAGAGAGATAGAAAAAAAAGGGGAGGACAGGACTTTGAAATGGAAGGGGAAAGGGCTGGAGGTAGGAAGGGAGACAGGTTTGGTGGAGAGAGGGATGAAGGGAATGGAGAGTCATGTGTGCAAACACAAGGAGCTTAGGAAACAAAATTCCTGTCCTTGAAGTGACCACTGCGGAGGCAGACCTGGATCTGGTGGCCATAACAGAGTCATGATGCACTGACAACCACAGTTAGGAAGTGACCATCCCAGGCCACACCATGTTCTGGAAGGACAGGTCAGGGAGGCAGGGGGGTTGTTTTATATGTGAGAGAAGGTATAAAGGTCACTGAGATACACATGCACCAGGGGGATAAGGAAGGGCTGGTGGTGCTATGGGTCAGCCTAGAGACAGTGTCATAGACCTTTATTTGCATGGGGGTGTTGTACAGACCACTGACACTGGGAAGAATTAGACAGAGCTGTGGGGGAAGCCATTGACAAAATGGCAAGGAAGGGGAAGGTATTAATTTGGGAGACTTTGTAGATTGGGGCTTCTGGCTGTAGCTGCAACAAGAAGCAGAGCCATCCTCAACTCCCCATTAGGGATATTTCTCATTCAGCTGGTTACAGACCCAACTAGATATGGTGCAGTGTTGGACCTGGTATTTTCAAATGGGGACAGCATTGCAGACATCACAGTGGATAGTTCCCTGGGTACAAGTGATCACTGTACTGTGTGGTTTGACATATGGATTGGGCAAGAGAAAAAACACACTAAGACATAGATCCTAGATTTCAGGTGGGCAGATATTAAAGTAATGGGAAACTGCCTCAGTAAATGTCTCGGGGTGGCCAGAGGTAGTGGAGACTCAATGGAGAAGAACTAAGGAAAGAATAACCATGCAACAACAGCATGCTGTTCAAAAGAAGTGAGCAAGGGAAGAAGGAGGAAAAGGCCACTATGGTTCACTAAGGGGATGGCAAAGACAGTGAAGGAGAAGGAGAAAAAAGGAAGTAAAAAGAGATCCACATGGAAGAAGTCAAGGATTTATATCTGGTAAAGCAGTTGGAAGCAGGAAGGAAAGTGAGGGCAGCTAAAGCACAAACAGAGGTGAGGATAGCTAAGGAGGTTTAAAAGGGGAATAAGGCTTTCTTCAGATACGTGAGTGACAAGAGGAAGACAAGGAGAGAGAGGGTGAGAATCAGGAGGGTGGGAAACTGTACAGAGGAAGATCAAGAGATAGCTGAAACTTTAAACTATTATTTCTGCTTGGTTTTCACAGTAGAGGGAGGCGGGATGGTCTAGCATGTAGCAGCAAGCATCAAGGGAAGCAGTGTGTGGACAAAACTTCATGTTCGATAGTGAGTCTGGAAGGGATTAGAAGCCCTAAAGAAGAATACAGTGATGGGGCCAGATGGGATTCACCCTTCAGTCCTGAGTACAGTGCTAGTTGTCCCTCTGACAATGCTATTCAGTACCTCAGTGGAGACAGGGGTAGTTCCAAGGAACTGGAGAAGGGCCGATATGGTTCCTCTGTGCAAAAGTGACACTAGGAAGGAGGCTAGAGACTATATGCCAGTCAGTCTTACATCAGTGGTGGGAGAATGAATGGAGACTGTACTGAAGGAGAGGCTCATGGAGTACCTGGAGGTTAATGGGCTGCAGGACCACCAGCAGCATGGTTTCAGACAGGGGAGGTCATGTCAAACAAATCTTATAGATTTCTTTGATTGGGTTACCAGGGAGGTGGCTCAAGGGAGAATAGTAGATGTGACCTATTTGTACTTTAGTAAAGCCTTCAACACTGTGATGCACAGGAGGCTAGTTAAGAAAACTAAGAAGCCTGGTGGTGGGAGAGAAAGTGGTAAGCTATGTGTCAAACTTGTTGAAGGATAGGAAGCAAAGGGTGGTGGTAAATGCCAACAGTTGGGGGATGGGAGATTCTGACTGGTAGGGTGCCACAGTGTTTGGTGCTGGGACCAGTCATCTTCAGTGTCTTCATAAGTGACATTGCTGAGGAGCTGGAGGGGAAGGTATGTCTCTTTGCAGATGATACAAAATTCTGCAACAGGGTGGACACCCAGGAAGGGGTGGAGAGAATGCAGAGGGATCTAGGGAAACTATAGGAGTGGTCTAGGGTATAGCAGCTGGCTTTCAGTACCAAAAAAAAATGCAGCTTTTGCTCCTGGGGCACTGAAACCCAGGAGCTATGTCTATGATAGGAGGAGTCACCAAGTCACTTACAGTCACCAAGCAAGAAAGAGACCTCAGGGTCATCATATCTGATGACCTCAAGGTAGCTGGCCAGTGTGACAAGGCAGTAGAAAAGGCTAGTGGGATACTGAGGTGCATTGGGAGGGGGATTTCTGAGAGGAGGAGGAAGGAGGTGCTGCCATTGTATCTCTCACTTCTGAGGTCCCACATGGAATACTCTGTCCAGTTCTGGATGCCGCAGCTCTGCAAATACATTGACAGGGTGGAGGTGGTGCAGAGAAAGGCAGCCAAAATGGTGTGTTGATTCCATGGAAAGCTATATGAGTAATGCTGCAGGAACTCAACATGTACTCCCTGGAGGAGCAGAGAGTAAGGGGGATATAGTACCTCACAAGGTTGATCAAGGTGCAGGTGGGATGTTTCTTTCAGGGGAAAGAAGGCACTAGAACATGGGGACATGCAATGAAGCTAAAGCAGTGGAAGTTTTAGAGAGATATGAGAAAACATTTCTTCATGGAAAGGGTGGTGGATGACTGGAGAAACCTACTAGAAGAGGCAGTGGTGGCAGAGACTGTGGATAGCTTCAAACATGCGTGAGATAGTTACAAGGGCAAATTAGGTAGGGGGAGAGATGGGTGCCAGTGACCAAATATGGTTTGAGGTGTCTGAATAGGCAGGGACAAGGGACAGATTAGATGGGCCCACCAGTCCTTTTCTGTCTGCAAAGTTTGTGTTTCTATATTTGTTTGCTGTGACCCCACTTTGTTAGCTTGTTTGGATTACTGTTTGGATGTACTTTAGAGTGTGTTTGTTTTTCGTCTATGTATTTTAGCCTGTACAGTATATAACTATTCCAGCTGGGCTGTGTTAACCTTCTGACTGCTGCTATCCTCTCTGGGACTTCCATGGAAATGAGATGCTATATCTGATGGGGTTATCCTGGCTGGAGTAATTTCAAAATAAATAAACTATAAATAATGTTATTCCATCATCCTGCGTTGTTTGCCAGTACAGATTCTCTGTACAGTTTATACTAGGGCTACTGCTGTACTGCAAATTTCAGTGCTGATACCTGGAAATGACAGCACTGCTTATGTACTGTGCTGCTCTGCATGATACAGGACCTTCGTTTGAGTGGTGTTCCTGTACAGCTACTGGCTGATCACAAAAAAGCATACTGTTTTCCTGTAATTTACAGATGTTAGCATCATTTTCCTGTTAAGTTTTCATTGGCACAACTGGTATATGGTGACTTTCAGTACAGACATCTGAAAATTATAACACTGCATAAATACTGTGCTACTGTGCATAAAGCATCACCCCCACTTGTGTAGTGCACTGGTACAGCTACCTGCTGATCACAAAAAACATACTGCTCCTAGCAGTTTATCCGTACAGTTTCTGCTGTTGCTTCTGCTATGCAGTGAATTTCATTGTTGATGATTGGGAACAACAGTACTAAATGTGTACTATACCATACTGTGGCATATGATGCACGACCCTTGCTTGAGTGGTGAGCTTATACTGCTTCTAGCAAATTACAAAAAACACACACATTATTTTCCTTTTAATATACAGCTGCTAGTACAATTTGCCTGTACAGTTTTTGCTGGTGCTATTGTTGGACAGAGAGTGTCAGTGTTTCTGCTTGGGAATTACAGCACGTCAAGCATACCATGCTGCAGTGCATGATACACATCCCCATTATAAGTAGGATAGTTGTACTGCTACAGGCTGATTACAAAACCAACCACAACAGTTTTCCTTTAACTATATACTGTAGTTACTCTGTAGTTACCTTTTATTATATAGTTACTATACTAACGGTATATAGATACCATAGTTACTGCTACATGGCGAGTGTCCATGCTGACATATGAACATTACAGCACTGCACATGTACCATGTTGCAGTGCACAACACAGGGCCACTTATAAGTAGGGCCCTTTCTCTAATTTGCTGGCTGATCACAAAAAGGGGCTACTGTTTTCCTTTTACTGCAGCATGGTAAATTTCAATGCCAGCACATAAGGTTTATAGCACTGCACATGTACCATGCTACTGTGCATGTTACCGAATCTCCTTATGCATTGTAGGCTAAATTTTAAAGCTTAGAAAAAAGTTGTTCATTCCTTCTCTAATTTCTCTGGTATGGTGAACTTAAAATTTCCTAAACCAACCCTATAAAGTATAGGCACTGCAGAAATAACATTAAAAGGGATTGCCAAGTAATTTCTGGTAGATTGCGAAAGAAAAAGAGATTATGAAATTTGTTTTATCAAAGGATCACTTTACATTACTGTTTTGCAAGTCTGTCTTCTGATAGCTATCTTTCAAATGTATAGAAATAGTTGACTAACACTGGAGCATGCTCAGTGTAAGTCAGTCAGGAATCATGGAAAACCCCTCCCTTCTCCTTAAAAATAGTGCTATTTGGTAACATCATGTTAGTTTTCCAGTATGAGTGTTGTGCATTTTTAAAAACCTAAATCTGTAAAACTGTGCAATCTTGTTCATTTTGCATAAAAAGTTACGTGGTGCCCTCAAAATATCATCTTTATCAAAAGAATACATCTATGACCTCTTCAGCACAATTCATTTTATACAAATTAAATAAGAAGATTCATTATTTTATACAAATGCAGTGTCTTTTTGTGAAAATTATGCTTTTAGATATGCTGTACTCAATTTGCAAACTTCCAAGAAATTTCTCAAACAATTTGCAGTTTCACGAAAAAGAACACAAAACAGATTTGTGTAACGTGGCCCAGCACTAGACAGGAAACAAAGGAAATAAAAACAGGTACAGAAAGTGTGCCATAGCATTGTTATAAGTGGATTTGTAGTCCCTGTTCATATAAATACTGTATGATTTAAATTGACAGGGCAGTACTGCATTCATTTAAATAGATGTTGCCTGGATTAGAGATTTATAAATATACCAGTTATGATAATGAAATCTGGAGATTTTTGTCAACAAGGACTAGCTTTGCATTATATCTTGTACATAGCACCATCATGGAATACATTTGTCAAATATTTCACTGCAAAATTGCATGCAAATATATGATATGCCACCCTTACGGCGACACCAACACAGCGAAATACACACCTGTTGGCAAAATCAACACTTCGATGACAGGTCGCTGTGTTGGTGTGCCCGAGACAAGGGCATGCTGTCTCCTGGTCCTGCACCCCACCCCGAATCAACTCTGACTGTAGTTGAGAATCTTAAAGATGGGAGGGCGGGGCAGCGCCCCCCACATGGGGGTTCTGGGAGCAAAGGCACCCGCTAAAAAAACAAGACCGGGAGACCCCAGAATCATGTAGCCCGCAACTTGTGGTCAAGATGATTCCTGTCAGTGAGATGCTGGCTGACATAAAGGATGTCGAACTGGCATGGTAGAGCCCAAATATATACATATCTAAAGGTGGAAAGATTTGCTGACAGGATTTTTAAAGAGAGTAACTGGTTTTCAGCAAACCAGTTCACAACTGGGCAGCAGCAGAACAGAATTTCAGGTCCTTCCAATTTTTTTTCCTATTACTGAAGAAATTTTCATTAAAATAAAATATTTTTCTCAAGGTCTTAATCTGGTCATGTTGCTTATACCTGCCATGAAGTCAGAATGCCCTGGTTATGACATCACAACCTGTGGCCACAGAAACAATACTGGTGCCATCAGCAGAAGATTATGATGTTGGGGCAGGGGAAAAAGCTAAACCACATGACGTCAAAGGGGCAAAGAGTCTATTTCCATGCAAATGTGTTTTATAATAAAGCATGGTATAGTCTGAAATTCAAATTTTTGGGGAGTGTTATGAGATTGAGTCCTACAGACGGGACTGGTTTTATTTTGCAGGAAACTAGACAATCATTTTAATATCAACTGATAGTTATATATTCTACCAATTGGAATCCATGAATAATGCCTAAACAATGTGTATCTTCTCCATGCTGAGTGGTGCCCCTGAGAAATAGACCTTATGCTAATTATGCAATTTAGAACTAAGCTCATACTTTGCTGTGTGGTCATGGTTCGTCTACTGGCTTAACGTCAGATTTGTTTTCCTGATGTGGTTTCTATACAGTAGCTAAACAACATTAATTTTCACTGTCTGAATGAATAGAAATGTCAACAAATTGTATCCACTTCCCCCAGGACACCTCTAGACATGAGCTATTGTGGCTTCAGTTGACCATTCCTTGTAAAACTATTTCAATAAACAAATGAAAAATAAATACATTTTCCTCTTAATACTTTGGTACAACACAAGGCATGACTAGCTTAAAAAAGATGCTGTTTACTCAAGGTTACAATAATATGGAAAACTTCACAAATCCTTTATTTAAAGACTAAACTAGAACACTTATCTAAATCTACATTGTATAACCTGTAACTACTTTGACTTTTAAAATGCAGTAGACACAGTAATTTGAAAAATAAAATCACTTTTAAGCAGGGTTTTCTTCATCCTGAAGGGGTGTAGATTGGCTCTTTCTCTTTCCCCCTCTCCCTTTCCCCCCACTTTCAAATCCATCACCCACCCAGCTCCCTACCTCCTTATCCCTCTCTTCCCCACCTGTTCCTCTGCCCCACTCTTCTCTACCTCCCTGCTCCCTTTCTCTCCCCTTCCTTTCTGCCTGGTCCTGTCCCATTGCAAGGTTCTCAGCATCCTGAAGGGGTTAGAACTTGGCCGTCCCTCTCTGTCTCCCTCTTCCATCCCCAACCTTCTACCCCTCACCTGTCCACTACCCCACTTGTCTTATAACTGCCCTCCCTTGGGAATACAATAGCACTTTGAATCATTTGCTCAGCTTATTACTTCTAGCACTTCAAATGTAGTATCCATCCTCTAACCTCTACCCTACTGGATCACCTGCTCTTGGGTTGTTGCAATGTACACTATATCCGAACATGGTTTTATTTACCCCAACCAGTTGGTCTGGGTTATTTCTGCTTTGTAATTGTAATACACTGTTTTGTTTTAGTAATTGTTTTTGTATTGCTCTGTTACTGCTATATGTTTGCCTGTTCTCCCAATTCTTGTACCCCCCCCACCTCCCCCAGGACGCTTCTGGAAATGAGCTGTTTACAACTCATGTTGTCTTTCCTGGTGAAACATTTTCCAAATAAATAAAATAAATATGCAGCATATATTCAACTAGAGAAGTGATAAAATCTGTCTCCTAACTTTTTCATTTTAATATTATCTTACCATAGAACCTTAGTGTAAGCACCTCTGTATTCTGTTCCTAAAAGGACGAGAAGATGAACTTTTGACTTGTATTTCTAACAAGGAAACCAGATGACCTTATGCATTGGTAGTGGATTGCAGAGCCTTTTTACATCTAAGTCAATGGTCCTGATCAGGTCCAGGTTACTAGATGCTAAAAAGACATTTTGTCTGATGTGTTTATGGCCACATGAAATACAGTGGGCTGGATTCTCAACAGAGTGTCTGAGATTTGCAGCATGGTTTTAGCACAGCTGGACATCTTGCAGCAAAAAGTTATACCCCATTAAACATTGTCTAACTCTTTGTTGCTAGTGCGATTCAAGCAAATAAAATATTGCATGGGTCCAAAAAATGAGGCACAAGTCATTTTTTGATGCAAGTTATCATAAAGCAAGTGAACTGTCACAGATGTGTTAAAACATTTGAAAATAACATTCAGTCATTTTGGTACACTTCATTTGAGGCAGGTGCAGCTCAGTTTCGGAAATTGCATCTGTCATCGCTTTTGAAAATTCAGCCCAATGTATTTATTTCTAAATTACAATTCCCAGCATAGCCCAACTGAGGTGCAACATATAATTTTAAATGGAGTCTTTCTTCTAGCCATTTCCACGTCTGGGAAGACTGGATCTCTGGGAGGTTAAGTGACATGCTCAAGATCACACAGAGAGCATTAGCCTCTAGTGGTCTTTGAGCCTGTGATCTCCTAGTTCCAAAGCCATAACTTAGCATCAGCAAATGTGGAAATTGGCAACTTCTGTCTGACTTTGATTTGGATTCCCTTCCCCATCTTCGGTTTGGCTTCAAAACATTGGCCAAGGACACTTGGGTCCTTGCTTTTGGAGTTTAATAGGTTGCAAATAGAGGTAAGCGACAGACCTTAAGCACCCCTTAACCCCCAGTCAATCCCAACCACTTCACCCTCCCCCGGTTCTCCAGTCAGATAAAAAAAATCTTAACACCTGGCACAGTGGCGGGAGCTGAAATTTTTTTTTTATAACATGTTCAGGAGGAAGGAGAAAGGTGGGAAATGACTTTGGGGGGGAGGTATGGTCATAAGACTAGCCCTGGACACCAGGGAATGGTTGAGTTGTTTTTTTAATTAACTGTCTGAAAGTCAAAGTGATCCTGAAGTGACCCAAAACTTTGGGCCAAATTGAAGATAAAATGTCTGGATGGGATGCACCCAAGAGTGCACGAGGAATTGGTAGCAGAACAGACTGAGCCCTAGTAGGGCTATTCAGTAGCTCTGTGCAGACAGAGGTAGTTCCGAAAGACTGCAGGGTAGCAGATGTGGTTCTGCTACACAAGGTGAGGGTGGGGGCAAGGATCAACCAGAGAATTATAGATCTGTTAGTCTTACCTCTCTGGTGGGCAAAGGAGTCACTACAAAGAGAACCTTGTGGACTACCTAGAAATCAGTGGTCTACAAGATAGTAATCAGCATGGAGTTGCAGCAGTGAGGTCTTGTCAGACCAACGTGATACTTTTCTTTGACAGGATGAACCACATTATGGATTTACTCAGATTTCAGCAAGGCTTTTGTCTTGATGCCACATAGAAAATAGCTGAAGAAGCTGGAGGACATGGATGCAGCAAAGGTCATAGTTAGGTGGATAGGAAACTGCTTCAAGGAGAGACAGTAGAGGGTGGTGGTAAACAGGTTAGGGTCACATCAGAAGATAGGGAGGTCACAAGTGGGGTGTCACTGGGATCTGTCCTGGAATCAGAGAAATTGAAAAGGGCATCTGGGTAAGTTTGTAGTTAATATGTTTATTGAAGTTTAAACATAGATACAGTCACATGCAGTAGGCCAACTAAAATTTTGCATATATTAACCTGTAAGCATATTACTAAGCACTGCATCAAAGTACTCAAAGATCAATGTGTAATTTGCTATTAGTACAAACAAATAACAGCACACAGGTGAAATTGGTAGGCATACAGGAAATTAGATGGAAGAGCCTAGCACTATTACAGAAGAGAGCATAACCTTAGGTCCATGGGGTTATTAAGGTCACAGCAGGGGTATATCCCTTCTGGCAAGATGAAAACTGATAATCAAATAAATCATAACTAGATACAGTACTACTTAATAGTTTCTAAACATATAGCAACCTGTCATTGGGTACAGTATTATGTGGTACTCAGATATATCCACTGATTATTCACACTTAGTCGGTTGGAGTTTCAGGCAGTACCTGTTGCACTTGAACCCAGATGGAGTGGATATAGCCACATTTATGCAGAAGCCTGGGGGCAGTAGGGTAGTATATCCTTAACTAGTTCCAGCCCTGGATGGTGAGTAGTGTGTGTCTGGGGGGTACTGAATATGCCAAAGTGTGGAAGAATGGAGCCCCAGGCCTCATAGTATCTAGTAAGTGTATTGTTCACTAGGTGAGATAGTCTTTCATATTTCGCTAGCTGTGCCAAGTTAGCAACTAACTCTTGTACAGTCAGTACTTCCTTTGTTCACTAGTGTCGTAGTAGCAGGTGCTTAGCTTCTGCTGTCACTGTAAGAACCCAGTGAAGGGCTATATGTGGGAGATATGGGGCACCATTAGTGGAGCCCAGGATTAATAATTTGGGAGCTAGTGGGACAGGCCTGGTGAGCACATAAGTTAAAAATCTTATCACTTGAGACCAGAAATTATGCAGCATGTGGTACTGTCAAAGATGTGGAGGAGATGAACCCTGTCTTTATGTATCTGCAGCAGTGGTGTTAGGGGAAAGGTAAGCCACATGTAAGACTGTTGGTGTGTGGTGCCAGAGTGCAACATCTTGTTCCACATGAGCCATGATCTGATATCCATGAATGCAGTGCAGGCTATTTTCCAGCATTGGGCCCATACCTAGGTGCTACTATGCATATTCAACACATCTGCCCATTGTTGGCTTGTGGATATGGTCTGGTCTGGTATGCTGTTCCGTGGGTGGCAGTAGATGTTGCCTGCCCTCCGTTTACTGTGGGTTGTCCAATATAATAATGGATGTCCATGTAGGCTAGTGGCTGTACCCTGTATCTGCTTTAAGATGGAGGTAAAGGAGCTGCAAAGCTGGAGGTTGCACCAGAAGTTCAATCTGACTTGTTCTGGGTGTACTTGGCCCTTTGGTTTTGGAAGGAGTCCATGACCAATGAGCCTGGCATTACTAGGTCTTTCACCAGCCGTATGCCTTGGCTCTCCCAACCATCCCACTTAACAGTGACTTTCCCTGTCTTGAAGGTTGGGTTGTTCCAGACTGGCATGAGTGCAGAATGGCCTAAGGGTCCTCCCAGTTTATTTTGCACTGCTCTTCAGACATTCAGGGAAGTTTTAGCTGTGGGGATTTGGGTGGTTACAGCTCCTGGGAAGCTGAAGAAGGAAGTCACAGAACTCACTCCCCCTGTTAGATGCGTTTCAGTCTGTGAACAGAGAAGGGCTGACTGTTCATGCACGGGGAAGTTGCAGAGTGATTGGCAGTCTGAAAGGCCCAGTAGTAGGATCTGAACCAAGGGCGTCCCCATTCTCCCTTCTTCCAGTGGGCTCTCAGCTTGGCTCGACTGTATCAGAGTTGTTTACCTTCACAGAGAAAACTACTTATAATTTTGTCAATGCACTCAAAACATTTATTGGATATGTGAAACAGTAGATGGGCTAAGGCATGAAATAGTTTTGGTGCAGTCACCATCTTAATCACTTCTATTTTCCAACCATGAACCATTTGAAGTGGCTTCCATCTGTCACACTCTGTTTGGATTTCTTCTTGGAGCGGGATTAAGTTTTAAGTCACAGAGCTTGGAGGTATTGCTAGGAATTGTTATTCCTAAACACATGATTTGTTCAGTAACCTACCTTAAGCCTAGCAGTTTCACCTACTTGTCTTTGCAGTGTTCACTTAAAAAAAATATTTCAGTCACAGCTCTCTTAAGGTGGAGACCAAATAGTTGTTCAAAGGTTGTGAGAGGTTCCAGGAACTGGGCAGTGGATTACAAAGCTTCTTCAGTTACCACCAACAGATCATCTGCATACAGCAGAGTTTTATAACAGTCCTTGCCTATTCCTGTTCCTCGGATGTGGGGGTTATCCCATTTTGCTTTCTCTAGTGGTTCTTGAGCAAGCACAAATAATAGAGGAGATAGGGGCCATCCCTGATACATACCTTTGGATGGGGCAAACAGGTGGAGAGATTAGAGTTGGTTAGTACTCTTCCTTCATATTTTGAGTAGATAGTCTGTATGCTGTGGAGGAACTGAGGACTGAAGCCCATATGATGTAACACCCTATACAAATACCCTCACTCCACTAAATTGAACGCCTTCTCAAAATCGATGGTGACTGCTACTATGGATGGAGTGAGGGAGGTGCACACTACTGTATAAGGTCCAGGAGCATTCGAAGGTGGTCAGAGCTAAGGCATCTTTTCACAAAACCCAACTGGGATGGGTGATCAGGAGGGTAGAATGCGCCAGTGCTTTGATCAAAATCTTACTATCCACAGAGATAAGAGAGATAGACCGGTAATGTGCCCCAATGTTGGGATCCTTGCCCTTTTTGGGGAGGACTGTGGTTGTTGCCATTCATAGGGTTGGTGGGAGTATCCTATTCTCCATGGAGTCCAGAAAAAGGCACTGTAGAACTGGGTCGACAGTAGATGACATGAGTTGTGGGAGCTTAGCTGGGAGGCATCCTCTCCTGGTGCCTTACAGGGGCTTAGGGCAGTAAGAGCTGCCTCTGTCTCTGCAAGAATAAGGGGCTAACCAGAAAGTACACCTGATCAGCTACTGTCCTGGGTAAGTGCAGTCACTCCAAGAAGATGTCTGCCTTTTGGGTGTCTTGGCGAGGGAGGGGGCGAGCTATAGAGGTTGCTGTACATATCTCTCATTGTTATATGAGCTTCTTGAGTGCACAGCTCTCCTTGGCTATTCCTGAGGATGGGCTTGTGCCTCTCAGCCTTTTGCTTCCATAAGCGATAAGCCAGCACCTTGCTACACCTGTCTCGGCCCACCAAATATTTATGTTTAAGATTCAGAAGGGTCAGTTTGGCCTTTCTTGGCAGCCAGTAATGTGTCTATGGCTAGACTAAGGCAGATGATCTAATCATGTAGAGTGGAGCTGGTCCAACTCCTTTGTTGAGCTTTGAACTTATCTTTCTTGGCCTTGAGCTTTGCTTCAAGTGTGGCTAGTTTGTGCTTCCCACCCTTCCCCCATTTGGCAGCATATCCTATAATAAAGCCTTGAAGGGTAGCCTTAAATGTCTCCCATAGAGTGTTAATGATTGTCTCACCCATGTCATTAATCCAGAAGGCCTCAGCCTCTTCCTTGATCAGTGCTTTGAACTGTGTGTCATGGAGTAAGAGTGGATCTAGGTGCCATGAGGATGATTTGTAAGTGGCGGGGGGGCCCCACACCAGATCAAGCTGTATTGGGGCATGATCTGAGATCAGCAGGGGTTGTATAGTATGGCTGTGGTCATAGAAGTATCTGTTGTGGCCCAAGCCAAAGGTCCAGCCTACTGTACTATATGTTTTGTGTACCACTGAGTAGCAGGTGTATTCCCTGCTGCGTGGGTTGTGCACCCTCCATAGATCTACCAGGGCCTCATCCTGCATCCAGAGTTTCACAGCTTGAGCAGCTCTGGGATGGGATTCAGCTGCACCCTGACTATGGTCCATGAGTTGATTTAGGGTAAGATAAAGTCACCCCATAAACACCAGAGCTGGATGGTCATTAAACTGTAATTTTATTTGCTAGCATGTAAAAGTATGAGGGGAGGACCACATTAGGGGCATAAATGTTACAGATGAGAAGTGCACCTGAGTTGGTGTGAAGCATACCCACAATCCGTGTCTCATTCTGATTTGAGGCCACATTTTGTAGTTTCCAGTGCAGCAATATGTGAATAAGTATTGATGCCCCCTCTTTTTTAGCAGTGTCTGAGCTGCAGATTTTGAGTCCCACCCATCCCTTTTGAGGCTTCTTTGCATCTGAAGAAAAGAGTTTGGTTTCCTGAATTCAGGCCACTTGGGTGCGGAGATGTCCAAGGTGAATCATCACTTTTTCCTGCTTTGCTTCATCCTCTTCACATTCCAGCTATGTAATCTGAGGTCTGTTATCATGGCAGAGGTCATATCCATAACGTGGCAGATGCCTACCTTCTGATTTGGAAGTAGTGATAGACTTGCACTTATTAAGAATGGAGAGGGCCCATTGGCCCAGTGGCATGGAAGACTCAGGCACCCATGCCTCACCTGTCACCATGCCAGTGACCTGGCTTTGGGAATGACCCTGGGCTGCTTTGGGGTCAGCTGGGGGAGAGGAGGATTGAGCATTCCAACAGGTACTCTCCTCCTCCGGGGAAGGAGGATAGCTTGCTCCACCATGACACTGCCACGTAGGTGACCATTTGTGGTGGCACAGGTAGGAGCAGTAGTTCCAGGTGGGCGATGAGCCAAGTGGAAGATGTCAGCACATCCACTGGTGCATGTAAGTCAAACCATCATTCCCATGAAGCATTTGAGGGGTGGGGACCAGAAAACCAGGAAAACAAAACCTTGCAGGATGTATTGGATTGTGGTGTATTTTAGGACACTGGAGGGTTAGTTTCACTAGGGTTACTGTAAGACACAAAATACAGAACTGTTATAGCACAAGCCATACAAATATTTTAAAAGAACAAGGTTTAAACAGTGCAGATTCCTACAATATTTAGATTTTGTCTATCTTTCTAAATACCTGTTTAAAAGTGCTCACAGATGTTTCCTTGTCAGAGTCTAGATAAAAGTGTCACAGTGAAGTAAAACAAATATTCCTTAAAGCAAACTGTATTTGTCAACCCCTTTTTGGGGTGAGATCACCTAGCTCCTCCTCTGTCAGAATATATATAAAAAAATATATATTTAATAAAAAATAGGATGTCTTTTTCAAGAATTAAATTCTGCAACCTCAGCATACTCATATGTTCTTCAAATGACATATCTTTGATCTTAATCAGTATCCTCTCTCTCACAGACATCAGAGGAACATTTACAACTTCGCGCCAGTTTGCTCAACCTGGTTTCCCCTTCTAACGTCATAAACCTTTTTTTTAATGATTTTCCTCTTAACAACAACATCTATAATTAATTTAGAAAAGTCTGTAAATAGCTCCTGGCCTGCCATGTAACACCTGGTGTCTAAAACCGGTGTGTGTGTGATCTCA
The DNA here is from genome assembly GCA_016271365.2 of Neoceratodus forsteri. Lineage (NCBI taxonomy): Eukaryota > Metazoa > Chordata > Ceratodontiformes > Ceratodontidae > Neoceratodus > Neoceratodus forsteri. The sequence continues at coordinate 1,373,344,288 of CM057456.1, forward strand.
CATGCTGTTTCAGCATTTTCTCATGGCTTTCATCTTTCAGCTGAAACCTGGGGTGCGACAGATTTTCAGCATCTCTCATGACAGACAGTCCATAACCCATTTTGATATTACAAAAAAATGATACTATAGCACTCAGAACTGGCTGTCCACATCACAATCCTCCCCACCTAGACTGAATTGGGGAGTCTATCCCCTGCATGGGATGAGCTTCCCAAATTGGTTCACTCCTCATAGACCCTAAACAGCCCATCCAAGTTCTGGTTTTCCACTCCAGCCCTATGTGCGATTGTCAGATCATACCCTTGTAAAGCAAGACTCCATCTTAGCAATCAGCCATTGTTTTTCCCCATCTGCGTCAGCCAAACCAGGAGGTTGTGGTCAGTCTGCACCACAAAATGCTGCCCATACAAGTATGGCTCTAATTTCTTTAGGGCCCACACTATGGCAAGGCACTTCTTTTCCACTGTAAAGTATGCTTGCTCCCTGGGAAGTAACTTCCTACTCTGGTACACTACTGGATGATCTGTCCCTTGGCTAGATGTCTGACTGAGTACTGCCCCAATACCCATGTCTGAGGCATCAGTCTGAACTATAAATGTCTTGCTATAATCAGGACTTGTCAAAACAGGAGCACTGCACAGTGCCTCCTTTAGTTTGGAAGAGGCTTCCTCACAGGCTGGGCCCCAGGTAATTTTCTTTGGCATCCTTTTCTTTGTCAGGTCAGATAGGGGAGCAGCCAGGGCACTGTAATTGGGTACAAATTTCCAATAGTACCCTGCTGTCCCTAGAAAACTCCTGACCTGCGTCTGTGTCTCTGGTCTGGGCCACGCCTGGATCACCTCTATCTTTATTTGGTTAGGACGGAGCTGTCCCTGGCCTACCACATGCCCGAGGTATGCCACTTCTCCTATGGCCACCTGGCACTTCTCAGCTTTGTCAGTGAGCCTGGCCCTCTGTATCCTGTCCAGCACTTCCCTAAGGTGGGGATAGGTGTTCCTCCCAGCTGGTACTAAAGATGGCAGTGTCATCCAGGTACACCACGGCATACTCCTCAGCACCATTTAACACCTGGTTCACCAACCTTTGAAAAGTGGCTGGGGCATTCTTCATTCCAAAAGGCATTACTTTAAACTCAAATAAGCCTATCAGAGTGATGAAGGCCGACCTCTCACTAGCTCTGTCTGTCAACTCTACCTGCCAATACCCCTTTGTCAGGTCAGTGGTTGTAAGGTAGGTTGCCCCTGCCAACTTGTACAGGAATTCGTCCATCTGGGGCATTGGGTGGTCTGACTTTGTGACTGCATTCAGTCCACGATAGTCCACACAGAAACAAGTTGAGCTATCTGGTTTGGGTACAAGGACTACGGGTGAGGCCCAGGGGGTGTGGGATCTCTGGATTACCCCTAAATCCAGCATCTCCTCCACTTCCCTTCTAATGTCCTTTTGGACAGCCTCTGACATCCGATATGCTGTCCGCTGTATGGGCATCTGTGTCTCTGTCTCCACATCATGTGTCGCTAAGGGGGTTAGTCCATGCTTGGCGCTAAACAAGGGGGCAAAGTCTGCTAAAACCTCCCTTATTTACTGGATCTGGTCCAGGGCCAGCTGGGAAGACAATTTTACTGCCTCTACAGAGGACTCCTGCTTGCTTTCCTCCAGCAAGTCCAGAAGGAGGTCTCCTTCATCCATCCCCTCTCCATGACCACACACACTGCAAACACCATGTCAGCACTATTCGCATATGGCTTCATCATGTCGACATGGTATATCCTTTCTGTCTGTCTTCTGTCAGGTAATTCCACAATGTAGTTCACGTCATTTACTTTCCTAACCATTTTGTATGGTCCTGACCACTCAGCTTGCAGCTTGTCTTTCTGGACCGGAATAAGGACCATGACTTCCTGATCCACCATGTACAAGCTAACTCTGGCTCTGCGGTCATACCACACTTTTTGTTTCTGTTGGGCAGCTGCTAGGTTGCTCTGGGCTGTCCCCATAAGCTCCTTCAGCCTTTCCCTAAACCTAAGGACATAATCCACAATGGGAGTTCCCTGGGTGGCGTGCTTGCCTTCCCAGTCCTCCCGGATCAAGTCTAGGGGCCCACGTACCCGGCGTCCATTTAAGAGTTCGAAGGGGGAAAATCCTGTCGACTCTTGGGGCACCTCCCTGTATGCAAACAACAGGTGGAGAAGGTATTTCTCCCAGTCTCTCACATGCTGTTCAGCAAACACCCTGAGCATTGACTTTAGGGTACCATTGAATTGTTCCACAAGTCCATTGGCTTGTGGGTGATATGGTGTCGTGCATCTCTGCACCACCCTACACTTCTCCCATAAACATTTCATCAGGTCTGACATGAAGGAACCCCCTCAATTCGTAATCACCTCCTGCGGAAACCCAACGTGGGACAAAATCCCAAGTAAGGCATCAGCCACTTTGTCTGTCCTCAGTGAGGATAGGGTGATGGCCTCTGGGTACCGGGTGGCATAATCCACCACAGTCAGGATGAATCTCTTCCCTGAGGAGCTGGGGGTATTTAAAGGCCCCACAATATCCATTCCCACCCTCTGGAATGGCTCCTCCACTATAGGCAAGGGAATCAGGGTGGCTTGGGCTTTCTTGCCCACCTTCCCTATTTCTTGGCATCGGTGACAAGACCTGCAATACTCCTTCACCTGCTGGGTGAAGTGAGGCCAGTAGAAAGTCTGGGCCAACCAGTGCATTGTGCATGCGATTCCCAGATGACCAGACAAGGGAATATCATGTGCAATTTTGAGCAACTGCTCATGATACCCCTGGGGAATGACAAGCTGCCTGCCTAGCATCCCTCCCTCTGTCTGTACTGCCTGAGTATACATAAGTCTATTTTCCCAATAAACCTTATGTCGGCCGTCACTGCCCTGTGCGCTGTCCGAGTCTGCCCAAGGCCTCAGCTTCTCTAAACTAGGGTCACTTCTCTGAGCAGCTCCGAACCCTTCACACATTCCCAAGGCATGGGACAGGTCCCCTTCAGTCACTAAACTAGGGTCCCTAGCACTAGCGTCAGGGCCCTCGGGATCACTGTCTGTCCCAACCCTCTGACAATGGGTCACCCCTCCCTCTTCAGAGTAACCTTCTGTAACTGTGTGGTCACTTGCTACCAGGGAGATTTCTACACCCTTTTTATCAGTCTCCATATCAAGATACACAGGCTGGGGAACCAGCCTCTCAGTGGTTTCCACAGTGGGCTCCATGGGGTTCAGGGAACTACAATTTTCCTTTGCCGCGTGGCTACGGGTAACTGCATATACCATCCACTGTTGGAGATTGCTACCCAGGATCACATTCACTGCTAATGTTTTGGCTACAGCCACCTGTTGCACAGTTCCCCCTGTTTCACCCCAGTCTAGGAGAACACTAGCCAGTGGCAATGTTTTCTCTTCACCAGTGAACCCTTGGACAGTGACGTATTTATTGGGTATAAGCTGACCAGGCTGTACCAGATCCCCCTTTACTAACATCAGGGATGCCCCTGTGTCCCTTAACCCATGCGTCTGCACACCATTTACCATGACTGGGTGCATGTGTTCCCTCATGTTCACTGGCATGCTTCCAGGGACACACAAACAACCTACTTCTTTTCTAGCACCCTGTTGTGTATTGCTCGCCTTTTTGGGGCACTGTCTGGCAATATGCCCAGTTTCTTTACACAACCAACATTCATTTCTTCTCTCAGAGAAATCTTTTCTCTGAAACCTGGGGCTAACTGGTTTCGGTGGAGGCAGTGAGGGTTTTAGCTGCCTGAAGGTGCACTTTTCCCTTTCTGCACTGCCACATCCACCCCATTTGCTCCCAGAGCAGGTCTGCTCTTGGCATAGCAGTCCGAGAGTTCAGCAGCCTCTTGCACTGTTTTGGGATCTCGGTCCTCTAGCCAGGTTTTTAGCTGTGCTGGGCAATCCCAATAAAACTGTTCTAATAAAATCACATTTTCAATTTTATCAACAGAGTTTGCCTCAATTCCTTCCCACCAACATTTTAAAAACTGACGTTGTTTTGTGGCTAGCTCCTCATAGCTCATATCAGGGCTTCTCCTGAGGTTACGGAATTTAGCTCTGTATGATTCAGCAGTTAATTCAAACGTTTTTAACAGTGCAGCTTTTAGTTTGCTGTAATTATTACTGTCCTTATTGTCCATTTGACCCAATGCATCCCGAGCTTTCCCGGTAAGTAGCAGGGATAGCTGGAAGCTCCAGGATTCTCTAGGAATTTTAGTCTGAATACAAACTTTTTCAAAAGAATTTAAAAAGGCATCCATATCTTCCCCCCTCTTTAAGCTCGGCTATTAATTTGGAGTCCAATTTGTAACCTAGTCCTGCAGTCCCAGTTAAACCCAAGCCACTTACCTGCTCTGGTGTCACTGGTTGGAGTCGTAGCTTCTCCAGTTTGTGTTGCCTCTGGTACTCCTACCTCTCTTCTCCTCTGCAGTTCACTGGCAGTCACGCTCCTCACTGTCTGCATCTCGGTGTTCTCATTCTCTCTTCTCCTCAGTGGCTCACTGGTGCTCACGCTCCTCACAGTCTGCATCTCTCTGTTCCCATTCTATCTTCTCCTGGAACTCCAGCTCCATCCTGTGCAACTCAGTTTGCAGCCTGAGTACTTTTGGATTCAGGATACTGGTGACCTTCCCCTGCTGCTGTGGCCCTTCACTGACAGTGGCCCTGCTGTCATCCTCACCGGATCTGGACACAGCACTGGCCGCTAGTCCTGCCACACTTGAGGTCTGGTCTATTTCAGTCACGGTCTATGACTTGCTGCTCTAGGTATCTGCTACCATCAGGGCCTCTATGAGGTTTTGGTTTTTGGCTGTTACCTCTAATGGGACTCCTCTGTCTCCGCAAAACTGCTTCAAGTAATCTACAGTGTGCCTGCAGTAGTTGGAAGCCATCTTCTTCCCTGACTATGGCTACTCTGACTTGCACTTTAGAAAAAAAAATAAAACGGGTAGGAACTTGACTGTACACCAAGTGATATAGTTCTGTTTCCTTTTTTAATAAAACTCTGCCTTTTTTCTTTCTTTGCAAAATAGCTTACGGTCTCAGCTGACACAGAACAATAAAAGCTTGTGATACCAAAATTATGCCACCACTGCCAACCAATCTGTCACAAACCCACTTAGCAGGTCAGGCCCTCTGCTCCCAAAGTGCCAACCTCTGAGCACAGTCTTGTGAACAATTTAACAGAACAAGGTAACCCTCTTGTCTGTTTTGTGAGTTTGTATCAACCTTTGGTCTCAAGTCTTGGAAGGATTCAAACTGTGAATGCCTTGCTAGCATACCCAATACACAGGATCAGATATTTCTGTCTTCAGGGGGCCAGATATCTTTGCCTACAGGCACCTAACCAGGTATACAGAGATGAACCCTTAAAAAGTTTAATAAAGATCTCAGATTTAAAATGCTTCTCTTTCCAGTTTGGTATCACCATAAAAGCTTATGCCTGATGTCTGCTATAACCATATATACTTTTCTTACAAATGGAAGAACATTCAAAGACAGACCAAGTATGGTCTAAAAATAATTTTACTAAAATAGATAAAAATATGTAAAACACAAAATACAGAACTGTTATATCACAAAACATACAAATCTTTTAAAAGAACAAGGTTTAAACAGTGCAAATTGCTACAACAATATTTAGATTTTGTCTGTCTTTCTAAATACCTGTTTATAAGTGCTCACAGATGTTTCTTTGTCAGAGTTTAGATAAAAGTGTCACAGTGAAGTAAAACAGAATATTCCTTAAAGCAAACTGTATTTGCCAACCCCTTTTTGGGTGAGGTCACCGAGCTCCTCCTTAGTCAGAATATATATAAAATATATATATATTTAATAAAAAAAACAGGATGTATTTTTCAAGAATTAAATTCTGCAACCTCAGCATACTCATATGTTCTTCAAATGACATCTCTTTGATCTTAATCAGTATCCTCTCTCACACAGGCATCAGAGGAACATTTACAACTTCACACCAGTTTGCTAAACCTGGTTTCCCCTTCTAATATCATAAACCTTTTTTTTTATGATTTCCCTCTTAACAACAACATCTATAACTTAGAAAAGTCTGTAAATAGCTTCTGGCCTGCCATGTAACACCTGGTATCTAAAACCAGAGTTTGTGTGTGTGTGTGTGTGTGATCTCACATGCTGTTTCAGCATTTTCTCATGGCTTTCATCTTTCAGCTGAAACCCGGGGGGGGGGGTGCGACATATTTTCAGCGTCTCTCATGACAGACAGTCCATAACCCATTTTGATATCACAAAAAAATGATACTACAGCACTCAGAACTGGCTGTCCATATCACAGTAGTAGTAGCCACAGTTCCTCCTCCAGGCCTTATAGAGGTGTTTCTTGAGGGGCTGTGGTCGTGTCTATGTCTGCTGCCACATTAGACATAGCTTACTGCTCAGATGGTGATGTCAGATGATGCAGAGGTCCATGGGGTTGCTAGGGGAAGTGAGGTTAGGTAATCCATTGCTGCATCAGGAGACTTGAACAGGATGAGGGCCTCATTATGTACTATGTACAAGGCTGTGGGATACATTAAGGTAATTGGGACTCTGAGCTGATGCAGCCCATGTCTCATTTCAGTAAATGCCCTTCTTCTTACTGTAAGGTTCCTTAATAAATCTTGAAAAATCATGATAGGGTGCCCTTGCCAGTCCAGGTGCCCAGTCTCTCTGGCTCATCTTAGGATATTTTCTTTTACGTGGTGTCTAAGGAAACATTTGAGAAGTGGATGAGGTTTTTCACCCTTTTCTGGCATGTGGACTAAAGAGCAGTGGGCACATTCAGTGTATAACCACAGGTCCCCAGAAAGCTTCAGCAGTGCCAGCAGGACATGGCAGAAAAAGTCTATAGGATCTTGTGGTTCAGCTTTCTCCAGGAACCACTTTATCCTGGAGCTGTTGGATGATTTTCTTATGTTCCTGTTGCTGCGCTTGTAGCTCCAGAATCAAGGATTCATTGAAGAGGCCCTGCATGTCTGTGATTGGCAGCTGGCAGTTAAGGTCCCCAGCTGCTTTGGAGTTTGTTGTAAAGGTAACTTTAAACTCTTCTGTGCCCTGTTATAGCCATGAGAACAACACTTTCACTTATTCTGTGAGTAGAGAAACCTAGCTCCAGTGAAGAGGGTCGCAGCTGAGGGAAGAGGTTTTCTCCACTGTAGGACAAGATTGATGTTTCTGCCAGGAAACAAAAGTATTGATCTGTTTAGTTGAGACCTCCTGTGTTCAGGTAATGTCTTTTTGGTGGATTTAGTAGCATGGGACTGCCGGATTTGGTAGGATATTATCTCTGAGAAACAGTCATTGGGGATTAAGTGGCCATCTTACTTGAGCCTTGGTCATGCCCTGATCTAAGGCAAGCTGTTTCTCTTCACAGATGACACAAAGCTCTGTTTTAGGGTAGACAGTGAGGAAGGGAGATGGAAAGGGTTGTACAAAAGCTAGAGAAGTGATCTAAGGTTTACAGTTGAACTTCACTTCCAAAAGTGCAAGGTGATGATGAATGAAAACCTCTGGACAGAGTACTGGATGGGAGAGGTAAAACTGATCACAACAGGAGAAGAAAGGGACATGGGAATCATTATTAGTGACTATCTCAAACAATCAAGCCACTGTAGCAAAACCTATAGTAAGGCTAATAGGATGCTGGGGTATATCGGAAGAGGTATAGACTGAAGGGAAAAGGAAGTATTACTACCTCTACATAGGTCACTGGTGAGGCTGCACCTAATATTGTGTTGAGTTCTGGATGCCTTACTGAAGTTAAGACAGGGACAGGCTGGACATGGTGTAGTGAAGGGTGACCAACATGATTCAGGGACAACAGACCAGATCTCATGAGGATCGTCTCTAGGCACTGAACATGTACTCGCTGGAGATCAGGCAAGGGAAAGGGGATATTACAGAATCCTCCATATTCCTGAAGGGCATAAACAAGGTCAATTGTGGGGAACTATTTTGCAGGAGAAAAGATTCACAAACCCAAGGTCATGAGTGGAAACTTGGGGGCTGGGGGTTTAAGAGGGATATAAGGAAGTTATGTTTTACAGAAAGGGTGGTAGAGCCATAGAACAGTCTGCCAGCTGATGGGGTGGGTGCCAAAACCATAAATGGTTTCAAGCAAGGCTGGGACAGAGTGAAGGGTTTGGTGGATATTGGGGTTGGTAACAATGTGTGTGTGTGTTGGGGGGCAGCAGGATAAAACCCTGTATGAACAATAGGTGCCAGGACAGATAGGGACCTATGGGCAGACTGGATGGATCCTTGATCTTTTTCTGCTGTCATTGTTTCTATGTTTCTATGAAAGTGCTGAATTTTAGCACACTTATCAAATAAAAATGTGTCATCAGCTCATCCTTAGTCAGAACTCTATAACCACTGGTCTGCACAGCCTCCTCTTTTATGTTGCCATAGTCTGACCATTTCACAGAGAAACTGTGTTACAGTTGTCATTTATAGGCTGCCTAACTGGAAGTCTCACAAGAGGGCAGGAAGTAAATGGACATAGAGTCTGGCCTAGTCTTGTCCCTACTGGAACTGGTCCCTCTCGGACAGGTTAAGGCCCATTTCTGGGGCAGTGTGGGAATGTTTGCAGTGCATCCATCTCTGTTGTACCTGTCATTTGTTTGACTAACTGGAATACTTCACCTTCTAGCATGGTCTGTCTTGCATCATTCATGAGCACTAAAATCAACTGTAAAATCTAACATGGGAACCTGCATTTGTGAGACAATTCTCCTTTTAAAATAAAAATGCAAACATAGTGCGGGTGCTTTGTTGCTTCTGCTTCTTAAAATTTAATAGAGCCAGAACATTCCATGAGAGGCAATGCAGTGCAAATTTAATCATAACAAAGTTTTTCTCCTGCTGGAGAAAAACAAGTTGATCTATCTAAATAAATACAATCGATTCTTCTTCTGGTGTCTGTTTTCAAAGAAATCTGAGCCCTTCAATAACCTCCGTCAGCCATCTAAATATAGTTCTTTTGTTTTCAACATTTTTGTGGAGAAATGCCTTCCCAGAAATGGCAGGATTTAGACTGTGTAAATTCAAGTAGAGAAACCTGAAAATGTGAACAATGAAATTTGTATTGCTAGAATCAGGCATGCAGGTCTGAAACAGAGTTGAGCAACCCCCATCTGGCTCTAATAAGAACACAAGAATGTTCTTGCTTTCTAACATAGTCTTTTGACAACATTCACAGATTAATAAAAAGGTAACTACTAATCTGCATTTCAGACCACTCAACTCTTTTTTTAAATGACAGGCTATTTACATTTTTAAGTGGTAGAACTGATCAGGTTCTTGGGAAGTTTTTGTTCACATTCCTTTTCTGCATTTAGTGTTTCTGGGAGATCCAGGGACCTTTTTTTGCCTCACCACCAATCCTTTTTCCATCTTGAATAAGCCAGAGATAGTCACCTCCAACAGGTGACCAGCCACCTACCACCTCTAAGCCTGTGTGGCTATCTTCCCATGGCAAATCCCATCTGTTGATCTAGTATCTGAGTAGAGGACTGGGTGAGTGAGGAGGAGGAGGTTGAGTAATTTTGAAGAGGGCAGGTGATTTCCAGCATACATAGGGACATTATCTGCCTATGACCAAGACCACTGATTTATGGTGATTAAATCAATTAAATTCCATTTTCAAGACTTAAGATTCTGGAATTTCACTGGTAATTGTTACTCTAATCTCCAGATTTTACCGGGATTCTGCATCATTCTTTTAGTATGTGCATAATCAGAATTAAAGAAGGCTTAATACACAGAGCATTAAATGAAGCAAACTGAAAATAGTACAGGAAGGAATTAAAAGAAAAACACACTTTTTTATAGATTTACTGATCTGATAGAAAATGCCAGATTCCATGAAATCTTCATTTTTACCGGTCTTCAGGCAGCCCTAATTCTGGAATTTTACTGGATTTTCCGGTAAAAAACGAAAAACAGTGGCCTTGCCTATAACCCTTCCATTTCCTACCCTGACTCCCCACCCAACAGGACACAGCCCTTGTCAGCAGCAGTGATTCATTGCAACAGATTTTGTTCACCCTGCACCTAGAACCACTCCTAGCTGTATCACCACCTGTGGTCACCCATATGGCGATAAAGCAGAGAGCACTGCATCCCTCCTTCCCTCCCTCCCTGTTAGGGGAAGACATCCCCTGAGATGCTCAATCCTTATGTTGGCCTACAGCAACATAACAAGATCAGGAGACATCCTGTGTGAACAGCATGGCAAACAACTCCCCAGCAGAAGTACTGTTGGCCCATCCCATGGGACAGTTTCTTTCTTTGAGAATGACTTCTGCAAAGTTCTACTGCAACATGCCTTTTAAAACCAAACCCTACAAGTTTACATCTCATTACTGTACTATTTAAAAGTCATGTTATATTTTGGTAACTCTTTGCTGGATTTATAATCCCTATTCTGTACAAATTTGTGTCTTGCTTCCAAAATGTGTGTACTGCATAAAGTGCTGTGAGCTGAATGTTTTACCCAATACACTGCTGTTGTACAGTAATTGCACAGTACATGAGAAGATCTATTGACACATGGCCTTCTCAAACACATTACTTGTATGTCCAAAGAGTTGCCTGTCTAAATATTCTTAATGAATAAACAAATAAAGTTGTTTTTTTTTGTTGCTGTTGTTTTTGTAAAAGGCTGGAGGTTGAAATAATTAAACACTGGTAACTACAATGACATCACCTACTGTAGATGTTGTGGTTAGAACATCGAGCAAAAACAACAGTTAAAAAAGCAACACTGTGTTTAGTTGGGAAAACATTTTATAATCAAAAGCAGCATTTTATTAATAATACATCTTACCAGAAAAAAAAAAAGAAAATACATTTGAAGTTACCACTGATCTTTTAAGACTAAATCTGTTTCACATGTTCCATAGCATTACATCTTTCATCTTGGTCTTCACTTGGGTTGGGCAGTGCATTCAAATTGCAAAAGTGTTGTTTTGATTTTGATTAATTTATGTTCAAAATATTTGACTCCCAAGTGTTTTTCCAGTCCTTTGTGCACATTTGTGATGGCAGCATAGCACAGTGGTTAGAACACAGAACTTAAAAGCAGAAGATCCAAGTTCAAACCCCACAAGAGCAACCTGCTCACTGTATGGCCATGAAACAGTCATTTAGCTTCCCCAGGTTTCAGTACACTTTGCTGTAAAAGTGGGTAAAAGAAGGACCCCAGTGAAAATAAGATGATGTATCATAGCTGGGCTACCTTAGGTAAATAAACTGTTAGATTACTTCCAAGTCTGTGAAAGCTCATGTGGCAGGCTAAAGTTAAGGAAAGGAGTTTGATGGGAAAAATAAGTATTGTCGAAAAAACATTTTAATGATATCTTCAGATCATAATTCATGTGGTTGTTAGCCTTGCATTGAAGAGGAAGAGGATTGAAAGGGCAGTGGGGATTAAATTTCTCTCTCCTCCCAGGGAGGTGGTCTTTATAAGGCCGGAGTAAGGTACAGATTGACCTTCTAGAGTTGGAAAGGCTGATTGTAATGTTCTACCACTGTTTGGCCTGTGGCCTGTATAGAAAGCAACAGTTTCTAGCAGTTCATATTCATAAAATCTGCTTACATGAAAAATAACTTTAAACAGTAGTATTCAGCAAAGTATTAATTTTTCATTATAAATGAAATTATATACCTTCAGCTTTTGTTTTTATTTTGTGTAGTTCTCGAAAGGTACAAATAATGTTTTTTTGGCAGCCTTTGAAACACAGTACAAAGAAATTAAAAAACAGTGCCAGTGATGAAGACAGTGGATGAAAATAGATGGGTCATCATCATTTCATTACATTTCTTTTCACACACACCCATCCAACTGTAATACCTACCACCTTCCTCCATTATTCTTTTTGTGACTCAAGACTGCTAACCATTTAGTCTCTAGCCCCCACCACTCAGATGCTTGCAGATCGCCACTGCAGCTAAAGCACCCTGTGGGACTCCCCACACATACCATGTAGCTGAGTGTGAACCACCTGGAGGGGAATGTTGGTTGGGCAGGAGTCGGAGGAGCTGGGGTGGTGCTGTGCCCAGTAATTTGAGAGCCAGGATCAGCATCATACATGACATTCGGTGTATCTTATCTCCCCTTTTTGTTTGTTCACACACTTACCCTCTGCAGCATGCTGATCCACCCACTAACATCCTCCTGGGGAAGGTGGGAGCTGAAATCCAGCAATTACCTGTGACATTAAGCTCCCCAGTGACTGCAGGAGGTACTCACACAATAGGATTTATGCCCTTCCCCAAGCCTGACCACTATATTGCTGTTTCATACCCTACAGTGCTGTGACTTGGAGCAAAGGAAGTTCAAATGGCATCAACATGTTGGACTAATATTTTAATCAGGTGATGGCCACATGTTTTAAGTAATGATACGGCAGCAGCAGAAGTAACTGAGGAAGAAGCTGCATATAAAAAAGTCTCAGCCCACATTTCAGAAATGTGAATGAATGGCATGGTTTTCTGACAAGTATGAAAACAGTATCAGAATGGAGTTAATTGTTTTGTTTAGTGGGGATGTTGAACTTTGTGGTTAGAGTACAGAGATATGAACAAGGAAATTCAGGACGGAATCCACACACTGCAGTCATGTACTCACAGTGAGACCCCAAGTCTCATAACCTCCTCTCTCTTATCTTTATTTTCTTTGTTCTTGAACCCCTTCCAAAGATTATGGCAACCTCCCTCAGTCTCACTTAAATTTGCTGCATGTTTTGTGGCTGCTGTCAGATGCTCTTGGTTTTTAAAGCACTTTTGGATGCATGTAGTCTGTGGATATCCCTGTGGGTTCCTGTATATCTGTTGAGAGGCTGCTCAAGCACCTAAAACATTAACCTGTAACTGTATCTGATACCCTGTAACTGCGTAGTATTAAGGGATTGCCAGGGAAGGGTGGAGGAACAGTGAGGGAAAATTAAGGAGAGCAAAATTAAGGCAACTAACCTCTGCATGAAGGAAATGAGTAGAAGTAGAAGTAGAAGGAAAAGAGAACGATATGGTACTCTAGGGAAGTGGCCACTGAGGTGAAGGAAAAAAGGGTGGCATTCAGGAGGTATAAGGAAATGAAGATGGAGGAAGACATGGAGGTGTACCAAGTAAAACAGAGAGAAGCAGGTAAGGCAGTGAGGGGGCAGAGGTGCAGAGGAAATGATTGCCAAAGGGGTAGCTAATGGGGATAAGACTTTTTTCAGGTATATAAGCGAGAAGAGGAAAACCAAGGTAGGGATAGTGAAGATAAGGAGGGCAGAAGCAGGAGACTGCACAGAAGAGGACTAAGAAAAAGCAGACATCCAGAACAGGTATTTCTGCTTGGTCTTTACATTGGAGGGAGGTTGGGACCAACTACTAGGAAGCAGTAGAACAAAGGGAGGGTAAGGTGGACATACTGTAAGTCAATTTTCAGAGGAAAGAGTCTTGAAGTTACTTGCAGCTTTGAAAGTGGGCAAGGTTATAGGATTGGATGGGATACACCCAAGGGTAATAAACAAGCTCAGGGAGGTGTTAGCTATCCCACTAGTGGCCTTATTCAACGGCTGACTGGAATCAGGCATAGTCCCAAAGTACTGGAGGAGAGCAAGTATGATCCTTCTACATAAGAGTGGCAGCAGGGAAGAGGCTTGCAACTATAGGCCAGTCAGTTTCAGCTCAATGGTGGGAAACTGATGGAAATGCTATAAAAGAAAGGATGGTAGAGTATCTTAAATGCAATGGGCTGCAAGACCAAAGGCAGCATGGATTCATGGGGGTGGGGAAGGTCATGCCAGACAAGTCTGATTGATTTCTTGGACTGTGTGACCAAGGAAATAGATCAGGGGAGGGTAGTAGACATGGCCTATCTGAACTTTAGCAATGCCTTTGAAAATGTGGCACACATGAGACTGATAAAGAAATTGAGCTGCCTAGGGGTGGGACCTAAAGTCATAGAATCATAGAAATCTAATGGCAGTAAAGGACCCCAATGGCCCATTGAGTCTGCCCTTTTCTCCCCCTACTCATCTCCTTTTCCACAGAAAAAAAGTGGTGAATTGGGTTGGATACTGGTTAGCAGATAGGAAGCAGAGGGTGATGGTTACCTGCACTCACTTTAATGATGGAAGAGTGACCAGTGGGGCACCACAGGGATCAATCAGTACTGTGACCAGTCCTCTTCAGTGTCTTCATAAGTGACACTGCAGAAGAACTAGAAAGGGATGTATGCATTTTAGCAGATGACAGCAAAATCTGTAATAGGGTGGACAATCAGGAGGGGGTTGCAAAGAATGCATATGGATCTTGGGAGACTCGAGGTATGGTCAAGAGCATGTCAGTTGGGGTTCAGTGCCAGAAAGTACAAACTTTTGCACCTAGGACATAGGAACTCAGGAGCTGAGAATAGGATGGGAGGAGGTACTGACAGTCACTAATCAAGAAAGGGACCTTTGGGTTATCATATCTGATGAGCCCAAAGTGCAGGGCAGTGTGACAGAGCAGCTAGTAGGGCCAGTGGGATGCTGGTATTCATAGGGAGATATATCTCTAGCAGGAGGAATGAGATGATGTTGCCACTGTATTGCTCATTGGTAGGACCTCCACCTGCAGTATTTTGTCCAGTTCCAGAGGACACACAACCGAAAGAAGATAGGGTGGAAGCAGTCCAGAGGAGGACAGTCAGAATTATGCTGGGGTTTCTCAAAAAGCCCTATGAGGAAAGACTGAGGGATCTCAACATGTACATACTGGAAGAGAGAAGAGCAGGATGGGACATGATAGCGACCTACAAGTACCTCATGGGGGGTGAACAGGGTGCAGGTGGGGAGTCCTTTTCAAATGAGGAAGAGCACCAGAACCAAGAATTCATGCAACAAAGCTGGAGGGGGGGGAGGAGTTTAAGAAGGATATGAGGAAGTACTACTTCACTGAAAGAATGGCAGATGCCTGGAACAGACTGCCAGTGAAAGTGGTGGAGGCAAAAATAGTAGGGAGCTTCAAGTCTGCGAGATAGACATAGGGGAATATTAGGAAATAGGCAGGGAAGAGGGAGAGTCACTGGGGACCAGTTAGGATACTCAGAGGCAGACTGGGCAGGGACCATCAGGGCAGACTGAGTGGGCCAAGCATTCCTTTTCTGCTGACTAATTCTGTGTTTCTGTATACAGTGAAGCCCACCAGGATGAAGTGCAGCACTGCAGAATTCTGCAGTAGAGTTACTACAGCAAACAATGCAATTTCAATGGGAGTTAATCCCTTTTGTCATGCAGTAGACCTGTGACACTGCGCTTCATCCTGGTGGGCTTTACTACACCTCAGCTGCCCTGTAGTCCTGTTTTATCCCCCCTGTGTTACTCAGTGTTGTTAGCTCATCTCCCAGGCAACTACTGTAAGCATGACTGTGTTCCAGTTAGCTTATCCAGTCAACAAAATAAATAAATAAATAACCAGTGGGTTACCTGTGGATGCAATGTCCTGCAACATGGGCAACACAACCAGGGGAGGAGCCAGCTTGACCAGCTCTGTGTTAAGTATTGGTCTAGAGTCAGTCAAGAGGATGACGAAGTGGTCTCAAGCTTGGTTTCTTCTCAGATAGAACTGTCTAATTACTGTCTCATGGACATAGTGGGGCCATTTCTGTAGAAGTTCTCCCTCTCCAGGGGTTCCATGTTTCAATGTGAGCCCTGAGATTTCTTGATATTAACTCACATAATTTGAGCTATGAGAATAATTGCATGATGCATGCCTAAGTTCTTCACAGAGATAGAATCTGTTCTGAGAATTGATAGGATTCTAAGTTGTTCCAGTTCCCAGTGAAAACAGCTATACTGAATTTTTCTTGGTATTGATGTTGAAGTGCCCAGTGCTATATTATAGTGTTCACCTTCAACTGCTTTCAAGTGTACAGTGTCCAGCTTTTCCATAGTGCTGTCTGCACCTAGAGTAATTAGGTTGAATGAGTGTTCAATTGCTAGTGAAACTAAGGCATGAATTAAAAAAAAGAGACTTACAGCATAAGAAATTCATACAATTGCAACATAACACACATTTGTGGAAAAATAAGTGTATAGCAGCACTCCATTGAAAAAAAATGAAATGAGTGTTTTTTTATTCATTTTGGAGAAAAACTGATCATGTCCATATAATGCAATCCTTAACTAGACACAAGTCATCAATGTGGAAACATCTTGGTGCCCGTTGTTTGAGCTATTTGAGTATTTAACAAACAAAAATTCTGAAATATATATGTGCCATTTTCCCTTTAGTGGTTGGGTACCCTTTCTTGGCAGGAAAATCATTTGTAGTATAGTACTATTTGTAACAAAGGAGTTTTAATTATATAGTTCAACATTTTGTTTTTTTGTGCTTGCATAATAGCACTTACTGGAGTGCTGTAAGCTTTATCACGTTTGTTCAAGAAAGCCCTGTAAAGGTGAATTAAAAAGTTATGTTTTCTACCCTGTGACAGGAGTACCCCTCCTTGGGACAGCTTGCACAGAAATTAATCGAAAACAACATTGTTCTTATTTTTGCTGTTGGAGGAAAGTCTTTTCAGTGGTACAAGGTATGGATGACAACACTATGATTAGTCTTTTCTTTTTCTTGACATTTTCTCTGAGTAACATTGTTACAATGTTTGTTTTGTTTAATGCACTCAATACTTATTTTTGTAGGATCTTTTACCATTAATACCCAGTGCCATTGCAGGAGAGCTACAACCCCATGCATCCAATCTCATCAAACTAGTTGCAGATGCTTACCAGGTGAGGATGAAGTATTTATTTTTTCAGAAAAGGAGTTTCACAGTTCAGTAGGAAATGCCACAGGCATTTTACTGTATCCATGTATTGCTCTTAGTGATCTGCACTTGCATTCCATACATAGATCCATAAACATGAGCAAATAGGGTTGCACACCAAACTTTCCTTTTGCCCTCCAGCATATGTTGTGCTGTATAAATCTTCCATAGTAGCCCATTCGATCATTTTTTTAATGCTTCCTTCTAATAAATGACTACAGCCTCCACCATTTTTATTCCTTTGATCAGAATATTTTTGGCTGTCCTTTTTTTTTTTTTTCAGAATAACCGGTTGTGGTTATATCATAAGTAAATCACAGAAAAATAAAACTTAGTTCAAATCCACAGCTGTTTTAGTTACCCTTTATCCTTTATCATTGTCTTTATTTTTTTATCATTCTTGATACAGTATATTCAGGCTATAAGTTAAGGCATGGCTGCTATTAGGACTGTGTCTGATAGCACTAATTTCAACTTGCCACTTTGAAAAAAAATTTTAACATAGTTCCCCTTGTGCTGTTTCTAGTTTGCTCTTACCAGTTGTGAGTTTCGGAGTTTTAGTTTATTCCTTTATGATTGGCTCCTAGTCCTGTCTCCTATTTGTACTTTATCATTATAGATTTAGCCTTGTGAATTTGTATATTGTCATTTTACTATGTTGTACAGTATCATTCTGTATGCAGAACTTTGTTCTTGTCCATTTACATGTTTTGCTCATAGTCATATTTGGTCTTGCTTGTTATTTAGAAACCTTTAATTATAAAATGTAACTTCAAAAAAAAAAAGACAACATTTTAGTTGAGTCAGTACACACACAAGAGGTAAAGTGCATCACCCTTACCCACAAAGTAGATTGCTGTGTCATATCAGATGGCTTTTATCTCATGGGTTAAAACTGAATAAAACTATTAATCTCCAGTATATAGCTCAACATATCCTGTAGTGGACACCTGTTTAAAATTAATTGTATGAGTTTTTAATCCATGTCCAGCTATAGGAGATGCCTAGAGATAGAGCTGAGCTTAACGATCTTATTCATTTTGAATCCGTGGGATGTAAGCCACCTGACGAGACCCAGCAACCCACTTTAGTCATGTTAGTATAATTGCATAGCAGATCAATTACTAATAAATTGAATAACAGGAAAACAGTGCAGTGCAAGGTAATTAAGATGATCCAGGATATGGGGAACATGACCCATGAGGAGAGGCTGCAGGACTTGAACATGTAACCCCCTTGAGAAAAGAAGAGAAAAGGGTGACATGATAGAAACTTGCAAGCACTTGAATTGGATAGACAAGGTTGACATCAAGAACATATTTTCCCTGAGCACAAATACAGGAATGAGAGGAAGCTTGTTTAAACTTGAACAAGGAAGATTTATGAAACCTGTCTGTAAACACTTCTTTAATGAAAGAGTGGTAGACAAGTACAACCAGCTACCAGAAGAGGTGAAAGGGGCCACATTGGTAAGCAGTTTCAAGGGTGCAGACAAGCGTATGTGTTTAGTCAGAAAAGGGAGGGGGCAGAAACCACGTGCCAGGAGCACCACTAGGACCAGAGCAGAGAAGTCAGGTAGGGTTGTCAGACTGGATGGGCTGGGGATTTTTTGTGTCATCAGTACCTGTGTAACTGTGAATTCTGGTTTATACTGCTTAAACCTCGTGCTGGGTGAAAATGTTATTACATTGGTAAAATAGTGCAGAATTGGCGTTTTTGCATTTGTGCAATTTTTTGCTAATTCTTTTTATTCAGATAGCACTTTTTTTTAGCAACTTACACATTTTTAAAATGATTTTATAAAATGTGAATTTTTTTTGAAAAGCACAATTTTTTATGAAAATAAGCATTTTTAAAAATGTGATTTTTAATAACTGCAATCTCAACAATTGTGCATTATGAACTCTTCTAATTCACAAAATTATGCAGAATTATGTGAAACTGGAGCACTTTAGCAAAAAGTACACAAAAAGGATTATACAAATGTTGCCTACCACTACCTAAAACATGCCCAAGAAAGAATGGGAAGGTATACAGCCTTATAAATATTTAAATAAAACAGAAGACAAAAGAAAATCACAGAGGAACTGTTGCGCACAAATATATAGTACCCTCATCACCATTTCTTTTAAACTATTTTTGTCCTTTCATGAACTGTTGCCTACTTGCCTAGTATTCGACTCCCAGGAAGATGGTATCCGGGCTAGCTTAGGCTAGGACACAGGGGGAGAAAGTTAGCTGATGGGGAGGTAGCATGGAGACAATGGAGATAGATCTGAAATGGGTCAGGAAAAGGGAGCAGGGGAAGCTCAGGGAGTGTATCAGAAGGAGGCTCAAGGGGTGCAATGGAGAAGCCAGAAGAGCAAAACCATGAGCAAGTGAAGAGATCATATCTCAGCAGCAGGGGCGGCAACTGAGCACATGAGGATTAGAATGGGGAGGGAGGGAGGAACAGCAGGAGCAGGGACTGACTAAGGGGAGAGATAAAGAGCAAAGTGTAGATTGGGAGGAACAGGTGTCGTAGCCACTGGGGATTGCATGTAGAGGGAGAGGGCAGAGGTCAGGGGGCCTGGTGAGGGGAATATGGTCGGGGTAGATCGGGTTGGTGGGCTGTTAGAGGCACACTGGGGTGAAATGGGTCCAGGAAAGGGGTCCTCCCTGTCTGGTGCCCATATTCTGCCATTGGTGGGCAGTTATGCAATGGACCAGCCTCATTCACTTATCCTTCTTGGGTGGTATTGTGCAATGCCAGATCAATTAACAACAAGACAGTGATTACAGATGATCTTGTTTCAATGGTTGATCTGGCTTGCATCACTGAGACCTGGCTGGATGATAGCGCTGGCCCAGTACTGGAATTGGCAGTTCCAGCTGGGTTCTTGGTGATTCACTGCCCAAAAAAGGTTCATAAGGGTGGGGGTGTGGTGATTTGTTTTAAATCGAGTCTGCACCTCAGGGCCCTCCCACTGGGAACAATGAGGTCCTTTGAATGTCTGACCATTCAAGGGTTTGCAGGTGCAGGTTGCAGGGTCCTTCTCATTTATCATCCCCCGGGGAATGAGAGGGAATTCCTGCAGGAAGTTGCAGACTTCATTCGAACTAGTATTGGAGTCACCCAGATGGATTATTCTGGGTGACTTCAATGCTTGGGTCAGCGATGAACTCTCGCCATGTAGGCAAAACTTCCTTCAGCAGATGAATTTGTTGGGCCTGACATAGGTGGTCTCCTCTGCAATGCATATTCACAGTCATTCACTGAACCTTCACTGGGACTGGAGGTCACTGACCTTAAGGTGGAACCAGTCACTTGATTGGACCATCATACCGTGAGGTTTCTCATTCAAAGCCCCCCCAATAGACCTTCCCCTCTGGAGATGGTCCAGTACTGCCTTTAAAGGGTTTGACCCCAGAAGGTCTCATGGTGGTACTAGACCTATTACGTGTAATGAGTCCTTTGGATGAGCCAGAGGAAGTGATGTCGACTTATCAGGTGTAATGAGTGCTGCAATGAGCCGGAGGAATTGGTGTTGACCTATAATAGGGTGGTCACCGAAGCCCTTGACTTGATTGCTCCGGTCCATGTCTGACCCCTCATTTCACATCAGGAATCACCTTGGTTTGATGGGACTCTCAGGGAATTGAAGATGAGGGGTTGAAGGTTGGAGTGGCGCTGATGAAGGTCCTGGTCTGATGTAGATAAGCTTATTTTGATGTCTCATTATAAGGACTATCAATCAATCAATTAATCAATCAAGCAATCAATCACTTTATTTTACCAGGCGTAAACACCATTGAGCAAGCTCATTTTCAAAGTGGTCCTGGACATATAACAATACAATACATGCAATACAATAAGTACATGTTCACAGATATAGGAATGCAATAAATATTTTACAGGTTAAGCACAAATGGCCAACATCTGCTGACCTGCCAGGATTACAATAAAATGCAGTTCAAAAAATAGTATTATTACTGGAAGGGGAGGAGAGTCATCAGTCCTAAACTACCTGCAGTAATCAGAAAAGGGAAGGCAAGGGAAAGGCAGGGTAAAGGGAAAGAAGGAGAGGGGATGAGGAGGGCCAGGACAGAAGAGAGTACGCTATGGGTGCCGGATGTCACCTATGAGGAAGGGCTTTAGTAAGTGTTATAAATGCGGAACTAGTGAAAAGGGTAAGATGCTAGATGATCATCTTTGTCTGAAGCAATTGCAAGTTTCCCTCAAAGAAGTGGCAAGCGTCTTTTTGAATGTGGATAGGCCTGGAAGTGAGGACAATTTTAGTGTGCTTTGCATGGAGTTCCATAGAGATGGAAGTGAAAAGTTGATTGCGGCCGAGCCATAGGTTGTATTTACTCTAGGAATCTGAAAGCAGAGTATAGTTAATCATTCTCAGTCCATAAGAACCCTTAGCATGCATGAATAAGCTAGAGATGTATGTAGGAAGATTATTAGAAAGTGCTCTATGAAGCCGGAGAAGAGCATTTCTTTTCCTCCTAGTTGAGAGTGAAGGCCACCCCGATTCCTGGTATAGTAGGCAATGGTGGGTACATAGGGATCGGTTGAGGATGAATCTTAGGGCCCAGTGGTAAAGACTGTCAAGTTTTCTGAGCATCGTTAAGGGACAGTGAGTGTACATAAATTCAACATAATCCAGTAAGGGTAAGAATGTAGATTGTACTAGCCTCTTTCTAGCATCTAAGGTAAGCAGATGTTTAATACAATAGAATAAGCCTAACCGCTGCCTTAATTTCTTTGAGATTTCATTCAGATGGCGTAGGAAGTTCAGCTTATTGTCCAACCAGAATCCTAGGTATTTAAAGGTTTCAACTACTTCAAGGGGTTCATAAAGAAGTGTTAAAATCAGGGGACTGTGTGTTGGTCCCAGGCCAGCTTTGGTGAAAGGACAATGGCTTTTGTGTTTTTGTCATTGAGTAGGAGTTTGTATTTAATGAGATTATGTTGGAGCTTAATGAAGTCTTGCTGTAAATTCTCATGTGCCACATCCAAGGAGGAGTTTATGGTATATAGTACAGTATCATCTGTGAGTAAATGAATATTAGCTGTACGTAGATGAGTGTCCAGGTTATTGATATAAATTGCAAATAGGATTGTGCCTAATATGGAGCTTTGGGGAATACCTTGTAGAAGGGTTTTTTGTGATGACAGGTCACCTGCAGCTTTGACTTGTTGTAACCTATTGGTGAGGTAGTTGAAAAACCATTTGATTGCAGGGCTGTCAAGTCCGATGCTGCTTAGAGCTGAGAGCAATATATTGTGGCCCACAGTATTGAAGGCTTTGCTAAGATCCAGGAAGAGGCAAACACATGTTTCTTAGTATCCAGTGCAATTTGCCAATCTCTGGTTACTTTTGCAAGTGCTGATATTGTGCTGTGTTTGACTCTAAAGCCAGATTGTGCAGGGCTTAGTAAGTCATGCATATCCAAATGTTCTCTTATTTGGGCATTAACAATTTTTTCAAGTAGGTTTGATAATGCAGAGAGTATAGATATAGCTGGTAATTATTCAGATTGCATGGATCTCCTGACTTAAATAAAGGTAGGATATGGGCAGTTTTCCACAGCAGAGGAAGTTCTTCTTGCTTTAACGATAAGTTGAATACGTGCGTAATGGGGGTGGTCAAGTAGGGATAGCCAAGCTTGAGGAAGTATGGTACATTGTTGTCTGCACCTGCACTCTTTTTGGTATCCAAGGAGAGTGGTAAGTCCTCGATTTGCTTAAATGTGACTGTACGGAAGCAAAATACAGGAGAATGAGGTAAGTTAGGATTAGGAGCATTATTAAGGTTGGCAGCAGGGTCACCCAGAAGGTTGATTTTACTAATAGGTGAGGTGTAAAAAGCTAGCCCTGCAGTGGCAAAGTGAACATTTAGCTGTTCAAGAGTATCAGCTCTGTCTGTATACGTATACCCAGCGGACATAATTTTTTCTGGTAGAGATGATTCCGCAGGGTATACTTCAGCTTCTCTAAGGATGTTCCAGAATTTGGCTGAGTTGTTTTTGTTGGCTTCTAGTTCTGCTTGGAAGTACCTAGTTTTTTCAGACCTATTTAGCTTAGTGCAGGCATTTCTACAGGTATGGATTGCTAGCTCTTTTCCACCAGTAATTCCTGAATCAATATCAGTCATCAATTTCCTGTAAGAAGGCAGAGTTCCTCTCCAGGGAGAGTGCTGCAGTAATCAAGAGACCAGTTCAGCTTTTTCAGACTGTCGATAGGTTGTGTAATCCTACCTTTCAGTGCGTGGGAGCTTTTTCACAAAGTGTGATGTTTGCTCTATTTTTTGCTAATAAGATTGCCTCAGTCAGATTGGAGATCCAGTCAACTCCATCTACTGGGGCATGCAGTGTTGAGCCAGGGGTCATGGGCACTCCAACTGTTTTGTCTGACTTCAGCCAGTTGCCAGATGTGGATGTCATGAAGGTCATCCGGGATTTGAGGCCCTCCTGCTGTAGTTTAGATTTGGGTCCAATATGCCTTCATGTATGGTGCGTTAATTCCATTGGCTCAATCCTGGCTGGGATAGTCCAGTACTCTTTAGTGAGAGGGGTCTTTTTTGAGCCCCTGAAGGAGGCAGTGGTGAGACCACTCTTGATGGAACCATCAATAGACCCGGACAGCCTCACCAACTACAGACCTGTCTCTAAACCTCTCTTTGTGAGAAAGGTTATTGAGAAGGTGGTGGCTCTTCAACTGGAGGGTTATCTGTCAACTCATGACATCTGTGATCCTCTCCAGTCAGGTTTTAGGAAAAGGCGCAGTATTAAGACTGCCCCGGTTTGGGTGCTTAATGATCTCATGGTGGTGAGAGATCAAGGAAAGCGTTCTGTTTTTATATTCCTTGATCTCTCAGCTGCATTTGACACCATGGACCATGGTGTGATGCTGGAGCACCTGCAGGTCTGTTGTGGGCTGACTGGCGCAGTCCTCAACTGGTTCCACTATTTCCTCACTGGCAGGATGCAGAGAGTGGTGCTAGGAACATTTTCATCAGCACCACTACCCCTGCCATGTGGGATCCTGCAGCATTCCATTTTAGCTCCCATGCTATTTGTGGTGTATTTGCTACTACTAGGGAACATTATAAGGTGGTATGGGCTGAGTTTTTACTGCTATACTGATGATACTCATCTATACCTGTCTTTTACACCCGAACTGCATAATGTGGTCTCAAGGTTCAGTCAGTGTCTTGCTGAAATCCAAGACTGGATGAGAGTCAACTGGTTGAAGTTGAGTCCAGATAAGACAGAAGTACTAGTGGAATCTGGTCAACTGAGGGATGGTGTGCCTTCTGGTCGAGTCTATGGGCTTAAGCTCAGGGATTGCTCACCTCTGCCAAGGTGATAAATCTTGATATTGTGCTGGAATGCAACTTGATGCTTAAGTCCCAGGTGTCAGCCATGGTCCAGAGTGTTTCACCATTGTTGAAACGTTGCCAGGATTAAGCTCCTGATCCCCTCGGGTGATCTGCCATCACTGGTTCATGCTTTTGTGACATCTCGGCTTGACTACTGCAATGCCCTTTACCTGGGGCTATTGGGGGTTGAGCTCTGTCACCTGCAGCTGGTGCAGAATGTGGTGGCCAGGTTGTTGACTGTCCTTTGGAGGTCATGTTACATTACACCTGTGTTCCACTCTCTGCACTGGCTGCCTGCTAGGTGGCAGATCACCTTCAAGGTTGGCTTGCTGATCTACAAAGCCCTGCACAGGCTGGGGCCCGGATACCTGCAAGACCTTCTACAGCCCTAGTGCCCTCTCTCTCTCTCCTCCAGTCAGCTGATGAGGACCTTCTGGCGATTCCCAGGGTATGTTTGAAATCTTCAGGTGCTGGGGCATTCTCGTTCATGGCACCAACTCTGTGGAATTCACTTCCTAATTTTCTTAGAGAGGCAACATTGGTAAATGCCGCCAAAAGGAAGCTGAAGACATTTCTGTTAAAGGAAACTTTCCTTCCAGTTAATAAACTTGAATTGTTATTAATTTTAGCAAATGTTGCTTATGTTTTTTAATCTATTTTTAATGAATTTGCTTACTTGTACAGCACCCTGAGTTGCAATTGAAAAAGAGCATTTTATAAATAAACTAAACTAACTAACAAATAGGAGTAGGCGGGGGAAAGGATACAGAGATGAGGGCATCAGGACAACGTACACAAAAACCAAGGGAAATTAGCAGAGTTCTGGTGATAGGGGCTAAATTGTTAGGGGAGTTATTTGGCCAAGGGGAGAAGGGAACTACATAGAAAGAGTATAGTGTGCCAAAGTGTCTCCCAGGTATTATAGCCAAGAAGATCTTATCTATTGTGCTCAAGCTAGTGCATAAAGGAGGGAGAAACCAAATGTTATCTTCCACCTGGGCACAAATGACCTGGCAGGGCGTGAGGTAGGAGGTACAAAATGGGTTTTGGGATCTTAGGCAGAAAGGTAGGGAAGTGTCAAAGTGGGTGACATTTTTGGAGGTGATACTGGTACCCAGGACCAGCTTGGCCAGAAAGATCAGGATCAAGGTGGAGGACTTTGGTTGTTTGGGGGACTGAGGAAGAGTCTGAGATGAGAAATCTCTGTACTTACAAACTAGAATACACCTTGTTGGGGGGATGTTATCTGATGGGTTAGGGGAGTACATCAGGGACAGTCTTAATTTAAACTAAATGGGGGGACTACCTAAGGGGCATTGAACCTAAGGTTCGATACAGCAGGAGGCAGGAAGGCCTAACCCATGCAATGGGCGTAATAAGCAAATGGGGAATTGAGTGGGGGAGAGGTATGGTGAAGACAGTAGAGTAGTGATAGGAGGGAAGGGAGACAAAAATAGCAAGGAAGGGTTGAAGTCAGTGGGGAAGTGAGAGGAAGGAGGAGGGACTGGGAAGGAAGAGGATGTGGGTAACATAGGATGCAGAGAGTGATATCCATGAATGCCAGGAATCTGGGAAGAAAATAGATGTACAGGACATGATGGTGGGCATAGCAACTCTGGAGGTGTACACGAGATGCAGGTGACCCCAAGATGTGACTGGGATCTGTTTTCATGGATACATCCTCTATAGAAAGGAGGGTACAAAGTGGAGGAGTGGTAATCTGTGTTAGGGATGGGATCAAGGTCACGAGGGAAGATATGGGGGAATGGTACAGAGACATTATGGTTACAGCTGTGGTCAGGGGTTGGAAAGAAAATA
Organism: Neoceratodus forsteri; assembly: GCA_016271365.2. Lineage (NCBI taxonomy): Eukaryota > Metazoa > Chordata > Ceratodontiformes > Ceratodontidae > Neoceratodus > Neoceratodus forsteri. Next base: position 1,373,370,321 of record CM057456.1, read on the forward strand.
GGGGTGAGGTAGTGTACGAACAGCAAAGTCAAGATGCAACCATAGGCAGAGAGATGGTGGATGTGGTAAGAAAGGATGTGAGGGAGGGAGAAGTAATAGTGACTGATTTTAACAAGCCCTATATTGATTAGAGCATCCCACAGTCCAGCCAGCAGCAGGAGCCAGGTGATCCTAGGTACATTCTAGGACAGCTTCTTGAAACATGGGGAGATGGAGCTGACAAGGGTTTGAGCCATCCTGCACCTAGTATTGATGAATAGCAATCACATCAAAAGCATCAGGGTTACTGAGTCCCTGGGAGGGAGTGACCACCAGCCTAAATGTTTCAGGTGGACATCAGACATGAAGTACTGAACATGAAAACACATTCTTAACTTCAGAAAAGTAGATTTTGTATGCATGGGGACAATTCTAGGGGAAGGACTAAGTGAACTCAGAAAGGATATGGGAGTCGAAGAAAAGAGGGCCATAATTAGGGAGGGGGTCCAGGTAGTCATGAAACTTGCTTTAAGCAGAAGGGGAAAAGGGCCAGAAGAGTGAGCTGCTGAGGCTCACAAAGGAAATGGGCAAGGCAGTGAAGGAGAAAATATGAGAAGACCTAGAAGACAGAGGACAGGGCTGAATACACAGGGCAGCAGGAATCAACTTGCTGGGTGATGAGTCAGGCCAAGGTGGAGACAGAACTTGGAATAGCTTAGGGGGTCAAAATAGAGTGATAAGACCTTCTCATGATATATCCAGTTGAGGATGGGGATGGAGTGGATAGCAAAAAACAGGGAGAAGGCAGAAGTACTGAATGAATACTTCTGCTCAGTTTCACAGAGGAGAATGATTGCCGTATTTTCCACAGGGAAAAATAGGGATGGGGAAGTTGGAGATGAGGTAAAAAGCAATAACTGAGTACAGGGAACTCAAGGGGCTCAAGGCCCTTAAGATGAACAAGTCCCCAGGACTGGATGGCATGCATCCAAGGTTGCATAGAGAGCAGGCAGCAGTCTTTGCAATGCCCCAAGCTGACCTGTTCAGCCATGCACTAGACATAGTGGAGGTTTGGCAATAGTGGATGGCAGCTGATGTGGTGCCCCTGCATAAGAGTGGACCAAGAGACGAAACAGGGAATTATAGATCGGTCAGCTTGATATCTGTTTTTGGCAAGCTGATGGAAACCATCCTAAAGGAAAGGTTAGTCAAGTTACTTGAGGCAAACAGGCTCTGGGACAGAAGGCAACACAGATTTATGACACGGAGGTCATGCCAAACTAATTTGGTTAGCTTCTTTGAGGTCTCTAGGGCAGTGGACAAGGGCCAGACAGTAGACATGTGATACCTGGTCTTTAGTAAGTCTTTTGAATCTGTCCTCTACAAAAGGTTGATCAAACATCTGTCAGACATGAAGACAGGGTAGAAATTAAACAGGTGGGTTGTGAACTGCTAGTGGTGGTGGTAGTGGGGAAACACTCTGCGATGGGACAAGTTACTAGTGTGGTTCCTGAGGGGTCAGTTCCTAGGGGGTCCATTTCCATGTGTCCATTAATGACACCAGGGATAGCATCAAAGATGTTATGTCTTATTCAGGACAATACCAAGTTCTGTTGGTGTATGGACTCTGAGGAAAGCATAAGGACCTAGAAAGGATGGAGAGGTGTTCTGGAATCAGGCAACTGAATTTAAGTGCAAATAAGTACAAGGTGATGCACACAGGGAGCAAGAAGCCTAGGTCCGAGTACAGATTTGGGGGGGGGATGAAGGTCACAATCTTGGAGGAGGAGGAGGAGAAGAATCTGGGTATAGCAATTACAAGTAACCTTAACCCTTCAATGCAGTGCAAAAAGGTGGTGGGAAAGATGAACAGGATGCTGGGTTACATATTAAGGGAGGTTCACCAACAGGACTCAGGAGGTCATTCTTCCCATGTACAGGTCCATGGTGTGCCCAAATCTGGAGTACTATATGCAATCCTAGAGCCCCTAGCTCAAGAAAGTCATAAATTAAATGGAGGCAGTGCAGAGGAGGGCAACCAAGATGAAAGAGGGGCAACAGGTTGCCCCATATGAACAGAGGCTAGTGAACCTAAATACATACTCACTAGAGAAGAAGAGAAGAGAAGATAGTGAAGAGATATGATTGAGACCTTCACAGGCCTTAAAGGCTTTAATAATGGCAAAATGTTTTGCAGAAGTGCAAACAAAAACACCAGAGGGCACAACTACAAATTAGTGGGGTGGATGAGTGACAGGAAGGAGGCCAGAAGGAACTTCTTGACTGAAAGGGTGATGGAAGGATGGAACACACTGCCAGAGTGAGTACTAAATCAGAGTTCATTTGTGGAGTTTAAAAGAGGGTGGGATATATAAATGGGAAAGTTTAGAGTGACCGGGGTGGAGCAACAGGTAGCAAACGTGCATGAGCTGCACAGTGGACAGTGGACAGACTGGATAGACATTCAGGCTTTCTGCTGGCATTTCATATGTTTGTATGTACTCTAACCTCTGCTCCGAGCTGTCATCTCAATGCCACAATACCACTGCCAGCAACCCAGTGCAGTATATGGGAACATGATCCATGGACACCCCTTTGGCTTCACCCAGCAGTGGGACATGTTTTCCTTCACACAGATCCAGCAGGGGGACGGGGCCCTCCTGAGAGGTTAACAGAATTATTGGGAAACTGGAGATGTGACTTAGTGAGGCTAAGCGTTCTACTTTCTTTCTCCCTAAATCATCCCTCCAACCTTTTAATGATTTGCAGGATACAGAAAGAAAGCTTTTAAACAGCTTAATCTGCTTCAGGGTCAGTTGGCATTCATCTGTATCCCCCTCCCCCGGGTCATGCCTGAAAATAGGCAGGATTTGTCTAGTGCCAGTACCCGGTCAACAAAAACTAAAACTAAATAAATAAAATGTAATTTAAATTAGATTTAAATTGATTAAATTTTTGAAACAATTGTGACCATTTCTTTAAGGAGCAATTACTGTACACATGGTGCAAAACTGATGAGAAAATAATACAGTGACTCATAAGTAGCTTTTCTAAGCTGAAGAATGATATGCGTGATTTCTGGGCAGGGAGGCTATGTTACTGTCGGTGTCAATGCACCCCTACTAGCCAGCTATAGAACATCACTATTATTGACTGTAAGTGAAGGAGACTCAATCCTTCTCATTTTGGAGGTCAAGATGTAGCCACGGAAACAATGATATTGAAGTGGGGTCTGGCAAAAAAACATGAAAATGGGTGTATGGTCTAATTTTAAAACATCCATTTGTGCCATACAGGTAATTATTATAGCTTTTATGTGTGAGTGGGGTGTGAGAAAAGTTATTCTTGCATGTAAACTCAAAGAATTAGTTTTTGTTGCTGCAAATTTTTCAATTAACAGTATGTCTCACCAGGCCTTAATGTTGGGTAACAGTTCTATAAGTCATGTAAATAATGCTGCAGGCAAAATCACTTGGCAGAAAGAGCGTGAGGTAAAATAGCTACAGGGTACAAAATACCACATGGACTAAATGGTGAAGAGCGGCAGCGTACCCCTGTAGCTGTTGGCTGGGAAGCAGTGATGCAGAGGATAAGACCTGTGCTGGGTGGCAGTCCTCTGAGCAGCTGCTGTGGTTCAGAGGGCAGAGCTGCTGGCAGTGGAGCGTCTGTGTACTGGGGTTTGAATCCCGGTCCCAGATTACCTGTGTATATTTTTTTCTTAAAGTGTTGTGCTGTTCATGACCCCCACCCGCCGATGTGTCTCCCCATCCCAGAATTGCCTCCTTCACGGAGGTAATTATTTTGATATGGAGGGTTCAGGGAGAAGCAGACCCCTCCCCATAATGGGGTGGTGCAGGGGTGGAGACCCCCTTCAAAAGGCAATGTTTTACGTTTCGTGAGCGCTACTATTATATCTCAGTGTTTTAACCAAGTAATGTAAATGTGTCTGATATAGTGACAGCGTATATGTTGCCACACTGTTTTTTGACTGTGGCATATTGACCCTGTGCTCTAATGCTGAAGTGTCTGTGCTCTGCATTGCCATCTGAAAGATCTGAATTCTTGAGTGGACTATGTGCTCTACCATTTAAATGGCTGACAATTGTCTGGGGCTTATTACAAAAGTGAGTTACATAGCTCTTAATGAGGTTGGGAGGGATTTAAGCCACATTTAATGATATACCCATTTTCCCAGATGCAGGAGATGATGTTCTGCCACTGTATAGGTCATTAGTTAGACCACACCTGGAGTACTGCGTGCAGTACTGGCATCCGTATCTGAAGAGGGACATTAAGTTACTGGAGGGGGTGCAGCGCAGACCGACAAAGATGATCAAGGGGCTGGAGGACTTATCATATGAGAGGAGGTTGAAGGAGTTGGAACATGTACTCACTGGAGGAGAGGAGAGAGGGGTGACATAGATTAAAACTTAAATACATGAAAGGAATAAACAAGATGGGTACAGAGGGGCTGTTCAAAGTAAGGGGGGAGGGCCACCAGGGGCCATGATATGAGACTGGAGCGAGGAGGTTCAGGAGGGAGATGAGGAGACACTTTTTTACAGAGAGGGTGGTGGCTGGTGGAATGCGTTACCTGCTGGAAGTGGCATGTAGAACAGTGGACTGCTTCAAACGAGGATGGGACAGGACAAGGGGGATTAATGAAGGGAAGAGTGGAAGAGAGGGCAGCTGCAGAATAAGGGATGCTAGCTGCACATTCGAGCAGACTTGATAGTATCTCTAGGGCCTTTATCTGCTGGCAAATTTCTGTGATGTTCGTGAGCAAGTTGTGGTGATATTAATATTGGAGGCAGGATAGGGAATTTGGGGAATGTAGTGGCATACCCCCATTTCCTCCTAAAAAAGTGGCAGAAATTTGTGGCTGATTAAAAATGGTTCCACAGCCCCACAACTAGAGCTTCTTTTAAATCTAGCCCAGTATGTCCTGTAGTTTTCAGCTTCTGGATAGGAGGAAGTGAAGTGACTCTGGTTTACTACAATAAGAGCATTTTAGAACTTAATGGACTCTGGATTAAAAATAATTGATCAGAGCCTGGTGGACTTAGGTGGTATTTTTAAATTTGCCATCTGACTACTGTTGGGTTAAGGAACACACAGCATAAAAAAGTAGTTCCTATTTTCAGAAATTATATTCGTACCCCAAAGGATCCTTGTTTAACTATACCTGATTAAAAGTTAAAACCGTGAACTTTGTTTCATTTTGTCTTTTTGTCTTTTTAAGGACATCATTGTTTTCAATTCTTTTCATGGAAAGGAATGACGTTTTGACTATGTCACTATGTGAATTCAGAACTTTCAGCACAGTACTGATAGGTCATCACTAGAGTTGCTCAGATACCTCAAAATCCAATCCAAATTAAGATAGTCAGATATTAGTATAATCTGCATCTGGCATCCGATCCTAACATTGGATAACATTGGATTAGGACTGGGATATCCTAAAGTACTAATGTCGTATTATCCTAAATGTAATTTCCCTCACCCTGCAATTAAATAACCCCAGCCCCCACCCAAACTACCTTGTAACCCACAGCCTCCTTCCTCCCCCAAGCCCACTGCTAGTGATAACTTAGTTTTTTTTATAGTACTTTACTTCCTTCTTATACAGTAATAAATAAAGCTAATACAGTACTACTGGTGAACTGCCCCACCCCTGCTAATCATAATTGCCTCCCCATTCTGGCACAAGAAAGAACTCCCCTCACATCCAACACATCTACTAGTTCCCTCCTCCCACCTCTCTCACACTGATTCCAAAGTATTGGAACGCTCTGAGTCATGTGCTTGAGCTCACTCATCAGGTCCCACGGTGGAGTGGCTTGCACTTGTCTTCAGTTGGTATGTAGTAATGAACAGACATCCTCCTTGAGTAGTGACATTCAGTCAGTGAGGTGCTACTGCTATAGGAGGACACCTTTTCATTCATATGAACTGTAATGAAGACAAGCACAAGCCGCACCACTGTGGGACCTGAGTGATACAGTAACCTGACTCAAACATTCAAGTACTTCTGGTGTCATCGGAGGAGGGAGAGATTACTAGACTTGTTGGGTGGTGGATTATTTCTTGAATTGGGTAAGGAATGGGGACTTTGTGGCTTGTGCCAGGGTTACGGGCAGTTATGATTAGCAGGGGGGTACATATAGTACAGCATTGTCTCTATTATAAGGAGGAAGTAAACTACAATAAAAAAACAACAACCAGTGCAATAAGGCATACAGTAAGGCATGGAGGATGCGGAGGGTGTATTGGGAGGGTTTCTGATATCCAGAGAAGCAAAGTGATTCTACCACTATACAGATTGCTGGTGAGGCCTGAGGAACCAGGAATACTTTGACCAGTTTGGGAGCCCTCACTTGAGAGAAAGGACATTGACAGGCTGGAGTCAGTGCTGAGGAGGGTCACAAAAATGTTCCAGGGCCAACAAAGCAGATCCTTTGAGGAAAGTCTGGTGTGGCCTTAGATCTGTACTCTCAGGAGGCCAGATGTGAAACGGGAGACATCATAGACTCATACAGTATGTTTCTTTTTATTTCATTAATTTGTTTATGTTCCTGTTCACTAGTTGGCCCCATTCGCTTGGCCACTCCAGCCCCATCACCCTGGCATACCCCAGGACTTACCTTTGTCTAATGTGTGCCCCCAAACATTTTCCCCTCTGGCCAGAGTGATGGGGCACCCTAATTCCCACCACGGAGCATATCCAGTTGTGAGAGGCGGTGCCTATGTAGCCAGGTGTGGGGACTGAAAGTGGCCAGCATCATCTAGACAATCGAGTTTATCATGCTTTCTCCCATTGCCCCAAGATGTCAGCAGCAAGGATTTTCAAGCATACAAACATGCACAATGCAGTACCAGCCGATGTCCTTCCATCCACAAGCCAGGCCCTACTGCACTGTCATCTGTGGTCACAGAGATTGTAGTATGGCACCTGAGCTGACTTTCCTCCCTTCCCTGAGGAGGAGAGCATCATTGAGGACACTCAGTCATCCTCCCCGACCAGTCCTCAGTGACACAAGGTAATTCCCGAGCTCCGGTCATCTGCATCATAAGTGGTAGCTCTTCCACTGTGTTGATGGGCCAGCCATGAGAATACAGTGTAAGTTTCTGAGGGGGATAAACAAGATGAAAAGTGAATACCTATTTAACTAGGGATGCAGTCATGAGAGGGCATGATTGGAGGTGGCAGTTAATTCAGGAGGGACTCAAGAAAGTTCTTCACTGAGAGGATGGTGGTGCTGTGGAACAGATTGCAGGTAGAGGTGGCAGGGACTGGTACCCTAACTGGGTTCAGTCACAGTTGGGACACAGCATGAGGGCTCATAGTCTCATGGGGGGAACTAGTGGGGGAGGGTTGTTGGTTGGGGACAGAGGGGGATAACCCCCCCCCAGAAAACTAGGTCTTGGATGAGGTAGTGTAATGTGTGTAGACTTAGTGAGCCACCATTCTCTTTCCTCCAACAGGTTCTGTTTTTACGATTCTGATATAGAGTAGTAGGCATGCTGTGGGATGGGGAATGACTGAACTAGCCAGAAACTGAGTATTATTTTCATAACCCAAATTATGAATGAGAAGCTAAGAGGGGGGCCTTTGACAATTAGTGACATTTTGGGGAATTTGGGGTGCTTTGAGAAGGGAAGAGTGGTGTTAGAGAAGATGTGACAGGCTCCTGGAACTCATTTTTTTCAAACAAAATCACTCTGTGAGAACAGGGGAGGATGCAGAGTAGCTGGGGTGGGGAAGTGGGTGGCCATGGGACTAACCCAGGCCACCTTCAGTATGAAGAGATGAAAGTTTTTTGATATTTTCTTAACAAAAATATTTTGGCTGAATATGAATAACTATTAATGAATAGGCAAGTTGAGAGGTGTGGATTAAGAACACTTGTCAGCTATTCAAAAAAGTACTCACACGCCCATAATTTATTTTAGTTTTTGATAACTGGGTGATTGCACTAGACACAAGAGTTACTATTTTCAGACACAACCCGGGAGGTTACAACATAGCAAGCAGAAAAACAGAGCAACAATGTCAAAATACAACATACTGGAAATACAGGAGTATAAGTCTAACCAAATAATATTTCAGACTCAGCCATAAACAAAGAGCAGTAGGTTTTTAGACATCACATAAGTGCAACAAGTTACTATTTCTAAAAACTAGTGCATAGACAATGTTATGCAGTCACAAGCTTCAAGGGATGCTGTATGCAAGGGAGAAAGAGGCAGAGTGGAATGTGAGAGAGACAGCAGGGGGGCAGCATGGAAATTGAAAGAGGACCACGGAGAGAAGAGAGTGGAAAATGTGTGTTGTTGTGAGATAGCATGCCTTGGGTGGTTTAAAGCCCAAGGCATATCTGGGTGCCATCATGTGTTAATACCAGTGGACCCTGGGAGCAATGAAGCCACAATTGGGATAGTTCATCAGTGAACAGAGCAGTGAAAAAAGTAGTGTGGCCTTAGTACTGGGAGTGAAGGCTGCTCTGTGTGAGTGATGTGTCAGCAGTGCAAGCCACCAGAACTGGGAGTTGTGAAGCTGAGTCTGGGTTGGTGACACTGAAAAATTGAGCAGTGAAACAAAACTGGGAAAGCAGTATCTGAAGTAGAATCGAGATCACAGGAGTGAAACTGCCAAGTAAGGAACAAAGTCAGTGAGGTCTATGGATGTTTGAGAATTAGAGCCATTTTAGGTATACTGCGCAATTAGTAGTTTTGGCAATTTGTTGAGACATATTATTCTTTCTGCCATTGGTGGGCTATATATGGTAAATAGGAGGGACTGAAAAATGTTGTAGTATGGTAGTAAGCTTTTTTTTTGATATGTGACTTGCTGAAGTGAGAAATTCTTTGTTTTGGGCATATCTATATTGTAATGCCATTGCAACCATGTTAGACATGGGAGTTTCCCTAACAGAAATAATTATATGAAATACTTTCATGCTGCACACATAAAACTGTGATATGCCTGCTGCAAGCATGATTTAAATGTTAAATTGGAACTGACTGCATGCATGTAACATATGTACAGCAAGCAAGTGTGGAAAGCATGCTTGTTATGTTAAACTTGAACAGACTGCATGCATGTGGTATGCATGCAAAAAGCAAGTGGTCACTGATAACTGCACACAGAAAGGTTAAGTGACTTGCTCAGGATCACACAAAATACTATACAAGTGGGAGTTGATGAGATTCAAACCCATGTTTTCAGGTCTCCAAGTCTTCTGGTTTGCAGTTAATTGCTTTTAACCACTCAGCAATACTGCCTGCACACATATGGGTTGGTTGTACTTCAGTACAAATCTGACTTCATTTGCACACAAATAGCATGCTTATAGCCACTGTTATACTTTTTAATTTTCTTGTGTCCCCACTTCTCAGCTGCACAGCTAAACAGGAGGCAGTATGGCACAGTGGTTTAAGGCTCTGAGCTGCAAATCTGGAGACCTGGGTTTGAATCCCACAGCCCCCCACTTGCATACTGTGTGACCCTGAGCAAGTCACTTAACTTCCTTGTGCTCCCAGGTTGCACCTGCAAACAAGCTTTCAGCTTAGTGTGTCTCACCTGGTAAAATAATTGGTAAAAAAAAAAAAAAGAACTATAGCACATAGAGTGATGGAAACACTTGTGGTTCTTCCCATTCCCAATACACACATTACCCACAAAACTACTTAATTATTTCTTTATTACTTAATTATTTCTGTCTGGCCTGTAATCGTACTATTTTCTCTCCATAGTTTTGAATGCTTCCACGCAAACTGTCTTTAAGGGGCAAACACAAAAGTAGTAATAATCCAACACCCACCCACATGACCTGTTCCTCCTCCCCATGCACACACACTGTAACAGGAGTGGCCATGCTGCTACAGACAACCCAAGTGTTGATATAAGTCAAGGGTCTCTTACTTGAGTACTAGGGAACCAGAGGCAGGTCTTTAAGAGATCATTATTTAGTTCATGGTGCAGCGACCACACCAGGAAGTGGGCATGCTCATGTCATAAATGGTAAACAAAACAAGAAGCTGAGGACTGGCACCTTCTGCCAAGGCTATACAGGAGCATTTTCCTCCATGTTTAGTAAATAAAAAACAGCCACAGTAGTAGAATGATGTGGGATGTAGGAGGAAGTGTACCACGCAGTGAGGGAGCGGGAAGCTTGAGCTTGAGATTGACCACCATTGTTTGTGATTCTTGAATAAAGCTATGGATTTTTTACTGCAAGCTACTTCATCCTGGTGAGTCCTTGCTCAGCTTACTACATCATTCTACTACTGTGGCTGTTTTTTATTTACTAAACACGGAGGAAAAAGTTCCCTTATAGCCTAGGCAGAAGGTGCCAGGCCCCAGCTTCTTGTTTAGTCTTTAAGAGATGATGTCCTTGGGTCAGAGTGCTGGGGCATACCCCCTTGAAATGAATGAAGTTATTTTTTATTACTATTTTATACATTATGAGGGTGAGTTGGAGAATAATGAAGGCCACTGTTCTACTAAGATGGCCCTTGTTGTTAGCCGAGTGGTGGCTTTCATTAATCTCCAACGGTCCATCAATAATGTATAAAATAGTAATAAAAAATACTGCCATCCATTTCCATGGTGCACATCCCTGCAGTCTCCCTTGCCCTATGTCGTAATGTGCCTGAGTTTAGGAATGTGGAGGCCAGCTTCACTTGGGGTTGGGCATAAGCTTGATCATAGTGGGGCTCCAATAGTCTGTGCATACCATACTGCTCAACGGTCCCTGAATGCAAGGGACAGCCCTCATTTTACCCCCTTAAAACTGCTCTGCTCCTCATCCATCCCTAATGGAAAACATGCTGCTCACACCGAGGAAATCCTGTAAATTTAGACTTTATGGCGGGGGTGCCATTTCAGATTTCAGCAGGGGGGGAGCCAACAACTAGTGGAGACCAGGTGCTAGTTAGCCCCTAGGTGACAAGCTCTAGAGTGTCTGGAACATCTCTAAAAGGTAAAACTTATTTGTTGTTACTGAAAACTGGTATGCAAATCAGGAAAAAATCAAATGTATAAGATTCATCTGTCTGTATCCTGGAGCAGTGCATCAGATTTGGGATTAAGCCCACCCAGTTATTAACCAATTATTTTCCTGGCTGACGTTCTGCCCCCCTCTAAAAAAAAGTCCTGATTTCTCTCCCCAACTCCATTCCATTCATTACCCATCCCATATGGATTATGAAGCTGCCCAAAGGTGCAGAAATGTGAAAAATACATCAATATTTCAGTCCTTCCTCCTTCCCCAATCCCCATGTAAAAAGAAAAATCTACTTTTACTTATGCGTCAATTTGGCCAGAACCTGCAGCCTGGACTGGTGTGCTACCATGCCATTTTTTATGTCCCCTCCTCCTCCATCCTTCAGCCAGAAGCTGGATGCCAGAATCAAACATCCCAGGTACCCAACGTGGTCCACATCCAAGTCACCTCATCAACCAAACCCACCCATCCTGTGTGTCTTTCTTCTTGCTTGGCTGCTGCTGTGGCTGCTGCTGCAGTGCACTAATCAAGGGTTATGAAGGCCGTCCACACCACTGTTGCCAATGCTGCTAGGCCTAGCTTGCTACCATGGGGGGTCTGTACTGTTTTTTTTATTTTTCTGTGAAGCAAGCCTAGTAGAGTAATTAGGTCATCTAGTCTCAAGTTAGCTTCTAGCTCACCATCTGCCCCTTCTGCCATCAGGGAAGACTCGCTAATAAGAGTAGACCAACAAAAGTATGCCACCACAGCACTGCTGTTGAGAGCTCAGTGATCACTGAGTCCTCCAAGCTGTAGTGTGCAGCCTGTTTACTCTATGGCAGGAAAGACAGTGTCACACTAGCATGATTCAGGCTCTTTCTTGGCTGGAGCTCCTCCATGTCATGTGTGATGGTGCCACCACTAATAGGTGGAAAGAGTGGACAACACAATATGGACACAGTTGAGTCAGGAGAGCAACTGCAGCATGAGCACACACAGGCTGGGGGAAGGATACTTACTGTACAAAAGATTAAATCCAACTCTGCCATCAACATTTATATATCAACTATAATGCAATTTTTGCCAAACCATAAGAACAACCTAGGCATAAATGCAGTGGGGGGGGGGCTATTACTCCCTTTGCTCTACCTAAATGACACCCCTGCTTTATGGTGGAAATTCATTCTCAGGTGCTAATATTGGTACAAGTAAATACAATGGTTTCCACTGTGTTTTGAGGTACTGTATCTCCATGTTTCAGGATGTGTCCTGATCATCGTGAGGGTTAGTGCCCCTCATTGTCCCTCATTTTGAGTGTCATGTCCCTCATTTCAGTCACTAAATGTGAGGTATGGTGCATGCCTCCAAGACCCTACTCAGCACAAATATTGCTTGGTCATAGTATATACTCCATACAGAATGACAAAGGGAAAGTAAGTGAGCCAAAATGGTCATGGAGAAATGCATTTGTAGCACTAAATATTCATAAGGGGATTTGCATGGCCCAAAACAAAAGGTTCAGGCTTCACACACAGAGGCCCCTCTTCACACATCTGGAATGGGGGATGTTGGCTGAGTATATCCTAGGCATTTAATGCAGTAAGCAAACAATATTTTACAAATTAATGGTGATTTAATGACAAAAATCAAAAGCCCTTAAACAACTTGCAAAAGGATCAGAATTAATGAGTTTACCTAACTTTAATGGGATCTGAATGAAAATGCATTTTAATGGCTCTAATTACTGGCAGTAGTATAAGAAATAGAAAATTATGTGTTTTATTAGATGAGATTTGCACCAGTTTAGCTTCTGCACATATGGCAAGCATGCAACATGTGAACCTGATATGACTTTTAAATGATGTTCACACCAGCTTAACTGCTAGTGGCACTCATGTCAAGCATGAAACACATGAGCGTGATGTAATTTTTAGAAGATGTTCACACCAACTGACATGCTGCACACATTTCAAGCTTGCAGCATGCGAACCTCATTTGCTTTTTAGACTTGGTTCGCTTATGTTCACTTTGTGTTTGTCAACCACATGCAAATATTGCACAATTAAGCATGTGGCATGCATTCTGCATGTACACAGCACACTTGTATTTCTGTAAGGGTTATGGTAGTATAATAGGTTGATGGCTCAGTTTGGAGGCTGAGAACTGGATGCACTTTCAGACTTCCATTAGTGCTGTGATAATAGCACTGCTAAAACTACCTCTCAGCCAATCAGATATTCAGTATTTTACCTATTTTTCATTTGCATCATAAATATGTTTCCTTGAGCTGAAATATACATGTTTATTCCTCCTGTGATGTGTAATGCTTCTTGGACTTTTAAACACAGTCTGAAAGGATCAAAATGCTACGTTTGTTTTGCTCTTCAGCTATTTTGTCATTTGCTGCATGAAATACAGCTCTATTATTTTACATGTTTGGGAGTAAATAATGAAATTCTGTATCCATTAACTTCTCTTGGATTATAGCCTGCTATGTGGGCATTGCTGAACTTAATTGTTCACAACTATCAAAAGATTCTAATGGGTGATTTGATTTTGAATGCAAATGACTGTCTCCACTGACAGAGTCTGATCTGAGCACACTTCTCTTTAGTCATAATTTTAAAAGGAAAACTTGACCAAGCCTGTGTGGGGCTCCAAGGCAGCTACTGAACTATGCTGTCTGATCTGCAGAGCATCAAGATAACATTTAGTAAGTTGCCAGCAAACTCTTAAGTCAGACACTAATCCTTTATCTTGATTTCTAGAGAAGCAGCTTATGTTCCATTTTAATTAGAGGGTTTGGCTGAAAACAAAGCTTTCATTGATTAAAGCAACAAGTGTTCGTTATTTTGCATGTAGCAACCGTGCATAGTTTTTGTTTCTACAATTGTGTTGATGTCATTCCCAAAACATGCATTTTCACAATTGTAATATTTCATTTGCAGCAACTGCTATCAGAAGTGAAAATTCAAATGGATAATCCTATCAAAGGAGTTTATGTTAGTGCAACTGCTATCTGCCCCAATGGAGCAAGACATCCAGGCACAGAAGGGTGCACAGATGTGAAAGCCAGTGATGAAGTAAGCTGTTTGGTTTGGGCATACTGTATTTCAAATGCAGTTTACGGTTAAAATGATGTACCATATGGATCATGTTAAAGGTCTTTGTCAATAAGCTGCCAAAGAGTCTGCAACAAGTTAATGAGTAGCCTTGCTGGAATTCAGTGCATTTATGTTCATTTGAAAAATGAGTTGATAACGAGTGCATTTCCAGCTCATAAAGTAAATTTAATATAAAACAGCTCATTAAATGTTTATAAAAAAGACATTTCATTTGAGCTATGTCACAATATCCATTCTCTGCTAAAATTAGAACTCTACAAATTGACAGATTTAAAAGCTTTATAAAACCTATTTTTGAAAAGAATAATTTCAACAAATTAGTGAAAAAGTTGCCTTTAAAGTTTGCATGTTACTTTGTAGTACAGTGTAGATCAAAAAAACAGAAAATGGAAACACTCTTTCAAGTGCAACACAGGGTCAATATATTATATTTTTTGTGTGTGACCTACAAGACAGAAGGATTCATTCTAATTTAGAATGTAACAGGCACTAGGTTCTGGATTGATAAACTGCCCATCCATAGGTATAGAGATTTGAAGGAGAACTAATAATAATCTGTATGCAGGTGTGATGATCCATTTAGAATAAACTCTATTTTGCAAGGGTGGTCTGGCCAAGAAATTATAGCGCTAAGGAGAGATAATGAGCCAGACAAAGTGGAGGAAATATGTCTGTATATGGCAATGTGCCACCAAACATTCCTGTCCATTGTATCATCCAGTTCAAACTATACAAGTTTTAATAGTGAAATTGCCATGTGTAGGAAGTGAGGGAGATGAAATTAATTAAAATAAGGACTTTGCAACAAATTGAATTGAGGAGTCCTGAGGACACAGGGAATCTGATGGCCTGAAAAGCAAGTAAGAGGAGGTTGAGGAGGCGAATGGGTCATAGGTCTTGGAGGAGGCGGGAACTAGAGCTGGGAACAAATAACAAGGATATGATGACATGCACTCACTTACCAGACAATATGTCAGTCACTGTCACAAACCCACCACCACCATCACTTGATGATTGAGGGTGGAATTGTGATGCTATTTCCAGTGGAGCACAAGCTAAACCTGCCAGAGCAGTCAAAACTGGGGATGGGCAGATGGAGAGGGAATAGCATGATCACCACATTTTTGACTGATAACAAAGCACTGCCAGTTATACAGTCTCAGCCAAAGACATGGTCAGATATTTCCTGAATTTTTTGTGATATTCCTAGAGAAATCGCCTGCTTTCTGCATTTCCACAGAAGGGGCGGCAGAGAGAAACTCTTTAGAAATGTTGCAAACTATCTGGAAATCTCTGACCATGTCTGTGACTATTACTGTAATGGTAGGCAAGGCTGCACCCCCCCACACACACCACCACAACCCAAGGCTGTTACAGTCAGCAGTGCTGTGCTGTTATGACTGGGGTATCCTGCACCACATACCCACAAAAACATACACATTAACGGCAGAAAGAGGCCCACTTTCCCATACAATGTATCTGGCCCTATAGAATGATGCAAATGCCCTAGTGGTTACTTATTACCGCTCCCACCATATCATCCTCACTCAGCTATCCTCCCCAGCCCCATATGATGTTCCCACCCATGCTTGAATTACTCCATTGATTTGGCACAGACTTCCCACTCTGGCAGCATGTTCCACTTATCTTCCACACTTCCTTTAAAATATATTCTTTCTGACATCCTTCCTGCATACCCCTTCCTCCAGCTTCTTCGACTTCCCCATTATGCTCATATTTCCACTCATTGACAATTACCCAGTGTCCACTTTGAAAGCTTCATTCTTGTCCTGCTCTCCTCCTAGTCTCCAGTGTATTTACGTTGATCTCCTCAAGCCTCTCCATGAATGACTTCTCTTGCTGCCCCTGAATAACTTTTTTGCCTTCTCTGCACAGCCTCAACCATGTCCCTATCCTTTTTGAGTGCAGACTCCAGAACTGCATGTAGTTCTCCAAATGCATCTGCATCAGGAATCTGTACAGGGGCAGGATCACTTCCTTCCTTCCTTCCTTCCTTCCTTCCTTCCTTCCGCTACTCATCCCCCTGCCTATGCACCCCAGCATCCTGTTTGCCTTCTCTACTTCTCTGTTGTATGGTACAGACTGCTTAAAGTTGTCTGCTAGTAGAACTCTTAGATCCCTGTCCTCTCTAGTTTTTGCTAGTGCTACATCTCCCATCCTGTATTCCATCTTCAGGTGCCTGACCACAGTGTGCATAACTTTGCACTTCATTTGCATTTAATTTGGGTTGCCCAGCCCTTGACAATTTCTCCAGTATCCTCAGATGTTCCCTTATCTTCCCTCAATGTCTGATCCCCTCATCACTATCCAGTCTACTGCAGAGATCTGTGTCATCTGCAAAGAGGCACATCTTCCATTGGGTCCCTTCCTTGACATTTCAAATAAAGATGTTGAAAAATACTGGGCCTCAGACTGATCCATGGGGAACCCCACTGATGACTTCTCTTACCATTGAGAATTTTCCATTTGAGACTACTTGCTTTGTTCAGCCAACCAGCCAGTTCTGGACTCATCCTGTAATCTTGTGCTCTGACCCGGTGTCCTTCAACTTCATAAGCATTTTTCAATGTGAAACAGAGACACAATGTTTGCTTTAGTCCAGATATAGTACATCCACTGCCTGTCCCTTGTCTAGCATGGCACTGCCTTCATGAGTCAGTTAAAGAAGTCAATCAGATTTGTCTGACATGACCTGCCCATGGTGAATCCATGCTGTTTTTTGTCCCATAATGCATTAGAATCCAGAAATTGCACCATCCTTGCCTAAACAGTGGCTTCAAACAATTTACTCATTATAGACATCAGACTGACTGGTTTATAGTTCCATGTTCATTCCTGTGTCTGCTCTTTTGTGGAGGTACTAAACCAGCTGCCCCCAATCCATTGGCACTGCTGCAGTTTCCAGTGAAATATTAAAAAGGTTTGCCAGTGGGGTGGCCAACTCCCATGACATTTTGTTTAGCGCTGTGGAGTATAACCCATTTGGGATGATTGATTTGTCAATCTTCAGAGTGCTCAGACCCTTCAGCACTGTCTCCTTAGTAATCTATTTCATATTAAATTTTACCCCTACCATTTTAGTGTTGAGACTACATTCACATTGGCAATCACTGTCTGATGGATGTGTACAACAACTCGATCTCTATGGATTTAAATACTAGCTCAACATGACCCTTTGCCTGGAGTTCTTGATTAAATTTTGAGCAAATATTTTAGTTTTTCTACATCCCAGCACAAAAAAGGTACTGTTCCCTTACCTCCTGAGATAGGAGGAAGTGGAAGATCAGGAATTCTGTCTTAGCTGTATTCATATGATATCCAGAATCTGTACCATAGGAAACCAGGTTCTTAAATACTGTAGGGAGTGACTTATTAGACTCATTTAAATGTAGAAGCACATCATCAGCACATAATGCCACATGGTGCTCCTCTCTGCCCAGCTGTTCTCCAGAGATGTTCATGGACTGTCAAATGGCCTGGGTCGGAGGTCAATGTAGACCATGAAAAGCAGAGGAGAGAGAGGGTGTACCCATGTCTGGTACCTAGGTGGAAAAGGGAAACTGTCTTGAGACCTTTACAGAGGTTGTGGGGCCTTATGTATGTTCTGCAGGAGTTGGTTGGGGAAACCAGGAATCCCTCCATGTCCAAGACTGCATAAAGGAGAGGCCAGGAGACTAGGTCAGATGCCTTCTCAGCATCAAGGCTTGGGAAGATGGAGGGGTGGTGGCACCTCTGCATCTCATGGATAATGTGTAATGTCCATTTTGTGTTGTTAACTATTGTCCTATAGCAGACAAACCTGGTTTGATCAACTGCCACCAGGTGGGGAGGACTATCTGCAGCCTGTGGGCCTTGATGACCATTAAGTACATATAGTCAGTATTAAGGACCAATATAAGCAGATAGGAGCTTCACACCAGAGGTTTTTGTCTAGCTTTGGGATCACTGAAATTGCTACCTAAGCTCAAGTTGGTAGAGGATGTCCTCCAGTCACAGCATCATTGATTGCCTAAAGAAATGGGGTAGGATTTGCTCTTTGGTAGCCTTACAGAATTCTGCCCCATACCATCCCAGCCCTGGGCCTTCATGGTCTTGAAGCATCTTATGGCTGCATCCACCTCTCAAGCCGAGTTTGGGTCTCTGAAAGGGGCACCTCTGGTTATCAGAGAGCTTTGGTAGAGTTAGGTTGCCCAGGAAGGAGTCAATGGACCCCTGGGGTCCAAGCTGTTCTGGAGTATATTTATTTATTTAACTCTAGGATTACAAATACCTTTGAGCAGGAACTGCTCATTTACAAAGGTTCCACATCATAGGATGTAGGGAAAACTTACATACAAAGGTTGACAAGAATAACAGACTTTAAACAAGGCAACGACTAGGTTTGAGGATACATTTCTACTTGGAGTGAGACAACGTCAACAAGAAAATGCAGGATAAAAGGTGAGAAATGACAAGTGAGCAATGGAGTTAGGGAAGGAAGGGTAAGTGGGAGCAGAAAGTAGAAGACTGGCTGAGGAGCCATTGTCTGAGGGGAAGGGGTAGAATGGATGTGAGTCTGATAGTGGTAGGAGGGTACCCACATCCAATAAGTGCCAAAGGAAGAGGGTGGTGTGGGCAGGAAGAATAGGCACAGGAAGGGAGGGAAGAAGGGAGGGTGGGAGAGATGTAGGAGGAGGGAGCAGGAGCCAGAGTATTGCAACCCTAGGGAGGTTACAGGACAGCTTGGGCCAGGAAGGGAGGAGAGGTGAACCTCTTAGTGGAAACAATCGCATTGACTGGTTGACATGAGGTGCTGTCGGAGTTGCTTTTTGAAGGTGCCAAGCGAAGCAGCAGAAGGTGTTTCTTTGTTGAGCGAGTTGTACCATAGTGGGGCTCTGTAGGCGAAGAACCTTTGACCCATGGTGGTCCAGCATCTGACGACCTAGTAGATTTGGTGTTGTGTATTTCTGGTATGCTGAGTGCTGTTGTTTATAGTAAGAAGCTTTTCAACACCTGGGGCAAGTGCCCGAGGAGAACCTTGTTGGCTACCAGACAGGTCTGGTATTGGATCCTGCTGTGGAGTGGTAGCCACCAAGTCTGAGCATATAGATCGCAGGTTTGTGTTAGACGGGCAGTGCCCGTAAGGAGTCAGCAAGATTTGTTAAGTGCCATCGATATCCTGCGAAGGGGAGTGGGGGAAACTGAGCCGTAGATAACTAGTCCATCATCAATGACTGAGGTGACAGAGCTGTTAATCGCCAGTCTTAGGGCATCAGCTGTCATGCAATGTTTGTGTCTGTGGAGAAGGCCTAACCATATATTCATGGCTTTTGCGACATTATTGATGTGCCGTGCAAAGGAGAGGGACCCGTCCAGGGTGGTGCCAAGGTACTTAAACTCTGGAACTGGTTCGAGTGTGATCCCTGCTTGGTTCCTGGTAGTTAGGGATCGAGAGTTATGCTTCCTTCGTGTATTGCAGAAAGACATAACTTTTGTTTTGCTATAGTTCAGGACCAATTTGTGTGAACTGAACCAGTCTTCAGTGCTCTTGAAGTCACGCTGTAGCTGCCCCTCCAGTAGATTAATATCATAGTGATTTGTGTATATGACAGTGTCATCAGCATTGAGCAGTATGTTCTGGTGGCAGATATTTGGGAGGCTGTTCAGGAAGAGACTGAAGAGCAGTGGACCAAGAATGGATCCCTGAGGGACTCCAAAGAGGACTGGGCTTTCATTGGAGATGACATCGGCAAGTTGGACCCTGCCTCCGAGGTAACTTGCAAACCAGGGCAAAGCATCTTTGAAGAGACCGATATTTAAGAGTTGCCTGAGTAGGAGAGGGTGATTTACGGTGTCAAAGGCTTTAGTTAGATCAATGAACACAGCCTCCACACAGTTACCTTGGTCCAAGGTGGCATGGGTGAAGTCCGAAAATTCCAACAGTGCAGTGGTGGTGCTGTGCCCTTTTCTAAAGCCATGTTGTTCAGGGCATTGGATTTTGCTTTTTCAAGGTACTCAACTAGCTGGTCCAAAACTATTCACTCAAGAGCTTTGGATAAGGGCAGGAAGATGGAGATAGGCCTGTAGTTTGTGTGCAGTGCCCTATCTCCACTTTTGTGAACTGGTGTAATTGTCACCTGCTTCCAAATGGTTGGAAATGGAGCAGTCCTGAGTGATAAGTTGAATATCTTAGTTAAGAGTTCTAGGATTTCTTCTAAGACCAGTGCACACAGCTTCATATCGAGGGAGTCACAGCTGTAACTAGTACTGCTGATAGCTTTCAGAATGTATTTTCTGGCAAGAGGCACTGGGATCACCTTGAAGTAGAATTGCAGTGCTGTGTGAGGGTGTGGTGCCTTGTCAGCTTGGTAACTTGTGGAAGGGGCATCGAAGAAGTCTGGTGGGAGGACACTGCCCAGATTAGAGAACGCATTGTTAAAGGTGTTGGAAATTGTAACAAGGTTGGTCATTGGTGTACCATTGATATTGAGCATTGTGGGTGGATTCTTGGGGTCCTTTCCAGTGTAGTTTTTCATGTTATGCCAGAATTTTTTCCCGCCCCCCCAGGTATTGGTGAATGCTTCCCTGAAGTATTTCCTTTTGGCATTCCTTACTGCTCAAGTGCAGTCATTCCTAGCTGCTTTGAATTTTTGAATGTCTCCTGGCTTACCAGTGGCTCAGGCGCAGTGCCAAAGATGATCTCTTTGTTTAAGATGAGTAGTTAGCTCAGTGGTTATCCATGAGTTTGCCTTTCCTTTTACCTTCATCTTTTTCACTGGTGCATAGATATCGCAGGCTACAGAAAAGTGGTTGATGAATAGGTCCAGGACTTGACCAGTATCATTGGTTGAGTCAAGTGCAGACCAGTCCAGACTGCGCAGATGTGTTTTGAGCATTTCAAGTTACCCTGGCTTTAACACCCTGGTATAGATTATTTTAGGAGGGGGGCTTGATGAATTTGTTAGTCCAGGTACAGATTAAGGGAGAGTGGTCACTTATAGTGTCAGGGAGAACTGTGACCTTTGAGATTCACTCAGGGCAATTTGTCAGTATCCAGTCTAGTAGTGTTTGGGACCCAGTTCTATAATTGTACATGGTAGGGGTGGGTACCATTTGTGAGAGGTGCTGTGCCATGACAGCGTCCTTGTAGGAGCTGGCCTCTGGTGATAGCCAATTTATATTGAAGTCACCCAGTATTATTGTTTCTGAGTTATAGCATAGTCCCCTGAGGTACTCCATGACTCTGGTGAAGCCAGTGGCATGGTCCTTTGGGGGTAGGTAAACCGCAGCTATGGCAAGTTCTTTATTATGTGCCCAAAGGAGGACTTTAATGGTGAGGATCTGTGAGGAGGTGCCATTGTTGGAGGGTCGAAGGGTCGAAGGGCATGCGCCATCATACTATCCCTCAGGTAGATAGTACAGCCCCCTCCATGCTTAGTGATTCTGTCTTGCCTGAAGATATGGTATTCAGGGATAGTGACTGAGGCGTCAGGTATTTTTGGATTTAACCATGTGTCGACAACAGAGAGGATGTCCAGGTTGTGTTGCTGTACCCAGGTTTGGAGGATATCAAGTTTATTGAGGCTACAGACATTGATAGATGCCAGCATGAGAGATCCCTCCTTCTGGATTAGAGGGTGGGGGGACAGTCCAGGTGGTTCCGGGTTCGGATGGACATTGCCAGAGATCAGAAGCAGCAGTAGTAGAATTCTGAGGAGGTAGGTTGTGAGCCTTTTGCAGGCTAGCTTAACTGTTGGGCATTTGCTTCTCACGGCACTGCGGGTCAGCGGCTGCCCTGTAGTAATGTGGAATGTTATCAGTGGGGTATATAGGGATTGGTAGGAGCAGAAAGCTTGAGTAATATTATGGAGTTTTGATTGACAGGACCAAGTGATTGGGTGGTTTATGGCTGTGATTGCCACTGTGCTGCATTGTTTACAGATTTGGTATGTTAATAGATGTGAGGCTTTTGCTCGTACTTCATAATAGTGCTGGTGGAGAAATGTAAGGGCTGTTTTTGTCTGGTGCAGGCAGTGGGCATCCAGGTCCACCTTTACTTGTTTGACCTATGGAGATACTGAGGAGTACCCTTGTTGGTGGGCCACCAGCAGAAAGTGAACCATGTCATCCAGCTGTTGTTACCATTCGCATCTCAATTTGGTATGGGCAGAGCTGTATTGTATGATGTCTCTACGTAGTATGGTTTTGAGGGTGTCCCAGCAGACAGAGCATGATATGTGTATGGTGGCATTGTCCCAAAGGACCTCTTCAATTTTGACCTGATGGTAGTCCTTGAAGGCATTTTCCCCCCTCGGGTAGTATGGGTTAAGACACCAGCAAGTTTCACCCTTCCAGTCCAAGGTCCCATCAACTAATTACTTGGGCATGACCTAAGCAGGCAATATCACACAACCTCCAGTCAACTAGGCTGGAAAGGTTTGCCATCTGTGTATAGCAGTGATCAATTCTAGAGTATGTGCCATGCACTGAGGAGTAATGAGTATAATTTTGTGTTCAGGAATGTAAGAAACCCCAGGTGTCCCAACTATCCCGCCTCCTGAGGGAAGCATTATGGGCCACTGGCTGCTTCAGTGGGGAGGGGTTAGAGGAGTCCCAGCTGGGGGCTGGGACAATGTTAAAGTCTCCTGTGAGCAGGAGGAGCCCCTTTGTCATCATCATCATTTTGTCTAGAATCTGTTTCTAGCTGTTAGGGTGTTGGCCCCTTGGGGGAGGAACAGAATGGCTAGCATAACCTCGACATTATTGAGGAGGCCCTGTTCATTGGTCAGGTGCCCCTCCTGGCCTACCAGGTTTTGGTGGCATGAAATGGGCTGTGTTGAGGGATGAGAATTGCCTCTCTTCCGTTCCTGTCATCTCAAAATAAGGAAGAGAATACTAAAGTGGAGCCAAACTTGATGATTTTCTCATGCTCTGAGTTGGACAGATGTGACTCCTGCACATAGATAAGGTCTGATATTTTTTTTTAATATACATCATTATCCTTGGCCTTTGTTGGTGTTGTTGAGCCCATTAACATTTAATGAAAATAACTGTATGTTTTGGGCCATCATGTTGACTGAGAGTGAAGGAGAATAACCCACCCCTCCCCACTCCCCGAACCCCCAAATCCACCACTCTGCTTCATTCCACACCAGACATTTTGCAAGAAAATTCAGGCACATTTTAACTGGGGACAGTGTAACTTTGAACCATAAGACTAAGGGTTCAGGACTGGGCCATAACCTAGGCCAGAAATGGAGGTAGGGGAATCTAAAATCATAATCATGAACTGGGCTTGACAGTGCCAACTGGGCATGGTCATGCCAACTATTTAAACAGTGAGCTTCCATTTGCATTGGTCTGTATCAAGACCCAGTTAGAAGGGTGACTGTCACGCATCTAGTGGGAGGCCTCCGGATGTATAAACATCTAGGGAAGGGGTTATGGGATGAACATCATGATTCTGCCCTGACCTAGAGCTGATAGGCAGGGGTGTCCTGTAAGCTAGGTAAGGCACAGTTAAAAGTAGGCTAGGGACTATGTATCAATTTTTCATTTTTTTAAATGCGCTGATTGTAGAGCCTCTATATACTATCTATATTTATTTGGAACAAGCAAATATTTACAAGTGTAAATCCTGGCTTTGTATAGACATTTTTTTATAATTTTAATGCTTTCAAAATATGCATTGTATGTCTTGATGAACCTATGTGAAATGTTCATTTTTGAAACCCTTTTCTTGAAGTGCACTGTGGGTCCTCATTGAAAATGAACCAATGGCTCATTTGAGTTGATTATCCCTGTTCATACATTATGATATGTATAAAATATTTTACTGCTACTATTGCATCAATACTGCATGGTAGGGACTATGGGGGACAACTCATAGCAGAAGAGTATGGGAGTAACCATGCAGGTGCATGGGAATTCCACCATTGTAGGCGGTGGACAGGTGGGAGGACCATCTGTCCCTGAGTCAGTCATATGAAAAGATGTGGTGGGGGCTTACACCCACAGCAGGTGAGAGGTTATGCTGTACAAATGGGGGGAGGGGGTTGTAGAATCCCCCCTCTTGCATTTGGAAGGTTTGGATGGGCAGAGCAACCAGCACTGCAGTGTGTATGAGGGGGGAGTTTCTAATGTCCACTAGCTTACGATGGGCTGTGAGTGAGCTCGGGGCCCCACACTGCAGGAATGACTCATGAGGGTTGTTACCCCTCAGTTCAGCACATCTGTATCTGTCTGGTATGCTTTGAGATACAACAGATTGGGGGCACCTGGGAGATTGCTAGGATCCTAGTCGAGTAGCATGGGAGGGTTGGGCAAGGCAGGGTAGCTCAGTGAAAGACATAGTGCTCAGTCTTCTGCAGCAGGAGTATCTTGCATTCTACCCGTTCCAACTGCCCATAATTAACAGTAAGTAACATAGCTTCATAAGCAGTGCATTATTATCCTAGCCAATTTAAAGTCCTGCAATGGATTACAGTTTGTAAGAATAAACGCCTGCATGTATGTCGCAAGGCTATTCTGGGTGTCATCTGCCACTGATCCACATACTGGCGATGTAAGAGCAATGTGGTACAGGAGTTTATGTTCACAAGGCATAGCTCAGGCTGGTTATGTCAATCAATCAAACAATCAAACAATCAATCAATCAAATCTTTATCCAGGCAATCACCATTGAGTAAGCTCATTTACAAGGTGGACCTGCTGTTGGCAGGGAAAATTGTACAGTTACATATAAATATATATAATACAAAAGCAACAACATGTTTACAATACTGATAAGAGCAGAGTATTTACATTCCAAGTCACATGTACAAGAAAGATATACATAACACAACCCAAACGTAATATATATATGTACAGTTCCCACAGGAGCAGGATGTGTATGGATGTCATATACAAACCATAGAAAAAAAAAAGAAAGATTATTTATATTCCTGTCCAGCAGAAACACATTACAGGCCTGGATGGAAATTCCTAAGCTATGGAGGTGCGCATAACAGTGTGTAAGCCTTAGGTAAATGCAGCAGAAGGGGGATGGTGAATAAGAGGGATGCAGAAGATGCTAAAGGCAAGTGGGGCAGAGGAGGGGGGAGTAGTATTGGCAAGGACTGATTTGGATAAGCAGCTGGGACTAGTGTTGAAGAAGAGAGGAACAATAGTCAAGCTGCTAGGCGCGATAGAAGCAATTACAGATTTCAGCAAACGTTTTGTCATAGAGGGTCTTAAAGAAGGCAGGACTGACAGGTGAGCTAAGTCTCAATGATTTTTGTATCCTATTCCAGAGAGTAGGCAGGGCATAGTTTATGGTGGCCCTTCAAAATGAGTGTTGGCCCTTGGGACATTCAAAGAAATCTGCGATTGACTTCTTAAGGCATAGTTCCTGATAGGACTAAGGGAGAGACAGTCAGCAATGTATTGTGGGAGTTTGTTGGTAAGGGCTCGGAGCGTCCATAGGGCTGCATTTCTGTATCACCTGTATTGAAGGGAGGGCCACCGTATAAAGAGCAGTGATGTGTGGAGTACGGGAGGTCAGTTATAAATCTCAGTGCTCTATGATATAGTACATCCAGTTTTGCAAGATATGAGGCAAGGCAATGGCCATAAATGAAGTCGACGTAGTCAATTAATGAAAGGAACGTAGATTGGACAAGCTGTCTTTTTGTGTCTGTGGTCAAGAGGCATTTAATTCTGAAAAAAAGACCAAGTCTCTGCCTCAGTTTTTTCAGCAGTTCTTCTGTGTGTTCCACAAAAGAGAGTTTGTTGTCTAGCCAAATACCAAGGTATTTGAATTTAGTCACAAATTCAAGATTTTCTCCTAATAAAGTAGTCACTGATGGTAATGGACTAGCAACAGCAGAGTAAGCCCCTGGGTCTGATGGTGAGAAAAGAATGGCCTTGTTTTTTTTTTTTGCATTTAGTAGTAACTTTTTGCTAAGGAGCTGGTACTGCAGAGTATTAAAGTCAGTTTGTAACTCAGTGCAGGCAGCTTCAGGTGATTCCCAGCTAAAGCAGAGCACCGTGTTGTCAGCAAACAAGTGAATACTGGCATCTTTGATGTCTGCGTCCAAGCTGTTGATATAAATGGCAAACAGTAATGGGCCCAGTATGGAGCCTTGGGGGACACCTCTTTTTGTCGGTTTAAGTGGAGAAATCTCTCCATCAGCCTTAATTTGTTGCTGTCTATCAGAACGGTAGTCTTGGAACCATCCCAGTGCGGTTGAGCCAATGCCTATAGTTTTTAAGGTGGAGAGGAGCAGGCAGTGGTCAACAGTGTTGAAAGCCTTACTGAAGTCCAGAAACATGGCACAAACAAATTTTTTGTTGTCTAGGTCCCATTGCCAATCATTAGTAACTTTTGACAGCGCCGTAATTGTACTATGCTTAGCTCTAAATCCAGACTGCATTGGGTTGAGTATTCTAGCATTGTCTAAGAAATATCTCAGCTGCGTAGCCACAATTTTTTCCAGAAGTTTTGAAAGTATGGGAAGAAGGGAGATTGGTCTATGGTTATTTAGGTCACAGGGGTCCGCTCCTTTAAACAGGGGAATGACGTGAGCAGTTTTCCATGCCTTAGGGATGGAGCCTTGTGCTAGGGCAGATTGAGTAGGTGTGTTATAGGTGTAGCAAGTATATGGTACGCTATTTTCAAGAAATATGGGTCGAAGGAGTCAGCCCAACACTATTTTTAGTATCTAGTCGTAGAAGAAGATCTTCAGCTTCTTTTATGGTGGTAGGAGAAAAGTAGAAGTCCATGTTATTGCTACTTGGTTCTGAAGGCTGGGTGTTAGTCTGAGGAAGAAGGCTACTTACAGGTGCGTTATCAAACGCTAGACCAGCAGTGGCAAAGTGATTGTTGAAAGCCTGCTGTATCTCTAATTTATCGTTAATGATAATATTATCAGTGGTAATTTTGGAAGTAAGCGCACTTCCTGGAGAGTGGCCAGATAGCTCTTTTATGGTGGACCAGAACTTGGTAGGGCAGTTTGATGCAGATAGTAGCTCGGTTTGAAAAAGTTGGCTTTGGCCTCTCTGACCAACTTAGTGCAGATGTTTCTAGATTCCCTGAAGAGACACCAGTCTGCGTCGGCACAAGATTTACGAGCCTTTTTCCAGAGGTAATCTCTTTTGAGTAAGGCAGCCTTCAGATCTGGTGAGAACCAATGGCAGGTTCTGGCTTTTATTCATGCTTTTACCATGGGAGCATGGCTGTTTAGGGCGCTGGACATGATTTCATGAAGAACGTCATAGGCATCGCTCACTGACTTAGCCAGGTAGAAACTCTGCCATAGCAAAGAGTTTTTTAGATCATTGAAGTATGCAGTAGGATCGAAGTTCTGTCTGGATCTTTTATTGGAAAACTTTTATGTAGATAGAGGTTTGGTAACAATTCTTATGCCACCAATACAGCAGTGGTCACTAACATCCGCTAAGAGGATACCAGCATGGGAAAAGGAATGAGGTCTGTTAACAAGGAGAACATCCAAGAGGGTGCTTCTCATTGGATTTTTTTTGTTGATTCGAGTAGGCTCAGTAATAAGTTAAGTGAGCCCATGAGAGTCGCAGAATTGTTTCAGGGGTAACGAGACCTTAATCAGCCAATCATAGTTAAGGTCACCTAGTATGATTGTTTCCATTGGGGTAGTATCCAGGTGGGATGACAGGTGTGTCAGAAGTTGCGGTCCTGCTGCTGGAGGTCTATAGCAGCCTATGATGCAGAACACCATTGATGGGGAAAGCTCGACTTTAAGAGACAGGCATTCAAATCCGCATGCAAAGGAGGTAGCATCTAATATAGATTCTGAGAATTTGTTTTTATCATAAATGGCTACTCCTCCACCCCTGGTCTGCCTGTAGGTTCTGAAGAGGAGGTAGATAGGGATGTTTACCTCTCTGTCTGGGGTGGATGCCTGGAGCCATGTTTCCGAAAACACGAGTACGTCTGGTGCAGTATGAACAATCCAAGCCTGGACTGAATCGAGCTTCTTTAAAAGACTACACACGTTAGTATGCAAGAAAATAATTCCTTTCAAAGTTGTGAGTTCAGATGTACTAGGATGTGCCATCCTAGTAAGATTCAGTAAGGGGAAAACACCAGCTTAGAACCCCATCTACGTTTCTCTAGGAACCCAGCATTGTTGGCTATGTCTCTTAGAACCTGTGGTCCCAAAGGCTGAAATGCTCCAGTGGTTAGGAGAGCCTAAAGAGGTACTGATCAGAGTTGGACCCAAGAGCTCGAGTCAGTTTTGCCATTCTGTGTTGCCTTAAAGGGTCAACATGAGCTGAGCTGATATAAGTCCAACTGTAGGGCGATAATCTGATTAAAATTAATGGTATTACTCACCATTCTTTACCTCACTTATCCTGGTCTAAACTGCCATCCATATTACATCACAACCCAATAAGTTGGTCGGTGCAGATCAGTTTGCAACTTTGCTGAGTACTGCACTGTACCCCACAGAGGAACCCTTTCCAGCCAGTCCATCTTAACCCAAGTTTTAAACTTGATCATGAACCAATTCCTTTATCCTACTTATCTCGAACTAACCTTGACCAGGTAGCATCTCTCATCCATGGTGATTGACTTATCTCCTACAAAAAATTTTGGAAGGCTAATAGCCTCACCCAGTCCAGTGCTTTTCCCTTTTTTATAGCTTATCCACATGCTACAAGCTACTTTGTGCCCTCGTCAATGGCGCTTTATCGATGGCTCATCATATTGTAATCTAGTTGGTCTCATGGCAAGAGATTGTACTGTTTCAACACTTTATAAAGCTCTGAGGGACCTTGTTGGTGACCAGCTTCAGCCATGGTGCATTTATTGGGAGAAAGAAGCCTCTATTCATGTCCCTCTTTTTGAGAAATCATCCCCCTGTGATTACATGTATCATTTTATTAAATTAGATAATTTGCATCTTATTTAATATAAATAGTACACAATCTGTACTTCTCCCCCACAAAAATCGCATATTACACCAACTTCCTAACCCTGATTGTCATAAATATAATGCCCATCATGGATCTCTCCAACATATATTGTGGAATTGTTTGGTTTCCTAACCATTTTGGCATCAAATGAAAATGCTTTGGGATCCCTTACTAGACTTAGGGGATACATTTTCCCCTGAGGTCTGTCTCCTTGGAATAGACATTGATACCTTATTAGGCCCTCAATGTTTTCATATGGCCCTCATTACAGCAGTGGCAAAATTAATTATATTATGTTATTGGAAAGACTCACCCCTTCCCCTTTAAGGAATGGCTTGAGGAAATACTTACCATTCTCCTGATGGAAAAATCTTTAGCCAGCATCTGACGTGCCTTTAATACCTATCAGCATAGATGGGAGAAGTTGCACACCCTCCTTTTGCTTTCATGATAATTGTCACAACCATGTTTACATTTTAAGTACAATGGGTATTTTATGGTTAATTGATTGATGGTTCCTAATTATCTCATTTCATTGCGTAATGTTCTTGTAGCTATTTTTGTATGTTTTTGTTTGAACTCTCACTATTTTGAGTATATGATCTTCATGGATTTGCAGCTTATCATTTCTTTGTTTCCCTTAATCTTAGATGCTGTATAACTATATTTTGCCATCAGACATTTGGGTCCCAACACATTTGTATCTTCTAGGCCTTGGATGTTTGTTTTCTTGCATTGCTTGTTTGTTTTCTTATTGTTGAGTTGTACTGTTATTTCATACTCTTACTTTTTCAATAAAATAAAGTTAGTTATAAAATAATTGTATGGTGGTAGGCACCTCAGTTCTCTTGTGAAAGGGAGTAGGGTTTCTTAAGAGGAAAAAAAAGTCCTAATAAAACCCCTGAGCAGTCTGAGTCTCTTAGCCTCCTATGCCTCCCTGAGCAAGTTCCAAGTTTCAAGGCCTACATTATCCTCAAAGAGTGTGGGCATGAGGCCATCCAGGCCCTGGTCCAGACCTTCCCTGCTGGTGGTCCCTCCACAGCACCCCCCACTGGCACTATCTCCCCCTTCCTGAACTGGGTCTGCTATGCTGGTTCGACAAGAATTTTGTTGACTGACGTTACAGCGATGGATTTATGATGACCGCAAATTGCATTTAGCATAACTCCATCAGGTAAACTGTTTTTCTCGGGGGGCCTCGCCCCCTAAATACCACATATGGGAGGCTCAGCCCTCCACATCCTCAGGACTTTAGGATTATCGACTCTGAGTCAGAGTTGATTATGGGAGGGGCGCTATGCTGAGAGTAAGCAGTGCCCGGGTCCCACCAGTACATTACAGCAGGAACATCGAATTGCCGCTGTAATGTCGCTCCCATAAATTGTCACTGTTCGGCCGGCATACCCCCCTAACCTGGTCAGCAGCGCGGCACACAGTGCAATTATTAGAATGTAGTACCTGCTGAGAGAGAGTGGTTCCACCTGCCAACCTGGGGAGAAGCAGCAATTTACTGTGGAGCCTTGACATCCTGACTTCATTGCTGGTTGGCCTGTCACGTGTAACATAGGAACATAGAAACATAGACTTTGACGGCAGATAAGGACAGCTTGGCCCATCAAGTCTGCCCATTTCTCTACCTACAGGATAGGCCGCAGATCCTAGTTAACCAACAGCCTATTTCTTCCTACCCCTCACAAGAATTGCCTTATGTCTGTTCCATGCATTCTTGAATTCTCCCATGGTTTTAGACCCCACAACCTCCTCAGGAAGGCTGTTCCATGCATCCACTACCCTCTCTGTGAAATAATACTTCCTCACATTGCCCCTGAGCCGCCCTCCTTCTATCTTTAAATTGTGTCCCCTTGTTCTTGCATGTCTCTTTTTCTGAAAGATGCTACCCTCTTGGACTTTGTTGATTCCACTGAGGTACTTAAAAGTTTCTATCATGTCCCCCCTCCCTTCTTTCTTCAGGGTATACATATTAAGTTCCTTTAGTCTCTCCTCATCATGGCTTCTCTTGCAGACCCTGCACCATTTTAGTTGCCCTCCTGGACTACTCTATCCTGTCTATGTCCTTTGTGGAGATGGGGTCTCCAGAATTGGACACAGTACTCAGATGGGGTCTCACCAACTGTCTGTACAGAGGATAACAACTTCCTGTTTTCTGCTGCTGATGCTTCTCCTATACATCCCAGTATACCCCCAGCCCTCCCTACTGCCTTCTCACATTGCTTGCTAACCTTAAGGTCATCTGATATGATTACCCCCAGGTCCCTTTCCTTTTTTGTTGTTGTTACTACCTCCCCATCCATTGTGTATTCTTCCCCTGGGTTCTTGTTTCCCAGGTGCATTATTTTGCACTTCTTTGCATTGAGTCCTAGCTGCCATACTTCTGACCATTCCTCCAACCTTGTCAAGTCCCTTTTCATCCTTTTCACGCCTCCTTGTGTATCAACCCTGTTGTAGATCTTTGTGTCATCTGCAAAAAGGCATACTTTTCCTTCCAGTCCCTCTGCAATGTCACTGATGAAGACATTAAAAAGGACTGGACCCAATACTGAACCCTGCGGTACCCCACTAGTAACCCCTCTTTCTTCAGAGTGGACTCCATTTACAATTACCTTCTGTGTCCTGTTGTCCAGCCAATGTTTTACCCAGGCTACCACCCTGGGACCCACTCCCAGGCTGGTTAATTTGACTATTAACCTTTTGTGTGGGACTGTGTCAAATGCCTTGCTAATGTCTAGGTAGGCCATGTCCACAGCCCCTCCCTGGTCTACTACTTTGATCACCCAGTCAAAGAAATCTATTAGATTCATCTGACATGACCTTCCCACTGTGAACCCATGCTGCCTTGGTTCCTGTGCTGCACTGGCCTCTAGGTACTCAACTATTCTTTCCTTCAGAAGTGACTCCATCACTTTCCCTACCACAGAGGTCAGACTGACAGGTCTGTAGTTTTCTGCCTCTGTCTTGGTCCCACTTTTGTGAAGGGGAATCACATCCACCTTCCTCCAGTCCTTGGGTACCACACCATCCTCCCATGATTTATTAAAAAGAGTAGCCAGTGGTTTCACTAGTTCCTCCCTTAATTTTTTTAGAATTCTGGGGTGAAATCCATCATGACCCATTGCTTTGTCCACCTTCAGTTTTAGGAGTTCTTGCAAACCCTTTCTTCTGTGAAAGGACTGGGATCAACTCTACTTCCAAGAGTGCTTCTGTTAATTGGATTAGGCACTTCCCTCTTCTTTGTGAATACTGAGCAGAAATATTCGTCAGTATCCCTGCTTTTCACTGTCCCCTCTGCCCACCCACTTCTCATTCTATTCAGCCTCACTATCCCTCCTTTGTCTTTCTACGCTCGTTGATGTACCTATAAAGGTTTTATCCCCCTTCTTAACTGAGTTGGCTATCTTTTCCTCAGTTTGGGCCTTTGCTATTCTGACTTCCCTCCTGCTTCCTTCTGCCTTAACTGGTACAGCTCTCTGTCCTGCTCCTTCTGTGTTTCCTTATACTTCCGGAATGCTATATTTTTCTTCATGACTTTCACAGCCACCTCTTTTGAGAACCATAGTGGCTTTTTCTTTCATTTTGATTTGTTTATTTGCTTCACACAAAGGCTTGTTGCCTTTGTGATGGCAGTTTTGATAATTCCCCATTGTTGCTCCACACCTCCTTCTAGCCTGTTTGCTAGTGCTTTTCTGAGGCACTCTCCCATCTTGCCAAAGTCGGCCTTCCTAAAGTCCAGTACCGTCACTTTTGTATGGCTTGACTCTGTAGCTGAGTTTAACGTGAACCACACTTTTTGATGGTCACTTGTTCCCAGATGGCAACCCACTTCTAGATCTGAGATCTTCTCACTGCCCCTGTTTGCCAGTACAAGGTCTAAGATTGCTCCTTCATGAGTGGGTTTCGAAACTAGCTGTCTGAGGCCTGCCACCCGTAGGGCATCAAGAATCACCCTGCTCTTGGATGTGGCTGCAGCAAATGTGCTCCAGTTAACATCTGGCATATTCAGGTCTCCTATCAACAGTATCTCCCCTTTCTCTGCCATTCTAAGAATTCCTTCTATCATATCCTTGTCCATTCCCTTCCCCTAACATGGGGGTCTGCACACAACCCCTGTGCGGATTGTGGTGCCCTTTCCAGTCTCCAAGGTGACCCACAGTGCCTCCTCTCCTCCCTGTTTACTCTTTTGTTCAGTTGCTTTTATCCCTTCCTTCACACAAAGAGCTACTCCTCCCCCTCTTTTCCCCTGCCTGTCTCTCCTGTAGGTTATGTACCCTGGTATGTTAACATCCTAGTCATGGTTCTCTGTGTACCATGTTTCTGTGACTGCTACGATATCCAGGCATCCCTCTTCCATCAAGGCCACCAGCTCAGGGAGCTTGTTGCCCAGACTATGGGCATTGGTACTCATTACCCTCCATTTCCTGATGGCCTTACTCCCTTTTGCCCCATCCCTGTACTTCTTGCCTTTGTCACTTTCTCCATTTACCCCAGCCCTTCTCCCTATTGACACCTCTATGTTGGTGTTTGCCACACTTACTACCGTGATTATTTGGGGCGCTAGGATTTCCCTGCTCCTTTCCAGTGCCTCCCCCCTTGGCTAGTTTAAATGCTTGCCAATGAAGCATTTAAACCTATCACCTAGGATCCTGGTTCCCCTCCCGGACAGATGCAGCCCATCATGCCAGTATAGGCTTGCATCACCAGGTGGACCCCTAGTCCCCAATGAAGCCAATCCCTGAGCTCCACACCAGTTTTTCAACCACTGATTGAATCCCATGGTGCGGAACACCTAGCCTCTCTTATGCCATAGATGGGCAGCACCTCCTGGAGAAGGTTACTGTGGTGTGCTACTTGACTCAAGGCCCCTCCCAATTCCACAAACTATTCCTGCACTTCTAATCCTTTCTTAGCCAGGTCATTTGTCCCTAGGTGGACAATGACATCTAGCTCCCTCCCTGTGCAGCTGCTCTGGCAATCCTGAGTATTCGCTCCCTGTCCCTCCAAGCCATGGCGCTAGGCAGGCACCTTCCTCCTCCCTTCCTCCCCCCCAGTTCTACCTTCCTAACAATGGAGTCCCCATCAGGAGTTGTTTCCGCCTCTGCAGGGTCCCTGCCACCCTCCTGTGGGTCTCCTTTATGGAGTTCCCAGCATCCTCCTTGGTCTCCCACTGCAGTGCCTCCACAGAGGAACACACTTTGCCAGAATGGCATAGTAATTGTGGAGAGGTACAACTGGAGGGATGTGCCTCTGTTCCACCACCGTTACCCTCCCTGAGCCCACTGTGGTCCAACCGCTCCTCTTTCTTGGCAACCTCTGAGGCAATGGCAGTGGCACTGGTGGTCCCTGGATGGAAGAGGAGGTCCCACAAATTCTGGCCAACTCAGCCTGGAGATGAGCAACCTCCTCCCTCAGCCCAGAGAGGTGCCTGCAAATGGGACAACACCGCATCCTCCCGAATGTCTCCCGGAAGACTGCTGCTCCACAGCCACTGCACTGCACCATTCCAATCATGTCTTATTTCTGGCCCCTTAACTGTTTGCAATCCTTACTCTTTACTCTGCCTTTTTTTCTCTCTCTCTGTCTCTCTCTCTCTCTCTCCTTACTTTCTGCCTGTGTGCCCTTTAAGCTCCTGATTGTCCTGTTCTGAGACCAGAATATCCTATATTTCTCAGTAGACCACTTACTTGCTCAGAGGCAGACCTCCAGCAGCTAGAGGGGGCCGGAGAGCTACTCTTGCTTTTCTAGGATGGTGGGTCTTTGTGGTTCTGTGATCACTCACTTCCTGCTCCCAAACAGGAAGTTCCTGTTGTCAGTCAAATCCTGTGCCTATAAAAATAGAACTAGCTTTGGGTGCGGGGGTGGAGGGGAGGGAAGGAGGGCAATATAGTCCCAGCAGAGAAGTAAAGTCACACAGCAGTCCTTTCTCCTGGTGTCTTCTGCCAAGCTATTAGCAGAATCTTTCTAAGGCAGTCTTTAAATGTAGCTTCCTTCTAGCTAAGTCACTCCCCCTACTTACTAGACCTTTCTACAAGTAATTTAAACCTCACAGCTATTAAGTCCTTTCAATCACCTGAGATTTACACCTAGATA
The DNA here is from genome assembly GCA_016271365.2 of Neoceratodus forsteri. NCBI lineage: Eukaryota > Metazoa > Chordata > Ceratodontiformes > Ceratodontidae > Neoceratodus > Neoceratodus forsteri. The sequence continues at coordinate 1,373,405,449 of CM057456.1, forward strand.
ACTGTTCAGATACCCATTCAGTTTAGTTAACTCAGACAAACACACACTTTTTTTTTTGTTTTGTTTGTTAGTTTTTTTACCCTAAATTAAAGGTCCAAGTACAAAAGTTCTTCTTCATTAGTCCCAGCAGAGAAGTCCAGTCACACAGCAGTCCTTTTTCCTGGTGTCTTCTGCCAAGTTATTAGCCCTTGGTGTACTTGGTTTTCTCCAGCCTATGGAGCTTGTGTTATGGGCCACATTGCTGGGAATGAACTCAGTAGCTGGGGCACCAGATGCCCCAATGTACATGTGTCACCATTCACATGGTGGCTCCATGCATGGGCTGAGTGACATGGGCCCTGTTCCTGGCAGAGTAAGAGGTAGCGCTGTATGTCTAATTGGCCATGACGTGAGACATGCAAAATGTCAAGGATCTCACATGACCTGGTCCACACCCACTGCTTACCATACACTTATGGGTTGAGCACAGGGGAGCCGCTGAACACTACTTCACCTAGGCAGACAGGAGGAGATCACAGCTCATATCAGGAAGTGGATACACTGCAGGAATCATGTGCAGCCTTGGACAGGTACACAGTTTAATTAATGCTGCTGGTAGGGAGTGGGGAAGACAAGTTTGGGGCAAATTCAGCAGGATCTCATCCAAATGAGGCCTGGACAAGACAGAAGGAAGGGTATCACTAACTGTGCAGCATACCTGGTAGTCTAATAGTTCATGTAGCAGCAGAGGGATATGAGGGCTGGGTTGGTTCTGGCTGCCTGTAACATTGTTGTAGGTCAGCAACAGTTTGTTTTAAGGCCACCACTCCATGCTGTGTTCACTGCTTTCTTTCCTCTAACTGGTTCTAGAGTCGGCAGGAGAGTTTTCTGGTCAAAGTGCTGGTGCTACAGAAGTGGGACATCAATTTTCTGCATTCACAGTTTACTTGCAGTGTCACTGACAGTTTCAAATGTCTGGGAACCCTCTTGAAAATAAATAACAGTTTTTGAGGGATGAGGGGTGTGGAACTTAATTTGCTGTGCCTTCAAAGCCTGTATAATCAGAATGCATGCCTTGCATCAGGCCATGAGGATGGAAGGGTAGTTGTTCTGTAGGTGAAGATGGGAGTCTTTGTAGAATAAAGTCTTTTCCTTTTTCCAATGCCATATATAGGATTGTTTTTTTTTCCTGAAAGCGAAGTAGTTTCAGCACTACTGACCTTGGCTGAGCCCCTGCAGTGGGTTTGGGGCCCAGCCCACGGTGTTCTTGCTCGATCATGAGCACTAGCAAGGACAGGCAATCCAGATTTGAGTGAAGTAATTCCTGAAAGAAAGGGACCATAGCTGTCCCTTCAGAACCCTATGGCAGACCATATATTCAGATGTTGTTCTGGTGGTTCTGGCTCTCTACATCCTCAGCTCTGTCCTAGAGAGCCTGAACTGCATGGTGCATCTGGATGATTGCCTGCTCTGCTGTTTCTAGGCTTTAGTCACTAGAGTTATGCTGCTTCTCAATCCCATCCTGTCTTTTCTCCAGCTTGTCGAGGTCAGTGCAGAGGGCAGCCATGATAGATCTCATTTCTTTTCTGAAGTCACACAGCTCAGTTAGCATCAGAGTCATTTGGCGCTGCTGGGTTTTGACTCCCAAAGTGTCTGCTGTTGTGCGGCCATGGTGGTTAGGCATTGAGGCCTGCATCCCCTCACTGTCCAAGTCTCCTTCAGTAAATCTGTCCCCATCCATTGAGTCTGCCAGCAATGGTGCCCTGTTTCCTCTCCCCTGCAGCATCAGGTATCCTTCTGGTTGTTTTAGTTTATTTTTTGCAGAAGTTTGTATTATTTAGGAAGTTTTGTTGCTCAGGCCAGAACAGAGCTCAGCGATCATGCTGATGCAGGGCTCATGACTTCACTGGAAGACCACTTTTTAATATTAATCATGCTGTATGTATTTTGACATAATACTGTGGTGGCAGGTGATTCTACAAAGATTAAGCACAGCTTTGCTGATGATTTTTGAAACAGTTTATAACTGGTGAATTGTGACTGTCAACTGATATAAATGTTCATTCATAGTGACGTTTTGAATGTTGAACGTGTTATATGCACTATTATGGAGATTGATTATTGGTGCTAGGATCTACCATACATTAACTTATTGCTATTAAAATTAAAATTTTTAGGATGCGTTCCTGTGAGAAAGCTGGCAGACAGACCAGCTAAATACTGGGAGCAAACTAAGTAGCCATAGCTTGAAAGTAAAATGATTTCTTGGAACCCGGTCACAGTTCTACAGTTCACTGGTGGATTTATTCATCCTTTGCTTTGAATATTGAATCCTAGCTGCCAAATTCTGGACCACTCATCTAGCATTTCCTGTTCCCTCCTCACGGCCTCCACTCCCTCCAGTGTGTCCACTTTATTGCAGATCTTTGTGTCATCTGCAAACAGTAATACTTTTCTTACTAGACTCACCACTATGTCCCTATGAATATATTGAGTATAGCACCCAGAACTAACCCCTTGGAAATACCACTTATGAGCCCATAGGCTCTGAGTATTCCCCTTTCTCTTTGTAACCAATTTCCCACCCAGCGGGTTATTTTGTCCCCCACTCCAAGGCCTCTTAACTTCTGTATAAATCTTCAGCATGGCACTATGTTGAAGGCCTTACTGAAGACCAAGCAGGCCACATAGACAGCTCAAATCTGTCCTCTTCCCTGCTCACCCACTGAAAAATGTCTGTTAAATTTGTCTGTCGTGACTTCACCCAGGGGAACCCACATTGCTTACTCTTCTGTAATCCATTAGACTGAAGAGATTCTAGTAATTTCTCTTTCAACAGGGTCCCACTCAGTTTTCCCACCACAGAGGTTAGTCTCAGTGGTGTATTATTGCCTGGCTCTTCCCTGATTCTGTTCTTCTGTAGGAGAACAACATCTGCCCTTATCCAGTGCAATGGAGGGCACTCCTTATTTCAGAGAGCTGTTGAACAACACCATCATCAGGGCTGTCAGGACTTCATCTAGTTCCCTTTACACCCATGGGTGCAGTCTCTCTGGGCCTATGACCTTGTTAACCATTAACACTATTAAACCTTTCAAAACTATCTATTCTGAAAATGGTCTAGTGTCCATCTCCCTTTCTACCTACCCTTAGCTGTGTATGCTCCTTCAGTTGCCCTCCTCTCTCCATTCTGAATACTGAGCAAAAGTATTTATTCAGGATTCCTGCCTTTTCCATGTCTTCCTCCACCAATTCTAACCCACTCCTCAGTTCCACTGCCTCCATTTTATTTTGTCTTCTTTTTCTCACTAACATAATCTAAAGAACGCCTTATCTCCCTTCCTTACCCCCTTTTCAATCCTGTCCTCTGTCTCTGCTTTTACTGTCCTCACTACAATGCCTGCCTTCTTCAGTTTCTGAAGGTAAATCTCCCTGTCTTCATCCCTCTAACTTGCCTTATGCTTTTGAATGCCCCCCTCTTTTCCCTCACCACAGCCCCAACCTCCCTTAAAACCATAGAAGGTTCCTTCTCTGTCTACTGTTCTTAACCTTTCTGATGCATGGAGTAGACACCTGCAATATGTCTTCCTTGATCATGACCCATTTCCAGTTCACCCCCTTTGGCCTTTGCACGTTAAGCTTTTACTTCTGACTGGAAGTTCCCACATCTGAAGCCCAACACTCTCATTATTGTGCAGGTCTTCTTTGCCATAGTCCTGATTTGGACCCACCCTGTCGGATGTTCACTGTTCCCTCAAGGTTCCCTTATGGTGACTTCCCCAGTGCTGTCTCTGTTAGTTAGTACCAGGTCCAGTATTACACCCTCTCTAGTGGGCTCCTTATCTAGCTTACTAAGGAAGGTCCTTGGAATTGATCTATCATGGCCTGACTCCTAGCGGACACAGCTGTGACTGTCCTTCAATCCATGTTGGGCATATTCAAATCTCCCAGCAGTAGCATCTCTGCCCAATTGGCCATTCTTCCTATTTCATACTCTAATTTCTTGTCTGTTTCCTCTCCCTATGATAGTGAACTATACACCAAACCTACTGATATGTTTTTCCCTCCCCCTGTCTCTAGCTGTGCTCACAATTCCACTTCCCTCCCTGTATCCTCTACAACACGCTACTGTTCTCATTTTTACACCCACATATGACTTTTCCAGTTATTTTTTATTCTGTCATCTGCAGGAGTCAGGACCCACAAAGGGGACAAAATGGGCAAACTCTCTTATCTTCTTCTCCCACTAGTTTTAGACCAGACCAGCAAGAAGGAGCAACTGGGACACTGTTTTACTTTTTTAATACACAGGTGAGGGAGACCAAACTAAAATTAAAGAAAGTCTTTCAGGGCTGGAGACCTATTATGGTGGGTGCTTGAACAGACAAAGCTCTGTGGGGCTGGAGAACTGCTATAGCAAGCACTTAATTTAACAAATCCCTTTGGGGCTGGAGACCCACTGTGATGGGTGTTTGATCAAACAAAGCCCTTCAGGGGACACTGTCAAGCAGACCACAATGGTGGGTGCCTGATTTCAGGCTCCTTCACCCATCCACACAATCCACGGACATCTTCAATAGCTAAATATGTCTACTTTTTAGTAGGCAGCGTAGGAAACAATCTCAGCTGGATTTTTACAGCTGCAGTACCAGATACCAGTGAGGAGCTACAGTCGACACACAATTCTGGGCCTCACTACCAGTAGACCCTGCAGAAAAGCAAACCATGCTGGGACCTCATCTTTCCCAGGAGGGCCTTTAGTGGCAGCCCTAAAGAATCTGACGTATAAGATGTGTGCTGCATTTGCCAGCATGCTGTTGCAGTTTACACTTGTTCAGTCTCTACAAAACCCTCTGGGAGAAAAAATGGGTGAACACTTTACTCACTCACAGAGGCGGCACATTAGTGATCTTGAGGATAATGTGGCAGACCTCACCAGAGACTTAGCAGTGGCTCTGTAAATTCTAACTAAAGTTAAAATAAAGTTGAGGAAATGGAATTCCAATGGTGATGCTCCAACATAAGAGCTGTAGACTTATCAGAAAAGATGGCAGGGGATGATTTAGTAGCTCCTGTGGTGTGCTGGCTGCCTGAATTATTGCATATGGGCCCAGAGGGGAGAGATATAGAAACTGAAGGATGCTACTGCTCTCTGAGTCCCAAGTCAACAACAAAGAGCAGGACAAGGCACTTCTTAATAATGTTTCTATAATATTGTAATAGACAGTGAGTCCTGAGGACAGAAAGACAAGCTGGGTTTATAACACTGAATATGTCATAGGTGTTCTTTTTGTCCAGTGTAAATACGGAGCTCCATCAATACGGTCACAAGTTTGCAGAGAGGAAAAGTGGCTACACACCAACAATTGGGCATTTGCCCATCTACTGCTCTCCATTCTGCGAGTCTCTATTGACCTGGATTTCTGCCGAATACTTTTCTACCTCAATAGATGCAGAGGCTTACCTCAAAGAAGCAACTCTTGACTTGGCAGATAGTGCTGGAAATTGAAGAACTCCGTCAGACAAATGACTTTGAATGGAGAATTTTGTTACTGTTTTAGTATGCAGGAGCTCTCTCCCTATGCCTTGCTGGCAGATCCATGTTGCAGCCACTTCTGTTTAAATTGCATATTATGGCTTTATCTTTTCCACATCCTGAGCAAATGGAGTTTTGTTGCTTAATGGCCACTGTTGTCCAATTCAAAATGTTTAATGCCTGGTGATCTGGGTTGGATGGGGTATATCTCCTGTCATATTCATGGCTGTGGGGTCCAGGCCAGAGATAGGTGAATGAGATGGTGCTGGAGGGACAGGGTACAGTGTGACCTCCTGGGAAATGGCCTGTGTGGTTACTAGTGACGTGTCTCATGGTTTTGATGTATCTAGGGCAGCTGCTACTTCCCTATTTAGATGGATACCCTGATCCCTCTCACAGGACAGGACACACTTGCTACTGTAAAGTCAATTGTTGCACTATGAAACCTACTTTTATAGGAGTGCTGTATAAGGCATACGAAACGTTATCTCTGCAGTTGGGACATATCTCATGAGTGTGAGGTGTCTCTCCTCTCTTGTTCTGTTACAGAGATTTTCAGAACATGCTTTTAAAATCACAGATTATACCTGGTATCATGTTTGCTCTGTCCCCCACTTGTTTTTCACTGCCAGGTAGTATGGCATAATATGCTGACATGATTGGAGAGTAGGGGGTGCTGGCCATGCAGTCTGATTGCTGTTAAAACCCAGCTTGATGTGTGTTTCTGCATCTAATGGCAACATTTTTTTTTACCTCGGCAGAGACCCTACTCTCACTATATTATCTTATAGAAACATAGACACTGTCGACAGAAGAGATTACAGGAGTGGCCTACTGTCTAGGCAGGGTTTTCACCCTTCACCCATCTCCCTGGGTCTATCAAACTAGTTCCCTTTGGTGTAACAATCAGATCCCTTACTCTGTCTCAGCCATTTTTGAACCCATTAACAATCATTAAAGAGCTTGTGCTAAAACTTATTTTTAATAGCATAGGTAGTATATACCCTTGATATGTAATTGTACTGGCTATCTGGGTCCTTAAAGGGTAACAGTCAGCACTAAGAGCTCCACACACAACTGTGAGGCTATTCCCAATTTACGCTTTGCATGCAAAAGAAAAATACTTACTATTTACTGCAGTATAGTAGATTATATCAGGCCAATACTGCTGGTTCCTAAGCTGACATTTGTTATAACCATATGTCACAGTACACCTTTTAGCTGATCAGGCTGATTCTGCTAATTCACAGCTGACATTTGTTGTAACCATAATTCTCAGTATACCCTTCAGCTGATGTCAGAGCTGTGCTGCAGCAGTGGGAGATTCAATAGCCTGCAGTGCATATTAGAGCTTTAATAAACTCATATAAGATGTTTGCCAACCCTGCTATTCTCTCTGGGCTAAGCACTCCTCTTTGCAGGACCAGAAAACAAAGAAAATAGAGCTTATGAAAACCATAACATGCACTATAGGCTATTAAATCTGCTACTACTGCAGTCCAGCTTTGTCATCCATTGCAGGAGATTCTGGGATTTCTGGCTACAGCAAATGGTAGTTGGGGAGTTAACAGAATCAGCTTGGTATAACCTACTATACTGTAGTAAACAGTAGGGATGTGCAAGTAATGAATACTATTTCCCCGAATACCACGGATAATGCATTGCTCATTTTTCGGATAATGAATAGTGGTACTATTTGTGCCTATTGGTATTCGGGAAATGCTAAACTAAACAACAACAAAAAATCAGTCCCCCACCCTCCTCTCCAGCCCAGTCACCTTAAAGGGGACATGAGTACATTTTAGATAATTTTTAGTGTCTTTCAGTTGTGTTTTAGGGTCAAGAAACATCTTTTAAACAGTTTTCTGTGTCCTGTTTTTCATTTTAATGTAGATTACATGTTTACCAGCTTTCAGTACGGTCTGCCAAGCCTAAACGTTCTGACTTGGCACGTGTGTACTGGACTGGGTGGGACATTATCTTGATGATGTCCTTGTTCGGCAGCACGTATAACATTTAAAATGATTGATAACAATGTAGTCAGAACAGTAATCAGTGCAGCTAGTCAACTCAGTTACTATAATTGCCAGCTGACTCACTGCAGGGTCTCACATACACGTGGCACTTTTGCACACTAGAGTGGATGTGATGAATGAAAGAAAGGGAAAGCTGTAAAATGGCAAAGTAAGATTTATTGATGACAAAAATTGGAAAAATCGACACTGTCAGTAAGCAGACAGCAAAATCAGCAGGTGAAGTGGACTGCTGGGTGAAAGAGGAGAATATAAAGCACAGCAACCCCATAAGTGACAGCCTGCAGTCAGTCGGCTGGTAATTACAGTAACTAAGCCAACTACTTTCAACTAAGCCAACTACCTTCTATGATTACCGTTTGGACTACATGTAATTTACTATAATATACTGTATTTAGTGTTATAATCAGATTAACTGTACTATAATGTTTTGAGAAAACAGCACATTTTCTTTTGCCTGAACAATCTGCTGAGTGCAGGACCACAAAATATACTGCACATTATGTGCAGTTGCCTCCTCTCATGCCTGTTGTCAGCTTGCATTGAGGCTGTCCCTGCTCAGTTTGTTGTCCTCACTTTCCTGCATCCAGCAATGGCAAGAGCCCTCATTGTCTTGTTCCGGCCCACTCCAGCCACAGCATGATCAGCCTACTCATTTCATATCAGCTCTGTTCATGGAAGATTTAAAATACAGTCTGTCTACACTACAGTCTTCACTCTCTCGTCACACGATCATGCATGGTTTGGTTTGTAGCAGTCACTTCAGGAATACTAGGCTAATTTAGGAAAGCAGCAGTAAGCTAAAGCAGCAAATGCCGCTAACTGTTCTACTCAAGCTACGGCACAATTGACCTGCTTCAGGTTGTCAACAGTACACCTGACTGATCCTTAACCGCAACAGTATAGAAAGCAGTTTCAGAAAATTATTTCAAAATACAGAATTTGGCAGTGTATTGATTGATTTATCAGCATACATCCCCCCCACCACAACCCAACAAAATCAGTACAGAGTTAATCACCAAAATTTTACACACTTACCAGATGTCAGACACTTTGTGAAGTACAGATTAATGATGTCTATGGGAAGCCAGCCATTCAGTGTGAGTCGCAAGGACACAGGCACCAAAGCACAAACGTAGATGTCATTAAAAAAACGACATGCCCATGTCACAGTGGTGGCAGCCAGAAGTATCACTGGGGCAACTCCAGTGTCAGCCATAACAGACAAATCAATACTTTATTAAATATTAAGATCGGAAAAGATTCAGCATACTATTTTTACTATAATCAGGTCCCATCATGTGAATGGTGACGGGATTATACATTACATCAAGTAAACATGCCTTTTTGTTTCCTAACCACTTTAAACTACAACCCTTGTCCCCTCAACTTCTGCAACAAAGCCTTATCCTACCCTTCATCCCTCAGCATCCACAATGTAAGGTTTAAGCTAGTTTAATAAAAAAAAAACTGAGTTAAAAAACTGAATTCTGTGATGGGAGACCAGTACAACATGCCTGCTAACATGGCCAGCTGCCATCTCCTCCTGTTTTTTTTGGTAAAACAAATCATCCCTGACCCTGGTAGCAGCACTCAACTTCCATCCTCCTCCCCCCACCAGCACCCATATTTAATAATATGAAGCCCCCCCCCCGGAGTGGTGAAGGCGAGCTGCACAACCTGCTGTCCTCCATGGCCCATCACCTTCTTCTGAATGGACGTGCTCTCACACTTTCTGGCGTAGTAAAACAGCAGATCCCATGATCACAGTCTCCAACTGTCTCAGAAGCACATTCAGGCTTATGTAGACAGTTGAGCCATCCAAAATCTTCAGATACTTGAATCAAAATGTATTCCAAAGGAAAGTATGCAAGGAAAAACCTACCCCACCTCTCATAAAAAGACTTTGTAGCTAGTGCTCCATATCTTTACTGCCTCCTGTTGTTTCAGTCTCGAAGGCAACAAAAGGTTTTCTGATAGACTGCTTCAACCTAGATATGAAGTGCATTACTGTGGATATGCTTGCCCTGAGGACTTTGAAATTAAACTAAAGCAGGGAGTGAATCTGATGAAAAAACAAATGTCACATGGAACCTCTCCCTACTCAAAATGTATTGTTTTGGCCAAACCCAAGTCTGCATGGCAGTATGGTTGAGCTTCTTTCATTGAAACTTGCAGTATTAATTTTACACAGTTTGAGGCAAAATATCTATACTTTGCATAGTTCATACAAGGAACATTTGTTGTGCTTCTTCTAATGCACAGCTGTCTCCTGCAGCTGCTTGGTGGTACATCCTGTTGTCCCTCTGCACCTCCCCGCACTATCTGCACAACCTTGGCCCAACATCTCCATGGAAATACAAGAAAGCAAACTTGACTGGCACTGACCAACACTTGTTTTTAACTGAAGCATTTTCATATGTGTGTGTGTGGGTGGGGGAGGGGTAGAGTTTAAGGAAATTATTGAGTGGCATTGCCCATGAAAAGCATAACATATTATCACTTATATTTCAATCTGACTTCCTTTTGTTTCAGCTTACACATCACAAACACCAATCTTTGAGATGTCATTTGCTTTCACATTTGTATTATACCTCTCAACTGTCCCACATTACATGGGACATCTCTCATTTTCTGTCTCAAAATTGCTCTGTACCACAGTCATCCCACATGGAAAAGGTACATCCCACACAGAGAAGGTGCTATAAAGTCAGACATTAAAGCAGTAATTCAAAATATCCTAAGATGCTAAATCTAATTAAACTGTGCAAAAATAAATGTACTGTTTTTCAGTGTTATGCGCTTGTATCTTCATATTTGATGATGTGTTCCTCATTATGCGGGCCTGCACCCCACATTGTCCTACATTTTGAGAGTCCTTGTCCCACATTTCAGTTACAAAAGGTTGAGATGTATGGGTAACTCCAATTCTGTCGTGTCTGCAAATGATTTCTGGGCTGAGTATAATTTTTGAAGATGCAGGTGGTTTCATTAGTCACTGAGGTTGGCAGTCTTCCTAGCATCACTAATGAAATAAAATCCTCTTCTCCCCCCTCCCTAGCATGCACATTGAACAAAATTAGCACTATATGACAACCTTAGGAAGAATACAAAGTCAGTGGTGTGCTGAGGGTAAGGGGAGAAGGCCACAGGCTAGTTGGGATTCTGCCTACTATCCTTCTGATTATAGATCAGTAATCAGGAGAGGGGCTACATGATTTATGTATGTGACTATTTTGGGCTAGGGGTGTAGTCAGGTTAGGCTAAGGTAAGCTTGTAAAATCATTTATTTATTATTTATTTAGTTTTTGTTTACCGGGTAAGTGCACTAGTCAAGAAACTTTGCCTATTTTCAGGCACGGCCCGGGAGAGTTACATACAGAGATACAATTATATGCAGAGTTACATACAGAGGCAATAACTAGTCAGGAGACAAATAACATCACATGATTTCATGCAAGGAAACTAAATTATAATAGATATCTCAGATATTGCTACATCACAGTTGGCGAGGCAGCTGCAAACAGGGGAAGCAGTAACTGAGGAAGAAATCATACAAAGCGGGTTCTAGTGCAGGGGTTAGCAGCATATCAGATCAATATGGCAACAGATCAGGTAGTGCAGGTCCCCTTGAGAAACAGGTGGTCACAACCAGAGAGATTAAGCCTTCCCCACTTAAGAATGTGGCATACATATAAGGAAAGTGCTTTAGATTTGGGAGAGCTATACTAGGCAGGTGCTCCAGTGATTTGGGTGCATGTGCATCTATCAGTGCCCATGAGGTAGGCACGTAGCTCATTTTTGATTACCTGGTGCGATTTGGAGAGCCTAATAGATAAGGGCAGGGTGTTGCAAAGCTTGGGGGCCAATGCTGAAAAGGCTTGTTCACCCATTTTCATGGCACATTTAGGTATACTAAGGCAAGTCATTTCTGCTGACCTGAGTGGATAAGCTTATTTTGCTTGACGTAACAGGCTGACCAGCACCTCTGGTGTGCCAGATCTAATGACGGAATCAGTTGTACATCCTGCAGTGTAAGCGCGATAAGAGGTAGAGGAGAGCCAACCTAGACTTGAGTGCAGTATACACCTGTGGGTCTGCCTGGGGACAGATAAGGCAAAGCAGCAGATGTTATTATAGCAGGTGTACTACCTTTGTAGTACCCCTTTGTTTGCATCATGGAAAGTCACTATGCCATAGGTGAGGCTGGGTCTAAGAATTACCTGTGCGATGGCCAGTTTAGCTACCGCATTTAGTGAGGAATGGATTTTGTAGACCAGCCCTAACTTTACATTTACAGCTTTGCAGGTGGAGGCTACATACAGGTTAAAGTCAAGGGAGGGGTCCAGTGTTATTCCCAAGTACTTTAAGGAGCCCATCACCTCCAACAGGGTTCCATCTGTTCCTGAGATTGACAGTGTAGATGTCTGAGCTTTGATCCTTGGTGCTAAGCCGAACATCATTTATTTATTTATTTATTTATTCCATTTTGGTAACCGGGTAGGCCCACTGAGCCCCAAAGGTCCCTTTTTCAGGGGCGACCTGGATTTAGTTACAGAGGTATACAGGTACAACATTTAGTTACAGAGGTATACATGTACAACAAAGAAACAAGTGCAGAGCAATTCAAGGAGAGTAAATACATGGATAAACAGTGCTGACATTGTGCCAGAATTAGTTTACAGGGGGATGACAATTACAGGAATATGCAAGGGTAGGAGTGTATGGCCACAGTTTTTTTGACATTTAGGATTAGCTTGTTGCATGTTAGCCATGTATGTAGGCATTCAAAATCAGTGTTTAGTGTGGAATTTATAGTGGTTATATGGGATTCATTTGATTTGCCAAACTGCATTGGCCCGAGTCTCATAATTCTGACCCCAGGCATCTGAAACATGGTTGCATGACATCGGGATTTTACCCCCAGTGAAGTTAGAATCTTTAAGTATGGGGGTTCCAGGGGCAAAGCCCCTGAAACACTTGCTGCAGGTAAAATCCCGATGTCGTGCAACTGTGTTTCATACGCCTGGGTCAGGATTACGAGAGTCGGGCTGATTCATTTCAGACAAGCATAGTGTATCCATCTGTGTTTTTGCCACTTGTGTACAGTACCATGTCATCTGCATACAGAATAGTAGAGGAGGGCCCAGAAATCACTGGTAGATTGTTTATGAACAGCGAGAAAAAGCAATGGGCCAAGGATGGATCCTTGAGGCACCCCAACAGTGGTGGTGGAAAGATCAGATTTGTAGTTGTTTATTTGAGCGAATTGCATATGTCCAGAGAGGTAGCTGTCAAACCATGAGATAGAGTCTTTTGAGAGACCAAGTGTGTCCAGTTTTGATAGAAATGGGTGGTGATCCGCAAGGTCAAATGCCTTGGTTAAATCCACAAAGACTGCTCCTGTGCAGAGGTCCTTGTCCATTGCAGTTTTTACATCATTTGTAAATTTGATAAGAGCCGTGGTTGTGGTGTGGCTCTTCCTGAAACCATGTTGTGCAGAAGAGAGTAAGTTATTCTGTTGTAAGTGTTCAACCACTTGGGTTGCCACAGTTTTTTCTAGTAGCTTATTCAGGGCAGATAGTATGGCAATTGGTCGATAGTTATTTATATCCTTGGTATCCCCTTTTTTGTGTATTGGTACTACCCAGGCAATTTTCCAGAGAGATGGGACTGTCTTTGTACTGAGAGAGAGGTTGAAGATCCTGGTGACCGGTGCAGCTATGGCTGGAGCTGCTATTTTAAGGAACCTTGGTATTAGGCCATCTGGTCCAGTCGATCCGTGAGCCAGGATTTTTCTAAGGAGAGTTAGCACTTCCACTGTGCTAACCTCTGTTAGGTTACAGTAAGTGGTGTAGAGGCAGGGGGCATGTCACCAGTAGGCAGAGTATTTGACTGGTTTGTAAGCCTCTCATAGCTAGAGAGGTCAGTAAAGTGGGAGTTTAGTGCATTTGCTATTGTTCTAATAGTGTTACAGTTTGCTCCAGCCAGTGTCATTTTTTCTATAGATTGGTTGCTGCCTTACCCCATGAAGAATTTTATGTGGTTCCAGAAACCACGGGTGTCCTTGGCCGAAGCCTGTAGCAGTTGGTTTGAGTAGGTCCTTTTTGCCGTGCAAATGGCTTTCTTACAGGCATTATGCTGCCTTCTGTATTCCTCCCAGTCTGCTTGTCTGTTTGATTTCTTTGTGGTGATCCAGGTTTTATCTCTGACTTTCATGGTGGCTAATAGACCACTATGTACCCATCTCGTAGTGGTGCCATGTACTCATCTTCTTTTTAGGGGTACATGTTTGGTCTGCACCTCCTACAGGGTGTTTATGAGAAAAGCCACTGCAACTTCAACATCCTTTGTCTGGTAGATTAGGGCCCAGTCTATGTTGTTGAGGTCAGCATGAAGGTCTCTTGTGCCTAGCTTAGAAAAATCACAGAACTGAATTTCCTTGAAAAGAGGCTTGGGTGTATGCACGCTTCAGACACAAAAAACGGGGGTGTAGTCACTGATGGCGTCAGGAAGTGTTCCATACATCCTTATATGTCACACTCTGTTTGTGACTATCCAGTCCAGCACAGATTTGTGATTGCTTTGTTGCAATACCCTTGTTGGGCATGCAATTAGCTGCATTAGATGCAGTTTTCCCAGTGCCGCTTCATAAGATCCTGAGTGTTTCCCTGCCCAGTCCAGATTAAAATCACCCTTTAGTAGAAATTCATTTTGTACTTTTTGGTAGGTCACAGAGTCCATGAGGCTAGTTAATTCCAGCAGGCCACTCTTGGGTAGGTTGTAGGCACAGATCAGGTTTACTTTCTTGGTGTTTCCTAGTAACAGGACTACGTGTAGGTCTTTGAGGGTACGGGTTGTATCCATGAGTTGCACTGTAAGTTTTAGGTATTCCCTGGTAAGGATGGCAACTCTACCTCCCCTTTTGGTGAAGCCACAGTTCTTTCTTAGTAATTTGTAACCCTTAATAACACATAACGAATCAGGGATCCTTGGTTTTAGCCACGTTTCCATTAATCCAAATATGTCTGGGAAGTAGTGGGATATCCATGCTTCTAGTTCATCTGAGTTTGCTGTCAGGCTTCTAATGTTCATGTGTGCAACCTTTAGTCCTTGAGTTTTGAACTACTGTGGGATGATAGAGGGATCAGTCCCAAGAGGAGGACCAGTGTTTGTTTCGATGTCCCCCAACCATGATAGATATAATAGGTGAAGCCATAGTTCTGCGATTAATTTTTGCAGATGCCTGTAACCCTTCGGTCCTTGGACAGGATGGGCGGTTAAGTAGTGCCCTAATTTTGCTGTGTTGATGCTCTTTAAGTACCAGTTATTGATTGAGGTTTTATCCTTACTGGTTATTAGGTTAGAGAAGGTGAAAGAGGTTACTTCCTCATGTCCATTTGCTTCCTCTGGAGAAACTTTTATATGATCCGAGACAATTTCCATCACTATTAATATGCCCCCTAGCAGACAGCAGACACTTACTGTAGACAGCCTTATTTTCTGCTTGTAATCCCATACTTGTAGGGACCAGTAAGGCAGCTCGTTGGTTTGTCAAAACTGGCTGTTATTGGGTGTACTGGAGAATTTGGATCCTAAGTTCTGTGTAGTGACATTCGACTGCATGAGTTTACATGAGGCGGTATCCCTGCCTGTTAGGAAGGGGAAAAAACAAAAAAATTCACCCTTTGCCAGAATTATTTAATCACCACCGCCTATGGAGGCCATGCCCTTACTTATTAGCCTGGCACTAATGCAGTATTTTAGGCACTATTCAAGCATAAGCCTTTTAGTCAGCTTTTAACAGTATTAAAGCAGGATAGGAAATTACAGATTAGCTGAGATAAGACAGTCAAAGTAACAGGCTTGTTTAGGAAGGGACGATCTGAGCCTAACTCTAGCAGAAAGTATACCTAATTTACCATTATGTTATAGTGAGGAGTAATTCCTAAAGCAAGTAAGGGTAAAGTAGACTAATTTCAAGATAGACACGGGCTAGATAGCTGTATTATCCTAGTCAGCTAATAATAGTCTTAATTCAAGATAAGCACAGGCTGGTTAGCTGAAAATACTGCAGTCAGTTCCCCGCCTAGCTGTAGCAGGAAGTAGACCAAATTTATAATTATGTTACAGAGAAAAGCAATTCCTAAAGCTGGTCAGTTTGTAATAGTCTTATAACAGGAGAAGCACATTGCTATCTGGCTGAGACATTGTATAGTCAATTTCAAGTCTCATTTTTGCAGAAACAATCGTAGCCGAGCTTTAGTTAAAGTACAACCTATTTGAACTGCAGTCAATTACCTGAATTTACAACAGGATAAATGCTTGAAGCCTAGTTTTAGCTGGCAGGCAGCCTTGTTCTATAGCCCATAACCTCCTAACTGGTATTACTGTTTATCAGAGCCCCTCCTACTCATCCATCGGGCCAGTGAGCCCCTAGGTATAGTCAGAGGTCCACCCTTGATGTGGTGTATATAGGTAATGCTCTGGAAATGGGTGGGTGGGAAGTAATAGTAGGACACCCCTGCTTGTGCACTAGACCATTAAGTAACAGCACAAAACCAGACAGTTCCAAAAAAAACAACAAAAAAAAACAGTACCAAAACCTATCCCACACTGTCTGTTCCTGGCAGTGAACATATTTAGGTCTGAAAGATTTATCTATACCAGCTTATCAAAAGAGGATCCCCTTCACTACAGGGTTACAAAAGGGGAAGAATACTACTGGAAAGATCAAGTATATAAA
Organism: Neoceratodus forsteri; assembly: GCA_016271365.2. Lineage (NCBI taxonomy): Eukaryota > Metazoa > Chordata > Ceratodontiformes > Ceratodontidae > Neoceratodus > Neoceratodus forsteri. The sequence goes on from CM057456.1 coordinate 1,373,421,743, forward strand.
TCACAGTTATCTGCAATAACAGAAGCTGAAAAGTAGGCTAGTAAGATTTATGAGTGCAGACACATCAAACTCAGGTACCACTGGAAAGCCTCACCTTTTACCTTCACTAACAGCCAATCACCGACTATTCAGGGGCATTTAACAAGGGAGGCTGGAGGGGGTGGGTGGGGAGGCTTTTTTCAGCCCGCGGAAGTGCACACTCTATTCTGCTCCCATGGCAGTAGAGCAGAAAGTTAACAAAAACAAAGATTTTGTCCAGCAGAAGGTTAAAAAATAAAGATTAAAGTCCATCCTACAGCTGGCTTGTGCTGGGGGAGGAGGGGTCCCAGTGAGGACCAGTCCAGATCTCCTACCCCTGATGTCCTCCATCCAAGTATGTTGGCACTGCTGTTTCTTGGCTCAATTTAAACTGCTCCAGCAGTTTAAAATTGGTGCCTTTTTCCGACCTCTGCTGGCGGACTTTTCAGCCCGCAGAAGCACACACTCTATTTTGCTTGTGTGGCAGCAGAGCAGAAAGTTAGCAAAAACAAAGTGATTTTCTCCAGCAGAAGGTTAAAAAATAAAGATAAAGATTAAAGTCCGTCCTGCAGCAGGCTGTGCTGGGGAGGAGGAGATCCCAGAGAGGACCAGTCCAGACCTCCTTCCCCCAATGTCATCCGTCTGACTAATATGCAGTATAACCTCGTTTATCTGAACGCAGAGGGAGACATCACTTTTTTCGGATAAACGAATAGTTTAATAAAACGAGTGTCCTATATAAATCATTGTGAAACTTCACCGAACATCATTCCCATTGTGTAATAGTGAATCATTGCTGAAAACAGAAACATTTAGCAGAAAATGTAAACTTTATTTAAATACAGTCAGAAAAGTTAAAAACAATTTGATTTTCTTTAATTTATTTTTTACTACATGAAGTATTCTGTGATCGCATGCTGATTTTTTGAATCTTTTTTTTTAACGCTTTCTGCTTCAGCTGTCTAAGCAGTAGCGTATATAAATACTCACAGTCTGACTGGCTTTCCAGCCAAAGGATACACCTTTCAAATGACTCAACAGCTTCAGCAGTAGTGGGTAGAATGGGAGGTGTTTCATCAACCTCCTCCTCTTCAACATCTATGTCTGTCTCACTTTTCAATGGATCTTGAGAGGCTATTGAAAGGATAATCAGCGTATGTCAGTTTTCCGTGCCCCTCATCATCATAGTCCATGTTAATCTATTCAGTCATGTCTTTGGTATTGATTGCTAGCTGCTCTGCAACCTGCATCAGACCCTCATTTGCCTCCTCTTGCTGTTCAACGGTAATTTCTGCTGTAGAGGGTGACAGAACCTGAGACCAGGACCAGCATTTCACTATCATGTCCGCCCTCACCTCGGATCAGGATTCTGCAAGCAGATAGCAGGCATCTTTGACAATGACGCCCTTAATGATGTCAATAAGGGAGCTTGAATTATTTTCTTCGGACAAGACATTACTTAATAGTTTTCTCTTGTACAGTCTTTTAAGGGTGGCTAGATTGCCCTGATCCATGGGCTGGAGTTTTGTGGTGGTATTTGGTGGGAGAAATACACACCTGATGCAGTTGTCCTCCGTTGTTAAATGCTCTGTGTCTGGGTGAGCGCCTGCATTGTCTATCAGCAGGGTAGCTCTCAGAGGCAGACCTAGTTTACAGAGGTAGGAGTGGACTGAAGGAACAAAATACTGGAAGAACCAGGATTTAAAAAGAGAAGCCGTCATCCAGGCACTTGGCTGAACCCTGTACAGCACTAGCAAAGATTCCATGTTACAGTGCTTAAAATAACGGGGCCATAAGGATTTTCCAGTGACAAGTAAGTTAACTTGTGACCACCTGTTGAGTTACTGCATCCTAGAATTGCCAGCCATTCTTTGTTCTTCTTGTGACCAGGTGTGAATTTCCATCCTCTCCATTCAGGTCACGGTGGAACTGCATTGCCTTATGCTTTAAGATCGGACCTGTTATGGGAGTGCCACAAACTCGATTCTGGACAAACCAGAGATACGGTGATTGGTCTAGCTGCTCATCACTGCAGCCATTCATTATTTTTCTTTTCTCTGGTCCAGCAGCATGCTCCGCAGTAGCAGCGTACAAACGGAGCTTCTCTTTTGTGCGCTGAATGTCTGACACTGTAGGGTTTCCAATGCCAAATCATTTAGCCACCTCGATACCCTTCTCCCCACGTTTAACGCAGTCCAAGATCTGGATTATTTGTGATATGTTCAGCATGCTGCGTTTCCACTTTCACTCAGCCATTTCACCACAGTACTGTACTGTTAACAAATAATGTGAACAGGTACTGTTGCCAGACTACTTAAGTACACCATTGTACAGCTGACAGTAACTGGTCTGCAATCAGAGAGAACGTGAGCAGCATTGCATGTAAGAGCGGCGATAGCAGTTAAACTGTAAAACCAGAATTAAATAACGCAACTACATTTTTAATGTTTTACTGTTTTGAATGGAGGACACAAACGCGATTTGGATAATGTGGAGGTTCAGAAAATAGAGGTCTGGATAAATGAGGTTATACTGTAATAATCTTGTCCAAGGGACCAGGAGTCAAATAATGAAAAATAATCAAATCCACAGGAAATGGAGATAGTACTAGGGTATGGCACCATGACAGAAATTTGAATTTATATATAGTTGTATTGGACAAAGGGGCTATAGGGTTATAGATGACTGAGGGGGTGTTATGAGCCTAGCTCTAGCTAGCACGTGAGAACAATATTTTTTAAAATTTCTTTTTTAAGCTGTTTTCTGGCCAAATACAGATAGCCTGAATAGGTAGGCCCCTGAATTCGATTACTTTTCAAATACTCATGAGAAGGTATTTGCATAGACCTAATACCTGCCTGCAGGGCTAAAGATTATGGTAGACCAGAACTCTACCAAAGAGTTAAAGGAGCAACTGCCATAGAATAGCTAGCAAGTCTCATTTATGTGTGTGGGTGTAGGCAAGCTGTTGATTTGGTGCATTGTGGTCAACTGCTCTCCAAACTTAGGGACCTTGGTTTTACAGAAGGAGTTATTTCTTGTGTTAATAGTTATTAGGGTAGTAGGAAACAAACAATAGCACTTTATGGCGTAATGTCTCTACTGATAGGAATTGATACAGAGGTTCCACAGGATCCATTTTACAATCCGTGTTATTTAGCATTTTTGTTAATGGTTTACCCTTGGTTACGTCTTGTTAAAACATTTTACTTTATGCAGGTGATATTTTTTAATAGTGGGCGTAACTTAAAATATAATTTTGATTCTACAGTGTGAGTTTCATTTGGTTAAAAGGTGGTTGAATAGTAATGGGTTATTATTAAATATGTCTAAGACTAAATGAGTGTTTCTTGGTAATAGGAGTAGGTTGGTTGCTATTCCTAATCAGTCGGTTATTAGGGATGAAAACAATGTGCAATTTGAGAGGGTAGATTGCTTTAAGTATTTAGGTTTTTAATTGGATAATCTGTTGTCATGTAATTTTCATATTGATTCTTTGGTTAAGATTGTAAATGTTTGATTGGGATTGCTTTATAGAATTAAGAACTGTCTTTTATTTCATTCTAAAAAAGTGTTGGTGCAATCATTCATTCTGCATGTTATTGATTATGGACTACCAATTTATTCAGCTGCAGTGGAGTCTTTTCTTATGGAGTTGGAATAGCTTACCACAATGTGTGTCATTATGTTTTAGCTTGTCCTCGGTTAATGCATCAAGTACATTATGTTCCTTACCCCGCTGTTTTTTTTTTTTTAATATCATTGTTTTTATTTTACATTGATTTCTTTCCGGAGAAGTGGGAAGCTCTAGATCTTCTTTGAGGATATCGCTTTCATCAGGCCACACCTGTGGAACTATAGCCACTAGGCACTAGGACCACACGGAAACATTTTGCAAGCAGTTTGCTAGGGGCATGACAGCATCCTACATCGGCACTCCCATATATATGTGGGCAGCCCCTTCCCCCCTCAGGTCTTTTCTCACCATTGGTCATACTCATGGGACCCTACATGGAGACATTGCCACTATACTCAACCACTATTTCAGTACATTTCTCTCCCTAGTTCGCTATCACATTTCATAAGTGATGCTCAGCATTGTGTATGTCATCTAAAAAGCTAACTAAGCTTTTCAGATACTTCAAATGCAGTGAAAAGATTTATTTGGGCAACTCACTGTGTGCTGCCTCAGTGAAGTTCATAACATAAAGGCCTATCAGATTTGTCTTAAATTTAACACTGCTACCTGGCGATGCAGAAAAAATGCCTTGGAGACTCATTTACTGAAACAGCAGGTAGCTAGGATGGAGAAAGAACTCTACCGTCTCACTCATCAAAATCCCAGGAGAAAACTTTGGAATAACACAAGCCTAAGCACCAGGAGAGGAAATAAAGCAAGTAGAAAATCTCCCTGGTATGTTCTCGGTTGCAGCTTCATCGCAGCGTGACCACTTTTGCGCCATTGACCACCCCAGTGGCACCACTGCCAGCCACCCAGACTTTTGACCATTCCAGGTCGGAACAGGCTATGTGCATCACCAGACCCAATATGGCTACCATTAACATCTGGGATGGTGTCTCCCCCATTGATGATGACTAGCATGCCTGCAATTCAAGCAAGTTCTGATTTTCAGGCTGTTATTTTGTCCTTCATGGACATGTTGCAATGCCTGCTGCCTCCTCCTCCTGTAACAGGAGCTGCATTGACAGGGCACTTTTGGCAAGCCCCAGCTCTGATGCCTGCCAGGTCAACACACCAGCTGATTTCAAGGGCATCGACAACCTTTTCTACTCCCTCTTTGAGGCCTACAGAACCTGTCGATGAGGATCAGGAGTATAACCCTGACCTCATCATGCAAGAAGAAGAAGATGAGGAGGAGGAAGAGAGTCCTTATTAGAGGTCCAGCTTTACCATTTCTGCTGGATGTGAGGGATCTGCAGTTTATACACCTAGGTCCCCTCCTGAAGACCCATTGTTTGTCTCCATGATGCAGCAACTCCAGATTGCCATAGGGTTGAAAGCTGAAGAGCAGACCATCACCAAGAGAAATTTGGTAGGGTTCCTTAAACTGCCTGACTCCCCACCCATCATTATTCCTCCTCTGCTGCTTGCCTTGGAGGATGCCAACCTGGCTGCCTGGCACAGATCAAATATGACACCCGCCATGCTTAGGAAGGCAGATAAAACTCGTTAGGCTTCCTCAGGTAAACCTTTTTTGGCAGGCCAACCAGAGGCGGATTCACTAGTAATAAATGCTACCCATGAACGACCTAAGGTGCCTAAACACCTTAGTTCTCTTCCTCTTCAAAGGGAGTCCAGGTGGCTACATGTTTTGAAGAAGAGAACCTTTGCTTCTGCTACCTTGGGCCTGAGGCTTGTAAATTATCAGGCCCATATGGTAAAATAGCAAAACACCCTCTTGAGGAAGGTCAAGGCAGCTGCCCAAGATCTACCAGAGGGTACTCCTAAGCAGGAGCTCTTAAAGGTTCTTCAAGCAAGGGCAGACATAGGAAAGCATCTCCTACACTCCACCTATGACATTTCTGATGCTTCTGCCAGGGCAGCAGCTTTGGGGGTTTGTCTTAGGAGACATTCCTGGTTGAGGCTGGCAGGATTTGTTAGTGATGTGCAGCAATCCTGCCTCAATGCCCCATTTAGAGGATATAAAATGTTTGGGGCAGATATACAAGATATCCTCTCAAACCTTCAGGCCTAGTGCAGAACTTTAAAATCAGTGCATTCCCTCTAGCACAGCCAACCAAGGAGTAGACAGAGGCTGCCCTTTCATCCAGCCAGCAGTAGACACCATTCAGCTGCCAAACAGCAGAGTAAAAGTAGAGAAGCATCAGCTTTCCCTGCCACAGGACCCACCCCAGGTCCCCACTCAAAAGCCCTTAGAGATGGGGGTGTGGCTGCACCACAGGATCAGGGGTGGTTGTAGGGGGTCACCTTTCCCTCCACCTGGACCAATGGAGGAAGGTGACATCAGATGCTTGGGAAGTACAGGTATTAGAACAGGTCCATGCTCTACAGCCTCTAGAATCATCTCCAAACCACACTCCAGTGCCCTCTTCCTATCTTCAAGAACACATACTGGGGCTACTAGAGGAAGTTCATACCTTGATCCAGGAGAGGGCTATAGAACCTGTTCCCCGGGAACAAAGGAACAGGGGCTTCTATTCTCAATACTTCCAGGTCTCAAAATGTACAGGAGATCTGAGGTACATTCTGGACCAAAGATATCTGAACCTTTTTATCTGATACAAGAAGTTCAGAATGGTCACTGTACAAAGCCTGCTCCCACTACTGCAAGTAGGTGACTGGATTTGTTCCCTGGACATGCAGGTTGCTTATCTGCATATCAAGTTTAGCCCCCCTCATAGGAAATACCTCAGGTTCCTTTTCCAGAAGGAACACTACCAGTTTGGGGTATCGCCCTTTGGCTTATCATCTGTGCCACAGGTCATTACCAAGTGTTTAGCAGTAGTGGCAGCAGCCCTCATGTGAGAAGCAGTATATGTCTTTCCCTACCTGGATGATTGACTGCTCAAAGCCCACTCCAAAGAGCAGCTTTATCAGATTGTATTACACACCAGGCAACTGTTCAATAATCTTGGTATTATAGTCAGTGTGCTGAAATTGGTCTTGACCCCTTGTCAGGGTCTACAGTACATAGGGGCAGTCTTGGACACAGCTCAGGGCTTTGCCTTCCTGCCCAAGTACACAGCCGAACACTTGATTGCACAGCTCCAGATTGTAGGTTGCATATGAGAATTCCCTACTGGACATTGAGTCCAGAGGGACCTTCATACAGATTATCTAGAACAGAAGGTTCTAGTTATATCTCCTGTCCACAAGGTACTTCAATGGTGGATGGAACTCAGCGATTTACTGAAGGTTAATCCTTTCCTGATTCCCTCCCCTCATCAGATTCTCACCACAGATGCCTCAGGAATGGGCTGGGGGCACATTTGTGAACCCATCAGACACAGGGTACATGGATCAGAGTGGAAAGCACTCTCCACATAAACATCCTAGAAATGAGGCTGTTCTGTATGGTCTACAGGCCTTCCAGACCCATCTATCTCTGGGACCTCTGCTGATGCAAACAGACCACATCGGGGTGATGCACTATATCAACAAGAAAGGGGAACTCACTCTTACCCCCTATGCAGAGAAGTGATGAGGGTTTGGTATTGGGTTCTGGAACACCATCTGGAATTGTCAGTAGTTCATGCTGCAGGTGTCCAAAATATCCTAGAAGATAGGCTAAGCAGGTCACAGTCCAGGATACCTGAGTGGGACCTGTTGACTGCAGTAGCAAACAACCTGTTCTGCAAGTGGGGTCATCCAGAGTTGGATCTATTTGCATTCCCATACAACACAAAACTGCCACTCTTCTGCTCGCTTGTTCTAGGGCCTGGAGTTTTCTGGTGAGACGTGTTTTTCCTCTCTTGGAAGGGGAGGTTTCTTTACCCCTTCCCCCCTTCCCTCTAATCCAGAGGGTGTTAATCAAGCTCCAAATGGATGGGGCAACAGTGATACTCATTGCTCCCCTTTTGCCTTGTCAGATGTGGTTCCCCTTAGTGCAGCAATTGGCAGTGGAACCACCAGAGCCTGTGCCCCTGTTGGAGGGTCTGCTGTCACAGGAGCAGGGCATTCTGGTTCATCTGGACCTCAAGTCATTCATCTCCATGCAGTGCTCCTGAAGGCATAGCCATTGCTTGATCTGGGGTGTCTCAAAAGGTGGCTGATGTTTTGGTGGCTGCCAAAAAAACCTTCCACCAGGGCCAGTAATTCTATGAAGTAGAAGCAGTTTGCTTTTTGGGGCACATCTCATCAGCAAGATCCTTTTACTGGTCTGGTAAATAAGGTTCTGGAGTATTTACTGTCCTTATCAGATGCAGGCTTGCAATACTCCTCTATTAAAGTGCTCTTGGCGACCATTTCAGCCTTTGACGTCCCTACTGAGGGTCGTACGGTTGCTCGGTTGGAAGTAGCCTGTACATTTCTCAGAGGCATTCTTCACTTTAAGCCTCACATCCACAATCCAGTCCCAGTTTGGAACCTGAATTTTGTGTTAGAAAACCTTACTTTGGTTCCTTTTGAGCTGGCCGTGACTTGTGGCCTACGATTCCTTTCTTGGAAAGTGTTATTTTCAGTTGCTATTACTTTTGTTTGAAGGATTGCAGAACTTCAGGCCCTAATATGTGAGCCTCCTTATTTGATTTTTCACAAAGACAGGTTGTCTTTATGTACTAATCCTAAGTTTCTTTCTAAGGTGATGTCTGAGTTTACTTTAACTCAAACCCTCCTCCGCCAGTTTATTTTCCTGAGCATGCCAACCCAGGGGAAACATTGCTCCATACTTTAAATGTACATAGAATACTAAGGTACTATATACATGGCACAAAGGACTGCAGAAAGTCCTCACAGCTTTTTGTTTCCTTCACCCCAGGAAGGAGGGTGCACCTGTCTCAAAACAGTGCCTATGCAAATGGTTGGCTGGTAACAAACTTCCTGGTGTCATTCATGGTCATTCCACCAGAGGCATGGCCACTTCTGTTGCTTGTTTTAAAAATGTGTCAGATACAGAAATCTGTGTAGCTGCCACCTGGAGCACTTTCCACACCTTCCCTAAACATTGCAGTCAGGACATTACCTCTCAAAAAAGGGCAGGCTTTGGCCTAGCTGTGCTTCAAGGCTTCATTTCTCAGGTGTGTAGACTCCAACCACTCAGACTGTTTTATTGTCAGTACTGATTTTTACTCATTCCATAAATGTGGCCTGATGAAAGAGATATCCTCGAAGAAGATAGAACAGTTATATATTTACCATAATGGTAGATCTTCGAGAGAATCTCTTTCATTAGGCCATTATGTCCAACCCACCGTCCCCCTTTTATCAAAGGCTCTATAACTCCTGTCTCTTTCTCCATGACAGTCTATCTGCTGTTTCCAGCATTACCTGGTAGGTGGAACCATATGTTCTCTCCTGGTTGCCTAGAGGTAGGTCCTCTGAGGATGATTTCTGGCAGGAAATTGAGGAGGGAAGGGTCTGCCCACATATATATCGGAGTGTCGAAATAGGACGTCATCATTGGCGGCCCCTAGTGGACTGCTTGCAATTAGTTTCTGTATGGTTCTAGTGCCTGGTGACTATAGTTCCATAGGTATGGCCTAGTGAAAGAGAGTCTCTCAAAGATCTACTGTTATGGTAAGTACATAATTGTTCTGTATACAGATCACTCTCTGTCTACATTTTTTCTAAGATTACCATTCTACAGGTCATCCTCAGCTCAGTGCTCATTCATTTGTAACATTTTAAAAGACTGAAATTCACCTCCAAGTACATTACAGCAAACTAGGTCTTACTTTTCATTCAAGCAGACTCTAAAACAGTTTTATATTGAGAGTTACAAGTGTCATTGTATCACTGAATGATTTATTATATATGTATAGTATATTGTATTGTGCTTCTTGTATGTAATTTTTATTATGAGTATTTTATGTATTTTATTTGTTACTTGTCAAGCTCCTCCACAAAAATGGGCATATGATATCATCAGAGTTACCTGGTTACCAAATTTTAAATAAAAAATAAATTTTTGATTATATAGACTCATATGAGCATGCTGCTAGTATATTAGGATAGTTACCTCAGTTAAGTGACATGCCTTTGTGCGAATCCTTTGCACAATCTAGCAAGGATCTTCATTTTTTATACAGGATGTAACTGTTAGGATTAGAAGCCTGTTCACAAAGTTGTTCTTTTATAATGGTATTGCTGTGTTCTTATAGGAGGTACAGAGTCAGAATTTACATAAGGTCTAAGCAAGCTCTGGGCAGTAGGTAGAACAATACATTCAGTAATATACATTTATTTTTGGATACACGATTAAATGTTTTATTGGAAAAATGACCATGCCTCTATTTAAAAGCAGTCACAAGTTTTGGACAGTAGAATAAATCAGTCCTCTTTAAATATATAGTGCTGTATTTTAATGTATTCAACTTTAGAATTCTGTTGGTCTTAACTAAGAGGAAATATGCTAGAAAGTCCGGTTGAGACATCAAGTTAGATTGGTTTACTGTAAATGAATGCCTATATGCAGCTGTGAATTTAGCACTGCAGGCTGCTTTACAAAAATTGTAAATCCCTTCAGAACCTGAAAAACACAGTATTAATAGGGTTACTACTGACGCACACAGCCATAAACAATGCACTGTGGTAACAAAAGCATTTTTCTTTCTGTTTTAGGTAATATTTAATATAACTATTGAAATGAAGGGCTGCTATGTTCTAGAAGGACAACAATACATAGTTGTGAGACCTGTTGGCTTCAATGAAACTACAAAAATTAATATACAGAGTTCCTGTGGCTGTCAGTGTTTGGGGCTTGCAGGACATAGAAATTGTTTCGAAGAAATCACTCATCAAGACCATGAACATTATCAGTGCCTAAATGCTACTTCTAGCTCAGACCAAGACTTGATTCTCATTGATAAATGCAAAACTCATAAGGACCAACCTGATTGCAGTGGTAGAGGGGTTTGCTCATGTGGACAGTGTGTATGCCATAAAACCAAACTTGGACAGATATATGGCAAGTACTGTGAACTTGATGATTTTTCATGCCCTTATCACAATGGAAATGTTTGTGCAGGTAAGATGAATAGCTTGGTTCATAACCAGTTGATTTTCACTAACATCTTTTTTTCATTTACGAGCTAGCGGCACTCTCCAGTACTTTTATTATTTGCATTTGTACAGTTTTTGTATTCTATACAGTATTGACTTTTGCTGGTTCATCTTCCTTTGTAACCCCCAGTTGATATGATCATGAACCATTCATGAATGCTCATGAGTTATTCATGATGTCTCAAGAACATTAATCAAGCATGCATCAAATAGTTCATGAATGTTCATGAATATTAAATTACACTCTTGTGTTCATGAACTTTCATAAAGATTCATGAATATTTGCTTTTATATAACTGGTAAATTAAAAAGGCAACCCTGTTTTTGCACTGTTCTCAAAAGGTTTGTGTCATATGTACCAATAAGAGGCAGACCTGGTTACCCTTAGTGTGTTATCATACAACCTAAGCTATTAACCATTAACATCACATTATTTTAACCCTTGCTGTGCTGTGGACTGATATATCAGTCCAGAATTCCTGTATGTTCTAATTCTGTTGTCAGCCTAAGGATTAATGAACTCAATTTTGCAAAAAAATTGCTTTTCTTGCTATGCGTTTTAGAATTAGTCTTGCACCATATACTTACTTTTTCTTTTGTTCTTTTTTTCAAATGCAATCGCTGCTTACTTTCCTTTCATAAATAGAAAGGCCCAGGTACTGTTTCTATTAACAGAATCTGAAACTCCTTTAAAATATGGTGAGTTAATCATTTTAGGTTTTAAATAGTTAATTGCCTTGTACAACATATATTTTCTACTCCTAAACTGAAAACATTTTGAGTGATGCTTTATAACACGCTTACATTGGTAAAAAGTGCATTTTAATACACAAATTGGTTCTTCAACTTGATTTTTGTTTTGGTTCATCGTGGTCCTTTAAAGGAACAGCTTCTTAATTAAACAGTTGCTGACACCTCAAAGAAAACTTTGAAAAATATAATAATTAGGTACAATTCAACTTACATTCTGTAGATTTTTCCTCCTGATTATTTATTACTGAGGAAATTTGCATGGATACATGATTTTTATCCCTTAGAGTTCATCTGCCTCTATAGCTTATTCCCTACTTCAAGTCATAATCATGTGCTGTGGCATCACAATCTGTTGCTATGGTAGTAACTGTGATGTCACAAGCAGTGCATTATGACCTCAGGTAGGGAGAAAGCAGCAAGAATAGATTAACTCTTCAGAAGCAAATATCCTGTTTTCATGCAGCTGACCTCAGTAATAAATAATGGGCAGGAAAAACACAGAACTAATGTGAAATACAAGCTAGACAGTGTCTAAATATTATGTTTTGTTGAAGTTCTCTAGAAGGTGTCAGCTGCTTTTTAACACTGTGTTGATGATCAGTTCATGAACTTAGTTCATGAACTGAGTTGAAGAATAGTTGGTGAACTTTAAATGATGTTCATGAACCATGCATGAACATTCATCAACGTTCATCAGTTGATAAACTTCATTTTGCCTGGGCCACTACCCTGGATCATGCCTGAAATTGAGCCTCAGCTCAGTGTTCTTAGCTTGTAAACAAAACTTTGGGCTAGTCAGGGAAGGAATTATTTATTAAGCAGAAATGTTCCCCATTCCTACTACCTTAGCCATGGGGCATCATTGTGAAAGTACTTAGACACTGAAGAATTATGACAAATTAAGGCATAGAAATTGAAATTGATGGCAGATAAGGACTGCCAGGCCCATCTAGTCTGCCCATGTACCCTACCTTTAATTAGTTGCTGTTGGCCCTACTTGGTCCCCAGCTGCTGCCTCTCATTCCCTTTCACTAGGGTCCCGCTGTGTCTATCCCATGCATGTTTAAATTCCCCCACTATGCTTGCCCCACCACCTCCTGGGGCAGGCTACTCCAAACATCCACCACCCTTTCTGTGAAAAGGTACTTCCTTATGTTGATCTTTAGTCTACCCCCTTCCAGTCTCATGTCGTGCCCTCTTGTTGTTTTTAGAGCAGCTTCTCTTCTGGAAGATGCTGCACCCCTGTACCTTGTTAATCTTGATGGCTCCCTCATCTCAAACACTGAGTCCTTCAAGTACCTTGGGGTCACTTTGGATCCCACACTTGACCTGTCTCAACATGTCAATATGGTGTGCCGTGCCATCAATGCTAAAATTGGCGGAGCTTATATGCGCACCACTCCCTCACTCCTTCCACTAGACTTTCTGTTGCGTAGAGTATTCTCTTACCCCAGCTCCAATGCTCTGCCCTCCCTCTTTGCTGCAAACTCTGCTACACTCCACAAATGGGACACTGTCTACAACAACATCTGTAGATTTAGCCTTAACTGCCCCACATCTTACCATCATTTGTCTCCTTCGCTGGCTTAAATTGGCTGTCACCTAAGGATATTCGAGAGCCTACTCCCTGGCTGCTTTATCGACTCCCTGTCTAGACCTCTCGGCCCTGTCTATCTTGCCAACCTCCTGACTCCTGCCTCACACACCCTGCATCTCAGGTCTTCCTCTGTCCCATGCTCTCCACTAGACCATGCATGACAAAAATGGGTGAACAGGCATTTGCCATTTGCTCCCAAATTCTGAACTCACTCCCCTTATGGGTGAAAACTTCAGCCTCCCATCGAGAATTCAAAACTCGCTGTTCACCCACTCCTAGCCTCTGGCCAATGCAAATGCTCTTAATTTGCTTTGTCCCACTGCAGGCTGTCAGGTCTGACCCTGAGTACTTACTCAATGTTCTCCCATGCAATACGTTTGTCTAGGTGGCTAAGAACCTTGATGTCTTTACTGTACTCAGCTGTCTTATGGTTACCCTAATTGCTTTATTTTACATCCTTATTATGATCTATGCCTAAAATGTACCCTTATGTAACTATTACTGTGCTACCCAATGTATATCTTGTTTTGCTCCTGTACACCTATATTATGTCTGTGCATTTCTGCATATTGTAACCAATGTCCTGTGCTCTCCCGGGTTGTGCCTGAAAATAGGCAGGTCTGTTGCCTAGAGCACTTACCCGGTTACCAAAAGCTAATAAATAAATAAATAAATAAATTCCTATGAGGTACTTGAAGGTCTCCATCATGTCCCCCCATCCCTCCTCTCCACCAGGGTGTACATATTGATTTCCTTCAATCTCTCCTTGTATGACCTGTGGTGCAGGCCCTGCACCATTTTGGTTGCCCTTCTCTGAACTGTCACCACCCTGCCAATGTTCATCCAGAAATGTCGCCTCCAGAACTGGATGCAGTATTCTAAATGAGGTCTCACCATTGTCCTGCAGAGTGGCACCATGACCGCCTTTCTTCTGCTGGTGATACCTCTACCTATACACTCCAGTATTCCACTAGCTCTCCCCACTGCCTTGGCACACTGCTTGGCCACCTTTAGGTCATCAGGTATGATGGCCCCAGATCTGTTTCCTGTTTTGTGGCTGCTGATATCTTCCCTTCATCATGTAGTCCTCCCCTGGGTTCTTGCACCCCAGCTGCATAATTTTGCACTTCTTCACATTGAATCCTAATTGCCACACTCTGGACCATTCTTCCATCATTTAGCTAAGTTCCTCCTTATTCTCTGCACCCCTCCTGGGCTGTCTACTCTATTGCAGATCTTTGTGTCATCAGCAAAGAGACACACATTCCCCTCCAGCCCCTCAGCAATGTTACAGATGTAGATATTAAATAGTATTGGTCCAAGAACTGACCCCTGTGGCACCCCACTGGTCACCCCTCCATTTCAGATTTAGCCCCATTTACCACCACCCTCTATGTTCTGTTCTTTAACCAATTTCTAACCCAGTTCACCATCTTGTGTCCCAGTCCCAGGCTGCCTAGCTTGTTCACAAGCCTCCTATGTAGAACAGAGTTGAACGCCTTGCTATAGTCAAGGTAGGCCATATCCACTGCTCCCCACAGAGCCACCTCCCTTGTGACCCAGTCAAAGAAATCAATTAGATTAGTCTTACATGACTTTCCTGCCATGAATCCATGCTGCCTCAGATCTTGTGCTCCACTTGATTCAAGGTACTCTACTACCCTTTCCTTCAGCATCGATTCCATAATAGTACCCACCATGGAGGTCAGACTGACAGGTCTATAGTTCTTAGCCTCTTTCTTGCTCCCGCTTTTGTGGAGTGGGACCACATCAGCCCTTCTCCAGTCCTCTGGAACCTCCTTCATTTCTAGTAACTTGTTGAATAGGTCCGCCAGTGGTGCTGCGAGCAACTCCCTCAACTCCTTTAATATTCTAGGGTGAATTCTGTCTGGTCCCATTGCCTTATCCACCCTAAGTTTTCTAAGTTCTTCTAGGACTCTGTGCTCCTTGAATGGGCTGTTGTCCACCTCCACTCCATCCTCATTCTTAGCTGTAGTTCCTCCCCTTCCTCCTCAGCCTTGAAAACTGAACAGAAATATTTTTTCAGGATTGATACTTTATCCTGGCCCCCTTCCACTCCCACTCTTCCCTCCACTTTCAGCCTTAAAATCCCTCCCCTGCACTTGCTCTTCTTGCTTATGTATCTATAGAAGGTCCTGTCCCCTTTTTAAACTTAATTTGCTAAATTTTCTGCTGTCCTTGCCTTGGTGCTCCTGACCACTCTCCCTACTTCCCTTTGCTTTTCTAGATACATTGCCCTGTCCGCCCCTTTTGAGTCTTCTTATATTTCCTGAAGGCTACCTTTTTTGCCCTTAATTTTCCCTCCACCTCCTGTGAGAACCATTGTGACTTTCTTTTCCTTTTGCCTTTGTCTGTTTGTCTGACAAGATCTGTGGGGAGTAGCTTCCTTGTCTCCAGCCCCTCAGACTTACATCCCCAGCTGGCAGAAAAACCAAAGCAAGGAAGTACTATATCTATTAGCTTTTTTGCTATCCTGTGTGGCCTCTGAACATTATGCCTAGCAACACACAGTGCTGCTGGGTAGACCATATAATTCCCTTCCCCCCGTACTTAGCTAGCAGCATAACTGCAGCTGAGTGGCTGGGATTTTATTATTGCAGTCCCTCAGTTCATGGACTAGGTAGGGTTGTATAACATCAGTAATGTGTACAGTATTTTTTTTTCCTATATTTTGTCCTATGAGGTTTCAGGTTGGTGGTGGTGGGGGGTACACATAAAAACACAGTGGAAGGGAAGGAAGGTAGACCTCACTAAATAACTAGTATTTCAAAAATCGTTTTGTAGGATTTACTCCAATGCAAAATATTATTTCAAAGTTTTCTTTTTATTTTCCATAACACAAAGCTCCTTAGGGCGATGGTTTTTTGGCCATGCCACTTCCTCAGACCCTGCTGTGTTTCTCCATTTGTTATCCTGCTATCCTTTCTTTTTTGTTCATGCATGCTTCCTCTACCAATTTTCCTCTTACAACTTTCTCTTAGCTCCCTGTATTTCTTTTACACTTTCTGTCTTTACTCCTTGGTTTCTCTTGCAACCTTTTCTTACCTCTCTGTATTACTGCTACACTTTTGTCTTTACTCCTCCATTTTGAATTTAATGTTGCTTGGAGCGCTAAGCAGGTGACCTTTACTGTGGCAGGTAAAGAGCCACAAATACATTAAAATTATAGTATGTGTTAACGAGCCACAACAACCACTGTAAAGAGCTGTATGTGGCTCACGAGCCATGGAGTGAGTACCACTGATCTAGATTTTGGGTGCCCTTAGAGCTATATTGAGTTCCACTCTTCTCAGCAGTGACTGTTCATTCTTTTCATATTTTTGAGACATTCCATGACATCACTGATACACTTCCATGCTATTCTTCTGAATGGCCTGTAATGGTGTTACTGATGTCATAGAATGTTCAGGTAGTATGAAAAGAGAAAGCAACAACTGCTGAGGAGAGAGTGATTCAGGGTAGTTGTAAAGGCTACAATAAAACAGGTCAAAACACATATCAGAATATTGGATAGACACTAAAAGGAACACAGGAGGGCATCTAGGGGTGTAAAAAACTGTTCTATATCACAAAATGGCAGGTCTTCATTAGAAGGTAGGGACAGTCATACAGAAGCAAGTGAAGACTTAAATACTCACCTCAAACCATAAACAGGTGTAACTAATCTTACAATTACCATTGTAAAATATATAATTTATACAAATATTATTAAGAATACAATAATGTACATGAAGAATACAGCCAAAGAACAAAATAAGAAAAATGTATCTCCATCTGACATTGGCTACAAAAAATAGCTACAGTGTATATAAATACAGTACTTTTCTGACCACTTCAACACTTTAAAAAGAAATCATCAATCATTAAATAACATGCTGTTAAAATAACGACAATTCCTGGGTCCAGTTTTTACAGAGCTGGTTAGGTGTCCCTTAGTGGAAGGTGCCTTCACAGCTGCTTTAAAGAGGACGGTAGTAGGTGTGTGAGATGTCAGGAAAACTTTACTACAGTTTCTTGACTTCTTAAGTGTCAAGTGCTACTTTGCTTAGTTTTTCAACAAATTTATTGCCAACTTCGTGTGGTGAAACTACATGTCGTGGCACTTTGCCATCAAAAGTGTTGGCAAAGTGCCACTATGCATAGTGCTGCTCTTTGTTTAAAAAAAAAAGATCCATCCTCCGCCCACTGTGAAATAGTGTATCCTCTTACCTCCCACCACCCACACACTTTACTTCAACCTCTAGCACCATTCTTCCCTCCTTTCCCCACAATCCTGACAAAGTTTTAAAATAGCTATTTATAGCAGACAACTCAAGTGATTAAGTGACCCTCCCCTCCACTCATGTGGCATCTACTAGCACCCATGCACTCATCTCCCCATCCCATCTGAATCATCATTACATATCCATAACTGCCACCCTACCCACTGTCTAGCACTCAACCTCCCCCTCCCCATGCCCCCAAAGTATATGAATATAACTGTTTTCAAACCTGAAAAAAAAGTCCTGCAGTAGTGCGATCATGCTCAAATCTTTAGTGTTCTGCAATAAAATGAATGAAAGATGTCATCCTCACCAGTAGTAGCACCTGATTATCTTACAAGCAACCAGTCAGATGTTACTATTGGTGGGGACATCATCATTCATTCTATTGCAGGACACTGAAGACTGAGCATGATCAATCAGGAAAGGGGGGTGGAGTAGCATTATATGTCTGGGAGGAAATCAAGGCTTCTGAGACTCACAGGATCCTGGATGAGTCAGAAGCACTATGGGTAGCAGCTGAGACAGGATATGGGGCAGCCATTAGGATAGAAGTCATCTACAGGCCATCATTGCAAGAGGATATTGGGGACAAGGAAATGATGGAGACATTCTACAAAATGACAGACAAGGGCAAGACAATAATAGTAGGGGATTTTAACTTGCCAGATGTAAACTGGAAATCTTGTACAGCATCTTCAGCAAGAGAAAGGGATGTTGTAATGACCCTGCAAGGTGTAGGGCTGAGATAGCTTGTGGAAACTCCTACAAGAGGTGAAGCTTTCCTGGACTTGGCTTCAACTGACAGTGACAGGCTAAAGGAGGTAGAGGTGGGGTGCCACTTAGATAATAGTGACCACTGCATGGTGGGATTTAAAGTAAACACTAGTGCAGATAGTCATTCCAAGATCAGGGTTTTAGAGTTCCGAAAAGCAGAATTTCAGTAGATGAGAGCTAGCCTGGAAGAGTCTTAGATACAGGGAAGAGAAAGGAGTAGATGAAATGTAGGAGTATCTCAAAGGAGCTGTCACAGAGGTAACTATTCAGTGCATTAGAAGGGTGAGCAAGGCAAATAAGAAAAAGCCCCCCTGGTTCTCCAGGGAGGTGGTTGCAATAGTAAGGGAGAAAAAGAAGGCGTAAACAAAGCTTAGGGTGTCAGTGAAAGATGAGTATAAGGAAACCTATCAGGTAGCACAGAGGGAAGCTGGTAAGGCAGTAAGGAAGGCTAAAGCCCTGACTGAACTGAGGATTGCACAGGGGGTAAAGGAGGGAGATAAAGTCTTTTTCAGGTACATAAGGAAAAAGAGGAAACCTAATGGGAGATAATTAGACTAGCAGATTCTGGAGGGAAACTGTTAGAAAAAGATTGTGAGGAAGCAGAAGTCTTAAACCAGTACTTCTGTTTTGTGTTCACCAAAGAGAACGCAGGGGATGGGCCAAGCCTGCATAGCAGCAAACACCCAGGGACTGGGGCTTGACACAAGCCCCTTCACAGAGGCTTAAGTCTTGGAGGCTTTAAATAAACTAAAGGTGGACAAGGCCATGGGACCAAATGGGATTTGCCCTTGAGTCCTCAGGGAGCTGGGGAGTGTACTAGCAGCGCCCCTAGCAGAACTATTCACCAAATCACTATAGAGTGAGACCATACCAGAGGACTGGAAAAGCGAAACAGTGATCCCACTCCACAAAGCAGGGAGTAGGGAGGAGGCTGGCAATTACTGTACATTAAGCCTCACATCGGTGGTAGGGAAGTTGATGGAGACACTACTAAAACAGAGAATCTTAATGAATCTGGAATCCAGTGGGCAGCAAGACCCAAAACAGCATGAGTTCATGGCAGGCAGATATTGCCATACTAACCTGGTCAACTTCTTTGACTGGGTTACAAGGATAATAGATCAGGGAGCAGCGGTACATGTCATCTGTCTGGACTTTAGCAAAGCCTTTGACTCTGTTCCACATGGAAGACTAGTAAGGAAGCTGGACCACATGAGGGTGGGCAGGGAGTTGGTTGAGTGGGTGAGTAGCTGACTAAGAGGAAGAACACAGAGGGTTCAGATAAATGGGGCATTTTCAGCTGAGAGGGAGGTGACCAGCAGGGTACCACAGGGCTCAGTGCTGGGTCCCCTAGTCTTCAGTGTGTTCATAGCAGACATTGCAAATGGTCTGGAAGATAAATTGTGTCTATTTGCTGATGACACCAATGTTTACAATGGAGTGGACTCTCCTGAGGGTGTGAGAATTATGACTACAGACTTGAAGAAACTGGAGGAGTGGTCAGCAACATGGCAGCTGAAATTCAACACCAAAAAGTGCAAAGACATGCACGTAGGCAGAAACAATCCCAAAGAGGATTACTACCTGGGAGGAGAGAAGCTAGCCTACACCAGCCAGGAGAGGGACCTAGGGGTCATTATAGCAGAAGACTTGAAAGTGGGTAAACACTGCGAAAAGGCAGCACTGAAGGCAAGTGGCATGCTGGGCTGCATCAAGAGGGGACTCACGAGTCACAGGAGGGAGGTAGTGTTGCCACTCTACAGGGCACTGGTGTGCCCCCACTTGAAGTACTGCATACAGTACTGGAGACCACACCTCAAAAGGGGCATAGACAGAATAGAGACAGTGCAGAGAAGGGCCATAGAAATTATTCGGGGACTGCAACACATGGCATACTAGGACAGGCTGAAGGAACTCAACATGTACTCCATGGAACAGAGGAGGGAGTGGGGTGACATGATTGAGACTTTTAAATATATGAGGGGTATAAATAAGGTTAACATTCAGGGGCTTTTCCAATTGAAAGAGAGAGGGAGAACGAGAAGGCATGACATGAGGCTGAAGTGAAGGAGATTCAGGAGTAATACAAGGAAGTTCTTCATTACAGAGAGGGTGGTGGCCCCATGGAATAGCCTACTCAAGGAGGTGGTGGGGTCCAAAATGGTAAGCAAGTTCAAGAATGCATGGGATTGACATAAAGATAGCATATGGAAAGGCAAAGAAGAGGAGGAGGGGGAATAGCACCAGATAGGTTCTTGGGCAGACTAGATGGACCTTGCGTTCCCCTTCTGCCATCACTTTCTATGTTTCTATGCTTCTCAACTGTAGAACACTTTTATTTTTTACAGGTTTGAGAACAATTATATTGGTATACTGGGGAGAGGTTGAGTGCTAGAGGATAGGTAAGGTAAGGTGAGGGTTATGGATGTGTAATAATGACATGAATGGAGTGGGGGATGTAGGTGGGTGGGTGCATGTTATGATGTGCCATGTGGGTGAGGGATACAGGTCACTTACTTACTTAAGTGCTGAGGGATGAAGGGAAAGAGGGTGCTAACAGGAAAGGGAAGGGAGACATATTTGAAATGGTTTGTATATTTTCTTAAAAAAAAAAAAAAAAAGGAACTGCACCATGTAGAGTTGGGGGTGAAGTTCGGAACTTCACTCTGCTGCACATAGCACAAAATTCCCAAAACATTGCACCAGTTTTGCACAACAGAGTTACATTTTGATGCTCTCCCTGGGGTAGTGATGCCTCTCCTTAAGAAACAATCTTTGGACCCTGATATCCTTTACAACTACAGGTCTGTCTCAGACTTTCCTGTTATTGGAAAAATTGATTGAGAAGGCAGTAGCATCTCAGCTTGAGGCACAGCTAGAGAAATAGTCCATCTATGAGCCATTCCAGTCTGATTCAGAAGATGGTTTAGCTCAGAGACAGCTCTTATCAAAGTGCAAAATGACCATCTCCTAGTAAGGGATACAAGAGAATGAATGATTCTTGTTCTTCTCGATCTTTCATCAGTGTTTGGCACTGTAGATCATGAGATTTTATTAGACAGTCTGAGGCACTTTGGAAGACTCACTGGTACTATTCGTAGATGGATTGAGGTCCTGTTGTTGGCATGGTATAGCAGGTAGCATTTAGAAATGTTTCCCTGCTGGCTGCTGCCCTTGACTATGGAGTGCTTCAAGGTTTGTTTCTATTTCCTGTGTTTTTTGCAGCATATATGCTGCCTATAAGGGATGATATAGTTTAGGGATTCATGGATTGCAAGCTAACACTAGAGTATCAGATGTCAGTGTTAGTCAGTGTTGTTTTTTTCCATCTTAGGAACATTGCCTAGATCAAACCTCATCTAGGACCTGAGCAACTGAAAGCACTGGTGCACACCTTAGTTACAGCTTGACTGGATTATTGCAGCACTCTCTACCTCAGGTTATCTGCAAGTTTGTTACGCCATTTGCAGCTACAGTAGAATTCCACAACCAGGTTGATTGTTAGAGCATCCCACTCCGAGCATATTTCCCTGGTGTTGTGGATGTTGCACTGGCTGCCTGTCAGGTGATGCATCATGTTCAAGACAGGTTTGTTATAAAATAAAAAGCCTTACATAATCTGGGCTCAGGCTGCCTGACAGAGATCCTGTGTTCTTACACTTCTAGCCATATTTTCTGCTTCTCTGAGGTGGGCTTATTTACAATTCTTAAATCCCACGTAGAGCAGTCAGGAAATCAGGCCTTTAGTGGTCACCCCCCTGCTTTGGGATTCCCTACCTCCATGTCTCAGGGAGGCCCCTCAGTCTTTTTTAAGACGTGTTTGAAAAGTCAACTATTGAAACTAGGGTTTATCTACTAATTGTTTGATCTTGTTAGTGGTCAGAATATGCTTGGGATGTTTGATTTCAGTTAGCTTTAGTCTAGAAAATGCTGGTATTTGCACAGTGTTAATTTTTTTTCTTGTTAATTGGGTAGGGTACATTAGGCAATTAAATCCCCATTTTCAGGTATGAGCCAAGAGAGTACAATTGAAGATGATGTACCGTTAGAAGGACCAGTTAGTAGGTTAACATGTAATAAGGCAAGATGAAGCACAAACAAAAACAATAGATCAGTATAATTAAAGTAATGAAAGGAGCAATATAGCCAGATATAACCTACAACTAGGTTACTTGGTGGCAAAGAAAAATAAAGATAATATATACGTTGCAAATGGACAGTTAAAGGAGTAGCCATCATTGAAATATCTGGACAATGTATGCAGAACCATGTAGGCAACAAGGACTGGTCTATGTGCAATTGCAGACAGAGGCTAGAAGTACGTGGCTCCTTAGTAGGGGTGTGCAAAAAAAAATTCTGCGGGGTAATTTCTGGGAAAGTGCAGAAATCATTTTTGTAACTTTCACAGACATTCCACCTTAAAACTGTAGAAAAAATATAAAAACTGTGGGTTAATTTATTAAATGACAGGAAAAAACAGATCACTGCCAGTGGTCAGTTCTGAGGCTTTTTTTAACCACAGTTTAATTCATTAATCAACCTGCCACTGATCAGGGGTCCCAGTAAATAAATAAATAAATACCTCCAATCCCTCCCTTGGACCCTCCTGGTGTCTAGTGCCGCCCCCCACCCACTGATCATGGCCCCCCAAAATATTTTATTTCCCTGGTGTCTAGCAGACCCCCTCCTTATCCTGGATTCCTTAATCCATAAAAAAATAGTCGGCAGTCCACCGACTCATCCCCCTTTATTCCCAGTATTCCCTGGTGTCTAGTGGATCCACCATCCCTGTTCCAATATAAAAAAGTAATCCTAATCCCCTGGTGTCTAGTGGCCACCCACACCCCCCAACCCTGATAGTTCATCCGCCACCACCCTGCACCCCCCTACCCTGCCCCTGAGGGGGCTACTGGTGCAGCTCTTCTTTCTCCTTCACTACTGGTGTCCCACTGAATTGTCAGTGAATGACCACATGGTTGTACAAGCACACACTCATTCACTGACAGCTCATTAAACTGTGGATAGAATAAATTTCTCAGTTTATATGCATTTTTCTGCAGTTCACAAAAAAAGTCAGCAGAACTCAGTGAAAATCCACAGAAAATCCCAGTTTCACCAATGGTGGAAGTTCTAAAATTTCTGCAAAATTTTTTACATTTTGCAGAAGTTCTGCAAACGTGGAATTCACAGCTTTCGACCACCCCTATTTTTTAGAGCCCCTTCGAAGGAAAATTTAGTGGGGCAAGTATGTATGAAGGAAGGCAGGTATTTCCAAAGCCCAGGGATGTAAGACGAGAAGGCCAGATCACCCATTTTAGTGGCACATTTGGGAATGGTGATAGTGCACAAATCCACAGATCTGAAAGAGTATGAAGCGTGGGCAGTTTGTAACAGAGAGATGGAGGTGTTAGGATTGGTGAACCTAAGTAAGTCAAATATGAAACACCCTATTGAGTACGAGCGTGTCTCAGAGGGGAGAACCAGTCCAGGGTTGTGTATAATGAGCAGTGAAGTATTAGGCATGGGGAGGAAGAGGCAAACTGACATATATTGTTGTAGGCCATATCCCATTTGTGAACCATTGTTTTGGGGGCAGTTGAGTAAAAAAGAAAGCTATACTGAAAGCAGGAAAGAACACATTGGAATATGGCTGTTCTTGCCTTGGGAGTGAGGAAGTTGTAAGCCCAATAAGCCATGCCTAGCCTAGAGGTAACAGCTTTGTAGGTGGTGGTGATGTGAGTGGAGAAGTCAAGGGCCAAGTCTAGGGTGATGCCAAGGTATTTGAATTCCTCACAGTAGAGGAGAGCGCCATCAGAACAGCTGATAGATTGAGAGTTGGCACAGGAGAATTTGTGAGCCTTTGACCCAAAATTAATTACTTGAGTCTTAGAGGCATTAAGGACTAGCATGTTGTTAGCATGCCAGTTCTGCAGTTGGAAGAAGTTTTGGTTAAGTTGGGCATTTAGTTAGGAGGGAGGGGGGGAACTAAAATAAAGTGCAATATTGTCTGCGTACTAATTGTTGAAAAGGCTGTGGAGGCAATGGGGAGGATATTGATAAACAAGGAAAAAGGTGAGAAAAGATGCTTAGAGTTACCTAGGAGTTGTATACAGCTGTATTTGTATTATATTGTGTATGGCACAATAAACCTGTGAAATAGGGCACCTAACAAAGTACTTCAACAGCTTATAATTATTTGGCCTGTGTTACACTCTGATCAAAATACATAATATACGTATAGTATATACAGTATATATATATATATATATATATATATATATATAAAGTTTCTCTCATAGTTTGAAGAGGGTATTTAATCATTGTTTTTTTTCTGTGTCCCCAGCCCTGGAGGAAGATCTACCTTTTGGTTAAAGAGCTGTATATCATGTCTTGGTCATTCAGGGCCACTACTTCAAATAAAGTGAGCATTCACTGATTTAATTCCACTATTATACATCAATAATTTGAGCACCACCCACCATCAAAAAAACACCATGGGAGTCACAGAAAGTTCAAATTAAAACATTTTTATTCACAATAGTGCCAAGACCTCTTACCAATGAGAAGGGGATACTAGTGGGACCAAGAACAATCTCCAACCAGTTTTGCCATTCAAGGCATCATCAGGGAGTATCCACTGTGCAAAAATCAATTTTTAATTGTTGTGTTTTTTTTGTATCATGTGTACCATGTATTTTCAATATGAATTTAGAATGAAATTAGAATAAACTTAGGATAATTTATTTAATGACATGGTTGTTAATAGGTTTACAAAAAAAAAATATTTATTTGTTCAAGTTCATTTGCTTCATCAGTATCTGATGTGCATCTAGTCTTATTTAAACTATAAGCCTTTAATTGTTTTGGGCCGGCCAATATTGACTGTTGCCTGTGCACTTCTATTGTTTCACTTAATGGTGTTCTTAAACCTTGGCAATTATTTGTGTGCTTGTTTACGCATTGCTTTCAATTAATGTGTGTATTTAAAGGTGTTTTTTTTGCACAGTGGGTACTCCCTGATAACGCCTTGAACATCAAAACCACCCGGAGGTTTTTTGGGGTCCCACTAGTATTCCCTTCTTATTGGTAAGAGGTCTTGGTGCTATTGTGAATAAAAATGTTTTCATTTGATCTTTTTCTGACTCTCATAGTGCTTTTTTGATGATTAGTGGTGCTCAAAGTATTGATATATCACATTAGACTTTCTGAGCACATGGGCCGACTTTTTTTCTATCTGGTGAATTCCACCATCACCTGTTTTTTACAGCTTATGTACAGTATAGTTAGTGTATGACTCAGCTTTTGCATTATGCTGTCATGCAAGCAGCCTGCACACCTGAGAGCATGCAGTTGCTCTCTATCTGGCTACCATCTGAGAAATACAGATGGTAAGTGTGTAGCACAATACCTAGAAACACTCAGTTTCTGACAATAGGAATGCAGGCTGTGTTGACAGGGAGACCTCTGGACCACCATACTGGGGCAAAGGAAAGAAGAATTACTGGACCATTAGTCACATTTGGGCAGAGTGGGTGAGAGTGGTTCACTGGACTACCGCAGTACAATATAGTTGGTAAAGAAGGAATAAGAACCACTAGACTCTCCGGGGTTATATATCATAAGGTGGGATTAAGGGAGCTCTAGTAGGTTTGACACTCATGTAATAAAGTGCAGACTATACATACCTTAACTCAGTGCAAAGAAATGTTGAGTCATGGTTGAAGGTGCATTCTGGAGTGTTATGGGGTGCAAACTACAAATATTTGGATTGACTGTATTCAGTGTACTGCTATATCAAAGAAACTACTCCACTCTGCAGCATGCGTTCAACTTTGTGGATGAGGTTTTCAGATGATGGTGCAATGGATTGAGTGCAAAGCACCCATTTTTAACCACCCGTTAGGGACTGAGAATCAAGACTTTGATGTCATAATGCCCTGTCTGTGACTTCACTCATTTCCAAAGTAGTAGACTATGAAGTTTCATGTATAACTCCCTCTCAGTTGGTGTCTTACTCTTTGGCCCCTACTAGGAGATTACCTAGGAACTCACTCACCACCTGCAGAACACAAATGAATTACAACACAGCCAGCTGCTGACACACTGGTGCTCTGTGTCCCCATCAGACAGTGCAGTAGAGATCAGGTAATACAGAAAACAGCAGGTCTTTCCAGCATAATGCACAAAGTTGATCACAATTCGAGCACTGATGCCAGACTCAAATCAGTTGCTCGCACCTACAGTGAGACACCAGTGTAAATAAAATAAAGACTTTGGCCCTCTGCAAGCAGCCAGCGAGGAGCACAGCATTGCTGACTTTCAAAGGAAGGCTGAGTTCTTGTAGATGTACTCAAATGCTATACCATACTTTGATAGATAAACAGATATCACATTCCTAAACTGGGCCATTCATGTTGTGGGTGTCAGTAAGCCCCAATGAGTTGATCAGATACAGCTATGGGGATGGGAAGAATTATAAATAGTAAAAATGCCCCAGGTGGACATGGGGGGGCTGCAATCCTTGTGGCCCCAGAGGACTTATGGGAATGAGCTAGAGGGCATCTCTGGACACAGGAAAGTAAAGAGTCAATCAGGAGCAGCCACACCTCATATGAACAGTCCCTGACAATCAAGGCAAGTTCCCTGCAGGGGCAGAGGACTTTGGAATGCATAAGATAAAGGACATAGGAACAGACCAATCTAAGTTATATACCCCCTTGTGAGTACATTGGCCAATGAACACTGGAACTGGAGAATCGGAATTGCTGCAGAGTGCCTCAACAGCTCAGATTTACCTTATTTACAGAGAGACAGACATGATTTTATCTCAGGTTCTGGGTTGAGTTGCAGCCAGAGTTCCTTGTCTGGGACTCTTAAGAGCAGAATTAGAGCGTGGTGCCTGAAGTGCCCACCTGGGACTTCAGCAATCTAAGGAGGGGTTGCCTTTCAAATCTCTGTTTCTGTGCGAGAAGCCAGCTTGCTTTTCTCAGGAAATCCTGCAGTAGTGATTTGTCCTTGTAGAGAGCCCAGATACCTAAGGTCCTGAGTGACTGCTTGCCCTTGGGTGGGTGAAGAGGGTGGTCCCCACCAAGGAGAGAAGACCAACCAGAACTTCAGTGGAGTTTTCAGAACCCATGTCTTTCACCACCAAGAAGAACATTAGGTCCACCACAACTATAACCAAGTCGGTCTGAAGAATTAGCATTGAAGATGTCCCCTAGTGTTTGCTGAGTAGCTGTATCAATGGTATTCATGATCACAGACAAGGACCTGGCCCTGCCACTCTTATAGTTAGACAGGGATACAGTATGTGCTCATTGACAGCTCAGTTGGCAGCCGGCCATGGTGGAGAGTGGAGGGCTGTACCAGTCGCTGGCTTGGGGTCAGAATGGGAGGGGGAGCAGGATGGTGGAGCACTGTCTGCTGGGGAGACGGTCCACTGAACACCAGGGAATGACATATATGCTGTGCATTTGCCAGATCAGGGTTAGGAAGGGGGTCCACTAGACAGTGGGGCAATACAGATCTCTATGGGCAGATTGGGGAGGGGGTCCACTAACCAACAATGAGGGATGGGCTGGTGGGGGGGTGAGGATCCCTGTATGGCAACTTGGCTGGATCTGTGTTACTTTGGGGAGGGCTTTTCATACTGGGGACAAGGATCTGGTTGGGGGAGGGACAGCTAGCCACCAGGGCATGTTGTGTATGGATTAGGCATGGGATCTGGTGGGGGGAGTGACCAGTAGCCACCAGGGAAGATGTGTATGTATGTATGTATATATGTGTGTGTATATATATATATGTATATATAATTGGGACCATGATTGGCGGGGGGGGACCACTAGCACCAAGGATATTCCTTTTCTATACTCGGGTCAGCGATCATGTGAGGGGGACCACAAGCACCAGGGAACATTCTCTTATACTCGGGCCATTGATCGGCAATCATGGAGTGGTGGAACCATTAGCACCAAGGAATATGTACATTGCTTTGATCGGCCTGACAATCAGTGAGGGGGTGCCACAGCACCTCCACAAACCACAAGGGTTGTGCGGGATAAGCAAGATCTCAATCAGCGGTATTTGCTCCACACAGGGGACCATACAAGAGGCCCATGTGCAGAGCAAATGCTTTGTGAATTGGACAGTGCCGATATTCATGTTTCCTCCCCCTCATTTGCACTGTGGCTCCCTCCACACTTTGCCCCAGCGCAAACCCAGTTTGAGCACACAAACCAGGCTTTTGTGAATACCGGTTGTGCACAAAACCCAGTTTGCTTGCACAAAACTGGGTTTGCACCAGGGCAAAGTTTTGTGAATCCTGGCCCTGAGCTTATATTTGAGGAAGATTCCTCCTTGCATGCTGTTTCAGCAGCTGGAAGTGTCCTGGCACATTTGACAAAATGTTCAGTACTTCTTTGAGTAACTCCATTCACTTCTTTCTGAAACTCTACTATCATTTCATTGCTAACATGCTTTTTTTGTTCCAGATATTTTTTAATTTTGTTGCCAATTGTATTTATCCTGTGGTGGGTCGATTACTGCATCCACTAAGACTACCAAACTTGGGGTCCTTCGGGGGCTTCTAGCACCATGCGCGCCCCGGTAGATTCCCAGAATCAGTCCAGGGGCATCATCCACATTGGCTTCCATGATTTCCTCCATTTGTTTCCTCCCGTGGCTACTACCCGAGACCCCCAGAAGTGGCACATGTGCGTGGAGGTGCACATGCATACCACAGCTCCAGACCAGGTCCCTTCCACCCTCCCCATCAACCTAACTTCAGAGCTCCTCATGAGTGGCACCATCCCTCTGGCCTCCACCGGGGTGGACAAGCTCTGAGAGAGCTGAGGTTCACCTCCCAAGGTGGAGCGCTGCCAGCCAGCAGCATTTCACATCCTCTCCTTCCCCCCCCTTCCCGGCCTCCGATGACCCTGGCTCGTTCCCAAACCCGGGTCATCGGCACGGCATGAGGTGTGGCGTCCAGTGCCTCAACCCTCAGTGCCACCGGGCCGGCTTGTTCAGGATATTAAGTACCAGTCCTGGTGATGTTATTATTATTGTTGCTATGTTCTTCACTAGTGGTGTGATTCATATTTTCCAGTGGTATGATTCATATTGTCCATATCTTTAACAGTTGCACATGCAGCACTGTACTTCCTTTTAGTAGACTTGGACTTGGAAATATGAGATATAACAGCACAGTCATAAAATGATGATGTTTCACTAACTGCTGCAGAGATAGACAGTGTAGCTATGTCACAGTAATAAATGACAGGGCTCGGGCCAAAGGGGCACCTATTAAAAAGTATACTACATCTGTAAAAGGTTTTCATTAATTGCTGCAGAGACAGTGTAGCTGATTATGTCACAGTAATAAATAACAGGGCTCATGGCACCTAACAAACAGTTTAATACAGCTGTGAAAGGATTTCAGTAACTGCTGCAGAGACAGACAGTGTAGGTGACTATGTCATAGTAATAAATTATAGGGCTCAGGGCACCTAACAAACACTGTCATACAGCCAAGAAAGGATTTCACTAACTGCTGCAGAGACAGACAGTGTAGCTGACTATGTCAGAGTAATAAATGACAGGGCTCAGGCCTCAGGAGCGCCTAATGAACAGTGTAACACAGCCATAAAAGGCTTTCACTAACTGCTGCAGAGACAGTGTATCTATGTCACAGTAATAAATGACAGGGCTTAGAGCACCTAACAAACAGTGTAATACAGCCATGAAAGGTTTTCATGAACTGCTACAGAGACAGGCAGTGTAGCTGACTATGTCATAGTAATAAACGACAGGTCTCAGAGGCACCTAACAAACAGTGTAATATAGCCCTAAAAGGTTTCTGCAGAGACAGACAGTGTATAGCTGACTGTGTCACAGTAATAATGAATGACAGGGCTCGAGCAGCTCAGGACAGCTAGTACAACCATGTCAACTCAGTAAGTCCTCTCAGAAAAAAATGTTCCCCTTCATTTCTTTATTTTCTCCCTCTCAATATACTGTCTGCTTTAGATTCAGAATAAACCTAAGTAAGCAAAACAGTGTGGCCTCACTGGCTGAGCCCTTAAGGTGACCAATGGTATACTTTTACTTTGTTTTTTTCTGTGTTATGTAGTGGACTGTCTCCCCCATCTGTGCTCTGAGTCCTCGCTAATAATAAATAATCCTGAGTTCCGAGTCCTCTGAACCTGGCCTGCACTTCAGTTTTTTTTTTTTATCCTTCTTCTGTTCTCTTTTTGGTTTTTAATTCTGTGCCTGTGGTGGACTGATTTGTCCATGCTGCTCGCTTCCTCCAAGTCTCCCAACTCGACCTTGGCCTGCACTTTTTTTATCCCTCTTCTGTTCTTTCTCTATTCATTTTTTGTTTAATTCTAATCTGTGCCTGTGGTGGTGGAGTGACTTGTCCACACTCTTTGCTCCCACCAAGTCCCAGGTCTCCTGACCTGACCCTGGCATGTCCTGCCACTGTATTTTTTTTTAATTCCTCTTCTGTTCTCTTTTAGTTTTTTTTCTTTTTTGGTATTCTGTGGTGACTCATCCGTGCTCCTCACTCCCTCTGACTTGAATTCTGATTCTTGAGCCGGCCCTGGCCTAAAAGGCCTGTACCCCTGGGCCATACTACTCTGTGTCTGTGTTTTGCTAGCTTGTGACAGTGTCTGCTTCTTTTCTGTTCTCCACAGTGACCCTCAACTGCATTGCTCACCAGCATGCTCTCCTCTTATACTGGAGGCAGACATATATGTTGATTGCTCCTCACCACAGCGGCACTCACAGGATTGATGGTTCTTGCTGGCTCATCATATGATGCTGCTTGCCAGCAAGTGGGGGGGGCAGCTGGATAGAGCTGTGGCTATACTTTGTCCAGAGGTGGCATCATGACTTATTTTTTTTATTTAGTTGTTTAACCAGGAGCAGCACACTAAGCTGAAAGCTTTTTTACAGGAGTGACCTGGAAGCACAGGGAAGTTAAGTGGCTTGTTCAGGGTCACACAGTATGCAAGTGGAAGCTGTGGGATCCAAACCCCAGTCTGGTCTGCTGGGTGTCACCAGATTTGCAGTTCAGAGCCTTAAACCACTGCGCTATACTGCCTCCTATAAGAGGACTCCTTAAGACTCCTTAAGAGGAGTGATCTGGATTACAAGGCAGGTCAGCTGGCTCTGAGCCTCAGACAGTTTTTTTCAACAAATTGTGGATTTTCTGTTCTGGGCCATAACTTCCCAGTTGCTCCCTGTTGTCTCCTATCCCTCCTTTCTGAAACACATTAGTCATAATGCCCTCTCCAAATACCCAACCAGTAAATACAACCTGCTGAGTTGGGTAGTAATTTTCCCAAAATACAATACCTCTCTAAGAAATGGAGATACCTGGACTATCCAATCTAGCTACCCGTCGGGTAGCTCATGCCAAATTTTGGGTAATTGTGCACCAGTGGTAAAAGATTGTTAGCAACTTTGGGTTATTGCTTTGTGTTTAGGGTGGTGGGAACTTATCTACTTTGTGTAGTTGCATATTTATTGCCTTTTATAAAAGCATGAGGGAAATTACTGCAGTCTGAATGGTTAGCAGCTGTACAATATCAAACTACTACCACTGGTTAAAAAAGTGCTGACAATCAGGACACAGACAATAATGTATCAATGCCTTTAAAAACATGTCCACAACCTTTACTCTCACTAAAACTGTGAGCTAGACCCTAAAAATGAAACTACAGTACATTAAAACATAAAATAAAAAAATAGTAAATGTTCTTTCCCTTTATAATCCTCTGTGTGCACATATACACCAGTTAGAAAATGAAATACCACTCTAGTGCTGGCTTTGGCAGACAGAAATTGTGCTTTTAGAGCAAGAAGCAGATGACTACAAAACTATAACTTTTTTAACTAATAGAACAATTCTAACTTGGCAGGAGTCACTGTCTGTTAGGATTAAGAAAACAGATTCTTTATTAGAAGTGGGGGGTCTCATTTAGGGTAAAAAAAAGAAAGTCAGTGTGTTTGTATTAGGGAAAGGGAGTTTGTTAAATCAGGAGATGAGAAGTTAGTTGGGGGTGTAGCTTAGGAGTACAAAGTAGGTGTCTCCAGTTACAGTTCCCTAGTGCTAGCTTTGGCAGACAGAAAACTTGCTTTGAGAGCAAGGAGCAGCTGACTACAAAACTAGAACTTTTTTTTTTTACTAATAGAACACTTCTGTTTCAGCAGGAGTCAGTGCCTGTTAGGATTAAGAAAACAGATACTTTATTAGAAGTGGGGGGTCTCATTTAGGGTAAAAAAAAGAAAGTCAGTGTGTTTTCTGTATTACAGAAAGGGAGTTTGTTAAGTCAGCAGGGGAGAAGTTCATTGGGGGTGTGGCTTAGGAGCTTAGGAGTACAAAAGCAGGTGTCTCCATTTACAGTTCCCTAGTGCTAGCTTTGGCAGACAAAAATCTTGCTTCTAAAGCAGGGTGCAGCTGACTACAAAACTATAACTTTTTTTACTAACAGAACACTTCTATCTCAGCAGGAGTCAGTGCCTGTTAGGATTAAGAAAACAAATACTTTATTAGAAGTGGGGTGTCTCATTTAGGGTAAAAAAAGAACATCAGTGTGTTTTCTGTGTTACAGAAAGGGAGTTTGTTAAGTCAGCAGAGGATAAGTTAACTGGGGGTGTGGCTTAGGACCTCAGGAGTACAAATGCAGGTGTCTCCAACTACAGTTCCCTAGTGCTAGCTTTGGCAGACAGAAATCTTGCTTTTAGAGCAAGAAGCAGCTGACTACAAAACTAGAACTTTTTTGGTTTACTAATAGAACACTTCTATCTCAGCAGGAGTCAGTGCCTGTTAGGATTAAGAAAACAGATGCTTTACTAGAAGTGGGGGGTCTCATTTAGGGTAAAAAAAAAGAAAGTGTATTTTTCTGTGTTAGGGAAAGGGAGTTTGTTAAATCAGGAGGGAATAAATTAATTGGGGGTGTGGCTTAGGAGCTTAGGAGTACAAAAGCAGGTGTCTCCAATTACAGTTCCCTAGTGCTAGCTTTGACAGACAGAAATCTTGCTTTTAGAGCAGGGAGCAGCTGACTACAAAACTATAACTTTTTTACTAATATAACACTTCTGTATCAGCATTCATAAAACCTCCTCCCCTAATCAGGGACTACCAGGGCCACCGCCACTACCTCAGAGGTTGCCAAGAAAGAGGAGCAGTTGTACCAAGGTGGGCTCAGGGAGGTAGAGGGTGGTGGAACAGATGTGCATTCCTCCTCTTGTACCTCTCCATAGTTCATATGCTGTTCTGGCAGAGAGTGGTTCCTCTATTGAGGCACCTGCAGTGGAGACCAAGGAGGATGCTGGAGCCTCCACTAAAGGATATCCACAGGAGGGTGGCATGGGACCCCACAGGGAAAGAAAACAACTCCTGGTGGGGGACTCAGTTGTTAGGGGGTAGAACTGGGGAAGAAAGGGGAGAGGGAGGTAAGGTGCCTACCTGGCTCCATGGCTTAGAAGGACAGGGAGCAAATCCTCAAGATCGTGGGAGCAGCTGCATCAGGGAGGGAGCTGGATGTCATTGTCCACCTAGGGACAAATTACCTAGCTGGGAATGGGGTCAGAGCAGTTCAAGAGGAGTTTGAAGAGTTGGGAAGGGGGACTTAGACTAGTAGCACGTATGTTAACCTTCTCAGAGGTGCTGCCTGTCTATGACAAGTGTGATGCTAGGGTACTCCGCATCATGGGATTCAATGAATGGTTGAAAAACTGGTGCAGAGCTCTGGGTTTTGGCTTCATTGGGGAGTGGGGGTCCACTTGAAGGGATGCAGGCCTATACTGGTGTGATGGTCTGCATCTGTCTGGGAGGGGGACCAGGATCCTAGGTGATATATTTAAATGCTTCTTTGGTAAGCATTTAAACTAGCCAAATGTGGAGGCACTGAAAAGGAGCAGGGAAAACCCAGCCTCCCCTCACAAAACACAGTAGTTAGAGAGGTAAACACCAAGGTAGAGAAGTCAAAAGGGAGCAGGACAGGGGTAGATGCAGAAAAAGGTAGTAAGGAGAGGGATGGGGCTAAAAGGGGTAAGACCATCAAAAAATGGACAGTGATGAGTACCAATGCCCATAGTCTGTATAACAAGCTTCCTAAACTAGTGGCCTTGATGGAAGAGGGACACCTGGATATCATGGCAGTCACAGAAACATGGTACACTGAGAACCACGAATGGGATGTCAGCATACCAGGGTACACAAGCTACAGGAGGGATGGGGTAAAAGAGGAGGAGGAGGAGGAGCTCTCTATGTAAGGGAAGGGATCAAAGCAATGGAACTAAAGGATAAACAGATAGTAGATGAGGCACTGTGCATCACCCTGAAGACAGGATATGGCACCACAATCTGCACGGGGGGTGTATGCAGACCCCCATCTCAGGGGGGAGACAATGGACAAGGAAATAATAGAAGGCATCCTTAGAATGGCAGAGAAAGGGGAGATATTGTTGATGGGGACCTGAATATGCCAGATGTTAACTGGAGCACCTTTGCTGCAGCCACATCCAGGAACAGGGCTATTCTCGATGCCCTACAAGGGGCATGCCTCAGACAGCTAGTGGTGGAACCCACTCGGGAGGGAGCAATCTTAGACCTGGTACTGTCACATGGGGTTGGAGAAAGGATCTCGGATTTAGAAGTGGGTAGCCATCTGGGAACAAGTGACCACCAAACAGTGTGGTTCATGATAAACACAGCCATAGAGTCAAGCCATACAAAAGCAAGAATATTGGACTAAAACAGCCATCACAGAGGCAACAAGTCTTTGTGTGAAGCAAATCAACAAAGCAAAACAAAGGAAAAAAAACACTATGGTTCTCAAAAGAGGTGGCGGGGAAGGTTAAGGAGAAAAAGGTAGCATTCAGGAAGTATAAGGAAACACAGAAGGAGCAGGACTGAGAACTGTACTAGTTAAAGCAGAAGGAAGTGGGGAAGGCAGTCAGAATAGCAAATGCCCAAAGTGAGGAAAAGATAGCCAACTCAGTTAAGAAGGGGGATAAAACCTTTTATAGGTATATTAGGGAGCGAAGAAAGACTAAGGGAGGGACAGTGAGGCTTAATAAAGGGAAGGGAGGTGGGCAGAGGGGACAGTGAAAAAGCAGGGATACTGAATGAATACTTCTGCTCAGTATTTACAAAAGAAGAGGATAGGGAGGTACCTAAATCAAAGAATAGAAGCACTCTGGATAGGGAAGTCAATACCAGTCCATTCACAGAAGAAAGGGTTCTGAAATACATCTTAAAACTGAAGGTGGACAAAGCAATGCGGCCTGACAGGATTCTCCCAAGAATTCTAAAAGAACTAAGAGTAGAACTAGCGACACCACTGACTACCCTTTGTATCAAATCATGGGAGGATGGTGTGGTACCTGAGGACTGGAGGAGGGCAGATGTGATTCCCCTTCACAAAAGTGGGAGCAAGACAGAGGCAGGAAACTACAGACCTGTTTGACCTCAGTTGTCGGGAAAATGATGGAATCACTTTTGAAAGAAAGAATTGTTGAATTCCTAGAGGCCAGTGAAGCACAGTACTGAAGGCAGCGTGAATTCACAGCAGGAAGGTCATGTCAGATGAATCTAATAGATTTCTTTGACTGGGTGACCAAAGTAGTTGACCAGGGAGGGGCTGTGGACATGGCCTACCTAGAGTTTAGCAAGGCATTTGACACAGTCCCACACAAAAGATTAATATACAAGTTAGCTAGCCTTGGAGTGGGTCCCAAAGTTGTTGCCTGGGTAAAGAATTGGCTGGACAACAGGACGCAGAGGATAATAATAAACGGAGTTCACTCTGAAGAAAGGGGGTTACTAGCAGGGTACCACAGGGTTCAGTACTGGGACTAGTTCTCTTAAATGTCTTTATAAGTGACATTGCAGAGAGACTGGAAGGAAAAGTATGTCTCTTTGCAGACGACACAAAGATCTTCAACAAGGTCAGTACAGAAGGTGGGGTGGAAAGGATGCAAAGGGACTTGGCAAAGTTGGAGGAATGGTCAAATGTATGGCAGCTTAGATTCAATGCAAAGAAGTGCAAAGTAATGTACCTGGGAAACAAAAACCCAGGGGAAGAGTACACAATGGGGGGGTGAGATACTGACAACAAAAATGGAAAGGGACCTGGGGGTAGTCATATCAGGTGACCTTAAGTTGGGCAACCAATGTGAGAAGGCAGTAAGGAGGGCTGGTGGGATACTGGGATGCATAGGGAGAGGCATCACCAGTAGTGAACAGGTAGTTGTCGTCCCTCTGTACAGGCAGTTGGTGAGACCTGATCTGGAGTACTGCATGCAGTTCTGGAGGCCCCATCTCCATAAGGACATAGATAGAATAGAGGCTGTCCAAAGGAGGGCAACTAAAATGGTGCAGGGTCTGCACCAGAAGACATACAAAGAGAGATTAAAGGAGCTTAATATGTATACCCTCGAGGAGAGGAGGGAGAGGGAGGACATGATAGAAACTTTCAAATACCTCAAGGGAATCAACAAAGTCCAAGAGGGTAGCATCTTTCAGAAGAGATGTACAAGAACAAGGGGGCACAATTTGAAGATAGAGTGGGGACGACTCAGAGGCAATGTGAGGAAGTATTTTTTCATGCAGAGGGTTGTGGATACATGGAACAGCCTTCTTGAGGAGGTAGTGGAATCAAGGACAGTGAGGGAATTCAAGAATGCATGGGACAGACATAAGGCAATTATAGTTGGAGTAGGAGGAAGTAGGTTGTCGGTTAACTGGGATCTACAGTTTATCCATTAGATAGGGAAATTGGCAGACTAGGTGGGCCAAGTGGTCCTTATCTGCCGTCAAATTCTATGTTTCTGTGTTTCATAGCTTTACTTTATTGAGCTTCCTACCTGGCTATCAAGAAACTTTCAGTCCTTACCTACCTACCAGATATATCTTTGCTACTTAACAATGACAAAATAAAAAATTAATTCCTGGCTTTACTGAGGTATTTTGTTGTGTATGTTTATGTTGGGAGAGGTGAACATTCAACTAACGGAATTCTGCAAAAGTCTGAATTCCTGCATTCCTTGATAAACATTCCATCTACTAAAAGTGTAGATAAACAGATGATAGACTGGTGGGGGTGAACTACTTTTTACTAGTCATTATTAACAAAAGAAAATAGCTGTTTTTAACTTTAAAAATGTTGGCACTTTGTTTTTAAGAGTTTTCAGTTTCCATATTTTACAAGCACAATAAGACACATCAGGGTGTGGATATGTATGTGATAACCACACTTCCAGGTGCTGAGATTTATCACAAAACTACCCACAGCCTGCTGTGTCTTATTGCTTACATCCTGCCTTACCATATTTTTGTATTGTTTGTTATTCATGCTAATGTAATTGGTTTGTGGGGTATGGTACATGAATTATGTCCCCTGTCCTAGTGGGTGGAAACTCTTTCCTGCAGGGCAGCAGCCTGGCACCACAGTGTAAAAGGATCTCAATAGGTGGAGGCACTGTACCACTCCAAACCTTTGTTACACCATCAGAACCTACACACTGTTTGCTGGCCCACTGGTATAGTGGCAGGTTTGCTGCTTGCTGTGCTAGGGGCTCAGGTTAGAATAAGCCTAGGATGTTGCAGGCCAGGGAGGGATGACAATTAGGAATCCCATAAGATGCTCCCCTCCTTTGTGCAGTGGCTATCAATCTCCCATGGCAATAGCATCTTCTAGGGTCCTACAGGAGAAACAAGCAGCACAGGGGCAGCAGAAGGGAAGGAAGATGCTCTGCTAAGCTACACACATACCTGTTTCATGCCTAACATAGTGCACTGACCCAGCGTCATGGTGGCAGGGAGAAAACAGGAAAAAGGAATTACTGTGGCCCAGCAGGATGAAGTCATGGCATGCATAGGCTCCATGTTGCCTTCCTGCTCAGCAGGAGGGTGCCCCCTGCCACCATCTTTGACCAGTAAGCCATGGGGCAGAAAAGGGAACTCCCTGTGGCTCAGGACCAGTCACAGAGCTGGGCAGTGCCCACAAGGCTGATGGTTTGTGAGGCTGAGGATTGGGGAGAAAAAGTGATAACAAAACCCAGGCAGCACCCATCTAAGTCCTAATGACCCAGCCATTCTATAGTTATACTTCAGTGTGACTCACCTTGTGGGTGGGGTTGGTTTCACAAGCAGGGAATTATGACTTTAGTTTCAATATAAACCTAAGCTGTACGCAAACTGTAAAACAAAGATCCAGTTTTCATTAAGTTGTTTTTAATAATTAGGAAAAGAAGGACCTGAAATTTGATATGTTTTGCAGTGTTGTATATCTGATGTCAACTGAGTTTGTTTTTTTGTTGGAGACTGGAGCATTTTTTTAATGCAGCACTATTCATTTCATTTTCTATCTCATGGAATGTGACTTTGGATGTGAACACAGAATAAATTATATTTTATTCATTCTGAGACCTCAGTACCTTCTGATGGCATAATGTATGACTGCTTGCTCTATGCCAGTAGAATGTACTGGTGTTTTGCAATCCATACTTACATCTGCTCAGCTTAGAGAGGCGGCATGAAGACCCTTTCATGAAACAGACTGTGCGAAATTAAACTTCTGCCGGTGGAATTTTGGTGAAAGTCAGAATTTCTCTGTCGCAAAATTTCAGAGTGCACATTGGCAATTTTCACAGAAATTGCAATTTAGAAAGCCAGAATAAATGTACAAGTTGTGGATTATTGTATTAAACTGCAGAAAAAAATTGCAGACGTGATCATTGTTAGTGGTCAGGTCTGTGGATTTTTTTTCCACAGCTTGATACATTATTCCATAATTCATATATTCATGCCACAGTTCAGTGAGTCACTGAACTGCAGAATTAATGTCTGAATTGTGGATTAATTAATTATACTGCTGAAAGAAATTCCACAGAACTAATCACTGAACTGCAGAATAATTACATGTATTGCAGAATGATCCATTAAATTGTGGAATAAAATTCCTCAGAACTGTCATTCCATAGTTCATATGTATTATTCCATAGTTCAGCTAGAAAATTCTGCAGAACAGGGTGAAAATCTGCCAAACGCATTCAGAAGATTCCGATCTCTACAATGGCAGAAGTTTGGAAAATTTCACAAAATTTACAAACTGTCATGAAAGTTCTGCAAAAGCAGGATTTGCAACTTTTGCCCAGCTCTGGAAACAGTGCTACAAACATAGAGGCCAAGTACAACCAATTTAAGAAGCCACTGTGAACGTCATCTCCCTAAAGGGTATGTCCATTAAAAATGATTTCCAAAGTATGACATTATAGTCAAATTTTCAAATTCACAGTAGATAAGTTTGATAAGCTTTTCAAGACACTGTGAACAAAGAGAGAAAAAGGAGTCATGTTGTGAAATAACTCTGTAACAGAGACTTGAGGGAAAGAACCTGCACTGTTGTGTTTGTAACAGTGGACACCAAACAATGTTGCATTGTAAGTCCCACAGCACTTTAAAACACCCATCTCAAAAGAGCCCCCTCCCATACAAAAGTTGGATGTTTTTGCTGAAATCGTGGGGACATATACACATTTTAACTTGTTGTGACACCACAGTTAATTTACACCTCAAAAACTTTGAGTGAACCAGTAATTTTATATAAGCATTTAAAAAACAGATTGAAAATGCCTTCATTAACAAATGATAACACCAGAAGCAGTTTTCAAAATAACTTTATTGAAGTGCAACTAGAAAAAAAAATGGTCTTCTTAGAAGCAGTGGAACATAGTATGTTCTCGCATGTCACATTTTGCTGAGAGAAATCTGTGG
The DNA here is from genome assembly GCA_016271365.2 of Neoceratodus forsteri. Taxonomy (NCBI): domain Eukaryota; kingdom Metazoa; phylum Chordata; order Ceratodontiformes; family Ceratodontidae; genus Neoceratodus; species Neoceratodus forsteri. Next base: position 1,373,461,660 of record CM057456.1, read on the forward strand.
CATTTCAGAGCTGGACATTTTTTAAAAACTGAAAAGGCACACCTGGGCTTCTGAAGTTATGTAATATATGTGCATTTGTGACCATCTTTTAAATTCACTGAATATAAGTGCAGTGGCTTTTTTTCATTTTTTTTTTTAATCAATACACTTTCGGCAGGATTCACAAACCGCCCAGAACCTAAGTCCCACTCTGCAACTGCCTTTGTGGACTGGAATCACCCACTGCTGTGGTGGTAGTGATTCACAGCCGCAGCAGTTGCAGATGGTGTTATGGCTGCTCGCAACAGCCGTAGCCCATTCCCACAGCTGCAGGCATCTCCCCAGCGACACCACCCGCAAGCAGCCATAGATCGTGGAGCTGGTCGTAATCTGGCTCCACCTTTGTGAATACCTGCCGCTGTGGGTAACCTGCAGTTCCGCAAGTCGCAACTGACTTGCGCTGAGGTTTACCTGCAGCTGCGGGTATTTCATCGAGTTTCATGAATCCTGCCCTTAGTGTTTTGTACTTTAGTACCTCAGTTTTGTGGAATGGCCCAAATCCATTGTTGGAATGTATACAATACATGTCCATGAGGTTATTTTAAAGTGTTTTCTGCTTAAAGCATCTTCACACTATGCAAGATATGATGCTTCATGCTGTATCCATCTGACTGAGGGAATGGGTTTGTTTAATTTGTAATACTTTGAAAAACAGCCTAAAAGTTGGGGCCATCAGATTGTCATACAGCATTTGTTTTCATACCTATAGTATAATTTCATGCATTATAGACGTATTGCTCTTGCAGGTAATGGCCTCTGCATATCAAGTGAATGCAGTTGCTTCACTGGCTGGGAAGGTGACAGCTGTAATTGTTCATCATCTTTGAAACCGTGTTTGACTTCAGAAGAGGGTCAGATCTGCAGTGGAAGAGGGACTTGTGTCTGTGGACAGTGCCAGTGTTCTGACCCTAGAAGCTCAGGACCTTTGTGTGAATTTTGTCCAACTTGTAATAATGTCTGTGGAAGGAGCTGGTAAGTCATTTCTGCAGTTTGCTTAGTAAGCTTCCTTACATGTATTTAAAACATTTACAACACTATAATTTATAGGTTTATACCTTATGTTGTTTCTAAGAAATACACATGCCTGATAAAAGGCTACCTATTGTGCTTGATAATTCCCTACAATTTTTGAAATAAAAAGTTGCTTTGTAACTATATTGTATTGCTGCATACTGTATTTTGTACCAGCAAACATGCTGCGTTGTTACACTCAATAGTACAATTGCAATGTAAAATATGCTGCTCTGTTATATTGCAGGAATTGTGTGCAGTGCCATCTATTGAATGATTTGTCCACAACTACCCTTGCTCAGTGCAATACCTCATGCTCTACACTGGTGTATTATGTTGATATGTTTTCAGGTGGGTAGAACTTCTTCTAACTTGTGCATATTGCTTAGTACACATTGACCTTCGTGACATTAAATGCTAGATAGTCCAGCTAAAATGTACCTCAAATAGATTCCAGGTAACATTTAATATCATTTGTATTTCTTTTTGCAATGTTTGGTAACGCAGTGTTTATGCCATTATTTTTTGATAAAAAATACATGCCCACATAAAATGATTCATGTTTGCAGACCATGAGATAGACCTCATGTGATCTATCACAATTGATAAATCTCCTGATGCCAAGAAATGTAACATTACTGTGATTGCTAAAGGACTTTGTAAAGGACAGGGTGATGTGAGAAGGTGGGTTTCTGCCATTTAGGAGATTGGGGTATCATCTGACAGATAGCTATTCAGATGGACAGATTGTATGTTAGCCAGTAAGGCACCAGTGCCTGGGCAAAACATTAGATACCCTAGCTATCCAGCTGTTAAAGTAGATGGAGGAGCAGAGGGTATAGAAGAGCTGTAAGATCACACATTTGCACATCATAGGACCCCAGCCAAAGTACAGCCTGCTGGCTCACCTCCACCAAATGTAGGCCAAAGGAATACAAGGAAACTACCAGATCGCAAACACACACACATACACACACACATACACAACTACACTGTGGAAGAAAGAAAGCAAAGTGTGTGGAACATTCTGTGCACCAATGGAAGAAGTGTTTGCTAAAGGAAGAAATTTTAGTTGAACTTAAAAAATCTCAATTAGAGTTACTTAGTGATCCCCACAGTAATAAACTCAAGACTGGCTTACAGGAAAACATAGACCAAAAAAAAGTTATTGATCAATGAAATACGTTCTTATGTATTAGAAATTAAGAAAAAGTGCTATTTTTATGAGGACGAGACTGGTCGTATGCTAGCATATGCTTTAACAAAACAAAAAAAGGAAAATTTAATTTCAAGTATTAGAATGCCTCAGGCCAATAAAAAAATTTCAGATAAAGAAATTGCAAATATATTTCAAGAATATTTCACCACTATGTATCATAGGAATTACTGTACAAATGTAACTCATATTAGTAATTATCTAGACCAAAACTGCCTGATACTTTAAAAAGTAGCATTAATCTTGTCTTGGAGTTTAAAGTCATGACCATCATTATATCACTGAATAAGAATTACTCTTTTGGCCCAGGTGGCCCTACATTGGACTTTTTATTTGTTTTCTTAAATAACTATTTTCTTGGTTTTATCTTCTCCTTTTGGAAATGATTGCACTGGACACTATCCCTAAATCACTTATTCAGTCTCATGCTATTTTAATTCTTAAAGAAAATTAAGACATATTTATACCTAATAGCTCTAGACCTTCTGCTTTACTTTATACCGATTACAAAATGTTCACAAAATCAATAAGTCTGAGACTTCAGCCCTTTATTCCTAACATCATACATTCTGATAAGTATGGATTCATATAGGCCACTTAATATTTCACACCTTGGAGAGAATCCATGCAATAATTTCCCCTACCTTATCCATCAAGAGAAGAAAGAATTGCAGTGACCTTAGACACTACCAAGGCGTTCAGTCTTCCATCATGGCAGTTTGTGTTACTATGTCTGTCAAAATGAGGAATCCCACCTTATATTCTCACCCTCATTAAGTTGATTTATAGTTCCTAAACCGCTTCCTTTAGGATTTACACATTTATTTCCATCCCTATTTCCCTACACAGTGCTATTCATTAGGGATGTCCATTGTCTATATTGTTTATTTTATGTCTTGAACCCAGTTTGAATGTTATTAGAAATAATTCACAATTTAAGGATATTAAGCTTGGGTCAGTTGCTGTTAAAGTGAGGTGTTTATGCTGATAGCATTTTGTTATTGTTGTCAGTCCCTGATATTTTGGTACCCAGTGTTTTATAAGAGGTAGATTCTCTCAGCTGGCAGAATACAAATTAAAACAATCTAAAACTGTTATTTTACCTATTACTCCATTATATACTCATACTTTATCAGTTTTACATCCAATGCAAGTTTCAGCACAACTAAAATATTTGGGCTTAATAATAACAACAACGTAGATACTACTATCCAGATAAATAGGTACATTTGGGAGGCAGTAGCACAGTGGTTTAAGGCTCTAACCTGCCAACCTGGAGACCTGGGTTTGAATCCCACAGCCCCCACTTGCATACTGTGTGACCCTGAGCAAGTCACTTAACTTTCCTGAGCTCCCAGGTCACACCTTTAAACAAGTTTTCAGCTGAGTGTGTCTCTCCTGGTAAAAACAATGGGAAAAAAACTAAATAGTCAAGCAATTTATAACATTTTAGCAACAGATGTGGGAGGTTGGGAGAATCTGTATGTCACTTTATGGGGAGCATTGAGGCCATAAGAATGATGGCAATGCCCCACCTACTATTTTTATGCAATGCATTAGCTGTTCAAATCAGAACTCAGTGGTTTGACCAAGTTAAGAGAGTTTTTGTTAAGTTTTTGTGGAGAGGCCTCACCTAAAATTTCATGGAAAAAATACATTGTGTTAAAAAGCGCTGCAGGTATGGGTTGTCCAGACCCCTTCTTATGTTATGTAGCAGTTAAAAATAGCATTACTATGGTCTATCCCTAATAATAAAATAAGAAATCCAGATGGTCTATATAATACATTCCCACAGCACTTAATACATTTAGAAATTGAAAATCATCCTATCCAAAGTATAATTTCTTATCCTTCATTTCAATGTATTCATAGCCCAAATATCAATGTGATATTATTAGTGGTTAATAAATGGAGGAGTTCCATTAAATGTAATCACTTTGGATTGCCTTCTTCTGTGTTGTATAATGATAAGATGTGCCAGAATAAACACAATCATATTTCAAATTATAATATTGCCAAACAACTGCTGACATTTAATTGGAGTCACTTGATTAAGAATCATTCTTTATTCATAGGAATAAGTCCAAACTCTAATAAGAAGAGATATAGCCAAAATATGGCTTAACTATTTAACAATTGGAGAAAATGTTAATTGGCTAGAAAAGGAATATAATACAAAAGTCATTAAAACTTGGGGTTATTGTCAGAAAATGTATCAGAATTTATTGCCTGGTACAAAAATATTAGTTTTATGACACAGTTTTATTAACAACTGAGACTAGGTCAACTGGATAATGTGGAATGCTTTGTTTTTAAATACTAGAGATAAATAGAGTCTATCATTGGGTAAAGAGAGTCCAAGAGCAACATGGATCTCCCTCAGAACATTTTCAGTTAAAATGATCTACTATACAAAGAACCAATCCATCCAATTTAAATTATATAACAGAGTGTATTCTTCACCTGCTAAGATACTGCACATTGATGATAAATGTAATAGATTATGTTGGCACTCTTGTGGACAAAAAGGAAGCTTGTATTATATACTTTGGACATGCCCTTTCATTGTTTCTTGGTGGGACATCAAAAGAAAAATTTGTAACACTGTCTAAAAGTACATATTCCATTTTTTTTATTTGTTCTTTATGATTTTGCAGGCACCAGCTTTAACCCATATTCGCAGTGTATTATTATTCTAGGATCATTAGCTACTAAAAGGATTGTATTAGATAACAGGAATTCCCCTTCACTTCTTGCTTTTGATATAACATGCTGGTTACATTTATTTAGACAAACTTTAATTTTGTCAAGACTTATAGACCATACTCCTTCTTCCCAAAATTCTAATACTGCATCTTGGATACAAATACTATACTTACAACCCCAATATTAGAAATACCATAGACAGTAGTGTTAATGTTTAAGAGTGAACTGAACAATTAACTACCCTGGTTGGTATTACCTGTTGTTTAATATTTTTTAAATCAGTGTTTGTGTTGTTTTTTTTATTTATTTTTAATTCTATTATGTTTCATTTTGTTGTTTGTTTTTGACTGTATTTTTGTATCAATTGATGTTAACTTTAATCTTGTTCTGTAAGAAAATTCAAGAAAAAAATGAAATTTAAAAAAGAAGTGTCTGCTAAAATAATTATTTGTTAAGCATAATTCAAAAACCAAAGTACTATAAAATAATAAAAGCATCAAGAACAACAAAAATAAAAGATCAGAAATTCCAACATTTTATAAAAATACAGCAACATTATACTGCGTAGTCATTAAATGCCTGCAGAAAAAGGTATGTTTTTAAGGCAGTTTTGAAGCTCTCCATGGTCCTGCACTCTCGAATCTGATGAGGTAGAGAATTCCACAGGGTGGGGGCTCCATACATAAATGCACAGGCCCCAAATGTTTTAAGCCATGCCCTGGGAATCTCTAAAAACCCCATATCAGCTGAGTGGAGGGGACAGCTGGGGCAGTAAGAATTTAGGAGCTCTTTCGGATAGCTTAGACCCTGTTTGTGCAGGGCCTTATAGGTCAGAAATCTGACCTTGAAGGAGATCTGCCACTGAACTGGCAGCCAATGCAGTTTGCACAGCATGGAAGTAATATGACTAGAATGAGAAGTTCCCACCAACAACCATGCCACAGCATTCTGTGCCAGCTGTAAGCAACAGAGATCAACCCCTGGAAGACCCAGGTAGAGGGAGTTGCAGTAGTCAATAGATTAAAAACAAGCAATAATTATAACTGCAAATATACTGTAGATGCAATTGCTGTCAGAGAACCTTGAGCAAATCAAAACAACAGGTAGAATCTAAATGTCCCAGGTTGCATTCTATTTATGAATGACAGGGAGGATGACAGGTGAGGCAGGGTGGCAGTGTATGCAAAGGAAGGCATAGGAGTGACTGAGCAGGTGTCAAGTCAAAGGGTAAGGATGGGCAAAGTGGATCACTGACAACTTCAGTTTGTCTTCATGCTGGGCCTCACTAATCCAGCTGGTCTTTGATTATTTGGCTATAAATTTCATTTTCTAGGGTAGTAATTGGCATGTGGTAAAGCAGACTGCAAATGTGCGTGTGGGGTTAAAAAGCATTTGCGTGAACAGTAAGTATTTATTACTGTAGCTTACTTGTGGCAAGTGGTGTTAGCATGCCACTGCTGGGGACTAGTGTGTTTGTGGTGGTGTGACTGAGTCTGCAGCCCACTAAGACTACCACTGCACAGTGCTGATATACACTAATAGTTATTATTCATTGCTGAGGTCAAGGTTTATACTGCCTTTAGTCTGTGCTTTACTTCAATGCCAATTGGTATTTTGTCTCTGGTCTCATGGATTTTCAAATGATATAATACCCCCGCTCCCAAAGCATGATGAACTAGAAAGCATAAAAACAAATGAACACACATTACATTTGTGGTATTATCTAGTCCTCCTCATAGCCCATGGCTGTCTGTCCCAGTCTCTGCCCCACCATGCCCATTCACCAACACTTAGGGGAGTTTCTGCCCTAACTTTACAGTTTCCTACTATTGTGGCTTTGTGCTTCAACCCTACATGATAAATTACTATTGTGGTTTTGCAATTATGTTTACAAGTGATATAGGACTGGGATTGATTGGGGAAGACAGTTTATATGCAGAAGAAACAAAGGTCTTCAAAAGGGTAGACATTGACTAGGGCCTAAATGACATGGAGAGAGATATCAAAAAACTTGAACTCTGGTCAGGAGTATGGCAGTTACAAACCAATGCCAAAAAAATTCAAGGTGAGACGTATTGGCAATGTGAATCTGAGAATAGAATATTGAATTAATTGAGACATGCTGGAGCCCTCCATAGAAGAAAGTGATCTGGGAATAATAATAAAAAGCAGAATGAAATCTTCATTTCAGTTTGAGAAAGCATATTTAAAGTCAAATTGGATACAGGGTGTATCTGATGGAATGTCACTAACTGAAACAAGTAGTTGGCCTTGCCACATTACAGATCAATGGTTAAACTGTGCTTGAAGTACTGTGTACAGTTCTGAAGCCCTCATCTGAAAAGGAGAAGCTGAGAATTGTCCAACAGAGTGCAAGAAATGTGGTTCATGGTCAACAGGCAAGGACATACAGTATCTGGAGAGGCTGGAGACACACAGGTCGTGATTCACAAAGGTGGACGCAAGGCTTGCATCAAGCCTGCGTCCAACTCTGTGCTGTGCCAACAACTTTGGTGTACCATGCACTCAATTCACAAAGGTTGCAACACTTTACCCCATTTACGGCAGCTTGTGCCAGCATGTGGTACAGGCCCCGTATTAACAGTGGCAGTGGTAGACCAGTGAAAAGCTGGTCTAACATCGGGCTGGGAGCTCACCGGATGTGAATCCCAACTTTCAGCCATTGACCGCCGCAAGCCCATGCTCCCTGACATGGCTGCCACCTTTACTCACTGAAAACCTCCAACTAGGCCATAAAAATAAAACTTACTTAACTTAAAAAAGCAATAAAAAGTAAATGTTATTTGCTTACATAATCTTCTTCCTTCACACTTATGCATAAATTATACAATGAAGTACTACAGTAGATAGTTTTACATTTCTGATATTTCTATGATGACCATGAAAAATCTGCCTCCTTTTCTTGCCTTCTTACCAGATAAATCTGTGTTGTTTAACCTGCTACGGATCAAATAGAAACCATGATTCCAACTGAGGTCTTCTGCTGTGTGATTGTGGGGGTGAACATTCTGTCATGGGAACTGAGCAGAGATTTGAATTCTTATATTCCATCTGTAGTAAACATTCCATGTATTGAATGTAGGAAGGACAGAAAAAAAATACTTGGAGAAAGGCAGGAAATAATACGAAAGACCCCATGAGCTCCCTGAGCCATAACCTGAAATTCAGGAACTACTCTACAAAAGATTCTGCTTGGGGAGCAAATTCCCCTCTCATTACTCTGACAGATCTCCAGGGGGGAACCCACCCAGCTAAATATCTCCAACCGTTCTTCAGCCACCTTCTTAGCCTCAATGGAGGACAAGGGCTCTGACTCTGGGTACCTCGTGGTATAAGCTACGACCACCAAAATATATAGCTTGCTGGTGTGACTTGGGGTGCTAGGTGGCCCTATAGTGTCCACAGCAACTCACCCAAATGACTTTTCAGTAGCAGGTAGCAGAATCAAAGTGACCTTAGCCTAGTCCCCACACTTTCCCACCCTCTGGCACTGTGGACAAGTCCAGCAGTAGTTTGCCGCATCTTTAAAAATACTGGGCCACTGGCTCTATGACGCCAGTTGATGTGGGGGATCACCTGGCATGCTGGCAACTTTGCACCTGAGCCTGGGACGACAGGAGTGGAGACAGGCAGGGAGTGCTAGGAGCGTCCCATGGATGCTGTCCTCTCGGGAAGGGAGGTCAAGACTGTGTTGGGAGGCTCCTGTTGGCCACATTGTGGCATTGCACGATGCGGCACGGGTGACCACAAGCCACACCATGCACTGGGCAGGAAGCCATGGGCCTGGTTTCAGCTGAGGAGGGGGGTGGGATGGGGACCAGAAAATGGAAACACTGGCTACCCAACTGACTGGATGATGGTTGCCAGGTCCCACTAGACCACAAAGCCCTGATCTGTGCCTCTAGCCCCATGCCCCAGAAATAGATAAACCCCAGTCTTTCCTCCCTGCACCCTCCCATGGAGGGGGCCCCTCAGCGAAGGGATATGACTGGGCTAACTGGGGGCACGGAATGGGTTGGCAGTGGATAGCAGGAGGGGGGACAGACCTGACTGGAGGAGGGGCCATCAATCCTCAAGTTAACAATCCATTCACCACCACTGTGTGCATATGTGCAGTGGAGGTAGAGGGCACTGCACTCCATTTACAGGCTACTATCTGCTGTGAACTCCCTGAGATACCCTCTTCTGCTGCACTAACCCCTTTTTCATATTTTTGGACAATCATAAGACAAATGCCCCTGTTTCTGGCACATATAGAACCTGCATTCACCTGTATCTCCATGCTTTTGAAAACATGTGGCTTCCTTTTTAGTTCAAGTACAGGCTGACTTCCTTTAGGTTGCCTCTCCTGTGGTTCTTTTAAAACTGCCTGATATCTCTCCCTCATTACCTTTGCCATGAGAAGATGACCAGCTGGATATGAACTGATCAGCTGTCTCTACTACCTTCCTTGCAAAGCTTGGAGCTCTATCCAACAACCATATTCTCAGTTTCTTAGGTTCAGTTTTTAGCAGCTGTTGCCAGAGAAATAAACCTTTTATTTCCTCTACAGAGTGAGCCTTTTTACCCTCTATGCAGCATTCTATCACATTACTTTGCTGCACACACACTTCAGCATAACTAACCCCTGGTGCCTTTCTTAACCCTCTAAATGTTTGCCTATAGGCTCTGGAGGCTAACTCAGAATGTTTTAGCAAGGCATTTTCACTTTATTATAGTCCATGCAGTCCTCATTGCATATTCTGGCTAAAGCTTCTAATGCCTTGACTGTGAGAAATGGAAATAAGTGAGTTACCAATAACATCTAATCAATTCAGATTGGCCACAGATTCTCTCAAACGTTCGTCAAACAGAACAAGATCATCCCTCTCCTGAAATCTAGGAAACATTTTAGAATTAATTTTGACTTCCTGGGTCAAACTCCTTATGCCATTATTCCCAGTTTGTGATGGTGTCTTCTGGCACAGAATCTCCAGCTCTCACGCATGCTCACGCTCTTTCATCTAAATCTTGTGACAGTCTTTTTCTCATTCCTCTGCTTCTAGCTGCATGTTTTAAAGCTCTGCTTGAGCTTTTTTGCCTGGACCATGTAGGCTCCAGCTTCAACACCTGTACCTGCAAAGCTGCCTCAGTTCATGGCTTTGGTTCACTTTCATGCTCTCCAGCCTCATGAGTTTGGCTAGCAATGACCACTTTTGCAGCACATTCCTGGTCATTTTTTTCAAGGCTGTGAATCAGATCTGTCCATGTTTGACCCTCCTCATAGCCCAGTTCTTGCCTTCAGCACAAAAACTGTTTCAGATACCAGCCGCTTCCTCCAGTTTGTGGCAGACTGGTCTCTCCCAGACTCAGCCTGTGTCTGTTACCAGCTTTCTCAAACTCTTCAGATGCCTGCAAGGGTACTCAGTAACTTCCACCTTTCTGCATTGACACTTTCCTGGGGGTATCTTTAGGTCTGAATCCCTCCAGAGCCAATGCTTACAAAGTACAGCGCTCCTTGCTCAAGGGCAAACAACCCAGCCCTTTTGTCACAGTTGAGAACCCCTTACATAGAAACATAGAAGTTGACAGCAGATAAGGACCACAAGGCCCATCCAGTCTGCCCATTTCTTTTTCTACCTTATAAATGTGCCATCGGCCTTTACGCTGTCAATGACCTATCTATTCATGCTCATCTATATTGCTCCTTTATGCCTATCCAATGCCTGTTTGAAGCCCTGCACTGTATTCATATCCACCACTTCCTGAGGTGGACCGTTCCATGCATCCATCACCCTTTCTGTGAAAAATAACTTCCTCACATTAACCCTTAATTGGCCTCCCTCTAATCTCATGCTTTGTCCTCTTGTCCTGCTATTTTTCTTATATTGAAACATGTTAAACTATTTTGGGGATCACGTGATGTGCTGAGTCAGGTTAGACGTCTTCCGAGTTGCTCCTAGGACCGAGCTCTTAATTTAATATTTTTTTGCCGAGAGTCTGGTTAACCAGGAGTGAACAGTATCTGGTGGTGTGCGTCTAAGCATACGGACGAGAATCCGAGCCGCAATTTTGGGAAAATACCTCGGGTGCTACAAGTTATCTCGGTCGGGTCAGAACACGCCATCGGAAGGGCGATAGATTGAGATGGGAAGCAGCAATGGAGCCTGAGGTCACGGAACCGGGCCATGCCGAGGTCCCTGCATCCAAAAGGCCTTAGCCACAATCCTCCACCCCTACAGAGCCAGAAGGAGAGATCGGTGGGGGGCAGCGGGTCAGACCAGCGAGGACCTGCAGGACATTAGAGATTACTACAGGGCCTGGTGGCAGATTTCGCAGCGGTGAAGCCTGCGCTGCAGTCCCTAGCACAGCGTAATGGGGACGCTGGAGGCTAGGATTGCCTCTCAGAAGAGAAAGTCTGTGGCTTTGGAACAAGAATTAATCGTGGCAAAAAAACAAATCAAGAGGCTGGAGGATCGAATTGAGGACCAGGAATCGAGAAGTAGAAGAAATAATTTGATTGTGGCCGGGTTGCCAGAAAGATCAGAAGGGGCGGACTGTGTCTCCTTCATGCAAGACTTGCTCCTTAAGTTATTGGGCCAGTCACCCTTTGGAGAAGCATATAATCTAGAGAGGGCCCACAGGGCATTGAGAGGAAATACCCCACGGGTGCTAGGCCCAGGGTGATCATAATGAGATTTCTCAATTTCAAAGAAAAGATGCATGTGCTGTGGAAAGCGAGGCAACTTAAATCTCTTCAGTGGAATGGGGTGACTCTCTGGATGTTTCAAGATCAAACTCCCTCAGTCAGGGAAAAACAGAGGGAGTACATAGAGATCAAGAAGAAGCTCTATTTAGCGGGCATTAAATTCCTCCTGCAATATCCAGCAACGTTGTTGGTGAGACTACAATCAGGTGAAAAGCGGTACCTGACTGCGAGGGATGCACTGGAAAATTTGCGCTCCGAGCTTCCTAATTTATTCAAGCCCCAGTCCTGAGGTGGAATTCATACTTGCAGCGGTAGGACACCCAATACATGAGGACTAGAGGAGCACAGACTTTACGTGATGTTTGCTTGTTGAAATATTGATTATTTACCTCTCTCTGGTATTTTCCATCTTAAGGGTGGGACTTGGTTTGGCTGTATCTAGCTGGCCCGATTTGGATGGGGGTATCATAAGGTCTGGTTTAAGGGCCTCTGAGATACGGCTCGGGTTTGTTTGATTTTAATTCTGGGGTACTCCTGGATCGCATTATACCAAGTTCTATACTAGGACTGTATGGCTGGACTTCTTTTATAATTGGACTAAATAATACTAAATGGAGCTATTTTTGGTGGGACTAGTTTTATTCAAGATCTTCTTTTGATCATGATTTTGCAAATCCTGGGACCGGAGAGATAATATTTGTGATTTAGTACGGTATAATAAGAAAATTGGTGAGGGTGGATGATTACGGACTTACAGACTCTGGCTAGGATAGGGTCTGGGAAATAGGGCGAGAGGTACTCGGAGGAGGTTCATCCATGACCGAAAACTTAGGATCGATCGGAGGATCGGGGCAGGGAAGGGGTTTTGGGGGTTGGTATAGGGGAGAGAGAGAGTTCTCGGTGGGAATAACAAGGAAAGCCTGAATGGGAGGGCAGGAATTTGGTTATATCACGATGTCGCTTTTTTCTTTATTTCTTGATTTGAGAAAGGATGAGTCATGTTATCATAACATCTGGAATGTTAAAGGTCTTAGAGGTGAGCGAAAAGAATGGTAATCCTGAGACATATTAAATACTTAGGCGCCCACATAGCTGCCTGCAGGAGACCTAACTATTAACAGAGGAATTAAGCTGTCTGAAGAAACTATGGGTGGGCCAGGTTTTTGGTCAGGGTAGGGAAAAGGCATCAGGAGGGGTGGCGATTTTGATTGGTACCAATTGTCCCTTCAAGGTGGAGCAAGTGTTCCTAAGGGAAGATGGTAGGGGGCTCTATTTGTTTGGGGCTCTAGCGGGTAAGTCGATTTCTTTGGCCTCTATTTAGGTCCCACCCCACCATCGGAAGATTTTTTCGCCTCGGTGGAAAAAGATTTGGACGCTATATCTACAGATTTTCTTATCTTGGCTGGGGACTGGAACGTATGCCCCAGTAATTTAGAAGACAGGACGCCCCGGTGAGTAGGCCCTGAATAAGGCGCAGGTTGCTTTAAAGAGGATGATGGAGGCGCTTGCTCTAGTGGATCCGGGTAAGACCCATTCGAAGAAGGGCAGCGTTATGACCTTTTTCCCCCCCATAGGATTCATTCTCGTATTGACTTTTTTTTGGTCAGTGGTCCTGTTCTTCGGGAGGTGGTAGATATGATGACAGGGGCGAGGGTCCTCTCGGATCATTCCCCCGTCTCTTTGTTATGGGAACCAACCCCAGTTCCCCCTAGGTTACCTAGATGGAGACTGAATGATTCCCTACTTCTTGAGCCTGTGATACAGGGTGAGCTGAAGGAGGCCTTGAAGGGATTTATTCAGTCTCAATTACCATCTTTACAAGATTATAAGCTGGCCTGGCCGGCGTGTAAGGTCTTATATGCCGGAGCATTTCAGGCTTTTGCAGCTCGGAGGAATAGATTGAGGAAGGCAAAGGAAGAATTTATTATGGGGTGATAGAATCGTTATCTCCCTTGGAGGGTTCCTCAGTGAAATTGATTTAGAACTTAAATCTCTACGGCGGTAGAGCGGTTATATTTATGGTAGAGTGCAATACTGGTTGGAGAAGATTCAGGCTAAATATCTCTTGCAGGGGGATGTTCGGGCCGTTTATTAGCAGCTAGGATTAGGGAATGGGAAGCTAGTAGAACCATCACCTCTATATGGCATGGGGAGCTGCTAACAGATCCTCAAAAATGGCGGATGCATTCGCATCCTATTTCTGAACTTATATGGGTCTGGAAACACGGTAGGAGAAGAGAAATTAAGGTTTTCTTGATGGAATATCCCTCCTGTGCTAGGGAGGTTCAGGCTAAGGCGCTAGCGGTTCCTATTAGGGAAAAGGAGATATTGGAGGTGGTACAATCCTTGCCCTCTGGCAAGACACCAGGTCCAGACGGTCTTACGGCCAAATTCTACCAATCATACATCAAGACTATACTGCCACTTTTGTTAGAGTTTTATAACATTATTATGCAGGAGGGGCTGCCACATCCCCTATTATACCAGGCATATATATCTCTGATACCTAAACCGGATAAACCTAGGGACAGGATGGACAGCTACAGACCCATAGCTTTAATGAATCAAGATATCAAAATACTAACGAGGATTTTGGCTAACAGAATTTTGGACATTGCCCCAAATTTAATCAGTGAAGATCAGGTGGGATTTATGCCAGGGAGGGGAGCTCAAGATGCTCTTAGGAAATTACACCATATTCTTAATTATGCCCCGGACTCCCAGCTATCGATAGCCTTGATATCTTTAGACGCTGAAAAGGCGTTCGATAGGGTCTCGCACAGTTTTCTGTTTGCTACAATGCGGAAGATGGGGTTTCCAGAGGGTTTGCTTAAAGGTATTAAACACTTGTACACTATTCCAATGGCTAAGATATTGTGCAATGGGTACAGCTCACGAGAAATAATGTTGAAAAATGGGACAAGGCAAGGATGTCTTTTGTCACCGATACTATTTAATATTTATTTGGAGCCCCTCTTAAGAGCTATAAATGGAGATAAACTAATAAAAGGGGTAAATTTAGGGGGGAGGGAGCTTAAACTGTCGGTTTTATCGACGATATCCTATTGCATTTAGAAGACCCGGCCCCTAGTTTTGAAAGGTAATGGTTTTAATAGGCCATTTTGGAGGTGGCAAACTATAAATTGAACTTAACAAAACTCAGGTTCTTCCTCTGACCCGTATGTATTTAGGGCGGATTTGCTCCCTGGAATCTTCAATGGAGGTCAGATGAGATCAAATACTTGGGTATCACAATTTTATGGAACAGTGAGAAGGGGCTGAGGCAAATATGGGAGGAGTGCTTTCGGTAGTCAGAGGAGCGTAATGAGGTGGAACAAACTCCTTTGAACTTTATAGGCTAGACTTGGCCTTATTAAGATGAACTTATTGCCTAGGCTGTTATATCCTTTATATATTGCCCCTATGTTTTCAGGCTACTTGGTTCAGGGTTATCAGGAAACTTATTTCTGATTTTTATGGAATCATAAACCTCCTAGGAAGAAATATGGGTTGTTAGTCTTACCTCAATCAATGGGTGGGATTAAACTGCCTGATCTCCAAGTATACTACGTGGCAGGACAATTGGGTCTTATGCTTCGATGGGTTAGGGAGATAGAGGGGGAAGTATACCAACGTGGTTGCAAATGGAGCGACAATTGCTGAAAGAGTGGGGTTTTTCATCAGAATCGCTGCTGTATGCTAATTTTGTGAAAGAATTTATTAAAGGGAAGGGGAATCCA
Source organism: Neoceratodus forsteri (assembly GCA_016271365.2). NCBI lineage: Eukaryota > Metazoa > Chordata > Ceratodontiformes > Ceratodontidae > Neoceratodus > Neoceratodus forsteri. Next base: position 1,373,477,081 of record CM057456.1, read on the forward strand.
ATTGGGAAATCCTTGGGTGCGTGGTGGCCTTTTCTTACCCCTGCACAGAGGAAGGCCCAAGTAAGAGCTTGGGACCAACCCCTGGTGGGCAACCCTACCTTTAAGCTGGGAGGCCAGATGGTCAGTGTGAGGTGGGCCATCCAGGTGAGGGGCCTTAAGGTGAGGGATTTTATTCAAGGTGGAAAGGTTTTTATGCCATCCTGGACGATGGGACTGCCCTTCTTTAAAAGATTGCAATTATCGCGTCTGTTGGAGGGGGTTGGGAAAAGAGTTGGAGGGTACACAGATGGTCTAGTCACTTGGGACTCTATGAAGGGGGTAAACTAGAAGGCAAATGTTCTTTCACAAATTTATAGAGTCCTGGTGGAGGTCAATAGTCCGCCTTCACCCCTACAGGTATCATACTGGGACAGGACAATGGCTCCCAGGACGCTTGCTTGGGATTCAATCTGGAAAACCCATAAGTTTATCCCAATTCCTAAACTCAGGATTATGCAATTCTTTATTGTCTCTAACCTATACTTTACCCCGGCAAAGCTATGTGACAGGAAACTGAGACAGACGGACCTCTGTTTCAGATGCGGGACAGGGATAGGAGACCTATTGCATGTGATGTGGGAATGCTGCAGAATTTCGACCTTGTGGTCTGAAATTAGACAGCGGATGGACCCCTGTCTGAACTATTCAGACTATATTACTCCAGAGGTCTGTGTTCTGGGGGATTTCTCAGAGGTGTCGGGTGTTCTGCCCAAGTTTCACCTAGCGTTGATGTCTGCATTAGTGAAGTCCTTTGTGGTTCAGCATTGGAAGGATGATTAGGAGTATATTTACTCACAATGGGTACGTGATTTGGTAGTCTCTTTGGGCAGATTAAGGAGACAGTTCTGGGGGGAAGGGAACAGTAGTTTATTTGCTAAGAGGTGGTCTCCTTTGGAAACAATTTATATGCTGCAAAGACCTCTGTAGGTCCGTCTGTCAGGCTCGGAGGTGTAGGAGCTTAGTCTTTTTTACTTTTTTGGACAGAGGAGGAATTAATTAGCGACCCTCCTTTCTTTTCCTTTTTCTCTCCTTCCTTCTCTTTTCTCTCTTCTCTCTTGTAGTGCGCATCGTATATTAGGGTTGAGTGCAGGTCATAAGCGATCTGGCAGTACCCTTAATGAGTAGTCTAGATCGCCCTCGGACCGTAGATGGGGTTGGGGACTCTCTCTCTCTCTCTCAGGGGGACATGGCAGGACTTCTTCTCGAAGTCATCAGGTGGATGGTGGTCTTTCATATCTGGGGAGCTACTTCTTCAAACACTGCTTGGTGTGAGCTAAGGGAGTCTGTTTTTGAATGAGTTCATTTTTTCACTTTTTCCCCGTTACTGCTTCTTATATTATGTGGATTAGGAATTTGTTCTCTGTTTACTGTTTGCATTATGTGACTGCGGGATATTCGACTATTTGGGAATGTGAATTGTATTTCAGCTACAGGAAGACCACAATGGAGTTAATGCAACTTTTGTTATGAGATGGACTCCTGCTATGTCTGAAATCTGGGACTGTACATAGTTTATACAGCCAGTTTTTGGGCTGTATACCCTGGCTTGTCCAGGTTTTTTTTTCCTGGTTCTTCTTTTTCCCTTCCCTTTCTTTTTTCTCTTTCATTGTTTTTCTGTTAATTGTAAACTTAAAATTAATAAAGAAGTATTGAGCAAAAAAAAAAAAGAAACATGTTAAACTATTTCACCTTGTTAATCCCCTTAAGGTGTTTGAATGTTTCGATCATATCACCTCTCTCCCTCCTTTGCTCTTGGGTATACATATTGAGCTGCGTTAATCTGTCCTCATATGTTTTCTGATGCAGTCTCTGCACCATTTTGGTTGCCCTTCTCTGGACTGCCTCAGTTTAATTTATATCCTTGTGAAGGTGTGGCCTCCAGTACTGCATGCAGTACTGCAGATGGGGCCTAACCATTGTCTTGTAAAGAGGGATTATTACCTCCCACCTCCGACTTGTGATACCCCTACTAATACACCCCAACATCCCCCTAGCCTTACCTACTGCTTTAGTGGTCTGCTTGGATGGTTTCAGGTAATTGGTGATGATGATGCCCAAGTCTCTTTCTTCCCTTGTGACTGCCAACAACTCCCCTTCCAGCCTATAGGTGGCTTCAGGGTTTCTCTTCCCTATGTGCATGATCTTGCACTTCTTTGCATTAAACCCCAGTTGCCACTCTTTCAACCATTTTTCCAGTTTATCCAGATCTCTTCTCATTCTGCCCACCCCATCTGGATCATCTTCTCTGTTGCAGATCTTGGTGTCATCTGCAAACAGACAAACCTTACCCTCCAGTCCATCTGCAATGTCACTGATGAAGATATTGAAGAGGACTGGCCCCAAAACTGATCCCTGAGGTACCCCACTTGTGACTTGCATCTCTTCTGACTGTATACTGTTTATCACCACTCTATGTTTTCTGCCTGTCAACCAGTTTGCCTCCCAGTTGACCAACTTCTGACCCACCCTGAGCCTTTCCAGCTTATTATCAATCTTCTTTGTGGAACAGTATTTAAAGCTTTGCTGAAGTCAAGGTAGGTGACATCAGCTGTTCCTCCTTGGTCCACCACTCTGGTTACCCAGTCAAAGAAATCTATGAGATTAGTCTGACAGGACCTTCCTTTTGTAAACTCATGCTGTCTTGGATCCTGTGCTGCTATGGATTCCGGGTGTTGCAATATCCTTTTCTTAAGGAGTGCCTCCATAATCTTGCCCACTACTGAGGTAAGACTGACTGGTCTGTAGTTCCCTGCCTCCTCCCTGCTATCACTCTTGTGGAGTGGGATCACATGAGCCCTTCTCCAGTCTTCTGGAACCTCTCCTGTGCTCAGAGACTCACTAAACAGTTCTGATAATGGATCTGCTAGTTCCACCCTTAGCTCCTTTAGTACCCTGGGATGTATGCCATCATGTCCCATTGCCTTTCCCACCCTGAGCTTATCGAGCTTTTGTAGGACCCTTTCTTTTGTGACCCACAGTTCTTCTGGCTCCTTATGTGTATTCTGAATTTCTGTAGCTTTGATATCTTCATTGACATACAGGGCCACTCCACCCCCCCCCCCACCTCTGCAAACAGAATACAGTAACTGTAGCCTTCTCTTCAGAGGTGAAAATATAGTTTTTGTCAGTTATAAATCAGCAGTCTGTACCTCAGAGGACTCAGTCTCTGAAGCATGAAATACATAAGAAATATCTCAGTACTTCAAGATATTTACAAGTATAATGCAGGATACTACACAAAGACTATGGGAAACAGTATTTTGACAGAAATAAAAAAAAAAAACATTTTGCACACAGCAGAAAGAAAACACACATCAAAATCATGCTGTACTTCTTAATTTTACCAAAGCAGAAATGCTTACCCACACAGAACACCTTGGTGAATCAGGGCAGATTCACACTTTAGATGTTAACTATTCAGAGTCCCAGTCTGACTAACTCTTTCAGGCTCTTGCAGACCCCAGTACCTTTCAGCTGCCCCCCCCCCTCATCATACGTCATCATACGTCATCCAGTATGTCATTCTGACAGCAGTGGTTTAAGGCTCTGAGCTGCAAACCTAGAGACCTGGGTTTGAATCCCACAGCCCCTATTTGCATATTGTGTGACCCTGAGCAAGTCACTTAACTTTCCTGTGCTCTCAGGTCACACCTGTAAGCAAGCTTTCAACTTAGTGTGTCTCTCCTGGTTAAAAAAAAAATCTTAGACTCAGCCTTCTTTTGTATCCTGGCAAACCTCCTATCCAGAAAGACTGGACAAAACAGGAATCTAATTTTTGCTGGATTGTAACTTCCATCCCTTTGGTTTCCCCCATCTCACGCATCAGAAGTGACTGCTTCACTCATTAGCCAGGGCCTTTCTTGAAATGGGAAAGGGTTGTTTTTGCTTTCAGCTGTCCCATTAACTGGCCAGGGGGTCCTGCAGTGCTGGTCAAACAGATCATAATCTCTCTCCAGAGCCATCTGCTATGCCTCTGGCAGCTAACTTTTCATAAAGTTTTCATCTCAGCTGAAATACTTGCAATATGTTTAGCTGGTAACAAAACTTAAGCACAGAAACATGAAAATATGATACAAAAATTGTTACACTATATAATCATTGTTACCTGCCCAGGTATTCGCCCATAGTGAAATAGCCTTTACCAGATAAGCACCTTGTATAGTTTCAGGAAGGGCACTGCACCCCAAATTTGGTGAAGTGGGGTAACTGTATGAGGTTTTCATGATGGAATGAAGGGTGACTTTCGGTACTTAATCACATCTACTCCAGAAAAAAGAAAAATGTGTAACATCTTTATTAGTTTGATTTAGCCCACTTTAAATCCAGGTTGATTTACAAATGGGTACCACCAATCTGAAAGATCCTACTGATCCTTATATATGCTGAGGTACATGGTATCAACAGAAGTCTTGTCTAGCAGTGACTGCAGATTTCATTCTTTATTGGGTGTTCACTAGTGTTTGCTTGATCTGCGCATTGCACCTTCTGTCCTGTGTTTTGTACTATTAGGCTATAATATATCAATCCATATCCGTATATAGATTTTGGTATATATCCTAGTGACTGTATAAACAATTAGTTATTACATGCTTTTTGCACATATTACATCTTTGGTACCTTTTATATGTTATTTGGTGCCTCCCTTTTTTGAAAATGGTACCTGTATTTTTAAATCCAGTCTTTAAAATTGGGGGCAAGTATTGGGTTGCTTACCCTTGAAAATGTACTGCAGAAAGTGCAAAATGTTGGAGACTTGAAGGAACACCAGTTGTCTTTTCACTGATCTCTTCTACTGACCTGAAACATAGAAACCTAGAATTTGACAGTAGATAAGAACCGCATGGCCCACCTAGTCTGCCCATTTCCTTACCTAATTGATAAGCTGCAGATCCTAGTTAACCAACAGCCTATTTCCTCCTACCCCCCACTAGAACTGCCTTATGTCTGTCCCATGCATTCTTGAATTCCCCCACTGTTTTTGACTCTATGGCCTCCTCAGGAAGGGTGTTCCATGCATCTACAACCCTCTCTGTGAAGAAATACATCCTCACATTACCTCTGAGCCACCCCCCCATCTTCAAATTGTGCCCCTTGTTCTTGCACATCTCTTTTCTAAAAGATGCTGCCCTCTTGGATTTTGTTGACTCCTTGAGGTATTTGAAAGTTTCTATCATGTCCCCTCTCCCTCCTTTCCTCGAGGCTATACATCTTAAGCTCCTTTAGTCTTTCTTCATATGTCTTCTGGTGCAGACCCTGCACCATTTTGGTTGCCCTCCTCTGGACAGCCTCCACCCTGTCTATGTCTTTGCAGAGATGGGGTCTCCAGAACTGTACACGGTACTCCAGATGTGGTCTTACCAACTGTCTGTACAGAGGGCAAACAACTTCCTGTTTTCTACTGGTGATGCCTCTCCCTGTGCAACCCAGTATCCCCTAGCCCTCCTTACTGCCTTCTCACATTGTTGGCCCACCTTTAGGTCATCTGATATGACTACCCCCAGGTCCCTTTCCATTTTTGTTGTTATCAGTATCTCACCCCCATTGTGTACTCTTCCCCTGGGTTTTTGTTTCCCAGGTGCATTACTTTGCACTTCTTTGCATTGAATCTAAGCTGCCATACATTTCACCATTCCTCCAACCTTGCCAAGTCTCTTTTCATCCTTTCCACCCCACCTTGCGTATCAACCCTGTTGCAGATCTTTGTGTCATCTGTCATCCCTTCTAGTCCCTCTGTAATGTCACTTATAAAGACATTAAAAAGGACCGACCCCAGTACTGAACCCTGCGGTACCCCTCTAGTAGCCCTCCTTTCTTCACTGTGGACTCCATTTACTATTACCCGCTGTGTCCTGTTGTCCAGCCAGTGTTTTACCCAGGCTACGACCCTGGGACCCACTCCCAGGCTGGCTAATTTGTTTATTAATCTTTTGTGTGGGACTATGTCAAATGCCTTGCTAAAGTCTAGGTAGGCCATGTCCACAGCCCCTCCCTGGTCTACTACTTTGGTCACCCAGTCAAAGAAATCAATTAGATTTGTCTGACATGACCTTCCTGCTGTGAACCCATGCTGCCTTGGGTCCTGTGCCCCACTGGCCTCTAGGTACTCAACATTTCTTTCCTTCAGCAGTGATTCCATCATTTTCCCTTTAATTGTATTTTATTTGCAATCCATCATATACTATATGTGTTTCTACTGGGTGTGAGTGCAGATTTTTCTCTTCCCTGATCAAAAAGTGAAGATTTGAGACAGGTGTTTAATTAATGGGACTGTCGGGGTCCAGAGATGACTTCTTCAGGAATCTTACCATTTCTGTTTTCTGGTGGGTAACCCCCCTTCTTCAAGGAAAACCTAGAAATCTATATGATGACTGGACCTAGGAATTCCAGCAGCCAACAAGCAATCAGGTGGGCCTAGGATCCAGTATACAGAAAATGAGGCAAAAGCCACAGATTATGTGGAGCACCTCATCCTCCAAGACTGGGCAAAACTTCCTCCAGGATGGCAGATCATCGAAGTCAATCGACAATATGGTACTACTGACCCATAATAGGCCATTTGAGGAGATCTCTGTCTTAATACAGAATACCTTGTTGAGAAAGAATTGACGATGTTGCTCTTTCAGACTGCAGGTGGGCGGGAGGGAGAATACATGAGAGAGACATAGAGTGTATTCGAAAACAAGCATGGAGAAAGGAAGGTCACCTGAGACCAGTTAGGATCTGCAGAGGAAGATTAGGCAGGGAACATCTGGGCAGACTGGGTGGGCCAAGTGGTCCTTTTCTGCTGACAAGTTCTATGTTTCTGTTTCTAACCTGGAAGTTGAGATGGCCAATTCTTCCCTACTGCAATCACTTGTGACAGGAACTCTGTCTTTTTTTTAAGGTGGTTGCCTGCTGATATTTACTATAGTGAGCTCTCAATGCCAACTCACCCTCCTCTGACTGGGACCTCTGCCAGGAATGCTCCAGCTTACATCCCTTATTCTTTGACCACCTTAGATCATCACAATACCTCAATGGCCCCCAGCGAGATTCCAAGGGATTAATATACTATGGTGTCAGGAAGGCCAGGGCAGCCACATGAGCCTTGTTATAGCACTCTGCAGTGTTCTTGGCCACCACTAACACAAGCTGTCATCATACCTGAGACATCTAACACTGCCAAGAGCTTGCTAGGTTCCAAACTGTTTTTAAGGTGGCACTGGATCATCATTGGAGAAGGATGTATTGAAATGAGGAGCTCTACAGAAGAATGACATGGCATGATGATCTGACCAAGGGGTCAGATCGAACATTACCTCACAAAAGTAAAGAATCAATGAGAAGACCAGGTCCAAGGTTTGACCATGCTGGGTGCTGGAGGAAAAGGGAAGTGCTAGGTCCAATGAAGACATCAGCTGGAGGAACTACTGTCCAAAAAGCGAGCTTCATCCTTGACCCAAGCATTGAAATCCTTCAGTTCCATACATCTGGGGGCATGCAACAAAAGGATGATCATAAAGTCTGGTGGTTCCTGCAAGAGTTAATTTCCATGCATTGGAAGTCAGTGCACAACAGTGATCCTGCAGCCTGCACCTGGCCCACACTTAACAGCTATGCATTCAAATTATATTGTTCCTGTGGAGTACGCAGTGAGTCCCGGTGTGGACCTAAAGCAGATGGTCACCTCACCACTTCTGCTTTCATGCCTCAGGCAATGCACCACAGAGTACCCAGCTGGTATTGACACCTCCAGCATGGGGCTATCATCATCACCCAGTCAAGTCTCTGCGATGCAGACAATGTCAGCCATGAGGTGTGTGATGGAACCTTTTATCACCACAGTTTTATTCCTCACTGACTTGATGTTACAAAGAATAGCCTAAAAGGGATGAGTCAATTGAGTTGGTCTAGGTACCTTTGGCCTACTGACAACAGATAGAGCCCGAGGAATCTGAACCAGGCAGGGGAGGACCCCTGTCATGGTTCCAATTCCTGCTATGGTGTCTCAGTGTCTTTGCCCTACTAATGCTACCTTCCCCATCTTCTCCCTTCAAACCATGCCTACAGCTGATGCCCCGCCCTCAGGGGTTGAGATCATTTATGAAAAATATAAATGAAGATTCATTGCAAAAAAAATTAGGAAAGCATGAACTGATTTATCCTTCAGTTAAACAACAATGCAACTGTGCCCTTTAACTGAAGAGAAAGAGAGCATTGTCAATAAATTAACTGCCTCATACCTTGTTCCAAGAATGGCAGTTGAGAAAAAAGGCAGGGGAAGGGGGACTAGAAGAAACTCATAAAGGGAATAAAGAAAAAGACAATTGTAGGATTTGTTTAAAAATAGAACAAAACCATAACAGAACATGCTGTTAATTATTTTTTGTTTGTTTTACTCCTGCCCCCCATCCCTGGCAGCCCACATTAAGAAGGGAGACCCAGTCTCGTCCACCTGACTTCCACCATCAGCACTGACCATCTTCCCCCAGGGCTTGCTCCCCCCCAGTGGGGTCAGTGGTGGATCCCCAGGCCCTCCCTAAAGACTGGATACAGTTCTGGACAACACCCGACTGATCAGGGAGTGGGACCTGCAAGCCCCTTCTTCATCCAACAGCTGAAGACATTTTTCCTCATTTCTTTTTTGGGAGGAAGGGCATGCAATGACGCCAGTGGCGGTGTCACACATGCTTCTGTGTGTGGCACACCAGGCATCTTCCCCACCTCACCCCAATTTATAGAGCATCAGTGTGCCATCCCCCAGCCTCCTCTGGGGCCAGGCAAGCACCGATCACTGGTCCACACCCTCCCCGGAGAAGGAGAGCTGTCCTTGGGATGCTCAAACCTCCTCCACCCCAGCCGACCCCCAGCAAAATGCTGACCCATGTACATGGGTTGCTGAAATGGCAGGAGGAAAGGCATGATGTCTCAACCCTCCATGCCACTGGGCCAGCTTAGAAGATGCTGTTATGAAAGGATACACAGTATCAAAGTGTTTCTGTAAGGTTGCAGCACCTCATTCATCTTGGCTTCCTGTGCAGGCATTATCTGCTCAGAAAGGGTGATGGCATCCATGGAGGATCTTTTCTGAACTTTTCCAAGGAAATCTAACAGTGGATACATGTTGTTCTTTTCTGGATAGCGACACACAGCTTGGACCTTACTTTCCTAGTTGTGATAAAGGTCCATCATGTTTATGGGATATTCTCCGCAAAAAATTGTGTTACATAGATTACATAGATTACATAGATATTACAGAGCATTAAAGACATTTAGTCCATGAGCTCGCCAATCATAATTTATGAATACCCATTAATATTTCTACTTAAAATAAATTTATCTAGATTTGTTTTAAATTCCAACATTGTTTGCTCTCCACAACCTCACAAGGCAGCATATTCCATATTTCTGTTACCCTATTATTTAAACAGTATTTCCTTTTATTTGTCTATATCTCTCCTTGATCAATTGGTGACGATGGGTTCTAGTATTGTGCAGTTGGTCCCTTTGTATCAGACCTAAGAGATCCCACAGATTGGTATCGGTCAGGGCCCTATAAATCAAACACATATCTCCTCTCATTCTATGATACTCCAGTGAGTACATCTCCAAATACTGCAGCCTCTGCTCGTAACTCAGTCCCTCTGTCCCCTTAATCCTTTCGGTGGCTCTCCTCTGTACCATCTCCATCATTCCAATATCACCCCTTTTATATGGGGCCCAGAACTGCACACAGTACTCCACATGAGGACACACTAGTGCAGTATACAAGGGCATCACAACCTCCCAGTCCCTACATTTGATGTGTCTCTGTATACAGTGTGTTATACTGCAAGCCTTTTTTAGATCTGTGTTACACTGTATACTAAAACTGAGATCACTGTTAATAATCCCCAGATCTTTTGCTTCACTTACAGCGTTTAGCACAGATCCTCCCAAGGTATATTGAAACTGATTATTTTTCTTTCCAAAGTGCATAACTGTGCATTTATCAATATTAAAGATAGATAGCTTCTGGGAGGCCCATATATCCAAGTTATTTAAGGCTGTTTGTCAGATAAGCTGTTCCTCTATATTATTTACCGGACATCCAATCCTAGTGTTATCTGCAGATTTAGACAACCAAACCCCTGAATGGACTTGCATGGATGATATGTATAAATTAAACAGACTTGGTCCCAATATCAAGCCCTGGGGGATACCACTAGTCACTCTAGCCTGGCCAGAGAATTCCCTTTTAATACAGACCTTCTGGCTTCTATTTTTTAGCCATGCCTTAACCCATTGTGGTACCCATGCTGGGAGGCTTAACTCAAATAGTGCTTTCACAAGCTCCTCATGGGGGACTTTGTCAAATGCCTTAGCAAAGTCTAGGAAAATAACATCAACCAGGTTTCCCATATCCATGGATTTACTAACCTTGTTATAAAATTCCAAGAGGTTGGTTTGACATAATCTCCCTCTAGTAAACCCATGTTGAATCATATCTATCCTGCCAGAAGCTACTAGGAATTCTACGGTGTAGTCTTTAATGATACTTTCCAGAATATTTCCTAACACCGAGGTCAGACTAATAGGCCTATAGTTGAAGACCTCCTGTCTAGAACCTTTCTTGTGGATGGGTATAATCACTGCTTGCCTCCGGGCCTCTGGAACCTCACTAGTATCTATACTTTTCTGAAAGAGGCAGGATACTGGACCCACTAATACTGCTGCCATTTCTTTAATTACCCTGGGGTGAATCATATCTGGTCCCTGTGCCTTATTCTGATTTACCTTTTTTTGTCTGTTTAAGACATCAGCTGGCTCTATCTTGAGGCTTTCTCCCATTTGTATTATTTTACCACAGTCCTGGATAACTTGAGGGCCTACATTAAATACTGATGAAAATATGTATTATATGCCTCAGCTAATGCCCTATTCTCTATTATAAGATCCCCATTTTGTGATTTTAGGGGTTCAACAGTATTGTTATTCCCCTTCTTGTTGTTGATATATGCATAAAAGGTCTTATAATTGTCCTGGACTTTAGTAGTCAGTGTGTGCTCATAATTAATTTTTGCCTGAACAATGCTCCTTTTTGCAAGTTTGAGGCTCTTTCTGTATATCTCCCAGCCAGCTTCTGTATTATTATATCTTGCTTGATGGTATGCTTTATTTTTGTTTTTAATTAATTCTTTAACAGATTGGGTCATCCATGGTGGAGGGGTATTTTTAGCCTCCTTATATTTATTTCTGGTTGGTACGTGCCTCAGAATGAAGTCATTTAGGATTTCTGTTAACTTATCCCACATTTGAGTGACTGTCTGTTATCAAAATCTGATTCATAATCCCATGCAGCTAGTTCATACCTCATTTGCTTGAAATTAGCTGAGTTATACCTATAAAGTACTATAATACCTTTTTTAACACCCAGAGTACCAGAGTACTGGATGCCAACTATAGAGTGGTCGCTAGAGCCCAATGGGGGAATTAAACTGCAGTTAACAATATTATCCCCCAAGATTACTTAATACTAAATCTAGGATATGATTGCCCCTTGTGTTGGATGTAACATACTGATCCAACCCTGTGAGACTGAACATCTCTAAATATTTAGATTCTACAGCTGTGCTTGCTTTTAATGTATCCCATCCGATACCAGGGAAGTTAAAATCCCCAACCTGTATTGCATTCCCTGCTAGAGAAAACTGTTGATAAAATCTAATATAACCTCATCCTCCATTGCCCTAGTGGATGGTGGCCTATAAATCACTCCCAAGTTGATCTTAGCTGCTTGGGGTGGACTAATCTTAACCCATACGGCTTCTAATTCTAACCATCTAGATATATCTATACTTTCCGTAGAGATGCCATTTGCTACATATAGAGCCACCCCCCCACCTCTTGAAAGGGACCTGTCCTTATTATATACTGTGTACCCCTGGATATGCTTATCCTAGATATCCTCGGGTTGCCACCATGATTCCACAATTGCAAAAACATGAATTTTATGAGTGTGTAATGTAACTTGAAGCTCATCAAATTTATTTGTAAGACTTCTTGCATTGATGAGCCTAAAATTCCACTCTGTTTGTGTGTCCCTTGATTTTATATCCCCCACATCCCCCTTCTGGTGGAGTTTAAATGGTGATGTACAGTATTCTTCAATTGTTGCACTAATAAACATTTTCCCATTGTGTTAAGGTGCAAACCATCCCTTGCAAATAATTGACTGTTCTGAAATTCCTGCCAGTGGTCTATAAAAAGATATCCTTCTCTAGCAGTGCATCTCTTGAGCCAGCCATTGAATCTAAACATTTCCCGATTTATTAAGTTACTTGCTCTGGGGATAGGTAGAATCCCAGAAATCAAAACTTCACACCCTCTGCTTCTCAGTGTTAATGCACCAGTTAGGGTTCCAATTAAAGCAGCAAAAGTAGGGAAATGTGTGGTAGGGTTTCCAATCCTAACTCCCCAACCCTTAAAGCAGGAAAAATAAAAAAAATATATGGTTTTCACTGTCCTGACTGTTGGTGAATCAGGGGTGGGACCTTCCTTGGGGGTTTCAACCCTAGCACTCACCCTATTGTGTTATAGTCTTCAAATATACAGAACAGAGCCTCCCTACATGTTGCTAATAACCTGGGAGCCCTGTCTGAAGAAAACACATCACATGCCACCTTATTTGGTAATGAAATGGAGTGAGTTCTAGGGTTAAGAACCCCAAGGAAGACCCCATCCCTGATTCTCCAACAGACAGGATTGCGAAAACCCACATTTCCCTACTTTTGTTGCTTTAATCTGAACTCTAACTGGTGCATTAACACATCTTTTTTTTACAAAAACTTTCTATACTTTTTGATACAGTAGAATTGTATCTTCATTCATGCAGGTCCCAAAGGGACCTGCCTGAACACATCCATCTGGCTAGGGAAGTGCAGGATCCTCTGGACCGTGCGCTTCCATCCCTCCATAGATACACGCAGCCATCTGGCTGTAGAAGCACAGGGCCCTCTTTTTGTGGGGCTCACTTCAAAGGAAAAAATATATTGTGTCCCTCCTAACTGCCAGTGGCTTATTGTATATGGAGAAAAATTTATTTTTTTTTACCCAAAAGTCAGTAAGTGTTTATTGGTTTGCTCTGAAAATTGTTGTTATTATAGTGGAAGATACTACAAACCTTTGGTGCATTTTTGTTGATGATCTGACTTTCTCTGTGGATTTGGCACCATGGTGAATACTGGAGGTAATTTTGGAGGCCAGTGCATACCCCATGAACATTTCAGAGGATTTTGTGTTAGTGTTGTAGTACTTATTAACACCTACCCCTCTCTCTCTCTCTCTCTATATATATATATATATATATATATATATATATATGCACATTACTCTTTAACTCCAATTATTGATGGACTTATGGCTTGTTAAAGTTGCAGTGTTATCCTATGGGAATTTTCATTGTTTATTTTTTTTATATGGTCCCTAAGTATTTTGTGAGGTATTATGTGTTGGTGTTGTAGTGCTCATTACGGCCATTCTTTTGATATATAGATTGTCCCTTAACTGCAAATATTTTGCATAGTTATGTCTTGTTAAATTTGAAATATGGAAAAAAAAGAAGTCTACATTTTTTTTCGTATGAAGGAATCCTTTTTCATAATATTGTGCCATTCTCATGAAAAAAAGATTCCTTCATACATAAAAAGAATGTGAAAAAATAAGTCCAGATTTTTTTTTCGTATGAGAGAATCTTTTTGTGAGATTGTGTCATTCACATGAAGAAATATTCCATCATATGAAACAAGAATGTGAAACAAACTACCAAATTATTTGTTCATATGAAGGTAATCTTGTTTCATATGGCCTGATTCTTGTTTTATATGGTCATACAGAAAAAGAAAATCATCTCATGAAAAATATTTTAAAATGTGTTAAAAACACATATCTGGGTCATTTTTCCAAAAACTAACTGCAGAATCCAACAAATGGGGTCCCGATTAGCAAGATACTTGTGTTGGTGTGTTTCTATGATGTCATTTTTATGGGTTTAAAAAAATGGAAACAAGATGGCAGCCAAATGAAAAAATGGTCACAAAAAAGGATTACCCCCATACAAAACAAAATCCTTTTTCGTATGGAGAAATTCTTTTTACATATGAAACAGCTGTCCAAAAGTGCATACTGAGCATGCTCAGAATCGAAATCTTTATAACTCTAGAATAGATTAATATTTTTTCACCAAACAAATGAAAGGCACCACTCTGGGCCAAGCTTTTTCTACCCTGAAAATGTCAGACCAAAATTCCAAACCACCAGGATGCTAGGCAGTGACAAAAAAAAGCTTCTTAGCTGCCCCCGTTCAGGTCTTTTCCTCATCTTCACTCTCTGTGACCACAGTCTTATAATGCTGTCCAGCCTTTCCTGGCCACGTGCCATTCTGCTGGTCACAGTCCTCAAGGGATTCTGTAAGTTGTGACTTTGCTGCTCATAGGTGAGTCATCTCCTGTGGCACAAGTGCTACGATGTGCCAGGGTAAGCTGTTTATATGACACAGATATAGTGTCTATTAATTATTCTAGTCTCACTAGAAAAAATGGTGAAGAAACAGAACAGTGGAGTACAAAGTATTCCTTTGTAGTGTATATCATTCTTTTTGAGTTAGCACATATCCTGGCTCTGTGGTCCTTTGTGTACTCATTAACTACTTGCCTTTCTGTGCCCATACACTACACTTCAGTATTCTTAAGTACTTTCCACCAGCTGATCACAGAGCTACCAGCTCACAACTTTTTAATGCATTTCTCCAATTTTGCCACTGTTCGGTTGCAAATTTACCATTGAGCCATTTCCTTCTTGTCCTCACTCAAGCCCTTGCTCTTATAGTGCAAGGCCTAGACTTAGAAACCCAAGTTTGCTTCAGGCAGTCTGGAACATGCTGCTATGTTAGAAAAACACATACTTTCATGTGGTGTGTGCTCTTGGAGCTGGAACACAGAGGTGCTAGTAAAGTAAAGTACCTGTACTTTTTAAAAACACTGCAGTCACATATTGATTAAATAAAACATGAGAAAATGCATTGTACACAAGAAAAATGCAAATGTGTTAGAATAAAGGATTACACAGAAAAAGAAGACTGCCCAGCTGTTGCTGGTCTTGCCACAGTCGGTGGCTGGAGCCGGAATTCGGCCACATCGGCAGTTGTCGGCAGGTGGAGGAGTCAGTTTTTGCCACAGTCGGTGGCGAGCAGCAGGAGGACAGTGGCAGAGGGACCGGTGCAGATGAGGAGCATGGCATAGGGACTGGCGGTGCAGAGGAGTGCACAGGAAAGGGTTTCACTGTGAGTGAGAGGAACAGGAACGTGAGAGCCGGAATAATTTTGGGCTGCTTTTTCAGCCAGTGAAACACTTGGGCTGCCTGTCTGCCAATCAAGACCCAAGGCGCCAACGCATCTTGGCTTTAAACGCTGGGCCAGGCTGCAGAAACATAGAAACATAGAATTTGACGGCAGATAAGGACCGCTTGGCCCACCCAGTCTGCCCATTTACCTACCTGACGGATAAGCTGCAGATTCTAGTTAATCAACAGCTTACTTCCTCCTGCCCCTCACTAGAATTGCCTTATGCCTGTCCCATGCATTCTTTAATTCTCCCACTGTTCCTGACTCCACAACTTCCTCAGGAAGGCTGTTCCATGCATCCACAACTCTCTCTGTGAAAAAATACTTTCTAACATTACCTCTAAGCCATCCCGCCTCTATCTTCAAATTGTGCCCCCCTTGTTCTTGCACATCTGTTCTTCTGAAAGATACTACCCTCTTGTACCTTGATAATTCCCTTGAGATACTTGAAAGTTTCTATCATGTCCCCCCTCTCCCTCCTTTACTCAAGGGTATACATATTAAGCTGTTTTAGTCTCTCCTTGTGTGTCTTCTGGTGTAGACCTTGCACCATTTTGGTTGCCCTCCTCTGAACAGCCTCCACTCTGTCTATGTCTTTTCGGAGATGGGGTCTCCAGAGTGCACAGTACTCCAGATGGGGTCTCACTAACTGTCTGAAGAGAGGGATAACAACTTCCTGTTTTCTACAGTTGATGCCTCTCCCAATGCATCCCAGTATCCCCCCAGCCCTCCTTACTGCCTTTTCACATTACTTGCCCATCTTTAGGTCATCTGATATAATTACTCCTATGTCTCTTTCGATTTTTGTTGTTGTTATTAACTCACCACCATTGTGTACTCTTCCCCTGGGTTTTTGTTTCCCATTTGCATTACCTTGCACTTCTTTGCATTGAATCTGAGCTGCCACATATTTGACCATTCCTCCAGCCTTGCCAAGTCCCTTTTCATTCTTTCCACCCCACCTTGTGCATCAACCCTGTTGCAGATCTTTGTGTCATCTGCAAAGAGGCATACCTTTCCTTCAGGTGCTCTCCAATGTCACTTATAAAGATATTAAAGAGGACCGGTCCCAGTACCGAACCCTACGGTACCCCGCTAGTTACCCTCCTTTCTTAACTGTGGACTCCATTTACTATTACCTTTTGCGTCCTGTTGTCCAGCCAGTTTTTTATCCAGGCTACCACCTTGGGACCCACTCCAAGGCTGGCTAATTTGTATATTAATCTTTTGTGTGAGACTGTGTCGAATGCCTTGCTAAAATCTAGGTAGACCACAGCCCCTCCCTGGTCTACTACTTTGGTCACCCAGTCAAAGAAATCTATTAGGTTCATCTGACATGACCTTTCTGCTGTGAAACCATGCTGCCTTGGGTCCTGTGCCCCACTGGCCTCTAGGTACTCAACAATTCTTTCCTTCAGAAGTGATTCCATCATTTTCCCTACCACTGAAGTCAAACTAACTGGTCTGTAGTTTCCTGCCTCTGCTCTGCTCCCACTTTTGTGAAGTGGAATCACATTTGTCCTCCTCCAGTCCTCAGGTACCACTCCACCCTCCCCATGATTTGTTAAAGAGAGTAGTCAGTGGTGTTACTAGTTCTACCCTTAGTTCTTTTAGTATTCTTGGGTGAATCCCATCAGGACCCATTGCTTTGTCCGCCCTCAGTTTCAAGAGTTCTTTCAAAACCCTTTCTTCTGTGAATGGACTGGTATCGACCCCCCTATTCAGAGTTTCCCCATTGTTTGGTTTAGGCACCTTCGCCTCCTCATCTGTTGTGAATACTGAGCAGAAATATTAGTTCAGCATCCCTGCTTTTTCACTGTCACCCTCTACCCACATTCCCTCCCCTTTATTAAGTCTCTGTATCCCTCCCTTGGTCTTTCTTCACTCCCTAATGTACCTATAAAAAGTTTTATCCCCCTTTCTTAACAGAGCTGGCTATCTTTTCCTCAGTTTGTGCCTTTGCTATTCTGACTGCCTTCCCTGCCTCCTTCTGCTTTATCTGATAAAGTTCTCTGTCCTGCTCCTTCTGTGTTTCCTTATATTTCCTGAATGCTATCCTTTTCTCCTTAACCTTCCCTGCCACCTCTTTTGAGAACCATAGTGGTTTTTTCCTTCATTTTGTTTTATTGATTTGCTTCACACAAAGGCTTGTTGCCTCTGCGATGGCTGTTTTGATTATTCCCCATTGTTCCTCCACCCCTCCCTCTTGCCCATTTGCTAGTGCTTTTCTAAGGCACTCTCTCATTTTCCCAAAGTCAGCCTTCCCAAAGTCCAATACTCTTGTTTTTGTATGGCTTGACTCTATGGCTGTGTTTACTGTGAACCACACTATTTGGTGGTCACTTGTTCCCAGATGGCTACCCACTTCTAAATCTGAGATCCTTTCTCCTTCCCCATTTGAGAGTACCAGGTCTAAGACTGCTCCCTCCCGAGTGGGTTCCAACACTAGCTGTCTGAGGCATGCCCCCTGTAGGGCATCAAGAATGACCCTGCTCTTGGATGCGCCTGCAGCAAAGGTACTCCAGTTAACATCGGGTATATTCAGATCCCCCATCAACAATATCTCCCCTTTTTCTGCCTTATTAAGGATGCCTTCTATCATTTCCTTGTCCATTTCCTCCCCCTGAGATGGGGGTCTGTACACAACCCCCATGCGGATTGTGGTGCCATTTTCTGTCTCCAGGGTGACCCATAGTGACTCATCAACTTCCTGTTTACTCTTTAGTTCTGTTGCTTTAATCCCTTCTCTTATATAGAGAGCTACTCCTCCTCCTCTTTTACCCACCCTGTCCCTCCTATAGACTGTGTATCCTGGTATGTTGACTTCCCAGTCATGGTTCTCTATGTACCACGTTTCAGTGACTGCCACAATATCTAGGCATCCCTCTTCCATTAAGGCCACTAGTTCAGGGAGCTTGTTGCACAGACTACGGGCATTGGTACTCATCACCTTCCATTTATTTTTATGGCCTTACCCCTTTTAGCCCCATCCCTGTCCTTAACACCTTTTTCTGCATTTATCCTGTCCTGCTCCTACAGACTTCTCTGCCTTGGTGTTTACTCTCTAATCTCTCGTTGTGGGGAGGCTGGGATTTCGTCTTTCTTAGTGCCTCCCCTTGGCTAGTTTAAATGCTTGCCAATGAAGCATTTAAACCTGTCACCTAGGATCCTGGATCCCCTGGACAGATGCAGACGATCACACCAGTATAAGTCTGCATCCCTCCAGGTGGCTCCCAGTCCCCAATGAAGCAAAACCCTGAGCTCCACACAGTTCTCAACCATTCATTGAATCCCATGATGCGGAATACCCTAGCATCATCCTTGCCAGATAGGCAGCACCTCCGAGAAGGTTACCGTACATGCTACTTGTCTAAGGCCCCTCCCCAACTCCACAAACTCCTCTTGCACCGCTCTGATCCCATTTACAGCCAGGTCATTTGTCCCTAGGTGGACAATGACATCCAGCTCCCTCCCTCGTGCAGCTGCTGCCACGATCCTGAGGATTCGCTTCCTGTCCCTCCAAGCCGTGGCGCCAGGCAGGCACCTTACCTCCCTATCCCATTCTTCCCTCACGTCTACCCCCCTAATGATTGAATCCCCCACCATAAGTTGTTTCCTTCCCCTGTGGGGTCTCATGCCACCCTCATGTGGGTCTCCTTTGTGGAGGTTCCCAACATCCTCCTTGGTCTCCACTGCAGGTGCCTCCATAGAGGAACCACTTTTTGCCAGAACAGCATATGAATTGTGGAGAGCTACAACTGGAGGGATGCACCTCTGTTCCACTACCCTCTCCCTCCCTAAGCCAACCTTGGTCCAACCGCTCCTCTTTCTTGGCAACCTCTGAGGTAACGGTGGTGGCCCTGGTGGTCCCTGGGTGGGGGAAGAGGCTTCAGAAATCCTAGCTAGGTCAGCCTGGAGACGGGCAACCTCCTCCTCAGACCAGAGAGGTGCCTGCAAACAGGGCAGAATCGCAGCCTCCAGAATGTCTCCCTGAACACTGCTGCTCCACAGCCATTGCACTGCACCACTCCCATCATGACTTATTTTGTGTCCCCTCTCCTGTTGCTTTGTATGCTTATTATCTCTTCCCCCTATGTATTTTTACACTTACTTTCCTACTGCCTATGTGCCCTTGCAACTCTCACCCTTCCTGTTCTGGGACAGGAACTTCCTGTAGTCTTCGGTATAGTCGCCTTCCTCCATGCTTGGATTCAGACCTCCAGCAGCCAGGGTGGGATAAAGAGTTTTTTTTTTTTAGGTTCCTTCAAGGTTGCTGAAACTAATGTGTCTCAGTGATCCTTCCCTTCCTACTGCCAAACAGGAAGTTCCTGTTGTCAGTCAATTCAGTGGCTATAAAACTAGAACTAGCTTTGGGTGGGTGGGTGGAGGGTGGGAAGGAGGGAAACTAGTAAAAATCTGTAGTTCTGACTTCGTTTCTTGCTCTGCAACCAGTCCTCTCTGCTAGAAACAGCGGAAGCTGTAATTGGAGACAGCTGCTTTTGTAGACCTAAGCTGCTAAGCCACACCCCAATTAGATTCACTCTCTACTCTCAGTAAATTAAGGTGATACTGCCCCTCCACAGAAAAAAACTTTTATTTTTTTTTTTTACTTAAATGAGACCCCTTCTTCTAATAAAGTATCTTTTGCTTAATCCAAACAGCTACTACTCCTGTTGAGAGAGAAATGATTAATTAGTAAAAAATCTGTAGTTCTGGACTTCTGTTTCTTGCTCTGCAACCAGTCCTCTTCTGCTAGAAACAGGCAGAAGCTGTAATTGGAGACAGCTGCTTTTGTAGACCTAAGCTGCTAAGCCACACCCCCAATTAGCTTCACTCTCTGCTCTCAGTAAATTAAGGTGATACTGCCCCCTTCCACAGGAAAAAAAACACTATTATTTTTTTCTTTACTTAAATGAGACCCCCTTCTGCTAATAAAGTATCTTTTTGCTTAATCCAAACAGCTACTACTCCTGTTGAGAGAGAAGTGATTAATTAGTACAAAATCTGTAGTTCTGGACTTCAGTTTCTTGCTCTGCAACCAGTCCTCTTCTGCTAGAAACAGCCGGAAGCTGTAATTGGAGACAGCTGCTTTTGTAGACCTAAGCTGCTAAGCCACACCCCCAATTAGATTCACTCTCTGCTCTCAGTAAATTAAGGTGATACTGCCCCCATCCACAAAAAAAAAACACTTCTTTTTTACTTAAATGAGATCCCCTTCTTCTAATAAAGTATCTTGCTGCTTAATCCAAACAGCTACTACTCCTGTTGAGAGAGAAGTGATTAATTAGTAAAAAAATCTGTAGTTCTGGACTTCTGTTTCTTGCTCTGCAACCAGTCCTCTTCTGCTAGAAACAGCGACGAGCCAGGAGCTGTAAATCCATTGGCTGTTGCTGATCTTGCGGCAGTCAGTGGCTGGAGCTGGAATTCAGTTGCATTGCCAGTCACTCGGCAGGTGGAGGATTCAACTTTTGCCACTGTCAGCGGCAAGCAGCAGGAGGACAGTGGCAGAGGGACCATGGAGCTGAGAAGCACAGCAGAGGGACCAGTGGCACAGAGGAGCACACAGTAAAGGGTTTCACTGTGAGCAAGAGGAACAGGAGTGGAGAGCCAGAATCACTTTTAGGCTGCTTTTCTTCCTCACCACCCTCCCTGACACCGGCCTTGGCCTCAGCCTCTGTTAAATGCTGGAGTGGGGAGGAGCAAGAAAGTTGAAGGCGGAGTCAGTAAATGCAGAAGGAGGAGGAGGGAGGAGGGAGTAGCTGAGGGACATAGAGGTCTGCTGGTGAAATGGAACTGCACGCTGAAGGATATCTTGGGCTGCTTGACCACTTCTATAGGGTTCATTGGAACTCTGAGCTGGTCAAAGGAAAATATCAGTGAGGAGCTATAATTGCAGCATTGACATGTTCTCTGCAGGGGAAGCTACACAAAGAATCTGGACCAATGGGATTCAAGTGGTGATTATGAACTCGTGTTTTTAGATTATCTGGGTAGAGCTGTTAAAGGGATTCAAGTGGTGACTATGGACTGATGTCTTTGATTATCTGAGTAGGGCTGTTAAAAGGGACTTGGGTACTGCTCAAGGTGGTGGGGAAAACCTATAGGGATGAGGTGCTTGAGTAGGGGGAGCACAAATTGTTTGCAGCACTATTTTTCAGCCTAGCTTGGGTTCTTGGGAATCTGTGGGGGATCAGAGCTGCCTTCTGTAGCTGGCCTGTTTAGGTGAGATAACATTCATTACCGAAAACCTTTTGACATAGCTGTGGGGGATTGGAGCTGCCTGTTGAGGTGGAGGTAGCATTCATTATCCACAACCTATTTACTTAGCTGGCATAGCTATGGAAAGGCAGCACAACTGGAGAGGCAGCCCAGGGGGTGATCTCTTTGGTAGGATGGTGAGGTGTAGTGGATGTGAGGCAGCCATGGTTCTGAATTGGGCTTGGTGGATGGGAGGTTGCATGGTGTGTAAACAACTCATACAGCTGAAGGAGGAAATTGGGTGGCTGTGGTAGGCACTGTGCAGGAGGGAGGGAAGGGGAGGGGCTGAGGGGGCAGTGTCAGTACAAGCCAGGGATGGAGAGGGAAGGGGTAGTAAGAAGATGCACCAGGGGTTTGGGCATATGGTTTGTGAGTGCAGGGGCTTGGATGAAGGAGGACAGAAGGGGGACAAGTGGATGTAACAGGGTGCAGGAGGAGGATAACAGCAAATTCAGATGTGAGATGAGGAATCTTGAGACAGGAGGCATGGAGACAGCTAGGGAAGAGGAGGCGTGGAAGGTAGTAGGACCAGGTAAAGGAAGGCAGATGCCTGCAATTTGGGGACAGATTTCAAATAAGGCCTCTACCATCAGCACAAAGGGCAGCATGAGAACAAAGCAAGAAAACAGATTTGCGCCCCTCGATCTACTAGTAGAGGAAGTAATGGAGGAGAGCGACTGTGAGGAGCCAGCAAAGGGGGAATCAGGAGAAAGGAAGGACCCTTTGGGGACACACCAGGATGAGGTACTAGAGGAGCCTGGGCCCCAGGGGAGGATGCAGTGAGGTGACCATGGTTGGAGAGGCAAAGGCAAGGAAAACAAAAGTGCTAGGGATGGGGCCCTTGAGGGCCATCAATGGGATAGAGACCAAAGAGCAAAAAAAGTTAGAGAATGAAATTGGAGATGCACTGGGGAGGCGCGTAAAGAGGGACCTATGCAATCAGAGCAAGTGCTGAGGAAGAGAATTCCCTCTTGGAAGCCACAGTGCACAAAAAATTTAGAAATGGCAAGTTTGACGAGAGCAGGCAGTGAAAGAGCTAGTGGAGAGATAGGGGATGGAGTCCCAGGGAAGAGCCAGTGTGACACGGAAGGGGGAGGGGTGACTGGTGCTGATGGGGCTGAGAGGTGGGGGGAGCCTGGAGCAAATGGGTCAGCTAGGGTAAGGAGCGGAGGCATGGCGGCACTAGGGGTGGATGAGGCAGTCGGGGTTATGTGTTGGGATAAGAGGAACAGGGCTACAGGTGACTCTCATATGGGGGAGCCAGCAGTCACCCAGTTGAAGGACGAGGCTGCGGTAGGGGAAGAGGTAGGGGTTGATTAAGTGGTCTGAAAAGAGGGTGGGCCTAAGGACACGGGAGGGATTAGGGTGGTCCTGCTGGGGGACTCCATGATTAGAGGTATTCAGTGGGAGGGTCAGGGTGAGGGGAAACCCAGTCCTGTTGGGGTCAAGAGTATTTCCGATTTGACTGTGCACAAGGCAAAGCACCTGGTTTATTCACTGGCATAGGGTTATGGAGGTTCTCCTAATATCTTAGTGCACCTGGGCACAAATGATATTGCAGGAAATAGTGTGCTGGAGAGTCAGGCTAGGTTCCATGAGCTTGCCAGGGTCTGTCACGCCAACGGCTGCTCAGTCTCCTTCTCAGAAATCCTGCTGGTACCGAGGGCCAGTGTGGAAAACAAGCAGAAAATTAGGGAGGTTAATGAGTGGCTCAGGGGGTGGGGTGAAGCTTGGGAATACGGGGTGGTGGATGATTGGGGGTAACCTGAGAGGACAAGAGGCTGTATGCAAGAGATAGACTTCACATCAGCCTGGTGGGGAAGGAGGTACTAAAGCAGAAACTGTCCAAATTTATTCGGGCTAGATGGCATTTAAACTTGTGATGGGGGAGGGGTGGGATGTGTGGCTGATCCTAGCATACCCCATGTGGGAGTGACAGACTGCACACTGGAGGAGGCAAGTGGGTGTCTGCGTGTAACCTCTCAGGGTGAAAACAGGATGTGGGGTGGGGGTAAGGGTTGGAGGGTGGTCCTGATAAATGCCAGGAGCTTGGGGAACAAGATGCCTGAGCTTCAGGCAATGCTAGTGGATGGGGACGTGGACGTGGCTGCTGTCACCAAAACTTGGGGCCACCCCGGACATAATTGGGACCTAAACCTGAGTGGGTATACTGTGCTCAGAAAGGATAGGGTGGTGGGCAGGGGGGGAGGAGTAGAACTGTTTATTAGGGACAGCATTGGGATAAGCAGAGTGGAGGAAGCAGAGGGCAATGTGGAGGCCTTAGGGGTCACCACGAAAACTCCAGGAGGCAAGACAGTCAAGATGGAGGTGGTCTACAGGCCCCCCATGCTGGCTGACAATTTGGAGGATAGCCTGCTGGCTAATATTATGGACCACTGTGGTCTGGAAGGGGGTGGGTGGTGATATTGGGTGACCTTAACGTGCCAGCGACTGATTGGGGAACTATGTTGTCCCCACTAGCCAAGGAGCAGAGGCTGCTGGATGTTTTCCAGGATGCATTCCTAAATTAACAGGTTGTTGACCCACTGAGGGAGGGTCATATCCTGGATGTAGTCCTGGCTGACTGTGACCTCGTTAGGGAACTTGAGGTGGGGGAACCCCTAACTGGAAGTGACCATGCCATGATCTGGTTTGTATTGGACCTGGGGGGATCGCACAAGGACAATGACTGTTGATTTTAGAGGGGCAGACTTTAAGAGAATGGGGCAAATTCTCAAGGGCCACTTGGATGGGATTTAACCAGGCATTGAGGTGGAGAGCAGTTAGGAAATCATCAAGAGAGGGTTACAGGAGGCTACCAGGTCCTGTGTGAGGGTGAGACATAAGTGTGGTAGGTCTAGGAAGCCATGCTGGTGGATTAGGGAGATCTAGAAGGTGGTAAGGGAAAAGAGGGCTGCGTACTATAGGTGCAAGCACTCACGCAGGGTCTTGGATAGGGATGAGTATCTTCATATGGCCAGGCAGGTTACCAGGGTAGTGAGAGGGGCCAAGGCTAGGACGGAGCAGAGGCTGTCACAGGGGATCAAGGGGGGGGGAAGGGTTCTTTATGTATATTGGGGAGAGAAGGAGAGTAAAGGGGCAGTTCAGTAGGTTGCGGATGGGGAGGGGGTGGGTGGAGGAGGCAGGTGAACAAGTGTAGGTACTCAACGAGTACTTTGCATCAGTCTTCACTAGGGAGGATGTGGGGGAGCCACAGACAAGGAGGATACAGGGGACAGATGGAGTGGGGGCCTTAAATGTTTGGGTACCTGTTGTTACTCAGGGAGCTAAGGGAGCTGCTCCATACGGGAGGGAGCACGTTGGATCAGGCTGTAGGGGCAGGAGGCACAGATGTTGAAATCCCTGTCGGCAGGGTGTGGGAAGCCCTCAAGTCCCTGAAAAAGGATAAATCTCCAGGTCCTAATGGAATCCATCCCAGGGTACTGTGGAATTTGGTTGATGTCCTGGCTGCACCCCTGGTGGCCCTGTTTAATGCTTCTCTACAGAAGGGGATGGTACCCAAGGATTGGAGGAAGGCACACATTGTGCATATCTATAAAGGAGGATCGAGGGAAGAGCTGGGCAACTGCAGGCCTGTCAGCCTGACATCGGTGGTGGGCAAATTGATGGAGGCCATACTAAAGAAGAGGTTGTGGGTGTTCTTGGTGGAACAGGGATACCTGGATGATTGCCTGCACGGCTTCATCCGGGGCAGATCATGTCAGACTAACCTTGTGGAGTTCTATGAATGGGTGACGACTGCGCTCTACCAGGGTAGGCTGGTCGATGTCCTCTTTCTGAACTTCAGCAAGGCTTTTGATTCGGTCCCTCACACTGGTCTGCTGGATAAGTTGGGAAGGATGAGGTGGGGGCACTGATGCTCAGGTGGATTGGTAACTGGCTATCTGGACATACCCAGTGGCTGGTGGTGGGGGGTAGTCTCATTTTCCAGGGGAGTCATAAGTGGGGTCCCAGGGGGATCAGTTCTGGGGCCCCTCCTGTTTAACACTTACATTTACGATATCAGGGAGTGCATCAGGAGCAAAATGAGCCTCTTTGCGGACGACTCTAAGCTGGGGGCTGTGGTGGATGGGGAAGAGGGTTGGGTAGCCCTGCAGGGGGACCTGGATGCTCTAGAGAGATGGTCACGCACCTGGAAACTGAAATTTAACACCAGGAAATGCAAGGTGCTTCCCCTGGGGTGAAGGAACCCAGGCCAGGTGTACACCCTAGGAGGGGACATACTGCAGGCTTCGAGTGGGGAAAAGGACCTGGGGGTGCTGGTGGATGCCAAAATGAATAATTCAGAGCAAGGTAGGAGGGCCGCGGCCAGGGCCAATAGAATTCTGGGCTGCATCACCAGGGGGATTACCTCAAGAAGCAGGGAGGTGATTCTGCCGCTGTACAATTGCCTGGTCTGACCACACTCGAGTACTGCATGCAGTTTTGGCTACCGCACCTCAAGAAAGATATTTAACTCCTGGAACAGGTTCAGAGAAGGGCAACCAGGATGATCCGGGGTCTGGGGATAGGACATATGAGGAGAGACTTGTGGAGTTCAATCTGTTCTCACTGGAGGAGAGGAGAGGAGAGGAGAGACAGGTGGGATATGATTGAGGTCTTCAAGTATCTAAATGGAGTAAATGAGGTAAGGCTACATGGGGTCTTTCAGAGGAAGGTGGGAGGGGCCACCAGCGGGCACAGATGGAGGATGGAGGGTGGGAGACTCAGGGGGGAAAGGAGGAGGCGGTACTTCACTGTGAGGGAGGTGGAACCATGGAATGCACTGCCTGAGGAGCTGGTGGAGGTATCTACAGTGGAGGGGTTTAAGAGAGGCTGGGACAGGTACAGGTGGGGGATGAAGCTGAGGACTGCTTGTCTTGGGGGGAACCCTGGTAGGGAAAGGGGATCAGGGGAGGGGCCAGGAGTATGGTAACAGTGCCCATTCAGGGTACTGACTCACGAGCAGACGCGATAGACCATGAGGCCTACTCTACTGGCATTTTAGTATGTTAGTATAACTCAAAATTCTCAACTCAAAGATTACACTTCCCAAGTGGATCACACAGCAAGTTGGAAACAAATAATTTTCTTGGATCAAGAAAGGACAGCCATTACTAAGCACTGGCTTTTCACTCTCGGATGTCTCTCTCTCTGCTCCATGTCTAACTAACTTGCTTCTAAGTGACAGAACAATTCAGGATAATGTTTCATTCCCATAATTCCATAGGCTTTGCCCCTCAAATCTTTCTACCTACTATCCCCTGCTACTCCAGGTGTAAAGTGATATGACCCCAAAAAAGTCCCTTTAATAAAGCAGGCCCTCTTGAAATAATTTAGCTGCACTCTTCTTCAGGCTAGCTATAAACATAATCCATTCCTCTTTAAACTGGAGCTGTTTGGTCTTTTCATTTTGCCCTGCTCTTCTAGACTACTGTGTTCCATGTTGATTGTTCGCAAAGGCTGCATAATTTATTTATTTATATAGTTTTTGTTAACCAGGTAGGGTGCACTAGACAAGCAGTTGCCTATTTTTCATGCACAACCTGGGATAGTACAACAGTAAGCAATTCAGTATATGACAAACAACATAAAATATTGGAATAATATTGCAATAAGATAAAGCAAAAGGAATGAAAGAGATGTACATTTATCGTAACATACTGTATATATACAAAGTGATAAATCCAGAGGTGTTCGTGTACATAGGAAGAAAGTTTGTCAAGATTCGAAGGCTAGGAAAACGTATACAGATTATCATTTTTTTTAACCAATATATTGGCAGTTTACCTTACTGTTTTCAGTAAATGGGATACTGGTCAGTTTTACAGACAGTTCGTACACAATCTGTACACTAGAAACCAAAAAATGGAAATGGTATACCTGATTAACACACATAGGCAGACAAATAATAACACCAAAATAATTGTTATGCACATCTAAAGGGAGGACTTTATTACAGGAGTAAACAGTAAATGCAGCTACTTGAATCTGAACTGATTTATGTTAAATCTTGAAGATAAATAACAATAACAATAGGAACCAGTTGATCACAGGCAATTTCTTACCTCTGTCACTTTAGAAATCATTCTGCAGTCTCTGGCCTTTAGACTCACACAATGACCACACACCTGTGAGCTATACTGATTGTCTCAAGACTGCTCCCTTTTCTGCTCTCCCCAATATTGGTAGATAGGGCCATCTTATTTTGTTTTATAAAAGACCTCTCAGTCCAGAGTTATAATGGTTTTTCTTCACATTATTAATGTGACATGGAATATGTTCATGTCCTGCCCCACACCACTACCCATTGTTAACCCCCTGGAAAGGAAAGAGTCTGTGTTTCCTGGGTGGCACCTTCCAGGCAATTGATCACACATCTCCTGACAAGTAAATAATAAATAGTCACTGGCATTGACCTTCCTAGCCATAAGGTTCACACTTATCTACATTCCAAAATTTGGCAATTACAGCAAATGTGCAGTTGAATAATACAATTACACCCATGAACATGATTGGAAACTGTGTAAAGATACTATTCACAAATATGTTATACCTACAATATGTATGTGTCCCATGCAGTAAATTGATTTTCTTGGAAGTAAAAGTCAGAGTGAGTATGAAAATATAAACAGCATAACCAAAATAATGATATAAAGGAACATAGTCCAGCGCTATGAGTGTGACAGGTATTCACAAGAACATATGCACAACTTGGCTGAGGTGATACAGTTGATCACATAGCTAGCATTGATGGGCAGTAGCCATTTAGAATGATATGATTTAAGCTCTGCTTCTCCCTAGCAAATTATGCCATATGATGGTGGTGTCTAGGAACCTAAAGACAGTATGAAAGAATCAGCTGGATAGTAATGATTGGGAACATTGTGTTCACTGTAAGGGGACGGTTACAAAAACATATTGTTCTGTATTTCTTGCATTAGCAGAATCTGAAAAGGACAAATCTGGCTATTGCATTTTTCCAACAAAATCTCACTGTTTCTATAAATACCAAATGACCTTATATTCTGGAGATGGAAAGCTACATATAGTAACAAACCCAGGTCAGTATACACTGCAGTACATCACAATGAAAACAAGCTGAAATGTTTACCAGTGTGACGTTTTCCTCTCTTGTTGCTTCTTAGTCTTATCTTTAAACAAAATCAGTGTAATGAAAAATAGTTTATTTTCTTCTGTTGTGGATTGAGGTCAGCATTTAACCTGAATGACTGCATACGTAACTGTGTTTCTCCATGAACATTTCAAAGGATGGGGCATTTGTTGAAGAAACTAGGTATGAAACATTCTGTCACCTTTTCTGTGCCTTAATTTGTTTCCCTATTTCTTTCTACCAGTTATTATACTTTTTTTTTTCTTTTACACCATTTTCACTCTCTGACCCTATCATTATTGTTTTCTTTTAATGACCCAAAGTACTGAAACAGTAAAACTACTGGGCAGCAGGGACCTGCTAAAAAGCATAGGAAGAATTGTGATTTTACAAAAGTATGGGAGGGCTCAATGCCAACTAATGGGTCATCCCTGTGTATATAGTAGCTGCTTTAGGAAAACACTGCCATATATATATATATATATATATATATATATATATATATATATATATATATATATATATATATACACAGAAACCATTCTCCATCACTAATCTCTTTCTAGGACCCTCATTCTTTGGCTCCATGTGCTACAATAGAATGCTCTTTGTTTTCCCCATGCTACTGCTATGTCTGGATTTTGTTATAGTTTAGCTTTTATGTTCACATTTTCATTTTTTACAAAGTGAAAGATTTTTTGGTAGCTATTATTTTCATGTTCTAGTTCAATAATTTGCAGCTGTGTTTAGACTATAACTAGAACTTGTAGCCATTCATGTGTAATAAATAGGTAGGTGTCTTGCTGCATTTAATTTATGTGGGCAATAACACACAACAGAATGTGTGCTTGTTGGGTGCTACAAGCACTCGTGTACCTGTATCTCCCACTTTACTACACACAACACCCTGGAGTGTGTTATTGAAGTTCAGCAGTTGCCTGGTATTAAACATTTGAAGAAAAAAAAGTAGCACTTTGCACTTGTGAGAACATATAGATATGTAAGTGACCTGGTTTGTTTAAAGACCAGTGACTGTAATGGCCAGCTTAACATATTTTATGGAGGGATTTAATAAATGGGGTTAACATACTCACCATGTCTGCCATGAATCTTGAGAGATAGGGAGAGTAAATTCTTAGTGGTGCTGTTTTTATGGCTGCATGGGTGGAGCACTGCAGTCGTTTTGCTAGGATAGTGAAAAGGAGCTCTGGAAGCACATGACCGGACACCTCAGCTCTGTGCTTCTACAGTGCTATGGTCCCCTGTTCACAGTGCTGCCATCAGTGCTGATGGGTTAGTTCTCCACCACCCCTCCCCTTCCCTCCACAGGCCACAGAACCCCCTCCTCCATGGGGGCACTGTCTTGTTTCTGCCCATCACTTCTGCAGTTGTGGGCAAAACAAAAGAGCCCACCATGCCCAAGATAGCCACTGTGAGCTCATTACGCATGCATGAGCATCGTGCATGCACACTTCTGTCACGGCAGCCATCTTGGGCATGGCAGGCTCTTTCTCACACATGCACATTAATTATCGGTCACTGCACATGTGTGAGTGCTGTGCACATACAGTGTCAGCCATGGTGAAAGCTCCGAGTACTTTTTACTCAGACATACCGCTCTGAAGCAGACATGCTGGCTCTGACCAGAGTTTGCTTTATGTAAGGCATGCTCTTTCTCATCTTGCTCAATATCGTATCTTACTTCAGGATGAGCTTTCCTTCTTCAGATAATTTAGCATATGCATCCTCTGCTTAGAAGAGGATAAGTCAGAGAGAGAGAGAGAGAGATAAAGGAGACCATTCAATCTGTAACCTCCCCAAAAGGAAAACAGAAAAGGAAGGATTGTTAGTGGCCAGTAGCAGCTGTCAGGTGTGCATTGTTTTAGCAGTTCATTTTGTGGAGTCTGACTGCTACAGCTATGTTAAGTGAGCAATACCATAAAACCGGAAAGGTAGTGATACAGTAACTGCACACCCTGGGTAAACTGTGAAGCTTGAAGCACAGCCAAGGGTCTTTAACTGCTTGAGAAGTGTGGTTAATACAGCACTGCTGCACATCAGGAATGTGCTATTGCAGTTTTAATATTCATTTTAAGCCCACATATGTTATACTGTAATGTAAGCTAAAAGGCTCCACCCTCCATTCTGTATTCTGAAGTTGGGGACTGCTGGTTCTGAACTCTGCTGCAATAGTAAGTAAAGTGAATTTTACAGCATTTTTTTAGGCTGAAATGCTGTGATTTTTAAATATTTGCTGGAGGATTGTTGGCTGGGAAGGTGGAGATGAGATTGCAGGGTATGGAGGGGGGCAGAAGGAAGATTGTTCTGAAATCAGAGCATATGTGTGTGTGTGTGTTTGTGTCTAGTGACTCTGGAATGTGTAAGATGCTAGAGCTTGATGACAACAGAGCAGGAGAACCATGTCTGAAGGGGTATATGCACATAACTCTGCCCATCTGGTACCCTACATGAGGTAAGGAACCAGTTTCTCCCATCCATGGAGACTTGTAGCATTGTTCGGGTTGGCTAGGTGCAGGTTGGACCATCACAGACCATGTTGTAGGATTGCACAAGTAACATTAAATTGTGGGATTCTAATCTGGGGTACCCTAACAAGGTTTTTTGGAAGGGACTGAAATAAATCCTACTGAACAGGTGACTAGGAGGAGTTGCTGGAACATTTACTGGGATGAGTACTATAGCTAGAGGATAGAGTACTGCTGCTGAGCCATACCAGGGGCAACCAGATTCTAAATGTAACAACCCCCTCCTACTAGTATGAGGTGGAGGCTTGATTACCAGCCTGCGAGACCCAGAGCCTATTGTCTAGAGACCCAGAGCCTACTTTCTAGTAGTGACTGATATTAGATAGCCTAGTGTGAGAGGCTAAGTTCTAGAAAGGAGGGTGCTAGGGTGCACTTGAGGAGCTTTTGCTCTGAGGTGGCAAAGATCTCACACCTACCAGCTGTCATAGAAACACAGAAACATAGAATTTGATGGCAGATAAGGACCACTTGGCTCACCTAGTCTGCCCATTTCCCTACCTAATGGATAAGCTACAGATCCTAGTTAACCAACAGCCTAATTCCTCCTACGCCCACTAGAATTGCCTTATGTCTGTCCTATGCATTCTTGAATTCCCCCACTGTTTTTGACTCAATTACCTCCTCAGGAAGGCTGTTCCATGTATCCACAACCCTCTTCATGAAAAAATACTTCCTCACATTACCTCTGAGCCATCCCTCCTCTATCTTCAAATTGTGCCCCCTTGTTCTTGTACATCTCTTTTTCTGAAAGATGCTACCCTCTTGGACTTTGTTGATTCCCTTGAGGTACTTGAAAGTTTCTATCATGCCCCCCCTCTCCTCGAGGGTATACATATTAAGCTTCTTTAACCTCTCTTCATATGTCTTCTGGTGCCGACCCTGCACCATTTTAGTTGCCTTCTCTGGACAGCCTCCATTCTATGTCCTTGCAGAGATGGGGTATCCAGAACTGCACGCAGTACTCGAGATGGGGTCTCACCAACTGTCTGTACAGAGGGATAGCAATTTCCTGTTTTCTACTGGTGATGCCTCTCCCTATGCATCCCAGTATCCTGCCAGCCCTCCTTACTGATTTTTCACATTGCTTGCCCACCTTAATGTCATCTGATATGACTACCCCCAGGTCTCTTTCCATTTTTGTTATTCTTAGTATCTCACCCCCCATTGTGTACTCTTCCCCTGGGTTTTTGTTTCCCAGGTGCATTACTTTGTACTTCTTTATATTGAATCTAAGCTGCCATACATTTGACCATTCCTCCAATCTTACCAGGTCCCTTTTTATTGGATCCAGACTTCAGAGACCAGATCACCTCAATGCCTAACCACCTAGGAATCTCTAAGGACAGGCACAAGACAGAAGTCCAGATCCAGGGAAGGGATCTGAGAGTGTACTTAAAGTAGATTGCTTGTAATTAGAGGTGTGATGTGAGATGACATACCAGGAGGGAGTGGAGACCCTGAGGAGCTTCTCCTCAAGAGTTGTTCCTGGCAGTCTTGTGGTGCAGGAGGGTGTCCCCCAGATGAGAAGATGTCACTTCTGTAGTGCATTTGTGGTCCAGTTCCATAGAGGAAGAGAGACCTGGTGATCGATAGACAAGACTGCTGATTGGTGGTCACGTGGTGAGAGAGCAATGGAGTAGACGTCTCTGGCAGCACTCCCGAGCCCCGCTACAAATTCAATACTAGTCGCGATTGTCTAGATTCCCCACATAGTCAGAAACGTTTGGTGAGGTACCCGATTTACAGCTGCTGCACTCTAAGAACCGAATTGGTTGTTTCGAGATTAACGGAGCCATTACTGCGCCGCCTGAGCAGTGGGTAGTAGGAGAGGCCGAGATGGAGCTAGGAAGCCTCGAGCCTCTGGTGGCTAGAACCCCAGCGACCAAGCGGTCTAAGCCCCATTCGCCGGACCCGGAGGTATCGGAGGACGGGAAGGTGGAGGGTCAGGAAGAACGCTCAACGGCTGAGGACATTACAGAGATTAAGCAGCTCCTTAAAGGTCAGGTATCTGACTTTTCAGTCCTGAAGCCAGCTCTACAGGCACTTACTCAGCGAGTGGGCGATGTGGAAGCCAGGATGGCATCGCAAGAAAGAAAAGTTGGCACAATAGACCAGGAGGTGGTCAGTCTGAAAAGGCAGGTGAAGAAATTAGAAATCCGGCTGGAAGATCAGGAAGCGAGGAGCTGTAGGAACAATTTAATATTGGCAGGACTCCCTGAAAGATCAGAGGGTACAGATTGCGTGGCTTTTATACAGGAGTTGCTATTGAAGCTGTTTGGGCCTACTCCGTTCGGCGATGCATATAACCTCGAGAGGGCTCACCGTGCATTGAGGGAGACCCCTCCACCGGGAGCTCGTCCCCGAGTAATAATAATGCGTTTTTTGAATTACAAGGAAAAAATCTTTGTTTTGGATAAGGTTAAAGCTAATAGAAACCTGCACTGGCAAGGCCTCCTCTGGCTCTTTCAGGACTTGGTTCCTCGGTGAGGAGAAGCAGAAAGCGTATAGTAACATTAAAAAAAGCTGTATATGGCAGGACTAAAATTCAGGCTTCTATACCCAGCTACTTTGGTGGTCAAACTCACAAATGGGGACAGAAGGTATTCTACTGCTGATGAAGCTCTTGAGAGCCTTAAAGTGGAACTGCCAGACCTGTTTAAATCAGGGACCTGAAGGAGAAGAACAGGACGGGAAATTATCTACAGGGCGTTGAGAATGGAACTTAACTAACACTGTGGACATATGATTATGTTGGAAAAATCTTACTGGGTTGGGGTCCCCCTTTTTTTTTTCTCTTTGCTGTTGTTTTTTCTATAGGGGATTCGAAATATTGGTTAACCTGCTGATAATTTTAACGGAAGAAATTTAAACTATCGGGCAATGGACTCTCCCCCCCCCTTAAAATTTTTTAATGGAAAGGGGACTGCATCAAGAGAATAGGGGGGTAGAAAAGTTGTTGGGGATAATATGGGGGTTTGGGAGGTGACTAGAGACAACTCAGGAGCCAACTCACACACGTCCCAGGCTAATTAGGGAGGGCGATCGGAGGATCGGGGTAGTATGAAGGGGTATTTGGAGGGGAGGAAAGAGAGTATCCACTGACTGCAACAGGAGAGGAAGATAATGGGGTGAGGGGATTAGGGACACGGATGTAGTAGATGGGGTTACTTAAAATTATATCTTGGAATGTGAAAGGTCTCAAGTAGGAAGAAAAGGCTGGTTGTACTTAGATGTATCGGTCAGATGAGGGTACATGTTGCTAAACTGAAGCCACCTTGTTGACTGAGGAATCGTACTTGCTTAGGAAAGGTTGGGTAGGTACAGCTGTGGGATTGGGAAATGTGAAAGCCTCGGGGGGAGTAGCGATACTAGTTCGAAAGGGGTGTCCTTACACAATTGGGTCCACTCGAATGAGGGAAGATGGTAGAGGGTTATATACATTAGGCTCTTTTTTGGGGTACCCACTGGTCTTTGCTTCTATTTATGGGCCCACACCAGCTAGATCAGATTTTTTTGCCTCATTGGAGGCGGATATGGTTACACTCCCATACGGTTCCCTGGTCTTGGCAGGAGATTGGAACGTTTGTGCTGACAATAGGATTGACAGAAAACCTTCTTCAAATAAAGGGCCTATCCATTTGCAGCTTCGTTAATAGATTTTGGAAGTTACTGCATTAGTTGACCCATATAGGCTCTTCAGAATTGGAGAGACCGAGATGACTTTTTATTCTGGAGTGCATAAGACTTACTCTAGGATTGACTTTTTTTTGGTCAATAGGGAAGTTTTAAAGGGGGTTGTAGGGATTAGTACTTATGAGAGAACACTTTCTGACCACTCCCCGATACAAATGGTATGGAAGATGGATCATATTCCCTCCAAACCATATCGATGGCGTCTAGATGATAGGTTATTAGCGATGAGCAATTTGGTAAGTTGTTTGGAAGGTAAACTTAAAGAAATAATTCAAGATCAAATCCCAACCCTTGGGAACAGGAATTTGCATGCCTGCATGCAAAGTTTTGTATCGGGATGGGCCCAAGAATACTCCGCTAGGTGTAATAAGCTTACCAGGGCTAGGAGGAATTCATATTGGGGCCATTAAGTCCTTGTCTCCTTGGAAGGATCCTCTAAGGAGATTGACAGGAGCTTAAAGAACTGAAAGAGGAATTTAAAGGGATCTGGTATTATAGGGCAGACCGATGGCTGGAGAGGCTGAATGCTAAATACTTGTTGCAGGGAGATATACCAGGTCGGGTTATTGGCTCATCGGATTAAGGGTGGGAGGCTGAAAGAACAATTGTGGCAGTGCAGTTTGAAGAACAGATGATCTCAGAGCCTCAGCAGTTAGCTGACGCTTTGGGACTACTATGCTGCATTATATCAGGTAGGGCCCTAAGTCAGCGAGTGAGATTAATGGGTTCTGACCAGATACCCCTACCCAGACTTAATTTAGAACAGGCTCGTGCCCTGACTGCCCCAATATCAGAGTTGGAAATACTTGAGGTTATTAAAGATCTACCAAATGGAAATCACCAGGTCCTGATGGCCTTCGCTAAATTTTATAAAGTCCATGCTGAGATGGTTACACCCTTGTTGAAAGACCTTTTGAAGTTATTATGAGTGAAGGGTTCCTCATCCTCCATTGTACCAAGCTTATATCGTGTTGATTCCAAAATCAGATAAACCCAGGCATCTACCAGGTAATTATAGGCCCATAGCCTTAATGAATCAAGATATGAAGATACTTACAAAAATTTTGGCTAATAGGATCTTGAAAGTTGCCCTTTATTGATTAGCCAAGAACAAGTAGGGTTTATGCCGGGAGGCCCAAGATGCTCTGAGGAAACTTCACCATATCCTCGAGAGAGCGTCCGATTCTAAATCTGCTATGGCTCTATAGCGTTGGACGCTGAGAAGGCCTTGATGGGTCTCCCATCAATTTCTGTTTCTTACAATGGAGAGAATGGGATTCCCAAAGGAGCTTTGTAGGACTTAGAAATCTCTACAAAGCTCCTACAGCCCAAATTTTGTGTAATGCTATCTCTAAGGAGGTTCCCTTCAGAGTGGGACAAGGCAAGGCTGTCCATTGTCACCTATTTTATTTAATCTTTACCTTGAGCCCTTGTTGAGATTTTGGGAAGGAATCAGAAGTACAGGGATTGAAATTGTGGGGCTTGAGCTTAAATTATCGGTATTTGCTGATGATATTTTGCTTCATTTATCCAACCCCGCCAAAAGCTTTCAGAAAGCTTTGAAATTATTGAGAGCTTAGGGTGTCTAACTATAAACTGAATTTGTCTAAAACTCAGGTTCTACCACTCACAGCTCATACTCATAGGGCAGATTTTGATCATTTTCAAATTATTTGGGCTCCGGACAAAATCAAGTATTTGGGGATATGGATTCTGGCTAGATCTGCAGATGGGCGGAAGAGAATGTGGAGGGTATCGTAGTTAAAATTAAGCAAGATATTGAAAGGTGGAGGAAGCTTCTCTAAACTTCACTGCCAGAATAGGTCTAATAAAATGAATCTCCTGCCTCGACTGCTTTATCCGATTAGTCTTTCTCCTTATTGTATCCCCAAGAGCAAGTTTATTCATATTCAAAGGATTATTCAGGAATTCCTCTGGAGCTCTAAACCGCTAGGAAAAACATGAAGTTACAGCCACGCCCTCATCAGGAGGGTGGCATGAAAGTTCCAGATCTGATGTTGTACTATGTTGCAGGACAACTTGGGTATATGGGACGATGGGATAGACAGGGGAAAATGAGGCATATTCCAACTTAGCTGCGAATTGAAAGGCTTATTTTGGAGGGCCTAAAGCTCTCCCAAAAGCCCTTCTATGTGGACCAGCGGCTTTTCCAGGAATAGGTAACCAATCTCGATATATAAAGCAGTTAAAAGCGTGGTGGGAGTGGTTATCTCCAGGCAAAAGAGAATACAAAGAGGGGCTCGGACCAGCCGATAGTGGGAAACCCAATTTTCGAGTGGGGAATCGGGTGCTGGAGGCTGATGGAGGTCATTGCTATTGATTCTAAAGTAGCGGATTGTATGGATGCAGATGGGGTGCTCCTGCCTATGTCATCTCGAGATTGGGACTTTTCAAAAAGATTCAGTTAACTACACTCTTGCAAAAATTTATACGAGAGCGATAACAGAGGGGAAAAGTCAAGTTTTTACGGGAGCACTTAAAGAAACTGGATCTTTCATGTCATCCCTTGTCTAAAGTATATAAGATTTTGTTAGATTTTGTTGGTACAGGTTTTGAAAATAGGACTTTATACTGGGATAGGGTTTTATCCCCCTGAGAATTGACTGGAATGTAGTATGGAAATATTGAAATATCAGCCTATTCCAAAATATACTACTATGCAATTTTTATATGTTCAAACATCTACTACACTCCAGCTAAATTGTGTTCTAGTAAACCTCAGACAGACAGATCGGTGTTTTCATGTGATAGGGACTCTGGAGATTTACTACATGTCTTGTGGTCCTGCTCTAGAATTTGAATCCATTATGGGGCCCAAATTAAAGCAAAGATGGACCTGCATTAAATTATATGGAGTATATCTCCCTGAAATATGTATACTTGGGGACATGGGTAGAATAACAACGAATTTTTGCTAAGTATCATGTCTCTCTCTTATCAGCAGTGGTCAAAGCTTTTGTTCTTAAACATTGGAAGGATGATATTACCTATAATTATGACCAATGGCTGGGAGACCTTCTCCAGACTTTGGAGACTTAAGCAGCACATGTGGATGGAAGGGAAAAGACAATATTTGACAAGAAATGGGGAGCCTTGGAGGCAGTGTATTCATTGCAGTGGAAATGTCCTCGGTCCGGATCTGTCTGTCTGAAGAGTAGTACCTGGTCTAGTTTATACAGGGCCAACCCTTGGGGAGTCGCTGTAGGTGAATTGGTGTCGTAATGTGGGAAGTTTTGTATCTTCTTCTATATATCTCTTCACCGTTGGAAATTGCTTAAAGGTTTGGTCTTTTCGGGGTTGGGGGTCGGGAATCTCTCTTTCCTAGGGGCACAGTTACTCAGGGACAGATGCAAATAGCAGCGAACGCTTATGTTGGAAGTGAGGAAAGTCTGAGTAAGAAAGGTCTGCTATCTTTGTGAGCATTTTATTGTAACTGTGTATGTAAATAGTTGAGGGGTTGTACATAGTTTTCACTTCCAGTTTGGGGAGATGGGCCCGGGGTAATCCCTCGGGATATATGTGTATATGTCCTTGTCTTGAAAATTATTGCATAACTTTAATAAAGAAGGTTGGAAAAAAAAAAAAGACAAGACTGCTGATTAAGGTAGAAGATATGTCTACATTTCAATTAAGGAAAGGGTACCAGAGCCGCTACCATTGACAGAGGAGCTTGGACAGTGATCAGATGCTGCCAGTGAGTGATCTGGAATGCATTCTGCTGCACTGTGCTCAGCACACCATCCGGTGAGTAGAGTGGTGAAGTAAGGCTCCCACCAAAGGGGTGACCTCGTGGCTCCAGAAGGGAGATGGACCAAGTAAGAAGCAGATGTTCTCAAGCTAAGTGGACCAGTGGGTGCCATTACATTGAAGAAAATACTGTTGTGGCTCAGTGAAGCTCTATATGTAAAGAACATCCAGCATGAGGAAATGCAGCCTCATAGCTGACCTGAAACCAAGGAGTGCAAGAAATATAAATCATACAATTCTGAATGGATTGTCCCTCCAGCAGTAGATGCCTCCTGCACCACTCACTGACCAGGTGCTATGGAGCCAAATGAAATAACTTTCAGAATATCAAAGCCTTAACGCAATGGGAGCAGCAGAGAATTTCACTGAATAGATGAGACTCAGACCTGAGGTATTACCTCACCATCTGGCATTGTGGATCCAAAATAAATAAAAGGAATACAGTGGGTCATGTGGCTAGCAATATATCTTTGGGGCAAAACCATTCAATTAAGGGGCTTCAGGGGTCCTGATTTGTGTCCAGGGTCAGGATCAAACCTGCTTGTACAGCATCAGTATGGAGAGTGACAGAGGACTGTTGCTTTCCACAGTAATTGCTGACAGGTCAGTAAAGCATGACCACTGTCTAGTTCAGTTTGTCTTACTGTTTTGTTCTTACAGTGAAGGACTCAGCTGTGTCCACCCCACAACTGGGAACCTGGGATGTGCAGTGACTGTGGGTGTTGTCATTGAGGGACCCTTCGGTGAGCATACCGTCATTTACCCTAGACATTGTGGGGTTTCCCAGCCACTGTGAGCCCTAGCTAGCATGGTTCCATGTCAAAAGAGCTATTCAAAGTGAGCAAATGTCAAATGGGCGATTCAGTTAAGGTAACCATAATTTCAGTGCATCCACAAATAAGCAACGCACATAAGGGCTACATCCCAGTGTTAAACCTGGAGCTATAATTTATATGCCAGGCCCCTAACATATTCATATTGGCTAAGATATTCATAATTGGCTGTCAGAAACAAACCAAGGGATGTTACGCTTGCTGGAATCGCACTTATTTCAATACTATTAAAAAGATGAAAAAATGTTTGAAACCTGATGTCAACTCAGACATGGGAAATCAGAATGCAAATGTGTTAACACCTGTTCCACAGGTGTGTCCCATCATGTTCATTCACACTGTGTAATGCATGGGGCTCTGCCCCCACATCTCCCATGGGGGGCTGTTCCCCTGCCCCCCCATTTCTATGATTCTCACTCCATACCACAGTTAGATGATAGGGTATCGCAGTACCAATGCCGTTGCTCATTGTGACCATGCGCTGTTTAGTTCTGGTAGCTATTATTGCTGTTGCCCTTCCAGAGTCTCCCAAATGTATTTGCTATAATATACTTGCCCATTTAACGTGATACCAGCTAGCACCCAGTAAATTCAGAGGCACAATAAAGATAAAGGGTCTACACAAGGGTGCTAAGAAAAAGGAATAAGTAATGAGAAGGGTGGCAAGATAGTGGGGGGAGTGGAGGAGGGGGGCCTACTGTGCTGTAGTGGCTGTAGGGTGGCCAACTTCAGTGGAATGTTCTGGATGAAAGGCTGGTGCCCAGTGTGCATTAGGTTGGTAACACTTACTATGGAACTGGCTATACTGAAGGTGAAAGCAGAACTTCCCCTTTACAGGGCAAGTTGGGGCTGGAGCATGCAGCTTCTGCTCCACTTCCCTAACAGATAATGAGGATCTGAACTTGGGGATGGAGAGTAGTCAGCAGGGGGAGTCAGATGGTGTGGTTACTATGGGAACTGATAAGAGCCCTGTGGCAGGAAGGCCCACTACCAGTATATGGTCTCAAGGTCAAGGAGAAATCATCATAGAACTGATCACCAAAGAAAAAATGCTGAAGGACTTCAAAGATATAAAAGTTGGCAAATCCATGGGTCCAGAGGGGTTGCACCCTAGAATACTAAAGGAAATGGGACAGGAGCTGACCACATCTGTGGTGGATCTCTTCAAGAGATCCCTGGGGTCAGGGATGATGCCAGAGAAATGGAAAATGGCAAATGAGTTACTACTGCATAAAAGTGGGAGCAAGAATGGCCAAGTAACTATAGACAAGTGAATCTGACATCTCTTAGTGGTAAGATGCTCAAGGCCATTATTAAGATAGGCTGGTAAACATCCTGAAAGCAAATATATTTCAGGACAAATGCAGAACTGGTTCACCTGGGGAAGGTCTTGTCAAAGAAATCTCATAGACTTCTTTGATTGTGTCACAAAGACTGATGACACTATTCAGGAAAATGATGTATGGTACTTGGGCTTTTTTAAAGCCTATGACTTGGTTCCATATTAAAGGATAGTTAAAAAAATGGAAGGATTTGGAGCTGGAGATGAAACCCAAGGGGAAGATCATAGAGGGTCATCTTGAATGGGGAATTCTCAGAGGTTTCAGAGGTCACCAGTGTGGTTCCCCAAGGATTGGTTTTAGGCTTAGTTCTATTTATTATTCTTATATGTGACATTGGGGAAGGAATTCTGGGAAAGTCTTCCTCTTTACAGACTAAGCAAAATTCTGCACAGGAACAGACAGTAATGAAGGCACACGGGCACTGATGTAGGATCTGGGACAGTTGGAGAAATGGTCAAAGAATTGTGCAATTTCTACTGTCAGGTTTATGTATGTATGTCATAATTGCTGACTTCAAGTCATCCCTGAAAATGGAATTTTATTATTCCAGTGTACTTACCTGCCATTATAAATAAAATGAAATGAAATGAGAATTGACAGTTGAACTTTAACACAAAAAAAATGTAAAGTCTGCACCTAGGGGCCAGAAACTCTAAGGATTTGGGGACGTAGAACTAAATAAGACATTAGAGAGAGACAGATCTGAGGGTGATCATAGCTGGCAACCTTAATCAAGCACTGCTGTATAACAGGGCAGTGGGGAGGGCAAATAGAATGCTGAGTTTCATAAGTTGGGGAATCAGCAGAAGAAAGGAGGTGAGATTGCCCCATACATTCTGTATCCCTAGTGTAACCACACTTGGAATACTGTGCACAGTTCTGAAGTCCACACTTGATAAAGGAGATAGATAGGATGAAGGTGATACAGAGGAGGGTTACCAAAATGATCGAGGGACAGCAAGGGAAGCCCTATAAGGAAAGGCTTGAGGATCACAACATGTACATGCTGGAGGGCAGGAGAGAAAGAGGAGACATAATAGAGAAACGCAAATTGCTACATGGTATATATACACTAGGTAGCAAGGAATTTTTCATAATGAATGGAAACAAGGGCATGAAGGGGAGCCCTGTGATTGGCAAGAGGGAGATTTAGGAAGGAAGTCAGGAAGTAGTTCTTATACAGAGAGGTTGGCGGGAAGTGAAATACTGTAAATTTCAAAGATTGGTTACCTATGACAAATCAGTGATGAGATTTAAGCACAGGTGGTATAGACATAATGAACTAGTAAGGGAATGGGGGAGGATGACTCACTGGTAGGGTGTTGAGTAACCACTAGGGTATTTAATGTGTAACATAGGTAGGGTTGGTTGGGCAGACTAAATGGGTTTAAATGGGTTGAGACTAAATGAGGGCTTTTTCTTTGTTTTTATTTCACAAGTATTTATCCTTCTTGTCACGGGGCAGCTGCTCAGCCTGTTTCACACTCCCCCTAGCTGATGATCATCTCCCTTGGACTCACCTAGTCTTTGGATCCCCTCAACTTTTCCCCTCTTGGTGGGGCCAGAGGAGGAAGGGTCATTATGTCCCCACCAATTGTAGCTATCCAGACCAAACAAGGGTCTCAGATGATGGTGCAGACTCTGGGACAGGCAGGCAGGGCTTCATGAAGCACCCGACACCAGTTTCTCCATGATTTATCCCCTTCCCACCGCAGAACATCAGTGTGTGCGTGTTGAGGCACATAGACATGATGCACCAACAGCCCCTCCCTTCATGCCACCTGAAACTGTACTGCCACCAGACCTCCATCTGGTGGCCGTCTAAGTCTGGGCTAGCAACACTTCCCTCCCAAGAAAAGGAGAGCAGTCTCATGGCCACTCAATCCTCTCCTGCCCCAGCTGGCACTCAGCAACCCAAGTTCATTCCTGAGCCCAGGTCACCAGTATGGCAGGAGGTAAGGTGTCCAGATCTTCAGCCATCCTTGCCACTGGGCTGCCATGGGGCCCTTTTCTGCTGTTAATGACTATGTTTCTATGTTGCTATAGTACCTAGTGCACTCTCAATTTCTGAGCAAACAGATTAGTTTGTTTTTATTTATTGCTGGTGACAAAGGTCACTGGAATACAAAGCTCCCATTTTCAGGAGTGACCTAGGCTTCAAAGCAAAGCACATACTGTGCAATGCACAATACCCTTCTAGAAAAAGTAGAGAATTACTTAAAAATTACATTGAACCACACATTTCATCAGTCATAAATACAAACAGAACTATATAAAATCCTAAAAAGTACTATGTATTCTTACCAGTTTTTACTGATGTAGTGTGTTCACTCTCAATTTTATTTAATTTGGAGTGCCACTTTAAATTAGCACTAATAAAGTTCTCCCCTAGAGGGAGCCAAGACTCTTGTTAAAGCATCTGTCATGCGGTGAAATGTCCTTATGTCTATTTATTTATATATTTAGTTTGTTTTT
The DNA here is from genome assembly GCA_016271365.2 of Neoceratodus forsteri. Taxonomy (NCBI): domain Eukaryota; kingdom Metazoa; phylum Chordata; order Ceratodontiformes; family Ceratodontidae; genus Neoceratodus; species Neoceratodus forsteri. Next base: position 1,373,520,508 of record CM057456.1, read on the forward strand.
GGTGACCACATAAGTGCACTAGACACAGAAGTGTCTATTACCAGGTATGACCTGGGATGTTACAAATAGAATAATTCATAGGGGACTGTGTATTATGAAGCTATAATACCAAAAGGTTCTGATGACATGTAAACCTCGAGACCAAAGCTTGAGAAGTTCCAACATGTCACCAGAACATTGAGATGGGATTGCAGCCGAGTCATACTGAGTAGTTCCCTATTTGTTTATTTTTCTGTAATATGGTATATGAATTCAACATATATAGAAAGCCACTGACCAGTGGAGAGCTTTGGCAGCTAAGTGTAACCATCCATTTAGCACTACCACACTAAAAAGTGAAAATGCCAGATGGCACTTTCACTCTGGGCCTGCTCCATGTGAATGAGAGAGGGAACAGCAGGAAAGTTTCGGGAGTTGGAGGAGGTGAGCGGTTCCCCCACCACCCTGATCAGCCACAACATGGTTGTGTGTGTTAAGGCCCCCGAGGGACTTGGTTAATACAGAGTGGATGCCCAACAGCAGGAAGCAATGGGGCAGACATCAGAGTGAGAAGTGGCTGGGGCCACCACAGACAAAGTTGCGTCATGCATGCAGTGTACAGCAACATTCTTTTTTGTAATACCATCTTTGGAACTCTATCAATAGTATTATGAGACTTTGTATAACTATCAGTAGAGCTCCAATGTTGGTATTATGGCAGTTTTTTTGTATGACTTTCAATAGTGTTATTTCTTGTATCCATATATTACAATACAATAAAAAGAGTGATTGGGTTACAGAATAAACAAGCAAGTTAAGAAGTGGAGAAGCGACACAATGATTGCAAAGTTACAAAAGACTAATACCTAAGAGCAACAGTTACATGCAGATGTAAATAGGTATAAGTAAGGCAGCAGTAAAATACTGGGTATACTTGTAATACATAACTTTAGGCCCAGGCAACAATTTGAACATGAGAACTGTATCAGGCATTAGGCATGGTTAGGCACAAGGCAGGAATTTTCCAGTGATGAATATTTCTTGAGCTCATTCTTGAACAGTTGATGGGTATGGGCACCACAAATTCTGAGTAGAAGTGAGTTCCAAAGCATAGTTGAAAAGCAGGCAAACTCAAGTTCCCATAGTTTTGTATGGCATTCTGAGATTAATAATAGAGCCTGAACTAAGGACCTATGGATGTAGGCACAGGGTAGCTTTGTAAGGAGTGTGGCTAACAAAAAGGGGACTTCAGGGTGCAGAACTTTAGTAATAAGGCATCCAAGATTAAAGGTGTACAGTACAACAGGAGAGAGCCAACCTAGTCCTGAGTAGAGTAAATAATGATGTGTTAGCTGGGTGGCAACAAGAGCAAAATGGCAAATGTTTTCTGTATGTTACAATCCATGTTTTCACATTTGAAGTGGATGTTTTGAAATACAGTAGGTTCCATTGTTTAATATGGGCAGTAAGCTGCCTTGTGGACTCGCTGCTTGAGTTTGTGGGGTCAAATTATGTCTGATTCTGTATGCAAACCCCAACTGGAATTAATAGAGGTGCACACCAAATTTGCATAACGTGTGAAATCAAGAGTGGGGTCACAGTTATCATTCAGATATCTGATACAGTCTACCAACTCAAGCACAGAGCCATCAACAAGAGATTTGCAGTGCATTTAGACCACCACAGAGTTTTTGTGCATGCCTAAACAACATGGCAGGAGTTTTGCTAGTATTTAAAACCAATTTGTTTTTTATAACTTACTCGCTGGTTCAGCAGGCAACTAGTGTGTAGTAAGTAGGACATTTCATAGCTTGTGCAATATAGTATAGTGCTTGTGCAACTAAATGGATAAGGTTGCTGAGAGCTGTGTTAGCTCAGTACTAAGAGGATATGTGATGAGCAGTCATACTAACATACTAACATACTAAAATGCCAGCAGAATAGGCCTAACAGTCTTTCGCGTCTGCTCGTTTGGTCAGCCCCCACCCTGGGAGCTGACCTTGCTGCCCCCCTCACTTTCTCTGGCTTCTCCCTTCCCAGTTCTGGATATTCTCGCTGCATTGGATTTTGCTTCAAGAACCCTTCCCCTGTACCTGTCCCACCCCCTCTTGAACCCCTCCACCAGTCCCCTAGGCAGTGCATTCCATGGCTCCACCACCCTCTCAGTGAAGTAGCACCTCCTCCTTTCTCCCCTGAATCTTCCCCCCTCCAGCTTCCACCCATGCCCTCTAGTGGCCCCCTCCTCCTTCCTTCGAAGCACCCTGACTGTTCCTCCCTTATTTACCCCTTCATGTACCTGAAGACCTCTATCATGTCCCCCTGAACCCTTCTCTCTTCCAATGTGTACATATTTAGCTCTTCGAGCTTCTCCTTATAGGTCCTGTCCCCCAAGCCCCAAATCATTTTGGTTGCCCTCCTCTGGACCCTCACCAGGAGTTTAATGTCCCTCTTTAAGTGTGGCCTCCAAAACTGCATGCAGTAGTCGAGGTGCGGCCTCACCAAACAGTTATACAGAGGGAGTATCACTTCCCTCCTTCTGGAGGTGATCCCCCTAGTGATGCATCCCAGCATCCTGTTGGCCTTGGCTGCTGCCCTCCTACAAGTCTCCGAGTTGTTCCTCTTGACATCCAGCACCACCCCCAGGTCCCTCTCAGCCATCGAGACTTGTAGCATTCCCCCCCCAGGGTGTACACTTGGCCCGGGTTTCTGGCCCCAGGTGCAGTACCTTGCATTTCCCTGCATTGAACCTCAGCTTCTGCTTACGATAGCGTATTTAACAGTATGACTGGCAAGTGAGCTCAGGGTTGTCATGAGTAGCTCCATGAAATGGAGCCACGAGTGAGAAAACTCTGAGCTCACTTGCCAGGAGTACTGATAAATCCACTATCGTATGACTGCCCAACATGTATCCATTTTATATAATAGGGGTTCACATTTTCTTGAGGTTATGTTTTTTCTTGTTTAAATTTTTTGCTGTTCTGTGGGGTGTTCTTTTCTGTTCGAGTGTTCTTGCGGTGTTCGGCAGTGTTTTGTTAAAGACATGTACACAGTCGTGATAACAGCCAATACGTAATCACAGTATGATAACATGCTGCTTTTTCCACTGTGTACATGTCACGATGAGCAGTTTGCTTTTGAATGCTGATCTGCCTTTTTATTGTATGGGTTATCAGCAAATCCCTATTATATAATGTTAGGAATGTAGTTGGATTGAAGTCTCTGTTGTCGTTCATGCTCTTCATTCCCAAGGAACTACCACCTTTTTGTTGTACCGGAGGTACAGGAATCATCTTGAGGAAGATTCCACCCCTAAAGAAGCTATAGAATGGCAAGTCATTTGGCTAAAGGCACCTTAGAGAAGATGTCCAGAAGACAAGAGGTGAGCCACCAAAGGAGGAGGAAGATGGTGGGAGCAAAGAAACAAATGTGCAAAGGATCCTTGGGGCATGCACTATAATTTAGCTCTTAGTGGGAGGGCATGGTGTGTGTCACCCATTGCTCCACTGAACCTCAGGCTCAGCTTGCAGTTCACTGCTTCACTGGGTAACTGGTATGGAGTAGGTAGGGCAGTTGATTGTTTGGATTATGTGGTGCATGCTTGTGCAGTGCTGTGTGGTGCTGGGGTGATTAAATGAATATGATTGCTGAGAGCTGTTGGTAGCTCGGTACTGTTAGGAATGTAGTTGGAATAAAGTCTCTGAGGCATTTCACACTCTCTGTTCCCAAAACAATAACCATCCTTTCAAGTTACCAAAGGCACAAGAACCCTCTGGAAGAGGGTTCCACCCCAAGACTTTCTGCAAGTCCTTTGGCTTAAGGTACCTTAGGGAAGAAGCCCAAAAGGTTGAAGCTGAAGGTGTGACTGGAACAGTTAGAAAGTTGCCTTTCAAGCAGAGACAGAAAGCCACAATGCTAGATGACCATTGAAGGAAAAGGAGCCAACATCTGAGTTTCAATATATCTGGTGGAAATTAAACTGAAGACTAAATTAATGAATTTTAAGAGTGTTAGCAGGGAGGAAAGGGGGAAAAAACAGCCTTGTGAAGGAAATCTATGGGGACCCAATGTTTCAGATCCCCATCCCTCCAGATAATGTGAAACTGTTGGCTCAAGTGTAAAGTGTAGCCTGTAATGCACTGTAGCAGACTAAGGAGGATTTGAGATTCTCCTTTTGATCCAAAGGACTTCCATCCACAGAGCAGCCAAAAGCTATCCTCTGGGATAATGCTGCTTTGCTACAGAACATTGGAATCACAACATCCCAAGGAAATCGAAAAGACTGAAAGTGGCAGCTTCAAGCCTGACAGCCCAAAACTCTCCTTTAGCAAGGCTTGAGGATATAAGAAGCCAGTTTCTTGAGGGGATCAGTTAGTTGCACTACAAAGTCATTGAGGATGAAAGCATACTGTTTCGTACAGTATAAAGCCATAGAAGGTGAAAGAATTCTGGCCTTGAGGGGCAGAGAGTGGGCAATGCCTGGTTGATGGAGGGCATATACCCATTGAATTATGGTGTGGCATATGCCCATATGATGTTGAGTTTTGTGCCCATTGTTAGTTGTAGAGGTTTTTGCTTGAAAGATATAGATAGCGTGGGAATGGTAGTACGAACAGATGGATTGGAAATCTTACAGATGACCATCGAGGAGAGGCCTTGACAGCCACCTGAACAGGCTGTTGGGAGTAATGGAGCTGCAGAGTACAGGCCTATGGAACTCTTGAAGTGAGCTCAGCCTAGGCAGCAGGCTGGTGAAAATAAGCTATACAAAGTCAAAGGTTACTATGCCCGTGAGTGGTGAAGGCAGGGTGGACATCTGGGCAACAAGGGCAGCAGGAAGGCCCAAACAATGCTGAAGGTGGAGGATTGCCAGAGACATGGCCATGAAGAACCCTGGGGCAGGCAGCAAGGAGGTTGGCAGTCCCATCAAGCTGCCCCAACAATGAGCAACAGCAGTTGGGTGGGAGGGGCAAGCAGAATGCCCTCTAGCAGAAAGCAGGGCCCAGAGCCAGGAGAGTGCACAGTGTTCAGTGCAGCCAGCACAAATAGTGGCAGAAAGGCCTGATGGAGGGCAGTGGAGGCAGTCAGGTGGAACTACAGTAGCAGAACAAGTGATGGGAGAACAGCACACCACTGCAGCAGCAGTAGGAAGGAGCTGCCATGAGGCACAAGAGAGATGCCAGTTGACTGGGGACCACACAGCGTGGCCACTAAGGAGGCCAGTGCTGCATACAGAGGAGGTATGAGCCATAGAGAATCCACAAGAAGGGTCAGATGAATTTGTATAGTCAGAAAGTAGGATGTGATCAGTCCAGAGGAGGCAGGCAGTCACCAAGCTGCAAAGCAAAGAAACAGGCATCAAAATGATTATTCATGCTTGTGCTATTATGTAATGCTAGGTTAGTGGCATGGCATGTATCACCCACTGCCCCACTGACTCTCAGGCTCACGTTGAAGTTCTCTGAATCAGTTTTCTTCTGGAAGATCTGTAACTGACACTTTTTACACCTCAAACAGAAATATTACTTGTGGCATCTCACCATTCTAGACCCTTTTGTGAGATAAGGTTACTGTTACCCTCATTCCAGGAGAAGACAGATGAGTGTCTTAATATTTAAGGCCTGGACACTGGTACATATCTGAGATGTGCCTGTGCCCAATGGACACAATGGTGCAGTTTTCAAATCTGCATCCAATTTGAGACATTTGACACAATTTATGGCAGTATGTGTATAACTTTAAATGCATCTTCTGTCTTCAGGCAAAGTCAGCTAGATCATCAATTGATCATTTAGCTGACTTAGAATTAGTGTGATATTGATGTCAACTGGGGGAGGTAAAAGGCTTGTTGAGGCCTCCTGACATCCCACAGAGTATCTCCCAAGCCACAGTGACCACAGTTGCCAATCATGCAAGCAGGCAGCAGAGGGACAATAGGGAACATGACCAAACCAAATGAACTCATATAGTTTTACATCTGTAGGTATCACTGGGGCTGGCGCCAACTGAACTGTCACATCCTCTGATGGATGCAGATGACTTTCATCCTGTGGGACACCATTTGCCTTTTGAACAGTCCCACCCAGGTGCATCAGGGTTGGGACAGTCCCTTTAAAAATCTGCTTTTTCAAGAAGTGGATGCAGGCCTTTAAAAATTCAACCCCTAGATTTTTGATCTCACCATCCTAAGCCACAGTTGTGGGCTAAGGATAACTAATAAAGCAAAAATTCACACTGTAGGGAATAACTGATTGCCTTGACTAGGAGTTCCTGGATTTTTTGGGGGCCACATTAAAAGTTTCTTGGGATGTACAAAAAAGATGAGAAAATATGTTAAATGACAGGGTCCATTGCAACAACCCTTGTACCATAGCTAAAGCCTTCAGCTCACTGTTCTCTAATTTACTTGCACCCCTGTTTTCTCCTCAATCCCCTCCACTCTAGTGCACTGTCCAGTCTTTACCCTTAAAATAATGACCCAACATTCTCCTAAAAGCTGTGACCCCTTGGAGGGTTCTCAGATTACTGCTGTCCCTTCCTCAGGGTGCCAGTCCTGGCCCCAAGTGTATCAAACCCAGAATGTTTCATATTGGTGCCTCTATCTAGCTTCCCCTATCTCTCATATTTTTAATCTGTCACTTACCTTTGGGGGTCCTATTCACCTGAAAAATTGCCAGAATCATCTTTGTTGAGTTTGCGCATGTGCTGCAAACTCCTTGGGATAGTGACCTTTGAGATCAACACTGCAGATTGGGACCTGATGAAGTGGTGTTTGGCCACAAAACTGTTGCTCAGACTTTTTCAGTGTGGAAAAATAAGAAATACAAGATCTTTTTTTGCTACATATGTGTTATTTTTTAGGGGAGTTCATCCTATACTAGTTATAGATATGCTGGGTGCCCACCCCAGTGTGCCAAAATCCATGAATAGTTTACCTGTAAAAAAGAAAACAGACTAACAATGTCTTTTTTTTAAACATGAAAAAAAAGAAAATGGTGCCTTGTCATTCCCAACTGCCCCCCTCCCTCTACACACTTCACCTCCCCACACACACACCCTCATCCATACTTACCTCCAGAGATCAGGAGCAGTGATTTTCTGTGGACTGGGAACACGTCTGCACTCTTCAAAAGCCAACCGCAAACTGAAGAAAGTCATGATACATTCTATAATGGCAATCAACTGGGGGGGGTTTAACTTAGGTTGATATCTCAGCCACTTTGTGGAGTTTTGGTCCCACATTTTCAACATGGGGTTCTTGGGACCTCACCTTGTGAACCCAGTCACTGTCATTTAATTTCTTGGTCACATTTGCTGCATGGAATCACCTTTCAGGACCAATTAACAAACCGACAGTGCCACTGTTAATGAGGTGGGGTCCCAAAAACCCTTTTTGCAAATTTGGTGAAAAAACTCCCCAAAATGACTGCGTTACGAGTGTCCATTGCACAGTTCCTATGCATGCTCAGAACGTCATCAATGTTTAAGATTTTCACTCCAAATTTCCAACATTGACATTTTTTCACACCATCTTATGAACAGTATAGCTATCATTTTTTGCATCCTTCCTGAAATGTGTTTTTACACCTGTGGCACAAAGTGGCACAGTCGCTGTGTGAAATCAGTGTTTGAGACAGATTAATGAAATTCCAGTGCCACTGTTCATGTGGGGAGGTCCCAAAAAGACTATGTTGAAAATTTGGTGAAAACATTCCAAAAAATTACTGCATTATGAGCGTGCATTGCACACTTTCTATGCACGCTTGTAACTTTGCCACTTTTTCATATTTTCACTCCAGATTTTCAACATTGCTGTTTCTTCACTCCTCCTCATGAACAGTACAGCTGTTATTTTTCACATCCTGGTCAAAATGTGTTTTTGCCCCTGTGGTGCTGAATGGCACACTTACTGTGCAAAATCACCCTTTGGGATTGATTAATGAAATGATACTGCCACTGTTCATGAGGTGGGGTCCCAAAAAGCCCATGTTGAAAATTTGGAGCAAAAGTACCAACAAACGCCTGGGGTGTTAGGGTTTCCAACTGTAACACCCACCCTGTATGGACTGACAGGCGTCGGGAGGGTGACTTGGGATTGTCGGCCGTAATGCTTACTCCATTCTACCCCAACCCCCACCCTGCAGCCACTGACAGGTTTCAAGGTGTGCCATGGGGTCTTTGGCCCTAACGTTCACCCCATTCTACTATAATGCACCCATCTCAGCTTATTTCCTTATGGAATGGGGTGAGCACAAGAACTGAAGACCTCAAGGCACACTACAACACCAGTCAATGTCTGCAGGGTGGGGCGAGGTGGAATGGTGTGAGTGTTATGGCTGATGACCCAAAGGCACACCCCCAACCCCTGTCAGTCTCTGCAGGATGGGGTTGGGGGGTTGGCATTACTTCAATACTTCACTGCCATTCCTATTATGCATCTCTCTAACTCCTGCACTACCAATGCCAATACTAGCAAACAAACATTTGGCATTGACAAATGCTTGTTTTTCTAAAGAAGTAAACCAGTGCTGGAAGAGCATAAGAAATTTGTGTTGAGAGTGATGCCTTAAAATGCAAGACAGAGGAATATACACAGAAAAATATGGGAGGCATCTACAACAGCAATACCAACAGTGAACTTTTGGCATTGACAAATGCTTGTTTTTAAAAGGAGTGACCCCAGACATCTTAACCACCATCAGCTAGTTGCGCTGCTGTCAATCCTCAGTAAGCATCTCAAAAAGGTGGTGGCCTCTAAACTGACTGATTGCCTCCACATTTATAGTCTCCTTGCCTCCTGACAGCATGGTTTTCATTAGGAATCAAGTACCTGTATCATCCTGCTTCATATACCCCAAAACATAAAATCTATAGGAAATGGGCTGGCCCGTCAGTGCAGCGGTTGGATTTCCACATGCGATGCCTGCGACCCAGGTTGGGAAACGGACCAGGGTCACTGGAGGGCCGGCCGAGGGAGAAGGGTAGAGCATCCTCAGGACTGCTTTCCTTCTCTGGAGGGAGGGTGCAGAAGTGCCCGGAGAATTGATGACTCCTGGCGGAGGCTGGGAGTCACACAGCCACCGGCACTAGCATGCATAGGAGGCGGGGCGGATGCCGGATGTCATTGCATGACCCCACCTCCCCCAGAAAAATGAAAAAATGGACAAGCTGCTGGCCGCCTTCAGTGAAGCCTGCCACAGCTTCTATCAGCCCCTCAGGCCAGCCCTCCGACCTATCCCGAAGACTGTGGCATGTAGGGGAGTGCTGCAGCCCCACCGTGGGGGGAAAACCACCGGGTATCGGAGGGCTTAGGGATGATTTGAGGGGTGCAAGTCTGTGGCCTGTGACTGGGCTGAAAGTACCAGGTGGCCGGTGGCTCAGGGAGGAAAATAATAGATTAAAAAAAAATTAAATCTGTAGGAAATGGTTCACTTACCGGCACTGTCTTTACTAATCTCTCTAAAGCTTTCAATTTGGAAGCCTATGCCCTACTCCAGTCCAAATTGATCTAATTTGATTTCTCCACTTATGCTGCTGCCTAGTTCATGAGCAGGTTTTCCAATAGGCAGCAGTTTTACAAATTTAGTGTTGTCACCTCCCCTATGGCCCTATTAATCTTGGTATCACCCAGGGTTCTGTACTTGATCCACTACGGCTTTCTATCTTTATTAACAACCTTTTCTCTGTTCCTTCTTCCTGCTCCATTATTATGCATGCTGACAATGTTGTTCTTTATTATAGCTTTCTCCTTCCCCTAGCCACATTGACTCCCAGCTAAACCAGGTTTCTTTTGCATTCGGACATGACTCATTAATAACAAGCTTGTCCATGTTCTGGATTTCTCTGATATCTCCTTGGGTCAGTAAATCTGTTAATCCTAGACTAGGCTTTACATATCCTGTATGCCACATTCTTATCCCAAGGACAAGACTTACTGTTTCACAGGGAGCCCTCCTACGTTGCTTGCAGTGTGGCCTGCTACCCTTCTAACTGGCCTCCAAATCTGTACTTCATGAGTGAGAAGTGTCTTTTAATAACATTTGCCGTTTTCCCCCCTCTTCCTCATAACTTATTCACCACTGCACTCTCTACTGTGCTTTGGGCTGCCTTTCACCATCTGCTGTCCACTCCTACTCTCTTGGCTGCTTCCTGCATAAATTACTCTGATCTTCCTCCACTGCCTCCCCAATATCGCACTTTCATTCCATTCGATAATCTTTACTTCTCATTGTACTTAGCTTACCCTCCCATGTCTTACAAGGGAGCTTCGAGAAAACAACTCCACTTGCAACTGTACATGAATGTTCATTTTCTTGAATGGTCACTACACTTGTCTGCATTGTCATCCTCCCTATCTTTCCAGGCCAGGGCTTGCTCTGCTATTTAATCGATTTGGCTGTGTGCATTGTCTTTCTTGTCTACGTTTTGAATTTCATCATGTTTTGTTCTGAATTTTACAGTAGTTATATTGGTGCCATATTTCCCTGTTCTGAACTTCACTGTAATTGTGTTGTTACTGTACCTCTCTGCTGTATTGCTTGTTTGCTTGGTCCAGCAGTTACCTACTGTTACATGCTGTTTATTGCACTCTTATGGGTCAAACTTGTAAATAGGTATTCAGTTGTCCACCATACCTACCTGTTGAACAAAATCTGAATATTTTAAAAGCATTTTCAATAAGGTGACATACAGTAATGCTTTTCTCATTACAGATTTAGTTTCAAATACCCAGCAGTGGCTAATACTGCACCAAGAATTATTTATCATCTAAATTGACTCCTTCTGCTTCCTCACACTCTACTTCTTTTGTGCTCTGCTGTTCCCATCTATCTCCTTCCTCTCTACCATTCTTTCTGTACTTTGAATTCTTTTTGCTTCACAGCATTGCTCCCTTCCACCCCCTCTGAACTTTTTCTGCCTGCCTGATCTTGCACTGGGGGGAACCTTCTAGCCTTTGTAAGTTGTATGGATTTGCCTGTCTTCCACTGTGCTGTCTCTCCCTCTCCTAGTTTAAATGGTTCTATAGGTGTTATGCAAACCTTCCCCACAATACTCATGTACCCTTCTCATGTGGGCATAGGCAACCCCCCTTGAACAGCTTCCAACCTCACTAGGCTTGGCCTTAATGTCTTAAAAATTGAAAACCCTCCCCCTGAAACCAGCTGTTCAGCCATGCATTAAAATGTTGTACTTTAAGCTGTTCCATGTGACTGAAGCATGATTCTAACCCCAGGAATCCATCAGTGTACTGGCAAAGTGCAATCATTTCCCAGGAATGAGCAGCCCCGGAGATGGAACATATGCTAATTATGGAACATAGTACTAGAATCAAGTTCAAACTCTACTCTGTGGTCCCACTCCATCCTGCCTTCTAACATCATATTTCTTTCTCCAGTGAAGAGAGCAGTCACCCTAAAGTAAACGTCTACACTTCTGGCTAGTCTGTGGTTTATTTATTTAAGTACTTTGCTTAATTTTGTAGTTATTTCTCAGTAACTCTGAGTTAGGGTGTATTTTATAAAAAAAATGTTAAATTAGCAGTTTTTCCAGTTCCTGATTGATTCCCAGGAACCAGAGAAGGCCACTAGTCAGTGCGGTTCCTGCCTTTAAGAAACTGCTATATTTTGTTTTATTCTCATTTTAAAAGTTTTTTTTTTTTTTTATAACCAGGGTCTTTGTATTTTTCATGCTGTGTTCTGATTTGAAGGGAACTGGGCCTTTTATCTATAAATGTATTACTTCACCACTTCCTGAGGTGAAAAAATATTAGCGGCTCTTGTTTAAGAGAAACTGAACCACATTTAAAGTTAAGCCCTTGTTTTTAACATATTTTGGCTTGCTTTGAAACTAACCGTTTCTTTGCTATTTGGTCTTCAGTGAAGAGATGGGCAAGTGAAGAATCTTTCACCTAGATCCATGCCAGAGCAAAGGCAGTAGTCTGGCTTGACTCTACAAGCCAAAATATGAGCCAAGCCCTGGCTACTGCAGGCTGTTCTCTGCAAAACAGATGAGTGTTTCAGACACTACATTAACTGCTCAGGCTGACAAAAAGGCTTACTTTGAGCATAACTGACTTGGCTTGACCTTGGCTCTCAATTGCTTATAGAGGTTGAGCTGAGCCAAGGCAGGTGCTATGCTTGAGCCAGTCTTGAGCCTGCTCTGGCTTGCCCTACTTCAGTATTTGGCATGATTGAGACCAAAAGAGAAAACTAAATATTTAGTCACTAAAAACTGTACTTTTTGTTTTCTGCTCCTTACAAATGCAGACTGGTATGAGCTTTGTTTACAGTGCCTAAGTCCAGACCCCAATTTTATAAATTTAGATCTCTGTAAAGATTTGCACTAAAATACAAAAGCAAAGGGCTAAAAAAGAGACGTTTTTACAGCTTCTCAGTCTGCCTTTATGTCACCTAAATGCTCCAAAGAGGGTTCTGCCCCTCAAAGTAAGGAGCTGTCCCTGTCAGAGGGGACAGAAAAGAATGATAAAGTTGCTAAAGATGGTACAGAGATCAAGGTGTCCAAAAGGGGGAACCATGAGTCCAGCAAAAACGAAAGAGCCTCAGAGTAGCCACTGAAATGGTCCCTGCCAAGAAAAAGCTAAAAGAAGAAAATGTTTCTGTCACTCCTTTTGGAAAAGGAAAGAAGAAGACAGCTGACTCAAAATAGGTACCCTCAGCAAAGGACATAACAATGGCATGACAATTTTTCCAGGCATAGGAAATGTCATTAATATGCCAGCCTAACTTCCCCAGGCTCCAGTTCCATGCCCAGTGCCTATGGTGAAAGAAGAAATGAATTAAGAAGTTGAAGAGGAAGGGGAACCTCTGGAACCAGATGAGTCTCCTGAGCACAAATTTGGCTGACCTCCTAGGCCTTCATAAGATTATACATCTCATTATTACTTTGAACGGCAAATGGTGAACACCCTCAACCTCTCCTACCATGAAACTGAGGAGGATGAAGAGGAGGTAGAGTTCATGGGTATAATGGGATTAGACCCGACATGGAGGTTACTTCTTATTATTCACAAATCCCTTAATAAAGTCACTAACAAGGTCAATATCAGCACCCACTACAATTGCTGATATTCACAAGAAAACTGAAAAAAAGTGGACAGGCAGGGAGTCGAGTACCTGTACTCCCATCCTGATCATGAGGGGGTGATCCAGATAGCCAAACATGAAAAGGTCAAAGTGCCTCTCTCCTCCCAGTCTCCTGAGAAAAAAAGATTCCTGGAAACTGGATAGCATGGCCAAAAAAAGTGCATACATCATCTTCCCTGCTGTTCAGGCAAGCAGCTTACTTGGCATACATAGCTCATTACCAGAAGGCACTCTGGAACTCCAGACTGGCACTGAGTAAGAAAACAACTAGTAACTTAGTACAGGACATGGCTGACACAGCTAGGTCAGGTATGGATGCCACAAAGTACCAGTTTCATATGGAGTAGACACAAATGACACTACTTCATGGGTTGTTGCCCATGCAGTGGCTTTAAGGAGGTTTGCCTGGCTTAGCACTACTAACCTATTCCAAGACAAACAAAGGCTATGGATTTCCCCTATGAGGAAGACTCCCCATCTGATGACAAAACAGAGGCTTACATGAAAAAAATAGATAAGTAGAAAACCACCTACAAAAGCAATACTGAGAAAGAAGAGACCTCCACTTCCTACAGGTCTTAGGGAAGGGGAGGTAGGGGTATGGGCTACTATCCATGGACCTATGCTTCCTATGAGTATCCATTACAAAGAGGTTGCCAGAGAGGCAAAGGTGAAAGGAGTGCTAGGTGTGCTGCTACAACTCCAGCTCCTAAGCTCCAACAAAAACAATCCCCATGACAACTCTACCCAGGTCACCCATCCATTGCCAGTAGAGGGAAAGTTGGCCCACTACTTCCTGGAATGGTCAAAAATCACCACAGACAGGTGGGTCCTGGAAGTAGTGGGCAAAGGTTTGTCCTTGCAAGTCATAAAATTCCCCAAACTGCAGGACCTAAATGTTTTCCAGCCCCACACACCAACAAAGACAATCCTGTTAGGGCTAGAAGTGAAGAAATTACCACATCACAAGCAGTCGAGAAAGTACCTGCTACACAATGGGGCAAAGTTCTGTTCTCCATATACTTCCTGACCCACAAAAAAAATGGAGAGTTGCAACTGATTTTAGACCGGAGATATCTGAACAAGCACATAAGAAAGGAAAGATTTAAGATGGTCACACGGGGGTCAGTGATACTATCCTTATAGGTGGGAGACTGGTTAGTGTCACTGGATCCAAAAGATGCCTGCATACGCATATCAGTCAGACCCACTCACAGAAAGTACTTCAGGTTCAGACTAGTGAATTGCCAATATCAATTCATGTCCCTTCCCTTCAGGCTCACCTCAGCACCATACGTGTTGACAAAGGGCCCTATTCATGAAGCCCAACTGCTACGCGCATTACCATCATAAATGAGGGCGTGCAGCTGCGTGCATGTAGCCCCAACGAAATACGTGGCATTCACGATCCAGCCCAACATGCCCCCAGGAGGCTGGGGCAGAGACAGAGCAGGTGCACAGCAATGCACAGGGGCGGGACTGAGACAGTACAAGTCGAAGGTGAAGGCCCCTTGACCCCACCATATATGGCAATACAGAACCACCATGCACCCACGATATGCATAGTGCAGAAGCAAGATGTCAGCAGAGGAGGCTAGCAGCAACCGCAGCACCAAGGAGTGGGCGGCAACAGCCACCACACAGCAAACAAGTAATGCTGATGGACACAGAATGGGCGTGGGTGGCAGTAGGCGGCAGTGATCACTAAATTTCATGGGGGCACAGGTGGTCATCCTAGTGACAAAAATCCGCCAGCACTACGATCTGCTGGTCGGGCGGAGGTTACTGAGCAACCCGGCTGAGACAAAGACTCACATCAGGCTGGACCTGCAGGCAGCAATCAATTCTGCTGGACTGGAGGCATGCAACTGGTGGTCATTAAGCTCAAGTGGTGTGACCTCCAGTACCAGATGAAAAAGCTGAGCAGGGCATGGCAGTCGCAGGGCGCCACAGGAGGTGGCCCATCACCCCCTGACCCACCCCTGATGCCCATCTAGCAGCAGGTTGTGGACACTATAAGCGATGTCCTGATGGATGGTGAGCTGAACGGGCTCAGCAGCATGCCAGGTGAGTGCAATGTGGGTATGTTCAGAGCACCACCACAGCACTGTAGTACGGCAACAGTCACTGACCACCTGCCATGATCCCTACCCACAGTGCATGATGATGGCAGTGCTGGAAAGGGACCAATTGGCATCGGTGGAGGAGGGCCACAGAGGGCAGGTGGTAAAGGTGGGTAATGGCAGAGACACAGGGCATGACTCTGCACATGACGGACATGCAGGTGAACTAAACGCTGTACCCCCATCACACACACAGGGCTGCAGCAGCATAGAATGAAGGACACGCCAGATGATGACACACAGTTATCTGCCCTGCCCGAAGACCACCACCGCCGTGAAGGGGGACAGACACCAGAATGGCAGCACCAGGAGGAGGGAAGCAGGCTGGGCACGGGACAGCACACCCAGGTGGCTGATGATGGGGGGACACCAGAGTGCCTCACCAAGGACTAGCAGCTGTCACCTGGACCAGAATGCAGCAATGATGAAGGCTCTGACAACCTGAGGACAGCTGCATCACAACCGCAGGCACAACACCTGCCATGCCACCTGCATCACAGGACCCGGATGGGGTGCCTCTGAGGGCCCCCTCCCACAAGGCTTCATCAACAGGGCTCCAGCAGTGCACTTCTCACCAACTACTACCCCGACTTCTGCAGGCTGGAGTGGGACCACATGCAGGTGACGAGGGAGTTCACGGAAGCAGTGCACTGCCTCACGGAGGTCATGGCGGGATCCATGTGGGAGCAGGAGAGGCTCATGGAGAGCATTGCCATGAGTGTGAGGGTGCAGGAGTGGATGGCAGAGGCAGTATGTGCAGGGGCATGTGCCCAGGAGTGTCTGGAAGAGGAGGTGGTCATGGGGGTCCGCACCCAGTAGCATACTGCAGATGCCCTCCTGGCTGTCACCATCCACCTGTCTGCCCAACAGGCACAGCCATCCACGCCAGCTGTAGATGTGCCCGTGGCACCAGCCAGTGCACCAGAACCCACACCCGTGGTACCATAGTCAGGGCGAAACCATGCTCAATAACGCCCTGACCCTGCAGCAGGTGACAGCATGAGTGAACCCGGCACCAGCACAGTAGCATGCCGGTCGTGCCAAGAACAAGCATTCTAGGAGGTCACCCAAATGACAGCCACAGCACAGTGAACACCAGCAGCCAGAAGGCACGGACATGGTGGCCACACACCAAGGCCAGAAACTCAGTGAGGCACAGCAGATGACACCACCGAACATGTCCACAACACACACAGCACAGCACACATGCCAGTCATCAACACCACCCCATGAACCAGCACCACCTGAGCAGAGCACTGGGTGCTCCCGCAACAGGCATGCACCACGCCACATCTAGGCACACCCCCACACACAAACACCATGCATCAAATGCACATTGGTATGCACTGCATGCAGTGGTGTGCCCACAGTGTGGCCCACAGCACACCACACACACATGCCATGCATGGCAGCCTGTGTGGGTATGGTGCATGCTGGTGGCACTATGCGTATGCAACTGCCCTGTGGCATGCATGCCACGTACATGCCAGCTCGGTCACAGTCATCATCGCCAGCATACGCTATGCCTTACCTGCTGAATGTGCCATGGGCCACGTGATGGCGCACTACCCTCGCTGCCATGCCTTCTGCTGTGTGTTGTCCCCTTGGTGAAACCCTTGCACCCTCCAGAGGTGGTGCTGGTCCATGGAGTGGCTGCGGTGGTCCATAGCAGTTCTCCTCCGGGTGTACATCAGGGGGCTCTGGCACCATGTGGCACATGCAGATCTTGTGCAGCATGGCACAGGCGGTGAACACTCTGCACTCCATCCCAGGTGCAAGCATCATTATGCCACCCGTGTGGTCCAGGCATCAGAAATGCATCTTCAACAAACCTAAGGTGTGATCCATGGTGCTGTGTTCCCGTACATGTGCTGCATTGTATGCCTCTTCAGCAGGGTGCCATGGAGCCAGGTACAGTGTTAGAAGTGTTGTCCTCAGTGGGTAGCCACTGTCACTTGTGTATGTGGGGTGAAAGAGAGCTGTTAGTTGTGCTGGTACACGTGTTCAGCTAACATATCTGCACACCATGATGGCGGCTCACCTAACAGACAGCCATAGCACTCCTGTTGCCAGTCCAAATGGCATCTCAGCTCCCTATTCTTGAAGATGTGTGAGTCATGGCATGACCCCTAGTACCTTGTCAGGATGATGGTCAGAATGCCAGTAACGTCACAGACAACCTGACAGTTGCTATTGTACCCCTTATGATTCCCGTACCTCACCTCGTGAGTGGACGGTGTGAGGATGGGCACATGCGTGCAGTCTATCGCACCCACCATGTTTGGCATGCCAAACTTCTCCAGTAATGCACCCTTGATGGACCTGAGCTCTGCCTCTTTTGTGGGGAATGAGATGTGCCTCTCCCGGTGCCGCACCAGGGTATCGGTCACCTGTTAAAGTGTCTGTGACATGGATGACTGGCTCACCCCATCACATCACCATCACCCTCTAGAAGGTGCACGTAGCATAGTACTGCAGGGCACACAGCATCTTTGTCTCCATGGACATGGCCATTGAGCACCTGGTGCTTGGCTGGGCAACATCCTCCACTAGGCCACAGATGAACTGTAGTGTGTTGTGGTCGACCCGGTACTGCTGTAGAAATTCAGTGATATGCAGCATTTGTGCCACAAGATGTGGCCTGAATGCTCAGTGGTGGTGCCTTGATCTGCCACAGTGCTCCTCAATGGCGTCCTCTAGGAGGAACATATGTAGTAGTGCCCCTTGGCATATTGCACTGCCAATACTTGTACCACTCTAGGTGACTGCAAAGTGGCATTGCGCATCCACAACTGTGTGCTGTGCATGATGTGTGGTGTGGCACATGTTTCCTATAGGATGCTGTGTGCCCACATGGTGTGGGCATGCCAGCCATGGGAACGCCATTTCATCTGTGACAGCAATGGCAGTGGCAGCTCCTCCGATGCTGGTGGGTGTGGTATGTGGCAGACTTGCTCTGCAATAGTGGCTTTACCACATTGCGGAGAATGTATACCAGGACGCTCTGCCTGCAGGCACCCTGTGGGAGGTGTCGGAGAGGAGGCAGGTAGGTTCTGCAGATGGTACGTGGGGTTGTGTGTCATGTGTATCTGTGAGTGTTAGGTGGGGGGTACGGACCTGTGTCATGGGTGTGTCAGATCATTTGGTTCCTTGTGTTCTTTTGTAGGGGACTCAGTGTTGGAAGGCCGACCTTGTGCTGGCGCTCTGCGAGGTGGTTGGGTCTGGCCCAGCCAGGGTGGTGACACCGAGGCGGTGACTTCCTCATGACATCCCTAGACATTTCAACCTCTGGCAAAGCACTGAGAACTTTGTGTACTGGGATGACGTGGGGGACCTCAGTGCCGTCAGTGCACCATTGAAGGTAGGTGGCCCTTGGACATGTGTGCGTGTGTGTATGTGTATGTGTGTGTCTGTGGCATTGTTAGTTCTGTTACCATTGCTGGTAACAGGGTCACTGACATTGGTCCCTTCTGTCTGTTCTTGTCATTTCAGCACTACCGTGGGCCCATCCGCAGACTTGTCCTTGAATGAGAGTTCACCAGCACAACCCCCCCCCAGGAAAGAATCCCATCCACCAGCTTGGAGGAGGCCACCAAGGAAGACTCTGACTAAGGTCATGGGCTAGCCATGCGGATCCACTCTCTCCCCCCAAAGAATCTTTGCAGTTGTGTGCCCTGTGTGGGCCTTGTGTTGTACACTATCTGCCATTAAAGGCATTTGCATACAGTGCCATGTGTCTGTCTCGTTCTTCACCCTGGCACGGTGTTCACAGGTGGGCCTGTTTGTGTGTGGGGGGTCTTGTGTTCTGCATGCTTCTGTGACCGGGCCTTGTGACATGCATCCCAGGTTTGGCTGTCTGTTCACAACAGGATGCCATGCTGGGTGTGCAGCTTCAGTGGTGACTGCTGGGTGGCATGCACACCGTGCTGGGGCAAGCCGTATGGCCAGTGATGTTGCATCAGAGGTGGTCACACATGGCACATTGTGGGCACATGTGTGGCTGCAGCTGCCATGCCTTGCATCACTGCGTGCATGGCTGGCATGTCATGCTGTAGCGGGCATTGCCATGCCCCCTCTGGCATGCTTCGCTGGCCACTCCTGCTGTGTGTGTGACAGATAGGCTGTTTACGGCTGCCTCCAGAACACATAACGTGAATGCTGGGATACAACACACCTTTCAGATGCACCCTATGTTGTGCATGCACATACGTGGTCCCACGCATACGTGGGAATGCCCCTGCGTGGTTGCATATCCACTATGGCTCACATGGCTCTATGCACGACACTACGAATGGGTGATAAATACTGCACTGAGGCTGCTTCCACATGTTCTACATGTAACAGTCTACACGCAGAGCTTACGTACCATGCGTAGGGCCATGTAACCATCATGAATAGGGCCCAATGTGCCTCACTGTGGTGGCAGCGTATCTGAGAAGTCAGGGCATGGTGGTTTTCCCTACATGGATGACTGATTAGTCTCAGGAAAAACACATCTAGAAGCAAGGTCCTTAATACAGATGGTGAAAAACACTAAGCTTTCTGATAAATGTTCAGAAGCCACAAACAGAGTCAGCCTATGTTTTGGACTTCATTGGTGCAGAACTATATGTCCTACAAGGGAAGGCTTTTCTTCCACAAGCAAGGGTAGCAAATTTAATTTAAACTGCAAAATCCTTTAGAGCAGATCAGCCAAAGCCTGCAGGGGATTTTCTACAGCTATTGGGATACATTGCCTCATT
The DNA here is from genome assembly GCA_016271365.2 of Neoceratodus forsteri. Classification (NCBI taxonomy): domain Eukaryota; kingdom Metazoa; phylum Chordata; order Ceratodontiformes; family Ceratodontidae; genus Neoceratodus; species Neoceratodus forsteri. The sequence goes on from CM057456.1 coordinate 1,373,540,452, forward strand.
CAGTGCAGTAGTACCAGGGGCCAGGTTCCAGGTGAGAGACATCCAGTATCATCTGAGGGATCACTGGTCCCAAAGATGGAATCCTCTATCCAAGATAGAGCTTGTCACAAAACTTTGTTAAGAGAACTAGAGTGAGGCAAGGAGGAGGACAACCACAGAAAGGACATTCCCTATCTCCAGTAGTTTCCCACATCTATCCTCACAACAGATGCTTCCCTCCTGGGTGTGGTGCCCACCTAAAAGATTTCACTGTAACTGGTACCTGGAGCTTGCAGCAGACTCAGAAGCGTATCAACCTTCTGGAGCTCAGGGAGTGTACCTGGCAAGTCAGACTTTTTCCTCCCAGATCGGTGGTCAGTCTGCTCCGACCAGAACAGACAACAGCAAAACAATGTATTACATAAATAAGCAAGGAGGAACAAGAACTTCAAAACTGTGCACAGAAGCCATGAAGATCTGTAACCTAACCTACTCCCTGGAAGTTCAGCTATCGATAGTACACCTGCCAGGGAAAGACAGCATACTGCCAGACTGAACAGGATTATCCAGGGAAATCACAAATGGACCCTGAACCACCAGGTGCTGGCCTTAGTGTTCAGACATTGTGGTGCACCAGAAGTTGACCTTTTGCTTCCTGGGAGAACAGCCAGCTCCCATTCTTTTACTGCAGACCTCCAGCAATAGGATCAGTCCCAGTGGATGCACTGGTCCTGGACTGGACAGAGAAGTTACTGTAGGACTTCTCTCCATTCCCTCTACTACTGAGAGTGCTCATAATGCTCAGGATAGAGTCAGCAACAATGATCCTAGGAACACCACACTGGGGCAGGCAGACCTGGTACTCTATGCGTCTGGCCCTCTCCAACAAACCTATCCACCTGCCCATGAGGCACAATCAGCTGATACTGTTTCAAGGTGGGGTAACATTTTCAGATCTGAAAACTCTACACCTCAGGGCATGTTTCTTGAAAAACTAGAGTTTTTTTATCTAAATCTATCAGAATAAGTAATGGGTGTTTACTCACCTGGAAACCGTGATTGTGTTGGTCGGTGTCCATGGCACTCCAGACATTACATCATGGGTTTTAGCCCACCTGATAGGCTATAGATGCACATGTGACCTAGTATCACATTTCGCAGTATACCTTGGTCCCAGGAGTCCCTGCTCTCCAGTTCTGTTGTCTTACCAAGCTGAAACAAGGTTAGTCAATAACAACATACACTTCACTCTATTTACCATGTTCAAATTAAAATAACGGAGGAGACCATATGATGTACCATAAGGGTTTATTTCCTATTGCTGCAATGCTAATGCTCAGGCTTATTAGGCCTGACGAGGTCATGAATAAGTCTCTTAGCCACTCTGTTTCCAAACCCACATATTTTTAGCCCAGAATTCATGCCCACTTGAATCTCTCCGTGTGCTCTGACGGGGGCTCTGGAGTGCCATGGACACTGACCAACACAATCACCTTTACCAGGTGAGTAAACACCCATTGTGTTGGTCGTGTGTCCGTTGCACTCCAGACATTACATCATGGGTACTTAAGCAGCAGTACTCTATCCATCAGGGTGGGACAGAGCGGCAAAGAGTGGGCATGTAGGGAGGCTACTGAAAGGACCTTGGTGGCAAAAGAAGCCCTCTGTTTATACAGAGTTTCTAGTCTGTAATGTCTTGCAAATGTGTGGATGGATGTCCGGGTTGCTGCCCAACAATATCCTCGGACAATGCGTTGACCTTTTTGGCCCAAGATGTGGCTACTGCTCTGGTTGAATGAGCCTTGATGCCTTCTGGTGGGGTGACATACTTTAGTCTATATGTCTCTTGAATTGTCCTCTTCAGCCAACTAGCAATTGTTGTTCTTGAGGCTGCCATGCCCTGTCTGTGTCCCTTCGCGATGACGAAGAGCCTTTCAGCTTTTCTCAGGTTCTGAGTTCTGGTGATATACATTGCTATGGTGACTTGTACTTTGAGGTGATGTGGGATAGGGTTGTCCCCAGACTCTCCTTGGTTATACAAGGTTGGGGACTCTAGTGTCTGTTCCATATGAAACTGGGAAGCGGCCTTCGGAGTGAAGGCAGGTACTGTTTTCAAAGATACCCCCTCGGGAGTAAAGATGGGATAGGGTTCTTTACATGATAATGCCCCAATTTCCCCCACCCTGTGGGCTGAGCATATGGCTCTGAGGAAGCAGGTATTCAACCCCATCCAATACAGTTGATTGTCTCATATTGGCTAGAATGGTGGCAATGCCAGAGCATCCAGGACCAGAGTGAGGTCCCAAGGTGCTACGGATGGTCTGGTCCAATGCCTCATCACCTCTACTGCTCTCATGAATTTGATAGTGTCCGGGTGAGACCCTGGGCTATGTAGGCCCACCAGTCCTAATGTGGCCCTATGGCTGAGAGTTGGACTCTGAGGGAAGAATGGGACAGTACTTTTTCCATATCCTGCTGTAGTAACAGCAAGATAGTTGACATATCTGCTGAGTTTGGGTCTTTGTTCCTACTGCAGCACCAAGTGGAGAAAATGTTCCACTGATGGGCGTACATGGACGTGGTGGAGGACCTTCTGGAGTGCAGCAAGGTGGAGATGACTGCACTGTGATACCCTGCTTTTAGCAGTCTATGCCTCTCAGGAGCCAGGCCGACAACTGGAAGGATTCCAGTGTCGAGTGGATCATCGGGCCGTGGGTTAGTAGGTCCGGCCTGTACGGGAGCTTCCATTTGTCCACTGCCATGGCCATGGAGAACCATGCTCTCTATGGCCAGTAAGGTGCCACCAGAATGATGACTCTCCGAGATTCCCTGATCTTGGCTAGTACTTGGGGGATTAGCAGAATTGGAAGAAATATGTATGCCTTGTCCCGGATCCAATCTTGTGACAGGGCATCAACTCCCTTGGCCTTGCTCGCCCTGTACCTCAAAAAGAAGTCTTTCACCTGGTGATTTGCTACTGCGGCCATAAGGTCCATAGTGATGGGCCCCCACCTGCTCTGAATAGATTGGAATACCTCTGGGTGGAGTTGCCACTCCCCAGGATGAATCCATTGTCGACTTAGCCAGTCTGCCCTGACATTCAGTTTGCCTGTGAGGTGGATGGCCCCGATGTGTTTGAGATGGACTTGCACCCAGGTAAATACCCTTGTTACCTCAGCCATCATGACTCGACTTCTTGTGCCCCCTTGTTTTGACAGATAGGCTACCGTGACCTGGTTGTCTGAGCATATGAGGATGTTGTGTCCCTGCGAGGTAGCTTTGAATGCCTTTAGTGCAAGGAACACCGCTCTGATGTCCAGAACATGGAGTGTCTGGCTTCTGCTGGAGTCCATAGGCCTTGTGCCGATTTGGAGCCTAGACCTGCCCCCATCCGGTGAGGCTGACATCCGTCTCTATGATTATCTCGTATGTCAGCTCCAGAGGGGTCCCCCACTGGAGGTTGTGCCTGTCCAACCACCAAGTGAGGGAGTGTCTTATCTGTTGTGGTACAGTGATCCTGACTCCAAGATTCTCCTTGGATGGGGAGCCCTGGGTCAGCAGGTAGGTTTGCAGTGATCTCATGTTCCACCTGGGCCATGGGACAAGGTCTATGCAGGAGGCCATGCATTCTAGCACTTGTGCTATCTGGCCAATGGTAGGTCACTGGCATGCCTTTATGCCTTTTATTTGACCCGTCATGTTGTCTTTGTGTCTCCCTGATGGTCGTGCTAAGCCTGTGGCCGTGTCCATCTCTGCTCCTAGGTGCTCCAGCTGCTGAGCTAGCACCAGAGAGCTCTTGCTGTAATTGACTACCCAGCCAATGTTCTTTGAGTCCAGGCATCTGATTTGTGCCCTAGCCACATAGACTGCTGTCACGGCCACCCTTGCTGCCATGCCAGTGATTTCAAACATCTTCTTTAACATATCCTCTACCTTCTTGTCCATATGGTCCTTCAAGGATATTGTTCCGTGTGGCACTTCCTTGAACCCCATCATAATTTTTATGACTTTCATGATCCCTGGAATGAGGTCGAAGGAGCATAGTTTAGAGGTGAGAGAAGGAATGGACTGGGAGATGTCCATCTCTTCCTCTTCCAAGTCCTCCCCCTCTTCATCCTGTGGTTCCTCATCTCTTTGTCCATTGCCTGGCTGGGGTGGGGCGGGTTCCAATGGCAATGTGTTCTTATTGCCATGGTCACCTGGAGGGGGGGCGGGTTCTGGTCTTGGGTTCGGTGATGGAGATATGTTCTGGGTAAGAGCCTCCAACTTCTCCTTGACCTGCAACATAAAGTTCTGCTGGCTTTCAATCATGGCCGCTGTGGCCTGTTGATTTTGGATGAGGTGCGCCCCCAGGTTGACCCACGTGTTTCCGCTGGTACCTGGGATACTTGGATCCAGCGAGGGGGATTGCTCCAAGGATAGTCTATCATCATCGTGGAGGCAGGCTGGGCACTGGGGCCTGTGTTGTGAGGCGGGGGGGGGGCGCTGCATAAGGTGTACTTTCTTGTTTTTGCCATCTGGAAAATATAAATGGACAAAACAGGTCCAATTAGGGGGTGAGCCAAACGAGTGACCAGGTGGGCGAACCAGTGTCAGTACCTCCTGGAAACTCACACCTTATTATTCTTAGAGGCAAAAGATAAACCCTGAGATGTATAGACATTCTGTGCCCTGGGGGGGGCAGTATGACCTCTGTTCTGACCCGCTTGTTCGGTGGTCTGGAAGAGTCACTCCCAATAACTTGTCTCCCCTTACTACTGAGAGCTGCCGCTGTTAAGAGGCACCCCCGATGGGACTAGATGAGGCCGTGAGCTTCGATCCACTGGGATAGGTGATTGAGGCTGACCTATACCCAAGGTAGGGGGAAAGTAGAACTCCCATTATAGTAGATTGTATTAGTAAGCAGCCGCTGCTAAGGGGTGCTCCAGATGGGACTAAAAATGATGTAGGTACCTAGATTCAGTGGGATAGGGAAGTGAGGCTAACCTTAAAAAACCTCAGGTAGTTATGAATATTGCCAATAATTAAACATATATGCTGCTGTGCCTTCTTTCGATCCGCTATGGGAGTGGACCAAAAGAGTAGTCAGCTAGAATCCTGGGAGTTACGAAATGGTGACTGAGCACCATTCTCCAAATGGCTGCCGTGTCTCCTGCATGGACATGGCCGCATGCATAGGCCAGGAGCATGAGAAGGGTTACAAAATGGAGGCTCTAGTCCCCTTATACAAAATGACTGCCATGTAGAGGGCCTCCGTCTCCATGCCACATGGTCTAGCATGGGGGGGGCCAGAGCCATGGAGGTTTGCTTCCGTGTGCAAGCGCTTCTATTTTAGTGCTTGCTGGGATTCCTTGCCATAAGGAGAAGCAGGAGAGGCAGGCCTGCAACCTGCTCTGTTTGTGAGGGAGCAGGCCAGGCCAAAGCACTTCACTGCTGTGGAGGAGGTAGATTTCTGGGTTACTGCCATTAAGGGGGAGCTCGCAGGTGACTGCTAATTATGGGCATAACTTTGCTAACTTAATAACTTAGAGATAAAAGACAAACCCCGAGATGTATATACATTCTGTGTCCTGGGGGGCAGTATGACCTTTGTCCCGACCCGCTTGTGAGGTGGTCTGGAATGGTCACTCCCAAAAACTTGTCTCCCTTACAACTGAGGGCTGCTGCTAATTAGAGGTGCCCTAGATGGGACTAGCTGAGGCCGTGAGCCTCGATCCGCTGGGATAGGTGATCAAGGCTGACCCATACTCAAGCTAGGGGAAAAATGACTCATAATACAGCAGTTGCATTAGTGAGCTGCTGCTGTTAAGGGGCACTTTGCATGGGGTTCAAAGATGTAGGTGCCTAGATCCGCTGGGATGGGGATGAGGCTACCCTTAAAAAAACCCAGATAGCTGCGAATATTGTTTAAAAAACAGAATGTCTATGCCATTGTGCCTTCTTTTGATCCGCTATTGGAGGTGATTGAAAGAGTAGCCAGCCAGAAATTGGAAATTACAATGGTGTCTGAGCACCCTGTTTAAGATGGCTGCCGCGTCTCCTAGCGTGGTCAGTGCTGAATGTTAGGCCAGGAATAGGAGAGGGGTTACAAAATGGAAGCTCCAGCCCCCTTACACAAAATGGATGCCATGAGTCCATGCCACGCAGTCTGGCATGGGGGAGGGCGAGAGCCGTGGGGGTTTGCAGCCGTCTACATTGCTGTAGACCCCTCGATTTTCTGATTCCCTGCCACGAGGAGAAAACGTAGAGGCAAGCCTGCAATCTGCTCTGCTTGTGAGAAAGCAGGCCAGGCCACTTCACTGCCATGGAGGAGGTGCACTCCTAGATAATCACCCTTCAGTGTGGGGGCTCACAGGCAACTTCTAATTTTGGGCAAAATACTCCCAGAGCAACAACGCTATCTGCTAGTGTGAGGGGCCCTGCTAGAGCGAGGGAGGATAGTCGTCCCCCACGTGGTTGCAGCCATTGGGGACATCCATGGGATGAGACTGGCTCCCCGAGGGATCGAGAGCAGGAACCGCTCAACTAGCGCTGACTAGCACTGCTGCATGCTGCATTTTTTTCTCTCTCTCTCTCTCTCTCTCCCCCCTCTGGCGTGATTATTTGAAACAAAGGCATGTGCCTGCTGCCTGCCGCATTAATCTAAAATAACATCTCTTCTACAACTGTTTTCGTCTACAAATGGCTGTGTTTTGTGCTGAAAGTGGTATAATATGAATCTCTCTCTCTGGTCACAATCTAGCCAAGTGCTCTCCAAACTTATATTTTATCAACTTTATAAGCTTTAAAAAAAAAAAACATCTCAAGCCACCAGCAAAAATACCAACTTCAGCTTCTGTTTAAACTATTCTGGTCAAACTTCACAACCTGCCCAACTGTCAATATTAGCTTTGTCTAATCAACTTTACACTGATCATGCTGCTGGCCTTAATTAAAGCTTTATCTTGCTGTGTGGAGCCCAGGAGCCAGCGTGTGTGCTGCATTAGGAGGCGCCCGACTAGCGCCGACTAGCTCCACTCTATTCTGTGGGTTTTCTTTACCTCCTCAGGTGCGATATTTGAAACAAAGACAGGCGCCTGTCTGCCTGCCACATTACTACTAAACGATCACGTCTCCCACAACAGGAATCTCTCTACCTGGTCACAATCTAGCCAAGCGCTAACCAAACTTCTTTCTATAAACTTTATACAGCATTTAATCGCATCTCTAGTGACCAAAAACACCAACTTCAGCTTTTTCTTTGTTGAAAATAATCTGATCAAACTTCACAAACTGACTAAACGCCAACATCAGCTTTTTTCTTTTCTTTTAAAGAGGAATCTGAACAAACTGGTTATACTGCTTGCCTTAATTAAAGCTGTTTCTAGCTGTGAGGAGGGCCCCTCAATAATTAACACTTCCAGAATTCAGATAATTAGATCTTAGAGCCAGCATTGACTAGTTCTTCAGGAACTCTCCCCGGATGGTTGATTTCTGAGAATGCAGATTGTAATATAGCTTTCTTTTTAGCAAAATCAAAGATAAACTTCTTGTCTCTTACTTTGTTTAGGATTCTAAGCAGGGACCCCTGTGTGCTAGCCTTTCAGATGCACTAGAGAACTGGGGAGCAGGGACTCCTGGGACCAAGGTATACTGTGACATTTGATACTAGGTCACATGTGCATCTATAGCCTATCAGGTGGGCTAAAACCCATGGTGTAATGTCTGGAGTGCCATGGACACACGACCAACACAATGAAAGTCTTGGCATTTCCTAGAAAACCAACAGCAAGGAAAACTTATGCTTCAGAATACAGGAGGTTTTCTTCCTGGTGTGCTCCAAAACAGATAAACCCAACCCAGGCAGATCTGTCCACAGTTCTGGATTACCTGGTCATCTACAGTCACTGGACTGGAGACACTCAACCCTGAAGGTACATTTGGCAGCATTATCAGCTTACACATCAGCTGGCAAAGACAGGTCATTAAGCTCACAACCTATTTTCAAAATATTTTTCTAAGGCTTTAATCAGCTGAATCCACATGTGAGGGACCCAGTCCCTCCCTGAGACTTAAATGTATGTACTGCCCAACTGATGGAGGCTTCTTTCTAGCCTATGGCCACTGCTGCATTGAAGCTTGTCACTTGGAAAACAATATTCCTACTGGCAGTGACATCTGCTAGAAGGATGAGTGAGCTCCAGGCCCTCTGCACAGATCCAGACTACATACTGTAGTTTTTCATAGGGACAAGGTGGTCATGATGACATACAGGAAATTCCTTCCTGAGCAGATGTCTGAATTCCACCTGAATCAGTCAGTGAACCTTCCTGTGTTCTTTACTGAAAAATCCAGTACAGGGGAACAAAAGCTCAACTGCCTAGATGCCAAAGGGGCATTGAGTTACTAAACAGACCAAAAATGTTAGGTGCACTAGCACTCAAGCTTTTCATCACTTATGGTACAGTGAGTAAAGGCAAATCAGTATCCAAAAGAACCATTTCTTTGTTGGATAGTTTTCTGCATACAGTTCTGTTATGACAAAGCTGGTAGATTGCCCACAGAAGCCTTAGGGCACACTCTGCAAGAGACATCTTTGCCTCTGTGGCTGCGCCAGGTGGTATCCCCCTGCAGGAAATTTGTAAAGCAGCTACATGGAAAATAGTATAAACCTTCACAAAACATTACTGTCTGGACATACCGTCCAGAAGGAACACCAGCATTGGCACTGCTGGCTTGCAGAACCTTTTTCCTAAATAGGTTCTGGACCCAGCCTCCTAAGGTAATTCTGTGTAGTTAGCACTTTGTGATATGCTGATGGATTCCTGGGTTTAAAAGAAACAAAATTACTCACTGTTATAGTGATGCTTCTTTTAAAGGATCCATCAGCTGTATTCACAATCCTTTACCTTGCCTTCCTTTCCAGAACCTGGAAAGAGGTTCACACAAGAATAATTTATTTTCTATTGACTTGAGCAGTTCTTTATTTTCTTTATTTTATTTTACTGAAAACTTTGGAGATTACTGTATCTTTTAGCACAAGTGCTCTTTTTCAGAGGTTCCACATCAAATTACTTGTTATAGCACCTTTACAGTTGTTGCTCAGTGGTTTGATAACACATCCTTTTTAAATATGTATTTGTTGTCCGGCCTGTTTTTTTGACATTTTTGGGAACTTTTACAAAAGAAAATGTTAAAAATGTTTTTGTTCACCATTTAGCTACTTTAGTGGTCACAACTCAGCCTAGATTTAGAAATAAATCTGATGTTAGGAGGCAGGGTGGAGCGTGACCACAGATCAGAATTTGACTTTGATTCTAATTCTGTGTTCCATAATTAGCATGTGTTCCATCCCGGGGCTGTTCATTCATGGGGCTTGATTGCACTTCCTGAATACTACTGATGGACCCCTTGAGAATACACATTATTACAGTGAGTATTTTTTTCTTATTGTAGGATCTCCGAGAAAGTCATCATACCTGCCCTGTCCCCAATATTTCTGACTAGGGTGTAGATATTCTGTTTCACCTTCTCCACATCTCCCCTGGTCAAATCATTTGCACCTACATGCACTATCATATCTGGTCTTCCCACATCTGTCCTGGTGAATTCCAAGACTTCCTTTGGAGGATGTCCACTGTTGTCCCTGGGAAACAGTGGACTACTCTGTCAGCTTTCAGTATGGAAAGTACCATTCCCACCTGTGCCCAGACAATTGGGTCATCTTATCAACATGACTCTTTCCATCCCCCTTTGGGGTTCCCACCCTTCTTTGCTTGTGCAAAGTGGTCAGAGCACCCTTTTGAGGAGTGCTGCTTCCTGTCCCTTCCTGATAGGAATCCAGGAGGGCTCCTTCCAACAGTGGGTGAAACCTGTTTAAGATGGGTGCATCCTGCACAGCTGGTACACCAACTCATCTCATCCTTCCTTCTCTCTAGACTGCAGTTCATTTGTCCTTTTTGGCATTTGGGCCCTCTGTAGCAATGGAGATTGCAATTCCAGTTATTGCTTACCGAGCCTGGCTCTCTGGTAGTGGATTCTGCCTTGGCAGTCTCAAGCTCAGATCCCAACACCTATACCATCCTACAGCCAAGGCTTTGGCCATAAATCCAGAGCACCCTCTGGCTGATGATTGCCCCCACAGCTCCTGCTCTCCACCCACTCCAGTGGTGTCCAACCTTCACGTTTGTGTATAATGTAGTTTTGATGTACAGGCATTGCTAAGCCTTTGCCTTGTGTGTGACTCTCCATTCTCTGGCTAAAAGAAGGGGAAAATAAAGTTCTTTATACTCTGGCATTAGGACTGATTTGCCATTAGCAGAACCTGCCCCATACCTGCCCAGATTTCCCTCCTTTCTTTCACCCTCCCTTAACCTTGATTAATCCAAATGCTAAGCAAATTATAAACATTTCCTTTTCAAGACTCACAAGACGCTTAGTATTCTTGAATTTTTTTCTTGTATTTTAGAACTCAAACTGAGTGAAATCAGTGAACTCTGTCCCATAAAACAATTACTAGCCAATCAGGATGGTTTATTTCTAAAAAAAAAATTAAAAAAAATCTAGGTACACTTATAAGCATATGAGACACAAAACTGTACATATAAGCATAGACCAGAGCACTATGCCAGTTCATCTGCTACTGAAAAACAGCCAGCTGCTAATGAAAAATGCCCATCTGATGCTGTTTAAAAAATAGAATTTTTATGAACTACTGTAGTAGAAATTAGCAGCCCAGAAACCCTCTCAAACATTAACTAACAAGATTACAGCACCATACCATTCACAGGCTGACACAGCAACAGGTCAGCAAATCCAAAAGATAGGACATCAAAAATCAGAGAAGGGCTCAATAAGATTTGATATAATCCAATGTGTCGAACATACATCATTAGACAGACTCTATGTTCAACAAAAAATGCACCTACCAGTCAAACAGAAAGGCCAGAAATGCTATTTAGATCCTCAGGGCTAGACACCACAGAAGGCACACACACAAATTGCTAAACATATAGAAATGAAATGAACTATATCAAAATTAACCAATCACAGAAGAAATGTGATGGCCATCCTCCACCACAAAAATGTTACACCTTCCTGGAGACAGCGATATCCTTTTTTAAAACTACCCAAACTGACATAAAAGAAAAATATTTTACATTTAAGTGTAAATACGGTACAATAAACACAGCCAATCTGTTGCTGTCAGAATTCTATGGTGTGATACTTTTAAAACTACTACTATTAAGTATGCTTTTTAATCCGTAAATTGATAGCATTATTGCTCTTGAACCATAGTCATTTTATCTTTAACATATTTCTTTTCGTATTAGAGCACACTGTTATGCGAGGTTCAGTCACTGTCTGTGATCCTCAGAGAGGATGCACTTTGTTAAGCTCTATGTTCATGTTGTAGTTATTTTAATTTACTTTGTATAAGTCATTGTTTCTCTATCCTTATAAGACACACTTTCCCTCTGATTAGAGTTATTAATATCTCTCAGGGCCAGATATTCAAAACTTTGCTCCGTGGCTAAATTAGCACTGCCTGGCGGGCAATGGTAGCCCAAAGCACAAAGCAAGTTATATTCAAAAGGAATAACCCAGGACGAACAGCCCCTGAATATAGCATGGGAATGAGGCCAGGCAAACTGGGCTGGGAGTGCAGGGCAAACATAGCCCTGTAATATGACAGCTCTGAATATAGCAACCAGGAAGTGTAGACCACAACAGCAACATAGTGCACAGTGATGTGAAGGTAGGTAGAGGTGACCTATTTATTTATTTATTTTTTGATAACCGGGTAGGTGCGCTAGACACGAAAGTGACTATTTTCAGGCACGACCCGGGAGGTCAACAACAAAGGGAGATAACAGATTACAAAGATTACAATGTCAGGAGCTGCATAAAACATTTCAGGCAAACCTGGGGTAAGAACAACATAGAGAGATGACATTTACAGGGTTAGAAGCCATACAATACAAAGCAAGTATAAGGTCAGATAACTTTAGGACATAGTAATCATACAAGGCATAAAAGGTTTACAATTAAACAATTGTGGATAAGTGCACACGTGAGGATTAACATAGTAATAGCAGGGATATGAGGTACACAAGGAAGAAGTCAAATTGAGCGGCGGCATTATGTCAATGTAATGAGAGTGACAGGGTATAAGATTGGAGGAGCAGGAAGGAAAGGTAAGGATGAGATAGGAGTAGTGGGGCTAGGGGAGAGAGGTGTAATCGAGCACTGTAGAGGGTTTAACCAATGCGGTCAGGGCGGGCTACGTCTGGACTTAAGGAGGGTTGAAGCAGGTACATTGATCACCCATGGTAAGGAGGGAGCGGTGCAATTTCTTAAACATGGCATGATTAGGCGTAAGGCGAACATCAAGGGGCCGTGAGTTCCAGTAGGAGGGGCCTATATGCAAGAAGCCTGATGTCCCTTTGGTAGTCCTACATCTGGGAATGCAAAACAAGGAAAGTTCAGTAGACCAGAAACCATAGGAGATTGGCTGAGGGATAAGCAGGGAGGCTAGGTAGGTTGGCATCCTTGATTGGAGTACACTGTCTATCAGGTTCCAAGAGAGAGGAGACATTGAGCAGTAGGAGAAAGCCAGTTGAGATCATAGTACAGCAAGCAGTGATGTTTTAGCCTGGAGGAAGCAGAGGCGTAGCGGCATATATTGTTGTAAGTGGTGTCCCACTTATGAAGATTAGCTTTAGATGTATTTGTATAGAGTATGGATCCATAAGAAAGTGATGGAAGAAGGATACCTCTAGCAATGGCAGTCCTAGCAGTAGGGGTAAGAATATAGCTTGTTTTGTAGGCTAAGCCCAGTTTGGCATTCACAGCCTTACAGGTGGAGGTAATGTGGGCATCAAAGGTGAGGGACTCATCGAGTAAGACCCCTAGATAATTGAAAGAAGTTACCATCTCCAGTGGGGAGCTGTCCGCCCAGGCAATCTGGAAGGATTTATGGTGCTGTTTTATTTTAATAGAGGAACCAAAGAGCATGGCCTTGGTCTTTGCGATGTTTATGAGAAGTTTGTTTTTGGAGATCCAGGATTGAATATTTTGCAGGTCCATAGAGAGCTTGTGATTAATAGAGTGGATATTATCTGAGTTTGTATAGAGGACAAGGTCATCAGCACAAAGCAGCGATGAACAGGAGGACACCACTTGAAGAATGTTGTTAATAAATATTGTGAAAAGAAGGGGTCCAAGGATAGATCCCTGCGGTACACCAATATTCATGAGGGCTTTATCTGAGGTGGCCGAATTGAATTTCACGTTTTGATGCCTGTTTGATAGGTATCTATGGAACCAAGTTGTAACATTGTGCGAGAAGCCCAGGGAGTGGAGATTGGCAAGCAGAAGAGGGTGGTTGACTAGATCGAAGGCTTTTGTCAAGTTGATAAAAACTGCGCCAGTTAGGTGACCTTGGTCCATAGTTTGAAGAATATCATTAGTCAGCTGCAAAAGAGCAGTTTGAGTACTATGACCTTTTCGGAAACCGTGCTGGTTTGGGTGCAGTAGGTTGTATTTTGTGAGATGTTCGGAGATCTGTGCTGAGATGAGCTTCTCAAGGACTTTATCAAGTGTAGACAATATTGCTATTGGCCTATAGTTGGCTATGACTTTTTTGTCACCTTTTTTGAATACTGGCATGATTCTGGCTAGTTTCCATACCTGGCACCACACCTTCACTCAGGGATAGGTTGAATATGCAAGCCAGAGGTCCTGAGATGAAAGGTGCCGATAGTTTGAGGAGTCTGGGCTCAAGGCGGTCAACCCCAACAGCAGCACTGTCTGATATAGAGTTTAGATGTTTGAGGATGTCATTTTTTGATATGGCTTTAAAGTAGAAGGTAGGCGTCTATGTAGTTACTTTTGGATGTGGAGCTGCAGGTAATAAGTTAAAGGAGGAGGGAGTGTGAGTGCTCAGTTCGAGGTCCGGGAGTCAGGAGAATGGCACCAATTTTAAAATTCAAAAGAGGTCCAGGCAGGGCAAAGGCACCACGAGTAGTTACCGTACCTTGCAGACGTCCAATTAAGCGATCCGAGGAGCTGCTCCAGTTGGGCGGTAGCCTGGGGCGACTGGGCCACCTTGCAGACATCCAATTAAGCGATCCGAGGAGCTGCTCCGGTCGGGCGATAGCCCGGGGCGATTGGGCCACCTTGCAGATGTCCAATTAAGCGATCAGAGGAGCTGCTCTGGTCGGGCGGTAGCCCGGGGTGACTGGGCCACCTTACAGACGTCCAGTTAAGCAATCCAAGGAGCTGCTCTGGTTGGGCGGTAGCTCGGGGTGACTGGGCCACCTTGCAGATGTCCAATTAAGCGATCCGAGGAGCTGCTCTGGTCAGGCGGTAACCCGGGGTGACTGGGCCACCTTGCAGATGTCCAATTAAGCGATCCGAGGAGCTGCTCCGGTCGGGCGGTAGCCCGGGGCGACCTATGTGGCCAATGTGTGTTCCAGCAAATGTGTAGAACTAGTACAGCTGCAGGGAGCAGCCTATGGGACAGTACAGTGTGCAAAACAATATAATATTCCCTGAACTGTTTGTGCGGAGCTAATGCGTTTGCACAGGGTTAGCATGAAACTAAGCTGTTTGCCCGGTGCTAAACTTTGCCATATTCAAAAGTGACATGCAAATGAGCCTACTTAGGTAGTCTCTGGGCAAACAGCCACAGTAGCATCTCATTATGCCCTAATTTGCATGCAGTTTGCCCAGCATTACTGCAGGGTCCCACAGCTCCACCTGTAGGTCAGTCTGGAAGTACAGGGGCTGACCAGGTCTGACCGCAGCTCCACCTGTAGGTCAGTCAGGCAGTGCATGATGATAGCTGCAGGCTACATGTAAACAGTACAGCATAGCATAGCACATCATACCCCAGGGGACAACACAGCATAGGCACAGGTGGTGGTGCTGCTGCATGTAACCATCACACTGTAGGTCATGCTACAGTGCACAGCAGACACTACAGTAGCAAGGTGGCCGGCAGTGTGAGGGACACGGCAATGCCTATGGTATGTAGGGCAGTGATGACCACTGCACTGTACACAATGACAGGCCCAGCTTGCAGGTGATTACTGACAGTATACAGTACTGTTACACTGTTGTGTGATCCACAGATGCTGCACCTGTGGCATGGGATGCTCACAGTGACATATACGTGGCTGGCTGTGCATGCTGTGGCATCTGTACAGTTGTGCGGTATGTGGCTGGGGGGGGCATGTAAGATCCGACAGGCACATAGGTGGTGGGGTATTCCCACTACTGGCCCATGTGCACTGCATGATGTGTCCCAGCCTTGGGGCCACATCTGGGCTGTGGTGAGGTCTGGCCATCCATACACCCTTCCCTCAATGGCCACCATGCCCACAGTGCTGCATGTGTGTGCTGGCATCTGTTGGTCACCACAGACGTATGGTCTGCAGGTGTGTGCTGTATGGCCATACTTCCATGATGTCCCCTGTGGGTCAGATCACCCCTTACTGCCTGGCATGGCTGGGACTGGTGGCAGCTGTTGGCATCATGGTGGTGCCACCAGTGAGCAGCATGTGTCCTCCAAATCTGGCATTTTCTAAGTGTGATACTCATATGTTAGGGTCATGCAAGCTGTGCAAACACCGCGCAAAGCTGTTTGCCCAGGATTAAGACCAGCTTTTCCTGGGTGATAATTTGTAACACGCTAAGGGTCGCACTGAGTCACGCTAAACACCTTAGCATAGCGCTAGCCGATGAATATCCCATAGTGCCTAAATTCATGTTCAGTGTGCCCCTTGCATATAATTATGGTTTGCCCGGTGCTAATGCGATTTGTGTGCACTATTTGGCCTTTTGAATATAGCAGACCCATGCTAATCCCGTGCTAAACCCGTGCAAATGGTTTGCACACTGCGCAAAACTTTGAATATCTGGGCCTCTGAGTCTTACTTGTGAAATATAACCTCTCTGTAATTTAATCTGAGAAATGCTTCTATCTCCTTACATAATATTGACGCAAATGTTCTATGATTCAGCAAATATATGTTTAGTCTCCTTTTACTCATTTTCTTCCTCTCCAGATTTAATGGCAAAAGGATGAAGGCATGATCTGAATTTCTATATATTGATTGCCTAAGCCCAAAGCACCATAAAGAGCTATTAGTGTCAATACAAAATGATCTGTTCTAATGTATGTATTTTGTGGATTTCAGCATAAGGCACAGTGTGTTTTTTTCTTACATGCCAGTTTCTCCACACCTAACTTACGACCCTATATTTAAGGTATTATAAGTTTCAAACAACTGTTGAATAACTTCCTATTTCCTCAGAATTGTCTGGTTAGGCATTCCATTGAAAGTTTAGATTCCATCCTGCAATTAACATATATTTTCCTGTTCGTGATACTAAGTCTACCATTTTCACATAAAGATCTGCTGGGTTTCTTTATGGAATTACACATTCAGTAAAGCCATTCTATATCCTTTCTTTCTGTATCATGTCATCCATATTGTTTCTCCTCCAGCTCAAAGTGGAGATTGGAGTCCAGCATTTTAGCAACTTATCTTCTACCTGACTTATGGGAGGAAAATAAACTTCAGGAAACTAAAATTTCCCTTGTCATCCTGTACGGTTTATAAGTAGTGTTTTCTTATCACAGTTAAAACTTCAACACAAAATACTAGCTTCAGTAACCATTTTCACTACTTTGTGGCTAGCAGTATAGCTTAGAGGTTAGGGTAACAAGCTGTGAATGAGCTTGGTACATCCAACAGACCTGGGTTTGATTCCCAAAGCATACCACTTGCATATTGTGTGACTCTGAGTAAGTCACTTAACCTCCCCAGTGGTTCCTGCCTAATGGGCCTTTCATGGTTGCCAAAGATTAAAATGAATAAAATAAAAACTACTACAGTTTTCCATGACTTTATGTAAAATTAGTGGTGCCCTAGGAGTTTTCTAGAAAGTACAGCACTGCCTTGGTCTTAGTAATTATCTATGTTTGGTTACTAATATGCTTCTGCTGTATTCTGGCAGTGAAGACACAATTTAAAATTGCCACAGCTTTATACTACAGGGGCAAGATTTGTTATTCAGTTGCCTAAATTAGCTCATTATTTTATAACTTAGGAAAAAAACTGAACTTGCAAGCATTTGATTTTTGTAGCAGAGTCACTTGACTTCCTTTAGAAATGCTATTTAAATTCTTTTCCACAGTGCCGAAATAATAATGTAGCATTAGGTTTTGAACTCTCCATAGTACCGTAGGGTCCTTATTGTCCCCCTTTTCAACCACATGACAGTGACTATGTGTAATTTGAGTATAAGCACGCATCCAAAGTTACCAGCTGGAATATTACCCCTGCTCATGCTGTGTAGCCCTTAAGGCCATTTTTCCTAAGGGATTTACCTAGTCCTACTTTGAAAGCCTGAACAGTGCAAGTGTCCAGAACCCCACTGGGTAGGTTATTCCACAAGTTAACCCCCTCTGCATGAAGTGATGCTTTCTCATGTTTCCCCCTATTCTACCAACTCTTAGTTAGAGGGCATGCCAGTTTGCACTCACCAGCTCACATATATGTGTGTGTACTCAACCCTGCCTATCCCCTTTAGTATTTGGAAAACTGTGATCAAGTCCCCGCTTAGCATTTTATTTTCTAGGCTGATTATTTGAGTATGAATAATCTCTTTTTGTATCTATTGCCTCCTAATTTCCTAGTTAGCATGATGGCTGTGTGATATACTTGCTCGATCTATTAAATGCCCTTCCTATACTGCAGTGACCATAGTTGGACATAGAACTTCAGGTGTGGTTGAAACAAGACTGTGTATATAGATGTATACAGAGGGAGGATCACCTCTGTTTACCTGCTGCAGTCCCCCCCCCATGCATCTCAGCATTATGTTTGCTTTCTTGACTGAGGCAGCACATCACCTGTTTGGTTTCTGATTATTGTAGTATTAGTTGATCTTTATTTTGTAGAGCAACATTCCTGGTCTTCGAGCACTTCACAGTAAATCTCAACAGTATTGAAACATGTATAATAATAGCAGCAATTAAAATATAACATCAAAGACACAAAAAAACACAGATGTTGTAAACATTATAAAGTTGTAAATGATCAGTCTGGAAAGGCTTGCATCCAGAGGTGTTTGTGGAGTCTAGTTTACAGTCCTCAGTTAACCTTCATACTCCTCCTTGGCTGTCTTTTCCACTGCTGCACCATACATCATCTGTTTGTGACCCAGACTCTTCAACCCTGAGTGCAATATGTTGCACTTCCCCACATTAAACCAAACCCCTTATTTCTCAACTCAGGCCTGTATTGTGTGCACACCACACATAGTGCATCCCCTTCTGTTGTATCCACTTGTTTTGCCAGTTTAGTGTCATCAGCAAATGTCAGCAGCCTGCTGCAGACATCCTCCTCCAGGTCATTAATAAATATGTTGGACAGCAGTGACCCTACCTCTTTGAATGTTGAACATCCACCACCACTCTAATATCCTTCTACCCTTCAGCCAGTTTGTTGTCCAGCCCTGTACTTTTTGTGAACTCCATCTTGTGCCACTTTCTCCATGTGTTTTCCATGTAGTACAGTGTGAAAGACTTTGCTGAAGTCCAGATAGACTGCATTTACCACAAATACCCTATCCACCTCTCTAGCTACTTCATTGAAGAAGACAACAGAGTTTGGTTGGCAGGGGCTACTTTATGTAAAACCATGCTGTATACTAGAACAGATCATTTAATCCATGGGCTGAAACACAGATTATTTTATAATTTACTCAAATACTTTGCCAAGCACCGAGGTAAGACTCACATATCTATAGTTCCTGGGTCTGACATTTCTGGGTCTGACCTTGCCCCCTTAATGAGGGGTAGAACGGGAGATTTTGAAGTCCTCTGGTAAATCCCATTCTGTAAGGACTCTTAAAAGACATCATCAATGGGTCCAGACAGAATATCGTTTATCTCTTCAGTTACTCTTAGGCAGATATCACTAGGACCCTAGGTTATTCCCAGATTCATATCCTCCAGATACAGACCAACTAGTTATGACATGATCAGCACTGACTCCTGTTTTGACCTACACCTCTCCTTTGATAAACAATCTGAATTTATGAAGCTTTGCTTTGTGGTCCTCTCACCCAAACCTCATTCTTGGAGTCTCATGCACCATAAAATGAATCTCACAGAGGCCCATTATCTTATAGCAATCTTGTATTCATGTTAATTAATACACACAGTTTTTGAGATAATGGGGGACCTAGTACAGAACAAACATCAACTAAATTGTGAATTAAAACATCATTTTCAAGGTTCACCTTGTGGTGTCAACGGCCATGAAAGGCTGAGCTAGTTTCATAGTTGTACAGTAAATTTTAATCTGTGATGGCTTTTCTGTGTGTTACCCCCCCAAACTCAGCCCGCTCTATTGTTCCAAGACTGTAACTCTGGTGTACAGCAAATTTTACTCATCTCCAAAGAAATGTAAATATTGAGACCATATAAATAGAATATATTACTGTTTCTGGTGCTAATGCTGATTCTTTTTATCATTTGCAGAATGTTTTTCTGATCGGAATCTTTTCAAAACCTTCTGTATAATCTGTTTTCTGACATGTTTGATTGGATTACTCAACATTCTCATCATCAGACAGATATTAATACTGAGAAACAGCAATAAAATGACATCTCCACCTGAGTACATGTTATCCACAACACTGAAGGTAATCACGTTTGACAAAAACGTCATATTTGAGAACTGTGAAAATGTTAAATGTTTCAATAACAAATCTTTTGCATATTTCATTTAAAGGATAAAACTCACTTGCCTGCTGCTGGCAAAAAGACAGTGACCTATAGGCGGGACAAACCAGAAGAGATGGATTTTCACTTTACTAAAGTACAAGTCCAATAAAGGATTTGAATACAAGTTCTAGCTGAAGTTTTCTACTTTAAATAACACAAACACTGTGAGGAAAACAACATACAAGAAGAAAAAATGTACTGTGCATCTTTACTGGCATTGGAACAGAAGAAGCAATCTTCGTACCATTCCTGTGGTTTCAGTTGTGAAGAAACAGCACTTCCTTGTGTTATTTAGTAAATCAAAAAATAGATTTAGAATGTGAAGATGATGTTCAAGCTGCTGACTTGTTAGAGTGCATAATATTGTACTTAACTACCATTATGGAGACACTACTGGAATTATAGCACTTTAGTTTTATAACCACTTTTGCAGATCTCAGAAGATGTTAGATGTGCACTTTTTGCATTATTTTAACAAAGCAGTAGTAATTTGCTACTCTATTAACATTGTTTTACTACTGTTTTGAAACACTACTGGATGACTGTAGCACTTTAGTAATATGAAAATGTAGTTTGGTATCATGGTTGGGTAACTTTCTTCTTATCCTTCTGAGTTTATTTTATTTTTTTTTAGCTTTAGGTTTTTGCAAAGCAAAACAGTCCACTCCCCCCGAAATCAGATTCAGTACTTAATTTCAGTTGCACGTGAAATGGCTTTATTTTAATGCAGCAAATGTTTAGTGCTTTCATATTTCAGAATAATTGCCAATATTTGGTGCCAGACCTTGATGTAAAAAGTGTGATAATGAAACAATGGGTTCATCTTTAAAATGAAAGCACTATAGCTTTATAATATTAATATAATGACCATTTGTATGTAAGTGAAAGCAAGTATGTAAGAATGGACATTTAGTTTATTGCCTGAGTGTGGACTGTTTAATTTCAGTCACAGTTACACTACCACTCCACTCATTGTACTGGGTTTCACATAGTTGCGTCCTGCTATACTGCTTGCTGAACTGGTGACCTTTATTGTGATATACTGTATACTGGGGCTATGGAAGGTCTTTAATTTAAAGTTTCTTTTCTTTTTTTTTTTTTTTTTTTTACTGAAGCTGTATGTACAGTGAAACACAGCAATCATGCTTGGATTGATTGGTATCACACCATGCTATAACTCTGAACAAGGTTTTATCAGTTTAACATTGCAAATTGGAGGTCACTGAATTCAAACAGTATGGTTATAATGCCTTCAGTGACTTTTTAATTACTATAGGCTTTATCATGTAATGTGGTACACACATTTGTATGAGGGCATAAGTTACTGTGTATGCACACTAAGGGACATAAAGGCCAGATTGGAGAGCCAAGGAGGCAATGTTAAAAAATCTATCATGTTCAGTTGGAAAACCATGACATGCTGTGTAGGCCCAATCAGAGGTGTGTGTAATATTCTTTCATTGGTTAGGGAGACTATTATGCACCCTTCCTTAAGAGCCCCCATACCTACCAAAATTTAGATTTTCTTTGGTGGTGGTGGTACTAAGATTCCCAACAGAGGCTGCTGCCTTTCTTGGCTCAGTTGGTAGTACATTCGCATCTGTTCCCCTAGGTCATGGGTTCTAGTCCCACACCTGAATTGGGCTCCTACAATAAGTGCTGGCACTCAAGTGCACTACTAAGGGGTGCTGTACTGTTGGTGTGTGATATCATATGGATGAAACATTAAGCCAATGTCCTGCCTGCCTTTTCTGGTGATCATTCAGGTGGTTGTTAAAGATCCCATAGCACATCTCAAAAAGAGCAGAGGAATGTCCCTGCTTTCCTGGCTAAACTTCCTCAGTTTACTAAAATGGTCCCATAGCATGTCTCAGAAAGAGTAGGGAAATGACTCTGGTGTCCTGGCCAAATTGTCTTCATTCACTACAAAAACAACAACAAAGAAACTCTTTAATCTGGTCCAGTTTCAGTTGGGTTGCATTTGTCTAATCCTTCTTTCCCAGACAACAAAAGTTTTATAAATAAATAGTTAGTACACTGCATGAAATTATGAAATTAATGTTAACGTTTAAAAGTAGTCAACTATTCTGTGTTCTACTGAAGTACTGTAATTGTTCTTTTCCCTCTTTCTAAATAAAATATTTCTTAAACTGGCAGTGCAATATGTGATATCTAGAACAGCACTGTATCCGGAGGCTGTCATATTAATTATATTCTGTAATATCTCATCAGTATTCTGAACTCACTGATTGTGAACACACAACTGACCAAAATGAGCCACTCACCATCTCATAAATTGTTAACTAGTGTTGTTCCAATGATTAATGCATAATGCTGATGAGGTATGAATGGGAATAGAGCTATATATGCCTGCATCCAGATGAAGTACTGCTCTTCACATCACAGCTACTACTATTGGGTAGAAAAGCTTTTTTTTTTTTCTAAAGGAAAATAAAAACACTTTAGAAGTAAAAAGTAGTAGCTGGTTATTTAAAAAAAAAGAATATTTCCTGTCTGATTGTTTTTGTGCTACTAACTTTTTAAGGAGATAAGACAACTCATGGGGTTGTGCCATTACCCACAAGACCTTTGAGTACAATACCACTGAAAGGAGGACAGTGTGTCTTCTGTGCCTTAAAAGATTATTTAAATTTAGGGAAGCCTGATATCCATATGCTTCCCCCAATAATGCTCAGCATGTGCACATAGAAATAATTACTAGATTCCTGGGAAGCAGTACTGCAAATATTAAGAACAGAGAAATTAATACATTGCATATGGGAGCCCACATTGTGTTTTTTTTTTATAGGATTGAGACAATCATCTTAAATGATTGTCTTCTTACCAAAGATTGGCTAATAGATATCTTTATAGTGGCAAACTAGATAATAGCATTGATTCAAATGATCTACCCAAGTAATTGAAATAAGTACCCAGTTCAAAGTTGCTGTTATGGCAGGTGTGCTGTTTGTTTTTCCAGCTGGAACAATTTTCTTTTATTCTACATAGCCACGCCCTAAATTTGAGTTCAGTGTTGTTTGTGTGCTCCTTTCAAATGGAATTCATTGACTTCAAGATTTAAGTAGTAAATAGAAATATGTAATTTAATATATCTAAACAGCATCCCCTAAGGTGTGTGTGTTAGATATACAGATAGATAGCTTATTAAAAATGCCTTTCGAAAAACCACAACACTTTACAGTAAGTTAAAACATACAAGGAAAACAATTTGCTGTTTTATTCTGATCAACAATCATACAGTGTTAAAAATAATAGTAATTATATATTGCAACTAACAGTACAAGCTGTGGAGTTACCCATGGCTAAATCAGCCCCCTGTAAAAGCTTGCCTGAAAATCCATGTCTCCAATCTACTTTTAAAAGTGGTGACAAAAGGGGCAAACAGGGTATCCTATGGAAGTCTATTCCAAGGCAGGGGAGCAGCCACCAAAAAAGCTCTGTCCCCAGCTGATTTTAATCTTGACTTTGGAATGACCAGTACCAGCAAAAGGTAACTCATGGATATCAGGGTGGGTTGCTAGGAGATCCACCAGATACTAGGAATGCCCATCTGTTTAAGACCTTATTGGTCAAAAGAAGCATATTAACATCAATCTGCCATCTCATTGGTAGTCAGTGCAATGACTGCAGAACAGGAATGATATGATTACTCCACCTTATAGCAGTGAGAAGTCTGGCTGTAGCATTCTGCACCAGCTGGAGACAGCAGATCTGATTTACTTTTTTATACTGTGTATCATATTTATTTTATACAGCTCTTATTCTATTTTATTCTTGTTATTCTGTTTTAAAGCACTCGGAACCCTCATTTGGATTGAGTGCAATATAAATAATATTTGCCTTGTCTTGCCTGCTTTAAGGCCCTAGTAGAGCACATTACAGGAGCTGAGAAGGGAGACAGAGAAAGCATGCACTAGTTTTAAATAGTTCCTGTCAGGGTAGGGGCACAACCCATCTATTATCTTTAAATGGTAGAAGCCATACTGACTACATCAGACACTAAGCCATGCTGACCACATCAGACACCTGAGTTATGAGTGTCAACCCATGGTCAAGAATTACCCCTACATTGTGAACTGCCTGCCAAGCCATGAGTCTACCACCTCCATAGATAGGGAGGTCAAGGCTCTACATAACGGATGACCTAAGTTAGTTTGGTCCCACCAGTAGTAGCTCAGTTTTGTTGGTGTTCAACTTCAACCTGCTATGAGCCATCCACCAACTGGTCTTGGATAGAACAGTCCCTTAAGCAAGCAACTAACAAAACTGGTCAGGTCCATCTCAGCAGTTTTTTTAGCAAGCCACCATCACCAGAGGTATGATTGCTTCTACCTTTTGAATTTACAGTTTTGTATACATTTCAACCTATGTGTAATAAAGCTTAAGTTTCTGTGTACATTCCTGTAGCTCAGTGCCAGTCTTTTTTGCTGACTGTTCAGTCATTTGACATGGCATGAGCTGTTTATGCAGAGCAGCTTATTCGTTTTGGGGGTGATCTCAGAGCATTCTCAAGCACAGTCACTGAGGAGTCTGGTCCATGTTTAAATGAAAGATACACCTGGATATCATCAGCATAGCAATGAAAATACAAGCTATACTTCAGATCAGTTCTCCCAGTGGGAGTACAAACACTGTGAATGAATCAAGAGATAAAATGGAGCCCTGAGGAACACTACACTCAATGACTGAGGGGAAAAGATTGAAAATTCCCTAAAATCACCAACTGTTGGTGATTGCTTAGGAAGGACCAAAACTAATCCCGTAAGGTTCACACTGCTCCAATGATCCTCATACACTCCACCAGCTCTGCATGCTCAGCAGTGTCAAATATAGGTGACAAATCCAACAGGACCAGAAAATAACTCTCTCCATGGCCCCTCGCAAGGAGTTGATCATTCAAAACACTCACTAGGGCCATTTCAGTCCTATGCTAAGTATGAAGCCCCCATTAGAAAGGGTACATTGATGGAGAATTCCTTCAGATGCCCTCATAGCCATGCCACTACCACTTTCTGTGTAACTTTGCCCAGAAAGGGCAAATTAAAGATAAGTCTAAAATTCACAAAATTGACAGTATCTAAACAAGCCTTCTTAAGGAGGGGTTGAACCACAGCTTCTTTCAGGGTAACACACTCTCCCCTAAGAGAGACATTAATGATTTCAATGATTGGCAGACCAAGCACCACCACTCCAGCCTTTGTTAGAGAAGCAGGTGCTGCATGCAGCTGACAGTGGCTCAGACTCAAATCTGGCAGCACCTGGTGAATCTTTATAAAAATCAGTCAAGTGGAAACTGTCCCAAATAATCTGAGTTTCAGTAATCTCCCACAACCAACCAGTACAATCATGCGATGTCACCATGGAGGAAATCTCAGTCTGGATATCCACAACCCTAGCTAAAAAGAAATTAGCAAAAGTCACACGTTGGGGGTCTTCCCCACCCCTAATGTTTCAGCCAAACAGAGGCCCAATATATTTCATTTGGGAATTTAGCAGCATGCTGCATTATAGTATATTTGCAGACCCCACCAAGAAATAGCTTGTCACTTCTGATACTGTCTATTGAGAAACCTATGAGATAAACTTAACATCTGTTTAATTTTATTATAAAAAGGCCATATGCTTTTATTCCCTGGGGTTTGATATTTAAACAATAGAACCTAGACAGGTGGGTCATACTTGGAGATAATTGACCCATGTCAATTTAACCTCTCATGATAAAGTCTAGGGAACATAATGGAAAAGAGGCTAATTATCAATGCTACAACCAAGTATGAGCATTTTATTGACATTATGATGCACAAGATTTGCATACTATTTAAAAAATAAGTGGGTATTTTAACTTTATTCTTTGTTATTAAACTGCCACACACAACAAACCAGGACATTTGCTCTTCCTTTGTATCTTTGTGAGTACATGCTTGCTACCCATATGTTCTGATTGGCTTAACTAATTTGCAGTGTGCATCATACAGATAACAAGACTCTATAAAAATTTTACTTTCATACATCCTGTGAAAAAAAAAATAGCTTCTCATTTTCTTTGCTAAATGTGTGTAAGCATCATTTATCATTTTTCTAACCGCATCATTGTTTCATTCTTGAAAATCTTTCATATGTAACTAGTGGCCATCTCATACTGTAGCCCAACTACTATGTAAAATGGGGGGGGGCTGGGGGGATACTGGGATGTATAGGGAGAGTCATCACCAGCAGAAAGCAGGAAGTTGTTATTCCCCTGTACAGACAGTTGGTGAGACCCCATATGGAGTACTGCATCCAGTTCTGGAGACCCCATCTCCACAAGGACATAGACAGGATGGAGGCAGTTCAGAGGAGGGCAACTAAAATGGTGCAGGGTCTGCAAGAGAAGCCATATGAGGAGAGGCTAAAGGAGCTTAATATGTATACCCTTGAGGAAAGGAGGGAGAGGGGGGACATGAAAGAAATGTTTAAGTACCTCAGTGGAATCAACAAAGTCCAAGAGGGTAGCATCTTTCAGAAAAAAGAGATGTGCAAGAACAAGGGGACACAATTTGAAGATAGAGGGGGGACAGCTCGGGGCAATGTGATGAAGTATTTTTTCGCAGAGATTGTGGTGGATGCATGGAACAGCCTTCCTGAGGAGGTTGTAGGGTCTAAAACTGTGGGAGAATTCAAGAATGCATGGGACAGACATAAGGCAATTTTTGTGGGGGGTAGGAAGAAATAGGCTTTTGGTTAAATAGGATCTGCAGCTTATCCTCTAGGGAAATGGGCAGACTAGGTGGGCCAAGCGGTCCTTATCTGCCACCAAAGTCTATGTGTCTATGTAAAACACATATTTGAAATTGTATCTTATAACAAGGTCAATGAAAGAATTCAAGTGGCTGTTCCTAATGTGATTTATAATACACACCTATTTAACCTTTCAAAATGAGAGTAACATCTATAGTTCCTAACAATAAACCAGCCTTCTATTTGATGACTTGTTACAGTATATGAGCAACAAGGGTTATTTATATGAGCGATGAGGCAAGTAAAAGAGTTGAACTAAAATGGCATTATAGAGGTTCACAATTTGTCACAAGTGACAAAGTTCACAAGTGACAATGGCTGCAATACCATTTAGATCTAGATTGTTAGAGATTGCCCAAATGGTATTCCCGATGCACTAAACACACTCAACCTTGATAAGACTTTAATGATCATTTAAATCTGCTGTGGAATTGTGACACCATGTCATGTCCATGCTTTTTAAATTGTTTCTTAAATGCAGGCATTCTACTTATATCAATGAGGCTAGGGCTAAAACATATATAGAGAAGCTACTGTCAACAGGCATACTTTTCAGAACACAAACCAAGAGAAAGCACCTTGAGAGTCATCAATGCAAACTTTAAATCCTGCTATGCAATGCTTGGCAGATGTGAGAAAAGGCAGATGAAATCTTATAATGCATATAAATAAATGAGTTCAAGGAAATGTTGTAGGAGGATAGATGAAGCCACATTGTGAATATTGTACTGCACTCTGATCATCATATTTTTAAAAATAATATAGTACTTTTTTGGTTGAGGAAAAGAGAGCTGTGGACAGCCTGAATGAGTCATTCACTTGATGGTATTTGCCATAGCCATGTAAAAAAAAAAAAACACTAAAGAGACTAGGAGTACTAGATTTACTTTTGTTCTTAAACTGCCAAAAGGGTGCAATTTTGGACCTTTGATGCTTGATTATACAAAAAGGTGTAGCATGTGTTTTTACTATAGTTGCACTTTTGACTTCTTGCACTCATAAAATTGCTAGTGACTTGTTTATAGCCATGCAAATCAGTGATGTTGCTGGTATTCAATCCTCTAATCACCTACTACATTTACTATTCAGTGTTCTAAACACGGGATTACACTGTAGTTTAGACCTTGTACTGTTTTAGGGTTTTTAAAAAACCCAGCCCCAAAACTGGATACTATATAAAAGACAAGATTGAGGGCGTAGCCCATTAAAATGTAAGAGATTTACAGGGAAGAGGAGAAAGATGCTAATAACCTGATCAAGTTGGTATCAGATTCAAAAATAAAGTGGCACACTGATTTTAAAGAGGAGCATGTGGTCTAAAACATTCTAGGCAACATTGTTTCACAAAATAACTGTCTCTGATGCTCTGTAAACCTTATCTGCCCTTTGCTTTGCTTTGTGTTATGATCCTGAATGTTTTGTCCTGATCTCCTGGGTCCCTTTTGTAAAAGGATATTCTGTTCCAGTTAGCTCACCTAGTCAACAAAGTAAATAACTAGATAAATCCCCAGGTTGCAACTGAGAAAGAGACTCTTGGATTCTGTTTGCTTACCTGGTAAAATATGTTTCAGATAAATATGGAATATTCTACCCATGGGCTAGATGCACACAATATACCAAAAAAAAGTAGAGTTTTTTTTTTATGGAAAGGTCATTTTATACAGTATGAGGAAGATGAATATCCTCAGCATCAACACACTGAGGCAATGGTTGCCCCATAGGTATAGTTCTTTGTAAGGTATGTTTGCCAGCCATTTGCTCCCCCTTGGAAGAAACATGGATAGCAGATTTAAACTAATAGAAGAGGTCAGACATTCAGGAGCTGTCTCAGCTTCTGTAACCTCAAGCTACTTAATTTCTTTACAACATTGGTGGTTCACCCTATTTATAAACTAACGTGGAGAAGAAGAAGTCCTTATGATCAGAATTCCATTTTAAAATACATTTTTATTTTCAAAGTGTATTTGATTTTTTTTGATCATTTTGCAAGTCCACATGCTGGCAGCTGGCCCCTTTTATGCTAATAGATTTAAGGTTGAGACCCTCTTGTGTTACAAGGTTTGAAAGCTTGCATTGCTGGTCTGATTTGGAATTCTAACACTGCACTGAGTTTCTGGGTGATAACCTATTAGGCATGGGGGTTACTGTTCTCATTCAACAGTTCCATCCGAAGTAAAAAAAAAGCCTGAATGTAGGCTGTTTCAAGAGGTTGTAGCACTGTGATGTCATGAAATGATAGAATTACAGACATTTATAGCATAGAAGGAGGCCATTTGACTCTTCTTATCTGTGCCATAATCAATTCCCTTGTCAGGTTAAGTCTATTTCAGGTCAGTAGTTAGGTAGTGGTAATTTTTATTTGGCGCACTTTGTAGACTCAGAGTGCTATATAGCCAGTACATACATAAATACATAAAATACACAAAATCAACAAATATTAATCAGTAAAATGTTAAATACATAACACAGAAATATGAGACTGAAGGCAAGCTATCTGATAGTTCTACTTCATACTGAGCCAAGGATATCTGCACTGAAAAGCCACCCAATTTCCTCTGCTTTGAAGTGGCTTAGTCCACTGCATCTCTCGCTGCAGACCAATAGACAATTCCAGATTTTCAGATTAATCAAATTTTTCTGCACTTTTCCCATACCTTTTTTTTAATTTACCCCCTGCCCAACAGGCTGTTCATACCTTTATCAGTGTTTTTCTTTAGGCCCCTTAGTCTGACTCATGCTGGGTATAGTTCTGTGCTATGACTATGCTACTACTGGCTCCCATTCAGACCACCACCACCTCTCTCCTGCACCTCTGAAGAAACCCTCCTTGAGGCAAGGCCCATCATGGCTATGGCAAAGATCAGCTTATTCCAGGGTGTTATGTTTGTGGGGAGGGGCAGGGAAGAGCCGGGTGGTGGGAGATCATCATTAGTATCAGACAGAATGTCCATACCACAGAAACACTCACTCACAACTCAGTGATGCATGTCCATGGTGCAGTGTTGGCCTATGGAGGAAGCAATCAACATCACCTAATTATTAAAGTCATTCTGCTCCCAGCTGCACCATAAGAGGCACTGGCACAAAATGAGGATCATTGCTAAGCCCCCCCCACCATGAGTCTAAAAGTGTAACCTCCTCAACATTTCCAGGGCAGGATGTCAGGAACATTGTGCAAGCCCAGGTCTTACACATGGAAGTGCACCATGCTGCTGTTTGTTCCATTAAACTGGGCTTACTGTACCCTTTTACAGTCTTCCATGTTAATTATTTAGTACCATTGTGAACTGTAATCTATTCAAAGTCTGTAGGTACCTGTAAATCCTTATCAGCAACAATGGTATGTTTGTGCCATGAGCGTGTTTACTGTGGCTTCTTAGCTCACTGCCATTTGTTGGTGTCACTGTGTACCTGTGACATAATGAAATATCACATGAGAGTGGAAAGGGATTGTTACAAAATGGGGATGGCAACATGTATGCAACCTTGGTTAATATGTTAGTAAAATCAGTACTCCCTGTCATAAGAAATAGTCTATGTAAAACTTTTCCCTTCCAGACAGAACTTGTTTAAAAGGTTGATTATCAGAATTTCTGAGTAGATTTTGTAGGCTTTTAAAATGATCATGACTGATGCACCCCTAAAAAAGGTTAACACTGTAGGTTTAGAATAGTAATGTTAAATGTTATTTTTTTAACTGAATTGTACTAATTTATTAGAACACTAACTGTATGTGACAACTAGTTTGTACATTTATATTCTGTAACAAAGTTACATAAATTAACTGTTTTTTAGTATTTATATTTCTAATGAAGTTAAAGCTTTGGTGATTAACTGGTACCAGTAGATGGCAGCATTTTTTAAATTATGCCTTTGCAGTTAAACATTCTGGTGCATGTTTTTCAGTCAGTGCAATATTGTTGCACAGTTTACCTTTCAATGTTTTCCTATAGCAGGATAAACAATTTGGTACTTTAATGTAAAGGAATATGTAACTATAGATGTGATGCTACCACTGCAATAAAAGCTGTTGTTACAATTGTTATATTTGAAAAGGCACTGTCCCATAAAATGTGTAAATGTGTGTATGTGGAGGGGGGAGACAAAATCTGTGTAAGCCTGAAAGCTTGTGCACTGAAAACATATAGTTGCTCCAATAAAAGGTATCAAATCACCTTCTTTGTTCATTTGTTCATACAAGGATCAATACAGCTACAAACAGTCCTCTGCAGTAAAACTGAGGACATTGGACATGGAACCTTTGTAAAAGAGCCAAGGCTCAAAGATATTTGTAATCCTAGACTTGATAAATAAATAAATTACAAATAAATTTGTCCTGATCTGGACACATATGATTTGATATACAGTATGATTGTCATGCACTGAAACCAAAGGAATATTTAATGATCTACAAGTTTATTGATGAGAGAATGAACACTATGAATTTACAATATATACACAGTTTATATTTTACTTGGTATGTGTTTCATTTAAATATCACTGAAAATATAATGTTTAGGCTATTTTATTCTACTGGTAGCATATACTAGCAGCAGAAACTGTATTTCATTCATTAGGCTTGCCATGGGGCTGTGGCAATGTACTTTCTTTCATTGATACTCTGTTTTGTATCTCTGATTCCCACAATACTTTGATAATGTCATTTTAGTCCTTGATTTAATTACTTTATTTCTATATCAACCTTGCATGAAACATTTTTCTTTTAAAACAAAACTAAGATAGATAGACAGACAGATAGATAGACATTTACAAATAAACTGTGTTAGTGTACAAGTTAGGGTTCAACATAATGCCGCAAAAGTAGGGAAATATGGCATTAGAGTTTCTAACCCTAACTCCCCACCCCCCCAAGTAGCAAAGGGACAAGACCACACAAGCAACTACAAACAACCATTATCAGGTAGGGCAAAGAACATTCAACTGTTTTCAGATGGCTCAAAAGACATCTGTCATCAGGGTCCAGTGCTTCTGTAGCCATGGATATACAAGCACACTTCAACCAATGCACACCCATTTCACTTCAGGATCCAAAGATACAAATCCATGATAACCCATATTGCAAAAGTACTTCAGTCTGCAAGTAGGGCTGTTTGCAGATGACACAAACAAAGTAGCACTGATGTGCTAGCTTCCATAAAGAGCATACAGCATGCTGCCCTTTAAAAACAAATTCTGGTCAGAGCCAAAATGTCTGCAGGATTTGACCTGATAAGGAATAAATGTAGTGTTCATGACCCATGCTACTAGATGTGTTCAGACCTGCTGCTGGCTGTGACACCCTCTGGGCTGCAGCTGTGGTGCTGTCAGGTTCATGTCAAAGTGCCAATTCCTCGGCTTCACCAGACCTGCTAAGAACCCCAATGCTTGGATTAGTACTTTGAGTTTGCCATTTGTCTGCAAAAGGGGAGTTGGAACTTGTGGGCACCAGCGAAATTATCTTTGCAGCCCTGGTACCAGGAATGGCACAGACTTTCATCTCCCTGAACACGAAGTAAGTTGCCAAGTCCTGGACTTTCAGTATATGGAGTCTTTGGTTGCCACGGTGATGCTTGTGAAACTGAGGAAAATTTAAAGGCAGAAGTAGCCTGATCCCAAAAGCAGACACTCTGGTGCCAGTGAGTCTTTCCTGCAGTTGCAGGCAAACCATTTAAAAAATGAATGACTGTGTGCCTAACTTGTCAGCACAGTGGGATTTTTGCTGTAGTTTCTTACTTACGTTTATATGCATTTTATTAAAAAAAAAACATAAAAACATTTTGAGGCTGTATCAGTCCCAGTGCCTTGTGACTGTGTGTGCCTTGGTGGCTGTCCTTGGTCTATGAATACAGGAGGGAGTTTGTCAGCATTATCTTCATCTCCATCCAGCTCCTAGTGATAACTTACCCTTGGTGGACCTTATAGAATTCCCAGATCCCATATTTGACCCGAAGGAAGAGGATGTTAACCAGACTCTTCTTAGAAATATGCTGGGCAGCTACTTTGACCAAAACTTTATGTCCATTTCTGAGCCAGACGAGACTATGGGAGGAAATGAGGATCTAGAGCTAGCAGAGCTTGACCAGTTTCTCAGGAAAAAAATTAGAGGGGTAATGCCCAGTGAGTTTAAACTGTTGGAATTTTATGATCCATTGCATAGCAAAAAACACAAACTGCACAAAAAGTTGCAGATGTGGCTTTGGTTCCACACCTCTTGTCCTGCACTTTACACATGGAATGATCTGGGAAACCAATTTTGGCCTCCCTATGTTAAAGTGGGAAGCTGCTACAGTAAACTGTCATGTTCTTTTCCAGAAGGGATGGTTTGCAAACCCGTCAAATCTGTCTATTTGATGATGTTGCAATGGAGATGCCAACGAAAGGGTGGGCAGAAATGCCCATTGATACCCATCCATTACCCAATTATCTCAGATTACATATGTTCCTGCTAGAAGAATGCCAGTATAAAGTGGACAAAATGAACTTTGGTGCAAGTCATAGCTTTTTACTGTTAATTTTTGATGCACTGTAACATGTAGGAATGTATATTTGTGTGTATATATGGTACAATTTAATATGCTATTATTGAAAGGTCAGTATTAAGCGTGAAATAACCAGCATCTACTGTAGTTCCAGAATATATTGGTGGTTGTTGTAATGTATCAATATTTATTCAAGTTCACTTCGCATTGTGAAGCTTTTAATACAAACATAGAAGGACTTTAAAGCTATTTTCCATTGTTTGGAAAGTGTGATTGTATAGACCTCAGAAAGCATTATGGAGTACAGTGTTATATTTAATTATTGTAAATACAGAGAACATTTGAATTACTAATTATGTAAATTAAGAGTATTTGTTATTTATTCTTTATATGCTGTAGTAAGTGCCAGTACATAATTAAAAGTAAACCACTAAAATGTAAAAGTGACAAGCATTGTGCTTTCAATACATTCAGCTCTGCTACTTATATGTGATGGCTTATCTCTCCTGTCCTCCAGCTCTCTAATGCTCTTGTCTTTCTGTTCAGTCTTTTTGACTTGGGGAATTAAAACTCCCTCTTGCCTGGCTGTCCCCTGTCCTCCTACTGCCTGCCATTTCATGTATATGGGACACATGTCTTTCACACCTACTATTGTGGGCAGATACTGCTAAAACTTGACTCCTGCCTTTGTACTGCAAACTGGGTTTAGTGCAGACACCTTATTAGCTTTATCCTACTTGAGCCATTCACAGAAGGAACTTTTGGGGAATGGTGAACTATTATGCATATGAAAGGGTAATAACGTATTAACCCTTTAATATCTCAAGTATGTTTCAAACCATGCACCACCGAGATGAATGGCAGAAATGCTTCAGATTATCCTGATTATCGTAAGAATTTCAGATTTAAGAAGAAAAGATGGTTAGTACATTCAGGCTGAACAGGACATTGCTTTCCATCATGACTTTGACGTTTACCTCAAGGCGGGTCCAGAATTAAGTGTACTTTTAGGATCGGGGTCTCTTCCTCTGGAAGAAAAAAAAAGTGGGCAGATGTTTCAAATAGGACTCAGGTATGAATAGGCAGCCTTGTTTTTCCCATTATTGTGTTAACACAAATTAAGAGGTTCCCCAAAACACACACACACACACACACACACACACACACACACACACACACACTTCGCAAAGTTGTTCATTAATATGCCAATATGCAATTTAGGGATTAGTGTATAGTACATCATTAAATGACAGTTTATACCTTTCCTGGAGAATTTACAAACACCACTAAATATGGCAGTTGTCTACATAAGTTCTCACCAGGTATAGTATTGCTTTAACAGAAGGCAGGCAATACATTTACAAAATACACTTGATAAACTTCATTCACACTTCTGAAACTCGCACTATGCTCCAGTGACTGGACCTTTCAATAGATGGAAGCACTAGTGTAGCATTCAGGAAAGCAGTGGCATTTACTATCTTCTTGTCACTGCATTTCCAGACACTGATAAACCAGAGCTAAGTACAACAAATACTTCTAAAGTGTCCTGACAAAAAGTGTTGTATCTTCGAAGTCAGATAGTTCCCTATCTGGATTGCATAGTAGTTAGAAAACACCGAAGTGGTCTGAAGAGGTTTTTGAGAACCTAAAACATTTCCTTACAAACACCGGGAATGTACTTTTATGGCTACATTGTGTAGTTAAGATCATGTGCCAGCAATTAAAAACATTTCATGCTGTAGCTGACAAATGCTGATCTCAGCGGTTTATCATTAAACAACTGGAAGTGGGAAAAGAAAACCTTTTGTCAGGTAGTTTGCTTTCAGACTTTGTGGTTTAAGGTCTTCAAGTGAAACAAAAGCAGATTACGTGGTCGTTTAAGGTATTCATTAAGTTGGGGAAGCAGAAACAGCTAAAGAAAGCACCCTGCCCCCAGACTATCTGAAGGTTCTTTGTAAAAGGATTAATAGTTTAAGACCTTCATCTTATGATTCTTTCATTTAATCTGTGTGGTGCCTGGAAGACATGCTGGATGGATGATTGCATACGGGGGGATCTCTACCTGCTCCATCTGTGTCTGGGGAGGCACTGGATCGCCACTCTTGGTTTAAACAAAAAAAAAAAAGGAAACACTCTTCATACAGGAGGTAGTCATGTTTGAGGAAACTGTGATTGGAGTGATTGTGATTGTTTGTAATTTGATTAAGATGTCTAAACTCCATGTAGGGCAGAGTTGGGGCAGGTTAAACATACTCTGTGAAGGAGAGCACCTCTGGAGACATGATGTGGCAAGAAAAATAGGGCTCTTTAAGTAATATGCCTTATACAGTCAGTGTAGTACTTGGGCTTTCCACACAGAAGAAATAATGTGCAGACGGAAAACATGATGTAGGTCCTTTTCTGATGCAAAACATCTGCAGGCTCCACCCACTGCAGACATAAAAATGCTTGATCAATGCTGCTTACAAACATAACCCTATGGCTCTGTGTGTTTTGCAGTGTGTATGTGTATCTGCTGTAGCTGGTTCTTTTGCAGACAGAAGAACTGTTGTAATTTGGGTATCACTGATTTGTATCTGTGTCTTTTGAAGCAGAGGCCCTGCATGGGGCTTTCTGTTCTGCAGCCAGAAGTAGGGTTGTAATGTGGTTATCTTGGATATGTAAAGTATCTGCTGCCAGAAGTGCTGTGTGTGTCTTATATTATGCAAGTGTATCTGTGGTGCAGAAGTAGTGTAATTTAGATATCATGTATTTGTATCTGTATCTGTATGTGTGCCTACAGAAGCATTGCCTCACAGGCAGATGTAGTGTTGTGTTTGAGTACTGTGCATTTCTGTCTGCATCCAGATGTGGTTATGTATGTGTTGAAGTAAGACAACTGTAGGCGGTGCAGCTTTTATTTTTAGTTAGATAATTCAGACTGAGTCCAATCTTGGTTCCATTGGCTGTTTTTGGTTAAAACAGAACAGAGTAGTTTTGTTTTGTCTTCTTTATTTTAGACTTTCAATTCATGCTCACTCCCAGTAAACATGGAGCTGGACTATTGGCTGCTGTTTCAGTGCCAATTCTTGGTGCAGTTAGGCAACTTGGATATTTGACTGGAAAAACTCACACATGGGACAGGACTGGACTGCATTAGCCTTACTTGATCAGAGACTCTTGTGTCATCCAAACCTTGGGTTTCAACCCTGGATTTCAGTGGATCATAAAACCACATTGGCTATTGTGAGATTGGAAGCTGTGGGTATCAGTTTGGGAAGCTGACTGTGGACTCTGTTGCTGAAGTCTTAACTCATTGTCACCTGCAGATATTTTCTTACACCCACAAGTTGCAGCAGGGATGGTGGTGATAGTGCCTCTTTTTGTTTGCTGAGATTTTCAGCCTTCTCAGAGTTCACTTTGAGAGAGTGATTTTTTGCAGTTACTTTTTGGAGCCAGCACTGAGGTGTGGAGCTGCAGTAAGAGAGCACCTCCTCCTCCCCTAGCTGGGCTGGTATCCCTGTTCTATGCTACTATATGTGGTCATTCTCCAGTCTCAACATCAGTCGATATTCTACTGTGGACTTTCTGGTCCGAGCAAATTCTGAAGATGAGTTCTGACTATATGTCCAACCAGTGTGGTCCAACACTGACTGTATTTAGTCTTAGCTTCTCACCTGGTGGCAGCAGGAGTGGCACTTTGTATCAAAACTCTTATAATGCTGTGGTTTGCAATTTGCTTTGTTACATTTGCTCTGGACTTCTTGAAACCAAGGACTCAGTCTAATGACTTATTTTAAATATCATTTTTTGTTTTACACTGGAGTGTATTGGGGTGTGTTTGATTTTGGATTAAATGTGCATAAGTGTTATGAATAATGTGTGGCTGCTGTGGACTAATTTAGAGGTAGTATATTATTAAAAGGTGTTTTTGATCTTAAAGTCAGTTTGGGAGGGGTACTTGTCATTGTGCGGGTTGGTTGTTTTATTTGGTGTGCTGAGAGGGAGAGTTTTACTATGTGTTGTTTAGCAGCCAGGCCCCATTTAGTCTTCTCTGCAGAGCAACTACAAGAGTGGCACACCTTTGGTGAGCCCCATTGTACTCTGCTTGTGGCTGTGATTAACCACTGCATGGGGGGGTCCTCCAGAGGTGCTACTCACAATGTAGGCCTTCTCTGTGGATAGATTGGGGGGGATCAGGAGTATGGTATCTAAGAGGCACCCAGGGATTCCGTTTTTTCAGTTTTGTCAGGAAATGGTTTTCCTTGTCTGATTCCTATTCTATTTGCTCCTGAGTTTTCTGGTTAGCAGGTAGCAAATGGCCCAGCTGACTCATCTCTTCCACATAAGACAGTTCTTTATAACACCAGATCTCTTAGAAATAAAACAGCTGTAATGGAGGCTTTCATTGCAGATTCTTTGGTAGAGCTGGTGTGTATCAAGGAGACCTGGTTTGGGGATGACTCATGCCCCATGCTTGAGCAGTCCATTCCACCAGATTTTTCTGAAGTACATTGCCCTAGCATGAGGGGGTGGGGTAGCCATCTGTTTTAGACCCACTTCAGAACTAATGGCATACTCCATGGGAGACCAGGATACCAGGTCATTTGAATGTGTGGTGGCAAAGGGTGGGCCTGGCACAAGTTGCAAGATCATGCTCATATACTGTCCTCCAGGATATTGGCATAAATGTTTGCTAGAACATGAGACTTACATAACCAATCTGGTGGTGGAGTCACCTAGATTTTTGGTCTTGGGTGACTTTTATGCTTTGGTCAATGAAGAAACATCTCTTTTTGGAATGCAGTTCCCCCAGGTGATGTCTTCTCTGGGCTTTATAGAGGCAATTGCCACCAGTACCCACCAGTATGGCCATGCCTTGGATCTGGTTTCTCACTGGGTCTTGATATTAGTGAAGTCAAGGTATTAGTGAAGTCAAGGTATGGTATGTAATTCCTTTGTAAGGCACTTTAAGTACCCTGGTGGAGATGGTCATTTAACGCTGTTTTAGGACTTTGGATCCTCAGATCTTCTTGGTGGTATTGGACATCGCGGCATGGAGATGGCTTGTGTGATGGGAGCTGAGCTTGCCATGGAGGGTTATAACCTGGTTCTTACAACCATGTTTCACTCCCTAGCACCTCTCCATGTTTGCCTCTTGATTTCCCACCACAAGTCACCGTGGTTGTATGGTGATTTGATGAGGCTGAAAAAGGGGTGGAGGTTGGAGCATTGTTGAAGGAGTTCCTGGGCAGAGAGGGATAAATTATTACTGAGGACTCATTACTATGTGTCAGCAGGCAATCACTCTGAAAATGTCAGCATTTCTGTCATGAGTGATTGTTGCTGTAAGGAACTGGCCAGCTCAGCTGTTCAGTACTATGGACAGACTACTGTGGCATGTGGACAGCTGGTTCTGATTTCAATATGATATTTTTTCTGCAACATAAAGTATAAAAGGGAATGTCTGTCAAAAGGAAATACTGTCTTGCTGAAATTGACACATTAAACCCCCCAGGGATAAGTTCAAAGGACAAGAGGTAGCTTAAACTGCAGATCTCTGAAATGCAATTACTTTGTTAAATTTTCTTTGAAACCCTGGAAATAAAATATCCATTCATGACATCCTCAGGGAAATCCATTGATTTGTACTAGGTGTCATGGAGGAAGGAGAATATGCATGTGTTGGGGAATCTCCCAAGATAGCCAGTAAAGACATCAAAGAGTCTTTGATGTCTGGGTGAAGCAGGTCCCAGACTAAATTAGGGAGCCCAATAGGCATTTGCTTGGGGTTATCCAGTGAATTTCATCAAAGAGGCTTTGATGTCTATGTAAAGCAGACCACAGACTGGTTTTGGCAAGTCACATTTATGTCACCTATTATTTTTTAAATATCTTAGTAGGACATCCTGTGTTATAAAATATAAATTTTAATACACCAAGGTGGAGTTAGGTGGCCTCAGAGAGAAGGCCAGCTCAAGACTGATTTTAAGATACTGAGCAGACCTCACAGAGACATTCATTTCTGACTGAGAAAAGAGGAACATCGAAGCACTGAAAGATTAAGAGAGTAAAGACCTAAGATGAGACTAGTCTGAGTGTATGTGTTGTAGGAATTTGCACTTTTAAACCTGTTTTGTTTTTAAGAATGTTGTGCTGGGATATCTTGTTCTGTATTTTACTGTTTTTCTATTTTACATATTTTAAAGTAAATATATATATATATATTTTAAAAACAGAAACTGCCTGGTGTGCCTTGAAACTTCTTTTTATATATGTGAAGCTTAGATGGTTATAGTTGACACTGTGCATGGGCTTATTGTGATTCCAAACTGGGAAACAGGTCAAAGTTCTCTAGGTCTTGCATAGAGTTCTAAGGGTTCATTTTGAAGTACCTGGTTATGTGCCCATAGGCAAA
This sequence comes from Neoceratodus forsteri, assembly GCA_016271365.2. NCBI lineage: Eukaryota > Metazoa > Chordata > Ceratodontiformes > Ceratodontidae > Neoceratodus > Neoceratodus forsteri. The sequence continues at coordinate 1,373,579,894 of CM057456.1, forward strand.
TATATCTGGCACCCCAAAGACAGAATTATCTGAGCCTGACAATTGGGTACACTAACAAGAGGTTATCAGTTTGAATCCCTCCAGAACTTGGGACTAAGGTGACTCGAACCCACAAAACAGACAAGAGAGTTACCTTGTTTTGTTAAACTGTTCACAATTCTATGCTGAGAGGTTGGCACTTTTTGAATAGAGGGCTTACCTGCTGAGTGGGTTTGTGACAGATTGGTTGGCAGCGGAGACATAAAAAGTTTGGTGGTATAAGCTTTATTGTTCAGTGTGTCAGCTTGAGACTGTTCAGCTCACTTGGAAAAAAGAAAGGCAGTGTTTTATTTCAAAAGGAAACAGAACTATTTCCCTTGGCTTACAGTCAAGTTCCTACCCATTTTATTTTTCTTCTAACATGCCAGTCAGAGTAGCAGTAGTTAGGAAAGATGGCTTCCAACTACAGCAGGCACACTGTAGAATACTTAAAGCAGTTGTGCGAGGACAGTGGATTCCTGTTCGAGGTAACAGCTGAAAAGCAGAACCTCATTGATGCCCTAATGGTAGCAGATACCCAGTGCAGTGAGTCACTGGCCTTGATTGAAAAGGACAGCAGGGCCACTGTCCGTGAAAGGCCACAGCAGCAGGGGATGTTCACCAGTATCCTGAATCCAGAAGTACTCAGGCTGCAAATTGGGTTGTGCAGGATGGAGCTGGAGTTCCAGAAAGAGAGGGATCGAGACAGCCAAGATGCAGAGCGGGAATGGCGAGAGGCAGAGCGACAACAGAGGGAGGCAGGCTGTGAGGAGCATGAGTGCAAGCAAGCTGCAGAAGAAAAGAGAGAATGAGAATGCCAAGACACAGACCGTGAGGAGCAGGAGCTCCAGAGGTAACATGAACTGGAGAAGATACGACTCTGACCAGCAGCACCAGAGCAGGTAAGTGGCTTGGGATTAACTGGGACTGCAGGACTGGGCTACAAATTGAACTCCAAATTAATAGCTGAGTTTAAAGAGAGGGAGGATATGTGTGCCTTTTTAAATTCTTTTGAAAATGTTTGTATTCAGGCTAAAATTCCTAGAGAGCTCTGGAGCATCCAACTATCTCCACTACTTACTGAGAAAGCTCAGGATGCATTGGGTCAAATGGACAATGAGGGCAGCAATGATTACAGCAAGCTAAAAGCTGCACTGTTAAAAAAGTTTGAATTAACTGCTGAATCATGCAGAGCTAAATTCTGTAAGCTCAGGAGAAGCCCTGATATGAGCTACCAGGAGCTAGCCATGAAACATCAGTTTTTAAAACATTGGTGGGAAGGAATTGAGGCAAACTCTGTTGATAAAATTGAAAATGATTTTATTAGAAGTTTTATTGAGCATGCCCAGCAGCACTAAAAACCTGGCTAGAGGACCAAGATCCCAAAACAGTGCAAGAGGCTGCTGAACTCTCGGACTGTTATGCCAAGAGCAGACCTGCTCTGAGAGTGAATGGGGCGGGCGTGGCAGCGCAAAAAGGGAAAAGCACACCTTCAGGGCAGCTAAAACGCTCACTGCCTCCACTGAAACCAGTTTTCAGAGAAAAGATTTCTCTGAGAGAAGAACTGAATGTTGGTTGTGTAAGGAAACTGGGCATATTGCCAAACAGTGTCACAAAAAAGGCGAGCCATAATACACAACCGGGTGCTAGAAAAGAAGAGGGTTGTTTGTGTGTCCCTGGAAGCATGCCAGTGAACATGAGAGAACACATGCACCCAGTCATGGTGAATGGTGTACAGACACATGGGTTAAGGGACACAGGACCATCCCTGACATTGGTAAAAGGGGATCTGGTACAGTCTGGTCAGCTTATACCCAATAAATACATCACTGCCCAATGGTTCACTGGTGAAGAGAAAACATTGCTACTGACCAGTGTTCTCCTTGACTGGGGTGAAACAGCGGGAACTGTGCAACAGGTGGCTGTAGCCAAAACATTAGCAGTGGATGTGATCCTGGGTAACAATCTCCAGCAGGGGATGATATGTGCAGTTACCCATAGCCAAGTGGCAAGGGAAAATAGTAGTTTCTTGAACCCCACAGAAACCAGTCTGGAAACCACTGAGAGGCTGGTTCCCTAGCCTGTGTCTCCAGATGGGGAGACTGATAAAAAGGGGGTAGAAATTTCCCCAATAGCAAGTAACCACACAGCCACAGAGGGTTACTCCAAAGAGGGAGGAGTAACCCCTTGTCAGAGGGTTGGGATTGACAGTGATCCTGAAGGCCCTGCCGCTAGTGCTAGGGACCCTAGTTTAGCAACTGAAGGGGACTTTGTTCCATGCCTTGGGACTGTGTGAGGAGTTTGCAGCTGCTCAGAGGGTTGACCCTAGTTTAGAGAAGCTGAGGGCTTGGGTAGACTCTGACGGAGCATAGGGTGGTGATGGCAGACATAAGGTTTATTGGGAAATGGACTTCTGTATACTCAGGCAATACAGACTGAGGGAGGGATGTTAGGCAGGCAGCTTGTCATTCCCCAGGGGTATCGTGAGCAGTTGCTCAAGACTGCACATGATAGTTCCTTGTCTGGTCATCTGGGAATCATGTGCACTATGCAGCAGTTGGCCCAGAATTTCTACTGGCCTGACTTCACCTAGCAGGTAAAGGAGTATTGCAGGTCTTGTCACTGGTGCCAAGAAATAGGGAAGGTGTGCAAGAAAACCCAAGCCGCCCTGATTCCATTGCCCATAGTGGAGGAGCCATTCCAGAGGGTGGGAATGGATATTGTGGGACCTTTAAATTCCCCCAGCTCCACAGGGAAGAGATTCATTCTGATTGTGGTGGATTATACCACCCAGTACCCAGTGGCAGTCACCCTATCCTCTCTGAGGACAGACAAAGTGGCAGATGCCTTACTTGGGATTTTCTCCTGTGCTGGGTTTCCGCAGGAGGTAAACACTGATTGAGGGAGTTCCTTCATGTCAGATCTGATGGAATGTTTATGGGAGAAGTGTGAGGTGGTGTAGAAATGCACAACACTGTATCACCCACAAGCCAATAGACTTGTGAAATGATTCAATGGTACCCTAAAGTCAATGCTCTGGGCGTTTGCTGAACAGCATGGGAGGGACTGGGAGAAATACCTTACCCACCTGTTGTTTGCATACAGGGAGGTGCCCCAAGAGTCAACAGTATTTTCCCCTTTTGAACTCTTATATGGACTTGGGCCCCTAGACTTGATCCAGGAGGACTGGGAAGGCAAGCATGCCACCCAGGGAACTCCCATTATGGATTACATCCTTAGGATTAGGGAAAGGCTGAAGGAGCTTGTGGGGACAGCCCAGAGCAACCTGGCAGCTGCCTAACAGAAAAAAATGTGTGGAACGGCCACAGAGCCAGAGCTCACTCGTACATGGTGGGTCAGGAAGTCATGGTTTATATTCCGGTCCAGAAAGACAAGCTGCAGGCTGAGTGGGCAGGACCGTACAAAGTGGTTAGGAAGGTAAATGACTGTGAACTACAGTGTGGGGTTACCTGACCAAAGACAGACAGAAAGGATGTACCATGTCAACATGATGAAGCCATATGCAAATACGGCTGACATGGAGTTTGCAGTGTGTAGTCATGGGGAGGTTATGGATGAAGGAGATCCCCTTCTGGACTTGCTAGAAGATAGTAAACGGGAGTCCTCTCTGGAGACAGTAAAATTGTCTCCCCTGCTAACCCCAGGCCAGATCCAGAAAGTAAGGGAGGTTTTAGCAGACTTTGCCCCCTTGTTTAGTGGCAAGCCTGGACTAACCCCCTTGGTGATACACAATGTGGAGACAGGGACACAGACACCCATACGGCAGACAGCATATCAGGTGTCAGAGGCTGTCCAAAAGGACATTAGGAGGGAAGTGGATGAGATGCTGGATTTAGGAGTAATCCAGAGATCCCACAGTCCCTGGGCCTCACCCGTAGTCCTTGTACACAAACCAGATGGCTCAACTCATTTCTGTGTGGACTATTGTGGACTGAATGCAGTCACAAAGTCAGACGCCCACCCGATGTCCCAGACGGATGAACTCCTGGACAAGTTGGGAGGGACAACCTACCTCACGACCATTGACCTGACAAAGGTGTATTGGCAGGTAGAGTTAATGGACAGAGCTAGGGAGAGGTCATCCTTCATCTCTCCAATAAGCTTATTTGAGTTTAAAGTAATGCATTTTGGAATGAAGAATGCCCTGGCCACTTTCCAAAGGTTGGTGAACCAGGTGTTAAATGGTGCTGAGGAGTACACCGTGGCATACCTGGATAACATTGGCGTCTTTAGTACCAGCTGGGAGGAACACTTATCACACCTTAGGGAAGTGCTGGGCAGGATACAGAGGGCTGGGCTCACTGTCAAAGCAGAGAAGTGCCAGGTGGCCATGGGAGAGGTGGCATACCTCAGGCATGTGGTAGGCCAGGGACAGCTCTGTCCAAACCAAATAAAAATAAAGGTAATCCAGGCATGGCCCAGACCAGAAACTCAAAAGCAGGTCAGGAGTTTTCTTGGGACAACAGGGTACTATACAAAATTTGTACCCAATTACAGTGCCCTGGCTGCTCACCTATCTGACCTGGGAAAGAAAAGGATGTCCAAGAAAATTATCTAGGGCCCAGTCTGTGAGGAAGCCTTTTTCCAACTAAAGGAGGCACTGTGCAGTGCTCCTGTTTTGACAAGTCCTGACTACAACAAACCTTTTATAGTTCAGACTGATGCCTCATATGTGGGTATTGGGGCAGTACTGAGTCAGACATCCAGCCAGGGGAGGTATCATCCAATAGCCTACCTGAGTAAAAAGTTACTTCCCAGGTAGCAGACATACTCCACAGTGGAAAAAGAGTGTCTTGCCATAGTGTGGGCCCTAAAGAAATTGGAGCCATACTTGTATGGGCAGCATTTTGTGGTGCAAACTGACCACAACCCCCTGGTTTGGCTGATGCAGATGGGGGAAAAACAATGGGCGATTGCTACAATGGAGTCTTGCTTTGCAAGGATATGACATGCCCATTCTACATAGGGCTGGAGTGACCAATCTGAACTCAGATGGGCTGTCTCATGTGTGTGAGGAGTGAACTGATTTGGGAAGCCCATCCTATGCAGGGGATAGACCCCCAATATTCAGTCTAGGTGGGGAGGATTGTGGCATGTGGACAGCTGGTTCTGATTTCAATATGATATTTTTTCTGCAAAATAAAACACGTAAGGGAATGTCTGTCAGGAGGAAATAGTGTCTTGCTGAAATTGACACATCAAACCCCCCAGGGATAAGTTCAAAGGACAGGATGTAGCTTAAATTGCAGATATCTGAAATGCAATTACTTTGTTAAGTTTTCTTTGATGCCCCGGAAATAAAATATCCATTCATGATGTCCTCAGGGAAATCCTTTGATCGGCACTAGGTGTCATGGAGGAAGGAGAATATGCATGTGTTCGGAGTCTCCCAAGAGAGCCAGTAAATACAAGAAAGAGACTTTGATATCTGGGTGAAGCAGATCCCAGACAAAATTAGGAAGTCCAATATGCATTTGATTAGGATTATCCAGTGAGTTACATCAAAGAGGCTTTGATGTCTATGTGAAGCACACCACAAACCGGTTTTGGCAAGTCACATTTATGTCACCTATTATTTTTTTAAATATCCTAGCAGAACATCCTGTGTTATAAAATATAAATTTTAATACACCAAGGTGGAGTTAGGTGACCTCAGAGAGAAGACCGGCTCAAGACTGCTTTGAAGATACTGAGCAGACCTCACAGAGACATTCTTTTTCTGACTGAGAAAAGAGGAACATCGAAGCACTGAAAGATTAAGAAAATAAGAACCTTAGATAAGACCAATCTGAGTGTATGAGTTGTAGGAATTTGCATTTTTAAATCTGTTTTGTTTTTAAGACTGTTTGGATATCTTGTTCTGTATTTTGCTGTTTATCTATTTTACCTATTTTAAAGTAAATACATATATTTTAAAAACAGAAACTGCCTGATGTGCCTTGAAACTTCTTTTTATATAAGTGAAGCTTAGATGGTTATATTTGACACTGTGCATGGGCTTACTGTGATACCAAACTGGAAAACAGGTCAGAGTTCTCTAGGTCTTGCAGAGTTCTAAGGGTTCATTTTGAAGTACCTGGTTAGGTGCCCCAGGCAAAGATATCTGGCCCCCTGAAGACAGAATTATCTGAGCCTGACAATTGGGTATGCTAGCAAGGGGTTATCAGTTTGAATCACTCCAGAACTTGGGACTAAGGTCACTTGAACCCACAAAACAGACAAGAGGGTTACCTTGTTCTGTTAAACTGTTCACAATTCTATGCTCAGAGGTTGGCACTTTGGGAGTAGAGGGCTGACCTGCTGAATTGGTTTGTGACAACTATTATATCTAGTTTGTCTCCAAGCATGCAGAGCATTTTCTCCTCATAAATATGAGGAATTTAACTGGTCCATTTGGGCCTGGATATCCTCAGACAGTCTGCTGTTGGCTGATAGTACCTGATCTTTAAGGGACAGAGGCACTCCATTTGTCTGGGCAGAGTTTGAGCAGATATTGGCAGATGACATCCTTTTGGTGGTTTCTGGACTGCATTCCATTTTTTGTATGCTGGAGCTTGGGTTGAACCAGCTTCTTTTATAGTGCTGGAATTTGCTCAGTCGTATTGTTGTGGAGATCATTAGGTGTTCCCTTGGGAAGGGATTTTTCCAACTGCATTGAAAAGGACAGTGGTTAAGACCATTCCTAAGAAATCTTCTCTGCACCCTGATGATCTGCCTAACTACAGGCCAGTCTTGAACCTTCCCTTTTTTGGAAAGTTGATAAAGAAGGTGGTGGTAGTGCAGCTGGATCAACACCTGGAGAAATATGACATCTATGAGCAGCCTTTCCAGTCTAGTTGTTGGCCTTGCCGTAGTATGGAAACTGCTCTGGTCAGGTCACACCATTATTTCCTTCTATCAAGGAATAGCAGACATGTTTCCATCCTTGTCCTGTTTGACCTTTCTTTGACCTTTTGAGATGGTGGATCATGGATGTGCTGTTGGCTCATTTGAGGCATTATGTAGGACTTGCAGGTCTGGTGTTGTGTTGGTTTGAGTCCTACATGTCTGGCAGGGTGCAGCAGGTGGCACTTAGCTTTTACATTGAGCAGTGCTGCACTGTGCTGTGGTGTTTCTCGGGGGTTGATTCTAGCTCCTATGTTGTTTGCTGTGTACATGTTGCCATTGGAGGAGATCATTAGATGCTCCAGCTTGAGTTTTCATTGTTATGCTGATGATACCCAGCTAGATGTGTTTTGTATCCCTGATGATGGTACAGTTGTTTTAGAATTGAGTGAGTGTCTTAGGGAAATTCAGGTATGGATGGCAGCCAGCTGGCTTAGATTAAATCCACTGAAGACAGAGGTATTACTGGTGGAGCTGAATCAGCTGGGTTCAGCAGCAGTGAGAAGTATCACCATCCTACTTTCATTGGATGGTGTAACATTTGGAGCTGCAGATAGAGTGGTGAATCTGGGGGTCACTGTGGACTCTGAACTGACCTTAGAATCTATCATGTGTCAGCTGTTGTCCACAGTAGCATATGCAATCTGTGAAAAGTCTCCCAAATCAAGCCCTGTCTTGAACTGACTGACCTAGTAACACTGGTGCATGCCCTAGTCAAGTCAAGGTTGGATTACTGTAATGCACTTTACCTTAGCTTGCCCATGAGGTTGCTGTGTCATTTGCAGATAGTCCAGAATGTGGCAGACCAGCTGTTTGCTGGGTCTTCTCAGTTTCAGCATATCACGCTGGTTCTCTATGTTCTTCATTGGTTGCCAGTGTGGTGGTGCATCAACTTTAAGGTCTGCCTATTAATATATAGGGCCCTGCATGGTCTGGGTCCAGGATACCTGAAAGATGTTCTGGTACTATAGTCTTTCCTATGGAATAAGGCATATGGGGATGGTGTTGTCATGAATTGATGTTATTTGTTTTAGTGATTTTATCATGATGTTTTATTGAGAATTGATTTTAAATATGTACTGTGCCTTGGCTTTCTGAAAGGCGCACTATAAATAAAGATTATTATTATTATTATCATTACCTTATGATCCTGCCCACTCTCTCTGGTCAGTGAAGGCTGACCTCTGTTCTTTGATCCTGTTTGAAATCCTCAGGTGATAGGGTATTTGGAGTGGTGGCCCCAATTCTATGGAACTCTCTTCCCCAGGAGGTGAGGGGTGCTCCTTCACTTGCCATTTTCAAAAAAGTCTTTGATAACTCATCTTTTTACACTGAGTTTTGGGTCTGGCACTGCTATTTGATCCTTTTGAGATTTTATATTTAGTGCTGTTTATTGATTTTAATTAGGTTAATTGTCTCTGCTGGACACATTCTGATGCATCCAGAGTCCCTGGAGTGCTGTATAAATAAAATTACCTTGCCTTGAAATGTGCATTTGTATCCATGGCTACAGGAGCACTGAACCTGGATGATGGATGTCATTTGTGTCATCTGAAAGTAGTTGTATATGTTTGTCATACCTGATGATGGTTGTCTGTGGTTGTTTGTGTGGTCTTGTCCTTCTGGTGCTGGGGGGGGGGGGGGGGATAGGTTTGAAAACCCTAATGTCACATTTCCCTACTTTTGTGGCATTAAGTTGAACCATATGTGGTGCATTAACACAGTACATTGCAATGAATGTCCTTTATTTTTGAGAAAGTCAGTAAAATGAAATTACAATGGAACTTTTGGCAACAGATACAGATTCACAGTGCAAGATCTACACAGCCACTTCTGACTGCAGATGGAAAAAGTACTTCAAGCTAAATATACAGTCTACTAATATAGATTCCAAACGAGGAAAGTAGGGAAATGTACAAATCAGGAGAACAAAATCACTCTACAATTGATTAAAATAGATATAGATGAAACTTTTCACTGTAACATGTACTATGACCAGGACAACGCCTTTTCCTGCCAATGATTTTTTTTGTTTCTATGTCACTGGATGTTGGTGTGATGGGAGTAGTGTATCACTGCAAATAAGACAGAATACATGGCATAGTAGCACTGTGCCAAGACACATATTCATGCACTACTACCAGTGTTGTCCCTCTTGCTCATGGTTCATCCTATACCATGAGGCCAGATTCTGTGCTGAGGATTTCCTCAGATGGTCTTCTATTTTTTTGCCCCATTTGTACGGCTGACCCTCCCCAACTCCATGAGGACTTGGTAAAAAAACTAAATCAGTTCAAAACTGGAATATGCATACTACTGCCATATACCAGACTGTACCTCATCACCGTCATAATTGCTCAGACTTGCTGGAGTCTAAGCTGGCTCACTGGAGAGGCAATCGTTATCCAGTAGAATGGTTACCACAACCTGCTAAATTCACATCCTCACTGGAATCCATTCTAGTGTGCTCAGTGGGAATTCAGGACTGGTAGAGTGGGCATTCTGGTGGATCACACAAGATGTTCCAGTGGATCAGGGCATTTTCCTGCTCATATGGTATGACAACATGATGTGGCAGCCATTCCAATGGTTGGAGAGGTATTGTGTCTTGCACTGGCAACAGTACAAAAATGGAAACTATGCCAGTGCCAGTTTATTGAAATGTTGTAGTTTACTATGCCATATACACTCAGGGATAAAAAAAAAATTTCCACTTATCTACTCATCCTGCAGTGTCTATGGTGACAGAGTGATGCTTGGTTTTGGCAAACATGCATATTTATTTATTTTATTTATTTGAACACTGGTAACCAGGATGGGCACACCAAGCCAAGGCTTGTTTTCAGGTGTGACCCAGGGAAAAAGGAAAGGGATTTTCAAAAGTTCTGCATTTTTTTATTTATTGCTGTATTGTGCTTTCAGAGTACCAGTAACATTATCAAGCTGAGTGATTGGGATGGGTGAGCTGCTATACCTTAGCCTACTTGAATGGTGAGTAGTGAGTGTGGGGGCAACCCCCTTACAAAATATGCTATAACCTAATACCAAGTAGAGCTCCATAGCCATGGCTCAGTCAGCTCTTGAAAGTTACTTGTAGGTTAGAATAAACTGCAGTCCCCCCATCTGTCCCTGATTTGCAAGCCACACCAACACCAAGTCAGTCAGTAATGATATGCTTGCTAGTACAATAAGTAAAACACGTTTCCAGACTAGATTAAATAAAAAGTAAAAGCAAATATGTTTTACTCACAGAAATAATTGATTGAATGAGGAGCCAGAGGAATAGCTATGAGGGCCTATTCACGAACTGGCAGGACGTACATGCCAAAGGCACGTATCCTTTCCACACAGTTCTGCACCCATGGGAAAGGTGCACAGTAGCCATATTCATGGACAACAATTACCATGCAGCTCCCTTCCATGGCTCTGCCCCCTGGTGCTCAAGGGCTGTTTGGCAGACATGGGCAGGCATCCAATGGAATGCCCAAAACTGGTCCACCACTGACTCCCTTGTGCCCACAGAGGAACATATTAGGCAGGAGGCTGCAGTATGCCTGTGGAATCATGGCAGGTGGGTGCCCAGTTGATTAACCCTGGCCCTCCATGTGTTACCTGAGGGCTGGAGCAGTGTAATAGGGGGGGTCCACCATGCTCCAACATCTCCACTGCAGCTAGCAGCAGCATCCCAAGGGGATGCATAACATTTATGGCTGGTTTCTCCAGGTGTAGACAGTGACCCCCATGCACAGCACTCCACACCTTTGTGAACGGTGTGGAGTGCAGTCACGCCCACTGCACTGCCCCCTGGATCAGCCCTACACAGATATCCATGGCTGGTCAGGGGATGAGCTGCATACAGGATGCCCACCCCTTTTGTGCATCCTGCACAGGGGGCGCAATGGTTGCGGGGTGGCTATGCACCACAAATATGCAGCACATAGGCACGCTACACCTTAGTAAATAGGCCCCATTGTGCTTACTTTACTGGTGTTGTCACTGGTGCTGGCTGGACCTCTCTGGAGTGAGTCCCTGGACTGGTGGTGTAGACCCTCAATAAGTCCTCTTGTTCTCCTGCCCCAGCAAGGCAAATGCAAAGACCTTCCTTAAGTGACCAACCAAGGTCATTGTCTTTTCTTCATTCTCCTGGGCTCCCCACAACCCACCACCTTTCTATTTTTTAACCTTCCCTGGCTGACTCCAGTTCACCTACCATGTCTCAGTCTAGCCATGCTGTAGCTGCTGGCACCATCTCTAGTGTGCTCCACCCTCAGCAAGCCTGACTCCTGTTACCAGACCCAGTTCCTGAATGATAGGTGTAGTTGCATGGCAGTGGCAGTCACAAACTTCTCTTTTTGCTACTGTCTGGGTCACCTCACAGACCAAGTCAGTTGCATTTCAGTCAGTTTGGCATTGACTGTGGTATCTCATTGTCATCACCAACCCTTCGGTTCTACTCCAAGCCTGCCAGTGATTTTTTTTATTGCACACAGTGTGCAGTTGCGCACAGATTAAGTCATACCTTCTAGACTCCTGCCCGGCCACATAATCACACTTAGTCCCCCCCGGCCCCAACTGTCCCATACAGACCAACCGTCTCCCAGCCTTCTATGATTTTAAATGACAGTGAATATTAGAACTTCCTTACAACATACTGTATCAAACACCCCTCAGTGGTAACCCATGAACAAGGTGACTGCAATTGGGCACCTACAAAAATAGTGACCCACTTATGGCACATGTGTTTAGGTCTACCAGGCAGGGGAGATGACCAGATACAGGGTTGGGTGACATACGGTGATGGGAAGTATGCATGTATATGCACACACACTGGCAAGGGGAGAGGCAGGGGAGGGATGGTATGGGTGAGCAGCTGCTGAGCTGGTCCACTAGCATGGTGGGGAGGGTGGTTGGTTGGGAGGTGCAGGGTTTGGGTCCAGCACGGCGCATTTTTTATTTTTTTTTGCTGGGAGGCGTATTTCAATTTTTTAAGTTTTTCACCCCCCAAAATGCACACCCTGGAGTTGAGAATGCATTACTGGGGGGGTGGGGGCAGGGGGCTCAGCCCACTGCATTAAAAAAAAAATCTTGGTCTCGGGCGCCCTCTTTCTCTTTGCCATGAGTGTACATCACCAAAATTTATTTTTGGCAATGTACACTCACTGTAATGGAAATCGCTATTCTGCAATCGCCATTATGACATAGAACCCCAGTCAGTTACCTGAGATACTGGTATATCACACAGCACATGCCAGTCATAAAGAAAAGTACTCACTGATCTGTATATACAACAGTATTCATCTAACAATTTAAAACTGTGAAACTGTAACTTAATACATGAACCATATAAAAAGTCTGCTGCTTGCTCATGGTCACAGCTCCACCCGATGACTTTTGCCCTCCCACTTGCATGACATCACTCAACGTACACAAAACAAGTTTTTAAAGGAAATTTTAAAATGGCATAAGGTCTTTAAGAAGTTTCATGTTCCTAGAAACATACTAGATGAGCAGTCACAGTTTTGCAATAAGCTTAAGAGAAGGATACTGAGTTACTCACACATAAACAAGCATGGTAGGATTGAATCCAGGCTTTTGAAGGCCCTATTAAGGCCCTGCTGCTTGGGGAACATTAGCACCCTTTCAGTATAAAAATGGATTTAATATGCAGCCTTCCTGAAAATAGACTTGTGAGCCTATTTTTTCTGCAGTCACATTGATGTAGGAGGGCCCAATGATGTATGGCATAGTTTAGTTTCAGTTTCATAGTATTGGCAGACATATCAATGACAGACTTTCAGAACCAGGCTTGATTAAAGCACATGTGGGTGGGGGGAGGTAAGCTAAACAGGGTACTTATTTATATTTGGGCACTCAAGTTAGAACATAATTTGGGGAAAAAAGAGACTCATTGAACTTCTTATGCAAATTGTCACACGTTTTGCTGCTTGTTGTCATCAAATAAGAGGTGTTAGAGTAATGTCTTAGTTAATACCAACTGGATACACCAAACATGTATGCATATTGCATTCCCTAAACAAGTGGAGGCTAACACATTTGGGGAGCAGCTGACAGTGGTTGTGTGATTGACACTCCATCTTCTGTCATCTTCTCCTGCAGGGCACTGACTTTCATGAGCAACAATTGGCTGTTTGCTTTATGATCAGGCTAGTTCCTGTCCATACTCCCCACCTAAATGAACCTGTTTCTCTCTGCCTGGTGGCCACAGTCATTGCTTATTCATTCAGTCACCTGCAGCAGCACTTGATCAAGGGACTCAGCCTGGTTCACCTCCTCCCTGCATTTCTTGGTCAACTCCACGTGGTCGGATTTGACTAATGAGTGGTGCACTTTCCCTCTCTGCAAATTGGCAATAATAAAAACAAATCAATTTATGACAGAGGATTTGTTGTCTGTTTGTACTATGTGTACACCTGTGTGAAGCAGCACATTAAATGCTTAAAGGGGCATGTATCATTTTTCAGTCAGACCTGGTCAATAATCTGAAACTGAAATGAGAACCAGAGTAATTTGCTTCAGTAGTCTCAGTTGGAAAAAGGCTGCATTTTTGGTTTGTCAAAATACTATATTTAAAAAATCCATCATGATCCCGCCTCTCATCCCATATGTTCTGATAAGCAAACACCACATAATTGCTTAATGTTAAACTTTTACTTAACCTGAGCAAGACTGATAAGATTTAGTTAAATGGATAGTAAAAATCCACCCTCCCCTACCAAAAAAGTCCAGACTTCTTCAAGGCTATCTCCTCCATTGGTTCACACCTTTGTAACTATAGTTGCCAGCACTAGGACCACACAGAAACTTATGCTAGCTTGGGGGGCACCCATAATAATGTCATGTGTCAGTGTCTATATAAACATGGACAACCCCATCGCTCCTCAGTTCTTTTTCCACCTTCAATCAGCCTCATTGGGACCTGCTGAAGAGAAATTTTGTCAACTAGCCATTGCTGTTTATTCTTTTTACTTTTCTTACAAGTGATTTTGTCATCTTTCAATGCCACCAAAGTTGAAATCGCCTTTATTTCAGGATTGCAAGTGCAGAAAGAAAATTTACAAAGAAGACACACACAGATTATGTATGCTACTTGGGCTTTTCTCACAATGTAGGGACTTGTGAGATTTGCCAGAGCTTCGACCAAGCTACAAGGTGATACTGCAAGAAAGATCTAGAAAATTACCTTCTCCATAAAATATTAGCAGCCATGAAGAAGGAACAGAGCCCAAAAATCTGTAATATGCAGCAATGCTGTCTGTCAGGGAACAACCACCAAAACTGAAGGACTGAAACAGAGGTAGGTCAGCATTGTGGCCTTCTTCATTGTTTGGTCACAAGCATAAGCAGAAAGATCATTAGAAATCTGCTTTGCTGATGAGGTCCTGGTCACAGGTGAGACAAGCTAATTCTACTGCATCATCGACCGCTCCAGTGGCATTGACTGCAGCCACCGAGTGTCAATGAGACACCAAGGTCAGTGTCTGGCTTAGCCACTGCCATACCTCCTTTAGATAGTAGGATGCCATGGTCATCAGGCCAAAGCCCATCAATGACACAAGTAGTCATCTCCATCATTGACTGCTCCGGTGGTGTTGACTGCACCTCCTGAATGGTCGATGAGACACCAATGTCAGGGTCTGACATAGGCACTGCTGTAGCTACTATGGATGGTATGACATCATTGTTATCGGGCCAAGGCCCATTGTTGACGCAATTAGTCCCAGCCGCTGTTTAAGGCATCATTGACTCTCAATTTGTGCTAGCACCATTTTCAATGATGAAATGATGCATTCTGTCTGGCTTACCTAGGCAGGCAACTATCCCATTGATGGGACCCTCTGTAATTTCAAATACATTGATGCCTACTAACAGCACACCACAGCATCCTTCTGCTCAGCAGCCACTAGTGTCCCTGGTGCACACTGCAGCTCCTGTTGTTGACAGGGACATTGATGATGATGTAGAATATAATTGTATATTCTGCATCGGAGGATGCAGCTTTGCTGCTTGGTACAGACCAAATTCATTACCAGCTGAACCAGAAAGGCTGATGAGCAGTATCCAGCTCCATCCACTAAGCCTTATTATGCTACTCACAATGGCTGGTTATGATACATCTGAATCATCTAGACACATGAGTGCTTTTCTTCTTTATAAGGAATTTAGGAGGCTGGATGTTATGGGCAGATGTACGTATGCCTCTGCATCACTAGGCCTTAGAATTGCAACTGCCAGGCCCATATGATTAAATACCAAAATAACCTGTGGAAAATTGCAAAAGCTGCAGTCCAGGCTTTGCCTGAGGGCTCTGTCAAAATGAGTTACTTAATCCTTAGGCTGCCGGAAGATTTAGAACGCATAGGTTTTTAGGACAAGATAACTTGTTGGCGGCAGCCTAAGGGTTAACACTGTAACATCTGGTGCATGGTAGGTCCCCTTCTCCCAGGTGCCCATATAGATACACCCAAAGCAGTAGGAAGTGGTTGCATGGCAACACTGGTACTGCATGACTGTTTTCAGGATATACCCCCACTCCCACTGTTACATCAAGGAGTGGTTGTGTGGGGCAGACTCTCCCTGTATCTGAAACAAAAGAGGTAGATTACAGCATTGCAAATTATCAGACCCCTGACACAAACAGAGGACTGACTCTGTTTTCTGGGCATGAAGAAGGCATATCTTCATGCCAAGCTCAGACAAGCTCACAGGCAGTATGTTTACTTTGTCCCTAGGAGGAGTATTACCAGTTCAGAGTCTTGCCCTTTGGTTTGACTTCTGTGCTGTGGGTCTTCACCAACTGCTTGGCAGTAGTGACAACAGCCCATCATAGGGAAGGCCTGTATGTCTCTCTATACATGGATGACTGGCTGTTGAAAGCCTTCAGGAAGTTCCTGTCCCAGAACAGGAAGGGCGAGAGTTGTAAGGGCACATAGGCAGTAGGAAAGTAGGTGAAAAAATACATAGAGGAAGGAGACAGTAAGCATAAAAAGCAACAGGAGAGGGGATACAAAATAAGTCAAGATGGGAGTGGTGCAGTTCAATGGCTGTGGGGCAGCAGTGTTCCGAGAGACATTCTGGAGGCTGTGATGCTACCCTGTTTGCAGGCACCTCTCTGGTCTGAGGGAGGAGGTTGCCTTTCTCCAGGCTGACCTGGCTAGGATTCATGAAACCTATTCCCCCACCCTGGGACCACCAAGGCTACCACCACTACCTCAGAGGTTGCCAAAAAAAGAGGAGTGGTTGGACCAAGGTGGGCTCAGGGAGGGATGGGGTAGTGGAACAGGGCTGTGTCCCTTCAGTAGTATCTCTCCACAATTCATATGCTGTTCTGGCAAAGAGTGGTTCCTTTATGGAGGCAACTGCAGTGGAGACCAAGGAAGATGCTGGGAATCTCCACAAAGGAGACCCACAGGTGGGTGGCACGAGACCCCACAGGGAAGGAAACAACTTCTGGTGGGGGACTCAATCATTAGGGAGGTAGAAGTAGGGGAGGAAGGGGATAGGGAGGTAAGGTGCCTGCCAGGTGCCATGGCTTGGAGGGACAGGAAGCTAATTCTCAGGATCGCAGGAGCAACTGCTTGAGGGAGGGAGATGGATGTCATTGTCCACCTAGGGTCAAATGACCTGGCTGTGAATGGGATCAGATCAGTACAAGAGGAGTTTGTAGAGTTGGGGAGGGGCCTTAGAGAAGTAGCAGGTATGGTAACCTTCTTGGAGGTGCTGCCTGTCTATGGCAAGGATGATGCTAGGGTATTCCACACCATGGGATTCAATGAATGGTTGAAAACCTGGTGTGGAGCTCAGGGTTTTGGCTTCACTGGGGACTGGGGAGTCACCTGGAGGGATGCAGGCCTATATTGGTGCATTCGTCTGCATCTGTCCAGGGGAACCAGGATCCTAGGTGATAGGTTTAAATGCTTCATTGGCAAGCATTTAAACTAGCCAGGGGGAGAAGCACTGAAAAGGAGCAGAGAAATCCTAGCCTCCCCCCAACAAAACACAGGCATTAGAGAGGTAAACACCAAGGTAGAGAAGTCAGTAGGGAGCAGGATAGGGGTAAATGCTCAAAAAAGCAGTAAGGACAGGGATGGGGCTAAAAAGGGTAAGGCCATCAAAAAATGGAAGGCGATGAGTACCAATGCCCGCAGTCTGTGTTACAAGCTACCTGAACTAGTGACCTGGATGGAAGAGGGATGCCTGGATATTGTGGCAGTCACTGAAATGATAAAAGGCATCCTTAAAATGGCAGAAAAAGGGGCTATATTGATGATGGGGGACCTGAATATGCCAGATGTTAACTGGAGTACCTTTGCTGCAGGCACATCCAAGAGCAGGGTCATTCTTGATGTCTTACAGGGGGCATGCCTCAGACAGCTAGTGTTGGAACTCACTTGGGAGGGAGCAATCTTAGACCTGGTACTCTCAAATAAGGAAGGAGAAAGGATCTCAGATTTAGAAGTGGGTAGCCATCTGGGAACAAGCGACCACCAAACAGTGCAGTTCACAATAAACGCAGCCATAGAGTCAAGCCATAGAAGAAACAGAGTATTGGACTTCAGGAGGGCTGACTTTGGGAAAATGAGAGTGTGCCTCAGAAAAGCACTAGCAAATGGGCAAGGAGGGGTGGTGGAACAATGGGGAATAATCAATACAGCCATCACAGAGGCAACAAGCCTTTGTGTGAAGCAAATCAACAAAACAAAATGAAGGAAAAAAAACACCATGGTTCTCAAAAGAGGTGGAAAGGAAGGTTAAGAAGAAAAGGATACCATTCAGGAAATATAAGGAAACACAGAAGGAGCAGAACAGAAAACTTTATCAGTTAAAGCAGAAGGAAGCAGGGAATGCAGTCAGAATAACAAAGGCACAAACAGAGGAAAAGATAGCTATCTCTGTTACGAAGGGTGATAAAACTTTTTATAGGTACATTATGGAGCGAAGAAAGACCAGGGGAAGGATACAGAGACTTAATAAAGGGGAAGGAATGTGGGAAGAGGGTGACAGTGAAAAAGCAGGGATATTGAATGAATGTCTGCTCAGTATTCACAATGGAAGAGGAGGAAGAGGAGGGGGAGGTACCTAAACCAAACAAGAGAAAGACTCTGAACAGGGGGGTTGATACCAATCCATTCACAGAAGAAAGGGTTTTGAAAGAACTCTTGAAACTGAGGGCAGACAAAGCAATGGAGCCTGAAGGGATTCGCACCAGAATTCTAAAAGAACTAAGGGAAGAACTAGTAATGCCACTGACTACTCTCTTTAACAAATCATGGGAGGATGGGGTGGTAACTGAGGACTGGAGGAGGGCAGATGTGATTCCACTTCACAAAAGTGGGAGCAGGGCAGAGGCAGGAAACTACAGACCAGTTAGTTTGACCTCAGTGGTAGGGAAAATGATGGCATCACTTCTGAAGGAAAGAATTGTTGAGTACCTAGAGGCCAGTGGGGTACAGGACCCTAGGCAGCATAGTTTCACAGCAGGAAGGTCATGTCAGATGAACTTAATAGATTTCTTTGACTGGGTGACCAAAGTAGTAGACCAGGGAGGGGCTGTGGATATGGCCTACCTAGATTTTAGCAAGGCATTTGACACAGTCTCACACAAAAGATTAAAACACAAGTTAGCCAGCCTTGGAGTAGGTCCCAAGGTGGTAGCCTGGATAAAAAACCTGGCTGGACAACAGGATGCAAAGGGTAATAGTAAACGGAATCCTCAGTGAAGAAAGGAGGGAAACTAGTGGGGTACCACAGGGTTCAGTACTGGGACTGGTCCTCTTTAATGTCTTTAGAGGTGACATTGGAGAGCACCTGAAAGGAAAAGTATGTCTCTTTGCAGATGACACAAAGATCTGCAACAGGGTTGACACACAAGGTAGGGTGGAAATGATGAAAAGGGACTTGGTAAGGTTGGAGGAATGGTCAAATATATGGCAGCTCAGATTCAATGCAAATAAATGCAAGGTAATGCATCTGGTAAAACAAAAACCCAAGGGAAGAGTACACAATGGGGGGTGAGATAATAACAACAACAGAAATCGAGAAAGACCTAGAAGTAATTATATCAGATGACCTAAAGGTGGGCAAGCAATATGAGAAGGCAGTAAGGAGGGCTGGGGAGGTACTGGGATGCATAGGGAGAAGCACCAACAGTAGAAAGCAGTAAGTTGTTATCCCCCTGTACAGACAGTTGGTGAGACCCCATCTAGAGTACTGCATGCAATTCTGGATACCCCATCTCTGCAAAGACACAGACAGAGTGGAGGCTGTTCAGAGGAGGGCAACCAAAATGGTGCAAGTTCTGCACTAGAAGACATATAAGGAGAAACTAAACAGCTTAATGTGTATACCCTGAGGAAAGGAAGGAGGGAGAGGGGGACATGATAGAAATGTGAAAGTATCTCAAGGGAATTAACAAAGTACAAGAGGGTAGTATCTTTCAGAAAAAGAGATGTGCAAGAACAACAGGGCACAATTTGAAGATGGGGCATGGCTCAGAGGTAATGTTAGAAAGTATTTTTTCACAGAGAGGGTTGTGGATGCATGAAACAGCCTTCCTGAGGAGGTCGTGGAGTCAGGAACAGTGGGAGAATCCAAGAATGCATGGGACAGACATAAGGCAATTCTAGTGGGGGGTAGGAGGAAGTAATCTGTTGATTAACTAGAATCTGCAGCTTATCTATCAGGTAGGGAAATGGGCATACTGGGTGGACCAAGTGGTCCTTATCTCCCATCAAATTCTATGTTTCTATGTTTCTATTTCCAGGGAAACTCTCCTACATATGTTGTCCCAGACAAGGCACTTGTGCAATGATTTGGAAGTCACAGTACATGTGCAAAAGTCTGTGAGGACTCCATAAGAGTGACTACAGTAC
The DNA here is from genome assembly GCA_016271365.2 of Neoceratodus forsteri. NCBI lineage: Eukaryota > Metazoa > Chordata > Ceratodontiformes > Ceratodontidae > Neoceratodus > Neoceratodus forsteri. Next base: position 1,373,599,708 of record CM057456.1, read on the forward strand.
ATTGGAGCAGGCTAGGAAATAGAGAAGGGTTATGCTTTCTGTTTCTGAAAAGGAAGGTCAACCTGATTGACTCAGCACATTTGGTATACAGGAGTTTCCTAAGTTTACTGGCTGCAGCCATTGGAACAATGCCACTGGTCAGTCTTTATATGAGAATCCCTCAGTGGACACTAAGTGTCCTCTTGGCAATGGGAGTGTGGTAATGGGACCTGTCCCATGGCCTATATGTTTTAGCCAGACATCTCCCAGGTCTCCAAAATGTCTTTGCAGATAAGTTAATCAAGTCACAGTCCAAGATACACAAATGGTACCCATTGACCTCTGTAGTAAATGACCTTTTTGCAAGATGGGGTCACTCAGAGTTGGACTTTTTGCATCCCCACAGAATGCAGCACTGCAGTATTTCCTCTTGCTTGCTGTAGGGCATTGAGTTTTCTACCAAGATGGCTGCCTTTCTTTAGGAAAGGGAAATTCATATATGCATTTCCCCCAATTCCACTAATACAAAGAATGATGTTCAGGCTGCAGACAGAAAGTGCGACTCTCATCCTCATTACTCCATTATGGCCTCACCAGATATGGTTCCTAGTTCTGCAACAGATGGTAGTGGAGCCTCATGTCCCTTTACCACTGTGTATGGGTCTGTTGTCACAGGATAAGGGATTCCTGGTCCATCTGGACCTGAAATGCCTACATCTGCATTCTTGGATCCTGGGTAGATAGTGATTGTATGTATTAGGGTATATCTGAAAGTTGCTGATGTGTTTATTGCAGCTAGAAGGCCTTCTACCTGAAACATACCCATTCCCTTGAAACGGAAGCAGTTCACTCTGTGAGCTGCTTCCAGGAATTTGGACCCTTTACATGTCCAGTAAATGCTGTGCTGGAATACTTGCTGTCACTGTCAGACTCTGGTCTACAGTATTTCTCACTTAAGGTGCATTTGGCTGCTATGTATATCAGCTTTCCATGCCCCAGTGATGATCATACAGTGATCCAATTAGAGGTGACCCGTACTTTTCTGAGAGGTATTCATCATATGAAACCTCCTATCCACAATCCAGTTCCACATTCGGACTTGAATGATGTCCTTGAGAAACTTACATTGGCTCCCTTTGAGCCAGCAGTGAATTGTGGGCCTGCATTTCCTGTCATAGAAAATGTTATTTTTAGTTGTAGTCACTTCTGCTTGAAGGACGTCAGAACTTCAGTCTCTAATGTGTGTTTTCTTATTTGATTTTCCACAAAAACAGAGTTTCTTTGTGTAAGAAAGATCACGTGATGTGCGGTTGAGTGTGGATGCATCTCTTGCCTTCTCTGTCCCTGATCGTCACAAATTTCGATTGTTTTCAGTTCTTTCAAACTTAAAGCTTTAAATTCAGCACCTACCTCCCTCCCTCTAGATACTGTACCATCTGGGTCTAGTAGTACTGATCTAATCATGTAATTTGCAATCAGTGTGAAGGATGGAGGCAGAAATGCAGAATGCGCCACCACAGCATACTCCACCAGTGACGCCAGAGAAAGGATCGAAGAAAGTTAAGGCCCAGGTTTCTGTGACAACCAAATCTAATTCCTCTCCTGTGGTTATGATGGAAGAGAGATTCTTGCTAGAGTTTTCCCCAGTAAAGGCTACACTGAAAACTATTACAGAAGAGTTGAGGGCCCTACATAACATGACAGAATCTCTGGCCCAGAGAGTGGGGGATTTAGAGGCTCGAAGAAGCTCCCTGGATACTTGGCGACAAAAGGTAGACCCAGAGATTGTATTGGTCTGGCAAATGGTGACCAAACTAGAGGAAACAATAGTAGATTTGGAGGGGAGAAGCCACCACAATAATGTGGTGGTGATGGGCCTTCCAGAAAAGACAGAGGGGACCAATGCTTTTTTTTTTTTCCCCAAAAAGCTATGTGAGAAGCTGACAGGTCCTCCTCCAAATGGCCTGGCTTATGTTGTGGAGCAGGTGCAGTGCTCATTGAGGGCAATGCCGCCAGATGGAGTTCCCTCTCGACCTTTCCTGATTAAATTCCTAAATTATTTAGAGCAACAGTATCTTCTGGGAAAACTTAAAGAATTGCAGTCCATTTCCTGGGAAGGGGCAAGGATCAGGATGGCCCAGGATTTGCCTTTCCAAGTAAGGAAGAAATGGATGGCCTATCATCCTATTGTGTCTACATTCTTTGAGGCCAATATAAGATTCAGGATGAGGTATCCAGCCCAACTACAATACAGGTTCAGAATAATGGTTACTGGCAATCATTTGATACAGCAGAGCAAGCTGGAAGAGACTTGGTGAATATGTTGCCTGCTCTGTTTAAACATGGATGTTTGGGCTCTGAGACCCTCAGACAGTGAGGTCTGCTAAGTGGCAGGGACTCTGAATTTTTGTGAGTATTTTTCAGTATGTTCTGATGTCTGGATGGTGCATGGACATTGTAGATGCAGATAAGAGTATCAGTCATCATCTATGAACCCTGTTACGTTTCCACTTTATCTGCTTTCAGGACATTTGCAGGTTTCTTTTGATTTTTTTTTCATGAAGTTTGTTTGATTCAGAAAATTCTTCACTTTGCTTGGGGTGGATCGTACCCTTATTGACTGAGGGAGTGGAGCATTATTCATTAGCTGTCCTGGTCATGGACAAAAGTTGTGTCTGCTGAATAGGACTTTCCTGGTTGAATATATGGATGGGTTTTGGTTTCCTTTCCTCCTTCCTTTCAGTTAGAAGGAGGATCAGTCACTGCAAAGATTTATTGTGAATGGGCAGAGAATCTCTAAGCCTGGTGGTGCCTTCTAGAATTCTTTGTGTCTTCTGTTATGGATGCAGTATTAGGACGTTCTATGTTGTTTTACTCAGAGTGGTCCTGATCCACCCATGGGATGACATGGTCCATTCTTATTGATGCCCAGTCTCTGAAGGATGATTTTGTGTTGGAGAAAGCTCACATTTACTTCCTTGGAGGCTCCCAGTTTTTCTTGACTGGCTGGCAGTCATTTGGTTCTTTCAGGTTTACAAGTTCAAATTTCTTGGAGTTTCCTCTGGTGGAGGATGCAAATTGCTCGGACTTATTTTTTGGGACTTTGAGGAGCCACTGGATATATGCTTTTGGTACCACTTATGGTTAGTACTTGTGGAATTTGTTAGTCACTTATTTTTATATGCCACAATGAGATGACTTCTTAACAGTTTTGTATAATTTAGATTAGAGTTTTTGTTATTTTTTTGGGGAGGCAGTCTCACCCTGGGTCTAATTCTGAAAGAAGTTCAAACACTTCTAACATGGGGGGTAGGTTTACTTCATGGTTAGTAATTGGTGGGGTCTTGCTTTTCCCTTTTTTAGGTACCTCTGTGAGTTTACTTGACCGTAATATTTGTAATGGGGGGGGGCGTTCAAGGTTTGTGGAAGGGTGAGGGCATCTCTTCCATGGCACTTCATGGTTCAGGATAAAGCTGGTGTGCGGTCAGGTGGCTAGGGTGTAGTGGAGGGTTTGTTTGGGCTTCTTTTTGCAGACGGAGAGTGGTGGGGTCTGTGGAGTGGGAGTGAGAGGGTTGATGGTGGGGATCCATTGTGTTGGGATTTGTCTTTTCAGGGATTTGGGGGTTGGGGAGGGTCTCCTGGATTGCAAGGTGGCAGGGGCTTGTATTATGGGATTGAGAATAGTTCTGTTGTTTGAAGCATATGACAAGTAGTGGAGTATATAAATTTGTGTCATTGAACGTGAAGGGGGCTCAGAGTAAGCAAAACCAGGCTATGGTGCTTACCCTTCTTAAGAAACTTCAGGCAAATGTGGCTTTGATTCAGGACTCTCACATGAAAAGGGAGGATGCCCTTTTTTAGAGGAGTTGGGTAGAACAGGCTTTTGGCGGCTGGGGTGAGTATAAACAAAAGGTAGGGTCATTATTCTGAATACAAGGGGTGTTCTGTTCCAAATTCTGCAAGAATGCTGGAACAGGGAGGGGAGATTCCTATTTGTTTATAGTCGTTTGGGGATGTCTGAGGTTATTTTTCAAAAAAGAGATTACAGCTTTATTGGTCCTTGGAAAACAGGAACTGTTGGAAGGTTTGATATCTTTTATTGGACCAAGTGTCTTGTACAAAGATGGAATTGTACACAAACTTTTGGGGCCTCACAGGTCCCTACTTGGATGAGGAATAGGGTGAGAGTTCCATTTTAGCACCTGGAGCCATGACCTCTGTAGTTACCTAAGAATGGGGTTTTTCTTTGTCCTCTTGAATTTTTTATTTTCTCTCTCTTTAGTTGAGGGTTAGTGTTGGGTATTCAAGCCTCTGTGCTCTGGGAGAGTGGGTAGGGTGGAGTGGGTCTATGGGGTTTTAGGGGATGGTTAGGGTGTTCCATTTATTATACTGCATTGTGTCCTGTTATTGGTAGTTAGTAGTTGTTTGTTGTGGTATGTTTTGTCTCCTTGTGTTTCTTTTTTTTAAGTTTACTGTACGAAAGTTGAAATTGTTAATAAAGTTTCTTAAATTAAAAAAAGAGTTTATCTGTGCAAATCCTATGTTTCTACTGAAAGTAGTATCTGTATTTACACAGAATGAAACAATACACCTTACTGTTTATTACCCTAAGCGTGTCAATCAAGGTGAGGAACTGTTTCATGCTTTAGATGTACATATACTACACAGAGACTATGTGAATCACACCAAGGACTGCAGAAAGTCCTCTCAGCTTTTTGTTTCATTCATACCTGGGAAAGAGGGTGCTTCTGTCTCTAAACAGTGCTTGTCCAAATGACTGGCACATTGAATTCTATTCTGTTATAGGAAGTATGGTAAGGAAGTTCTGGATGCGGTTCATAGTCATTCCACTAGGGGAATGGCTACTTGTGTTACTTGTTTTAGGAATGTTTCAGCTGCTGACATTTATGCTGTAGCAACATGGAGTATTGTCCACACATTCACTAAACATTACAGTCTGGACATAATCTATTGTAGATGTGCTGGTTTCAGGCTTGCTGTAGTGCAAGGCCTGATATCGTGAAAATATTTCAGACTGTAACCACCTCTCAGTTAGTGGTTGGGACTGCTTGGGAATTGTTACAAAGGTGTGGACTAATGGTGGAGAGAGCCTTGAAGAAGATATAACAGTTACATACTTACCATAACAGTAGATCTTCAAGCGACTCTTCTCCATTACTTCATGGTATTCCTCCCTCCATTCCAGGGAGGGTTGCATCAGATATTGAGCAACTGAACCGAATATATATGCATTATATATCCAGCTCTATATCTCATCTTGTATGCCTGGGCTAGTTTTATCTCCTGTTTCCCCATGGATGGTGGTCCTCTGAGTCCAATCTTCGGTGGGGAACTGAGAAGTGATCGGGCCCCCAATGTTTATATAGATACTGACACATGATGTTTTGGGTGTTCCCTGGCTAGCAAACATTTCTGCGTCATCCTAGTGCCTGGCAGCTATAGTTCCAAAGGTGTGAACTAATGGAGGATAGCCTCTTGAAGATCTAGTGTTACAAGAAGATCCACTGTTATGGTAGGTACATAACTGTTCTTTTGCATCACAAATTCACGAAAGGGTTAAAAAATACACAATGTATGTGATATCCAAACACAGGTATGCAGTGTATGTTTCTACTTGAATTCCATCACTGTCTGTAGATCCACTTCACAACCAGAGATTAAAGAATTTATCCAGAATACAGTAATTTCTTCATAATTTCACCCCAGTTCATGAAACAAGGTTGTGGAAGCTACCACACAACAATGCCAGACCCCTGAACTTCTGTATTTTGTGAGGAGGTTCCAGTCTGAGTGAGTAGAAGAAATTATACTGTTCCGGTGCCTTTAAAATCCAGGTATGTTACTATAGGATGGTGTTTTTTCTACCTTGTTAAATAATATATTGGACTAGCTACAGCATATACATACCTTGTTGTGCATGTCCAGAACTTGCCATACAAAGATAATTAATTCCAGCTCTTCTAAATCCAGTTTAGCCCCATTTGAATCAACTGTTGCCCCAAAGAACACCATCAGAGATTTACCATGTGAAGCCATTATGACCACAGAGGGACTCAACTATAATCAGGCACACGGATCAAATAAAACAAAAATGAACTGTTTGACTGCAGGTAAAAAAAACAAACAAAAAAAAAAAACTTTTATGTGTTTCAGTTTATCAACCCTGTCCTGTAAATTCCACTCTTGCACATCTATTGGCACTGCACTGCCCTGCGGTATAGCTCCAATTAAACTCCTGATGTACTTGCTCATGACTCTCATCTTCACCCTGCCTAGCCAATCCATGTCAAGTAGCAACTGTTATGTCCAAAAAGTGCTGCATTATATCAACATCCCCAACTCAACCTCCTCACCAGCTCACTCAGAAGTCACTGGCAGCCCCCTTCACTCTGACCAGACACAATTCCTAAATACCAGTGTATACCCTATCCTTCCTCCTACCTCTAAAATGCTCATGCTAGTCTGAAAATCCACAAAGACGTGCCTGAAGGCAGTAGCATCTCCTTTTCCCATAAGTATCTCAGGACTCTAGCAACAAGGATAATATGGTTATTGCTGCTCCTCTCGGGCAATATCCACCCAAACCCAGGGCCAGTTGCAGCTGGAACACACACCCCTAAGAAGTAGGGTATTCTCTCTATTGCATCCATCAATATATATGCAGCCTACTAGTTACATTTAACTTGCTGGAAGTATGGGTAGCTCAGCACAAGCCAGACATGCTCTCTGTGGTCAAAACCTTCCTCACATCAAGAACTCCAGACTCTGATATCCAGCTCAATGGGTACTCCTTATTTAGACTAGATTGTATGGAAAAAAGGGGTGGGGGTAGTGTAATCTAAATTAAAGAACAGCTCCAGGGCTATGCTCTCCCTCCCATTAAAACAGGAACTAATGTCCAAATCCAGCCAATTAAAATCAACCTTGGTGCCCATGGCAAGGGAATAACTGTCACCTCAGTCTGTATGCCCTCCAAACAGCAGGCTGAAGGATTAAGAGAAATCCAAGATTACCTATCAGACCACCACAGAAACTCAGACACCATAGTACTGGGAGACTTCAATATTAACTGGTTGTCCAGCACCACCACTCCCTACAGAGATGCTATAACAGCTTTAGACTACACACAGCTTGTAGCCTTCCCCATACATACCAGCTATGGTACAGAGACCTCTACCTTGCTAAGCTGGTTGCTCACCAACCATCCAGACCATATTACTAGTGTACAGGTCCTTGTCGATGCAATAAGTGACCACTCCCATTCTCAGTACATGGGCAAGCAAGGTGCCCAAGCCCCATACTAAGGTGGCAACGTTACACTTCTTAAGAAAGGGACAACTAGATCCCCTGAGACAATATCTCGATATGCTAAACTGGTCCACTATCTGCTCCGCTGTTGATGTCAATGCTGCTCTAGACTCCTTCATAAAATTGTTTAATGCTGCATGTGACATCTATGCCACTACCACCAAAAGAAAGATTAAAGGCCAACAAAAATCCTGGATAACACCCTCACTCATTGCCCAGATGAATGCTAGAGACCATCTGTGGGAAAAGGCAAGAAGGTCAAGTTCCAACAGTGATCTGCAAAACTACAAATGGACTTGCAACTTCTGTACCCAGGCCATTCACTTAGCTAAAAGACAACACTTCAGGTCTGAGCTTGTCAATTCCTGGGGTGATGGTCGTAATTTCTGGGCAAACATCAAGGCCCTCAGGGGCACACCCAACAAATTGCCACCAACTATGCTTAATATCAATGGGACATTAACCCGGGATCTCAAGTCCATTGCAGACACATTTAACAAGGCTTTTACTGACCTAAGCGGTGTTCTCCCAAGTAACTATTTAGAACCTCTCAGCCACAGACAAAACAACTCCACTGACCCCCCCGTCCAGCTTCCCCCCTTTCTACCTTTGCATCATCTAAAAGGCTGTTGCAAAAAAATACCTGCTAAAAGTGATAGGAAAAAGCAGATATAATGAGGACTGCCTCGACCTGAAACTCATCACCCTCATCATTGATGAAATTGTTGCTCCTCTAACAAGAATCCTTAACCTCTCTTTAGCTACTGGTCAATTCCCAAAAATATAGAAATCTGCTGTTGTCACCCCAGTCTTTAAAAATGGTGACAAGGCCTCCATACAAACTACTGGCTGATTTCCATATTGCCCAGTTTCTAAAGCCCTAGAAAGACTTGTATACGATTAGTTAATTAATCACATATATAAATACCAACTACAGTGCAAGGAGCAACATGGTTTCAGAAAGCAACATAGTACCTCCTCAGCACTGGTAGAGTTCATGGGGTTCATCCATGACTCACTTGATTGGGGGCATTTAGTGGGGGCCACCTTTATTGACCTTACTAAGGCCTTTGATGTGGTGAATCATGAGCTCCTGCTTGCCCAACTAAGTGCTGCCACTGTGTCCTCAAAATCTCTGGCCTGGTTTGGAGGCTACCTCTCTGACTGCTATCAACAGTTGAGAATTGGACTCACCTTCCCCAAAAAGCACAATGTAAATACTGGGGTACCTCAAGGGTCAATCTTAGGCCCACTCTTGTTCAGCCTCTTCTTAAACCATCTTCCTCAACTCTGCCATGACCATATCCTGCTCTATGCAGATGATGCGGTCCTCTTTTCAAGCCACCAGAACACAGTAACACTTGAACAAAACATGCAAAGTGAATTTACCAGAGTGGAGGACTGGTTCGTCGACCTGCACCTTTTTGCTCAACTACAAAAAAACCAAAACCATGTTGTTTGCATCATTGCACAACAAACTTAAATCAGCTAAACTTGTCATTTGCAACAACCAAAATGACATCCTTGATATGGTCAACAATTTCAAATACTTAGGTGATACAAATACAGGTCTTGTGGAAACTTATCATTTCCACATGTTGGATACAAGCTGACTCATTTGCTAAATCACATACTGCGTCCCTCTGGTGAGAGGGCTAACTGGGAGTAAAGAAGGTAACAGAGTGTTGGTGGTATTCACACGTTGCATCCCTCTGGTGAGAGGGTGGATTTGAGCACTGTGTTTTACTTCTTGATTCAAAGCGTCTCTCTGGTGAGAGAGACAATAAGATTTTCTGGTATACTCTGACATTTTTAGCGTCCCTCTGGTGAGAGGGCTGTCTGTGTTGCCGTGACTAGAAATATACCTGAGAAACAGGGCTCGAGTGGAGTATATGTCTGTGGAGGTATATTGACAGTGGAGGGCTTCAAACTACACTGGTGACTTAGTGTTAGAAGTACCGGAGCAAGGGTGCAGCTCCCGAACTAGAAGACCACCGCATGAGGTGGCAGTAATTTTATTTATTTTAATTTAGTCACAGTTTGGTTTGAGTTGCGTTATACATTGAGCAGGAAGTGAGTCACACAGACTTCCTGCTCCACTCCCATATATCTGATGCTCCTAGCGAGCGGGGCGATAGATCTTGTGGAAACTTATCATTTCCACACGTTGGATACAAGCTGACTTATTTGCTAAATCACATACTGCGTCCATCTGGTGAGAGGGCTAACCGGGAGTAAAGAAGGTAACAAAGTGTTGTTGGTATTCACACATTGCATCCCTCTGGTGAGAGGGTGGATTTGAGCAATGTGTTTTACTTCTTGATTCAAAGCATCTCTCTGGTGAGAGAGACAATAAGATTTCTGGTATTCTCCGACATTTTTAGCGTCCCTCTGGTGAGAGGGCTGTCTGTGTTGCCATGACTAGAAATATACCTGAGAAACAGGGCTCGAGTGGAGTATATGTCTGTGGAGGTATATTGACAGTGGAGGGCTTCAAACTACACTGGTGACTTAGTGTTAGAAGTATCGGAGCAAGGGTGCAGCTCCCAAACTAGAAGACCACCGCATGAGGTGGCAGTAATTTTATTTATTTTAATTTAGTCACAGTTCGGTTTGAGTTGCGTTATACATTGAGCAGGAAGTGAGTCACACAGACTTCCTGCTCCACTCCAATATCTGACGTTCCTAGTGAGCGGGGCGAGCTTGAGCAGGGCACCGCGGTGCTGCGCGCGGAGACGCGTGCAGAGACACGTGCATCCAGCACGTGTCAGCTGTGTCTGCTGGGGAGGCTGGGGAACTGGGACCAACAAATAGTTACACCACCAATTCTAATTCAGTAAATAGTATCGAGACTATACCTATAAAAAATGGAAGATAACTATACTAAATGTTTAGAATGCTGCATGTATTGCAAAGGTACACTTGGAGATACTTATATTTGTGATAAATGTATGCTTCTTAAAACACTTCAAGAAGAAATAGCAAGGTTATTAAATGGAACCCAGGTGTCTGAAGATATTGAGAAATTAGAAGGTTTTATAGATGAAATGGTCGAGCAGCTTGATATTACTCAGCACATCCCCCCCCCCGCAATGAAGTCTCCCCCATTATTAATCAGGTTCACAATTTGTCCAATACCAACAATGATGACTGGGCTTTTGTTTCTAAACACGCTAAAAAAAAAAAAGAGAGGTGGGCAGGTCTTTAATAGTGCACCTATCTCACTTTTAACAGATATGAGCACCTGGCTGACCTAGAAATTAATTCAGAACAACAGCTTGCCTTAGAAACGCAACTAGAACCCACTACTGTTACTAGTCCTATAGTTAAAAAACAGATACTTGTAACAACAAATCAAAACAAAAAAAACATAATGCAAACTCAAATGAAAAGTGTGCCAAAAGATCTAATTTTACAAGATCTCCAAACTGAACAGCAATTTTTAACTTTATCTGATCATACATCAACCCACCCTTCACCCATTTCTGTCCCCCCCAAACAGGTATTGGTATTAGGGGATTCTATAATTAAACATATAGTCAGAACCATATGTAATGCTGATAAAGAAAACCGTACATGCTCTAGTTTCAGAGATGTAAGGGTGGCAGATATCACTAGAATGGTACCTGACATTCTCAAACAAGCAGGAACAAATCCTTTGGTTGTGATCCATGCAGGTACAAATGACATAAATAGTTCTGAATTATTACACCTGCAACAGGATATTGTGGTACTAAACAACTTATTGGTTGAAGCTGGCTGTATAGTGTGCTTTTCGGAAATATTACTAGTCCCCAGAGCTACACCTGCTATTACCCAGAAAATTAAATCTATAAATGAATGGCTAAGGAAATGGTGCTTCTCACAAAATATTCCGTGTATTACACATTGGGAGAATTTTCATGATAGAAACTCTTTGTTCTGTTGGGATGGACTGCACCTTAGTCAAAGGGGTAGCTCCTTATTGGGGAAGAATTTCACAACTGTTATAAATCAGAATTTAAACTAAAAATGACGGGGGAGAATGGGACATGGCCCAAGTCTCTAAAATTCAACTCAGCAACTTCATCCGACAATACATGCAAATTTCTTAGCCTAAATGCAAGGTCACTTAATCTACTCAAACTGGGGGAATTGGAGGCAAAATGCAACATTTTGAATTTGGGTGTTATTGCAGTGACAGAAACTTGGTGGGATTCTGCATCCATATGTTCTAGAAATATCCCCAACTACAAACTTTACTATAAAACCGACTAGATAAACAGGGTGGTGGAGTATGTATCTATGTTAGAAATGACATCCCTTCTTATGAACTTCATCTTCCATCTTCAACTGAAAATTTATGGGTTAATATTCAATTAAAAAATCAGTCACATATCACTATAGGAAACTGTTATAGACCCCCCTCAGCAAACCTGGACTACACCACTGATCTCCTTAAAGAAATTCCCATATTAGCAGATAAAGGAGATGTAATCATCTTGGATGATTTCAATATGCCGTCAATCAATTGGAATACTCTAGCTGGTCACACCAATATTGAAAATACTTGATAAATATCATTATGGAGGCAGGGCTTGAGCAAATTGTCAAGGAACCCACAAGGGGTCAAAATATTTTAGACCTGATTCTCACCAATATTGAACAAAAAATAGATAATTTTCATATTGGTGACCCCCTTGGGAATAGTGATCATTCCTCTCTTCTATTTGAAATTCCCTTTGAATTTGCACCCCCTAGAGGGCACCGACTTATGAAAAATTACAACAAAGCTAACTTCTTAGCTATCAATAAAGAAATAGCAAATATAAATTGGGAAACCTTACTCTCTAAATTATCAACTGAGGAGGCTTGGAATTAATTTAAATATATAGTTAATTTAGAGAATCGGTATATACCCAATAAAAACATTTTTAATAACAAAGGGAAGGTTCCAGTATGGTTCAATAAAGCCATCAAATCTCAAATCAAACTTAAAACTAAACTGCTTAGAAAATTAAAAACTAGTTCACATCCCAACAAAGACATATCTTTAACCAAATATCGAATAGCAAACAAAACATTGAAAAACATGATAAGAGCAGCCAAAGTCAAATTGGAATTTAAATTAGCCCATACCAAAGACTGTCATAAGTCACTTTATTCCTACTTAAATAATAAAAAAGGTAACGCTAGGGAAATTGGTCCAATATTCAATATAGGAATTAAATGTGAGTCAGATATCATTACTGCAAATCTTTTTAATAAATATTTTTGTTCAGTCTTTTCCCCCACTGACAATAGGGTTCATAGAACCACTCAATCTTCACCTTATTCAACTACTCACAAAATCAATATGACTAACATTCAGCTAGCGATTGGTAAACTAAAATCAACCACAAGCCCTGGCCCTGATAATATCCACCCAAAATTTCTTAAGGCAACCTCCCAGTACATCTCCCTTCCTTTGTTAATCATCTTTAATAAATCACTACAGGAAAGTTGAATACCAAATGATTGGCATACAGCTACTGTTACACCAATATTTAAGAAAGGAAATAGAGGCAATGTTGAAAATTATCGTCCCATTAGTTTAACCTCTGTTGTGGGAAAACTCATGGAGAGAATAATCAAAGAGAAGCCAGAGGATGAGATTACAACTTTAGGTATAGCTGACTTAACTCAACATGGCTTTATGCCAGGTCACTCGTGTATCACAAATTTAATTGCTTTCTATAATATAATCAGTGGATACCTTGATAAGGGTATTCCTACAGATGTAATACAACTTGATTTCAGTAAGGCATTCGACAAGGTACCGCATACTAAACTTCTACAGAAATTAAAAACATTTGGTCTATCAATGTACCTCGTTGACTGGATATCTGACTGGCTCACATGTAGGACCCAAAAGGTTAAATTTAATAATATACTATCTGACTGGGGCTTGGTGACGGAGTGGGGTCCCTCAGGATTTGGTATTGGGACCCACTCTGTTTAATTTATTTATCAGCGATATGCAAGCTGGACCATATAACTATCTCTCAAAGTTTGCGGATGACACCAAACTGGGAGGTAAAGTAAACAACCTTAATAACTTGGAAGCTTTAGTTGCCGATTTAGGGAAAATAGAAAAATGGGCAAATGAGAACAGAATGTTTTTCAATCATGAAAAATGTGTGGTTCTTCACTTTGGAAGAAATAATCCAATGAATAATTACTATCTTAATAATATTAAACTCAGAACATCAAGCTGTGAAAAAGATTTGGGGATTCTAATAAATAATAAACTCACATCCAGGGAACATTGCTTAAAAACAGCCAAGATGACAAACGATCTTTTGAAACAAATCAAACGTACCTTTGTAACCTGTACTGAACAATGTATTATTCCTTTGTATAGGACTTTTATAAGACCTTATATGGATTATGGGTCCCAATTCTGGAATCCATACCTTAAGGGTGACATATCTTGCCTGGAACATATCCAGAGAAGAGCAACTAAAATAGTTCCAACCCTCAAACATCTTGACTATATAACAAGACTGAAACATACTGTTCTACACTCTTTAGAACTTAGGAGAAAAAAAGGTGATTTATTATTGATTTATAAAATATGTCAATCACCCACTTTAATGACCCAATGTGGACTTGTTTATTCATCAAGAAAAATAGTCCCTAGACTACATAATAAACAGTTAGAACTACAACCTTTTCGTACTAACAAGAGGGGACATTTCTTCAACATACGAGCAGCAAAATTGTGGAACACCTTGCCCAAAGAATTAATCTCCAAACCTAATTTCAATGCTTTTAAATATAACTTGGATCTGTGGATAAGGGAGAACTTATAATAGGTTATAATGTCCTACAATAATGTGGGGGACAATCTCGATGGGCCTCGGCCTCCTTTTGTCCCTAAAACCAAGTAATACCAAGTAATAGGTGTCATGCTGGACAGCTCCCTATCGTATACATGCTCCACATAGACTCTATTAAAATCCACCAATAGAAAACTAGGGTAGCTGTACCAGCACGGGCATTGTCTCTCCAAAGAAGCACTAAAACTTGCCTTAATCAGCTCTGTTGTCTCCATTATTGAATACAGCCTGATCGTATACTGTGTGGCCTCTGATACGGTCCTCAAAAGAATTGCCACATCTCTCAATAAAGCCTGCAGGCTTTTCCTGGATGTCCTACGCCTAACCCACACCTGTGACCTTTATTCCCTCATGGGCTGGCTTGATCTGGATCATAGGATAACTTGCCAACTCTGACTCCTTAACAAAAAGTCCACACTTGGTATTTCACCCCCTGGTGTCCAGAGTCTTGTAACACCTGGAGTACCTAAAAGGCAGACTCATGGTTCACGTAACAACCCCTACAAAGTCCAGTTCTTATGTACTTCCCAGTGGTCCTTTGGTTACCTCACCACCCCACCTGCTTAACTCCCAGCAGAAACTCAAATTGGACCATTTAAATCTAAGATTCGCACGCGTCTTGCTAGCCAAATGTACTGTTCCTGCACCACCTAGTATAGACTCCTGACTCCAGCACAAGCTCTGACCACCCTCTGCACTTATCTGCTCCTCGTCTGCCTTATGCACTTCCACCTCCACCCACACCATCCTGCCCTACCTAATCCCTCCCCCAATAAGTTATATTAACCGCCCCTGCCCATATAACATTACCCTCATACTGAAGGAGCTGCATTGACCACTCCTGCAACTTATCTCCTCCTTGCATGCCATATGCACCCCTATCTCCACACCAGACCTCCTGCCTACCTTATGTGTCTCTATCCCCACCCTCAGTCATCTTGTCCTACCAACTCCTACCCCCTTCCTGTCCCTGTCTGCACTGTTCTGCCCCACAACCCTCACTCAGCCTCCTCCCATATCTCTACCTGTTTCCATCATCCCTACACCCCTAACCTACTTTAAGCCTCTTTTTTTTCTACCTCCCACTATCCTCCCTTCCTTCTTCCAAGCTTCCTACATCTAACTTAACAACCATCCCTGCCCCTCTCCTTGACAGTGGGCCCACCTATGTTGGGCTCTGCCTCTCATTGCCTATCTCCTGCTATTCCTTCCTGAATTCCTGCTGATAGCTTGTTCGACAGTTTTGCTGCAGCTTACCTGTTCTGTAATCTCATTTCCTCTAATTGAATCCCTTAACTTGCCTATTGTAAATCATCATGTTTCTGTTGTTAACCAATGCTTATTGTAATTCCACCTTTAATGTATTTTATCCCAACATTTGATTATCTGTTGTGTTACTCTACTGTTTGTTTGACGTGGAGCCTTTGGAAACAAGCTTCTAGCTCAAAGGTTTTAATTTGAGATTTGAAATAAATAAATAAATAAAAATAACTCACCCATCATCAGAAAAAAAAAAAAAAAAACTTTTTGCTTTGAGTTTCCCGATTTTCGCCAACCTCTGCTTCAGTTTAACAGACAGGATGACTCCCAATGACCTCCCTATTTTCGCCACCTCGGCTTCAGTTAAACATGGGATGACTGGCAGATTAATATAAAAAAAAACATTTTTCACTCAGGGTCAGTCTGTTTCTCTCCATCATCCATAACCATACTGATGCTTTTCTTTAACCTGACTTTTTATACTATATGCTGATGGTTTTCTTTATTAGATTACTGGAAGGTTAAAATAAAAAAAAAGCAGAAGACAACATTTTGTGAAGTGGGAAGTCAAGAAGCAATCAAGAGGATAGAAGGCTTAACTATCAGGAAGCAAATGGAAACACAAACATGACTGTTAGGTACAGAAATACCATTTAAATATAAACCAAAAACTACAATAACCAAAACATGCACTACAGAATTGTACTACCCTTTTTGCCAGTAACTTTCTGCTTAGGATATCATTCAGTTTAATAACTTTCTGCTTAAATAATACAGGGGGATTTGATTTGGAGTTTATCATATGATGTTTAAAACACTACATAACAAGGTAGTTGGCATGCCAATGGTTTAATTGGTATGATGAATACTGTTTAGAAATCTTTTTATGTGTGAGCAAAAGAATTATTTTGTTACACATTAATGATGTGTGCCCAAAGACTTCTTGGCTTATGACCATAAAATTGGAAACCCTTTTTAGCTGAGTACCTAGAAAAGGCACTTCTGGGCCATTTTTCAAAAACTAGTGCCAGAATCTACCTAAAAAGTACCATTTACCTAGGTTCAGTGTTTTTTTTTAATTCAAAATTTTAATGTATTTTCCTAAATAAGATGGCAACCCTAGCGACCTAAACATATTTATTCATGACCTAAAATTGGGTTGTGAAAGAAGAACTATTTGGTCCTATCAGAAGGATAACTCATAAGACTTACTAAGCATTCTCAGAAACCAAATTTAAAATCACATAACTCTAGAACCAATATTTTTTTTTTTCAGGAAACCTTCAAAATGCACCCCCCTGGGACAAGTCACTTCTACCCTAAAAACTTGTAACAAAATTCCAGATCATATTTGCTGTCAAAGAGCGCATAGAACTGGCCAAAAAGTGAGGTTTCAAGGTTTGTTAATGTTCTGTATCTCCTTTTTTATTTTCATTTCATTTTTTTTTATTTTTAAACTGGTAAGGAGGTGGACATAAATGCCTTTTTTCACAGTCACTAGTATACGCAAAACATTAATACAAGAGACAAACAGAAAAATATACAAGCACATTATTTAAAACATGTACATTCAGATCTTCATCAACATGTTAGATAGTTGAGATTTAAAAATAGTAAGCTTGTTACCCTGCATCAAATATTCTGCAGTTTGTGGGGAAAAAATAACTGCTTTAAATTTAAATGATCTCTATCCAAAACTAGACACAAATAGTGGCATTGCAAAGACAAATTTAGCTTGAGATCTAGTAAAGAAATTATTGTAACATTTGGGGAAAACTCTGTAATGGACTCTGGTGTAAAACCTAAACAAATAGTGTGCAAAAGGAATGACACCTTAATTCAATTTGTCCTTTACAGATAGTTAACCAAATTCCCTGTATAGAGCGCAATGGTGAGTTGATTTGGGCAATCCAGTGTCAGATCTACATATGCCATTGTACATAGGCCCAGATATTCAAAAGGGTTGCGGCATGCGCAATAGCGATGTGCCAGCGCAAGTCCGAAAATGCACCATTCTGTGATATTCTGTGGGAGGCAGATGCGCCCCCCAAATCACACTGCACAAGAGTACAATGATAATGAATGCATGCACAACTGAAGGGGGAGGAACCATGCATAAATGGCACAGTGCGATATTCAACAACATGCGCCATGCGTAATAGGGGAGCAAGCGGAAGTTGCGCGATAGCAGAAATGAGCCAAAATAAAAAGGAACAAGAGAGAGGCACAAGAATGCTACAGGAAAGGCACATGTAGCTGAACCATAGGCAGCCACACAAGCCACACACACACACACACAGGGCAGGACAGAGACAGAGCACCTGGAACCCCCAGGAACAGGGAAGGTGTGGGGAGCCACAGCCATAGTGCAGTGCAAAAGGGGGAAGTGCCACACAGCACTGAGGCCACCACAGGAAGGTGTTCCTGGTGCAGGGGAAGTAGCAGCAAGGACAGTGGGGGAACACAGAAACAGCTGCCGGGGGTAACACAAGCCAGGGACATGGCCAGTGCCACCTTCCAGATGGAGGCAGTTATGAGGGGGGTGAGAAGGCAGGCAGCAGGGGGGTGTGCAGCTATGGAAGGGCCCATTGGCGGTATGCCCCCAACAGGCAATACCAAACCCTCACCAGCTTTGAGCTGTACACCGATACCAAGATCGTGGGCCGGTACCACCTGAACCTGGCAATTCTGAGGTGGCTTTGTGAGCTGTGCAGTGATGTGATGCAGGCACCCACACGACAGAGCCATGCTTTGTCAGTGGAGACAAAAGTGACAGCTTGCATGTGCCTTCTCACTACGGGTACCTTTCAGAGACCAACAGGGTACATGACAGGCATAACCCAGTCAGCCGCATCATGCCACCTCACCCAATTCCTCAGCACACTGCTGCCACATGCTGTGGAGCACATCCATTTCCCCAGCACACCGGCAGAGTGCACATCAAACAAACAGGACTTCCACAGGGTAGCATGTATGCCTGGCATGCTCGGGGCAATAGACTGCACCCATGTGGCCATCTGCGCACTACCTGGCCCCAAAGGAACTGCATACATGAATCAGAAGGAGTATGCAAGCATCAACTGCTAGGTGGTGTGTGATGCCAGGGGGCTCATAATCAATGTATGTGCCATGCACCCTGGGGGGAGCACATGATGCCTTCATCTGGCACCAGTCAGCACTGTGCCACAGACTCAAGAGTGGGGACATCCCCACTGGCCACTTAGTGGGTGAGTATGCAAACCACACAGAAAGACATGGAGTTTGGGAGGGGCATAGTCAGAGGTATTGGCCTAGATGGCAAAGCAGGTGACACTGATCACCAAACTAACTTCCAACCTCTACACACAGATGACAGTGGATACCAACTCCGTCCCTGGCTGCTCACACCATCGCAGCAACGTTACAATGAGGCATATGCCACCACATGCAATGTCATCAAGTGGGTGTTCGGGATGCTGAAGGCACATTTCCATTGCCTGGACACGTCTGGCAGTGCCCTACAGTACAGCCCCTCAAAGGCCTGCAGACTATTCCTGGCCTGTTGCATCCTGCACAACTTGGCCAATGACTGTGGGATAGCTGTACAGGTAGAAGAGGAGGAGGACAGTGATGGGGACGATGAGGATGCTGGTGAAGATGGTGATGGTCAGCCCCCCCTTGGGCAAAGGGACCCCCGATTGATCCGGCTGGCACAGTTGCACTGGGACACCATCACAGAGGAGCACTTCAGCCAACCCAGGTATGTCATGGAGCCATATGCAACCACCAGTGGCAAAGGTACAACCCACAAACACGCATGGACAAACACCAGGGGTGCATGTCGTTAAGGGAATTGGCCGAGCATGGAACCGCACATGCCGCCAGGGATGGGCAAGGTCTAACACAGCACGTGGTCACACACACACACACACACACACACACACACACACACACCTCAAGACATGCACAAAGGGTAGGAGGTACGCCGACCCCTACCGCCACCCCTAGCCACACACATGTCCACAGACCACCATGCCCAGTGCCTGTCTTTGTGCATGTGTCAGACACTGGGCACCATTACACAGTGGTGGACAGTGCAACGCAGGCATCATCATGCACACACCACAGTGGACAGCAGCCAGGAGGGTGTGCAGTTGGAACGTGTGCATGTGTGCAGGACCGGGTACCCCACCTGTGCATTGCACGCTGAACAACACAATGCACACAGGGCAGCATCAGACAGTAGCCATGCTGGGAGACAGGTCAGTCATGCGCCACAGTGCAATGGCTGCCACAGATGCATGGGTGGCCCCACTGAGACCCTCCAGCAGTGACAGGCTGACCAATGTCCTCATGGGGTGGCACCAATGGTCCCCCAGGGGTTCAATTGCGTGAACGTGACCATGACGTTAGCTCCATCATCATCAGTGATGGATCCAGCACCAGCTCGAGTCTCAGCATACTAGCATCCATGGACGCTAGCATGCTGGGACATGGGCAGGGCCTCCGCTGCACCTGCTCCACCAGCATCAGTCTGGATGTCCAGGTGGGCCCACTGTCACCCTGACCCTTGTATGCCTGTGGAGGTGGACGGGCCCTCCTCTATCTCCGTGCTACCACCCTCAGTGGACAAGCCCACCACCACTGACCCATGTAGACCCATGTAGACACCCAGGAGCTGTAAGGGAAAAACAGTAGCATGAATGTATGAGACCTACCCTGCCCCCCATTGACAGACCAGGACCTACCACCTGTCTGGAATCAACCACCCAGAATACCATCGATGGCACAATGCTGCATGCTGCCAGCAACCCACTCTTCTTGTGGGGTCAGGCATTGCACATCCGGCTGTCCCCCACTGGTCCCAGACTGTGCTACCCTGATGGCAGCCACCTTCTCCTTAATCCTCCACCTCTCTATGCCCATCTTCTTTTTGCACTCCTGCATGGACCACTGGTGGCTGCCATGCAGGTTGACAGCACACGCCACCTCTTCCCATGCAGCAGCATGGGCCTGTGGTGTTCCCTGGTGTCCTCTGAGCAGCGGCTCCCAGTCGAAGTAGGCCTCAAATAGTGCATTTGTTTCTGCCTTGGTGAAGTTAGGCCTCCTCCTCCATCCACGTCTCTGTTCCTCTTCCTCCACCTCACGATCAGTCATTATTCATCCTGTGAGAATGACAAGTGTTACCTCTGACTGTGCAGTCACATGCATGTCCCACACACCACAGTCCACACTCCCAAACAGCATGCAACTCACCACAATAGACTGCAGTAACTGACTATGGCCAGTGCAGCCCGATGTCACATTTGTATAGCACAACACATGCAAATGAAGTGAGGGACATTTTTAAGTGGATGCAAATGCAGTGTCTGCACCATTGAATGGCTGATTAGCTGATTTACATATGCCGGCTAAATATCGTGCTGTTGTGGTTTGCGAAATTGTGTTGAATGTGCTCAGTCGAGGGCGCAGTTCTGTAACAGGCTCAGTACACACTGAACTGCGCATGCCCGGGGTGATGACGCAGATGCCTGCCACGCTGCTGATGTGCTGTACATGGGAGGCAATGCAGGGCATGGCCACCATTGTGCCAGTGGCACTACTGCACTGTTCACATATATTGGTCTGTGACACTGGGGTGCCATAGGCACACTGGGGCCACAGCACTGTAGGCCACTACAGGAGGTTGCATACTAGCACCCAGTGGCACTACATGAATTGGGTTCCAATCGCAATGTGGCTGTTCATGCGTGAGAGACCCTTGACCCTGTGCCTGACCTTTGCACCCTAGGCAGCATGCATCCACATGGGTGCACCCCTATCACACTGTTCGGTGACAGCATGATGGGGAATGGCAGCGCAGTACCGCACAGCATCTGCACGTGGCGGATGTGTGCTAGGGAGCACCATTTTGATTCTGAATCGGTGGAAAGATGGCACAAAGCTGAGCACCTATCTGGAGCCAGGTGGAACTGGCTAACCTTGTCTCCTTAGTTGAGCCCCATGCTGGTGCTCTCTTTGGTGAGGCACCCTGGGACAGGGCCAGGAGTGCCATGTGGGAGGAGGTGGCCCTGGAGGAGGTGACTGGGATCCAGAGAGCCATGGAGCAGTGCAGGCACTGGTATGGGGACCTCCAGTGGAGGGTCCCGGACAGACTTGCCTGCCTGCGGGGATGCGCCACAAGAGGTGCGGTTCCATGGTCAGGTAGTTGCCCCATCCATACACTGGTTACATCCGTATGGGTATCACGGTGGGCATGTGTCCACCACATTGGGGGGTCCATCCATTGTGGGCAGTGGTGGTGGTAGTGGTATAGGGGGGGGGCTGAATGATTTGGCTGTGTGGGATCGCATGCACCCTGGGGGTGGGGGGGCCTTTGCTACTGGATTGTAATAATGTTCCTCTCTCCATGTTTGCACCCTAGGCACTGAGGAATGTCACCGTGCAAGGGAGGAGTGGCAGTGGCATGAGGCACATTCCAATGCAGGAGGACACTTACTGGCTCAGCACCAGGACCAGCCTGATGATGGTGAGTGCCTAACATCAAGGATTTTCTGTGCATGCTGTGTACCAGGGTGGACGGTAGGACATGGCCACCATCCATTGACACCACTGCCATGTACACCACATAGTACAGTCAGCACTGTCCAGTGGCACTGCATGTCTGGGAGTGCATCACTGGTGGTCCATGTGTGCACTGGGTACATGGTTGTGCCACTGCCTTCGCACCGTAAAGCCATGTCAGTGTACAGCCACGGTGGTGCTGTGCAGGACTTGGGCGGTGGGTGTGTGCAGCAGTCCACATGGCTGTGTGTGCCTGGGTGGGCAGATATTGTGGACACAATCACTGTGGGTGGTTGCACACCATCACAAGGGTGTGTCCTATGGCTGTATGCCATGCACAATGGGTAAGCTGCAGAGGGCTGTGCATTCACACCTGTTGACTCTGCTCCCTTGTCCTAGGTGGATGGAGGATGATCCGTATAGAGAGGGCACTGCAGGAGCTGCTCCAAGTGACCAGGGCCTCTCTGGCCATTCTAGAGAGGGTGGATTGGCATGGTGTGAGGAGAAGACATCACAGGAGGTGCCATAGGAGCGGGGAGCAGGGCTCCCACTGAAGACTGTCTACATGGACTACTATAACCCCCCTTGACTCCACCCTCACACCCCTCCTTCCCTCTCCCATTTGTTCACCACTGCCCCTTACCCACCTCCACCCAGTTTGTGGCCCTCACCCCATTTTTTACTGTAAAGATGTACATAGTTTTGTTTCTACTTCTAATACATTTGTTAAGTTATGCCTACTGTGGTGGTCTCTGATTTGCAGTGGGCTAATGGTGCTCAGCTGCAGTGGTGTGCATGGTGTTGTGGGTGGTGCTATCATGGGTGTGTGTGTGTGTGTGTGTGTGTGTGTCTGTAGGGGAGGCAAGTTTGGTGTGGACATAGCTCTCCATCACTGTCTGTGGTTTGTGTGTTGTTCCCTGTGCACTGGATGACTGTGTGCAGTGGTACACGGTGCATGCACTGTGTTCATAGTGCACCTGTCAGACCATCCATGGCCTGTGCAACTGCCACCCTTGCATGTCTGTGACCTGCACAGTCCGCTAGCATGTCAGTGGTGGCTGCCCATGCTGGACTGCCACTGTACCCAGCACGATGCTGGATTGTCTCCTGTCACTGGTGGGGTGCACATCTGCCTCGGGTGGCACTGTTGCCTCCGCTGTTGTCCCACCTCAATACTGTCACTTGTGTCTGTTTCAGGGGATGTGCTCCACTGTCTGTCACTTGTGCCCCAGCCGCATGCTGGTGGTGTACAGCATTGTGGTGCCTGCACAGGGTTGCTGGCACACCTGTGCCATGGAGGGGTTCTGGCCATGTGCACAGGGCTGCCGTGGCCACACGCCAGGGGCTTGGTTGACCCGCTATTGTGTCCCTGTGTTGGTGTGCCCTTGGATATGGGTGGCTGTTTGTCTGTGCACTGTGTTACATCCTGTGTGGCGTATGCTTCTATGCAACACTGTGTGTGTCTGTGCTGGCTGTTGTGGCCAGTGCTGGGACAGGATGTGTCCTTGGGAGGGTGTGCAGGGTGCTGTACCACTGGTGGTGGGGTTCGGGGCATGCCCTGTCACATGTGGGGTACCTCATGTGCCGACGCATGGTCGGTCTCTCAGCTGTACCTCGGGGGGGACGTGCAGGGTGGCACTGTGTATGCTGTTGTTGCATTGCTGTCTGCTGCCACCTGCAGCAGGGTGCACATGGTGGGGCTGCCTTGCATGGCTACGTGGTGCACAGGGTTGCATTGTCACAGTGGGGATGGTGGCATGCATGGGATGTCCTGCACTGTTGAGCATTACTCCTGTGAAGGGTGTATGGTGATCGTGATGCAGGGTGTGCTCTACATTGGTGGGATGGTGTGGCATGTGGTGGTTGGCCCTCCTTGTGTGCCAGTCACAGCTTGCCAGGGGGTGTGCTGGGGCACCATGGCCCAGCTGTGGGTTGGTTGCTGGTATCCATGGGCCGGTGGTTATTCCAGCTCTCTCCGGTTGTGCAGTGCATGGTGTGTGGTGGATGATGCCTGTTTTGCTGTGTGCTCCTCTGCCCATCTGTGGCATGGGTGGTGGGCCCCTGCATCTGTGGTTGTGCTGTTGCATTGCTGCCCTGCTTCACGGGGCATCCATGTTTGTGCTATGGCACATCTGGACTGCTCCACTGAGCATTCCTTGTTGTGTTATGGCACATCTGAAATACGCAACTGCACATCTCTGGTTGTGCTATGGTGCAGGTGGCATGATATTCAGTTGTGTGCCATAGGCGCATCTTGGCATGCACAGTTTTTGAATATCGCGCTTCTTGTGCATGAGCGCAGTGGACTTGCACTTGCTGCTGCTGTTGCGCACTTTTTGGGTGCAGTTTGAATATCTGAGCCATAGAGTCTAATTTGCCAAAGAGTTTGCTAGTGACTAAAAAATCAAATAAACATCCTTAATCAAATTTAGAAAGTAATAAAGTGGTTGCAAGCAATTTATGAGATTTGGGAATAAGAAACTGAGTAATCCTGTAGAGCATGCAAAGTCTTTTGTGTAAGTCTTAAATAACTGGTTAATATGTGTCTAAAAAGTAAAGCATCTGTTCAAATAAACCCCTAAACAAAAATGATCACCTGTTTTAGTCAATTTACCTGACAAAATAAAACACTTGAATGTTCTAGAGAAATTATATACTTGCTCATGAAAAAAATATGCAAATTAAAAAAAATCATTTAGAAGAGTTTTCTGAAGATCTAAAATATCATTAGCAGAACTGAAAATAATGTCATTGTCAGTGTAAAGTATCAGTTCAGAGAAGGAGCTCACCAAAGACTAAGTTAAAAAAAATGAAAGGGGCTCAAAATTTACCCCATGTAGTATTCCCCATTTAATCAAATTACTCCCTGAACTAATGTCCTCAATAATAGTACAGTGCATCCTTTTATGCAAGTACCCTCCAAAGCAAGACATACAGTAGCACTCTCCAAAAAGCAAAGCACAGCCAAAGGACACAATAAAAACTTATGATCAACAAGATTAAAGGCCTTGGTAAGGTCCACAAAAACTGATGCTACATGGAGCCCCTTATCAAGGGTTCCATAAACGTAGCCCGAGAACCTGACCAAGACCATTTCAATAGTATGCTTAAGATGCCATGCTGTGTCCCAGTGAGGGGGGTCATACTTAGACAGATGTTCATTAACCAGATTAGAAATAATCTTTTCAAATACTTCAGTACCATAACACAGGAAATAATTCGTTAAACAAATTAAAGGGAATAAAATAGAGACACTAACCAGTTTAGTCAAATAAAAGTCAATCAAATCAGAACTCAATACATGGTTTAAGATTCGGATTTGTAAAATACTTAGAGACCAAACAAGGTGACACAATCTGAAACAGAAAGGGAGTGTTTTAGATCATTAGATACATCTTGCTCATTTTTAACTTCAGAATCTATAAAACTATTCTGATAATTCTCCAAATTTCCAAATAAATCATTAAACAACTGAGAGGATTTCTTGGAGAATTTATCAACTCACCATTGTGCTCAAGTGCAGTATGCGATGTCTTCTTACTTCTACTCATCATCTAATTCAAAGTTTACATAGAAACATAGAAGTTGATGGCAGATAAGGTCCGCAAGATGCATCCAGTCTGTCCATTTCTTTTTCTGCCTTATGAATGTGCCATCGTCCTTTGCTCTGTCAATGGCCTATGTACTCATATTCATCTGTATTTCTCCCTTATGCCTATCCAATGCCTGTTTGAAGCCCTTACTGCATTCGTACCCACCACTTCCTGAGGTAGGCCGTTCCATGCATCCACAACCTTTTCTGTGAAAAAGAACTTCCTCACATTACCCCTTAATCGGCATCCCTCTAATTTCATACTGTGTCCTCTTGTCCTGCTATTTTTGTTATATTGAAACATGTTAGACTCTTTTACCTTGTTAATGCCCTTAAGATGTTTGAAATGTTTTGATCATATCACCTCTCTCCCTCCTTTGCTCTAGGGTATACATATTGAGCTCCGTTAATCTGTCCTCATATGTTTTCTGATGCAGTCCTTGCACCATTTTGGTTGCCCTTCTCTGGACTGCCTCAATTTGGTTAATGTCCTTGTGAAGGTGTGGTCTCCAGTACTACATGCAGTACTCCAGATGGGACCTAACCAGTGTCTTGTAAAGAGGGATTATTACCTCCCTCTTCCAACTTGTGATACCCCTACTAATACACCCCAAAATCCCTCTAGCCTTACCTACTGCTTTATTGGTCTGCTTGGATAATTTCAGGTCATTGGTGATGATGATGCCCAAGTCTCTTTCTTCCCTTGTGACTGCCAGCAACTCCCCTCCCAGCCTATAGGTGGCTTCAGGGTTTCTCTTCTCTATGTGCATGATCTTGCACTTTGCATTAAACTCCAGTTGCCACTCTTCCGACCATTTTGCTAGTTTATCCAGAGCTCTTCTCATTCTGCCCACCCATCTGGATCATCTACTCTTTTGCAGATCTTGGTGTCATCTGCAAACAGACAAACTTTACCCTCCAGTCCATCTGCAATGTCACTGATGAAGATATTGAAGAGGACTGTCCCCAGGACTGATCCCTGAGGTATCCCACTTGTTACTTGCATCTCTTCTGACTGTATACCGTTTACTACCACTCTCTGTTTTCTGCCTGTCAACCAGTTTGCCACCCAGTTGACCAACATCTGACCCAGCCCGAGCCTACCCAGCTTATTAATCAATCTTCTATGTGGAACAGTATTGAAAGCTTTGCTGAAATCAAGGTAGCCAACATCAACTGCTCCCCCTTGGTCTACCACTCTGGTTACCCAGTCAAATAAATCTATGAGATTAGTTTGACAGGACCTTCCTTTTGTAAACCCATGCTGTCTTGGATCCTGTGCTGGTATGGATTCCAGGTGTTACACTATCCTTTCCTTAAGGAGTGCCTACATAATCTCACCCACTACTGAGGTAAGACTGACTGGTCTGTAGTTCTCTTCCTCCTCCCTGCTACCACTCTTGTGGAGCAGGATCAAATGAGCCCTTCTCTAGTCTTCTGGGACCTCTTCTGTACTCAGAGACTCACTAAACAGTTCTGATAATGGCTGTGCTAGTTCCACCCTTAGTTCCTTTAGTACCCTGGGATGTATGCCATCAGGTCCTATTGTCTTGTCCACCCTAACCTTATCGAGCTCTTGTAGGACCCTTTCTTTTGTGAAGGGACTAGTGCGCACCTCCCCCCCCATGTCCATGGTGCTGAGCTGTGGGCCTGGCCTTGCCCTACCTTCTCTTCAGTAAATACTGAGCAGAAGTATCCATTTAGGATAGATGCTTTTACATGGTCCTCCTTCTCATATGCTCCCTTATCCCCTTCGATCTTAGTAATACCCCTTCTGGACTTTCTTCTTTCACTAATGTATCTATAGAAAGTCTTGCCACCTAATTTTACTGTGCGTGCTAGTGTTTCCTTGGTTTGGGCTTTTGCCTGCCTTACTGCCTTCCCTGCTTCCCTTAGGGAAGTTTGGTATGCCTCCATAACTTCATCCTGCTACATTCCCTTATATTTCCTGAAGGCCGGCCTTTTGGCTCTGACATTTTCTGCTACTGTTTTTGAGAACCAAAGTGGTTTCCTTCTTCTTTTGCACTTCCTTTTCTCTCTAACACAATGGGATGTCAATACAAGTATTGCATCTTTAATGCTTGCCCACTTTGCCTGTGTCCCCTCACCTGTATTTCTTTTTGCCAAGGCTAGCTTAACTCTGTTGGCCATCTTATCAAAGTCAGCTCATTTGAAGACCCATATTTATGCCTTGGAATGGGATGATTTACTTCAAGTGGCCAAATTGAACCATACCATGTGTTGGTCACTGGCCCCCAGATGACCTTCTACCTGGAGATCTGTGATCCTTTCACTGTTAGTCAGTACTAGATCTAGGATAGCCCTGTCTTTTGTGGGTTGTTGTACCAGTTGCTTGAGTCCCTCTCCCTGCAGGGAATCCACCATGTGTCTAGTTCTGGCAGATGTTCCTGCTGGTATTGATCAATCTGCATCTGGCATGTTGAAGTCTCCCATTATCAGAACCTCCCATTTAGCTGTCATGTTTTGTATATCTTCTAACAGTAATGTGTCTATGTCCTTCCCCCTGGTATGAAGGCCTGTAGACAACCCCGGTTTGTATGGCTGTCTCATTTCCTGTTTCCAGGGTGACCCGCAGTTCTTCTGGCTCCTTATGTGTATTCCGAATTTCTGTAGCTTTGATATTTTCATTGACATAAAGGGCCATTCCACCCCCTCTTTTTGCACCTTAGTCTCTTCTGAACAGTACATAGCCAGGTACTGAAATCTCCCAAGTGTGGTTACTAGCAAACCATGTCTAGCTAATGGCTACTATATCCAGTTTAGCCTCTGTCATTAGTGCCTGCAGGTCTAGGATCTTGTTTCCCAGACTGTGAGCATTTGTGTACATGATTTTCCATTGGGCAGATTTTAGTGTGTTAGTTGTTAGGTGAGGTCTGGCATTTCCCCTGTGTGACGTATGAGGAGCTGGACCTTTTTCCTTACCTCATGATGCAAATGAACTACAAACATCCTGAACTCCTGTTTGACCATTGGCTGAGGGTGGAGGGGTGTTTTTCCCATTCAACATATGGGGTATGAAACCCCTCTCCCCATTTTCTAGTTTAAATATTCTGCAAATATGTCAAACTTCTGCCTCAATGCACTGACTCCCTCCTTAGTCAGATGCATTCCATTGAATTTAAAGAACTTTCGTTCCCAGAACTGTTGCCAGTTCCCTACAAATGTGTGTCCTTTTTCCTGGCACCAGCCCTTGAGCCACATGTTTTGCTCCCCTATCTCCCCTTCTCTGACTTTCCATCCATATGCCCCCCTCTCCCAGACTGGCAGGATCTCAGAGAAGGAGATGCCAGACAAAATGGATGATAGTTTATCACCCAGCCTGGTCAGGTGTTCCTTGGTTTCCATAACTGACCAGCTGGCCAGATCATTAGTCTCTATGTGTACCAGGACATCAATGTTTTCTCATGCTTCCTGAACAATTTTAGCAATGCGGTCAGTGTGTCTTCACGCTGATGTACCTGGAAGACATCTGACCATTACCCTTGGCTGGAGATATGTATCAACTCCCCGAATCATGAAGGCTCCTATGATCAGAAGTTTTTTGGATTTCCTTTTTGCTTTTTTTGTTTTGGTTCCTGTTTTGGTGAGTTTTGTTGTGCTAGCTCCTGTGCTGCAGTGTCCTGCTCTGCAGTGTCCTCTGCCCCTTTGTTTGATTTTGGAGATAGAGGCAGATACCTGTTTGTAGTTTTTATATGATTTGTGGAGGTGATATCTTGGACAGCACCGAGTGATGGGGCACCTGATTTGCCCCTCCTAACCACCTGCCAACCTCTCTGACCCACTAACCCCTGTGGTCGAGGTGCTTCTGTTGGATGTTGTGGAAATAGCGAGCAGTTCATATAATATATTTCCTCTTGAATATGCAATTTGAGGCATGCAGGTTCTGCCAATGCTGCCTGCAGTTGAGGCCTTAGATCTCCAATGGCCCAGCATGAAGGGCAGTATCCTAAATCCTGTAAAACTGCCCTTCTGAAAAGTGTTCCACAGTAGCTGCAGTTAATGATATCCATTCCAGATAAGTTGCTGGGTTTGCCTCACATTTTTAGATTCTCAGAATCCAGAAGAGCATCTATCACAAAACTCACTGTCTTGAAATCTTGCCACCCAGATTATATATGCCACACTTTGTGCAATTTTGTTGAGTGGCACCAAAGTTACTAAGATGTAAATATTTTGGTATAAAATGTAATACTGCTCAACCCTAACTATACTTGTGCTACAGTGCACGTATAATATATATATATATATATATATATATATATATATATATATATATATTGGGGTGAGACATATTCCAGTGAGATAAAACAAGTTATTTTCACTGCAGTGAAATAAATCCTGTTGACGTCAGCAGAGTTAAAATAAATGCTGTTTATTACACCCCCAGAAACCTTTTTGCAACAATGAGGCCCCCATTGTATAAATAGGATACATGATTTGCACTCGTGTGATATGAGAAATATGTTCAGTCCTGTACAGTGACCTCTAAAACCTCACTCATGGCTTTGCCACTCATGAGTATTCAGAGGTCACTCTAGAGGAGGAAAATATTTTCCATATCACACTCATGCCCATCACGTATCCTATATCTATATCTATATCTATATCTATATCTATATCTATATCTATATCTATATCTATATCTATAGCTATATCTATATCTGTATTGTATACACTGGTGCTGGAACACCTGGATAGTTAGAGTTGAGTAGGGTGTTTAATGTTAAACCACAAATTTGAACCTTAATTACTTTGGCAGCATTCAACAAAGTTGCTCAGACATTGGCATGCATTATGTCAGATGCAAGATCTAAAGACTTGAGAAGTTTCATGACAGCAACTTATGCAGTTTCTGAGGCACAGAATGTTGATTTTTAATGAAAAGGAACATTGTGCCCTACTCTTACAGTAGTACACTTTGTTTTGCTGTCACCTACAGCCTACACAGAACTGAATTTGTTTCCAAAATGTTTAGGGTAGAAGTGGCCTGTACCAAGGTAGTGCCTTTTGAAGATTTTGTGAGAAAATATTAATCGATTCCAGAGTTATAAGGATTTAAAAGATTTTTTCTGAGCATGCTTAGTAGGGTTTTAACATAACCCTCTGATATGAAAGATACATTTACCTTTCACATGCATTCACCATTTGCAAAATTAGTGATTTATTTTAATGAGAAAAAAATACAGGTCCTGACAGATGCCATATTTTTTTTACTTGGTTAAAAACAAATTGAAAATAAATAAAAATTAAGCATTTGAAAAAGAAACAACCACATGAATCTTGCTAAATAAGACCGGGTAAGTGACATTCTGATATTTGTTTTTCCAAAATGAGACAGAAATATGTTTTTGTGACTCTGGCTGTCATTTTACTGAAATGGATGATTTATGTGTTGTAAGTCAAGAATTTGTGTGTCACAAATTTAAGTGTAACATGTAAATTTCTGACACATATATTTATGTGCCACATATTTTAGTGTTGTACTTAAACGTAAAACACTAAAATGTGTAACACATACTTTTACTTACAGCTTGGCTGTTTTACAATATTTAGTCCCAAATGTTGAAAATACTGTTTACATGATCCTACCTCATGAACAAGAACAGTGGGAGCTTTCAAGTACTGATCAAAGGGTTATTTGGCAGTCATGCTGCAAAACCACATTTTAGGCAGGATTTAACACTTTCTAGTGATCATGTTCATGCTGTAGAGTCAAAATGATGTTTGTGCGTACATTTAAATGCATCACTAAAATGCAACACTAAAATCTGCGACACATGAACTTTAGTGTTGCACATCAGTGTTGTACTTACATGTGCAACACTATCATTCCATTTTGTGCGTCATATTCTTTTACTCACAACTTGTCCATTTTACAGTATTTTACTCCAGTATTTTGAATATACTGTTTACATGACCCTACCTCATGAGCAGGAATGGTGGGAAGTTTGAGATACAGGTCAAAAGGTGATTTTGAAGTTGCTATGTGAAACTATCTTTTTGGGTGGGATTTAACATATTCTAGTGACCATGTTCATGACATACTCTCAAAATATTTTTTGTGTCACACATTTAAGTGCAACACTAAAGTAAAAGTGAAACACAAAAATGTGCAACATTAAAATTTTCTGTGCACACTAAAAATGAAATTCTTGGGTCATAGTTAGGTGTGGATGAACTCTTCCAGTGGTGCAGGGGCCAGAGGGCCCTGTGCATCTGCATCTGTTCACACAGGTCCTGAAGTGATATGCTTGAATCAGGATACCATTCCACTGTCTCAAAAGGAAATTATTTGCAAAAAACTGCATTGATGCACCAGTCAGAATTCAATTTAATGCCATAAAAGTAGGGAAATACAGTATTAGGGATTCCTTCCCAATTTCCCACCCCAGGAAGCAAAATGACAATACCACTCAAGCAACCACCGGCATCCTTCATCAGGTAACACAAACAATGCAATGTCTTTTTCCATTGATGTGTTACCTTCATAGATTTGTATATGTGGCATGTACACTACAAGACATACACACTTACAGTATTTCTGGCTGCAGATAGAAATCCACAATGCTGAAATTAAAACACCACTTCTGTCTACAGAAATACAGTCATCTGCAGCCAGAGATACAAATGCATGATACCCAAATTACAAGAGTTCTTTTCTATGCAGAAATGCAAGCCCCATGTGGCCAACCCTTCTAAAGCCACAGGTGCTCATTCCCACTGTAAGACAAGCACACACTTCTGCAGCCACAGGTATAAGACATGCACACTGAACTCTGACCACAGAAGTACAGCCCCAAGAAATAATCAGTACCAAAATAGCAACACTACTTCTGTCTGCAGCATTGCAATTGCCTCAGGGTCCTGTGCTTCTGCAGCTGCAGGTGTAAGACATACACACCAACTTTTGTGTCTGAAAGCACAGGCCCCAGTGGGGCCTACAGTGTGGTACTGCATATAGAAATCCATAGTACCCACATTGCAATACTACTTTTGTCTATAGAAGTGCAGGCCCCTGTGGGGTCTGAATGTCTGCAACCACAGATGTAAGACATAGACACTAATTTCTATTTACAGAAATGACCACTCCTGTGGGACCTGCACTTCTGCAAATAGAAATCCATGACACCCAGATTGCAACACCACTTGTTTCTGCAGAAGTGCATGCTACTAGGAACAGAGCAGCAGAAGAGAAAGTTCTGTCATTTATGATTGAAACTCACACTAACGGCACTGCTTTGCTGCTTCTGTCAGAAAGTAAACTGAGTGACCATCAAAAGCGATGAGACATGGGGGGCTGTGGCTGAAAAGTGTGCTGTTCATTGTAGCAACTGTTAGTGAGATCCAGAGACTCTTGTAGCTAAAGCAAGCATATCTATAAACCCTCTGTGTGCTAGGGCAGAGGGTACAGAATGCAGTGGATACTGGGGAGTGTAATCCACATGTGAAGGACTACAGGAGAGGGTTTTTTGTTTGTTTTAGAGACTTTTAGCAGGGGAAAGTAAAGGAGCTGATGTTGTTTGGTGCTGTCACCTGTCAGATGTGCAAGTGCTCGAGAGTAGGGGATTGTGAAAGCAAGCCCATTGCTACTTCTGGGTCCTGCAGTAGCTTAAATTTAGGTGCTCATGTGAGTGGCTCCTTAGAAGTCTCTACCTATACTGTGCAACTGCCAAAAGTGGTGAGACAGGGGTCTGTGGCTGAAAAGTGTGCTGTTCATTGTAGTGACTGTTAGTGATATCCAGAGACTCTTGTAGATAAAGCAAGCATATCTGTAAACCCTCTATGTGCTAAGACAGAGGTTACAGAATGCAGTGGATACTGGGGAGTGTAGTCCACGTGTGAAGGACTATTGGAGTGCATATTTTGTTTGTTTTAGAGACCTATAGCTGGGCAAAGTAAAGGAGTTGATGCTGTTTGGCGCTACCACCAGTCAGCTGTGCATGTGCTCAAGAGTAGGGGATTGTGAGTGCGAGACCCTCACTACTTCTGGATCCCGCAGTTGCTTAAATTCAGACACTCACATGAGCGGTGCACCTCGGCATGCTGAGATGCATGGAGATATGTGCATCTGAGTGCATGTTGCCATGTTAGTGGGGAGAAAAGAGAAGGAGAAAGGTCATGCAAGTATCAAAGAAGGTAGGGGACACTGTAATTATATTGCAGGTTAAAAATGGGTATAGAAGGAATTACTAAATGAAACTTGACACCATCATTGTTAACATCAGAGTGGGATTTGATGATAAGTTGTAAAAGCTGTACCATGTATAGAGTGGCTGAATTAGGGGGCCAATTATACTAATTACTAATGTGTAAAATGAATAGAGAGTTGCATGTAAACTTAATAAAGGTTACTGAACATTTGGAGTTATTAGAAAAAAGCCAGATAGAACTCACATCTAGGGTAAAGGTTCTGTCAAGTTTGAATATTAATGAGGCTGCAAAGGAGGGGAGTGGTTTAGTGGTTGGACAGGGGAAAAGAAAGACAAGTGAGGATGGTGAAGGAAGTAATCAATGGGGGGATGGAGTGTGATAAGTAAAGTTAAAAGAAATGTAGGGGTGTAAGCCCTCTCAAACTAGTCCCAGGACACTTAATAGGTGAACATGAGATGAATTTATCAGAAACTAATATGGAAGGAGAAAGTCAGGAAAAACAAGGATCCATAAATAAAGAAAAGGAAGATGGTGTACTAGATGGAATAACAGTGGATAATAGCTTTAATGTATTGAGTGACCTAAATCAATCAAATATGGTGGGATTGAACTGTAACTTGGATTCAGTAGAATCAAGTAGGGAAGGTGAACACTACCCAAGACAGGTCATTGTAATTGGTGAGTCTATTATAAAATACATGCACCAATATATTTGTAAAAATGACAAAGAAAATAAAATGGTTAGCAGTTTTTCAGGGGCAGGTGCTATGGATTTGTATGGTATGGCTGACAATATATTTAATGCAAGAGGGGAGCACTCCCTGGTGGTGAGTCACATGGATATTAACAATATTGTGCAAAAGACCTTACCTGAGATGCAGAAGGAATACATCAAGTTAATGGAGAAATTAGCAGATTAAGGATGTGAGATAGTGGTCTCGGAAATATTACCAGAACCAAGGGCATCTGTGTATAAGAAGAAAAGAATAGCTTTGACCAATGAATAGTTGAACAAATGGACTGGAAAAAGTGGCCACCAATTTATCAGACATTGGGGGACATTTAATAACAAGAATGATTTATATTGTAGGGATGGGCTGCATTTGACTTTTAGGGGAAGCAGGATCCTGGGGATGAAGTTGCAGCAGGAGATTGAAAATTCTTTAAACTAGAAGGAAGGGGGATGACTATAGACAGGAAGGAACTAAAAAATTCTAATAAAGGGAAAACTAATGGAGAGTCAGCAATAAAAGCCATGTTATGTAATGCCAGACATTTGAATGAAGCTAGTATGTCAGAACTGGAAACAGAAATGAGAAGTGGTAATTTGGATATGGTAGGGGTAGTTGAAACCTGGTGGAGTAATGAGAAATTTGGGGTTCAACAGATATCTGGTTATAGACTAATTAATAAGAATGGGGTAGGACGATGGGGAGGGGGTGGCCCTCTTTATTAGAGATGGATTAGAAATTAGGGGTGTTGATGAAAGTTCTGAGCTAGATAGTATTGAAATTATCCCTATTGAACTCCTGGGCATTAAGGGGAAGAAATGTAGGGTTTCAGTGTTTTATACAGCACCTGATACCAGTATGGAGGAGACTGAATCCTTTATTGAGTATATAATGTATGATAGAACGCTGTTAACCTTAGGAAATCATCATTTCCTAAGGTTGTTAACCTATCGATGTGACGTAGATATGTTGTTAACCTATCGATCGTCCCTATCGATGAATTTAACAACAGCGGTGAGTCTGGCGCATGTGCACGCTTTTTTCGGCGGGGAACCGACTGAAGGGAAACCGACGGGGAGGGACTGAAGGGCCGCGGCGGTGACTTTTTAAAAAATGTAAGCCGTTTAACTTTTTAAGTAGGATGATACACTATAAAAAATAATGTATGGTCCCTCTATCGGCAACCGGTCAATTGTAACCGTCTAGAGGTTGCCATGGCAACGTAAACCTCTCAAGCTTCGCTCTTGAGGTTTACATGGTCGCCCTGGCAACCTCTCGACTGTTAACTGACCAGTTAACGATAGAGTACCATACATTATCCTCTATATTGTTAACTTAGCAGAAAACACTGATATAGTGTTAATGGGGGATTTGAACATGCCTGACATTGAGTGGGGGGAAAAAAACAGTCAGGAAATAATTTAGCCTGTAGGTTACAGGAAGAACTGATGGTGTTGGGTGTCCAACAATGTATTCATGAAGCTACAAGGGGAGAGAATATATTGGATGTATTTTTTTCAAATTTACCTGATGTTATTCAACAGATAAGTATTCAGCCACAATTAGGTACAAGTGACCACAATTCTATAACATTCTTGATGGATTTGGCAACCAATTTGGTAAAGGGTAGTACAATCCAGTTCCTTTATAAAAAGGGTGATTATGGTGCTATGAGAGGAAGGTTGAGTAATATTGATTGGGATGCTATGATGAAGGATAAAAATACTAATAAGTCATGGGAGCTTTTTCTAAACACAATGAATGAGATAATAGAAAATTACTTTCCACAATGGAAAGCTCATAATCATAAAGAAAAAAAGCCACCGTGGTTAACTAGAACTATAGTTGGACTATTTAGAAAGAAGAAAATGATGTTTCAGAATATGAAGAAAAATAAAGCATTAGCCTATAGGGATAGGTATAAGAAGATATTAAGGAAATTGAAGAATGACATTAAAAAATCTAAGAAACAACTTGAATTTAGACTAGCAATGAGGAAAAATTAAAAAAAGCTTCTATGCTTATGTGAACAGCCAAAAGGGAGCAAGTAGTATGGTGGGTCCGTTGAACATAAATGGGGTGGTGACATCTGATCCAAAGGAAATGGCAAATGAATTTAGTAGGTGTTTTGGTGCTGTATATAAAAACCATGATGATTCTATAGAAAATAGTAGCTTGAGTAAGGGCCAAATAGATCCAAAAATAATAATGACAGAGGCGAAGGTGATGAATTGAATCATGAAGCTGAATTCGGACAAGGCAGCAGGACCAGATGGGATCCATCCTTACTTTCTGAAGGAGTTAAGGGATGAGTTAGTACCAGTTATTACTTTATTTGGTCAAAAATCATTGGTAGAGGGCTTGGTGCCTGAGGAGTGGAGGTTGGCATACGTGGTGCCTATATATAAGAAGGGGAGAAAGTGTGAGGTGGTTGAACTATTAGCCACTGAGCTTGACCTCTGTGATGGGTAAGATTGTTGAGGGTATCCTTAGTGAAGCCATAATGGATATTATGATAAGAAGGGGTCAAATAGATAAAAATCAGCATGGATTTTTGTCATGCAAATCATGTGAGACTAACATGATTACCTTCTATGATTACATCAGCAAGCATATAGATGAAGGAAGTAATGCTGAAATGGTGATGCTCGATTTTAGTCGTGCATTTGATACAGTCCCACATTGTAAAATCATTGAAAAACTGATTGGTATGGGGATTGACCTCACTTTTGTGAGATGGGTGGAACAGTGGTTGACAGACAGCAACAAGTAAGGATACAAGGTCATCTTCTGAACCATCAAGGGTGGGGAGTGGTGTGCCCAGGGGTCGGTGCTGTGACCATTGTTGTTCAGCATTTTTATAAGTGACCTAGGTATACCTAGCAAAAATAAGTCAATAAAGTTTGCTGATGAAGTTAAAATAGGGGGAGTAGTGGACAATTTCAATGATAGACTAATCTTTGGACAGGACTTAATTCATATTTCAGAATGGGCAATAACAAACGAGATGAATTTTAATAAGGATAAATGCATAGTAATGCATTTGGGTAGGCGCAATATCCAGCTGACCTATTATATGCAGGGCCTTAGACTTAAGGTCTCAACATGTGAGAAGGATTTTTTTTTATTCAAAATGACCTAAAAAATTGTGTTCAAAGTAGAATAACATTAAACAAAGCTATGCATTTGGTAAATTGTATAAGAAGGGGGTTTCATTCTAGAAATGGGGCGGTGTTGTTGCCACTGTATAAAACACTGGTTAGGCCCATTCTGGATTACTGTTCAACTGTATGTAATCCCTTTCTTGTGAAGGATGCTAAATTGTTGGAAAGGCCACAGAGATCTTTTACCAGATTAATATCAGATTGTGAGGGAATGCTATATGAGGATAGACTGGAGAAACTGGGATTGTGGTCCCTAGTCAGTAGGAGGGCAGGGTGGACTTACTGTTTTTGTATAAAGTGTTAAGAGATGGGGATCTTAAAAATGAGTTGAGATTATTAATCAGGGAGAAATCTTATCAAGTGAGAGGTATGATAGGCAATTGAGGGAAGTAATGAGTAGGACAGAATTAAGAAGGAATAGCTTTAAGTGTAGGGTGATTAGAATGTGAAACAGACTGCTTCAGGAGGTGGCGGAAGCTGAAAATTTGAGTATCTTTAAGAATAGGTTGGATAAATATTTTGCTGAAGTTGGTGACACATGTTACCACCACTGAATTGTAGGGAAAGTCTATATGGACCTTGCCTTCTTGGCTTTCCTATTCTTCCAGTATGAACTCCAGTATAAACAGACTGGGTAAGAAATGAGGCCTCCTGTTTGTTTTTGTTTAGAGTGCTTATAGACTTACATTAACCTGAGTGTGCTGGTTGCATAAACTGACAACTCTTAGCCATGTCTGTGCTTAAAGGAGGAACAAACAATTTTAGTTTTAAGACCTCAGGAGTCAATGACAACTCTTAGGTAGTACACATTGCACCAGGAGAGATTATTGAGGATGTCATAGGTCCTTGTCAGTTAAGCAGCAGAAAAAGAATTTACTCTTGGCTGTGGGAGAAAACCAACCAAGACTAGAGTACATGTTGTAATGATGGGTATGCAGTCGGGCAAATAATGTAAATTAAGATAGTAGTTTGAACTCTGAAGAGATGAGTCAACTATTTGGCTGCAGCCCTTGAAGAAATGAAAGACCGGGAGCCAGATTCACAAAGCCACACAAACTGAGCACAAATGTTTGCACAGCACTTTGTAGTTGTGCTGGTGGGCAAACCTGCTATTCACAGTTTGATAGCAAAGTGCACAATCTGACTATGAATAGGGGCCAGCGGGGGCAGTGCTAACTCAGACAAAGCACCAGGAACCCCAGTACCACTGCCCCCACAGCCAGCCAGGTGAATGGGTGAGCAACAATAGCACACAAGTGCTAAGTCCCTATACACCAAGCCGTGCAAATGGGCCCATTGGGCATGAAAGGCATTATTGGCCACTAGTATGCCCATGATAGGCTCATCTGCATAGTCCGTGTGTGGCTTAGAGCGCCCCCCCCCCGCAGCCCATGCCCCACTTAGCCACAGTCCTACTCCCTGGTAGTCTAGTGATCCCTACCCTCTACCTGATCACTCACCCAATAATACAAAAAATATGCTTCCATAGTGTAGTGACAATCCACCCATCCCACCACTGATGGCCACACTGTAATATAGACAATCCCCCTTTTCCATAGCATAGTGTCAGTCCCCCCTCCCTGCCACTGATCACCACACTGTACTACAAAAACAAAACCATTTCCATAGTGTAGGGTCCCACGCCAGTCCCCGATCACCTATCCGGTAATAAAAAATACATATTTCCATAGTGTAGGGTCCCACACCTGGCCCCGATTGTCCACATGGCAATAAAATACTTTTTTCCATAGCGTAGAGTCCCACCCCAGTTCCCGATCACCCAGCCAGTAATGAAACCTCCTTTTCCAGAGTGTAGTGGCCCTCCCCCTACCCAATCACTGATCTGCTATTAAAAAAACAACCCCCATAGTGTAGTGTCCCAACCCAGTCACCAATCCCCCAAGCAAAAACAATTTTTCCATAATGTAGGGATCCCACACCCCAGCCCGGTCCCTGAACCTGTGTAACTATTGAATACTCTTGCAGTCTAGTGGATCCTCCACCTGATAATGGAGAGTCCAACCACCCCATCCCCCCCAGCCCAAGCAACAGCTGGAGACCAGCATAGCCCACCATTCACCACCATGGCTGGCCACTGGCTGAACTTTCAATGACCACACAGTTCTGTATGGAGTATGTCCCACTGAAAGTGATTAAAAGATCACTGTTAATGGGCCATACTCTATACAGTACTGTGCAATCACTGAGAGCTCAGTCAATGGCCAGCTGTGGTGGTGACTGTTGGGCTGTGCTGGTCACCAGCTGTGGGAAGAGGCTGGGGGGAAGTGGGGTGGTCAGACTCTCTGTTACCAGGAGGTGTCCACTAGACTGCCAGGGTATTCAACAGTTACACAGGTTCAGGGAATGGGGACTGGGGTTGGGTGTAGGACCACTACACTATGGGAAAAAGTGCATTTTCATGGGGGATCTTTGACCCAGGAGTGGGGAGGGACACTACACTATGGGGGGTTGTTTTTTTAATGGCTCATCGGTGGCTGGAGAGGGCCACTACACTATGGAAAACAGGGATTTCCTCACCAGGTATGAAATCGGGGACTGGGGTTGGACTCTACACTATGGAAATGGTTGTTTTTGGTTTTGTTACACGCTGCAAAGATCAGTGGTGGGGAGGGGGAGGGACAATATGCTATGATAAAGGGGTATATGTTTATTACAGTGCTGTCATCAGTGACAGGGATGCTACACTATGGAACATCCATTTGTTATTATTGGGGGGAGGCGATCAGGACCAGGGAAGGGGTGGAAGTGGCTGTAGTACCTTCACCAACCACTGGGGTTGCGTGGATTATTGGCATTTTTTTTTACAATAATTTGCTCCACCCAAGGACCTTTGTAAAGATCCCTGCATGGAGCAAATTCTTTATGAATGGGATTGCAGGGATATGCAGGTCCCCTTCCTCTCATTTGCATTGTGGCCCCACTCACTACTTTGCCTGGGCACAAACTCAGTTTGTGAGGACAAAATGGGCTTTGTGAATTCCAACTATTCACAAAGCCCAGTTTTCCCTAGGCAAACTGGGTTTGCACTTGGGCAAATCTTTGTGAATACTGTCCCTGGAATAAATTAATGTGAAAGGGCAACTTTTAGCAATTGTTAAATGTGAGCTAGGGGTAAGAAGTTCTTTAAGTTTGTACCTTGCACCAAATTTTTGATTGCCCATTTTTCATACAAATAGATTATGGTCTGAGAACACCATAAGTGGATAAAGGAGAAAACTAAAGAATTTCGTTTGAGACACTTGTTCCACAGGAGCACCAACAGGATCATGTAGTTTTAGAAAAGACCCAACCTGGGATAAGCAACTTAGAGTGTTCTTGATGCCAAATAACACCGCATTTGTTTTTTTTTTTGGAAGAACTTCCCAACACCCCAGACAGCATTGTCAATATCTTCAACCCTTAGATGTTTTTCTGTAACTATGCTATGAAAATCCAACCTATAAAGATAATTCCAGATAGAATAAGTTGAACAAAGAGTTGTCATGAATCTTTACAGAGTACTGTTATCCTACCTAACAGTTGCACTGCAGGTCTATTATGAAACATTCTCAGAAGAAAAGTAGAGCAACTTTTTAAATAACACTAATTAGTGTGCTTCTTAAAAATGTTAATCTTCTTTATTTATGATTATCTCACCTCCCCTAGCTGTCTCTCCAAGAACTTGGGCTCAGTTCCAAACCTGGGACATTGGCATTGCGAGCAGTAGCACTGCCACTTCACCAGTGTGCCAGCCCTCTCTTTATTATTTTCTAATTATTGCCCAATCTAGTCATTAAATACTGTACATATTGTAAGATATTATCTAATATTCTTATAAACACTTGAATATATGAATTTCAGAATGAAAGAAGACTAGTTGCAATCTTGGCTATCCCCCACCCAAGACTTCTCAGTGGTATTATCTGTCTCCATTTGACTCTCATAAAAATTCATGTATTTTTTCAAAAATATTTCCTTACCATTTAAATTGAAGGAGAACTGAACAGAACCTGTAAGTCATTTTCCTATATAGAAAGCTAATTTTTAAAACCTGTGACTTGATTTTCAAAGAGCCCTCAGATCTCTGCAGTTTGTGTCAATCCAGGGTTGTGGCAAACTTCAAGTATGTTGCCACACCCACAGGCTAGCTCCAATCAAGTGGTACACTTATGGGAACTGGCACAGGGATGTAGATCCCCACCACCAGGTGCAACACTAGAGGGGATGGGATGAGGGGGTAAAACATGTTTGCCAGGATGGGTCAAGGGGCAGAAGAGACATGGGAGGTGGCAGAAGGGGAGTCCGAGGGGCAATTTGGACTAAATGTTAGTGATCTGGCACCTGGCAGGGTACGTGTAGAGCTGTATAAATATTATAAATGCCAGCATTTAATCGTACTGTACTATAGTGTACAGTGATTAGTATCCATACTGTAAATACAGAACCAGCCCTAAAGGAACAAAACAAAGGAGGGTCCAGTGATAAATCTGCAGAATATGGCATCATATTGCACCGTACCACAGCAGACCTGACAAGTGTACAGTGAGGTCTGTATCACTGTACACTTGTGAGGTCTGCTGTGTTATGGTGTAATATGGTGCCATATTCTTCAGATTTATCACTGGTGCCTCCTTTATTGTGCTTCTTTAGGGCTGATTCTGCATTTACAGTATGGCACTAGTTGCTGTATATTGTAGTA
This sequence comes from Neoceratodus forsteri, assembly GCA_016271365.2. NCBI lineage: Eukaryota > Metazoa > Chordata > Ceratodontiformes > Ceratodontidae > Neoceratodus > Neoceratodus forsteri. The sequence continues at coordinate 1,373,642,037 of CM057456.1, forward strand.
TAGTACAATTACATGCTGGCATTTACAATATTTATACAGCAGCACACACCCCGCTGGGTGCCACATCACTAATATTCAGTCCCAGCTGTCCCCAACTCCATTTCTGCCATCTTCATGTCCCTCTGCCCAGCAACCATTGTCCACCCGATACCACTGGCACAAACCATGAGCCACCTCCTGGCTGGTGTAAGTGGTGCCTCTTGCTGTGTCAATAGCAGGGCTTACAAAACCCAAAAAAGGGGATGTTACAGCCCTGCTGTGGCACAAGCCCCCTTGCAACTGGGCACTCCAGGTTGTTTGACACAACTCTGGCACACGGGTGCTCTGGTGCAGCTGAGTCTGGATTTGATGCAGGCTGCAATAGAAAATTGTGTTTGACGCAAGTCACCTCTTGCAGCAAACTCTTTTGACACAACTCCCTTGCATTACTCTATATCCTTTGAAAATCGGGCCCCTGGTTATAGTTCTGTTATTGTTACATCTCTTCAGTTTGTTTAGTTATCCTAAGGGGTATTTCTGACTTACACACAAGTAGTAAGTACCATTTTAGAATTGCGTGATGTACTTTAAGTCCCATGCTCAGCTCTTCCATTGTTTGTACAAAGCATCCATGTTCTAATGTAGAACTCATTGATTGAGAGGGACATAATCTATCCGTTCTAAAATAGCATGTAACACTGGATTGTAAAACAGAAATACCCACTGAGATTATTAACAGACCTGTACAATTGAAATAATAAGAGAATTGGAAACAGGATTAAAAAATGTGCTTTTACTGGGAAAATTATTTTAGGGTTGAGCTCAGGTCTCCTTTAGTATCCTAGTCGGTAGTGCATTCCATATGCTCACATCATCTCTGAGAACCAGTACTTCCACTTGACACCCCCGAAACAATTTCCCCTTGCAGCTGTCTGTTATGGCCCCTTCTTATGTTTTCAGTGTGTTTGATATTTAACCCCCATGCTCTGCATAGTTCCAGATTTTCTAGGAAACCCTGTACCAGAATTAAGACCCATCTTAATTTATTTTCCTATAAGGTAAGCATATTAAGGTTATCTAGTCTCACCTTTTAGTCCATTATTTCTCCAATTAATATTAATCTAGTCGCTTTTCTCTAGACTCTCTCTAGTCTGCCTATGCAGATTTGTGTTATTACAATACCTAACTCCCTGTCTTCATATACCTGTTTTAATTCAGTTTAGCCCTCTTGTTCTTTCCTAGGTATAACACTGCATTTCCTTCATTAAACTTCATGTTCAGCCTCCCTGCCCAGTCTGCTACCCTATCCAGATCTCCCCGAATTTCCTCTAGTATCTTCCTCTGTGTCAGCTGCTCCACCAAGTTTGGTATAATTTGCAAACTTACCCAATTTTCTGCTTTTTATTAATTTCCTGTATTTAAATTAAGCAATAATGCATGACAGGGTGTGTGTTGTGCAGGGATAACATCACACCTGGGGTGATTAGGCATGAGGCCGCAGGCCAAGTGTGACTAATCACCCAGAAGTGACGTTATCCCAGCACAACACACACCCTGGAGTGCATTATTGCTATTATACAGTGGCTCATTTGTAAAATGAAATAACAAACAGATTAAAAATATGTTTCAAATTTTTTTTTAGTCATTTTTTTCATTGAGTAGGTATACTTAGTGGAAAAATAGTGCTGCTCTATTTGCCCAGTAGGAGGAGCTGCTTCTTTTTTTTCTTCTCCCCACCACCACCACACTCACACATACACTTGTCTTTTCTTAATAAATTTGTGGTGCCCCATATAGTTTAATTGATCTGGTCCTGCTGTCCTGGTGAAGATGTGTGTATTATTTTTAGTTTCTCCTAATGTTTGAGATGTTTGTCTGAGGAGCTGGGTGCACACTTCAGGTTTCCTGTATCAGTCTGTAAGTCCCTGCCAATCTAACTAAGGAAATCAGTTTGTTTCTAAAGGGAAAAAGTAATTTATATTTTATTTTTAATTGTGGCCGTAACCACTGCAGCTGTTTGTGGAAGTGAGCGGGAGAGCAGCAATGTGAAAGGGCTTGCACTGCTGGCGCTGATGGGGAAATTGAAATGCTATCTAAGATGATGGCTTTTTTTTCATTTAAAAGATTTTTCTCTTTCAGGGAATACTGGTGGGGGCATCAGAATATTTGGTGGACAATTTCCACTTTGATGGTCGGTGGTTGTAGTTGGTGTTCACCGGCGAGTCGGAAGCACTGACAGTGGGTTAAAAGTGGGTTGAGAGCGTGAATTACAAATGGGCAGATTGGGCTGCTGAGGAGCTCCGTGGATTGATTTCTTTTTTCTTAACAACTGATGTGGTCATCTAGGTTCTGGGACTAGACCCATGATGTTGTACTAGGATAACATCATGGGTCCAATCCCAGACTGACCAATCAGAGCCCAAGATGTTTTCTTGCCATTGTATAATTGTAAATAATAGTTGACCAAGGACAGATCCCTGAAGCAGTATGCTTGTTACACTTTCTTTATTTAATTTAATGCTACTAATTCGTATCCTATGCTTTATTTCTGATAGAAAGCTACCAATCCAGTTGGCTAATGTCTTAATTGTTCTATTCAGTCAAGCCTATAAAACAGTGTCCTATTTGAGATCTAATTGATAGTCTTACTGACATGCACATAAACAGCATTTAATAGAGTTCCTCTTTTTAAGTCTTTTATAACAAATTCTTAAAAAGATAATAGAGTTGCTAAGCAGGAATGCAAGCTAGAAATCCTTGACTATCCTCCTTCTTAAATGGCAAAATCACTATGGCCTGTCTCCAGTCATCCCCTTTCCCTGTCTTAATTGAAGCTGCTGCATATACATGTGTGTGTGTGTGTGTGTGTGTGTGTATATATATATATATATATATATATATATATAAGTATATATATATATATATATTATGGTAGCATAGTAGTGCTACCATAGTTAGGGTTGAGTAGCACTTTTAAGGTTAAAGGGTCAAACTTTGCACCTTAATAACTTTGCCACAGTTCAATGGATTTGCCTGAAATTTGGTATGCATGATTGGGCATTGTAGATCTTGGGATCTGCCAACTTTTGTACTGGTGGATATATGGGTGCAGAGTTATTAAGCGGACAATAATTGTGCAATTATGCTTTTGCGATTTCTTTGCTTTCTCCTACAGTTGTGTCGGTTTGTGCAACCTGGTCTGAAAACTTCAGGAACGTGCAGCGATGCGATGCCTTTTGAAGATTTTGTGAAAAATATTAAACAGTTCAAAAGTTATTCAAAAACAAGTTCCCATTATAAGTCAATGGGAAAAGTTAACAAAAAGTTTGAAAGTGTTGCAAATGCAGTTTTACTTTTGCAAATGGCCTTTTACTTTCGCAAATCCGCCATTTTGTTTTCAGTTAGCAATCAGAAAAATGCTTGCCATTTAAATTTGGGATCCTCTAGCAACCTAATTCTTTTTGTATTCACCTAGTCGGACCCTGAGGATGCTAGGCATGTCTTTATTTTGGAATAAAACATCCCAGAAATATGTTTTTCAAATTTCTGGAAAAAGTACTTTTGCAAAGTACTTTTGAACCTGCGACACTTTCAAATGAATTTGCGAAATCTTTAGAAAAGTTCGGCAGTACTTTTCCAGACTATGGCCAAAATGACAGGAGTTCTTTGTCACCCTGCTGCAAAACAGCCGTTTGCTCTTTTGGGCTGAAATTTGGAGGGAAGGCAGCCAACATCTCACAGATGTGCCTTTCAGTGGTTTGGTTAAAAAATATTGCACAACTCCCAAGTTGTGGTACTCCAAAGTTGACTCTTTTTCCCCATAGACTAACATGGTGGCGTACGCTGCACGTTTCGGGGGTCATGTCTCGAAAATGGTGTGCCACACAGATTTTTTGTCACGAGTTGCATAACCCTATGGGCTATATAATACAAAATGGTAGCCAGGAAAATAACAATTTCTGTGAAATTTAAATGTTTTTTCTACATCATACGGTTGCTGAGATATTTGCAATTAAGTACTTCCAATGCACGCTTTAAGCTTCCATTGCCATTATAATGCATACATTCTTTGTACACACTGTCTTTCTCTATGCAGTTGTCCACCAAAAAGAGGTTATGTGCTTCTGTTACTGTTACGATTACTGTTTCAACTTACATTTATGTCCCTGTTTGTGTTACTGTTCCTGTCTATGCCAACGTGTGTGGTGCCCTTCGCATTGTCATTTGTGCTTGCGTTTACCTTACTGTTATCATTTTCATTTCCACCTTGTGTTTGCATTGCTGTTCCTCTTACTATCTCACTAGACATCACGTGGCAGGAGTGTGGGGACCTTGTTGCTGCATTACATTCAGTATTTTTCTCTCCTGCTGCTGCATTCCGTTCACTATGTCTTGTCCATGGTGGGAGTGCAGTGCCTGAAGTACCCCGTGCTCCCATTGCTGCATTACATTAGCTATGTTTTATCTGTGGCAGGAGTGTGGGGCCTGAAGGGCCCCACGGTCCTGCCACTGTATTACATTCACTAGGTCTCATCTGTGGCAGGAGCATGGAGCCCAAAGGGCCCTGCATTCCTGCCACTGCATTAAATTAGCTATTTCTCATCCATGGTGGGAGTGCGGGGCCCGGAAGGTCCTGTACTCCTGCTGCTGCATTATGTTCATTATGTGTCATCTGTGGTAGGAGCATGGGGCCTGAAGGGCCCCACATTCCTGCTGCTGCATTACATTCACTATTTCTCATCTGTGGTGGGAGTGCGGGCCCTAAAGGGCCTCTTACTCCTGCGCTGCGTCCCTTCACTATGTCTTGTCCATGGCGCACTGCATTACGTTCACTATGCCTTGTCTGTGGTGGGAGTGTGGGGCCCAAGGGTCCCCATGCTCCCACCACTGGATTATGTTTACTAGTTCTCATCTGTGGACATCAATGATATGCCTTACTGATTGCAGCTGCACACAAGTTTTCACAGTTAGGAGTTGCACAGTCTCACCTAGGAATTTGTCCTCCCCACCAGAGGGGGTACTGTATCCTGAGTGGAGAGGTGCAGTAAAACAAAAGGCCATGGACATTAACAGTACACCTCCTTGGTTGCAGGTATACTACAGTCATCACACTTATTATCTGTGTGTACTCAGCAATGCAATACTCCTCCTACACTATACATTAAGTATTGTGTAATAGGTGGGTAGACACAACTAATTTTAGGTTATGGAGATCAATGGTACAGATCTCTAATTGCAAGTACACTGAAGTTAGCACAGTTGTGAGTTGCATGGTGTCACCTAGGCAATGCCCCCCCAACCCCTGTACATAGAACAGATACTGCGTGGTGAATGTAGAAGTACAGCAAAACATAAGTTCATGCACATTGATAGTATGCTACTTTGATTCCAACTGCACACAAGTTTTCACAATTAAGAGTTGCACACTCTCAGCTAGGAATTTGCCCCCCCAACCCGAGGAGGTACTGCATCCTGAGTGGTGAGCCATAGTGAAACAAAAAGGACATGGACATCAATAGTACAACTCCTTGTTTATAGGTACACTGCAGTAACCACAGTTATGACATTTCTCATCTGTGTTGGGAACGTGGGGCCCCCGCTGGATTATGTTCACTATTTCTCATCCATGGACATCAATGGTATGCTTTACTGACTGCAGCTGAACACAAGTTTTCACAGTTAGGAGTTGCATGGTCTCACCTAGGAGTCCCCCCCCCCCGCCTGAGGAGGTACTGTATCCTGAGTGGAGAGGTGCAGTAAAACAAAAGGCCATGGACATTAACAGTACACCTCCTTGGTTGCAAGTTTACTCCAGTCACACAATTACTATTTGTGTGTACTCAGCAATGCAATACTCCTCCTACACTATACATTAAGTATTGTGTCCTGGGTGGATAGACACAGCTAATTTTAAGTTGTGGAGATCAGTGGAACAGATCTCTAATTGCAAGTACACTCAAGTTAGCACAGTTGTGAGTTGCATGGTGTCACCTAGGCAATGCCCCCCTGCCACCTGTACACAGAACAGATACTGCATAGTGAGTGTAGAAGTACAGCAAAAAATAAGTTCATGCACATCAATGGTATGCTACTCTGATTGCAGCTGCACACAAGTTTTCACAGTTAAGAGTTGCACAGTTTGAGCTAGGAATTTGCCCCCCCCCAACCCAGGAGGTACTGCATCCTAAGTGGTGAGCCATAGTGAAGCAAAAAGGACATGTACATTGATAGTACAGCTCCTTCTTTATAGGTACACTGCAGTAACCACAGTTATGACTGTGTCCTGAGTGGATAGCCACAGCAAAAATAAGCCCATTGATATGAATGTTACACCTCTCTGATAGCAAGTACAGTTAGGAGTTGCATGGGTTAGTCAGGCAATGCCCTATCCCCAGATCAGGTATTGCATACTGAGCTACTGCAGCCTGAGTGTAGAGCAACAGTTAAAGAAAGGGATGGATATTTACGGTAGAACTTCCTGACTGCAGGTAGAGTCTAGTTACAAGATTAATTACTTGCACGGTCTCAGGCATGCAATGATACCCGTCACAGTGATAAATAGGAATAATGTAGCAATGAACATCTTGTAGTATGCTTAAATGCAGTACTGAAGCAACACCAACATACATAGTATTACTGTGACATTATGACAAAAGAAAGACACAACACAGGCAGATAAGGCTTAAAAAGATTTATTGCCCAATTAATCATTGTGAGAAGGCTGAATTAAAAATCCATTTGGTGCACAAAAATCAGTCTCACAAAACAACCACATAAATGTTTTTCACTGTTACTTGACATACATGTAAACCAGTATCACAGACAGTAAATCAGTGACATGTTATAGAATAAAAAAACACAGAAGGGCAGGCATAACATCACCCTTTTTACACAGTTTACAGATATGAAACAGTTATGATGTTGTTGTTATTGTGTGACTGATAGTGTGAATGTTCCTGGGGTGGGCGAAAAACCAGATGCGACTTATGAACTCATAGCAGCGGAAACTGGCTATGGTTTACTAAGAAATAAATTTTGAAACTAACAGTTAAACATTTATATTGCTGTATTTTATGTGTAGACATACGAATACATACACTCATAGATGTACATGTTAAGATACATTGCAATATTACTGCATTTGGAAAATTCCCACCTGACCCCTCAATAGAGGCAATCAGAGAATATTATCAGGAACAAAAAAATGCTCAGTTGTCATCAGTGAAAGTGTCTGATGTACAGTTTATAACAATTGTTAACATACATCAAGTTGAGGTGAAACACAAAGATTTCTGATTCTACATGGTAATAGTATTATATGCAGCACTGTTGATGTTCAAAAAATAGTTGCATTGGTTCAGAACTAGTCAAACGTCTACATCTGTTACATCTTTAAGTTATATGAAAGTAATTTTTACTAAATACTATTAATATAACATCTAATGGTATGATGAGCAATAACGTTGTGCACTATATGATACAGATATCGACAATGGAACACCTTAACTTGTTATTAATGATGGACTATAACATTACAGAACGTTACATATGTGAAACTACATATTATACAATGGCAAGAACATTTCCTGGACTCTAATTGGTCAGTCTTAGACTGGACTCGTGATGTTATCCCAGTACAACATCACGGGTCTAGTTTGAGCCTCGATGTGAACCTGTAGATGAACTTTTTGGATGATGAGCTAGATGACCTCTTTTTTTTGCATCTCCTCTTAAGAACAAAAATATTTTTCCACACTAAAAAACATTCTTTAAAATTATTTTTTTATTTTATATATAACAACGAGCCATTGTATAATAGCAATAATGCCTTCCAGGGTGTGTGTCATTTCGGATAACGTCACGCCTCAGTTGTTGGACACACTAGGCCTGCTACCTCATGCCCAACCACCTGAGGCATGACACTATCCCAGCATGATACACACCCTGTTGGGCATTATTGTTGAAATATCTTATGATAAGAAATATCACTGTGTTACTGTTTACTTTTTATGTGTCTACAACTGTTTAAGAGAAAATTAATTGTTATAATGCTATCAACAACTGTTAAAGAGAAAATTTGTAGTTATAATGCTATCATTCAACATATATGTACTGTAACTTAATGCTATTGGTGTTTACAAAAGAGTACCAAGTACAACCCAACATTATATTAAACATTGTATGTATATATATTTATATACAATCTAGATATGCGACAATGAAACAGTCATAGTAATGCACTGTTGTGAAAAACAGTTTAGATATTTATTCATGGCGCAAAAATAAGAAGAAAAAAATGAATACATAGCACACTTGATAGTTCTCAACACGTGACAGAGTGCTGTTAATCTTTAGTTAAAGTTATGATACACAGTACTATAAATTCACATGGACAAGCATTGTACTTCAGTACAATCACACATCTAGCTAATATGCTAAGTGTGTTTTCCATGTCTGCATATAATACACCCATAACAAATGACTATAACAGAAGAGTTTGACCAGATAGGAATATCTCTTTTGACATGCAGAAGTTTTTGTTAGACATGTAAGTGTGGTTTCTCTAGTGACTGTGAAGACAGCTGGGGCTGATTAATGACCACTGCAACTATTTTCACTGTGTCACTCATCAACACAACAAGTGTATATATGCAAAAGAGCCATGTGATATATCTCCTGTATAATCAAAACTATACATTTGGTAATAACAAATGACAATGTAACTAAACTCACTCCATAAGAAAAAATGGACAGCAAAGTAAAGGAGTTTCACATGTTGTGTATCTATTCCTCTGACACATTAAGGTTGTCATTATTCTTTCATATCAGAACATATGCATTTTTTTAAGTGTTGCAGCAGTCTCTGTTTGAAAGAGCTTGTTGCATCGTTGCACTCGACCCATCCAGTTCTGTACCTCAGTAAAGAAATGTGATGTCCAGAATGTACAGGCTGGCCATAGTGGTAGATGGTAGCATGAGTGTCAAACACTGCTTGGTTAAATACTACTCTACCAGCTGTGAAATCAGTGTTAGGTGTGTCAACTATGAGCCCATTGGAGTCAAGTCTATGCAATACTAGCATAAGATATTGAGATGAAGTCCTGAGATGTATGGACTGAGTACAGGTACTTCCACACCTCACACACAGGTGACTACTTACAGCATTAGTAAACAGCTGCCGAAACATCACAGTTTTAGTCTGAGGTACAAACAGAGAAACCCAAAGCATGTCTTCTGTGGTTTCTCATTCTGAATGACCACATGAGAGACATGTGTACTTGGTAACATATGACACAGTAAAACAGTGATGCATAGAAGTTCCTTCTTCATGCAGGCTGTTTATGATAGCCATCATAAACTCAGCAGCATCCTGCTGCATGTTTGCAGCAAATGTACTGCAGCCATCATATGTGCCCAGCACTTGCTGCAGAGGTGTTAGTGACTGCACATTCTTAGACTGATCAGAAGCCATGTTGACAACCTGCTTCAATTCCTTTGATAGTGCAGTGTCTTGTGAAGCAGATATTGCCTCAGCAAAGTGTGGCATATGGAGAAAGACCTGCATAGCTGCATTAGCATAGCAATTAACTCTAGTAGTGTTGTCAAACACAGGCACAACAGCCATTCCAACTGACTTCTGAACAACAGCTGGCTTCCCATCTGTATTTGACATTGTGACCTTCTTAGAACTCTGGACAGTTCCATCAGTTGTGCAAGCTTTTTTTCATTCATTACCCACTGTAGATATGACTGAAGGATGTGAGACAACCATGTACATTGGTAGTGGTATTAAAGGCATCTCTGGCTAGTATAGAGTATGTAATCTGTTACACTCAAAGATACAGCGCTTGTCAGCACGCATCTTCTGAGGTGCAACTGTTATGATGTGCAACCTAGAAAGACTACGTACATGTGAAAGTGCGACATAGCTCATGCCATCTTTGAAAATGTCTGTACCTATGTCCACCATTGCTGAATCCAAACTCAAGCCTTGAGACTTGTGAATGCTAACAGCATATGCAACACATATGGAGAACTGTTTCCTGTTTGTGTAGATATTCTTGAATACCTGAAACTTGACACAGGTACGATCAGTCTGGACAGGATGTTCCATGTTGTCAAAGCGGACAACAAGTTTCTCGATAAATGTCTTTTGAACATTGTAGACAAAGTCAGTGATGTTACCCATGGCACCATTCACCATACCACACTCCACATCAAGATTTCATCATAGCATGATACGTGCATTCTTACAAACTGTAAGTACAGCTTCTAGGCTAGCTGTGCATGAAACATCTGACTTCAATTCAGTCATTCAGTCATCTTAACTACCAGCTTCTGACTTTAAATGACACCATCAATTGTGTCAACAGCATGTAGTGTAAGAATTGATTTATTTTCTCTCTGCAACATGTCACTGTTGAACTCAATGCATTTCTTTAGCTGTGGCATGAGACACACAATGCGTGTGCCCATGGAACACACATCACTGAAAACATCACATGCAGTTTCTATGGATGTAGTGTCCATTCTGATTCTTTGGCCGTTTAACTCATTCAGGGCTAGAGACGTCTGTAGGCGGCGTCTGAAAGCATAGCCACTCAGGACAATAATGCCTGTAGACGTACTCAACTGACTTTCACTCAGGCCTAGAAATGTCTGAGGAAGTCAGCAGTTTTTACCTAACTATTAAACAAACCGAGTTGCTTAGAATTGAATGCATAGCACCGTTAGAAAGGTAATTTTGCTCTGAACAATTTTGCTGCAAATACTTTGTGTCTGTCATGTATACTTTAGGAGTTATTCATATTTTTTTAAGGTATGGTGTGCATGGCTAACATTTGTCACTCAAGCCTCACCTAAGCACCTTGAATAAATCTGAAAAAAAAAGTTGTTTGGTATTTCAGCTACTATAAAATAAAAACTAAATGGATTACAATTGATTGCATAGCACCATTAGAAAGGTTATTTTGTGCTGAACAATTTTGCCACTCATACTTTGTGTCTACCACATATACTTTAGAAATTATTTGCATTTGTTTAAGGTATGGTGTGCATGGCTGACATTTGTTTCTCATGCGTCGCCTAAGCACCTAGAAAAAAATCAGAAAAAAATCAGTTGTTTGGTATTTCAGATAGTATAAAATAAAAACTAAATAGATTACAACTGATTGCATAGCACCATTGGAAAGGTAACGTTGTGCTGAACAACTTTGCCACTCATACTTTGTGAGTAGCACTTACGGTTCAAGAGGTAGTCACATTTGTTTGTGGCATGCTGATTATGGCTTGATTTTGCTTAGAAAGGCCCAGGATGCAGTGCTAAGAGTATACAGGGCACAAGTGGTGGAATGCTCAAAGAGCTCTTGTGGTGTGAGTGAGTTAACATTGCAACATGTTCTGGTGACAGAGAATCTGTACGAGCTTCATCCAACAGTGCTTGGTAAGTCACGCCAGCACTTTGGTGCATGTTCTGATACAGCTCGACATAGGTAAATAACTCCCACAGGTTAAAACCTCCAATGCAGCCAAGTGTATTCTTGGCCTGCTTCACAGTCAGAGCTGTAAAGACATGTTCTGCATTCACAGGTGCAAGCTGTAAAAGGTCTTCAAATACAACAATGCTTTTCCCACCAAATGCATCTCCATAGTCAGTCCCTAGGATCTCCTGTAGACGTAGAGGTATACAGGAAAGCATCAAATTAGAGCCCATGCTAATCTCATCAATGATGAGTAACTTCATCTTACAAAACATTGAATGAAGCTGAGATGCAGCCTCAAATGATAGCTTACAATACTCTCCTGCTTTGCCATGCTCCACTGGCAACATGAACAGACGGTGTAACGTCACGCCACCAATGTTGTATGCCGCCAGTCTGGTGGGAGCACTAACAGCAACAGACATCACTTAGCCTATCAAGCTCCATATTTCAGCCATGATGGCCTCAATAAGGAAACTCTTACCTGTACCAGCTGAACCACTAACAAACATTTGCAGTGGTTTGTAGTCAAGGCAGTCACATTTCTTCTCTTTGTGCAGTACCCTATGCCATACTGCGTCAGTAACTTGAGCGTGAACCACACGCTGATGCTTATTGAGTCTCTGTTTCAACTCAGCTGGGTCAGCACCACAGTGCGTTCTATGTTCCATGGCGCGCTCCACTTCCAACATGAGTACTTCTGGGGCATTCAGAGGCAGATGTTTCCCAAGGATACCTTGTCCTTCTGGATCAAGACTGTCCTGTGAGCTAACAGGAGTATCCTCTTCCTCAAGTAGCTTTTGTGCCTTTTCAAGCTGCTCCTTCTCAGTATCTAGTCTCTGTATGTATATCTCTGAGTATTGACGTTTGAAGGTATTGTAACTGTGATTAAACTCTTCCTTGAAAGTATCAAAGTACCTTTCAATTCACCCTCATTCCTCCAGGGTCTAAATAGGAATAGGAGAGCAAAGTAGTAATGCTCTCTGCTCTAAGATGTGCCTAGATGTAACTTACAGTGGTCGATGAGCCAAGGCTTATGTCTCTTAATAAGACAGCCATGCACTCCTCTGACCTTGTAAATGTCATGTGTACAATTAGGTGTGACATCTGTCTTGTAGTCATACCACTTAGCCACCTGATATAGACACATTTCATCCATGTCTTCATGTCTATGGGGGTAGTATGTGTCAATGAGGTTATTCTTCAAGATACATCTTGAAGAGGGTCTATTGACAGCCAGTTCCTCAATCTCAGCATGGGGAATAAGGGCACACTTTCGCTTCTCTTTGTAGTTCACACTGAGAAAGCTGACAGCATCAGACTTGCCGTACAGATGTGTACCAATTAAGTGATCACCGACCTCATAAGCACCACAATCTCTGTGTGAAAGGGTCTTTAAGCCTGGTGACCACAACTGAGATGTCAGGCTCTTGCTTGAACTAGAGAATCCAAATGGAAACACCGCAAACAGATATTCCCCCCTTTGAAGACTCGTGTGAGTAGAGGTGCTAGGGGTGTTTTCTCTACTTGTAGCAATCACCTGCACTATCTGTTTATTGTGCTTTTACTTGTGAAGACCTTATTAAAGTTTGAGTGTTTTTTCACCTTAAAACGCTCCTTTTTTGGTTTTTTGGTCCTCACTAATACCTAATACTTATTTAGTGCAAAAGGTTTTTTTGTGCTCTCTAACTTTGGAAGCTTTCTTGCTTGAACTAGCAATATATTCCCAAAGATCTTGCAAGCTAGTCTGCTCATGTTTAGTTATGTACTAAGTGACATACTGCACCAGAGCCAATGAGTTGTCAGCCACAGACTGTACATCTATGTTTGCTTGCCACATTAAGAAGAGTAGGGTTGTAGTCATTGATGTACACCTCTTTCTCATCTCTGGGTAACTCATATACCCTCTTGATTGATTTTGTGTTCAAGTGGTGTCACATTGCTGAAAACAGATCATTCATGTAACCGTCCTGACAGACACATCTAGGAAATCCAAAACGACATCTTATGTACCAATCAGATTTGTTCTTCACTACCTGGTGGCAGTATTTAACACAAATATGGTGTTGGAACTTTTGCACCAACTTCCACAGTGTTGGACTGTCATACTTGTCCGGAATGCGGCAAGTGATATATTGCTTTATGAATGCAAGCACTTATGCTGCTTCATGCTCACTTATACGGGGGCATCCTTGATCCACAGCAATATGTGAATATGAGGAGAACCTCGAGCCTGATACTCCATCCTCCAAAAGTAATGTTCCACAACACCAGGAGTTGGATTGTCCTTTGACAAAATGAAAGTCAGAATATCAAGGAACCGCTTGTGGAAATGCCTTGTGACAGAGATAGGGTCAAGTGAGCACATCTCTCTGAGAGTCATTGATGCAATACCCTCAAAATCAGAGTTTTCCCACTTCAACAGTTTTATGACCTCATCCCAGGCATACTCAGCACAACAGAGTGTAACAAACCATGTTGCCGTACCATGCTCTCGCAGCATTGTCATCATCTCAGAGTGTCTGTGGTACCAATATTCTTTGGTGCCATGTAGACTTGACAGAATAGAAGATAAATTAACTTGCACTTTTTCATCCTTCTGCTTCAATTTCTGAAGAAACTGTGCTGCAGTAATTCCATCAAGTGGAGTAATCAGATGAATAGTATGTGCAATAGACACAGACAATATGCTAAGTTCACTCTCCCACAGGAGATGGAACAGGTACTGTATGCTGCGTCTGAATTTTCCATCTTTACTGAGGACACGGCTTGCTCAGTACTCAGCATGTACTTCTCTTTCATCTAGTCAACCACCTGACTCTGTTGGAAATAGGTCTGGGAAACAGTGTGCTTCCAGTATTGCCTCCCAAATGCTGACAGGCTCACCTTCCAACTGTTTCATTTGATACAGATCAATGTTGTCTCCTTCCAGATCTCTGCTATGTAGTTGGTGAATTGTGTACTGTTCATACACATTGTCATTTGTTTCCACATTGACCTTCTCAGTCATTGGATTTGTGCTATCTAAGTCATCATGATCAAGAGGCACAGTAGTGATTTGATCAATATTAAGGTCAGCATAGAAAGGATTGTTGTTCTTCAAGTGAGTAAGTGCAAGCTTCACCTTCTCAACATTTACAACATCCTGCCTAATCACCTTTGACTTTGTTGTCACACCATTTACAAGAATGACCAAAGTGTTTTCAATGGAGATAGCATCCACATTTTCCTGCAGAGAAAGTGGAAGATACATGATGGAACCCTTAAGAGATCTGATGAGTTCTTTTTGTGGAATGTTCTGGGTCTTAGTGTTCATCCATAGAATAGTTTGAAATGGCTTCGCTGTCTGAATAAGAATTCATTCAAACATATTCAATGTGGCAATCTCAGTTGGTGTCACATGTGCCCCCACGTTGTTCAAGACTGACCTTGGTGGCAGAATGTTACACTTCACTTTGGAAAAACAGTGTTTGCACATCACAATGATTGGGTCTAATTCAAAGTCAGACTTTAACAACAGAAATGCTGAAAGTCGAAACCACATGTCATTGTATGTTGACAAGGTTTCTAGATTCACTGACCATTTGTTTTCCATAACAAAACTGTTTACATGACACACATACAGAGTCAAACTTCTGTCTCTTTGCCAACTCATATTTGGCTATTGATTTCCCAAACTGTTTGAGAATATCAGTTTCTAGGACAGACACACAATTTCCATCAGTAATAGATGCCTGAGTAATCGCAGTATCAGTCACACTGCTGACATGTCACAGCTGTTTTAGAAATTTAATGACACCATGCATGTCACCAGACAACAGTAACTCATTGAGATGAGTATACTGAGTGATAACTTGCTGAACTTCATATACACTGTACACAAAGTTCCTCATGTCTGATTGATGTACTCCCAGCATGTGCATATGGTGAAAGACACTGTCACAAACACCACTATCTATGCATACAAGGGAGTGAATCATAAGTCCAGTGTGTGGATGGATCTCACATAGGTTTGTGGTCTCAAACAGTTTATGTCTGTCTTTATAGTCAGTAATTACAAAAAGATTTATAAAGTCCTTAACTTTATCAAATAATGATTGTCTACGGTTGCAAGAGTCATCACATGTCCATGAGAGACAGTGATGTTTACAAGGCTTGATACTTGCCTCAGAGTCATCATCTGACTCCATCGTAGAATCATCACACACACTGAGCACATTACAGACTTTGCCAGACTCATCAATGCACAACTTGCTGTCCTTTTTCTCAGAGTAATATGACTCTTCCCAGAAAAATGCCTCTGAGTGCTGTGTGTGCAGAAACTGTCCTGTGAAAACATCACAGAAGTTGTGCAGGTTCAAGAGAGGATATCATTGTAGCCTCATCTTTATATCATACACAATTTTCCTAAACTGGTCAAGTACATGAGACATCTTATGCCACAAACGTTGAAGAACAAAAACTGCTTTATTAATAAATGTCTATACTTTCAAGTGCAATTTCATCAAGCTGAGATGACTTGATTTTTCTGTGCTCATGTCTCATCACAGCACCAATAAGTCTTTCAATCTTGGCTTTAGAAGCTAGAGATCGAAAAAACTTTTGCTTCCTCAGAGAAGCATAAGGAGCAATAAATTTTTGGCGATGCTTACTATGTGTGTTGATGCGTGTTCTTTGCAACAGTTGCTTTTCTGCTCACAGATCTGCACAACTGTTGCTTGGCTACACATTTTTTTCTTGTTGTTGAGCAAGCATGTCCTTCACCAACAGACTGATAAAGGTCCGAATTTACTTTTTCTGAAGATTGCTCAATATTTTTACATCTTGAATTAGTATTGCTGTTTTTTACATGGCTCTTAAGCAACAGTGACATACTATTATACCTGTTTTGTCTCTGCGTAGACTTCTTTCTTTGCTTAGAAGGCATCTTCCCTGATGTACAATTCCAACTTGAGTACAGCAATGTTAAGGAAAAACAGACACCTACATGGGACATACAGAAAAGCAAAAAAATTAGACTTCATATATGTTGTTTGCTTCTAACATTACATAATATAATGGGCCATACATATGAGATATAACAACACATTGTGCTTTCAAATTGTGGCAGATATAACTTCTAAAATAATAATCAAGAATTGTGTGCACTTCTGTATTCGTCCCTAAAAACAGGAAGTAGGATAGTTGTTCCTTCATGAATTAAATTTAAAAAAAAACAAACACATGAAATAGTGTTGTGCATTTGAAAGTGTCTCAAAAATAGTGTCAATTGTACGAAAGTGTTGCAAAAAATAGTTTCGAACATTCAAAAGCGTCAAACTAAATTTTGAAAAATGTGGTGTCGAATGTGCGAAAGTATTGCAAAAAATACTTTTGAACTTCAACACTGTCAATAAAATAGTTTTGCACGTTCGAAAGTTTTGAAAAAGTAGTGTCAAACCTTCGACAGTTTTGCAAAAGTACTTTCGTGCGTTCGAAAGTATCGAAGATTTTTACCAATGGGGAGTTACTGTGTGCATTAGCAAATTATATCTTCATTGCAATTTGATTGACAGGTTGTTCTGCCAATCTTGTGCTAGCTTGAGCAGGTCATGTAAGACAGCCAATCAGAGATGGAGAAGAGTCAAGAAGAAGGACACAGCAGTCATCTTAGAGTGAACAGCCACATAGCACATTTCTCACTGTAAGTACATCATATTTTATAAATTATTTTTCTACTATGATAAAAAGTGTTAGAATCACTTAAATAGTATTAATCAAAACATTTTTTACTGCTCTATTTGACTACGTTGCTAGAAATAACCTATAATATTGTATTATTTAGGTATAACTGTTTAAAGTTAGACAGTCATTTTGTACTTACTTGCACAGATACAACTGCAAATGAAGGGAGACAGCAAGGTGCACGTGTACCATAACATAAAAGGGAACCAATCAGACATGTCCCTGCACTTGCAATTGTTTGAAACTGCCTATCAAAATGTTGCCATTTTGAAATTCTCCCACATTTTAGCTTAAGCAGAACTGCAGTCATAGTCAGTGCACACACTACTTTGGTTAAGGAGGGCTGAGTATTAGCCAATGATTATTTTAATTTTTGACTTATGGGTCAGTCCACAGAAGCAGTGTTTACCTTGGGAGGGAAATTGCACTTTTACTTTCACTACTGTCTAGGTACTGCAGGGTGAACACTGACTTTTTTGGTAGCTCTCTGTCCACTTCTAAGTTTAAAAGCTGAGAATGGCAGAAAACAGCACAAGGACTTTTTGGATTGTTGGCAGCAGTATTGTGAGGAGAGCATCTGAGTTTGCTCTGAATAGTTATTTTGGGAGAAACCTGCAGCTCCCAAATTGCTGTGTGAAGTGGTTTGGCAGGGGTGGAATGAGGTGGGAGCACCTCATGCCTACCATGCACAAACTTCTGAGTACTCAAGCTCACCCTGATATACTGGTGATCCATCTTGGAGGGAATGATTTAGGCACCAAACGCTGGGTAGATTTAGTGTCAGAAGTAAAATTGGACCTTGCTTCTATTATCAGTATGTTACCTGCCTGTAAAATAATTGTTTCTAATGTTACAGAGCGTAGGGTCTGGAAAGCAGAACACCATGCATACTTGCTTGACAGAGCACATAGAAAGGTGAACATACAAATATCTGCATATTTATGCATGTCTGGAATGCACACCATACGTCACCCTGAAATTAAGTATTGTTATGATTGGTTATACCTACCAGATGGTGTGCACTTCTCACATGCCGGCAATTGCCTTTTCCTGGGAGACCTTCAAGGTGGAATCCTCAAAGTCCTCTAAGAATGTCAGACTGTTTGTACACCTATTGAACTGTAACGAAAAACAGTTCTTTTCGGAACCAAACATGTTGGTCAAAAAATAGAATCAGTGTATACATCACTCACCCAGTAGTAACACATACTCAGGAATATTCACAGTGGAATGCTGGGCTGGTAACACTTGTGCTTGGATGCACTACAGGTGTTGTCAGGGTGATATTCAATGGTGTTATGCCATGGTTCAGCTACGTTGAATTTCACTGTGGCAGCTGCATTCTGCATGGTTCTGTGCCGTTGTGCTAGTGCAATCAGCACAGTGGAGCAACAGCATATGCCAGTGTGTCAGTGGTTCTACTACCTGTGATTACTGTGATGTTCAGTTGTTGATATGGAAATGGGTGCAAAAGACACTGGGCCAGTTTTCATTGTGTCAGGTGGTTTGACATGCTGGGGTAGGGTTTC
This sequence comes from Neoceratodus forsteri, assembly GCA_016271365.2. Classification (NCBI taxonomy): domain Eukaryota; kingdom Metazoa; phylum Chordata; order Ceratodontiformes; family Ceratodontidae; genus Neoceratodus; species Neoceratodus forsteri. Next base: position 1,373,660,749 of record CM057456.1, read on the forward strand.
AAGCATGCCACCTAACTGTGTGTCTGTCACTGGGTGCTCTAGCTAATGGGGGGATAGGGCAGCCCCCATCAACAGGATCACTTAGCATGCAGTACCTGGTGAGGTGGGTGGGGATGTCTTGTACTGCATTTAGACAGTTGTATTTTATTTCTGTCACCTGCTGCTGGTTGTCTGTGATTGGTTGTGTTGCCTTGGTCCTCTCCCCTACTTGCATATGTGTGTGTGTGTGTGTGTGTGTGTGTGTGTGTGTGTGTGGTGCTGGGGGGGTGAATGTGGAGTTTGGATTTTCAACCCTAACACCAGATTTCCTCACTTTTGTCACTGTGGAACAACCTAACTGATGCATTAAATGGAGTTTTTGCCATGAATATATATATATATATATATATATATATGAGACAGAGAGAGAGAGAGATAGATCACAAAAAAATGTGTTAATGTACTACTTAGGTTTCAACTTAACACCATAAAAGTGTGGAAATATGGTGTTAGGGTTTCCAAACCTAACTCCACACCTCCCCAGGCAGCAAAAAGACAAAACCAGAAAAACTACCACAGACAGCCATCATCAGGTCAGGCAAACAACACACAACTGTTTCCAGTTAAGCTGAATCCCAACTGGTAGATTAATGCAGGTTTTTTTGCTGTGAAATTTTCTTTCTTTTTGAGAACGTCAATAAACTGAAAATCAAACACTATTTCTGGCTGCAGTAGCATTGGCCCCTGTGGGAACAATGCTTCTGCAGCCACATTACAAGTTTACAGTGCAAGAAATACACAAATGCTTCTGGTTGCAGATATTAATAATACTTATGACAGACTTCAAATGACGTGTGGCTGTGGATGAAAATAATTCTTGGAACCATTAGGGATGCTGCAGAATTGCAGGAACGTCTGGGCCCTGCTCTTCCATGTGGCTACAGATGCAGATGTGCAGGACCAAGAGTCCAGCTGGTTGTGGAAATGCAGGGCCCTCTGAGCTCTGTGCTTCTGTGCAGTTATGGGTGGTGCAGAGGTGCAGGGCCCTCCATTCCATATGTCCAGAGAAGACGTCTCTTCACTATATGGTCACTTGTTGCCCATGCAACCAAGGCTGCCCTGTCGCTCCTCAGCTGGGAGCTAAGTGGCACAGAAACACAGCAGAGTTCCCACTGGGCCAATGGTTGGCCCTGCACACATTTTCTCAGAACTTTGTCTTTTTTACATTTTAAACCCACATCATGAACTTGGTCTCGAGAATGTTTTCTATCCTGTCCTATGGTTGTTTCACATAGCAACTGCAAAATCACATTTCAACCTTATTTAAAAATTCTGATCATCCTTATTCATGAGGTAGCATCATGTAAATGATATAATCAAATTTGGAACAAAAAATATTGTAAAACTGACAAGTTAGGAGTTAAAGTATTAGTTAATATGTGACAAGAAAATACAGTTTTTCCATGTGAATGGAAAATTCTAATGTTTCAGTTAATTTACAACACAAAAAATCTGTTTTTCCATGCACACAGAACATTCTACTGTCTCAGTTAATTTGCAATATGAACATTTTGTTTTTCTGTGTGTGTGGGAATTTTGACTGTCTGTTGCTTTGTGACATGAAAATCCCATTTCCCATGCACACAGAAAATGTTACTGTTGCAAATTTTAGTGTTGCACTTTAGTGTCACACTTAAATGTGCAACACAAAAATTTGTATTTTAGTGTCACAGATGCTAGTGTTGCACTTTATTTGTTGCACTTAAATGTACGACATGAACATTTGTGGCTCGCAACACAAAAATCGTCCATTTTGGTAAACTGACAGCCAAAGTCTGAAAAAGATATTTCTGGCTTGTTTTTTGAAAAAGAAACATCAGAATATTGCTTAAAGACTCCTGTTTAGCAAAATGCATGTTTGTTTGTTTTTTTCAAATGATTCATTTTTATGTATCTTTTTTAATTTTTGTTTAATCCAGTAAAGAACAAGATGGTGGCTGTCACAATACAAACATATATCTTCACATGAAAAACACTAATTGTCATGAAAGTAAAATGCCTTGCAAAAGTTACATTTATATGTCATATCAGAGGGATATCCTGAAACTCTACTGAGCATGTTCAGAAACCAAATGTCAAAACCTTATAACTCTGGAACCCATCAGTATTTTTCATGAAACATTGAAAGGCCTACCCTTGGCACAAGCCCCTTCCACCCTAAGAGTTTTGGAACAAACTTTCATAATGTGTAGGCTGTAGGTGAGAGCATTAAAACATAGCCAAAGCAGCCAAGATTAAAGTTTTTCATGCATTTTCAACATATCTGAATATCAGAATCTGGGTAAGCGCCTGTCACAAAACTTCCCATGTCATGAGACCTTTACACCTGGATCACGTATGCCAAATTTTGCACATTGTCATCAAACACAGCCAAAGTTATTAGAATAGAAAGACTAGGTTTAACACTGAGACCACTACTGAACCCTAACTGCAGTATACAGTACTTGCACCATGGTGCATATGTGCCAAAAACTGTGTTAATGCATCAGTTAGGGTTCAACTTAATGCCAAAAAAACTAGGGAAATGCAGCATTAGGGTTTCCAAACCTACTACCCCACCCCCCAAAACAACAAAATGATAACTCACATAAGCAACCACACATAGTAAGTATTTATTTATTTATATGGCATCCAATCCCTGAGTATCTGAGCACCTTACAGAAAATACATAGAGTAAGCAGGGTAAAAAAAAAAACATACAGACATACAGGGTAAAAAGTGCAAACAAATAACAAATTAATAACTAAAATAATAAATATGTCATAATTAAAATCACCATAAGTTTTTAGGATATGCTTTCTTAAACAAATAAGTTTTCAGACCCTTCTTAGATGCCTCCACAGATGGGGCCTCCCTCAGTGATCTGTGGAGTGAGTTCCAGAGGACCAGGCCAGCCACCTCAAACAAGTGGTCACCAGACATTTTCAGTCTGGCCCTCATAACCACTAGGAGGCCCTCAGTGGAGGAATTGAGGGAGCATAATGGGATGGCAGGTGTAAGGATGTCAGGCAGATAGCCAGGGCCAAGCTGTATAGAGCCTTATAAGTGAGCAGGCCCACTTGAAGATGATCATCCACCTGACAGGCAGCCAATACAGACCTCACAGGACCAAGGCCACATGACAAGACCTGGGCAGACCTGTCATCAACGTGGCTGCTGCTTTCTGCACTAGCTGCAGTCAGTGGAGGATCCCTCCCATGACCCAGAAGTATAAAGCATTACAGTAGTCCAGCTTGGATGTCACAAGGCCATGCACAAGTAAGAGCAGGTCTTCAGGCAGAATTAGGGGTTTAATCCAGGCAACACTCCTTAAGTGGTAAAAAACACTTTTGACAACAGATGACACCTGAGCATCAAGTGTCAGCTTGTCATCAAGGATGATGCCCAGATTTCTCACCCTAGAGGATGCCATCAACAGGGACGATCCCAGGACCATCCCCATTGCCACCCAGGAGACATCCCCATCATGCCCGTGACCAGGTTCAATTACCAGTACTGCCATCTTGTCAGGGTTCAGCCTCATCCAGTTAAAGGATATCCAGCCCTTGATCTCAGCCAAACACTTATTCAGCACTTTGACGGCAATCTTTGTTCTGGGGGCAAATGACATATACAGCTGGGTATCATCTGCATAACAGTGAAAACCCAGACTGTAATTTCAAATGAGCTCTCCCAGTGGCAGCATATACACCATGAACAAGATCAGATCAAACCCTGAGGAACTCCACATGACCGTGGCTTTAGGGAGGAGGAGAAATTCCCCATCACTACCATTTGCCTCCTGTCTGAGAGATAGGATTCAAACCAGTTTATAACAGATCTGGCAAATCCACAATACTCTCTAAGGTGATCCAACAGCATGGTGTGGTCCACAGTGTCAAATGCTGTTGGGAGATCAAGGAAAATGAGAATTGTCTGGTCTCCTCTATCATTTGCCCTGAGGAGGTCTTTTTGCACCTGAACCAGTGCTATTTCAATGCTATACCTACTATCCCTAAACCCAGACTGGAATGGCTCATAGATGTCAATGGTCACAAGGTGTGCCTCAAGCTGCAGTTTCACCACTTTCTCAAAAACTTCCCCTTAAGATGGGAGGATGGAGATACAGTGAAGCCTACCAGGATGAAGCGCAGTGTTACAGGTTTGCTGCATGACAAAAGGAATTAACTCCCATTGAAATAGCACTGTTTGCTCAGTAACTCTACTGCAGAATTCTGCAGAGTTGGGTTTCATCCTGGTGGGCTTCACTGTAGATCTATAATTCATCTGGATGTTAGGTTCAAGCAATGTTTTTTCAAGAGGGGCCTCACCAATGCCTCCTTCAAGAGATCAAGGATGAGTCCCTCCAAAAGTGTACACTGGACTATCCTGGTGAACACTGGATCAATAGCTTTGGTGTATCCTACTAGAAGATGTGTCAGACCAGGGTCCAGTTCACAAAAGCTGGGCTGCAGCTTTGAAATCATCTCGATGATCTCTTCCACCTCTACTGGCTGAAACTCTTCCCAGACAGTAGAAGTGCCCTCATTCCAAGCAGGCCCCCTACCATGGGGCTGATTGTGCCCCACTGGGGAGATCCCAGACCAAATAGAGGACACTCTGAAGAGCAAAACAAACTCCTTGCATTATGCAGTTGAAAATGCCCTTTTTGGCTGTTGACAGACTGGATGAAGTAGTCTGTCCACAATCCAAAAGAGCTGAGCTGGTCTGTTCCTTTCTGCAGCAATCTCCCTGGACAGGAACTCTGCTTTCTTACAGTCAATTGCCCTTTAGTAATCACCACAGTGATTCCTCAAAGCCAGTTTGTCCTCCATGGACTGGCACTCTGCCAGCAATGCTCCAACTTTCAACCCATAGTCTTCATCTCCTTGAGAGCGCCATAAAACCATGGAGGTCTCAAGTGAGATGGCATGGGTCATATACAGATCAATGTGATGGCATCAAGTGCTTCAGAGACAGCCCTATTATAGGTCACCACCATCTCACTTGTGCCACTTGCACATGCAGCACTCCAATGGAAAAGTCAACTACTTCCAAAAGTTCCTCTGGGGACAATCCCCTTAATGGGCTATAGTAGACCATCTTGACAAGGGAGGAACTATTGGTGGGGCCCAAATGAGAACCTCACTCTGCAATGATTGGACTATGTGACCTGATCAGTCTTGAGGTCAGTGACCTCAAGCCACAGTGAGAATACCAAGTCCAAGGTGTGGCCATGGTGATGAGTCACAGAAGCAACAGCTAGTGCTAGGCCCAGTGATGTCATCAACTGGAGAAGATCATTCCCAAAAAGCAAGGATTTGTTGTTGATCCAATCATTGACATCACCCAGAATCAACCATCTGAGTGACTCCAGTACCCTGTTAGTGACGAAATCCACAGCCTCCTGCAGGAATTCTACACTCCCATCCCAGAGGATGGTAAACAAGAAGAATCCTGCAACCTGCTCCTGGACCCCTATACACTGCCATACATTCAAACAATGAGGTAGACTGCACTGGGAGCACAGAGAAGTTTAACTCATTCAGGCCTAGAGACGTCTGTAGGCGGTGTCTGAAAGCTTAGCTACTTAGGACAATAACCCTGTAGACGTACTCAAACCAAATTGCTTAGAATTGAATGCATAGCACCGTTAGAAAGGTAATTTTGCTCTGAACAATTTTGCTGCAGATACTTTGTGTCTATCATGTATACTTTAGGAGTTATTTATATTTGTTTAAGGTATGGTGTGCATGGCTAACATTTGTCTCTCAAGCCTCACCTAAGCACCTTGAATAAATCTGAAAAAAAAAAACGTTGTTTGGTATTTCAGCTACTATAAAATAAAAACTAAATGGATTACAACTGATTGCATAGCACCATTGGAAAGGCTATGTTGTGCTGAACAATTTTGCCACTGATACTTTGTATCTACCACATATACTTTCGGAGTTATTTGCATTTGTTTAAGGTATGGTGTGCATGGCTAACATTTGTCTCTCATGCGTCACCTAAGCACCTTGAAAAAAATTAGAAAAAATGGGTTGTTTGGTATTTCAGCTAGTATAAAATAAAAACTAAATTGATTACAACTGATTGCATAGCACCATTGGAAAGGTAACGTTGTGCTGAACAACTTTGCCACTCATACTTTGTGTGTAGCACTTATGGTTCAAGAGGTAGTCACATTTGTTTGTGGCATGCTGATTATGGCTTGATTTTGCTTATAAAGGCCCAGGATGCAGTGCTAAGAGTATACAGGGCACAAGTGGTGGAAGTCTCAAAGAGCTCTTGTGATGTGAATGAGTTAAAGGCATGTCAGATGCTGGCTAAAGATTTTTCCATCAGGAGAATGGTAAGCATTTCCTCAAGCCATTCCTTAAAGGGGGGTGAATCTAAAACTGATGGCCATATGCCCACCCTTGCAGTCCTTCCTCAGGCAATGCATCACCGAGTACCCTGTGGGGACTGATGCCTCTAGAATCAGACTTGCATTATCCCCCAACCAAGTTTCGGTAATGCAAGCCAGATTGACTGAAGAAATCAAGTCCACCATAATTGCAGTCTTGTTTCTCATCAATAATAATAATATAATAATAATAAATTTTATTTCTAAAGCACCTTTCAAGTTTCAAGGCGCTGTACAAACATAAAACACAAATAAAACACAGATAAAAACTTCAATTTCAGAATGACACATCACAATCGATGATCTAAAAAGGCAGACTGATACAAGTACATTTTTAAGTCCCTCTTAAACTCCTCCATGGAGGTGCACAACCACAACCGACGGGGTAGAGAATTACAAAGAGTGGGAGCAGCATAAGAGAAAGCTCTACAACCGGATGAATTTAGGCTCACTCTTGGAATCTCTAGCAACCCCTCATCGGCCAAGCGGAGTACTCGGCCTGGGCAGTAAGACACCAGGAGAGCTTTCAGATAAGCTGAACCCTGATCATGTAGGGCTTTAAAAGTCAATAAACAGACTTTGAAGGTGATCCGACACCTAACAGGAAGCCAGTGCAGATCGTGCAGCACCGGGGAGATGTGGCAAGACCTGCTTGTCCCAGTCAAAACCCATGCTGCTGCATTCTGCCCTAGCTGGAGGCAATGGATTTCAACCCCAGAAAGCCCAAAATACAGGGTGTTGCAGTAGTCCAAGCATGAAGACACAAAGGCGTGGACCAACGTTGGTAACGAGTCAGATGGAACAAGGTGTTTCACTCTAGCAATATTCCTAAGGTGGTAAAAGGAAGTCTTGATGACCGCTGACACTTGTGACTGTAGTGTCAGCCTGTCTTCTAAGGTAACCCCTAGGTTATGCATCCATTCAGAGGTTGGGAGTGATACACCCCCAAGAGAAATTCCTGAGGGTGCACCAACAGGTGACCTCTCTGTCCGACAACCCGGATCCACAACCAAAACCTCAGTCTTTTCTGAGTTCAACTTCAGCCAACTAGAATCCATCCAATCCTGGATTTCTTTCAGGCAGTTGTTTAACACCGAGAGAGCTCCATCCTGGTCAGGGGCAAAAGACAGGTATAGCTGGGTATCATCAGCATAGCAATGAAACCTCAGCTTATACCATCTCATAATGTCTCTGAGGGGCAGCATATACACCACAAATAACATAGGAGATAGCACAGAACCCTGAGGCACCCCACAAAACAAAGGAATTTGGCTGGAGGAAAAAATCCCCGACACAACTCTTTGTGATCTCCCAGTGAGGAATGAGGTGAACCATCCAAGGACGGTTCCTGATATTCCACAGATCTGCCTCAGGTGTGCTAACAACACCACGTGATCCACGGTGTCAAAAGCTGAAGAGAGATCAAGAAGAACTAGAATAGAAGGTCTCTTCTGATCTCTCGCCCTCAAGAGGTCATTAAGCACCCCGAACCAGTGCAGTCTCGGTGCTATGTCTTTTACAAAAACTGGATTGGAAGGGTTCGTATATGTCATGGATTGTTAAATGGTTCTCCAATTGGACCGCCACTACTTTCTCAATCACCTTCCCAATGAAGGGTAGGTTAGAGATAGGTCTGTAGTTTGCAAAACAATCTGGGTCCAAGGTAGCTTTCTTCAAGAGCGGTGTCACCACCGCTTCTTTCAGGGAGCTAGGAAACTCACCCGAGTCCAGGGAGCACCACACTATTTGCACAAGGATTGGACCAATGATGTCACAACAACCCAATATTAGGGAAGTCAGTCCAGGATCCAAACTACAGCTCATAGGGCGCATACCATGGATAATCCTCATGACATCTACGCGAAATCAGGTCACCACGAAAACTGAGGCACTGTGAACTCACGCTGTTCAACCGCATCCCCCTTAGAAGCCGCAGGACACAGATTCACCCTGATATCAGCCACCTTATTAGTGAAGAAGCGAGCGAGCTCCTCGCACTCTAATTGCGAGAAAGCTCTCCAAACTTGTAGACAAGCTGGGTTGCACAGTCTGTCCACAGTTCAAAACAGCTGAGCTGGTCAGTTCCTAGCAGCAGCAATCTCCCTGGACAGAAATTCTGCCTTCTTATGGGAGATTGCAGATTGATAGACAGAGTAGTGGTCCATCAATTTAAGGCAGTCGGTATCACTGGCGGATCTGCGCCAACAGTGTTCTAATCTTCGCCCCTGTCTCCGCATCTCCCTCAACATCCCATTGAACCAGGGCGCCTTGGGATGAAGGGAAAGGGGGCATACACGAACAGGAGCAATAGTATCCAGAGCTGAAGTAACTGCCCTATTATAGGCTGTCAGCAAGGTCCCTGGACTACTGCTCGCCAACGCGGGGGATGAGAGGTCAAGAACTACCGCAAGGCCTTGAGGAGAAATATCACGTAAAGGGCGGTATCTCGCCATCTCCACAGGGGTAGACCTTCTCAGGGGGGTAATAAAATTGAACCCCATGGTGCAGTGGTCTGACCATATGACTGGTTCCACCCCCAAATCAGTGATATCAATCCCTAGGAGAAAGACTAAGTCCAGGGAATGTCCAGATTTATGGGTAGCAGTGGAAAGCACCTGTGTAAAGCCCAAGGAAATCATTAACTGGAGGAAGTGATTACCAAATTGTGAGAGTTTATCATTGACCCAGGCATTAAAGTCACCCAGAACCATCAATCTGGGCGACTCCAACGACATGTGAATGATGAAGTCTGCCACTTCCTGTAAGAACCATTTCCCATCACCTAGTGAACGGTAGATGAGTGCGATTCGAACACCAACACCCGCTACCACTGTACACTCAAAGGACTCAGTCTCCCCCACAGCTACACTCGTGAGGTCCAATTCCATCTTAAAGCAGACTGCACCTCCCCACCCCTGCTGTCCAATCTCAGGTGGTGTATCACCGAGTACCCGGCTGGAGTCATGGCTTCCAACATGGGACCTGGGTGAGTGGAGACTGCAGGCCCTCCAGCTACCTGCCCACTAGGTCTGGTGGGAACCCTGGGGATGGATACCAAACACATCAGGCCTCTCACAGCTCCATTTAGCCCCAGGGCACCTCCTGCTCCTAACCACCCCAATACTGCTCACCTCCACTGTACACTGAGTACCCTATGGCCAACTCATTCACCTACAAATTGGCCCGGTGATGCTAAGGGCTGAGGTGTTGGATGTCATACCTCATGCCACACCGGCGACCCGGGTTTGGTGATGGACTTGGGTAGCCGAGGGTTGGTAGGGGAGGTAGAGGATGGAGTGTCTGGAGGACAGCTGTCCTTTCCCTGGAGAAGGATCCAGGAATGCTCAGTGTCTTGACAACCCCTGATGGAGAACAGGGATATTGCAGTTACACCAGCTGACGTAAGGGGCGGAGAGCAGCAGATGATAGCTGTGCACAGGTGACATTGCATGCTACACTCCAAGGGGGAACCAAAAACACAAGAAAACCCCTGGCAGCTGGGTGAGGCAATGGCCCACCTGCTCAGTGCCAGCCATGATCCCAACCCTACCCTCTGGGGATCCTTGACCTCCTCCAGTGTGGGCCAGCAGGAGAGAAGGGGATCCTAATACCAATGCTTCAGTCAGAGCAGTGATTCAGGTGGGCGGTTAGGGGTGGAAGCTGAATGAACCCACCTGAGAGATGCCCTGGACTGTCAGGCAAGAAAAAAGAGTTAGAAAAAAAAGCAACTTGTCTGCCTTCTAATAATTCTCACCTCCCAGCAGTATCTCAATGCCAAAGCCAGGAAGGGGAGATCAAAAAAACGGGTGAAGGTAATGCAGCAGGGATGCTGTGTAGGTGATACAGTGGGGCCTGGAACTCAAACACACCCTAATAAAAATACCCTGTATAACTCACTAAAAATGTTACATAAAATTTGACCTAACTTAACCTTGCATCCAATGTCTACACACTAAATTACAAAATAACAGTCCTAACCACACTCACATCACATGCATACACTACCTAAACCCACTCCCCACACCAACAAATAACTACCAACCAAATTAAATATTTAAAAACATAGGAGAATCCAGCCATGTTTAGAATCCAGAGGACAAGCCAGCAAAGTCTATTTGGATTAATGATTTTAGACAAAACCTAGTCCAGAGCCACTGAGGAGCAATGCACTCAAGGTCCCAGCAGTGCTCTCACCACTGCTAACTGAGGAGTGAATGACCATGCACATAAAACACTCTCACTACTGTCTTTTTATGGGAGAATGAAATATAACCAGTCAAGTTCTATAACAAGGATCCTTCGAGACATGCTCTCAGCACAACTCACAGAAGAAAAGTGTACAATAATTATAGAAGGTCCACGGAGTGAGGGGGTACAAATGTGAGGCTAAAGACTGCTGGATACAACTCCTGGGAGCCCTGCTGTCATGGTCAGTCCAATTTTTGGAGTATTCCATGGTTAGATGGAAGCAATCCATGAAAAAAGTTAAATGTATCAGGTCCAGTACCTTCTCAGCAACCCACTGTACTCCACTCAACATGTAGCATTAAGATTTTACTGCCAGGCTAAATGTTAAAGACTACTCAGTCCATGACAGCACAAAGTTCACCTCAGTCTTACCAGCAATCATGGCCTCACACTCATAGTTCAGAGCTCCACATGTCACTGTGTGATCTTCCTGCCAACTTTTCCTCCCCTTCACAACCCAGCTCCTCTACTACAAGTTCCCTGTCAGATGGATCAATCACATCTCAGAGGTTCTTGTTCCCAATTGATCCTCTTGGTACAGATGCTGCCAGAGCAGCACAAAATATGAATGTTGAAGTCATCTGGAATAAAAACAGCAATTCTACACTCTGAAAGAACAAAGCTAACTCCTACACTTACTCACTTGTAAACCCCTACCTATGTCTTATTCCCTAAACCACGAGCTAACCACTTGCTAATCACTTACTACCTAAAATATTAAAATGTTAACTAACAAAATAGCTGAGTCAGGATTCTCCTTAAAAATTGATAAAAACAGATAAAGGAGGCTGATTTGGATCTGTGCTAGCAAGAGATGCACAGACACAGATGACGGATGCCAAGCCCTGGTGGCCAGCTTCCCAGCCATCATCTAGTAAGATAAACAACATGCAACTGTTTCCACATTACACAAATGCAGTAACATTGATGTGCTACCTTCATGGATGTGTATCTGCAGCATGCGCACCACAAGACATACACACTCACTTGTCGCTGCAGGTAGAAATCAATAATAATCAAATCAAAACACTGCTTCGGCATACAGAAGCACAGATCCCTGCAGCCAAAGATACAAATTCATGGTATTCAAATTATAAGAGTTATTTTGTCTACAGATGTGCTGGCCCCTATGAGGCTACTGCTTCTGTAGCCTCTGCTACTCGTGGACATTGTAAAGCATACAAACTCTTGATGGGTCTACATTTCTGCAGCCACATGTGTAAGATATACACACAAAGCTCTGGCTGCAGATGCACAGGCACCACAAAATCCATGATACCAATATTGCAACAGTACTTCTGTGTGCAGAAATGCGGGCCTCTGAGGAGCCTGTGCATCTTCAGCCACAGGTTTAAGACATACACTCTGACTTCCTGCTCCAGAAAGCAGGCACCTATGGGACCTATCGTTATGCAGATGGAAGGACTGCTGCAATGTGGGTATCATAGTTTCAGCAGTGGATCTAGAAATTTTTCAAGGGAGTAGCAGTTTGTCAGTTACACAGCTGCATATATATATATATTTATTTAGTTTTTGTTGACTGGATAAATGCACTAGACAAATTCTGCCTATTTTCAGGCATGACCCGGGGGAAGGGGATACAGATGAATGCCAACTGACCTTGAACCAGATTAAGCTGTTGGTGGTATTTTTAGTGAATGAGGGGAAATTTGGCCAGGACACCGGCGAAATTCCCCTACACTTTTTCAATAAGTGCCATGGGATCTTTAACATCCACCTGGATTACCACCAATCCAGGCAGATGGGACCTCGGTTAAACATCTCATCCAAAAGACGGCACCTCAGAAGTGCAGCACCCCTCTCATGCTGTACTACAGTGTCAGTATTGGGATATTAACCCAAGTGCTAGATGTGGGAACTGAACCCACAGTCTCTGATCTCCCGGCCTCAGAGGCGAGTGTGCTACCTACTGAGCCACTGACACTGACAAATATAGAAAACTGTGCACTAGCAGATTATGCTATCTAGAAAGGTAATTCGTACAGCATGCATGAGACAAAGAACCTCAGTGCACAAGCACTGGGGCAATGGTTACCTCAAAGGACATTAGCTGAGAAGCCAAGTTTCAAAGAAATACAAAATAACACATACCCCATATTGCAAAGCATCATAAGCTGTATATGCAAATCACCACAGAATATTATGCTGGTTCAACTTTAAGCTGAAATGCATGGTGCCAAAAGGCCTCTCACATAGTTTGCAAAGGGTGCCAACAGACAGACATGTGTTTCATGCTACCAGGACTCATCAGTGTGCCTCGTCTGTATGACACCCCAGTGGAATGAACCAGCTACCCTAGGATGGTCTATCTGGGTTATGTTGTGGTGAACCCAATAAAAACCAAAAACAAGCTAAAAGATGAAGAACCTCAATGCACAAGCACTGGGGCAATGGCTACCCCAAAGGGCATTAGCCAGGAAACCAAGTTTCAATGAAATACAAAATCACACATACCCCCATAATGCAAAGTATCATGGGCTGTATATGCAAATCACCATAGAATATTATGCTGGTTCAACTTTAAGCAGAAATTCATGGTGCCAAAAGACCTCTCACACGGTTTGCAAAGGGTGTCAACAGAAAGACACAGACATGTGTTTCATCCTACCAGGACTCATCAGTGTGCCTCATCTGTATGACACCCCAGTGGAATGAACCAGCTTCCCTAGGATGGTCTATCTGGGTTATGTTGCGGTGAACCCAATGCATGAGTATATCTGTCTGAAGAGGCACAAGCCCCATCAGGCCTTCTGCAGCCACACATACTCATGCACACTTTACAACATATACGCACAAGTTTGGCTGTATAAACACAGGCCTCTATAATGCCTGTGCTTATTTAGCTGAATATACAAATTCAGAAAGGTAGCACATCATTGCTACTGCAGTTGTGTCATCTGGAAACAGATGTTTGTTTTACCTGATGATGATTGTCTGTAGTTGCTTGTGTGGTCTTGTCCTTTTGCTGCTTGGGGGGTGGGTGTGAGAAGGTAGGGTTAGATACCCTAACACATTTGCCTACTTTTGTGGTGTTAAGTTAAACTTTAACTGGTGCATTAGCAATTTTTTGCAAATGTTTCCTTTCTTTTTGAGATAGTGAAATTGTGTATTCCTTCACACAGGTAACTTTGGGGCCTTTGTGAACAGATGCAGATATGCAGAGCCTTTTGGGCCCTGTGAAAAGTGAAGACGTCATCTGCCTATAGATGTGCATGACCCTGCAGTCCCTGTACTTGTCTGGAGAAATCAATGTCAAGAATTCATGGAGCTGTCTGGTGAACTGCTGAAGCACAGGACCCTTTGGGTCCTTTGCTTCCATGTTGCTGCAGACAAAGATGCACAGGGTAAAAAGTCCCTCTGTCAGCCAAAGAACAGGTCCCTCTGTCACCCACAGATGCAGAGGTACATGGCCCTGTGCCAAGGTAAGAGTTCTCTTCACTATGTAGTACTTAGGCCTGTGTGGGCAAGCCTTCAGCTATCCTTCCCAGATTTGGGTGGTGTCATATGACAGTGCCATACCTTCAGCCATGGCCCATCCCACTGGGTCACTGAATTCATCCCTGAACTCAGCGCGCTGGCACTGGATGATAAAGCGCTACCTGCTGGAGTAAAGGCTTGCACTACACACAACATTTCTTAACCCTTAGGCAGCCAACTGAATTAGAATGTATAGGAATTCTAAACTGATATATCAGTCCATGGCACACCAAGGGTAAATAATAATTAGTACTTTTTTAAAATTTTGACCCCAAATTTTCAAGATAGTCATTTTATGAGTCCCCTTATAAACAAGACGTGGCTTTTATAGCATAGTGGCAGAAATGTTTTACATTTTGATATTTGACATTGCAAATGTGAGTTATATTGAACACTCCCAGAACAGCAAAATTGTATTGCCAATTGCAATAGATGCATCCTTTATGTCTAAATAAAAAAAGTGCAACATAAGTAATACACATGATATTTGTGATACTTGAAGAAGCTTGCTGTCTTCCTATTTACAGTACACAGAGTTGCATATAAGAATGATACATTTTCAACAGATTAAGGGGATATAGAAATAAAAAATAGGGTTTGACAGTTGTGCATAGCAAAAATATTTTTTATTTATTTTTATTTATTAAATTCTCAGATTACAAATACCTTTGAGCAGAAACTGCTCGTTTACAAAGGTTCCACGTCAAAGGATGAGGGTCACCATGCATACAGAGGTAGTAAAAGAATGCACAATAAACAACCAAAACAACTAAAAGAAAAAATAAAGATACTCAGTTATAACATACTTTGAGATAATATTCATATAATGAGCAGCTTGAGTAGGCAGCTGGCTGCGGTAACAATAAGAGATAGAGGGCACCATAGGCAGTTATTAGTGCAGGCGTGCGACCAGGAGAGGAAGTTGGCAGGCTAATGGGCCACTGTCCGATGGTGGTGGAAAATGTCTTGTACCAGTGGAGATGCGAAGCAGGAAAGGAGTCACAAGGAAGGCCCAGTGCCAGAGGGAATGAGACTGGAAAAGGGCGGGCTGTGAGACATGAGTGAGCTGGAAGGTGTTTAGAGAGATCTCTGTTCAGAGAAGCAGTCACATTAAATGGTAGAGGTGAAGTAAAGTTTGAGATTCCTTTTGAAGAGTCCAAGAGTAGTAGAGGAAAGTGCTTCTTTATTGAGGGAATTGAACCATTGAGCAGCTATATAGATAAATGACTGCTGACCCATGGAGGTACAACATCTGGGAACCTGAAAGGTTAGAGATTGGGCACCACGTGTTTGTCGAGTGCCACTGTAGGTAGTAAAGAGTGAACTAACACCAGGTGGCATGAGACTGAGGAGAATCTTTTTGGTAAGTAAGCAGGTCTGGTATTGTATTCTGCTGCGTAGGGGTAGCCGGTTGGCCTGTGCATAGAGGTCACAGGTGTGAGTTTGTTGGGATGCACCCGTTAGTAGTCTACAGGCTTTGTTGAGAGAAACTGAGCTCCTGCGGAGGGCACTTGTTAAGGCAGAGCCATAGATGGCAAGGCCATAGTTAATGATAGAGGTGACAGAGCTGTAGATGGCTAGTTTAAGGGCATCCACAGGCATACAATGCTTGTGTTTGTGTAGTAGTCCAATCCGTATATTGGTGGTCTTGGCAGCAGTGTCAATATGCCGAGTGTAGGAGAGGGTACTATTCAGGGTAATACCAAGGTACTTGAACTCCTTGACATGTTCAAGTGGGTTCCCAGCATGGTTCTTGATGGTGAGGGACAGAGAGTTGTGCCTGCTCCATCAGTTACACAAGGACATGGCTTTAGTCTTGCTGTGGTTCAGGACAAGTTTATGAGAATTGAACCAGTCTTTGATGTGCTTGAAGTCGAGCTGCAGCTGGGTTTCAACGACTGTAATGTCATGGTGGCTGGAAAACAGGACTGCATCGTCTGCATATAGTAATATTTTTTGGTGGCAGGCACTGGGGAGATTGTTGATGAAGAGGGAGAAGACTAGAGGGCCCAGAATAGACCCCTTGGGGACTCCGGAGTGGACCGGTTTCTCATCCAAAGAGATCCCTGCAATCCTTACACATTGGATCCGATTATCAAGGTAGCAGGTGAACCATGGAAGGGCTTCACTGGAGATCCCAATGGAGGACAGTTGCTTGAGCAGTAGGGGGTGGTTAACTGTGTCGAATGCCTTGGTAAGGTCTATAAATACTGCCCCTCCACAATTCCCTTTGTCAAGCGTGGCATGGATGAAGATTGTAAATTCCAGTAGTGCAGTGGTGGTGCTGTACCCTTTTCTGAAGCCATGCTGCTCTGGGCACTGTACATTGTACTTATCCAGGAATCCAACTAGTTGGTCCGACACTATTCGCTCCAGCACTTTAGATAGTGAGGGGAGGAGTGAGATAGGTCTGTAATTGGTGTTCAGCATCCTATCTCTGCTTTTGTGAGCCGGTGTGACAGTGGCTTTCTTCCAGAGAGAGGGGAAATGGCCCAATCTAAGCGAGAGATTGAAGATCTTTGTAAGTGGCTCTAAGAGTTCATCGAAGACTTGTGCCAGCAGTTTCAGGTCAAGGGAGTCACCACTGTACCCTTGTTTGCCGATGGCCTTTTGAATTTATTTTCTAGCTACTTGTGGTGAGACCTCCTTAAAAAAAAACTTTGGGGTTGTACGTTCTAGTTGGGGGGTAACTTGGGAGGAGCTGGAGGGGAGGTCGTTGGAAAAATGTGGTGGAAGGACACTGTCCAGGTTTGTAAATGCATTATTAAAAGTGCTGGTGATGGTACCTAGGTCGAGTGTAGGAGTGCCATGAAGGTTGAGCATAGTGGGTGGTGCTTTAGGATCCTTGCCTGTGAGTTCTTTCATGTTGTTCCAGAATTTGTTTCCCTGGCCCCAAGAGTTGGTCAGAGCCTCTTTGTAATAACTGCATTTAGCATTCCGTATTTTTCGAGTGCAATCATTTCTGGCTGCTTTATATAATTGTATATTTACTTGCATCGGAGTTGCATGAGCACAATGCCAGAGGTGGTTTCTGTGCTTGAGCAGAGTTAAAAGGTCAGTAGTAACCCAGGGGTTGGTCTGTCCTTTGACCGTCATCTTTTTCACTGGTGCATAGATGTCACAGGCTTCATTGAAACATTTGATAAATAGGTCCAGAGCTTTGTTGGTGTCACTGAGGGAGTCAAACACTGCCCAGTTCAGCCTGGTTAGATGGGATTTTAACAGCTGGAGGTGCCCTTTTTTGATAACCCTGGCATAGATAAGCTTGGGAGGGGGCTTGTGGTATTTGTTTGACCAGAAGCAGATGACAGGCGAGTGGTCACTTATTGTATCCGGGAGTACAGAAACATTGGAGATGCGTTCAGGGAGGTTAGATAGAATCCAGTCTAGAAGCATAAGAGAGCCTGTCCTATAGTTACACCTAGTGGGGTCATTGACCAGTTGAGTGAGGTGATGCGCCACGGCTGCATCCTTATAGGTAGCGGCCTCAGCGGAGAGCCAGTTAATGTTAAAATTACCCATGATTATGGTTTCAGAATTATGTTGCTGGACACTTAGATATTCCATGATGCTATGGAAGCCAGCAGCCTGGTCTCTTGGGGGAAGGTAAACTGAGATGACAGTGAGTTCCTTGTTATGTGCACCAAGGAGGATTTTGATTGTGAGGACCTGAGAGGAGTTGCTCAGGCTAGGGGATGGGATGATGTGACCCATAAGGGTATCCTTAAGATAGATTGCGCAGCCCCCCAACCCATTTAGCAATCCTGTCTTGCCTGAAAATGCAGTAGCCAGGGATAGAGACTGAGGTATCAGGGATTTTAGGGTTTAGCCATGTTTCCACAACTGAGAGGACATCAGGGTGGTGCTGTAGTATCCATGTTTGGAGGGAATCAAGTTTGTTGAGGATGCTGCAGGCGTTGATGGATGCCATGGTGAGTGTCCCTGTCCTTCTGCTTGGTGCCACTGCTGGCGGCCCAGGTGGTTCTGGGTTGGGGTGAACATTTCCTGAGATGAGGAGCAGCATAAGGAGAATTTGTAGGAGAAAGGATTTCAGCATCTTGTAGATACCTGGTGGTTAAGTCATAAGCCAAAATAAATTATCAACAGCTGTAACAACAATTGCAAGTAACATTTTCCATGATCATTATGAGTCCCTGGTTACAAAAGTCTGTGGAAAGCTTTGCCTAGCAATGTGAATCAGCCATGACATTCCACCAAAACTTGCTGCAACCATTAAAAGGAGGTAGTATAGTGCAGTGCTCTAGGTAATATAGTGTAGTGGTTAAGAGCACTGAGCTGTTAACGTGAATAACTGGATTTGAATCCCACAGCCATCACTTGCATACTGTGTGATCATGAGTAAGTCACTTAACTTCCAGTGCTCCCAGGACCCACCTGAAAACATGCCATGGCTTAGTGTGCCTTTCTTAGGCCAAACTTTTTTTTTAATAAGTACAGGCATAAAGTTTTAAAACCATCATTCAGAAGAACTTGGCAGACTATTCTTAAGAAAAAGGCTACCAGAAATACTTGCCTATCAATAGTAAGGTCTCCTATTCAACTAACCAGTCAGGATCTGTTTCACATAGTTAATTTTTATTCTCTGGTTGTCTCCTGCCTCCAATTCATTAAAAGAACTCTGTGATGAATGTGATCTTTCTCAGCTAATCACTGAATCTACTTGCCCCAATATCAAAAATCCTGACTATAACACCCTATTTAACTTAAATTTGTCAATAACCCCCACAAAATATCTGATGCTGGTATATTTGACAATGATATTAGTGATCATTGGGCCATTGCATGTGTCAAGTGTATACAAAAAACAGGGACTCCATCCTTCTTCACTATTTTGAGAAACCATTGCAAACTTAACTGCCTTGGCTTCTTGTCTGACCTGAGCACAGATGTCAAGATTTCTATCTAGCCCAAACCGTCACAGAAGCTTATAATTTGCTTCACTCCACAGTGTTACAGGTCATTGACAAACATGCTCCTCTAATGAAGTGCAGAATCAGAAAAAAATCTTGCTCTTGTTTCACTCCCTTACTAAAGTCTGTTTTGTGAAACAGAGATGTCATTTGGAAACTTGCAAGGAAATCTAAATTACCATCGGTCTGGACTGCCTTTAGGACAGCTAGAAACATCTGCACTGAGTTGGTCAGAACAGAAAATGCTAAATATTTTCAATCAGCACTTGCTTTTTCAAAAAACAATGCAGTTAAGTTTTGGAAAGTTCTTAAAGAAGTCAAAGGACACTGCCCTCTGTCTGTCCTACCTTCCAAAATCTGTAAAGACAGAGTTACTCACTCACACAGGACCTCTATCCTTGATCTGCTAAACAACCATTTCTCCACTGCAGGCATGACCTTTGACACATCTCCTGCTAGCAAAATTAGACCCTTACATGACCTGACTCATTACCCGCCTGCCTCACATCCTGAAAACTACCTTCAGCTTTAGTACTATTACCCTAAAACAAGTGGAAGACCTCCTTCTATCCCTTGATCCTAACAAAAGCACAGGTGCTGATTGTTTTGATCCTTTTTGTCTGAAACTTGGCTACTATTTTGTCACTCCTCCTATCAGTGACCTCTTTAATCTATCTCTTCTACAAGGTGTACTTCCTCCTGCATGGAACGTCACTCATGTAATCCCTCTCTTTAAATCTGGCGACCCTTCCAATCTAAATAATTATCAGCCCATCTCTCTGTTGCCTACCTTATCTAAACTCCTGGAAAAAAAATAGTTAATTCACAGCTCAGAGAGTATCTAGATAATGCTAATCTCCTTAACCCTCTTCAATCAGGTTTTTGCCCTAAGCACAGCACAGTTACTGCTACAGACTGCTTTAGATACCAACAATTCTGTCTGTGAGATTTTCTTAGATCTAAATAAAGCGTTTCATACTGTCAACCACAACCTGCTCCTGTCCCTGCTGAATAACCTTGGACTTGACACTACGGTCCATAATTGGTTCTCCTGCTACCCTTACCGGAAGGCAACAGCAAGTTTTAGCTCAAGGTGACCTATCCCCACCTAAAACCCTTCTAAAAAGCAAACCTCAAGGGTCAATTCTCAGGCCTCTCCTCTTTGTCATGTTCATTAATAATATTGACCAACAAGTTACGAATGCAAGTATCCATTTATTTGTTGATGACACAGTCATCTGTGTCGCTAAACCCTCCATAGAAGATGCATGCCTCATACTTCAGAAATAATTTACTTTGTTACAACATAACCTACTACACTTAAAATTATTACTCAATTCCAAGAAGATTAAACTCATGCTATTCTCAATGCAGGACGATTTGGGCGATCTAAACTCCCTCCCTTCTAACCTTCTGATCATGACCATCTTGGGCGAAACTATTGAGGCCGTCGAGAAATTTAAATATCTTGGCTTCTGGCTGGATCATAGACTTTCCTTTTCCACTCATATTGAGGAACTCACTAAAAAACTCAAGCGAAGGTTTGGACTGTTCTTTAGGACCTGCCGTCTGCTAACCTTTGAAGCTAAACTAAGGCTTGTCACATCAACGTTTTTGGCCCTCCATGATTACGCGGACACCTTATACCGCCATGATTTTAAAACTGCCCTTGCAAAATTTGACATCCTTTACCATAGGGCGATAAGGTTTGTCACTAATGCTGCAGCTAATACACATCATTGTATGCTCTTTGCACAACTAGGCTGGCAGCCATTTGCTGCTCAAAGATACCGTAATGCTTCCCTATGGGCCTATAGAGCTCTCTCCTTGAAACTACCTAGTCAGATTCATAACCTTTTTAGTACTACCCCGTTTTCATACTGTCTTAGGTGTTACAACTTTATTTGATTGGATACCCTCATAATTAGGTCTTGTGTTGGCTTTGCACCCTTAGTTACTCAATCACTTCCCTGTGGAATACTATTCAAGATACTTTAAAACTAACCCAGCTGATTGGTCTAAACTCCTTTAAATCGATGCTGAAATCTGTATGGGTAAATAATTGTCAATGCTGCACCTAGGCTACTGTTAGGCCATCGTACCCTATTTGCCCCAGCTATAGCACTTTTGTAGATGCGGCCTCCCATCTTATTTGGTTTCCCCTTACCCACCCCCTCTGTTTCTACTACTGCAGCTCTTTCTTGTCCCTTTTCTCCTAACCCATGCCCTCCAAATGGTATGCTGACCGGAGGTCAACTCTACAACTGTGAAGACCAGCACAGTGATAGATTTTGCCTGAAATCATTGGTTCACTGTGCTGGTCCCTGCAGACACTGGTAGTGCAGCTTCCAGTGTTGCACCCCTCCCCAAGACAACTCTAACTCAGAGTTGGATATATAGTAATTGTGGGAGGTGGGGGTTGAGTCCCCCACATGGGTGGTTTGGGGGGCACAGGCCCCCGAAGAAAACACACTGGCATCCCTGACAGTACAATGCCAACACCTGGCATTGTGTCTGTCACTGTTGGGATGTCTGCATCAGCACTGTCACAGCACTATAGTAAATCCCCTCCAAATATCTCCATGTCCCTGCTTTCTACTATTATCTCTTATCCCACTTTTTTCACTCTTGCTAAGTCATCCTTCTAAATTATTCCCTAGCCTCACTAGTGTATGTATTAGTAGCTTTATGCCTTGATCATATGTCTTATGTTTACTCATGATTTGTTAGCCCTTGAATGTTACTCATCTACAGTACTAATCTCTGTTGTTAATCCTATGTATTGGAATCTGCATCTTGCACATCTTGTTATGCCTTTGCTATTTGCTATGTCAGTTTTTGTACTGTGTATTTTGAAATGTTTTGCCTGTCCTCCAGAACCACTTTGTAAATGAGTCCTTCCCAACGGTGTAATTCCTGGTAAAATAAAATTGAACTGAAATGAATTGAAATTCTCAAAGAAGTGCATTTTCTTCACCAAATCCATAAGAACTTCTAGAGGAGAGGCAAATTGACCAAAACTAAACATGGTGGTGGTGGTATCCACTCTAGTACAGGCAACCTTTCAGAACACCACACCCATCTGACAGGAAGTGATGCCCCCTTTACCTCGTTGTGTAGCTACAGACAATTTTAATCAAGGAAAATAATGTATTTTGTGTGAATTACTTCAGGTGGTTCCTGACTAAGGAAATTAGTTGGGCTGTGCAACATGCCATCTGGGTTTGACTTTATGAAAATTTGTTGGGGAATCACTTCAGAACAATGAAGAAAGTAAAGCAAGAATTTCCATCAGATGTGGGGAAGGGGGAACATAATGAGATCAAGGAAATTACATTATATCCTGTCTGTGACTCAGACCAAGCACCAAGAGGTGAGATGGGAGCCTATGTGGTAGAGCTGGGTGAGTAAGTGGATATACCAGCATGTCTGCCTATGGCCAATACAGGTAGTAAGGGCATAAAGACAGTCAATACAGCTGATAAGTATCTGTTAAAGGCAGACACCACCAGAGCTGGGATTCCCAGTGAATCACAAAAGACTCTCAATAAAATAATGATATCAGTGATAAGTGGTGGTGGGGGGGGGGGCGACCAGGTAGATAGTAATGCATCAGTTCTCTGGCCTGCTAAGTCAAATATTGGTAAATACATGAAATAGCTGTTCTCATCTTGCAGAAGAGAGAGTAGAAAACAGTATGGGAATGAGGGGGTATAGGCTTGAATGAACTGTTATTCAAACATACAGTAAATGGCCCAGATATTCAAAAGTGCACTCAGAACATGCGCAATGAAATGCGCAGGGTAATGCAATTGCACCATAGTAATCTGATGCCATATTCAAAAGATGCACCATAGACATGTGCAGGTGCAAACCACACTGAATATAGCAAAGATGAGCCACTGTGCAACCAGACATGTGCCGGAGCAACCAGGATTGCGTAGGAGCATGACAGTAAGCAGCAACAAGCATGCTGAGCAAGCACAACATGCAAAGGGGAACACAGGCAGGGCAGCACAAGAGCAGAGTTCCAAGCCAGCCCTGGCAGACACAAGCCACAAGGGGACCTTGACCATGGTGCACAGCACAGGCACACAGCCATGGGGCCACACTGAATGTAGGTTGCACAACAGAAACACAGGCCACTAAACACACCCTGCCACCCACCCAGATGGAAAGGAAGCCAGCAGGCCCATGGCACCACACCACCACAACCCTGACAGGCAACACTGTATGGGACAAAGCCATAGGCATGGTGGGAGGGCACCAGACACATACAGTGGTCAGAGGTACAAGAGACACACATGCACTGGGGAACAGGATGCACAAGCCATGCTGACAAGCAGGGACACAGGACCGAGCACTGCACAGCACACCAGCACTGGCAAGGGCAACACTGCAGGTGGAGGGCAGACCAGCACAGGCTAACAGGGACACAAGGCAGTGGACTGCACACAGGGCAGGTGTACAGCCACAGCCCATGGGCCCGTGTCACAGAGGTACATGTCACACAGTAGCCTGTGCACTCAGAAGCACAACATAAAGGGCACAGCACTGGGACAGAAGGGGTCACATCCAGGAGCAGCACAGAACAATGTAAGCATAGTGCAGCACCCTGCAGGCAAAGGAGACGCAGACACTGAAGTGCAAAAATATAAACCTTTACTAACAAACAGAAACAATAACAGTGGGGTGCCAACAGGGCATACAACAAAAATATCAGAAAGGGAATGGTAGGGTGGTGCAAAGTAGGCAACAAGGGAAATGAGATTGGGACCAAAGAAACAGTAAAGTACAGAACAGAAACAACAATCAGGAGGGTAGGGGACATCCAGGGCATAGTGGTGAAAGGGGACAGGGTCACTGACGTAGACTCCACTGCGAAGCCCACAGCTGGTGCACCTCCTGTACAAGCTCCCATGTAGCACCAAGCTGGTGTTGACAAACACGGAACAGGATGTTTGTCCTGGTGATAAGCAGCTGGACTAGTCTGTGTAGTTGATGGAGCCCACCAGCAATTAAGCCCTGCTGGCATCTTCAGGCCCATGGCCTGGCCTGTCCTCCAAGAGAGGAATTAGAACAGGCAATATGTGATGGTCCACAAGTAGCCCAAGACTCCTCTGTGTGCGCACGGGACAGCTGACGCACCTACAGGTAGACATAAAAAGAACTGGCATGTGCACAGTGGATGGCAGCAGCCACGCCCCATGGGCAGACTGCTTGGATGCCTGTGAATGACATGCCCCCACACCTGTGCAGTGGACCACACAGTATCGGTGCAAGGACCTCCCAGGCAGTACAATAGTTCCCAAGCAGCAGTCACACACCATGGGATGCGCACACACCCCCACCCTACCAGGAACGGTGACAGGATACCACCACACAGAAGCCACGTGCAAGGCCTCCCCATGCAATATGGGACAGGCAGTGGAGCCAGGAACCCCTCAATGCAGTGGCCATGCATGGCGGCATTGCCCCTTGCCATACTACACAGCAAAACCCAGTGCCAGCAATGTCCCACAAACCATGCCACACACACTCATCTGCCTGTTCAGGTGCTGGTGCAGCTGTGGCACCTCCATCACTGTGGCACCTGTCCCAGTCTGTGGCCTCCCTGCCCCTCCTGTGGTCCTCTGGTCCTGTGGATGGAACAGAGAAAGAGAAAATGGACATGAGTGGCATGCCATTCACAGACCCACCCTGCACAGACACAGTGCATTGCGCTGGCACAGCACGGGCAGGTGCACAGGCCTGTGTGTGGGGCATGGTGTATGGGCCAATGTCAACATGCACAGCACAGGTATGCAGTGCAGCAATGAAGGACATGCACCACCCACCAACGCTGTTCCCCCCATGCAGCTGCACAGGCAGTGCACAGTACAGCACAGGAAGTGGACAGTGATAGCATGCACAGTGCCATGGGACACCCACCTGGCTGCAGCACAGATTCCCAGCACGCCCTCTTCTGAAGCTGTCAGAACCTTGTTGGATCCCTCCTGCAGAGGTCCCCATATCAGTGTCGGCATTGCTGCCCAGTGCGCTGCAACCCAGTCTGCTGCTCCAGACCAGCTGCCACCCTCTCCCACACCTGGGACCTTGGCTCCTGGAGCTCAGCCACACCGAACAACTTGTCCACTACAGCCTTGACCAAGGCCACCAGAGTCACCATCTCCACATTGCTCCAGTTAACTGCCTGGCACACATGCTGAAGCTGTCCCTGCCAGAACTTCCATCTGCCACTGTGCCTGATCGCATGTACATGCAAAGTCTGCACATGGAACCGCACAGCACCTGATGCGCAATAGGGGTCACATATAGAGATGCAGTGAATTTAAATTCTGCTGGTGAACACTACGCAGAGTGAACAATGCAAAGTGCTCACTCCGCCTTTGTCATTGGTGACTTGGTGTCTAGTGTGCACTACCCGGTTAACAAAAGCAAATAAATAAATAAATTACCACTTCGCATTAAGGCGGAATGGCAATGCGAAGTAAGGCAAAGTCATTGTTTTTAATGGACTTCGCGTTCCTCATTATGATTCTAAGTGATCCACTTGGTGTTTAAGATTTCGCAGCCCTCCCCACACATCACATGGCTTGTAGTACTGTAAGTCACATGCTCTTTAACTAGGCAGGAAGAAAGTGAGTCATACAAGCAGACATTTTTTCTTTCTCCTGTGCAGACGGAGAGAGAGTAGTGTGTTTTGTGACTGCTGGTACTTTGAGATCAGAGCGAGGAGGAGATTTAAACTTTGATTTAGACCCAACAGCTTTTTTAAAAGCTACATTTTTTGTCTTTTCTGTACTCTTTTTTACTTTATTTGTTCTTTCTGTGAATTTTATTTTTCTTACCTTTATAAGTAGTTAGTTGTTTGTCTGTATAACTGTGTATGTGTGTTGTGTGACAGTGTGAGTAGTAATTGCTCAGACTGAAGGAGCTCAGTAGGAGAGATGGACCAGGGTGAGGGAATGTCTGGGGCGGGGGCAGCTCTGGAAGAGCGTGGTAGTGG
The DNA here is from genome assembly GCA_016271365.2 of Neoceratodus forsteri. NCBI lineage: Eukaryota > Metazoa > Chordata > Ceratodontiformes > Ceratodontidae > Neoceratodus > Neoceratodus forsteri. Next base: position 1,373,686,862 of record CM057456.1, read on the forward strand.
TAAGCATCGTACCGTGCGCATGTGTGGAGGGCATGGGCACCCATTCCTGTTGGATCGCTCAATACTTGTGAGTGTCCCCCACCCCCTGGAAGCAGGACTAGCATCGCCTCCTGTCCTGACTCTGAGGCAGTTGAACTACCACCACCACCAAGTCCAGGTTCTCTGGAGCAGGATGTCCCTATTCCCCCGGGCCCAGGTGTGGATCCCATCCCTGTTCAGCCCTGTGACCAGCCGGCTGCCAATTCATCTGGCCATCCCCAGCCTCTGCCTGGTCCTCCCTGCACCTCCATTGTTTGGCAGTTTTTTACTCTGTGGGGGGACAGCAGTGTGGTCAAGTGCTGCCTATGTGAGGTGGAGGTGTGCCTTTTCCCCCCGGGGGACTCACCTGGGGACTGAGTGCCAGTGCACCCATATGCTCAATCACCAGCAGTTGGAGTGGCAGACTGCCACAGAATGGACCATGCCTGCTGGCCATTCTGTGGCAGAGAGTGCAGTTGTGCATTGCAGCATCCCTAAGAAGAGAAGGGCCACAGCAGCACCTGCTGCTCCACCAGCACCACCACCACCATCAGCAGCAGGTCAGCCTGTAGAATGTGTGGACCCCAGAGAACTGCGTGTAACGCAAATGACTTGGCAGTTCTCTGGAGTGCTGTTGAGGATAATAACGAGAGGGTGAGTGCTGTGGAGCAGTGGCTGGATCACATAGAGCAACATCAGTTGCAAATTATGTCCATGCTGGAACTGCTGCTGGATCACCATGGGATCCCACATTATTTTTTTTTTCCTCACACCATGTGTCCCCCCCACACCTTCTTTGCTGTGTTATAAAATGTATTCCTCCACCATCCCTGACCCTTGTATGTCATTATGCCCTTTTTTTGTTGTTTTCCTTATGCGTGACACTTTGTGTTCTGAACAGTGCAAGTATACTGTACTAAACTGCATGTGTACATTCAGTCTTCTTTCCAGTCTGTGTATGTACTGCAGACACTGTCCAACTCCCTGACTTAAAAACAAACATTAATGAGTACAATGGTGGGGTGGTGAAGCATGGAGAAATACAACGAAACAGGCTTACAATACATCCAAGTAACTATTAAAAAAAAATAATGCTGTGATTCGTGACGTGATCGTGAATCATGATTTGTGACTGCATTTGTGACCATGATGATGAAGAAATGTGAATGCCTACCGCCTATGGCTGTACTTCCCTGATGAGCCGTAGCTTAAAACTCCCAGACTTAAAAACACGTATCAATGAGTACAATGGTGGGGTGGTGAAGCCTGGAGAGATACTACAAAACAGACTTACAATACATCCAAGTAACTAGAAAAAAAATTAATATTGTGATTCACAATGTGAATGAGCGTGAATCATAATTTGTGACTGCATTTGTGACGGTGATGATGAAGAACGGGAATTGTATCATGAGTGACTCGTGATGATGGTCCTGACTTAAAAACGCATATTAATGAGTACAATGTTCATGCAGAATTAAGCACCACACTTGTCCAGTACTCTGAAGGGAAGTCAAATAAACAACTGTGATGGAGATTGGGCCCTAAAGAGATGCAAATGCACAGACAGATTAAGATTGCACTGTGCACTGAAGAGATGCAGACACAAAGGCACAACACTTAACCTATGCTCACCATCAGAAATTCAAATCTGGAAAAGAATACCTTTGCCGGTAGGGGCGGGCCGTGGGGGGGCAGTGTAATGCACTGTTGCAGTAACAGTCACTAGTACTAGTACCAGTAAAGACACCACAAAGAAGTACAAAAATAACACGGCTACAGTGGATAGCAGCTTCACATTGCTAAAATTATTATGTGGCACAATAGAAGGTGTCTGATTTGATGACACGTGTCACACACATACTCACACACACTCCAAGTAATGCATAGCAAATTGAAAACTTCAGTAATATAACCACATATTTTAAACAGACTAAAATTATGCACTGCGGCAGTAACAGTCACTAGTACTAGTATTAGTAAAGATACCACAAAGAAGTACAAAAGTCACTCAGCTGCAGTGGATAGCAGCTTCACATTGCTGAAATTATTATGTGGCAAAATCACACAGCTGTAGTGGATAGCAGATTCACATTGCTGAAATTATTATGTGGCACAATAAAAGGTGTCTGATTTGATGACACACGTCTCACACATACTCACACACACACTAAGTAATGCATGCAAATTGAAAACTTCAGTAATATAACCACATATTTTAAACAAACTTAAATTATGCACTGCTGCACCACAACAATCAGCAAAAAAAATGGCAAGAAATATTGAAAATATTACTGTGTGTACATTAACACAGTTATACAAGAAACATATCACCAAAACAGAAAGCACTGTCTTTTTCTCCAAGTTAATCTACCTACACCACAGATACACCCCTTCCCTAAAGCACACTTCCACTTTCTCTCACTACACAGACTGAATGTTGTACATTAACATTCAAAATCCATACACAAACAATAAACACTCGATGATATGAGCACAGGAGGGTTTCCTATAATCGATGAACTAAAGTTTCAGCAAAAAGAATGACCCAAAAAGGCTTTTTTAACAGCTTTTGAATGTTTGAATTGCAGAGAGCTCTCAGAGCAGATTGTCTCCTACAGCTTCCTACACACACTACCCCAAACTGAGGCTGTGCAAAACAATCTAGAGCCCATGTGACCTGAAATCCCATGAAACACTGCAAAATTCACCTTTGGAGCTTAAAAACAAGGCGAAGTAAGGCGAAGTACATTGTTTTCAATGTACTTTGCTTTAAGAATTGGGGGAGTAGTGGTTTGAGAAGGCAGAGTAACACGAAGTCATTGTTTTCAATGGACTTCACATTACTCGTTAATAATGTGAAGTACTCTGCTTCACGTTGTGGAGCACTCCGCGAATTCGCCTTCACTCCGCGAATCACTCCATGGAGCAAATTGGGGCCACTTCGCCCATCACTAGTCACATGCCATGGCTGCTCAGTATGGAGATGTATGATAGATATGCACAACAGACACCTATCGTGCAGTACCGCACATGCACAATGTAGCATCTTAAGGTGGGAGCATGGGGTCAGGGCCAAGACCTGCATACATGCACTGCATGACCTGTGCAATGTTGTATGCATGCCACTCGTGCATAGGCTGGCAATGTGCAATTGATGGTATGGCACATCTGGTATGGTTGCAGAATGTGGACAGACAGCGCAGCATGTCTGCATGTGTGGCATGCACACATGTCCGAATGCGCAATAAGGGAATGTCAAGCAGCATGCACAGGTGCGCGATAGGCCCCACATGAGGTGGTGCCGCCCATGGTGCGCATGGCAGGTGCACAGCCAGGCACCACGCATGTGCAGAAGATGCGCCAGCTAACTGCTCTGGTGCATTCCAATTGTGCAAAGCGCAAATCTGCAATTTCTGGCCAGCGTATGCAAATGGCCTCATGAGCCAATGACAGGTGCAGTCGCCGCGCATTAGCAACTCATTACACTTTCGCATTTGCTCATTTGCATGAGTTGAGCCATAAAAGTGCCACCACAAATCACAGGTCACTGAAAGGTATTGCAGCCAGTTTGGTAAGTACCACCACACTGTGCTATTTACTGCTAATGCTGTGCATGATGTCAGTGCTATCCTTTTCCAGGTTGGGATGCCACTCTGCTCATGGGGCCAATGTCTGTCTGTTCACAGGTAGTGACATGTCTGAGACGGAGGGAACCAAAGTGCATGAGCCTGCATGGAAGTGCAGGCTGAACTTTATAAAAGATGAACAGCAGGCCCTGTTCAAGGCTTACCTTGACAGGGAGTGACTTCTGAGTGGGGCCACTGGCATCCTGCAATAATGTGCCAATGGGTGAGAGGAGGTGTCAAGATACGTAAATGCCCATGGAAGACATAACCAGAGTGCACAGGAGTGCAAACAGAAGATAGGGACAGACCGTAGTTGAATTAAAGAAAAGGTTGCCGCCATCAGGGCATCCCACAGCAGGACAGGTGTGGGACCATCCACTTCACCTGTACTGATGGCTGGGGAGGAGATGGTGGCAGTGACCTTCAACCTGGCCGCCACTGAGGGAGTCCAGGTGGTGGATTCCAGATGGGTGGCAGCCCTTCACAGCACTGTGAGGGTGTTGTCGATGGGTGGGAGTGTGTGCACACCAGCAGCATGCCAGCATGACTGCAGCAGTGCTGCGTGACCATGTCCATCATGTACTGTAGTGGCGCACACCGCGCATGGGACCACCGAGCATGGCATTGTCCATTTGTGTCCAGGGGAACTGCAGCGGGAACACTGTTCAGTGACTGTGGGTCATGGTACAGGGTATGCAGTGCCACATGGCTGCCCCAAAGCAATGCCTGCACAATGCACAATGGTGGCTATGCATGGACCACAGAGGTCCAAGCAGCTGCGCAGCACTCTACTGTTTTTGCAGCCATGGTGGGAGGGGGTCATGCCTGTCAGCCTGGAGGGTGCTCCAACATGTGATGCCACAATACACCCTGGCTGGCTGCCCTGTGCAATACCTGTGGCATGATGGTAATTATGTGTGGTGCAGCATAGGCAGATTCTCTAGCAGGCTGGCACGGTGTTGGCATGCATGACCCAGTCACACTGTCCACAGCACTGTGGGCAGGGATCCACTATCTCCACTGATATTGCCTTTCTATCTTCCAGCACCATCACACCTCAGGGGTGTGATGCAGGATGTCACTGATGACACTGGACCTGATAACGAACAGCCATCAGCATCCACTTGCATCCAGCACACTGACCATCGGTGATGTGACAGTGTGGGGCTTCTGGACCTCCTGGGTCTGGGGGATGATGGCCCACTTGCAGATCTCCTGATGCCAGATGACCTACCGGTACTTGTACCAGGGACACAGGAGAGTGCATTGTCAGACAATGATGATGACATGACACTGAGCCTGGATGACACAGGCCTGAGCACACAACCCTGGAACCAATGTCATCCACTGGCGGCGTTTGCCGGCACTGGCATTATGGCACCTTAGCAGGCACAACCAGAACATGGCCGCACAGTGGTGTGTGGCACTGCCACTGTTGCCAGCCATGTGGGGGGTGCTAGCGAGGCTGCCAGTACCCTGGGTATGGCCTAGCAGGCAACTGGGCTGCAGCAGCGGGATGCAATGTCCACCGTGCAGCACACCACAGTGGCCATCGACGGAGCACGCGCACACTCCCTACCACCTGTGCAGTCCCTATGCAGCGTTCCCAGGCAAGGGATGTAGCATGGCATGCCAACACACCACCACCAGCAGGCCAGTGACAGCCCCAGGATGCACAATGCGCTCACCAGTTGGACAAGCACAACAGGCTGCTGCGGGCATCCATGGACAACCAGGCTATGCTTGGGGCAGAGCTGTGTGCATTACGGGTGGAGTTGCATTAACTGGCTGAGTGAGATGCCATTGGACATGCCAAGCTGATAGATAAGACCTAGGAGATGTGGGAGGCCACAACCGCATCACTGGACTGCATTGCAGGTGCCATCAGTGCCGGATTTGCATCGCTGGTGTCCAATGGGTGCAGCAGGGTGCACAGAACTCCCCGTAGTGACACATCAACACCATAGTTACGACAATGGGTGACACCAGCAAGGCTGATGCTGTGTTCTGATGTGCCCATCCCTGACACACCTGGCAGTACTCACTTTGCTGGGCTATTCACACCCGCGAAAACCCGGTCACGTTCTCAGGCATCTACCCCTGCTAGTGCGTTAACAACACTTCCTGTACCTGTTGAGCAGTCACTGGCTGCCACACAGACTGGGCATGGCTGCCCATGTGGCCATGGCAGCCATGGTGCCACTCAGTAGGCCTGCTGGGTGTGCTGTCCCATCCTGCTGACTGATGCTGTTGTGTGGTACACACATGGCTGGACATGCCCATGTGTGTTTTTCTCATGTATATGTGGCATGTGGCATGTCCTCCATGTGTGCATGTAGTACTGCTGGGCCATGTGGCATGGGCATGATGAGGGCAGCACTGTGCTGGCCTTGCCTGTGTACCAGTGCAGTCACTCTGATCCATGCCATGGCCAATTGCACTAGGGTGTGTGGTGAAACTTTAGTCACCGCTCCTGACCATGCCGACACTATGCCCCACTATGCCCGGATGTGTAGTGCATCCTGGTGGTGCTGTGGTGTGTGCGGGGCAAAGTGGGCTTGCTCTGTATCCAGCACAGGTCCTGTGTGTGTGCACGCATGCACCTATGTCTGTGCACTGTGTTGCGGCCATGTGCCTGTGTGTGTGTTTGTGTGTGTGTGTGCTTCCTGTGCATGCTGTGTGTGTGCCCGTGTCCCTGCATGCATCTCTGTGTGGCCGTGCTACTCTCTGTCTGTGCGTGTGGTATTCCATGCATGCACAGCTGTCATGTGTCACACTCACCTTTGGTTCCCAAAGTGCTCTTGTACAATTGTGTTGTGGTGCCTCCTGGCATGTGCGGCCAGCCTGGGGTCCCTCCTCTGCATTGATGGCTGCGTACCCCCATCCAGCTAGTCATCCCCATTATCATTGCTCCTGTTGCCCTCATCCACCTGGACAGCTATCCTACGGTCAATGGCCATGTTGTGCAGCATGCAGTAGGCCAGCAATAGGCCACAAGTTTTCACAGGACTGTACTGTAGGGCACCACCAGACCTGTCTAGGCAACAGAATCACATCCTGAACAAGCCAAAGACACACTCAGTTATGTTCTGTGTTGTGCTCTGTGCCTCATTGTACCATTCCTCTGCAGTGTTTAATGGGTGCTGGATGGTGGTGAGCAGCCAGGGGCAAAGGGGTAGGTGCTGTCACCTGTGGGGGGGTATAATATACTGGTTAACACATAGCATTGCTTCTTTCCATGCCTTTCCCTTCTGCTGCCTACAGCCAACCCACACTTCCACCTCCATGTGTACCTTTTTCTTCTCCACCCCTTCATGGTTGCTTTGTCAGCCCATCCCATGCCATGCTCACCTATCAGGTGACCCATGGGATCTCCCTATACTCAAACCTCTGGCACAGGATGGAGCTGTGCCAGATGAATGTGTCATGTGTACTCTCATGGTGTGTGGTGCACACATTGATGATGTGCCCTGTGGCATTGCACACCACCTGGCAGTTGACAGAGGGGTAGCCCTTTCTGTTCATGTACGCAACCCCCTCTGGGCCAGATGGTGTGCAAATGGCCACTTGATTACAGTCAATGGCTCTAATCATGCCGAGCATGCATGCTACCCTATGGAATTCCTGCATGTTTGCTGTATGTTCTGCCTGTGTGCTTGGAAATCTTATGTACTCCGAAGCAGGTGGCAGCAGGGCATTGAGGAACTATGTGAGGAGTCGGGATGTTGCCAACTGGGAGATGCCAGTGGTTGCCCCCACTGGTTTCTGGAACATGCCTGTGATAAGCAGACACAGTGCTGCTGTCACCTTGGTCTCCACTATCATGGCGTGACTCATTCTGGCGGGTGCCTGAAACTCATCATGGCACAGCTCACAAGCTGCCTCAGAAATGCCCTGTTCAGTTGGTACCGGCCCATGATCTCTACATAACCATAGTCCTCAAAGATGAGGCAGGGACGGTACTCTCTATGTTATGCATACCGATGAAGAGCCAATCCTCAGCCACGTTGCTGTTCCTCCCTACTCGTCACACCCCTCATTACCTGCTACATCAGAAATGGCCCTGCATCCATGGCTGTGTGGTGCTATGGCATGTGCATCTACTGTGTGTGTGTTTGAGCCTCCTTTTATATGCTCAGTTCTGTGTGGTGCAATCTGTGTCTTGCTCCTCATTTGCACAGTGGTTTTCTGTTCAATATGCCATTGCACAGCTTATTCATGGGAACACCCCCAGGTACTTTTGCTGCATACATTATTGTTGCACATATGTGCATTGGGACTTGCGCCGTGCATTCCGGATGGTTGAATATGGCTCCGGGGTGCAATTCTGTAGTTGCGCATGTGCAGCTCAGTTGCATATTGCGCAACTTCTCTGAATATCTGCCCCATCTCTATGTCTCTTATGAAAGGAGAGCAAATTAAAACCAGCAATGCACTTGATGGAGAAAATATCAGCAAATGTAAAGCCAGTGATGGGAAGGAGATGGATGGGAGATCTCATGATTGCTTCAACATTCCACCATTTTCAACGGTGTGAATACATGGGGCTGGATATTCAAAAGGGTTGCGCCATGCGCAATAGGGTTGCGCCTGCGCAAGTCCAAAATTGTGCCATTCTGCGATATTCAGCAGGAGGCAGTTGCACCCCCCCAAGTCATGCTGAGCAACAGCGCAATGCTAATGAAAGCATGCTCAACCGGAGGGGGAGGAACCATGCATAAACTGCACAGCCCGATATTCAGACAGGTGGTGCAGAGTTGTGCAGGCGCAACCCCAAACCTGTGCCTGCACAACTCTGAGCCCAAAAAAACAGGAGTAAGTCAAGGGACACCCACAGGTGAGCTGCCGCATTGCAGAGCACAACACAGCAGCTGCCACCTGTGAGTGGCCCTCCACTTCTTCCCTGTGCCCCCTCCTGCAGCCCAATCGCGGGCATAATAGTAACCCCCCCGTAGCCTGATCGCAGGGCAGAACATAAATGAACAATCCCCCCTCCTGCCTGATCACGGGCACAACATTAGTAACCCCCCACTGGCCCAATAGCAGGCAAAACAGAACCCCACCTCCCGACTGGCCCAATGGCGGGCAAACAGAACTGAACCCCACCCCACTAGCCTGATCACAGGCAGAACGAGTTCAACCCCAAGACCAATATCCCTGGTGGTCCAGTGGACTGTGAAGCCCGATCGCGGGCATTAGAGTCAACCCCAGGTCCAAGTACCCTGGTGATCTAGGTGGCCCCCAACCCACCCCACCCACGGAGCCCCACTCACCCCGCCCCCGTCAGCCAGCGGGCGGCAGCACCCCACCCGCCTGCCACCCCCGCCGCCGCTAACTGACTGCTCAGTAGGGATGCATGCCCATTGGTTCAGAGCAAGAGCCAATGGGCATGCAGCCCATACCATACAAAGCAGTCCTGATATGTGAATGAATGACTCTAATGCCCACGATCGGGCTTCGCAGTCCACTGGGTGGGGTTCAGTTCTGTTTTGCCCACAATCGGGCCAGTTGGGGGGTGGGGTTACTAATTTTATGCCCGCGATTGGGCCAGTCAGGGGGGTTACTGATGTTATGCCCGCGATCGGGCCAGTCGGGGGGGATTACTGATGTTATGCCCGCGATCGGGCCAGTCGGGGGGGAGTTCAGTTCTGTATTGCCTGCGATCGGGCCAGTGAGGGGGGATTTACTTCATGCCCACGATCGGGCTGCAGGAGGCGTTGGTCCCCGACAGCTGCTGCCTGGTATGGCGCCAGGCGCAAGTCATCGGGGATCGGCGCACCTGTATGCTAATGGCATGCAAATGAGGCCATAAGTAGATGCAAATGGCCCCCTCACACCTTTCATGAATTATGGCCCCATTTGCACGTCACCTTTTGAATATCGGAAATTTGCGCATGGCGCAATGGAACTTGTGCCACCGCATCTTGAATGCTCCACTCTGACCACTTGCGGTGGCGCAAGTTCCATTGCGCCATGCACAGTGACTGTGGCCAGGGGCGATATTCAAAGGAGTTGCTCAATAGTGCAACTCTGTTGAATATCGCCCAGGCCACACCCCTGCGAAACTTTTTTGAGCAGTGCAAGGGCTTGCGCCACAGAATGGCACAGTTTGAATATCCAGCCCATGGAGTGCAATGATGCCTGGCTAATACCAGGTATAACTCTCTCTGCCTAACAACTGTCAGCACTGAATGCACTCAGTGCAGTTTATAAGTAGCAGCTGTAGAGTAGAAAACAGCCAGACCCAAGACTCATAGAGAAGTGCAGAACACAGGAAATAAAAACTTATGATATCAGTGATAGGGGTAGCCAACCAGGTATGGTGTGGCATGTCAGGTTTCCAGTCTGCAACTGAGACAGAGATTATAATGCAGTGAAAACAGCTGATCACATCTCACAACTTGGAGTCATAAAACATTACAGAGATGGATGGATGGGGGTGAGTGGGCATAGATAAATTGAAGCACAAACATAAATCTCTCTCTCTCTCACTCCCCCCCGTGAAAGGGGGCAAATTAAAAACAGCCATACAGCTTCTGGAGAAAACAGCTACAAAGTTATAGCAAGGGTCGAGGGGTGGCAGTGGCTTCAACTGTCCCATTGATTATCTCCACATCCCAGACAGTAACGTAAAAGGCAAACTATTCAGCCTGCATTCAAGAAATGGTCACATACAAGAGATAAATGAATTATAGTATGACTGGGGGACAGTGAAAATGATCATGTAGCATTGCAAACTAACTGCATGCTTAAATTTACTTAATAGTGTGGTGGTGTCAGTAAAATGACCCCCCACCAGTTTGCACTGTTTTGGCAACTTGGACAAAACCCTTCTTCTCCCCTCTAATGCTAAGTCTACTGCAATAGCGCATTCTGTCATCTTTCTCCTTTTCTTTCTCTTTCCAATTTTCTGCTCAAATGGAATTGGTCACCCACTCGAGTATCTCCTGCATTCTATGCTGTCCCTCTTTATTTTTCTATATCCTACCCATTTGTTGAAACACTTGCTGAAATATGTCCTGAAATATTTTATACACACTGCAGCTCCTTTTTGTGCCTAAAAAGGGTAGCTATGTCTTTAAATACAAAGCCTGGGCATCTGTCCTCGCTTGTGTTGTTAAAATCCATTACCTGCTGTGCTGGCATAAATAAATAAAAGAATTGTAAAGTGCAAGTGCAGGCAGATAAAGAAAAGAAAAAAACACCTGCACAATTCTGGTGACAGTGGTAGCTGTTACGTTTAAAGTTTAAAGACACCAGGGTAACTAGAAATATTATGGGCTGATAGCTCCTGGTCTGATGCCAAACATAAAATTACTGTGTTTTCCCAGAAGTACTGTGGAAATGAAAAGAACATTTTATTTTCTGTATTGCACTTAAATCGCTTGTACACCTGTATAAATCCCTGAACCCAGTCAGTTCAACTAACGGGGTTAGTGCCAAAATGCAAATAAAGAGTGTTTTTTTCTGTCTTTAAAGCATTATATCCTATTTTCCTTGAGGCTTTCCTATTAGGCAAAGCCTAAGAAAGCCAGTGCTATATGGAGCTCTTTGAGTTCTCTGTTCTTCTCCTTTCTGTTTGTTTGTGTTAAATTTCGAGCTAAAAGCTAAATGCTTTGCTACTAAATGCCCTTACAGAGGAAAGAATTAGTTTAGCTCTTAAACAAAATACTCTGGCCTGAATATTCTGACTGCACCTGGCAGGGGAGCAAGCCTGGGTGCAGCATAAGTGGGATGTGCCGAGGCCAGGACCAGGCGATATTCAACGGTGATGCGCCAGTGGTGCAGTACCATTGAATATGGCAAGGTCAGCACACATACTTCGCCTGGTGCAGTGGCACTGCCTCATGCAACTTCCACGAATAGAAGCGCGAAGTGCACCAGTGCATGTGCAGTTGTGCTAGGTGCATCCTGCAGTATTCAGCAGGAGCATGCAAATGGGGCCATAATATATGCAAGGCACAAATGGGGCCATTTGCATGTCATTATGACCCCATTTGCATGCCTTGCGCAGGGCAGGCTGGCAACTTGCGTCTGGCACACTGCACAGCATGAGGTGTGCTGTAGGGATCCTGGGGCATCCCCAGCCCCATAGCCGCGATCCCGTAGTATAAGTTATTAAAGATCGCCCTGGTAGTCTAGTGGCCCCCCTTCCTCCCAAATCCCTGATTCCCCGATGGATGTAATGTTAGACAGTCCCTGGTAGTCTAGTGGCCCCCCCTCTCTCCCATATCCCTGATCACCGAAATAAGACCGTTATCTAAGTACCTGGTAGTCTGGTGGCACTCCCCCACCCATTGCTGTGATCACTGTACAGCACCATATCACAATTCCCTTGTGATCCAGTGGCACCCCCACACCTCCCAACCACACAACACCCCTTGCACTGCTTTGCCCCGGTGTCAGCAGGTGGCTACAACCTGACCATACCACCTGGCCACCCACCAAATGACAGATACAGTATGGGCTGAAAGTCCATTGGTCCACAGTCTGAACCAATGGGCTTACAGGGCATACTGTACTAGACAGTCCCAAATATGTGAATGATCAACTATTAATATTCTATATCATTGGAGGGGAAATATTAGAAACAATTTGTGGTGCAGTGGCCCCCTCTGGAGAAGGACAAGCATGTTTTTGTGCAACTGAAGTATATCAGGAAAGATGAGGAAGGACAGACTGACCTGGGAGGTGGAGGGAATTACACAGTAAATAGTAGAAAGGTAGATAAATAGTTAGATAGATAGATAGATAGATAGATAGATAGATAGATAGATAGATATATTGCAGGCTCACTGCTGGCACACAAGGTGGCAGCATGTCTCTATCTGCAGCTGCAGATGTCAAGAAAGTCCTGCTGTTCTCATACAGAGAACACAGGTGAACAGCTCCTCTCACTAAGCTGGGCATCCTGGATTGTGGGACCCCCAGAAAATGTATTTCTGGCCATTTTTTTAAAACATCACCAGAATCTAATTAAATTTAGCTAGGTTCAGGTGCTTGTTTTTTTTTTTTTTAAAAACATTGGTTTCATGTATTTTCCACGTTTTTCAGATTAGAAAAAAAAGAACAATTTTCAGTTCATGAGGACAATTTTTTGGTTCCTGACACCTAAGTGATATGAATTGAAAATGATCTGACAGTGATCTCACAAACCAAAAAATTTTCAGTTTGTATTAGAGTTATCCAAAAAACATACTGAGCATGCTCTGAAAAGCTCAGAAAAAAATGAAATCCTTATAACTTAGGAACCATTTACTATTTTTTCATGAAACCTTCAAAAGTCACTACCACAGCACAGGCTGCTTCTACCCTAAACATTTTATGAAAAAATTCAGTTCCTTCTAGACTGTAGGTCAAAGCAGAAAATGTGTGTATTAGGTATAGGAAAAAATGCACTTTTCCAAAAAAGTGGGGTAGCCAGATCTCAGAAATGGCACAAAGCACCATCATGAAACTTTTCACATCTTGAGACTCTGCCAGCATGCACATTTTTGGGCTATTCCACCGAACACTACCAAAGTTATTAAGGTGCAAAAATTGGGATTAATACTGAGCTCTACACTCAACTCTAACTATGATATATTAGCCAGTGGTTCAGCCAATTCTCTTGCTACCTATATTTCCTTTAAGACCATTTGTTGAATGTCATCTGGTCTAGGTGACTTGTTTACCCTTAAACTCCATTACTTATGGTGCTTGTTCTTGTTATTGAATATCCTTCCTGTTTAGTCCCTTCCCCCTCATTCCTTTTCTCTCTGACAATATCCACTATCCTGTTATTTTCGCTATAAACTGAAGAGAAGTGTCTATTTAACTCTTTTGGTTCACTTTTGGGGGTTTGCATTACTTCCCATCTATATATAGAGGAACTACTGTATTTTCAGTCTTTCATTTGTTGTTTACATACCTGTAGAACTAATTTAAATTCCTGTTGTTTCTTGTTCCTTAATGTTTTTTTAGTCTTTTTTTCAGTGTATATTATTTTCTTATAGCTTCTGACTCTCCATATACTTATCAGTTGTCTATTGTATTCCCTCTTCTAACTACCTGTATGCCCTATTTTTTGCCTTGATTTTTTCTGTATCTTATTTGTTAGCAACATTGGTTTCATCCATTTTTTGTACTTAGCTATTTTGTATGTGCTCTTCTCTCAGCTCCAATAATTTGGCCTTTAGCAAACTCCACAATGCAATAACATTTTCACCTCACCTCTTTAAAGGTTCTCCTCATATTGCTACATCTTCCCACCTAGTAGTTACAGTATGTTGCCTTGCCTCATTCTACTACCAGTTTCCTTAATATTTTGAACTGTGCAGTGTTATGGTGACTTCCAAATAATAGCTGTCTTGCATCACATTCCACTTATTTATCTCACATATTGCTTAATAAGTTGCAAAAACATTGTTGACACTCCAGTTAGGGTCAAAGCAACAAAAGTTGGGAAATTAGGTGTTAGTGTTTCCAACCCTAACACCCTACCCTCCTAAACCAGCAGGAGAGCAGGTGTGGGGTGTGCCTTGGGCTTCTCAAGCCTAATGATCACCCCATTCCATCTGTAAATAAGGTCAGATGTGTAGACTTTATGAGAAAGTAGTGAGCATTAGGCTTGAGAAGCCCAACGCACACCACACAGTTGCTTTCCTGCCTGGTTTGGGAGGGTGGGGTGTTAGGGTTGGAAACCCTAACAGCTCATTTCCCAGCTTTTGTCACTTTGACCTTAACTGGAGCATTACCAAAGTTTGCTGTAACTTATTTCCTTACTTTCTGAGATAGTATAATAGTATCCTTATTTTACTGTGGGAGCACGGGGTCCTTTGGACCACATTGAGGGACTGTTTTCTTTATTTCAGGTGATACCTGAATGGAAGACTAGGGGGTGCCACTAGACACCAAAGATCACATAAAAAATAATGGGGACAGTGATTGGAGGGTGGAGGTGCCACTAAACACCTGGGATCACATAATATATAACAGGGATGGTGATCAGAGAGTGGGGGGGTGCTACTAGCCACCAGGGATCACATAAAAAAATAACAGGATGGTGATCAGAGGGTGGGGGATGCCACTAGACACCAGGGATCACATAACAAATAACAGGGATGGTGATCAGAGGGAGCATGGTCCTTTGGACCACATTGAGGGACCGTTTTCTTTATTTCAGGTGATACCTAAATGGGAGCGTGGGGGGGGTGCCACTAGACACCAGAGATCACATAAAAAAATAATGGGGATGGTGATCAGAGGGTGGGACATGCCACTAGACACCAGGGATTACATTAATAATGGGGATGGCAATTGGAGGATGGGGGTGCCACTAGACACAAGGAAAATTGGGAATGGTGATTGGAGGGTGGGGGAGTGACAGTTACATTATGTAAAACAATGTCATATATAATCAGGGAGGAGCAGGAGACCATTACACTATGGAAAAACAAGGTTACATATGAGATCGGTGACTGGGAGGGGGGACGGACCACTACATTACTGAAATAGCAAATTAGGGGGAAAGGCTGGATTTTTTTCTTTGTGTCCCAAATACTTTTTCATCACATGTTATCCTTTTTCAATTGAATAAAAAAGAATTCATGAAAAAGGATCTTAGTGAGTGATGAAAAAGGATTTAAAATGTACAAATAAAAAACATTCCAGGGTCAATTTTGTACCTGACAACTGCAGAATCCAACTGATGGAGTTCCAGTGAGCATTATTCATTTCCTGGTGTCCCTAGAGCACATCATTTTCATGGGTTCTGAAAAAAAGAATTTGAAAAAAGAAATGGACAACAAGATGGTGGCTCACAAAAAAGGATTCCTCCCTCAAGAAAAAGGAATGGATCTCCCAAAAATGAATCCATTTTTGTGAAATCAAATCCTTTGTAGAACTTTTTACCTCTATCCTGGAAAGTAGGGTTGGGCAAAAGTTGTGAATTCCACTTTCGTGGAACTTCCCTGAAATTTTATAATTTTCGCAGAATTTTTTGAACTTTTGCCATCAGCAGAATTGGGTTTTCCCACTGATTCTTGCCCAGTTCCACAAACTTTTTTGCTGAACTGCAGAATAGTGCATCTAAACTGCTGAATTTATTCCAGCTGCAGTTTAGATGTATTATCTGAAATTAACCCCCCCACACAAATGTCTAGTGCCCCTCCTCCTCCCACTGATTGGGGGCCCAGAGTAAAAAAAAAAAATAAATCCCTGGTGGCTAATGGTCCCACCCCCACCAGCCAATCACAGGTCTTATCAAGTAAAAAAAAAAAATTGTGCTCCCTGATGTCTAGCAGACCCTCCTCTCTATGATCCCACCCTTAATAAAACAAATGAGTCCATCAACTTTAATTTACTCATTCCTTGAGTTCAGTGGACCCCTCACCCAAATAGTTATACCACCACCTGCACCCCCATATCAACCCAAAGTGGGCCACTGGTGCAGCCCTCCTCTCTCCTCCATGGAAAATGGCCCACTGAACTTTCAATATGAATGAGCACATGCTTGCTTGTACAAGCACATGCTCATTCATTGCAGCTCCCGGTCATCTTCCCGCAGCATAGTTTTCAGAGGTGTAGAGAAGAGAAGGGGGCTATTCCAGTGGCCCATGGGGTTGGCAGGATGGGGAAAATGGCATTGTGGGCCCTGGAGGTATACACAACACCATTCCCTCATCCTGCTATCCCCACAGTTGACTGTAACAGCCCCCTCTCCTCCTCTACCCCTGAAAACTATGCTGCTGCAATGAATGAGTGTGAGCTTGTACAAGCAAGCACATGCTCATTCTTATTGACAGCTCAGTGGGCCACTGGCCATGAAGGAGAGAGGAGGGCTGTGCCAGTGGCCAGCTTGGAGTCAATGGGGGGGAGCAGGGTGGTGGCGGACTAACTGTTAGGGTGGGAGGTCCACTAGACACCAGGGATTAGGGAATGGAATGAAGATTACTTTTTTTTACCAGGGATCAGGGATAGGGAGGGGTGTCCACTAGATGCCAGGGAATAATTTAAATTAGGGCGATGGACTAATTTGTTTTTATAAAGGGGTGGGATCATAGGGAGGGGGGTCCACTAAACACCAAGGAGTGGGATGGGTTGTTTTACTTTATAAGACCCACGATCGGCTGGTGTGGATGGGAACACTAGCCACCAGGGAGTGGCCAGATTTCTTCTTTTTATCTTAATAAAACCTGCAATCGGTGAGTGGGGGTGGGACCACTAGCCACCAGGGAGCCTTTTTTTTGGGGACCCACGATCTGCGGGTGGGGGTAGGTTTATTAATGTCTATGTTACTAATGTATTAAACTGCCAAGAAAAAGCCTCAGAACTGACCACTGACAGTGATCATTTCTGAGGATTTTTTGCTGCAGTTTAATAAATTATTAACCCGCAGTTGAAACATTTATTCTGCCTATTTTAAGGCAGAATTTCTGTGGAAGTTGCTAAAGTGATTTCTAAACTTTCACAGAAGCCTAAAGTTGCACTTTCACAGAAATTCCACCGTCGGATTTCTTTTTTCCGCACACCCCTACTGGAAAGTGATCTTCCCATAGGAAATAATGGGTACTTAAAAACTGAATAACTTTGCAACAGATTACTATGTTTTCATCAAACAAAGTATGACAGTTCTGTTATCCAAGTTCTTTCTACCATAAATAAATCACATCAAAATTCCAGACAGTCTGGGCACAAGGTGATCAAGAGAAAACTGTAAATTGGTGACTTTTAAGGTTTTTGCACTATCCGGATCTCAGAATTCACACATCCAACTGGAACAAAACTTGCCACATCAACATAACTATCCCACAGGACAGTGCATATCAAATTTTGTGCAAATCCATTGATCGGTTGCAATGTTATTAAAGGTTTAGTAATGTTATTAAAAGGTTTAACGTTAAACAGGCTATTCAACCCTAACTATAGCAAGAGTACCTCTTACTGTACCTTGCTTCTTTTGTAATGTACTGCTCCAAGCTCCAGTTATTTGCTCTTTAAAGTAATAAATGATTTGCCCTAGTTACTGCAGTCCCTTCCCCCCAGTTAATATCTACAAGGTTAAACTTCCTTATTAAAATAGGATCCTTGTCCAAGGCTGCTTTCTCTGTCTCTTTAACAATTTCCTAATCGATGCTCTGGTTACAACCTGGTGGTCTGTAATATACTCCAATAAGAACTACCCTCCAAGATAGTTTTTTTGCCCTTAACCAGACTGACTCAGTTTTTTTTTCCAAACTTTCTTTGTCACCTCAACTCCGATGGCCTCTGTCTGGTGTAGGCTCTTGGTGCTGCAAATTCTTCCATCTGCCTGAAGCCCTGGGCACTCTCTCCAGTGATGGACCCCCCTCCCAGACTGGCTAGCCCAACCCCAGATCTGAGTCTCCTGGGGAGGGACCGTCTTGCTTCTCTGGGGCTCTATCTACAGTGTTGAGGACTGCCAGTCAGAAGATGGCCAAATTAAGTGACCGCGATGCCCAGCAGTGACATGGGGTCATGACCTCTGGCCTGCCATCACCTACCACCTGCCTGAGGGTTTTTCTGCTTCCCGCCCCCAACATGGGGCATGCCATGCTGCTCAGCCCATTACATGAGCGCTTCCACTCACATCCAGAAGGCGGCTGCCCATCATATTCCCCTGCACAGTCCCTCCAGTTGCAGTGTACCTCGGTCACCACTGGATGCTGCTAACAGTGCAGGATGATCCCGCCCTTCCCTCCCAGGAGAGGAGAGCAGTCCTCTGGATGCTCAATCCTCTCCTTCTCCTGCCGACCCCCAACAGCCTGAGTCCACTCCCGAACCCTGGTCACCGGTGTGGAGCAAGGTGTGCTGTCCAGTGCCTCAACCCTCACTGCCACCAGGCCTGCCAGACTGACTCAGTTACTGAGATACTTTCACCGATAACGACTTATGCTACCTCCTGTGTGCCAAGCTTTCCTATTATCCTATCTGCAGTGATTCTGAACTTTGGATATGCAGGGGTAAGCTTGCCACAGTCTTTGGCTTTTCCCCAGCCAGCACAGAAATCAGCGCTGAAGTTGACAAGAGGAACTGTTGGTTGCAGGTAGGTAAGGCTCCTAGTTGAAAACCCCACCTGCTCCTAGCAGCCCTCTGAGGAGTAGCCCATGGCAGAGTGGTCAGGAACAAAGTGGAAGTTACGAAAGAGTTAGCAGAGAAGAGGCAGCTAGTTAAACATTTCTGCCCCTAGCAACTTAATGCATTTATTCAGCTAGTGTTTGTTATTAAAATGTGTTTTCTGCAATTGCTGCTAAACTAGCTTAGGCTAACTTTTTAAATACATATCTAGAGATAATTAGATCCTATAGTGGATTTGACATTAAAAGTTTTTCCACTGGATCGCCATGGAAGCAGCATTTAACAAACTCCACATGGAAGGTTGAAAGGGGGGATGTGTTTCATTCATTATTACAGCTTGTAGGTGTTTAAAATGAGAATGAATCCTGTACTAATATTTACTGTCTTTGGCAGTTTGGTTTACACCAGTTTAACTTTCTGAGAATTAGACAGCAGTTTCATTAATTATCCTGTGTCCTTACATGTCCGTCATATGATGTGTTTAACTTTTCTGATTCTTTTGATCTGACAGTCAATTCTAGTACTGGACAACCTCAATTAGTTATTAAAATGTGTTGTCTCTAATTGCTGCTAAACTAGCTTTTGGCTATCTTTAAATACTTATCTAAAGATAGTTCGATTGTATAGAGGATTTTACATTTAAAATCTTTCCACTGGATCTCCATGGAAGCAGCATTTAACAGTATCCACGTGGAAGGTTGTAATGAGGGTTGTATCACTTTTTATTATAGGTTGTAGATGTTTAAATATGAGAATGAATGAAATGAGAGTGAGAATGAATTCAATGCTAAGACTAACTGGGTTTGAGTCTCAAAAGTTGGCACAAGTTGTGCCAATGGCAGCTTGTACCAATTAATGGTGTGCCAGGGACCCTGTGCCTGATTCACTATTGGGTAGGGTCCTGTGCCTAAGTCCTACTGCTTGCAGCAACAGTGATACAGTGCCATACAGTAAATTCATCTGCGAGGTGTGCCATGAGCTCCGGTGTGGTCGGGCAGCAGCTGTGCCCTTGGATATTGACTGTAGCAGTCCTCCCCCAGAGCCAATCCCCTTAGTAATAAAATAATTCATGTCCCTGGTGGTCTAGCTGTACCCCAAGCCCTGATCCTATTATTAATAATTACTGTTCCTGGTGGTCTAGTGGTCCTGCCCCGGCCTCTATCCTCTTATTAATTATAAAAATGAATGTCCCTGGTGGTCTAGCAGCCCCCTCCCAGCTCCAATATGCCCCTATATGACAGTGTTCATACAGGTGTTCCTTGGTGGTTTAGTGGACCCCCAACCCACCACCCCTGCAGGTAGTGCCCACCACCCCCTTCCCCAAATCCTGAACCCCAAGCCAGTGATCGGCACAGCCATCCTCTCACCACCATGGCCAGCTGCAAACTGAACTGTCACTGAGCACGTACTGTATAATACAGTATGTACTAGCTGATTGACAGTTCACTCTCTGAGCTGTCAGTCAATGAGCATGTGCTGTACTATGCGGTATTCACTCAGTAATAGCTCAGTCGTCAGTTGACCGTGGTGGTGAGAGGAGCGCTGTGCTGGTATCTGACTCAGGGTTTGGGATGGGAGGAGTGGCATGGTGGGCACTGCCTGCAGGGGTGTTTTTTTCCTAGACCACCTGGGAACACTTGTATGAACATTTCCATATATGGGCATATCAGGGCTTGGGGGGGCATTAGGTCACTAGAGGATCGGGACTGGGGGCAAGACCGCTAGATCACCAGGGACAGTAATTATTTGTATTAATAAGAGGATTGGGGCTGGAGGGGGACTGCTAGATCACTGGGGGAAAATCATTATTTTATTACTAGGGGGATCAGATCTGGGGAGGGGGACTGCAACACATTGGTGCAGGATAGCAAACCCTCCCAGAGCAAATTTTTAAGTACCATTAGACCAACCTGGCTGGTCTAATGGCACTTAAAAATTTAACCATCTGGGACAATTCTAAGAATAAAAATTTAGGATATTTGGCAGCCTGTTTCTGCCGCAAACCCTAGCACCATGCCGCTACCCATAACAGATGGCGCAAGCTTCCTCTGGCATCTGCAGGCTGCGGATGATGCAGCCTGTCTTTGAGAATTGCTTCTGGTGCATCTTTCGGTGCAAGAGGCATGTTCCTCCATTCTTTGTAGTGAAAACCCCTTGTGCCATACTGGGAGATTTGGGAATTGGGCCCATGATGTTTGGCATTTTAGTTTGCATCAGCCCAACTTTTTAGAATTTTGCAGTAGTTTTATTATTGTCCTGTCTTCTTACATGTCGGTCAAGTGATGTTTTTAACTTTTCTAGATCTTTTGATCTGACAGCCAATTCCAGGACTAGACAACCTAGATATTTACAAAGAAATGTATTTTCTTGCTGGTTTCATTAATAATTCCTGTGGTAGAGAATAGATTGAGCATGATCTTAATTGTCAAATTAGCAATGGCTTTGAATTTACTGTTAGCAATAGCTGGTGGTAGTGAACAAAATCCTAGCCTTGAGTTCAATGAACAGAATAACTTAAACCCTTACTGGTCATCAAAAGTTCTAACATTTGTTCATTTGAATGTGTGAACTAGTGGTATGGATGTCATTATATAAGCTGGACATACTAAGACTTATAGAAAACTACTTAAAGCAGAAGACTAATGACAATAAGTACATTATTAGGGGTTATAAATTTCTTCACAAGATAAAGTAGGTCAAAAAGAGATGGAGGAGTTTTAAAGAACTCCTAGACTCACAGATGATTCTTTACGTGAGTGGTAAAAAACTTCTCTTTGTTTTGGACAAGATTAAAGATATTCATATGCACTATAGTGTATAGTGAGGGTTTGTATTGTATGGATTTCCATGCCAGCTGAAACCTTGGTGCACCACAGTTCAAAGGTCTTAGAATGTAGTTGTACCCTTCTGTGGTAAAACAAGGTTCCAGTGGATCAGAAATCCTGGAGGCAGCTGGTGTTTTTAATGGTTCCACCACTGGATGGCACCTGTCTGAGTGCACCTGTCATCAGGGCGCCAGGGATTCGAGTTTGAATTCCACTTGTGATGTGGAGCACTGTGTCCCCCGCATCCCTCATGTGGGGGACTGTGCCTCCCACACCCCCTCTATCTATAGATTTTAACTCCAGGAGGAGGGACCTTAGGGAATGGGCAGCAGATCGGGGATTTTCGTGCCCTGTTGACAGGTGCACTTGGACCAGCACATGGATGGTGGCAAGGGGTTTTAACAGTGCTGCTGTGCACACAGTAATCAGTTCAAGTTCTTGCAAAGTTGGGTGCCACATACCATACCACCCAGTGGTTCTCTAGCTACCTAATTGGAAGATCCCAAAAAGTAAAGACGGAAGACTTTTTTTCTGCTGCCTTGCCAGTTGCAAGAGGAGTCCCCCAAGGATCCATCTTAGGCCCTATCTTGTTTTCTTTGTACATTAATGACTTAGATGCTAACATATCTACGTCCAATCTGCACTTTTTTGAGGATGATACTGTGTTGTATATTTCTGGCTCATCATTATCTGAAGTCAAGGGAGTGCTTCAAGCGGACTTCGCACAACTTGAGCATAATCTAATAAAGGCAAAGCTTCTGCTCAATGATAAGAAGACTAAAGCGATGATATTCTCCCGCAGTGCTGTCACAGGCCCCCCCAATACTCTTGCCCAAGACTTCATTGTCACCATGCTAAACGAGCCTCTGGAAGTTGAAACCAAATTTAAATATCTGGGTATCTGGATCGACAATAAATTATCTTTCAATGACCACTTCAAAGATGTCTCTAGAAGGTTAAAAGCAAGGTTAGGTTTCTTCTACAGAAATAGGCCCCTTTTCCCCCTTGAAACTCGAAACAAGCTTGTACAGGCCACTTTTCTCCCCCTACTCGACTATGGTGATGTAATCTATTCCTCCACCACTCTTGCAAATCTAAGTAAACTGGACATCCTTTATCACCGTGCATTGCGGTTCATTACCAACTCCCCTTACCGTTCACACCACTGTGACTTATATGCAGCTGTTGGTTGGACATCCCTTACTACTAGACGCCTGCTCCATGCTGGGCTATGGACTCTTAAACTGCTCCTGCAGAAATTGCCAAGCTATCTCTCTTCCCTTATTAGTATCTCACATAGTGCATCTGCGTTAAGAAAATCTGACTTTATTATGCTTGACATACCAAGGGCCTTGGACCTCCTTTGGTAAACGATGCTATTGCATATGCCCTTCCCTCCATTTGGAACCAATTACAAACCGTACTGAAACTAACTGGCACAGTTTCAATAAACTTCTACAAATCGCTAAGTTCAGCCAAAATAAAAGACACCTGTAACTGTCATTAAGTCTCTTCTTTCCCCATGTGTGCCATATTTATCCGCTGGTAAGGTATAATTGCTTTGTCATATTAACTGCTTTCCCTTCCCCTTCTACTCCTGGCTTTATCTATGCTTACGCTCCACTGCTACTCTATCAAATCACTCCTCCCCCCCACATCAGTTGTAGTCTGTTGTTTGTTCTAGCTGCCAAAATATATGTATTGCACACACCAGTCATCATGTTTCATTTATCAGTATGCAACCTGTAAGTCACTTCCCTGTGTCATATTAATGTTTACCACCTGTGGTCACCCTATGTAGTACCCTTGTATGTATATCCAGCCTGTATCATGTAACGTGCATTTCATGTATATACTGTTATTACCTATCTATGTTTGTACTTTAAGTGCTTATGTCACAGGACCTCCTTGTGAATGAGCTTGCTCAATGGAGTTTTCCTGCAATAAACTTGAACTTGAACTTGAAATGAAACCCCCTGCCTTTTGTGGGAACACTATGAAACATTTTTAACAAAAAAACTAAGGAAACAACACACTATAACAATTACTTCCTTTATTCTGTGTGTTTGGAGTAATAAGGTTATTAATGCTATATCAAAACTTATTACTTATTATGTTTAGGGGTTTTTCTCAATACAATCTTTCTTATTCTGTTCCCTCAGCCAGTGGCAGTTCTTCTCAGAGCTCTGGGCAGCCCCAGCTCTGTCACACCCATCATCTCCCTGGGCTTACCTTTCTCCAGCAGTGCTCCATGGTATCCCCTCCCCACTATGGTGGTCCTCGGGTGGGATCAGGTCCCTCAGAGAAGCTGCTAGTGGTGCAGTGCTCCCAGAGTGAGCTTAGGTCAGCAGGGTGCAATGTCTGTGGGCTGCCCTTGTGCTTTTTTGTTGCATGACTCATGTTTTTTTTTCCTTCCCCTCCAGGGATGCTGGCTGATAGGTGTGCTCATGCAACGTGTATGCATCTGTCTGGCTAGTCCACTGTCCCCAACCAGTAGTAAAGTACTTCACCTGCACCACCACCCATGGTCACTCAAATGGTGGTTGCACAGTGATAGTGATTCCCCCTCCCTCCCCAGAGGAGGAGAGCATCCTGTGAGACACTCAATCCTTCTTCCTGGCTGGACCATGGATGATCCAGGCTCATTCCCAAACTCGGATCATCAGAGTCACAAGTGGTAATGCTACCGCTGCACCGGTGGGCCAGCTTTCTCAATACAGTATTGAGTTATTGTTAAGTGATGTTAAGGAAATTTACTAGCTCTGTTTGGATGTCATACTCAGTGTTGATTCTGTTGTTCAATTTTGTTCATGACCGCCGTAATTGATATCCAGAATACACATTTTCCGATGAAAAGCTAACCATGCTTGAGATTCAAAAAAGAACTGGATTGCTAAAGAGTTTCTCTCTGTAATGAAAAAAGACGTAATATGCTGAAAACATTTAGGGCAATGAATCTACCTTTAGACAGCAAGAGTTATGGACCTTAAAAGATTTATGCAAAAAGAAAGTGAGCAGTTAAGTCAAATTTTTTCCAAAAGTAACAGAAAGAATCCATTGCATCCTAAAAATTATGCTCATGATTTCTGCACTTGTGAAACCTTCTAAGAAAATGTCTATTGAATACATTCGATTACTGGCGACTTCACTGGCCAACCTGCTTACATTGGTAAAGCTTTCAAGAGAAAACTCTGATTTCTCCAAATCTAAATCAACTTCACTTGCTCATGATTTGCTATTATCATATGATAACTATTTAGAATCTAACTCTCAAAATGATAGCATCATATCCTTTTATTTTAATATTCTATGTCCAGGACTGAGGATGCACTGATATCAGACCTGGTGAACCAATCTGCTTGGATATCAAGCTTTTTAACCATATCCAACCCAGTCAGATAATGGTTAAATCAGGTCGAATCAAATATTTTAAAAAGCATTTACCCAGGATAGCCTAAGTGGAATGTAGTCCTGAAGAATAGTGCAGTCACTGATAGATGATCAATCAGATGAGGCAGATTAGCATTAATTGAGGTATTAAGTGTAGATTGTGGATTCGGGGAGTTGAATGTGATGCACTTAATTACTAAGTAAGTGTACCGCATGCAGCTCCTTGAAGTGATAATCAAGCTGCTTAACTAGGTGGTAAGCATCATGAAGTTCCCCATTTCTTGTTTCTTTGTTGCTGCTAAGGTATGCAGTTAAACTGCTCCTTTTCAAAGACCACCGTGATCGCTAGTTGACAGGACAGGACCATACCTGATCTGAATACTGGGACTGGTGCACAGCTAACACAAAGATTCCAGGCTCTAATACCTCACTACCATACCACACTAAACTTCAACTAAAAGAACTTGCATTTTGATTCTATTAGTCCCTGCACTGAACCCGAACAGCAGGGATTTATTCACCATTACTGTCTTATAGTTACTTCTCGCACTATGGATGGAGTCATTCTTGTGAACCCAGGCTAACTAATACTTCTTGTCTGCTATGATTATTTCGTCAACATCATTTGTTCAGCAGTGACAGCGGAGCAGCACTCAGATCCTATTTTACAGCCAATGACACTATATGATGCATATATGCACTACTCTACTTATATTCTGACTACCTCATCCATTGTTGCACCAAACGAAATATGTATAACTTGCTGTTATTGTTTTTGTTGTTTTGTGTTTTGTTGTTCTACTGTACCAGTGTAAACTCCCTACCGCAGGGCGCATCTGGAATCGAACGGTACTCTGCTCAGCATGCTTTCCTGGTAAATCTCTTAAATAAATAAATAAAATGATAACTTCTAGATCTTCTGCCTATATCTGTTTTATGTTTAAATATCAGAACAATTCAAAGCAGGATCCATTTAGTTTGGTCTTGACTGGGAAAGAGATAAAATTCACTCGATGTTTTTTTTCAGTTACAAAAGACAAACTGTTTTTTTCTGTTTCCCTCACTGTTTGTTTTTTTAAGGGTGGTCTCTCTAACAGTGATGTGAAATTTAAATGCCACTTTAAATAGCAACCTATTTTTTTTTTTATAATTAATAGTAATATCTGACCCAATGTTGAACCAGATTGAACCAGGTCAGATCAAAATAAAAAAAAATTCCAACCCGAGATCAGGGGAAAAAATACTATCCATGCAACACTATGCAGGACAAATATTAAAATTATTAAAACACTTACCTACTGATAAAATTGCTATGAAGGATGAATTGGAGACTACATTTTTGAGACTTATTGCCCAATTTATAAGTGTTCCTTTAACTGACATTTTTAACTTTACATGAACAACAAGTACTTTCCCCAACAAAGAAATCTGCTACAATTATGCTAATTATGAAAGTTGTGTAGTTATATGATATAGACAATTTCAGATCAGATTTAAATTGTCCCTACTTTCAGCATAATGCAAGGTGTTGAAGACGCTGGGATGTATAGGGAGGGGTTTTGATAGCAGGAGAAGCGAGATGATACTGGCCCTGTACAGATCCATTTTGAAGCCTCATTTAGAGTACAATGCTCACTTCTGGGGTCCTCACCTCAGAAAAGACACAGACAGACTGAAGCTGGTGCAGAGCAGGATCACTAAGGGGATTTAGGTCCAGCACGGCAGATCCTATGAGGAAGGGCTGGTGGCCCTAAATATGTACTCTCTAGAAGTAAGGCATGAAAGTGGGGAACATGATAAAAATAAAAGTTTCTAAGGTGCATAAACAGGGTTATTGAGGACCTGTTTGTGAGGAATAAGGAAGCAGTCAACAGGGGGCATGATTGGAGTTTGTTGGGGGCAAGTTCAATAAGGCTCTGAGGAAGTTTTCCTTTACAGAAAAGGGTAGTGGAACCATGGAACAGACTACTGGCAGAGGTGGGGGGCCAGCTACCCTGAATGGGGTTATACACTGCCAGGAAAAGGCAAGGGGAATCATAGTCTCTGGGGGGACAACACGGGACTGAGGGACAACTTAGTGGGGAAGAGGGACACAGCACACCAGTATAGTATGTTAGTGGAGTTAGATAATATGCTATAGTAGGGACAGAACTGATGGATCATTGATCTCTTTCTGCCATCAGAATCTATGTTTCTATATGTAAACTACTAGAAAGGTTGGTTTATGAGCAGGTTAATAAGTATTTGTTAAAATATGCCCTTTTTAGGGCTGCAGTGGGCATATCCCTGCAATCTCTTGCTATAAGAAAAGCACTCAGTGCATTCCATCTGACAAACAACATGTTGGAGTTGCACCACAGTTGCCTCCGCATCTGTGAAGTGCTTCGCTCATTGTCTGGAATGAAAGTAGCACTGCACTATTTTTACAGTGCTGGCAGTCTCGGCAGAACACAGCACACTCTGTTGTGTCCAAGATGGCTGCCGAACTCTGCTGTGCATGCGCTAGTATCGTGCATTCGCAGCAGTGAGCAGCAGCCATCTTGGACACGGTTGAGTGTGCCATGTTCTGCCATAAGGGCCTTTTTTTATTATAAATAGTCCCCACACCAGACCCTCCCTCTCAGCACCCACCTGGAAACAGAACAATGACACTGAGAGTGCCCAGTCCCCCAGTGTCACAATCGTGTTCCCCTGTGACAGTCCTTCTTTTTTTGTACTATATTTTTCTCCCCCCAACCGATCCTCCCTTTCATCACCTCTCATCCTCCCCCCAGAAACATAACAGTGACACTGGGGTTGCCCAGTCCCCAGTGCTGCAATTGGGAATCCTCAGTTGTGCTTTTGTTTTTATTTTCTTTTTTTTTACCTGTAAAAAGAAAAACATCCATTGATGTCTTTTGAGACAATTCCTGACCCCACCCTACCCTCCCTCAGCACCCACCACCTACACCCCTCCCAAGCTCTTACTTACCCATTGGGGGTTCAATGCCATAATCCTGTCTGTGCCGCAGACACTTCTTAACATAGAAACATAGTCATTGTCAGCAGATAAGGAATGCTAGGCCCATCCAGTCTGCCCATAGGCCCTATACATGTATGTATCCACTCACCCTAAGTAGTAATTGGCTTTTCATAAACATAGAAACATAGACTTTGACAGCAGATAAGGACCGCTAGGCCCATAGTCTGCCCATTTCCCTACCTACAGGATAGGCCGCAGACCCTAGTTAACCAACAGCCTATTTCTTCCTACCCCCCACAAAAATTGTCTTATGTCTGTCCCATGCATTCTTGAATTCTCCCACAGTTTTAGACCCCACAACCTCCTCAGGAAGGCTGTTCCATGCATCCACTACCCTCTCTGTGAAATAATACTTCCTCACATTGCCCCTGAACCGCCCTCCTTCTATCTTTAAATTGTGTCCCTTGTTCTTGCAAGTCTCTTTTTCTGAAAGATGCTACCCTCTTGGACTTTGTTGATTCCACTGAGGTACTTAAAGTTTCTATCATGTCCCCCTCTCCTTCTTTCCTCAAGGGTATACATATTAAGCTCCTTTAGTCTCTCCTCATACGGCTTCTCTTGCAGACCCTGCACCATTTTAGTTGCCCTCCTCTGGACTGCCTCTATCCTGTCTATGTCCTTGCGGAGATGGGGTCTCCAGAACTGGACACAGTACTCCAGATGGGGTCTCACCAACTGTCTGTACAGAGGGATAACAACTTCCTGTTTTCTGCTGATGATGCCTCTCCCTATACATCCCAGTATACCCCAGCCCTCCCTACTGCCTTCTCACATTGCTTGCTAACCTTAAGGTCATCTGATATGATTACCCCCCCGGTCCCTTTCCTTTTTTGTTGTTGTTACTACCTCCTCACCCATTGTGTGTTCTTCCCCTGGGTTCTTGTTTCCTAGGTGCATTATTTTGCCCTTCTTTGCATTGAATCCTAGCTGCCATACTTCTGACCATTCCTCCAACCTTGCCAAGTCCTTTTCATCCTTTCCACGCCTCCTTGTGTATCAACCCTGTTGCAGATCTTTGTGTCATCTGCAAAAAGGCATACTTTTCCTTCCAGTCCCTCTGCAATGTCACTGATGAAGACATTAAAAAGGACTGGACCCAATACTGAACCCTGCGGTACCCCACTAGTAACCCCCCTTTCTTCAGAGTGGACTCCATTTACAATTACCTTCTGTGTCCTGTTGTCCAGCCAATGTTTTACCCAGACTACCACCCTGGGTCTCACTCCCAGGCTGGTTAATTTGACTATTAATCTTTTGTGTGGGACTGTGTCAAATGCCTTGCTAAAGTCTAGGTAGGCCATGTCCACAGCCCCTCCCTGGTCTACTACTCTGGTCACCCAGTCAAAGAAATCTATTAGATTTGTCTGACATGACCTTCCTGCTGTGAACCCATGCTGCTTTGGGTCCTGTGCTCCACTGGCGTCTAGGTACTCAACTATTCTTTCCTTCAGAAGTGACTCCATCACTTTCCCTACCACAGAGGTCAGACTGACAGGTCTATAGTTTCCTGCCTCTGTCTTGCTCCCACTTTTTTGAAGGGGAATCACATCCGCCTTCCTCCAGTCCTTGGGTACCACTCCATCCTCCCATGATTTATTAAAAAGAGTAGCCAGTGGTTTCACTAGTTCCTCCCTTAATTCTTTTAGAATTCTGGGGTGAATTCCATCAGGACCCATTGCTTTGTCCACCTTCAGTTTTAGGAGTTCTTGCAGAACCCTTTCTTCTGTGAAAGGACTGGGATCGACCCCCTATCAAGAGTGCTTCTGTTAATTGGATTAGGCACTTCCCCTCCTCTTTTGTGAATACTGAGCAGAAATATTCGTTCAGTATTCCTGCTTTTCACTGTCCCCTCTGCCCACCACCGTTCATTCTATTCAGCCTCACTATCCCTCCCTTTGTCTTTCTACGCTCGCTGATGTACCTATAAAAGGTTTTATCCCCCTTCTTAACTGAGTTGGCTATCTTTTCCTCAGTTTGGGCCTTTGCTATTCTGACTTCCCTCCCTGCTTCCTTCTACCTTAACTGGTACAGCTCTCTGTTCTGCTCCTTCTGTGTTTCCTTATACTTCGGAATGCTATCTTTTTCTTCCTGACTTTCACAGCCACCTCTTTTGAGAACCATAGTGGCTTTTTCTTTCGTTTTGATTTGTTTAGTTGCTTCACACAAAGGCTTGTTGCCTCTGTGATGGCAGTTTTGATAATTCCCCATTGTTGCTCCACACCTCCTTCTAGCCTGTTTGCTAGTGCTTTTCTGAGGCACTCTCCCATCTTGCCAAAGTCAGCCCTCCTAAAGTCCAGTACCCTCACTTTTGTATGGCTTGACTCTGTAGCTGAGTTTAACATGAACCACACTGTTTGATGGTCACTTGTCCCCAGATGGCAACCCACTTCTAGATCTGAGATCCTCTCACTGCCCCGTTTGAGAGTACGAGGTCTAAGATTGCTCCCTCACGAGTGGGTTCCGAAACTAGCTGTCTAATGCCTGCCACCTGTAGGGCATCAAGAATGGCCCTGCTCTTGGATGTGGCTGCAGCAAATGTGCTCCAGTTAACATCTGGCATATTCAGGTCTCCCATCAACAGTATCTCCCCTTTCTCTGCCATTCTAAGAATGCCTTCTTTCATATCCTTGTCCATTTCTTCCCCCTCACATGGGGGTCTGTACACAACCTCTGTGCGGATTGTGGTGCCCTTTCCAGTCTCCAAGGTAACCCACAGTGCCTCCTCCCCTCCCTGTTTACTCTTTTGTTCAGTTGCTTTTATCCCTTCCTTTACATAGAGAGCTAGTCCTCCCCCTCTTCTCCCCTTCCTGTCTCTCCTGTAGGTTATGTACCCTGGTATGTTAACATCCCAGTCATGGTTCTCTGTGTACCATGTTTCTGTGACTGCTACGATATCCAGGCATCCCTCTTCCATTAAGGCCATCAGCTCAGGGAGCTTATTGCCCAGACTACAGGCATTGGTACTCATTACCCTCCATTTCCTGATGGCCTTACTCCCTTTTGCCCCATCCCTGTCCTTCTTGCCTTTGTCACTTTCTCCATTTACCCCTGCCCTTCTCCCTAGCGACACCTCTATGTTGGTGTTTGCTGCACTTACTACCATGATTATTTGGGGTGGGCTAGGATTCTCCTGCTCCTTTCCAGTGCCTCCCCCCTTGGCTAGTTTAAAAGCTTGCCAATGAAGCATTTAAACCTATCACCTAGGATCCTGGTTCCCCCTTCATCACTCCCTTCCCACCCAATGTTTCCCTGTGCTTGTCCCAGGCATGTTTAAACCCCACCACTGTGCTTCCCACTACCACCTCTTGTGGCAGACTTTTCCAAGCATTCACCACCCTCTCTGTGTAGAACCCCCCCCTCCAATTTCATATTGTGCCCCCTTGCTCAGGTATCTTTTCTACACTGGAAAAGATCTCCCAACTGCACCTTGTTTATGCTCTTGAGGTACTTGAAAGTTTCTATCATGTTGCTCCTTTCTCTCCTCTCCTCCAGTGAGTACATATTGAAGTCACTTAGTCTCTTCTCATATGTTTTGTGATGCAAACCATGCACCATCTTTGTCGCCTTCTCTGGACAGCCTCCACCATGTTTATGTCCTTACGCATGTGTGGTCTCCAGTACTGCATACAGTACTCCAGGTGAGGCCTTACTAGTGTTTTACACAATGGCATCACCACTTCCTGCCTCCTATTAGTAATACCTCTACCAATGCACCCTAGCATGCCACTGGCCCTCCCTGCAGCCTTTGCACACTGCTTTGATACCTTCAGGTCATCAGATATGATAACTTCTAGGTCCCTCTCCTCTTTGGTGTGGTTAGCATCCCCCCATTATGTAGGTCTTCCCAGGGTTCCCCCTACTCAGATGCATTATCTTGTACTTTTTTACATTGAACCTCAGTTGTCACACTTCTGACCATCTTTCAAGCTTCTCCAGGTCCCTCTTCATTATCTGAACCCCTTCTGGAATATCCACCCTCTTGCAGATCTTGGTGTCATTTGCAAATAGGCAGACCTTTCCTTCCAGTCCCTCTGCAATGTCACTAATGAAGACATTGAACAGGACTGGTCCCAGTACTAATCCTTGTGGCACTCCGCTGGTCACCCCTCTCTCCCCAGATTAGATTCCATTTACCAGCACCCTCTGCCTTCTGTCTGTCAGCTAGTTTCTAACCCACTGTATCACCTTATCCCTATGCCCAGACTACTCATCTTGTTAACCAGCCTTCTGAGTGGGACAGTATTGAAGGCTTTGTTGAAATCCAGGTAGTCAATGTCTACGGCCCCTCCTTGATTCACTTCCCTAGTCACCCAATCAAAAGACTCTATCAGATTTGTTTGACAAGACCTTCCTGATATGAATCCATGCTGCCTCAGATCCTGGGCCCCAACAGATTCCAGGTGTGCCACTATCCTTTCTGTCAGCAGTGTCTCCATTATCTTCCACACCACTGAGGTGAGGCTGACTGGCCTGTAGTTCCCCGCTTCCACCTTACTGCCACTTTTGTGCAGTGGGACTACATGCACCCTCCTCCAGTCCTCTAGAACCATGCCTGTGTTGACTGACTCTGTGAACAGGGTGGCCAGAGGTGCTGATAGTTCCCTACACAGCTCCCTGAATATCCTCAGGTGTATGTCATCTGGCCCCTTGGCTTTATCTGCCTTCAGCTTTGTGAGTTCCTAAAGAACTCTGTCAACTGTGAATGGACTGGTGTCCATTTCCCCCCATTGCCTCTCCCTCCTCAGTGAATACTGATCAGAAGTATTTGTTCAGTATTCTGTCTTATCTAGATCCCTCTTCTTACACTCTCCCTCCTCCCCTTTGAGCCTCACAATCTCCCCCCAATTTTTCTTCTATTGCTGATGTACCTATAGAATGTCTTGTCCCCTTTTTTCACAGATCATGCTATACTCTCCTCTGTCTGTGCCTTGACTTTTCTAACACCCTTCCCTGCCTCTCTGAGACATTCAAGGTACACCTCCCTGTCCTCCCCCCTTTGGGTCCCCTTCTACTTCTTGAAACTTGCTCTTTTAGCCCTTACTTTGTCTTCCATCTCTTTAGAAAACCATAGTGGTATCTTTCTTCTTTTGCCTTTGGCCACTATCCTAATGCATTGGTTAGTTACCTCCGGAATGGCTCCTTTTACCCTCCCCCACTGTTCCTCCACCCCCTCCATTATCTCTACCTTCTCCAGGACTGCTTTTAAACATCTACCCATTTCATTGAGATCTGCCCTCTTGCAATCTAATACTTTTGCCCTTGTGTGGCTTAATTGAGTCCCTGTGTCTATGTCAAACCACACCATGTGGGGGTCACTGGATCCCAGCTGCCTTTCCACATGGATTCTTTTGACTCTGTTCCCATTGCTCCATATCCAGTCAAGAATCAATGGTCCCTGGTTGGCTCATGCACCAGCTGTCTGAGTCCAGCTCCCTGCAGGGATTCCAGGATGTCTGTGCTTCTGGCTGAAGCAGCTGCCTGGGTGGTCCAATCCACGTCTGGCATATTGAAATCTCCCATCAACAAGATTTCACCTTTAGCTGACATGTCGTGAATTTCCTCCACTAGTACCATGTCCACTTCCTCCCTCTGTGCTGGAGGGGTCTGTAGATCACCCCTGTGCATATTGCTGTGTCATTTTTTGATTCAAGGGTGACCCACATTGCCTCAGCCCTTCCCCTGATTTTCCTGTACTTCTGTAGCCTTTATGCCTTCTGTGATGTACAGGGCCACCCCTTCCCTTTTTACCTTCCCTGTCCTTCTGAACAGTGTATATCCTTGTACATTGATGTCCCAGCTGTGAGTAGCAGAATACCATGTCTCTGTTCTTAGTTTATTGTTCTAGGAATTATTACCTTTGAGCCAAAGGCTCTTTTACAAAGGTTCCACATCAAATTAAGTACAAACAAAAGGTTACATAGAGTGGCACAACAAATTGTGTTGCGGTAATAGCAAAAAACATAGACAGTAAAGTATCGAAACATTTGTGCAAGAACAGGTAATACCAATGAACACTTTTCATCAAATAAAAAAAATCAAGTGAGGAGAGGGAAGTATCAAGTTAGGGAAGTGTACAGATAGAGTGGGTAAGAGAAAGGGTGAGAGGAGCAGACAATAGCAAGAGAAAAAGATCCTCTTACAAGCCTTTGTCAAGTAAATGGACAAGGGTGGAAAATGAATAGATAAGGATTTAATCAAGGCAGTCACAGGAGTTGAGGTGGCAAGGTGAGAGTATAGGCTAGATTTAAATGCACCTAGAGAGGTAGAGGAGGTAATAGAGGTGCTAAGGGCATTTAGCCAGCTGGGGGCACGATAGGCAAATGATCTTTGACCCTGGGTAGTCTGGCATCGGGGGACCTGAAGAGGCTGATTTTCTGATCTTCTGGTGAGACAGATACTAGTGTTCTGGCATAACAGGTCTTGGATGCATGGTGGAGTGAGGCCCATGATGGATTTTTTAGCCATAAGGCAGGTAAAGTACTTTAAGCAGTTTGAGAGTTGTAACCACCCAGTTTCAGTGTAGAGCTCGCAAGTGTGAGTACATCGATGAGCACCAGTGAGCAGCCGACAGGCCTTGTTAAGGGATGTTGTAATGCGTCTAAGTGCGTTAGTAGAGGCAGACCCATAGACAATTAAGCCATAGTCAATGATTGAGATGATTGAGGATTGAATAGCAATCTGCAGTGCTGGTTGGGTAAGGAGCTGTCGGTTCCGGTACAGTATCCCAATCTGCTGATTAATAGTTTTTGCTGTACTATCAATATGAGTTGCAAAGGTTAGGCCTTGATCAAAGGTGATTCCAAGATATTTGAATGTAACAACCTGTTCAAGGGTGATTCCAAATGCGTGTTGATAGTGAGTGGTACTTGTCTTTTCTTGTTTTGTGGGCTAGAGAAGAGCATGGATTTAGTTTTTTTGTGGTTTAAAACCAGCTTATGTTCAAGGAACCACATCTCGACTCTGGCAAATGCATGCTGAAGGCTAAGGCATAAGGGGTTTGGATCTTTATGAGAGGAAAGAATCACGGCATCGTCGGCATAGAGGATAATTTGCTCTGGGCAGGATTTAGGAAGGGAGTTTAGGAAAAGGCTGAAAAGGAGAGGGCCTAAGATGGATCCCTGTGGAACTCCTGAGAGAACAGGCTTTGGGACTGAGAGAACTCCAGCTATTTTTACAACTTGAGAGCGCTGGGTGAGGTAACTTTTTATCCAGTCACCAGGACCCTGGGAGACCCCAAGAGACTGTAGTGATTGATGAGTAGACCATGATGTACTGTATCAAATGCCTTAGTTAGATCAATGTACACAGCTCCAGTTAGGAATCCTTTGTCCATGGCCTTGTGGATTGCTCCTGAGAACTCGAGTAGGACTGTCGATGTGCTGTGCCCTTTCCTAAATCCATGTTGCTGGGCACAGAGGATGTTATATTTCTGCAGGTAGTCTGTAAGTTGGTCCGCCACTATGCATTCAAGAGCCTTTGAGAGGGGAGGTAGTATTGAAATAGGTCTATAATTACCAGGCAGTGACTTGTCACCACTTTTGTGCACAGGAGTGACAATTGCAGCCTTCCATTTACTAGGGAATTGGCTGGAGCAGAGGAAGAGATTGAATATTTTGGTGAGGGGGAGCAGTACTTCCTCCAGAGTGAGGGACAGTAGTTTAAGGTCAATAGAGTCACTGCTTGCCCGGGACTTAGATATAGCCTTCTTTATGTATTTATAGACTTCATGTGCCTTAACTATTTTGAGATGGAAGGGTGGTATGGTTGGTGAGGCAGTGGGAGATGTAGAAATTGGAGGGTCAGCATCAGCAAAGAAGTCAGATGAGAGGACATCGCTAAGGTCTGTGAAGGTTTCATTAAGGGTGTTTGCAATGACCATGGGGTCAAGGGTAGTGGTGCCATCCGCATTCATTATAGTAGGAAAGGACTTGGACTGCTTACCCGTGATATTTCTTATATTGTCCCAGAAGGATTTCCCCTCACCCCAGGAGTTGGAGAGGGCATTCTTGAAATCGGAGCTCTTCACCCGGCGGATTTCTTTAGTACAGTGGTTGTGGGCCTGTTTGTACTTTTGAATGTCAGTCAGAGCCAGTGGCTCTCGCAATGAATCAGGGTGGTCCCTACCTTTGAGTTGTGCCAATAGCTTAGCCGTGAGCCAGGGAGTTGAGAGCGCTTTAATTTTGCATTTTTTTTTCAGGTGCATAGGTATCACAGGTAGCGTTGAATGTGGAAATAAAGTGATCAAGGGCTACATCGACATCTTGAGTATTGTAAATCAGTGACCAGTCTTTCTGCCTAAGATTTTCCTTGAGATTAGTAAGGTTGCCATAAGGTAGTACTCTATTACTCTATCTGTTATTGCTGCTATGTCAAGGTCTGCATCTGTCATCAAGGTTTCCAGGTCTGGAACCTTATTTCCCAGACTTCAGGCATTTGTGAACATGACCTTCCATGTTTTACTCCCTGCCTTCCCTCTGTTTCTGTTTTCTCTACTTTGTCTCTTCCCCCTGCCATGGTATTCATGCTCATGTGCTCTTGCCCCCCCCTTACCCCCCCTTGTAAAAGTTTTCCCTGCTTGCCCCTGATTGCTCACTTGCATTATTCCTGTTGTCAGTTTGTGCTTTTGCATGTTCTTGTGAGGGGGTGATGTTCCTAAGCCACCTGTCTCTCCTGGCTCTCCCCCCTTGGCCAGTTTAAATGCTGTCTGCTGAAGCATTACAACTTCTCACTAAGGACAGAGGTCCCCTTTCCAGACAGATGCAGGTCATCCTCCTGATACAAGCTCGCATCTGACCAAGTTGGGCCCCAGTCCCCTATGAATCCAAATCCTTCCCCTCCACACCAGTCCTTCAACCAGGAGTTGAAGGTTTGGATGTGGAGTGCCCTGGCCTCCTTCATGCCTTGGACAGGTAGCACCTCCAAGAATGACACAGAATGTGCTACCCATTTCAGGTCCTCTTCCAGCTTACTGAAATCCTCCTGGACTCTGGCTAACTCTGCCCTTCTTCTTACCAAGTCATTGGTTCCCAGGTGAACAATGACATCCAGCTCCTCCCTCCTCTCTATTGCCCTAGTGATCCTATGGATTTGCTTCCCATCCCTCCATGCAGCATTTCCTGGGAGGCACTTGACCTCCCTTTCCCCCTGCTAGTTGTCCCTAATTTCACACCCCGTACAATAGAGTCCCCCATTAGGAGAAGCTTCCCCCTCCTCTGGGGTGCCTTGCCCCCTTCCCTGGGACTCTGGATTGCAGGTCCTGACTATCCTCCCTGGTCTCAGCTGTGGGTGTCTGTGTGGGGCAGTCCTATTCCTCCAAAATGGTGTGTGAGTTATTAAGCTGGGTTGGTTGGGGGATGTGTCTCTGACCCCTTCCCACTCTCCCTGAGTCCACTGTGGTCCAGTCATCCTTCTTCCTGGGCAACCTTTGAGGTCGATGCTGTGGACCCAGTGGTCTCTGGGTGCGGGTGTATGCTGCCTGTAACCTGCCACCGCTGCATGGAGACTGGCAACCTCCTTCCTCAGTCCAGAGAGGTGCATGCAGATAGTGCAGCATCGCAGCCTCCAGAACATCTCCCTGAAGACTGCTGCTCCACAGTCATTGCACTGCACCACTCCTGTCATGTCTGATGTGACCTGGCCTGCAATATAACCTAAGTATGCCCTCTAGATGAACCCTATGCTCCTCCCTTTCCTCAGTGTGCAACTTCCTGTGTGGTGTAGGAAGGTATAACACTATGGGCTCACATCCTAAAGAGGAGGACTAGCCTGGGGTGGGTGGGTGGGATTACCTTCTGGCTGAGTCTAGAAACAATCAGCCAAGGACCTCTTTGACCTATATTCACAGAGAACAAGCACCAATAAAAAAAGGAAAAAGAAAGAAAAAAAACAACAACAAAAAAAATAGATCCCCACAATCCATTGAAATATAAGCCCTGCCTTAAAGGTAACAGACTCAGACAAGTACAAACAGTTCCAAGCTTACCAGCAACTAAACCTTTCACTCCTGCCCCTCCACAAATGTAGCAGCAACAGAAAGGTACATCTACCTGAGCCAAACTAAGTTGTGCTTCTACACTACTGCTATGAGAGAGAACCCACTGGTATTTAAAATACAATTAGCTGTAAATTGATCCTAGCTGAGGAGAGAGAGAGAACAGAACCATCCAGAAAGCTGCTATTAATGCCTGTTGAAAAAATAAATGAATCTCCAGCTCACACTATAGATCACACACTCAAAAAATAGACTGTATTAAAACAAACTCAGCACTACTACCCTAAAGGTAACAGACTCAAACAAGTACAAACTGTTCCAAGCTTACTAGCAACTAAATCCTTCACTCCTACCCCTCCACAAACTTAGCACATACAGCAAGGTACATCTACCTAAGCCAAATGAAGTCTGCTTCTGCACTACTGCTGTGTGAGAGAACCCACTTCAGTCGTCACTCTTCAAAGCCGGACCACAAACTGAAGAAACAGGTATGCAGTTTAATGTAGTTCAATGGTGTTTTGAACTTAGTGGCATAACTTGTTTCTCCATTAGTCACTTTCCACACTCTGTGCACATGCTGGTATTCACAACAAATTCCATGCACTTCACTGTTACACCATGGTCTGAGGAAGGTTCTTTCCAAAACAGCCCCACACCTTTTGTGACAGCATGGTGCCACCCTAGTTCCAGATGTTTTACTGGAATCCATATTGTTGAGGAAATTCACAATAAATAAAATAAGGAGTGACTTGTTAATAAAAATATTCAGAACAAACCTCCCCACAAGAATGTCATTTATATGGCATTGTGTTATTATACGGAAAGTGACAGCTCAATCAGAAGTATATTTCTCACTCCAGGTAAATAAGTGTCCAGTATTTGACTCAAAATGGAATCCAGGGCTTCTGTCTTTAGCAAAACACCTGTTCCTGAAAAAGACATACTGAGTGAAGAATACTGCATGAAGAACACAATAAGTTAGAGAAAAATATTCAATTTCAGTGAAATTCTAATTGTGTAAAAATGTTTTGGTAGATTTGGCAAGTATGGAATTCCATGCACTTCACTGTTACACTGTGGTCTGAGGAAGGTTCTTCTCAAAACATCCCCACACCTTTTGTGACTCAGTATGGTGCCGCTCTAGTCCCGGATGTTCTACATATGTCTGCACTAAGTGAGCTTTGAATGGAGGCAACTTCAAAATGATGTAGCAAAGAACACCAAACAAGCCTACTCCTTTCAGCAAGTACACTATTTCTCTAATGTTAGCACGCCACACTTTATTGTTTTTACTTTTTGGTACTTTACTGGCTAACTGCCATTTCACAGAAATTGTGTTGAAGAGTGCAGTCTAGTGTGTCCTGACAGATGAGAGAACCCCCCCCCACCCCCACACACACACACACACACACACACACACACACACACACACACCACCAGTCCCAGCAGGTGAGAGATTGTGTTTCTCTGTTTGCCCTTTCATTTTTTCAGTCTATATCTGAACCAGTTCATATCTTAGGCATTTACCAAAAATGTAAGCCTGCTGAAAAAAAAAGGATTCAACCAGTGACATTGTACTGAGCAGTAAGTCTTTAACAAGTAAAACAAATTAACTTATTTATTAGCACAGACACACTTGCTTATAAAACTGTTCTAAAAAAGAGTTGTGCTTATTTTGCACAAGAGACTCAATACTATTGTTCCTTTAGTGTACTACTATTGCATCTAGTATTCAGCAATATGAAGGAATGATATGCTTAACTCTGAAGTCAAATGCAAATGCAGACTGAAAGCCTATGCTATGTAAATGATCAGAATATGATAAAAATATGAAGAAGTGACCATTTAAATGTTTTTTGCAAGGCCACTTTCCATTGTGCCTAGCCTAGCTCTGTATTTGAATTTTAATACAGCCTAAAAGCTTACATCATATCAATAAAATGTCTGGCATTGATTAGAAGGCAGTTGATATTACGTGAATGCATTTTATTTATTTATTTATTTTCTAGTATATATACAAGTGTTTTTGTAAGTATTTATTTCCCCCTGCAAAGTCAGTTTAGAATGATCTTTGTAAGTGCATCATGTAATTTCAACCCCAGAATTCTTTTACTCAGGTTATTTAAATGCAGTCTATTACTTTAATATGTGCTAATCTCACCAAAGCCAATGTTCACCTCTTTGCAGATGACACTGTCTTATATGTCAGTAACCCATCACCTTCAAAGGCCTGTGAAATACTACAATCAGAATTCTCCCTTTTGCAATACCAACTACTTGAAAAAAAACTCCTCCTAAATGCAAAGAAGACAAAAGCTATGTTCTTCTCCACTAATTACTATACTAACACCTTTTCACCAAGCAATCTTCCCCAACTATCCACCATTCTTGGAGAAAGCCTTGACTATGTTGACAAATTCAATTATTTAGGGGTATGGATTGACAACAGGCTTGATTATACTCAACATATTGAAGAACTTCTGAAAAAACTTCGCCAAAGGCTTGGCCTTTTCTTCAGAATTAAACATTATTTAACCAGAGATTCAAGACAGAGACTAATCCAGGCCTCATTTCTATCACTTATTGACTATGCAGACTTCCTCTATGGCCACTGTTCTATTTCCTATTTAAGTAAACTGGATACCTTGTACCATAGAGCTCTCAGGTTCATCACAGATCTTCCATTCAACACTCATCATTGCTCTCTCTATGCTGCAGTTGGCTGGACATCCTTACACCTCAGAAGGAACAAAAATGCTGCATTATGGATATACAAACCCTGTCTAACAAACTTCCATCCTATATTTTAGATTGCTTTACACTGGCCACAGCTAGGTTATATGCCCTAAAGCAACAACCTCATCACTTTGAAGCTACCCAAAGCCAGCACCCAGCATGGGAGATCTGCAATCAGTTACTCTCTAGCAATGGCATGGAATTCTCTGCAGAAGACCCTAAAGTTGACCACCTTTATCAAGGCCACTGATTTACGGTGATTAAAACAATTAAATTCCGTTTTCAAGACTTAAGATTCTGGAATTTCACCGGTGATTGTTACTCTAATTTCCGGATTTTACCGGGATTCAGTTATCATTCTTTTAGTATGTGCATAAATAATCAGAATTAAAGAAGGCTTTATATACAGAGCATTAAATAAAGCAAACTGAAAATAGTGCAGGAAGGAATTAAAAGAAAAACAGACTTTTTATAGATTTACTGATCTGATAGAAAATGCCAGATTCCATGAAATCTTCGTTTTTACCAGTTTTCATGCAGCCCAAATTCCGGAATTTTACCGGATTTTCCGGTAAAAACCGAAAAACAGTGGCCTTGACCTTTATACCTCTAACATCCTTTAAAAGCTCTACACAAGTCTCTTCCCAGAGATATGCAATTGCTTTCACAAGGCTTAGTCCAATCACATTCATTACTCCCCCTTTTTTTCTACTGCAGCTTTGCTAGCCCTTACCAAGACCTCTACAGCTACCCTGTCACTTACTTCTACCCCATTCACTCACTACTAGTAGACTTAGTCCCTATCCAAAACTCCACCAGCCCCTCTATGTCATTTTCAGAGGCTGTTTTCAACTTTTAGTAGTCATCAATCATAACTGTCTGGTTTAGCTTGCCTTGGAGCCTGTAATCTCCGGCTACCCTGTTTGTATATATGTTTATATTATTGTATCTGTTTATATAGATGTGTTTTGCATATGTCTGCTTTTGTACCTTCAAGTTGTTCCTCGACCTATCAGGTCCATCTTGTAAATGAGCTTTGCTCAATTATGTCCACCTGAATAAATAAAGATTTTGATTGATTGATTGATTGATAATATGCCCAGTGATGCTATAAAAATCAACTAATGATCAAGGAACGTGATATTTTCTTCTCGGTACCAGTTTTCTAATTTAATATTGATGTGAGATATGGTGAGTTTTTTTTCCATAGCATACTATTGCTACTGGGAGGAAGCCTAATATTGCTACCTCACATTTCTTGCCCCTAATCTTTTTGCTAAAGTTAGTAGCTCATGGCAGATGCCCTTTTTATGTATTTCCCCCACATGATTTTCCCCTGCTTGTATAATTACTGATGTGTCAGCCCCTTTATTGCCTATGAGTCTATTAATTCTTGTGTAATTATCTTTAATGTTTGCACTTGGTAAGCAATATACTGTGTTAGTTTCTTTGCTTTGGTTGCATATTATAGCGTCAGTAAACCTGACAACAGTGTCCCCTATCATTATTTTATACTTCTGATGTACTGGGAGCATGTTAGATTCAGGGTCAGCATAGGAGTTAGCATCTAAGGGGCTTAAAGAGTTCACCAGAGTGATGGTCTCACAGGGGCAGATATTGCTCATATTCCTTTTCTTTGGCTCCCTTTTACTTGTAACCAGAAACCATTCATTATCATCAGAGACAGTGTTTTGCTGGGTGTCTTCTCAACCTCTCTTAGCTGACTGGTCATTTCCCTCCTGAGCTGCCATGTCCCCCAGATCCCCACCAATAACGACACAGACAAGTATGTGTGGGTGCTCAAATTTGGCAATTGATTTACTTAATTTTCTTTGTTTTCAAGCATCCATTGTTATCCAAAACTCCACAGATACACATATACAACAGACATACAGTATTTCCATATACATCATACATTTCAAATCCACTTTATTATTCAATAATTAATTTCTTAATTTATTTCTTAATTTCCTTCTGCTTTATTCTCTTATCTTGTTCTCACCCCAGATGTACATCATGATTCA
The DNA here is from genome assembly GCA_016271365.2 of Neoceratodus forsteri. Taxonomy (NCBI): domain Eukaryota; kingdom Metazoa; phylum Chordata; order Ceratodontiformes; family Ceratodontidae; genus Neoceratodus; species Neoceratodus forsteri. Next base: position 1,373,729,572 of record CM057456.1, read on the forward strand.
TGGGGACCCAACTTTCTTCATCCTCTAATGTTCAAAGGGGGTATGAGCATACACCCATACCCCTGCTTCCTGCTGTGTTGTCTTATGTCCTATTTATTATTTATCCCCGCTTTATTCCCCCATCCTATCCTCCCCCTTCCCAATTTTCCTCCCCTGTTTCAGGTGTATCTGCCATCCACCTTTGGCAGGCCTGGTCCCCTGCACTCCACCTTCTGCAGTGACCACACCAAAACTAATTTTCCCTGCCTTAAGGGTGGGTGGGTGGAAATTCTCCTTATAGAAAATGTGAGCTCCCTGAACCTGTGCTCATCCTTAAGTACCCCTGTTCCTCACCCCTCACTCTCTCTCTCTTCTCCTAGCCAATCCTTGTCTCCCACCTTCCCCTACAATGATCTCATAGCACCTCCCCCATTGTGATATCATTTTCCCTCCATAAACCCCTCCTCCTCTCTTCCTAATTCTTCCTCTGACAGTCCAAGCTTTAGTGCCCCACACATCTTGGTCTGGGCCTGTGGACAATGGGGTCTGCCCCTTTAATTAGGCAACCCTCTTTGTCCCCCAGATCCCCACCAATAACGACACATACAAGTATGTGTGGGTGCTCAGATTTGGCAATTAATTAATTTTCTTTGATTTCAAGTATCCATTTTTATCCATAAATACATAGATATACATATACAACAGACATATTTCCGTATACATCATACATTCCAAATCCACTTTATCATGCAATAATTAATTTTTTCATTTATTTCTTAATTTCCTTTTCCTTTATTCTCTTATTTTCTTCTCGCCCCAGATGTACATCATGTGGGACGACTTTCTTCATCCTTCTCTGTTCAAACAGGATACAAGTGTACACCCATACCCCTGCTTCCTGCAGTGTTGTCTTATGTCCTATTTATTATTTATCCCCCCCTTATTCCCCCAATCCTATCCTCCCCTCTCTCCTATTTTCCACTAGTCCACCTCCCACTTGCGAAGGATGGTGGACTTCCTCCCCTGTTTTAGTCCATTTTCTCCTGCATCCCGGGCTTGCTTGCAACAATAATTTCAGAGTTTAACATTGCCAGTCCTAGCCCGTAGAGGTGTATCCCATCCCCACTACAGTATTTTTCATTCTGTTCCTCCACTAATCTGTGTGTGACCTTGCCTCCTAGTTCCTCAAACAGCCTGCCCACCCTGGCATTCTTGCATTTTCTGGCCCTGTCATTGGCTTTATGACATTGTACATGCCTCCACACCCTTCATGGAGTAACATCAGACCAAACCAGAGTAACCTCTGGCCACCATTCCTTTATTTTATGAATGTCCTCCCTTATCTGATAAAATATGTCCAGCCATGGTCTGGTCCCCAAATCATTCCCTCCTAAGTGGATGATTATTAGATCAGGGTGGCTGTGCTCCCTTCTCATTTTTCTCGGCATCGGCAGCAGCTGTGCCCATTCATGCTGCACATGCCTCTCCAGGTCAGCTTGATCGAATTGAAGTCCAAATACAACTGCCTCCCCCTGAGCCTCCTGGATACCCATTTTTCTGCCCAGTGGACAAGAGTGACCACATATCCAGGCTTCTGACCTCCTTGTCCTTCCTGAATAAATCACAACAGAGACAAAATTAGTTCCATACAGCAACCCAAACCTGCCTGTTGCCTTTTATCAATCCCTAATTTTTCTTGTGGGCCAATTCTTTACCCCCATTACCTTTATCTAACTACTCAGACCTGCTTATGAGGGAAGAAAGAAAAACACCGTTAGTAAGGATGCATCATATTGCGAACATATCTTTTATAACAATTAGACAACCACCTCCCCTTCTGTTTTATGTCCCCAGGTGTGCTGCCTTGTGCCGCCAATTCGGAGGCTGCCCCAATGTGAAATGAGTGAAATGAGTACCCATTCAGGTCTTCCCCCAATAAGGTCAACCCATTCTTTACTACTGCCACCCCTTTTGACCATGTCACTGGGGACCCATCTCCATGTAAAAATATCAGAGGGTGTATTTTCTGTGGGTGCCCTGCCACATATGGGTGCAAGGTCCCAACTGGACATGTGGTGACATCCCTGTGTGGTTTTAGTAAAACCATGTTACCTTTTCCAGCCTGGTCAGTCTTTGACCATCTGACTATCACTGAAATCCCTTCTCCTGTCCACTCCATGTCATTCCACTGTAGTCCTGCAGACGTGTCCCTCTTTCCATGACCTACCACTTCACTGACCCTAAAGGCCCCACTGTACATGGTGGCATACACAGCTCTAAATAAAGCCGCTTTGCTACTGGACATGAAAACCTGGTGCAAAATCCCTAACAACCTCACCAGCAACACTTCTATCAGCGGCCTCCTGCTGTCCTGCACCTTGTCGGCTCCACTCATCCAACCCTGCATCATGCACCTTATTAGGTTACTTTTTGTCAGGTCCTCCCACACTTTCAATGTATACATCTGACCTATTGCCATTAAATGGACCCCCATGGTAGCATGTGCCATATTATGCCACCAACTGGTCACTATAAATTGTGCTACCTGATCCCCCATTACCACCACACTTACCTGGCAGCTATTTTGAGTTTAAAACACCTGAAAGGCCCTCCAAGAAGTTTCATACACTTTTAGGGTCCTGGGGGACCAGGAGTTGTGAAACAAATGTTCTGCTCCCCCTATCCAATCTTCCAGATGTAGTCTGGAATGGCTGTCTGTCTGGGTTCTGCTCCTGGGGTAATGGCATGAAACTTGTCCATCTGCAGGTGGAAGAGACAGTCAGCTATCAGGTCATCCATAGCATCTATGTGATTCACCCTAAATGACATGTTCAATGTCAGTCCCCTTAATAATAACTGTCTCAAGACCTTCATAACCCTCTCGGATATCACCCCACTCTTGTTTAGGACATCTACAACTGCTCTATTATCCCTCCAGAATTTGACCTTCTGATTGCTGAGACCCTCTCCCAATACTTCCATTGCTACCCAGCTGGGAAATATTTCCAGGAAGGTGATATCCCTTGTCACACCGGTCTGAAACCAGGTGCTGGGAGAGGCCACAGCAAACCATTTCCCCCCAAAGTATGCTTCCATACCTATACCCCCATCTGCATTAGTGTATAGTTGCAGGTCCATGTTGAAAATCCACTCTTCCTGCCCGAATGTCCTGCCACTGTATCTGTTTAAGAACATCTCCCACACCTCTAGAGCCTCCCTGGCTCCCCTAGCTATATCCATCCAGTGATGCGGCTTGGAGGCGCTTTGCATTGCCCTAGCCAGATGCCATGCAAATGAGAGACCTGGAGCTATGGCCCTACATGTGAAATTGAAATGCCCCATTAATTGCTGCACCTGCTGCAGCTGTACCCTGTGCCTGGCCTTGACTGCCCTTAATAGTGCCTTCATTTCCTGGACTTTGGAATCAGGAAGTCTAAATAATTCACTCACCGTATCTATCTCAATACTGAGGAATTAAATTTGCTGGCTAGGGCCTTCTGTTTTGTCTGGGGACAGGGGTATCCCCAACTCCCGGCACATTGTCTCAAATTCACACAGCATCCTTTTTGTCTGCTTTTGTTCCTCCCCAATTAACAGGAAGTCGTCCAGGTAATGAATCACTGCCCTGTACCTGAGTCATGACTGGAAAGTCCATTGCAGCCATGTGCTAAACATCTCGAATGTAGCACAGGTGACAGAGCATCCTGTGGGCATGGTTTTATCAAAATAATAGTCATTCCCCACCTGGAAACCAAACAGATCTGAGCCCTCAGGCCAAGCCGGCAGCAACTGAAAGGCTGCTTCAATGTCTGTTTTTGCCAGCCATGCCCCCTGTGGGGCCCTAATCAACCTAACTACTTCTTCCAGGGTTGAGTAGGCCACCTTGCTGTCATCCTCACTGATGTCATTGTTGACGGAATCCCTGTCCGGGTATGACAGGTGGTGTATCACCTGATTCTCTCATGGCTGCTTCTTTGGGACCAAGCTAAAGGTATATCCTCAGGTCTGGCAGTGGTGGCTGCTTAAATGGCCCCTCCACCCTGCCGGCCATTACTTCCTTCTGAATTGTCTGTGCTAATAATGTCTCTTTTCACCTTTCTGTCTTCAGGTTGTTTGCCTTGGTCCTTTTCCTGATTCTTTGAAAGTGCAGACTGAAACCCTACTGAAATCCCATCAATAGGGTGTGGGCTACCTCCCTATCAGGGTAAAAACTCAACCAGTCTTCCAATACATCCACCTTTATGGGTGTGTTTTCCGACCTAAAGGACCTGTTTCACACAACTTTAATTATCCTGATGTTGGTTGTAGTAGGCCTGGCCTCTGCTGCCACCACTTGCCCCCTACCCCTGGCTCCCTCCCCCACTGCTGTCTCCTATACCCTGACTGGTTACCCTCAAAGGATTGGTTGTAACCACTGTCCTGATTGGTTGTTCCTTTCTCCCAATTACATTGGCACTTAGACACCAGGTGGCTACCCCTGCATTTTGCAAAGGCATGCTGGAAACGACAGTTCAGCCATGAACAAAAAGCCCAGTTATATCCCCAATAGCACTTTGGGGCTGCTCCCCATTTCTTGTCTGCCTTGCTATCCATGCTTGTGTTCCCTGTACATATCTCCAACCATAGATCAATCTGCCTAGCATCCCATTTTACATCCCCAAAATGCGCCATCCTTTTCCTGAACTTCTCATCATACTTCAACCAAGTATACCACACTTTTTATATGCGTTCTTTATAATTCGGGAATAGGTAAGCAAAGGAGTGGCTAGCTCCAGCTTCTTCTCTTTGACTAATGCTGTATAGCATGTAAAATGCATGGACCAATTGTCTCAGTTCTTCCCTTTCATCATTTTCTCCTCATCCCCTTTTCCCAATAGCACTACCACTGCTGCCATATCTTTCTTTTCAAAACAATCCTTCTCCTCATACTTATCCATGTTGTCCATATTAGCTAGAGCAAATATGTCAACGTATTCACCCTTCCATATCTTCTCTTTCATGGCAAGTAGAACATGGTCCCCTATGTGGACACACAGTGCCATGATCTCTACTTTTACCCCTGTGTCTATGCTGGTTCCTGCACCACCCCAACTGAGGCCCTCTTGTCCTTATTCTTAATTTCCCCAAGGGCTTTTTCTAATTACCCCAGTCCAGTATCCCCCCTAGTCTTAATGATCTGTTCCACATATTCCTTCACACTACTTTCAATTGTGATGTCCTTATTACCTGGTTGGGGATCCAGCTGAGGGCCAGGTCCTGCAGACAGGAGCTGCTGGTTGCTGTGGGTGCAGGTACCAGATACAAGGGTGCTACTGGCACAGGAGGTACCAATCATAGGGGGACTGGTGGTTCTGGCAATGGTGAAGGGGCAAGGACAGGTGCCGGAGGGGGCGTCGGAGCAGGCAGAGGTACTAGGTCAGCTGACACTGGATCAACTGGGATAGGATCCAAGGGTCTAGGCATGGGCAGAGCCCACAGCATCTTTTTGCTGTCTTTCCCTCCCTGATTCTTGTCCCTTTTCTGCTCATCCTTCCCCAGGCTGGGTGGGTCTGCTGCCTCCAGTCACTGGTTTACTTTACTCACCAGCTCCATCACTGCCTGGTAGCACTCCTCCTTGCATGGTTTATTTCTCCTAGGAGCCATAATACAAAATTGTAGGAACCTGCAGAAACACAGAACACACAGTTAATCTATTATACCATTGTTGGTACCTTCTCATGGTCACCCTTCTTAGCTTCTCTGCCCCACCCCCCGTGAGGCCTACCATACGCCAGTGAGTGGACCAGGCTCACTAAGATCTCGTTGAATGAAGCATATCCCCCTCCCCTTCCTTGTTGTGTTATGTAATCCTTAAGTACCATCCTTTTTTTTTTTTTTTTAAAAGAAACGCTGCCTAGTCGGGGATCCCTCCAGCTGCCAGGCATGCCTGGCGACTGACATCCGCCATGCTTCATGGTCCTGCTCACTCCCTGCACTTCTCCTTTATTTAGTGCACTGGCCCCTGTTCTGGGCTGCACCTTTAATAAACCCCCCTATTTTTTTTTATTTTTAACTCTGGGAGTCTACTGTCCCATCAATCCTCCAGTCTGTTGGGGGGAGTATAGAAGCAGCACCATTGTATTTGTTCCCTTGCCACCCACAAATTCTCCCTGGTGCCTCCTCTCAGTGGTCTGTCCTTGTTGACCACTTGGCAGTGACATCAGATGCCATCACCGCACGGCCTTTTGCTGGCCTACGGCATCGGCCTGGGCCACCAAACTGTAAAAATGGGTTCCCTACCCCTTACTTGAGGCACTTCCCACCTTGGGCTTTCATTATTGCAGGTAAAACATGCTTTTTTACTCAGTTCATTGTCTGTGGCCCCTTGGAGTAGCGGCCTTCCTATCTGAAGAAACTCCCCCACCCCATTCCTGAGACATGACCTGCCTTGATCTTTTTTAACTTTTAAATTTAAAAACAGCATTTTTGTTTTATTTCGACCCTCTTTTGTAACCCATCAACGAAAAAGCAACCCCCTCCGAGACAAGCATTGCAGCTGCCTGCCTGGCAGGCCGATGATCTGCTTACTAGTTGACCGACCACGTGGTAATGACGTCAGATGCCAAAAACATGCAGCCCAATTCAAGTTCCAGGTTGGTCAGCTGGGCTTCTCCTCACCACAACCTGCCACGGATTCAGAAGGTCCCTAGATCTGGCACCTCTAGAGTTTGCAGCAAGCGAGCTGTGGTCTTGGTCCCCAAGACCTCGGGCCCACCTTTTTCCGCCTCTCCCGCTTGTTGAACTGGTGGTAGGCCTGAGCACGGCCCTGAAATGGTCCCACAACCATCCTCACTCTGCATCCATGGCCATGGTACTACCTCCCCTGGAGAACAAACATCCAGAATGGGGAACAAGGGGGACACAGGCACAAACAAAACCACAGCGCGCAGAAAACTGCAGGCATAAAAGCTTATTTTACTTTAAACAAACAATTCTACTCAGGGCTATCTGATTCCAGCCAATGCTCTCATTGCCCAGTTGGAGGCAAAAACACCCAGCTTACTAACAGGTCCCCCACTTCCAGCTGCAGTGTCTGGCGAGAAATGCCCCACCCCAGTCACCCCACTTTTTACCATAAATATCTACCATACGTATTTCTTTTTTTTTAACACTTACTTCCTCTTCTGCGATTCAGGAATATTCACTTGATGAGATCCTCCAGACAGGTTGTTGGAAACACCAGTTACCAATTACCCTTAATTTTGGTAACCTAGGGCTCACCAATTTTACAATTTACAGACTGCAAGTTCATATAATTAACTCCAAATAGCTAGTGCTACAATTAGCCAACTGGCCAAAACAGATCAATTAACTCAGAAAATTGCCAGAACTGACGTACTTCTGAGAGAAATTCTCCTTAAAGCACCATTGTGAGCTCCCTGAGCCTGTGCTCATCCATAAGTATCTCTGTTGCTCACACCCTCTCTCTTCTCCTAGCCAATGCCTGTTTCCCACCTCACTCTACAATGACCTCATAGCTCCTCTCCCTTTGTGACCTCATTTTCCCTCCCCCTAACCCCTCCCCCTCACTTCTTAATTCTTTCTCTGCCAATACAATCTTTATTGCCCCACACATCTTGATCTGGGCCTTTGGACAATGGGGTCTGCTCCTTTAATTGGGCAACCCTCTTTGTCCTCGGAAGTATATCTGGTCTTTTTTCCTTTTGGGCCCTTATTATTATTAACTGGCAGGATTACAGATGTGAGTTTTTGAACAAATAACTGTATTTTTTTTTGTTTGTTTCTTGCATTCAAGACAGTTCACACTCTATGCCCTTTAATTCTTTACTGCATACAGAGAATGCAAAGTATTTACCACAAACAAAATCTCCTATCACTTCAAAAGTGGGTTTGATAGTAAACATAAGGCATTTTGTGCATTTTATTATTTCACATTCTTTGCACAGGAACTCTATTAAATATATTGTAGTATCCATTTTTTTTTGGTTTTAGCTTAGCCAGGATTTGGTTCATATTGAAGTGAGTGGATCACCTACTTAAACCCTCAGCAGACACTGGCAGATGCATTTGCATCTACTTGTGCATTGCCTTCACTTGTACAGGTGTTAGTTTTAATAGTGGGGGGGGGCAGGAAGTGGGGCTCAGCCAACTTCCAGTACTCCTGCTCCCAGATGAGTCAGGTAGAAATACTTTCTAGCAGTACACTGTAGTTAGAATCACACTATAGTGCTCCAACCAATAGATTTGGTCCTTAGATTTACAGGGATTTTAATATTTCTGCCCCCGATCACTCCTTGCTTCTAACCCCAACCCAGTTCACGGGACATGCTCCAGCAGTGTTGCAAGCCCTAACTAAAATATAAGAGAACCATGATGAAAGGTGGGGCTAGCTGTGTAGCTAGACAATCCCTGCAAACTAAACAAACTCAAAATGCAGCTATGCTGCTTAAGCCCCATTAAAATTCATTGTATTGCAGGTTTTCCAAGCACCAGACTGAGGAAACAGCATTTAATAACGGGGCGACTGGAAGTTGGGATCTGATGACTTCTGATTATCCTGCTCCCACCTGAGTCAGGTAAAACTATTTTTTGGCGGTGTAGTGTAGTGTAGTTAGAACCATACTGTAGTGCTCCACTCAATTGATTTGGTCCTTAGATTTGCAGGGATTTTACTATTTCTGCCCCTGATGGTGCCTGACATCTAAAATTAACTCAGTGCCAGGGTCACACTCCTGCAGTTTCCCAAAGCCTTGACTAAAAGTGGAAAGAGCCTAGATAGAAGGTAAGGCTCTCTAGCTAGCTAGACAATCTTGACATTTAAAAACACACTCAAATGCAGTTATGCTGCTTAAGCTACAATACATTAAAATGTGCTGTATTGCATAACCTGCTTATAGACAGGTTTTACTATGCATACGTACAAATGCATAAGTTTCAAAGTTTATTGATAAAAACATGTATTGCCATTGTAGCTGAACATAATAAAGTTAAAAAAGTTAAACAATATACTGTACATATATAACATGACACAATTTACATGAGCATTAAACATTTGCATTCATATTAAACTCTTATTATTTCATCCAGTTTGCAGGAATTGCAAGTCTTGCTAAAGCATGCAGTACAGAGCTATTATCTGAGCTAGTAAAGATTTTACTATTTCATATTTTGTCTTATGTGCAGAGGTAGTCAACAGTTTAGATAACCATTTCTTTCTATGATTTTTTCATAAAGGACATCCTAAGATGTGCATTTTGTAGTCACTCTCCCTGAAAATGTACTATTACAATCTGTTTTTTTTTTTCACCAACTCTGGTCAATTCAGAGGACATTTATTTTTTCCAGCATTTACTCCAAAATGCAGTCTTACTACAGTTTTTACATGAAGGCTGTTCTGGCTGTATCAACTATTTCTGTTATGTGGTTTGATTTTAGGGCTTTATAATGCAAATATTTTTTTTTGTATCACTTATTTCCATTTTCACTTTGTTTATTTTTGTGGCCGTTCTTGACCCCCCACTGAACCCTCTCACTTAGCACACCCCTCAATCACCCCAAGCCCTTACTTACCCATCAGAGGTCTAATACTGTGATCCTCTCTGTACTGGTGACACATCTTCACTCTTCAAAGCTGGACTGCAAACTGAAGACACAGGTATGCGGGTCAATGTATTTCATTGGGGTTTTGAACTTAGTGGCATAACTGGGGCATTTGTGCATATTTTTGACTCAAATTTTCAATATGCTTTTTTTGGGACCCAGCCTCATGAGTAATTGCACTGTCATCAGCCAAATCTGACCTGAAAGGTGATTTTACGGTCTCTGCACAAAATCAGCTTTCGGGCAGGAGCTGGACATTTTCTCTGCCCTTGTTCATGATGTTGGGTCCCAAGAAGACTATGTTGAAAGTCTGGTGTAAAATGTTAAAAAACAACAAAGGTATGAGCGTACATTGAATTTTACAAACACAGGCTCATAACACTGGTAATTTTCAATATTTTTACCCCAAATTTAAAACATAGCCATATCTTTACAGCACCTCCCGAATGTGACAGCTGTCATTTTTCAAATCCTGACCAAAATGTTTTTTTTAATCCCAAAAGATGATTTTGCTGTCCATCCATGAAATCACCTTTTGGATAGCAGTTAACAATTTTATATGCCCTTATTCATGGGGGGTTATAAGAAGGCAATGTTATAAATTTGGTATAAAAATATTTAACAAAAAAACAAAGTTATAAGGCTATGTTGAATTTTGCAAATGCATGCTCACAACTTTGGTAATATTCAACATTTTTACCCCAAATTTTCAACATAGCCTTGTTATAACACTGCCTCATGAAGAAGGGTAGAGAAAATGTTCAACTCCTTGCACAAAGGGGATTTCATGCAGAGACTGCAAAATCAACTTTCAGGATGCAAAAACAACATTTGGGGCAGGAGTTGGAAAAATGACTGTTGTCACATTCATGAGGTGCTCTAAGGAAAGGTTATGGCCAGGAACATTGTGAAACAAAACATTGTGGCACAAAGCAAAGCCAGCAAAACATCGCAGCCTACAATGTCAGTGGACCAATTAATTGCCAGACAGAACCATGCAGGCAGGTGGCAGGCAATATGATGTACAGACCCCCTTGAGTCTTGTGGCTCCCCCAGCCCACCTGCCAATTCCTGGTCTGAGCAACAGTATGTGCTTCACACCCTGTTGTGATCCTCAGTGTGCCCCCTCAACATTGCCGATTGCTGATTGTCAATTACCAGCACCACTGTCAAGGTATTTGGTCAATTGCAATATATCCCTGGTGTCCAGAGGACCCCCACTCCTGCAGGTAGTCCCACACCACCCCACTCCCACCTTCACCCCACCCCAAGCAGGTGACCAGCACAGCCCTCCACTCTCTACCACAGCTGGCCATCTGACTGAGCTGCAGTGAATGAACACATACACATGCACACATGCTCATTCATTGCAGCTCAGTCAGGTGGCCAGCCATGAACAGGAGTGTAGGACTGTGCTGGTCCTAGAAAATGAGGGTGAGGCAGGGAGTGGTGAGAACTACTGCAGCAATGAGGTCCTCTAGACATATAGAATATATTGCAATTGAACAAATACTGTTACAGTGATGCTGATGATTGACAATCAGTGATTGGCAGTGGTGGAGGGTGCACTGGGGATCACAGCAGGGTGTGAAGCACCTACTCCTGCTCAGACTGGGAATCTGTGGGTGGTCTGGGGGACCCACAGAACACAAGGGGGTCTGTACATCATACTGCCTGCTGCCTAACTGGTAGTTCTGTCCAGCAATGAATTGGTCCACCATCATTGTAGGCTGTGATGTTTTGCCGGCTTTGTTTTATGCTGCAGTGTTTTGTCCCACGATGTTCCTGGCTGGAACCACTGAAAATTTGGTGTTACAATATTAAAAAACACATTTTCTATATTTTTACACCCAAATTCCCTGGCTGCAGCCCTATCAGCTCTGGCCAGAGTTTGTTTCTTCTAGACAACATGGTTTTCACAAAAACCATAGTACAGGGACTGCCTTAGTTATGTTCTTGAACCATGTGAGTATTAAGGCTATGGGCAAAGGCCTCTCACTGGAGTTATCTTTGTGGACCTGATGAAGATATTCAACCTTATAGACACCAGTAAACATTTGCAATGTCTGTCAAATATGGAAATCTCTGAGTTGCCTTCTGGACTGGGAACAGTAAGTTTGTTTTGGTCTTATAACATCAAGTCCCTGAACTCTTACCTCTGAGATCTCTATTAGGACCCTTGCTGTTTTTATCAGTCCACTTCCTGAAGTGTGCTCTTCTTGGTTCCAGATGTACACAAAAGATTTAATACTTCTTGCTAGTTTTGGATTGTTATCTGAGATAAACAACACTTTGAATAGAGATTTTATATATCTTCAGTTATGGCTGTTTAAAAAAACTTAGTGTCAAATTGCAAAAATAAAAGGCCAGCCCGGTGGCATTGAGGATTGAGGCACTGGATGCCACACCTCATGCCATGCCAGCAACCCAGGGTCAGGAATGACCTTGGGTTGCCGGGGGTTGACAGGGGAGGAAGAGGATGGAGCATCTGATGGAATGCTCTCCTCTCCCTGGGATGGGAGGGTTCTCATCCCACTCCTTGGCTGCCCCCTAGTGGAGGCTGGGTGGGGCACCAGAGGCTGGGAGATACAAAAGTGCAGAGACATGATGTAAGCGTGCCTTCATGCCACGAGGGAGAGGGGGTGTATGGGGGAAAATGGAAAGTAACAGAAAAAAGAAATATGGAAAAAAAATGTAAAAAAATAAATAAATGCATGTCACTTGGTTCAGATAAAAATTACAATGTTAAATTTAAAAAACAAAAACAAAGAACTAAATGCATGCTGCTTGGTTCAAAAACATGTTACGTAAACTGTCCCTTGCATTTCTAATTAGTGATATTATATCTGATCAAGAAATGTGTTACCCATTGAAAACAAAAACTTTATACAGTATTTATTGATTATTCAATGGCATTTGGTGCCATCTCAAGGAAGATGTTTTGGGATCAGCTGTTAAAAAAGGTATTGATATAGCCCTAGTATATACCATATACAATTAATACCATGAGACTTGGGCAAAAGTGCGATTGGGAGTCAGTGGACAACTGTCCTCTCTGTTTTATATAGATAGAGGGGTAAGACAAGGCTGTGTCCTTGCCACTGTGCATTTTGCTCTGTATATCGATAACATGCTGACGGAACTCTATTTAGTTACTGTATCTCTGACTCTCCTAAAAATAAAACAATAGAATTGTGAAGTCCTCGCATTTGTCGATAACTTGGTTCTATTCTCCCTGTCAAAAAAAGTCTCCAAAAGAAATTATATTTTCTAAATGAAAGATTGACAGAGCTACAGTTGAAAATAAATCTATCCAAAACCAAGATAGCCGTCTTTGAACAAAACAAAACAAAAAAGAAGTTCTCAAAGGAATATGAACTATAGGTTCCCATTGAAGTGGTTCAATCTTATACATAGGAGTTACCTTTAGTCCAAATATCTGATGGAACACTCATTATGACAAAACTCTGGAGACCCTGAAAAAAAACTACACTGGGCGTGGCCAGGATTAATTATAGATATGCTCCAGCATCAGGCCATTGGTGAGGGTTATAGAAGCCAATTTCCAGGCTCAGTTAATTTATGGGTCATAAGTATGGGACATAAGGCATAGTCCCTCTATATAAAATGCTATGGAAAACAGTTGGACTTGGTCCTTCTTGTCCAGTGTCATACTGTATATAAGGGAGGAACTCACTATAATTAATATAAATGCTAGAACTGAGACAAGAAAATTACATTTTAGGTTGTGATTAACTAGATTGCCCAAAGCCAGAGTATCATACCAATGTTTGCAAGAGAAGATGGAATAGTACAGATTAGGATATGTACAAAATGTTTGGTATTCAACAATATTATCTTTATTGAAAAAACATAAACCACATGTCTTAAAAATATGTGGTTAAAGGAGTTGCGATTAGCCTGAAATATAAAAAAAAAGACATCTCTAAGAAAATAAAATTCTGGTGTAAGGAAGATTTGATATATATAGTATACTCTAAATTGTATGCTAATAATGACTACTATTTTGGATTTAGACCACATTTGGGTATCTTGTCAGACTCTGAGCAATGGAAAATATTCACAATGTACAAGTTTGAAAGATTTGACAGTAATGTTTTGAAACTCTGACACAATATGGTTTCAAGTGGTTCAGACAACTGTGTGTGCTCTATAGGAGGCACAGAGAATCCTTGACATGCAATGTGGATTTGTGCTTGGTATATTAAGGAAATAACTTGGTTAAAGCCTTTTCTAAATCCAGCATTTAATATAGATTTGTCAGCTTTGACTTACATTTTATTGCATACAGAAGAAACCTGGGCTGTAGAAAGATTGTCTGAATATTTTTTAGCGATAAATAAGGCCAAAAAAAGATTGTCAAATGGTCAATAGAACTCTAATTCTATACTAGCGCAAATGTACAATAGCTTTATTTATATGAGGTTTATTATAGTTTTAATTGTTGAATTCTGAGAAATCAATGTATATTTATACTGTGACAATAATCTTGAGGTGCATTGTATGTATAGTAGTATTTATAATATGATATCTTGTTTTGTATTCATGTATTTATGAATTTCTAATTTATTTGCTGATGACATGAATCAAACAAAACAAACTGAACTGAACTAGTGATATTATGATGTCTCTTTGGAGTAGGTAGGTACTTTTAAATATTTAGGAATACTATTAGATCTGTGTCTTAGGTTTTTGGAACATATTGGTGCAGTTTCTAACCAACTAACCTGGAAAATAGGGACTCTTTATCTTCTCAGAAATTGGTTGACCAAAGAATCCAAATTTATATTTTAATGAACCTTCATCAGAGTTAAAGAGCTGGTAACATGTTCAGGATGCCTTTAATAAAACATAATATTTAGGCACTGTCCTGCTTGTATTTCCCATTAGTTCTGTATTCTTCCTCCCCATTATTTAGTAGTAAGGGTATTTGCATGAAAATAGGATCTTTGCTCCTGAAGAATGTATCTATTCCTACTGCTTTCTCTCTACATGAAGTCACAGAGCACTGCTTGTGACCTCACAGTTACTCCCATGGCAACAGATTGGGATGTGACAACAGAGGATTATGACTTGAAGTAGGGTGTAAGCTACAGAGGTAGATAAACTCAAAATGAACTCTAAGGGATATAGATCATATATTCATACACATTTCCTTGGCAATAAATTATGGAGAGGAGAAATGTATAAAATATAAATGGAATGAAAGCAGAATTGTACCTAATTATTATGTTTTTTAAAGTTTTCTTTGAGGCATCAGTAGCTCTTTAATGAACCGTCATCAGAGTTAACATGACAAAATGCCATTTATAATGATGTTTGTGGTTCTGGTCTTGCAAATAATTACAAATACTCTAGTCATGGCCTTTATTCAGTATTGGGCTGGTGGACCATTCAATGATGCAATGCAGAATACTGCAGAATTCTACAGTTACTACAGGAAAATGCAATTTCAATGGCTCAGAATAGTGCAGGAAAGCAGCAGCAAAGGCAAAGAGAATGGTGGGGTGCATTGCTAGGGGGATCACTTCAAGGAGGGAGGAGGTTGTCCTGCCACTGTACAAATCCTTAGTGAGGCCACACTTAGAGTACTGTGTGCAGTTCTAGCACCCTTACTTAAAGAAGGATGTCTTGCTCCTGGAAAGAGTCCAGAGGGGGATGTCTAAGATGATCCAGGAATGGGGGAGAAGCCCTATGAGAAGAGATTTAGGGAGTTAAACTATGTACTTGCAGGGAGACAGAAGAGGCAGAGTGGATATGTTCCAGACCATCAAATACTTGAAGGGCATCATCAGAGTAAACACTGTGGGTGTGTTCAGGCTGAAGGGGGAAGGAACCACAAGGGGTCATAGCTTAAAACTGGTGGGGGGTACAGAAGAGAACTGAGGAAGCATTACATCATGGAAAAGGTGGTGGCTCCTTGGAATGCATTACCTGTGGTGATGAGTTCAATGGAATCAGTGGAAAGTTTTATGAAGGGATGGCAACTGTAGGTACATGGGCAAGGTACAGGTGGGGAGGGAAGTCACCACTAAGGGAACTTCAGGATGGGAAGCCTTGGGGGGGAGGAAGAGAAAAGGGGAGGGGCAGCAGCAGTGATTGTACTGTAAGCTGTATCTCTCAAGCAGACACAATAAACCTTAAGACCTAATATGCTGGCATTTTCATATGTTCGTATGTTAATCTCATTTGTCATGCAGGAATCTGTGATACTGGTGGACTCCACTGTAGACACTTCTTCAAAATATTAATCCATTACATGAAGCACGGATCTCTTGAATGTAACATTCATTCTGTACACCACAACTGCCCAACCTCATTCTCCTGCATGAAAAACGAATCATTGCATGAAAAATTGATCTTGGACACTACAGCTATGCAGAATCAATAATTGATGTGTGCATGAAAAATTGATCTTGGACTCAGAAACAGTATAATATCACACTCTTGCATGAAAAACTGATTTGCTGCATGAAAAATTGATTATGGATTCCACAGTTGGATAATATCACTCTCCTACATGAAAATCAGATCACTGACTTGAAAACTGATCCTGGACTCCACAAGTACACAGTATTTACTGTTTTGAATGAAAAACTGATTTCTTGCATGCAGACCAAATAATGGAAATTACAGTTGCACAATATGAATCTTGCAAGAAACCCCATTCCTGGTTCCCCTACTGTGTTTATGTTGCCCTTCTTGAAACTGTTGTCCTTACAGATGTCCAAAGACATTTTGACAAGGTAATGCCATCCCCCAGCTCCAGCAGTAGCCTGAGGTGGTGATTGAGTTATTGAAACCGTGGTGAGAAATTGTGGGGTAGTGCCCTGTTTGGTTGAAAAGAATGGTTCTTGAAACAGCAAGGCTGTTGTTATAGCAGCTAGTTTCAGGCTACCCATTCTCCTAACTCTCAACTGCCTAAACAGTTGATTAATTTATTAGCTGAAATTCAAAATAGTTGACAATTTAGCTTTATGGAGTTTCTACAGTCTGATACAATACCTATGATATGGTATGTTTTTCTTTTTTACATGATCTATTTTTGTGAAGAAAGCAAATGAAAAAGTAGTTTTTTTGGCTGTTTTGCCATGTTTAAATTCAAATACATACTGTACAGTCATGTGTCTGGCATATTTTGCCACAGGAAAGTTAACAGTGAAATGTAAAATGGTAGTCAGAACACTAGTTAGAAGCCCTCACCTGGGTGGTTAGCAAAATATTTATATTTCTTGCTGTGCTATCATTTACTTACATTTTATTTATCATATATTTATGAGGCAGTATAGCGCAGTGGTCTAAGGCTCTGAGCTGCAAATTTGGTGACATCCAGCAGACCAGACCTGGGTTTGAATCCCACAGCTTCCACTTGCATACTATATGACCCTGAGAAAGTCACTTAACCTCTTTGTGCTCCCAGGTCGCTCCTGTAAAAAAGCTTTCAGCTTAGTGTGCTATACCTGGTTAAACAACTAAATAAAAAAAAAATCCAAAAAGCACCTGTATTATGGGACTGCCATGCATCACACACATGACATTTGTGTATTCATAAAGGAAAGGAAATACATTTGCTTTTTCAAAGCACCTTTCATACCAACTGTCTCCCAAAGCACAGTACATTTATTTAGTTATTTAATTTATTGATTCATTTATTTAAAAATTGGTAACTGGGAAAGGCACTCTGAGCCAAGGCTCATTTTCAGGTGTGACCTGGGGAGGGAGGAAGGGGAGTACTGAGAGAATAAAATTACAAAATATAGAATGCAGATACATTGGCAGCAAAAGAGAATGTAGGAAAAATGTGGTGAACACACAAAAAAATGAACAGCATGGACTGATGTAATAATATGCAGACAAATGTGAGAGGATGACATAACTGCACAGTGCCAGATGGAGCACTTGACAGTGCTAGTAGGGTCCAGAACAGACCATAGGCATGGTCACAAGTAGCCTTTATTAAGAGGGGAGAAGAGAGAGGACAGAAGGTTAAGAGGGGGGTTGACAGGGACAGGAGGGTACAAGAAGATGCCTTAGCAGACATCTAAAGGTAGGGAGGGAAGCAGAGAGGTGGAGGAGAGAAGAGAGCAGGTTCAAGAGGGGAAGGAGGTAGAATGAGAAAGATGTTTGTCCAGCAGAGGAATGAGGGTGAGGAATGGAGAAGGTACAGGAATTCTTGGTGCAGAGAGAGTTAAAAGAGGAGGGAACAGGGGATATAAGTGAGAAATGGAAGGATGGGATGGAACATACCAGTGTTTAGTAATGAAAGGGGCACGATGGAACTGGCAATGAGATGGGAGATGGAAGATGGAGAGGGCAATGATGAGTATGGAGGGGGCAGTTGGTGATGAAATGACAGAAAGTGTTGCAGAGGGTGTCCAGTCTGGCAAATGTGGAGGAGGGGGCAGTGCCATAGACCACATCCTCATAGTCGCAGAGTGGGAGAACCATTTTGGTTACCAGGTCCCAGTGGGTCCGGGGGAGAGGCGGTCATTATTGCAGTATAGGGCACCAAGTTTAGAGCGGAGTTTGACGTGGCATCAATGTGGGAAAAGAAGTCAAGCTTGCTATCGAGCCATACACCAAGGTACTTGAAGGCAAGAACAACCTCTGGAAAGGTGCCCTCCATTGAGGAAGAAATAGGTGACGGTGAGACCCTGGCTGGTTTCAAGCTGGTGCAGAAGATCATAGATACAGTCTTCTTGGTGTTGACCCTAACTTGGTCAGTATGAAATGTTCAAAAGAAAAGGAGCGGGGCACTTCATTCAATAATGGACAGACAATTCCTTGTGTCATTTGTTAGCTGGCATTTCTCTGAGACACAGGCAGACAAGGCTGCAACCTAATTTAGGGTCATTTTTTTTTTGTTTAAGAAAAAGCTTGGATATGTCTCTCAGCCACACCAACTAATAGGATTAATAATATCTAAAAGTCCATCAGACTGGATGTTTTAGCGATGTGCTTGCAAGCAATCAGAGAGAGTCATAAGGCATTCTCCTGAGGAAGTGTATATTTGTATATGCAAAACGTTGAGATTTATTGCCTGAAAATAAAAAAGGAACAGCAGCAATACAAGGAATTGTCTGTCCATTACTGAATGAAGCACTCCCAACCCTTTACATTTAAACATTGTTTGCTGACACATAAGGGGCTGGCAGCTACATCGAATTGACTGTTCAATTCTGGTGGGACTTGTGGAAATACCAGACCAAATACCAGAAGTTTTGGTTAGTATGATTGTTTATTGTTTATTTGATACCAACACAGTACATTGTGGAAGTCATGCTGGAGTAGAACTTCCACAGCTGAAGCCAAATGGCTGGAGGTGTAAATGACTGTGTCATCCCCATACATGTGAATATACAAAGAGACACACACAGAGGAGAGGTTGTTTAGAAAACTAGGGAACAGGATGGGACCCAGGATGGAGCCCTGTGGGACCCCTGCTAGGATGGGAAGGGGAGCAGAAAGGACAACTGCCACCTGTACTGACTGTTGAAGGATGATGGCCCATGAGGTATGAACAGAACCAGCCAACTGTAGGCACTGAGAGGCCAGCAAACCTCAGATTTCTGAGCAGGAGAGAGTAGGACACCAAGTCAAAGGCTTTGTCCAGAGCAATGACTATGGCTGCAGAGTTATGTCCCTGATCCACTCCAGTGAATATAGAGATGTTTACTCACAGCAAGGAGGAGACAGTGGAGTGATGCTTCTTAAGACTAGACTGGAAGGGGGAGAGGAAATCAGAGGAGTGAAGGAAGTCAGCAGGCCTAGAGTAGGCAATGTTCTCCTGAAGCTTTGCAAGAGAAGGGAGGAGAGAAAGATAGAGCGAGAGAGAGAGAGAGATCAGCTGGAATTTGCCAGGGGAGGAAGGGTCACTCCTGTTGTGCAGGGACAGAACATTTGCAAACCTTCAGGCCTGAGGGACAACACTGAGAGAGAGAAGGAGAGGCTCAGAAGGTGAGCAACAGGAGAGGTAATGGCTGAAGCTGAGATACATAGATTTTGGGGTCCAACCCATCAGGACTGGACTTGGAAAGGTTAAGTGAGGTAAGGGCAATAAAGACTTCCTTAGGGGAAACTGGAAGGAACTGGAAGCCTTAAGATGAGTGAGGTGGGAGAGACATAGCATTGAAAATAAGGGGGTGGAGTGAGCAGGAGGAGGAAAAGAAGGAAGAATCCAGGTGGTGAAGAATTCATTAAATATGTGGTAACTGAGTCTGGATCGGGACAGTGGGAGTGGACTGGGCTGGGGGATCAAAGAGGGAGTAGATAACCTTCCAGCATCTAGAGGGGGGGTTCTGGTTAGACTGGAGGTTTGATTTGAAGTAGTGCGCCTTCACAATGTGGACAGCCGTCATGCAGGAGTTCCTGAAAGACTTGTAGTATAGTAGATCAGATAGGGAATTGGAGGATGTGTAGTATGCCAAGGCTTGGTCCTGGGACTTGCACAGGTCTATGAAGTCAGGTGAGATCCAGGGGTGGTAGAAGCATTCTACCCTGGCCTTTTTATCTGGGGAATGAATGTTCCAGATGTGGTTAAATGTGACACAGAAGAAGGAGAGGGCAGTGTCATTGTTCAAGCAAAATAGATAGGGATCAGTTAGAAGCAGCAAGGTTGTTTTGGAGGGCATTTGTATCAAGTGACCTGAGTGACCTGGACCAAAAGTATTTGGAGTGAAATGAGTGGGCTTCACTTTCCTGATACAGAAGGTCATACAGTGGTAAGTGAAGGCGTCCAGTAGAGTGCCTGCTGTAATGATGCAGTGAGGGTGGGAGGAGATCACCAAGTCCAGGAGGGAGTAATCTGAGCCAGGTGGGTTCAGTGATTATTTGTGAAAGGTTTAGGGATTCAGTCCTGTGGAGGATGGACCTGGAGGCATGGGAGAGCTACTTTGTGTTGAAGTCTCCAGGGAAGATGAGCTCATTGGCGGCAGCAGAGGAAATGACAGATGAGAGGAAGTCAGTCAAAGAGGAGAGAGAGTCTTAGCAGATGCACAGAAAACACCAACAGAGACTGGGAGGGTGGAAGGTAGGGAATGCTTGACGAGAAAAGACTCATGAGAGGAAGGGACAGTTTCTTTGAAAGTAATACAGTATATCAGGATAGGTTTTGACAGACATATAACGCAACCCCACCACCATGCTTGCCATGGTCCTGATGGAATAGGTGGTAATTAGCTACAGCCAAACTGAAATCAGGAACCCTGGAGGAGAGCCATGATACAGAGGTGCATAAGAGGCCAGGAGAGTGATGAGAGATCCAGACTTTAACCGAGTCAAGCTTAAGGAGGAGGCTCCCAGCCTTCAGGTGGAAAATGCTGAGGCTTCTGGGGGAGGTAGGAGAAGGGGGTCAGGGTTGGGTTCAATGTCACCAGAAAGGAGGAGGAGATGAAGAGGAGAAGGGAATGGAGTGGGACTTCTACCCCAAGAGTGAGGGGGAGAAGGTGGAAGGGGAGAGTTGAGAAGGGAGAGAAAGGCACAGTGGAGAAATTCAAGATGTAGAGAGGGGTTGGAGGTCCAAGGTATTTGTAAGTGTAGGATGGGGGCAGGAAAGGAGGGGAGAGATTGGGGGGAGGGGAAGATATGGCAGGGGCCAGAGAAGCAGAGGAGAACTGAATTAGAGAGGACAGGGGAAGGTATCATAATAGGTCCGAGAGCGGGAGGGGAAAGGGGGAGGTGGTCTAGGATAGACAGAGAAGAGTGAGATAATCAAGAAGGGTATGGAGCAAAGTGATGTACTGTAAGAGGCAGCTGACTTAACCTAGGTAAAACAGTAGCAAATACCCTGTCAGTGAAGACAACTGCAACAACTAATTGACTTGGGCAAATCAGGCAGGGTTATAAGCAGACAGTGTGAGTAAAACAGGCAGCAAGCCTAGAGATAACACATAGAGTGGGCTTGATAAGGTCTGTAATTACTAAGGCAGCAGTAACTAATCTATGCACCAAATAATGCATGCTATAGTAGGGTTGACGCGTAAGACTATAACTATGAACTGTGACTAAGTGGGCAGCAGTAGCGAGAGCAGAAAGCCAGGCAGCATAATTTACAAGCTGAAAGTAACTGTAGCTGGAGTTCAAAGGAGCACCAATTATGCAGCAGGCAATAAATTATCCAGTACTTTACAATGCAGGCCTTGACATGGATGGGAGATAATGTTTTTGTCATTTTCAGGCCCAGGGAGAGTGATGGATCACATAGATATTGTAGAATTGAGTGTACATGGAGGTTAAGGGACTTTGTTAATGTCACACAGTGGGTGATGGTGAAGGAATTCAAACACGGATCTCCTGCTGACACAGAACTCATGTCTATGCTATGTTTTGAGAACAGCTTCAATATAATTATTCAATAAAGAAAATCATTCCCTGAGCTGAGGTTAAGTAAATATTATCCTAGCTTTAGTGGTTTAAATCTTGCTTGCATTGTTATGGCAAGTGGAAAACATGTCAGTGTCCCATTTCAAAAGTTACAGGTTTAAATTTTCTTTGGGGGAGCTGGCATGAAGTATCTCCCTGTAAAATCCTGTTTAACAAATATTGTTAAACCCTTCACTGTATCCAGCCCATGAGCTGTATTCTTTCCACAAATCAGCCCTTGCCCTTTGCTTCTGTGCTGGTCTCATGTATTCACATTAATCTGTCCGTGTTTCCAACCCATACCCTCTGACTTCAGCCTGGAGAGATGCAACTGAAATCTCTAATCTGAAGTTCCCTAATCAACAGTTAGTGATGATGCAGAAGAATCCATTGTGGTAACGGTGATGGACACAGAGGGGTGACACTTATCCTCCTTCTTCATAAACCTGCAATGCTCAGTACAGTTGAACAAAGCACTACAGTATGGGGCTTATGTCCTGGGAGGAAGGTGAGCCTGACTCTGTGAGAAAGGCTAAGTCCAGAAATGCAGGGGGGGATCCAACCAAGAACCTCAAGGGGAATCAGGCTGGGTTTGCAGGAAGGTTCTCAGCTAGTACAATTTGTATAAAGAAACTGTGCGCCCAACATTCAAATTAGCAGCCAAATGTGTTAAACTTACATGAAAGCATGGCACAAACTGGGCTAACACCCCTACGTATTGACTTAAGCAATAAGTCTCCCTCAACTCATTGAGGAAAACTCATTGTTGAGTTGCTACATAGGGGTGTTAGCCTGGTTTGTGACATGCTTTTGTGTAAATTAAACACATTCTGCTTCTAATTTACCTGGTGTGTGCCCAATTTCTTTATACAAGTTGGTGCAATTCTGCTGTCTGGTGCACCTTTGAGTACAGTGGTGTACATTTCCTTTTGTAAACTTTGTTGGATTCTCAGCTGGTGCTGACACAATCTTGGCTCAGCAATAGTACTTGCTGTAATGTGAGGGGGCACTGATCAAATCAACAGTGGTGCACCAGAACTTTAGGATCTGAAGAAGGCCTTGTGTTCCAATGTAACTATGCTTTACCTAACTACAGTAAGTGCCCATGATTTTAGTTGGCCTGGCCCTTGCAACATATAACCAGTTCCAGTTCGTCCCTTGCCCCTGCTCTGGTCTTCACTCCCATTACAAAATCCTTTAGTTGAAATGAATCATACCATGTTGCATGTTTACACTTAATAGAAAAAGCACCAAAGATGCACTAAAGCACACATCTCCCAGTATGTCAGAGTATACTATGTTCTCAGAAATAGACTCACACATATTTATGATATTGTAATTTTATTGATTTTAAATATTTTGATTGTTATAAATATTTTAAATTGTTATTTTCTTTTCACTTGGTATATATACAGCGCCTTGGTTTTAGAAAGGCACTCTATAAATAGAGATTCCATTCATTCATTCATTCATATGCACTCCATCTCAATTTATTTGTCATGGTAATAAAAATTGGGCTAAAATACAGCCTAATATAACACATTGTTAAAGACAGCTCAAATGCATTTGGTCTCAGAGCAACTTTTCACTGTTGCCTTAATGAAAAAGGAACTACATTTTGCCCTTTCCACCAAGGCTTCCTCAAAGTAAGCTATAGGTTAGATTGGCAGTCTTTAAACACTGAGGCGAGAAGAAATACAGGTGAGGGGGTACAGGCAAAGTGGGCAAGCATAAGGATGCAATACTTGAAGCAACATCCCATTGTGTTAGGGAGAAAAGCAAGAGGAAACCACTGTGGTTCTCAAGAACAGTAGCAGAAAAGGTCAGAGCCAAAAGGCTGGCCTTCAGGAAATATAAAGGAACACATTGGGACGAAGATAGGGAGGGATCCCAAACTTCCCTAAGGTAAGAAAGGAAGGCAGTAAGGCAGCCAAAGGCCTAAACTGAGGAAACACTAACAAGAACAGTAAAAGAAGGTGACAAGACTTTCTATAGAGACATTAGTGAAAGGAGAAAGTCCAGAGAGGTTATTGCTAAGATCAAAGGGGATAAGAGGGAGTGTGTGGTGGTGGAGGACCAAGAAAAAGCATCTTTCTTAAATAGATACTTCTGCATTTACTGAGGAGAAGGTAGGGAAGGGCCCACAGCTCAGCACCATGGCCGCAGTGGGGAGGGAGGTGTGCACAAGTCCCTTCACAAAAGAAAGGGTCCTACAAGAGCTTACTAAGCTCAGGGTGGACAAGGCAATTGGACCTGGTGGCATACATCCCAGGGTACTAAAGGAGCTAAGGATGGAACTAGCAGAGCCATTAACAGAACTGTTTAGTGAGTCTCTGCACACAGGAGAGGTCCCAGAGGACTGATGAAGGGCTCATGTGATCCCACTCCACAAGAGTGGCAGCAGGAAGGAGGCAGAGAAATACAGACCAGTCAGTCTTATCTCAATAGTGGGCAAGATCATAGAGCCACTTCTTTTTTTTTTTAACTTTATTTCTGCATCCACTCCCCGGGCATCCTTCAGGAGTGCCCACACGGAGTCCGCCCTACTCCCAGCCTGAACCCTTGCATCTCCCCCTTGATCTCCTCCCCTGAAAAACCCCAGGCAGGCTCAACCCCCGGTACCATCTCTGGGGCCGATTCCACCATCCCATGGTGGTAACCTCCTAAGTATGAAGTGCCTACCTTGGTGTCATTGGGTCAGCTTGGAGGAAGATCCGGGGCGCGTTGTGCCAGCAGATGGGATGTGGGCGAAATCCCCGGGACCACCGTCATCTCACCAATGAGTGGAAGGTATTTCTGCTTGTTTGTACCCCCGTGGAGCCCGGTCAGCAAGGCAACGTAGTGCCGTGACTCCACCCCCAAGCATTACGCCGTGCTGCTCCACTGGTGATCCTCCAGCCACCGCCAGAGATCACCCTAGAGCGAGCGCTTCCCAGACCCACTCCCGGGAAGAGAGAGCTGTCAGCGGATGCTCAATCTCTATCCATCCCCTGCCTATCCCCGGTGGCCCTTGCTCATTCCCAA
This sequence comes from Neoceratodus forsteri, assembly GCA_016271365.2. NCBI lineage: Eukaryota > Metazoa > Chordata > Ceratodontiformes > Ceratodontidae > Neoceratodus > Neoceratodus forsteri. The sequence goes on from CM057456.1 coordinate 1,373,754,556, forward strand.
ACCCGGGTCACTGGTGTGGCACGAGGTGTGGCGCCTCAACCCTCAGAACCACTGGGCCGGTCATGGAGCCACTCCTTAAGGAAAGGATAGTGCAACACTTGGAATCCATATGAGCGCAGGATCCAAGACAGCATGGGTTTACAACCGGAAAGTCTTGTCAAACTAATCTCATAGATTTCTTTGACTGGGTAACCAGAGTGGTGGACCAAGGGGCTGCAGTTGATGTCACCTACCTTGACTTCAGCAAAGCTTTGGATACTGTTCCGCACAGAAGATTGATTAATAAGCTAGTTAGGCTCAGGGTGGGTCAGAAGTTGGTCAACTGGGTGGAAAACTGGTTGGTGAGCAGAAAAAAGAGAGTGATGGTAAACAGTATAAAACAAAAAAGATGCAAGTCACAAGTGGGGTATCTCAGGGATCAGTCCTGGGGCCAGTCCTCTTCAATATCTTTATCAGTGACATTACCAATGGACTGGAGGGTAAGATTTGCCTGTTTGCAGATGACACTAAGATCTGCAACAGATTAGATGATCCAGATTGGGTGGGCAGAATCAGAAGAGATCTGGAAAAACTGGCAAAATGGTCTAAAGAGTAGCAACTGGTGGTTAACACAAAGAAGTGCAATATCATACACATAGGGAAGAGAAACCCTGAAGCTACCTATAGGTTGGGAGGGGAGTTGCTGGCAAACACAAGGGAAGAAAGAGACGCGGGCATCCTCATCACAGATGACCTGAAATCATCCAAGCAGACCACTAAAGCAGTAGGTGAGGCTAGAGGGATGTTGGCGTGTATTAGTAGGGGTATCATAAGTCATAAGAGGGAGGTAATAATCACTCTTTACAAGACACTGGTTAGGCCCCATCTGGAGTACTGCATGCAGTACTGCAGGCAGCACCTGCACAAGGTCATTAATGAAATGGAAGGCAGTCCAGAGAAGGGCAACCAAAATGGTGCAGGGACTGCATCAGAAAACATACGAGGACAGATTAACGGAGTTCAATATGTGTACCCTAGAGCAAAGGAGGGAGAGAGGTGATGTGATTGAAACATTCAAACATCTTAAGAGCATTAACAAAGTGACAGAGTCTAACATGTTTCAATATAAGAAAAATAACAGGACAAGAAGACAGCATGAGATTAGATGGAGGCCAATTAAGGGGTAATGTGAGGATGTTATTTTTCACAGAAAGAGTGGTGGATGCATGGAACGGTCTAACTCAAGAAGTGGTGGATAGGAATACAGTGCAGGGCTTCAAACAGGCATGGGCTAGGCATAAGGAAGCAATACCTATGAGTATGAACAAATAGGCCGTTGACAGAGTAAAGGCCTATGGCACAGTCATAAGGTAGAAAAAATGGGCAGACTGGATGGGCCTTGCGGTCCTTATCTGTCGTCAACATCTATGTTTCTGTTTTCATATGGCTGTCACATGGTCACAATTATAAACATCGAAACACAGAACTTGTCAGCAGATAAGGATCTCTTGGCCCACCTAGTCTGCCCTATTTCCCTACCTACAGTGTCACCGCAGACCCATCTTAGTCTCCAGTCTTAAGCACCCCCTCTTGTCTTAATGCTAAGATCCCTTTGTGTCTATCCCATGCAGTCTTGAATTTTGTAATCGTTATAGTACCTTCTTCTTCGGAAAATGCTACCTTCCTATACTTTGTTTTTACCTGTGAGGTATTTGAATATTTCTGTCCTATCCTCCCTTTCCTCTAGGGAGTACATATTTAATTCCTTAAACATTTCTTCATAGGGCTTTTGATGCAGACCTTGCACCATTTTGGTTGCCCTCCTTTGTACTGCCTCCACCCTATCCATGTCCTTTCAGAGATGGGACCTCCAGAACTGGAAACAGTACTCAAGGTGTGGTCTCACCAGTGATCTATACAGGGTTATTATTACTTCTCTCTTTCTGCTGGTAATTCTCCTGCCTATGCATTCCAGCATCCCACTTGCCTCCCCACTGCCTTGCCACACTATTTAGCTACCTTCTGGTCATCAGAAATGATTACCCCCATGTTCCTTTCCTGCTTTGTAACTGCTAATACCTCTCCTCTCAGTTGGTACATTGCCCCCAGGTTTCTGGGCCTCAAGTGCATGATTTTGCACTTTTTTGTGATGAAACCCAGCTGCCAAACCCTTGACCATTTTTCCAGCTTTTTTCCGATTGTTCCAATTCTTTCCCTCCCCACCCCCCACCTGCATTGTGTCTACTCTGTGTCATCTGTGAACAGGCATACTTTCCCTTCCAGTCCTTCTGTAATGTTGCTAAGGCTGTGGACAATGGTGGGGTAGTGGATGTGGTCTTCCTGGACTTTAGCAAAGTCTTCAACTCAGTTCCACACAGAAGGCTGGTAAAGAAGTTAGACTACACAGGGTTGGACAGGAGATGGTAAAATTGGAAAAAAAGGCTGCAGGACCTGGACACAGAGTGTCCAGGTGAATGGCACAGAATCATCAGAGGGTAAGGTAACCAGTGGTGTGCCCCAGGACTTGGTGCTGGAGCCTCCACTCTTCAATATTTTCATAGCTGACATCGCAGACGAGTTTAAGGGGAAGGTGCATCTATTCGCTGACAACACCAAGATCTGTAACAGGGTGAACTCCGTAGATGGAGTGAGCAAGATGGAATCAGACCTAAAGAAGCTTGAGGAGTAGTCTGGAGCATGGCAGCTGATATTTAATGCCAAAAAGTGCAAAGTCATGCTCATGGGAAGAGAAAACCCAAAGACAGTGTATTACTTTGGAGGGGTAAGACTAGCTGTCTCAAACCAAGAGTATGATCTGAAATCAAATAAAGAGGCAGAAGACACTGTAGAGCAGGACACTGGGGCACAGGAGCTAGCACAACAATACTCACCCAAATCAGGAACCAAAACTAAACAAGCACAAAGGAAATCCAAAAAACTTCTGATCATAGGAGACTCCATGATTCGGGGAGTTGATACCCATCTCCAGTCAGGGGTGATGGTCAGATGTCTCCCAGGTACATCAGCATGGAGAGACACTGACCGCATTGCTAAAATTGTTCACAAAGCAGGAGAAAACATTGATGTCCTAGTACACATAGGGACTAATGATCTCACCAGCCGGTCAGTTGTGGAGACCAAGGAACACCTGACTAAGCTGGGTGACAAACTATCATCTATTTCGTCCGGCATCTCCTTCTCTGAAATTCTGCCAGTCTGGGAGAAGGGAGCAGGTGGACGGAAGGTCAGAGAAGGGGAGATAGGGGAGCTAAACACGTGGCTCAAGGACTGGTGCCAGGAAAAAGGACACAGATTTGTAGGGAACTGGCAACAGTTCTGGGAGCGAAAGTTCTTTAAATTTGATGGACTGCATCTGACTAAAGAGGGAGTCAGTGCATTGGGGCAGAAGTTTGACGTCTTTGCAGAATATTTAAACTAGCAAATGGGGAGAGGGGTGCAGCACCCCATACGTCGAATGGGAAGAACACCCCTCCCCCCTCAGCTAGTGGTCAAACAGGAATTCAGCGTGTTTGCCCTTCATTTGCATCACCAGGTAAGAAAAAAGGTTTGTCTCCCCATACGATGCACAGGGGTAATGCCAAACTTCACCCAACAACTAACACACCAAAATCTGGCCAATGGAAAATCATGTACACAAATGCTCACAGCCTGGGAAATAAGATCCCAGACCTGCAGGCAATAATGTCAGAGGCTAAACTGGACATAGTAGCAATTAGTGAGACGTGGTTTACCAGTAACCACACTTAGGAGACTTCAGTACCTGGCTATGTATTGTTCAGAAGAGACCGAGGGGTGCAAAGGGGAGGAGGGCCCTGTATGTTAATGAAAATATCAAAGCTACAGAAATTCAGAATACACATAAGGAGCCAGAAGAACTGTGGGTCACCCTGGAAACAGGAAATGGGACAGCCATAAGAACTGGGGTTGTCTACAGGCCCCCAGACCAGAGGGAGGACATAGACACATTACTGTTAGAAGATATACAAAACATGACAGCTAAAGGGAGGTTCTGATAATGGGAGACTTCAACATGCCAGATACAGATTGGTCAATACCAGCAGGAACATCTGCCAGAACTAGACTCATAGTGGATTCCCTGCAGGGAGGGCCTCAAACAACTGGTACAGCAACCCACAAGAGACAGGGCTATCCTAGATCTAGTACTGACTAACAAAGAAGGGATCACAGATCTCCAGGTAGAAGGTCACCTGGGGCCAGCGACCATCACATGGTATGGTTCAATTTGGCTACTACATCTAAATCATCCCATTCCAAGGCAAAAATATGGGACTTCAGAGGAGCTGACTTTGATAAGATGGCCAACAGAGTTAAGCTAGCCCTGGCAAAAGAAACACAGGTGAGGAGGTACAGGCAAAGTGGGCAAGCATTAAGGATACAATACTTGAAGCAACATCCCATTGTGTTAGACAGAAAAGGAAGTGCAAAGAAGAAGGAAACCACTTTGGTTCTCAAATACAGTAGCAGAAAAGGTCAGAGCCAAAAGGCTGGCCTTCAGGAAATATAAGGGAACACAGCGGGATGAAGATAGGAGGCATACCAAACTGCCCTAAGGGAAGCAGGGAAGGCAGTAAGGCAGGCAAAGTCCCAAACTGAGGAAACACTAGCATGAACAGTAAAGAAGGTGACAAGACTTTCTATAGATACATTAGTGAAAGGAGAAAGTCCAGAGGGGGTATTGCTAAGCTTAATGGAGAAAAGGGAGCATGTGAGGAGGAGGACCCTGTAAAGGCATCTATCCTAAATAGATACTTTTGCTCAGTATTTACTGAAGAGAAGGTAGGGCAGGGCCCACAGCTCAGCATCATGGACACAGGGGGGAAGGAGGTAAGCACTACTCCCTTCACAAAAGAAAGGATAAGGCAATGGGACCTGATGGCATACATCCCAGGGTACTTAAGGAGCTAAAGGAGGAACTAGCAGAGCCATTAGCAGAATTGTTTAGTGAGTCTCTGAGCACAGGAGAGGTCCCAGAAGACTGGAGAAGGGCTCACGTGATCCCGCTCCACAAGAGTGGTAGCAGGGAGGAGGGAGGGAACTACAGACCAGTCAGTCTTACCTCAGTAGTGGGCAAGATTATGGAGGCACTCCTTAAGGAAAGGATAGTGCAACACCTGGAATCCATAGGGCACAGGATCCAAGACAGCATGGGTTTACAAAAGGAAGGTCCTGTCAAACTAATCTCATAGATTTCTTTGACTGGGTAACCAGAGTGGTGGACCAAGGGGGAGCAGTTGATGTCGCCTACCTTGACTTCAGCAAAGCTTTTGACACTGTCCACAGAAGATTGATAAATAAGCTAGGTAGGCTCGGGGGTCAGAAGTTAGTCAACTGGGTGGCAAACTGGTTGACTGGCAGAAAACAGAGTGGTGGTAAATGGTATACAGTCAGAAGAGATGCAAGTCACAAGTGGGGCAATTGTGATCTGTCCTGGCCCAGTCCTATTTAACATCTTCATTAGTGACCTCACAGATGGACTAGAGGGTAAGGCTTGTCTGTTTGCAGATGACACCAAGATCTGCAACAGAGTAGATGATCCAGATGGGTGGGCAGAATGAGAAGAGATCTGGATAAACTAGCAAAATGGTCAGAAGAGTGGCAACTGGGATTTAATGCAAAGAAGTGCAAAATCATGCACATAGGGATGAGAAACCCTGAAGCCACTTATAGGCTGGGAGGGGTTGCTAGCAGTCACAAAGGAAGAAAGAGACTTGGGCATCATCATCACTGATGACCTAAAATCATCCAACGAGACCTCTAAAGCAGTAGGTAAGGCTAGGGGGTGGGGTGTATTAGTGGGGTATCACAAGTCGTAGAGTGGGACGTAATAATCCCTCTGTACAAGACATTGGTTAGGCCCCATCTGAGTACTAGTGGCATATGGAGGCCACACCTTCACAAGGACATTAACCAAATTGAGGCAGTCCAGAGAAGGGCAACCAAATGGTGCAGGGACTGCATCAGAAGACATATGAGGACAGATTAACGAGCTCAATATGTATACCCTTGAGCAAAGGAGGGAGAGGTGATATGATTGAGACATTTAAACACCTTAAGGGCATAAACAAGGTGAAAGAGTCTAACATGTTTAAATATAAGAAAAATAGCAGGACAAGAGGACACAGCATGAGATTAGAGGGAGGCCGATTAAGGGGAATGTGAGGAAATTCTTTTTCACAGAAAGGGTGGTAGATGACTGAATGGCTTACCACAAGAAGTGGTGGCTATGAATACAGTGCAGGGCTTCAAACAGGCATGGGATAGGCATAAGGGAGCAATACAAATGACTATGAATAGATAGGTCACTGACAGAGCAAAGGCCGATGGCACATTTATAAGGTAGAAAAAGAAATGGGCAGACTGGATGGGCCTTGCGGTCCTTATCTGCCGTCAACTTCTATGTTTCTATATGGAATTATGATTTCAGATTACTTGAAATGGGACTGCAAAAAGATGGCACTTAAGTTCTGAGGCATGCTGGAATGTATAAGAATGGGAATCACAAGCAGGTGAAGAGTGGTGGTCGTGCCACTGTATAGAGCTCTGGTCAGGCCACACCTGGAATATTATGTCCAGTTTTGGAGGCCACACCTCAAAAAGGACATTGACTGGTTAGAAACAATATAGAAAAAGGTGACAAAAATGGTAAAGGGGGTTGCAACAATTGTCTTATGAAGAAAGATTAAGAGAATTAAAATGTACTCCTGGAGCGGAGAATGGGGGACAAGATCAAACCTTCAAATACATGAAAGACATAAATAAAGTACAAGCACAGGATCTCTTTCAATTCAAGGAGGTAGTAGAGCTAGGGGGCATGATCTGAGGCTAGGGGAGGGAGGTTCACAACAATATCAGGAAGTTCTTCTTCACAGAGAGGGTGGTAGATACGTGGAATAACTGGCCTACGGGGGGTGATGGGGGCAAAGACAGTGGTGGAATTCAAGGCAGCGTGGTATAGACACAGGGGAGCTCTCACATGCAAGGGTGGTTGGGGGGGTTGAAAATCAGTCAAGGGCAGACTAGATGGACCTAACAGTCTCCTTCTGTCATCACTTTCTATGTTTCTATGTTTCTAAGACACTGAAGAGGACCAGGCCCAGTACTGATCCCTGTGGCACCCCACTGGTCACTTTGCCTACTCCAGAGTGGATGCCATTTACCACCACACTCTGACTCCTATTGCTTAGTCAGCTCTCTACTCATTGTACTACTTTAGGTCTACTCCCAGGCTCCCCAGCTTGCTTGCCAATCTTCTATGTGGAACGGCGTTGAAGGCCTTGCTGAAATCCCAGTAGGCCATGTCCATGACTCCATCTCTTAAAGTGACATAATGCTGAGTATTCAAAATTTCCTAGTGCCAAAAGTACTTATATTGGTTAAAAAGAAATGGAAAATAAATACCTCATCATGCGATGAAGAACAAATCTTACAATATTCGATATATTACTCATTGGGCCACTTAAACTTGTCTTACTTGACAAAACACAATCAAAAAGATCTGTTAGGCATATAAAAGCCACATGTATTATATAGTTTTACAAAGATGAGAATCCAACAGAACAGCCAGAAAAGTCACAAAATGAACAGCAAAATATCAGTGTATTATCTGGACACCAGTACTGAAAGATAATCTAGTCAAGCAATTGGAGTCTTATGTGCTGAAGAACCACAGGCAGCATGTGATTGAGGGGAGTGTATGTCAAATGAAACTGGTTGATTTCTTTCACTGGATGACCAGGAAACAAGATCAAGGGAGGGCAGTGGGCATAGTCTATCTGGACTTCAGCAAGGCCTTTGATACTGTGCCACACAGAAGGCTGAAAAGGAAGATGAACAGCTTATGAGTGGGGTCCAAATTGGTAGACTGGGTTTAGCACTGCTTAATGGACAGGAGACAGAGGGTGGTGGCTCACGGCTCCCACTCTGATGGGTGAGTGACCAGTGATGTACCACAGGGTTTGGTACTGGGACTAGTCCTCATCAGCATCTTCATCTGTATCTTCACTGTAGACACTGCAGAAGAGCAGGATGGAAAGGTATGGCTTTTTGCAGATGATACCAAAATCTGCAATAGGGTGGACACTCAGGATGGGATGGAGAGACATGCAGGGATCTAAGGAAATTTGAAGAACGGTTAAAGATATGTCAGCTGTGGTTCAGTGCCAAAAGAATGTTAGGGCTATTATATCACAGGGCCTAAAGGTGGCAGCACAGATTGACAAGGACATGCTGCCACTGTATCACTTTTTGGGATGCCCACCCTCCACCCCCCAGAGTACTGTGTGTAGTTCTGGAGACCACACCTTAGAAAGGACATAAACAAGATGGAGGCTGTTCAGAGGAGGGCAACCAAAATGGTGCATAGTTTCCAAGTGAAGCACTACAAGGAGGGACTGAAGGATCACAACATGTACACCCTGGAGGAGAGAAGCATGAGAGGCGACATTATTAACACCTACAAGTACCACAACTGGGTGAACAGGGTGTAGGAGGGGAGCCTTTTTCAACTGAGGATGATCTCCAGGTCTTGGGGGCATGCAATGAAGTTGGAGTAGGGGAGTTCAGGGGACCCATGAGGAAATATTTCTTCACTGAACAGATGGTAGATGCATGGAAGTGACTGCCAGTCAAAGTGATGGAGGCTAGAATGGTGGAAAGCTTCAAATGTGTGGGATAAACATAAGGGTATATTCCATAAGAAACAGGAGTGGGAAAGGACACCAGAGACCAGATAGGGTATGTGAAGATAAAATAGGCAGGTAACACTTGGGCAGACTATGTGGGCCAAGCAGTTTTATTCTGCCGACAGATTCTATGTTTCTGTGTTTCCATCTGTTTCCTTTTGTCGGCTTCATCTAATTCTTGTAATCAGTCAAAAATGGCCATTTCAGATCATTTTCCTGTATCTAGTCAGATTCAATGAGGTTATATAGTTGGCCTCCAAAAGAGTATAAAGAACACAGACATTTAGTTGCCATACTTACACAATCCAATTTAGTGGCTATGCATACCATTCACTAAAACTGTAACAATGCTGATTCCTAAATACAAAGATATTAGTGTGCGCTATACTTCACATCATTTTAGAAAGTGCACCAGCACAGCTGAGTCATTTAAACCAGGTGGGTTCATTGCACATGTCTAGAAACCTCATTTTGTTTCACACGGACTGACCAGGATACCCCCCAGGGTCCCTTATTGATGTTATCTATACAAAAAAAGGCAATAACATGGTCATCCAAATTCCACTGGTGTACATGTCTGTCAATGGGGTATTTACTTGCTTTCCCTACCTGACCTGTATGTGTTCACCAGTCCATTTCTTAAACTGCCTTGTTGTGTGCCCAATATAAAAGATGCCACATTTGCACTGCAGGATATAAATGGCATCTTCACTATTACAGTTAATAAAACAATTTAACCCAGTATTTCAATTGTTTCTTGAATGTTCAATTTCATCAACTGGAAGGACATATTTTCTCATTTTCCCTGCAGCTTTCTTTGTCCCTATGTCAGCCAACCATTGCATTCCCTGGATTCATCCTTAGGTTCAGAATGTTGGTCTGCCTTTGGTTAGCCCTTTTCTCACAGTGCTGCTGAGCTACTTTATTCATACATTGATGTTTTGTTATTTTCTTGCCTCTGTCTGTCATGCCTGTTGCTTCTTTCTGTTGCTTATAGTTATACTTGTGCCCTGTGCCCATTTCTGCATCCAGGCATCATCCTATAGTCACTGTCATTACTAGTCTACAACGTTATTTCAGCCTAATCGGCCACTGATTTCTACCCCATGGAGCTCTGCTTTGCATTGCCTCAGATCTAGGATTGTTTGCCAGTTCTATTCAACTACCTCTACTAGATCAGTAGGACTCAACATGCTTCTGAAGCTTCTGAAGCCTGTTTCTGGAGGGCGGGGCCCTCACTGAGCAGGCATCCTTTTGGCCATGCAGTAGAATTGATGGCTCCTCTAGGCATCCAGTTCACCCTGCTCAGCATCTTGAGTGCAGAGTTCTCATCACTGGGGCCACTTTAGCCATCTATATTCACTCAGCTGCACCCTTGTGTGCTGTATTTATGACTTCTGCTTCATGAGGGTAAGGCACTCTTCATGGGGGTTCTGTTGGTCCTTAAATGTTTCCTTTCTTGCTTATCTCCTCTACAAATTGTACTTTTAATGAATCTAATAATAGAATCACCTATAACTATTAACTGCCTAGGACCCTTTTTCATCCTTGAGCCACTCTGTTCATCCACTGCTAGTAGTCCCCCCAATCAAATCCCACAATATCCTCCCATTTGACTGTATGACCTTTTCTCTTCCTTTCTGCTCTACATATAGTACTTGTCCCTTCCTCATCCTTTGAATCATCCTTTTCACCTACCTCTCTCTCTATCTCTTTCTCCCCCCTCCAACCTTAAACCAAACATTTACTACCATGTCCATCAATAACTCCATCTCCATCTTCCCTTTCTCTTTATGCATGATCACCAGAGACTGGTCCACAAATGTCTCCAGCTCCCTGATGTTGTGCATTGTAGTCAGCCCATCGCACAGTTCCCTAATCTACTCCTGTAGGGTGCTAACCAAGTTGCACCTTGTGCATAGGAATCCCTCTTCTCTCCCCAGCTATCAGCTCATTAGTGCTGTGTGGAATTTTCAAATTCTGGCAGAACTAAATTCCGTGGAATATTCAAAATTCCGATGGAAACAGAATGTCAGAATTCTGCAGCACAAAATAGTTGCAAAATGATTTTCGGTGGAAAAATCACTGTTCCGCAGAATATTATTCTGCAGATTTCAATATTTTCTGCAGAAATTGTTGCGGAATAATTTTCCACTGAAAAAATACTGTTCCACTGAATATTATTCCGAAGAACACAGTAGGTGGAATCCTGCAGGTGAACAAGGGAAATTCCAGAGGAAATTCTGCTGGAGGAATGGTCATTCTGCACTAATTCCATTGGCAGAATTCCGCATTCTGCACATCACTGTAGCTCATACATCACATAACTCATGCACCTAATGCCTATCCCACCCTCCTTCACCACCACCCTGCAGTTCCCCCATCCTTTTACTAAAACAGCAACCTACATCACAGCTTCTAACCTACTTTTAAACTACTTCCTCATACCTGTTTTTCTGAATATTCCTGAATTGCTGCTCAGACTGGCAGAGTGCCTGGACTGATGGCCTCCTTCTTTAGCTCAGTCTGCAGCAGATGTGACGCAGGGTGTTACTAGTGCTGGGTGAAATTCAAAAATCCTTTTCAGTGCTTTTTGTGACATTGTACCATTTTTGCATAATTTCACACAGTTTCAAGAACTGAGCACAGTACACAGTCCTGTGTAGCTTTCTGTGCAAAATGAGTGAAATTGCATAATTTTGCAGGTTAAGATTTATAAAAATCTATGGCACATACTATGCTTCATACTATGGATAGAAAGGAGTGAGAAGGCATAATGCCCATAATTGCTCCTATTGAGACTTTGGGCCAGACTTTTGAAGGCCAGAGAATGACTCATGGTGCTTGCGTCAAAAACAACTTACACAAGGAGCAGGATGAATCAAACCTTGCACCAATTCTGATTTTCAAATGGTGCTTGCATCAAAACAGGTCTGCATGCACCAGAGTGGCTTGCCCCATACTTGCACCAAAAAAAAATGCCTGCACCATGTCGGAAGGGATGCCTGCATCACTGAAATGATGCACCATCCCCTTAAATGGGATTTTCAAAAAATGCAAGTCCTGTCCTTGTGCCTAAGATGCCTGTCCCTGTTAGACCAGTCAGAGCTGGTCTAAGGGACACTAGAGCATATAAAGAGACCCAAGGCAGGTGGTCAGACCTGACTATGTTAATATTAAGAGCCAGTATTCTCCTGAAGGACTAGTTTAGAACATTTTGGGGGCATAGTTTTGGCCATTTAATATGCCATTTTGTTTTACTTAGCTTGCGTCATTCTCGTCCTTTGCAGCATTTTTTACTCAACTTGCACCATTTTTGTTACTCAGCTTGCACCATTTTTGTACTCAGTTTGTATCATTTTCCTTCCTTGAGTCATTTTTCTGACTCAACTTGCTCCATTTTTGTTGCTCAGCTCACACCATTTTTACTCAGTTTGCAACATTTTTGTACTTAATTTGCATCATTTTCCTTCCTTGAGTCATTTTTTTAGTGTGTATAAAAGTTTAATTTCTCTCCTGATAAAATATTCTATCTAACTTGTTCTTAAATTCCTGCTTGTTTTGCTTATAACTATTTCCAGTGGAAGCACATTCCATGGGTTAGCAATTTTCAATTTAAAAAAAAAATTGCTTTTTAGTGTGTTGAACATTTTCTCCACTATGTGTAGGGGTGACCTCTGGTGTTCTTAGTGGAGTCTTTAAAGTCTATGCGCAGTTCTGTTAAGAGATCAGGGTAATTTATATCGTCAAACATAAACAGCAAGTCACCTCTCATCCACATGGTCTCTAGAGACATAGGGCTGGATTTTCAAAGCCCTGATGCAAGCTGCAACAATGGCAGCTTGCGCCGAGCCTACGCCTGAAATTCAATTGTACAGGGTCCCAGTGCCTAAGTCCAGTGGCTTGCGGCAAAGGGGGTGCTGCGCTGGACAAATGGCGCACCCACCCAGAATGCCGCAATGGCTGCGGGGAGTTTGCAGCACCCACGGAGAGAGGCTGGCAACCGGGCACTGCCCCCAACACCTATGTGCCACTGGCGCTGCATCACTGTCAGTACCCTGGTGGACTAGTACCCCCCATGGAACTCATCACAGCACACCCACTCCCCCTCCCGTACCCCGATCCAGTGACTGGCACTGCCCTCCATATGCCACCCTGGCCGGCCGCTGAATGGGCAGTCCATATGCATACTGTATACTGTATACAGTACATCCACTGACAGCTAATTCGGCAGCTGGCCATGGTGGCGTGTGGAGGGCAGTGCTGGTCACCGAATCAGGGTACGGAAGGGGGAATGGGATTGCTGCGATGGGTACCATGGGAGGGTTGGCAGGATACACAGACGTGGGTGTCAGGGACCATGACAGGGGTGAGAGGGGACCACCAGACCACCAAGGATCACCCACCAGGGACGGATCGAGGCGGGTTACATGGTGGCATGTACAGGATGACCCCCCTGAGAGCCATCTAAGTCCCCTTAGACCAGCCCCTCACTGGTCTAAGGGTACTTGGCACTTGGTTCCAGGGTGGATCTTTCAAAATCCAGATCCGAAGGCTGCGGCAGTCTGGGTCTGCCGCAAGCCCCCAGCACCATGCCACAGCCACTTTCATGGCCCAAGGATGGCGTTAGCACACATTGGTGCAAGCAGCCTGCTGGGTGATGCAGGCTGCCTTTCAAATTCCTACTTGGCATAGCCCTTGGCGCAAGGTGCCCTTGCATCAGACCTGTTTGACACAAGCACCTTGCGTCAATGTAAGGCCTTTGAAAATCTGGCCCAGAAGGTTTAAAACTTGTAACAAGTCCTCATATGTTCTGTCCATGCTGTCACAGATTCATTTAATAAATTTTCTCTGGACTCTTTTGAGGTTATTACTATCACTTTTTCTTGAGGGACATTATAATTGGGAGATGTAGTCCTAGTGGGGGCACGAGTAAGCTCTATATAGGGGCATTAGTATTTTCTTATCTCTAGATCTAATGTTTCTTTTAATGGCCCAGGTTACTTTATCGGTTTTAGCAATTGCTGCACTTATCTGTGTGGAGCAACTCTTCATATGAGATATTAATTCCCAGTTCCTTTTCATTTTCTGTTACTGTAACTCATAAAGGGCTAACACAGAGTGTACAGTGCATTCTGTTTTTTTCTACCTAGATGGATAATTTTGCATTTCTCCATGTCAAATTTCATGCCTCAGGTTTCTTCCCACATTGAAACATTGTTGAGATCAGATTGATGACTATGTGCTTATGATGATGCTTCACATGGCCCTCCAAAGTTTGGAATCATTGGCATACTTAGTATGACCAGCAAGTTGTATGTTTAGTAAATCAGATATAAATACTGTACCTGAAACAGTATGGGTCCTAAAACTGAGCCCTGTGGGACATCACTTGTAACCCTTCCGACATTTAATGGGTGCCTATTTTTTACCACCCTCTGAGACCTATCAGTTAACCATTCGACAATCCAGTTTATGATGCATTTATTTATTTTTTTATTGAAAACTTTCATCAGGAAAGGCACACTGAATGACAATTTGCTCATCTCACAGTGCTTTCTGGGGGAAAAGAGAACAGGAATAAACAGAGCACAGCATACAGAGCAAATATAGACAGACTTTACAATAATATAGTACAAGAACATGAACGTACAGTATTAAACAGAGTGGTAGTGATTAAATAGCCAACATTGAGCATTGTATACAAACTGTAACATAGATTATAAATAAAGGGCAGTTTCACCAGCATAATACTGGAGCAATAGGGTTTATCCAGTATACGCTGAACATTATCTACTTGAGGGAGTGAAAAGTGTGTTGCTGCAAATCAAGTGAAAATATGTGAAATTGCAGTACCCAGAATCATACAGGGTAGTTCTTGGCCTAAACAACTCTGCAGGAAAAGGAGTGGTATAAGCTGACTATTAGAAAATAATAACTCCTAGACCCCACCCGAGGCAGTAGTTGCAGTTAGTGTGGAAACACTGGGTTAGTAATTAGTAAGAGCAAGACAGTTGTGGGCAGGCAAAGATAGGGATGATGCCAAGTGCAAATGAAAGGACACGTGCAAATGCCTGAAATTAGAGTTGAGGATTACAGCGAGGCAGAATTAAAATAAATAAGTGATGAAACAGAGCCAGACCCAACAAAGGGGATCAGTGTGGGGAGGGACAGGCAGGGTGGGAGAAGAGACTGAAAGGGGATATATGTAGAGGAGCAGGAGTTGCAGGTGCAGGGGTGTGGGGTAGAAATTTAGGTGCATGAGCAATTTACTGTGAGGAAGTTATGTAAGGCAGTGGATAAGGAATGGGGGAGGGGGAGTGGCAGATTTGAGGAGGAGAGTGCATTCCAGATGCCCAGGAAACGATACGAGAAGGCATTCTTCCCAGCAGAGGTAAAGATGGGGGACTGCCAGAGAATGAGAGTCAATAGATCTTAGGGAGTGGAGAACAATAGGTGGGACTGACAGGAGTGAGGAGAGGTAGGGGGGAAGTGAACCAAACCAGAATTTAGACACAAATTTGGCGCAATGATGCAAGCATCTATTATCAAGAGACAAGAGAGACAGGGAGTGATAGATAGAGCAGTGATGAGTGAGAGGAGGAGAGTCCAGTGCAAAGCAGCAGAAATAGTTGAAAAGAGAATCCAATCTGGCCAGGGACATCTTGGGTGTGGCATTGTAGACTGCAACACAGCAGTCAAATATTGGGAGAATCATCTTCTGGACCAGTTCACACCTTGCTGGGAGAGGGTGGCAGGTCCAGTTCCTGTATAAAGCACCAAGCTTGGGGCACAATTTTTTCAGGATGGCATCGATGTGTCCAGAGAAGTTTAGTTGCTGTTTAAGCCAAACACCCAGGTATCTAAATGAGGAGGTGTCTTCAAGAATTGTCCCATCAAGTGTTTAGAAAGAGGGGGTGCCTCCATTGGGTAAGGGAAGAATAACCGCATGTTTCCAGATAGCAGGGAGAGCAGCCAGGTGAAATGAGAGGTTGAGGAGCTCGGGGGGGGGGGCAGCAATAGCTTGGACCGAGAGATACAGCAACTTAAGGTCTAGCCCATCAGGTGAGCTGCCTTTTTCAGGGGTTCAGTGTGAACAGGGCTGCAGGGGTATCTGAATGGATAAGTTTAGTGAAGGAGAAGCAGTTTCCCAGGGAGGATATGTGGGAGATGATGGGAGGAACAGCAGATAAAGCTGCAGGAAAGGATGATAAGAGGGTGGCAGCGCAAGAGGTGAAGTAGATATTGAATTTGTGAGCAACACTTGTGTGATCTGTAACTAGGGAATTATTTATCTTGAGAATGAGGGAAGAGGGATGGAGGGAAGGGAGAAGAAAGAATGGATAACCTTCCAAAATTTAGAGGAGGAGTTAATATTAGCTTGAAAGGTAGTGCTAAAGTCTTCGGCTTTAGCCAAATGAGTGGCATTGGTGCATTTGTTACATAGAAATCGATATGCATCATAGTCTTTATGAAGCCCAGAGGCTTTGTGTTGATTTCAGGTTAGATCCCTTGCTCTTTGACAAGCTATGAGTTCTGAAGAGATCCAGGGGATGTGGTTATCTCTAACATGGACATGGTGGAGAGGGGTGTAACAGTTCCAAATGTCAAGGAATTTGCCTTTAAAGAAATCTGCGGCTACATCTATACCAGTTGCCAAAGCAACAGGGGCCCAGTTTGAGTGAGCAAGGTCTAAGAGAAGAGGGGCAAGGTTTAGTGAGTTGTAGGACTGAGTTAGTTGGGTCTTAGGAGGGGCCCTAATTCAGTGAATTTTACACACCAGGAAGGTCATACGGTGGTTGCTCAATGCATCAGGGAGTACCCCGATTTGATGACTCTGTGTGGGTGGGAAGTGAGGGCCCAGACAATTAGGGAGTGATTTAAGCAATAATGCCCGACAGGGTGTGTGTCGTGCTGGGATAATGTCACGCCTCAGGTGGTTGGGCACAAGGACACAGGCCAAGTGCATCCAACGACCCGAGAAGTGATGATATCCCATGATATACCACACCCTGGAGTGCATTATTGCTATTATGAAGTGGTTTAAATATTTTTTTAAGTAAAAAAAAAAAATAGAAACATTTTAAAAATGTGTTTTGGGGGTGTTGGAGGAATACCTTTAAATAAAATAGTTCCTGGAGGGCTCTGGGCAGCAGGTGTCACTGTTGGCCATGGTACAGGAAGTGAAGCTCTTTTGACTGGGTGACCCACTCCTTACCATTGCAGTTTTCTCTTTTTAAAGTGTTCTCCGTTCACGGTGCACTTTATTTTTATTATTTTTGTTCTGGGAATTGGATGATGAGGACTGGTAAGCTGCGAGATAAGTTGGAGAGGCGAGCCAATGATGAACGAATGAGAAAAAGGTAGAGTCTTGGTGCGATTCATTCGGGACTGTTATTGTAAGAGCTACTATTAGAATGGTTAGGAATGTTTGGGACAAGACTGGCAGTTTTTTCTATGTGTCTGGGATGTAGCTTTCTTTTTGTGGGGGAGCCGTGGTTTGTGTGAGAATGACAACAACGTGCGGGTCTGTCGTTTGTCTTTTTCAAAGAAAAAAAATTATTCATCCATTGCTGCCACTCGCATGCTGCTGGATATGTTGCTTTTGAAAGTATTACTCCCTGTGGACTGAATTCTGTTGTGTGTGCAGCTGGTGGGAGTTCATTTTTTTTTTTTTAAATAGCGGCTGACTGGAAGTCTGACTCGCTGTGGACTGCTGGAGATGAAGAAGACTGCATGGTCAGTGAGGAGGCTGGTGGCCGGAGGTTTTCTGAAGCCGTGATAATGTAGCCCGATATCATCACAGCTTCAAAAATCTCTCGGCCAATCAGCTTCCCGTATTTACGATCCCCAGTTCATAATATTTGTTATGTCATTTATCCTAGTGGGTTCAGAAATGAGTTGGGACAGATTATGGGCAGCAATATCATTTTGTAATTTGTTAAAGGAGGGGGATAACCAATTTAAATTAATATCACCCATTATATAGACCTCGCCTGTAGAGGTATGGAAGACAATAGAATCTGTAAGTTCTATAACAACTAAAGGTTGTAGACCAGGGTGACAGTAAGTGCCTGCTATGAAAATTGGGAGAGAGAGAAGGGAAGGGATAACTGAAGTATGAGAAATTCGTAGGTTTTCGTTACAGTGGTTGAAAGGGTGCTAGTATATTGAATGTCTGAAGAGACATAGATAGCTACACCTCCTCCTTTCCCAGCCTTGTCTTTCCAGGAGATAGAGAAGCCTGGGACTGAGAGAAATGAGTCCACAGTTTTGTCATTTAACCAGGTTTCTGACAGGACAATGACATCAGGGGCGAGTGAAGCAACTATAGGCTGGAGCAGATCAATTTTGGGAAGAAGACTGCATACATTTAAGTGGATAATTTTGAGGCCATGGGGGATGCTAGTAGGGTTAGAAGAGGAGGATGATGGATTTTAGGAGGTAGGCCCAGCAGGAATTGGAGAGCCAGAGCCAGGGTTCTGATTGATATCACCAGCTGATAGCAGGAGGAGAGCTATGATAAAAAGTGCAGTTCTACACTCTTGTACCAGGGGGCCGACCTAACATGGGTAGTTAAGTGAGAGGAGTGGCGTGCAGGGGGGTACTATAGACAAAGGAGATGGAAAAGTGAAAAGTGGGGGGAGTAGTAAGGAGACAAGCACAAGGGCGAATAGGGTAGTGCACCCAGGTGGAGAGCTGATGATGAGAGTGGGAGATAATAAGGGTTAAGACAGTTGGGAAATGGGGACCATGGGAGATAGGTGGTGGAGGAGTAGAGGGTGGAGGGGATAGGGTAAAAAGGGCAAGATCAAAGGCAAGGAGGATGGGGAAATAGGATATTAAGGGCCATGTGGGGAGAGCAAGGGAATAATAGTAAGGGAATAAAAGTAATTTTATATAGTTTTATAGAATTTTATATATGAAGGGCTAGGAGATGTGGCTGCTGGCTAGTGAGCCCCTAGCAGAGGCTCAGTATAAGGAGCTGATGATAGATCAGGTATTTAGTTATTCACAACAGGTCAGGTGTACACAGCAGTCTATATAAGAAATTGCCCAGATAGAGCAGGAGGGTGGGGAGCCGACATGCAGTGCCGGCTGGAATAAGCACTAGACATTTAGTAGATTAAGCAACACTAGCACGGTCAGCAGCAGTCGTCTACTGTTTTTGAAATTGCAGTAAAAACAGCTGTAACTTGGCTGTGTTTTGGAAGTAAAGTAAAAATTACAGTAATTATTTCTGCAGTAAGCCTTAAATATTTAATACAGCACTGGAGCAGCCATTAATTCATACAGTGCATGCAGTTCCAATTGGGAAACGGAGAACATGGAGTCCAAGGCAGGAGCCAATTTGGAGGGAGTCGAAATGGGCACCAAAATTAAAAAAATGGAGTTCTACAGCAAACACTGGACTATCTGAGCCCGTACCTTGTGGCTTCTGCTGGGAGGGAGGGTGGTCAAAGTCGAAAAGGAGCCACCAGAAAAGCAGCTTCTGGCAGGGGTCCATGCGGCATGGAGCCCAATCAGGGCAGAGTGCATTTGGGAGAGAGAGGGCAGAATTAAATTTATATAGCAGGCACCTGTGAGGAGACAAAGACCTGAAAATGGGGGGAGGGTTATGCACAAGGGGCAGAGTCGCAGACAGGTGGGGGTGGGATAAAGCAAAAGCAGCAGTTTGTAGGGAAAAGGAGAGGAAGAAATGTAAGAATGTTTTTCTGTTTTGTTTGCTCAAGTGTTTATCCAGGGGGCAGAGCTAGAATTAGCCAATTAGGTTACTGGTCGGGGAAGGGATCAGCACTGAGGTGGTGTGGGAAGGAGTAGAGGGTAAGCAGCAGAGTGGAGAACAAAGGAAGGGAAAAAAATTGCAGTGCAAATAGTAGAGAAGAAACACTTACTTTACCTGGTATTTGGCAGAGAGAAACAGAAAAAGAGAAAGATTGTAGTAGAAACAGCAGATTGGGAATACTTTTGACTTACATAGCAGAACAGCATAAGGGAGAACTCTATTAGTAAATCAGTCAATTTTAACATGCAGCAGTTCTAATAAATGCAGTTTCTAAGTAGGGAAACTGATCAACACAACAATATCAAAGCACTAGACATTTAATAGATTAAGCAGTGTTAGCACTATCAGCAGCAGTCATCTACTGTTTTTGAACTGCAGTAGAAACACCTGTAACTTGGCTGTGTTAAGGAAGTAAAGTAAAAACTACAGTAGCTATTTCTAGAGTAAGGCTTAAATATTTAATACAGCACTGGAGTAGCCATTAATTCATACAGTACATGTAGTTCCAATCAGGAAACAAAGAACACAGAGTTGAAGGCAGAAGCCAATTAGGAGGGACTTGAAATGGGTGCCAAAATAAAAAAAATGGGGTTCTACAGCAAATGCTGGGCTATCCGAACCCGTACCTTACGGCTTCTGCTGGGAGGGAGGGCAGCTGGAGTCGAGGTGGAGCCGCCAGAAAACCAGCTCCTGGCAGGGGTTTGTGAGGCATGGTGCCTGATCAGGGCAAAGTGCCTTGCAGCTTCTGGTGGGATTTATATTTGCTATACAGGTACAAAAATATACACTTTAAAGTTTATGCTTAGCTTATGGCATTATTTTCTGGAATTCTACATTTTTAAAAATTCCCATTCTTGAAAATGTGCAGTTTTTGGGAAATGGGTGCTATTTGATGAAACTGTTCCTTTTTAAGAACTCACATTAAACAAATGCACAATTTAGGAAAAATATGTAATTTCAGAAGGAGAGCAAAATTACTGTGGATTTTGATGCAATTTTGCAAAAAAAAATGTGTGAATGCAAAATTGGTGATTTAATGGAATTTTGCATGAGTACTAGAAATTTTGCCCAGTACTAGCTCTCAATTCTGCCTTGATCACCTCCATTGAAGTTCCTTCTGCTGACTTGTTGAACTCTTTTATAGCGTGCCATTTCCTCCCAGCCAGCTGCTTCTGGTTCCTGCATACAAGTTCCTGCTAAAGTTCTTAACTTATCTGAAAACACCTAAGTTAACTTTACAAATATCCCTAATCCTGTTAACTAGTCCCAAATACCAGTTTTACCTTAGAACATACTTATTGTGACCCCCCGAAGTAGCATGGCATCACCTCCACCTCTGAAACTGTTGATGACATCAGTGCTTTCTCTGATCTCACACTACTCATGCACACTTGTTTGTAGTTCTTAGTCTCACTGTACTTGATCCAAATGACTTGTAAAACCTTGCTTATTGCCAAAAATACCTCCATCTGCACCTCTTTAATAGTTTTGTCTATCTTGTCTGTCCCTATGCATTAGCTTGCTGTCTTTCACAGGTCCAGTGATCACAGTTTTGTGTGGTTTGAGATGTCTGATGGAAACATTGGTCCTCCCTTGAGAGCCATGGTTCTTGTCCCCAAACATACAGATGTTACATGGATGAGAGAATGAGTCAGGAAGAACATGGTGGGGGGGGAAGGGGGAGACCAGATCAAGAGGATAGAATAAAAGTGGGGAATGATCAAGGGAGCTATTCTATAGGTGACCAACTCTTGTGACAAGACAATTAATAAAAGAAACAAGCACAATAGTCCAGCCTGGTTCTCTCAAAAACAGTGGGGGAATTCAAGAATGCATGGGACAGACATAAGGCAATTCTGGTGGAGGGTAGGAAGAAGTAGGCTTTTGTTTAACTAGGATCTGCAGCTTATCCAATAGGTAGGAAAATGGGCAGACTAGGTGGGCCAAGCGATCCTTATCTGCCGTCAAAGTCTATGTTTCTATGTTTCTTGGGAGGTAAGGGATGCTGTGAGGGTAAAAAGGAATACCTTCATAAGGTACAAGGTAGCCAAGAGGGAGCAGGAATGGGAGGAATATCAGTCAAAGATAAAAGTGGTGAAGAAGTGGTAAAGAGGACAAAGGCAGACATGGAACTGCAGATCATGGAGGATGTGAATGGAGGGCAAAATTATTTTTTTAGATACATTTGGGAGACAAGGAAGACTAAGGGAGGAATTGTCAGTCTAACTTTGGGGTTAGGATGGTGAAATATGATGAGCAGAAGGTCAATGTACTAAACAATTACTGTACTCGGTATTCACTGTAGAGGACACGGGACCCCTATATGAAAGTGGGATCAAGGAAGTCACATGAGGGGTGCAGGAATTGGGGAGGGGTAATCATGGGTGATCAGGTAGAGATAGGTAGAGAGATCAGCCCTTAGGGTAAACAAGGCCTCAGACCCAGATGGTCTGCACCCATAGATACTTCAGGAACTTGCTTCAGAGCTTGCAGGGCCCTTGTCCCAGCAATATAATGACTCAGTGATGTCAGGGATAGTGTCAGGGGATTGGAGAATTGCAGACATTGTCCCACTTAACAAGGCTGTGGTAACTTCAGACCCATAACATTACCTTCATTGCAGGCAAATTGATGGAGACTATTGTGAAGGAAAGCCTTGTGACTTGTTTAGAGGATGATGGGCTGCAGAACAGCAAGCAGAATGGGACTGTGTCCAGAAGATCATTTCAGATCAACTGATCAGGTTTTTTTACTGGGTCACTAGGGTGGTGGACAGAACACAGGTGGTGGATTTGCTCTACTTTGAGTTCAGCAAAACCGTTGATTCCATTTCATACAGGAGACTGCTAAAAAAGCTGGAGGACTTACTGTAGGAGTAGAGAAGGGATTCATCAGGTGGGTGGGAACTTGTTTAGAGGACAGACAATTGAGGGTGATGGTTAAAGGAGTCAAATCTAGGAACAAGGGGTCACAGGTGGGGTTGCACAGGGATCAAGTCTTGGGACCTATCCTATTTAATATGTTCATTAGTGACAGTTGAGAAAGTATACACTGCTCACATTGCCTTGGTGCCTAGCACCACCCTGGATAACACACAGCCCACTGAATACACTGAAAAGTAACAATTTACACAGTTTCTTTTTTATTTATTTATTCATTTATTTGTCATCTTGGAATTTCACCTTTGAGCTAGAAGCTCATTTACAAAGGTTCCACATCATTGTTAGGTACAGACAGGAGGTACACATAATCACAAAATCAAAAATTATGTACATTAGTTGGAAAAAAGAAACACAAAATTACACCCAGTTATTTATATACATTAGTGGTTACAAGGGTATAAACTGAAAAAAAGGATAGGATAAGTGCAATAGGTACCAACACCAAAATACATTCAAGGTTTAGTAACGCTATTTGGTACACAAGGGATGCAGAGACAAAAGGCCATTAGGGTGACGAAGGGAGAAGAGGGCAAAAAAATAGAGTAGACCAAATGGTCTTTGTTAAGGGGTTAAAGGAGGGAGTGAGTGAAGGGGGTAGGTTGAAACGTAATGGTGGGAGGGAATATCAATATTAGCCTGGAATGGAAGCAATTAATGTAGTCTTGCCTCTGCCTCATTTGTCTTTGCAGAGCTCCATGCAGCAGGAAACTCATATCAAATGAATATAATTGAAATTTCTGAGCAATCAATAGGGGCTGGGGATAATGGCCAAGCAATAAACATACTGTTCCTGGACTCTAGCAAAACCTTCACTTCAATGCAAAAGATTAATCAATAAACGGGGGCCCTAGTGTGGGGACACACTGAATAAGTGGGTATTCAATTCACTGGAATGACTAAGGGTGAATAATCAGGCATTAGAGAGGTCACTAGTGGGTTCCCACAGTGATCATTGTTCAGTCTGGTACTTTTTAACATCTTTATTAGTAATATCAGAGCTGACGTTAAAGGTAAAATTCATCTTTTTGCAAACAATACCAAAATCTGTAGCAGGCTTGACTTGAGAATGGGATCCAAGACATGAAGAGGCTTGAGAAGTGGTCAGGGATTTGACTGCTGGGCTTCAGTGTCAAAAAGTGAGAGGTAATGCATGTGGAAAGCAAATATCCAGGAAATGAGTACATACTGAGAGGAACAGCAGTGATGACTAAGGTTTCTGGATCCAGAGGTCCTGGGACTGAGGTCACACACGACAAATTTCAAGTTATTCTGTCCAAAGATGACTGAGTTTTACTAACATGTAAAATTCAGGATTGAACATTAAAGTGATTACGCAACTCTTCCTGTAGGTGTTCTATCATACACATATCATATACTGTGAGCAGGATTCATGATGCGTTCAATGTCAAAATCCCACTCCACAACTGATGTTGTGGACTGTAATCACCTGCAGCTGTGGCGGCTGCGATTTTCAGCCACAGCAGTTGTGGAGGGTGTTACAGCTGCTTCCACCAGCAGTAGCCCATTCCCGTGGCTGCACCCATCACCCTGGTGACACCACCCGCAAGCGGCCGTAACCTGTGGAGCCAGTCTTAATCCAGCTCCACCTTTGTGAATACCTGCTGCGGTGGGTAACCTGCAGCTTCGCAAGTGGCAACCCACTTGTGCAGCAGTTTACTGGCAGCTGTGAGTCTTTCAAAAGCTTTATGATTCCTGCCCTGTATCTTTATATGTGTCTGTCTGTCAATCTTGTGTGTGTGTGTGTGTGTGTGTGTGTGTGTGTGCATATATACTGTATATACACATATACAGTGCACCCTCTATTATCCACCCCTCTATTATCCGCCACCCTTCTTATCCACCAGCCTGACCTCCTGTACCATTCTCTCTCTCTATGGAAATTCCCTCTATTATCTGCAACCCTCTCTATTCGCCATCCCACCAGCACTGTTGAGGTACAGGCTGTATCTCTTCCTAATGTTATTATCTCTCTATTATCTGCCAAATCACTGACACTGATGCAGTGCATTATTATGGTCCTGATTTTTTTGGTTGTTTTAAATGTCTTAATAAGACACATTTTACAGTGCACTGCTGAGGACTGTGTTACCTTTGAGAATGGAATTAAGGTTTTCAACACCATCATTTATGAAGAGATCATTGAAACTGTCAGTGGTGGAGAAAAGGAAGATTTCAAATTAGAAGCAAGGATTGATTTTAACATTGTTTTGCTTATCTGGGGCCTGGACTAGTGCAGCTAACCTTCTACTTGTCCATCTCTACTAATGCATCTTCCATGGCTGCCAATAAAGTTAAAAAACATCTGTACTTTAGCAGGCTCTAGGGCACATGCTAATCTCCATCATTGTTTCAGATGGCTATGTATAACATAAAGAATAATGGATGGGTAGGTGGTTATAACGAGGATTTTACACCCCCTGAGGGGTGGGATGCCACATAAACCCTGGGAGCGAGCTCGAGGGGTTCATCAGGGCATCCAACCCTGGAGGTGTGAGTAAAATCTGAGTTTTACACACTTACCCATCCTTTATTTTATGTAATTGCTGGAGATCGTTATTTCACCACAGCAATTATACGAAATAAATGTATTTGTCTCACAAGTGGAGCCTTGGACCATTGGGGTTTTTAGTGCACTCTGTAGCAGCTCCTAAATGGAATCTATTTTTTTCTTGGTTGCAGTCCCATTACTGAAAGTTTTCTGTGCCTAGCAATAATTGTTTTTTTTGAAACAAAAGAGAGAGAACTTACTGCAGACTTCTTCCATCAGGGAAGTTTACAGGTGGCACTGAGGAGTGGGGATGATGGGGAACAGGGCAGAGAAGTGGAAGATCACATTTGGCACATGTGCCAAACTAGGGAAACTGGGCGCATGTTTGTCGTTATAACGTCGGAATTATAACTCAGCTTCCTAATGGGAGAAAGCACTCCACAGCTATTATAGCTCTTTAAGAGCTGTAACTACATGGCACCTGGTAGTGCAAGGTGGGGATCCCTCAAAAGACTCAATGTGAGTCATTATCACCCCATTCTTAGGGTTTCCAACTAGTGTTCAAGTTGTGATCGGGGTGGAATGCTCTTAAGTCAATAGCTTCCAGTGGTCTGAGTTTGTGTCTCCATGTGTGTTGATGTGCCCCACATTATTAAGGCCACTGTCCTTCATTTTCCTACATTTTGAGTACCATTCTTCAACATTTTGGTGACAAAATGTTAAAAGGTTTATATAGGTTTATATAGTGTTTGCCATGCAGGTGGGCAGGTTTTTATCCCAGCCTCCTCATAGTCACTCCCTCTCCCTCTCTTTTCCCAGTCTCCCACATCTGTACATTCCCTGAACAACACTGCAGGCCAATGCAAGAGGAGGACTTAGATGCTTAAAAGAAATTAATCATGATGACAAATAAAGTCACACAGATGTCCATCATTGATTACTTTAAAGCTGATTGATAAGAAGTGAGCTAAACTAGATTTTTATAGCCATACTGTATTTTTCGAGTAATGTCATTGCCAAACTGCATACAAATAAAGAAAATGAATAGTTGTTACTGAAGTTTAGTTCTGTGTCAGTGTTCCCATATTTTACCAATGCAACATAACACACCTCTATTATCCACCACCCTCTATTATCCGCCAAAAAGTTGGTGCACCAAAGTTGGCAGATAATAGAGGGTGCACTGTATATATATATATATACTGTATGTATATCTATATATATATATATATATATCTCTATATATAGATATATATATATATATATATATACTGTATAAACAGTATATATATATATATATTATATTTTATGGTAGCACGGTAGTGCTACCATAGTTAGGTTGAGGAGCCATTTCTATGTTAAACCCCAAAATTTTGCACCTTAATAACTTTGCAACTGTTATACAGATTTGGCTGAAATTTGGAATACCTGATCAAGAACCATAGACCTTGGCATCTACCAAGTTTCGTACCAGTCGGATACAGGCTGTGGGTTATTAAGCATGATTTGCGATGCGTTACGCTTTTCTGGAATTCTACGGTCAGCGGTACAGGTCGTGACGGTTTGCATCGGTTAGCCTGAAATCTTCAGGGAACATGCGGCCTGAGACCCTGATGTGCCTTTTGAAGATTTGGTGAAAAAATATTAAACGGTTCAAAAGTTATTCAAAAAACAATTTCCCATTATAAGTCAATGGGAAAAGTTAACAAAAAGTTCAACACTTTTACTTTCGCAAACGGGCCTGTTACTTTCGCAAATCGGCCATTTTGTTTTCAGTTGATGATTAGAAAAATGCTTGGCATTTAAATTTGGGACCCTCTAGCAACCTAATTCTTTTTGTATTCACCTAGTCGGACCCTGAGGATGCTAGCCATGTCTTTATTTTGGGGTAAAACACCCCAGAAATATTTTTCAGATTTCTGGAAAAGTACTCACAAAATACTTTCGTGCTCTAAAGTGTTGCAAATGTTTGAGCTTTACGCAAATTGCGACAGTAATTTTCTAGTCTGTGGGAAAATGACAGCAATTCTTTGGCACTGCACTGCAAAAGAACGGTTGGGAGTTTTGGGCTGAAATTTGGAGAGAACGCAGCCAACATCTGACAGATGTGCCTTTCAGTGTTGTATTGAAAAAATATTACATGGCAGCAAAGTTACAGCACTCCAAAGCTGACAGTTTTTCCCATAGGATAACATTACGGCGCCCGATGCATTACAGGAATCCTTTGGCACCCTGCTGCAAAATAACGGTTTGGTCTTTTTTCCTGAAATTTGAGGAAGACAGCCAACAGCCCACAGATGTGCCTTTCAGTAGTTTGGTGAAAAAATATTATAGGGAGGCAAAGTTATGGCACTACGAACGTCTCTTTTTTTCCCATAGGATAACATTACGGCGTTCGCCGTGCTTTTCAGGGCCCGTATCTCGGAAACAGTGCGAGATACGGACTTTTCGTTTGGAAAATTGTTAGCCCCCCAAGGGGACTAAGAGCAAAACTAGCCAGGACAGTCATAAATCATACGACTTTTAAATTTTTTTTCTATGTCTTACAGTTCCTGAGATATAACCTATTTAGTATTCCAAGTCCTAATTTTCTGCTCCGATACCCATTATTATGCATACATTCTTTGTACTCACTGTCTTTCTCTATTCAGCTTTTGGGGAAAACCAGCCTGTGTGCTTACATTACTGTTACCATTGCTCTTTCCGCTTGTGGTTCCATGCCCATTTCACGGCTTATTGACGCCTTACGCCACCGCTATAAGTCCATCCTTTATGCTTTCATTTGCGCTTATGCTTTCTGTTATTTTTTGCCATTCGTGGTTCACTGTACTGTTTCTCTTTCTGTTTCACTTTAGCGCACCATGCCCATTGGATATTTCCATTTGCAGGCACCATGTTACTATGTGACAAGACATCACGTGGCACACCATCTCCATCTACGCACCGTGTTCATTCATCTCTTTCTGTTCTCATCTGGCCATGCTACCTTGTCGCCACTGTTAGCGCCTGTTTGCATTGCTGTTCCTGTTAATATGCCACAAGACATCATGTGGTGGGAGTGTGGGCTCTTTGGACTCCGCTCCGCTGCTGCATTACGTGCCAGGAGTGTAGGGCCCTATGTAGCTATCCTTTGCATTTTCATTTGCGCTATGCTTTCTGTTATTTTTGCCATTTGTGTCTAGTACTGTTTCTCTTTCTGTTTCACTTTGTGTCACCATGCCCATTGACATTTCCGCTTGCAGGCACCATGTTACTATGTGAGAACACATCACGTGGCAGACTGTTCCCTTCTATGCCACTGTGTGCATTGCCCTTTCTGTTGTCATTTGCGCTTGCGTTACCATGTGCGCCACTGTTAGCACTTCTGTTTGCATTGCTTTTCCTGTTACTATGCCACAAGCCCCGCGCCACTGCATTACATTCACTATTTCTCGTTATCATTCTCAAAAAGAAGGGAAATTAGAGGCAAAAAACTCCATTTAATGCATTAGTTAGGGTTGTTCCACAGCGACAAAAGTGAGAATTCGCTGTTAGGTTGAAAACCCTAACTCCATTCTCCCCCCCCCCTCAGCACCACACACACACAGACACACACATGCAAGTATGGGGGAAGACCAAGTCAACACAACCAATGACAGACATCCAGCAGCAGGTGACAGAAATAACAAACAATTGTCTAAATGTACTACGAGACATCCCCACCCACCTGACCAGGTACTGCATGCTCAGTGGAGATCAACAGCAAAACTGAGGCCATGTACACCAAATGTACACATCCGTGATTGCAGCTGCACACAACGTACCACACTTAGTAGTTGCATGGCCTTACCTACCGATGCCCCACACCACACCACAACTGGTACTGTGCCGTTAGTCAATATAAATGCTGAAGGTGCATGATGACAGTTGTAGAAAGGTTTTAACACTAGTGAGTATACATTAATTAAGAGAAGTACATAAATTAACTACAAGACACTAGCATGCTCAAGATAAAAGTAGTGTTACATTTAGTATGTGATTTACATAGTAGTACATTTACTGCAATGGTTTACTCAAGATAGAGAGGCTGATGTAAACGTATGGAAAAGCATTGCCTGTTCAACGCTGTGAAATTCGTACTGCCAGTATCAGATGCATTCTTACTGATGAAGGTGTACTGCTGATGTACATACATAGACCTTCAGTGTGTTTCAATACTAAAGATGCAGTAAGTATTCTTTGTAAGAAACAATGTAATTGCATGGATCAGGCCAAGCAACTTCTAAATATCATAGCACTACTGAGCCAACAATGACGTACTCTGTATCGGAGATGTATATAGGATAGATTTTCCTGTAGGCATTTACTGAGTATGTTGTACCTGATAAAGACAATTTCATTGCATCTGTGATGACTAACTTATTCAAATAGTAATACATTTACTATTGTTGCAATGAGTGATCTATGCCACTTATGGACACAGTGTAATTTTTTTAACAGTTGTTTCATACTCAGGCTGTATGCCTAGTGTTTGGGTTTGCCACACTTCTGTCACTGATGCTATCAAAGTGATAACTATGTTAATTGTGGTACAACAGGAATCAAGTAGGTATGGTGTAAATATAAACAGAATGTCTTTTAGTATTGATTTAACTCACAATGGGGTAAGTGTACTAGGACAGCAGGGGTTATTCTCTATCACTAACTCTGTCAGTTATAATCACACTAAGGTTTTGATGACTGTAATAATCAAGTTACACTGTTCATCTTCATGAGTTCATATTCACAGCCATTCTCCAGTAACTAGACAGTGTATGGTGTAACTGGGTGGGACACTGTGTTGCAAAGCTGCTACAGTGCCTAGCAGAGGGAGAGTATCTACTCATAAAGACAATTAACAATAAGGCGCATGACCAACAGTTATGTTAAATGGTCTGTTAATCACCCTGTAGGGGTTTAATGTTGAATGAGGCATAGCCGAGTGCCACATGTCGCTAGACAGTGATAAACTGACCATTAACATAATACCTGGGAGTGGCTTATTGCTATCATAATAAAACTGCTTTTTAAACAACATTAAACCATGTTCATCATATGGTTAGGCTCTACATGTATGTTAATAAAAACTAAACATAAGGCTGTTACAATGTTTACAGTCAATTAGAAAGCTGCATTTCTCAAACCCTTGTTATAATCAGAGATATTATACCTGTACAACTCCTTGGTTTTGCTGAACTTTATTGCTCAGGTGGCGCACCACATGTGGTGTGGTCTGGTGTGGGGCATCGGTAGGTAAGGCCATGCAACTACTAAGTGTGGTACGTTGTGTGCAGCTGCAATCAGGGATGTGTACGTTTAGAGTACATGGCCTCAGTTTTGCTGTTGATCTCCACTGAGCATGCAGTACCTGGTCAGGTGGGTGGGGATGTCTCGTAGTACATTTAGACAATTGTTTGTTATTTCTGTCACCTACAGCTGGATGTCTGTCATTGGTTGTGTTGACTTGGTCCTCCCCCATACTTGTATGTGTGTGTGTGTGTGTGTGTGTGTGTGTGTGGTGCTGGGGGGGGGTGAATTCGGAGTTAGGGTTTTCAACCCTAACAGCGAATTTCCTCACTTTTGTCGCTGTGGAACAACCCTAACTAATGCATTAAACTGAGTTTTTCCTCTTAATATATATATATA
The DNA here is from genome assembly GCA_016271365.2 of Neoceratodus forsteri. Lineage (NCBI taxonomy): Eukaryota > Metazoa > Chordata > Ceratodontiformes > Ceratodontidae > Neoceratodus > Neoceratodus forsteri. The sequence continues at coordinate 1,373,785,159 of CM057456.1, forward strand.
TATATATATATATATAAAATGCTGGCATGGTAACACCAGCGAAATTAGGGTTGGCCAGGCAGTTTAATGTTAAACCTCAGATTTTGCACTTTAATCATCATCATCAAAACTTTTTATTGTTCGATCATAATGGGTGAGCATCATGAACATTATGACACAGACAAGAATAAAAACATTATTGATATATGGATAGCAGATTTAATATGCTACTAAAGAATACAATTTTTTTCTGTAATACTATCACTCCTGAAGTGATAATACCACACTTCGAGAGTGATAATACATCGTTCACTTCCAATATTAGTATCGTTTGGGACTTGAATGATAGTATCACCAGCCAAGTTAAACAGCGCAAGCCCACAACTCCCCAAATCAGTAAACCTTTAAAACGTCACTCAACCATTGACGCTCACTAACGCAACTAATGATTGGCTGCTCTCTGTCTGTGGGCGGCCAAAACAGTTTTTAAAACATGGCGGTCATGTCTCGCTTAGTGAGAGTGCAGTGTCCATGGCAGTTCCCATTCTTGTTTTTAAAATGACTCATCTGGCTGATCCTGCACCCCCCAACAAAAAGAAGAACATTTTTTTTTACTGCCCTGTGTGTGTGTGTAAGCCAGCAGAGCAGAAAGAAATGGAGTGAGGCCATGTTCTATGTGGGCAAGCGGGTGAGGGAGAAACAGGCTGAGCAAGGCAGTGCTGCAGTCAGCTACGACTGAAACAATCCTTCATGGCAGCAGCCGACCACACACTAAAAAGACTTGGATCCATATATTAAAAAAAATATTGGATAGTTTAGAGTGTGTTACAGGTCAGAATACCATCTCGAGGTTCAGGAAATGTAGGAACCTCTCGAGCTTCGCTCTTGAGGTTCTTACATGTCCTGAACCTCTCAATGGTATTACTGACTGATAATACACTATAAACTATCCATTATTCTCTTTTTAAATACAGAAAAGACAAAAAAGACTACAGATAAGCCTATGTAGACTAAAGACAAAACATAATGCAATTCATTAAAACAGCCTCAATCCATCCCCCTAATTACTTATTTTAGAAGCCGACAAAGTACAGATAAAAAGGCTGTAATACATAAGCAATAAGACACAATGGGGTGTGCATTAGACAGTTCTAATGCACAGCTAGGGGGATGTAGTGAGTCACGAGGCCACAGGCCGAGTGCATCCAACCCCCTAGCTGTGCATTAGAACTGTCTGATGCACATCCCCGGAGTGGCTTATTGCACTTATAAAATGGGCCTGTGTATTCTAAATGGGGTTTCTAGTTTTAGCTGTACATTAGACACTTCTAATGCATGGCTAACAACCAGATTGCTTGAAATCATTTGCCCATTTTATAATAATTATTATGGGGCTGGCAGTACAGACTAGAGGTTAGAGTAATGAGCTGTGAACAGACTTGATACATCCAGCTGACCAGACCTGGGTTTGATTCTCACAACCTCCACTTGCACACTGTGTGACTCAGAGCAAGTCAATTAACTGCCCAGTGCTCCCAGGTCACCCCTGAAAACAGGCACTTGTGCCTAGTGGGCCTTACCCAGATACCAAAAATTAAAATAAATATATATATTTTTTTAATTTAGTTTGTTACTCACTGTAATCTAAAAAAATAAAACTTTTTTTTATCTTAACAACTGATGCTACAAAATTTGCAATTGTTGTAGCTTTTTCCACATTTCTTAGATGAAATAGAATGAAAGTGGGATCATACTGAACAAACCTGATGAGTATAAAGTAAGTGTATTTAATAAGTATTCACTATGCGATTTGGAGTACAGGGGGCAGCTCATGATCACATGATTTATTTTGTCTATATGTCCTTTGTTGCATATGCAGAATGAACTGTCATTTTTCTGGTTGGATATTCTAAATCTATTAAAATAAGTGTATATGGAAGAGATTAATTCAAATCTGGCCAAGGTTATACTTTTCTCTGCTCTGGTGTTATGGGCATCATTAAATATTCTTCTAAATAGTGCCCCATTTTATTTATTTATTTGTTTTTTGTACCAACTTTCGGCTTTTTTCATTTTGTATTCTTTCCATATCTTTATTTTTTGCATAAACAAAGCAATTTTGTTTAATCACCTCTTAATATTGTGGGGCAATGTTAATATTTCTATTATAATCAATCCATAGATGTTGAACATTTATATTTGATGTTATTTATTTTAGGAGTCCAATCATTTAGACCTTATATCTTTTTTGTCCCATCCCATTTTTTCATCGAAATATATCTTGGGAAGTTTATTATATGGGTTATTTATGAGTTCTAACCAATAGTTTATAAGGTCTATCTCTTTCATTAAATTAATTTCTAACCTGCCCAGTTCTGCCCTTACCATAGCATTAGGGACAGATTTTGGAACTTTGAGTAGTGATTTATAAAAATATGTAAGAGAATTTTCCAGGGTATTACAGGGCTCTGTTCCTCAAACGTCTGCGCCATACATAATTACTGGGTTAATTTTTCCTTCTCCAGCCACCACGGCTGGTAGAATTGTATTCCCCTAATATTTAAAACTGAATTTTAATAGAGCTTTGGTTATTAATTTTGCCTTGAAATATTGCTCTTTGAAATGTTTGTTGCATCAAGCATTGGATGATATTTTTATTCCAAGATATGTGTATTCTTTTACAGTTTCTACTCTTTTGTAATCTATTGTTAATAAATATTTATTCAGTTCTGGGGAAGTAGCTATTACCATATATTTAATTGTCTTTAAATTTATTTTTAACTCTAATCTCTTCCATTTTTTCTGTAAAGATGTCTATCTATTTTTGTAAGCCAATTCTGGAGAGCGAGGACAAAGCTATATTATCCGCATATGCGAGTGAATGTAATGTTGTTTTATTACTTAAAGGGGCATCCAGCTGAGGGGCATTATTATGTTCAAGTAATGAATTAATATAAATGTTAAATAATGCAGGGGCATGTAGACACTCCTGTTTAACTCCTCTGTTTGAGCAGAAGTAGTCTGTTAAGTTACTAAGTTACTATTACTATATCTAATTGCAGTTGAGGTGTTAGTATACAGTAAGTATAATGGCATTAATAAAGAATAGGGCATTTTTTTGTACTAAGATATCCCATAATGTCAGCCTATTTATTAAGTCAAATGCAGAGGAGAAATCGACATATAAAACCAAAAGTTTCATCTTCTGAATATGAACATATTTTTCTATAAGATGAGAAACAACAAAAACATTATGTATAGTTGAGTAAGCCCCTCTAAATCCTGCCTGTAATGGTGCAACTATTCCTTTTGTATCTACCCATTCCATTAACTTGCTAAGAATAATTCTGCTGAAGATTTTAGATGAAATGTCTAGTAGGCTAATAGACCTCAAGTTATTTGAATCATATAACAAGCCTTTTTTGTGTACAGGTACTTTAATATTGTTTGTCCATGCTTTAGGTATATATTTGAATTTTACACATAAATTAAAAATACATGTTAAAAGTGGAATCCAAAATTGACTATAGTTTTTGTAGATTTCTGGTGGGATTAGATCCGGGCCTGGGACCTTATCATTTTTTTAAGTTTGTTAGTAGCAATTTCAATGTCCTGTTCTGATAAAATTAAGGGGCAATTTTCACTTGTAATTTATTACAATTCAAGTAGGGGGTTTATGTCTACATCTTCACTAGATGAAAAATAGTTTTGAAGTATGTAACCCACATTCCTTTTGGGATATATGTAGAAAGTGAGGGCTGATAAGTATTTACCCCTTTTGTCATAAGCTTCCAAAAAGCATTATTGTTATTTGACTGGATTTCTGTATCCATTTCTTGCCAGCATTTATTTTGTGCATCCAATTTTTTAGTTTCAAGAAATTTTATATAATGTTTTCTGGTTTGATTTAAATGTGCAAAATTACTTTTAGACGGATATTTTTTGTCCACCTTAATAATCTGTTTAATTCTTGTTTTGCTTTTTTACACTATGTATCAAACCAGGATTCAATTTCTTTCATTTTATGTTTATCGCTACTAACATATATTTTATTTTTAATTTGTTCATGAATATCATTAATGTAATATTCTATTGTTTGAAGCTCTATTGTTTCAAGAACCAGGTCCATAGTGGAATTAGCTTCAAAGATGTCTACTATTAAAGAAGTATTAAGCTTCTCTCTAACTAGCCTATTTGTGCTTATTGTACCTAAAGTAACTGGGTGAATTAGGGATGTCTTCTCTCTTCTGTGTATTCTTTATCAATGACAATTGTCAGCTCAATTGGAGCGTGATCACTTTCTGATCTCATTTTAATAGATAAGTTACTAAAAATACTATAACTCTCTGGATCACAGAGAGCAAAATCAATCGTACTTTGGTCTTTATGTGAGAAATATATAGTGTTTCCTTCCAAATCCCCTGGGAGCCTACCATTTAGAATTAATGGAGTATTCATTTAAATTAACTTCTGTAGTTCCATGCCATTCTTGTTACATTTTTTGTCCTTGCTTATTCTTTTGTTGCAGTCATTCAAATTCATGAATGACTCCAGAATCTCTATGTTATCATAGTCAGATATTCTGGTGTTGAAGTCCTTGGCAGTTATTATAGTACTAAATGGATATTTTTTTTAAAAGCCAAATCAATATCTCTAGAGTGGTTTGTCCAAATATTATAATGTTCTAATGTTTGTTTGAATGGAGGTATGTATACATTGATAATAGTAAACAGTTGTTTATTCCATTTAATAAAAATAATAATATAATTTGGATAAATTTTGAAAATATACAGCTCAGAGATATTCTCACTTATTTTAACATAGGTAAGAAAATCACCCGATGGACTTCCATATTTTTTAACTCTAACTGCTGGAGAACAGCATGCCTGATATCCATTTAAATTCAGTTTCTTCGACCCAAGTTTCTTGGAACAAAATAATATCAGATTTGTTTATGTACTGTAGCCAATGTGCATCAGCAATCTTTCCCCAAATTCCAGCAACATTCCAGCTTATAAAATTTGCATGCTTTTCAGGAGTGCTGATTATATTACAAGTCTGTACACTGTGAGACATATTCATTTTGTCAATCATGTTAAACTTCACCTTTAATGGCTTTGTAACAGTTTAACAGATTTGCATGAAATTTGGCATGCTTTACGCAAAAAGCCATTCCATGCCACAGGTGTGGAAACTCATTTTGGGCAGTATGTGAGAAATGACAGCTGTACTGTTCATGAGGTGGTGTGAAAAAATGGGTATGTTGAAACTTTGATAGGGAGGCATATCAAACTTCCCAAAAGGAAGCAGGGAAGGCAGTAAGACAGGCAAATGCCCAAACCGAAGAAACACAAGCACAAACACTAAAATAAGGGGGCTAGACTTTTTACAGATACATTAGTGAAAGGATACAGTCCAGATGGGGTATTGCTAAGATCAAAGCAGATAAGGGGGAGTTTGTGGAGGGGAACGAGGGAAAAGCATCTATCCTAAATAGATACTTCTGCTCAGTATTTACTAAGGAGAAGGTAGGACAGGGCCCACAGCTCAGGACACAGGGGAGAGGGATGTGTGCACTAGTCCCTTCACAAAATAAAGTATTCTACATGAGCTCACTAAGCTCAGGGTGGATAAGGCAATGGGACCTGATGGCATACATCCCAGCATACTAAAGGAGCTAAAGGTAGAACTAGCAGAGCCATTATTAGAACTATTTATTGAGTCTCTGAGTACAGGAGAGGTCCCAGAAGACTGGAGAAGGGCTCCTGTGATCCTGTTCCACAAGAGTGGTAGCAGGGAGGAGGCAGGGAACTACAGACCAGTTAGTCTTACCTCAGTAGTGGGCAGGATTATGGAGGTACTCCTTAAGAAAAAGATAGTGCAGCACCTGGAATCCATAGGAGAACAGGATCCAAGACAGCATGGGTTTACAACAGGAAGGTCCTGTCAAACAAATGTAATAGATTTCTTTGACTGGGTAACCAGAGTGGTGGACCAAGGGGGTGCAGTTGAAGTCACCTACCTTGACTTCAGCAAATATTTCCATACTTTTCCACATAGAAGATTGATTAATAAGCTGGGCAGGCTTAGGGTGGGTCAGAAGTTGGTCAACTGGGTGGCAAACTGGTTGGTGGGCAGAAAACAGAGAGTGGTGGTAAATGGTATACAGTCAGAAGAGATGCAAGTCACAAGTGGGGTACCTCAGGGATCAGTCCCGGGGCCAGTCCTTTTCAATATCATTCTTCATCAGTGACATTGCAGATGGACTGGAAGGTAAGGTTTGTCTGTTTACAGATGACACCAAGATCTGCAACAGAGTAGATGATCCAGATGGGTTGGGCAGAATGAGAAGAGATCTGGATAAACTGGCAAAATGGTCAGAAAAGTGGCAACTGGGGTTTAATGTAAAGAAGTGCAAAATCATGCACTTAGGGAAGAGAAACCCTGATGCTACCTATAGGTTCAGAGAGGAGCTTCTGGCAATCACAAGAGAAGAAAGAGACTTGGGCATCATCATCACAGATTACCTGAAATCATCCAAGCTGACCACTAAAGCAGTATGTAAGGCTAGAGGGATGTTGGGGTGTATTAGTAGGGGTATCGCAAGTCATAAGAGGGAGGTAATAATCCTGCTTTACAAGACACTGATTAGGCCTCATCTGGAGTACTGCGTGCAGTACTGGAGGCCGCACCTGTACAAGAACATTAACAAAATGGAGGCAGTCCAGAGAAGGGCAACCAAAATGGAGCAGGGACTGCATCAGAAAACATATGAGGACAGATTAACGGAGCTCAATATGTACACTCTAAAGCAAAGGAGAGAGAGAGGTGATAAGATTGAAACATTCAAACATCTTAAGGGCATTAACAATGTGAAAGAGTCTAACATGTTTCAGTATAAGAAAAATAGCAGGACAGGAGGACATAGAATGAGATTAGAGGGAGGCCAATTAAGGGGTAATGTGAGGAATTTCTTTTTCACAGAAAGGGTGGTGGATGCATGGAATGGCCTACCTCAGGAAGTGGTGGATATGAATGCAGTGCAGAGCTTCAAACAGGCATGGGATAGGCATAAGGGAGCAATACAGATGAGTATGAATAGATAGGCCATTGACAGAGTAAAGGCCTATGGCACATTCATAAGGTAGACAAAATGGTCAGACTGGATGGGCCTTGCGGTCCTTATCTGCTGTCAACTTCTATGTTTCTATGTAAAATTAGAAAGATGCGATGAAGTACCCCCAGTATATGTCAGATGAGTAAAAAAACATAGAATTCAGGGATAAACTAAATAAACTCAAAACTAACAAATAAGCAGGACCTACTCTCATACAGTACACCCATATATGGTAAAAGAACTATCTCAACTTAGTAGGGCCACTGATCAAACTATTTACTACCTCCGTTTGGACTGGAGACATTCCAGTGGACTGGCATAGGGCATTTGTGATGCCAATTCATAAGAAGGAGATGTAACCAAAATGGAAAATTATAGACAGATATGTTTGACTTCAGTCATGGGAAAGTTAATATAAGACAGTCTAGAAAAGGAATGAGGAAAAAATGGCCTAAAATGCACCAATGAATATGGTTTGTCAAACAAATAGATCAGAAAATAACTCAATCAATGTTATACACCTCGATTACAAAAAGGCATTTAAAAAACAGCTGATGCCTTTGAAAAAACTTTGGAAAACATAATAGCTGGTCACAATTCTGCTTGTATTTCACATATTGTCTATAGATTTCTCCTCTTCATTATTTATTACTGAAGAAATTCCCACAAAAACAGGATCTTTATCCCTTAGCGCTCATCTGCCCCTATAACTTACTCCCTACTTGGTATCATAATGTTCTGTTGTGACATCACAGTCTGTTGCTATGGGAATAACTGTGATGTCACAAGCACAGTATTATGGCATAAGGTTGGGAAGAAGCAAAAGGAGCTGATGAACCATCAGGGAACAACTCTTCTGTTTTCTTGTGTCTGACCTCAGTAATAAATAATGGTGATAAGAAATACGGAGATAATGAGAAATACAAGCAGTGTTGTGTCCAAATATTATGCTCTTCGAAGTTTTTCTTGAGGTATTGGTGGCTCTTTAAGCAATAAGGCACAACAGGGTGTGCGTTGTCATGGGATAATGGCACACCTAGGGTGGATTGAAGCACGAGGCCGAAGGCCAAGTGCTTCTGCCACTCTAGGTGCGCTGTTATCACACCATGATGCACACCCTGGAGTACCTTATTGTGATTATAATATGGCTATGAACATTTTTACATGAATTTAATGATTAAGCAATAAACAGACACAAAAAATCTGAAGATCTGACTTTATTGCAATTAAATGTGGCCATAACATTGAGATAGAGTAGTCCCTTACAGAACTAGTCTGCATCACTTCACATTGTTTGCATTTCCTTTTTCTTTCTTTTAGCATTTAAAAACAATATGTAACAGAAGCAAAAAATCTGAAGGCTTAACTGTACTGCAATTAAATTTAGCCATTACAAGTGGAGATACTGTAGTCCGTTGTCATGCCTTTGACTGCCTTTCTTTTTACATACATTAAAAAGAAGCAACAAACCTGAACGTCTAACTGCATTGCAATAAAATTTAACCACATTTAACCACATTTACTGTACTCCCTTGCATTGCTATCCTGCATCATTTGTTTATTTATTTCATTTTATTGTTAGATATATTAAATGTGACTTAAGTTGCTTTGCAGTACTTATGCTGGTGATGGGTTGTTGGAAAATAATGTCAATCTCTTGGACACAAGCAGGTTGACTGTCTGAATCCTGTTGAAACAGATTAATACTTTATCACCAAACCAGTCAAAGGCACATCTGTGGGCCATGCGCTTTCAACCTTGAAAATTTCAGACCAAAATTCTAAACCATCTGGGTGCCAGATGATGACAAAAAAAAAAAACAGCAAAAAATGGTGATTTATTTAACTTTTTTCGCTATCTGGATCAGAACTTGGCATGTCAAGAGATTTACTCCTCGAGGCTGTGCATGCAGAATTTCATGCAAAACCATTAAACAGTTACAAAGATATTAAAGTGCAAAATATCCAAGAAAGTGATGTAAGATGCTTGTCTTGGGTTTGCATTCAAAAGATGTAATGTTTACTATGTATGGAATAAAATAATACAAATCTCTGCTCAGTTCTACTGGCAGAATGTTCACCTCCACTATCACGCAACAGAAGGCCTTAGAGGAACCAGGGCTTTTGTTTTATCTGTAGCAGGTTAAACAACACAGATTTTCCCAGTAAGCAGGTGAGGATAGGAGGGGGATTTTTCATGGTCAACAAAGAAACATGTACGTACTGTAGTACTTAATTTTTTAAGGTGTGTGTGTATATACTGTATATGTGTGTGTGTGTGTGTGTGTGTGTAGAGGATCAGGAGGGCAAATAACATTTAATTATTATGCTTTTAAATGTAAGTTAGATTTATTTTTAGGGCCTAGTTGAAAGTTTTTAGTGAGTGAAGGTGACAGTCACATTTGTGATGACAGTCAGATATGTTTGGTACAGTTCATATGTGAAGAGGCCTTCTTCCAGTGCTGTCACAGTGGGACAACAGCACTGGGTTCCGAGTTCCTCAGCTAATCAGATTACTGATTTTTTATAGCCATATTATAATTGACATTATGAACTGACTCCCAAAAATGGAGGAAGATGATTGGCCAAAAGGTCTTTGAAGCCATGATGATATTGGGCTATATACTCATGGCTTAAAAAAACATTTGACCACCGGCCTCCTCACTGTTTCCAAAATGCATCCTCTCTTGTTTGTTGGGTTCCTACACAAACACCACTGTGACCCTGCTCATAGCAAAAAAATTATTTTTTGGCAGGCTCAGTTAGATTGCTTAGATTTATTGCTACAGTGCAATCCCCTACATTTTTTAAATGAAGTGCTGCTGCATCATAACTCAAAGTGGCACACTGCAGAATCCCCCACGACCACTCCCCTCTCGCACAGGATATTGCATGCTCATTTCAAAATGGGCAAAGGTCAGACTCATCTTTAGAGCCCCCACCAATCAGTACAATACAACAGCCACTCACAGCAGACTGCTGCACACCATTCAAGACCCTGCTTCCACAAGCTGCATTGCTGCCGATCGCGACATCTGCAAAAGAAAAAAAAAATCCATATATGCAACCTGGCCGGCTGCCAGCTGCTACATATGGACAGCAGTGTACAGAAAGAGAAGCTGGAAAGTCACCTAAGTAGTGTGTTTGTTAAAGGAAAAAAAAACGCTCTAAGTCACAGCATTTCAAAACCCATCGAGGTACAAAATGAAGGACCAGAAAGAACCAACTGCATACATAATCTTTTCAGGCACTTCCATTACAAGAACACCATGGCCACACATCGGATCCTCTAAGGGCTCACATAAATATCTGAAGAACTACAGAGCCAAACAAAAAAAATATATACATATACAACTTACTCCAAATATGAAGACAGGCAGGGAGTCCACAGTTCACATCAGGGAGTGGTGATGGCAGAGTTCACACAATCACAAGAGTTTCACCTTGCTAGAAGTTCCCATTGCAACAGTGCCACCTTCTGTGCACAACCATTGAAGAACTATTTTCTTAAAAGGTATTCCTCCAATACACCCAAAAAATAATTATTTAAGATTTTAAAAGATTTCTTTTTAATTTGTTTACTCATAAAGCTTTTAAGACAGTTCATAATAGTAATAATGCACTCCAGGGTTTGGTATATCATGGGATAGTATCACTTCTTTGGTGTTGGATGCACTCAGCCTGTGACCTTGTGCCAAATTACCCAAGGCATGATGATATCCCATGATATACCACACCCTGTTGTGCATTATTGCTTAATTATACTCCATGAACCTTGTCATCGAGGCACAGGTCAGGAAGCATAGGAAAACCAAGAGCAGTTTCAAAATCCACAAATAGAGTTTTATTTTTCTCAATAACAGCAAAATAAGGAATACAAATTATTTATTATAGCTATTTACAAAGGCAATGCAAACAGAGAAAACAGTCATTCTGAGGATATCTCTTAATTCTAAGTTTCAGTCTCTCATTCTCCTTGTCTTGCTAGCAAAAGCATTGCTGCTTTTTGTAAGTCTTTGTCTGGGAACTTGTTAAGAGAGCCTGCTTCTCACAGAATGTTCTTGAAAATGTCATTCTTTGCAGGTGCAAAAAAACAGTACATGGCATCCCAGAACTGACCTGTTGTTCACAGCTATGCAAAGGGCTTTAAAAATGGCATCTCATGTTAACCCCTTCAGTTCCTCATAGCTTTTTGCAATCATTTGAACAGAAAAACCATACTAAAGGAAAGGTTGAGCAACATGGTTTCATGGGGGGGGAGATCATGTCAGACAAATCTGATTGACTTCTTTGACTGTGTCACTAAGACAGTAGACAGGGGCCAAGTGGTAGACATACTCTGTCCTGATTTCAGCAAGGCCTTTGACTCTGTGCCCCACAAAAGGTTGATCAGGAAGTTGGTGGATCTTGAAGTTGGGGGAAATATGGCCAGATGGGTGGAAAACTGGCTGAGGGGTAGAACCCAGAGTGTGATTGTGGGGGGAGAGTTATCTTGCACCAGAGAGGTAACCAGTGGAGTCTCACAGGGCTCAGTGCTGGGGCTGGTGTTGTTCAATGTCTGCATCAATGACATTGGGGATGGCATTAAGGGCAAAATGTGCCTATTCATGGATGACACCAAGCTCTGTGGGAAAGTGGCTACAGCTGAAGGGATACAGGACCTACAGGAAGATCTGAAAAAGCTGGGGAGGTGATCCAGGATCTGGCAGCTTGGTTTCAATGCCAAGAAATGCAAAGTTATGCATATTGGAGCCAAGAATCCCAGGACAGAGTACTATCTGGGTGGAGTCTGAGTATCTGCATCAGAGAAGGAGAAGGACCTGGGAGTGATGATCACTAGTGACCTGAAGCACTCCACACAGTGCAAGAAAGTAGCAGCAAAGGCAAACAAGATACTGGGATGCATATCTAGGGGGATCAGTAGTAGGAGAGAGGAGGTTATACTGCCCTTGTACAGGTTACTGGTAAGGCCTCATCCAGAGTATGGAGTTCAGTATTGGTGCCCACATCTCCAAAAGGACATTAACCTGCTGGAGAAGGTCCAGAGGAGGGCTACAAAGATGATTGCTGGTCAGCAGGGCAAGGCATACAAGGAGAGGTTGAGGGCACTGAACATGTACTCCCTGGAAGACAGGAGAGAGAGCGGGTACATGATTGGGACCTTCAAGTACTTAAAAGGGATAAATAAGATTGATAAGGATAGTCTCTTTAAGCTGAGTGGCAACCATAACATGAGGGGCACATTCTTAAGCTAGAGGGTGAGAGGTTTAGGAGGGAGGTCAGGAAGCACTTCTTCACAGAGAGGGTGGTGGACACTAGGAATGCACTGCCAGAAGAGGCCATCTCATTGAAGACAGTGGGCAACTTTAAGAGAGGCTGGGATAGGCATAGGTGAAAGGTAAGGAGCATGGGTAGTGAGGATGGGAGGAGTGGGGAGGGAGGGCAGGGACAGTAGCTCAGGCTGTGGACCCTGCAATACAAGCAGGCTTGATAGACCAAGTGGCCTTCTTCTGCTGGCTTCTTTGTTTGTTTGCATGTAAAGCTTATACAGTTTTAAAGAAAGGGATCCCAGTTTCACATACAGTTTTTCACAGAGATTCACATATATTTTTTTATAACTGCAGATATGCAAGGGGGAAGAACAGACAGAAATAGCAAGGGAAGGCAGAGAGATAGTGAGAAGCAGAGAACTGTGAAACCATCAGAGTGATCAGTTCCTAGGTCTCACAAGAAAATCTGGTTGTGCAACCGGACAGAGAAGAGACAGAAAAGGGGAGGATAGAACAGACCCTTGTGTTTAATCTATTTCTGCATAACAAATTGACAGGGTCTTGTTCAACCCTGTCACATACCCCCTCTTTAAGAGGGAACCTGTTTTAAAAAAATTGGTTTCCAAAATTTTCTTTGAAGACTCTTTTAACATTATCTGATCATCTTTACAATTCTCAGCAAATGCAGCATAGCAAACAGAGACATTTCAACTCACATTTTTTCTACCTTCAGAATTCTCAGTTCCTAATCCATATCTTGACAGAAAATCAGCATTGACATTTTCTTTCCCAGATTTGTGCATCACTTTAAATTTAAATGGCTGTAGTGTCAGGTACCACTGTGTGATTCTAGAATTTTTATCCTTCTTTGGTTAAGCCAACAGAGAGGATTGTAATCTATTACAAGTACAAATTCAGCTCCTGGTAAATAAAACTTAAGGAACTCCATGGCCCACTTTGCTGAAGGCATTCCTTTTCAATGGTGGAGTATCTATTTTCTCTCTGTCGTGCAATTTCCTACTTATGTACAGAATAGGATGTTCTTTCCCATCTATGTGCTTACTCAAGACTGCACCTAGGCCTACTGTATGTCTGATGTTTCAGTCTGTTACAGAAATTGCTTCTCAAATTCTGGGCTTCTTAAAATGGGCTGAACATAATGCAGCCTTAATGGCCCAAAAAGCCTGGTCACACTCTGGGGTCCATTTCAAATTATTCAGGAACCATTTCTTTGTGAATTCAGTGAGGGGAGTAGCTAACCTGGCAAAGCTGGGAACAAATCTCTGATAATAACCAGCCAGCCCTAAAAAAAAGATCTGACATGTTTTTTTGGTTTTGTGGACAGGCTGTTAGCTACAGCTTTTATCTTGGAAACCTCTGGCTTGACTTCTCCATTTCCCAAAACATATCCCAAATATCTGGTTTCCTGTATGCACTATGCACACTTGGTAGGATTAATTGTCAGACCTGCCCTTTTGATCAACTGAATAACTGTTCATAGGTGTTCCATGTGTCCTTTTCCAGTCTGGACTGTACAACACAACATCATCCAGCACAATAACCAGTGCGAGGGGATAAAATTACATCCATATAGTGCTGGAATGTAGTGGATGTGTCATGTAAACCAACTGACACAGTGGTGAACTGATAGAATCCTATAGGAGTGGCAAATGTAGTTTTGTCTCTGGATTCTTCAGCTAAGGGGATTTGCCAGTAACCCTTGGTGAGATCAAGGGTACTGATATACTTGGCACTCCCCACCCTGTCCACCAAATCATCTATTTTGGGCATAGGATAACTCAAATTCTGACACTTGATTAAGTTTCCTAAAATCAAGATAGATTCTTACATCCCCTTCTTTTTTATTTACAGTCACCACTGGTGATGACCAAGCACTTCTTGCCTCTTCTATGATTCCCAGTTCTTTCATTTTCTTAACCACGTTTACTCTTAACCACTCTGGTAATCTGTATGTCTTTTGTCTAATAGGGTGAGCATTCCTTGTCACTATTAGGTACTTGACCCCTTTTGCTCAGCCTGGTACTGTGGTAAAAGTACTGTTAAATGTCTTTAGCAAGTTACAAATTTCTAGTTTGTTTGGAGTTTAATGAAACGTTCACCTTTACAGCATCGTTAGTTACAGTTTGTTCCCATCACTGCATCTCTTCTTTTCTCTGCTGCTCCTCTTCTTTTTTTGTATAGCCCACCTTTGGAAAAAGGCAGTCAGGCTATCAGGTTCTGTCACTGTGTGTTCTTTTTTTTCCATCTCTGGTTCTGGCTGGACAGTCTCAGTTTGGACTTTTGATACTGCTTCTAGTTTGCCTGCCATTCTTCTGGTAATGAGTTCTGGGCTTGCTGCTGCAGAATCCATATCTTTCTGCTATGCTTCCCTGGTATGAGGTCTAGTACCAATGCACAAAACTCCTAGCTTAGAGTATGCATGGTGTAAATCCCACTTAGGCTGACATCATCTGTCATCGAGTCACAGGCCGGGAAACATACGAAAATCAGGAGCAGTTTCAAAATTCAAAAATAGTGTTTTATTTTTCTTAATAACGGCAAAATAAAAAATAAAAATTATTCAGTATAACTATTTTCAAAGGCAGTACAAACAAAGAAAAAAGTCCTTCTTCTGAGGCTATCTCTTAATTCCAAGTTTCAGTCTCTCATTCTCCTTGTCTCTCTACCAGACTCATTGTGGCTCTTTTTATAAGTCTTTGTTTGGGAACTTGTTAAGAGAGCCTGCTTCTCACAGAATGTTCTTGTAAGTTTCATTCCTTGCAGGTGCAACAAAACAGTACATGGCATCCCAGAACTGATCTCTTGTTCACAGCTCTGCAAAGAGCTTTAAAAACCATATCTCATGTTAGCTCCTTGAGTTCCAAATAGCTTTTTGCAATCATTTCTACAGTAAAACTATGTATAGTTTTAAACAAAGGGATGCCTATCTCACATAGTTTTACACAGAGATTCACATATATTTTTTATAACTGCAGATATGCAAGGGGGAAGAACAGACAGAAATAGCAAGGGAAGGCAAAGTGATAGCAAGAGGCAGAGAATTGCAAAAACCATCAGAGTGATCAGTTCCAAAGTGTTACTAGAAATTTTGGTTGCACAACCAGACAGAGAAGAGACATAAAAGGAGAGGATAGAACAGACCCTTGAGGTTTGAACTCTTTCTGTATAACAAATGGGGCCAGGCCTTATTCAACCCTGTCACAAACCTGTAGTTGATAAACTACCTAAAGTAAATGTTGATATTCTACTAGTAAACTGGATAAAAAGATGAGTGACAAATAGTACTCAGAAAGTCAGAATAAACAAAACACTACCCAAGGTGGGCTCAGTGTAAAGTGGGGTCCCCCCAAGGATCAGACATTGGCCTTGCTCTCTTCTCAATATCTGTGACAGATATAGGTAATGATGTTAAAAGATGCATTACCAAATTTGCAGATGACACCAATCTAAGTGGAACTGCAGAGAGAATCATTGATTGTCTACTGCATGAGAATGATTTAAACACGGTAGGAGTTTGGGCCATTAAAACAGAATGTCATTCAGTGAAGGAAAAATGTCCTAATGCACTCTAGGACTAATAAACCTAATCCCAAATATATATTAAATGGTATAAAAAAAAACCAAAAAGTTTGAAAATGAGAGAGATTTAAGGGTTGTTTGTATTAATAAAAAATGTCCAGTGAACTCTATAAAAAGCTAGCAAAGAAGGCCAACAGAATTCTGAATGCCATTTTGGAATCATTTATCTGGAGATCACATCAGGTTACAATCCTCCTATAAAGATCCCACATAAAATCTCAGTTTGATTTTTGTTCCCCACTTCAGAGCCCCCACCATGGACATAGCATTAACCTATAGGAAAGATCACAACAGAAAGACACTAAAATCATCCTTGATAGAGCAATATGTAAGCAAAAAGACACAATGGGGTTGTTAAGATAGAGTGTCTTATTACGCTTATAAAATGGGCTACATTTTTTTAATTTTTAAAGTTAGAAAAATCATGTTAGATTTAGAAAAGTTAGTTTAATTTTATGAGAATTTTTGATAAAATAGTCCTTCCACCTGTTAGAAAATGACATCATGCATGTGCTGTACAAACAGTGGAAAGAGATGGGGACTTAGAGAAATGACTGTGCAAGACCAGGAGAAAAGCTTCTCTGTGGGTAAAGCATTAATTTTTAAGGTTTAGGATTACTTTCCTGTGATAATCCACCCGCCCCCTCCCCATCTGGCATCCTATGGGTCAAACTATAAGTATAAGGTGTTTTCATGGTTACAGTCTGTCAGTCTGTCAGCTGTGATCAGCTGTGCCTTAGCCCCTCTGCCAATGGTGACGGCAGAAGCTGACCAAGAATTCTCACCATGAAAAGAAAGTTTATATCACTGTATTTTAAGATTAAAACATTTGAGTTTGCACATGAGGAGATGGGAGCACATTCAGCACTGGAGATGGATGGATGGAGGAGAGGTTCTGCAGACTGTGGTAGTGCTAGCGTGATCAGCAGCTCAAAAAAAAAGTAAATACATGCAACCTCATTACCTGTGTGGCCATAATAATGAACTAGCAATCAAACACTATCAAAAGGAGAGCAGGTAGTATTACTTCACATAGAGAGTTGTGGATATCTGAAACAGTTTGTCTGACTGAGTGGTATATTTGAAATCTGTGGACATTTTTAAAAGGAACCCAGACAAACATGTTAAATAAATACATGCAGTACAGATCTTATGAAGACTGGCTTATGGTACTGAACATGTACTCGTTGGAGACCAGAAGGGAGAGGAGTAATAAGACAGCAATCTTCAAGTTCCTGAAAGGAATGAACTAGATAACTGAGAGGAAATATTCAACAAGAATAGAACATCTAGAACATGGAGACATGAGTGGAAACTGGCGGGAGTGAAATTCAGGAGAGATGTGAGGATGTCCTTTTTATGGAAACACGATGGAGCCATGAGTGGTGGAGCCATGGGACAACTGGCCAGACATGGTAGTGAGCACCAAGACTATTAATAACTTTAAACACAATTGGAACAGAGTTACGTGCTTAAGAGTGACATACAGGGGTAGCAGCAAGGCAGGAAACATGTAAAAGGTGGTAGTGTGGACATAAACCCTGAACAGATATTAGGTCTGGTGGAGTAGGATAGGGTATTATGGGCAAACTAGATAGGCCAATTGTCTTCTTCTGCCATTAGCTTCTTTCTATGTTGGATGAAGTAATACAAAGCTATTACCGCTGACAAGTGGGAGAGGGTTAAAATGGGCAATTGCCTTCTTCCATCTTAAATCCAAGTATAGTTCCAAGTAAAGGGGACAGTTGTCTACGCAGAGACCACAGTAATGATCGCATCAACTTTAGAAACTGAGTTCCAAGCTGTAGCTGAAGATTGTTCAATTGAGGAAAACTGTGGATTGCCCTTGTAATGGGAGACCTCCTACCAGTGCTTCCCATTTCTTATGCATGAGTTATTAAATCATTTTGCAGATTGTAAAATCTTTGTGGTGTGGCAGATCTAGAGAGGAGGAGAGATGACTTGCTGGCAGAATGCTCAAGATGGTCTGCAGTAATATAAGGCCCACCTGCATCATTTGAAGGAGAGGTTTATAGGAGAAAACAGCCTGCCTTCCACCTTACCCCCTTCCAGGTCAGAGATGGAAAGTCCCCTATCTCATACAAAGAGTCAGAGGTTGCACAAGGCAAAATGTCAAAATGTCTTAATGTATTTAAAGGACCCAGATGCTTCTAGTCAAAAAGGCAAAGCAGGACTCAGGGAGAGAGAGAGAATGCCTGAATTTCCCAGAAGCAGCATCAGGTCTCTTCCTTTTAAGCCCTTCCTGAAATAGTGTCCAAGGGAGTTAACTGCTTAAAACAGTTTAGATAAAATAGACTATATGGTAATCTGTTAAAATGTCCCCCCAGTCCATACTTGCATGTTTCCAGCAAGGCATCTGAAACAGAGTGCTGATGGGTAATTAAAGGCTTCTCCTGCACTGCAATACTCATAGACAGTATGTCCTTTGAAGAGGCTATTTTTCCTCTGTGGAAAAACTGTCAAGGGATTTACAGAATGAGCTGGCTAGGGTAGAAATAAGCTTCACTGCACAGGTCTTGCAGCAGGATACCACAGAACAGCATTGCTTCTTGCTGCTCCTGTTTTAGCATCATTGACCATCTGAAAACGTGCTGACAGAAGTGTTTGACCACATTCTGACCATGCTGACAAGCCACTATGGGCCCAAGTAACAGAAAGAAGCAAGCTGCAAACCTATCCTATCAAAGCAACTATTCTCTCTTAGGCGAGGAAAATGTGGTCTGAATCAAAGAACATAGGGTTACAAAATCCCAAAGCTGCAGATGGACAGAAGAGAAGATAGCTCCCCTGCTGTGAGACAGAGAAAAAACTGTGAATCCTGGGAACAAGCAAGTCCTTTTCGGAACTGTTCACTGACTCTCTGTCCACTGTGAGGAATGGTTATCTATTCCATCTAGAGTCAAGGCAATTTTCAGTTCAGTTTTTCTTGTTTATCAGATTGAGAGAAATATTCATTTAGGATTGCGACCAAAATAAACAACACGACTGGCAAGAGATATACAGAATTTTTAAGTATTTTACAAATAAGCATATCATCAATCAAAAGCAGTGACTTTCATTTCAAAACAAATACAAGTTCCAGGCAGGAGTGGGTGAAGAGAACACTGATACAGAAACTGTGGTGTAGCTTTTGGGAAATTAAAATAGCAATAGCCAAGTAACACGAAGGTTATAACAAGTTCAATAAAAAGAATACGTTCGCTTACATCACTTATAAGGTTGGTGCATTATGACCCAGAGCTTTATATGCTGATAAGAACCAGCATGACAAGTACCTATTTGATAGAGAAAGCCAGTTAAGATAGTGGGCTCAATTTTCAAAGCCCCTGATTGCCACAAGGCCCGGGTGCACTGAAGATGTGGCACACGGGGCTTGAGGCAATCACCTGGCTGGTGATTGAGAGTTTCAACCCACATGCCAGGTGCCACAAGTTAGACCAACTTTTTCTGGTCTAACCTGTGGCATTCATGGGGGCTGTTCTTATGGAGCTTGTACAAGATATTTGGCACAAGCTGCCATAAAACATAGAAACTGTTGCAACTGTGCCTCAAATTCGAGAACTGGGTACAGTTGCAGCAAAAGGGGTTCAGCACACCACCAGAACCTAAATGTCATGGTGCTGGGCTTGGTGCCAGCCCTGAGCCACACTTTGAAAATGGATCCCAGTGTTATGAATGACAGTGATTCCAAAAATATAAACCTGTTATGAATTTATTCAAGTTGAGATTCAGAGGCCCTAATGAGGCAAGTAGAGTACTAGTAGAAGAGGTGAGAGAAATAGAAAAGAGGTTAACAGTTGTTTTACAAACAGATAAAGATGAGATTCTTTTTTGTAATAAAAAAACAAGTAGTCAAGTTTTTGAATGAAGAAGGAAATATGCACAGTAGAAGAAAGAGGACTCTCAAGAAAAATACAAGTAGAAAACTATGAGTAGAAAAGAAAAAAACTGTTTGTGAATTGATTTATTTTGTAGCACAGACTAGTAGAATACAAATCAGGCCATAACAGCTGGGTCTATAGGTGCACCAAATTTAATGGCTGGAAAATCATATGTCAATGTTCAATCCTGAGAAAGGCTGAGTGCATGAAAAAAATGTGAGCTTTTTAGCTGTTATGGAAGCACCACATTTTGTGAAAAATTGGGTCAGTTGACTATGAGCCAGGACCCATTTTATAATCAATGTTGCTAAGCTCCTTAAATAACTAGTGTACTGCCTAAAACTAATATAGTTTTTAAAAACTGTTTACCATTACCTTTTACATCTAAGGTATTTTTTTTCTTTTCCCTTTGGTTAATTTAAACATTGTTTTCTGATGTTAGTAGGTGGCAGCTGACATATGCACCACTATTCCTCCCACCACCCCCCCCACCCCCACACACACCAAATTATCGGATTGTGACCCCACTGACTGTAACATCACTGCTGCTTAGAGCAGCCACCAGTAGCTGCCAGGTCAGTTATCCGTGATGTCACAGTCAGTGAGATCACAATGCTGATGATTTAGTGGGGGGCGGGGAATAAAGACAGATATGCCAGCTGCCAAGCTGAGAGCTGTTCCATGCATCTAAAACAATATTATCACATATGAGATTTTCTAGTGATTCCTCAAATGATCTAAAGAAAAAATAAAATACTTCAGAAATAAAAAGGTAGAACTTACCACTTCTCTGAATTTGTATTATTTTCCTCTCTGCCTGTTTTGGTTCCAGTAGCTCTTTAAGTAGCTCTGATTCAAAGATTATTCTAAACACCAAAACAAACATAGTGGACACACCCTCCACATACTCAATTCCCAGTCACAGCCATTTGACCAGGTAGCCTCCTTCAGATACCTCGGCATTGACACAGTACTTAACTTCCATGAACACATAGACCACCTCTGTACTGCTATCAATGCAAGAATTGGCATACTCTGCAGAGTCAAGCACTGCCTCACCCTGAATGTCCTCTGTCTAGTGGTCTTCTCCTCCATTCTAGCTCTTATTGACTATGGCATCCTATTCTATGGTGATGCTGACAGCATGTCCCTCCAGAGAGCTTGGATTGTCCTCAATAAGGCCTGCCGCCTTGTCCTTGGCTGTAACCGCATGATGCACATCTGCATCCTCTACCAGCTGACCAACTGGCTCAACTTCGATAGCAGGCTCACTTACCATACCTGCCTGTTGGCTAAAAAGATCTCCGCAGTGTTGTCCTCCTCAGGACTCTCTGTCCTAGTGAAATCGGCTCCCCTTTCTAGAGCCACCCGCAGCTCCACTAAATCTCCTCTCCTTAGTCCCCACTTCAGAACCTCACTTGGCCAAAGAACTTTCTGCTACAGAGCCCCTCTCTGAATGAATGACACCCCTCACTCCATAACCTCCGAATGAAAGCTCGGCCAGTTTAAAACCCTCCTCAAGACTTACCTTCAGGCCACAAATGTCTGTGACTGTCCTTAGGCCCACCCCCTCTCAACAAAGAATCTCCTCCTGCACTCCATCCTCTGCTTCTGCACTACTGCATTAAGAATGTCGCCACTATCTCACCCCTGGCCGATAGTAGTCTGTATGCCCTGAATCATTGATAGTAACCACCAATTTAAACCATTGTTTCTTCTCCTGAAACTCAACTGTATTGTTATCTTTGTTGTATAAACTGTTTATTCCTGTTGTGTATTTGTTTTATGATGTGGAGCCTTTGTAAATGAGTCACTGACTC
This sequence comes from Neoceratodus forsteri, assembly GCA_016271365.2. Classification (NCBI taxonomy): domain Eukaryota; kingdom Metazoa; phylum Chordata; order Ceratodontiformes; family Ceratodontidae; genus Neoceratodus; species Neoceratodus forsteri. The sequence continues at coordinate 1,373,806,846 of CM057456.1, forward strand.
AAAGGTTGCATTTCTGAAATTTTCAATAAATTAATAAATAAAATAAATAAACAAGAACATGGCATGAAATCAAAGACAATGGGAAACTTAAGATGGTACTGTAGGTTCAAGATTCTTTTTCCCCTACCCTCACATGCACCTTGCTTTCTCTCATTTTCTCTAACCTTGGCATTCACCCCTTGCTTTTTTCTAACACCACCACATCACCTCAGTTCAATCCTGTCTAAAGTAATCATCTTCTAGCAGCATTTCAAGCTGTCTTCTCTACTGCCCCACCATCATCCCTTCTAATTTATTCCAATCATGCTTTTCCACCGGGCACTAGCTTTTGTTTTGTTCCCAGGTATAGTCAAGGGCCCTACCCCCTTGGCTGTCACTCAGCCTGAGCCATTAGCTGTAACCAAACCATGCCCTTTATTCTCCCTTGCATGGTGGGTTATAACAGTCCTCACATGTGGCCAGATTACAAAGCATCCTCTCTGAGTTTCCCAGGCTTCCCTGACTATACTATCAGCTCCCTTTTCTATTAGTATGATTTTGCCTGTATAAATGGTCTGTCCCCTGCAACTCATACCCTCTCCTAACAATCAATTGCCTTTGTTCTCATGCAATATGCATCACAGCAAGAAAGAGCGTTCTGCTGCAAGAAATACAGTAACTTGAAAAAAACTTATCCTGTTATTACTCATATGCTCTTGTAATATAGAAGGGAACCCCGGTCCTCCAATCCACCTAGCATCCCCCTCAGACTTTGCTGACACCTCAGGATTAAAGATGACCCTGATTAACGTGTGGAGCCTGATCAGCAAACTAGATCAATTAAGAGTCTGGGTCACCCACACTAACCCAGATCTGATAATAATCATTGAATCCTGGCTGAGGAGCACAATCTCTGATCAGCAGATTTCACTCCACTCCTACAACTTCTTCAGAGGGGTAGGTCCACAATGGTGGGGGGGGGGGTCATCTATGCAAAAGACACCTTAAACATCACTGTCATCAACACCATGTCCAAACCCAAAGAATTTGAGTACATGGCCATTAAAATTAAATTATCCTCAGCAGAAGCTTTCAATATCATAGGTTTTTATAAGCCCCCTCAGGTGGTTTTGAGCTACTCTCAACCCTCAAAAGATTTATCACTCCCACTAGCAATGAGGTGATCATTCTAGAAGATCTCTACATCAATTGGCTCTCAACTAAGCATGTTTCCTAAAAGAACTCTGTGATGAGCTTGGACCATCCCAGCTCATTAGGGAGCTAACCCAGCTAAACTCCAAGAACCCCAGAAATAGCTCCATTCTGGATGTAATTATCATGAACCGTCCTCATAAAATCCTGCATTCAGCCATATTCCTCAATGATCTGAGTGATCATAACATCGTAGTTTGTACCCGCATCCAAGATAAGGGCCCCTCCTCCTCTAAATTCATCACCAAATGTAGCTTCTGCAAATTCAACACAGACGGCTACATCTCGGACCTTAAACATGAAAATTGGCAAAATCTCTATCTTACTAAATCAGTGGAAAAGGCTGTCACCTGCCTCAACAATACATTAATACAACTTGCCAATAAACATGCACCGTACTTTAGATCTAGGGTTCATAAGTATTCCCATCCTTGGTTTACAGCTGATCTAAAAGCCATGTTAACTAACTGAGACAAACTATGGGCCCGTGCAAGGTGCACAAAGAGTGCAACTGATTGGGAGGCATTTAGAACCGCTACGAATACATGTGTTAAATTAATATGAACTACTAAATCTAACTTTTATGTGGAATCCCACAAAAATGCCAAAGGCAACTCCACCAAGATCTGGCAAACAATCAAGTCAGTTGAGTGACACAAAGCAACTCCGACCGTCCCCACCAAGATAGTCGTTAATGAGGTCAAATATGATAAGCGTGACCTCATTCTAGAAAAACTGAAAACTTATTTCGCCACTACTGGACTCGCATTCGACTCCTCTCCCTATGTAGGGCTTTCCAGCACCCCATCCCACCCCAACCTCCATGAGCCCTAACCTCCTCATCCCCTCCAGCTCCACCCAGTGACCTACAAACAAGTGGAGGACCACCTTAGTAAACTCAGTATCAAAAAAAGGGGCTGAGCTGATGGCATTGATCCCATCTTACTCAGGCTAGATTACTATTACTTAGCTGCACCAATCCTCCACATCTTCAATCTCTCCCTCTCCTCAGCCATGGCCCCTTCATGTTGGAAATCCACTCACATCTTGCCCCTATTCAAATCAGTCAACCCATGTGACCTAAATAACTATAGGCCCATCTCTATCCTCCGTGTATTACCTAAAATACTTGAAGAACTCATCCATCACCAGCTTAAAGACCATTTAGTCAAATTTTCACTTCTCAACCCTGCCCAGTCTGGGTTCAGACAAAACCACAGTACCACTTCTGCCCCAGCAAAAGTCACCAATGATTGGCTCACTGTGCATGATTCCAAGCAAGTCACAGGTGCCATATTCCTAGATCTCAACAAGGCATTCAACACAGTTGACCACAACCTCATCCTTAGTGGACTCTGCAAAATAAGTGCAGATGATACCACATTACAATGGTCCTCCAGTTACCTTACAGGCAGAATTCAGAAAATCAAAGTGAGTGGTTAGGTATCCAACTCCCTTCTCATCAAATGAGGTGTTCCACAAGACTCATTTTGGACCCTATATTGTTCTCCATCTACATCAACTCTTTGGACTCTAATATCGTCAAGTCCAAAATATACCTTTTCTTGGACGACACTGTTTTATATACTTCCAAACCAACACTAGTTGAAGTATGAGACGAATTCCAAGATGAGTTTGCACAGTTAGAGCACAACTTTATCAGCTGCTAACTGTTGCTGAGAGTAAAAATACCACGGTACTGTATGTCATTTCAAATAGCAACAGACCCTCCTCTCAACACAGTGTGACACCTGCACCTATTGTGACAACCCTAGTTGAATGAGTAGACATAGTAGATAAATTTAAATATCTGGGCATATGGATAGACAGTAAGATCTCTTTTAGCATTCACATTGACTGCCTCTCTAGCAAGTTGAAAGCAAGACTATTTTTTTTCTTCAGGAACAGAGTGCTCTTTCCCCCTGACATCAGATGTAGACTAGTGCAGGCCACATTCCTCCAACTCCTAGACTATGATGACATTATCTATAACTGCTCTGCTGCTTCCATCCTCCACAAGCTTGATATACCGTTCCGTCAGGCTCTGCATTTTATTACTAAAGCACCTTTCCAGATGCAGCACTGCAACTTGTATAAAGAAGTTGGCTGGCAACCACTTGCCACCAGGTGATTACTTCACTTAGGTAACTGGACCCTCAAAAGTCTGCTAAACAAAGTGGTGGCCTACATCTTCTCACTTGTTAACATTTCACATTGCTCCTACTCCCTTAGAAAATCCAAATATCCTCCTCAGTGTACCTCAGACACATACCTCCTCAGCATGGGTGCCATTAGCTATGCCATCCCATCGGCGTGGAATCACATCCAGTCAGCACTCAGGCTCACCAGTGTTGTTGCAATAACTACCTTCAAATCCCTGACCTATAAATTTTTCAAAGTAGTCTGTCACTGCCATAGGAACCAGTACCCTCTACCAGGTGTTCGGCACCACCATCAAGGGTAGTACTCATTGTCTTCTTATACTCTCCTCTCCTACCCTCCCTGGTCCCCCCAGGCTCCCGTCATTTCCAGTCCACATTCCACCCTACTGGCCAGGCCATCCTTGTTTTGTATTCCCTCTGAACCTTTCTTCCCTGCCCAGCTCTCACCCCTGTTGTTCTTTCGACCTCTTTAATCATTCTAGCATGTACATGTTGCTGACATACCCACTTGTGTCCTCCTTGACAGTCTTTATATAGCTTGACCCCACAGTTCAGCCTCATTACTCACCTGAATATATGTATTCCACCTTACCTCTGTCCTGTCCACTGTCTCAACCCAATTCTGGAATTTGCCAAAATTTAGATTCAGCATTTACTGTCTTTATTGTTACCTGTGTCTTGCCTTCAACCTGGATTGGTTCCTTTTGGAACTGTAATTGCCAAACACCATGCATTGCATTGCCTGTTAAGAATTACTTCACTGTATCCTTGCACTGTTTACTGTATGTAACCATCTCAGGCTTTGTATTATATACATTTCACATGCTTATTTTTGACCAATAGTATACTGTCTGTTGTGTATGTTGTATATTGTTCCTTTTATGTATCAGGACCTCCTTGTGAATGACCATGCTCAGTGAAGTATTTTCTGCAATAAACTTGAACTTGAACATTGAGGAAGATCAAAATCTAGGCCAGCTCTAGAAAGTTTTTATAAACATTCATTCGTTACTTTTCATCTGTTCTAGCTAGAGTTCATACGCAGAAGGAAGACCAACAGGAGAAGCTTCAGCTTTATAGTTTGCCACACTTAGTTTGAGGAATAGCTGGAAAATTATGATTGGTACCAGTTGTTCCAAGTGCATCTAATAAGGTGGGTATATAATTTTTATAAGGATTCTGAAACACATTTAGTCCAAAGGTAATTTCAGGGAACAAACTAAATTCCAGGCCTTATTTTTATTGGCATGGCTAATATGTAAAACATAACCTTTTTACAAGAGATTAGGGAATAATTATTAAATACATGTAGGAAAGAATTTATGCAAAGTCCCAAACAGTAGATGGAGTGGGACATTATTAGATTTGGTGCCAAAAAAATTGGGAAAGCTCCTGAAAAACACTTGACTGCTCCAAATTGCAAAGTTATGCACAATTAATAATTTAGTGGCATTCTTAAAATTATTTTTTTTGGGGTACAAAAAACAACAGTGGTTACTAAGAACAGAACCAGATAGTACAAACTATATTTAGGGGGTGCAGATGTAAGAATTAAATCATTTCTGAGCATTTTAGGACATTTTAAATTAGGTCTAATGGGTGAGGAAATCATTTGATGTACATTTAGTTCATTATAAATTGCTTGGAACTGCATGAGGGGGGTTGAGCATATTCCCATTAAAATCACTAAGCAACAAAATGTATGAATTTGAATCAGGAGACTTGCTTAGCTAAACACAATTAAAGTGTTTATAGAAACAGATGGGGGTAGCAAACCATAGTTTATGTATACAAATTTCTAGAAAAGAAAATTGGAACAAAAATAAGTATAATGTTTTATGACTTTATTTTTAATAATCTGACTTGAGCATGAAGTTGATTATTTAAGGAAATCACTATGTCCTCACCTCTAGCAGTTCTATCCAAACTGAGCATATTAAATCCTGATAATGGCAATCTCTTCATCTGGGACAGAACTAGCAGGCCAAGTTTCAGGTATTATAAAAGCACCCAGCTTCGAAGCTGACAACTAGGATTTAAAGAGGGGCTCCCACCAAACGTGTTACATTGCATAATTAGAATAAGCATACTCCCAATAAATTTCAACCCAAACATTAGGTTTCTACATTACTTCTTTTAAAGGTATGAGCTATTTTATAATCCTGATTTCGCTACCTATTTAAAAAAGCAAGTTTCAGCGAAGAGCCACTGATGATGTCATCTCCTGAATTCACACTCTAGTCCTCCTTGTCGGCAACCTTATAGGACCTGCTCATCCAAAGTTTAAGAAAGTATGGTAATCCTTTAAAAAAATGACATAGGGTTGGCTGCAGTGCTTGTGTTTCCAGAACGTTCAGGTGCATGTCACTGTACTTTAGAACATATCAGAAGGTGGGTTTGGAATACAGCACTGAACCAAGGCATAGAATGTCAAGTTGGTGCATGATGTTAAAATGCTGGGTGGGACACTCTGGAGGGGTTGTGGGATAACAGATGGACCAGACACTGGACTTCAGGTTCAACACACAATCTCTGTGTGATGTTTATTCAAAATACAAGAAATAACCTTCTGCAATGGCATATTTCTTCTTCAGTACATCAGTTTGCAGCAACAGACTGTCCTTTCTCTGCACTTAGCCAGCACCTACTCACACTAATCGCTTATCCAAATCACTAGTTGAGATGTAGCCACCACCTCTATGCAGGCCCCATTTGCTTGAGTAGTGGGGCCCAAAAAGAAAAAAAAAAAAACAAGCTATAGACAAAGAATCTCAATGCAGAATCACTGTAAGAATGTCTACCCCAAAGGGCATTGGCAACAAATCAAGTTTCAAAGAAATACAACATCATACATGCTTCCATAATGCAGTGAATCATGGGATATATGCAAATCATCATGCCATTTCTTACTTAAGTTTACAACAATATATATGCATTTTAAATAACACAACTAGCTTAATTTCTATAATAGTCACCTAGTACTTTTTACCATTATCAAAACACCAAGTGCCATGGTATTTTCAACATTTACAGGTTTCATAAACATAAGATATATACATTAAGGTATTTTATAACATTGCTATTACATTCTAAATCCAATAATGATAAACACAACCTGTTTTACATATGCTTGAGGTCACCACAATAACCTCCCTACATGAGGACCTAAGAGGGAAAAGGAAAATTAAAGAGGACACTGTAGCATAGCCAAGGGAGGGAGAAGGGGGTGCTCACAGGTGGCCAACCTTATGGACTAGAAATAGTAAAGGATAGGTTAGGCTTAGAAATAGAAGAACTGTTGCAACAGATTTAAGAAAAGGTTGGTCCTCAAGAGTGGCAGGAGCTCCCGGTCACAGACACACAATCTCAGAATGTGACAGGGATGTGTCATCTTAAAATGCGGTGGGACAATCGGTCTCAGAATGCAACAGGAAGACAAATTGAGGAATTTGGTGGGGACTGGCAATTTCAGAATATAGTGAGGATGCATGCTGTCGGAATGTGACAGGACACACCGTTTGTTATGAAATTGCTTGTCCCTGCCACATTCCAGAATTGTATACACCCATCATATTTCAAAATTGTGCATCACATCTCCACCACATTCCAACAGTATGCTTCCCAGCCACATTCTAAAATTATGCATCCCTGCAACATTCTGAAATTTCACATCCCTTCCCCATTTCCAAATTGTGCATCCTTGCCACATTCTGAATTGGCGTATCCCTGCCAAATTCCATAATTGTTTGCTATTAGCTATTTTGTTTTTATCTGTTGTTGGATACCACCCTTTCTACTCTGTCTTGGGGGGTTATTGTTTTATTTATTTATTTATTGTGTAGTAGATTTGTTTTTAGTTTTGTTAGTAGTATTAATTTCTGAGATTTTTCTTTGTTGTATGAAATGTGTTGGGAGGGTTTTAAGACAGTCAGGCACTATTCCCCTTCTAAACTTTGGGGCCTTTTCCCCTTTGTTTGTCCTCCATTGCCACCTGAGATATATTAGATGCCACGCCTTGGGGATAATCAGGAGGAGGATAAGGAAGGGCACAGGATCTGGAAGGAAGGGGAATGGAAAGGAGCAATTGGATAGAGGTGGTGGGGACAAGGAGATGCCCTGGGATGAAATGGATCAGAACAGGGGTCCTACCTGTCTGATTCCCATACTCAAGGGCACTGCTGATTGCAGGCAGGTAAAGTGATCTTCTCTGACTGTTCATCCTACTTGGATGGTGTTATGTAATGCTAGGTCCATCTGTAACAAGACTGCTATTATAGCAGATCTTGTTGGGACATCTGACCTGAGGTGTATCACCGAGACCTGGTTGGACGACAATGCAGGTCAGGTATTGGCCTCAGCTGTCCCACCAGGGTATTCAGTGATAGCACATCTGAGGATGGATTGTAGGGGTGGGGGTGTAGCCATCTGCTTTAGATCTGACATGGGCCTTGTTGAGGTGCCAGTGGGGTGCACCAGATCCTTTGAATGTATCATGGGTGTGGGCATGGTGTGCAGGATTCTGTTTGTCTACCGTCCACATGGAGATGGCAAAGAATTCCTGCAGGAAATCGCAGACTTCACTGTCAACATGGTATTGGAATTTCCCAGATGGTTGATTCTGGGGGATTTCAATGCCTGGGTTGATGATGAACTCTTGCAATTTGGATGTGATTTCCTCCAACTAAGGACTTTGTTGGGCCTCATGCAGGTTGTTACCTCCACTACCCACATTAGGGGTCACTCATTGCATCTGGTGTTCCTCCTGAGGATGGACATATCCGGCTTGGTGGTGGAACCAGTCAGATGTTCTGACCATCACATAATAAGGTTCAGTTTTGGGGCTCTCCCTAATGGACCTGTCCCTATGGAGATGGTCCAGTACCACCCTTTATGGGGTGTGACCCATGAAGGTCTAATGGCAGTACTGGATTTATTGAGCAGGCTGAGGGAGTGCATGGATCTGAGGGATCTGGTGCTTGCCTATAATGTGGCAGTAACAGTGGCCTTGGATTCCATTGCTCCTGTTCATGTTCACCCCCTCACCCTCTGCCCAAGGTCTCCATGGTTTGATGGGACCTTGAAGGAGCTGAGGAGAGTGGGACAAAGGCTGGAGAAGGCCTGGTGGAAATCAGGCCTTGATGGCGACAGGCTTAGGTTGATGGAACATTATTCTTTCTATCAATTGACAATCTTCCATAACAAGGCAGAGTTCCTGTCCAGGGAGATTACACTGCACAAAATTGACCAGCTCAGCTCTTCTAGACTGTGGACAAATTGTGCAATCCAATCTGTCTTCAGTCTGTTGGAGCTTTTTCACAACAGCAGTGTGATGAGTTTGCTCAATGTTTTGCAGATAAGGTTGCTGTCATCAGATCCAAGATCAGCCAGTCCACCTCCATGGGGTGTTGCGATGGTCGGTGGGATGTCACATGTGCCCAGTCTGTTTGAAATGACTTCAGCCAGCTCGAAGTCACTGACACCATGAGAGTCATCCAGTCCTTGTGGCCAACCTGCTGTAGTTTGGATCCAGGTCCTATGCACCTCTTTGTGGGCTGCGTACATGAAATCAGCCTGATTCTTGTGGAGATAGTTTGGAATTCTTTGGAGAGGGGGATCTTTTCTGGTCCCCTTAAGGAGGTGATCATATGTCCCATTCTTAAAAAAAACTCCCTTGACCCGAACTGTCCAGCTAACTACAGACCTGTCTCAAATCTACCCTTTTTGGGTAAGGTGATTGAGAAGGTGGTTGTACTGCAGCTGGAGGACCATCTTACCATCCATGATGTCCATGACTCTCTCCAGTCAGGGTTTAGGAAGAGACATGGTACCAAGATTGCACTTGTCCAGGTACTTAATGATCTCCTAATAGTAAGAGATCAGAAGTCTTGTTCCATTTTAGTCCTCCTTGATCTCTTTGCGGCATTTGACACTGTGGACCATGGAGTGCTGTTAGAGTGCCTTCAGACCATCTGTGGACTCTCAGGTATGGTTCTGAGGTGGTTTAGATCTTTCCTTCAGGGTAGAACTCAGAGGGTCATCATGGGAATTTATTCCTCTGACCCCCTCCTCCTATCCTGTGGGGTTCAGCAGGGCTCCATTCTAGCACCCATGTTGTTTGCAGTGTTTATGCTGCCATTAGGAGACATTATTAGGAGGTACGGCTTGAGTTTTCACTGCTATGCAGATGATACTCAACTGTACCTATCCTTTGTGCCTGGACAGGATGATGCGGTTTAGCTATTTAGCAACTGTCTCTCTGAGATTCAGGACTGGATGAATGCCAGCTGGCTGAGATTAAATTCACACAAGATTGAGGTGTTGGTAATGGACCTGGATTGTCGGGTGGCAGTCATGCTGATTGGACAATATCCTGGGTTATGGCTCAGGAATGTTCCACTAGTGGCCTCACATCAGGTGCGTAACCTGGGTGTCATTTTTGACAATGAATTGACCCTAAAATCCCAGGTGTCGGCCATTGTCAAGTCCTCATTCAATCATCTGAGGAATATTGCTCGGGTGAAGCACCTGGTTCCTTCTGATGATCTTCCAACCCTGGGATACGCCTTTGTGACTACCCACCTTGACTATTGCTATGCCCTATACCTAGGGCTTCCTGGGATTGATATCTGCCACTTGCAGCTGGTGCTGGATGCGGCAGCCAGGCTTGTGACTGGTACCTTTAGGACCAATCATATCACACCTGCTCTCCGTGGACTGTACTGGCTGCCGACCTATAAGCCCTACATGACTAGGGAACCCACTACCTGAAAGATCTCCTGCTTCCCTAAAGCCCCCCCATCCACTCTGATCAACTGACGAGGGATTGCTAGAGATTCCAAAGGTACACCTAAAGACATCTGGGGCACAGTCCTTTTCTTACGCAGCCCCTACCTAGCCTGTGGAATTCTCTACCTTATTGGGTGAGAGAGTACCAGACCATCAAAAGTTTTAAGTCAGCATTAAAAACTTATTTATTTGCACAAGCATTCCATGAAAATTGATCTGATATGTCACATTGTTGACTCAATTTTATGAATTTATGTTATTTTAAACTTGGCTTTAATTAAGGTTGTTGCCTGTTTTATCTGTGTTTAATTTGTACAGCTCCTTGGTTTTGAAAGGTGCTTTATAAATAAAGTTGTTATTATTATTACTAATATTATTATTATTATTAACTGCACATCCCCACCAAGTTGTGTTTCAATGCCACATTCCAAAATTGTCCGTGCTATGTTCCCAAATTGTGTGTCATGCCACATTCCGAAATTATGCGTCACCACCACATTCCGAAATTGAACATCACCACCGCATTCTGAAATTAAGCTTCACTGCAACATTCTGACAATATGTGTCACTGCCACATTCCAAAACTGTGCATCACAGCCACATTCCAAAACTATGTGTCACTGCCACATTACAAAACTTTGCGTCACTGCCACATTCCGAATTTGTACATCATCACCACATTCCAAAATTGTACATCACTGCCACATTTCAAAATTATGCATCATCGCTACATTCTGAAATTGTTCATCACTGCCACTTTCCGAAATTGTACGTCACCGCCACATTCCAAAATTGTGCATCACTGCTGCATTCTGAACCTGAGTCATCATCGCATTCTGAAATTATACGTCACCACCACATTCCTAAACTGTGCATCATTGTTACAATCAGAACCTGTGTGTCACCACTGCATTCTGAAACTGTGCATCACCACCACATTCTGAACTTGTGTGTCACCACCGCAGTCCGAAATTATGTGTCACCGCCACATTTCAAAACTGTGTGTCGCTGCCATATTCTGAAACCATGCAAAACTGCTGCATTTCTAAGCTGTGCATCACCACCACATTCCAAACCTGTGTGTCACCACCGCATTCTGAAATTGTGTGTCACCATCGCATTCTGAAATTGTGTGTCATTGCTGCATTCTGAAGTGTGCAACTCTGCTGCATTCCAAAATTGTGTGTCACTGCTGTATTCCAAACCTGTACATCACTGCCGCATTCCAAACCTGTACATCATAGCTGCATTCTGAACATGTGCATCACTGCCTCATTCTGAAATAGTGCATCACTACTGTATTCTGAAATTGCTCATCACCACCGCATTCTGAAATTGTGTGTCACCACTGCATTCTGAAATTGTCACTTCCACATTTCGAAATTGTGCATCACCACCACATTCTGAAATTGTGCATCACTGCCACATTCTGAAATTGTGTGTCACTGCCACATTCTGAAATTGTGCATCACTGCCACATTCCAAAATTGAGCGTCACTGCCACATTCTGAAATTATGTACTCCAGCTACTTTCTGAGACTGTGTCATTGCTGCATGACACAGTTGCAACCTGATGACATTTTGAAATCTCATACCTACAGTATTTTAAAAAATTGCACACAACCGTGTCATTCTAAAGCCATGTTTGCCACTGCATTCCATCCCCCCCCATCACATTCTGAAGTACTGGACCTTGCATCTACACATTATGGAAGTGCATGTGCTGCCCCCCCCATGTCAGTTTCCTTTTTCAGATGTTTACTACACCTGCAGTTTTAAGGAACATAGGAGAAATAAGTCATAAGGTAGCTTGAAGGGAGGACTAGGTTGTGAGTTCAGGAGATAACATCATCAGTAGCTCTTCATTGAAACTGTTTTTTTTTAACAGTCAGTGAATTAAGGGTTACAAAATAAACTTGTAACTTTAAAACCAAGTAACTTACAGATCTGATTTTTTGGCATGAGGCTGACTGAGGATATGCTGATCCAAATTCTGAATTTATTGATGGCAAACATTTTGGACTCAGTCCCTCTTTAATATGGAACAATTGTAGGAATAAGACTTTTAGCATTACTATGCAAAGCTTCTAAAAATGCTGATTACAGAAGTCACCATATGTTATAACCTTTGTGTTGATTAGGCAGGGATTAGCTTGTGCACTGCCAGAAGATAACAAAAGAATAATTATTAACTTATTGATGAAAACAAAAGAAAGGTGATTGTGTAAATGAGCTTTAATGGTACCAGTATTAAACAAAATCTGGTCAGAGCCAACATGGCTGCCATACTGCTGTAAAGGGGCATTAACCACTTAAAATACTCTCTGGTGTGCTTCTACACCGCTGCGGCCCTTCATGTAGCAGTCACATGGAGTGTTCATGGATGATGGAAAGAGCGCCCCCATGCTAGATTGGCTCTCAGTGTTTTTCCAGACAGTGAGGCAGTGCCCTGGAACCCCTGGTAGAGGTTCCAGGCTTAGCTGCCAGGCAAGGAAATACTGTGTTCAGGAAGGTAAAATTCAGCTCAACAGAGTGAGAAACTGAAACAACAGGAAGAGAGGCACAAGTTGTAAAACACTGTACTGGGCCAGAATGGAGGCAGCATGAGTCAAACAACAGAGCCAAAATGATGATCTCGACATAATGCCTATCTTTGTCCTTTTCTTATTATTAGCCTTTATTAGCCCTGCATGTCTCTGGGCCAGTAATTTGATACATGATATTTCATCCTGTAGTGTTCCCTCAGAGCTCCCACTGTAGCTAATGCCAGGCAACCGAGAGGATGGGATTCTTGCATGCACACTTCTGCGATACTCACGCATGTGCACTGAGCTCACAGCTGCCATCTTGGGCATGGTGGGCTCCTGTACTCTATGCGATATTTGAACATGTTTACTGAACTCATAGTGGTCATCTTGGATATTGCAGGCTCCTGTACTACCAGCTACTCTGTTGAACAGGATGTGATAGACAGCTAGAAAATAGTGAGCCCATGGAGGGGAAGGGAGGTGAGGCCTGTGGAAGGTAGGGGAAGTGAGGAAACAACAGAACAGCACTGATCACACCATTGTAGAAGGACACAGCTGAGGTATCCGGTCACATGCTTCCACTGTCCCTTCTCTCTCCTATGTCATAGCAATATGCCAGCATGGCTCCTCCCATGCAGCCATAAAAATGCATTTCTAACACCTTAATAAAACATAGAATACTGTGGATTTAAACAACAAGGAACAGTGGAGTGTATAACATAAACATAATTATGAAAGGAAAATATTTGATCAATAAGCCTTTGGGAGATAAAGACCTGAATGCACTCAGTGTCACCAGAGCCAATGTGATTACTGCATGAAAAAGCATTGTGAACTGAGTTGCACCATTTCCGATATAAGCATGAAAAAATTCATATTGCAAATTCAAAATCACTTAATATATTTAAAAATAAATACAGAAATTGACAAAAATCAATCAAAAGTATATAGAAATATTTATTTAGTTTGTGTTGACTGCAAAAAGAGGGCTAGACCATACTGCCTATTTTTATCCTCTTCCACGGGGGGGGGGGGGCGCTGAGGGAGTACATATGCAAACCAACTGATACTGAATCAGAATTAAGCTGTTGAGGATATTTTAATGAATGAGTTATATTTGGCCAGGACACCAGAAAAGGTAGACAGAACCGTGGTTTAATGGCTCATTAAAAATACAGCACAGCCTCGCCTTAGAACTGCAGTCTGGTTCCAGCATTTATGGTATGAGACAAGACCCAGTGTGGGACTAAAACCCATGACCTTCTGGCCCAGAGGCAGATGTGCTACCAACTGAGCTTATAAACTAGACACACAAAGCAGGTATTTCGTTCATGAGTCAATTGTATTGGTTGCTGTGCATAAAGACAAGCATTCACAAGTGTCTGAATTAATAGGGTGATGCCAGTTAGTTCATTAGTCATGTCAGTAGCAAGGATAACTATAAAAGGAAACAAAATCTGTTAAGTCAAAACTGCAAAGTTGCAAAACAAACAAAACAAAAGAGAAAGGAACAATAATATTTTTTAATGGGCCTTCCCTCAGGCCTAGATGAAGAACTCTGTGGATTATAGTATCAAGCAACCTTAAGGTGGGTGGCCATTGTAGCAAAGCTGTGGGAAAGGCAAATGGAATGTTGGCATGAATTGGGGGGGCATAACTAGCAGAAGAAGGGAGGTGCTGGTGCATCTTTAAAAGGTCATGGTGAGACTGCACCTGGAGTACGGGTCCAGTCCTGGAGACTGCACCTACGCAAGGACATTAATGGGATGGAAAGGGTTCAGTGAAGAGCAACCAAGATGGTGCACGGTACGTAGGAGAAACCATACCAGCAAAGGTGTAGGGAATTGGATCTGTACCCAGTGGAGACTAGAAGGGAGTAGAGATCCAGCAAAGTTTAACTTCGCTGGCATAGTAGAGGCGAAGTGGCCCACTCTGCCTTGACATATAGCTGTGCGAAGTGTCCACTGAAATGCAGTACTTCTCCACTTCACATCATAATGACTTCGCGTTATGATGACTCTGTATCACTTTGCTTTATTTTCTTTTAAAGGTGGAGTGAGTGAGCATTGTAACAGCCCTCAGATCAAATGGCTCACAGTCTGCTGGTTACTTGCTTCAGGCAGGAAGTTAATCATGCGAGAGAGTGAAAGACTTTCACTTTTGCCGTGCCTAGTGTGTGGGAAAGAGTTGTGTTTGAGAGGAGACAGAGAGATAGCAAAAAATATAAACCCCGCTTTGATAGGAGACAGAGAGACAGCAAAAAATATTAACCCCCATGTCTGAACCAGAGCACCTTCCGGGCTAGTGGTCCCCTCCCTGAAGAAGGAGGTAATGGTGCCATGGAAGCACCACCTCTGGTGGCACATACAAGCACTCCTCCCACCAGTGCCACCACCTGCCATGGCTGCTGCACCAGCGGCTCAGCAGGAAGTGAGGGAGGAGCTGCAGCAGTCACAGCCACAGCAGCAGCAGCATGTTTCTCCAGCCCTGGCCCCAATTGAGCACCAGCAGCAACCGGAAACAACATCAGGGCCCCCCCCATCTGTACCCAGTCCTCCCCTCAGCTCATTAGTGTGGGAGTTCTTCACTACACTGCCTGCAGACACCAGTGTAGTGAAGTGCAATCTGTGTGGTGAGGTGGTGCGCTGTGGCTCCAAGGGAAGTCATCTGGGCACAGGTGATCAGTGCACCCACCTATACAACCACCACCATGCAGGTTAGCAGACCAAGCTTGCTGAACAGGGCAAGAATGTGCCTGCTGGCTCTTCTGCACAACAGATGGCATCACAGCCTCCACCTGCACATGGTGTCAAATGGGGGTGGGCCATGGAGCAAGCAGCTGCTCCACAACCTGCTGGTGTTGGTGGCAACCCTGCATGGATACCTGCCACACATGCTGATTTGGTCCTGATGTGGAGTGAGTTGGACCATGGGAACCACTGGATTGACAACGTGGAGCAGTGGTTGGAGCACATGGAGGTGCACCAACTCCAAATAATGGGCATGCTTCAACTGCTGCTCTCACACCATAACATTGATCATTAGTTTTTTGTTTGTCCTTGCACACACCACCTTCTCCAAGAAAAAATAGTTCCTGACATTGCCCCTGATCCATCCCCCCATCTTCAAATTTTGCCCCCTTGTTCATGCAAATCTCTTTTTCTGAAAGATGCTACCCTCTTGTACATTGTTGATTCCCTATCGGTACTTGATAGTTTATATCATGCCACCCCCCCCCCTTTCCTTGCAGGTTATACATATTAAGCTTTAGACTCCACAATATTGGGGAAACCTGTTAACTTGGTGTCACGAGTTGAAATTGGGGCAATATTCATACCAACAGCAACTTCACTACACCAGCGGGGGACAACAACATCTCCAACCATGTTTGAAGCTACTGATTGCACTGTGCAAAACAGTCAGAGAAATCCCTTTACTGGCATTAACCATGCACTTCTGCTGCATACTACCACACCCACGGCCACTCTTGCCACTGGCAGCAGTGCCATGGCCAGAAGCATCTTTGCATGCATGTCTCTTTGCAGGCATTTTTTGGGGTTACACAGAAAATTCACAACAAACTGAGATTTCTGAAATTTGTAGTGGATGGGAAGCCAAAAAACAACTGTAGCTTACAGATGCAGATTGGGCTCTAAACAGATGCAAACACACAGATGCAGATTGCATACTGTAAAGAAATGCAATCGCACAGGCACAAAAACACCTTTACCACTGGTCACATAAATCCAAAACTGGAAAAATCAATTATAACTTTTGCAGGTTGAAGGGGTAGGTGGGCCACTGCAGTAGCAGTCCACTAGCTAGATAGAAGGAAGCAGTAAAACATACCACAGATGGATAAGCGATTCAGAGTTCGACGATTACTGTGTGGCACAATAAAATGTGTCTGACTTGATGGCACACTCACACACTACAGGTAATGCACAGAAAATTTAACAGTGCAGTACACCATATAAACAAATATTTTAAACAAAATTAAAATATGCACTGCATCACAACAAACAGAAAATAATTTTTAAAAACTACTTCAGGTATTACTATGTGTACATAAACACACAAACAATAACACACACTACTGGTACAAAACAGTTAGAAAGACTGCCTTTCTCATGTGACTCTCACTCCACCACAGACACGCCCCTTCCCCAAAGCACACTTTGTCAGTACACAGGCTGAATATGCTAAATTAACATTCAAAATGCACACAAAACCAATCAACACTCGATGATCTAAGCACAGATGGGTTTCCTACAGTCGATGTACTAAATTTGGAACAAAATAATTGGATCAAAAGTGAAGTTTTAAAACTTTTTAGATGGTTTGATTCTCAGAGCTCTGACAGCAAACTGTCTCCAGCTTTCCACTACACACTGCGCAGAACTGAGGCTGTGCAAGATAATATAGAGCCCATGTGACCTGCCATCCCATGAATCACTGCAAAATTTGCCTCAAATAGCAATAAATAGGCGCAGGAAAGTGAAGTCCATTAAAATCAATGGCACTTCATGTTAAAATTAAGAGGGAGGCTGTAATACAAGTGAAGTAATGCAAAGTCCATTGGAAACAATGCACTTCGCATTAAAATTTATAGGCGGAGTAAAACACTTCGCGTTTTGGAGCACTATGTGGATTTGAAGATATACACGAAGTGCTATGCATAGCGAAGTGGGAGCACTTTGCTCACCAGGGAGAGGGGGAACATGACTGAAACTTTTAAAAATGTGAAGGGATCAATAAGATGAAGGAGGGAAGCTGGTTCAGAAGGAAGGATGGGACTAAAACTGGAGGGCATAGCCTAAGATTGGAAGGTGTAAGATATACAGGCAATGTGAGGGGGCGATTCTTCACGGAGCGAGTGGTGGGGGCCTGGAATAAACTACCAGAGGAGCTGGTGGAAGCTGAAACAGTGGAGGTATTTAAGAGGGCATGGGACAGACATTTGGGATTGGGAAGTGAGAGGAAGGGGAGGACCTGTAAGAGTGAAGAGGAGTAGGGGAAGGGGAAAGGGCAGACTTGGTGGGCCATTTAGGTCCTTTTTTGCCATCAGATTTCTGTGATTCTGTGATTTTAATGTGAACTCCCCCAAGTAACTCCTGCTACAGTACACTAGCAGGAGCCACTCTGGCAAATAGTTGCAGGATTGGCTTTCCTTTTAAAATGTGGGGGAGGGGCTCAACCCCATCCCCATACTGGCATCCACAGCTGTGGCTGTACCATCAGCTCTCCAATGGGAGAATCCAATATGTACTAGCAACCACCTAACAAAGAGCAAGAGGATGAAAGCAGTTCTCAAGTTTGTGAATTATACTGCCAGCTGGAAATGGCAGTACCCACTGAAGGTGTCTAGTTCTACAGAGGCAGACAGTTCTTCAGAGTCACAGAGCATCTTCCCTTTTAAAATGGGGCTCAACCCTGCCCTTACACCAGTGTCTGTGGCTCTGGCTGTGGTAACGCACCCTTCAACTGGAGGCTCCAATCAACACTAGGGATCACCCCCCAGTGAGGGATGAGACTGCAGAAGCTCTCAAGTTTGCAAATAGCAGTCCCCACACCAGGTGCAAGAGATACATTTTTTAGGTCTCCGAGGTCTGCATCAGAGGTAGACATCATAGAAAGGCTGCCTCCCAGGCAAGTTTTAATCCCTACAGCTAATGAATCGAGCTTCACTGCTGTGCCAGCTTGATGACATAGTGGAAAGGTCTATAGCGTGATAAACAAGGCTATGAGTTCGAATAATCCCTTCAATTTCTTGTTCAGAATTTTACTAGAGTGGTGATACCTGTACATGGCAGTGTGGAGTTAGAACAGTAAATGTATAGGACAAGGGCCTTAAATATGAGAATGAATAAATGCAACAATAAAGTGCTACATCTGAGACATGCCTGCCCCCAAAGTGACTTTTGTTTCAAAAATGTATCTCTTACACTGCAGGTGCACATTTCCTTTGAAGCCGGCAAATCTGATTGCAACAGAAGCAGCACAACTTGATGTTGGCTGGGGAAGGTGCAGGCAGTTTGACAGAAGGAATTTTGCACAGAAGCATCAGGGAGGAGGATTAAGGGCTTTTCTGGGGTGAGGGTTACTGCGGATCCACTAAGGGGTACGGGACTAGCCCTCACCTGCAGGGGGAAGGCAAGTGCTTTTTTCTATTTCTTTATTTTTTATTCTTATCAATTTAGTTTGAAATGCCTTGGCATTCCCATTTCAGATGGGCCATATTTTTGCAACTCTCAAAAGAATCTACAGTCTAATATTAAGCAGGAGATGGATGACACAGAAAGACAAAATTATTTTCTGGGTTAGATAATTGTAATTTCACCTTTGTACTTTTTATTGAGATCTGCTCATGCCCAGGAATCCTCCCTTAGCCGGTTGTTAGACATAAATTAAAGATACTGCTATGCTGAACTGTAATTCCAGATGATGTCCTCAGCTCTGAGAAAGAAGAGGTTCAAACAAATTCAATAAGCTGTGAGTCTGCCCTTGTGCTGATGTATCAGTTAAGGATTTAACTCATTATTTCCACCCCTGTAATGTCCATTAAACATCTTGCAACACTGGATAATACCTCTTTTGTAACTTGTGGAATAAACATTTTCCCAGTGAACAAGACACTATTTTTTGTTTCCCCCACTGATACTGTCATACCAATCTGCAGCTGCATGGTTTGCCTTTTGGGGCAGAAATAAGACTGAATTTTAAACAGGCTGATATAAATTCCCTAGTAAATTGTGCATTGGAAAATTAGTCCAGTCCATTGGAGCTGATTGGATGTATTCTCAGGCTCCTTCTCCTTCTTCCTTCTACCCTTAGTATCCTTGCCTGATTCTGGAATAAGGACAAGAGAAGTGGGCAATTGGAAACTTTGGTTTGGCATTGAGTTGGGGCCCATTAATTCAGTTTGGTTTTGATCACTTGGATCAACCGCTTCAGCTCCCAATGCAGTATATTGCATGGGGTAATGCAGACTACAAATAGTTGAACATCATCCTATTCTTCCTCTGGCTCAACTACCCCCTCTCTGCCTAAGGGTTTTAGCATTTTCTACCTTAATGTAAAGATTTTTTTCCAGAGAGTGACCAACCTGGGCTTTCGGTGCTGCAAACTAGCCCTTATGTCCTGGTCAACATTTAATCCTGGCTCTCCCTTAGGGTCAATGATAGTGACATCACCATTCCTGGCTATGTACCCCTCCGTCAGGATTAGGGTAAGAGAGGAGATGGTTTACTTATGTATATCCTTGGTAGTCTCTCCTGTGATGTGTTCTGTGATGCAGTCCCTTGTCTCATGGTCTCATTCTGTGTTTTCCTTACTCTCTTCCCATCTTCATAAGTGGGGATTACCTTTCCCCAAAACCAAATTTGACTCTGTTATTCCTCTTCTCTTCTTCAGTCATACTCTTGCCACCTCTGGAGAACTTACTATTCTTGTGAAATTCAGTAGAAACTGTCCCTTTCCTGCTCTTAAACCCATCACTTAAAAATTGAGTCATTGGATCTTTTCAGCTTTAATATAGCTGCCTTAGGAATTTAAAATTTCACTGTATTTATTGAAATTGGTGATTTAAATGCTTTTTTGCTACTTGCTTTTAATTACAATCTCTAGTGGTAGTTAAAATTTATAACATGGAATTTATTTGAAGAGGGCTTACCTATATTAACACTTTTGAATGTCCGTTCATGCACTTTTTAGGTGTTATTATTATTAATAGGTATATGGTTCTTTAAGAAATGCTTGTCTCCATGTGCTCTAAGTTTTAATTGACATGATTGTTAATGAGTGACACTATTTAAGTAATGTCTTTCCATACTAGCACCCCCGCCCCCGCGATGAAGACTTGATAAGAGTTGAAGCGCTGGGTGTCTAGTTGCTGTTTATATTACTGCTGTGTATTTACTTCTGCCTGTACTTTTATATTTTGTCAGTTAAAAGAAAATATTTTGCAGAAACACACTTGGCGCTGCTTCGTTTTTGTGCCATGATATCTCTAATCTTACCACTCACAACCCTTGCTCCTTTCAGACTCAGTCCTTGACTGGATTCTGTCATCTTGCCCACATAGAGTGTGTACCATTGGTATCCTTCTGGACTCTATTAATGACCACTGCATGGTCTACTGTGTCTGGAAAATCCATTGCCCCAAATTCCCTTCAAGGTGCATTTGGAGTCAGTCATTCAGGTCATTCAACTTGGACAACCTTCTGGATGACCTGCTATTTATCTAACTCTAGTACACAGGTTTGTGACATCTTGGCTTGACCACAATAATGCTGTATGCCTTGGAGTCAGCAGAGGTGCATCAAGATGTCTGCAGCTGGTACAGAATGCAATGAGACTATTGAAGAGCCTTTCGAGGACGTGTCATTTGTCCCTGGCATTGCGTGAGCTGCATTGGCTGCTGATGAAGTGGTGCATCTCCTTCAGAATGGGGTTACTAACTTTTAAGGCCTTACGTCTATTGGGTCCTGGATAACCGGTAGATCTCCTGCATCCTTATGCACCCTTGCATTCTCTCCGTTTCTCCTAGATGGGCCTGGTGAATGTACCAAGAGCTAGGCTTAAAACATCAGGAGACTGGGCTTTTCAGTTGGCTAGCCCAGTGTCATGGATAAAGATGTTGCAAAATTTAATTTTGTTGGCAAAATGTCAGCAAAATCACAAATTTCACCACACATAATATTTCACATAATTATGCTGTTGTGGCAAAATTCCGCCAGCAAATTACTTCTAAGATTTCGCCTTGCATTGCTATTTGGCAAAATAAGGTGAAATCTAGCAAAATTTGGCTTTTCACATGACCTACTCTCTGCAGATCACATGGGTGACTGCAAACAGGCAGGAAGTGAGTGATTAATTTCCTTTCTGTATAGCCGGAGACTTGGAGGACAAGCAGGCAGTCAGCAACAGAGCCTTTCAGTTTCAGAGAGTGTACTGATCTGATTCCATTGTGTGTGTTTTTACACAATTTTTTGTTTATAAATAATATATTTTGATTGTGTTTGTGTTGTTTTTTGATAATTTCTGTTAAGTGTCTCTGTAGAATAGATTGAGTGTGTGTGTGTGTGTGTGTGTGTGTGTGTGTGTGTGTGCGTGCGTGCGCGTAACTCCCTCTCTCCCTTTCTGTTAGGAAACCTTTTTTTTTGTAAAATGATGCAAGGGAAAGGTAAGGGCAAGGGGACTTGAAGGAAGGCACCCACTGTCCATCTTGACAGGTGGGTATTTAGGTTAGCTGAGGACCCTCTCCCAGCAAGAGCTTGTGGCCACCACTCCCCGGCAGCAGCAACAGCATGAGCCCGTTGCCCCCCTGGCAGCAGTGTGAGGTTGATGTGACCCCCTCCACATCCAACACCCAGGAGCAGAATTCTCCTGTAGCCCCCGGACCAGCAGCAGCAGGAACATGTGGCCCCCACCCCACACCAGCAGTCACAGAGTAATGCCCCCTAGCAGGAGCATGTGCCTCCACCTCCCCACTGCATAAAGGGTCTGCCATGTGGTGTTTTTCACCATAAACACCACTGACAGCAGTGTTGTGATCTGCAAGTTGTGGGTGGCAGATCTGTATGAAGGGGCAAGCAAGGAGGCCATTTTGGAACTGGTGGCCAAAGGAGCCATCTGCAGCACCACCATTCTGTAGAGTGTCTCTAAAAGCAAAATGAGTTGGCAGCAGTAGGAGGCAGTGGGGCCCAAGGGGAAGTTGGCCAGCAGGAGGAAGGGGCCAGGGCTCAGCAACAGCCTGGAAGTCACTGCTGGCACCAGAGAAATCAGCAGCAGTAGGCAGCAGCAGCAGTACCCCCATCCACCTCACCCCACAGCCAGCGGTGGTGCTGGGTTCATGCTGGAGGTGAACATGGACAGCCTGCATCATCCCCAGCCAGTCCTCCTGTGACTCCCGTGAGCCAAGAAGACCTGGCAGCAGTGTGGCGAGAGGTATCAGTTGTGCACCAAGATTTAGACGAGTTCCACCAGGAGGTCAGGGAGGACAAAAGGAAACTGATGGAGGACCAACATAAAGTTCTGGACCACCTGGTGAAGCTTTCTCATGGTGGTGGTAGTGGCAGGGCAGAATTAGGGCTTGGAGCCAGCACCATGTAATAATGCAGTCCATAATGTGCTTGCAAATGAGGCAGGCAGTGAGCACAGCAGCTGAATTTTCCTTTTTTTTTTCCTGTCCTTGCTTTCCTACTATCACTCTTCTCTCATCTGCACCCCCAAAAAATAACAAAAATTCCCCAAAATAAAAAACAAAAATTCCCAAAAATAAAATCTTTTGTCCTCTTCTTCTTTCTATATCCTTGTGTTTCTTTTTCTTGTTCAGCATTTTGTGTGTTATGTATTGTTTATGCTCCCTCTCTTTCACCTCTCAGATATGAATACCCTTGCACCTACTATCCTGCATATTCCCCCGTCGAGTATGTTACTGTTAGTCAGTCAGTCTGTACCTTACCTATAAACACTGCACCTTTCTTCTTGTTTTATGTTACTCCTTCTCCTATCCACAAATGTCAAGTATTGTAATTTGTTCCTATGAACAATTTTTGTTCCCAAAGCTATATGATATTGTGGCAATTGCATTTGATGTGTGCTGTTGCAGAATCAATTTGAATATGTACACAACATAGAAACCTAAATAAGCAGCACTTTTATTGTGACGTTTAATATAAATATGTTTTTTGTGCTTAACAACACAAGTCCCCTGAGCTTAGTTGTCACAAATGTTAACTTGGTGTTCCTCTCATCCAGTCATGATGTTTTCTATAGTGCTCTACCACCACCTGATCAAAAATGTACACTTGGGCCACAGTTTAACACAGCCTCTTGCCTCCATGGTGTGCCGAATAGGCCGCACATGTCCAGAAATGTTACAGGAAAAATGATAAATTCAGAGAGAAAACTGGTATCAGGCCTGATGTTTTATGGTGTACCCCCACCTCATGGACCTGAAAATGAAGCTTCTGCCACTGTTTGACAATAGTTTCAGGATGAATCTTGATGCTGCTAGTGGCCGAGAGACCTTTCAAGTCCAGAAATGTTTCCTAAAAAATGGTACATTAAATTCAAACAGAAATCTGGTCTCAGCCATGATGTTTTATTGTGCCCCCCCCCAACACCTGGACAGTAAAATGCTGTTTTGGCCCCTGTTTGCAAGTGGTTTTAGGCCACATCTTGTTTCTGTGAGTGCAGCACAGGCAGTACATGTCCAGAAATATTACAAGAAAAATGGTACATTAAATTCAGGCAGAGATCTGGTCTCAGCCATGATGTTTTATGAAGCCCAAACCCTTACCTGGACCAAACGATGGTCTTTGGTCCACTGTTGACAAAAGGTTTTATGCCACATCTTGTTTCTGTGAGTGCAGCACAGGCAGTACATGTCCAGAAATGTTACATTAAAACTAGTACATAAAGTTGAAGACAGAAATCTGGTGTGAGTCATGATGTGATGTGGTGCCCCCCTACCCACCACCACCCAGATATTAAATTGTTGTTTTGGGCCCCATTTACCAAGGATTCCAGACTGAATTGTTGTGCTGTTGGTGCCAAACAGGGCCTACAAGTTCAGAAATGTTTCCAAAAAATTTTTACATCAAATTGAGACTGAAATCTGATGTCACTTCTGATGTTACATGCTGTGCCACCACCTCAGAGACCTGAAAAATGCTGCCATGCAGAGAAAATGAATTCTTCCTGCAAAATGCTGCTGCTACTTGTAGTTGTTTCTTCCTGCTGCTGCTCTTTCAATTGATTGAGATAGAAATGTAGGAGAAGAAGGAACATTTGATACCTTTTATTGGACCAACAAGTATCTTGTACAAAGATGGAATTATACACAAGCTTTCGGGGCCACATAGGTCTCTTCTTCAGGTGAATAGCAAAACTGAGCAACAAGCAGTATTTCTATCCACTGTGGAGCAATTAAAATTCAGGAAGTGAAATAGGAAGGTGATAAAGGAGACTAGAGATGAAAGTCTAAGATGCAAAAAGTAAAAACTTGAGAAGAAATGGGCAGGGGGCATAGAAGGAACAGGTCAGAAGGAGATGAAGGGAAGCTGAAGGGAAGACAAAAGCATGCAGATAGGATCTGAGATCAAAGATCAGAGGCTAGCTGAAAGGGTATAATTGACAGAAGATGCCTAAGAGATGCAAGGAAATCAAGAAATTAGGAGAAAAAAAAGAACAAAGGCCTAGATAAACAGAGGTGTGAAAACAAGAGGGAGTAGGTAGGGCTGAGCTCAGGAGTCAATAGGAGAGGCAGGAAGGATGTGAGGTATAGGTAAAAAAACAGAACAGGCAGAACTCAGAGGAAAAAATATAATAGTAAGAGAGATACAGAACCAAAGCGTGATAAATAGAGACATGATTTAGTACACAATAAAAAGGAATTTCAGTTTACCGTAGTGGGTCATAAAACCGATGTCCCGATTCAGTCCAGAAATGTTAGATTTAAATTGTTTTATATATTTCAATTCCCATGTCTTTCTGTCCTGTGTGTTTCTGAACTTGCCTCTTAGTATCAAGACAGATAATCCAAGAGAGAGTGATCTGTTTGTGAAAAATGGTTTCCTACTGGAGTGCTGATAATCTGCTTTACTGTAGTGTGGCGGTGGTGATTAATCCTGGTTTTCAGTGGTTGGCTAGTTTCCCCAATATAGCAACTATTTGTGCACTTCTTGCATTGAATTAGGTAAACCACATTGCTGGATTGACATGTGAAGGATTCACTAATTTGTATTATGTTGTTCTGGCTTGTCTTAATGGTGACCTGTGTGCATATGTGGGTGCAGGTCTTACATCTTGCCATGTTGCATGGTGTTGTCCCTCTTGTTTTCTGGTTATTTTGATCTGCTGGGAGTTTGTTATGAATTATTATGTTCGAGAGGCTGGGGGCTGCTTATAGGCAATGACAGGTGGTTCAGAGAAGATGTCTTTCAGTGTTTCATCTTCTCTCAGCATGGGTTGTAGCTCTTTGATTATTTCCTGAAGGGGTTTTAGCATGGGGCTGTAAGTGACCACTAGGGGTGTGAGGGCAGTTTGATGTATTTGCCTGTATTCCAGCAGATTGTCTCGTGGTATTTGTATGGCTGATTCAAATTCTCTGTCAATTTGTCTTGGAGAGTGGCCCTGCTGAAATAGGGAATTCCGAAGTGTGGAGAGCTGTCTTTCTCTTGTTCTCTCATCAGAGCAGATTCGATGGTATTGAATCACCTGACTGTAGATTACAGATTTTTTTGTATGATTAGGGTGGAAGCTGGAATTATGCAGGTAGCGGTGTCTGTCAGTGGGTTTTCTGTAAAGAGCAGTTTGTATTTGTCCATTTTTAGTGATACTGACAGTAGTGTCAAGAAAATGTATGCTGGTAGTGGAGTATTCAATAGTGAGATTAATGGAATGATGAAAGCTGTTAAAATCATGATGGAATTTTTTGAGAGAATCTTCACCTTCTGTCCAAATCAGGAATACGTCATCAATAAAACAAAAATAGACAGATGGATTATAAGGGTGGTGTTTAAAAAAATCCTCCTCTAAGCAGGCCATGAAAAGATTGGCATATTGTGGTGCCATTTAAGTAGAAATGTAGAATTTTTATTTCTCTGTGCTGCTTTCCTGATTGACTGTGTTGACTGACTCTGTGGTTGTAACTTGCCTGGCGGTGGAAAGCAAATGACATGTTGTGGCACTGATGTCTCTGACTATCAATTGCCATGTTGCCTCGTGAAGCACTGTTTTGGATGGTTGATGGTGGATCATCTTCACAGAGTCCATACTGCTGCTGCTGTACACGTACATATCTTTCTATTTTTTCCTGTGTAAGATAAGGGTTTTGGTGGGTTGGCATTGTGGCGTCTTGAGTTCTAATATGTTTGTACTGCTATTATATTATTTTTCAGTGTGCTGTGGAGGACATCATCATGACAGGCTGGGAATTGGGATTAGGATCTAGGGATGTTGGAATGCACCACATTTCCCAACGCAGATGGTAAGTATTTAATTTTTCATTACTAGTATGATATGTCTATTACTGCCATCTGGATGTCTGACTTTTATAGTAATTGTGCTCTTTTTTGCTTTTGTCAAAATCAGAAATTCCAGTGATGTTAAACTCCTGCTCCTGCTGCTGCAGCTGCTCAACAACATCTGGGGGATTTATTTATTTGTGCAGTGGTTCCAGTTTCATAGTCCTTGAGGTAAGTATTTCTTCAGTTTTTTATGGTCTTTTGTTGGGGGGAAGGTGGAACTGGGAGGATGTTGGTGGGGGGTGTTGGAACCTTTTACAATGCTCAAAATGTTTTCTTCTTTTTATCTTATTTCCAGGTGTGCAGTACTGTAAGGGAAGGGGAATGCCTGCTGTTACTGTGCTTCATCAAGGTCTGGAATCATGTGCACCACCCAGCATGTTCCTTCTGGGGGTGATTTCCACAGTTTAATGACATCATGGGGTATGGTAAGTATACATATTTTTTCTATGCTTGTTCTAATTTGTTTGCTAAACACAGGTATGCAGATTGATGAGTATTCATCATTTTTCCTTATCTTTGGTCTTGCCTAGGTCATTTTCCTCTGTTGAGGTTTGATCCTATTTCTGTGTGATGGTTACATCCATCCAGGCCCTGCAGGAGCTGTATTGCATGCAAGACAGAGGGTGTTGCTTGAACTGCAACGTTGTCCACTGGTGTCCATACCATTTGTAACCCCCCTGCAAATGGGGGTTCCCAAAAGACTTCCAGGAGCTTGCTTGAATGCTCCAAGCCTGAATGGTGCTTGGCATTTAAGCCATTTATCAGTGAGTGTTTTTAGAGCCTCTGGTACTGTCTCTTTAAGAGCTGTCTGCTTGCAGACATAATTAGTTTGTATGGGGGGACTGTGTGCTTCTCTGAGTACCACTCGAGCTGCTGCCAATTCACTTCATTTTGCAGTCACTAGGAGTGCAAAGGGAACCTATCTGAAAGATGTAACTGTTTGCCAGAAATTATTTAGAGTAATAATGAAATTACAGTTTGTCTAACCTGCTTTCTTTGCAGTCAGAACTGTGTCTGCTAGTTCCCATTCTAGTTTTGAACTGCTGAACTGGACCAATCAGTGTGGGGTAAGCTAGCTCTAAAATGGTGCCTTGGACGAATCAGAACTTGACTCATAATCTGAGCCAGCCACAAGAGGATTGTATGGGCAGTGACTTGGGAGATGTAGTTTAGACTTCAGCACCTTTTGGACCAACAGCAGCAGTCTATTGTGAGTGACAGCCAATCCAGTCAAGAACTGGGAGGAACTCAAAGGAAGTGCCCGGTTTTGTCGGTTGGAGTTTCAGTTGAGCTTTGGCAGTGAAGAAGGAAGGAGCCCTGTGCTTTTTCAGTGTGCAGTTTTAGTCAAAAAACGTGTGTAAGGCCCAGAGTTCCGGTCTGCAGCTTGTGTAACAGCTTGTTAGGACTGAATCCGTCCTGTGAAAAGAATCAAAGGATCTCTGAAGAGTAGAAACCAGGCTCACCCTGTAGAAGACTGGAGGAATAACTGAATTGCACTCGGTCTGTCAGGAACTGAATCTGCTGTGTGTTCTCCCGGGTATTGTGCAGTAATTGCTATCGGGATACAGATGCAGCCTGCCTGGTATAGTGCTTTCTTTTATATGGATGTGTGAAGAGGTTTGTGTACCTCAAGTGAGCCCTGCTGACATTGAAGGACCCTATCTTATTTGGAGGTCGTGAGTACTAATTCAGGGTCGCTCCCTGTTGAATTGCCACATTAAATCCAAATGGAATTACTGTACTGCTGACTGTTTAATTCTCCTTTTTCTCAGTGTGAAAGGCCCCTACCAGCTGCCACGGCCTAATTAGCTTACTAGGGCTTGGGTACCTAGGGACAGTAACTGATAGGGATAGGCCTGTGCACAGAGCCATAGGTAGATTATTAGAGTGATAAGCTAATTGACCTGATTTCCCCCTGTCCTTGTTGTATTCCCCCTAAATAAATCAGAGCTGCTTGTTTCAGCAAAGGTATACTGCCTGAGGTATTTGTCTATGTTAAAGTACTGTACTGTGATTGTTGCACTGTATCTCATTTCACAGGAGGTCCCAGTGCCGGAACCAGACCTGGGGGTAAGTGTATACTGTGAAGGTAATTCTGATATATTGTGTGGGCCACTAGTGGGAAGAAAGGGGGGTTGCAGTGTCCCAGAGGGCTGTGACCAAGTTAGTTTAACTATTGCAAACCCTGACCTCTGGGTGGAGGCACCCGCCATTGGATCCAGGCCCCTCAACCTGTTAGTGGCAAATCAGGCAGGGGTAGTAGCCCCTGGGATAGCGCCATCTAGGGGTTACACATTAATGAGTAAACACCACCCACATCCAGGGAGGAACTATATGTGGAAATGGATGGATGAGATGGTGTTTAGTAAATTATTAGGTAGAGGGGGCTAATGTGTTGTCTACTCATCTGACGTGGCAGAGCTGCAGTAATCATGAAAATTTGGAATCCAAACTGAGGGCAGATACCTCCTCTCTGCCCTCCTTCTTACCCCCGATCCATTAGAGTTTCGCATAAGAACTTTAACCTGGCAGTATAGCATTTGGGGTAATTAGATGTTGTAAGTTGTTAAACCTTTTCATGATTACTTTTGTAAAATGTTTTTTAATTTTTTTATTGACTTCTAGGATTACAATACCTTTGAGCAAGAACAGCGCGTTTACAAAGGTTCCACGTCAATGGGGAGGGTAACAAACATACAAAGGTCAAACAGTTACATGGTTTCAAAAATAACAGAGGATTTAAGCATAAAAGGATTACATAACAAAAGATTCAAGTGGAGAGAATATTGGGACAGAGACCTATATAGAGTACTAAGGTATGCTTATTGGACAGAGCAAAGGTAGGATGCAAATACTGTAGCAAGGGGTAGATCCGAATGGAGGAGGCAGCCTGGTAGGCCTTGTCATAGTAGAAAGGAGGATAGAAAAGTGCTCAGGCTGGTAGGAGAATGTGGACATGGGGTCAGTGTAGTGCTAGTGAGAGGGGGTTGGGGAGGTGTGGTAGAGGTGGGAGGGGAGCAGAGTGAAGAAAGGCAGAGAGGAGGGGAAAATGGACAGACAAGGGGGAGACTGCAGACTCATTAATGAGGTGAGAAAGAGCATTTGAAGGCACTGGAGTGCAAAAGAAGGGAGGCCCAATTAGGAGAAACAGTCACAGCTACTGTTAGTTGTGAGATGCTGCCAGAGCAACAGTTTGAAGTGGCCTATTTATTTATTTATTTATTTATTGAAATGTTTCACCAGGAGACACACTGAACAAGCTGCTCATCTTACAGTGTGACCTGGAGGGAAGGGGTTACATAGGGTTGGGAAGGATGATCAGTTACAATAGTATGTGGGTAGTACAAACAATACAATATTGTAAGATTATGCAACAGTTGGAACACAAGGTATTGTACAATAAACAGTAGTGGAACACTGGGTAAATTACAATACATGTCCAAAATCATGCAAAAGAACATATAAATGTACTAAACAGTAATAATGCAACAGAACCATTATAGTGCATGAGTGTACCAGGAGCAGGCTCGAGGTAGTACGAAAGTGCTGTTGGAGTAAAAAGAACTGGGTAGGTTGTGCGCATGGGTGACCCAGAAGGGAAGGTGGAGAACAGAGGGAGAGAGGCAAGGACTAAATATGGGAGAAGGATTAGCCATTTCCTGATTCTCCCTTCAGGATGTTGGGAACCCTGCTTGGGGGGGGGGTTCAGGGTAGACAGAAACTGGGGATAGGTATTAAGGATGGTTAAAGCAGGAACAGCTGAGGGAGAGGTAATTGTGTAGGGCAGAGGTAAGGTGAAAGGTAAGGCCAAGTTTGGGGGTAGACAGGATTTCTCTGTTTAGTACATTGTACCAGTGTGGAGCTCTGTAGGCAAATGACCTCTGTCCCATGGTGGTCGAACATCTGGGAACAAGGAAGTTTTGATACAGAGAACTTCAGGTATGCTGGGAACTGCAGTGGGCACTGAACAGCTGTTCAACACCAGGTGGTGTGAGACCAAGGAGCACCTTTTTACTTAACAAGCAGGTATGATATTGAATCCTACTATAGAGCTGAAGCCATCCTCATTGTGCATACAGATCATAGGTGTGTGTTAGACGGGCTGTGCCAGTGAGGAGTCTACATTCTTTGTTAAGCACCACAGATATCCTGTGGAGGGCAGTCGGAAAAGCAGAGCCATAGATGACCAGTCTGTAGTCAATAATAGAGGTGACGGAGCTGTGAATTGCCATTCTAAGGGCATCAGATGTCATGCTGTGTTTATGTCTTGTCTATGTAGTAAACCGATCCTAATATTGACAGCCTTTGCAACATTGCCGATATGCTGTGCATAGGATAGGAAGCTGTACACAGTGATACCTTGATATTTAAGCTGCAAGACCTGTTCAAGTGGGACACCAGAGGGACTGGGATTTGTGCTTGCTGAGTGCCCTGCTGAATAACATAACCTTAGTCTTGATGTACTTCAAGACCAGCTTATGGGTGCTAAACCAATCTTCAGCTCGCTCAAAGTCAAGCTGCAGGTGATGTTCTAGGAGTTTAGTGTCATGATGACTGGTGTAGATAACAGTGTCATCTGCATAGAGTAGTATTTTCTGGTGGCAAGTACATGGGATGTGGTTTAAGAAGAGACTAAAATGGAGTGGTCCCAGGATGGAGCCCTGTGGTATGCCAGAGTGGACTGGTTTTCATTCTGAGATGACATTGGCATTTCTCACTTGCCGAGACTGGTCCTCCAGATAAGTTTTGAACCAGAGTAGTGCATCATTGGAAAGACCAATGGAGGACATCTGTTTGAGTAGCAGAGAGTGATTAACAGCATCAAAGGCTTTTGTTAGGCCAATGAAAGCCACTCCCACATAGTTACCTTGATCAAGTGAACTGTAAATGAATCCAGTGAATTCCAGGAGGGCTGTGGTGGTGCTGTAACCTTTTCCAAATCTATGCTGTTGTGAGCATTGGATTTCATATTTTTTCAGATAGTCTACTAACTGATCTGACACTATGCACTCCAACACTTTCGACAAAGGAGGGAGAATGGAGATAGGCCTGTAGTTGGTGTGCAGAGCTCTATCCCCACTCTTGTGTACAGGTGTTATCAGTGCCATTTTCCATAATAAGGGAAACTGTGCCAGCCCTAGCGATAGGTTCAAGATCTTTGTAATTGATACAAGGATTTCTTCCAGCACGAGGGCAACCAACTTAAGATCGAGGGAATCCCCGCTGTGTCTTGATTTACCTAATGCCTTACATATGTAAATTCTGACCAGATGCAGTGGAACCTCTTTAAAGTAGAACTGTGAAATGGACTGGTTTGGGGTTGTGATGTCTGGGGTAGTACTAGTAGAGGAGGTATCGAAGAAGTCAGGAGAAAGGACACTATCCAGGTCCGAAAACACACTGTTGAAAATACTGGTTATAGTGTCAAGGTCCAGTGTCAGGGTTCCATTGATGTTGAGCATAGTAGGTGCCAACTTGGGGTCTTTACCAGTGAGGTCTTTAAGGTTGCTCCAAAAATTTTTACTGTCTCCCCAAGAGTTTGAGAGTATTTCCCTGAAACATTTGCTTTTTGCATTATGAATAGATCGAGTGTATTCATTTCTAACTCTTTTGTATTGTTGTACATCCACTTGTTTATGGGTGGCTCTTGCACGTGCCAGAGGTGGTCCTTTAGTTTTATACAAGTAATAAGCTCAGGCATTATCCATGGGTTGGAGGTCCCTTTAACCTCCTTTTTTCTCACAGGAGCATGGAAATCGCAGGCCGCAGTAAATTGTTCGATGAAAAGAACCAGAGCTACATTAACATCATTAATTATGTCAAGGGGTGTCCAATCCAGACTATGAAGATCTGATCTGAATGGTTCAAGTTGTCCCCATTTTAGCACCCTACTATACATAAATTCAGGAGGGGGCTTGCTGCACTTATTTGACTATACACAGATAACAGGTGAGTTGTCACTTAAGGTGTCAGGGAGCACAGACACATTAGAAATGCGCTCCAGAAGGTTAGAAAGTATCCAGTCAAGCAAGGTATTTGTACCTGTCCTATAGTTACATCTGATGGGGTAGAGATGACCTGAGTAAGGTGTTGTGCAAAGATAGCATCCTTATAGGAACATACATCTCATGAAAGCCAGTTTATGTTGAAATCACCCATAATTATTGTTTCAGAATTGTGGTGCAGGCCTTTTAGATATTCTACTATGTTATTGAAGCCAGCAGCCTGATTCTTAGGTGGTAGGCACACAGATGCTTTTGTTAAGACTTTGTTATGTGCCCCAAGAAGAACTTTGATTGCAAGGGCATGTGATGGGGAGCCAGGGTTAGGCGTAGGTATGGCATGGCCCATATAAGTATCCCTGAGGTAGATGGGGTAATCCTATCTTGCCTGTAGATAGTATATCCAGGGATAGAGACTGCAGTGTCAAGGATCTTTGGATTGAGCCATGTTTCAACAACAGAGAGGACAATAGGATTGTGCTGCTGTACCCAGGTTTAGAGGTTATCGAGTTTGCTGAGGAGACTGCAGACATTGACCAATGCCAGCATTAGGGACCCAGACATCTAGTGTCTGAGGGGTGAGGCAGATGCAGCTGGGCCTGGGGGCTAGGGTGGACATTGCCAGACAGCAGTAGAAGCATTAGTAGGAGCCGCAGGAGGTAGGCTTTGAGCCTTTTATAGAGTAAATTGTTAGTTAGTCGCCTTTGTGTTCTTTTGTTGCATTTATGGAGCAGCAAACCTATCAAGTGAAGGACATCCCGCATTTGCCTTTATTTTGTGAAGCCGTCTCGGTGACCCGCTGAGTGCCTGCATTGTCCCGTATTTGTGCCATTTTAGTTCCTGCCTTGTGTCTGACATCAGACTCTTGATGCTGTCCAATTGGAATTAGGATTGCGTGCACTTCCATCAGCGGGCCTTTCAAGCTGCACTGTACTGATCTCCTGGAACTCCATCTGGGAGTGAGCATGGAGGGCAAATCAGTGACATGGCACCTGGGGGTGGCGAGGTCAGAGGATGGACAGGTTTAGAGTAGTCCACCTCAGCTGGCTCCAAGTCCCATGGTTTATCGTGCACTCGCACTCCATGGCCGATCAGAAAATTGGTTGAAGGGTTAGAATTTTGGTGCTTCACACCTCCCTCAGTGTGTGATTGCCTTTTGTCTAAAGGTGCTATAAATTAAGCAGCTCATCACAGCCAACCCAGCAACTGGGGAGAGATGCACAGGACGCACCCAGAGAGGAACGGAATCGTCGATAGTCGAACTGACTAATAGCTAGCGAGCGGTATGGCAGAGAGGATCATTTCGTGGTGGCACTAGCGGCAATTTTCTGGGTGAAATCAAGCAGAAAAAGAAGTAAAGAAAGGAGCCATCCTCGGCTGGGTGGACCACGGTGACCACCAGAAGCAAGCAGCAGTATTGTGGGTAGGCTAAGCCCGCTGAGCTAACTAACACAACTCATCCGACTTGCAAGCAAGCACGTTTTGAGAAGGACTCCTCCAGAGCCAGACAGAACAGCTGCAGCAACGGTTAAGGGAACCCTGGTGGCGGCGAGAACAATTTAGCTCACCCCCTCCAGTTGAGTCAAAACCCCCCAGCCTCAGGTAGCTGTTGCCATCATTGACCATTCTGAAAAGGGATAAGGAACATCTAGCCCAGCAGAGTTATGGAGCCAGCAGTTGTCCAGCCCTACTTTTGCCCAGGAGGAGACCAAGCCAAATCAAGTGGAGTGGCAGGAACCAGGAAGGTAAAGGTAGGACACATTACATTTGTTTATTGGCACTCAGAGAGAACTGAGAAGATAACTGAAATAAAAACTGAAATGTTCAAGCTTGATCTAGTCTTTCAATGTTGAGCTTCAGCTTTGGGGGGGGTGAAAAGCATATGATGAAAAATGGAATACAAATTAAACTAGAACTTGAACGTACTTTGCTTTGATGGGATATGAAAAAATGGAACTGATTGAATGTAGTGTGTTTAGCGTAGAGAAATTTTCAATGTGAGCTTTGACATGAGCTTTGTTTTGGGTTCTGGAGGATATGAAAAATGGCATAAAACTTTAACATACAGTGAAACTTTAAATGTGTTAGCCTGAGTTTAGTTTTTGGGGAATATGAAAAATGGCACAGAATGAGCCCATTTTTAAATGGCACAAGCCACAAGAGCAGTTGGTAAGGTAAAAAATAGACCCCTTATTCGATCTTAGTGGCTAAACATTCTCTTTAAATTCCAGATCCACAACATACAGTATTTTGCTTTTTTTAAACATAGTTTCAGTGCTTAGAAACAAAATAAAATGCCTACCTATAAATTCATTTGTTAGTAGCTTCATGTGTGGTGGACACAAGTCACAAAGATGGGGCAACTGGATAAGGATTCATTCTGTGCCATTTTATGTTGCTTGCACACATGTGTAAGAAACATAGTGCCATCATCCTAGTTTTTGGAGGTGTGGCAGCCCTCTTCCAATTCAGTCAGTGTGTTTGCAGGCACGGACGCAGTTCTCCAATGCCTG
Source organism: Neoceratodus forsteri (assembly GCA_016271365.2). NCBI lineage: Eukaryota > Metazoa > Chordata > Ceratodontiformes > Ceratodontidae > Neoceratodus > Neoceratodus forsteri. Next base: position 1,373,842,064 of record CM057456.1, read on the forward strand.
CTGGAGCTGTCTATGACAGCAGTCCAAAATGCAGTGGCGTACAGTTGAAAGGGGGAGCTACACTTCAGTGAACAGTGATAAGATATCGCCTGCTCATGTGTGCTCCCCATACACACACACACACACACACACATATGCATGCATACTGTATGCTTGGCCCCCCCACGCACACACTGTGCCACGCTGGGTGCCCACCCCAGCGTGGCTACACATTGTATAGCCGATGGGGGTGCCCAATCCCCTGTCGGCTCCACTGTTCCCCCTCCAGAGTATAAGGTGCCACGCTGGGAGCCCACCCCAGCGTGGCAGCAGATGCTATCACTGACAGGGTGCCCAATCCCCTGTCTGCTCCAGGCCCCCCCAAACAGCCATCCTTGTGCCAAGCTGGGAGCCCACCCCAGCATGGCAAACGTCCCGCGTAGTCCTCCTTTAAAAAAAAAACAAAAAAAAAAAACTTGAAACACAAAAATGGTCCCGCGCTGTCTCTGCCCCAACCCGCACCCACCCACTGCGCACCCTGCCTCCCCACACCTCCCCACCTCATACTTACCTCCGGACTCCGGGCGCAATGATCTTAGGTGGACCGGGAACACATCTGCACTCTTCAAAGCCGACCATGAATTGAGGAAATGCCGGTAAGCTGTATAATGTAATAAATAGGGTTTTTTCAACTTTGCTGCATATCTCAGGTATTTTTTTGGAATTTTTGCACCAAATTTTCAACATGGGGTTTCTGGGACCCCTTCTCATGAATGCCCCCACTGTCATGGCGTTAATCAGGCCCAAAGGGTGATTTCGCAGTCACTGCATGAAATCACCTTTTGGCACCGATTAATGAAATGACACTGCCAGTGTTCATAAGGTGGGCTCTCAAAAAGCGTATGGTGAAAATTTGGTGGAAAAATTCCTAAAAATAACTGTTTTACGAGCGTGCGTTGTGCAGTTCCTATGCAGGCTCGTAAGTTCGAGAATTTTCAATATTTTCACTCCAGATTTTCAACATTGTCATTTTACCACACCTCCTTATGAGCAGTACAGCTGTCATTTTTCACATCTCGCCCAAAACATGTTTCTGCCCATGTAGCACACAATGGCACAGTCGGTGTGCAAAATCACTGTATGGGACACATTAAGAAAATCACAGTGATACTGTTCATGAGCAGAGGTCTTAAAATGGCTATGTTGAAAATTTGGTGAAAAAATTCCTTAAAATGACTGTTTTACGGGCCTGCGTTGAGCAGTTCATATGCACGCTAGTAAGTTTGCGAATTTTCATTATTTTCCCTCCAGATTTTCAACATTGACATTTTACCACACCTCCTTATGAGCAGTACAGCTGTCATTTTTCACATCTTGCCCAAAATGTGTTTCCGCCCATGTAGCGCATAATGACGCAGTCAGTGTGTGAAATCAATGTATGGGACATATTAAGAAAATCACAGTGACACTGTTCATGAGCAGAGGTCTTAAAATGGCTATGTTGAAAATTTGGTGACAAAATTCCTAAAAATGACTGTTTTACGAGCCTGCGTTGAGCAGTTCCTATGCATGCTTGTAAGTTTGCAAATTTTCAATATTTTCACTCCAGATTTCCAACACTGCCATTTTACCACACCTCCTTATGAGCAGTATGGCTGTCATTTTTCACATCTCACCCACAACATGTTTTCCCCCATCTAGCGCAAGATGACGCAGTCAGCATGCGAAATCAATGTATGGGACACATTAAGAAAATCACAGTGACACCGTTCATGAGCAGAGGTCTTAAAATGGCTATGTTGAAAATTTGGTCACAAACTTCCTAAAAATGACTGTTTCATGAGCGTGCATTGGGCTGTTCCTATGCACGCTCGTAAGTTTGCAAATTTTCAATATTTGCACTCCACTGACTTCCAAATACCTACACAGCACATAACAGCAAGCAACATTCGGCATTGACAAATGCTTGTTTAAAAAGTTACTGTTACTGAACAAGCAGCAGCATTAATGAAAAGATCAAAACAAACTGCTAGGGTCTAGGCCACCAAAGCTTGCTTGTTGTGTATTGGAACACAGCCCACCCTGTGTGGCCCACACCCAATTTTGTACAGTGGGTTTGGTTTGGTTCTACATTAACAAAAAGTAAGAGACTGAGAGACGTAGCCAGTGCACTGGTGTGTTGGGTCCAAAGGCCTCATCCCTAGTCCATTTTTGTTCCAGAAAAAACTACAAAGTGATGGATGAAGGATTAAGCAGGAAAATGAAACTTGTATTGGTCTGGTCTACCACTTGTTGTTGTTTAAAATCATTTTTTTGAATGGTTGTTCATGAAGAGGATTGGAGCCTCATTACATTAACACACACACCCATGCAGTGCATAGACTGTTTGCTTAAAAAAGTCATCCAATTAGTTTCAAAAGAAAATGAGGTGGGTTATGTGATGGTGGTACAGGCAGCTGCAAAGTTTTTGAAAAATGTCTTTATGTTACGCATTTTGTTCCTCCTTCAATCTTAATGCAAACAAGCAGAGTTTGTTAGTATCTGTGGCATGGAGGCAGGTGGGGTACATTACTCTATGAGGGCTTGAGGAGCCCATCTCAAAGGGGCATTTTTTGGACATTTATAACTGCATGGCTAACTCCTAACTCAGAGGCATGGAAAGCTTTTGATGTTCTGTGCTTCGTTTTGTGACTTTTGTTTACTGTGACACACCATACTAACATACTAAAATGCCAGCAGAGGAGGCCTAATGGTCTTTCATGTCTGCTCAATGGTCAGCACCCATACAGGGTGCCTAATTTGCTGTCCACCCACCCCCTTGGGTTTCCCCATCCGTGGCCCAAGATGTCCCCAATGTATTGGACTTCCTCAGTGTCACTCTCCCCCTATACCTGTCCCAGATCCTCTTGAACTCCTATACAGTCTCTGCCTCCACCAGTCCCTTGGGCAGCACATTCCATGGCTCCACCACCCTCTCAGTGAAGTAACACATCCTCCTCTCCACTTGAGACTCCCCCCTCTAGCTTCCACCCATTTCCTCTAATTGCTCCCCTTCTTTTCTTTGAAACACTCTGGTTGAGCCCCCTTTATTAATCCCCTCTATATACTTGAAGACCTCTATTATGTACCCCATGTCCCTCTTCTCCTCCAGGGCGTATATGTTGAGCTCCTTGAGCCTCTCTCCATAGGCCTTTACCCCCAAGCCCCAGATCATTTTAGTTGCCCTCCTCTGGACCCTCTCCAGGAGTGCAATGTCCCTTTTTAAGTGTGGTCTCCAAAACTGCACACAGTACTGGAGGTGCGGCCTAACCAAGCAGTTGTACAGAGGTAGATTCACTTCCTTCCTTCTGGAGGTGATCCCCCTAGCGATGCATCCCAGCAACCCATTGGCTTTTGTTGCTGCCCTCCTACAAGTCTCAGAGTTGTTTATTTTGACATCCACCACCACCCCCAGGTCCCTCTTGCCCTTCGAGACTTGTAGTGTGTCTCCCCCCAGGGTATATACTTGACCCCAGTTCCTGGCCCCCAACTGCAGAATCCTGCATTTCCCTGCATTGAACTTCAGTTTCCACTTCCTCGACCACCTCTCCAGTGCCTCCAGGTCCTCCTGCAGGGCCACTCTCTCTCCTCCCCATCCACCACCATCTCCAGCTTTGAGTCATCCTCAAAGAGGCTCATTTTGCTCCTGATACCCTTCCTTATGTCAGAGACATAGGTGTTAAACAGGAGGGGCCTTAAGACTGATCCCTGTGGGGCCCTACTAATTACCCTCTTTGGAGATGCGACTAGTTATCCAACCACCACCCTCTGAGTACATTCTGAGAGCCAATTTCCCATCCATCTGATCATCTGCTTCCCCATCCCCATTTCCCCCAGTTTAACCAGCAGGCCACCATGGGGTCCCGAATCAAATGCCTTGATGAAGTCTAGAAAGAGGATGTCCACCAGCCTACCCTGGTCCAGTGCACTCATCACGCAATCATAGAACTCAACAAGGTTTGTCATACACCATCTCCCCGGGACCAGAGAGGCATATGTTTATTTTTAGCCCATAAATGTAGTCTGGCTGGTTGGTTGCTTTATTTTGGAATCCTTATGTCGTGCTGTGTGTGTCTGATGTGTTGTGTGGTAGTATATAAGCCACTTAGCCCCTGCCTGACCCTGTTGCTAAACTTTACCTGCCTACAATGTGATTGTACTGTACTTAGTCACATTTTGGCAATTAGTAGTATAAAATTTACCTGCCTGGGCATTCTTTATTTGCTTAAGCAGCAGAACTTGGTAACAGTGAAGTGAACATATTTTTTAAGATTGCCCCTTTATCGCGTACCTTCTGGATTTCTCTCCATTCTGAGGTGCAAAATCTGAGCTAAAGTGTTTATTTGCATTCAAAATAATAAAAGGAGAACTCCATTTATTATTTACAATGTGAAAGTATTAAATGTTAAAATGGGTACAAATGGGGATAACGTAAAGGTATAGGTAAAGAATACAGTAGTACTGCTGTGACTAGAGGTCAGTTACTTTTCAGGAGTTTTTTGTTCCCAGAGATTCTAAATGAATCTCTGAAACAAGCACAGCCACCACATCAAGGTAAACTCCCACAGTTGGTTCCTTAAATAATGGTTCCAGTGAATTTACCTCAATGATTTGTAAGCTAAAGAACGTGTGTAGCTCACTGACTACAGATTGCAGTGCTGCAGTGCAGACCATAATCGCCCAAATATTTTCTGGCTTGCTGATAATGGAATGTGGGATCGCACAACATCCCTGGGCCCTGACCTGGCACTTTTATTTATTTTTGGATATTTTATACTGTTATTTTAGATTTGAAATATGAGTGGAAATGACTGCACTGTGGGCAATACTGTTTCGACACCAGAGAAGAGAAAGAGAACAGAAGATGGTGGAAGCACGCCAGAGAAAAGCAAAAGTGGTACTCCATGTTCCAGAACAGCTGGGTTAAAGAGTTTAGTTGGGTCAGTGAGAGTCGACGCAGACAGATATTTGCTTTCTTCAAGATCTGTGGATGCAATTTTACAGTAAGCCATGGTGGCTGTCATGATGTTGTGTGGCTTGAAAAGTCTGAGAAGCATCAGCATAATACAAGGCAAGCTGCTAGGAGAAAGGTGAGTGAATTCTTCCACATACAGACTACATCCAAGGTGGCAGAGGCAGAGGTGGCTCTTGCCAGTTTTTTGGCAGAGTACAACTTATTCTTTTCTTGTGCAGACCACATTATAAAATTTATTAAGAAGCACTGCAGAGACCTAGAAGTTGTGAAGAAAATGAGCTGTGGAGCCACACAAGCCAGCTGCATTGCTAGAGATGTTCTAGGTCCTAAATATCAAAGTGATGTGGCCAAAATGTGTCAAGAGGTCCCATTCTGTGTGTACCTTGATCAGAGTACTGATGTTGGTGATACTAAACTGCTAGTAATTTTAATGGGATATTTTGATGACAGCCTGCAAAAAGAATGTTATTCGATTTTTGGACATGCTAGAATGTGTTATCAGGGACTGGAGAGGCAATGTTTAACTGTTTAATGGAGTCTTTAAATAAATTCAGCATTCCCCTTGACAATCTTGTTGCTTATTCATTGGACAATGCAGCATCAATGACTGTGAGAAATAACTTGGTGATGTCCAGACTGAAACAAATCAACCCAAACTGTGTTAATATGGGTTGTCTCTGTCATCTGGCAGATACTGTATCTGTAGTAAATCTGCTATTAAGGCTATAAAGGTACCTGTTGAGGAGCTGATTTCAGATGTGTAGTGACACTTTTCGTCTAGCTCCCAGAGACAGCAACTACTCAAAGAGTATTCCCTGTTTGTTGATGTGGAACTCAGGAAAATAATAAAGCATGTCCCAACAAGGTGGCTTAGCCTGCACAAGGTGATAAAGTGGATGATTAACATGTGGGATGCATTGAAGTCATATTTCTTGTCTGCGGAATCTCGGGGTGCCAAAGTCGAACTTATTTGTGAACACCTACAAGATCATAAAATTAGAGCCATGTTTCTTTTTTTGCAATATGCACTGGAGCCTCTTTGTCAATTTAATGTTAGGATGCAAGCACAACAAAATCAAACACTGACCCTACATAACGATCTGTGCAGGATTGTGCAGTAATTTGCTGGACGACTTCTAAAACCAGAGGCTGCAGTCAAACTCTTAAAGCGCAAAATGATTGCAAGGTACTGGACAAGCAAACTAATTTTCTGGCACATAATGACATATGTGTTGGTCCAGAAGTTGAGGACTACCTTCAACAACATAATGACAGCATAGGTGGAACATCAGTAGAAATAAACATTCATAAAAAGGCTACATTATTCTATGGCTCTGTGCTGAGGAAAATGATAACAAAATTCCCTTTAAGAGACTAGCTATAAAAGAATGCTGCCTTGTTTCTAGATCATGCTTCAAAGCTCCAGATGTCTGCCAAAGCAGTAGGTGATCTTGCTACTACTTTAGGTATTATAAATACTGTAGTGCCGAAGAAGCCAATCAGCTGATGGACCAGTTCTCCATTTATCAGTTCCAAGATACTGATGATCTAATTCAAGATCCTCCACAGGTCCAAGTACCTGGATACTGTGCTCACAAGAATGAATGCAGCCTGTGAAGAAATAAACCTCCTTAAAAGACTTGTGATGACACTCAGTCTTGTGTTTGTCTCACTCGAATGCTGAGCCTGAACGTGCATTCAGCATGGTAAGAAAAATAAAAACTGAGTTGAGGCACAGTCTAAACATAAAAATATTAAATTCATTGATTTCTATAAAAATGAATGAAGATCGAGACTGCTTTAATATACATCAGCCGAAAGAAATCTTGTAGTCTGCAAGGAAAGCGACTACAAAATACAACACCGATCATTAGAACAAAGGGACTTTTTATTTTTATTACAAATTGCTTTTTTTCACATGAAATGAGTGATTTGTTGCACATGATTGTTCTTTGGTGCTATTATATTGAGTTTCTGGCTATCTGCATGCATTGTATGCTCTTTTAATAGTAAAAAAATGTGTGAAATCATCATCAGTGCCAGAATTGTGATGTCCCTCATCGTGTCCCTCATTTCAGGGTGTGGCATCCCTCATTGTCCCTCATTTCAAGGCTTGGTGTCCCTCATTTCAGAGTTCAGAGGTTGAGAGGTATGTGGAGCAGCACAGTGAGGCAGAGTGGTGTTGCCGGGGGAGGGAGTAGGTTGCAACAAGGCTGGAAGATTACATCCTCAGAAAGTAGATCAAAAGCCAGCTCGAGGTACAGGAGCTCATCGTTTTGTAGGCAGGTATACCAGTGGCCATGCCAGGATAACAGTATATATAACTAAGAAGTGTGTGATGGTAAGAATGTTGTTGTGTGGTGTCATCAAGAACACCAGGGCAAATCATAGCCAAAACTAGTACTATTTTAAGGGCCAGGGCCGAGTAAGTCGTGATTAAGGCCACCAAGGGGACACAGCTAGGCAAGAAATAGGCAAGGCTTTAGTTAGGCACAGGGTAAGGCTGTAGAGAGCAAGGACTGGTGAGGACTCTTATGTGCTGGGAGGGTAAGAGCCTTCTAGTGTTAGGTTAATATAACTATCCAATGGGAAAGTAGATGCTTAGTTTATCATATGACAGTAAAACAATATGAAATAAAATGCCCTGATAGGCGGGTGGAAGGGGTGAGGGTAGGGAGCCGGTGCGAAGTGCCGACGGGGTTGCAGCTTTGAAAAGGCACTCCAACAGTTAGAAACTGGGAGTTTTAGCCAATCAAAGAGGAAGCACCAAAAGGCCCAAAATCAATGTCAGGCCACTACAAAATAGGCTGTTTACCTTGAGTCGGGTACTAGCAGCTGCTGTGGTGGGGGTGTGTTCACTTCGGTGGATTTAGTGGGTATGTGTGGGCAGCGGCTGTTAGATAGGCTGCCACGCTGCAAAAGCACCTAATCAGGACTCCATTAGTCTGGGAAGGGAAACAGAAAATAGCAGATTGAGAGACAGAGTTAATTGTTAGGGGAGTGGGCTAGGAAGCTTGTGGCAGACAACCAGTGGAGGGGGCAGGAGGCAGGATGAGCAAGAACAATAGAGGGATTAAGTCAGGACAGGTGAGAGGAAAATATAGAAAAGATAGAGGGCAGGGGGAGAAAAGGGTCTGGGTCTGCAACAGTGTACTTTTCCACTGCCAACACAGAGTCAGATTTAGTTAAGGCACAGAGAGAGAAGCACAGTCAGGCTAGAAATGCAGCTGTATGAATTAAATATTGCTAGGCAGGCTAATTGAATAAATAGCAACAGAAATGCAGTAAAACAAATTAAATAGTACTAGGTGGTCTACACGAGATAATTCTAACAAGTGTTAGGCATCGCAGCTACAAGTTACAGCATTTAACACAGTCACATTAATTCAGCTTAACTTCTAATACCATACAACTGGAAAGCAGTTTGAGGAGAATTCAGTGCGAGCCAATCAGGGATTGCAGCTTTGAAAAGGAACTCCAATATCTAGAAACCGGGAGACTTAGCCATCATGGAGGAAGCACCAAAAAGTCCCAAAATCAAAAAGTCAGGCCACTGCAAAATAAGCCATTTACCTAAGATTGGGTCCTAGCAGCTGTCGAGGTGGGGGGAGAGGTGTACACTCCAGTGGATTTAGCTGGTGTGTGCAGGCTAGCATCATTACTAGCATGACTAGTATCATTAAAGATGGTCACCATTCACCATTTCTTAAAATTTGTTCAACTTGTGGTGTTAACGGTTGAATGAGCGTGTTACATTCACATGCTACAGTACTTGTACTAGGAGCCAGAGTTCTTCAACAAATCACAAATAGTAAGTGGCAGAAAATATTTTTTTGGTCACATGGAGTGCATAGGTGCGTCAGGTGGTGGGAAGGAGGGGGGGTGGTGTTGCATGTGCCATCATGGGCACTTTTAAGGACATCAAGACAACATATCTTGCTGTATGATGGGGTTAATAGTCAAAACGAAAAGTAATGTGTATCTTGAAATTTTGGGCAGCGAAACATTATAACTGTAATCATGCAAAATTGTTACGGTTTATGGTTATTTATATAACTAGCGTGACCATAAAATGCTTGAGATAAAAATGCTATCACAGATGCTGACGTACCCGATTCATAGATAACAAATATATCTTATGAATCAGGTTTGACACACCCACTATGTCCACACTCTGGTTCGTCACAAAGGCAGTGAGCTGTGCCTCATCTGCCACGTGGCAACACACTCAACCATAAAAAATAAATGGAGCATCAGTGAAATGGCGTGTGCGGACAGGATGAAAAAGGATTTTGCAGATATGAGGTGAAACCAGGGGTAAGGAAAATGGGAAAGCATCTTGATGGCTCATTGTATAAAGCAAATATGCCATGGTGTAGCATGTGTTACGTTTTTCATCTTCACTTGAGGTCTATGCCATCTTGAGCCTTCACTCATGGCTATGCCACTTGCGAGGGGTCAAGAGGTCACAGACCTCTTGTGAAGATAAAAATCGTATGACACGCTACACCATGACATATCCCCTATGTATTGCTGCTGCTTTATATAGGCTGGGGGACTGGGGACCAAGCAATGGTTTACGGCAAAGGGTGATCAAATGAAAGTGATTCACACTGTAGCAGATAACACATAACCATAACCAATCCAATGGAACATAGCTAAAAATAAGTTATAACACTATACTGAGCTGAAAGTGGTTGGGGGGGGAGGGTGGCCTTTGAGTAAACTCAGACTTTTTCCACTTCCACATCATCCAAGAAGCACCACTCACAGTCTTCAAGACTGGAGTTGTCACCAGGTGGGAATTCTCTCACCATTTCTGCCTCCTCCACCCTGCTGTTGGTGGATGCTTTAGCCAAGAGATTGTCATCATCCTCATCACTGAGACACAGTTCCTGTGGCAACAACACTGACATCACTGTGTTGTGTGGAATGTGCCTTTCGTTCATTTTGATGAAAGTTAGTATGGACACATTCTTGGGTGACAAATTGATCCTACAGTCACTCACAATGGCCCCAACCACACTAAACACTTGTTCCAAACTGACACTGGATGGTGGGCAGCTCAGGTATTTCACAGCAACTGATGTTAGTGCTGGCTAGTCAGTCATTTTGCTGCTCCATTACAGCAGTGACTCATCAGTAATAGGAAGGTGCTTTGGGTCCCCCATGTAGGCCTCCACTATTCATTCTGCTGTCCTGAGTCCAGCTGCCTCATCTGTTTCCTCCTCCTTTTCTTCCATATCTTCCACTCCCACCTGAAAGAGAACATCCCAAATTGAATTGCTTGCTGTTTTCTGCTCTGCCTTGCCCATTTTCTCTGACTGGGTTGCCTGTGAGCCACTGGTGGAGGTAGCAACACCCATTTTCACCACAGTGCATGCCTTTTTCATGTGTGCAGGATATACCATTCTAATGAGGTTCTCTGTCAACTTTTGTACTCACTGACGACGTCCTTCAATTATAGAAGGCTGGCCATGTTTGTAGCGAGGATCCAGCATGATGGTGATTGCAAAGTCAGCCGACTGTAAAATGCCGGATACATGGGTATTTGTGTCAAGCACATGGAGCATGTGATCCATTAGATCACAACTGCCATGATCCCCAATTGCCTCCATCTGATGTCGCACATTAACTAGTGTCTGCCTCAGCAAACGTATGAGTGGTATGGATTGACTTATACAAGCAGTGTCTCCACTCACTGGCTGTGTAGCATGCTCAAATGGATGGAGAATGCATATTAGCCCATCCATTTGGCACCACTGTTCTGTTGTTAGAGTGATGGACACTCCAGCACTGTCACGGGTGGTGTGCAGCACCAGCAGGTATTCTGACACAGACTCTTATACTGTTCATACAGCCAATCAAGCAGGTACAGTGTAGAGTTCCACCTGGTCATATCAAGCTTCATCCAGTGCTGAGGCAGATGGTCATTGCACTGTAGCTCACGTAGATGGTCACAGGCCTTTGTACAATGGGCAAGAGGGACACATATGCGATGTGTGACAGTAACTGTTTCCTTAATGTCCACATTGTTGAGAAACTGCTGTACAAGATTGAGGCAGTATGCCAGGTAGGGCACCCTTAAAAAACCACCATCACTAATGCACTTCACTACACTGGAGCCATTATCACTTGCAATGAATCCTGCTATGAAGGACTGTGTGTGTAGCCAGCCAGCCATCAATTTCTGACAGCAGAACATTAATCATTTTCTCAGCCATGTGAGAACCAGTAACACTTGTCATATTCAGGGTTGCATGCAGCTGAATATCAGGTGTGTTGCTACCACCACAGTTTTGCTTTCTGCAGGTTTTGCAAGGCCCAAAATCAAGTACCACCTCAAGCAACTGTGCCCAGTATGCTGTTATGCATAGATATGAGCTTGCTGCTGTTTGTCCACTGGTCCACATATCAATGCTAAGATGGATATATTCTGATGCACTATGCTTCAATGCATGTCTAATGGAATCAGCCACTCTACTGTTCAGCTCTGGCATGGGATGCTTAGAAAAATAGGTTTGCAATGGAACCTGCCATTTGGGACAGATACAGGCCATCAACATGTGGAAACCAGCATTATCCACGAATGAGAATGGCCACAGATTGAAGGCCAGCATTTCAGCATTGGAAGCATTTAACTGTCGTGCAGCAGCATGATTGGATGGAGGATACTTTGTGTGCTGCTCAAGGATGGTCTTACATAGAAACATAGAAGCTGATGGCAGATTAGAACTGGAAGGCCCATCCAGTCTGACCATTTCTTTTTCTACATTATGAATGTGCCATAGGCCTTTGCTCTGTCAATGACCTATCTAGTCATACTTATCTTTATTGCTCCCTTATGCCTGTCCCATGCTTGTTTGAAGCCCTGCATAATATTCATATCCACCACTTCCTGAGGTATGCATCCACCACCCTTTCAGTGAAAAAGAACTTCCTCACATTACCCCTTAATCAGCCTCCATCTACTCTCATGATGTGTCATTTTGTCCTGCTATTTTTCTTATATTGAAACATATTAGACTCTTTCACATTGATATTGCCTTTAAGGTGTTTGAATGTTTCAATCATATCACCTCTCTCCCTCCTTTGCTCCAGGGTATACATATTGAGCTCCGTTAATCTGTCCTCATATGTTTTCTGATGCAGTCTCTGCACCATTTTGGTTGCCTTTCTCTGAGCTGCCTCAATTTGGTCAATGTCCTTGTGAAGGTGTGGCCTCCAGTACTGCACGCAGTACTCCAGATGGGGCCTAACCAGTGTCTTGTAAAGAGGGATGATTATTACCTCCCTCTTCCGACTTGTGATACCCCTACTAATACACCCCAACATCTCTCTAGCCTTACCTACTGCTTTAGAGGCCTGCTTAGATGATTTCAAGTCTCTTTCTTCCCTTGTGACTGCCAGCAACTCCCCTCCCATCCTATAGATGGCTTCAGGGTTTCTCTTCCCTATGTGCATGATCATGCACTTCTTTGCGTTAAACCCCAGTTGCCGCTCTTCCAACCATTTTGCTAGTTTATCCAGATCTCTTCTCATTCTGCCCACACCATCTGGATCATCTACTCTGTTGCAGATCTTGGTGTCATCTGCAAACAGACAAACCTTACCATCCAGTCCATCTGCAATGTCACTGATGAAGATATTAAAGAGGACTGGCCCCAGGACTGATCCCTGAGGTACCTCACTTGTGACTTGCATCTCTTCTGACTGTATACTGTTTACCACCACTCTCTGTTTTCTGCCTGTCAACCAGTTTGCCACCCAGATGACCAACATCTGACCCACCCCGAGCCTACCCAGCTTATTAATCAATCTTCTATGTGGAACAGTATCAAAAGATTAGCTGAAGTCAAGGCAGACAACATCAACTGCTCCCCCTTGGTCCACCACTCTGGTTACCCAGTCAAAAAAATCTATGAGATTAGTTTGACTGGACCTTCCTTTTGTAAACCCATGCTGTCTTGGATCCTGTGCTCCTATGGATTCCAGGTGTTACACTAGCCTTTCCTTAAGGAAGGTCTCCATAATCTTGCCCACTACTGAGGTAAGACTGACTGGTCTGTAGTTCCCTGCCTCCTCCCTGCTACCACTCTTGTGGAGCGGGATCACATGAGCCCTTCTCCAGTCTTCTGGGACTTCGCCTGTGCTCAGAAACTCACTAAACAGTTCTGATAATGGCTCTGCTAGTTCCACCCATAGCTCCTTTAGTATCCTGGGATGTATGCCATCAGGTCCCATTGCCTTGTCCACCCTGAGCTTATCGAGGTCTTGTAGGACTCTTTCTTTTGTGAAGGGACTAGTGAACTCCTCCGTCCCCCCTGTGTCTTCAGAGTGGGCTGCATCTTTGGGGCTGTTCAACCAGAATGCTGTACTTCTGGCAGCAATGATGTTCTTTTAGGGATAACACTTAACTCTTGGGGCTGTGTAGACCACATGCAGCCAGTTATTATGGTTGCTTGTGGGTGTGGTGGTGTACATTTCAGACTCAAGGGACTGGGACTGGCACCTCCACTGCTATGCCCAGTACAGAGAGATCAAAGGATTGCTCACCCTCCTCCTTCACCACCGACCCACTCTGCCCTTCCTCCTCCTGCTCTTGCTCTACTACATTTAATTTGCTGAGGGAGGTGCCACCAACAGCTCTGGCATCCTTCTGGAGTTATTGCCATCTCAGTGGGGGCTTGTTTTTCAGGTGGGCGTGTTGGCCACCGCTGCCAATGTGGCTTCCCTTTTTCCCCCGATTAACACATGCTTGACAAAGTTGTCATATCGCAATGGTCTCATCAGCAGGACCAAGCACATAAAAGTCCATAACTAGGGACTTTTGACCTCTGGACTTCAGATGCTTCTAGGACCAGGATAATTCAGAAACAGGTGTGGAAGTGTGTGTTTTTTGGGCTGCTGTCATCACTTCCATAAGACTAATTTTGGGAGGGGGGGTTACTTGACTGCTTGGAGGTTTGCTTATAGGCTTGGTGACAGACTGATCCATGAGCTGTGCATGCAAATGGCCTACATCGCCCTTGACCTTTTCAACTCAGGATCCCATGAGGGATCATCCCAGTCATCATCATCACCACCAACAACAATGATGTCCTTGTCCTCCTCCTCTTCCTCTTTCCTATCACTATCTTTTTGCTGCACGGCACCTTTTTCTTTGTCTACAATCATCTCAGGGGGCTGACTATCCCTATCTCCAGGATTAGCAGACTCTGACTGAACACTATCATCACCAACTCCTACAGCAATAGGAAGAGTCACACCAACAGACTTTTCATCCTCCTACTGAACCACTGTTACTGTGCTGGTGTGGGTGCCTCCCAATCCCTTCTTCCCAATGTCATCATCCCCCACCAGCATGGATGCAACAGTCTGAGCCTTAAAAAAGTAAGAAACAGGTATGCCAGTACTTTCAACAACTCCTTTACTGGTACCTGCCGCACCACCAGATCCCACAGCAGAAGACACTGATGCAGACATACGTGTGTTTTCACTGCTATGGGGAGTGGTACCCGGAACTAAAATTGTACTCTTTTCAGCAGACTTCTTAGCTCCCTCATCCCCCCCGTCACATTTTCCCCCCTGTACTGGGTCATCTGTTACCGGGCATTTTTGCTGGCTGCTGCTTCAAGCTTTGCCTGTCTCTGGGAATATATCAAGAAAGGATATATTGCTAACTGTGTGAATAACACCTCAGATGTCACACCTACAGTACTGGCTTCCTTACAAGTCTAAACACAATCAGAGCAGGTAGCAGCACTTAGAGTACAATTAATACCATATATGGTAGGTAGCCTATTCTAGTAAAAACAAATAGGTAACTTTTTTCTTTCCCCAAACAGGAATTAAAGCAACACACACAGGGAAAAAGAGCACAAGTGACCAACTTTAAGTACAAATCACTTGTGTCTGGACAACTAAAGTACTGTAATGTGTTATTACTTAGTTAATACCACAATTTTGTTTTATTATATAAGGGCAGAGACAACCATAAAAGATCGACAAAGGTGAGTACCACAATATGGTAGTTGTCTGGATGGGAGGGATCAGCAAGCAATCTCTTGAAAACTACTATATTAATATATAGTATTTTTTATACTGTGTGCTTCAGGTGTTAAACAAACAATGCTGTAACAGAAAAAGGGTTAGGTAAGTCAGCTAAAAGAGGAACACCGCGCAATGTGCAGAGGCAATCTCCAGCAATAAAATATAGGGGAACAATTCAACAAAGCACTGAAACTATAAATGGACAAGTTCAAGTGATCAAGTAAAAGTACTTTAAGAGCCCCTGACATCATTATGACAACTTTGAGGAAATGTAATGTTTAGCACAAGTGAGCTTATATTTGAATATTGTTTCAGTATTTCTCATTCTTCTTCATTACTAAGGACATTTGCATGTCAACAGGATCACTACCCTATCTGTTTTGGCTGCTTGCCTACATATGACATCACAGTTTTGTTTATGACATCACAGTCTGTTGCTGTGGGGATAATTACAATGCTATAAACAGAGGATTATTTTATTTATTTATTTTTTTTATTTAAAAGTTGGTAACCGGGAAAAACACCATGACCAGAAGCTTGTTTCCAGGTGCCAGCCAGATAATGATGTCATATGTAGGATAGCAGAAAGAGCAGATAAAGTCTAAGGGACAGTAAGCCTCTTTCATACAGCTGTCTTCGGTAATAAACAAAAAAGGTAAATAATTATAGAAAATACTTGAAATATAAACTGAACTGTCTAAATCTCACATGTTTTCCAAGTTTTTCTAATGGTGCCAGGGACTCTTTAAGTTTCCATACCAAAAAATACAGAACTGTTGATTTTCACAGTTTAAGTGACACAAATTGACACTCCAGCAAACAGAACTAATCACAAACAAACAAGCAAAAAAATAAAATAAATAAATAACAGATCAGCTCTGTGTGTTTAAAACTTTAGAATTCACAATTACAACAAAAAGCAGAAAAATGGTATATATAACACTGGCTAACAGTGTCAGGAACTCTCAGACAGGATGGAGTATGCGGTTTCCCGCTCACTAGCTTGGTCGGTTTGGAGAATGGTGTGTGAGGCAGAATGGGGTTTGAGATCGTTGTGCTGCTTCTCCGACTTTGAAATGGGAGATGATTTCTTCAGTGATTCAGCGGGTAGAGCGTGCATGCTCAGAGCGATGACTGTAAGCAGTGAAGCTGCTCGCACTGACGGCTTCATTTGGCATTAATTTTTTTTTATTTAATAGATCAGAGGAATAATGTTGTAGGATTTTGGTGGTGGCTTTATCTTGAGGCATTTTTTTGGTTGTGTTATTGAATTTGTGAGCTGTGGGAGGGAAGGGTTTCACAAAGAAAAAAATCATGAAGTACTGGCAAAGTTCACTTCAGCCATGCCGAGTGTGGGCAACTCGGACATGGCTTGCGTAGTGATAATTTTAACATTTGATACGGTTTTGTGATACCTGGCACTATGACCATGGTGATATGCCAGGATATTGCCACGGGCATAGTGTGAGATTGGCCAATCACAGAATAGGAATCTTTCTTGCCATTGTATAATAAGAAATAACAGTAAAATATAACTCAAAATTGTGAGTAATCTGTTTGTAAAAGGTTAGAAATAGGCTGCACTGGTTTACACTCCTACCGTTCCCCCACTCAACTCCTTCAAAGACACAGACAAACATAAAACCTAATTAAACTAAGTATTATGCAAAAATCCACAAAATTAGAAAATGTTACATAGCAGCACTAGGAGAAAACCATATTTTGAAGCAATTCATTCTCAAAAACAAGTTTTAAAGAGGGTTTAAAAGGATTTATTGGCTCTGATGCACCACAACAGACTGCTCTCCCACTCAACATGCAGCACAATGAGCTGTAAACAAGCTGCACGTGATATGTGACCTATTTAACCACAATGCATTGCAAATTTTGTTTTTTAGAGCAAACTTTCGCTGGTAAATTCAGAAGTTATGCTGGCAAAATTTTTGCCACAAGGTAAATTTTTAAGCATTAATGGGCTAAATTGGCTGACCAAAGCATTTTATGTGAAATTTTCTATTGTGCGAAATTTCATATCACTTAGGTGAAAAATTTAATGTAATTGCAGAATTACGCAAAATGTTTTGCTAGGCAAAATATTTCAGTTTTGCACAATACTAGTTATGGAAGTCCCTCTCAAGAGCCATTGGGGAGGCCCCCTCATCAGTGGAGGCTTTTAAGAAGGTCTGAAGACACATCTCTTCCAATAAGCATATATGGACTGATGGTTCCTTCTATTGATTTCTCCCAGCTGTGTTTTATTTATCAGTGTGATTATTTATTGTTTATTATTCTGAGACATGCTATGTTGCTCTATATATTTATTAATGTTGATTATTCTACCCTAACTGTAAAGCACCCTACTGTATATCTCCAAGGAAAGGTGCTGTTTTAAGTAAAGTTTTACTTTATCTTCCTACTGGGCTGCTCTTATCCACTGTTCTAACATCAGTGATGCCCTCATTCTTTACTACTAACCTCACACCTGCCTGGGACAAGCACCCCCCAACCCCTGGGGAATTCTTGTATGTAGTGTCTACTTGCCTTCTGTCAGTTCCAACCTCACCTCCTACTTCAAGGCTTGTGACTCAGCTTGGTCTCTTCACAAGTCCTCTGGATTCCAAGAGAAGTGGTTGAGGAATCAGCAGATTACACAGTGTGCACACAAAGTCCATTAGAAAGGCAAAAGCCAACTATTTTGCCTTAATCCTTCACAACAATTTTAATTCACCAAATAATTTCTGGAGCGTTATTCACTCCATCTTTAATGCCCCCTCACAATTATCCACACCTTCAGTCAAACTGAACAAATTACTTTTGGTTATTTCTGAGCCTGCTGAGGTAGCAGCTACTTTCAACATACACTTTTCTTTCTGTAGCAGTTTGCTTGTTCTCCTGCCACTTTCTTTTCTTCTGCTTCTCTCTACCTCTTCTCACCTTGGTTTGCCTTCTCACTAATCACTGCCTTAGATGTTTTGTCTACCCTTCACTCCTCTAATACCCCAAAGGCCCTAGTTCTGATGGTCCTGACCCTAAACTCCTTCACCTCTTCACCACTGCCCTCACTGCCCACCCGTCTCTGCTTATAGATCTCTTCTTTCAGCTTCATTCCATTCCCACCTGCTGGAAGCAGACTAAAGTGCTCACCCTCCACAAAGGGAATACCTGCAACCCTGGAACTATCACTCTATTTCTCACTGCCCCTTCTTGGGCAAACTACAGGAAAAAGTTTATTTTCTTCAAGCTCTCCAACTTTCTTGACACTGCCTTTCCCGCTTCTTTACAGCTTGGTTTCTGTGAATCCCATTCCAGTCTCCTACTTCTTACATTTTACTGACTTCATCCTGAAGGGGACATATATATGTGTGATATGCAATGTTTGCTATTTCTATCGACACATGTCACCAGTGGCATCTCCACCAAACCCACCACAAGTTGCTGTACAAGCAGTATGACATTAAACCCACCCCACTGAAGGAAATCATCCATGCAGACATTATATACCCTCCATGTTAGCCTTTGGTTCTGATGTAACAGAATCATGTTGGAAACCTGGGTCGCCAGCATACCAGAGCAGTCCTAAACCACTCAATACTACTGAGTTGGTCATAAATAACATATTCTTAGTGATGCATTTGCATGTTCCAGTTTTTACCACACACTCCCAGTCACCAACCTTTGAAATCTATTTTTGGTGCTGCAAATCTTTAATTGTATAATAGAGTTTATTGATTTGAACCAAACGTACAATACAAATAATATGTAAACATTACTTAAAGCAGCAGTATTTAACTGGCAAACCAATTCATCATACAGTATTTTAGCAATACAGTGTTTTTGACATCCTTAGATTCATCATCATTTTGTTTTTATTTCTCTCAAATATGTTTACAAAAGCTTTTATTATAATATTTATAAGTAATAACTTAAGTTATAATAGATAGGCGCCACTAACAGTTTTTCACATTTTTTTCTTTCAAAGCTGCTTTTTAATTTTACATACTGGAGTCATACTGTGTGAATTTATTAAGCTAGTGTAAGCTTACATGTCTAATGGTAAGCCACAAAACACCACAACCAGGTGTTTAGTTTCTCACAGTGTGCACGCCCAGAGAGGCAGAACTTTAAAAAAAATTCAAAAAGTAATGTCTCAGTTCTGAAGTACAATAAAACAAAATGGATATATTGATATTTTTGCCAGAAATACTTTATTACCAAACCTCCCCTCCCCCTTACTCTTGTCCCTTATCCTCCCTGTAGCTCAGTAAACTGCTCCTTAAACTTCACTCACCCGTTTTGTTGCTTTTTTGCATATCTTTATCTCCTGTTTTCCTAATTCATACTACTGTAATAGCAATCTTAATGCACCTTATGTTCTTATTACAATCTTGTTTTAATGCCTGTATGCTATATTTTAAATTGATAACATGCAAACTTTTGTACTTCTCTATTCCATTCTCCGCTGTGTCGCACCTGGAAAGAAGCCTCAGCTCAGTGTGCTTCTTCCGGTCACCAATTTTTAAATAAATAAATAATAACTGAGGGGTGTTTTTCTCATAGAAGAAGCTGGTTATAAAATTCACCATTACAACCTTCGGCACTCGTGAGGTTACTTGAGGTCACTGGAAACTGTACAAGATAAATGCATTATCACACACTGAACCGCTGCATATCCCTTATTTATTTCTACTTACAAATACTCCTGCCTGAAAGGAAATAGGACATTATTTTTCCCCAGTTAACTATTCTTCCATCTCGCCTTCCATGCCAGTTATGTATTCTGATATGCTTTGACCAATTTTTGATAAATAATCCTGTTCTGGGGTGCCCTCAGATCTACACAGAGTTCCACTCTTCTCACCAGCTACTGGTTTTTCTTTTCATATTTCTAAGAAGTTCTACAACATCAATGACACCATTCCAGGCTATTCATCTGAATGGCCTGGAATGGTGTTAATGATGTCTTAGAATGTTCAGGGAGTATAAAAGCAGAAGACAGCAACTGCTGAGGAGAGAGGGACCCAGGGTAGCTAAAATGGCAAAATCATTAGATTATTAATTTAGCAATAAAGGTCAAAAACATATCCAATGATTGGGCAGGCACTAAAAGAACCACTGGAGGGCATCTAGAGGTGTAAAAACTGTTTCCTATCACATTTAAAGCCGCAGTGCAATGAAAAAAGTTATTCCAAAAAGCTAATTTTCTGCTATGGTTATGAAAATTATTGGCAGAACCATTGATTTGGGTTTTTCTGGATGGTTCATATGCTGTGTACTGTACATTTACATTTTTACCTGGATTGTTACCCTCCTCAGGTCCTCAATATTATTTCTATGCAAAAATGAATCAGACATCTTTTTTTCTTGAGAAATAATTATATTAAAACTCTCAAAAAATTCTAAAGTGATAACAGAAACTGAAAATGTTACCACCAAAATAAATTAGAAGACATCTGCGTAGATTAGGAAGAAAAAAAAGGTGGGATAAATGTTCGCCCATTTTCATTGCACTGCTGCTTTAAAACAGTGAAAAGAAGAAATTGTCAAACAAACCTAGTAAACTTGATTGCACTGTTCTGGTTACAATGCTGCATCTGTCCACTGTGATATCATATAGAATTCTTTTAACTGCTCTTCTCATAGGTTAAGTAGAGTATTATGACATTATATAGCCTATTGCATTTTGTTTGAGAAACATCTACTATTAAAATAAACATTTAATCTTAATAGTAGGCATGCCATCAAACAAATAACATGATGTATAGTATCTGGTAAAAGGTATTATCGCTGGTGTGGTATAGATGGACAGACTGACAGACAGGTATTGGATGGGGTCAACGCTAGTGCTCCATGTGTGAATATGGGCAGAGGAGTTGATGGAGCAAAATGTAAATATTACCCAGGTGTGGAAACCTTGATTACATGGTGACTGTGACTTCAAATTGAGTGGTTAATGATAAATGCAGAGATGTTAGGGAGCTGTTAGATTTGAATGTGCATGCAGCCCTGGGGAGTGGGGGGTGGAATAAAGAGAGAAAGAGAGCGGGAGAGAAAGACTGCAAAACTAAGACAATAGAAACTATAGTGGGATAGGGTTACCTTCAAATGGATCACATTACAACTAACTGGGCCCTATCAAGATTTGCTGGGTTTGAATTCTGAGAGCCTAAGCAACAAACATGTCTTGTTTCATTTAAATTTCCCACTTGCACTACTCTGAGGCCATAGTCTTGATGGTGCAAGCAACATGCCTGGTGAATATTGTGGCTGTCAGACCATAATAGCTCAAATCAACCTCTTGCTTGTACAATATGTGCATTGTGGTACCAATTGTGTGAACCTAGTTCTCAAGAAGTAAGTGAAACTATTCCCACAGTACGGTTGTTACTGAATGATTACAGCCAGTTGCGCAAGGAAACAAGAAAGGATTACGGTAAGAGGCTTGTGTCTAAAGCGACACCACTCAGTCACGCCTCTTCCCATCTATGCCTGAGTCACAGTCCTGCCCCTGAATTATATAGACTAGTTAATAGAACAGTAATAGTAATATAATAGTTCTGGTGCTTAATATATGCGACATACAGTTAATTGTGCAAATGTACAAATTACCACATTGGACCTAGGGGGTGTGGAAACAGTTCACTAAATAACTAAACTAAGTAAAAAACAAAAGAAAGAAGATATTCTGGGAGTTCATAGCAATAGTAAATTAACACATAGGACCTGGGGTGGGGAGCAGAGCACCCCCACAGAAGAAAAAAACAGTGCACTAAACAACTAAACTATCTAGGACCGGGAGCTGTGGGGGGGGGGTGGAGTGCCCCCACAGAAGAAAGAACAAACAAATATTATGCTGAAGTTTGATGTAGTCTGTGTTATTTTTCTGTATTCAGTAATATTTTCTGTTTCTCTGCTACCATCATTCGCCAGAGATAAAAAATAATTTGCCTGCATTTAGTGTCATGCCTGCTTTGTTTATGGTGATTGTGTAGAAAGCGCATGCAGTTTCACTCTCTCTCTTGCTGTGTCACTCACTCGTGCAGCTTCAAGAGACACATTACTGAGTAGTCTCTGAAAGCTGCGCAGCGATGCAATCTGGCCGTAATCCTTCAGTATCGCCCTGTTATGTGCTTAAAAGAAACAAAGAATGTTGCTTACTTGTTTTAATATAATAGTAAATTTATACATATGTGAAGTCTGTTTCATCACCTCAGTATATTGTTCTGAGTGTTTGTGTTGAAATAATTAATTGTTTTCCTTATTCTGGGCATCTTATCAATGCAGCCCTTTTCCTGCCCAATATTCATTTGTTGTAAGTGCAAGGGGTTCCAATATCTTAGATGTGGTATTAAGCAATGTGGGGGAAAATACAAGACTGTATGGTGACTTCCCCACTAGGATCAAGCAATCATAACAACATACAATTTAAAATAACTGGACTTGAAGCAATGACAGGTGCTACTAAATTTAAACTCCTCTCAAATGCAGACTTTGGTAGCATGAGAGAAGAGCTAGAGAAATGTGACTGGGAAACAGATTTTAGGAACAAACCAGTCGATAAAATGTGGGACTTGTTGACCTCTAAATTAAATAAGGTTACGGTAATGCTCGTACCTGAAGGGACCAAATATAACAAATTAAGCAAGGCAGCATCGTGGATGACACCTAAAATTAAGAAATTGATGAATAGGAAGAGGAACGCATATAAGGCAAGGGTTAGTAACACTTCAGAACACTGGGAACTACACAGGAAAGCACTGAAGGAATGAAAAAGGGGAATAAAACTTGACTGGAAGAGATATGAATTAGGGCTAATCAAGAAGGTGAAGGATTATAAGAAATAGTTTCATAATTACATCAATAGAAAAAAGGGAGACATGCCTGTGGTTACTACTCTGTTTGACACTAACAGAGAATTAGAAACTGACCTAAATAGGATAGCAGATATCTAAAGTAAGGTGTTTGCATCAGTCTTTAATAAGAATACAGTCAGGCCCCGGCAACATCAGGAGGAGGCACTGGGGGTTAATATCACTTTTAACATAACAGATGTTAGGAACAGGTTGGCCGGATTAAATCCAAATAAACCACAGGGACCAGATAACATACACATAAGGGTAACTAAGGAACTGGCAGGTATAGTGGCAGGACTCCTAACAGCCATCTTCCAGAAGTATTTGGATGAAGATGTAGTGGTGGAGGCATGGAGAAGGGCCAATGCGGTGCCACTCTATAAGAAAGGTAATAGGAAGGATGCACAAAACGATAGGCCTGTAAGTCTGACATCTGTGCTGGGTAAGATCATGGAGGGCATCATAAGGGACTTCATCCTGGAGACATTAGAAAGGACAGGGGTGATAGACAAATCACATTGATTTACTAAAGGCCAATCATGTCAGACAAACCTTTTGGAATTTTGGGGCAAAGTTAGTAAAGCTTTAGATAATGGTCAGTGTGTAGATATTATGTTCTTAGACCTCTCCAAGGCTTTTGATAAAGTACCACAAGGCAAGCTAATAGATGACTTAATTGCAACTTGGATCCTTAGTAAGGAAACAAATTGGATTGAGGCTTGGCTGTCAGATAGGAATCAGAAAGTGTGTATTAGAGGCAATTATGCTAGTTAGACTTCACTGACTAGCTGGGTCCCTCAGGGATCTGTATTGGGACCATGTATATTTAATATCTACAGTATGTAACCAATCAGAAACTGAACTTTTATTTGTATTCCTGATTTTGCACAATTTCTAGAAACGAGCCTGCTCAAGTTTATGTGTTCTGCTTGTATTGTGTTTTGTAACTTAGAGTTTCTGCAACCAGTCGAATTGTGCTTTCTGAAGTGCCCCTTGAGCTAATCTAAGTTGGGGCTGTTGGCTAGATTTTAAGGTGCATTTACATGCGTGCAGCCATCAGTTAGCCCTGCTAGGTAACCTCACTGTAGCCACCCGATTTGGTCTTGCAAAGTTTCAAATTTCCTGCTAGCCCTCTCCTAATTCGCTCCTCTTTCCACACCTAAGGACCTGCCCACCCCCAACTGTTAATCGTTTGTCCCTCTACTGCCTTCTTAATCCCCCCTCTCTCTCCATTCTTCCCACAGATAC
This sequence comes from Neoceratodus forsteri, assembly GCA_016271365.2. Classification (NCBI taxonomy): domain Eukaryota; kingdom Metazoa; phylum Chordata; order Ceratodontiformes; family Ceratodontidae; genus Neoceratodus; species Neoceratodus forsteri. The sequence goes on from CM057456.1 coordinate 1,373,866,208, forward strand.
CACCCCCTTCCCCCCGAGGAGACTGGAGGAGGTCGCAAGGGCAAGCTCTGAAGTCCTCCCTGTTCGCAGCAGCCCTGAAATCAAGACAGCCCAGGTAACTCTACCTTGCTCCAGGCAGCAGTCATGGCCGTTGAGCTCCTGGCGCCTTTTCCAGCAACGGCCAAAAGCTCCCCTTCTCGCCTCACGATTTCCAGTGCAAGTGCTCATACAGTTACTGCTCAGGCTTAACCCCACCGAACGCTTTGTGTTCGGCTCCCCACCACCCCCACCACCACCCTTGGTCGGCAGTTGAATTGATAGCTAGGTTTAGTCAGGTGACCTGCCCGAAATAACCTATCAGCCCATTTATCCAGCAGCAGGTTATACCAACTAAACACTAGTGGCTGCTGTAACATACCTCTCACTTTCTTCATTTATAATGGTATCCCTTCTGTTTGCAACCCTCCTGATTTCCAGGTTCTTACACCCTGCTCTCCAACCCCCCCCTCCGAGGCACCTAGACCTCTACACTATCATTTTAACACTTTTCCTCCAGCTTTATATGATTACTGCAGACCCAGCTACTACAATATCTCACACTCATGCCAAATTGATCCTGATGGCCTATACCCTCACACAATCATGCTAACCCTCACACTCACACATGCTAAGCATTGTACCTCAGCTCTCATACTCTGCAGACCCCAACCCCCCACCACCCATATAAGCCCCACTATCATTCATCTCATGTCCCTTACCCTTCTATCCAGCATCTTTCCTACTTTCCCAGTCCCCACCGCCAACACAAAAAGCCCTACACGCTATCAAGCCCAGTGTCATGCATCCAAACTCTGCAGGTTGACCCTTCTACGGAACACCTTCCTACTTCTATTATTATCTGGCAATATCCACCCCAACCCAGGATCACCCTGCACTAAGGGCTCTCCTAAACAACCACATGGGAATCTGCTGCTAGCCACCCTTAACATTTGCAGCCTACCTAAAAAAACACACCCCTCTCCAAGGCTGGATTGCCCAGCATGCACCGGACATACTAGCCCTATCAGAGACCTGGCTCTCTGAAAAAATTCCCAATAATGCTGTCTCTCTCTGTAATTATACCATCTTCTGGGCAGATAGGACCAGCAAGAGAGGCGGTGGCTGTGCTATTTATGTTAAATCCTCTCTCAATGCCACTGAAGTACACACTCCCGCACCTCAATTTGGAGCCCAGATGTTAACAGTCAAACTCAGGCTGGGTACCAAAACTCTCCACATCATCTCGGCCTACATCCCCCCTAGAAACCAAAAACCCAGGTTTGATTCTATCCTCCACATTATCTCCCACCTACCTAATACTAGTGAAACCATCTTAATGGGTGACTTCAATGTCAACTGGCTATCCCCAGCCTCATCCAGCTTCAAAGACACTGCCCGGGCATTCGATCTTACCCAACTAGTCACCTCCCCTACCAGAAGGGACCATAAATCCAGGACCTCCACACTGTTAGACCTCATTTTCACCAACAGGCCACGAATCTCTCCTGATGCAACTGCGTTCTCCTGACTCTATCAGTGACCACTCCCCGGTAACATGTTGGTGGTCGGGTAAATTGCCCCCTGCCCCCCCAAAAATCTCATGGCAGAGAAGGCTCAAAAGAGGAGGCCTAGAGAACCTCAAAGCCCATCTATCTAACTGCAACTGGCTCCCCATTTACAACACACAGTCAGTTGACCTTGCACTCGCCCACTTTATAACCACCTTCAGCGAAGCCTGTGATATATTCGCTCCCCTCTCAAAGCAAGTTGTGAAAACCAGAACCACCCCTGGATCACACCCTCGCTTCTAAACCTGCTGCAACAAAGAGACAACCTTTGGCACAAGGCCCTCGACTCCTAACGCACCCAGGATAGACAAGTCTACTGGGAGGCATGCAATAAATGTACCTGGGCCTTGCAGCAGGCAAAAGCTAATTTCTACCAACATACCCTTACCTCCTCCTGGGGCGATGGAAAAAAGTTCTGGAACAACATAAAAGAACTCAGTGGAAAATCCTGCTCCCCCACCCCTACTCAACTCAACCTTAATGGGGTTGTCCCACAGGATCCTGCCACTATCGCTGAAGCCCTTAACTCCTCCTTCTTGGACCTCTCCCATATCCTCCCTCCTAACTTCTTCCACCTGTCCCCACCCCACCCTCCACCCGTAACCCCGAGCAATGTCAACTCGCCTCCCTTTCAGCTGCAAGTCATCCCTAGCAGTGAGGCTAAACACTACATTACCAAAGCCATAGCCAATACCCATTACAGCAATGATTCCCTTGATCTTAAACTCATTCGGCTTACCCTGGATGTCACACTACCCCACCTTACAAAAATCCTCAACCTCTTGCTATGCCGTGGTCAGTTCCCCTCTACCTGGAAGAGAGCCATAATCACCCCCATTCTGAAGAGCGGTGACCCCACTAACACCAACAACTATAGACCTATCCCTATACTTCCACCCCTCTCCAAAGCTCTGGAAAAAATAGTCTCAGACCAGATAACAGAATACCTTACTAAACACAACCTTCTCAGCCAGGAACAGCATGGTTTCTGGACTGGCCATAGTACCGTCACTGCACTTGCGGAGTTCACCTCATTCATCCATGAGGCCCTCGACCAAGGCTCAATCGCAGGGGCGATCTATGTGGATCTGACCAAGGCATTTGACACTGTCAATCACGAGCTACTGCTCTGTGTCCTTCCACAGCTTAATGTGGCCCCAGAGGCAACTGCCTGGTTCAAGGACTACCTCTCGGGACGGTCACAACAAGTCAGGATAAACACCACCCTCTCCACCTCCAAAACAGTTTGCTCTGGGGTCCTGCAGGGGTCTATACTTGGCCCCCTGCTTTTTACCCTCTTCCTTAACTCTCTCCCAAAGGCGTGTAGTGGTCATCTACTACTCTACGCTGATGATGCAGTACTGTACTGGAAACACTCTCAACCGAGCGCCCTCCAACTGGCCCTTCAGGGTTTTTTCTGGGAACTTGAGAACTGGTTCTCAGACCACTGCCTGATCATCAACTATAAAAAAACGAAATCTATGATCTTTGCTCATCGTTAAAGCCCTCATAGTCAGTCGGCACTCTTAATTAAGAACTCACTTGGTGACCCTCTGGAACATGTTACAAACTTCAAATACCTGGGCATCACATTAGACATCTCCCTCTCCTACCATAGTCACATCCAACTTCTCTCCTCCGCTGTCAACTCGAGAGTGGGCATCCTCTACTGACTAAAGCACTGCCTACCCACACAGGCTATGCTACTTGCAGTCACCTCCTCCATCCTCTCCCTCGTTGACTACTGGATTGTTATATACGGCTCCGCTGAACCCACCATGCTAAGCAGTATAAACGTAGCCTTGAATAAAGCATGCCATCTAGTTACAGGCAGTGACAGACTTACCCACACCTGTGATCTTTATACTTCGACTGGTTGGCTAAATTTCCAACAAAGACTAAGGTACCACACATGCAGCCTCACAAAAAAGATACAACTTCAGATAGCCCCCAATAGCCTACTCCCCATTATCAGTGCAGCCCCCCCCTAGGCGCACCACAAGACTCACAGCTATCCCTTCTTTTCGGGTTCCCCTATGTAGAACATCCCTAGGGCAAAGATCCTTCTGCTACCGTGCCCCTCTCTGGCTCAATACATTACCACCCCCACTCTCCCAGACCCACAGCATCTCACTATTCAAAACGGGTCTCAAAGCTCTACTACTTGAGAGTGCTAAATGTACCTGTGGCTAATTTGCAGCCCACTCTATTTGCTACCTCACCCTACACATCTCCGGACACAGGGCCTCGCTAGACCCCAAGTACCTGAACCCTACTAGTCTCTGTCTAGGGATTCCAAGAATGCTGCTTAATGCCTCACTGTTTAAATAAGTTCAAGCCTGGACTGCTCTGACAGTACTGATAATGTATGTACTGCCTGTTTATGTTCGTCTTAGTCTGTATTTGTTTTACCTCCACCCCCTGTAACCGACCTGGAGCCTTTGCAAAAGAGTCTGTGACTCAAAGGTTTGTAATTCTGATTGTATTCCATAAATAAATAAATAAAAATATGAGCAGTGGAAATGACCTGTGGGAGGCAAAGTTTGCTGATGATTTGTGGATGGGAGCAGTGGTAAATAATAGTGAGGATACACAGAAACTGCAAGCAGCATTGGTAAAATTGGGCAACTGGGTAACAGAACATGGATTAGAACTAAACTTGGGTAAATGAGCTGTTAGGTGTCTTGGAAGACACAATAGGGAGGTACAATACGAGCTGAATAATACTTACCTTAGGGTGGTAACTGAAGAGAGGGATTTAGGTGTGTTAGTGGACAATGAACTTAATTTTAAAGGCCATTGTAGAGCAATTATGAAGAAAACAACAAGCATATTAAATTGCATTGGCAGATATATCAGGAGTAGGAGGAGAAAAGTACTAGTGCCATTGTATGCAGCCCTGGTCAGGCCTCATTTTGAGTATTGTGCGCAGTTCTGGAAACCTTGTAATAAAACTGAGATAAACTCTCTGGAGAATGTACAGAGAAGGGCTACCAGGATGATTTATGGCTTGCAGGATTTAAGTTATGAAGGGAGACTGAAAAACCTAGATATGTTCTTGCTAGAATATCATAGGCTAAGAGCTGACATGTGCTTGCTATTCAAGGCAATGATGAATGATGATTTATGGGACTGTCTGTGGTTGGAAATGATGAGACAGAAGTATGATACCCTATCATATTTACAACAGTCATCTGGAGAAATTGTAGAACTAATAAAAGGAAGCACTGGTTCAACCAGAGGGTGGTATCTATTGGAAATTCACTCCCAGTAGAGCTTATAGACAGCAGGAATATGAAGGAATTTAATCTAAATTAGATGCTTACTGCAAGTCTGTACATCTAAAGGGATATAATAATTAGGCTTATGGAGAGCTATATGGACCCTTGTGTATTAAGCTCTGTATGTCCTAACATGTTCTTATCAGTTCTGGAACCCATAGACATTGGTACAGCTCAGTACTACTATGGAGTGATGTGGAGCCCAGTTACATCAGCTCAACTGAATTCGCTGGGCTCCACAAATAGAAAGTAATTAAAAAAAATTTAAAACTGGATGGGAGAAGGGCTGCAGTTATATAGTGCCCTAAATGAGGAAAGCAATTGGCTATTTCAAAACAAAACACACAAAACCAATATACTGAAGGGATTCAACAGACTTTACGAATGCTTAAATTTACAGTTATATTAGAAAATGTAAACAACATTGTTTATTCTCCCTTTAATGTTGTACAAACATTAGGTACACTCTTTTCACAGTCAACAAAATATCAGGCAACCTTTGTACAGCTGCCAGAATCAGAGTAGGAAAATGTATTTCAGAGAAAGTCAATGTGTCCCACATATTGGTTGGTGAGGGCAGAAGCTGCTGAAACCATTGCAAGTCAAGACAAGTCAATACTGAACTGTGCTAATGAACTATCAATGCTAGAAATAAAACAAAATCACACATAATCCCATAATGGAAAACGCAATGGATATGCTGTATATGCAACACACCATGCAGATTTAGGCCGGTTCTGCTTTAAGGAATGTATAGTGCCAAAAGGCTCCTCATGCAATCTGCAAAGTTTGAGAAGAGATGACACAGACGTGTTTCATCCAACACAGAACTCATCAGTGTACCATGTGTGTATCTATAGCTTGGAACCCTGTCTTTGCTGCTAATGTTTTTTTAGGGTAACCCTTGCCTTAATGCTTTTGTGCTAAGGTTCTTTGTCTTTTTGTCAATTCTAGGCAATTCCTTGATTATCAGAGCTTCAGGTTTGAAAGGCCTGCAGCTGAAGGCATTTACTCTTCTTCTGCAAATGGTATAGAAAGTTTTTCATCCATTAGAACAGCTGAATAAGACTCTGTAATCTTCTTCCCATCGGGGGTGGCATGTTATAAGCAGCTGAGGAAGTGGTATGGGAGACAGAAGATATCCGAAATGACTCCAGCTTTTTCTCCATACTTCACCATGTTTAATATCTTCAACAGGACATAGATTTGGATGTCATTGAGATTTCATAGAAACATAGAAATTGCAGTAGAAAAAGATGTAGGTTCCACGCAGTCTGCCTAGTCACCCCTCCTAGGCAGTGCAGGCCACTCAGATACTTTACTGTGGCTACTAACTCATATACCCCCTCCTCATATACTCCCACCACTTTTCCAGATCACTACAGGTCTATAAATTCTGGTCTGATTGATAAAGCAGGTATTCAGCTTAGTGTATACTTCACTGATAACTTTGGCTTGAACAAATATTCATTGGAATATAGCCATACTGAGTTACTCTCTGTTCAGGAGTGACAGGGCAGGGAGGAGGGGTGAAGGGGTTGTACTATATATGAGGGAAGGAATCAATGACACAGAGGAACAGGGGAACCCAGAGGAAAAAGAAGGGCTAGAGGTGCTGTAATAGGGTGACCACTCAAGAGGAGGTGTAGAGAATTGTGAAACTTAAGGAATGGACAAGATCATGGCAGTTGGGGTTCAATGCCAAAAAGTGCAAAATCATGCATTGGAACCAAGGAACAGGGTATGACATGGGGAAGGAGGTGTTGACAGTCACTAAGCAGGAAAGGGACCTTGGGGTTAGCAGAACAAATGACCTCAAAGTGGCAGGACAGTGCAACAAAGTGGCGGGTCGGGCAAGTGGAATACTGGGGTTGATAAGGAGGGGTATCTCCAGCAGGAGGAAGGAGGTGATGTTGCCACTGTATCACTCACTGGTAAGACCCCATCTAGAGTATGGTGTCCAATTCTGGAGGCCACACCTCAGATAGGACATAGACAGGGTAGAGGCAGTCCTGAGGAGGGCAACTAAAATGTACAGGAGTTGCACCAAAAGTGGTATGAGGAGAGACTAAGGGATCTCAACATGTATACCTTGCAAGAAAGGAAAACAAGAACAAGATGGAGGAGTGGAGGGGAGTCTCTTTTAAATCAGAAATAGCACCAGGACTAGTGGACATGCAATAAAGTTGGGGGGCAGCTTATAAGGGATGTGAGGAAGTACTACTTCACTGAAAGGGTGGTAGATGTGTGGAACATGCTGCAAGCAGAAGTGGTATAGGTAACAATTGTGGGGGGGGGGTTTAATCATGAATGGGCTAGACATAGGGAAATATTAGTAAATACGCAAGAAGGAGGGAGGGTTGTAGGAGACCAGTTAGGGTCTGCAGAGAAGGACTAGGCTGGGAACATCTAGGCAGACTGGGCTGGTAAAGCAATCCTTTTCTGCTAACAAATTCTATGTTTGTATGTTTTTATAAATCTCAAGTGTTCCAATAGTGTTTTTTGATGGCCAATCATACCATTGCCTAACCTTTATTCAAAACAGCTGCCTCAATTGACATCAGTTGGATTTGAAGTTGTCCCCCCAACAAAATGAGGGCTGTTTTATCCCCTCTTTATATTTAATTGTTTGTTGTACATATTATACTTTAAAAACAAAACAAAGCTTTTAGCTATGGAAAACTGAATCTAGAGAACAACTGAAAGTACTGTAGCAAGTGGAGGTGACAAAATACTGTAGGTACAGATGACTAGGAGTGAGTATCATAGTTAAGCTCATAGAAACATAGAATGTGATGGCAGATAAGGACCGTTTGGCCCACCTAGTCTGCCCATTTTCCTACCTAACAGATAAGCTGCAGATCCTAGTTAACCAGCAGCTTACTTCCTCCTACCCCCCCCACTAGGACTGCCTTATGTCTGTCCCATGCATTCTTGAATTCCCCCACTGTTCTTGACTCCACAACCTCCTCAGGGAGGCTGTTCCATGCATCCACAACCATCTCTGTAAAAAAATACTTCCTCACATTACCTCTGAGCCGTCCCCTCTCTATCTTCAAATTGTGTCCCCTTGTTCTTGTACATCTCTTTTTCTGAAAGATGCTACCCTCTTGGACTTTGTTGATTCCCTTGAGGTACTTGAAAGTTTCTATCATGTCCCCTCTCTCCCTTCTTTCCTCAAGGGTATAGATATTAAACTCCTTTAGTCTTTCTTCGTATGTCTTCTGGTGCAGACCCTGCACCATTTTGGTTGCCCTCCTCTGGACAGCATCCACTCTGTCTATGTCTTTGCAGAGATGGGGTCTCCAGAACTGAACACAGTACTCCAGATGGGGCCTCACCAACTGTCTGTACAGAGGGATAACAACTTCCTGTTTTCTACTATTGATGCCTCTCCCTATGCATCCCAGTATCCCCCCAGCCTTCCTTACTGCCTTCTCATATTGTTTGCCCACCTTTAGGGCATCTGATATAATTACCCCCAGGTCCCTTTCCATTTTTACTGTTGTCAGTATCTCACCTCCCATTGTGTACTCTTCCCCTGGTTTTTTGTTTCCCAGGTGCATTACTTTGTACTTATTTGCATTGAATCTAAGCTACCATACATTTCACCATTCCTCCAACCTTGCCAAGTCCCTTTTCATCCTTTCCACCCCACTTTGCGTATCAACCCTGTTGCAGATCTTTGTGTCATCTGCAAAGAGACATACTTTTCCTTCCAGTTCCTCTGCAATGTCACTTATAAAGGCATTGAAAAGGACCAGTCCTAGTACTGAACCCTGCGGTACCCCGCTAGTAGCCCTCCTTTCTTCACTGTGGACTCCATTTACTACTACCCTTTGCGTCCTGTTGTCTAGCCAATTTTTTATTCAGGCTACCATCTTGGGACCCACTCCAAGGCTGGCTAACTTGTGTATTAATCTTTTGGGACTGTATCAAATGCCTTGCTAAAATCTAGGTAGGCCATGTCCACAGCCCCTCCCTGGTCTACTACTTTAGTCACCCAGTCAAAGAAATCTATTAGATTCGTCTGACACGACCTTCCCATCATGAATCCATGCTGCCTTTGGTTCTGTGCCCCACTGGCCTCTAGGTACTCAACAATTTTTTCCTTCATAAGTGATGCCATCATTTTCCTTACCACTGAGGTAAAACTAACTCATCTGTAGTTTCCCACCTCTGTTCTGCTCCCACCTTTGTGAAGAGGAATCACATTCGCCCTCCTCCAGTCCTCAGGTACCACCCCATCCTCCCATGATTTGTTAAAGAGAGTAGTCAATGGTATCACTAGTTCTACCCTTAGTTCCTTTAGAATTTCTTGGGTGAATCCCATCAGGCCCCATTACTTTGTCCACCTTCAATTTTATTAGTTCTTTCAGAACCCTTTCTTCTGTAAATGGACTAGTATCAACCCCTGTCTTCAGAGTGTTTGTCTTGTTTGGTTTAGGTACCTCCCCCTCCACTTCCTTTGTGAATACTGAGCAGAAATATTCATTCAGTATCCCTGCTTTTTCACTGTCACCCTCTACCCACATTCCCTCCCTTTACTAAGCCTCAGTTCCCTCCTTTGGTCTTTCTTCGCTCCCTAATGTACCTATAAAAGGTCTTATCCCCTTCTTAACAGAGTTGGCTATCATTTCCTCACTTTGGGCCTTTGCTATTCTGACTGCCTTCCTAGCCTCTTTCTGCTCTAACCGATAAAGTTCTCTGCCCTGCTCCTTCTGTGTTTCCTTATATTTCCTGAATGCTATCCTTTTTCCTTAACCTTTCCTGCCACCTCTTTTGAGAACCATAGCAGTTTTTTCCTTCTTTGTGTTTTGTTGATTTGCTTTACACAAAGGCTTGTTGCCTCTGTGATGGCTGTTTTGATTACTCCCCATTGTTCCTCCACCCGTCCTTCTTGCCTGTTTGCTAGTGCTTTTCTGAGGCACTCTCTCATTTTCCCAAAGTCAGCCCTCCTAAAGTCCAATACTCTTGCTTTTGTATGGCTTGATTGTATGGCTGTGTTTATCGTGAACCACACTGTTTGGTGGTCACTTGTTCCCAGATGGCTACCCACTTCTAAATCTGAGATTTTTTCTCTGTCCCCATTTGAGAGTGATACTGCAGACTTTCCCACCTGGTTCTAGGGAGCCCTTCAAAGTACCTTTTTAATAAAAGACTACAGCATGCTCAAACCAGTGGAGTCAGCAGTAGCTGCAAATGTGCTGCAGAGACAGTGCTTTTAGACTCCAGGGGGACAAAGCAGATACACCCTCTGCAGCAATGCCTTTAAATGCAGACAGACACTTGGGATTGATGGTTGTGGATAACCACATGCTGCTTCGCTGAGTTCTGCCTGGTGGACTGGTGCTAGAGGCCTTTCCCAATTTTGGAGAAAGGAAATGGACTTTCAGTAGAAAAAGTTCAGTCTGGTGTTTACGATGAGTATCTTCAGGCCCCATCTTCACACATTATGGACAGCTTTGGACCTATTGTTTCCAGTTGCTAGTAATCCAAACAGCTGCTTCCTCCTTATGGAAGCAGGTAGCCACCTGTGCTGTGATTAATTAAAGGCCTCTGATAGTAGAGATGATAGGGGTGGCAAAGAAAGATGCAGGGCCCTGTGGGATGTTCAGATGGGCAGAAGGACATTAAAAGGCCCAAAGAAGGGTGGCATTGGGAACATTTTGTGAGCACAAATAATAAAGCTACAGTTTGCCCTGTGACAAACAATAAACACAGCTCTGGTAACATGAAGACGTGGATAAACATGCAGTACTAGTACTGAATATCTACTAAGAAGACTTACAGTGTACAAATGTTTTACACAGAGTGCCATGTACTTGATCCATTTTGCTCTCTGATCTATTCCGTAATGATAAATCTATTTAAAGTCTCTTCAGAATTGTCACATTGTTCTAGTCCTGACATCTTCTAGGTATTTTAAACACTGAAATCCAGTTTTACTAAATTAACAGATATACAATAATGCTGAACCAACTTGACAAACCAGTACACAGTAGCCAGATATGTTCTTTGTTGTGATTTTAGAACACATCATTGTTTACTTTTGACTAGACTTGACTTGTTGCCTCTTGAGACAGAATATGTAAGAAATTGGCTAATATTTATCCATAAGTATAAGACTAACCATTCTGATCATAACATTTCAAAGATTTTATTTCCTAATATTTTGGAGAAAAGGAAATATCTGGCTAGTTCGGTCCACCTAAATAAAATTCAACAGGCTAGGTGCATCAACAGATTTGGGCGATCGTACATTGAGATCCTTGGCAGCCCTACACTGGAATGTGCTACCTTCCTTTGTACAGTCTGAAACTATACATAGTTCCTTTACTAACATGTTAAAGGACTACTGTACTTACATTTGTCAGTGTATGAACTAGAATTTGTTTTTCTCCTTATCCCCCCATATGTATATATTTGGTCCCTCTGTCTTTAATGTTTAATTGGTTAACATGATATAATGTTTGTATGTTTTTATTATTGACTATGTATTTGTATTGTTTATATTTTATTTTTTTTATGAGTAACTTAGATAATTACAGGACTGTCTTGTGAACAGGACCGATAAAGTCAGAAATGGCATATTCCTGTATAAAAATAAAGTTTTACCATACCATACCATACCATACAAATCGGGTACAATCACACTTTTTCTTGACTGTTTAATACAGCTGTGTTAAACATGACTATAATAAGTTAAACATCAAATTCTCTCAATCTCCCTTTCATATTCTAGCATGTAATTATGTCCATATAGCAGCGAAACATCAACATTTTTATAGCGAAGACCATTACAGTGACAATTTTGAGATAGTCGCTGTCATGGTCCAGCTGTACACCGACGTCTGTTTCGCCAGTGTTTTGCCCCCTTTTGAATCAACTCTATCTTGGAGAAAACAGGGATTTTCTGACAGGCGAAATTTCACCTGCCAGCATTTCGCCTGTCAATGTCAAGGATTTTGACAACATCATTGTTAAAGCGAATTATGTCCTCTCCATTCCCCATAATAAAGTACATGTTACCAACAATTGTCTATTGTTTGATAGTGCATCCTTTCTTTCTGTTGATTGAAGCGTTGTGCTGTGACAGAAACCTGATGGCAAAATGGCAGATGTTGGACATATAATGACGTATATGAGGCTTTCCATAAGAACAGAAGAGAGAAAAAAAGGGGTGGTGTACCAATGTATATTAAAAATGATAAAATAGCCACATAAATAGAAGCTAAAAATATTTCAGACAGGGATGTGGATCAAGTTTGGGTCAAGCTGACTTCAGAAAAGATTGTAATGGGAGTAAGCCGCAGATCACGTCCCCTATCAGAATAAGTAATTCCTAGAATGCATTACCAACTTAGATTTAAAATACAAATGAATATTGTTGGAAAATTTTAATCTACCACAAATAAATTGGTAAAAAAATGGTAACGGGTGTTCACAGCTAGAAAATGATTTCATTGAAATCATTGAGATGTTAAATCTAAAACAACATGCTAAGGAAAACTGTAGAGATGATAACATCCTAGATTTAGTATTCAGTAATTTGGTGGAAGAATGGGGTGATTATGGGGTCAGGGATCCTCTCGGTGGTAGTGACAACAAAATGCTGCAGTTTAAAATAATGAACTGCAGAATAAGCCAAACTGAAAAGACAAAAGGTGTTGTCACAAATGCACCCTGCAGGTCAGGCCCTCTGCTCCCACAGTGCCAAACCTTGAAGTGCAATATGTGAACACGAGAGAAACAGGGTAACCCTCCTGGCTGTTTTGGGTCTGAATCACCTACTAGCCTCGAGTCTGGGGTCAAATATGAACCTTTCTCTAGCACACCCAGTTAGCAGGCTCTGATATGTATTCTCTTCAGGGAATACAATACAATACTTTACCCAGCCAGGTTCAAAAGTCTACCCTCATGACTCAGTATGAGACCTAGGTATATCCTTACCTTTAGCAAGATAGTAACACACTTCTAAGCCCTTACAGTTGTCAAAATTTTAAACACTGTTCCAGCATTCACATGCAAAATAAACTGAGAAGGCACAGGCAGAATTTTAAGAAAAATAGTGTTTACTAAAAATTAAAAAAATGGATAAAATACAAAACACAGAACATGTAACAAAATTACTTACAGTCAGAACTAAATTAGAAATTACAGAACAAAAAGCGCCTGAATACTTAAAGTTCTCACCTTAACTAATTTTTAACAGAAGTGCCTGTTTGAGTCCAGAGATCAAGTGTCTCTCACTCCTGTTAGAGTCCAGAGATAAAAATGTCTTTCCCCTCAGATGTTTGACAAATTGAAAGTCAGTCTCTCCACCTCCTTGTGATGTCACAGCACACATGAAGTCACTGCTAGCCCTGTGATAAATATGTAATCTGAGGAGGAATATCTAAAGGATGTTATTTTATTGCTGGCTGGAAATCAGCAGTTAGCATTTTTTTACAAATACGACAGTCTCTCTGATCAAAGCATTTCCTTTGATGTTCTTAGAACACACATCCTGACAACAGTTCCCTTCTAGGTGTGAAAGCCAACAGGAATCAGTCAAGTGTTCCCTTTCCTCAAGGATCATAAAGTGCATACTTTGTCTCTGTAGTTTTTAAAGTAGGAATATTTTACGATGTGTTATCACCTGGCATTTTGGGAGGAAGCCCTATGTGTTAAAACAGAGCAGAAAAACAACATCTGCTACATTAGGGCTATGCTGAGGTCAGAAGGTCAAGCCTTCTTACTTACTGGCTGCTAGTCCTAAGCAGACATTCACATACACATTTATTTACTGTATATCACAGACACAATGTAATTATTAGAGGGTTTCTCATGTCACACTTACAATAAGACAAACTACCCCACAATTAAAAAAAATTGAAAAGCTGGGAGTGGGACAAGTAACTTAAAGGGCCAAAAAATGGATAGTATGTGGGAAAAATTTTAGTCAATACTACAAACATGTGTAGTGGGATATATTCCAGAAAGAAAAATATATAATTCTTGAAAGAAGTTAACAGCTTGGTACACTAGAAAATATGTAGGCTAATAAGAATAAAAAGGCCTATAAGAAAGCCAAAGAAGAACACACCTGAGTTATGGGAGACATACAGATATTGTGAAGAAATTCAAAAGCAAATAAAAGCATACAAGAGGAGGAGGGAGGGATAAGGCTGGCAACAATAGCAAAGAATAAGAAAAATAATTTTATAATTACGTAAATAAGCCTTAAGAAAGGGCAGCAACAAATACGACTGATTATGAAGGATAGCATACAGAACCTGTTTAATCGGAACACCTTGGTGGAAGCCTTTTTGTGTGATTAAGTGGCCATCCCCATAAAGAGAACTGTCTTTTTCAATTCAAGTCAGGACACTATCACACCTGATAGCTGAGCACTTACAATATTTAGCAATATTTAGCTGACAGGAGCAGTATTATTCCATTTTTTTGAGTAAGCATAACATAATTTATCACTTTCCACTGAAGCACTGAATTGGAGCAGGCACACGCACAAGAGCTGAGAACTTACAGTACAGTATTTAATGTACTGTATCCACAGATAGGAGTAGATTTTTTTTAAAGCAAGTAAAACAATTTACTGTATTTGTGGCACTACACTGAAGTGATGAATCAGAGGAGGCACATGCCAAGCAGGAACAGGAGAACCCAGAAGTGAGACTGATACACTGTGAGAGAGAGAGAGAGACAGAGAGAGAAAGAAAGAGAAAGAGGGAAATCTGAGAAATCCAAAATTTAATCAACAGTTTACAGTACAAGCCATCAGTCCACCTTAGCAAGTTTACTTTTTATGCATAGCAGAACACAAGCAAGTGACGCAGTGGTTTCAACCACTGTTGCTACGAGCCATCAATCAGTTCTAAAAAAACAGAGCATTATACTTTTCAGTTTTTCTATAGAACCAAAAAGTGAAGATTGAGGGAGGGGGAATTGTGAATGGCAAGAAATGGCACATGGAAGGCTGGCTAAGATACCAATTAGTAGGTAATCCTCAGCCCATTAACCCATTAACATGGTCAGTGGCGGACTGAAAATAACTGAATTGTCCCAAATATCCAGCATCCCTGTCCTCTTTAAAGGGAGCCTCTGATCATTGAAGTGAATAGCCACTGAATCAGTTTTCAGTGGGACGTCCCAATAAAGCAGATGTGCCGATTAACCACTTACCAATTAAGTGACATCTACTGTACAGGTAACCGAAACAGATAATGGGGCCTATGCATGAAAGTGCAGAAAATGTGCCCAGATGCTTCAGAAATGTGGTGTGCTGCTGCGGATCCCGACCCTCCAAAATGGAATGCTCCATTCACAAATGCATGTACTGCACAGGTGGAGACAGAGGCATGGCCAACAGATGCATGCAGTGCCATGCACAGGGACTGCCAGGCAGGCCAAACATATGTGACCCCACCATATAGGGACAGTTGCGCCACCCTGAACACACACAGAGAAATGAACACCACAATGGAGGAGGGCAGAAGAGCTGGAGTAGGAGATGGTTGTGCATACCCAGGGCACTCGGTGCACTGCAATGGCTCAGTAGCACAGGATGTGGATGCCATGAAAGCCATGGAGATCACCTGGCATGCAGTGGCACTTGGTCAAGGTCTGTGAATTTCATGGGCTGTCAGGTGGAAGCTATGGTGGCAGATATATGGGAACAATATTTAATGCTGTATGGGGCTGAGTCACTGAAGTCATCTGTGGAGACCAAAGCACACCTGTGGCTTGACATCCAGACCACTGCCAATGCAGACAGTCCAGAGGCACAGATACCTGCAGCAATAAAACACAAGTGGCATGACCTCTGGTTGATCATAAAACGCAAGCTGGCCACCATAAAACAGACACAAGGAGCCACAGATGGTGGCTTGCCCACACACGTGCCCATCTCAACACCCGTCGAGAAGATGGTGGCTAACACACTACCCAATGTCAGCTTGCACGGAGAGGAGGGCATGGCACATTGGCAGGTATGGAGAACAGCAGAGAGACACAGGAAAGGAGGTACAGGAAAACACTGGGGTACTGAGACCCAGTCTAGCACCCTGCAGAGCCTGTGACAGTGGCCAGCACCAAGGCACTAGAGGCATTTTCTATGAAGAAGGAAACACAGGGTGAGACAGACACAGATGGTGCAAGTGATTATACTGCACCATGCCCAGCACAACACATGGTGATGCACCTGCAGGTAACATCAACACTACTCTCATCCACAGGTACCAGACAGGGGATGGTAGATAGAGCACTGGAGATGGCCTCACCAAAGGACACATATTTGGAGACCATGGCAGACAGAGTGGAGGATGTGCAGGATGCTGTTGTAACACCCACATGGAGCAAACACATGGCCAGCTCTTGCCCTGCACTACCCCACAAGTACAGCACATCTAGCCACCCATTGGTGGCTGACATTGCATGGCAATCCCCACAACACAGCCCTACATGCCTGGTCAGGCTGGATGCCTGGCCAGCACATGTCTACTGCCAGGGGACACAGGTGTGTCCTATGCCACTGCGCAAGGTTCCATTCAACAGTGGGGACAAGGGTCTCTCACAACACCTACCCCACAGGACATGAGGGTGTCCCCACCGGGCATGCTACGCACATACTTTCCTGAAGTACACCAGCTGGAATGTTACCACCTACAGGTCCAGTGGGAGAACACAGAGGTCATGAAGGGCCTGACGGTGGAGATGCGGGATGTGCATCGTTGCACTGACTGCATTGGAGACATCCTGGAGTGGCTGGCAGACCACCAGCTAGTCATCCCTGTCACAACAGTCCCACCCCTCCCTGTGCCATGGATGGATGCATCCATGCCACCGGTGGCCAACAGCCCTACAGACACACATCACAGATGGATGTCACAGTCCATACCAATGCCATCTGTCACAGTGGCCCTGCACCAGAAATGGACACCTGCCCCAGCGGCCACCACTGGCACCCCCATCCACATGATACACACAGATGGTGGCCTCCACCAAGCATCCACCACCATGGGGGTTCTGGCCATGCCCCTGGGGATGATTTCAGCAAATGATGGATGCATGCCCCTCTATACAGCCATACAGGGGAGTCAAGGTAACTGCAAAAGAGAAACATGTGGTAATATGGTTGTCAGCACAGCTCGGTACACAGAGAGGGTGGTAGGATGTGAACTAGGATGGTGTGACCATGATGACACAAAACACACAATCCTGGCTGACCCACTCGGGAACCTTGCCTGCTTCAAGTGGTACCCTTAAGTGCATTTCCTGGATGATATCTATGCTCGGGGACACCAGTGGTGTACATACAGTAACTATGTAAATGTGTCATGTCATTCAGCATGTGCAACCTATTGTACTGATGTGGACTACTGAGTCTGAGTGTGTGACCCTGGCCCATCCCTTAGTGATCGACCATGGTGGCCCCTATGGCAACACTCCAGGTGGGCCCCCTGTACCACAGTGCCACTCTGAGCAGTCCACACCTGTGCAGTCACAGTAGAACACACATAACAATGGCTTCCCCAACCACCCCCACTCATGCATACAGATAGTAACACAGCACAAGTACAGAAATGGACATACAGGCCCCCCATGGGCATTGAGGATGTACCTGACTCATCACTGTGCCATGATGGTGTACCCTTTGTCTCCAGAATGCACCACACACAAGGTCATGGGGTGTCACATGGCCAGACAGTGTATTGGGTCTATGGTGCTGTGGATCCTCCCCCTCCTCTCCACCCTGTGGGGCATCATCCTGATATTGTGGCATTGGTAGCCCTTTGCGCATGTCCTGTTATGCAGCATGACACATGCTGTGTTCACTTTGTAGGCCTTCCCATTTTCAGCACCCCACTGGTCCACTCGATAATGGCACAGGTCTTCCTGTGTGCCTTGTTGTATGCCTCCTCATCTGTACTGTTTACTGCCAGGAACAGTGTCATAAGGTATGGATGTAGAGGGTATGTATTGTCACCTGGCCAGAGGGTATAGAACAGACATGTTGGTGTGCTGTGGCAGTGTGCCCATCTGTGCCACATATGCTACATATATATGCTCACCCAGAAGCCATCCATCCTCCCCACCGTGTGCCACAAGGTGGGCACAGAGCCTGGTTCCATCAAATATATATATGTCATGCCACAACCTTGTACACCCATTAGTTATGATGCAATCTGCATCACAGACAAACTGGCAGCTGATGCTGTGGAAATACTTTCTGTTCCTGTATGCCTCCTCATCCTGTGCTAGGGTTGTCACATGGGTGCAATCTTTCACCCCTAAAACATTAGGCATGCCATGCATGGCACTGAATGCCTCCATCATGGCACAGATCTCTGCCATGGATGAGGTGAATGCAATGTAGCCCCGCACATGCTGGAGTAGGGTGTCCATATCCTGGTTCATGGCCCTGGACATGGACAACTGACTGACACCAGTGGCATCCCCAGCAATCCTCTGGAAGGACCGGGTTGCATAGTATGACAGGGCATACAGCACCTTTGTTTCCACAGACATGTCTGTGACCTCCCTGCCCTAGGTGCAAGCTGTGGTCAAAGCATGTCACAGAGCCCTGAGATCATTGTGTGGTCAAAGCAGAACCATTCCACATGATGTGTATCATGGAGGTGCCACACATGCAGCCATGGCCTGAATATCTGGAGTCTGGGGTGTCTCCTTAGTCTTTCCCTCTCCCATTCATCCTATATCAAGTGAAGATTTATAAGCAGTCTGGGGCACATCCTGTGGACCCCTGTGTGGATGCAGAACTTTGTGTAATTAACACATCACCTCAATCTTCACACAGCTCTGTATCATGTATCACTGTGGTGGCTACAGCTGCAGGTCTCCATTTAACTGGTTGTTGACCTGGTATGCCTGTGCGGTCATGTATGTCAGCAGGCATCACCAGCAGCCATATAGTTAGGGGGTCTAAAATGACAGAAGAAGCATTATAATGAGTCAGAGCAGCAAGATCACCTGAGGTGGGGTGCTGTGGGGTGCACAGCCACAAGTTGCAGAGGGTGTCCTCCATGGCATATCAAGATCACCAGGCTAGAGGCCAAATGTGGCAAATGATAGAGCTGGCCGAGTTAAGTGGCAATGCATAAATTATGTCTGTCTGATATGGTCTTGTCCATGTGTCACAATTCCTGTCCCTATGTAGAAAACAGGGTGTATACACCTGTAACATGGTGCATGCCCTGTATTGGTCATAGTGTGTCCCTTTCCACTCACGGTACCCCTGTATCCAGTGACCTCTGTGGTGCACCATCTGTTGGTCTGTCTTTATGTCTCCTTGGTGTTATGTTGTGTAGGTAATGTGGTACCCTACCCTTGTGTCTCCTCAGGACTGCCGTGGATGTCTGGAAAGCTTTATGCTGGAGTATGTCCATCAACCAGATAGGGCAACTTCAGTGGTGGTGGTGGTTGTGGCCAGGTGGAGGTGTTTGCCTCTTTGCCTAATGTTCTTCCTGTCTTGGTGAGTGGGGTCAGAGGACATGTATTACAAGGATGAGGTTGGGGAGGTGTGGGACATTGAGAAGCCCTCCAAGGTAGGCACTGTAGGTGTGAGTGCTGAATGTAAGTGCGGGCTGTTCACAACATTGGAGCTGTGTCAGGCACTCATAGCTTTCCCTTTGTCCTCTTTTACATGGGTATCATGACACACTGTGGAGAATGCTGTTGGTACACTTGGGATACAAGACACCACCCCTAAGGGGTTGCGCGAGGATTCAGAGGACCCTGATGACTGGTGTGGGGCACTGTGTTGCCAGGGGTGGGGCTGCCCATTGGGCTCATTTGTACTGTCAGTAAATAAAGATATTTTTGCTAGACACAGGTGTCACCCTAATTCTGGGTGGTGGTGTCTTTCTGCCATCTGAGTCTGTGGGTGGGAGATTCATGGGTACCAGCATTATACACTACTGCTGTCAGCCCTATGCACCTGTTGCTGCTTGTGGGGATGTGCATGGTGTATCCTGTCCCAGTATCCATACCATATGCCTCTGCTGTACCCATGTCAGTGTCACGTGTTGCTATTCAATACAGTCAGATGGCCATTTGGGATATGGTGTAACAGCATGGCCTTCCACAGTGCTTGGCATTATCAGCTGCCTGCTATGCCTCTCTTCTGTGTGCACCTATGGTTCATACACACACACACACACACACACTGCATTGGCAGCCATGTCCCTCAGCTGGGGGTGGCTCCTATAGGGTTATATGGTTGCAGTCCTGCCAAACTGCTCTGCATTCAAGGGTCATTGTACATACACATATCCGGGGGGGGCAGCCATTGCTGACCCTCTCCCACAGGTCCAGGCACCTCTGTCCGCACTACACACATGGACTCAGCAGCCTCTGTGGTGCTCCTTGGTGTGTTGCAGTGATTAGTGTGTCCTATTGTGGTTTCCATATGTGTTGTCAGTCACTGTCACATACTAGATATTATGCCATATGTCATGCACATTCCCCTGGTACTACTATATGTCCTGTCAACCATTGGGCATGCAACAAGGGTGTCCTGCATCCTGCATGCTTCTGTGTCTCCATGCTATGGCTTCTACCCTGTCCTGTACCTGGGACCGTGCATGATAGCCATACAGTACCTCTCAACCTCTTGCCTCATAAATCAAGGACAAGGCTTGAACAATCAGGGACACAGGACCAAAATCAGGGGATACATCTCCAAAATTGGTGATATCCACTTAGGAAGCTGGTAGAATAAGGTGTTTAGTGTACAATGCATTTTCTACATTAGAACAAGTCTGTAACTGTAATGTTTAACATTAATGTGTGCTTGCAGTCCCTACAGTTTAGTGATGGAAACACATATTTTAGGAGGGACAGAGTACACGTTTGGGGCATAATCAGGGATGTCCCTGAAAATTGGGGACAGTTGAAAGGTATGATGATGGCTGTTCCATAATGCACCTTCTGTGTGCCTGTGTTATGCGCCTACCATTTATGTCTGCTCTCCATCGCATATTGCTGTGCGTGGTGGGCCATGCACATGGGTGACATTGTTCATGTCATACATGCACATAATGAACTGCTTGCCTGCTGCTACATGGCCATTCCCCAAGGTGAATGCATACTGTTGCTGGCATGTTGCTATGCATCTGGCCTGTTTCTGCAGCACTACGTGCACTTTCTGCACACTGCTTAGCCATGGCATGTGCGGTGTATGGTCGTATACTATTAAGTATGGCCACTGAGCACTGCACAACTGAGGCCCTTGATTCTTGCATAGGCCCCAATATGGTTGAAGTTTTTAATTATTTTTTCCTAAGTGTGTATCAGGCTAAAGAACAGATAACTGAACCCATAGGGGCAACAAAAAGTACAAATGGTTTGAAAACTGATGTCTAAAATGTCACATGGAAACAAACAAAAAAATGTTATCTGAATAAATCTCCAGGCCCTGAAGGGTTGCACCCCAGATTATTAAAATAGGTGGCAGAAGAAATAGGACATCCGATAACCAGGATTTTCCAACAATCAATAGAAGAAGAGAATATGGTACCAGCATGGAGAGAAGCAGCTCTAATTCAAATATTCAAAAAACTGCATGATAAAACTACAGGAATTATGGACTGGTGAGCCTAACTTACACTTTTGGGAAAATCCTTGAGGGGATTATTAAAGAAGAAATCAAAACTCATATGAAAATCAAAGGGTGGGTGGACACAACATAGCATGGTTTTAAAGGGAAAAGATCATGTCAGACAAACTTGCTGCAGTTGTTTTAACCAATAAGCAATGCTCTAGACTGTCAATTGCCAGTGGAAGTGATATATCTGGACTATTCCAAGGACTTCGACAATGTATCCCACTTGGAGCAATTAAGTCAGTTGAATGATAAGGATTTAAACAACAATTCAGTGAGCTGGATAATATCATGGCTAAAACATAGGAAACAGGGTCTGTCTTAGGGGGTCTTTTTCTAAATGGGGCAAAGTGGCTAGTGGGTTGCTGCATGGCTCAGTGCTGGGGCAACACGTTTCAATAGCTTTGTATCATCCATGCAGTGTTCCATACAAGCTTGGCTGTGCAAGCTGGTGGATCATACTAAAATAGGGGCCATTGCAGAGAATGAGAAAGCAACAGAACATTTCCAACAAGAATTAAACAACTAAGAACACTGGCAATTCAAAATAAGCTTTCATTTAACACAGAAAAATGCAAGGTGATGCATTTAGGGGCACAAAAGAAAGAAATTTAAATACTATTTAAATGGGCAAGAACTATAAAAAAAACTGAAGAAGAAAAAGGTCTGGGAATATTAATAATAATTTAACATTGAAAATCACTGCCAGGAAGTTACAAAAAAATAATAAAGGCAGTAAGGTTTTGTTGTGTGTTAGCCACAACAGTACTAGTAGATCTAGAGAGGTGGCTGTGCGCTATTGTGCTCTGCTTAGATCACACCTGGAGTATTGCAGGCAGTTTTGGATACTGTATAAGAAATGCTGCTTAGGAAGGTTTGAGGGGGTGCAATGTAAGGTAACCAAGCTAGTGTCAACCATCAAGGACCTACCATACGAACATAGACTGTAACAACTAAAAATGTATACTTTGGAATTCAGGTTAAGAGGGGAACTGAGTCTGGTACATAAAACACAACATAAAGCAGACCTATGAGAGTGCATCAGATTAGAAAGCAAGAAAAGGGAAAGAGTCAGTAGACAACATAATTTGCAGTTATAAGGGAAAACTTTTCAGAGCAGTAAAAGAGGGGCATGGCTTAATCAAAGTGTCATTATCAGTCTGGAATGGCCTGCCCTACTATGTGATTAAAAGTGAGAGCATGAATACCTTCAAAAAAGCACTAGACAAGTACTTAATTGAAAATAAAATTATAAGGTATTTCTTTTGGGTAATGACAAGTTTCAAAAGCTAATGCTGATTGACTTGTAATTTTCCTAAGATTCCCATAAATTATATATTTGTGTATATCAGTCTGTACTGGGTAAATAAACTCTTACTAGTATTAGCTTTCTAAAAATAACTAACATGGCTTCAGTTATTTTTTTTGGGGGGGGGGTACAGGTCAAACATTTTCATCAGTTCAAATTGCCTCCCTGTTCCTTAGTTGTGGAAACAATACTTAAAGAGACAAATTATTTTACTTTAATTCAAAATCTTTGTAAAATATCTCTTTCTTGCTTAAAAATCAGCCATTTTCACTTCTATGCATGTACAATTGGAGTTCACCTTTTCCCTCTTTTATAATTCAAATGCTTCCTCTGTCTTGGTTTTGGACATTATTATCTTGTTTTTGAAAGTTAATATTTCAAAACAGAGTGAACTAAACCCTTGGCTGCTATTAACGTTTGAAAACGTAGACATGTTTGATACTGCCATAGAGTCCATTTGAAATTTTATTAAAGAGCTTTCAGTTACCATTCCCCATGGTCCTGAAATAGTATTCATAAAGTCCCTCATCTTTGCCATTTGATCACATTTAAAGACATCAAATAGAAAATTGATGTATTTTCATGTGAGGCTTATTCCTGCTTTAGTTCACGTACCACTACTATATTGCTGTCAGTGCCTCCTGGCAAATTTTTGATAGGGTTCTGTGAACCTTTCGGAGATCAGTCTTGTGAACATGGTCCATTAAATCAAGAAATGTTAATCAAAGCTCTTTTATTTTTGAACTAGTTTACCCTGGTTCGGCTGTTTTATGATAAGAATGTACTAGAAACGTGTTTCCTTTGTGCTAGAGTGCATGATGCACACAAAGGAACAGCATGATGCAATAGTTCTCAGTGAAGGCTACTGGTTTGACAAATTATACTACTTCAGAAACTGCCAAATGTTGACTATGTTCTACTTAGCCCACTTTGCCCAAAAATTAAATATTTCAATAATGTGTTGGTGGTCTATGTTGGTTTGCAACATTATGAAGATACAGGTGCGCATCCCACAGTGTGTGAAGACTACTAGTTCTCCAAATTATGTCCATTCAGACACTGTCAAAGATGGACAAGGTTTCTCATTATGCCAAGGATAAGTGTTCTATGTAAAGTAGTTGTCCAAGTTTTCTAAAAAAACAATTATTTTGTTTCTGTATAAGGCCTATATAAGCCCCCCAAGCAAATTAAGACAGTAGTGTAGCAGACCCAAAGTCTCAAAAAGTTAAAAACATTCTGCCAAGATACAGTATTGGACACACAAAGTAGCTGGTGGACATTGCCCAAAAATTGAGCTTTTATATGTACAGCAGGCCTCAAACACTGGCAAACCTGCAAAAGATAGAAAACATTCTGCCAAGACTAAGTGTTGGACACTTAGAGTAGCTGACAGTCATTACCCAAAATTATTTGTATAAGGCCTATGTAGGCCCTGAAACATCTGAAGACAGCAATGCAGCAGGACACAAGACTACTGGTTCCAAACATTTTGTCCCTCAGAAACTAACAAAACTGTAAAGGAAAGATTCAAATTATTTTGCCAAGATTAAGGGCCCGATATGCAAAGATTAGCACCTCCACTAACATGGTTAGCACCTGTGCTAATCGAGGTTTGTGCTAGCACTCAGAGCAGGGCCATAATCAGATGCCCTGGGAGTGCCCCCCCCCAAACCTGGCAGTGTCAAGAAGCTAAAATACCCCTGTGCCTATGCAAATGAGGGTGTCCCCTCATACATACTGGCACAGTGGGATATTCAAAAGTTTGTGGCAGCAATAAACGGGCCCCCAAGTGGCACTGTTTACCGCCACTGAAACTTCCTCTTAACTAGGCAATAAACCCATACCCCCACCCCCCTAAAGGCAGGGTGGCTGTATTGCAACCCCTGTTCCTGTGCCCAGCTGCCCCCATCTCCCAGTATATCTTATTACATCACTCCCTAGTGTCCTGTGGTTCCCCCCAACCCTTGAGTACCCAGTATATTTTAAAAGAGCACTCCCTGGTGGTACAGTGGCTCTCCCCACACCCCGATCCCCCAGTATACAGTATTGTAACATTCCCTTGTGCTGTAACTGTCTCCTGAAGAGCCTCCCACCTGACCTACCCACTCACATCTTACTTCTCTGCACCCCTTACCCTGGTGTCCATATGGAAGTTGCTGGGAGGTGGGACATAAGTGGGCAGGTTGGGTGAAGGGCTGTTTGGCAGGGACCACTGGACTACCAGGGAGTGCTATAATAATGTATACTGGGGAATCAGAAATGGGGGAACCACTGGATGCCAGGGCCTGCTATAATAACATATACTGAGGAACTGGGTGGTGATGGGGAACTACACAAGACCAGGGGGTGTTATAATGATTCTCCCCATTTTTGACTATGGAGGCATTGTCTACAGTGCTGCTCCTAAGTCAACCCTGACCAGGCTGTATTCCCTCTTACACTCTTTCTGTCACTTTGCTTTGGACTGCCCCCCCCCCCGCACCCACAATTGCTCCCTTTATATCTCCCTCTCCCTTCCCTTCCATGAAGTCAGATGCCTCACTCACTGTACTTCCTTTATCACTAAATTCTGGTCTGGCTTGCTTTCCTCTTACCTCAACTCACTACTCTCCCCCCCCCACCTTCCCACTGTCCCCTTCATAACTCTTGCTTCCACTCCCTAGCACTCCCTACTAGGTCATCCTCAGCTGGCCAGGCTGCCTTCTCCTACTGCTTCCCTAAACTATGGAATTCTGTACCCTTCTCCATCTGCTCTGCCTCTTCCCTACACTCCCTTTCCTCTCTTCTCCTCAGGTTCTCTTCTCACTCCTGCAAATACACCTGACTCCCTTCTGTACCTTTTTTTCTCCTTCTTCCATTCCCTCCACCTCCCCCATGCCTCATCTCCTTCCACCTCTTACTTTAACTCCTCACCCTAGCTCCAGCTGCTTACCCCTGTTTTTGCCCCTCTTCAAACAGACTCTTGAATATGCGCTGGTTAGCTTTCTTACCACTTTCCTGCATTATGTGCACTTTACACTTAATCTGCATTCTCTTGTTGTCCTCATTATGCATCCTGCTATATCCCTGCCAATCTCCATATTTCCTTAAATGCCTTTGATGTTGCTTGTTATATGATGCTTTTAAGATACTTAGTTATGTTTTTTATCTGCTATGTAAATACTTTTCTATTTATTAGTCATGAACCTCCTCGACTTGCTCTTACAGGATGCATCCAGAAACAAGCTCTTACCAGCTCAGTATGTCTTTCCTGGCAAAACTCTTGAAATAAATAAATAATAATGTATACTGGGGGGTTGGGGTGGAGGGAACCACTGCACACCAGGACTGTCCTTTCATGCAGGAAGTGGTGCTAAGGGGCTGCTGTGCCCCATGCAAATAAACCCATAATTGGCATGCAAATGGCCCCTTAGCGCCTTCCATGCCCAATGGGCTCATTTCCATGCAGTTTCAGGCAGTGCTATTCCCTGTGGGCAATATGCAGTCCTGATCCATGCTGGAACAGCGCAGTTTCATTTAGCGCTGCATCAACATGGGCTGATATTTAGTTTGATAGTGTTGCTCCACCAGTGAGCACAATCTGTCTAGCTATCGCAGGAACTAGGGGAGTGCTGGGGCAAACACAGCACAAATGGCTGCACTCTACTTGCCCCATTTCTTTGAATATCCAACCCTAAGTGTTGTATACAAATAGCAGTGTTCAGTCTTTGCATGCAACTTCATTGTAGTGTGCACAAGTTTTATGTGCACAAAAGAACTGCAGTGTATTTTTTTTACTGAGTGAGCAGTGAACAGCAAGAGAAGGAGGAGAGCAGCAAGGGCAAGGATGGTGACAAAAAGGTGCACTAGGCTGTAACCCAGACTTAAAGGAATAAAAGAACAGCACAGCAATGGCAACATGAAGTATGGATAAACATTAGGTACTATTACTGCATGTCTACTGAGAAGACCTACAGATACAGAAGCCCTCGCCATCCACTTCACCATCCTCTGTCTTTAGCGTAGCTGGTAGTGTAGGAGATTCATCATCCATGAACATAGAGGAGTAGGTTATTTTAAAAAAGACCTAGGGCTGGATATTCAAAACTGCTCCAAAGGCTGGCGCAACACCAGCGCTGTGCAAAATGACTGTGCCATGGTGCAAGGACAGCGATATTCAATGGTTGCGCACTGCGACATGCGCCAGCGCAACATGGCTGTATATTGTGGGATGGCGTCATGGCGAGTCAGGAGGTGTGCCAGGAAGCAACCCGACATGCACCATAGCACAACCAGGGATGCGCAAGAGGCAGAGGAAGATGCGCCAAGGTACAGAAGGACCAGCCACAGGCACAGCAGGGAGCAAGGCACCAGGGAAGGTGGCGGGGGAGACAGTGTGGAGAGGTGGTTGAACCAGGCCGTGAACACTGGCAGAGACACATAGCTGGGCCACAGGTGACCAATGCCCATGGAGCGCAGACATGGAGCCAGCCCCCCCCAGCACTGAGGCAGTGCACGCATGGAACAGGTGGCACAAACATCCAAGGGTGAGCGGCCACCAGTCACCCCTCGCTGGACGGCATGCCCCCACCCACCCAGACCACAGCAAGCCACACCCTGGCACACAACAACTGACACACACACCACACAGCCTGCACAGCCAGCACAGCCAGCCCATGGCCACCCCAAGGCACAGCTGGTGACTGAGGGGCAGGACACCACCATGCACAGCCCGCACAATGACACAGGTGCACCACACAGCCACCCGCCACATCACTGCAGCATGGGACCACTCGCCAGCTGCAAAGCAGACATGGACACAGATGGGTAAGCATGTAGAAAATGTATTAAACAGGTATAAACATTACAAAACAAGGGATAGGGTAGGAGAGTGAGGGATGGGGACAGGGCTGTACAGTGGGATGGGGGAAGATAGGGGCTGGGAGGTCAGGGGCAAGAAGGGGGTATAGTGCCCACCATGGGCAGCCATGGCCTTCCACTGCCTGGTGCCTCCCCCTGCACCAGTCCTGCAGCAGAATCCTCCTGGTCTGGTCTGCTATCTCCAGGATGGTGGAGGTGATTAGGATAATCTGTCACAGGAGGCAACAGTGGAGTGGCAGCCATGATCCGCTCTGGACACCTATGGCAAAGGAAAGGACAGGTAATCAGTGTGTGTCCATAGCACCCAAGCCCTCCCACTATGTGGAGAGGACAGTGGGAACACATGCCCTTAGAGTGGCACCCTGGCCACCTGCAGTAGGTGGGCCAATGCCTGCCACCAACCCAGCATGCCACGACAGTGCACAATACTGGACACCACTGCCCAAGGGCCACCTGACCACACAGTGGCAGGCAGGTGGCACAGTGTTGCAGCGGAACCACAGCAGCACTGGTGGAAGCTGGCACACACCCAGACCACCAACACCTGCCACACATGTGCAATGGCCGCCCGATGGTGCCATGCACATCGCATCATGTGCTGCACACAGCTGACACGGCACATAGCACAGGTGGCCATGGCCATACCCCCACCCCTACTGACCACCCGGTATGGTGTAGAGGGAATGAACAGTGCCACCTGCCTGCCTCAGTGCTGTGCGTGCCAGTCCTGCAGCTGCTCCTCTGCCACCACTGGGTCCAGAACCCCCTACCGAAGGGCCCACAGCAGCCTGCTGCAGCCTGCCAGGCACCCCTGCCACCCTGGCACAATGTCTATCGTCAGGTCCTAGGACAGGAACACAGACAGGCACACATCAGAATACAGCCACAGCTTGAGCTCACCAGTCCTGCCCTGAAGCACAGTGTGCGCCCCAGCTGGGTATGGGCCACAGGGCAGTGGTGCAGTGCACCCAGTGACTGACAATGCCACACTACAGGGCACATGATGACAGTGCACCCCTCCCCCCCAGCATGACAAGCAGCCCTGTCAACACCATGGTACAGTGGTCATGCACAGACACAGCATGTGCCCACTTACCTGGCCATGGCATGGCCCCCCTGCGGACACACGCCTGCGGTGCCCTCAGCCACTCTGGGTTCTTCCTCATAAGGTAGCTGTAACTGTGGTGGCACTGCTGCCTGGTGCGATGCACCCCTGTGTCCTGGATCAGGCCATCAGTGATGGCCTGCCACATATCTATCCTGGCCTGCTGCAGGGGCTGCTGCCCAAACAGGCCAGGAGAATATGGCTCCACCTGAGCCACCAGGTTGACCAGCTTAACCTGGCTCCAGTTCCTTGCACATCAACTACCATGGCATGCCATGCTGTCCATGCTACAGCAGATCCAAAATGGCACCCAGTAGTGCATGTGCACAACATGCGCTGGATGCGCAACTTGTTTACGGTTGCGTGGCATCCAGCAATCACGCATTGCCGGAGATGCGCGACACGGGCGTGGCCACACCGGAACATCTAGCAGGGTCACAAGGGGCATAGGGCAGGGCAGGGGTCAGGGGTCAGCACACACAATGTGCGCATGGGCACCATAGGGCCCACATCGCATGGTGCGCAATGGGGCCTATGGCGTACCATGCTCCATGGGCCCTGTAATGCCTTAGTGCCATTGACCCAATAGCGCCTGAGCGCTATTGTCCCAATAGTGCCTGAGCACCATTGGCTCTATAGCACCTGAGCGTCATTAGGTCCATGGTGCATTAGGCGCTATGGCCTCTATAGCACTTCTAGCACTCAGTGCACAATAGGTGGTAGTATATACCATGATGCATGCGTACAGTGCACTGCGCATTGCGCATATCACAGCATTGCAACATAACATGCTCCGGAGCAATTCCATTGCACAAGGCACAAGTGCGCGATATTCAGCTGTCACATGCAAATGAGCTCATCAGACTATCTGCTGCACAGTGGGGATATTTGCATGTCATTACCGTTGCGCAGCAGCTCATTTGCATGCGATGCACTATAACGGCGCTGCACAACAGCACAGGCCATGGACCGGTATTGCAACCATCTGAGGTAAGTTGCACCTGCCATGGGGACAGCCAGCACAGCAGGATGTATTGGATGGGATTTTGCAGCCAGTAACCACATGTCCATGTCCACAGGTAGCAACATGTCTGAGCATGAGGAGGGTCAGGAGCGAGGGTCTGCCCG
This sequence comes from Neoceratodus forsteri, assembly GCA_016271365.2. Taxonomy (NCBI): domain Eukaryota; kingdom Metazoa; phylum Chordata; order Ceratodontiformes; family Ceratodontidae; genus Neoceratodus; species Neoceratodus forsteri. Next base: position 1,373,896,101 of record CM057456.1, read on the forward strand.
CCTACCTTTACAAAGGCGGAAGCTAATGCCCTTTTCAAGGCCTACCTCGACAGGGAGCCATTGCTGAGTGACACCACTGGCACACCACAGGCCAGGGCCATGGCCTGGGAGGAGGTGACAGCAGCTGTGAACCACCAGAGGTCTGCGCAGGAGTGCAGGAAGAAAGTGGGCACTGACAAGTGCAGGATTAAGGAGAAGGTGGCGGTCATACGGGCTGCCAGGACAGCCACTGGTGGGGGCCGGGCTGCTGTGCCACAGCTCATGGCACATGAGGAGCTGGTGGCAGCCACCATGCAGCACAGCGCAGTTGAGGGTGTGCTAGGCGGTGGCTTCCAGACAGGAGGGAACCCATCACTGCATGGTAGGTATGTGGGGGGGCAGTGGCTGGTACAGCAGCACTGACACATCTGCTTTTCCTTACAGCACCGGCTCATCAGCATGCAGTGGCAGAGGCACCTGCAGCAACCATGAGGGCAGGCCCAGCCCCAGAGGACCAACCATCCACATCCATGGGCATCCAGAGGCCCGATGGGCTGCAGCACACTACCACCACCCAGGCAGATGTCCTGAGTGTGGCGGCAGACGGGCCCTGACTGTGTTCCAGCAGGATGCCAGCCATGTCATGCTCTGTGTGGAGACACAGATCAGGGTGGGGTCTGACACCAATGACAACATCACCATCATCCTGGACCGCGGTGGTGTTGTTGAGGGGGAGACAATCATACCTACCACCATCACTGGCAGTGTGGCCAGTGGCCTGTTGGTGGTGGAGCAGCTGCCCACCACTGCCCCATGGTCCGCTATGTGCACAGGCACAGTGGCGCTGGGTGGTGGTGGTGCAACTGGCTAGGCACTAACCAGCGCTCAGGGGCCAAAGAGGCAGCAGCTACAGTTGACTGGGGACAGGGGCTGCTGGGTGCAGCATCCACCACCGGTGTGCCTGAGAAAGATCTACCCCATGGGGACCCCACTGTGCAGCGTCCACATGCGCGGGGGGCCATGCAGCATGGTTGCACACCACTGGTGGGCGGCGACATGCCCGTGCTCCCCTGGGTGCCGACCCATTGACTGAGCACACCTGATTGCTGTGGGCCTCCATGGAGCAACAGGTGCTGCTCGTAGCTGGGGTGCATGCACTCCGCACAGAGGTGCGCCAGGCAGTGAGAAGCATGAGAGGGGAACTGCACAGGTCCTAGAGGCCATACAGTGCCTGCAGAAGGACATGACCGCATCCCTGGACTGCATTGCCAATGCGATCTAGGTTGGACTTGTGCCACTGGCTACCACAGGGCTTGATCACCTGCCACAGTCACTGCAGAGTGCACTGTCCACCCCACAGACTGGGCGTTGGGTGACACCCTCAGTGTCAACACCGGGATCTGCTGTCAGCATCCCAGGCACACCTGGGGCGGGCCTGTTTGGGTGCCTACGGACCCCTGCAAGGACCCGGTCATGGTCCTGAAGTTCAACCCCTTGGGGGCAGTCACAGACTTCCCCTTTGGCCAATGAGCAGCCTGTGGCTGCCGAGTGGCCACGGTGCGGCCGTGTGTCCATGCGGCGGACCTGATGTGCACACCACCCTGTCTGCTGTCTGCTGCCACCACCCTGTGTGCACCTGGCCAATATGTGTGTGTGTGTGTGTGTGTGTGTGTGTGTGTGTGTGCATGGCACAGTTGTGGCACCTGTGTTGTGCACCATACGCTGCCTGTGTGCGCACTTGCCTAGATGCTGACCCATGTGGCATGTGCGTGATGATGGCAGCACAGCGCTGGCTGCACCTGTGCACTGGCGCCTTGCATCTGATCCATGCCACATGCTAGCACCTGGGCCCATGCCTGTGGGTGCCAGTGTGTGTGTGTGTGTGTGTGTGTGTGTGTGTGTGTGTGTGTGTGTGTGTGTGGTGTTGTACAGTGCTGTGTGGTGTTGTGTGTGGCTGCGTGGCACAGCCCCCCGCCCCAGCCCTACGCCTGTGTGTACATGCCCTTGGCCATGCTCACCCATGCCTGTGCGCTGTGCCAGTGTGTCTGTTCAGTGCATGGGAGTTTATCCACCTACCTGCATGCACTGTAGCACTCCTGTGCAATCGTGTCATGATGCTGCCATGCCATCCATAGTAGACAGTGATCCCTATGCCCGGGGGGTGGCTGCACACCACACCCTGGCCCATTGCCAATGTTGTCCCCACTGCTGTCCCCCTCGTCAGCCTCAACAGCTATCCCACAGTCAATGGCCATGCAGCATCAAGCAGGCCATGAATAGGCCACAGGCCTTAAATGGGCTACACTGTAGGGCACCGCCAGACCTGTCTAGGCAATGGAAATGTACCTTCAGCATCCCAAACACATGCTTAATGATGTTCCACTTGCTGGTGTGTGCCTCATTGTACCCGTCCTCTGCAGGGGATGACAGGTGCTGGTAGGGGGTGAGCAGCCAGGGCCTGAGTGGGTAGCCACTGTCACCTGTGGGGACAGAGGTATGGTTAGCCTGGTGTCCTCTGTCACTGTGTCCCTTGTCCATCCCTGGCACTCCCGCTGGTGCACCTGACCTGCCTGCACTCCTCCCATGCCCTGATGTTCCGAGCTGCTCATGGTCTTGCCATACTTACCCACTAGGTGGCCAGTGGGGATATCCCCACTCTCGAACCTGTTGCACAGTGCTGAGCTTAGCCAGATGAAGGAGTCTTGTGCGCCCCCAGGATGTGTGGCACAGACATTGCTGATGCGCCCCCTGGCATTGCACACCACCAGGCAGTTGATACTGGGGTAGCCCTTTCTGTTCACATAGGCTACTCCCTCTGGGCCAGGTGGCATGCAGATGCCCACATGGGTGCAGTCAATGGCCTCTAGCATGCCAGGCACCCATGCTACCCTGTGGAACTCCTGCATGGTTGCTGTATGCTCTGCCTGTGTGCTGGGGAAATGGATGTATTCTGCAGCATGTGGCAGCAGGGCATTGAGGAATTGTGTGAGGAGCCATGATGTGGCCAACTGGGTTATGCCTGTGGTGTCCCCTGTTGGTCTCTGGAAGGTGCCTCTGGCAAGCAGGCACATGACGGCTGTCACCTTCATCTCCACTGTCAGGGCATGGCTCCATCTAGTGGGTGCCTGCATCTTCTCACTGCACAGTTCACAGAGCTGCCTCAGAATCACCCGGTTTAGGTGATACCGGCACACGATCTCCGAATCAGTGTGGGTCTCAAAGCTGATGCAGGGCCGGTACCACCTGTTCCAGGCGTACTGACGACGGGCCCTTCCACAGCCACATTGCTCTGCCTCCTACCTCCTCACACCCCTCATTATGGGCTCCATCTGGAATACTGCACTGGCCATGGCTACTGTTGTCCTGTCTCCCCCTGGGCGTCCGGCTCCTCTGAACCTCTTGACACTGTGGGGCGGTGCCTGTCATTAAGTTGGCCTCCCTCCTGTGCTACTTGCCCCTGGCTGACAGTTGCCTGTGATGACTGTCTCCTGCCCCTGTAGGTGCCTGTCTCGCTCCCTTCAGGGTCTGGTGGTCCCTTCTCCCTTTCACTCCCTCACCCTCTCTATCTCTCTGTCTGTCACCCTATCTCTCATGCACTCTCTCTCTCTGTCTGTCTCTCTCTCGCTTTCTCTCCCTCTCGCTCTATGTCTCTGTCTCTCACTCTCTCTCTCTCTCTCTCTCTCTCTCTCTGTCTGCCTGTCTGTCTGTCTCTCTCTGTATTGCTCTCCTCTGGTGCTAGTGCTGTCCCCTGCTTGCTCCCTGGTTTTATAGGCTCAGGTCTGCTCGGCACATCTGGCAGTTGCTCTTCACTTGCACCATGGTTTGGGGGTTGAATATGATGCTGTGCAGCATATTCATGGGTATGCCCCCTGCCCTTGTGCATGCATTCATCACAGTTGTGCACTGGCACACTATTTGTGCTGCGCAATGGCTCTCGCTGAATATCGCTCTATGACACATTTCCACAGTTGTGCATGCACAACCGCTTTCAATATCCAGGCCCATGTAAACATTTTTAAAAAATGAGAATTTCTGCATGTTTGGTGGAACATCACATTCTCTTGTTGGTGACTATATTGGCAGTAGCACTGAAAATGTTCTATATGTACTTTGAGGTTGGCAACTAAGGTGCTCAACAGTGACCTTGAAAGAGGGAAACATTTTTATTTGGGTACCAGTATGAATACAGGCTCATCTCCCTTGGTGTGCACCACATTCTCTTCCAGATAATGCAACATCACTTTGTTGACTGGCGTCTCAGGTGCCACTATGTCAAACCTTGACTTGGTGTGCTTTTACATCAAGCAATACTCAGACAGTTATAGTTAAAGCCACTTATAGCAGGCACAAATGTTCTTTCCCACTCTGCCTGCAATTCAGAGCAGTTAGATTATCTGCAGTTTGGAGAAAAACATGAATCACCATTGCATAAACAGTACATTTATGCTATACACCCAACCAGTTAACTGCTGACATCTTGTCGTCACTTGCAAGCAATCAAGTTTATTTAAGGCACTAAAATCAATTCAAATTACATCATATTAAAGCATAGTATTGTACTGTAATAGTAAATTAAATCATAATAATGCAAATTAAATCAAGTGACAAATATACAGCAGTACAATGAAGTCTTGTCACAATATCATTAATGGACAGTACTGTACATTATTGTGAATGCTGCGAAGGAAAGAAGTCTGTTATTTTACTCTGTACTCTGTCTTTCCAGCAGTAAAGTCATCACAGTCTCTCAGTTGATGCCAGCACATCCCAATCTGGCATGATTTTGGCATTTTGTTCCATCACCTGTCGGAGTTAACAGTGCCACACGGACATCTATATGTGACCCTTACTTCTTCTGAGTCATCCTTGCCACCGTCGATGTCTGGTTTTAGAAAGATGCATTTTTTTGCAAGAATCATTTCAATAGTATGAGGTTATATGAGTGTAATGGTGGCTGGGTAGTGGAATTACAATTACCAAGAGGGATGAGTATGATGCAAAAGTCAGATGAAGATTGTTTGCTTTAGAGGCTATATAGGTGATCAGTGGTCAAAAGTTGGAGAGATACAGACAAGAGTCGAGTAAGTGTATCAAAGTTCTTGTTGTAACATGGCATTAAGAAGCAAACACAAAAGAAGTTTCATTCGTTCAAACATATCATGTGGTACTGTACATCAGCAACCATGGTCTGATTCCACAGTAGACCATGCCTGCTAATGTAGTACCAAAGAAATTCACCAAAATAAAAAGCAGTATATTAAAACATGCATATATTATTTGTTGCAGTTAGCTGGTTCCCACCCACCCAGCTGTCCATCACAGGCATCAATAAGCAAGTTGATCCATAGTCGTATATTGCTGCAGCCGTGATACTCACCATAGAATTGTATTCCTGTCTGTAAATGCTTTTAAAATGTTTTTAAAAAAAGTTTAAAAATGTTAACTGTTTGTCTAAAATACTATTAGAATGGCACAGAATATTGAAGCCCGATTTTTCCCATGGTACAATTCAGCAGTGGTGTGCCTCAATCTCACAATGCACCACACTAGTCATGGAAATTGCGCTACACCGAACACTTTCAGCAAAATACTATAAGTCAATATTTGAAAAAACATGTCTGTACACATCAGAGAAAGACATGCTATGGAATGCAGGTTTTTTGAGTGGGATATGTTTAACACCCATGATATGTCTAACCGAGGGGTTCTAATTTTTGAGCACTGTCTCATAAGTATATCTGAGTTGAAGTTATAAAACATTTAAAAGACATTTGACTTCTCTGTTATCATTTACTTAAACATTGTAACATGGCATTACTCCTACATATAATGCCGTGTTACAAGAGGATTAAGTCACGAGAAAGGATGGATCTGCTGTGGAATGAATCCATGGTTGGGTCATTGGAGGCACTCGGCCTTCAGCCTCATGCCCCAAACCCCCCAACCAAGGATTAATTCCACAGTAGACACATCCTTTCTCATGACTTAATCCTTACATGAGTTTGGACAGCTTGGACGTAGTGGGAAATATGTATGGTTCATTTTATTTAATCTTGTTGGTGTATAAAATACTCCATGGAAAGTATTAGAATGGATTTGTTGTCATTTTTAGCTCTTGACATGTTGAGAAACTTTGCATCTGTCTATCTCAATTTACATCTGTGATTTGGTAGACCAAGTCTGTTTTGCAGCTTTGTCCAAGGTGATTCACTGATGTATTGTAGAGATTTCTAAGTAAATTCATGAAATCAGACTTGTCTTGTTTTCATGAGATTCTAATATAGCTTCAATTGATGTTTAAGGAGGGGCTGTTAATAATCCAGTGGACTTAATAATATAGCTCCTAACTGTAGAAATCAAAAGATGTGTTATTTGGGTATTTCAAATCAATTACACAGCTCCTCAAAAGTTGTTACGGTATTGTTTTGATGCATTGGCCTGTGTTCTAGTAAGCCATGGTTTTATTAGTTTTTGAACACTTGATCTGCAACCGAGGGTGCAAAAGTATATTTTAAATACATGGGGGTATGGTTACTTATCTTGGACATTTGATTTAACAGACTATGGGTTTTATTCCAAAAGGCTGTGCTAATCACTGCACGATGTTAATCATTTCAAGATTTTTGTGAGGTGTAGTAATTGGAGGTATGGATTTGTCTTAAGTGAGGGTATGGTTGTATTGTCCACTCCAGTTGAGTAATAATGTTTGAAAAGTTGTCTGGTGTAAACCAGTGCTGAATAGCACTGATTTGTGATGCTAGGTAATATTAATAAAAGTTTGGTACCGCTACACAAGTCTGCACACTGGTACCTTATCATTTTGAAGTCCTGAACTTCTGCACCAAGTTTTTGCAGTGAGCAAAACATAGAACATGTATATAGTCAACATCTTTAACTACCTTTATAATGCTCTTTGCATTATCAATTACTATTAAACCTGGGGGTTAATAAGTATGGTGTCAGCCACTCATCAAACATCTGCTGAAAGTAGACCAGCAAGTTTTCTGCACAACGGTCATTGGCAAAGTCACAGACACAGAAAGCTGCCTGCTTGCAAAGGTCTGAGGGACTGTTGACTTGCAGCTACTGCTGCTGATGCTGCCACTTAAACTAGGGGAGGTGAATGAGAAGGAAGAGAAGAAACTAACCCACTGGGCAGTTACCGGCATGTAATCAGTAGTCTGACAACTCGTGCACATGTCAGTCGTGATATGAACCACTGACACAACCAATGTTTTCAGGTCATGTGGCAAATCTGGAAGAGCCACTATAGAGAAATATGTACAGCTGGGCAATTTGTAGAGTTTCTTGGAACAGGAACTTGCATTAGCAGTAGAAAGCCTGCATTATCCACAATGCAGAACAGCAGCAGGTCAGTGGCTAGCACACACTGTTGTTAACTTTTTCATCTTGGGTCTGTGATATTTCTGACTTATTTCTAAAGACTCAACTAGAGACAATTGACTTGTTTATTTTGGCTAAACTATATGGCTGCCTCCCACTTTTACTGCACCAGAGGGTATAATAGGATGGGGATTTGTGGCCTCTCAGAGGTGTGGGAGTCAGTGGCCTTAAACTCTGTGAATAAAAGATAATTGGGTTGTGTTTAGGCTGCCACTTGAATTACTTCCTTCCTCCTCCTCCTCTCTGCCCTCAACATGTCTTAACCCTTGCAGGGCCATGGACTGATATATCAGTCCAAAATTCCTATATATTCTAGTTCTGTCAGCAGCCTAAGGGTTAATACACAGCCCATCATCATCTGCTTCACTGCCTTCTAGAGCTGTTGCTGCTCATGTCATATGTTGGCACCCATTCTCATACTGAGACCAGTGGGGCTTCAGCAAATTCATTTTCATGGTACATGTTCTAGGCCTTGCTCCCTCCTTACCCTGAATCTTTGTCAATTCATCCCACACAACTGATGTCATCAGTTTGGTCTTTCCTAGTGGCACTCTCTGCTGTTGGCTACAGGGTCAGCAACCAAGTCCTGCTTCTACTTCCACATCCACCTCCACTGAGTTATGTTGTTCAAGGATGGTTCTTTTGCCTATATCATATGTCCCGGCCCTGGGTTACTGCTTCTGTGTTCTGTGTCTTTCTCTGCTGTTTCTTTACATGCTTGTTTCCCCTGGCCTTTTTGGGGCCTCGTTCTTCTTGTTCTGTTTGCAACCACAGTCTGTATTTTTGTATCTCTTACATGCCCCTTCCCCTTGTCTTACTCCCACTTTCTCCCTCTCCTCCTTCTCACCAGAACTGCTGCTACTGCAATCACTTTTATCAGGTACTGCACATACTCACATCTGTGTCTCTTTCCTTAGGCTCCCCCAAATCAAGGAACTGGCCTAAACAATCACAAGTCATAACATTGCCCTAACTAGTGGTGTACAAAGTTGGAAAAGTTCACTTTGTGAATTAATTTGCAAATTTGCTGCAATTCATGAAGTTAATCCACCTTGTAATGTGCCAATTCACAGAATAGGAATAACTTTGTAAATTGCAAATTGGATAACTTCACTGGTGAAGTGCGACTTACAGCCAATGTTTTCAATGTACAATTGGCTTAGAGGTTACATGGTACTAAAATGAGTCATATACCATGCAGAGGCTGTGCTGAGTGCAGTCTTCTGAAGAGAGAGTTGGAGACAAGTCTGTCCCTGCTTGACTGAGCAAACAAACATTAGTAATCAATACAAAAATTGAGCCTTGTGAAACAAAATTGCTCACAAGAAATCTAGAGGGCCTTGTGCAGCTAGATTAGTGTTGTTTCTTGTTTTTCTGATTTATAGTTTAATCATAGGTGCGGAACCGGGGGTGGGGGTGGGCTAAAGGGCGGTAGCCCCTCCACTTTTATTTCTGTATGGTAAAACTAGTATAGAAAAAGTGCCCTTTGTACCCCCATAAGGGCCCTTTTGATTCTCAACCCCCTCAGCTTTTACCATCTTCCGGCACCCTTGAGTTTAATGCAGTGGTTTTGTTTTGTCTAGTGAAGCACTGCTGTGCGGGGGTGGGGAGGGGTTTCAGCTAGCAAAGTAGTCCAGAAAGATCAGTGACATTGGGCCCTATGCACAACAGGTGTGAATGGGATACACACCACGTAACCCCAGCATATAGTCCACCTGCACCTGGCTGCACACACTGTGCTCCTCACATGCTATTCAAGACCCCACTATGCCCCCACATGTGGCCGACACTCCGGCCGAATGTACAGCTCTGCATGGGGGTGGGCTGGGAGACAGCATCTGGGGCATGTCTGCACTCCATGCCATTCACTACTGTGCAGGTGCCTTGCACTGGGGGGATGATGGCTATGCCTTCTGAAGGCAGCCATAAGTAATATGTGCCCCCCCAAGGATGCTGCTGCTGGTTGTGGTGGGGATGGTGGGGGTCTACAGACCCCACACTGTGGCCACCCCTGTCATTGGGGTACATTGGGAGGACTGGGGTCTTCCACCCCTCAGTGTGTAGGTGCATTCATGCCTGCTGAAAACATGGCACCCCACAGGTGCAGAGGATTCAGCAAGGGACCAGGGATGGGCAGACAAATAGCTGCCTTCCTGGGTCTGCAGCTCTGTACCTGTCTGCCCCATGAACCTTCATGCCAGCAGCGTGGGGTTGTGTAAGGGAGCCAAGCGTGGGCTGGTGTTTGTGAATGCTGTCCCCACATGGAACTCCCATGGGTGTGGAGCTGTGTGTGGGGCGGATATGTGCCTTTTGTGTGTACCTCCTCCTAAATTTGTGAATAGGCTCCATTGAGCATTTTTTTACTGGAGCACTAGTTTGTGTGCAGCAGACAGCTCATATATTTTTCTCTGGGTCTTTCTTGTTAATTATTTGTTGTCTGTGCTGTCTTATCTTATTTCTGTTGTACTGTTTGGTGTGGTTAAGTATAGTATTCTTTCAGTCTCTTTCTGTATTCATTGTAGTTATTTTGTTTAGTTCTTAAAATGATGTGTTACTTACAGTAACTCGTTAATTACACCTGTTTTGTGTGTAAGTGTGTCCTATTAATCCCCGTCATGTTTAAAAAAATAATAAATGAAAAAACTTTTTTGGTGGTTTTACTGTACAGTGGCTACTATTTCAGTAAACTGTTCTGTTCAGAAACAGGTCACACTGTTAATCTCTCAGGGATGTGTTGTCTGCTGTTGTTTTTTGGTTTTGCTGGGGTGTTTAAATTTGTTTCCTCACAATATTAGAAATCTAAGTACAGTACATACAATAACTGGGAACAGATGCTCAACTAAAGGGAGAAGTGTTGGGGAGGCTGCAAAGAAGTGTATATGTTCCGTGAGGAAACAGAGTGTTACAGCTAAAAAAATAAAAATAAACTACATCTGCAGTTGTGGGAACAAAAACCTAAACTGTAAAAATATGTTATTATCGTTTTATTATTTTTCATTATTTTAATTACTATTATTATAGTCTTTATAAATGCTTAATCATTGATAGAGGTAATTGGGGTAATACAAGACAACTGGTTTAAATTTCTGTCTACATGAGCTCTCTAAGCAAGGAGAAAAATGGTCTCTGAGAAGGGGTTTAAAATTTCTGCCTAAAAGGAACTTGGAAAAAAGGGGTTTGTCTATGTCTCTCTGTTAAAACTGAAGCTTATCTTAAACTGGCCCCTTAAGAAAGAAATATTATGGAACCTAGAATCTTTGTTTGGAAGCAGGAAAGACAATCTGATAAAGTTGCTTAGTGACCACATGCCTTAATGGCACCTCAAAATTTAGGACCTGATACTGCCTTACCCCAGAAACAGCTATCTTCAAGGGAAAAAAAAACAGAGGCTTTAATGTGTTTTTTTACTACTGGAAAAAAAAAACTTTTGTTTCTTACTGGAGAATACAACATGCTGGTGGCATAAAAGTTACACAGTTGGTAAAAAAAAATTCAACTAATTGACTGGCCAAATCTGATACTTGCAACTGCTGGAGAATGTGATCTGTTTAACAATATGTCCTGTGTTAAAAGTCTAAGAACTGAACTGCCTGTGTTTGGTCTTAAATGAAAGTTGGTGTCACGACAATTCTAAAAATGTGACTTGTGCACATGTCCATGTTAGCACAGGAAAGTTACACCACTTTGGGGCCTTCTATAATCACTTGGAAGAAGCATGACGGCATGGTTCACTGAAAACAGCAAAAGGAAGATTTCCTTGAGCAAGAGTTTCTGCTTTTGAGAATTTTCCTTAAGAGTTTTCTGAAAGAGACCTATCTCATTCTGAAGCTTGAGAAATGGAGAGCAGAATGATTCTTTCAGGTTTTGAAAATTTTGCTGCAAACTAATGCTATATTCATTTTTAACTTATTTCAGAAAATATTTGTCTCACAACAGACATGAGAGATACTTTGTAAGATTGCTTTCATGAGCTGAGCTTGGGAATGTTTGTTTGAAGACTGCATCTTATTACATTCAAATATTATAAGGAAAATTAACTTTCAACTAAAAATTGAATCAAAGCAGAGGGAGGTGGAGTCTCAGAAAAAAAATAATAGCCAACCCGCCTCCTTTGCAAGGACCAGTCAGGACCGGTGCAATAATGACCTAGCCAGACAGTAATGTCTTGCTGGGCCAGAGGTAATAAAAACCAGTTCCTAAAAGGGGCTGATCAGTTGTCTTCTGACTGGGATGCTGTAAAGATCTGTGTCACTCAAGTCTGCATATTAGTGGAAAAGCAATGTTTCCTCCAAAATGTTGGACTGACTTTCTAAGTTTGCTAAGAGAAGCCACATGTTTCTTTCTGTGTTTACAACAAAAAGAGAGACTGTCTGATCCTTATGCACAAATGCCAGGAAGGACTTCCAACAACTGTGCAGAACTGAACCAAAGACTATAGCAGAGCCAACAAAGTCTTTTGTCGTCCGGGGAAGAAGAATGCTCACCAAGATTCTGAAATTAAGGAAGACAATCTAGACTCTACAGCTAACCAGATGTCTTGAGTATTATTTAAAACTATTTTTGTAATATTTTATTCAAACTTAGCTGGGAGGCTGTGTGGGAAAAATAACTTCTTAAACACTGAAGCTTAGGTATATAGAAGCTCACATCTAAATAATGATATATAAACATTTCTGCATGAGAAAAAGTATTTGAATACATTACAAAGAAACGTTTTGAAATGCTAATAAGACAACATTGTTTGAGGTTTTTATGTAAGGAAAAGCAGCTTAGATTGTTTATGCAATTAGATTCTTTCAAATTACCCACAACAAGGGACTTCTAAAGCTTCTATAAGAACAATTTTACTGTTTACAAAGGTTACCAAAACTGCAATTTGTGTGCTTTTGTTTATTTCTGCTTATTCTTGTTTTGTTTTGTCACAATTTTATTACATTTATGCAGCTTTTTACCATGTTAAAAATGTTTTCTATTTATACAAGAGTTATTAGAAATGAGTTATACTGTATAGAGAAAAATAAAATCTAATTTTATATATTTCCAAGGGTGTGATGAAAGCATTATTTGCCATTATCCAGAGCTTTTCTACAGTAGGTTGTAAGAAAAGGAAACCCCAAGCCAAGTGTCCTTTGTTTATATGATTTTATGCATATTTTATGACACAGGGCTGAAGGCTCAGCTGAGTGCCCTTAATAAGTAATTGATTCCAGCCTATTGTTCTGACACAGCAATATCATCTATGGACTCCAGGGCAGTACTAGTAGAAAAGGAATAGTTGGCAGCAGTGGTGCTTGCATTAGTGTAGCAAATATTTCTCTGCCACATTATTGCATCCATGCTGGTAAGGGCTAGGGGAGGTATTGACAAGAGGAGCAGTCCAAGTAGTAGTAAAATGTTTAACTCAGGTACAGTGGTGGAGGAAGAGATTGTTGGTGTTCCTGTGACTCCTCCTGGTGGTAGTGCTGAGACTAATCTTAATTTTAGTTTCCCATTCCCAAATGAGAGTGTGAAGCTCGGCCATGATGCAGAGTTTGAGGAAGGAGATCTGACTGCTGCACAGTCTGAAGTGATTACATTTAAAAATGTGTCTCTGATTAAAGATGATGAGAGGGAGAGAGAGAGAGCCTGGAGAAAGTGATGATGGGGAAGATAGAGCTCAGGAGAAGGATTATCAGAGATGGTAGCAATGATAATTTGGATATCCTTTGTGAACTGGAAAGAAAAAGAGGAAGGGTGATGCTGTAGAACAAGTAGGGCTTTGCACACCAATATGTCACAGAACTACGAAAGTCTCCCCCAATACTACCACAGTTGGTTCTCTTACCAGTGTTCAGTGCACTTTGCTACATGAGTCACCCACTGTCAAAGTGCATAAATCATCCCATAAAACATCCATTTTGATTCCTCCTATGCTCCACTCTCACCACCATGTAAAATCAAGAGGTACAAAATCCCTAGCTTGGGATTTAATATACTGGACTCAGCTGAAGAAACAGTTAGGTATGTCAAGCACGCATTAGTCAGGGAAGAAAGGGCAGCCACCTAAGCGTTGGTTGACAAAGCACACATCCAAAGTCCAGGCACTGTTACACTGAACTCAGCACCAAAAGGAAGCTAGGGCAGGAGTCTCTCTCCCTTATCATCTGCATTTGCCAAGGCATCCAGAAGCAGCAGGGAAAAAGACACAGTGCAGGGAGGGCTGACTGAGGATAACTGTAACAGAGATGAAGAGGAGTCTTTCAGACTACCTAGTAGTGGTCACAGCAGCAGTAGTAGGTTGACTACTAGCAACAAAGGGCGCCAAAGCATAGCAACTCCAGTGTAGAAAACACCTAAAATAAGTGCTTTATTTGAAAAGCACCTGTGAATTCTAGGTACCAGATACTACTCTAACAGCCATGCCACCACACAAAGTCCAGCTGTTTAGCAGCCCAGCACTCACATAACAGTGCAGCTGCTGATTTAGCTTTGGTTGAGTTGGTCCTGTAGAATATGGATGCTGATTCAGATTGATTAAGTAATGGGCTGGGGTGGTTGACAAATTAAAACTCATTTTTAGCAGGAAGCCAGAACCGGAGGTGGGGGGTGTCCTTTACAGGGCTTGAGCAGACGACAGTGGTTGCTGTGTATTATGTTGATGGGGGTGGGGCTTATATTTAGAAAATGAAGAACATCAAAAACAACTTTTATTTGAGAGAGATACTGATGGCTCAGTTATTGTCTCCAGAACACAATGGGCATGTACTGTATACTGTACGCACTCTTGTTCAGTTCAGTCGGCAGCTGGCCATGGTAGTGTGGGTGGCCTGTGCTAGTCGCAGGCTCTGGTTGGGTTAGGGGTGAGCGGGGTGGTAGGTTACTGCCTAATGGGGTGGAGGGTAGAGGGCCACTTAACTAACACAAAGTAAGAGTTACTGTTGTCTATGTACTCGGAATTCCAGTTGTTTACTGTTCTATTCATATCAACGATAAATAACTAGAATACTACTGGCCCCAGCACAGACTTCTGAAGGACTCTGCTTGTCACATTAGCCAAAGATGGTTGCCCCCTCCTAAGGTGGTAAAAGTGGAAGACTACAACAATTTACTAAATGACACATGCAGACACACACAAAAAAAGCAGCCTTTCAGGTTGCTCAAAGTGCTCAGTTAACGTAAAACAGCCTACCAATTTTACGAGTGCTGCTCATTACTTGTTTTTTTACTAAGTGATCTTTTGAGCAATATGAGTATGTACAGTATTTGCATATGTACCCTTTTTATTTGATTCCTGATGTTGATTTTGAACTAAGCATGGGACTTTTAAACAATTTGCTAATATAATGTTTTGTTGTGTGGCACTTTCTTTACAGCTGTGCGTGTCAATACACATCCAAACAGTATACCATAAGTGTGTGTTTCACTGTTTGATGTTTCTGTCTCTATCCTTAAGTGCCTGTGAGTAACAGGTTTACCATCATCATGTGATCTTAAGTGTTAGGTTCCCCCATCATTGGGGGCCCATGAATGACATGGACACCTGTCCACAGGTGTCCACGAGAACCAGAGACCCTTTCTAGGGTGCCTCTGAGTGCCAAAATGCCCTTAGACTCTGGTGCTTATGGGTGTGCTTTTCCTCCATTGCACCAGGTGCCCAAAATCATCAGGCTTCCCCCTCCTTAAGTGCCTGTCAGTGGCAGGTGACAAATATGCTATAGGCAAGTGACTTACATATAAATTGTTTTTTGTGTTTATCCCAGGCCATGGTCATCAGTCCCTAAGATGAACCCTGCTCAGGACTGTTTGTGCCCCGCAAGCAAGCCTCAGTGTTCTTGCCATTGTGTCAGGGTCTCTGGGGAGAGGTCCATCCTTCCCCAATGGACTATGATCACATACAGGCAGGCACCATGACCAAGAGGAACACACAGGCCAGACTGTCATTTAGATGGACATGGAGTTTTTACCTGTTTTCCCTGATCCTTCCAAATTCCAAAAGTGAGCACAGCCTATACCAACCTTTCACACATGCAGCACATCCCCTGTAGCAGAAGCAAGCTCCCTGCCCATGCTCAGGTGTTGTGGCCTCCATCCTGTGGGGTCCATGAGTGAAGATTATTTGCCTTCAGGAATTCTACCAGCCTTTCCTTTACAATAGCTTCTATCAATTTTCCCACTATGAACATGAGTCTGACTGGTCTATGCTTTCCTAGAGCATCCCTGCTGCCACTTTTGTGCAGGGGCACTACATTACCTGTGTTGCAATTTCTGGGTATCTCCCAGTGTTTAGAGTACAGTTGCAAATGTATGCTAGTTGTGCTGCCAGCACCTGTGCTCTATCCCTTAGCACACTTGTGTGCCATCCGAACACAGAGTTTTCCATTTTTATTGCTCTCAGACACTCCAGCTGCCTTTCTTTGGTGATAGAAGCATCATTGGTCCCCACCCCCTCTTGCCTGTCAGACTGATTGCACAGTCCAGCAATGGGGCCTCATTTTCCCTTGTGAAAACTAAACAAAAATATTGGTTCTACACTCTGTCCTTTTTATCCTCTTCCACCTTCCCTTCCCTTTCCCTACCTTAGCCTAAATGTTCTCTTTAGTTTTATGCTTCTCCCATATATAATGCAAGAATGCTTTGTCTCTTTTCTTCAGGCCCTCAGCTATTCTCAGTCACACCTTGGATTTTACTTTTTTCACCCAGTTACTGGTTTTCCTTGATATCCTTAGGTACATGTCACTGTGCTCACCCTTTTGGCTTCTCTTGTATCTTCTGAATGCTTCCCTTTTTACCTCATTTGCAAACCACAGCAGTTTCTCTTTTTTTTTCCTTGCACTTCCTGTACAGTACTTACCTCCCCCACAACAAAGTCTTGCAGCTTCTGCCACTCACTTAAAGTCTTGCAGCATATGTCACCCCCTTCCTAAAGTCTACCCATTTACTGTCCACTCCCTCTAAGACGTCGGCTAGCTCCTTGTTATCCCCGAATAGTTCCTGTATCCTTTGAAAGTCTGCTGTCTTAAAGTCAAGTAATTTTGTCTGGCCAGGTGTCCTGCTGATCTCTAGATAGATCTACGTCCGTACTGTCCTGTGATCGCTTGTACCAAACAGCTCATGGACAGTGACACTGAGACCTTTCTATATTGGTAAGAATGAGGTTCAGTGTGCTGCCCTCCCTTGTAGGGCTTGAACTAGCTGTGACAGGAATGTTTCCTGGTATGCCTCCACGAGGAGCTGATTCTTTGCACTTGCTGCCACTGAGACACTATAGTCCACATCCCACATATTGCAGTTCCCTAACAGCAGCACCTTCCTGAGTTCTGCTGTCTTTCTAATGACTTCCCCAAATTCCCTGTCTGCCTCCTGGTTTTGAGATGAGGTCTGTATTCCACTACTTTTTTTCATTTCCCATTATGACTTGCACCCAGAGGATTTCTAATCCCTTGGTCTCCTTTATGTTATTCATTTCTGTGGCCTATATTCCCTCCTTTATTCTGTATCTCGCACCCTCCCTCTATTTCCCTTCACCCTATCCCTCCTGAATAGTGCATAGCCTGGAATGGTCACGTATCAGACATGGTTCTGTGTAGTCCATGTTTTAATGACCATTGCCATATCCACATGTGCTTCGGACACTAAAATCTGAAATTCTGAGAGCTTGTTCATCAGATATCTGGAGTTCATGCACATTACTTCCCCCTGTACCTTTTGCACCTGTTGCCTGCTCCTTCTTCTATTCAGTCCAAATTTTAGTTTATGCTTTTGCTGGGGGAGGCTTGAAAAGCCCTGCAGAGTTCTCATAATGTTTCTGATCCAAATAGGCTGCCTCTCCTATTTTGCAGTTTAATCTCTCTTTGATGTACTGTGCAAATCTCCTCTCCAAAACATATGTGCCCTCAGTATTAGAAAGCAGATCATCTCTTTCAAACCACCTTCATCCCTTCCAAGTTGATTCCCAGTTACCAAGCAAACAAAACACCTCCTCCTTGCACCACCGCTTTAGCCACACATCGAACAAGCACATATGCAGTCATTTCCTCTAGTTCAGGGTATGGCTGCTGTAGCACCCCTAAAAATGTTACCACACCTTCTTTGCATCTGTTTTAAAAATCCATCTTGTGTAGCATCATTGTGTATGTCATTGCTGAAACTAATGTATATGCAGTACACATCCTTTTTAAAACAGTTGTTAGACACTGATATGCATTATGCCAACATCTACATACAAAAAAAATTGTAGTCTGACACAACTGTGCTGCATCACCCTGTAGAGAGATGATCTAGACTCCCCCACCCTGGACTGATAGGGTCTAGGATGTGACAAAGAGGCATCACGTACTTAACTCAGGGGAGGGGGCTAGCTTGCCACTGTAGTAGTACATCTTACAACTAGAAGGGTGACAGCTTTGACATCATAGGTGATCAGACAACATCAGCCATCACCTATCTACACATGCTCTGCACATCACACTTGGTTTATGTGCCTGGCTGGCTATGTGGCTGGTGTGCACACCACGGGGTCGGTGTTGCAGGGACCTGGGTATCCTTTCCAGCTGCATCTGTTACTGCCCCTCACCAAGCACACCCCTTGCTACATGTTGTCCTCTGTGTGGTATGGCACATGAGCACTAGTGCTTGTCCCAGTGTTTGAGTCAGACAGGTGCGGGGTGTTACTGCCATGGGGTCCAGGTTATGGCCATGCAGCCAAATGCACTTGCCAGCTGACTCCACTGCGCAGACATCTATGGCAGCCTTGCTCCTGCCATAGGTGAACATGCCTACCACCATGCACCTGGCTGTCATACCTGGTTTTGTGCATGTGTGCTGAGTCTTCCTGCTCATGGCACTATGCGGCAACACCCCCGCATACATGCCACACATTGCAGAGCTGTGTACGGGTTGCCTACCTGGCATCATACATGCTCTTCATGCATTTCTTGCCATTGTGATGTGCACAGGGTTCGCAAGTAGCCACCTACGTGCACTCCTTATGCACCCCTGTGCCCTCCACATTGGCTTTGTGCACAGGGCCCTATAATAGTGATGTTGTCCACCCACCTCAATCATTGTTACACATATGCAGTCCCTCGGTTTCATCCCTGCTGATGAAGGTGCTCCCTGGAAAACCAGATATGTGTGACAAGTTGTACTGTGCCCAACCTCTTGGGGGAAAACCATGCAGTAATGGGGGAGTGGCTGAACATCTGGCCTGGAGATAAGCGTAAGTAAATTAACCGAAGCAGGGCTGATTGCCTGAAATGAAAGGGGGCACAGATGCCAGGCAGTAGTATCTGTAGAGCTTTGAACTCATCTCTGGGGTGAGAGGATCTGAATGTTGGGGGTTCTAGCCCCATTCCAGGTGCTTGTGGTAATACCCATAACTGACACTGGAGTGCAGTACAAGAGAGGTACAGAACTGTTGAGGTGCCATACTTCAAATCAGATGTTTAATCTGAGGTCTCTTCTGCTCACCTCTGGTCACTGTCCAGATGGAAGTAACAGATCACATGGCACTAATCAAAGAAGAATCAGGTAGGTTCACCAGTGTCACGATCAACGAAAAAGTCAGTGTAAGAAAAATTGTCATTTAACAAAAATCCTATTTAAGAAAGTTTATATTCACAAAAATACACAAAACAGGTATTTGGTCACTTTATAACAGTATACACCTTGGATGTATGTTGCAAGACTAAAACAGGTATTCTACAAGAATAATTGAGAACAAAACAAAAATATAGTATAAATATGGGGCAGTATACTTAAAAGTAGATAGGAAGCATAAGTCAAGCAACTCAGGATATTACAAATCTATTTCATATGTAAGTGAGTAGGAAAAGGTTTAAATATAAGACATGCTAGTATACTTGAAGTCGTAAACAAACATTTCAGTATACTGTAAGTTAATTTGTATTATATTTCAGTATACTAATTTTTCATAAGTGATATTTGCCAGGGTATGAGGTCCACTTTAAAAATGGTGTCCAGCACCTAGCTGTGCATTAATAGCTTGTCCATGCATGGTCAGGTGGCCTTCTTATTGTGTGTGGATTTTTTCCTTGCTATTTTGTACATCACTTTACAAGTAGTAAATCAACTGATAGTGAAGTAATTTGTGCCAAGTACAGTCTCAAAATAAGCAAATAAGCACAGGGAGTACAGGCTTCATGGGAGCTAATAGTGTAAGACAGTGGGGTGTGACATGATGGAGGAAGGCTCTGTAGTGATGAAATTGTGGCAAGCATGTACACCTTTACACTAATATGGGTGTATAACAGTCCTTTAAAGATGTAGGTGGACCTAGCTTCTCTGTGCTCAGCAGGAAGAGAGTTCCACTGTGCAGGTAACCTTTGTGAGAAGGCTGTTTTTGCAGTGGAACTGGTGCACCTAGGGAGCTGAAAAAATCTGAACCTCAGTTTCTGAGTGAGTATTTAGATAGCTATGTCTGTGATAGCTAGGTAGATCAATAACTGGAATCGTATCTACCCAGCTCTTGGCAAAGGTTGTGGAGAAGGTGGTTGCTGTTCAGACTGTAGAACACATAGAGGCATATTGCATTTTCAAGCCACTACAATCTAGTGGTAGCCAATCACATAGCACAGAGACTGCTTTTGTGATTATGCAACAATCTCTACCTGGCAAGGGATCTAGGAAATGCATCCATGCTCATTCTACTCCACCTTACATCTGTATCTGGTCCTGTGGATTATGAGGAGTTGTTTTACAGAATGGAAGTGTATAGAGGTTGCCTGGGATTGTCCTGCAGTGGTTCCAGGTCTTCTTCTTAGAAAGAGTGGTCCATGCAAACAGGATCTGATTGTCCTGGACTGTGGTGCTCCTCAAGGATCTGATGTCTGTACCATTTTGTGTATAGTTTGCACTTGTCTTTTGCTCCTAATCAGGTCCTTTCCATGCACAGATTAGAGTAGTGTCTGGAGGAGTTTATACTTTGGATTGCAACCTACTGACTCATCCTAAATCCACGGAATACAGAAGCACTATTAGTTAGTTCAAAGAAGTGGGTGTCGGCTCTTAGGAGTGGCCACAGTTTTCCCTATTTGGAAGATGTACAGCTTGAGGTGGTGAGAAACGTTTGCAGCCTAGGTGTGGTTCTTGATGAGCACGTTTCACTTTAATCTCAAGTGTTGGCAGCTGCCACAAGTTGTTTTTATCATTTTAGGATCATCTCCAGTCTGCACATCTTTCATAAGCCTGCTGGTCTGAGGAGATTACAGTGCAAGCCTTTGACTGATCCAGGTTAGTTCACTGTAATGCACTCTACAAGGGCTTGCCCTGTTGCCAGTTACACCACCTACAGCTGTTCCAAATGATGCACTACCTAAGCACTGAGGTGCACAACGGGAATCAATATCATTGTTTCACATCACTACACAAATAAGTATAACTGTTGTTTAGCACCAACAAAACTCATTCGGTATGCAAAATTTATATTAAAAAAAAATAAATCATCTCACTTCCAAAAATGAAAATATGTTCATTGGTGCTGGATTTGCTTTAGAAATATATTAGGAATGTACACTTATTGTCTGCACTCTATCGTAGTTTTAAAATAGTTTTTTTTCTTGGAGTTCAGTCAAATTTCTGCATTAAGGAAAAAAACAAATAAAGCTTCTTTAAAATAGAAACATAACATCTTTGAAACATAGACATCTGCCAGCAGAAGGTAGCCCATAATAATAGTGACTGAAAAATAGCGGCTTACAAAATAGCGAAGTAACATCAGCGAATAATACAATAGCGATCAGCACATCATAGCAACTGACAGTAATAGCATAGAAAGCCATGTCAAAATAGCGAAGATGTAATGCCGAATAGTGCTCCTCATTTGTAACACAGAGGGAAACCTACGATTCCTGCAGGACTGTGAAGACTGGATGCTTGACGGCACATTTAAGGCTTGCCCCCACTATTTAACCAGTTATATAGTGTGCATGGACTGCAGTCTGGCACAGTCATAACTGCAGTATATGTTCTGATGTGCTCCAGGAAGTCTGCGTCATATTCATGTGTGTTTTCTGAGTTAAGAAAACTGGTATCAGGTATGTCACCATTAAATGTGATTCTGGACTTTGAAAAGGCAGCATGGAAATTGTTTGCCAGTATTTTCCCAGACACTCAGCTTTGAGGGTGTTTTTTTCATTTTGCACAAGTGGTCTGGCGGCAAATTCAAAAGTCCCATGAAGTGGAGACAAGCTACCATACAGACCCTGATTTTGCACTGCATCTAAGGATGTTGTTATCCTTAGCCTTTGTTCCCCCTAAAGATGTTGTTGGAGCTTTCGAGGAGCTGAAGGAGACTGATTTTTTTTACATCCAATGAAGAAATGTCACAGCCAATCACAGACTACTTTGAAGATACTTGGATTGGCAGACTGAAAGGTCGGTCTGGCAGAAGACACGCCTGTTTCCCAGTAGAGCAGTGGAACTGTCACACTGCCATGCAAATGGGGTTAGCGAGAACCAATAACACAGTAGAGGGATGGCACAGGGGTTTTAACTCCTGTCTTGGAGCGTGCCACCCCAGTGTTTGGAAATTTATCCCTAGCATTTGGAAATTTATCGATTGTGTGTGAGATGAACAAAATCTGACAGACATGAAGGTGGAGCAGCTGGTATCAGGCGCTAGCAATAAAGGGAAGAAAAGGAAATATAAAGACCTAGATCAGTGCATTGATCTATTGTGTCTGAGTATGAAACCTGCACTACTTATGAATACTTGAGGGGTCTAGCCTACAATTTTCAGTTCCACGTCTGAGCATTATGAAGTTTTGAAGTTAACAAATCTGAAATAAAGGATCGCTATCTGTCATTGGCCAGTTTTTTTTTAAGATGACGTGTCGTTATTTTGACGTGCTGGTTGTACATAGAGCAGGTGCCTAGAGTAGCGCTATTTTGTGTGTTTTTGTCGAATGGCTAGCGCAGTTGGCAGGTTCAATATGTGTGTGTGTTTTTCTCAATGAATTCAGAGACACGGCAAAAATGTTTAGGGTGGCGCTATTTATGGTTTCGACGTTATATCCTGTCGTGAATTAAGCGATCGCCATTATACATTCGCTATAATGACAATTGCTATTTTATTTTCACTATTATTACATGGAACCCAGCAGAAGGACTGTCATTCTATCAAGTGGGCCCAGTATGCAGGCTCATGCCCCTTAGAGGTTAATTTCCATCCACCCCCAACCCACCTCACTTGCCTCTGTGCCTATCTCACCCCGTCTTGAAGCTTTCCATGGTTCTTGTACTAACAAGTGCCTCTGGAAACGTATTTCAACCTTCTATAGCTCTTTCCATAAAATAGTACTCCTAGCATCCCTTCAGAATTTAACCCCTGCAAATTTGCTTCCACTTCCCCCTAGTGTTTTTGTTCTTGCTGTTCTTTAACAGTTTGCTACAGTCCACCATGTTTATGTCCCTCATGTATGTGAATGTCTCTCATCCCCCACCCCAATCGCCTCCAGCAAGTACACATTTAGGCTTTCCATTCTCTGTTCATTCATAGTCACTTCACTTTCCATGTATCAGCATTGTTGCCTTTTTCTGTATTGTGTCCAATTCTTTTAATGACCTTCTTCAGGTAAGGTTTTCAAAACTGGACACAGCAGTCTTGGTGTAGTTGCACCAGGGTTCTGTACAGGAGCAGTATAACCTGCTTTCTCTTCCTGTTGAACCCCTACCTTGCAACCTATTATTTTGTTTACTTTATTGATTGCTTTGTTACATTGCACAGAAGGCTTGAGGTTGCTTGAAACTGCTAGAGTCAGCGTTGGATCAAAGATTTTACAACAGGGGGTGCTAGGGTAGTCTGCACACATGATATGCAAATTTTGTTTTTAAATTTAATTTATATTGTCTGTTATATTTTTCATTACATTTTTGACAGAAAATACAAATGTAATCTATAGTTTTGAATGTATATTTTCTTATAATCAATAAATCAGATTTTTTTCAACAAAGTGAAATGCAGCAGCAGCAAGCAAGAAAGTTTCAATGGGAGTGCAAGCACCCCCTTGTCCCCTCTAGATCCACCACTAGCTAGAGCCAAATCTCTTTCTTCCTCATACACCCAAGCCCCAAGTTTTTCCTACCTATGTGCATGATCTTGCACTTTTTGGCTTTGAAGATTAGTTGTCAGATCCTGGACAACCTTTCCACTACTCTCTGTGTTCTCCCCCTCAGCCAATGCACAACCACCTGGTCAGTTTGTCTCCCACCCCAAGGTTCCCCAGTGTTTTGTGGGACTGAGTCCCACATACAGTATGTCTACTACCTGGCCCTTATCTACAGCCCTTATGACCCAGTCAAAGGAGTCTGTCAAGCTAGCTGGGCAAAATCTTCCTGCCATAAACTCATGCTGCCTGTTACCCTGCAGCTATACACTGCTAGGAATTCCATCAGCCTCCCCTGTAGAATGGTTTTCATCAGTCTATCAAATATCAGTGTCACAATGACTGGCCTGTAATTTCCTAACTGATCATTGGCCCCACTTTGATGTAGCGGCATCACATCTGCTGCTCATCATTCCATAGACATAGCTCTGGATGCTAGGGAACTGTTGCCAAGGTCTGCCAGGGGTACCACCAGCACCTGTGTCATTTCCCTCTGCAACTTAGGGTATACTCCATCGGTCCCTGAAGATTTATCTATTGTCAGGGCTTTTAGCCCTTTTAGGACCCTGGCTGTAGTAATAGAATCTGCATTCATTTGAATTCCTTTCTCCAGGCCCTTGTATAAACACCCCTGTGGAAGTGGCCCCTCCTTCTTTTTTATAACCACTATGCTGCCTTTCCTTCATGTCTCAAAGCCCTCTTCATGACTTTATGACTCCCTCTTTCAAACACCCTTGACCCCTCCTAGTCCTCTAGTGCTCTTGAGTCACCACTCTTTAGCTGTGTTTATATGGCCTCGCCAATCTCTGCACTGGTCTTCTCTGGTCCTACCTTCACCTCCTGTGCTGATGCTGAGGTACATTTACATGTCCCCGCCTAGCATCATTGCAGGCTGTGCTGGAGAGGGGTCATGAGTTCAGGGACAGACGGGCCTTGGGCGGCATCAGCAGTGATGTCCAGACTGCTGACATCACTACTGTACTAGTTGATAAAACGGAGCTCAATGTGAGCAAATTCAATTAGGAGTTCACAATAATTACACACAGTCTACAAAAGAAACTTGGGGATGGGCCATAGGTAGATGTTACAGTCTAGAGCAGCATAGTAATTTGGTGACGGTGTATTTAGTGCACGAAGGGGTAAAAAGCAACATCTATGCAAAGCTTTTTTTTGCTGAGCAGCAAAGTATGGGGCTTGCAAACAATCATGACCATTATATAACTCCCCCCCGCTGCCTCCTTTTAAATTGACCATTTCCCCTTCCAGTCTTTTCCCTCAGCTGACTCCTCCCTGTACAGACTGATTTCCCTTCCCTTCAATACCCCTAGACACTTGTATCTTGTATCTCCCCAAATCTTCCACCTATCCCCTCACCTTAATTCTAGTGCCTCACTGGCTTACCTGTTTATTCTACAATAACTCCATCCCCCCTGCTCCTGCCTCTCCCCTTTCTTATATACTGTAAAAAGCTTGTATATATTTTGTAAAATATATTAAATTCCTAGTGCTGGCTCTCTTATACTTTGTAATGTTAAACTTTTACTGCTAATAGTGGTTGTATGATGTTATGTCTACTCTGCAAATACCCTGCTTGAACTCATCAGTCTCAAGTCTCCATCACACTGGACCCAAGCCCTACCAAAGTCTTATCCACACTGGACGCTTCAGGGCCACCATGGAATCATCGGCCAAAAGTTGACAGAACTTACTGTATGTTCTAAAATGCACATGTAGATCTATGTATTCAATACATAAGTGTATTGCACTCCTGCCACAGACTGTACTCATACTATTTATAGTATTACCTCTTGCACCCAATTGTATTTGCATGTACTCTTGGAATTGTCTTAATTCCCCGGGTCACCCCGAAAAAGGGACATGACTGTCTCATTGGGCTCACCCGGTTATCAAAATTCAAATAAATAAATAAATGTAACCTGCAAATAAAATAAACTGAAGGAAGAAAGGTTTACAGCATTTTGGAGGGGATTTGAGAACTCTGATGTCAGAGGTTACAACTTCCTGTTTGCTGCTGGAAGCCTCTGTTGTGCATTGGCACAAGCAGTGCAGCCTGTCCACATGGCTGCTTACACCGCTGGCTCTGGAATGCACCCCCAATTTTGCAGTGGTTCCGGGAGAGGCAAAAGGAATGACTTATCTCAATCAGGTAAATGTTCACACTGCCACATTTGCACCACAGCAACCCAAACATTCGGGTTGCTGTGGTTCAAATGTGGAAGTGTAAACTGGCCTTTTGATTGTACCTCACTACTGACATCACTGTTTGGATATTTTCTTGTCTGCTTAACCATTGTAATTACCATATATATTTTCAGCATTAACTTGTATGCCATGTATTTTTGTACAGCAGTTATTACAGCTACCAGGGTGAGTACTACAGCTACTCAGGGTGTTCACTGTTTTCTCATGATTATTTCTTACTGCACAATCATTACTGTGTAGTTATTGAGACTACCTTGCAACTCTACTACTACTATGCTTCATGGTGTGACAGTACTGACTATCAGCACGGTGAAGATTTTGTGTCTGCTTTGTACCTTATACTTTCCTGCACATTTACTGTATTATTGTACGTGCTGTATCATTGATTTATCTCTTGCAGTTTCTAATTATTTGCCGTACCTCAATTATGTTTGTATTTCAGTTATGTTTTCACCTAATTGCTGTATTTGCTGTCTTGAAATGTTCCTCCTTTGAAACAGAAACAAAAACCCAGGGGAAGATTACACAATGGGGGGGGGGAAGTAGTAGTAACAACAACAAAAATGGAAAGGGACCTGGGGGTAATCATATCAGATGACCTTATGGTTGACAAGCAATGTGAGAAGGCAGTAGGAAAGGCTGGGGGGATACTGGAATGTATAGGGAGAGGCAACACCAGCAGAAAACAGGAAGTTGTTATCGCTCTGTACAGACAGTTGGTGAGACCCCATCTGGAGTAGTGCATCCAGTTCTGGAGACCCCATCTCTGCAAGGACATAGACAGGATGGAGGCAGTCCAGAGGAGGGCAACTAAAATGGTGCAGAGTCTGCAAGCCATATGAGGAGAGACTAAAGGAGATTAATATGCATACATTTGAGGAAAGGAGGGAGAGGAGGGACATGCTTGAAACTTTTAAGTACCTCAGAGGAATCAACAAAGTCCAAGAGGGTAGCATCTTTCTGAAAAAGAGATGTGCAAGAACAAGGGGACACAATTTGAAAATAGAGGGGGAATGGCTCAGGGGCAATGTGAGGAAGTATTTTTTCACAGAGAGGGTGGTGGACACATGGAACAGCCTTCCTGAGGAGGTTGTGGGGTCTAAAACTGTGGGAGAATTCAAGAATGCATGGGACAGATACAAGGCAATTCTTGTGGAGGGTAGGAAGAAATAGGCTGTTGGTTAACTAGGATCTGCAGCTTATCCTGTAGGTAGGTAAATAAGCAGACTAGGTGGGCTTAGTGGTCCTTATCTGCTGTCAAAGTCTATGTTTCTATGTTTCTATGTCTGCTCCGCTACCCCAGGACACATCTGGAAATCAGCTGCTACAGCTCAGAATACCTTTCCTGGTAAAACTTTTAAAACATATAAGACTCTGTTCATCAAAATGTTGTACCAAACTGTGACATGAGGGGTCAATTTTTTAAATACAGAGTATATGATTTTTTAAGGCATTTCAACATGCTGTGACCCTGCAGTGAAAAGTGCACCGTGTTGTGACATGACTCACTTTGAAATGCCTGAGAAAAATGATCATTAAAGTTCTGAATGTTATGGTGGACACCAAGCATGCGTTCTGAATGTTATGGTGGATACCAAGCATGCATTCTGAATGTTATGGTGGACACCAAGCATGCGTTCTGAATATTGTGGTGGATACCATGCATGAGTTCTGAATGTAATGGTGGACACCAAGCTGCAGTGCAAGTTCTTAAAAGTTAACGATTTGACATCTGTTTGAGAAACTGTATGAAAATGTATTTGTTATGTTGCAGGATAACAGATGGACACAACAAGTGCAATTCAAGTGCAACCCACTTGCTTTCATGGGATGTTTGTTTCAATCAATCAATCAGTCAATAAATCAAATCTTTATTTATTCAGGCGAACATCATTGAGCACAGCTCATTTGCAAGATGGACCTGATTAGGTCAAGGTTCAATAGTTGTTGCATATACAAAAACACTTAGATACAATATACAAAAACATTGTTGCCTAAACATAAATATAAGTAGGAACACATAGATGTACACTATCTAATCTAATATATACATATCAACAATGGATTGATCTTTAGTAAATCTCTTATTTCTTCAAATAAAGAAAAATAAATGTTGCAATATGTCCTCTAGGCTATACGCTAGGCTTTCAAAGCAACATTGGATAATGTCCCAAACTAAAACAGATTTCAGTTCTAGCGTTGCTTTAGCTTTTCATATCTTGTTGTGATTATTTCCTGTACTTGTGGTTCAATTTGGCTTTCTGCATACAGAGTTAATGGCCCATGAAAAAGTCTGTGTTGCCTGACCACATCAGTGTCCTGTTTTCGTGGCCATATGTATGATACATTTGCACATTGCTGCAGAAATTTTGACTGAAAAAAGACATCTGTCTTCAATGAATTCCACCACCTGCCTGATATAAAATGTTTTTGAATAGTACACTGCATATAATTTTCCAACTTCTATTTTGTCTGGGTTCATCTTTTTCTTTTGAATCGGTGGAAGTACAGTGTGCTGAGCAGTAGTGGAAGGGTCTGTTGCAGATGCACCAGAAGCAGAAGAGGGTTCTGTCAGTGGAGACATGGAAGCAATGTTACAATCCATCACTGGAGTGCTGGAAGCATCCCTGGGGTCTATTGATGGTGTTGCTGTAGCAGTTGAGGGTTCATTCGGTGGAGTGCCGGAATCTGGATGGCTAGCACTGGATAGCCAGAAGCATCCCTGGGGTCCATCACTGGAGCTGAGACACAGGAGTCCATCACTGGATAGGCAGAACCATCACTGGTGTTCATCGCTGAAGTTGCAGTGGCAGTTGAAGGATCTAGGTGTGGACTGCCAAAAACAGTGCAGGGCTCCATCACTGTAATTGCAGTCAGTGATGTGCTCAGAACAGGGTCTGAGTTCATCCTTTGGGCAGGCATTTCAATAACGTTTCTCACATGTGAAGCTGTACGCCTCCTTACTGTCCATGGTTGTAGATGTTCGTTGTTCAGACATGGGCCATCATCAGTTTGGCAGTGGATGCAAAAACAACTTAAATTTCTGCTGGCCACCACACCAGACACCACAGTCTTCACACTTTGGATCTGTCGAGTTCCAGGGATAGGTTTCACATCTTTTCCTTTTGGCCTTCTTATGCTGTTGTTGGGCACCCAGAAAAAAGTTATTTGGTAGTGTCTGCACCCCTTAGTTGGAGGTGCTAGTGTTAGATTATCCCAACAGTACACAAACAGCTCTTCTGTTGTGGAAATGACTGCATGACATGACACAACAGCCATCATTGCCATTGATTCAACAGCAGCACTCTGTCCAACTGAACGGCCCTTCCCATACCTTGATACAAAGTACACCCTTTCAACTGAAAATCCAAATTCTTGGGTAGCCATTGAAATTGCATTGAACACCCACTTTCATTTATATTGGTTCCCACAGTCATCTGGAAAATGTATCTCCTTTTCTATGATTAGGTGCCAGATCTATATGAGATGAGTGTTGGCCATGTTAACAAAGTGCAGAAATGCATGGTGGTCATGTCTGATGTCCTCAGAGATGAATACCAGGGATTCTGTGATGGTACCTTCACAATGAGCACATCTGTAGTATGCAACAATTGGGTGCACTGTAGCCTGTTAATGATGCCAGTGGCAGGACTGGATCTCATCCTGGTATTTGCAGGCATAGTTTTCAGTGAAGTCCAGCACCATGATAACCCTTCCCTGAGGTGGTTTCTTATTAAGCATTTTGAACTGGTAGTGTTGTCATGCAGCCACATCAAGGTGGCATCCCAAAAACTGAAGTTCCTCCTTAAGCATGTTGATAAGTTGTTGTACTGTTGTCAGCTTGCTCTTCGGCACTTTTTGGGATGTTTTTGTTTTCAATCCATCATTTTGGTCAAAGTCATGCTTTCCCACTGATACCATCTTACCATTTCTGACCCATGTTTCCTCAACAGTTCCTCTGTGTGCTTATCTATTGCACTAACAGCACAGCTTTCACACGTCTTATCCACACAGTTTCTTCTAAAGAACCTGTTACCTACTTCCTTTGGACACATTGTCAGCTCCACAGCTTTGTATATGTTCAGGACTTTGCACTCATTCATTTTATGATTATCGGCCGTGCGGTTTAAAGTGCGTAGTTTTAAGGAGACATTGTCGCAGTACTCACGCAAGCACTGATCAAGTTTCTGTTCTTTGGCGAGTTTAATATGTGTAGGTTGCAGACTGTTGAATTTTGTTGCACTGATATGGCACTCTGGGTTTTCCTTTAGAAATTCTTGGTGCACTGCATTGAGAGGTTTGGAATGAAAACCTCTTCTTGCAAGGTAGAGGGGTAGCAGACTCTTCAAAAAAAGTCAAACTTTATTGGCCGTTTCCAAAGGCAATGCCAATTTGTGTGTATTTTTCAAATGTTTCTGTTCCCTTCGCATTCCATTCATCAGGGTTGTCCAGCTGATTCCAAGGGTTCTGTTGACATCATGTAGCATCTTATATTTTTTCCAAAACAGAAGTGCTCAGACCCATTCACCTTTCTGTCTTTGTCCACTACTAACTTTCTCCTTTGTGGCCTCCAACAGTTTCTTTCCCACATTTCCACAACAGGCTACGTTTTTTCCTCTTTTTCCCAGTGCTGCCTTCTTTGTAGGTGAAAATGTTTTTATCAGCTTATCCACTGTACTTGCAAAATGGGTGGGTGACCATGGTAGTGCTGATTGTGCCCTTTGAAGTGCCTTCCAGATGGCACTATCAGATTGGGGATCCTCCACTGCAGCTGCATCAGAGGTATTAGGTACATTTGCTTGCACTGAAACTGTGGTGCCAATCTGTATTTCTTTGTACTCCTTGTAGGTTTGTCATCTTTTTTCATTGATTCTCCGCTTCTTCTGTGCTGACATAGCTGAACGTTGCTTTCTTTTTTGTTCCCTCCATTTCTCTCTTCCTTATTTCTTTCTTTCTTTGTTCCTCTCCACTTGTCTCTCTTCTTGTGGTGGGTTTGCAAGTAATTGCACACTCCACATTACTGGTTTGCTCTCTTTTGCTTTTGATGTTCTCTGTGCTTCTGCTCTTGCAGCCTAGATTTCTCTCTGTATTCACAGTGCTTCCCCTCATCCAGGTTCTCACAGTAAGCTTTTGATTGAGCTTTGTAGGGATTCAGATATGCTTCATAACATTCTGGGTCATTCTTGATGTTATCTCTGAAGCATTTACTTCTCTCCTTTCCTGTCAGCGGAGTGGACAACATTCTCAATCCAACATGCAGAAAACACACGTGGTCTTTGACTACATTAAGATTCCATTTTTCAGAAGAACCTTAAAGAGCAGAAAGATTCAGAATTAATCACGCACAATAACTTCCTCTTTTACAGCTGATATGGCCTGTGCAACAGGGCACCATTTCTTCAATACAGAGAAGGACAGAAGGAGATCGAACACACACTGGTTGACTCAGAACAGATGACATGATGGAACAAGGGAGTTAGTCACATCAGTAGTGGCCTGAGAAGATGCAATGATGGAAGGAAGGAGAACATATCAACAGCCTCACAAACATATTAAATGGAAGAAAGGAGAGGGCACGTCAGTTGCTTCAGAAGACTTGATGGAAGGAAGAAGACCTCACATCAGTTGCCTCAGAAGAAATGATGGAAGGAAGGAGAGCTCACATCAGTTGCCTCAGAAGAAATGATGCAAGGGAGGAGATAGAGAGAGAGGGAGAGAGCAGCCAAAGCTTCCTTAAATCAAGGAGGTTATTTTCTAGACTACACTGAATTGAATTATTACTTTTTGGACCTGTGTAAGTAACTAGTATTGATTCGGTTTTTGGGGTTGACTTTTCTTAGTTTAAGTTTAATTTGCTAGGGAGGAACTGTAGCTGGGAGATATTTGTAGTCATTTGTGACTAGACCTGTTACTTAACCTCTGTGAAATAGGTGTCTGAAAGGAAGGAAGGAAGGCACTCCCTTGGGTGGAGGGTCAGAGTTGTAGTTGATTGTTTCTGCAGGGCATAGGTTTACTCCCACCACCCTGCCCATCACCCCACCTGCCCCAAATGCATAACTTCCTTTATAGCAGGGGTTCTGACATCACTTCCTCAAAACTGCTAACAACATACACCTGTTCATATCCTTACAGGCACAACACACTGAATAGGGGGTAGAGACACTCACAAGCTTGCACACACTAAAACAAGAACAAAAAAAGAAAAGCATCTGTAACAGGAAGGGACACAGACATGTGGGGAGTGGTGCAATGCACTGGCTGTGGAGCAGCAGTCTTCCAGGAGACATTCTGGAGACCGTATTGCTGCCCTATTTGCAGGCACCTCTCTGGTCTGAGGGAGGAGGTTGTTCATCTCCACGCTGACCTGGCAAGGATTTGGGAAACCTGCTTCCTCACCCAGGGACCACCCAGTCCACTGCCACTACCTCAGATGTTGCCAAGAAAGAGGACTGGTTGAACCACAGTGGGCTCAGGGAAGGGGAGGGGGAAGGTGGTGGAACAGAGGTGCATCCCTCCAGTTGTGCTTCTCCACAATTCATTCGCCACTCTGGCTGAGCATGGTTCCTCTATGGAGGCACCCATAGTGGAGACCAAGGAGGATGCTGGGAACCTCCACAATGGAGACCCACAGGAGGGTGGCACAGGACCCCACAGGGGAAGGAAAAAACTCCTGGTGGGGGACTCAACTGTTGGGGGGGTAGAACTGGGGGAGGGAGGGGAAAGGGAGGTAGGGTTCCTGCTCAGTGCCATGGCTTGGAGGGACAGGAAATGAATCCTCAGGATTGTGGGAGCAGCTGCAAGGGGGAGTGAGCTGGATGTCATTATCCACCTAGGGACATATGACCTGGTTGAGACTGGGATCAGAGCAGTGCAACAGGAGTTTGTGGAGTTGGGGAGGTACCTTAGACAAGTAGCACACATGGTAACTTTCTCGGAAGTGCTATCTGTCTATGGCATGGATGAGGCTAGGGTACTCCACACCATGGGATTCAATGACTGGTTGAAAAACTGGTGCAGTGCTCAGGGATTTGGCTTCATTGGGGACTGGGGCTCCACCTGGAGGGGATGCAGGCCTATGCAGGTGCGATGTTCTGCATCTATCTAGGAGGGGGACCAGGATCCTAGGTGATAGGTTTAAATGCTTCATTGGCAAGCATTTAAATTAGGCAAGGGGGGAGGCACAGAAAAGGACAAGGGAAATCCTAGCCCCCCCAAAAAAACAGGGTAGTTAGTGAGGTAAGCAACAAGATAGAGCAGTCGATAGTGAGAAGGGCAGGGGTAAGTGGAGAAAAAGACAAAGGCAGTAAGGACAGGGATGGGACAAAAAGAAATAAAGCCATAAAAAAAATGAATGGTAATGAGTACCAATGCCTGTAGTCTAGGTATAAAGCTCCCCGAAATGGTGGCCTTGATGGAAGAGGGATGCCTGGATATCATAGCAGTCACATAAACATGGTACACAGAGAACCATGACTGGGATGTCAGCATATCAGAGTAAACAATCTACAGGAGGGACAGGGAGGGAAGAAGAAGAAGAGGAGGAGTAACTCTCTATGTAAGGGAAGGGATCAAAGCAACAGAACTAAAGGGTAAACAGGGAGGAGAGGAGGCACTGTAGGTCACCCTTGAGACTGGAAATGGCACCAGTCCACACAGGGGTTGTATACAGACCCCCGTCTCAGGTGGAGGAAATAGACAAGGAAATGATAGAATTCATCCTTGAGATGGCAGAGAAAGGGGAGATATTTCTGATGGGGGACCTGAATATGCCAAATGTTAACTGGAGCACTTTTCCTGCAGACACATCCAAGAGCAGGGCCATTATTAATGCCCTACAGGGGGCATGCCTCAGACATCTAGTTTTGGAACTCACTCAGGATGGAGTAATCTTAGACCTAATACTCTCAAATGGGGATGGAGAGAGGATCTCCGATATTGAAATGGGTAGCCATCTAGGAACAAGAGATCACCAAACAGTGTGGTTCATGATAAACTTAGCTGTAGAGTCAAGCCATGCAAAAGTGAAGGTACTGGACTTCAGAAGGGCTGATTTTATCAAAATGGGAGAGTGCCTCAGAAAAGCACTAGCAAGCAGGCAAGAAGGTGGGGTGGAGCACCAATGGGGAAACATCAAAACCGCCATCACAGAGGCAACAAGCCTTTGTGTGAAGCAAATAAACAAATCAAAACAAAAGAAAAAACACTATGGTTCTCAAAAGAAGTGGTGGGGAAGGTAAGGGAGAAAAAGATAGCATTCAGGAAGTATAAGGAAACACAGAAGGAGCAGGACAGTGAACTGTACCAGTTAAAGCAGAAGGAAGCAGGCAAGGCAGTCAGAATAGCAAAGGCCCAAACTGAGGAAATGATAGCCAACTCGGTTAAGAAGGGGGATAAAACCTTTTATAGGTATGTTAGGGAGCAAAAAAAGACTAAGGCAGGGATACTGAGGCTGAATAAAGAGGAAGGTGGTTGGGCCGAGAGCAACAGTGAAAAAGCAGGGATCCTGAATAAATACTTCTGCTCCCTATTCACAATGGAAAAGCAGGGGGAGATATCTAATCCAGCCAATAGAAGCACTCTGGATAGGGGGTTGCTACTAGCCCTTTCACAGAAGAAAGGGTTCTGAAAGAATTCTTAAAACTAAAGATGGATAAAGCAATGGGGCCTGATGGGATTCACCACAGAATTCTAAAAGAACTAAGGGAAGAACTAATAACACCACTGACTACCCTTTTTAATAAATCAAGTGAGGTGGAGGACCGTTCCTTGTTATTGTGAATATGACATTTACTGTGAAAGATGTTCTTGGACCTGTTCTCATTATTGTAAAATTCAATAAACTTTAATTTGAAAAAAAATGAATAAATCATGTGAGGATGGTGTGGTACCTGAGGACTGGAGGGGGGCAGATGTGATTCCCCTTCACAAAAGTGGGAGCAAGACAGAGGCAGGAAACTAGAGACCTGTCAGTTTGACCTCAGTGGTAGGGAAAATGATGGAATCACTTCTGAAGGAAAGAAGTGTTGAGTACCTAGAGGCCAGTGGGGCACGGGACCCAAGGTGGTATGGATTCACAGCAGGAAGGTCATGTCAGACAATTCTAATTGATTTCTTTGACTGGGTGACCAAAGTAGTAGACCAGGGAGGGGCTGTGGACCTGGCCTACCTAGTC
Source organism: Neoceratodus forsteri (assembly GCA_016271365.2). NCBI lineage: Eukaryota > Metazoa > Chordata > Ceratodontiformes > Ceratodontidae > Neoceratodus > Neoceratodus forsteri. The sequence goes on from CM057456.1 coordinate 1,373,930,982, forward strand.
TTTAGCAAGGCATTTGACACAGTCCTGCACAAAGATTAATAAATAAATTAGCCAGCCTGGGAGTGGGTCCCAGGGTGGTAGCCTGGGTAAAACACTGGCTGGACAATAGGACACAGCGGGTAATAGTAAATGGAGTTCACAGTGAAGAAAGGGAGTTACTAGTGGGGTTCCACAGGGTTCAGTACTGGGTCCGCTCCTTTTTAATGTCTTTGTAAGTGACATTGCAGAGGGACTGGAAGGGAAAGCATGTCTCTTTGCAGATGACACAAAGATCTGCAACAGGGTTGATACGCAAGGTGGGGTGGAAAGGATGAAAAGGGACTTGGCAAGGTTCGAGGAATGGTGAAATGTATGGTAGCTTAGATTCAATGCAAATAAGTGCAAAGTAATGCACCTGGGAAACAAAAACCCAGGGGAAGAGTACACAATGGTGGGTAAGATACTGACAACAACAAAAATAGAAAGGGACCTGGGGGTAGTCATATCAGACAATGTAAAGGTGGGCCAGTAATGTGAGAAGGCAGTAACTAGGGCTGGGGGGATACTGGGATGCATAGGGAGAGGCATCACCAGTAGAAAAGAGGAAGTTGTTGGCCCTCTGTACAAACAGTTGGTAAGATCACATCTGGAGTACTGTGTTCAGTTCTGGAGACCCCATCTCCGCAAAGACATAGACAGGGTGGAGGCTGTCCAGAGGAGGGCAACCAAAATGGTGCAGGGTCTGCACCAGATGACCTATGAAGAAAGACTAAAGGAGCTTAAGATGTATAGCCTAGAGGAAAGGGAGAGGGGGGACATGATAGAAACTTTCCAATACCTCAAGGGAATCCACAAAGTCCAAGACGGTAGCATCTTTCAGAAAAAGAGATGTGCAGAAACAAGGGGGCTCAATTTGAAGATAGAGGAGGGACAGCTCAGAGGTAATGTGAGGAAGTATTTCTTCACAGAGAGGGTTTTAGATGCATGGAACTGCCTTTCTGAGGAGGTCATAGAGTCAAAAACAGTGGGGGAATTCAAGAATGCATGGGACAGACATAAGGCAACTCTAGTGGGGGTAGGAGGAAGTAGGCTGTTGGTAAACTAGGATCTGCAGCTTATCCGTTAGGTAGGGAATTGGGCAGACTAAGTGGGCCAAGCGGTCCTTATCTGCTGTCAAATTCTATGTTTCTATATTTCTATGAGAGTGCACATCAGTTGCCTCAGAAGAAATGATGGAAGAAAGGAAGGAGCACATCAGTTGTTTCACACAAGATGAGAGACAAGGAATGTGATGAAGAAGAGTGGTCCACTGCAACAGGAACTAAAATCTCTCCATGCATTATGTGAATCAAAAATAGGATGCACGGCAGCAACCAAAACCAGACATTAACACAGCAAACCAAGGATTAAAAAGGGTAAATGGTCAAAACACACATCCCGTGGTCTCAACATAGTCAGAGCTGAGGCAGAAAACAAAGGCCTGCTCAGCCTCCAGCCACGTTAACACCATTCGGTGGGTGGTTATGAAAAATTGGTTGGACGTCAGCAGCCAAAACCAGATAAATGAAAGAGCAAGCAAAACAGATTTAAAAGAAAATTTTTCTGGAAGTACAATACTTTATCCCACCCCAAAAATAACCACAGCCCACATGGTCTCAAAATGGCTGGAGGTTGAGCAGCAAAGAAAGGCCTGCTCAGCATCCAGACAAGTGGAGACCATGCGGCGGGTGATTGCACAACATCAGACAGACTTCAGAGCCCAGCACCACAAAAACGGACACAGCAAGCAAACCAACTTAAAGAAAAGCATTTTTATGGCCATTCTCCTGGCAGGGGAGCACCATACCCAGCTGTAATGATTGCCCATTGACAACATGGAGTGCTACAGAAACATTCATACCCAAACAATACTTTGAACTACCCCCAACCTGCAAAATAACCACTCACCACATGGTCTTAACATGGCCGAAGGTGAAGCAGCAAACAATGGCCTGCCCAGCATCCAACCATTTTAATACCACGAGGTGGGTGGTTTTGAAAAATGTGCAGACTTCAGCACACAAAAGCCCAGGAATGCACACAGAAAAAGCACATATTAAACAAAGAAACATCTCGGTTGCAGGCAGGCCGATCAATAGTCCCCTCCCCCCCCACAACCACACACTGCATGGTCTCAGTATGGCCGAAGGTGAAGCAGCAAGTAAAGGCCTGCTCAGCCATTTTAAGACCATGCGGTGGGAGGTAAAGATGAACGCACTAAAATAATGCAATAGAGACCGAGCAAACAGTGGCAAACAATTACAGCAAGCCAAACAATACCACCCACCCCCAAAAAATTCAAAATGCTATCTAGCTAGCTAGCAAAGTGTAGCTCAACACACATATCAATTTAAGATCTCCAAGAACACCCACACAACACAAGAAATATTACCACAGGCCAAATTTCACTCAGCAGCTTGCAAAATGATTTTTTTTTTGTCTTTCATTTTTGGAAGTCTGTTCACAAGAAACCCTAATAGCCCAACAGTAACCAATCATTTACCCCACACCAGAAGCCCAGCATATAGACCACACCAGCAGCCCAGCATATACACCATGCCTGCAGCCCAGCATATACCCCACACTACCAGCCCAGCATGTACCCCATACTTGATCTCCCCCCACAGCATCACTCACTACCCCACACCAGCAGCCCAGCATTTACCCCACACCAGCAGCTCAGCAGTTACCCCACACCTGCATCCCAGAAATTACCCCACACCAGCAGCCCAGCATGTACCACACACTTGATCCCCCCCCCCCAATACCAGCAGGCTTACCTTGCCTAGCCACCTCCTAAAGGGATCCATTTCAGGCATCAAGAATGTCTGGGCTCCATTTCAGGGGCAAAAAAAAAGTGGTCTACCATTTTTTGAAAACAGCCACTTGGGCTGTTCCCAGCGTTCTCTGGACACCATACCTCGACTTCAGGGGCTGCTGCGAATGTGCACGGACACCACACATGCCGTTATGAACGCAGTCAAGAAACGGCATCATGTGGCATCTGCACCACAAGAAATCGCCTCACGCCGCAGCAAACAACTCACTGGCCTGCAGAATTAAGCAGATTAAGCTGCTTTGCTGCTACATATGCAGCACATTGATCCATTGGTCCCTAGCACCACAAGAAAAGAAAGAATGCTTACCTTTGGTGTTCCGAGTGCACTTTTGGCGCGCAGGCTGATGCGTTGTTCCTAGCACACGGAAGCTGCTCACATAGGACATGACGAGTTTAGAGTCAAATAAAAAATTAACCAAAAGAACCAGGCAGCTAGAAGCGGCATATTTTACCTCACAGCCACTTAGTTTAAATGAGGCAAATGAGAATCCCGGTGACTGCAACATATCGCGAGTGTTCTCAGATGGACTACAGGAATCCCGCGGACCACGACTGGTGGAGAGCTCAAACTGATGACCTCACACAAAAATGTTAATGCCAGGCAAGATAACATACCTGGCATTGCAAGAAGGGCACATGTGGCAACAAAACAGAAGCATAAAGAAAAGGATGCAGCATGACTTAAATATGTGAATTGTGTATGTTCTGAACGTACCAGCAGGAGACACCAGCTGCTATGTTCAGAACAAGTTCTTCAGGAGCATAGCACAGTAAGAGAAAATGTGGAAAGGAACTAACCTGTAGGAAAAATGACAGGACAGCATCTAATTAATTGAAAACAAGCTTTTATTTTTAAAAAATACATGCCAGACGGTTTTGTAGACACACAGCAACAACCTATGATTTCCCATGTCACAGTTTAGGTTGAAGAAATAGGCGATCAATTGATGTTGGACAAAAAATAAATAAAACTACCTGCCAGCTGAGGACAACAACTTTATCATATGTATATATACACACAATGAAGATTAAAACAGCATTTGAGACTTTGATTTTTTTCATTTTGCTTTACTTATATTACAGTGTGCATATTGACATAGCATTGGTGCTAGGTTTTCATGAACACAGCCATAATTAACTAACTAACTGACTAATTAAATCAACAAATTCCCTCTTAGAAGATGGGTTTCCCTTCCCATCCCTCCCCTCAGTTAGCACTCCCTGTCCAGCCTATTTCTCCCCCCCCCGCTGCCTCCCTCTAAATTGACCATTTCACTTCCTGTCTTTTCCCTCAGCTGACTCCTCTCTGTACAGACTGATCTCTCTTCCCTTCAATATCTCTAGCTATTTTCCCTGTATATCCTGAGCATCTGCCTTAGGCACCTTCTGGACATGGGACAGTTCCACTCCAAAGTCCTGTACCTGCCTCAGGCTCCAGCTCTCCAGGACCCATGGAAATTGGCCCTCACCCTAGACCTGAGGACTGGTAGCAGTTCCTGGTCTCCACTACTGGACACTGTGTTTGCCTCCTTCCCTCCCTCTGCACTACCTCCCCACCGTACACTAACCCACCCCTGAAGCCCTTTGGGGCCTCTATGGGAGTAGTGTTCAGGCTGCTGGATTCCGTTGTGCAGGAGTACTTAAATCGGTTCAGTTCAAACTTAAGTTGGTTCAGTTCTGCCACCAGAAATCCCAGTCTCCTGCAGGTTTGCACCCTCTCATCTCCCAGAATACCCTTTGAAATATGTCCGTGCATGTCCGTGCTACCTCTTCCCTCCATACACACAGCTTATGATCTCCACCACCTCAAAAATGACATTGCATTGTGAAAAGGAAGTGTCTAATACTGAAAACTGAGGTAAAATTAATGCTTTGGTTGAGTTTCACAGTTTTAAAATTGAAAAAGTCAATTTTAGTCTGGAGTACTACTGATGCCCTTCAATTAGTAACAGTTATTTTGACAAATGGAAAAAGTCAAATTTTGTGTTTGTGAGAACTGCCTGTCATCATTTGTTTTTTAAATTTAAACAAAAACTCTTGTGAACAGCTCTGGGTATATAATGTATATCATCAAACTCATTTGGGCTCTTAAACTAAGACGAAACATTTCATAGTGAAAGTGTACCACAGAAAGAATGCACTGTTGGCTTTTATTGACATGTTAGTCTCTGCCTTTACAGATTCTGCAGTCTAGACAGCCATCTAGTGTTGGATCATTTTAAAGCCACAGCAATATTAAATGGCATTTTGATTCCCATCTGCTGTACTGCTGTCAAATACATCACTGATCGAAAAGTACAGTGCATGTACACTGTTTTTTTTCCCATTATTATGCAATCGTGAAACAACCACAAATAACACAGTGTCATACACCACAAGGTTGTGAAACATCCTGATGGGCAACTCCACATTTCATCACTCCAAAAATCAGCCAAACAGACCAATACATGCTAGCTGCCTTTAGTCATCTCCTGTTGTAGCTGCAGAGAAATATATACATCAAAAGAAAGCTAAGGCTATAGCTGAAATTCAGGAGGTAGTGAGGACATACAATAATTATTTATAACTCTGAGCCTGACATTTACAGAAACCATTATTCAATAAATGTTGGGGCTAGAAGCTGAAATATCATCAAAAATTGCAATACCACACACAGTTCTGTTCCTGGTACAGGAGGGCATGCAGTAGCAAGCACTATCACAATTACATAGTGCTGCAGGAAATAGAGCTTTAAAAGAAATAGACCATTTACGGTATATACCATTAAGCAGCATAGTTATTTAGTTATTTATGTCAAAAGATTTGCCAGGAATTATATACTGAGCTGAAATAGTTCCGGGCAGGGCTGGCTTTAGGGTTTTGTGGGCCCCCAGCAGGATTAGTGAAGTCATAGACCCCCCCCACTTGGTTGACCTTCATCCCATATGATTGACTGCAGCCCATCCCCACATAATTTAAGTAAGCAATAATACCCAACAGGATGGGCGGTATTGGGCTATACTGGACCACCCAGGTGCATAATGAGGCCTGACACTGCAGGCAGATAGCCTTATAGCCCCTGGAAGGTGGTGTAACTCATTCCGCCCACACTGGAGGGTATTATTTTGCTTAGAAAATGGGCTATCTGTCTCATTTTTTAGAGGCATTAACAAAAAAGCTAATAATGGAATAAATACTGTTAAATCTATTTTTACTTCATTTTTTGGTAAAGCAGTCCTTGTACTAATATACTAACATACTAAAATGCCAGCAGAATAGGCTTAACAGTCTTTCGTGTCTTCTTGTTTGGTCAGCCCCCACCCTGGGAGCTGACCTTGCTACCCCCCTTGTCCTTTCTGGCTTCTCCCTTCCCAGTCCCGGATATTCCCACTACACAGGACTTTGCATCCAGAACCCTTCCCCTGTACCTGTCCCACCCCCTCTTGAACCCCTCCACCATCTCTGCCTCCACCAGCCCCCTGGGCAGCGCATTCCATGGCTCCACCACCCTCTCAGTGAAGTAGCACCTCCTCCTTTCTCTCCTGAATCTCCCCTCCTCCAGCTTCCACCCATGCCCTCTAGTTGCCCCTCCCCTTCCTAAGGAGCACCTTGACTGCTTCTCCCCTATTTAACCCCTTCATGTACTTGAAGACCTCTATCATGTCCCCCCAGTCCTTTCTCTGTTCCAATGTGTACATATTTAGCTCTTCGAGCCTCTCCCCATAGGTCCTGTCCCCCAAGCCCCAGATCATTTTGGTTGCCCTCCTCTGGACCCTCTCCACGAGTTCAATGACCCTCTTTAAATGTGGCCTCCAAAACTGCACGCAGTACTCGAGGTGCGGCCTCACCAAGCAGTTATACAGGGGGAGTATCACTTCCCTCCTTCTGGAGGTGATCCCCCTAGCGATGCATCCCAGCATCCTGTTGGCCTTGGCCGCTGCCCTCCTACAAGTCTCAGAGTTGTTCATCTTGACATCCACCACCACCCCCAGGTCCCTATCAGCCATTGAGACTTGTAGCTTTTCCACCCCAGGGTGTACTCTAGTCCTGGGTTTCTGGCTCCCAGATGCAGTACCTTGCATTTCCCTGCATTAAACCTCAGCTTTCACTTTCTAGACCACCTTTCCAGAGCCTCCAGGTCCCCCTGTACGGCCACCCTCCCTTCCTCCCCATCCACCACCACCCCCAGTTTTGAGTCATCCACAAACAGACTCATCTCACTCCTGATACCCTTCCTTATGTCAGAGACATAGGAATTGAATAGGAGGGGCCCAAGAACTGATCCCTGAGGGATCCCGCTAATGGTCCTCCTTGGGATGAGACTATCCCGCCAACCCTCCGGTCTTGGAGCCAATTGCCTAGCCATCTGATCATCTGGTTCCCCAACCCCATTTCTCCCAGCTTATTCAACAGGGCCCCGTGAGGAACAGAGTCAAATGCCTTGCTGAAGTCCAGATTGAGGACTTCCACTGGTCTACCCAGGTCCAAGGCTCTCATCACCCAGTCATAGAACTCCACAAGGTTTGTATGACACGATTTCCCTGGGATGAATCCATGCTGTCTATTGTCCAGGCACCCCGACTTTTCCAGGTTCCCCCCTAGCCTCTCCTTGACAATGCCCTCCATCAACTTGCCCACCACCGATGTCAGGCTGACAGGCCTGTAGTTTCCTGCCACCTCCCTTGATCCCCCCTTGTGGACAGACAGTATATGTGCCACCTTCCAGTCCTGGGGCACCCACCCTGTCCTCAGATAGATGCTGAAAAGCTCCGCTAGGGGTTTCGCCAGGACATCCGCCGGTTCCTTCAGCACTCTGGGATGTAATTTATCTGGCCCCGGTGCTTTCTCCATCTTAAGGGACCTGAGGGCTTCCCTCACTCTCTCTGCCATGATTTCAACCTCCGCTACCTCATCCCCCTGTCTTGCCTTCCCCCCCATCCTGCCAGTGATGGCCCATCCTTTCCCCAGACCCGATGATCGGCAAGGGTCCCCCCCTCCAGTTTCACCATCTCCTCCCATGTATGATGTAGCCCTCCCATTTTTCTTGGTGAAAACTGATGCGAAGTACTCATTTAGTACCTCAGCCTGCTCCCCCGGATTTTGTGCCCATTCGTCCCCTGTTTTAATCCTGCTAATTTGCCCCTTCACCCTTCGTTTTTCCCCAGTGTATCTAAAGAACCCCTTATTCTCTCTTCTAATTTCCCTGGACAGGTTCTGCTCCTTCCTTGCCTTAACCGCCCTCACCACCCTAGTGGCCCTGCTGGCCATCAGCTCGTACTTCCTTCTATCCTTTTCACTCTTTGAGCACTTGAAAAGCCTATAAGCCGCCTTCTTTCCCCTCACCACCTCCTGAACCTCCCTGGTCCACCAGCTTGGTTTACGGGCCCTACCACATTTTCATCTTACTCTTGCAAAGGTGCTGGCAGCATCCTGCACCCCCTCCTGATGATTTCCCACCTACTGTCAGTGTCCATGTCTGGCCCTATCCCATCCAAATGCTTCTTAAGGATCCTTCCCATTTCCTTGAAATCCACACCCCTGAAAGTTGGTTACCTCTGTCTTTGTGCAGCCTTCTACCCCTCCTAGGTCCAGGCAGAACCAGACCAAGGCATGGTAGCTCCCCGCCAATGGGTCCCTTACCTCCAGGCCCCCAATCTGGTCACTGTCTGCCAGGACCACATTCAGTATCTGCTCCTTCCTGGTTGGTCCCCCCACCTGCTGAGTTAGGAACGCATCCTGAAAGACATCCAACAACCTCTGTTTCGTGGCCACCGAGGATGTTATAGTCTCCCAGTCTGTTCCTGGCATGTTTAAGTCCCCCAACACCACCACCCTTCCCCTGCCCAATTTGCAGTGTCTCCCAACATCTGCCACCAGACTCTCCTCCAGCTCCCCCGCCAGCGCAGGGTGTCGATACACCACTCCTATTTTTACTCTCTTGCCCCCATTTGTTATCAAGGTGACCCAAATCGCATCCACGGTTCCCTCCACCTCCTCCACTCCTCCTATGCCAATGCAGTTTTTGACTATTATTGCTACCCCTCCTCCCCTTCCCTCCCCTCTGTCCTTCCTGAACATGGTGTAACCCTCCAGGTTCAGGTCCCGGTTGTGCCCTGCGGTGGCCCAGGTCTCAGTGACCACTGCCACATCCACCTTTCCCTCAGTTAGCATCGCTTGGAGCTCAGGCATTTTATTGCCCAAGCTCCTGGCATTTAGCAGGACTACCTTCCACCCTTTCCGTATACTTCCATTTCCCCTGTTCGCGCTCCCATGGGGATTCTGTCTTCCCCCGGTCAGCACCTTACTGTCAGCCTTTTCCTGCATTCCTCCAGCTCCCTAGGGAGGTGGAGACCGAGTCCCTCCTTTATTGGACCCCCCTCGACAGCCTTCTCTCCCATCCCTCCCCCCTTCACAAGTTTAAACCCCACCTTTCACCAACGAACCCCTCTATTTTCATCTTAAGGATTTCCCCCCTCCAAATTGAGATGGAGCCTATCTCTAGCATATAGCCCCTTATCCTCCCAGGTCTCCCCCTAATCCCTCATCAATCCATACCCTCTGGCCCCACACCACTCCCTGAGCCACTGGTTTATCTCCCTAATCTTCCTCTTGTGTTCCCCACTAGCCCTTGGCACTGGCAGGATTTCTGAGAAGGACATCGTGCATCCTATGTCATGACAGACCCTGGCAAGCTCCCTGAACCTTGCCTGTATCTCTAGCTCACTATTTCACTCAATGTCATTGGTACCCAGGTAGACCAGTATATCCGGGGAACCTCTACAATCCTTTGCCAGCTGATATACCTCATTCTTGGTCCTGTGCACCATTAGTCCAGGGAAGCATTTTGTTCTAACCAGGCAGGCTTCCCCCTGCCTATCGCATTTGATTGATACCCCTGATCATGGAATCACCCAACAGGATCACTCTGACCACCCCTTTTCTTCCATTTTCCCCCCTTCCATGTCCCTCATCCTTTCCACCGGCCCCTCCCCCAGCCAGCTCCTTGCTCCTCCCCTATCTGGGTGCCCCCTGTCGCCCTCCTCTATTTACCCTGGCCACCCCTCCCCTCTGATCCTATGCCTTTCCTCCTCCCGAGTATCCTTTTGAACCCCGCAATCCCCCACTTTGCTGCTCACGACTGGTCCTTCCCCCCCATCTGCTAAACTTGCCTGGCACATCCTCCCTTCCCTCCCATCTCTGTTCAGCCCCTCCTTGCCTGTCATGCTCCCCTAGCATAAACCCTCAGCTGCCTTTACTGTTTCCTCCTTGTACTTCTGGTCCCTCTCCTTGCCCTTTCCTCCCAACTGGTCCTTCTTCTTGCGCTTTCCTCTCTCTAACCCCTCCTCCTCCTCCTACTCTGATCCTATGCTCCCCCCAATTTCCCATGTTCCAAGTTACCCCCTGTTCTTCCTGCTATCCGGCCCCTGCCTCCTGCCCTCCACTTCCTTTCCATCTCCAACCGCCCCTATTATGGCTACATCACCCCTTCATCCTCAAGCAGAAGAAGAGAATTGAAGCGGTTACTGAGCTTAAGGTCTGATCCACTTCCCCCTCTTGCTTCCTTCTGTCCTGCCCCAGCCATCCGCCTACTTCCTTGAGAATGTCCTCCCTTTGGCCCCCCTCTGTGAGGGTCCCCAGATACCTGCCTGCTCCCTTGGTAGTGTCCTCTTTTTGGGCCCCCTCTGTCAGGGTCCCTATGTGACCCCAGAGTACTTTCCTGCACTCCTTTACCTATGCCCCCCCCCAGTGCTTGATGCAGCCCCATGGAAGAGCCCCTGCCCTATTCCCCAACCATACCTCCCCCCTTCCAGCTGTCTCCTAATCCCCTCAACTTCCTCCCTAAGCTGTGCCAGCTGGTGGCACACTGGGCAACCACTGAACTTCCAAGCCCAGTCCAGTATCATGGCCGCCCCACACCCTGTGCACCCCACCACCCTCCCAAAGATGCCGGCCCTAATGACGTGTGGTCCCATCCCCCTCCAAATAGGTTTCCTTGGGTGAACTACCAGGTTCCCCACTAGTCCAAGATACACCCACTAATCAGGTCACCCACTAATCCTAGATACAGTCCCACAGTAAACAGGTACCCCCATTACTAGGTGCAGTACTACACAGTAAACTTATAGGGGAAGTGTACAACTCCCTAAGCTCCTCTTTCTTAGCCCTTAAACTCAGCCCCCCAGTGGCTAGAACTATATGAGCTGCACCCGAAGCCTTTTCCTCCAATTGTGGGGCAGGTGTTCCCCTATAAGCCAGCCTAGCTCTGGGGAGGAGGGGTGGGGAGGGTGGGACTAGGGCCTACACCCGACTCTCACGAGAGTGTATCAGCCCTGTGACTGCCCCTCACTGCACCTCCAAGCACTACCAGCTAAGAAAATCTTTCAAGTCCACTTACTCTCATAGCCTCCTGCTTTTAAACACCCACAAACACCAAATTGTCTGCTGGAAACACACAGAAAACCAGCTAAGAAAAATCTTTTAGGTCTACTTCCTCACAACATCCAGTTAGAAGCTTCTTTCCCCATTCACCTCTAACTGAAGACTGCCAGTAGAGGACACTGTGGTGTTTATTATGTGGTTCTTACAGTTAAGGGCTTGATGCTTGACCTCTTCTAATGTTTGTTTTCATCTGTCATCCACCCCCTCACTGACCTGCATGCTGTTCTGTTGAGGAAGATTACTGGTCCCACATTAATCCTTGTGGTCCGTTAAGAGCAAAAAAGAGGATTTTCTTTGTGGATGTGCTCTGATGTGCTAATTTTCTAATTGTATTTTTGGTAGAACCAGTGGTATATTTAGTTTTGTTAGGGTTAGACAGCAGCGTTAGTCCTTGTGGCCGTTCTTCCTATCTCATTCACTGCTGCCCATCTGCCTCTTAATGACTAGGTGATAGCTTAGTAAGGTATTTTATGACATCATGATGCCACATCAGAAGGTGCAGCACAGCCCATTGTTGCTGTTTTAAGAAGACACCATAAAAAAAAAATAAGGTAAATTGCTCCAATTAGGGTCTCTCCATAAGCAGGGGGCCCTAGTGACCACAGGGTTTACTGGTGCTTAAAACTGGCTATGGTACTGGCTGACAGGGAAATGAAGAAGTATAGCAATTATCTGGTACCCATCCATGACCCCCTTTCCCAGGAAAAAAGACACAGATGCTAGTCTTGGAGGAAAATGGCTGCAGCTATGTATTTATTGATTACAACCAAACTGAGAGCAAGAAAAAAGTGCGCCTGGGAGGCTCTACGGTTCCAGGTTGTAAGGGCCAAGGCTTGCCGGTTGCCTCCCATCAGGTGCCGTTAGCCTTGCAGGATAACTGTACCTGCTGGAGGTGGACCTCGACCCCTCCCTGGGTCAGAATCCTCAGTCTCTGCCAACCAGAGCGGGGAGGCCATGAGCCTATAAGCACCCAGCTCGTCCCTGCCCCCCTGTGACCATCCAATGTATGTTGATCCTCCCAAGATACTACAGGACAGACGATGTCTGACCCCCAAGCCGCTGCTCCTCTAACTCCTCCAAGATCCCATCTGCCTGGCCTGTACCATCTCCCCATTTTTGGCCAAGGTTTGCCATGGCTGCCGCACATTATGCCCACTCTTGTCACTAGCTATGACTTTTTCCAAGGTCCCCCCAGTTCCCGCTCGACCCTGCTCATGCTCCAACCTGACCCTAATGTGGACCATATATAAAAGGGACCTCCCTCCCCTTCCAGCTTGGTAAGTACTGGGTTGGCTTGGCCAGGAGAGCAGGACGAGCACTGGCTATCCCCTCTGGTTTGCTCTTCATGCCCTGTACTGCAAGTCCATGATTTTCCCACTCTTTGGCAAGAACCTCCGGATGACCCCTTCCCTCCGAGCCACCACTTGCCTGATATTCCTGCAGCATGAAGGTCTAGCCACTGGCCAGCCAAACCATCCACTGGAGGACCCTGGAAAACAAACGTTGTTACTGCAAGTGTGGGTGCACATACCCCAAGAACACTTGGGACCTCCTACACCCCAGCGCCTGAATCTGACTGTCCGCCCACCCCAGCTTCCTCACATATGTATCAGCACCAATTCTTTTTTTCTTACATTTATTTATTTATTGTTTTATTCTATCTATTTCTGATCCTTCTACAGCACACCGGTGGGGACATCCAGCCACCAGCCCCGACCGACCCAGAGGAAAGCAGGCTCACTCAATATGTGAGGGGTCTGGTATGGCTGTCCAGACCGATGAAGGGTCTCCCCTCACCTCTCCATCCCGAATTGGCCAGACCCCCCTGATGTGATTCTACAACAGGCCTCCAGGTCGGCGGGAGTGCGGCCATCAAGCTGCATGGTCGCGCCCAACCTTTTTCCACTGTATTACCCATGGGGGCATTGCCGTGCAATGATGTCTAGGCACAGCATGCCGATGTCCGCCGTGCTCCCCCCCGCATGCACCAGCACTGGTAGTGCCACCGGGCATCCCCAGAGGCCCCTACAGTGTGGTGGATTTCCCCATCCCTTCCTAGGACTAGGAGAGCAGTCTGAGGATGCTCAGTCCTAGTCCTCCCCTGCCAACCCCCGATGACCCGGGCTCGTTCCCGAACTTGGGTTGCTGGTATGGCACGAGGTGTGGCATCCAGTGCCTCAACCCTCAGCATCACTGGGCCGGTGGCAGCACCAATTCTAAAGGAATGAGTCCCATATTCCTTCGGGTCCAGTCCTGCCTCTCGGACTGCCTTACCCAAGATAACCCGAAATCGGTAAGCCGTGACTGGATACCCATCAGCGTGCCTAAAGAAGGTACCCCCTGCCTTCAACGCAGCCTCCAAGTAGGCTCACAGCTTGTCCTGAATTCTTCCAAGACACACCAGGTGGAGCCTGCCCCGGGCACCAGTGGCCCTTCTGCTCCTGGTCAGTCTTGCTCATCTGGAGCCTCACCCAGGCCCCCCGTGCTGCTAGCAGGATGTCTTCCTCCCTTAACCCTATCTGCTTGACTCTCTTGGAAGGCTGGAGACCCGAATGCCCCACAAAAAGCCATCAGGAACATAGCAACGAACATGCAAGCTCCAAATGGGGTCCAGCAGACTATGGGTAGGACCCTGATCCTCTCAAGGGTTGCCAGGGTGATTGGGCATCTCGTGTCCTGGAACGGTTGCCACTATGAATGAGATGAAGTGTCAGTGATCCCATTATCTACCCCTGGTATGTGAATGGCCTTAAAGGAGATGTTCAGTAGAAAGTATTTTAGGATGAAGATGCATATCAGGCTCCCCCTTGTGCTTTTCTTGCTCCAACTGCCTGTTGATCATGTGCACCACCCCCATGTTGTCCAACCTGAAGAGGACCTTACAGTCCCTCAGTTGTGCACCCCATGAATGCAGGGCTACCACTACGGGGAAAAATTCCAGCAATGTGATGTTCTTAAGCAACTCGCCACCTCCCATTCCGGCAGCCACTGCCCAGCACACCACTCCACTTGAAAGTAAGCCCTGAAACCTAGGGATCCCACTGCATCCATGAACAGCTGCAGCTCCCGGCCTTGGCTGTCCAACTGCCAAAGGGCCACGCCATTGAAGTGCTCCAAGAAGACCTTCCAAATCCACAGATCCTCTCAAAAGTCCTCTGTGACCTATAATCTGTGATGTGGCCTGGTGCACCCCCCCTCCTAGCTTGGTTATGCAGCGCATTAAGGTGCGCCCCATCGGCATGACTCAACATGTGAAGTTGAGCTGCCCCACCAGCTGCTGCAGCTGTCTCCAGGTTACTTTCCTGGCCCCCTCCATGGAATCCAGCAGGCATCTCAGCACCTCCACATTGTCACCAGGCAAATGGCAGAGCCTGGTAACAATGTCGATCTCAATCCCTAGGAACCCTAGCACCCTAGTGGGAGCCTCCACCTTCCCTGGGGCTAAAGGGACCACAAAATCCTAGCAGATCACCATAAAGGCAACCAGCATCCTTGTACACACCTCTGACCCATCGGCCCCAGTGAACAAGAAATCATCGAGGTAGTGGACCACGAGTCGATCACCCGATTGCTTCTCTGTCACCCAGTGAAGGAACCTGCTGAAAGTCTCAAAGACTGCGCAGGCTACCAAACACCCATAGGCATGCAGTTGTCTACATAATACTGTCCCTTGAACTTCATGCCTAGAAGTTCTCTGTCCACTTGGTGGACTGGTAACTGCCTGAATGCAGACTCGATAACCGCCTTAGCCAGAAATGCCTTCGGTCCCACCTCCTACACCACCTGAATTGCTTTATCAAATAAAGCGTACTGTACTGCCATATGACATGGGTCAATGTAGTCATACACCGAGTCCCCTTCTGGATAAGAAAGGTGATTTGTCATTCAGAATTCCCCCGGCATTCTCTTGGGCATCAGCCCGATGGGCGACACCTTTAGGGCCGGGTTCAGTGGGGCAGCAAAGGGCCTGCTGATCCTCCCCAGCAGCTTCTCCTTTTCCAGTTTCTCCCAGACTACCTGTGGGAGATCCCCGGCAGATTTCAGGTTCTCAGCCTCCTGGCCCTCTCTGGGAACTGTATATTGCAACCTAAAACCAGCCGTGAATCCCTCCCGGAGAAGGCTGGCAGCTTTACCGTCCAGGTACTGGTCCAACAACCAACTAATCCTGTCCACCCTTACCGGGGTAGGCAGGCCTGCCACCCTGGGGTCTCCCCAATTTTCTGGCTGCTCCCCTAAACCCCCTCCTGAGGGGCTGAGGGGAGGAGCACTGGACAAAGGGGTGCTGCCTACTGCAAGCCATGCACAAGTGTCGAAAATGGCATGAAGCCCAGGTACATTTTGACTGGTTATATGCATAGCATGCCTGCGTGTTCCCAGTGGCCCCTTCCAGCCGGACTGGAGGAGGGGGCCTGAGTGGCAAATTGCTGTCAGTGTGCACCACCCCCCTCTATGCATAACGTCCACCAGCAATGTCACGTCCATGGTACCCCACCCCAGGAACCCATCCTCTTGCCATCGCCGCCTGAATTTCTTATCATACTCGAGCCAGGCCATCCCACCTTTTCTCTGGTGCATGAGTGTGATCCTATTTTGGTACATGTAAAGCCCCAGGCCCTGCTCCTTCTCCATCTGCAGTATAGTACCTGCATATATGGGGAAGGCCGCTATCCAATTTTTGAAGGTGCAGGGAACCATGGGTGTTTATTTATCGACCTCCTCCCTCTTTTCCTTCTTCTTGTCCTCCTACTCCCCAGGTCTGTTCAGCAGGGAGAACGTGTCTGCATCCTCCCTATTTTTGATTTGCTGCCTGATCTTCTCAGTGAGTTGGAAACCCAATTGCTTGTCCAGCCCAGAGTATGAGCTGGGGGCCGGGGAGGCGATACCGAAGGAGCTGGCTCCCCAGAGAGCATGGCCCCCGTGGTCATGTCCTGCAACCCTATTTCTGCTACCATTGCAGCCATAAGGTCCAGGAGCTTATTGAGTTTAGCCTCTTCCCCTTCGGCATTGATAACCCCCATCCCCTTAACTCCCTCACTGTCGACCTGTCCCTGGAATGCAGGAATCCGTCCCCCTCGTCTACCTCCTGTCTGCACTGTGATTGGCCTCCTCCTCCTAGTGCTATCTCAATAACCTGCTGCACTTCCCCATCACTCAGCTCTAATATGCTGGTGACCTGCTTACCTCTACCTAACATCCTGGGCACTTTAGCATGGGGTGCCACCTTCCCCTTTTCTGGTCGTTTTTGCTTCTGCACTCCCCGCCTGGCTGTCACCGTCCATGGGCCGTCCAGTCCTTCCAAGCAGGCCACCAGTCAGGTTGGTCCTTTCTTCTGGTACATCAGCCACAGATGCCCTTCCAGCCCCTCTGTGGCTTTCTGTGATGGGGTTCTCTGCCTTGTAGCCATCTGGAAAACACTGAACTCCCCCCCCCACCCGGACATATCATTAGTATTGTCATGCAGTAATAAGTCGAGAGGGACCAAAATGGCTCTCTCACTCCGTGGGACCTCAGTCTCCCCTCTGCCTTTGGCCTCTCTGCCCCATGTGGTTCACCCTCTCTATACATGTGGATTATGGGGCCCGAGCAGAAGGAAACAAAAGGGGAGAGAGGAGTGAGGCAGTGGAAATATGGAGAAGCTTGGCTTTGAACCCACAACCCTTGGATGTCTCAGCACCCTGCTGTATCCATTGCACCACAGGAGAAACACACTTTTTTTTTTTTTTTTGAAAATGGGACCATGGCCAAGCCAAACCCATGATCCGCTTCATGGCCTATAGAGAGGGAGGGAGGAGGGCCACTGCTTAGCCCCTGACCTGTGCCTCTGGTGGCAACCCCCCACTCGCCCCAGTCCAGGTCAAGACCAAGCGCTTGTCTTCTCCCCACCAGCAAGGACCCCTCTCTAATTACTGGCTATCTCTTCCTTTTTTTTTTTTTTTTTTTAATCATGCATATGCTTAAGTGATTTTGTTGAGGATCATACTACACAATTAGGGGCCACAGAGATTCAAACCCTGGTCTTTATGTTTGCAAGTCTCTTGGTTTGCAGTGCAGTGCCTTTTACTACTAAGCCATACTGTCTGCACTTATTATTTATTTATTTATTAATTTTTTGAGAACACCAACTTGGGGCGCAGTTGCACTCCGACTGGCCACTGCCGATAGCCAGTGGCTGCTAGTTAAACTACCCACTTCGTAGAATCTCCTTGCTAATCACGCTGGTGGAGGTGCAGGCGTGGGGGGGGCAGGGTAGCCTGAGCAACCCTCCGTGCCTGCAGATCAGGCCACCCCACTTCCAGTCCCACCCAAGATGGCGCCTGGCCCTCTCCTGTTTTCCCGTGAGATCTGCAAGGGCTGCCTGTTTGCTGCAGCCCAGATCTCATGGGATGGCCTAGAGCAGTGCGAGCTAGCTGCTCAACCAATCACTTGCTCCCCAATGGATTCCAGGACCCGTAGTCCCTGAGTGAACCGCTGCCTCCCCCATGGCAAAATGATGCCGTAGCACTGGAGAGGTGCCACCGCTCGAATCCGGGGCCCAGTGTGATGTCTCGCCAACCTGCCCACCAATGGAGCCCGCTTCCAGACTCCCGGGTTCCCAACCACTGCGATGGACTAGCGGGGTGAGGAGAACATCCAGGACTACTGTGGCACCATGAGTCGGAGCCGCCTGCTGCTGCTACCACAAGGCAGGCCCGCAGGCCATCAGTAGGCCAAGCTGCCAACAAAGGATGGTGGGGAACCAGGATCCATTGCCCAGGTAGGTGGATCATCAGCTCAGCATGCAGGGCATAGCCTGCAGGGATTAAAGATCAATGAGAATTTTTTTTTTTTTAAAGCCGTGGAGGTGGAGAGAAGGCACTGGCCCATGCATGGGCCTAGCAGGACCCCCTCCACCACCAGCCCAAGGCTATGAGTCCCTTCCAACTGAAAGCAGCCATGGGCTGCAGGAAGCTCTTCCCGGCTGCAGAGCCCAGTTTGCGCTCTGGCAGAATCATCTCCCAGCTCTGGGATGGTCAGCCCAATGCTCCTAGGACCATCCTTATCCCCTAGGCCCCAGCTGCCTTATCTCAAGTCCCCAGTCCTGCAGCTGGAGCTCCTGATGGTCTTGTTCTTGTGAGAGGGAGAGGAGGAAAGAGGCAGAGCTACTGGCTACAGGCTTAGTTATCCCCCTCCTCTCCCCCACAGGATGTGACCCCCCCACCCTTGTGAGAGGCCTGGTGGTCCCTGAAGCCAATCACTGGCCAACACTGACCTCCCTTGGCACCACCATCTAATGTTACCCTCCCCCTCCTCTTCCTGTGTCCAGGGGAGGATAGCCCCAGACAAATTAAGGCTGCTGCCAGCTGTTGCAGCCTCTGTATAAGTTACAACAGTCAGTTACACAAATCAAAAATATAAATTAAACAATTAAGTAGCAACAAAATTATCAAGATGAGCTAAGCAGATCATCTGAAAAGCATCAAGCAATATAAATGCAAACTGGAACATAACTGGAGTATGAAAAAGTCACTGCTAGTTCAAGTTCAAGTTCAAGTTTATTGCAGGAAAACTCCATTGAGCAAGCTCATTCACAAGGAGGTCCTGTGACATGTACACTGATAATGAACATACATAAATAAGAAAATAAAAATAAATGAAATTAAATGATAGACAGTAATATAACATGTATGCATGTAATCGTATAATACAAGCAAGTTATTACATATGAGAACACCACATTGGATGATGAGCAACAATTGGTATAAAGTGATGAACATTTCTGGGTAGTATACTAACAATGCGAGACATGGTAACCGGTATTTGCAATACATACATTTTAGAAAATTGAGCAGCAACAGGAAAATATAGGGTAGGTAAGGTAGAGGGGAGCAGGAGTGGGATTGCTGCAGTAAAGATCAGAAGCTGGAGAATGAAATAGTGCCTTAGTTTAAATGATAGTGCGAACAATAAGCAGTTAACCTGCGCAAAGCAAATTATGGTCTTTACGCAGAATGTGCAAGCACACATATGGATAAGAAGGGGCTTAATGACAGTTACAGCTGTCTTTTATCTTGGCTGCACTTAGCACTTTATAGAAGTTAATTGAAACTGTGCTAGTTAGTTTCAGCACGGTTTGCAGTTGGTTCCAAATAGAGGGAAGGGCATGCGTAATAGCACGTTTACCAAAGGAGGTCCGTGTCCCAGATATGTCGAGCAGAATGAAATCAGATTTCCTTAGATAGTATGCACTATGCGAAATACTAATGAGAGATGAAAGATAACTCGGTAGTTTGTGCAGGAGCAGCTTAAGGGTCCAAAGGCAGCATGGAGTAGGCATCTAGTAGTAAGAGATGTCCATCCAACAGCTGCATATAGGTCACAGTGGTGCGAACGGTACGTGGGAGTTGGTAATAGAAACACAGAAACATAGAATTTGACGGCAGATAAGGACCGCTTGGCCCACCCTGTCTGCCCATTTCCCTACCTAATGGATAAGCTGCAGATCCTAGTTAACCAGCAGCCTACTTCTTCCTACCCCCACCCCCTAGAATTGCCTTATGACTGTCCCATGCATGCTTGAATTCCACCACTGTTTTTGACTCCACAACCTCCTCCGGAAGGCGGTTCCATGCATCCACAACCCTCTCTGTGAAAAAATACTTCCTTAAATTACCTCTGAGCTGCCCCCCTTATCTTCAAATTGTGCCCCCTTGTTCTTGCACACCTCTTTTTTTGAAAGATGCTACCCTCTTGGACTTTGTTGATTCCCTTGAGGTACTTGAAAGTTTCTATCATGTCCCCCCTCTCCCTCCTTTCCTCGAGGCTATACATATTAAGCTCCTTAAGTCTCTCTTCATATGTCTTCCGGTGCAGACCCTGCACCATTTTAGTTGCCCTCCTCTGGACAGCTTCCATCCTGTCTATGTCTTTGCGGAGATTGGGTCTCCAGAACTGCACGCAGTACTCCAGATGGGGTCTGACCAGCTGTCTATACAGAGGGATAATAACTTCCTGTTTTCTACTGGTGATGCCTCTCCCTATGCATCCCAGTATCCCCCCAGCCCTCCTTGCTGCCCTCTCACATTGCTTGCCCACCTTTAGGTCATCTGATATGACTACCCCTAGGTCCCTCTCCATTTTTGTTGTTGTTAGTATCTCACCCCCCCATTGTGTACTCTTCCCCTGGGTTTTTGTTTCCCAGGTGCATTACCTTGCACTTCTTAGCATTAAGGGAGTGCTTCAAGTGGACTTTGCTCAACTCAAACATAATCTAATAAAGGCAAAGCTCCTGCTTAATGCAAAGAAAAACAAAGCTAGGATATTATCTCGTAGTACCGCCACGCGCGGTGATAGAGGATGTCCAATTTATTTAGGTTTGCGAGAGTAGTAGAGGAGTAAATTACATCGCCATAGTCAAGAAGGGGGAGAAAAGTGGCCTGGACGAGCTTATTTCGAGTTTCAAGAGGGAAGAGGGACCTATTTCTAAAGAAGAAACCTAACCTGGCTTTAAGCCTTCTGGGAAACATCCTCAATATGGTCATTGAAAGAGAGTTTATCAATCCAGATGCCCAGATATTTGAATTTGGAGACAACTTCTAATGGTTCATTTAACTTGGTAACAATAAAGTCTTTGGGCGTGGTACGAGAGGTACCTGTGGCGGTACTACGAGATAATATCATAGCTTTGGTCTTCTTTGCATTAAGCAGGAGCTGTGCCTTTATTAGATTATGTTTGAGTTGAGCAAAGTCCGCTTGAAGCACTTCCTTAATTTCGGATAGCGTAGAGCCAGAGGTATATAGCACAGTGTCATCCATGAAGAAATGCAGATTAGACGTGGATATATTGGATTCAAGATCATTAATGTATAATGAAAACAAGATAGGGCCTATGATGGAGCCTTGGGGGACACCTCTAACAACTGGTAAGGAAGCAGAGTAAAAGCCATCTGCTTTTACTTTCTGGGATCTCCCTGATAGGTAACTAGAGAACCACTGGGTAGTAAGGTAGGTGGCACCCAAATTAGTGAGGCAATTGACTAGTAAGTTGTGATCAACAGTATCAAAAGCTTTACTAAGATCCAAGAAGACTGCTCCAGTTACCTTCTTAGCATCTATAGCAGAGATCCAGTCATTGGTTACTTTTGCTAAAGCAGAGATTGTGCTGTGATTTGCCCAGAAGCCAGACTGAGTTGGGTTAATGAGAGAGAAGGTTTCCAAGTGAGATTTTAACTGATTGTGGATCAGTTTTTCAAAACTTTAGAGAGGATAGGCAAGATGGAGATAGGCCTGTAGTTATTCACATCGCAAGGGTCACCAGATTTGAACAGAGGGAGGATGTGTGCTGATTTCCAGCAGGACGGCACAATAGCAGATGTAATGGAGAGGTTGAAGATATGAAGAATGGGGTCAGTGAGATGGGCATATCCTATCATTAGGAAGAAAGGGTTCCAGGCCATCATCCCCAGCACTTTTTTTGATATCT
Source organism: Neoceratodus forsteri (assembly GCA_016271365.2). Lineage (NCBI taxonomy): Eukaryota > Metazoa > Chordata > Ceratodontiformes > Ceratodontidae > Neoceratodus > Neoceratodus forsteri. The sequence continues at coordinate 1,373,952,716 of CM057456.1, forward strand.
AAATTAAGGACAGCATCTTCAACTTCTTTAAAATTTATCTCACGCAGTTGAAATGGGTTAGGTGTGGAGCTAGGTATTGGTGGGGGATTAGGTAGGCTCATCGCAGTACCAACATAAGGTGAAGAGTCGAAAGCTAGTCCAGCCGTGGCAAAGTAAGAGTTAAGTTCGTCAAGGATTAAGGACTTATTTTCCACTATCTTTCCACTTGCGATTAACTTTGCTGAAATGGAAGCGGCAGTAGGCCGCCATTCAATAGATTTAATTGTCCTCCAAATTCTGTGTGGGTTACCTTTCACTTCTTCAAGAGTAGAGATATAGAAGTCAGCTTTGGCAGAATGGATATTTTTCACGCAGATATTCCTGACTGTTCTAAAAGCCTGCCAATCCGAAGATTTCTTTGAGTGTCTAGCTTTCGCCCAGAGCTTGTCACATGCTGTGAGGGCTGCCTTAAGATCTGGGGTGAACCAGGGGTTAGAGTTGTTTCGTACCCTAACTTTGATAAAGGGGGCATGCTTATTTACCAATCTAGTAAGATTGGCATTAAGGGTGGAGGCTGCCTCATTGACGTCTTTGGCAAGGTAAAGGTCTTGTGAACTGATCATGCCCAGGTCAGAAAGGAAGTCTGCTGCACTGAACTTGTGAAAGGACCATTTTGTTATAAAGATGGGCTGTATTCAGGCCTTGATTTGAGATCTTATGCAAACAACAATCCCATGGCCGCTCGTAACATTATGAAACACAGCTGAGTGTGATATTTTATGTGGGTGAGTAGTTAATACCACAACTAAGATAGAGCTGTTGGCAGTATTTAGGACATTGTTCCTTGTGGGTTCATTAACTACTTGCATAAGACCTAGCTCATCGCAAAGGGATTTAAGGCAATGAGATTTATGGGTAAGCCAATCCATATTTAGATCCCCTAAAAATATTGTTTCTGTTTTCGCATCTGAGAATAAGGATTTCAGAAGATTAAGGACTTCATCGCCACCAGACGGAGGCCTATAGCCACCTATGATAGAAATGCATTCTGAAGAGGGGAGATGAAGCTTTAATGAGACAATCTCAAATTCCTTAACTAAAGATTTGCAGCTGATATTAGTGACTGCATACTTGGATTTGGCGTATATAACCACACCTCCACCTCTAGAAGCCCTGTCCGCCCTAAATTGTTTGTATCCCAGAAGGGAGATTTGTTGGTCAGTATTAGTCTTTTTTAGCCAAGACTCAGTAATTATGATAAGGTCTGGGTTGGTATGTGGAGCCCAAGCTTGCAATTGTACAAGTTTTTTGGTCAGGCTTAGAATATTGACCATCATCATCTTAAGTCCTGTGGCCTCTGCAAAATCTGTAGGCGAGGTGAGTCGCAGAGGGGGGCCAGGTTTTAGCTCTACATTACCTGAGCAGAGAAGAAGCAGTAATAGCATTTTCTTTAGGGAGCTTTTTAGGAAGAAGACAGCTTTTTTCCTTTGGGATCGCCCATGACGTGTTGCACAGGGAGTAGTATCACTAAAGTTGCAGTTTGGAGTGATCATTGTGAGTGCTCGTATGGTCATAGGCGAAGGCGGTAGTAAGGGGAAGGTGGCATACCGGGGGGGGGAATAGGCTAAAAGGGGGGAGGTTGATAAAGTACAGTGAGCTGTTGCGACATAAGGAGTTGAGACAGTGTGATGCTGATCTGGGATATATTGAAATACTTCAGGGTGCACTGTATTGTTAGGCACTCTGTATACTAGGAACAATAATAGAGCAGTGAGGAAGGCCATAGTGGCAGGGAGTGTGGTCTAAAAATTGGTACTGATATGGTGTTTCTTTTCAGAGTAAGTAACAGACCCACCTACATAAAGTCAAAATTCCAAAGTAAGATTTCGACCAGAAGGGGAAAAAAAGAACAGGAACAGATCAGATTGGTGGCTAGCAGCTCAGATGTAGTTTGCACAAGGATCAGGCTTATTGGCCCCACTCAGTACCAATGTCTGAGCAAACAATAATACGCCAATGGAGCAGCAAATGAACTAGAAAGGGCGGAGCATAACTGTATTTAAAGGAGGCCTGGGAAGGGGTGGTGGGAGCGGGAGAAAAATTTGAGCAGTTACAAGTACAGCTGAGCAGTAAAGAGCCAGAGAAGTCTGAAAAAGTCTATGAGGAGAGCGCATCAATCGGAGCGAGGGTGGCGAGCGGGCTGACCAATCACTTTCTCCCAGGTCAGTGCCTCACCAATCGCAGGCGCCCAGGCATGCTGGCTCTCAAAAAGAAGTTTAGCGAAGATACCTTGGCTGGGATCCGTGCCCCGAGGCCCTTATGCCAGCAAGGGCTGCAGATTGGTGTCGGTGGTGGCGGCGGCTGCAGGAGCGGCTGTTTCTGGCTGCCTTTTCTCCGGTGCACCATCCAGGTGCAGAATGCTAGGAAAGAAGAAGAGCTGGATCAGTAATAAATGGGCAGCACATGAATTCAGGGGCGGGGATGTGGGGAGCTGATGGCAGAGCGTCAGTGGAGGGTGGAGGTGATGGTAGAGGGACAAAGAAATCGATTTAGAGAGGCAGGGCAGATGGAACAAAGAAATCGATTTAGAGAGGAAGGGCAGGCGAGACAAATTGAAAGGCTGAATAGGTAGTACAAGGAATCTGAGGGGGTTGTCTTGGGAGGAGAGGGAGGCAGCCGCCGTAAGCACAGCAAATGGATTTACTTCAAAGGGGTGGGGGTACAGAAGGTCGACGCCAGTAGAAGGAAGAAATCAAAGGAGAGCTCTGTAGACAGTAACAATAACATATAACTATAATTCGTGTGGGGGGAAACACAGTCTACGTTCGCTACTCTCACACTGCCTGGATTAACAAGCTATAGTTTAACACAAGGCTAAGCTAGGAACAAAAAACACAGTACACAACTTGCAGCCTTCACTTGATCATCACTGGCGGTTACGGGATTCAGGGCAGATTTTGATCGTTAAACAGGCTACAGTTTAAATTACAGTTTAAATAACAGGCTATGCTCAGAACAATAAACATTAGATTCCCCCTCCCTTATCTGTCCATGCATTCACCCATTAACTTCTATATTATCTACCTCATAAACCCCTAACCATTACTTTTTTTCCCACATTTGATCTGGTGCCCAATACCACTGTTTACTTGCCTTGTATATATGTGTACATTATCGCATTTGTTCATTCTTTGTTGTTTATTCTTAATAAGTCTTTGTTACTGTACTTATTCTATATTTGTATATTTGTGAGTTTAAACCATTTTGTTGTTTATGACCAATCAGGTCCATCTTGTAAATGAGCTATGCTCAATGATGTTCGCCTGAATAAATAAAGATTTTGATTGATTGATTGATTGATTGATAAACACAGTGCAACACTTGTAACCTTTGCTTATTCGGCACTGGCGGTTTCGGGATTCAGGACAAAATTTGAGCAGTTTCAAGTACAGCTGAGCAGCAAAGAGCCAGAGAAGACTGAATAAGTCTATGGGGAGAGCACACCAATCAGAGCGAGGGTGGCGAGCGGGTGGACCAATCACTGTCCCCCTAGGTCAGCGCTGCACCAGTCGCAGGCGCCCAGGTGTGCTGGCTCTCAAAAAGAAGTTTAGCGAAGATACCTTGGCTGGGATCCATGCCCCGAGGCCCTTATGCCAGCAAGGGCTGCAGATTGGTGTCGGTGGCGGCAGTGGCCGCAGGAGCGGCTGTTTCTGGCCACCTTTTCCCACTGCTAGGTGTGTATTAAAATGCAGATGGCAGCAATTTGAAGGGTGAATGAGTTATTGTTGGTTTTTGTTCAGCAGGGAAGGATGGAGGAGATGGTGGGACAGGGGGAATTAATTAGGGCAGAAGCAGGGGCGGTGGTGGGGAGAGAATTGTAGTGCAGTAAAATACAGCACAGGATCAGAGACAACTGCAGGGGTGCATAGTGAATTCATGGAGAGAAGATCCGAGTGAATGGCAGGAAGAAGAAGTGTGAATGGTAATGGGAAGAGAGACCCATAGTTTGGGGAAGTGGAAAGAAAAGAGAAGGCAGTCAGCAAGATATTTTACAGAGGGAAGCATGAGACAGTGGGCTGGAGTTGCAAATAGAGTGGGATTTAGAACAAGGAAACTGAGGAAGGAGGGAGGAAAGGTAAGGGGAGGGACCCAAGCTAGAATCTGGATATTAAAGTAGTACAAGAGGGAGGTATGTGACATCAATGGAGGAAAAGGAGAGGGAGGAATGAAGGGAGCAGTGGTGGGTTCTGAGGGGCAGCACTGAAAGGCAAAGCATCAAGGAGTGAAATAATCCAGTCTGACTAGGGTGCATTTGGGAGCAGCACTGATAGAGAGAATCATCTTTGAGATGGTCTCCCTGCTGGCAGGAGGTAGGATATTTGCTTTATTCCAGTAAAATGCACCAGTTTGGGGTGAAGTTTCTGGTGGATGGTATTCACATGAACAAGTGATACAAGTTATACAAGTAAGTGTATACAAATTCCTATTTTCTGTGAATGAGCTGCATACACTACAGTATCATGTATATTTATTTATTTGTTTATTACACACAAGACCCTTTAGGCTGATCCTATTTTCAAAGGTTCTAGGGACATATAAGACAGAGAAGCAGTAAAAAGGAGATACAACATATCTGCAAATGCCTTGTGGTTGCAGTAAAGAGCAATTTCGCTCCATGTCTGTGTATTATTTATGTGATGAAGCATGAGTGACTACAAATGTAACAGTTCGACACCGGATCTTTACATGAAAACAGAGGTAAACTGTGAAAAAGATCACTTTCAATAGGCATTATGCAAGTACTGCATGGCTGTGGTGTATCAGAAAAGGTGTTTTTCTATAAAGACATCATTTTAATGTAAAAAACACACAAAGCACCAATCCCTGTCTGACATTTTTTGGGCATGAGCCCTTTATCAAAGACTGGGGAACAAACATCGCAGACCATTAAAATACACTCATAATTGGTGTCATATGTATACCACCACCCAATGGTAAAATGAAACAAATTAAAAGAACTACCCCTTTCCACCTTAACTTTATCAGCCCTCAATTGGGCATTCCATTGATTAAGGGAAACGCTTGTTAGAATCATATCATACTGCGTGGTTGGAACTGACATCTGTTTCCTACACTGTGCAGTGTTGATAAATGTCTAAACAAAACACATGTACCGTTCTGCAGCTCCACACAAACGGCAGCTTCCTTCTCTTTCCAGCAGCCGCATGGAGTGCTCCTCTACCTCACTTGGCCACGTTCAAAAACAGCCCACAATAAATCAATAAACAACTTGGGACTGCAAAATTGAGTGATTTGCTCCCTGACTTACAAGGCTGCAACATAAAATTGCCATACAGCAAGGGATTACCAAACAAAAATGGAAGAGCCAAAGAGGAAAATAAATCATCTGGGCACAATAAACAAAATGGGGCCAGGGACACAAAACAAAAGGCAAATAAATACTAGAGAACAAAAGGTGACAGAGAGAGACAACATGATCTGGGTGCAGACTATATAGTACACAGTTTGAGAGACCAACTACATAAATAAATAAAACAAAGCACCACAAGCAAAATGGACTGCAGCAAACAAATACAAAATTCTCCCAGCAAGTTTGTCACTCACCACAGAAAACTTCCCACCGCTTTCAGTGGGGAAGAAGCTCAGCAGCGTGGCAATTGCCATTTTGGACCTTGTCTTGTGAAGCAGCCAGGCAGCCTTGGGACACAAAACATCCATCTTGTGACCATCAAAACAACAAGACAGGAAGTGACCGATAACCCCCCTGCTGGCAGCCATCTTGCTACAGTCAAGGAATACAGTAACTGTATGTCAAGGTTCAGCAGCCATCTTGTGAAGGGCACTAAAATGACCTCACTCCATAGAAATCAATGGCAAACCTATTGAAATGAATGGACACTGCAACAAATAGCAGATGTTTGCAACTAAACCTTTATTTCAATAACAGACAACACTGAATTGAGTAGGAATTGTTTATTACAATGTCATTTGATGAACGTTGCTTACAAATAATTGTACTTCTGTCTACAAAAATATTTTCTTCTCAGCACTTCATCTACTCCACCACGTCCCATCTCCTGAATGATGGCAACTCCTTCTCATCCTTACAACCTTCGTTCGGTGAAATGAAGCTCATCACCAACCACGATGTCTTAAGATGATGCAGATATGGGTGCCGGAGCATCTGGAGTTCTACCTTCACCCACCTCAAGGGCATGGGACTACAAAATAGAAACCATCTTGCATGACATCCATTCTTCCATCACAGCTCAAGTAGCACCAACTATGCAAGTCATTCAAGATGACCTTATCTACAATAAAAGTATTTCACCTCAGTCCATGGTCCATACCAGTCTACAGCCAGTACCCTTCTCACCCTTGCCTCACGAAGATGCTGTCAACTGGCTCGAGCAGTTCCAAGCCTGGATTTCTTTACATGAGTGGACTGATCATTTGCGTATTTTCAATGCCTTGTGCTTGTTTCTGAGAAGGACTGCCATTTCCTGGTTCAGTGCACTTCCAGAACAAGTCAAAGGAGATACTGCCACTCTGTATGCCACCATCAAAGACCATTTTGTCCAAGCACATCCACCCTGGGTATTGGAACAACAGCTGTGGGAATGTACCATGCAACCCTCTGAATCTCTAGAAGCCTTCATAGTGGACACTGAGTCTCACCACAAACATCTGCAGAAATCTGAGAAAGAGCAAATCACAACCTTTGTCAGGGGGCTGCTTCCTAAACTCTGTCTTTATGTAATCCAACAGAAACCAACAACCTGGATCGACACAATCCAAGCTGCTTGACTTGCACAGGAGTCCATATCAATATCCCAGGCTATCTCTGCACAAGTGCCTCAGTTGTCACAGCCACACTCGCAACATGTATCCAGCAGCAGCAATCAATGATAGAGACACTCACCACAACTGTCAATAGTCTGCACTGCAGCTCAACTGCTTGTTCTGCTACCTCTGTCAATGCTCGTCAGCCATTTCGTCAGTGACCTGATCCACCTCCACCTTCACGAGAGCCTATGACCTGCCAGTGGTGTGGATTCAGAAGGCACACTGCTGCTGTCTGCCGAAAGCTGAAGTACCACAACAGAAATCAAGGGAACCAAAGGCACCCACCACTGCACAATCAGCAAGATAACTGCAACTACTCCCAGGATTGGGGGAACACAGCAACTGACCACCCATCTGACTGTCACAATTCAAACAAACCACCTCCTCTAACTGCTAACTCTGGCACACTCCCACTTCCAGGGGCAGAGGTACCTGTCACCAGATCACCTCTCCTAGCAAACTATGTGCCTGTAACCATCGAAGATTGGTCCACACATGCCTTGGTCTACACTGGAGCAGAATCTTAGTTATCAACAACAGTATTCTGTACAACCAAACTATTCGTCAAGTACCTAATGTTTCTCCAGCTGACCTAAAGTACATTATCACAGCAAGTACAGCTACAGTACCTATCACAGGCGTGGTCCATCTCAAGCTGCACTTTGGCTCACAACAAGCTACTGTAAAGTCCTACCTAGTGCCTGATCCACAACGTGCAGTGATTCTTGGCCTGGACTTCCTTAAAGCTCACAAAGCCACCCTGGACTTTTCATCAAACAAACTGTCACTAGACCCTCAGAGGCAACTCGCAGTTACAGGCTCAGTCACTGTGCTTCCTCAATCAGAGATGGTTTTGATTGCCAAGATTCAAGGTGAACCACTTCCACAAGGTTTTCTTTTCATCATCATGGGATCCCCCACTCTGCATTCATCAGGTCTTCTCCCAGGAAACACCTTGTCTGCAGTGCATAGTGGCATAGTCTTCCAAAAATGCGGCAAGTTCATGGATGAGCCAGTAGTCATCTCAAAGGGTGCCAACATTGGAAAGTTTGTCTGCTTTTCTAAAGGGGATCAGCTTCAGCTCATGCAAAAATCTCAGTCTGGTTCCACCAACTCCACTCCTGTCAGTACTATCACAACCACTCCAGCTTCAACAGAGTTACCCCTCAGTCAGAGACTGTCCTTTTCAAAACTTCCAACATCGCCAACAGAAAAGCAACAACTTTTGACATTCCTGAAGAATTACCTGGATGTCTTTGTAGGTTCAGATAACAAGCTCAGATGCTGTGATTTCCTGCAACACACTATTGAAGTGCAGCCCAACCAGAAACCAATCTGTTAGTGAGCCAACAAAGTGGGACACAAACAGAAACAAGTCCTAGAGGACATAATCAAAGTCATGCTGGACCAAGACATTGTTGAAGAGTCTACAAGTCCCTGGGAGGCACCTTGCCTGCTGGTGGTAAAAAAGGACAATGGGTATCACTTTGTGATGGACTACAGAAAACTCAATGCCTACACAATGCAGGATGCTCATCCCTTACCTATGACCAAAGATGCCTTACAGAATCTTGGTGTGGCCAGTCCTGCTTACTTCACCCCTCTAGACCTTAAGAGTGGGTTCTACCAAGTTTCCACTGATCCAGCTTCTCATCCATACACAGCATGGCACTGCCACTTGGGACTTTTTCAATTCAAACATCTGACTGTGGGACTTCGGAATAGTCCAGCCACATTCCAACGTGTTATAGAAGCCGTACTATGTGGGTTGTCTTAGAAATCTTGCCTAATCTACCTGGACGATGTTACTGTGTTCTGCAGAACTTTGACAGAGTACCTCCAACATCTCAAAGAAGTGCTTGAACATCTCAGACAAGCCAATCTTAAGCTTCACCCAGAAAACTGTTGTTTTGCACAGAATTAAATTCACTACCTGGAACATGTTGTTATAGTAGTTCTGAAGGCATCTTTCCAGATCCAGACAAGCTCTCAGCAGTCAAAGACTATCCAGAACCTAACAATCTCAAAGACCTTTGAGCTTTCCTGGGCGTGTCTGGCTACTACTGAAAGTTCATTTGCAACTATGCCAAAATTGCAGCTCCACTGAACATCCTTACCAAAAAGGCATGTGACTATACATGGGCTTCCAAATGCAAAAAGGCCTTTGAAACCTTGAAAGAAAAAGTAATATCTTCTCCAGTACTGGCCTACCCAAGGTTTGACCAACCCTTCAGTTTGTACTCAGATGCTAGTTCCTTTACAGTGGGCTCCGAGCTATGTCAAATTCAAGATGGAATAGAATGAGTTGTTTCCGATGTCGGGCACTCCCTTTCCTCAGCTGAGCAGAACTATGGCATCACAGAAAAAGAATGTCTAGCCATGGTATTTGCTGTAAAGAAATATGACCATTACCTTTGCTACTTCTGCTTTACAACTATCGTTGATCACTCTGCCCTCCAATGGTTATTCAAAATGAAGGAGCCAGTAGGCAAGTTCACCCGCTGGATTGCCCTGCTGCAATCCTACAGCTTTGAAATTCAGTACAGACCAAGTTGAGTTCACTCAAATGCTGATGATGTAAGCCAGAGATGATATTCCTCTGCATCATCCACAACAGATGTAGAATCATGCTTACAAGTTGTTCCCTCTCACGCAACAGATGTGCTTGCTGTGGACACTCCTACAGCACCTCAAGTTGCTTTGCTGCTGTCTCCCAAAGAAGGTAGTGTTCCTGTCCAGAGAGATTGCCACTGAACAGAATTGACCAGATCAGCTCTTTTGGACTGTGGACAGACTGTGCAGGCCTGGAAACCTTTTAATACTGCTAAACATTAACTTTGATATGGTTTTAAATGAGGTTTCATTATATGTTTAAATTTACCGCTGTTGTTATTTATGTTCAGCTCCCAGCGCCTCTGGGATTGGGCACCTTATAAATAAAATTGCCTTGTCTTGCCTGCCTGCAGTCTCAGAAAGCATTGTCACAAGAGAAATGTGATGAGTTTGCTCAGTTCTTTGTGGATACGGTGCCGGCATCAGGTCCGAGATCTGTGCAGCTCGCTCTAATGGGGATGGCAGTGATCGGTGGGAGGTTCCAGTTCCATGATTGTCTGGTCTGACTTCAGCTGGCCGGCAATTGAGGATGTCATGGGGCTCATCCAGAGTATGCAGCCAACCTGCTGCAGTTTGGACCTGGGCTCAACACGCCTCCTTGTAGGGTGCGTTGAGGTTATTGGCCCGGTCTTAGCTGAGATTGTCTTGTGTTCATTAGAGTCAAGTGTGTTTCTGGACACCCTGAAGGAGGCAGTGGTGACATCCCTCCTTAAGAAACCCTCTCTCGACCCAGACTATCTCACTAACTACAGACCCGTCTCTAACCTTCCCTTTGTGGGTAAGGTTATTGAGAAGGTGGTCACACTGCAGCTGAAGGAACACCTTACCATCCATGACATCTACAATTCTTTCCGGTCTGGATTTTGGAAAAGACATAGTACTGATACAGCCCTTGTTCAGATCCTCAGTGATCTCCTTGTAGTGAGAGATCGGAAGAGCCATTCCATTCTGGTCCATCTTGACCTCTCCATGGCATTTGACACCATGGACCATGGTGTGTTGCTAGAGCACCTGCGGCTGATCTGTGGACTGGCAGGTACAGTCCACAGACAGTTTCAATCTTTCCTCACTGGCAGGTTTCAGAGGGTTGTTTTGGGGATGTACTTCTCTGACAAGTTTTCCCTGTCATGTGGGGTGCTGCAGTGCTCAGTGTCATCACCCATGTTGTTCATGGTGTATATGCTGCCATTGGGAGACACTGTAAGGCTTTATGGGCTGAGTTTCTACTGCTATGCAGATGAGACTCAACTCTACATGTCCTTTGTGTCCTAATGAGGGGAGCTGTCTCGAGTTTTAACAACTGCCTTTCTGAGATTTAAGACTGGATGAGTGCTAACTGGCTGAAGTTGAACCTGGATGAGACTGAGGTTCTGGTTGTGGACCTGGGTCACTGGGTAGAGAGTCACTGACAGGACAGCCATCTGGGCATTGGCTTGGTTGCTGCCAGCTGATGACCTCTGAATGGGTGCAAGATCTGGGCATTATTCTTGACGAGGGACTGATGCTTAAATTCCAGGTGTCGTCCATGGTCAAAACTGCCATTTACCATTTGAGAAATATCACCTGGATCAAGCAGCTCGTTCTGTCCAAGGACCTTCCAACTCTGGTGCATGCCTTTGTGACCTCTCACCTTGATTAATATAATTTACTATACCTAGGGCTACTGAGGGTTGATATCCGCTGCTTGCAGCTAGTGCAGAATGCCGCAGCTAGGCTGTTAATTGGGCTACCTCAGGTTTGCCATGCCACACCTGTGCTAAGCGACCTGCACTGGCTGCCTATTCAGTGATGGATCACCTTCAAGATTGGCTTGCTGACCTAAAAGGCCCTTTATGGACAGTCTGAGCTGTCTGCAAGAACTTCTTCACCCCTACTGCCCCCTCCGCCCATTCCGCTCCACCAGTGAGGGATTTCTAGAGATTCCCAGACTTTGTTTGAAGACTTCTGGGACCCGAATATTTGAATTTGCGGCCTCCACCCTGTGGAATTCTACCTCGGTGGATAAGATTGTGGAGAGCTTCAAATCTGCTCTGAAAACATATTTGCACCATCTTGCTTTTTCTGATGTTGTGTAATTTTGATGCTGATATTTAATAATTTTTTATAGATTTTTACCTGTTGTTTTATTATTTACTTACTGTGCTAGCACTATGGTCCTTGTGTGAATAGCGCTATTTTATAAATAAAGTTGCTTGCTTGCTTACTTACTAACTTCTTCTACAGAAAGACACACAAATCCTCACTTACTGCAAGCAACCAAAGAGCTTCTCACCTCCTCTACTTCTGACCTCTCCCTGGCAACAGTCAAAACACAATAAAGAACTGATCTGCAATTCACAGACATAATCACATACGTAGAGTCTGGAACCTTACCGCAACAAAAGAAGCATCAATGGGATGTACTTTTCTTTGCTTCACAATACTTCCTCAATGATGGCGTGCTTTTCCACATTTGGAACAAGGAAGGTAGGGCCATTGCATGGATAGAACTCATGTACAGCTAGTTGTGCTAGTCTCCCTAATCAATCAAGTTCTTCTCTCCACTCATGCCTCTCCACTTTCTGAAGGTCATATGGGAATCCACAGCACTCTCAAAAAGATGAGGCTTCACTTCTGACACTTGGGATCATTTTGTTCCATTTGTGCAATTTGCTTACAACACAAACCCTTGTGTTGACAGTACAGAGTACACACCATTTTTCTTAGTCCCTGGACAGCACCCAAGAATGCCACTGGACAGGGATGTTCCAAAATCAGCTTCTCCCTTCAACATTCCAATGCTGTAACAGCTTGAACTTGCCAGACGTGCTGCCATCACCATGTTGGGAAATAGAAAATCTGCAATGCAGAAAATGTCAGCAACCAAATCGTATGAGCCTTCATTCTCCTTTAGGGACATTGTGTACTTGTACTGACCTGTCCTAGTTCCGGGCATCACCAAGTAACTGCTTTGCCCCTGGACTGGTCCCCTCTACATTGCAGAAAAGCTTCCTCCTGTGCACATTTGTCAATGCTGCAAGTCTGATGGAAAGCTGGTACACAATAAAGTCCACATCAATCACTTGAAACATGGGTACCTGAGTAACACCACTCCAGATGATCCCAGTCCACCTGACAATGAAGCTGCACTTGAGCCTGCCATTCATTCTGAAGCTGAGATCCCTTCAAAAAACTTGCAACCAGTTTCTACAGCTCTTCCCACTCCTGACACTCTCCAGTTGGATTCTGTTTTGCCTGATTTGCCAGAAGACCTTCCTTGGACTTCTTCTTCTCAGATTTCTTCTTCTTCTTCTCAGGACTCTCTCGTACACACACTGGTGTACAAGATCGAGAAGATCTTAAGAAAGAAGTACACAAATGGATCCTACACTTACTGAGTAAAGTGGGGTGGATTTGATAGTGCACAGAACTCCTAGATCACTTTTAACGACCTGATCCCATCCTATTAGGAACTGGTGCCTCCATTCCCACTGACTGGAAAAGTCAATGGAAGACTTGAACTTTTGGGTAACTGGACTCAGTGGTGGTACTCACACTCCTTTTGCAGAAAATTCTTGAGTTCTTTGTAAATATTGTTCTGCATCTGTCAGTACAGTGTTAACTTGTATTTTGGGTATCCTCCAGCTGCTATCCTTCCCTTCCTTCCTTCCCTTTTCCCTTCCCTGCACTGTAGCACTTGTCGCCCTGACCAAGCTTCAAGTTACTATGGTGTTTCCCTCTCCTCTGGTGCTACTCTGACTGGTCCCTAGTGTAGTCCAGATCCTTTCCTTCCCCTCTTCCTGCAGTGGAGTATTGTTTTGGGGAAAAAAAACAGTTTTTTCTTAAAATTGGTAAAATGTTCTTACTATGCTTACAAATGTTTTGTTAAAAATGTCTTATTGTACTGTTAATATGTTATAGTTGTTCGAGTGGTGCTCACACTCACTGTCCCAGTGGTGTGGAATACAGTTTAAGCATGGGGCTAATCTAGCTGCCACCCCTTTAACAGTGTAGGACAATATAGCAATTACAGGCTCATTATGCTTATTCTATATGCTAATTACAGCCTAGCAGGGGCTAGAGACCCCTTTAGTCTTGCAGTCAGTTAGTCAGAGTCTGAATTTCTTGTAGAGAAGATGTGCTTTCTGTTTGATGTCTCTGAATAAACCATTGATGCACCTATTTTCTCATCCAACTCAGTTTGTTTGGTACCAGCAAGGGGTCCTCACCAGCAGCAACTGATGGGTCCGGCAGACCAGAGAGAAGGTAAGGGTCTTTAGTGGCTGACCAACACCAAACGCCACATTATTATCAGGTAGACATACATAAAGCACATGGTTGATTTGCAAACTTCCAAAAACTCCTCTTTGAATACAGTGCAGAACATTTCATGACCAGAAATTGCTTGTATTGTACCGTGTACCCTTTTTGCCCTTTCATCTTTAGCTATGTTGTATTTATGTCTCACTTGTATAATATTTACTGGATGCTTGTGAAAATGGGCAAGGTTTGCTCACATGCCTTTTCCAGTAAAAAAATAAATAAAAATGAAATGAAATGAAAAAAAATATGTGCATGTTGCATTTCTGTAGGAAACAGAGCCTCAGAAGTAATAGACCATCTACAGTATACACCACTAGGTGGCAGAGATATACAAATTCCTATTTCCTGTGAAGGAACTATGTACAGTACAATATATATGCCGCATGGTTTCATGAGTAAAAAGCAGTATCTCTCCATGTTGTGTGTCTGTGTATTATTAATGTGATGTAGCTTGAGTACTAGCATAAAAGTACAATATTGGACTTTTACTTGAAGGATGTAAACTGTTACTGAAAAAAAGTATTGTGTGGCTATACAGAGTTTTGTATTGAAACAGAACTTTCAGTACACATAAGGCAAATTGTGGCCACCCATGAAGGTAAGTGGTAGGTCTGTATCAGTCACCATCCTGGGCTTGGGGTGGTAATTCATATGAGGACCAAGGGGGGGATCCACTATACTACCCAGGATACAGATATATATAATTATGCCTATGGGGTTTATGTGAGGGAAGGGGGTACACAACATTACCAGGGATACACAAATATTACTGTACCTATGGGGATTGGTTGAGGCAGGGGCATCCACTAGACTACTAGGTATGCAAATATATTATTATGCTCATGGTGATTGGGTGAGGGAGGGGTCCACTATATTGCCAGAGTTACAAAATATAGAATAAAGGATGGGGTGGTGAATGTAATGAGAAATTTACACAAACTTGAGGTGTTAGATGCTACATAAACCCCCAAGACTGAAGCTTGAGGAGTTTGCGAAAGCATCTAACACTGAGGGTGTGTGTAAACTTCAAGTATAAACACCACCCCGTATTTTAGTTTATATAATTGCTGGGTTTTCCTTTTTCACTACCGGAATTATATAAAATAAAAAAAAAGTTCCTCTGTGGCCGTGGCCCAGTTAGGTTTGAGCATGTTGGCCGCAGTCATGTTTATTTATTTATTTTAAAGTTTTTGCATTGATTTATTTCAGTCAGCAGCCGAAATGTAAGTTTTTTTTGTATTTGATGGTACCTGATTTTTTTTTCTCATTCACTTACCGCTGAGTCCGAGTGGCAGTTCAGTGTCCGGGGGATGACAAAGGGTGCCAGCGGTTCAAATGGAAGATATGCAGTTGGCACATGTGTGGACCAAGGGAAACTGTGCACGTATTTGCTGTAATAAACAAACTGTTATTACTGCAAATTATGCCACAGTTTCCATATAGGAAAAAGGAAGACCCAGTTATTATCATATTATTATGCTTATAGGGATTGGGTGAGAGAGGAGGCTTCAAGACTGCCAGGGATACAAATACAGCATATTATTATGCCTATGGGGATTGGGTGAGTGAGAGGGACCACTAGACTACTAGTGTTACAAATGTATTATTATGACTGTGGTACTGGGTGAGGGAGAAGGCCAGTAAACTACCGGATCCAGAAGCAAATGGTTTGATACATTTTATTGGACCAACTTTGATCTTACAAAAAGAACAAAGTGCCTAAGCTTTTGGACCAACCAAGTCCTTCCTTGGAAGCTTATGACAGTTATTTAGAAAATCCCATACTATTAACACCCATATCATACATAAAAACCCCAGAAAGAATTCTCATTGGTTTAAAATACACATTTAAACCATAAGGTCAAAACTTTATTTTTTGACAGGATCAAAAGCAGTTTAAATCAGAGGAATCACATTTCACCAGTTTATTTTAAACTAAGTAACCTTTGAAGATCAAATGTCACCAAAATGTGATAAGGACTCTTCAAGCAGAAAGCTCCATTAACATAAATTATGAATGTCTCAGTGTGCTTTGTGAATGCAGTCTAATGAAAAGCAAGAACTTTAGATTCAATACTAACTTAAGAACATGTTAAAATGTGATATTAATGTATGTTAAAACAAGCAAAAAATATATAACGGAAATTTTTTATATATGGCATAGAGTGGGTTTAAAGTAGAGTTTCCCTGGTGTGAGCAACTGTTTATACAGTATACAACCTATCTGGAGACATTTTTTCCAATTATACATTCAGCTAGTTGCTATATTCTGTAAACCTTAAGATCTTCAGTGCTGTAACATGATATTATACAAGATAATATCAATTGTCAGTATAAGAGCCAAATTAAAAAAACAAACCTGTCTAAGAAAATTAGACCATGCATCCTAATATGTTAAGGGTTCCCTATGTACCAATCACTATAATATAACCCAATGGAATTCAACCTGTCAGAGACCCCCACATAAATGGAATCATGCATCCCAATATGTACAGAGTTCAAAAATGTGACAGTATATATCAAACTACTATGGGTGGGATTCACAAAACAGTTGCGCTCTGCGCATCTCGGCTGCCCCAGTGCAAATGAGATGTGCTGAGCCCAAACTGTGGTATTCACAGAAGATGCACCAGAGGATGCTCCTGGTGCACCTCCTCTGTGACTACCACAGTTGCACCCAACCAGAGATGGGCCGGCGCAACCTCCTGGCTGGGCTGGGAAACTAATGAGGCAGCGCATCTCCAGATGTGCTGCACCTAAGGTTGGGATTCACAGCCTGAGACATGCAAATGGGGCCATTAGGCATGCAAGGTACAATGGGGCCATTAGCATGTCACTATGGCCCCATTAGCATGCAGCTTGCAGGGATGCACCAAGCAGAATGCGCCAGGCACCCTACAAGGGCTGTGAGCTGCACACATATTCCCTGATAGTCCTGTGGTACCCCCCCACCTTTCCCTGACCCAATTGCATCTTCATTTTCAAACTCCAAAGTATCCCTGGTGGTTCAGTGGTCCCCCCCTGCCAGAATACCTGATGTAACTTAACAAACCCTCAGTAACAGCCCTGGTAGTCCAGTGCAACATCCCTCCCTGCTCCTATTCCCAGTAATAGGACATTACAAGTGGCAGAATCCCTGGTAGGCAAGTAGAACATCCATCCCTGGCCCGACCCTATTCCAACACCAAAGGACATCCTGAAGTCTCCCTCATGGTCCAGTGGATGCCCCTCCCACTCAGGCATCCCCACCCCACCCTGCTCCCCCATCCCAGCATGTTCCAAACATTGGCGGGTAGCTCAACCCACCCATAAGGTCACTATGGTTATTTATCAACAGAGTGTCCGGTGAATGACAGCATTGTATCCTGAGTTTATTAGACCCTTGTCGACGATGGCTTGCAGTGTGTACCTGTAAGCTGGCATTTTACACCTGTGAATGACACAGGTTGGCTCATACAAAGTTGTGAATGATTAGCCATAGCACACTGCAAGCTCATTGGTCGACAGGGTCTACCAGTGGTCTTCCAGGAGTGCAGTAGCTGTCATTCACTGACAGCTCTGTCGGCATGCAGCCGTGGCAGCTTGCTGGTGGGTTGAGCTGCCTGCTGACATTTGGAACATGCTGGGACAGGAAGAGTGAGGTGGTGGGGTGCCTGAGTGGGTGGGGGGCTTGCTGGACCACCACAGAGACTTCAGGATGTTCTCTGGTTTTGCGATCGGGTTGGCCCAGAGGGGGGGGGTTCTACTTGCCTACCAGGGATTCTGTTTCTTGTAATGTCCTGTTACCAGAGATATGGGTAGGAAGGGGCTGCACTGGACCACTGTGGCTGTTACATTGGGATATGCTATCATATCATGGATTCAGGCAGGGGGGATCACTGGACCACCAGGGATACTTTGGTGTTTGCAAATCAGGATGCGATCAGTTCAGGGAAGGGTTGGGGGTTCCACTTGACTACCAGGGATGCCTGGTGATACTTGCACCACTTCGGGGATATGGGCAGGGAGGGGGCGGGGGGATATTGGGCTGCCAGGGTAGGCAGGATGCCATTCTGCTGTCTGCAGTATGGCAGCCTGCTTGTGGGAAGACTCACACTTAAGTCTACTTCTTGTAGATTTAACTTTTGGAGGTGCATCTTAGGACTTGCTCCTGAGATGCACCTCTAAGGAGGATTGTGAATAGGTCTGTGCCTCACATGCTTGGGCATGTCCCCCTGCACAAACCCTCTGGATGTGTCACATAGCATTATGGGTGATGTGTGGCGCATTACTGCCCTTACAGAATCACGATTGGGTGCAAGTCTGGGATGTGCCAGTGCATCTTGGATGAGCAGTGTGCATCTCTCTTACGAATCCCACCCAATATGTACAGTAACAGTCTAAGGAATCTGAATAAAACCACAATGGAAATAAACCCCTCCCCTGGGGAAGATAGTTAGTTAGTTAGGAGGAAGTAAATGTTCACTATGGATGTGAGCCAAGAGTCCTAACACACCATCATTTACACCAATCCCTACAATATTTACCCAATTGGAATTAAACCTATCAAGGACCCCCAAGTGAGTAAGAGCATGCATCCTAATATGTTCAATCAATCAATCAATCAATCAATCAATCAATATCTTTATTTATCCAGGTGAATGTCATTGAGCAGTGCTCATTTGCAAGATGGACCTGGTTAGATCAGGGTCAGTTACATAAAACATGGTGCAATGCAGTGAACAAAATGCAATGTACATAATAGATAAGGTTATACAAGTCAATAAAGATACCAACATGTGAGACTCATGTGAAAAGTCATGATGCATTAACATAATTTCACATATATACATTTTTACAAATATGTAAATTCATAGGAGGAATTTTGAATTATGGGCATGGAGGGAATGTAGGTGGTGACTAACATACATAATTGTGTAGGGGGATTTGTCAGATGGGAAAGGAAGTAGTCAACGAATGATCTAGGTAGATGGTGGGTGGTGGGGCTTCAGAAGGGAGACAGGAGAGATGGGAGAGGGGAAGGGAGGAAGTGGATGGCAGGGAGGGAGGAGGGTGAGAAAAGACAGTGATGGAGTAAAGAGATATAGGAGAAGGATGGACAAAAAACAAATTATTATAGTGGGTAAACTAAGATAATAAGGTAGGCTTGCAGAACATGTGGAGAGTTAGAGGAAGGGACTTGGGTATGAAAGAGAGAGGGGAATGATTCACCCTAGTGCTGTCGAAAACAGTTGCATTGCTCCTTAATAAGCTTTGAGTAAAGGGTTTTGACGGAAGTAATGGATATAGGTATACTCAGTTTTAGTATTTTCTGCAATTTGTTCCATAGGGAGGGCAACACAAAACTAATAGTTGTCCTTCCAAAGTGAGAATTGACTTGGGCACTTTGAGCAGGATGGAAGATTAGCTTCTTAGGGCATATTTACTTATAGTGATTTGTGTGAAGCAGTCCGAGACATATTGTGGTAATTGCTCGGATATAGCTCTGAATATCCATAATGCCGCATTTCTGTCCCTTCTGAATTGAAGTGAAATCCATCCAACTGCTGCATATATAGAGCAATGATGGGTGTCATATGGTAGTCCTGTGATAAACCTCAGTGCCCTGTGATAGGGTGTATCCAATTTACCCAAGTAAGAGGCAGGGCAATGACTGTATAAGAAATCAGCATAGTTGATTACAAAAATAAATGTGGCCTGGACCGCCTTAGCTTAGCGTTACTTGTGAGAATGTGTTTGATTTTAAAGTAAAGACCAAGTCTCCGACAAAGTTTTTTTAGTAGGTCTTCCATATGTTCAATGAAGGAAAGCCTATTGTCAAGCCAGACTCCCAGATATGAATTTTTATACAAATTCAAGGTTTTCACCGAGGATAGTGGATGTATGTGGGAGGGTACTTTAGACTGGATGTCCCGCATGCGTGTGAAGACAGAAAAACATTGCATTTGTTTTCTTTGCATTGAGCAGGATTTTTTTGTTCAGGAGGTGATGTTGGAGTAGATTGAACTCTGTTTGTAAGTCTTTGCAGGCTGCCTCTGGAGAAGGGTGGCTGACATAGAGTACCGTATCATCGGCTAATAGGTGTACAGTGGCCTTGGTGATGTTATTATCGATGTTGTTGACATAGATGGTGAATAGAATAGGACCGAGGATAGATCCCTGGGGTACGCCTCTTTGCAGTGGTTTAAGGGGGGGACAAATCGCCTTCAGCCTTAACCTGCTGGAGCTGTCCAGCAAGGTAGTTGTTGAACCATCGCAAGGACAGTGAGTCCAGCTCTATAAATTTCAGGGATGAGAGAAGCAGATCGTGGTCAACTGTGTCGAATGCCTTACTTAGATCCAGGAACACAGCACAGATACAATTTCTGTTATCCAATTCTGATTGCCAATCATTGGTTACTTTTGCTAGGGCTGTAATGGTGCTATGTTTGGCTCTGAATCCAGATTGCACAGGGTTTAGGAGATCAGCTGATTCTAGGTAGGCTCTCAGTTGTGTACTTACAATCTTTTCCAGCAGTTTAGATAGTACAGGGAGGATAGAGATTGGTCTGTAGTTGTTGAGGTCACAAGGGTCTCCTGATTTAAATAGCAGAATGACCTGTGCAGTTTTCCAAATTGAAGGGATTGTTCTTAGTAGTAATGAAAGGTTAAATAAATGTGTTATCGGTACCGCTAACACATGAACGGCAACCTTCAGAAAGTAGGGGTTGAAGGAGTCCACCCCTGCACTTTTCTTGGTGTCTAGAGTTAAAAAAAGTGACAACATATAATCAAACTGCTATATGTAAAAGCAACAGTCTAAGGAATCTGAATAAAAACCTAAACTACCAGTGTAACAAATGTATTATTATGTCTGTGGGGATTTGGTGAGGGAGGTGGGTCAGACTACCAGTGTTGCAAATATATTATGTCTATTGAATTAGGTGAGGGAGTGGGTCACTAAACTAACAAGGATACAAATATGGTATAATGCCTACGGGGCTCCAGTGAGGGAAGGGCACTAGGCTACCAAGAAAACAAATACATTATTATGTCTATGGGACTGGGTAAAGGATGGGGACATCAGACTATTAAGGAATGAAATACATACATAGACTGCATTATGATGGGAATCAGGTGACAGAGGGTTGCACCGTACTGACAGCTGGGTGCATTGCTGCTATTCTGCCTGCATATTGCTTCCACACACTTCATGACACAGAGGTGTGGTACAGACCTGTTAATGGTCCCGTAATAAATGCTAATGTGCAGTTAGTAACCTGCGTGCATTATGGGGTCATTAACATGGCAATGTTTGTATATGTCAGTGTGAAGAAAAGGTGCAAACCAATTTGGGATGTGCTGCTGCTCATTTTGCACCTGCACTGCCTTATTCTGCATATTGGCCACATACACCTTTGTGACCATCAGGTGGCATGTGTTGCACATTGGCACCTGTTAGTGTCTTGCATTGTGCTATGCTTACAGTGCCATATCGATACGTACATTCTACACTTAGTATGTGAGCAATTTGTGTTACAATATATCTATCCTCAGCACGTTTTTTATCACTTTGTACTAATGTTTTGTGCATGGTACAATTCGTGTATGACTGACTATCCAGCCCAAAGATTATGTAATAGGGCAGGACCCTGAGCGCCTATCAATACAGACCTCTACCAGCTCTGCTCTCCAGATAAGGTTCTTCCTCTACAGCCTTTGCAGGAAAATCAGGCTCTTCTCGGCCTCAGCATCTTATATTTTTTATATGTACAATTACCGTGTCTCTTTTGGTTATAGGAGTGCATTTCTGAGTTCTTTCGGTGAGAAAATTGCAAAGTGAAACTGAGCACTTGTGGCTCGCAAAGGACTTGAGGAGAAACTTTTGTAACCATAAGAGACACAGGAACTGTATATATATATATATATATATATATATATATATATATATATACACACATATATAAACGTATTATAAGTCACGTTGAACATTTCTGTTTTTAAACCTGAAGCTAGAATTTAAAATAATTTTTTTTTACTTTGTTGAAAATTAAAGAACCCCCGGGTGAGAAATGGATGATGTCAACTGAACACTGAACTGCGGAATTTTAGAACTGTTTTCATGAGACAGCACCTTGTGGTTATAAGAGTATCTGGAATATTTAGAAATAAACAATCCTGACTGGCTAAGAATGATGTAATGATTTGTAATGCTGGTGGTGCCTCCTCACAACTCTAGGAGGTGGACTCACTTAAGAGCCTTTGTTTGTTTGATCTAGCCATCAGCTAGAAACTCACTCAATATCCCATCCCAGGGCCTGCAACAGTAATCATAGTATTCATACAGAATTGCTTGCATGCAATAATTACTCAATAAGTTTCTAGCTGCAGTTTATCAATGACTGAATCTTCCTCTGTTTCTGTCATCAGTTGCAATGTTACTGTTGCGACTATAGATTTAACTGCTGCTATAGTGTTTAGTCAGTTTTGCATGAATGCTGTTTTATTTGTAGGTGTTTTTAGCTTGTTATTTTCTCAGCGTTCAGGCATTTTTGCTACTGCTGTTTCTGTTAGGTGAATTGCTGTCAAATCTAATCTCTTGCCTTTGCCTCCTCTACTTCCCAATCCCTCCCTCAACTCTTTCTACTGTAGTTGAACCATTATTGTTGCTACTGTTTTCTACTATTCATGTAGTCACTACTATACTGATTAGATTGCCACAATAGTGCAATTCACATGCATTTTTAGCTTGATGTTTCCCAGAGTTTTAGTTTTGCTACTGCTGCTTCTGTTACCTGAAATGATGCTACAGACTGCCACATTTAATCCTTCACTTTTGCCGCCTCTTCCTACAGTACCCAGTCACTTACTCTACTTCCTTCTAATACCCTTACTGATGCTTTCCCTCTCCTACCCTACTACTACCCATTGCTGCACTTGCTCTCCTGCAATTACTTACTGCTTTTTCTCTACTCCCCTTCAGCTATCCAGTCCTACATGCTCACCCTTATTCTCCCCTAACTCAACCCTATCCCTCCTCACCATTTTCATCCTCCCCAAACTCAATCCCTCCCCTAGCTCAATCCCTCATATATCTTCCTCCCTCTACACAATCTCTCACCCTACTCCTACTCTCTTGCCTCCTCTCATTCCCTCCTCTTTATCTCCACTATGATCCTTATCATCTTCTCCACCCTTCCCCTCCTGTTTACTCCGGCGTCCCTCCTGCCTACTACATTTGCCTCTCTTCCACCCTCCCTCTCCATCCCTCCATCCACCTCCTTCACCCTTCCTTTCTTCTGTCTCCCTGCTCTGTTTCACTCCCCCTGGCTTACTATATCCTCAATCCTGCCCTTCCCCTGCCTCCATCTTGCATCTCTTTGTTCCCTACTTCCCACTCACTGGTCTCCACCTAAACACCCCCTCCCACCATTCTGCCTCTCAGACACATATCTCCCCCTGTTAAGCTCCTCATATTTCTGCTGCTACTAGCAGCAGGAGATATAGAACCCAGCCATAGCCCCACTCCCTCCTCTCCCAATGACCTACACAAAGGATTAAAAGGGGCTCATCTCAACATCAGGATCCTCCTTCCTAAGATTGATCTGCTTCAGCCACTCATGACTAACCTTAAACCAGACATGTTAATCATCTCAGAATCATGGCTGTCCTCGAAGATCCCAGAGACAGCCATCTCCATCCCTGGCTACTTCCTCGCCTGGCAGAATCATAAAAGCAGGGTCAGTGTTGTGGCTATATATCTCTCCTCACCCATCCAGTTCACTCCCATTCTTTCCATCTCCTCCCTTTCTGCCTATGAATTATTGTTTTTAAAACCCTCTCTCCACATCTTTGTGGGCGGTGTCTACTGCTGCCCAGGTCTCTCTGCCTCTTCGATCACTGACCTCATCTCAGTTCTCACTACCCATTTCTCATCAAGTGAACTCCCCATCCTTGGAGGACTTTAATTTAAATTGGCTTTCCAGTACTCAGACCAAATTCTGCAATGACATCTCATCCCTTAACCTTACACAAATGATCACCGAACCAATCAGTCTCAACCACAAGTCCCTCAAACATACCCTTTTAGACTGGGCTCATGCCTCACACCCTCACTGGATAATTGCTGCTAGCATCCTTCCAGATGCACTCAGTGACCACCACATGGTTTACTGTGTGTGCAAAATACACAGCCCCAAAGCCCCTCCAAAAATCCTCCTGATCTGTTCCTTTAGGTCCATGGACCTGTCCTCCCTCCATGAGGACTAAGCTACAACTGACTGGTCTCCATGTTCAGTGGCTCCTCAGTTGATTCTGCTCTCAGTTACTTTAAGACCAAGTTCTTGAAAATCTGTGATCAGGAAAACCAGGGTCAGAGGTTCCCACCTTCTCTGGGTCTCAGCTGAACTGCTAGCCTTTCTGTGAGCACGCCACCTCAATTGGAAGGTGCACAAGGCTTCAGGGTCCCATGGGGACTTACTCAAGTACTGTGCCCTTCAAAATTCCTGTACCAGTGCTATCAGACTTGCCAAAGCTGAGCATTTTTCCTCCACCTTTCAGAATAACGTTAACTGCCCCTCCAAAATCTGGAAAGTCATCTATGCCCTCTTCTTACCCCCTGCCCAGTCCCCAGTCCCGGTCCTTAAGGAAAGAGATACCACTATTTCTGACTCCACCTCTGTGGCTTCCAAATTCAACACTTTCTTCACCACCTGTGCTTCCTCCCTCCCCCCACCAGCCACCCGCTGATTCCCTACGTCATCCTCTTTCTCCTCCTCTCTCTCACCTGCAGACACCCTGATGGCTCTCCTAGCCCTTAACGCTCACAAAGGCAAGAGCCCAGATGGGCTTGACCCTACGCTTCTCCACCTCTCTGCCCCAGCCATTGCCCTCCCACTCGCCTCCCTTCCAAACCTCTCTTTCTTCCTTGCCTCTCTTCCTGTTGCCCGGAAGCTTGCCACTGTCATACCCCTTCCCAAAGGTGATGACTCCTCCAATCCAGGCAACTACCACCCTATCTCGCTGCTCCCCATCCTTGTCAAACTTCAAGAACACCTCATGTTGTCTCAGCTTTAACCCTTCCTTGATGCCGCCTTTTTCACCTCTTTCCACTCTGGTTTGCAAAAGTCCCACTCCATCTCAGCCTCCCTTCTCTGGTTTGCTGACCCCATTCTCTTCAACATGGAACAGGACCACATCACCTCTGCCATGTTTGTTGATTAGGCTAAAGCCTTCGACATTGTAGCCCACACTCTTCTCCTTGACAAGCTTGCAGCAGCAGGGCTTTCTGTCCCCACTAATAACTGGTTCCGTTCCTATCTTGTGAATAGGACTCAGTCAGTCATATTAGGCAACTCCCTACCCTTCCCTCTCCCCATCAACACCGGTGTCCTTCAAGGGTCAGTCCTCAGCCCGTTACTTTTCTTGGTCTTCCTAAATAACCTCCCTGCTGCCTGCTCCTCTGTGTCTCTTGATATGTACGTAGATGACACTGTTCTGTATTCTTCCGGCACCTCCCCCTCTGATGTGGTGACCAGTCTCCAGCTAGACTTCAATAAAGTCCAGCTCTGGTTTCTCATAAATTAGTTGTCCCTCAATGCCAAGAAGATGGTCTCCATGAACTCTGGCACCAGTCAAAGGCTCTCTAGGCTTATTGCCACCCCATCCTTCCACACCCTCGATAGGACCACGATCGAGTATGTTAACTCCTTCAAATACCTTGGGCTCTGGCTTGACTGGCACCTCGACTTTTATGGACATATGGATGCTATCCACGAAAAAATGAACCCCAAACTAGATGCGCTGTTCAGACACTGTGGTTGCATCCCTTTCCGTCACACTGTGAAACTATCCAGAAAATTATTTTCCCAATTTTTGACTATGGTGACATAGTCTACAGTGCAGCCCCTAACCAGACTGGACACCCTCTTCCACTCCTTCTGTCGGCTTGTTCTTGATTGTCCAGCCTGTACTCACCATTGTGACTCTTATACTTATCCCCCACTTGATGTCAGATGCCTTGCCCACTGATCCTCTTTTGTCAGGAAGTACTGGCTGGGCTCCATCTCCTCTTAACTCATCTCTGTCTCTCCATCCCCTTCCTCCCACCTACTCATTTCATAACTCTGGCTGCAGGACTCTTGTTCTCTCCTCTAGGGCATCCACTTCAGGCCAGGCTGCTTTTTCCTACTGCTTCCCTAAATTCTGGAACTCCCTTCCCTTATCAATCTGCTCTGCCCTGTACCTTTGATTGTTATCCTCTCTTCTTCGCAATTTCATCTCCCCTTCCTGCAACTGCACCTGACCCACTTCTCAGCAACACTGCTATCCTACTTTCTCCTCCTTTCTCCCCTAGTCCTCTCCCAGCCCCTCTGTTTTCCCCGTACCCCATCCCCCAACCATCAATGTCTATCCTCTCTTCCCCAGCCCCTCTGAGTTCCCCTCTCCAACCCTTCCCAACCTTGCAGCTTGTACAACCTCTTTGTACCTTACCCTCACTTCCTCCTCCACCAGTGACCCCCGTTATTTGTATCCTCTGCCTTCCATATCCACCTACTTCCTCATCACCTTCTTCCTAAACTCGCACTCCCTGCCCCCAAACATTCACTCCCATTCTCCTATATGCGCTCTCTCTCCTCCATCTCAGTGTCCACACTGCTCCCTCCTGTATATGCACTTAATCATAGCCCTACCCCACCACACTTTTGCCCTCCTAATTGACTCTTCCTACTTCCTACTCCTTGCACTTCTTCACCCCTAAATATCTCCTGGCAGACCAGCAAACCAGTACATGGTCTGTGTGTTCATCCAGCTATGTCAGCTCCTTGTGAGGTTTGCATCCCAAAGAGAAAAAAGCTTACCTTTCCCTTTCTACCCTAACTCTCTCTTTGCAGACCTGGTAACCAATACATGGACTGGGTGTGTACTCTGCCATGTCTGGCCCTTGTGGGGTCTGCATACCAGATGGACAAAGGTTTGCCTCACCTTCTCTACCTACTCCCTCTTCTCTCTTTCCTATTCTCTGCTACACTAGTTATGTACTCCCCTTGTTCCCCCCATCTCTATGCTCCCCCCTCTGGGCTCTATCCCTCCTGCCCTCTCCTATATAACTTGTTCTGTCTCTGATACTAAGGAACATGCCTTCCATACCTAGTTCTGGACATCTAAATTTATTTCATGTGCACTTATCTTGATCACATAATTCCAAATGTACATAGCTGTTCACTGATGTTTTAAGTAAAATGAAACAATCAGCAATACAGTTCAACAATAAGGTACAGTCATGTTACAGGTAATGCGAGACACAAAACTGTGATCCGCAAAAAATTAGGATAAGCAATCCCTTTTTTTTTTCACTGTTTTAGTCACTGTATGAAGTTTTATTTTTTGTATCTTTGTTATGTATACATCAAATGTACTTATTCCTTTCCCCCTTCCCCCAGGACGCATCTGGAAATGGGCTATTTTAGCTCAGTATGCCTTTCCTGGTTAAACTTTTCAATAAATAAATACATTTTAAATTCCTCCCTCGATGTCAGGTGATCTGGCTCCAGGTTCCAATTAACACAATCAGTTTATTTTACACAGTTATACTAACTGTACCTCTTTATGTATACTGTAGACCATATTATAAATGTCTTTATTTTTATATTAATATCTCAAGGCATTTACACATTTCACAGAACCAAAGAAAAACATTAATTGAAACCTAAAACAGGTTCCTCATCTCTTCTTACCAGAACCCTTAGTTTTTTAAGGGAGACATATCATGGCCAAAGTCAGTTTGGCTTTGCTTTTAAGAAACATTAGGGTGACTGGCTAGCTAGCTATTCCTTCAGTGAATCCAGAACACAAAGATGAGCATGTTTTCTTTAAAACATTTAAGCTGCAGTATAACATCTTAATTCCTTCATTTTTAAGGAAGTATTGTAATAAACTAATAATTGAACCTTTTTGTCTTTATGCAAACCTATGACATTGGGCACAATGCACTAATGGGCAGAAAGTATGAACAACAGGTGCGTACGCCACCCACTTAGCTCCACACCCACAGACAGGTGTGCACCATCTGGAATGCACAAACAGCCACCACCAGTCCACAGCCCCTCCTGCCCCAGTGCACATCCAATGGGATGCCTGGCCTTGGTCCTGGAGTGGATCACTTGCTCTGATGACGTGGGTCCAGGTGCATGAACAGCAAACTGCATGTGCCTGGACCCATACAGCCATGCCCTGCCATCCACTGTTCCTCCCGGCCCAGTCCATGGCACAAAGCACCCGCACAGCACACAGATGGACCCCAGAATGGGGTCCCCGCCCCCCTCCAGTATACCGCCTCCCCACTAGACATCCCCCCATACACAACAGTGCCCCATCCCTGCATGGGTTAGCCCCTCGATACCCCCTGTCCTGATGTGAGGCATACCTCGACACCCCATGCCCCGACTCCATAGCTGCCCCAGAACAAGAGCCCAATCCTGTGTGCCACTCCAGGTACATTATATCTCTGTATGTCCCTCCTGGTCTCATATCTGCAGGGCACCACATTCCAGACACCCCCAGACCCTGGGACCCTGCCCTGCATTTGAGGTCTGTGTACCCTCCCAGCACCGGCAGCCCATCCCCCCAATCCCAGTACATGTCAGGCACTGGATGGTCAGCTACATAGCCCTCCACACACCATCCTAGCCACCGGCCATCCTAGTGATGCTGGGAACGCACTGCCTATATATAGATGGCACACTCACAGCATCACCTGGATGGCCGGGGGCTGAGGTGGTGTGAGGAGGGATGTGTCGCTGGCCGTCCAGTGCTCTGCACCAACTGGAAGGTATGGGGGTCAGGGTTTGAGCTGCTGGTGCTGAGATATGTGTGTGTGTGTTCCACATACAGGGATGGGGCCGCTACCTGTGGGGGGGTCATGCATTGGCACTATGGGTCAGGATGCAGTGTTCTGGGAGGTCTTGATACTTTGACACCTGGCTGGACCACAGATCAGCAGCATCAGGTCACTGTACCACCACTGTATGGGCATCCATCAGATCAGATGTCCCAGCCCACTCCAGCAGCCTACTAGGTTGTGGCAGTATGGGGGTCATCACCCGGTCATGCTGAGCCTGGCAGGTTACATCCATGGGGGCGCATAGTTGGTTATGGCAGGGTCCCGGCTACCATAACCTGCTTGCCACTAGGCCACCCTGCAGCCAGCACTACGTGCCTTTGTGAATTGTGTGTAGTGCTGTCATGTCCCCTGCCCACCCCCAGCATGTTGCTCTCCACGTGGCATGGGGAAAGAATGCATATGTGTTGTTCACCCCGTTGGTGAATGCCATGTGGGACCTGCTCTGCAGCATTCATACAAAGCGATGTCAATGCTCCAGGATCTTCAGCACATTGGCATCCTTCATAGCACCCACTCTTTGCAGTGCTATATGAAACATTCTTGTTTTCAGAGTGAAACTTTCCTCTCTTTCTTTTAAAAACCAAAAAAGATCCCTCTTACTCAGCATTTCTTGCTGCAGTTAGAGATGTTTCACTAAGTAGCAACATATAAACATAGTTATACAAGTTGCTGGTGAAGCCATACCTTGAGTACTGTGTACTGTTCGGGAGTCCACTCCTAAAAAGCAACAGGGATAGGCTAGAGATGATGCAATGGAAGGCAACCAAGGTAATATAGGGGGCTTAGGGGCAGCAGGGTAAGACTTACTAGGACAGGATTGAGAGCCTCAATATATACTCCCTGGAGGACAGAACATTAAGGAGGAACTTGATAGAGGCACATAAATACCTGCAGCGGTACAACAAGATAGACCATGCAGAGCTGTTCTGACTGAAAGTTCATCCGCTAGGAAGCATAACATAAAGATAGTTGGGGATGGGGGTCATAAACATGTTAAGAAGTACTTTTTTTATTTAAAGGGTGGTGGACATGTAGGCTACTCAGTGGAGTAATCAACACAAAAACCATTGCTGGGTTTACAGATGACTGTGATTGCTACAAAGGGTTTAGTAACCAAGGAAGCTAAGGAGGACCAGGGGCAGATTGGGAAGTAGAGGGAGGAGTTATCTCTGAGTAGTTCCAAGTAGGGTACCACCCAGGGCAGACTGGATGGGCTCCAAGTCCATTTCTGCCCTGAGCTTTCTATGTTTCTATGATTTCAATAAATGTAAGTTATGAACATACATGAAAGCACCATGTGAAGCCTCTCTAGCTCCTTTGTTTTTATGTCTTCCCCATTTTGTTTTTTTCTTTGTTTGTTTGTTGCACACTTTAATGGCTATGCTAACACTAAATGCATTTTGTGAGTTTTTCTTCTAACTGGGCATACTTTTTCTGCAAAGGAGAAGGTTTACTTTGCCCGGGGTTTTACCACAGCAGTCGTACTCTCCCCTTATTCAAACTTGTTGAGCCCAGAACAGCTACTAAACCAGGGCAAAACCCTCATCTGTCATTTAGTTCAGCCCTGAACAAGTTCATACCAAACCTTTTATTCCAGCCCAGTCCCTTTCAGAAGGATTTTAACCCTTTCTAATTCAGGATCTAACCAAGCAATTTAAAGAGTTAGCAGAATCAAAAACAGCAGAAAGGAAAATGTTACGAATTTTAAGAAGTAGTCAGTTGTAACTTTTTATTTCTTAAAGTATTTTTCCTTTTCCTTTTGCTCATTAGAAAGTTGTCTGTATGATAGTACTATGCTAGATGTATGGGGTAGCACTCTGCCTGACAACTAACATATCTAGTTCTAGTCCTCCCACTACATCATCAGCACTGTTATCTCACTAACAGTGACATCACAGGTTACTGACCTGGCAGCGACTGAGTGGCTTTTCCTGAGCAGCTGTGATTTCACAGTAAATAAGGTCTCAGTGCTGACGATGTGGGAGGAACAGAGCTAGACAGGCCTGCTGCCAGGCAAACTGGTGTTCCATACATCATAACTACTAACATCAAGTAAAAAAGAAATCTTCTAATTAACCAAAGGAAAAGAAAAATTACATCAGATATTAAAGGTAATAGTTTATTTCTTTTAAAAACTAATGTTAGTTTTAGGCAGTACACTAGCTCTTTAATGCCTCTTCAACACAGGGGCTGGGGTTACATAGATAAAACAAGAAGGGATGTTCAAAATATAGAGGTTCCTTTCCTCCACTTACTTTTCACTTACCCTTTATTTTCTATGAAAATATGACATTTGTATAATCCAGTTTCCATTATTTCCTACTGTACAGTTCTTTCAGTTTACCACATAAAGTTTTCTTTATATTTCCCCAAACTAGCAGTTAAATAAAAAAAAAACTCTTTGGCCCTCCTTTAACCTTAGCTCTGCTTCTGCACTAATGAACATTAAACACTGTAATAACCCTTACAGAAATAATTATATGAGATGTTTTCATGCTGCACACATACAGTAAAACTACTCAAGTGATATGTGTGCTGCAAGTACAATTTAAATGTTAAATTGGAACCGATTGCATGCATATGGCATGTGTGCAGCACAAAAGTATGGAAACCATGATTTTTGTGTTAAATTGGGAAAGACTGCATGCATGTGGCATGCCTGCTAAAAGCAAGTGTGCACTGATAACTGCACATGTAGAAGTTAAGTGACTTGCTCTGGATCACACCATACACAAGTGGGGGTTGATGAAATTCAAACCCAAGTCTTCATGCCTCCAAGTCTTCTGGTTTGCAGTTCAGTGCCTTTAACTACTAAGCCATATGCACATATATAGCTTGATTGTACTTCAATACATACTGTATCTGAATACATCTGCATGCATGCGGCATACTTGTAGCCACTGTTATGCTTTTCAGTTTTCTTCTTTTCCCAATCTCATTTTCATAGTTGAACTGTAACACACATACCAATGGAAACACATGTGTTTTTTTCCCACCCCCAATACACAAACTTACCCTCAAAACCACTTAATTACTTCTGTATGGCCTGTACTCCTACTATTTTTTCTCCATAGTTTTGAATGCTTCCACACAAACAGACTTTAAAGTGCAAACACAAAAGTAGCACTAACTTCACACACACACACACACACACACACACACACACACACACACAGCCAGCCCCCCCCCCCATGCACACACACCACACACACACACACACACACAGCCAGCCCCCCACCACCCCATGCACACACACACACTATAGTGGGTATGGCCATGCTGCTACAGACAACCAACCAAGTATAGAAATAAGTATAAAGTCTCTTACTTGAGTACTAGGGAGCCAGAGGCAGGAGTCTTTAAGAGATGATTTCCATGGGTCAGAGTGCTGGGGCGTACCCCCTTGAAATAAATGGAGTTATTTTCTATTACTATTTTATATGTTATGATGGTGAGTTGGAGAATAATGAAGGCCACTGTTCTACTAACAAGGCCGTTGTTAGTTGAATGGTGGCCTTCATTAATCTCCAACTCTTCATCAATAATGTATAAAATTTTTATAAAAATTACCCCCATTCATTTCAATGGTGCACACCCCTGCAGTCTCCTTTGCCCCCCTTTATCATAATGTGCCTGAGTGTGGGGATCTGGAGATCAGCTTTGCTGGGGGGGGCATAAGTCTGATTATAGTGGGGCTCCAATAGTCCATAAATACCATTCCACTCAACTGTCCATGTATATAAGGGGCAGCTCCAGAGTGTCTGTAACATCTTTAAAAGGTACAACTTATTTGTTTTGACTGAAAAGTGATATGCAAATCAGGAAAAATTCAAATGTATAAGATTCATCTGTATGCGGTGCATCAGATTTGGGCTTAAATGCACCCAGATACTAATCAATTTTTTCCTTGCTGAAGTGCTGCCCCCCTCCAAAAAAAAAAGAACTTTGTTCTGATTTTTCTCCCTGACTCGATTCCATTCAATACCCATCCCCTATGGGTCATGAAGCCACCCAAAGGTGAAGAAATGTGAAAAACACATCAATATATCAGTCCTTCCTCCTTCCCCAATCCCCCTGTAAAAAAAAATTACTTTTACTTACCCAGTCATATGATCAGAACCTGCAGCCTGGCATAGTGTACCACCAGCCCAGTTTTCAGTCCACTCCCCCTCTCTTTTTCCACCAGAAACTGGATGCTATAACTGACCATCACAGGTCCCCAACATGGTCCATGACCAAGTCACCTCACCAACCAAACCCACCCAACCTGGGTTGCTTACTTCTTGCTTGGTTGCTGCTGTGGCTGCTGCCACACTGCAATGATCAAGGCCTATGAAGGCCACCCACACTGCTGTCACCACTGCTGCTAAGCCTAGCTTGCTGCTGTGGGGGTCTGTGCTGTTTTTTTTCTAAGTCAATCCTAGTAGAGTAAGTAGGTAGCCTAGTCTTGAGTTAGCTTCTATCTCACCCTCTGCCCATTCAGCCACCAGGGGAGACAGAGACTCACTAAGAGTAGAACAACAAAAATATGCTGCCACAACACTGCTATTGAGAGTTCAGTGCTCATTGACTCCTCCAAGCTGTAGTGTGCAGTCTGTCTACTCTGTGGTGGGAAAGACAGTGTCACACTTGTAAGGCTCATGTGCTCTTTCTTGGCTGAAGCTCATCCACATCACATGTGATTGTGCCACTGCTAATAAGTAGAAAGAGTGGACATTGTGATAGTGGGGGTGCTGAAAGCCATTGAACAAAACTCTAAACCCTGTATAGGAAGCCACAGGGAACTGTACTTCAAGCAAGGGTGTGCTGCAGCACCCCTAGTTCCAGCACCTATGAACACAATACAGACACAGTCAAGTCTGGAGAGTTCCTGCAGCATGAGCACACACGGGCCAGGTGGGTACTTACTGTGAAAAATATTAAATACAAATGTAAAACCATCATTGCCATACCATAAGAACAACCTAGGCACAAATACGGGGGGGGGGAGCAACTGCCCCCTCTGCCCTAACTAAATGGCACCCCTGCTTAAAGGTAGAAATTCATTCTCAGGTACTAATGCAATGATTTCCACTGTGTTCTGAGGTACTGTATCTCCATGTTTCATTATTTGTCCTGATCATCATGTGGGTTAGTGTCCCTCATTGTCCCTCATTTTGAGTGTCCATGTTCCTCATTTCAGTGACAAAATGTAAGATATGGTGCATGCTTCCAAGACACTACTCAGCACAAAGAGTGCTGAGTATAGCCATAGTGTATATGCTCAATACAGAATGACAAAGGGAAAGTGAGATGAAACAGTCACGGAGAAACACATTTGTAGATCTTAATATGCATAAGGGATTTGCACAGTCCAAAACAAATAGGATAGGTTTCACAACACAAAGGCCCCTCTCCATACATCTGGAATGGGGATGTTTAATTTTTGTTTTTTCATTTTAATTTTTGATACTTATTGACTGGCTATATACTAGGAATTTAATGCAGTAAGCAAATAATTCTTACAAATTAATGGTGGCAGTATAGCCTAGAGGTTAGAGGAACGAGGTGTGAACAAGCTTGATATATCCAGCAGACCAGACCTGAGTTTGATTCTCACAACCTCCATTGCATACTGTGTGACTCTGAGCAAGTCACTTAACTGCCCAGTGCTCCCAGGTCATCCCTGAAAACAGGCACTTGTGCCTAGTGGGTCTTACCTGGTTACCAAAGACTAAAATAAAAAAAAAAAATGACAAAAATCAAAAGCCATTAAACAACTTGCAAAAGGATCAGAATTAATAAGTTTATCTAATTTTTATGGGAATTCAAATAAAAATGTATTTTAATGACTCTAATTGCTAGAAGTAGTATAAGAAATAGAAACTGATGTTTTTTTAGATGAGCATGCAGCATGTGAACCTGATGTGATGTTTAAATGATGTTCACTCCAGCTTAACTGCTGCACTCATGTCAAGCATGCAACACACAAACCTAATGTAATTTTAGATCTTCACACCAGCTTACCTGCTGTGTACATGTCAATCTTGCAGCATGTGCACCTGATTTGCTTTTTACACCTGGTTCACTTAGGATCACTTTGTGGATGCAAACTGCATACAAATATTGCACAATTAAGCACGTGGCATGCATTTTGCATGTACACAGCACACCTATATTTCTGTAAGGGAAACTCTTAGGCATCATCATGAACTCTTAGGTATGGTAATGCACATACTGGTATTACAGTGAACTTTCTGACTCTATAAGGAAAATGCAGGTACTATCTTAAAATCACAGATGTTTGATGAACTCGAGTTCTGCAGTAAACACCCATGCATTCCTATGAATTCTTGAGTGTTGTAAACAACACTCACATATTAAAATAAGCTGTCGAGTATTATAAAAAAATACTTAGATGGTGTAAATGACTTCTCAGGTGTGGTATTGAACTCTCAGGCACTATAATGAATGTTTAGGTATTGTAATAACTTGGGTACTGTAGTGAACACTCAAGTGCTGTAATAAATTGTAAGCTGCTATAATGAGCACTCAAGGACTGTAATAAACATGTGGGTGCTGCAATGAATACTTGGATGCTATAATGAACATGTAGGTGCTATAATAAATGCTCAGGTGCTGCAATGAACAATCATTGCACTCAGATATTATAATGAACTCCAGCACTATAATGAACCATCAGTTAAAGGAATAGTTGGGTGCTATATATATTGATATATAGAATAACGCATGGGGTGGCGTATATAACATAGAGAATAATATATGGGGTGGTGTGTGTAATGAGATTTTACACACACCCGAGTTGTGGGATGCTACATAAACCCCGAGGGCGAAGCCCGAGGGGTTTGTGAAAAGCATCCCACAACAAGGGTGTGTGTAAAATCGAGCTTTACACAAGCCACCCCATATTTTATTTTTTATAATTGCTGGCGTGCGCTTTTTTGCCTCAGCAATTATAGAAAATAAAATAAAGAACGCAGAAAGCAAATTCAGCAGCCATGGAGCAGTCTGGTTTCTGTGCAGTCCCTAAGCTTCAGTATCCCATTTATTTGAGGGATAAAGAAATGGGCTTTTATTTAAAACATCAAC
Organism: Neoceratodus forsteri; assembly: GCA_016271365.2. Taxonomy (NCBI): domain Eukaryota; kingdom Metazoa; phylum Chordata; order Ceratodontiformes; family Ceratodontidae; genus Neoceratodus; species Neoceratodus forsteri. Next base: position 1,373,988,447 of record CM057456.1, read on the forward strand.
TAGATGTATTTTTTATGTTGAAATCGAAACTGACTGCCCAGCGGCAGTTGTGGTGAGCTGGCGCATGATTGCTGAGAGGGCTCTCCAGCGCGTGCAAAGTTTCCATTTTTTATTTTGTTTTTATTTGAGGGTCAGAGGGAGAGGGTTTTTTTTTTTTAACAAATAGCAACTTACCAGCAAGATCGAGGGGCAAAGTCTGTGGTCAAGAGGTAAGGTACACTGCAGAAGGAAATTCAGCGACTGCCGCATGCGTGCTCCGAGGGAAACCCAGCGCGTGTTTGCCGTTATAACCAGGGCAGCTAGTTATAACGGCAAAATATAACTGGGTTTCCCTATGAGAAAAAGTGCGGGTCAGTAATTATAAGCATTTTACACACATCTGAAGTGCAGAACGCTACATAAACTCAAGAGCAATGCTCAAGGGGTTTATTTAAGCAGTTTACATCAAGGTTGTATGTAGAATTCTAGTTTTACACACCAACCTCATACCTTGTTTTACATACTATAGTTGTTGATGGGCGTTTTTTTAGTCACAGCAATTATATAAAGGCAAGGCTGTTATACAATGAAAACCAAAAGCTCTACAGAAAACAATAAGTGATGGAGAGTTATGTTGAGTTTATTCAATGATTTTTTACATTTTTAAATATTAATAAATAGAATTGAAAAAAAAAATGAATTATGCAGCACTTAGAAACTGTGGCCTTTGTTAACACTTACAAACTGTTCTCCATGTAAGTGCAGATATTGACCCGAGAAAGACACTGCAGCAGTGACATTTTAAATGATACTGATGTGTAACCCCTAGATGGCGCTATCCCAGGGGCTACTACCCCTGCCTGATTTGCCACTAACAGGTTGAGGAGCCTGGATCCGATGGCGGGTGCCTCCACCCAGAGGTCAGGGTTTGCAATAGTTAAACTGACTTGGTCACAGCCCCTGGGACACTGCAACCCCCTTTCTTCCCACTAGTGGCCCACACAATATATCAGAATTACCTTCACAGTATACACTTACCCCAGGACTGGTTCAGGCACTGGGACCTCCTGTAAAATAAGATACAGTGCAACAATCACAGTACAATACTTTAACATAGACAAATACCTCAGGCAGTATAACTTTGCTGAAACAAGCAGCTCTGATTTATTTAGGGGAATATAACAAGGACAGGGGAAATCAGGTTAATTAGCTTATCACTTTACTCATCTGTTTATGGCTCTGTGCAGGGCCTATCTCTACCAGTTACTGTCCCTGGGTACCCAAGCCCTAATGGCTAGTCCAAACCATGGCAGCTGGTAGGGCCTTTCACACAGAGAAAAGAAAATTAGTTAAACAGTCAGCAGTACAATAATTCCATTTGGATTTAATGTGGCATTCAACAGGGAGCGACCCTGAATTAGTACTCGACCTCCAAACAAGATAGGGTCCTTCAACGTCAGCAAGGCTACTCTTGAGCTCCACGAGACTCCTCACACATTTATATGACAAACTGCAACAGGCAAAAGTCCTTTAATGGCAGCAGGATTCACTTGAGCTACACAAGCCTCCTCACCCATTTATATGGTAAACAGTAACAGGCAAAAGTCCTTTAATGGCAGCAGGATTCACTTGAGGTACACAAGCCTCTTCACACATTTATATGGTAAACAGAAAGTACTATACCAGGCAGGCTGCTTCTCTATCCCGATCACAATTACTGCACAATACCCGGAGAACACACAGCAGATTCAGTTCCTGACAGACCGAGTGCAATTCAACAATTTCTCCTGTCTTCTACAGGGTGAGCCTGGTTTCTATTCTTCAGATATCCTTTGATTCTTCACAGGACGGATTCAGTCCTAACAAGCAGTTACACAAGCTGCAGACCGAACTCTGGGCCTTACACACGTTTCCACTAAAACTGCACACCGAAGAAGTACAGGGCTCCTTCCTCTTCACTGCCAGAGCTCAACTGAAACTCCAGCAGACAAAACGGGCACTTCCTTTGAGTTCCTCCCAGTTCTTGGCTGGATTGGCTGTCACTCACAATAGACTGCCCCTGTTGGTCCAAAAAGGCGCCGAAGTCCAAACTACATCTCCCAGAGTCACTGCCCATACAATCCTCTTGTGGCTGGCTCAGATTACGAGTCCAAGTTCTGATTCATCCAAGGCACCATTTTAGAGCTACCTTAACCCACACTGATTGGTCCAGTTCAGCAGTTCAAAACTAGAATGGGGAACCAGGCAAACACAGTTCTGACTGCAAAGAAAGCAGGTTAGACAAACTGTATTTTCATTATTACTCTAAATGATTTCTGGCAAACAGTTACATCTTTCAGATAGGTTCCTTTGCACTTTAGTGACTGCAAGAATGGAGTGAATTGGCAGCAGCTCGAGTGGTACTCAAGCAGAGAAGCACACAGTCCCCCCATATAAACTAATTATGTCTGCAAGCAGACAGCTCTTAAAGAGACAGTACCAGAGGCTCTAAAAACACTCACTGATAAATGGCTTAAACACCAAACACCATTCAGGCTTGGAGCACTCAAGCAAGCTCCTGGAAGTCTTTTGGGAACCCCCATTTGCAGGGGGGTTACAGATGTAAGCTTACTTTTTAAATTCAATGTGTAAATTTTGCTTGTGGCTTTCCCTTTCTCTATCAGAGAGTGGGGCATGTTCACTATTTTAACCAGTTGGTTATAATATCCAATTACACCTGATTTTTGTGTTAGGGAAAAATTGCTACCTAGTTATTATGTAAGGAATAAGACATGATGAGGTGTGGTTTATGGGCTGATAAGACCATGCCCCAGGTGCTTAATGAGGCATGAGGTGCTTGCACAAGAGTGCCTTTAGCACTTGGGAAGTGCTCTTATCAGCCCATAAACCACACCTCGGAGTGTCTTATTCCACTTATAAAATGGGTCTTCTAACTAAATATTTAAGATAAGAAAAGATAAAAAAAAATGTTACAAATGGGAGAAAAAGGTTTTGTTTATCAAAATGCAAAAACAGTAGTTCCTATATTTTTGTAGAGTGTGCTGTTTGAAATGGGATTGGTGGCCATTAGAGGGGGAGGACCTCCTCTATACAAATAGTGCTCAGGTTACATCCCCCCAAATACGCAAACATACAGTGTATTTTATTTTTACGAACATTTTTTTTCCTTTATTTGGTGAGTTACAAGAGAACATGTCACTTTGCAGCCACCGGAGCTCAGAGCTGCTTTGTCTTTCAGTGCATCATCTTGGAGTGAAAAGTGTCCTACAGTGTATTTTATTACCCCCCCAAGCAAACTCATAGATATACCATTTATTTTATTTCTTACAATCTATTTTGTCCTTTTTCTGTGGTGAACTATGACCGAGCATGTCCCTTTGTAGCCACCAAAGCTCAGAGCGGCTTTCTCTTGTAGTACATCTGTTGGAGTAACCACGTTAAAACAGAAAATGAATGTTGAAGTGTGTGTCATGGGATGCCACTAGTTAGGAGAGTGGCACTTTGTTCCATTGTTTTACACTTTCGGGCCATGCAGGGGTGGGGGGGGCCTAAGGAGTGGAACACAACTAGGAACGAAGACTGGGTCTGAGGAACAGAGTGGGGATTACAAAGACAAGCTGCAGGGAGTGGGTACAAAGGAATGCAGAGGAGACAGAGCTCCAGGAGTGACAGTCCCCGGGACAGCCATGGAGCAGCAGGCTGCCATCAACTTTTATCAGAATAAACGGGACCAAGGTCATTTTTTTTTTTTTTTTTGAAGTATAGAAACTTGAAATATTCAGGGGTAGGAGACTCACTTAGAATGATTGCTTTTTGTTGGTGGCAGTGCTCATTGTGGACTGGTCCACCAGCTGCTAGGTGTAGAGCTGAAAACAACCAAATAGCACGCTCAAAACCTTTGCATTGCTCAAAATGCAATTCACATTTCTGGATAAGGGTGCTGCTGGTGTGTGGCAACCAGTGCACCCCCCCCCCGGAAAAAACAGGGCATATATTCAACATTCAAACATTTTAACTGACTAATGGCTTTCCTTACTTTAAACTTCATGAAAAAAGGGGGTCCTCTTAGTTTTCAGATTGGAATTCCAAAGTGAGCAAGCTATACCACCCCTTCAGGGTGGGACCCTTTCAGTATAGCCCCTGCACTAGCTTCTCAGCTCTGAAATGCCTGCAGTGGCTACTCATAAATACAGAGTACTGCCTAAATTGGCTTAAATCACATGGCCTTATTGGCTCTTTAAATTGATTCCACGCAGAAATTTCAAAAAGTGGTGTCAGGGAGCATGCTAAGGGAGTACCACAACTCCCAAAACTCTAAAAACAACCAAATAGCATGCTCAAAACCTTTGCATTGCTCAAAATGCAATTCACATTTCTGGAGAAGGGTGCTGCTGGTGTGTGGCATCCAGTGCACCCCCCCCCCAAAAAAAAGCACATCCTAGCAAAAATGTGAATTACATTTATGGGCAATGCAGAGTGGAACATGTTGATTTGGGGAGGTGTGGCACCCCTTACAGCATGCTCCCTTCCACCACCTGTAAATGTTCCTCGGTGGAAGTACCTTATTTAAGGAGCCAATTAGGCAATGTAATTTAGGCCAATCTAGGCAGCACTCTATATTTGTGAGTAGCCACTGCAGGCATTTCAGAGATGAGAAGCTAGTGTAGGGACAATACCGAAAGGGTCCCACCTTGGAGTGGTGGTATAGCTTGCTCACTTTGGAATTCCAATCTGAAAACTAAGAGGACCCCACTTTTTTACATGAAGTTTAAAGTAAGTAGAGCCAGCGACCATGAAATTGTTTAAATATTAATATGTACCATGTTTTTTTTTGGGGTGGGGAGGTTTGTGCACTGGTATTTTGTTTTTAGGTGTAGAGCTGCCCTGGGTGCTGCACCAAGAGAGACATTTTAGGCACTGATATATTTGTGTGATGTGTTTTGGTTGGCTTAAGTAGTACCAGTTGCCAGTATATGTCCTGATAAGGACCCAGCAAATGGTACCTCTTAGCCAATCAAAATGCAAGAAATGTTCTTCCCATTTTATAATTAAGCAATAAGCCATGAGAGGGTGTGGGTTATGGGGAGATTTACCATGGGTGGCATGGTTTGCCCTTGAGGCGCAGCCGAGTGGGTAAATCCTCATCAGCCATGGTAAATCGCCCCATAACCCACACTCTCGAGTGTCTTATTATGATTATACCATGATCTCCTTTTTTTGAGATACAAAAAAAATGAAAATAAAACATGCTTGTTTGTGTTATATTTTATTTTTATTGCATTTGTTACTCCGCTACAAAAAAAATAGTCCCTGGTTGTTTGAGCTGTTATTGGTTGCCAGGGCTGTTGCTATGGTGTTGCCATGGCTGCGGAGTTGGAGGCAGAATAGAAGGGTTTGAGATTGATTGCCACTGCAGTGTGGAGACAGAGAGAGAGAGAGAGAGAGAGCTTTGGTAGTAGAAGAGGAACATGTAGGACACTCTCGCTGCATTTTTTTTTATGTGGACAGATACAGAGCTGTGGTACAACAGTATTGTCCAGCATACTCTTGTTGCATTTTTTTTCTGCTCGACAGTGGGGCTTGAGACAGGAGAGCAGGACTACGAGAGACAGAGAGTGGAAATGTACATAACATGGAGATGGAGTTTGTGTTGTGGAGAGAAGGGGGATTTGTTTTTTACTTTTTTTTTCACTCGTAGCCGAAAGTGGGGATTCTTATACAGAGGACTGTAGGAGGAAGTGACAATGGAGCCAAACAGACAGTGAAGCAGTTTTTAAGAGGTGAGTGGAGTAGAAGTGCTCATGGGCAAGCAAAATACCTTTTCAAAATTTAGTTATGTTGGGGAGTGCGGGTGTTTGTATGTAGAGCGGCAGTTTTTTTTTTAAAGTTCACGCTTTATAGTCGCAGTTTACTGGGAGCCAATATAGTGGATTTAAGAGTTGATTTTTGAGGCTCGGATAACTTTGCATAGTACGGCTGTCTGGCACCTTTGCCATTGATTATTGGAGGATTTACAACAGTGGTAAGGTGTCAGTCTGAGGATTTCATTGGCTGTTCACTTATGTCCATGGTATAATGAAATAATAAACTTGCAGTAGTGGTTCTTTCTCTAAATACTGAGCTTTGAGGAAGGCACCTTATTTCCATCAGCCTGGAAAAATCCTGCACTAACTGAGATTGGACCTGCTGTATGATACAAACAGTTTTTTTGTTTTACAAAAAAAAAAAACTGCAGGACTAAGTTAGGGAAAATGCCAATAAAGCTTGAGGTTGTTAAAATTATTGCCATTGTAATTTGCAGTGTATGTAACACCCGTATCTCCCCAATATAAATCAGCTATTTCATCTCCTGAGGGCATCAAACAACACAATGCAACTTACAAATAAATGGCAAAATGTGTGTGTGTGTGTGTGTGTGTGTGTGTGTGTGTGTGTGTATATGCAAAAGTTTTAGTAATACTGTCCCAGTGTTTGAAGTATTGCAGGGAAGGGTGTCACAGGTTTTCGGACCCTTGGCCTTGAAGTGTAAGTTGCATGCCATTTGCTTAACCATTACTATCATCTCCCAATTATGGGATGAGGTGAAGTATGAAGACAGGACATCTACGAGAGTTCTGAAGTGAGCTCCTATAGCTTAAATATCACTGCCATATTTTATTTGGGGTCCTGCATAACGATAGAGATTGCAATTGCCCCATAACAAAGTGCCATTCCAACACTCATAGTATTATGACAGCCAGCAATTCAATTTGACATCCTTTCAGTGCAAATCATTTCAGTTCAGTTATGAAATAAGAGAGTCCATGATAATGACATGTGTCTTCAGTAAAAAGTCAAAATTAGCCATATTAAATAATAAATGTCCTCACCCCCCAAATTTCTAGCTCTCCTCCCCTTCCCCACAATTGCTCCCCCTTACTGTCCACCCTTGATCTCTCACAGAATGTAAGGGATGCCAAATGCTCTCTATGGGTCCCTCTCCTACCCCCTCAGGGGCTTGTATCCCTCATCTACTCCCCTCTCCCTACATCCCTCCACCTCACCCCTCCCTATCATTTCCCCCTTTTCTTTCACATAAACACTTGTTTACGTACTAACCTGGCACTTATTATTGTTCACTTTTCCTACATATTACACAAAACTCTGTTTTAACACTGTTTGTAACATCTGCCTTACAATTGTGTGACCCTGAGCAAGTCACTTAGTCACTTAACCTCCTTGTGCTCCCAGGTCGCTCCTGTAAAAAAGCTTTCAGCTTAGTGTGCTGTACCTGGTTAAACAACTAAATAAATAAATAATTGTATGTTAATGTCAATCTTGTAACTTGAATGTAACTTGAACATGACCCCCTCCCCCACCTTACCCCTCCCTCTCCTTTCCCCCTTTCACAACCCTCCTTTTCTTTTCTTTTCTTTTCTTTTATGTAAGCACTTGTTTACTTATTAACCCGGCACTTATTATTGTCCACTCTTTCTACCTATTATGCAAAACATTGTTGTACCTCTGCTTGTAACACCTGCCTTAGAACTATATGTTAATGTTGATCTTGTAACTTGAATGTTTAATGTTTCACTCTAATTGTACCCCTTCCCTCCAGGTTGCACTGGGAGATGAGCGACTTGTCACTCAGTGTGCCTTCCTGGTGAAGCATTTCAATAAATAAATAAATACATTTCCCAGGTTGTACATGCATTCCCTGAATTTTAACAAACATTAGCCACCTTCTGAATTCATTTTTACATTCGCTTGCGTGCATGCGCAAGGAACGTTATGGGAGAGTAGCACACTTTGGAGGTGTGCCTCTCCCATCCAATGCACTGCTCCCTTGAGCAGGCGTGGCAGTCCTGCACCAATGGGTGCAGGAGCTCTGTATGACAGCAGTGTTCCTCTGCTTCAAAGGAAAGCACCGCTGCCATACTGAGCACCGCTGTCCCCCCCTCACGCCACGCGCTCCCCCCACGCCGCAAGATCACCGCCCCCAAAGCTTTGGTGCCACGCTGGGAGCCCACTCCAGCATGGCAAACGTTGTTTGCCGACGGGGTGCCCAACCCGGCCGGCTCCACGGCCCCTGTTATTCCTGCTGCCATGCTGGGAGCTCACCCAGCATGGCAAACGTGTGGTTTTTTGTCGACGGGTGCCCAATCCCCCATCGGCCCCTCGGCCCCCATAGTTTGCCAACGGGTGCCCAACTCTGTTGGCTCCTCGCCCCCACACATCTTCTGCCATGCTGGGAGCTCACCCCAGCGTGGCAAATGTCCCACGTCGCCTTTTTTATATTTAAACCTGTAAATAAAAACGTCCCACGGGCGCCTCCCAGCCGCCCTCCCACAACCCGCACCCACCCACTGTGCACCCAGCCTCCCCACACCCCCACCCCATACTTCCCTCCGGACTCCCGCGATGATCTTCGTGGACTGGGAACACATCTGCACTCTTCAAAGGAGCATCATCAACTGAGGAAATGCCGGTAAGCTGTATAATGGGCTAGATAGGGGGGTTTCAACTTTAGTGCATATCTCAGTCATTTTTTGGAATTTTTGCACCAAATTTTCAACATGGGGTTTTTTGGACCCCTTCTCATGAATGATGTCACTGTCATGGCATTATTCGGGCCAGAAGGGTGATTTCGCTGGCACTGCGCAGTCACTGCACGAAATCACCCTCTGGGCTCAAAAAACACCATGACAGTGACATCATTCATAAGAAGGGATCCCAAAAACCCCATGTTGAAACGTTGGTGCAAAAATTCCAAAAAATGACTGTTTTACGAGCGTGCATTGCGCAGTTCCTATGCAGGCTCATAAGTTCGCGATGTTTCAATATTTTCACTCCAGATTTTCAAAATTGCCATTTTATCACACCTTCTTATGAGTTATACAGCTGTCATTTTTCACATCTCACCCAAAATGTGTTTCCGCCCATGTAGTGCACAATGGCGCAGTCGGTGTGCCAAATCAATGTATGGGACACATTAAGAAAATCACAGTGACACTGTTCATGAGCAGAGGTCTTAAAATGGCTATGTTGAAAATTTGGTGAAAAAATTCCTAAAAATGACTGTTTTACGAGCGTGCATTGCGCAGTTCCTACGCACGCTCGTACGTTTGAGAATTTTCAATATTTGCACTCCAGATTTTCAACATTGCCATTTTACCACACCTTCTCATGAGCAGTACAGCTGTCACTTTTCACATCCTGCCCAAAATGTGTTTCTGCCCATGTAGCGCACAATGGTGCAGTCGGTGTGCGAACTCAATGTATGGGACACATTAAGAAAATCACAGTGACACTGTTCATGAGCAGAGGTCTTAAAATGGCTGTGTTGAAAATTTGGTGACAAAATTCCTAGAAATGACTGTTTTACGAGCGCATTGTGCAGTTCCTACGCACGCTCATAAGTTTGCGAATTTCCAATATTTTCACTCCAGATTTTCAACACTGCCATTTTACCACACCTCCTTATGAGCAGTACAGCTGTCATTTTTCACATCCTGCCCAAAACGTCTTTTCTGCCCATGTAGTACAACATGCAAGATAAAAAGTAATCAATGTATGGGACACAAGTAAGAAAATCACAGTGACACTGATTGTGAGCAGAGGTCTTAAAATGGCTGTGTTGAAATTTGGTGAAAAAATTCTTAAAATGACTGTTTTATGAAAGTGTGCTATGCAGTTCCTACACACGCTCGTAAGTTTGCGAATTTTTTATATTTTCACTCCAGATTTTCAACATTGCCATTTTACCACACCTCCTCATGAGCAGTACAGCTGTCATTTTTCACATCCTGCCCAAACCGTGTTTCCACCCATGTAGCGCACAATGGCACAGTCCGTGTGCGAACTTAATGTATGGGACACATTAAGAAAATCACAGTGACACTGTTCATGAGCAGAGGTCTTAAAATGGCTGTGTTGAAAATTTGGTGACAAAATTCCTAGAAATGACTGTTTTACGAGTGTTCATTGTGCAGTTCCTATGCACGCTCGTAAGTTTGCGAATTTTCAATATTTTCACTCCACATTTTCAACATTGCCACTTTACCACACCTCCTTATGAGCACTGCAGTTGTCATTTTTCACATCTTGCCCAAAACGTGTTTCCGCCCATGTAGCGCACAATGGCACAGTCGCTGTGTGAACTCAGTGTATGGGACACATTAAGAAAATCACAGTGTCACTGTTCATGAGCAGAGATCTTAAAATGGCTATGTTGAAAATTTGGTGAACAAATTTCTAAAAATAACTGTTTTACGAGCGTGCGTTGCACAGTTCCCACGCATGCTTCTAGGTTTGCGAATTTTCAATATTTCCACTCCAGATTTTCAACATTGCCATTTTACCACACTTCCTTATGAGCAGTACAGCTGTCATTTTTCACATCCTGCCCAAAAAGTGTTTCTGCCTATGTAGCACACAATGGGGTAACAAAAAGGTCATGCTGACAATTTATTGTGCAAATACCAGCAATCGTACAGGGCATTAGGGTAAAGCACCATACATGCCAAACACCACTGCAAATACCTGCAAGTGAACGTTCAGCATTGACAAATGCTTGTTAGGTTTACTGTGGTCCCTTTGAGTTACTAGCTGCTACTTCCTCTGATGACTTCTGGCACTATGGTCCCTGTGTTAGTATCTGGAAGAGTAATGTCTGTGACAGGGAATTGTTGTTAGGAAAAAACTGATGGGCGGAGTAAAGTCGGTCAATTGATCGTGATGGGAAATGGGTGTCGTGTTGGGGAACTGATGGGCAGAGTATTGTCGGGCAGTCATACTGATCCCATAAATGCAGCTTCCAATATTCTTTTTTTTTTAGTGCTGTGGCAGAACATGTGGTTTTATTCCCCTTTAGCAAAACCCATTTGCTGCAAAGTGTTCATCCAGATTTGTTATCCCAAACCCTGAAGCCTTCCGCTCAAGTATAAGGAGCTAAAATGGGCTGTACTAGGGCTGCACACTGCAAGCAAGTACCCTAGGAACCAAGCTACCTTCTAATCTCTAATTTTCCAAAAATATTAGAAAGGAAAAATTCACTAGTGTACCTTTGACACCTGGGATCATGAGGGCCAAACTATCAGGACTATTGGCTCACCTTGTAAATTGTAACCTTAATAATCTTACCATGGCCAATTGGTGTTGTAACATTATTTTGAGGATGTGTGATTAGTTTTAGCTACTGATGGTCTTTTTAAACAGAATTGCTTCTTATGATTATCCAGGTTCCGGGCACCATCGCCAGCAGGTGATGACAGTTTACATTTATTAAATGTTTGAACTAACCAGTGGAAAATTGTTGTGTACTCTGTGAGTCTAAATTGTAACTATACAACATTTGACTTGTAAGCTTGTAAATGCCATTGGGTGAGCTTGGGTTTTGTACTTTTTCTACTAGATTTGTCTGGTGATCTGAAACTCAATCCAGGCCCACTGAACATAAACAATATACCCGTTTAACCTGTGGTGGTTCATTCTGGATTAAACAAAAGGGCCCTAAACATGTAGGACTGAATATTTTTAGTTTATAAGTGAACATTATTCATTCAAATTCAGACCACATTTCCTCTTTAAAAGTGATACAATAGTGACATGATGTGAGAGGTTAGAATATGCTGTGCAGTAGAATATCAATTACTGCTTATATAGATTTGAATTTGTTTCCAGCAGAATTTAAACATGTTTTAATAATAACCATTTATATTTTAATGTCCATTCTGTCTGTTAAGTGTTTTCCTGACATTTATTTTGGTAAGAATGTAGGTATATTTGGGGTCTTACTAACTGGGAATAATGTAGTGCATGTAGCGTCTTCCTTTTTTTTGCAGTTATCTCATATCAGGCTCTACTGAAAGAGTCTGCAACAGGTGTGCCACTATATATCTGTAGGAAGCAGTATGCCTTGTTCATGGACAATGATACACATGAAGGACCAAGCTCACAGAAACTATATAACCCCAGTAACTCATGCCATGCCACCTATGCACCACAGTGCCATGCGCTCAGCCTCTCAACCCTCTGAAATTAGATCCAAATAACCCCTCCAAAAATACGACCATAGTGCCCCCATAACTACAGACAGTCATGGACAATGCCCCAGTCACTTAAACAGCCTGATATCACACTGGCCAATAGCCACCGAAACACAACATACAACTGCAGGGCAAGAACACCCAATCAGCAGACTCGCTATTTGTAAATACCCTCCAAATACTAAATGGAAAAAAGTAACTATTACCTTGTGTTCTGGAGTCAACAGCTGGACCATCACTATATATCTCTTTTTTAACTAGGAGAGACACACTAAGCTGAAGCTTGTTTACAGGTGAGACCTGGAAGCACAAGGAAGTTAAGTGACTTGCTCAGGGTCACACAGTATGCAAGTGATGACTGTGGGATTCAAATCCAGGTCTTCAGGCTTGCAGCTCAGAGCCTTAAACTGCTGTGCTATACTCAATTAAAAGCTGTTTTTGATTTTCTTCATTTTTGAAGTATAAGTCCCCTCCCATCAACGCAAGACCCAGCAGCCACCATCATCCTTTCAAGCCCTGTAAAGGACAACCCCCCTTCTGACTTCCAGTTAAAAATGAGTTTGAATTTGTCACTCACCCCAGCCCATTACCTAACTCGATCTGAATCAGCATCCACATTCTACAAGATCGACTTAACCCAAGCTAAGTTAGCAGATGCACCTGTTGATTGGCTTCCCATTCTGATTTCATACCCAAACACATTTGAATTTACCCCCAATACACCCCACCTCAGCCCCACCACTTAATGAACAACCTGCACTTAATATTAACAGCCCCATTGAATATTGCACCCCACCTAACCAATAATGAAATCAACAGAAGTACTGTTAGACAGTGACCCATCTAGACCAACCACTCATTACTTAGGGTGGCTGCTGTCTAATGGAGGCACTCTTCCATTCATTCAAACGGTGACCAGTTGAAGTGGTGAGAGGGAGGTCTGTGCTGGTTGCTGTCCATTGGAATAGCTACCAGTTTATTTATAGTTGGATGCTAGATGTATGGAAGGGAGGGCTAAATGAGTGGAGAGATGGGTGGGTGCTGAGTAAGTATCTTGGTTGGATAATGGGGGGGGGTCCGATGCATTACTAGGTGGGCTGGTGAAGAGGGTACATTTTTATTCATATTCTTTTTTTTTTGTAAATATAATTTTTATTGATTAATTTTCCATATTACAGGGGGAAAAGGCAGTTACAGTTAATTCAATGATACAGAAATCCAGTTGATCAAGGCTAGAATATGAACAGATCAGACTAGCACCTGGTACACAGAGATCTGTACTGTGTGGAAAAAGGGGTACACATCACTTTTTATTCATATTCTTGTGGGGAAGGCATATGAGCCATTGCCATTTTTCACATGTAGTAAGAGTCCAGCTGCCAGCATGAGTCCTGATTCAAAAATTGAACATCAATCAAAACTTAGCAAAAAGGGTGTCCAGACCTCACATTCAAAATATATTGTGTTTATAGGGCATGCCATAAGTAAAGTTACTACTGGGGAAGGGGGGATATGATACATGGAATAAAATGTAATGAAAATACAAACAAAAAACCCACCAGCCTTTCAAATCATGCAGCCATGTCATTTGTCTGAAACTACCTGGAAAAGGGATCATAGTTGTGGGAGAAAGCTGCAGAAATTGAAAGTTATAAGGCAGGATGTATATATTTCTAGCTGATATTTTTTTTCCCTTATTAATGATTCTACCATTTCATGTCACCGTGACTAAACTGTCTTGCAGCTTGCTTGAAAACACAATATGCCTGCAATAGCAAATAACATGAGAAAGGAAATTATCAAATGTATACATATTTAGAACATAATGCAGTAATTTATAACAATTCTACACACACACACACACACACACACACACACACACACACCCCTTGAATTCATGGTTTTCAGATAATAGGACACATAATTGTTTTCCCCCAAATAATATGAAATAATCTCTAGAATTCATTTGATACATCAGTCCAGCCCTGTTTAGTTTATTTGTTAACAGTTTGATGAGTTTGGCTTCCATAAGACCCATTTACCAAATTCCAACATTTCCTAAGAGACTTCCCTTTCCTTCTGATCTCCTACCATACTCCGGGGAGCTGGAGTTGGAGAGGGCAGTAAGATGTCTCTAGCCACCAGTGTGGTTGGGTCTTCCAATATCCTCCTGGCTCTGGTACTGTTTGGGTTAATCAGCTGCCACTGCTGACAGATGATGAACTAAGCTGCAGATCCACCAAGAGAAATGGCTCTGTTGGAGGTCCTTAGTAATGGGGGAGACTGAGGATCATGAATTTACTGCTCCAACTGAAGCCAGCAGCACAACTCCAGCTGTAGATTCCCAAATGAAGAAATTCCCGCTGTTCTCACATAGAGCATGTGGGTGTATAGCTAATCTCACTAAGTTAGGCACCCAGAATTTTCAGATGCCCCAACATGTTATTTCTGTGGTAATTTTCAAAAAACAAACACCAGAATCTAGCTAAATGGGTCCCATTTACCTAGGTTCAGGTGTTTGTTTTTGGAGTTGCATCATTTTTATGTATTTTCAATTTTTTTTGGTTAAAAAAACAAGATGGCAGCCATCACAATCATTTTTCTCACAACAAGTAAATCACTAAATCATTTTTCATGTCAAGTAAATCATAAAAAATAAGCCCTCACGACTGGTGATTTTTACAGTTCGTATCAGAGGGTTAGCCAAAACCAAATCTTAAATCCTTATAACTCTGGAACTATTTATTATTTTTACATGAAACCTTCAAACCACACTGTCTAGACATAGGCTGTGTCTACCCGGAAAGTTTCATGAAGAAATTATGCTCCATCTGGCCTATGCATGAGAGCCAAAAAAAAAACAAAAACATTTTAACCAATGGGGAAAAAAATCTTCACTTTTGCAAAAAATCAGTGTTCTGTATTTTGGAAACTGCAAAAGATGCTGGCACAACAGTTTTCATGTCATCAGACTTTCCCACTCTGACCGCGAATGCAAATTTTTAGGTTGTTCTGTTGAATGACTTCAAAGTTATTAAGGTGCAAAGTAGGGGGTTTAACATTAAGCACACTACTCAACCATAACAATAGGGGCCATACAGGGCATAGTAGCATCCCTATAGTTAGGGTAGTACCAGGACTTCTATGTTAAACTCCATTGCACCTTAATAACTTTGGCATTCTTTGATGAAATAGCTCAAAATTTGGCAAGCACGGTTATTCTGCCAGTGTCACAAAACATGGAAAGTGCTGTAACAGCATCTTGTATGGTTTTTGAGATATGGAGTGTTAAAAAGGTGAAAAGTTGCCCATTTTTTTTCCTATACTTAACATGTGATTTTTTGCTCTCATCTACAGCCCAGGTGAAATTACATTTTTCCTGAAATTTTCAGGGATGATGGGGTTGGTACGAAAGGTTTGTCTTTGGATAGTTTGATGAAAAAATATCTTACCATTTTTACATTTTAATGGTTTTTGTGATAGCAGCTAGACAGGCAGGTAAAAAAAATAATTGAACTGTTAACAGTTGATGATTTACTGTTCCTGCTCAGAGAAATAGTGTTCATGATGCAGCCATCTTGATTTTTTCTCCATTTTATAATTGGTTTTCTAAATAAGCACTGCTTGGTTAGGAATGAACAAGGCATGTATTTAGGTGTTTGTCACATACTTACTTCAATTTTTGACATAGATTTTAGAAATTTACTGGACAAATGCTCTGTTCAGAAGGGACAGACTAGGCAGGAAAGAGGGAAGGGTAGCCCTGTACATCAAAGAGGATATCAAATTAACTGCAATACAGAGCAAACACAAGGAAGTAGAGGAATGATAGGTCACCCTCAAGACAAGAAAGGGAACAGCAGCTTGGGCAGGGGTGGTCTATAGCCCCCCCGCTCAGGGGCAGGATGGGGAAAAATTATGCTGGATAACATATATAATATGATAGCAAGGGGGGAAGTTCTGCTGATGGGGGTCTTTAACTTGTCTAATGTGGACTGATCCATCCCTGCAGGAGCTTTAGCCAGGACACATGACATCATGGATGCACTACATGGGGAAGGGCTCAGACAATTGATGAAGAAGCCCACCAGGGACAGGGCAATCCTGGATCTGGTCCTAACCAATGGAGACAGGATAGCAGATCTCCAAGTGGGGGGGGGGGGCACCTGGGGTCCAGTGACCACCACATGCTACACTTCAAGCTCAACACAGGTACACAGGCAAACCATACAAAGGCAAAAATCTTAGATTTCAGAAGGGCTGACTTCTGTAAGATGGGAGAAAATTTCAGAGAAACCCTCACACAGAAAAATACAGGAAGGAGCGTTGAGGAGCAATGTGCGCACATTAAAGAGTTAAAGAGGCCATTATTGGGATCACTGAAACATGTGTCAGGATGAGGAATAAAGGGAAGAGAAGGAGGAAACCACTTTGGTTTTCCAGGGCTGTAGCAGAGAAGGTAATAGCCAAATGGGCAGCCTTCAGAAAATGTAAGGCTACGCAAAGGGAGGAAGAAAGGGAGGAGTACCAGAATTATCTAAGAGAGGCCGGAAGAGTGGTAAGGAGTGCAAAGGCACAAACTGAGGAGAGATTAGCTCAATCAATTAGGAAAGGAGATAAGACATTCTACAGCTACATTACTGAGGGAAGAAGAGGCGGGGGATCAACAAAATCTGAGGGGATAAGGGAGACACCGTAGAGGGAGATCAAAACAAGGCATCAGTTTTAAACAGGTATTTCCGTTCAGTCTTCAGAGTGGAAGATGAGGGACAGGGACCACAGTTAGACAAGATAGGCACAGTGAGGGGGGAGGTAGACACTGGTCCTTTACAAAGGAGAGGGTACTAAAAGAGCTCACAAAGCTCAAAGTGGACAGAGCTATGGGTCCGGATGGCATACACCACAGAATTCTGAAAGAACTAAGAATGGAGTTGGCAGCCCCACTGGCAGTCTTGCTCACAGAGTCCATAAATACTGGCATAGTCTCCAAGAACTGGAGAAGGGCACATATGGTCCCTCTTCACTCGAGCATCAGCAAAGAGGAGGTTGGGAACTACAGGCCAGTAAGTCTCACATCAGCGGTGGGTAAGATCATGGAGACACTCCTTAAGGAGTGAATTGTGGAGCACCTTGAATCCATGGGGGCACAGAATCCGAGGCAACATGGATTCACAGCAGGAAGGTCCTGCCAAAAAATCTAATTGATTTCTTTGACTGGATGACAAATGTAGTGGACCAAGGTGGGGTGGTGGATGTCGCCTACTTAGATTTCAGCAAAGCCTTCAATACAGTTCCATATAGAAAGTTGCTTAACAAGCTGGGTAGTCTGGGGTGGGTCACAAGGTGTTGAATGGCTTAGTAACTGACTGAGGGACAGAACACAGAGGGTAGTTGTAAACAGAAGCAAATCTGAGGAAATTGAGGTTACCAGTGGAGTACCTCAGGGTTCAGTGTTGGGGCCAGTCCTCTTCAATGTCTTCATCAGCAACATTGCAGAAGAGCTGGAGGGGAAGGGTTGCCTGTTTACAGATGACAACAAAATCTGCAACAGGGTTGATACACCAGCGGGAGTATTAAGAATGAGAAGAGACCTAGAGAAGTTGGAAAGATGGTCTAAGGTGTGGCAACTGAAATTTAATGCAAAAAAATGTAAGATCATGCATGTGTGGAGTAGAAATCCAGGGGAAAGCTACAGGATGGGTGGGAGCTGCTGTCAGTCACCAAGGAGGAAAGTGATCTGGGGTCATCATCACAGATGACCTAAAGGCCACCAAGCAGGCAGCAAAGGCATTGGAGAAGGCCAGTGGTGTGCTGGGTTGTATAGGAAGGGGTATCACAAGTCAAAGAAGGGAGGTACTGGTTCCACTGTACAAAACATTGGTGAGGCCACATCTGGAGTCCTGCATGCAGTTCTGGAGGCTGCACCTTCAAAATGACATATACAGGATGGAGACAGTGCAGAGGAGGGCAACCAGGATGGTGCAGGGGTTATAGCACAAGACATATGAGGATATGTTAAAGGACCTAAACATGTACACACTGGAACAGAGGAGGGAGTGGGGGGACATGATTAAGATGTTCAGGTACCTCACAGGCATAAATAAGGTGAAAGGGTAAAGTTTCTTCCAGTATAAAAAGAGTACAATAACAAGGGATAATGAGATGAGATGAGAGGGAGGCTGCATAAGAAGAAATGGGAGGAAGTTCTTTTTACTGAGAGGGTGGTAGATCCATGGAATAGCCTGCCACAGGGGATGGTGGGAATGAGCACTATGGTGGGATTCAAACATGTATGGGATAGGAATAAGGGGGACATAGAGATGGGAAGGAATGGCTTAAGCAGGTGACCAACTATTGGTACCTGCCGCCATTACAGTAGGGAAAAGAGGCAGACTGGAATGGCTACATGGTCCTTTTCTGCTGACAACTTCTGTGTTTCTGTGTTTCTAAATGTGTTCTTGTGGTGAGAATCATCTCTCCCGGCACTCGCTTTTGTAAAGATGGTTCGATTGAAAAAAAACATTTGATGGTTTTTACAGTTCAGAATTTACTGTTCAATCAGAAAAGACTGTGAACAGTAAATCAGTAAATAACAGTTTGAACTGTAATGGTCAGCTCAGTTTTGTGAAGCTAATCAACATCAGCTGAGACTTTTGCATGCGAACTTGATAAGTTCATGTTTTGCTATAGGTGTTTTGGTAAAGTGAGGTTGGTATTATTCAGGAAGAAGTTCCCGTTCAAGTCCTTGCAAAAGTGAACATAGCCCAATAAAGTTAAAGTCTGACCCCGCCAAAAATTACTTGTTCCCCCCCTCACACACACACACACTCACTGATAGCTCGCCAGGTGCAAGCATCAGTTGGGCCATTCGCAGCCACAGTGGCACTTCAAAGGATTGCACCCCGTGGCTGAGAGGGGGGATGGGAACTGAAAATGCCCCCCCGTTACAGAGTGAAAGCATATGGACCTCTGCTGCAAACTAACCAACCCTATATTTCCAAAGATGCAGGCATTATAGCCCATCAGATTAATTAACTGCAAGTTTACAATTCATTTAGCAATGGTAAGGGATATGTGACATCTCTTTGTTGGTGAGGTCCTGCCTATAATCAAAACACAGGGAGGTTAAGTTGCTTACACAGGGGTCACACCATAAGCCAGTGCTGGATGGGATTAAAACCTTTGCTCTTTTGCTTCCCTATTATGTGCTCTGTCCTGTGGACCATCCTGGCTTCCATGGCCAGACTAGGGGTGTCCTTGTTCCAGGAAAAGCCCTGACACATCACAAGCATGGGGGGGGGGGGGCACAGATTCACGACCCCTTCTTTTCATAAAACGTAATTGACAATTTGTCCAGCAAAGCCACTGTGGATTCACTGGGTTCTTTTGTACAAAACATGACGCAGATAGTCATGGTAAACCGCCTGGGCAGCTCAGCCAAAAAATGATCAAGGCAAGCAAGAAAAGCTAGCGCTCTCAGCTTAGACTGGTTGCACAGTGTTGCACAGATTTGCACATTAAAGAACAACTATTCACATGGTCCAGTGGAATGCTTGTTTCATCTGATTTCTTGGAACTACATTTGACATGCACCTGGTCTAAGCTGAGCGCACTAGCTTTTTTGTTTGCCTTGATTGTTTTTTAGCTGAACCGCCCAGGCAGTTTATCGCTACCATCTCCATAGTTGTTTGCCTGACAAATGGCCAATTAGGTTTTATGAAAAGAAGGTGTTCTGGCATCCATCCTGATGGCCACAAATGTGGCTCCAAAGAGGATGGAATATCAATCTGACTCAAGAGTCTGTTGTGGACCTTTTAAACAGCACAGAAGGTACTATATTAAACTTTTACACACAAAGTATTGGAATTTTTTAAAACAAGCCAGATTAATAAAAGCAAATAAGAGTGAACTGTATCAAGTGGAAATTGTTGTGCGATGGACAAGGGTCATTTGATTACCAAGTGGATTGATGAGAAAAATTATGGATTCATTTTATTTTTCAAAAAGAAACAGGGATCATGGAGGTCTAGAGGGAGGTCAAGTAGATCCCTCCTCAAATAATATGAACAGTTTTTTGGGAGAGCTATCTTAACATATTTAGGCTGATATGTTCTATTTTTGACTCAAAACTACAATAAATGATGAATCCATGCAGTTGATAGTCATCATCATGCACCATAAGCGCAAACAGAAAGGACAGGAGGGTCATGAAATGGGCTAAGACAAAACAACAAAGGCTTTAGACATGTCCCAGTAATAAAATGAGCCAATTATGATGATCATGCATAATTTGATGGATTGGAATCTTTTCTTTTAAATCCTAGTGCTTATTTACTGTATTAAGAAGAACAATGACATTTTTAAAAATGATCAGAGAACATTAGTCTTGCTCATTAGTGGCCTTATTTATAGAGTATTGTTACTGTTTTATACTGTTCTCACGCCACCCTTTAACTCCCCCCCTTCCCCACCGATGCAGGGGAATTTTCATTTCATATTTAGCAGTACCTTTACTATGTCACAACAATCATTCATTGTGCTATCTTATTCATTCGCTCTCTTGCTTCTTTTCAGACTGCATGTGTCTTTGCTCACTTTGTTTTGGTTTGAAGAATCTCCACCCTGGTAAAGTGAAGTAAGCAATGGCAGACAATGTGGGTATAATCACATAGATCTTTAAGCTTTTTATTTCAGTACTTCACATAATTGATGTACAACATTTTGTTTTGTTTAGCACAGTGTTGCACAAGTTTGCACATTAAAGAACAACTATTTGCACAGTCCAGTGGAGTGCTTGTTTCATCTGATTTCTTGGAACTACATTTTACAAGCACCTGGTATAAGCTGAGAGCGCTAGCTTTTCCTGTCTGCCTACAATGTCTAATGCTGGTTGGTTATGACATCCTGAGCTCGAGACATAAAATAGAGCTGACAGAGTGCCAGAGACCCCTTCTGCCTGGCACCACAGAGAAAAATTTATCCAACATCTTTCTTGAAGAAAACCATCTTGAGATGAAACAGTTAACCTTGAAATGAGTCCAGGAGAAAGGGTGCAGAGGTAGTAAACACAGATTTACAATAGTAATCAGAATAAACAAGCATTTGTCAATGCCGAACGTTCACTTGCAGGTATTTGCAGTGGTGTTTGGCATGTATGGTGCTTTACCCTAATGCCCTGTGCGATTGCTGGTATTTGCACAATAAATTGTCAGCATGACCTTTTTGTTACCCCCATTGTTCGCTACATAGGCGGAAACACGTTTTGGACAGGATGTGAAAAATGACAGCTGTACTGCTCATAAGGAAGTGTGGTAAAATGGCAATGTTGAAAATCTGGAGTGGAAATATTGAAAATTCGCAAACCTACGAGGAGCATGGGAACTGTGCAATGCACGCTGGTAAAACAGTGATTGTTAGGAATTTTTTCACCAAATTTTCAACATTGCCATTTTAAAACCTCTGCTAATGAACAGTGTCACTGTGATTTTCTTACTGTGTCCCATACATTGATTTCACACACCGACTGCACCATTGTGCACTACATGGGCGGAAAGACATTTTGGAAAGGATGTGAAAAATGACAGCTGTACTGCTCATAAGGAGGTGTGGTAAAATGGCAATGTTGAAAATCTGGAGTGAAAATATTGGAAATTGCAAACTTACGAAGCGCTAGTGAACTGCACAACGACGCCTAAAACAGTTATTTGTAGGAACTTTTCACCAAATTTTCAACATAGCCATTTTAAGATCTCTGCTCATGAACAGTGACACTGTGATTTTCTTAATGTGTCCCATACACTGAGTTTGCACACCGACTGTGCCATTGTGCGCTACATGGGCAGAAACACGTTTTGGGCAAGATGAAAATGACAGTTGCAGTGCTCATAAGGAAGTGTGGTAAAATGGCAATATTGAAAATGTGGAGTGAAAATATTGAAAATTCGCAAACTTACGAGCGTGCGTAGGAACTGCGCAACGCAGACTCGTAAAACAGTCATTTTTAGGAATTTTTTCACCAAATTTTCAGCACAGCCATTTTAAGACCTCTGCTCATGATCAGTGTCACTGTGATTTTCTTAATGTGTCCTACACATTGAGTTCGCACACCGACTGTGCCACTGTGCGCTACATGGGCACAAAAACATTTTGGGCAGCATGTAAAAAATGACAGCTGTACTGCTCATGAGGAGGTGTGGTAAAACGACAATGTTGAAAATCTGGAGTGCAAATATTGAAAATTCACAAATGTCTGACGTGCATAGGAGCGGTAAGCAACGTAAAACTGTCATTTTGGATTTTTCGCAAATTTCCAACATAGCCATTTTAAGACCTCTGCTCATGAACAGTGTCACTGTGATTTTCTTAATGTGTTCCATACATTGATTTCGCACACCGACTGCGCCATTGTGTGCTACATGGGCGGAAACACATTTTGGGTGAGATGTGAAAAATGACAGCTGTACAACTCATAAGAAGGTGTGATAAAATGGCAATGTTGAAAATCTGGAGTGAAAATATTGAAAATTCGCGAACTTACGAGCCTACATAGGAACTGCGCAACGCACGCTCATAAAACAGTCATTTTTTGGAATATTTGCACCAAATTTTCAACATGGGGTTTTTGGGACCCCTTCTCATGAATGATGTCACTGTCATGGTGTTATTCGAGCCCGAAGGGTGATTTCACGCAGTGCCTGTGCAGTGCCTGCAAAATCACCCTTCGGGCCCAAATAACACCATGACAGTGACATCACTCATGAGAAGGGTTCCCAAAAACTCCATGTTGAAAATTTGGTGCAAAAATTCCAAAACTTGACTGAGATATGCAATAAAGTTGAAACCCCCCTATCTAGCCCATTATACAGCTTACTGGCATTTCCTCAGTTCGCGTCGCCTTTGAAGAGTGCAGACTTGTTCCCGTCCACCGAAGATCATCGCGCTGGAGTCCATAGGTAAGTATGGGGTGAGGGGGTGTGGGAGGCTGGGTGCGCAGTGGGTGGGTGCGGTTGTGGGAGGGGCTGGGAGACGCTGCTGGGACGCTTTTATTTTACAGGTTTAAAAAACGATAACGTGGACATTTGCCACGCTGGTGTGGGATCCCAGCATGGCAGAAGATGGGTGGGGGCCGAGGAGCTGACGGGATTGGGCACCCCGCCAGCAAACTACGCGAGCTAGGAGCCGACGGGGATTGGGCACCCCGGCCGGCAAAGAAACTGAACGCTTGCCACACTGGGGTGGGCCCCAGTGTAGCAGCAGGATGGCTTGGGGCCGTGGAGCCGACAGGGGATTGGGCACCCCGTCAGCAAACAATGTTTGCCATGCTGGAGTGGGGTCCCAGCGTGGTACCAAAAGCTTTAGGGGGCGTGGCGCATGCGGGGGCAGCGGCGTGATCGCGAGGTGGACGGCGTGGCGGTGCTCAGTATCAGGTGTGCCTTTGAAGCAGAGAAACACCGCTGTCATAGAGCTCCCTGCACCATTGTGCAGGACCGCCACGCCTGCTCAAGGAGTAGTACATTGATGGGAGAGGCACTCCAAGTGTGCTACTTCTTCCAAAATGTTCCTTGTGCATGCGCACAAACGAACATAAAAAGTCAAGTAATCTGATAAACACAAACAGGTAAGAATAAATGGGATCAGGAAGGAATACAGTGGGCATGACTTCAGATCTAAGAAGACTTTACAAAACATTAACAACAGTTAATAAGGCTCTTGGAAGTATACATCACACACACACACACACACACACACGCACACACACACGCACGCACAGCCTTGTTATTTCACTTATTTACACTGTCCATTTTTCCTCATATTCTACTGTACCATGTACAGTACCTTGACCAACGGACGTGTCTAGCAACTGCTTTCACCCAAACTATCAGCAGTTATTGCTGAAGTATTAGAAGTGGTTGCATGCTTTCTAATTTCACATGAACTGTTTAGTTCCCACAAGTGATGCAAATAAAATATTGATATAAATTACAAAATATATTATTAATCAGAAACTGTCAAAGCATTCTGTTTTCAGATTTTATTATAACTATGTACTGGAAATAACAGCAATGTTGACAGCAGAGGCAGCTCCATCTTGTAATTTTTCTCATCGCCCTTAATATGCATTATTGGAGCAATTCCCCGAAATTATAAATTAAGTATACACTTCCAAAATTATCTACAATTCATATGACATGTTGCAGAATTAAATGACAAAATATTGGCTCACTAAAAACAGTGAACAACCGTAACAAATACTTAACAGTTGTAATGGATGGGGGATCTAGTAAATCCATAACACAAAGTGAATAAATGCTCAACTTGCAGAGCAATTGAAACTACCAGCATAAAGGATTGTATATGATTGCTCATACACAACAAGGATATTTTTTCTCGAGCAGTTTCCCTGGTAACTGGAGACCTTGAGAGTGCAGCTTGACAGGTCCATTACCACGGAAACTGCAAGAGTTAAAAAAATATCCTTGGAGTGTATGAGCGATCATACACAATCTTTTAAAATGTACGGTCACTCATACATTCAATTGGTGTCATTATTTTTTTCTTTTAGTGCCTCCTGAGGCACCTCTCACCACCACAGCCATTCAAGCAGGATTGCAGGTCACCAGAACACACATGCTCGACCGCGTTCTAAATTGTTATGCTGCACTAGCTACGTAGCTAGTACAGCATAACAAACTAGCTGATATAGCTAGTGCAGCCTAACAACATTTTTGAATAGATGAATTTCAATCCATAACAATGTTCCACCATACATTAATTGTTTTTCTTTCTGCATGTCACCATACCTTTTCTTTTGCTGTATATTTGAGGTTAGATGGTAGTTATCTTTTGTATATTATGAACATATGAACATATGAAAACACCAACAGAAACAGGCCTCACGGTCTATCGAGTCTGCCTGATTGTGCAGCTAGCCCCTCAACATGCAGCTACCCCACCCTCCTTCATCCTTACCCCCCCTACTCTGTCCCATCACCTCTTAAAACAATCCACTGTTCTACAGGACACCACCTCCTTGGGCAGAGCATTTCTTTTTCTACCACACGTTCTGTGAAAACATTTCTCTTGATTTCCCTTCTGAATCTTCCCCCCTCCAATTTCAGCTGGTGACCTCTCATATGCCTCTCTCTTCTAATCTGGAAAATCCCTTCTGTAACAATCTTATTTATCCCCTTTAAGTATTTAAAGGTTTCGATCATATCCCTCCTATTTCTCCTCTCCTCCTGGGAGTACATGCTCAGCTCACCCAGCATATCCTAGTAGGACTTTCCCTTCAATCCCTGGTTTTTCTTTGACACCCTACTTTGCACCACCTCCAACAATCTGACATTCTTCTTCAGGAACAGGTGCCAGTACTGCATGCAGTATTCCAGGCGTGGACTGACCAGCCACCTGTATATATTTATTTATTTATTTGATCTAGGATTACAATTACCTTTGAGCCCAAGGCTCTTTTACAAAGGTTCCATGTCACATGTTTCAAAGGATTACACAGGTTGCAAAAAAGGAACATTTTGGTTACATATTAGAGAACACAGCAAGTAAAATACATAAGAAGCTGTGAAAGGGAGTGTAGTAGTGGTGGAGGTAGGAGGAAAAAAAGAAGGGTCAGTAGCAGGAGGTTAGAAAAGGAGCAGGAGGGAAAAAAGGGTTGGGGTGGGAGGGTGGATAGTGAAGGGGAGGCAAGGAGAGGTACGAGGCAGCGAAGGCGACGTTGTCAGTGTCACAAGTGCGGGAGAGAAAGGTGGCCCTGGAAAGGCAAGTGCAGTGGGCGGGGCCCAGCAAAGGTGAGCACAGGAGGATGGGTGCTGAAATTATTAGCCATGGCAGTCACAGGTGCTGGAGGCAACAAGGGTGTTATGGAGTCTGGATTTGAAGGCTTCAAGTCCAGTGGTAGTGGTAGTATCATTGGCAAGACCATTAAACCAGGTGGGGGCTCTGTAGGTGAAAGATCATTAGCCTTGGGTTGTGCGGCAGTGGGGGATTTGAAACAGTTGTGGCTTTGAACCCCTGGTGATTCTTGAGTTGGTTTTTGTTTGAAGAAGGGTGCAGACTCCTGGGGGGGCAAGCCCCAACTGGATTTTCTTTGCCACTACACAGGTTTGGTACTTAATTCTATTTACAAATTGTAGCCAATTTGCTTGTGTATAGAGGTCACAGGTGTGCGTGAGATGTTTAGCACCAGTGATGAGTTGACAGGCCTTGTTTAGGATGGCAGTTACCCTTCTGAGTGCTGTGGCAGTGGCGGCGCCATAGATGACAAGGCCATAGTCAATCTGGGAGATAATGAAGCTTTGGATAATGGTAGCAAGGGCCTCTTTAGTTAGGTGTTGCTGTAGGTGATAGAGTAGGCCCAGTCTGGAGTTCGCAGATTTGGCAACGTTAGTTATGTGGGTGGTGTAGGACAGATGGGTGTCTAAGGTGATTCCTAGATACCTGAAGGATTGGACCTGCTCCAGGGGGCTGCCCCGGCTGGTGTTTATGGAGAATTGGAGATGTTTATGCTTGTTATGGTGGCTGGTGAAAGTCATGGTCTTGGTTTCTCTCTGGTTAAGAATTAACTTATGATTTCTGAACCAGTTCTCGACCGAGGTGAAACCATGTTGAAGGGTTAGTTGAAGGTGGCTTGTGTCCCGATGAGAGGCTAGGATGACAGCATCATCCATGTAAAGTATAATTTGTTGAGGGAAGGAGTCAGGGAGAGAGTTGAGGAACAAGCTGAAAAGTAGTGGGCCCAGGATGGAGCCATGGGGAACCCCAGAGTGAACCTCTGCAGTGTCGGAGAGTACATCAACTATTTTTACACATTGGGTTCGGTTACCAAGGTAGCTTTCCAACCATGCCACAGATTCAATGGAGAGGCCAGTGTTCAGAAGTTGACCAAGCAGGAGGCGATGGTGGATGGTGTCACATGCCTTTGACAAGTCTATAAATATAGCTCCAGTTAGGAGACCGTGGTCTAGGGAGTTGTGGATGGCACTAGCAAACTCAATAAGTGCAGTAGCAGTGCAGTGACCCTTCCTAAAACCATGCTGCTGCTACTGGCATAGGATGCTATATTTGCCCAGATAGTCGGTAAGCTGGTCTGTTACTATCCTTTCCAGGGTCTTAGATAGGGGAGGAAGGATAGAGATAGGGCAGTGATTCCCGTGAGTGGTCCGATCACCACTTTTACGGATTGGAGTGACTGTTTCTGACTTCCATTTATCAGGGAACTGGCTGAGAGAGAGGGAGAGATTAAAAATCCTGGTAAGAGGCCCCAGTACTTCCTCCAGAGTGAGAGACAGAAGATTGAGATCCAGTGTATCACTGCTTGCTCTGGTGTTGCCGATGGCTTTGGAGATGTATTTCCTGACTGTATTCCTATTTACTGCTTTGAAGTAGAAGAAGGGGTGGTTTTTGGGTGGAGACTGATGGGTGGGAAGAGGAGTGTCACTACCGTTGAAATAGTCAGGGGGAAGGACGCTGCTGAGGTCTGTGAAAGCATCTTTGAAAGTATTGGCAATGATTTTATGGTCCAGATGTAGTACTCCCGTTAATCTGGAGAATGGTAGGGGGTGATTTGGACTCCTTCCCAGTGATATCTTTTATGTTATTCCAGAAAGCTCTTCCATTTCCCCATGAGTCAGTGAGTGCTTTCTTGTAATAGTCAGATTTCTGTCGGTGTATGGATTTTCTACAGTCATTCATTGCTCTTATGTATTTTTGGATGTCTGCTTGATTCCCAGTTGATCCGGCCAGTTCCCAGAGTTGGTCCCTATGTTTTAACTTCTTTAAGAGGCAGCCCTAGAGCCATGGGTTGCAGAGAGATTTAACTTTGCACTTTTTTAGCGGGGTGAAGGTGTTACAGGCTTCATTGAAAATGAGGATGAATTGGTCCAAGGCTGTATTTGTGTCTGTGGCCCAGTAGATGGAAGACCAATCTTGATTAAGTAGGTGTGTTTTTAGGTGGGTTAGCTGTCCATGGGGTAGGACTCTCCTGAGGATGATTTTAGGTTGGGGTTTGCAAAATTTATTTGGCCAGGTACAGCTTAACGAGGGAGTGATCACTGAGAGAGTTGGGCAGTATGGTGGTTCTTGTGATCTGAGTGGGGTGACTAGTCAGGATCTAATCCAGTAGGGTGCTGGTTCCAGTTCTATAGTTTTTTCTGGTTGGGGAGTCCAGCATCTGTGTGAGGTTAGCCGATATGACTGAGTCCCGGGCAGCCCCTGCCTGTGCTCCCAGCCAATTTATGTTGAAATCACTGAGTATGATGGTTTCAGAGTCAGGTGGAAGTGCTTTGATGTAATCCAGCACTGCATTGAGGCCCGGTCTCTGTTCTTTAGGAGGGATATATGTGGTAATGGCTGAGAGGGCTTTATTCTGTGCACTGAGTAGGATTTTGACATGCAGTAGTTGGGTAGTGGGTGTCGGTAGTTCAGTGTGGATAGGGTGCCCCACCAGATTGTCTTTTAGATAGAGTGTGCATCCTCCTCCTCTTTTGGATTTACAATCAAGCCTAAAGATATTATAGCCTGTGAGGGAGATTTCTTGATCAGGTGCTGAGGGGGTGAGCTAGGTTTCTACCACCCCCAGAATATCGGGGTGGTGGGTGCTTGCGAAGGCTTGCTGTTGATCAAGATTAGGTAGTAGGCTTCAGATATTCAGGCAAACAATTGAGAGAGTGCCAGCACTCTTGGTTTGGGTGGAAATCCTTGCTGTCTTTGAGCCGGGCTTGGGGTGAATATTTCCTGATAGTAGCAGGAGGAGGAGTAAGAGTTTCAGGGTGGCCAGGCGTAATTAACTGTAGGAGAGCTTGCATTTCTTTATTGAGAAGGAGCAGGTTGCGGTATTGCTTCATGGGTACAGAAGAAGCGTTGTGAGCTTAGATGACAGACGGGCCCACCGCACCCTGGCCAGTAGGGGTAGATGAGTAGAAAGGGGGTGACCCCTACGGGCAGACATAATTTTACTATGAAAAGTGCCAGTGTGGATGTAGGAGTAATTCAACTTGTAGCTTTGGAGTGGGGAAGGGAAGCAGGATGTAGGGGACTGAAGCAGTGGGGTGAGGGCAAAGAGGAGGAGTGGTAGGTAGAGCAAAGTGAGGGGCATATGCATATTAACTGAGGAAAGGAGAAAATACAGAAGGCGATAGGAGCAGCAGCGGAAAGACAGGCAGGGGCTGGTGAGAGGAAGTAGAAATGAGGAAGACAATAGAGGCAGCAGTGGAAGGAAGAGCGGTGGGGTGATGAGAGAGAGAGAGAGTCCAATGGGAGGGAGAGAGGAGGGCACCAGGTGGGGGTGATGAGGAGAGAGAGAGAGCCCAATGGGAGTAGGAGAGAGGAGGGGCAATACCAGGGGGCATGGCAAAAAGTCTATTTAATTAAGGTGGGAGGTGGGGGGCAGGAGTAAAAATTCGGCAACACTCCGTTTAAGTCTATGGGCACAATGGCCCTGAGCCAAGACAGAAAGTCAGCAGGAGATGCAGCCAATAAGGGCTCAACGGAGTAGGCAGTGTCCAATCAGGGTTCAGCACTGAGCGCGCTGGGCCAATGGTGGCACTCATGGCTTCACCGGTCAAAGGAGGACTTTCTTACCCAACTCAGTGGTTCCAGAGAGTGGCCAGGAGGTGAGCGGCTGAGCAGTAGGATCCGTAGCCACCGCCGCACATTCGGGGCAGGTGCAGCCCTGTCAAGGGCTCCGGAATCCGACTCAGTGGTTCCAGAGAGTGGCCAGGAGGCGAGCGGTGGAGTGGCAGGATCTGTAGCCGCGGCTGTGCATTCGGGGCCGGAAGGTTCACCTCCCTATTTCTGGAAGAGATTCCCCTCACTATACACTCCAACATCTTATTGGCTTTTGCTGCTGCCTTCCTGCACTGAGCTGAGTTGTTCATACTCCTTGTTATAAGCACCTCTAGATCCCTTTCCTCCTCAGTGCTTTCCAACTGTACCCCTCCCAGCTGATAGCTCCTCCCCTGGTTCCTAACCCTGAAGTGCAGTACCTTGAATTTCTTGGTGTTGAACCCCAACTGCCATGTTTCTGACCATTCTTGTAGTTAGATCACGTCTTCCTGCAGCCTCCTTAAACCCTCAATGTCATCTACTACAGTGCCCATCTTCATATCGTCTCCAAACAGGCTGATCTTACTCCAGATCCCA
This sequence comes from Neoceratodus forsteri, assembly GCA_016271365.2. Lineage (NCBI taxonomy): Eukaryota > Metazoa > Chordata > Ceratodontiformes > Ceratodontidae > Neoceratodus > Neoceratodus forsteri. The sequence continues at coordinate 1,374,018,605 of CM057456.1, forward strand.
AGTTAGATATCAGCTACGAATATACCAAACAGCACCATTCCTTGTACCGATCCCTGTGGTACCTCGCTCAACACTGCCCTCGGGGATGAAGTCCCCCCCCCCCACTACCACCTTTTGCTGCCTTCCATTGAGCCAGTTATTGATCCATTTGATCATCCTTGTTCCCACCCCTATATATTCCAGATCCCCCCCCCAGCATCCCATGTGGCATGGAATCAAAGGCCTTGCTGAAGTCTAAATACAGGACATCCACCACATGGCCCTTGACCAGCTCCCTGGTCACCCAGTCGTAGTACCTGATTAGGTTTGTTTGGCAGGATCTGTTCCTAGATAAAGTTGACCATTCAGGAGTCCATTATCTTCCAAAAAGGTCACCAGCCTTTTTTTAGGATTGTCTCCAGGAGATTACCCACAATTGATGTGAGACTCTGGTCTGTAGTTGCTCTGTTCATCCTTAGGGCCACTCTTGTGAATGGGCACCACATGGGCCATCCTCCAATCCTGTGGTATGCATCCTGTGTCCAGGGAGGTATTGAACAGGTTAGCCAGTGGTCCTGCTAGGATCTCCGCTAGTTCCTTAAGTACCCTAAGGTGAATGCCTTCTGGTCCCTGTGCCTTGTCCACCCTTAGTGCCCATAATCCTTCTAGGATCCTGTCCTCTGTAATCCCAATATCAGTCACCCCCTCCCACCCACAGCCCACTCCACCCCTCCCTTGTGGTATCTTCCTCCTTTCCCCTCTGTGAACACAGAACAGAAGTATTCATTTAGTCCTCTGCCTGATCCACTCCCTTCTCTACCCACCCTTTGTCCTTCCTAAATCCTCACGATTTGATCTTTGTTCTTCCTTCTCTCGCTTATGTATCTGAAGAAGTCCTTTTCTCCATCCTTAATACCCTGTGCCAGTCTTAGCTCTTTTGAAGCCTTGGCCACTCTGACTAGCCTGGTAACCTCCCTGGACTTCTTCATATACTCATCCATGTCATTTTCCCCTCCCAATTTCTTGAGTCTCTGAAATGCTTTTCTCTTGGCCCTTACCCCCTCTATGACCGTTTGAGTCAACCAATTGTGCTTCTTTGCCCTTCTCTTCTTACTTTGTGTCCTTGTACATGTCCCAGTAGCCTCCACCAGCCCTTTTTTAATAAAGTCCCACTTTTGACTAGCATCCATGCCTGGTTGAATTCTCACCAGATGCTTACCCCAAATTTCCCCCCATTCTTTTAAAGTCCATCCCCTTAAATTCAATCACTGTGGTTCCCATACCCCCTGTTTCCCTACCCATATTGAACATGAACCACATTGAGGGGTGGCCACTCCCAGCCAGAGGGTCCTCTACCCCCAGATCCCTTACAGCCTCCCCATTTGGTAGTACCAGGTCCAGAGTGTTTTCCAATCTAGTCAGCTTATGGACTAACTGCACCAGTAAGCTGTCCTGAAATGCTTCTAATATGACCTGTTCCTTCACACTTGTGGTAGCTGGGGTGCTCCACTCCACCCCAAGTAGGTTGAATTCCCCCTACAATCACTGTGTTCCCCTTCCTACAGACCCTTCTAATTTGTGCAGCCAACTCTTTATCCAGGTCATCCCCTTGAGCTGGTGGTCTGTATACTACCCCTATCCTCAGTGTTCTACCTTTAGGACCTTGAAACTGCTTTCATAGTGCCTTTGTTCTGCCTTCCTCCCCTCCTCCCTTATATGCCTTATCCCCTCCTGTACACAGATTGCCATGCCTCCACCTTTCCCCTTATCCCTATCCTTTCTGAATATCCTATACCCTGGGATCACCATATCCCAGTCCTGGTACTGGGTGGCCCATCTTTCCGTGATGGCCACAATGTCCATCTTCCATACTGCCAAGAGGGCCTGCAACTCAGTCAACTTATCTAGGCTTCTTACATTCAGTGAGTCCACCCACCAGCCTGTTTTTTTCCCTACCACTCCCTGCTTTTCCCCGCTCCTATTCCCCCCCCAGTGCCACTACCCAATTTCTTCTCTTTTTGCTTGGGGGATAAGCTTGTTTGGCTCCCCTCCATGGGATGTCTGCTACCAGCAGTCCACTCGCCACCCCCCACCTAGTTTAAATCCACCTTTGCTGCTATATATCCTCCTTCTTCTTCTTTAATACCCCCTTCCCCTCTCTGCTCAAGTGTAGCCTTTCCCCTGCATATAGATCATTATTGTCCCAGGTTCTGCCCCAGCAACCCACTAACCTGTACCCCATAGATTGACACCATTCCCAGCAACATGTTGAACTCTCCAATCCTCCCTTTCCTCTCTGTACTTATGCAGGGCACTGGGAGCACCTCTGAGAATGCCACTGATTCCCCCAACTCCTCACACAGCCTTCCCAGTTCCTTGAACCTCTCCCTTACTACTTCCACTATTTTCCCCACCAGTTTTTTTGTACCGACATGTACCACGAGATGCTGTTTCTTCCTACCCCTCTTTCTGCACTTAAGAATTGACTGTCTCACCCTTTCTACCATTAACCCAGGTATGGACTCCATCCATATGTGACTATGCCTTTCCCCTTACTGCCCATCTGATCCTTTTTAGTATGGAATCCCACCAGCACCAGTACATCTCCTCTTCATTCCTCATCTCCACCCCACCCTAATACCTAGGTACCTATCCCTCGAGTCTGCCACATTCATAGCTCCACCCATCCCCCTGCAGCTCCCCTCTCTCCCACACCTGACCTGTACCCTCCCCCTCACCATTCTCTCACTATCCTCCACATGCTTCCCTTCAACCCTTGCCCCCTTCCTCTGCTATGCCCTTGTCATCCTCTCTATCTGCACTGCTCCTCTCCACTGTATCCCTGCTCCCTTCAATTGTCCTTCCATCTGTGCCCATCCCCCTTCATCCCTGTCACCATCCTCTGACTGACTACCATCCCTTGTGCATTCCCCCCGTTTCCCTCTCCTGATCCCTCCTGGAAATCTTTCACCTCCCTCCTCCTGCCTCAATGTCACCAGCACTGGAAACGTATTACCTGCCCCCTCTGCAATACTGTGCATTGGCTCCTTCCTACTGACCTGAGCCATCCCTTGAGTACCAGGCCTCCTGTTCATTTTGCCCCGTACCCCCTTCCCATCCCCTCCCTTGATCCAATGTTCCTCCCATGTGGTGTTCTCATACTACTCCCCAACCCCTCCTTTGATCCGATGTTCCTATCCTGTGATGTCCTCATGTTACTCCCCATCCCCTCCCTTGATCCGATGTTCCTCCCCTGCAGTGTCCTCATGTTGGTTCTTGAGGAGGCCCACCTGCCCCAGCTTCCCCCCACCTCTCATGCTCTCCAACTCACTACCAAGACACAGTACCTCCTCCTTGAGTCTTTCTAGCCTGTGACAGACTGAACCCCCCCAGCCTCCACAATATGTTCATCCAAACTGCCGCCCCACATCCAATACAGCCCACTATCCTACCCATGATACCAGTACAAATTACAAAAAACAGTTCTATCTATAAGTTTCTAACCAGTCCAGTTCCTACTGAAAAATACAATACCAACTCCACTTACAGAGGAGTGGGAGAAGGGGTGGAATGGTAGGTGGGAGATGAGAGGGGGTAGAATGGTAGTTGGTGGCTGGGAAAGAGATGGAAAGTAGCAGGGGATGGAGGGGTGGAGAGAAGTAGGGAGGTTAGCAAGGGAGGAGAGAAGAAGAGGGAGAGGTGAAACAGAGTTGCAAGCCTTGGCAGAGCAGTCACAACTGCTGAGGTCAGTGAGGTGCTGGTGGGTTTACGTTTGAATGGGCCAAGCATTTTCGGCTGCAATTTCAGGGAAGTTGTTTAGCAGCAGGGGGCCTGCTGGAAAACGTGAGCCTGGTTGATGCGGCAGAATGGAATGATAAATGTGGTTATGCGAGGAACCCGTGATAAAATATGCAGTGATCATGGTCAACATTAAGGCATGAGTTGCAGGGGTGTGAGGTTAAGACAAATTTTCTTAGCCAGTATGCAGGTCTGGTAGGCAAGTCTACTATTTAGATTGAGCCAGTTGAATTGCTTGTAGAGATCACAGGTATGCATATGCTTCCCTGCACCAGTGAGGTCTACAACATTTGTTAAGGGCTATCTTGACTCATTTTAGGATGGTATAAATGGCAGCCCCATTGAAGACAAGCCCGTAATCAATGACGGGTAGGACTGAGGCAGTTATGACTGCGTGCATAACTTCTTTGGTAAGACAGCGATGGTGGTGGTAGAGAACCCCAGTTCTTGAGTTGATTGATTTTGAGATGTGTTGAACATACAAGTTGAAAGACATTGTGCAATCAAGGGTAATACCAAGGTATTTAAATTCCTGCACTTGCTCAAGTGGTTTTTCAAGTTCCTTATGTATGGTGAAGTTTATGGATCTGTATTTGCTGTGAGAGCTATGGAACAGCATGGACTTTGTTTTTTTGTAATTCATCAACAGCTTATTTTGGAGAAGCCAGGTTTCGAATAGGCTGAAGTTCATCTGTAGCACCTTGGAGAGCGAGATGGGGTCAGTATGGGAGGAAAAGAGGACTGCATCATCGGCATAGAGTATTAAGTTATTATTGCAAGCTGCAGGAAGAGTATTGATGAAAAGGCTGAAAAGTAGAGAGCCAAGGATGGAACCCTTGGGTACACCAGAGAGGACAGGAAGGGCACTTGAAAGAGAGTCAACGATTTTGACTTGTTGGCTCCTTGCCAAGAGGTAGCTTTCAAACCATTTGGTTGCATCATTAGATAGTCCAAGGGAGGAGAGTGAGTGAAGCAGGAGCTGGTGGTTCATGGTGTCAAATGCCTTGGTCAAATCAATGAATGCTGCACCAGTAGGTGGCCAGTGTAAATCACCTTATGAATACGGCTGTTGAAGTCAAGCAGGACGGTGGTAGTACTACAGGCTTTTCTAAAGCCATGTTGTTGTGGGCAGAGTAAGTTATATTTGTTGAGGTGTTCAGATGACTGGTCAGCTACAATTCGTTCCAACACCTTGGAGAGTGGTGGGAGGATAGAGATAGGGAGGTAGTTAGAGAGAAGAGGCCTGTCACCACTTTTATGAATGGGTGTGACCATTGCTGATTTCCAGAGCTGGGGGAATTGTTTATGAGACAGTGAGAGATTCAGAAGTTTAGTGAGAGGTTGTAGGACAACGTCAAGGGAGAGAGAGAGGAGTTTGAGGTCAAGGTATCGCTGCTGAAACTGGCTTTGCTTAGTATTTTGAAACATAGAAACATAGAAACATAGAAACATAGACTTTGACTTGCAGATAAGGACCGCTGGCCCATCTACTCTGCCCATTTCCCTACTCTGGATAGGCCGCAGATCCTAGTTAACCAACAGCCTATTTCTTCCTACCCCCACAAGAATTGCCTTATGTCTGTCCCATTTCTTTGAATTCTCCACAGTTTCGACCCTCAACCTCCTCAGGAAGGCTGTTCCCATGCATCCACTACCCTCTCTGTGAAATAATACTTCCTCACATTGCCCCTGAACCGCCTCCTTCTATCTTTTAAATTGTGTCTCTTGTTCTTGCAAGTCTCTTTCTGAAAAATGCTACCTTTTGGACTTTGTTGATTCCACTGAGGTCCTTAAAGTTTCTATCATGTCCCCTCTCCCTTCTTTCCTCAAGGGTATACATATTAAGCTCCTTTAGTCTCTCCTCACACGGCTTCTCTTGCAGACCCTGCACCATTTTAGTTGCCCTCCTCTGGACTGCCTCTATCCTGTCTATGTCCTTAGTGAGATGGGCTCTCCAGAACTGACATTGTATCTAGATGGGGTCTCACCAACTGTCTGTACAGAGGGATAACAACTTCCTGTTTTCTGCTGCTGATGCCTCCTATACATCCCAGTATACCCCAGCCCTCCCTACTGCCTTCTCATTGCTTGCTCAACCTTAAGGTCATCTGATATGATTACCCCAAGGTCCCTTTCCTTTTTTGTTGTTGTTACTACCTCCCACCCATTGTGTATTCTTTCCTGGTTCTGCTTCCCAGGTGCATTATTTTGCACTTCTTTGCATTGAATCCTAGCTGCTATACTCTGACCATTCCTCCAACCTTGCCAAGTCCTTTTCATCCTTTCCATGCCTCCTTGTGTATCAATCCTGTTGCAGATATTTGTGTCATCTGCAAAGGCATACTTTTCCTTCCAGTCCCTCTGCAATGTCACTGATGAAGACATTAAAAGGACTGGACCAATACTGAACTCCTCGGTACCCCACTAGTAAACCCCTTCTTCAGAATGGACTCTATTTACAATTACCTTCTGTGTCCTGTTGTCCAGCCAATGTTTTTACCCAGGCTACCACCCTGGGTCCCACTCCCAGGCTGGTTAATTTGACTATTAATGTTTTGTGTGGGACTGTGACAAATGCCCTGCTAAAATCTAGGTAGGCTATGTCCACAGCCCCTCCCTGGTCTACTACTTTGGTCACCTAGTCAAAGAAATCTATTAGATTCGTCTGACATGACCTTCCGCTGGTGGAACCCATGCTGCCTTGGGTCCTGTGCTCCACTGGCCTCTAGAGTACTCAACCTATTCTTTCCTTCCAAGTGACTCCATCACTTTCCCTACAGAGGTCAGACTGACAGGTCTGTAGTTTCTACCTCTGTCTTGGACCCTTTTTTGAAGGGATCACATCCGCCTTCCTCCAGTCCTCGGTACCACACCATCCTCCATGATTTATTAAAAGAATAGCCAGTGGTTTCACTAGTTCCTCCCTTTATCTTTTAGAATTTGGGGTGAATTCCATCAGGACCCATTGCTTTGTCCACCTTCAGTTTTAGGAGTTCTTGTAGAACCCTTTCTTCTGTGAAAGGACTGGGATCACCTTATCAAGAGTGCTTCTGTTAATTGGATTAGGTACTTCCCTCCTCTTTTTAGAATACTGAGTAGAAATATTCATTCAGTATTCCTGCTTTTTCACTGTCCCCTCTGCCCACCCACTGTTCATTCTATTCAGCCCTCACTATCTCTCCCTTTGTCTTTCTCACGTCATGATGTACCATAAAAGGTTTTATCCTCTTCTTAACTGAGTTGGCTATCCTTTCTCAGTTTGGGCCTTTGCATTCTGACTTCCTCCCTGCTTCCTTCTGCCTTGACTGCTAGAGTCTCTGTCCTGCTCCTTCTGTGTTTCCTTATACTTGGAATGCTTGTATTTTCTTCCTGACTTTCACAGCCACCTCTTTTGAGAACCATAGTGGCTTTTTCTTTCATTTGATTTGTTCATTGCTTCACACAAAGGCTTGTTGCCTCTGTGATGGCAGTTTGATAATTCCTCATTGTTGCTCCTCCTTCTTCTGGCCTGTTTGCTAGTGCTTTTCTGAGGCACTCTCCCATCTTAGCCAAGTCAGCCTCCTAAAGTCCAGCACCTCACTTTGTATGGCTTGACTCTGTAGCTGAGTTTAACGTGAACCACACTGTTTGATGGTCACTTGTCCTCAGATGGCAACCCACTTCTAGATCTGAGATCCTCCTTACTGCCCCGTTTGAGTATGAGGTCTAAGATTGCTTCCTCACGAGTGGGTTCCGAACTAGCTGTCTAATGCCTGCCACCTGTGGGGTATCAAGAATGGCCCTGCTCTTGATAGTGGCTGCAGTAAGTGTGCTCCAGTTAACATCTGCCATATTCAGGTCTCCATCAACAGTATCTCCTTTCTGCCATTCTAGAATGCCTTCTATCATATCGTTGTCCATTCTTTTCCCTGACATGGGGTCTGTACACAACCCCTGTCGGATTGTGTTGCCCGCTCAGTCTCAGGTGACCCCACGGTGCCTCCTCTCCTCCCTGTTTACTCTTTTGTTCAATTGCTTTTATCCTTCCTTTACAGAGGAGCTACTCCTCCCTCTTCTCCCTGCCTGTCTCCTGTAGGTTATGTACCCTGGTATGTTAACATCCCAGTCATGGTTCTCTGTGTACCATGTTTCTGTAGATGCTACGATATCCAGGCATCCCTCTTCCATTAAGGCCATCAGCTCAGGAGCTTGTTGCCTAGACTACGGGCATTGGTACTCATTACCCTCCATTTCCTGATGGCCTTACTCCCTTTTGCCCCATCCCTGTCCTTCTTGCCTTTGTCACTTTCTTCATTTACCCCTGCCCTTCTTCCGATCGACACCTCTATGTTGGTGTTTGCCGCACTTACTACCGTGATTATTTGGGGAGGGCTAGGATTTTCCTGCTCCTTTCCAGTGCCTCCCCTCTTGGCTAGTTTAAAAGCTTGCCAATGAAGCATTGTTAATATATCTTTTAGTTTCAGACATGGATACCCTCTTAAAGTAGAACGGGGGGGGGTATTATTGTGGAGATTGATTTTATTATTGAGGCAGTGCCGGGCAGAGCTGTCAAAGAAGTTGGGGGAAGGAGACTGCTAAGATCAGTGAATGTGAGATTAAAGGAGTCTGCTATTTCTTTGGGGTCCTGTAAAGTGGAGCCGTTAACCTCAATCATAGTGGGGGATGATTTGTTTGGTTTAACCGTGAGGCTCTTGATGTTCTCCCAGGAGGATCTGCTATTTCTCCTGGAGTTAGTAAGTTCCTGGTTGTAGAATACTTGCTTGGCTCTGCGTATAGCTATTGTGCACTGGTTCCTAGCCACCTTATAGAGATGCATATCATGTGGTTTCCCTGAGTCCATGGCTCGGTGCCAGAGGTTATCTCAGATTTGCATCACGGAGATGAGTTTAGAGTTAATCAAGTGATTAGTGTTAGATTGAGTTTTGCATGTAGGTGGGCGGGGCAAAACTGTTACAAACTTTATTAAACTGGGCAATGAAGAAGTGCTTGGTCGACACTGCTCAAGGAGTCAAAGAGTGTCCAGTCAGCTGTTGACAGGGCAGCAAGGAATTGTGGAAGCTTTCCTTTTGTTAAGATTCTTTTATAGAAGAAAGAGGACTTAGGTTTAGGTGCCTTGTTTGACCAGTGGCAAATGACTGGGGCGTGATCACTGAGGGCATCTGGGAGAACTTCCATGTTAGTGATTCTGCTTGGATGAGAGGTGAAGATCAGATCAAGTAAGGAGCTACTACCAGACTTATAATTAAACCTAATGGGAGAGGTGACCATTTGAGTAATGTCTAGGGCAGTAATGGCATCCTTATATGGGTTGGCTTCTGGAACTAGCCAGTTAACATTTAGGCCACCCATTACAATTGTCTCGCCACTGGAGGTGCTGTCGTCCATGAAGTCTGTGTTCATTTGGAAATCTGTAACATGTTCATGCAGGGGGATGTATATGATGCAACTGTGAGGGATTTTCCCTGCTGGCCCAGGATTATTTTAACTGTTAGGATTTGAGAGTTGTTTGCAGAGGGAAGTAATGGGATGACTAGCCCTTTAAGAGTGTCCCTCAAATAAGTGGTGCAGCCACTCCCTCTCTTTTCAATTCTGTCAAGTGGGAACAGGTAATAGCCTGGAATGGATACAGCTTTGTCTGGGACCTTAGGAGAGAGCCAAGTTTTGTTGAGGGCTATAACGTCCAGCCTATGTTGTAACACCCAGACTTGGAGTGCATCGAGCTTAGCTGGCAGGCTGCAGATGTTAAGAGTCACCAGCTTGATGGAGCCTTGTTTCTTGTGTCGTTCGTATGCTGAGGTAGGCAGACCGGGGTTTGGGTGTACGTTCCTAGCTAGGAGCAGGAGGAGAAGTGCAATCCTAGCAACACAGTGAGCAAGGAGCTTGTTAGCAGAACACCGTCTACTTCTGACAGATTTTTTAACAAGTGTGTTACTGCAGGGTGTAAGTAATTGAAGGAGAAGAAGTACTCAGGGATGGGGAGGAGATTATCTCAGTTATTACTGAGGGAGGCTAGCATGGGAGCACAGTAGTGTGTTTTGGATGGTAGTAGGGTACACCAAGGGATATATCCCAACAAAGAGTGGTGATGCTGGTAAATGAGGGGGGTACCAGTACTAGTGGAGTTGAGGATTATGAAAAACAGAAGTAGAGGCAGCATTAGAAAGGTGTTTATGGACATAGCAAAAAGAGGTACAGGTGCCCAAAGCAGAGGGTAAGGAGAGATGCTCAGGCACATCTATGACTGGCACTGTAGCATGCTTATGGAAGAGGGCTGATGCACTGGTGCATCTCTGATGCATCGGCACATCTCTGATGCACCAAAGCATCGCAGATGCACCTCATACCACCCATAATGATATGTGGCTCATCTGGAAGGGCTGTGAAGGGGGTGTGCCCATGCATATGGAGCGCAGCCCCATTCACAGCCCAGCATGGAGGCGTATCTCCGGGGCAAGTCCAGAGATGTGCCTCCCAAAGATAAGCCTACTTCAAGTAGACTTAAGCGGGTGGCCACCCAAAAGTAGGCTGCCGTACTGCAGACAGTGGCATGGCAGCCTGCCCACCCTGGCAGTCCAGCCCCACCTTTGCCCTGCCCATCGCATCAATCCCATGACAACATACACTGTTATGATCCCTGGTGGTATAGTGGTCCCCCCTGCCCATAGCACTGAACCCATGAAAATAACCACCATTATGAACCCTGGTGGTATAGTGGTGCCCCCCCATCCCTGCTCCTACCGCATTGCAAAATTTGATGTCCTAGATTACCCTGGTGGTCCAAGTGGTCCCACCACCATCCCACCCACTCGTGCACCCACACCCCAGCCTGCTCTCCTGTCCCAGCAAGAGTAGAAGGACGGTGGGCAGCGCAACCCCACCCACACACAGCCATGGCTACCCGCCGACTGTGCTGTCAGTGAATCACAGTGTACTGTACAACTGTAAGTGCATTGGCAGATCTTGTTGACCTATGGGCTTGCAGTGTGTACTGTACTCCGTCATTCACAACTATGAATGAGAGCATACAGTATGCACTGCAAGCCCATTGGTTGACAAGGTCTACCAATGCACTTACAGTTGTACAGTACACTGTCATTCACGGACAGCACAGTCAGGCAGCGGTGGCGGTGTGCAGGTGGGTTGTGCTGCCCGCTGGCCTTCTACCCATGTTGGGACAGGGGAGCATGCTGGGTTTGGGGTGCCTGAGTGGGTAGGGGGTGGGGGGGGGACCAGTGGACCACCAGGGTTATTTAGGACATCATGTTTTGCAATGCAGTTGGGATGGGGATGGGGGGGTACCACTATACCACCTGGGTTCATAATGGTGGTTATTTATATGGGTTTGGTGCTACAAGCAGGGAGGGAGAACCACCATACCACCAGGGGTGTGGGTTGTGGCTGTACTTCGGCCCTGTGATGAGCACATCCCTGCAGTACTCATGCAAATGGAGCCAAAATGACATGCAAATGGTCCCATTGTGCCTTGCATGCCAAATGGCCCTATTTGTGTGTTAGCGGCTGTGAATGGCAGCTTTCAGCACTGCACATTGGGAGATGCACTGCAGCTGTGAATGGCAGCTTTCAGCACTGCACATTGGGAGATGCACTGCCCCATTATATTCCCAGCCTGACCAGGGGGTTGTGCCGGAGCATCCAGGGCTGGGAGCAACTGTGGTATTCACAGTGGGGATGCACTGGGGGTATTCTCTGGCACATCTGTGAATACCACAGTTTTATTTTTTATTTTATTTTAGCTTTTGTTGACCGGGTAAGTACACTAGACAAGTATTATGCCTATTTTCAGGAACGACCCGGGGCACCGGGGCATCTGAGATGTGCTGAGTGCTGAGTGCAAGTTCTTTGAGAATTCTGCAGCCAAAATACAGCCCTAATCCAAACAGCACTGTTTAAACACCCAAATACATTTCCCTGTCCCTGTACAAGCTATTTGAACCAGAGCAAACTTAGGAAAAAATGCTTCCCTTTAGTTCAGCCTCACATAACACCAGGACACCCCTGCAATACATGCTTTTTCAGCTTCCAGCTCCAAACTAGCACATCTTACGTGAATGTACTGAAACAATTAAAATGCTGGCATATATAGATAGAAAGGGATTGTGCATGTGGGGCAGACACTGCAATCATTTTTCCTTAAATTAAATTTAGACACACACACACACACACACACGTTTAAAATTATAATCCCCGGTAGTCCAGTGGTCCCTCCCCCTTCCCCATTCTCTGATTTCTGTCCCCATGTACAAAATTGATAATCCCTGGTAGCCTAGTCCTCCCTACCCCACACCAATCTCTAATCACCATCCCCATGCTGCTGTTTATATCCCTTGTGTCTAGTGGCATCCCCCATCAGTGTCTGCCCCTGTATAGAAAGAAAAAACATCCCTCAATGTTTTTTTTCCCTGCAAATAAAAAGATCCCTTGCCGAGCAGCCTCCCCACCCCCACCTCCCACTCAGTACCCACTACTCCACACCCCATACACCCAAGTACACCCTCACTCACCTGAACAGGTCCCAGGTTTGAGATCCACCCTTTAATTGAAGACAAGTCTTGCTGCTGCAACTTGTGACTGCAATATGAGAAACTAAGGTAAATGCAGTTCAATGCATTTCAATGGGTGTTTCAACTTTTATGCATAACTTAACCATTTGTTGACATTTTGACCCAAAATTTTGATCATGGCCTTTTGGAGACCCCACATCATGAACAGTATGACTGCCATTATGCAACTCCCACCTGAAAGGGGATTTCACAGTCACTTGGTGAATTTATCTTTCAGGCCAGATTTGAAAATCTTTTCTGCCCTTGTTCATGAGGCGGGGTCATACATAAGAAGGCTATGTTGAAAATTTAGGGTCAAAGGTATAACCATTTATTGTAATTTTGCTACGTCCACTCATAACTTTGGAAATTTTAAATATTTGGCCCCAAATTTTCAGCATAGACTTCTTATTACCCCACCTCATGTATGACAAAGCTGTCATTTTTTTGAATCATAGTCAAATCATAGAGGGGGGATAGCTCAGAGGTAATGTGAGGAAGTATTTTTTCATGGAGAGGGTTGTGGATGCATGGAACAGCCTCTCTGAGGAGGTTGTGAAGTCAAGAACAGTGGAGGAATTCAGGAATGCATGGGACAGACATAAGGCAGCCCTAGTGTGGGGGTAGGAGGAAGTAAGCTGTTGGTTAACTAGGATCTGCAGCTTTTCTGTTAGTTAGGAAAATGGTCAGACTAGGTGGGCCAAGCAATCCTTTCCTGCCCGTCAAATTCTATGTTTCTATGTAAAATGTTTTTTCACACCTGTGGCTCAGAATGGCATTGTAATTGTGCAGAAGTATTTTTGTAGGGCATTCAGAAATTTTCTGCACTGGGTACATGAGATAGGGTAATAAGATGGCTATGCTGACAATGTGTTCACTGTTATCCTATAAATGGAAGTTCAGGGCCCTTCCACAGTGACATACATATATGCATTTATGGAGGTATGGGAGTGCAGAGCCCTTCGGGTCCTGCGCTCCCACAGGGAAATAAGGATACGAATACTCTGTCTCAAAAACTACAGATGGGTGGGAGCTCAGAGCCCTCTGGGCCCTGCACTCCCACAGGAAAATAAGGTTCCAGTGATATCTCTAAAAGTAAGGAAATTCTTTGCAAAAAAACTACAATAATACATCAGTTGGGGTTCAGGACAAAGCAACAAAAATAAGGAAATTTGGTGTTAGGGTTTCCAACCCTAAAACCCCTGTCCCACCCTTGAAGCGAATGACGGGTGGAGTCTTCCTTGGGGTTGCCAACCCTAAAGCTCATACTATTGTATGCACTTAGAAAATGGGGAAGATGCATTCTATAATCACATTGGCTGAGACACCCGTTTAGGTGGGCATCTATCAGACAACAACGGCCACCTAAAACTAGTGCCAGTCCAGAATACCCCATCATCCAAAAATATCCCTCAGCCACATACCTCATATAGGTCACCTCGAACGCTCAAAACATGAATCAAGCAGCAAGCTGTGGGAGATTGGCGATGCCAAGTACATGACAAAAATGGAGCAAAGCTAAAGAAAAAATGACAGAATTCAAAGTGAATTTTTAGCTTGTCACTGCTCAAAGTCTTTAAAAAATGCTAAGAGATCTTGAGGAAAACAATCTTAAACCACCACCAGCTAACAAAAGGAAAACGGAGGCTAAAATAACAAAACCGTTCACTGGTAGTGAGGTTTCGTGACCCCCCCCTCGGCTTGATTCTCCCAAATGAAAATACATGCCCTTCCAAGACCCCAGCTCAGAACTACTGTACACAATACAATAAATAATAAATTCACAAATCTACCTGTTTAACACAGGCTTGCTTTCCCTTTTCCTTCCAGATCACCTGACTACTATTGACATACTGATCCTGACCTTCTGTACCTTCTGAGCACCACAATAGTGCAGCCTGCTGGTGTGTGTGTGTGTGTGTGTGTGTGCGTGTGTGTGCGCGTGTGTGCACACGTGCCATCATTAGAGTTCATAAAATAAAAACAAAATCCTAATAGGAGACTTTTGCTACAGAGATCAAAAAATATCCTAGTTTAAAGTGGGGGGGAGAGGTTTAAACTCTAAACTGACCTAGCTAAACTGCTAACCTCCTACAGGTGCACCCTCTACTGGCAACTATGCTAGGCAGGAAATTCAATGGTGTCAGGCATGGACTAGAAACATAGAAACATAGAATTTGACATCAGATAAGGACCGCTTGGCCCACCTAGTCTGCCCATTTTCCTACCTAACTGAAAAGCTGCAGATCCTAGTTAACCAACAGCTTACTTCCTCTTAACCGCCCCTAGGACTGCCTTATGCCTGTCCCATGCATTCTTGAAGTCCCCCACTGTTCTTGACTCCACGACCTCCTCAGGGAGGCTGTTCCATGCATCCACAACCCTCTCTGTGAAAAAATACTTCCTCACATTACCCTGAGCCGTCCCCCCTCTATCTTCAAATTGTGCCCCCTTGTTCTTGCACATCTCTTTTTCTGGAAGATGCTACCCTCTTGGACTTTGTTAATTCCCTTGAGGTACTTGAAAGTTTCTATCATGTCCCCTCTCTTCCTTCTTTCCTCAAGAGTATACATATTAAGCTCCTTTAGTCTTTCTTCGTATGTCTTCTGGTGCAGACCCTGCACCATTTTGGTTGCCCTCCTCTGGACAGCCCCCACTCTGTCTATGTCTTTGCGGAGATGAGGTCTCCAGAACTGCACACAGTACTCCAGATGGGGTCTCACCAACTGTCTGTACAGAGGGATAACAACTTCCTGTTTTCTACTATTGATGCCTCTTCCTATGCATCCCAGTATCCCCCCAGCCTTCCTTACTGCCTTCTCACATTGCTTGCCCACCTTTAGGTCATCTGATATAATTACCCCCAGGTCCCTTTCTATTTTTACTGTTGTCAGTATCTCACCCCCCATTGTGTACGCTTCCCCTGGGTTTTTGCTTCCCATGTGCATTACCTTGCACTTCTTTGCATTGAATCTGAGCTGCCATACATTTGACCATTCCTCCAACCTTGCAAAGTCCCTTCTCATCCTTTCCACTCCATCTTGTGTATCAACCCTGTTGCAGATCTTTGTGTCATCTGCAAAGAGACATACTTTTCCTTCCAGTTCCTCTGCAATGTCACTTATAAAGACATTAAAAAGGACCGGTCCCAGTACTGAACCCTGCGGTACCCCGCTAGTAACCCTCCTTTCTTCACTGTGTACTCCATTTACTACTACCCTTTGCGTCCTGTTGTCTATCCAATTTTTTATCCAGGCTACCACCTTGGGACCCACTCCAAGGCTGGCTATCTTGTGTATTAATCTTTTGTGTGGGACTGTATCAAATGCCTTGCTAATATCTAGGTAGGCCATGTCCACAGCCCCTCCCTGGTCTACTACTTTGGTCACCCAGTCAAAGAAATCTATTAGATTCGTCTGACATGACCTTCCCATCGTGAATCCATGCTGCCTTGGGTCCTGTGCCCCACTGGCCTCTAGGTACTCAACAATTCTTTCCTTCACAAGTGATTCCATCATTTTCCCTACCACTGAGGTCAAACTAACTGGTCTGTAGTTTCCTGCCTCTGTCCTGCTCCCACTTTTGTGAAGAGGAATCACATCTGCCCTCCTCCAGTCCTTGGGTACCACCCCATCCTCCCATGATTTGTTAAAGAGAGTAGTCGGCGATGTCACTAGTTCTACCCTTAGTTCTTTCAGAATTTCTGGGTGAATCCTATCAGGCCCCATTGCTTTGTTCACCTTCAATTTAATTAGTTCTTTCAGAACCCTTTCTTCTGTAAATGGACTGGTATCAACCCCCGTCTTCAGAGTGTTTCTCTTGTTTGGTTTAGGTAACTCCCCCTCCTCTTCCTTTGTGAATTCTGAGCAGAAATATTCGTTCAGTATCCCTGCTTTTTCACTGTCACCCTCTACCCACATTCCCTTCCCTTTATTAAGCTTCAGTATCCCTTCTTTGGTCTTTCCTCGCTCCCTAATGTACCTATAAAAGGTCTTATCCCCTTCTTAACAGATTGGCTATCCTTTCCTCGGTTTGGGCCTTTGCTATTCTGACTGCCTTCCAGCCTCTTTCTGCTTTAACTGATAAAGTTCTCTGTCCTGCTCCTTCTGTGTTTCCTTTATATTTCCTGAATGCTGTCCTTTTCTCCTTAACCTTCCTTACCACCTCTTTTGTGAACCATAGCGTTTTTTCCTTCGTTGTGTTTTATTGATTTGCTTTACACAAAAGGCGTGTTGCCTCTGTGATACTGTTTTGATCACTCCCCATTGTTTCTCCACCCCTCCTTCTTGCCTGTTTGCTAGTGCTTTTCTGAGGCACTCTCTCATTTTCCAAAGTCAGCCCTCCTAAAGTCTAGTACTCTTGCTTTTGTATGGCTTGATTATATGGCTGTGTTTATTGTGAACCACACTGTTTGGTGGTCGCTTGTTCCCAGCTGGCTACCCACTTCTAAATCTGAGATTCTTTCTCCATCCCCATTTGAAAGTACCAGGTCTAAGATTGCTCCTCCCGAGGTGGGTTCCGATACTAGCTGTCTGAGGCATGCCCCCTGTAGGGCATCAAGAATGACCCTGCTCTTGGATGTGCCTGCAGCAAAGGTGCTCCAGTTAACATCTGGCATATTCAGGTCCCCCATCAACAATATCTCCCCTTTTTCTGCCATTCTAAGAAAGCCTTCTATCATTTCCTTGTCCATTCCCTCTCCCTGAGATGGGGGTCTGTATACAACCCCCATGCGGATTGTGGTGCCATTTCCTGTCTCCAGGGTGACCCAAAGTGCCTCATCTGTTCCCAGTTTACTCTTTAGTTCTGTTGCTTTGATCCCTTCCTTTACATAGAGAGCTACTCCTCCTCTCTTTACCTCCCTGTCCCTCCTGTAGGTGTGTATCCTGGTATGTTGACATCCCAGTCATGGTTCTCTGTGTACCATGTTTCTGTGACTGCCACAATATCCAGGCAACCCTCTTCCATCAAGGCCACTAATTCAGGGCTTGTTACACAGATTACGGGCATTGGTACTCATCACCTCCACTTTTTGATAACCTTACCCCTTTTAGCCCCATTTCTGTCCTTACTGCCTTTGCCTTTTTTTACATTTAAATCTGTTCTGCTCCCTAATAACTTCTGTACCTTGGTGTTTACCTCACTAATCACCATGTTTTGTGGGGGGAGGCTCGGATTTCCCTGCTTCTTTTCAGTGCCTTCCCCCTTGGCTAGTTTAAATGCTTGCCAATGAAGCATTTAAACCTCTCACCTAGGATCCTGGTGCCCTCCTGGACAGATGCAGACCATCCCACCAGTATAGGTCTGCATCCCTCCAGGTGGCTCCCCAGTCCCCAATGAAGCCAAAACCCTGAGCTCCACACCGATTTTTCAACCACTCATTGAATTTCCTGGTGAGAAGTGCCCTAGCATCTCCCTTGCCATAGACAGGCAGCACCTCCGAGAAGTTTGCCGTATGCGCTACTTGTCTAAGGCCCCTTCCCAACTCTACAAACTCCTCTTGCACTGCTATGATCCCATTCCTAGCCAGGTCATTTGTCCCTAGGTGGACAATGACAATCCAGCTCCCTCCCTCGTGCAGCTCCTCCCACGATCCTGAGGATTCGCTTCCTGTCCCTCCAAGCCGTGGTGCCAGGAAGGCACCTTACCTCCCTCTCCCCTTCCTCCCCCATTTCTACCCCCCTAATGATTGAGTCCCCCACCGGGAGTTGTTTCCTTCTCCTGTGGGGTCCCATGCTACCCTCCTGTGGGTCTCCTTTGTGAAGGTCCCCAGCATCCCCTTGGTCTCCACTGCAGGTGCCTCCATAGAGGAACCACTATCCACCAGAAGAGTGAATGAATTGTGGAGAGGTACAGCTGGAGGGATGCAACTCTGTTCCACCACCCTCTCCCTCCTTGAGCCCACCCTGGTCCAGCCTCTCCTCTTTCTTGGCAACCTCTGAGGTAGTGGCATTGGCCATGGTGGTCCCTGGGTGGTGGAGGAGGTTTCACGAATCCTAGCCAGAAACCTTTTATTTTTGTATTTTTTAGATTTTTTTTTAATTTGTACCCATTTGTTTGAGTACTGTATAAAAATTTAAGCTGAGGCCCATTTTATAAGCGCTAGACCCTGGAGTCAGTTGAAAAAACAATTATGACTAACTTGCCACACATTATGACTGATTTTTTCAACTAGTTTGAAATTTCTGACTTCAACTAACTGAAGAAAATCCAACCAATTTTTTCAACCTTCACCATCATTGAATTTTATTATGTAGTAGTTTGTCGTATTTTTTTAACTTAGTATCTTTTTTAATTAAAATTTCAACTATAAAAATGTATAAAATGTATGGAAAAGCCCCCCAAAATCAGTGGGGTACACGCACACACAGCCTTCGTCTTCTGATATCACAAAATGGGGCTTCATGTGCCTACATGGGGGCATGTTGGGTTAAGGTCAGGAAGCAGCTCCGTTTTTAGCAATTGGGATTTAGCAGCATTATAACTTCATAAATGGGCAGAAACAAAAGGGATTATTTATGCCCCTCAACTCCGGGGCAGGTGAGGTATTGCATAACTTGGAGGGAACTGCAACTAGTCAGCAGCAGCTAAGAAGCTGGCTGCTCTTTAAAATGCAAATACAAAGTGCAGTGAAATAAATCTACCCACTAAAGCACAATAACCAGTCAAAACAACAAAATATACTAAGTCCCTGAAAGTAACAAGTTGAAGCAGGGCAGTAAAACAGTATATGGTATAGAAAAATAAGCAGCAGTAATACTAGTTACTTAGAAAAAGAACTGAGAGTCTAAGATACAGTATAGGTATGGCCTCTTAAACCTCCCACAGAAGCTAGAAGGTACCCTTTCTCAAACAGAGTTAACCATCAATATATGTTAGTTTACTAGTAGTCATAGAATCTGTGAGACTAAAAGCAGTTTAAGGGAGGACCCCTAGAAATACCTCCTGTATGGTATACCAGAACTGAGACGTATCCATAGTTTAAATTTAAAGCTAAAAAAAAACCTCACGCATATTAAAAAAAAAATCTGGCACAGTTTCTGAACTTGTTTTGGCTTTCAGCACTTACACTAATGTGTTTTTTAAAATTTTATTCAACTTGCTGTGAGGACTTTAATATTTAGTCTATACGATTCCTACAGTGGTAAATAGCAAACATTTTGTCCATTGGACCAGACTGACCATGCTCCATGCTCTGGCCTCCTATGGGTCCGGGAACTCAACAATCGACCACCTGTGCCTGGCCTACTCCATGACCTCGTGGGGAGTCTGACTTACTCACAATGCCACCACAGTCAGAGAGAGCCCAGCCAGGCCACTGGCAGTAGATTGATGATGATCAGTCACCTTGGCTTTTCAAGTTCGGCCCCCTGGGCCCCACAGCCCCCAAGCCCTCAACCAACCAGACAAGTCAGCCCAGCATACAGCAGACACACAGACAGACTGAGTAGTCTGTGAGAGACCATCCTCCTCCTCCTCCTTCCTACTGCCCACTGCCCAGCTCTGGTGGGCCTTACATACACATCCCATACAGTACCTTGCTCACTGTAGTAGACTGTTGCCAGTTCGGACAGGTGTCGGGTGAAGATTTGGTCAGCATTGGCGGGTGGCTGCATGGCTCAGGCTGCCGCTGCAGCTCTACTTGGTGGTGGTGCCAGTGTTTTCTTGGAGCTGTGAGGTCCCTCCTCCCAACCCACACAGTCGGTCCCCAACCCAGACCCACGTGCCCGCTCTGGTACTCTACACAGTGGAACTAGTGCACCTACCACTCCTCCTCCTCACGACTCTGAAGACCCGACTGAGACTGAGTGAGAATCACCCAATGATCCTGGCCGATGGGGTCACGGGCTGATCCTGACCATGGCCAGACCACTGACTTGCTGTCTTCACACAATTACTGCCTGGCTTTGCTGGAGGACTGACTGGGACCTGCACAGCCACAGACTAGTCTCTCTCAGGCACTGGTCACGTCAGGACAGTGGACACAGTTAACTTATTTTTAAATTAAAGGCCCAATCGCCAAACTTCATCCTTGCAGAAAAACGCTGCTCGCACCATTGCCCACGCAACAACACAGATGCTTCCTCTTCTGACAGTCTCCTCTCCAACCTAGGCACGCTCTTCCCATCACCTCGTGCAGCCAGTCACAGACATTCTCAAGTTCCTGGCTCCTCCTCCTTCTAGCTCTCCTGTTTGGTGGATGCTTCATGTTCAAGAGCCAGGGGTGCATTTTACTGGCTGTAAGGCTTGGTGCCAGTGGTTGAGGATCGTTAGATAATTGCGCCCCCCCCCCAGAAAGAAAAAAAAGAGAAAACACACTGCAGTGTACAACAGAAGCAAACCTGGACAGGTCACAGAACCATCAACTGCAGTGGATTTCAGCTCCACTATTTTATGACTGCAAGCCAATGCAATTGCAACTGATTGCAACTGCATTGAATTGTAACTGAGTATTTCAACTGCTGACAACTGCTCCGGGGTCTACTAAGCACATTAATACCCTCCAGGGTGGGCCATATTGGGCTATGCCCACCCTTCCAGGGGTTATAAGGCCCTCTGTCTGCAGTGCCGGGCCTCATTACGCTCCTGGTCGGGTGAGTATAGCCCAATACCACCCACCCTGTTGGGTATTATTGCTTGCTCATGAAATATACACAACTCACTCCATCACAACTCAGCTTTTCTCTTACTGCAGTGGGTTAATTGTAAATTTCTTCTTCACATTCTTATGCAAGAATTATTTACCTATTACAGCATACTTACAAACAGAACACCCCCAACAACAGTAAAATGGTATCCAGTGAATACCGCGACCATGACTGAGCGATTACAAAAAGGGCGATTCAATCACGGCGCCTGTGTTCTGGGCTACCTGGCAGGGTAGTGATGGGATGCTGGGGTAAGTTAATACTGCAACAGGATGTTGCTATGTATACATGCACATGGGGGGACCATACTGTGCAACAGGCAGAAGGGGAGGGAGGGTATGTGGGGTGGAGTGCGGCAGTCGGCTGCTGAGCAGGCCATGTGGCATGGTGGGTAGGGTGGCATGCTGGGGTTGGGAGGGTGCCAGGTTCAGTTCTGGGTTGGTTCACTTTCTGTGTCGTGATCAGATTTTTTTTTTCAAAGTTTTACCCCCCCCCGACATGCACCCCCAGAGTTGAGAATCATTAAGTAGGGTGGTGCAAGGGGCAAAGCCCCTCACTGGGGGGTACAGGGGGCATAGCTCCCCCCATAACATGTAAATGTGTCACTGCATTTTAAGTTGCCATGAGTGTACATTGCTGTTATTTATTTTCTGCGATGAACACTCTCCCAAACAGTGGTCACTATTCTGTGATCGCCGTTATGGCATAAAACACAGTAAAACCCATTAGGTAATGGTTGAGTGATTTCTGAATAGAAAATCAATGGAGCATCATTCGCTAGTGCTAGGTTTTAATATCTCATTGCAACTCAATCAACAGTCAGAGTGTATCACTGAAGAGGATCAAGCTGAAGCAGAAGTAATTGCTTCAATAAAAAGTAACAAACTCCTTATGCAGTTGTCACAGCATAATTCTCCCAGTTTTTGACCTCAGGGATGTAGTCTACAACTCTGCCCCTAAGTCTACCCTGTCCAGACTGGACACTCTCTTCCATTCCTTCTGCCGCTTTGTTCTTGGCTGCCCTCCTCTCACCTACCACCGGTATCTCTATACCTCACTCTCCCTCCCCTTCCTCAGCGCCAGATGCCTAGCACATAGTGCCAATTTAACTGGAGGTTCTGGTTTGGCACTCTGCCATCCTATTTATCCTCCCTTGTCTCAGTCCCACTCACCTCCTGCTATACCCTCCATAATTTCTCCCACAGAAAATTTGCTCTTCCCCCGCAACACATATCATCTGGACATGCTGCCTTCTCATATAAATTTCCTAGCATCTGGAACTCCCTCCCACTTGATAGTCATTCTGCACAATCCTGCCACTCCCTATCATTCCTCCTTCATAAACACATGGCTCCCAATTGCAACAGCACTTAAGTTCTACCCCCTTTTTAGCTTTTTTCAGCCTCTTCTCCCCCCTTATCCTCCCCTTGTTCAAGCACCACTTTGCCCACTCTGCATTCTTACTCTTTCCTTCCTTAACATCACCTGCCTGTCTCCTTTGCACTCCTGCTCCCATCTATTATGATAAATGTTAGCACTTATTGATTAAATAATGCATTCATTATGTCTTAGTACCTACTGTTTTCGTTATGCCTCAGGCATTTGCTATTCTGTATGAGCTTTTTTTTGGTAAACTGTTTATCATTACTCTACGTATCTACATTGTAAGCAACTCTACTGTTACTGCCGATCTCCACCCTTTTGTTGCTGTGTACTATATTGTATTGTATCTGTATGTATTTACCTGGTATGTTATATTTCTTAACTCCCTCTTTTACCCTCTCTCCCCCAGGACACTTCTGGAAATGAGCTGTTATAGCTCATGATGTCTTTCCTGGTGAAACCTTTCCATTAAATAAATACATGTGTGGGTCCTACCTCTGTTTTTCCTCCCAAGGAAGGCGCCTTGCAATTAGTTACATGGAATCTGAGGCTCCAGGAGTGAGATCAATTGACCACCTTGTTCAGGTCTTCCTGATACTTGTCCCTGTTCTCAAGGAGTCCTCACCCTGGCTAACTTTGTGTCCTCCATGAAGAGAAGTGGCATGCTAGGTAACCCCTGCTTTAAGATTGTTGATTAAGATATTGAAGAGCAGTGGCCCCTGAACTTATACCAGAGGAATGACGTTGTCTACTTCTCTCTACTCAGAGTGATGCCTATCATTTACAACCCTGCACTTTTTGCCCTCAAGCCAGATAACAATGTACCATGTGTATGCCTCATCTATATCACACTGACACACTTTTCCCAAAAACTTGTCATGCACCACTGCTAAAGGCTTTTCCAAAGCCCGGATAGGGTATGTCTATGTCACTGCCCTGTCCACCTCCCTAGTCACCCCCTCAAAGAAGCATAGGCATAGTTTTCCTTTGCCATTTGGGAAGGGGGTGGGGTAAGTGGTGGACTAGGGTGGGGCTTAACAGGTTACACTTGACTGTATTAATCTCTCACTGGTGGTTTAACAGATACTTTTACATTGTCTTAATACATAAATACTTTAATGTAATTGCATTCTTCTCTCCCTTTGGTTAGCATAAACATCTATAATGTTTTCTGGGATCAGCTTTGCAGTCAGATCAGCTTCTACGTGAAGGAGAGCCACTGAAGTAATCTTTCTTCTCCCATGGTTGAATGTAACCAGCTTGTAATCTGTCTCATTGTAGAAAAGCTTCGGTCAGATGTGGCTGTCCTGACAGGCAAAGTGAGAGCTAACTGAATGAGTCTGTAATAGTTTGGGTAGAGGGTTTGAGATACTTCTTCTTGAAGCTTCTGCAAAGTAATAGGAGCTTAACCACTGGCAAAAATTTCCATTTCTGCAGCTGCAACATGAGGATTTATGTTTAGTGGGTCTGGCTACTGCCGTAAGAGTGGTTGAAAGCCATTTTTGTTGCACTTTAACACTGAATCACAGGCTCCAGCAATTCCCATGGATTCTTTTGAGGATCACTTCCCTAACTCTCCAATCATGGCATCCAAAACAGATAAATATAACTGCTGATGCCACCAGGATTTTTCAGGTGTACCGGCATGCGTACTAGCAGATGCAGCCTCTTCTAGTTCTGCACCCTCTCTTTGACCCAAAGTGGTTGATACAAAGAAGTCTTTAAGATGTGCTGAGGTTTTTATAACCCTTCTTTTTGGAGCTGCTGCTTGCTCACCTTGCTGTGTATCTTCATGATCATCTGGCACTGCAATATTGTGCTCTTTGCAGACTTCTGTAATTTCTTTCCACATTTCATTCCAGCCTTCTTCAGTTCTACATTTTGTAAACAACATGTTCATGTTTTCTATTATGCAAGAAGCTTTTGCAAGTGTGATATTACTGCCTTGAAGCCTTTTGTGAGCGATATGAACTACTTTAATAATATCTTGGAAGATAATTAAGCAAGCAATGAACTGTACGCCACTCATATGCTGATAGAGACCAGTTGCTTCCACAGACCATATTTCTCCCTGTTCTCCGAGTTGTTTAAGGCACTGCATGATGGCAGTGTATTGCATTTGTACCACAAACACACTTTTCCACTTGCACGCCCACCGTGTATCATTCAACTGCACTATCACTCATTGCTTAAGACCCAAAGCTTTCTGCATATCAAGAAACACTTCATGACTGGTTGGCTCTGCAAATACTGAGTGCAGTTTCTCAGTTACATTAAAAAAAACACAGCATACTAGCATACTATTTGCCAGCAGATTAGGCCTTACGGTCTATCGAGTCTGCTCGAACCTTAGATCCTTAGTTGGGTGCCGAGACCCTCCCATCCCTTGTGCTCCAGAAACCCCTATCATCCATCCCAACCCCCTGGGACAGGCCATCATCTGATACATCCACTTTCAATGTCTGTCCCACCCTCTCTTGAAGCCCTCCACTGTGGATCTCTGAACCAGCTCACCAGGCAGTGCATTCCAAGGGTCCACCACCCTCTCAGTGAAAAACCTCCTCCTCTTTCCCCCCTCATTCTTCCACCTTCCAACTTCAAACATGCCCTCTGGTGATACCTCCCTGCTTTAGTCTAAAGATCCCCTCCATGTTTACCCTATTTATTCCCTTGAGGTACTTGAAGACCTCAATCATGTCCCCCCTGTCTCTCCTCTCCTCCAATGAAAACAGGCAGAGCTCCTCAAGTCTGTCCTCATACGTCAAATCCCCTAGCCCTCATATCATCTTTGTTGCCCTCCTCTGTACCCTCTCCAGGAGCTGTATGTCCCTCTTCAAGTGTGGTCTCCAGTACTGTACACAGTACTCAAGGTGTGGTCTAACCAGTCCATTGTACAGCGGCAGAATCACTTCCTTGCTCCTAGAGGTGATCCCCCTTATGATGCATCCCAACATCCTGTTTGCCTTGCTAGCTGCTCTCCTGCACTGCTCAGAGTTATTCATACATGCATCCACCATGACTCCTAGGTCTTTTTCCCCTATTGAGGCCTCCAGCGCCTCCCCTCCCAGGGTGTACCTGTGTTGAGGGTTTCCCCAACCAAGATGCAACACCTTGCACTTGGTGATATTGAAATTTAATTTCCATGTGTGAGCCCAACTTTCCAGGGTGTCCAGGTCCCCTTGCAGGGCCAACCTCCCTTCTTCTCCCTCAACTATTGCTCCCATCTTGGAGTCATCCACGAAGAGACTCATTTCACACCCTATACCCTCCCTGATGTCCGATATGTATGCATTAAACAGGATTGGACCTAGGACCGAGCCCTGTGGTACCCCACTACCAACCTCTCTAGGGTTCGAGAGCTCCCCACAGACCACTACTCTCTGAGTGCGTCCAGCTAGCCAGTTTTCAATCCATCTGACCATCAAAGGGCCTACTCCTAACCCCATCAGTTTCTCCACCAGACCATTGTGGGGGACAGCAGTATGATTCATTTTACAGCATTCTACATGGGGCAAGGTTGAGCTTGTGGGCCATGCAATGTACATACATTGTTAATGGATAGTCTTCTTTCAGCCACTGCTGAACTCCCGTAAGATGTCCTGAAATTACTTATGCACTGTCATAAGACTGTGCAACTATTGGTAGATTCTGCCATCCAGTTGTCTCTAAAGCTTTCTTTATGGCATTATAAATGCCATTTGCATTTCTGGAAGCTGAGCAATTCGTGAAGCACAAGAACCTCTCTTTGGCTTCTAGGTTTTCTGCATTTCTGATGCAGAAAGAAAGCTGCTGTCTTAAATGACCTGGCCTCATCTGCAAATACAGTAAAAAAACTGTCTTATTCACTGCCCCTACAATTTCTTTGCAAATCAATTCTGCAGATCTGCAACACTTCATTTTGAAAGTCAGGGCTTGTGTAGTTAAAATAAATGCCCTGTATTTTCTTGAAAGTATCATCATATTTTGAAAACAATTCACAAATCTCATGGAAATGTCCTTTAAGTTTAGATTATTTCCCCTCATCATGCCCTTGAAAGGGTAAACCAAGTTTAGAAAGTAACTTGACAATGTCACAAACCTTTTCAAGATACTCACAGTTCCTTTCAACAAGAGTTTTATTGGCTTGCTGAAAGCTTCATAGCCACTGAATCAGTTTCTTGACTAAGTTTGAAGCATTGCCACTTTTCCATACATTTCATATGAACTTGGGAAACAGCATGTTTACACAACTTTTCTGAGAGTTTTTCCAATCTCTCACACCTTTTTTGATGAATGAATGTTCTACATAGCCTCTCTCAGTATGAAAGTGATGGCATGGAAAGCAGAATACAGCATCTTGTTGAACCGAATATTCAATCTAAGGAAATTTTGTGTAATGGAAAACAGAAAATGATCGGTTGTGTTTCCCAAACACTGTCTTTGGAAAATAAGGCAAATGTGGTTGATTAGGTCCATTGCATTTTTCTCCGAAGATCCATAGCCATAGGGACAGCTGGCCTGGCAAAATCACCTCTTTCTATAGTATCTGTGGTGATGGAAGAGGAAGGCCTACTCATGGTCATGTCCTCTGAATATATGAGAGGATCCTATTGCTGTACTTATACTGCAACTAAGGGCTCACCAGAAGCTGATGCTGCTGGGCCAGGAGGTGTTGTAACATCCTGCCACTGCTGCTGTTGATCAGGTGCTGGTGGTTCAGAACAATCTGTTGTTTTAATCAAAAACTTGCAAATGTCCATTATCAGTTTTAGCCAACTCAGTCTAGTTACAGCTTGCAATATTAGGCTAAATAAACTTGTAATACAGTGTATATGTAATTAAGAGTTGTGAAGTGTAATGTGCACTCAGGAGATGCCATTGTTACTGATTGTAAAAGCATGTAGCCTAGGAGTGGAAAAGTGCTGCAGGTGAGGGAGAAGTGAGTGTGCATTTTTGCAGAGTGTGATCAGACCCTATATAGTAACATGTTTTTCAAAGAACAGCTCTGTACATGACTAGATCCAACTGTGCAATGTGGTATAACTGGTTTGTAGGGGTGTAGAAAGAACTGTATGTTTTGCCCTAACAAGCTGCGTACTCCAGGAAGCTACACAAGGAGAGTGTAGTTCCGTACCACAAATAAAATCTTACCAGACTCAGTGAACACAGCATCTCCATCTCTTTTGTTCTGCAGGAGTCCCTCTATAGCAGGTCTATTGAGAGGTTTGAATCCCCCTTACAACTGGTGTTTCCGCCCGGTTCGATTGCGAGTTGTCAGTTGTTCAGACTGTGCCTAGAACAAAGAGAGGAATGTTGTGTGTGACACTGATTGAGTAAGTGTACTTTAATTTCATTACTTATACTAGTGGTACAGGGATTCCCAGGAAGAATCCTGAGAGACAATTGGCCTGTTTACGTTGGACTGATCAACCAGTCAAAGGGCAGGGAAGGTCCCTGAGTGTTTGCTCAGCAGCACTTGGCAATAGAATCTCCTGCAATGGAGAGGGTTATTGCTTATGTGGATAAGCATTTAGGGGCTGTATCCACCTTGCTATTCAACTAATAATAATCCTTTACAGTATTTGAAAAAACAGGCAGCGGAGTGTAATAGTAAAGAGAAAAAATTAAAAAGCAATTAGCAAATTAATTGCAATCTCTACATCAATATGTAGCTGAAACAGAAAAAAGATATACTCAACAAGAACAGTTTGTGCCGGTTAGATTAGAAAATGACCAGTTAAAAACCGAGGTACAAAAATTACAAAATGAAGACACCTCATATATATGCCAGCTAAGAGTGCAAACAGATGCATGTCTTGCCCTTAGAGAGGAAAATCACCAGCTAAAGAAACAAGCAAAAAAATGAATAAGAGGCAGTAGCATTTTTTGAACGTGTTTGGGAAGTCAATCAGTCTTCTCAAGTCAGACCGGCTGCCCCGGTCACCAGATGTGTCACTCATATGGATGATTCAGACTCTGGTGTTGAGTCTGACTTGTCCAGTGATGAGTCCCATAATGAGTCCCGCTCCTTGTACCCCATCCTTAAAATGGCCCCAGCGGGCACTACCAAAAAAAAGACTAAATGTGCCACCATGGCAGCTGGGCAGCCCGCCGAAGATATAACCGTTAAGATCAAAGCTTTGACTGTCTAGGAGGTCACTCAGTTGTCCTCAATGCTGTGTTCATAGGATCCCATGTCAAACTCTGTCCCCTTTTTAAATAAGTTAGAAAAACTTTAATGTCAGTTTAAATTGTCCCATCAAGATGTGTGCCAGTTGGTAACAATGGCTGTCCCCATGGACCTTGTGGATAATCTCCCCAAGGAAATTATTGGTCCTGATAATCCAGAGACAGACACCAACTGGGCTGATATTCCTGCCATTCAGCAGGCCCTCCAGCTCCTATGTGGGGTGCCGGGAAACAAATTGGGGAAAAATTAACGTAGTGGTTATGAAACATGAAGAGCACCCCACTGCCTTCATCAATTGACTCTTCAGTGCTTACTCAGCCTTTGAAGGGATGGCAAACCCCTGCACATTGATTTGGTCTTTTTAGATCTTCTAGGTAGACAGGTGACAGGAACGGTTCCCTTTGCTGTGCGAGTCATGATGGATGGAGAGACTACTTATGACGATAAACTCAAGGTGTTACAAGGGTGGTGGACCACACAGATGGGTGACCTAGATAAGGATAGCCCCAAAGGGGCCAAGAAAAAGATAGCTGCGCTGGTTACTAATGAAGGGAAAGAAAAGGAGACTTGCCATAATTGTGGCAAGCCAGGACACTTTATCAAAGAGTTTTTGGCGAAGGGTGGGGGGGGGGCTCACAGCAAGGGACCACCCAAGACAAAGACGGTACAGTTCCAACAGGGTGCCAAGAGTGGGAAGCAAAATAAAATACAAGAGACCCTGGACCCTTCTCTGGTGTACCAGTGGCTGAGGGACATGGTGAAGCAGATATGTGTCAAAGCTGATGCTGGGAAGGATTTAATGGAATTTGAGACCCCCCTTCAGAATCCCTTTCATGACCCCAGTAAATAGGGGTGTCTGGCCCCCAGCCTGCAGATGATAACTCATCTGCAGGAAGGTGCTGACAGATGACCTTATGTTAATGGCTTGGTTAGGGGCCACCAGGTCCATCTATTAATAAACACAGGGGCCACCGTCAGTATCACTGATCTCCCCCTCCCTTGTCCGCCAAGAGAGAGGGCAGTCACCTTGCAAGGCATGTCAGGCATCCATATACAAGCAAGGTAGACTGACCAGTGCCTGGTATAAATTGAATCTGCCTTGTTTAAAAGGAGCTTTTGGCAATGCCCTAACAATGAGAGCTCACTGTTAGGAATTGACTGCTTAAAACCAAATGCTTTAGTAGTGGATCTTAGTAACATGATTTTGTGGCAGGCACCTGCACAGAAGCTTGCCTTCCCGCTTGTCTCAGATGTGCATGCATAGCGACAATAAAGGGTGTGGAAAACCTTAATTTATGTCAGTTGTTAGCTACCAAACATCATGGACTGGCAGAGGTCCTGCATCTGTTTTCCCAGGTGTAGGCAACTACAAAACATGATTGTGGGAGGGTTACTAATATGCAGGTCTGAATAGTGGGTCCCAACCCACCGCCTCAAAAGCAGTATCCCCTCCCAGTAGAGGCTTTGCCAGCTGTTGATGAGACAATATCTGCTCTACTGCAGCAGGGTGTCATCCATCTGATCTGTTCTTCAGTTAACTCTCCTTTTTGGCCAGTCAAAAAGCCAAATGGAAGCTGGAGACTAACAGTTGATTATTGGATCCTAAATAAAGTCACCCCCTTGGTTACTCCAGCGGTGGCCACACTACCGGACCTCACAAGTAAGCTCTCCCCAACTGCAGCCTGGTATTCTGTGTTGAATATTTTCAAAGGGTTCTGGTCTGTCCAGGTGCATCCAGACAGTCAATACAAGTTTGCATTCACCTTTGGAGAACAACAGTATACCTTCACTTGTCTTCCCTAAGGGTTCCACTCTTCTCCCTCTCTTTTCCATCAATGTTTGGCCCAGATTTTACAGGGGTTCTCACAACCTTCTACCTTGGTAAAGTACATTGATGATTTGTTGCTATAGATTAATACTCAGGAGCAACACCTTCAGCTTCTCACTGAGCTGCTGTCATTGTTGCTGTCTGCCAGTCTAAAGCTCAATCCAGCAAAGGCCCAACTGATGACCACCTCAGCCACTTTTGTTGGGTGGTCATCACTGAAGGGGGAAGAGTACCAGACCCTAATAAAAATGAGGTAGTTCAACATTTGCCAGTGCCTAAGACCAAAACTGCCTTACGTCAATTCCTGGGCATGGTAAATTTCTGTCAAGATTTTGTCGAGGGTTTTGCCGAAAAGGCTAAACCGCTGTATTCCCTTTTAAAGGGGCCAGTAGTCTCCCAAGATATTACATTGGATAGCTGCTGTCAAAATAGCTTTACAGAGCTCAAAAGAGCTATGATGGCAGCACCTGCCCTTAAAAACCCTAATAAACAGATGCCCTTTGGCTTGCAAGTCACTGCTACTGACAAACTGCTGTCAGCAGTGCTGCTCCAACAACACCATTGATGATGGAGGCCAGTAGGATACTTCTCCAGGTTACTAACACCAGTTGAACAAGCATTTGATGACTGCACTCATCACTTGCTCGGGGTGTATTGGGCTGTGATGGCCACTGAGCATATTGTGGGGTTTAATGAAATTACTCTGCAGGCCCCTCAAACTCCATTAAAGTACCTGCTAGAACAAAATGTGCACGGAGGAGTGTCCTCCCAAAGACTGGCATGCTGGGCCTTGGCTCTGCAGTCACACAACCTCAAGGTTACAGTGGCAGCTCATGCCCTCCTATCTTCTATGTTACAGTACGACAGCTTTCCCAATGATTGTGGGGATATACACAGACAATTGGACCCAGAGGTTATCTGTCTGGCTGCACAAGAGGGGGATGTGAGGCTGTCTGTGGATGGTTCCTGGTTCTGGCAGGACGGCCACTTCCACACCGAGTATGCCATCTGGGCACCAGAATAACAGACACAGATTTTAGTAATGTGTCTGTCATCATTCTTGGTGCAAAGGGCAGAGTTGGAAGCTGTAAAGGAGGCTATGGTGCAGTATACAATGGATGTGTGTATCTATTCAGATAGTGATTTTGCTGTCCATTCACTCACAGAATATATGCCGATCTGGCATATGAGGGGCATGTGCTCAACCACCGGATGGTCGGTGATGCATGCTAAGCTCAAGAAAAAGATTTGGGAAATGGGGGAACAGAACCCATTATGGGTGTACCAGAAGGCTATGGGTTCTATCCCCACTCTAAGCACTTGGGTTAATATCCCAATATTGACACGGCAGTGCAGCATGGGGGGAGGGGGGTGCTGCACTCCTGAGATGTCATCTTTCGGATAAGACTTTAAACTGAGGTCCCATCTGTCTGTTCTGGTGTTAGTTCAGGTGGATGCTAAAGATCATATGGCACTTCTTGAAAAGAGTAGGGGAAGTTTCCCAGGTGTCCTGGCCAAATTTCCCCCATTCACTAAAAAAAACCCAAAAAAACAGCTTGATCTGGATCAAGACCATTTGGCATTCAGCTGTATCCCCCTTCCTGGGTCGTGCCTGAAAATAGGCAGAATTTGACTAGTGCGCTTACCTAGTCAACAAAAACTAAATCAATACATAAAGTGAAAGCTCATCAGAAACCAGAAACTAGTGAGGAAGTCAAGCAAAACTGTAAGGCAGATGATTTAGTCAAGCAAGCAGCTTTGGAAGGTATTCAATGGCAGGGGACAGAGAGTCAGGAAGAGCACAATCAGTTGTGGGAGCAACATGAATTTGATCAGAATCATGAAAAGAGGGTGGCATCATTAAAGAAGGTGCCATCCTTACAGGAGGTGCAGGCAGGGAACCCCACCTTGCAGCAATGGAAGACTCAGTTGGAGGAAGGGAAGGAAGTTCAAAGGTATGTGAAGTTGGTAGATGGGATAATGGTATGGGAAAGACATAAGAGAGAAGTAAAATGTATTCCACCAGAGACCATGAGATGGGACATAGTGATGGAAAACTATCGGCTAGGGGGACATTGTGGTATTCATAGGACATGTCAGACAGTGGCACAAAAATACTGGTGGCCAAAGATGGGAAGGATGATTAAACAGATATTAGAGTCATGCCTGATTCATGCCCAGATGAATCCCAAAGCCCTGGGAGGTAGGGGCCCTCTGGGGAGGGTGCCTTTGGCAGACAGACCATGGGGGTTCTTGCAGATTGACTTTGTGGAACCGTTACCCACGGCCCCATGAGGCATGAGCTATCTATTGGTAGTAGTGGATACCTTCTCGAAGTGGGTGGAAGCCTTTCTGGTGAAAAGGATACTGTTGGACAGGTAGCTAAGGTCTTGTGGGAACAGGTTTTCTCAAGATGGGGTTTCCCAAAAACCTTAGAGCGTGAGAGAGGCACTCATTTTACTGCAGAAATTATGAAAGCCATGTGTGCCCTATTGGGGGGTAGAGCAAAGATTGCACGTTCCCTATCACCCCAATCATCAGGCATGGTAGAATGGATGAACCATACCCTTAAACAAGGACTCAAGAAGTTAGCCTTAGAAGCAGGAAAAGACTCAGTAGCTCATCTTCCAGGAATTTTATTGTCGATCAGAAGCACCCAAAATAAAAGTAATGGATACACTCTGTATCAGTTGATGACAGGAAGGGACATGAGGGTGTATTATCCCTTTGACCCTCACCTCAGTACCCCTGTAAAGGATAGGATTTTGGCAGATGTATTCCTATCTCAGATATAGGAGCAGTTGAATCATTACCTGCCCGAGATGGCTAGAAATATGGCACAATGTCATGAGACCAATCAGGCTCAGTGCTCGGGAGTATTGCCTTACAAACAATTACAGATTGGCGATCAAAGTCATAGTTTAAAATGTTGGGCAAAACAGACCATGGCAGGTAAATTGGACTGGTCCATACCAGGTCATGGACAAATTAGGTCCAAGGGTGGTTAAATTTTCTCATGACAAACAAAAGAGTAAAAATAATATTACCCTATGGGTGCATACAGATCATTGTAAACTGTATAAAGCAAATTCAGATATTACAGAGAAGAGCAATTGATACTGCGCTTGATTTTTCTTTATCTGCAGGAAGAAGATGAGAACAAATTCCCCACTCTGAGGGCAGGGCAGGAGCCCCTGCTGGAAGATAATGTGCCTAGTCAGAACAGTCTGCTTACTACTGTGATGTCTTGGACTCTATGGGACTGCTGACAAAATCCAAAGGTGATAAGGTCATCACAAACACTCTTAAAAGATG
This sequence comes from Neoceratodus forsteri, assembly GCA_016271365.2. Classification (NCBI taxonomy): domain Eukaryota; kingdom Metazoa; phylum Chordata; order Ceratodontiformes; family Ceratodontidae; genus Neoceratodus; species Neoceratodus forsteri. The sequence goes on from CM057456.1 coordinate 1,374,052,286, forward strand.
ACTTTTGAAACATAACCTGCACATCGGTATTAGAGACTAATAACAGTTGTATGTCGTGTAATTATCTAAGAAATGGAAAAGGACAGTGGAGTTGACCATTGCAAGTCTTAGGAGATGGAGGGACTTATATCCATGGAGGGCAACTGCAAGTAACATTTTATACCATTTATGGACATGATAATGACTCCTTGCAATCCCCAATGGATATATTCAGGGTCTATAAAATGTGTGTTGCCAATGTTTTTAAAAATGCCACTGTAGAAATGCATGGTCTAAAGGGTATAAGAGAAAAGGTTACTGAGGACCAAACAAAAGATAAATTAAATAATTTTCATGGGATGGGAGTTATGGGCAGGTATAGGTGCAGCATTAACAAAACCGTGTGCAAACTGATAAATGTCACTATGTACCAGCAACTGTTGTTTCTCACCTTACCTCAGGATCCACAATTTGTGACCTTACATTTATGTGAGGAGGGAAGGGTACATCTTACATGCTAATGCTATTGCTAAAATACAGTATAAGGTCCATCATCAACTAGAAAGGACCTTCCATCCCCCTCCTGATGGTATAATCACTGAACAGATGACAGAACCAGTGTATTACCCTGCAAGACATGAGTTGTATAATGTTATGTTACACTCGCCCTTCCCTAAGCTACCCCCTAAATGTATGAATAAACCCTCTATTAGAGTATGGCAAAAGCTATATAATGATACTCTGGAGGAATATCATGCCCGAAATGAAATGTATCTTAGAAGGAGGAAGAGACCTTACCTCATGGGTGGGAGACTTTTGGGGGTAGCCAATGGAATAGATTCTATGATGCTAAAAGGACATATACAAAACATGGAAGAACATAGAAACACAGAAACATAGACTTTGATGGCAGATAAGGACTGCTTGGCCCACCTAGTCTGCCCATTTCCCTACCTACTGGATAAGTTGCAGATCCTAGTTAACCAACAGCCAATTTCTTCCTACCCCCACAAGAATTGCCTTATGTATGTCCCATGCATTCTTGAATTCTCCCACAGTTTTAGATCCCGCAACCTCCTCAGGAAGATGGTTCCATGCATCCACAACCCTCTCTGTGAAAAAATGCTTCCTCACATTGCCCCTGAGCCGTCCCCCCTCTGTCTTCAAATTATGTCCCCTTGTTCTTGCACATCTCTTTTTCTGAAAGATGCTACCCTCTTAGACTTTATTGATCCCACTGAGGTACTTAAACATTTCAGTTATGTTCACCCCTCTCCCTCCCTCCTTTCCTCAAGGGTATACATATTAATCTCCTTTAGTCTCTCCTCTTATGGCTTCTCTTGCAGACCCTGCACCATTTTAGTTGCCCTCCTCTGTACTGCCTCTATCCTGTCTATATCCTTGCGGAGATGGGGTCTCCAGAACTGGATGCAGTACTCCAGATGGGGTCTCACCAACTGTCTGTACAAAGGGATAACAACTTCCTGTTCTCTGCTGGTGATGCCTCTCCCTATACATTCCAGTATCCCCCCAGCCCTCCTTACTGCCTTCTCACATTGCTCGCTAACCTTAAGGTCATCTGATATAATTAACCCCAGGTTTATTTCCATTTTTGTTGTTGTTACTACCTCTTCTCCCATTGTGTACTCTTCCCCTTGGTGTTTGTTTCCCATGTGCATTATTTTGCATTTCTTTGCACTACAGTTACACAAGAACAGTTAAAAGTTATCATGACCTGTCCCTTGGCTGCCTCTCTTAAGTCTGCTTCTAATAATGAACAGATAGATTGGGATGCCTTCTCTGAGATGTTAAATAATTATTTGATTATCACACAATGGACAAAATTGTTAAATTACACCAAGGTGGAAGGCATCACTAATAGTACTATGCAACTATTATCCTCCCAGTGGACAAATGAAGCTGTAAATATGCTACAACATGAATTACAAATGATAGAAGCTGGAGTGTTAATATGGATTATTACTACTTTTAATTGATCTCAGTTAGTCAATCAAACCTCAACGGAAGCTATTCTCACTTCTAGATCTTTAGTTTACTTTTCCCTCTTGATAATAAAATGCCTGCTGTTAATGTAGTCCAACTGATCCTAGCTATCCCTGTCTCATTTGCTCTGAGAGCTTATGGGTGGAGGCTAACTAATTTGGGGGGTCCTAATGGACAACCAACTAGTGCAGCTACAGTTGCAGTGGGATATGGTTCTACCAACTCCTCACGGTCCAGTCATTTTGGATAGTCAACTATGCTTAAGGCATAAAATGACTTATGTATGTGGAGATCAGGTACCCTCTTATCCATATCAGAGGAGTGACTACACCTTTAAGCTCTCTGAGGCCATGGGCATTGAGAGGATTGAGAGATGAAACTGATCATGGTGTGTTCCTGCTGGAGATCCTTGGAACATTTGGGCCTGCAATGATGGTACTTGGAATGTCATGAACTTAACTCTTCATGCTCGTCCCATGTATATTGTTGCTAATGAGACCCACCTTGCTGGAAAATGGATAGATTATAGTAGTACTAGCTTGTACCACCTGATTGAACCTCCACATAGAGTCATGCCGCATTTGTCAGCCATATCTATTAAAGCTCTACGATAAAGACAGGTGACCCAAGCATTGTTTTTAAAACAAGTTACAGCTGACATCACTGAGCAACAGGCACAGTGGATACTGGTTATTTCTTAGTGGGATTGGACAGTAGGTGTGTTAAGGACCAGCCCTACATCGGCCATGGTTATGATTTTTGTAGTAATACAAATTGCTGTTTTAATATGTACATATTGTGTATATAAGCGTATTCAACAATATTTTCACACTGTTAAAATCCTTACTGATAACCAACGACTGTTGTGATCCCTGAGTTATTCAGGTATTAAAGAGGAGATTATAATATAGTGTATATGTAATTAACAGAGTTGTGAAGTGTAATGTGCACTCAGGAGATGCCATTGTTACAGATTGTAAAGGCACGTAGCCTAAGAGTGGAAAGTGCTGCAGGTGAGGGAGAGGTGAGTGTGCATTCTTGCAGAGTGTGATCTGACCATTTATGGTAACATGTTTTTCAAAGAACAGCTCTGTACATGACTAGATCCAACTGTACAATGTGGTTTAACTGATTTGTAGGGGTGTGGGAAGAACTGTATATATGCTGTGTATTTTTCCCTAACAAGCTAAGTACTCCAGGAAGCTACACGAGGAGAGTGTAGTTCCGTACCACAAATAAAATCTAACCAGACTCAGTGAACACAGTGTCACCATCTCTTCTGTTCCATGGGACCCTTTATAGCATGTCTATTGAGAGGTTCCAATCCCCCTTACAAAACTTCAGCTGTTTAAGTAGTGATTCAACTTTATCACATTAAGGCTAAGCATGACTGCTCCTCCTAGCTCAGTAGTATGTCTGACAAAATCAGATGTGTTACAAAAGATATATAAGAAGTTGACTATGAGGTATTTTTTTCAATATTTTTTTTTAATAAACCAAGATAATCTGGTTAGCTGTCTGATAAATGAGCAATCTTAATGCGCAGACCCGACCCCACATTCAACAAAGCCTGCTGTTTTCCTCTCAGACTGTGAAGTAGACTCAACTGTTTATATGATTACATATACATAAAAGTTACACAAGACAGAAGAAAACCTTTTATTTAACCCACCAGGTCAAGAGATGATATATGATCAGCTCTCTGCTGAAGCAGCAAGCTGTGCCTGCCAGTATCCAACCCCTGCCCGAACCAGGCCAGAGATGTATAGGATTTGAAGATTTCCCCAGACAGAATGTGAAGACAATACACTTGACTGAGTGTTTAGCTGATTACATATAAATCACAGTTACTCAGAAACTAACTTTTTATTTAAACTACCAGGTCAAGATGATCAGCTCTCTGCTGAAGCAGCAAGCTGCACCTGCCAGTTCCCAGCCCCTGCCTGAACCAGACCAGAGATGTATAGGATTTGAAGATCTCCTCAGACAGACTGTGAAGACAGTACACTCGACTGAGTGTTTAGATGATTACATATAAATTACAGTTACCCAGAAGCTAACTTTTTATTTAAACCACCAGGTAAAGATGATCAGCTGTGTGCTGAAACAGCAAGCTGCATCTGCCACAGTACCCAGCCCCTGCCTGAAGTGAACTACACCAGAGCTATATAGAGATATAACCACATAAACATAGAAATAAAAAGCCTGCCTAGATTAGGAATTTTTTTGTTTGCTTTTTTTAAAGTAGTAAGAAGAGTCTATGAGAAGACAGTGCAGAGGAGAAATTAAATTTAGAGATTAGATTGATAATATTAGCTTGTTTTGTAAACAATCTCAGATAGTCGAGTAAATAACAATACTAATAATACAGATTTGTGTGTCTTCGGAGTCTGCCAAGAAACATTTGTAAACAAGCAAGGAATACTAATAAAGTTTATTATACTACTTACGCCAAGCATGTGACAGAGAAAATCACAAGGGAGATGGGTTTTTCACAGCTCTCCTGAAGAATGTACACAGTCTCCAGGATTATAGAATCTCAGATTCTCCTAGATCTAATTCTCTCTCCTTCTGGAACTGAGTTGCAGAAGGCTAAACACTACAGATAACAGCATAGCAACAGAGATTACTTCATAGTTACATATATGAGAAACAATATGTATTGGTCCTAAGTCATTCTCCACTGGATGATGACTTAGGAGACAGAATTACTAATGAGTATCATATGAGACAGAATATGCTGCCATTTGCATTATAGCTTGGACAAAAGAAATGATGACGGGTTCAAACTACACATGGCATTTCTTGCTTATGTATAATATAAGACTTAACAAAGGATTTCTCTCTAAAGAGACTAAGAGAAGTGCTGACAGGGCTCTATTACATGTGGCATATCTGCCTGAGCATAAAACACACACTACATATAATTATATGAGAATATAAGTATACAATAATCACTGATGATCCCTCAGAGTCATCTTATCAGTGATTAGGTAAATTATATATGGAATATATATATAAGACAAGCATAATCTATATAAATGTATTATAGTGAGGTATAATGAATCATGCATGATAAACATTAGCATATATTAGCAGCAAAGCACATTCTTAGCACTCATGCTTATATGACGGGTGCCTATATCTATATGTTAGTGCAAAATAGCAGTATCACAGTGCAATAGACCAGGAATAAAGTGTGAGGTGTATGTGAGGTGTTGTGGGATGATAGGGGCATAACCCATGCATAACAGTCCTCTCTTTGTTGCCCTAATGGCAACACAACAAAAAGACGGCGGTTAGGCATCATTTGTCTACAGGCCAGAGGCACGAGTCTAATAGAGGAATATTAACTGGTCACAGTGGTGTTTCAGGGTTTTCCTTAAACAACAAAATGTAATTATAAGGGAAAATGTTAGTAAACATTGTATTACTATAAACAAACCTTGTATTACTATAAACAAAATACAAAAATTAAATCTTCAAAATGCAGCAGCAAGGTAGGTTAGCTGAGGGCTGAGTAGTTCCAACTTCCAGTCACTTCTTCCTTCCACCCACAACTGCAACTGTCTGTGCAAGTCAGTCGCACAGAGCTCTGCATACTGCCTGGGTCTACTAAACTTCCTTGATTTTATTTTGAACACACACTGGTCATGAACCTTATGGTTAGTTAGTGAGTGCTTATATGTTGTGAAATAAATACATGCAGACAGAATAATTTGGTCCAATAGTCTGTACTATTCTTCTGACTTAAGTTCTGGGTGGACTGACTGACTGACTGATAACTTGTAGATTTGATATCAAGTTCTTTCTTTCAAAACAAATAACTACTCAGTCCAGTCATATCACAGGCATACCATACTGCACAGAGTAGAGAAATGTGAACCAACAACCAACTAATTTATTAGCTGTCTCTGTCTGCACTGCAGTGCAAATTAACAAAAGCAGCCAGGCCCAGCAATGAGATGAGTAACACACAGAACAGTATCTTTAATCCCTGAGGCCAGCTGCCCCCTCTGGGCCTCTTCCCCTTGGCTTCCCTTCCCCCCACACAGCCACACTGCATCTTCTAGTCAATATGCTGCACTTGTCTGCACTGTCAAACCAACATCAAACATATAGCGGAATTTGTATATTTATTTTTTATATTTAACATCAAGCCGGGCTGTGGCAGTGCTTAACAAAATCAGAGACGTGGACTGGTCTCCGAATCTGTCTCTGTCTGCCCGCTCTGCATGACCGCACACTACAAACAAGAAAAGTGCTCTGTCTAGTCTGCAATCAAAAAAACTTCCTACTCTGCACAACACAAGCAACTAAATGCAATCTGATGCTGGTGAGGACAGAACAGGGCAGGACAGTACTTACATTAGGAGATTTCATTGGATGTCTCATTCTGCCTTGCCCCCTGTCAACAGTGTGCTGCCTGGCTATTGGATTGCTGCTTCACGCTGAGAGAGGAGAATGAGGAGGAGAAACAGAGTAGCCATGTGATGTGTAAGTCAGAGCCCTGAAATCATCATGTGGTACAGATTTGGAGGATGTGCAGGGCTCCCACTTACATCTGTAATTTTAAACAAGCGCGGCCGCGTCTGTCTGACTCCCGGAGGAGTGGAGGGTGCCGTACGTGACAATCTGGTGGTGTATGCAAGAGCAGAAGTGCGCTCCCACTCTCACAGTACTCCACAATGGGACAGTCAGTGAAGTCTCTTAAAGGTGCAGGCACAGCAGGATGTGACAGCATGCGAAAGTAAATGGGGGACAAATATTATAAATGTTATAAATATTGAAGTTTTGAATAGAGTTGTTATATTTTGAACAAGCTTAGTACTCTAGCCTGAAAGCTTAACAAGTAGAAATCAATATTTTTAAGCAGATAGATATGAGCTTATAATAGAGTTTTGTTTGCTCCTTTCAGAGAAGAATAGAATAGCCTTATTTATATACTGATAGCATTATTTATTTATTTATCTTTAGCATGCACTGGTGCCTATTTATACTATGCACTTATAGTTAGGATTTTTTGCACAGTATTTTAAAGTAAGTGTTACGCACTTTAGTATTCAAATATAAAGATAATAGTATACTGTCTGTTTAAGGTGTTTTTAAGACAGGTAGTCAGTTGGTTAATCACATGTTCTGCAGAATGTGTTGGTCATGATGCTGAAACGTAAACGTAATATGTGATGGCATTTGGAAGTTTTTTGAAAAGTTTAGCCTGCGGAATTTGAATTGCGATTTACATATGTAGCATGTTGGAACCATTTATGGGCTACAAATGAATGTATGTGCATGTGCCTGTTTGTCTGTTGCTAGCTGCTTGCCATTGAATCCTACAATTTGGATTTAAGCTGAAATATTTCTGCTAAATAAAAATACTGGAACTTTGCTTGTGAGTGCTGACCATTTGTTCTGTGAGTAGAAAAGCTGTGCTATGATGTTACATTGTCATAGTAAGGTGCAGTCTTTTACATACTGGTGATATTACAAACTTTAAATACCTGGAGCAGTACATGATTCTTTGGGGCTTTTATTATTATAGGTTTGTTTGTTCTGATAGTGTTGTAACTGCTCGTACCATGGGGAGGTTTTTCTGTAGGACGTCAATCACAAAACCCACCCCAACCCATACATGGTACTAAAGGTCAGTTGCTGGTCTGTATCTTTCATTTTCACTAACCTTCTCAGTAAGAAGTCCCTGCCAATATCATTTACCTCCTCCCTTATTCGCTCAGTTTCATGATTCTGGTACCCTCTCAGTTGAAACTTAATAGGCAGTTCATCTGCACTTTTGTGATAGACCTCTTTTGTATCACAGTTGCACTTAATGCACATGTATTGCTCCATGGGGAAGTTCTGAATTCAGTGCCTATGGTCATATTTCAGGTAGCTGTTCCTGTCCTTAGGTTTCGTATACAGATATGTTAGTAAACTCCAATCCCCCTGTTTAACAAGCCTGAGATCTAGGAAATTAACTTCAGATACCTCCCGGTGCAAATGAAATTTTAGATACACATTTGCTTCTTCTAGTAAGTTAACAAAGGCTTCTAATTCCTCCCCAAGTGAATGTACTGAGTTCACTAGTAGAGGGATGAGCAAGTATAGCCCAGTGAATAAATTAAAATGTAACATGATAGCTAGGTTTAAATGGCAGAACTCATGTAATTATAGTTTGTAAAGTCTCGAGGATGTACTCATAGTTGTATTTTCCTGCTTTTGGAAATTCAGTTTGTTTTTAACTCACATTAGCACTCGAGAACTTTATATTTCTTTCTGGTTGTATTTACAAACCTGAGCATATCACCGTCTCATAGTACAAGGACTATAACGTCTAGCAATACAATTTGTTCAACACCCTCTGATGAAGACCTTGAGGTGGGATAAAATGTTGGGACTGGGTAAATTTATTAAGTTTGCATGAGTTTGCACAATGTGCATGAAAATAAAATGTGAGACAAGAATTCAGTTTGTCTAGTGCAATTGTTTAACAGGTCCATGAAGTGGGAAGTGAGTGCTGCCTTCTTTTCATGCTATAAATCCTGTTTTTGGAGCAAGACACCACTGTGCCTGGTGCACAACCTATTTACTCTCATACAAGTTTCCATTTTTTTTAATTCTCTTTCATGCTGTGGTTCTGGCAGGGATATCACTGACTCAGTGCCTCCATGCCCAACATTGGCATTCCACGAGGTTGAAGGACTTCACAGTACACAGCTGAACAGGGTTTTTTCCTTGTTGTGTAAGTCCCCAAAGGATGTGCAATGACATCAGAATGTGGACATGTGCACTCTGACACATGACCCACAGATGTCTGCCCCTGCAGTATCTCTACTGTGTGGTCCCAGCTTGGTGTACTCCCAGGATCTACTGGATGTCACCTAAGCACCGGGTGCTACCAACCCTCCCACCCAGAGGTGAAGAGGTGTCCCTGGTATGCTTATCCAGCCTCTCCCTCACCTGCCTTCTGATGCCCCAGGCTTGTTCATGAACCTGGGTCACCAGTTTCACAAGCAGTAGCACTACCGCTGCACCAGCAGGCTGGTTACAAGTTTATTTTATCTTGCATTTAGTGATCTATTTGTTTTAATAATGAGCTTAGAATTGGTGACAGTTTTCCAAAGTCCATTGCCCCCATTTTCAGAAGGTCTGCACCTTGTTAAACATGATAGTGCTAATTTGGAGTAGTGTGATCAAATGAGGCAGAAGCCATATTCAGTCACCTCCAGTGCATTACACTAAGGTAACAGATCATATGTGCATGAATACCACTGTACATATACAAATAAGGGATCCACCTTGCCTAAAGGGTGCAGCATTATATTCAGTGGTATTGAATGCCCCAAAATGGTGCGGTAGCAGACTTGTTTAGGAAATTCAAAATGCACAGTGGTGCACATTACAGACCCCCGATCTGAGTGCCAGGTAGCAGACTGATAAAATTGGCTGTAAGTCCCTGCTAGTGTCTTTCATCTCACCCCACTTGATCATGCTCTGAGAATTCTGCATATCACAATCCTTATTGCCCAAGCAGTCTAGCGTCCTCCATCCTTATCATGAGTGTGAACCTTCTGCTTATCACAATACCCTGATCACTTGCAGCCTAGTATCTCCCCCACCACTTGCTTACAGATCCAAGCCTTTTACATATTTCAATACCCCTATCCCTGACAGTGTAGTGCCTTACCCCCTGCTTGCTGGTCAGAGCCTTATGCATATCACAGTACCCCAATTCCTGGCAGTGTAGTGTCTCCCACTCCTGATCACTGGTCCAAGCTCTCTGCATATCAAAATTCCTCCAACCCTGGCAGTTTAATGTCCCCAACCCCCAACTGCAGTTGTGAGCATTCTGTATATGTCACTACCAATTACTCTGGCAGTATAGAAGACCTCTCACCCAATCCAGTTTTCATACCAACCCTCCTGCCCACCCTGCCCACTAAGCACCTTCTAACAACCCCTCAGTGGCATTCCACTCATCCCATATAGCAGGAACTGACAGCTGCCACCACCAGAGATGGTGACTTGTATACACTTCTGCTCACCACCTCCTATGACTGCTTTCTGAGTGAAAAGGACTGAGTATGTGCCTACTGTAGAAACAGGCAATCATGGTGGGGGCACTACACTACCAAGGAAAGGGTATTTTCACATGCAGGATCATACAATGCCTCCACACAATCATTTACAGTGGCATCACGAAAAGATGCTGATGAGCACATCATGACATACAAATGGTCCCCTAGCACCATTTTATCAGCATTTCAGCAGCTGAAAATGACTCAACGGCAAGGGCACCACCATATTTGGGCCATGTTACTGTATCTCCTTTTGCTCCTGTGAGTCACATTCCTGCAGGGGACTGTGTCAGTGCTGAGAATAGTCACTGTACACTGCACTCCTGTAGCTATCATATTCAGACTGGTAGCATGCTATATGTCTGAATATGTTTCATAAGCCAGATGTGTGCTATCTCCTGCAAAGTACTGATGGCCAGCACTGAAAATGGGGCCCCGTGGAAATAGGAGAGGTTTTTTTTTTGCATTTGTTCAGGCTTTTTTTTGTGTGTTTGAATTATAGTTCTTGACCTGCTGTTCTCAATTGGCTAGTCACATACTGCTGAAGTGAGGCCTCATGGAACAGAGGAGAAAACAACAGCATATTTCTTAGATGTAGTTCTTTTTTTGAAATATATGGCTGCAATGAGAGAAGGCTTTCTAGAACGTTAGCAATGGGATGGGATGCATGTAACTGTAATGGACAGACAGTTTGTATAACCAACCTTTGGTGCCTCAGGCATGGCTTGTACAATGCAGCACACACCATGTACTACTTCAACTGAACAGCAAAGATGCAGCCTACTGTAAGAAATGTGGCATTACCCAATTATGTTCTGAGTGTAAATGAAACTCATTTGGTGTTGAGTGACTGTGGCACTTCTCCATGACACATTAGCTTTAAACCTGAGACTTACTGGGGGGGGGGGGCTGTCAGCCCCTGTAGCTCTGAAGTGAGTCTCTGTTCTAAAGCTCCAACATCACTTCCACTTACTTATAATTGTAAATGGGTTCTGTTAAAGATGGGGACTTTGTGGGCCCTAATAGCACCCAAAGCTCATAAAGTGTAATACCAACACTGTCTCACATCAGAGTAAAAGGCTTTTCACTGCTAAATACCATCACCAGAACCCAACACAGTAAAGTCCTCCATCAACACTGATGTCATCCCACAGTGTCATGAACAGTGCTTAACACACAAAACATGTACACATACTACTTGGCTCACAACTTTTGTATTTGTCTGTTTATGTATTTGTTTATGGATTCATTTATTTATGCATTGATTGGTTTGTCTGTCTGTCTGCCCATCTGCCCGTCTGTCCGTATGTCCACCATCCGTCCATCTGTCCATCCATTCACCAATAATCTATCTATCTATCTAGCTATCTATCTATCTAGTTATTTATTTATTTTGTGGGACATATGCTTATTTTTCTCAGGGCTGCCACCCTGCGTCTCATCTCAAGATTGAAGTCACTGTGTCCAGAAAATGTACTCCAGTTGTCAGGGCAGATATCAATGCACAGTTGCCTTCTTAGCTGCATGAATAATATTCCATGATTCATGAGTAGAAAATGTACTGATTACAGATGGCCCACACTTGGCCTGAGAATACAGTGCCTCATCTCCTTGACAACCTTGACATTGTGCCTTTCCCAAGATTGGATATCCAATGTTGCTCTCAAACCATGGTCTCCCAGGCAACAGACACTAGATTAGCCCATTATATGACTTTAAATGTGTTCTCTACCCGTATTCTCCTTCGGTAGTTTACTAAGTGACAACACCAGTAATATAAAGGTACAGAATATGTTGAGTACTGTGATACTTTGTATTCAACCAACAAAGGAGGTGCATGTGGATATTGCAATATGCCAGCTTTCATGGCCCCACAGTTTCCTTCATCAGGTGTAATTGGAGTCTGGACAAAGAAAGCTGGTTTTAAATCGAAAGCTGCATAATGTTTATTACACAAGATATGGAAGTGAAGACAATTAGAGGCATGGTGATGCATTGGTACAGGAAAGGATAGAGGTTCAGCAACCCCTAGCCCAGTAGATGTGGTAATGGTTAATGTTATGACAAAGTCAGGAGCAGAAATAAGTAGAAAGAAGGAGAAGGAACAAAAGGTTAAAAGTTCAATAATAAGAGAGTGGGAGACAGAGAGAGAGAGAGAGAGGAGAGAGAGAGAGGTAGAGAGCAGGGCTGGATTAAGGCACTGGCAACATAGGCACATGCCTAGGGCTCCATGCCTGCTTAGGGCCTCCAACAATTTCCAAATATATATTTTCTTGTATATCTTTTCTCCTGCATGAGCTGCATTTTTTTTTTGTAAAGGACCAAGCCACTAAATAATCTCAACAAGGTAGGGGCTGAACTGTGACATGACTCACACCTGCCTGATTAGGTGTTAAGTGCAGCGGATAGCCCATGGGGCCATGACCAGGCTGACCACTAAAGTGTGAACAGGACCATTTACTTTGCTTTGTCTACCACCCCCATTTAGAATCCCCATGTAGAATCAAGTCTTACCCTTAAATATAAAAGATTAACATTGCAGTTAAATTGCATGCTTTGTATTTAATCACACTCCTAATATTAAGAAAACTACAATGTGTTTCAATGGTACAATTAAAAATCATACTTTTTTTTTAAATCCCCTTACCTCACTCATATTGAAGTTCTGATATTGATATAGCTCCATTTTCATGGTGAAAAAAATAAATGTATTTCTAGATTCCCATCAGTAAATCTTGCCATTTATTAATCCTGGCTTTATTTATTTATTTCATTGTTGATGATTGGATAACTGCACTAGACAAAACACTGCCTATTTACCCTGTGAAATACTAACATACTAACATACTAAAATGCCAGCAGAATAGGCCTAATGGTCTTTCGTGTCTGCTCGTTTGGTCAGCCCCCACCCTGGGTGCTGACCTTGCTGTCCCCCTCGCCTTCTCTGGCTTCTCCCTTCCCAGTTCCGGATATTCTTGCTGCATTGGATTTTGCTTCCTGAACCCTTCCCCTGTACCTGTCCCACCCCCTCTTGAACCCCTCCACTGTCTCTGCCTCCACCAGCCCCCTAGGTAGTGCATTCCATGGCTCTACCACCCTCTCAGTGAGTTGCCTCCTCCTTTCTCCCTGAATCTTCCCCTCCAGCTTCCACCCATGCCTCTAGTGGCCCCCTCCTCCTTCCTTGAAGCACCCTCATTGTTCCTCCCTATTTACCCTCTTCATGTACCTGAAGACCTCTATCATGTCCCCGGTCCTTCTCTCTTCCAAAGTGTACATATTTAGCTCTTGAGCCTCTCCTCATAGGTCCTGTCCCCCAAGCCCCAAATCATTTTGGTTGCCCTCCTCTGGACCCTCTCCAGGAGGTTAATGTCCCTCTTTAGTGTGGCCTCCAAAAACTGCACGCAGTACTCCAGGTGCGGCCTCACCAAGCAGTTATACAGGGGGAGTATCACTTCCCTCCTTCTGGAGGTGATCCCCCTAGCGATGCATCCCAGCATCCTGTTGGCCTTGGCTGCTGCCCTCCTACAAGTCTCAGAAATCTCCTCTGAGCCCAAGCTTGCCCCTTTTAAGCACACGCTTCACTCACACCTTGCAGCCCTTAATGACTGTGATTGCAACCTATAACACTAACCACTCTATTTTCCTTAAACCACAGAAACTTTATCTCGATCCTCTTGCCTTTACTTCCCCCCTTCCTCCTATTGCCCCATACATGTCCTCTCCCCACCAAAACTCCCCCATCCTGTCCCCACAAGACTTTGTCTGCACTATTTTCATACTAACTACTATCCCTTCAATTCTCCTTATTTACCTTGCCCTGTGCCTACTGCCTCACTCTAGTCTACTACCTCACCTTTTCTCTTCCTCCATCCTCTCCCCCTTCTGCACCACCATCCTTAGTGCTCCTTGTAATCTATATTATACAATGGCAAGAAAAAATCCTGGACTCTGATTGGTCAGTCTGAGGCTGGACCCGTGATGTTAATCAGTACAACATCATGGGTCTAGTCTCAGCCTCACTGTGAACCTGCAGATAAGCATTTTATGGATCCTTCCATTGCTTGTTTTATGGGTCCTTCTCCTTCCATTGCTTGTTTTATGGATCCTTCTCCTTCCATTGCTTGTTTTATGGATCCCTCCATTGCTTGTTTCATCTTCTCTTAAAAAACTAAAATATTTTTCCACACAAAAACATCTTTAAAATGATTTGTTTTATTCCGTATAACAACAGGCCATTGTATAATAGCAATAATGCCCTCCAGGGTGTGTGTCGTTTGGGATAACGTCATGCCTCAGTTGTTGGACGCACTCGGCCTGCGGCCTCGTGCCCAACCACCTGAGGCGTGACGTTATCCCAGCACAACACACACCCTGTCGGGCATTATTGCTTAAATCAAACATGAACTATTGAATGTTGCACTGTGAACTATTGTAAATATTTGTGACCTGTATGTTATGTATTCTACTGTCCTTTGTAACTTGCTATACATCGTAACTTGTCATGTCTGTTGTAATTTCATGACACAGAACCTTTGTAAATGAGCTTCTAGCTCAAAGGTGTTAATCCAAGATGTTAATAAATAAATAAATATTTTCAAGCATGACCCAGGAGGTTACAGAACTATAGTACAACAGTAGAACAACAGTCAGTAGAAAACAATACAGTTTCAGGATGGATGAGCTACAAAGCATAACATTTTGAACAATATAGTTTCAGGATGCGGAGGTACAAACCATAACATTTTGAGCATTGTCTGAGTCAATGAGTACAGATAACTCTGGTACAGAAGACTAGTGAATATATTCACACAGCCAGGATAATTTAGAGGCAGGGGACACTTATTACTTATCAATAATAGAAATGTTTGATCCCTGGAATGATTTCTTCCAACAATCACTTGCTTTGTCATATAATCTCTAAAGTTTACAGCTCCACTAGTAATCCATAGACTTAACTTTTAAACCTGGCAGGACCTAGCCTGTTTTAAAGATGGGTCCTACCCAACAAAACTCCCACATCCTGGTTCATACTACCCAACAGGACAGAATGATACCATCCACCCTGCAAGCACACGTGTGTGTTTGTGGTGGGGGGGGGAGTGCTTTCGAGAAGTGCAAATCATGATATTTCACATCCCAAAAATTATTTTTGCCAGGCCATTTAGTAATTATTTTCTCTAAATGATCAAAACTCAGACTACTGTTATGTTTCCATACTGATATTATTAGTTTCAATAATTTTGAAGCATTTTAGTTAGGTTATTTGTGTTTTATGCAACATTTTAGGGACAATAAAATATTTTTTTTTCAATTTTTATTAACTGATATGCAATGCCCAACTTGGGGTGCAGTCACAGTGAAGGGGCACAGTTGTGGTAAAGGGGTGTAGTTGTGGTGAGGGGACACCCCAGATTTCTCTTGGACCGAGTGCCCCAGGTTGCCTTAATCTGGCCCTGGGTGAGAGAGAGAGAGAGAGAGATGGGGGGGGGGGGGAGACAGAGACAGAGAAATACAGAGGGAAAAAGGGGAATAGACTACACCTGAAAGAGAAGGATGTTGCAGCTGTTTTATAATAAGTGTTGGTAGCAAAAGCAACAATTGAGCAAATCTACAGTACAGTACAATACAGAATGTAAAGTACAGTGCAGACAGTAAACAAAAAAGTTCAAGCCAATTTAGTATACAGTGAATGAGCAGGACATTTATGCACACGTTCTGGAGCAACATAATAGGACAAAGATTCAAACAGTTGGTCATGAAACTATTGTCATAATTTAGTTCACAGTTAATAGATTTCATCAATTTTATGAACTTAAGTTCAAATGTCCTTTTTCCTATGTGTTTATGACGTTACCTGTAAGTGCAAGTACTTACTGTTAAATTCCTTAAGACTGTGGTTTGTTTCCAAGAAATGGTGTTCTAATAGTTTGTTACTGATCTTATTAGACTGTGTTGATAGAGGTTTGTCTTGGCTTGAAGGGAATATTTTGTCTGCTCAAAATTATATGCTTTTGAGGCATTTTTGGCATCGTGTGAGAAAAAAAGCACATCATCTGATTTGCAGGTATATAATTAATATATCTCTATTACTGTATTGTGTCATGTGCTGTTCTGCTTATGGTTTGTGTGTATATGTATTTGACAACGCTGGGGAAAAATGGTGTGTTCTGCTTCTTCAAATCTTTCATGAAAATCCACGTCTTGCTAAATTTCAGCCTTAGTGAAATCCAACTTATTTTGAATTTTCCTGTTGATTTTCACCCTGTTCCACAAAATCTTGAACTGAACTGCAAAACAGATAACCTGCAAAGCAGAAAAAACAACTGTTAGATACAAAAGTCTACATGCCATTACTGGAGGATGCAAAATAAAACTTTAGAAGGGAACTCAGTTCTTTGATAAGTATCCATCAAACATCAAATCACAACTAACTGGTTTAATTCCTCAAAATCCATAAACAGGAATATTGTATATACTGCTAAAGATACATAAACCAGTAATATCAGAATGGCTGATTATCTCAGGCATTGGCACTCTTACTGAACAAATTTTGGGCTGGTTGATGGCATCCTCAGATTGGTGGAACAAAGAACTCCAAGCTTCATTCTGTACACAATCAACTGCCTAAACAAATTTCAGAGATTAAAGACACTCTCTACTGGCTCATTTCTGGTCCCAATGGATGTAGAGTCTCTCCATATCAGTATATCACACTTAGATGGAACACATGCAAAACATTACTACAAAGGGAGACAGACAACCAGGAAATTACAGATGCAGTTTTGGAACTCACTGATTTCATACTGAAACATGACTACTTTTTATATAACAACCAACTATACCTACAGAAAACTGGAACAACTATGGGCACTAGAATGGCACCTCAATATGCAATCATCTCTGTGGCTGTATTAGAGGAAAGCTTCCTATCACAGAACAGAACAAAACCATTGCTCTACTAATATTTCATTGATGACATTTCTTTTTATGGACAAAGAGTGAGAAAAAACTACAGTAGTTCCACAGAGCTGTCAATAATATTTATCACTCTATGAATCTGAAAATGGAGTACTCCCAACAAAAAATCTATTTTCTGGACACCGCAATTGAACTCAATAGGACAAAATAACAATATCAATACACAGAAAACCAACAGATTATTTCAACTGCCTGCATAAACAATAATAGCTGACAGGTAGGGCGGTATTGGGGAATACCGGATAGGACAGGGGACTAGTGAGGCCCGGCACCTCAGGTGGAGGACCTTATAGCCCCTGGAAGGTCCAGTATTCCCCATACCACCCACCCTGGAGGGTATTATGGCACTTAGAAAATGACACTGTGAAAAAAACAAAATAAAAAATGAGTAATAAAAAATAGTTTTGTATCAGTTTTGTAATTAAATAGTTCCTCTGCCTTGATTATAATGTTTGTTTGTTTTTTCAGATGTGAACTTTTGTCCTAGTGGAGGCTCTGTATTTAAGGGAAAAAAGATATGCTTGAGTGGAGTTACCCCCCCCCCAACACAGATGAGTGTGAGCAGTGTCGGCAGCCAAGAGTAATTTATGAGAGAATTAGAGGAAGTTCTTTGTTTGTTGCCGTTAGTTAATTGTTTTAAAACTGCGGTTTCTTGTTAAAATAAAACAGTGGTGTCTAATGTGAGCAGTCGGGATTTAGGAGACTCAGCAATGTGGGGGAGCTTGGGAAAGTTCTTCGCCATGGAAAAAAAGAACAGGTACATTCCACTTCTCCAAATATGCTTGAAGAAACGGTTTGGTGATTTTCTTGTGGACAGATTTGAGGACTGACCATGGAGTGGTAAGCATAGGCGGAGTCATGGCAAACTGCAGCAGTATGTTAATGTTGGTTCCCGAGACATGCACACTGCTTGCTAGCTTCATGTTTGTACTACAGCAGCCAGCTTTTGAGAAAGTGGGAGCACAAGTAACTGCATGTTAATCAAATGAGCATTGTTTTAAAATAGTTTATTTTTATAACTTTTTTTATTTGAAAGTATGGGGGTGTGAGGGAGGTGACTTCTTTGGGGGGGCAGAGACCGAGTTCTCCTACTTATCGAGTGGGAAAAACATGGTGGCTCAGCAGTTAGAAAATTCGGGGTGCCCAAGAAGATGTCAAGTAATGGGGCCACCTAAATGGGAACTTCTTCTCAGTGGGCTCTATTGAAAAATACCTGCCAGCTGAGATCAGTGTCCTAGCCGATCAGAAAGCTAGGATTGTTTTGGCCATTTTCTAAACAATTCTAGAGCTCACCCTAACCATACAAAAAGAGACGTTGTCAACAGCCAACCAAGTAGAGATGTTGATAAGTTTTACTTCACTGGCAAAGTTCCAGAAAAGTTGCAAAATTGGCTTTCACAAATTACTTCACAAAGTTACCACTTCACAACTTCACCTAATTTTTCCTAACTTCACCTTGAAAAATGGAGAAGCTAAGGTGAGGTTAGATGAAGATAGGTGAAGGTAGGTTAAGTTAGGCAAATTTAAGTCATTTCTCCTAGAAAAAGGGTAACTTCTTCTTATAAAATATTCATGAAGTTGGCACTTTGCGAATCTCACCAACTTCGGGAATGAATTTGCAAAGTGAGTTTTATCCACTTCACCCATGTTTACTGCCAAGCCCTGTGATACCAATATATATATATATGCATGGATAAGTCCGACAGGGACAACAATTTAGAAATCCTGCAAGGAGACTTCAGCAAAATCTACCCCTCTCATGTAATTGACAAACAGACTGTAAGAGTTAGACAAATACCACAAGAACAGCTACTGGCACATAAAGAGAAAAGAGAATTAAAATGCACACTGCTGGTTGCGACTTACAACCCATCAGTCAAGCCACTACAAAATATTATCCGACAATTGAAACCGGTCCTGTACAGTGATGAGAGACTAGCCACTCTATTCAGTGAACCACCCAAAATACCATACAGATAACCACCAAACCTGGGAAGAACACTGGTCAGGAGTTACAGACCCATAGTTCAAAAGGACACACAAGGAACAAGACAGTGCAACAAGACCAGATGCAAAACATGCAACATGACTGATACATGTGACTGTCTACTCTCCATTTACCAAATAGAAATACTGAATGAAAGGGTTTTTCTCTTGCAAAACAAACAATTTCATTTATCTAATAAGATGCCAGAAATGTCCCAAGGGTGGTATGCAGGAGAAATGGGACAAACACTCACACCAATAGCTGAGCATTTATCACAAAACAGCCATTCGTTGAAGAATCTAAATTGGCAGTTTTGAGAGGAAGTCTCAAAGACATCCACACAAGACTTTTATGAGAAACAAAACCCATGAGGCATTTTGGAACAGATAAACATCAGCTGAAAACAAATGTGGACTTCCTCATGCATTACCAGATCCCAAACTGACTTTTGACGGTTTCCACTGCAGCTCTGGGCTCTACCATTTAGAATTTGTTTTAAATCTTCTTCTGTTTTAAACTCTGTTGTATTTGGCTTAAAGGAGCCACACATGCAGACACTGCTTAATTTACTGAAATGGCAGCATTACACATCCTAAATACTTAATGGAACTTTATTTAGCCATTGATCTTTTGCCTTGGTATCCCTTTGAAGTAGCACATCCTTTGCATGTCTGATCTATCACATTTTAATGACATGAGGCCTATTTTCTGGTAGTCTACTCTATTGTATTACATTGTTTCCTTTACAGCTTACCTTTTGTTACGCAATCTAGGACCCCAAAACTCTTGTATGTATTCTGAAATGCTGGTTAATTTGCCCTGTACCTGATGAAGGGACATGAGCTGTCTCAAAAGCTTGTGTAAATATTCTTCAGTTAGTCTAATAAAAAGGTAATACCATACAAAAGGATGCTGGATTTTCCTGAGACCAATACAGCACCACTGACCTACAACATAGATTGGAGGATACTGCATTTCACTGTCTACAGTGAATGATCACCAGCATGGGAGGAAATCTAATACAGCTGGATGGTGACATTTTCTTCCTACAGGAATGCAAGAAGAACAACATAATCCCAAAAAGACTTGGGATAAAAAAATCCTCGGCCTCAACCTGTAAAACAGATTTTGCACCCAGCTATGCCAGCATACTTCAGAAAGAATCCAGAACCATTTTTTGCAGGTACAATACAGCAGGAAAAGAAAACTTAGAAACAGCACTGAGGAGCATACCAAGTTACTAAAGGATAATGGAACATCCACAGAACTATTAATTTACGATTGCTGTCAAACATACAAAACTGCTCTGAAGCACATTTTACCAGGAAACAAAAGAAACTGAAGGAACTTCTGCAGAAAACTGTGGCTTACCATCTACAAATAACAAATGCTGAACACCCCAGAGACTGTTCTGACCATATTACTATAAACCAAACTGAAATTAATGTACTCAACCTATAGAAATATGCACTGTCACCAGAAGAAACCTCTTTACTTCCCAAAGGATTGTGTTTCTGTCCATCATCAAAACTAGATGAGATACAACTATGTGGGAATCTTAAATAGTTTTTCATCAATCATGCTTGTGAGACTTCTTCTATGATAGCAATCCCTGCACAAAAAGGAGAGAAAATCATCATAGACCCCACTGGTAGGACAGAACCCTTATCTAGACCAATATCTCAACACCTTTAGACACCAGGAAAATTCAAATATTTTAAACAAACAGAACAAAATGCAGTATTATCTGAACCCACTAGAAAGAATGACAATTCAATATCTAAAGAATAACACACTCTGGTCAGCGTCAAGGTGGCTGCTATACATAAACGTAGCAGCAGTGCATGATAGTTGTGCATGGCCATCGCAGCTGCAATACTTACATACCTGCACTGGGCTCATGGCAGCCATCTTGGGAATGATCAGCTCCTGCAGAACTGATGGGAAGCTGCAAAATAGTGCAAATGCTGAGAGGAGGAAGAAAGAGGGACTAGTGCAGACACGGAGGGGAATACCAGTGCAAAAACAATGGAACAGCACTAACTGCACCACTGTGGAAGGTCACAGTGGAGTGGCTCTACAATGCCGGTTTGACAAATATTTTGTCAATTGACATTACAGAGATGAATTTATGTTGACCGCAGCTGCAGTTGGCATAAATCCATCTGAGAACATTGTTTTCATCAGAGGACTTTGCCCCTGAACCTCTCATGTGGGATGCTCTTCCCCCTGCACCCCCTGTACTTAAGATAATCAGCTATGAGTTGGACTTGATTCGGTGAGGGGTGTAAGACCATGAAAAAGCAGTGCTGGGGTCCCAGAGTGACCTGTCACTGTGTCACTGAACTGGCATTCACAGTAGAGGTGTTGATGTTCGATTGGCATAAGCAGTGGAGTTATCCAGTAATGTGCTTCCACAGTCCCTTTTCTCTCCAGCTCATCGCAATACATCTGCATGGTGATATTACCATGCAGCTGTAATGACGGTATCAACATCAAGGCGGCTGACAAAGGTGGAGTAGTTGTAATCATGAGCAATACTCAATATGCAATAGAAGCAGACAAACAACTGTCAGATACAAAATGTTACATGCCATTACTGGATGATCCAATAGAAAACTTTAGAAGGGATTTCCTTTCTTTGACTGATGAATAGTCACCAAGCATCAAATCACAATGAACTGGTTTAATTCCTTATAATCCAATAACAGGAATGTGTTATACACTGCCAAATATGCATAAACCAGTAATTCCAGGATGGTCAATTATCACAAGCATTGGCACTCTTACTGAACAATTATCAGGCTGGGTCAAGGGCATCCTCAAACCAGTGGCACAATAAACTCCAAGCTTTACCCTGGACACAACTGATTACCTAAACAAATTCACAAATTAAAAGCACTCCCTACTGGCTCCTTTCTGGTCACAATTGATGTAGATTCCAGTCTACCACACTTGGATTGACTAAACACATGCAAAACATTACTACAAAGGGACACAGGCAATCAGGCAATTACAGAGACAGTTTTGGAACTCACTGACTTTATACTGAAACATAACTACTTTTTCTACAACAACAAACTATACCTACAGAAAACTGAAACAGCTATGAGCACTAGAATGGCACATCAGTATGCCATCATCTTCATGACTGTATTAGAGGATAGCTTCCCATCACAACAGAGAACAAAACCACAGATCTGCTATTTTATTTATTATATTTTTATATGGCGAGAGAGAGAGAGTGAGGACAAACTATATGAGTTCCACAGAGCCTTCAATAATTTTCATCCCTCAGTCAATCTGAAAATGGAGTACTCCCAACAAAAAATCAAGGTTCTGTACACCACATCTGAGCTGCAACAAGAAAATATAAAAACATCAATATACAGAAAACAAACATATTATTTCAACTACCTACACCATTCTAGTGCATACCCAAACTGTATTAAAAGAGCAGTTGTCTATGGCCAACTCCTACTATACCAATGTACATGTACAGACAAGTCAGATAGGGACAACAATTTGGAAATAGTAGAGGAGACTTCACCAGCAAAAACCACTCCTCTCATGTAACTGACAAACAGATTGCATGAGCTAGATGATTACTATAAAAACAAGAACTGCCATGTAAAGAGAAAGAAAAGAATCAAAACGCACACCACTGGTTGTGACTTACAACCCATCTATCAGGCCACTATAAAAAATCATCAAGGAATTGCAACTAGTCCTGCAAAGTGATGACAGACTGTCGACTACATTCAGTGAACCACCCATAATATCATACAGGCAACCACCAAACCTGGGAAGAATACTGGTCATGTATTACAGACAGACCCACAATTCAAATGGACACACAAGGAACAAGACCATGCAACGAGCCCAGATGCAAAACATGCAGCATGATTGATACAAGTCACTCTGTCTACTCTCCATTTATCAAACAGGAATACAAAATAAAAGGGTCTTTCTCATGCAACACCAACAATCTGATGTATCTAATACAATGCCAAAAATATCCACATGGGTGATATGTGGGAGAAAAATCCATAGATATAGATCCACTATCAAAGACAATCATACACCAGTGGCCAAACATTTTCTCCCAAAATAGCCATTCTTTGAAGGATCTTAAAGTGGCAGTATTGAGAGGAATCCTCAAAGACATTCACACAAGCCTTCCCTGGGAAGCAAAACTTATTAGGCTTTTTGGAACAGATAAACATGGGTTGGACAAAAATTGGGGCTTCCTCACACATTACCAGATCCCAAACTGAGTTTTGTCTAATTCCACTGCTGCTTGGGGTACTACGATTTAGATTTTATTTTAAATCTTACTCTGTTACTTAACTCTGTTGTAGGGACATACTATAACTGAATTAAAGAAGCCACACACGCAGACACTGCTCAATTTATTGAACTGGCAGCATAACACATCCTACATACTTAATAGAACTTTTTTTCAGCCATTGACCTTTTGTTATGGTAGCACGTTGAAGTAGCTTAACATTTGCATATCTAACCTCTAACCTTTTAATGAAATGAAGCCTATTTCTAGACAGTCACCTGGATTTTATTTATTTGCTTCCTTTACAGCCTGCCCTTTGTTAAGCAATCTACATTCCACAATCTCTTGTATATATTCTGACATACTGTTTAGTTTTCCCTGCACCTGATGATGGGACATGAGAGGTCTCAAAAGCATGTGTAAAAGTTCTTCAGTTACTCTAATTACAATAAAAGGTATTACCACAAAAAATATACTGCAAAGTTAAAATTCACCTAGCTTTCATACCTCTATAATTGTGTCACACATTATTATGCCAGCAACACAATTATGTGATTGCATCTTTCTAGGTGATACTGGAGGAGTTAAAGGTGTATCTGTAATAAAACACTCTCCCTCTCTCAAGTGACACCGCTACTCCAGCATAATAGCATCAAGCAATGCTGTTTTGTTGCAGTCTTCCTATTGAATATGGGCCAGCATTCCATTGTTGGATGTTGAGTTCTCCAGAGTACATCCAAAAATATTCTGCCAACTATATTGTCATATAGAAACATAAACAATAATAGCAGAAAAAAGACCAATGGTCCATCCAGTCTGCCTGTAGTTCCCTGTCAAACCCAGGTACCTAGTTGCCCATACAGGGTACTAACCCTCACAATCCACCCCATGCTCCTCTTCCTACTGCTACCACCTGAATAACCACTAAACCCTTCACTCTGTCCTATGCATGCTTTAAACAATTTACAGTTTTGGAGATCATCACATTGGCTGTCAGATTGTTTCATGGTTCCACCTACCATTCTGAAAAACAAAACATTCTCATATCCCTCTTGAACCTCCCCCCCCCCATCAGTTTCCTCTCATGTCCCTGTATCCTTGAACTGTTACTCATGCTAAATAGTTATATGCAGTTCCCCTTGTTTATTTCTTTGAGGAATATGAAAGTCTATATAATGTATCACCCCTTCCTCATCTTGTCTCTAGCAAGTATGTGTTTAGTGTCTTGAACCAGTCCTCATAAGATCTGCCTTGCTGGCCATGAATCATCTTAGTGAGCCTTCATTGAATTGTCTCTAACCAGTCCATATCCTTCCTTAGTTGAAGAGTCCAGAACAGGGCACACAAAGCACACCGGGTGCAGCCACATCAGTTATCTATGGAGAGGTAGTAATGCCTCTTTTCTTCTTCTGTCAATACCCTTCCGATACACCCTCAGAATCCTATTTGGTTTACTATAAACATTGCTGCCTTGGCTTGATTGTTTAAGGTAGTCACTAATGATGACGTCTAGGTACCTTTCCTTGGCTGTAGTGCTCAGCTTTAATCCACCCATCTAGTGCTCAGTCCTGGAATTCTAGTTTCCAAGGTGTATCACCTTGTACTTTTGGCATTAAATTTCTACTGCCAAACCTTCAGTCACCTCTCCAGCCTTAACAGATTACTCTGTATTTTCCTAATTATGTCATTACTATCTACACTGCCACGGAGCTTAGCATCATCTGTTAAGTGTCATCTGTTAAGGGATACACCTTGCCCTAGATTCATTATCCAATGTCACTGATGAATGTATTGAAGAGACCAGGACCTATAACGAATCCCTGTTATACCCCACTTGGAACCTCTATCTCTTCTGATTTGACTCTGTTAATCGTTACCTTCTGCTGCCTCCCCTTCAACAAAATGCCTACCCATGTAACCATGTCCCTTGTTACACCAAGATCCACCATCTTTTTCAGCAGTCTTCTTTTTTTTTTTGTGTGTATGTGTTTATGCTCCCCTGCCGACCCATCTACATTCACTGATTTCTCCAGCCCCATCACCCTGGCATCTACTGGAACTTACCTTGTGCAGCTCAGAGGTGCACAGCTGGGCAGGTGCAGAGCCTGCAAAGGATCAGTGTCACCCTACTAATTGGCAATATTTTCCCACTGGTTTTCCTTCCCCGGTGTGGAGGTAAGACATTCAATGCACCACTGGTGATGTCATGCATGCTCCCATGCATGGCATGTCGGGCATCTGCCCTGCCTTCACCCCCCCATGTTGGCAGCATCAGTGTGCCAGCCCTCAGCTTCCTTTAGGGGCCAGGCTAACTCTGACTACTGGTCCCTGCTATCCCTGGGAGAGGTGAACAGTCCTCCGGATGCTCAATCCTCTCCCTCTGTGGCTGGCCCATAGCAACCTGCTCACACCACAAACATGGGTCACTAGTGTGGCAGGAGATAAGCCATTGATGCCTCAGTCACTGCATCACTAAGCCAACTTTTTCAGCAATCTTCTGTGAGGCACTTAAGTGAAAGTCTTGCTGAAATCAAAGTACAGTAAATCCATGGCACAGTTCTTATCAACAACCCTTACCACCCAGTCAAAGAAAACTGACCTCCCTGTCATGAATCCATGCTATTTATTATCCTGGAGTCTATTGAGATCCTCTTTGATCATTGACTCCATCAGTTAACACACAACAGAGGTAAGAATGATAGGTATGTAGTTTCCTGGTTGCTCCTAGTCCCCCCCATGGAGGTGGACTATGTCCACTACCCTCCAGTTCACTGTAACTACCCCATCTGCAGTGAGCTATTGAATAGTCCTACCAGGACTCTTCCACTTCCACTGTTATTTCCTTGAGTACCCTTGTATGCATTTCATAAATCCTTAGGTCTTATCTACTTATAGGGCTGCTAGCCCCTTCAAATCCTATCAGTGGTAAATACAGGATGTCTCACCAACAGAATCCCCTTGATGCCTGCCCTAATGCCACTCAATGGCAGGGGACTGCTGTCTTCCCTTGTGAAGACAGAGCAGAAGTGATAATTAAGGGTTGCTGCTTTTTGCTTTCCCTCCTCTATTACCCTACCACCCTCTGATAGCCTAACAATTTCCCCTTCTTTCTTTTCTTTCTCTAATATATCCGAAGAACAGTTTTCTCCACTGTTGCCCCCTCCACGATATGCAGTTCTATGTCTGCTTCTGCCTCACTGTCTGCCTTTTTTTCTTCCTTAGTTTGTAGTTGGCATCCTCACAGTCTTCCTCCCCCTGCTTTTGCTTGTACTTGGTGAGGGCCTATTTTTGTCTTTCTCTGCTTCCCTAGCTGCTTTTGAGAAACATATTGGTGTCTTGTACCTGTTTATTATTTGTTACTGTTCTAATGCATAACTTTAATGATTCAAGACTGGCCCTCCAAATTGACTTGGTGGTTCGGCTGGTAGCTCAATCAGAATGGTACTGCAAAGGGCCTGAGTTTAAGTCCCAGTCAAGGCACATACTTCTTTCTCTCCTCTGTTTGTATGTGCTCCATAATATATGCACACTGCAGTCATGTGATTGAATAAATGTAATCATTTGTGTAGCCACCAGGTTTTGCTTTTGAGAAAGCGTAATGTGCTTGGGGACAGCCCAATGTCCAGTTGCCTTGGTGGCACAGCTGGCAGTGCAATTGAAATGGTACTATGGGTGGTCTGCGTGTTCATGTCCCAGTCAAGCCACTTACTTCTTTCTCTCCTCTGTATGCGTTCCACAACATATGCACACCATTCTCATGTGATTGAATAAATGTCATTATTTGTGCAGCCACCAGGTTGCACATTTGAAAAAGAGTAATATGCTCTGGGACATCCCAGTTTCCAGTTTTCTTGGTGGCATAGTTGGTTACATAGTAGGAACAGTATTCTGGATGGCCTGGGTTCAAGTTCCAGTTGAAGCACTTACTTTTTTCTCTCCTGTTTGTATGTGTCCCATAATATATGAGCACCACACTCATGTGATTGAATAAACCCCCTAATTGTCCCCCCCATCTTTCCTCCACACCTCTGATGCTGTCTATGTTGACTAACCTGTCCCAGATAAGCTCCCTTATCTGCTTAACGACCACCCTTCTGAAATCAAAGTTGAAGTGCAGTGGTTTCTGTTGTAGGCAGCAGAGTTGGCTATTTGGTGGCAAAATAAATGATACAGATCTGTATTGAACTGCTTCTTGCCAGTGATCTCAAACAGAGGTAAGGCTCTGCTAGTGCCAGATCAAAACTATCCTGCCTTAAACTTCAATTTGCTGTCTATATTACTGGAGGTACTTAATTGTTCAGCAAAGTATACTGACAAAATGATTTCTATTACAGAGGTACCTCCAGTTTCTCTTACAGATACAGAGTTAACAACAGTGGAAATCATGTCTTAAAGCAAAAATTGAGGCTGAACAAGGAACTGCTGCAATTGAGGTGGGTGAAATCAAAGTTTTGTTTTCAACACTAGAAAAGCAGTTATTTACAGAACTTAATTTGACTTACAATATACTTGGTTTAGAAAACTATCTCAAACAAGATCTAGCCCCTTAAGGACATAGAATCATGATTCTGCCTTCTGGTGGATTGAATAATTTGGTCTACAAAGTGGAGTGCTAAGCAGCTGCTGCTCTTTGCAGTAAAACGTTTATTGAAATCCTAATTGAGGAGGATACTTATAAACATAATCAACTTTCACAGCAAATCATCAAAACTAAGGACTCCCTTAAAAACTTTATTTGACACCCATTGTTTAGTGAATTAGACAATAATTTACAACTAAAGATCAAAAAAACATGAAAGTGATCTTATAGAACAAACACTAAACTTGAAAGGGATCACTTAGATTACAAGGAGGGGCATATTTACAATTGTAGTCATTTTAATCATGAGAGCTCACAGTCAAGAGGACGTCCTAGGCAAAGGAGCAGTTCTAGAAATAAAAGAAACATATCTGGTCAGCAGAAATCAGCTCCAGCCTTAATGGATAGCACTGTGCCAACATCAGAATCAGCTATGGTAGCAACTAGTGAAACCAAAGCACAGGATACAACATGTGGCCCCATGAATAAATCAGTGTCTTTTTCCAGGGTAACTACAGGCACAAAGCCAAAAGAAAAAAGAAAAAGAAAAGTAAAAAGACGTGAAGAGGACAGAGAGGAGGAGAATGGAAGTTCAGGGAACACAGTGCGCACAGGGAGCAGCAAGTAATAAATCTATCAAACCAAGAACTAAGCCCTAGCCAAACTGCATTATTACAATGGGAACTCCCATTTGTATGCTCAACAGGACCTAATGAATTTGAAGTTTATCTTGATTTACAACGTTTTTTTCGTAAGATTCATCTTAAAGATTTGTTTTGCAAAAAAATTCAAACATGGGTCAAAGTGCTGTGATGGAAGTGGATTCATCGTTTTCATGATGATGCAATTGCATCTGGAGACATGTATGTCTCTGTGCTTGATTTTACAATGGATGGCACTGACAATGAGTGTGTGGGTGATGAAATCATATGGACAGAATTGGATAATCAGAACATGGTATTGCTGCAGTCATTACTGGATGAAAGACAGGAGAATGATCAACCTGGAATGGGAGGGGAATGGACATCTACACCAGAATTAAAAAAATCAACATGCTGAACTAATGAAAGATTGGCCTGTTTTGTTTAAACCTAAATCTGATTTTGCTCCAGATTTAACTAATCAGTACATTAGTTCCTATAAGAAAACTGTCTTAAGGGAAGTGAACAACATTTTGGACAATTACACACAGGTACGTCCCAATATGTCAATGAATGAGAGAAAAGCCTTAGATGACCTTAAAAATCTTAAAGACATTGTTATCAAACAATCGGATAAGGGTGGGAATATTGTTATTATGAGCAGTGATTTTTATAAGGACCGAGTTTTGGAGCTGTTAAGTGATTCAAGTAGTTTAAATTACTTAGAGGGGACAAACTATCAGTTTTTGGGAAAGAGTTACTAATACTTTTAGAAGGGGCAAAACAAAATAAACAAATAACAGAAAGTGAATTTCAATATTTATGGCAACAGTTTCCCTTAACTCCAGTCCTATATATCCATCCCAAAGTTCACAAAAACTTGTTGAATCCACCAGGGCATCAAATTGTGTCTGGTGGTGATTCATTGTTTGACATCTTTTGTTCCTTTATACAGTAGATTTGTTTCTTCAAAGATATGTTACAGAACTACCCTCATATATGAGGGATACCATGCATGCCCTACAGAAATTTGACAATTTTATTTGGCAACCAGAATATTTATGGATTGGCATTGATATTTAGTCCCTTTACACATCAATTAGACACAAGAATGGTCTAAATGCACATTAATATTTTCTAAAGAGGGACCCTCTGAGCATCAGCATATCAAAAGATTTCATCTTAGCTGCCCTTGATTTTGTATTAACACATAATTATTTTATGTTTAATAATTATTTTTATCTTCAGATCTGTGGGACGGCCATGGGGGCAGCCATGGCACTGTCATATGCCAGTCTGCTATTGGGCCTCTGGGAAAAGGCTCATGTTCATAATCCTGACACCAGTCCATTTCATAGTCATATTGTGAAATGGATTTGATACATTGATGATATCATTTGTGTCTTGCAGGGTGATAAATAGGAGGAAAACTGTTTAATTGATTGGCTGAATGTTAATGACATCAATTTGTGATTTATGGCAGAGATTCAAGAACAGCAGCTTAATTTTCTGGATGTCACTCTCAATAGATCAGGATCTAAATATACAATCAAGTGCTTATAGGAAATGTACTGCTACAAGCAGTTTACAGCATGCCTCTAGCTTTGATCATAGAAAACTGAAAAATGTCATTCCATACAGCCAATTTCTTAGGCTCAGATGTAACTGCTCATTAGATGCTGACTTTCACAATAAATCTAATCAAATGTATGAGAAATTTCAAGCAAGAGGCTACAGTACTGTAGTTTTGGATCAGGCAATGGACAGAACAATGTCTCTACAGTGCTCTGACCTGCTAGAGCCAAAACATAGATTAGCAGATCAAGGGGCAATTTCATTTAGTACTGAGTTTTCCCAGATATCTGGTCAGATTGGAAATGTATTACACAAATATTGGCCTGTACTTAAGAATGACCTGGAACTTGCAGAGACCACTGATGACAAACCCAGAATAACTTTTTAAAGAGGACAGGCAATAAAGTATAAACTTGTAAACAGCTGCTACACAGATTCAAAAGATACAAGAACTACATGGTTACCTTCTCGGCCGCTTGGCATGTATCATTGTGGCAACTGTAATATCTGCTGGTATTGTGTACAACATACTAATTTTTCATTACCTGGTAATTCGAAGGTTGTCACAATAAAACAACATATTTCTTGTGTATCTGTGTATGTTGTTTATGTCATCTGGTGTGGATGCAACAAATTGCATGTTGGATGCACAATTAGATTGCTCAAACAAAGAATTCAGGAGCACAACACAAACATTAACAACATGGATCTAACTAACACTGTATCAGAACATTTTTGGGTGTGTCATGGTGGTAACCATGCAAGTTTCCACTTCATGGGCATAGAACAAATGACCATAGGTAATAGAGGGAGTAATCGTCTTAACAAACTATTACTATAAGAAGCATTTTAGATCTCTAGCCTACGCAGTTTGATTCCAGAAGGCCTTAATAATGAAACTGATATTAAACCATATCTGTAAAATATTTAGTGCATTTATTCATTATATTTACATGTTGTTCTGTTCTTTTTTTTGTTTCTTTCCCTAGATACTGACCTGTGTTGTGGTGAGCACAGGTTAATTTCCTGCCATTTTTATGATGAAATCCACAGATTAAGCTCCCTGTACATTTCATGACCAGGGTATAGTTCTCCTGCTTCTAGATATTAATATTTGCAGCAAATTTATCGATAGTGGATACTATATTATTGATCATGCTAATTTTTTTGAGATTCTTGCACATTGGTTCCTTTCTCCCCCTCTTATTCCCCAATTCGGATATGTAGAATTGGTGTAGTAAATATTAATTCATGACTGTGGTTCTTGATATAGATGAGTAGCTTTCTTTAATAGTGTTGTATTGTAAGTTTTGATAATTTGTGTATGATTATAATCACATACGCTAAAATATATATGAATTTGAACTTTATTAAGTATTTAATTAGCCCTTTAATGTATATGTATAAACAATAAAAAATATATATTTTTCCTTTAAAATGCTTTAATTGTGGAATATGATTGGTTATTATGCTATATGACTCTCTGTTCTGTATTTGAATGTATATTGCTTTAGAATTTTTTCCTAAAAATTAACAGAATGGAAATAGTAAACGTATTGCTTTAATTATGTATATTGCTCATGTAACCTATGATATCATCCTGTTTGTGACTATTTAAGCAATTCATTTACTTTCAGAAATTTGCCCCCTTATGAAGACCTAACAGTCAAAGTGCAGAGTTACGGCCCCTTTAGGAAGCCCTAACGGTCGAAGTGCAGGGTTTTCTGTTGTAGAAAGCAGAGTTGGCTATTTGGTTGGCAAAATAAATGATACAGATTTTTTACTTTCATAGCTGCCATTTTTGCCTGTTTTGCTGGTGTGTGCCACTATTCCATGTAACTAAGTTTGAACTCAAGCTTGCAACCTTTATTGTGACACCCCCCTGGACTTGATTGCAGCGCTGGATTTTTCTTTAAATCTGTAATGAAATCAGGGACTCCAGCCTTTTATGAAGGCTTTGTGTCCCCAATGGTCAGTTCAAGCCCAATAGAGTTATAGTTGATGGATCCTGATGGCTCCTCTACCTACATACCTCCTACCCCCTCCAAGTTGGTGAGCACAACATCAAGAGTGAAAGCCTTCCTTGGGGATCCGTAACTACCTGCACCAGCAGACAGTCCTGGAATGTGTCCAGCAGGGCATGCCTTCTGGTGCTGCTGGACACAGGAATCTCTCAGTCAGTATCTGGCAGGTTCAGATCACCCACTACCACCACCTCCCCCTTTGCTACTTCCCTTCCTAATTGCTCACTGAGATTCTTATCTATCTATCTTTTCCCCTTGGACTGGTGGTCTATATATCATCACCATCCTAGTTTCCTACATGATGCTGCTATGAGCTAAACCCACAGAAGCTCTGTTTCCACATCATTTCCCCCTGATGTATCCATCCTCTGTAACCTCAATGCCCTCCCCAACATACAGTGCTATACCTCTTCCTTTGTCTTTTCCTCTGCCCTGTCTAAACACTGTGTTACCTGGGACTGCCAGGTCCCAGTCATTATTATCTGAGGTCCAAGGTTCTGTGATGGCTACAAGAGCCATCTTTGTGTCTGCCACTATTTCCTGGAGCTCACTGATTTTGTTTTCCGGGTTTCTGGCATTAAGCAGATTGCTTCCATCTAGCTACTGACTTTCGTTTATGTTTTACTAGTTTTCTCTCTTATTGCTTCACAGACTCCTTTATTTGCTGTTTTTTATGTTGATTTCAGGGTTTGTTAGTTACTTCTCTTAACTTAGTTTGAACTGCAGCCTTAATCTTATCCATCTTTCTGCTATAAGTCCTCAGTTTAGGGGGAGTACTAGCTAGCTTACCTATCCTCCCTCCTATCACCATGGTTCCCCTAGCCTCAGTCTCCCACACAGTCAATTTAACTGTCCACTAAAGATGTCAAACTTCTGGACCAGTGCACTGGCCCCCTCTCTTCTCAGGTAAAGGCCATCACCCTTGAAGACCCTTTTGTCCCAGAAGTCCCCTCCACACCCCACAAAGTGGCATCCCATCTTCTGACACCATCCCTTAAACCACCCATTAAATTCCATGATCTCATCCCTCTTTATTCTATCATTCTCACCCCCCCACTCCACACAGAGAAGACCTCAAAACAAGGCTATGGAGGCTGCATACACTTTCAGTCTGTCCCCTGGCCAGAAAAAAAAATCTGCTTTACTGTCTCTACAAGCTGGTTAACCAGATTATTGGTACCAAATTTCCCAGCACCACCAGTTCTCCTGCTCCCTGTTAGCCATCATCCCTATCCTATCTATGTCCCAGCTTGCAGATGCACCAAGAAGGCACCTGACCATCCTCCTCCCCTTCCCCTCATATCAATTTCTCTACCCCCGATCACTGAGTGTCTGGCCACTATAACTCTTCTGGTTCACAACCCTGGTGCCACCAAGTTATTCTGCTCATTTAACCAGACTGACTCTGAGTTCCCCACCAATAGAATCAGGTACTTGAGTCTTCACCAGCGGTGCAAATTGATTTCCTGTGGGGGTGGTGTGGGGTTGATTGACCTTCATGTTTCTTCCCCTGCCTTTCTTGCCCCTCCTCTCCACCCAGCAGCCCCATGAACCAGTGAGCCTCTGGGAGAGTGGGGGTGTGGGAGTGGACTCCAGCTAACCCAGTGTCTCAGCTGAGATATCTCTTGTTTTTCTGCTACTAGCTTAGCAGGAGCTCCACTAATGTCCTGCAGATGTGGCAGTGTTTCCTCCTCTAGAGTGTAACCAAGGAGAGGAGTACCCCACAGTCCCACAACAGGCTAGCTCTCTGCTGTGCCTCATCTCCATAATGAACCTATGCTAACCTTTACACCACTGTTGCCAACAAGTTTTCTCTTAATTGTCTGGTACTGTTGGGCTGTAACCAGAATGTCCTACCCTCTGTATGAGGTACTGCTAAAATTCCTGCCCTGCTATGTTACTTGGCTGTCCTTCCTAGGATGCTACCTTCTACCCATACCCTAGATAGGTAGCTGGGAAAGGATGCTGAACTACCATACATTCACAATATCCCTTGCACAATTCCTGTGCTCCTACACTAGACAGGAATTGGCAAATAATGATAATTTGAAACTGCAGCTACAACCCCTCAAACTTATGGTATTTAGTACAATACAGTAGTACTAATAAAAGGGCAACCTACCCAGTTATTGAGAAGGTTTGTACCACTCAGGCTTACCTGATATCTTCAGGGACAGAGTCCCCTACTGGCCTGCAGAAACTCTCCAAATCCTCCCAAGTCAAACACTCCACTCATGTTCTATTCCACATATGTGATGGGATGTGAATGTTATGTGATGCTTGTACAGCTTAGATTTTATGCTCTGCTTGCACTTCCTCTACCTTCTCGATAGGCTGCTGAGGTCACTTGGTTGCCTCCACTTTCCTCTTCTTCATCCAAGATAACTCTGTTTCCCTTTCCTGTTGGGGAAAAAAACAGCTGGGCTATTTGCTGCTATCTGTATGCAAGCAAAAAGTGCTCAGTCCACTGATTTTGTGCTCTACTTTAAAATGGGTAGACTTCCAGGAACCAGAATGTTGACAGATTCTTAACTATAGCAATCATATGCCTCACACATGACCACATCCTCCTGCTCTGTGCAGTGGTTGCTGAAGGAGGCAGTCATATTGTTGCTAAAAAGAGGCCCATTTTTAGAGATTTAAAATAAAATAGTTTGCTACATGTTACCTTGTTCAGGTCACAGACTCTTGCTAGCACATCTCCATACCTAGAAGCCATGAGTTGTATGGCTGCAACCTATAAGCTAATCTTCTTGCTTCTATTAGTAGGATGCCAGGATGTATTAATAGGGTTATTGAGAGTAGAAGAAATGAGGTAATAGTTCCCCTATACAGATCCTGGTGAGCTCTCACCTGGAGTACTGTGTCTGATTCTGGAGCCCACACCTCAGAAGGGACAGGCATAGGTTGGAAACAGTGCAGCGCAGAGTAACAAAAATGATCCAGGGTCTGCAGGGAAGATCCTATGAGGAGGAAGGAGGGGTATGATAGAGACCTTCAACTTCAGTAATTAACAAGGTAAACTGCAGGGAATTATTTACGCTGAATATCAACTTGATGTCACATGGTCACAAGTGAGTTCTTTGGCTAAAGATGTAGCTTCAGGTTGTACCAGGTTTAAATTATGTCATAGCTTTTACTCATGTTAGGTGATGTGGGAAGGGGTCAGGCATAGAACTAGCACAGTTAGTCTGTGGCTTCAAGGATAACCCCCTCTCCATGGGTTATGGGGACTAGTTACCTATCTATGGATGTGAATCAGGTCCATCTTACAGCAGTGAGCTATTGAGTTGAGTTGTACAGGCTGCTTGTAGTTAACATGCCTCAGCAGTTAGGGAGTAACATCAGTGTGGTTTGTTTCATGTACTCCATGAGAGGGCCCCAAGACTTCTTAAATTCTTCACTTTTCTCAGGCAGTGTATGTCACCTTTTTATGGTTTGTTGCTTTCAGAAGTAATTTAAACTATTTTCATGCTACTAGGGGGACTGTATTAGCTATGTCAGAATTAGTTCTAAAAAATTTAGAACCCTTTTAGAACCCAAGGGTTCAAGTTCTAATCTAGAACTAGACCATCCATGGGTTCTAAGTATTTAGGATTCTAAATAATAAATACATTGCTTTTTTTGTTCATTCAATTCAAAAATGGGAGATGCCAGCATGGAAAACAAGCAAATTATTGGGAGTTACCTCCTAAAATGATTTAGAGAGAGAAACAATATGAGAATGTGCTGCTCATATGCAGATGTGCCAAGTGATGGAACTGTGACACTTGACATTTGCAATTGGAAGGCACAATGTGTTTCTTTTTTTCTTGCTTGTGCAATGAAACAATATTTTTGCTATGCTGGGAGAGCATGCCTTTTAGTTACATAATACACTGTAAGCCTGTTTTTCCAGTTCTTTTCTAACCTTGTTCTTTACATTTCTGAACATAGAAGCCATTGTTCTTAAGTTACATTGCCAAATGTGAAGAAAAAGGTTTGATTTTCCTGCCAATGAAAACAGCGGTACCCTAATCATCAACACATAAATGTGAGCTGAGCTTCTACCCCCAAAAGTTTGAGCTGTGCGTTGATTCAAAATTGGCCATTTAAACATCAAGCAGTCACTTGCATTCTGACAAAGAAACTTAGAAACATAGACTATAATGGCAGAAAAAGATTAGAGATTCATCCAGTCTGTCCATATTCATTATAAACCCTGGAATCTTTCTGGGAACTTATTATTCCTCCATGGTAATAATCCTCCACGTCTCATCCCCATCCTCCTCCCTGGTCTTGTCATCCTGGGCAACCACTGTTTCCTTCATTCTATCCGATGCCTGCTTGAATCCCCTGACTGTGTTTGCACCCATCATTTTAGTTGGCATACTGTTCCAAGGTTCCACCACCCTTTCTATAAAGAACTACTTCCTCACATCCCTCCTGAACCTCCCTCCTGTTAATTTACACTCATGACAGTGAATTGGTACAGAGGCTTAATAATTCCCTGCAGTTCACTTTATTAGTTCCTTTGAGAAATTTGAAGGTCTCAGTCATATTGTCTCTCTTTTCTAGTTTCCAATGAGTACAAGTTCAGTGCCCTGAGACACTCTTCATATGATTTACCCTGCTGTCCCAGAATCATTTTGGCCACTCTGTAACCTGTCCTTGCCTTTTCTGAGGTAAGGATTACAGAACTGGGCACAGTGTCTAATTTTTTGCAGCATGTAACTTTTTGACTATTGTGAGTAAGAGTAAAAGAGGAAATGGAAAGGCTGTAAAAGGGACTAATGGTGATAGTCTGGGGAAAATGATGCTAGGATACGGATCACTTGGATGTAGATGGTACTGGTTCTGGCACTGACTTTGGAGCTGTCAGTTCTATACCAGCTGTTGTATCTACACAAATCAGTCAAAATCCAATCCTATCTATTTTTGGTTGGGGTGCATAATCCCTAACCAAACAGAATGGCTGACTGAAGATGTGGAACCTGTAAAAGCACCATAGATTTGTTGCAGTGATGTCTGAGTCTAATGACACTCAGTAACTGTTTGCACTGGTGAGTGTAGCAGTACAAACTCAATTCATGA
Source organism: Neoceratodus forsteri (assembly GCA_016271365.2). Lineage (NCBI taxonomy): Eukaryota > Metazoa > Chordata > Ceratodontiformes > Ceratodontidae > Neoceratodus > Neoceratodus forsteri. The sequence goes on from CM057456.1 coordinate 1,374,089,489, forward strand.
ATGTGTGAGTGAGGCTGAGGTGGGTGCAGTGTCAGCACGGAGAAGAAGAAAGAGAACAAGACATCTGAGGGTGAAAAATAGCCATCTGCACATCCTGTTACTTTGGATGTTGAGGAGCAGGAAGAGGAGGAGGACAGAGATAGTGGGCATGCTTAGGTTTTTCTTTCAGATAAACTGAGTCCAACTTCATTGTCAATGACATTGATGAGGGAGCTGATGATGTTTTAGTACTGTGTAGTATTTGGCAGTCTCCCCAGCCCCCTTAAAAAGTGCACTGCCAAGTAACTGGAAGCTCCTAGCAGTGAAGTCAGATAAGGAAGTGTAACAGCTCCCCTTCTGGCCACCTCTACCATCCTGCTCAGGAAGAGGAGGGGTTAATTAATAACCAAAGGATGTATTCACATGTCTAGGGGTATTGCGAGGGAGCTTTCTATCCAGGAGCAACCCCCAGTTAGATTTCCACTGTCTGGCCTTTCTCCACACCCTCTTGGTGTGGCCACTGGGACACAGTACATAAAGTCTCTGTGCCATCATGGGGATACTACATAACATCTTTTGTCCTTTTCTTCCTTTGCTAGTCTAACCATGCTCTGCCTCTGTCATGGAAAAGATGTCACGCTGAGATGGTTTCCACCTCTTCAAGTATGTCTTCACCCTTGGCTCCTGTGACAATTGAGGCCACTATTTGTTGGGCCAAAAATTTGAATTTATTTTCTCACCCCACTGTACACTTGGATACAGGCAAGGCAACCTGGGATGAATATACATTATTATAATCTGTAAACCATTAACTTAATTACTCATGTTACATTTGGTCTTATTTACTGCTTTACTCTATTCCACTTTTGGGTAAAACACAGGGCAAAGGGCATGAAACCTGAGACTTCAACTTCGTTGGCAAAAACAATAACACCTTTATTTACAGGGTATGTGCACACACAAGAGTTGTTTGTCTGAGGGGTGCTATGCTTGTAATAAACTTACTGATTTAAGTCTGAAAAATAGAGTATTCCGTCTGTGTTAGTCTGGAGTTGGGTGAGCTGAGGGTGGTTTTCCTTTTACACAACAATATGATTGGAAATTACTCAGCAAATGCACCAAGCCATACCCTTCTAAGGGCCCACTCATCATCAGCATTAACAATTGGCAATATTCTGTATCTATGCAAGTCCTGGACTAGACAGCCATTGGTACACATTCAGCAGCTTCTATTCTTTGCAAAAATAAATGTCATTAATGCACCCATTAGGGTTCAAGTTAATGGCACAAAAGTAGGAAAATGTGTAATTAAGGTTTCAAACCATAGACGCCCAACCCCACCCCCCAACCAGCAAAAGGGAAAAAAATTGGGGTTTTGGGTCTCTGGAGTCTTGGAGAATCAGTGCTAGGTTTTTATTGGGGTTGTCAACTCTAATGTTCACCCCTCCCTCCAGCCTGTAGCTATCTCTGTGAAACACAAGGTACACTCCAAGCCAATGTCTCATACTGATATGCTCTTCAAAATTAGAGAAGTACGTTTCACCACATGTTGCCAATACAATGTGTTGTAGCTTTCTTCATGCAGGGCCTGTAAGGCCATGTGGAGAAAGGAGATCACATCTGACCTTGTTTGCTCAGAGAACACAATGGGCATTAGGGTTGACAACTTTAAGGAAGACCCCACCACTGATTTGCCAAGACTCCAGAGACCCAAAACTTTAATGTTTTTTCCTTTTACTGCTTTGGGGTGGGGTGGGGAGTTAAGGTTGGAAACCCTAATGCCACATTTTCCTACTTTTTTGTCATTAACTTGAACCCTAACCATTGTGTTAACAAAGTTTTTTGCACATGATTTCATTTCTTTCTGAGATAGTTGAATTGTTTCCTCATTCATTCAGGTCCCTTTGGGACCTGTGTGAAGACATGCAGATATGCAGGGCCCAAGGGAAAAAAGGGAAGACTTAGATTGCCTATGGAAGTGCAGAGCCCTTGCATGCCCTGCAGTTCTGCACAGCAACAGATGTTACGAATTCATGGGGCTGTCAGGTGGGCTGTGGAAGTTCAGGGCTCTATATTCTCTGTGCTTCCATGTAGCTGCAGATACAGATGCACAGGGGAAAGAGTCCATCTGTCAGCGAATGCACAGGGCCCTCTGCCACATACAAGTGTAGATATGCAGGGCCCTATGCCAACAGAAGAGTTGTCTACACTATATGCACAATCAAATTTCATGGCTGGAAATCCATTTAAGTTGTAAAACCAAAAATTAAGATGCACAATTAAAATTCAAGTTGATCATGAAATGAAAAATCATGGTATGCAATCAAATTTCATGCCAAGAAACCAAATTTTTGCTGCAAAATAAAAAATCCTGATGTGCAATCAAATTTCATGTTGAGAAACCAGTTTTCTGCTGTGAAACAAAAAATCAGTGATGTACAATCAAATGTGATGCTGAGAAGCCGATTTTCTGCTGTAAAATGAAAAATTGTTATGTGCTATCAAATGTTATGCTGGGAAACAAATGTTTTGCCATGATACAAAACATTCTAATGTGGAATCAAATGTTATGCTGAGAAACCAATTTTCTATTGTGAAATGAAAAATCGTGGTGCAAAATCAAATTTCATGCTGAGAAACTAATTTTCTGTTGCAAAACTAAAACTTATGCTGAGCAATCAAAATGTGGTTCCAACAGACTTTTTTAAATTGCAATTAAAAAACAGTTTTGCAAATCAAATTTTGTGTTGCACCACCATAACGGTGTGAGACAAAAAAAGTGAGTCATGATTCAAAAAGTGGGAAAGACATTAACATGGCTAGGAGAAATTTGTGAAAGCTATTTACAAACATGACTGACTGAAACAAGCCTCAGAATCTGAACCAGCATTTTCTAATAAGGCAGATTAATTTTTTTATTATGACTACTGCAATAAAATTTTGAATTAGTAGTTTGTTAGTGAGGTGAGAAACAAGATGGTGGCTGTCATGGAACAAAAAAATATGGGTGTCTTGAGCATAACCTCTCATGAAATCAAAAATGGCATTGTGACACCAAATGTTTAATGTTGTATCAGAACGTTACCCCAAAAATCCTACTGAGGATGTGCAGAACGGGAAAACAAAAAATGTTAAATCCTTATAACTCTGGAACCGTTGCATATTTTTTTTGTTCTCAAAACCTTCCAAAGGCACTGCCTTGCCACAAAGCACATTTTTATTTTAATTTTATTTATTTATTTTATTTTATTAGTTTGGACAAACACCTTTGAGCATATAAGCTCGTTTACAAAAGTTTCACATCTGATACAAGTCATTCACATGCTTCTAAATTTAATGAGATGCAGATAAATAACAATGATACAGCAAGCAACAGCCAAGTATTGAGTTACATTACAATTATGCATACCTTTTATTTTGTTACAGAGGTAGCAGCAACCAGGGCTTTGTCAGTGAACAGAAGAGGAATAGGCTATAGTGGGGTAATAGGCAGCTCCATGAGCATTGTCATTGTGGTTGGAGGGGGTATTCAAGGGCACTGACAGATGATAGGGAGTGCAACAAGATGCATAAGCTGCTTCATAAACTGTCCAATCTTATTTAGGCCTAATATGGATTCTGGGAGCTCGTCGGCCACTGAGGAGCTCTTATGGCAAAGGCACGTGACACTCGTGCTGTTTTGTGGAAGGGGATATTAAGGTTGTTTTTGGTTATGTCCCTAGTGGGGTAAGGGTTCAATGAGGTACTAGTAAGTTCTGTACCCTAGTATGTAAGAGGCTCAACAGTGCTTTTTTCTTGAGGATGCAAGTGTGGAATTTTATTCTGTTCTATAAGAGGAGCACGTTGGAGTGGGAGTAGAGAGAACAGGTGTGAGTAAGCCTGTTAGCATCCAGAATGAATTGACAGGCCTTGTTCAGGAGTAGCTTGACCTTGTGATGGTGGTGTCCGAGACTGCTCCATAGACAGAGATCCCATAGTCAATGATTAGGAGGAGTGAGCTAGTGACTGTGGCTAACCTGGCTTCCATGGTGAGGTTGTGCTTGTGTCTGTATAGGGACCCCAACTTTCTATTTGCTGAGTTTACTATGCTGTCCACATATGGACCAAATGAGCAGATGTTATCCAGGGTTAGTCCCAGGTACATGAATGTAGTAACTTGTTCCAGTTGCCTACCCTCCTCATTTATAATAATCAGTGGCTGCATCGTGTTCTTTATGTGTGGCCCAGAGAAGAGCATTGTCTTGGTCTTTTTGTAGTTGAAGACTAGTCAATTTCTCTTGAACCATCCCTCAAGTGATCTGAAGCTGCACTGGAGATCATCTGTTAGGGAGTCCTGTCATGGACCACTAGTAAAAGTCACAGAATCGCATGCATATAATAGTATCTCAGAACCAGGACAGGCCCCGGGAGATTGGTAATAAAGAGACTAAAGAGGAGTGGACCCAAAATTGAGCCCTGCGGAACTCTGACTATCACATCTTTAGGCTCTAATAGTACCCCAATTATTTTAACGCGTTGCTTCCTCCCAGAGAGGTAGCTGTTAAACCAAGACACTGTATCCATTGAGAGACCCAGAGAATGTAATTTAGTGATGAGGAGGGGAAGGTTGACAAGATCAAAAGTTTTCCTTGAAAGTTTCAATAAAAAATTCCATTCCATGTAGGCTGTGAGAGCAAAAAAAAAAATCCCACATTAAGTATAGGAAACAAATTAGATGTCTACAGGAAAATGACATATGTGGATCTCAAAAACCGTAAAGGCTGCCATCACAAAACTTTCCACAGATCTAGACCTTACCTACTAGACACCACAGGCACAATTTCAGTTAATTTTGTCAAATGCTGCCAAAGCTATTTAGGTGCAAAGTTAGGGGTTTAACATTGAACACCCTAATCAGCCCTACCTATGAGGGGTACTACCGTGCTCCTATAATATAATAGATGCTGCTAAATGTCTATATAGGTTGCAACTAAGTGACTCCAGTTAGGGATTAGGGGTTGACCCTCACTGTATGGTGCAGCATTTTCTCTGTGCCTCAAGTTGAGGGTAGCACAAGATGGGTAAACCCTTTTAAGAAGGTTAATGTGCCTCTCAGATACAGAAATATTGAGATACAGTAGATAACATCAGCCACTGCACCTAGCTCCTTCACTCTGGAGGTACCTGGGTGTTCAGTGCCACAGAACCTTGAGGTCACATATACAGAGGCTTACCATGACTCACCATGTTCCTTAACATTGCTGTATGAAGGAAGATGGATGCCTTGAATTCACTGTAATTCTAGGGACAGTAACTCAGCTGAATCATAACAAAAAGCAATGGCAGGTCTCAATAGGTAATCCTGTGAAGAATCTGTAAAGTAGAAATGGACTTTTCAACACATATATGAACATACGAAATTGCCAGCAGATACAGGCCACATGGTCTATCTAGTCTGCTCGAGTGTGCAGCACTTCAGTCCATTAGACTGCAGCTGCCCCCCCTCCTATTAACTCTTTCCTTCCCCAACTGCCCCCGGTATGTACTTTCCCCTTGAATTTGTCCCACCCCCTCTTGAAGCACCCCCACAGTCTGCACTGATACGAGTTGCTCAGGCAGTGCATTCCACCCCATTATCACTCTTTCAGTGAAGTAGTGCATCCTCCTTTCCCTCCTGAATCCGCCAGCTTTTAACTTCAGGGAGTGCCCTCTAGTATCTCTTCCATTCTGGAGAGTGAACCCACCCTGGAAGCCTAATCTGTTCATCCCCTTCAGGTACTTGAAGGTCTCTATCATGTTCTCTCTCTCTCTCTCTTCTATCCTCCAGAGTATACATGTTGAGCTCTTTTAATCTTTCCTCATAAGTTCTATCCCCCCCAGCCCCTGGATCATCTTTGTTGCTCTTCACTGCACTGCCTCCAGTAGTTTGATATCCCTTTCAAGTAAGGGCACCAGAACCGCATGCAGCACTCCAAGTGCTGCTTCACCAGGGACCTGTACAGGGGCAATATGACTTTCCTACATCTGGATGTAATCCCCTGTGCTATGAACCCTAGCATCCTGTTAGCCTTAGCCACTGCCTTCCTACACTGGGCCGAGTGGTTTAGTTCCCTGGTCACCAGCACCCCCAGATCCTTCTCCTTGTTGGATGTGGACAGTTTGATACCATCCATCCAGTAGCTGTACCCTAGGTTTTTTGGCTCCAAAATGCATCACCTTGCACTTCTTGGCATTGAATCCAAGCTGTCAGGTGTGTGACCACTCCTCGAGTCTTGCTAAGTCCTCCTGCAGTAATTTTCCACCCTCCTTCCCATCCATCTCAGCACAGATCTTGGTGTCATCGGTGAAGAGGCTGCTCTTATTCTTGATACCAACCACTATGTCTGCGATGAAAATGTTAAACAGGACTGTTCCCAGTACCGATCCCTGTGGGACACCACTTGTCACTGCCCTTGGCTCAGTTGCTTCTCCCCCCACTACTACCCTCTGTTGCCTGTCCCTCAGTGAGTTTTCTACCCATCGGGTTAGCTTCCACCCTATACCAAGGCTCCTCAACTTGCATGTCAACCTTCCGTGTGGCAAGAGAGAGTCACATGATGCCTGCAAGCTGGCAAGCAGACCTTAGAAAGAGCTCTCTTCTCCCTCTCCTGCATCCTGTCTAAATTCAATTTTTAAGGGAGATTCAATATTTAATTTGATTTGAATTGGTGCCTGCCACCCTACTATCTACTTAAATCACTTTCTTACATCATTCTTACATCGCCATTGGTGAATTTATCGCTGCGATGGACATGGACATGAGGCAGGCCCCACCGCACCACACACTTCCGGCCTCACCATTGAAAGCACAAAAAAAAGCAAAAGTGTAAGGGAACCAGCCTACTCATGTAACCACTAGCACTCCAGCAGCTAATCCTCTAACTGAGGACAGATTCCTACAGGAGTTGCTTCCTTTCAGAGAAACCTTAAACGACATCTCAACGGAGCTGAAATCCTTGAGATCAGATATGGGAGACTTGGGGCAGACATTCAGCGAAGTGGATGCTATGGTCTCATCCTTAGAAGCCTGGAAAGACCAATTGGAACTGGAGATCATTAAATTTAGACAGCAAATGGTAAAACTACAAGCAAAGACAGAAGACCTGGAAGGAAGGTGCCGAAGAAATAATATCCTTATCTTTGGCCTGCCTGAATCCGAAGAAGGAACCAATGTAATATCCTTTATCCAGGAGCTGTTAGCCCAAATTGTGGGTCCATCTCCCTTTAATCCTGGCTACCAAATCGAACGTGCGCATAGGTGGCTGAGACCATGACCCCCAGAAGGAGCACCCCCAAGACCCATCATATTAAAATTCCTTAGTTATTTAGAAAAACAACATGTGTTGTCTAAAGTCCAGGAGCTCAAGGCCATCCTCTGGGAGGGCAAACCTCTACGTATTACACAGGATCTGCTTCTGGAAATGCAGCAAAAGCAGACTGCTTTTCATCCCATCATCTCAAAAATAATCGCCACTGGAATGAAATTCAGAATGTGGTACCCAGCACACTTGCAGGTCTGTATCAATGATAGCTGGTACTCCTATGACACTCCTGAAATTGCCAATAAGGATCTAAAGCAGAGACTGCCTGACCTCTTCAGTTCTACCTGAACATTTTGCATCTCTACTATTGAATAAATGGTTAAAGCTATGTAGTTATTGATGTTAATGTTATGCTATGTTTTGTTAATATCCTCCTTTAGGATCACTTACCTCCCGGTGATACGGGGGGGTGGGGTAGAAAAAGTCTTGAAAGGGTTCTAGCGGCTCAGCCCTGATTTTTCTCGAGTAAGTCAGCCGTAGCACCTTCCCCCTTGGGTACTGGATGCTGGCTTTCAACCTTTAGCCACCTCCCTGCCATTCATCCAACTGGGACTTAAGGCTGAATTGCTGTTTCTAGGGGACATGACCAGTAGTGCGCTATCACCACATTCTTTTTGTTCCCCCAGTGTTTGCCCGGGAAGAGGGTGAACCAACTCTCCTTTTACCTTTTTTCCTTCAGTTTACTCCCTGTCTGTCACCCTTTATCAATATTAAAATTAATATTTCTTTTAAATGAGGTCAGAATCACTAATCGCTTTTGTAAGCTCAAATGAATGGATTCTCCTCAACATGCAGTATCATTCCCAACATAGAACCTTTGGCCTACCGATAAGGTTTTCACTTCCAATATAATAGAATCTGGTAATAAACACTTGGAATTCAAGGCCCTCGTAGCAATTACCTGCATATACTGAAGGAATGGACAGGAAAGCTATAGCTCTATGCATTTCTGAATTCCCCAGACTAACACCCTAATTGTCAACACTTTTGGTCGGGTTGCTGGGTGGGGGGGGAGAGCAAGAGGTGTGCTGTAGTGTTGCATGGCACCATGAATGGATTAAGGAGGGGGTTGTGCTTGCTTCTATTTGCTGGGTATGTTAAACTGAGCTGTCTTGTTCATCTACACTACCCTGCCATTGCAAATGGAACCAGGCACAAATGGGTTTATCCTCTCTTAATGTTGCTTTTTTATACTTGTTGCAGACTTGATTTATCAAGAGAAGATTTGTAAATAGTTCCATTAGTTTAGGGAAATGGTTCGTTATGATAATCCCGCTGACTTTACTCGACAGCTTCATATTATTTGTGTCTTCAGGGGGGTGGGATGGGATAGTATGTTCTCGAACCTCTCCTGTTGGTCCTTACTCACAAAGCACAAGGTTTATATATGCCAAACATTTACATTTTGGAAGGTTGGCTGATATTTTTTATATTTACTGTAGTGTATTAGGGCCTATTAGATTGAATTGCGAGGGGGTGGAGAGAGGGATGGAGTGTGTCTAATATACTGCAAATGGGAGTGATATTTGCTCACTTTAGTTCTACACATGGGGAGTAAAGTCCTTAAAATAGTGACATGGAATGTTAGGGACATTAGACACCCCACTAAACGATATCAAGTTTTAAAACACTGTGCCTTGATACATGCTAATATAATTTTTTTTGCAAGAAACCCATCTCATTGTTAAAGAGACCACATGGCTATGTAGGCAGGGAGTGAGTCGAGTATTTGCCTCTGGTAACTCATCCTCGAGCAGGGGAGTAGTTATTCTGATAATGAATACTGTTCCCTGCCAGGCTGACTTGATTGTTTCTGATCCTGAAGCCAGAGTCATCCTGGTTAAGAGAACTATTCATTGTACAGAGTTAGTCCTTGGTTGCCTTTATGGTCCGGTCGGTGGAGACATACAGTTCTTTATGGAACTTATAAATAAAATAACTCCACTATTACCTACCTCCCTAATACTGGGTGGAGATTGGAATGTTCCACTCACACAAGATCTAGACCGATCATATTTACCTCCGAATCCCCCCTTCCTCCCTCAAAGAGCCCTGAGAGATTTTAAGGATATGCTGGGTCTATGTGAACCATGGCGCATCCTTAGTCCCTCTTACTGCCTCTACTCCTTCTACTCATCTATCCACCAATCTTGGTGCAGGCTTGACTATATACTAATCAGTCTTCCCCTACTATCTGGCTTATGTCAAACCAGAACTGAGCCAATTGTCTTATCAGATCACTCAGTAGCCTGGATAGTCGTGTCCTCTGACCATGATGTACAAAAACATTCCTCTTGGAAATTGAATACACTACTTTTAAATAACAAGACTCATATCACAAAGATTTCTTCCCTTATACATTCTTTCACTACAAATAACCAAGGATCTGTCTTGCAAGTGGACATTGAATGGTGTGCACTTAAATGCTATCTCCAAGGGGAACTTATTAATGTAGCGTCACACCAGAAAAAATTGAGAGAGAAGGAAGCTTTAACTCTCTTAATTCAAATTAGAACTGCTGAATTAGCCCTCTCTTCCTCCACTTCAACTGCCTGTTTGGATGCCCTACTCTTACTGTGTAACAGGTATGCAGATATTCTCTGAGAAAAAAACTGAATACTCCCTCCTGAAAACATGCTCTAAATATATGGATCAGGGAGAAAAAGTTGGCAGACTCCTAGCTCTCCACTTGCGGAAACTTGAAAGCTCCAGACTGATCCCTTCAATCACTGCTCCTGATGGTTCTGTCAAAACTTCATCCCGTGACATTGCTTTAGTTTTTGAAAACTATTATCATAACCTATATGGCAAAAACCCTTCCCCCTGGATGGCCAAGATGTCAAGTTTTATTTAGATTCCACTCATCTCCCATGTCTCTGGAACATCATCAAGCCATCCTTTCATCTCCTATTTCTCTCACTGAAGTAAAGGAGGCTATTAACAATTTGGTTCTTGATGAGGCACCAGGCCCAGATGGCTTTCCCTCTAATTTTTACAAAACCTTCTCCAAGGAGTTGTCCCCTTTGTTACTGAGGCTCTATGAATACATAATTACTGCTAATACAATGCACCCATCACTTTTTGAAGCCACTATAGTTCTTATTCTTAAACCAGACAAACCAGAAACACAACCATTTAGTTATTGTCCCATTTCCCTTCTGAACTGCGATATAAAAATTTTTACAAAAATCCTCTCCGTACGCATCAGAAGAGTCTGGATGCTCCTGCTGAGTCCCGAACAGGTAGGTTTTGTACCTGAACGATCCTCAGCAGATCATATTTGTAAACTAGATCATATCTTTCAGATTGCCCACTCTTCTCCTTCTCCCACTGCTCTCATCTCACTAGACACTGAAAAGGCTTTCAACAGAGTTGATTGGGACTTTCTCCGGTCAACTTTCTGAAAAATGGGATTTCCCTCTAGCTTTATACATTGGGTTCAAAACACATATTCTTGCACTACTGTCAAGATATATTGTATTGGAGTCTTCTCTTCCTGCTTTCCTCTTTTTACTGGCACTAGGCAAGGTTGTCCCCTTTCACCTTTTCTCTTTATCCTATACCTAGAACCCCTTATTAGACACATCAAATTATCCCCTCAGATTCAAGGTATTCAGGTATCAAATTGTAGCCTTATGCTATCAGTGTATGCAGACAATATTCTTTTACACTTGGAGCAACCTAAAACTTTGCTGAAGAATGATCTTGATGTTATTTCCTAATTCAGTCATCTCTCTAATCATAAGTTAAATTAGTCTAAAACCAAAAGTTTTCTTCTTAACCATTGCAATGTACCAAAAACTGCTAGGTAAAAATGTAATGTGATAACAGCTATAAATGGCTTTATCATACTGCTAGTTACCAAAAATAATTCTCTTTCAACACAAATAAACATACAACACCATATATTACACAAAACTTAATAATATACTAACCCTCTGCAACTCATCTCACCAGGTGCCCAACAAACTACATACACACACATTTCAACCACAGCCCTTACAATAAAGGGTATTTAAAAAAATCAAAAACAATAATACCATTATATTGTAATTAGCCTACTAGTTTTTAGGTTTATACTTTACCAGAAGATAGAGACTAGTAAGTAGGCTCTTTAAGATTAGTGCCCCTGTGTATTGTTACAAGGGGCATTCTTTTTTTTAAGAGAAAGAAACAAACAAACAAATGACACAAAGGGCCATCTTTGCAGATGGCTGTCTTTGATAGAGGTTAGAACTGATTTTAAAAATGCTTTTGCATTAGGGTTAATACAGTAGTATGCCTTTGTGCAACCCCTAAACAAGGGTAGGTGGTTCTTGTGGCTACAAGCCACACTTTAATGGATGTTTGAAAACAAAATGAGATTATTTTTTTATGTTAAGAGAAGCCAAGTGTTTTTGGGTTCTCTTGTTTTAACATTAGAACATATTATTTGAGCTTATACAAATTTAGATTAACAGTATGTTAATAGTTGTATTTATAGCATTATGTACGTATATATATTTGTAGAATGCATTTATGAAAGATTTTTATTTTTAGGCCTAAAACAAATAGTTATTATTGGTAAACATAGTTGGTATTTAAAAAAAACCAAAAAACAAAGCAAAACAAAAACAGCTGTAGTATTTTATGGCAGTGTACTGTATAACAAACTTTGTTAAACTAAATGACTTATTTGAAATGCTGAGGGTGATGAGCACCACCCCCCGATAGTATGGGAGTCACATGATATTGTGCATGAACAAAAAGAGCAGTGTGGAAACAAAACCTTTGTGAAGGAAGGCGCTGAGCTTGTGTTAGATAGCCAGAAAGATTTGGCTGCAAGTCCGGAAGAAAATGTCTGTCTTTTTTTTTTTGCTTGGACAGATAGCATACAAATGTAAATAAAAATTAAAATTATAGTGTTCACACTTGGTGTGTTTTTATAAAAACATACATTTTGTGTGTAAATAGGTGTTTTATGTAGGGACACACATTAAGTTTGAATTGGTAGTAACATAGGGTGGGATATTCAAACTGCGCCCAAAAAGTGCGCAACAGCAGGAGCAAGCACAAGTCACTTGTGCACATGCGCAATTGTCTCGATATTCAAACATGGAGCATGGCCAATTGCGCAAGCAGCCAATGTCTGAATATCGCACAAACTGCAGCACAGTGCAACCAGGAAGGGGAAGCTGAGCAGAAATGATGCGCCATAGCGCAACAAGGCTAGCCCAGCTGAGCAGTCCAGAGGTGCCATAGTGCAAGCAAAGAGACCCCCGCAGAATAGCAATGGAAGTGCACAACCAGGGAGGTAGGCAGGGGCACACCACCCATGCCACAGATGGGCACAGGGACACACTGCCGAACCAAAAATGTACCCCCACACCCCAAGCACAGCATAACTGGGGGAGGGATGGAGCAGCCACTGGGCCATGGGGACAAGCAAACAAAGCACATCCCGGCTGTGTTACTGCAGCATACCTACTGTCAGCCTGAGACTGGCACACAAAGGGGGCGGAGCACCCCAGTGTCCAGCAGCCCCCCCATGCACAGCACTCCCAGCACTGTGACCCCATGACACCACCCATGCGCAGTGACCAGCACTGCAGGAATCCACAGCCCCCGGAATACTGCAACCTTGTGAACCACAGAACCACACAAGCCAAACCCACCATGACCACCCAGCAGTGGGTGGCAGCACACAACAATACTGACTGGAAGCCTCACCCACACCAGAGACACCACCCACACACACGTACACACATACCCATGACCATACCACACCTGATGCCATGCACACCACTGCAACTGAACACCTATAGCCAGCTGCAAATCAGAGACCACCACAGTATTCATATCAAAATATATGTGTAATAAGATGCATAACAAGAACAACAAACAGTAACATATGTACAAAAGCAGGGGGTATGGGTATGAGGTAGGGGTGGGTAAGGGGGCGAACAACTGGGAGAGGGAAGGTGGGGATTGCTGATGTCTGGCTACCGCCTGGCAGCCTGCCCTCCTCCTGCCTGGCGCTGTGCCCGTGGCCTCCTCTGGCACCACATGCCATGCTGCTGTGGGTCGAGAGGATGGTATGCGAGTCCATGGCCACTTAAGTCAGCCTCCGCACGCCCTGCTCCAACATGCGCAGGATCCGGATACCTAGGACAAGGGATCAGAGTCAATGGCTGTTACTGTCCACATCCCTGAATGCCACCCATCATGCATGGCATACAGCCAAGTGCCCCGCTCCTGTGATGGACTACACCCTCCCACAGTGACCGTGCACAAGACATGCCCAACCAGCCAGCAACGGCCATGTGTACCACTGCACACACACACCGCCCATGTCCAGCACAGCACAACCAAGGCTTCCCAGTGACGTGGCTAAGTGGTGGGATGCTAGTGCCACAGCCATGTGCCCAGTGCATGCATGGACCACCAGTGATGCACACACACACACATGCAGTGCCACTGGGCAGTGATGACTGTCACATGTTGCGTGCATGGTAGTGTCGTCCATGGAAGGTGTCCGTGCCCCCCCCAGCATGCAATAGCATCCATGATGTAATGACACTCACCCTCATCAAGCCGCTGCAGCAGGTGCTGCTGCGGCTGCTGCTGAGGCTGCTGCTATGGCTGTGGCTGTGGCACACATCCTCCGACAGCCACCCTGGCACTGCCATCCCAGGCCTCAGCCCGTACCCGTCTCTGCTCCTCTATGCCTGTGGGAGACAAATGAAGAGAAACACATCAGTGAGATCCCAAAGCAGACAGCCCCTTGCCCCACTGAGTGTGCCTGCCCACACAACCAGACCCAAACAGCACACACCTGCAAACACCCTCACAGCAAACCATAGCCCAACCTACCCCCTTGCGCAGATCACATTACACAGTCACCCATGCAGACAATACCGGTGCATACACAGCACACCCACCTGGTCTGGGCACAATGCCCCTCCTGGCACGTGACCTGAGGCGCTCAAGCAGAGCACAATCCCTCCTCCGCAGGTCGCTGTAGTGGTGCCTGCACTGCTCAGGGGTCCTCCTCCGCCCAGTGGCCTGCTCCAGGGCAGTGGTGACCTGCTGCCACACATGGGTGTGTGGCACCTGCAGGGGCACGCCCTCAAACAGTGAGCCATGGTGAGGCTCCACCACAGCCACCAGGTTTGCCAATTCCAAGGCCCCCCCATTGTGGTGCTCTCCCTGTGCCATTTCAAAATGTACAGTGGCAATATGGCGCTCACAGCCAGCCTTCAACCCCAGGAAATGTTGCACAATACAACTCCATCACTGCCTATCGTGCTGTTCGGACAGCGCCGTCAGTCCACATTGCGCTGTCACAGAACAGCGCGATAGAGCTGTACACATGCCAGACGTACAGTGCCAGGGGGCAAAGGTCGGCCACAAGGTCATGGGTCAGTGGCACAAGACCACGCACAGCGCCATTGGATGTCCACACATCCTGCACAATTGGTCACCTGCATGCCAGTGTCACAGTGGACTAGTGCGCAGTACTGCCACAGCGCCATATGGTGACCAGCGCTGTAGCGCCACTGGCACAATGGTGACCATGTCCTGAATTGCTGATCGTGCATAGCATGTCATCAGTGCAGCAGAGGCCTGCGTAAGCTACCTGGGCATGCGCAATGCAGTGTACCACACAGTCACAGAAATGTGCCATTGGCTCAGCTGGCTCAACCGTATTGCGCAAAGCGCAACGGCGTGATATTCAACCGACACATGCAAATCATCTGATCAGCCATTCAAAGGTGCAGTGGCACGATTAGCATGTCATTGAAGTTGTGCCACTCCTAATTTGCATGCATTGCGCTATAAATACATGACATTGGGCTGCACTGGCCAGATTCGGTTACTGCAGGTGAGAGGTGAGTTGCATGCTGTGTGATGTTCTGGCCAATGGTCATGGGATAACGCTGTAGACTGCACAGTGACAGGTGTCCACTTCCACCCATACAGACCGACATGACCAAGCAGAGCCAAGGTGAGGGTGAGGATGGTGGGCGAAGGAGGAGGCCCAACTTCACCATGGCGGAGACAGAGGCCCTCTTCCAGGCCTACCTGGAAGAGGAGCCACTACTGAGTGGACGGAGGGGCACCCCTCAGGCCCGTGTGGCTGCATGGGAGGGGGTAGCTCGGGCAGTGAACCTGCATGGAAGCCACCAGCGCTCCATGCAGGAATGCAAAAAGAAGATGGCGACAGACCGCAGAAGGGTGAAGGAGAAGGTGGCAGCCCTCAGGGCAGCATGTGCTGGCACAGGTGGGGGGCCAGCCAGTGGTGGCAGAGCTGACCCCGGCTGAGGACCGACTGGCTGCATCAATGTAGCGGAGTGCTGTAGAGGGTGTACCAGGAGGTGGATTCCAGACAGGTGGAAGCCCATCACTGCACGGTATGACATGGTGGTGGTGTTGGGGGAGGGGAAGGTTGATCACATGCACTAACATGTCCTCACTTTCTGTTACAGATCTCGTTCATCTGCAGGGGACAGTGGTGGTGGGACCATGGAGTGAGGAAGACCTGCTAGAGGTGGAGGAGGGTCCATCCACCTCTGTCGCCAGCCGGCGTGCACTGCACCAGCATGCACACCTGGCTGCCACCTCTGTTGTCGGTGAGTCAGGTGTGGGGGGGTGCACAGCCTGTGTCTCAGCAGTCTGGCATGCAAACATGCCAGCACACTGTGACCGTGGCTGTAGCATGTACCTGCACCATTGATGATGCAAGGACTGCAATGGGCAGTGACACGTGTGTGTGTCCCATGATGGACACACAGCAGGCCAGCACGTGCCCCTGGACCTAGCTGGTTCCAACATGTGTGCAAGCATGTCAGCACAGTCCCAGGCTATGCCTGTCAGCACTGGTGGGGCAGCACCAGTGGCTGTGCAGGTGTCTGGCACTGTTGCAGCCACAGCAGTGGAACAAGTGGTCCCTGGGGCACAGCAGTCGGAGGGGCAGCAGCAGCAGTCACCCACCAGGTCTGGGGGTACAGGGTCCAGCAGTGGCACATGCACACTGCCCATTGATATGCCCATACCTGGTCCTGGTGAACAGTGCCCACCCTCAAAGGGTATTGAGCATCAGGACCTTCCATACCCTGGGGGACAGGATGCCGATGTGGCAGAGGACCCATTTGATGAGCACACCTGCCTACTGCAGGAATCAGTACAGCAGCAGAGGTGGGTTGCAACGTCCGTGGAGGCACTGTGTGTGGCTGTGGAGTGGCACATCAGGGACAGTGCTCTGATCCTTGCAGAGATGGTCCAATTGTGGATGGATTTGACCACCAACATTGACAGGCAGATCTAGGCATTGGTTGCTGTCGTGGCTGCATTGGGCACACAGTCAGGTGCCCCTGTACCGCACACCCCACACAGTACGCTCTCCACTCCCCATTCCCGGTGTCGTGTGACACCCGGCCTGTCGATGCAGGGTTCTGCTGTGGGCATCCCAAGCACCCCTGGTGCAGGTAAGTTTGGCATGCTGCAGACCCCTGTGCAGACAAGGTTGCAATCATGCAGTGGGACCCCTGGTGGTCCATCGGTGCCACCCCATGTAGCCCCTGCTCAGCCTGCCAGTACTGTTGGGTCACGGTGGGGCCACCCACAGATCCGCGGTGGCTGTGGAACAGTGCAACATGACTGACCTGTCTCCCAGTGTGGACCCTGTCTGGTGCTGCCCTGTGTGCAATGTGTGTCATGGTGGGCAGTGCACTGGTGGGTGCCCTGCCCAACACGCTGACACACGGACCACCTGCACACCCACCCGACTGCTGTCCACAAGTGCGTGTGCATGATGATGCCTGCATTGTACTGTACACCAAGGTGCAAGGGTGCCCAATCTGACACACGTACTTGGACACTACAGGTGGTGGGGGTGGTCTGTGGATCTGGGTGTTTGCCATGTCTGTTCCTGCTCTGCTGTGCACCTGCCCATGTATGCTTTGTGCCTGGTGTGTGTATGTGTGTGTGTCCATATGACTGTAGACCCCTCCCTGATGGTGTGTTCATGTGTCTGGACCCTTCCACTCCCCTTGCCGTCATGCACCCCTTGTGTGTTACCCTGTGTGCCTGTGGGTTGTGCCTGGACAGTGTTGGTTGCACATGGCCCCTTGACTTACCTGTGTCATGCATAATGCTCCTCCGTGATGGTGTCCCGGTGCAGCTGGGCCTGCCGGATCAGTCGGGGGTTCCGCCGTCCAGAGGGGGTTGCTCATCACCATCATCACCGGTGCCGCTGGCATCCCCATCGCTGTCCCCCTCCTCGACCTGTATGGCTAGCCCACAGTCTTTGGCCATGTTGTGCAGGATACAACAGGCCAGGAATATCCCACAGGCCTTTGAGGGGCTGTACTGTAGGGCACCGCCAGAGGTGTGTAGGCATCGGAAGCGTGCCTTAAGCATCCCAAACACCCGCTCGATGATGATGCGTGTGGTGGCATATGCCTCATTATAGCGTTGCTGCGATGGGGTCACGGGGTGCCGGTTCGGTGTGAGCAGCCAGGGACGGAGTGGGTATCCACTGTCACCTGTGTGGAGATAGTGGAGATAAGTATCATGTTCAGGTCCATATTGCCCATATCCCTGTGTGCCACTACCATGGCACCTGTGGCATTCCCACCCTTGCCCCAAGTTTGCACCTACATGTGTACTCACCCACTAGATGGCCTGTGGGATGTCCCCACTCTCAAATCGATGGCACAGTGGGACTGATACCATATGAAGGCATCATGTGCTCCACCAGGGTGTGTGGCACAGACATTGATAATGCGCCCAGTGGCATCACACACCACCTGGCAGTTGATACTGAAAAATCCCTTCCTGTTCCTGTATGTGGCCCCATTGGGGCCAGGTGGTGTGTGAATAGCCACATGGGTGCATTCTATGGCCCCTAGCACACCAGGCATACATGCTACCCTGTGGAACTCCTGCATGTTTGCTGTATGCTCTGCCGAGGTGCTGGGGAAATGGATGTACTCCGCAGCATGTGGCAGCAGTGCGCTGAGGAACTGGGTGAGGATGCATGACGTGGCCGACTGTGTTATGCCTGTGGTGTCCCCTGTTGGCCTCTGGAAGGTACCTGTGGTGAGCAGGCACATGCAGGCTGTTACCTTTATCTCCACTGACAGAGCGCGACTCCATCATGAGGGTGCCTGCATCACATCACTGCACAGCTCACAGAGCCACCTCAGTATTGCCCTGTTCAGGTGGTACTGGCCCACAATCTCTACGTCTGAGTACAGCTCAAAGCTGATGCGGGCACGGTACAGCCTGTTGGGGGCATACCGCAGACGGGCCCTTCCACGGCCACGTCCCCCTGCAGCATGCCTTCTCATCCCCCTCATTACAGCTTCCATGTGGAAGCTGGCACTGTCCATCTCCCTGGCTTGTGTCCCCCCCCAGCTGTTGTTGTTCTGTTACCCCCGCTGTCCTAACTGCTACCTCCACTGCACTGGGTACACTTACTGGCCTCTGCAGTCTGTGGCCCTGCACACCCTCTCTTGTCCCTTTCCTCTCCTGTGCACTCCCAGGCCTGCACTGTTTGCCACTGTCTCCCTGTTTCTCCCTGCCTCATGTGGCTTCCCTCTAGCATTCTTACGCCTCTTCCTTGAGCCTTTTTATTTTGGCTCATTTCCGCCGTGGCGCATCTTCCGGCTCATCTGCTGTTGCGCATTGCACAAGTCTTTGAATATCGCATTGCGCTTTTTATGCATGGGTCCACCCCCTTTGGTTGCGCATGCCTTCATTTGCATTGCGCTGTTGCTCAGCCTGTTTTTTTTAGTGTGATGCAATTGCCTCCTGCTGAATATCGCAGAATGGCGCAATTGCGGACTTGAACATGCGCAACCCTGTTGTGCATGGCGCAACCCTTTTGAATATCCCACCCATAGTATTTTGAAACACATGAAGGTTAATTTAAATTGTTATACAGTGCAAGCAAATGTCGCTGGGACTTAAACCTGGCTGGCTTTGCAGTGTTTTTGAATACTATTAAAATTGAAGTGTTTTTTTTTAATTTGTTAGCTGAGGCAGTACACTTAATAAAAAAATAAATGCTTTATGCAACTTGTATGAATAGATTGGCTTATTATTTGACACCAGTTTGCTGAAGTACTGCCCATATTTTGATTAGAAAGCTGTAAAAGTGGTTAAGATATAATGTACTGCCTGCTGCCTATCTTGCAACAAACTACAACTTAAACCAAAACATTTATATATTTTTGTTATAGTTTTTAAAATAAACTTTTAAACACCTTTTAACCACTTTATAAAATGAAACTTTTTTATGTCTGCTTATTTGAAGCCAAACAAGATTTTATTTGAAAATACAGCACAACACACCCTTTGTAAGTGAAGACACATTTAGGAGACCATGGTTACACCCTTTGGCGCATAGCCAAAATATGGCACTTGGCCATTTTGAAATCTTTGTGATGAACATTTTATTTTTTTTTAAATAAATAGTTTTTAGTTTTAACTAGCAGTATGATAAAGCCATTTATGGCTGTTAACACATTACATTTTTACCTAGCAGTTTTTTGGTACATTGTTTGCAAACTACAAATTTGTTTACGTATTATAATTTATGACGTTATATTTTTTGACTTTTAAACTGACTTACTTTAGCCAACATTTTTAATATACAAAAGTTTTTTACTGACCCTAATTAGGAAGCACAAATGTTTTATTGAAAATAAAACTAATTAAAACAGATATGAGGCAAAAAAGCTTTTTTTTTCTTTTTACTGTAACGTGCTTTGTTTTGAACACAGTTAATGCTATTTTCTAACCTTGAGATCAGATCATAACCACAGAACACAGATATATGTTGGAAAAAAAAATATATATATATATAGAGAGAGAGAGAGCATTATTTTGTTTAGTGTGTGTATAGTACAGAAATAAAGCAGACAGACAATTAAAGAGAAAACTTTTAGAACAAGATACACAGTATCTCATTTTTGTGACAACCGGCTTTTGGGATAAGACACAAACTTATCTTATGCCAAGGTATTTTTTTTTTTTGCCCTGATACTCCTGTCCAAGAGAATGACCACAAAACCTTTACAATTATCTTTGAGTGCTGCAGATATTAACCCTTTTTAAAACAGGTTTTGTTTTGGTCATTTTAGGAAACTACCAAACTAAGTCTTTTTTTAGAGCTGTGGTTTTTAGTTTAACTGGGACTGGAATGCTTTAAAAGCAGGAAAAGGAAGTAGGATACAGTACTGTGACCAACAGACCCTGTAAAAGGTGGGTTTGTGCAGTCTGTAGAAGTAGCACCGGGTGCTGGGTTGAAATTTAACTGGTGGAGGTCCCCAGTACTTGGGTTTGGGATAAAATCTTGCAGCCCCAATAGGAGGCAAGGGAACTTGAAATTGAGACAACAAGCCTTAAGGCTGTGCAGATAGTGAACATTGGGGGGGGGGAGACTCTCAAATCAATCCGTCTGTAGTCACACCTACTGTGTATGCATCCACAGTGGTTGAACAGGAAGACAGTTGGACAGTCTGTACTTAACGCAGTCCTGGAACTTAAAACTGCCATTGAACAAGGTGAGGCAAAATCAACCTTGCCAAGTAAGCAGCCAGACCTTATAAGATGCTATAGAGTTTATAACAAAACATGGGCAAGCTGGTACGGATGTGTACTTTTACTTAATACCTGCAGGGGAAGGATAAGTTAACATGCAACTGAATCTTCACTAATTTAGACTATCCGAGTCATGGCACCAATTGTTAGGGAACACTAAGCCCTTTTTAGATTGTGAATGGTAATAAACCAGCAGAAGAAATGACAAGCAAGTGGCACAGCAGTAAAAACTTGTTTATTACTTATAAGGATTAGACTTACACCTTAAACAGTATTTTTAGCCAAACTGATACTGGGAGCCAGAGGATATTAATCCCCCCATGATGGTCTCAGTGAGAATACAGAATACAAAAGTTTTTATAGTAAGATAGTGACTATGATAACAGCCAGTTTATACGTATATTATAATTACTGTTAGAGTTACAGGCAGGCCCTACTGGGCAAAAGTAAGGCGTCTTTACAATTATAGATAATATTATACTGAAAGTGCAATGTCGGTTGACTATGAACAAAGAGCTTATACATAATATAAAAACATGTAATATTATATAATAAGTACAGTACTGCACAGCTTTAAAAGATGGCAGTGCTGGCTAAGATATTAGAATATGACAAAGACAAATGTCTTGTCTTACTACATGCTGTTACTAAGCAGAATAAAATGGAATTATAATGCTTCCCTGGCTACTTACACTTGTACAGTAAGTGCCAATGTCCTACAAGTTAGTAGTGCTTTGCCATAATATATGTAACATAAGGTTTGTTTAAGGTTTACAGTGGGAGGCTAATTAGGGTGTGGGGATGTGTGTAACATACTCATAAGGCAGACTTTTCTTCTTGTGGCATGCAATGGACCTCTCACACACTCAAATACCTGGGGATCATGTTAACAATGGATTCCTCTCTCACCAAAAAATGTTATCTAGATAACCTAGTGTCCACTGTACAACAAGATCTTAAGAGATGGGAGTCTCTCCTGATTTCCCTATGGGGGAGAATAAATATTGTCAAAATGAATGTTCTTCCCAGGCTTTTTTACCTCTGAGCATGTTGAATATCTGGCTTCCTTTGACCTTTCTCTGACATATCCATTCCCTTATAGCCAATTCCATTTGATTGAACAAACATCCTAGACGTGCCTACTTTAAATTGAGTCTCCCCAAAGACTAGGGCGGTCTCCGTATTCCAAATTTTCTATTGTACTATTGGCCAGTCACTTTACCAAAATTGGGCAATGACTGATAAACACTGACAATGAATATCTCCCTGCATGTAGGCAACTAGAAAAACAACTTCTTCACTCACGTAATTTATCTGCTCCTATTATTTTCTATTTACCTTGGAAGAGTTTACTGGAACCTCTCAAAAACTCACCCTTAGGTACCTCATCTAGAGTATTCTCTCAACTCTGCTCCTTTCTTAAGATTTGTCCTCAGAAGGACCCCTCCCAATCAATCATCATCAACCCAAATATTAGGATAGGTGGCACCTGTTTAACATCGGGTTGGTTGCCCCAATTAAGAGAAACTACAGTGGCTCAACTCTATTCCTCTGACTCTCTTCTTAGCTCCCCTGACATTATCTCAAAATTTAATATAGTCCAAGTGCACATTTTCAAGATCTTCCAGCTTAGACACCTAATGATTCAACAGTTTGGGCCTATCCCTAAACCTTCTAGCCTGTCTCCTGTCCTGACTCAATTAAAGGATATAGCAGGTAAATCGCATGGAATTTCCTTGCTATACTCCTATTTCTTGTCTTTGGTACATCCTGAACCACTTTTGGGCTCTAAAGTTCGGGACTCCCTAGTACCTGACATGAAATTAAACTGGACACAGATTATGAAAGATTTATACACCTACATTCCCCAGGACAGACTTAAACTCACACAATATCATATTCACAATGATATGTATTATACTCCTGTCAAACTTGCCAAGACTGGACATTTGTCCTCCTTATTATGCTCTAGATGTGGCAAGTTGGAGAGGAATATCTTACACATTATATGGCATTGTGAGAAAGTGTCACCTTTATGGCAGACAAGTCAATCCAAATTGGATCCCCTTTTAGGTCTAGAAGGTCTCTTTAACATTGAAGTTTGTATCCAAGGTGTTTACAACAACATCAGCATTAAAGAAAGAAGATATCACATGGCCTTAATTTCAACAGTTGTCAAGAAATTAGTCTTACACCATTGGATGGACCAGCTTACAATTTCCTACAAAGAGTGGCTAAACGAGCTGTCTGCTTGTTTCTGAACTGAACATATCATAACAAGTTCTAATAACAAACTCAGGACTTTTGATAGAAAGTAGGGTAAACTATATGCCCTAGATCAATCAATCAATCAATATTTATTTATATTGCACTTTTCAAAAACCGAAGCACGAATACATTATAAACACAACAAACATTAATTAATAAAAACATATATAAAAAATGTAAAAAGGCAGCAGAATAAAACTAAACATTATCTCTAAAAGTCAGATTAAATAAATATGTTTTCAAAGAGGCTTTGAAAGTCTCAGTGGACAAGCACTCCCTAATCCAATGAGGTAGAGAGTTCCAGAGGGTTGGGGCAACAAAAGAAAAAGCTCTGAACCCAGATGACTGAAGACAGACCCTAAGAACCTCAAGCAATCCCTCGTTGGTGGAGCAGAGTGGACAGAGGGTGCAGTAGGGTCAAAGGAGATCTTACAAGTAACCCAGTCCCTGTCAATGTAGGGTCTTATAGGTCAGCAATGTGACCTTGAAGGATCCTCCACCTCACCGGCAGCCAGTGCAGTTCGCACAGCACAGTTGTGACATGGTAAGTTCTTGACAACCCAGTCAACAACCTGGCTGCAGTGTTCTGCACCAGCTGCAGGTGACAGAGATCCACCCCTGGTAACCCTAGGTATAGAGCATTGCAGTAATCAAGATGAGAGGACACAAAGGCGTGAACCAATGTAGGAAGGGCATCGTGCGGAACAAGGTGCTTTATCAGGACAATGTTCCTCAGATGGTAAAATGAGGACTTGACAACAGCTGACACCTGTGCTGTAAGTGTCAGCTCATTGTCAAGCACTATGCCCAGATTCCACACCCATTCAAAAGGTCTCAACTGGTTAGCCACTAACACAAGGCCAGATGGATGCCCAACAGTTAACTTCTCTACACGCTGACCTGGGTCCACCACCAACACCTCAGTCTTGTCCAGATTCAGTCTCAACCAGTTAGCACTCATCCAGTCCTGAATCTCAGTGAGGCAGTTGTTAAAGACCGGGATTGCATTATTTTGTTCAGGTACAAAGGACATGTAGAGCTGAGTATCATCTGCGTAGCAGTGAAAACTCAGCCCATACCATTTTATAATGTCTCCCAACTGCAACATATACACTGTGAACAACATGGGAGAAAACATGGAACCCTACGGCACCCCACAAGGCAGGGAAAAAGGGAGCCAAGGAAAAAATTCCTGACACCACTCTCTGAGTTCTGCCCATGAGGAAAGAATGGAACCATCTGAGGACTGTCCCTGAAAGTCCACAGAGTAGCCGCAGGCATTCCAGCAACATCCCGTGGTCCACGGTGTCAAATGTTGCAGAGAGATCAAGAAGGACCAAGATCAAATGACTCCTCTGATCTCTTGCTATTAGGAGATCATTTAGTACCCGAACCAATGCCGTCTCAGCACTGTGCCTCTTCCTGAAACTAGACTGGAGAGGATCATAGACTTCATCAGTGGTAGGAAAGTTCTCAAGCTGCAATGTGACTACTTTCTCAATAACCTTGCCCAAAAAGGGTTGGTTAGAGACCAGTCTGTAGTTCACAAGACAGTCTCGGTTGCAAGAAAATTTCTTTAAAAGAGGTGCCACAACAGCCTCCTTCAAGGACTCCAGAAACACCCCCTGGTCCAATGAACACCAGACTATCTCAGCAAGGACTGGTCTGATCACATCCATACACCCCACAAGGAGGTGCATGAGACCAGGATCCAAACTACAGTAATCTGGTCGCAAGCCCTGAACAATCTTCATGATATCCACGATCACTGGCTGGTCAAAGTTTGTCCAGACAGACTGAAAGCCTGTGGCCTTGCATCGACCACCACCATACTCATCTGAATGTGTTATGCGGATCTCCAACCTGACTGAAGACACCTTATCAGCAAAGAACTGAGCAAACTCATCACACTTTATTTGTGAAAAGGATCTCCCACCCCAAAGGCAGGCTTCATTGCACAGCCTGTCCATGGTCAGGAAGAGCTGAGCTGGTCAATTCTTTGCTGCAGCTATCTCCCTGGACAGGAACTCTGCCTTCTTACTGGAGATTTCTGATTGATAGTCTGAATAATGGGCGATCAACCTAAGTCTGTCCTCCTCCAGACCAGATTTCCGCCAACAACATTCCAACCTTCAACCCACTCTCTTCAACTCCCTCAAAGTCCCATCAAACCAAGGAGACTGAGAGCGGAGAGGGAGGGGGTGAACTCATACAGGAGATATAGAATCCAGGGCCCTCATCACCATGTTGTTATAGCACACTACTAGGTCACCTGGGTCCATGCACTCCAATGGCCAACTCAGTAGGTCCAGTACCACCAACAGAACCTCTGGGATTACTCCCCTCAAAGGGCAGTACCAGACCATCTCCAAAGGGGCTGGTCTCACAGGAGGAGCCACGAAACTGAACCTTATAGGGTGATGGTCCAACCATCCAACTGGTTCCACCACCAAGTCAGTGACCTCCATCCCCAGGGTGAACACCAGATCCATGGAGTGACCCTGAATATGGGTTGCAGCGGTAACTACCTGTGTGAAGCCCAACAAAGTCATCAGTTGGAGGAAGTTTTGACCAAAATGCGAGAGTTCATCATTGACCCAGGCTTTGAAATCCCCCAGGACCAACCACCTGGAGGGTTCCAACACCATATCGACCATGAAGTCTGCAACTTCCTACAGGAAAGCTTTCTCATCACTGGGTGGATGGTAGACGAGTAGAATTCTGCTGCCCTCACCTGCTCCCATTATACACTCAAAGGATCTAGTGGTCACCTCTGGAACCTCTACAAGGCCCAGTTCCATCTTAAAACTGATGGCTACCCCCCCTTCAATCCAATCTCAGGCAGTGTATCACTGAGCACCTGGCTGGAACAGCTGACTCCAATATGGGATCAGCATTCTCATCCAGCAAGGTCTCGGTGATGCAAACCAGGTCCGATGACGTGACAAGATCAGCAATAATTGCTGTCTTGTTCTTTATTGACCTGGCATTACATAACACCGCCCGAATTGGATGAGAGGACTTGGAGGAATGGGCAACTTGCCCACTATCAGTGGAACCCTTGAGTATGGGTAACAGGCATTGAGAACCCCTATCCTGGACCCATTTTGCCCCAGGGTGCCTCCTCGACCTCACCACCTATATCCATCCACCCCACTCCTACCCCCCAGCCACGGCCCCCCCGACCCCTCCATGCAATCCCCAAGCCACGACAATGCCTATATACCCCAGGTTGCAAAGGGGGACTATCGATAGGGTGTAGGTCCCTCAGACTGGAGGGGGAGTAGCGCATGCCCATCAAAACACGATCCCAACACATGCTGCCTATTTAAAAAGTTACTATCAATAAAACAAATTTTAATTACATCAAAATCGGTTCCACCACTCTATCAAACTAAAAAAAACACAGATAAGTCAATACAAATAACAAAATGTTTAAACCATATAACTAACCCAATTTTAAATTTTCCTCTTTCCTCTAACAAATTAACCAAAGTACCCCCCTCTCCACCTCTCACGTATTGAGGGAGAGTGTAAACAAAAACACTTGAATATATAAACACAATTCCTTCACTTCAAGCAAGCTTTTAGATCCTTTAAATTAATCTAAGAAATTAGACATACAGCCCAAGTCACTTTTTCGACTTGTGTACCACAGTAGGAGGATCCAATCAAAGACAGTCAAATCTTGTAAAGTCTTGAAGAAATAATGACCATCAGAGCTCTCACCTCTGAAGAATGAAACCAAACAGTGTTTCAAACAAAGTCAGATCTCACATTGGCTTTAAATGAGTACACTGACTCAATAAGCAGAGTTTAGCAGAATTCCAGGCACTCTCACTGCCTGGGCCAGAATTCTCCACATGATTTTCTTTGGGATTTAATGAGAAAAGGATCAGCAGTCTAAAAGTTTCTCCAAACCAGGGAGGGGTTTATTTACCAGGGAACCCCAGACAGAGTCAAACCCATGCTTAGCCAGGAGGTAATTCAAACCACCTAGGCAGATCTACCATTACGGCTCCCAGATAGTGGCCTGCCCTACAGCCAGCTGCCCTGGAAATCCTAGGAGACACTAGTAAACTACATGCACCCTCCAGTGGATCCTAGACCAGTGTCTTCCATGGCAGGCTCACCCTAAAGTGGTCACCTCTCATGCCAGCACAGGGCATACCTTTCATGGTCCCCCTTACCTTCCCAAGCTCCAAAAGTCCACCGGCAGTCCACCGAGAAGCCACTGAAACAAACAAAAGGATCGAAATGTTCTCTTCCAGGAGAATATCACCCCTCAAAATCCTGATAAAATACCCAAAAGTAACTCCAGATATCACAGTTTCAGAGCAGTGCAATTCAACACTGCTAGCACTAACTTCCAAGCATTGACCCGGCAGAGCAGTGTACCTACAGCTTTAAAATTCCGGTCCCACGTTAAATCAGCAGAGCAAGTCAGCAAGGTTTTTACCAGCCCTACACAGTCACAAACAGAGCGTAATGCCAAAAAAAAATTTGTAGTTACAATTTCAGATAGATAAGAGTATTGAGCTGTTAGCTACTGAAAAATAAAAGAGCCATTTAAACAGATGAAGATAATTCAATTCACAGTCCACAGTCCATTTCACTACAATCGGCAGTTACAACAGGACATAACAAACACTCATCCCGTCCCATAGTTACCAGTCGACTAAATACCAGGTGGCAATAAAACAAAAATAAAACAAAACTCAAGTAAAGATAAAAATAAAATAAGATAAAAATAATGAATAGACTGATTTTGCTGCTAGTGGCTAGCCCAGCGTGGCCGCCAACTTGGATAACAAGATCCTTGCAAAAGTGTTATTGAACTGCCTCTTCCTGATCATGGCCATATCTACATTAAGATATACTTTAGTTGTAACTCTCCATTTGTACTGTCTTATTGATAATGCAAATGTATCATTCCTTTCTTTTTTATTTAATTTCAAGGATAGACACACTCCTGGGAGGGCACAGGGAGGAGGGAGAGGGGCCCGGTGTAGTTAGATGATATGACCAGTTCTGTTCTCCTTGTTAATGTACCTATGTATTTGGTTAATAATGAAAATCAATAAAAATTTAATTTAAAAAAAAAACTTCCACGTGGCACTGAATCGAAGACCTTGCTGAAATCCAGGTAGACTACATCTACTGCATGACTTTCGTACAGTGCCTTCGTGACCGAGTCAAAAAAATCAATCAAGTTAGTCTGACAGGATCTGCCTGCAATGAACCCATGCTGTCTGTCATCTTGCAGATCATTATCCACAAGAAACTGCACCAGTCTTTCTTTGAGGATAGAGTCCATCAGTTTCCCCACAATTGCGGTGAGGCTCACTAGCCTGTAGTTCCCTGGTTCGTCCTTGGGCCCACTTTTGTGGAGAGGTACCACATGTACCTCCCTCCAATCTCTGGGCACACATCCAGTATTTAGTGAGGTGTTGTACAGATCCACCAGTAACTCTGCCAGGACCTCTGCCAGCTCCCTCAGCACCCTGGGATGTACCCCGTCTGGCCCAGGTACCTTGTCTACCCTCAGGGACCTAGGGCCTTCTAGCACCCTTTCCACTGTGATGTCTCACCCCCCCATGTCTGCGCCCCCTTTCCCTGCAGGAATGGGCCCATCCCCCTCTCTTGTGAACATAAGTATGAGGCAGGAACACACCTCAGGACCACACGGATGCACATCCATCTCCAAACACAACACACAATTCATTGGACACAGCTTAAGAGGCAGATGTCACTAGTTAACAGGGTTTTATCCTCGGAGGGAACGCAAATGAGAATAAGGGGAGGGAACATCGAACCTTGTACTTAGTTTGACTCCTAAGTTTGACAATATAGTGCCTCTACTGCATCCTCATTACCTACTGGTGGATGTTTTTTTTCCCAGTGTGTTCCTGAAAGCCAAGGCAGTATCATGAAAACTACAAAAGCCACAACCTCCACCACCACCATATTTGAAACAAGCTAAAGTAGCCAAACATTAAAGAGTCCTGATCATAGTGATGCCATCAGGATGTGGCCAATAAACAAAACAGAGGTTGCTCACACCAACCACACCCCCGATGAAGCTCAGTTCACATGAAGTGCTAAGGTGAAGAGCTGAGTCTACTTGTGCAGCTGTAGTCACAGAAAGCTGAAAATACAGCTTCAATATTCTAAAGATTGCACAATAGCAGGTTGGGAGACCTGTGATTAAAAAGTAAATGCATGTACTGTGTCAATAAATTTTCACTGCAGTTTTAAAATCATTACTCCAAAGTCTTCTTTATTCTAACTGTGCATCTGAAAATACTGGATGGATCCTATTAAGTGAATGTGTCTTTCTTCCTGTGGTTTATTTATTCAAGGGCTGGCCACCTTGGTAGCATAGGAGCCACTCATAAGTGCCT
Source organism: Neoceratodus forsteri (assembly GCA_016271365.2). Classification (NCBI taxonomy): domain Eukaryota; kingdom Metazoa; phylum Chordata; order Ceratodontiformes; family Ceratodontidae; genus Neoceratodus; species Neoceratodus forsteri. The sequence goes on from CM057456.1 coordinate 1,374,119,070, forward strand.
CTCTCTCTCTCGTGATCACATACTTGACAAATACACTACTCATATGAAAAAAATAACTATTTTGTTTACATGAAAAATACATCTTATTGTAGCTAAACAAATCTCAGACATACTTTAGATACATTCACATTTTCCCAGATAAATTTTAGATATTTAAGGAGGCAGTATAGCACAGTGGGTTAAGGCTCTGAGCTGAGACCTGGGTTTGAATCCTACAGCTGCCTAGGTGCATACTATGTGATTCTGAACAACTCACTTAACTTCATTGTGCTCACTGGTCACATCTGGAAACAAGCTTCGGCTTAGTGTGCTACTCCTGGTTAAACAATGTTCCGTTTCCCTTAAAGTGAAATATCTTACAATATACTAGGCACAGATATTTGTTATACAGTATGTTTTATTTGTTGTACTGTCAGTTATATTTTTTTAGTGTTTTACTTTGTAATGGTTTAAGCGCAGTAAGGTGAAAATTATTTGGGTAAGCAAGTGTAATTTTACACTTAATTTCTACAATAAGTGTACAGTAACATAATATATATTTTATTAAATATATGTTACAAATCCTTTCCTGAAGAAAGGGGCAGTGGTTGGTACTAGGTGTGCCATCTGGAAATGGCACCTGTGCATCAGTCTCAGCTTGGCAGCGAGAGTGGGAGTGGCATAGGAGGTATTAAAGGGCCAAAGAAAGGGCCCTGGAAACAGGAGTGGGTGGTGGGAAAGTGTAACAATGACTATTCAAGTTCAATTTTATTTTTACCAGGATAACACCACTGAGACAGCTCATTTGCAAGGTGGTCCTGGAAGGACTGACATACATAGGAGGTACATACAATTAATAATCACAATGGCAGATTTAACAACAGTGGTAACAAAACCAGTGGTACAAAACAAGTAATGTGGAAGTACAGATTTCTTAGGTTCTATACACAGAAATCAGGGTGGCAGATGCAAAAAGAATGCTAACTGTACAAGGGATACAAGACATAATGTGTAGATGCAACTCAAAATAATTACAGAAAGGAAACTAACACTAAAAAGAGTGGGAGAACAGGAAGAGTTGTTGGAATGAGGTGTAAGAGTATGGGGAAGAGGCAACGAGAGAGCAAGAAACAAACAGGGGAAATGGGAAGGTAGAAAATGGTGGAAGGGTAAAGGGATAAGCAAAATTGGGAAAATAAAGGTGCAGAGAGTAGGGAGTAAGTAGAAGGTATTTAGAATTAGTGTATGAAGCAGGTTAGGAAAAGAGGAATATACTATAGGATCCCCCCACCAGAGAAGAAAAGAAGAACAGATAGAGTGAGAAACACACACCACCAAGGACGAAATAAGTGCAGGACAGCCTCTTTAGGAGATGGGTCCATTATTTTGCAAAGCAAGTGCACTTGTCCTTTGTCTGCTAAGCAGGTTTAAGCAGAGATTAATTCATGTTCCCTACTGGAAATCAACTAGAGTGAGGGCTTAGCAGCCCAGAGGAGTAGGGCAAGCATCGTGGCCCAGGAGCTTCTCTGAAAAGTGAAGAGACAGTACAGTGCCCTTGGCTTGGTTGTTGACTGGGGGACACACGAAGTATGCCAGCTTTGCAACTGGACATGTGGGTCTCTGCTATGTTCCTGTGACAGCAGACTAAATGACAGCTCATCTAAGCAGCTGGTTCAAACTATGTGGACCAGAACTACACAGTCCCTAAATTTGGTCCTCACTTAGAAATGAAGGTTAGGCCTCTTTCAATATTAAGGTGGCATTAGATCCTAACTCCAGAGTAAAGGCAGGGGTTGTGCAGTACATCTGGCACCTGGTTAGGACAGGAATTTGGATGCAAAGCTCAGATATCCTGGCTATGTTCAGTACAGTTTGGAGGGAGCAGAAGATGTGTCCCTAGGAGGAAAGTGAATGGGATCCTGAATGATGGTAGAGACCCCTGGTGGCATGCCCTCAAGTTGTATTGCCTGATAGCCTTTGGGTTGGATTGTGATACCCACAAAAAGGGTTTGAGGAGCTTGTTGAGGAGAAAGAAAGAAAGGGCCATGGCAAGTAAGAGTCGAGCTCGAGGAAGCCAAGTCATGGCTGGGAACTAGAGCAGTCATCCAGGACAGTAAGGCTACTATCTTCAATAGGCCAGGTAAGAAAATGTCTTCAGAAAGTTGGGGAGTGTCCTAAAAGATGAGTTGCAGGCCAGACAATTATGGTCGCTTGAGCAGGAGACCTCTGAGAATGTGGAGTACAATGTATCACAGCAGAAGTGCAGCTTTGGCAGGTCTCAGTGCTGCCAGGTGAGCGCGAGTCATTGAAAGTTTCTTCACATAGCCAGATTTCAGTAGGAAGGCAGCTGGATGATGGTATGCTGCTTAGTTATTCAAGAATCAAATTCTGGGCTCCTTGTTTGGTGTACTGAATCAGTAGGCATATTATTAACAGATCTCTATTAATTGCACAGTCAGAAATGGGGAACTAAGATTCCAGTGAAGTGGCTAAATTTGGACCAGGGAAACATCACACTTGTTTTGCTATGCTAGGAATAAAACAGAGACTAAGATAGTCCAGGAAGAAAGTGAAAGGACAAGATATGATTGCAGTGCTGAAGTCAAGAAATACTCATCGGAGTAATGTAATTTAGTGTTAGCAGATGAAGTGATTTGGTCTGAATGATCAGTATGAATTTAAGTGTTGTGTCCCTGTACTATCCACCCTCAGTAAAGACAGAGTGGCAGGCTCTGTGTCCATATGATCATTTAACATCTTTGCATGAAGCCCGTCTCAGTAGTACCTAGAGTCTGAAGGACGGTGAACTGGCCTAATGTGAGACTCTTTGCAAGGGGCTGCAGGTAAGCTACAGTTCCTTCACAGATACCCCTAGCCACAGGAGTGCACTGTGCCATGCCCACCATCACTGGACTCAGTCACTCTGGTCAGTGATCTGAGTGAAAGGCTTGGTTGCAAAGTGGGGGCCTACTCATGGTTTGAAAGTAGATTTTGCAAGTGTAACCATGGAGTTAAAATTGTTAATTTGACAAGTGAAGTAGGATGTAATATATCTCTCTCTCTCTCTCTCTATATATATATACATATATACTGTTTATATATATATATATATATATATATATATATATATATATATACACACACACACACACACAGTATATTAGGGTTGAGAAGGCATTTCAATGTTAAACTCAAAATGTTGCACTTTAATAACTTTGGTACCATTGAACGGATTTGCACAAATGTTTTTATGCACCTTTCTGCCGGGTAGATCTCTTTAGCTAGCAAGTTTTGTTCTTGTCAGATGTTTGGTCTCCAAGTTATGTAGAGGTGAAAAAACATGTTTTTACCCATTGACTTTGCTGGGATTATACTTTGAACTTGCCTACAGCCCAGAGGGTTTGTTTGTTAGGTCTGAAATTTTCAGGACAGAAAGGGACACCACTTTGCCCCCTGCCAGTGTGATACACTGGGGAGTAAATTTTAATCTCGAATACTGATTTTATCTCCTGCTGTTTTTAAGTGTATCTGTATGTATTTTGTTATATTGTGTATGGTGCCCAGGGCCTCTTGGATTGAGCGCCTTAAAAATTTAATTTGCCTTGCCTTTGCCTTGCCAGTGTACCATTATCTCTGCACCAACATCAGGCTGCCCAATCCCCTAAAAACAGAAAACCGCCCCCGAAGTCTATTTTTTTAACCTGAAGAGAAGAAAACAGTCCCTCATCATCACCTTGTCCCCCTCCCTTATCCCGACCCTCCCTCTGTGCACCCACCTCCCCGCACCCCCCCACCACATTCTTACCCCTGGAGGTCAGGTGCTGTCATCTTCTGTGGACTGGGAGATGTCAGCACTCTTCAAACCTGAACCGCAAACTGAGGAATCTAAGGTAAGCTGTATAATGTCAGTCAATGGGGGAGGGGGGTTGAACTTATATTGATATCTCGGTCATTGTTTGAGGTGTTTACACCAAATTTTCAACATGGGGATTTTGGGACCCCACATCATGTCACTGTCATCTCGTTACTTGGTCCCGAAAGGTGATTTTGCAGTCACTGTACAGAATCACCTTTTGGGACTGATTAATGAAATGACAGTGCCAGTGTTCATGAAGGGAGGTCCTAAAAAGTCCATGTTGAAAATTAGGTGCAAAAAATCAAAAAAAACATCTGTATTACGAGTGTGTGTTCCACAGTTTCTACGCACGCTCATAACTTTGCCAGTTTTTTATATTTTCACTCCAGATTTTCAACATTGCCCTTTTTTCACACCTCCTCATGAACAGTACAGCTACCAGTTTTCACATCCTGCCTGAAATGTGTTTTCACGCCTGTGTCATAGAATGGTGCAGTCACTGTATGAAATTATCTTTCAGGATGGATTAAAGAAATGACAGTGCCAGTGTTCATGATGAGGGGTCTCAAAAATCCCATGTTGAAATTTGGTGAAATATTTCTGAAAAGTGAGTGCATTACAAGTGTGGATTGCTCAGGTTCCACGCACATGCATAACTTCGACAATTTTTCGTATTTTTACTCCAGACTTTCAACACTGGCATTTTTCCCACCTCCTAATGAGTAGTCTACAGCTGTCATTTTTCACATCCTGACTGAAACATAATTTCACACCTGTTGCGCATAATGGTGCGACCACTTTGCAAAATCAACTTTCGGGACAGATTAACAATATGACAGTGCAAGAGTTTATGATGATGGGTACCCAAAGGCCATGTTGAAAATGGTATGGAAGCAATCCTGAATATGCACAAGGTATGTGTACCCGTTGAATTTATTCTATGTTCGCACATACTATTATACTATCTCAAAAATAAAAGAAATTCATTGCAAAAAACTACATTTATGCATCAGTCAGGGTTTTTATTAAAGCATAAAAAGCTGGGAAATTCAACGTTAGGGTTACCAACCCTACCGCCTCACACTCCACACACCAACAGGCATTGGGGTGTGCCTTGGAGTTGTTGGGCCTAACTCTCACCCCATCCTTCTATACTTTACCATCTCATCTTTTTTACACTTGGAATGGGGTGAGAGTTAGGCCCGATGAGCTCAAGATTCCCCCCAATGCCTGTTGGTGTGTGGGGGTAGGGGGGTGAGGGGGTGAGGATGGGGTGATAGGGTTGGCAACCCTAGGTTATCCTAGGTTGGTGGGGGGGGGTTGGTTTAATTCCTTTAGTTTTCGATTCAGATTTCTAAGACTGTTACTGTACATATAGTAGATTGATTATATTCTGACACATTATTGAACACTAAACATATCATTATTTATTTATTTATAGTATAGGAATTGCAACCCTTTGAGTCATAGACTTGTTTCCAAAGGTTCCACGTCAAGTACAAGGTATTACAAAGACAAGTACAACAACCAGTAAATACAGTTTAACAATGGGAATAGTCATACAAGCAAATCTAGCATACATAGGGTAATTGCCTATACAATTGGTTGCTATAAGAGAAGGAGGCAGAATTACATGCATACAGAATGTACAGATGTGCAGTGAACATACTTAGGTAGATTGCTTAAACATGAGGAAGCTAACAGATGCAGCAATACAGGTTATGGTTACATTTCAGGGTGATGTCTCGAGTGACGTTTTGCAGTGTACATCCTTCTGAGAGGCATTGTCAGGATCCAAATAGGAGTGTGCTATGGGCTAGTTAGGGTAGGTCTATGGCATAGGGCCCCGGGTGAAGGGGAAAGTGATCAGCCTCATTAGAGACCTTATCAGTGCCAGAATAGCATCTTATGAAAGGGCAGGGCCTAGGGTGGGGGTAGCAGTTGCACTGGCAGCTATGTGCAGATAAAATATGGGCTTTTAGGGACTTCTTAAACAGACCTAACTTGGGGGTTGCGGCAATGGCAGGGGGGAGGGCATTGTACCATGACAGGGCTCTGAAAGGGAATGATCTTTGTGCTAATGAGGTCCTGACCCTGGGTACATTCCAGATAGCATTGCTGGCAGTGCGAATGGCCACAGAGAGGGTGGCCAACAGGAGGAAGGCCGCAACACTGACTGGGGTAAGGCCCAGGTGGATTTTTTTGGTGAGGAGACAGGTTTGATACTGCAGCTTTTTCTCTAGTGTGAGAACATTAGTGAGTGTGTAGATGGTGCAGGTGTGTGTATGCTTATCTACGCCACAGAGGAGCCGGCATGCCTTATTGATAACATGTTGGATTTGTTAGAGTTCCGTTGGGTCCGAGGCAGCATAGATGTTGAGTCTGTAATCCACCAGTGACAGGACGTTACTGCCAGATACAAGGCTTCTGGTGGTAGGCAATCTTTGTGCCTGTATAGGAGACCGATACAGGTATTAGTGGCTGAAGATAGGGTTTTAATGTGGTCATCGAATGGCAGGGTGGTGTCAAAGCTGACACCTAGGCACTTATAGGTTTGGACCTGCTCCAGAGGGAGTAGAGAATTGGAGAGGATATTCAGGTGATAATTCTTAGCCCTGTTCTGTCGGTGGGCAAGAGCATAGTTTTGGTCTTTTTAACATTGACTACTAGTCTCTGCTCAGTAAACCAGTTTTCACTCTGCTTGAAGGAGTCTTGGAGCATGAGCTGGAGAGAGGAAAGATTTGGATTGGAGGCATAAAGAACTGCATCATCCACATACAGGAGAATATTCCCAGAGCAGGATTTAGGCAAGGCATTGAGATATATGCTGAAGAGCAGGGGGCCCAGTATAGATCCCTGAGGGACACCAGAGTGCACCGGGAGTGTGGTAGATAGGGTATTGTTAATTTTGACACACTGGGTTCTGGTAGATAGATAGCTGGAGAACCAGGGGAGGGGGCCATGGGAAACCCCAGTGTGTTGTAGGATGTTAAGTAAAAGAGGGCGGGAAACCATGTCAAAGGCCTTAGAAAGGACTATGAACATGGCTCCTGCCAAGTGTCCTATGTCCAGTGTAGCGTGAAGTGAATTAGAAAATTCCATAATGGCCGTAGTGGTGCTATGACTGGCTCTGAAACCATGTTGCTCTCTGCACAGTAGGCCGTGCATGAGCAGGTATTCAGTGAGCTGCTCAGCCACAATTTTTTCAAGGGCTTTTGAAAGTGGAGGAAGAATTGAGATGGGCTGGTAATTGTTTGGGGAGGAGCAGTCACCGCTTTTTAGTATAGGGGTTATAGTGCCTGTTTTCCACGAGGTCGGGAACTGGCTTAGACACAGGGACTGGTTTAGTAGGTCAATGAGCAGCGAGAGGACAGAGTCAAGAATAAGGTTTAGGATTCGTATGTCAAATGCTTCTTTACAATAGCTGGAACCACTGAGGGCTTTGGATAGGTAGTGTTTGGCCTCAATCATGGTAATGACTTTGAGATGGAAAGGTGGGCATTGGAGATTTGACACTGGCTTGGGCTGTACTGGGTCAAAAAAGTTACTTGGTAGAACTGAGCTGAGGTCAGAGAATGTAGAGTTGAGACAGTTTGCAATGGCTAGTGGGTCAATGGTGGTTGTGCCATTAATGTTAAGCTGGGATGGTGGGGGAGAACAGGCTTTCCCATTAAGATTCTTAATATTATCCCAGAACTCACGAGAGCTACCCCAGAAGGCAGCCAGGGTGGTTCTATAATGGTCTGCCTTGGCCTTACATATTGCCCAGGTGCACTTATTTTGGGCAGTGTTGTAAGCTTGTCTTTCCACTGGCGAGCCAGAGTCAGTGGCTCGGTGACATAGGTTGTCTCTTTGAGCAACTGCAGCAGTGCTGGGGTAATCCAGAGAGCATTTCTCTTCTTGGAGAACGATTTGGCTAAGGGTGTGAATGCATCGCATGCTTTGTTGAAAGTGGAAGTGAAGTAGCTAAGGGCGTCGTCAACGTGCAGGGCATGGGAAATAGGGGACCAGTGACAGTTTGACAGGTGCTGCCTGAGCTTAGTGAGACCGCCAGGCCATAACCGGTGAAGATAGGTGAGGTTTGGTGGAGGTTTCGGTTATCGACAGGACCAGTTAAACAGGATTGGGGAGTGGTCACTCAGGGAATTAAGTAGGCTCACTAGATCAGTAATATGATGGGGACAATTTGTAATGAGGATGTCTAGTAGTGTGCAAGTTCCATTGGTGTTGTTTGTTCTAGTGGGTTGGGATACAAGTTGGGACATATGTAATGCAGCAAAGGTGTCTTTGGCATGTGCTGATGTGCTTGCAAGCCAGTTAGTGTTGAGGTCTCCAACTAGGATCTGTTCCTTCTTGTGGGGGAGGGTGGCGAGGTAGTCTGAGAGAGATTGACATGCAGATAATTGGTTACGAGGGGTTTGTAGGAGACAGTGAGAAATAGCAGGGCCTGGTTTGGGTCTAGTGTGAGTTTAATAGAGAGGGCTTGAGCACCATTTTCCAGGGAGGGAACTGGCAGTGCTTGATAATGCAGTGCATTGTTTATGCACAAGGTGCAGCCACCACCTCTCTTACCATTGCGATCTTCTCTTAGAAGGGAGAAACCAGGGATTGAGACAAAGGAGTCTGGGGTCTTTTTCGAGAGCCAAGTTTCTGTAAGGGCCAGGATGTCGGGTTGATGCTGAACAAGCCAGCATTGCAGAGGTGAAATTTTTTTTGGTAGGCTGCAGATATTCATTGAGGCTATGCTTAGCCCTGAGAGTAACTGTGGTTGGTAGTGTGCTACTGGGCCTGGATTTGGGTGGACATTGCCGGATAATAGTAGAAGCAGGTTGATTATTCTAAAGAGGGCTACAAGATGCCTTCCTTTAGCCGAGTGCTGGTGGCAGGTAGGCTTGGGGGGGTGAGCTAAGGATAGGCATGTGAAGAAGGGCTGGGATGGCCTGGTGTTGGAGCAGGCAGGATGGGAGTCTAGAGTGTAGTGAGGGGGGTGGGTGTGTTGGGGTAGGATGGGGGGTGCTAAGGGGGTAGATAGAGTGGAAGGGAGGTGGTGGTGGGCAGGATGTGTACCCAGTAGTGTGGGTGGGTGCATGATAAGTGGGTCTGCTGGTTCACTGCAATGCAAGGAAAGTAAAGCCACCGGCTAGTCTGTGTGGGTAGCTGCCGTAAGACATCACAGTGGGAAGAGGGACAGTCAAGTCTGAGTGCATGAGGGACTGATCATCCCCCTTCATTGTGGAGATCGCAGTGCCCAGCGGTCGGGTGACAGCATTTGTTAAAGGAGGAAACAGGATTAAAAACCAGGACAGGATTCCTCATTAAGCAGCTGGTTGTAGATTGCTTACAGTGTGGGGAAGTTAGACAGACTGGTTTGCCTCTATTAGGATGTATGATCTCAATTACTAGGGGGGCCTTGATAGGTTTGTCTTTTTATTGGGCTCTCATTCTGACAATTGATATTTCTTGTAGAAAATCTTGCTACAGCACTGAAGGTTTTAATGTTTATCTAATATAGTATCTGGTTGAGTATATAGTTGATAAATTGTCTCCAGTAAGGTTTGATACTGTATGAATGTGTGAAACAGTTTGTTCACTCTAGGGAGACTTTTCTTTATACCTGCCACAGTGCCAAGCTCCAAGCGCAGTATTGTGAACAGGAAACAGACAGAGTAACCCTCCTTTCTGCTTGTGGGTCCAAATCACCTTTAGTCTTGAGTTATGGGGGAATTCAAACTGTGAACCTTATGCTAGCGTACCCAAATGTACAGGCTCAGCTAATCTGCTGTTTGGGGGATGCCAGATATTTTTCACCTAAGGGCACCTAACCAGATATCTAAGATGAACCCTCAAAACTCTATAAAAGACCTTAGGTATATTCTTACCTTTTCCCAGTTTGGTAACACCATCAAGCTTATGAGCAGTTTTTGTCAGTCTTAACCCTCTATATGTCATATTCAAAAAGAACTTTGAAGACACACCCAGGCAGTCTTTGGAATACAAGATTTACTTAAAAATGGATAAAAATATGTTAAATGTAACCACAGAACACTATGTCACAAAGCATACAATCACTTAAAAGAAAAGCAAAGAAAACCACAGACAAACTCCTACCACAATACAATTAGACTTTTTCTATCTAATGTATTACCTCTTTAGTGCTTATAGTTAGATGTTGCTTCTTAAGAGCCCAAAAAGAAATGTCACTCAGTTGAAATACAGGATACAGTTTAAAACATTGTGTTTCCACTCCTTCTATGAGGTTTCATAGGCTTCATAGGATATCAGAGCAGAAAAGACCGAGGTCCATATAGCTCGCTAAGAAATATTTACATGTAACCATTTATTGAGTTTTTACGTAAATAGATATCTAATCTTGTCTTGAAAATGTCCATTGAATAACTAGTTACCACAGTCAAGGGTAATTGATTCCAAGCACTAGTGACTCTTATTGTAAACTAAGAGCTCCTTTTTTTTTGTTTTACAACATTCTCCCTTAAGTTGCAAGGGATGTGACCGAGTTTCATAAAGATTATTTCTTATAATTAGTCCCAGTTTGTCCCATAAACTGTCATAATGAAGTGCTTTAAAAAACATACAAAGGTCGCCTCTCATTCTGCGGTATTCCAAGGAATAAAGTCCTAACTGGTTTAAATGATCATCATAATTTAGATCCTTAACCTTGTTCATTTTCTTTGTTGCTTTCCTCTGAATTTTTTCCAGAGCATGTTTGGAGCCCTGGTCTTGTGGGGCCCTAAACTGAGCACAATACTCTAAGTGAGGCTTCACTAAAGAAGTATTCAAGGGGAGCAACACTTTACTACTATTGCTTTGGATATGCTTGTTAATACAGTGAAGTATTCCTCCAGCTTTTTTAATGACTTGTTAACATTGGAGTTTGGGACTTAAATTATTTTGTACCCTTACACCCAAGCCCCTTTCATCTTCCACCACATTCAATAATTTGCCTCCCAACTTATATTTAGCTAATACATTATTTTTCCCAAAGTGTATAACGGAACACTTATTTACATTAAAATTTGACATGTTTTTGTCTGCCCAACTTTCAAGTTCACCAAGTGTGAACTGTAGGGTATTTGCATCCTCAACATTATTTACAATATGACCAATGCGAGTGTCATCTGCAAATTTGGTTAGCCATACTCCGACTGATGTACTTAATGAGACAATATATATATTAAAAAGGCATGGGCCAAGCACAGAGCCCTGTGGGACACCACTAGACACCTGTTCCTGTCCTGAATAAGATCCTTTTATACAGACTTTTTGCATTCTATTGGTCAACCATGATTCCACCCATTTGGTAATATTACCATTTAAACCCATGTCAATCAATGCATCTATTGGTTCACCATGAGGGACCTTATCAAAGGCTTTTGAGAAGTCTAAAAAAATGACATCGACTGCCTCATTTTTATCTAATGCCATACTAACTTTATCATAGAATTCCAGCAGATTTGTCTGGCATTATCTGCCCTTTACAGAACCATGCTGGGAATAATCAATATTAACTATTTCCCCTAAATATTCCTTGATAATTCCCTCAAGGATTTTACTCAGAATAGACTTCAGGCTAATTGGCCGGTAGTTAGATACTTCATGTTTTGAACCCTTTTTAAAAATAGGCACTACATTAGCATGCCTCCATACATCAATAACTTGTCCTTCTTCGATGGATCTAATAAATAATACTGTAATTGGACCAGATAAGAGAATAGCCAATTCTTAGAGAATACAAGGGTGAAGGCCGTCAGGGCCTGATGATTTAATAGAGTCCAACCCCTGTAGATGCTTTTGAATGTCTGATGCTGTAATAAGGTGTGATCCAGGTATTTTATGTGGATTATGGTTTTTTTTTAGGTAAAGATTTCTTATTAAAAACTGAAGTAAAATATTGATTACATGATGCTGCCATATCAGAATTCTCTAATATCATTTTACCAGTTGAATCATTTAATGGGCCTAAAGTGGGAGTGGCACCCCTTTTATTATTTACAAATTTATAGAAGGATTTATAATTATCCTTAACCCTTGTTGCCAAATTAACCTCATATTCCCTTTTAGATCATCTAGCTCCTCCTTTTAGAATATAAAAAAAAAATATACAAACAATGATCTTCCTGTCAGGAAATATTTTAAATACTGTGACTTCAGCAAGAAACTAATTTCCCAATATGACTCCTTAATTAACATCCCCTCTTTGATCTCATGCAGTTCCTCTTCCCAGGGCACATCAAAGAATTTTATAACCTTTCACACCATGGTATAAAAATGTTTTTTCCTCTAAGATGTCATAAAAGTTTGCGATCCCTATATCCTGGCAGCTGGGTCAGTTCTAATTACAGGAGACCCTTAATTAAGTCTCTCTAGTCTTTTAATTACCTCCTGGTTTCAGGTTAATTGTCACTTCACTGACCTGGGGGGCACCCGTAGCACATGATGTCTCATGCAAGACACTCACATACCACATTCTATATTACACTTTTCATAGAACAATCATAATCATCTGACCAAGAGTCACAATCCTCCCTACCTAGAGTGAATTTGGGGGCTCTATCCCCTGCATGGGATGAGCTTCCCAAATCAGTTCACTCTTCATATACAAGTGACAGGCCATCGGCGTTCTGATTGGTCACTCCAGCCCTATGTAAGATTCTCACTCCATCTTAATAGTCTACCATTAATTTTTCCCATTTGGGTCAGCCAAACCAAGGGGTTGTGGTCCGTTTGTACCTCAAAATGCTGCCCATATAAGTACGGCTGTAACTTCTTTAGGGCCCACACTATGACAAGACACTCTTTTTCCACAGTAGAGTATGCCTGCTCCCTGTGAAGTAACTTTTTACTCAGGTACACTACTGGGTCATCTTTCCCTTGGTTGGATGTCTGACTCAGTGCTGCCTCAATACCCACATCTGAGGTGCCAGTCTGAACTATAAAGGGTCTGCTTTAGGCAGGACTTGTCAATACAGGAGCACTGCACAGTGCCTCCTTCAGTCTGGTAAAGGCTTTTTCACAGGCTGGTTCCCAGGTAATTTTCTTAGGCATCCTTTTCTTTACCAGGTCAGATAGGGGAGCAGCCAGGGCACTGTAATTGGGTACAAATTTCCTATAGTACCCTTCTGTCCCGAGAAAACTCCTGACCTGCTTCTGCATTTCTGGTCTAGGCCATGCCTTGATCACCTTTATTTTTACTTGGTTAGGATGGAGCTGTCCCTGGCCTACAACATGCTCAAGCTATGTCACTTCAGCCATGGCAACCTGGCACTTCTCAACTTTGACAGTGAAAATGGCTCTCTGCATCCTGCTCAGCACTTTCCTAAGGTGGGACAGTTGTTTCTCCCAGCTGGCACTAAAGATGGCAATGTCATCTAGGTACGCCACAGCATACTCCTCAGCACTATTCAATACCTGGTTCACCAACCTTTGAAAAGTGGCTGGGGCGTTCTTCATTCCGAAAGGTATTACTTTAAATTCAAATAAGCCTATAGGAGTGATGAAGGCCAACCTTTCCCTAGCTCTGTCATTTAACTCTACCTGCCAATACCCCTTTGTCAGGTCTATAGTCATAAGGTATGTCACCCCTCCCAACTTGTTCAGGAGTTCATCTGTCCAGGGCATCGAGTGGGTGTCTGACTTTGTGACTGTATTCAGTCCATGATAGTCCACACAGAAACAAGTTGAACCATCTGGCTTGGACACAAGGATTATGGGTGAGGCCCAGGGGCTGTGGGATCTCTGGATTACCCCTAAATCCAGCACTTCCTCCACCTCCCTCCTAACGTCCTTTTAGACAGCCTCTGACACGCGATATGCTGTCCGCCGTATGGGCGTCTTTGTCTTTGTCTCCACAACATACGTTGCTAAGGAGGTTAGTCCAGGCTTGGCGCTAAACAGTGGGGCAAAGTCTGCTAGAACCTCCCTTACTTCCTGGATCTTGTCCAGGGCCAGCTGAGGAGACAGTTTAACTGTCTCCACAGAGGAATCCTGCTTGCTTTCTTCCAACAAGTCCAGAAGGGAGTTTCCTTCATCCGTCCCCTCCCCAGGACTATATACTGCAAACACCATGTCAGCCCTATTAGCATATGGCTTCATCATGTTGACATGGTACATTCTTTGTGTCTGTCTTCTGTCAGGTAACTATGATATAGTTCCCATCATTTACTTTCCTAACTACTTTGTATGGTCCTTCCCACTCAGCCTGTGGCTTGTCTTTCCGGACTGGAATAAGGACCATGACTTCCTGACCCACCATGTACGAGCATGCTCTGGCTCTGCAGTCGTACCACACTTTTTGTTTCTGTTGGGCAGCTTCCAGGTTGCTCTGGGCTGTCCCCGTAAGCTCCTTCAGCCTTTCCCTAAACCTAAGGACATAATCCACTATTGGAGTTCTCTGGGTGGCGTGCTTGCCTTCCCAGTCCTCCCGGATCAAGTCTAGGGGTCCACATACCCAGCGTCCATATAAGAGCTCAAAGGGGGAAAATCCTGTTGACTCTTGGGACACCTCCCTGTATGCCAACAACAGGTGGGGAAGGTATTTCTCCCAGTCCCTCCTATGCTGTTCAGCAAATGCTTGGACCATTGACTTCAGGGTACTGTTAAATCTTTCTACATGCCCATTGGCTTGCAGCTGATAAGATGTCATGCGCCTTTGCACCACCCCACACTTCTCCCACAAACATTCCATCAGGTTTGACATGAAGAAACCCCCTCGATCTGTGATAACCTCCTGCGGAAACCCAACATGGGAGAAAATCCCAAGTAAGGCATCTGCCACTTTGTCTGTCCTCAGTGATGATAGGGCAACTTCCTTGGGGTACTGGGTGGCATAATCCACCACAGTCAGGATGAACCTCTTCCCAGAGGAGCTGGGGGTATTTAAAGGCCCTATAACATTCATTCCCACACTCTGGAATGGCTCCTTCACTATGGGCAATGGAATTAGGGTGGCTTGGGTTTTCGTACCTGTCTTCCCTATTTCTTGGCACTGGTGACAAGACCTGCAATACTCCTTCACCTGCTGGGTGAAGTTGGGCCAATAGAAATTCTGGGCCAACCACTGCATAGTGCGAGTGATTCCCAGATGACCAGACAAGGGAATATCATGTGCAATCTTGAGCAACTGCTCACGATACCCCTGGGGAATGACAAGCTGCCTGCCTATCACTCCTCCTTCTGTCTTCACAGCCTGAGTATGCATCAGTCCATTTTCCCAATAAACTTTATGTTTGCTGTCTCCTCCCTGTGCTCTGTCAGAGTCTGTCCAAGCCCTCAGCTTCTCTAGACTAGAGGTACTTTTCTGAGCAGCTGCAAACTCCTTACACATTCCCAAGGCATGGGACAGGTCCCCTGCAGTCTCTAAACTAGGTTCCAAGCACTAGCATCAGGACACTTAGGATCACTGTCATCCCTAACCCTCTGACAATGTGGCACCCCTCCTTCTTTGGGGTAAGCCTCCATAGCTGTGTGGTTAACTGCTACTGGGGAAATATCTACCCCCTTTCATTAGTCTCCCTATCAGGAGACACAGGCTGAGGAATCAGCCTCCCAGTGATTTCCACACTCACTTCTGTGGGGTCCAGGGAACTACAATTTCCCCTTCCCACTTGGCTATGGGTAACTGCCCACACCATCCTCTGTTTGAGATTGTTGCCAAGGATGATGTCAACTGCTAATGTTTTGGCTATAGCCACCTGTTGCACAGTTCCCCCATTTCACCCCAGTCTAGGAGAACACTAGTGAGTGGCAATGTTTTCTACTCACCAGTGAAGTCTTGTACAGTGACATATTTATTGGGTATAAGCTGACCAGGCTCTATCAGATCCCTTTTTACCAATGTCAGGGATGACCCTGTGTCCCTTAACCCTTGTATCTGTACACCATTCACAGTGACTGGGTGCATATGTTCCCTCATGTTCACAGACATGCTTCCTGAGACACACAAACAACCCACTTCTTTTCTAGCCCCATTCTGTGCATTGCTTGCCCTTTGGGACACTGTCTGGCAATATGCCCAGTTTCTTTACAGACCCAACATTCATTTCTTTTCTCAGAGAAATCTTTTCTCTGAAACCCAGGGCTAACTAGTTTTGTGGGAGACAGTGTGGGTTTTAGCTGTCCTGAAGGCATGCTTTTCCCTTTCTGTGCTGCCACACCCACCCCATTCACTCACAGAGCAGGTCTGCTCTTGGCCTAGCAGTTCGAGAGTTCAGCAGCCTCTTGCACTGTTTTTAGATCTCGGTCCCCCAGTCAGGTTTTCAGCTCTGTTGGGCATGCCCAAAAAAAACCTGTTCTAACAAAATAGCATTTTAAGTTTCATCTAATGAGTTTGCTTCAATTCCTTCCCACCAATGTTTTAAAAACTGATGTTGTTTCATGGCTAGATCTTTGTAGCTCATGTCAGGTCTTCTCCTGAGCTTACAGAATTTTGCTCTGTATGTTTCAACAGTTAAATCAAACTTTTTTAAAAGTGCAGTTTTAAGTTTGCTGTAATTCTTTCTGTCCTCATTGTCCATTTGACCCAATGCATCCTGAGCTTTCCTGGTAAGTAGAGGGGATAGCTAGAAGTTCCAGGACCCTGTAGGAATTTTAGCCTGAATACAAACTTTTTCAAAGGAATTTAAAAAGGCATCCCTATCCTTCCCCTCTTTAAATTCAGCTATCAATTTGGAATTCAATTTGTAACCCAGTCTTGTAGTTCCATTTAAACCCAAGCCACTTACCTGCTCTGGTGCTGGTGGTTGGAGTCATAGCTTCTCCAGTTCATGCTGCCTCTGGCACTCATGCTCTTCCTGGTCCGCCTCTCACTGTTCACGCTCCCTCTTTTCCTCTGCAGCTCATCTCTCTCTCACACTGCTTCTCTCTGTTATCACTCCCTCTTCTCCTCTGCAGCTTGTTTCTCTCGCTCAGTGTCTCTCTAAAACTCCAGCTCCATTCTGTGCAACTCAATCTGCAGCCTGAGTGCTTCTGGCTCCAGAATGCTGGTGACCTTCCCCTGATGCTGTGGCCCTTCACTGGCACTGGCACTGGCCCTGCTGCCATCCTCACTGGATCTGGACACTGCACTGGCCGCTGGCCCCTCCATGCTCAAGGTTTGGTCTTTTACGGTCACAGTCTGTAACTGAATGCTCGGGGCAACTGCTGCCATCAGGACATCCATGAGGTTCGGCTTAGCGGCTCTCCCCTCATACAGGACTCCTCTGTCCTGGCACAACTGCCTCAAGTAGTCTACAGTGTGCCCGCTGTAGATGGAAGCCATCTTCTTCCCTAACTATGGCTACTCTTACTTGCACTTTAGAGAAAAAAAAAACAGGATGAAACTTGACTGTAAGCAAAATGATATAGTTCTATTTTCTTTATAAAAATAAATCACTGACTTTTGTTTTTTTTTTAATTTTGCAAGTGAGCTGTTCAGTATTAAGCTGACACACTGAACAGTTAAAGCTTGTGTTACCAAATTTATCCACACCTCTGCTAACCAAATCTGTCACAAACACACTCAGCAGGTCAGGCCCTCTGCTCCCACAGTGCCAACCTCCAAGCACAGTACTGTGAACAGGTAACAGACAGGGTAACCCTCCTGTCTGCTTGTGGGTCTGAAACACCTTTAGTCTCAAGTTCTGGGGGAATTCAAACTGTGAACCTTATGCTAGCATACCCAAATGCACAGGCTCAGATAATCTGCTCTTCAGGGGAATGCCAGATATCTTTCACCTAAGGGCACCTAACCAGGTATCCAAAATGAACCCTTAAAACTCTATAAATGACCTCAGGTATGTTCTTACCTTTTCCCAGTTTGGTAACACCATCAAGCTTATGAACAGTTTTTGTCAAGCTTAACCCACAAAAAGAACTTCAAAGACACACCCAGGCAGTCTTTGGAATACAAGGTTTACTTAAAAATTGATAAAAATATGTTAAATGTAACAACAGAACACTATATCACAAAGCATACAATCATTTAAAGAAAAGCAAAGAAAACTACAGACAAACTCCTACCACAATACAATTAGACTTTTTCTATCTAATGTATTACCTGTATAGTGCTTATAGTTAGATGTTGTTTCTTAAGAGCCCAAAAAGAAATGTCACTCAGTTGAAACACAGAATACAGTTTAAAATGCCATGTTTCCACCCCTTCTATGAGGTCATCTAGCTCCTCCTTTTAGAATATAAAAAATTATACAAACAATTATCTTCCTCTCAGGAGATATTTTAAGTACTGTGACTTCAGCAAAAGTCTAAATTCCCAATATGACTCCTTAATTAACATCCCCTCTTTGATCTCAAGCAGTTCCTCTTCCCAGGGCACATCAAATGATTTTATGACCTTTCACACCATAGTATAAAAATGTTTTTTCCTCTAAGACGTCATAAAAGTTTATGATCCCTATATCCTGGCAGCTGGGTCAGTTCTAATTACAGGAGACCCTTAATTAAGTCTCTCTAGTCTTTTAATTACCACCTGGTTTCAGGTTAATTGTCACTTCACTGACCTGGGGGGGCACTAAGAGCACATGTCTCATGTGAGACACTCTCATACCACATTCTATATTACAAATATCATAGAACAATCATAATCAGCTGGCCAAGCATCAGAATACCCACCTATTGCCACAGATAGAACATTTCTATTTTATAGTTTTTAACATGGAATACTATCACATTTTAACATGTACTTAAGTGGGTATTAAATCTAAAGTTCTTGCAATTAATTAAGAGTGTATTCTCATAAAACAATCACTTATTCATAATGTAAGTTAATGAAACTGTCTGGCCTCTCAAAGTATTCCTCCTATCTTCCTCTGTTGACATTTTACCTTGGAGTGTGTCACAGCTGCCAGCTGACTTAAACTGTTTCCTTGTACTTAAACCTCAGTTATGGTTTAAAAAATATATTTTAAACCAATGAGAATTCTTTGATTTTTTTCATGTAGGGCCTGTTTTTTCCAAACAACTGGCATAAGCTTCTGAGAAACAACTTGGTTGGTCTGAAAGCTTAAGCACTGTTTTATTTTCTTACTTCTTGAGATAGTCTAATTGTATCCTTATTTGCCTATGGGAGTGCAGTGCCCTATGGGCCCTCCGCTCTCATCCATAAATAGTTTTTGAGATAGAGTAATCATATCCTTATTTGCCCGTGGGAGCACAGGGCCCAGAGGGCCCTGCACTTCCATCCCTCCACAGATGCATATATGTCTGTTGCTATTGAAGCCCTGCTCTTCCATTTGTAGGAGAACAGCAACCAAATTGTCAGCATAGTCTTTTTCTTACCCCACCTCATGTATCCATTACTGAAAATGTTCAGATTCCCACCAAAACATGATTCCATGCCACAGCAATGTCATTCCATGCCATAGGTGAGAAAACACATTTTGGCCAGAATATGAAAAATGACAGCTGTCATGTTCATGAGGTGGGGGTTCATAAGAAGGCAATGTTGAAAATATGGGGTAAAAACATTTACAATTTCCAAAGTTTTGAGCAAACATAGCAAAATGTCAATGGATGTTCATGACTTTGCCATTTTAACATATTTTGAACCCAATCTTGCGAGCTATAGAATGAACAAACAAACAAACAAATGAAAACACAGCAAAAACAAACTGGTCCCTACTGGCATGCCCTTACTCATGAAGCCTATGTAATATCCAATGCCAGTGCTGGACTTGGATTCACTCCTATGTCATTTCTGTTCAAGATAAGAGACTCCAAATATTTTTTTTGAGTGGACCAGCAGAGAACCTTTTTCAGCAGCAGCTAATAGCGCAGCACACAGTAAGTTGTTCTCATTTATCTTTTTGTTTTGTAGGATTGTTTGCTCTGTGCCTAATAAAACAGTTTGTCTTTTCCATTATTATATATGTGAAATTTCTTTAATAATTTATTTTAAACTCCCTGAGCACAGGGCTGACTTTAAAATTAGTTTCTTCCTCCTGTAGATTGGACCCAGTGCAAATGTCATCAATCAAACAGTAACTATACTGGGGGTGTTCTGTAGCTAGTTGTAACTGCTGTCCCAGAACCAAGTGCTTTCTGACTGTATAGTCTGGCTGGCCACAGCTAGCTCAGTCCAATTCAGAACTGTGCCACAAGGCCCTATCCCAGGCATATCAGAAAGAGCAGATCAGGTAACTCCACAGTGGTCTGAGGGGTGGAGTGGGGTCAGACTCCTTCCTCTGTTCCTGGCTGGAGGGCATCTCAGGTACAGCAACAGAAGTCACAGCAGTGCCAGTTGCAAGGGGACTGGATGGATTTCAGAGAAGGTAGTTGGGAAATTAAAATGGGGGGAGTAGTAAAGAAACTGTGGCCATAGCAACCAACAACAAGCCAAGCAGCAGTAATAACTAAAGTTACCCTGACTGCTAGAGTCCAACTTGCCTTTGGATTAAGATTTACCAACCAGAATTAGGACTTGGGGGGGAGGTAAGGAGATGGAAACAAACTTTAGTTTCCAGCAAACTTAAATAAATTGACACAGACAGGTTAGGGAATTAGGAGGCTTACCTTATATAGTACTGATCAGGTAGGCACCTCTGACTGCACCACTGTCCACTTGATTTGAATGGGGCTGAATGGAGGGATGGGGAGCAAAAATGTGTCTGAACCTGAAAAGAAGCTTCCAGCCGTGCAATGGTGGGAAGGGGACCTGCAGAGAACACCTGCTATATTGACATGAGACAGTAGACATGGAGTTCTTTCTGAAACCTACCTCCCCTTTTTTTGTTTGTTTTGGGGTTTTTTTTGTTTGTTCTACAGATTCCTAGTTTGAGCCACTATGAATGGAAGAGCTTCATTTGTTGAACAGTGAAATAAGGATTTCTTCGCAGTTTCTTGCTGTCTGATTATTATTTTTTTTAAATAAATCATCAATATACTCAGGTCAACTGAACTCTCCAGTGCTTATCTGTGTAGGTGCACACAACAGCTGTCACGACATGTCCGGGGCCAGCAGTTTGAACTGTGGATGCACCAGTTTGTTCTGGCACTTCAGCTGTATGGGAATTGTGAACATGCTCATTGCAACCTTAAACACTTTTTGACAGCCTGTCAGTTTACTCTGTCAGAATTGCGTTGATGGTTACATTGTCGCTACAGTACATCATTTTAAAATTGTGAGTGATCTGTGCAACATTATTAGCTGTCACATACCAGATGTTACATCGCTCAAGTATGTGAATGACAGCAATGTTGATGTGACAGAAAAAAATCTACATAGATATCTGTAAGTGGTAAAATTATGTGAAGAGCAGTATTAATAGGTTTCTCTCTATACTACTGTTTTTTTCCACTTCTGTGACAGCAGGTTCCCCTCAACATACACTGGCACACTAACTGCAGTCTTCTGCAAGTTTCATTATCCTGTTGGATTTAATATTTATTTAGTCTAATTATCTTAAACTTTCTAGTTTGGAGGGAGTAACATTCTGATGGTAGTCTTGTGAAGTAGGGTTTCCTATTAGTCCATATAATGCATATGCATAAGCTGATTATCTATAGGCCCAGTTTTCAATGGTGGATGCAGGACTTGCATTCAGCCCTGTGTCCAATGCAATCTTTGATGCACCTATGTCCAAGAGGCTGCCGCAACTTGCACCCTATTCTATAACAAGGATGCAAGCTGCCACATGTTCCACATTTTATGGCAGCTTGCACCAAACCTTTGGCACTAGACTCCCAAAAGTGGTCCTTGTTGGATGTAAAGTTAGACCAGAGGGAAGCTGGTCTAACTTTGCTGTGTTTGCTGCAATGGACTTGAGGCATGGGGGTCGCAATGATTGTTTTTGAAAATCCCAATTTGCAGCACAGTTTACCACAAGTTGCCACTTGCGATGAGCTCTTGGCCACAGGTCCCTTGTGGCAGCTGCAACACATTAGAAAATCCAGTCCCATGTCTCCAGTTTCTTCTTTTTTCCAGACAGTTGATTTTTCATACTGTGCTGAAGTCATTTGTAGTCTGCTAATTTATGCAAGATTTTTTTTTACTGTGAAATAACTGAAATAATTGAATGTCTAATGGTAGCACTTACTGCAGCGCTTTCTTTCATTTACCACTACACACATAAAACCTCATTTTACATAATTCAGTATTTGAGATTTTTTACTTCACAGCTCATTGTATAATACTATTATAAAAAAAAATGCAAAGTCTCACACTGCAGTTCACTATGATAATCCACTTTTTTATGGTATGTGCTCTGATAGCCCCTGAGATATTATTATCTAGAGCACTAAATGCTGACAAGGACTCCAATGCATAAATGAATATGTATTCTGGGGGAGGGGGGTTGGCATAGTGGCTTAATATATGTATGTCCTCCTGCATACATTTCCAGTTTCATTTTTACACATTTGCAGGAATATTCATTTTTTTATTACAAGCAAAAGCTAAAGGTGATTCCTTTTTTTTGTTATTTAGTTTGAATACTGATTGATGGATGATTGAATAAAATGCCATCATTGGATTGTAAACTGAAGCATTTGTTTACCTCCTTAATTGTGCCTGTGGGTGTTATTATGTGGGTCACACAAAGAGACAGTTTAAAGTGAGGCTGAATGAGCATCTGAAAGCTATACAGGCTAACAATCAGGAATATGTCATGACCAGTAGCATCAATAACTGTAAAAACAAATGGGAACATTTTGTGAGGGCCATTGGCATTGAAAAGGTAAACAAAAATGTGAGGGGAAGTGAATATGATAAAATCCTAAATAAAAAGGAGCACCACTGGATTTTTCAGGCTGGGAGCTTTAGAGAAGCTGGTACTTAATGGAAAGTTTGCCAGTGCCCTTTTTAAAGAAATTATTCATGCTGACTTGCTGTAAGTTATAACTTTTTTCAACAACTGATCCAGTCAGTACAATTTACATGCAGGACTGATCCCTATATGCTCATGGCAATGTGACTGAATTATGGGCTGTTGGGAACACCTTTTGGTGGAGAGTGATTTTCCCCATCTCCTATCTGCTTGCCTTTTCATGGCTTTGATTCCCCCTTTTTTGATAATTTCTTTCAATGTCCTTTTATATTGTTTGCTGATGTGCTGATGTATTTGTGTGTGGCACCATCCCTATGTACTATAGTCTTATTGCTACTCAGACACAGAATTGGCAATCAGAAGGAATGCTACTCCTTATAAAATATAAAGCATACTAATAATTGTCCTAAATTATGTAAATGGAGTATTGTGCAGTACTGGGTTCATTCTCCTACAATCCAATCACCAGCAGTTTCTTAATTCTTTATTGATTTAAAAGCATTGTTTTGAAATGTCATATTTTTTTATATTTCTTGTCAATAGGTACACTTGCATATAGAAAGATGCCTCGGTGTACTCATGTTTTGCCACAGAGATTGTCAGGATTAATGGGAACATCTTGTGATAGGTAGCTCACCTGAACTGGTTAAGCCACTGTACTGATCACTAGTGAGACCTCATCTCGAGTATTGTATCTGGTTCTAGAGCATCTCCGGAAGGACATAGACAAAATAGAGACAGTCCAGAGAAGGGCAACTAAAATGGTGCAAGGACTGCACCAAAATCATATGAGCAAAGACTAGAGGACCTCAATATGCATTCCATGGAGGAGAGGAGAGAGAGAGGGGGGATATGATAGCGACATTCAAGCACATCAGGGGTATAAACAAAGTACAGGAGGGTAGCATCTTTCAGAAAAGGAGGTACACGAGAACAAGGGGGCACGATATGAGGCTAGATGGAGTATCTCAGGGACAACGTGAAAAAGTACTTTTTCACAGAAAGAGTAGTGGATGCTTGGAACAGCCTCCTTGCTAAGGTGGTGGGGCAAAAACAGTAGGGAAATTCAAGAATGCATGGGATAGCCATAACAGTACTCTAGCAATAGGGAAGAGAGGGTAAGCCGCACATTAACTAGGGTCTGAAGTAATGCATTAGGTAGGGATAAGGGGCAGAATAGGTGGGCCATATGGTCCTTATCCACCATCACCTTCTGTGTATCTGTGTAGGTAGACAATAATGGGTAACTAAAATATTAAACTATAAATATATCTAAATAAGTCCAGTTGGACTTTTATGTATGACTGGGTCCATTATCCTGCACTCTGATCATCAAGGGTTCCATATTTTATTAATTCAAAAGCAGTTTTTCAAAATAAGCTGCTTATTAGAAAACAATTATTTATTTATTACAATTGGTGCAAGTGCATGCAGGCATGATCTTTCAGTAGACCAGTGTTTTGCTACAGATATCATAGGGGTTAACATAAGCATCTGATGATAGGTAACCCACTCTGACAGTGTTGACAACATTGGGTAGCTAAGTCCTTTAGCGGGATCTGTTCACATAAAAGAAATAGGTTGTGACAGCAGCATTTAAGTGAACAGTAATAAGTGACTTGTTTTAAATTGTATGTGTCAACATGAACACAACATGAGAGATATTGGTTCAATAGGCCTCTGCAACCAGAGTAGTGTTATGCTTGTGCAACTGTGATAATTGTTTGGTCATTCACACTCTTTTCCATGGGGAATTACCACCCAGTAGGGATACTGAAGGTAAAGAACCCTCAAAGAGGGTTCCATTCCTAGAAGTGCCACAGGAATGATTCCCTTGGCTAAAGGTACCTGAGGAAACAGCTTGCCAAGGAAAGAGGCATGTTGCTGGAGGAGGAGGATAGGATGGTGGGGTAAAGAAAAAGTGCTTCAGAAGGAGGCTGGGAGGAACTGCTTATAGAGCTCAGGAATGGGGTATGACTGGTTGCTCACCCCATTGAACTATAGGCATAGCTTTTCAATTCAGTGGACCTATGCAGCCAGAGCAGTGCTTGTGTAACTGTGATAACTGTTTGGACATTTGCACTCTCTATTCCATGGGGAATTATTACCCTGTAGGGGTACTGAAGGCAAGGAACCCTTGAAGAGAGTTACGCCCCTAGAGATGTTGTGGGAAAGATTCCCTTGGCTAAAGGTACATTAGGAAAGACCCCCCAAAAAGTACACAAAACAATAAATGTTGATTACAAGGTAGAAAAGCAGACTGACAGCAATGAGACAGCTTGATGAAATAAAAATGAGGTGTACAGGTTGTCAGGATTTCACTGATAAAATGGATTGGACTGATGACATTAGGGGCTTCCTAAGTAGAGAGGGAATGGCGAGTTTGGCCAAAATCCATCTCCATCCAAGAGCAGAAACCTACTAAAGAAAACTAGGGAATATACATAAACAACTAACATATTATGACCTTTGGCATGGAGGAGAGGAAAACACTCTTAAAAGGAAGAATCCTCTGGGATCCAAGGCCTGGGTCACCTTCCCTCCTGGCTAGAGGTAGTTTATTTAGTGATGGCTCTGCTGCAATTTCGAAACCCAATCAAGGGGTGAAATATTTCAATTTGGTGGAAAGCTCTCATGATCCCTCTAATAGGAGTGCCATGAAAGATTGCAAGAGACCTCTGCAACAACAGGAACTCTGAAGCACAGTAGACCCCCAAGGAGGGAGGAGGAGAGTGACAACTGCTGAGGCAGTCAGTTGGCCTACCGACCAAAAAAAAACTGGGTAAACTAGAGGCAATCATAGGGAGAATAGCTTTCAAAGGTGCCAAGGTGATGCATAGTTAAAGGAGCACTCTTGGGCTATAAGAGCTCCACTCCTCACAGCTGAAATCTTAAATTCTGCATCAAGAGGTGCACCATACAACTCCAGGCTAAAGTTCTGCCTGGAGCAAGGACATTCCCACTATGGCCCAGATGAGAAGAACCCTGCCCCTCGAGGTTTACAAGCACAAGATATGGGCTTTGTGAGTGCAGAGCGAGACTGTCAGCTTACAGGGTGAGCCCTGAGCCAGAAAAGGTAATGGACATGGTTGTCATGCCTCCAATTTATGAATGAGAGAGTGAATCAACTATAAGTACTAGACTGGTGGAAGCAGGGAAAAGCCAGCAGCCATAGATTAGGTAGCAGTTTATTGTTGACTAGGCCAGGCAAAGCCAGCAGCTATATATATTGATGAGGATGCCAGCCTTGAAAGGTTGTAAGTCAACTCTGCAACCATGATATTGAATGGTTGAGAGCAAACTCTGCAACCATGATAACTACCAAGGCAGTGCCTGGGTGAGTAGAAGGCTACAATTCAGAAGAATTCCAGAACTATTGATGGTGACATAGAAGGTAAGTGTTCAGGCAGTGAGAGGCTGTGATACCTGTGATTGACTCACTGAGGTTTAGCTGACCTAGAAGATATGTAGCAGGATTTGCAACAACATTTGCAACAGCAAAAAAATGTGCAGCAGTATAGGTAAACATGATGCATCACATATGAAGTAAGCTTAATTACATATGTGCTTGGTCAACCAGTTGCATAAAGGAGCAAATCAAAGTTTACTAAAAGCATTTGATGCTATGGTTTCAGCATTAATAGTGAATTGATATGATTGGCATGAATATCGTAAATGACATTAAGGCAGATACAGGTTGTTCAAGTAAGGAGCATGCAGCACAGTAAGGGAATGCAATGAACATCTAAAGGCCATGCAGGCTGCGAAGTCAATGATTTATGCATGGATAACTGAAAGCCATGTAGGCAAGGAAGCAGGGCAACATTGTATAGCTTACATAAAGCATACTTCTGCTTCTCAGAGCCACAATGCCCCACTGTGACATCACAGTCCCCTGCCATGGGAATAACAGGAAGCCACAAGCTGAGCACCATGAGACCAAACAGCAACTGTAATGTTAGTAGGGTAGGAATCCCCAAAAGAGGCGCCTTTACTGGCTAGGTCCTAGTGAAGGACAAAGCCATAGAATAGAAAGCTATCAGATTAATGTGAGCAGGGGAAGCAAATTAATGACTGAAAGATACAAAATAGTTACATTCAGAAACAAAATGCTAAAATGCCTGCAGCAGGAGGCTGAGACCAGGCAGCTAAAGTAATAGCTGAATATTTCAGTATAGCAATGTAGCAGCCAGGCCTGGCTGAGCAAGCACTGAATAAATTGAGCAGAGCACACTGAATTCCAATACTAAATGAATTGAGCTAGCACTGAGTGAAGTAACAGCAAAGCTGTTGAACACACACAGCACAAATGGAGTGGCAGGGTGAAGCCAGGACCAAGTGCAAATAATTAAAGTGGAAAGCACAAAAGACAGCAGGCAGAAAAGCAGAAGTGGGAGTTGAAACACACACTAATAATGCACTTGACTGTGGACTTGCAAAATCTGGTGATTAAATGGAGTGTGAGAGCACAGGCAGAGGGCAGCTTAAGGTGAAGAAACAACAATATGTAACCTGAAGCACAAACAAACAATGTATATACAGGGTGCTAGAAAACTAGAAAGCCCAAAGTAAACACAAGGACAGGAGCTGGAAAAAAAACAAGGACACAAGGAAGCACCTAGCAGCCAGAGGCAATGCAATACAAACCAAAAGCAGGTGAACCAAAAAAAAAGAAATCCAGCACAGACCAAGAAGTGCCCAAAGCACAGCAATGTGGGGCAGGGGACAAAGCCCCAGCAGGCCCCAAGGGAGAAAACTGATTGACAGAGCCTCCGGCAGTCAAAGAAAAAGTGCTTCAGAAGGAGACTGGAAGGAACTGCTTATATAGCTCAGTAAGGGTGTATGTCTGGTTGCCCACCCCATTGAACTACAGACATACCTTTCTACTGCTCTTAAAAAGCTGAATGTTGACCAATAACACTTGCATGATTTTGCTATCTTTCAAACATTCCGTTATATTGTTGTTATTTTTCCGCCATTAATGTGCTTTGGATACAATTCTCCACACACTGAAGAGATGACTACAATTATTTCTGTCTTGTTTTATGGAGTTTTATCACTTTTTGAATGATGGCTGTTTACTATTGTTTGTACTTTGTACATGTCAATAGAGAAAGGGAAAAGTAAGGGAAAGAGAAAGCGTCACTAGGCACCAGAGAAATGGCATTTAAATGCTCACAAAAAAGGACTGCCCCAAATGAAAAAGGATTCCTTTTTCATGTCATATAGCTGGAAAGCAAGTCATGAACAAGCATTTGTCAATGCCGAATGTTGTCTTGCTGGCATTGGCATTGGTAGTGCAGGAGTTGGAGAGATGCATAATAGGCATGGCAGTGAAGTTTTGAACTAATGCCAACCCACCCCCACCCTGCAGAGACTGACAGGCATTTGGGTGTCCCTTTGGGTGTTTGGTAGTGCAGTGCAGGAAAACATTTTTTTTTTTTTATTTATTTAAACAGCAGTTTGGAAAACCTTTGAGCCATAGGCTCATTTACAAAGGTACCTTGTCACAGTAAGACAAACAAAAATACACAGTATAACAGTACAACACATAAGTATAACAGTAACTTAAGACATAGATACAAACAAGCTGGTACAGGTAGGATTGATGCAAACAATACCAGAGTTATGTTGTCCTTAGCAGCTTAGTAATAAGCTTTGTCATAAGTATTGAGCACGGCTTTGACTAGTGGCAATTACAGCATCGGGTGTTAATAAGGTGGTTACGTAATGAAGTTTTGAAGCACGATATAGTTGGAGCTTCGGAGATGGAGGGGGGCAGTGTGTTGAACCAGGAGGGGGCCCTAAAGTTGAAGGCTCTTTGGCCGTGAGAGGTCCTAGCTCTAGGGATAACAAGAGAGGTTTTCCCAGAGGTCTGAGTATGAACTAGTGGGACAGAGCGGCATATGGTGGTGGTCAATCCTGGTGGGGATAGCCCAAGGAGGGTCTTTTTTGTAAGGGTACAGGTCAGATATTTGAAGCACTCATCAAGATCAAGTACCAGTGCTTTAGCGTACAGTAGACAGGTGTGTGTCAGCCTAGGTGCTCCAGTAATTAACCTGCAGGCCTTATTCAGAGTAGTGCGAATTTTCTGGAGTGCGGTCTGATCAGCAGCACCATACACTGGCAGTCCATAGTCCACTAGGGACAGGATAGAGGAGGTGACTGCGAGTTGAAGAGCCTCCGGGGGGAGGCAGTGTTTATACCGGTGTAAGATGCCCAATCGGATATTAGTGGCAGTGGCTAGGGCAGCGATGTGTCCATGGAAGGAGAGGGAGGGGTCAAAATGGATCCCTAGGTATTTATAGGAGCAAACTTGTTCGAGTGGGAAAGAGGACCCAGAGTGAATGAGGAGTCTGAAGTTGCAGGACTTGTTTTGGGGATGAGTGAAGAACATGGTTTTTGTTTTTTTAAGATTTATCACCAATCTATGTTCCTTGAACCAGCCCTCAGCTTCAGTGAAGGACTTCTGCAGCGAGTCCTGGAGGGCAATAGGGTTACGGCTTGAGGCAAAGATGACTGCATCATCAGCGTACAATAGAATGTTCCCGAGCAAGAGCGTGGAAGGGTGTTAAGGTAAAGGGAGAATAGTAAGGGGCCCAGAATGGAGCCCTGGGGAAACCCAGAAAAGATGGGACAGATGTCTGAGTAGGTCCCATTAATTTTTACACTCTGTGAGCGGTCAGATAGATAACTGGTGCACCAGGAGATAGGCCCAGCAGCAAAACCAGAGAGACTAAGAGCATCAAGAAGGAGGGGTGGGAGACAGTGTCGAAAGCTGAGAGGTCAATGAAGACAGCACCAGCCAGAGAACCAGTGTCTAAGGAGGAGGGAGAAAGTTGGAGAACTCTAGGAGGGCTGTGTTGGTACTGTGGCCCACTCTGGAAGCCATGCTGCTCAGGACAAAGGACATTGTAGGTGGAGAGGTAGTCTGAGATTTGAGAGGCCACCACTTTTCCAAGGCCTTGGAGAGAGGAGAGAATGGAGATTGGTCGATAGTTTCCAGCCACAGTCCTATCACCACCTTTAAAGATAGGGGTGACAGTGGTGACTTTCAGGCAGTTGGAACCTTTCCCAGCCAAAGAGAGTGGTTGATGAGGCATGTGATTGGGGTAAGGACTGTGTCTAAGACCAGCCGACACGGATCCAGGGTGTCACTGCCTGTACTATTACTCTTGAGAGCAGTGACAGGTGCAGCCTAAGTTCTTGGGCAGAAACACGGCGGAGGAGAAAATAAGGGCGAGAAATATTTCCGGCAAGTGCTGGGGGAGGAGGGTCAAAAAAATTTGTAGGGAGGATAGGGCTAAGGTCAGTGAATGAGGTGTTGGGGTGGTTGGCTATGAGTGCTGGGTCTGAGGAGATCACACCATTAATGTTGATCTGGGTGGGTGGGGGGAGTGTGCAGTCCCTTTTAACTGTTTAATGTTATCCCAGAAGGTTCTGGGGTTCCCCCATGAGGCCGTGAGTGAGGACCGATAGTGCTCAGACTTGGCCTTTCTGATGGCCTGAGTGCACTTGTTTGAGGCGGCAGCATATAACCGCCTGTCATTGGGCCGCCAGTCTCAATGGCACGTGTGCCATAGGTTGTCCCTATGTTTGAGCTGGTGGATCAAAGCTGGGTTACCAGGGGCATTCTGCCTTTTAGAATGGCAGGGTCAACATTGGGGCAAAAGATATCACAGCATTATTAAAAGTTTGGGTAAAGAAGGAGAGAGCTGTGTCGATGTCAGGAGTTGCCTGTATAGGAGACCAGTCAATTTGGGACAGAAGTTCCTTAAGTTTTATCAGTCCACCAGGTATTAGACGCCAGCATGTGGACTGTGCTATGGGTTTGGGACTGAGGATGACCAGTGGACTAGAATGGGGAGTGATCACTGAGAGAGTCTGGGAGGACTTGTACATTGGGGATCCGATTAGGGCGGTTGGTAAGTACCACATCAAGCAGGGTACTGGAGCCTCTCTTGGGGTTAGTCCTGGTAGGGTGGTAACTAGTTGCGTTAGGTCTATTGCAGAAAAGGAGTCTTGGGTAGAGGAGGAGGAGGGGCTGAGCCAGTTGACATTTAAGTATTAATTAATGAACTGAACTTAGAATTTAAGGAGGGAAAAATGCTGACAAGAGGACATCCACTGCAATCAAGGGCTCAAAATTCGCAAGCAAGTTGAGGAAGTACTTTTATGCAGTGAGAGTGGTGAATGGGTGGAATGGGCTGCCAATTCAAGTCATTGGGCCTGATTCTAGAAGAGCTACACGTGGCGTAACAGCACTTGTGCCAAGTAGAATGACGCAAGTAACAACTTACGCCAGCAGTTGCGACATGCGCAATTCTACAATGCGGCCTGCAACATGTCACAGGCCACTTGTGCCTAAGATCAGTTATGCAGCAGTTATGCCATAAACCCCCTGCGACATGGCAATGGGGGTTTATGGCAGTAGTTGTGCCCTATTCTAGTAGGACAGCAGCAAAGTCCCCAATGTTGGGATTCTACAAGAACCCCCGCAGGAGAACCGGCAATGTAAGTTACACCAGCATTTAGCTGGTGTAACTGTGCATACATCCTCCAAGGATTCGGATGACCCACTGCACCCACTCCAGGATATTCTCCCCATGCCCTGAAAACCCACATTGGTGCCCCACAGGGCAGCCTACAACCCCCACAGCCCCTGATCCCCCATAGCAGATGTGCTCAGCTGAGCATCTCGCACCCCCAGTCCCCAGAACCCCCAAACTCTTAATGCCCTACAGAGAAGCCCACACACATCATGCCCCTGACCCCACAACACTTGCACCCCACAGGATGGCTGTGCCCCCCATCCATGCCCCAACCTGATATGTTACCACAACTGCATAATTAATAGAACTCTGATCCCTGGTAGTCCAGTGGCCCCCCACCCACCTGACCCAGCAGTGCCAGTCACTCCCCACCCATCCCCAGCCAGTGACTGTCATAGCCCACCTCTCACCTCCATGGCCAGCCACCAACTGTGCTCCTCCTGAGTGCTTACTGTATAGACTCACTCAGAAATGAATGTGTATTCATTCATTTCTGAGCACGATACAGTAAGCACTCAGAAGGAGCTCAGTCAGTGGCTGGCCATGAAGGTGAGAGGTCGGCTGTGACAGTCGCTGGCTGGGGATGAGTGGGGGTGACTGGCACTGCTGAGTGGGGGGCCACTAGACTACCAGGTAAATCTGTATGGGATGTCAGCCATATGCCTGTACTGTACATAATGTACAATGCACTGGCCATGGTGCTCCAGATCTGGAAACTGTGGTGGCATGCCAGTGGGTAGGGGGCCTTTAAACCTGCGGGGCTCCAGCAGTGAACGGGCATGGGAGGCACTTGTGACTTGCGGACTTGCAGTTCCGGCTTGTGACTTTTTTACCAGGTGTGCCCTCTGTTTGGCATACCTGGCTGTATGTCGCAAGTCACAGGACTTACCCACGGGAACCCTGCCCCTTCTAGAAAAGGGCACAGGGTCAATGTCACAGCTGCATCTGGCAAAAGTCACGTTTGGCAGAGACTTGTGCCATGCTTCTAGAATTGGGCCCATTATAAGTAAGAAAAAGACACAGTTTAAGAAGATTTTAGATAAACATATATTAAAAGGAGGTAAATTGAAAATATTTCTAAAAACGCTTCATGGGAGCAAATGTGGGCATATTGCTTCTAGTGCCTAACAACTCTTAGTATGAACCTCTTAGTATTTATATGCATACGTATCTCCCATATTTTTTCCGTGTATAGTGTGTGTACATTCATTTGCCTATTTGTGTAAGGCAATATAAGCCTATAAAATGGTTAGCCATAATAATTTAGTAGGTTTTTCATCATCTGCCAATATATGTATATACCTAACCTTCTAAAGGGGTAATATTTTTCCAGGAAAATCAACCATTAAGAACAATTTTATGATCCATGATAGCTGCAAAGTTTTGCAAGCTCATCTCATAAATTATGTGATTTCTTAGCACAATTCCATGTTCAACAGCTACATGATGTCCCCTCATATAGTGTACAAAAAAAACCCTCATACTAGTATTTGATATCAAACAGCTAAAAAATGTTTACTATACATAAACAGTATATTTATTGGACATGCAGCCCAGTTGATTTCTATAGTACTAGAAGAGTCAACAATTGTCATATGTGTGTGTTGGGGGGCAGGAGAAGAATTTCAGATTAATGGCTTTCTTAATTACAGCACGTAAGTTTAAGTGAATAATTTGTTGTAAGAATTCATCATTTAAAATAAAATTGTACAAAATGATATGGAAGCAGATCAAGTAACAGAAACCATGAATAATAGAGGAACAAACTGTTTTAGGGGGGAGTGTACCGTTGCAATGCCACTTGACATAATCCCAGCATACCTCTAGCTCTTAAGACATCTACAGTCTATCATGTCTGCATCCAAAACCCATTCAAGTGACTGCATGATTCTGTGGGATTCCCCTGCAGCAGCTTGTGGGAACCTAAGGACTCAAACCACAAGCATTGGGGTGAATGACTGCACTGAGCCATTGCTCTTGTTAAAGCAGTTTTGTTCAGTATTTGTCTTCTACTCATTACAGCTAACAGGCTTGTTCCCTGTTTTCAACACATCACTTGTTTGAATGTCTTTTTTACTTGTTTGTTTCTTGTTTGCTTGTGAGATATTAACCACCATGATGAGAGAAGAAGAGAAGATCATGTGAACTGGTGCTTATAACGAAGGTAACAGTCGTGGCAATCTAAATGCAAGGGTGATAGAAATCAAAGTGGTTATAAGGATGCAATGTATCAAGAAAATAAATAAATAAAACATATTCTTTAAAAATTCATTTCTTAGGACAGAATCTTTATATATTTATTATTGAGTGTTTGATAACAGTGCAACGGGAAACAAGTCTCTGCGCAGCAAATCACTTTTGTGGTTCTCTGTCTGCAGATACCTTAGTGTACCTAAACAATAAACGTACATGTGAGATGCCAGGTCTGTCTTTAGCAGTGTTTTTTATTCCTTGTAACACTGGAGGTATGATATATATTTTACAAGCATAAAAGGCACTCCACTACCATAAATTATACTAATGGGGTGCACCAGTGGTAAAGAACAAAGAAAACCATAGTAGAACAGTGCACCTACCTCTACTGTTACTCCATATGCACTCTGTGTAATATCTATAAAATACATCAACACACTAAGCCACAGAAAAACACATTACATACATGTTATTCTCTTTCACATTGTGGCATACAACCCCCTTTTTGCCTCTTTTCCCTTAATATCCACTTCCTCCCCATGAGTAAATATGAAACTGAAGATGTACATTTTTTAATTTTAGTTTATACACACTTTGTAATTGATAAAAAGTGAATTTGGCTTTTAAAGTGGTTACTGCATGAAATACCTTTTGTATGTGATTGCTCCATTTTGTCATATTGTATTCTGAGTGTGTCATTGCATGAATTTATGTCTATTGGGGTGCTATCCATTAATGAATTGGAAAATTGTTGCTCAATTATTTGTTTTAAAAAAATAACAATACAGTTCCCTCTAGTATAACTGACTGTGTTTGGCACTGGTGGGAAATTTAAAATCAACTAATAGGGTTTCTGGCATATTCAGAAAGTTAATTTATGTTCAGAACACAATAAAAAACGATTCCGTGTGTTAACATCTCCTGCAAAATAAAGCCTCACAAAACATTGCAGGCAGCATATTGCGGTCAATAAGACTGCAGGTAAATATCATCCCGGGCAACAATACCACATGTTATCAGCCTGCGCTGTGCTGCCAACCCCCACGGGGTCCAATTGGGGATGGAGGTGGGGCAATGGCAGCAGACATGGTGTGGCACCCAGTCGGCATGGCACCACGACATATGAAAAGGGAGTACAGTGCCACACCAACTGGCAGAGAACAGCCACAATGCCACCCTTCTGCCACACCAACAACTGCTGAAGGCCAACACCTGGGAGTCAAACAGGGGTCTGGCACTGACGGGACTCCACAGGGTACACTGTAGCCACAGATCCCAGTGCCTGCACCCCATGAATGGATGTGCCTCCAGAGCACCACTCTGCACTGCCCTGTGAGTCCCAGGAATGTAGACCCACCCACAGCCCCTGAACCTGCCCAACAGACAGCCTGCCTACTATGGCCACAGACAATGCTATCCATGCTCCTGGTACCACTACCTCATGTGCAGCTAGTCAGCTGTCCTTCCACCTGCTCCCTGTCTGCCCAGTTATGTCCTGCAATGGTCTATCCTCACTTTATTTTGTTCTGCGGTATCATGACCGCAATGTTATGTGCAGCAATTGTATTGGTAGCGATGTTAATGCGCGGAGCCTAAAAAACAAAGTAGTCTCCTTATTTTTGAGAAAAGAGGAGTTGGATTTTATGAAGATAAAGAGAATCCCAAGCCTGCAAGGATGTGCAGGTATTTATTTTGGAAAGATCTAATTGGAAGATAATTCAGATTTGATTAATTCATGAAGCATGGATGACGTGAAAGCGATAATTCGGGAACATGGAGAGAATGTGTAAATTGCAGTTTGGAGGGTTGTTTACTTTACCAAACTAGTTCCCATATGTCCTGAAAAGAGTACACAAATTTTCTGCACCCCCACCAAGAAGATCTCTATAATTCGCTGACAGCTGGATGCAGTTTGTTGTTGAATTCATTATTATAAAATTAAAATGAATCAGGAAGGACAGATCTGTCACATTAAATTTGAAAACACACAAACATATTGAAAAAACTGGAACACACTTGGTCCCTGAATCCAGCAATGTAAGATATAAAATGTGCAAGGAAAATCAAAATGCAGTTTTTGTATCAGTGTGTGTGTGTGTATGTGTGTGTGCATGCGTGCCTGCATGCATGTGCATGTGTGTGTGCGTTGCGTGTGTGTGTGTGTGTGTGTTTGTGTTTATAACCTTATATTTTCGGGGAGTGGGTTCTCATAGTCTCATAATCCACTAAACATTGTATTAATCCACACTGTGGAGTTCTTAAAACAAAACCCGATACTGAAGTATGTGTGACTTTTTTATTTCTTTATTTTATTTATTTAGTTTTTGTTGACCGGGTAAGTGCACTAGACAAATCCTGCCTATTTTCATGCACAACCCGGGGGAAGGGGATACAGATGAATGCCAACTGATCCTGAACCAGATTAAGCTGTTTTAGCAGTCTACAGAAAGTTTGACACTCCTTTAACCTTTTATTTTAATATTTTTGTACAATGTTGGTTGCAAACACTTGTTTACAGGCATCCACATTTTAGTTTGGTCAATTATTTAGTTATTAAGTTAAAAAAATAACAATACCATTCTGTTTAGTATAACTGACAGTATTCAGGATTAGTGGGAAATTTAAGATCAGTTAATAGAGGTTCTGGCATATCCGATAAATTAATTCATCTTTGGAGCACACAATAAAAAAAAAAAAGTACTCTCCTTATTTTTGAGAAAAGAGGCATTTGATTTTATGGAGATAAAGAGAGACCCAAGCTTGCAAGGGTGTGCATGTATTTATTTTGGAATGATCTAACTGGATATTAATCAGATTTGATTAATTAATGAAGCATGGATGGTGCAAAAAGCATTAATTTGGGGACTTGGAAGGTATGTGCAGATTGCAGTTTGGAGGGTTGTCTGCTTTATCAAACTAGTCTGCAGTGTCCTGAAAAGAGCATTAGAATTTTCGGCACTCCCTTGTCCAGCTGAAATGTTTTCCAAGAGCATACTATTACCAGAGACAGCAATCAGAATAAGATGTGACAAATGGAGAAAGATTTTCCCTTCACAAAAAATAATTTTTTTATCATGACTCAAATAACAAAAAAAGATTCATTTTTATGTCACACGGTCACAAAACAGGATTTAAAATGTAAGAACAGATATATTCAGAGGACATTTTTTCAATATTTAAGTGCAGAGTCCACCTAGCAGGGTCCCAATGAGATGCATACAGTAGATGTGTTGGGTTCTCTCCAGGATGTCATTTTTGTGGCTTTTGGCAAATTTTTTTTTAATGGAAACAAGATGGCGTCATACAAAAAAGGAATATTCCAATACAAAACAGGATTCCTTTTTCGTTTCTTACAGCTAACCTGAAGTGCTTACTGAGCATGCTCAGAACTTAATTTTTCAAAATTTAAAATTTAAATAACTTTGAAATGGATTAATATTTTTACACCGAACAAGCATAAGGCACATCTGTGGCCAGACTCTTTCTACCCTGCAAATTTCAGACCAAGATTCCAGACAGTCTCGGCTGTAGGGAAGTTCAAAGAAAAAAAACAGCATAATCAATAAGCGAAAAATCACTTTTTCACCTCTATGGACTTGGACACCTCACATCTGACCAGAGCACAACTTGGTACATCCAGAGGTGTACTCTAGGTGACAATGCATGCAAATTGTCATGCAAATCCATTGAATAGTTGCAAAGTTAGTAAAATGAAACAATTGTGGTTTAACATTGAAATGCCTAATCAACCCTAAATATAGGGGTGCGACTGCACCTCAATAATGCACACAGATATATATATATATATATATACACACACACATACAGTGTGTGTGTGTGTATGTATGTGTGTATATATATATATATATATATATATATATATATATATATAAATATAGTATATATGCAGGGCCCTATTCACAAAAGGTGCAGATGGGATACGCGCTGCGTAACTCCAGTGCATAGCCCACCTGCACCTGGCAGTGCACACTGCACCCCCTCGAACTATTCATGTCCCCACTATGCCCCCCCCCACATGGCTGGCAGACCAGCTGAACATGCAGCTCTATGTGGGGGTAGGCCAGGAGTACATAAAGGCATGGATGCCTTGCACAGGGCAGGCAATGGCTATGCCTTCCAAAAGGCACATGTAGGTGGTACGTGCCCCCCCCCCGGGACATTGCTGCTGGTCATGGTGAGGATGGTGGGGGTCAACGGATCCCTCACTGTGGCTGCCCCTGTCATTGGGGCATACTGAGAGAGCTGATGGACTGTCATCTGGAGATTCACCACCCCTAGGTGCTGTGGGTGCATTTGCACCTGTACACATCATGGTGCCCAGTGGGTGCAAGGCATCCAGTCAAGGTCTCAGGATGGGCAGGGCCGCATAAGGGAGCCAGATGGGGACTGGTGTTTGTGAATGCATTCACTGTGTGGATCTCCCTCAGGTGTGGAGCTGCATGGGAGATACATGCCTTTTGCACATACCCTCTCCTGGTTTTTTAATGAATAGGGCCTACAGTGTGAGAGAGAGAGAGAGAGAGAGAGAGAGATGGAGAGGGAGAGCATTATTTTCTAAGTGCTATTGCTATAACAAAACAAATTCAAAAATGGGGGTTGGCTTTACTGAGGTCTGTGAGTGCAGGGTTCACTCAGTGTTTCTACCTTAGACAGCCTAATCATTGTCCAAGGCAGTGCTTCCTCTAAACCTGTGTGTGCAAGGCAAAGTTATCATTTTTACTTATGGTAGCCGAATTCCTTTCTTGGGTAGGGCTTCATCAGTGTTGTTGTGTACAGGCTGAGCTTGGTGTTTTTACTGACAGTAGTCTAATCCCTATTAAGGTTAGGCCTTCATGAAGGTCAGTATATGCAGCGTGCACTTAGTGTTTTTACTGAAGGAAGCCTAATCCTTATTAGAGGTAGGATTCATCAACATCTGTATGTGCAGGGGGAATTTAGTGTTTTTACTGTGCATAGTCTAGTCCCTATTAGGGATATGGCCTCATCAAAGTCTGTGTGTGCAGGGTGATCTTAGTGTTTTAATGATAGTAGTCTAATCTCTATCCAGGGCAGTCTTTGTGTGTGTGTGTGTGTGTGTGTGTGTGTGTGTGTGTGTGTGTGTGTGTGTGTGTGTGTGTGTGCAGGTGTGTGTGTGTGTGTGTGCAGGGTGAGCTTCGTGTTTTTACTGAGGGTAGCCTAATCCCTACTTGGGGGTATGGATTTATCAAGGTTGCATGTGCAGGGTGACAGTATTTTTAGTAAGAGTAACCATATCCCTATATGATTTGGCCTTCATTGAGCTCTGGGTATGCAGGGTGACATAAGTGTTTTTACTGAGAGTACCCTATAGTCTCTGTATGGGGCAGGGCTTTATTGAAGTTTTGTGTGCAGGCCGAGTTTAGTGTATTTACTAAGGGTAGCCAAATCCTTATCTTGAGTACAGCCCACCAGCAGAGCAAAAATTGAGACAAACAGGTGACAGACATTAAGGCACATTACACACCAACATGCGGGTGGTTCATTATTGGGGAATGGGTTGGGTGCAGTGGCTGTGGGGCAGTCATAACCTGGAGGGTGCTCTAGCTAGACAGTGCCACAACTGTATGAAGGTTCAGGAGTTGGGAGTTCAATTGAGGCTGCAAGGACAAAAATCTGATTTAGTTTATTTGTTAACCTGGTGGGTCCATGATCAAAAACTACTCATTTTCAAGAATGACCAGGCTAGACAGTGCACAAAAGTAAAAACATGTACTGGGGGACCGGCACCAGCCTAACACTCTGGCAGTTAAAACTTGCTCTGACACACAGTATGCTTTCCTTTTCACTATATAGCTTGTTCCAAGTATTCAAAGCATAGAAAGGATTCACCAAAGAGATGCTTCATTCAAAAAGTGCTCCTTCTTTATTCACTTGTAATATAAAAACATTTTTTGGTCCAAAATCAAACTCCCCTCTACCTCACTTGTAGGATACTTCCTGGTATGCCACACCTGATGCGTTTCACACATGCATGCTTTTTGAAAGGTGTAGCTATTGTTCTCTTTTTTTAAGAGTAAATTATTGTAGTTTCCCCTTCCCCGTGATAAAACAGGTTTTTCAATCCCTAAATATGTCCTGTAAATAGATGGTCACTTCTTTTTTTTGAACACATGCATTGTCAAGGCATTAGTCAAAATCTCACTCTCAGTAGCCCTCCCATGTTCTCCAACTCTAGTTTTGAAGGCCCTTTTGGTCTTCCCTATGTAAAATTGTCAACATTTACAGTTAGCTAGATAAATGAGGCCACAAGCACTGCACGTTATAAAACCTCTTACAGGGGTGTTTCTACCATTCACAGGATTGCTATATGCTGTAGTAGTGCATACTTGAGGACAATGCTTGCAATTTCCAATTTTGTTATAACTGCTTTCTCTTTCCAGCAGCCACATTCTGGGGTTTCCTTGCAATGGCTGTAAAGAATGTACAGCCATATCTAGTATGCTTTTACCTTTTCTGTAGACTATTCGTGCCCCCCACACATCTTTCAGTCCTGGATCTTGCTGGATAATGTGCCAATGTCTCTTGACTATCTCTGCAATTTGTCTAGACTGGGGGTTATAGGTGCTCATGAAGGTCATTTGTGGGTCCAACCTGTTAGTATTTACTTTCTCTTTTTAACAAATTGACACTGGGTGGTTCATCTATAGTCTGTCTTGCCTCACTAAGCAAACTAGTGGCATAGCGACTTTCTTTCAACCTCTCTGTAATTTCGTTATCCCTTTCCTGATATAAAGCATTGCTGCAACAATTCCTTTTAGTCCTAATGTATTGTTCCTTAGGTATTGCCTTTATGACATGTTAAGGATGGTTATTGCTCACTAAAAGAAGGGTGTTACAGTCCATGGGCTTACGATATAAATCTGTAGTGAGTCCACTTGCTCCATCTTTTTTAATGATTAGGTCAAGGAAATTATTCTGACTTTTACTAAAAGCAACACTGAACCCAAGGTTAGAGTTACTGGTGTCAGGATATTTAATGAATCTGAATAATTTCTCTTCACTTCCATTCTAGATCACCAGTACATCGTCAATAAATCTCCTCCACATATCAATACTGTGGAGGAATGGATTATTGTCATCATGTACAATTTTGATTTCCCACCTTGCCATATAAAGGTTTGTGAAGTTTGGGGGGGGGCATGCCCCCATGGCTGTTCCCTTCTTCTGTAAATAAAAATCTTTACCAAAAAAGAAAGTATTGCATTTTAGTACAAATTCAGAAAGCTATACTAATTCTTAATTGGGGGAGGGGGCAGTGTGGTTCTAATGTTAAGATAATATTCCAATGCCTCCAGTCCCTCTATGTGGGATATTAGTATACAGTGTTGTCACATCCAATGTTATTAGATAGCTGTTGCTCCCAATTTCAATGTCCTCCAGCACTCTCAAAATATCCCTGTGTCCTTGATATAAAAGGACACTGTCTTAACCAAACTAGCTATATGGTAATCTACAAATTTAGCACTTGGCTCTGTTAGAGAATTATTATCAGAAACTATGGGTCTCCCTGGAGGATCCACAATATTCTTCTGTATTTTCGGAAGACAATAAAAGATGGCTTGGGCAGGGAGTTCAGCAGTTAGATAGTCTATAAAATTTGCTGGCAACCAATTTCTATCTCTTACCAAGCTTAAATAGCTATCTATAACCTTCTTGTATTCCTGTGTTGTATCACCCTTAAGTTTTACATTAAACATACTGTTGCTAAGCTGTCTTAGTACTTCTTTCTCATACTTCTCAGTACTCATAACAATAATAGCCCCCCCCCCCGTCCGCCTGTTTAATAGTAATGCTGTGGTTCTCTCCAATTCCCTTCAAGGAACACTCACAAGATACACTGAGAATGGAGTCAGGTGAGACTGAACAATATGATTGTAGTAACAACTTTAAACCACAGTCTATGTTTTGTCCCCCCATGCCACCTGCATTGCTAGTTTTTATGGCTGTGGGCAGAGCCCACAGCCATTTTGGGATTGATCGTAGCAAACAAAAAAGGCCAGTCATGGAACCTTCCCTTGGACCTTTGGAA
Source organism: Neoceratodus forsteri (assembly GCA_016271365.2). Lineage (NCBI taxonomy): Eukaryota > Metazoa > Chordata > Ceratodontiformes > Ceratodontidae > Neoceratodus > Neoceratodus forsteri. Next base: position 1,374,160,491 of record CM057456.1, read on the forward strand.
GTATCCTTCTGAAAGTCCAATGGAGTTTGAAACACTCCGCCATGATCAGCCACTACAGAATAACAGCTGCACTATTTTGGCTATTATTTCTGTATTCGGGGGCAAGAACTGTGCATGTGTGACTTGCGCGCATGCATAGTTCCACTGGCACCACCATTCACCATAACTACGTATGTACGAGTGCCATGCATGTGCAGTTGCATTGCTACCACCATCTTTTGGATGTTACTCCTCCTGCACACTCCCACTGCTGCTGTCCTCCCTGGTCCCTCAGGTCCCCATCCCCGCACCAACATTGGGGTGCCCAAGCCCTGTGTCAGCATTTTGTGCCCCCAACTCATGTGGCACACTGGGAGCCCACCCTAGTGTGTGCAAATGTATGTTTTTTTTCTTGTAAATAAAGAAAACCATCCCCAGACGTGTTTTTTTATCTGTAAAAAAGGAAAAAGTCCCTCGTCATCGTCCCAGTCCCCCTCTCCACCCTCCTACTGAGCACCAACCTCCTCTTACTTCCTCTTATCCTCCCTTTACCCCAAACTTACCTCTAGAGGTCAGTGCTGTCATCTTCTCTGGACCAGGACATGTCTGCACTCTTCAAAGCCGAACTGAAAAATCAAAGGTAAGCATGCTATAATGGCTGTCAATGGGTTTTTCAACTTATGTTGATAAATCAGCCATTCTTTGGAATTTTAGCCCTAAATTTTCAACATGGGGTTCTTGGGACCCCACCTCATGAACACTGTCACTGTCATTTCGTTACTTGATTCCAAAAGGTGATTTTGTGGTTGCTGCATGGAATCACCTTTTTGGACCGATTAGCCAAATGACAGTACCACTGTTCTAGAGGTTGGGGTCCCCAAAAGCCCATGTTGCAAATTTGGTGAAAAAATTACAAAAAATGACTGCGTTACAAGTGTGCATTGCGCAGTTTCTATGCATGCTCCTAACTTCACCAATTTTTAATATTTTTCACTCTAGATTTTTAACATTGCCATTTTGGACACCTCCTTATTAATAGTACAGTTGTCATAGTTCACATTCTGCTCAAATCATATTTTCGCACCTGTGACACAGAATTGCACAGTGGCTCTGCAAAATCACCTTTTGGAATAAGTGAACAAAATGACACTGGCACTCTTCATGAGGTGGGTTCCCAAAAAGGCCATATTGAAAATTTGGTGCAACACCTCCAATAAATGGCCACGTTACACCCAGGTGTTCAACATTTTCTAGGCACACGTGTAATGTTGATCATTTGACAACTCGTCACAGCTGTATTAGCTCTGGCTAGACCTTGTCTGAAAAGCTGTGAGAATGACTTTGAGAAACTGCCCAAAGTAAAGAACAATGGGTTATTCCATAATTTCAGTAAATTAGAGGAAGAAGCCTTGAAGGGACTTGAAGAGAACTACAGCATTACTATTAAACGGGTGGAGAAAGGGGGAAGGGGCTACTGTTGTTATGAATACTTAGAGATATGAGCATGAAGTGCTAAGACAGCTTAGCGACAGTATGTTTTATGTAAAACTTAAGGGTGACACAGCACAGGAATATAAGAAGGTTATAGATAGCTATTTAAGCTTGGTAAGAGACATAAATTGGTTGCCAGAAATGTTATTGACTATCTAACTGTTGAAATTTCCATCTGAGCTACCTTTTATTGTCTCCTGAAAATACACAAGAATATGGTGGATCCTAAAGGGAGACCTATAGTTTCTGATAATAATTCTCTAACAGAGCCATTTGCTAAATTTGTAGATTACCATATGGCTGGTTTGAATAAGACAGTGCCCTCTTATATCAAGGACATGTGGGATATTTTGAGAGTGCTGGAGGATATTGAAATTGGGAGTAACAGCTATCTAGTAACATTGGATGGGGCAACACTGTATACCAATATGCCCCATAAAGAGGGACTAGAGGCATTAGAATATGATCTTAATAACAGAAACACACTGGACCCCCAGTAATCCACACACATACTGAAGAATTAGTACAGTTATCTGAATTTGTACTAAAGTGCAATACTTTCTTTTTTGGTAAAGATTTTTATTTGCAGAAGAAGGGGACAGCTATGAGGGCAGGTTTTGCCCCCAACTTCACAAACCTTTATATATTGCAAGGTGGGAAAGAAAAGTTTTACATGATGTCAATAATCCATTCCTCCATAGTACTGATCTGTGAAGAGATTTATTGATGATGTATTGGTGATCTGGAAGGGGAGTGAAGAGGAATTATACAGATTCATTCAGTACCTTGAAATCAGTAACCCCAGCCTTAGATTCAGTGTTGCTTTCAGTAAAAGTCTGAATTATTTCCTAGACCTAATCATTAAAAAAGATGGAGCAGGTGAACTCACTGCAGATTTATATTGTAAGCCCATAGACTGTAACACCCTTCTTTTAGCGAGCAGTAACCATCCTAAACATGTCATAAAGGCAATACCTAAGGGACAATACATTAGGACTAAAAGGAATTGTTCCAGCAATGTTTTACATCAGGAAAGGGCTAACAAACTTACAGAGAGACTGAAAGAAAGGGGCAATGCCACTAGTTTGCTTAGTGAGGCAAGAGAGACTGTAGATGAACTACCCAGCACCAATTTGTTACATGAGAAGGTCAATTGCAGCGATAGTCAAGAGTCATTGGCACACTGTCCAGCAAGATCCAGGACTGAAAGACTTGGGGGAGAGGCTCATGAATAGTCTACAGAAAAGGTAAAAGCATACAAGATATGGTTGTATATTCATTACAGCCATTGCCAGAAAACCCCAGAATGTAGCTACCGAAAAGAGAAAGCAGTTGTAACAAATGTGGAAACTGCAAGTTTTGTCCTAATGTATACAATACTAAAGCACATACAGTAGCAATCCTCTGAATGGTAGAAACATCCCTGTAAAAGGTTGTATAACGTGCAGTGCTTGTGGCCTCATTTATCTAGCTACCTGTAAATGTGGACAATTTTACATAGGGAAGACCAAAAGGGCCTTCAAAACTAGAATTGGAGAACATGAGAGGGTCATTGAGAATGAGGATTTGAATAATGCTTTGGCAATGCATGTGTTCAAAAAAGAAATAAAAGTGAGTATGTATTCACATATTTAGGGATTGAAAAACCTGTTTTATCATGGGGGGGAGGTGACTACAATAATTTACTCCTAAAAAGAGAATAATATTGGATTTTAGCATTCAAGGCCATGGAGGGTAAGGGTCTCAATGGTAGGATAGAAGTGAAACCTTTTTTGAAGAAATAATGTGTATATTGTCTAGTCATTGTGATTATTTTTTTGTGCAAGTTTAATCTATAGTGTTTTTAATTATTGTTTCTCTCTTTATCTTTTTCTATACAGAGTTGTACCAGCACGTTCTCTCCTGTACAAGTTTTACCAAACTTCATGCAATCTTTCTGACTCTTTTCCCATGATATTCTCAGGTTGGTTTTAAAACAAATCTCATGAACTGCTCTGTTATTTATTGTAATTTAACTAATGTCCACTAGAGTGCAATATCAAACTTTATATTAAGCTAGCTGCAATTTCTCTCTACAATTGTTTACAGGAGAATATAATGGGAGGGCTTTAAGCCTGAGGATCAATGGGCAGAGCAACAACGTCACTCCCCCATTGAGCTCAAATATGTCATCTTTCCTAGACGCCTTCAGGATTCGTTTTCATTTGCTGCCGCAGGCTCCATCGGCAGCCCCTTCTCCTTGTACCTTGCTCTTTCAGTCTTCCTCATTGCTGTACCTGTTCTTTTGTCCTGCCTCTGGCTGCTCCTGTTCCCATATCTCCTTACTTCATCTCCGAATTGCTGCTGCTCATGGCTGTTGATCTTTTCCCCTTGCCCATTCATTTCTTTGTCTCTCCCCCGCCCCCCCCTTTGCCCTCGGCATCCTACTATCTCTTGCTTGGGGTGGAATGCGTGTTTCATCTGCCTCCCGCTGCAATGGCCTGCCTTTTGGTTGTTTCATCTGCTTTCCTCATGCTATCCTGCGGCCACTGCTGTCTGATCTCCTCCCCAATCCCTGAATGGTGCTTCTGGGTGCGTCGTTATAGACCATGCCCCGCTTTCTGGAGTGTCTCCATTTCCCCTCTTGTTTCTCCCTGTGGGTTCGCTGTGCTTTGCCGTTGTTTTGGCCTGCCCCTTATCCGGGAAGGTATTTTCTGAGTTTTCCATCTGTCAGGAGTACATCATTGCTGGACTTTTCAGGACAGTTCTGACTTTAAGGAGCTAGATTACTGGTATGTACTTGGGAAGCCCTTGTGAGGATCGTACTGCTTGGGATATGGCCCTCTGTCTCCCCTGCCACCTCTGATTTTTCTGTCCTCTGAGTCCGATTCTGTGCTGGGTTTCTCAGTGGTCCCTCTCGCTCACTTTCTATTTCTGTGAATGATGCTTTCATTTTATTCCTGGCTCCTGATTGCCCTGCCATGGTGCTGCTCTGCTGAGATCTCGATCTGCAGTCCTCATCTCATTTTTCCTCTGCAACCTGTTGGCTCCTGTGCCTTTTATACTGTCCTGGCTACCTCTCAACCTCTCAGTATTGCTGCTCTTAGTGCCCCCCTTCACAACTCATGGTAAGTGGCCAGCACATGGAGCACTTCTTTTCCTGCACTACATGTCTAGGAATGGTGTGGACCCACTTGGTTTGTGATTAGGACTGTTTTTTCTTTCCTTGGTTCAATGATTTCTCTTTTTCTATGTCCAGAGGCAGCTCTAATCTTTTCAGGACATCAGTAGCCCTCTATGGATCTGGGGGTAACTATGCGGGTGTGACTTATAGCACTTTGCGACATTTCATTGCAGTTGATGGGTATGTTTCCGCTGGCACGTTTGTCTGTTTCCATGTGTGATATGACCTTTTATTGCCTCTGTATGGTACACTTGCAATGACGATTCAGTGTCCTCTTCCCTCACCATGCTCTCGTGGTTCCCTGCCATGTCTGCCTTTTGCACTTGCTCCATCTGGCCTGTTCTTCATATTTCTTTGGACATCCCTATCGTGGTTCCTTTGCTCCTGTGCCACCCTATCCATCTCACCCTACTGCTCCTCTGCTACACCTGTGCATTTCTCTTGGGGTTCCCCCATCCTACCATGAATCAGCTGCCTCAGTCTTGCCCGCATGCCAGCCTTTCTGGCCTCAAGCTCTAGTGGACTCCATCCAGCCTCATCTTACTCACCCTATTGCAGTTCTCATTCCATTCCTGCTACCACCTCATTCAGCTTGCCTTCCTGACATTATCCCCCTGTATAGGCTGGGTCCGATGTTACCCCATTGCCCTCCCTCCATCCTTTGTCCTTTCATATCTCACTTTCCTGTACCTGCCTCCATGGCTTCAAACCCTCTTTGTACCTCATTCATTTCCTAATTTACCTTCTTTTTCCTAGCATCTTTCTAGCACCAGCCATCATGGCTTCACGCTGCTCTTAGCTTCCCTACTTATCCTACATCAGTGCTACCTCCTCTCAATTCGATAACCATGCAACAGCTGGGTCAGCTGCTACCTGTTGCCCTCCCTACCACCGTTCCTCCTTTCATGCCTCGCTTTCCATTTCCCGCCTCCATGGCTTCCATCCATCTTTGTACCTTCCTATTTCCCTTTCTCGTCCTAGCTCCTTTTCTCACCCCTGCCAGCTCGGTTTACCTAGCACTGGATGTTTCCTTGGGCATGTTGATAGCACCTCATGTGCCAGTTCATTGATTTGTGACCCCCCCACTGCATGTATCGGGTTCCCATCATTGGTTGTCTGGGATTTTCTCCCCTCATAGTTTCGCCCTTCATCATCTGATTTGCTAGCATTTTACCTTGGCTTCCTCCCTCCGTACTGCAATGTCAGTCACCTCACTTCAACTCTATCTACATTCATGGCCATGCCTTCTCGTTCTTCACCTTTTGCTATGGGCTGGAACCTCATCCAATCGTTGCTCGGCTGGCTGCTGACCACCTTCGCTGAGGTTCCCGTTCTGGTTCATTCCCAATTTCTCCTCCCTCAGTCTTCTTGGATTTTGCTGATATCCTCCTGTGGTGATCACCATCATCTTAAGTTTGCATTGGGTTTGCATACCCTCTGGGTCCAGATGTGCCTTTTTTGGTCTCCAAGCCTACCTCCCTTTGGGGAGCCTCCTTCCTTGCTTCCGTGACCATTCCTACCATTGGATTTTTCCGTGCCAGTTATTGTGGATTCACTCCAATCATGGAAACCCTCCATCATCATTGACCCATGCTATCTTCCCACATGTATTGAATCCATTTCTCTGGTCATCATCCACTCATCTTTGCCTCATGGTTTATCCATTTCTATCGCTTACTTGAGCATTCCTATCGTTGACTCCTATCTACCTCATTATCTACAACTTCAGGGTCTCATCGTTCACATCAAGTTATCTTGCCTTAGTTGCCTCAGTGTCTCTTACCTCTCCTCGCTCCATTCGGCATGCCTCTCATTGGATCTCATGCTACCTTATTGACCTACCGCCCTCCTGCGGTGTTCCTCAGTATTCCTTGCCATTCGTTTCTTCTGCAGCCCATCAGCTCGATCATCCTGTACTCATTTAATTCTCTGTCTGGGCTTCATTCTTCCTACCTCACTTTCCCCATCTCCCACTTCTGCTTCAATGTGCCCTCGTTCTGCTCCCTCTCCTCTGCTATTTTGTCGAACTCTGCTGTCCCGGATTCAATCCAGTCTTGGCTTCTCTCTCATCATGCCATGATACCTCTATCCTTTGCTCTGCCATCCATATCCTCGAGCCTTCCATGGCTGCCTCTATCTGCCCTTCCATTGACCCGGGCCTCCATGCCACCTCATCCAGCTCATCTTTCCACCCCCTTAAGGAGTCTTCATCCTTCATGGAGTTTACCCATTCCTTGTTGCCCATGTTGATTCTCTCATTGGTGCTTCTTCGTCTCCTTGGCCCTCTCAGCTCCATAATATCTGGCCTCGACCTGCTCATACCATTCAATCCATCTCTCTGCCTGCCTTGGCATGGTTCACTGCCAGGACCCTGTCATTCTCTTGTTTCTTCTGGCTCTGCCCATCCTGGATTGTGTACCGCCTTATCCAGTTCACATTTGTGCAGTTCTCCTCCTGTATCAGTTGGATCCTATGCTACTCTATTGAGTTCCATGCCTTACTTCGTTCTTTCAGTACTATCTGTCCAGTACCCACCTTCATGGCCTCAATCCCTCTTCCACATTGTCTGTTCCTGTTCCCTTCCTCAGCCTTGCACTTATTCTCATCCTGACCATCATGAGTAATTCCATTCGTGGTTTCCCTCCTGATCGTGCATCATCCGATCTGACTCCCATCAATCTCAGTCCTGCGCTTGCCCTCTAGTTCTCAGATCCTCAGGTTCCCGATGTGCTTTCTTGGCCTTGATGTCCATGTCCTACTGAGTAGCTTCATCATTCATCTCACCCCTTGGTGCCTGTTATCTTCATTCATGTTCTGTGCCTGTTCATTCCAGTCCCCTCTTCTTCCAGTTTCGTACCTCCTCTTCAGGTTTCCATTATCGTAAGCTTCCCTCCACTCTTCTCCTTGCTCATTGTCATATTTTGTCCAATTTTGCTCACTCTCCATTGTACATCATCCAGTTTTGATCCTCAATCGCTTCACCTGAATTGCCTCTGGTCCCAGATCTCCCTTATTGGCCTCGGACTCTACCTCTTTTTCTGGCATCTCATTTGCATACTTCCTTCGTGCCAGTTCATTTCAGTTCTTTCTCATCTCCTCCTCTTCCAGTTCACTTCCAGCTATCCAGGCTTCCCTCCGCCCTCAGCCTGCTCTTGACATTCTTTTGGGCATACCTATCATAATTCCTATGCCACCTATCAGCCATGGCTATCCTGCCAAATGCATTGAATTCATAACTCCAGTAATATCGAGTTCATGACTCCAGTCATCTTTCACTCAGCATCACTTCAAAGCTCATCTATCTACAATGTCTACGCTAACTTTCCTATCATTCAATACCGCACTACCTCATCGACTACTACCTCCGTATCAAATTGCTCAAGGTCTAATTGGTTACATCGTATAATCAAGAATGATTCTTAAAAATTCAGCTTCTGCTCACTTGCATTTCTCTATCAAATGCATCACTCCATCAAGCCAGTCTGCAATATCATTGGTCTCCTCATCCACTCATCTGGAATATCCCCTTGAGCACATCTGGATACCCCTAGCTGCTCTGACTCATAAATGGATTTACTCTCTGCTATCCTTGCTTCCAGATCTACTATCTCACACTGACTACTAGAGCATACCCTTATAAATTCCAGCAAGGTTTATCTAGTTCCGTTATTTCCTTGAGCATTTCATCTTTCACTCTGATGCTACTCATTGACCAAAACAGGATCAAATCGTTCCTATCGCATAATCATGCCTTATTGACCTCAATTTCTACTTCCTTACCTCACTCAATCAATCATACCTATCATAGATCTTATGCTTCCTCATCGACCCGCTGACTTCATGCAGTGACCATCATCATCATCATCATTAATTTCACCTCATATTCGCATTCGACCAGCATGCAGCCTCATGTTCCATCTTTGATCCTGGCTTTCTTTCAGGAATCTTCCATATTCCCTCATTAGCCTCACTACTCATATCCCTCTAGTCACTGAACCCTTTCTTTCTAAAAATACACATCCTCAATTCAGACACAGTCAGCCTGGTGGGAAGGTGACCTAGGCCTTGGGTCCCCAGGGGTTTCCTCTGCAAAGGGTTTTTTTTCTCTCCTCCATGCCAATGGTCATAATATTAGTTAGAATTAGTGATTTTCTTCTTAGCTAGTTAGGTTCCACTGTTTGAGGAGGCAGATGGTGGCCTGGCTTTCCTCTCTCTCCTCAGGAAGTTAGCCCTTCTCACAGAATTCATTAATCACTTCTCTCTTCGATGCTTGACAATTCAGGTATTCTTTTTGGGCTTCTTCATAACCTACCTTTAGCTGACTCATTCATTTCTGGCACCTGTAGGGGGGAACCCTCACTAGGGTTCCTTGCGTCGTACCCCTACTGGAGGTATATCCCATGGATAGAGAGGTGGAAAGCCACACAAAATTCAAGTTACTCAAGCATTCTCATATCATATTCAGTTGCATAAGAACATTGAATGGGAGGGCTTTAAGCCTGAGGTTCAATGGGCGGAGCAACAACGTCACTCCCCCAATGAGCTCAAATATGTCATCTTTCCTTGATGCCCTCAGGATTAATTTTCATTGCTTACCATCCACCCCTCCTCCTCCAGCGGCTAGCCTCTCTTACCTGTGGGCTTCTTCCTAACCTACCTTTAGCCAACTCATTCATTCTGGCACTTGTAAGGGGGGGAACCCTTATTGGGTTCCTTGCGTTGTACACCTACAGGAGGTATATCCCACAGATAGAGAGGTGGAAAGCCACATAAAATTCAAGTTACTCAAGTTACACAAGCATTATCATATCATATCCAGTTGCGTAAGCACATTGAATTACCTGTTATGATATGCACTTTACTGAATAACAACATTATTAGATGTACAGTATATTTCCTTGCTCATTTGCACATAGTGATTCCTGACTTTACTGGGTAATTTTAATTTGCATAATTGTTGTTGAGAAAGAATGAACTCAGTACAGCTTGCATTTATGTCTATGTCACTTTAAATCATGGTGCACTTAAGGGGAATGTTTCAGGTACTATCTACACCTTTGAAAAAGCATGCATGTGTGAAACACATCAGGTGTGATGTTCCAGAAAGTATCCTACAAGTGAGGGAGCAGGGAGTTTGATTTTGGACCACCGAATGTTTTTATGCCACAAGTGAATAAAGAAGGAGCTATTTTTGAATGAAGTGTCTCTTTCGTGAGTCCTTTTTATGCATTGAATACTTGGAACAAGCTATATAGCAAAAAGGAAAGCTTATTGTGTGTCAGAGCAAATTACAACTGCAGAGCCTTAAACAGGTGCCGTTCCTCCAGTACATGTTTCACTTATAGTTTTTGAACTGCTACTGCCATTTCTAGTGTAGTGACTTCCAACATACACCACAGTACACACAAGAAGAAAAATATAAACACTAAAACCATATAAAACAATTACCTGCAGGTTGCGATAGAAGCATACATTTCAGTTGAGCTTTAAATGATCGAGTACTGGCTGAGTTCCAAAAATATAATTGGAAGAGAATTAAAACTCTTTGGCCCATGAAAGAAGAACATTTTCTGACTGTATAATGTCTGTATCCTTGGAAAAAAAATAATTTCTGTTAAGGAATCTAGTTAGGACTTCTGCCTTGATTGATGGAATCAGTTCTTTTATACTGGTTGATGACAAACCATTACTGAGTTTCCATAAAAAATGGATCACAAATGTTAGTGAGAAAGAAATAATGTGACGTATTGGAATTTGAACTCAGACTCCCAGAATACCATCCTGGTGCTCTTAACCACTAAGCAATGGCTCACAGGTCTGGGCCTGTGTTTTCCATGGAAACACATCCTTTCTCTGGTGTTGCATAATCCTGTAACTAGGAAAAAAGATGACAACTAGATGTTTTTTTTCCTTTTATTGCAGTATTAGCCACTGCTAAGCAATTTAAATCACAAATTGTAGTGAGAAATAGATAAATAAATGAATAATGTGATCCACTGGGATTTGAACCCAGGTCCTCGGAATACCATCCCGGTACTCTTAACCATTAAGCAATGGCTCACTTGGATGGGCCTGTGTTTTCTCTGGACACCCATTCTTTCTCTAGTGTTGCACAATCATGCAACTAGGAACAAAAATGACAACCAGATGTTGTTTTTTTCTTTTTAGTGCATACATATACAGTGCTAAGCAATTTAAATCACAAATTGTAGTGAGAACAAAATACTGTGACCCACTGGGATTTGAACCCAGGCCGGCAGAATAGCACCCTGGTGGTCTTAACCACTAAGCTAAGGCTAACATTGCTGGGCCTGTGTTTTCTCTGGATACATAAAAAATGGAGGCAGAGTTAGAAAACCTTGCACCCAGAGGCAGTCCCATGAATTATAGAAACTGTGGTGTGTTCAGTTTGGAACAAGAAGCATAATGTCCTTACTAGTGTTGCTTGGATAAAATCCTACCAGGTCGGGTACCATTATGTCAGCAATGTCAGTGGTTCAGTAGGTAGCACACTCGCCTCTGAGGCTGGGAGAGCAGAGGGCTGTGGGTTCAGTTCCTACATCTGGCACTTGGGCTAATATCCCAGTACTGACACTGCAGTGCAGCATGAGAGGGGTGCTGCACTGCTGAGGTGCCGTCTTTCGGATGAGACGTTAAACCGAGGTTCCATCTGCCTGGGTTGGTGGTAGTTCAGGTGGATGTTAAAGATCCCATGGCACTTCTCGAAAAGAGTAGGGGGAATTTCCCCGGTGTCCTAGCCAAATTTCCCTCATTCACTAAATATACCACCAACAGCTTAATCTGGTTCAAGGTCAGTTGGCATCCATCTGTATCCCCCTCTCCCGGGTCGTGCCTGAAAATAGGCAGGATTTGTCTAGTGCACTTACCCGGTCAACAAAAAATAAATAAATAAATATATGATCATTCTGGCTGGATTTCAGATAGCCTTGGATGGCATTAACATCTAACCAAGGATCTGACCTCCTAAGACCCACAGGCCAGAGTAATTATCTAAGGTATCTGCAGCTCTGCAGCAGGGGAAGAGGACAGGGGGAGGATATCGAGGAGGGAACAGTGGCAACAGAGGGAACGGACAACACCCCTAATAGATCAGATGAATGAGGAAGAAAATATTCCTATTTTCAACTTAAGTGGTAAAAATTTAACACAGGAGCAGATCCATACTTTAGGGCTGGGGTTATCATTTGCACCTACAAAATCTGTGGATTTATTTGAATTAGAAGTATAGTTACAGACATTTTACAGAAATCTCAGGCTTAAAAATATGTTTGGGGAACATCCCAATGAGATAATGACACAACAACAGGTTAAGCAGGCGTTACAGATTAAATCAGAGTTTTCACCACCAGTTGGTAGAAATTATGGAATAGAAAGTTTCTGTAAGATAACAGAGAAACAGATAATGGATTTATTTTCTACTAAACAGGATCTTTATCCCAAACATCAAAATTTAACATCACAACAGAGGCAAATACTAACAGAACTAGGAGAAGACCCACAGCTAGTTATCAAGCCTGCTGACAAAGGGGGGGGGGGGATAGTTGTACAGAATAAGAAACAATACTTGGAAATGTGCATGTCATTGTTAACAGGTAGAAATAATTATCAACAATTGAATTGTGACCCTCTAGAGAGCATACAAACAGAATTACAAGATAATCTACAGGAGTATGTAGCCATGCAGTGGTTAAATCAGTGGGAAACTGAAATTCTATCTAATGCACACCCAAGAACCCCCACCTTTTACTGTATCCCTTAGATATATAAAATATATCCAAACCTCTGGGCAGGTCCATAGTCTTGGGCATTGGATCTGTTTTTGAACCTGTGTCTAAATATATCAACTATCATGTGCAACCTTTGACTGAAAAAAGTGAAACTTACCAAAGGGACTCTACAGACATCATGCAAAAACTGCAGATTTACTCAAGTCAAATGGATCTGAGGGAATCATGTCTGGTGACATTTGATGTTGCCAGCCTATAAACCTCTATCCCGCAAAGAGAGGGTGTAGTCAGTTTAGGACTTACGTTAAATAGGAGAGCAGCCGGAACTATACCCAAAACAGAACTACTACAAGAACTTGCTATGTACATTCTCACAGATAAGTAGTTTGAATTTAATGGGGTCTTTTATCAACAAGACCGAGGGACTGCCATGGGTAGCACCATGGTACCAGCATTTGCAAATTCATACATGCATACTTTTGAGATGAATACAGTACTGGACAAAAAATTCAATATATTCCATGCACACATAGGAATGTGGTACAGATATATTGATGATATAATATGTATTTGGACTGGCACAGCAGAAACATTACAGGAGTTTCATACACAGCTTAATATCTGGGATCTGAACCTACAGTTTGAAATACATCAGAGTAGGCATAGCATAGCGTTCCTGGATATAATGATTATGATACAGAATGCTAAGATTGAAACCACATTATATTGTAAGGCAAGTGACAGGAACACTGTACTGCATGGGCTAAATTTCCATGAATGTAAGCTCAAAAACAGTATTCCATATTCACAACATGTCAGAGTGAAGATAAACTGTAGCACTCAAACAGAATATCAAAAACACAAAGAAGAAATACTGAACAGATTTCGGAATAGAGGTTACAGTATGAATGTTTTACAACAGGCAGACCACATAATTGATCAACAAGACAGAAGCTTACTATTTCAGAAACAACCAATAAACAAGGAAGAAAGGATGGTACTAGCAGTACAATATAATCATAAAATGGGAGAAATCAGATCCATTATTAAAAAAATCTGGCATCAGAGATCACATGATGCAGGGTTCTCAATAGCAGCACTAGAGTGGAGCTCCGCCACCTTGCCTCTCATTTAATTAATATTTCAGTCTAACAGCCCAAAAGGCTTTGAACCAGATCTCTCGCAGTCCACTTGGGAGACATAGCCCCAGGCTAGCACCGAATAAATTTAGCGATCATCTCATTCGCCTCAATAGAGGCCGAAATGAAGCAGGCCCTCCCCAAGCATACTCCTCCAACTTCACCAGAGAAGCTGTATAAGAAGCAGAGGGCCCAAGGAGCTATGGCTCGCAAGGCAGCATCCCCAGCTCCAGTGGCGATCCCGCTAACAGAAGACCATTTCATGCAAGAAATCTTGCCATTTAAGGAAACATTGGCTGACATTGCCTCGGAGTTGAAGTCCCTCTGTAACGATTTCAATGGCCTTACAAGGAGGGTGGGCAATGCAGAGGCCCACACAGTCTTGACAGAGACATGGAGTGAGAAGACAGAGCCTGTAATTGTGCAGTTGCGTCAACAGATACAGAAGCTTCAGTTTAAAACCGAGGATTTAGAGGGCAGGAGCAGACGGAAAAATATACTGATCCTAGGGCTACCAGAGGATGAGGAGGGTGCCAACACCATGACCTTCTTACAGAAGTTCTTCCAGAAAGTCATGGGGCCCTCCCCACTCAGTGCCAACTACCAAATCGAGCGGGCGCACCGCTGTCTCAGACGACGACCCCCTCCAGGTGCTCCCCCAAGGCCAGTCATCATGAGGTTCCTGAGTTTTGTGGAGAAGCAACATATAATTAATAAGGTTAAAGAGCTTCAGAAAATAATGTGGGAAAATGCCACCCTAAGAATCACACAAGATCTACCCCTGGAGAACCGGCAGAAGAGAGTCGCCTTTCACGCTACCGTCAAGAAATTAATAGCGGCTGGCATCCCATTCCGAATGATGTACCCAGCCAAACTCCACGTCTCAGTTTGGGGATCCTGCCTCACATTTGACACACCTGAACAGGCAGCAGCAGACCTTTCCCTGAAGTTACCAAGCCTGTTTAAAGAAGGATGAGCCTCCTCATAACTGACTGTTGTGCTTTTATAACTACGGATAAAGGACTTACATTTTTACTTACATGTGGGCTGGATGGTTCTGAGTTGAGCAGGGATGGCCTGGGGGTATTTGGTTGGTATCTGTGTTGGCAGGGGGGGGTCGGGGTAAGGACACACCTGAGGGGAACTTCGGTACCACTCTTGGTCGCATAGGAACCCTTTTGGAGGGAGGCAGTTTACCAGGGGAACAGCATATATCTTGCGAGTGGGGGTATCCCCCTAACCTTTCCCCTATCCACCGAGCAGACAGCTACCTGGGGACTCAGGTCAGATCTCTTTTATTATTCACCTTGCTGGCCTGAGATGGGTTTTAAAGGTTTGCCTTAGTGATGGTGGGGTGTTAAATCCTTGTGATGACCCTCATCTAGCCCTGCGTCTTAGAGGAGGATGACCAGAGTTATGGGCTCAGCTAGGTGATATTTGCAGCTCAGTGCATCAGCTAGGCCTAAAAGGGGGGACCCGGTTATGCTCAATTCTAACGGAGGTATAAAAGGGGTTTTAGGAGAAGCACATTCTGTGATATAGCGGACGGTGGGGGTTTACAACTTATCGCTTCACAGGCTGATTCTCCCGTTTCAAAATAAGGCTCTCAGCCTTGGTAGGGTCACATAATAAAGGCGGGGGGCCTCCTTCTGAGGTGTCTTGGGAGCGCTGCACAGCATACTGTTTTGGGGGGTATATGCCGTTTGGTTCAGCTTCATTGTTAGTGTCATTCAGCTTATAGGCCCCTTAGTTCAGAGTCCAGCTATAGCCTTTTGTGTACTACGAAGAGGAACAATTTACCTTTTGGTTGTTACTACTGGGATAGTGGAAGTAAATGCCATGGGGTTTTGGCCTATCACGCCAAAAGTATTTCTGACTGCAGTTTATCTGGTTAGGAGTGTTAGGCCCTTTGTACTTAGTTTTGGGGGGTTATTAAGGGTAAGGGGTGGGAGTACCGGGGTGTTGGAAATCTGGTTATGCTTTCTGAATTTTCCATGTTTTAGCAGGGCTGAAAGGTTCAGGGCACATCTGCCACAGGACACGATAAATCTACGGGCAAAACTTAGTTAGGCTATCTTGATTAAAGTCATGGGAGGGTGGGGGGGGGTCTGGAGTGTGCCTTATGGGGTTAATATGGACTATCGGGATCTTTTCAAGGTTGTTACTTGTAGTGTGTTGTGAAAATGGTTAATAACTTCATAAAAATAATTACTTGGAATGTCAGAGGAGTAAGGAACATCCTGAAAAGGATACAGGTACTTAAGCACTGTTCACTGTTAAATGCAGACATTTTTCTGCTCCAAGAAACCCATCTGGCAGCTACAGAGTCACTAAGCTTACGTAGACAAGGTATTTCCCAGGTTTTTGCAGCAGGAAATTCGTCTGTAAGCCGTGGGGTGGCCATTCTTATCAAAAGATGCATTCCATTTCAGGCAGAAAACATAATTACTGATCTTCTTGGGAGATATGTACTACTTAAAGGTACTTTAAATAACAGCACAGTGGTCCTAGGTTCGATATATGGCCCAGTGGGGGGGATCCTGATTTTTTGATGGACCTGGCTAATAAAATCTCCATGCTCCTTCCTGCCCCTTTGATCATGGGTGGGGATTGAAATATTCCCCCGTACCAAGATTTGGACAGGATGTATAGACCGTTGAAGCCTCTTTCACCTTCCCAGAATGCTTTAAAGGACCTAATAACCTTGCTAGGGCTAGGCGACCCATGACGTATTTTAAACCCCATGAGTCAGTCTTACATGTTTCGTTCAAGCATCCACCAGACCTGGCCAAGATTAGACCACTTCCTAATTAGTTGCTCCCTTACGCCTGGTCTTCACCGGATGGGTATGGAACCCATAGTGATATCTGACCATGCAACTGTATGGATTGACATTTCATTGGACTCTTGTATTAGGAGGGATACCATCTGGAGGCTGAACACTTAGCTGCTGAAGGATGAGGCATTGGTCTCTCATATTAGGGAGCTCATTGCTATGTTCTTGGTTAATAATGAGGGATCGGTCTTGAGATGGGACCTCCTCTGGTGCTCCTTGAAGTGCTACCTTCGGGGAGAATTTATTAAAATGGCTTCCAGAAGGAAAAAGTCACGAGAGTCCAAGGCTTTATCTTTACTAACCCAGATCAAGGAAAAAGAAAATTCCCTATCCTCCACCACCTCCCCAGGCACCCTAGAAGAGCTATTAGCATTGCGTAATGAATACGTGGAACTAACAAGGGATAAAGCAGAATATGCTCTGGTCAAAACCAAAGCTAGATACTCTGATCAAAGCAAAAAAGCCAGCAAGTTGCTTGCCCTCCGACTTTGCCAGCTTGAGAGTTCATGACTAATCCCCTCAATTAGGGCCACGGACGGTTCTATTAAAATGGAACCTCGGGAGATTGTACAAATTTTCGAACAATTTTATAGGTTACTATATGGGCATTGCCTTCCCAACACAACCCCTCAAGATATAGAAGCCTATCTAGGTTTCCTTAATCTTCCAACATTGTATGACCCCAGTCAAGCCCTTCTAGCAGCTCCGATATCTACTTCTGAAATAGAAGAAGCCATCAAAGGTCTTTCATTGGACAAAGCACCGGGTCCGGACGGTTTCCCTTCAAACTTTTATAAAATATTTGCTAAGGAACTAGCCCCCTTTCTGCTTAATTATACAATTACATGTTTGCATTAGATAAGTTAGACCCAACCCTCATGGATGCCACAATTATTCTTTAACTCAAACCAGATAAGACACACTTGGATCCAGCTAGTTATAGGCCAATCTCTCTCCTAAATTATGATATTAAAATTCTGGCAAAGATCCTCTCGCTCCGAATGAAAGCACACTGGACCAGACTCCTAAGTCCGGAACAGGTGGGGTTCATAGCGGGCCATTCTTCTGCCGACCACCTTAGGACACTCATGCATATTTTTCAGGTAGCCCAGTCATCCCAGTCCCTTATGGTGTTAATCTCTCTAGATGCTGAAAAGGCCTTTGATAGGGTGCACTGGGAATTCTTATGGCTGACTTTGTGGAAAATTGGTTTTCCCTCTCAGTTTATTGTAATGATACAGTCCCTTTATGCTTCCCCGTTGGCCAAGATTTACTATAACGGGATTTTTTCCACCCGGTTTCCCTTATATACGGGTACCAGACAGGGTTGCCCCCTCTCACCCTTTCTGTTTAACCTCTATTTAGAACCTCTGCTCCGACAGATCAAACAAATCCCACTAATCAGGGGCATCTCTATTCATAAGCAAGCTCTCAAAATCTCGGTTTATGTGGACTATATACTTCTCCATTTGACTCACCCAGTCACCTCGCTGGAACACGTCCTAGAGGTGGTCAATCAGTACAAAAAGCTATCCAATTACAAGCTTAATATTTCCAAAACCGTAATTTCCCCCCCAAACAGTTTTACCCTGAAATCTGATTTCGTACACTTAGGCATTAAATGGTCCGACCAATCACTTAAGTATTTAGGCATTTATGTATCTAGGGACCCCACTCTAGTTCAGAAGCTCAATCTCGAGGACTTGATTGGGGTCATTCAACAGGATCTTTCAAGATGGCAGAGCTTACCCCTCTCTTTGTGGGCCCGAATAAATATAAATAAGATGAATATCCTCCCCGGCTTTTCTACCTCTTAAATTTATTGGATTTATGGCTTCCGATCTCCTTTTTCAAATGGATACACTCTATCATATCAAAATTCATCTGGATAGGCAAACATCCCCGCCGTGCCTTTTATAAACTTAGTGTCCCTAAAGCCCAGGGTGGACTTCGTCTCCCCAATTTCCTTTTATACTATTGGGCGAGTCACCTAACTAAATTGGGGAGATGGCTTGCCCAGGAGGACACGGAATACACTCCTATTTGGCTCCAAATCGAAAATGAAATTCTAAGATCTGACAACTTCGGTCTCACTATGGTTTATTGCTTAACAAAATCTTCATTGCCAGTAGGGCTTCAGGACTCGGTAATCTGCACTTCCTTAAAAGTCCTGTCACAGTGCTGTTCACATCTTAAGATACCCCTTAAAGCAGATATGGGTCAGCCAATCATGTCAAACCCTAACATTAAAATTGGGGGGTCATGCTTATTGTCTCATTGGCTCCCCCAATTACAAGAGGCATGTGTTGAAGACCTGTTCTCTCAAGACGACCTCCTTTCTTCAACAGACATCCTTGATAAGTTTAATGTCCCGAGACAGTCGATTTTTAAGGTGTACCAAATTAGGCACACCATAAGTACCTTATTTGGGGTCACACCTTGACCATCCTTGTTTAGACATTAATGACTCAAGTCAGGGAAAGTGCCTTAGGGCCGCATTCAGTTTCTAAAGTATATACTCTCCTTATGGCGTCTATATGCCCTGGCCCTCTTCCTGGTTCTCCAATATGCTCAACCTTACTTCCAGAGGTGAACCTTGACTGGGCCCGGATCTGGAAAGATCTGTACATCTATCACTCTCAAGATTGACTTAGACTCACATAATACCATATACTTAATAACATGTATTATACCCCCATGAGATTGACTAAGCTGGGTAGAGCACCAAATACTACTTGTACCAGGTGTGGCAGAGAAGAAAGAAATATGGTGCATATTCTTTGGTATTGTGAGAAGGTATCCTCCCTCTGGCCGAAAATTAGATCTAAACTTGACCCCTGTCTAGGGTTAGAGGACCTTTTCACAATTGAGGTCTGTATTCTGGGACAGTATGAGGGTATTTTGGTCAAAGAACGTAGATACCAGATGGCATTAATCGCCATGATTGTTAAAAAAATGGTCTTGAAGCACTGGTTGGACCAACTTACTATTTCCTATAGTGAATGGTTAAAAGATATATCTCTTTTATTCAGAGCTGAACATCTGATAGTTGGTTTTAGGAATAGTATGGCAAGTTTTAACAAGAAATGGGGTAAGCTATATGCCTTATACCTGTAATGGGAGTTTGTTAATCCAGTAGATAGATCAGCCATTTTAATATAAGAGGGGTCTCTTCTCCTCTGTCAGAGGATATAATCAGGCGCACTCCAGAGGGGTGGGAGGATGGGCGGGGGAGGGGGAGAGGGTTGAGGGGAGGGTGGGGGATTTCATTTAGTTAATCTATGTATAGTTAGAAGGCATATAGCACTGCTCTACTTGACAATTGTTAAGAACCGGATCATTGTATAACTGCCTTTTTGGTAAAATGAATAAAAATTTTGAATTTAAAAAAAAAATCTGGCATTTGGTGGCTACAGACAACACCCCCATACAAGCTCTACAGAAATGACCAATAATAGTTGCTAAAAAGGCACCGAATTTTAAGGACAAATTGGTCCATGCACAGTTTAAATCGGCACAGACAGCACCAGCACAGTTATTGTTGTGCCCTTTACGCCCTGGAATGAATCAGTGTGGAAGGTGTTCGGTATGTAATCATACCAGTAAGAGGGACACCTTTAAACATTCACATTTCAATAGAAACTTCGAGATTAGGCAACACATTAACTGTACTACAGAGGGTGTTGTTTATGTCATCCAGTACCCATGTGACTGGCTTTATGTTGGTCAGACAAAAAGAGCACTGAAAGTGAGAATCTTAGAACACAAGAAAGATATTAGATGACATCACATAAGGTCACCAGTGGCACATAATTTTAATAAGGCAGGACATAATGGTGCCTCACTGCGGTTTTGGGGATAGGAGGTTGTTGCGTCCCCTACATGAGGATGCAATTATAAAAAAATGCTTGAGTGGGTGGAGATGAGATGGATTTTCCGTCTCAGAACACTAGATAAAAAGACTGGCATGAATTTAGAATCTAACTGGCAAGCTTGTTTGTAAATGTATAGCTACGCTTGAATGAATGTATACAACTAGCCTCTCCAATTCTGCTATATGTGAGGCAAGGAAGTAAGTTCTAACTGTAGACAATAATATCATTAAAATATTCTGCAGCTTTATATAAGTATCTGGAAAAGTCTATTAGTGAACATTTTGAATTAAAAATACAGTAATGAAGGATCTACAGCATATAAGGAATTTGATTGAAAATAGCTTAAAAATCCCCCTCCCCCGTGTACTCTCTTTCTCTTCATGTTTAACTTATCAGCTTTTCCTTCCCCTTTTCCACCCCCCCCACCACATGGTGGTTATAAGAAACAAAACACTTTAGTGATAAGAATGTGAGGTACTCGATGCCCAGTTTAGAATTGGAATGTTTGCCTTTAAATGTTTAGCAATCTTCAGGAATCTTTAATGCCCCATGGCTTTTTGGCCAACCTGTGTGAACCTGCCTCCTTTTAGGAGGTGTGTGGTTGCTTAGCAACCTCCTGCTCAAGCAGGAATTCAAGGGAGTAATTTCATTCCCTCAGGACACACAGGTTGGTCAGAGAGGTAAGCCACACCTCTAGCAGCACGCTTAGCACTGTTGAGACTGCAGACAGGCTTTGAAACTGTCTGAAATCACAGACAATATGGTAGAACTATCTTATTTTAAATGTTTGAATTAGAAGAGTACATAAATAATCTATGTAAGCATTTTATAGTGACTTATTTAGTGAAACAGTTTTGCTCTCACGTTTTGCAGGGTTTATGCCCAGCTCTTGGATTTGGCCTTGAACAAACTGAATGAAGTGAAGCTCACAATGAATGCTTCTGTGAATGCTATGAGGTAAATGGCCATGCGGTTATGTGAATACAGGCTTTATGCAGTTGTTAAAATCAAGCTAATATGGGGCTTTTTGTGTAAAAATAAGTGATAGGACATGCTATATCAATTCACAGATGGCATGGATGCTTTTTGTAACAAGAAGTAAGCAGGAGGAAAACGAAATATAGGAGGACAATAGCTGTGAGCTGGGTAAATTCATTTGAGTGTATAACTACTTTAAGAATTTCACAATGCTTTAACTTAACACAATGTCATAACATAAAAAATTGAGGTAAATGATTTTTGTTCATGAATTGTTATACTAAAACACGACTTATTATTATTTTTTTCTAACAGATATACCCCGTGAACATGCTCTTATGCAGAGCGAAATATAGGGGGCAGTATAAACAGAAATAAAAAGAAAAATCACTATGAATAAAGTTTGCACTCTGAAGAAGTTGTTTTTGGGTTCCTAAACATTATCTCTTGTGGGTGTCTGCACCTCTGACCAGGATCCAGTGGATATGGCCATAGGATCCAGGAATCTGATCATAGGATCTTACTATCCAAGGTTGGATCTGATGGATCCAACCTCAGATACCTGGATCTGACTTCAGATTCACAGCTATCTGACTCTTGATCCAAAATCTGCGTTTGGTCAGATTACAGTTGGATTTAGAGGTACTTGCACTATCTCATTGAATATATATCTGGATCCAGAAAAGGATTATTTGAGCACTACTAGTTCTTATTTTGGATTACTTGTTATCTGTAGCAACAAAACAGATTAACAAAGCATAGCCTGTGGTAAGAGAAAAGCGGTGTTGGAACTACAGGGGGCTCACCAGGATTCTGCTACCATAGCTATAAAGTGAGTCCTGCTAGCTCAAGCATTCCTGCCATCGACTTATAATGGGAAGGGGGGCTCACTTTAAAGATTGGACCCTCATGGGCCCCTATTGCTCCCAAAGCACATAAAGTGTAATTCCAATACTGGACACAAAAAGGACACAAATTTGTAGGGAACTGGCAACAGGATTGGGAGCGAAAGTTCTTTACATTTGATGTACTGCATCTGACTAAGGAGGGAGTCAGTGCATTGGGGCAGAAGTTTAATGTCTTTGCAGAAAATTTAAACTAGCAAATGAGGAGAGGGGTGCAGCACATCATACGTCGAATGGGAAGAATACCCCTCCCCCCTCAGCTAGTGGTCAAACAGGAGTTCAGCATGTTTATAGTTCATTTGCATCACCATGTAAGGAAAAAGGTCCAGCTCCACATACGACGCACAGGGGAAACACCAGACCTAGCCCAACAACTAACACACTGAAATCTGGCCAATGGAAAATCATGTACACAAATGCTCACCATCTGGGAAACAAGATCCAGACCTGCAGGCAATAATGACAAAGGCTAAAGTGGACATAGTAGCCATTAACGAGACATGGTTTATGAGTAACCACACTTGGGAGATTTCAGTACCTGGCTATGTACTGTTCAGAAGAGACTGAGGTGCAAAAGGTGGGGTGGAGTGGCCCATTATGTCAATGAAAATATCAAAGCTACAGAAATTCAGAATACACATAAGGAGCCAGAAGAACTGGCGGTCACCCTGGAAACAGGAAATGGGACAGACATATGAATTGGGGTTGTCTACAGGCCTCCAGATTAGGGGGAAGGCATAGGCACATTACTGTTAGAAGATATACAAAACATTACAGCTAAAGGGGAGGTTCTGATAATGGCAGACTTCAACATGCAAGATACAGACTGGTCAATAAAAGCATGAACATCTGCCAGAACTAGACACATGGTGGATTCCCTGTAGGGGGATGGCCTCAAACAACTGGTACAACAACCCACAAGAGACAAGGCTATCCTAGATCTAGTACTGACTAACAGGGAAAGGATCACAGATCTCCAGGTAGAATGTCACCTGGGGGATAGTGACCATCACATGGTATGGTTCAATTTGGCCACTTGAACTAAATCATCCCATTCCAGGGCAAAACTATGTGACTTTAGAGAAGCTGACTTTGATAAGAAGGCAAACAGAGTTAATCTAGCCCTGGCAAAGAGAAATGCAGGTGAGGGGGTATAGGCAAAGTGGGCAAGCATTAAGGATGCAATACTTGAAGCAACATCCATTGCATTAGAGAGAAAAGGAAGTACAAAAGAAGAAGGAAACTACTTTGGTTCTCAAAAACAGTCACAGAAAAGGTCAGAGCCAAAAGGTTGGCCTTCAGGAAATATAAGGGATTGCAGCAAGATGAAGACAGGGAGGGATACCAAACTTCCCTAAGGGAATCGGGGATGGTAGTAAGTCAGGCAAAGGCCCAAACTGAGGAAACACTAGCACAAACAGTAAAAGTAGGTGACAAGACTTTCTATAGATACATTAGTGAAAAGAGAAAGTCCAGAGGGCGTATTGCTAAGATCAAAGGGGATAAGGGGGCATGTGAGGAGGAGGAGGACCATGTAAAAGCATAAATCCTAAATAGATACTTCTGCTCAGTATTTACTGAAGAGAAGGTAGGGCAGGGCCCACAGCTCAGCACCATGGACACAGGGGGAGAAAGGTGTACACTAGTCTCTTCACAAAAGAAAGGGTCCTACAAGAGCTCGATAAGCTCAGGGTGGATAAGGCAGTGGGACCTGATGGCATATATCCCAGGGTACTAAAGGAGCTAAGGGTGGAACTAGCAGAGTCATTATCAGAACTATTTAGTAAGTCTCTGAGCACAGAAGAGTCCCAAAAGACTGGATAAAGGCTCATGTGATCCCTCTCCACAAGAGTTGCAGTAAGGAGGAGGCAGGGAACTACAGACCACTCAGTCTTACCTCAATTAGTGGGCAAGATTATGCAGGCACTCCTTAAGGAAAGTTTAGATCAACACCTGGAATCCATAGGAGCACAGGATCCAAGACAGCATGGGTTTACAGCGGGAAGGTCCTGTCAAACTAATCTCATAGATTTCTTTGACTGGGTAACCAGAGTGGTGGACCAAGGGGGAGCAGTTGCTGTCACCTACCTTGACTTCAGCAAAGCTTTTGTTACTGTTCCATATAGAAGATTGATTAATAAGCTGGGTAGGCTTGGGGTGGGTTGATCAACTGGGTGGCAAACTGGCTAACGGGCAGAAAACAGAGAGTGGTGGTAAATGGTATACAGTCAGAAGAGATGCAAGTCACAACTGGGACACCTCAGGGATCAGTCCTGGGGCCAGTCCTCTTCAATATCTTCATCAGTGACATTGCAGATGGACTGGAAGGTAAGGTTTGTCTGTTTGCAGATGACACCAAGATCTGCAACAGAGTAGATGACCCAGATGGGGTTGGCAGAATGAGAAGAGATCTGGATAAACTAGCAAAATGGTCGGAAGAGTGGCAACTGGGGTTTAACACAAAGAAGTGCAAGATCATGCACATAGGGAAGAGAAACCCTGAAGCCACCTATAGGCTGGGAAGGGAGTTGCTGGCAGTCACAAGAGAAGAAAAAGACTTGGGCATCATCATCACAGTTGACCTGAAATCTTGCAAGCAGACTACTAAAGCAGTAGGTAAGGCTAGGGGGATGTTTGGGTGTATTAGTAGGAGTATCACAAGTCAAAAAAGGGTGGTACTAATCCCTCTTTGCAAGACACTGGTTACGCCCCATCTGGAGTACCGCGTGCAGTACCGGAGGCCACACCTTCATAAGGACATTAACCAAATTGAGGCAGTTCAGAGAAGAGCAACCAAAACAGTGCAGGGACTGCATCAGAAAACATATGAGGACAGATTAACGGAGCTCAACGTGTATACCCTAGAGCAAAGAAGGGAAGAGAGGTGATATGATCGAAACATTAAAACACCTTAAGGGCATTAACAAGGTGAAAGAGTCTAATATGTTTTAATTTAAGAAAAATAACAGGACAATAGGAGACAGCATGAGATAAGAGGGAGGCCAATTAAGGAGTAATGTGAGGAAGTTCTTTTTCACAGAAAGGGTGGTGGATGCATGGAACGGCCTACCTCAGAAAGTGGTGGATATAGATATGGATACAGTGCAGAGCTTCAAACAGACATAGCATAGGCATAAGGGAACAGTACAGATGAGTATGAATAGATAGGCCATTGACAGAGCAAAGGCCTATGGCACATTCATAAGGTAGAAAAAGAAATGGGCAGACTGGATGGGCCTTGTGGTCCTTATCTGCCATCAACTTCTGTGTTTCTATGTTAGATGCATACCTAGTCATAAAGGAGCTTCACTCACTAAATGTACAGGTGGTTTGTGATGCCAACTTTTGAATACTAAACAGCCTACCATAATTCCTAGGAGCATTACATGCTGCATATATCTGGTCCAATCCAGACAGTGCCAGAGCTCTGAGCAAGGAGACATACCACATGTCCTCAAACTAGGTAAAGACATACACAATGTGGTATTGCACACACTTGAATAACAGCCTCCGTGCCCAAACTGAAATTGTTGTCTTCACTAGAGGTGGCAGTACCTACCCCCTGCGACATGGCTCATGACACAAGTGCTGCAGCCTGCTACTGTCATGGAGGAGCGCTACAGTGCTGTACACATGTCAACATGCAATGTCATTGAGCATCTCTCTAATGTACTGGAGATGTGGTTCAGATACCTGGACAAGTCTGAAGTTGCCCTACAATATATCCCTTCTAAGGTATGTAGAATATTCCTTACATGCTGTGTCCTGCACGATATTGCCATACCAGTGGAATTCACCTACAATGCCAGCCGGGGATACTGTGGCAGATGCAGATGCCATGGACTGGAGTTGCATGAAAAGTCCCCCAGGTGGAGAAAGTAGCTGACCCCATGTACTGGGGCCCTCAGGTAGCAGATCATCAATGCAAACTTAGAAAAGGGCAAAGGTACTTAATAGTGACACAGGTATGTATTAAACTAATGTACAATTTATTCTAATGGAAATAAAGCACAAAACAATGCAAAAATCCAAGGGGGGATACATATAGAGGGAATCTAGGGAAGGGGGAACAATAGCCTAGCAACCATATGATGTGGGCCAAAGGAAATAGGGACAAAATGAAAATAGTGTGGGAAACAGTAAATGCATAGCATCCATATTAAGGTGGGGGCTAGGTGGTTGGGACAAAGAAAAGGATGCACAGGGTAGGGGATGAAAGTCACGGGAAGAATAGTGCCAGAGGAACTACTGCAAGGTGGGGAAGGCAAAGAAGGTACAGAAATGGTATGCAGGGGCAGGGATACAAAACTCAGGGTAGCTGAATACAGGGATGGATGCAGGATAAACACAAACACAGCCACCAGGTCCAGAGAATAGTATCCATCTGCATGGCTACCACATGCAGGGAGGGCGGGTGGGGCAAAGGTACAACTATGTGTTGGGTGATATGGGCTGGTAATGGGACCACTGGAGTACAGCCAAGGGGGTGTGAAACTCAAAGATACATGGGGGGTAATGTGTGATGACACAATCAGATAAGATACTGCCAACTGTAGCCACAGTATGGCACAGCCAGGTCATGGTGGTGTATGTTAGCCACAGTGAATGTCCCCCAACTATCCTAGAGAAGGACACATGTTTCTGGGGAGGACATGGTGCTAGCAGGTGAGGACAAGGAGGGTCTGTCCCATGTACTCTCCCACTGTGCCCAGAACCCTTGTAAATGTGCCTATGTGGTATATGTGGGTGGGTTGGTGGACCCCTACTCCTGCTATGTGGTGTAATTTCTGGGGCCTCAGTGCTATGGCCTGAAATCCTGGTGGTGCATGGTGTCTGTGAGCCACCATTGCATGGCCTGTGCTTGTGCCCCAGCAGGTTGGGAACATATCCATACACTGCTGTTGGGATGTTTGACTGGATGCCAGGGTGGCCTATGCGACTTCCATGATAGTGTCAGTCATCAGCTGGAGTTTGTCTGTGACAAAAGTCAGTCCTGGTATATAGCTTGCATGAGGTCACCATGCCTCTCGATGGTAACAGCCTTCTTCTCCCTTCACCCCTGCATGGCATCATACATTTTTTCACAGATTAAGTTATGAATCTCGCACAGCTATGCTGTAAATGCATCCTAGAAGTCCACGGCCACCATAATGAGGCATCATTTCTTCTTTGTTGGTTGATCACTGACACTATCATGGAAGTTCCACAGGCCACCCTGGCATCCAGTCAAACTTCCCAACAGCAGCGTGTGGATATGTTCCCACCCTGCTGTGAAGGCTGCAAACTCTCGAGCTCCATCTCTGCTCAGGGTGTTACCATCACTGCCCCCCATCCATTGCCGCTAGCTTTAATGACTTTCTCAAAAATCTACACAAGTATCCCTCACAATTCCATAATTCCCCTGTGGCCGCATCAGTCCCTTCCCCTGCGGAGGAAGTTGGAACTAGACCTCCTTTTCACTTGAAATTGGCCACACATAATGAAGTCCAGATGCTTCTTGCCAACTTGAAGGCCAAGAGTTCTGCAGGTCACGACACCCTGGAAGCTAAATTTCTCAAGATGGGAGCTCCTGCCCTTGCTCACCCTGTTTGAGGCTTATTTAACCGTTCCTTCATAACTAGTACCATTCCTGACAAATGAAAGGTAGCCGTTATTGCACTGGTGCACAAAGGTGGAACCAGCTCTGTTGTCGAGA
Source organism: Neoceratodus forsteri (assembly GCA_016271365.2). Lineage (NCBI taxonomy): Eukaryota > Metazoa > Chordata > Ceratodontiformes > Ceratodontidae > Neoceratodus > Neoceratodus forsteri. The sequence continues at coordinate 1,374,188,300 of CM057456.1, forward strand.
ACTTTAGACCGATCTCCATCCTTTGTCCCTTGGTCAAAATACAGGAGCACATCATTTACAATCACCTTTGAGATTACCTGGATCATTATAATTTTCTCTCACCTTTCCAGCATGGTTTCAGAAAGAACCACAGCACCCTCATGGCCCTGTTAAAAGTAACCTCAGACATTTACCAAGCGATGGACCAAGGTTCTGCCACAGGTGCCATCTTTGTTGACCTTACAAAAGAGTTTCACCTAGTGAATCATGGTCTTTTGCTCCAGAAGTTTTGAGATATTGGTCTTGACTCCAGTTCCCTCCTCTGGGTCCATAAATATCTATCCTACCATTCTCAAAGTGTCATGTGGGCTGGCTCTACCTCAGAATTTAGACTCATAACACTTGGGGTCCCACAGGGCTCCATATTGGGTCCTTTATTGTTCTCACTTTTTATCAATGAATTATCCAACAACTGTGGTGGGGCTGCTGTGCATCTCTATGCAGATGATGCTATCATCTGCTGCTCTTTTTCTAATGTTGCTAGGATTAACAGGGAACTCGCATGTGACTTTGCAGACCTTTAGGGTTGGTTCATCTGCAATCAGCTACTCCTAAATACAAAAAAGACAAAAATTATTCTCTTCTCTCATCTACCTCCCTCCTCCCACTCCACCTCCCCCTCTGTATTACCTCTCTCAGTGGCAATGTTTTGGAGGCAGTCAATACCTTCAAATATCTGGGTATTACTCTGGATTCCTCTTTCTCCCTCACCACCCATGTCTCTACCAAAATCAAGACTCTTAATCAGAAGCTGGGTCTTCTCTATCACATCTACCATTTTCTCACCTCTACCTCTTGCCTCAAGATCAACTCCTCTTCGCTTCTTCCCCTCCTTACTTATGAGGCTTCCTTATTGCTCTCCACCAATATATCTAATATGTCTCTCCTTGCACAGGCATACCATAGGGTGGGAAGATTTGCCATAGGGATCATCTCCCACTTCCACCACTGTAATGTCTACTCATCATTCAGATGGTTGCCTTATGAATAGAAATTGAAACTCCACCTTGACACAAACTTGTCCACAAATACACCCCCCCCTTTGCCATAGTGAGATTATTCACCAGAGACTAGCTCCTCGAGTTCTCAGATCAGCCTCCCTCCCTCTTCTCCTAAGACCTAATCTGCAGCTAGCTGTTGCGCATAAGACCTTCCCCTTTGCAGCAGTAGCTGACGGGAACTCACTGTCCCCTCAGTCCTGTCTTGCACCTCACTTCCTATGTTCCAGTCCAGTCTACTTGCCTTTCTTGCCTCCTCCACAAAATGCACTTGCTTCTGTTGTTGACTACTCACCCCTGAGACCGCAGACTGTTGACTACTAAGATTGCAGGTTAAACACCTTCTAGTGCCTTGGATAGTCCTTACCCCTCCTTTTTCTTCTCCATACCCCTAGTCCCTCTCATTTTCCCTTCACTCTGCCTTTGCTCATATACCTGTTATCTGACTCCCCCTCCCTATCTGTTTACTTGTTTGTGGGTAGTGGTTGCTGATGGTGACTACACTTGAACCTAGATAAGCATTGTATATGTCCTAACATGTGACTCTTTTTGCATAATGATATGTACATTTATACCTGCTTGCCAAATCCGCTGATGGTGCCTTCACTTGTGTATAGTTATGCAATGTATATTTTGTAAATATTTTTCTTTCATCATTTTTCATTGTTGCCTAACTTTATGTACAGTACATAGCATACTTCTGTAATCAGTTTCTTCCTTAATTTGCTGTAATTGCCTTGTACTTGTGTTATTGTCTTACCCGGGTCAACCCTAAAAAAGGGACTGTGATTGCCTCAGTGGTCTTACCGAGTTACAACAATTCAAATAAATAAATACTTCTTGGTGCGGAAACATGTGCCTTGGCCACTGGTCTGCAGCTGCTTGCTGTGTCTCCTGAATCTGTTGCTGTGCTGGTGGGGCAGTACATTAGGGATGCAGCTGGGATGCCTCCAATGGCTAGGCCCCTGCATCTGTGCCTTGTGACAAAGGTGCTGGGGTGGGGGATGGGAGTAGCATGGCTGTCCTGCTGCTACTGCCAGCTGTAACTGTGAAACATCCACCACCCTGGCCATGCTGTGCAGTGCAGGCTCCTTCAGCTCATAGACATGTATCCTAACTGTCCTCCCCATACTCCTGTCCCAGCAGGATATCAGCAAGAGCTTAGTCTTCTTCTTTGGTAAACAACACCAATGTATCTGGGTGCACTACCCCTCAGCACCTGCCTCTTCAACATGCTGGTGGCATCAATGTTCTAGGCCTAATATTGCAGGCCAGTCATTCTCCAAGTTCTGTGATGCACTTGCCAACAAATGCAGAACACAACAAACTAAGTAACACATAGGTACATGGCCATGTACCACTGACTCAGGGTTGCACATGTATGTACTGTGTCTGATACATCTGCTGGGCCTTAGCATTTTAAGGCATACATGTACAGTGTCACACATGTGCAGTGCTACACACCAGTGCCACAGGGTGGGAGACACATGTGCACCTTACCCAACACCACACCACACCACACTACACCACACCACACAGAGTCCAGATGTAACAATGTACGCATTTGGTCCAATAAGCCTCCAAAAATTGCTGCAAAGGTCATTGAACTGAGAAACTACAGTACGTTTGTACCTGCCGACTTCTGCTCCCATTTGTGGCACACCGACTGGGCCCCTATCATTTCTCTCCCCACACTCAACGTGGCACTTGAATATTTCACCCAGATCTTTTTGTCTGCATCGAATATGCATACCCCATTAAAAAAATTCAGGATACAGGGAAAATGTCATAAATGGCTGAGCCCGTGCCTCAAGCATACTATGCTTCTCCGGGATGGAGTATGGGGTACTTTCAAATCCTCTGGCAGCCCAACAGACTGGGAAAAATACAGAGAACTGAGAAATCAGTGCAAGAAATCCTCAAAAAAAGCCAAATCTCAATACCTAAATGACCTATAAACTAGGCACCTACGGGATCCCAAAAATTTCTGGGGCCACATTAACCAACTTGTCAATGGCTCCTCAACTAGTCAAATGGACTCCATCATGGTGGGGGACTTTCTGGCAAATGACCCAGTGGTAATTGCTGAGGCATTTTGTGCCTCCTTCTCTACCCTGAGGGGGTCTCCCTTCCCGGTCCACCCCAGGCCTAACTTTTATGCAGGGGACACATGGTTTCACCCTCGACCTCAATTCCACCTAAAACTGGTCAAACAGACAGAGGTACTACCTCTCCTACGCAAAATTAACCCCTCCTCCTCCATAGGACATGACCAGCTTGAGCCTCGCCTACTGAGGGCTGCCGCCCCGGCCATCACCTGTCCTGTCACCTTACTCATAAATAGGTCACTTCAGGATGGCTTGGTCCCAAAAATGTGGAAGGTAGTGACCATTGTACCTGTCCACAAGAGTAAGCCCCGAGACAAATTGGGAAATTATAGACCAATCTCCCTTCTCAGTCCCCTGGGGAAAATTCAAGAAAGACTAGTCTCAAACCAGCTACAAGACTACCTTGAGCAGCACTTACTCATGGCTGATGTTCAGCATGGCTTTAGAAAGGATCATGGTACTGACACTGCACTCATCCGGCTCACTATGGATATCCTCTCCAATATGGACTTAGGTTCCCAAATGGGCGCCCTCTTCATTGACCTATCCAAGTTCTTTGACCTGGTTAGCCATTATTTCCTTCTCTCTAAACTCTAGCTCCTAGGACTGGATCGCCACTCTCACTCCTGGTTTGAGAGCTACCTGAGTGACAGTTCCCAAAAAGTCCGATGGAAGGGTACATAGTCTGGACCCAGATCAGTCTCTGCTGGGGTACCCCAGGGCTCAATCCTGGGCCCTCTGCTCTTCTCACTCTTCCTCAATAATATAGAGGGAAACTGCACCAGCAGCAATCTCATTCTATATGCTGATGACACTGTCATATACTGCAGTGACTCCCAAGCTAGCGTCATCTCAACAAAACTACAGGATAGTCTCTCTACCCTTGAGACCTGGTTCTCTGCAAACTCCCTTAAACTCAATGATGAAAAACTAAAGCCGTACTGTTTGGCTCCAGACACCTGGGCTCTGACAGAAGTCAGCTTCTCCAGATCTGCACCAGCCAAGGAAAAATAGTTGAAGTCATGCCCAGCTTTAAATATCTTGGGATCCATTTAGATCAAGAAATGACCTACCGATCCCATATCGATTCCATAACCAGGTCCACCCATCAAAAGCTTGGCCTTCTTTACCATCTGGGAAACTCTCTATCCTCTACTGCATGCCATGCAATTGCCTGTTGCAATCTTCTCCCATCCATCCTATACGGAGCCCCACTGCTGCAGTTCCTCCGTGAATCAGAATACAATAAACTTACCGTACTATATAACCGAGTGGCTCGCTACGCCACAAACTCCTCTCCTAGGAGACATCACTGCGAGGCCCTAAAGAAACTTAAGTGGCCCACTCTCTGGCACAAACTAGACTATCCTGTTGCTTGTCTAGCCTTCAAATTCACTAATCTTGGTCCCCCCCCCATCTTTGAGGACTACTCTCCCCCAAAAGACAAACCCGAACCCTGAGATCAACTGCAAACCACCCCCTCGACATCCCTAGGACGTGCTCCAACTATGGCAATCGTTCCTTCAAATTTGATGCCCCCCCCCACCTATGGAACTCCCTACCACCTAGCTTGACGAACTCAACCACCCTCACCCAGTTCAAAAATGGACTAAAACTATATCTTCTCAACCTTAGTCTCTGTGGTTGTAACGTTAGCTCCCCAGGCCAGTTTTGTTTTGGCCCCTGCACTGCTTTGAACAATCCCTCTAATTTGTCATGGATTTCTAATAAGGACCAACTTGTGTAAACTGATTACCATCCCTATACACTGCTGCCAATGTACACTGATGTAACTAATGTACATACTATGCATAATGTGTGAATCCATACACATTGTATATATTATATGAGTCTGAATGAGAACCAGACATCTACCCCTGTATAAATATTACAAATGTAAATGTAAATACTATATAACAAATGTAACTAATGTAACTACTGTATATAACTGTTTTCAATACTTCCTTTTCTGTAACTAACTCCGGGTCGCTCCTGAAAAAGGGACCATTGGTCTCAGTGGGCTTACCCGGTAAACAAAATCTAAATAAATAAATAAATAACACCCAACAACACCCAACACGCAGCCACCCACTAGAACGCCCCCTTGTAGGACACATATAGACATAGCAACAATCACTACAGTGCAATACACAGTATGGTGAAACACACTACCCTATAACCACTGCTGTTCACAGACTGCTGTATTGTGCAGTCATTCTCACTCTCCGATTGTGCCAGCTTCCACAGCACCAGGCATGGCCTCAGTGGCTTTCCACCTCAAGTTGGAGGCCATCATTCCATTGTGGGTGTATGTGGCTCCACCACCTTTTGTGGCCGTGCTGGGGCACTGCAGCCAGTCTTTTATTGGTGCCTACACAGAGGACTCTAATCCTTTTTTTGCACTCAGCCACAGAACATTGCATCCTATCCTCTACATTGACTGCAGCCACCACCTCCTCCTTCCAGGCATGTTCCTATACCACAGCAGTAGCCATCTCACATGCCAGTACCTCTTCCTTGGCTACGTGTTTCTGGCTGAAAAACTACAGCTCTGCCTTCTTGAATTTCAGCCAACTCAGATGCTCCGCAATCACCAACCTGGACCTATGTGTGTAAAGACAGTATATTAACTGCACTGTGTCATGCGTGGTCTTTGCCCCCACCTCATTAACAGACCCCCACCTTAAGGGCCCTTGACACATGTTGCACATGGCAACATGGCCCCCTGGCACTACCCACCAGTCATAGCACCCCACCTTCAAGGAGAATGTCACCACCATGGTTGATTTCCCTATTCCAGAAGCAGCCTCCCCCAGACACACCATTTGCCATCCATCACATGTGTTCAGCATGGTGGGCACAGATACAGGCCACCCAAGTGGAACATTGCACTAGATGCAGTGCTAGCGGAGTCTACATGCACATAGGGTCAACCTGGGATACAGGTGGCCAACCTGGACAAGTAATACAGGGGCACACATAGAATAAGACTGGGGAGAGCCCAGACTGACAGACCTGCGTGAGTATTCTATGTCACCTTGTCTCTTTTAAATGAGTAAGAGCACCATTACCAGGGGACATGTGGTGAAGCTGTGGGGGGGGGGGTTAAGAGAGGTGTGAGGAAATGCTTCTTCACTGAAATGGTGGTAGATGCATGGAACAGTGCTCCAGTGGAAGTGATGGAGGTGAAAACAGTGGGGGGCTTTAAGCATGCATGGGATAAACATAGGGGTATATTAGAAAATAAGCAGAGATGAGGGAGAGCTGCAGGAGACCAGTTAAGGTCTGTGAAGACAGATTAGGCAGTGAACACATGAGCAGACTTGGTGGGCCAAGTGGTCCTTTTCTGCCAACAAATTCTATGTTTCTGTTTCCAATTCAGTGTCTTCACCATGTAGGTACATACAGCACCCCACATACAGCTTACAAGTAGCAAACAGATGAGAACTGCACAGTTGCTCGGTGTTTAGATACCCAGCATAGAGGGCCCCACTTGGAGTATTCCAGGTTGCCTGGTGGGCTAGTTCAACACTGCACATACAGCTTAGCTGGTGTTACTGCAGTGTCCTGTGCATAGTCATGCACCTGATACATAGATAGTGCTGGCACCCATGATGGACCTGCTAGCCACTTGCAGGCCCCAGTGTCTGACCCTGACCTGCATGAGCAGACACCTGTGTGAAACATATACTGTTGCTGCAGACCAGCCTCGACCCTGTCTTAGAAGTCACTGCTGGAAACAGGAAGCAAGTTCCAAGTACCTGACTCCACTGCAGTAGTGATGGGATCCTGAGAATGAGGAGAGCGCTACACTACCCTCTTATGTGTGCTGGGATAATATATAAATTATGCTATAATGAGCATTCATTATGAGATGCTGATGCTGATGGAGCATTTGCGAGCTGCATGTTTAGTCCATGCATTTGCATATGCCATTCAAAATGGCATGCAAAAGCCAGCACACTATTAAAATAGCGACACACTTAGCGGGGGAAGGGGTGCGCCAAGCACTGTTCTTGCACTCAGCAGTACATGTCATTAGGGTCCATCCTGTACCATGTACTAAATGGTACCCAGCTGTGTTGTGCATGCACTGCGGGCTGCCATACACCTGCACATGCACTGTTACTGCTGTGCAGTCAGACACAGCTGTGATAGTCAATGTGCACAAGCAGCCACCCCTCTCATCACTAACATTCTCTGTCTGCGCTGTATTTGATAGCGCAGCAGTGTTGCACAACCAGTATTAAACATAGCACTGCATGGGCAGATATGGAAATGGGCCCTGCAGCTGCACCACTCCATCTGGGAACTCAAAGAGAAGGACAGCACAACCAGTGGCAGAAGGTGGGCAGGGTGACAGTGGGTACACCACTTCTCTGATCTGGAGCCACTCCACCTGGTCACCCTTGTACAGGCCAGGGAAGCCCTACTAACTGACATGTCTCATGATAGCCCACACCAGCTGTACAAAGATGTGAAGGAGTCAGTGGATCGTAGACTGACCCATAGAACCAGTGTCAGGCCCCCTGGGTTTAGTGCCACCAGAGATGGGATGAGCTGTATCATGGGCGGACACATGGCTGGTGGAGCTGCATCTCTGTGTCACAGCAGAGGAGGCCATTTATGAAGGCAGGTGTCTGTGCAGCATGTTGTACATGTGAGGCATGATGGTGGCCATATGCATGTCACTGTGTTTTCTGTGTGTGATGGGCTACATGTCAGGCACACAATGCTGGTGGGAATATGTCGCTGGCTGTGCATGTGTGCATGGGCCACATGGGCATACATGCCTTGGGGCATGCAGCTATGCTGAGGAGACGACCATCAGAGCATGGATGGCACACATGGGCATGTGCACATCAGTGGTGTGTGGGGCTATACTGTGGGTGTGCACACACCTGTGGCTTACGCAAAAGTGTGTCATTGTGACACATGGGTGAGATGTCTGTGTGTGTATGGAGTACTGCTGCCCCAGTATGAATGTGCTGACTGTATGGCATGTAATGCTGTCCAGTTTATGTTGTACACTATTGTCTGTATACACTGGGTGGGGTATACAGTGTGTGGACTATCCACCGCTGTAGTGTTGTGTGGAATCAGTGTTCACATTTTCATTGCAGAGCACCCTGTTTTCAGGGGATATGACCCACCAGGTGTATTTTTTCTGTCAATGTGCTATGTTCTATAGTCCGACACATGTAGTTACCCACTGGTATTGGTGACACACCTCACAGGTGCCAACCAGTCAGGTTATGATGATATCCGTATCATATTGGGAATCACCACCAGATTACACATTGGATCCATGTGCCTGTGGTACTATCGCACATGCCACAGCACTGCCTTTATGGTGGAATAATGGCCAGGTACCTCATGTGGCATCCTGCCGGGATGGTGTAGTATGCTTGTGGACATGGTGTGAACATCTAGCACAGTGCCTCATACAAGTATCACTAATCCCATGGGGAACACCTGTTAGTGGCACATACCAACATGTCACAGGGATATACACGGCATCACCTTCATGTGTGGTGGCCACTGTGCCTTGTGCCACAGCATGCCTCTGTGTTGCTGTGCTATACATGTGCTGTCATGCTTGCTGCATACAGCTGTTCTTGTACACATTCTAGAGGCACAGGAAGCAGGCAGAGTGGCTTAGGGGTACCAGGATGGGTGTGGGAGAGAAGAAAGATTGGTCCATAGCAAAAAGGACAGGACAGAGAGATGTCACAGCAGGGGCAGCTGGAGGTCAGACAGTCAGTGATGCAGCACTGAATGGGTGGTGAACCATTCAGGCTGCATGTGTTCCAATGAATATGTTGTATATGTCTTCTCATGTGTATGCCGCCATAGCCACTCTGCTCACCTGCATACAGTGGTGCTGTCCACATGTGCTCCATACACTTCTACATGGGGTTGTGCAGTGGTTATCAGCATGGTGTGGCTGCAGTCCATTGCTGTCATGCTGTGCCTATATATACTGTATGCTGCCATATACTGCCAGGGCATGGTACCATATGAGTGTCCTGTTGTGAGATCTGTTGCTGCCCCATGTACCTCCACACTTGTACATAGGTGTGCCTGTCTGCAGGTCTCACATTCATGACTGTGCGTGCTGTGTGCCTCACACATGTCATTTGTGTACCATGGTGGTCCATGGGTATAGTGTTTTCATTTGTCCTGTGGCCACCCTGTCCGGGTGACAGTGTGGGCCCTGTACACTAATACAGTACTGTAGTTAAACAGCACCACACACACCTCATAAACCTGCACAACTGTCTGTGTGGACTCTGCAGTGTGATCACCCCCTGTGTTCTCTGCATGAGAGGGAACCTGTGTGTACTGGGGCAAGGCTATTGTGTGCACGTTGGTGACATGTTGTATTTCTGGTCCAGAAGTAATGCACATAAGGACCCACAGTCAGGAGGCATTTTGGCACAGGAGTTGTCCCAGAGAGTGGTTCTCTTCTTGCAGGCACACAGATGAAACTGTTCATGCCAGGTATATGAGTATGTGCATGCTGGATCACCTCTGTGCTCCCAATGGAACTGTGGCCATCAGTAGTAGCTTTGGCCACTATTGGTTACCAGGGCACAGCTGGAACACAGCAGACAATAGCCGGGCACCAATATGTTTTTACTATGGGGAAGCACTGCACCATATGGGGCACAGCATTTGTTTACCAGAGCACATGCCCTGGTGTGCCCCACTGTAGAGCTACCAGTGGTGGCCATGCCAGAACATCTTATTTGCAACCAGGTCAATGTGGTGGAGCCCCAGGAACATGAGGCTCTGGAGCTCTAGGCATTAGTTGCCAGTGTACTGACTATGAGGTTTGATGTCAGGTGTTGCAGTGCTATTTGTGGGTGAGGATGGCGCAGCATAAGGGGGTGTGCTTTTGTTTCCAGCAGGTCACTGTCATTTTTAGGGCTGCAGTGGGTGGAGTCCTGCAGTCTTTTTTTTACAATCACTGAGGAAGAGGACTCCACATTCCTTGCTAACCAACAACATGCTGGATTGTGCAAAAAAAGACGACTCCACCTGGAAACAATCCACACCCAAACTATCTTTTATTCATTACCTGCTCTTCTTGCTGTTGCATAATTTTCAGGCTTGCACTATGGTTGCTCCCTACACAGCTGAAGTGCTTGTGTTCGCAGAAGGCCCTCTCTAGCTGAGCTGTGTACTTGCAGTCAGCCAGTAGCTGCAGTGATGAAGTGTACTGTGCTGTTGACTGAGGCAGTATGATGTGCCATCTTTACAGATTCAGTTTAAGTCTTTGTACCTTGTCTCTTCCTACTGCCTGCCTCCCAGTCTCCTGAATTGGTCCACCCTTCCCCTTAGTCTGACCTCCATGAATCCACTACTTTTTGAAGGTTCAACCAGGTTTCTGTTATGCCTGTCAGCACTTTTTCTCAGTCATGTTTTGGGACAGCCACACCATGCAGTATCCCAAAGCTGATGTCTCCATACAGTTTAATATGTTGAGTTGAAATAATAGAGTACTGTACATCAAAAACAACAGATTTGCAGCCCCAATTGAAGCTGAAGATAATGTCTGCCATAGTCTGGTTGGAGAAAACACATCCTTGATGTGGAGAGAAAAAATGAATGAAATGCTGACAGCGCCAGTGAAACTGACAGACAAATCTTCTCTAACTGAAACTGACAAAGAAGGGAGAGATGTCTTAGTGCACCACAACCCTCTATCGAAGATGAAAGAGCCTCAGAATCTACAGCAGCAAAAGGCCAAGATAGTGACCAAATTCATGGACAAAAACTGAGTGGATATGGTAATAATGTCCCTCTTCATTAGAGACAGAAGGGGAAAGGCAATTTTAACTCTGGACCGACAGGGATTCACAGTTAGTGTTGACCACCAATTTCTTTTGCACTGCAGAATACAGCTACATTATGTAAACCCGGTTCCTGAAGCAGGTGCCTGAAAAATCATAAGTTAGGTCAGGCTGTATATATGGGTTTTGCTCTGTGTGGCCTGACATTGGCTTATTACTGTCTGGCTAACGTTACCTATGCCGTCCTTTTTTGTTTGGGTTCTGACTGGTAATTAAACAGAACCTGCCTCCCACCCCATGAAAAAAAAAACTGGCACGTTCCCCTTGTTTTAGTTGTTTGCTGCTCCCTGAGATCCTCCTGTGTCTGACTGACCTCTGAGATGGTTGGAATGAGTGGGAGAAGCTTGGATGGGGGTTGTGTCACTGTTGCTTGTTTTTCTTTTGTTATAGCTGCAGGATCATGGAATCCTCATCATCACCCCCGCCCCTTCAGTACAGTGCATGTGCCATTAGTTGTTATGTTTTTTATTATGCTGCTGGATCCTTTTGTCCTAACAGTGGCTGGCACTGTGGGTGGTGCCCAATCCCCAGTGCAGAAATCCTCGCCTCCCCGTATCACACGTGCACAGTTCCTTGTTATTTTTATTGATCAATTTTTTTTTAACCTAATTCCATCCACCCTACCCTCTCTCTCTTAGCATCCAGCACCCCCCAGAAACATAACAGTGACACTGGGGGTGCCCAATCCCCCAATGTCACGATCCTCATCTTGGGCATCTCGGGCCTGTTTTTTATTTTTATTTATTGTAACCTGTAACAAGAAAAAAGTGCATTGATGTCTTTTGCAGCTATTCCTTACCCCTACCCAAATGTCCCACTGAGCATCCGCCACCTGGCACTCCCACCAAGCCCTTACTTACCAATTGGGGGTCCAACACTGTAATCCTCTCTGGACCACAGACATGTGTTCACTCTTCAAAGCTGGACTGCGAACTGAAGAAACGGCTATGCCGTGCCATTCAATGTATTTCAATGGGGTTTTGAATTAAAGCCATACCTTTGGCATTTCACAACATTCTTGCAAGAGTTCTCTTACTGTAGGTAAACCTAGCAGTGCCTGCTCCCTAGTGGGAAAGCTATGGCCATTTAACGTTTCAAAAAAAACATAGATGTGGTTATGCTTTTGAGCTTGCGTTGTCTGATGCTCCCAGTGGCTTTTATTTTTCTCTTCAGTCATTTATGGAATGAAAAAGGGTGGTGGGTAGACAAATTCTGCAGGAGCTAGGACCACCAGGTCCAGCCATCTTACAGTAACTCCGCTCTAAAATCTATAAAATGTTTGTGACTTGACTCTGATTTCCCCCGTCTGTTCCTTTTAGCTAGTCTTGGATTGGCAGTGATCCTTTGCCTGCTCAGTTCAAAACATTTCACTTTTTTAACAAATCAGAGTATATAAGAATGTTTTAGAAAATGTTCAGGGTCTGTAACAGAATTAGGACACAGTGGAATTGTCACTTTGCTGCAGCTTCACCTGCAAATTAAAACATTGCCACATCTCTAGGATGCTGTTAAACCATTTCTACCAGATTCCATGCATTTCCTTTTTGAAAACAGTGACATGGAGATCTTGGAAAGATCCTTTTCAAAACCATGTGTATATAGATTACACAGAAACTAGTGTACCATTAACTCACATTCTTGAGTAGGAAGTGAGCCCAGAAATGAACTTCAGTTGCATTACTGCTCACTGTACTCTTCAGTAAATCCTCACAATCAGAAGAAGTGCCAAGGGATTAAAGGTGGGCAAAAAGCTAATCCTCTTTTTAACAAACATATAAATGGAGCAAGGGGAGGTCCAGGACACTATAAATGTCAATAATATGGAAGAGTTGGGAGACTGTAATGAAAACAAGCATTATGGCACACCTACAGTCCTGACATGTAGTATGTTGCCTACTGCTGTTCTGAGTGCTGCTGATTCTTGTCACAGGCTCCACATCAATCAATTAACAAAACAATAGCAAAACAAAAGTTACGTTGTTTTGCTTACTGCATTGCACTGCAGTAAGACAGGATCTGCCGGTGCCCAGCACGCAGAAAAAGAAAGCATGCCACATGTTGGAAATGTAGAAAATCATGAGCTGATTAACAGCAGCCAAGACAAGTTCAGACGAGGCAGCTCTAACATTTTTTTGAGGGAGTAAAGAAATTGACATAGGAAATGTGCACATTATCTCAGTTTCAGGAAGGCATTTTACAAGCAAGTAAAAGAGGAGGCAAATACTGAACATCAGGTCAGAAAGCATGGCATGAGGGTAAGATTGTCAAGTGATCAAATATATTCTGAATGGCATAGTATAAATCATGTCAATTAGTGGGGTGGAGTTACCATGGGGGTTGGGGGTCACTGATGGAGTACTGCTGCTTCGTGTACCAGTTCTGGGTGCTGTATGTTCTGGATGTCATTTTTCTGTAGCCAAACACTACTCATTTGTAATTTAGTAAATTTGGGGTACAGGGTAGCCTTGCTGAAGGCACAGATATTTAAAGATCATTATGCAAGTCAAAAGAATGTTGGACTTTTATGCTTGTGCATGCAGAGAATTTGTAGAAAGCGCATTGAAATCGTGTTTCTTGTTGCAGTATTTCTAGAGCTCCTGCTCACGCTGATATATAACTTAAGATGAACACAGTGAGCTCTTTCTGCTATACTAACAGTTAGATGATAATTAAACTTTTGGGGGGAATTTATGGAGAACAAAATGATGACTCGGTTTCAGTACTGAAGAATGTACCCTTAGTTTGCTAATGAACTGCAGTGCTGTATACCGCTATAGCACACACATTTTAAATGACCTGATGGCTGGGCACACCCATGTACATCTCTTTAGTCCAGCACTCTGTAGCCTGAGCTAGGAATTGAGTTATTGGTACCCTCAATCTGCTGCAGGGCCAAGTTTTTGATTCTGCTGTAGTTTTATGCCAATCTAACCTGGGTGTGGGTGGGTAAGAAAGCTAATGGGGCTACTGTAAGCCAAGGGCTAGCTGTGACAGACAGTCTAACAACTGGCTCAAGCTCTCCTTTTTTGCTGCCAGCCACACCACTCTCCTTCCTCTGCCTCCACCTCTTTTTTTATTACTCTCCAGTGACACCCTCTTCATTTGATTCTTTCTACAGTATTTAACATTTCATCAGATCAACACAAACAACTGTACTGTAAACGGGCAATTGAAACAGCAATGTTTTAATTATTTTTTTTCCTACTGTATATCATAAACTTCAATCACATAATGACAGTTTTTATTTCTGGGTGATCATTTGATTAAAAACATTGCCTTACCTGTATTTACTATTTGTAGCAGTTCATGTGATTCTTTTTGTTAGAGTGGGGCTGTACTGCAAAAGTGCAATACTTCCTCTTTGGGGTAAAGTAAAGCAACAGAGCAAAGAAAATGTGTTTTCCCGAAAGCTAGTTTTGCCTACAATTAATACAAATGTTAACATACTTGTCAAACCCACTTTTGAAGGTGCTATCTATGCTGCGCTTCATGAGTCTTTTTTAATTATAATTATAACTGTTATTTTCTCAATCCTAACCTTTGCCCAGGTCTACAATGCTGTTTCTAAACCAAATGTGGTGGTAATCTTTTTTCCTGAACAAACAAACAAAAAAAAACTTACACGAAAATAATGAATGAAATTCTCTAAATTTAATGGAACTAAACAATTTTTTGCAGCAAAATAAAATTGGAAGATTCTTGTATTCTTTTATAATGAAAACAGGTAGGATCAAATTTGTTGCATAATTACATTGCAGTGCTGCTTTAAGTAGCAAATGTCTCCCAAGGATACCACATTCAGCATAACAGCTCTTCCCATATGCTATCTTTTTGTTCATTAAGATTTATCAGGATCCCTGCCCTCTAACCTAACCATCTAAAAAACAAAACTGTCTCACTCATTTCATTTATTTATTCATAGAACAACTATACAAAGAATCCACCAGTTTCAGGAACAATTTGCAACCAAGGCCTATGCTTAGTATCATTACGCATGGCAATGCCAGTTTGAAACTTCCATCATGAATGACATTACAGCAATAACAGCGACAGGTCGCTGTAATGTCACTGTGGGACCCCGGCACTGCTTTCTTGGGATCTTGCACCCCCTCCCTGAATTAACTCCATCTCAGAGTTGACTATAACAATTATGAAGGAGGGGGTTGGGGACAAAGCCCCCCCAAAATAATTTTTTCAGATGAATTTATGCCACCCTCAATTGCAGTCGACATAAATCTGTCACTGTAACATCAGTCGACAGCACTGTTGTCAAACCATAGCTCCATCTTATTACTCTTCAAATCCGAGTGACAAGATGTGAAGCAACTACAGTTATCAATTCTCATTGTTTTGGAATTGCCTATCTAAATCTGTATGTTAGAAGCCATTCTCAGCCTCTTGCATTATGGACTGTGATTATTCATCTTTTCTGCAAGTATTGTGTTTACTTTATCAATCAGTCAATCAATCAATCAATCAATCTTTATTTAACCAGGTGGAACACGCTTTGAGGAAAACTCATTCACAAGACACATACTTTATTATTATCATTATTCTGAAAACAATGTGATGGCCAACTATGGAGTTGAATAATGCTTTGCTAAACTTTACAATTGTGTATAGTGTGATTTATTATTATTATTATTATTGTTACTAAATTTCTTTCATCTCTGTAACTTTGCTGCTGCTACCTCTATGATGAGGACACCGTACTGTCATGAGGCGCCATCTTTTAAATCAGACAGTAGACTAAGGTCCTGATGGCCTTTTCTGGTGGCTGTTTGGTGAACATTAAAGATTGTGTTACTACCTCCTCTACTAATACTTCTTAGAGATATAGTTTGGTACCCCCTGGGTAGATTTAGTACAGTATTTGTAGAATTGGAGAACTAGGCATGGACTTAGAATGGTAGAAGGTTTTTAATGGTGTGAAAGTGGGAATCATGTAATCCAAATTCTTACTCATGTCACAATGCCAGCCCCACTCTGCAATGTGGATTTATGCCGCTTTTCCTGGTGCCAAAAAAAAAAGCTGATAATCCTAATATTGCTTTAAAACAATATCAAAAGGGTGGATTTTTATGTCAAGCATTTATTGAGAAAATACAGAATAATGTATGGGAGAAGTATGTAACAAGGTTTTTATTACTCACATGAGGCCACTGATGCTACTTTAAACATGGGAGCCACATTCCAATGGCTTAATCAGGTATCACACACTGAGGAAGTATAAAAGATGAGTTACTGTATTCCTGTAATGTATTTTGAATACTTACTAGTTTGTTTTTTCCAAATAGAAAATGACAGTTTTAGAAGAATAATATTGCAGATTTTGTTCAACATAAAATGCTTGCATGTGACTGAAGAGAAAAAAGTGCCTTTTGCTAGTTGACAGCTGCAGTTGTTTATTGTGCTGCATACTGTCTGATATACAGCACATAAGTGTGACATTACATGTGGGCATAACAAATAATTGCAGCATGGCTTTTAGGTTTTAAGACAGCCTAACCAGTAATCATACAGTATTAAAATACCAGAGCAAGGAGGTTTACAGCACAGAGAGGTTCAGTGACTTGCTTATTGTCACACAGTGACTGTGGTTGGGTTTGGACCTCACATGTCCTTTTCACAATTGTGTGCATTGATCACCAAACCACACTGTATTCAATTATACGTAGAATGTATGCAGCTGTATTCAGTCATGATCACGTGCATAAAACCTGATTGTTAGCCCTAGAATGATATAATAATAGATGAGGAAAAAGTTGTTGATATTACAGTATATTTCTGCATTTACCTGCTTTAACACCAGTAGTTTCAGAAGTGATTGTTCACTTGGTGGGGGTAGAGTTGTAGGGTGTGATCGAGTGTCTATCTTTTAGTAAAGGGTAATATGTCAGAGGCTGATGCCATTAAGAATGGAAGTACAGTTGTTGAAAGTCCTGCAGAAAGGGTGATTTTGATGTTTAATCACCACTAATACTATGAGGTCACTGTATTAACTCATGGGTGTGCAAAGGAAATTAACATTTGCAACACAAATGTACATTCTTGTTACTGATGACAGGTCTTTGTATTTATTTTTTCATTGCTTCACCTTTTTCGACCAGGAATGGCACATAGCTCTGTGACAGCTTGTTTCCAAGTATGGCCTGGAGATGCAGGATAGGGTACATGTTCATGTTTACCGACAGGGGAAACAGAGTGTGACGGCAGAGAAAGGCCCACTAGCCCATTCAGTTTGCCCAACCCTGCCTGTTACCTTGATGTTCCTAATAGGACCCAATCCCTTTTCTCTCCCCTGTGTCACTATTTCCTGCCCTTATCAGGCCCATGTGCCAGGCCCACATGTTTAAATCCATTCACTGTTTTGAACAGACCACCTCCTCCAGTAGTATGTTCCAGTTGTCCAACATCCTTTCAGTGAAAAAGTACCTGTGGACCTCCCTCCTGAACCTACCCCCAGGCTACTTCTGTGAATTCCCCCTTGGATTTGTGTTTCCCTTTAGGTTGAACAGTTCATTACAATTCACTTTGTTAATTCTATGAAGATATTTGTAGGTTTCAGTCATGCTACTCTAGTATACTGCACTATAGTGTCAGTCTTGTGTATTAGCCTTGGTTCCTAACATGGCACTAAAACCCATCACCTGCTAATCATCTGGCCCCCAAAGTGAGCACTCAAGCTAATGAGCCACTCGCCTTCATCCGACCAGAGAAAACTGACGTCGGACTGGAAGGATTGTATGTGGAGACCTTAACACTGTGCCCCTCTGAAACATCGTTTACCAGTCACAGTTCCACAGCTTTGTTTGTTCTGGGTCTTCTAAGTGCACTGCTCCCTGAGAGTGATTGCCAGTGATGCAATCAATGAGAAGGCACAGACCAAGGAGTTATTGACTTGTACTCGGTGATGTTTAGCTCAGTCAATGAATGGTTTCTGTGCTTTCCTGATCATGAGCAGTTGATGTGGCTGGTCTCCATATAGGAGGAATGCTAATGGAACTGAAGCTACAGAAACAAACCTGCAGACCTCAGTGGAGAAATATTTTGGAGAATAACAGTAACTGTCCTGTACTTCATTCAAGCTTCAGTCTTTTAACTCAGGCTCACTGTACTGTTTTCAAGCTGGATTCATTCACCAAATGCACACAGTTCAAAACTTATATCTAAAGTGTATATTTTGTAGAAGTAACACACATACTGCCTAAACATTGTAGCAAAACCAAAGTAAAATGTATGCTTACATCAAAGCACTTCCTAACATAGAATATGCAAGCTGTTCCCCCGCAGCTTGTATTTGAAGGGCCCTGATACGTAGTAGCTAGTAAAACAGTTACACCTCTAGTATTGGATGTGTGTGATGGTGATGCATTAGGAAAGACTTCAAGGATAGAATGGGTAGAATATCAAGGATAAAGAAAAGACAGATCAGTGGTCCTGGTAACACAGGTGCTGGGCACAAAGCATGCAAACATTTTGGTATTAGAAAATGGGTTTAAAATATAAGGCATCAGATTGGCTAAGGGGGTAGATTAACTACTAGCGAGAGCTCTGGTAAAAGCTAGTGCCAGGCATGCCCCCTCAGCCACTCAAGTATCTGTAAGTACCCATTCTGCTTCCTCATTGGCTCAAACTACCCAAATCACTTCTAAAACATTGCCATTTTTTCTCTCTCTTAGCAAGAGATACTGGCCCCAGTGATGTGTACTTCATTATCATCTACTACTCGTGCACAACCTCAGCTGGCCTCTTCTTTTTTTTTTTTTTGTTTATTTAATTACAGTACCTATTATACAGTGCTCCAGGAATATGGATACCGCTACTCCCTCTGAAAGCCGACTGCACTGTCCCGTCTTCATCCTCCAGTTGTCCACTCACTCGATCCAGAAAAAGTAAGTGCTCACATTTATAGCAAACAGCCAAGCAAGGCAGACCCCTCTCCCCCCGTGAGAGAAGCACCACACACAATCTCTGAAATAATTTAAAATAGAAAAATACCGAAAGAAAAGCCGTCAAACTAATCGGCTTCACGGAACCGCCTGTCAGCATTTTTAAATGTGCAGCATGTGCCTCTCCATGCTTGCTGTACTGTACCTGACTGCCACAATTGGTGAGCGGGTGCTCCATTAATGGAGCAGTAGAACTTTTCACCTTTGTTTTCTTTGTCCTGCATTCCCCTTTCACTTTTACTGCAAGGACTTAAAAAATCAAACCAATGGGGTGGCAGAAGTAAACAAGAAGATGCAGGGAGGGGGTGGGGGGTGGCTGAAACTACACAGTACCAGAGATGGGGGACTACTTTACCCAAAAAGGAGAAACAAATGAACTGTAGTCATTTTTTATAGAATTACTTTTGATGTTTTTTTTTTAAATTCTATGAAAAATGACACAGACCATTTTCTAAGCACAATAATACCCTCCAGTGTGGGCAGTATGGGCAATACTGGACCTTCCATGGGATATAAGGCCCTCCACCTGTGGCGTCAGGCCTAATCATGCCCCTGGGTGGTCTGGTATTGCCCAATACCACCGGCCCGTTGGGTATTATTGCTTGCTTAGTGTGCTGTGAAAGGGCCTTTTGTGGTGTGCTCCCTCCACCTGTCACAGCTTCAGAATACCAGCTGTCTTCCCTAATTAAGACCATTCTCCACCTTTTTCCTTCTTTTCTCTTTGAAGTCCTTGCCCAATCACAAAGCTGAAAAAAGCAAGCTGAGCCCAATCTCCCAGTGTTGCAATCATGTTCTGTGTTCCCTTTTTAAAAAACATATGTATTTTTTATCCCCCCACCCTACCCTCACTCTCAGCAACCACCACCACACCCCTGCCACCCAGAAACATAACAGTGACATGGGGGATGCCCAGTTCACCAGTATCGTAATGACAATTCCTTATTTTTTTTACCCTGTAAAAAGAAAACCATCCAGCAATGTCTTTTGCACTGTTACCACCCCCAACTGACCCTCCCACTCAGCACCCACCTTCCCTGCCCCCAAGCCTTTACTTACCCATCAGGGTCCAAAGCCGTAATTCTCTCTGGACTGTAGACATGTCTTCACTCTTCATAGCTGGACTGCAAACTGAAGAAACAGGCATGTATTTCAATGGGGTTATGAACTTAGTGGCATAACTAGGGCATTTATGCATATGTTTGGCCTATATTTTTAACATGCCTTCTTTTTGGGACCCTACCTCATGAACAATTGAACTGTCATTAGTCAGATCTGTCCCGAAAGGTGATTTTGCAGTCCCTGTATGGAATCACCTTTCAGGTAGTAGCTGAACAATTTCTCTGCCCTTGTTCATGAGGTGGGGTCATAAGAAGGCTATGTTGAACATTTGGTGTATAAATATTAAAAAACAATAAAGTTATGCTCCTACATTGAATTTTGTGAATGCAGGCTCTTAACTTTAGTAATTTTCAATATTTTTACCACAACTTTACAACACAGCTTTATCTTTACAGCACCTCATGAATGTAACAGCTGTCATTTTTCAAATCCAAGTCAAAATGTTTTTTTTACATCTCAAAAGGTGACTTAAACACCTCTTGTCCGAGGAAGATAGGTTAGCTATAGGAAGGAATACCATAATTCTCATTCTTAAATTCTGCTCCCTTATAATATCCCTAGCATCTCCCCAGCTCATGAACCAGCTGAATACTGATTACAGCAACATTTGCAGATTTGTCACCTGAGCCCCTTTCCGCACCCACTATTGCCAACTATATCAAGCTATTGGTTGGCCCTTCCCCTAAGATCGTAGAAAACTAATGTTGGACTCCTTCACTTACAAGGCTCTGCATGTGGGCACAAGATTCCCTCTGCATGGTAGGCTAAACCCCAAAGTCAATAGGTGTGCACTATAGTCCTCTACCTGCCACTTACTTGAGTGTCCGAGAATATTAACTGACATGGGCCAGAGGGCCTTCTCCTATGCTGCACCTAAGCTATGGAACTCCCTAACAGACAATCTACATTCACTGGCCTCACCTACTACTTTCAGAAAGCACTACCAATAACTACTTTCATGAAATGCACTTTGTAAATGTCTGGACTAAACCCACATTCCTTTTTATGTTGGCGCACTTGCACAGCCAACATCTTGCGGCAGTGCAACTTTGGAGGTGTGGTCACTGTTGGGCAAATGCAGGGCATGCACCAGTAGGTGTGTCCCTCATTCCCCAATCAGCCTGCAAGCCGGTGCCACACCATGCATACATAATGGGGTGAGCACATCTAAAAAAAGGTCTTCTGCAATCCTAGCAAAGCTTGTCAGATGCAAAGGACCTTCCCTGGACATGCTCGCCGACATTATGAGCATGGCAGCACAGTGGACGCTAAACTGCCAACTTTGGGGTGCCCAATCCCCTGTCAGTTAACCTGCTTCTGCTGACTGCTGGCACGGGGGCCACTTCCTTTGGCATAAATCACCTCCACCCTCCATTAGTTATATGCCGAGGGTGGCCAATCCTCTGCTCTAATCCCCTTTACTTGTGTTCCAGCAGGGGCCCTCCCTGTCGGCATAAAGAACCCCCCCATTGTTAAATGCCGAGGGGGTGCCCAATCCCCCTTGGCTCAGCACCCCCCCACTTTCTTTGTGTGCTGAAAGCATAAATTCCTGCTCCCCTGTTGTGTGCCGATGAGGGTACCCAATCCCCCGTCAGCTACAGACCCCCACAAACTGTTGGGTGGGAGCATGCCAAATCCCCTAAAACAAAAAAAAACTGTCCTGCGATTTTTTTTTTCACCTGTAAAATGAAAACGGTCCCTTGTAGTCTCCCTGCCACCCACTTGCACCCACCCTCTGTGCACCCTGCCTCCCCACACCCCTCCCTCACCCCATACTTACCTCCAGAGTCTGGGCGATGATCTTCGGTGGACTGGGAATATGTCTGCACTCTTCAAAGCCCGACCACAACTGAAGAAATGCCAGTAAGCTGTATAATGTAATAAATAGGGGTTTTTCATCTTCGATGCACTTCTCAGGCATTTTGGGAATTTTGGCCTCAAATTTCAACATGGGGTTTTTGGGACCCCACCTCATGAATTCTTGAACTGTCATTTTGTTAATCAGGCCCGAATGGTGATTTTGCAGTCACTGCTCAGAATCACCTTTTGGGACTGAGTAACGAAATAACAATGCCACTGTTCATGAGGGGGGTTCTTAAAAAGCCTATGTTGCAAATTTGGTGGGAAAAATCCCAAAAATGACTTCTGTTTCTGAAACGTGCATTGTGCAGTTACTCATTATGTGCTCATAAGTTCTCAAATTCACAATATTTTACACCAGATTCTCAACATTGGCATTTTACCACACCTTGTTGTGAACTGTACAGTTGTCATTTTTCACATCCTGGACGAAATGTGTTTTCGCACTTCCGGTGCAGAATAGCGCGGTCGCTGTGTGAAATCAGTGTTCAGGACACATTACAAAAATGACAGTGACACTGTTCCTGAGCAGAGCTTCTAAAATGCCTGTGTTGAAAATTTGGTGACAATACTCCATAAAATGACTGTGTTACAAGCGTGTGTTGTGCAGTTTGCACGCACGCTCTTAATTTCGCAAACTTATAATATTTTCACTCCATGGGCCAGATATTCAAAAGGGTTGAGCCATGTGCAACAGGGTTGCGCATGCGCAAGTCCTACATTGTGCCATTCTGCGATATTCAGCAGGAGGCAGTTGCGCCACTGAAAACAGGCTGAGCAACAGCGCAATGCAAATGAATGCATGCGCAACTGGAGGGGGAGGAACCATGCATAAACTGCGCAGCCCGATATTCAGTCGGGCTGTGCAGAGTTGTGCAGGCGCAACCCCCAACCTGCGCCTGCACAACTTTGAGCCAAAAAAGGCTTAAGTTGAGGGCCACCCACAGGTGAGCTGCTGTATTGCAGGGAGCAACACAGCTGCCACCCATGGCTGGCCCCAACTCAGTCCTAACCCCCACCAGCCCGATTGCAGGCATCAATGTGGCCCCTCCCATTCACATCCCTGGTGGTCCAGTGGACCGTAATGCCCGATCGCGGGCAGAATGTAAATGAAACCCCAAGTGCCCAATCGTGGGCAGAATAATAAGAACCCCCAGTGCCTGATCACAGGCAGAATGTAATAGAACCCTCTAGTGCCCGATCATGGGCAGAATGTAACAAGAACCCCTAGTGCCCAATCGCTGGCAGTAAGTAAGTGCCCCCCCAACCCGAATATCTCCCTGGTGGTCCAGTGGACCGTAATGCCCGATCGTGGGCAGAATGTATGCTGCCCCGCTGCCCGCTGACTGATTGGTTCATTCACAAATCTGGACTGTCGTGTACAGTATGGGCTGCACGCCCATTGGCTCTAGCTCTGCACCAATGAGCGTGCAGCCCTACCGGCCAATCAGTCGGCGGGCGGCGGGGCAGCAGACGGGTGGGATGCTGCCGCCCGCCGGCTACCGGGGGGGAGCGGGATGGTGGGGCTTCGTGGGTGGGTGGGGTGGGGACACGACACCAGGGAGATGTTTGGGTGGGGGTGTCAATATACATTCTGCCTCGATCGGGCATTACGGTCCACTGGACCACCAGGGAGATATTCGGGTTGGGGGCACTTTACTTACCGCCCGCGATCAGGCACTGGGGGTTCTTGTTACATTCTGCCTGCGATCGGGCACTGGGGGTTCTTGTTACATTCTGCCCACAATCGGGCACTGGGGGGCATTTTACATTCTGCCCACGATTGGGCGTAGGGTCCACTGGACCACCAGAGATGTGAATGAGAGGGGGGGGAGCCACATTGATGCCCGCGATCAGGCTGCAGGGTGCGTCGGTCCCCGACGGCTGCTGCCTGGCAGGGCGCCAGGCGCAAGTCCTCGGGGATCGGTGCACCTACATGCTAATGGCATGCAAATGGGGCTATAATGACATGCAAATGACCCCCCCTGCACTTGCATGTATTATAGCCCCATTTGCATGTCACCTTTTGAATATCGTGGATTTGCGCATGGCGCACTGGTACTTTCGCCACCGCAAGTTGACTGCTCCACTCTGTCAACTTGCGCTTGCACAAGTTCCACTGTGCCATGCACAGTGGCTGTGGCTGGGGAGCGATATTCAAAGGAGTTGCTCAATAGCGCAACTCCTTTGAATATCGCACGGGACACACCCCTGCGCATCTATTTTGCGCAGCGCAAGGACTTGCGCCTTTGAATGGCGCAGTTTGAATATCCAGCCCCAGATTTTCAACACTGCCATTATTCTGCACCTCCTAATGAACAGTACAGCTGTCATTTTTCACATCCTGACCAAAATCTATTTTTGTAGTTCGGTGCAGAATAAGCGTGGTCGCTTGGAAAGTCTGTGTTTGAGACACATTATGAAAATGATAGTGACACTGTTCATTAGCAGATGTCCTAAAATGCCTATGTTGAAAATTTGGGGATGAAAGTCAGTAAAATGAGTGTTTTATGAGCGTGCATTGTGCAGTTTGCACGCACGCTCGTGACTTTGTGAACTTGTAATAGTTTCACTCTAGCTGTTCATCATTGGCATTTTTCCATACCTCTTTATGAACAGTACAGCTGGCTGAAATGTGTTTTCACCTGTCCGGTGCAGAATTGCACAGTCACTGTGTGAAATCAGTTTTCAAGACAGTTTGAAGAAATGACGGTGACACTATTTATGAGCAGAGGTCCTAAAATGCCTATGTTGAAAATTTGGTACCTAAAGTCCCTAAAATGACTGTGTTGCAAGCGTTCATTGTGCAGTTTCCACGCACCATTGTAACTTCATCAATCTGCAATACTTTCATACCACATTTTCACCACTGCCATTTGTGCACACCTCCTTATCAACAGTCCAGCTGCCATTTTCACAGCCTGCCCAAAACACGTTTCCGCAGCTGTGGCGCACAATGGCATGCTCACTGTGCAAAATCACCTTTTGGGACACATTAACAAAATCACAGCGCTATGCATCTCTAGCTCCACCACTGCCACTGCCAATGCCAGCGCGACAACATTCAGCATTGACAAGTGCTTGTTTTACTGTTCTGATCATCTGACTTTCCAGATTCTTTCTAAATGTAATCAGCAATTTCTAGGTTCCCTGAAACTAATTGTACTTTATGTTTTGACTCTTCTAATACATTATGCTGTGTTTTGCTACCCCATTGTTGTATACTACTGTACAAATGTTCTATGATAAGTGCTCTACTGTTAATGTTAACTCATGTACCTTTGTGCCATCAATATGGCCAGTGTCATATCTGAAAATGGTCCCTCAGATCAGTGTACCCACCTGGTTATCAAATTCATAAATAAATTAATTAATTAATAACAGTTTTGTGGTCCCAGCATGAAATCACCTTTCGGGCAGAAGTTGAACATTTTCTCTGCCCTTGTTCGTGATGCAGGATAATAAGAAGTCTATGTTGAAAATTTGCTGAAATATATTAAATACAATAAAGTTATGAGCCTACACTGAATTTTGCAAATGCAGGCTCATAAGTTTGATAATTTTCACTGTGTCTACCTCAAATTTACAATACAACCATTTCTTTAAAGCACCTTATGATGTGACAGCTGTCAATTTTCAACTGTGGCCAAAAATGTGTTTTTGTGTTCCGAAAATTTATTTCACAGTCCCTGTGCAAAATCACATTTAGACCAGGAGTTAAATATTTTCTCTGCCCTTCTTCATAAGGCAGGATCTTAACAAAGGCTATATTGAAAATTTGGTGTAAAAATATTGAAACAAATTTACAACATTTTTACCCCATACTTCCCAGCTGCAGCCCTACCGGCTCTGGCAAGAGTTTATTTGTTTGAGTGTTACTTTGCAAGTCACACCATTGTGTTGTTGTCAGTAAAGCTGTTTATATCCTTATGTCCTGTATCGTTCTGGTCATTTGTGTGCCTATGGGTTGTGTTTCCATGTCAAGCAATCCCCTGCAAGGTATTGTTGTGGTTCTACATGTGTGTATTCATGCTGCATGGATATCCAGGTGTTCTGTCTCAAGGCTGTGGCTGCCTGCCTATATAGATGTGCAGCACACTGTTGTGCACTGGTGTCTTCAGGGTGTCATTTCATGGCCGATGCCTGCACTGCCATGTGCCAGTATCTGCTGGATGCCATATTATTGCCCACATCTGCATTGTGCAGCCAGGCACTGATGTCTGCTTGCTACCATATTATGGTCCATGCCTGTGCTGCACAGCTGTGTGCTAGTGTCTGCTGGGTGCCATGTTATGGCCAGGCTTATATTGCATAGCCATGTGTTCGTGCCTGTTGAGTGCCATGTAATGGCTCATGCCTTCCAAGTTGTATCCCTCTTTTGCCTAGGTCCTGCTTGGTGCAGTGGTGCTTTCAATACTCTGTGCACCATGGCTGCGCCCTGTCCCTGCTGTCACAATGGCCAGTATTTTCAAACTAAGTGCAGGTATACTATTTGATTGCACAAAGGCTGAAAATGCCTCACTATTTCTGTATGAGCTATTTAATGTCATAATCCCTATTCCCTGAGTTGGATTGTGCACACTTTGAAAACGTGGCCTCTAGTCATTGGTCGGTGATGGTTTTACTCATGTTCGCTACATTGGGATCAAAAGACAATGTGCTATCCAGAGTAAGGTCCAGGTATTTGAATTCTGACACAAATTCAATTGGGGACTTATCAATTTGTAGTAATAATAAAATTTAATTCTCTGTCATTATGCTTTCTAGTATTCATATAAATCATTGCCTTTATTCTACAGTATTTGTATTGAACACAAGCCTGTTAGTAAATAAAACTGCTGCACACTATGAAAATCACTCTGAACAATATGATTAACTTTCTTATAATAAACTGGGTATCATGTTTTCCCTTAGGGAAATTTGGTTTGTAATTTGCTGTTATAAAGGAGTGTTTATAATGGCAAACATACATCAGGTTTCCCTCATCATGCACATGCCCTAGTCACTGCTTGTCCCCCTGCTCACCACCAGACTCTCTTACTTACCGTCGGAGACTACAGCACCACAAGGACTCAGTGGTAAATCAATTAAGAAAAAACATGCTAGGAAAACAAAAATAAGTGAATAAACTAACCTACTTTAAATGAAGGAAATCTATATATTTTTCCTAATTTTTTTTAACAGCCATCTGACTGCAGACCCCGCTGAAACCTGGTCAGACCACAGCTGCATAAAGACATCTTCTTATTTCATATAATTGCTGTGGTGAAAAAAACAATACCCAGCAATTATATAAAATAAAACATGGGGTGGTATGTAATAATCAATTTTTACACACACCCTTTGTGATGGATGCTTGGATAAACCCCTCGAGCTTCACTGTCAGGGTTTATGTGGAATCCAACACCTCTGGTGTGAGTAAAATACTTGTTAAACACACCACCCCATATATTATTCTACATAATATCAGTACCCTTTTTAAATATAAAGGCATAATCTGCTTAAAGCAGCATCTCAGTCATAGGACAGGCCAGAGGGAGAACATTCATGAAAAGACTAAGCTGGGACCTAGGATCGAATCTTGTGGAACACTATTTATACTGAGGAACATTGTGGAAATGTATTATTAATCCCAGCATGTTGCATCCTGCCTAAGAAGTAGTTACTTAAGCATGTTATTAAACAATTTGAAAACTTTAAATTGTACAAAACCACTGAGATCCTACAAGAATATATCTGTCAGAAAGGCTAGTCCAGAATCATTGCACCAACTGCTTATTGTGTTGCCACTCAGTCCTCACAGTTTACTGATAGTGCAAAAGATGGAATGAGGTACAGAAACCTATTGCTGGAATGGACAGAGTACACCCAGAAGCACCAAACTCAAGCAGTGCTTATGCAACAATTCAGAGCAACACATTTAAGCAGAAGTGAGTGAACATGAGTGAGAGAAAAATGGGCAGACTAGGTGAGCCAAGTGGTCATTATCTGCTGGCAAATTCTATGATTCTATGTTTACATCAGTGAGGAGCAATTCATGCAAACTACAGTTAGAGTCCATCAGTGAGGTGCATTGCCCACAAGCTACAGTCAGGCTGCATCAGTGAGGAACAATGCCCACAAGCTGCAGTCAGGCTGCATCAGTGAGGAACAATACACTCAAGCTGCAGTCAGGCTGCATCAGTGAGGAACAATACACTCAAGCTACAGTCAGGTTGCATCAGTGAGGAACAATACACTCAAGCTACAGTCAGGTTGCATCAGTGAGGAACAATGCCTTCAAGCTGCAGTCAGAGTGCATCAGTGAGGTGCGCTGCAGTCAAGTTACAGTCACAATACATCAATGAGAAGCAATGCACTCAAGCTACAGTCAGCTGCATCAGTGAGGAATGATCCACTCAAGCTGCAGTCTGAGTGCATAAATAATTAGCAGTGCACTCAGTGTATCAATAATGAGAAATGCACTCAAGCTGCTGTCAGAGTGCATCAGTAATGAGCAATATATTCACTGTGGTACCGGAACTCACTGCTACCCCTCCGTGAGTAAGGTGCACTTCCAAGTAACAACTACCTCAGCTAGACCCATCCCCTGATGTGGTAAGTCAGCTCCACTCCCAAAGAGTGCAACAACAATAGCAATGCAGTCAAGCTGCAGCCAGACAGCATCAACCAAAAGTAATGCACTTAGGCAGCAGTCTGAGTGCAGCGATGGGAAGCAATCCACTCAAACTGTAGTAAAAGGGTATCAGTGAGTGCATCACTGAAGAGGATCACACTCAAATAGAAGTCTGTGCACCAATTAAGCTCTAATGCATGACAGGTTGCGTTTCATGCTGGGATAAAGTCACGCCTCAAGTGGCTGAAGCATGTGGCTGCAGGCCATGTGTGTTCAACTCCTGAGATGTGATATTAACTCATACAACACATCCTGGAGTACATTATTGCTATATGCAATGGATCATTTGCATACAACATTTAAGAAAAAAACAATAAATACTGTTTTCAAATAGTTTTTTTTTGGTTCCTTTTCAATGTGGAAGAATATTTTGTTATGAAAGAGTTCATTTTACTGTTTATCCACCATGTGAAGCTGTTCTCACCGAGGTCTGTGCTGATCCTGTGGCTCGTCTTGTGGCTTTCTCTGCTGGCTGAATGGGAGGCTGCAATGGGTGGTGGTGAGAGGGAGATCTCAACTCCAAGGCTGGTGACAAGTGGGGTGCCTCAGGTGCTCCATGGTGCCAGTATTATTTGGGCTCTTCATTTCAGACATTGCACACGGGTGGTGAGCAAGATAAGTCTGTTCGCTGATGACACCAAAATTGGAGCAGTGTTGGATGGAGGGGAGGGATGGAAGCAGCTGCAGGGGGACCTAAGCAAGCTAGAGGAGTGGTCAGAGAAGTGGCAGCTGCAGTTCAATGCAAAGAATTGTAAGGTTATGCTCTTTGGGATGAAGAACCCAAGGAGACAATACTAGCTGGGGGAGTTAAGCTGGGATCACTGAGGAGAAGAAGGACCTAGGGGTAATGATTACAGGGATGATGAACAACACTGCCCAGTGCAGGAGAGCAGCTGCAAAAGCAAACAAAATGCTGGAGTGCATAGCAAAGGGGTTTTCATCCAGCTGATGAGGTGATCTTGCCCTCTACAGGTCACTGGTAAGGCCGCATTTAGAGTATTGTGCGCAGTTTTGGTGGCCATACCTAAAGCATGATATCAGGATACTGGAGAGGGTGCACAGAAGGGCAACAAAGATCACATGTGGAATGGAGGGGAGAGACTATGAAAGCAGACTGGGAGACCTGAATATGTACACTCTGGAGGATAGATGAGACAGTGGGACAAGATAGAGACATTCAAGTATCTGAGGGGAATCAATAATGATGAGGCAGACAGGGTCTTTAAGCTAAGGAAGGGGAGGGACACCGGGGGGCATGGGCTAAGAGAAGAGGGGGGAAGATTTAGGAGGGAACTGAGGGGACGCTATTTTCACAGAGAGAGTGGTAGCAAAATGGAATGCACTTCTAGACTGGGTGGCATTATGTAAATCTGTGAACAGCTTCAAACGGGCATGGGACAGGGAACAGGAGAAAGTGAGGGTGGGGAAGGTGTGGGGTGGCAGTGGGATGACAAGGGGGAGAGGGGTGGGTCAGCTGCAAACTAGGGGTGCTAGCTGCACACTCAAGCAGACTTAGATAGACCAGATGGTCTTTTTCTGCTGGCACATTCGTATGTTCATATGTTCTCCCCCCTCGCCCCTCTTTCCCATGTCTGTTGCCATTCATTCTCGATCCCTCACCCCATCTTGATTTTTCAATGTTTTTCCCCCTGTACTGTTTGCCAAAGTAATTATTTGCACTGGGAGAAATGTACATTTCAGCAGCCAACTTTTAAATCTGTACTGACAACTTTTTAAGCCATGAATGCAGGTGAATATGGGATGTCTGTTATTGGAGGATGTTTTGCTTGCAGAGGTTAGTTTTATTTTGTCTGTTATAGGAAAGGAGGTTAGTTTTATTTTGTAAAGTTGCTGCTTGCTTCTTTACACATAGACGGCAACCAGAGGATGAGAATATGAATAGGATGAGTGGTCAGGGAAACAGACAGCTGCATGCTGTCATTGTCACGAAGGGCCTGCTACTAAGAATCATACTAAGAATAATAAGAAGCAGGGAAGGCACTTGGCCCATATATTGCTTCTTATTAATGAAATTATTCTATTGAAAAATGTGTTAATAAGGGTTTATCAAGTCTGATTTTAAATTCATCCTTATTCCTGCTTATAATGGTTTGTTCTGGTGGTTTATTCCATGATCTCACTCCTCTCTGTGTAAAAAAGCTCCCTCTAGAAGAAGCTTTAAATGTTTTTTCCATTCATTTGCAGCAGATGTCCTTGCGTATTAATGGAAGATTGTTTAAAATGTATATTCAGCTGTGACATCAAACAAGGGTCCTATATGATATGATAAAGCATTAATAAATCCCCTCTTAATCTTCTAGTTTGTAGGGGCATTAAATTCAATGAGCAAAATCAAGCCTGATAAGACTGATTATGCAGACACCTAATGGATTTTGTAGCTTTCCATTACACCTTTTCCAGCTTCTGATTTTCTGATGAGAGATTCCACAGTTGACTTGCATAGTCGAAGTGTGGGTATATGTATGTTCGATAAATCGGCGGTAAAATTTCAGCTTCTCTGCTAGTAGTATTCTTCTTAACTGACCAATATATCATTGGATTTAGAAATTGCCTCAATAAAATAATTGTTAAATTTTAGTTTATTAGAAATGAGAACACCTAAGTCCTTTTCAAATGTAACAGCCTTCAAAGAGTTATTACTCAGTGTATATCAGTGCTCTAGGTTTCTGTTCCCATAATGCATCACATCACATTTTCTAAATTATATGTCCTGCCCCATCTATAAGCATATGTACTAAATTTGTCCAGATCCAATTAAATTGAGTCTGTTTCATATATGGTACTACATGGATCCCTAATTTTACAGTAGTATTGTGTTCACATTTTGATATCCAGCTACATATTTTTTGATAGGTCAAATATGAATATAACTGGCCCCAGAACTGAGCCATGTGGGACTCACTAGTAACAAAGTCTGGTGATGACAGGTGGCCATTTATAATAACAGATTGGATTATATCATAAAGTCAGTTCTTAACTCAATTGATTAAATATGGATCAACATGTAGCTGAATAATTTTTATATAATGGCCCAATGTGACATTTTATTGACTGCTTTACTGAAATTGACTGCTTTACTGAAATGGATGTGGTATCGAATGCTTTACTGAAATCAACATATACCACAAAACACAGTTAAAAAGAGATGTTGTGCTTTTGGGGTGCACAGTGTGACATGCTGGGATGGAGATTTTAATTTTTACAGAATGAGGGGTAGTAATCTATGCTGTTTTAAAATGTAAGAAAGTCATTTGCTTCTCAGCAGAGCTATGAGTTAGGATGGTGAGTAAGAATAAAGGACAAGGAAACCACTTTGGTTCTCAACAGCAGTGTGAAAAACAGAGAGAAAAGGAGGGTGTTCAAGGCATATAAAGCCTCTAAGAGGGAGATAGACAGGAGATTTATAAGGAGAAGCTGAGGAAGGCAGGAAAAATAATCAAAGGTGAAGGCAGAAATGGAAGAAGATATAGTAAGGGGGCAAAGCGGGGGGGATAAGACATTTTTCAGACATGTGAGTGACAGAAGGAAGGGGAAGCTGGGGATTATGAGGCTTAAGGGGGAAGGGGGAGCACTGGTGGAAGGGGATGTGGAGAAGGCAAATATTCTAAATGTCTACTTCATGTCAGTTTTCATGGTAGAGGAGGGGAAAGGGCTGAAGCTGAATAGTAGGGGAATGTATGTTAGAGAAATGGAGTCAAGTCCCTTCACAGAGAATAGGATATTGGAAGAACTAGGAAGGCTGTGGATAGATAAAGCAATAGGCCCGGATAGGATTCACCTGAAGGTGCTCAAGGAGTTAAAACAGGAGTTGGCGGCTCCCCTCACGAGGTTATTTAATCTTTTTCTGGACAAGAGGAGGGTCTCTGGGGGCTAGAAAAGAGCCAGAGGGTATTCACTGAATATGGTGTTCACAACTGAGTGCCTACAAAAATGGTGACTCAGTTATGTTGCCTGTATTCAGGATTACCTGGCAGGGTAACTCCCTGATACTGGGGTGGGCGAGGTGGGGAGACAGAAACCTATGCATGTGGCGTGCACACGTGCAGGGGAGAAAGGGAAGGACGGGAATGTGTGTGGGATGGGGTGTGGTAGGCAGCTGCAGGGCTGGTCTGCTAGCGTGGTGGGGAGGGGTTGTTGGTTGGGAGGTGCAAGATTTGGGTCCAGCGTGGCGCAATTTTTTTGCGGTGGCTGGCTTTTCCATTTAAAAGTAATGGACCCCGATATCACCCCGAGTTGAGAATGCTTTTAGTAGGGGATGCGAGGGCATAGCCTCTGCATTAAAAAAAAATAGAGCTGTGGATCTCGGTGCCCTATTGCCAGTCGCCGCAAGTGTACATCGCCAAAGTTAATTTTGGCAATGTACACTCACTGTAACTGTGATCGCTATTCTTTGATAGCTGTCATCACATAAAACCAGCCAATCTGGTGCCATTGCATAAAGGGGGAAGCAAGGAGGAGCAGACAAGCTACTACCCTGTTAGCCTTACTTCTGTTGTAGGGAAGCTAATGGAGATACTTATTAAGAAAAGGCTAGTAAAACATCTGAAGGGGCTCAGGTGACAAATCTGCAAATGTTGCTGTAATCAGTATTCAGCTGGTTCATGAGCTGGGGAGATGCTAGGGATATTATAAGGGAGCAGAATTTAAGAATGAGAATTATGGTATTCCTTCCTATAGCTAACCTATCTTCCTCGGACAAGAGGTGTTTAAGTCACCTTTTGAGATGTAAAAAAAACATTTTGACTTGGATTTGAAAAATGACAGCTGTTACATTCATGAGGTGCTGTAAAGATAAAGCTATGTTGTAAAGTTGTGGTAAAAATATTGAAAATTACTAAAGTTAAGAGCCTGCATTCACAAAATTCAATGTAGGAGCATAACTTTATTGGTTTTTAATATTTATACACCAAATGTTCAACATAGCCTTCTTATGACCCCACCTCATGAACAAGGGCAGAGAAATTGTTCAGCTACTACCTGAAAGGTGATTCCATGCAGGGACTGCAAAATCACCTTTCGGGACAGATCTGACTAATGACAGTTCAATTGTTCATGAGGTAGGGTCCCAAAAAGAACCCCCCCATTGTTAAATGCCGAGGGGGTGCCCAATCCCCCTTGGCTCAGCACCCCCCCACTTTCTTTGTGTGCTGAAAGCATAAATTCCTGCTCCCCTGTTGTGTGCCGATGAGGGTACCCAATCCCCCGTCAGCTACAGACCCCCACAAACTGTTGGGTGGGAGCATGCCAAATCCCCTAAAACAAAAAAAAACTGTCCTGCGATTTTTTTTTTCACCTGTAAAATGAAAACGGTCCCTTGTAGTCTCCCTGCCACCCACTTGCACCCACCCTCTGTGCACCCTGCCTCCCCACACCCCTCCCTCACCCCATACTTACCTCCAGAGTCTGGGCGATGATCTTCGGTGGACTGGGAATATGTCTGCACTCTTCAAAGCCGACCACTAACTGAAGAAATGCCAGTAAGCTGTATAATGTAATAAATAGGGGTTTTTCATCTTCGATGCACATCTCAGGCATTTTGGGAATTTTGGCCTCAAATTTCAACATGGGGTTTTTGGGACCCCACCTCATGAATTCTTGAACTGTCATTTTGTTAATCAGGCCCGAATGGTGATTTTGCAGTCACTGCTCAGAATCACCTTTTGGGACTGAGTAACGAAATAACAATGCCACTGTTCATGAGGGGGGTTCTTAAAAAGCCTATGTTGCAAATTTGGTGGGAAAAATCCCAAAAATGACTGTTTTACGAACGTGCATTGTGCAGTTGCTACGTATGCTCATAAGTTCTCAAATTCACAATATTTTCACACCAGATTCTCAACATTGGCATTTTACCACACCTTGTTGTGAACTGTACAGTTGTCATTTTTCACATCCTGGACGAAATGTGTTTTCGCACTTCCGGTGCAGAATAGCGTGGTCGCTGTGTGAAATCAGTGTTCAGGACACATTACAAAAATGACAGTGACACTGTTCCTGAGCAGAGCTTCTAAAATGCCTGTGTTGAAAATTTGGTGACAATACTCCATAAAATGACTGTGTTACAAGCGTGTGTTGTGCAGTTTGCACGCACGCTCTTAATTTCGCAAACTTATAATATTTTCACTCCATGGGCCAGATATTCAAAAGGGTTGCGCCATGTGCAACAGGGTTGCGCATGCGCAAGTCCTACATTGTGCCATTCTGCGATATTCAGCAGGAGGCAGTTGCGCCACTGAAAACAGGCTGAGCAACAGCGCAATGCAAATGAATGCATGCGCAACTGGAGGGGGAAGAACCATGCATAAACTGCGCGGCCCGATATTCAGTCGGGCTGTGCAGGTGTCAAGCTCAACCCCAACCTGCGCCTGCACAACTTTGAGCCAAAAAAAGGCTTAAGTTGAGGGCCACCCACAGGTGAGCTGCTGTATTGCAGGGAGCAACACAGCTGCCACCCATGGCTGGCCCCAACTCAGTCCCTGTGCCCCCACCAGCCCGATTGCAGGCATCAATGTGGCCCCCTCCCATTCACATCCCTGGTGGTCCAGTGGACCGTAATGCCCGATCGCGGGCAGAATGTAAAATGAACCCCCAAAGTGCCCAATCGTGGGCAGAATGTAATAAGAACCCCCAGTGCCTGATCACAGGCAGAATGTAATAAGAACCCCCAGTGCCCGATCATGGGCAGAATGTAACAAGAACCCCCAGTGCCCAATCGCGGGCAGTAAGTAAAGTGCCCCCAACCCGAATATCTCCTGGTGGTCCAGTGGACCGTAATATGCCCGATCGTGGGCAGAATGTATGCTGCCCGCTGCCGCTGACTGATTGGTTCATTCCACAAATCTGGACTGTCGTGTACAGTATGGGCTGCCGCCCATTGGCTCTAGCTCTGCACCAATGGCGTGCAGCCCTGCGGCTCAATCAATCGGCCAGGGCAGCAAAGCCGGGTGGGATACTGCCGCCCGCCCGGCTGCCAGAGGCTGGGATGAGTAGAACCGTGGGTGGGTGGGGTGGGGACACTAGACACCAGGGAGATGTTTGGGTGGGGGTGTCAATATACATTCTGCCTGCGATGGGCATTCCGGTCCACTGGACCACCAGGGAAATAATTCGGGTTGGGGGCACTTTACTTACTGCCGCGATCAGGCACTGGGGGGTTCTTGTTACATTCTGCCTGCGATCGGGCACTGGGGGTTCTTGTTACATTCTGCCCACAATCGGGCACTGGGGGGGGCATTTTTACATTCTGCCCACGATTGAGCATTAAGGTCCACTGGACCACCAGAGATGTGAATGAGAGGGGGGGGAGCCACATTGATGCCCGCGATCAGGCTGCAGGGTGCGTCGGTCCCCGACGGCTGCTGCCTGGCAGGGCGCCAGGCGCAAGTCCTCGGGGATCGGTGCACCTACATGCTAATGGCATGCAAATGGGGCTATAATGACATGCAAATGACCCCCCCTGCGACTTGCATGTATTATAGCCCCATTTGCATGTCACCTTTTGAATATCGTGGATTTGCGCGTGGCGCACTGGTACTTGAGCCACCGCAAGTTGACTGCTCCACTCTGTCAACTTGCGCTTGCACAAGTTCCACTGTGCCATGCACAGTGGCTGTGGCTGGGGAGCGATATTCAAAGGAGTTGTTCAATAGCGCAACTCCTTTGAATATCGCACGGGACACACCCCTGGGCATCTATTTTGTGCAGCGTGAGGACTTGCGCCTTTGAATGGCGCAGTTTGAATATCCAGCCCCAGATTTTCAACACTGCCATTATTCTGCACCTCCTAATGAACAGTACAGCTGTCATTTTTCACATCCTGACCAAAATCTATTTTTGTAGTTCCGGTGCAGAATAGCGTGGTCGCTGTGGAAAGTCTGTGTTTGAGACACATTATGAAAATGATAGTGACACTGTTCATTAGCAGATGTCCTAAAATGCCTATGTTGAAAATTTGGGGATGAAAGTCAGTAAAATGAGTGTTTTATGAGCGTGCATTGTGCAGTTTGCACGCACGCTCGTGATTTTGTGAACTTGTAATAGTTTCACTCTAGCTGTTCATCATTGGCATTTTTCCATACCTCTTTATGAACAGTACAGCTGGCTGAAATGTGTTTTCACCTGTCCGGTGCAGAATTGCACAGTCACTGTGTGAAATCAGTTTTCAAGACAGTTTGAAGAAATGACGGTGACACTATTTATGAGCAGAGGTCCTAAAATGCCTATGTTGAAAATTTGGTACCTAAAGTCCCTAAAATGACTGTGTTGCAGCGTTCATTGTGCAGTTTCCACGCACCATTGTAACTTCATCAATCTGCAATACTTTCATACCACATTTTCACCACTGCCATTTGTGCACACCTCCTTATCAACAGTCCAGCTGCCATTTTTCACAGCCTGCCCAAAACACGTTTCCGCAGCTGTGGCGCACAATGGCATGCTCACTGTGCAAAATCACCTTTTGGGACACATTAACAAAATCACAGCGCTATGCATCTCTAGCTCCACCACTGCCACTGCCAATGCCAGCGACAACATTCAGCATTGACAAGTGCTTGTTTTACTGTTCTGATCATCTGACTTTCCAGATTCTTTCTAAATGTAATCAGCAATTTCTAGGTTCCCTGAAACTAATTGTACTTTATGTTTTGACTCTTCTAATACATTATGCTGTGTTTTGCTACCCCATTGTTGTATACTACTGTACAAATGTTCTATGATAAGTGCTCTACTGTTAATGTTAACTCATGTACCTTTGTGCCATCAATATGGCCAGTGTCATATCTGAAAATGGTCCCTCAGATCAGTGTACCCACCTGGTTATCAAATTCATAAATAAATTAATTAATTAATAACAGTTTTGTGGTCCCAGCATGAAATCACCTTTCGGGCAGAAGTTGAACATTTTCTCTGCCCTTGTTCGTGATGCAGGATAATAAGAAGTCTATGTTGAAAATTTGCTGAAATATATTAAATACAATAAAGTTATGAGCCTACACTGAATTTTGCAAATGCAGGCTCATAAGTTTGATAATTTTCACTGTGTCTACCTCAAATTTACAATACAACCATTTCTTTAAAGCACCTTATGATGTGACAGCTGTCAATTTTCAACTGTGGCCAAAAATGTGTTTTTGTGTTCCGAAAATTTATTTCACAGTCCCTGTGCAAAATCACATTTAGACCAGGAGTTAAATATTTTCTCTGCCCTTCTTCATAAGGCAGGATCTTAACAAGGCTATATTGAAAATTTGGTGTAAAAATATTAAGAAACAAATTTACAACATTTTTACCCCATACTTCCCAGCTGCAGCCCTACCGGCTCTGGCAAGAGTTTATTTGTTTGAGTGTTACTTTGCAAGTCACACCATTGTGTTGTTGTCAGTAAAGCTGTTTATATCCTTATGTCCTGTATCGTTCTGGTCATTTGTGTGCCTATGGGTTGTGTTTCCATGTCAAGCAATCCCCTGCAAGGTATTGTTGTGGTTCTACATGTGTGTATTCATGCTGCATGGATATCCAGGTGTTCTGTCTCAAGGCTGTGGCTGCCTGCCTATATAGATGTGCAGCACACTGTTGTGCACTGGTGTCTTCAGGGTGTCATTTCATGGCGATGCCTGCACTGCCATGTGCCAGTATCTGCTGGATGCCATATTATTGCCCACATCTGCATTGTGCAGCCAGGCACTGATGTCTGCTACCATATTATGGTCCATGCCTGTGCTGCACAGCTGTGTGCTAGTGTCTGCTGGGTGCCATGTTATGGCCAGGCTTATATTGCATAGCCATGTGTTCGTGCCTGTTGAGTGCCATGTAATGGCTCATGCCTTCCAAGTTGTATCCCTCTTTTGCCTAGGTCCTGCTTGGTGCAGTGGTGCTTTCAATACTCTGTGCACCATGGCTGCGCCCTGTCCCTGCTGTCACAATGGCCAGTATTTTCAAACTAAGTGCAGGTATACTATTTGATTGCACAAAGGCTGAAAATGCCTCACTATTTCTGTATGAGCTATTTAATGTCATAATCCCTATTCCCTGAGTTGGATTGTGCACACTTTGAAAACGTGGCCTCTAGTCATTGGTCAGTGGTTTTACTCATGTTCGCTACATTGGGATCAAAAGACAATGTGCTATCCAGAGTAAGGTCCAGGTATTTGAATTCTGACACAAATTCAATTGGGGACTTATCAATTTGTAGTAATAATAAAATTTAATTCTCTGTCATTATGCTTTCTAGTATTCATATAAATCATTGCCTTTATTCTACAGTATTTGTATTGAACACAAGCCTGTTAGTAAATAAAACTGCTGCACACTGAAAATCACTCTGAACAATATGATTAACTTTCTTATAATAAACTGGGTATCATGTTTTCCCTTAGGAAATTTGGTTTGTAATTTGCTGTTATAAAGGAGTGTTTATAATGGCAAACATACATCAGGTTTCCCTCATCATGCACATGCCCTAGTCACTGCTTGTCCCCCTGCTCACCACCAGACTCTCTTACTTACCGTCGGAGACTACAGCACCACAAGGACTCAGTGGTAAATCAATTAAGAAAAAACATGCTAGGAAAACAAAAATAAGTGAATAAACTAACCTACTTTAAATGAAGGAAATCTATATATTTTTCCTAATTTTTTTTAACAGCCATCTGACTGCAGACCCCGCTGAAACCTGGTCAGACCACAGCTGCATAAAGACATCTTCTTATTTCATATAATTGCTGTGGTGAAAAAAACAATACCCAGCAATTATATAAAATAAAACATGGGGTGGTATGTAATAATCAATTTTTACACACACCCTTTGTGATGGATGCTTGGATAAACCCCTCGAGCTTCACTGTCAGGGTTTATGTGGAATCCAACACCTCTGGTGTGAGTAAAATACTTGTTAAACACACCACCCCATATATTATTCTACATAATATCAGTACCCTTTTTAAATATAAAGGCATAATCTGCTTAAAGCAGCATCTCAGTCATAGGACAGGCCAGAGGGAGAACATTCATGAAAAGACTAAGCTGGGACCTAGGATCGAATCTTGTGGAACACTATTTATACTGAGGAACATTGTGGAAATGTATTATTAATCCCAGCATGTTGCATCCTGCCTAAGAAGTAGTTACTTAAGCATGTTATTAAACAATTTGAAAACTTTAAATTGTACAAAACCACTGAGATCCTACAAGAATATATCTGTCAGAAAGGCTAGTCCAGAATCATTGCACCAACTGCTTATTGTGTTGCCACTCAGTCCTCACAGTTTACTGATAGTGCAAAAGATGGAATGAGGTACAGAAACCTATTGCTGGAATGGACAGAGTACACCCAGAAGCACCAAACTCAAGCAGTGCTTATGCAACAATTCAGAGCAACACATTTAAGCAGAAGTGAGTGAACATGAGTGAGGAGAAAATGGGCAGACTAGGTGAGCCAATGGTCATTATCTGCTGGCAAATTCTATGATTCTATGTTTACATCAGTGAGGAGCAATTCATGCAAACTACAGTTAGAGTCCATCAGTGAGGTGCATTGCCCACAAGCTACAGTCAGGCTGCATCAGTGAGGAACAATGCCCCAAGCTGCAGTCAGGCTGCATCAGTGAGGAACAATACACTCAAGCTGCAGTCAGGCTGCATCAGTGAGAACAATACACTCAAGCTACAGTCAGGTTGCATCAGTGAGAACAATACACTCAAGCTACAGTCAGGTTGCATCAGTGAGGAACAATGCCTTCAAGCTGCAGTCAGAGTGCATCAGTGAGGTGCGCTGCAGTCAAGTTACAGTCACAATACATCAATGAGAAGCAATGCACTCAAGCTACAGTCAGCTGCATCAGTGAGGAATGATCCACTCAAGCTGCAGTCTGAGTGCATAAATAATTAGCAGTGCACTCAGTGTATCAATAATGAGAAATGCACTCAAGCTGCTGTCAGAGTGCATCAGTAATGAGCAATATATTCACTGTGGTACCGGAACTCACTGCTACCCCTCCGTGAGTAAGGTGCACTTCCAAGTAACAACTACCTCAGCTAGACCCATCCCCTGATGTGGTAAGTCAGCTCCACTCCCAAAGAGTGCAACAACAATAGCAATGCAGTCAAGCTGCAGCCAGACAGCATCAACCAAAAGTAATGCACTTAGGCAGCAGTCTGAGTGCAGCGATGGGAAGCAATCCACTCAAACTGTAGTAAAAGGGTATCAGTGAGTGCATCACTGAAGAGGATCACACTCAAATAGAAGTCTGTGCACCAATTAAGCTCTAATGCATGACAGGTTGCGTTTCATGCTGGGATAAAGTCACGCCTCAAGTGGCTGAAGCATGTGGCTGCAGGCCATGTGTGTTCAACTCCTGAGATGTGATATTAACTCATACAACACACATCCTGGAGTACATTATTGCTATATGCAATGGATCATTTGCATACAACATTTAAGAAAAAAAACAGAATAAATACTGTTTTCAAATAGTTTTTTTTTTTTGGTTCCTTTTTCAATGTGGAAGAATATTTTGTTATGAAAGAGTTCATTTTACTGTTTATCCACCATGTGAAGCTGTTCTCACCGAGGTCTGTGCTGATCCTGTGGCTCGTCTTGTGGCTTTCTCTGCTGGCTGAATGGGAGGCTGCAATGGGTGGTGGTGAGAGGGGAGATCTCAACTCCAAGGCTGGTGACAAGTGGGGTGCCTCAGGGCTCTGCATGGTGCCAGTATTATTTGGGCTCTTCATTTCAGACATTGCACACGGGTGGTGAGCAAGATAAGTCTGTTCGCTGATGACACCAAAATTGGAGCAGTGTTGGATGGAGGGGAGGGATGGAAGCAGCTGCAGGGGGACCTAAGCAAGCTAGAGGAGTGGTCAGAGAAGTGGCAGCTGCAGTTCAATGCAAAGAATTGTAAGGTTATGCTCTTTGGGATGAAGAACCCAAGGAGACAATACTAGCTGGGGGAGTTAAGCTGGGATCACTGAGGAGAAGAAGGACCTAGGGGTAATGATAACAGGGATGATGAACAACACTGCCCAGTGCAGGAGAGCAGCTGCAAAAGCAAACAAAATGCTGGAGTGCATAGCAAAGGGGTTTTCATCCAGCTGATGAGAGGTGATCTTGCCCCTCTACAGGTCACTGGTAAGGCCGCATTTAGAGTATTGTGCGCAGTTTTGGTGGCCATACCTAAAGCATGATATCAGGATACTGGAGAGGGTGCACAGAAGGGCAACAAAGATCACATGTGGAATGGAGGGGAGAGACTATGAAAGCAGACTGGGAGACCTGAATATGTACACTCTGGAGGATAGATGAGACAGTGGGACAAGATAGAGACATTCAAGTATCTGAGGGGAATCAATAATGATGAGGCAGACAGGGTCTTTAAGCTAAGGAAGGGGAGGGACACCGGGGGGCATGGGCTAAGAGAAGAGGGGGGAAGATTTAGGAGGGAACTGAGGGGACGCTATTTTCACAGAGAGAGTGGTAGCAAAATGGAATGCACTTCTAGACTGGGTGGCATTATGTAAATCTGTGAACAGCTTCAAGCGGGCATGGGACAGGGAACAGGAGAAAGTGAGGGTGGGAAGGTGTGGGGTGGCAGTGGGATGACAAGGGGAGAGGGTGGGTCAGCTGCAAACTAGGGTGCTAGCGCACACTCAAGCAGACTTAGATAGACCAGATGGTCTTTTTCTGCTGGCACATTCATGATGTTCATATGTTCTCCCCTCGCCCTCTTTCCCATGTCTGTTGCCATTCATTCTCGATCCTCACCCATCTTGATTTTTCAATGTTTTTCCCTGTACTGTTTGCCAAAGTAATTATTTGCACTGGGAGAAATGTACATTTCAGCAGCCAACTTTAAATCTGTACTGACAACTTTTAAGCCATGAATGCAGGTGAATATGGGATGTCTGTTATTGGAGGATGTTTTGCTTGCAGAGGTTAGTTTTATTTTGTCTGTTATAGGAAAGGAGGTTAGTTTTATTTTGTAAAGTTGCTGCTTGCTTTTACACATAGAGGCAGCAACAGAGGATGAGAATATGAATAGGATGAGTGGTCAGGAAACAGACAGCTGCATGCTGTCATTGTCACGAAGGGCCTGCTACTAAGAATCATACTAAGAATAATAAGAAGCAGGAAGGCACTTGGCCCATTATTGTTCTTATTAATGAAATTATTCTATTGAAAAATGTGTTAATAAGGGTTTATCAAGTCTGATTTTAAATTCATCCTTATTCCTGCTTATAATGGTTTGTTCTGGTGGTTTATTCCATGATCTCACTCCTCTCTGTGTAAAAAAGCTCCCTCTAGAAGAAGCTTTAAATGTTTTTTCCATTCATTTGCAGCAGATGTCCTTGCGTATTAATGGAAGATTGTTTAAAATGTATATTCAGCTGTGACATCAAACAAGGGTCCTATATGATATGATAAAGCATTAATAAATCCCCTCTTAATCTTCTAGTTTGTAGGGGCATTAAATTCAATGAGCAAAATCAAGCCTGATAAGACTGATTATGCAGACACCTAATGGATTTTGTAGCTTTCCATTACACCTTTTCCAGCTTCTGATTTTCTGATGAGAGATTCCACAGTTGACTTGCATAGTCGAAGTGTGGGTATATGTATGTTCGATAAATCGGCGGTAAAATTTCAGCTTCTCTGCTAGTAGTATTCTTCTTAACTGACCAATATATCATTGGATTTAGAAATTGCCTCAATAAAATAATTGTTAAATTTTAGTTTATTAGAAATGAGAACACCTAAGTCCTTTTCAAATGTAACAGCCTTCAAAGAGTTATTACTCAGTGTATATCAGTGCTCTAGGTTTCTGTTCCCATAATGCATCACATCACATTTTTCTAAATTATATGTCCTGCCCCATCTATAAGCATATGTACTAAATTTGTCCAGATCCAATTAAATTGAGTCTGTTTCATATATGGTACTACATGGATCCCTAATTTTACAGTAGTATTGTGTTCACATTTTGATATCCAGCTACATATTTTTTTGATAGGTCAAATATGAATATAACTGGCCCCAGAACTGAGCCATGTGGGACTCACTAGTAACAAAGTCTGGTGATGACAGGTGGCCATTTATAATAACAGATTGGATTATATCATAAAGTCAGTTCTTAACTCAATTGATTAAATATGGATCAACATGTAGCTGAATAATTTTTATATAATGGCCCAATGTGACATTTTATTGACTGCTTTACTGAAATTGACTGCTTTACTGAAATGGATGTGGTATCGAATGCTTTACTGAAATCAACATATACCACAAAACACAGTTAAAAAGAGATGTTGTGCTTTTGGGGTGCACAGTGTGACATGCTGGGATGGAGATTTTCATTTTTACAGAATAGGGGGTAGTAATCTATGCTGTTTTAAAATGTAAGAAAGTCATTTGCTTCTCAGCAGAGCTATGAGTTAGGATGGTGAGTAAGAATAAAAGGACAAGGAAACCACTTTGGTTCTCAACAGCAGTGTGAAAAACAGAGAGAAAAGGAGGGTGTTCAAGGCATATAAAGCCT
This sequence comes from Neoceratodus forsteri, assembly GCA_016271365.2. Taxonomy (NCBI): domain Eukaryota; kingdom Metazoa; phylum Chordata; order Ceratodontiformes; family Ceratodontidae; genus Neoceratodus; species Neoceratodus forsteri. Next base: position 1,374,232,462 of record CM057456.1, read on the forward strand.
CTAAGAGGGAGATAGACAGGGAGATTTATAAGGAGAAGCTGAGGAAGGCAGGAAAAATAATCAAAGGTGAAGGCAGAAATGGAAGAAGATATAGTAAGGGGGCAAGCGGGGATAAGACATTTTCAGACATGTGAGTGACAGAAGGAAGAAGCTAGGGATTATGAGAGCTTAGGGGAAGGGGAGCACTGGTGGAAGGGGATGTGGAGAAGGCAAATATTCTAAATGTCTACTTCATGTCAGTTTTCATGGTAGAGGAGGGAAGGGCTGAAGCTGAATAGTAGGGGAATGTATGTGAGAGAAATGGAGTCAAGTCCCTTCACAGAGAATAGGATATTGGAAGAACTAGGAAGGCTGTGGATAGATAAAGCAATAGGCCGGATAGGATTCACCTGAAGGTGCTCAAGGAGTTAAAACAGGAGTTGGCGGCTCCCTCACGAGGTTATTTAATCTTTTTCTGGACAAGAGGAGGGTCTCTGGGGGCTAGAAAAGAGCCAGAGGGTATTCACTGAATATGGTGTTCACAACTGAGTGCCTACAAAAATGGTGACTCAGTTATGTTGCCTGTATTCAGGATTACCTGGCAGGGTAACTCCCTGATACTGGGGTGGGCGAGGTGGGGAGACAGAAACCTATGCATGTATGAGCGTGCACACGTGCAGGGGGGAGAGAAAGGGAAGGGACGGGAATGTGTGTGGGATGGGGTGTGGTAGGCAGCTGCAGAGCTGGTCTGCTAGCGTGGTGGGGAGGGTTGTTGGTTGGGAGGTGCAAGATTTGGGTCCAGCGTGGCGCAATTTTTTTTTTTTGCCGGTGTGGCTTTTCCATTTAAAAGTAATGGACCCCCGATATACCCCGAGTTGAGAATGCTTTAGTAGGGGGATGCAGGGGGGCATAGCCCCCCGCATTAAAAAATAGAGCTGTGGATCTCGGGTGCCCTATTGCCAGTCGCCGCAAGTGTACATCGCCAAAGTTAATTTTTGGCAATGTACACTCACTGTAACAGCGATCGCTATTCTTTGATAGCTGTCATCACATAAAACCAGCCAATCTGGTGCCATTGCATAAAGGGGGAAGCAAGGAGGAGCAGACAAGCTACTACCCTGTTAGCCTTACTTCTGTTGTAGGGAAGCTAATGGAGATACTTATTAAGGAAAGGCTAGTAAAACATCTGAAGGATGAGGGCCTCTTGGATGACAACCAGTATGGAATCACAGGTGGAAGGTCATGTCAGACCAAATTGATTGAATTCTTTGACAGAGTTATGGAGATATGGGACCAGGGCAGGGTGGTGGACCTGGCCCACCTGGGCTTCAGGAAGGCCTTTGACACCATCCCACACGGGAGGCTGGTAGGCAAACTGGGCAGCTTGGGTGTGGGGGAACAAGCTCACAAACTGAGTAAAACATTGGTTAGAGGGGATGACACAGAGGGTTGTGGTAAATTGGGAACACTCAAAGTAAGATAGGTTGACAAGTGAGGTTCCACAGGGGTCCATGCTGGGACCCATCATTTTCAACATTTATATGGGGGACATTTCAGAGGATCTGTATGGGAAGGTGTGCCTACTTGCAGATGACATGAAGATCTGTAATAGGGTTGATGCACTGGGGGATGTGGAATTTCTGAGGCAGGATCTGGTCAGGCTGGAGGAGTGGTCAGAAAAGTGGCAGCTACAATTCAATATACAGAATTATACACATAGAGAGGAAAACTCCAAGTGCAAAATACTGGCTTGGGGGGGGGGGACTGAGGTTAACAGATCAGGAGAGGGACCTGTGGATCACAATTACGGACAAATTGAAAGTTCGGAATCATTGCGACAGGGCAGCAGGGAAGGCGATCAGAATGTTGGCATTCATAGGGAGGGACTTTGCAAGCAGGAGAAGGGAGGGTGATTATGCCGCTATACAAAACAATGGTCAGACCACACCTGGAATATGGGGTCCAGTTCTGGAGGCCGTACTTGCAAGGGGACAAGGACAGCTTAGAGTGGGTCCAGAGAAGAGCAACCAAAATGGTGGCAGGGCTGCATATGAAGTCATATGAGGAAAGTCTGGGGGATCTGGGCCTATACATGCTGGAAAAGAGGAGGGAAAGGGGGTTGTGGTTGAAACCTTCAAGTACTGGAAGGGTATAAACAGGGTTAGGGTTGACAGCATCTTCAGAAGGAGTGCAAACAAATCCACTAGGGGTATGCACTCAAACTGGAAGGGGGTAGCTTTAGGGGTGATGTTAGGGGTAAGTTCTTTACTGAGAGGGTTGTGGGGCTATGGAATAGACTGCCAGAATGGGTGGTAGGGGTGGATTCAGTGGACAAATTAAAAAAAGCTTGGGATACCTACATGGACCTAAGTAACAGTGGGCAGGGAAGGGAAGAATTAAAGGGGAAAGCCTTCCTAGAGGGGGGAATTACTGCAGACTGGATGGGCCATGGGGTCTTTTTCTGATGACAAATTTCTATATTTCCATGTTTCTCTACCTTGATTTACTTTTTTTTAGTCTTTGGTAACCAGGTAAGGCCCACTAGGCACAAGTGCCTGTTTTCAGGGGTGACCTAGGAAGCACTGGGTGGTTAAGTGACTTGCTCAGAGTCACACAGCATGCAAGTGGAGGTTGTGAGAATCAAACTCAGGTCTGGTCTGCTGGATGTATCAAGCTTGTTCTCACTTCATTCCTCTAACCTCTAGGCTATACTGCCAGCCAGTATTCAGATTCAGTGATGTTATGCTGGTATGATGTCACCATACAAGGTGTTCACTGACCATTCAGATTTCAGGAAATCTTCTTTGCTCTTGTATAATAGGGATGAAACACTCCTTAATCAGTTGTGACAGTACATAATTCAGGCCTCGCGCAGTACTCCCCCACCATTTAAGATCTTATTTAGTCACCACTTGAAGTTATGTATCTAGTTGTGGTCACTGTAGTAGAAACAGAAATGTTTTTCAATCTGTACTTTTTCTGATTTGCCCTGTCATTGTATGAGAGATATAGTACATCTACAAGCAACTACTGCACTCCTGTAAAGGGGGTGGGTGCTAATACAAAGGGAAGGCAAACATCTATCTCCAATACATTAACAAGAACATGTAGCACACCATCAGACTTAATTAATTCAAGCTACGTCAGTTCTTATTTTCAGCCTCCACAGTTGTTGAAAACCCTTTTACTGCACTTTCACTATAACTCAAAATAGGTGTAGGCTACATAACATTTTGCTCAGTGTGTAACACAGCTTTGAAAACATAAAAAAATAAGTTATTTTTGTTTTCGAAGCTATGTTGCTCATAAAGCAAAATGTTTAAACAGCCTGCATCTTTGCACTGATAGTGAAAGTGCAATAAAGGGGCTTGCAACAATTTTGCAGCCTAAAAATGATAACTGATGTGCAGCTTAAATTCATGGAGTGTGATGGTGTGCTACACATTCTTGTAGATGTATTACCAGGAATATTCCATGTAATCAGGGATATATCATGTACAGGCTATATGAGCTGTTATGTAGACAATAGTGAGCTTTTCCTCCAGTTTTAGGTCCCTCTCTCCAGCACTGTGACATGAATGGTGCATCCATCAAGCTCAATATTACAGCATCCCTACAGCAAGAGGCAACCTCCCTGACCCAGCCATAGGAGTCACTGTATTACCAGAACTCACCACCACCCATCCCTTACTCAGGTGCACTCCCGGGTGGCAACTACCTCAGCCATGTCTATCCCCAGATGCGGTGCCCCAACTCTGCTGTTGAACATGAGTTGCAGGGGTAGCAGTGCAATGTACTGCCCTTGGTCCATCAGGGAAGCCCACAAAAATGAGCTTTAAGAGATTGAGAAAGTTCAGTACATGGCCACCAGGCTAATTAGTGGCTCATGGGGCAAGAGATGTCAGAAAGCTTGTTTATACTTAATTATTTACCTTAGAGAAGGACAGGGGGAAATGATCACAGTGGTGAGTGTTAACAACACAGTAATTTATGCTCAAAAGGGACTCTACATCTATCTTGTCTGCCTCCTGCTTCATAAGTTGGGAAAAATAAGTTTGCTGTGCAAATGTAATAATTTACAGGGATTCCCTACCCAGTATTTTATCCAGGGTACCCTGTGATTCCCATAGTAATCAGAAATATTGTATGTCCAGGTTTGCCTCGAAGATCTCTACTGTCTTTATCTCCACTGTCTCCACTCATAGGCTGTCCCATTGGTTCATCAGCTTCTGGGGAAAAAGAGTCACCTAATTTAATCCCTAATTTACCAACTCTTGAGGGCATTCCCCCATCTGCTAATGTAGAATACCAGATCAAATATCTGTTTGATCTTGTTAATACCTAAGTGTGTAGTATGTGTCCTTTTGCAGGCTCCTTTTCTCCAGCTGAATATATTATATCTACCAGCCTCTCCTAATAGCTTTTCTCCCATATCTCTGACCCTTTTGTTGCATTCTCTAAATTTCTGTAATGCCATTTATGTATTTAGGAACCTAGAACTTCATGCAGTACTCCAGGTGGGGACAGACTAGGTCCTTGTAAAGAGGAAGGATTACCTTAATGAGCTTTTACCCCTTTGGAAAGAACTGTCTTGAAGGCTCAGTGACTTTACTGGCAGCAGATTACTATATCTGCTTATTTAGCCATCAATAGAGCATTGTGTGGCTTAAGACGGACAATTACACCTGCATTTGGTCTTGAGAGGGATGGCTTCCCTGCTGGATGGCAGGCACACCTACTAAAGTCTACAGCAGGTTTAATTGAATATATTCTTAAAGACGCTGAAGCTATAGAAAAAGAAATTAAAACTGAACTTTCGGAGAGGGAGCAAGTGGCCCTTAACTTCTCTAGCCATTTTGATTGTCCAGCTTATTGTAAACAGCTGGAGGAAACCATCCAAAGACAGGACCAATGAATAGAGAAGATAAAGTAAAATAAATTTGAACATGACAAAAGTGATTGTGATGAAGGCTGAAAAATCAGAACCCCCTCAAAAATAGATCCTTAAAAAAACTTACTCCACCAGCTTACACTTTAGCCCCCCCCCCACTCCAATGATGTCTACACTGGTGTATCTGAATCAGAATATAACTCTGCAAGTTCTGTAAACCCTTTTTTAGAAGGGAGTCAGGAGGAGATTCTTCCAAATCAAGAAGCATATAGAATACAACAGAAATCTTATGGGACCATGACTTTTCCATTATACAGTCCTCATACCCTGCCCCCATTCATCAGCCCCTTCATCCCCCTTCCTCACACAGCTCCAACTACCTTTACCAGTCACAGATGAGTGAAATGATAGGCACACATACACAATATCCAGCCATTCAATTACTGGAGCATCTGCTCCATCGCAGTTCCCACATAGCCAGATTCAGGGGGGAAGAAGAACCAGAAGGGGAACATGAGATAAGGGCAGGAGTGGAAAGGAGCAATATTTGGGGCAACAGGGCGGAGGCTTCTCATTCAAATGTGCAGGGGGGGGGAATTACAGATGTCAGAGATGGGACTTCAGACAATAGAGGACATTAACAACATTGTCATAAACTTATCAGATTATGTTCTCACAGATATTGAATATAATGTGTTATGGAAGGGCTTATCTTTTGTCCCCACATGTAATTTGAATGCTTTTGACAGTCTTGGATCTCCATAAATTTACCAGAAAGCTAAATCTAAAAGATTTTTTCTTTAATGAAGATGAGACTCATCCAGAAGATCACACTGATTTATTTGATGAGAGTGCCTAGAGTGTTATCAGCAATTTGGATACTGACAATTTTAACAACACTTTCAAACCTAAATCAACATTTTTACCACCTGGTAGTCAAACAGTGTCTGTCTTTGAGAAGGCGTGTATTCATGGTCTGGAACAACTCGAGTTACCTATGACTAATTTTTTACAACTACACCATTGAGGAAAGGAATGCCATTGAGACTTTAAAGAATAATAAAAATATTATTATCAAGTCGGCAGACGGGGGGGGGGGGGGGGGGGTCTATTGTTATTTTGAATAAATCTGATTATGAGAAAGAAATGTTGCCACGGTTACCTGATTGTGAATTTTACACTCCCTTTCATGGTGACCCTACAGAGAAATATTAACAACAAATTGATATCATTTTAAATGATGCTTTACAATATGGCTTAATTGATTTAAACTCATATAATTGCTTAACAGTGAAACATCCAATCAAGGCTGTATTATATGGTCTTCAAAAATTTCACAAAATACTGCATAATCCACTGGCACAGCCAACAGTGGCTAATATTGATTCAGTCACTGATACTTTATCCCAATTTATTGAGAGTCACATCAAAGTGTTGGCACAAAACACACACTGATATCTATGAGATACTATACATTTCATTAATATTATGCTTTTTTGTAACAATAGATGTATGTTCCTTCTATAGGGATATTCCTAATAATGATGGACTGGAAGCTTTGAGAAACATGTTTTATAATCAGATATCCTACTCACAGCCGTATGTTGAGTTTCTCTTGAGTCTGATAGAAAAAGTATTTACTTGCAAGATGTTCTTTTCAAAGACTGGATGTTTTTATAATGCAAAGGGACAGCCATGGGGGCAGTCATGGCCCCTAATTATGCCATTCTATACTGTACATGGTGAGTTGGGAGGAGGAATTATTCTATGGCTCCAAGAAGCTATTGCTGGACAAAACTGATATTTACAGACATTACACAGATTATTTATTTTTCATCTGGAAGGGCACATCACCAAAATTAATGGAATTTGCAACATATTTGGAATCTTCTAATAAGAATTTGAAATTTTAAAGTGCTTTTTGATTCTCAATCAGCTAATTTCCTGGATTTAACAGTGATGAAGGGAAGCACTGGCAACATTGACACTAAACTGTTCAGGAACCATACTGATAAGAATTCTACTCTACAGTTCCAAAGTTATCACCCTGAACATGTTATGGCTAATATCCCTATTGGTCAATTTATTTGAATGAAGAGGAATTGCTCAAAAATTGATGACTATCAAAATAGTACCAATGAACTGCCAGAACGCTTTTTGAAGAGAGGATATAGTAAAAGACTTAGACTGAGAATCCATTTTGAATTCAATGCCTGTTTCTAATAATATAATTCCAAGGGGTTGAGAAGGCAGCAGATATGATAACCCTAAATTCATTGCTACTTTTTGTCCACAATCTTGTTTAGTGAAACATATTATGAAAAAGAAATGGCATATTTTGAATACAGAGAAGAAGCTCCAACAAGGAACAAAAAATTCCCCCAACTTACTTATAGAAAGGGGGGGTTAATTTGAAAGATTCCCTTGTACGTAGTACATATTGGGACAAATCTGGTGAAAACAAGCCCCCAATCTTGAAAGGCACTTTTAGATGTGGGAACTGTTCCTTCTGTAGATACATACTGATTGGAGATAGGTTTAAGCATCTTGTTCATGGTACTTCTTATGAAATCAGAAATTTCTGTACTTGTAGTACAACTAACGTATATTTAGCCACCTGTAATACATGCCCCTGTTTTTATATCGGAAAGACCACTCAGAAGATGAAAGAACACATTGGTCAGCACATTGGGCGCATACAGTGATTGGACAGTATTAGTGCATTTGCACATCATGTGAAACTCAAACGCAGCAATCATACCTTTTCTTTTCAGATGATAGAAAGGGTGTTTGGTCAGTTGAGGGGAGGGGATTTGGATAGAAAACTGTACCAGAGAGAGACTTTATGGCAATACAAAATGAAATCATACACCTCAACAGTTATAGATTGTTTTCAACTGTCTCCTTATTTATAGTGCTTTACAAAATGTCCTCTCCCCCATTGGTTTCATAGGGAAGTCCACTTTTATTAAATTCTTATTAGCTATAAAATCTTATTAGCTATCTAAGCTATATTTATCAGCTATCACTGGCTTTGAAAATCTATTTACATTTTATGTATTTATTAATGTTTACCTGTATTGATCTGTGTGTGTGTGTTTAAGTGGCGTTTATGGTGTTAAACATTGATTTCTTTCACAGTCACTTTAAATTGCTATCTTTAATGTTAGGGTCTTTAAAAGGGGCTAATTGCTATCACTCATTTGAACCTCGAGAAAGCGCTGGTCAGGAGTGAAAATGTTTGGCTGGTTTGTCTGTGGGGAAGGGTGTATCTGTCTTGCTAGTTTTAACATTAAAGAGTTAATCCTGAAGCATCATGGCTGTATTTTGTGTGCCTTACAGCAACTGTGTAGCTGAGAAGCCTGCCAGTTCTGTGACTACCATTCCCTTCTAGTCACCCCTTCATGTATGCCAGCAGTCTTCTAGCCCACTTAACAGTGGCTGTGTACTACTTGTCATACTTCAGGCACCTGTTTGTCATGGATCCAGGATCTTTTCCTCCTCCATTATAGCAAAAGGAGCCCCATGCAGTGTTTGGGTTCTACCTCTGTATTTCCTCCCAAGTATAGCACTTTGCATTTGGCTACACTGAATCTGAGGTTCCAGGACTCAGACCAATCACCTACCTAGTTTAGGTCTTCCTGATGTTTGTCTCCATCCGCAAGGGAGTCCACCACCCTGACTAACTTAGTGTCATCCATAAACTTAAGCAGCCTGCTGAAGATCCCAGCATGATGAAGATGTTGAAGATCAGTGGTCCCACAACTTGAACTGTGTGGAACCTGGAATTCTGTTGGTGGAATTCATTTGAAATGGCAACATCCACAGGTGGTATGCAGTCTGGCATGTGTGGGGAAGATTTGTTATTAAATCCATAAAATGTGATTCTGCAGTTGTCTTATTGAGCCACAAGGTGGGTTTAAAGAGGACAGGAAATAATTTCTGGTCAGCAGCTGTTTATAAAGTTCTTATTTTCAGAAAAGATATTTATCCCCTAAATTATCCATATTTAACTCTACCAGAATTAGATGCGATATGAAAAACTATATTTTGTATTGCTTTGTTTTTATGTGCAGCATTCTGTTACAGTTCTCTTCATGGAACCAGTGATCTGGAGTTTAGCTACAGTATGTGACAGTGTGTGCACTCAAGTCTGAGCAAGGTTCTGATTGGTCTAAAGCTCATAGTTAGCATTCTGTACACATACCATAACATGGTAAAAACTCCAAAATACTGGTTCCATGAAACTAACTGCACAGCACATTGCCCATAGAAAAAGAAAACAATTGAAAATGCACTTCTTTCACATTAGGGGTTGTCCTGGTACAGGTAAATATGGATCATTTTGAGGTATGCATTTCATCACTATAAATATGAGCATTACTAACTGCTGCCAAGTAACACAAATTTCCTGTCCCCATTGAACAAAATGGCAGAATGGTGTTCCACCAATTCACATTAATTCTGCTGATATATTCCACGAGCAATGTTTACAACTTCTGTGGAAGCAAGTGGGTAAATTTCACTGGATGTTCACTCACTTACTTATTAATGGCATTGACACACATATCTAAGAGTCCAAAAAGATGGCCACTAGTCTGTTATAAAACCATGCTCTAATTTCACCATTTACTTTGACTCAGCATTGTAATTTCCAGAATGCTATTCTGTCCCTTTTTGCAGAGTGTCTTAAAATTGTGAAAAAAGTTCTTCAATGGAAAATTATTCCATGACTGATTAGTGAAATGAGATGGTTGCCTTTCAGACACTATCTACACACCATATGACTCCATGTAGTCTCCCAGAACAGTGAGGTGTTAGTAGTATTGTGCTACACAGTGTTCATTCATGTCATGCTGAGTGTGGCCCGTTGTCACTCATCAGCATGGGGAGTGACTAAGGTGGGAAGGAGGCTGACCGGGCTTCCCATTAACACTGAAAAATGTGATCCGTGTGATGTGATACTTACATACTGTATAGAGAGCCTGCTCTTGGCCCAGTGCCAAACATATTACAGAAAGTCTACTCTGGGTCCACTGCTGAGCATATCAGTAGTAAGTTTTTTTATATATTTATTTTATTGAGAATCATTAAGGTTGTACAATCACAAAATGCATCCATATCATTAGAATGTTATCCATTCTTCAAAATAAGTATAACAAATTACATTGTCATAGAAATGAAATACAGTTTTATCAGATAGCATATTAGTTGAGTTTGTGTTAATAACAGTATAAACTAAGGTAGACTACATCTACATTACAATCCTGACCAAAAAGGAAAAGAAACAACTATTAACAGAAACATGCTTCCCAATCCAGTTCATATTTTACTTTCCTCAGAAATGTACCTATGCCTGAATGTATACACCATCCACACAGCCCTTTAAAAACTAATAAATCATTGCCTTTGACTCACTTTACTGATTGATGGCCCAGAATGGAAAACATGTGCATTGGACTATTGATGATGATTTTGGCTATTCCAGTATGTACAGTGGCAGCCATGATGTGGTCAAATATTTTCAGAAATTTTGCGAAATATCTAAAAAGATTCTCTCTGGTGGCCCATAGTGGTAATGCAGTCAGGTAAGAAATTTACAGATATATCACACCCAGTTTGGGAAATATCTGACCGTGTCTATGGCTACCACTGTAATATGTGGAACTGGATGGTCTCAGGCACAAAGAATGAATTGAAGCCCTTAGGCAAACTTTTTGGCTGAATATAATTTACATCTTGTCCATGTATTATTGTATGCATTTTGCCTACATAGTGAAGAATAAGTAATGTGTTCCATATCTTGGATTTGTGTCAGTATTTGAAGCCAGTTCTCTTCTTCTGGGGGATTGGGCTGCAACCATGCCCAATGTCAGCCTTCAAAGCAGCAGCTATTATAATATTCCACAAATATTTGGCCTCTTTCCCCCTGAGTGCTGCAGGAGGGAACCCCAGGAATTATATGCCCTGGGCCTACCATCTCCTCCACTGCAAAAAGACTTTGCAAGTGACCCCCCACCACCACCCAGTATGCAGCAAGCAATAGGCAAAACCCCAAAATATGAGTGTGGAAGGCATTAGTCTCTCCACATTGTCTCCAGCAAGTGGAGGATCTGCCAGGGTTCCATTTGGATTGTACCACTGGAACAAGGAAATACCTAATCCATTCCCTCCATAGAAACGCCTGCCAGCTGGGTGAAGAGGAGGTTGCCCACACTATGGCCCAAATCCTCTCCCAATCACTTTGTGCTATCTGGATCCCCAATCTCCCTTCCCACTTTGACTTAATAAATACTGTTGTGGCCCCTTGATCAGTTATGAAATTTGCATAAAGTAATGTAATGGCACCATCACCAGTAGGTGTTACACAGAAAGCCTCAAAAGGAGGTGGCAGAACATCCAGGTCCTGTACAATGGTTGGGTTGCTGAGCAGCATATTAGCATAATTTCTCACTTGATGAAATAAAATTTGTCTGCAGGGGTTAAATTGAACTTGGGGGCCAATAATTCAAAGGGCAAAAGGGAATTGCCCTGCATGAGCTGCCAAGTTAAATGGAAATCCAAATGAGCCTCACATCTAAACTAGGGGTCCAGGTCAGCAGAGGAGAACTGCGCATCCCAGGCCCACTATCTATATCTCCATAATGAATGGTATGTATATTTTTTATTGATTCCCCATTTCCAACCCTCCAAAGCTGTAGCAACACCAGTGAATAGTCCTTCCCCCTCCCCCTGAGCCACCAGACCCAGATGAAAAGGTAGGGTTTACAAAGGGGGATTCTGGGTCATCTCGAACTCAATAGTTTTCCAATGGAATGAGTATTGAGAATTCTGCCTTAAAAGAACTATTTTCATTTGTGAGGTGACCCAGTACCCAGGTAGATATGGTAAAGCAAAACCTCCCTGTTTTTTTGGTAGATATAGAATGTGTTGCCTTACTCAGATCACATGATGAGCTTGGTCGACTAAGACGTCCCTCGCGCTGCTCCCGGGCCTCTCAGTTTTAAAATACCCCTCGCAGCACTGAAAACTTGATCTAACCTTACAGAAGGGGCTTTTCAGATCTGTTAAGGTGTCCGGTCGTGGGTTTGGCAAGTAGCGATTCGCGATCTATTAATTAGTGCTTGACTCGCGGCGAGCGGCCGACGGCAAACCAGAACCGTGGATCTAGAGTGAAATGGATCCTGATATGGCTGAATCTTTGGCTGGAAGGCCCCCAGCCTCCAAGCGGCCCAAATCACAGCTCTCAACTCCAGGAGAGCAGGAAGAAACTGAAAACATTGAAGGGAGTGCTAGCCCAAATGGAGGAGATATCCAGGAAATAAAGCAGCTCTTAAAGGGGCTAATTATAGACTTTGCTGAAGTGAAGCCCACGCTGCAAATGCTAACTCAGAGGATGGGCGATGCAGAAGCCCGACTGGCATCCCAAGAAAGGAAACTCTCCACTGCAGAACAAGAGTTGGTAGTGGTCAAAAGGCAAATCAAAAAGTTGGAGGAGAGAATTGAAGATCAAGAGTCAAGAAGTAGGAGGAATAATTTAATTTTGGCAGGGTTGCCAGAGAGAGCCGAAGGGTCAGATTGCATTTCCTGTATTCAAGAAATGCTGCTTAAAATGTTTGGCCCCACACCTTACGGAGATGCCTATAACCTGGAAAGGGCACATAGAGCATTAAGAGAGGTTCCCCCACCAGGAGCAAGACCGAGGGTAATTATCATGCGCTTTCTCAACTATAAGGAAAAGATGTATGTTTTAACTGCTGCGAGACAGAAGAAGCCTTTGCAGTGGAATGGAGCCACCTTGTGGTTATTTCAAGATCAAACACCTTCCGTGAGAGAAAAGCAGAAAGAATACCTCGATATTAAAAAGAAGTTATATCTAGCTGGAATTAAGTTTAGTCTGTTGTACCCTGCCATTTTGGTGGTGCGCTCAAGCAGGGAAAGCGCTTTCTTACCGTGAAGGAGGCTCTGGAAGGCTACGGATGGATCTCCTGAGCTATTTAGAGCACCGAGCTGAGAAGAAATTGAGCTTAAGGGCAAGCTGTGATGTGGACCAACTTGGACTCTTGGGGACTTGCTCAGGTGGGGTACCTTCTCAATTGTTGGGTTTCAGACTTACTTTTATAACTACGGGATGTGGGAAAGCTTGAAAAATTGATCAAGACGAGGGAGGGGCCACTATTGGAAGGTTATTTGGGCTCCATGGCGACTTGAGAAACGACCTGAAACAAGGACTTTTGGGTGGGCACATAAAGAAAACGGTAAAACATTACTCTCTAACAGTAGCAGCATCAGGAGAAAGTACTTGGGGAACTGGCAGTGAGAATGGAGGGTTGCAGGTCTCTGGTTGGCATGTTTTTGATAAGCCCACAAGTGCCTTTTTAGTATCTGGTATTCGGTGTTTTAGCTAGGCCTCCCCTGTGCTAATCATTCATACTCCTGGAGCCCAGACCAGAAATGGTCTGGAATAGATCTCGAAGGCAAAAAAGGCCACTGAAGGATTTGGGAATAGTCTGGGAGGTGGGGACCTAGAAAGTGCTGGTTATAAAGAGAAATTGCTACGGGGGGGGGGTATGATCCATTGAAGAAGAGAGAATTTAGTTATTATTGTTACCCTGCAAGTTGAGAATTTGAGTAGCAATACATGGGGTATATAAGATTGCTGTGTATTTGGTTGGGGATATTGTTTTGACGGATAAGGCTAATTGATGTTGAATTTAGAGTGTTATAGGGGTTTACCTAAGGGTGACATAGAGGAATTATCTTTAGGTTAGAGTAGGGTCCTCTCAAAAGCCGTGATAGTTTTTAGAGGGGTAGGGAGCAGCAGAACAGGAGCTCATTGAAGATCCGACAGATAGGAGGAGGGCGATCTAGGGATCGGGGCAGGGGGCAAGGGGGGGAGGGATAGGGTTATGGGAAGAGAGAGAGTTCCCTTGGCGGGGAGTAAAACGGGCAGAGTTAGACCGGATTCTGGTGATTAAATGCCCTAAAGTGAATTCTAGATTAGGTTCATGGCAAATGTTAAAATAATCTTGTGGAATGTTAAAGGACTCAGGGGTAGACGTAAAAGAATGGTTATATTGAGACAACTGGATCATATGGGGGCCCAAATCGCCTCCCTGCAGGAAACGCACCTACTGACAGAGGAATTGAATAGTCTGAGGCGATTGTGGGTGGGGCAGGTTTTTGGCATAGGGAAAGAGAGGGCTTCGGGTGGGGTTGTGATCTTAATTAGAAGGACATACCCCTTTGTTGTAGAGCAGGTTTCTGTAAGAGAGGATGGTAGAGCTATCTTTATTTCGGGCCTTATACATGGGAGGGTCGTCTCGATAGCCTCTATATACGGACCTACCCCTTCTAAGCCAGAATTCTTTGCCTCAATAGAGAGGGATATTGCTGGTTTTATGGGACATTCTCTTATTTTGGCAGGGGACTGGAATATAACTGCGGATAATATAGATGATAGGTCCCCAGCTACAAATAGACCCATAAGCCCAGGTGGTCCTGAATAAGTTGTTAGAGGCTATGGCCTTGGTGGACCCGATGTGGTCCCACCTCATAGGAAATAACACGATGACCTTCTACTCAGCAGTACACAAGACCTATTCTCGGATTGACTTTTTTTAGTCAATAGGGAGGTGTTGCTGGGAGTGAAGGGAGTATCAGTAGAGGATAGAACCTTCTCTGATCATTCCCCAGTTGTGTTACTATGGGAATTGATATCGGGACCCCCCAGGCCCTTTAGATGGAGGCTGAGCGATGCGCCTTGTCCGACGTTACAGCTAAGGATAGTTTAGAAGCGCCTAATAGAAATCATACATCAGCAACTACCTACATTATCTGATAAAAATTAGCTTGGCCAACGTAAAGTATTATTTATGGAAAAGCTCAAGATTGGACAGCTCGAAATAACAGACTCAGATGGGCTAAGGAGGACTTTATTCTGGGGGCTATTAGCTCTTTGGCTCCATTGGAGGGTTCATCTGATGAAATTGACTGGGAACTTAATAGCCTAAGAAGAGAAGTAGAAGATATTGTTTATGGTAAGGTAGACTTTTGGTTAGCTAAAATCAATGCTAAATACCTCCTAAAGGGTGATGTTCCAGGGTGACTGCTAGCAGCCAGAGTCAGGGAGTGGGAGGCTAGCAGGACAATAACTGTAATTAATCAGGAGGAGACATCATAGATCCTCAAGAAATTGCAGATACGTTTGCAATGTACTTCAAGGATCTATATCAGTTGAAAACAATGTAGGGATGAGAAATTAATGCATTTTAGAGGAATACCCTTGCCAGCATTGGAGGCGGTACAAGCCGCAGAGTTGGAGAGCACCTATTGGGGCATCGGAGTACTGGAGGTTGTTAAATCTTTACCGGTGGGTAAGCGCCAGGACCAGATGGCCTTACAGCCAAGTTTTACCAAACGTATATACATATCCTGCTGCCTCTCCTCCAAGAATTTTATAATAAGATAATGCGAGAGGGTGTTCATCATCTCCCTCTTTATCAGGCTTATATTACTTTAATTCGAAACCAAATAAACCTAAGAACGTAGTGTCTAGCTACAGGCCGATAGCATTAATGAACCAAGACATCAAGATTCTTACAAAAATTTTAGCTAATAGAATATGGCATACTGCGGCAGGGTTGATTAGTAGAGAACAAGTAGGCTTTATGCCAGGGAGGGAGCCCATGATGCTTTGAGAAATTGCATCATATCACACACCGCATCAGATTGTAAAATCCCCTAGCTTTGATATCTTTAGATGCAGAAAAGGCCTTTGATAGGGTCTCCCATGCTTTTCTGTTTGCTACAATGGAAAGGATGGGATTTCCTCAAAGGTTGCTTAGGGAATAAAATTTGTATGCTAACCCCTCTGCTAGAGTCTTGTGCAATGGTTACATATCCCAAAATTCAACTGAAAATGGGACCCGCAAGTGCCTCATCTCCCCAATACTGTTTAACATTTATCTGGAACCCTTATTGAGGATAATCAACAATGATAGATATGTTAGGGGTTGAGATATTAGGCGAAATTAAAACTATCAGTCTTTGCTGATGATGTGCTTTACACTTGAGGGACCCGGCAGATGGGTTGGAGAGGGTAAGGGAGCTAATAGGGCATTTGCTAGGGTATCTAACTGCCTTGAATCTAACTAAAACCCAAATTCTCCACTGTCCTCTTATGTATATAAGGCTGACTTTGCTCAGCTCCAAATCCAATGGATGCCTGATAAGATCAAATACTTGGGTATCTGGATTACTAGAAACCCTGAGATAGGGGCAGAAGTGAATATGGAAGAGACTTTATCAGAATCAATGGGGACATCACAAGATGGAATAAGCAGTCGTTGAATTTTATGGCTAGACTTGGGCTAATTAAGATGAATTTACTGCCAAGACTATATACCGGTTTATCTTGCTCCATACTATATCCCACAAAAATGGTTTAACAAGGTTAAAAGCTAATTTCAGATTTTCTATGGAACAGAAAACCTCAGGAGAAAATATAAAGCCTGTGCCTACCCGATACACATGGGGATTAAGTTGCGGATCTCCACTTGTATTATGTGGCGGGTCAGTTGGGTCTCATGACTCGATGGAATAAAGGGAACAGGGGGAGGTTTACAGCCCGGAATGGCTCCAGTTGGAGATCCAAATGATGAAGGAGGCAGGACTTTCCCTGGAGATCCCGCTGTATGCTGATATAGCTAAATATTTTAAGCGGAATAGGGAAAATCCGGTAGTGAAAACAGCAGAAGCTTGGTGGTCAAGTTTGTCCAGGGTCCAGAAAAGAGATCAAAAGAGGGCCATAAAACAGCCTCTATTGGGTAATCCCAACTTGCTTATAGGGAATAGGGTACTTAAAGGGAACTGGGCTAATTGGGTTTCAGGTCTGAGAATAGAAAATGTAATCCGAGACTCCAAAGTGGTTCTTCCACCACAGTGTTATAATATGGCTTATTTTCCCAAATTACAACTCACAAGTATGTTGGAGGAGAGTTAAGAAGGCTTGGGGGCCCGCAGAAGAGTCTTTTAGTTGGGATGATCTGGAGGGTTGATCCATGCTCAAGGACCTTATCACAGGTCTATAAAACCATTCTTAGTTTCATGGGTCCGAGGTACCTCCGACAGTGAACTATTGGGACAGAGCTTTAGCCCCAATAGGAATTGATTGGGCTAGTGTGGAAGCACTAGGTATAATGTGATTCCAAAGTATAAAAACCTGCACTTTTTTATTGTCTCAAATATATACTATACCCCTGCGAAGCTATGTCAGAGAGGCCTACAACAGACAGACCTGTGTTTTAGGTGTGGTATAGAGAGGGGTGATTTGATACACATATTGTGGAGATGTACCAAAATATCTCTGGTATGGGATGAGATAAAGAGGCGAATGGATCCATTGATGGACTACTCAGACTTTATAAAACCGGAGATCTGCATATTAGGGGACTTGTCACTAGTAGCTGGAACTGTTGCTAAGTATCACATATCCCTGATCGCAGGAGTAGTCAAATCTTATGTGGTCCAGCATTGGAAGGACGGTCAGATATATGGATATGGTCAATGGTTAAGAGATCTTACCGGGATGCTAGCTAGAATTAAGAGACATCTATATGCAGAAGGGAAAGTAGAGGTATACTCCAAAAGATGGGCAGCCTTAGAGGCAATATACTCTCTACAAGAACTAGAGAGCTCGACACAGGTCTGTCTCTTGGGCAGTGACTAGGTGAAGTAATTAAGTAGATTTGACTAGAAGGTATTTAATCTCTTGAATAAGACTAGGATGGATATCAATTGATAGAGGGCGTAGCAGGTAGGGCTTAGTGGGTGACACAGATAAAGGTCTGCCTGGCTTATGGATGACCAAGGGACTCTCTCTCTTCTGGGGGATGCAGAGGGAACGCACTCCCACCTGGGCTTACACTGGGGTAGGTGGGGTTGAGGTGGAATGTCATGAAGATGTAGAGAACCTGAATAAGTATAGAATAGGAGGTAAAGGAACAGGTAGTTTATAAGCTTCAAATTCAGCCAGAGAAGGGTTTCCTTGTTTTTTTTCTTTTTTTCTTTTTATATTCCCCCTTTGACCAACGGGATGAGGAGGGGTGACGATTCCTCTGCATTTGTATATAGTTTGATGTATATAGTTGGCACGGCCAGTTTTGGGGCTGTGCACCCCGGGTTCCGGGCTATGTGTGTACGTCTGTTTATTGTCTGTAAGAAAAAGAAACAATAAAGATTGGTTTAAAAAAAAAAAAGAATGTGTTGCCTTACTCGAGGTCTTCTGGAATTTCATTGGAAGGATAATAATTGCTTTTGCCAGTTCAATGACTCCTGCTGTGGGAGGACACAAAGGACACTCTGGAAAAGGTATAAAAACCTCAGCAGGATATTCATTTTTACAGTTTGTCTCCTAGCATGTAGTGGCAATGGAATAAGGTTGCCCAACACTTATAATCATTTCTAAGGGCATTCAGCAATATAGAACAAATATCTTGAAATAAAGTAGCAGTGGTCATGCCAAGGTAAATCCCTAAATATTTCATTTTGGTAAAACCCACTGCATTGGATATTTAGCCTGTAGTTGTAGGCTAACTGGGAAAAAGAAGGCCAACACCTCCATTTTAGTGGTGTTCAGAAGATGCCCAGAGATCTCAGAAAATCTTTGAATTTGTCAAAATATCTCCATCAAGGATGAGTCAGGATTCCCCGGAAAAAGCATCATCTATATGACCATTAAGGCAGACATAGACCACTGGGGATGTACTGTATATAGCCTGGAAATAAATTGGCAGAATTTATCAGGGAACCCAAAGCTGGCCAGGGTCGCCTGAAGGTAAGACCATAAGACCTTATTGAAAGTTTGTTCTGTGTCAAGACTTATTAGTAAGGCAGACTGTTTGCTTCGGGACAGATGGTCTATTATATGAACTGCTCTGCAAATGTTATCTTGAGCTTGACTTCCTGGAACAAAACCTGTTTGATCAATATGAATAAGCTTTGATATAATCTTCTCCAGGTGTCTGGTAAACATAGCTATCAGTAATTTATAGTTTGTGTTTAATACCAAAATCAGATGATAAGATGTACATTTTGTGCAGGCCCTGGCTGGCTTGGGTAACACTGCAACAGTTGCCTGTGGCCAAGAGGGTGTTATTTTACTGTCAGTGTCCAGAACTGAATTATAAGCCCAATGCAACAACGGGACCACTGAGTCCTGAAATAGTTTATATAACTCCCCAGGAAACCTATCAGTCCCCGGGCATTTTCTGTTTTCAAACGTGCTATCTCTACACAAATTTCATAAGGAAAGATGGGGGACATCAAACTGTGGGTATCTTCCTGGGCAACCCAGGGAAGATGTAGGGTGTTCAAAAAATTGTCCATGAGGGTACCATCCTTGGCAGTATCTACTTTATAGAGGGCATAATAATAATCTGTGAAAGCTGCTGCTATATGTAATGTAGAGGAATAAGATTCTGTAGTATGGGGATGAAAAATGTTCATAACGGTGGCATTTGCCTTCTGTTGGTGAAGCCGACTTCTAATTATAAAAGGACCTGAGGTCCACCTTCATAATATTGTTGTTTCAGTTAAATTAAATTCTGCTCCACTGGTAGTCTAATATGGAATTTAATTATGTTCTAATTGTAAGCAATTCTACGGCTCTTTGTGGATCATACTGACTTTTCTGCAAAGTTTTCAATATGGAAACCTGATTTTTCAAGGGAAGCCTGTGTGCCTCTCTTTGTTTTTTATGTTGGGCTGAAATAGCTACAAGTTTACCCCAGGTTATTGCCTTGATAGTATCCCAAAAAACTGTGGTGGATACTCCTGGGGTATCATTAGTCTCCAGAGTTATTTTTATAGTATCTTTAATGATGGTTTGTACCTCTGCATTTTGTAAAAGAGATCAATTAAGGCACCAGAGAGTGTTCTTTTTTGGTTCTCCTAGATTTAGTTTTAAGAAAATAGGGGCATGATAAGATAATACTATATTTCCTATGTCCACTTCCATGAACTGGGCACTATTTTCCTTAGGAATAAAAAAATAGTCTAATCCAGTATATACCTTATGCATTGCAGAACAGAACAAATCATCCTGTATGCAGATGATGCTATTGTCTTTTTTATGCACAAAGACCTTTCACCACTACAACACAGCCTCCAACTCAGATTCAGTGCCATTGAAACATGGTTCTCCAATCACAAACTAGTCTTCAATCACAAGAAAAGCAAGTCCTTGCTATCCTGCAGTTCACATAAGCATTACAAGCAACACCCCCTTGCCATCTCCACCAAACAGGGGACTGTCCTCAAACAAGTTTACTCTTTCAAATACCTAGGGATTCTGCTTGGCTACAGTCTCTCCTTTATGGCTCACATTGACAGCATGGCTAAAGCTGCCAGCACACAGCTTGGATTACTCGACAAGCACAGGCAGCACCTCACCCCAGAGGCCCTAAAGATTGCCGTCCAGAGCTCTGTGGTGTCAGTTACTGATTATGGCCTCATTATCTACGGCTCTGCCACAACGTTAACTCTCTGATGTATAACAATTGCTCTTAACAAAGCATGCTGACTCACAACTGGTGCCCACCACCTCACCCACACCTGTGCCCTTTATGAACAATCTGGATGGCTCTAGCTCTCCAACTGTATAAAGTATCTCACATGTGCTATGGCGGGAAAAATCAACCTTGGCCTCACACTCTCCGGTATTACTGCCTTGTCACATCAAAACACCAACTGACAGAACACCGGGAGCTCAACAACCCAGATTCTACAAGTTCCTCGCTGTCAAACTACGCAGGGCCAACGCGACTTCACCTATAGGGATCCTCTATGGATGAATAGTCTCAGCCACACCATCTCCTCTGCCTCAACACTATGTCTGTTCAAATCCAGACTCTGGGCCCATCTCATTGCCTCTAGCTCCTGTGACTGCCTCTCCTAGATGATTACCTACACAGCTTAAATCCTAACTTATATACTGCTTGCCCCCCCAGTCCCCATCTCCCCCAGCTCCTGAGGCGCCACTTCAAATCTCAGGTCTTCATACCACCTCATTAGTCTCTCCTTGCCCCATTACAGAACTTATCCTCCCCACACCCTGCCCCTTTTTTCTCTTCTATCACTCCTTCTCATTTATTTTTCGATGAATGCCTCTGGCTGCATCTTCATCCTCCCTCTTTCCTCTCATCCCTGTTTCTCTGCCACCCCCGGGTGCCTGACTCTATCCATTCCTTGTGGGCATATGCATCCTAGCTGTGTTCACCATCTTACTATAGCTGCCTCTGTTAACTACCTACACTTCTCCTCATCCTCATCCTCTACCCTTTACTCTTCCTATAATTGACCCCTTTCAGTAGCACTGTTGTATATGAATTGTTTACTGTTATTTCACTGTTGCTTCCTTGTTGTTTGTTATTTCTGATGTGGAACCTTTGTAAAAGAGCCTTGACTCAAAGGTACTTGTAATCCTAGAATAAATAAATAAAAAATAAATGAAAAGTAAAATCCTCACTCTGCCCATGCATATACCTCCAGGAATCCATATAACCTAATTCCTCCATAAGCTTGCTAGCCTTTTGAGCCACCCTATGATCTAAGCAGTGAACTGAAGTAGTGTCAAGGTGCTCATTCAAGACCAAATTTAAGTCCCCTTCAATTATTAAAGTCCCCTCCTTCCATTCTGCAATTTTCATAAAAAGTCCCCTATAAGAAGCACAATCCGACCCCGGGGGGGGGCATACATTGATACAATCATTAGCATCTGCCCACAGAATATCCCTTTTAAAGTGGTATAACCTTCTTCTTGGTCAATCAGTGTACCCCTCATCTCAAAGGGAACCCTCCTTGGGACTAAAATTACAGTTCCATGGCATTGGCCCCTCTTATAAATTGATGCGATAACATGAGCAAATCCACATTTTGATAGCTTATCATGCTCATTCTGAGACAGATGGGTTTTCTGAAGTAGAAAAAAATCAGATCCAGATTTTTTGAGGAAGGAAACAATTTTACTTCTTTTAACAGGGTAAGTAGTACCATGGACATTAAATGATAGAAAAGAGGTATTTATATTAGTTATGATCTCATAGAAAAAATATGCCACTAGTTCTCCAAATTCCTCAGACTGACATTAGACCATTGTAGGATGCCTCAAAGCAATTCCAGATATGAGGGAAGATGACAACAACAAATCTTAGATAACCATAAAAAACGATATAGCTTGATAACAAAACAACTATATTACATATAACCAGTCCACTTCCAAAGTAGAAGGCCTGAAGTTGTAGGCCTTTAATCCCAATCCCCCACACACTAAGACGTCACAGAATGTAGTGTTGAGATGGGATAAAAGAGGTGTTTGTGCCCCCTGCAAAGGGGCCCTCTAGTGGAGTCCATGAAAGACAAAATGGACTAACCATAATGAACAAGACAAGCCTGTGACCTATGTCCAGAGCTCTAGTAGGATGTCTATGAAGAGAAAAGCAAACCAGTATTAATAACTCTATTCTCCACCTTGCCCTGCACTGGTAGGGGAGGAAAAAAGTCCTCCCTCTCTTTAACATGAAAAAAACAAAACAAATGCTAGCATCAACGCAATATTGCTAAGAGGGTGAAAGTACCATTAAGAGAGCACTGGTGCTTCATAATAGTCAGCCACAAACCTGAATTGGCCCAGGATTATCAACCCAAATTTATAAAGGATGGCCCATATGTAAATTATATCATAGGGTAGTTATTATTGAGCCTCTCATAACCAGTTAATAGCCTCCAGGCCTTAAACACAATCCCTCATTCACCAGCTCCCGAGCTCTTTTGGTCTAGGCTAGTCTTTCCCTCAGTAGATTTACTCCACCTAATAATTATAAAATATGCAAGTCAAAGTAGCCTGTTTTCAGAATGCATCTTTGAGTTATTGGGAGGAGTAATATATCACATAGTTCTCTAACCACCTTTACAACATCACCAGTATGGAATACTGCTAATAATAATACAACATTCCAGTCACTCTAGTAGTTATAGCTAACGTGAATGGTGACACCTCTGGGACCTGTGTCAGTTCTACTTAATCATCTCAGACCCTGCAGTCTTTTAAAGGTGCCAGGTAGTTTAGAAAAAACACCAAACATGCAGTGTGAGGGGAGGAATAAGTATGTAAATTTTTAGGGGATGTCTTTTGAATATAGCAAATGTGACTGCACCAGACAAATGGCTTAGTTCTGTGCTAAACCTGTGCAAATGTGTTTGTGCAGTGCAAACATTTCAGAAACATTGTACATGTTTGCACAATGTAATATCCCATGCACTGATTCTTGCAGCTTTACTGACTCCTCTCCTTTGCTAGCACACAGATTGGCCACATAGTTCTCCTCTATCTTCCTTCACGCCACTGTGAACTGGGATGTTGTTGTGGTTTACACTTCCTGGTTGCTATAATCAGAGCTGTCTTATTACCAGACTATTTTTGCACTGCACTCCCAGCCCAGTTTGCCCGGCTTCCTTAGCATGCTATATTCAGCAGGTTTAGCCCCGGGGCTATCCATTTTGACTATAGTGGGCTTTTGGTTTTGGGCTAATTTAGCATGCCCAACAGTGCTAATTTAGCCCCTGGGCAAAGTTTTGAATATCTGACCCAAAATGTGGTGTCTCTGATCAAACTATGAGAGTCTTTAAAATACAGAAAAGAAAGGGGGTGGAACTCTGTAGACATGAATATGACTGCACGTAGTGGATGCAGAAGAAAACACCCGCTGCTGAACTCCCAGACACAGCAAACAGTTACCAGTTTTTAGCAGTTAAAAGTCAGACCTCCACCAATACTGTATCTTCCTCTGTGACTCCCAGCAGCTTCTCCATTAAATCTTGTAAATGTTGTACTATCTGGGAGGAGGAGGATTACGGTCCATTCATCCTTGATCTACAGATTGATACTGTTTGCTAGTCTCCGACTGGGTCCTTCCACTTCAGAGGAGCTGTTCTATCTTCCACCAGTAAGTCAAATCCTTTTTTCATCAAGGCTTCCCTGGCTGCTTTTGGTGAGTCGCAAAGCTCAGACCCGTCCTGTCAAAATACATGCAATTTTGCTGGGTATGGTGTTTGCAGTCTAATTTGCTTGCTTCATAGAAGTATAATAATATCACAATGAGATTGATGCTGTCACTGGATATCCAGAGGGTAATCTTGATGGAAGAGAAGCTGGCTGTCCAGGAATTTTATATCTTTCTGCTCCCAGGCTTCTCGAAGAACATCTTCTTTTGTCTGATAGCTGTTAAATTTAATAACAATGGAGTGGGGATGTGCTTTGGGATCCTTTGGTTTCAGCAAAAAAGCCCTATGTGCCTGTTCAATACCAAGAACATATACAGGTGGGAGATCCAGTACATTCTTTAGTAGATCACTCAGAAAATCCACCATTGGACCAGTTTCAGCCCCCATTTAGGCCATAAATCCTAAGGTTCTCTCAATGAGATCTGCTCTCGAGGTCAAGACATTTGTTCTCCAAAACCATTATGTGCCGACATAGGGCCTGCACCGTATGACTCAAGTGAATAACATTGCCCTCGGCTTATGATATTCAGTCTTCTGACTCCTGGACCCGCTGCTTGACTTGGGTAAGTTTCTGATTAAGTTGCCAAAAAACTGCTTTGTTCTCAGCTCTCATCTCTCATATTTCCTTTAGTAGCAACTCAAATTGCTGCCAAGATAATTGTTCACATTCTCCATCCATGTCGTAGTGTGGCCCAGCATCAGTCACTCATGATGGACTGCCTGAGCAGGTCAAAGAGCCATACTGGGATCCACCTTCATCCTTATCTAATTTACTTTGGAGGGTCTTGGATCTGGTGCCACAATCTTTCTGCAAGCCTTCTCCAGGCGTTTGTATTATTTTTACTGCAGAATTTCACTTTTAAAAGCAGGTTTATTAACAGAGTGGAGTTGGAACTCTTCTCTTAGCTACAAGGCAGGTCTGTGATGAAACCAGATGTCCGAGACATAACAGAATAAAGAAATATCAGTAGTACGGTTGACAGTATTCACAGTTTAATGATTAAAGCCATAAGAGACAGAACATTCAGGTTCCAAGCATCATTTTGAGCTACCTTCAAAGAAAAATAGGTTCTGGATGGAATATTCCATTTGTGAACAACCCTACTCTTTAAACATCAAATCCCTGTATTTTCAATAACAGAGTAGGGCAGCATGTCCACTGACAGAATTTGCAAAAAAACATACATTCCATTCTCTGGAGACACAGTGTTTATGATAATATTTATTATGTTTACAAACTGCCTCTTTGATTGTGGGTTGCATAAGGCATGGGTGCACAAACCAGTATTATTAACATGGAAACATCGCCAGCTATGAAATGTGGTGCTTTATTGACAGAGGTGTTTGTGGAATACATGGAAGAGGAGTTGGTGTTGGTATTGCTACTGTGGCTATAATCAATTGCACTGGCCTTCCTTCATTATCCTCCCATCCGCCATGGCAAAATAAGGTCTATTCAGACAAAGCTGTGCATCCCTTTAGTGCTGTTCCCACTTAATAAGATGCATGTCCATGCAATTCCACTGGCCAGTACTCCCAGGATTTGAACCAGCTGTGCCATGGCTGACTTTATGTTTGCAGATCTGACATATAGCAAAGCTCTAATCTTTTTGATCTTGGACAAAGAAAATCAGATGCTATGGATGTTTGGGCTGATAGTTGATTCCTTACTGTTTAACAATGGTGAAGAAACATAACTGAGCCTGAAACTGTCTCTGTATTATGACCACCAATGCCTCCACTGCTGCCTCCCTTATCAAAATCCCTTCTCATTTCCTATGTATTGCCCTTACCCTTTCTTTTCAAAAATGTGTTACATATGTGTCCTTGATAACTACTCTCCCAATCACTCTCCTCTTCTTCAACATCAGCTTCTCATGATGCAAAGGCATTTTGCCTTCATAAACTGATATACAGGCTTTTTCTTCCACTTCCCATCACCATCTAGCACTGGACCATCCAAATCTGAACAAAACTCACTTTTGCTCATCAGTTTTCTCCAGATCCACTTGCTCTACTTCTTGAGGTACCATTTCCTTATTACTCATATTCTTTGACACCACAATCTTCCTTCATTGGGAGCATTCATAGGAACTATTCTCCTTCTTTCCCTCAACTACCTCCTCCCATGCCTCCTGTTCTAACATCTCAATACTGAGACGGTATCCCGTGAGGTGGGTGCATGGGGAAGGGCACCATCCGTAATGGTGACTCCTTGCCAGTGAAACCCCTTACGGTGATGAGATGGTAGGACGACTGAATGAGGGGGTGGGTGAACTGTGCGGCAAGATGTCGTTATATGTACTTGCACGGGGGAAGCACTGTGAATGAAGGCTGTGAGGGCGTAGAGGAGCTGTAGCGGTTGCCACTGTGGTGGATTGCTGAGCTGCATCATGGCATCAGAGGTTGGCTTGTGGTTGGGGTGAGTGGGGTACCGGGTTCGGGTACGGGCGCTGGTGTGATTTTATTGTGCCTGGCTGGAACCTTTATTTTTCCATGCTTTCACCCCCCCCAACATGCACCCCCCTGGAGTTGAGAATCCTTTAGTAGTGGGTGCGGGGGGTGAAGCCTCACACATGGGGGAGTGGGGGGGCACAGCCCCCCACAGAAAGCATTAAAATATATTCCCTAATTGCCCTCCAAGATCCAAGGGTCAAAACTCTTTTCAGCAAAGCTGCTCTAAGCTTCTCTTTACCCACATTGTGGAATGGTTTATAAAGGAACTTGAAGCTGAGCTGCCCTGTTAGCCTGAATATCTTCAAGACACTCTACGATTGCTACATGAAAGCACCTTGCAAATGTTTTCCTCACTGCTAGCCCACTAATTCTGTAACTCCCCCTTTCCATCCTGACACTCGCCATGTTTCTACCCCTGGTTCTCACTCTTTTCCTATTAACTGTTCTTGCTGCACCCACCCTTCCCTGTCCACTCCAGCCTGGCTAAAGTCCCACCCCATCCATAGCAGTGTCCCAATTATCTACCCCTCCTCTGTCATTATCATAATAAACAAGTACACAACAGCCATTTTCACTTTCTGTGATTTTAGGTCAATTTTTCCCCCAGTCGTCGGTAATATATCCCTCCTCTTTACCTCTCTAACCTGCCACCCCATACATGGCCTCTTTCCCCTATAGGTGCAGTTGCCGGCTGCCTCACTTAAAAGATCTCTACTTATAATCCCTGTATGCCTATGGTTGATTGTACATCTGCTGACTTCTTCAACTGTAAAATAATGCTGTTTTTTTTATTTATTTCAACCTTGTACTATATACACTGTATATACTTTTTCTTCCTTGTATATTATTGCTTTTTGTATACCTGCTTCTGTACTGTACTTTGATGTATTCAGGATGAGGTCCTCCTTACAAATGAGCCTTGCTCAATGGTGCCCGCCTAGATAAAAAAATATTTTGATTGATTTTTGATTGATTGATGTCCTTGGCACCATTGTCCTGTGCGCCGAGGGTGTTAGAGTTCCAAAAATGTTTTCAGCATCTGACTGTACTATAACAGCTATCACCTTTAGGCATTTGCCATTATCACATAGAACCTATTGAGACTCCTCCATCACTGTCTCCTGTGTCTCAGACTACATAGTACACTGGAATTCCTCCTGCACTGATGACCCACCTTGTAACTGTGATGTCATCAACATTTCTGCTACATCAGTATCTTTTTTCCCTCTCAGGGTGACTTGGCTGCACAGTCACTCTCCCATCACCTGTGACTTTCCTTCCCCCAGCCTCAAATGGCAATACAGGAGTGGTTGTTATTCCAGATGGTTCTTCACAGTATCAAATTAAAGAGTGCTCTCAAGCACACACAACAAACACTGATGCTGCCACAACACTACCCGCATACAAGACCTTCCCATGCCCTTTCTGACATAAGGATCACTGCCTAGTTCCACACCCACATCCACTGCCTGAGCTGCTCTTCTCCAGATCAAACACAAAGAAATATATTTAATACAAAAATATATTGTGCTCACCCCTGATTTATTACTAGTTAATAATTCTCTTCTGTTTGTTTATTTGGTAAAATGTGTTTTAAATAAATAAATACATAAATGTGGTTAACAGAGCAATAAGAAACTTAAACACTGCTGCATTGAAAAACAAACGCTGGTCAGAGCCACTGTGGCTGCTAATACATTAACGTAATAGGAGTGTGTCATGGCCTTAAATGTAAAGATGAATTGTTGTAGTCAGCTCCATGAATAAATTTCATTTTTTGGTAAAGGTAGATCATTTATTTGGCTGATACTGTGTTTCCTATATGTTTAAATATGATTGGCAGGTGTGAGTTGTACTGTATGTGGAAGGAGAGGGAGAGCCCGAATCAAGGCCTTCAAGTAATGGTAGAAGGAACTGTGCAGGGAGGAGAGGTATGTCTACATTGTGGGCCAAGCTAAAAGGATAAGAACCTATACTGGGGTGATGAACTACTTTCATCCAGGAGGCAACCAGAGTTCTCAGTGGATGATTCAAATGTTACTTCAACAGACATTTAAAGAAAAAAGGGAAAGCAGAAAGTTGGCCACTGCAAGCTGAAATAGATAGAAGGGAGATCCCAAGGGGGGAGAGAGTCCCACCAGGATGCACGTTATTCAAGGAAGAAAATGGTTAGCAAAGGAAGAAGGGGAAAGGAGCAGTCAAAGGAAAAAGGTGTGGAAGGGAGAACAACTGAAAAAAGGAGAAAGCAGCAAGAAGAGGGGCAAGGGTTGTCAAAATGGTGCAAGGTCTGCAGCAGAAGCCCTAAGAGAGACTGAAAGAGTTCAATATGTACACCCTGGAGGACAGGAGGAAGAATGGGGATGTAATGGAGCCCTTTAAATGCCTCTTGGGGGTTAATAAGGTACAGGGGGGAGATGTGTTTCAGAGATAAAGGTGGTGTAGAACAAGGGGGTCAGGATATGAAGCTGGAAGGAGGTAGATTCATGAAAGATGTGAGGAAGTAGGTGTTCACAGAAAGGGTGGTGGATTCCTGGAAAAGCCTTCCATGGGAGGCAGTCTGGGTGAAACCACTGGTGGGTTTCAAATATGGCTGGGACAGGCACAAAGGTATCCTAGAAGGAAGGAAGGGGGCAGAAGGTAGAAGAGACAGTGCTGTAGGCAAGTTGGGTCTACAGCAAAAGTTATCATAACTAACAATGGGCAGACTAGATGGGCCCAGCAGTCATTATCTGCCATCAGTTTATATGTTTATGTAACCGCCCCCTTGGGAGATTACTAATGTATTCACCCCTCTCTGGATTTGTGTGGCCCAATTCAACCCAGTAGGGAAAGGGTTAAATCTTCTCAACACCCAGGTGGAACCTCCTGCAGGTCAGGAGGTCACCATGGGTGCATGGGATGGATAAAACCCAGTGGTTTAGGCAGGACGGGGTGGTCTGGTAAGAGAAGTGAGTGGGGAATGAGTGAGATTGAGTCAGGACCGGATGGAGGTGATTGCTCATTCCATCCCCCAGACGGTGACACTTGGGGGGACACAGAAGAAGAAATGGGAGCTAGTAGCCACATGCTGCACAGTATCTTGGAGGGCAACAAAAGTAAAGAGAGAAGCCAGCAGCTGCAAGTTGCACAGAGCCCTGGCTGTCTGCACTGATTCATGTAGGTATGCAGTGAGCAAGAATGCTACAGGAAGTGTAGTATCTGGAGAACGAGTTGCCTTAGACTGCCACCGGCCATGTCCCCCTTCTCAATTTGGGGGCAGTTGCTGCCAGTTTTGGAAAATGATGCTGGGGTCATGAGGGAACATGTAAATCCCCAAGTTGCGTTGATTGCACATTTTGAGGGGGGACCCGCTGAGCCAGTGTGGAGAGAGAGAGAGAGAAATGGGTATCATTGAGAGTTTGGGTACCTGTAAAGAATAAAGGACTGTTAGGCACTGTGAACTGTTTTGAGACTTGTGCTGCCTTCATACCTTTGTGACCATAGCGGTCCTAAGTTAATGCTGCCCTAAAGACCATGTGACCTCTTTGGTACAGGTAAAAGCTGCTTTTATGGCCATACTGGTTGTGTGAAAGCTGAATGTGTTCCCCACAAATTGACTGATGCTACTGGAGCTATGGGTGTATATGTGTAATGAATTTGGGATCCCTGTTGTTTCTTCAAGTTCTGTGTGGACAGTCCATTATTGAAAGGAACTGTTTAATATGAATTAACCTGTTGTGTAATTGAGCACCATTCAGGAAAAGGGACCCTGTGTGTGTCATCTGGATCTGGGTAATATGGCCACTGGAAGTGTTTCTGTTGCTGTGGGTGCCCCTTCCTGATGGTCATATACCATTCATACCTCTAGACACAGGGATATGATGGTTACAAATCTATGTATGACAAGTTATGTGATTCAAATGGCTAAGGCACACAGCTGTTACAGTTTTCCACTCACGCAGTTTGTTTATAGAGCAAGTTTAGATATAAATGTGTATGGTGGTGGTTGTTGCAGAGAGTGGTATGGAGTTGTGGGCATGAGAGTTAAACAGAACTAAAACCAAAACAAATTAAATACTTGTGCCATACAATACTATGCAGTCCATCAAGCCCAGCAGTGATGAACATTAAATGCATATTCTGTAGGTTACTGTCAGTGATTTCACAAATACGTCATTTTTTTATTGAAGCCAACGGCCTCCATTCAGTGCACACCATAAGTTTTACTTGTAAAAGGCTGGGAAATAACTTATAAGTATATGTTGACAAAAATGGCAAGTAAGTTATCATGTTTGGTCAGTGTCACCATTCAGCATTTCCCTGTGTAACTCTGGTTCCAAAAGTGAGAAAGAGAGAGAGAGAGAGAGAGAGAGAGAGACAGAGAGTGAGAGACAGAGAGCGAGAGACAGAATGTGAAAGACAGAGCACGAGAGACAGAGAGAAAGAGAGAGAGAGGGGTGGAGGAGGAATAGTGGAGCACTGTTTATCATTTAGTCTTAAATCAGTCCTGAAAGGGTTAACAAGCCCTACAGACTGCAATAAATCATTGTACACTGTGAGAAACTGAGCTGGGAGATAGAGAGAGAAGTATAATATAAGTCTTTGCTAGAGAAACGCACTCTCATTACAAACTCAGTTTTGACCAACAGGCACTGTTGTAGTGCTAAATTTCAAAGTGTGGGATCTCCATGAACTACAATGTCCCCAACTCCCCACAAGTCAGGGGGTCTGGGGACTGCCTAGGTCCCCAGAACCTGTCAGATTTTAGATGCATTCTGGTGCATTTTGATGATCATTTTGAGACCATTCCACTGCTTTTAAAGCCTTCTCTGACTTGTTACAAGCAACCAATATCACTATCAAAATAAATACCTTTTATTTTCTTTAAAACAAATTTTCAAAACTAAAGCAGAAGTCCTACTCCCAGGCACCCTTCAAACATCCAACGATGTACCACTTCTCTTGAATATAGTTAGCTAGCCTATCACTGCAGTAGGCATTGTAATTGTTACCATGCAACCTGTGCAGAAGACTCCACCCCCCCAAACAGTGCACCACACAGTCAGACATACAAGGCAGTGAGAAGGGGACAAAAACATCAGCTTGAAGGTGTATGTGTCTGTCACACAGCAGACATGTACACAGACCATTCATGTCAGAGAATAGAACTGATACACAGGACCCACTGGAGGGTCCCCTCAAGGCCCAACATTGACACAGGATGTATACCAGGTCATGAATACTTTATCTGCATGTACCCTGAAGTGAGAGAGTTGGAGCAGGGAGGGTAACGCTCAGCAGGGACAGCTGAATGAAATACAGGATATATACAATGACATCACATCCCACAGACTTGAAATTCAGCAAGGGTTCCACAAACTGTGTGAGACATCGGACAATGGCAGGTCCATAATTATCATTGCTCTACAGAAGGATGATGTTTCCCATTTACATCCAGTACATGTTAGCCAACCCCCAAATCCCCATATTTCATACACTGGAACCACAACACCATCATGCACTTCAGCATAACCCACACATGACAGCCGACCTGCAGGGGTGCACAGCCAACTGTAACAGATGATAACCTAATGCCAACCACATCCACCCAGTAAAATGGCAAGGGCAGGGGCAATGCCAGTGCTAGACTTATCACACCTTAAACAACCATTGAGAAGTCATCACAGACACCAAAGTCAAAAAAACACACATGACCTAATGCCTCATTCGAATGCATCACATTCATTAATGCGGAAGAATTGCCATGCACTATCAGATGCATGTGGGCTTCTCTTCATAGGTTCCATGCTTGCTCACATCAGGGGGATGGGAGACTGTGGGCAAGGGGCAAGCTTGGGAGAAGGGAAATCACTTAAGTTTTGCTGGATGCAGCCCAGCCTAGCTCCTCACCATCAGATAAGGCCTTTCAATACAAACAAAATTATTAATAGAAAACACCACACTTACCTCACTGCTCCTTCTATGATAAAGCCAGGTTGGTTATTAATTCATTCTGTTTTGTTGGCACCAACCATTTGACTCACTCAGTCCTTGCCAAGTCCTGACTCCCGACTTGTGAGAATTAATACCTCACAGGCTTTTACAGCGTGGCTAGTTGGCTGCTCCCCACCAGCACTCTGCATCATACCAGCTGCACCTCCAGTCAGTCACATATGTACAGCTAGCCACTCCCTGGGTTAGAATATGTTTACAGGACATTCCCCAGACTGCAGATCTATCTTTCACATGAACAAAAAGTATCAACTTCAAGACGAGAACAAAGTTATCAATGCCAGTTTATGAAGCTACTAATCCTTTATGGAGAAGTTATTTAAACATGCTCTACTGCTTTGCCATGTTTAATAATTTAACTAAATAAATAAGTCCACTATACTGCTCTATACTGGAAAAATACATAGTAAAACTGGACCCCACTGAAAATGAGAAATTGTTTCTCACTTGGGCTGTCCTGGGTAAATGCATTATAAAAATGAGTAAAAGGAGGACCACACTGAAAAAATTATCTTGAATTTCTGCTGTACTATCCTGGGTAAATACAGTATAAAAACTGGGTCAAACAGAACCCCTGCAAACAAGATATCACAGCTCATCTGGGCTATCCTGAGTAAATATATTGTAAAACTGTAAAAGCAGAAGCCCACTGAAAAGCAGATGTTGCATGTAAACTGATCTGTCCTGAGAAAATACATGGCAGATGCATCCAGATTACTCATCTTGTAGCTGCCTGGTATATTTCTTGTGATCTAATGGTTGGGTTCCCTCATAAGGGCATCTGACCCCCTCCTGACTCACCCTCTCAGTCACACCCTAGCTCTGGTCACATAACACAAACTACAGCGATAGTGATGACTGGCACAACCCTCTGCTCACCACCTCAACTGGTTTCAATCTGATGGTCTCTGAACAATCGCAAGTATTGTACAAACACTTGTGTCTACTGTACTCATGATCACTCACTGGCAATCAGATGGTGGCCAGCCAAGGTGGTGAGCAGAGGGCTGTACAGGTCACTGTCACTATTGCCGTACTTTGGCTTAGCTGACCTGAGTGGTGGGGGTGGGGTTGTTGGGAGGAGTGTCCTGAGAAGGCAGGTAGACAGAGGATCAGATGCCCTTATTGGGGGGGGGACCACTAGACTACCAGGAATATTCAAGACAGCTAGAGGATACTCAGTCAGGGGTCACAGGAACCACTACACCACCAGGCATATTTGAGACAGCTACAAGACAGGTGAATAAGTGGTGAGGGGACCATTAAACCGCAAGGAATATGAAAGACAGCTACAAAATGGGGGCGATATTTTTGGTCCATTAATGGGCATGCAAAGGGCCATAGCGCCTTTGATGCCCAAAGGAGTCATTGGCATGTTAGGGCTAAATATAGCCCACAGGAGCTCTGACATAATCCCGTTTGATCCACGCTACCTCCATTGCACACCTGTCAGCCATATGCAGTCTGGGCCAGTGTCAGCATAGTGCAAAGTCACTATGCACTGTGCCGACATGGCCTCATATTTAGACAGTTTGCACAGTAGAATTGCAGTGAGCTAATTGTCTGAATATTGCCCCCAGGCAGGCTGTGTGCAAACTGCCAGAGACTGCACATGGCCAGCTCTGAATATGGGAGCCTATACTTCTTAGCTTAGTGGAACACAATCACTGTAGTGCCATGTGGTACCAGAAAGTATTACAAGATCAACTGTGAAAGCATGTTCTGGGAAAAGTTAATTTCATGCAGCACAGTTCCATGGGTCTAGATGCAGATGATGAAATATAGGGATATGTGAGATTAACTAGAAACCATAAAAGAGAAAATTAATGATTACCAGTAGCCTGTATCAGGCATAAAACAGTAAAAGGATGCATTTATGATGAAATTCACCAACTTTGTTCCATGGAATAAATATGAAATGGTCAAGGAAAGCTTTCTGCAGAAATTCTGTGAATTTGCAGAGCCACATATGACGTGCAATGATTCGCAAGAACACGTACTACCTTTTGCATCAGAATTCCACTCATTCCACTTTCAATGGAATTTCATGGAATTAGTTAGACGTTTTCAAAATTCTGTGGAATTCTGATTCTCCAAAATTTGAAAATTATGCACAGCATTACTGAGCAGTAATCCCTGAGGAATAAAACTGAGTAGTCCTTTCCACTCAAAGTAGTGCCTGATCAATCACCGGCCTCTGCTTTAATTCAGTAACTCCTTAAATCAACCTCAACATAGATCAGACAGTTTCAATGTGTGAAAACCTACTCCAAGCCTTCAAGCTTATCATTGACACCAGCAATGGCATCTAACAGTTTCTCTTATACAAAATAAATTGTAGTGAAAAAAAAAACCTGCCCTAGTTGGAATTGAACCTAAGTTCCAGAATACTGTTCTGGTGCTCTACCACTGAGTCATTGGCTCACATGGTTATAGATAGGGTCTCTGGACAGACCTATTTGTTATGGCAGTGCATATCCTGTAACTAGGAACAGTCACAATAACAATTAGATGTTTGGTGCAGTATTATCTGCTGCTTTGCAACTGCATCTCAAATTATAGTGACAAAGAACAACGAAATAATGTACAATGCATAATAAAACATTAATAAATTCACAAATGCTTTTCTTTGTTGTGTAACTGTATGTGAATTATTAGTATCGATTCCCCCATAACACTGCCGAAGTGATATTCAGTAATGAAGTCTATGTAGTTCAAAAGAATACCCCCAACAAGGATGCATTCAAACTTACAGAAGCCTTGCTCAGAACTAATTTAGTTGTCTGCAACATAGAATGAACAGGCCCAAGACCTGAAAACCTTATCCATGCCCTTAAACTCTTATAACTGACATCAGTAATGACATTTAAAACTGTCTTTTGTATACCATCAACTGTAGTGAAAAAGGAAGATTTGCTCTACTGGGAATTGAACCAAACCCCTAAACACTACCCTAATTGTCTACCACTGAACAACTGGTTCAAATGATCGGACGTAAAGTTTCTGGAAAGGCTTTCTTGCTATAGTAATGCATATCGTGCTACAAGGAATAGTCACAAAGATAATTACATGCCTAGTGCAGTATTATCCATTGCTTTGCAACTGAATCACAAACTGTGGTGAGAAATAAGCAAATAAATATAACACACAAGCAAACATTAAAGAATTTACCAATACCTGTCTTTGTTGTATATTAGTATGTAGTGATAAGGTCCCTGTTGCTAATTTTGACACCCCTCCCCAATAAGGAAACGGGCTAACCTAAAAAAAAAACAGTAAAAAGTAAAAGGAAACACCTAGATATTCAATTTTATCTTAATGCTTATTGTGACCATCTTTGTTTTTCAGGGCAGTGACCAGGGAGGTGCAAGACCTGTAGTTACAGTAGGGCCCACACTATTAGGGAGTCCACTGCCTCAGAGGTCAGCATTAAGGAAGCCTTTTCTCATAGACAAACTGGCAAGTTTCTCTTTGGAAATTGCTTATCTATTTGAAACTGGGTCTGTCATCAGTGGTGTCAGAAGATTCCAACTCCAGTTTCACATGGTTGTGGAGTGCAGCACAAAGAAACATCTAATCCTGGTGCTGCTGTCCCCAGGAGGAGCAGGAACAAATTATATTGTTCCGTTCTCTGATCATGGTGCCAACATGGGGTATGGGGTGGGGGGTGGCAGCATGGACAAACTATGTATGTTCAGCAGGACTGATACAAAAAAACTCATGCTATAAACATTTCATATGTACCAATGGTTATTTTACATTTATTGGTGGGGAAGTGGGCCCCATAAAATATTTTGGAGAGGGGCCCTTACAGTTGTTGGCACAGCCCTGCCATTTTTCTTCTACTGCTGTTGCTATTCTGCGTTTCTGGTTTCCAGTCAGGCCGCCTGGGAACAAATTCCCTTTTTATTTGGGATTTTCTTTTTCTCCTGCTTTCCCATTCTTTCCAAAAGTAATGCTGGCTTTTCTGTTTTATTTCCTACTAAAGGACTGGTAGGCAGCAGAATCACATTTTTTTTTAATAAATTAATGTGTTTATTGTGTATTCCCACTACAGTGCTGTCACAGGTTAGAACAGAAATAAGGTAATTTTACTGCTTATGCACTGTAATGCTGGGTGTGAGTCAGCTAGTAAAAAAAAAACAGAAGCAAGAGAAACATATACTCCCACCCAAAAAAAAAAAAAATGAAGCAGGGTGACAGAAACGGGTGAGAGTAGAAGAACAAAAATACATTCTTGTGTTTTCAAACCTGAAGGTACTGAAGAACAGATGTCAGGGCTCATTGATTCTGTTTCTTGCTGGTGACGGCAGCTCCATGCAGTATTAACAAAACATAGAGTACCTGGGCCAGATAACTTTTGTATGTATCTTACTTTAGGAACATAAATAATACATTAAATGACTTCATGTGCTGTGAAAAATGTTTAGGAACTGATTCCCTTAACTTCTAAGTTACAAATAGTGCTCTGTATACAAAATATAATATTTTCTTACTCCAGGTTGTTTGTAAAATTGCCTCTAAAATGTCTTCCTGCAAGCTGTTACACCATAGTTTCCTAGGGGACTGGCTGGCTTCTCTCTGGTGTTTTTACAAAATGGAGGGTGAAGGGAGGAGTTGGAGGTGAGACAAAATCACATAACAGAGGCAGAATATAACAAGCATTTGTCAATGCTGAATGTTTGCGTGCTGGTTTTGGCATTGGTACTGCATGAGTTAGAGAGATGCATAACAGAAATGGCAGCAAAGTATTGAACTAATGTCAACCCCACCCCCACCCTGCAGAGACTGACAGGCATTTGGATGTGCCTTTGGGTCATCGGCCATAATGCATATGCCATTCCACCTCACTCCACCCTGCAGACACCTACAGGTGTCACGGTGTGCCTTGGGGTCTTCAGCCTTTTTGCTCACCCCATTCTATAAGGAAATAAGCTGAGTAAGGTGTATAATAGGAGAATGGTGTGAATGTTGGGACCAAAGACCCCAAGGCACATCTTGATGCCTATCAGTGGCTGTAGTGTGCGGGTGGGGGGTGGAATAACGTGAGCATTATGGCCGACGATCCCAAGCCACACCCCCGACACCTGTCAGACTGCACTGGGTGGGTGTTATGGTTGGAAACCCTAATACCCCGGGTGTTTATTGGTATTTTTGCTCCAAATTTTCAACATGGGCTTTTTGGGACCCCACCTCATGAACAGTGGCACTATCATTTCCTTACTCAATCCTGAAAGGTGATTTCCCACAGTGAATGTGCCATTCAGTGCAACAGGTGTGAAAATACATTTTGGGCAGGATGTGAAAAATGATATCTGTACTGTTTATGAGGAGGTGTGAAAAAATGGCAATGTTGAAAATCTGGAGTGAAAATATTAAAAAGTGGCAAAGTTACAGGCATGTGAAGAAACTACATAACACACGCTTGTAATGCAGTCATTTTTTGGAATTGTTTCACAAAACTTCCAACATGGCCTTTTTGGGACCTCCTCCCATGAACAGTGGCACTGTAATTTCATTACTCTGTAGCAAAAGTTGATTTTGCACAGTGACTGCGCCATTCTGCACCACAGGTGCGAAAACACATTTCAGGCAGGATACAAAAAATTGCAGCTGTACTGTTCATAAGGAGGTGTGAAAAAATGGCAATGTTGGAAATTTGGAGTGAAAATATTAACAATTGGTGAAGTTATGAGCATGCATACCAACTGTGCAATGCATGCTCAAACACAGTCATTTTCTGATGCTTTTTCATCAAACTTGAAACATGGGCTTTTTGGGACCCCACCTCATGAACAGTTGCAATGTCATTTTGTTAATCGGTCCCGAAAGGTGATTCCATGGAGAGACCACAAAATAACCTTTCAGAACTGAGAAACAAAATGACAGTGTCAGTCTTCATGAGGTGGGGCCCAAGAACCCCATGTTGAAAATTTGGGATCAAAACTCCCCAAAATTGCTGAGATATCAACCTAAGTTGACCCCCCCCCCATTGATTGCCATTATAGGGCTTACCATGATTTTCTTCAGTTCATGGTCGGCTTTTGAAGAGTGCAGATGTGTTTCTGGTCCACAGAAGACTGCAGTGCCAGACTTCCTTAGGTAAGTATGGGTGAGGGGGTGTGGTTGGTGGGGTGCGCAGAGGGATGGTAGGGATGGGGGGGCAGCGAGGAATATGAGGGACCATTTTCTTTTTCTGTAGGTTTAAAAAAAAAAAGACCTCTAATGATAGTTTTCTTTTTTACAAGTGAAACACTATGAAAAATAAATTGGCACACACTGGGGTGGCTTCCCAGTGTGCTAGATTGGTGAAGGGGGCTCAATGCTGACCTGGGGAATGGGCACCCAAGGTTGGCTGAAAAAAGGGGGCATGGGGGGCATATCCGACACTGGGAGTGGGCATCCTGGTGTCAGAAAAAGATACAAATTACTTTGGCACACTGGAGTGGGCTCCCAGTGTGCCACAATAGTGGGGGGCATGCTGATAAGGGATTGGGCACCCCAATGTTGGCTTTGGGGGGAGTGTATGGTGGGTGGCAGGAGCCACCAATTATGCAAAGCCATGGTGAGGCACATTTATTTATTTCACCAGGAAAGGCACACTGAACAAATGAGTTGCCTGTAAGTCCAGCCATGCACATTACTGTGCACTGTAATGCGCATGGCTGGAATGTGCATGGTTGCCGGGGGTGGGGGGGGAGAGATCTGCCGCTGCAATGAGAAAACTGTCTGTAACTGGCGTGGCAGATTTCTTTCAAGTCTAGCACTCACTCTGAAACTGCCATCATTAGCAACTTCACTGTTGATTGGTGACCGAGGGGCGCACACCTGAAAGTGTTCGCTGGATTGGCCAAACACTGCAATACTCTATTAACCTCAATATGTTTCTTGTCGCTGCGTGTGCAAGCAAACATAAAAAGATCCTAGTGGGAAAGGCAGAGCAATTCAGTTCTTGTTCAGCTTTGAGAGAGAGAGAGGAGGTGAGCACTCAGTTTCTGTGTTCCCTTTGCTGAAGAACCTCAACAGAGCTCCCCCTGGTGTTTGTAAGTGTAATTGAAGGACTTACATTAGCTGAAACCAGTGTTGATTGTTTATTTATTTATTTTTATTTATTTATTTACATAGAAACATAGAAACATAGAGGTTGACAGCAGATAAGGACTGCAAGGCCCATCCAGTCTGC
Source organism: Neoceratodus forsteri (assembly GCA_016271365.2). Classification (NCBI taxonomy): domain Eukaryota; kingdom Metazoa; phylum Chordata; order Ceratodontiformes; family Ceratodontidae; genus Neoceratodus; species Neoceratodus forsteri. Next base: position 1,374,272,025 of record CM057456.1, read on the forward strand.
CCACTTCTTTGTCTACCTTATAAATGTGCCATCGGCCTTTGATCCATCAGTGGCCTATCTATTCATACTCATCTGTATTGTTCCCTTATGCCTATCCCATGCCTGTCTGAAGCCCTGCACTGTATTCATAGCAACCACTTCCTGAGGTAGACTGTTCCATGCATCCACCACTCTTTCTGTGACAAAGAATTTCCTCACATTCCCCCTTAATCAGCCTCCCTCTAATCTCATGCTGTGTCCTCTTGTCCTGATAGTTTTCTTATATTTAAACATGTTAGACTCTTTCACTTTTTTAATGCCCTTAAGGTGTTTGAATGTTTTGATCATATCACCTCTCTCCCTCCTTTGCTCAAGGGTACACATATTGAGCTCCATTAATCTGTCCTCATATGTCTTCTGATGCAGTCCCTACACCATTTTGGTTGCCCTTCTCTGGACTGCCTCAATTTGGTTAATGTCCTTGTGAAGGTGTGGCCTCCAGTACTGCATGCAGTACTCCAGATGGGGCCTAACCAGTGTCTTGTAAAGCGAGATGATTTTCTTTCTCTTACGACTTGTGATACCCCTACTAATACACCCTAACATCCACCTAGCCTTACCGACTGCTTTAGAGGTCTGCTTGGATGATTTCAGGTCATCGGTGATGATGATGCCCAAGTCTCTTTCTTCCTTTGTGACTGCCAGCAACTCTCCTTCCAACCTGTAGGTGGCTTCAGGGTTTTTCTTCCCTATGTGCATGATCATGCACTTCTTTGCATTAAATCCCAGTTGCCACTCTTCTGACCATTTTGCTAGTTTATCCAGCTCTCTTCTCATTCTGCCCACCCCACCTAGATCATCTACTCTGTTGCAGATCTTGGTGTCATCTGCAAACAGACAAGTCTTACCCTCTAGCCCATCTGTAATGTCACTAATGAAGATACTGAAGAGGACTGGCTCCAGGACTGATCCCTGAGGTACTCGACTTGTGACTTGCATCTCTTCTGACTGTATACCATTTACCAACACTCTCTGTTTTCTGCCCGTCAACCAGTTTGCCATCCAGTTGACCAACCTCTGACCCACCCCGAGCCTACCCAGCTTATTTATCAATCTTTTATGTGGAACAGTGTCGAAAGCTTTGCTGAAGTCAAGGTAGGCTACATCAACTGCTCCCCCTTGGTCCACCACTCTGGTTACCCAGTCAAAGAAATCTATGAGATTAGTTTGACAGGACCTTCCTAACAAATCAGAAAGACCTTTGAGCCAAGGGCTCTTTTACAAAGGTTCCATTTCAAGTCACAAGAATAACAAATTACAATGGTTTCAGCAAGTGGTACAACATAAGAAAAGTAATTACACAAACAAGAGAACAATATGACAAGATAAATATTGTGTCTAGTGCAGCCTGTGACCTTGTCTGAAGAGGGGTGAAAGGGATTACAAGGAGAGAAGTACAAGGAGTGAATTGGGGGAGGAAGGAGCAAAATAAGAGCAAGGAGGGAGATTCCACAATGAAGCTTAAGCAGGAAAGACCACGGGGGCGGGGGTAGAGGAAGAGAACAAAGTGAGGAAATGGAGGAGAAAGGGGGGAAGTGGGAGTGGAAGGGTAAAGGAAGGGGAGATGAGGTAGGATGAAAATAGGGCAGGAATGGGAAAGGGATAAGTGAGGAAGTGCTGTGAGTGGAATAGTGCAGCAACAGGATAGGGCTATACAGGGGCAAATGGTTAAAGAGGGAGGTCCCAGTGCATTTAGCTGTCAGCAGAGATTAGGTATAGCAGTCACAAGATGCTCTGGAAACTAGGAATTGACGCAGCTTCCGCTTAAATAGTCCCAAGGTTGCAGTTGTCACAATCTCAGCAGGAAGGGAATTAAATAAATTGGTAGCTCTAACTGCAATGGATCACTGCCGGAGCGAGGTTCGACATCGAGGGACAGTAAAAGTTTGGCTCACAGAACTTTGTGTGCTCTGAGTGTCCCGGAAGGGACTGAAAAGCTGAAGGGAGCCTAGTGGTAGGAGACCAAGATCTGCCTTCTTAGCCATGAGCAGGCTTGATATTCAATGCAAGCCTGGAGTTGAAGCCAGTTTGCTTGTTTGTAATGGGCACAAGTGTAAGTACAATAAGCTGCACCAGTTAATAGATGGCATGCCCTATTCAGAGCTGAGGTGAGCTGACGTAGGTTTGTGTCTGTGGCAGAACCATAAATGACCAAACCATAGTCAATAATAGACACAATTGAGCTTTGGATAGCCAATCTGAGGGCTTCGGTAGTGAGGCACTGTTTATGCCTGTGTAGAAGGCCTAGGCGAATGTTAACTGCCTTGGCAACATTCTCAACATGGTTGGAGTAGGACAGCGTACTATCCAGAGTAAATCCTAGGTATTTAAAAGATTGAGTCTGATCAAGGACAACACCTGCACTGTTTTTAATCACCAATTGTTTGGCTTTGTGCTTGCTGTGGGTACCGTGGAAGAGCATGGCCTCTGTTCTTTTGCAATTAAGCACCAACTTATGAGAGATGAACCAGGACTCAGCTTCAGTAAAACTTTTCTGAAGTTGGGCCTGAAGGAGGATAGGGTCAGCAGTTTTTAAGAAAATGACCGCATCATCCATGTAGAGGAGTACTGGATTGTAACAGGACGCCGGAAGATTATTGAGGAAGGTGCTAAACAGAAGGGGTCCCAGTACTGATCTTTGATGAATCCCAGAGCAGACAGGCAGTTTAGCAGATAGGGCAAACCTGCTCTTGAACTGTATGTGAAGAACTTAAAAGACTAGATGTCATGTAATTCTAGCCACCTAATGAAGAAATGCTATTCTGAAGACCATCTTGACAACTGTGATAGACTGAATTTCATTTTTTTATTTTTATTTTTTTGTGAATAAAATAACGCACGCTTGTGCCTTGTACCATAATTTGGTTAGTGTTTTCCTTCTGCAGCCACCCCTTCCCATATCGGTATACAAATTATATCTGAGTACAGATCTCCACATGACATGCTGCAATGGAGTTTAGTAATGAAGTCTCTACAACTGGAAGGAATGAGTCTGACTAAGTTACATTTAGACCTAGACAAGCCTTAGGCAGAACTAATTAAGCTGACTGCAACATAGAATGACAGTTGCATGGTCTGAAACCCCACTGCAAGCCCTTAAAGCCCTATCACTAACATCAATAAACTCTGGCAAGATCCAATAGGGCTACATATGTTGGAGTGGGGGTTGGGGTTAGAGAGGGAGGGCTGGGTGGGAGGATATCTATAATGAAAAAAAATCAGCAGTGTCCTGAGAATGACACTGGGGGATTGGTCACAAGACAGAGTCAGTAGGTTGTACCTCATTGGTAGGCAGATTAGAATCCTGCTGGACAGGGTCAGGAGCACTGAGTACCAGGTCTGTCTGGCCCATTCTGGGATTATCAGGATCATTGTAGCTGGCTCTCTCCTGAGCATTATAAGCACTCTCTGAATGAATGGGAATAGTGGGATGTCATACAAGAACCTCCCTGTCCAGTCCAGGACTAGGACATCCTCTGGGACTGTACTGTTTACTGGTAGTCTGCAACACAACTGTAAGAGCTCATTGTTTTCCCATGAGGCAAACAGGCCTAGTTCTGGTGTTCCCTATCTTCTGAAAACTGAGGCCAGCACTTGTTGGTTCATAGTCCATTCATGGTTCCCCTGGTTAAACATGTTAAGGGAGTCTGCCAGGGCATTGCCTTTGCCTGACAAGTGAACTGCAGAGATGTCTGCATCTATGGGAGTAACAGAAAAATAGAAGAAAGCAGTGCAAGATGAACCAACCAGAGCCAGGCCATAACAGCAGAGTAGCAAAAACAGTTGAACACAGTGGAACACTGACATTCAGAGGGGGCTGCTATCAGTGTCTGTACTCAGGACATCTGCACCCTTTTTTAAACTGGTGTTTAAACATTAAAACAATCATACATAGTATCCCAGCATGTGGATTTTTCTTCCTACAGTCTGTTTGAGCCCTCTCTGATCTATGGGAGTAAGCCAGATTCTAGATCCTCATTGCCTCTGAGCAGTCTTGCAGATCTTGTGCCTCTCTATATGTTTATGTACTGCATTGTTGTGGTGTTGCCTGTTTATATATGAACAGATTGACCTTGTAGCTGAGAGGAGAAAGATTGCATTGCCAGAAAGACTGACCTGCCCTCCAGGTGATTAATGTGCTCCTGAGTTTTCTGTGGGCTCCAGATGCCACTGACTGTGATGTCTTCCAGGTGCACACCTAACCCTAGAAGTGAGGCATCTATTGTGAAGATACTCATTGGGGATTGCCAGAAAAAGTGAATGCCATCTTTGAGGTTGCCTTTGTTTTGCCTGCACTCCAGTGCCCATACCAATGTCCTTGCGACTTGTAAGTAGCTTGTAAAGTGAGACTCATCTTTGAGACCAATGGTCTCATAAGTGGTACTGAATGTTCTGCATTTGAAATCTGGCCCATGGTGCCACTACTGTGGATGTGGCCCAGTAATTGCAGGAAGTCCATTGCAGACCTTGGTTGATCCAGTGTGAAGAACTTTGCATTGGCAATCAAATTTGATACCCTTTCCTGAGGGGGGAAAGCTTTCCCTGAAAAGTACCCAGCTTTGTGCCTATGGAGTCCAGTTCTGTTTGGGACTTCTGCAGGTTTATAGGGACTTCCAGGCTTTACAGAATATGTTTCATCTTCTGGATGGAGCAGCATGCATTGTGTTCTGTTTTCTCATGACTAGCCAGTCATCCAGGTAGGGTAGAACCCCCACACCTTGCCTTCTGAGGTGTGCTGCCACCACAGCTAAGCTCTTTTACAGACCTGTAGTTCTGAGGTGAGTCCAAAGGGAAAGGTTACAAACTGATACTGGCAGTTTCTGTGGGTGACTGAAATGCGAAGATAGGCATCCTTTTCCCCTGCAGCTTCCCCCATTGGTACTGTCCTGTTCTCCCAGCCCTGTGCCTTCTCTACCACTTACCCTGGTCCTCCATCACTAGGACTCCCCCCCCCCTCCAAGGTGTGGTGTGGAGAATTGGCCAGGCTTCCCTTAAACAGCTGAGGTGCCAGAGGTAGGTGGACAGTCTGTGTGTTGAGGCCCAGAAAAGCCAGCTGTGGTGTTTTTCCTTAAGTTTTGTGCTCCCTTCCCCAAGAAGCCTTTGGGCCGAGCACAATGTGTAGTGATGTTCCCTTTACTGGAGTACTGGCTTCTTTCTTCCTTGCTTGCTCCTCACCTGCATCTCCACCTAGTATCAGCCAGGTGGCAGTTGCAGGTCAGGAGAGGCAGCCCTCCCCTGAGAAGCTGAGCACCCACTGGGATGCTCAACCTCCTCCCCTGATTCCGGATCACAGGCGGTAGCTCTACTACTGCATTGATGGGTCAATTTGCAAAATTTTGAAAACAACCTGGGGGTCTTGTTTTCTGTTTCCTAGGTCTATGAGTCATGCCAAACACTAACAATCCATTAATAAAACACTGTCAAGATCCAGAAATGGTAAAATATATTCCCAGAGCCTAAGAAAATGAACAGAAATTCTGAGAAAACTTTTTCTAGAAATCCAGTTCCCTTTACCAGGAACAGTAAGTAACACCACAAAAAATGCTTAGTTTGGGAGAAATAAAAGCTGTTTATGAAGAAAAACTGGAAGCATTTAGAATTCTCTGCTTGGTTTCCTAAAGGTTTGAATTAGGATTGTTAAATTGTAAAAACTGTGTTTGAAGTGAAGAAAGTGTTTGTTTTTAACACATTATATTGGCCCCTATGCACATATGGGAGGGAATTACACTTTGGAGGTGCATATCCCACCTGCGGAGGTCTGCACCTGTAAACAGGTGTGCACACACCAGTATTTACTATTGGTGGCATCCTGTCTGTGACCCCACCCCTCTGGCATGCAGGTGCACGGAGGACGGATACATGGACCAATGGGATGCCCACCCTGGTCCATGACTGGATCCCTTGAGCCCATGGGCATTGATCAATGGCTGATTGCACGCTGTGTGCAGCAGCCCAGGAGCAAGCGGGTGCCAAGTTGGCCACCCTAAGACTACCATGCAGCTGCCATGGCTTGGGGAGGCATGTTGTTGGAGTGGGCATGCCCCGCCATACTCAGGGGGAGCCTGACTGACAGTTGGGGATTATTATTGCTTGGCCCTAACCCACAATTACAATAGTAATCCCAACATTAAAAAATATTCACCTGTAATTATAACTACATTACTGTTCCCCTATATCTGATGACATTGCTACAAAATAATTACCTAGGCATTTTGTAATCTGTGGTAATACAGCAGGATCTCCAGAAGTGTGAATACTTGTCTCAAGTCTTGAACCCTAACTCTGAATTTTATTTCTAGTTTTATGTTTACACTTTTATACACTATTATGATGTTATTTTAATGGAGTTTTAAGTTAGAATTGATAATAAAAATGCCACCAGGAAAAATATTTTAAAAATATACACCTCCAAAAATGTATGTGTTAGTGTCTATATGGTTTGAGTGTTGGGCAGAGGCATGCAGATGTGCAAAAAGCAACAAGCTGTTCATATGTTACAGCATCCATAATTTTTGATATGATAAAAATAAAGTCATATTTATGTCTAATAAATGTTTTTGTCTTAAAAGCAGCCAACAATTTGAACATTTAATAGGGTCAGGGAGTGGATTTTAAACAGAATGAGTTCTGTCTGTATATATTTGTTGGTGACCTGTGATGGAATACCAGCAATTTTCTTATACTGTATAATTTAGTTTTTGTTAATACTTTATTTTAATTATATGATTAAGTGATTAATTAATCAAATTAAGGCAGACTGAGCATTGTGTTAGCTACAATATACTTTAATTGACACAAGTTATGAATTCTTAGCAAAATGTCTGTACAATCAAGTATAGAAATAAATTATGTCCATATTTTTTGGTCCCAGAAAAGCAGACTCTTTTGATAACTTTTATTGGACAAAATATATATTGTTTACCATAGAGTCAAATAGTGATCTGAACAAGAATATCAAAATGTAAATTGAAATGGTAACAGTTTAAGTCACCTGCTTATTTTAAAAATAGTAGTAGATACCCAAATGAATTATACTGGCACACAAAACAGTATTTGGTGAAGGATATCATAGTCGTATATTATCAAAGAGTAAATAATTATTAAATGGAGTTCCATAAATAAGTTTAGCAAAAAGCATTTAATGCATATATGCTAATTTTAAAGGTGAACCCCAGTCTGGAGGATGAAAAACAAATTAAATCAAAACACCATATAACCACAATACATTAAAATGTTACTACTGTATTGTCACATACCATACACAACTGGATAACAAGCAGGTCTTGTAGAGAATGATTCTTGTGCATAACTTGAACAAATTCTTCAAAATGAAAAATGACATAAATAGTTAATATTTCTCCCTGCCAATCTGTTTCCAAGTTATAAATTAAATTACAAGCTCCATTCTCCTTGTCAAGTTAACCAGTCTCCTTTCCCCAGCTGATCAAATTTTCGAGGTTTCTGTTTGCTACCACTTCTTTTATCATGCTGTCTGTCCCTTTCCAGTGCCACAACTTTGTGTGCAGCAGAAATGGTGGGTAGGAACACGTAGATTGATTGTGTCAAATTTGAAGTATTAGAAATAACATGTATATACGCTAAAGTAACAACTTTGGATTTAAACCACCAGTGCACAGCAAAATCCCTGAAGACAGATGGATAGACAGATAGACAGACATGGTAGACAGATACAGTAGATGGATAGACACATTCATAATGACAAACTCAATTTTCATGTGATTAAATAGGTACAAGTTTTATTGAAATCCAAAAAATATTCAGTAACCTTTAGATGTATTATTACACTTTTGGAGCTTCACTGACCATGCACATATATTATAAATAATAACATTGTTTATTATTATCATTATTATTTAAATTGCTGCCTGTCATGGTGAAGTTGGCAGCATTTGATGAGTGTGTGCGAGACTGGCAGATGAAAGGACACATTGCATATGCTTGGTGAGGCCATACAAATGGAAGTGTTACACTATACCGTTAATCAGATAAAATGTTTATGAAAATGTATAAAACTAAAGGTGATAAAAATATATTTTAAATCACCAATTTGTAATGGATTAAAAATAAATTTTAAATAAATTACCATTCCTTAATTAATTTATCTGTTTCGGTGACCATGCTGTTCTGCCACATACTTATAGTATGATGTCTTGTTCAGTGTACCCATTCAGTATACAGCTAGTAATATTTGTGGCGCCGATGGACTTTTTTCCATCTAAAGTGAAAGCATAGGTAACGCTTGTTTGTGGAGGCCAATTTTTTATTTTAACTTCAGATCTGTTTTTCTCCTCAGGCTGACCTAATAGGTGCTGCTCACTTAGGGATACTAACAAAAAGTACATAGTGTCTCTGTGGGTGTCACTGCCGAAGCAGTAAACAACAGGATTGGAGCAGCAGCACTCTGTTAATTTATTAAAATAAAAGACCAGGCCTTTTTCAAGCAGTGACTGACAGTGCTGGAAAGTGCTGAAAGGTTCACACTACTACTTATCAGACTTTATAAGTTCATACAGGTTCTTACTGTTAAACTTTCTTCATTTATTGTCTTCCATCTTGTTAAATTTCTTCTGGCTCTGTTGCTTAAATTCATTGGTTAGGGTACTCCCTCACTGTTGTATTCTTTTGGTGTTTTCCAAACCACAAACACAAATGCCCTTTTGGTTATAGCACTGACCATTTTTACTACATCCTGGACTTGAGGTGATGCGGATCTTTGCACAAACTTTGTTGCTGCAATAACAAAAAGGAGTAATTACAAAGAATAGAATGGACAGGTTGGAAAGCAACCAAAAGAATACAACAGTGAGGAATTACTCTAACCAATGGGTTTAGGCAACACAGTCATCAAAAATTAACAAGAAGGAAGAAAATAAATGAAGAATGGGTAACAGTAACAACCTATGTGAACTTATAAACTCTGAAAAGTGGTAGTGTAAACCTTTAAGAACTTTTTAGCACTGCCACTGTTGTTATCATTTATGTGCAAGTATAAAAAGTAAATGCTCACTTTAAGTTTCTCTCCCTCAAGTGGGACAGGGAGGAGTAAGGCAGAGAGGAGTGGGTCAGAGAAGGTGCGGGGAGGAGTGCTACTGCAGCCCAAAAAACATAGTAGTTGGTAAGGGGATCTGGGGAGAGGGTGGATTGATGATGGGCAGAACAGGGGTGGGGAGGAGCTGTTTGGATAGCAGTAGAGCACGAGCACCAGAGAGGGGGTAGGGTAGTAATGAATGGAGAGAATCTAGGGCATTTAAAGATGGCGGCCATGCTGAGCAAGCCGAATGCAGCGTTTGTAGCTCAGCCATTTTGACTCTGTTTTACTTTGTTTTTATCTTAATTCTTTCATTTCTTGTAGTTACTTACTTATTAATCTACTTATGGTAGTGTAGGTCTATGATTAGACTAGTAAGGGACTTTTAGTGAGGTAGTTTAGGCAAGACAGCATTTTTGGGTAGTCTGCAGCATAACATTGGCTCTGATTGTGAGTTCCAAACTTGCACTGCAAATTTTCTCCGTGGTGAAGGTGTTTGCACTGTTTAACCACTTAGCACCTGCCTGTCTGCATCGGAGTGCCTGAGGCTGGCTTGTGTTTTATCTGACCAGTGGTGATTTGTGGCAGCTTGGCTGTGGAAGTGGAGAACAGACATTTGGAGTGTGGAGGAGTCCTGGAGGAATATCGTTATCTCCTTTGGTCTGGGACCGACTGACCTAGGTTGCTATCAAGGGACTGTGGCGTCTGGATTACCTGGATATTATTGCCCTGCCTTGGACTGTCGGACTGTCAACCCATGTCTGATAAGCCCCGGTGATAGGGGTTTCTGTTTGGACTTTTGGCTGGGTGGGTTGGTGTGGGGGCTTCTTCTTGGCCCACTCCAGTGTGGTGGTTCCCCAGGGTGTTGCTGGCCACACAGAGGAGTTTACTTTGGGCCTGTTGAAGGACAGGCATTAACAGTGGTTCCTCTAGATAACCTGGGGGGCCAGCTGGAGGGCTGTCCAGACTAGGGTATTGAACTGCTGGCTTCCTTACCCCGTGGGGATTATTCATTGGCTAGGGTTTGGGGGGGGGGCATTCTTAGCACCACCCGCATTCTATGCCCTTATCTTTCCCCTGTTTGGGGCAAAGTAAACTCTGCCAGGAAACCTTGGAGGTTTTCTTTTATCAGGTCGAGATTTGGATATTTAATCAGAAGACAAGCAGACCAATCCCCGGGAAGTTTTTCATCTACTGGGAACTGCCAGCCACCTCCATTTCTTTATGGACACCCTGGTCAGACCCCTTTCTTTTATTTTTGTGGCTTAAATTTGTGAGTACTTTCTGAACTGTTGATAGGAGTTGTACAGGTTGTGTGTAACTAGGAAGTGCTGGACTACTCAGGACCTATAATTGGACTAAGAAGTCAAGTGATTTTTTGTTTTTATTATTTTATTTTATTTTTATTTCTCCTCATATTTTGAATGTGTGATAATTATTGGTGTTTGGTGCTGTTTTATTTGTTTATGTACTTGTTTCCCCCCATTCTGTGAGGGACAGTGTGTGGGATTTTTATTTGTTGACCTCCACTTTCCCTCTTCTACTCTGTGAGAGAGAGTGGAGAGGTGAAGTATTTGGATATATGTTAGGGGGTGAGTCATTATTTTGTTTTTATTTTTATTTTATTTTTGATTCATTTGTATTTTGTCCACCACCCTGTGAGAGAGAGTGGAGGATTGTGTCATTGGGTTGTTTATGTAGGGGTGGAATTTGTTTTATCTAAGTTTTTTGGGTTTTGTTTTGTTTTTAGTTCTGTCCACCACCCTGTGAGAAAGAGTGGAGGAATTAATTATATTGGTTCGGAGAATCTTACTTTACTGCTATTTGCTGCATTATTTGTGGGTTTGAGTGTTTTGGGTTTTTGGGTGTGTGACGTGATACTTTGGTGCCTAGATGTGTTGATGGACTGCTCTCCCGATCGTGCACTACTCATCCTCTGACCTTCGGGACCTCCGCACATTTGATGCCCCCCTTTACAGTTTATGGTATACCAATGTTGTAAAGCATTGGGGATTGCTTGTGTGGTCTGGGGCTGGGCTAGAGGTTCTGAACGTCAGAAGGTGAGTGAGTGGGGTGCTCATAGCAGGGTAATGAGGCCCAGGAGATGCCCTGGGATGAAATGGATTCTGAAACATGGTCTGCCATGCCTGGTCTCCATTCCAAAGGGCTCTACTGCTGGTGGGCCGATAGCTCTGGTGGCCCCGGAATCCCGTCCAACTCGAGCAGTATTATGCAATGCCAGATCTATTAAGAACAAGACTGCAGTTATTCTAGATCTTGTTGGGACAGCAGATCTGGTTTGCATCACCGAGACCTGGCTGGACAATACCGCTGGCCTCATATTGGAGGCTGCTGTTCCGCCTGGGTACTCAGTGATACACCGCTCGAGATCGGACCGCAGGAGTGGGGAGGGGGGGTAGCTATCTGTTTTAAGATGGAGCTGGACCTTACAAGTGTGCCAGTTGAGGAGGCCAGCTCATTTGAGTGTACTGCGGTTGCAAGTGTAGGCTGTAGGATTATTCTCATCTTCCGTCCACCTGAGGGTGAGAAGCAGTTCCTCCAGGAAGTAGCGGACTTCATGGTCGACATGGCATTTGAGTGATTCAGGTTGATGGTCCTAGGTGACTTTAATGCCTGGGTCAATGATGAACTCTTGTAATTTTGGCAGGACTTCCTCCAGTTGATTACATCACTGGCCTTTACACAGGTTGTTGCCTCTGCTACCCATAAGTTTGGTCACTCTCTTGATCTGGTTTTCCTCCTGGGGATTGAAACCTCCAACTTGGTGGTGGAACCAGCCAGATGGTCAGATCATCACACTGCAGGGTTCAGTTTCTATGCCCCCCTTATAGGCCTGCCCCTGTGGAGATGGTCAGATACCGCCCTTTGCGGGATGTGAGCCCTGATGGTCTATCAGCAGTGTTTGACCTATCGGTGATTCTGGTGGCAAGTGGGAGTCTAAAGTGCCTGGTTCAGGCCTATAATAAGGCTGCTATTATGGCCCTGGACTCTATCACTCCTGTCCATGTTCATCCTCTCTCCCTTCATCCTAGGTTCCAATGGTTTGATGGGACTTTGAGGGAGTTGTGGCGAGTTGGACAAAGGTTAGAGCATTGCTGGTGGAAATCTGCCCTGGCAGCTGACCACCTTAGATTGATGGAACATTTTCAAGTCTATCAATCAATAATCACCCATAAGAAGGCAGAGTTTCCTGTCCAGGGAGATTGCTGCTGCTCAGAATGGACCAGCTCAGCTTTTTCGAACTGTGGACAGGTTGTGCAACTCAACCTGTCTCAGGGTCGAAGAGCCTTTTCACAGATTGAGTGTGATGAGCTCGCTCGCTTCTTTGCGGATAAGGTGGCCAGCATCAGGGCATGGATCCGTCTGACTCACTCTGTGGGAGCTGATAGTGGTTGGTGCATGGTCACCTCTTCTCAGTTTACCTGGAGTTTCTTCAACCACCTGGAAATAGTGGATGTTGTGCAGATTGCCCAGGGTATGCGCTCAACGTGCTGTAGTTTGCAACCGGGTTCAATGTCCCTGATAATGGGTTGTTGGGACATCATAGGCTCGGTCCTAGCAAGGATAGTTTGGTGCTCCTTAGAGTCTGGTGAGTTTCCTGGCTCCCTGAAGGAGGTGGTGGTAACATCTCTCCTGAAGAAAGCTGCTCTGGACCCAAGCTGCTTTGCAAACTACAGACCGATCTCAAACCTTTCCATTGTTGGGAAGGTAATTGAGAAACTTGTGGCGCTAGAACTGGAGAACCACCTGACCATCCATGACTTCTATGAACCTCTCCAGTCCAGTTTTTGTAAGAGTCACAGTACTGAAACTGCTGTGCTTCTGGTGCTCAATGATCTCTTGATGGCAAGAGATCAAAAGCGCCATTCTATCTTGGTACTTCTTCATCTCTCTTCAGCTGTTGACATCTTGGACCATGGGGTGCTTCTCAAGCACCTGAGGTTCATTTGTGGCCTGTCTGGTACAGTTCTCAGATGGTTTAAGTCCTTCCTCCCTGGCAGAACTCAGAGGGTGTTGTCAAGGATTTTTTCCTCTAACCTATTCTCTCTGCCATGTGGGGTCCCTCAGGGCTCGGTGTTGTCCCCCATGTCATTCACAGTTCACTACATAACCCAGACAGACCATCTTAGGGTAGCTGGTTCATTTCACTGGTTTGTCAAACAGACAAAGCACACTGATGAGTCCTGGTAGGATGAAACACGTGTCTGTGTCTTCTGTTAGCATCCTTTGCAAACTGTGTGAGAGGCTTTTTGGCACCAGCATTTCTGCTTAAAGTTGAACCAGCATAATATTCTGTGGTGATTTGCATATGGAGCCCATGATGCTTTGCATTATGGGCATGTGTGATTTTGTATTTCTTTGAAACTTGGCTTCCCGGCCAATGCCCTTTGGGGTAACCATTGCCTCAGTGCTTGCGCTCTGTGGTTCTTTGTCTTTCAACTTGTTTTTTTTTAATTGGGTTCACCACAACATAACCCAGATAGACCATCATAGGGTAGCTGGTTCATTCCACTGGTTTGTCAAATAGATGAGGCACACTGATGATTCCTGGTAGGATGAACCACGTGTCTGTGTCTTTTGTTAGCACCCTTTGCAAACTGTGTGAGAGGCCTTTTGGCACCATGCATTTCTGCTTAAAGTTGAACCAGCATAATAGTCTGTGGTGATTTGCATATGCAGCCTATGATGCTTTGCATTATGGGAGCATGTGTGATTTTGTATTTCTTTGAAACTTGGCTTCCCAGCCAATGCTGTTTGGGGTAAACCATTGCCTCAGTGCTTGCGCGCTGTTGTTCTTTGTCACATACCAGTTGACTTGACAATCTGTAATTTACTTGTTTGTGAGCCAAGCACCCATTTTCCTCCATGTTGCCATTCTTCCTGTTGTCTTATGACTGTGTCCAGAACATGCCTTTCACTTGCTAGGACAGATGTTACTGAACAGCTAACATTTTAGCCACATGAAAGCTGTTCCATGGTTGGTCAGTAGAATATGTACTGATTAAAGATGGTCTTCACCTACTGTACCATGGAGTCAAGTGCCTCATCTCCGTACTACACCTGACTCCATGCCATTCCTAGAATAGGCTATTGAATTCTGCTCTCCAGCTTGGGTTTCACAGCCAGCAGGCACTAAGCTAGCTTACTATTTGATGTTACATGTACCTACTCCCTGATGTTTAATTTCACTGGTTTAACAGGCTACAATAGTAAGTGGACACAACAATAATATAAAGACACTGAAAAAATGTTTCCAGTTTATTGTGGGTCTTGTTCTCCTGCCATTGTTTGCTAATAAGCTGGTGTTTTAACACATAGATTTCAAGTGAGTTAAAGGCATACCCAAAAGAAAACATTTTTGGCATGCAGGGCTCCTTTGAGGAAATGTAGTACAACAAAAAAGGTCATACAAGTTTATTTTTTATTTAATTAAGTGATCTAGTTTTTCTCAGTAATGTACTTAGATTGGGTGACAGATATCTAAAGATCATGGACCTAGAAGATGGCGTGTTTGGCATGTGTTCAGATTTCTCTAATTGGGTTTGATACACATCCCTTGACCTGCCGTTGTCACTTGGCTAGTCATGCAGTGCTGGAATGAAGCTTCATGGAAAAAGGAACTGGAACTACTTTTTATGTGCTTTTCTGTCAACTGTCTATTGTATATGTAGTAACTTTACTGAAGAATATTGGTGCATTGAGAGGATTTCAGGGATGGTTAGTAAAAGGATCAGGTGCTGGTAACTGTAAGGGCTGAAGGTGTGTGTGACCATCCCTTTGTGCCTCAGACACAACCTTGTAAGATGCAACAAGAATCACATACTGATTCAACTGAGAAACAAAGATGCAGCCTGCTGGAACAAATGTGACATTACCCAATTATGTTCCAAAACAGAAACATATAATCTGTCAGCAAAAAATAGTCCAATTGGCCGATCCTGTCTGCTTATTCTTACTTAATGTGTTGTGAATGTAAAGAAGATAAAGTTGGAGTTGGGTGACTCTGTTTTTCTCCTCCATGACAGTTCAGCTTTAAATCTGAGATTTACATTGGGACTTGGTCCCCACAGCTCTGCAATGAGTCCCTGTGTTGTATGTAGCCCACAAATCCTCATTTGTGCACAGCAGTGCCAGCCAGGATGCAGTGCAGCATTCTGCAGGAAACCTAATGATTCAATGCCAATTAAGCCCTTTTGTCATGAAATATTTTATGACACGTCATTTACTGCAAGTTACTGCATTACATCCTGGCTAGCTGTGCTGTGGAATAGAAAGTGGAACTCTGTTTAAAGATGGGGATTCCATGGGTTTCATTACTTCCAAAGCTCATAAAGAATAATTTCAGGACTGTCACCACGTCTGAACAGAAGGCTTTCCATTACTAAATACCTGCATCACCCAACACAGTGAAGTCCTCCAGCAACACTCATGTCATCCCACAATGTCATAAACAGTATTTAGCACACATAAATGATTGCAAACCAGTTGCATCCTCAGCCTTTAAACTGTTTGTAGTACAAGAGTTGAAAGGCTAATGCCTGTGGTTCTTAGGCTCACTAACTACGCCCCTCATTCTTTTAAATATCCAGCAGCCTCCTGACATTCAGCTCTAGGTGTTTTATTTGGGATGTTTGCTGCTGAAGGAGACTTTGTTTCTTTTACTCACTGTTTGCTGTTTTCTTTTTGTTGTTTTTGAGCCTTTCTATCTACTATACTTGGCAGGTAGACAGAAGAAGGCATTAACCCATCGTTCTCTCTCTCACCTCAGCAGGGTCACCTTGTAGAGTCCTTATTTAAGAGATAATTATCTACTCTAATTTTGAATGAGTCTATGGAACTGGCACTGGCAGATGCAACTTCTTTAGGTAGTGTGTTCCAAAGCTTTACTGCTCTTTCAGTATATTGACCTCTCTTATTATTTCTATTTGAAAGTTCCATTTTAATCTGCTTATTATGGCATTTTAGATTTACAGCCCTTGTATTATACTGCAATTCTAAGCTGTTCATTAGCTCTTCGTCCCTTTGTGCAATTTCCCTGGGTAAGACATTGCACTGCTCAGAATATCCACTGTTTTAATTTTAAGTGTTTCCCCCTTGAGTGAAACTCTATTCTGCTTGGGAAGTTTGTTGTATTTGTTTCGTAATTCCACATAGTACAGCTCTGTGAGCCCCAGCTCTCTGAATGGGTAGAGGGACAGTTGTTTACTGTTCATACAAACATTCTGACTGTTATATAACTACTGGGGAGCTTTTTGTGCAATTTATTTTATTGGGCTATTTTAATTCAGTTTATTTCTTTAAAAGCTTGCAGTGAGTGCTCTATGACCCCATTGGTTGATTCCGAGTCTGAGTTGCTATATATCTGAGCCCTACTGTGAGTGGGGTGAACACGAGAGGGGCAAGCGTGTGTTGTCCCGCGCTAAGACGCATTCAAAGGCACACACGTCGGTGATCGTGTTTGGTGTGTTTTGTGGGAGTTTGTGAGTACAAAGTAAGGTAGGTTAGATGCTTTTCCAGATAGCCTTATGATAAAAGTAAAGGTCAGGTGAAACTGTCAGTCATTGACGTTATCAACTGAGTGTGCCTACTTAAAATTCTGTTATCTACATAGCTGTGAAGGCATCAGGGATCTTGTTCCATATCAAAATGCTTCAAACTTTAATTACATTCAATGGGGATGGGGGAATCAAATGCTTAAACTGTAATATGTATAGTATAATACACTGTAAAATCCTACCTAATGAATATAAATGTGCCAAGTGCCTACATAATGAAGAATTAGAAAATGAAATATTGCTATTCAATAGTAGATGAAGAAATTTAGAAAACAGTCAACAACAAATGGCAGTTAGACTACATGAAAGGTCAAACAGCATGGATCCTGCTACTGTGGAGCCAATATCTTTGATACCCAATGTAGCAGGGACCCATAGAACAGATAGAAGTGTAACAGCTACTGGTTGTGAACCAAATAATACTCCTAGAAGTCATACTCACACTAACAAAAAACACTTCAGAGATGAAAATGATACAGAGATATTAAATTCTGAGTGGTCCTCAGTAAAAAAGAAAAAAGCAGCCAAAAAAAGGAAGAAGGGCTGGAGATTTTTCGCTCCCCACAGAAAATAATTTTGCCATTTTGAATAAAGTTCACGCTGATTTGCAGAAAATTGAGGTTACTTCCCCTTTACATATTCCATCAATAAATGATACATCAGCTCAATGTGAAATACCATCTGAATGTAATACTGCAAGGAATGTCAGTCTTCCTACTGAAGTGACTGAAAGTAATAATCAACAGCTGATAGCAACTTTAAAACAAAAATTTGTGCTAGGGGATTTAATGATTAAACATTTGGACAGAATAATTTGTAATCAGGACAAAGTAAATAGAAACCTTTCTTGCTTTAGGGGAGTGAACATTTCTGACATTACATCTCTGATCCCAGATATCCTGCAGATTACCAATAAAGATGCACTAGTTATAGTGCATGCTGGTGTTAATAATATTACATATGATACCATTCGTGAAATAGAACAACAGTTTGTGGCTATTACAAATAAAATCATTGAAATGGGGAACAAAGTAGTAATATCTGAAATACTTCCAGTACCCAGATTCTCAGTTAAGATGAATGAGACTATAAAGCTTCTCAACAATTGGTTGAGAGGCTGGTATCTTAAGCAGAATATTCAAAGTATACCGCATTGGGAAATATTCCAACACAAAGAATATCTCTTCTCATGGGATGGGCTCCACTTGAATAGAAAAGACAGCGCTATCTTGGGTAAAAACATAAATGACTGTATCTACAAACATTTAAACTAGTAACTAATGGGGTGAGAGGAAATTTTACATCCTCTCCAATAAAGTATGTCCAACATAATATTCCCTCAGCTCCTCCCCTTCCTACTGTACGTCCCATAAATAATTCTGATGGCTTGAAATTCTTAAAATTACAGCTAATTAATGCCCAGAGCTTAAAGAATAAATTAGAAGAACTAACTTTAGATTTAAACAATAATGATATCGGCATTTGTGGAATAACTGAAACTTGGTTCACTGAGGAAGAATGGGGTATCACAATCCGTGGTTATACTTTGTTTAATAAACATCGTAAAGATAAAAAGGGGGTGGAGTAGCCTTTTATATTAAGGACATTTGGAAGCCTATTGTGATTGAACCAGCTCATATTAGTGCTAATAATAATGAAATAATATGGGTAAAGTTATCTGCCACCCCTGAAGAAATAAAAATTGGCCTTGGCTATCATTCCCCCAGTTTGATTACAGAGGAAACTCATGCCTTCCTCAATGAAATTGAGAGTACGGTCACACAGAATGACATTATATTGATGGGAGATTTTAATTTTCCATTAATTGATCGGCCTAATCAAATAGGTGCTAGTACTTTAGAACACAAATGTATTGATATAATTAATCTTGGTGACTTGGTACAAGTGATGCATGAGGGTACTAGAAAGTCCAGTATCCTGGACTTAATATTTATAAACCTTGATTCAAATTATACTGGCCAAAATATATTACCTCCCTTAGGTAGCAGTATAATTCAATTAGACTTACAAATTCGAATAAATTAACCTATGTATGATTTAACCAAATGTATGGACTTCTTTAAGGCAACTTACCAAAGCATCAAAAATGAATTAGATCAATGGGATTGGAGGGGTGAATTGGAAAACCTTGAAGTTGAGTAAATTTGGAATTTAATGTATGACAAGTTAACTAAATGTATTAATTCCTGGGTACGTGTATGGATTAAGTATAAGAATAAACATAGGGTCCCTGTTTGGTAGACCAGAAAGGTACAAAAAATCATAAGGAAAAAAAAGAAATTATATAAAAAGATGAAAAAACACACCACTAGTGATAATTTGTCAGCATATAGGATATCAGTGAAAGATGTTAAAAAAAAGAATAATCAAAAATGCTAAAAAAATGGCAGAGTTAAGGTTAGTTACATCAATAACAGATAACAAAAATAAATTTTATAATTGCATTGGATCCTTGAAAAAGAATAAAAATAATAATACTGTGGGACCTGTATTAACAGAAGCTGGATTAATAAGCACTGAAATAGATATGGCTTCTATTTTTAATCAATACTTCCGAAGTGAACATAAAGAGAAGGAGATATTTCTTGGAGATCTGCCAGTATTACCATCTGATTATCCTGTATTTAGCCCCCTTGATATTATACAAACTGTCAAATCAATAAAAAACAATAGCTCAGTTGGTCCTGATGGCATACCATTAAACTTCTTGAAGGAATTAATTGTACATCAAGCCGGGCCTCTTCCAATATTTAATACCTCCTTGAAAAGTGAGAATTCAATTAAAATTTGGAATAAAGCCTATGTCACCCCAATTCATAAAGGTAGGAACAAACTTGATATTACAAATTATAGGCCCACAAACTTTACATCTGTGGAGGGTAAAGTATTTGAAAGATTATTACAGAAAAATATAATACAACATTTAATAAATATAAAACAAATAGACTCAACACAACACAGTTTTGTGTCTGGTAGATCTTGCTGAACTAACCTATTATGCTTCTTTGAACCTATTAGTGAAGCTTTGGATGTGGGAATGCCAGTTGATGTGGTGTTCCTTGACCTCTCTAAGGCTTTTGACTCTGTTTCTATTAAAATTCTTGTTCATGAATTGATAAAACTTCAGTTACACCCAAATATAATAAGGTGGATTAACTCCTGGCTAAATAATAGAACTCAGTGTGTATCAATAAGGGGTTATAAATCACATTGGGGAGAAGTGACAAGTGGAGTATCACAGGTCTCTGTATTAGGCCCAATTTTATTTAACATCTTTCTATACACTATGCAAATTCCGTCAGGCTCTTGGTTATGCAAATATGCAGTCGATTGTAAAATGGGTGGTATAGCCTACAACATGGAAACTGCAAAATATTTCAAAATAATTTAGATCAAACAGTAAATTGGGCACATGAACACAAACTACAGTTTAATGAGAAAAAGTGTAAAGTTATGCACTTTGGACTCCATAACCTAAATTATCAACATAAAGTCAATAACACTATTTTGGAAGTTAGTACTAATGAAAAAGATCTTGGAATTTGGGTTACCAATAACCTAAAGTTTGATTATCATACAGATATATCTTTCAGGAAATGTACTAAAATCATATGCTGTATCCTGAGATCCATAAGCAGCAGAGATACTGCAGTTATTCTTCCCCTATATACAACAATTGTCTGTCCGCATATGGAATATTGTTCATCCTTTTGTGCCCCCTACTCTGATTGGGGCAGAAATAGATTAGAAAGAGTTCAGAAAAAAGCCACTAGATGCATAGCAGCCCTCAGAGGTCTACAATATCGTGACAGAGTAAGAAACTTACAGCTATATTCTATGGAATATCGAAGAATGAGGGGTGACTTATGTCTCACATTTAGAGCTTTCAACAGTCCAGAATTATTTGAACTAATAGGTTTAAATAAGAATATAATACATTATAAAGACACAAGGTCACATCACCTCCAACTGCTTGGAGAAAATAACAAAACTGTGAAAAGAAGTCAGTGGTTTGCACAAGGAGTTGTTAATACTTGGAATACACTGCCCAGACATGTAATCGAAAGTGAACACATGAAATCTTTTAAAATAAGTATTGATGCCTTTATGGGTGATAAAAAGTTTTTCTGTTCCACCATTTGAAAATAGAATGGTGGCAAGTTCTTTTATGGACCATGGTCTTTCTGAACTTGTTTCCAAACCATGAAAATATGATAATTTTATACATTAGTAACATATCACCCCTTTCTCTCCTTGTCTCCAGGGTGTACAGCACTTGTTCCTGCAATCTTGGCTCATACAGCCTTTTCCCAAGTCTTGTAATCATTTCACTAGCCCTGTATTGCACCTTCTCTAAGCTGTTAATATCCTTCTGCAGGTATGGGCTCCACAATGGGGTAGAACAGTTTCAGTGTAGTCTGATATATGTTGTGCATAGTAGGAATATACAGTTTTTATTTCTAGAAACAAATGCCCTTCTGATACAACTGAGAATTGTATTCATTGTCTTGATGACTTTGTTACAATTATTGCTGCAATTGAGGTCACAATTAATTATTATTTCAAGGTCTATTTCACTGTCAGTCTTCCTTAACATGTTACCATTTACTTTATATTTATTATTTTCATTATTTAGTTATAGATGCATAACAACAATTTTTTCTACATTGAAGAACATACCATTAGTTTATGCCCATATTTCAATAGTTTCCAGATCATTCATTAGTTTATTTATTTATTTATTGTCAACCTAATCCCCCCGGACGCATTATCCTAACCTTAAGCCCCTTCCCCTCGTCAGCCACCTCCTTACACTGCCTGCCTTTGTCGTAATATATATGTTTTGGAAACTGCCAATGTATTACCTTTCTTCTGCAGCACTTCCCCTAGCCTCTTCTACTTTTGTCTAAAACATGCCTTTCCCTCTTTATGCATACAACCCATGTATATATTACCTGAATTTAGTATTATTCATTATATGATAGATATGTGATGCAGGTTCTCCTGCACTGTTGTATACTTTCATTTTCTGTTATATTAATTGTATATAATTTGTATAGTTATTTGACCTTGTATAATGCAGGTCCACCTTGCAAATGAGCTTGCTCAATGGTGTCTGCCTGGATAAATAAAGATTTTGAATGGATAAATAAAGATTTTGATTGATTGATTGATTGATTGATTGACTGTGTTATTCGGATTACAGACCTTTGATTCTTGGACTTATTTCCAAAGGCTCCTCATCAATGCTACAATTAGACATACATAGACAAAAGGAAAAAATCTACATAGTACATACTATACATAGGACTGCTGCAGAGTTAACACAGGATGGTATTATATACATGAAATCATGCTCTGAGGCTGAAATATAGCAGGACCTATACAGTTTGGTAGCTAACAACACTATAAGTGCAGAAGTGTGAGGAAACTATACAAGGTAAAACCTAATGACATTGCATATGAACATATGAAATTTGTCAGCAGATAAAGGCCTAGAGGTCTATCAAGTCTGCTCGAATGTGCAGTTAGCACCCCTTATTCTGCAGTTGCCCCTTCCTTCCACCCTTCTCCTTCATTGACCTTCCCTCTTATCCTGTCCTATCCCTTTTTGAAACAGTCCACTGTTCTACTGGATACCATTTCTGCAGGTAATGCATTCCACCCAGCCACCACCCTTTCTGTAAAAAAGTGTCTCCTCATCTCCCTCCTGAACCTTCCTCCCTCCAGTCTTATATCATGGCCTCTGGTGTCCCTTTCCTCCCTTACATAGAAACATAGACTTGGATGGCAGATAAGGACCACTTGGCCCACCTAGTCTGCCCATTTCCCTACCTAGAGGATAAGCTGCAGATCCAATTTAACCAACAGCCTATTTCTTCCTAACCCCCACAAAAATTGCCTTATGTCTGTCCCATGCATTCTTGAATCCTCCCACAGTTTTAGACCCCACAACCTCTTCAGAAAGGCTGTTCCATGCATCCACCACCCTCTCTGTGAAAAAATACTTCCTCACATTGCCCCTGAGCCCTCCCCCCTCTGTCTTCAAATTGTGTCCCCTTGTTCTTGCACATCTCTTTTTCTGAAAGATGATACCCTCTTGGACTTTGTTGATTCCACTGAGGTACTTAAACGTTTCTATCATGTCCCCCCTCCTCCTTCCCTCAAGGGTATACGTATTAAGCTCCTTTAGTCTCTCCTTGTATGGCTTCTATTGCAGACCCTGCACCATTTTAGTTGCCCTCCTCTGAACTGCCTCCATCCTGTCTATGTCCTTGCGGAGATGGGGTCTCTAGAACTGGACGCAGTACTCCAGATGGGGTCTCACTAACTGTCTGTACAGGTGGATAACAACTTCCTGTTTTCTGCTGGTGATACCTCTCCCTATACATCCCAATATCCCCCCAGCCCTCCCTACCGCCTTCTCGCATTGCTTGCCAACATTAAGGTCATCTGATATGAGTACCCCTAGGTCTCTTTCCATTTGTGTTGTTGTTACTACCTCCCCTCCCCATTGTGTAATCTTCTCCTAGGTTTTTGTTTCCCAGGTGCATTACTTTGCACTTCTTTGCATTGAATCCAAGCTGCCATACTTCTGACCATTCCTCCAACCTTGCCAAGTCCCTTCTCATCCTTTCCATGCCTCCTTGTGTATCAACTCTGTTGCAGATCTTTGTGTCGTCTGCAAAGAAGCATACTTTTCCTTCCAGTCCCTCTGCAATGTCACTTATAAAAACATTAAAAAGGACTGGACCCAGTACTGAACCCTGCGGTACCCCACTAGTAACCCCTCTTTCTTCAGAGTGGACTCCATTTACAATTACCTTCTGTGTCCTGTTGTTCAGCCAATGTTTTACCCAGGCTACCACCTTGGGATCCACTCCCAGGCTGGTTACTAATCTTTTGTGAGGGACTGTGTTAAATGCCTTGCTAAAGTCTAAGTAGGCCATGTTCACAGCCCCTCCCTGGTCTACTACTTTGGTCACCCAGTCAAAGAAATCAATTAGATTCGTCTGACATGACCTTCCCGCTGTGAACCCATGCTGCCTTGGGTCCTGTGCCCCACTGGCCTCTAGGTAGTCAACAATTCTTTCCTTCAGAAGTGATTCCATCACTTTCCCTACCACAGAGGTCAAATTGACAGGTCTGTAGTTTCCTGCCTCCATCTTGGTCCCACTTTTATGAAGTGGAATCACATCCGCCTTCTTCCAGTCCTTAGGTGCCACACCATCCTCCCATGATTTGTTAAAAAGTGTAGTCAGTGGTGTCACTAGTTCTCTGCTTAATTATTTTAGAATTCTGGGGTGAATTCCATCTGGCCCCATTGCTTTGTCCACCTTCAGTTGTAGGAGTTCTTTCAGAACCCTTTCTTCTGTGAAAGGACTGGGATCAACCCTCCTCTCCAGAGTGCTTCTGTTAATTGGATTAGGCACCTCCCCACTTCCTCTTTTGTGAATATTGAGCAGAAGTATTCATTCAGTATCCCTGCTTTATCACTGTCACTCTCTGCCCACCCACCATCCATTCTATTCAGCCTCACTATCCCTCCCTTTGTTTTTCTACGCTCCCTGATATACCTATAAAAGGTTTTATCCCCTTTCTTAACTGAGTTAGCTATCTTTTCCCCAGTTTGTGCCTTTGCTACTCTGACTACCCTCCCTGCTTTCTTCTGCCTTAACTGGTACAGTTCTCTGTCCTGCTCCTTCTGTGTTTCCTTATACTTCTAAATTATATCTTTTTCTCCCTAACCTTCACTGCCACCTCTTTTGAGAACCATAGTGGCTTTTTCTTTCATTTTGATTTGTTTATTTGCTTCACATGAAGGCTTGTTGCCTATGTGATAGCAGTTTTGATATTTGCCCATTGTTGCTCCACCCCTCCTTCTAACCTGTTTGCTAGTTCTTTTCTAAGGCACTCTCCCATCTTGCCAAAGTGAGCCCTCCTGAAGTCCAGAACCCTCACTTTTGTATGGCTTGACTCTGTAGCAGAGTTTATCGTGAATCACACTGTTTGGTGGTCACTTGTTCCCAAACGGCTACCCACTTCTAGATCTGAGATCCTCTCACTGTTCCCATTTGAGAGTATGAAGTCTAAGATTGCTCCCTCATGAGTGGGTTTCAAAACTAGCTGTTTGAGGCATGCCACCTGAAGGGCATCAAGAATGGCCCTGCTTTTGGATGTGGCTGCCGCAAAGGTGGTGCTCTAGTTAACATCTGACATGTTAAGATCCCCCCGTACCAGTTTTATTTATTCCTTTCATGTACTTAAAGGTTTCAATCACGTCCCCCCATCCCTCCTCTCCTCCAGTGAGTACATGTTCAACTCCCTCAGCCTCCTCTCATATGATAAGTCCCCCAGCCCCTTGATCATCTTTGTTGCCCTGCACTGCACCCCCTCCAGTAACTTAATGTCCCACTTCAGATACGGGCACCAGTACTTCATGCAGTACTCCAGGTGTGGTCTAACTAATGACCTATACAGTGGCAGAATCACCTCCTCCCTCCTCTAGGATATGCCCCTACATACAACCCAGCATTTTGTTGGCCTTTGCAGCTGCCTTCCTACATTGTGCTGAGTTGTTCATTGACCCTGTAATGGGCGCCCCCAGATCCTTTTCCTTCTCTTTCTGGGCTAGCTGCACTCCCCCCAGCTGGTAACTCCTCCTTGAGATCTTCATCCCAAAATGCAGCACCTTGCATTTTTTGGCATTAAACCCCAGTTGTCAGGTGTCTGACCAGGTTTCAAGCTTTGCCAGATCATCCTGCAACCCCTGCCATCCCTCTAGGTCATCCACCACTGCTCCTACCTTGGTATCATCAGCAAACAGACTGATCTTGCTCTTGATGTCCAATGATGTGTCTGCAATGAATATCCCAAACAACACTGATCTGAACACTGAGCCCTGTGGAACACCGCTCATCACTACCCTTGGGTGTTAGAGCTCCCCACCCACCACCACCCTCTGTTGCCTTCCCTGAAGCCAGTTCCCTACCCATCTCACCAGCTTTGCATCCACCCCTGTGCCTTCTAACTTACTTCCCAGCCTTCTACGTGGAACCAAGTCAAATGTCTTACTGAAGTCCAGATACAGGACATCCACTGCATGGCCCCTGTCCAGTTGCCTAGTTACCTAGTCATAGAACTCCACCAGGTTGGTTTGGCAGGATCTGTCATGTATGAAGCCATGCTGTCTGCTGTCCTGTAGTCCTTTGGCCTCTAGGAAGGCCACCAGCCTCTCCTTCAGGATAGTCTTCATTAGCTTACCCACGATGGATGTTAGACTCACTGGTCAGTAGTTTACTGGTTCATCCTTGGGGCCACTCTTGTTAAGGGGCACCACATGAGCCATCCTCCAGTTCTGAGGTACACACCCTGAATGTAGTGAGGCATTAAATAGATCTGCCAAAGGTCCTGCAAGGACCTCTGCCAGCTCCTTAAGTACCCTGAGGTGGATGCAATCTGGGAATGGCACCTTGTCCACCCTCAGTGCCTTCAAACTCTCCTGAACTCTGCCCTCCATGATTTCCCTATCTGTCACCCCCTCCCCCCCGTTTTTGCCATTCCTTCCCCCCTTGGGTGTCACCTCCCTCTTCTCCTTAGTAAACACTGAGCAGAAGTAATCATTTAGTGCTTCCACCCAACCTCCCTCCTTTCTAATCCTTACTATGTGGTCATTACAGCTCCTTTTCTCCCTGATGTACATTTGCAGGCTTTTCTCTTAATTCCACAGCCAAGTCCTTCTCATTAAATTCACCTGGCTTTATCTGCTAAGCAGCCTATTACACCCATACTGTAGCATTCACATGGACTCACTCCCCTCTCATCTTTTCCTGTCAGCTGTGCTGTCTGGCTCTGAATGTATTAAAGGCACGGTGCCCCCTTTTCCTTGCATACAACCACTCTGCTGCTGTGCTTTCTGACACCAGTATCACAAATCCTAAGGATGTTATAGTTCCTGAAGTTCACAGCCTTAATAAAATGTTTGCAGTTGCATTCTGACTCCAGCACAACAAAGCTTAAGGATCTCAGAGTTTTCAGTCTGCAACTGTCTATAACCTGTCTGCATGGCATTTCTGCTGTATCTACCTGTGTGACAATGTAAGAACAGCAATACCCTCTTAAGAGCAGAATATGAAACTTGAACAACTTCAGTGTTCAGACAGGAATGGATTACAGATTCACCTCAATGTTCTGTCTGTGTTGAACCTAGAGCTATAAACTTGAAGTTGATTAGTTCAATTATACCTAAGTTCAACAACCAGAGCAAGTCCTTTCTGCTATCAAAATCATGAAGAAGTCTTGTTTCCTAGCCCATGGCCACAAAGCATTTTTGTGGTCCAGCTGGTCATTTGTCTGACCATCTTTTCATGGCTAGGCAGCTGTTTCTGCTCCTACTTAACTAATTCAGTCAGCCTTACTCAGCCAGTCAGTCTGCTTCAGTACTTATCACATAGATACATTCACGATGATTGCAGAAAAATCCCTGTTGGCCCATCCAGTTTGCTCACCCTACCTTCCAACTCTGCACTGGTACTAGTGGTCATCCCTCCCTTCCATTTCTGCCATTCCTTCTTGCTAATCCTCTATGCCCATCTCTACTTGAAGCTGTATGCAGATTTGGCCTATACCACTTTCTCATGCAGCTTGTTATATTTTTCCACCACTCTTTCTGTGAAAAGTACTAACAGAAGACCCTTTTGACTCTCCCCTCTGTGAGATTATGTTAGTTCCCTCTTATCCCTTTATTTGAACTCTTGGAGAAAAGTTCATAAACATCCACCCTATTTATCTAGTTCAGGTACTTGTATGTCTTGATCATATCACCCCTTTCCCTCATTTTTTCAAGGGCATATACATTCAAGTCCAGCAGCCTCTCCTTGTATGTCTTGCCCACTAATTCATGGACTATCTTGGTTGTCCTGCACTGTACCACTTACATGTTGTTGCAGTCTCTCCTCATGTGTGGACTTCGCTACCTTGTCTAGTATTCCAGGTGTGCTTGCACCAGTGACCCATACAATTGGAGGACCACCTCCTAACTTCTACTGCTTATCCCCTTCCCTGTGTAAACCAGCATCCTGTATGCCTTGTCCACAGCTCCACTGTATTACAATGTGCTGTTGTATATAGGTTCTCTGATATCATGATGCCTAGGTCCTTCCTTTCCCTGATGAGTTCCAGCACCACATCCCTCATTTCGTAGTGCACTCTTGGGTTCCTCTTCCCAATGTGCTCACTTTACTTGTTTTGCTTTGAGGCCCAGCTGCCAAATCTTTGACCAGGTATTCAACCTGCAAAGAGACTGATCTTGCCCTTGATGACTTCACCATGTCACAAATGAATACATTGAATATAACAGGGAGCAGCACAGACCTCTACCTGTTAGTTCCCATACCTATAAAAACTTTCCATTGAATACTACACTTGGTGCTTTTCTCCACAGCTAGTTCTTTAGCCAATATGCCAATTTGTCCCTTTCTCCTAGGTCCCTTAGCTACTTGACCTACCTCCTGCGGGGTACTGAGTAAATGGCCTTGCAGAAATTCAAATATACCACATCTACTAACAGTACCCTATTTGCTACCCTGGTAACTCACTTGTAGGAGTCAACCAAATACATCTCGCAAGACCTTCCTCTCTGCACATTAATACTGTGCCTAGCAGTTCCTTGTTTGTACTCCAGTTGTATTCCTGTTTGTTGATCTTCAGATGCTCTGCCTAGCTCATCTTGCTCATTGTGTGTCTACTTACTTGTTTACCTTATATATTTTTTTATTTTTAATGTCTGTGACTAACTGTTGCAACTCATTGCTGTAGACTCCTCATTTTCTCCCCCCCCCCACAGTAAGCATCTGGAAACATGCTTTTTGAGCTCACTATGTCTGTCCTAGTAAATCTTTTGAAATGAATTAAAATAAGTAGCTATGTCTGTCACTTTCTCAGAAGTACTTCCTGCGAGAGGCAAGGGAGAGCATAGAGGTGCATGCACCAGGAACTTTAACTCATGGTTGAAGAACTGGTGCTGTGAGGAAGAGTTTGGATTCATTGGTGACTGGGGACCCACCTGGAGGGATGGAGGTTTGTTCAAGCCTGACGGCCTACATCCATCCTGGAGGGGAATCCAAGCACTCAATGATAAGATTAAATGCTACATTGACAAGCATTTAATACAGCAAAGGGGGGGGTGGCAGGCCAGCAAGGAGGGTACCTACTTGCTCACCCCCCACAGCTAGCAGTGGAACCAGTGAACCAGAGGAGTGGCTATCTCTGCAAAGCAGTGTGCAAAAGATGGAGATTAGTGCCCAAGAGGTGGATAAGCAGAAAAGGGGCAAAATTCAGTAGAAAGGCAGACAGCAAGGAGAACCAGGGATAAAGGACAACCAAGGAAGGGGCTGGTAGAACAGCGAAACAGTCTAGGGAGGTCAAATCATGAAAGCCATGTGTGCAAATGCCAGGAGCCTTAGCAACAAGATGGAAGATCTGGAGGCTGTCATGGTGCAGTCAGACCTGGACATTGTGGCCATCACTGAAACCTGGTGTGATGATAACCATGACTGGGAGATGGCCATACCTGGCTACAACATATTCAGAAGAGACAGAGCAGGCAGGAAGGGAAGAGGAGTGGCACTGTATGTGAAAAATGACATAAGGGCTACAGAGATCCAGGAGGAACAAAATGGGGGAGAGATACTGTGGGTTAAGCTGGAAAGGAAAATGGGGACAGCCATCTGCACAGGTGTGGTCTATAGACCACCAGCCCAGGAGGAAGAAACAGATAGGGAGCTGATGCTAGCCATCCAAAGGATGGCAGACAAGGGTGAGGTATTACTGTTTGGAGACTTCAATATTCCAGATGTGGACTGGAGCATCCCAGCAGCAGCATCAACTAGGAGCAGATTTATCCTGGACTCCCTTCAGGCTGCCTTCCTCAAGCAACTGGTCATGGAACCAACTCAGCAGAAGGCAATACTGGACCCTGTGCTCACAAACAGGGACAGTGTGTTGGAGGTAACAGTGGGGGAGCACCTGGGGAACAGTGACCACCAGTCATTGTGGTTTGAAATCACAGAAAGAGCAGAACCAAACCACACAAAAACACATATCCTGGATTTCAGGGGGGCAGACTTTGGGAAAATTGGGAGATACTTGAAAGAGGCATTAAGGGGAATGGGACAGGAATCAGGGGTTGAGGAACAGTGGGCAGTATTTAAAATGGGGATTACAAGAACAACAGAAGTATGCATTAAGCAGGTTAGCAAGAGGAAAAGGAAGAGCAGACCATTATGGTTTCCAAACAGGTAGCAAAGAAAGTGAAAGCCAAAAGATTGCATTCAGGCAATACAAAAGACACAGGCAGAAGGGATAGGGAGAAGTACCAGGAGAAGCAAAGGAGGCAGGGAGATCAGTAAGGGAAGCCAAAGCTCAGACAGAAGAACACATTGCAAAATCAGTGGGTGGAGGGACAAAACCTTTTACAGGTACATAAGTGAAAAAAGAAAGACAAAGGGAGGGATAGTGAGACTGAAGGGGGAGGATGGGTGCCACGTGGAGGATGACAACAGTAAAGCTGAAATATTGAACAGGTATTTCTGCTCAGTCTTTACTGAGGAAGAGGAGGGTAATGGGTCTGAAGGGAGTACAAGGGGTGAGAATGGTGCAGAAATGGACACAAGTCCCTTTACACGAGAAAGGGTCCTGAAGGAACTAGAAGTAATAAGAGTTGATAAAGCAATGGGGCCAGATGGGGTGCACCCCAGGGTCCTTAAAGAACTAAGAGAGATGTTGGCTGAACCTCTGGCTATCCTGTTTAGCTGATCACTGGAAACAGGGGAGGTACCCAAAGACTGGAGGACAGCAGATGTAGTCCCCTTATACAAAAGTGGGAACAAAGAGGAAGCAGGGAACTACAGACCAGTCAGCCTCACCTCGGTGGTGGGGAAGATCATGGAAGCACTACTGAAGGAGAGATTGGTGGAACATCTGGTTGTCAATGGACTACAGGACCCAAGGCAGCATGGTTTCACCAGGGGGAGGTCATGTCAGACCAACCTCGTTGAATTTTTTGACTGGGTGACTAGGGAGGTGGATCAGGGAGGGCAGTGGACATGGCCTATCTGGACTTCAGAGGCCTTTGACACTGTGCCACATAGAAGACTATTACACAAACTGGGAATATGGGTGTGGGCAGGACAGTAGTGTGGTGGGTAGGTAACTGGCTGGGAGGCAGAACACAGAGGGTGGTGGTAAATGGCTGTCACTCCACAGAGGGAAGAGTGACCAGTGGGGTACCACAGGGATCAGTGCTGGGACCAGCCCTAGTCAACATCTTCATCAGTGACATTGCGCAGGACCTAGAAGGCAGAATTTCACAGTTCGCTGATGACACAAAGCTCTGTAACAGAGTAGACACACCAGAGGGTGTAGACAGAGTGAGAAGGGACCTGCAGAAACTTGAATGGTCAGGGGTTTGGCAGTTGAAATTCAATGCAAGGAAGTGCACGATAATGCATATGGGGCACAAAAACCCTGGCACAATATATCAGTTGGGGGGGTGAGGATATAGCATGCACCAAGCAGGAAAGGGATCTTGGGGTCATCATCTCTGATGACCTCAAGGTAGGAAAACAGTGTGACAAGGCAGCAGGTAAAGCAAATAGGATGCTGGGATGTATAGGCAGGGGCATCACCAGCAGAAAAGGGAGGTCATAATTCCGCTATACAAGACACTAGTGAGGCCGCACCTGAGTACAGTGTACAGTTCTGGAGACCATACCTATGTAGGACATAGACAGGGTAGAAGGTTCAGAGGAAGGCAACAAAGATGGTGCATGGATTGCATCACAAGTCCTATGAAGACAGGTTGAAGGAACTGAACATGTACTCCCTGGAGGAGAGGAGAAAGAGAGGGGATATGATAGAGACATACAAGTATCTTACAGGGAGGAACAGGGTGCAGGAATACACTATTTCTAAATGAAAAAGATGTTCCAGGACTAGAGGGCATGGGATGAAGTTGGAGGGAGGATGATTCAGAGGAAGCATGAGGAAGAATTTCTTCACAGAACGGGTGATGGACAAGTGGAACACCCTGACAGAGGAAGTGGTGGGGGCTGAAACAATCATGGAATTTAAGAATGCATGGGATAGACATAAAGGAATTCTGGAGGTCAGGGGTAAGGGGCAACAGACTTCTAGGAAAACATAAACTGAACTCACAAGATCAAATGGGCAGACTGGGTGGGCCATAGGCCCTTATCTGCCGACACTGTCTACGTATAGAAACATAGAAACATAGACTTTGACGGCAGATAAGGACCGCTAGGCCCATCTAGTCTGCCCATTTCCCTACCTACAGGATAGGCCGCAGATCCTAGTTAACCAACAGCCTATATCTTCCTGCCCCCCACAAGAATTGCCTTATGTCTGCCCCATGCTTTCTTGAATTCTCCCACAGTTTTAGACCCCATAACTTACTCAGGAAGGCTGTTCCATGCATCCACTACCCTCTCTGTGAAATAATACTTCCTCACATTGCCCCTGAACCACCCTCCTTCTATCTTTAAATTGTGTCCCCTTGTTCTTGCAAGTCTCTTTTTCTGAAAGATGCTACCCTCTTGGACTTTGTTGATTCCCTTGAGGTACTTGAAAGTTTCTATTATGTCTCCCCCTCTCCCTTCTTTCCTCAAGGGTATACATATTAAGCTCCTTTAGTCTCTCCTCATACGGCTTCTCTTGCAGACCCTGCACCATTTTAGTTGCCCTCCTCTGGACTGCCTCTATCCTGTCTATGTCCTGGGAGATGGGGTCTCCAGAACTGGACACAGTATTCAGATGAGGTCTCACCAACTGTCTGTACAGAGGATAACAACTTCCTGTTTTCTGCTGCTGATGCCTCTCCTATACATCCCAGTATACCCCCAGTCCTCCCTACTGCCTTCTCACATTGCTTGCTAATCTTAAGGTCATCTGAAATGATTACCCCCAGGTCCCTTTCCTGTTTTGTTGTTGTTACTACCTCCCCACCCATTGTGTATTCTTCCCCTTGGTTCTTGTTTCCCAGGTGCATTATTATGCACTTTTTTGCATTGAATCCTAGCTGCCATACGTCTGACCATTCCTCCAACCTTGCCAAGTCCCTTTTAATCCTTTCCACGCCTCCTTGTGTATCAACCCTGTTGCAGATCTTTGTGTCATCTGCAAAAAGGCATACTTTTCCTTCCAGTCCCTCTGCAATGCCACTGATGAAGACATTAAAAAGGACTGGACCCAATACTGAACCCTGCGGTACCCCACTAGTAACCGCCCTTTCTTCAGAGTGGACTCCATTTACAATTACCTTCTGTGTCGTGTTTTCCAGCCAATGTTTTACCCAGGCTACCACCTTGGGACCCACTCCCAGGCTGGTTAATTTGACTAATAATCTTTTATGTGGGACTGTGTCAAATGCCTTGCTAAAGTCTAGGTAGGCCATGTCCACAGCCCCTCCCTGGTCTACTACTTTGGTCACCCAGTCAAAGAAATCTATTAGATTCGTCTGACATGACCTTCCGCTGTGAATCCATGCTGCCTTAGATCCTGTGCTCCACTGACCTCTAGGTACTCAACTATTCTTTCCTTCAGAAGTGACTCCATCACTTCCCTACCACAGAGGTCAGACTGACAGGTCTGTAGTTTCCTGCCTCTGTCTTGGTCCCACTTTGTGAAGGGAATCACATCCGCCTTCCTCCAGTCCTCGGGTACCACACATCCTCCCATGATTTATTAAAAGAGTAGCCAGTGGTTTCACTAGTTCCTTCCTTAATTCTTTTTAGAATTCTGGGGTGAATTCATCAGGACCCATTGCTTTGTCCACTTTCAGTTTTAGAGTTCTTGCAGAACTCTTTCTTCTGTGAAAGGACTGGGATCGACCCCCTATCAAGGGTGCTTTGTTAATTGGATTAGGCACTTCCCCTCCTCTTTTGTGAATACTGAGCAGAAATATTCATTCAGTATTCCTGCTTTTCTGTCCCCTCTTCCCACCCACCGTTCATTCTATTCAGCCTCACTATCCCTCCCTTTGTCTTTTCGTTCGCTGATGTACCTATAAAGGTTTTATCCCCTTCTTAACTGAGTTGGCTATCTTTTCTCAGTTTGGGCCTTTGCTATTCTGACTTCCTCCCTGCTTCTTTCTGCCTCAACTGGTATAGCTCTCTGTCCTGCTCCTTCTGTGTTTCCTTATACTTCCGGAATGCTATCTTTTTCTTCCTGACTTTCACAGCCACCTCTCTTGAGAACCATAGTGGCTTTTTGTATCTATGTATTAATTAATTAGTAAACTTTCCTGCATCTGTTCAATCAGTGCCATGGACATGTTTTTCACATACAATCTGACTTTTACAGAAAACACAACAGTATGAAGCACTACTTCAGCCATTTGGGTTTTTCCAATTCCCTCTGATTTCTTCTGCCTCTATTCATGGCATTGGGCTCTGAAGCCCCCTGGTTCAGTGGTTCAAGGCAATATTGTTCCTCCCAAAACTATGCTCTTCCAGCAGATTTTGAATCTGGCTTTTTATCCATCTTGCTTTCCTATAGCTGTATTATCCAACCCCAGGGTAAATCCATCTGATGTGGGGTTTCTCCTCCATTCTTCTCTTTCAATTTCATTGTCATCCACTTTGCCTCTGAGAAACAATGCCATAACAGTAGGCATTACCTGCATAGAACAGTGACCTGTTGTTGTGCATCTATCCTTAGCTTTCTTTAAGAACCAGGTCCTGCTCCTGAGGCACACACCTTAGACCAGGACAGACATCTGGCCTTCGGTTTCCTCATGAAGTGAAGCCTTTTAGTGAGCCCACTAATCAGCTCCTTCAACTCACCTTCCATACTTCGTTCCAGCCACATTAACCTCCTGATGTTTTACCTCTTCACAATTCCTCTCCAGAACTGGAAGATTAAGCTTTTAGCTGTTCAAGAGACATCTCCTGGAGACCAGGAAAATTGTTCATACTCATGATATCCACCAAGATATGGACTGTTGCAAAACCGGCAATGTGCTTCATGGTGTTCCACTTGCCAATTTCAACATTTGCTAAGAAAAAAAGTCCTAATTGACATACCTGTCTTGCACTCATCTGATCAGTTTCCTCATTTCCTTTGTGTCTCTCCCACTGATCCTTACCCATCCTCTGTTCCA
Organism: Neoceratodus forsteri; assembly: GCA_016271365.2. NCBI lineage: Eukaryota > Metazoa > Chordata > Ceratodontiformes > Ceratodontidae > Neoceratodus > Neoceratodus forsteri. The sequence continues at coordinate 1,374,306,889 of CM057456.1, forward strand.
ACATCTAGCTTTCAATTCAATGCATTCAGGCCTTACTATTGCAGGTCAATACTTCTGTTGCCAAACTAAACTTGACATTTCCAGTAGTAGAGCCAAATAATCAACTCTGCTACTGACAAGCGTAGTACTTCTCATCCTCTCAATGAAACCAAACTCACAACCTCTCTCTACGGAAAAACCCTTACGTAACAGTGTCAATGAGGTTACTTCATCAGATATGTTCTTTACATCTGTAGTCCCCCATAGAAGCCTTCCAGATCAGCATGCCAAAACCCCAGTGACCCTATCCGAATCCACCCTCATCCAGACCATGTCTTGTATATCCACCTATGCTACTATCCATCTCATTCTTGCTCAACTGCTAGCTGTCTATCCAAAGCAAAATGTGGTATGCATTTTCTCAAGGAACTGATACAAGCTATTCTTTCATCATCTCTAATCAGAAAAGATTATCAGTTTGAAGGGAGAGACCCTGGCATAGGTCAAGCTCTTCTTCAGAACACAGTACAGAAGGATCTTCATCATTCATTCCAAAGCCTCCTTCCCTACGTGCAGTACTACATTAACTCTATTAGGATCACAATGCAACTTTTGGCTAGAAACATCTTATCTTTAATTTGTCAGCTCTGCACCAGTCAACCATGCTCAACATCCCTTCCCTTAAACCTTCTGAGGCCTTTTCTTTCACAAGCACAAATTGATAATGTTATTCAGTGTATCAAACTTATTTGATGATATGCTTGGTTATCCAAAGTAGACACTGCTGATACCTTCAGGGTGTTACAGATCTTTTCTGATCTATGGACTCTATACTGTCAGATGGGATTGTCCTGCATCTACCAGGTGATTTCTACTCATGACCCTTCTGAACTCTCCACCAGTCAAATGCATCATTGGTCTCACTAACTTAATTTGAACCCTCCATATGCCACTGATAGAAGTTAAACATTGGGTCAGGGCACATCCTTTGAATTTCCTTGCTTGTCTTGAATCTGACTACATGGAGACATGCCTTCCTATAGACAAACTGACCTATTTAATTCTCCAGTCTCTCTCCATTCTAAACTATCTTGTAGCAAGAGAGCTCTTATCTCTGCTAGGATACATGAACTATACCATGAGAGTCATGCCACATGATTTTTGGATGTAGTCACTAATTCTTTAATAATGGACTGATGTATCTTTTGTTCAACTACAATCCTTCTTCTGCTTATCAACTAGAAATGTATAGTGATGCAACACCATCATATAGCTGCACTTCCATCCATGGAATCTCCTGGTTCAACCTTTGGTGGCCTCCTGACATCAATAAGATACATAAATTCACTATGATGTCTGCCTTATTTGAAATTTACCTAATAGTCGATGCCACTCTAGTTTGGGCATCTCTGGTGCATCTGTGATGTTACCTTTATACAGACAACCGATTAGTAGCGGCAGCCATTAAAAATGGCTGATTGATCAGTTCTTCAATCATGAACTTTTCTCTGAAATTGATCTGCACATCTGTCTGTAGTTGTTTTTTTTACTGTATTGTGCACATATTTCAGGAACTACTAATCATCTAGCCGACTCCTGAGCTTGTTTTCACTTCAGTTATTCTTCAGTACAAATGCAGAGTGGGTGCCTGTATGGCACTAATTCTAAATCTCGTAGAATGTCAAACGCCAGGAACCATTACTTGGAGTCAGCCTGGTTAGTAATGTGGTCATCACTAGCTGAGGCTGCAAAAACATTGTGCACTTTAAACTGGACAAGGTAATGTATATTTCATGCCATGCCAACTCATCCTTTGATCTATTTGTGATCTCTGTTTAAAAAGCACTTGCTTTTGCATCTTTGAGCTACCCAGAAAAAAAGAACATCTGTTTCATCTATCATATAGGACATTCCCCTATCCAACATGTGCATTACCTTCACAGTTTAATTCAGTCTTCACCTGAACTTTTAATTTAGTCACTCAAAAATTTCTGGGTGACACACAAAAGCAAAGCCCTATAACTATATTGAATAGACACCCAATTAATTCAGACTTCTAACTCAAGCCTCATGGATCTCCTCACCTCAGCAGTAGTCAGACAACCAGTGAACTTCAATCTACAAGTCACATATCCTCATGCTTATTACGACTTCCTGATGCTTGGAGAATTCATCCAGTTTTTCGAAGTCTGACCCAGAATATCATTGCCTTGCAAACAGCCATCAAGAAGACCATCTAACATCTATGATCTGCTTTTCAAAGAGTTCAGATTATAGGGGGGCATCGTCTAGCCACCAAGGAAATGGCAGCCTAAATCCTGAGCTTTTTTCCAAATCTGCTGACAATCCACGCTTGGCTGGCCTAATCCCGGGATGTAACCCCCTTCAAACAACTACATACTACTCGGATGATTGTTCCTAATCAAATGGTGTGACTATTTTGTGATTCCTCGATGTAATAAAACATTTCTATGAGCGCTGGTATTCGCGAGTTGCCTGGCTCAGGTAGACTATACAGCCGTATCTACAGATCTTCAGTTACTACACAAACTATACCTTCTTTCAGCTGGATACATGGCAAGGACAACAAATGGTAACCCCAATTTAGTCTGGGAACATTCATGTGATGTCTCCCGTTTTGACCGGGAGAGTCCCATTTTTTTTAATTAAACTCCTGCCCCGGGAAAGTAAATCTCCCAATTTAGACAGTCAGTCACCAAAAAAAAAATCTGTATTTGTGGTCCGTTCAGTGCTTGACACCACTCACTCGTTCTTCTTCATCTCTCTCTCCTGGGTCTCTCAGGTATTCTCCTGCTCCACTCCCTGTCTTCCTATTGCTGCATACAGTGTTCGGGGAGGGGGGGCGCAATGGGAGTGCTACACTAAACAGCAGCCTGCGCTTTGCTTCAGTGAGCTGAAGGGTCTGGGCACTTTGATGCAGGTGGTGCAACCTGTGCTGTACTGAAGAGGGCTGAAGGGGCCGGAGGCATCACTTCTGGAGCTAGAAGCAGTGCTGACAGTTGTAAGCGCTAAGTTGGGAAATGATTTGTCAGCTTTTCGGCAAGCAGGATTTTTTTATTCGGGCATACAATGTAGACAAGATTTCAGTGCCTGGAATGTTTTTGATGGGCATTTGGATGTCAGGATTTAGTAAAGATCCCGACAGAAAATATTATAATAACTCATAGTGAAGTAGTACTGGCCATCCTACCACAAAAAGGTTGATGAGATAAATGCAGAGATTTTCCAGGCCATGCCAGACTGGTAGGCAAGTAAACTATTTATACATTTTAATTATGTTTGTTATAGATTAGTTTTGCCAAAGGAATGGGAATATAGCTTAATAGTACCTCTACTTACAAAAGGCTCCTTGTATGAACCAGGAAATTATAGACTTAACAGTTTATTGTGTGTTGCCCTGGAAATATTCTGCAGAATTGTCCTGTTAAAAATGGATAACTGGGACAGAAAATAGTTTACTCTCCAGGGAACAGGCAGGATTTCAAAAAAAAAGCAGGAGTACATTGGATAATATACTTATAATAAACAATTTGGTGGAAAAATATTGTATTTCAAACCAAGGAATATTACATGTAGCCTGCTTGGATTTTAAAAACTGCATTTGATAACATAAATAGAGCCATACTATGGTCACTTTTAGAAGCTCAAGGTATAGATGGCCACTTGTTGGCCATATTACAATGTCTATATAGTAATAATAAAGCATATGTAAGAACTTCTAGATGTGGCTTGATTTCAGGAGGAATTAATATATTCACTATATTCAAAGGTGATGCACCATGGCACATCTCCTTTGAATATATCCCTGTCTTTCTACGGCTCACCTCGGTTGTGCTGTGCCTCCACTTGCACCATTGCCGGGTGCAGTCTGAATATTGGACCCTCCATGTATTATTATTAAATGATTTATTTAGCATGGGGCTTACACCCAAGCAAATGAAAATTGTACATTTAGGAAATATAGCCCTCAAGAGATTGATCCTAAACTCTTAGAACAGCTGAGACATGCCTCAGAACATAGATAAAGAATGGGGCTTTAACTTTCATGAATCATTATTATTTGAAGAAATAGCATACATCATAGAGGACAGAGATTATGAACATAATCAAGATTGAAAGAACTGATGGCAATATCCCCTCCCTTAATGTGTTTGTAGCTTTGAGTTATATTCATAACTGTCTCAATTTTAAATCAACATTATTATACAGATAAATTAAACAGCTTTTTATAAGTAAAGAAGAAGAATGACTAACACTATTATGTACAACTCATGTACCCAATATTTGTTGATGAAATGCAAATATATTAGAAACAAACAAACAAAAAACAAAATTAGTAATAATGCATGGTTTGATAAAGAATGTTTCAGTCTAAGAAAAACACTCAATAAAGTCAGAGGGTATGGTAGAAAACTGGTAGATCCTGCTGCAAAAATAACTCTCAGGTTGCTTAGGATTGAATTCAGAACTTTGCTGGAAGGCAAGAAAAAAGTATAAACAACATCTTTGGTTAGCTGTACAGGAAACTATAAATGCTGGGAATTGGTGGCCTTTGGCACAAAAAATAATGAATTCAACATCCTTTTGGTGATACCGCCAGCAGTATGGCTGGATTACTTTGAACAAAAATGTAGACAGAGCAATTGGACCTTTCCAGAAATATCTCCTGCTTTCTGCATTTCCACAGTAGGGGCAGCAGAGAGAAACTCTTCAGAAATTTCGCAAAATATCTGGAAATAGCTGGCAATGTCTATGACTACTACTGTAGACTACCAGGGATGGTTTGGAGTCATGTACCATGCTGATCGCCGCTACAGGGTGGGGGGTGCCCCAGTACCCCCTCTGTCCACACCACATGCTGTGCAGGGCGCCAGGTGCATTTTGCTGGCCTACCCTGCTCAGCGCATGCAAATGGGGCCATAATGACATGCAAATGTCCCCATTTTTACCTTGCATACATTATGGCTCCATTTGCATGTCCAGGTCTGAATATTTTATTTTTTATTGATTTATTTGAAAGTATTTCAACAGGAAGACAACATGAGCTGTGGCCAGCTTGTTTCCTGAAGCGTCCTGGGAATATCTGGGAATTGTGCACAGCACAGCTACAGCTGTGCTGGAGCATTCCCAGTCCTACCTGTCTGGGGGATGCACCAGCATATTGTATATGCGCCCTGCACATTATGTGCTATATTCAAAGGTGATGCACCATGGCACATCTCCTTTGAATATCTCCCTGTCTTTCTACGGCAAGATTTCAGTGCCTGGAATGTTTTTGACGGGCATTCAGATGTCAGGATTTAGTACAGATCCCGACAGAAAATATTATAATAACTCATAGTGAAGTGGTACAGGCCACCCTACCACAAAAAAGAAGTTGATGGGATAAATGTAGAGATTTTCCAGGCCATGCCAGATTGGTAGGCAAGTAAACTATTTATACATTTTAATTATGTTTGTTATAGATTAGTTTTGCCAAAGGAATGGGAATATAGCTTAATAGTACCTCTACTTACAAAAGGCTCCCTGTATGAACCAGGAAATTATAGACTTAACAGTTTATTGTGTGTTGCCCTGAAAATATTCTGCAGAATTATCCTGTTAAAATGGATAACTGGGACAGAAAATAGTTTGCTCTCCAGTGAACAGGCAGGATTTCGAGAAAAAAAACAGGAGTACATTGGATAATATACTTATAATAAACAATTTGGTGGAAAAATATTGTATTTCAAACCAAGGAATATTACATGTAGCCTGCTTGGATTTAAAAAACTGCATTTGATAACATAAATAGAGCCATACTATGGTCACTTTTAGAAGCTCAGGGTATAGATGGCCACTTGTTGGCCATATTACAGTGTCTATATGGTAATAATAAAGCATATGTAAGAACTTCTAGATGTGGCTTGATTTCAGGAGAAATTAAGATAGAAGAGGACATGAAACAAGGCTGCCTGTTAGCACCACCTCTGTTTGGTTTACCTACTGTGTTGCATCATTAATCTGGTCACCATAAATTAGTGCACCAGAAACATGTAGCCCACAACAACTGCAGCACTCACCGATGCAGGGGACTTTGCCTCCCCCCCAATACACACACACCCCCCCATTGCTAAATATAATCGTCTTCCTATCTGGGCATGAGTGGACCAGAAGAGAACAGTGTTGAAGGTAAAAATGTTGTGAGTGCAGGGTGCTGTGAAATCCATCATGCCCCTGTAACTCACTACCTTTTCCCCTTGCCCTAATTGAGGCGCACTAATTGTGTTGCCCACCTAGGGGTATACCCACCTGTTTAACGTATATATAGAATATTTTATCAAAGAACTTAATAAGATTGATGTTTCGGGCACCCAACATGCTTGACAGAAAAATGAAAACCTTGTTATATGCAGATGAAATAGTATTGTGCTCATTAACTCCATTAAGTTTAAGAAGGGTCACTGATTGCTGTTTAAGAACACTGGGACAGTTGTAGTTATATGTAACCCCAGATAAGTCTAGCATATTCATTTTTGGTAAATTTAAACAACATGGTCCTCGGATTTGGTACTTTGGCAACATGAATTTAGATATTAAATTAGAATATACATATTTGGGAGTAGTTTTTGATTCCCAATTGTTCTGAAAAATGCAGATAGTCTACTCGAAGAAGCAAGCTTTATTACTAGTTAAGGCTATTAATAGATTTTGTAACCTCTTTGCATTCAATTCATACAGTGCAATAAAGCAGGCACTTGATGCTAAAGTGGTAAGCATTCTCTTGTATGGATACTAAATCTGGACGTATTAGTATTGTTGCTAAAGCTCTGGAAATGGTTCAGAATGTGTTTTACAAACAAGTGTTCAATTTGTGCAGAGATACCCCCATGGCTCTTTAAAGGAGAAAATTTAATTTAAAATCCATAATACTTATGGCCCGATTGAGGGTCTTGCAGCTATGGAAGAACATTTTTACATTGCCATCTGAATTCTTGCAAAGTGCTGGCAGGAGAATGTTATAAAAGTAAAATCTAAGGGATAGCTTTGCCAATTAAATAAAGCAATTAAAGAAATGGGTCTCACTGAGATTTGGGACAAACATGTATTGGAAAACACTGATATGTACGTACGCACAGCCCAAGGTTTGAAGATGTGTTTTTCCAAATAGAATTTGGGAAATTATGAGGCATTAACCTCTGTACATTTTATTACATGCATAAATATCCAAAGAATTAAGAAAATATTTAACTTTTTGTGAAAATGTGACACATAGAAATGCACTTTGTAAATTTAGAAAAGAAATGATTAGGAGACATAACAGAGATAATTGAGGGGCAACTTTGGATTGATGGACTGCTGTTACAGATATGACCCAAATAAGAAACTAATGGTGATACATTTAATAGATTATTAACATACTAACATACTATTTGCCTGCAGATTAGGCCTTATGGTCTATCGAGTCTGCTCGAACCTAGATCCTTAGTTGGGTGCCGAGACCCTCCCATCCCTTGTGCTCCAGAAACTCCTATCATCCATCCCCCCCCCCCGGGACAGGCCATCATCTGATACATCCACTTTCTGTGTCTGTCCCACCCGCTCTTGAAGCCCTCCACTGTGGATCTCTGAACCAGCTCACCAGGCAGTGCATTCCAAGGGTCCACCACCCTCCCAGTGAAAAACCTCCTCCTCTTTTCCCCACCCTTCCTCCTTCCAACTTCCAACCATGCCCTCTGGTGATACCTCCCTGCTTTAGTCTGAAGCTCCCTCCATGTTTACCCTATTTATTCCCTTGAGGTACTTGAAGACCTCAATCATGTCCCCTGTCTCTCCTCTCCTCCAATGAAAACAGGCAGAGCTCCTTAAGTCTGTCCTCATACGTCAAATCCCCTAGCCCTCGTATCATCTTTGTTGCCCCCCTCTGTACCCTCTCCAGGAGCTGTATGTCCCTCTTCAAGTGTGGTCTCCAGTACTGTACACAGTACTCAAGGTGTGGTCTAACCAATCCATTGTACAGTGGCAGAATCACTTCCTTGCTCCTAGAGGTGATCCTTATGATGCATCCCAACATCCTGTTTGCCTTGCTAGCTGCTCTCTGCACTGCTCAGAGTTATTCATACATGTATCCCCATTGAGGCCTCCAGCACCTCCCCTCCCAGGGTGTACCTGTGTTTAGGGTTTCCCCGACCAAGATGCAACACCTTGCACTTGGTGATATTGAAATTTAATTTCCATGTGTGAGCCCAGCTTTCCAGGGTGTCCAGGTCCCCTTGCAGGGCCAACCTCCCCTCTTCTCCCTCAACTACTGCTCCCATCTTGGAGTCATCCATGAATAGACTCATTTCACACCCTATACCCTCCCTGATGTCCGATATGTATGCATTAAACAGAATCGGACCCAGGACCGAGCCCTGTGGTACCCCACTACCTACCTCTCTAGGGTTTGAGAGCTCCCCACAGACCACTACTCTCTGAGTGCGTCCAGCTAGCCAGTTTTTAATCCATCTGACCATCAAAGGGCCTACTCCTAACCCCATCAGTTTCTCCACCAGACCATTGTGGGAGACAGAGTCAAACGCCTTGCTGAAGTCCAAGAATAATACATCCACAGGCTTACTCCTGTCCAGTTCTGATGTTACCCATTCATAGAACTCCACAAGGTTGGTTTGACATGATCTACCTGGCACAAACCCATGTTGCCAACTATCCAGACCTCCACCTCCTCCAAGTACACCCCAATCGTTCCTTTAGTATACTCTCCATTAATTTTCCCACCACCGAGGTCAAACTGATGGGTCTATAGTTCCTAGTACTTCCCTCGACCCCCTTTATGGATTGGTACCACATGTGCCTCTCGCCAATCCCTAGGTACCCTCCCTGTCTCAAGTGACCTGCTGAAAAGCTCCGCCAGAGTGCAGCCAGTATGTCCACCAATTCCATAGCACTCTCAGATGGATGCCATCCCTCCAGGAGATTTGTCTTTCTTTAGGGCCTTGAGGGCTAACCACACCCTTTGGCGGAGATAGCATCATCAGTCCCCTCCACCTTACTGGTCTTTTTATCCTTATCCAGATGTGACACCCCTGGGTACCTTTCCTCCCTCTTGCTCCATTTCTGTTACTCCCCTGATCCCACTCCTGCCGCTTCTATCCCTTCATGCCTTGCTTTGTAGATATCCCATCCCTCCCTAGTGAACACAGAGGCAAAGTACTCATTAAATACCTCTGCCTGGTCCCCGCCTCTTCCACCCACCCTCCTTCTGATCTCAATCTGCTGAGGTGGCCTTAGTTTTCTCCGCTCCCCAATGTACCGGAAGAACCCTTTTCCCTCCATGTATCCCCTGTGCCAGCCGCTGCTTTTACTGGACTTTGCTCCCCTCACCATACGGGTGACTTTTCTAGATGCAAGCTGGTACATTTCCTTATCCCTATCCCCTCTTGTTGTTTTGTATTTTTTGTAGGCCGCCTTCTTTTCTCTGACTGCTACCTGTACCTCACTGGACCACCAGCATGGTTTATGTGACCTTGCTCCCTTACGTTTCAACTTAGCGCAGATCCTGACTGCCTCATGAAGTCCCCATTTTATGACCTCCCATCTCCTTTCCACATTTGTCGTTGAGGTAATCCCCTTCAAGTGATCCTTGAGAATATTTCCCATGCCCATAAAGTCTGCCCCCCTGAAGTCCACTGCCAGTGTCCAGATCTCCCCCACTCCCCCATGCTTATTTGAAACCAGACAGTATTGTGGTCACTCCCAGTCAGGGGTCCTGTACAACCATGTACCTTACCAGATCCCCATCTGCCAGAACCACATCCAGGACATGGCCCTCCCTTGTGGGCTCCATCACATGCTGTGTTAAGAACACATCCTGGAAGCCATCCAGCAGCCTCTGCTCCTTGACCACCTTAGAGGACATGGTTCCCCAGTTTGTACCTGGCATATTAAGGTCCCCCATCAACATTACTCCTTCCTTTTGGACCACACTGGGCAATGATGTTGTCCAGCAAACCATCCTCTAGAACATCACTCATCCTGGGGCCTATACTACTCCCAGCTTGACCTTATCTCCTGCTGGGGATCGTGGGTGACCCATAAGGCCTCCACGTTTCCTCTGCCTCTTCTACCATAGCAATTTCTATGTCATCTCTAATGAACATAGCCACTCCACCCCTCTGCCCTCCTTTCTATCCTTCCTAAGCATAGTGTACCCCGCACATTTAGGTCCCAGTCATGGTTTTTGTTGGTTCCGTCTCCGTGACTGCCGCCACATCCACCCCCCAACAGCATGACCTGGAACTCTGGGAACTTGTTTCCCAAGCTCCTGGCATTTACTAACACCAACCCCCACCCCTTATCCCTGGATCCTCTTTTGTGAACCCCACCCAGATTCCTTATATTTCCATCCTCCCCTGCTCCTCCTGAAACCTCCACCTCCAGTCTGTTTCCTCCCACTTGGGCTTGAAGGCTACTCCCTCATCTGGAGGAGAGGGCTTGATCAGCCCTCCTTATCCCTTCCCCTACAGTTTAAACCCCACCTTCCTTGTATGTTGTCAGCCATCCCTGTTTAAGGACTTCCTTCCCTAATGGGGCAAGATGAAACCTGTCCTGGCATATAGTCCTTATCCTCCCAAACTCCATTCCAGTTCCCTAACATCCCCAACCCATTCTCTCTACCCCACTTCCTGAGCCAGTCATTAACCTCTGTGAGCTTCTATTTTTTCTCCACTGAGGCCTTTGGTACTGGCAATATCTCTGAAAAGGAATGTTGCATCCATTATCCTGACAGACTTTGGAAGTTCTTGGAACCTTGCTTGGATTTCAAAAGCTATTCCCTCTAGATCATTAGTTCCCAAATACCGGAAATCCGGTTTCCCTCCACAATCCCTAACCATTTCATACACCATGAACTTTGCTCTGTGCACTGTCAGCCCAGAGATACTCACTACCTTCACCTGGTTATGGCATCCACCCCCCTGTTCCTCCCAATGGATACCCCTAATCATCGAGTCTCCCAGTAACAGAACCTTAACACCGCCATCATCCTTATGGTTACCTCCACTATGCCCTCTCAGACCCCTTCCCCCCTTTATTCATGATCTCAATTTCGTGGGAGTCTTCCTGCCTTATTAGAGACCCCCTTGTCACCCTCCCCTTTCTGCCTCCCTTGCTATTTTGCCCACTTAACTCAAACCCCCTCTGAATAGGTGTCCCCTTTAACCCTCTCTTATCTGAACCATTTATCCTGGCCCTGATGGTTTCCCCTTCCCCCACACCACCATCCTCCCCCCTTGTAATAGTACCCCTGCCTCCAGAGGCTCTCTGTGGGTCCCCTTTAGCTATGGCCCCATCCTTGGTACTGACCTCCCTGCTGAAGGGGGGCTCCTCTCCCACCTCCTTGTCTCCCAGTTTCTCTCCAATCATGCTCTCCTCCCTCATGTCTGGAATATGAAGCATCACCCCCATTTGCTTAACATATATGTTTCTCCTTCTTCCTCTGGGGCTATGTCTATCCTTTCCACAGCTGGTCTGTGATGCCCTATGGGTATCCGACTCCCTCCCCCCGGCCTCTGTATAAGTTTCCTCATTTCCACCAACCCCTTCCTCCCCCTCTAGGTTGCTTAGTAGCTCAAATTTATTGTGATACTCTATGTCAGCCTCCATCAAGTAACCTGAGTTTCCCCTGACTGCATCTCTAAACTGACCCTCTTCTTCTTCTCTTGCACTGTTCACCTTAGGAGCTCCCTTCCCACAGTCTGCTGATTTAGGCTTCCGCACAACAGCCCCTCCTGACTCTTCCCCCTCTAGTCTCTTTGTATTCAGAATGTTCACCCTGTATGCTTTCCCCTTAGCATCAACTTCCCTATCTAAGGGTCCTCTGTCCCTATTATCCCCCTCCTGCTTGCTGTAACATAACGTCCTGTAATTTCAAAGCATTGCCCCTGCCTCCCCTCAGCCCCACCCTTCTGTTGCCCATATCCACACCCCTTATCCTTGGACACCCCCACCAGCCCCCACAGCTTACTCCTTAACCAATATACCTCACTCCTGATACAAGATAGCTGTCTACAGAGTGGGCAGCCTCCCTCTCTCCAGGCCCAATTTAGAATTATTGCCATCCCACAGCCTGAGCAGCCTACAACCCTTCCGAAGATGCCTGCCATGGTGGAATATGGCCACCCTGATTATCCCTCTGTTTATAATAGCACAACCCTTTTCTCAGTCCTTTCACCTGGAGTACAGTTTCTCTCTATACTGACTGTAGTTATTTACAAACCCAATTTCAACCCCACCAATAAAGTTCCCAAGTCTCACAAACACATACAGTCCAGTGTGTGTTCGGCCCCACTAACAGTGTGTGTAAGCAGACATCAGGTACCGTATGATGTCACAGGCCCACCAGCTCCTGTTGCTTCAAATTTCAGTCCCAAACAGAAATACTCAGCCCTTCAATCCCAATCCCCAGTGGCTTTTCAGTATTTAAGGCAAACACATTTAAATTTCCCTCTAATTATCCCTGCCAAACAACTATCTCCAAAGTTACAATATCGCAGCCCAAGTAACAGTTCTAATTCAGGGTAATAATTTTTAACACATAGAACTAATTTCACTTACAAACTATTCAAATATTTCAGTTAAAACAGAATATAACTGCAGCCCTCTTTCCTACCAGCTTGCTGTTTAAGCTCCCAAGTGAACAATGAAAGCCAAGGTAATTCCTGTTTAAAGACAAGGTAATTGCAGCTAATGTCCCCCTCCCTCAGCACCAGGCAAACACATTTAAATTTCCCTCTAATTATCCCTGCCAAACAACTATCTCCAAAGTTACAATATCACAGCCCAAGTAACAGTTCTAATTCAAGGTAATCATTTTTAACACATAGAACTAATTTCACTTACAAACTATTCAAATATTTCAGTTAAAACAGAATATAACTGCAGCCCCCTTTCCTACCAGCTTGCTGTTTATTGTCATCTATTAACCAAGTAAAGAGACAAATGGTTAAATACGGGGGAATAAAATATGGTGAGCTAATAAAAAAAGACATGTTAAGATGTATGATATGTATGTAAGCCCAAACAAGATGAGGAGATGGACAGAGAACTGAGCTCACAAATATTGGAAGCTGTGGGGAAAGGAGAGGTGGTAATTGTGGGGTACTTCAACCTTCCCAAGGTGGACTGGTGTGTACCATCCTCAACATGTGCTAGGAGTCAGGTGTGATCCTGGCAGGACTGCAAAATGGGTTCCTTAACCAGGGCATCACAGAACCAACAAGAGCAGAGGCAATTTGATTAGAAATGGGGAGTATGTGTCGTAGTGAGTGTGTGGGAGAAAAGCACAGACAAGTAGAAGGTGCAAACACACACAAGTGTGTAAATTTATTTGCAAAGAAAATAAAATAAAGACTTTCAGCAAAATAAATAAAAAAAAATCAAATTAACATTACACAGCTAGAACTTAGCTTCAGTCCCACCCTCTATGCTTCCTCAACCTGTTCCAAGGTTGAACTGATCTGCTTACTGAATCAACCTTTATGTATTTATACACCATATGGTCATATGGTTGTAGGCTCCACCTCCTAAACTTATACATAGAATTTTCCTATGCTTCTTCATTATCAAAAAATGCATTCACAGACTTTAGGAAGCAAAGAATTTCAAAATCACACTATGTTTGATAAGGACTGGAATTTAACAATGTAAATAAACCTATTTTCCTCATAATAGGTTTAGAAGTTCTACCCATTCAGCTATGACTGACAGAAACCTCACTATAAGACTAGCAACCATTTGGGGCGCTGGACCTTTGGAGAAGACCTGCAGAACAACATCCAGGTGAGACCTGCAGAACCACACCCAGGTGAGTTACAATGACTGGGAACTACAGAACATAAGAATAAAATATTTATTTCATTGTCAGGGTGCTATGAGCACTAGTGAATCTAAATACTTGTAATGTTATAGTCCCGCTAAAGCTTAAAAGGTAACCTTTTATTTAGCTTAAAGCTGGATTTTTTTCTAGTTCTACAATACACAGAGCTCTTGTTTTACAAAGAGAAAACAAAACAAGAACAGCAAGCTGAGTGGACATGGAGGAGTTTTCTCATGTAAACAGAACTTTTAACATAAGAAACCCTCTGTGGCACTGCTTGCCAAAATGAATTGTTTATTTTGATCTGCTCTGTAACCCTGCAAGTGTTTTGGCACCAAAAAAAAAAAAACACTGGCAGGAGGAACAGAGTCAGAAACCAACATAAGAAAAGCTCCTGCCATTTATAACATCAAGTTTCAATGTTTGGCATTTTTTAACAGTTCTTGCACTAATTTTTAGACACTTCCATGGCTTTGTTAAAATAAAATATCGAGTATCAGCGTCTGCCCAGGAGATTCCCTAATACAGCTCACAGGGCAGAGCAAGTCTGCTTTACATAAAACACTTGTTTTCCTTTCTTTTACACAGGTTATATGAATTTTAGCATATAAGGCACTTGTAAGACAGGATCTTTAGTCTAAACCTCAGGCTATTTTTGAGGGAGAGGAACAAGGAAAGTTAAACCAACTCCCTCTCTCATTGCCAAAGTTTTAAACCAGGAGAGCTATGTTTGTTTTAGCAGTCCTGAGATCAGGAAGCAAGCTAACTTACTTTGTCTACATTTTGACACCCCTTCCACAGCATACCTACAGAATTAAGGGATACAAAAGAAGGGGGGCGGTATCTGTGGAAGCTGCTTTTCTTAAAGCTGCGATTAAAAATTTGGCAGGTGCACAGTGCTGCGATCCTGCGCACGTTAGTGCAGGAAAGCACAATAGTGCCTCACAACACAGAAGCTCGTTTTTCAGAGTAGAACTGCATTTGCAGCACTACAATAATAACTTTCTTCTATGTTAACACTACTGGCATTACAGCGAGTTGAGTGCAGGAAAACCTGGCAATAGTCTGCTGTGCATTCCCCAAGGCAGGAAGAGTGAGAGAGAGAGAGAGAGAGAGAGAGGAAAAAGGAAAAGAAGAAGAAAGGTGCAGGTGGCCAGCTTACAGGCAGTAAAGGACAGGACAGAAAAGGGGTGCTGTTGTGCAATAGGCTTTCAGGATGGAAGAAAGATGACAGTACAGAGTCTCTTTTCTCAGACTTGCCTCCCAAGCTGGGGGCGCAGTGCTACCACAGTATGTACAGGAAATAACAATCAAGAAGACCTTGGGTGGGATTGATCATTGCAAAGTGTGGTTCCAGTTGGATATGGGTAGGGAAAGCATCATGACTAAGGCCAAAATCTTGGATTTTAGGAGGGCAGATTTCATGAAGATTGGTGAAATGCCAAGGACCCACCTTGCAGGCATCACAGCAGATAGGGGGATGGACCAAAGGTGGTTCATCATTAAGGAAGGAATACTGGTTGCCACAGAGGAGTGCATTAGGCTCAGGTGGAAGAACACAGGGCCCAAAGAGCCCAGCTGGTTCAGTTCTGGGGTCACCCAGACAGTAAGAGAAAAGAAGTTAGCCTATAGAAAGTTCAGGAAGACCAAGAGGGAGGTGAATAAGGAAAATTACATAAGGTTGGCAAGTGAGGTAAGCAGGGAAGCCCAATGTCCTAAGGCACAGAAGAAGTTGCAGATAGCTGAAGGAATTAAGATGGGGGAGAAGGCCTTCTTTCACTATATAAGTGAGAAAAGGGACAAGAAGGAAGGTACTGTTAGACTTAAGAAAGGGGAAGAGTGGGTGGAGGATAACTGGGGAAAAGCAGAGATACTAAATAAATACTTCTGTTCTGTCTTCACCAGGGAGAAGGGTGGACCAGTGTCTTCAGGAGAGAGAAGAGGAGTGGGGGGGCATAGGTGTAGTGATAGAGGAGGATTGAGTGAGGGAGGAGCTGCTAGCATTAAAGGTGGGCAAATCACCCAGCTTGGACAGAGTACATCCAAGGGTACTAAGGAAACTGGCTGAGGAACTGGCAGGGCCACTGGCAGGCCTATTTAATAGTTCACTAGAGTCATGCATGGTAAAACAGGACTGGAGAACTGCACATGCGGTGCCCCTCCACAAAAGCAGTCTCAGGGTTGACACAGGGAATTACAGACCAGTCAGTCTGACCTCAATTGCATGCAAGTTCATGGAGACCATACTTAAGGAATGGTTGGTAGAATATCTAGAGGAGCATGGTTTCCAGGAGCGAGGCAGCACAGGATCATGGGGGGAGATGATCCTGTATAAAGAATATAATTGACTTCCATGACAGGGTCGCTAAGACAGTAGACAGGGGCAAAGTGGTAGACATCCTCTATCTGGATTTGGGTTACAAAGATGATAGCAGGTCAGCAGAGTAAGGCAATGAGGAAAGGTTGATGGCACTGAGCATGTACTCCCCTGGAGGAATGGAGAGAGATGGGCATGATTGGGACATTCAGATACTAGAAAGGGATAAATAAGGTGAATATGGAGGGTCTCTTTAAGTTGAGCGGCAACCATAACACGAGTGGATGCAGTCTTAAACGGGGAGATTTAGGAGGACGGTCAGAAAGAACGTCTTCATAGAAAGGGTGGTGGACACTTTGAATGCACTGCCAGAGGAAGTGGTTTAGTTGAAGACAATGGACAGCTTCAAGAGAGGCTGGGATAGGCATAGGGGGAAGGTAAGGATCATGGGTAGGGAAGATGGGAGGAGTGGGGAATGGGGGGTAGGAACAGTAACTCAAGCTGTGGACCCTGCAGTACAAGCAGTCTAGATGATAGACCAAATGGCCTTCTTCAGCTGGCTTCTTCATATGTTCATATGCTATTTTGTGAAATACCAAGCCATATATTTGTAATGGCTATGTTTGCATCGGCAACTTTGTATATAATGAATGGCATGTGATGTTAAGACCCAGCAAATTAATTTGGAATTTTTTTAATTGTTGGACATGTATTCAACTTATTGCTTTGTGTTTTTTATGTTTGAATTTTTAGTGATTTCAAATACCATTCATATTTTGCATGTGACTATAGATGTTTTATGCATACTTAAATCTGAAACTTGAAACTTGAATATCTAATAAGATCAGCAACACAACTATAAGACACAATTTCTTTGAAACAAACTATTGTCTTCTGGACTTATCAGTACATGTATTTAAAGGAAATTTCAGAAACACATTGGAAAAAGGACATGTACACTTAAGTTTATAAAACTTTATGATCTTAAGTTAATAAAGCTGGCAGACCCTTTTAATGGTGAATAAAACTGAGACACTGGTTTCATAACACACAATTTTTTCCTCTGACCTACTGTATTACTCCAAAACATGTGGAGAAAATTGCACTTTTGATTCACTCTATACTGATACAGTCCTAATGTTTTTGCTTAGTCTCCTTGCATCCCTATATATACAGCCTTTTCCTAGCAATACATACAGTATTAAATACATCTACAACATCCTTCCCCTTTAAGGTTAAACTAACATCTCCCCCTCCTCTTTCCTTCTCTCATTACTAATTAAATAAATGTTTTCCTTTTCATTCTCTTAAATTCCCTTGCTGATATGGGATGTTCCTTGACCACTAGAATTCACTATTACAAATCTCTTAGGCTAAGGCTCCCTGTACCATTATATTTTCCTGTTGTAATTCTTCAGCATCCTGCTACAAGACTTCACTTTCACATCCTATTTACTAGCTTCTATTTCTAAAGTCGCATTCCTGATTATCACCTCCATGCTACATGCTACGTGACTCTTCCTTAGTTACTGTGTCTTGCATAACAAACAATAAGTACCTGTAGGTATAAAACCTGATTTCTTTGTCCGGACTCCAATTACACCTAACAAAAGAGACTTGTGTGGCCCAGAAAGCTTATGTATTGTAACATATATGTACTATCTCTGTTATGTCAATAAAAGGTATCACAATATTCAACTTATCCAGTGTTATTATATTATTGCTGTAGTCACTTAATAAACTAACGAAGGAGAACATCAGGGAAAGAGAAAATTTAAAGTTAAAGTTGGCCTATGGCATTACACCTGTGAGGCCCAGGCATGACTACAGACCTTGATTTCCTATCCTGAACATTTTACAGAGCTAGGCATGTTAAGGAGGTGATGCACTTGACTCCCAGGTAGTAGCAGGCCACTGTATTTGGTACATATGCTACTGTACTGACCAATCATGGTGTAGCATTCTTGTGGTTAAAATGGCAGCTGCTCATTGCTATCTTCCCTCACAACTCGAGTACATGTTCTGGACACAGTGACCTCAAACTTGTGGTAGGTGGCAGAGTGGCAACCTGGAGGAAAATGGGATCTAAGTGTAGGTGACTGGTTTGTGTAATTATTGTGTATACTTTATTTTGTCCTTTCTTTGTCACCTCAACCTTTGAAGAGGAGCCCAGCAGGGATGTGGCTAAAGGACATGGGACATGGGTCATGGGAGGACCCACCCAGAGATGAAGAGTGCCAGAGAAAGAGGAGGGGCAGGAAAAATATGATAAAATCCCTTAGTTCTGAAGGACAGAGGGCTGCTGGGTATTTATTGTAGTATGGGTTGTGGTCAGTGGGCCTCAGAACCACAGGCATTAGACTAATTCTAATTCTGGCTGACTGATTTGTGTAGTGCTTGTTAATTGTGTTTACTTCAGTGTTACCCTGTCATCTCCACCCTTGAAGAGTAGCCCAACAGGGATTTGGCTAAAGGACATGGCACGGACCAAAATATCTGAGGGTCCTTGAACAGAGAGCCTCCTCCAACTTGCAAAAGTAAAGCATTTGCACAAAGGAGAGGACAAACTTCCAGAAGGAGGAAACCTGTGGGGATCCAAGTCAAAAAGTCAGCCCTCCCTCTGGGCTTTCTACCTAGTCTTAATAGTTACCCATAGCCTTGATGATATGTGGTGAAATGTTACTTACACACAGAAGTAGCCTGTCCTTTTCAATGAATATCCTGAAAAAGAGATGTGATTGAGGCTGAGCTGAGTTTGTTGCACATGGTGCATAAAGCAAACAGTAGTCAACACTTCATCAGACCCTGTGGTCAGTAATGGTCCTTTTGAATTTTTCAGATGATCTTTCAGTTGATCAAGTATGGCAATAGGGTACTATCTGAATACATTAGGTAGTAAAAAATGTGCAACCAGTACACAGCCTGATAATTTGGACTCTTTTTTTTATCATATAAGGTTTTATTAGAGTTTTAGAGTTTCAAAACAGTACACCTCATACATCAGATACATTCTGTACCAAAGCCATGAAGTTTGATTCAGATACATAAAAGGATAAATACGTTACATAGAGTACTACAACGTATACATATTAAGAAAACATGAACCATCATTCACAGTAACATCAGTAAGACCTAATAAAGCTAAATTCACAGCAGTATTAGTCATACCTGCCCACAATTCAGCATTCAAGAACAGCAAGAGACATCTGCTATTGTCTCAGTCTTAAGAAAGGGGGGGGGGTTCTCCAGTGGAGGGGGAATTTTGCACAGTGAGGAGTTCAGATAGGCTTCCCAATTTTTGAGGTAATATTTTAGTTGGCCACGGTGAGAGTATCAAAGACGTTCCATCAAGGCCAAACGTGCTAAAGCTGCCTGCCACATTGGGATGGGAGGATGTATAGGTTGTCTCCAATGCATTAAAATCAGCCTCTTGGCTTCTAAAATTGCCAACATAGCCCCTTCTTTATGTGGCCTGGACAGGAAAGTTAACCCAGAGGAATCTGCCAAAAGCAGTTTAGGCTCCAAAGGTAATTCCTCAACACCCACAATCTTGGAACATTCATGAGCAATCGCAGACCAGAAAATATCTATCATGGGACAGGTCCACAGTATGTGATACAAATGGGCTTCTGGATGTTGCCATCTCCAACACTTAGAATGAGACAGGAGTACAGCCATGTGTAGAGCAGCCAGGGTTCTGTACCATTACAAGAGTATCTTGAGTTGCAGGATGCAACTTTTGGGGTCTCTATATAGTCTGTATGAATCCTTAAGGCACAATGACCAAGACTTTGTGGATATGTCCAACCCCATCTGGGTTTCCCATTTAACCCTACAATTTTCAGTGGGATCTGCTTGGGAGTCTCTCCAAGTAGCATAAAATTTACCTATACAACCCCTAGAAGAGGGAGATTTGTGCAGTGTAGCAAGCCAGGCCTATTGATCGCATGTGTGTTGCTGGGAGACAAGATCATTGAGAATGCTTTGTATTTGCAGGAATCACCAGAAATCTTTGTTAGGAAGGCAAAATTTTAGTTTAAGCTGGTCAAAGGATAGTATGGTGTCTGAGTCATGTAACAGTAGATCTTGTATATAGTGAATCCCTTTAGATTCCCAAGAGGGCCATTTGATGGTTCGTCCTCCAAGGGTGATGTAGTTATTGCTCCACAATTCAGCATACCTCAAAGGGGGAGGCCATGCCTCCTTGGGGGTGTGCAAAAGGGACATAATATGACGCCAAGCATGTCGTGACTCCAGGAGTACAGGGGGTAGACCTTTATCGGACAACCCACCTGACCCCAGGAGGGCCCTAAGCGGGGTAGGAGACATCATGTTAGATTCAAGAGTAACTCATAGGGGCAGTGGCATACTAGAGGGGACAAACCATTTTGTAGATTGAGCAGCTACACTCGCGATATGGTAGCCTTGGAACCAAGGGACACCTAAGCCCCCTTTTGACCAGTGCACACAAAGCTTATGTTTCCCCCATCAGTGTGCTTGCCACCCACATCTACAAATGGGTAGAGGCAGGACCCCACTACAAATGAAATACTGCATCTCAGTTGGGTTATCCTGGGTAAATAAATGGTAAATTAAAAATGAAAATGATTATTATAATCATGACTCAGTAAGGGGCCTGCATCATGTTCTCCTGAGTAGTTACCACTAAATTTGATCGCAATTATAGCAGCTAACTCCAAAGTAATGTTTCCTTCCTTCAGAACTCTGACCTCACTGGCAGCCCCTCATTTCAGATGGGGCACAGTTCTGTTCTGCATTTGCCACACCTTCGGCCTCCCCATTATAGGTAACGGTAATATTTTTCATTTAGATAGGTGCTGATATTTAGGCTTTTGAGATGTGACATTTAATCTGTTGAGTTCTTGCTCCACAGATTGGGTCCAATCCATAACAATTATTTAGAACCTAGGTATTGGAGAAGTTGGACAATCTGCTTAGCTTTTAGTTTTGAGTCACAGATATCATGTGTGTGTGGGGAGGTGCTCTGCGGCACCCCAACACTGGGTGCCACATCATAGTAGGTTACATTATTTTAATTGTAAACCTCATACAAAGCCACATGGATGGACTGAAACATAATGGATCAGGTTGCTCTCATTGCTGAAGTCATGTGGATTTTAGTGTACAGTGATATGTGTTAATGTTATTTTATATTAATGGCTCCCTGGTGAGTCCCTGGTGCAATTCCATACTTTCACAGGTAAATTCCTTTTTATTTTAACCTGTTGTGGTGATAACCACTTTTCTTACACTAACCAGGGTGACAATTTTTTTCCATGTGTCATTTTGTTCCGGTAACAAATGCCAGTCTGATCCTGAAGCAAGATGCATCTTGTTCAAAACGAATGTTGTTACTGACATTTAACAGATCATCACTTTTTCTTTGTAGAAGGCTTACCATCAATGAGTAGATAAAAGAACACAAATAAGCAGTCATTTTCTGTGATTGCCAAAAATGTCCTTCACTGTCTGTAAGGAGGGAAAGATTACCAGATCTTGTTTATTTGAATAGATTTTATTATTACTGTCGCCCTGCTCCATCGAACTGAATGGTGGTGGTGGGGGCAGGGGGCAGGGTCAGAGAGACAGAGAAAGAGCAAATGATTGCACCTCAGCCTAGTTGAATAGGACTGCTGCAAAGGGCCAGTTAAAATTCACTTTCACTTGATTCCCTCTCTCCTCTTGCCCTGCCAATAAGTGGGAAATAGCAGTAGCTGATGAGAGAAATTGCAGTAGCTATAGGGGAAGTGGAAATCACTTTCCAGGAACACCACACTCAGTAGTAATGTAAGGTGACCCAGACAGGAACAATGTCAGCCCTGTTTTGGGCCGATTCATTGTTGCAAATGAATTTATTTCCATGATCTCCAACAAGGCTAGGGGAGCTATCGCACAGCTGGGACAGAGAAGGTATTATTTACTTAAATAAAAAACAGAACCACAAGGTGCCACTGATTATGAAAAATACCCATTTGGTGCTATCACGATTCAGTGGCGTGAAGTCAAAACCCAGCATTTGTGGCATAAAATGTTTACTTTCACCACAGAACATTATCTGAAAAACCGTATTGCACATGCACAGGTCAGAAAACACTAAAATATAAAGCCTAATAACTCTGCAACCCTTTGATATTTTTCACCAGACCTGTCAAAGGCACTACCTTGGGACATGACACAAGTTCCCCTGCAGGCCAGGCGCAAAAAATCCTTTCCATGTAGTCTGCAGGCAAGAGCAAAATAACCCAATGTTAAGTATAGGTCAAAAGTTTGTTTTTTTTCTCAAAAAGACACATGCGGATCTCAGAAATTGCACAAGCAGCCATCATAAAAATGTCCACACATCAAGACCTTGCCTCCTAGATAACACATACAAAGTTAAAGCTCACTTTGTCAATGAGAACCAAAGATATTAATGTACAAAATTTGAAGTTAAACATTAAACAGGCTTCTCAACCCTAACTATAAGGGTGTTACCGTGCCCCTGTAATATGCAGTGAGAGAACCCTTTCTGGGATGGATAGCACTAAGATAACCAAAAGCTAACAAATAAATACATAAATAAGATGGGGTGCTGGTTCCTGCAAAGGACTGAATGATCATATGCCAGTTGTTGGCGACTCAGACACAGCTTGCACAAGGCAAAAAAAAAAAAAACACTACCTCTTCCTTAACAGCAGCAAAGACAAAACCCACTGTAAGAAATGTAGCACCAGCCAGTTATGTTCTGAATCGGGAGGGAGGGAGCAATATTAGACCTGGTACTCTCAAATGGGGACGGAGAAAGAATCTCAGATTTAGAAGTGGGTAGCCATCTGGGAACAAGCAACCACTAAACAGTGTGGTTTATGATAAACACAGCCATACAATCAAGCCATACAAAAGCAAGAGTATTGGACTTTAGGAGGGCTGACTTTGGGAAAATGAGAGAGTGCCTCAGAAAAGCACTAGAAAACATGCAAGGAGGAGGGGTAGAGGAACAATAGGAAGTAATCAAAACAGCCATCACAGAGGCAACAAGCCTTTGTGTAAAGCAAATCAACAAAACACAACACAGGAAACAAACACTATGGTTCTCAATAGAGATGGCAGAGAATGTTAAGGAGAAAAGGATAGCATTCAGGAAATATAAGGAAACATAGAAGAAGCAGGACAGAGAATGTTATCAGTTAAAGCAGAAAGAGGCAGGGAAGGCAGTCAGAATAGCAAAGGCCCAAACTGAGGAAAGGATAGCCAGTTCTGTTAAGAAGGGGGATAAGACCTTTTATAGGTACATTAGGGAGCAAAGAAAGACCAAAGGAGGGACACTGAGGCTTAATAAAGGGGAGGGAATGTGGGCAGAGGGTGACAGGGAAAAAGCAGGGATACTGAATGAATATTTCTGCTCAGTATTCACAAAGGAAGAGGAGGGGGAGGTACCTAGACAAAACAAGAGAAACTCTTTAAGATGGGGTCAATACCAGTCCATTTACAGAAGAAAGGGTTCTGAAAGAACTAATAAAATTGAAGGTGGACAAAGCAATGTGGCCTGATGGGATTCACCCAAGAATTCTAAAAGAGCTAAGGATAGAACTAGTGACACCGCTGACTACTCTCTTTAAAAAATCATGGGAGGATGGGGTGGTGCCTGAGGACTATAGGAGGGGCGTATGTGATTCCTCTGTACAAAACTGGGAGCAGGACAGAGGCAGGAAACTACAGATCGGTTAGTTTGACCTCAGTGGTAGGGCAAATGATGGAATCACTTCTGAAGGAAAGAATTGTTGAGTACCTAGAGGCCAGTGGGGCACAGGACCCAAGGCAGCTTGGATTCACGATGGGAAGGTCATGTCAGATGAATCTAATAGATTTTTTTGACTGGGTGACCAACGTGGTAGACCAGGGAGGGGCTGTGGACATGGCCTACCTAGATTTTAGCAAGGCATTTGGTACAGTCCCACACAAAAGATTAATACACAAGTTAGCCAACCCTGGAGTGGGTTCCAAGGTGGTAGCCTGGATAAAAAAATTGGATAGACAACAGGACGCAAAGGGTAGTAGTAAACGGAGTCTACAGTGAAGAAAGGAGGGTTACTAGTGGGGTACCACAGGGTTCAGTACTGGGACCGATCCTTTTTAATGTCTTTATAAGTGACATTGCAGAGGAACTGGACAGGAAGGGAAAGGATGTCTCTTTGCAGATGACACAAAGATCTGCAACAGAGTTGATACATAAGATGGAGTGTAAAGGATAAGAAGGGACTTGGCAAGGTTGGAGGAATGGTCAAATGTATGGCAGTTCAGATTCAATGCAAAGAAGTGCAAGGTAATGCACCTGGGAAACAAAAACCCAGGGGAAGAGTACACAATGGGAGGTGAGATACTGACAACAGTAAAAATGGAAAGGGACCTAGGGGTAATTATATCAGATAACCTAAAGGTGGGCAAGCAATGGGAGAAGGCAGTAAGGAAGGTTGAGGGGGATACTGGGATGCATAGGGAGAAGCATCAATAGTAGAAAACAGGAAGTTGTTATCCCTCTGTACAGACAGTTGGTGAGATCCCATCTGGAGTACTATGTGCAGTTCTGGAGACCCCATCTCCGCAAAGACATAGACAGAGTGGAGGCTGTCCAGAGGAGAGCAACCAAAATGGTGCAGGGTCTGCATCAGAAGACATATGAAGAAAACTAAAGGAGCTTAATTGTATACCCCTGAGGAAAGAAGGGAGAGAGGGGACATGATAAAACTTTCAAGTACCTGAAAGGAATCAACAAAGTCCAGGAGGGTAGCATCTTTCAGAAAAAGAGGTGTGCAAGAACAAGGGGGCACAATTTGAAGATAGAGGGGTGACGGCTCAGAGGTAATGTGAGGAAGTATTTTTTCATGGAGAGGGTTGAGGAACAGCCTCCCTGAGGAGGTCGTGGAGTCAAGAACAGTGGGGGAATTCAAGAATGCATGGAACAGACATAAGGCAGTCCTAGAGGGGGGTAGGAGGAAGTAAGCTGTCGGTTAACTAGGATCTGCAGCTTGTCTGTTAGGTAGGAAAATGGGCAGACTAGGTGGGCCAAGTGGTCTTTATCTGCTGTCAAATTCTGTGTTTCTGTGTTTCTGTGAGTGCAAATGAGACTCATTTTGATCTGGGTGATTGTGGCAGGTCGCCTTCATGATATAAAGGTTTGCCTAAGGTGAAGCGTTTTGATGTGTGAACATGTGTGTGATGGCAACTTGTGCAGCTTGTGCAATTTCTGATATCTGCATGTGTCACTTTTTTGGAAAAAGAAAAACTTTTTACCTATACTTAACTAAGGTGAAGGGCCAGACACAGTTGTCCAAGGGCCTCCCTCACAGTAAGGGCCACTTTGGCACATTCCCTCCCATACTAGTAACACAGAGAAGGGGTGGGGGAGGTTGGATTGACAGGGGAGGGCTCAGTTGGACAATAACAATAGACTTGATATCACAAAAGAGGAGGAGCCAAAAGGAATAAAGAAAACAAATGACTGGGCAAAAGGAAAAAAAGGGAAGGTGTAAATTAGGGTTTTTTAAGAGAAAGCACAGGGGATGCGCTCCCTCTTTTGCTACTTTCAGTTTTTTGTTGAACTTCTATGACTGAGAGCAGCACCTCAGATTGGACAATTGATTAGCTTAAAAAAAACAATCAATAGATATAGATATAGATATATATATAGCGAGCAGGTTTTAAAATGAAAGGAGAAGTTTTTTTTTCAGTTATCCAGTTTCAGTTCAATGTAAGAAAGTACTCAGACCACATGGAGAATGTTGACTACAGGTCCTGCAGACAGGTAAGAGGTATAGGGAAAAACAGCGAGGTGGCCTACAGCATAAGCTTGAATTTTATATGCTGATGTAGTTTATTTTCTGGCCACAGCAAAAGGTTTTAAATCTTGCTGAACCTAGTTCTGCTCTTATCAGTGGGCAGAAACTGACTGACTTACTCCTACAACTGTGATATAAGGTTTAATGGGGTTTCCAAGAGCTCTATCCTTTTGGTATCCCAGATCACTAGTTGAAATAGGGCTTGAGAGAAGGTTTTAGTTCTAACTACTTCCATAAGGGGGTTTTATTTGAATTACCACCATATTTACTATTGAAGTTGGTTAAGGCATTTTCAAGTAAGAGGTACTGGGCCAAACAACAAGGTAGAGTACAGTGTGGATGGAATCAGATAGTAAGAGAGAGTCACTGTTGCTGCACCACCATGCAAGTTGGGTGGCTGAAGAAAAAAAAAAAAAGAAGGGAATGTTAATCCCTTCAGAAAAAAGCAGTTCTTAGTGAGCTGTTCGGTGAATAAGAAGGAGTTTGCAAGAGCAATGAAACGGGTATGGATACGTGGGGGGCAGCATTGTTTTGTGGTTATGGGAACCATCAGAAGGGCTCTGAGAAAAGAATTGGGGGAGGAGGAATGAAATGGGACAGAAAGGGACTTGCTGGGGAAAGGAGAAGTGGAGAGAGAAGGAGTGAGGTCACCGACAACTGAGCGAGCCCTGAGAAAAGGATTCGCCGAGCGACAGAACCGGCACTGAAAAAGTGTGAGAGCCAATACAAGGGCATCAGTTACAGGAGGGAGGTTGTTTGGAGCTGTGGGTGAAGGTGGTTATAAAGATGAGAACAATGGGAGAGAGGGCCAGATGGATCCTACCGTGAGGCACGGACGTGGGGTGGGAGCTGTAAAAAAAGAAAAAAAAAACAAAGCACCGGGCCAGAAGTAACAATTGAAGAAGGAGGCAGTGTTTGCAGAAGGACAGCCGGAGTGCAAGGGATGAGATGGGAGAAGCCTAGCAGGGCCCGAGCAGCCATGAATGAGGGCACCATGTGGTGGGGGAGTGATGCAGAGTTGTTGAAGGAGGACGTCAGGAAAACAGGGGATAGAGCTGGGAGAGGCCTAGCAGGGCCCGAGCAGCCATGAGGGAGGGAACCATGGGGTGAGGGGGCGATGCTCAGTGTTAAAGGAAGACATGTGGGGCACAGGGGACAGAGTCAGGGGAGGCCTAGCAAGGCCCAAGCAGCCATGAAGGAGAGCACCACGTGGTGGGGGGTGGTGGGCCTATGAGCAGCAGTGAGAGGCATAGCGGAGTCTTTGGGAGTGCACTGGGTTCAATTAAGAGCAAGGCTTATACATGAATGGAAAATCAGAGCAGAAGTACTTAATCAACTATGTTGTGGTACAAAAAAAAAATTGAGGATGATTACTAAGGACTAAATTACACAGGGAGGCATATATGCAGTGCCAGGCTCGGGCATTTAGTGAGAACCTGGGCCAGTTAAAAACTATGCGATACAAAGTAGTTGGGCAACAAAACAAAAAAAAGAGTTTCACTGAATGGGGGGGGGGCAGATGGCTGTTATTGAAGGGTGCCTATCTGAAGAAACCATCCCTTGGGCACATTAAGCAATGGATGCAAAATGAATTCAGAGCAGATGCATTATGATTTTAATAAATACAGTGGTTCTTATCCAAACCTTTGGATCAGAGGGGAAAGGGAGAATCCACATAGCAGGAGGGGTTTTGTGTTTTAGCAGCAACTTTGTTTTATTAGGACATGGCTCCCAAGAAAAACAGACCATCGAAGGAGGACACCTGCAGTACCACGCTATCCTGGATTTGGCGGCTAAAGCCAACAAAGTTTGGGAGATGGCGGAAGGTTTGGAGCCAAACAGACAGGGGGAGAATTGGAAGCCAGAGGGACGGGGAAAGTGAAAAGCAGGGAAAACGCCACCACCAAGGCTCTGGAGCCCGGAGCACCCCAGTGGACTCATTAGCCCTGACGGAGCGGGCCAGGCACTGGTGCCCACAGTGCTGGTCCCACAGCCAGGACCACTCCTGATTCCAGTTCCGGCACCTGTGCCAGCACCCAGTCTGCCTCCAGTTCTGCTACCCCTGCCATTACCAATTTCAGCATCACCCAGTGGCCGTGTACCAGCACTGGTACCAGCACACAGCTGGCCTCTGGCTCCTTTGCCTCCAACACTACCAATCCCTGTGGCACCTATCGGCCCAACACCCAGCATGCCAGAAGGGCCTATCCCAGGAGTAGTTCCAGTTCTGGAGCCAGGTGCAGAGGCAAGTAAACAAAGGGAAGGGGCACTATTAAAGAATACATAGAGCAAATGATTGTGTCCATAGGAACGGATGGTTTAGGACAGTTTGAGAAAGCCTTGAAGGACATCAAAAAAGGAAAAAGGAATCAAAAGGAGGAAGATTTGAAGGAAATGCCGGGTACGGGGGAGAGGGGACAAGGGAGATAGGGTCCCCTGGAATGATAGTAGGTGAGCATGTGCCACTAGCCACAAAGGAAAGAATTTGGAAAGGCAAATACTTTGACGTATTTGCATTAGTAAGCAGGGAGGCAGTCACGAAATATGACAAGAGAGAGAGAGAATAGGAAAAAAGGAATGGTGTTGTTAGGAAAAAAAGAAGAGGGCAAATTCACAGAAGGAAAAACTTGGGAGGGGTGGTTTATAGGCTTCTCCACTTACTTGGTGATAGCACTGGAGAAGAAGCCAGAGTTTGGGATACCATTAATTACCTACTCCCTGATTATTCACAGAGCAAAGGCAAAGGGAGGTTTTGGGTGGTTATATTATGATGAGTTTTTCAAGCAGAGGATGGCCACCTATGGGGATGTGATGTGGGATACAAAACAGCTGGATTTATGGACTGATTCTGTTATGGATCAATCCACACCAGCCTGGGAGGGTGGAAAAAAGTAAACATTGATTGAAAAATGTTCCTGGGCCTACAACAGGGCATTTTGCACATGGCCTCAGTGCAGATTTAGGCTCACATGCTCCAAGTGTGGAGGTTCACACCCAGCGTCTAAGTGCTGGACCAGCTGGAGCTATGGAGGGCAGAATGGAGGGAGCCCAGGATTTGTAGGTCACAACTTTTGACGTCGCCAGATTAGTGGTAGCGGTCAGACGTGGAATGTGGGTTACAGGGGAAGGGGATTTACAAGTAGGGGTGGACAAGGTTTTTAAAGAGGTGAGGAGAACGAACAATGCACATGATGGGGGTGAGGAGTGTCTATCAAGAACCCCCATAAGGGTGGAGGTTTTAGGACAATTAATTCAGGGCTATCCAGACAAGGAAGCACAGGACAGATTAATACAGGGTTTTAGGCATGGGCTCAGTTTACAGTTCCAGGGTCCCAGGGTAGCTAGGGAGGCTAAGAACTTAGGGTAAGTAAAACGAAAAGAGGATATATTAAGAAATAAAATTGTAAAAGGAAAAAATGGCAGGAAGGGTGGCTGGCCCCTTCTTTGGACCGCTACTGGAAAACTAAAGGGTTTCTCCTTTGGATTTAGTGCCAAAAATGCAACCAGGGGGTACAGAGTCATTCACCACTTGTCTTACCCTGAAGGGGAGTCAGTGAATGACTACATCTCAGAAGAAGATAGCAGGGTGCACTATGCAACCCTGGAGGAAGCTGTACAGCTCATCAGAGCAACCCCAGAGGCCTGGATGACAAAGATGGACATCGAGTCCACTTTCCATTTATTGCCAGTCAGGCCGGCAGATTAGAATTTGCTGGGCTTTAAGATAGATGACCAATGCTACTATGATAAGGCCATGTCTATGGGGTGTTGAACAGCAGTGCCACATTTGAGCTATTTAGCACCTGTTTACAATGGGCTTTTCAACACATCACGGTCCACACGTCCCTTATACATTACTTAGATGACTTTTTACTGATTGGAAATGGGTGTCAAGAGACACAGGACGTGTTGACAGAATTCCAGAATTTATGCCACAGCATAGGGGTACATTTAGCACAAAATAAAACCCAAGGGCCCAGCAGGGTCATTGAATTTTTGGGCATCGAAATAGATGCAGAACGGGAAATGTTCCATTTGTCTGAGAAAAAAGTGCAGATGTTGAGAGACCTTTTAAGGGATAGAAAGGGGAAAATGAGAGTACAGCTGAGACAGGTACAGCAGCTCATAGGTTACCTTAATTTTGCCTGCCAGGCAATAGGACCAGGCAGGGTTTTTACCAGAAGGCTGGCACTGGCTACCCAGGGGGCATCACGTACTCATCATTGGGTGGATATAGACAAAGAGACACAGGCAGATTTAGATATCTGGGGAGCCTTCCTTAATGATTTCAATGGTATATCAATATGGCAAAAAGAATGGTTGTAAAACACAGATTTGGAATTATACACAGATGCGGCAGGGGGGTTGGGAATGGGTGGCTACCTTAGGGGGAAGTGGTTTTCAGAAGCATAGCCGGAAGAATGGGAACAAAAGGCTTGATGAAGAATATCACCTTACTGGAAATAATGCCAATCTGGGTGAGCACATTGATTTGGGGGGAAGAACTCAGGAACCAAAGGGTGACATTTTGGTGTCACAACAGAGGGGTGGTAGATGCATTTAACAATAGAAAGGAGTGAGGTTTTTGGGTGAGGACCCTAAAGGGTTTTCATCACACTATGTCAAGAGTGGAGAAGCATCACAAGTGGCAGCCATAGGAGGCACAGAGGGGCAAATACAAGAAAAGGGCAGATGGAAATCAGATTGCTACAAAAAATACATACGATCGTTGTGTGATAATCCACTTTAACTGTCTCCCTTCATTTTCTTGCAGGTGGGAAAAGGGGAGGGAAGGGAAAAGGGAGAAAGAAGAGTACTAAAAAAAAAAAAGAGGAAGCACCTCATGTTGCTATTTTCGTGGCACGGGTTCATAATATCGCAAGACATTATGCCACATGGCAAAATCATGCTGCCAATACAGTGTAATTTCTGCCATGAGGCATAAGTCTTTTTTTTTTGTGGGGGGCTCTGCACCCCACCCCTCCATTATGGGGGGCTGCACCCCGAACCCCCCAATAAAGATTCTCAACTCCAGGTGGGTTTATCTCAGGGAGCACGCAAAGTCCAAAAAAAATAAAATGTTCTTGGACTAGAAATCAAAACTGGTCCCAGACGCAGCACCTGGGTTCCTGCTGCAATGGCTCAGTCCAGTGAGCCACAGCAGCTGCTCAGCGGAACCCACTCCCAGCAGAGGTCTTATCCTCTGCCTGGGAGAGTGAGAACGGAGCAATACCACATACAGCAGTATACATGGTATTGCACCTTTTGCTCACAGGTACAGCACTGTACCAGTTTAGCCATAATGCCGTATGCTATTAAGTGTGTGACATTATGACCCAGTAGGTATTTTTGTTCATTCAGGGCCTGGATGCCACAGAACAGAGGTATGGATCTACGGGCATTTCTACATTTATTGGGCTGAGAGAAGTGCATCACAGAAAGCAGGGGGAAGGCAACTTTACCAGGATCACAGGCACTGCAGGTTATCCTGGACAGGGATCAGGGGCATGAAATGGACCAAACTGTTACCGATCCTGAGGGAAAAACATCAGAGGAGACCAGCCCTGGATTTGTTAATCATTCATTTTGGGGGGGAATGACATAGGGTCCAGGCAATGGCTAGACACTTATTTGCAACTAAAGAGAGACATGGAGGTGATAAAACAATGGTGGCCATAGCTGACTATTGCTTGGTCAGATGTGATACCAAGGAGGGTATATCTAGGAGAAATGAAACATGTGGCCATTGGCAGGGCATGACGCAAGATGAACAGGATGGTGGGGGCACTGGTCAGAGCGATGGGCAGGAAGGTGATTTGATGAGGTATAGAGCAAGGTATTGATGCTTTTTATAGGTCAGATGGGGTTCACCTTTCTGAACTGGGAATGGCCATGTTTATTATAGAAATGATGGGGGCTATCGAGGAATGGCACAGACAGGTAAACAATCTGTAAAGGGGGGAAGGCCTGACTTCCAACACAAGCTGGGGTCCAGCTATGGGAAAAATTGTGGGGATGGCTAAAGGGGGAGGGAGAAGAAGAAATCAAGAAGAACAAAGAACAACAGATGCAGGAAAAGGAGAAAAGCGGTCTTGGTTTACACTGTTACCTCCAGAAAACAGAGAAGAAGTGAACTCCCCAGGTCTACACTTGGGGATAAAGAAGAAGGAACATAAAAAGACAAATGTAAAGAATAATGTGGGGCATGAAAGAAAACTGTATGTAAAGATGAATAAGAAAGCAATAGTAAAATGAACAAGAAATGAAAATGTTTCAAGAAAGTCCAATGTAACCAATAAATTAATTGCCTATCTGAGCACCCACTAAATTTAAATTGTGTGAGCATTACTTGGAAGGGGAAATCTGCGACAATGTAGCTTTAACACTAAGAATGACAGGGGCTTTCTGTGTCATGATATTTGAGTCACTGTGGTGGCAGCTTGTCCTTTAGCTAGAAGAGCAGATATCAAAGAGCAGCTGCCTTTTTAGCCCTTCAGTATCACACCTTGATCAGTTAGTACTATACAGTTACTGATTACAGGTGCCCTGCACCCTACTCAGGGGCTAAGCACACCACCTCAGTGATGTGCCTGGCTCCTTGCCATTTACATTTACATTCACATGCTCACTCCCTGGTTTTCTCTTTTGCAGAGAAGCTATGAAAGAATTATAATGACACACAAAAATGTTTCCTTTTCATTGTCTGTCTTGTTCTCATCCTTGCTTGATTGACAAACTGGTGTTGTAAGACAGAGAGGTCAAGTGAGTTGAAGGTTTACCTAAAAGATGATTGTCAAAGCAGTTTGGTAATGCAGATGCAAACTTCCTATGAGAAGTATAGCATAACAAAAATGTCACACAAGTTGATTTTATATCATGTTCAGTGATCTGTTTTTTTATAATATTGAACTTATACTGGGTGACAAATTCCATAAGTTCATAGAACCAGTAGGTAGTACGATCAAGCGGCCAAAGTGCAGGTTTGAGACCAGGAAACCCAGGTTGAAATCCTATCACAGCCTCTTACTCACTATCTGGCCTTATGTCAGTCACATAATCATTCAGTGCTTTAGTCCACCTAACTGTGACAAAGGGTAAAAGCAGGACTCCTAAGAAAATTATGTGCTGTCTTTGGTGAATAAATTGTAAAACAAAATTGCAAAAGAGTTACTTTAACTTAAGTGTACCTGTAATTTTCTCCACTATTGCCTTAGCTGAAACTCCTGATTTTTTAAA
This sequence comes from Neoceratodus forsteri, assembly GCA_016271365.2. Lineage (NCBI taxonomy): Eukaryota > Metazoa > Chordata > Ceratodontiformes > Ceratodontidae > Neoceratodus > Neoceratodus forsteri. The sequence goes on from CM057456.1 coordinate 1,374,340,133, forward strand.
AACAAAGTTTGACTATAAACAATATTTCTTCTCATCCCTGAATCAGTTCTGAGAATGGTTTAAATCATGGAGATTTCAAGGATTCTATCAGAATTCCCCACATGTAGAAAAATGTTTCTGGGTGAAAAACTCAAAACACTGATATTACCCCTCTAGCTAGAGATGGAGGGACATTGACAGTCATTAAACATTGTGACCCCATTTCTTGTAAGAAATAGTGCGATTTTTCAGGATATCAAAGGAATACAAATTGCAATGCAGCAGAAATATAGTAAAGCAAAAAAAACCAAAAACAAAAAAAGCTTTATTTAACAGACAAATAGAGCACCAAACAGTAGAATGTTCTTTAATGTATTCAGGCAGGAAAAAACAAACAAAGCTATGCACATCATTTCCAGGTACGTGCTGGGAGACAGGGTGTATGGGAGACACATACAATAACAACTAATAATGAGTTTAAACAGAATTTACAATAAACTAAACCTTGTAATGACCTATTGCTCAAATAATGTTGTGTACTTTGAACTGAATTTATAACCTAGGGCTAGGGTGGTTTTGGAAAATTAAGCTGAAGTTTCTGGCCAGAGCTACTTATCAAATCAGCCCTTATTAGACCTACTCTTACTAAAGGAACTGTGAATAACCTCTGGGTGTCACTACTGAGATATAGACTGTGATGCTTCTGAGGTTCTTGAAAGGATATATGCAGTTTGGGCTATACTATGAATGAATGCAATGTGACAGCAAGGGGGGGCATGCAGTGATAGCAATAAGACAGTATGCTGTACACAGACACAGCTGAGAACAGCTGGCAGTCGACAGAAAACCTAAATTAGGGAGTGGTGGGAATGAAAAATTGTCAGGATCAAAATTTTCAGAGACTGTTGACAACTGGGGTCAAATAAAAGAAAAAGAAAGTGAAAACTATAGGTAGGGGGAGTGTTCAGAATCCCAGAGAAGATAGAGATAAATAAAATCAAGATGGGCAAGAAGGCCTAAAGAGCTGAAAAAGAGACAGATGTGTCAAGAAACAGAAAAGATTGACATTAAAGGAGTGAACAGAGCATGCCTGTGGTATTATAGGGGCTAAATATTTAAAAATCTCAAAGTACTAAAACAAAATCAAATATTTACTTCCATGTATTCTGTAGGAGAGAGCAAAAAATCCAATGTTAAGTATAGGCAAAACGTTTTTACTTTTTCAAAAAAGTGACACGTAGATATCAGAAATTGCACACTATGCCATCACAAACATGTTCACACATCAAGACCTTGCCTCCTAGATAACACATATTAAGTTTTAGCTCATGTTGTCAAGGAGAGCCAAATATATTATTGTGTAAAATTTGAGGTTTAACAGTAAACAGGTTACTCAACTCTAACTATAGGGGTGCTAGTGTGCCCCTAGAATATGCAATAAGAGAACCCTTTCTGGGATGGATAGACTTATGATGGGGTGCTGGTTCCTACAAAGGAGTGAACTATCATATGCCAACCATTGGTGCCTCAGACATAGCTTGTACAAGGCAAAAATAAAACATTGCCTCTTCCTTAGCAGCAAAGGCAAAGTCCACTTTAAGAAATGTAGCTCCAGCCAGTTATGCTCTGAGTGCAAATGAGACTCATTTTGATCTGGGTGATTGTGTCAGGTCTCATTCTTGATATTGTAGCTTTAACACTCAGAATGACAGGGGCTTTCTAAGGCACAATATTTGAGCCACTGTGGTGGAAGCTTGTCCTCTAGCTAGAAGGGCAGATATCAAAGAGCAGCTGCCTTTTCAGCCCCATAGTACCACACCTTGATCAGGTATTAATATATAGGTACAGTACTGGTTGCAGGTGCCCTGTACCCTACTCGGGAACTTAGCATACCAGCTCTGTGGTGTGCCTGGCTCCTTGGCATTCACAGGAAAGAAAAATAGCCAAGTCTGCTCACATGTTCACTCCCTGGTTTTCTCTTTTGGAGAGAAGCTATGAAAGAATTATAATGAGCCTGAAAAATGTTTCCTTTTCATTGTCTGTCTTGTTCTCATCATTGCTTGACTGACAGACTGGTGTTGTAAGACAGAGATGTCAAGTGAGTTTAAGGTTTCCTTAAAAGATGATTGTCAAAGCAGTTTGGTATGCAGTTGCAAACTTCATATGAGAAGCATAGCCTAACAAAAAGGTCACACAAGTTGATTTTAAATTGTGTTCAGTGATCTATTTTTTGTAATATTGAACTTAAACTGTATGACTGATTCCATAAGTTCATACAACCAGAAGGTAGTATGCTCAAGGGGCCAAAGTGCAGGTTTGAGACCAGAAGACCCAGGTTGAAATCCCGTTACAGTCTCTTAGTCACTCTGTGACCTTATGTCAGTCGTATAATCATTTAGTTCTTTAGTCCACCCAACAGTGACAATGGGTAAAAGCAGGACTCCAAAGAAAATGTTGTGCTGTCTTTGGTAAATAAATTGTAAAACAAAAATGCAAAAGAATTACTTTAACTTAGATGTAACTACAACTTTTTCCACCACTGACTTAGATGAAACTCCAGCTTTTGCAAAAACAAAGTTAGACTATAAACAACATTTTTTCTCAGTCCTAAATCGATTCTCAGAGAATGGTTTGAATCATGGAGATTTCAAGGATTCTATCAGAATTCTCCACAAGTAGAGAAATGTTTCTGGGTGAAAAATTCAAAACACTGATATTGTCCCTCCAGCTAGTGACAGAGGATCACTGACAGTCATTAGACATTGTGACCAAATGTCTTGTAAGAAATGGTGTGATGTTCAGAATATCAAAAGGAATATAAATTGCAATGCAGCAGACATATAGTACAGCAAAAATAAATGTTATTATAACAGACAAAGAGAGCACAAAACAGCAGAATGTTCTTTAATGTATTCAGGCAGGAAAAAACAAACTAAGCTAATCACGTGTCATTTCCAGGTACTGTATGTGCTGGAGACAGGGTGTATGGGAGACAAATTCAACAATAACTAAGTTTAAACAGAATTTGCAATAAACTACACCTTTTAATGACTTAATGATTAAATAAGGTTGTGTACTTTGAACCGAATTTATAACCTAAAGTTAGGGTGGTCTTGGAAAATTAAGTTGAAGTTTCTGGCTAGAGTTAGTTATCAACCCAGCCCTTATTAGATCAACCCTCTATAAAGGAACTGTGCAAAATCTCTGGGTGTCACTATTGAGAATGTAGACTTTGATGCTTCTGAGGTTCTGGTGAGGACATAAGCAATTTTGGCTGTACTGTGAATGAATACAATTTGTAACATGGGAAAAATGTGGGGACTCCAGGGAAGGACAGTGATAGGTGAAACTGGGTCTGATGGGGCAAGAGCAACACGGCATTATGGCATGATGATACCGTATTGCCTTAGAACGCTTAGACCAATAATCCCCTGTTGAGAGCGGGAATGTGCATCAAGAAGTGAATGAGAACTGAAGAAGTGAAATTTTGTCGAGAGTTTGACCAGTAGGTAACGGTAGGAACACAGATCGGGCACCGAAAAGGCAAAATGTACTCGATCTGTGGAAAGCGCCACCTATTGGTTGGAAAACCAGTGAAGTGGTCAGGGAAAAATGCCATCTGGTATCGTCCATAGAGGAGTGCAGCACTGGAAATCATGGACACCACATAAGATATGTATTACAGGCACAGAAGAACTGCTGTATATCAAGGTAGGAAAGCCAGTGATATGATAGTGGGGACATGATACTAGGAACGCAAACCTAGTAGGGTAGCAAAGAGACAAATGCAAAAATGGTAATGAAATTTAAGAAGTGCCACCTATTTGGTCAGAACAGTGATGGCCGTGCGACAGACTCCGCTCAGACAACTGCTGTAAACTAATTGAGAAACTAAGCGATGCAGCATAAAGAATCTCCCCAGAAGTCACCACGGCAAAAATATCACCTGTAAATGGATGGGCAGCAACATAGCAGCCAATAAGAAGGGCAAAATTTCTAGCTGCAATGATTGTGTAGTTAAGGTGTTAGAATCTAAATGAAAGTTGTAAGTCTGGACAAATCAGTACACACCACAGTACTGCATGTTGGCTATACAACGTGCATGCACATAGCTGTAGTTAGACAGACCTTACAAAGTAAGGTAAAGCAACAAACTGAAAGGCAAGTAATTAGTTGAGCCGATGTGTCGCTAGCACAAAATAAATCAGCATGTAACCAATATTGCCTTGCACTTTCCATGTTACAAGTGCATTAATCCACAATAAAAGTGGCATCTAATGGGGAGTTAATGCATGGTTGGTCATTGTAGGCACCTGGTCTGTGGCCTTGAGCCCCAACGGCCCCAACCATGCATTAACTCCCCATTAGATGCCACCTTCATCGTGGATTAATGCTTACGTAACAGCAAGGGAAGGGGGGAGCAAGGAGTTATAGCAAGAAGACAGTATGCTGTACATAGACACAGCTGAAACAGCTGGCAGTTGACAGAACACATATTAGGGATTGGTGGGAATGCACAACTGTCAAGATCAAAATTATCAGAGACTTGAAAACTGGAGTCAAATAAAGGGCAAAGAAAGGGGAAACTGTAGGTAGGGGGAGTGTTCAGAATCTCAGAGAAGACAGAGACAATTAAAATCAAGATGGGCAAGAAGGCCCAAAGAGCTGAACAAGAGACAGATGTGTCAAGAAATAGAAAAGAGTGACATTGAAGGAATGAACCAAGCATGCATGTGGTATTATAGGTGCTAAATATTTAAAAATCTCAAAGTACTAAAACAAAATCAAATGTTTAGTTTTTTAACTATGCAGAAGCAGGCAGGATACACTGCAAAACAACTCATACATTTAATTCAGTTTTGAATACCCTTCCATTGTTTATGTTTCTTTCAGCCCTATATAGGCTATGTTAAATTTACCTCTGTAGACATTTTAATTTCTTGTAGCATCAGAAAGTTAATGGCACTGCTCCAGAATGTGGAGGTGCCTTGCTTCTATATACAATCCTTACTCAAGAAAACAAACTCTGGCCAGAGCTGATAGGGCTGCAGCCTAGGAATTCATGGTAAAATACTGAATATTTGTTTTTTTAAAATTTTTACACCAAATTTTCAACATAGCCTTGTTGGGACCCTGTCTCATGAAGAAGGACAGAAAAAATGTTCAACTCCTGACCTAAAAGTGATTTTACACAGGGACCGCAAAATCAGCTTTCAGGGTGTAAAAACACATTTTGGGCAGGAGTTGAAAAATGATAGCTGTCACATTCATTAGGTGCTGTAAAAAAATGGCAATGCTGAAGATATAGGGCAAAAATATTGACTATTACCTAAGTTATGAGCCTGAATTTGCAAAATTCAACATAGCCTCATAACTTTGTTTTTTTTTTCTAAATATGTTTGCACCAAATTTAAAACATAACCTTCTTATGATCCTGCCTCATGAATAAGGTCAGAGAAAATGTTCAACTCCTGTCTGAAAGGTAATTTCAAGCAGGTCCAGGTGAGGTGCTGCAATCGTGAAAAACAGGGTGGTGCAGCTATAGAAGGGTTGCAAGCCCAATAGCACAAACACCACTGAAGAAACAGTTGCACTCTTCCTGACAGGTAAATAATATGCAACCATTTTATGTAACAAAAAAATCAGGACAGGAGGTCCACAGAACATGCTGCTAAGCTGCCCCAATGCTTTGACTCACAATGAATCTCCTTCAGGGGTGGAACTTACTGGGTGCAATTACTACATTTATAAGTGAATCAATTAAACAAACCAGTGTGAACTAAATACAAGAAATCAGTGCATGTAAACAATGAATGGAAATCCTCATCAGTAAATCCCCACTATGTACACAAGATGGAGTTGCAGATAAACATTCCTATGTACAAATTGGCAAACACATTTCAAAGGCTCCTACAGTATGTTTAATTGCTAGGGCTGCTATCAGTGCTCCTCAGAATTCATACTTGTAAGCATGGTATAAACATCATAAGAACAAAAAAAATATTTGAAAATGGCCAGCAGCAGGAGACCTATCAGTCAGTTGGGTCTGCTCATACTAAGAGTTGTTTCCGACTTTCAGTTTACATCTGTGATCCCCTCGGAAAAAAAATATATCACTATAATTGAAACTAGAAGGCACAAATGAGCCTGGCAGTTAGCATGAAAACAAAAATATGTATGTATGTAAATGTCAAAATGGGGTTTTAAGTAAAGATCCAGTGTGACAGTGCTAAGCAGATGAAGCAAAATAAAAGCAAAATGCGCAGTTCATCTAAGCAGAGTCTGTGTGGGGAAAGTAACAGCCCAAACCTTCCAGTATCATGGCAACAAAATAGTGTTTGTCATGGCAACAATTACAGGACCTCCTTGCAAATAAGCAAATTCATAGAGAATAAGTCCTCCATGAAGGTTTGAACTTAAGACCTGGGAGAGAATGAGAAAAGAACACACTATACAGCACCTGAACGGACACCAGAAGCCCTGCGGAGCACCAGAATAGGCCGCGGGACTCCTCCATGCCACACTACACAATACCTGAAACAGGTGCCAGAAGCCCCACAGAGCACCTGAATAGGCCGCAAGACTCCCCTCGCCCACATTACATTACATAGAACCTGAAACGGATGCCAGAAGCCCTGTGGAGCACTTGAATAGGCCACAGCACTCCCCCCACCCACATTACACTACACTACACAGCACCTGAAACAGATGCCAGAAGCCCTGCAGAGCACTGGAATAGTCCATGGGACTCCTCCTGCCCATACTACACTACATAGCACCTGAAACAGATGCCAGAAGCCCTGCAGAGCGCCTGAATAGGCCGCAGGACTCCCCCTGCCCACACTACACACACAGTGCCTGAAACAGACCCCAGAAGCCCCACGGCATGCCTGCATAGGTAATACGCCCCCCCGGACTGCATCTCAGAGGGATGTTTTTCTTAATTTACTATTCCCACACTGCTACTGATTGAATGTGGCTGCTTCAGTTCACCTGCCTTGATTCATATGGAGTTCTGCTGGAGCTTTAAGACATTTAATTGCTGGACTACATTGCACGTTGTTTCACTGTTCCTGGCTCTGTCTTTCAGTTAGGTGCCGCTTAATGGGGACTGTAGTAACCAGTGTTCTACTCTACATTCTGGGGGTTATTTAGCTTTACTGTTCTCTGCTTGTGTAGCTATTAGCCAGTGCGTTGTATCACATTTCTGCTGCTTGCCTTTCTTGTACTGTGAAAGTCATAATTTGCTGCTTACCTGTTTCTGGAAAGCAGTGGGGGTGGGGGGTATCCAGGTCTCTTCCTGTGTGTTCTACAGCTCTTTCAGGCTCCATTGTTCCCCTGTTTCACCCACAAAGCTGCACATTCACAGTGAAGAGTGGTCCTCTGCCCTCTGCATACTAATCACTTTTCTTTGTTTCCCCCCTCTCATCTTAGGCCATGGGACTCCCCCCGCCCACGTTACATTACACAGTGACTGAAATGGATGCCAGAAGCCCTGTGGATCACCTGAATAGGTAGTGCATCTCCTCCCCCTGGACTGCATCTCTGTTAGCCCATCAACACTGAGCATCGAGTGCCCTGCCCACCCCAGCTACCATCCCACCTAGGGGTGTCACATAATTTAAGGATCTCCGCTGGTCACAAGACTTCCTGCTTAGCTTATGTTTTTTTTTTTTCAAGTGGCTAGTTTTCCATTAGCAGGTTATACAGACCTGCCACTAGATGGATTCTTGGTCTTCTACATAAATCACTGTATTCATTCATGGGCAATATGGCCTGCATTATCATTCTACTTCTTTCCCGGTTCTGCTACAAGGGGACTTGAGTCTGAAGGGTGGATGGCCACTAACTAAGCTGCTCCTGCTCTCCTTGTTCCCCTTTCTGCTGTATTTTCTCATCTAGGTTTTAAGTGAGTACCTAGGTGGGCAAATTTCTTGCCTAGAAAATATTGCACTAATACAAATCACAAGACCACTCAATCTGGGACCATGGCTCTCCTTATTGTGTTTTATTGCTCCTAAGGTGCAGAGTTGTCAGCAATACAGTGCAATTAAGTACCTCAATGCAATTCAGTTCTCCAATGTACCTTATCAATACCTAATGTTATAACAGTCTACCTGCAGACACTATGTCATTCTCCTCTCCTTTTAGCCTATTCCCCGGTTAGCCTACACCCCTTGCTACTGTCCTCACCTATGTCTACCCAAGCACTTACATTGATCACAATCAACTGTCATTACAGTGGTGCGCTCTTGCGCAGCACGATATGGTTGCCAGAAGAAATAAAAAGCAGTCGCCAATCTTATAAGTTCCTTAAAGAAAGTTATACTTCTGCTTCTTCTCTGCTCAGGAAATGTGAGCTCAACCCTGCCCCCCACAACTTACCTCGCCTATCGATTTTGCTGAGGCAACAGGTCTCAAAATGATGATGGTCAACATTTTAAGCCTGTCTAAAAACTTGTACAGCTGCAAGCCTGGGCTGCACACGTTAACCCAGACCTTATCATAATTACTGAGTCGTGGTTAAAAAAGATGAACACTGATCAACAAATATCACTGCAGGGCTACAATTTATTTAGAGCAGATAGAGAGTCTAGAGGCGGGAGTGTGGTTATCTATGCCAAATCTAAGTACTTGGTCACCAATATTAGTTGCAACTCTCTAGCCAAGGAAATTGAGTTAGTTTTGCTGAGCCTTCATCTTCCCTCCTCGGAATGTATCACTATCCTAGGTGGCTATAGACCCCCGTCTGGTGGTGATGAAGTCCTTAATCTTTTGAAATCCATGTTCATAGATGCAAAAACTGAAACAATATTTCTAGGAGATCTAAATATGGACTGGCTGTAACCTAAATCACACGGCCTCAAATCCCTTTGTGACGAGCTAGGTCTTGGGCAATTAGTCAGTGAACCTACTAGGAACAACACTCTAAATACGCAACAGTTCCATTCTAGATGTGGTACTAACCACCCATCCACACAAAATATCTAATTTGGCAGTGTTTCACAACGACATGAGCGATCATGGAATTGTTGCTTGCATAAGATCTCAAATTAAGGCCCGTCCGCAACCCATCTTTATAACAAAAAGATCCTTTCGCAAATTCAGTGCAGTAAACTTCCTATCTGACCTGAGCATGATCAGATGGCAAGATATTTACCTAGCCAAAGATGTCAACAAGGCAGCTTGCATCCTTAATGACAAACTCACTACAATAATAAATAAGCATGCCCCTTTAATCAAAGTAAGGGTACGGAACAATTCCAATCCCTGGTTCACCTCGGATCTCAAGGCAGCCCTTATAGCTCGAGATAAGCTCTGGGCTAAAGCTAGACATTCCAAAGAATCTTCGGATTGGCAGGCCTTTAGAACAGCCAGGAATAACTGTGTGAAAAACTTCGCCTGCTAAAGCTAACTATTATATTTCTACTCTCGAACAAGCTAAAGGTAACCCTCATAAAATATGGAAGACTATCAAAGCTATAGAAGGACGGCCCATGGCCCCCTCTGTCCCAACAAAGATAGTTGCAAGTGGCAAGATTGTGGAAAACAAGTCCCTAATCCTGGAGGAACTTAACTCCCACTTTGCCACAGCTGGATTAGCTTTTGACCCGTCACCTTATGCTGGTGCTGCGGTGAGCCAGCATACCCCTTCCGCCACATCTAGTCCTGCACCCAGCCCCTTACAACTGCGTGAGATAACTTATAAAGAAGTAGAAGATTCTCTTCTGAACTTAGACACCAAAAAAAGCACAGGGGATGATGGCTTGGAACCCTTTTTCCTAAGGTCAGGCTACGCCCATCTCAGTGCCCCAATTCTCCACATCTTCAATCTTTCTATTACATCTGCTACTGTGCTGTCCTGCTGGAAATCAGCACATATCCTCCCTCTATTTAAATCTGGTGACCCATGCGATGTAAACAACTATAGGCCTATCTCCATATTGCCTATCCTTTCTAAAGTTCTCGAAAAACTGATCCATATTCAGTTAAAATCTCACTTGGAAACCTTCTCTCTCATTAACCCAGCTCAATCTGGCTTCCGGGCTAATCATAGCACAATCACTGCACTAGCAAAAGTAACCAATGGTGCAGTCTTTTTGGACCTCAGCAAAGCTTTTGATACTGTTGATCACAAACTATTAGTCAATTGCCTTGCAAAGTTGGGTGCCACATACCATACCACCCAGTGGTTCTCTAGCTACCTAACTGGAAGATTCCAAAAAGTAAAGGCGGAAGGCTTTTTTTCTGCTGCCTTGCCAGTTGCAAGAGGAGTCCCCCAAGGATCCATCTTAGGCCCTATCTTGTTTACTCTGTACATTAATGACTTAGATGCTAACATATCTCGTCCAATCTGTACTTTTGCAGATGATACTGTGTTGTATACTTCTGTCTCATCGTTATCTGAAGTCAAGGGAGTGCTTCAAGCGGACTTCCGACTCACTTGAGCATAATCTAATAAAGGCAAAGCTTCTGCTCAATGCTAAGAAGACTAAAGTGATGATATTCTCCGCAGTGTTGTCTCAGGCCCCCAATACCCTTACCCAAGACTTCATTGTCACCACTAACGAGCCTCTGGAAGTTGTAACCAAATTTAAATATCTAGGTATCTGGATCGACAATAAATTATCTTTCAGTGACCACGTTGAAGATGTCTCTAGAAGGTTAAAAGCAAGGTTAGGTTTCTTCTACAGAAATAGGCCCTTTTCACCTTGAAACTCGAAACAAGCTTGTACAGGCCACTTTTCTCCCCTGCTCAACTATGGCAATGTAATCTATTCCTCCACCACTCTTGCAAATCTAAGTAAACTGGACATCCTTATCACCGCGGTTACGGTTCATTACCAACTCCCTTACTGTTGCACCACTGTGACTTATATGCAGCTGTTGGTTGGACATCCCTTACTACTAGACGCCTGCTCCATGCTGGGCTATGGACTCTTAAACTGCTCCTGCAGAAATTGCCAAACTATCTCTCTTCCCTTATTAGTATCTCACATAGTGCATACTCATTAAGAACATCTGACTTTATTATGCTTGGACATACCAAGGACGCTGACTTCCTTTGGTAAACGTATATTGCATATGCCCTTCTCCCTCCATTTGGAACCAATTATAAACCATACTGAAACTAACTAGCACAGTTTCAATAAACTTCTACAAATCGCTAAGTTCAGCCAAAATAAAAGACACCTGTAACTGTCATTAAGCCTCTTCCTTCCCCATGTGTGCCATATTTATCCACTGGTAAGGTATAATTGATTTGTCATATTAACTGCTTTCCCTTCCCCTTATACTCCTGGCTTTATCTTTGCTTACGCTCCACTGCTACTCTATCAAATCACTCCTCCCCCCCTTATCAGTTGTAGACTGTTGTTTGTTCTAGCTGCCAAAATACTGTATATGTATTGCACACACCAGTCATCATGTTTCATTTATCAGTATGCAACCTGTAAGTCGCTTCCCTGTCTCATATCAGTGTTTACCACTTGCGGTCACCCTATGTGGTACCCTTGTATGTATATCCAGCCTGTATCATGTAACGTGCATTTCATGTATATACTGTTATTACCTATCTGTGTTTGTACTTTAAGTGTTTATGTCACAGGACCTCCTTGTGAATGAGCATGCTCAATGGAGTTTTCCTGCAATAAACTTGAACTTGAACTTATTTTTAAGCCACTACATTTCCATTTGCAGGTTATACGGTTCCTGCACTAGAGGGCGGTATTGTGGGCTCCTGCTCTTATCAGTTACTCCTCTCTGTTCAGCCTCTCTGTCTTATCATAACTCTCTCTCACTTCCTCCCGTCACTCCTCTCTCACACTCCCACTTCCACTCCCATGTCCTCACCTCTGATGCCATTTCATTTTTAGCCACTAGGAGTCACTATTTCCAACCCTGCTTTCCTGCCTTCTACCCCCTTTTCTTACTCCCTCACTCCCACTGCCTCACTCTTTTACCCTGCCCTGTTGCTTTCTCTCCCTCTTGGATTTGAGCCATAGACCATTTGCACCGCAGTCAGTGACCTTTCCACTGTACCATCTGGTTAGACCTACTTCTGCCATCTCTTTTGTTCTCCTTGTTTTTGATACCCCATAGCTATCATGGTGTCTTGTTCTCCTTTCTACCACACTGTCCCCCTCTACCCCTTTTTCATTCTTCTCCTCCTTTCATTAATGCCCCTTCATCTTCCAAGCAACCTCTCTGGTCAATCTCCCCTCCCTCTTCCTCTCTCTCCTAACTCTTCTCACCCCTCTATCATCATTCTGTACTTGTTGCCCCTTTCACCCCTACCTCACTGTCTCTCACCCACTCTGGTCCACTCCTGGCCACTCCACCCCTACCGTCACACCCTCCACCCCTCACTTCTGCTTCTGCCCACCCATACCCACCCTCCTTGCTTTCCCTGTACTTCACTCCCTTCCCATCCCTGTCACTACTCTGGTAACCCTCACCTCTTGCACCCCCCCTTCCCACCATTTGCAATACCTAATGGCACTAAGAGTCCTTGCTCTTCTTCTCATGCTATCCGGCAATGTTCACCCTAATCCTGGGCCCCCACTATTACCCCCCACACACCCAGTGTCCCACTCACTCCGCTTTGCTTCCATGAACATATGTAGTCTGTTAAAAAACTCCCTGACCTACAGGTTTGGAATGTTCTACATCAACCAAATATCTTGGCCATTATTGAAACCTGGCTGACCAAGGACACCCTGATGCGGCTGCTGCCATCCCAGGGTATACACTTTTCAGAGAGGATGGGATCTCTAAGCGTGGTGGGGGTTGCTCCATATACCTCTGCAATTCAATCCAAGGGCATGCCTCCCCCCAGCTCAGCCATGGCGTCCAAGCTATTTCCCTCAAACTTACTCCTGACTCCTCTAGAGCCCCTTTATATCTAACTGCATCCTACATTCCTCCCAGGCACCAACACCTCACCTTCCAATCTCTCCTTGATCACTTTTCCTCCTTGCCCACCAAGATGGAGCAAGTTTTACTTGGTGATCTAAATATCAACTGGTTTGCCACCTCTGCCTCCAAGGCTAGGGATACCACTGCTGCCCTAGACCTTACTCAACTCATCACTCTGCCCACCAGATCAAATCTGATCATTGGTGCCTCTAACTTACTTGACCTTGTTCTATCCAACAAACCCCACAAGATCTCCAGCCTCGATGTGCTCCCTGATGTGCTCAGTGATCACTCCACTATCACTTTCTCCTGGTTGTGCATGAGGTCTAAACAGCTGCCCAAACTATCCACTCAGCATCTCTTAGGCCATGGTAAACTAGCCCAACTAAACGAGCATCTTGCTGTTTGGGATTGGTCTCCCATTGATCATGCCCTTGACATTGACTCTGGTCTTCTCTATTTCAAGCAGGTATTCCATAAGGCCTGCAACACCTTTGGTCCCCTTACCAAAGTTGTCACCAAGGACCGTGGATTTCCCTGGGTCACTCCATCTCTGCTTGGTCTCATGCATCACAGAGACACCATCTGGCACAGGGCTGTTGAATCTGGTAAAGCCACAGACAGACAAGCTTTCTGTACCATTAGAAATAGATGTACCTGAGCTATCCGAAAAGCCAAGGTCAGACATTAAAGGTCCACCCTTGCCTCCTCTTGGGGCTCATCCCATAATTTCTGGAACAACATCAAGGAACTCAGTGGCAAGGTTGTGGCCCCACCAGCCCATCTCTTTGTTAATGGTGCTTTGTCTACTGATCCTTGGCTATTGCTGATTGCCAGAATAGTTCCTTCTCTGACCTCTCTGCTGTTTCCCTCAAAATTTTTTTGACCCTGTCCCATCTCTCCTTCAGTCGAGTTGCTCATCCCCATTTCTATTTCTAGGCCCTCTCCCCACATGAGGCAAGGACCTACCTGCTCAGGTCACTCAAGAGCTCTGGTCATAGCAGTGACTCCCTTAATACTAAACTGCTCAAAAGGGTTTTAGACACTGTTCTCAGCCCCCTCACTAAACTGCTGAACCACTCCCTCTGCCTGAGTCAATTCTCTCTAGTCTGGAAAACAGCAGTGATCAACCCTCTTCATATATCTGGTGACCGGACCTCCCCCAGCAACTATCGCCCTGTCTCTATCCTCCCCCCTCTCTCCAAAGCTCTGGAAAAAATTGTGGCAGATCAGCTCCCTGACTACCCCTCTACCTATAACCTCCTCTGCCATGAACAACACGGCTTTCATCATGCACACAGTACCACTACCGCCCTTATTGAATTCTCCAACTTTCTTCACTTGGCGCTTAACAAAGGTCACGTTGCTGGCTCTGTCTTCATTGACTTGTCAAAAGCTTTGGGTGCTGTCCACCACTCCCTTCTACTCTCCTCTCCTCTCTTCAGTCTCTAAGCCTTTCACAGGGGGTGTTGGTTTGGTTTTCCAGCTACCTCTCCTCCCAAACCCAGTGTGTCAAAATTGGGTCTACCATCTCCTGCCCCCAACAAGTTTGTTCCGGTTTTCCTCGGGGCTCCATCCTGGAGCTTTTGCTTTTTATACTGTATCTGAATATGCTTCCCTCCACTTGTGAGGGAAACCTTCTACTTTGTGCGGATGATGCTGTCCTGTTTGACTTGCTCACTGACCCTCACCTCTTACAAAACTCCCTTCAGAACTTCTTCACCCAAGCTGAACGCTGGTTTCTGACCACAGGCTTGTACTGAAACTAAAAAAAAACAAAAAAACATGCTTTTTGTGCACAATTAGAGTAAACACAAGAACGCTACTCTCTGAGTTATATCTAGTACCTTCTTCCCTCTTGAATTAACCTCCTCCTTCAAATATCTTGGCATTCTCTTTGATCCCTCCCTACCTTTTCATGACCACATCCATTCCCTTTGTTCTGCCACAAATTCTAGGATTGGCCTATTGTATTGTCATATAGTCTACCTCCACAAAGAAACACTGAGGCTGGCCATCTCATCCTCAGTACTGTCCCTGATGGACTATGGTCTGCTTAGTTATGGTGCCACTGACAACACTGCTCTGCACAAAATTAAGCTTTCCCTCAATAAGGCCTGCTGGCTGCTCACAGGTTCCTCCCGCCTTACCCATATTTGCATACTGTATTCCCTCTCCAACCTCCTCAACCTGGATGAGAGGCTTTTCTATCAATCGTGCCTTTTGACCAAAATAATCACTGCAGGCCTGACACCCCCAGATCTGTCTTCTATCATATGCCAATCCACCCCCTCCCTCACTACCTGCAGCACTGCCTGCTCCCCCTGTAAGTCCCTAGAGTTAGGACCTCCCTTTTGTAGAGGTCTTTCTGTTACCATGCCCCATCCTGGTACAGTTCCCTGCCTGCAGCTATCACCATGTTACCAAGACTTGGGCCTTTTAAAAAAGCTCTCAAGAACCACCTCCTCTCCTCCCACCACTGTGACTGTCCTGGCTGAGTTTCCCCTGCTTTTATTCCTCTCAGCCATTCTAGTTTGATTCTGCCCCTTTTTTGACTCATTACACTATTTTGTATTTAGTTTACATTGTTGTTGACTTAGTACTTTATGTTTGCTTATATTTTCTAAGTACCTTGATGTGGGGCCTTAGTAACTGGCCCCTAAATGACGTGTATACTTTTATTGTTCTCATGTACTTTTGTTCTCTGCTGCTTGTTATCACTGCATTGTCCTCCTGACATGGAGTCTTTGTAAATGAGTCCCTGACTCAAAGGGTTGTAATTCCGATTATTTCTTAAATAAATAAATAAAATAAATAAAGAAGAACAAAAACTATTAAGCATCAGTCTATAATTTCCATGTTTAAACTGTCCCACAATAGTATACACATTACTTTCTTTTTAAGGAATGGCTTGAGGTCCCATCTATCATTGAGACCTAAATGGTTTGACACTCTTAAGTATATAGATCCATCTGCTTTCCTTTTTCCAGCAACATATTTGGTCTATCACCCCCATATTTTAAGCGGGGCAGACACTCCAAGTCAATAAATCTAAGGTCATCTGGTTGAGAATTATGCTTAATGGTGAAATGAACTCCCACTGGGGTGTCTTCTCTGCTGTTGAAAATGGAGCAAACATGCTCTTGAAGTCTTTGTTTCACTGGTCTAACTGTTGTACCTACGTAAATTAATTTGAATGGACACCACAGCACATAAACAACAAAGAAAGCATCACAGGTAATCAATTCCCTTATGTTATACTTAACATCCTCAAACCTCGGGTGCATAAAGCTTTTGCTAGTCAGGCCATATTTGCTCACATTACACCAGTTGCATCTGTATAAACCATTTGGTCTTACAGGTAGCCACGTAGCAGGAGTGGGACCAGATTTTGAGTATGGCTCTTCACCAGTTTTTCTCTTAGGTTGGTGCCTCTTCTAAAAGACCCACATGCTTTTAGTCCAACTGCCATGCTTACCTCTGAGTAAGACAGGCCAGTGTTTATGTATCACATTTCCTATTCATCCTGCTAAATGATTAAATTCAGTGATGGAAGTACAAGGGGCATTGTTCACTGTGTCTGATTAGATCCTTGTCAAGTAATAGAGAATCTCTTGCCATGTAAAAGGCTTTTTATTTTGTTTTCAGTAACATCTCATTGTCATATCCCCTTTCTCTGAACCTATCCATAAGTTCTTCCGCTTGTTTGTTATAGGTGCTATCAGTACTGCAGTTCCTTTGAATTTTTAAAAGTTAACTGAAGGGGATAAAATTCTTTAAATGAGTTTGAGGCTGTAGGCTTCTGATAGCATTCACTCTCCACAGTGTAGACTCTACACTAGCATTAAGGATGTTGCCTATTAGTGTGAGATCTAAAAAGTGCATGCTGTGATCATCAGTTGTGTGTGTGAATTTGAAATTCAAATCATTATTATTAAGCCATGTGATAAATTGAGGTTTCAAAATGTCATCACCCTCACACATACATGTCACATCATCGATAAAATGATATCAAAGTTTGATGTGATCAAAAAATGGATTAATGTCACAATTAAGCACAGCGTGATGTTCCCAATGGCCCAAAAATAAGCTGGCATAGCTGGGTGCCATTGCAGCACCCATCACTGTGCCACATCTTTGCAGATAGAACTGGCCTTGAAAGTCAAAGTAGTTATGTGTTAAAAGGTTCTCAATTGCTTTTAGCAGAGACTCATGTGGGATGTCGTCAGTGCTTGACATTATATCAAGCCAAAATTTAATAGAGTTAATCCCCTGGTGATGTTAAATAGATGTATACAGTTACTCAACATCTATGCTGATCCTCCTGAGCCCTTCCTGCCAACTATTGTCCTTACATTTTTTAAGGATATCAATACTGTCTTTAATATGTGATGGAAGGCCAGTCACTGGAAACTGAAGGAAAAAATCCATAAATTTCCCTAAATTCTGAGTAAGAGAGTTATAGCCAGAAACAATAGATCTTCCTGGTGGATTGTCTTGGTTCTTATGAACCTTCAGGAGGATGTAGAAGCTAGGAATAATGGGATTTTTCTGCCAAAAGCAGGGACTGTGAAATCACCTTTCGGGATACATGGTGGGAGACGATCAAGCTTCCAGAGGAAAGCTCTCCTCTCCTCTCCTGGGGAAGGAAGAAAATGGAGACCAATGTATGTCTGACACCTAGCAGTGGCTGGGTGTCAGAGCACCAGTTCCCTTACATAGTGGTCGGAGGCAGAGCATTTGTCCGGCATGCATTGGGAAGAATCACGCACTGCTTGGCCATTGATGACACTGCATGCTCCTCCTCCTCCTCCAGAGAGCTGAAAACTGGAGGGAAAAAAAAGTCCTGGGCTAGTTGGTGACTGCCAACCCCAGCAGGAACCATCCTCAACATCAGCCGGCACCTACCCAACAACAAACTGAGCAGTAGTGATAAGTGTGGCATCAGAGGGTCAGTTTTGCAAGGAGTTCTAGCAAGGAGAGCTTATGAACCACAGTACACTGCCTGAATAAGCAATGAATTTTATGGTGTATCAAGTTTTTTTATACTGATCATGCCAGTAAGGCAGTTGTTACTGTAACAGAAGTACATGCTTGTTTCTTTCAGTTGATTCACTTAGCAAGTGCATTAAGTTTATTCTGTTTTACTGTAGCTCTAAGTTGTATTTGTAACAATGGCGGCAAAAGGTCTTTGTTTGGTTTACTGTATATTTTAATGAATTATTAATTGATTATATGTAAGCACACAGCTGCTTGTAAAACAATGAATTGTTTTATAGTGTGATATCACATATCCTCATTATGGTATTTTCACAATGTAGCCAAGCACAAACCCATGTCACGGGCATTGGAAAAAAATGGATAGAGTATACTGTATGTTAGGATGTAGTGTATCTACCTGCAACTGAGTTTGATTCACAGTGCCTTGTCTTTCTCTCCCTCATGTTTTCTTAATGACTCAAGTTCAGGTGATGTAGATGTAAATCATGGTTGGGGTCTTCACATGCAGGACTTAAATGTTCTTGTTTCATTACTCATTGCACAGAGTCACACAAATCAGAAATTGAAGCCTGAATAGCTTATTCTAATCCTGATGCAATGTCCACCAGTGAGATCTGGTTACGCCCTTTAATCTCAATTATAGAAATTTATATTCCAAATTATCTTTTTTTTTTTTTTTAGAAAATACTGAACACTTGAAACTAATTGCAAATGAGCTTGATATTCTGGTTATGTTGTGAATGTCTTTTAATATAAATTACTATTGGTGAGATTAAAAAGAAATAAATGTGTGCTGTATTTACCATCCCCATAAAAACAGTTATAAAGGTTTATTGGATTTTGTTAATTCAGTTTCTGAATTTGGAAAGGGTAAACTGATAATTCTGGGTAACTTTAATTTAAGCTGGTCTGGTATTGCAATTCTCACCTTAAAAATATTATTCTTGGCACTGGATTGCAACACCTGACTGTCAACTGCTACCTTGTTATGCTATGTTTTCTATATGCCTTCCTGTTAAGTCATGCTGCGTCTGACTATTACCTTTCTCTGAATTGCAGTAATACCTGCTGTTGTCTGTATCTTGTAATCTCCCGGGTCACACCTGAAAATAAGCATATGACTGCCTAGTGTGCTTACCTGGTTAACAAAGGCTAAATAAATAAAGTTATTGCATTTTCCGCTTGATTACATTTTAGCTAATACACAGGGTGGTATTTTCAAAAGTGCTCAAAAATGATGCAAATGCATCAAAATGCTCACATTTGCATCACAGATGCTACAAAAATTGCACCTTATTTCCTAGCTGCGTCAAAATCAGTATCTCACTGTACAAATAATATTACATCATAACTGGGGCATATTTTCAGCAGAAATGCATGCAACATTATAGTTCCATCACTTTTGCATCACTAGTCATGGTGTTAGCATAGGCTGAGCAAGTTGGGTTCCATGTCAAAAGCACAAGGGGATTAATGGTGACTGCAATTTGGGCAATGGCAATTTGGTGAACATTAAAATGACAATGGTAAATTTCAGCAATTAAAATAAGGGTGACAATTCCATTACTACTTTTCTGTGGGGAGCTTCATCCCCCACACCCTCCATTGTGGAGGGCTTTGCCCCCCCCCTTACTTATATAACTAACTCCAAGTTTGTAGTACCTCAGGAAGGGGAAAATAAATGGTCACCCTTACTGTAGGCACTGAAATGCACCATCATCATTTTAACATTCGCCAAATTGCCATTGCCCAAATTGCAGTTGCTGTAATTCCCTCGCCTTACTGATGTGCTACCACAGGGGTTGGTAAAACTATCTCCTGATTGTAGTGCAGCCTTGTGATGCAAATGCAACTGGGATTTGTGATGCAAAAGTGACATAACTTGCTATTATATCCATTGAAACTCTTTAAAAATTAGGGCACAGTACTGGATTTGATCTTATCCAATAGGACAGAGCACCTTTTTTGTTAGTCAGCTTTCTGATGCCATCAGCAACTATCCTGATCCTGTTTTTGTTGAATTAGGAGTAATGGGTCTAAAGATAAATTAACACCTAAAATCATGGAATTCTGGGATTTTTCAAAATGTTGCCATCCCCTTTTTTTTTAGTTTTAAACATTGGACTTTTTTAAAAACTATTCCAGATATAATTTGTGCCCTATATTTTTGCATCACACATTTTTCCCAAGATGTGGAATTAATGTTCCTCTGGCAAAGAGAAGACTGAATGGGTGTGACTCTAGAGGCTTGATCTCTATAGGTCAATGAGAGAAAGAGATAAGACCCGGTTTCAATATGAAAAGAATAAATCATCACAGGAGATGATCTCATATGAGTATGTTCAAAATCAGTGTAAATCAAAAATCAAGACAGTAAAATCCACTTTTTAAGAATCAACAAACAGAAAATTTGTATAGTCTTACAAATATCTTGGAATTCAATAAAAGTGTTCTTTAAATCCTTCCACTGGTAATGACTCATACATGATTAAGAACGATGAGATCCTTGCATGCCCATTGTCAATTGCTAATGACTTTAAAACATTTAAGAACCTCAAGTCACATCCCACCCCATTGTTGCCTGCAGGGGGGGGGTGTTAGGGTTCGAAACTCTAACACCAAATTTCCCTACTTTTGTCGCTGCAACCAACCCTAACTAATGCATTAATGAAGCATATATATATATATATATATATATATATATATGTGATCACAACTTAGAATGACTTAGTTTTAGACAGGCATTTGATGTCATTAGGTAATGTATTCCATTTTGAAGAGGTACTCAATAATAACAAACAGTGGTATGACACTGTTTGAACCAAGGGTGTCTTTAAGATATATATAGGGGATATGACATGACCTGACTGAAGATATCATATTTATCTTCACGAGAGGCCAATGATATCACGTTATCTCATGAGTGAGATATCATGATGTCATTGGCCTCGAGTGAAGATAAATATGATATCTTCACTCAGGCCATGTCTTGTTCTGTTTATATAATGTATGTTTTGGGCGGCACTCAACAAAAGCTCCAGATGTCCACTTAATACAATCCACTACATAGAGGTTATGGCTATTTCAACACAAAACTGCAGTATCTCTACCAACACAACAGATGCCATATGTTGTTGAAAAAATATATATATGTGGTTGATCCTGCTACTTTAAAATTATTATTAAAAAAATTGTTTGGTATTAAGTTTATGTAGTTGTGGCTACCCCCAACACAACTCTCCATACCCCCCTGCTCCAAAACAGCAGATTACATGTATTATGAAAAAAAAATCTGCTATTGCCACGTTAAAATTATTTTCATAATACATATCTGGTTGATCCTGCCTGCATCTTTAAACAAATTAATTATTGAAAAACATACTTTATCTGATTGATCCTGCAACTTTCTTTTATCCACCTGCAATTGTAATGTAGGGTGACCAAGCGCTATGCCCTGAAATGTAGTGTGACCGCGTGCTAGGCAGATTCAAATGTGAAGCACTGTCAGATGTTTTTTTCATTAGGGAGCCTGTGCTGTAAAACTTAGAAAATGCATCCTTTTCTGAATGCTGCCTGTATTTTGTGAAAAGAAGCTGCTGACAATACTGAGGGAAGAGGAGTGAGACGGCATCTTCACAACACCAGACAGAAGCTTGAGCATGCGTTGCTATGCAACAGACACACGCGCTTCTGTCTGGTGTTGTGAAGCTGCCATCTCACTCGCTCTTCCCTCAGTACTGTTGGCAGCTTCTTTTCACAAAATACAGGCAGCATTCAGAAAAGGATACATTGTCTATGTTTTACAGTACAGGCTCCCTAATGAAAAATATCTTACAGTGTATCACATTTGAATCTGCCTAGCGCTCGGTCACGCTACATTTCAGGGCATAGCGCTCGGTCACGCTACATTACAGTTGCAGGTGGATAAAAGAAAGTTGCAGGATCAACCAGATAAAGTATGTTTTTCAATAATTAATTTGTTTGAAGATGCGAACAGGATCACCCAGATCACAGAGATGTTTGTGTTGGGGGGGCAAGCTCATAAAGGGACACAGCAAAAATAGCTGGATGATGGAAAGTGAAACACTTACACTTTCATTACAATGACATATAGGAACGTGAAGATATCAGTGATATCTTCACATGTGAAGGTATCATTGATATCTCCATGACCTGGCAGAGATATTATTTTTTATCCTGCTATTTATCCCAAAACATACATTGTATAAATATATATATAAATATATATGTATATGAGACAATGAACCTCTGAGCGTAAGAACTGAGGCAATGGTTTCCCCAAAGGGCATTTGGCTGGGAAGCCAACATTCAAAGAAATACAAAATCACACATGCCCCCACAATGCAAAGCATCATGGACTGCGTATGCAAATCACCACAGAATATTATGCTGGTTCAACTTTAAGCAGAAATGCATCGTGCCAAAATGCCTCTCACACAGTTTGCAAAGGGTGCCAACAGAAGACATAGACGTGTGTTTCATCCTATTAGGACTCATCTGTATGTCTTATCTGTTTGACACGCCATTGGAATGAACCGGCTACCCTAAGATGGTCTATCTGGGTTATATTGTGGTGAACCCAATTAAAACAAAAAACAATGTAAAAGACAAAAAACCTCTGTGTGCAAACACTGAGGCAATGGTTACCCTAATGGCCATTTGGCTTGGAAGCCAAGTTTCAAAGAAATACAAAATCACACATGCCCCTACAATGCAAAGCATCATGGACTATAAAAACAATAACTCATGACAGGGTGTGGGGTTATAAGCATTTAATCCATGCCTGGGGTGGGTTGTGAGGCACAAGACTGCAGACTTAGCGTCTTCACAGTGCCCCAGGCATGGATTAAATGCCTATAACCCCACACCCTAGAGTGGGTTATTGCACTTATAACATGGGTTACTTTACAGACATATGACAAGCCTCACCAACACAATTACAGCCTTGTTTTTTCTGGAAGAAATGTATTTTATCCTTCACATTGTACAGTAGTCCCTTAGGAAAACATGTTTGTGTTTAAATTTCAGGTATGTACAGGTTTCACAATGTTCTGTGACACATGTGTGTTGCTATGTGTTGTGCAGTACAGAGTTACAGACAGTTGCATCCTGTTGAATGCTGCCATGGACTTCTGCACAGTGTTGGCTGCCTGGTACCTGTGGATTAAATTCACAGTTTAATGCGTGGTTTGTAGGGGAAGCATAGGTCACTTGACACATGATTGCCAACATGTTTGCACATGCCCCACACAATACATGCACAGGTTGCTACACACCCCTGTACTCCATTTTTAACACTGTTTGCATAAGTAGCATATAATGCCACTTTCTGATTTGGTTTTACTGCGCTAGGTGATACCATGAATTAAATGCATAGTTTAATCCACGTTTGCTGAAACAAGACACGTACCGTAGATATGTGCTGACCACATATGCAGGGACGTGTTGCTCCACTATGTGATTCTGCGTCCTCAGGAAATGACTCACAGACATGGAAACATTTGCTTCACTTAACATACACACAGTGGAAGAGAAACTAAGCTTTCATGGCATTTGACAGTGAGTGCTTCAATGTCACTACCACTCTGCCTATGTTACTCTGTTTCTTGCATCCAGATTTCCCTGATTCTGTCACTGTTTCTCTCTTTCACACACATACACACACAGGACAGTGTAGCACTTGTAGAATGCAACTCTGTAACACACTGCTGGAATTGTGCATTGCAGCTTCAACTGACACATTCTAATTGTGTTGATCACCTCACAAGCAACAGGGACTGTAACTGACATGGAGCCCACTGAATTAAACCTCCCACTGAGTATATTCTTCATTGTGCTACAACAGGCTATGCAGGATCACTGCAGGAGCTGAGAGGGTGTGCGAGTGACCGACTGGGGGGAAGGGGCAATACCATTGCATGCCAGCATGCAACACACACTCAGACAGCTGCACACTGTACGCTGATAACATACAGTTATTGCAGGATGCTACACAGCTGACTTGTGGGCGCAAGAAGTGACATGACTGCTGAGCTCTGACTACCTCCCTCACTGTTGCTGTTTCTGTCTTGCGCCAGCAACCTCACAGAACATGTAAGTGTGACCTGTGAAAGTAGCTCCTTGTTTAGATGGGATGTAGTGCTGCGTTCTGAAATAGGACACCCCTGATACTGTGCAGCTGTCTGTCATGACAGAGGACTTTCTGTATTTCAAGGACACTTACAGATGCTCACAGAATATGACCCAGAGTCACTCGGCCACTTTTGCTGCAGCGACCTACAGATTCACTCTCCATCAAGCAACGTGGAGGGGGAATGACACTTCATGCTTTGTCACGGGACAGAACTCCAGTTCGCAGACATCAACCTACCCTCAGATGCACTAACACTGTGCTGTCCCCCCCCTTGTGACAGGCAATCAGCAAAGTCTTCCATATGTTGCTTGCCATGGAGGAACAGGAGACACAAAGGCACATCTGTATGATAGAAGCACGGAAAGGCAGTGCACCTTGGAACTCCACTGTTACTAAAGGGATTCTCTGGGGTGGTGGCCTTGATGGAAGAGGGATGCTTGGATATCATGGCAGTCACAGAAACATGGTACACAGAGAACCATGACTGGGATGTCAACATACCAGGGTACACAATCCACAGGATGGACAGAGAGGGTAGATGAGAAGGAGGAGTAGCTCTCTCTGTAAGGGAAGGGATCAAAGCAATGGAACTAAAGGGTAAACAGGGAGGAGAGGAGACACTATGGTTTACCCTGGAGACTGGAAATGGCACCACAATCTGCACAGGGGTTGTATACAGACCCCCATCTCAGGGGGAGGAAATGGACATGGAAATGATAGAAGACATCCTTAGGATGGCAGAGAAAGGGAGATATTGCTGATGGGGGACCTGAATATCCCAGATGTTAACTGGAGCACCTTTGCTGCAGCCACATCCAAGAGCAGGGCCATTCTTGATGCCCTACAGGGGGCATGCCTCAGACAGCTATTGTTGGAACCCACTCAGGAGGGAGCAATCTTAGACCTGGTACTCTCAAATGGAGACAGAGAGTGGATCTCAGATCTAGAAGTGGGTAGCCATCTGGGAACAAGTGACCACTAAACAGTGTGGTTCATGATAAACTCAGCTGTAGAGTCAAGCCATACAAAAGTGAAGGTACTGGACCTCAGGAGGGTTGATTTTGTCAAAATGGGACAGTGCCTCAGAAAAGCACTAGCAAACAGGCAAGACAGAGGGGTGTAGCAACAATGGGGAAACATCAAAACAGCCATCACAGAGGCAACAAGCCTTTGTGTGAAGGAAATAAACAATTCACAATGAAAGGAAAAAACACTATGGTTCTCAAAAGAGGTGACGGGGAAGGTTAGGGAGAAAAAAATAGGATTCAGGAAGAATAAGGAAACACAGAAGAAGCAGGACACAGAACTGTTCCAGTTAAAGCAGAAGGAAGTGGGGAAGGCAGTCAGAATAGAAAAGGCCCAAACTGAGGAAAAGATAGTCAACTCAGTTAAGAAGGGGGATAGAACCTTTTATAGATACATTAGGGAGTAAAAAAAGACAAAGAGAGGGATACTGAGGCTGAATAAAGAGGGTGGGTGGGCAGAAAGGGACAGTGAAAAAGCAGGGCTGCTGAATGAATACTTCTGCTTAGTATTCACAAAGGAAGAGGAGGGGAACGTACCTAATCCAGTCATTAGAATCACTCTGGATAGGGGGGTTGATATCAATACTTTCACAGAAGAAAGTATTCTGAAAGAACTGCTAAAACTGAAGGTGGACAAAGCAATGGGGCCTGATTGGAGTCACCCCAGAATTCTAAAAGAACTAAGAGGAGAACTAGTAACACCATTGATTACCCTTTTTAACAAATCCTGGGAGGATGGTGAAGTACCTGAGGAATAGAGGAGGGCGGATGTGATTCCCCTCGACAAAAGTGGGAGCAAGACAAAGGCAGGAAACTACAGACCTGTCAGTTTGACCTCAGTGGTAGGGGAAACTGATGGAATCACTTGTGAAGGAAAGAATTGTTGAGTACCTAGAGGCCAATGGGGCACAGGACCCAAGGCAGCATGGACTCACAGTGGGAAGGTCATGTCAGATGAATCTTAATGATTTCTTTGTCTGGGTAACTAAAGTAGTAGACTAGAGAGGGGCTGTGGACATGGCCTACCCAGACTTTAGCAAGGCATTTGACAAAGTCCCACCTAAAAGATTAATAAACAAATTAGCCAGCCTGTGAGTGGTCCCAAGGGTGGTAGCCTGAGTAAAACATTGGCTGGACAACAGGATGCAGAGGGTAATAGTAAATGGAGTTCACAGTGAAGAAAGGGGAGGTTACTAGTGGGGTACTGAAGGATTCAGTACTGGAGACAGTCCTTTTTAATGTCTTTATAAGTGGCATTGCCGAGGGACTGGAAGGAAAAGAATTTCTCTTTGCAGATGACACAAAGATCTGTGACATGGTTGATACACCAGGTGGGGTAGAAAGGATGAGAAGGGACTTGGCAAGGTTGGAGGAATGGTCAAATCTATGGCAGCTTAGATTCAACGCAAAGAAGTGCAAAGTAATATACCTGGGAAACAAAAACCCAGGGGAAGAGTACACAATTGGGGGAGGTAGTAACAACAACAAAAATGGAAAGGGACCTGGGGGTAATCATATCAGATGACCTTAAGTTTGGCAAGCAACGTGAGAAGGCAGTAGGGAGGGCTGGGGAGATACTGGGATGTATAGGGAGAGGCATCACCAGCAGAAAACAGGAAGTTATCCCTCTGTACAGACAGCTGGTGAGACCCCATGTGGACTACTGTGTTCAGTTCTGGAGACCCCATCTCAGCAAAGACATAGGGGTGGAGGCTGTCCAGAGGAGGGCAACCAAAATGGTGCAGGGTATGCACCGGAATACATACGAAGAGAGACTAAAGGAGCTTAATATGTGTACCCTCAAGGAAAGAAGGGAGAGGGGGGGACATGATAGAAACTTTCAAGTTCCTCAAGGGAATCAACAAAGTCCAAGTGGGTAGCATCTTTCAGAAAAAGAGATGTGCAAGAACAAGGGGGAACAATTTGAAGATAGAAGGGGGACGGCTCAGAGGTAATATGAGGAAGTATTTTTTCATGGAGGGGGTTTGGATGTATGGAATAGCCTTTCTGAGGAGGTCATGGAGTCAAAAACAGTGGGGGAATTCAAGAATGCATGGGACAGACATAAGGCAATTCTAGCGGGGGGTAGGAGGAAGTAGGCTGTTGGTTTACTAGAATCTGCAGCTTCTTCATTAGGTAGGGAAATGGGCAGACTAGATCAGCCAAGTGGGCCTTATCTGCCATCAGATTCTATGTTTCTATGTTTCTTGAAGCACTGAGCTGCTGCTGCAAGGCGTGTGCTCCTGGGGACTGACACTGTATGCTGTATGACAGCATGGTGCACTGGCACCGGGCACATAAGTGGGATGGGGATACAACTGGCAACACTGCACTTACAAAATATCAGTGGAATTGCATCTGGCACTGACAGGCAGCCACAAAGTTACAGCTCTGCTGCTCTCTTGCTAATGTGGATTTTTAATGGCTGCCTAATTTTTGTTAACTTGTCGAACAACTGCTTCCCTGTCAGGAAATGTGTCTTTTAGCCACTGATCAACATTAAGAGCTCCAGATAAGGAGAAATTACTCTCCATTTCTTCATGGAATAGCAGACTCTGCTGAGCTTGCTAACGAAAAAAAAAATAGCTACTTTGCAAAATGAGCAGAGCACACTGATTAAATCCCTCCACTCTGTGAACAGGTTTTCTGAAAGCTGTGGAACAGGATCCAGTAGTTGAATGAAGGATTAAATAGGGAATGTAATCCACAGCCACCTGACATCTGTTCTTCAATCACATTTATAGCCTAAGGTAACCCATGTTATAAATATATATATATATATATATATATATATATATATATATATATATTAGGGGCACAGACACACCCCTATAATTAGGGTTGAGTATGCACTTTAATGTTAATCCTCAATTTTTGCACGATAAAAACTTTGCAGCTTTTCAACAGATTTGCAAAAAAATTTAGAATGCATGGTCTGGTATGGTAGATCTCTTGATTTACCAAGTTGTGTTTCTGTTGGATTTTACTGTTTTTAGCAGCAGAATGTTAAAAAATGCATTTTTCACAATGTTTGTTTCCTGTGGTGCTGTGGCCACACCGTGTAGTCTTTTGTTCTAAAATTTGGTGTGAAGAAAGATTTGGGTCAACGAAAAATGCAGTGTTGGTTTGGTAAAAAAATATTAATCCATTCCAAAGTTCTTAAGTTTTTCATTTTTGGGTTCTGAGCATGCTTAATTCACTCCAAGATTTACATGTATTTTTGACGGTCAAGGATTTTGTCAGCTCATGGATTAGGATTTTAAAAAATTCTTGTCCCTCAGAAAAATTCCTTGTCCACGAGCTGCCATCCTGGTTTCAGTTTTTTCCGCTAAACAAAATGTTGTTGCCTTTTCCAAGGGTGACTATTGGGCCAAATGAGGCATAGGTTTTGCTCAGGGCGACTCCCTCTACAAAGCCATGCCTTTGGTTTGGCTCATTTTGGTCAAAAATATTTTTTTTAAATTTAAAAATTATTTGACTGTGACTCGCTAATGATCCTAGTCTGCTAACCGTCAAACTTCTAGTCAGTGAGATGATCCTCATTTGTGAGTATACAGAATCCTTGTCCTTCAGTTTATGACCAGATGTCCCTTCTCACAGACCAGGATCAAGCTGATGATCAAGGAGTTTGCAAACTCATGAAAGAGGATCAGCTAGCAGACTAGGTTTTTGTCAGCTTGTAGACCAGGTTTGTTTTTTTTAATCCTCTTATCAAGGTGGCAAAATCATGGTCCATGAGCTGACAAAATCCCAGTCCACCAGTTGATCCTCTTTTGCAAGGCTGCAAAATCTTTGTCTGTCACTTTGTGACTAGATGACCAAAATCTGATGGTTGAGGATTTCTCATGGACAGTGATTTTGCTACCTCATGGACAGGGATTGATCTGATGGGCAAGGATTTTTGCTACCTCGAGGACTAGGAATTTTTAAAGATGTAAAAAGTTTACCATTGCATTGCTAATGAACAGTTTGGTCCTTTTACTTGCAATTTATAGGGTGTTGAGTGGATGTAGTACAGGTGTTAATTATGCTGTTTAAGTGTTGGGGAATTAAGCGGTTGCATAGATATGCCATCACGAAATTGAGATTTTCCCCCCCGAGAATAACATTGTGGCACCCATTGCGCTTTTCAGTGCCCATATCTTGGAAATGAAGAGAGATACAGACTTTTCGCTAGTGGCAGCTTGCGTCACCTTTAAGTGATGCAATCTGCAGTAACAAGACTGTAGAATGTAGACTACACCTGCAGTGGAAATTTTTCCATTGCTTGTACGGTTCATGAGGTATTGGCAAATTAGTGTTAAAAGGGTTCCAAGGGTGCATTTCCAGTGGATTTCGGCAGGTGTATCCCATAAACAACGTGAGATACAGATTGGTCTATGTATGTTGCATGGAGAGCTCGCTATCACAGTTACAACACTTTCATTGTTTTCTATCTGCTACAGTTCCCAAGATATCAGCAAATTAGTCTTACAAGGGTTTGTTGCCCTATAGGTCTGCTGTATGGGTCCATACTTACGTGTATGTGGGAGCACAGGGCTTGGAGACCCTGTGCTCCCTCACATTCATATCATTCTGCACAAATGGGCAGTTTGGTGGAAGTGTGGGGCCCGAAGGGACCAGCGCTCTCTCCAAGATATGCTATTTATTAGTCATAACAGACTTCTTCAAAAAGTAAGGAAATTTACTGCAAAAGAAAAAAAACGATTGATACATTAGTTAGGGCTGCAGTTAGAACAGTAGGGAACTCTCATGTTAGGGCTGAGTATCTAAGGCCCTCCCCCTCCTCCCTATGGTGATATGAGCAGCTTGGTGGGAGCACAGGGCCCGAAAGGGCCTGCACACTCACCAAGATATGCTATTTATTAATTATAACAGAGTTCTTCAAAAAGTAAGGAAATTTACTGATAAAAATTTTGGTCAATGTATTACTTAATGTTGCAGTGACAATAGTAGGGAGATGACATGTAATGGTGAGCACGTAAGCCCCTAATCCCCTTCCCCTTGATGGTGAGATGAGGAGCTTGGTGGTAGCACAGGGTCTGAAGGGACGTGCTCCCACCAAGACGTGCTATTTATTAGTACAATACACTTGCTCAAAAAAGTAAGGGAATTTACTGCAAAAAGAATTTGGCTAATTCAGTAGTTACGGTTCCAGTGAAACTTTGGTGCTGCATTTGTGTAGGCAATTGTGGGTATCAGCTGACATGAACAGCCAAGTGGAATAACAGATTAGCAAGGAAAATGACTATGGGGCTATGACCAGATAACATCAGTGAGCATTTTCACCACCCTGTGGAGTGTGCTAATGCCTCCTGATGTTACCTGGGCATAAGGAGATAGTGTTTTACTGTACTATAATGACCAGAGACCTGCAATGAACTTGTAAACACTTTAGTGCTGCATATATGTATCTAGTTCTGGGCATCAGGTGACATGAAGAGCCAATTGGAATAACAGATTAGGAAGGAAAATGAGTATGGGGTTATGCCCGGATAGCATCAGTCAGCATTTTCGCCACTCTTCAGTGTGTGTTAATATCTCCTGATGTTACACACTCATAATCAAATAATACTTTATCTAGCTGCGATGCTCTGACACTTGCAATTACCTCATGAATTTATTCAACTTAACTTTCTATGGTTTGAGTAAGAACACATAGGATACATGTTTTGTTTGCGGAGAATTATAATTTGTTTGTATAAAATAATACATTGTAAAATATATTTTAAAATAATATATATATATTTTTTTTACACAAATGCAAAAATAAAAATAGTGCCAATGTTTTGCACTGAAGTCAGACATAAATGAAAAATATAAGAAACAGAAAGTGAAGCCACTGAGTGGGATAGTGATGTGCTAGCTCTCGTTCCGTGATGACAGTGCCTTGTGGAAGTTGGAGGAAGTGGAAATGGAAGTGTCCACCGAAGCAATTGACTGGGTCAGGAGGTGGTGCCCCTCTTCTTCTGGTGTTGTTGTGGGAGCGGTACTCAATGGAGTTTCCTGCTCCTGCTGAGGCTGCTGGAGGGTTGGGTCCATTTCCTGGAAATGATGCAGGTCCTGTTGGATGAGGAGAGGGATGCCTTCTGAGGCCTCCAACTGGTTCTCGGCTAGGCACAACATGAGGCCATGTGTGGTCTCTTGGACATTAACATTGGCCTCCTTCTGCTCACAAAGTGGATTTAGTGTGTGAGTGATGCCTCTGTTGCTGTCCTCAAGACCACGGACGGCAACCATGGACGCATGACCTACGCGGCCTTGTCGTTGCAGCAAATCAATTATTTGATCTTGTTTCTCCAATATTTTTTGTTGGTTTGCTGCTATGACAAGGCTGCACTGGTATGCAGCCTGGTTATCCTCCTGAATGGCCTTGAGCACCCAACCCAGAGACTGCTGAGAGTACTTGAGTTGTTGAAGGCAGTCTGTAAGACAGAGAAAAAAAAAGGAAAAAGGTGGAAGTGTAAGTTTTACTGTTGTGTTGTATATGTGGTTGATTGCTCTGATTTTTTGAGTTTATGAAACATACAAACATAGAAACAAAGATTTTGATGGCAGATTAAGGACCACGTGGCCCACTCAGTCTGCCCATTTCCCTACCTAATGGATAAGCTGCAGATCCTAGTTAACCAGCAGCCAACTTTTTCCTACCCCCACCCCTAGAATTGCCTTATGACTGTCCCATGCATGCTTGAATTCCACCACTGTTTTTGACTCCACAACCTCCTCTGGAAGCCCATTCCATGCATCCACAACCCTCTCTGTAAAAAATACTTCCTTACATTACCTCTGCGACCCCTTATTCTTGCACACCTCTTTTTCTGAAAGATGCTACCCTCTTGGACTTTGTTGATTCCCTTGATGTACTTGAAAGTTTCTATCATGCCCCCCCTTTCCTCAAGGTTATACATAATAAGCTTCTTAAGTCTCTCTTCATATGTCTTCTGGTGCAGACCCTGCACCATTTTAGTTGCCCTCTTCTGGACTGCCTCCATCCTGTCAATGTCTTTGCAGAGATTGTGTCTCCAGAACTGCACACAGTACTCCAGATGGGGTCTCACCAGCTGTCTGTACAGAGGGATAATAACTTCCCATTTTCTACTGGTGATGCATCACCCTACGCATTCCAGTATCCCCCAAGCCCTCCTTACTGCCCTCTCACATTGCTTGCCCACCTTTATGTCATCTAATATGACTACCCACAGGTCCCTTTTCATTTTTGTTGTTGTTAGTATCTCACCCCCCATTGTGTACTCTTCTCCTGGGTTTTTGTTTCTCAGGTGCATTACCTTGCACTTCTTAGCATTGAGTCTAAGCTGCCATACATTTGACCATTCCTCTAACCTTGCCAAGTCCCTTCTCATCCTTTCCACCCCACCTTGTGCATCAACTCTGTTGCAGATCTTAGTGTCATCTGCAAAGAGACATACTTTTCCTTCCAGTCCCTCTGCAATGTCACTTATAAAGACATTGAAGAGGACTGGTCCTAATACTGAACCCTGTGGTACCCCACTAGTAACCTCCCCTTTCTTCAGAGTGGACTCCATTTACTATTAGCCTATGTGTCCTATTCTCCAGCCAATTGTTTACCCAGGCTATCATCTTGGGACTCACTCCCAGGCTGGCTAACTTATATATTAATTTTTTCTGTGGGACTGTGTCAAATGCCTTGCTAAAGTCTAGGTAGGCCATGTCCACAGCCCCTCCCTGATCTACTACTTTGGTCACCCAGTCAAAGAAATCTATTAGATTCGTCTGGCATGAACTTCCTGCTGTGAATCCATGCTGCCTTGGGTCCTGTGCCCCCTGGCCTCTAGGTACTCGACAGTTCTTTCCTTCAGAAGTGATTCCATCATTTTCCCTATCACTGAGGTTAAACTAACAGGTCTGCAGTTTCCTGCTTTTGCCCAGCTCCTACTTTTGTGAAGTGGAATCACATCTGCCATCCTTCAGTCCTCAGGCACCACCCCATCCTCTGATGATTTGTTAAAGAGGGTAGTCAGTGGTGTCACTAGTTCTACCCTTAGTTCTTTTAGAATTCTGGGATGAATCTCATCAGGCCCCATTGCTTTGTCAACCTTCAGTTTTAAGAGTTCTTTCAGAACCCTTTCTTCTGTAAATGGGCTGATATCAACTTCTGTATGCAGAATGTTCTATTGTTTGGTTTAGGTACCCCCCCTCTTCATTTGTAAATACTGAGCAAAAATATTTATTTAGTATCTCTGCCTTTTCACTGTCACCCTCTGCCCACCCTCCCTCCCCTTTATTAAGCCTCACTATCCCTCCTTGGTCTTCATATGCTCCTTGATGTACCTATAAAAGGTTTTATCCCTTTCTTAATGAGTTGGCTATCTTTTCCTCAGTTTGGCCTTTGCTGTTCTGACTGTCTTCCCAGCTTCCTTTTGCTTTAACTGATACAATTCTCTGTCCTGCTCCTTCTGTGATTCCTTGTACTTCCTGAATGCTTGCTTTTTCTCTTGAACCTTCATTGCCACCTCCTTTGAGAAGCATAGTGATTTCTTACATTGTTTTGTTTTGTTTATTTGCTTCACACAGAGGCTTGTTACCTCGGTGATGGCAGTGTTTATTATTCCCCATTGTTCTTCCACCCCTCCTTCCTGCCCATTTGCTAGTGCATTCCTTAGGTACTCACCCATTTTGGCAAAGTCATCCTTACTGAAGTCCAGAACTTTTGCCTTTGTATGGCTTGACTCTACAGCTGTGTTTACTGTGAACCATACTGTTCGATGGTCGCTAGTTCCCAGATGGCTACCCACTTTTACACCTGTGATCCTTTCTCCATTTGAGAGAATCAGGTTTAAGATTGTTCCTTCTCGAGTGGGTTCCAATACTAGTTGTCTAAGGCATGCCCCCTGTAGGGCATCTAGAATAACCCCACTCTTAGAAGTGGCTGCTGCAGCTGCACTCCAGATGTTTGTTGTGCAATGCTATGATTATGTACAGGTATGAGCTACGTTACTGATGAACAGCATAATGATAACATTGTCATGAATGGATGTTGATAAATAGATTCTGTGACAGAGATGGATTACAGTAAGCAACAGTAGTTGGGAACTGTATGTGTGTGATATGCTTTGAAATGGGATAGTATGCTGCTTGTACTGAACACTGTGAAGTATGTTGATATAATAATGGAATTCAAAGAATATAACTGTGCTGCTCTGGTATATTGGACTTATGTATATGAATAATATGGTGACATTGAGTTGGCTAGAGGAAATGTACATGCTTTATAAAAATATGTTGATGTGTGGAGTGTTAATGAATATATAGGGTATATTATACAGACAAGCATTCATACAAGCAACTAGCTCAACTGTTTGGCGAAGCATCTAATCAGATCATGACTATATATTCAAAGCTTAATGAGTGCCACACATCTGTTGTAGTTGAATAACAGTGCATTTGTAGCAGGTTGGAATGTTAAAAAAAGCCTTATTGTACTCATAATGTGTAATAGCAACAATGCTAAAAGACTATGTATGCAGGAACTGTTGTGTATGGGATTGGTGGTGAATGCTACAACAATGGCATATTTTAAGGCATTGTCCTCTGGTACAGTAGTTAGAGGCAACTGCAGCATGTTGTTAAATTGTGACTGTGAAAAATGAATATTTTTTTATCTTGGAGTTTATCTCCAACCTCCCCCCATCCGCCACCTCCATCTAACATAACCTTCAATACCTTATGTCTGTGATAATGTAGCTAAAGAATGATGCCCAAACAACTGGTAATTATATAGAGATAAACAACTGCTTGTGATGGAAAGGTGGTCTAAGGGGTAACACTGTGAAAAACTAGATTAGTATTGTGATAGTAATAAGCTACTCCAAGGGGTTATGTTAATGATGTGCTAATCATGCTCTAGTGGTATGTAGAGCTTAAGTATGCCTTGAGACCCATCAGACTGGTACTGTCTGATGAGCACACTATTGTTGTAATTAGTGGGAATGTCTTATTGCTTAAATATTGTCTAACAACACAGTTTTGGTTCTTTCTGGCAGTTGTGATTTAACCCTGTTGAAAGCTTTGAATATGTGGCCAGAAAAAAACTACACAGCATAGTAGTGCAACATTTCTATTGTGTGTCAAACAGATGAGGCATACTGATGAGTCCTGGTAGGACGAAATACGTGTCTATGTCTTCTGTTAGCACCCTTTGCAAACTGTGTGAGAGGCCTTTCAGCACCATGCATTTCTGCTTAAAGTTGAACCAGCATAATATTCTGTGGTGATTTGCATATGCAACCCATGATGCTTTGCATTGTGGTGGCATGTGTGATTTTATATTTCTTTGAAACTAGGCTTCCCAGCCAAATGCCCTTTGGGGTAACCATTGCCTCAGTGCTTGAACACAGAGGTTGTTTGTCATTTTTATTGTGTAACACATATATCGCTTACTGTTTATTTTCTTGGGAAAATGTGGCATCATGGAAAGAGAAACAAACACTGTTAAGTTATCATACTGTTATGGGTGTATCATTTGATAGGGTGTTGCTGACTATAACTTATTCAAAATGCTAACCTGTGGCAATGTTTTGTCTGACTAGTTGAGAGAGTAAAAATACTCTGAAACATGCTTTACGCTATTGACTGTTTAACTTTTTTTTCTTCTTTTTTTGGGATTAGGTAACATAGTAGCTTAGTAAGACATCAGAAGAGTAGGCCTTATGGTCTTCCATTCCTGCTTGACAGTCAGGGTGCACAATTGGTGCTGATTGTGCTCTCTCACACAGCCATCTTCATTTGTCCTGACCTTTAAGTGCGCTATTCCTACTGCATTGCAGTTATTGAGCTTCATGCTGCTCATGTGTCTGTTTGAGTCCCTTATGGACCCTTTCATGGTATACAGCTGCACCAGTCCATTGGACAGTGCATTAAATGGCTGTACCACACTCTCAGTGAAGTGATGCCTTTTCGTGTCTCTCCTCAGTCTGCATTCCATTCTCTAGATTAAAATTGTGTCTTCTGGTTGTCCCCCCCCCCCCGACCTCACTAATGTGTTTTGGAAGACACAGTGTCAATCGACATTGTTTATCTCCTTTTTACGACTGTGGGCATAGCTCAAAAGGAGTATTGCATTCTGAAAAGGGCTAAAGTCATCTTTGCTATGAAACAACATGATAGCATGTTAAAAATAGATTCCTCTGCTGAAGCCTCATTACTATGCTGCCTGTGTGCGTATAGGAAGCCTTACAGCACTATTTGTCCTCTGGCTTGAGGAGTTAATTGAGCACACAGAAAGTTACAGTAACTCATTATCTTCTGGCAGTCATTCTGTGTCAGATTACCAGTGCATAATATAGACATCATAGAAAGCTATTGGAAGTTGAATGGGTTAGACACTTCCTGGAACTTTCTACCTAACAAGTTTCCCTAGGCACCTATGAACACAACACCTTATTAAGCCATTTGACACCACCATCCTAGGAGCAGTCAGTGTGCTATTTTGCAGGACATTGCATAGCACGAGTCCCTGTGTTAACTTTTTCCAAATAATATACCAACTTCATTCTCAGGCAGGCAAGTCTGGGCTACTGTTTATATTCTATTAAATGTTCTTAACCTGCAATTTGTGACTATAGGTGTTTACAACTGAATGATAGTAACCACATTTGCTTCACTTGAATAAAGGTCAGCATTTGTGTGTCTAATTTTGTTCGACTTACTGTAGGTTACACATAGAATCTGATAAGTTCATAACATGCTGTATTGTGATTCAATGAATTGATAAATGGGGATTTTGGTTTCTTTTGCAAATTAATTTTTCCTGACTACTGATATTCTAAAAGAAAAATTTTTCAACAATTTTTTTTTTAAAATAAGGAGTTTAGCAGTAATTTGGTTGATGTGATGTAAAGAGCTGGTCCCTGAAAAATTACCTGGTTGAGGGTTGGGGGCTGCCACAAGCTGAATGGGACTTCATGTATGGGGGAGCTCATAGCAGCAGAAGAGGCATGTTGGCATTAAAAGCTTAATGGTGCGGATGTAGAGGCACCAGTATTTAAAGGAAAATTGCATGTTAAAATCAGGAAATTATATTTTACTACCCATTTTGTGTTCCTACTTCATCACAGTTTTCCTTTAAGCATGACTTTGGTAGAGGATTAATTGTGACTTGGGGGGTGAGGGAGTGAGTCTTGGTATTTTTAGCATAATGGTTTTCTGAAACTTCAACCTTTAATGGGTTAGACTCTGCATCAATCTGTACAGTATATCAATAAACCACATGCACTGGGGTATGGGTTAAACCCAGATCACCAGACCTGGACCAAAGCTGTAAAATCTGAACTGGGCACAGCTTGTGCAAATATTGCTGAATCACTCACTCCAGATGATCTGGTCTGGCTTTTACCTACCTAGTCTGGTCCTGATGGTTCCATTTTTAACCATGCCAAGGAAGGGTTGAAAATTGACTTCCAGGAGTGGACCAGATATGTAAAAGTCAGATTGAACAATGCAACCAGAGTGACTGGATCAGCAGTATTTATGCAAATAGCACCCAGTATGGCCAGTTTGGATTTTTACAGAACTGCTGTGGTTCAGGTCTGTCAGTCCAGTTTTTATTTGAATCAGTCTTTATTTTATACTGAAAGGCATGTGAACAAACATGGCCATTTATACAAACATCCAGTTTAGCATAAAAAGAGAACAGAACACCAAGTCAAACAATTATATAGTAAATTACAGCATAAACAGGTCTTGAGGGATCTACAGAAGAAAGGGAAAGCAAATAAATAACAGTGACAAATTTACAGCATGGGATATAGTTGGAGGTATAGTCTAGGAACATGAACAGTTGGGTGATGTGTCGAAAAGAAGATGTGCAAGTCCTGCAGCACCCAGATCCTACATGCTGACTAGCATTCCAGCTGTGTGATCTGCCATGGCCCCAAACACCTGGCCAGGGATTGTGTGCCTTGCCAATCCTTCATCTTCTTCTCCAACACCAGAACTCAAAAAGAAAAAAAAGACAAGGAGGGGCACTGACACTGGGATAGGTCTCCATCCACTTGGCATGTCTATCGAGCATCACTGACAACAGAGGAGCCTCCACTTCAGTTAGTACCCCTATTGCCAGTCTCCTACCACTCCAGTGGATCAGACCAGGGCCTCCCTGCCTGCCTTACTCATGGTGCAGTCGGGACTGTTCTTGGATGATGGAACCCCTATTGTGCTCCTTAGGCCCATATCTTCTTCAGGGTCTATTGCCAGCAGCCAGGTCAATAAGATGCTCCCCAGCCCCAACAAGGAGTGTATGGTCAGAGCTGGTAAACTGGACTCCAACTCTGTTATTGTCTGCATGGTCTAGGCTGATACATCGGACATTAGCTCTTCTGACATCTGCACTGCCTCAGCTGATAAGTCCATCCCTGGTTCCTCTGGGGAACGCACAGCTGGGGCTCTCCCATTGGGGTTGCGGTATACCTCTGACATCAAGTTGAACCAGCTGCTGGACATGCAACAGTGTTTTGAGTGTTTCTCACTCCCATTGACACAACCAGACCCTCCTGGCATACCTGCCTGTGGTGGGCACTAATCTGAAGGTTCTTCCTCCTTTGCTGGGTCTGTGTCTCCCTGATTCACTCACTGTGCCTGTCGTTAATTCTTCTGGGGACCTTCCATCGGGACCTCCTCATCGCAAGCCTCCATGGACAACCAGGTTCCACCATCTTGGACTCTTTATTCCCAGATATCATTGGATCTTTCACCAGGTTCTACTCACACCCAGACACCAAGTGACCTTTAGCATGTGACCCTTCACTTGGTCAGGGTATATCTGGCACTCTGGCCATTCCTCAAAGGCTGCACATCCTTTTTTCAGGCCCCCAGGCACATAATCTTCCACTGCTGGACATGCCTGTGCCTAATCCAGTGCCATCTCCTTTGAATGTCCCTACAAAGCTGATGCCTGGTCCTTCTGGACCTCCTGCCAGGCCTTTGGCCCAACCTCCTGCCAGGCCTTCAGCTCTGCCTCCAACTGGACCTATGGGCAATGTTCCTGGCTATCTGCCCTCACAATACCCAATGTACCCTTCACTGGGGTATCCATCACCTTATCATCAACCCCATTATGTACTGTGGTAGAAGAGGCCAGTCTATGACTAATCAAGGGTGTGCTCCTTCTGACTTTCCCTACTCCTATCAGGCTCATGAATACCCTCAATATCAGAAGCCGGGCTATCTATTATATTAGCCTCCTCCTCCACCACCACCTCCTCCTCAGCCTCAAACTCTACCTCCACAGCAGCCTCATGCTAATATCCAGGCAGTGTTTCGGACCCTGATTTAGGAGGAGAAGACTAAATGAGCCTTGGAGATTGACCATTGGAAATCAGTGGCTGCTCTATTCCTGCCTTCTTCCTGACCCCCAAGATAAGCCTCTCCTTTGCATTCCCACCTTTCTGGAGAAGGCTCCTCTAGACACAACATCAGGGATAAAACCCAGGACACTCCTCTAAAAAGGGTTCAGACTCCCAGCATGCACTCTTTGAACTCTGACTTTTCTTCCAGCACTGGCATGCATACACCTATAGATCCTCAGCCTAAGGAATTCCTGAAGTCCCCTCCAGAGGACCCTTTCTTTGTAGACTTCCTCATAATTATGCAAAATGCCTGTGACTGGGCTATCCAGAAACAGGATCCAAAATGGAAAAGTGTGTAGAGCATCTAGACATGACTGACACAACTCCTATGCCCATACTGCCTTGGACTGGGCCCCATGTAGACCGGACATTCAGTATCTGGCAACAGCCTTCCTCCATTCTGGATATCTCAAAAAATGCAGACAAGATGTACCACCCCCAAGTTGCGGTCACACACATCACTGGCCATCCTAATGCAGATTCGGTTGTTATCACACCTTCCCATGACCTATCCTCTAAGCCTAATATTTGAGTATGTCTCATGATAAGGAGTGTAAGCAGCTGTACAGTTTCAGTCACAAGATCCATTCCTCCTCTACTTGTGCCTTCAGGTCCCTTAATTATGTGGCTTATATGGTTTTCTATCAGAAATATTCCTTGTCCTCACTCAAGTCAAAGATGGAAGCTATCCAGGACCAGGAGCTTAACACCAAGATTGCAAAGACCATGAGAATGGCTAAAATCATCTGTCATCATGCCATCTCAGCCACTTCTGACACAGTAGACTCAGTTGCTTGCAACATAGCCACTGCTGTCTACATTAGGTGACATTCATGGTTCAGGATTGCTAGCCTGGTATGAGACATGCAGAACTCCATACTGGATGCCCCTTTCAGTGGATCTGTGTTACTCAGAGGTGACGCTAAGGAAGGATATTATCACTGAAATGTAGGACTGAGATAAATCCATATGTGATGTCCACTTCATGTACCGAGAGCGTTATAAAGGCAAACAGTCTTTTCTTTAGCAACAGGGATGCCAGACCAAAGAGGCCCCTGACAAAGGCTAGGCCAAATGCTGGTATCCAATATCAGGAACTCCTACCCCCCTGTCAAGTCCCAGAAGTCCCGCAGAAGAGCTGCTGACTTCCTCATCTTGGCCTTCTGACTTTTAGGGGACCCCACCTCCTACAGATCCTCTAGGGGGAACCAGTGGGGGGAGAATATTTGCCCTCCACCTTCCAGGGTTACAGGACATAACCATGGACTCTTGAGTTCTTCAGTTAATAGCAAGAGGTCACACCATAGAGTTCATAGACAGGTCTCCGGACAACCCCCCTCATCTCTCTCATTATTCTCCAAGGCACCTGGCTCTGACAGGGGATGAGATCCAGGCTCTTCTGCAAAAGCCAGCCATGGACCCCGTGGCTCAGACACAGATAAGAAGAATACTACTTTCATTTCTTCCTAGTGCCTAGTGCCCCAAAAGAAGGGTGACCTAAGACCCATTTTGGACCTCAACATGCTCAACCTGTAAGAGTTTCTGCATGCTCACCATCCAGGGACTTCTACCCCTGCTCCACAAGAGCCATTGGCTTTGTGTACTGGACATGCAGGGTGCTTACCTACATACCTCTATCTTCCAGGTGCACCTCAACTTTCTGCGGGTTGCCTTCCAGGGGAGAACATTTCCAGTTCAAGGCTTTCCCTTTTGGACTATCCTCAGCACCTTGGGTTTTTACCAAGTGTCTAGTAGTGGTGACTGCAGCCCTATGCCTCAGTGGTATCCCATTTTTCCTGTAACTGAATGATTAGCTTCTATCAGCCTCATCACAGAGCAATCGGAGGTAGTCACTATCCTTCATCCTGGACCTCTTTTCCAGACTTGGAATAACAGTCAACTATCCCAGGTCCCATCTCTCCCCTGCCAGTGCCTACAATTCATGTGGAGCAGTGCTGGATATGGTCCCAGGCAGGGCCTTCCTCCCACTGGATGGAGTAGAGACCCTGCAGGAAAAGGCTAGATTAGTGGCCAACTCAAGTTAGACCACAGCTTGGTTGATCCTCCATCTTCTCAGGATGATGGCAGCTGTGATTCCTACAGTTCCTCCAGCCAGACTGCATATGAGGGTGACCCAATGGACTATTTGTGTCCAATGGGATCAGCAGCTGGACAACCTACACCATAAAGTCCTAGTGTCCGGGTACGTAAAGAAGGATCTTCTTTGGTGACAGGAGTTGTCCAATCTCTCCACAGGAGTTCCTATTTCAACCCCCTGCTCCTACCATGACCCTTACAATGGATGCTTCATGTCAAGAATGGGGAGCCCATGTAGAAGACAGTCAGACTCAGGGAACATGATCTCAGCTAGAAGCATCTCTACACAGCAATGTGTTAGAAATGAAGGCAGTACAGTGTGCCCTCCAGGCCTTCCATCCTCTTCTATGTCCAGTGATACTCCTGATTCAGATTGATAATATGTCTGTGGTCTGGTACCCAAAAAAGGGAGGCAGTTGCTCTTATCCTGTATGCCTGTAGGTGATGAGAGTGTGGTATTGGACAGTCCAGCACAACCTCTCCCTGACTGCTGTCCATGTACAGGGCATTAGTAACATCCTTGCAGACAGTCTCAGCCACACCACTGTCAGGGCTCATGTGTGGGAGCTAAATCAAGAGGTGGTTGAAAGCTTATTCATGCCTGTCTACCCACTTACTCAGTCTTCTGCTTGTTTCTGTCCTAGTACTAACTAATTCCTGTTGCTTCATATCAAGGGGTTGTTGATTTTCATTTTGTGTGTGCCTGAGGAGGAGCAGCAATAAAAGATAAGCTATACAGTACCCTCAGTAGCACATCTACTCCAATTTACTTTTACCTGACTCCCATTTTTAGGCCTTGTACAGTAATATCTTCCTTCAAGAGAACAGCTTGTAATGAAATGTGTAAGATTTATATTGACATTTGGGTATATGCACTTTTTATTATACAAATTATGCATGTGAACTGTATAGCAATCTCTAAAAAAGCAATTAAACACATCAAATGTTTTCAAAAACATGTCTCAACATTGTGTTTATCTTCCACCTTGTCAAACATATAGTTGTCTCAGCAGTTAAGATACAGTACCTTCATGTATATGATGGCCTGGTCCTGTTGAGTTGATTACTATAACATGCCTAAAATAAAATTTGAAACATATAGAGGATTGTGTATGATCGCTCATACACAACAAGGATATTTTTCACTCTAAAGGTTTCCTTGGTGATTGGAGAGTTCGAGAGCACAGCTCAAGAGGTCTCATTACCATGGAAACCTCGAGAGTTGAAAAATATCCTTGGAGTGTATGAGTGATCATACACAATCTTTTATAGTGTATGGTCACTCATACAATGGGTTGTCCTTATTTTTTGAGGTTTTATTTGTTCCTTTTCGCCTCCTGGGACTGTTTCACCACTGCAGCCATTCTCCAAGGATTGCAGGTCACCTGACCATGCATGCACACTCAGCTTCTAAGCTGTTATGCTGCACTAGCTATGTAGTTAGTGCAGCATAACAAACTAGCTGATGTAGCTAGTGCAGCATTACAACATTTTGAAACAGATGGATTTCCATTCATAACAACATTCC
The DNA here is from genome assembly GCA_016271365.2 of Neoceratodus forsteri. Classification (NCBI taxonomy): domain Eukaryota; kingdom Metazoa; phylum Chordata; order Ceratodontiformes; family Ceratodontidae; genus Neoceratodus; species Neoceratodus forsteri. The sequence goes on from CM057456.1 coordinate 1,374,383,222, forward strand.
ACCACACATTATATAGGTAACTGTAATACAAATGGTGGGATTATTTCTAAGTCTGCCTTTTCTCAATGTACCGTAGTTTGATTCAGTTAGTGTACACAACAGCAATTCAGGTTTATGTTTAAGCCCATGAAACACCCTTATCTAGTTAATGCATTCACAGTTGTAGTGGCTCTGCAAGATCTTTTTGTATTTAGAGACCTGTATCATGTTTTGACTGTTACACTTTATGTTCATATCACTGTTCTGGTAAAACATTATATTTCTTATACTGTGCCTCCCGTGGAAGTAGTATGACTTTATTTTACAAGGTAGAAAATGAATGATGAAAATGTTTACCTTGTAGGACTGCCACAACTGTAAGACTCTCAGCAGTCTGATCTGTTGAAATAAAAGATAGACATTAATTGTAACTCGTTCCTGCATATGTAGTGATTTGTGTGTCACTAGTAGCATTTGGTTAGTACTGTATTTTAAAATTTAGTGGTATCAAAACAAAAAACATATTCTTGTAACAGTGCATTTATTCTATGCTCTGTATAGAAATGCAACAAACTCTACAGTTTATATATATATATATATATATATATATATATATATATATATATATATATGCTTTCTTTGCGAACAGGAGTGGCACAATAAGCTGAAAGGTTGTTTACTAGTACAACCTGAAAGGACAGGGGAGTTCAGTGACTTGCTTAGCGTGATACAGTATAGAAGTGGGACTGTGGTATTCAAAGTCAGGTCTCCAGATGTGCAACTCAGAGCATTAAACCACTACAGTATATGTCCTAGTATTTAACATCTTCTATATTGGTTATAGTCTTTGAGACATCAGTGCCATTGTGAAGTGCTGTATATTTATATGTAATTTCTATGTCTATAATGTGGCACTTCTTACTCAAATTAGCAAGTGTTTTGTTCATTTCTGCAACAAACATGACCCTGTACCCCCCTCAGCCCCCCCACCCCAACCATTGGCAGTAATCCTACTTCTTGATGTACAAGGCTAAGATATGACAGGCAGCAGCTACTGGAAAAAACACTATACTATCTTGTCAGTTTTCTTACATTCTATTTTAAAATAAGTAAAAAAGTTTGTCTACACACAATGCCACACTTATTGTGACTTTTGAAAAGACAATTATTTTTATCTATATAAATTATTAAATCTGTTGTCACTGTCACTGATTGTGGCTTGTTATGGTTACTCAGCAAATCTAAACTTTAGATATGCTAGTGGTTAGCACATCTTTTTGCTCTGCTGTTAGAATATGGTAGTAGCACTATAAATATTATACAAAAAAATTGTTTTAGTTACCATAGCAGTAAAGATGCGAAGGAAAGCTGTGCATTGTTACAAAAGTATTTACTGTGTTAAGTTGGTTCTGTATCAGTGACAGGAAGTGAAAGTAGTACTCCAATCATTGAAGTGCATCTACATCTTGCTCTGTGAACTATGCACTGCATTTTGCTGTTACAACAATAAAGTAAGAAGAAATAACTAAATCATTAGATATGACTTTGTTTTTAAATTATTACAACTGAAACAGTCACTCAATATAATAGTACTTACATTCCCCAGTTGGAAGCCTGGCAGGACCTGCACCTTCAGACGATGGAACTGGGCAGGGCTGTGATGTTGTTTTGCCCTCGGCCACTGTTGTGGCTGATGTTTCAGCCACAGAGGGTTCAATAACCATGACATTCTCCTCACCCTCTGTGGCCTGTTGGTGGCCCCTAACAGCACCCTTCTGCTGATCTTCTTCCTCTGTGAAAACATTGACAAAAGCTTTGTTAGCAATGTATAATCTGGTAGATATCTGTAGTTTATTAGAAGTAAATAGTCCATTTTGTATCACAGCTTACTATTTTTGACCTGTTCGTAAGATTATGCTTTAACATGTAACTAGAGTCGAAGAGTCTGAATAGTGGTTTTTGAGTGGCAATGGCACAATTAATATTTCCTCTCAGCAGTAACACTGTCTATATGCATGTGTGTGTGGGGGGGTCTTAACCATAACAATTACATGAAGTTTCACAGCTGTGAAGGTTCCCCTGGGACAAGTATTTCTAATTCAGAAAACATCACAGAGTATTCAAATGAGATGTGGGAACCATACAACTAGCAATTATAGCAGAGTTTAACAGTTTTTATTTATTTATCTATAAGCACATCGGAATTACAACCCGTCGAGTCATAGACTCGTTTCCAAAGACTCCACGTCATGATACAAAGAGAAAAATACAGATCGTAACGAAAAAGTTTAAGCATTTAGAAATATTTTTGTTTCCTTTAAAGACACAACCAAATGAGGCTTGGTGACTGGCTTTCAGTGACCTAAAGTTGAGCATGTCATCCCTCACATTGTGCATGCAAACTGCTAGTATGAAACAACAGCAACAAGAAAGAACACAAAACTTACAGAATCCCTTTTAAAGGGTTGCCTTGTGTTTTTGGACATCTTTCCCTTTGGCTGAAATCATATTAGGTCTGAACAACAACAAATACCTACCTGACAAGTAACAGTACTTCACACTGTTATATACCACTGACACAGAACTTGTTACACCCCTACTACATCTACCTAGTGATGGGGAAATATTATTTTTTTTTAAACTGGAGCAATACTTTCTACGGAAATCTATTTAAAAGAGAATAATGACTACATAATACTTTTTATTTTGTTTTGGATAAAAAAGGACTGGCATTGCATAATAACAGTTCACTACTCCAGGGAGTGGGTATATGGGAGTATTTAACATGTCTGGTGTGGTTACATTACTCGACTGCACCTTGTGAATGAACCACACCAGTTGTGGTGAATCCAGCATTATACAATGGGATGAGAAAAATCTGGAACCTCATTGGTAAAAGTAGATCAGATGACTGTGAGCATATCCTGGAATAACCCACGACTGAGGAGTGGTATTAATGAAATACATAATTAAATGCATTTTAAATTTATTTGATAAATGGGTGCATTATGTAATTGCAATAAGGCACTTCAGTGTCTGGGTTATTGGGGGATTTACCTATGCCTTTTATGATGTGTCACGAGATGCAGATGAGTGGCTTAACCACACAAGCGGGTAAACTTACCAATAAGCCACACCCTGGAGTGCTTTATTGTGATTATACGATAGACCCATTTGTTAAATAAATGTAAAATGTTTTCAATTACGTGTTATATAAATGCCATTCATTAACTGGGGGTTACTGGCTGCATAATTCCATGTACTGTGACTGTGTTGCCACATATACTAGAACCATGTCACAAGAGGGTAATGGTATGTTGTAAGATCTTGGGGATGTGTCAAGGTATATGGTACTGGGTTGAGTTGGTCAGATCTGTTGTATGTGCTAAAAACAATAAAAAGTTACATTTACCAGCAGAGTCTACCACGAGGAGTTGGCTGACTGTAGAAACCTCTGACTCTTGACCCTCTGGGACTGGCACGAGATGTAGCCTGGGTTCTGCGGCAGGAACAACAAGATGAAACATACATTATTAGCATAGTTAAATAGAACATAAGACATTTCAAAAAACAATCAATTATGCCTAAAGGTATTGGTGAATGTAATGCTACATATTTACTGGTTAGTGGTTATAAACCACTGCCAATGAGTGTTCAACAGCTCCATAAACCACATAGTGGTTTATGCAGCTCCATAAAACACATATATGGTTTATGGAGCTACGTAAACCATGGGCAGAACAGTACCGCACCACCACCAGAAAAACTGTTGAACAAGCTGCCCTCACACTGTATGGTCACATGTGGTATACAATCGGTCACTCAGCATGAGACAAGCTTGTCAGCAGTAACAGTTATCCTCGCAATGTGACAGAAAAGAAAATTTAAACCAAAACAACACCAAAAAACAGTAAATATTAAAAATAAAACATGGAGAAGTGTAGTTCTCTGGGGATTTTGTGCACCCACTCGGTGTATGAAGCCCATATAAACCCTTCGGCTTCACCTTCTGAGTTTATGGGGCATCACACATCTTGGGGTGCTGGGTAAGAGAATGCCTCACCTGGCTGAAGGGAAGGAGCACAGCAATGTCTTATGGTGCAACCAAGATGCGGTATTTTTTAACCACAGTACTGAATTACATTACACCTGGTGTGGCAGGACCACTCGGCCTGTGTCCTTATAGTTTCAGCTACCGTAGGTGTAATATTATTCTGTGATGATGGACACCCTGGCATGCCTTATTGCTTAATTACTTTATATACAATATAAATGTTTCTGCTTACCTTTGCCCAAGTTCTTGAGATTGTCATGTTGGTCGCCCTCATCACTATGGCTGGAATGGAGTATGCTTTCACAGCCTGAACAAGGGCTAGCACATCACTGTCTGACCATGACTTTGGCATGTTGAGATGGGTATATTTAATAATTCTCAATGTTATAACTGAATAATAATGCATACAGACATGAGATGATTAAATATTCCGTCTTTGAGAGACAGATAATTACACGTTGAGTGGTACAACTCTGCATGCTGAGAGGCTGTGTTACATGGAAATATATAATGTTAATACCTTACTATGATGACCAGACAGCTGCAATGAACTCATAAGCATGTTAGTGATGCATATGTGTTTGTAGTTTTGGACATCGACTGACATGAATACTGAAGAGGAATAACAGATTAGCAAGAAAAATTACTCTGGGGTTATGACCAGATAACATCGGTGAGCATTTTCATCACCTTGTTGTGTTGTCAACGTCTCCTGATGTTACCCAGTCATAACCAGACAGTGTTTAACCTTTCTAGAATGATGAGAGACCTGCATTGAACTGATAAACACTTGAGTGCTGCATATAAGTATGCAGTTCTGGGCATCAGGTGACATGAACAGTCAAGTGGAATAATAGATTAGCAAGGAAAATCACCATGGGGTTATGGCTGGATAACATCAGTCAGGATTTTCACCATCCTGTGCTGTTTGTTAATGACTCCTGAAGTTAACCAGTCATAACCAAATAGTGTTTTACCTTACTATAATGACCAGGGACCTACAGTGAACTGATGAACACAGCTACTTATGTAACCCACCCCCCCGCACATTCGCATGCTAATCATATTGTGACAACAGCCTTTCTGGAGAATTGTGATGGTCCACTGCAAGACCTCCCCCAACACAGTGTTTGACCCACTGAGACTCCACCACTACAGCACATTTGTATATGCCACTCTTTCAATGTGATGTGTATGTTAAGTTTCTCTAATTTTTGACCAAGTTGCATGGCTCTTAAAAGAGCTATTTCATTCTGTCACATGCTATGTACTGCATATATATAGACGTACACATTCAGAGATGTGCTAGAATGCCATCTAGGAGGTCCCCAACAAAAAGTTTGTTGCCTGCTTTTCAGAGATGCACTCTGTCTTTTAGGTATAGCCATTGTTTGAAAAAAGAAATTTGGGGGTGGTATATAGTGTGCATTCCCATAATGCGAAGGAATCCAGATATTTGGGTATTTACCTTACGATGTGATCTTTCAAGTGCAGGACAGTCACAGTACTCCTCGCCTCTCCAGATCATTCGCTGTGTAATATCTGAATATAGAATTTTACAAGTAGGTAACATCTCCATAAGATGTTGCAAATCTGAGTATGCGCTTCTATCAAATCTACTGCCCTTTTGTCTTATGCCTGGGTTATATACCACCAACTGACCCACATGTAATCATAACCTTATACACCTACAAGTATTGGTGCCTTACCACAGTCTGATAATGTTTTATCTTGTTTTATTACTTATATTCATGTTATTATATTTGCTATGCTCATATTTTCCTGTAATGTATTTACCTATATGCTATATGCCTCTCTTTCCAGTTCCTGCACCTTGAGCAAGCTCACCATCTATGACTGTGGCTAAGACTCCCTGCACAGCCGACCACAGTCACTATTTCCAGACCATCTGTGCAAAGATCTGAACAAGTTCCAGTGCCTTGAGCAAGCTCACCATCTACGACTGTGGCTAAGGCTCCCTGCACAGCTAACCACAGTCACCATTTCCAGTCCATCTGCCCAAAGACCTGAAGAAGTTCCAGTGCCTTGAGCAAGCTCACAATCTACAACTTTGGCTGAGGCTCCTCGCAAAGCTGACCACAGTCACCATTTCTAGCTCATCTACCCGAAGATATGAACAAGGTAGACTCCTGCCCAATTGAAAGGCTCCAAACCCATTGCTCCCATTGGCACAATCTGGCTGCTTTTGGATGCTAATTGGTCACTTCAGCAATGGAAGCAGTTCTTCATTGGACTGCACTGACGTCTGTGCTTAGCTGGCACTTATTTCTAAATTGGACTTGTCCTCTTACTTGATTTTTTGGCCCAGCCACCTACCCCCATCCCCAACCTCTATTAAATACAGTAAAACTCCACCCCATCTACCAGCCTCCACCCATTGGCTTCTTTGTGTTAGTAAACCCTCCAACCTCATAGGGTCCTCAGACCTTCCTCTGAGCCACAGCTATCACTAGCTCTTCAGATTCCCATAGCTTGCTAACTGTTGCTGTTAACTCATTTTTATTATGTACCAGTGGAAGACCCACAGTACCCCACCTTCTCCTGTGCAACTAGTGCTACTGCACATTTGGGCCTCCACCCTACGGATGAGCCCAATTTCTGCTTTAAGCCTATTTCCTGGCCTCCAGCTAACACTAGGCCCTCCTGCCAAATGCTCCTCCCAGAACCTGCTGAGGATACAAGCAAAACCTAACTACCTAAAGTTATGCAAAAAACATATTTTAATCCTACTTCTGATCTCGGGTAGAATCCACTCTAACCCCAGCCCACTGGCTACTAGCTCACAGGTCACAGCTACCAAAGGGTGGCTAAAAATCATGGGGATGCACATATGCAGTCTCTTAGCATAGCTATCTCAGCTTGAAGTGTGGTTGGAATACACCCAGCCAGATGTCCTTGCTCTAACTGAGACCTGGCTCTCCCCATGTAATGCGGACTCTGGTGTCTCCATTCCTGGCTACAACATGCACAGGCTGGACTGCAACAGTAAAGGAGGAGGTGGCTGCATAATATGCACTCACAGCCATCTACAATGCAACAAAGCCCCACTGAAGCTTGTCAGCATGGACTGTGAGTGCTTAACAGTAAAAATCAAACTTGGTAAAGAGCGTAAGTGTCTAAATGTTATGGTCACCTACATTTCTCCTGGGCACCAGAAAGCAGGATTTGAAGCCTTTGCCAACTACTTCTCCCAAGTTCAAGAAAAAAAAGGAGATCATCATACTAGGTGATTTCAACTCCAACTGGCTTGTCAACTCCAGCGTTACCCACAGAGACCTGGTCTCTGGACTCTACCTGATGCAGATGGTCTCAAGCTGCACTAGGACCAACTACCACACGTACAAGCACCTTGATCGATTGGGTCCTAACAACACACCCAGGAAGGCTAATGAATGTCAAGGTCCTCCCAGATACCTTGAGTGATCACTCACTGGTCCAGTGCAAGTTGTCAGCCAAGCAGGTCAGGCTCCCCCCAAGACTGGTGAGGCATAGGGTTATAAAGAAACATGCCATGATTCACTTCAAGAACTACCTCCAAGATATAAACTGGAGCTTTATTGATATATGTCCCTCTATTGATACAGCACTCGAACTGTTCATCTCCCACTTCAATGCCACTGCAAACAAGTTTGCTCCATACAGCAGAAAAATGATAATGGGAGGTATACAGACCTCCTTCCATGAATCCTGATAATGATGGAAAATTATTGCATTATCTTAAAAACCATGACCCATCAAAAAACTATGTAATTATGGGAGATTTCAACTTACACAGTGTAAATTGGGAACACGTATCCACAATTGACAAAGTTGATAGATGTTATGTAGAGTTATTTAATGAAATAGGTTTGGAACAACTGGCCCAAAATAATACTGGGGCAATAGAATATTGGATCTTATATTAACAAACACTGCCCATTGTGTAACCCAAATTGATATTAAGGCACCATTGCGTAACAGCAACCATAATACTGTTCAATTTCAAATTACAAATAGTAAATCCATGCAAGCTACTGCTATAACTAGAATCTTAAATTTCTCCAAAGCTAACTTTGTAAATATGAAAAATATTATAAGATGCTGGGATTGGCAAGTATTATTTACAAATTTATCAGTAGAGGCTAAATGGCAGTTATTGGTTAACAAATTGAAGGACCTTATTAAAACAAATATTCCTACTAAAAGCAAATATGAATCTAATCACAAACCTAAATCTGGATGGATGTCTTCTAAAATAAAATCCTTAATTAACAAAAAAAATAAACTCTCTAAACAAATACAAAAAGGTTTCGCACATCTCAATTTGAAATATTGGGATTTATTAAAAACAATAAAAACAAAAATAAGACTAGAAAAAACCCCAATTTGAATTAAAATTAGCATCAGGGTGAAGGACAATAAGAAATCCTTTTTTTCTTATATAAATAAAACCAAAGGTAATTCCAAGACTATAGGCCCATTTACCATGCAATCTAATTGTGTAGCAGATAAACATGAAACAGCAGATATTCAGAATCAATATTTTTCTTCAGTTGTTTAATATTACTTCCCATGGTGAAATAAATGAAATGGAGGGGTCCATACCTGGTAGATTTGTAATTCAACCTAAAGATGATTTAGATAAACTTAATAACATAAATATTAACAAATCCCCTGGTCCAGATGATATTCATTCAAGGGTATTAAGAGAACTTGCTAATGAGGTCTATCTACCCCTGACTAATATATTCCAACATTCATTAGACAGTGGGGAAGCCCCAAATGATTGGAGAGTTGCAACACTTGTACCTATACATAAAAAAGAGCCTACCAACAAGCCAGCACATTTTAGACCCATAAGTCTTACATCACTAATTGGAAAATTCCTTGAACAGTTTGTTAAGGAAATTATTTTGGAACATTTAAACCATAGTAAACTTACTGATAATTACCAATATGGTTTCACCAAATCAAGATCATGTCTAACTAAGCTATTGACCTTTTATAACAAAGTTACTGAAGAAATTGATAAAGGCAACTCGGTAGACTTAGTGTTCATAGATTTTGCTAAAGCATTTGATAAAATCCCGCATTTGGAACTCATCAGTGCTCTAAGAGAAGATACATTGAATTCAAACATTGTAAATAGGATAATAAAGTAGCTTAGGAATAGGAAACAGAGAGTAGCCATAAATGGAGACTTATCAGAATGGGCAAATGTGACTAGTGGTGTTCCCCAGGGATCAGTGCTGGGACCTTGTCTATTTAATATTTGTATTTCTTCCTTAGAATCAAATATAAATAATATTTGGCTGCTTAAGTTTGTGGATGATTGCCGTATAGGTTCTATTATCAACAACAATAAGGAAAACATTCTCCTGCAAAACTTTCTTGATGAAGTTACAAACTGGACCCATGAGAAGAAACTAATACTAAATAGTGATAAATGTAAGGTAATGCATTTGGGATAACATAACCCACATTTTACATACAAATTGGTGAATCAAATACTGCACCAGACTATAGAAGAAAGGGATCTTGGGCTTATCATTACACCTGACTTGAAATTCAAATTACATTGTACCAAACAAGTTAAAAAGGCAAATCAGAATCTAGATTGTATATTTAGACATGTGGCAAGCAGGACAGTATGTTGCCATTATATAATGCTCTGGTGAGACCTCATCTTGAGTATTGTGTACAAGTGGGTCTCCATACATAAAGGAAGACATCAATAAAATCGAAAGAGTACAGAGACGATTTAGTTGGGCAATAATAGGAATGAAAGGGAAAAACTACGAAAACAGGCTGAAGGATTTGAAATTATATACTTTAAAATACAGAAGGCTTGGGGAGATCTGTGCCTCATTTACAGCCTACTACAAGATTCTATACTTACGAAGGGAATAGGTTTATTTGAATCCAAATTCAGACTTAGTAGTCGCAGACATAACAAACAGTTACTGACTGGAAAATGGAATTCATTAAGGAGGAAAAACTGATTCGGTGTAAGATCAATCCCAATATGGAATAACCTTCCTACTGTTGTAGTAGAAAGTTCAAATATGCATACATTTAAAAAAACTTGGATCTAGTGATGACAGATAAAGATAAATATATGTAATAACCAAAATTAATGGGCAAGCATTATGGACTATTGTTCTCCAGCTTGAAAAAACCTATGAAACCTATGAAACATGGCCTGGGCCACCCCTCAACTGCTTGGCTTGATGCAACAGTGAGACACACTCTGACAATGTGCCGGGGAGATGGGGGAAGTTACAGATATTCAAAGGTACAAAGCAGCCCATAACAGCTGTATGTGGAAAATCCTGAAGGCCAAAACCTTGTATCACAAAAACCAACAGGCTCAATGCTGGGGTGATGGGAATAAGCTTTGGCCCTAAACAAAGAACCTCATAGGGTTAGGTGACAGGGCCTCCCTCCATGCTTCAGCATCATGGGGAGGTAATACTAAAGGATGGTGCCATGGCCAACATATTTAATTCTGCATTTATAGATTACAGCTCAGTCCTCCCCCCAGACCAGCAATGTACCCCACTGGGGTACCAGCCATCTCCTCTTCTAACTCAGCACCTGACGCCATTACAGGCCATAACTTCTACTTCAAACAGGTAACTGCCACTGAAACAAAAAAATACCTAACGATAGTGCTAGGTAAAACCAGGATGGGCAGTGATGGTGTTTACATGAAGCTGGTAGCCTGAGGTCATCATGCCACTAACAAAGCTGTTTAATGTGTCCCTCCAATTGTCCACATTTCCTTCTATGTGGAAATCTGCTCTTGTAACCCTGGTGCTTAAAGGAGGTGATCAAGCAACTGTGTCTAATTACAGGCCCATCTTCATATTGTCTCCACTCTCCAAAGCCCTACAGAGAATTATAGTAGACCAACTCACAGACCACCTGCACAAATACAACCTCCTCTGCTCACAGCAGCATGGCTTCCATAAGATGCATAAGACAAACACTGCCTTAGTTGACTTCACAGGCTATGTGCATGAGGCTCTTGACCAAGGTCAGCTTGTTGGAGTTATCTTTATAGACCTTACAAAAGCCTTTGACCTTGTGGATCATCAGCTGCTGCTACATAGGTTAGATTGCTAGGGGCTGTCCCCGGGCACAGTCAAGTGGTTTGCTAGCTACCTAACTGGATGCTCCCAGTGGGTAAAAATTAACAGTGCAGTCTCACAGGTCTGTGAAGTGACCATAGGGGTCCCCCAGGATTCCATACTTGGCCCACTCTTGTTCAGCATCTTTGTGAACAATCTCCCAGAGGCTTGCCCATCAGCTAGGGTCCTGCTTTATGCAGGCAACATGGTTGTCTTTCTACATGACCCTTGCCAGGAGACGCTCACCAGACATCTGCAGCACAACTTTGACATGCTACAAGACTGGTTTAAGGACAGCCTACTAGTATTCAAGAGCAATAAAACAAAGATGATGCTCCTCGCTGGACATCAAAACAGATGAACCACTGCTCCCTTTCCCATATTTGACACCTCTCACACTGCCCTTGAGCAAGTGTCCTCCTTCAGGTACCTGGGGATTACTATTGATGAGTCCCTTACCTTTGACGAACATATTCATGCAATTACTTCTGCCGTAAATAGGAAAGTAGGGGCACTATACAGGCTTTGGTCCTGCCCCACTCCAGAGGCTAGGTATCAAGCTGTCCGAGACACAGTCCTTCCCATCACAGACTATAGAATAGTGGTCTACAGTGCAGCCTCTAACACCAGCCTGCACAGAGTTCACACCACAATTAACAAAGCTTGCAGACTTGTTTTAGATGCTGATCACCTTACACACACCTATGAGCTGTATATTAGAACAAGATGGCTCCCACTCAAGGACCGTATCAGACTACACTCATGCCTCCTGGGGATGAAAGCCCTGCTTGGATTTGCCCCCCTTCAGTGCAAGCTTTATCCTGCCCTTCCCCCTCTAAACATGTTACGAGAAGTGTGACAAACAATGTGCTTGCAGTGCCCTTCAGGAGAACTGCACTAGGGAGTCATGCATTTGCAGTTAGAACACCAGTCTGGCTAAATCGGCTCACCCTGGCCATTACAAACCTCACCAGCATTAGTCTCTTTAAATCCAAACTATAGAATTCCATCACCCTTCCTGCACACTGCTTCTGCACCACTTAACCCCTGAGCCTACCAGTGCACTCTCTAGACTATATCCTTGCAAGAAACCACTGAAACAGCCCCCATATCTCTTTGCTATTTCCCACTACTCTTTTTCCTAGATATTTCTAAAATAGGCATCCTTTAACTGGCAACTAGGCTTAATAGCCGCTATTTTGTCAGCATCTAATCTTACTGTTAGCACTTATTTGTACAGACGGTGTTATACTGCTTAGACTGTGTTTACAATATACCTCTGTTAGCACTCATTTGTAATGCCAGTGTTAGATTTCTCCTATGCACTTGTATTAAGACTGTATTATATTGTGCGCCTCTGTCTCTCCTGCCCAATCCCCAGTATTCAGTCTGTTAATGTGTTTTTAATATGTATATGACAATGCCTGTTCGCAGCTCTGATTTTCCCAACTCATTTAACTGTCCCCTCCCTTTGTTCGATGAGGACCCTTTGTAAATGAGCTCCTAGCTCAAAGGTTTGTAATTCCAATTCTTTAATAAAATAAAATCTAAAATCTATGTTTCTGCCATATATTCTGCTATACTCACAATCACTCATATTCTGTAGTTTTCCACTATTGTGACATGTTTTGTGCTTTTCTGATTACGTTGCATATATCTCCAGACTCACTGTCTGGAAATAAGTACAGATAATATTTATTCTTGCTGAACTATGATTTTTTTAAGATATATGCCAACCATGTACTCTTGCTTCCTGGGGTCCACCAAGATATTACACTCTGTATAGTATATCCAATTGTATTTGTCTGCCTTATCCAAATGTTGCATTCTTATCAGCAGCGTATATCTGTAACTGCCAGCCAGTCCCTCCCCAGTCTCTGAGATTTTGGTGTTCTCCCCATATGTTTGTTCGTTTTGTGTTTAGATTTATTTAGTACGTGTAACCCCGAGACTGATTGGTGCAAATCATCCTCTTTGTAATGCTTTGTTACATGCTTTGGCATGAGAATTATAGTAATAAATATTTCCTTTTATTACTTGTTTGCCCTGTGTTTTCCTTACTCAGCACATGCATACAAGAACCTGAATTATGAGTAGGACTCTTAAGTAACATTATTGGTGACACGTGGCTGATGCTGTGATTAGTTAGGAATTCATAACAGGCAAGTTGCTGTGTGTGGCTTTTGTTTAATTCTTCTCAGTCTGTGTTTTTTCCAGTGTGACTCATAAGGCACCAGGAAACCCTGTTTTTATTCAGACAGGCTGCCTTTGTCTACTGGTTACAATAACAGCGGGGTGAGTAGAGAAACAAAAAAAATAAAAAAAACACTCAGCTGTTTGTGGTAACATTTTTCTGTCTTTTAAAATCATCCACACACACCTCCCATTTGCCAGTGTTCATCTACTGTGGTTCAGAACACAGCAGCTGGCCAACAAATGGTCAAAGGGTTCCCCTGCTTATCAGACATGTCTATGGTAATTAGCACTGAGTTGAGAGATGTTATTTCGACTTATCTCAATTCACATGGTGGTTGGAAATGCTATAATGATTTAACTAAAGATGAGTTAATCAAAAATGTTTCATGTCTGATTATGTTAATATGTGAGCAGTATATTATACTGGGACTGTCACCTAACATGCAGTCCGCTAAGGTCCTGCTCCTAGCTACATTATTAGCATAATTAGAGGCTTCATTACAGATGATGATTTCTGTGAAGTCTAGTTTTACTGATTATAAGAAATTAGTTGGTGAAAACACTGCAGAGGATTCAAGGAATGTAAACATCTACTGACCCCTGTGTGACACAGCAGCTCTTGGTCCCCTTCTCCAAGCCTACCTCACATCTCTCGAGGCCTGGCTGAGAGCAAATAGGATGATCCTAAGTACAAGCAAAACTAAGGCGATGCTATTTGGACACAAAGCTCTTGGTCATGACAGGTCGAATGCTTTGCATCTCACAGCTCTCTCAGGAAGCATCATCAAGGTTGTCCTCTCAGTAAAATACCTAGGACTAACACTGGACCATTGTCTTATTTTCAAGTCCCACGTGGATCAGGTTACCAAGACCATACACCATAAACTTGGTACCTTGTACCGACTAAAGGACCAGCTCATCCCCGAGGTCAGGACCTCAATCACCACAAGTGTCCTCCTCCCCACCCTGACTTATGCTGCCCCGATCATTCAGGGCATGGCCAAGCAGGAGGTCACCACGATGCAAATCTTGTACAACAATGTTGCTCGGTTTGCTACCCAGGACCACTCGCGAAGTCACCATTGTGACACACTTGCCCAGCTAAGTTGGGCCTCTCTTACAGCTCATCTTAATTACCCCCTGCTCTGCTTGACCTTCAAGCTGCTCAGCCCCTTTGCCTCTCCCAGCTTAGTTGGTACTATCACAATCAAACATAACCCCAGGAGTCTACGGACATCAGGCCAAACTCTGATGGAAGTTTCTAGAGTCAGAACAAACACTGGTGGCAGGTCTTTCTCCTATTCAGCCCCCTGCCAATGGAACACACCCCCTCCTCCAGTGCAGAAGGCCTCCTCACTGATGAGTTTCCACACCAGACTCAAAGCCCATATAACTGATGCTAGCACTTGCCACTGCCATGACTCTTAAGCACTTCCCCCCTCTCTCATTTGTTCCTACCCTCCTGAAGATTTGATTCATCCATGCATCTCTTCAGGTTCCAAGGTGCTTCTGTCTAGACATCATCCTTCAGCTAACTTCTGCACCAATCCTTAATTAATTTTGACAAGCTTACTTATAGGGTCAGTAGCATGTTGGTAACCATGGCTGTAACCTGCATACTCACCTGTATCTACTCTGTAACCCAAGTCTTCTTTGTATGAAAATATGTATTGTTATCCTGATCACCCCTGAAAAAGGGACCTTCCAGGCTCAGTGGGCCTACCCGGTCACCAAAATTTTATAGATAAAAATAAATAAATAAAACATGCTTCAATCTGAGCAGCAGGCATTACATCAGCAGTGTGACTGCCTTTTAGCTACTTCAGATAAACAGTCTAACATAAAAGTGCATGAGCTGAGTGAACTGTGTGATAAACTGCAGCTTGATAGACAGCAAGTTTTACAAATGAATGATGTACTGTCTAATACTGATGAGTCTTTGATTCAGGAGAATGATGAATTAAAAGCTGATTGCAAATGGGGGAGTCAAGACTTAGACCAGTTAAGGATAGATAACATCAAGGTGTTTGCAGCATACAGGGTGTTACAGAAAGATGTGCCTAGAGGTTTGTTTGCTACAAGTGCAAAGGTTATTCATAACAAATGTCTGGCTAAACTGGTGAAGTTACGACAACAGTTGTTACTTTTAAAAGGTCACATTAAAGCTATGAAGGGCTTTAGTTATGTCCCCATTGATGTTTATTCTTCTGGGGAAGAGAACTCTAATGCAGAGTGTTCTGCAGATCAATCAGAACAGGCTAGCCCCATGGCTGTCCCTGCTTCTGTTTTGTCACAAAATGGTGGATGTTCTCATTCACAAAATGAAGATGGATGTCAACATCTTATACAGCAGTGCCATTCACAAAATGGCACTGACCTACAACAAGATGGCCACCACCGGGAGGTCTTCTCCAAGATAGCCATGCCTGTACCCTCCTCTAAGATGGCTGCACCCTTATGGCCTATGCCCTACAACAAAATGGCTGACAGCAGCAAGCCGAGGATAAATTAAAGCTATCCTCTCCCCCACATTTGCTGTTTTGAATTCAAAAGACAGAGTTGAAATTAATTCTATGATTAAAGAGGCTATACTGAGGATGGGTATTGCTGATAAACAGTAAGACAGATTGCATGAGGCAGTTAATAAAATGATAAAGGAAGCTAGGTCACAGGAAACTGTACTAAAGTCTGTAGCACAGAGTGCTGCAGAAATTGCACATAATACCTCCAGAGCTGTAACTCTAGAAACTGAGCAGAAACCACCTACAGGCAATCCCATGCAGGTTGCCCATTCAGCACAACAGACTGCTGACAGCATTGGGTGTATGCAGCCTAATGATAATTTGAGCTGTCATCTGGCAAATGTGAGCTCACACTGTGAAATGCTTAGCCTTCCAGAGGACTGTAAGGTGAAAGTCTTAAGGTTGACAATTGACCCTGGTCTGTGGCCAAACTCAAGTCAGCCTTACGGAATGGTGATAATGTGGATTATAATGATATCTGTACTAATTTGTTATCTGCTGCCAACCCAGGAGTTGTGGGTGTGTGTTTAGCCTTGAATGTGAAACAACAGGCTAGAGAACCCCCTGCCTTGTAACATTCCCATTTGTGGATGGCTTATCAATCAGGCAAGCTCCTTGCAAAGGAGGAGCATAGCACAGACCAGACTGAATACAAGGATTTTTATATCAGAAACATGACACCAGCCCTATGTGAGAGGGTTGAGTGTGCAGTGTTCCCAGAAAAGGACACATTTGATAAAATTCAAATGGTAACAGAGAGACTGTATCAGATTTACATCTGGTCTCACAATTCTAAATACAAAAACAAGGTTGCTGCAATTCAGCAGCCTGCCGGAGGCATCACCACATATGCAGTGGAAAGTGGGAGGGCACTATCCAGCTCAGCTGCCACCACTACCCCTGTAAAATACAGAGACTTGCTAGTGTACATCATAACACTAGCACAACAGTTTAAGCATAAATTGTACATCCATAAAGTTCATGCCTACTCTAAGAGTGAGCCCTACCATTCTTTCAATGACCATGCTGACTCTCTTGCAAAAGCTGGCGCTCAAGGAAGGGACAAATGGGAACTGAAAACCCCCTCTACTACAGGTACTGTATGCGTTGATGCTGTGAAACAGCAAACAACATCTTTTGTGCCACTCGATCTAGCATCTGCACAAAAAACAGGACCCTCATTTGAGGGCAGTATTGAAATTCCCTGACAATGGAACTGAGGAAGAACTTCCACCACACAGTCCCTACAAGCAAGTAAGGGATCCCCTTCACCTTTCCAGTGATAACCTACTCATATGGCATCAAATCCCCAACAGTTCTGAGAAATTGTGGGTAATTCCTGGACAACTGAGGATGGATTTTATCCATCAAGTGCATGACACTCCTACTGTAGGACAACAAAGGAGTGGAATAAACCCTGGATAGACTAACTACTTTTGGATGGTGGCCACACATAAAACATAATGTTTGGTCTGCATACGAATAACCCACTTTTGGCCAAGAATAATGTCAAATTGTTACCCCAGAGGCACTCAGGCCCCTGGAATTCCATCCAAATCAATTACATTGGGCCACTCTCAATAACCAAAAACAACAACAAGTTTGCATTGGTGGTCACTGATAATTTCTTTAAATGGGTAGAGGCATTCCCAAAGAAAAACAACAATGCAAAAATAACTGCCAGGGTTCTGGTAGAACAACTTTTCGCCAGATGGGGTTTCCCTTTGAAGGTAGACTCTGATCAAGGTTTGAGTTTCACAGGTGAACTGTTGCAGGAAACTCTGAAACTCCTAGGAGTCAGTCAGAAGTTTCACATCTCTTACCGCCCACAATCATCAGGACAAGTGGAAAGGGCATACAGGCAGATCAAACTTATGCTATCCAAATTTTTTAAGGACAACTCCAAGAACTGGGATTCCTTATTGCCTTTGCTCCTTATAGCAATAAGGGCTACACCCCCAAAAAGTACAAAATGTACCCAGCTTGAGGTCAAGGCAGTCAGAACAGCAAAGGCCCAAACCGAGAAAAAGATAGCCAACTCAGTTAAGAAGGGGGATAAAACCTTTTATAGGTACATCAGGGAGTGAAGGAAGACCAAGGGAGGGATAGTGAGGCTTAATAAAGGGGAGGGAGGGTGGGCAGAGGGTGACTGTGAAAAGGCAGAGATACTAAACAAATATTTTTGCTCAGTATTTACAAAGAAAGAGGGTGAGGTACCTAAAACAAACAGTAGAAACACTCTGGATACAGAAGTTGATACCAGTCCATTTACAGAAGAAAGGGTTCTGAAAGAACTCATAAAACTGAAGGTAGACAAAGCAATGGGGCCTGATGAGATTCATCCCAGCATTCTAAAAGAACTAAGGGTAGAACTAGTGACACCACTGACTACCCTCTTTAACAAATTATGAGAGGATAGGGTGGTACCCAAGGACTGGAGGTGGGTGGATGTGATTCCCCTTTACAAAAGTGGGAGCAAGGCAGAAGCAGGAAACTACAGACCTGTTAGTTTAACCTCAGTAGTAGGGAAAATGATGGAATCACTTCTGAAGGAAAGAATTGTCAAGTATGTAGAGGCCAGAGGGGCACAGGACCCAAGGCAGCATGGATTCACAGCGGGAAGGTCATGCCAGACAAATTTGATAGATTTCTTTGACTGGGTGACCAAAGTAGTAGATCAGGGAGGGGCTGTGGACATGGCCTAACTAAACTTTAGCAAGGCATTTGACACAGTCTCACACAAAAGATTAATATACAAGTTAGCCAGCCTGGGAGTGGGTCCCAAGATGACAGCCTGGGTAAAGAATTGGCTGGAGAATAGGACACAGAGAGTAATAGTAAATGGAGTCCACTCTGAAAAAAGGGGGTTACTAGTGGGGTACCGCAGGGTTCAGTATTAGGACCGGTCCTCTTCAATGTCTTTATAAGCAACATTGCAGAAGGACTGGAAAGAAAAGTAGTTCTCTTTGCAGATGACACAAAGATCTGCAACAGAGTTGATGCACAAGGTGGGGTGGAAAGGATGAGAAGGGACTTGGCAAGGTTATAGGAATGGTCAAATATATGGCAGCTTAGATTCAATGCTAAGAAGTGCAAGGTAATGCACCTGGGAAACAAAAACCCAGGGGAAGAGTACACAAAGGAGGGTGAGATACTAACAACAACAAAAATGGAAAGGGACCTGGGGGTAGTCATATCAGATGACCTAAAGGTGGGCAAGCAATGTGAGAGGGCAGCAAGGAGGGCTTGGGGGATACTGGGATGCATAGGGAGAGGCATCACCGGTAGAAAACAGGAAGTTATTATCCATCTGTACAGACAGCTGGTGAGACCTCATCTGGAGTACTGAGTGCAGTTCTGGAGACCCCATCTCTGCAAAGACATAGACAAGATGGAAGCTGTCCAGAGGTGGGAAACTAAAATGGTGCAGAGTCTGTACGAGAAGACATGAAGAGAGACTTAAGGAGCTTAATATGTATAGCCTCAAGGAAAGGACGGAGAGTGGGGACATGATAGAAACATTCAAGTACCTCAAGGGAATCAACAAAGTCCAAGAGGGTAGCATCTTTCAAAAAAAGAGCTGTGCAAGAACAAGGGGGCACAATTTGAAGATGGGGGTGGCTCAGAGGTAATTTAAGAAAGTATTTTTTCACAGAGAGAGTTGTGGATGCATGGAACTGCCTTCCGGAGGAGGTTGTGGAGTCAAAAACAGTAGTGGAGCTCAAGCATCAAATCTACTGCTCTTTTATATCCTTAATCATTACCTCCAAGGTAGATGAGGAGTATGTCTGGTTCTGGGTTTGTCTGCAGCAAGTGGTACATGGCTGGCATGAGCTGCTCTCACCTCATGCCACCCTTCCCAAACCAAGACACATTGAAATTTGGTGGGTACAAGTTATTCCCAAAATAGATTGCTCTACTAAGTGCAGCTGCACTTCTGACCAGGCTGCTCCCCACAATCCACACACCGACTCTGGAACTTTCTACCATTCTGAATATAAAACAGTAATATTTTAGATGGAGAAATATCATAAATGTCTCTCTCTCTCTCTCCCTCTCTATCTCTCTGAACAATCCTGAGGCAAATGACTACTATTACAATTGCATAAGACAAATAGTGGTGAAGAAATGCTGTGGCAGGTAGCAACATACACCATACACATATATTATTGGTTAGCAGTGCTTACTGTAACTTGTTTTGTCTACAAAATTCCTTCTTATTGGGCTTTTGCTTATAAAACATACCTTTTATTTTGGTGGGATAATGCTGCTCATTGATTTGTCATCTGTTGTGACATGCCAACATTCAACATTTCTATTGGTCACTGCTATTCTCTATACTTTGACACTGATCTTGGCTTCCTTCTCTTTTTGAACTGGTATTCTGAGTGGTAAGAGTAACTCTATGCACGCTTACTTAAATGATGCTTCTGACAACTTGTAATTGTGTGTTCTTTTTTTTTTTTGGACTGAAGTTGCTTTGTCACAGAACTTTTAACTGTAGTAGTTACTGGAATTCTGTGAGATTTACATTACAAAAAAAATAAATAAATAAAATAGGTGATGTGATAGACTGTTTAGGTGTGTTCCTGAGAAATAGTGTACTGCTTGAGAAGAAATACAGCACTGGGTAGTTTTCATAAAGATCATCCACCAGTATAGATTTTAATATGCTGACTGCATCTGTAGCTTAGGATCTGGTTAATGACATTTTCAGATTTTATAAAGTATTGTGTGTGGCCAGTGTTACACATACTTTGGAAGAAATACAAACTGTATGACGAGTTGTGCTATCTTGCCTTTTAAGTACTGCAGTTTAAAATTGCAATACTTTGATAATTACATAAATTGGATGTTTGCAGCAGTACAGAAATAAGCATCCATGATCAAAGCTTTTATTAAGTTTTATGAATTTAGTTAAGTGTTTAAATCCAGAAGCAAATGATTTGATACCTTTTAATGGACCAACATAGATGTAACAAGAACAAAGTGCTCTAGCTTTCGGACCAACCAGTCCTTCTTCAGAAGCTCATGGCAGTTGTTTGGAAAATACAATACTTATAACAGCTAGATAATGCAGAGAAAAACAGAAAAAATCCCCATTGGTTTAAAATACTCATTAAAAAAAAACAGATGATGTCAGACAAGTTTAACAGTACAATACTGCCCTCAGTCCGAATGAACCTTGGGTTCAGATGTTCCTGGTGCAAGACACATATAAGGAATCCTACTGCACATAAATTTAATTGACATAAGATAACACTGCAGAAGCAGATAACTCCCAAATCAAGCCATGAGTGCCACAGTCAGTATAAGGATGTGATTAAGTGATTTGTTATGGATGATGTGCATGAAAAAAAATGAATCATGTAAAAATCATGAGGTAAGCTTGCTTTAAAGTGCTTTTTTCAGCCAGAATGCCAAATGATACAGAATTACGCACCATAGCATCTAAAAGAGCACAAATTCTGATTTTGGAATATGCTAATTTGCTGCTAAATCACATTGATACAGATGTTTAAAATTAATAAGATTTTAAATATTACACTTACATTTGTTAGCAGTGATAGTGCAGCTTGGAGCCTAGGATCCAAGATGTCTGACTTCCTTTTGTTTCCAGTGTTTCTATTGGTCTAGAATGCCCATTTCCTATTGTTTTACAAATCTTCTTTCCCGAGTATGCAAAATCCTTGACCACAACTCTTTGGACAAGGATTATGCTTCGTGAGGTAGCAAAATCCTTGTCCTCGAGGTTATCACTGCAAACAGTGTTAAGACGTGTTTTTTTTTACTCTGTATTTTATGCACCTTACTACCCCCTCTCACCACTCTTTCAGACTGCCTCTGCTGCGTGATCCCTCTTCTCACTGGAGTCTGCCCCAGAGTACTTGATGCCACTAACCCCTAGATGCCCAGATAACCCCCTGGTGTAGTGAGGGAAAGGACCCTACTTACCTCCCCAACTTACTTCCAATGCGGGCCAGTACAGTGGAGTTTGCCCCAATGATCTGAGAGCATGCAGTGAGGAGTCGTCACCTAGGCGATACTTTTTTTTCCCCCTTGTTCTTTTTCCCCAGACATCAGCCTGCAATGAGGACCAGGGAGTGAGGAGACCTCCTGAGACATGCCTCCTGCTCTGACCCTCTGCTGATGTCTGCCCTGTTCCCTCATTGCTTCCCCCCATCTACTGCACCTTCCACCCGGGCTCCACAAGGTGGCAGTATTGCAGTGGGAGCTTGCAGGTGACTTCCCCTGGAGAAGGAGAGCAGCCATTGGGTGTTCCATCCCTCTCCTTCCTGACTGACCCCCGCTGGCCCGTGCTCGTTTCCAAACACAGGTCGCCAGTGTGGTATGAGGTAAGGCATCCAGCTCCTCAGCTTTCTGTGCCACCATGTCAACAGATGTGTTTTTATTGAAAAAATAAAAATACAATTGGTAAACACCATCAGGAATTCTTTTATGTAGCATGAGATGGATTTGAGTGCTATATACAGTATTTTCACACAGTTTAAATTTATTTTTCAATTGGATATAATTTTGAAATCTTCTTTTACGAACATGCAAAATCCTTGACCGTGATTCAGCAGACAAGGATTATGCTTTGTGAGGTAGCAAAATCCTTATCTGCGAGGTTATCACGGGAAGTGGTCATGAGACATGGTTTTTGTTGAAAAAATACAAATACAATTGGGGAACAGAGTCAGAATTTGTTTTATGTTACATGAGATGGATTTTCAAAGCTATATAGATAATTTTCAAACAGTTTAAATTTGTTTTTCAACTGAATACAATTTTTAAATCTTCTTTTGCGAGCGTGAAAATTTCTTTACCATGACCTGGCAGTCAAGGATGATCTTTCGTGAAGCTACATAATCCTTGTCCGTGACATTTTATTTAAACCTTACAGATTGTACTGCCTTTAAACGTGTATTTTCTATGACATGTTCACAAGGTGTTAGGATATTGTCAGTTACAGCATGTAAATAAAGATTGCTACACTCAACTGAGTCCTTGTGTAGCTCATGTACTAATTAAGATTTATTTGTTCAATGTATTATTAATTAACTGAACTAGCTTACTTATTAATTAAAGTTCAACTGTAAAATTATTGAGTAATGACTGACACAGAAGTGTCACTCAGTTGATGCAGTCTATGCCAATGTGTATGTCTTTAAATGTTGCTTTATTTTCCTTACTAATGAGCCAGTATAGTACGGCAATAATGCACTTTGTTGTGTGGCTTGTAGTGTAATAACCTGAGTTCTAGGAGGTTGGATTATTTGGCCTATGACCTCATGCCAGTCTTCCCAGATGAGGAGTTATCTCACCAACACACACCCAGCTGTGCTTGATTTTGTTTTTATTCTAAGTGGTGCACAGAACAGTGTAAGTCACAAAATAATTTATATACTGGTCCCTATATTCAGAGGTGCAACTGGCAATGGTGCAAGTGATGGCGTAGCACAACTGAGATGCACCAGTGTAACTAAGGGATACATTGAAAGGAGAAGAGATATGGCACATCTCTTGTGAATATAGCAGGTAATGCACATGGCACAAATAGGATGCTCCAGTGTATTACCCCAGATAGGGCTGACTACCAGGAATGGGAACTGTGGCAATGCAACACAGTTACACTTTTCACAAATTCCTGATATTTACCCAGCTGCATACAAATGGGACCATATTGTATGCAAGGTGTTAAAGGGGTGATTTGCATGTTATTATGACTCCATTTGCATGACATATGCAGGGCTCACCAGTGAAATGTGCATGGCACCCTGCACAGTGAGTGGTGCTGCCAGGGGGGAGCTAGTGGCACTCCTCTCTCTCCCTGTAACTGCAATTGCCAGTAGTAATGTTTAAATGTATCCATGGCACTCCCTCTCCCTCTCCATAGCTGTGATCACTGGCAATAATAAATAAATATATTCCTGGCAGTCTAGTGGTACTGCCCTTCCTTCCTGTAAGCATGATCACAAGTAATAATAATGAAACAGATCCCCGGTAGTCTAGTGGGACCCCCCACCCCACCCATAACCCTGATTGCAGGGACACATTATTTAACATAATACATTGTGGTCCACTGGAACCCCACCACTACCCCACACACACAGGACCCCCTGCTCACCCAGCTTCCCCCCACCCATCATCCGTGGGCAACATCAGACCCACCAGCATACCACCCAGCTGCCTGGTGAATGACAGCTTATAGTATCAGATGTAAGCCTATTGGTCCACACTGTGGACAAATAAGCTTGCAGTGCATGCTGTAATAGTCAATCACAAATATGTGAATGAATGAGTTCATTCGCATTTTTGTGAATGACTATTACATCATGCACTGCAAGCCTACTGGTCCACAGTGTGTTCCAATAGGCTTATAGCTGGTACTGTAAGCTGTTATTCAGCAGGGAGCCAGGTGGTATGTGGCTGGGTGTGATGCTGCCATTGATTACTGGGGGCCTGGTGGGTAGGGGGTCCCATGTGGTGGGGTTGTGGGCTGCCAGTAGACTGCCATAGATTTATTTTATTATTAGTACTTGTGATCACAGTTACAAGGATGAGGGGTGTGCCACTGGACCACTAGGGCCATGTGAGAGTGCTTGTACATGGTGTTGGGGGGGCTGCCACCCACAGCTGGTGGCTGATGTGTTGTGCATTGCAGTACAGCAGCATGCTTGTGAGTGGCTGGCACTTGAGCCATATTTTCCAGGCTCAGCTATCAGCCTAGGTATGCAATGTGTGCCACGGTTGTGCCAGGATTTGTGCCACACATCCTGGACTGAATATCGGAATGTGATGGAAAGGCATGGGCATGCCTCCTGTAGATGTGCTACTTACATTATCTTTGCAATCTGGTGCATCAGAACTTGTGCTACACACCTCCCTCTTTCTAATATTCCATCAAGATGCATTTCTAAGGCTGTGCTAGTGCAACCCCTTTGAATATCTGGCCTATGTTTTATGATGTTGGTGTGCTGTAAGAGTTGGACAGCATATTCTCATTGCATATTTCCTACCAATGAATACTTACTATGTAATATGGATTGTGTTGTACACTGCATATATGCTTTGGGACCTATTCTAATTTCTTTTGTTTCTTTTGCTTAGGTAATGTCCAGAAACAAGAAGTGTGAATAGTTCAAGAAGACTTAAAACTATGACTATTGTATGCAAAGTGCAGCCACGTGCAAAGAACAGTAAGTATATTGGTAGCTCTGTGTCATGTCATGATGAAAAATATGTTATTTCTCACATAGTTAAAACATCACACTATTCCTCATCTTTTTGTGCAATTTCAAAGAAACGCACAGATGTGAAGAAATGTGTACGCAGTGGTAAACTGCCAGTGATCAGTGGTTCCTCAAAAAATCTACCACACAAAAGCTGTGCAGTAGTGCCTCAAGAGGCAATTATTGGTAAGTCTGTAACAGGCATCAGAAATGGTGTCAGTGACAATTGTGACACTAGATGTTACACCAAAGCTAGATTCTTTAAAAGAATGGTGCATAGTGCTAAGACTGAGTATCTCATCTCAGCTGTCATGAGGTGGAAAGGTAAGAAAGTTAAGAACAAAGCTGCTCTCATGAAACTGCACTTGAGATCAAGATGTTTTGTCAATATGGGTATGACTATCTGCTCTCAATTGTGGGCTGTCATGATGGCAGCTATCGATAAATTGACTGCAATGGTTGAAGTTATGAGGAACAGAGTAATTAGGTTTGAACACTTAAACAGAGAACATCTTTGTATGGTGCTTCAAGGGCAGTGGATGCACTCTGAACATTCAGAAGCATTTTTCTGGGAGAAAACATGCAATGTTCACAGTACAAATGTTACTTTGACATTAGATGTATGTGGAAAACTTCAGAGTGTTCTGCTTGTGTCAAATGATGACAATGTGTTCAATGAGGAAAATGAAACTTGTGAAAATGTGACATAGCGGAAGTCACGTGCCAAGAAATGTCCCTGTGACACTGGATTATGTCAGGGAAGAATTAATGCTTGTAACTGAGAAGTTTGTACTGACATTGTTAAGTACAAAGAGATGTGTAAGACACAAACTGACAATATTGACAAGTGTGATATTAGATATGTGATATTGGGGCATTCACTTGCTTGTTTTCAAAATGGCACATGTGACAGTGTGTTCCATCATTTTTGCATGATACCAGTGCAGCACTCTGGCATGCGTAGATTTGTTGGATGACCTAAAGGTGGGCAAGCAATGTGAGAAGGCAGTAAGGAGGGCTTAGGGGAATACTGGGATGCATAGGAAGAGGCATCAACAGTAGAAATCAGGAAGTTGTTATCCCTCTGTACAGACAGTTAGTGAGACCCCATCTGGAGTACTGTGTGCAATTCTGGAGACCCCATCTCCGCAAAGACATAGACAGAGTGGAGGCTGTTCTGAGGAAGTCAACCAAAATGGTGCAGGGTCTGCACCAGAAGACATACGAGGAGAGGCTAAAGCAGCTTAATATGTATACACTTGAGGAAAGGAGGGAGGATGATATGATAGAAACTTTCAAGTATCTTGAGGGAATTAACAAAGTACAAGAGGGTAGTATCTTTCAGAAGAAGAGACATGCACGAACAAGGGGCACATTTTAAAGATAGAGGGGGGATGGCTCAGAGGTAATGTTAGAAAGTATTATTTCACAGAGAGGGTTGTGGATGCATGGAACAGCCTTCCTGAGGAGGTTGTGGAGTCAGGAACAGTGGGAGAATTCAAGAATGCATGGGACAAGCATAAGGCAATTCTAGTGGGAGGGTAGAAGGAAGTAAGCTGTTGATTAACTAGAATCTGCAGCTTATCCATCAGGTAGAAAAATGGGCAGACTAGGTGGGCCAAACGGTGCTTATCTGCCATCAAATTCTATGTCTCTATGTTGTGCAACAGCTATATTGGGTGAGATCCACTGTGTGAGACTTTACTCACCTTGTCTTTGCTAGATGGTGGAGATGTTGATAGACTCATTGACTTTGTAAAACAGTTGCAACAAAGGCATAAATTGAGGACAACTTTTTCTACTAATGATACTACACATGTCATGCAAATGGGCACAGTGCAGGAGTCACAGCTGCTAAGAAATTTTGAATGTGAGATTGCTAAATTTGAAATAAGCAAAACTCAAAAAATCAATGTTGTTTGTTCATCTTGTGAATGACTGTTTAACAAAGAACATTGTGACACTGTAGATCTGCACAATACCACACTTTGGAATGTAATGTGGGGTCATCTTGTTGCATATCTGCTTTTAAAGACAAACTTTACTTTGCTGGAGACAGTCTCACTACACACATACTGTCATTGGAAGATAAAGTGTGACACGTTACTACCTCGCTCCATACTGAATGATATGGAAGTTCATACAACTCCTATGGAGATTGCTAGCTTGAATTTGTTTGAAAGAATTTTGATTCAGACAATGAAGCCATTTTAATCCATAGTGAGACTAAACACAAAAATTAAAGATCTTCCAAAAAAAGAGCTTGCTTGATCACTGAAGGGCTCTATTACGTATTTACCTTTACCTTTGCAAGAAGATGTGAACACTATTTCTAGGGATAATAGTGTTGTCATTTTGGTAAATGGTGTTCCACTAAGTAGGAAACAACATGGCAGGACATTGTGGATGTTGAGAAGGTCAAATGTACACTGTGATACCTACAACAGCATAATCCTTTCTATGCTGACCTTGACATAGACACATTTCCTGATGTTCAGGCACAAGCTCATATGGCTGATTCTGCAAAGGCTATGCTTGAAAAGGTTGAGATTGCTCCAAGAGAGAATGTGTATGAGCAGTTTACTATCCACCCCTTGCATGGGAAGGAGCCGGTTGTTGATAACATTCAGTTGTACCAAATGAAACAGGTGGAGTGTATTCCTGTCAGCATGTGGGAGAGTACACTTGAGGCACATTGTTTCCCAGATCTGTTTACACATGGAACAGGAAGGTGCCTGGCCAATCGTGAAGTTTGTGTTCCTGGAGCTGAGTACAAAAGTTCAAGACTTCTGCATTCAGATGGAAAATTTCATAGAAACATTTCATATCTGTTCAATCCACTATGGGAGAGTGAACTTAGCATTCTGTCTGCAAGCATCGCACACACATTGTGACTCAGGACAGAATTCACAAATATGACAGCTGCACAGCTGCTATAGAGACTGAAGAAGAAAGAAGAAGCACTACAAGCTAGTCTTTCTTCAGTTCTGTCCAGTATGTGTGGTACTAAGGGAATATTGGTACAGACAACACTCTGAGGTGATGTGTATGTTGAGGGAGTTTGGTCCAGCAACTTGGTTTGTCACACTGAGTTGTGCAGAATACTACTGGGGTGACTTGGTTGATCTTCTCAAATGGGAAAACTCTGATATTGATGGCATACAGAGCATGACACTTGGTGAAATGTGTTTACTGGATCCAGTCTTGGTGTCATGATACTTTCAGCACCAGTTCCAGGCTGTTTTAAAGTTTACACTGTTCAAAACCAATCCACCTCTTGGAGTTGTTGAACACTACTTTTGGAGGATGGAGTACCAAGCTCGTGGAGCTCCAGACATACACATGTTACAGGGGATAAAATATGCTCCACGGATTGGTGACAGTGATACAGCTGACATTCTAAACTTTATCATGAGATAGGGCACATGTCAGATTCCAGATAAGTGTGATAGTGCAACACTTTGGAAGTTGTTACAAAAAGTTCAGCGACACTTGTGTAGCAAATACTGTTGCATGAAGGTGAAAAACAGAGGGAACTGGTACACAAGGTGCTGTTTTGGGTTTCCCAGATGAATCTGTATTTCTGCATCTTTGAATGATGTCTTCTCTGCTATGCAACATCATCTGAAGGCCAGGTCTACTAAACAGGTTTATGAACTGCCTCGCAGAGAGTCTGAAGTCTGCATCAATGACTATAGCCCTTCTCTGTTGTTGATGTGGCAGGCCAACATTGTTGTTCAGTATGTTGCTGACAATTCAATGGCTTCAGTGAGATATGTCACTTTATACATCACTAAGCAAGAGCAGACATGCTTGTAAGAACTGTGGGAAGACTTGTCCGATTGCAATAGGTCTATCTCTTCTAGACTCTGGTCACTTGGACTGAAAACTCTTTTGCACCATGAGGGTGGAGCATCTGAAGCAAGTGACTGCCTTACAGGGACATGTCCTTATGGGAAGTCTGAGTCCATTCTGTATTTGAATGTTAACTACAAACAGAATTGACATTGTGTGCTTAAAAGCCATGATAAGACTGTAGACCTTTCTGCTACGAGACCAACATCTATAGACATTCTGAAGAGCAACTTTATTGACAATTACTATCCACAGCGACATAGTGCAATGGATGATCTATGTTTTTTTTGAAGTTGCTCAATAGTATGATTACAAATGGGGTGTTTGTTCTGACCCTCAGAAGAACATTTTTAAGGTGTCAGGTCTGGATGGGTCTCTGGCCAAGAGGCGCAAACCGTGGTTGTTTGACCATTGTAAACTGACAATTTCAACAGAAAGTAAAGAACATTACTATTTTGCTCTTCTACTTCTGTTTAAGCCTTGGAGAGAAGAAACTGCTTTGAAAGGTTCATCTTACAGTTATGAGGAAGAGCTCAACTTGACGTATGATTCCTTTTAAAATGAACTGTTTAGCATACATATAGAGAGACTCGAGACTGAGAAAGATCAGCTGGAGAAAGAAAGGCAGCAACTGGATAATGTTAATCCAGTTAAGTCACAGGATATGGTTGATCCTTAGGGTGAAGGAACATTTGGTGCTCCGCTGCTTGCAAATAACCCAGCTGTGTTAATGTCAGAGGTAGAAAGTGCTATGCAGCAAACTATGCACTTCTCAGACAAATCTGTTAACATTGTTGATGAATTGAACCCCCATCAACAAATTGTGTATGGGACAGTGATGTACACTGTTGAACATGCTGTTAAGCACAGTAAGAAGAAGTGTTCCTGTGACAAACATGAAGTGGTTAGGATGTTTGTCAGTGGTGCTACTGGCACTGGGAAAAGTTTTTTGACTGAGGCAATAAGCACAGGTGTACGTGCTCTCACTGATACACCAACATCTGTCATTCTATCTGCTCTTTTTATTCTTTTTTTATTCATTACAAATTGGGTTTACAACCTTTGAGTCAGAGACTCATTTAAAAAGGCACCTCATCGCGGGGGGGGGGCAGACATCAAGACAGTTATTATACTGCAGATTAAAACAAAGGATAACATTACAGGTGCAGTAAAAGGAACATTTAACATAGATACACTGAGGTTACATAATGTAGTAGTTTGTATGTTACTTAGGTTACATAGTGTTACACAATTATGAGTTACACTCATGGATATAGTAGGTCCTCAGAGAAGACAGCAGGTTACATCCCTGTTTGGACCTAGTAGGGAAGGAGTGGGTCTGGGGGAGGGAAAGGCTATCCAGTGGATGTTATCAAGCCAGGGGGCAGGGCGGATAGGTACCACAGATTACAACAGGGGGTTAGTTTCACCTACAACAGCGGGTATTAAAGATATGGTTCTAAAGGGCTGTTTTGAAGGATCCAATTTTTGGCAAGTTGGAGAAGCAGCGAGGTAGGGAATTGAACCCGGTGGGGGCTCGATAGAGGAAGGATCTCTGGGCAAGAAGGTCTTGGTTCTGGGCACCTTGAAAGTGGTCTTAACAGAGTTACAGGTGGTGACAGACGATGATGACTGCTATAGGGAGGTGGAGAACCCCAGGGGAGAGAGTCCTAGCAGTGATTTCTTAGAGAGAAGGCAGGTCGGGTAGAGCAGTCATCCTCAAAGTTGAGCAGATTGGTGGTAGTATAGAGAAGGCAGGTGTGAGTGCAGCTGGGGGCACCGGTCAGGAGCCTACAGGCCTTATTGATGGAGAGTTGGATTTTGGAGAGGGCAGTGTTGTCAGCTGTGGCATAGATGGGCAAGCCATAGTCCACAAGGGACGAGACAGAGGAGGTGGTGGCCATCCTAAGGGCAACCTGAGGCAGGCAGCCTCTGTGCCAGTAGATCAGGCCAATCTGAGAGTTAATGGTGGCTGACAGGGCATTAATGTGGGTGTGGAAGGAGAGGGCAGTATTGAACGTGATGATTAGGTACTTGTATGTGGTCACTTGTTCTAGTGGATGCAGAGTGCTGGGGATAATCAAGAGGGGGCTATTTTTAGCTTTATTTTGGTGGTGGGAGATGAGCA
Source organism: Neoceratodus forsteri (assembly GCA_016271365.2). NCBI lineage: Eukaryota > Metazoa > Chordata > Ceratodontiformes > Ceratodontidae > Neoceratodus > Neoceratodus forsteri. Next base: position 1,374,414,325 of record CM057456.1, read on the forward strand.
TTGATTTGGTTTTCATAGAAACATAGAAGTTGACGGCAGATAAGGACCGCAAGGCCCATCCAGTCTGCCCATTTCTTTTTCTACCTTATAAATGTGCCATCGGCCTTTGCTCTGTCAGTGACCTATCTATTCATAGTCATTTGTATTGCTCCCTTATGCCTATCCCATGCCTGTTTGAAGCCCTGCACTGTATTCATAGCCACCACTTCTTGTGGTAAGCCATTCCATGCATCTACCACCCTTTCTGTGAAAAAGAATTTCCTCACATTCCCCCTTAATCGGCCTCCCTCTAATCTCATGCTGTGTCCTCTTGTCCTGCTATTTTTCTTATATTTAAACATGTTAGACTCTTTCACCTTGTTTATGCCCTTAAGGTGTTTAAATGTCTCGATCATATCACCCTCTCCTCCTTTGCTCAAGGGTATACATATTGAGCTCCGTTAATCTGTCCTCATATGTCTTCTGATGCAGTCCCTGCACCATTTTGTTGCCCTTCTCTGGACTGCCTCAATTTGGTTAATGTCCTTGTGAAGGTGTGGCCTCCAATACTGCCGCAGTACTCAGATGGGGCCTAACCAATGTCTTGTACAGAGGATTATTACCTCCCTCTTACGACTTGTGATACCCCTACTAATACACCTAACACCCCCTAGCCTTACCTACTGCTTTAGAGGTCTGCTTGATGATTTTAGGTCATCAGTGATGATGATGCCCAAGTCTCTTTCTTCCTTTGTGACTGCTAGCAACTCCCTCCCAGCCTATAAGTGGCTTCAGGGTTTCTTCCCTATGTGCATGATTTTGCACTTCTTTGCATTAAATCCCAGTTGCCACTCTTCTGACCATTCTGCTAGTTTATCCAGATCTCTTCTCATTCTGCCCACCCCATCTGGATCATCTACTCTGTTGCAGATCTTGGTGTCATCTGCAAACAGACAAGCCTTACCCTCTAGTCCATCTGCGAGTCACTAATGAAGATGTTGAATAGGACTGGCCCCAGGACTGATCCCTGAGGTACCCCACTTGTGACTTGCATCTCTTCTGACTGTATACCATTTACCACCACTCTCTGTTTTCTGCCAGTCAACCAGTTTGCCACTCAGTTGACCAACTTCTGACCCACCCGAGCCTACCTAGCTTATTTATCAATCTTCTATGTGGAACAGTGTCAAAAGCTTTGCTGAAGTCAAGGTAGGCGACATCAACTGCTCCCCTTGGTCCACCACTCTGGTTACCCAGTCAAAGAAATCTATGAGATTAGTTTGACAGGACCTTCCTTTGTAAACCCATGCTGTCTTGGATCCTGTGCCCCTATGGATTCCAGGTGTTGCACTATCCTTTCCTTAAGGAGTGCCTCCATAATCTTGCCCACTACTGAGGTAAGACTGACCGGTCTGTAGTTCCCCGCCTCCTCCCTGCTACCACTCTTGGAGTGGGATCACATGAGCCCTCTCCAGTCTTCTGGGACCTCTCCTGTGCTCAGAGACTCACTAAACAATTCTGCTAATGGCTCTGCTAGTTCCTCCTTTAGCTCCTTAAGTACCCTGGGATGTATGCCATCAGGTCCCATTGCCTTATCCACCCTGAGCTTAGCAAGCTCTTGTAGGACCCTTTCTTTTGTGAAGGGAGTAGTGCTCACCTCCCTCCCCCCTGTGTCCATGATGCTGAGCTGTGGGCCCTGCCCTACCTTCTCTTCAGTAAATACTGAGCAAAAGTATCTATTTAGGATAGATGCCTTTACAGGGTCCTCCTCCTCACATGCTCCCTTTCTCCATTAAGCTTAGCAATACTTCTCTGGACTTTCTCCTTTCACTAATGTATCTGTAGAAAGTCTTGTCACCTTTCTTTACTGTTCGTGCTAGTGTTTCCTCAGTTTGGGACTTTGCCTGCCTTACTGCCTTACCTGCTTCCCTTAGGCAGTTTGGTATGCCTCCTATCTTCATCCCGCTGTGTTCCTTATATTTTCTGAAGGCCAGCCTTTTGGCTCTGACCTTTTCTGCTACTGTATTTGAGAACCAAAGTGGTTTCCTTCTTCTTTGCACTTCCTTTTCTGTCTAACACAATGGGATGTTGCTTCAAGTATTGTATCCTTAATGCTTGCCCACTTTGCCTGTACCTCCTCACCTGTGTTTCTTTTGCCAGGGCTAGCTTAACTCTGTTGGCCATCTTATCAAAGTCAGCTCCTCTGAAGTCCCATATTTTTGCTTTGGAATGGGATGATTTAGATGTAGTAGCCAAATTGAACCATACCATGTGATGGTCACTGGCCCCCAGGTGACCTTCTACCTGGAGATCTGTGATCCCTCTTTGTTAGTCAGTACTAGATCTAGGATAGCCCTGTCTCTTGTGGGTTGCTGTACCAGTTGTTTGAGGCCCTCCCCTGCAGGGAATCCACTATGAGTCTAGTTCTGGCAGATGTTCCTGCTGGTATGACCAATCTGTATCTGGCATGTTGAAGTCTCCCATTATCAGAACCTCCCTTTAGCTGTCATGTTTTGTATATCTTCTAACAGTAATGTGTCTATGTCCTCCTCTGGTCTGGGGGCCTGTAGACAACCCCAGTTCTTATGGCTGTCCCATTTCCTGTTTCCAGGGTGACCCACAGTTCTTCTGGCTCCTTATGTGTATTCTGAATTTCTGTAGCTTTGATATTTTCATTAACATACAGGGCCACCTCCCCCCCTTTTGCACCTCGGTCTCTTCTGAACAATACATAGCCAGGTACTGAAGTCTCCCAAGTGTGGTTACTGGTAAACCACGTCTCACTAATTGCTACTATGTCCAGCTTAGCCTCTGACATTATTGCCTGCAGGTCTGGGATCTTATTTCCCAGGCTGTGAGCATTTGTGTACATGATTTTCCATTGGCCAGATTTTGGTGTGTTAGTTGTTGGGTGAAGTTTGGCATTACCCCTGTGCATCGTATGGGGAGACAAACCTTTTTTCTTACCTGGTGATGCAAATGAACAGCAAACACGCTGAATTCCTGTTTGACCACTAGCTGAGGGGGGAGGGGTGTTCTTCCCATTCGACGTATGGGGTGCTGCATCCCTCTCCCCATTTGCTAGTTTAAATATTCTGCAAAGACGTCAAACTTCTGCCCCAATGCACTGACTCCCTCTTTAGTCAGATGCAGTCCATCAAATTTAAAGAACTTTCGCTCCCAGAACTGTTGCCAGTTCCCTCAAATCTGTGTCCTTTTTCTGGCACCAGCCCTTGAGCCACGTGTTTAGCTCCCCTATCTCCCCTTCTCTGACCTTCCGTCCATCTGCTCCCTTCTCCCAGACTGGCAGGATCTCAGAGAAGGAGATGCCGGACGAAATAGATGATAGTTTGTCACCCAGCCTAGTCAGGTGTTCCTTGGTCTCCACAACTGACCGGTTGGCTAGATCATTAGTCCCTATGTGTACTAGGACATCAATGTTTTCTCCTGCTTTGTGAACAATTTTAGCAATGCGGTCAGTGTCTCTCCATGCTGATGTACCTGGGAGACATCTGACCATCACCCCTGGCTGGAGATGGGCATCAACTCCCCGAATCATGGAGTCTCCTATGATCAGAAGTTTTTTGGATTTCCTTTGTGCTTGTTTAGTTTTGGTTCCTGATTTGGTTGAGTATTGTTGTGCCAGCTCCTGTGCCACAGTGTCCTGCTCTGCAGTGTCTTCTGCCTCTTTATTTGATTTCAGAGATAGAGGCAGATACCTGTTTGTAGTGTTTATATGGTTTCTGGAGGTAATGTGTTGGAGAGCAAAGAGTGATGGGGCACCTGATTTGCTCCTCCTAACCACCTGCCAACCTCCTGGACCAACTACCCTCTGCGGTCAAGGTTTTTCTGTTGGATGCTGGGGAAATGGCGGGTGGTTCTTATAATGTATTTCCTCTTCAATATGAAATTTGAGGCGTGCAATCTCTGCCCATGCTGCCCGGAGCTGAGACCTAAGATCTCCAAAGGCCCAGCATGTAGGACAGTGTCCTAAATCCTGCAAGACTGTCCTTCTGAAAATTGTTCCACAGTACCTGCAGTTAATGAAATCCATTCCAAATAAGTTGCTGGGTTTGTAACCTAGTCAGAGTAATTAGAAGGAAAAAAAAAATGCAAGTAATGGTTTAATTGTGTTTTGTTTAACTTGTTATAACAAGTTAAATTACTAGTGCCCTGTAAATGAGATCACCTTGTGGAGGCCCCACTGATCCGCCCTTCCTGCTCTGCCACAGGAAATGTCACAACTGTGGTACCCTATAAAAGGAGTGTAGCGTGGGGTGGTTGGGATGGGGTGGGTGGTTGGGCCCTTCCCTGCCTAAAAAGAAGAACCACGGATGAAAGAACAAGGAGGTAAGAGCAGAAACAATCAGTCAACAACAAATGCAGTAACCCTGAAAGCTTATCCTAATGTTAGATAAAACTGTAAAACCTGTAAAGTACCACCTGTAATAATTTCAGAGAAGATATACCCTGTAAGAAACACTTTGCTCCAGAGAAAATAAAGCAGTAACAGAAGATATACCTTGCAAAAGACAATTTGAATCAGAAGATTACAGCAGTAATCTGTTAGCACACACCTGTAGGCACACCTTGTAATAATGCAGAAGAAGGTATACCAGCAACAACAATTTGAATCAGAGAAAAATAAAGCAATGAAATGTTAGCAACAAACAGTAGCAATCCCTGTGAGTAAAAAATTAAAACACCACCACACAGTAAATCTGCTTAGCCAAACTAAGTCTTAATCCTTCTCCCTTGCTCTGGTAAGTTTCTCTACTCTGCCTTTCAAGCAGTCTTAGAAGGAAAGAGCTCAGGTGAAGCTAGGTGCCTTGGCCAGCAAACCAAGTCTTCTAGGTTAATGACCAGTCTGCAGTCACCGAACCATGTTTTGGCTTGGTTGTAAGCTTGCTGGAGGGATAACTGGAGGGAGGTGGGATTGGGATGTGAGGCAACGAGGACTGCATCATCGACATAGAGGAGCATTTTACCAGTGCATGAGCTGGGGAGGGTGTTGAGGTAGAGACTAAAAAGTATTTGACCCAGGATGGATCCCTGAGGGACCCCGGAGCGAATGGGATGAGTGCTGGAGAGGGAGCTGCTGATCTTGACACACTGAGATCTAGCAGAGGTAGCTAGAGAACCAGGAATTGGGACCACCAGAGAAGCCAAGTTGGTGGAGAGAGTCGAGTAGAAAGAAATGACAGACAGTGTCAAAGGCCTTGGAGAGGCCAATGAACACTGCTTCTGCAAGGCTGCCAGAGTAGAGAGCAGCATGCAGATGTTGTGAGAATTCCAGGAGAGCCATTGTTGTACTGTGTCCTGGGCAGAAACCGTGCTGCTCTGGGCACATAATGTTGTACTTGGATAGGCATTCAGAGAGCTGGTCAGCACCACTTTTTCAAGGGCTTTAGAGAGTGGGGGGAGGATGGTGATTGGCCAGTAATGGTTGGGTGTGGACCGGTCCCCATTCTTATGTTTGGGTGTGATTTCAGCAGTTTTCCAAGCACTTGAGAACTGACCCAGGCATAGAAACCAGTTTAGAAGGTCAGTTTAGAACTTCGTCCATGACCATACAGAGGATCTTGGAGTCGAGGGGGGGTCACTGCTGGGGTTATTGCTCTTAAGGCTTTTAGCAGATGTGGCCTGACTTCTTGGGGGCAATAGGGTGCACAGGTAGAATGGTGGGTGATGCAGAACCGGAGGGAGAGAGGTGAGGATTGGGTCAAAGAAGTTGCTGGGAGGGACCGAGCTTAGGTCAGAGAAGACAGTGTTGAGGCAATCAGCTATAAGGAGTGGATCTGTAGTAGATGTGCAATTGATGGAGAGCTGGGATGGTGGAGGGGAGCTGGACTTCCCATTTAGCTCTTTCATATTATCCCAGAAGGTCCAGACTGAACCCCAAGTGGAAGCGAGGGTGGTCTGGTAGTGCTCGCCTTGGCCCATCTAATGGCCCCAGTGCACTTATTGCATTCTGCGTTGTAGACCTATCTATCAGATGCCTTTCCAGATTCTACAGCAATGTTCCAGATATTATTTCTGTTTTTGAGTCTCTGGAGGAGGGGTGGGGTGATCCATGAGGCATTGCATTTTTTGGAGCGGATTCTGGGGAAGGGGGCGAAAAGGTCACAAGCCTTACAGAAGGCATTTGTGAAGTGGTCAAGAGCTGAGTCAATGTCAGAAGCGCACTGGATAGGGGACCAGTCTAGCTGGGCAAGGTATTGTTTTAATTTTCTGAGGCCGTCTGGGTATAAATGGTGACATAGAGTGGCCTGGGACACTGGCTTCAGAGTGGAGGATGACCAGAGACAGAGGACTGGGGAATGATCACTAACAGAGTTAGGGAGGACAGTGACATCCCAGATTTTGTATGGGCGGTTAGATATAACAACATCTAGGAGAGTGCTGGTGCCAGTAGACTGGTTGAATCTGGTGCCCTGGGTGACTAACTAGGACATACCCAGGGCAGCAAAGGAGTCCCTTATATGGGAGGCAATGGAGGCAAGCCAGTTAACATTGAGATCATCTACGATGACTTGCTCTACTTTGTGAGGGAGAGATGTGAGGTAGTCAATGAGGGACTGGACCGATTGGTTTTGATTCCTTGAGGGTACATAGGAAACTGTGAAGAAGAGAGGGCCTCAGGAGGGGCCAGGTGTGATTTTTAGGGTGAGGGCTTGGACTCCATAATCAAGTTTAGGAGCTGGGAGTGCCTGATCTGTAAGAGAGTCCCGTATGAATACTGTGCAACCACCACTGCATTTGCCTACTTGGTCTTCCCTGTAGATGGCATATCCAGGGAGGGTGATAGCAGAGTCATGGGTGGATTTGGAGAGCCAAGTCTCTACCAGTGCAATTATGTCAGGTTAATGTTGAATGACCCAGCACTGGAGGGCAGCAGATTTCTTTAGGAGACTGCAAATGTTTAAGGATGGAAAGCAGAGGCCAGCTGCAGTACAGGGTTTAGAAGGGCTGGAAGCCATAGGTCCTGGGTTTGGGTGTACATTACCAGATAATAATAGTAGCAGTGTAATTATTCTGGTTAGTGGCCAGTGGTGATGGAGACCCTTGGGTTGACACCCAGCTGAGGACTTTACAATCAGGATGCATAGGATAAATAAAATGCAAAGGGTTGGAATGGCAGGGGAGAGCTGGGTCCAGGTTGGGCCATGGAGGGTGGAGGGAGTGGGGGTGTTGGGGGTTATGGGTGTGTCGAGGGTGGGGGAGGGCTGAGTCACTGTGGGGTAGTCTGGGGATGAAGTGCCTAGTGTGGAGGAAAGGTGCTCCGGTTGGTGTGAGGTCTGTACCAAGAAGGTGAAGGACAGCAGTCTTAGTAATGGAGTGTAGGTACCCATAGCAGCTGAGCAGTAAAGGAAGAGTGTCCAGGAGAAGTAGAGAGTAAGGAGACGTAGAGCAGATTTGGCACGGTTGGGGGAAAACCCCTCTAGCACACAAAAAGTATAAGCTGCAAATGGGAAAAATCAGTATCAATCAGTAGAAGAGGGAGGGGGCAAAGACTGATGAATAGTGATAGACTGACCACACAATAAGTGAGATGAGACAGGTACTGTATTGTGCTGGATTGGGTAAGTGTACTTATAACTGGGCCCTCTAGTGGCTAAAAAATATAATCTGCTAATGGAAAAGTCAGCACAGGCAGGGAGGTTCTGAAGCAAGTTTTGGGGGGAGGCACTGCAGCAGCCTCAATGGGACACAGAGGTCAAGGGTGCAGCCCACAGACTTACAGCTCTAAGAGAAGGGGCACAGGTATTAGGGCAGATAGCAAAATCACACTACCTTAATAATCTCTCTCAAACTTAAACCAGCTCTTAAGAAATATCTACATCAGACTAAACATTACTTAAAGTGAGAAATCAAGAACATGTCAAGCAGAGGTCAGTCCTAGCATTAATTTCTTGGCAGCAGTTCCTAGAAGACTTCTGGATTGCCGCACATAGTGTGAGAAACACTGGTAAACAGGGGCAAGTGAGATTCCTCCAGAGGTTGATGCCAAAATTCAGAGTTCCAATCCATACCTTGCTTGGAGGGTGAGAGTCGGGCAGCTTCTCCTTAGTCTGCTTTCCAAACTGCAGAATGCAGTTTATTTGAGTGGAAAAAGCCCCCAAAGGGCATAGTAGTCCCCCACAGTGCTCCAACAGGGCTAGCAGCTTACCACATAGGTGATGTCACTCTCCATAGACTCTTCATGCTATGAGTTGAACATGCTAAAACTGGAGAGTACAGAAAGAAAATTGCTACTGAACTGAGGTCAATGTTTGACAAGATGGAGTTACTGATCATAGACAAGATCAGCATGGTTTCAAATATTCTGCTTACATACATTCACCTACACCTACAGGAGATTGTTGGAAGTGATGATGATGATATTCCATTTGGTGGCAAGAACATTGTTGTCTTTGGAGATCTTCTCCAGCTGGCTCCTGTCAATGACCAACATGTTTTCTGCACTCATTCAGTGGAAGAAGCTAGGAGAACAATAGGATGCATAGGTGGAGTAAATCTCTGGGAGATCTGCTGTTATGTTGAGCTGTTCCAGAATATGAGACAGAGAGGTGATATGTCTTACAAAGCATTATCTGATGAAGCTTGAATTGCTCTCTCATCTACAAATTGTAAGGCAATGTATTATCAGTACAATGGAGACATCTATTCAGGATGCATGTAACCTGTTTGCATGGGTACAGAGCAGTGGCCAACACATTTTCTGTTTATTGCTGAGACTGAAACAGTGTGCTGAGTTCAATGACATCATGTTACAAAGAGAACACCAACCTATTCTCACTCTTACAGCACTAGATGCCTTTAATGGTGTTTAACATGGACAATGGTAACAAAAATGGTTGAGTGACTGAAAGAGCTCACAAGTGATGTGTCACGTTACGTATTGCTGGTTTGGAAGCTTTATTAACACTATGCAAGAATGCATGTGTTATGCTCTGAAGAAACTTTGACATTGATCATGGATTACCGAATGGAGCTATGGGTTACATTCTTGACTTTCAGTACAATGTGCAGAACACATTTGTTGAATTTGTAATAGTTGAGTTTGACAATTGTGACACTCCTCTACCAAATGACAGAACCACTGTCAAATTTCAAATTGTGAAGGACATTAATGTGACTCATAAGCTGTTTCCACTGTGTGTTGCTTATGCTGTGTCCATTCACAAATCACAAGGACTTAGCCTTGAAAGTGCCATTTTTGATGTAGAGAATGGGATTTTCAAAGATGGCATGTCACATGTTTTTTTGTCACGAGTAAGATCTCTTTCTGGCCCGCATATAATAAACCTTGCAGACAATAAGGTGCGTGCTGATGTTAAATGTATTGTGGAATACAATAGGTTTTGTACACTATACCAACCCAATGCATCTCTGATTCCTGTTCCTAGATACATGCCCATGAGAGATGTACCAATGGACTCAACACACAAGCTGAAAAGGAAATGAGGTAAAACATCACTTTGTTCACTAACTGTTCTGCGTAGCAATCAGTCACTTGCTGATCAGGTCAGGTCTCCACCTGCAAAGAAATGTATTGGGGTTCAGAAACTACCAATCTTTGACAATAGCATGGGAGTGAACTGCTATGCCAATGCTACAATGCAAGCACTTATGCATATGGCAGAGTTCATTCATGTACTGAGTACTGCTAAGTCTACAGCTCTCTCCAATGCATTGAATGGAGTTATTAGAGGTAGCCAAGAGGAAGTACCTAGCTTGCAGAGTTTGACTACTCTACTGCTTACTCTGTCCGGATCCACGACAGAACGGTGGCAACACAGACTGCGAGGTCATCCACAGTGTCACCCGCAACGCACTGGGCGCAAGGCAGACAAGACAGCAAGGTGCAGACGGGAACGGCGATGGCAGCAGTGTCAAACAGCCAGGGGCAGCAGGACAGCAGCTGCAATAAACCACAGCACACCCGGGTGGGTGTTGCCCATCCACCAAGAGCCGTACAGCCATCGCACACACTGAAGGGCAGCTGGACCAAGGGATCCCGCCACCCACACTGTAAGGAGACACATGGACAGCCCCAGGGGAGGGGTCCCAAGACCACAATGGGCACACACAGAACAGCCCCCACCCCCCCTGCATGGACTCACTGGACACAGATGGGGCAGACCCGGGCAGAGTGGGTTGGGAGCCACGGTGGACACAGGGGGCCTGGCATTGCACCGGGGACCACAGGGTGGTGCATGTGCCACTGGGACACCACTGAAACAGTGCAGGGGCCCATTGGCAGACCACAGAAGCCCACTGGACAGAGCCCATGCCCATCGGAGGGTGACCGTGCTGAGCGTAGGGCCCAACAGGTGTGGGTGCCCACAGCAGTGTGGGTGGGCATACCATACACCCTCACAGCAATACACCACATGGCATGGGACCCCTGTCAACACAGAAGTAAGCCAGGCAGGGAAGCACCAACCCATAGCAAACTATAAAATGCCCACACACAGTGGGCCCCGGACAGGTGGTGGCATGGTATGATGCAAGCAATGTACTGTAGTACCGTATAGGTGTGCATGTCCAGCAGGAGCCCCTCCACAGTCAGGTACTGCAGTACTCCTGTACAGTGCAAAAGGCCATGGTGGGATGGAGTACATGGCACTTTGTGACCTACATAGTGGGTGAGCGGTATGCCGGTGGGACACCTCCTGACACAGGGCAGCATTACACAGCAGTGTGCCCTTGGGCGGTCAGTACAGGAAGGGAGACAGCACATCCAGGGATGCCACCAAACACATTTATTGCAAAAAATATGGACCATTCACAGTGCTAAACACCTGCACCCGTGCCCACACACCAGGTGAATGTCCGTGGTGCCTGATGGCACAGTCCACAGCAACCCAGGCACTCAGACCTAGAGACAGATGTTCCGGACAATGTCCAGGAGGTAGTCCCACAGTGGCCATGTCTCATACTGCTCCACTATCTACAGTAAATGATCTGTGGCATCCCTGGTCCTGTGACTGCTGGCCACCTCATTGTCATGTAGCAGCTGCTGGTGCCGCAGCTCTGTCAGGCTGCTGTTGACCTCAGAGGACCTCTATGAAGCACCAGATGGTAGGATACGCTGCACCCATCAGTGCATTGAAGCCCCGGTGCCACCCCTCCAGGGTGTTGGTGGTCCTCGGCAGGCCCTCACAGACCGAGGCGTACACGTTCCAAAAGTCAAGGGGATAGGTAGCCCGGTGCCGCACACCACTGTGCAATGAATGGCCCAGCCAAGTGTCCTTGAAGTAATCAAGGAAGGGGCCCAGAGTGTCCTTGAATGGCTCAAAGAAGGGCCAGGTCCGTAGCTCCTCATAGGCGCCGACAACATTCCCTGGTTGCACAAAGGCAAGCGCTGCCAACATCTGTATGTGCAGGGTTAGCTCATCGTTGGACACATACAGTTGGGCCAGGTCCCCGTGATACTGAAGCTTCCTCCACAGGCATTGCCTGAAATGGAAGAAGCAGCCCAGGAGTCATGCCTGTGGGAAGACTGTGTGCAGTGCCCTGTAGGCGGCAGACTGAAAGTCTATCATAATCGATAGGGGGTTCAGGTCTGGGCACAGCCCCTGCAGTGTCCAGAGCATGGCGGTGTAGCAGACAACGGTCCTACTCCCCATCAGCACATACACCGCAGGTAACACAGTCTCACTCTCCACATCTTGCAGGCTGTACAGCTGCTGGAACAGGCTTGGGCTGGTCCTGAACGTACCATTAGCATACCATGCAGCACAGAAGGACAGGTATGAGAGATTCCGCTGTGTGCTGAAGAGCAGGATGAGGCTGGTGGTGCCCCCAGAGTCATGGAGCAGGAACTGCTCACCAGCATCAGTCAGTGGGTAGTCCGCTGGGATGGTGAAGCCCGTGAACATGGTCGGTTCCGCCGGTGCCATCTGCACCCAACGCCATGCCTTCTGCACCATCTGCTCCTGATGTGTGGCCATGGGTAGTCACCCCACAACAGCATCTGGTAGCCCACTGCAGCAGGCTACAACCACTTGATGACTGCTCTCTGTCGATGATACAGCCAGCTGCCTCACAGCCACATGGGCCTGGTGCATCACCACCTCTGCACCATCTGGGACATCTTTATGCCAGACCATGAGCGTCACATCTTCCACCCCTTCCATAGTTCAGGCCTGGCTATGGCACTGGCTAGCATGGTACTGGACACACTTCCAGTAGGTCACTGGTCCACGTGTTCTCTTCCTCTGGTACAGGAATCCCCGGAATGCTAGGAGGTTGTTACCCTGGGTGCTCTGCACGTATTCGGGTTGCATTCTCCCTTCTGTCCCTTCTAGACACGTATGCAGAGGCCCCCCCGGTGGTGCTTTATGATGTGGTGCTGTGTGCACTGGCCCACCTGGGCTACCTCCAGTCGCTGTACAGTCCCGTTCAGCCTGTCTGTGTGCACAGTGTCGGGTCTGTGTGGCGCTGAGCCTCCTGGGTGCTGTCATTATCGGTGCTGTGGGGTGGTGGCTGGGGCCCCCTGTTCGACGTCCTGTCAGACGCCACATGGTATGACTCTGCTTATGCCTGTTCATGGGGGATGCGGTTGCCCTGCATCCTGTCTCCCTCAGTGCCCAGTCGCTGTTGGTGCCCTGTCGACCTGGCGGGGCTCGCTGTCCTGGGATCGCCGTGTGTGCTTCATGACCGGGGTGTCACGGTTGCCGGTGCATACCACTCTGTCCAACTATGGTGGGCTAAGGATGTTTGCTGATAATGCCCAACAGGATGTGACTGAATTTATGATGGGTGTTATGTACAGCTTAGCAGATGATGGCATTCAACTTAGAGAACACGTTACTGTTGATTATGTGTGCAAGTACATTTGCTTGTTATATGGGCACACAGAGTCTCAGGAAACTAGTGAGATGCTATGGCTATCTGTCTATGCTCCTGAAGAAAGATCTGTGAAGTTTCATAAGTTATTTAGGAATGCTGCCACTGGTTGGCTGTGTCGCAAATGTGGGTGAAGCACTGTCTGTTCTTTGAGAGTGACTTCACTTCATATATTATGATTTACTGTAATGTTTCAAATCTCAAGGGATAAAAGTCACGACACTGATCAGTGACTTCATTGCTGGAAGAACTATGTTCACAGGGATCCAGTTTAATACACGTGCTATCGTTTTCCATCATGGACCTTCTGTCCACTCAGGACATTATGTCACATGGCGTAGATTTACAAGTGGATGGGTAGAGTGCAATGATGCAGTGTTCCCCATGAGAGAATGATTGCCAAAAAAATCTAAAAGATATATATGTACTCATTCTCCGCAACACAAATACTGCTCAACACATTAAGGAGTAATTTTTAAAAGGCAGACCTGTCACCTACTGTAATGTGATAGACAATGCTATTACATAATATGGCTGTGCATGGTCCGAATAGTATTTTCTGAATACTACGAACAGTAGGCTTGCCAAATATTTGGATGGACGTCCTGAATAGTTCACTATTCGGCCACTATTCAGGATGTACTATTCTGTGGGTGAGATTTCAAAATCTCACAGAGCTTCACTGGCTAATCAGAGGCTGTTTTTGGAGCTCACAGTCAGGAACACCATGTGATCTCCTCACTCTGAGTGTGTAGATGAGAGAAGACAGTCATTTGTGAGACAGCTAACTCTGTTTAGTTTACCACTTGTGACTTTTATAACTGTTTAAAAAAAGGTTTGTGTGTGATCCAGGTCTGACATCTGATCACCCTGTGACTGCATCTGACTGCAGTTTTGTTTTTTTATCCTTGAAGCTGAGCTCAGTTTCAAGGAAAAGGAGAGTCTGTGTGTGAGTGAATCTGTGTGTGTGACTGTGTGTGCTGCTGCATGCTGACTCCCCTCCTCCACTGCTTACAGTTTCACAGCTCAGCTGAAGCAGTGTGATTTGATTTTTTTGCTTAAGAACAGGTTAGTTATTATCAGGGTTTTTTTTTGTCAACAAAGTCCAGCTTGACTTTTGCAAGTAGTGAATAACTGTTATTGGGCTCAGTGACTGGTTCAAGTTTTTGCTGACTGTCCCATCCCCACTGCTGTGCTTGATTAGCTTTTTGTTCCAAATTTCCACACAGCCCCTGTGGTATCTTTTATTTCTTAAGTGAAGCAAATTGTTATTTTGCTGTCTTCAGGTTCTGGGCTCAGTTCACCTGCATAAGTGAGTGTGATTGTTATCTGACTCCTTGTCTGTGTTGCAGCTCACCACAGCGCATACATCATCTATGTGTGCTTTGTATTGTTGTTCTTGTAATCTGCGTCCTTCAAGTGCATGCACAGTTGTCTATGTAGCCCCCTTGTCACCCGGGGTTACTAGAATCCCTCTTAGATCTAATGGCAGGCAGGGAAAGGCAGCTTGTGAGACACCAGTTAAATGGGGTTCACACTGTCTCACTCTGTTCTCAGTCTCAGCTGAGCTGGAGGGATGACATCATATAGAATTCTCGCAGCAGCATAAACCACAGTGGAATGCTGCAGCTGGGAGTTAGGTTAGATTGTTGGGGTTTTCAAAGTCAGTCTTTAGTAGTCTAGTGGGAGACTCAGTGGAGGGAGGAGGTGCACTGCAGTTGGCAGTCCCGCAGAGCCCAGAAATGTAACAGAGCTACCACAGAAGGAGGGTATGTTTTCTCACCCTAAAGATGGACACAGAAGAAAACTTGCTGAAGTGGTTGAGATAGTTCACCAGTTGGTTCCAGTGTCCCATCCCTGAGATGGATGGGGGGACCAGACCAGCTCTTCAGGGGCAGTCCCCTGGCCCTGCTGGAGGAAGAAAAGCTGCCTGATGAGAAGATTTGTGCTGAGGAACCGGAAGTATGTTTTTTTCTGTGAGAAAAGCCCTGGGTCACCTGTGAACCATGGTGAGTCTGCTCTGCCAAAGAGCCTATGCTTTCACCGTAGACAGTTGTGTAAAGTATCTGCTACTGTGGGTCAGGAAAGGACAGCCAAGTACAGTACTTAATGTTATGTGTATGGCTTGAAATGCATCTAATCAGTGGGGGTCTACAGGGATGGACATAGCCACTTAGAGAACGCTGCAAGTCAGGACACCAGTTACTAAAGACAGTAGATTTTTAAATGTGATATACATTTCAAGATCGCATTCTACAAACAGATAGTTTCAAAGGAAAGGTGTTGACTCCAAGTGAATGGCCAGGTATGGATTTGGGGACAAGAGGTGGGAGACCCCCCCATCTAGAGTAACCAGATTTACCTCAATGAATTCACTTTGGGCACCTATAGCTTTCTCCCAGGCTCTTGGCCAGTGTCTGCAGAAAGTACCCAGACATGTGATTAAGGATGTTGTGTTTTTCCCTTAGAGCTAGGAAGTGCTCATGGGTGGTTGAGAGACCTACCAACAGAAATGTCCATGCCATATGGAAGAGTGTACCAGAGTTGGCTGATGGCCATGCCAGGAAATCCAGGATGGAGAGAGTACCAGTTCGGGCTGAGAGCCCAGTGTGTTCAGAACCTGAGGGTAAAAGTTGTTGTGATGATGAAGAAGATGTGTTCTGACCTCTATAGTTCTGCATAACCATGGAGTGTAGCCCCCTGAGGGTCCATCTTGCTTTGTATTCCTGTGTGTAAGTGAATAAAAGCCCCACTTTAGAATCCCACTCCTGGTTTGGAGATTCACAGTTCTTGCTTCATGTGTCTGGAATTACTTGGGTGCCTCTGTCCAGAAGTACAAACCTAGCCTTGATACCGAGCGAATGTTTTCTCCCCAAACCCAGGCTAGCCAGGCAGTGGGTTACAAAAATGGAGGCACCGGGTGCTAAATAATAACAACAAACCATAAACCCATGCCCTGGTTACAAATTGGAGGCACTGCTGAGGATTTGGGTTTGGAATCTAGAAAGAGAACAAGAAAGATTTGCTTGGATTAGGGCTAGCGTTTTGACTGTCTAGCAGTAGGTAGCCCAAAAAGTAGAAGCATTGCCAACCAAATGTCCTGCTGTGTGCTGCTGTTCATGTGCTGCTGTAATCGTGCCACCAGTTTACCAAGCACCAGCAAAGCCCGAGAGTGTATGCCCTTGTCCTGCATCAAAGTTATAATGTTTGACAGGTTTTTAAAGTAATGTGTGACAAGAAAAGTGTGGAAAACTGTGTGAAACAAACAGAGATTTGTGCCCTAGATGTTGGAAGTGCTTGTTGTATGGACAGAGAGAGTCACTGAGTGAAATACCATGAAAAATGGTAGAAATGGTGCTCCCGCTGAGGAGCTACAGTTGGAAAAAAAACTGTGGTTTGCAGTTTAAATTTTGCCTGCTCAACAATCACTATGGAGGAAAAGAGCATGAGAAGAAAGAGGCTCATTTGCATGGCATTGAGTGATTGGTGAGACTGCAATCAGTCCTGCCTCCAAGCCAGTTCTAGAGTGACTGCACAGTGCTCGAGAAGGAGAGAGAGGGTAGTGTGCTAAGTGGCTTACCAGGAGGAGCATTATGGTGACTGAAAACATTATAAAAGTAGTAAAATTTACTTTTCCATTTAAAATCGGGCTCAACCCACATTTCAATTCATCTGGGAAGAGATTGAAGTGTTCGGAAGGATAATCGGCAGGACTGCCAGCCTGCTTCATTCCAGAGGCCTCCAATACTGGCTGTAGGCCAAATTTTTCCATCACAATAACCAGCTACTTTTTAAGTGAGTACCAACCTAAAAGCAACTCAAGCTGTGTGTGATTGTAACTAAAGCCAGATGAATCCATGTGTATCATTTTGCATAGAAGGATTGTGTCATAATTGTGGGTTCAGCAACAGTATAATTTTCAAAGCCATGTGAGAGACTGTGGGTTGCATGAAGATGCAATAAGAAATACAGGCAATCATGTGCGATGAAATACTGTGGCTTGAGAGACCTTTAAGCGAGAACAGTGACTTACAGCAAGTAAAAATGTCCAGTAAAAATCATATAAATGTGCTAAGAGAACAGACAGTGCAGTTTAAACAGTTTGAGTGAACTTTATCAGTAGAATGTGTAAATCGGATGTGCAGTGGCTTGAGTCAGAAACAGAACATTGATGAGCAGGAGTGCTACCATCACCATTACAGGGTGGGGTAGTAAAGTAAACACAGCAGCAGGGGAGCCATTTTGTAAAAGTTTTTCCAACAGAGTGGGACTTGAGATAACAGTGAGCTTTTGTTTTTCTTTGCAGTCATGGCTTTGGGATCAGCCCGCTACCCAGATTATGCCCGGGCTATGATAGTAGAAGAAGTTAACAGATTGAAAGATGTTGAGAGATGTTACTACGGGGGATGTTTGCCTCCTCATGTGGTGATTCCTGGATATCCAGTAAGAGTGTGCATAACATGTTTAAAGGCTGGAGGGGACGTCTTCATGGTTCCTCACTGTTCTGGGTGCCTAGAGAGACATGGTCTAGCCAAAGCACCCAAGATTAGTTTGGCTCCCACATGAACAAAAATTCCAGAACCTGCAGTTGGCAGCACACAGCACCAGGTAGAGCCTGTTGGAGGAGGCTCAATAGAGTGTGGCACAAAGCAAGAGGGTGCAGATCTACAGGCAGAGCAAAGTACTGATGTATCCGAGTCTGGGTCACAGAAAGACATTGCAGAGGGAGAATCAGCAGATCCTTGGAGAGAGGGGGGCCTAGTCCAAGTCTTATAGGAGATGATGAGATGAGGGAGACCCTTGAATGGGAGGTGTCGACCTCCACACCCAGTGAGGAGTGGATAGTCTCAGGAGTGATGATGACTGCTCACTGCTGGGCTCAGATCCTTAGCAAGGAAGAGGATGAGGGGGAGCCTATGTGACCTTATGAAAAAGGTGTGGATCCACAGCCTCAGGCTCTTGCCTTGGAGGAGCGAATGGAAGGAGAGATTGGTGACTCCACAGCCCTGTCCCCACAAGGAGGAGTCAAAAATCCATTTTACATAGCATTAAGTATGTGTAGCTGGCAGAACCAGGACTAGTCACCCCCAAGCCAGGCCAGATGTCTCAAGTTGACCAAGTGTAGTAAAGAGGAAAGACTGGTTCATAGGAAGGCGAATGGAATCTATGGGATATCCTTTCCTACCTTTCCTCGGAGAGTCTGGAAGGAGAGTGAAAAAAACATAAATCCTGGATAGTGGAAGAGGCCACAAGATTTGTTCATCCTGGTGCAGGTTGGTATGTCCAAGACAGAGTATTACAAGAGAAATTTAGACAATGGAAAGTGATCAGAACACTATTCATAGGCAATGTTCAGATTGTGGATGCAGGGGGACATGAAACCTTCTTCAATGTTAATTATGAGTGCCCAGATAGTGTAATAATTCTTGCACCTGACCTATTGTGTTACTTCCCATAGTGCTGACAACTTTCTGTGAATGTGCCCATGCCTACCAAGTGGAGAGTAGAGCAGTGGTAGCCAGCGCTGCCGTCCAGCTGTTGCCATACCTATGTTGTTCCATCTGTCTGGCATTCCAAGAACCAGGTGCCCCAGATTCATTATCCTTGCAGTGTACTGTCTTTCCAGATTCCATTGACTGGCCTTCCAGATGACTTCATATCCAGCGATGACACCAGCCCACCTGTATCCTGATTCATCGTCTGGGATTTCAGATGACATCAGACCAGCTGTTTTTCCTGTCCTGTTCCAAGGTTCCATCTCCTGGATGACATCCACCCAGCAGTTTCCAGATGTACCATCCTGTGTTTTCTGGAAGATGTCTGCCCAGCTGTATCAGAAAAATGCTGCCAGAGAGAGTCTTTGGTTGGAAATCCAGGTGTCGTATTGATTTTGTTCTTCAAGGGACTGGTAAGTTCAGACTTTTCTATTTTAATGATGCTGCAGTACACACCCTACACCTAGCAGACTTCAGAAAGTTTGAACTGTCCTCAAAGACTCTCCTCTTTGGGATTATAGTCCTACCAGAACTGTGCTTCACAGGGTTTTGGCCCAGGAAAGACTCTTTCTTGGACTTGCCTTCGGGCACAGTTGTCACTAGATGGGACTTTTTAGGGCACTCCATCCATAATAATGTGTATTATAAATAATGTCATTGTTTTTCTACTGTTAATAATGTTTTTCTACTTTTCTAAAAAAATATTTTTTTGGTTTTCTTCAGTGTTTAGATGGTAGGGGTTAGATATTACTGTGTTTGCAGATTAGGGGTTGTTTTGTATTTTCTCTTGCAGGTGTTCCTGAAGAAGACAAGAAGAGATGGCAAGAAGAGGAGGAGAGACTCATCGGAGTCCCTCATGTGATTTAAAGTAGTAGTGTTTAAAATGCAGTGTTGTTGTTTATTGTGTTTAACTTTTCCTTCCACAGGTATGGTTGTGGGGGAGTGTGGGAGTAATACCTAGGGTATAGTATTAGCTCCTTGTGTTTTGGTTGCAGGTGTCCAGGGTTGAGGGGAGGTTCCCCTGTTTCTTGGGTAAATTTGGGTTTTGGTCAGAAAGGTTTCCCTAGAGGGCTAGAGGGGATAGACAGGCTCTAGTCCTGAACGGCCATAGGGGCTGCAGTACTGATCTATTGAGGCCTATGCTCTGGACAATTCTACCAGGGCCACTAGGTAATGATAGAAAGATCATAGAGTAGAGGCTGATGCATCAACAAATGGTCTCTGGGCCCTTAGTGTTGCCTGCCTGTGCCTAGCACATGGTAGGACAGGGCCTGATCACCCCTCTCTGTAGGTAGCACATAGGGTAGGATGGCCTGGCCCAGGTAAGTAATGACTGCGGACAGTCATTCTCCTGGCTGAGGGTGGGTGTAACCCCCTTGTCCCCTGGGGTTACTAGAATCCCACTTAGATCTAGTGGCAGGCAGGGAAAGGCAGATTGTGAGACACCAGTTAAATGGGTTTCACACTGTCTCACTCTGTCCTCAGTCTCAGCTGAGATGGAGGGATGACATCACATAGAATTTTTGCAGCAGTATAAGCCACAGTGGAATGTTGTAGCTGGGAGTTAGGTTAGAACATTGGGGTTTTCAAAGTCAGTCTTGAGTCGTCTAGTGGGAGACTCAGTGGAGGGTGGAGGTGCACTGCAGTTGGCAGTCCCTCAGAGCCCAGCTCTGTAACAGAGCTACCTCAGAAGAGGGTGTGTGTTCTTGCCCTAGAGAAGGCCACAGAAGAAAACTTGCTAAAGTGGTTGAGACTGTTCCCCAGTTGGTTACAGTGCCCCATCCCTGAGAGGGATGGGAGGAACCAGACCAGCTCTTCAGGGGCAATTCCCTGGCTCTGCTGGAGGAAGAAAAGCTGCCTGATGAGAAGATTTGTGCTGAGGCATGAGAAGTATGTTTTTTCCTGTGAGAAAAGCCCTGGGTCACCTGTGACCCATGGTGAGTCTGCTCTGCCAGAAAGCCTATGTTTTCACCGTAGCCAGTTGTTTAAAGTATCTGCTACTGTGGGTCATGAAATGACAGCCAAGTACAGTACTTAAAGTTATATGTATGGCTTGAAATGCATCTAATCAGTGGGGGTCTACAAGGATGGACATAGCCACTTAGAGAAAGTTGCAAGTCAGGACACCAGTTACTAAAGACAGTAGATTGTTAAATGTGATATACATTTCAAGATAGCATTCTACAAACAGACAGTTTCAAAGGAAAGGTTTTGACTCCAAGTGAATGGCTTGGTATGGATTGGGGCCAAGAGGTGGGAGATCCCCCCATCTGGAGTAACCAGATTTACCTCCACGGATTCACTTTGGGCACCTATAGCTTTCTCCCAGGCTCTTGGCCAGTGTCTGCAGAAAGTACCCAGACATGGGATTAAGGATGTTGTGTTTTTCCCTTAGAGCTTGGAAGTGCTCATGGGTGGTTGAGGGAGCCACCAACAGAAATGTCCATGCCATATGGAAGAGTGTACCAGTGCTGGCCGAGGGCCATGCCAGGGAATCCAGGATAGAGAGAGTACCAGCTCGGGCTGAGAGCCCAGTGTGTTCAGAACCTGAGGGTAAAAGTTGTGATGATAAAGAAGATGTGTTCTGACCTCTATAGTTCTGCATAACCAGGGAGTGTAGCCCCATGGGGGTCAATATTGCTTTGTATTCCTGTGTTTAAGTGAATAAAAGCTCCACTTTAGAATCCCACTCCTGGTTTGAACATTCACAGTTCTTGCTTCATGTGACTGGAATTACTTGGGTGCCCCTGTCCAGAAGTACAAACCTAGCCCTGCTGCCAAGCAAATGTTTTTTCTCCAAACCCAGGCTAGCCAGGTAGTGGGTTACAAAAATGGAGGCACCGGGAGCTAAATAATAACAACAAACCCTAAACCCACACCCTGGTTACATTTGTATGCATTTTTTTTTCTGATTTATAAAGCAGCATATTTTTTTCTCATTGGGTCAGGCTTGGCCCATTGAATTGTTGCTGTCTGTGGTCTGGTTCTTGGATCAGATCCCGGTACAACTGAATAAGGAAGTTGCAGGTGACTCCTCCCTCCACAGCTCACTGCACCTGAGTGGCCTCCTGTGCAAGCAAGTTTTTTTGTTTTTGCTCATCTTTGGCCCCTGTGTGTGCACTGCTGTGAGTGTGCACACGTAAATTTTGTCTGAATTGCTTTAGTATTTCTGTGTGTGTCAGCCATGACTTACTGGGCTCTGTGTGTTGTAAGTTGTTTGGTGCACCTTCAAAGCTTGAATTCCTGTATTGTATGATTGCATAACTGATACCGTACAAGTAAGAAGTTGTTTGCTGACTCCATCTCTCTCTAGTATCAGCCTGTCTTTATTTGCTGCTACTTGAGCGGTGTGGGTATTGTTTTCTGCAAAAAGCACCAACATAAACAAAAACACTAATCACAAAAAAAAATACAGTTGTTTACAGATCATGGCCCAGATATTCAAAAGGGTTGTGCATGGCACAACAGTGTTGCACCATGTGCAACACACTGATGCACCCCGGTGCGATATTCAAATGGGAATTGTGCCTGGCACAAATCCCGATGAGCCGGAGCGCATCAGTAATGTATGCGGTGCAGGTGGGGGGGATGTGCCCATGCATACTCTGCACATCCCGATATTCAGCCTGGGATGTGCTGAGTCCATGCATGAGCAACCCCTACTTGCGCCGCACAAAGTTGATGCAAAAAAAAAAAGGAACAATGGCTGGCCACCCAGAGGTGAGCTGCCAAATTGCAGGGTGCAACACAACAGCTGCCACCTGTGGGTGGCCACCCGAGCTCTGGCTGCACCTCCGTGGCGGCACTCCCCCATGCCCGATCACGGGCATCTGTTCAAAAAATCATGTCCAATATCCCTGGTGGTCCAGTTGATGGCTCACAGCCCGATCGCGGGCTTAGGTATACATAAAGAAAGTCCAATATCCCCGGTGGTCCAGTGAACCACTGTCTGCCCGATCGTGAGCTTCAGTATAAATAAAATGAATCCTATATCCTTGTAGGTCCAGTAGACTGCTGTCTGCCCAATCACGGGCATTTGTAATAAAAAAAGAATTACGCCCAATATCCCTGGTGGTCTAGCAGTACCCCCCTCCTCACTTGCCCTCCGAGCCCCACCGCCCCACTCCCCCCAGTCAGTGGCGGGCTGCAGCACCCCACCTGCCTGGATCCATTCACATATCTGGAATGTGTAGTATGGTATGGGCTGCATGCCCATTGGCTCACGCTGTGGACCAATGGGCATACAGCCTACCTATGGTGTCAGTTGGCGGGCGGAGGGGTGGCAGGCGGGTAGGGTGCTACTGCCCGCTGCTGGCTGGGGGCGGGCGTGGGGCTCCAGTGGGTGGGTGGGAGGTACTGCTAGACCACCAGGGATTCTGGACGTAATTCTTTTTTTATTACAAATGCCCGCGATTGGGCTGACAGCGGTCCACTGGACCACCAGGGATATAGTATTCATTTTATTTATACTAAAGCCCACAATCGGGCAGACAGCAGTCCACTGGACCACCAGGGATATTGGACTTTCTTTATGTATACCTAAGCCCGCGATCGGGCTGTGAGCGGTTCGCCGGACCACCAGGGATATTGGACATAACATTCTCATACAAATTCCCGTGATCAGGCTGACAGCAGTCCACTGGACCACCAGGGACATAGGAGTTCTTTTATTTTACAAATGCCCGTGATCAGGATGTGGGGCACATTGCCGCGCTGTGCAGGGGGCATCGGTCCCAGACGGCTGCTGCTTGGCAGGGCGCCAGGTGCAAGTTGCCAGGGATCGGTGCACCTGCATGCAAATGGGGCCATAATGACATGCAAATGGCTCCATTTGTGCCTTGCATACATTATGGCCCCATTTGCATGTGCACTTTTGAATATTGTGGTTGCTGCACATGGTGCAATGGAACTTGCACTAGTGCATCCCCCTGCTCCACTCTTGCCACTTGCACTGGTGCAGTGCAACTGCGCCATGTGCACTGCGGGTGGCCAGGGTGTGATATTCAACAATGCTGTGCCATGGCGCAGCTCTGTTGAATATCGCCCAGTCAATGCCCCTCTGCTGCCAAGTTGCGCTGCACCCAGGCTTGTGCCACAGCCTGGTGCAGTTTGAATATCTGGGCCCATGTCTCATCAATCCCATAAATGTGCATGGTCCAGCCTAAGCAAGCCATCTTCACCACCAGTCGTAAGTGGTGAGGAACAGTGTGTTACACCTGGGTTATACCCCCTGTTGTCCCACACACACCTCACATAAACATTACATTGTATTCCTGGTCTATTGTATTGTGATACTGCTATTTTGCACTCACACATAGATATGGGCACACATTGTTTAAGCAGGCATGCCACGAATGTGCTTTGCTGCTAAGATATGCTAATATTGATCATGCATGATGCATTATACCTCACTATAATACATTTATCTGGATTAGTTTGTCTTTCATAGATATTCCATATATAATCTACCTAATCACTGATATGATGTCTCTGAGGGGTCATCAGTGATTATTGTATACTTATATTCTCATATAATTATATGTAGTGGGTGCCTTACACTTGGGCAGATATGCCATGTGTAATAGGGACCTGCCAGCAGTTCTCTTTTTCTAAGCAAGCTGATGGAGGGAGAAAGCCTTTGTTATGTCTTTATGTTTTATACTGTGTGTAAGCAAGAAATGCCACATGTAGTTTGAACCTGTCAGCATTTCTTTTGTCCAAGCTACAATGTTAATGAAAGCATATTCTGTCTCATATGATACTCATTAGTAATTCTGTCTCCTATGTCATTATCCAATGAAGAATGACTTAGGAACAATACATATTGTTTCTCATATCTGTAACTATGTTGCAATCTCTGTTTCTATGCTGTTATCTGTAGTATTTAGCTGTTCACAACTCACTGTAGCTCCTCTAGAGACTACTAGTTAATCTCTAGAAGATTAGAACTCTCTGGGAGAGAGCTGCAGCGTGGGGAGAGCAAACAAGATCTTAGACAACCTAAGATCTCCAATTCTGGAGATTATGTACATTCTTCAGGAGTGTGGTGAGAAATCCATCTCCCATGTGATTTTCTCTGTCACATGCTTGGCGTAAGTAGTATAATAAACTTTATTAGTACTCCTTGCTTGTTTACGAATGTTCCTTGGAAGGCTCTGAGATACAAGAATCTGTATTATTATTGTTTACCTTACACACCAAGAGTGTTTAGATTACATAAATGGCAACCACGAGTGGAGTCTGGATGTTTGCCAAGTTTCATTTTAATTTCCTCTGTAAATTAAAACACTGGGTAAGAGGGGCGTGGCCACCAGCTGAACTGAATGGTCGCATAAATGGCTTGCTCCCAACAGTAACCCCCAAATCTGGCATTATTTCATCTACTCCTGCACAACGGTGTGAAAAAATTTGATTCAGTACTCACAGGTGGCTATCCCGATAGTGTTATTTGGACTGGCGCGGTACAAATTGGGCGCGTTTCTTTGCTTTGCTTCCCCTTTCATGGTGTGCTCACGCTCCGCTCAGCAGCTACCCGGATCAACCACATACAGCATGGAGGCCTTATCTACGCCTTCCCTGATGGCAATGGAAAGTAACTTAACAGAAATTAGGCAAATGTTTGCAGAAATCCTGCATCGCATAGATAAAGTGGACATGGCCACGAGAAAGAATACGGAGGACATTGTAGACTTATCACAGAGGGCCGACATCTGCGAACATAAGCTAGCAGAGGTGGAGGTTGGCTGGCATAAGGCTGGGGCTAAAATACAAGAGCAGGGACAACTGATCCAGCACCTTTGGGCCCGGGTGGAGGATCTGGAGAATCGAAGCTGCTGAAACAATCTCAGATTCGTGGGGTTCCCTGAAGGCTGCGAAGGGAATGATACAATAGCTTTTCTCCAACAAGTATTACCCTTATTGTTGGACTGCCAGTGCGGGTCCCTGTGGGAGCTGGACAGAGCACACAGAACTTTAGCCCCATGGCCCCCCCCCCGGGGGGAGCCCTCGTACTATTTTAGCCCACTTTCTCCGATTCAAAGACCGGGAACAGGTGACACAACTAGCACGGCAGAAGAAAGAGCTAAACTGGAATGGACATAAAATACAAATATTTGCTGATTATTCATTGGAGGTCACGAATAGGTGGAAGGCCTTCACAGCAGCTCAGAGGGCATGTGCAGAACTTGGCCTTGAATATTCCCTGCGTTACCCTACATCTCTATGGATTGTGATTAACGGATCACCATGGGTTTTTGATAATCAGTTATCAGCTGAGGACTTTATCACTTCACAGGCACCCAAATTAAACTGGGGCAAGTTGCGTGCATCTTACAGCTCAAGACCCCTTCCTGCTCAGTCTGCCCCGATGAACATTGTTGGATCCGTAACCCCAAAGGATGTGGCAGCTTTGACTTCTCACCTAGGTGGACAAACCTTGACCCCCACCCGGTCTACTCCTCAAAAATCCCCAGGAAGTAAGAAAAAGAACAGAAGAAGGGCTAGGATCGAAGGAGGTCACATTGACAAAACCCCATGGCTTCGCTCCAGAAGTAGAAGAAGGAGCTGCAGTCCAGATCCGAATGCCTCTCATGACTCTTTTGCCCCAGATATGAGTAACAATCAGTACAAAGTCCTAATGGATCTCCCTACCGAGGATATCCCTCGTGACCTCCCTCTCCCACCTAGATATTCCAGCTCGGCCGGCTCAAAATCTTCAGCAGCCAAACAGTTGAGATGGGCTGAAGGGGCAGCTGACACCCCTAGGGAGAACTCTGGGGCCCTGGCTGCTGGACTGGCCTTGGAACTAACTGCAGGCAATATGGATAGCCTTACCTCTGCAACAAAATCAACTGGTTGATTGCTAATACTGTATGTTTTTTTGTGTTCTGTATTGCTAGGCATGCCTGTGGATCAACAGACATTGCCGTGTTTAGGGAAGAACCACTACGCATCAAGTTAAAGGGGACTTCCCATCAGAGGATAACTTAGAGTGGCCCTCAGGTCCCTACTCGAGCAGTTTTTTTTTTTTTGTCACTTGCTGTCCCTTGTTACTCGATGTGTAGATCTGGGGTTCCCAGTGCTTGCACTGGCTGATATGCATGACCAACCGGGTCAAACAGGGTGCTGCACAGGGCTTAATTTGTGGCTCTGCATATCTGAAAACTCGCCTTAGGTACTATCACAAATATATGAGGGGTCTTGCTCAGCTTTTACAACTGCCCCGTATCACTATATCGGATGACACCATTTTGGTCGTTGTTGTGTGGAAGTTTTTTTTTTTATTATTGTTTCTCCTTTAAAAGGGGTTACTAGGAGAGTCTATCTACCTGGTTACGATGGGTTTACGGGGTCACTTACCTCCCAGCAACCTCCACTGGTGTCTGGGCTTGCTTTAATTTTTAGCCGACGCGTACAGTGGATGCTGGTCTTTTGTGGGATTGCAAAGGTGTGAACAAAGGGGTGGGGGTGGGGGATGGGTTTTGTTATTTTGAAGGGGTTGAATTGCTCTCAGTTAGTAGGGATAGTACATGTTAATATATATCCCTGTCAGGTTATAATGTTGAAATTTTGGTGGTGTGTTTACGTTACTATGGCAATCTTTCTAACGGGGCTAGGGGGTGCTCCGTTAATGTTTGATGGGAAGGTATGAAGGAGTGGGGGGGCTTGCTTGGGCTCACTATTTAACGTTTCTGGTCACAAATTCCCGCTGACATGTTTCACTTTAGGTCTGAATGGAGCCTAAGCTAATATCATGGAATGTGAGGGGACTTAACTCACCCATTAAATGGAAGAAGGTTTTAATCCACCTAAAAAAGTTAGCCCCGACGGTGGTCTTCCTGCAAGAGAATAAACTCTCTTCCAAAGAGGCTACTAAGCTTAAGCAAGCTTGGGTGATTGAAGAACTTCACAGTGTGGCTCCCACCCATAAAAGGGGAGTCACCATACTTTTGCACAAAAATCTGGGATGGAAGGTGAAGGACTTTATACGGGATCAGGAAGGGAGATGGATTATTGCGGAGGTCAAAACCCCTGAGGGTCCCCTGGTTCTGGCCAATTTATATGCCCCTAACCAGGACTGCCCTCAATTTTTCCATATGGTCAACCAGGCTATCCTGGACTTCAATAAAAACAGAGCCCCAATACTTTTGGGAGGGGATTTTAACTTAACATTGGATCATACCCTTGATAGAAGCAATAAATCCCCTGAACCCCATTGACAGGCTAAGAAAGCAGTGGGGAAACTTATGTCTGAACTCAGTCTATTGGATGCCTGGAGGGTGTTACACCCAGGTGACCATGATTATACCTGTTTTTCCCCAATCCACAGCTCTTCCAGTAGGATAGATCTTTGGCTCGTATCCTCAGGGTTATATGAGAAAGTGGCCGGGGCTTCGATTCACCCAATTTATGTCTCCGATCATGCTCCACTTGAATTAGTTTTCAAGAGGGGATTGGACCCCCATCACTCTCAGGCCTGGTGGCTAGATCCACTGTTGCTAGAAGATAAAACATTTCTTAACTGGATTGGTCAGGCTGTAGCAGAATACTGTACTGATGATAATGGAGAGGTATCTGAATCAACTTTATGGGAGGCCTTTAAAGCCACCATTCATGGTAGGATAATAGCCTTTGCAGCAGTCAGGAGGCATTGCCGGGTGGCTGAGCAGCAGGCCTTGAAGAAGCAATTATATAACTTGGAAGCCCAATACAAAGCCCTAGACAATAAACCTCCTTCTCCTGATTTGCTAGCACAGTTAGCCAGTACCCGAGTTTCTCTCAGCATTCATTTATCTTGGCAGGCTGAGCTAAATCTTAGATGCATGCATCATGCTTATTGGGAGGGGGGAAAAAAGGCCAGCAAGTTATTGGCCTACCGTCTTAAGTGCCAGCATGCTTCTAAGATGATATATGCATTGGCAGATTTGTCTGGAAATCCCCGTCGCGCAAACTCAGGGATAAATTTGATCATGTCTCAATTCTATGAAAAATTATATGCTTCACCAAACCCCTTTGATCCAGTTGAGATCCAAGCTTATTTATCCTCGCTACCCATCCCCAGCATCTCCAGTCGGGACACTAAATTGTTAGAATCCCCCTTTACAACTGAGGAAATTAACCAAGCGATTCACGCTTTAAATCTACGTAAAACCCCGGGGAAGGATGGACTGCCTATTGATCTGTACAGACTCCCTGGTGTTAATTTTGGCCCCCTATCTGGTCCAGGTTTTTCGCACTCCCTACTGGTTGGACAACTACCCCCCTCTATGAGAGAAGCTGTTATTACAGTACTCCCAAAAAAAGGGAAAGACCCGCTGTCCCCAGGCAGCTATCGCCCTATCTCCCTAATCAATGCAGATGCCAAGATATTGGCTAAGGTTATCGCTGCCCAGCTGGAACCCCTCTTGCAGGACTTGGTGGGTCCTTCCCAAGTGGGCTTTGTTAAAGGCCGTTTGGGGTCTGATCATCATAGAACACTAGGGTTGCTAATACATTTTGTTAAACTTTCACCAACCCCCTCAGTTGCTATGGCCTTTGACTTTGAAAAGGCCTTTGATTCGGTCGAATGGGCCTATTTATTTCATACTCTGTCCATCATGGGTTTTGGCCCCGACTATATCGCCTGGATAAGGTTGTTGTATGCCGCACCCCTAGCCTCGGTGCTGATCAATGGCACCATGTCTCGGCCCTTCCAATTGCAAAAGAGCACGAGACAGGGATGCCCTCTTTCTCCCCTCTTATTTGTTTTAGCTATGGAGCCTTTGGCCATTGCACTTAGGTCTTCCAGCGATATCCCGGGGATCCAGGTGGGGGACATCAATTACAAGACCTTTCTGTATGCAGATGATCTGCTTATCATGACTGAACACTCTCAAGTGGGGATTCAGACAATTTTCAGAACCCTGAATGAGTTTACTAAGATATCAGGGTTAAAGTTAAATCAGTCCAAAATGGAAATTCTCCCGTTAAACTCCTCAACCTCCGAATCAGATTTTACTGCCTTAGGGCTAAGGTGGCCCCCTCAGGGTATCAAATACTTGGGTATTATTTTGCACCCAGACCCACTTAAAATGCTTGCGGCCAATTTCAATTCGATTGACTCGCTTAGGGTTGATATGGGGAGATGGAAAGCATTAAAGCTCTCACTGGCTGGGAAAATTGAATCGATCAAAATGATGGCTGCCCCTAGGATGCTCTATCTGCTGGCCCACTTTCCCCTGTTTATACCCCAGAAGTGGTTTCAGAAATTGGAGACCCTTATGAGTAATTTTATTTGGGAGGGTGCCCCCCCGATATAGCAAACTGAAACTTCGACAGCACTGGAGAAGGGGGGGGGTTGGGGACTTCCTTGGTTACAGTGGTACCATATGTTCTTTGTGTTGGCTCAGACTCTTAGATGGTTTTCTAAAATTGGGCAGGGTTCCCCGCAGTGGCTTCAGTTAGAAGCATCCCTAATTCAAGCTGTTTCTCTGGCAGTTACTTTATATGTTAAGAAGAAACTACCCCCAAGTCTCTCTCCCCCCCCATATTACTTTCCGCTAAATATTGGAAACAAGTCATGATTATGCTGGGCTATGATCCGGCCCCATGGGAATACATGCCTCTATGGGATAATCAGGCCCTGAAAATAGTGGAATCTACCCCGCACTGGAAATTGTGGGAGAGACAGGGCTTATCCTCAATACACGACCTCCTAATCTCCAGGACAACTGTTATTGATTCCTTTGAGTCTCTGAGGGTGAGGTATCAGCTTCCGACTTCTCATTTCTGGAGATACCTTCAGTTAAGAGATGCTATATCTCATCTTCCAAAGTCGCCCATTAGTAACTCTTCACAAAAAAAAATGCACCCTATTGGTTATGGAATAAAGTTACCAAGAGTAAAGCTAGTAATATATATCACACCCTCAGGGACTCCACCCTGGATCCTACCCAGAGCGCTAGGCAGCAATGTGGAAAAGAGTTACAGACCCCGATTTCAGAACAACAATGGGGGGATGGGTGGGTACGTATCCATTTGGCTTGTTGGGATGTGTGCACAAGGCTTATCATGAACAAGACCCTTCATAGATGGTATAGAGATCCGGCAAAACTAGTTAAAATGGGACTTACCTCGGCTGACACTTGTTGGAGATGTGGCAACCAAGGAGCCCATCTGCTTCACGTTCTCTGGGATTGTCCAAACCTTCAACAGTTCTGGCGAGCAATTCAGTACATGTGTCAGCAACTGTTCCCCGATATTGTTCCGGGTCCCGCCCTACTTCTTCTGGGTTGTGGCAGTTCTGAGATTTCTAAGTATAGTCCTGGGGCACAGTGGATCACTATGGTCGGGGCATTGGCCAAAAGACTCATTCTGATGGGATGGAGAACCCCTGATAGCCCTACTTTCCATCAGTTTCTTTTGGCCTTGGCCCAAGGGGCCACATTTGAGAGGATCTCGAGTTTTTCTCAAGGCTCCCTATCGCTTTATGACCAATGTTGGCAACCGTATCTAAGGTCCAAGTACTGTCACAATACTTTTCCCAGTCTCATGGCTTAGACCCCCCCTTTATAGGGTGGGGATAGCCCCCCCCATTTGCAAAGTCCCCCTCTTCTCCCTCCTTCTCCTTCCTGTCTTTTTCATACCTCCCCTTGACATAATTAAACATGAAGAAAGATTACCAGTGCTGTATATAGTTGATATTACAAATCACATGGGAATAAAACACACCTATGGTAGAGTGACCAGATATTATTGATTTCTCTTGTCATATCCCTCGTTAGGGTGTATTTTACCTTATATTGATCTATGCTTTCCTTCGTTGATAGGACCTGATTCTTTACAAATTATCTATTTTCTGGCCGCCCAGTCGGTGGTGTAAAGCATATGTGAACTGACACCCTGTATGGTCACTGCTAACTGACAGATTGTTGTGTCAATTGTGATTACTGATCATACCTTATGTTTGCGTCATGTATTGATTTTCTTTATGCAGACTCTGCCTTTGTGTGTATGCTCTGCCTTAAGTCAACAATAAAATGTTTAACAACAAAAACACTGGGTAAGAGATCCCCAGCGAAAAAATAAGCTGAAAGTGTCTTCTGTTAAACTTTTTTCGGTCTGTTGTGTGTTCCATAGTGCAGACAAAACAATCTCTTGGCATATATTCAATATATGTGTAATGAGTTGTTCTATTTTTTTTTCTATTCTTTCTCTGTGAGAACACAGCTATAAAGGGATCCAAACAGACAGACTGCTTTCTTGTGGATTCATATCCTAATGCGTATACATTCATCTAGGAGTCCAAATATGCCAAAGGCTGTTTGTGTCCTGTCATGAACTTTGGTTGCAAACATCCCCAGACAGCTAAGGGTTTCTTATCTCATATGACGTGTCTAAATATATCAGTACTAAGATGAGGCTGGATGCCTAAACAAGCCAAACTGCTAACAGTAGTTGGTTTGATTTTGCTGAGGTAGCAAAATCCAATGGTAGCCCTTTAACGGATATCATTGCCCATTACAGGGAATTGAAAAATGGTACCAATGATCCTGAAGGATTATCAATTGCAACGTTGTTTAATTGTTTTGATGCTGTTCTAAATGAAATATCTGTTTTGGAATCTGAGTATCTTGCTTGCAAAATGGAGAATGCTGCTTTGAAGCAGATAATTAGTCTGAAACAGGCTTCTAATACGGAAAGGATAATTGGACTACTGTCTGAGCTGGAGTCTGTCTGTTTAGTAAATGAGTATCTCTTTAATGAGAGAAGCAGCAAAGACCTGCATGCCTTAAGAGATAACGCTGAAAAGACAAAACTTGTTAGAAACATTTTTTTCAAACTAATGGTGATCAGGCTAGTAACGCTGATTCCTTACGTTTTGAAAACAAGGAACTTAGGGATGATAAGTCTGAAGTAATTACTGAAAGAGTTAACGTGCTGGTATTTCAACACCAGACCTTGACTGAACAGTGTGATTCAGTATGTTTTAATTACAGCAGACTTGAAGTGAATGTTTTAAATCTAAATTGTGACACAGTTTCTGTCAATGATAAGCATGTTTTACAAGATGGGAATGTCTTGTAATCTGAAAACAATGCACTTTACAGTGTGCTAACTCCTGTATCTGAGTTAGAATGTAGGAGTAAAAAGTCAGATATGGTGAACTTGCACCAGCAGCAAGAGGTATTGGCAGGGCATACTAACTTAATGCCCAAAGACCTTGCCGCTTCTCATGTTGGAGGGTTTGATTTTGAACACTCACAGTATGCTGTGGGGTGGACTAGAGCAAAGACTAGCCACTTGTTTTTCTGTGATTCACAAAATGGAGAATTGGTAGTGTCTCAAAATGGTGGACACACATGTCATCAAATTGCATCCCCATGCCATCCCCAATATGGCCGCTCATGGTCATGTGATGATGGTCATGACACAGTAACACATGATGCCCATGAGGTAATCCCAAATGGCCGACCACCACACCATGGAGATTCGATTCTGCAGTCACAGGGACCTGTGACTGCTGCCATAACCAAACAAAACAAACCAGAGTTTTTTGACATGATTAATAATGTTATTAGTAACATTAGCGTTTCCGAGGGACAGAAGATTCTCATTAAAAATGATGCTGACGTACTTTTGAATAAGGCTGATATGCAGTCTGTCATAAAGTCAACGTCTGATGCTGCAGAAACAGCTGATACTGTTAACAATGTTTATTTTATTCGAATGGGCTTGGTTAAAGAACACATTGAAGTTAATTACATGAAATGTTGTTTTTATTTCCTATGCAATTTAACATCAGCTTTCCCTTAGAAGACTGAACGTACTGCTTTTCCTATGCAGTGCATTAATACCTTAAGCTGCAACATTAAAAACAATGTTGCTACCATCCAGCAACATTCTGGTGGAGAAACCCAATTTACATTTGATGGGAAGGGGGCAAACCTGATTCTGAAAGCCCAGTGGCTGTGATATTTTCAGCATCACAGGCCACATGGGGGGGGGGTTACAGGTTTGATTTCTGAACTTGAGCTGACACCTGTCTCAGCACTATTTTCTCCACCCCTGCTGGCTACTGAACCACAATCCATAGCTGGTGAACTGCATGCAGCTTGCACAACATTTTTCTACACTGTGCAGGCACCCCTGAAAGTGCCAGAACTCCCTGCACATGATGCAGAACCCCCTCCACCAGTGACACCTGGATCATCCCATACTGTGGCTGCAGTAGCAGGCACAAGCAAGGAACAGTCTGGGTTATTCCCAGAACATACAATGGCAGGCTTTTCTTACAAGAAGGTACAAGGTATCCTATTACTGATATTGTCTTTTCTTTTGGGATCACTAACCATGGCCCCAGCATTGATTAATCCTAACACAGCTTTAGGGCATTATTTTGAAACTGCCACATCAGATAAAGCAATATCAGGAGTTTTAGCCCAAACATACAATGGACAGATCAGACCCATTGCTTATGCATCCCAGATGCTTGCCCTAGTGGAGCTGAACTACAACCTTTGTGAAATTAATCTTTTGGCTACATACTGGGCAGTGAGATACTTTATGTACATCATTGGATATACACCCATTATGCTGCATTCCAATCATTTGCCAACTAACGTTCTGTTGTCAGACAGAGTAAAAGATGACTCTGTATCCAATGCCAGATTTACACACTGGTCTCTCATTTTACAGGATTATGACATCACTGTCCTTCCTATCAAAACTTCATCCTTGTTGGCCCAAGGCCTACAATTTAGAGGAGACACCCATGATCGTTAACTCCAACCCCCTGACCTACCTGTCCCAGTGCCCTTTCTGACAGAACCTCAGAAAGTGTTAAAAGACACCACTGTGTGTCATGTTTTGACCGATGAATCAGCCACACATAGTGACAAAGGTCAGATAGCAGGGTCTGGAATTCTTATTGTGCATTCTAGTGATGACAGCGTGTGCATGGCTAGTAATTGCATCATCGTATATGTACAATTCACAGGCAATGTTAAAACACACCTGGCAAATAAAATGAAAAGCAGGGAGGCGAGGAGCCTCCTCATTACCACAAATATTTTTGGATGGTTTAGAGAGCTGTAACGTCCTTGAGAAAGACACAGCTTGTGTTAAGAAAGGAATAAAAATAGTTTTCCTTACGTAAATGATACCAGCACTCCAT
Organism: Neoceratodus forsteri; assembly: GCA_016271365.2. Taxonomy (NCBI): domain Eukaryota; kingdom Metazoa; phylum Chordata; order Ceratodontiformes; family Ceratodontidae; genus Neoceratodus; species Neoceratodus forsteri. The sequence continues at coordinate 1,374,448,810 of CM057456.1, forward strand.
GAGAGGGTTAAGTGTTGCAGTCTGACAAAATGACCTTGATCTAAAAGACTTCAGATACAATGTTTTCATTACAGTTTCTAATTGGGTCTATTTCTCTCTAAACTGAATTTCTTTGGCAGAAGACACATTTCTGTTCCAATTCTCTGATATTGCCTCTGAGAAATACAGTGACTTGCATGTGTAGGTCACAACACTAACCATTTTAAATACTGTACATTCATAAGGTTCTAGCATATTGTAAAATGTAAACCTTATGCTCCATAAGAAGGACCCTCATTTGAGGGCAGTATATAGGTTCCTTAATAAAGGAACTGGAGAATAACTTCCAGAAATAGCTCTTATAGAACGTGAAAATGACATTCACCTACCCAGTGATGGCCTACTCATTTGGAACATCACTGCTGTAACACTCATGAAAAGTTACAAGTAATTACTGAATACCTGAGAGTAGATTTTATCTATTGTACCAAGTACATGATACTCCAACTGGTGGACACCAGTGAGTCAGTAAAAAACCTAGACAGAATGAAATCCTCTGTCAGATGGCCACAAGAGAAGTTATGTAGAATACTACATTAGTAACTGTTTGATCTGTGTACAGAACAATCACATACCAGCTAGGACAAATGAATTGTTGCCCCAGAGACATTCAGGCCCCTGGAACAATATCCAAATTGACTACATTGGCCCTATGCCAACCACTATGAACAACTAGTTTGCAATAGTGATCACTGACCTATTTTCCAAGCAGTTTAAAGCTATCCCAAAACAGAACAACACTGTCGAAGTGATTGCAAATGTCTTGATAAACCAGCTATTTACTAGGTAGGGTTTTACCCCTAAAGATAAATTCTGATTACAGTGGTCCTGCTTTGCAGCCCAAGTAATGCAGGAAATTCTGGATTTGTTATGGGTAAAATGAAAGTTTTATATCCTTTTCCACACACAGTCATCAGGACAAGTGGAATGTGCTAACAGTTGGTGAGACCCCATCTGGAGTACTGCGACCAGTTCATGAGAACCCATCTCCACAAGGACATAGACAGGATAGAGGCAGTCCACAAAAGGGCAACTAAATTGGTGTATGGTCTGCAAGAGAAGCCATACGAGGAGAGACTGAAGGAGCTTAATATGCATACCCTTGAGGAGGGGATGGAGAGGGGGACATGATAGAAACTTCTCAGTGCCTCAGTGGAATCAATGGGGTCCAAGAGGGTAGCATCTTTCAGAAAATAAGATGTGCAAGAACAAGGGGACACAATTTAAAGATGGAGGGAAGGCAGTTCAGGGGTGATCTGAGGAAGTATTTTTTCACGGAGAGGGAGGTGGACACATTGAACAACCTTCCTGAGGAGGTTGTGGGGTTTAAAACTCTGGGAGAATTCAAGAATACATGGGACAGACATAAGGCAATTCTTGTGGGGGATAAGAAGAAATCGGCTGTTGGTTAACTAGGATCTGCAGCTTATCCTGTAGGTAAGGAAATGGGCAGATTAAGTGAGCCAAGTGGTCCTTATATGCCATCAAAGTCTATGTTTCTATGTTTCTATGTAACAGGCAGATCGAAGTTATGTTATAATAAACTTGTTCTAAAATCCCCAAAAGGACTGGAATTCATTATTGACTTTACTCCTTATGGCAATAAGAGGGACACCCTCAAATGGGCAGACTGGGTGGGCCATAGGCCCTTATCTGCTGACTCTGTCTATGTATCTATATAGGTACACAGTGTACCCCATATTTGAAATCATGATTGGACGGTCTATGAGACTCCCAGAACATTTATTTCTGGACCTGTGTACTGCCACTGCTAATGGAGCATCAGTAGATAAATATGTTATCTCAAACAAGACATCCAAAAGGTACACTTGTTTTCTGCACAATGTATGACCAAGGCCCAACAACAGGCCTTATCCTATTGTAAACAAACTCAGTCCAGCAGTCTACCAAGTTAGACTGCCTCACTATAACAGTCATTGATAAATGGCTTAATGTCAATCAAATGAACCTGTTTAAAGGAAATTAAATTACTTTTCCATACCCCAATGGGCTGAATAGTACTTTAATAAACTAACTATGTTTTTCTTTTCTCTTTCCTTTTAGGTTCCAGAGAGAGAGAGAGAGAGAGAGTGAGAGATGCTTGCTTTTATGCCTATTATTCTTTTTAAAAGTATGGGTCTTCTTACAAGCCTAAACTGCACATTGTATTGCAGATAAGAACCAGTGACTTAAACCTAAACAGATTGTTGAGGCAGAATACCTCACTAGCCCACATGATTTAATTGCATCCTGTGGAATTCACACTAAAGTCCTAAAAGACATGTTCATTATCCAGAAGAGTAGTGAGCCCCTACTGAATGGTATGAGCATTGCTTTGGATTAATTCTGAAAGTCAGACTTGATCTGGACACATGTTTATAGTTTAATGATAATCAGGAATTTTACATCCAAATTTATATGGCAATAAAAGCCATTAGGCCTTGAGGTTTTTAACCCAATGAGGCCCCATAATTTGTGACACTTACTACTGAATGCCCAAAATACAACCCTGGCCCAACCAGTGGTCTATCAGCCACTTCTCAAGTAGGTACCCTAGTTAATAATGGGCAGTTCATGCACATCCCAATGATTTTTAAATCTCACCCTTTAAACTTGAAGTGGTTTGTTATATGTTTCACAGCAAACATTTCCCACTTTTTTTTCATAATGATGTGATTGGATAACCTGGCAGCATACCTGGTACTTATTAATGCTCCCCTATACAGGGACTGACAGCACCACACATACACACACTTGGGATTTTCACATCATGACTGCTAGTTGTACATGTTATGACTGTAAACCTACCCAAATGCACTAGGTGTTTTGTTTTTTTTTTTGTTTTTTTTTCTCAAAAACAAACACAACAACACAAGTTTAGACTCAGACCTGCTTGGCTCTGACATATCTATTTGAAATAGGGCTGATATAGCCATTATTCAAGCACATATGTTAAAGGCTCATGATAGTATGAAATATAATATCATATGCCCCCACCCCAATTGCATGGTATACATGATTCTGCTTATTAAGAGTGATTTACATTTACAATATTAAGGATATTGTAAAGGGGTTTGACCTGACAAATGTTCTTGTTAATGAATTGATTTCTGCTCACATTAAGGAAGCAGATGAGTATCACATAGCTAGGAAAGTCCTTTGCACTGCCTATAGCTATTATGTTCTTACAACCCTTTGGTCATCTGTTCTGGGATCTGGAATTAGGATATATCCTTGATCTCATACATGACAGATGTATGGGTCAGTGGCATTGCCACATTTTGCACTTCTATTGCATGTGTTAAATGTTTACTTGAATCTAACACTATTCCCTTGTCAATGGAAAGGAACCTTGCATATGTCACCATGCACACCAGTATTGCTTCATGTTTTGAAACTTATTCCTGCACAATCCAGGAAGCCATGTTTGTGACTCTCACAGCGTCATTGCTGCATTTTCATCTGGCAACGTCCATCTCTGATTGTCTGGCAACTGTTCATTCTATTGACCATCTAGATGGGAACTTTTATTGTGAAAAGGTTGAAACTACCTCCTTTCCTTGTTTACAATGAGGTCTTGGAATCGTGACTGACTCTGAACATTGATTGTTATACTTGAAAGTAACATCACCTTTTATGCAGATGTGACATCTTCCAACTTGTCTTACCAACTTGTGGATACTGTCCTAATAACTGAAAATTAGGCTTCCACTTGTGAACTTTCAAATAAACTGTGTTCGGTCTAGCTAATCAAGATTCTACAATCAAGCTCATCGTTATGCATACTATGAAGCTAGTGTGGGGTAGGGGCAGTCCCCTAACTTCTTCATTTGAGCTACAATCAAAAAATCCATTTTCTTTGTTGCTTGTTTTCCAAGCCTGGCTGGCACCTCATACAGACTGAGTACTGTTATAAACTTTTACACTTTATGCAGCCATGTGATCATCTTCAACTGAACACTGTTGCTATTCCATTGTAAAACTCAATGTGCAACCTAATGCACCCCCTGCTGAGGCCTATGAAAATACTGCTGCCTCCTGAACATTTTGATCTACCTTCAGAAAAACTGAATGCATCAAATTTGAACTATGGATCTTCATTTAACACTTGAAGAAACCTTGGATTTATCCCTGGAACTGTTCATAGTTTATGCCTTGTGGACATTGACATTTCATGTCCTGTCTGACTTACCAACTGAAAAATGCGGAACATTGTGTGGTGGCCAAGTATACATTCTTCTGATGTGGACTAAAAGTTATGCAGAGTGAACTTTTCTAACTTCTGTTTTTAACCCTAAACAGGTAATAGGTTATACAGTAATCACACCTGTTCCCATCTGGGAACCAGATATCATTAAGTCTAGTCCTAACTATCTTGATGTTCTATCTCAATTTTTATTTATTTTTATTATCCATACAGGCAACTTAAGTTTGTCTCTTCAATTTTTTCTCAATAGGACAGATACACACCAGATACATATCAGTATTTACTGATTGTTTTGATATTGAAAACCCCCATTGTGAGGTTTAATTCCAAATGTTTATAGTAATACAAGGTTTACTAACATTTTCCATTATGATTATATTTTGTGGTTTAAGGGAAACCCTGAAACACTACCGTGACGAGTTAAACTTCCTCTATCAGGCTCGTGCCTTGGGCCTATAGACGAATGGTGCCTAACCACTGTCTTTTTGTTGTGTTGCTACTTTTGCAATTAGGGCAACAAAGAGGGGATTGTTATGCCTGGGTTATGCTCCTGTCATCCCACATACACCTCACATACACTGCACATTGTATTCCTGGTCTATTGTACTGTGATACTGCTATTTTGTGCTCACATACAGATATGGGCACACATCGTATAAGCATGAGTGCCAGGAATGTGCTTTGCTGCTAAGATATGCTAATATTGATCATGCATGATTCATTATACCTCACTATGATACATTTATCTAGATTAGTTTGTATTTCATAGATATTCCATATATAATCTACCTAATCACTGATATGATGACTCTGAGGGATTATCAGTGATTATTGTATACTTATATTCTCATATAATTATAGGTAGAGTATGTTTTACACTCAGGCAGGTATGCCGCGTGTAATAGGGACTTGTCAGCAGTTCTCTTTGTCTAAGCAAGCTGATGGAGGGAGAAAGCCTTTGTTATGTCTTTATGTTTTATACTGTGCGTAAGCAAGAAATGCCACATGTAGTTTGGACCTGTCAGCATTTCTTTTGTCCAAGCTACAATGCTAATGAAAGCATATTCTGTCTCATGTGATACTTATTAGTAATTCTGTCTCCTAAGTCATTATCCAATGAAGAATGATTTAGGACCAATACCTATTGTTTCTCATATCTGTAACTATGTTGTAATCTCTGTTGCTATGCTGTTATCTGCAGTATTTAGCTGTTTGCAACCCACTGTAGCTCCTCTAGACACTACTAGTTAATCTCTAGAAGATTAGTACTCTCTGGCAGAGAGCTAGAGCATGGGGAGAGCAAATAAGATCTTAGACAACCTAAGATCAACAATTCTGGAGATTATTGACATTCTTCAGGAGAGTGGTGAGAAACCCAACTCCCTTGTGATTTTCTCTGTCACATGCTTGGCATAAGTAGTATAATAAACTTTATTAGTACTTCTTGCTTGTTTTCGAATGTTTCTTGGTAGACTCCGAGACACAAGAATCTGTATTATTATTATTTACCCTACACACCAAGAGTGTTTAGATTACAGTGTGAGAGAAGGTCTGTTCATATTCATTGCTCTAACACAGTTTTCTCCCCTGATAAGCCTTCAGGTTCTGGTGACAGTAGGATTGAGGTAGTACTAGTACTACTATAACTAAAACAGCTACTACTACTAGTACTGAATTTGCAGCACCATCATTTTATAAAAGTAGGAGGCCTTTACAGCTAACATCTCCAGTCATACAAGAACAAGAACCCACCCCCATTACCAGTGGTAGTGCTATTCACACAACTGCCCCCATAGAGGAAACATCACCTGTCAGTGTGCTCCTCCCCACCACCACCACCAGTGCCGTGAGTTCAGCTACCAGATCAATTCCTTTGTGTACTGTTGACTCAACCACTGCCGTAACAGTGTGCACTATTATTTGTGCTCCTTGCACAGCTACTGTCACCACAACCTTTGCCTCCATTAGTAGTCCTGAGTGTCCTGCTGTCAGCATGACTACTGCTGCCAGTATTACAACTAGCTGTAATATGATGCCAATTTTTTCAACTGTAACTCCTGATAGTAATTTTGACACAAGGACTACTGTCAACAGTGTTACTACCTAGATAACTGTGCCCATGACCATAGGTACTGTGACTAGTACTGACCACGACACTGTTGCAATGACCGCACCAATTGTATTACCAAAACATACTGTTGTTCAGCCTCATAAGTTTCCTCTCGCCACATTTTCTTTTGCTGATATGAAGGACTCCGAAGAAGAGCATTCATCTGGTTCTGAATATTTACCAGAGTCACAAGACTTGCTCCATACATCATCTGACAGTGATTATCACCAAAGTGAATTTGATGATGAGGCCGAATATGCGACATATCTGTGTGAGAAGTGTGAACATGCAGCTGCCAAAGAAATGTAGTGCTGCTCGTCATGGCAAGCAGGTTGGTCAGGGTCACCCTCCTCCTCCTAAAAAAAAAACAGTCCACCCTGTCCTTTCCAAGAGTTGTGTCAAGTTCATCTCCATTTGATACACAAAGTAGTTCTACAGCTACATCTGTTGCGGTGAAAGAAATGAGGAGAACAACCTCATCCACTGCACCCAGGTCTGATAAGGAGAAAGGGGCAAAACATGGCCATGGTCACCTTTTTGGGGTTGGTACTTCCACTGTTAGTGGGGGGAATGTGTGGTGTGGCTGTACTTCAGTGTTGTAAAAGATGAGCCTACAAAGGCAGTATGTTCTGTGTGCAGCTGTACTATAAATCGAGGTAAAAAATTTTCAAATCTCACAACAACATCAATGATGAACCATCTCCAAATGAAACATCCCAGTGCACTTCAAAGAACCACAGCTGTTCCTCCCCGTCCAAAACATGTGCCTGTCAGCCCCTTTTCTGGTACTGGTCCAGCAAATGCACAAAGTATTGGCAGTGATTCTATTACTGAGACAGACAGTGTGCCCTCAACTTCCCCTACACCACTTGCAATGCATCCCCATACAGGAGCATCACCTATTCTGCCTTCTTCTGCTCAATCATCTACTACTGTAACACCCTCCACCATGGCTTCAAAGTCAAAATCAATGCAATGTGGTACCGCTTTGACTACACCCATCATGCAAGCCTTCCATGCCCACATCAAATGCCAGGCATCACACCCAACAGCACAGCAGATCACCAATTTAATTGGTGAGATGATGGCTTTGGATCTTCAGCCATTTTCCATTGTGAAAAACACAGGTTTCTAAAGGCTTCTGCAACATTTGCACCCCAGGTATAATATACCATCATGGACCACATTTTTGCGTACTGTAGAACCCAACATTTACCATGATTTGAGAAAAGAAGTTGCCAGACTACTAGCACAGGCTGTTGGTGGAGTTTTCCACTGCACAACTGACATATGGACCAGCATGAATTCAAATCATGCATATATGTCACTGACAACACACTGTGTGTTGCAGATGTGGTAGTCCCTGGTGGAAATGGTGGTACTGGTGTTGGTTCAGTCTCTTCCCCCTCTCCCTAGAGGTCTGCTTTGCTAAATGTCGGTGTTATGGAAAAGGATCACCAGGCTGTAAACATACTGTTATTCCTGCAAGAGATGTTGAGCTCATGGACTGATGGCAACAATTTGCAGGTAGGGTTTGTGGTCACAGACAATGCGACAAATATAATAAAAGCACTTAGAGATGGCAATTTTGAGGGGACACGCTGCTTTGCTCATACACTAAATTTGGTGGTGACAAAGGCTTTGGCAAACACAGTGGAGGCAGATCACACAGTCAGAGTAGCCAGAAGCATATGCAGCCACTTCCATTACTCTGTGAAAGCCACAAACCATCTGCATCAGCTACAAGAGCATCATCTCATCCAGGGTGTACAGACCTGGTGGAATTCTACCTACTACATGCTGCAAAGTCATCTGGAGCAGAAGCAGGCCCTTCATGAGATGAGCATGGAAACTGACATGGGGGAGTCCTCGGACATCAGGACTGGGCTGTGATTGAGGGCTTGGTAAAGGTTTTAGCCCCATTTGAAAGGAGCACTCGTGACCTTAGCTCTGATTCTGCACTGCTAAGTCAGTTAATTCCTGTTGTACAGATTCTGAAAAAAAAACATGAGGAGATTCAGTGAAAATGCTGAGAAAGATCCAAACCAGACACCGGGAACAGTGATATCCCTTGTGGAAAATCTCACCACAGAACTAGAAGTTAGATTTTCTGATCTCTGTTTCAATAAAAAGCACATATTTGCCACTACAGTATATTGGATCAACATTTCAAGTGTGAAGTACTACACCTTATAATGCCCACTCACAGGGTTACAGACTTTCAGAAGCAGATGTGCTCAGAACTTAGTTTCTGCATGCTTGGGTCGATGAGATCAACAGGTAACCCTATCGATGAGCTAGTCTCAGAATCACAAACTGAAAGCAGTATGGAAAACCTTGAGGAGGGTGACTGTTGAGATGAACTAAGCTCATCACTACAGGCTGAGCAGTGGAAGAGAGCAGAGCAGCAGCCACAGTCAGCACCCAATCTGCTGAACAGTTATTTCAATGAGCCTCTGAGTTGTTCTCCATAAATCCAGTGGAGTACTGGATCAAAAGGATGAAAGCATCTCCACACTTGGAACAGCTGGCCCTTAAATATATCTGTTGCCCCCCCCACCAGCGTACCATCTGAATGAATGTTCAGCACTGCTGAGGATGTGGTGGAACCTCACCGATCGTCACTTGACCCAGCACATGTGAAACAACTTCTGTTTATAAAAAAAAATCTACCTCATCTTGGGTGCATGTATGGCCACTAACAATTGCATTAAATAATCATCTTGTACTGGATACAACATTTGTATGTTGTAGCATTGACCCATACACAATCCATTCTGTGTTAACCATCATTGTTCTGTTAGCAAATAAGCACGACTTGTTAACATTTAGTTAAACATGTTCATCATAGTCATAGTCATAATAACACAAATCTGTGGCCAGCAGCCTTTTTCTTTATTACTTCCACTGTCTTGGTATATTCTTATTAAAGAGCATGCCCTGTAGTTCCCAGTGCCTAATACTGCCACCCACCTGTTGACTACTGTTCCTAATAAAAAATCCTTAACTGGTGTTGCTACTTCTCTCTCATCCCCTGTGTTGCTGGTGCCCATATTCCATCCATCCCTTTGACAGCTTTTCAGATGCCAGTTACCTGTGTGACATCACCAGTCTCAAGTATTTCACGTGAATAAAATTTGGCAGTTAATAGTGTATCATCTCCAGTCTCAGTGTTTCCCATGCCTGAAATATGGCAGTTAACAGTGTGTCATCTCCAGTCTCAGTGTTTCCTATTCCTGAAATATGGCAGTTACAAGTGTGGCATCACCAGTCTCAAGTATTTCGAGTGCATAAGATATAGCAGTAAGTGTAAAGCATTTAATCTGTTGTTTTCTTTCTGTTTTGGGGAGTGGGGCAGGGGTTTATTAAAATGAAACAGGGAGGTTGCCTGGATATGTGTAGGACATTTTGGAAAAGCATTGCATTTCATTATGTCTCCCTCACAGGTAGCATCCAATCAAAAGACCTTTTTGGGGTAGCACATCATAGGCCAAATGGGTGTCATACTTGAGATCCATCCTCACAGCTGTACCTATTGGCTCTGAGGGTATGATATGAATGTGCATGTTGGCCTGCTGAAGTTACAGTGTTATCCTATGGTCTTAATTATGTCTTTTTGCTTGCTTTTCTTATCGACCACAATTATTTAAGGCTCAGGTATATGGTGTTCTTGTAGTGGCCACTGAGACCTTTCAGACCATATGTAGACTGTTACTTTGCTCCAAATATTGCCAGAATTATGGCCTGTAGATGTTACAGTGTTATTCTATAGGCTAAAAATGTCTTATTACTTGCTTTTCTTCATGGCCATAATTATTTAAGGCTGTTGCATATGGCATTCTTGTAGTAGCTGCTGTGACCTTTCTAAGCATATATAGATTGTTACTTAACTACAGATATTGACAGTTATGGCATCTTATACTTCTAGTGGTATCCTACGGGAAATTGCATGCCCATGATGAACTCCTTTCCTCTGCATCCTCCTCCTGAGGCATCAGCATCAGAAAACATCTTTTTTTTTTAAATTTAACATCTTTATTGTTTTGTAATGTAATACATCAGTAAACAAAGTATGAAATACAGAAGAAAGACTAATACAAACAACGGACAATGAATAGTCCATATAGAAGGGAAAATACATGACAGTAAAAGAATAACAAAAACACCCTCTGCCCACCCCCCATAAACCCCACGGAGTGTGCTATAAAGTATTGTACAGATTTTGTATGTATAGCTAGGAACGGAATACATTATGTTGACTTTGGGGAGACTATCAATTAACAGATATTAATGCAGGTATAAGGCATATAATTTACCCCAATTTTTATCAAAACCTGACAGATTATTGCAAGAGCCAGCAATCAGATGCTCGGTCCTAAAGTAGGCTGAGACGTCATTCAGCCATTCAGTATAGGTTATAGTTAGCTGGTCCAGCCAGTGTTTAAGCACTAGTTTCTTGACTACCATTGAGATTAAGGCTATATGGCATTTACGCTCCTTAACCCAGATATTGGAGTAGATTCCTAGAATACAAAATCTCCACAGTAAAAAGATCTTCTAGGCCAAGTAAGGGATCTAAGTCTGATTGGATTGAGCACCATAGAGGAGCAACTTTTTCACATGATCAAAGAATGTGAAGCAGGTTCCCGTCAGCTTTGCCACATCTAGAAGAGTTAGAAGTAGGAAGATGTCCAATTTTGGCTAGTTTTATTGGTGTATAATATAGGTTGTGTAGTATGTGGTATTGGGTAATTCTGATTTTGTCCTGAGTGATGTATCTATATAATTCTAGCCAGATTCTAGGTCAATCAATGTTTGTACCTGGCAACAGAGAAGACCAGATTTTAGAGCCAGAACTACCATCTGGGTGGCCTATAGTAAGAAGAGAATTATATAAGTAGAATAAATAATGTGGCTTAGAGGCTCAGTCATGGAAGCTGTCTAAAAAAGGTTGTATTTTTGATTCTTGTGGGGAGGTACAAAATGTTTGCCCTATTAAATGTCTCAATTGAAAGATCTTGAAGGTGCACGTAGTGGGAAGGTTATATTTGTTCCTTATTTTGAGGTGGGAGAGAAGGGAATTGTGGGAATACAGGTCCGCTACTTTATCATTCTGAAAATGAGGCAGCCAGTTGTGAGTGAGGTGTGTATTGCCTATCCTGATGTTTAGGGTTGAAAATAAGCAGTTGTGTAAAGTCTTAGCATGGGGAGAGTTTCTTGAAGGAGAAGAATTGGGAGAAGACTCTAAGGGACGTCCCAGTTATGGATTGACATATTAAGTCCGGTAGCCTGTTCGTAGGAATATAAAGATTACTGGGGAGAGGAGATGTTGTTGTAGGAGCATCTGTGATTCCAATTGTAGCCAGAGGGGAATATAATCACTCAAGAGGTTAGTATTCCATCTACCAATCTTGGAAAAATGGCTTTCCCAGTAGTAAAGGAGAAAATTAAGGAGACGGAGACCGCCTGATGGTCTGGGGAGGCCCAATTTGAGATATGATTTCCGGGGTTGTTTATGTAGCCATATGAAGTCAGAAATGAGAGAGAGAGTGGACTTTCTGAAAGAAAGAGAGGGGGAGCCAGATGTTCAGCATATTCAAAGGGTAAAAAACTGAGGGAGAACATTCATTTTGATTATGTTAATACGTCCCCAGAGAGTCAGTAGAAGAGCCTCCCATCTATGAAGATCTGGCTGAAGAGTTGACACTAGATCATCCAGGTTTAGTTTCCTGGTGAGAGATTGATCTGTGGTTAGGTGTATTCTTAGGTATTTAAGTGAATGAGGGGACCATTTAATATCAAGGTCAATGAAATCTGCTTTATGAGTGAGATGATTGAGGGAAAGAAGACATCTTCTGGCACCACTGTACAAGGCAAAGTGCCGTGATCTCTACATTCTGCTCCTGAAGTACCAGCAACACAAGACAGCCTCAAGCACCCATGTACAAGCCAAAGTGCCATGACCTCTTCATCCTGCTCCTGAAGCACCAGTGGCAAACGACAGCCACTAGCACCAGTGTACAAGCCAAAGTGCCATGACTTTTGAATCCTCCTCCTTAAGCACCAGCAGCACAAGACAGCCTCTGGCACAAATAGGCAAGCCAAATTGCCATGACCACTGCATCTTCCTTTTGGAAGCACCAGCAGAAGACATCCTCTGGCTCCAGTGTACAAGCCAAAGATCCATGACCTCTGCATCCTCCTCCTGAAGCACCAGCAGCAGAAGACAGCTGCTGGCACCTGTGTACAAGCCAAAGTGGTTAGACCTCTTCATCCTCATCCCAAAGCACCAGCAGCAAAAGACAGCCTCTGGCACCAGTGTACAAGCCAAAGTGCTGTTACCTCTTTATCCTCCTTGTGAAGCACCAGTGGTAGAAGACAGCCTCTGGCACCAGTGTACAAGCCAAAGTGCTGTTACCTCTTTATCCTCCTTGTAAAGCACCAGTGGCAGAAGACAGCCTCTGGCACCAGTGTACAAGCCAAAGTGCCATTACCTCTTATTGGCCCCCTTCCGAAGCCATTTTAAGGAATTATATAGCAATTCTCCATTAAGGCAAATTATATACCTGAATACCGAATACCTGGGACTTGAATACCGAATATTCGGCCAAATATTCGGGAAATGGCATTTACACAGCCCTATTACATGATATATTCAGCAAATATTTCTTTCTTTCTTACCCAATAAAAGTTAAATATATGTGTGTGTGTATATATATATATATATATATATATATATATAGTAGTGCTTTTACGGTAATCTTTTTAACTGTGATGACAGCACTACGTCTTTTTTCCACAACACAGATTGTTGTTGCCTGCAAGTACTGCTGTTAACCTTTTATAGGCTTTGTTGCAGTTGTATGAAGTATGTCACATTTGATATTATTAATTCTGGTGCTATTATATCAACACAAAAATATACAACAATTAAGCATGCCACTAAAAGGCAGGCCAGGTTGTCCTGGGACCCAGCCAGGAATGAAAACAAAGGAAGGGGGAGAGGGAGGGGACAGAGAAGGGGAAGGGGCTGCAAGGAAAGGGGAGGTGCTATGACCTCTTGGATGGTGTCACCTGACCAGACTTGGAACTTGCTGGCTATTGGCCAAGAGGAGGGGTCAGAAGGGGTCCTGATCTGGGGTCCTTAGAGGCTATTTAAGGGCCTGTAACCCTCAGTAAGCCCTCTTTCTTGCTGTAAATTTCTGAGTGATCTACAGCACATTGCTGGCAATCTAAGGTAAGGCACTGAGGGTCTGAGGCCTGCGGGTAAGGCACCAGATGGGAGGTGCTAGTTTAGCTCAAATTTTCATAGTTGTGAAGCTTTGGATACTCTTGTAGGAATAAAAAAAATAAATAAATATATATGTGTGTGTCTAAAGGGTAGACTGCATATGGTCAAGGTGAGATGGTTTGTGCTAGAGGCACTGTAGCAGTGGATAACTCGAGAACTTCCTTGTTTTCTATGTTTTTATGTCACTACATTTCTATGTTAGTGGTACAGCTCTGCTGGCAGTGTAACTTCAGGGCATTTGAGAGCTGGGAGTTTGGTTTCCTCGGAGCATTGTTTTGGTTGGAGAGGCAAAGAAGGAATTGGAGCATTTTGCAGTTTGTGACAAGCAGGTAGTGCCACGGTTTAAATGCAGGTGAGCGTGGTGGCCCCGTGGTTTGCAGCACCATACTGGGGTGCTGAGTGGTGCAGTATGTGGGAGGTGAGAAGGGCCTGGAGAGGTGGCCACATGATGGGATAAGCAGGTGCCTGGCGATAGGCCATGGGGGTTTGGTGCCTTTGATTGAGGCTTAGGTTGGTTCTAGCACAAAGTAAAGGCAGGATTCATATTTATTTAACTTGAGTATTGTTGGTGAGGTGGAACATTGCTGAAGGCCTACTGCAACATGAGATGCTGGCATAGTCAGGGGACAGCTGGGCAGGCCAGCACATGGCTGGTGCTGTGCGGTGCCATTAAAACTGCAGGGGAAGGTGGCAGCACCGCAGGTCATGGCACCGTGTGGTTTTCCAATCAGCACAGTTAAAACTGCAGAGGCGGGTGGTCACACCGTGGGTCATGGTGCCGTGCAGTTTTCCAATGTGCCGTAGATATGCTGGGGGACTGACCCAAGGTGGTGGTAGGTGTTTTTTTGTAAAATCTGGGGCCATTTCAGCTGAGGGGAATGCAGGGGCACACAAGGCCTGTAGCAAGGCTGAGGGCCATGCAAGGCGCAGCTGTGTGGTGCAGCCACATGGTGCAGCTGCCATTTTGGGGCCACAGAACAGCCCAGTGGTGTGCTTTGTGATGGTGCAGTGGTGCTTTGGGTTGCATGGTTTGGCATGGGGAGCCATGTGCAGGGCCAGATGGCATCTGAAGGGTGACCGAGACCCCAAGTAGGATCGCAAGTATAGAGTGGGCCTACAAGTCATGGGGTGGATACACACTGGCTGTCTGCATAATGGAGCTGCAGCAACATGAAGCATGGGTCCAGTGGCCTATAGCAAGGCCACAAGCTATGGAAGGCACAGCCATGTGGGCTGACCACCATTTTTGGACTGCATGACTACACCGAGGCTGCGGTGGGTGGTTTTTGTGAAGATTGGGGCTGTTTTGGCCAGCAGACCTGGGTTGATGCCTGTAATGGGTAGTTTAAGGGGATGCTGGTGACTGTGGTGTGGCTGCTGAGGCCTATATGGCAGCCTCATGGGTACTCGGTGCACGAGGCAGTGGCCAAGGAGAAGCAAGGGCCAGTGGGCCTGAGGGGTGACTGGGAGGCCACAGAGGCCTAGTCACATGGTGTGGCCACCATTGCAGGGCTGGAGGCCAGCTGGAGATGGTTTGCTGGTGGAGGGGACAGGTTGGGGGACCATTTCACAGGACTGACATGTGGTGAGGTGGCAGCAGCAATGCCACTGGGTCGAAGTTTCAAACCTGGAGAGGGCCAGGAACAGAAGAGGGATTTTTCTAGTTGGAGGCTAGCTGAGGCCTGGTCACATGGTGTGGCTGCCATGTTTTGGTTTTGGGGGTGCCAGAGGCCCCTCCATGCAGCCTAAGGCATGGGGGGGGAACTCAGGCAGGCTGGGAGGCTGGGGCCTCTCGTGGAAAGTGAACAACTGGCTGCACATTTGCTGTATGCTCATATGTGCTTCTTGTGCAATCTAGTCATGCGGCAGAAGAGATGGCACCCAAGAGAGCTCCAGTATCAAGTGCTACAATGTTGACGGAGGCAGCGAAGCTGATGACTCAGATGACGGAATTGGTGGAGGCTGTAAAGAAAAGGGAGGAGGAGGAGGAGGCCCAGAGGAAACGGAAGGGGCACGACGAGAGGGCAGGTGCAGGGAAGGTGAAC
Organism: Neoceratodus forsteri; assembly: GCA_016271365.2. Classification (NCBI taxonomy): domain Eukaryota; kingdom Metazoa; phylum Chordata; order Ceratodontiformes; family Ceratodontidae; genus Neoceratodus; species Neoceratodus forsteri. The sequence goes on from CM057456.1 coordinate 1,374,464,502, forward strand.
AAGAGGCCAAAGAAGTTGGGATCCAGCCCACTGACGGCACCTGGGGCAGGAGTCAAGCCAATCCCAGCCCCGGCAAGGCCACAGATGGATAGTGGTAAGGACGATGTGGATATAAACAATGAAGTGGATTTAAAGGTGTATATTGAGGGTTTGTTGGGGGACATGGGGAGGAACGAGTGATAAAAATGGAGCGGGCCTTACAGGCCATTAAGGATGGGGGCAGGAAGGGCAAGGTGGGGGTGTACAGAAGCTGTATAATGGACCACCAGGTTTCATGCTGGGCGACCATGTGCTGGCCTCAATAAAGGACAAGATATGGAACAGGGAGTATGTTGATGTGTTCAGTTTGCTGGACATGGAAACAGCCAAAAAGTATGATAAGAGGGAGTCAGTGGGCAAGTCGGAAATGGCGGTGGCATTGGAGATGGTAGTGCACAAAGTGGAGGAAGCAAGGTTCAAAGGGAAGAGCATCGATACATGGCAAGCTGGTTTCCTGATTTATAGTGCAATGATGCTGAAGAAACAACCAGACCTGGCAATCCCTCAGCTGACTTATATGGCGATCATCAGGGATGTGAATAAGGCGAAGCTGGGTTTCAGATGGCTTAAATACAATGAGGCATTTCGGAGGAGAATGGCAGCAAAGGGAGACCTGAGACTGGACTGCACCTACGCAAAGTTGTGGGTGCGCACCCTCTTGGGACCAGCGGTGGGGCAGGTAGCGGAGCAGGTGAAAAGAGTAGCACCGGCCCAGGGCACCAAGGCCTGCTGGGCCTTTAATAGGGCATCATGCACGTGGCCTAGCTGCATGCTTAGGCATGTCTGCTCACTTTGCGGGGGGGTCACACCCGGCGATGACCTGCAGGCAAGGGGACAAAAAAGACAGACAAGCTTGGGGGGGGCAGCTCCAGGAACAGTGCTTTTTGAGGCAGAAAGGGGGGCTCTGAGAGGGGCTGGGCGGATCCTTGGAGAGGGGGATATAATTCCAACTCTGGTTGGAATGAGGATAGGACCAGTGGGTGGGAGGTAGGGCTATGACTTGGCCTGCACCCCATCAAGTTATGGGTTGTTGAGGCCTGGACAGAAGGCTACCCCAATAAGAGATGAGCTGAGTTGCTTAAATTGGGGTTTAAGGGAGGTTTTCCACTGGGCTTCAAGGGTGCCTGGTAGGGATGTGGACCAAGGACTTGGGTTCCATAAGAGGGGAAGGAAGACATAGTCTGGGTTAAGATTCAGAAGGAGATCAGGGTAGGTAGGGTGGAGGGGCCTCTGCAGGAGCCTCCTTGCAGGCAGTTCTGGGTGTCACCCCTACGGGTGGTTCCCAAGAAACAAGCGGGGGAGTTCCAGCTCATACATCACCTGTCCTACCCTGATGGTGGGTTGGTAAATGGAGGGATCACGGAGGCTCTCAGCGTGATCTCTTACACTTCAGCAGACCAGGTGGCGGAGATGATCTGGGTGGTGGAAGGGGCCTGGCTGGTAAAGATGGACATCGAGTCTGCATTCCGTTTGTTGCCGGTCCACCTGGCAGACTGTGACCTGCTTGGTTTCCACTTTGATGGCGGTGTGTACTTCAACAAACCAATGCCCATGGACTACTCGGTGGCATACTCAATGTTCGAAGCATTCAGTTCATGGGTACAATGGGTATTCAGATACCGGTATGGGCACAGGAAGGTAGTTCATTACCTGGATGACTTCCTGTTGATAGGGGGCCAGCCAGGCAGAGACTCAAGGGATGTTGATGGACTTCCAGGGCATGTGCAGTTCCATGGGAATCCCCTTGGCAGCAGGAAAAACAGAGAGCCTGGCCTGCAAGCTGGAGTTCCTGGGAACTGAGGTGGACACTGAGGAAGAGTGTTTTCAGCTGCCAGGGGACAAGGTGGCACAACTGAGAGGGCTGCTAGCTCTGGTGAGTGGGAGGAGGAGGGTGCCGCTGGTACAAGTACAACAGCTGCTGGGACACTGTAATTTTGCCTGCAAGACCGTAAGCCCGGGCACAGCATTTACGAGGAGATTAGGGAGGGTCATGGGAAGAGCAAAACAACCGCATCACTGGGTGGACATCAATACAGGCATGAGGGAGGATCTTCAGGTATGGGAAGCTTTTCTAGAGTCATACAATGTGGTGAAGTTCTGGCAGGAGGAGTGGGCCTACAGTACAGACTTGGAGCTCTACACGGACGTGGCCGGAGTTTTTCAGATGGGGCCTGCTTTCAAGAGGAGTGGATTTTGGAGGCATGGCCAGCACAATGGCATGAATGAGGGTGGACCAAGGACATCACGTTCCTTGAGATCTTCCCAGTATGGGTGGCTCTGGAGGTATGGGGTGACCGGATGGCAGGGTGGCACATCTTATTTTGGTGCAACAACAAGGGCATGGTGGAGGTGATCAGCAGGCAGAGTGGCCGTATGGAGTCAGTGGGGCAGGTCCTAAGGGACATGGTGTTATTGGGTTTGCATTAAAACCTGTCTTTTAGGGCACAGCACATTGAGGGGACACAGAATGAGGTAGCTGACTGTCTTTCTTGTTTTCAGATTGAACAGTTCTGAGAGTTGGCACCACATGCTACACCTGCCAGGACCAAAGTCCCAGACTGGCTATGAGAGATTGGCAGGAAAAAGCCAGGGCCCTGTACAGAGGGTTGTGGTCAGCCAACACCCTAAAAGCCTACAAAGGGGCTTGAGCAAGTTTTACAGGCATTTTTTTTTTTGCAATTAATATTTTATTAAACATTTTAATACAATCACTTGTGGGGACAAAAAAGTAATCGTAAGCACAGCACAGGTGAGATAACACCAAGAACATACAGTACTTTCTGGAAAACAAATACATGCAGCCCCCGCAAGCCCTCCCTCAACCCCCCTCCCACCTACCCCCCTCCCTCCCGCACAAGGCACTGCAGATGGAAACCTCACAAAATGAAACATGGTAACATTACCACAGGATTATTATGAGTAAGCAGCTATCAATGGAGACCATATTTTCTCGAAACGGGGCAACAAATTATTCAATATGGCAATCATCCTCTCAGTCCTGAGGCACGAAAGAAGTTCCCCCAACCATTCAGAATAAGAAATTAGACAGGGATCCTTCCAGTGCTTCACCACAACTTTCTTAACTATACAAGAGATCATAGATATATGGAATTTCCTCTGTTTAACACTGCAACCTGACATATCCCTAGTAAACTTATTTCTGGGGTAAACAGATCCTCAATCCAAGTAAAGGATCAGCTTTATTTTTAATTTCATTCCACAAAGGGGCAATGCTAGGGCAGTGCCAAAAATATGAAGAAGGTCTCCCCTACCACATCTATAACACAAAGAACTCTGTACCAATTTTAGATCCTGTAATTTCCAGAGTGTAGTAAATATTATGCAGTATTTTAAACTGTACCAATCTAAGGTGATCTTGTCTGATCAATTTGTGGCAATTCAGCCAAACCCGTGCCCAATCCCAGATTATGTTGGGAAATACTTTGGCCCAGTATGAGCTAGGGCTTAGACTATCCCAAAAGGCCCAATTGAACAGAACTAAATAGATTTTAGAGATGGCATGAGGGGTTCCAACTAATACACCAAGTTCCTCCCAAAATGAAATGGGAGGTAGGCAAACCGGGTTACTTCCTTTTTTCTGAACCAGTGTATGGCATAGCTGGTATGTTTTACAGGCATTTCAGTCTAGGATGTGCTGGGAGACAGAGGAGCCAGTCTGGGAAGAGTAAGTCATGCAGTATGTAGTGGAGAAATGGGAGGAAGGGGTGGCCCATGCCACCATGGTGTTCCAGCTGGCAGGTATCACCTGGATGTGCAGAGATTGGGGTGGATGGACACTGCAGGCAGCTGAATCATCAAAAAGATGGTCACAAGCTAGCAGAGGGGTCAGGGCATGAGGCAGGATGGGAGAAGGCCCATAATGGTGCACCTACTCACGAAGGTGGTAAGGGCGCTGGACCACGTTTGCAGTTCGGTGAATGAAGCTTGTTTATTCAGGGCCATATTTACCATCATGGCAAGGGGGGCCTTCAGGGTTGGAGAAATGGTGTCATCCAGGAAGGGGGTGACTGCCGCAGGCTTACAGGAAGGTAGTGTGAGAGTGGAAGAAGATAAGGTGGTCATCTGGCTGCAGAGGTCCAAAACGGACCAGCGAGGTAAGGGCATCACAGTGGAGTTGCACAGGCAGGCAGGGGTAGGAGTATGTGCAGTTGAGGCCATGAAGGACTATGGTAGGGTTCAAGGCCACATGAAACGGGACTGACTCTTGCACAGGGACGGGTCTCCGGTGATGGGGATTCAGGTGGGTGCAGTACTGAAGAAGGAGGTGGCATTCATGGAGGAGAACTCCAGCAGTTTCACCCCACACTCCTTCAGGATTGGTGCGGCATCAGAGGCAGCCACTGTAGGAGCAGGAGAGGATGAGCTCAAGCGGGTGGAGAGATGGACATCAAACTGTTATAAGAGATATGTGAGGTGTTGACATGGCTAATTGGTGTTCTTTTTTCTCTTTTTTCACATTAGGTTCCAAAAGGCAGGTGTGGATTATGAGGCACTTATTCATCTACTTGGTAAAGAGGTTTGCAGCCACCACAAGGATAGGGATGCAGTTGCACCCGGAGGCAGAGCACACCAAGGTGCAGTGGAGAGGGCTGAGAGGCATGAGTTGGTTGCAGCTGCTTCCCCTGCTGGAGGAGCTGTGGGTGCACTGGGCCAGACCACACTGCATCATTGTCCATCTGGGGGGTAATGACCTAGGAGCATTGCCTTGGGGGTCCCTGATGAGGGACATTATTGCAGATCTGGAGAATGTGAAGGGCTAGTGGCCAGGGGTGGTGATTGTCTGGTCCAAGATCACATCCCAGAGGGTGTGGAGGGGAGCAAAAGGGCCTAAGGTGATAGAGGTGGTGCAGAAATACCTGAACAGGAAAGTGATCAGGTCAGTGATCGAAATGGGGGGTTCACATCCAGCATGGGGATAGTTCATACGAGCATGAAGAGGTGTACCGGGTGGAAGGGGTACACCTGACAGAGTTCAGCAGGTGCCTGTTCCTCCGGCCCTTTGGGGAACTACTCTGGGAAACCAATAAGAAAGGCCTGAGGTTTTAACCCGCAAGGGGGGGAGCCCCATCTTCCATCACGAGCTTGGGATGGGTCAGTGGAAGGGGTTTGGGAGCAAGGAGAAAAAAGAGGGGGCAGGTGGAGGGGGAAGGGGTAGGTACCATGGGCTGGGGACAAAGGAACCCAGGCAAGGGAGTAACAGGGGAGAGGGAGGGATATATTGCTAGGGGGTGGATTGCTGTGTCCACACTTAGTGGGGGGAATTGTCTGGGTAAGTGTGGTACCCGGTTATGGTGATTGAAAGGGGGTGCTGGATTACAGTGTCTGGACCCTGAGAAGCAATGGCAAATAAGGAAGAGAACAAGAAGAAGAACCACAAGAGGGAAGGCAGGACTGCTATGTCCTAGAAGTGATAAGGGACTGTTATGTCCAAATTATAAATATTAATTGTTAGAAATGAGTTGGGATGTAAATGATGAATATATAATTGTGCCTTTAAATAAATATTGCCAGAGAGCATCCAAAAAGTGACAAAGCAGTGGCCTGAGCTATTTCTGGGTGGGGATCCAGGGTCAATTGATTTGAGTTCTTTACATAGTGTGTTGTTGATACAGATTTCTCACTCATTTTGGATACATAGCAAAGTTGTTTTGCTAACTGGTAACAATAAAAGCTATGATGCATTTTACTGTTACATGCTACATATGTAACCTGGATGTGTTTACCAATATAACTGTCATGGGTACAGTCAAAGTAGACTTGAGGATTCAGGGCAGTACTCATTTGATAGCCAGTAAGTAATATATTTGTACATGTGTTTCAGAGATGCTGGTTACTTCTATTTGACAATATCATATTTAAGAAGTTGACTTGAGCGTGATCTTACATTTAAATGACAAACGAACAGAGTAACTCTGTTTGCATATGTCAGCTTCTAGTCTGTGATATGACAAATGATGTGTACTGATAGCAAATCCCTTCAAGACTTGGCAGCAGGATAAGCATTCATGCCTTCTCCTGTTGTACTCTACATGATTGACCTTGATGGTTTGACTTACAAAACTGACATCTGTACAATCCAAGCAGACTTGAGGGCGCTGGACATCACCTACAGTATATGTCAGGATGTAAGTTATGTCTTGGCACATGTGGCTAGTTAGTCTATTGCTTTGTTTTTGATAATGCCATAGGTTTATAGTACAATGGAACTGTTACACCACATACTGTATGGCTGCATGATATGTTCCTCTAATGGAAATATCATTAATTCACTGGACATGACTGTACAAACCACCAAAATTTGACTCGGAGTTGTGTATACTGTATGTATACTACTGAAACTGAGCTCAATAGTGTTGTAATGATACTGCTTTCGTGGCTATTTTGTTTGGAAAAAAATTGTTGTTGTCATGCATGTTTTCCTGTCAGTGTTGTACTATGTCACTAACCATGCATTTAATGTCATTGTATTACATTAAATGCTATTCAGTGTATTACTGCTGGTAATATGTATGTATATGCATGTACAGAGATGTATATTTAGTGCTGTTTATGAATGTGTATATGTATCTATGTGTAGATTTGTACAATTAATACTTTCAGAGGTTTACAAAGTAATGGTTGTGCACTGCTATGACACAATGCAAACTATCAGTATGTTCCTGCTCTTTTATAGGATCATCTTTATTCAGGGGTTGGATGAGGAATTTTTCCCAGTTCAAGTTATATTTCTCAAATTCAAAAACATGCAGTTTTGAAACCATAGCTATATTACCGTATATGCTGTGTACTGTCACATGATAACATGGACATCACCATTTGAAAAGCATAAGAAGTTGCTAATTCACTGCATATGTGTTATGCAGTGTCTAATATAGTAACAGTACACTGAGTTCTATAAGTAATCTGTAGTACAATATCTGTGCAGTATCTAATTTGTATGCTTAATATATGCACACAATGAAACATTGATGACCATGTATGCACTGTGCTATGAAAACTACATACGTTTACTGCAGTTTTTGCTATGAATGTGTTAATGCAGTGTGCCACAGCTATTGAAAATTATTTACATGATGCAGTGCTTTATTGTTAGCTGCGGTTTCAAAAGCATGTCCTTTTCAAACAGATACTCTATAAAATATACAGCTATATGAAACATGTTTAATATTGTAAAGTACTGTTATAGTAAATAGGTATAGTGAACTTACTTCTAAATAAGATACATCAAAGTAGCTTAGTTTTAGTCATAGTAAAAGTTAAAAACATATATTGTGTCAGATGGCAGTAGCATAATATCAGTAAATGGCTTACCATTACCAACAATACTTAACTACAAAACAAAGTCATTAACTAGTTATCTAACTTATCATATTGAGTCAAACTACAATACCGCATTAATTAACTAAATAAGAGCAGAATGTATTGTATGTTTTTTTTAAATTAAGTTTACTATTTCTAAACCTTTGCAAATAAACTTAGACTTCAAAAATAGTAAATAAAGTAGTTAAGATCATGTTTCTTTAAATTGCTTCCAAAGACTAAACGATAGATGATAGATTGCAATTTGAACAGTATGTAATAGCTGGTTTAACACTGCAACTAACATTCTTATGTATTTATGTTGGTAATATAGTTCTTTAGTTGCCATTGTTAAAAAAATGTGTTAAAAGGACCATATGTGTAGTGTTTTGACGGGAAAGAAAACAAGCAACATCATTACAACAAAATTTTTACATAGTTCTGAGAGAACTATTTTTTTGCCCATCCCAGCAACAACCACCCAATTCAGCTTCACCTACAATTTGAGTTTCTTCAGTAAATGTTTAAAACTTTATCCTCTCTGTCTTGTGTATTATTTCTTTATGAAATTCTGTACTATGTGAGCCATGTAGGTAATGTATGTAATCTTATATAATGTATAGAGGAGTGTTGTTCTGTATAGAATTCCATCCCTTTCAAAATGCTGTTCTACCACAGTTCCAAGGAAATGGAATGTAATTCTACCCTACTGTGGTAGAACAGCATTCTACAACCTCTAGAGTCTGCATGAGTCAGTTTCACTTTGAAAGCAAAATAACTCACAAAACACATATTCCACACAGCACTATACACTATTAAAAATACAGCATAAGCAACTCTATGCACAATGAATGTGTTTTGCCACCTCGGGGTTCTGATTCACATGGACCTCTCGACCTTCGCTCTCGAGGTCAGAGGGAATCAGAAACCCTCTGTGGCAGAACACACTGGTTCTGCATAATTGCTCATCTAGTAATCTCCATGTATAGTGTATATAGAGATGTATACATTACTAATTGTGTTTGTAAGAAACTACAAAGATCATGGGAATGTCATTCCTTCATTTCGGGAGACAGAGGTAAACAAGTGTGTATTCAGAACAGTACTTCACATTTTATGTTTCTAAAGAGACTAATTGTAGTAGGGTATGGGTGGGGGTACAAGCTTGTTTCAGGGACCCTGCCAAAGTGAGAACTGCATGGTCTAATGATCTGTATACATGATATTTTCTAAAGATAGGTATTGTGATGGGTTGCAGAATGTGTGTGTGTGGGGGGGCAGGCCAAGTCATAGTCAGCTGTGACATGTTGTAATCATATTAAAGAAAAAAATAGTTTATGGTGTATAGTGGAGTATTGTTCTGTGTAGAATTGTATTGCTCTCAAAATGCTGTGGTGACACAGTTGAAAGGTCATGGAATCTTAATGTACTCTTTTGTGGCACAAAGCATTGCAGAGCATCTAAAGACTGTATGACTCAGTTTTATTTAGAAAACAAAACAGCTAAAAAAACATACAACTCTCACAAAGTACTATGCAGTATTAAAAATTCAGGATAAGCAAAGTCTATGCACAACCAGTGTGTCTTGACAGTTCAAGTTTCTGATTACCATGGCCTTACTCAACTTTGCTGCTGAGGTTAGAGGGAATCAGAGCTTGTATGTATCAAAATATAGAAACATAGAAACATAGAATTTGACGGCAGATAAGAATCGCTTGGCCCACCTAGTCTGCCCATGTCCCTACCTAATGGATAAGCTGCAGATCCTAGTTAACCAACAGCTTACTTCTTGTTACCCCCACTAGAATTGCCTTATGCCTGGTCCCATGCATTCTTGAATTCCCCCACTGTTTTGACTCAATTACCTCCTCAGGAAGGCTGTTCCATGCATCTACAACCTCTCTGTGAAGAAATACTTCCTCACATTACCTCTGAGCCATCCCCCTCTATCTTCAAATTGTGCCGCCTTGTTCTTGAACATCTTGTTTTCTGAAAAATGCTACCCTCTTTGACTTTGTTGATTCCCTTGAGGTATTTGAAAGTTTCTATCATGTCCCCCCTTCCTCCTTTCCTTGAGGATATACATCTTAAGCTCCTTTAGTCTTTCTTCATATGTCTTCTGCTGCAGACCCTGCACCATTTTGGTTGCCCTCCTCTGGACAGCCTCCACCCTGTCTATGTCTTTGTGGAGATGGGGTCTCCAGAACTGTACCCAGTACTCCAGATGTGATCTTACCAACTCTCTATACAGAGGGCCAACAACTTCCTGTTTTCTACTGGTGATGCCTCTCCCTATGAATCCCAGTATCCCCCCAGCCCTCCTTACTGACTTCTCACATTGCTGGCCCGCCTTTAGGTCATCTGATATGATGACCCCCAGGTCCCTTTCCATTTTTGTTGTTGTCAGTATCTCACCCCACACTGTGTACTCTTCTTCTAGGTTTCTGTTTCCCAGGTGCATTACTTTGCACTTCTTTGCATTGAATCTAAGCTGCCATACATTTGACCATTAATCCAACCTTTCCAAGTCCCTTTTCATCCTGTCCACCCCACCTTGTGTATCAATCCTGTTGCAGATCTTTGTGTCATCTGCAAAGAGACATACTTTCCTTTTCAGTCCCTCTGCAATGTCACTTATAAAGACATTAAAAAGGACCGGCCCCAGTACTGTCACTGTGGAACAACCCTAAATGTTGCATTAACGCATTTTTATTTTTGCAAAGAATTTCCTTACTTTTTGAAAAAGACATGCAAAATCTTTTCCCTTTTTTTTCTGCATACCACCAATGTAATGACCTTTGGAACACATTATTTTTGCATGGCTAACCATTCAGTATTCTACATAACTATTTACCACATGTTGTTTATTATAATGATACTCTTTACATTGGTAGTATGCAGAAAAAAAGGGAAAAGATTTTGTATGTCTTTCTTAAAAAGTAAGGAAATTCTTTGCAAAACAAATGCGTTAATGCAACAGTTAGGGTTGTTCCACAGTGACAAAAGAGAGGAAATTTGGTGTTAAGGTTTTCAGCCCTAACTCTGACTCCCCCTCCCACCCCCCCCACACACACATACATATACACAAGACACATACTGTACAAGCTATATATTATATCATTATGTATTATATATTAAATCCACCTTTATAAGTCTATCTTAAACTCTAATTGGCTTGAGCACCAATTATCCAATGTTCCCTACTGGATCGTTGTGCCATTGGAAGGAGAGGCATGGCATTGTCGACAAAAGATGCCATGGGGAGAAAAGGGATACAGACACATAGTCCACCAAGAACTGGATAAGTCAGGTGTTGCCTACAATCTTAGCAGAGTATGCCCCAGCTGATATTTTTAACACAGACGAAACTGGACTGCACTTTAGAGCCACACCAGAAAGCACAGTGACATCCATTTTGCATGCCATCAAAATGCTAGACTGGACATTGTCAGCCATCACTCAAGAAGCCATCACCAATTGCTTTTGCAAGGCATGACTGATATCAACCAAGCTGTTACAGGGAACCACAAATGTAGAAGAGGATATCACAGAAATGTCACCGCCAATTCCAGTTCTACCAGCAGGAATGACAGCCACTGATTTCCTCGAGTACACCAACATAGACGCTGCTGTGACTACCATAGGTCCAGTCAGCGAGGAAGAAGTATGTGGCAAAATCCGTGGAGACTATACCAATTGGGACCAAGACCCAGACAACGAAGAAGATTCCAGCCAGGAAGATGAACCTGTGACTTTTGCTGAAGCATTATGAAGTATAGAGAAAGTAAGGCAGTATGTTCTGTTGAAAGAGAAAAAGAACTTTAGCATACTTTTTAATTTTCATGAGTATGTTCACCAGCTAACATTAAAGAATAGCAAACAAAAGAAAATTGTAAGTTTCTTTAAGTAAAATCAGCCGAATTTTCAGTCGGAATGTCAGACATAATTCTAGCTGCAATGTAAGCCATACAAGCTTACTTTTACAGCATTTTTTTAATATATTAAAAATTAAGTAGTAAATGTTGGCAGTATAGCCTAGAGGTTAGAGGAACGAGGTGTGAATGAGCCTGGTACATTCAGCAGACTAGACCTGAGTTTGAGTCTCACAACCTCCACTTGCATACTGTGTGACTCTGAACAAGTCATTTAACTGCCCCGTGCTCCTAGGTCACTCCTGAAAACAGGCACTTGTGCCTAGTGGGCTTTACCTGGTTACCAAAGACTAAAATAGATAAAAAAAAATAAAATGTTGATTACAGTGATTGTTGATTATAGTACACAGTACACTACTGGTATGTGAGGACAAATGTGTTCCCACAGTATTTACACTGTTCTGTACTTGTGCCTTGATAAATAAAGCATTTTTAAATTTCTTCAATGTATGGTAATGCCATTTTTTGGATAAATGCACAGCCCACTTAAGTGCACACTTTTCTAGTATTCTGAGGGTGTGCACTTAAGTGGGCTGCACTGTATTAGTTTGCAGACTATTTGGAAAAGTTTTGAGCACAAACCAAGTACTTTTAGGAACTTATCACAACCATAAAGGGAACCCCTTAATGGGGATATATAAACCAATATGAGCCTTTCTAACTCCAGTAAGATGTGAGGTATCAGAGTAAGCATAACTGAAAGCAGTGAGCTTCTAGAGAAAAGGTATCAAAACTGATCATTCCAGTAAAGATGTCTAAATATAAGATACATTCTAAAAGTATAGATAAAAGATAGATTGAATTTTTTAAATTTATTTCTGTAATCTTGACCATGGGCAATTATGAAAAACCATGATGATATGAGATATTCATTAATTTTAATCACCATCTCCATAACTTCATGGTTTTTGATTGGCGGCCATTTAATGTTGATGGTTAATTGTTTTTAATGATGATGACAATTATGTTTTTTTTTCTCCATATATAATTAATTTTTTTTTATGTTTTCTCCTCTTCCTGGGGTCATGGTGTACACAGGCATATGGGAGGTGCACACGCACACCAGGATCCAGTGACCCCTTCCACCCCACCCCAAACTTGCATTGCTGCTCCTGCTGCCTGTGCACCCATTGGATCTCCACCCAATGGGTGTGGGACTATGGAAGAGTGGGTGCCCACCCCTGGAGGGGAAATCTTGCTCCAGCCCTTCCCCCCAGCTGGCTCCCTGGTGACCCAAGGTCATTCCCGAACCCTGGTTGTCATCGTGGTGTGAGATGTCGCATCCAGCACTTCAACCCTCAGTGCCATGGGACCAGTTGCAATGATGGTTTTTGAAGCTTAAACATGATCTCTGGACATAACTGGATAATGATCATTCATGATACATCATTACAAAAATCATCATCTTTTCGACTGAGATGGATGCCATCCTGAATTTCAAATCTGGAATTACTAAATGCATTCAGGGCAATACTTTGTGCTTCTTTTTTTTTTTACACTTCATTTATCACTCTACCTCCTGAACTCTTTTGGGAGTGGACTCATGGTGACCGCCTTGATCCCACCCAGCTGAAGCTCCATCTCGCTGTTCTGGGGATCCGACTCTCCAGCCATTCCCCATGGCCACCCAGCCCCCCCTGGCTCTGAGTCCCCTGAGGTAGGACCACCAGATAATCCTCCTGGCACTCTGTCTAGAATCCAGTCAGGTGTCCTGAGATGGAGGAGAGCAGAGGAGTGAGAGGAGGAGCCTGACATTGGGCGCAGTAGGCAGGCACCCCCAGACCCTCCATCACCTATCAGGAGGCAGAGGGATTTTCTGGTAACTTATGGTTACACACTCTTCCCCTCACACCCAGCAGAGCCCGGGCATGCAAAGATGCCAGGGACATCTGCATGGCTCTGCTAACCACTAACTAAGCCTTGAGTGGTGCAGTGCCTCCTGTCTCCACCAGGGGCTGCTGTGGTGCTGGGCTGAACCCTGGATCCCCCCAAGAGAGGAGAGCAGTCCTCCAGGTGCTCAAGTCTCTCTCTCCCCTGCTGACCCCCAGCAGCCCAGGCTTATTCCTGAACCTGGGTTGCAGGTGTGGCACTAGGTGTGGTGTCCAGTGCCTCAACCCTCCATGCCACTGGGCCGGCCATACTTTGTGCTTCTTGAGGTAAGGTAAACTGGCCTGCTATTTATGACACTGATTGAAAATGAAGGCTGCAGAGGTAATGGAGGTACTGCTTATGTTTGCCTAAGTCTGGAAACTGATATCTGACATTAGGTGGCAGATATGAGTGATATGACAATAAAAAAAAAAAGAAAAAACATTTATCTGGCACTTCAGATTCAGGTAGAGTTGGGGACTGAGTTGTGGAAGCAACCCATTTATTCCTATGGAGTAGCATGGAGTACATTGATCTAGTTGAACTAATGGAGTCAGTATGGGAGGATGCTTTGATCTCCATTTGCATTCCTGAACTGAATCTTTTGATATTTTATATGAACCCTTTGCAGAGTTCTTTAGTAAATAGATTCCAAACTTCTTGTCAATGAACAAAAAGAGAAGTCTTATTTCTAAGGGAAGCATTATCTGTCATCTATACATTATGAATCCTACTGAATGCTATTGAATATTAAAAGGAATGCTACTGAACTTTATTAATGAATCTATTACATAAGTGATCTTGTATAAACTCTACTTCATAAACATTTTGAGAAAGTAGGTAGAAGTCAATAGTGATTTTAAAGATATATCAACCCCCTATATTTTATTAGTAGCATTATATCTTATTATGACCACTTTTTAAAGTAAATGCAAATAGGGCTACAAGTAGGATCTGTGGTCAAACTATAGGCAGGTAAACATGGGCAGACTAGGTGGGTCAAGAGGTCCTTATCTGCTGTCAGATTCTATGTTTCTATGTTTCTAGAGGTTCTGCTGTCCTCTGCTGGCAGATTCCATGTTTCTGTGTTTCTAGGGGTTCTGCTTGTGGCCAAGCATTGCAGTGGTGAGGTGTAATGGTAAGGGCTTACAGAAGTCTTTAAGTGTGGCTGGCCCAAGAAGGAATCTCAGAAAAGCACTGTAGAGTGTAATGCTGTATGGTGGTTCTGCACTTCAAAATGTAGATGGCTATGCGCAGATACCACGGTAGTGAGCAGGAGTTGTGATGCTGGCCCATTGTTGAGTATAAAGTAGTGGCAGGGGACAAAATGTCCTAGCAGGAGCAATGTGTCTAGTCTGCAGGGCTCTTTTTGTGAATTCCACAGTGCACACCAGAGTGAACATAAGCTTGAGGGTGGACAATGAGGAAATTAAGCAGTATGCACTGCACGGTGCACACTAGTGCCTTCCTGAACTAGGCCTGTTTAATCTGAGGGTGCAGGTGCACTCAGTTAAGGCCCAGTGGCAGTGAAATAGTTGGCTGTGTTTGGGACAAAGTAGTGTTGACCACCACTCTTTGCTTCCTAACTAGAAGCCCTTTGGCTATGACCCAGCGTTTCCCTTGTGTGAGGTCCATGTATCATTGGTAGAATAGGATTAAAGAGCTTAATACAGCATGGTGTTCTTTGGGTGACCTCAGATGTTTTATATTTGGAAGGCAGCACAACCAGGTTCACTCAGACCTGGAGCCAGTAATCCAGTGACTGCTTTGGTCTGGTACTTCAGTTGACCCTTGAAGTATAAGTAAAAGTAAAAACAAACTGTGCTTTCGGGAGTCAATCAATCAATCAAATTTTATTTGATATAGCACAGTTGTCATTTTGATTCAAAGCACTGTACACAATTTCTAAAAAGCAATTAAAATAACAAATACATGCTATGTATGATAGATCGATAGATAGATAGATAGATAGATAGATAGATAGATAGATATTATTTATTTATTAGAATTTCTGATAAATACATTTGAGCCAATGGCTCTTTTACAAAGGTTCCACGTCAGTATACAAAGAATAGAAGTACAATTTGTGTGAGATTAGCAGGCAAGCAGTTGGAATCCAAAATTCAGTACAGGGTATACATGCTCTAAAAGCTACAGGTAATAGATTTAACAGTTAGAACAACACAACCAAACATACATTTAAGAATGATGAGCTACAACAAACAATATTTAAATGAATTAAAGCTGCCAGAAGGGCATTGTCAAAGGGAAAGTTGGAGTGGAATAACTGAGTTGCTGCCAGTTGTGCCAGGTAGCGTAGGAAAGTGGGAAGAGAGAGCGGACGTAGGGGGGTAACTGGGAGGGAGGTAGAAGGAGAGGTGGGTGGGAGGCAAGGATCGGGGAACTTGTGCAACAGTGGGTGTGGTGAGCAGATTAGAAAAGGGAGAGTGGAAGGGAGTTGAAGGGCGGTAAGAGAGGCAGGTGGTGGACCAGAACTAGGGGGAGAGAGACAGGGGTATGTGGGGAGGGTGGTGGTAGGCAGAGGTGGGGATAGTAGAGAGGTGTGAAGAACAGGAGCGACTGCAAGGGAGGTTAGGAGAAACAGTCACAGGTGGCTATGGACACAAGCATTTGAAGTAGCTTTTTTTTGAATGAGCAGAGGGTGCCTAAGTTGTGAGTTTGCGGCCTTGTCTTGGGGTGATAGAGATAGATAGAGAGATAAAAAATTTTTTTTTTATCAGGAATTAACTTTTAGGACTGTGAGGCCCTGTTTTACAAAGTTATCCTGAGTTTAAGCATATGGTTACATAAAAAATACCTAGCTTGGGTTAAGTTACAATAAGCTTTAGACAGACATTTGAATTGCAAACAGACATACAACAGGAGTATAAGGTCCATAAGTTTCTGTGCCTCCCCCCCTTCCCCTGCCAACAAATCCAACAAATCATATTCACATTGAACAAAATTTTGATTTAGGACTGACATACTACATAAAATATTGAACATGATATGCTCAGTTACTAATCCTCATCTCTAGCTCCCAGCCCACCCACCATAACAACTCAGTTGTTTACAGACAGAACTTACAGTAGAACAGAGATTTAGGGGAGGGCCAATGCACAACCAAAAAAGATTGACATGTTCCTGTATTAAAGCAGGAACATTCATCTTTCCAGATGGTATCTAAGCTGCATTAAAAATAACCTGCATTTTTCACATTTTGGATTTCAGGAGCTAATTCATTTCTAATTTTTGATAGAGAAAATCTTTTTTGCATCCTGCTACATACATTATTCTGAAATGGAATGGTAAGACATCTGTGTCTTAGATATCTTAGATCATATTTTTTAGAAATGCATCCTTTATTGACTTTATTTAAATTGGCGCCTCCATATTCTGCAAATGCTTTTAGCCCTATCTGCCTTTTTCTCAAGATTTTAAGAGAATCCCAGTTTAATTGTTACAAAAGACTAGAATGATGGGTAGTGTAATGGCATTTTAGGACAAATATAGCCATTCTATAATACGTTTTGTCCAATTTAATTAATAAAGTCTTAGTGGCATGTTGATAAATTATGCTGCTATATTCTAATACTGGTAACAGCAGTTGTGAGCTGCCCTTTTTCTGGTTTCTTTAGGCAGTATTGATAATTTTCTTTTGAGTACACCCAGTCTAATATTTACTTTTCCCACAGCACTGGTCACATGCTCTTTAAAGGTGAGTTTATTATCCATAAGCACCCCATGGTACTTAATATGTTACCTCTTCTAATTTGTGTTTATCCAAAGTACATATAACAAAGTTACTGTGTTCTGCCTTTGTTTTACATCTAGGGTCAAATAACATTACCTGAGTTTTTTTCTTACTTAGAACTGTTTTGGAGTTTAAGAGTCAGTGCTGCAGGATATCAAAGTCACACTGGAGGACTCTCTGCAAACTATCATTATCTATAGCTCTTCCTAATAGGGCCATATCATCAGCATAAAGATAAATCTTACTTTTTTCTATTAATTGTGGGAGTAGATTTATGTATATATTATAGTGGCACGGTCGTGCCACTATAGTTAGGGTTGAGCTGCCAGTTACATACTAAAGTCAAATGTTTGGACGTTAATAACTTTGGACCCATTCAATGGATTTGTCTGAAGTTTAGTACATTCATTGGAGCGCATTAGAACTCTTGATTTGCCAAATTGCATTTCTGTCGGAGTGCTGGTCTTCATGTATGAAAGCGCTGAAAAATGCAAAATTATAACTTTTTGGAGGCACCTTTTGGCCTTCTTAATGTGGTCCCGCACGACCGTTGTGTGGTGTGCCACTCTGCAAGATGGCTCATTTGAAAGAGCTTTGGTGGCCAAACATGCCGCTTTTTGTTTGGTGAACAAATATTAAGGCATTCAAAAGTTATGGCACTTTTAAGTTCCCATTATAAGTCAATGGAAAAATTTATATGTACCGTATATCTTGCGATCAAAGAATCAGAGTTCTGGCCATCTCGTCCTGCCTGGCGGTCAAAGAATTTGCAGCCTCGCAGTTCAAGAATCTTTGATCCCTAGGAATTTAAAAAATTATTTGACCGTGATGTCCGCCATCTTGTTTTCAGTTTTCTGATTGCACAAACACAAATATCTCGGTTCAGGGGTCACTTCGGAAGTAAAACTTCAATGGGTTTTACTCAGGGGACCCCGATCTATTAAGCCATGGCTTTGGTTCCATCCAAATCAGTCCAAAAATAGAGTTTTTAGCTTTTAAATTCTTCATTCGCGGCTCACTAACGATCTTTGATTGCGAGCCGAAAAATTCCTTGATCGCAAGAATCTTTGATTGTGATAGTGCATCGCGAGCGAGGGATGAGATGGCCAGATTTAAAAAGCAATTTTCTCAGCCCAGGGGTGCCCTAGACTGTGACATAAAGTGTTTTTTTGTTCAGGGGGCCTCGTTGTGCCCCATCTGCATGGCCAAAATAATGTAATAATGATCCCTGGTAGTCTAGTGCCCCCCCAATAAAATATTTACATCCCTGGTAGTCTAGTGGCCCCCCAATAAAATATATAAATGAAGTAATGCCCTGGTAATCTAGTGGCCTCCACCACCTGTTTTTTTTTTTAGATTCCTGGTAGTGTAGTGGCTCCCTGAGCTGTATTGTTGTTATAAAATTTTATTATTCTTCAATCTTTATATCCCTGGTAGTCTAGTTGCCCCCCCAGTGTAATGAAAGAAATAGTGAGTTAATAATATACCACCCAGCACCCCCTACCCTTTGCCAACTGGCGACTGGCACAGCCATCCTCTCGCCTCCACGGCCAGCCGCCGACTGTCTGCATTACGGGCGGTAATGCAAAGAGGTGCTCAGAAATATTTTCAGAGTGCCTCTTTGCATTACCGCTCATAATGCAGACAGTTGGAGTCTGGCCATGGAGGTGAGAGCAGGCTGTGCCAGGTCGGCTGGCGAAGGCTGGGGGTGCTGTAGTTTGGATGGATGGGTGGGGGGTGGGGTGCCACTAGATTACCAGGTATATTATTAACTCACTATTTCTTTCATTACACTGGGGGGGTGCTAGACTACCAGGGATATAAAGATTGAGGTATAATAACATTTTATAACAACAATACAGCTCGAGGGGCATTCCATTCACTATTTATCATTCTCATTCTCAGAAAGAAGGGAAATTAGAGGCAAAAAACTCTGTTTAATGCATTAGTTAGGGTTGTTCTACAGCAAAAATAGTGAGGAAATTCGGGGTTAGGGTTGAAAGCCCCCCTTGGACCTCCCCAGCCCACCCCCCAACTGGCATCGGGGTGCGCGTTGGGGTCGTCGGTCCTAACTCTCATCCCATTCTCCTATACCTCTGGTTCTTTACACATGTGATGGGGTGAGAGTTAGGGTTCTAGCCAATTTGCCACTGTGTTGATGAAGTCTTCCAGGGCAGTGTCTGTTGATCTCCCTGCCCTAAACCTGCCTGGCAATCAGTTAGCAGTTTATATTTTTCAACATATTCATATATTTGGGCACAAACCAGTCTTTCAAAAACCTTCAAGATGGTGGACAGTGGGACTACTGGACAATATTTTGTTAAATTGTCTTTTGGCCCCTCCTTTAAAGATTGGGGTGACCTTTACATTTTTACAAAATTCTGGAAAGAAATTTTGTTGTAAACTTGCATTAAATAGACTGGTTAAAATTGTTTTATTTTGTTATATTCAGTATTTTAAGAATGTTATTTCGACTTGATCTGGCCCTGTTGACTTTTGTGAATTTAGTTTAGTAATTTGATAGCACACTTCCTTCAGTTTAATAACTCAGAAGTAAAACTGAGGTAACTTTCAGAGTTTAATTCATTATTTATGTGTTTGTTGAATAATACTGGTGTCATCTGCTGCTTTATCTATTTTTGTATCTGGGAGGTAACAAAAATAATGATTCAAACTGTTAGCTACCTGATAAGTTGGCATTTCCATTCCCTTCTAATCTTGTATGGAAATATTTGATTCTTTTTTTGTATTTCCTTCTAATTGTTTTATAAGCTTCCAATACTGAGCAAGGTTTTGTGTCTGATTTATTTTGTTTTGATAATACCTTTTCCTGGCCTTTTTTATCATGCTTTTGCACTTATTTCTTATTTTCTTAAACAGATCCCAGTCTTCAACTTTTAAGGATCGGTTGCCTTTTTTCAGACCCTATCCTTCCATCTTATTTGCTTTTTAATTTTCTCATCAACCTATGGATGGTGTTGGTCTCGCTCTTTCAACTTTTTGAAGGTGGCGTTTTTATCACAAATCTCCACAAATGTTTTAGTAAACTCTCTAATTACTAGATCCACCTCTGGTATCAAGTTTGTGTATGCCCAGTTTACTTGCCCTAGTTGTTGCTGAAAAGAGATATGTTATAAAAGTTTTTAAAATCTCTTACATATTTATATTTTGATGGATTTACAATTTCACATTTATACTCCAAATTACATTCTAAATAATAGTGATCACTCAAATTTGATGGCCCTACTTTATGGTCCAAAAATTTAATGCCCTCAGTCTTAAAGAGTAAATCCAGGACATTTCCATGACTTGAATGTGAGCTTTTACACATAAATAAAACACTCCAATTCATCAGTCAAAGCATTAATCTGGTTCAGAGAAAGCATGCCTAAATAAATAGGTTTTTAGCTACCTTTTGAAAACATCCACAGTAGAGCTAGTTTGAATACATAGGGGGAGAGAGTTCCAGAGGGTTGGGGCTGCAAAAGAAAAGACACAACCACCCAATGCCTTTAAGGAAATCCTCAAAACCTCTAAAATCCCTAGCCTATGGAATGAAGAGGGCAGGAAGGGCAACTGGGACATAAGAGGTCTTCCAGGTAACCGGCCCCTGACTGTGCAGGGCCTTATATGTCAGCAAACTGACCTTGAAGGAAATCCACCACATAACCAGCAGCCAGTGCAGATAGCCCAACACAGGTGTAATATGATATGACCTAGGTAGACCAGTCAACAACCTGGCCACCGCATTCTGCACTAGTTGTAGGTGGTAAAGATCTACCCCTGACAGTCCACGGTATAGGGCATTGCAAGGTCAGAAAGGCATGGGACCAGTGCTGGCATGTCACCCAGGGGTATCAGATGCTTAATCCTGGCAATGTCTCTCAGATGGTAAAAAGAGATCTGGACCATGGCTGACACCTGTGACTTGAGCGTCAAGCCACAGTTCAACACAATGCCAAGATTCTGGAGTGGAGCAGTCTCTGTTTTTAACAGCTACCACTCTGTGATCCAGGGTTGGATGAGTGCCAATTGGCTGAAGTTGAACTCAGACAAAATCAAGGTGTTGGTGGTGGAACCTGGTCACCAAGGTATGGTGTTGTCAGCAGGTCAACTATCCAGGCTTTGGCTCGGGGTAACCAGCTGCTTAAATCTGACCTGGCATAAAATCTGGGTGCTGTGTTCAACAGCAGCCTGACATTAAAATCTTGGGTGTCTACCGTTGTTAAGACCTTTTTTTACCGTCTGAGGAACATCACCCAAATAAAGTGCCTGGTCCCACCTGGTGATCTTCCAACATTGATCCATGCCTTTGTAACCTCATGCCCTGATTACTGCAATGTCCTAAACCTTGGGCTACCAAGGGTTGATATCCTTGATTGCAGCCAGTACAGAATGTGGCAGCCAGGTTGTTGACTGGCTTATCTAGATCATGCCCTATCACGCCTGTGCTCCAAGGCCTGCACTGGCTACCTGTACATTGGCAGATCTCCTTCAAGGTTGGGTTGCTGACCTATAAAGCTCTACATGGAAAGGGACTGCGCTACTTGCAAAATCTTCTCTGCCCCTACCGCCCCCTCCATATACTCCGTTCCTCCGATGAGGGATTTCTAGAGGTTCCAAGAGATTGATTGAAGACCTCTGGGGCCCACTGTTTTGTGGCCCCTACCCCTGTAGAATTCTCTACCTCATCAGATTAGAGAGTGCTTGACTGTCGAGAGTTTTAAAACTGCATTAAAAACGTATTTATTTCACTTACCATTCACTGACTAGTGTGATATTTAATGTACTGCCATGTGTTATACGAACATATGAATGTATGAAAACTGGCAGCAGAAAAAGGCCTATTGGTCTATCGAGTCTGCTCGATTCTACAGCTATCATTCCTATTCTGCAGCTGCACATCCCTCCTGACTCCTCCTCTCCCTCACTTGATCCTCCCTCTTGCCCTGTCCCATCCTCTCTTGAAGCAGCCCACCATTCTACTGGCTACCACTTCTGCTGGTAGTGCATTCCAATCTGACACCACCCTCTCCGTAAAAAAGTGTTTTCTCATTCCCCTCCTGAACCTTCCACCCTTCAGTCTCATATCATGACATTGAGTGTCCTCCCCACCCTTATTTTGAATAGCCCTTCAGTACCAGTCTTGTTTATTCCTCTAATGTACTTGAAGGTGTCAATCATATCCCCCCTGTCCCTCCTCTCCTCCAGTGAGAACATGTTCAACTCCCTCAGCCTGCTTTCATATGGTAAGTTCCCCAGACCCTGGATCATCTTTGTTGCTCTCCACTGCAACCCCTCAAATAATTTAATATTCTTCTTCAGGTACAGGTGCCAGTGCTGCTCGCAGTACTCCTTGTAAAATTTAACCGGCCATCTATACAACGTCAGAATCATCTCCCCCCTCCTTCAGGTTATACCCCTTGCAATACAACCCAGCATTTTGTTGACCCTTGCTACTGCCCTCCTAAACTGTGCCAAGTTGTTCATTTGTCCCATAATGAGCACCCCCAGATCCTCCTCCTCCTCCCCAGTCTCAGCCAGCTGCACTCCCCCCAGTTGATAGTTTCTCCTTGGATTCTTTGCCCCAAAATGCACCACCTTGCATTTCTTGGCATTGAACCCCAGCTGCCAGGTATCAGACCAGGTCTCCAGCTTTGTCAGATCCTCCTGCAACCCCTGCCACCTCCCTAGGTCATCCACCACCACTCCCATCTTGGTGTCATCAGCAAATAGACTGATCTTACTCTTGATGCCCAAAGAAAAGTCTGCCATAAATATCCCAAATAACACTGGCCCCAGCACTGATCTCTGAGGAACCCTGCTCATTACTGCCCTTTGGGATGAGAGTTCCCCTCCCACCACCACTTTCTGCTGCCTTTCCTGCAGCCAGTTTGCCACCCAACCCACTATTTTTGTGCCTGCCCCTGTGCCTTCTAACTTTTTCCTAAGTCTCCCATGTGGCACCGACTCAAATGTCTTGCTAAAGTCCAGGTGCAAGACATCCACTGCATGGCCCTTGTCCATTTACCTAATCACCCAGTCATAGTATTCTACCAGACTGGTCTGGCAGGATCTGCCCATGACAAAGCCATGCTGTCTACAGTCCTGCAGCCCTTTGGACTCCGGCATGGACACTAGCCTGTCCTTTAGGATTGTCTCCATTAGTTTTCCCACAATCGACGGGAGGCTCACTGGTATATAATTCTCCAGTTCATCCTTGGGGCCTCTCTTTTGGAGGAGAACTACGTGAGCCATCCTCCAATCCTAAGGCACACATCCCGAGTTCAACAATGCATTAAATAGGCCTGCCAAGGGCCCAACCATGATCTCTGCTAACACCTTCAGTAACCCTGGGTGAACCCCCTCTGGCCCTGGCGCCATGTCCACCCTTAGAGCCCTTAATGCCTCCAGCACTCTACATTCTGTAATTTCCCCATCTGTCACCCACCCCCCTTCCTCTGTTCAACCCTTCCCCCCGCTTTGTGTATCTCCCCATTCTCCTAGTAAATATTGAGCAGAAGTATTCATTAAGCACTCTGCCTTTTGCCTCCCTTTTCCACCCATCCCCTCCCTCTTAATCCCCTACAATCTGGTCATTACAACTCCTTTTCTCCCTGATGTACCAGAATAAGTCCTTATCCCTCTCTCTAATGCCAAGCACCAACTTGAGTTCTCTGGATGCCTTGGCTACCCTTACTGCCCTGGTCACCTCCTTCACTTCCTTCAGGTACTCCTCCCTAGCCTCCCCCACCCAGTTTTTTGTATCTCTTAAAGGCAGCTTTTTTTTTCCTTACCATGTCCATGACTCCCTTGCTTACCCAACTAGGTTTCTTAGCCCTAGGCTTTTTGCTTAGGGCCTTGCAGCAGGATTTGGTTGCCTTTCTTATCCCTAGCTTTGTGAGCTCCCACCTCTGGTTTGTGTACATATTAGGCTGAATTCTGGCCAGAAACCCCTGTATCACCTTACCCATCCTCTTGAAATCAGCCTTCCTCAACTCCAGCTCCTTAATGTCTTATCCCACCTTCCTTATACATATTCAGCTGGAACCATACTGACTGGTGGTCACTCCTCACCAGTGGTTCATCCACCCTCAGTTCCCTCACACCCTCCTCATTTGTTAGCATGAGGTCAAGGATGTTCTCTTCCCTGGTTGGTTCACTGACGAACCACATCAAGGAGTTGTCCTGGAAGGTGTCCAGTAATACCTGCTCCCCTTCTATATGTGGTGGCTGGGGTACTCCAATCCACTCCCAGCAGGCTGACGATCCTGATTATCACCCCACCCTCCTTCCCACAGGCCATCCGGATCTGCCTCACTAACTCCCATATCTGACTCATCTGTTTGGGAGGGCAGCCTGTACATGACAACCATACTTAGTGTCCTACTCCTGGTGTCTTGGATTTGCACCCACAGTGACACTGTTACATTTATAATCATGTTTCTAAATTTTAGATTTCAGTTTAATTTATTGTTTATATGTTTTTTATTGTTTATTGTACAGTGCTAAGAGCTTTCTGGAATAGCACTCACAAATAAAGTATGATATGATATGACATTCTCTACCTGATCAGAGGAAAAGCAACTGGGAGACCCCTAGCCTGAGCCCTGAGACTTGTCTGGATTACACCCTCACCCCCTGGTGATCAGGTTCCAGCACCAGTACTACAGTCCTGGCCAGATTAAACTTGAACCAGTTTGCCCTCATCCAGTCCTGGATCTCAGCAAGGCACTTCATACTAAGGTTCATACTAAGAAAACTAATGCAAACTAAATTCGAATTGTAGTTGCCTGACTGCCTGACATTTTTTTGGTGGGTGATCTCATTTCCTAAAGTTGTTCGCTGAGTTTTTTGTAGCACCACCTTATCCCGCTGCTCATTACTTTTTTGCTTTGAGGCTACGTTTGTACAGAACCACATAGAATATTGTGCCCCAGGAGACAACACAGCACAGGCACAGGTGGTGGTGCTACATGAAATTGTCAAACTATAGTTCCTGCTACAGTGCACATCAGACACTACAGTAACAAGGGGGCCAGTAGTGTGAGGGACACAGCAATGCCTATGGTGTGTAGGACATCAATGACAGCTGCACTTTACACAGTGACAGGCAATCTTGCAAGTGTGTACTGACAGGGGACATTACTGTTATGCTGCTGTGCAACCCACAGATGCTGCACCACTGGCATGGGATACTCACAGTGACATCTACATAGCTGGCTATGAGTGCTGTGGTGTCTGTACAGATGTTCTGCATATGACTGGGGGGCACATACCATCATTCAGGCACACTAGTGTTGGGGTATTCCCTACACTAGACCATTTGCACTGCGTGGATTGTCCCAGCCTTGTGGCAACACCCAGTATGTGGTGCACATTGGCCACCTTCACGCCCTCCCCTCAACACCCTCCATGTCCCCAGTGCTGCATGTGTGTGCTGTATTCTGTTGGTGTCCACTAATGGGTGGTCTTCAGGTGTGTGCTGTATGGACACACTGCCATGGTGTCCACTGGGTGCCTGGTCACCACTTAATGCCTGGCATGGCTGGGATCGGTGGCAGATAATGGCAACATTAGAGACGCCATCCATGTGCAGCATGTTTCTTCCATGGCTGGTTTCTTTCTATGTTTAATATTTACTGGCTAGGGTAAATAAACCACTGCTGCAGACCCTCACAAACTCCATAATTCACACTTGTGAATTACAGAGTTCTATAAACCACGGTTCTATGTCACACAAAGTCATGCAAAGCTGATTTGCCCAGAGTTAAGACTACCTTTTCGTGGGCAGTAATTTGCACCATGCAAAATGTCATGCTAAGTCACATAAAAACACTTTGCACAGTGATAATGCACTGAATATAGCATTGCACCTGTATTCATGTACATGACTCATCTTTTTGGCCCTTGCATAAATTATAATTTTGCCCAGCGCTAATGCAGTTTGCCTATTTGGCCTTTTGAAAATAGTGGACTCGCACAAACCTGGCACAAACCAAGTGCAAATGGTTTGCGCCCAGCATAAAGTTTTGAATATCTGGCCCCATTGCTTGAATTTCTGTGAACAGCTGTTTGGGCAACATACATAAAGTCAACTGAACTGATAATGAAATGTGAAAACATGTTTCAGATGGGAGAAATCAATTTAACCAACTATTTACATATGTACATTTTCAATTTTTTAGTCTGTTCAGATGTCACTTTTATACTGTCAGATCTCCACTGTGCAGGAGCAGTGTATGTGGTTAATTTGCATCTGCATCACTCACATTACTGCTCAGCTTTCCTGAACCATGACACATGTTGCTTAATCAACTAATATTTTTTTGGGCACAGGACTTCTTCAATGTTCTTGGGGACAAGTTTCTATTTCACTGGAGTTGGTGTTAAGTTAGCTTTCTTCCTCTCAGTCAAGTCGCTGATCATGTTCTTCAGGTAATCAAACTTCTTACTTTCTCAGATTGGCTTTGTGACCCATGCTTTCTTGCTTTTTGGGTAGACCACTTTATACCTCTCTTCACCAGACTGGACCACAGCCATGGTCGGAAGACATTGTTATTGTGATCCATCGCTGCCAGTTGGTGTCTTGCTACCATGTATTGATGGTTGTAGTGATAACTCTTGGGACAATGCTTCAGTACAAGTGAGTGGAAAACCTCCTGATCACCAGTGTGGCAGGACACGGTCGCCTTTCCCAGATCTTTAAGGAAATTTTTATTGAAGATAGTTTTCTTCAGAATGTTGTGCGCTGCTGAATGAAGCTTTAACCAATTTTTTTTTCTGTTTTTCCCTTGACAGTTTGGCATGTGACTGTCTGGCCAGCTGTGTTTGTTCATTGATTGGTGAACCACTGAACAAACTATTTCTTGTAACATTTGCACATCTCCATCACAATTGGTACATAAGTGGTTTGACACTGACTGAATCCACACTGCTAATTCTGCACTTTTTTCTTAGAATGTGCAAATAGTTCCTTCTTCAGCCACTTGTCAAGGTGCCACATGTTGTATTGATGGTTTATGTTGTTGTTTGGCATGTACACTTTGTTTATAAGGCTGGATATTTGCATGTGATGGTCAGTGATGATGATGATGTTGGTAATGGGAACTTCACATCCAATCAAGCAATGCAGTGAATGCTTGAAACCAATCCTTTTCCATGTTTGTGGAGTACTTGACTTCTGAAACCTGTACCACAGCAAAATCAATTATTTTTGATGAGTTCTGTTCCATAAATGTGTAAATGCCATATTTGGCTGAGAAACCTGGTGAATCGCAGTGTGCATCACCGCTAAGCACCAGTGAGTCCTTCAACTTTATCTCATCAAGTATGGTCTTCTGCTGTCTGACATATTCTTTATTAATCATCAGAAAGTAGCATTTTTTTAATCTTCATGTAAGTGACACTGGAGATGAACTGTAAATTAAGTAGATCAGCAAAAAAAACATATTTTTTTAAATGAATTTCCACTATAAAGAATAGCAGCAGATATTTCAAGGTTGCTGAAAGCCGTTTTTTTCAGAATAGGTTGTGAGAACCATGTTCGGTTATGGCTGTTGCTACAAAATATTTTAACAGACAGCAGTGATCCTTGCGTGTTTGTTGACATGTGTACAATCAGTGCCCCACACATCATGTATCTTCGTAGCAATTATTTTGTATTGCCATATGACACAAGGAATTTGCGACTGTCACTGACACTGCTGTATGTATCATCCCCATCCTCGGATGAATCATTGCTGTCCAACTCCTCTGTGTCTGAAGGTTTTTAGCCAGAGTCTTTCTCATGGGGGTCACTATAACTGGGATAGGAAAAAAGTGAGTCCTCATCAGTCACTTCCTGTTGTACATGTATTCTTGGCACATATACAGAAGGATTAACTACAGTGGGGTATGAGGGATCATTTGAGACTTTTCCAAAGTCTCCATTGAAATTAAACTCATACTCTGGCCATTGGCACCACTGGTGTGTAACAGATGGTGGGTCAGTTTGAGTACCAACAATACAAAACACTTTGCCATGTGGGCAAATAGGTAGCTGCATTAATCCTGAAAAGAAAATGATACCGTTACAGTCGTTCATTTTATGACGTCAACTGGATATAAACGCCACCATTGCAGATGTGGACACTGTCTCGATGTCTTCACAAGACAATGACATGTCAAAGTCAGGGAACTCACTATTGTCCATCTGCACAGTCATAGATAGTGTTAGTTAGATAGTGACGGCGATAACACGTCTTCAGTGCTTCATCCACGACCTGTATATGTAAAGAAACAATATTCTAATCAGGTATCAATGGATGACACCTGACGTAGAAGAATTATATACTGGTGAATTTTTATCAAGCATCATTAACACAGAATCCTAACCATTGGGAGTTTGACATAAAGTCTGGTGCCCTACCCTGCTATGACTAATGCACGCCAACAGGCAAGACCACAGGACTATTTGCCATTTCTATACTTTTTTACCAGTTGGAAAATCAGCATACATTGATTTACAATGAGGTATGTGCACATTAACACCCAACTATGATATCGACCAGCCATAATGTCTTCCACTCACATGTGGTGCTTATCGTTGAATCTCCACCAGTCTCCACCAGTGTTCTGCTGCTGCTCTGTTTGGATGAGGGGAGGACATCGTAAACAATACATGGTAGCTAGTGGTATGCTAATCAATTGTAACACCTTACACCCCCCCCACAAATAACTATGCCATTCCAGGTTTGTTCACAAACCTGTGTCGCCACAATGACACAAGGTATGGCACAGCACACATTTGTGTGTGCCACCAAGCCAATGAACTGTACATCTTCAGTATTGCCACTCTCTGTTGTTTAATCTCTGCTCATCGTTAGAGATGCAGCAAATTTAAATTCCACGAAGTGGGCACTTTGCTTTGGCGCTCCGAAATGTGGAGTGAGCACTGTGAAAGGCTCACTTTGCCTTGCAATTATTTCTTCATGTTGTCATTCTGCCTTAACAAGAAGTAAGGTGGAGTGACTAGTCTATTGGCAGCCCCCCACACATCACATGGCTTACAGTACTGTAAGTCACATGTTTTAGCAAGGTAGGAAGGAAGTGACTCATGCTCTAGGAGATATTTTCACTTTCTCATGTGCAGAAGAAGAGACAGGAGGCAGTCAGAGCAGTTGGAGAAAGAGAGAGAGAGAAATCTGGGAGGTGAAGCAGTTTCAAAAGCTTTTTTAAAAGCTACATCCATTTGTGTTTTATTGTAGACTGTTTTGTTACTTAATTTGTTCTGTGAATTTCTTTTCTTCTTCGTTTTATTAGTTGTTGTTTGTATGTATCTGACTGTGTGTGTGCCTGTGCTGTGTGTGTCTTGTGTGTGACTGTTTGTGTTGGTCAGACTGAGGGAGGGCATTCGAGATGGAGCAGGGAATGTCTGGGGCGGGGAAAGTTCCACAGCATGTCCAGGGAGGAGTTCACGCTCGTGGGGGGCATGGCCAGTTCACGATGGACTGGAGCCAAATCTTGCTGCCTCCCCCTTCCCTGAAGCAGGAGGAGTTGGTGCGGTTGCTGCAGCACCAAGAGAACCACCACCACCTCCTCAGGCAGTAGCACCACCACCACCACCACCAGCTTCTGAGCAGGATGTGCCTGTGCCTCTGGCCCCAAGTGTGGAGCCTCAGCACCTGGCTGCCAGAGCATCTGACCCCCCGCCTGTGCCTGGTCCTCCCCGCACCTCTCTGGTTTGGGACTTCTTTGATTGTACAGGGGGGATAGAAGCCTGGTGAAGTGCTGTGTCTGTGGGATGGAGATGCACCGTGGCCTCCAGGGGACTCACGTGGGGACTGGGGACAGTGCACCCACATGGTCAATCACCACCGGATGCAGTGGCAGGCTGCTACAGAATGGCCCAGGCCTGCACCTGCTGGTCCTTCTGTGGCAGAGAGGGTGGCTGTGCATGGTCCTAAGAGGAGGAGGGCCACGGCAGCACCTGCTGCTCCACCAGCACCACCCCCAACCCCACCAGCCACAGCACATCAGGACCCCAGAGGACTGCCTGCAATTCAGGCTGACATTTCAGTCCTCTGGAGTGCTGTGGATGCCTCAAATAAAAAGGTTAGTGCTGTTGAGCAGCAGTTAGAGTGTATAGAGGGCCATCAATTGCAGATGATGGCCATGCTCCTGCTGCTGCTGGACTACCATGGGATTCTGCACTTGTTTTTTTTTTCCTTCCACCATGTGCCCCCCCACCACCCTCCCTGTGTCATAAAAATGTATTCCCCATCACACCTGTATCATATAATTATGCAATTTTTTTCTTGTCTTCTGTTCTGTATGCATTACAGTTTGTATCCTGCCCCACCCTTGTGTTAAGTGTGTGAGCGCTGTTTTGGTTTTCCTTGTTTTAAGTTAAAATGGGTTGTCCCTGCCATCATTATTTAAACTTAGAGGAATAGTCCACCCAAAATTTGAAACAGCATAGGTTATGCAGAGCATTTTGATTTGCATGTAAAGTCCCTCCCCTAGTGTGTCCTTCCCTCTGTCTGCTATTAGGAGTTTTTACTAAATCAGCCTTCGACCTTTATGGTAGTTTTACCATCCCTGTGGATCTTCATGTTAAATTGGTTTATTGCCTTTATCGCTCCAACAATGCGCCCTGTGCCATGTGACTGTGATACAGTATAGCCCATTTATTTAGCAAATGCACAGTTCACAACAGCAGAGCTGTGTAACTGACTAGCAGTTTTCATACAGAAACCCCACTCACCTAGCTCTGAGATATATATGCTAAACTGTAACAGTTGCCACTTGGTCTCACTGCATAACAACAGTTACACAGCTCTGCTGTTGTGCATATGGTAAATCTATGGGCTATGCTGCATCACTGTCACATGACACAGGGTGCATTGTCAGAGTGATAAAGGCAATAAACGTATTTGACATGAAGTAGATCCACAGGGGTCATAAGACTACCATAACTGTAGCAGGCTAATTTAGTGAAAACTCCTAACAGCAGACAAAGGGAAGGATGCACTAGGACTTTACATACAAATCAAAAGTGCTCTGCATAACATATGCTTTTTTTTCAAATTCTTTATTGACTACTCCTTTAACAAAACCAAAAAGCCACAATGCCACATGAATAGATGCCACTAAAATATTTTCACTGCTACTGCAACTGTATTTATGACAAACCAAGGCACACAGTAATGATCCTTGCGTTTTGGCGGGTAGGCCTTCAGTGGTGTGCCTCCTAATGAAGGCTTAAGCGGCAAAGTGCAGTGGTCATTTGAGTGTGCCTTGTTTTGCCATCAATAAAGTTACAGTAGCATTGAACATTTTTTTGTGGCATGTATTCATGGTTCCTATGGCATGAGATGCTTCTCCTTAATCTGCTTCCAGATTCCTAGAGTGAAAACTACCCTTGGCTCAGCAGCAATCAACTTTTCACTTCCATCACTTTGGAACACTGTGCAAGACTCATTAAAATTATCCTCACTTCCAAGCATTTTCACATTCAAAGCTCTATTAATGGATTATCTGAAGGAATCATGCAACTGTTTCAGATGCCGATGACCCCTAAGCCTCGGGTGTCACTCTCAAATCCTACACCTAAGTATCTCATCCACCCCACATTCCTAACAACAGAAACCTAGGACCTACAAGCCTAGTTCCCTTAATCCAAGATGACCCTGCATATTCTCTACCTTTTACCTATTCTGGCCTCCCTTTTGACTGCCTACTCTTTCATCCCAATTTCTACCCTATTCCTTAATACCTCCTTATTTTTTATCATTTAGGTATGAGCTCTTGCTCAGCGGAGACTATATGGGATTGTTGTCTCTTCTCATTTCAGTAAAACTTATCATTATGTACCTTTGCATGTTAATTATGTTGACCGGTATGCATAGGCCCATATTGACCGGCACCTTAACAATGTTTTTCTTTTTTTTTTTTGCACCGTTGTCCACCATAATTGTAATCTTATAAAGTGTACTGTATTGTATTTATGTCCAGGACCACCTTGAAAATGAGCTTGCTCAATGGTGTTTATGCCTGGTTAAATAAAGTGATTGATTGATTGATTGATTGATTGATTGATTCATATGGAGTGGTGGCTTTGTGTGTTTGCCTTGCACTTTTGGAGCCAGGTATTGTGTACCAGCAGCCGTCCACATAGAGCAGTGTGCTTCTTATTGCCCTGTTATATTCTGAGTTAAGAATGTTTACCCTGACATATTTTTGGTGCCTCAGTAATGTTTACTTTCTGTCATGGAGTGTTTGTTAAAAAGTAGGACTGAGTGGTGCAATTATACTGTGCTAAACTGCATGTGTGCAGTGTAGTGTCCTCTGTGTGCAGACACTGTCCAGCTTCTTGCAAACACATATATGCTGACTTGTTCCAGTATGTTTGGTACAATAAATAAAGGTAAGAATATATAACATATATTTTATTTGTACCATCATCAGCTTTTCAACAAACCGTACCCAACAGACATGAAATATTGCTGAGGCACCCCGAATATTTTATGGTGTACAGACATTATAAAGTCAGAATAAGTAACAGGTCCAGTCCACTGCCACCACATTGTGCTACCACTGGTGCCGTGTCATGTTATGGTGTACAGCAACTTTGTGCAAAACTGCCACTGCCAGTCTAAACTAGAAAGACATCACTTAGTCTAGAACAAAAAATGCAAAGAAGAAATGTGGTAGCACAGTGTGGTGGCAGTGAACTGGA
This sequence comes from Neoceratodus forsteri, assembly GCA_016271365.2. NCBI lineage: Eukaryota > Metazoa > Chordata > Ceratodontiformes > Ceratodontidae > Neoceratodus > Neoceratodus forsteri. The sequence continues at coordinate 1,374,497,137 of CM057456.1, forward strand.
CCTGTTATACATTTTCTGACTTTATAATGTCTGTACACAGTGAAATATGTTGGGTGCCTCAGCAATATTTCATGTCTGTTGAGTACAGTTTGTTGAAAAGCAGGAGCTTTTTGTGCTAGGATCTCCTAAAAGTCATGTGTGCACTGTGATTGAGGTGCACACTGCCCTGAGACCTCTAAAAAAACATACTATATGACTTTGTCAGCTGCTACTGATGGTACAAATAAAATATACATTATATATTATTATCTTTTTCCTTTATACCATACACATTGGAACAAGTCAGCATATATATGTTTGCAAGAAGCTGGACAGTGTCTGTACACACAGGAAAGTACACCAACTACACACATGCAGTTTAGCATAGTATAATTGCGCTGCTTAGTCCTGCTTTTTAACGAACACTTCACGATACCATGATAGAAAGTAAACATTACTGTGGCTCCAAAAATATTTATTTTTGGAAATAGACATTATGAAGTTGGAATATAACTAAGAAGGGAATTCATTAATGGCACAGTCAGTGTTGTGTGCAGTGCTCACACACAGTCAGCAGAATTAATGTGCATCCCACAGAAAGCTACTGTCTTGTCTCCAGAACATTCCCCAGTCCAGATGAAGTGAAATGAGAGCATAACAAGAAATGCAGTCTCCCAGAATTAATGGTGCACTCAGTCATGCATGGAGTGTTCACACACAGTCACCAGAATTAATGTGCATCCCCCAGAAAGCTACTGTCTTGTCTCCAGAAAATTCCCCAGTCCAAAGTGAAATGAGGGTATAACAAGAAATGCAGTCTCCCAGAATTATTGGCACAGTAAGTCATGCACGCAGTGTTCACACACAGTCACCAGAATTAACTCAGTCATGCGGCAGTGTTCACACACAGTTACCCCCAAACCTGTAGCCCAAACCACACTCCGCAGGCATCTCTGCCCAGGTGGACAGAAAAAACTCAAACAGTTCCTCTCTCAGATTGATTGGTTCCCCCATCCACTGTGCATCCGACACTGATGCTGCCCTTGACCTCTTCTCACAAGCCTTTAACAAGGTCTGTGATCTTTTTGCATCCTTCACCAAAATCCACTCCAAAAAGCATAACTCACCTTGGGTCACCCCCACCCTACTCCAAATGCTCAGGGATAGGGATAACCTCTAACACCTAGCCACCAAGACTGGCAGGATGGCTGACAGACAGGCCTACAATGCTGCATGTAACAGGTGCATGTGGGCCATCCATAAAGCCAAGGCAGACCACTACCAGGGCACCCTCACCTCCTCATGGGGGTGTGCCCGGACCTTCTGGGCAATATAAAAGAGATAAATGGGAAATCACACTCCCCCCATCCCAGCTTACCATTGACGGCTCCACCTTTAGTGACCCAACTGACATTGCCAACTGCCTTAACTCCTCCTTTACGGATCTTAGCCCTGTCCTCCCTAGTAACTTTTCTGACCCTACCTCTGACCCACAGCCCCCAGTTCTTCAATGCTCCTGGTTCTACAGTATCTATGCAAAGTATTGGTCCAGGAAGCCAGACCTCTCCAGCTTAAAGCACTAAACAGCAACAGTCCTAGCAACGACTCCCTGTATCCCAAAATACTCCAGCTGGTCCTGGATGATGTTCTGGTTCCACTCACTGGCCTGCTAAACCAGTCCCTCTGTCTGGGACAATTCTCCACAGCATGGAAAAGAGCTATAGTCACATCTATCCACAAAGGGGGTGACAGGTCCACCCCCAGCAACTATCATTTAGTCTCCATCCTTCTCCCCCTCTCCAAAGCCTTAGAGAAAGTGGTGGCCACTCAATTCACTGAATATCTGGCAAAACATGACATTCTATGCTAGGAACAGTATGGCTTCTGCACTGGTCACAGCACAAGTACAGCATTAATGGAGTTCTCCAACTTCCTGCACTCTTCCCTGGACTCTGGCTCCCTAGCTGAAGCAGTGTTCATTGACCTCTCTAAGGCCTTTGACACTGTCTCCCACACCCTCCTACTAAATGCCCTCTACCACACAGGTTTCTCTACTGGCCCCCTCACCTGGTGCTCGAGTTACCTATCAGCCTGCTTCCAGCATGTCAAAAACAATGAGACACTCTTGGAAACCCATCTCATCCACTCAGAGGTTCCCCAGGGATCTATCTTGGGCCCACTACTCTTTAGTCTCTACCTAAACTCCCTACCCAGTGCCTGTTCTGGCAATATTCTCCTGTATGCCAATGACGCCGTTATTTATGCCACTCACAGGAATCCCACCTCCCTCCAAGACTCCTTCCAACACTCCTTCAATAATGCAGAGAACTGGTTTAAGGAGAGCAGACTAGTCATTAACCTCAAAAAAACCAAGTCAATGCTCTTTGCCCACCATCAGAATAAAGCTAGCAACAACCCTCTCCAAATCATCCCCAGCACCCTACAACCGCTTAAACAAGCTTACTCTTACAAATACCTTGGGATCACCTTCGACTCAGCCCTCACCTTTCATGCCCACATTACAGCCCTCACATCCACCACTAACTCCTGACTTGGCATCCTCTACTGTCACAAGGACTGCCTCCCACCTGATGCTCTCAGACTTGCCATTACGTCCTCAGTAATGTCCCTTGTGGATTATAGTCTTCCGGTCTATGGTGCTGCTGACTCCACGGCCCTCAACAAGATTTGACTCACCCTAAACAAGATTTGACTCACCCTAAACAAGGCTTGCAGACTAGTGACCAATGCCCCCAGGCTCACCCACACTTGTCAGCTTTATGACATGGCCAAACTCCTTAACCTCAATGAACGTCTCCACTACCAAACTTGCTTTCTAACTAAGAAAATTCTGCCTGGGCTCCCCCCCGGGGTTTCCTGCCTCCATCCAACTTACACCCTCCACAGTCTCTACCCAAGCCACTGACAAGGTCACCCTACTATTACCCAGAACTAGGACCACCCAGGCACAGAGGTCATTCAGCTACAGAGCTCCATCCTGGTTCAACTCACTGTCCCCAGCCATCTCCAGCACTCACAAAATTGCCCCTTCAAAACTGACCTTAAGAACCTACTGTTCAACACCCACTGCTGCACCTGTCTTTAACAGATGCTCTGCTACTCTCAAGACACTGTTGACATAGCCCTCTGGGCTGAACTCCCCACCTCACCCCCCCACTCCCCCATGGCCTCCCTTCCCTCTGCCGGTACCTGCTGGTACTAAATCAGTCACTCTGAAATGTTTCTAATTATTCTTTGTGTTCTAGCAACTATGTAAAACTACGTTATTCTGTATGATTGTATTCTGTAAATATGTGACACTGTATGTATGTCCTCTCTGTGATGAGATACCTTTGTAAACGAGCCCCTGGCTCAAAGGTTGTAATCTCATTGTACAATAAATAAATAAATAAAATAATGTGCATCCACCAGAAAGCTACTGTCTAGTCTCCAGAAAATTCACCAGTCCACACAAAGTGAAATGAGAGCATAACAAAAAACGCAAAGTCTCCCAGAATTAATGGCACACTCAGTCATGCATGCAGTGTTCACACACAGTCACCAGAATTAATGTCCATCCCCCAGGAAGCTACTGTCTTGTCTCCAGAAAATTTCTTACTCCAGATGAAGACAAATGAGAACATAAAATGGAAAGAAAAGTCTCCATTAATTCATGCCACACTCAGTCATGCATGCACACACTCCAATAAGAACTACAGTATGCCCCCTGCTGCTGTTTTTGGAATTTCATGTAATGCTTCTTGACCTGACTGGGCTGATACACAGTGTCTTGCCAAATGGTGCACTAGAGGGATGACCCAACCATTGAGTTAACTGTCCATGATGATGTGATAATGCTGTTGGTTGTCCAACATCTGCTGCACTGACCTCCACCAGGAAGGATGCCTTCTGTGTGTACACTAATACTACCCTTGGTAAGTTAATGTACCTGGCACCATCATGGTTTTCCATAGAACCTGAGTTGACCTTAAATATTCACATCCATGTTTATATACTAACATACTATCATATTAAAATGCCAGCAGAATAGGCCTAATGGTCTTTCGTGTTGGGGGGGTGGGCTGGAGGGGTCCAAGGGGGACTTTCAACCCTAACACTGAATTTCCTCCCTTTTGTTGCTGTGGAACAACCCTAACTGATGCATTAAATGGAGTTTTTGGCCTCCAATTTCCTTTCTTTTTGAGAATGATGACGAGAAATAGTGAATGTAATGCAGCGACTGGACCGCGGAGCCCTTCGGGGCCCACGCTCCTGCCACGTGATATCTTATGACATAGTAACAGGAACAGCAATGCAAACAGAAACAAAAACAGTGGCACACTCGGTAACGCAAACATAAATGGAAAAGGAAACGTTAATAAAAACGCAAGTTCAAAGTGATGGCTAAGTGAATACTGAGGCAAACCGACATTGAAGAGCATATGAAAATACAACTGGCAACATGAGCAGTGATGGCAGTGGTGTTTAAAATGGAAATGTTAAGTGTCACAAGAAAAAGAACGCAAAAGGGAACAGAAACAGAAACACGAACGCCAGCGCACAAGTAAACACAAACCGTGATGCACACAGGCAATTGTAAATGCAAATGGTAAAGTTAACATGAAGAATAACACCAAAGGAAACAGAAACGGGAGCAGAAGTGCGTAGGGAAATGCAAACCAAAATGCGCACGGGCACAGTACCACAATTGTAAATGCAAATGGTAATGGTAACAGCAACAGTAACAGCAAAGGAAACAGAAACACAAAAGGAAATGGAAGTGGATATGGAAACGCAAACCGTAATGTGCACGGGCATAGTAACACAATTGCAAATGCAAACGGTAAGAGGAACAGCAAGGAAGACGCAAAACAAAAGAGAAATGGAAACGCAAACAAAAGGGCTGTCAGAAACGCAAATAGCAATGCGCACGGTGGCATAAATAGAAACAGTAGTGGAAGTGCAAATGGTAACAGTAACGAAAATGCAAACGCAAATGAGAACGCAAAGGGTAACGCACACGGTGGCTTACACAGGAACGGTAACACAAGGGAACATAAACGCAAGTGGAAACAGTAACTGTAACAGTAACAAAAGCACATACCCTGTTTTTGCCAAACAGGTGCATAGAGAAACACAAAGAATGTATGCATTGTAATGGGCATGGAAGCTTAAAACGAGCATTGGAAGTACTTAATTGCTAATATCTCAGCAACCGCACAACATAGAAAAAAATTTAAATGTCCCAAAATTCATGATTTTCCTGGCTATTTTTTTGTATTGTGTAGCCCTGGGCTATGCAACTTGCAGCAAAAAATCCATATCTCTCATCATTTTCGAGATACAAGCCCCAAAAGGCGTAACGTACACCACCATGTTAGTCTATGGAAAAAACGCCAACTTCGGAGTACTGTAACCTGGCAAACATGGAATATTTTTTCACCAAACCAACAAAAGGCACACTGTGAGATGTTGACTGCCTTCCCTCCAAATTTCAGCTCAAAAGACCAAACCGTTCTTTCGCAGCAGGGTGGCAAAGAATTGCTGTCATTTTGGCCATGTCTGAAAAAGTAGTGTCGCAATTTGTGGCAATTTTCGCAAAATTTTGCGTAAGTGTCATGCTTGCGACACTACTTTGTGACACTACTGGTTTGAGAAATTTGAAAAACATATTTCTGGGGTGTTTTACCCCAAAATAAAGACATGGTTAGTCCTCAGGTTCCGACTAGGTGAACACAAAAATAATTGTGTCCCTAGAGAGTCCCAAATTTAAATGCCAAGCATTTTTCTGATCACTATCTGAAAACAAAATGGTGAATTTGTGAAACTACTAGGGTCATTTGCGACACTAAAAAGTGCATTTGCGAAAGTGTCATTTTTTTTAACTTTTCCCATAGACTTATGATGGGAACTCTTTTTTTTAATAACTTTTGAATCATTTAATATTTTTTCACCAAATCTTCAAAAGGCACATCAGGGTTCCCTGAAGTTTTCGGACCAGTCGTGCAAACTGTGCGACCTGTAGGCAAGAGGAAAGAAATCGCAAAAAAGCTTAATTGTGCAATCCGCTGTCACTTAATAACTCCGCAGACTGTTACAAAACTTGGTAGATCCTAAGCTCTACCATGCCCAATTGTGCATACCAAATTTCAGGCAAATCTGTTGAATGGTGGCAAAGTTATTAAGGTGCAAAGTTTGACCCTTTAACCTTAAAAATGCTACTCAACCCTAACTATGGTAGCACTACCGTGCTACCATAATATATAGTAGCATATGTGTATATATATATATATATATATATATATATATATATATATATATATATATATATATAGATATGTGTGCATATACATACACATATGTGTGTATGTGTACATATATATATACACACACAAACATTATACATGCATGTGCAAACATATGAAAAAATATATTTATATGTATATCACCATACATATACATCTTTGTATGGAAGTGTTAGTTAAAAGTAGTGTCACCATGACAAGGTCCTTCCATGTTGACACTGATTACTGAAAAGAATGAGAAAGGATATAGTCAAGGAGGAATGCACAGACACACGCAAATATGGACATGTGAAGGAGAAAGACTGTTGGTGTAGGAATAGGAACTCATGGATGAAATAAACTGAACACTGACATTGACAGTGGTTCTTGCATGGTTGGTGAAGTTTCTCTTTCATGCAAATACATGAGTGTGGTAATAACACAAATTTGTTTTGGTGGGTGTGGGTGGGCATCACAAGGATATACATAGCACTGTGTAAACATTGGACTGATTATGTGAGATGCAGCTGTGGCTTGTGTTGGTGTACCTGTGGGTCTGTGAGTGTGTGGTTGGAGGAGGGGGAGGTTTACTTTGACCGTCATTGTGTAGCATTGTTTACATATGTCCATCAAATAAAGCACCAGGGCCAGGATTATGCATAAACCAGTGTGACAGATGTGGTTGTGGGGGGATGTTGAATTGAGTGACTGCATGCATAGTTTACAAACCTGCCATGTGCAACATGCGTAGTGACTGACAGACAGTGATAGGTGATCTTCTGGGACAGTTTGAAGTGACAAGAAAAAACAGAAAAGATAACTACATCAGTAAGCCAAATGGTATCAATATAGTGACCGCATTTCTCAGGAAAATTTCTTTGTATGGCTTTAGGCAACATGGCTGTGTGAATAGTCAGGGATGCATTACAAGGAGTTGGCACAAAAAATGATCATCTGGTCTGACTGACATAGGTCAATGGGAGCCCAAGTTTTATAAATGCAGCCTACTATTTCTGCTGCAGTAGCAGTTTAACACTACAGGAATCTACTGCTTCACTGGCAAGGTAACTGTGACAAATGACCACCTGGGATGGGTGTGAGTGGTTCACAAGAATTTACACGAAGAAAGGGAGTTGTGTCTTTGTGATACTACAATGTATGGATGATGTGTTTCCATAACAAGATGCTTGGTGGTGAAAAGACAACATTTATGTTCAAAAACAAGGTAACAGTGCCAGTGTGATGCTGCACTACATAGGGGGGAGGTTCTTCATAACCGGTAACATATGATGTTCCTTTTGAAAGATATGTGGCGAGTGGTTCAAAATCAGTGTTGAAGGTTGGTGATGCATACAAACAGGAGCACTGGCATGGTGATACTGCAACATGTGCTGTGACTTCACATGTCTCATTGTCTTGGAGCAGTGGTTGAGCAGAAGACATGATCTAAACAATGATAAATGTGGCCTACTGATTAAAAATAAAAATGTGCCATCTTATGGTAGGAGGACAGTCTGTCTACAGACAGATCACACCCACTTCACTGCACTTGTTGCAGTACAGCCCAGACACTGCACCCTTTTGTGCATACCACTGACCTTCAATACTGTTTTGAGTGAAATTGCCACAAACCTTTAGGGAGGTATCCGATATGTCAGTAAACACCCAAACATGTACTACAAAGAGGAACACACAACCACATAGGATAATCACATATAATACTGTCTGTAGTTCAATATTTGGGGAATAGCAATGAGGTATATAGTGCTTGTGTAACTTGTAGCATTTTTTGTTGTTTAACTGTATTCCCACCCTTGAGTAGTAGGTATGTAGGTTGTAATTTGTAGGGAATAGAAGGTCCAGGAACATGGGTGAGAAGAGCACTGGAGAAGGAGAAGGAGGAGTGGATGGTGGTTGAGGAAAAAACACTCCCTAAGCAAGGGAGGAGCGCTTAGTGGAGGGTTTAAGTAGAGGTTGTGGGAGGAGCTATTCCCCACATTGAACCATGGGCAAGCTCTCCCATTCAATGGTTGGGGAATAGCAGTGGGGTATATAGTGCATGTGTAACTTGTAGTACTTTTTATGGCTTAATTTTATTCTCACCTTTGAGTAGTAGGTATGTAGGTAGTAATTTGTACAGAATAGAAGGCCCAAAAATATACCTTCTTCAATGCATGGAGAGTATGACCCCCTGGCACAAAGGAGAGGAAAAAATCCCCAGGTGGAGGAAGTCTCTGAGGACTCATGGTCAGAGGTTTGCCCATTCTCTGGGTATACTAATAGGAGAAGGAACTAAGTTCTAGTAACCATAGTTAATTTGAGGTTGGTGAACTGCTTGGAGAGATGATGATCCATCCTTGATCCATGGATGATGCCAATTGCATGATGATCCTGAGGTTGAAAAATAGGTGTTTTCTGAATGAGCAATAGAATCTGAAGTATGAAGTAAATCCAGATGAAGGAGGGTGAAGGAAGTCCAAGTTTCCAATATGATGAATGATCCTTGTCCCATGGAATTGCAAAGGTGTAATGAGCAGAGGGGGCATGACTGACTTGATAAGGTACTAAACTAGGAATGGTGGAAATGCAATGGCAAAAGAAGTCATTGGTGAATGATCCAACTTGTGAAAGGTTTGAATGTCAAGGTATAGTCTGGAGGCAAGGAACTCAGTAATGAATGAGGAGTTGCTAAGGAAGCATCCATGAGGTAGAAATGAGTAGAACAGAGTCTTTGAGTGTCCTGGAGATGATGGTTCATCTTCATCCAAGGATGATACAGACTAAATAACGATCCTGAGGATGAAGGATACTTCTTTCCATAGGGATAGTAGAATCCTATGTGTGGAGCACATCCAGTTAAAGAAGGGTTAATGTAGTCCATATTTCCAAGGTGACAAAGATGCGTGTCCAAAGGGATTGTAGGGGTGTAATGAGTCAGGACAGCATAATTTGATCGATATAAAAGTAGACAGTACACTGTGGGATTCGCGATGATTTGTAAAGTTATAGGTGACTGATCCAATTCATGTGAGGTTTGATATTCAAGGTAGTCTGGAGGTAAAGAATCAATTAGAAAGTGATAAGCTGCTAAGTAACCATCCCAAAGTAAAATGAGTAGAGGAGAGGTTGAGTGACTGATGAGAGTAATGCCATCAGTGATTAGTAAATGTATAGAAGAAGAGTTGCACAGTGGTCCAGATGGTAGCCTAATGTATATAGGAAATTATTGGAAATTTGGTATGAGGGATGGATGGCTTCTTTTGTTATGATATTCATGACTTTATATGTAAATACTCTGCTGGTATATGCTGCCTGAAGTAATTACGGGTATTTCTGTGGTGTAATCGTCTAGGAGATGCACTGTGGTGGCGTAGGTTGGTTAAGTGTACGGGTAATCCTAATGCCGAAGTACTTGAGAGAAGCTTGGAGGCAGATGTAAGAAAGCCTGTAGGCCAGATTGGCAGTGATATCGATTAGTGCAGGGTGGTATAGGATCTCAGTGCTACGGCAGATAAATACCAAGTGGGAGGAAAGGCTGAGCTAGTGAATTTGTCTTGACTGTTACGAATTGCTAGTAAAAATGCAGGAGAGCCAGTTCTCGGTGGTGGTCTTTACTGCAGAGGTTAATGAAGGTAATTAGAAAAGAAGAGACTGAAGGGTCTGCTGGAAGAGTGGTTAACCCCACTTAAATTACTAAGTGAAAAGGTGTGGATGATTGTAGTACAGCATGGCATTGTCCAGAAGCGAAAATGATGGTTTGGATGGGGTGGAGTTAGTAATCAGCTGTGTGGTGGAAATCCCACGGCGAATATTGTGGGAGATATCCATGAAATTTGTAAAACAAAGCAATGTCTGTTTAAGAAGTAGGAGTTAAATAACTTGGTGAACAGAGACGGTATTGGAAGATGAGGCTGAGAAGGTAAAATAGATGATGTCCTTAGTTGAATGGATTATCTTGTGATTCCCAGTATCCATTGAAGCAATGCTGGTTACTAAGTCAGAGCATAGCAGAAGGATTTAAATTCTTTCCATGTATGAGGCTAGCCAGTGAGACAAGGCATACCGGGAAGTCACGGTGATTGAATGAACTGGATTTGGAGGGTAAATCCAATAGAGATGGAGAAGATCTTCCTATTGTCCAGGCAAATGGGATTTAATGAATGATCATGAGGAGTTGATTGGGCAGTATAAAAACTCTATGATGGTGTAATAGTCTGTCAGGCATGTCAGCTAAGGCATGTCTAGTGACAGGATTAGTTCTCTGGAGTAATGAACAAGTGATCCAATGAGTAGTAGAAGGGTACTGATAGAATGGCCAGAGCAGGAGTATGAGATAGATCATATGGAAGAGCAGATGACCGGGTAGGAGTACTGGTCAAAGATAGAGTACAAGGCCCAAAAGAGCCACAGCAAACAGTATGAAGCCCCGAGCCTGCAAGGCGAAGATGAAAAGGCAGCCATCCAAAATGGGAAGGAAGTCCTAAGTGGATCCTGAGGCACTGAAGGAATAATCTGGGGAAGCTAAGGGCTAGGCAAAGCTGGATGACATCCAGAGCAGGAAGGTACAGGACTGGGTCAACTCCACGGTGAACAGCAGGAAATACAGAAAAGCTGAAGCAAGGCATTGGTGGATGATCCACAGAAGGCCAAGGAGCCAAGCCAAACACCATGAGCAAGTGAGATGAGATACAGGAGTCCCACATCTGATGAAGACTGGAAACGACTAGGGAAAGGATGGAAATTGCTGGAGTGATGAAGGATGAGGTTCCCAAATCTGCAAAGGAAAACACATTTGTACAGCAGCCAGACGGGGAACCCCACAGGAAAGAAGTCCATGAGGCAGTCGACCTGGATTGAGAGAGGGGCTGAACAAGCTGGCAGGATCCATATGATGAGGGAAAGGAGACCAAAAGGGTTAGAGAACAAAGGTCCATGGAAGAGCGGGATGTTGAGTGGAGTGACTCAAAGCAGAGGGGTCCTGTGATTGAAGAGAAGTGGCAAATTGGCAGGATGGAAGCAAACAAGTCGATGAGGTCCTGGTTCCATGGTCACAGTTGAAGGCAGAGCTGAGAGGTGGAAGGTAGGAGGAGTGGAAAGAACCTGTTCCTGAAGGAAAGCAGCAACCGCCATTGGGTAGAGGAAGCAGACAGTGAACACAGTGATGCGAGCTCAGGCTAAGGACCAGCCAGGCAAGGTAGTGTGGTGAGGCAGGAAGAACGGCTGTGGGCAAGGAGACATGGAGACAGCTAGCATTAGGAGGTCCAGTTCCAGAAGGGTCGTGGCATCGAATAGCAGGTGGCAAAGAAACATGTGATAAGCAGTGGAATGTAAGGACATGCGTCTGGATGGGACGTTCAAAGCGAGATGATCCTGACTGGATATGGCTCTCAAAGGTAGGATGATGAGAGTCCACAGAGAGAAAGGTCCATTCCCGAATGGAAGTGGTGATCTACATCAGGTTTAGGATGCAAACAGCGGAACAGTCAATGTCAGAGTCAGGCTCCCAGCCATGGAAGTCGGTGAACAGGACGATGAATTGAGGCTGCAGATAAGGTAAGATGGAGAAGGTGGCAAGTCGGGCAAAGTCATGTTCTTGGAGGGAAGTAGGATCCGGGCAATAAGCTGAGAATGCAGACATTGAAGCAGTAGACTATAGACCCAGGTACCAGTCAGGGATGGCAGAGATGGATGATGATGACTTGAGGCAGCCAGGCATAGTTGGAATGATGAGGGTATGTGGAGTGTAAGAGTTCTGTTCCTGTAGGGAAGTGGCAACTGGTATGAGGTAGAGAAGTCATGATATGACTCAGTAGATTGTAGACATGGCTGTAATCCCTGGTAGTTGGGGCAAGCCAACCTTTACTCGATGCTGCCAAGCAGAGTTAGGGATGGAGAATGTCATAAGGTAGTGAATGTAATGGAATCCCATCCCTGGTAGACAGGGGAAGCCTACCATTGCTCAGCACCTCAGAATGTGCAAGTTAGGGATGGAGTCTGAAGTACTGCTGGTATGGGCTGGCTAATGTGCAAATGCTGCTGAAGAGAGAGAGAGTAGCTGTAGGACATAGAAACTGGGAGAGGATGATGTATCAGGAGGAGATACAGTATGGAGAGATGCTTAGTGTAGTGGGTATGGTAAGCATAAGTAGAACAACATAAAGGGTAAGAGGCATGGAGCAGACATTGGAGGAATAAAACCTGTAAAGAAAAGCAGGAACGAGGGAACTAGTAATGGAGATATGTGTTCCAAACCCCTGGGGCAGTAGAGATATGGTGTGTCGAGTGGAGCAGGTGCAGAACACAGCTGTGATGAGTTCCCATACCCATGGAGGCTTAATGGCACTGGTAAAAGTGATTGTAATAGAGACAGTTGATGCACTGGTTAGGGAACTGGAGCACAGGGTATGCCATGCCCATTGTCCTGGGGGGATTGTGCTTTGGACTCCTCGGTGATGTGCCTCAGGGGTAACTGGGGTAGAGATCAGAATAAATAATGAGTAGAAAGGCATAGGGAGCATGGAAGCAGCGATACACTTCCAGAAATGTATGGACACAGACCTAAAATACACCCCCCCCCTCAGCTTTCCTAACTACAAGCTGGCTGAGTGGTGGTAGCGGAAAGTGGAATTATGGCTGCCATGTTCGATATGGTGGCGCTGGCAAATAGGAACTGCAGTTATCTCAGGGTATCATATCATGCAGGTGATGTGGCAGGAGCATATGTCCCAACACCCCCCAAAAAAAAGTTGTGTGAGAAGATAACGAGCAGCCAGGGTAACTCAAAGGGAATAGTAAAACAACGGGCAGTGGCAGGTGAGAACAGAACACCAGGGACTACTCAAATGCAGTTGTGGGAGTAGGTATGGCGGCTGCCTGCTGATGAGACACAAAAGGGGGAAATTTAGTAACCAGGAAATGGTTAAAGCCAAAGCGTGGTTGCAGTGTGAGCTGGGGCATGAGGCCAGGAAAAGGAGTCAGAGCATTAAGTCACAGTGATGGTAGGAGCTTTGTAAATCAGGCAATGTTGTTGAGGAACTCACATGGTAGGTGGAGCAGATTTCAGCTGAAATGATTTGGAATAGCCATGGATGTTGAGAGACACCAGAGGAAGCCAGGGGAGAGAGGAAAGGCTACGTATATGAATCTGCATGTGGAGCAGACTGACTGAGCAGGCAGAGGAGCAGAGGGGAGAGAGGGATGCTAGCACAAATGGACAGGAAGTGGGAGTGCCATAGTGAGGAAAGTACCAGAACAACGGAGGGGTAAGACACTCACAGGGCGAGAAATAGGAAAGGAGTTGGCCATCCCAAAGCCCAAAAGAACAAGAATGAGGAAAACCCAGACACAACGGAGAAAAAAGAAGAATGAGGGGGGCAGAACTGAGCCACCCGGGAGAGGGGAGAGTGACGAGTAGACAGGACAACAGTAAGGGACAACAGCAAACTGGAGAGAAACAGCAATGGGAGGGGGAGAAACAGGAAGGAAGAAAGGGGGTGAAAAGAAAAAAAAAACAAGAGCAGCAGGTGCAGGAGAAGTACAGCCACACGAGCCATGCAGGGAGCCCAGGGAACACAGAAAACACCCCCTAAGCAAGGGAGGAGCGCTTAGTGGAGGGTTTAAGTAGAGGTTGTGGGAGGAGTTATTCCCCACATTGAACCATGGGCTAGCCCTCCCATTTTTTTTTTTTAGTTGTTTAACCAGGAGTAGCACACTAAGCTGAAAGCTTTTTTAACGGAGTCACCTGGGAGCACAGGGAAGTTAAGTGATTTGCTCAGGGTCACACAGTATGCAAGTGGAAGCTGTGGAATTCAAACCCAGGTCTGGTCTGCTGGATGTCACCAGATTTTCAGCTCAGAGCCTTAAACCACTGTGCTATACTGCCTCCCATTTTCAGAGGGCATGAGGATACACAGCACTGGGATGATCTAGGTGGGTGTGGCTGAGGATCTTATTGATGAAGGTGGGGGAAGGGTGTGGACCAGCTGAAACACACGAGTGCTAGCTGCGAACTACAGCATACTTTATATACTGTGAAGCCTATGCTGGCAGATTCCTGTTTTTATATGTTAGTGCTACACCAACACACTGGGAAAGTTACCATGTTTTGGAACTTAGATGTGGAGTTTTCCTCACCAAGCATCTTCTAATGGAAAACAATGCAAACATGCATTGTGCAATCACAGTAACACAACAACATGTATTACTGAACACTCATGCAAACATAACACACCCTTCCCAGCTGGACACTTGTCACTGTTACCCTGCCAGTTAAGTAATTGCTTCCTGTATTTTCACATGGTACTTTGTCATTCTGTGTAGGCCACAGTGTTGAACCTTGGCCTCTCTTTCACCTATGTCAGTCAGACCACCCCACTATTTGTGTCACCATTGTGCCATACTCATAACACTGTTGTCCTATGTGCCTATTGCCATTCACAGTGGAAACAAGATGTAACCCGACAGCAATAATGTATGGGTACAACTTGCTTTCCTTAAGCTCAATAAGCCAGGAAAGTACTGCATGTCATGTTTACAGGCCCCTTTTTATATGAACTCTGGGCCTTGTGGAAATTTTAGATTGTGGTGCCACTATCATTTGGCAGCCACTTCCCTGCATAAAGTATGCTGTAATTTCTGGACCCCTATTAGTGCTGTGACTAAGAAATTATCCCCTACTCCCCCACCATGTGAAGTGCACTGAATGCTTACACTGTGTAAGCACAATGAACACACTGTCAAAGTGTCCTACTACATCTGCGACTGTATGACTTGACATATTATGTGATGGGAGCATGAGTCAGTATAGTATGAATCAGTGGAAAGAGGCACCCTAACATATCAGCCCATAATAAAGAACATCCAAATATTTCACTGAAGTGACTGTCATAACACTGTCTGGGAAAGGGGTACAAGTGTTGGAAAGAATACAGGATGCTGAATGAAAAATAAAAAAAAGTAGCGGCACAGCAGGACTACATTCACAGCAGTCATATGTATACTGCACTTAATCGGAGTATAGAAGTACAGCACACTTAGTGCATAGATATTTATTGAGGTACTGCAGGCTTAGAGATACAGCATGTAGACCTGTGCAGCAGTACAGCACTGTATGCCAGTACAACATGCTTGTGAATGCTATATACACTGATGTATAGCAGGCTTCTATATACAGCAGGCAGATACATATACATGAGGACAGCACAGTGTGGGGAACATCATACAGCATTAGGAATTATACAGTGGGGTAAATCCATTTGGGCTGGCAGTATAGCCTAGAGGTTAGAGTAACGAGCTGTGAACGAGCTTGGTACATCCAGCAAACCAGACCTGGGTTTGATTCTCATAATCTCCACTTGCATACTGTGTGACTCTGAGCAAATCACTTAACCACCCAGTGCTCCCAGGTCACTCCCGAAAACAAGCACTTGTGCCTAGTGGGCCTTACCCAGTTACCAAAGACTAAAATAAAAAAAAAAATACAAATCCAAAGTCAGAAACCCCACAATCTGATTGGCTGGCTGGCACATTTATGGCTGGCTGGTACATTTACAGCATTATAAATCCACCAGTATACCCACTGGGAAAGGTGCCAGCTGCCAGTCTGCCACATCAGAACGTACCCCCAAAATCACTCCGAGCACAAGAAAGTCAAGACATGCAAAAATTGCAAGAGACGCGGAGATACAGAACTCCACAGTGAACAGTACCGGTCATTCTCGTTCTAAACCCATCGATCATCGGGTTCTGTACATCCTTTCAAAAAAGGAACAGCAACACTGCCAACACCCATACCAAAACCAAAACAGTCTTTTTTTTTTTCTAGCTACTTTCCCTTCCTCCGAGTTCATCTTTTTCACCTTTCATTTTCTACTGTCGGCTCTGCTCTGTTCAGATTTTCCCCAAATCATCACGGCTCGCAAAGTCACTAAATGGTCCTGCATTGTAAATAAATCTAATGTCCCCAATTAAAAAAGAACTCCTCCAAATCACAATGATAAAAAACCAAATACTGCTTCAACAGAGAAGGCCCCCGGAAGCAGACTGCTAGGTACGGCAGCCACTAGTCCATTTGAACGTAGCCCATGTGCTGAACTACTGCTCCTCGCCACACACTACAACCCAAAATGTCACATCATTGGGGAGTAAAATAAACAGATCCTCAGCCTGTCAACAGTTCATGCATACTGATTTTGCCCACTGCAGCCCCTAACTAAAGTAAAACAAAGAAATAAAAATCTCCAGATCCAATGTAAGCTATCCTATTACAGGATAGAGCTGACTTGATGTTGCCTCTCAAGCTATTATATTCTACCTATCAGCAAGGAACTATTTTTTTCCTACACAACAATAAATAAATAAAAAAAAAATAAAATAAGAAAAAAACTATTTTTCTTTGTTTTTTTCCAAAAACTGAAATGGGGCATTGTATAACAGCAATATATCCCTCCAGGAAGTGGGTATATGGGTGGATTTGCCACTTCTGGTGTGGTTAAGTCACTCAGCTGTGCCTCATGATAGAATCACACCAGGCATGGTAAATCCACCCATATACCCACACCCTGTCATGGTATATTGCTTAATGAACACACATCTTAAAAAGAACAGCATGGATATACATACAGGACAACACAACAGTATAGCACACCATAATTACACTCCATCTCTCTCTCCATATATATATATATATATATATATATATATATATTGCAAAAAACTCCATTAATGCATCAGTTAGGGTTGATGGCACAGCGACAAATGTTTGGAAATTCGATGTGGGGTTACCACCCTACCACCCACCCACCCACCTACAGGAACCAACAGGAACTGGGTGTATGATGGGGTCACCAGACCCAACTTTCACCCCATTCCATATGTAAAGAAGCTGACACTCTACAGTGTAGGAGAATGGGGTGAGTGGTAGGTCTGATGACTCCATGGCATGTCCCAGTTCCAGTTGGTGCCTGTAGGGTGGGCTGGTAGGGGTGGTAACCCTAACATTAAATTTCCAAACTTTTTTTGCTATGACATCAACCCTAACCCATGCATTAACAGAGTTTTTTGCAATGAATTTCCCTTCTTTTTGAGAAAGTCTAAAGTAAGTGGTTAGTGATGCGTGTTTGTGGGAGCGTGGGCCCAATGAGTCCTGCGCTTCCTTCACGTTGGCCATTTTTTCTGTAATGGTATGTGTATGTGGGAGTGCAGGCCCTCCGGGCCCTGCACTCTCATTTACACTTAAATACGCAGCCATACAGCAGCCCAATAGTACAGTAAAGTAACCCTTGCAACACTTCTTTGGCAATATCTCAGTAACTATAGCAGCTATGAAAAAAATTCCACTGCATGTGTAATCTATGACTTCAGGATTTCCTCACAAGCTTAGTCCACCTGAAGGTGGACTAAGCTATGGGTAGCGAAAAATCCATATCTCGAATTGTTTTCAAGATACAGCTGGCAAAAGGTGCCGCGGTCTCCACAATATTATCCTATTTCTCAACTTTGGAATGTTGTAACTATGGGCCTGTTGAATGGTTTGCGACCAGACCACCAAAAGGCATATCTGTGGGACCAGGGCTTGCCCCCTGCAGATGTCAGCCCAAAAGCACAATCCACCTTGGCACAATGAAGTGACAAAACAAACAACACATGGGACAATGTTGTCAAGCATTGTTTTCGCTACAATAAAATTGCTTTTGCGACAAAAAAAATGTTTTCTTGATACCCTGTACCTTATAATGGAATGTTTTCATGTACAAAAGAATGTTGTCACGCACAAAAAAATGTTTTTGCTAAAGTTTTCGCAAACGTTTTCGCAATGCACATATAAATTTTCCCTTGGGCTACAATGGGACATGAAAAACTTGCATAACTTTTGAACGGATTAGTATTTTTTCACCAAATCTTCAAAAGGCACAAGTTAACCAAGGCCAAATATAGACATGCAAATTTGAATCAACTCAGACACATTTTTCAGTCCATTATGACTGACTGAAAAATGCACAAAAGTTGAGTAATTTTCACTTTTTGGATGCTCTATGGTTCTGCAATCGTACTTCTGACCAGAATGAAACTTTCCAGATTCAGAGGTCTATGGTTGGAGGCCATGCATACATAATGTCAGGCAAATCAGACAAACAGTTGCAAAGTTATGAAAGTGCAGACTTTGAGGTTTTACATAGAAGTGGCTGTGTAACCCTAACTAGTCTGACCCTACCTATATATACATATATATACACAACAACAGAGACAAATCCATGCATTGTGAAAACAGCAAGAAAGTTTATTATTGAACAAATGTAACATGACAACACAAGTTGTATAGCAGAAGGCAGCAGACAAAAATGAAAGCCACATTGACAGATAGCAAGGAAAGCCTGAAGGACAGAAAAAAAGGAGCTGACATAAAGTCCTATTCACCTTTAGGTCCCTTTCAAAATAATCAGGTATAAAGTGAACCAAACACACAACTGTGTTCCTGCTGTTCATGTCAGGTAGATTGTCCCTTTTGACAGCTCCCTTCCACTTAGCTACAAGCTCCATGCTTTCAGGGAACCAAAAAAAAATGAGACGCCATGGCACCCCTTTTCCTTAGATGCATTGTAGCATCCTACGACACAGCAGTTTACCATACTGCAAGGCACAGACATTTATACCTTCACTGTTTAAAATAATAAGTAATTATAGTGAGGCTAATTCCCTTTGGCTAGTGACTGCACAAACTACTATACTTTCTCGCGATTGTGCTGACTGACCGGGCTCATTGCTGACGTCACTGCACAATCACGCATGCGCAAGATGACAGTGATAAAGTCCACAATTTTGGGAGGTGAAAAATACAGTAAATTGCTTCTACTAAAACATTGTAGACACTTCGGAAATGACAGGATGCATGAAGGTACAGAACAAACTGAATATTGCACACAATCTGGGACACTAGCAATGTTCCTTTCCCCCTTTAAGGCATCTTCTGTTTTGAGTCTAAGAATTTCTTCTAACTGAGCTCACATGTTTTTGATTTCTTGTAGGTAAGCAGGTGACCCCCCCCCCGACCCATGCAGGTTCTCCTGCTCTTTTATTTTCTGTTCTACATTTTTCTGTTTAAAGTAAGCTGCTTTTTTCTTATGAGGGTCGAATGTGATAGCCTCTCCCTTATGACTGCTTTTAAACCATCCCTGAGAAACTTAACCTCAGAGACTGTTCCCCTTATTTTCTTTTAGGTAATTACTGTATAAATGGTTTCTTTTATTTTTAAATTGAAAGTTTTATCCTGAAGAAGCCCCACGTTTAATCTCCACACCGATTGTTTATCTAGTGGTCCTAAATCTATCATGAGGCTAATCTTTGCAAGGTCCATTAAATATATGGGGTGGATCTCTAGATCTTCCATTGTGTGATCCCATGATTTTTGGGTATAAAATTAGTCTATACAGGAAACTGAGTTCTGTGCATGAGAGTAGAAAGTGAAATTTTTCCTAGAGGGCTAGATGTCACTCCACTTCTCCTCCAACTCTGCTGCCTCCCTTAAGGATTTAACCTTGAACCAGTCCAGGGCCCTTGATGTGGTGCTGAAGACCTGTCTAAAAGGGGGTCCTCTGCTCAGTTCTAGTCCCCTCCAACAATTTTTTGGCCCTGGGGAAGACAGGCTATTTGCCCAAAAACTTGTCTAAAGAACTGTGGTCTCTGTGGTGTGGGACAGTACATGTTGACCACCCCAGCCTGCCCTCTTGGTCGATGAAGGTTCCCATCTTCTCAAACATCAGCCCCTTCCAAACCAAAATGGCTACCCAGGCTTTTTTAGCATTTGGACGTGAGGACAGAATCACATCTTCGACCCATGTTCTGCGTAGTTTCTCATGTTCTAATGGTGAGAGGTGTGTCTCTTGATTTAGACCTATGTCACAGTGTGCCTGGGCCAAGTCTCAGAGCACATTGTACCTCTTAACAATTGAATTAATCCCTTTTACATTTAGGGATATAACTTTAAGGGACCCCATTCTGAGCAAGATTTGTAGAAACAGGAATCTCCGGAACCCAAGGCATCGCATGAGTGGCCAAGAAGGGACCCTTCAAAATTAAACACAAATGGTGCAGCTCAATATGTTGTGGAATCCCTGCCAGTGCTGTGAGATGTTAGATTCATTGTTGCTCCCAGAAAACCCCAAGCCCTGACACCTCCCATTCACTTTCAACCCCACCTCTCCCCAAAACTCTTCCTCCCTTAAATTCCCTGAACATAAATATAACAGGAATCTGTACAAAGCAAAAACAGGTACAAACAACTGTCAAAAGAGAAAAAAACACTTATCTACAAGGATTAGTGAGTCTCAGAAGGAGTTTCCTTCTGTCCTGGAGCCTAGGTCTCTAATAGCGGGACCTCTCACCTCTACCTCCTATAGACCCAACAAGTGGGTGTCTGGGGGTAGTGTAATCTCCAAGTTAATTTGGGAAAAGGAAAATGGACACCTCCCATGAGTCTGGCAAATCTAGAGTGAAACCATCCTAGAAAAACAAGGTGGTCCTCTCCCACTCCAGACCTCCAGTGGTATACAGCTTGGTAAGATGCATATTGTATTACCTGGCATAAAGAAGTAATACAGTTCAAAGCATTTCAAAAAACAATGCTGGTCTGTCAATGTGAACTTGAGAGAAGGGTAAACTTAGATACCCCTGGAGGGGGGAACAGGTGTAGCACAGTATTCATTGTACATTGCCAACCCTTTTGACTTCTCTCCCCACCACCACCCCAGTGCTGCAAATACAACTCATGAAATTAAAGGGCAATTATCAGCATATAACCCCCATGTCCACATCAGGTCGGGTTTTTACTAGTATGCAGACATCAGAACAGAATTAAAGCAGTATTGCATCACTCATGTGTCTCTCCCTGGAGTCAGTACATGACCACAAAGGAAAAATTAAATGAGATAGCCACAGCAGGGAGCTAAAGTATTACTTCAGTGTTCCATATCCATATCCATATGTGATTCTTCAGTTGCTAAACTGACCTAGTACAGCCCACGTGGGTTTCAGTCCAAATGAGTGAGAATCCACAGTATGAGTGAGGCTGCCAAATGTCAGTTCTGGGACTTCTCTGTTATAAAGAAAAGGGTCCAGCAACCCATGCAGTTTAGTACTTGTGTAGTGCATGTGAGTTGTGCACTCACCATCCTTTGGGAGTGGGTATAAAGGTTAACAAACACCAAATGTCAACCCCAAGGCTGAAAGAAATGGACTGGACCCCAAGGGAGAGGGTATATGTTGTGGGGTTACACTTCACTTGGGCCAATGTGAATTCTCCCACGAGGAGCACTGGATCAGTCTGGTACTATAATAAAGTCCCTCCAACAAATGACCTTTCTGACTGGTAATCAGAGGCTTAAAGAAAGTCTGCATGCAAGACCCCATTTCACCTTGTTAAAACTCAGGTGGAGCTATGGTACTGACGACTGCATTACTGAGTTTTGTGCACTCTATATAATAGATAATTATAATAGAGGCAAGTGGGGCAGGGACTTCTCAGATAGACTTTTAAGGCAGGCCAGCGTATGTGCACAACCTTGTTCAAAAGGCAATAAACAGAATTATGAGAGTAGAACAGATCTTACCCTCATAAGGCATAGTTCAGGTTGGAGTGTTATTTTTAAGCACCTTACAGAGGTGCAATAAGTCCTTGTAGAGCTGCTCATCTAGATCAGAGCTTCTTTTCCTGGCTGCAGCTGTGGATTTCCCTCCTGGCTCCCATTTGAGCTGAAGCAGGGCCTGTTCTTCTGCATCGGGCTGAGAATCTGGGAGGGCGATGCTGAGCTTCTGGAGCAGTTTAGCGGCATGCAGCAGAGAGTTATATAACATTTGGCCATTCTCTAAGAAGACCAGCAGCTTTGTTGGGTAAGGTAGTTAAGCTTTAACAATTTTTCTTTTTGTTGATTTTTCACAGCTAATACTTGCTTCTGTTTTTGCATAGTAGCCGTTGGGTAATCTTGATCCACGTATACTCGTTTTCCATCCAGATTGAGGTCTTGCTTCCCCCAAGCTTTTTGAAATACCATTTCTTTTATGGAGAGTCAATTGAATTTGACAAGAATGGATCTCTGAGGAGCTCCGATTTTTGACTTTGAGCCTAGGGCCATATGGACACTCTCCAGCTCAAGTAGTTCAGTGTCTGGGATATCAAGCTTCTTTCAGAGCCATGTTCTGATAAATTCTGACAGATCATCTCTCTCACTGCCTTCAGGAAATACAAAGATTCAGATGTTTTTCCTCCTTCCCCTTGATTCAGCATCCAACACTTTCATGGTGAGTTCTCTTTTTCTCTTTGCCAAATACAAGACGGTCTGGCCCAATCTCATGGTGTCCTCCTGCACCTCATTCAGGCCTGTCTCAATCTCCGATGTTCTATGTTCCAATGATTTCAGCTCATGTTTAATGTATTTCACATTGGAGTCTATCCAGTGCATCATTTTCATTATATGTGAGGTTGCCCTACTATCAATGGAACTGCTGCGGGAAATTGTACCAGCATCCTCCCCCACTGACCCCACTGCAGACTCAGAGGCCCATGATGGCAATGTACTGCGGCTTCATTTTGTCTGTGATCCCAGGTGATTAAAGTCTTTAATGCCACCTCTACCCTCCATTTTAGTTGCTTACCTCATCATGGAATACTGCACAGCCATCAGAGTTTAGAAACAAAATGCCTTTCGATGCCAGATGTAGTTGATTTGAGTACCGCAAACTAGGAGCTGTAAATTAAGCCTTCATTGCAGTCAGTGACATAAATTGATGTCCTCTGCCTTTTTTCTTACAAATACATATATTTTTAAAAAAACACTACCTTGCAGGTCACCTCGCTGACACAACCTGCCCATATAATAGAGGCTTTCAGGAGACAATCACCTATATAATCACCCAATATCCATTTTATAACTCTTTCAAGGAGAGAATTCTCAAATAATTTTTGGTCAGATATGCAAACTCACAATATGACCCAGTTTTTATCTGGCTTCACCCCATGACTAAAGAGGAGGCCAAAATTATATCTTAGTTCCTTTCTAATGTGATTGAACTCAAAAGGAAAAGTCATCAGACTTTAGAAAGTTTAACACTGAAAAACACAACAATGTGAAGGCCATTTAAATTTCTAGACCTACTCTCTCTTGAAAAATGCTACTAGTATTTGTCCTTTTATATTGATACTGCACATTTGTGTCTCAAAATGTTTTAGTCTAGTTGTGACTCTTATTTTAAATTTTGTATAACTAGAAATGTTCAATTTTCTAATGTTAATAAGATTAATAAAACCTGATTTGATTTTGACCTTCTAAACAATAAATTATTTTTCCAAACATTTTCATAAGATAAGTGGATTACCACATTTGTAAACCATTTCAGAAACAAGTCAATCAGCAAGCAAGCAAGTACATCTTTATTTATATAGTGCCTTTCAAAATCAAAGCGCTTTACATAGTATAAACCACACATATACAATACAGTCAGCAATATAAGTTGTTTAAAAACAGTCAGTCTGGGAAAGCCAGTGAAAATAAATAAGTTTTTAACATAGATTTAAAACTGCTGACAGGCATTCTCTTAACTGACGAGGTAGAGGATTCCACAGGGTCGGTGCTGCAAATGAAAATGCTAGAGCTCCAGAAGTTTTCAGATGAACCCTGGGAATCTCTAGAAATCCCTCATAGGTGGATCAGAGAGGAAGACTGGGAGAGTAGGGAGTCAGGAGATCTTTCAGGTAGTCGGGTCCCTGTTCTTGTAGGGCTTTAAAGGTAAACAAGCCTACCTTGTTGGTGATCCGCCACTGAACTAGCAGCCAGTGCAGTTCATGCAGCACAAGCATAATATGGCTGGTCCTAGAAGTACCAGTCAACAGCCTGGCTACAGTGTTCTGCACTAGCTGCAAGTGGCATATATCAACCCCAAACAGCCCTAGGTAGAGGACATTGCAGTAGTCAAGATGGGTAGTAATGAAGGCATGGACCAGTGTTGGAAGGTCACCCAGTGGAACCAAGTGTTTCACCCGGGTGATATTCCTCAGATGGTAAAATGAGGATTTAACCACAGCTGACACCTAAGATTTCAGGGTCAAGTCATCGTCAAAATTAACACCCAGGTTATGCACCAAATCTGAAGTAGTGAGCTGGACACCATCAAGCCATAGACCTGATGTGTGCCCAGGGCCCAAACCCACCCCCTGGTGACCCAGGTCCACAACCAACACCTCAGTCTTATCTGGAGTCAGTCTCAGCCAACTTGAGCTCATCTAGTCTTTGATCTTGGAGAGGCAACTATTTGGCACAGAGATCGCATCAACTTATCCGGGCACAAAGGACATATACAGCTGAATATCATCTACATAGCAGTGAAAACTCAAGCTGTATCACCTGATGATAGCTCCCAATGGCAGCATATACACTGTGAACAACATGGGTGCCAATATGGATCCCTGTGGCACCCTGCAAGACAGGAGAAGGGCGTTAGAGGAATAAATTCCAGTGACCACCCTCTGAGACCTGCCTACAAGAAATGATCAAAACCATTCGAGGACTGTACCCGACAGTCCACAAAGGAACCGCAGGGTCTCCAACAGCACCCAATGGTCCACAGTGTCAAAGGCTGCTGAAAGATCAAGAAGGACCAAGATGGTATGAGCCTTTTGATCTCTCGCCATTAGGAGGTCATTTAATACCCGAATAAGTGCAGTCTCCATGCTATGCCTCTTCCTGAAACCAGACTGAAGAGCTTCATAGACATTGTGAGTTACAAGGTGATCATCCAGTTGCAGCACAACCACCTTCTCAATAACCTTCCCCAGAAAGGGCAGGTTAGAGGCAGGTCAGTAGTTAGCTGGATCATCAGGATCCAAAAAGTGTTTTTTAAGGAGTGGTAGAATGACCGCCTCTTTTAGGGGGTCTGGAAAAAAAACCCTCTCCAAGGATCTCCATACAATTTTAGCTAGGATCAGGCAGATAACATCTACACACCCCACTGAAAGGGGGGGTAGGGCCCAGATCCAAACTACAACAGGTAGGTCTCAAAGTCCGGACAATCTTCACAATGTCCATGAATTCCTGTCAGCTGAAATCTGTCCAGACAGACCAGGTGCTCACTAACTTCCATAGACCTCTGCAACCCCTCATGGAGAGAGCTGGGCCTATTCCAGACCTGATGCTGGCAACCTTATCTGAGAAGAATCGAGCTAGCTCATCACAATTAATTTGTGAAAAAGTTCTTCCAGTCCGAAGACAGATTGGATTGCACAATCTGTTGACAGTTCGGAAAAGTTTGTCCGTTGATTCTGCACAACAGAAATCTCCCTGGGCAGGATTTCTGATTGATAGCCCTTATAGTGTTCCATCAATCTAAGCCTGTCAGCATCCAGGCCAGCCTTCTGCCATGCTCTCTCCAGCTTTCGACCATCTCGCCTCATTTCCTTTAAGGACCCATCATACCAAGGGGACCTTGGGCGAAGAGTGAGTGGTCAAACACGAACAGGAGTAATCAAGTCCAGGACATCTCCCACTGCCTTATTATAGGCTAGTATGAGGTCATAGATACATAGATACATAGATACATAGACAGTGTCGGCAGATAAGGGCCTATGGCCCACCTAGTCTGCCCATTTGAGCTTGTAAGTTCAGTTTGTTTTCCTAGAAGTCTATTTCCCCTTACCCCTGACCTCTAGAATTCCTTTATGTCTATCCCATGCATTCTTAAATCCAGTGATTGTTTCAGCCCCACCACTTCCTCTGGCAGGGTGTTCCACTTGTCCACCACCGTTCTGTGAAGAAATTCTTTCTCATGTTTCCTCTGAATCGTCCTCCCTCCAACTTCATCCCATGCCCTCTAGTCCTGAAACATCTTTTTCGCTAAAAATAGTGTTTTCCTGCACCCTGTTCCTCCCTGTAAGATACTTGTATGTCTCTATCATATCCCTCTCTCCTCCTCTCCTCCAGGGAGTACATGTTCAGTTCCTTCAACCTGTCTTCATAGGATTTGTGATGCAACCCATGCACCATCTTTGTTGCCCTCCTCTGAACCTTCTCTACCCTGTCTATGTCCTTACATTAGGTATGGTCTCCAGAACTGCTACACTGTACTCCAGGTGGGGCCTCACTAGTGTCTTGTATAGCGGAATTATGACCTCCTTTTCCTGCTGGTGATGCCCCTGCCTATACATCCCAGCATCCTATTTGCTTTACCTGATGCCTTGTCACACTGTTTCCCTACCTTGAGGTCATCAGAGATGACAACCCCAAGATCCCTTTCCTGCTTGGTGCATGCTATCCTCACCCCCAACTGATATATTGTGCCAGGGTTTTGTGCCCATATGCATTATCTTGCACTTCTTTGCATTGAATTTCAACTGCCAAACCCTTGACCATTCTTCAAGTTTCTGCAGGTCCCTTCTCATTCTGTCTACACCCTCTGGTGTGTCTACTCTGTTACAGAGCTTTGTGTCATCAGCGAACAGTGAAATTCTGCCTTCTATATCCTGTGCAATGTCACTGATGAAGATGTTGAATAGGACGGTCCCAGCACTGATCCCTGTGGTACCCCACTGGTCACTCTTCCCTCTGTGGAGTGACAGCCATTTACCACCACCCTCTGTGTCCTGCCACCCAGCCAGTTACCTACCCACCACACTACTGTCCTGCCCACACCCATATTCCCCAGTTTGTGTAATAGTCTTCTATGTGGCACAGTGTCAAAGGCCTTGCTGAAGTCCAGATAGGCCATGTCCACTGCCCTCCCCTGATCCACCTCCCTAGTCACCCAGTCAAAAAATTCAATGAGGTTGGTCTGACATGACCTCCCCCTGGTGAAACCATGCTGCCTTGGGTCCTGTAGTCCATTGACAACCAGATGTTCCACCTGGACTTGTGCTTTCATGGAGTAATCCTGATAGGTCCAGAACTGCCGACAGACAATCTGGGGTAACTTCCCTTAAAGGGCAGTACCAGAACATCTCCGAAGGGGTAGGTCCATTTGCAGGGGCCCCAAAACTGAACCCCATGGTGTGATGGTCAGACCAACTGACTGGTTCCACCCTCAAATCAGAGATCTCCATCCCCCAGAGGAACAGCAGATCCAATGAGTGACCTCTTATAAGGGTAGAGGGGGTAACCACCTGTGTAAGGCCCAGCATTGTCATCAGCTGGAGGAGATTTTGACCAAACTACGAGAGTTCATTGTTGACCCAGGCATTGAAGTCCCCCAGAATTATCCATCTGGGAGACTCCAATACCATGTCGATGATGAAGTCCACAATCTCCTGCAGGAATAAACCCCCATCATCTGGTGGATGGTAAATGAGGAATATCCTGCAACCAACACCCTCACCCACGATACACTTAAAGGATCTGGTGGTCCCCACTGGAACATCCACAAAGCCCAGTTTGGTCTTAAAAAAGATGGCTACACCCCCACCACTGTGATCCAACCTCAGACGGTGAATCATCGAGAACCCAGCTGGAACTGCAGAGGCCAATAATGGGCCTGCATTTTCATCCAGCCAGGTCTTGGTGAAACATGCCAGATCCACCGTTTCAACAAGATCAGCTGTAATAGCTGTCTTATTTTTGATGGACCTGGCATTACAAAACACCGCCCGGGTTGGATGAGATGCTGAGGAAGACCTCAGCTCCTGTCCAGCATCAGTTGATGAGCCCTTGAGTATGGAAAAAAGACAGGGATCACCCCTGTCCTGGCACCATTTCGCCTCAGGATGTTGCCTGGTCCCTACCACCCCAATTCATAGGATACATAGGATATACAGTATACTGAGCTGATGAACTTACGTCCTAAAAGCTTGGTAGATAGATCCCTAGAACCTGATTTGGTTTTTATGAGTATCCCCTCTAGTCTTAAATACTAAAGTTGTCGGACTTGCCAAAACCTCCAGTGGAAGCCTGTTCCAATTATAGACCACTCGCTGGTTTAACCACCAGTGCTTCATACTAATTTTTTGTTTAGTGCAGTTAGCTGCAGTGGGTGGGACCTAGTATTGTGTATGCTGGTATTCATATCCAGTCCAGTTATGTCCCAAAGATCTTCATTATTCCACGCCCTATGTACTAAGCACATATCCCCCCTCTTCCTTCTCAACTCTAAGGAGTACAAGTTTAATTCTGATAGGCAGGTTTCATATTCCTTGCCAGCCATACCCTGTATTGCCCTTGTAGCTCATTTTTGTACTCTTTCCAGGAGTGCTAGGTCCCCTTTTTTGTATTGTGCCCATACCTGGGCACCGTACTCCATTATTGGCCTAACTAAGGATGTATATAGTGGCAATATAACTTCCTTACCTCTTGTTGTTATGTGCCTTAGTATGCAGTTAAGAATTCTATTTCCTTTCTGGGCTATCTTCTGACAGTGGGATGAGAAGGATATATCACTAGACGCTATGATTCCAAGATCTCTTTCCTCCTTAATTGTTTTCAAGGATACATTTTCTAGGTTATAAGATTTTCTAGGGTTTCTTTCTCCCAGATGCATGATGTAACATTTTTCTTGGTTTAATGTCAGTTTGGTTTCTTTTGTCCATTTAACTACATTGTCAATGTTTTTTCGCAAATTTGAGACACTTAGACAGCTGTTCATTTCTGCTCCTATCCTGCAGTAATTTGCAAATTTTTGCAGCCTTACTCTGTTATGGTCAATTTGCAGAGAAGACACATCTAGATTAAAAAGACAGGGACCCAACACCAATCCCTGGGGAACCCACTTGCCACCTCTGACCATTCAGAAAATTCCCTTCTAATACACACTCACTGTTTCCTGTTATCCAACCATTTCTATACTCAGTTTATTATAGATGGATGGATTCCTAATTTGTCCATTTCTTGTATTAGTTCAGGATGGCGGAGCCTGTCACAATCCCTTGGAAAAATCCAAAAACTGGACATCCACTGGGGTTCCTAGACCCAGACTTTCTAACACCCTGCTATAAAATGGCAACATATTTGTCTGGCATGATCTTCTCATAACAAACCCATGCTGAGAGTGGCCTGTTGGATTATTTTTATGTAGGTGTTGTATAATCTCATCCTTTAGTATTCCTTCCAGAATTTTTGATGGAATAGCAGTAAGGCTTATGGGTCGGTAATTTGTATGGTCTGATTTATTCCCCTTTTTGAAAATTGGAATAACTGTTGCCATTTTCCAACATTCGACTACTTCCCCTGTATCCAATGACATCTGGAATATGTGGGTTAGAGGTGGAGCTAGTATACTTGCCATTTCTTTAAGGATTCTTGGGTGTAATCCATCTGGCCCTGGAGATTTATTTGGGTTTAATTTGTTTAACTTTGCTTCAACATCGGAAACTTTTAGTATTATCCTATCTGATGTGTGTCCTGGAGTGACTGTTGTCTGGTTATTTTTATTTCTGTTATATACTGACAAGAAGTAAGAGTTTGTTAGGTCTGCCATTTCTTTATTGTTTGAGGTCAAAACCCCATCTGCATTTTTGAGTGGGCCTATACTGTTTGAGTTGCCTTTTATGTTGTTAATACAGGAGTAGAAAGCTTTGTGGTTCCCATGTACTTTTTTGGTTGCGTTCTTTTCATATTCAGCTTTGGCCCTTTTGATTTGTTTTCTATATAGTTATTTTTTATACTTGGTTTATTAAAACATTCTTCTTCACAGTACATAAAGTAATTGCATTAAAACATGTTGACATAGCTTATAAGTGTTATCACCAACATTAAAATAATGTGAAATACAGTTAATTAAAGCATTGCTGTTTCCACATTATCTCTTACTACAAGAATTAAGAACAGTAACAGGTAATTAATTAACAATAGTAACATATAGGGGATATAGTAAGCTTAACCAGATACTTATGAAATCCATTGCAATGGGAGAAGTGGGGGAGGTTATAACTTCTCTAAAGTTTATTGTACCACATCCTTATACAAATCCCAATGGGTCCATCTATTCATATATAAATCTTTGCTGTGGTTAGCAGTGAAAGTAATTCTTTCCATTGTTTGGATTTCATTGACTATCCTAAGCCAGTCTGGCAGGCTCAGCGGTGACTGCTGGAGCCACTTTTTTGTAATAGCCTTCAAGGCAGCAATACATAGGATGGCCAATAAATATTGTCCTTCCTTACCCTTAATCTCTAAAGGAAAGAGCCCAAGTAATATATTTTCTGGGCTTGCCATGATGTCTGGCCCAAATAGTCCCCTCAGGTGGTGCATCATTTTATCCCAATAAACTTGAAGTTCAGGGCAGAACCAGAGGATGAGAGCCATGTCAGCTTCTAAGCAGCCACATCCTCTCCAACATTGAGCATAGGCCAAGATGCCCATTCTGACCTGTCTACCTGGGGTTAGAAAGTACCTGACTCTGAAATTCCAGGCATACTCTTGCCAGTTCAGGGATGACGTAGTACGCCAGCTATTCCTAAATATCAGACTCAATTTTACCTTATTTAGCTCTGTTCCCAACTCAGTTTTTTTATACAGTTAGACAATTCAGTGTACTGGATTCTAATTTTGTCAGTTTTGTTTGTTTTCCATTTCTTAAATAATCTATGCTTTCTATTAATTAGCTTTTTAATAGACGGTGTCCACCACTGTTTCTTATTATTCTTAGTTGAGTATTTATGTGTAGAAGGAATATTGTGTGTTATTTCCTTTTGGATTTTTTTATAGAAAATATCCCATGCTTCATTTAGTGATTTATTGCTGAAATCCTTTTCTCACTGCCAAGCTCCAAGATGTGTCCTGATATTAGCAAAGTTTGCTTTGTTAAAGTTAGGGATGACTGTAGTCCCTGTATGTATGTATAATGGTTCAGCTAGTTTAAATTTGATTTTCAAGTGGTCACTTGTTCCCAATGGTGCAGTTGTCATGCATTCATTTATAGTATCCCCCATATTCATTAGGGCAAGGTCCAGTGTGTGTTTTGTCCCCTAGTTGGATAATCTATCCTCTGCTTGACACCTATCTGGTCACATGCATTTAGGAAATCCTCTAAATGTTCTCCAGATGATGCTCTCCAGTTTATGCCTGGTAGATTCAAGTCTCCTAAAATTAATATTCTTTCTTCGAGGTTTAATAATAGGGGTTTGTTTATTAGAATCCTGTTAGTTTGTTGGGTTGACGCTGGGGGTTTATAAATAATACCCATTATTATGTTTGGTTTATTTAAGGGTGTTATTTTTATCCAGAGCTGGTCTGGTGTATCCGTATCCATATATATCTCCTCAGATTTAATATTGTTGGATATACATAGAGCCACCCCATCCCCCTTTCTGTACTACCTTGATTTTTTGTAAAGGATGTACCCAGCTATGTCCTGATCCCAGTCATCATTTGCATCCCACAATGTCTCTGTAACAGCTCCTATATGTATATTTTTTGTAGACAGAATGTTCTTGAATTCATCTATTTTGTTGTTTAAACTTCTGGCATTTAGAAGCATGCAATTCCAGCTCTCAAGTTTTTTGTGTTCCTAAATGTTATTCCTGTGTTTGTTATTTGGTCCTGCATGCCTCCCAGGCCCCCTGTTATTTAGTTTAAATATAACCTGGTTTCTTCCTTAAACCTCTTGGCTAGGTATCTTGTGCTGCCCTTTCCAAGTGAAGTCCATCCTGTTTAATCAGTTGGGGGTCCCTAAATGCCTCTGAATTATCCAGGAACTGAGCCCCTTACTTTCTACATAGATCTCTAAGCCATCGGTTTATCATATTTATTCTATGATTTTTAGCTGAGTGGTGACCATACACTGGTAAGATACTTGATACTATAGACTTTCCCACCTTTTGTTTTATGGCAGCTAGAGTTTCCTGAAAATCTGCAAATATATTCTGCAGTTTCATATGCTGTATGTGATCTGTCTCTACAGGTAATAGTACCATGGAGTTTGTAGTGTTCTCCATTAGTCCACCCCTTTTCTTTATTCCCCCACCAGGCCCAGTTCTCCCCTTCTTCCTGTGCCTCTTGGCACTCCCAAGGGATTGACAATGCTTGTAGGTCTCCATAGACAGGTAAAGGCAGTTAAAAGGGTACAGTTCCCTGAGCCCAGTAGGGGAATACTTCCTGACCCTCATTTGGTCTCCCCAGCACATTCTTAAAATAATAACAACACACCCAAATTAACTTATTCACACCAAATCAAATAAACTATAAGTACAGATAATAAATGTAATTAACAAACCAAAAAATAAATAAATAAAATAAAATCTACTATCCAGAAATTGCACAAAGCTTCATGGATGCAAGCCAGAGAAAGAAGAAGCAAATCAGTCACTGTATAAACTGCAAATAATGTAAACCAACACCCAGAAAGCTCCCACCTGTCCAGGTAATCAGACAACGTCCTCAGTCCCAATAACACCTCTCACATAGTAATACCATAAAAACAGTACATTTGTTATATTATAAGAATACAGGGTACTTTCACCACCCCTCCAAAATAGGCAGTATTAGAAGCCGCTGGGTGATGAATTTCAAAGACACAGGTCACATATGTGGTAGCCCATCATGAAGGAAAAGGGTGATCATTGATTTTAATTCCACAAGCAAGGTTCAAAAACAATCTTTAGTAGTCCCACCAAAGATCCCTCCACAAGCTCGATAAATCCAATATCCAGCAGGTTTCCAACCACAGAAAGAGTCAAAGACTAGGCCCAAAGATGATAGTAGGGAAATCAGAAGGCTCTTGACATACCACCATGAGAGCCACTTCTCCCCACAGAATCTGCAACTACTGGCTACAGATGACCAAAAGATCAGCTGCCAGACTGACCCCCAGATGCCTTCGAATCGCACCATACTCCCACATCGATTTAATTGGTGGCCAGGTGCAGGCCAGGAAAACAGCAGCCTCCTGAATGATGGCCATGGGCCCACCCCCAACGTCTATCCCAATCAAGTCCTCAGTCAGATATCAATTCATGCAGAGGTCCAAAAGTTCAAAAAATCACCAGAACAGAAGCTCCTTATTTCATCAACGGCTCCTCACCCTTTGTCCAAGAACTCAGAGAATTCCTCAGCAACAATTACTTGAAGAGTGAAATGGCTGCTTCAGATGGCTCCTCCAGACAGCTCCTCAAGCTGGTAAACCACCTGTCAGTCCAAAACTCACTCCACTTCCAGTGTCCAGCTCCTCACAAATGGCAGCAACACAGCAAACTGATGCCTCAACTTGCAACAGAGGACCAAACGACCACTTGCAGTAAAAGAGCAAAGGATCAAATCACCACAACCATGAAGATATTGCAACTTGCTTCAATCGGTAGGTAGCAAATATAAAAAAATAAAAGTTAAAAATAATTCAAAATGATAAAACAATAAAAATTATAAAATGGCTTATACTCAAACAACTAGTGCAGACTGTCAGATGACTGGCCCAGCATGGCCACCATCTTGGTAGAGTGAGAGCCCTGCTACTCACAGCACTATACACAGCAATCATATAATATAATCAATTCTGTAATCTCTTACATTTGTAAAAATGCCTGTTTTATCTTTTTTTTGCCTTTTATTTTCTTTTTTGGGGTTAAGAAAACTCCATTTCTCATATAATGCTCCCCGCAAATAAGGGACATGGGAACAAGTGAGAGTCCATTATCATATACCCATGTATTGTGGAGAGTGTCTGGATGGTCCTTTGAATATTTACCTACTCAGCTATATTCTAAGGACAATAGAAGGGATAATTCTAAAAAATATCATATAGTACATAGTCCAGGAGCCAGAAGAGTAACAGAAGATCTATTCTATGACTACAATTTTAAAATATTTTTACCCAAGTGCATAAAAAATGGATTTCCAACATCTACAAACATCTGTAGCTTGCCTTCTGAGATACAAAACATCATTCTAATTTAACACAATTTAATACTAAATTGATTCAGTGCTCATAATTCAGGATTCCATTATTTTTCCAGCTAAGTAAAATAAGCTTCATATCATTAACTAACATAAGATCAAACAATTTTACCGTGATTATTGTAATACTCTCAAGATTTGTATAACTAATTCCTAATAATTTAATTCCCAGATCAAAAGGAAATGTACAATGCAATATTTTAACTAATACTCCTATCTTATTCCAAAACATTTGTCATTTTATACATCTTGCAAACACATTAATTATTGTTCCCTTATCCTGCTTACATCTAGTATAGATATCTGAAATCAATGGGGTACACTTGTTTAAGTTTTGAAGGTGGAAGATGTACTATTGGAGTAACATTAAACCCTATCTGGGAAAGTCTAAGGTTTTTGGATACCTGCATCTTTATCTATAATATTTGCTTCCAACTTTCCTCCTCCACATTAATCCCCTAGAGCTGGGTGAAATTAACAGATTCCAAATTCGTGTACTTTTCATGAAATTCCACAAAATGCTGCAAAATATCTTGAAGTTTTCAAAATTATTTAATTGGCTATAACTCAGTCCATGTTAAAGCTAGAAGTCTGAAGGTAGAAATGCTTATTGTCATTTATCAGCACAAAAAGCATATCAAATTTCATATCATTCAGCTGAAGGTGGAGAAGTTATAGGGACGCAAAGTCTGGCAATTTAATATTCTTGTGAACATTTCTGAAAATATTTCTGTGTTTACAACATAGCTACCTTTGTAGATAGATAATTAAAAACTTGTATGCATACTTTCTTGGAAGAAGAATCATAGAAACTGCTAAATAGAGAAGTACTGGTTATGTAAACTCTAAGTTTTTGCCATGGCATGCCTCCCAACACAACTTCCCTGGCTCACCTCCAAACCTGTCTTTTTTTTTTAAATTCAAGTTTATTGAAACATTTGGGTACAGAAATCATAGACATAGTAAAATTCCTTATTGTA
This sequence comes from Neoceratodus forsteri, assembly GCA_016271365.2. NCBI lineage: Eukaryota > Metazoa > Chordata > Ceratodontiformes > Ceratodontidae > Neoceratodus > Neoceratodus forsteri. The sequence continues at coordinate 1,374,532,231 of CM057456.1, forward strand.
TTCACATATTATTCATCTAATAACTGGCTGGGAAAGGGATCAGAGCAGTGCAGGATGAGTTTGTGGAGTTGGGGAAGGGCCTTAGACAAGTAGCACACATGGTAACCTTCTCGGAGGTGCTGCCTGTCTATGGTATGGGTGAGGCTAGGGTGCCATGCACTGTGGGATTCAATCAGTGGTTGAAAAACTGGTTCAGAGCTCAGGATTTTGGCTTCATTGGGGACCGGGGGTCCACTTGGAGGAATGCAGGCCTATACTGGAGCGATGGTCTGCATCTGACCAGGAGGGGAACCAGGATCCTAGGTGATAGGTTTAAATGCTTCACTGGCAAGCATTTAAACTAGCTAAGAGAGGAGGGAGTCACTGAAAAGGAGAAGGGAAATCCCAGCCCCTCCAAAAAATCAAGGTAGTTAGTGAGGTAAACACCAAGATAGAGAAGTTGATAGGGAGAAGGATAGAGGTAAATGGAGAAAAAGATAAAGGCAGTAAGGACAGGGATGGGGCAAAAAGGGGTAAGGCCATCAAAAAATGGAGGTTAATGAGTACCAATGCCCATAGTCTAGGTAACAAGCTCCCTGAACTGGGGGCCTTGATGGAAGAGGGATGCCTGGATATCATGGCAGTCACAGAAACATGGTACACAGAGAACCATGACTGGGATGTACTAGGGTACACAAGCTACAGGAGGGACAGGGAGAGTAGAAAAAGCAACAGAACTAAAGGGTAAACAGGGAGGAGAGGAGCCAATATGGGTCACCCTGGAGACTGGAAATGGCACCACAATCCACACAGAGTTGTATACAGACCCCCATCTCAGGGGGAGGAAATGGACAAGGAAATCATAGAAGGCATCCTTAGGATTTTTATTTATTTTATTTAATTTTTGTTGACCGGGTAAGTGCACTAGACAAATCCTGCCTATTTTCAGGCATGACCCGAGGGAGGGGATACAGATGAATGCCAACTGACCTTGAACCAGATTAAGCTGTTGGTGGTATTTTTAGTGAATGAGGGAAATTTGGCCAGGACACTGGGGAAATTTCCCTACTCTTGCTTCCTGTGAGCAAGGGGGACCCTTTTGTCTGCGGGACCAAGATGGCAGCTCCCATGGATCCTGGTGTGGAAGTGTTGCAGACAGGAGAGCAGGCCTCCTCTCCTGGTCTGAATTCAACAGGGGCTGAAGATGAAAATTTGGGTGAAAGAATGGCCACTCTGTGCAGGATATCAAAGGACGAAGATGTCTGTGTGGTGGGGGAACTTGTCTCTGCCCCTACTAGTTGTAACAAAGAGGTTTTTGCTTCTACTGTCTTGGAAATGGAATCAGATATGGAGTTTCATGATGCACCTGTGGATTTTGCAGAATTAAATCAACTCACTGAGGAGCAGTCTGGAACGGGTTTACAAGTTGCGGGAGAACAGGCTACCAACAAAATGGTGTACAGGCTCAGTACAAGCCCAGCAGGAGAAATCCAACCAGCAAGCTTGCCTTTGCCTTCGGTAAAAATTGCGACTGTTTCAGACAGTCTGTCAGCAGTATTAAAGTCCACGGAGCGTGGTGAGTTATCTCCCCTTCATATTTCTGATACTTATTTACAACAGGATATAAGCAATATGTTTCAGGATAGCCACCGATTGCAAAATGAATGTTCCCGGAGTTTGGGTAATTTACCTTTGTGGCAGCAAGCCACTGCAGTGCTTCAAGTAGAAGAATGTAAAGAACCTCGCTGCTTAAGGAGTCTTGTGGTGAAAAATGAGCTGGCTGACAAATGTCAGCAGGGAGAGTTGCTAGCTGACAGCAGTAACGCCGAAATCGTTATTCCTACAGCTGAGGTAAATGCCTCTGCAGGCCCTAAAGGGTGTGGTCAAATTCCTTTGTGCATTCCAGCAGACCCAGGTGCAGCCAATGTTAAAGACACTACTGCACAGGCTGGCAGTAAAATTGTACTGGGTTATGAGTGCCTACAGCCTGTTACCCCAGGTTTGGGGTCTAAAACAAAAGTAAAGGTGTTGCCTACAGCTTTGCAAACAAACTTTTCACAGAGACCACTTCAGTCTATATTTGCTTAGAGTGGGATTCCTCCTCTGGATAAAGTAACAGGTTTTCTACTAAAAAACGATCCTGTTGTCAAAAAACTACAAACCCAGATGCCAGTAACTTATCAAACAAATGCAGGAACACAAAAGGGGGTTACTGAATTCTCTTTTCCCTACAAAAAAGAAAGGCCACAGAAAGTTATAAACTCTGTGATTGCAGAGACTGTTTCAACAACACAGGAAGCCTGGTCCCCAGATAAACCTCTCTTAGGGGCAGGTTGGAAACAGGCTTCATCAGGCACCAGGAAGCCTGACTCGTCCTGGGATTCAGACTTCTCTCTAACATAACATTCACCAGAATGGAAACCTGATTTGGCACAAACAGTGCAGTCTACTAATTTGAGTGAAAAAAAAAGGGATCATGGAGCCGGTACAGGATTCTTTCACCATGGTGGTCCCTGAGGCACAGGCATTACCACCTACCTCCCCTAAACCAGCTATAATCTCTCCTCTGCTGGATGATATCCCTTTAGCAAAGATTCTACTTTATCTAACCCCCACAGAAGCCATTGGTGTCTGATCTCTTTAATACTGTAAAGAGGGAAGCAGCACCACATCGAATGCGGTCCGAATACGCTATAAAGGGATTAGAAAACAGGCCAGACAAATATTACGTGGGGAAAACTCTGCTAAAAGAATCACTTCATTTTACCCCTCAGGAGGTCTTTGCCTTAATCAACATTTCAGGGGAGGATAACTATGATATTAGTTTTCGGACTTCACATGCTTTGGATTTCTTTTGGAACCGTTATGGGCAGGTGAAATTTTCTCCCACATGGACCCCCTTTTGGTTATTCCTTTAACCAAGCCATTAATAAAATATGTCACAGTGATGTTTAGGAATGAGGGGGTCCATGTGGAAGATAATTACTCTTGTTATCCCAGAATGTGAGGTGTTGAGTGCCCCTGAACCCATTTTGGATTCAGAACAGTTTTGGACTGGGGGCTGGAAATATAAAATCAAATTGAGGCAATCTGACTCAGGGGTAGAGCATGTACCTAATTCATTTTTGTTAGGCAGGGATGGAGGGGGGGTCTGTTTTTATAGCGGCCAGCCAAGAGCATGCTATAAGTGTGGATCTCGGACACACCTTTCTAGTGTATGTGACCAGCCTCGTTGTGACAATTGTGGGGAGGTGGGTCACATCACTATGCAATGTGTCAATCACTCTAGGTGCGACTTATGTGAGGAATACGGACATGTTTTTTGAGAATGTCCTTGGGCCGCTAAGAATAAAGCATCCTGTATTAGTCCTGAGCTTTTAATTCAGAAGGCTCAGGACACTGCCAATACCCCCCCAGTGTCCCCCCTTCATCCTCTCCTCCACATTCTCTTTCTCCTCCTTCAAGAGGGAAATTTCCCTCCAGGGGTCCTTCTGGTAGTTCTTCTTCTTCTAAGGCACTTGAGACAAATGACCAAACCTTTGGAACTGGCTCAAGGAAGGATATAGTACCCTGCATGGGTCCACCAGACCCCTTGGAGTTCCCTCCAGTATGTTATTCTGACAAGATAACAATTGCCCCGGGGAGAGAGCCCAAAAAAGTGATCTCTGGGTCTCCTCTGCCTCATTGCAGATCTTCGAGACACTTACATCCCCCTAATCCACCTGCTGTGCCTACTTTGGAAACTAGCAATTCCTATGCGGCCTTGTTTATGCCATGGGGGGATGCAGAGATGGAGTTAGGGGATTCGGACTCCCAAAAATCTTCATTATCTACTCTGTCACAGCCAGTAGATAATTATAAAGAGAAAAAAAAAGAAAAAAAGGAAAAAATAGAGTTGGGTTTGACAATTTTGTTTGGTAATGCGGTTGCTCTGGGGTTCCCTTAACACTCATAGCTTATTAAATACCATGAAACGGCAAGCTCTATTTCATCAGATACATGATTTACAGATTAGAGTGTGTTTCTTGCAAGAAACCTGGATGCATTCAATAGAACAGTTACACTCTTTCAAATGGGATTGGGTATGGGGTTCTTCCTTTTGGTCCTTGAGAATGGATAGAGCTGATGGGGTAGGAATACTGTTTTCTTCATTTTCTTTTACATTACATAACTAATTGATCTAATACCTGGTAGAGTTCTGATAGTGGATGGGAAATGGCATAATACTTGTTACAGGTTTATTAATATATACAATCCACAAACCAAAGCTGATAGAGTTGCCTGTTTAAAAGCTATTCAACCTTTTTGGTAACAACAGTCAAGATATTATGGGGTGGAGATTTCAATTGTACAATTATTGACTCACCAAAACAGAAACAAAAAAATTATTGTGATTCAAATGCATGGGTCAAAATTATGAAACTAGCTGGGCTTATTAATTGTATTTCTTTTTCTCCTCAAGGGCCCCAATATTCCTTTATAAAAGGGAAATTGTTCTCCCTAGTAGACTATATGTTAATCTCCCCTTCTATGAAGGTATATTCCTTCGAAATGATTCCCAGCGAATTCTCAGACCATTTATTCTTATTATGCACTTTCCATCCCGTGGCCTTCCCTGAGTCTAGACAGAAGAGGTGGAAGCTTAACTCCTCAATTTTGGAGATACCTTTATCCAGTTAGGGGTTAAAAGTATTTTAAAAGCTAGATTATCAGTAGCCTTCCTTTATAATAATCTAGGGGAGTGGTGGTTGGATACTAAAAAGGATTTTCGGAATTGGTTTAAAAAACAAGGTGTAAGGACTAAAAATCATAACTTTTTGAAATTCCTGTCACTTAGGCAGCAGCTCCAGAGACTTACCTCAATAGCATATATCGCTAGATATGATTACTCAGAGCAGATTACTAAATTGAAAGAAAACATGAAGTTGTATCAGTATGATAGGGCCAAAACCATACAAGCAATTCTTAGTAATGGTATCAAAAAGTCTCCTATAGGGGATCCCTTTGAGATGAGTAAAACCTTGAAGGACTCTTCCACTTTGGGATCATTAAGAAGGCAGGATGGCTTTTTAGCACAGTCAGAGGCACAGCTAAGGGCATTCATTTCAGTCTTTGGAACCTTCTTTTCCAATTCTAGATACAGCTATAAACTCTTATTTAAGTAAAATCCCCTCCCATCCTGAATTTATAGATACTGCCAATCTGTTAGAATCTGTATCTCAGGAGGAAATTATTTTATTTATTATTTATTTGGTTTTTGTTTACCGGGTAAGTACGCTAGACAACAATGTTGCCTATATTCAGGCACGACGTGGGAGAGTACAGACAGGGGAGACCAGAGTCAACATTAAAGAGTATTTCATGATGCAGCATGAGGTGAGAACAAACATTTGAACAGTATACAGCCAGGTACATTTTATACAGGTTATTCGGACCCTGAAATCAAATGTATCCCCAGGCATAGATGGCCTCTCTAATTCTTTATACAAGGCTTTTTCTGTTGAATTAAGTCAATGTCTTTGTATTTTGTTTAAATATCTTATTCAAAACTCAGTAATTTTTCCCTCATTTACTGATGGTTTATTAATCTACTTATTCAAAACGGGATAGACAAGACATTAGGAATTGGTAGCCTATTACTCTTCTAAATTCTGATTACAAGATTTTTACTAGTATTTTGAATAATAGGTTAAAACAATATGCCAAAATAGTAATTTCTCCCTATCAGTTCTGTGGCATTCCGGACAGATGGATACAAGCAGCATTAGTGATCATACGTGAGGTCATTGAGCATCTGTTCTCAATAGGTAGGTTAAGTTGTATGGTAATCGCAGACTTTGATAAAGCATTTGATAGAGTATATTTACCCTTTCTCTTTTTATCATTGAAACATTATGGGATCCCAATGCAACTGCTTCAGGTAACTAAAACGTTGTATAAACATAATTTGTTTTTTCCCTTTTTGAAGGGTCACACTTTGGAAAGTTTTTGTCTTTCCACAGAGGTATGGCAGGGTTGTCCTTTAAGTCCTCTTCTTTATATATTTGCATTAGACCCTTTTTTACAGCATTTGATCACATTTCAACACTGGATTGGAATTTCGCAAGATGTGGCTCAAACTCATTGCCTGGTTTTACAGGCTTATGCAGATGATTTGATTTTATATTTTTCAGATTATTCATCTGTGCCCACATTTTTGAAGGTTTTTGATGCCTTTTCAAGAATCTCTAATGCAAAATTAAACTTGAAAAAAACAAAAGGGCTGTTCATTGGAGCAGATGGGCCAGTTGCATTAATACAAGAGGGTGTTTGTATTTCCTGAACTCCCCTTAAAGTTTTAGGTATCTTTTTTGGTCCCCAAAATATGCCTGTGGACAATTGGGAAGGGGTCCTTCAGGCAATGGAAAATAAGGTCACCAGGTGGAGGCAGTGGAAACTTTCAAAACTAAAGAGAATTTGGGTGATCAAGCAGTTTTTGTTACCTGGACTACAGTATGTGGCTATGGTGTTTCCTCTCCTGGTGCATTTAGAGTCTAGGATGTATAGTTTGTGTTTTTAAATGTTGTGGGGTAACCATTTGAACCCCATCAAAGGTGTTATACCTATTTAGATACAAAATCAGGAGGCTTGGGGATGGTGGATCCCATAGCCTTTGTTCATACTTTATTTTTTATGAATTCTGTAAAAAATGTTTTAGGTTTAAGAGATAGGATTGAGACAGGATGGATTTCTAGGTCATTAGGGAAATATATGTCAAATTGGCATATGTTGGCCCCGAAACTAAACCTTCATATTCCTATTCCACAGTATTTTCAGCCGGCGGCCCAAAAATTATATAGATGGGGAATCACGGAAGGCATGAGTCTACATAATAATGTAAAACAGTTTTATCAATTATTAATGAGAAGTTTGTATCCTCAAGAGCCAGGCTTTAAAAATTGTTCTTCTGCTCTCAATCCCAAGGTTTTAGCACAGTTGAATTGTGTCAGATTGCCTCAATCACAATGGGAAACACAATGGTTGATTTTCTATGGTTGCCTAAATGTGAGGGGCAGTGCTAAGTATAAGGCACTAGAAGAGCGTAATTGCCCCTATTTAGACTGTATTAATATTGAAGAATCAATGGAACATTTCCTTCTGCGCTGTTCTTATGCAAAGGGTCTGTGGGCCTATTTGGCAGTTTTATGGGGTTTCAATTGGTTAAACTGGATTACATATGATGTATTAATTCTTGGACTTTATTCAGGAAATCTTAAATATTTTCATGAAGGAACATTATCATTATTTTTTTGTTGCCTATGATATTATCTATGGCAAGCTAGGTGCCAATGGGTGGTATATCAATGGAAAATGCCCTATTCTTGTGTTAGCATATTAATCTCTAATGAACTTTCAAGAATTTATTCTCAGGATGCACAGAGGTTGGCTTCGGCTAAACTACGGCGGTGGTGGAAAGGGTTTCATCACTTTTATGAAATTTAAATAATCGGGTGATTAGGTTTAAATTTTTCTATTTTATTTTAGGTTTTATATGTTTTTTTGTCTTTAAGCACTGAATTTAATTTGACCTGTTTTTGTTTACTGTGATCTACTGTGTTGTTGTCTATGTTTAATTTTTCAATAAAAACTCTCCTACTATTTTCAGTAAGTGCTATGGGATCTTTAACATCCACCTGAACTACCACCAATCCAGGCAGATGGGACCTCGGTTTAATGTCTCATCTGAAAGATGGCACCTCAGAAGTGCAGCACCCCACTCATGCTGCACTACAGTGTCAGTACTGGGATATTAACCCAAGTGCCAGATGTGGGAACTGAACCCCCAGCCCTCTGATCTCCCAGTCTCAGAGGTGAGTGTGCTACCTACTGAGCCACTGACGCTGACAGGATGACAGAGAAAGGGGAGATATTGCTTATGGGGGACCTGAATATGCCAGATGTTAACTGGAGCACCTTTGCAGCAGCCACATCCCAAGAGCAGGGCCATCCTTGATGCACTACAGGGGGCATGCCTCAGACAGCTAGTGTTGGAACCACTAGGGAGGGAACAATCTTAGACCTGGTACTCTCAAATGGGGATGGAGAGAGGATCTCAGATCTAGAAGTGGGTAGCCATCTGGGAACAAATGACCACCAAACAGTGTGGTTCACAATAAACTCAGCTGTAAAGTCAAGCCATACAAAAGTGAAGGTACTGGACTTCAGGACAGCTGATTTTGTCAAAATGGGAGAGTGCCTCAGAAAAGTACTAGCAAATAGGCAAGAAGGAGGGGTGGAGCAACAATGGGGAAACATAAAAACTGCCATCACAGAGGCAGCAAGCCTTTGTGTGAAGCAAATAAACAAATCAAAACAAAAGAAAAGAAAAACTTTGGTTCTCAAAAGAGGTGGTGGGAAAGGTTAGGGAGAAAAAGATAGCATTCAGGAAGTATAAGGAAACACAGAAGGAGCAGGACAGAGAACTGTACCAGTTAAAGCAGAAGGAAGTGGGGAAGGCAGTCAGAATAGCAAAGGCCAAAACTGAGGAGAAGATAGCCAACTCGGTTCATAAGGGGGATCAAACCTTTTATAGGTACATTAGGGAGTGAAGAAAGACAAAGGGTGGGATACTGAGGCTGAATAAAGAGGAGAGTGCATGGGCAAAATGGGACAGTGAAAAAGCAGGGATACTGAATGAATACTTTTGCTCAGTATTCACAAAGGAAGAGGAGGAGGAGGTAATTCAGTCAATGGAAGCACTCTGGATTGGTGGGTCAATATCAGTCCTTTCACAGAAGAAAGGGTTTTGAAAGAACTCCTAAAACTGAAGGTGGACAAAGCAATGGGGCCTGATGGGATTCACCCCAGAATTCTAAAAGAACTAAGGGTAAAACTAGTAACACCATTGACTATGCTTTTTAACAAATCATAAGAGGATGGTGTGGTACCTGAGGACTGGAGAACGATGGATGTGATTCCCCTTCACAAAAGTGGGAGCAAGACAGAGGCAGGAAACTACATTCCTGTCAGTTTGACCTCAGTGTTAGGAAAAATGATGTAATCACTTTTGAAGGAAATAATTGGGCAAGAGGCCAGTGGGGTACAGGACCAAAGGCAGCATGGATTCACAGTGGGAAGGTCATGTCAGATGAATCAAATCAATTTCTTTGACTGGGTGACCAAAGTAGTAGACCTAGGAGGGGCTGTGGACATGACCTACCTAGACTTTAGCAAGGCATTTGACACAGTCCCACACAAAAGATTAATAAACAAATTAGCCAGCCAGGGAGTGGGCCCCAGGGTGATAGCCTGGGTAAAACATTGACTGGACAACAGGGCACAGGAGGGTAATAGTAAACAGAGTCCACAGTGAAGAAAGGGAGGTTACTGTACTAGTGGGGTACCACAGGGTTCAGTACTGGGTCCAGTCCTTTTTAATGTCTTTATAAGTGACATTGCAGAGGTACTGGGAGGAAAAAGTATGTCTCTTTGCAGATGACATAAAGATCTGCAACAGGGTTGATGCACAAGGTGGTGTGGAAAGGATGAGAAGGGACTTGGCAAGGTTGGAGGAATGGTCAAATGTATGGCAGCTTAGATTCAATGCAACAAAGTGCAAAGTAATGCACCTGGGGAAAAAACCCAGGGAAAGAGTAGACGGGGGGGGGGTGAGATACTGACAACAACAAAAATGGAAAGAGACATGGGAGTAGTTATATCAGATGACCTAAAGGTGGGCAAGCAATGTGAAAAGGCATTAAGGAGGGCTAGGGGATACTGGGATGCATAGAGTGAGGCATCACCAGTAGAAAACAAGTTGTTATCCCTCTGTATAGACAGTAGGTGAGACCTCATCTGGAGTACTGCATGCAGTTCTGGAGACCCAGTCTTCACAAACACATAGACAGGGTGGAGGATGTCCAGAGGAGGGCAACCAAACTGGTGCAGGGTCTGCACCACAAGACATACAAACAGAGACTGAAGGGGCTTAATATGTATACCCTCAAGGAAAGGAGGGAGAGGGGGGGACATGGTAGAAACTTTTAAGTACCTCAAGGGAATCAACAATGTCCTAGAGGGTAGCATCTTTCAGAAAAAGAGATGTGCAAGAACAAAGAGGCACAATTTGAAGATAGAGGGGGGATGTCTCAGAGGTAATGTGATGAAGTATTTTTTCATGGAGAGGGTTGTGGAACATCCTTCCTGAGGAGGTCATGGAGTCACAAACAGTGGGGGAATTCAAGAATGCATGGGACAGATATAAGGTAATTCTAGTGGGGGGTAGGAGGCAGTAGGCTGTTGGTTAACCAGGATCTCCAGCTTCTCCATTAGGTAGGAAAATGGGCAGATTAGGTGGGCCAAGTGGTCCTTATCTGCCATCAAATTTCTATGTTTCTATGTTTCACATGTTAAGTTATAGAACCTTTTCATGTTAAACTTGCCACCTCATGGGCACCACCCATGTTAAGGTCCCCCACTTCCCCCTATACCTGTCTATGTCCATTATCTGGAGACCTATCCTTTGTTAATTAGGAGCACTAATCAGGAATGCTCTGTTTTAGCTGGTCTGGGTTAAATCCGAACCTGGGTTGTCAGCATGGCAGCCTGACACTCTAATGCTGGGCCATGGGATATGCCTTCAAGCCTAAATGAACCTAACAGCATTGGTGATGTTTCATTCTCTAGCTTTAAACTTATAGGGGCTTAAAATTCAGCAGTTTATGTAACTGTGAAATGTAACTTTAAATGTCCAAACGTTTGGAGACTTATAACTCAGTCACATTTAAAGCCAATGTTCTGAAACTTAGCACACATATTTATGAGCATTATTAAAGTCATCATATCAAATGCAGTGCAGTTGGACAAACAGGTTTAGTTTACATAGTTGTTAACTGTAATATAAAAAATTGCAAATGTTTAGAGTCTTATAACTCAGTCATCTTTGAGATGTGAAACTTGATACACTTCTATATGAATACTGAAAAAGTACCTGCACCAGATATGCTATAATTTGAACAAATGCTTTTCAAATTAGATGGAAATAACCAAAATAAAAATTTTGGTTCACTTTTGCAAACTTTTCATGGAAATTTTGTGGAAGCAAAATAAACATTTTGCCAGAATTCTGCTGGCAGAATATACATTTTACTTAGCCCTAGAATCCCCAGATCTTGAGTCCAAGTATCTTGTATTTTCCACAAAAAGATTTTTTTGTTTGTTATCAAGAATTAAAGAGGATATATTACTAATTATACTTTTTGTTTTGAGTTTTCTGTGCTGTCCATAAGGACTGTACTGGTGAAAGGTCAGGCATAGTTTCTCATTCCACCTTTTTAATAAGAAATATTTGCACTTGTAAGTACAGTAAACTACTATAAATAATGTTCATAGAGAATTCTTACTTTTGAATCAGGTATTCAGAGGTCATTTACTTGGTATTTTGAGTAATTGACCAAGTTGTATTATCCTTTTTGATTCAGATATGCATGATCAGGTTGGCCTTTATGGTAGGGCATCATCACTCTCTCACAATGAGGTAAAATGAGAAATAATGCTGTATTTGTATAATCCAAAATGTTTTGTAGGTCCTTCCATACTTCCACAGTGTTTTTAGTGATGGGAGAAAGTTTGGCTGTGAATCTCTTAAAATGATAGTATAGATAACAAAGATTTTAAGGGCCACTTCTCTGAAACTTGTTGAAGTTGAATGCCGTTCCATCATTCAGTACTAATACTACTGTATCCTATCTTTGGAAATATACATTAAGTACTTTCCTAATATTATGATGAAGCCTCCGTCCTTCAATGAAACATGAGTTCACATGCACAAAGATTTGTTACTACCTTATCAAGTCTCCTAGCTAATATTTCTGCATTGTTGTAAGTACTTTGTAGTCATTATTTAATATTGAAAATTGGACAGTAAGAATATCATTTGTCCAGATTTTTGTTTGGTCTCAAAATTTGGGTTATGCAGGCTTAACTTAAGGTCAGAACCAACTTTCAAACTTCCCTCAATTGATTAAATAAGTACCCTAGAATAGGAACAAACTCATTATTAAATATAAAATGCACTCGTCATTCATGTCTATTTTCTTACCTGGTTGATCCTGTCAACTGCTGCCCACCATCACTGCCTTCAAAGTTGTTCTTTGGCTGAGTCTGATTACATGCATGATTATCTTAGCAGCAGGGAATTATATGTGCCATATTACAATATGCAGTGAATTTATTGTAAAATATGCAGTTTATATACACAAATTGCTCTCCCTATGTTACCCCCTCCAGACCTCTTAGCTACTAGCAGGATTATGTCTCTTTCTTCCCAGTAGCTGAGACTGTCTGTGTGCTGGTGGTTGTATTGCCTTATGCAAATGGGAACTGCAGCTGAAGGGGAATGGAGTCACACAATCCTCAAGATCTCCAGGAGTGAAGTTGAAAGAGACTTAGTTCTGCTAGCAGCTAAGAAGACTTGGGGGGGGCAAAAGAGGAAGAACAGCATGTGTCTGTCTGTCTGTCTATCTATCTATCTATCTATCTATCTATCTATCTATCTATCTATCTATCTATCTATCTACTGTATCTATAGACTGTGTATGTTGTGCATTCACTTCATACCATAGAAGAGCAAAATAATGCACTTGGGGCATAAGAACCCTGGGGCAATATACAACTGGGAGGAGAGGTATGAACAGTTACAAAGCAGGAAAGGGACATGGGGTTGATCATTTCTGATGATCTTAAGGTAGCAAAGCAGTGTGACAAATCAGTGGGGAAGACTGGAAGGATGCTGGGTTGTATAGGAAAGGGAATCACCTGCAGAAGGAGGGAGGTAATAATACCCACATACAGACTATTGGTTAGGCAGCACCTTGAATACTGTGTACAGTTCTGGAGGTCCCACCTCTGTAAAGATATAGAGAGGGTGGAGGCAATCAATACAAAGAAGGGCAACCAAAATGGTGCATGGCCTGCATCAAAAGCCCTATGTGGTAAGGCTCAAGGAACTTAACATGTGCTCCCTGGAAGAAAGGAGGGAAAGGGGGGATATGATAGAGGCATTCAAATACCTCACAGGCAAAAACCAGGTACAGGAGGGAAGCATTTTCCACAGAAAAAGATGCTCAAGATCAAGGGGTCATGCTATTAAGTTAGAAGGGTGGAGGCTCAGAGATAATGTGAGGAAGTACTTCTTCACAGTGAGTAGTGAACACATGGAACAGCTTACCAGTGGAGGTGGTGGGGTTAAAAACTGTGACATGGTTCAAGATCACATGGGATAGACTCAGAAGGATCTTAGCATTGGGTGGGGGGAGGGAGACTGAATACCAATGGCTCTATGATGCCGATTCAACAAAAATGTTGTTGACAGATGTTACAGTGATAGATTTATGTGGCCCGCAAATTGCTATTGGCATAAATCTGTCTGGAAACCTGTCTGTGTATTTTGGGGGGCTTTGCCCTCCCAAATATCCCCATATGGGGGCTCTGCCCCCCAGGACTTAGGGATTATCAACTCTGAGTCAGAGTTGATTCAGGGAGGAGGTACAGGACTGGAGGAAAGAATGCTGGGGTCCAGGGAGGATTTTACAGTGATCTATCGATGTTGTCGGCATCAATGTGATCACCGTAAAAGTTTTGCTACAGGATCAGCATATGGAGACTAAGTAGGGTCTGCGTTGACCCCATAGGTAGGGAAAATATGGCAGACTAGGTGGGCCATCAGGTCCTTATCTGCTGACAGATTCCATGTTTCTATGTAATATGGAACATAGACAGTCCCTGCAGCTGGGACCATCACGCACATCATCAGACACAGCCATGTAGTACCATGGTAGAAAGTGATGTTGGGCAGCAGTCGGCAGGTTGTGCAAGGTAGAAACCAGGATTTCTTCAAAAATAAGACATTAAAAATCATGTGACCATACAAAATGCTTCACTGGGATCTCAAAGTCCTTGTCTGTTAAAACAAGCACCATGGCTGTTCCACTTTACCAGTTATAATATGTACAGATGTTGATCAACCTGTTGAGCTTTTTTCAGTCATTAAATATGAACTCTGATACAGTGTAGTCCACTCCCCCCCGGTGTCTACAGGTATGCTGATGGCAACAGTCCATGGGGAGGTGGGGCCATAGCAGAAACACTGAAACTGGCTGTTCTTCTAGCACAGGGTGCCCTCACGACTCTCCTGGGTGCTGGGCTAGGAGGCAAACTTAAGTTTATTGCACATCATAAACATTTTAAGAACTGGAAATTAAACTTAATTTAACGGAACAGTGGGATCCCTTTTAATAAAGCAACATAACTCCACAAAGCCAGTGAATAAATTAATTTATGTAATAGACGTGGACATAAATCCTATGTGATAAATCTGAGCTACTATATGATAAATGTGAAATTTTACATTTATACACACAGTAGATGCATCATCACAGATTTATACACATAGTAGATATGTCACTATCACTCCAGAACTCATTTAGAATGTTCAGCCTCAGTACCAGTATTAACTATATTCAAATGCAAATAACTTTAAAATGAAAAAGATAGCATAGTGCTGTGAGCATAAAAGTTGTTCAGCACAAAATTATCTACAAAAAGAGTGGCATTTCATTTATGGATACTGTATATTTTTTTTATAATGAGCAAAAAAGAGCAGAAAATGCAATTTTTTGTTCACTTTTTGACAAACCTATGCAAAAATGATAAACAATCAAAAGCAAATGTCCCTGCACTGACAGAAAGCATCCCTATAGCATAAATGAAATATACAATGGTTAGCTGTCAGATAAATGATTTATCTACACTTGTGATGTTTGATCTCAGACATCTCATTCGTGGCTTATGCCACTCATGAGGTTACCCGAGGTCAAACAGCACTCGTGTAGATAAATCATTTATCTTACAGCTCACCAGTGTATATCCCTTATAACTGTTCAACTGTGGAGCATATCTCCATTGACCATGGGATCACATTATTTCAAAGTTCAGAATGTCCCTGGGCTTTAGTTCCAGTGTTCATAACAAGGGGCATTATTCCGGCAACCCCTAAACATTTGGACAGCATACACATTCATAGGCAACATTAGACATGATTAATCACTACCTAAGCTGTCTGTCTATAGTCCCAAAGTCAAGGCTCTGAATCATTTGGGGTTAACCAACCACTTCAAACGTCTGGGCCATTGATCCTCCCAAATCAATCATCACTCCCTTGCATGCTCCTGGGCGACTGTACCTTTGAACTGCAGGTGGCATGTCCCCATGGATGCCTCAAGTTGTGATTTCTCCCAGTGACTGGTCCTCAAATCGATGACCTTACATATCCCTTCCAGTCTGGGGTCCCTTCTGATCCAGTCATCCCTCCAACCAATGCTTCTGGGGCTCTGTGTATACCCTTTCAAGGATATGAAGTCCATTCCCAGTCTCTCTACTCTGCAGATTGCATAGACTCTAGTTTGGTCCTCACTGGCAGCCATTCCTTCCTCACCTTGGCTGAGGCACCAGATGGATTTGTCCCCCTCTGGGGTACTAGCATCTGTGGCAACTGCCACATCAAAAGCTGGTTATCCCCTCCTTTCTTTGCCCCAAGAACTGAAAAGTGAAGTCCTCAAGTGGGCAGTCACCCCTGCTGTGATGACACCACCTCACACCTTCTAGCCCACGTGCTCCTATACAGATCTACAAGGCCCCCCCCATGGTACTGCAAATCCCAAGAGTCCCCCGGAAATGACAAATATTAACCCCTAAGGGCATAGGCTGTGCAAACCCTAGCTAAATACCTAAAGGTGTACATCCTGGTACACTTACTCTGATGCTCTACATCAGAAGGGACAGTTACATTTCCCCCTTTTAAAAGATCAATGCCCTCAGCAAGCTCTGGAGTGCCACCAACCAATCTATTGGGGCCCAGAAAGAAAAGGTTATGCATACTCCCTCCACCCCTGCTAAACCCCAAAAGGGCTCAGGCTGCCTCATATCGAAGGAGGAATAACTAGCCTAATCAAAAAACTGAGGCCCCTTAGAGCTTAACTCTCCAAAACTGCTTGAGCTCCTCCTGGTCACCCATCCACCTGGACCCTTAGGATGGATTGCAAAGTCTCCAGGAAGTGGTGTCACAGACCTGTACCTATTTAAGAAAACTAAAGATTCTGTCCAAATAGCTGCCATCTGCCTAACTGGACACTTCCCAAACTACATCCCCAACTTCAAATCACATTGTGCATTCACTACAATAAAACGGTAGGTATACTGTAACAATAATAGTAGCCCAATGGAACTGATACCTAAATGCAACAATTATTCTTATATACTCTGCAATATACAAGGCCAGCGTTGCCTAGCATCCTGTGCACAAGTCACACAGGTCGCTGTTGTGTATGCACCACACTCTTTGCAAGACCAAGTTTAGCAGGCTAGCTGCCTGTGAGCATGTTGCCTGCACCCTTTGTCCACTGAAGCTGTATTGCCTTGCACACTGTGTGCAAGTCACATAGACTGCTGTTCTGTAGCACAGTACCTTTTGAAGAAGCATGTAATGTTGACTACCACACTGTGCGCAAGTCGCATATGTGTGTTTTGTAGTCGTTCATACATGTTGTAACTGATGTCAGTGTTCCTTAATGGTGTAAAACAGTGATGTGCGCAAGTCACATATGTGTGTTTCCTACTCAGTACTATAAGGTGTAATTGATATCAGCATTCCTTAATGTTGTGAAAAAGTGCTGCATCTAATCGTTCTATGCTACTGCAGTGAAGTACAGTATGGTATGCCTCTTTCGGAAGCAGAATTGAAGCACAGAAATTTATGCCATGCTTTTCTTGTTAATGACAACTGTTAGCCACACTGTCCCTGTCGTTTCTGCAGAGAGACACAGTCTGTAATTTATGAGGGCACTGAACATTCTGCCTGCAGTGCTACATAAAGCAGTTAAGCAGTGGGACTATGTTTTGTGGCAGAATGATAATCAATAAAAGTTCATGTTTTCTATCATTTTATGTCAGTTTCCTTTATTTGTGCATCACTGTACATACCCCATGTTATAAGCACAGTAACCCACTCCAGGGTGTGGGGTTATTGGGGATTAATCAACACCCCAGTTGTTTTCTGAGGCACAAGGCTGCAGGCTGAGTGCCCTTACAGCACCCAGGGTGTTGATTAATCTCCAATAACCCGACACCCTCGAGTGGGTTATTGCGCTTATAACATAGATTCAAATTTTTTTCTGTGAGGTTGGGTTTTTTTGTTTATTTGATTTTGTTTATTTATGTTGGATACGTTTAGAGATTATTTGATTAATTTTATATTGCTAAGACTGATTATTTTGTGTTTGGTGTTTATTGTTTTGTTTAAGCGGCGACATGTGCTGGCCTTTAATCTCCACGGTGGTGCGCTATTCATCCTCTTCTCTTCGCGCCCTACTTCCTTTTTATACTCCTCCCCTATAATTCGACACCTACCAGTGCTGTAGAGCATTAGGGATTATTCGTAGGGGAGTGAAGAGGGCGGGGGTATGCGAACAGGAGAGGATGAATGAGCGGGGCCATCGTAACGGGGTCATTAAGTCCAGAAGGTGCCCTGAAGCGAAATGGAATCCAGACCAGGGCTTACCATGTCTGGTGCCCATACCCAAGGGCACTACTGAATTTAGTCGGCAGATAGGCCTGACAACCTCCAAGATTTTTCCAACTCGGGCGGTGTTATGCGATGCCAGGTTCATCAAGAATAAGACTGCCCTTATTGCCGATCTTGTTGGCTCGGCTGACCTGGCTTGCATCACTGAGACCTGGCTGGATGAAAATTCAGGCCCCATAGTGGAGGCCATGACTCCATCCTGGTACTCGGTGATACACCGCCGGAGATTGGACCGCAGGGGACCGGGGGTTGCAGTCTGTTTCAAGACTGAATTGGGCCTCATGAATGTAGTAGTAGGTGAGGCTGAGTCGTTTGAGTGCACAGTTGTAGCAGGTGTAGGTGTTCGAATAGTTCTCATCTACCGTCCACCCAGAGATGGGAAACGCTTCTTACAGGAAATAGCAGACTTCCTCATCGACATGTTGTTTGAGTCGCCCAGATTGATGGTTCTGGGTGACTTCAACGCCTAGGTCGACGATGAACTCTCATAATTTAGTAATCACTTCCTCCAATTAATGTCTTCTTTGGGCCTTACACAGGTAGTTTCCACTGCTACGCATTAATCTGGACACTCTTTGGACTTAGTCTTCCTTCTAGGGATTGATGCATCCGACATGGGGGTGGAACCAGTCACCTGAACTGACCACTACACTGTGAGGTTCAATTTTTGCACCCCCCTTAGAAGGCCTTCCCCTGTGGAGATGGTCAGGTACTGCCCATTACGGAATATTACTTCACAAGGCCTTGCGGCGGTCCTTGACCTATCAACCCCCGTGTTGGTGAGCAGTAATCCAGAGACGCTGGTGTCAGCCTATAATGGGGCTGTTACGGCTGCCCTGGATCTTATTGCTCCTGTTTGTGAGCACCCCTTATCCCTTCACCCCAGGTCTTCTTGGTTTGATGGGACACTGAGGGAGATGCGGAGACAGGGGCGAAGGTTAGAGCATTGTTGGTGCAAGTCCGCCCTTGAAGCCGACCACCTTAGATTGATGGATCATTATTCTATCTGTCAATCTAAAATCACCCATAAGAAGGCAGAATTCCTGTCCAGGGAGATTGCAGTTGCTCAGAATTGACCGGCTTAGCTGTTTTGAACTGTAGACAGACTGTGCAACCCAGCCTGTCTGCAAGTTTGAAAAGCCTTTTCGCAATTAGAGTGCGAGGAGCTCGCTCGTTACTTTGCAACTAAAGTGGCTGACATCAGGGCAGACTTGTGTCGGGCAACCTCTAAGGGTGATGTTGTAGAACAGAGTGCATTCACAGCACCTCAATTCTCTTGGAGTTCCTTTTGTCAACCTGAGTTTGTGGATATTATGAGGATCATCCATAGTGTGCATCCCACAAGCTGTAGTTTGGACCCTGGACCGATTCCCCTAATTTTGGGTTGTTCTGATATCATCGGTCCAGTCCTGGTGCAAATAGTCGGGTGCTCCTTGGAGTCAGGTGAGTTTCCTAGCTCCCTGAAAGAGGCGGTGGTGACACCTCTCTTGAAGAAAGCTACCTTGGACCCAGACTGTTTCTCAGACTACAGACCTATCTCTAACCTTCCCTTTATTGGGAAGGTTATTGAGAAGGTAGTGGCAGCCCAATTGGAGGACCATTTAACCATCCATAATATCTATGTATCCTTCCAATCTGGTTTCCGTAAAAGGCACAGCACCGAGACTGTGCTGGTTCAGGTGCTTAATGATCTTCTGAGGGCGAGGGATCAGAAGAGACATTCCATTCTGGTTCTCCTTGATCTCTTATCAGCTTTTGACACTGTGGATCACCTGGTATTGATAGCATGCCTGAGGCAAATTTGTGGAATGTCGGGAACTGTTTTACAATGGTTCACCTCATTCCTCACTGGGAGATCACAAAGAGTTGTTGTCGGGGATTTTTTCCTCCGGCCCAACCTCTTTGTTGTGTGGAGTGCCTCAGGGTTCCATGCTGTCACCCATGTTATTTGCAGTGTATATGCTGCCCCTCGGAGACATTATAAGATGGTATGGGCTGAGGTTTCACTGCTATACAGATGATACCCAGCTATACCTGTCTTTCGCACCCTACCAGGATGGAGCTCTCGCGGTGTTTAACAACTGTCTGAATGAAATCCAAGGTTGGATGGATTCTAGTTGGTTAAAGTTGAACTCAGAGAAGACAGAGGTTTTGGTTGTGGACCCAGGTGGTCAGATAGAGAGGTCGCATGATGGCACACCTTCTGGAATTTTTCTTGGCGGCGTGTCACTCCCGACCTCTGAATGGGTGCATAGCCTTGGGATTGTCCTAGATGACAGGCTGACCCTACAATTTCAAGTATCGGACATTGTCAGGACTTCCTTTTACCATCTTAGGAATATTGCCAGGTTTAGTCACCTTGTTCCTTCTGAATCTTTGACAACGTTGGTCCACGCCTTTGTGTCCTCGCGCTTGGACTACTGCAATGCCCTTTACTTTGGGCTTTCTGGGGTTGAAATCCATTGCCTACAGCTGGTGCAGAATGCTGCAGCCCGGGTTTTGACTGGGACAAGTAGGTCCTGTCATATTACCCTGGTGCTGCGTAAACTGCACTGGCTCCCTATACGGTGGCGGATCACCTTTAAAGTCATTTTATTGACTTTCAAAGCCCTTCACGATCAGGGTCTGACCTATCTGACAGAACTTCTGGTGCCTTTCTATGGCAAGCCGTTAGGGACATAATTCAGAATCTCTGGCTGTATAGTAAAACACACACTATATGGTGAAATACATACATCATATAGTGAAATATATACATTATATAGTGAGATACATACACAATGTAGTGAACCACATACAGTATCTACTGAAATATATACATCGAATAGTGAAATACATACACTGTATACTGAAATACATATATTATATAGTGAAACACATACACTATATAGTGAAATACTTACATTGATAGTGAAATACATACACTATCTACTGAAATCCACATACTGAATACTGAAAATCTACATACACTATATACTGAAACAAATGTACTATGTACTAAAACATATAGACTACCTATTGAGATACATACACTACAGACTGAAACATCCATAAACTATCTACTGAAACAAATACTCTATAGATTGTAACACATACACTATATATTGAGAAAAAACTGCATACTATATACTGAAACAAATACACTATATATTGAAATACATACACTACACACTGAAAAGCATATACACTATATACTGAAACAAATACACTATATATTGAAACATCTACACTTTATATTGAAATACATACACTATCTATTGAAATAAATACACTATGCACTGAAAAATCTGCATACACTATATATTGAAACAAATACACTGTATATTAAAATACATACACTATCTATTGAAATGCATATACTACACACTGAAAAAAGCACATACACTATATACTGAAACAAATATACTATATATTGAAACATCTTCACTTTATATTGAAATACATACACTGTCTGTTGAAATAAATACACTATGCACTGAAAAATCTGCATACACTATATACTGAAACAAATACACTACATGGTGAAACACATACACTATGTATTGAAACACATACACTGTAGACTGAAAAATTCACATACTCTATATACTGAAACAAATAAACTATATACTGAAATGGACTATATTCTGAAACTACCCATCACACTACCCCTTCCCCATGAATGTCCTAGAGTTGAACTCATTGCCTGCTGCATTCAGTTAGCTGCTAGCTTGATGAGAGGATCTCTGAAACTGCAGAGCTGAGGTAAACAAAACAGGGCTATCTCTTATTCTACTTCTTTATGGGGTTTTCCTTTTGTTTTGCTTGCACATCTTTAGTCAAATATCAGACCATTGTGATGTGACAAGAAACTTTTAAAACTAATTTAAATGCTGTAGTTTATTCTTTTAAATAAGTGCTGCCTTCATTTACTGTCAGACAACACATTTGTATAGGAAGTTAATACAGGATATTCCTAACATACCTGTATACATAGGGAGCTACATGCATTTTTACAAGTTTAAGTGTTGATTTGTTTTATGTGTAATTAATTACTGTGTAAGTCCAGCAACTTATCTGAGTTGAATGCTTGGGAAGCACTTCAGGAGCTGTGGAAGTGTAAGCCAAAATCATTGCTAGTTTGTACTCTATAGACTATGTTTAAAGTTTTTATTTTAAAATATATATTTTTGCTGCAATCCCTCAGTATTCAATTTTCATCAGGAGTTTAGCTAGCATATGCATATAATTTGCATTGTTTTACTAAATAACTTTATTGTGAATCTCACTGGAGGCATGCACACTCTGTTTTGGGGTTTGAGCTCTCAAACTCTGTTTTATTTCTTTTTTTCCCATAAGATTTTTATCTCCTTAGTCACCCTGCTACCCTTGCCCACTAACATCTCCAGCCCAATCACTTACCATCCACAGGACATATTTGCTCTGAGATCCCCCTCCCATCCCCGTGTTGGGGCCAGGATGGGAGGGCCATTGACAAGGAGACACATATATGAGCAGAGCCCGTTTAGCAGTGCAAAATCTGTGGCAGGTTGTTGGATCATTTTGCCATTAGGGGTTTCACCTTGGTTTCATCCCTGGGCAGCCAAGCATGGAATGATGCAATTGCATATAAAGATGCATGCTTCCTTTGTGCCTGCCTGAGCCCTCCCCTATGCAACTCCACTGCCCTGCCCTCCTCAGCTAGGTGGATGTTGAAGGCGGGGTGGTTAGACTTCCCTCACTGAGAGGAGGCATTCCCAAGATGCTCAATCATATCCCCCCAGCTAACCCCTGTGCAACTCAGGTCCACCCCCAAAACTAGGCCACTGGCATGGGAGGCAGTGCAATCACCAGCAAGCTGCTAGGCCAGCCCACCAGACTGTGTTTTTATAAATAAATAAAGACAGCATATGGGTAAAAGAAGAAAACAAACTGTATTTTAACTAGTCTGTTATAAACATTTTAAGTCACATCACAATGTTTTGAAATTGGATAAAGGTTTTGCAAGCAAAATACGATAAAACAATACATAAAGAGATAGATAAGATAAACCTTTTATGTTTACCTTCTGCATCTTAGGAGGCATCGGCCAGGATTTTCAGTCAATTAGGGCCCCATTTCCAGAAGGTTAGTGTGCAGAGCTAAACATTACACTGTGGGAACAGCATGGTTGGATCGGTGTCGTATTCAGCATCACTTGATGCTACCCTGATCATGTGCGTGTGTGTATATATACTACTACGGCCATGTAAATGAGCAATCCTCTCCTGCATACTGAGCACAGTGCTGTATAAAAGGTTTCCTTAGTGACCATAGGTACCTCCTCTACATTTTATACTCAGCCTCTAGGCTTCTAGTACCTAGATGCTTGATGTTGCACTTTTGGCTTTGAACTAGAACTGCCATGTCCAGCACTCTGTAAGTTTTCAATGTCCCACTCATTCTCCTCATCTGCACTATCAACGCTATTACAGATTGTGGTGTCATCTACAAAAGGCATATCTCCCCTTCCAGTTTTTCTGTTATGCCACTCATAAAGACACTGAAGAGGATGTGTCCCATTACTGAACCCTCCGGCACCCTAGTGGTCACTCTCTCCTCACTGGAGGGAGTGCCATTTACCATCACCTTCTGTGACTGTGTGCTATCTCAGGTGCAGCACTTAGGAGTGCACAACACTAATCTGAAAATGGGGGCTCACATACCACTGAAACAGGACTAGCACTGCATTGTGATAAGCATGGTTGATACTATTTTAAAAAGCATTCTTCTGTGCAGTGCTAAATGATACTATTTTAAAAAGCATTCTTCTGTGCAGTGCTAGCCTGTTAATGTGGCACTATTTATTTATTTTTTGCACAGGATTACTAATTGCAACCAGGTGCTCATACAACTGGGGGTTACTCTAATGCATATAAGGTGTACAGGTATACTAAATGCTTTCTTGAAGTGTTAACACACTGCGTGGTTAGTGCTAATTAATGATTCTGGGAATCACGTTTTAACTGCACACACGCAGCCTGCCAGCAACCCCCCACACACACATACACACACAGTCAGTTCCCACACAAAAACAAGTATTTGTCAATGCTGAATGTTGATTGCATTGGTCTGTGAGCTCGCTCACTGACCCTCTGTCACTCGTCATTCTGTTTCTCCCAGTGCTGCAGGCTGCTGTTTTGTACTGAGCTCCTTCCTAGCGTTGGCACCCTTTTCTGTCCACAAAGAAATCTGCAGATGGCCTGACAGAGTCTCCGTTGAGGTGGGTCACTCCCCCTCTGACTCCTCATTCTGTTTCTCCTTGTGCTGCAGGCTGGCCTTGTACTGGGCTCCTGCCCTGTTGGTAGCTTTTTCTGCCAACAAAAGAAATCTGCTGTAGTCCCAACACAGGTGGGTGGAGGTTGCTCACTCCTCTGCCACTCACTCATTCTGTGTCTGCCCAGGCGCACAGGCTGGCCTCTTGTATTGGGCTCCTGCACGCTGCCACCTTTTTCTGCCTACAAAGGAATCCACAGCAGTCACGATAGAGCTCTGTTGAGCTCACTCACTCCCCCCTCTCTCACTGACTCATTCTGTTTCTGCCACCGCTGCAGACTGTCCTTTTGTACTGGGTCCCTGGGTGCATTGCTGCCTTTTTCTACCCACAAAGAAATCTGCCAGCAGTCCCAGAGCTCTGTTGAGCTCACTCACTCCACTTCCCTCACTCTCTTACTGGTTCTGTGTCTCCTGTGGGTGCAGGCTGTCCTTTTTGTACAGGGTTCCTGCCTGCATTGGCTTATTCTGCCCATAACAATCTGTAGCAGTCCTGGACGCCAAGTCCATTGAGCTTGCTCACCCCCCCCTCTAAGTCACCCATTCCATTTTCTGCTCAATTGCAGGCTGGCCTTTGTACTGGGCTCCCAGCTCACATTGCTGCTTTTTTCTGCCCACAAAGAACCGCAGCTGTCCCGCGACAGAGCTCCATTGAGGTCACTCACTCCCTTTCTCACTGGCTCATTCTTTTTCTCCTGGCGCTGCAGGCCGCCCTTTGTAACAGGGTCCTGCCTCTGTTGGCACCTTTTCTGGTCACAAAACAATCTGCAGCAGTCCCAGACAGAGCTCCGTTGAGCTAGCTCACCTCACCTCTCCTCACCTTCTGTTGTTCTTGCCATTTTGCAGAGCTGCCCTTTTATACTTGGCTCCTGCAGCAGCTGCTGCCTTCTTCTGCCCACAAAGAAATTGCAATAGTTATGATGAGAGCTCTGTTGAGCTCGGCTCAGTCCCCTCTCACTCGCTCCAATCTGTTTCTCACGCCAATGCAGGCTGCCTTTTGTAGTGGGCCCCTCGCATGCATTGCTGCCTTTTCCTGCCCACAAAGAAATCTGCAGCAGTCCCTGTAACAGAGTCTGCTAAGGCCACTCTACTCCTCCATCCTTCACGCCTAGCTCCCATGCCTCACAAGCTGCAGGGCTGTCCTTAGGTAATCGGGCTTCTGCCTGTTAACGCAAAATTTTTTGCTCCATAAAGAATTCGTTGTCCTGACAGAGCTCTGTTGAGGTCACTTTACCTGCCTGTCCCACTACTCATTCTGTTTCTCCTGGCGTTGCAGGCTGCCATTTTGTAGTTGGCTTCACCTCTCTTTTTGGCACCTATTTCTGCCTGCAAAAAGAAATCTGCAGTCCCAACTAGAGCTCCGTTGAGCCGCGGCCACTCCCCCTCTCTCTACTCTCGACTATTCGGTTTCTAGCGGTGCTGCAGGTGGCCCTTTGTACTGGGTTCCTGCCTGCTGCCGCCTTCTTCTGCCCACAAAGAAATCTGCAGCAGTCATAATACAGCTCCATTGGGAGCTGGCTCACTCAGTCCCCCATTCTCACCTTCATTCGCTCTGTTTCTTCCACCGCTGAAGGCTGCCCTTTGTACTGGGCCCTGCATGCATTGTTGCCTTTGATCTGCCCACAAAGAAATCCGGCAGTGTCCCAGCAAAGCCAGAGAGCTCACAGCGCCCCTCCTCACCATCTCCGTTCTGTAAGTCTCCCAGTGTCCAGGCTGCACTTTTGTACTGGGTTCCTGCACTGCATTGGCAGCTTTTCTGCCAC
Source organism: Neoceratodus forsteri (assembly GCA_016271365.2). NCBI lineage: Eukaryota > Metazoa > Chordata > Ceratodontiformes > Ceratodontidae > Neoceratodus > Neoceratodus forsteri. The sequence goes on from CM057456.1 coordinate 1,374,557,881, forward strand.
AAAGGATCTGCAGCAGTCTCAGCACAGCTCTGTTGGTCGCTCACTCCCCTCTGTCCTCCCTTTCGTTTCCCTTTCTGGGTGCTGCAGACTGGCCTTGGCACTGGGCTCCTGTGTGCATTGCTGCCATCTGCCCACAAAGAAATCTGCAGCGAGTCGCCGACACAACTCCATTCAGCTTGCTCTCATTCCCCTTTCTCTCACTTTTCGTCATTCCTGCTTTTTGCTAGCGCTGCAGGCTGCCTTTTTGTACTGGGCTCCTGCCTGTGTTGCTGGCTTATGCCCACAAAGAAATGTGCAGCAGTCATCATAGGAAGCTTCATTGAGCTCGCTCACTCCCCTCTTTTCTCGCGCACATTCTGGTTTTCCCGCCACTGCAGGCTGCCCTTTTGAGCTGGGCCCAGCATGCATTGCTAGCTTTTCTCCCACAAACAAATCTACAGGCAGTCCAAAGAACTCCTTTGTGAACACTCACTCCCCCTCCCTCACACCTTTCACTGTCTCTCAGGTCTCCTGCCACTGCAGGCTGCCCCCCTGTACTGGGCTCCTGCCTGCATTGGCAGCTTGTTCTAACCAGAAAGAAATTGAAGCAGTCCCACACAGCTCCAATGAGCTCGCTCACTCCCCTCACTCCTCATCCCGTTCCTCCCGGTGCTGCAGGCTGGCCTTTTGTACTGGGTTCCTTCCTCCGTTGCCGCATTTTCTGCCCACAAAGAAATCCGCAGCAGTCACAATACAGCTCTGTTGAGCTCGCTCACTACCGCTCTGTCACTCACTCATTCTGTTTCACTTGGTGCTGCAGGCTGCGCTTGTGTATGGGGCTCCTGGCTGCGTTGGCACCTTTGTCTGTCCACAAAGAAATCTGCAGCTGTCCCGACAGAGCTACGTTGAGGTTGCTCAATCTCCCTCTGTCTACGCTCATTCTACACGTATTCCTGACACTGCAAGTGGCCTTTTGTACTGAGTGCTCCTGCCTGCATAGGTGCCTTTCTTGCCAACAAAGAAATCCACAGCAGTCCTGAAGAGATCTGTTGAGTTCACTCAGTCCCCATCTCCTCACTCATACTGTTTCTCCCACGCTGCAGGCTGGCCTTTTCTACTAGGCCCCTGCCTCACTGGACACTTTTCTGCCCACAAAGAAATCCAAGTAGTCCTGACAGTGCTCGGTGAGTTCACTCACTCACCCTCCTCACCACCTCTCATTCTGTTTCTCAGTGCTGCATGCTGCCCTTTTGTACTGGGCTCTTGTGCAGAGACCTTTTTCTAGCCACAAAAAATCACAGCAGTCCCAACAGAGCTGAGTTGGCTCGGTCACTCCACTTGTTCGAATCTTAACTGTCCCAAACACTGATTCCACAGCGAACTGCGGGTTATTCTCGGCAGGAGTGTAAAAATATTTAGACGAATATGAAAAATGACAGCTGTACTCTTCATAAGGAGGTGTGAAAAAAGTGCCACTATTGAAAATGTGCTGTGAAAATATTACAAATGTGCAAAGTTACGAGAATTAAGTGAAACAGTTTAATGCACACTTGTAACAGTCATATTTATGGAGTTTAGTCACACAATTTTCAACATAGGGCTTTTAGACCTCTGCTCATGAACAGTGCCACTGTCATTTTCTTAATCTGTCCCTAACACTGATTTACACAGCGACCACTTTATTGTGTGCATCAACTGTGAAACAAATTTCAGTCAGGATGTGAAAATGACACAGGACTGCTCATAAGAGATGTGAAAAATGCCACTGTGAAAATATAGCATAAACAATATTACAAATCTGTGAAGTTACAAGGAGTGTGGAAAGTATTACCACCTGCACACAGTCATTAGCTGGGCTATAATCACCAAATTTTCAACATAGGCATTTAGGACCTCTGCTCATGAACGGTACGCGACATTTTCTTAATTCGTCCCGGACAGTGCATTTCTCACAGTGATCGTTTGCCTGCGCCGGAAGGGAAACACATTTAGCCAGGATGTAAAAAAGATGGATGCACTGTTTATAAGTAGGTGTGGGAAAATGGCAATGTTGACCATCTGGAGTGAAAATATAAGTTCACGAGAGACACGACGACGGCGTGCAAACTGCAACACACGCGCATAACACAGTCATTTATTGAGTATTTTGTAGATTTTCAACACAGCCATTTCAGGACCTCTACTCATGAACAGTGTCACTGTCATTTTCTTAATCCTGTCCTGAACTTTGATTTCCCCACAGCGACCACGGCTATTCTGTGTAGAACTGTGAAAACACATTTCCACGCAGGATGTGAACAATGACAGCTGTACTGTTCACAAGGATAAGTAAAAATACCAGTGTTGAAAACTGACATGTAAATATGCAAATTCACGAGAGATTCTGACGTGGGAAACAGCTACATGCGCCGCGAACCAGAAACAGTATTTTTAGGATTTTCCCACCAAATTTGGAAAATATAGGCTTCTTTGAGATCCAATCTTCATGAACACTGGCACTGTCGCTTAAGTTAACGCCCTGAAAGGTGATTCTCACAGACCGCAAAAATCACCTCAGGCTGGAGCCACCAATCACAGTTCAAGAATTCATGAGGAGGGTCCCAAAAGCCCTATGTTGAAAATAGTGAAATCCCAAAATGCCTGAGATATGTACTAAGTTGAAAAAACACTATTTATTACGTTATACAGCTTATCGGCATTTCCTCAGTTCACGGCCCAGCTTTAAGAGTGCAGATGTGTTCCTGGTCACAGAAGACTCGTGCCATAAGCTCCGGAGGTAAGTATGAGGTGACAGGTGTGGGAGGCAGGGTGTGCAGTGGGTTGAGATGCGGGTTGCAGGTGGAGCCAGGGACACTACAAGAAACCACCTCCTTTTTGCAGGTAAAAAAAAATACTTCACGGGACCATTTTTCCCTTTATAGGGGCAGGTGTGGCAGCTGGGATGGGCACCCACATGCCACCAATGGCTTTCTTTGGGGCAGCAGGCCACGATTGGGCACCGCAGAAATAAAAGTGGGGGTAAAACAGAATGCCACAGGAAAGGGCCCCTGTCGCTCCCATAAACAATGGGCACCGAAGGGTTTGGGGACCCTGTTGGCGATAAACAAGGTGGAAAGATTGTTAGGAAACAGGATCCCCGCCCTGTTCTAAACAATATCAGGATTTAATACTCTGCAATGATGGTTGCTCCTCACTGCAGCAGATGACCAACGCTGCAATGATGGCTGATTGCAATAACCAAAGTGTCAGTAGTTGGTTCAAATATTTCAACTACTGTCAGCAGCCTCCAATATATTGGCACTATCTTAATCAACATAAAATGGCATCCTGTCACCCCAGTTCCATAATCCTCAGAACTACTGTCCATGCAAGTATGCTTCACTATCCACTCCTTGTTTCCCTCCCTACTACTATCAGCATAAGTAACAGTATACCCTTCACTTCATCAGCCCATACTTGAAACACTTTATGGTTTGGTGCCTACATCTCAGTTGGCAAACTATTACATTTACCACTTTCTGGAAAATAACTTTCCAATATCACAGACCTCCCTCATTAGTCTCTACTTGTGCCCCCATAACCTTGAACTGTTACATACTAATAGTCCTCCATTCACTTTGTTTGTCCTTGGTGAAGGGTCTCATATCTTCCTTTCTTGTCTGGTATCCGGCAGAACATGTTCAGTCTGTGAGCAGATCCTCTGATCTGTCTGTCAGCTCTGAATCTCTGATCACACTTTCTCCTTATCTTTCCTGGTGAGGTCTTCAAGTTCAGAACTCTGGACAGTATGCAGACCCAGCCTCACCAACGATCAATAAGCGACCTCACCTACTATCAGAACCTTTCACACATCCTAATCCTATTTACCTTACTAAACCTCCTGTACTAAACCAGTTGTTTAAGGAGTCATAATGATGAATACTAGATCACTTTTCTCCAGCTGTAAGTGCTCAGCTCCCCTCTATCAAACTCTGTCCTGGGCTTCTTCTAAGTGATCCTTGCACTTTTGGCATTGAATTTCAACACCAAACCATGACCACCTCTCTAATCTTTACATGTCAGTCCAAGTTCCACCTCCCCATCACCTCCCTCCATGGCTTGGTGTCATCTTCAAAAGTCCAGCCAGATTCATTCTCAGACATTGTTAACGAGCATATTGAAGAGACAAGAGTCAGGATGGATCCTGTAGCATTCCACTCCTGACTTCTCTTTCTGATCTGACACCATCACAACCCTCTGATGCCTCTATTCAACTAAAACCTTTCGCAAAACACTGCTTATATTTCCTTCAAATCCTGGACCTCTCACCCCCGCAATGACTAAGTCACTCTAGTAGACCCCCTATCTCTTGGTCTCCTCTACTGATTCCACGCTAACATATTTCAAAACAATTCTCTAATTATATATTTTTTGGTTGTTTAACAGGACTACACACTAAGCTAGCTTTTTCACAGGGCGACCTGGGAACACAGGAAGTTAAGTGACTTGCTCAGGTCACAGTATGCAAGTGGAAGCTGCAGGATTCAAACCCAGGTCTGGTCTGGATGTCACGTTGCAGCTCAGACAGCAAACCACTGCATGCATCTCCTTTATGGGACTCCATACCCCAAGAGCAGGACATAGAAAGTACCCCTCCCTAGATCATGGCTGACCTCACAGCTTACTTGCAAGTGCACGATTGGCCTGGTCAAAAATAAATATAACCATCCCCCATGGCTTCCGGTATCATCATCTGCAGCATCTGTACAAGCTTGCCAGGTGAAATTTTACACCTAACTAATACCAACATTGGTTACCAATCAAATTTTGAAAACTGCCAAATCTCTCCCCCCACTCCTCTGCCTGTCCTCAAGTCAGGACCCCTCTCTAACCTCTCCTTCATCACCATGAGATCTAATTCCTTTTCATCACCTATTCCTCCTCTCTCTCACTCCTCTACCCTTCCCTCCACCCCCTCACCCCTGCCAGCCTGCATGATTGTCATCCTTCATTCCCACTATTCTTTCTTTCTCTCTCCAATAACTCCATCCTTATCGACACTTCCGCTAATCCTTCCAAGGGTAGGAGCCCAGATGGCTGGGATATCGCTCCTCCATCAGCGCCTGCAATCTCCTCCCATTGGATGACCTCCTAACCTCTCTTTCTGGAGTACTCCCATCCCTGCTGACTGGAGGCTGCCACTGTACTCCTCCTCCTCAAAAAGATGGTGACCCGTCAGGTCGAACGATTACCGACTCATTCTCTCTCAAAATACAGGAACAAATTGTCTTGTACAACTCTCTCCTTTCTGGACTCCCTTCCTTTTCTCCCAATACAAGTCAGCTTCCATAATCCTCCACCATCTGATCGGCTCACCAAATCAAACCATATGGTATGGATCATCCTATTCACTTCTGCTGTCTTTGATCGATCTAGCCAACATTCAACCTGTCTACCCAATTATTAGCCAAACCAGGCTGCAGGCCTCTCACACTTAACATCAACTGTTCCACTCCTACAGGGTAGTCCCAAACAGTCAAAAATGGCCACCATCTCTCCTGCCTGTATCCACTTGGTCCCAAGGATCTGTTAAGCCACTACCTGCTCCATTTTCTTAATGATCTCCTCCTCCATGTGCCAGCCATCATTCACATGTACATGGATGGTCCTCTTCATGAGCCCACAGACTCAGCTGGACTTTGATCAAGTTCAGCCTGACCACCACAAACCAGCTTTTCCTCAATGCAGAGGCTGTCTCCATGTCCTTTGGCACAAGGCACCATACTCTCTAAACTCCTCCCTTCCTCACCCATACCTAGATGGCTCCCCTGGAAGATGTCAGCACCTTTAGTTATCTTGGTATCTGTGAGCCAGCACCTAAATGTTTCTGAACAAAAGTGGATGCTATAGTTAAGCTGCACAACAATTTGGTGCACTACAGGGACTGTGCTGTATCCCTCCAACATACCATGCTATATCGAAAATGATCCTCCAAATCATGACTGGTGATATGGTCTACATAGCCTCACTACCCGCCAGACTGGACACTCTTAACTATTTCTGCCATTACCTTGACCTCCTTCTAGATCACCATTTTCTATATAAAAATCTCTCCTTTCGCCTTGTGGACAGACACCGGCCCTATACAAGCGTTATAGGCAAATCGGTTGTTCTCCTATCTCTCCACTGCCATTTGCAGCCATATCATGAAGCACAAATATTCGAACCCAGAGTCCTTCAGTTCCACCATTGGCAAAGTCGTTCAGCCGCTGCCTAAATCTGGAACTCCTACTTCAACCATTCACAATCTCCTCCTGATTCCAAACCATCAGTGGTCTCACCTCTCCCTCTACTTGCTCTAGTTCCCTCTTGCTCTCTATACTTGTTTCAGTTTAGGTACAACAAATTTACTTTCCACCTAGGCATTATACACAAATGTTTATAGCAATGAAATAAAAGCTCCAGCCCTGCATATCAGTTGTACAGATGGGCTCCCCTCCTAACTATGAACTCATCATGACTTGGGGTGACACTTGACCCCAGTTGGGCTAAGTCATATCCTAATCTCTGAACTACCAACTAGGGTTGGGTCTGGCATATAGGAAAAATAACCTTGACCTGCTGCTCATCTGGCACTTGAAAAGAGTGTACACTTCTCTCCCAATATAGTCTCACAAATTTGCCCATACCTCAAAACACACTTACTCAGTGGACCACAGCATGCAGTAACATCATCGCACACTAGCTGCCCCCGTCTCACCACCATTGAAAGCTTTATGATAAACTAGGTTGGCTTTCTGACCAATCACCTGAACTTTGGGCTGGGATGCCTCAACAAAGTGATCAAGAGGCACCACTGGGGCTGGCACAGTGTCATCTCCCAGCCCCTCCTCACCGCAAACTAAAGTCCTGGATGCTAAATACCCTCACCCAAACCCTTATGGGAACAGGGACTTTGCATGCTCTAAACTCTGGAACTCCTTTACGACCATGTTCTGCCTCCTCCATCAGTTTCGAAGTCCTGTGAGGCATCTGAAACCAGCCTCCAGTGTGTGAATCTCAAAGCCTCCCTTGCCTAATTGTACCAGGACCCAGCAAGACATACAATAATCTTTGGTCATTCTCACATCAATTACTCTCCTAAACATCTGACCACTATGCATACTCTAGACTATATATTATTGATACATGTACTTTATCAATTTCCTGCCATGAGATTCCTCCATGCCATACCGTTTTGTAAACATGCATTTGTTCTCTATAGCACTGCTGTGTTCTGATGTACCTGTTTACTGTTGTCTCCGGAAAGTTCTAAAAAATAAACATATAAACGTCTAGTGTACCTACCAGTTAACAAAAGCTAATAAATAAATAAAACTACTCTGTATTTGATTGCCTGCACAGGTTTGAAGCTCTGACTGTGCTGTATATGCATTATCGATTGTTTGCTTATCCTCAAGTTCTCATCTTGCTGTATTATTCCAATGTAATTTGTAGTTGTGTACCTCTGCTCCATGTATGTATATGTTTAGACTGTTGTGCTACCAAGACCCATTGTACAAGTTCCCTTCCCAGGATGCATCTAGAAATGAGCTCCAGCCCAGTATTCCTGGGTGGGAGTACTGAACCCAGGATCATTTACTATAATAGACATTTAAACTGTGAGCAGGGATGTAGAACCTTTACATATCAAGATAATTTGGTATACTACATTAGCATCATAATGGTGACCACAGGTAGGGTCACAATATGCACTATGAGATCAAATTCATTGTTATGAAAAGTTTCACCAGGAAAGTACACTGAACAACAAGTTGCTATCTACCAATCGACCTGGGAAGAGGTGGTGGGAGTTACCATAACGATAAGTACACACAAAATACACAGTATCACACAAAAACTAAGGTTACAACTGATACATTATGAAAACAAATATTACAAGGTGAAAGTGAAAACCAGTACAGTGAGCTTGTGGTGAGACACAGAGAACATAATGTAATGAAGTGTGACAATAGCTGCTATGCACTAAAATAGCACAGGGTGGCAACTGAAAGTCAGCAGGGCATCAAACAGGATAGGACAAAAGGGAGCAGGGCAGGTGCAATTACAGAGGAAATTATGAAGGAAACATTTAATGGCAGGCGAGGAAAGTTGGATATGTGGGTAAAGCATTCACATTTTGGGGGAGCGATAGAGTGGGAGGCCTATCCTAGCGGTGGATCTCCTGAACAGACAGTTCTGTGGTCATGGGTTCTTAAGTGAGAGGAGTGGGTGGGGTTTGGGGAATTAGGTAGGGAGGAGTGTGCCAAGCCAGTACTGAGATGAGTTGCGATGCAGTCACCTGTTGTTAGGGATGGGAAGGCTAAGCACAGTACAAGTGGCAGCGGTGGGTAAGGTGAGGGTATCAGAAACAGCGACAGAATGAGTTGAAAAGCATCAGGTTGGAAAGAAGGTGAGACGAACAATAAACAACAATAGTCAAAAACAGGAGGATCATTTTTGGATCAGTTAACGTCTTGCCTGTGGCGGGAGGCAGGAACAGATTAATATAAGGCACCGAGTTTGGGATGAAGCTTTTTATTATGGCATCTACATGGGCGAAGGTGGATGTTTATCAATAGCATGAATACCTGAAGACTAACTAGCAATTACAGTTGCTCCGTCGAGAGTAGTGGTGAGGCAGAAGAGACCTTGAGCTGATGTGTGCCAAAGTCATGGACACAGTTTCTTGGAATTTAGGAAGAATTGGTGAATTGAAACAGCTCCGACATTATTAATCGTTGGAACCTGAAGCGACATCAAGGTTGGGCCCAGAGAGAATAAAACACATCATCGCATCATATATAAAGATGAGGTACAGATGGATGGAATCATTCAGAAAGAGAAGAGAATCAGGCCTAGTATGGACCTTGGGGACTCCAAAGTATGGGTAGAGGAAGTAGTGGATACACAGACTGCGAGCAGTCATGAAGGTATATGTGAACCATTTAATGGCATGTTCAGACAGCCCAGCTGATGAGGAAGTGGAGCAGTAGGGGTGGAAACCGTGTCACTTTAGAGATCAATAAAATGGCAGTGGTTATGTGACACATCCATGCCTGTCGGATGCATCAATGATTCAAAAGCGGTAGGTAAGTGATGTTCTGAACAGATTGATATTAGGTGAAGAATTTCTGTCTGGAGGTAAAATAGTCAAGGACTAGATGTTCTTATAGTTGACCTAACGATAAGGAGGAGAGATAGACAGCAGTAGTTCTCAGGAGGAGGTCGCCACACTTATGGAGAGAACAATAACATTTCACGCAGAGATACAGCCGTGAAATGGAGATTGAAAGAGCGGTGGTGGGAGCAATGGCAGGGCAGCAGTTTACTAACTTAGGGCCAGTCCATCAGAAGACTACAACTGCTCGGGTTTGGGCACCAAGGCCCCAACATATCAGTTCTCAGAATTTTAAAAGGAAAAGCTATGAGGTGGGGCTGGAGGCTTCTAATAGTGCGAATAACTGGTTAATAGTTGGGGAACCTAGCAGGTAAAACACATGGTAAAGTGCGAGTTGAAAGCAGCAACAATGCTAGAAGTGGCGGCAAAGACAGTATTGTTTATTTGGAAGGGGGAGGAAGAGGGCCTGTGGGGAGAAAAGTGAGTAGTTACTTTCCAGGGTGATGGGTTATTTTATTAGAGTTAGTGAAATAAGTAATCAGCCTTAGCCAAACAGTAGCTTTGTGCATTGTTTCTGAGGACCTGGTAGACTCATAGTCTTTAAGAACTTTGTTCTTTTAGAAGGCTTCAGGCTGTATCCGTGCCTTAGACAAACAATGAGGTCTGGGGAGATCCAGGAAGTGGTTCCACGGACACACCACCCAGTTAGTAGTGCATATTGATTCAGACTTCGAGAATCGTTCTCACAAATATTAGCTCCGACATCTAGGTTGCCAGCAACAGTTAACAGTGCCAGTTAGTGGTGGTCAAATCATAAAAAGTGGATCATGTTCGAGTTTATGATTGGTTTATAGAGTTTATAGGGACTTTGTTTGTAATTTTCGCTCAGGAAAGTCAGCAATGGTCCATAAGGCATCTGCCGTGCAAGTATGACCTATGAGTTGTGAGTTGTGAGCCCAGTCAATGAGAATGGTTTCCTGTCAACCAATTTAGCCTAATCCGGATCTTGGATAATTTAGGTTAGGTTGACGCATATATAACATTGCTTCTATGGGTATAGTAGTCCAATTTATTTGAACTCTCCACAATATATAATTAGCCAACGAAGGTAGCTACTAAAATAGTTATAGTTCAGTACAATATTAGGTTGTAAACCAGGACAGCAGTAGACACCGCACAACAAAAATGAGTTTGGAGAGAGGAGATTTGCAACAACAGAGCCTTATAAGCTTTAGTAAACACTAGAAAAGAGGAACTGAAATAGATGGAAGAGAACACAGATAAAACCTCCTCTCACAAGTCTGTCCTGTCTAGATATTGTGAAGCCAGGAGAGTAGAGATGAGTTGCTGATTTTTTGTTGGCAAGTTCAAATTATTATATCAGGGTTAGGCACACACCAGTGGCTGTAGCAAGTCCACTTTGGGAGGGGACTCGTATATTGATATGTAGTATTTAAAGCCATTTGGAAGAGCTGAAGTGTGGCTCTGTACTGGCTACAGGAGGAAGTTGAGCTGAGCCAGGGTTGGGGTTTATGTCACAGTTGATAAAGTAGGAGGCATATATAATGCCGCGCACTCTTGAACCAGGGTAGTTACGTAGCAGTCGGGAGCTAGACTTTAGGTATTAGCAAGGTGACAGGAGCTAGCAGATAAAAAGTGATACATAGGCAGCTGGATGAGAGAGACACTGGGTGGTGGTGAGTGAGACCAGGATGTGGTAATGGGAGGGGAGGTTACCCTGATTGTAGATAGAGACTCTCTAATTTCAGAGGATGTGATGCGGATTAGGTGGCGGGGGAAGAAGTGCTGTAGTGTGAGGCATCTTGGTTAACTGGGAGTAATGACCGGGGGCCAGAGGCTGAGTCAGAAGAAAGCTGTACTAGCTCAGTAATCCAGTCAGGCAAGGTTCTGGGAGAGCCAATGAGAGCAGGGACAGTAGGAGGAAGGCAGAGCATCGTGTATTTAAAGGAGGCCTGGGAGGTGGTGGGGAGGAGAAAATCACAGCAGAAGGGCGGCAGGCTGAACTGAAACCCGAATACAAAAGGTACCAATCGGTGAGCAGTGTAGCTAGCTGACCAATAAGATGCCCGTAACAAAGGCTGCAACAATCACAGCACAGCAGTGCGCTTCAAGCAGTGAATACCTGGGGGTTGATCCAGGCGAATTCAGAGGCGGCAGGAGCTGTAGGGTCCGGTCGGCAGTGGCGGCAAAGGCACCGCGCAGTTGAGCGCCACTCAAGTCGGCAGATCGGAGTTGATCTGAGGCAGTTCGAGGTGGAAGGTCCCGTCCTTGGCAGCGAGCCGCCTTTCAGTTGGGGCGCCACTTGAGGTGTCCAGATCAAATGAAAGGATTTTGGAAGCAGTAAACAGTATTGCAATTTCAGTTATTAGCACCAATACCTTTTATAGCACTGTGCTCTGTATGCAGGAGGATCCCTCATTGCAAGGTTTAGTAGTACATATGCATGCACAGTCTAATTGGTATCTGGGGTGCTAAAATATGATACCTGTTCAACCATACTGTTCTCCCACATGCCACAGTGCCCAGATGTTTAACACTCCATAACCTTCAACTGGGCTAATTAACTAAAATCCCTACAGGGCCTCTTAAGATGCAGAAAGTAAAGAAAATGGACTATCTTATTCATCTTTATATATTATTTTATTTATTTTTCTTTGTTCATCAAGTGCTGTTTTTACCACAAAAAATACAGTCTGGTTTAGTGGTTAGTTTAGGCTTGGTGTTCTGTACTGCCTCCATGCCGTGGCCCGGTTTGGGGAGGACTAGATCAAACAGGGCTTACAGGGGAGATGACTGAAAATCTCGGGACTGCTCTCCCACAGGAGAAGTCTAACCACCCCGCTCTTTAACAGCCACTAGGTGAGGAATCCTTTCAGGGCTCAGGCAGCCAAGCACTACTTGCCTTTAAAATGAACCCATTCACAAATCTGACTGTCATACGGTATGGGCTGCATGCCCATTGGCTCTAGGTCTGCACTACTGGCGGCAGCCCTACCGGACAGTCAGCGTCGATGGGCGGCGGGTGGCAGGCGGTGGATGCTGCCGCCTCGCCAGCTGGGGAGCGGGGTTGTGAGGCTTCGTGGGTGGGTGGAGTGGGGGACACTAGACACCAGAGAGATGTTTGGGTGGGTTGTCACTGGACATTCTGCCCGCGATCGGGCATTACGGTCCACTGGACCACCAGGAGATATTCTGGTTGGGGGGTCCTTTTACATTCTGCCCATGATCGGGCATGGGAGATGTTTGGGAAGGGGGGAGGGGGGTTGTTTTTATGTTCTGCCTGCGATCGAGCTGGTGGGGGAGCACAGGGACTGAGTTGGGGGCCAGCCACGGGTGGCAGCTGCTGTGTTGCGCCCTGCAATACAGCAGCTCACCTGTGGGTGGCCCTCAACTTGATCCTTTTTTTGGCTCAAAGTTGTGCAGGCGCAGGTTGGGGGTTGCGCCTGCACAACTCTGCACAACCCGACTGAATATCGGGTTGCGCAGTTTATGCATGGTTCCTCCCCCTCCTGTTGAGCATGCATTCATTTGCATTGCGCTGTTGCTCAACTTGTTTTCAGTGGCGCAACTGCCTCCTGCTGAATATCGCAGAATGGCGCAATGTAGGACTTGTGCATGCGCAACCCTGTTGCGCATGGCGCAACCCTCTTGAATATCTGGGCCAAGATATAATTTAATGCCTCCCTCTTTCTTTGACAGTACTACTATCGGGGATCCCTAGGCACTCTTTGAAGGCTTAATGATGTTGAGGGCCAATAACGTTTGTATTTCTTGTTGAACCTCATTTCTCACCCTCTCTGGTAATTGATAGGGCTTCTTCCTTATGTATTGTTGTTCCTTATGTATTGGCTGTTGTATTTATCTGGTGTTCCACCCCATCTACTTTAGCAGGCTTACTGGTGAAAGTAGAAGCAAAAGAATGAATAAGGTTGTGTAGTTCTACCTTTTGGGGGGTTTCTAAGGCTCGATTGATCAGCACATCCAGGGGTTCTGCCTGCATCTCTAACCTCCTATATGCTAGTTCTAAATCAGTTTCTTCTGATTGTGGCATAACCATCATGCCTAATGTTGGTTTGGGCTTTTCATGCCATCACTTTAATAGATTTGCATAATAAATCTTTTTCTTTTCCCTTCTTTCTGGGATTTCAGTTTCAAATGTCACTGGTCCTACCTGTCGTGAAATCTTGTAAGGACCTTGCCATTTCATCAGGAGCTTGTTTGTTTAAGAGGAAGCACTAACAATACCATCTCTCCCTCTGTGAAATGTTTCTTATTGGAAGTCCCTTGGTCATATTCCCTTTTCTGTACTATATAGGTTTTTACCCCTGTCTCATGTGCTTTCTGAGTATATCAACAAACAAATTAAGTCCAGTGTGCCCCCCCAAACTGCCCAACCAGGCCGTAATGGAGGATTTTTCCATCTCGTATATCCCAAATAGGGGCTTTTTGTTATCAGACTTTGGCCAAAATGTGAACAAGCCAGACCACTTTGTCATGTGGCCTCAATCAGTTTAGTCCTGCACTTTAAATAATGTAAAAAGTACCTTGCTGATCCGAGTTAAAGTCCTGCTGTTTCATTCTCTGTTTGCAAGGACAATACTCCAGCTTCCTTGTCTCACATTTATAAAGTGCAGTCTGCTAGGTGTGGCTGGGAGCAAATCACTAGGAAAGTGATCACAGCTTTCCCCTAATCATAAACTAATTCAATGTGTGATCTGCTCAACCCTGGCTTTTTAAATGTATTTAATTAGTTTTAGAGGGGCTCCTGGTTGTGACCAATATCAACAAACAAATGAAGTCCAGTGTGCCCCCCCAAACTGCCCAAACATGCCTGTATTGGAGGATTTTTCCATCTCTCATATCCCAAATAGGGGCTCTTAGTTATCAAACTTTGGCCAAAATGTGAACAAGCCAAACCACTTCGTCAAAGTGGCCCCAGTTGGTTTGGTCCTGCACTTTAAATAACATAAAAAGTACTTTGCTGATCTGAGTTAGAGTCCTGCTGTTTCATTCTCTGTTTGCAAAGGCAATACTCCAGCTTCCTTGTCTCACATTTATAAAGTGCAGTCTGCTAGGTGTGGCTGACAGCAGATCACTAGGAAAGTAGTCACAGCTTTGGCCTAAGCATAAACCTATTCAGTGTGTGATCTGCTCAACCCTGGCTTTATAAATTTATTTAATTATTTTTAGAGGGGCTCCTGTTTGGGCAGTTGGGGGGGGCACACTGGACTTCATTTGTTTGTTGATATTGGTCACAACCAGGAGCCCCTCTAAAAATAATTAAATAGATTTATAAAGCCATGATTGAGTAGATCACACATTGAATTGCTTTCTGGGTATATACCACCAACCTTTATCTCAGTTGCTTCATATATTGGGCTATTCCAGGATGTTTAAGATCTTTTCCCTCCTCCCAACACTCATTAACATCATCCAATGGTCCCCGAGGGTTCTGACCATGTAGTAATGAAAAGGGGGAGTAACCTGTGGAGGCTTGTGGGACTTCCCTATAGGCAAATAATAAAAAGGGTTGGAACTTGTCCCAGTCTTTCCCTTCTTCATGGACAAACTTCATGAGAATTTGCTTCAACTTTTGGTTGAAGCATTCCACGAGTCCGTCCATTTGTGGGTGATATGGGGATGTTCTTATGGCTACAATGCCTAAGAGGTGGTAGAGTTCTTTTAAGAGGGTACCATTAAAGTTGCTTCCCCTATCAGTGAGGATTTATTTCGGTATGCCCACCCTACTAAACAACTTTACAAGTTCTTCAGCGATCTTAGGGGTTGTAACAGTTTGCAAGGGAATAGCTTCAGGATATTTGGTAGCGTAGTCGCATATCACCAAAATAAACCTAATTCCCTTAGCATTTTTGGTCAGTGGTCCCACTATGTCCATCCATATTCTTTCAAACAGTGTACTAACCAATGGTAGGGGTATTAGAGGGGCTATGTCTTTCTTTCCCTTCTGTACAACCATCTGACACTCTGGACGGGCTACATCTTTGTGTATACCTGGCCAGAAGAACCTTTGTAGGAGTCTTCCTAAGGTTCAATCTCTTCTGGCATGACCGGCCTAAGGTACATCATGTCCCAAATGTAATTGATCTTGCCTATAACAGGCTGGGACCATTAACTGTTCCACCTGTTCCCCTGTGTCAGGATTGGTACAAACCCTATATAATAACTGACTAGACACCTTCATTTCAGGTGTTCCAGTCTTTTGGGGTTTTTCTTCCTGGGGAAAAAAAGGTGTTACAGAGGTATCTGCTGGTTCTTTTATCATATCACTTTGAACAAACATATACTGTACATTATCAGGTGATCCCTTTTTACTTTTCCTCCATTCTTTCTGTCATCTTTTCTTTTCATTAAGAAAGGTTTTGGTTTTACCTGGTTCATTGAACACCTCCCCATCAAAGGGAAACACCTCCCCAAGTTGTTCCTTTTTTGTCTGGGCTCTGGTAGTCATAGCTGTTAGCATGACCCATCTTGTAATAATGTGGAAAATTTGGGAGAACTGTGACCAGGTCCAGCTAGGTTTTACATATCACACAGTGTGCACTGATGTTTTTAAGACAACTTTACTGGTAATTTCTTGTCTATAATGCAGACATTGAAACTTCATGAGCCCTATAACAATCTTAGTTTGTCTTTAATCTGGGTGGGGGTTGCCTTTCAGTAATCACATCCTTATACTAACTGTGACACTCATAGCTTGGTTTAGGAGTTATCTGCTTCAGCAGTGTTATCTTATGTCAATTAAAGTTATATACAGTAGGATTCTTTGTATGTGTGTTCCACCAAGCACGTTTGACCCAGGGTTCCTTCTGGCTGAAGGCAGTATGGTACTGTTAAACTTCTCTGACACATCTTCTTTTTTTTTTTTTTAAATGAGTATTTTAAACCAATGGGAATTTTTTTCTGCATTATCTAGCTGTTATAAGTATTGTATTTTCTAAACAACTGCCATGAGCTTCTGAAGAAGGACTGGTTGGTCCGAAAGCTAGAGCACGTTGTTCTTGTAGTTACATCTATGTTGGTCCATTAAAAGGTATCAAGTCATTTGCTTCTGGATCAATTAACAGTGGCACAGGAAGCTTGAGTACAATACCTGCTTTGATTACAGCTGTCTTTCCCTGTACATGAACATCAATCTCAGTTACAGGGTAATGAGGAGTGTCTCCACGGACAAACATAACCTTTAAATCTGGTCCCCTCTGTGCAGATTTAACTAATTCAGGCCTTATCAGAGTGTGTTTGCTTCCTGAATCTATCAGCCCTACCACATTTTGGTCTTCATTATTTATATCAGTTAGGAAATAACCTGCCTCAAAGAATACTAAATGAGTTTTATCTGTTGTCTTAGAAGGACAATGCCTTGCTATATGCCTCGAACCCTGACAATTTCTACAAATAATGTCAGATGGAAAAGTTCTTCCTGTAGACCCGCTTTTCCCTTCTTGTTTAGGTGCATACCCCTGGCTATGTATTTGTGGGTTATTTCTTTCCAGAGGGACTGTCTTAGTTGCAGCGGAGTCATATGTACGTTGACCACCCTTCTGGTATGGCTTATGTACAGCAAGAAAGTCCTCAACCAATAAAATGGCCTTTTCAACATCTTCTGGCTTATGTTCTTTCACCCACATCTGCACATCAGTAGGTAATCACTGCACAAACTGTTCCACAATAAAAAGTTCCAGTGTGGCTGTTTTTGAATTGGTGTCTGGCTGAATCCATTTTCAACATAAGTCTCTTAATTTAGCATATGTCTCTCAAGGTTGGTCATGTGCGTGATGCTTAACAGCCCAGAACCTTTGTCTATAGGTTTCCTGGCTAATGTCATAGCTCCTTAATATTTCTGTTTTTACTATGTCATAGTTCTCAGCACTTCAGGACTCAATGTTACTGTAAGCCAACTGGGCCCTTTCTGTCAGGTAGGAGGCAAGCACACACACACTGATCTTGGGACCACCCACAAACCAGGGCCACATGTTCGAAGGTGGTGAGATGCCTTCTATATCATTGGAATTAGTCATTTTCATTAGCTTTATGACCATAGGGGTTGGTGTTGCCTCCATTCCCATCAAGTCCCTGACCTGTCCCCAATGTTTGTAAAGCATGTAAAGTTTCTGCAAATCTTCTGTCCTGTGTCTTTCAGTCCCGTTCTCTTTCCCAAAAGTCTATATCTCTCTGCTTCTCCATCTCCATTTAGCACACAGCAAAACATTTCACCAATTCTCCAAGATTCTCAGGTGGTAGGTCTGGCACTGCTCTCATCTCCTTGTTCTCCTCTGGTTCTTCATCACTCTCCTCCTCCTCCTCTTTCTGCCTCGGTTACTTCCATTGGACATCCAGTCAGTGTGTAGGGGAACTCTGGTCCACTCTGTCTGGGTTCTGGTGACTGCCCCTAACTTCTCCTGGTCCACTCCTTCAGCCACGTTGCCTGTGTTATCTTGGTATCAGGTCTGGTACTCATCACTGTTT
The DNA here is from genome assembly GCA_016271365.2 of Neoceratodus forsteri. Lineage (NCBI taxonomy): Eukaryota > Metazoa > Chordata > Ceratodontiformes > Ceratodontidae > Neoceratodus > Neoceratodus forsteri. Next base: position 1,374,575,504 of record CM057456.1, read on the forward strand.
TTTCTCTGTATCCCTCAGACAACCAGTTATCTTACCACTGCCACCATTTATGTGAAAGGGTGTGGGAAAAGATAACAGACACAACAGTCAATTTTTTTAAACATACTGGATGCTTAGTGTGAATTTTATTTTCCATTAAAAATTAACTCAGAATAGCTAGAAATCAACAAAACAGCTCTAACTTGAGCTTTCAGCACTACTCTTCCACTGTAGATGCTGCCACAGAGTAGAGATACTTGGCATCAGTTATCTCTGCTATCTTTTTGTGCATTAACCAACAGTACAGGCTAATCTGCCTGAAGTGAGCGCAAGGGGTGCCTTTATACTGTCTGGCTACAGCATCATACACATCACATGATCTATTGATCTGCCCCTATACTAATACATTATGATTTATACAGTACTACAGACATTTGAGGGATCAAATAGACAAACAACTGTTTATCTGGTACCTTTAAAACTGGTGTCATAGTATTTTTACATACTAACATACTAACTTACTAGACGCCAGCAGAATAGCCCTATTGGTCTATCAAGTCTGCTCATGCTTCAGCACCCTGATTGGGTACCATAGCCCTCTATCTGTCTCCTTCCACTGTTACTCCATCCCCCAGTCCTGTTCCCCCAGGCAGACCAGCCTCTGCTTCCCCCCTTTCCTATATCTGCCCCACCCCTCTTGAATCCCTCCACCGTAGCTGACTGTACCAGCTCCCCAGGCATCACATTCCACGGTTCCACCAGTCTCTCGGTGAAGTACCTCCTCCTCCTTTCCCCCAATCCTATCACTTTCAATCTTCCAACTGTGTCCTCTGGTGATTCCACCCTTCGTCAGTTGAAAGATCCTATCTCAGCTTACCTTATTTACTCCCCTGAGGTACTTGAAGACCTCAATCATGTCCCCCCAGTCCCTCCTCTCCTCCAGTGAGAACAGGTTGAGCTCCCTTAGTCGTTCCTCATATATCATATCCCCCAGGCCCCGGATCATTCTGGTTGCTCTCCTCTGAACCCTGTCCTGGAGTTGGATGTCCCTCCTTAGGTGCGGCCTCCAGAACTGCACACAGTACTCAAGATGTGGCCTAACCAGGCTGTTGTACAGTGGAAAAATCACCTCCCTGTTCCTTGAGGTAATCCCCCTAGCAATGCATCCCAGCATCCTATTTTCCCTGACTGTAGCTTTTCTGCACTGCTCTGAATTATTCATGTTGACATACTTTTCTTCCTTATTCAGACATAAAAATAAATATTCTGCTTGCATACTTAATGGCTCATTATAGCATGTAGCCCCACCTATTATCTAGGGTCATAGGCTTGAAGGTTGCTGTAAATAAGCCTCTGTTTGGGCACTGGTCCCTATAGTAGACCCAGACCACCTAGCACCAGGTAAGAAGATATCCCTTTTCTTCTTTTTATTATATGCCAAACAATACAAATGTTATTCCTATGGGTTTTATCAATATAACTGGCACCAGTAAATTGAAATAATATTGAACAGGAGTTTTATTTTGGAATGGGTAGACTGGAATTTACAGCCAGCAGCCTACTTTTTCATTTGAGCCCTTCTGAATAAGTAAGGTTCATAAGCCATCTAGAATTCTCTTTAAACTGTTCCCTTAGGGCTTTATTTATTTTGTGCATTTTTGCCCTAGCCCCGTTGTACACTCCAAGGGCCATGAGCTTTCCTCTCTTTGAGGAATCCCTCTGGTAGGCAGTTACACGGTGCTTCAAAGCTGGAGCTTTCTTTGCTCCGACTGATGCTGGGGAAACAAGGTACGGCTCTCTCTTTTTTCCTACGCTGCTAGTTACAGCATACAAAAGTGGGAAAACACACTTAATTCTTTAAACCACAAACAGCAGTTTCACTTTAATCTTGTTACAGCTCACAAGAGTACCTTTGAAGGGAGTAGCTACGGGTGTGCACTTGAACACTTTGCTAGACCTGCGTACCTCATAGCATACAAATATTGGCATCCTATTCTAATTTTACTCAGGGTACATTTACTGGCACCAGGACTGCTAATGCGCATTATCTTTATTTAAAACATGTGGTCTGGTGTGTGTACCCAACTGAGCACTCCAGGAACACCTTTTAAAGGCAGGTCGTCCATACATTGCAGGGCTTTCATTCTTACAGTATTCCATATTAGAACAAGGACCAGTTTACAGCTAATACCGTGACCGGTGTACACTGCAGGTGCTTTATCCATACCAAAATGGTCCGATGCTTCTTTACATTTATAGAAATTTACAGAATACTTTGTCTCTTTATTATTGCCCAATTCATTTTAACACCACAGGGCTCTAACAAAACAGGGACACATACTGCAATAAAGGCACCTGAGACCAGGAAAAGGAATGAAGAGAGGCAGAATAGATACAGAGAAACTCTGATAGGATGCCACCCTACCAAAGGTGAAAAGGTGAAATATAGTAGATAAAAGAAAAGCAAATGCTGCTACATCAGGCTTTGAGGAAGAGAAAAAGAAAGGTACAGTCTCAAGGTGCCACCTAAATCGAGGGGGGGAGGGGTATCCAACTGCCACACAGGGAATTAATTGATATTGTAAGAAATGTTAAAGCTGTGTGTTAGTTAAAATGTGATGCCCAGATGCTTCACTGAACAGATAAGGTTTTTGTATGGTTTTACAGATGCTATCCATTCAGTTCTGGATAGTTAGGATAATGCGAATTTTCGAATAGCCAAAAGAAATACTCAAACTCAATTGGCTAGCAGTCATTGAGGCATCCCTGAATATACCCAAGGTAGTAACACAATACCAGCCAGCAGCCTTTTTGTTTGCCTTCCTAGCACTCTGCCCTCTTCAGTTCGTTTGCCTACACACAATATGGCTACCCTGGCATCCATTCCTCACAGCAGAGTTTAACAAAAGGCCCTGATTTAGCCAGTACAAGATTTCCACCACACCTTCATCCTGCCATTGGACTCTTTTTCTGCTTTTCATCCCCAGAAGAGGCGTGACATGCAATGTCATGGTGCATGCCACGTGCTCCTGCATGATGAGCACTAACATCTGCCATGCCTCCCAACCTTTCAAGTATGCTAACATACTGGATATGCAGGGATGTTTATTCAGTTCAATTAAAACCCACAGAAACTATCCCCCTTGGTCATGCCGAGCAACAACTCTTTTTCAGCCTTTGACAGAAAAGACCCATCAGAGAAAAGCCATTTCACTAATTTATAAAGACCTGACCAACCATGCCTGCAACCTGGTCTCACCATCAACATTCCATTGGCAGAATACATTGGGAGAGAACAGGTCAAATTCTGACTGGTCTGTCCAGTGGGACAATATATATATAAGTATGTCCTACTGGACCATTTAAGGTTGTTACAATTCAGTATCCTACATGCCTTGTACTTTACGCCATATAAATTTTATAGAATGGGGAAACTTTCCTCTCTAGATTGTGTCCACTGTCCTGGAGTTAATGGCACCCTATATCACAAACTATGGATATGTCCTCCAGCCAAAACATTGTGGTTCTTGATGCAAACCAAACTGTCCCCTTTCTCGGGCATAATTATTTTAGCCCAGATGTTTGTCTGTTATGACACTATTCTGGAATTCCTAGGCCCAAATATAAGCACTATATGGCCCTCCTATCCTTGGTAACCAAGTTACTCATAGCCCATCATTGGCTTGGATACTGGTCTCCTTCCTACTCAGAATGGGTACATAAATATCTCACTGCTCTGAATGCTGAGAAAGCAGTTGCCAAGTTCTAAGACAATTACACCAGGTTCCAGGCTTGTTAGTCAGATCTCTTGACTTTTTTGTATTGGTAGAACTCAAGCATATACACACTTTCTTCTCTGATTAAGTGGCTCTGCATTAATCCTAGTAATAGATGGTAATTACCCACACACTCTCCTTTTCATTTCCATTATAGGGTGGAAATTGGTAAAATGTCAGCTATGGACGTTCTCTTTCTTATTGTATTTTTGGGCAGGTCTAGAATAGCGCAGAGGGAATGGTATGGGAGGGAGGAAGTGGGTGGTTCTTTGTTTTTGATTTGTTTGGTGTATACTGTTGAATTGCTGTTGATGCGCTGTTATCCTTTTTGGTTTTATGTATTTTGAAAAATTGTCAGTAAAGTATATTTAATTGCAACCCCCCCAACAAAAAGTTAGTGAGCTAATTCTTCATTTTGTTTGGTAATAGTTTTTAAGTGTTCTAATTAATTGGTTCAGTTAAATAAGAATAGGATTGCTCAATACATTCAATAGTGACAAATGCAAAAGTGCTGTTAATACAAACTTGATTAAGACATACAGAGTACTCTATGATCAGTATGTGTACTATTACTCTTTAAAATATCAGTAATTTTAACACACTGATAATTACAGTAAATGCAATCACTTCTTATACATTACTCCTGTGGCTCAATATCCAAACATTTGCATGGGCACTAACAGGTCTTTGCCTGTGCAAACTGGTGTTTGCACTGGATCCCCATATTCAAAAGGGGCTGTTGCATGGGTAAAGAGGTTAGCACCTGTGCTAAACATAATGGGCCCAGTTTTAGAAGAAATACATCTGGCGTAACTTGACTTGTACCAAAAAGAATGGGGCAAGTAGCAAGTTACGCCAGCAGTTGCGACATCTGCTATTCAGCAAAGCAGTCTGCGACATGCCACATGCTGCTTGTGCCAAAGTGAACTTATGCCACTAGACAGGCCCTAAACACCCTTCAGCATGGTGCTAGGGGGTTTACAGCAACAGTTGCACCCAATTTTGGAAGGGCAGCAACAAAGTCCCCAATGTCAGGATTCTACAACAATCCCCAGAGGAGAACTGGCAATGTAAGTTACACCAGCATTTAGCTGGTGTAACAGTACATACACCCTCTGGGGGTTGTGTAGCCCCAGCAGCGGACCACACCTAAGCCATGTGGCTGCCCCATGCCCAGAACACCTCTGTAGGTATCCCACTGGCAGCTCACACACACACCCGCCCTGATCCCCAATACTGTACATGAACCACAGGGCTCACACCCCAGGCCCCCCAATTCCCTGAACAGTACAAGCCCTACAGTACTGCCCACACATCGCATGTCCCTGAACCCCCACACTGCTAAAAGCCCCACAGGGCAGCTCTGTCCACTCCCTGACCCATGCCTAGACCCCAAGACACAGTACCGCAAACAGTAATTAAATAGTGCACAACTAACCCTGGTAGTTAAGTGGCCACCCATCCAGCAGTGACAGTCCACAATGCACACACCAATGCCTGTTGGTGGGGTTGGGGTGGTGGTGGGGTGCAAGGGGTGGCAACCCTAATATTGAAGTTCCTCACTTTTATCGCTGTAGAACAACCCTAATTGATGCATTACAAAGTTTTTTGCATAGAATTTCCTTACTTTTTAAGAAAGACTAGAAAAGTTGAAAGTTGCACAAGTTGGTGGGAATACAGGGCCCTTAGCACCTCGCGCTCCCATCAACTTGTAAGTGTCAAGTCATATTACACACCTAATGACTAAAAAGTACATAGACAACAGCACAGCCAGCCACCAAACAAATGTTAATTTAGTAGAATAGAAAACGCTGTCCGCAAAATGTAAACTGCACCACGCAATATCTCCACAAAAGATATATTGTCTGACATGTAAACACTGCAATTCACATCTACAGGACATGCCGTCAACACTCTCCAAATTTCAAGTGAAAAGACCAAACCGCATCCGAGATATAACATGTCAAAGTTTGAAATTTTCATTCGTCAGAGTGGCACAGTTCCACACCTGTTGACATTTAACACACACAATGACTGAAAACTACATCTATGACACTAAGGCTAGGTATCCTATCAGTTTCAAGCCATGACCACAAGCAAAATGCTGTCCACAGAACGTAAACTGTGCCACATCATATCTCCACCAAAAAACAATTTCTGACATGTAAACACTGTAATTTACATCCACAGTACATGCCGTAAACACCCTCCAAATTTCAAGCAAAAAGACCAAACCATTTCCAAGATATTCAATGTTAAAGATTGGTAAAATTTCCCTATCTATTTCATTATAAAAAATCTGGCCATCTTGTCCCTATATTGCAATCAAAGATCGCAATAAAAAAATCTTACGATCAAAGAATTTGCAAGCTCACGATCAAAGAAGTTGTAGGCTCATGAACAAAGAATAACAAATGCTGTAAATCAAAAAATTGAAGGAATTGCGGTAAACCACCACCATGGTTCGACAGAACGAAGCCCCCTGAGCAAAACCCACCCTCATTTGACTTCCAAGGGCACCCCATGGCTGAGAATATTGATTTTTAATTTCGGCCATCTCGTCCCTCCTTGCGATGCACTTTCGCGATCAAAGAATTTACAGGCTCATGATCAAAGAATAAAAAGTGCTGTGATTAAAAAAATACAAAATTGTGGTAAACCACATCCATGGTTCATCAGAACGAAGCCCCCTGAGCAAAACCCAACCTTATTTGTCTTCCTAGGTCACCCCTGGGCTGAGAAATTAGAATTTTTAATCCGGACATCTCGTCCCTCACTCGCGATACACGATCACGATCAGAGAATCTCGCGATCAAAGAATTTGCAGGATCGCGATCAAAGAAATTGCATGCTCATGACCAATGAATTTAAAATGCAGAAACATGACTTTTTCACCGATTTGAACTGAACCAATGGCATGCCTCGATGGAACGAAGCCCCCTGATCATAACCCACCCTCATTTGTGTCCCTAGCCCACCCCTTAGCCGAGATATTTGGGTATTTAGGTCATGATGCAAGATCGCGATCAAAGAATCTTGTGAATTTGCAGACTCATGATCAAAGATCGTTATTGAACCACAGTCAAAGATTATAAAGCTTATAACACTATTTTTTGACTGATTTGGATGAAACCAAAGGCATGGCTTGATAGATCGGAGCCTTCTGAGTAAAACCCTTCCAAGTTTTACTTCAGAAGTGACCCCCGAGCCAAGATATTTGTAATTTTCTGATCGGAAAACTAAAAACAAGATGACAACCTCGCGATCAAAGAATTCTCTGGGACAAAGATTCTTGAACCGCGAGGCTGCAAATCTTCAATCTCCAGGTGGGACGAGATGGCCAGAACCCCATTCTTTGTTCACAAAACCTACATATAAATTTTCCCATTGACTTATAATGGGAACTTCAAAGTGGCATAACTTTTGAATGCCTTAATATTTTTTCACCAAATGAAAAGTGGAATGTTCAGCCACCAAATCTCTTTCAAACAAGCCATCTTGCAGAGTGGCATGCCACATAATGGCCACATCCCAAATCCCAAAAGCTACCTCCAAAAATGGATAATTTTGAATTTTTCGGCATTTTTGCATGCAAAGACCGTAAGTCTGACCCAAACAAAATGTGTCAGATCAAGAGATCTACCATGCCCCACTGAACATACCAAATTTCAGGAAAATCTGTTGAACAGGTCCAAAGTTATTAACGTGCCAGATTTTGACTTTAACATAGAAGTGAAATCTGAACCCTACCTATAGTGGCGCGATAGTACACTATATATATATATATATATATATATATATATATATATATATATATATATATATATGTATATATGTATATATATATATATATCAAGAAGATAAATCCTACTCAAGAAAATACATTACTATACAACAAATTTACAAAAACTGACAAAGTCATAATACATTAGGTAAGGTTTGCTCCAAAAGTTATGATCACATCTCTTTTCATTAACCTTCTTACTTCTATTGTGGTGTGGTATGGTTGATACAGAATGAGGAGCAACGACTTTGAAGTGCTGACTTGATTTGAGCCGTCAAAAGTATGATGAATATGTTGCCCTGTATATCCATGCTACACAGATTAGAATATATGTAATACTTGTATAGCTCTAATGACAGTGGATAAACTGAAACAAATGTTTCACAAGAGAGATGTATTTATCGCTTCATGTAAACCTGATAGCATTACAGAACCCATTCTATAAATCCATTTGCAGCCTCTTTGCTCTAAAATAAGGTTCTAGTCCCCACCTCCTGGGGTGAACTGGCAAAATAATCTGACACCATAAACTTCTAAGAAACCTAGACCCCCTTGTGAATCGGTTTGATGTGTTGGTCAACAGAACTGTTGCATTGCTCATTGTATAGAGCACGTAAGTGTTCCTAGATCCTTGATTTTGCTGCCCATGTACATAAAGTTGCAAGTACACCAAACTACATATATTATATAACTAAGCAAGTCAAAAAAATTATGAATTCCATATCTTTTATCATTACTGTGAATAATTGTACTCAGTACTGGATACTTACTTACTGAGCAATTTGATACTGTTCCGCATAGAAGATTGATTAATAAGCTATGTAGGCTCGGGTTGGGTCAGAAGTTGGTCAACTGGGTGGCAAACTGGTTGACGGGCAGAAAACAGAGAGCGCTGGTAAACGGTATACAGTCAGAAGATATGCAAGTCACAAGTGGAGTAACTCAGGGATCAGTCCTGTCCTCTTCAATATCTTCATCAGTGACATTGCAGATGGACTGGAGGGTAAGGTTCGTTTGTTTGCAGATGACACCAAGATCTGCAACAGAGTAGATGATCCAGATGGGGTGGGCAGAATGAGAAGAGATATGGATTAACTGGCAAAATGGTTGGAAGAGTGGCAACTGGGGTTTAATGCAAAGAAGTGCAAGATCATGCACATAGAGAAGAGAAGAGAAACCCTGAAGCCCCCTATCGGCTGGGAGGGGAGTTGCTGGCAGTCACAAGGGAAGAAATAGACTTTGGCATCATAATCACAAATAACCTGAACTCATCCAAGCAGACCACTAACGCAGTAGGTAAGGCTAGGGGGATGTTGGGGTGTATTAGTAGGGTATCACAAGTCATAAGAGGGAGGTAATAATGCCTCTTTACAAGGCACTGGTTAGGCCCCATCTGGAGTACTGCATGCAGTACTGGAGGCCACACCTTCACAAGGACATTAACCAAATTGAGGAAGTCCAGAGAAGGGCAACCAAAATGGTGCAGGGACTGCATCAGAAAACATATGAGGACAGATTAACAGAGCTCAATATGTATACCCTAGAGCAAAGTAGGGAGAGAGGTGATATGATTGAAACATTCAAACACCTTAAGGGCATTAACAAGGTGAAAGAGTCTAAAATGTTTCAATATAAGAAAAACAGCAGGACAAGAGGACACAGCATGAGAGTAGAGGGAGGCCGATTAAAGGGTAATGTGAGGAAGTTCTTTTTCACAGAAAGGGTGGTGGATGCATGGAACAGCCTACCTCAGAAAGTGGTGGATATAAATACAGTACAGGGCTTCAAACAGGCATGGGATAGGCATAAGGGAGAAATACAGATGAGCATGAATAGATAGGACATTGACTGAGCAAAGGCCGATGGCACATTCATACGGTAGAAAAAGAAATGGGCAGACTGGATGGGCCTTGCAGTCCTTATCTGCTGTCAACTTCTATGTTTCGTTGTAACAATAACAGCCTTTCAATAATGGTCTGCTAAGGGTTTTCAAAATAGAGACATCCTTACTCAATGCTTCAAAATTACTTTTGTATCATAACATCAAAGATCTCAGTCCTTGATTAGACAACCAGTTAGGGGCAGTACCAACATTTTCTTTCAAACTTGGGTCTGTTTCTAGTATCTTCCAAGTTTCACAAAGACTTTTGACAACTTTATTTATAATCAAATTATACCGAGTTTTATATATTGTCTTTTTTTGATGATTCATTCCTCAGTTTTAACAATGTGCTTTATTCTACACTTTCAGCATTTCTAAATGATTCTGTTAAATGTCCTGGGGGTAGAGGTAATGTGTGTGTCTGACCAAGATGGCTGCCTAAACCCAGAGATCCGGGCTGCCCCCTTTGCATCATCTGGCATCATTTGATTTTTTGACACTTTGGAGGAGTAGAAAAAGATCATCTAAAGAGATGAAGAGTATGTCCACAGACTGTGCTGCTTTGGACCTAGCAGCACAATTGGGAAAGAGAAAAAAAATGCCAGGACAGATTACCCCCTTCAAATGAGATCCCTGTGGCCAAGATGTCATTGATCGAGACACCACTGGACCAACAAAAAATACTATCTACTGCTCTGCTGCAGCAAATCACCACCAGTGTTGAACAAGTTAAACAGGCGGTGATGGAAACAAACCTCAAAATAGATCACCTAACTGACAGGGTGACAAGGAAGAAGAACCAGATCACCACTACCACCATCACTCAAGGGCACCACAAGGCAAGGCTACAGAAAGTAAACACCAATATTGCATGGGACATGGCAAAGTTTGAAGATTTAGAAGGATGCAGAAGAAGTTATGTATTTATGTAAGTCTTCTGCTGTTCTTTTAGAAAAGATGGGATCAGTAAAACTTACTTCTTCAAGAAGTCAAGCCTGGCCCAGGAGGGAGGGTTGTAGGTTTCCATGGGCTTTTTTGAAGGGCATGCTGAGTTGGAATCTTCAGATGGTTGGATTAAAGGAAGAAACTGAAGGAAGTGACCCAGTTAATTATTTGAGGAACAACCTCCCAGTTTGGCTTCAGCTCGACCAAAACACCTGCAATTTTGAAACTGAGAGGACCCACAGAATTCACTGCTATGAGAAACCTTCTGCAATGCCCTATACCCCACCCTTCATCTTTAAACTCTCAAAGTCCCAAGTGAAGGAGCTTGTATTAAGAAAAGCAAGGGAACTGAAATAAATTCATGTGGGGGGGGGGGCAGCATATTTCATTCTACCCAGACTACGCTCCTTCCGTGCTATAGAGAAGACAAACCTTTGGCAAAGTGAAGCAGGGTCTTCGAAACTGTGGATTTACTTATGCTCTGCTATATCCAGCAATTATTTTGATTAATTTCCAGGGGCAAAAAATGCTTTTTCAAACAGCTGAAAAAGCAGATTAGTTTTTTTAAGAGGAACTGTGACCCCAGAAACCTTCCTCCAACTCAGCATACCCTTCAACAAAGCCCATGGAAGCCTACAACCCTCCCATCCTTTCTAAAAGAACAACAAAAAGCTTACATAAATACATAACCCCACTGGAGAGGTGATAGCTCCTTAGGACACCCTATGTTTCAACTAGAACTGTACCTGGTGGGCAGAATTGTATTAATCCATTGCCTGGAAACTGTTTAAGTTTTACTAGTTATTGCACCAGCTGCGCTCAGAGACTCAGCTTTCAGAAATATGTTATCTGGGCTGCTGCACATTTTGCTAGAAGGAAAAGAAGCTCATTAAAGTAAACCATAATTACACGATATGGGGCTGCACTTAAATAAACCTACAAGGTATTGAAAACTTGAACTGATCTAGCTGGAGACTGGATTAGAACCTCGGTACTGTGGGAGTTTTCATTTCTATATAACCTCCGAAACTAGAAATTTACTAGCCTGCACATCTTAATATTTTACCACACTGCTGGGTTGACAGGGCTGCTGAATGAAATGTAGTGAAATCCGACAGGAGATGTCAAAGCCAACTCCCCAAGCTCTTTGACAAAGTGACTCCTTTCACTTAGTGAAACTGATAATGTACATTTCAAATGTGACTCTGAATTGAATACCAGATATGTATGTTTCTGTCACTGACAGTGGTGGAAAGCATAAATGTTGTGCCTGTCAGTTGTGTCTTCCACCTCGATGCACTGGGGCCAACACAAATTTCAATTTCAATTTCAATTTCAACTTTATTTTTAAAAGGCGCTTTTCTTAAATCAAAGCGCCTGTACAAATAAATATAACAATAAATATAGTAAATCAAATCAACAGAAATCCTTAAAAGCTATATTAAAAAGGTCATATATCTTTTAAGGATTTCTGTTGATTTGATTTACTATATTTATAAGATTGAAACCATCTGAGGACCGTACCAGACAGTCCACAGACTAACCGCAGGCGCTCCAATAACACACCATGGTCAACGGTGTCAAACGCTGCCGAGAGATCAAGTAGTACCAAGATGGATCGGGTCCTACGATCTCTTGCCATTAGGAGGTCATTTAGTAACCGTACGAGCGCTGTCTCGGTACTATGCCTTTTCCTAAATCCAGACTGGAACGAATCGAGATATTGTTGTTGGTCAGATGATCCTCCAACTGCACTGCGACCACTTTCTCAATAACTTTACCCACAAAGGGTGTTAGAGACTGGCCTGTAATTTGCTAGACAGTATGGTCTAAGGAGGGTTTCTTAAAAGGGCTTAATTATAGCCTCTTTGAGGGATCTGGAAAATTCCCCCTCTCCAAAGACTTCCATACAATCAAAGCTAGGACTAGGCCAATCTTATCCACGCAACCCACTAAGAGGCGTGTGGGACCAGGGTCCAAATCACAGCAGGTCAGTCGCAGTGCTCGAATGATCATCACAACATCCTCGATTATGGGAAGGCTGAAGTCAGACCATTCCAACTGGGTGTTTGACATCTCCTGACGACCACTGCTGCTCCCATTAGGAGGGGAAGAGCGAATGTCTGATCTGATTTTGGCAACCTTATCTGCAAAGAAGAGAGCGAGCTCCTCACACCATTCTTGAGATAAGGCTCTTCCGGGCTGAAGACAAACTGGATTGCACAGTCTGTTCACAGTCCGAAAGAGCTGAGCCGGTCTATTCTGTGCAGCCGCTATCTCTCTGGACAGGAATTCTGCCTTCTTAGAGATGCGGATTGATAGACCAAATAATGGTCCATCAAACTAAGCTTGTCATCATCACGACCGGATTCTCGCCAACACTCTCCAGCTGGCCCAACTCTCACCCCCATGGTCTCATCAAACCAAGGGAGACCTGGGGCGAGGAGTAAGAGGACGAACACGAAATGGTGCATAGAATCCAGGGCCCCTGTTACTGCCTCATTATAGGCATGTAGCAGAACACCTGGATCCATGCAATCTATCGGTAGGCTCGATAGGTCCAACACCGCCATCAGGTCCTCTGGGGATACACCGCTCAAAGGGCGGTATCGAACCATCTCCGTAGGGGCAGACCTAACAGGGGTGGCCTCAAAACTGAATCTAATGGAGTGATGGTCTGACCATCCAACCGGTTCCACCACCAAGTCAGATATCCCCATCCCCAGAAGGAACACCAGGTCCAATGAGTGTCCACCCACATGGGTCGAGGAAAGAAACCACCTATGCGACCAGTGATATCTCATCAACTGGAAATCTTGACCAAACTGAGAGAATCCTTCGATAGACCCAGGCATTGAAGTCCCCAGTACCAACCATCTGGGGACCCCAATGTTAGGTTGACAATGAAGTCTGCGATTTCCTGCAGAAAAACATTCTCGTCACCTGGTGGACGGTATACGAGAAGTATCCTGCACCCCACACCCTCGCCCACAATGTACTCAAAGGATCTGGTGACTCTCACTGGCACCTCCACCAGACCCAGTTCTGACTTAAAACACATGGCAACACCCCCGCCCCTACGACCCTGCCTTGGGCAATGTATCACCGAGTACCCAGCCAGAATTGCTGCGGCTAATACAGGCCCAGCATTTTCATCCAGCCAGGTCTCGGTGATGCATGCCAGGTCAGATGACTCAACAAGATCAGCTATAATAGCCATCTTGTTTTTAATAGACCTGGCATTGCATAACACCGCTCGAGTAGGACAGACCTCCGATAGTGACCGCCTACCTGCTGGTCCGATCCAGAACCCTGGGTATGGGCACAAGACAGGAAGGCCCTCTCTCCGTGCCCATTTCACCCAGGCGTCTCCTTGACCCTACAATCCCAATCCCACCACTCCTTTTCCATTCCCCTCCAGCATGGGACCTCCGTCTCCTTCTCACAATCCCCAAAGCCCTACACTTCCTATAAACTTCAGCTGACAACGGGGACAGGAGAAAGGACGGAGGTCCCTAAGCATAGAGGGGGAATAATACCCGACCGCCTTACAATCACTCCAGCACATCTCTGCACTACACTAAAATAAAACACTCACAATGAAACACAAGATCTAACAAATTCCAGTGCTGTAAAATCATCTATTCAAATTCTAGTGCTGTAAAATCATCTATTATAATTCTAGTTCTACCCCCACAGTACTCTCACCACTGCAGGAAGAGGAGCACCCCACCTAAAACTACTAAAAAAGTATTATTGAATGGCTTTAATATTAAAAAGGCCTCCTTATCCAATAGCCAACACCACAGTTTCCTTTGAAAGTTCAAGAGAGTTCCCAGGTCTTTTAATGTCCACAGCCGTGTGCTCTCACCACTTTAAACTGTGAAATTTTTAGTGTATGCCAGCCTCCTCTCACAAGGCAACAACCCCATAGAACCCAGTTCTGATCTTTACAAAGATATAACAGACGCTGACCCAAAACAAAATTCAGAGTACTTCACCAAACAGATGGTCCAGGAAGTCCCACTTTTCTTCCCACGCTGGGTTTTCTTCCTAGGAATCCTTCACGATGGCAGATAGGCAGGCAGGCAGCATATAATTTCACCTTCGGGTTAGGCTCAACCCGATCCTTCACCACGGTGGGGCAAGCAAGATCACCCTTCAGTGGTCCCACTACTCCCCCTAAGGAACTGGATTAGCACCAACACCCTCCAGTGTCAGTGATCACCGTCCCTCTGTCCGGACCGAGGAGCCCAACCTTTCCTTTTTTCCAAAACTTGCAGAAATCCTTGCTGCACACCAGGCGCACCCCCTCTCAGGGCTTCCACTTCCTCCAGCCAGTCCTCTCAAACAGGCACCCGGCCACATCCTCCACGCACAGTCCGGCTGCATCCCGTCCCGTATGGAAACCGCCACTCCACCTCACCATTCCTCCGATTTCCACAGCCTCAAAACAACTCCGCTGGACCACCAACCATAAAATTCCCTCGACGAATTGAGCCAGCAATTAAACCACCAGCAGAAACAACCTCCCACGGCTCCGACACGCCAATCTCCGCAGGCACCAATTTTCCAAAAAGCGTAATAAACAACGATCGACTTAAACTCCAGACCGCAACAGTACATAAAAGCAAAATGATAAAATAGAGTAGGAAAATTCTACTGAGTTTTCTGCAAACAGCTAGGGAGCTTACAGACGGCAGCCCAGCGTGGCCGCCATCTTAGAATGAGAAGGCCAAGAGTCAAAGCTATCATGCCCTGTCAAACATACCAATGACACTAACCCTGCTTTTTCTCCCCAAACAGAATAAGAGCAGTTTTTCTCAAACTCAAGTATCAGATGCTGACACAAATTCATTAGATACATTTGTATTATAAACTGACTTTAAGGAAAGTTTTATTCCAGCTGTAATGCCCCATGTTTTCCTTAGATCCAGAAACAAATGATTTGATACCTTTTATTGGACCAACATAGAGGTAACAAAAAGAACAAACTGCTTTAGCTTTCAGACCAACAAATCCTTCTGAGGAAATTGTTCTGAGGAAGGACTTGTTGGTCCAAAAGCTAAAGAACTTTGTTCTTTTTGTTACATCTATGATGGTCCAATAAAAGGTATCAAGTCATTTGCTTCTGGATCTGTTCTTACAAGGACCAATACGGCAAATACTAAATCTGTATTTCACCATGTTTTTCTCTGTGTTTTCACTCTGTTTCCCTTGCTGACACAGTCCTAGATAGCAACGCCAGTTGCGCACCTGATAATATGTTTGAATAACTGTCTGGGGATCATCTTAATTTGCAAAACAAATGTTTGTCAACCAAAAGAATGATTATTTGCATTACATGAGGATCCCCATTATCTTACTACCTTGGTTGTTTTATATATATGCTAATTAAAACAGAATTTTGGAGTTAGACCTATGAGAATACAGGGTGTCATAAACAGGGATTAGAATAATTGTACTATCAAGGGCACCAAGGTTTAAAAGTAAAACAGGTGAAACCCAACAGCATGACGGGGGCTTCCACTTCATCTATGTACCCACTGTTACACGAGGACCCTGCACCCTTAATGGTACCCCCAGAGGTACATTGTAGACAGCTAGTACTTAGGGATATGTTATCCTAACATGTATGGCTAAGGGCATCTACTGCATAAGAGTAGATGTCAGGATATGTATGCATATTATTGTTAGACACTTTACTTTCTAATACATATATATTTCTTATGTATTTCTTGCTTATAAGATGTTAGGACATCTGTGTCCTTGTAAGGATTATGATATATAAGTTGGCATTGCCACCTTTTGGTGATTTGTACTACTACACTGATTTGTGTAGGAACTGTACTCTTTTGTTTCACAAAGTGATGACTACTACAAAATTGTATAATGTTATCTTGGACCGTGGAGCCACCTCTAATTTAGCCAATAGGGCTCATCTCTGTAACTAGAAATGTTTCTATCTTACAGTAACCATAGTAATAATCATAAGTATATAATGTGAGACACTAATGTGATGGACACTGCACTGGTAGACCTCGGGGTTCTTCACTCAGAGTGGTGAAGGGAACTGTCTCACTACCAGCAGCGCCAGCGACACCCTCAGCAGGTGGGATGGCGAGGGGCTGCTTGAGGTCCGAATGGGGTTGGACTGGTGAAATCACCTGACAAGGAGAGGCAGGAGTTGTACACAGAGATTGGATGAAGCAAAGACGTTTATTAGACAGGAGGGGACGGATGACATGGTCATACAGAAACATACCAATCACAAAAACAGTAGGGAGTATGGACAGCATTATGGATATCTAAACAGTAACAACTAAACTCTAAAATGTCTAAACTCGAGATTATTATTCTCTATGGGTGCACCACGACCTATTGCCACTATACTCCTAAAATTCCTTAGCAGTATCCTGTAAGAGCAACTAGTACATAGACGGAAATCAGGTGTTCTTCACTACCCACAATACAATATTTGGTTTTACAATGACCATCCACTTCTCACAAAGTCCAAAGGTCTGCCGTCTTCGTACGCACCGTCGTTCTTGGTTGGTAGCTACAAGGGAAATAAAACAGAACTGTAGAACCCTAATCATAATTCCCAGCAAAGACCTAGTTAAGGCCACTGGGGTGGTGAGAGGTTTGGTAAACAGACCATATGTTTCTTCGGCAAAAGCCCACTCTCTCCAAGGCTGCCGGAATGAAGAACCAGAGCAACTGGTTCCTGAGATAACACACTGAAAACAAAGGGTTCCTCAGCCAAAACCCACTTCCAGGGTTGCCAAGGACAAAGAGAGATCAAGACCTGCATGGCGACGAATCCAATGGAGGACTACCACGACCTGACTGATGCTACAGCACTCCAAGGGCCAGCTAAACTCAGAAAGAACTCTGACAGAACCAGAAACCAGAAGACTCTGAAGAGATGATGGCTGATTCTGCAATTCTAGGATCAAGAACTAACGCAAAAACAAAGAAACGGCGGATGCTTCCCGTACTGGGCTTCGACGGACTCGACTTTCGGAAAACGACCAGGGAGGGCACAGACCAGGTTCTCCAGTATAAGCACACTCTTCTGTAGAGGGTGACCAACTTTGGGACATCTGGAACAGGAACCATACGGAACAACACTGGCACGGCTGTCGTGATGCATTTCGGCGGACGTACCTTTAAGCTGTGAAAAACAAGAAACGGCGGGTACAACCTGTACGACTGGCGATTGACTTGACTTCAGCGGACGACACAGACGGACGTGATGAGCTGATGGAGGATCCCACAGGAGTGAAGAATGCTGAGAGGACGTCTTCTTCTGAGTAGAGACTGATTCTGAGTACGTAGTATTACAAACCACATTATGGGACTGTAGTGTGGTAGAAGATTGAGACTGTCTTCATACAGTAGTAACCATATAACTGAAAAATGCCCAGAGAACTGTGGAAGGATACAATAATTTGCTGAGGGAGGGCAAATTATGAATTTAGGGGTAATTAGTACTGATGGGGCCAATGTCCAGGTGCTTAGAGCAATAGTTCAGGTACTTAGGGCAATAGTTCAGGTACTTAGAGCAATGGTTCAGATACTTAGGGCAATAGTTCAGGTACTTAGGGCAATAGTTAAGGTACTTAGAGCAATAGTTCAGGTACTTAGAGCAATAGCCAATGCATAGGCAGTACAGTTGTTACTGTAGCTTCAAAGTATAAGCAAATCGAGCACTCTTAGATGAACCCCTGTTCCTAAATGTAGGGTCTTCCTGAATAGGATATCTTCCTGGGCGTCATGGCTAAGGCCTCCCTTTAGTACCACTAGGCTGACTTGCCCTATTACACTAGGCCGGGGCCTCCCTTTAGTACCACTAGACTGGCTTGCCCTATTACGCTAGGCCGGGGCCTCCCTTTAGTACCGCTAGACTGGCTTGCCCTATTACGCTAGGCTGGGGCCTCCCTTTACTACCCAGCTTTACCTCGGGCCTAATGCCCTACGTTTACCTTGGGCCTGACAACCTACCAAGACTTGGGCCTGGTGCCCCACTTTATATTGAGCCTGGTGCTCCACTTTCTATTGGGCCTGGTGCCCCACCTTAAATTGGGCCTGGTGCCCCACTTTCTATTGGGCCTGGTGCCCCACCTTGAATTGGGCCTGGTGCCCCACTTTCTATTGGGCCTGGTGCCCCATCTTGAATTGGGCCTGGTACCCCACCTTCTATTGAGCCTGGTGCTCCACCTTGAATTAGGCCTGTATTGCCCCTTTAAGTGCTCCGAGTGGCAGGCCCCCTTTAAATCTCCAGCTTTCTAAGAGCAGCTGCCACTCAGTACTTGAGACCCTGCACGAGTCCCGCCCCCAAAATAAATATTCAGCTGGCCGCTGTACAGGCCTCAATGGACGGCCCCTCCTTTGGGCATCACATAGCCCCGCCTCCCCTCCGCCTACTTAATTTTGGGTCCCACTGACCTGCTTCTCTGCGGCGCCGTCATTTCTTTTCAGCGCCTACAGTGTGCTTCTCAAAAACAAAGTCTCTCTTCGAACAGCGGACAGCACGCTTAGTGCTGCTGCCGACTCACCGCCTCCTGCCTTCTGGAGGGTTGCTGTGCTGTAGGGAGGCGGGAGGGATGCTGGCAGTGGGATGGAAACGTGCAGACAAATGGGGGGACAAACAGAGGGCCTAAGATGGCCGAGCTGTGATGCGGCTGGCAAGGCTGCCGATGGGGGACCAAAAATTAAACTGTATAAAACAAAAGGGGGGGTCAAAACAATAAAACGACGGGACTACACAGCCCAAACCGTGACAAATGGACGGTCACTTTCTTTTGGTGCCCCGATGGCACCGCGGACCACAACGGGGCTACTGATGACTCTTCACTGGCTGGAGCCAGAGCAGGCACACAGACTGGCCCTCGGGGAACAGCTTCAACCACCAGGTAAGCTCTACAGGTTCCCCTTAACCATCTGTGTCCTCTCTGCTCCACAGCCAGCAGGAGCTACTCAGAAAAAAAATTGAAAACTTTTCAAAAGCTAACACTTCTAGTTCTAGAGTGTTTTGGACTGGAATGCTGTGCATGAGCAGCTCAGCACAGCATTCCATCCAAGTCATTGTTGTTGCAGTTGCATAGAAATCTACTTTTTGACCAGGATTTAAGTGCACAAGGCACTTTTCTACTATTTACAGTGTTTCCCTTTATCAGGAGGGGAAACTTTACTCTTCAGGGGCCCCTTTGTCATAGTACCCTGCTGCCCACATTTCCAGCAGGCACCATGAGCACCTGTAAAACCCTAGTTTATTTATTGATTCTAGTTTTTCTGGGATGCCCCAACTTTGGAGCATTACACTAAGTCTTATACCTCGGAGACCCCAAGAGACATGAAGAGGTCTCGAGGTATATGGAACGCTTAGCATTGGCTCCTGGTTCGTATTGGTAAGAACTGCTTAGGGCAACTGTGATTTATCCCTTTTTGGTAGTAATAAACAAGTTTATTACTGTTATGCAATGTGTCTGTGATTTCTTGCATTCCCACTATTGCCAAGAACCTGAGAGTGAGGTTTAGACCTCCTGACGCCACCACTTCACAAAATGGCTCCCAATCACCCCCTACACACCTGAGATGTAACTCATAAATATTACCCCAGAGAATAGTTCCCCTCAGGAATCAGAAAGGTGTGGGTCTGAGGAAATGCAACAGTTGATGACACATTATGAAAGGCAATAATTTAAGCTAGATACTCCATACTCCCTTTGTTGTCTGCCCCCACCCCCAAACTCGGCTTGCAGAACAAAGCCCTTTGGAAAATAACTACTTCCCACAGCAAGGAGGCGTCTTTCAATTTCCTGCATATAGGTCTTGGAGTCCCTGGAGCTTTTATTGCAAGAATTAATGTGCAGGGCCCCTCTCACCTCTACCCTCCATTCTTCTGAGATGCATATAAATGTACCACCAGCTGACAAAGGACCGAGAAATGCCAGTAGGCATTTGACAAGTAACCAGTCACCCCCCTTTTTCTGCCCTCCTCCCACTTAGCTGGCAAAATGAGATTATAGTCATCCCCCCGACCTTCTTCACCTCCCCTCCCCTCCCCTTCTCTCCTACCCTCTCCCCTGTCCTCAAGGCAGATAATTGACCCAACATCACCCCTCCATACAGCAAGGTTCCATGCCACCCCCTGAATATAAGGTAACAGGTCTCCCCTCCTTCACCTGCTTCCATGGCAGAGTGCTTGGGCAGCCTGTGTTTTCTCCTTAGCAACCTTCAGGCTCTGTGCAAGCAGGTGCATAAGTGCTCCCCTATCATTAGCTAGTAGTGGTAGCTGGTGTGTCTCCCCTAGTGGGACTTGCTTAAATAATGTACTAGCATACTTGTGAAAATGTACTTGTACAAGTACCTATCAACCTTTCATATTCTAACTTCTAAAGGAGAACATTGTTTTGTAGTTTAGATTGAACTATTTTGATGTATATAACCCACTTTGTTTCATTTGTGTGTACTAAAATGTGGTGAGGTGACCCCTCAAAGCGGCAACAAGGTGTGGAGAGTTGGTAAACTACTCCCTGTCAGTTCGGTGGCTACTGGTTGACAAAAATATGGTTACTTTTGATAACCTCTAAATAATCTCTTGGAACACCAGAGGATTAAATTGCCCCAAAAAGAGATGAAAAGTGCCCCTAAAGCTTTGAGATATGCATTGTGACATTGCTTTACTTCAGGAGACACCCCTTACCATACAAGAGACTCCTTACTTATGCTATTCTTGGGTAGAGGAAGCTTATTTTAGCTTCCTCCCCACAAAGGGCAGGAATGTAGCTATCCTGTGTAGAAAAGGGCTTCAAGAGGGGATCCACAACCAGATAGCAGACAAAGAAGGACACCCGATCACCATTCAGGGCACTTCTCAAAGGGAAGAGGTTACCATAGGCAACATCTATGTCCATAACACCCCAGGTGTGACCTTCTTTGATAACTCACTGAATATACTACCTGGTGGACCTGCCAGCATTGCACTGGGAGGGGATCTCAAAGTTGCACTGGACCCTCACTTGGATAGGACTGGCCCCACATCCCAAACAGTGTGATGCATACTGCTAGGATTACAACTAGTTTTCGATCAGTGGGCCTACAGGATATATGGCAATACACCCACCCTAGCACCCCAAACTTCACCTACTTTTCACCAGTGCATAACACCCATAGCAGAACAGATGCTATCTTTGTATTCAATGATTTATTGCCTAGAACATGGAATGCCTCCCTGTATAATATCCTTATTTTGGACCATACATCAGTGATCCTGTCTCTAGCCTGGGGCAGGCAGACCACTCCATAAAATAAATAAAGATTTAATTCCTCTCTACTTCAGACCTCTGAATTTTAGAACTGTGTAGAGAAAGAACTACAAGAATATTTCCTACTTAATGACACTTCAGATACTTCTGCAGTAACCCAGTGGGAGGCTATGAAAGCCACCCTTCGAGGCAGATTCATAGCCTATTCTTTCAAACTCTGTAAAGAGAGGGACAATGAAACTAGGGATAGGGAGACTAAACTGTAAACTTTGGAGCAAGAGCTTTCTCTTCATCCAAAAAGGCAAGAGGCTGTACGATCACAAATTATAGAAGCCAAAACTGCTGTATGAGAATCCCACCATTACAGAACTGAATGCAATCTTTTTAAACTAAACCAGTCCTACTGGGAAGTGGGAGAGCAACCAAGTAAACATCTGGCACACTGATTATGGTAAAGAGAAGTTTAAATACCACCAACAGCTTAATCTGGTTTAAGATCAATTGGCATTCATCTGTATCCACCTCCGCCTGGGCCGTGCCTGAAAATAGGCAAGAGTTTGTCTAGTGCACTTACCCGGTCAACAAAAATGAAAAAATAAAATAAAATAAAGACATATCCCCATTATCCAAAGACCAGATGGGACCAAGGCATCCTCTACCCTCCTCATAAATGAGGAATGTCAGGCCTTCTACCCTACCCTACCCTATATGCCTCACAGGCCACACCATCTATGACAGACCTGGATGATTTCTTTCAGGATATCCACCTTCCCAAGGTCTCCTTAGATATCGCACAGATTCTTATCACCCCCATCACTCTGGAGGAAATGCTTCAAGCCACACACTGTCTCTGTCTCTTCTCTGGGGAAATCCCTGGCCCAGATGGATTTATGACAGACTTTTACAGGACTTTTGGAAAGATCCTGCTACCACAGCCGACATGAGTTTTAAATCAAGCTAAAGAAGTGGGAACCAACCGCCCACCTTTCTACAGGCAATCATCATATTACTTTCTAAAAAAAAAAGGAAAGACAGTATTCTTTTCTCCCAATCCTGCCCAAATTTCACTTATTAATGTGGATGCGAAGATATTTGCCAATGTGCTGGCATACTGGCTAGAACCCATTATTAGCTCCCTGATTCACCCAGACCAAGCTGGTTTTGTTCCTGGTCATATGGAGTCAGACAATATATTATGCACTCTAGACCTTCTGTGGCAGGCCAGGAAATCCACTGAACCCACAGCCATCCTGTCACTAGATGCCAAGAAGGCCTTTGACAAGGTGGAGTGGATGTATTTATTCAATGGCCTACTCTGTTTTGGTGTACCCCCAGGATTTGTGGATATGGTCAAACTCATCTACACAGGCCTCACTGCCACAGTACTCACTAACTCTGTGGTCTTCTCACCCTTTCATTCGTATAGGTTAACAAGGCAGGGATGCTCACTATCCCCTTATCTATTCCTTCTAGCAATAGAACCCTTAGTTCTTAAAATTCAAGCTTCAACCACTTTCCCAGGAATCCCAGTAGCAGAGACCTCTCATAGGATCACATAATTTGCTGACGAAATTACCTTGTTCCTTATGGACACATGGCTCTCCCTCCAAATCCTCCATGGCATCACAAAAGAATATTCCCACCTGTCAGGGTGCAAATTGAATGTGGCCAAGTTACAAATTTTGCCATTTAACTTGACATGCTCTCCCTCACTTTTCACTATTACCGGTATATCAGTGGTCCCCCAAAGGAATCACTTCCTTGGGGGTACAACTGAAATCGACTCTAGTAGACACTGTTACGGCTAACACAACACTTATTCTAAACAAACTCCTTACTGAAATTAATATATGGAAATCTTTCCTTCTCTCAATCTGGAGTAAAGTAAACATGTTAAAATTGATTACCATTCTGAAAATCCATGACATTTTGGGTAATTTGCCAATACCACATTCTACTACTTTCTTTAAAACCTTGGTATCCAAGATGTCCAGACTTATTTCGAATAGGAAACCACTGAAAATCAAGACACACACCTTCATGAGACTCTGGAAAGAAAATGACTTTGGCCTACCAAACTTCAGAAAGCAGCATGAAACAGTAGTACTAAGACAAGCTCTAATCATAGGTGTAAATGTAGGGCCATACTCAATCACTGCTATCTCGAGCAGACATGATAGACCAAGAGGTTTCCTTCTACTGACAATTTTCTTATGTTCTTATGTTCTTAATTGCCTGAAAACTGATCTTACCCCTATACCTCCTAGGTGGCTTGGCCTCAAACAGTCACAGTCTCACTTGCCCTGTGTGTCTGCTCTCCTCTTCCCAGACTGAAAAATACCTCAAGCCCCCAACCCCCCAGTATAAAACTCAGTAGGGATACTTGATCCCGCTTCTTCACCTCTGTCCATTGGAACCCTAGGACAAACTGTACGTGCCCTATATGGAACAACCCCCTCTATGTATTGAAAACAAATAGTTCTATGTCATAATAGTGCCACAATAACAGTGCCAACAAAAGAAACAGTGAGTGCACATCACTGAAAAGCACAATGACAATGTGCACTATCACGACTACTGCAAACATCTACCATCACTTGCAATCACTGAAATATACATACCGAAACTAATTTTAATGCAGGGGGCTATACCCGAGTGCTCCTCTTTGCAGGGGGCTTCACCCCCCCCAAATGTATTATAATCAACTCCAGAGGGGCATGACACTGGGACAGAGGAGAAACTCAGGCAAGGGTCTACATCAGGGGACAGCAGTCGGAAGGGGTAGAACATTTGGGGGGCAACCTACATGCTGGGGGAGACAAACTCAGGATGGTGGGGGAACAGGAAGTTAAACTGGGGATCAAAACACAAGTAGTAAAAAAATGAGAACAAAAATAGTATCCCACAGCCAGCCCTGTACCTGGGTCTCCCAACTGAAGGGTGGTGTTCCTATCCATCACACCAGATGGCCAGCTCGAAACCAGCCCCACCAACAAACCCTTACATACTCACTAACAGATGTAGGTACAATCAATGCTGAGGTTACATGTGCTATTAATAGTGCATAGCTATTAACTGCACATTGCCCATTTAACATTCACTGTTTTAACGTTGCCCAGATTTCCTTGCTCAGATTAATTTGCTATACTCATTGTCTACCAAAACAAACTAGATTTCTGGGATACCTGGGAAAGCCAGGGCTTACAAGTGCTAGGAGACCTATACCACCTCCTTACAGGAGTGCTATATTCCTTTACTGAGCTTACAGAGAAATACTTCATTCCCAGAGCGCAATTCTGGATGTACCTCCAGTTAAGGGACTTGCTCAAACTCAAAGTCTCTAGAACATATACCCTGCCACAGAACACCCCAATAGAAAAGTGGTTTGCCACTCTTTAATCAACTAAACAATTGTCACACCAAGTAGCAGCCCTTCAGCTTTCTTATTTCACTCAATCCCCCCCAGCGGACCAATGAGAAACATGGGAGACAGAGCTAGGCATTATCATCCCCCAACCAGAATGGAACAAAATTTTGACCCAGATATACAGAGCCTCCAGAGAGGAGCAAGCTAAAGCACTCTAGTACAAAACTGTACATGGATTGTATCAGACCCAACTGTGGCTATACTGGACTGGTCTAATCCCCCATAGTGATTGCTGGAGATGTTCCTCCCCACAGGCCTCCTATCCCATGTTTTGTAGTACTCTCCACTGCTCAATGCCTACTGGGAAAAAGTCTGGACCACTTGTAGGAACATCGCTCCCCAGACCAGAGCTAAGGACCCACAATTGTACCTTTTGTCCGTCCCACCACTAGACTCCTGTATGACTAAAACACAGGAACTCTGGGTCACAGGGGCCTTAGCAGCCACCAAGAGAGTTATTCTGCAGCACTGGAGAGAGAGGCAGAGTCCTCCAACATTTCAGAATGGCAAAACCTTCTGAACCTGACAGCCAAGTACAAGAAAGAGCCCATGCAGCAGTGGGGCATCTATCCCAATATGACAAGATCGGGGGACCCTACCTGAAATGGAAGGCAAACAACCTTATCACTCTGCCACCTAATAGAAGAACACAATCTCTCCCAGAAAACCTGGGCCTAACAGTCCCTTCAATCTTAACAGAGAGAAAGTAAACTCTCTTACTCTTCACCCCCACATTAACCTGAAGAAACCCTTACAGTTAAACCTCCAACCTACCTCCCCCGACTAAAGAGCAGAATTAATGGTAGATCACTAGACTTGTCTTCTCCAATCTCTCCCTCCTCATTCACATAATGGTAGACTATGTGAAACAATTTTTACGTTTCATAATTGAATCTCATGAGATGCTACTCTTATAAGAACATTAATTCTCCTATGCTTCTAGGCTGAAGTATGAAACTATAGAATATATTGTTAACAATGGTTAGAAGTACTGTATGTGTACAGCTTTTTTACATTTCCCAGACAAATGGCATGTTTCTTTATAGATAACTGCTATGATGTGTACATGTTGATGAAAATCTTCATAATCACTAAAAATGTTTATGAAAAAAAAAGTCCCGGGTACCCTCTTTTCTTGAACCTTTCAGTTAATTCTTGGTACTGTAATATAAATGTTGCAAGTTCGAATAGTTCCTCCTTAAATGGAGAACCTGCCCTAATGGAATAGCTTCAATTAATTTTCTTGGTCAGGTGTTAGATGATAACAGGAGTGTACTCCCAACAGTTTCTTTCATATAGCCTTCTGTGTCTATCTTGTCATTAACTTCAGTCCCAACCACAGCTGAAGTACTTACCCCCTTCAACAGGATTTTGATAATGTGCAACAATGGTTCCAGGAAAACCAGCTTAAACTAAATACTAATAAAACTGTCTCAATGCTCTTTGGGTCCAGGCAAAGGTTAGCTAGACTACAGACCACCCTGTTGTTTGTCACTCTGGAATGCTCGTCCTTAGACATACTGTACTCCCCACATTCCAGTACCTTTGGGTATGGTTCGACAGGAATCCAGATTTAACATCCCGTATCAACGCCATTTGCACAAAACTATGCCTAAAACTTGGTATCCTCTACCACAATAGGGACTGCATCCCTCTACTAACCTGTCGGAATCTAGTTATAAAATCTTTTTTTGCCCAACAAAAGAGTAAACAGGGAGGAGTGGAGGCACTGTGGGTCACCTTAGAGACTGGAAATGTCACCACAATCTGCACAGGTGTTTTATACAGACCGCCATATCAGGGGGAGGAAATGGACAAGGATATGATAGAAGGCATCTTTAGGATGGTAGAGAAAGAGGAGATACTATTGATGGGAGACCTGCATGTGCCAGATGTTAATTGGAGCACCTTTGCTGCAGCAACATCCAAGAGCAGAGCCATTCTTTATGCCCTGCAGGTGGCATGCCTCAGACAGCTAGTTTTGGAACTCACTCATAAGGGAGAAATCTTAGACCTCATACTCTCAAATGGGGACAGTGGGAGGATCTCAGATCTAGAAGTGGGTAGCCATTTGGGAACAAGTGACCACCAAACAGTGTGGTTCATGATAAACTCAGCTACAGAGTGAAACCATACAAAAGTGAGGGTACTGGACTTCAGGAGGGCTGACTTTGGCAAGATGGGAGAGTGCCTTAGAAAAGCACTAGCAAACAGGCTAGAAGGAGGGGTGGAGCAACAATGGGAAAACATCAAAACTGCCATCACAGAGGCAACAAGCCTTTGTGTGAAGCAAATAAACAAATCAAAATGAAATAAAAAGCCATTATGTTCTCAAAAGAGGTGGCGGGGAAGGTCAGGGAGAAAAAGGCAGCATTTAGGAAGTATAAGGAAACACAGAAGGAGCAGGACAGAGAGCTGTACCAGTTAAGGCAGAAGGAAGCAGGGAGGGAGGTCAGAATAGCAAAGGCCCAAACCGAGGAAAAGATAGCCAACTCGGTTAAGAAGGGGGATAAAACCTTTTATAGGTACATCAGGGAGTGTAGAAAGACAAAGGGAGGGATAGTGAGGCTGAATAGAAAGGATGGTGGGTGGACAGAGAGGGACAGTGAAAAAGCAGGGATACTGAATGAATACTTCTGCTCAGTATTCATAAAAGAGGAGGAGGGGGAGGTGCCTAATCCACTTAACAGAAGCACTCTAGATGGGGGGATCGAGCCCAGTCCTTTCACAGAAGAAAGGGTCCTGAAAGAACTCCTAAAACTGAAGGTGAACAAAGCAATGGAGCCTGATGGGATTCACCCCAGAATTCTAAAAGTATTAAGGAGAGAACTAGTGAAACCACTGACTACCCTTTTAAACAAATCGTGGGAGGATGGTGTGGTACCTGAGGACTGGAGGAAGGTGGATGTGATTCCCCTTTACAAAAGTGGGACCAAGACAGAGGCAGGAAACTAAAGACCTGTCTGTTTGACCTCTGTGGTAGGGAAAGTGATGGAATCACTTCTGAAGAAAAGAATTGTTGAGTACCTAGAGGCCAGTGGGGCACAGGACTCAAGGTAGTATGGGTTCACAGTGGGACGGTCATGTCAGACGAATCTAATTGATTTCTTTGACTGGGTGACCAAAGTAGTAGACCAGGGAGGGGCTGTGGACACGGCCTACCTAGACTTTAGCAAGGCATTTGACAGAGTCCCACACAAAAGCTTAATAGTCAAATTAACCAGCCTGGGAGTGGGTCCCAGGGTGGTAGCCTGGGTAAAACACTGGCTGCACAACAGAACACTGCAGGTAATTATAAATGGAGTCCACTCTGAAGAAAGAGGGGTTACTAGTGGGGTATTGCAGGGTTTAGTACTGGGTCCAGTCCTTTTTAATGTCTTTATAAGTGACATTGTAGAGGGACTGAAAGGAAAAGTATGCCTCTGTAGAAGACACAAAGATCTGCAACAGGGTTGATACACAAGGTGGTGTGGAAAGGATGAGAAGGGACTTGGCAAGGTAGAGGAATGATCAGAAATATGGCAGCTTGGATTCAATGCAAAGAAGTGAAAAATAATGCACCTGGGAAACAAAAAGTCGGGGGAAGATTACACAATTGGGGGGTAGTAACAACAACAGAAATGGAAAGGGGCCTGAGGGTAATCATATCAGATGACCTTAAGGTTAGCAAGCAAATTGAGAAGGCAGTAGGGAGGGCTGGGGAGATACTGGGATGCATAGGGAGAGGCATCACCAGCAGAAAACAGGAAGTTGTTATCCTTCTGTACAGACAGTTGGTGAGACCCCATCTGGAGTACTGTGTCCAGTTCTGGAGATCCCATCTCCGCAAGGACATAGACAGGATAGAGGCAGTCCAGAGGAGGGCAACTAAAATGGTGCAGGGTCTGCAAGAGAAGCCATATGAGGAGAGACTAAAGGAGCTTAGTATGTATACCCTTGAGGAAAGGAGAGGGGGGATATGATAGAAACTTTTGAGTACCTCAAGGGAATCAACAAAGTCCAAGAGGGTAGCATCTTTCAGAAAAAGAGATGTGCAAGAATAAGGGGACACAATTTGAAGATGGGGGGGCAGTTCAGGGGCAATATAAGGAAGTATTTTTTCACAGAGAGGGTGGATGACATATGGAACAGCCTTCCTGAGGAGGTTGTAGAGTCTAAAACTGTGAGATAATTCAAGAATGCATGGGACAGACATAAGGCAATTTTTGTGGGGTGTAGGAAGAAATAGTCTGTTGGTTAACTAGGATCTGCAATTTATCCTGTAGGTAGGGGAAATGTCAGACTAAGTGGGCCAAGTGGTCCTTATCTGCCATCAAAGTCTATGTTTCTATGTTTCTATATTCGACAATGATGACATTGCTGTTCTGCCTCAGCAACCTCCCTCACAATACTTGACACTCTCTTAAACTCTTTTTGCCGTTTTGCTACCTCATCCCCCCTCACTCACCACTGCCTCCTCCACTCCTCCCTTTCCATTATGCCTCTCTCACACAGACATTGGGTCCACAGCCTCTCCTTCATTGCCAAATATTGGTTGGGGACACTCCCTTCTTACCTCTCTTCCTGCATAGTACTGGCAAGACCTTCCATGTACTCCCTTTGCTATAGGGATTCTCGATGTTTCTCACTTCCCCACCTTCACACCAGTGCAGATCAGTCAGTCTTCTCTTATCATTCCCTTTTCTTTGGAATCAGCTTCCTAAAGACACTTGCCACTCCCCTTCAATAATCTCTTAAGGATCCTTACTACAACTGCTCCCCAGCACTATTTGCTCATGCCAGTCTCCCATCTCAGTCCCCCTCCAGCACCCGCTAGCCTCCTATGCCTTAAGCATCTCCTCTGGTGTTCATCTTAAGTTGTCTCTAACTCACTGAATGGTCTCCAATGCACTTTATCTGCCTCATTACCCTGTAACCCAATAGTGATTTTACCAGATGTTGCTGTCACTTGTGTATAATTTATCTTATTGTATTTTTATGAATATTTTGCTTGTTTAACACTTCTTATTGTATTTGATTCTGTATATTGCATTTACCTTTGTACTTTATGTCTCAGCCAGCTTGTATCCCCCAGGTCACACATGGAAGCAAGCTTCATCTCAGTGTGTCTTTCCCAATTACTAACTTTTAAACAAATAAATTAACTGTTGTTAAAGTAAAGTCTAAACATTATCTTTCTGTATTGTTGCAGTGAAATGCAGGCCTGTGTCATTTTATATAACCAAGAAATGAATCCCTTTTCATCTAAAACTGTAGCTGCCAAATTAATAATACAGTATCAATAAATCTGAACCACTTAATTAGGTGGTTCACAAATACATTTTTATCAGACTTGATGAACGTTTTCATAACCCACCCCAAGACCAAATTAGCATAAAATTGGGCAAACAATACACCCATGGCCATTCCTTGACACTGGTAGTAATACGTTGTATTGAACATAAAGAAATTTATTTTCAGTAAAACTCCAAATCCTTAATTAACAACTTCTGATTAATTACTCCATCCTAACTGAATTGTACCAGAATATTTCTGAAAGCAATACATTTTCAATGGAGGTATATAATGCTTCAGCATTGATTGCAATGCATATAAAATTGCCTTGCCAAGTTATTTCTTCCAGTCTCCCCAATACATTTCATTGTATCACTCAAAACAGTTGGAAACATATTAATCAGAGCAGACCCTTAAGGAAAAGATCAATGAAGTCTGACTATGCATCTGTTACCACTCTGATCCCAGATACATTAGGGCATCCAGGTGAACTATGCCTATCCTTGTGCATCTTGAGAAATGGATAAAAAAGTCACTCTCCTTGGATATGAATTTAACAAGTATTCTGGATCTTATTTCTTCAGTTGTTTCATTTAACACAGCTTTCTAAAATGTAAGACTGGCAGTACGCTTTACTTGATTTTTGGGTCAAATGTTCATTTGGCACTACAAATGATTCCTTTCAAGTGTTACTTGTCCTGTATATCTGAAACCATGTTTTCATTTTCTAAATAACATATTGCTTTGCCCATTAAGACTTACTGACCTATAAAGCCCTACACGAACAGGGACCGCGGTATCTTCAAGATCTCCTTGTTCCCTACTGTCCCTCTCGCTCACTCCGCTCCGCTGACGAGGGATTGCTAGAGGTTCCCAGGGTCCGTTTAAAAACCTCTGGAGCTCGGGCATTTTCTTATGCTGCCCCTACCCTGTGGAATTCTCTACCTCATCGGATACGAGGCTGCCTGACCGTTGAGAGTTTTAAGTTAGAATTAAAAACTTATTTATTTAAACAGGCATATGGAGAGTGATTTTATTGTAATTATATTGTTATTTGTTGTTGTATGTTATATGTATGTATTTTAACTATTTTATCTCTACAGCGCTTTGGTTTTGAAAAGCGCTTTAAAAATAAATTTTACTTACTACTTACTTACTTACTTACTTACTTCTGCTGAGACCTATATATCAATACATTGTTCATGCAAGATTTGTTGATTTTCTAAGTCAGAATTATGATTTGGTAACTCATGGTCCATACTATGTTGTGTCACAGCCAAACCTTTACCATGTGCATTTGATGTATGAACATTGCTGTTCTCCTGGTCCCAAGAACCAAAATGGATCAAGTGAAAAAATAAAACATTAAAAATTAAGCTAAATTACCACAAAGTATAAAAAAAACTCACAAACTTTACAAAATAGAAAACCAGTAGTCAAGCCAAAGGAACTTAGCCACAGGGACTGAAACAGGCTCCAGGGTGACTGATCACTTCTTCAGCAGAGAAATAAATCTACAGTTAGAATGTTAAGGGAGTGTGACCAAAATGCAGAGTTAGAATTTTAACATTCTAAAATGTTTTCTTTGGCAACATCTCAGGGCTGAGGTGTTACTGTTTTATGATATCAAAAATGCACTCTTGTTGCTAAGGCATGATGGGGGGGGGGGGTTATGCTGTGTTATATATATCAACTGGTGTGCTGGAGTCCCCTGCACAAACACTATGTAAATTCAAGCACCAGGAGGTTCATTGACAAGCATAATTCCCCCATGGAATTATCTTACTCTACTTATAAAATATTAAGCAATGTATCTGCTCTCAAAGTCTGCTTGGGCTCCTGGACTGCCACCACTCTGTCTGCACTGGCATACTTGGGACACCGCTTTTCCTCCGGAGGCGTCCCCCTGGATGAGAGCCGAAGCTCATGCCTGATTCCAGGTCAGACTGTGCTCTTCCCAGGAAAACTGCAAACTCAGACCCCTGCCTACCTGCCTGCCCAGAATCATGCCGGTGGATCAGGCAAGACTCGCCGGAGTGCCACCAGACCAAGCCTGCTTTCCCGGACATAACCTTGAGCAACACCGCTGGTTCAGCTACTAGATCATAGCACCCAGACCCCCTGCTCTCAGAGCCCACTTGGGCTGCTGGACTGCCGCTGCTCCACCTGTGCTGGCAGACTTGGGACACCACTTTTCCTGCAGAGACCTCCTCCAGGATGAGAGCCACAGGTCATGCCTGATTATAGATTGGACCGCACTCTTCCCAGCAAAACTGCAAGCTCAAACCCCTGCCTACCTGTCTACCCAGAACCACGCCAGTGGATCAGGGCAAGACTCGCTGGAGTATTGCCAGACCAAGCCTGCTTACCCGGACACAACCTTGAGCCACACCACTGGTTTGGCTACGAGACCGTAGCACCCAGACCCTCTGCTCTCATAGCATGCCTGGGCTGCTGGACTGCCACTGCTCTGCCTGCACTGACAGACCTGGGACAGTGCTTTTCCTCCAGAAACTTCTCCCAGGATGAGAGCTGTGAGTCATGCCTGATTCTAGGCTGGACCACGCTCTCCCCAAGAAAACTGCAGCCTCAGACCCCTGCCTACCTGCATGCCCAGAATCATGCTGGTGGATCAGGGCAAGACTCGCAGGAGTGCTGCCAGGCCAAGTCTGCTTTCCTGGACAAAGCCTTGAGCCACACCACTGGTTCAGCTACTAGAATGTAGCACCCAGGTACATTCCTAGTGCCAAGCCACCAACAAAGATTTTTGAAACTTTGGCACCTGACCGCTGATTGGTCCAGGCTTCCAGAGCTCAATCTGGGATTGGCTGGTGCTTTCATCCTTCACTAATGCTCCAAAGAACTGTTCTCTGTCTCTTCTCAAGAGCTGCTCAGCCCTTTTTAAAAACTGCCTACAAGCTTAAAGTGATTTTAGCTCAGATTGTAGAACATTTTACTGTCAATTCGTACTACTACTTAGTATTGGCTGCTGCTCTTTAAGAAAAGCGCATAGATTCAAATTGATTCTAAAAAAAGTGTACTGCTTAAAGTGATATACAGCTCCTTCAGTGTTAAAGTGCTAAGTGTTGAAATATTAAGTTACAGTTTAAGTGTATCTGCTGTAATCTTTTCCAGTCTCCCTGTGCCTGTCTCCTCCCTGTCTATAGTTACCTTCGCCTCTCACTTTATCCTCCACCCTCTTTTTTTGTTTCTTCTGAAACCCTCCCCCATCCTACTGATACTTACTCGCCCTCCCTCTCTTTCCAGACCCTCTGCTTTCAGAGCCCACCTAGGCTGCTGGACTGCTGACCATTCTGCCTGCCCCGGCAGACTTGGGACAACACTTTTCCTCCGGAGGCCTCCCTTGGGATGAGAGCCATGGGTCATGCTTGATTTCAGGTCACACCACGCTCTTCCTAGGAAAACTGCAAGCTTGGATCCCTGCCTACCTGCCTGCCCACAACCACACTGGTGGACCGGGGCAAGACTTGCCCGTAGTACCTCCAGACCAAGCCTGTTTTCCTGGATACAGCCTTGAGCCACACTGCTGGTTCAGCTACCAGACTGTTGATCCCTCCAGCACTTTGCGCTGGCTCACCACCCACCCCCATCTCACCCACACTGTGTGGAACTCTTCTTATATAGACACTGAGATGTTCAGATGACTAAGTGCCCGATTTCCCATTGGTCCCTTATAACCTACAGCCATTAGGGGGCTCCTAATGCTTTTCCAACTAGAATAGATCTGGTAACACCTACCTTTTGCTCCACTCTCTTGATCCGCTGCTTTGGCTTTACGCTCCTGAGCTACCACTTCAAAAAGCTTTCCTGATCTACTGCGTTGGCTATTATCCCAAACTGTTGCCCTCTTCCAGGGCTCATGAACTCTGAACTAGAGGGAGATAGACATAATGGCTAGCCAAATGCACCCTGTCCTCCTGTATGTAGTGTCCCTGCTGCTCTACCTATAGTCACAGACAAAGACATGGCCAGATATTTCTTGAAATTTCTGTGATATTTCTTGAGAAATCTCCTGCTTTCTTCATTTCCATAGTAGGGGCAGCAGAAAGAAACTCTTTAGAAATTTCATGAAATATCTGTAAAGATCTAGCCATGTCTGCAGCTACTACTGTAGCCGTAAATAGACCCAAATAATGAAAACTTGGGTCAACATGCCTCCATACCATCTACAGGGGATTTCCAATTCTCCAATCTCCTTAGACTCAAGGATATGCTAATGGACCTAACTCCACTTTTAATAAAAAATTACTTGATCTACCTAACCGCCTACGATACTAAAAAAAATTCTCAGAAACTACTTTTATCTTTCCCTTTTTATACACCGGAAGCTCTGGTACCTACTGCTCCTGGCCATCCTCCTATCTGGTGATACAGAATTAAACTCTGGCCCTGTCTATAATCTTTCTCACTCGGATCCACTACTAAGCAGCATCAAAGGTCTCCTCATCACCCACCACAAGAAGCCTTGAGCACAACCTGGCTGAACTTGAGCCATGGATGTCACTGTAAAAACTGGACATTTTGTGCCTATCTAAAATACGGCTAAAATCCATTGTCTCCGACTTGCGATGTGCTGTCCCCTCCTACAACTTTCTTAGGAAGAACAAACCGTACTCCAAAAGAGGTGTTGGTGTGCTATCTATTTTAAGGATCATCTACACCTCACGGCACTGAATGCTGATCAGATGACACACTGCAAATCTCTGTATGCCCTCTTTACTCTGAGGACCAAAAAACTGCACATCATCTGTGCCTACAACCCTCCAAATAGTGGCTTCCCTGGCCTGGATGAGCTACTGAATTAGACGTCACTACTCTCGGGCAAAAATGAAGCGATTATATTAGGTGATATAAACATAAACTGGGTAGGAGACAGCCAGGCCACTTCGCTAGCAAAGATACAGGGTCATAACCTGCATCAGCTACTCACCCAGTCAACCAGGACTGCCTCTCACTCAGCTGGCACCCTTGCAGATGTGATTGCTCACCACTCCCCTATATATTGCATATAAGGGTCCCCTTCCTCCCCCCCGGTAAAACCACATTTCATCACTTTATGAAACTACGCCAGCCTGGATCCTCTAAATTCCTAGAAGATGTGGTTAACATTAACTGGTCTGGTCTCTATAATACTCATGATGTGCAGACTGCCCTTAACATATTCATTACTGAATTCCTTGCCATACAGGACCACCACTCCCCCTTTATAACCCACCGGAACAAGGAGAAACATGCAAGATGGCTAAAACAGGGCCTACTCGCCAAAATAAAAGAGATAGATAGGAGCTGGAGCTGTTTTAAATCCTCTGGTCAGAAAGATGACTACAACACCTACAGAAGACAAAGGAACACCTGCAAAATGGAATTAAGGAGAGCTAAGAGCTCCTACTGTAAAATCTTACTGACTACTGCCTCTGGTGACCCCAAAAAGTTCTAGTCCTTCATCAAAATGTTCCTGGGATTCTCTCACTTCTACACTTCAAATGACATGGTATTGAATGGTACCCATGGTAACAACCCCCAGACTATTGCAAACTTCTTCAATAAACAATTCACAGACCTAACCAAGAACACCTCATCCTTCCCTGCCTCACATATGGTAGGTCTCTCGGCTTGTTCCTGCAAGGACTTTGTGACCCCCCCCCCACCTCTCACTGCAAGGCCGTTTCTCGGAGGGAAATAACAAAACTTCTTAGATCGATCTTGGATAGCACTGCCTCAGGCTCTGATGGCCTTGAACCCAGACTACTAAAACTACCGGCTCCACTCATTGCTGCTCTGCTGGCCAACATTTTCACACTCTCCCTATGCCAAAGCATCATCCCTGACATCTGGAAGATAGCGAGAGTGACAACTGTGTTTAAGAAAGATGACCACAATTACCCATCCAACTACAGACCCATAGAGATCCTGTCAGTGCTAAGCAAAATTCTAGAAAAACTAATAGCCACACAAACTATCGAATTCCTTCTTAGAAATTACCTTTCATCAGATACCCAGCACGGCTTTTGCAAAGGGCATAGTACAACCACTGCCATACTCAAATTCACAACTGACACCATTTCTGCTGTGGATACAGGTCTACTAACTGGGGCTATTTTCATAGATATGACAAAGGCTTTTGACTTGGTGCACCACTCCCTTCTCCTCCACACCTTAAAACCATGGGATTTGAATCAAATGTAGTCAGCTGGTTCTGTAGTTACCTATCCAACAGAATCCAAGTTGTGAAGTTCAACTCTACCTACTTGGATCAAGCTACAGTGAATATTGGAGTACTCCAAGGCTCCATTCTGGGGCCACTACTATTCTTGTTATTTATTAATAATATCTCCTCCAATCTCTCCTCCACTTCGGTCCTCTTCTATGCCAATGATATTGTCTTATATACTGTACCAGTGCTAAAGATGTTAGTGACATTAACCAATGACTATCGGCAGATTTCCAGCATATTCAAACCAAGCTATCACACAACAAACTAATTCTTAATAAGGCAAAGACCCAATCAATGCTATTTGGAGCCACCACTAGGCTCAAAACTAGTCAATGTGACTTTTGAGTCTCCTGCCTCTATGGCTCACCCACCGACGCTTTGATCTCATTTAAGTACCTAGGGATAACCTTTGACCAATTCCACAACTGCAAAGAGAACGGCCACAGGACCAACCAGCCGAGCTGCACTGTGTGTACCGTACAATAAATGTCTATTGTTGAAGCAGAGCTCTGGCTTTCCCCAACAACATACTCCAGATGCTTGAGTGTCAGATAAAAATTGCATTTATTGTTAAAAAATGCCAACCTACACCTGATACTGCCAAACGTTTTCGAGTCACACTTGACTCTTTCTCAAGGCATGCCAGAGCTCTGCTTCAAAAGAAAAACCTTAGACCAATCCCTAAACTTTGACCAGCACATACAGATCACTTGCAAATCTGTAAACTCCAAACTTGGCATTGCGTACAAGACCAGTTATGCCCTAACACCATCAGCTAGACTGCCTATTGCCCTGGGTATCCTCATGCCTACTCTGACTTATGGGGTAGCTACATATGCTACCGCCTCTAAACTGAACCTCCATAGATGGGACATAACCTACAACAATATATGCAGGTACGCCTCATCTTCTTATAAGCTAAAACATCATTGCCTCCTATATACTGAGTTGAATTGGCTATCTCCCAGTGCCACCAGACTTCACTCCTTTTGTGCCACAGTTGACAGCATTGTGAGGACTCAGAACCCCCTAACACTCGCAGAGCTTCTCACCCCCCAGTCCTCCAAGTATGGACTGTGCTCGACTGACAAATCTCTCCTTAGTGTTCCAAAATGCAAATCAACCAGGGTTGCTAGTGCTTTTGCCCTCCATGCCATCCTGCAGTAGAACTCCCTCCTGCTCGATGTCCACCTAGCATCCTTGCACTATGCCTTTAAAAAAGTGCTCCACCGCTACCTCATCTTATCCAGTCAGTGCTGCTGTTTCAAGTCCCCATAGTATATCACTCACATCATTTTACTCCCTTTACTCTTACCCTGCTGACTCTCTGCTGCCTTCTCCCCCCCCCTGCAAATTTTCTATTATTTGTCTCTGTTTCATTGACCCATTTTTTTGAATGTCCCCTTTTTGGGTTGTACTTGTTACTTGTCTCCGTTTCCTTGACCTGGTTTTAGCCATCCCCCTATGGGTCTTACTTGCTGACTGTTCTATCTCCCACTGCCTTTTGCTGGATATCTATGATCTCTCAATATATGAGTTTGCTATTTTGTCTTACCTGTATTCAAGCCCTGTACCTATATAGGTGACTAATACTACATCATTGTACTATACTCTGCACTTTATTCATATTGTTTGCACATGATATATAATACCCTATTTTGTATATTTCTTTGTTTCATGTTGTTTAACATCAAGTATAATACCCTGTTTGTATATTACTGCATTTTGCCTTTTGTTTATCTTCCTCTGTAATTGCTCTGTTACCTCCCGGGTCATGCCTGAAAATAGTCATTTCAATGGCTAGTGCATCCACCCGGTTAACAAAAACTAAATATTTTTTTTTTTTTAGCAGTGCTGTAGTATTATAATGTGGTTCTGTATCTTTAAATGGGAAAATTTAAAGTTTTATCAGACATTAGGTATACTACTGGGATCAGGTCGCAAGTGGCCCACTTCACTAGTTTGGTGTGGCTGCACTGCATGGTGTGGTGTGCCTTATAGATGCATATGGTCATAGTAGGTCCTGTTGCTTTTAATGGGATTGCTGAGTGTTTGCTCCCAGTACTTCCCAAGTGATTTTTGAGGCTGAGCTGGAAGCCTGGGCTGTGCTTCCAGTACTTCCCAAATGAACTTTGAGACTGAGCTGGAAGCTTAGACTGTGCTTCAAGTACTTCCCATGTGATCTAGAAATCTGACATGGAAGCCTGGGCTCATGATTAAATGCCATGTGATTTAAGTCAGGTGTCCTGCAGTAGTGTTGTGGGATGGAAGCAGAGAGACTGAGGCAGTAGTGTATTTGTTGCTGGATTCCAAATAGGAAAGTTGGTATTTTACAAGGTATTAGAACAATTTTTGTCGGCGCAACACTGACACATTTTGAGTCTGGATTTTTGACTATGAAATATGATTTTTCAATTATGTTGATTAGATTTCCTTTGTAAGTTATGATACTTTAACAAAGTTAAGGAGTAATTTCTGTCATTGTTTTTATTTTGCTAGGTTATTTGATTTGGATTGTGACCTTTTTGAACTTAAGAGTATGTAATTAGTATATTGGCCTTTTTAATTATGACAAATTGTGCTTACACTATTATTTAGTATCTTTGTAAATAAGCTCTCAAACTCTTGCAATGGCCACATACTTCTTTACATGGATGATGCCATTATTTTCAATAGTCACTCACAACCAAAGCAACTTCAGGACCAGCTCCAGCAAGGTTTCATATCCGCTGAAAAATGGTTTACTGACCAAAAGCTTATCTTGAACTACAAAAAAACTAAGACTATGATGTTCACCAGTAACCACAGCAAGCACAGAAACTTTTCTCTCACCATCACCAATGTTGAGGGATCACCCTTGGAGCTTGTCCAACAATTTAAGTACATGGGTATAACTATTGACTCTACCTTGTCCTACACCCAACACATCAACAATGTCTCAAAGGCCATAAGCAGAAGAATAGGTATGCTTTACAGACACAAAAGCAACCTGACACCACACACGTTGCACCTTGCCGTTCATAGCTCTGTTATGTTGTACTATCTGCTGTTTTTGCACATGACTCTGACTGTCTCTGCCCTCTGCTATGGAATGTTACTCAGTTCTTAACCTTACCTGCTAATGTAATACATGGACTGATTGATGTCTTGCACCTGTATTTGTGATGTTGTACTATGTCTACCGATGAGGAGCCTTTGCAAAAGAGTCTTTGACTCAATTGGTGTAATTCTGATTTCTCAATAAATAAATAAATAAATCTCACTTGCTGAGTACAGCATCATCATATACAGATCAGCTATGGACACAGCCCCCCAGCGCATCAAAACATCCTTAAATAAAGCCTGTCATCTTCTCACCAGTGCTGACCGAATGACCCACATGTGTGATCTTTACTCCCAGGCCAACTGGCTACAATTTGACAGCAGCCTCAGATTTCAAACCTGCCTGATTGCTAAAAAAATCAGCCTTGGTATGATGCCACCCAGTGTCCAAGCTCTTCTGACTCCTCTGTTAAACCAGTGAGCTACAAGAAACTCCTCCAGCCAGATGTTCAGAACCCCAAGGTGCCATACTGCACTAGGACAGCATGCTTTCACATACAGAGCCCCGCACTGGAGTAATTCACTGCAATCTGATATATTAAGTACAATCACACTAGGTTCCTTCAAACATTTGCTACGACAGCACCTAGTCGCTGAGGCTACCTGTGACTGCTACCACTAAGACTGCTTCCCTGCTCCATACATGTGCCTTATGCCTCACACTCTACCCGCATTACCCTACTGTACCATCACCCTTTCAACACTTACTCTCTGCTATCCTTCCCCCACTTATCCCCACCTAGCCCTTTCCTCCCATGTTCTTCACTCTCACCCACCTTCTTCCCCTTCCCGGTCCACCTCCCCCCTCCACTTTTGACCTGCTATACCTTCCTGCCCTTAGCAAGCTAGCTATTACCTGACTCAGGCATACCTTGTACACTGCCTCCATTGTTTGAATGAATTGTACTGTCTGTTTGGAGTGTATTCATTTAAAACCCCTTGTCTCTGTCCTTCACCTATCCCAATAGGTCTAGTCCCACCTCAATTTTAATCTGTATTTTTTCAGTGAACATACGACTTTTGCTGTATTCTATCTAAATGTATTCAGATCTGGTGACACTTGCAGTATACCTGTTATTGTAATTGTTATCATGATGATGTTTTTCTTTTGAAGTGGAACCTATGTAATGAGCTGTTGCTCAAAGGTATTAATCCAAGATTTCAGTAAATACAAATAAAAACATTAATGCTCCCCTAAGATGTCATCTGAGTAGGGGTATGTAATATGCTCATGCAGTACCATGTAACAAAGTCATAATCAATGAGGGGTCAGAATCAATCAGACCACATTTTATAATGACTATTAATGTAACTCACACCGGACCATAGGGTGTTGGTGGGTTTTAAATGCCAGCAGCACCTGCCACTCATAAGAGCTACATCAATTAATATTTATTGCTGACGTCAAGGCTTTTTATCTACAATTTGTAGTGCTTTTTACCCCATACTAATTACTACATAGGGAGTCAAAGACGTTTGACCAAATTCTCAAACCTTAACTGAATTTGTGGGACCCAACTCAAAGTTTAGTTGAAGCAGCCACTGGCCACTTCTCCCACTCTAACTGAACTGGGCAAAGCTTCTCTTGTCATGCATCACCCCTCAATTAGAATGACGTCAACATCAAGGTGTTTTGGAAACCCATGCATCTGACGTCTGCTGATGCCTAACTGTGATTTTGTTTTGCCAGTGGCTACATCTTTAAAATACATTCTGGCCTGGATATTCAAAGGGGTTGTGCCTGGCGCAACAGAGATGTGCCGGCACAACCCTGCATTGTTCCCCAATGGGATATTGAAAGGGCTGCCAGGCGCAGTGCAAATCCCACTGCATTGGGCACAATGTAATCCTAAGCGGCGCAGATGCAGGAGGCTTGCCCATGCATATGCGGCACATCCTGATATTCAGCCTGGGATGTGCAGCACATATGCTGGCACAGCCCTGCACTGCACCACATGGGGGACTAAAAGTTGAGCCCATGCAGAGTAGGAATATCTCCCAGCCACCCACAGGCAGGCTGCAGTATTGCAGGGCACAACACAGCAGCCCAGCCATGGGTGGCCACCCACCTGCCCAGAGCACCATCTGCAAGCACACACTGATCCTTGGTGGTCAACTGGACCCCCCCCACTCGCAGCCATGATCATGCGGTATATGTTGAAAGATATATCCCTGGCTGTCTAGTGGCCCCCTCCGAGTCCCTGATAATGAAATAACATGGCCATCCCTGTTGGTCTAGTGGTCCCCCCTCCCACCCGAGTCCCGATTCCCTGATCTTTGTCATTATGACCATCTCTGGTGGTCTAGTGGAAGCCCCGCCCATTGCCGTGATCGCGGTAAGACCCCGTAATGAAACGCCCTGGTGATCCAGTGGCACCTCCACCCCTCTGACCCATAGAGATCCCCTTGCCCATCTCACTTCACCCCCATCATCGGTGGATGGCAGCATCCCACCTGCATACTGCCCGGCCACCTGCCAAATGACAGGTACAGTATAAGCTTGCAGGGCATACTGTACTAGACAGTCCCAAATCTTTGAATTGCTGAATTGCTGACCCTCTGTAGAGTAAAATTCACTGGTATTTAGTGGCCCCCCCTCCGATCATTGCTCTGAGTATTAAAAAAAAATCCCTAATGCTAGTGGTCCTTCCCCCATCAATCACAGGCCCGAGCATGAAAAAAAAAGATTTCTTTGGTGTCCAGTGGTCCCTTCCCCCATCCAGTTACCTGCATAATATGTAAAACATTTTTCCCTGGTGTCCAGTGGTCCCTCCCCCCACCTGAACACCAACATTTTTCCTAGTGTCCAGTGGTCTCTCCCCCCACCCAACCACCAGCCTGATATACAGTATAAAACTTTTTTTCCCTGATGTCCAGTGGTCCCTCCCAGTACCTGCCCAATGTTGCAGGCATATTCCCTGCTGTCCAATGTAACCCTGTCCTGATCCCCTTTATACTAAGATGAAACATTTCCCTGGTGAACTAGTGCCCCCCTTCCTATCCCCACTTCCATGTATAGTGAAACAAAGCATGTTCCTGGCATCTAGTGGTCCCATCCACCCCCTCAACCCAGCAGGTAGTATCCCACCACCCCTCTCCCCATCCTGATTCCAAGCTGGTGACTGGTATAGCCCTCTTCTATCAAACTACAGCAGGCCATTAACTGAGCTGTCAATTAGCGCTTACTGAATATAATATGTGCTCATTGATTAACGACTTAGTGAGTGCGCTGTGAATCAATGAGCATGTACTGTATACAGTACACACTTATTGACAGCTCAGTTGGTGGCCAGATGTGGTGGTAGGAGAAGGGTCGTGCCGGATGTGACTTGGCTGGATTTGGGATGGGGGAAGCGGTGTGTTGGAACACAACCTGCCAGGGGTGGGGCAGGGTGGGACCACTAGATGCCAGGAACATGTTTTATTTCACTATACATGGAAGTGGGGATAGGAAGGGGGGCCACTAGACCACCAGGGAAATGTTTCAACTTAGTATAAAGGGGATCTATAGGGATGTGGAACCTGTAGTTTGAGGGGACGGAGAGTACCAGAGGAATGGCAATTTATTTGGGAGGATGAGTGGCCCCAAAGTGTGAGGTCAGTGAGCCCCAAGAGATTCAGAGTCTTGAGTTTTGGACTACTGTACTATAGAGAGAGACAACATAGGTAGTGATCAGTCATGTCTAATGCTGCCTATGGATGTGTGTCTGTGCTGACTAAATGTTTAGGGATCATTGGATTAACACCCTATGTTATGGACACTGCAACTACTGGTTATCTCTACACTTCTGGACTGTTGTCAACTTAGTTCTTGGCAAAGATGGTGCAAGCACCCTCAGCCTCTTATGTAACGGTGCCAGCCCAGATGTTTAAGTGGATGTGGGAGATGGTGGCAAAGTTGATAACTTCTAAGGAGTGTGCCCTGTGCCAGTCCAAGGGTCCTGAGGTGGAGCCTCTCCCTGTGTGCAATTATTGTTGAGATGGCAAACCAAAGGGTTATTAATATTCAGTCATCTCTGCAACACCACTGCTGGGCAAGTCCATCCACCACCTCCCTTGAGTCTGAAGGATGGGAAGACATGGTTGTTCAGTTAAGCTCCAAGAGGGAAGCTGAAGCCACTGCTCCAGGAAAAAGTCAGAGACCACCCC
The DNA here is from genome assembly GCA_016271365.2 of Neoceratodus forsteri. NCBI lineage: Eukaryota > Metazoa > Chordata > Ceratodontiformes > Ceratodontidae > Neoceratodus > Neoceratodus forsteri. The sequence goes on from CM057456.1 coordinate 1,374,619,330, forward strand.
ACAGGTGGGTGTTGTACCACCCAAAATTAAGGAGCAAGTTAAGACTGTAGCTCTATGGCCCTTCAGACAGAGTCATCTCCTTGGCTTATGACCACAGAGGACTTTAATGCACTTTGTCTAGTGCGGATGAGCATCCAGTGACTTGCAAGGTGGCTAAGACCCAGCCACCTGAATGTATAGACAATTTCATACCTTTAACAGAGAAATATGATAAAAAGTAAAAGTCTCCACATCATTAAGAACAGGTTATGTAAACTAGTCACATGAAAAGATAGAGCATGTAAGAAGTACAGGAAAAATCCCACCTCAGAAAGAAGGTGCAAGTACAAGTTACTATTAAAAATGAGTAAAAAAGCCATCAGAATAGCCAAAGCAAAGACTGCAATAGATCTAGCTAATAGTAATAAAGATGACTATAAAACATGTTTATATTTATATTGGGAGTCTAAAAAAGAATGGCCAAAAGCAAATTGTTACCCTAAAATATGGAGATAAAACACTTGATGATGAGGAAGATAATGGCTAATGCCTTAAATAAATATGTTTTGAGTGTCTATCAGAAGGTTGATGATCCTATTAACTATGAGGGGATAACAGATGAAAAAGAGGGATGGCAACCTAAAACCACTACAACATAGGTGCTTGAGAAATTATTAAAATTAAATAAACACAAATCCAGGGGACCTGATGGTATGCACCCCATGTTTTTGGATAATCTGGCAGTAGAAATAGCTGGGCCATTGACAATCCTATTTAACCAGTCCATAAGTGAAGGAAAGGTACCGAGGGTATGGAGGATGGCTAACATTACTCCAATCTATAAATCTGGGGACAAGGCTATGGTAGATAATTATAGGCCTATTAGTATCACATTGGTCATACTAAAGGTCATGGAAGCATTCATTAAAGATTTTTTGGAGGAAGATTTGAGACAATTGAAATAAGTTAATGTATCACTATATGGGTTTGCAACAGGTAGATCATGCACTAGTAATTTACTACATTTTTTTTGAACCAGTGAGCCTAGCACTGAATCAGGGCTTACCCGTGGACGTGGTATACCTGGACTATGCTAAGGCTTTTGACTCAGTACCCCATGACATTTTATTAATGTCCTTACAGGAAATGGGGTAAATAAACATCTCAGGGTGTGGCTAAGTTTGTGGCTTTACAACAGATATCAGAGGGTTCAGGTAAGAGGATTTATGTATGAGTGGAGTGAGGTTACTATTGGGTTGCCCCAGGGCTCAATTTTGGGACTCGTGCTTTTTAATATCTTTATCTCCACTATGCAGGTGTCTCGGGGGTATGGCTATGTAAGTATGCCGATGACACTGAGGTGGAGGCAATTGTGTACAACAAGGCATCAACACAAGTATTTCAGGACCAGTTACAAAAATTGGAGGAATGGGCAAGACTTCATAAGCTGAGAATTAACGAACAAAAGTGCAAGGTTATTCACTTTGGACACAATAATAAAAAAGCTAAATATACAATAAATAACATGACTATAAAAAGTACAGAAAATGATGAGGCAGCAAAAAGAGCAAAGTGTTAGGTAATATACTGAGGAACATTAAGAGCAGGAGTGGCAAAGTCCTCGTCCCTTTGTACAGATCTTTGGTAAGGCCCATATTGGAGTATGGATCACCCATTAGTGTCCCACAGAGTATAGGGAGTATAAAACAAGTAGAAGGGGTTCAAATAAGACTAACTCAGAGAGTAAATAAAGTCAAAAATAAAGACTATCAATTCAATTCAATTCAATTTACTTTATTTACCAGGAAAGACAACTGGGCCAAGGCCCTTTTTCAGTATCGACCTGGTGCTTTGAACAATGAAGCCAAACATCATCAATATAAACATATAAAACAATACAAGTACAAAAATATTTGGACAGTAAACAATACTAAATACATTTACATACAGCAAGTGATTGCAGGTAACAATACAATGATTCTTTAAAAATTTCTTGCTTAACAACAGTAACACAATTATCAGGAAGTGAATTCCAAAAGGTTAAACATTGAACTGAGAAAGCTCTCTCACCCATACAGGTATCTATCTTAGGAGAATGCAAGCATAACACATTAGAAGAATGTAAAAATCTAACATCTTCCTTTAAGTTGATTAAACTGTAAAAAGGTGATTTACAACCAAGTGATAAGATAACATTAGCCAAACAACCAAGCTTATAAAAATGAGCCAATTTGGAAGGAAGCCAATTAAGTTCATTATATAAATCACAATGATGTGTATTATAAGGTTTAGCCAGGACAAATCTACAAATAGAATTAAAGCATTTATTTAACATATCCAGATCTTTAGAAGCTAATTTAGTAAACAAAAAAGAGTTATTTTGCAAGGTTGTGAGTAATACACTATTAGATATCGTTTCTCTTGCTTCTCTAGTTAAACAATCCTTAATCCGATATAAATCACCTATTATTTGGTTTACAGACTTCACTATAAACTTAATATGTAATGAAAAAGTTAAGCTAGCATCAAGTATTATTCCTAAATACTTTGTCTCGGTAACTTGTCTAATCATGTTACCTGCCAAATCATTTAAAATCAATGGTTTAGCATTATGAACCTTTGGTGCAGACCCAAATAAGATGCATTCAGTCTTTTTGGAGGTCAACACTAAACAATAATCCTGCAACCATTTATTCAATGCTAAGAAGTCATGTTGAAGGGAAATATTAATCTCACTTGTTTTAGTAGAGCTGATAAACAATATAATGTCATCTGCATACAACAATAAATTGGAAAGGTGTGGAACCCCAACAACAGGATCAATAAAAACTGAGAACAACAGGGGCCCCATAATGGACCCCTGCGGTACCCCATAATGCAACTCGCCTTGTGCAGATTCCACACCATCAATTTTCACCCTGACCAGATGATCAGTTAAATAACTGGAGAACCAATCACAAGTAATAGCAGGAAGCCCAAGGTTTCTCAGTCTCCGGAGCAGCATGGAATGATTGACTAAAGCAAAGGCTTTTGATAAATCAATAAATATGGCTCCAGTCAACTGAGCAGCATCCATAGATATTAAAGAATGATTGGTAAAATGAGCCAGAGCAGAGCCTGTACTATAATGCCTCCGAAAACCATGCTGCTCTGGTGAGCGGAGACCCCCAGCCTCCAAATAAGCCTCCAGTTGACAATTGACCAGTTTTTCAAAAATCTTCCTTAATGGAGAAAGAATAGATATGGGCCTATAATTATCGATTTCATGTTGTTAACTTTAAGTATAGGTTTAATAATAGTTTGTTTCCACACCATAGGGGATACACCAGTGGAAAGTGATAAGTTAAAGATGGTCGTTAAAGGTTCATATATAAAATTTGAGACAATCTTTAGAAACCGTGGTTCCAGACCATCTGCTTCTGCACTTTTGTTAATGGACATTTGCCTAAGCAACTTAAGTACTTCCTGGGATGGAACAGTACTAAAACAATAAGAATTACCAGCGGAATTACATTTAGGTTCAGGATCGTTCAAAGAAGATGAGTCAAAATCAATTAATATTTCGATAAATCTGTGACTTTTTTCAGAAAATAATCAGAAATTTCCTTAGGATCAGTAATAGCAACCCCATTCATATTAATAGTGCCAATATATTTCCCTTTATGTGGATCAGTTAGTTTTTTAATAGAGTTCCAGAATTTTTTAGAATCTCCCAAAGAATTGGGTTCATGCTTCTGATAGTAATCAGATTTATCCTTACGGATCAACAATTTACATTTGTTTCTCAAGCATCGATACTGGTTAAAAGCCTCAGCACTATTAAGAGCTTTATAGACTTTCCAATATCTGTCTCTCTCTTTCATTTAAGAAAACAGTGCAGATGTAATCCATTTGCTACCTCTACCCTTAACCCTTCTTTTCACCAAGGGAAAGAATTTATCTTGTATATTTTATATTATTTTTTATTTTATTTTAATTTTTGTTGACCGGGTAAGTGCACTAGACAAATCCTGCCTATTTTCAGGCATGACCCGGGGGAGGGGGATACAGATGAATGCCAACTGACCTTGAACCAGATTAAGCTGTTAGTGGTATTTTTGTGAATGGAGGAAATTTGGCCACTGCACCGGGGAAATTCCCTTGCACTTTTTGAGAAGTGCCATGGGATCTTTAACATCCACCTGAACTACCACCAGAACAGGCAGATGGGACCTCGGTTTAACATTTCATCCAAAAGATGGCACCTCAGGAGTTCAGCACCCCCTTCATGCTGCACTACAGTGTCAGTATTGGAATATTAATTCAAGTGCCTGGTGTGGGGATAGAACCCACAGCCTACTGATCTCCGGGCCTCAGAGGTGAGTGTGCTACCTGCTGAGCCCCTGACATTGATATGTAAAAGTGAAGTAAGAAAAAAATCAACAGCAACATCAGGGTCAGGAATGATATTCAACAGAGACCAATCTATCAATTGAAGTTCAGAAACCAAGCTATTAACATCCATACCACAATCAATTCTATATGTAATTATCTTAGGAGGTATTTTTAACTTCAAAGATCTCCAAATACAATACACTGGCATATGATCACTAATACTATCAGAATAAGTTCCACTCTCAATTATCCTATCCATTGTTTTAGTCATTATCCAATCAATTAAGGTGTGTTGTTTGCTAGGTTGATTCAGTCTAGTAACACCTGATATAATTTGGTCAAGATAGACTGAAAGACTTGGGACAATATTCAATGGCATACCAAAAAAATGGAGGAGATCATTTTTATGTGTATAATGCCTTTCATAATGAGATATTATAGGAATCTGTAGGCCTAATCAAAACAGAAAACTTGGGTAGGGAAACCAGTACTCATCCTTATCAATTGTTTGGTGAAAAATACAGAATCACTAAAAGGGGTAGGTTGTTCAATCAAAGACTAGTTTAAATATGGAATCCACTCCCTATGAAAAACCTAACTACTTTTAAAAGTTTCTTGGATCAGTACATGGGAGGGGAAAAATGGGAATTTGACCGCTGAAAATGGCAAGTCCAATTATGGCTTCCATAGCTACAGGACTTGTAACGTTAACCTATGAACCTACACTCTCAGATTCATCAGCAGAGACATTGGCAGCTAGTGTGCCACCAGATCAGAGTCAGCAGTCAAGACCCCTGGTGGAGCAGCCTGAGGCAAAGCTCCCCAGTGAGCAGAAGGTCGGTGGTCCACAGGGTCAGGTGGACATTCAGGTCGAGGACATCTGGAAAGAGGAGTTGGAGACAAACTCCCGATGGACTATAATTCAGTGATTCTGTTGTCTAGTAGAGGTTCCTCACCTTCCTGTGCAGCTTTTCTGTGGTCTCTTGAAACCATTTAACAGATAAGGGAGCAAGAGCAACATGAACAGCAATACAATGAGGACACATGGGTCCTGGAGGGACAGACTCCAAGAATAAACATATGGAGTCTGCCCAAATGGTTACAAGCAGAGCATATTGCTAGACATCACATTCAAGAGGAGTGCCTGAATATGAGTACCCCATCTGATCTGGCAGAGCACATTTGGGAAGTGAATGATGGCAAGAGGAGAGACTGTTGTTTTTTTTCCGAGCTATTCTGGGCAAGATCTGAGATAAGCATGGCCTGGATGTGCATAGCCCCACTATGTCCCTTCAAGAGGCCCAATGCATCACAAAGCAGATCTACGAGAGGAGTGCATGTGAAGGACTGACACTGACAAAGAACCATGCTATCTAACAAGATATCGAGGGAGGGCATGCCAGGTATGCAGTGGATGCCATTGACTCCTATGGTAGACCACAAATCAAGCCAGATCCATGATTCTGTTTTGCCAGATAATGAGTTTTGGATGTCTAGAAGCCCCAGAGCCTTGTTTATTGGGATTCCCACTGCAACACTGCCGAATGAGTGAGATATATAGAATAGTGGATGGTTGACCATCCACAACAAGGCTGTGTTTCCATTGAGGGAATTGATGACATCATAGAGACCACTAGAGTGAAGCTTGAGAAGTCTCACTGATGTCATCAACTACCCAAGCTGGAAATACTGCCTTAGTTGTGGATAGTCAACTGTCCACTATTTTATAGAGTATATGGTTCCTGCCTTTTTTTTATCTGTGTGTTTTTTTATTGTTACCTTGGTTACTTTGTTATGCTGCTACTCCCACTGACTCCTGCTTCTCCCCACTCCTACTCCACTCTGACTCAATCCATCTTCACCCCACACCCACTAGCTTGGCATCATTTACTGTAAAATGAAATGAAAAAAAAATAAAAACAACGATTCAATTTTATGACACAGAGCCATGTGAGGCTCTTCATGTCAAAATAAGGGGGGTGCTCACTGAAACCCATCACCATGTTGACAATATTTTTAGCATCAGACTGTCATTGAGTGAGTCAATCAAGTGGCAGAACAAGGCAAAAAGTTGTTGTACTATCGCTGTGACATCAGAATGATAGTACAACTTTTTTGACCTTTGAACTGTCCCACAACAAGAATTTAAAAGCCACCATTTTCTACATAGAATAAGCCCTAACCATATGCTATAAACACTTTTCTTTTCCATTGTGAACTATTATATGGAACTTACTTAGCCTATTATTAATTGTTACTTTGAAACTTTAAAAGTAACCGGGATATTTGTGCTGTGGGGAAATGTTCAGGGAATTGAAGTTATTTGCTGCTACTGTAACATTTTGTAACTTACGAAGCATGAAAAGTTGTTGCATTCACGTGAAGAATAGTTGTTGTATTTCATATGTAAGCAATAAAACATGAAGGGGTGTGCATGGAACAGATTTTACTGCACGCCCAGGGGCATAGTGAGGCATGAGGCCACAGGCTGTGTGCCTTCAGCCCCAAGAAGTGCAGTATAATCTGTTCCATGCATACCCCCCAGAGTGTCTTTTTGCACTTATAAAATGGGATCCTTTTTTTAACTTTTTACAGTTAGAAAAAGCATGTTTATATGTAGAAACAATAGATTTACTTGTGTACATTTATGATAAAATAGTCCTTCTGCCCACTGCAAATGATTCATAGATGATGCAATTGTATTAGTTCCGGACAAAGTTTGTCCTTTGGTAGCATCAAGATTCAAAATATGGGATGTTTGTCATGGAATGTTTACCATGGAATACATGGATTCAGACTTCTGCTCAGTTCAACTGTCAGAATGTTCCTCTCTTAATGTACTGCACACACACACACACACAGACACACACACACACACACACACACAACAAAGGCCTCTTCTACTGCCAGAGAATCAATTATCTTACTGTCAGGGCAAGCAAAAGAGATTTTCCTAATGAGCAGGTAAAGATAGCAACGAGATTTTCATTGTCAGCAACGAAACAGTTGTAATGAAAACTATAAACAATACTTACTGTTTCCAATTTGTTTATGTGTGTAAGGAATGTGTGCTGATCGGTAAGCAACATTTAATGAATTTGTTAAAAAAATTTTTAAGGTAGTTTTATTTTTAGGGCCCAGTTGAAGGTTTTTAACAGTGTAAAGGTAGCAGCCATATTTGTGATGGAAGATCAATTCTGGTTGTAGGGGGGGCTGTTAGAAGATAGTTCTGGTTATAGAAGGACTGATTTGCTCATTGTGTGATGTGGTTTAGGACCTGGATGACTGTGCATGAAACAGATTTCATGCATGGTCACTTGATATATTTTGACCAATGAGACTTCTTTATTTTGGATGCCCATTTTATAAGTAAGCAATAACCCACAACATGTCAGCTTTCCTTAATGTTGTGAAAAAGTGCTGCATCTAATCGTTCTATGCTGCCACAGTGAAGTACAGTATGGTATGCCTCTGTCGGCAGCAGAATTGAAGCACAGAAATTTATACCATGCTTTTCTTGTTAATGGCAACTGTTAGCCACACTGTCCCTGTCATTTCTGCAGAGAGACACAGTCTGTAATTTACGAGGGCACTGAACATTCTGCCTGTATGCTACATAAAGCAGTTAAGCAGTGGGACTATGTTTTGTGGCAGAATTATAATCAATAAAAGTTCATGTTTTCTATCATTTTATGTCAGTTTCCTTTATTTGTGCATCACTGTAATAATAATAATTTTATTTGTAAAGCACCTTTCAATATATCAGGGTGCTGAACATTTTAAAACCATGATTTCAAATACAAATCTACAATACTTATAAATAAAATCATACATTAATAACAGCATATATTAAAATCAAATAATAATTTCTAATATAAAATACAAGCACCATAAAATTAACTTATTTATCCAGGAAGGCCATTTGCTATAAATAAGTTTTTAGATCCTTCTTGAATACCTCCATGGAGGTGCACTCCCATAACCGGCGTGGTAGAGAATTCCAGAGAGTGGGTGCAGCATGAGAAAAAGCTCTGCTGCTTGAAGATTTTAAACTCACTCTTGGAATCTCTAACAACCCCTCGTCAGTTGAGCGGAGCGATCAGCCAGGGTAGAAAGGTATGGCAAGCCGTTAGGGACATAATTCAGAATCTCTGGCTGTATAGTAAAACACACACTATATGGTGAAATACATACATCATATAGTGAAATATATACATTATATAGTGAGATAGATACACAATGTAGTGAACCACATACAGTATCTGCTGAAATATATACATCGTATAGTGAAATACATACACTGTATACTGAAATACATATATTATATAGTGAAACACAAATACTATATAGTGAAATGCTTACATTGCATAGTGAAATACATACACTATCTACTGAAATCCACATACACTATATACTGAAACAAATGTACTATGTACTGAAACATATAGACTACCTATTGAGATACATACACTACAGACTGAAACATCCACATAAACTATCTACTGAAACAAATACTCTATAGATTGTAACACATACACTATATATTGAGAAAAAACTGCATACACTATATACTGAAACAAATACACTATATATTGAAATACATACACTACACACTGAAAAAAAACATATACACTATATACTGAAACAAATACACTATATATTGAAACATCTACACTTTATATTGAAATACATACACTATCTATTGAAATAAATACACTATGCACTGAAAAATCTGCATACACTATATATTGAAACAAATACACTGTATATTGAAATACGTACACTATCTATTGAAATGCATATACTACACACTGAAAAAAGCACATACACTATATACTGAAACAAATACACTATATATTGAAACATCTTCACTTTATATTGAAATACATACACTATCTGTTGAAATAAATACACTATGTACTGAAAAATCTGCATACACTGTATACTGAAACAAATACACTACATGGTGAAACACATACACTATGCATTGAAACACATACACTGTAGACTGAAAAATTCACATACTCTATATACTGAAACAAATAAACTATATACTGAAATGGACTATGTTCTGAAACTACCCATCCCACTGCCCCTCCCCCATGAATGTCCTAGAGTTGAACTCATTGCCTGCTGCATTCAGTTAGCTGCTAGCTTGATGAGAGGATCTCTGAAACTGCAGAGCTGAGGTAAACAAAACAGGGCTATCTCTTATTCTACTTCTTTATGGGGTTTTCCTTTTGTTTTGCTTGCACACCTTTAGTCAAATATCAGACCATTGTGATGTGACAAGAAACTTTTAAAACTAATTTAAATGCTGTAGTTTATTCTTTTAAATAAGTGCTGCCTTCATTTACTGTCAGACAACACATTTGTATAGGAAGCTAATAGGATATTCCTAACATACCTGTATACATAGGGAGCTGCATGCATTTTCCAAGTTAAAGTGTTGATTTGTTTTATGTGTAATTAATTACTGTGTAAGTCCAGCAACTTATCTGAGTTGAATGCTTGGGAAGCACTTCAGGAGCTGTGGAAGTGTAAGCCAAAATCATTGCTAGTTTGTACTCTATGGACTATGTTTTAAGTTTTTATTTTAAAATATATATTTTTGCTGCAATCCCTCAGTATTCAATTTTCATCAGGAGTTTAGCTGGCATATGTTTATAATTTGCATTGTTTTACTAAATAACTTTATTGTGAATCCTCACTGGAGGCATGCACAGTCTGTTTTGGGGTTTGAGCTTCTCAAACTCTGTTTTATTTCTTTTTTTTTCCCATAGAGATTTTTATCTCCTTAGTCACCCTGCTACCCCTTTGCCCACTAACATCTCCAGCCCAATCACTTACCATCCACAGGACATATTTGCTCTGAGATCCCCCCCACTCACATCCCCCGTGTTGGGGCCAGGATGGGGAGGGCCATTGACAAGGAGACACATATATGAGCAGAGCCCGTTTAGCAGAATCTGTGGCAGGTTGTTGGATCATTTTGCCATTAGGGGTTTCTACCTTTGGTTTCATCCCTGGGCAGCCAAGCATGGAATGATGCAATTGCATATAAAGACGCATGCTTCCTTTGTGCCTGCCTGGGCCCTCCCTTTGCAACTCCACTGCCCTGCCAGCCCTCCTCAGCTAGGTGGATGTTGAAGGCCGGGGTGGTCAGACTTCCCTCACTGAGAGAGAGCATTCCCCAAGATGCTCAATCATATCCCCCCCCCAGCTAACCCCTGTGCAACTCAGGTCCACCCCCAAAACTGGGCCACTGGCATGGGAGGCAGTGCAATCACCAGCAAGCTGCTAGGCCAGCCCACCAGACTGTGTTTTTATAAGTAAATAAAGACAGCATATAAGTAAAAGAAGAAAACAAACTGTATTTTAACTAGTCTGTTATAAACATTTTAAGTCACATCACAATGTTTTGAAATTGGATAAAGGTTTTGCAAGCAAAATACGATAAAACAATTCATAAAGAGATAGATAAGATAAACCTTTTATGTTTACCTTCTGCATCTTAGGAGGCATCGGCCAGGATTTTTAGTCAATTAGGGCCCCATTTCCAGAAGGTTAGCGTGCAGAGCTAAACATTACACTGTGGAACAGCATGGTTGGATCGGTGTTGTATTCAGCATCACTTGATGCTACCCTGATCATGTGCATGTGCATATATACTACTACGGCCATGTAAATGAGCAATCTTCTCCTGCGTACCAAGCACAGTGCTGTATAAAAGGTTTCCTTAGTGACCATAAGTACCTTCCTCTACATTTTATACTCAGCCTCTAGGCTTCTAGTACCTAGATGCTTGATGTTGCACTTTTGGCTTTGAACCCAAACTGCCATGTCCCATAGCACTCTTTAAGTTTTTTAATGTCCCCACTCATTCTCTCCATCTGCATCTATCAACGCTATTACAGATTGTGGTGTCATCTACAAAAAGCATATTTCCCCTTCCAGTTTTTCTGTTATGCCACTTATAAAGACACTGAAGAGGATGTGTCCCATTACTGAACCCTCCGGCACCCTACTGGTCACTCTCTCCTCACTGGAGGGAGTGCCATTTACCACCACCTTCTGTGGCTGTGTGCTATCTCAGGTGCAGCACTTAGGAGTGCACAACACTAATCTGAAAATGGGGGCCCACATACCACTGTAACAGGACTAGCATTGCATTGTGATAAGCATGGCTGATACTATTTTAAAAAGCATTCTTCTGTGCAGTGCTAACCTGTTAATGTGGCACAATTTTTTTTTGCACAGGATTACTAATTGCAACCACGTGCTCATACAACTGGGGGTTATTCTAAAGCATATAAGATGTACAGGTATATTAAATGCTTTCTTGAAGTGTTAACATACTGCGTGGTTAGTGCTTGTCAATGATTCTGGGAATCGTGTTTTAACTGCACACATGGAGCCTGCCATCAACCCCCCACACACATACACACACAGTCAGTTCTGGACACAATAAAAAAACAAGCATTTGTTAATGCTGAATGTCGATTGCGTTGGTCCGTTAAGCTCGCTCACTGGCCCTCTGTCACTGGCTTGTTCTGTTTTTCCTGGTGCTGCAGGCTGCTGTTTTGTACTGAGCTCCTTCCTGCGTTGGCACCCTTTTCTGTCCACAAAAGAAATCTGCAGATGGCCTGACAGAGCTCCGCTGAGATGGGTCACTGCCCCCTCTGACTCCCTCATTTTGTTTCTCCTTGCGCTGCAGGCTGGCCTTTTGTACTGGGCTCCTGTGTGCATTGCTGCCTTTTTCTGCCCACAAAGAAATCTGCAGCTGTCCCGACACAGCTCCATTCAGCTTGCTCTCATTACCCCTCTCTCACTCACTCATTCCGTTTCTGCCAGCGCTGCAGGCTGCCCTTTTGTACTGGGCTCCTGCCTGTGTTGCCGGCTTTTCATGCCCACAAAGAAATATGCAGCAGTCATGATAGAGCTCCATTGAGCTTGCTCACTCCTCCTCTCTCACTCGCTCATTCTGGTTTTCCCACCACTGCAGGCTGCCCTTTTGTACTGGGCCCCAGTGTACATTGCTGTCTTTTTCTGCCCACAAACAAATCTGCAGCAGTCCCAACAAGCTCCGTTGTGCTCACTCACTCCCTCTCCCTCACTCACTCATTCTGTGTCTCCTACCGCTGCAGGCTGCCCTTTTGTACTGGGCTCCTGCCTGCATTGGGGCTTGTTCTGGCCAGAAAGAAATCTGAAGCAGTCCCGACACAGCTCCATTGAACTCACTCACTCCCCCTCTCTCGCTCACTCATTCCGTTTCTCCCAGTGCTGCAAGCTGGCCTTTTGTACTGGGCCCCTGCCTGCATTGCCACATTTTCTGCCCACAAAGAAATCTGCAGCAGTCACAATACAGATCTGTTGAGCTCACTCACTACCGCTCTGTCACTCACTCATTCTGTTTCTCTTGGTGCTGCAGGCTGCGCTTGTGTATGAGGCTCCTGGCTGCATTGGCACCTTTGTCTGTCCACAAAGAAATCTGCAGCTGTCCTGAAAGAGCTCCGTTGAGGTCACTCAGTCTCCCTCTGTCATGCGCTCATTCTGTTTGTCCTGGCACTGCAAGCAGCCCTTTTGTACGGTGCTCCTGCCTGCATTGGTGCCTTTTTCTGCCCAAAAAGAAATCCACAGCAGTCCTGCTTGAGCTCTGTTGAGTTCACTCAGTCCCCCATCTCCCTCACTCATGCTGTTTCTCCCAATCGCTGCAGGCTGGCCTTTTCTACTGGGCCCCTGCCTGCTTTGACACCTTTTTCTGCCCACAAAGAAATCCGCAGCAGTCCTGACAATGCTCCGGAGAGTTCACTCACTCACCCTCCCTCATTTGCCCTCTCATTCTGTTTCTCCCAGGCTGCAGGCTGCCCTTTCGTACTGGGCTCTTGCGCTGGGGCCTTTTTCTGCCCACAAACAAATCCGCAACAGTCTCGACAGAGCTCAGTTTAGCTCGGTCACTCCCCCCTCACACTTGTTCAATCTTAATCTGTCCCAAACAGTGATTTCTCACAGCGACTGTGCTATTCTCCAGCAGGAGTGCAAAAACATATTTAGACCGGATGTGAAAAATGACAGCTGTACTCTTCATAAGGAGGTGTGAAAAAAGTGCAACAGTTGAAAATGTGGTGTGAAAATATTACAAATGTGCGAAGTTACAAGGCTGCGTGGAAACAGTTCGCCCTTGCCTTGTAACGCGATCATGTTATGAGGTTAGTCACCAAATTTTCAACATAGAGGCCTTTAGGACGTCTGCTCATGAACAGTGCCACTGTCAGTTTCTTAATCTGTCAGAACACTGATTTCCCACAGCAACCGCATTATTGTATAAATCAACTGTGAAACCACATTTCAGTCAGGATGTGAAAAATGACAGCTGTACTGCTCATAAGAAGGTGTGAAAAATGCCACTGTTGAAAATCTGGCATGACAATATTACAAATCTGTGAAGTTACAAGGGTGTGTGGAAAGTGTGCAACGCACACTTGTAATGCAGTCATTTGCTGGGCTATCATCACCAAATTTTCAACATAGGCATTTTAGGACCTCTGCTCATGAACAGTATCACTGTCATTTTCTTAATCTGTCCCGGACAGTGATTTCCCACAGCGACTGCTCTATTCTGCGCCGGAAGTGCGAAAAAAAATTTCGGCCAGGATGGGAAAAATGACGGATGCACTGTTCATAAGTAGGTGTGGGAAAATGGCAATGTTGAAAATCTGGAGTGAAAATATAAATTTACGAAGTTACTGAGCATGTGTGCAAACTGTGCAACACACGCTCATAACACAGTCATTTTATGGAGTATCATTAGCAGATTTTCAACACAGCCAATTCAGGACCTCTACTCATGAAAAGTGTCACTGTCATTTTCTTAATCTGTCCCAACCACTGATTTCCCACAGCAACGCTCTATTCTGCGCCAGAAGTGCAAAAACACATTTCCGCCAGGATGTGAACAATGACAGCTGTACTGTTCACAAGGAGGTCTGAAAAAATGGCAATGTTGAGAATCTGGCGTGAAAATATTGCAAATTCGTGAAGTTACGAGCGTGGGTAGCAATGCGCAGTGCACGCTTGTAAAACAGTCATTTTTTGCATTTTTCCACCAAATTTGCAACATAGGCTTTTTGAGACCCACCTCATGAACACTGGCACTGTCATTTCGTTAATCGGCCCCGAAAGATGATTCCGCGCAGTGACCGCGAAATCTCCTTTTGGGGCCGATTAATGCAATGACAGTTCAAGAATTCATGAGGAGGATCCCAAAAACCCTATATTGAAATTTGGTGAAAAAAGTCCCAAAAATGCCAGAGATATGTACTAAAGTTGAAAAAACACTATTTATTACGTTATACAGCTTACCGGAATTTCCTCAGTTCATGGTCGGATTTGAAGAGTGCAGACGTGTTCCCGGTCCACCGAAGATCATCGTGCCAAGCTCCGGAGGTAAGTGTGGCATGATGGGGGGGTGTGGGGAGGCAGGATACGCAGTGGGTTGGTGCGGGTTGCAGGTGGGTGCCAGGGACACTACGAGAAACCGTTTTCTTTTTTGCAGGTAAAAGAAATAAAAATACTTCACGGGACCATTTTTCCCTTTACAGGGGCATGTGGCATGCTGGGATGGGCACCAGCGTGCCAGCAATAACTTTCTTTGAGGGCAACAGTGCCAACGGGGATTGGGCACCCTGTCGGCAGAATAAGCGGGGGTGTTACAGAATGCCGACCAAGGAGTGGAAACTCCCGTTGGCACCAATAATGGGAGCACCAAGGCCGACAGGGTTTGGGGACCCGTTAACATAAACACAGTGGGGGGGTTATATTGTTTGTGAACACGGAGGCAACCTGTCGCCGTGTTCTGGACGCAATATCGAGGGATTTACATCCCACCCTGCAATGACGGGTCGCTCCCTCATTGCAGCAGATGGCTGATGCTGCAATGACGATGCAGCCCCTGATTGCAGCGGCGAAATTGTCAGCAGTTGGTGCAAATATTCCAACCCACTGTCACCAGCAGCCTGCAATGGCATTGGGGGAAGCAGGACGAGCCTTTGCAGGCTGTGGGGGGCATTGGCCACAACAGTGCCATGCCTCCACAGCTTGCTACTGAGAAAGCTGCTGCAATATGTTATTTGCGCTATGCGCAATCAACATAAAAATGGTACATCTAATCTGCCCCATATCCCATATTAAACCTCAGAACCTACTGTTCATGCAGGGTAATAGCCTTCACTATCCACTCCCTTGTACCCCCTACTACTATCAGCCTGAGTAACTATTATACCCTTCACTTTGTCACAGCCATTCTTGAAACCATTTATGGTTTTGGTGCCTCGCCATCTCAGTTGGCAAACTATTCCACATTACACCACCATTTCTGGAAAATAAAACTTTCCAATATCCCTCTTGAACCTCCCTCCCATCAGTCTCTACTTGTGCCCCCATAACCTTGAACTGTTACTCATGCTAAATAGTTCTCCATTCACTTTGTTTATTCCTTACAGGAACATGAAGGTCTCTAGCATATCATTCCTTTCTTGTCTGGTATCCAGTGAAGACATGTTCAGTGCCTTGAGCAGATCCTCATACGATCTGTTCTGTCAGCTCTGAATCATCCTGATCACCCTTTGTCTTTATCTTTCCTGAGGTGAGGTCTTCAGAAGTTCAAAACTCTGAACAGTATACCCAGTGCAGCCTCACCAATGATCAATAAAGAGGCAGTAAACCTCTTTTCTTCTACTATCAGAACCCCTTCTGGCATATCCTAGTATCCTATTTGCCTTACTAGATGCCTCACTGTACTAGCTTGATTGTTTAAGGGAGTCACTTATGACGAATACTAGGTCCCTTTTCTCAGCTGTAGTGCTCAGCTCTACCCCTCCTATCCAGTACTCTGACCTGGGGTTCTTGTCCCTAAGTGAATCACCTTGCACTTTTTGATTGAATTTCAACTGCCAAACCTTAGGCCACCTCCCTAATCT
Organism: Neoceratodus forsteri; assembly: GCA_016271365.2. Lineage (NCBI taxonomy): Eukaryota > Metazoa > Chordata > Ceratodontiformes > Ceratodontidae > Neoceratodus > Neoceratodus forsteri. The sequence continues at coordinate 1,374,635,661 of CM057456.1, forward strand.
TTACATGTCAATCTGCAGTTTCCTACTTCCCCATCACTATCTACCCTCCCATGAGCTTGGTGTCATCTTCAAAGAGACACAGACCCAGGTTCATTCTCAAACATTGTTAATGAGCATATTGAAGAGAACAAGAGTCAGGATGGATCCCTGTGGCATTCCACTCTTGACTTCCCTCTTTTCTGATCTGACACCATAATCACAACCTTCTGATGCCTCTCATTCAACTAAAGCCCCCTCACCACCATCAAAACACTGCTTATATTTTCCTTCAAATCCTGGGACCTCACCCCCTTGCGCCGTGACCTAAGTCACTCTGATTGGACCCCTATCTCATTGGTCTGCTCCACTGATTCCATGCTAACATATTTCAAAACAAAATTACTCTCTCTCTCTCTCTCTCTCTCTCTCTCTCTCTATATATATATATATATATATATATTTGTTTAACCAGGAGAAACACACTAAGCTGAAAGCTTTTTTACAGGAGCAACCTGGGAGCACAGGGAAGTTAAGTGACTTGCTCAGAGTCACACAGTATGCAAGTGGAAGCTGTTGTATTCAAACCCAGGTCTGGTCTGCTGGATGTCACCAGGTTTGCAGCTCAGAGCCTTAAACCACTGCGCTATACTGCCTCCCCTTTATGGGACTGCCATGTCCCCCCAGAGCAGGACATGAGAAAAGGTACACCACCTCCCCTAGACCATGGCTGACCTCATAGCTTACTTGCAAGTGCATGATTTGGCCTGGTCAAAAAATAAACGTAACCCATCCACCATGGCTTCCAGAGCTATCATCATCTCCGCAGCACCTGTACCATGGCAATAAGCTTGCCAAAGGTGAGAATTTTACATCTAACTTCAGTACCAACATTGGTTACCTGTCTAAATTTTGATAGGCTGCCACAATCTCTTCTCTCCTCCTCTCCTTTGTGTCCTCAGAGTCAGTGCCACCCTGTCTCCTAACCTCTCCTTCATCACCATAGAGATGTAATTCCTTTCATCACCTTTACCTCTCTCTCCTCCCTCTACCCTTCCTCACCTCCCTCTCACCCCTGCCAGCCTGCATGATTGTCATCTCCTTCATTCCCACTATTGTTTTTTTTCTCTCCAGTAACTCCATCCTTTATCCCCGACACACTTCCCACCCTTAATCCTTCCAAGGGTAGGAGCCCAGATGGCTGGGATAGCAAGCTCCTCCATCTGACTGCTTCTGCAATCTCCTCCCCATTGGATGACCTCCCTAACCTCTCTTTCTGGTGTTCCTCTATCCCTGCTGACTGAAAGGCTGCCACTGTTACTCCTCCTCCTCCAAAAGATGGTGACCCATCAGGTAAGAACAGCTACCGACTCATTTCTCTCCTCCCTCCAAATTACAGGAACAAATTATCTTGTTACAGCTCTCTCCCTTTCTGGACTCCTCTTCCTTTTTCACCCAATACAAGTCTGACTTCCACAAAAATCACTCCACCATCTGCTCAGGCTCACAAATCCATCCATAATGGTATGGATCACAGCCTATTCACTTCTGCTATCTTCATCGATCTAGCCAAAGCATTCAACCCTGTCTACCACCCAATTATTAGCCAAACTCCAGGCTGCAGGCCTCTCTGACTTAGCCATCAGCTGTACCACTCCTACCACAGGGGTAGGTCCCAAGCAGTCAAAAGTGGTGACCTCCTCTCTCCTTCCTGCCTGTATCCACTTGGGTCCCACAAGGATCTGTGTTAAGCCCACTACTTTTCTCCATTTTCCTTAATGCTCTCCCCCTCCATGTGCTTGTCTGCATCCATTCACATGTACATGGATGACACGGTCCTCTTCACAGCAGGCCCACAGACTACAGCTGGACTTTGATCAAGTTCAGCCCTGACCACACACAAATCAGCTTTTCCTCAATGTCAAGAAGGCTGTCTCCATGTCCTTTGGCACAAGGCACCGGACTCTCTAGGCTCCCTCCTTCCTACTTTCCATACCTGGATGGCTCCCTGTGGAGGATGTCACCACCTTTAGTTATCTTGGTATCTGGCTAGACCAGCACCTAAACGTTTCTGAACAAGTGGATGCTATAGTCAAAAAGCTGCACTACAATTTGGTGCACTTTACAGGAACTCTGACTGTATCCCACCTCCAGCATACCATGCTATTATCCAGAGAATGATCCTCCAAATCTCTGACTTTGGTGAGTTGGTCTACACATGGCCCCCTTCACTACCACTGCCAGACTGGACACACTCTTCAACTATTTCTGCCATTACACTCTCGAATATCCTTCTTGGACTCACCATTGTTCTATATATAAATCTCTTTCCTTTTTTTTTCTTGTGGACAGACACCATGCCCACTGTGCCAGCGTTGTGGGCAAATCCAGTTTGTTTCCCTACCCTCCTATCTCTCTGACTGCCCCATTATAGCCATGCCATCAGAAGCTGAAATATTCGAACCCTAGCAGTTCCTTCAGTTTCCACAACCATTGGCAAAGTCACATTCAGCCACCGCTGCCCTAAATCTTGAACTCCCACGCCCCAGCCATTCACCAATCTCCCTCCCATGGATTCTTTCAAACCACTTCAGTGGTCTCACCTCTCCCTCCTGCACTTGCTCTAGTTTTCCCTCTTGCTCTCCTATTACTTGTTTCCAGTTTAGGTACAGCTAAAATTTGGCACCTATGCTTCCACTCTAGGCATTATGCACAAATGTTTATAGCTAATGTTGAAGTAAAAGCCTCTCAGCCCTTTGCATATCAGTTGTGCAGATGGAGCTCCCCTCCTAACTGTGAACTCCATCAAATACCTTGGGGTGACACTTGACCCCCAGTTGGACCTAGGGAGTCATATCCTAAATGTCTGTAGAACTGTGAACTGTAAATTGGGTCTGGCCCATAGGGCCAAAAATAACCTGACACCTGCTGCTCGTCTGGCACTTGCTAGAGGTGTACTACTTCTCTCCCTTAGCTATGGTCTCCACCAATTTGCCTGTACCTCCAAAGCTCTTCTTACTCAGTGGACCACAATGTACAGTAACATCTGTTGCTTTGCACTGGCCACCCCCCGTCTCACCCACCATTGTGAGCTTTATGATAAACTAGGTTGGCTTTCCCTGACTAATCACCTGAACTTTGGGCTTGGATGCCTCGTGGGCAAAGTGATCAGAACCGGCACCCCCCCGGGGCTGGCACAGTGTCTGTCACCTCCTGACCCCTCCTCTTACCCACTCAGGTCCCAGGGTCCTGGGATGCTAAAAATACCCCTCACCTGAACCCTTATGGGGGACAGGGACTTTGTTGCATGTGCTCCTAGGCTCTGGAACTCCTTTCCTGACCATGTTCGTTCCGCCTCCTCCCATCAGTGCTTCCTGGAAGTCCCTGTGGGGGCATCTTAAGCTGGCCTCAGCGTGCAAATGTCCCAAGCCTCCCTAACCTAATTGTACTTGGAGCCCAACTGTTCTGAGGACCTGCCAATGATCTTTTGGTCATTTCTCATGATCCAATTGCTCTCCTAGGCATCTGACTGCACTATGTATGCTCTAGACTATATATTGTTGATTATATGTACTTTATCAATTTCTGTCATAGCAGTTCACTCAATGCCATACCGTTTTGTGACTCAATGCATTTTGTTACTCTATGTACTAGCTTTACTTGCTGTTATGTTCTGATGTATCTGTATTACCTGTTGTACTCTCCCCGGGAAGTTCTTGAAAATAGGCATATAACTTGTCTAGTGTACCTACCCAGTTAACAAAAGCTAAATAAATAAATAAATAAAACTGCTCTGTATTTGATCGCCAGCATAGGTTTGTGGCTCCTGACTGTGCTGTATATGCATTGTCGATTGTTTGCTTGTCACTCAAGTTCTCACATCTTGCATGAATTATTCCCAATGTAATTTGTGGTTGTGTACCACTCTGCTCCATGTATGTTATGTATTTTGAACTATTGTGCTACCTAAGACCCACTTGTACAAGTTCCCCTTCCCCAGGATGCATCTAGAAATGAGCTCCCAGCTTAGTATTCCTGGGTGGGGAGCACTAGACACCAAGGATCATTTTACTATAATAATTGGAGCCATTTAAACTGCGAGCTGGGGTATAGAACCTTTAAATGCCAAGGATCATTTTGTTATACTGCTTGGGAGCATCATAATGGTGACCACAGTTAGGGTCACAATATGCACCACTGTGTGCTCAAATTCATTTTTTTATTGAAAAGTTTCACCAGGGAAGGTACACTGAACAACAAGTTGCTCATCTCCCGGTATGACCTGGGGGAGAGGGTGGTGGGAGTTACATAGTAACAATGAGTACACACAAAATACACAATATCATACAAAAACATAGGTTACAACTGAATTACACATTAGCATGAAAAGCAAATAATTACAAGGGTAGAGAAGTGAAAACCAGTCGCAGTGAGCTTGTGGTGAAACAGAGAGAGGCGTAATGTAAAAGCAAGTGTGAACCAATGGCATGCACTACGCAGACTAAGAATAGCACAGGGTGGCAAGTGAAGTGAGTCAGCAGGGCATCAAACAGGATGTAGGACAAGAAAGGGGGGAGCTAGGGGCAGGTGCAATTTACAGAGAGGAAATTATGAAGAGCTTGATTTAATGAGCCAGGCGAGGAAGAGGATTGGATATGTGTAGGTAAAGCATTCCACATTTTGGGGAGACTATAGGAGTGGGAGGCCTGTCCACTAGCGGTGGATCTCCAAGGAACAGACAGAGTTCTATGGTCATGGGCTCTTAGAAGTTGAGAGGGAGTGGGTGGGGAGGGAGATTAGGGAATTTAGGTAGGGAGGGAGTGTGCCAAGCCAGTACTTAGAGATGAGATTTGCGCAATGATGCAGTCGCCTATTTGTTAGGGATGGGAAGGCTAAAGCTCAGTACAAGTGGCAGCGATGGGTAAGGTGAGGTGCATCCAGAGCAAACCGACAGAATGAGTTGAAAAGAGTATCCAGGTTGGCTAAGGAGGTGGCAGGAGCAGAGCAATAAACAACATCGTAATAGTCAAAAACTGGGAGGATCAGTTTTTGGATCAGTTCGCATCTTGCCTGTGGTGGGAGGCAGGAGCGGTTTCCAAATAAGGTGCCGAGTTTGGGATGAAGCTTTTTTATTATGGCATCTACATGGGCCGAGAAGGTGAGATGTTTATCCAGCCAAACGCCCAGATACCTGAAAGACTCGGTAGCAATTACAGTTGCTCCATCGAGGGTAGTGAAGGTAGGGGCAGAAGAGAGCCTTGACAGCTTCTGACGTGTGCCAAAAGTCATGGACACAGTTTTCTTGGCATTTAGAAAGAGTTGGTGAGATTGAAACCAGCTCTAGGCATTGTTGAAATCACGTTGGAGCCCGGAGGCGACATCCAAGGGTGAGGGCCCAGAGGAGAATAGAACCGCATCATCAGCATACATATGTATAGAAGATGAGGTACAGATGGATGGAAGATCATTCAGAAAGATGGAGAAGAGAATCGGGCCTAGTATGGACCCTTGGGGGACTCCAGAGTATATGGGTAGAGGAGGGGAGATGTAGTTGGATATTTTTACAGACTGTGAGCAGTCATATAGGTATGTGCTGAACCATTTAATGGCATGTTCAGACAGCCCAGCTGATGAGAGGTGTGGAGCAGGAGGGAGTGGAAACCAGTGTCAAAAGCTTTAGCAAGATCAATAAAAATGGCAGTGGTTATGTGACCACAATCCATGCCTGTCAGGATCGCATCAGTGATTCAAAGCAGCGAGGTAGTAGTAGAGTGATGTTTATGAACCCAGAATTGATATTGGGTGAAGAAATTTCTGTCTGAGAGGTACGAGGATAGTTAGTCAAGGACTAGATATTCTTGTGTAACCCCCCTATAAATGGGGGTTCCTAAAAGCTTTCCCGGAGCTTGTTTAAGTGCTCCATGCTTGGCTGGTGTTCGGCGTTTAAGCCGTTTAAATGTTGTAGCTAGTGAGCGCTTTTAAAACCTCCGTATACTGTCTCTTTAAGGACTGCCTGTCCGCATTCATAAGTAATTGAAATGGGAGGGGGGGCTGTGTGGTCTCTATGCCCGAGTCCTGCCTGGGCTGCTGAGTAAGCGCTCCATTCTGCCATCGCTAGATGTGTCAAGGGAGTTCTCTGAAAGGATGTAACTATTTGCTGGGGATAGCTTAGAGTGGTAATGATAATGTAGTTGTTCTAACCTGCTTCCTTTGCAGCAAAGACTGTTTTAATCATTTCCTCCACGTTATTCCCGAACTGCTGACTTGGACCAATCAGTACCTCAGGACTCTCGTGGAGCTGTCTGACCAATAGAAAGGACTGCTTGTAACTTTGGAAAAGGCATTATGGGCTATGGCGCTTCTTTTGGCCCACTGAGGGCCAGAGTAATTGACTGGCAGGTGACGTCAGCCAATGGAATCGGGTAGCACCCGAACGGTAAGGAGTGCCTCCTGCTGCTAGGGGCAGATTCGCTGTGGCGGTGAAGGAGAAGGGAGCTCTGAGCTTCTGGCCATTTTGAGTGTTCACAGGGGAAGCGTGTGAAAGGCCTGATTCGGCCATTTTTGCCTTGTCAAGTGCTTCGGATTAAATCCGCCGGCGTGCGGTTGGAGGAGGCTGTGTAGGGACACAGCTACCTACCAGGCTTTACCTGAAGGGGACTGGAGAATCTGCTGAATCGTGCTTGGTCCATTAGGATGGTTGGAGTGGCTGCTACTGCCCGAAGTGGTTGTGAGTTCATTCGGGTCCTGAAAACCACTGCCTGGTATGGTACCCCTCTGTGTTTGCCATATAAATGTGTGAGGAGGCTGGTGAAGCCCATGGTTCAGCCCTGCCAGTGGTGAAGGAAGGGTATTTGCTGGAGTCGTGAGTATTGGATCAGGGTAGCTCCCCTGTTAAGCTTACAAGCAGTGGCCAAGACCCTTTTCGTTATACTGCTGCCTGCATTAACTGAGCCTTCTGCTCATTCTGATCTGCTCAGGACAGTAAATGTTCATTTGTGTCAGGGCCCCAACCAGCTGCCATGAGGGACTAGCCATTAGGGCTTGGGTACCCAGGGACAGTAACTATTAGGTTTAGGCCTGTGCACAGAGCCCTAGGTAGATAAGTATAGTGATAAGCCAATCACCTTGATTTCCCCCTAGCCTTGTTATTCCCCCCCTTAAATAAATCAGATTGTTTGTTTTGCAACTACACCTGGCTGGATTGTGTTTTGCTGAAGATATACTGTACAGTGAAAGTGTAATAATGGTACCTTACTTTTCAGGGGTCCCGGAGTGAGCTGAGAGATCTGAGCCGGGGGTAAGTGTGCCAGGAAAAGTGTTGTTACCTCTTGTGAGCCACTAGTGGGACAAAAGGGGGGTTGCAGTAACCCAGAGGGCTGTGACCGAGTCAATCTTGACTGTCTTGCCCCCGACCTCTGGGTGGAGGCACCCGTCAATGGATCTGGGCCCCTCACCCTGTCACAGGCGAGGCAGGCAGGGGTAGTAGCCCTAAGGGAAGCGCCCCCTGGGGTTACACCTGTAGTTTGGCTAACGTCAGGAGGAGAGAGATATAGGGCGGTAGTTCTCAGGGGAGGAGGAGTCGCCACACTTATATAGAGGAGGACAATAGCATGTTTCCACTCATGGGGAATTTCAGCCAAGTGAAACGAGAGATTGAAAAGAGCAGTGAGTGGGGGAGCAATGGCAGAGGCAGACAAGTTTAGTAACTTTGGGTCCAGTCCATCAGGGAGCTACCTTTGCTCAGGTTTAGGGCTTCCAAGGCTGCCAGCATGTCAGTTCTCAGAATTTTAGAGAAGGAAAAGCTATGAGGTGGGGCTGGAGGACTTCTAATGGGTGCAGAGAATAACTGGTTAATAGTTGGGAGGGAGCCTAGCAGAGTAGAAGCACATGAGGTAAAGTGCGAGTTGAAAGCAGCAGCAATGCTAGGGTGGTCGGCAATGACAGTATTGTTTATTTGGAGGAGGGGAGGAAGGGAGCCTGTGGGGAGAAAAGTGAGTGGATTACTTTCCAGAATTTGGATGGGTTATTTTTATTAGAGTTAGAAGTAGAGCTGAAGTAATCAGCCTTGGCCAAACGAGTGGCTTTTGTGCATTTGTTTCTGAGGACCAGTAGGCCTCATAGTCTTTAAGGAGCTTTGTGCTTTTATGGAGCTTCCAGGCTGTATCACGTGCCCTTAGACAAGCAATGAGTTCTGGGGAGATCCAGGGGAGGTGGTTTCCACGGACACATACCCGGCGTAGTGGTGCATGTTGATTCCAGACTTCAAGGAATTGTTCTCTGAAGTAGTTAGCTGTGACATCTAGGTTACTGGCAACAGATATAGGTTCCCAATTAGTGTTAGTCAAATCATAAAGAAGTGGGTCAATGTTCAGGGATTTGTATGATCGGATTTGTAGAGTTTTATAGGGACTTTGACTTTGTGATTTTGCACCAGGAAAGTCATGCAATGGTCACTGAAGGCATCTGCTAAGTACAGAATTAATGACCCTATGGGTGTGAGTTGTAAGGGCCCAGTCGATGAGGGAATGGTTTCCTGTCTTGTGATTTAGCCTAGTCGGATCTTGGATAATTTGGGTTAGGTTGAGCACATGTATAGCATTTAGCACTTTGCTGGGTATGGTAGTCCAATTTATGTTGAACTCTCCCATAATATATAATTTGCCAGCAGAAGAGTGGCTAACTAAGGTGGTTATGAGTTCAGTAGCAATATTGGGTTGTGAGCCAGGACAGCAGTAGACACCTGCTACAACAAAGATAGGTTTGGAGAAGGGGAGCGAGATTTGCAACAGCAGAGCCTTGTAAGCTTTTGGTAGAGCACTAGAAAAGACAGAAGTGAAATGGATGGAAGAGGAGACATAGATGGCTACCCTACCTCCTCTCCCAAGTCGGTCCTGTCTCGATATTGTGAAGCCAGGGAGAGTAAGAGATGAGTTGCTGATTTTTTTATTTAGCCAGGATTCAGAAATTATTATTATATCAGGGTTGAGCATAGCCGCCAGTGGCTGTAGCAAGTCCACTTTAGGGAGGGACTACGTATATTGATATGTAGTATTTTAAGGCCATTTGGAAGAGCTGAGAGACGTGGCTCAGTGCTGGCTGCAGGAGGAGGTTGAGCTGGGCCAGGGTTGGGGTTTATGTCACCAGCTGATAAGAGTAGGAGGCCAATAATAATATAATGCAGCTTTGCGCTCTTGAACCAGGAGTGGTTGCGTAGCAGTCGGAGCTAGGACTTTGGGTATTAGCAAAGGGTGACCAGGAGCTAAGCAGCCATATAAGAGTAATGTACATAGGCAGCTGGACGAGAGAGGTGCAGGGGCGAGTGGGTGAGTGAGACCAGGATATGGTAATGGGAGAGGGGGAGTTACCCTGATTGTAGATAGGGGAGGGATATCATCTAATTTCAGAGGAGGGGATGCGGGATTAGGTGGCGGGGGAGAATAAGTGCTGTGAAGTGTAGGGCAGCATCTTGGTTAAACTGGGGAGTATTGGTCACGGAGGACGAGGCTGAGTCAGAAGAAAAGCTGTACTGGCTCAGTAGGTCAGTGGAGCAGCAGGGTTCTGGGAGAGCCAATGAGAGCAGGGACAGTAGGAGGAAGGCGGAGCATACATGTATTTAAAGGAGGCCTGGGAGGGGGTGGGGGAGGGAGAAAAATCACAGCAGAAGAATATGAGCAGGCTGAACTGGAACCCGAATGCAAAAAGGCGCACCAATCGGTGAGCCGTGCTAGCTGGCTGACCAATCAGATGCCCGTAGCAAAAGGAGCTGCAGCCAATCATAGCACCACCGGTGCACGCTTGAAGCAGTGGTGAATACCTGGGGAGTTGATCCAGGGGCAAGTTCCAGGAGGGCGGCAGGAGCTGTAGGGTCCCGTCGGCAGTGGCGGGCAAGGAGGCACTGCCTTTTCGGATTTGGAATCGCCACTCGGGGCGCTCGGCAGATCTGGGGAGTTGATCCGGGGGCGAGTTCCAGGAGGGCAGCAGGAGCTGTAGGGTCCCGTCAGCAGTGGCGACCAAGGAGGCACTGCCTTTTCAGATTAGAATCACCACTCGGGGCGCTCAGCAGATCTGGGGAGTTGATCCGGGGGCGAGTTCCAGGAGGGCGGCAGGAGCTGTAGGGTCCCGTCGGCAGCGGCAGCCAAGGATGCACCGCCTTTTTGGATTTGGAAGCACCACTCAGGGTGCTCGGCAGATCTGGGGAGTTGATCTGGGGCAAGTTCCAGGAGGGCAGCAGGAGCTGTAGGGTCCTGTCAGCAGCGGCAGCTGAGGAGGTGCCGCCTTTTCGGATTTGGAAGCGCCGCTTGGGGCACATGGCAGATCAAATGAGGGCAGGATTTTTGGAAGCAGTAAACAGTATTGCAATTTCAGTTGTTAAGCACTTTCAAAACCTTTTATACAGCACTGTGCTCTGTATGCAGGAGGGGATCCCTCATTTGCAAGGTTTTAGTAGTACATATGCACATGCACATGATCAGATTAGTATCTGGGGCTGCTAAAATATATGATACCTGTTCAACCATGCTGTTCTCCCACATGGCACAGTGCTTAGATGTTTAGCATTCCGCTAACCTTCTGAAAACGGGGCCCTAATTGACTAAAATTCCCCTGCCGAGGCCTCTTAAGATGCAGAAAGTAAACAAAAATGGACTATCTTATTCTACTTCTTTATGTATTATTTTATGTTATTTTCTTTCTTTTTTTATCCGAGTGCTGTTTTTATTTACTTATAAAAATACAGTCTGGTTTAGTGGTTTAGTTTAGGCTTGGTGGTAACTGTACTGCCTCCCATGCCAGTGGCCCGGTTTCGGGGGAGGACCTGGGTCAAACAGGGATTAGCTTACAGGAGAGATGACTGAGCATCTCTGGGACAGCCTGGGGCAGGTTGGTGGATTATTTTGCCATTGGAGGTTTTCTACCTTTGACTTATCCCCTGAGCCGTCAAGCATGCAATGATGCCAATACAATTAAAGGCAAGTAGTGCTTTGGCTGCCTGAGCCCTGCCAGCATTCCTCACCTAGGTGGCTGTTAAAGAGCGGGGTGGTTAGACTCGCCCTCCCTGAGTGGAGAGCAGTCCCGAAGATGCTCAGTCATCTCTCCTGTAAGCTAACCTTAGGTGGGTGGGTGGGGGACACTAGACACCAGGGAGATGTTTGGGGGTTGTTACTGGACATTCTGCCCACGATCGGCATTACGGCATACTGGACCACCAGGGAGATATTCGGGTGGGGGGGTCTTTTACATTCTGCCCACGATCAGCACTGGGGGTTGAGCCACGCTCTGCCCGCGATCGGGCATTGGGAGCTGTTTGCCGGGGGTGTTGTCATGATACGTTCTACCCGGCGATCGGGCATTGGGAGATGTGGGCGGGGGGTTGTTTTCACGCCAGCCCGCTGACCGGGCTGTGGTGGTGTGTCGGTCCCCGACGGCTGCTGCCTGGCAGGGCGGCCAGGCGCAAGTCCTCCGGGATCGGCGCACCTACATGCTAATGGCATGCAAATGGGGCCATAATCAGATGCAAATGGCCCCCCCTGTGCCTTGCATGAATTATGGCCCCATTTGCATGTCACCTTTGAATATTGGAATTTATGATGGCGTAATGGTACTTGTGCCACCGCAAGTTTAATGCTCAACTCTGACAACTTGCAGTGGCACAAGTTCCATTGCACTGATGCACAGTGGTGTGGTTGGAAGATATTCAAAGGAGTTGCTCAATAGTGCAACTCCTTTGAATATCGCCCAGACCACACCCCTGCGCAACTATTTTGAGCAGTGCAAGGGCTTGCGCCTCAGAATGGCACAGTTTGAATATCCGGGCCCTTGACTTTAGTGGATTGAATCAGGTGGCACAATTTGATGTATATCCTATGCTCCGAGTTAACGATATCCTTGATCAGATTGGTCAGGCCAAATTTATCTTCATGTTAGATCTCACTAAAGGGTATAGTCAAATCCCGTTGGCAGACACAGCAAAGGAAATAAATGTTTTTGGTATATGGACCAAGTGCTGGCACCCCACAGTAATTTTTGTGCAGCTTACTTGGATGATGTTGTAGTCTTCAGTTTGGATTGGAACACTCACCTGGTGCATTTAAAAGCTGTGGTGTCGTCACTAAGACAAGCAGGGATGACCATCAGTCAAACCCAATGTGCCCTAGCAATGCACGAAACAAGGTATTTGGGGTTCATTTTAGGAAATGGACTGATGAGGCCTGAGATCAGTAAAGTGGAGGCAGTAGCTAATTGCCCTATACCAGATACCAAGAAGCAAGTAAGGTAATTTTGGGGTTTGGCAGGGTATTATTACAGATTTATACCCAATTTTGCTACAAGCGCCACTCGTCCCACCAGCCTCACTAAAAAACAGATGTGGAAATAAGGTTTAATGGCCCCGGGATTGCGAGGAGATCTTTCAAAAGATTAAGTCTGCCTTATGCTCTTCACCCATTTTGAAAAGTCCAAACATTCAGTACTCCTCTGAAGTGCATGCAGATGCCTCAGGGACAGGTATAGGGGCAGTGTTGTGTCAAACTATTGATAGAGAGGAACATCCTGTTATTTATGGTTCTCACAAATTGCACGATAGAGAGCAGAAATATTAAACCACAGAACAGGAATGTTTAGCTGCTATATGGGCAATTGAGGCACTTCATTTTTACTTGTGGGGGGCCCTTTTTCTGTTAGTTATAGATCATAGCCCTCTTTGTCTTATTTCACAAATGAAGGACAAAAATAACCACATAATGAGATGGTATTTAGCTCTTCAACCATATAAATTCAGTATGAAACACAGAGCAGGTGCTTTACACATGAATGAGGATTTTCTATCTTGTTTGGGGTCAATGGTGCTGAACCTAAGTAGAGGTCTGTAAGATGTAGTCCCTTCATTAGGAAAATGAAATGAGATAAGACACCCCAGGGTAATTGAATTAGTAGAAGTACAGTATACTGCTCAATCATGCAACATATGATAATTGGTTCTGTTGAATGTTTTTTGTTTTTTTTATAGGGACCCTGAGGTGGAGCTTCCAAGCGAGGTTGGGCGGAAGCTCCATCCTGCCCAACAATAGTGGGTAGATTATCTTGGAAACCAACCAGTTGGACCAGTGGTTTCTGCTTAACTTTGTGGGTGTGTAGCAGTTGGACCCCCCCCTCAATTTAGGTGGTGCCTTGAGACTCTACCCTTCTCTTTCTCTTGAATGGGGCTGCTTCAGCTCCCCCTCGGTCAGCCGGCACCCAGCCAGCCACCCACCGACTGAGACCAGGATGCCCACCTGCAGCTCCTTGGAAGCTGCCTGCCCTTGAACGGGGCTGCTTCAGCTCCCCCACAGTCGGCCAGCACCCAGCCAGCCACCGACCGAGACCAGGACGCCTGCCTGCAGCTCCTTGGAAGCTGCGTGCCCTTGAACGAAGCTGCTTCAGCTCCCTCACGGTCGGTCGGCACCCAGCCAGCCACCCGCTGACTGAGGCCAGGATGCCTGCCTGCAGCTTCTTGGAAGCTGCCTGCCCTTGAACGGGGCTGCTTCAGCTCCCCCATGGTCGGTCAGGACCCAGCCAGCCACCCACCGACCGAGACCAGGACACCCGCCTGCAGCTCCTTGGAAGCTGCCTACCCTTGAACGGGGCTGCATCCGCTCCCCCATGGTCCGCTGGCACCCAGCCAGCCACCCACTGACCAAGACCAGGATGCCCACCTGCAGCTCCTTGGAAGCTGCCTGCCCTTGAATGGGGCTGCTTCAGCTCCCCCACGGTCGGCCGGCACCCAGCCAGTCACCGACTGAGACCAGGATGCCCGCCTGCAGCTCCTTGGAAGGTACGGGACAGCGCAGCCAATCAGAACACGGGTGCTTCCAGCAAACCCACTCTGATTGGCCAGGACATTTCCTCTGCTTCAGCCACCTGGCACTTTTTACAAATAGATTTTTGATAGAACTAAGCATATTTCAACTGTGTAATAGAAGTTTTTCAACCGTATTAGCTGGATTGTAATTTCTACTAGTGTTTTAAAGTGCTTACACCTCTTCTGTCTCAGTGCTTCTCCTGCAGCCCCCCCCATCCAAGCACTCTGCCTTGGCGTCGAAAAGTCTAACTACCTTTTGTCTTACTAAATTGCTCAAATCTAACCCATTCTAACCTCTATGCTATTTAAGACCTGCTCTTTTTTCTTCTCTCCAGCTGCCTGCCCTTGAACGGGGCTGCTTCAGCTCCCCCACGGTCGGCCGGCACCCAGCCAGCCACCAACTGAGACCAGGACGCCCACCTGCAGCTCCTTGGAAGGTACGGCCAGGACTTTTCCCCTACTTCAGCCACCCAGCACTTTTTACAAATAGATGTTCGATAGAACTAAGCACATTTCGACTGTGTAATGGAAGTTTTTTAAATGTATTACCTGGATTTTTTTTTAAGTGGCTAGTTTTCCATTAGCAGGTTATACAGACCTGCCACTAGAGGGATTCTTGGTCTTTCTACACAAATCACTGTACTCAATCGTGGGCAATATGGCCTGCATTATCATTCTACTTCTAATCCTGGCAAAAATTATGACTCATAAAGCACCAATCCATGCTAAGTCAGAAGTCATCCCAGCCTGGGAACCCATAATCATAGTTCCTGCTGCATCTTCATATTGCTTCCCTACTCTTAATTTGTCGGGTTTTCGTTTTAATTCTCATCCCTCTCCTCTGGCCCTCCTCCCTTCACCAATGTCTTTCCGTGCACTTCCTCTGTTAGCCTTGAACGACCATGTCAGCATCTCCTATGCCCTGGCTAGACGTACCTCAATGACTGAACACCACACAAGAACCCATACGAAAAGAGCCCACTTCTACCTGATAAATGCCCTCAAGAAAATGTTTCTAATTCTCCTTTTCTGTTCAGGCAATGTCAAACTAAATCCAGGTCCCCCAACTCAAATCACTTCTCCGTCGGAGTTTGCAGCTGCTCCTGGGATGAAACTGATGATGGTCAATATTCTAAGCCTGCTCAAAAAACTTGATCATCTTCAAGTTTGGGCAGCCCACACTGACCCAGATTTGATTATAGTTACCTAGTCATGGCTAAAAAAGACCAACACTGATCTGCAAATTACTATACCGGGCTTCAAGCTCTTTAGGGCTGATAGGGATTCGAGGGGGGGAGTGGTTGTATACGCCAAATCAAAATTTGATGTTAGCAGCATTTCCTGTAAAACTAAGCCCAAGGAATATTAGATTGTCTCACTTAAACTTCACCTTCCATCCTCAGAGTGCATCACAATCATTGGTGGCTATAGACCCCCGTCAGGAGGCACAGAAATTCTTAACGTGTTGAAATCCATAACTTTGGCTGCTAACACAGAAACAATAATCTTAGGGAACTTCAATATGGATTGGCTCACTGCTAAATCCCACTCCCTAAAAGCCATCTGTGATGAGCTGGGTCTTACACATATAGTAACTGAACCCACACGAATCAATGCTTCTAACTCTACCAACAGCTCACTCTTAGATGTCATCTTAACTTCACAGCCCCATAAAATCTCACATTCTGCAGTTTTCCATAACGACATGAGCGACCACAGTATCGTTGTATGTACAAGATTCCAATCTAAAACCCAGCAGCACCCTAAATTCAGAATCAAATGCTCGTTCTGTAAATTCAACTCAGTAAACTTCCTAACTGATCTAGCTACGATCAGGTGGCAAGATGTATATCTTGCCAAATCTGCTGATGCCATCGTCTCTGTCCTAAATGACAACCTCACCACCCTAATTAACAAGCATGCTCCTCTTATTAAAATGAGGGTGCGGAACATCTCGCATCCGTGGTTCACCCAAGAGCTCAAATCTGCACTTACCAATAGAGACAAGCTATGGGCTAGGGCCAGGCACACAAAGGACCTGGCAGACTGGCAGGCATTAAGAACTGCCAGAAATGCCTGTGCTAAAGGTATACGTGCTACTAAAGCAAAGTTCTACATCTCCACTCTGGAGCAGGCCAAAGGGAACTCCCAAAAAATGTGGCAAACACTGAGATCCATTGAAGGCCATCCTGCTGCTTCCTCCCGTCCCATCAAGATTCTGGCCAAGGATGGGATGGTTGAAAATAAACTGTGAATCCTTGAAGAACTTAACCTTCACTTTGCCACTGCCGGGTTGGCATTTGACTCCTCCCCATACGCTAGCCGAGTGAATGGCAACACTAGCCCAGATACTACACATGCTACTCCACCTCATCCCTTCTAGTTGTGCCTATTTAGCTACAAAGAAGTCGAAGATATAATTCTTAGACTTGACACCAAGAAAAGTGCAGGGGATGATGGCCTTGAATCATTTTCTTGCGTTTAGACTATGCCCAGCTCACAGCCCCCATCCTTCACATCTTCAACCTCTCTATTACCACAGCCACTGTTCCATCCTGCTGGAAATCTGCCCATATTCTTCCTCTCTTCAAATCAGGAGATCCTTGTGATTTAAACAACTACCATCCTATCTCTATTCTTGCCTGTTCTCTCCAAAGTGCTGGGAATACTTATATACAACCAACTAAAAAATCACCTCGAAGTGCACTCACTCCTAAACCCGGCCCAATCTGGCTTCAGGTCGAAGCACAGTACCATCTCAGCCTTGGTTAAAGTCTCTAATGACTGGATCCATGCTATGGACACCAAGAAGGTTACTGGTGCAGTCTTTCTAGACCTCAAGTAAGGCCTTCGACACTGTAGACCATCACCTCCTAATCACCTGTCTTGCCTACATAGGTGCCACTCCACTTACCTTACAGTGGTTTAACAGTTATCTTACAGGAAGGATACAAAAGTCAAAGCTGATGGCTACTATCTGCCCCCTTCCAATTGCCAGAGGAGTCCCTCAAGGCTCCATCCTAGATCAACTTTTTTCCCTGTACATCAACAACCTTGACTCCCGCATAAAGAACTCTAGCATACATTTCTTTACGGACGATACGGTTTTGTACGCATCAAGCTCATCCTTAACTGAAGTCAGAGAAGCATGCCAAGCTGACTTTATCCAGTTAGAAAGCAAACTTATCAATGCTAAGCTTCTCTTAAATGCCAAAAAAAACCAAGACAATGATTTTCTCGAGACTTGTCTTGTCTGGTGCCCTACCTACCCCACCTAAAAACTTCATAGTTACCTCCCTAGGTGAATCCTTAGAAGTCGTACCTAAATTTAAATATCTACAGTAGGTATGTGGATAGACAGCAAGCTTTCCTTCAATGACCACATCGAGGATCTATCAAAGAGACTTAAAGCACGCTTGAGTTTCTTCTTTAGAAATAGGACCCTATTTTCTCTCGCGACCGCTAAAGACTTGTCCAAGCAACATTCCTTCCCTTTCTTGACTATGGAGAAATTATCTTTATCTCTTCCCCAACCTTGAGCCTATCTAAACTGGACATACTCTATCACCGTGCTCTTCGCTTCATTACTAACTCTGCGTACAGGACCCACCACTGTGATCTTTATGCAGCAGTTGGGTGGACCTCTCTTGCCACCAGATGCCTCCTGCATGCTGGCATTTGGACTCTCAAATTACTACTCCACAAACTGCCTGTCTATTTAACGTGTCTCATACACATCTCGCATAGCACCTACTCCCTAAGGAAATCCGATCTTATCCTACTAGATGTTCCCAGGACACGTACCACAGCTGGCCAAAGAGCTGTCTCATATGCCCTCCCAAACATTTTGAACCAACTATTAGCCATGCTGAAGCTAACCAGCATCATATCAATTAACTCCTACAAAACACTAGCTATCTCTAAATTAAAAGATATATGTAGGAGCTACTAGGCCCCCAATGCCAAGTCAACTTCCTAGGTACCAACTGGCCCTCTACTTATTAAGCTGAAATGTGTTGCATAATTTAGGGAAAGGTTAAAGCTGGAATGTACTGCACATATAGCATAAGGACTTCCATTGTGTACACCTCTTGTATTTTATATATTGTTTTCTTTATTGTTCTACATTTTATATCTCCTGTCTATGTAACTGTGAACTGTATGTGTATGTGCCTCAGGACCTCCTTGTGAATGAGCTTGCCCAATGGAGTCTTTCCTGCAATAAACTCGAACTTGAACATGAACTTCCTCAAAGCCTGATGCAGCAGCATTTGCTTTTCTTTAATCTATTATATTTCACCTTTTCACCTTTGGTAGGGTGGCCTCCTATCAGAGTTTCCCCATATCTATTCTGCCCCCCTTCATTCCTTTTCCTGGTCTCAGGTGGCTTTATTACCATACATGCCCCTGTTTAGTTAGAGCCCTGTGGTGTTAAAATGAATTGGGCAATAATAAAGGGCCACAGTATTCTGTAAATTTCTATAAATGTAAAGAAGCATCTGACCATGTTGGTATGGGTAAAGCACCTGCAGTGTACACCAGTCATGGTATTAGCTGTGAACTTCTCCCTGTTCTAATAGGGAATATTGTAAGAATGAAAGTCCTGCGATGTATGGGTGCTCTGCCTTCAAAAGGTGTTCCTGGAGTGCTCAGTTGGATACACGCACTAGACCACATGTTTTAAATAAAGATAATGGGCATTAGTGGTCCTGGTGCCCATAAATGTATCCTGAGTAAAATTATAATGGGATGCCAATATTTGTATGCTATGAGGTGTGCAGGTCAGGTAAAGTGTTCAAGTGCACACCCGTAGCTACTCCTTTCAAAGGTACCCTCCATATGCTCTTGTGGAGCCATAACAAGAGTAAAGTAAAACCGCTGTTTGCAGTTTAAAGAATTAAATGAGTTTTCCCACTTTTGTATGCCACTAGTAGCATTAGAAAAAAATAAATAGCCACATTGTGTTTCCTCCAGTTGGTTTGAGTAAGGAAAGCTCCAACTTTGATGTACTGTGTAACTGCCTGCCAGAGGGGTTTCCCAAAGAGAGGAAAGTGCATGACCCCGGAGTATACAACAGGGCTAGGGCAAAGGTGCACAAAAGAAATCAAATCCTAAGGGAAGGGTTTAAAGAGAATACTAGATGGCTTTTAAGTTATACTTATTCAGAAGGGCTCAAATGAAAAAGTTGGCCATCGGCTGTAAATTTCAGTCGACAATTGATTTTCCCCTTCCAAAATAAAACTCCTAAGGCAATATTATTTCAATTCACTGGTGCAAGACATATTGTTAAAACCCATAGGAATAGTATTTATATTGTTTGGTATATAATAAAATGAAGAAAGGGGATATCTTATTACTTGCTGCTAGGTGGTCTGGGTCTACTATAGGGACCAGCGGCCCAAACAGAGGCTTATTTATAGCAACCTTCAAACCTATGACCCTAGACAATAGGCAGGGCTACATGCTATAATGAGCCATTAAGTATGCAAGCTGAATATTTATTTTTATGTTTGAATAAGGAAGAAAAATACTATGACACCAGTTTTAAAGGTACCAAATAAACAGTGGCTGGTCTATTTGATCTCTCAAATGTCTGTATTAGTGTAGAAATCATAATGTATTACAATAGGGGCGGATCAATAGATCATGAGATATGTATGATGCTGTAGCCAGACAGTATGAAAGCACCCCTTGTGCTCACTTCTGGCAGATTAGACTAGAGAATAGTCCCTGGTGTATGTACTGTTGGTTAATGCACAGAAGATAGGAGAGACAACTGATGCCAAGGATCTCTATTCTGTGGCAGCATCTACTGTGGAAGACTAGTGCTGAAAGCTCAAGTTAGAGCTATGTTTGTTATGTTGTTGATTTCTAATTATTCTGAGTTAATTTTTAATGGAAAATAAAATTCACACTAAGCATCCAGTGTGTTTAAAATAATTGACTGCTGTGTCTGTTGTTATCTTTTCCCACACCCTTTCCCACCCTGAGTATCATTTATCCATTACTACTTTACTTGGGTGATTGATGTAATGGCATGTATTCAAACCCCAGGAATCCTACACTTATGCTTAACAGCAATTATTCCCCCAGAATGAGCAGCCCTGGAACTTTAAGAATTATATGCAAATGAAGGAATTTGGAAAAAAAATTAAACTCTGCTTTGTGGTCATGCTCACTCTTTGCTCTCTAACGTCAGATTTATTTCTCCACCTGAATAGTACAGTTGCCCCAAAATCTTTTCTATATATCTAACTGATTTATGGTTTACTGTTTTATATTTCCAAGAGTATTTTGGTGTTTCATTTACTCCATGTAAGTTAGGGTATTTGTTTATATGTTGTGTATTTTTCACTTTGTTCCAGTTCCCAATCATCTCCCAAGAACATTAGCAGGTCATTTTCAGTGTAGTTCCCACTTTCAGGAAATCGCTATTTTACATCTTTAAAATTGATAAATAATTCTGTTTTTATTAGTCACATTGTGGTTTTACTCTTGTCAATTCTCAGTTTAATTTTTTGGGAACTGAGACAAACATTTTTTGTTTTTATTAGTATAAAATCCTCTTTTGAGGTAAAAATTGTAATTGTGGTTTAGTTTTTTGAATAACCTAACCACATTTATTACTGAAAGCACTTTTCAAACACTCTTAAGGTTTGTTTAGAACTTGGTATTTTTCTAAATGGGAACTGGAAATGTCTTTAGGGTCTTTAGAGTTTGGCATGACTGACAGACCCTCCCCCCCCCCAAAAAAAAGACAGGACCTACAGGCTTTAAAAATTGTAGTTTTGTTTTCAGCTCATGGCAATGGCAGACTACCAAAGCTGTGTTTAAAGTGCCAGGTCCAGACCATAATTTTTCCAATTGTGATCTCTGTAGAAAGTTTGCCTTAAAGTGCAAAAGAAAAGGGTTAAAAAATTATAGAGGATAATGTATGGGCATCGATGGTTAAGGTATATCCCCTGTACACTGACACCAACACAGTGACCTACATCACTGTTGACAAAATCGACAGCTCTCCGACAGGTCACTATATTGGTGTGCCTGAGACAGAGACACACTGTCTCCCGGTCCTGCGCATCCTCCCTGAATCAACTCTGACTGGATTTGATAATCTAAAGTGCATGCAGTGCGGAGGGGCAGTTCCCCTCTCACATGGAGGGGTCAGAGGTCGAAGCTCCCTGATTGAAAAACAGAACGAGGAGACATTTGGGAATTATATTAGCTGCAACTTGCAGGCACCATAATTCCCAATGCTGTGATGCCGGTCGACAAAAGTGTTGTTGAACCGGTATCATAGAGCCAGTGGTTATCCACACTATGCTAGCATCAAGTGGTTACCTTGGCAAGTTTGGTTAACCTCGAGAGCAGAGCTCAAGAGGTCAACTTAAGTTGCCAAGGTAACCAAAAGATGCTAGCATAGTGTGGTTAACCATCGATGCCCATACATTGTCTTTTATAGTGTATAGGCGATGTTGTTGACAAATTAAACACATTAATATACAGCAGTTTAAATAGGATTCAGCCTCTTACCTTAAGCAGATAACAAAGTTAGTTTCATGTGAGGAAAAAAACAATTTAATTTACAGAAATGCCCCTTTCAACCAGAAAACAATGGGAAACATATTTTTTTATTACTCACAACTTAATTTAACCACTATGCCATTTAAAAAACCCCATAAAGTTCTCTTTTATTACGACAGGAAAGAGCATGTGACACAGGACAACCAAACAGACTAGCTGTAAAACATTTGCTGGGTTGCACCATAACTCGCTGTGTGAATGTTTTGCCTTCCTGTGAGAAAAGGGGACAGATCAGAAAAAGAAAACAGACAAAAAAACAAGCATTTAGAAGGCAGGTATTGGCACAGTACTAATGGCACAGACAATTTACAGTTTCTTCACTATGGGAGGAAGTGGGGGGTTATGAGGAAAAAAAAAACAGCTTTACTAACCTTTCAGCAGTCGGTCTCAGATGAGGGGTCTGAGATTATGGCAATTCACTTCTGTTTCTGTGGCCCAAAGAAATTATTAACATTCACTGTGATGTTGCCATGCTGCAATGTTGCGTTGTCTCCAAAAAAGTTAAAATTTGTCAGTGTGGACAAGGCAAATCTGGTTAACTTCTGTGTGACTGATGGTGGGATTTCTTGCTGAACTAGCAGGGCTGCAGAACTGGATGTAGGATGCTGGTTGTCAGTGAAATTCTTCCCCTTAAGAATACCGCAGTTTCTTTTTTGTTTGGCCTCAGAGATGAAACTGTAGTAGTTAATGGACTGCAGGCTGTTACGACCAGAAATCTGCTGGACCTCGGTAGGGGGGACAGCACTATCCACTAGCCTCTGGATAGTGGTTTTGCACGTAGAGTGATTTGTTATGCACCTTTCAACAGGCAATCCAGCAGAAGTTTTTATTATCTTCATCACTGAGCAAATCTTATTCTCACCAAGGGTCATTGCCCTGAACCAAATAGACACACCAGATTTGAAGTACAAGTTGGATGCAAAGTAGAAAGGAGAGTCTGCTTGCAATATGCTTGGTGGCCTTTGAGAGACATACAGTCTGTATGCTTTCCCTGGGTCTCTGTCTGGGCA
This sequence comes from Neoceratodus forsteri, assembly GCA_016271365.2. Classification (NCBI taxonomy): domain Eukaryota; kingdom Metazoa; phylum Chordata; order Ceratodontiformes; family Ceratodontidae; genus Neoceratodus; species Neoceratodus forsteri. The sequence continues at coordinate 1,374,658,065 of CM057456.1, forward strand.
TTTCAGGTTTTCGTATATCCTTGGCTTTACTGCCTTAATGTCGTGTGGGTTATTTCCTGCCTGTGTTTTTGTTTGGCACTCAGTAATTCCAAGAACTGTCTGCCATCAGTGTCAGTTCTGAGGGCATAGTACAGCCCACTGTTAAAAAAATAATTTTTAAAAGTGCCATTGGGCTATGTAGTAATAATGTACCTGTCTAATTCAGCTTGTCAATATCTGAGGGTGAAAGTGCTTCAGCCCTGTTGGGCTTGTTACCTTTGCTCATCTTCTTCAGGTGTTTTTGTTCAGCTGAGAAGGTGGTGATTGTTTCAGTGAACTCCTTTTGGTTGCTGTGGAAAATAAAGTACCCGTAGTTAATAGTTAAGAGGTAGTGGTCTAAGCTACCTAAAATGCTTCTCAGAGTAGATGGTTCATACTCTGTCAAATCATCATGCTTTATTTTGTAGGTATAATTGGCAGCAAAGAGATCAAGATCTGCAACTGGCATGTCTCCGATAGATCAAGCTTCCCCTTCATCTGCCAGATAGGATCGCAACATCCTAATATCGGATTCAGTTTTTTTTTAATGTCTTTTGGTTTTTGTGCTCCAGTATAAATGCTCTGCAGTCCTCATCCAGTGGCATCTATTTCTTTCCCCAGGCCCTCTGGTTGGCACTCCATCTCCAGTCACCCGTCCAGCCCCGTACCCCGAAATCAGGCAGCATCTCCTCTTCCACCATGGATTATCCCCCATGATGGGGCAGCAAGGAGTCCCACAAGCTCAACTCACCTCTACCAGGATCCAGTTTGAGGTGTGCCATTCAGGGTTGGGGCCTGCGGCGGGTGGCTGCTTCATCCTGCTTGACTGGTGGGACCACTTTTTTTCTTGTTTTCTCCCTTATGTGAGTGGGGCATGCAATGATACCAGTGGAAGGAGCGTGCACGCATCTGCACATGCTCATCCTGGCACCTGCCCCATCTCAGCCCCTCCCTGCATCATCAGCACACTGCCCCCCAGCCTCTGCTGGGGGCAAGAAATGCACTGACCATTGGAATCCCCTCACCCCAGACAGGGAGAGCAGTCCCTTAGATGCTCGATCCCTCTCCTCCCCTGCTGACCCCCGGTGGCCCGTGCCCATTCCTGAACATGGGTCGCTGGCATAGCACCAGGTAAGGCATCCAGTGCTTCAGCCCTCAGTGCCACCAGGCCAGCCCAGTTTGAACAGATTTTGACAGCACATCGACACCTGTGCTGCCTTGGTAACAACTGCAACTGTCATTTCCAATTTGTAATGCCAACAATGTGACGTAACATTGGTGGGTTAACAACACTGCTACGTCACATTGATGATATAACAAACATAGTAAAAGATGATTTTTAATCATTAACAGCGTTTGACCATACATTATCAGATTTTATGGCTTCTCAGTTTGCCTTCACATCACCAAAAGGCTCAAAGAAGGATCCAGCCATGCAGAGTAATCAGCAGCAGCCCCTGTCAAAGGGGACAGAAAAGACAGATGAAGTTGCTAAAAATGGTTCAGAACTCAGAGGGTACACATGGGGAACCACGAATCCAGTAAAAATAAAAGAGCCTCAGAGCAGGCACCGAACATGGTGCCTGTCAAGAAAAAAACAAGAAGAAAAACATTTTGCTGTCTTTTCTCCTGATGAAGGAAAGGAGTAATCAGTGGACTTACAGTAAGACAAATGCCCTCAATAGAGTACATGACAAAGATGAGAAGGAAGGAAAAACCTAGAACCAGATGGTTCTCCTAAGCAAGAACTTGTCTCTCCTCCTTGGCCTTCATAGGACTGCACTTCTCACCATACCATTGTAAGGCATATGGTAAATACCCTCAACATCTCTTCCCACGAGATGAAGGATGATTAAGATGAGATAGAAATCATGGATATGATGGACTTAGCATCAGCAAGGACGTTGGTGCTACCAATCCAAAACTCTTAGGAAAACCACATGCGTATTCATGTCAGCACCTTACTTAGCTGCTGGCAAAAACAAGAAAACTGAGAAAAAATATTGGGTGGACTAATTAGGTGCTTAGTACCTTTATTCCCACCTTGATCATGAGGGAGTGGTCCAGGCTGCTATCTGTAGTAAGGTCAAAGGGCCTTTTTTCTCCCAGCCTCCTGAGAAACACTCCAGGAAATGCAGAATATGGGCAAAAAAGTTATATGTCAGCTTCCCTGCTCCTGTGGCAGGCAGCTTACTTTGATTATATAGCCCAGTACCAGAAGCTTTATGGAATTCTATGTTTTCAGTGAGTGAAAAGTCTACTGGACACTTGTCACAGCATATGGCTGACACAGCAAGATGAGCTATAGATGACACAAAGTACCAATTCCACATGTCAGTGAACACAAATGACACTGCATCTTGGATCATGGTCCATGCAGTCTCCTTAAGATGGTTTGCCAAAGCTGGCCCCGTGGCGTGGAGGGCTGAGGCATCATGCCTTACCTCCTGCCATGCCTGAGACCCATGTTCGTGGTTGAGCAGGTGACTGGGAGTCAGCTGGAGTGGGAGAGGATCGAACATATGGAGGACTGCTCTTCTCTTCCGGGGAGGGAGGGACATGGAGGCCAGCGCACCTCTGACAACTAGTGGAAGCTGGATGTCAGAGCACCCAAGTCCCGTACGTTAGGGAAGAGGCAGAGTAGTCCACTGGCATGCTGTGGGCAGAAGCGCGCATGGCTTGGCCATTGCCAATGACACAAATGCTCTGCCTCCTGGGGGCTAGAGGGAGAAAATGCCAGTGGAGAAAATTGCTGGGTGGCTGGATGAATACCAACCACTGCATGCTCCGTTCCTGTGAATGGCAGGCACCTCCCGATACTGGATCTGTGTCAGCAGGTTAAGGGATCCCTGGCACCCCGCCATGGGGGATAAGCCATGGAGGACAACACCAGGTGCACTGCGAGTGGGGAGTATGGGGCTGGGGTGTTGGTGAGATGCAGGGCCACCCAGGATGGGGATAAAAGTATGTACAAAAAATAAGATGATTTGCCTAGCTTAGAACTACCTGCCTATCCCAGGACACCAAAGAAAAAGTGCTGGATTTCCCCAGTTAGGGAAATGTCATGTTGGTGGCAAGACAGAGGCTTACATGAAAAAGGTGAATGAGTACAGAACCACCTATAAGAGCAATACTGAGGGGAAAAAAAAAGACCGTTACTTCCTACAGGCTTTATGGAATGGAAAGTAAGGGTAGGGGATACTACTTATGTATGTGCTTATGTTTCCTGTGCATACCCTCCATAACGGGGCTACTATAGGGGCAGGGATAGTAGAGGTACTAGATGTGGAGTTGCTGCACCAGCCCCCAAACCCCAGGCAAAGCAAACCCCCTGTCAAATTTACCTTGGTCACCCATCCATTGCTAGTGGGAGGAAGACTGGCTTACTACTTCCAGGAATGGACAAAAATTACCAAAGACAACAGGGTCCTGGAAGTAGTTAGTCAAGGTTGGGCCCTGCAGTTCAGAAAATCCCCAAAACTGCAGAGTCCAAAGGTTTTTCACCCTCACACCCCAAGAAAAAGCTTCTGTTGGAGATGGAGGTGAAGAAACTGTTGCAAGCAAATGCAGTGGAAGAGTATTTGCCTCTCAGTGTGGTAGGGGACTTTATTTCGGATAATTTCTGACCCCCAAGAAAATTGGGGAGTGGCGACCCATCTTAGACCTGAAAGACCTGAGATATCTGTGTAGTAGTGGGTTGTATGAGTAAAGCACTGACACAAAGAGTAGGTGCAGAAGTCACACAATAGTGTGAATTTATTTATAAAAAATAACTTTCAGAGAAAAGAAAACAAAATTAAAATAAACATTACACAGTCTGGACCTGGCATTAGTCCACCCTCTGTATTACCTCAACCTGTTACAAGGCTGAACTGATCTGCATTGACTGAGAAAGGGATCCCTTTTATACAATAGAATCGCATGATGTAACAGGCTCCACCTCCTAATCTAACAAAAGTTGCTAAACTAAATGAAAAATATTTATAAAGCACATCATAGAAAGGGGCATCATCAAATATATACAGTATATCAGAGGCATTATATACACAAAAGGAAAGCTGACAATCGATTTTTAAAAATGTTACCTCCTGAAGCCCCGCACACCTACTGTGAGTGACAGAAGCTCTTGGATAAAAACAGGAGAGCAAAGGGGTGTTGGCCCCTATGAGAAGGCCTGCACTGCACAGTTAGGTGAGTTACCAAACAGAAGTGCTATCTTGGCTTAGTTCCTGGAGCAAAAGACAGTCACAGAAAGAAAGACACAGCAAGTTTATTTAGCTTGGCTTTGCTTGTACTGCAATACAGGCTGTTACCTTAATACAGGGCTTTTGTTGCAAGGTAGGGCTTTTTGTTTATAAAGGAGGAGGAAAAGAGAAACCTTCAAAAAGAAACAAATGAGGCAAGCTGGCTTGTCACAGAGGGAGTTTCTCAAGAAAACAGCATTAATTTACAAGAGAACCCCTTCAAACCCCTCCATGAAAACATTTACCAGTTTAGGTTGTTTACAAGATGGCTCTGAGAAAAATGTGAGTGTTTTTGGCACCAACTAAACACTCTCAGAGCAAACACCATCTCAAAACAACCTGAAAGGTAGAACAATAATATGCAAATCACAGAGGAAAATATTTAGCACCTAGCAACTACATTTTAGAACATTTTGCTAGCTTTGGGAATTGTTTTTTTAAAAGGCTGACTTTGTGGGAGACAGTGTCTGTATGTGCTACAGTGCACAAAACAGAGCCGACAACCGCAATTCAGCTCTTAAAAGGAGCAGTGCAAGAGCACTAAATTACTTGCTTCTATTTTATTTTAGTCCTGGTTTACCCTGAGCAGAAAGGGCACTTATCTGGGAAACACTTTATTTTAACTCTACAATAAGACTGAGGGATAGGAAGGTGAACACCAAATCCTTCTCTCACTGTTAATACGGGGGCATTTTCTTTCTTTATTTTTAAACATCCCAAGGCAAACTTCTATTTTTTTATACTTCCTGACAGCCTACATCGGTAGGTAACACAGGTACTAGAATGGCCATAAGGGGGGGATACCTGGGTGCTATTTCTAGCCAGAAAATCTGCGCTTTTCAGTATAGCAGCTACACAGCACTGTGATCCTGTGCACGTTCATGCAGAAATGCAAGAATGGCTTAACAGAGTGGCTCTGCTTTTAGCACTCTAAACCAGGGATTTGTGACAAATTTAGTTTACTAGCATAACAGCCAGTCAAGCAGGTAAACCAAGTGGTGGTAGGCAGTGCTCTCCCTAGGCAAAGGGAGAGAGGGAGAGAGACAGAAAGGAAAATGAGAAGGAAGATTTGTAGGAGGCCAGCCTACATGATAGTAAAGAAAAGAAAAGGAAAGAAAGGTGCTGTTGCACAACAGACTTAAAGGAGGATATAAAGAAGACAGCACAGAGTCCTTTCCCTCAAACCCAAACACGTGGGGGGGGGGCACAGCGCTGCCACACACCATCCTGCCCAGAAGGAAACTAGGGTGTGAAACCAACTAGTTTCCTACAGAAGGAATCCTACAAAAAGAAAAGGGGGATTCCCTTGGAACAACTCAAGGGGAATTTTTGGGACTTCCGCCCGCCCTCTCTAGAAGTCCCACCCCAGAGCACCCTTATACAAAATGGTGTCATTACACCATTACCACTCATGGTAATACAACCATGACATACTGGTTATGATCAGCAAAACAATTGCCCTGGGGTGTGTAGTCTTTATAAAAGGTGAAAGATTACCTTATTGGTGATCTACAGAACTATCTTAAGTCCTGTTCCCTTATACCATACACCCAAAAATGAAAAAAAAATGATATATAAATGTATTTTTATTTACAAATCTACATATTTGCAGGTACAGTATGGTTCAGATCATCAGGATCTGTTTCTAGGCCTGCAGCATAGCGGGGCATAAAATCTGCATTTTTATGCTGAGATCCAGGCCTATGCTTGACATGGAATTTTCATGGCTTCAGTGCTAGGTACCATCAGAGTATTCTTGTGTTCTTATCTTTCATCTTTCAACACAGGGGATAGTGGTCTGTAACCAAAATGAATTCAGTTCCCTACAGATAAAAACGCAAGGCCTCTATTGCCCATTTGATGGCTAGGCACTCTTTTTCAATGGTTGAGTAACAGTACTCCCTATCATGAAGTTTCCTAGAAATATATAGGATAGGATGTTCTTTCCCATTGATAATTTGGCTTAAAACAGCTCCAGTACCCACGTTGGGGGCATCAGTATGCACTTCAAAGGACTTATCAAAATCAGGACACCTCAGGACTGGTGAGGAACGTTAGGCACTTTTAATGGACTGGAATGCCTGTTCACATTCAGGTGTCCATTGAACAGTAGTTCCACTTCTTTTCTTGGTGAGGTCAGTAAGGGGTGCTGCTCAGTGGTGAAGTTAGGCAAAAACCTCCTGTAATAGCTAGCAAGTCCTAAAAATTACCTCACCTGTCTTTTCGTTTGAGGCACCGTGCAGTTAGCTGCTGCTTCTACTTTGGTTATTTCTGGCTTTACCTGACCATTACCCAGAATAAAGCCTAAATATCGGGTCTCATTCATGGCCACCACACATTTACTAGGGTTAGTGGTCAGCCGAGCCCCACTAATGTTTCATGAACAGCTGTTAAATGTTCCACATGGGTCTGCCAATCTGGGCTAAAGATGACCACATCATCCAGGTAGGCTGATGCATATGCAGTATGGGGGGCTAAAAGTTGATCCATATACCTCTGGAACATTGCTGGTGCTCCATGAAGACCAAATGACATAGTCACGAACTGAAATAAACCCATGGGAGTACTGAACACGGTTTTCTCACGAGATGATTGACCCAAAGGAATCTACCAGTATCCTTTGGTAAATCCAACATTCTAATACACTGGGCATTACCTATGTGGTCAATCAAATTGTCGATTTGGGGCATTGGGTAACCATCGAATTGGGACACCTGGTTTAGCTTCCTGAAATCCAGGCACAGATGGATGCCACCCTCCTTCTTGGGCACAACTACAATGGGAGATGCCCATGGACTTTTTGAGGGTTCAGTAATACCCAGTTTTCTCTTTTTTTGAATTTCTTGTTGTATCTCTGCTATTACCCTTTCAGGAAGTCGGTATTTTTTTTGTCTGATAGGAGGAGAAGATGTGTGAACATGGTGTTCTACTCCCACAGCTTTCCAGGTTCTTTAGTTATGGCTGTTTCAAACTGAATAAGAACCTGCCTTAACTTTTTTCCTTTTTGTTCATCTAGGGCAGGGTTTATGTTTAATTCATTAATTCCTGGCTGGCCCTTTTCTTCTTATCAGCTATATGCCACATCCATGTCAGTTTCCCCTGTTTCTGGCATAATGAGCTGAAGACTCAGGTTTCTCTCACCACTTTTACAGGAGGTTGGCATGGTATATTTTCTTGCCAGACCATTTATTGGGTGTTTCAACCTCATAAGTGACCTTGCCCACCCGTCTAAGGATCCTATAGGGCCCTTGCCACTTCATGAGAAGCTTGTTCTCCATGGTTGGTAATAACAACAATACCCTGTCTCCCTCTTGAAATTCCTTTTCAGAAACCTTTTGGTCATAATAGTGTTTCTGGTTTTGCTGGGCCTGACTAGCATTTTTATGAGCCTCCTCTGTATATTTTACCAGTTGCTTTCTTAGTTGGACCATGTACTCAGCGATACTGGTAGTTCCAACCTCCTGTCCTTCCTCCCAGTACTCTTTGACAACATCAAGGGGCCCCCGAGGATTTCATCTGTACAAAAGCTCAAATAGGGAGTACCGAGTGGAGGCTTGGGGGACCTCTGTATAGGCAAAAAGTAATAAGGGAAGGTATTGGTCCAATTTGTTTTCCTTCATCTTGCACAAATTTTCTCATCATACGCTTGAGAGTCTAGTTAAACCTCTCTACTAATCCATCTGTTTGAGGGTGATAGGGTGACGTACGAACTGCTATTACCCCCAACAGTTGGTAGAGTTCTTTAAGTAGGGCTGAATTGAAGTTGCTACCCCTATCGGTCAATTTCTTTAGGAATTCCTAACCTACTGAAGATTTTAACCAATTCTTCAGCAATCCGTTCAGTGGTTCTGAAACATAGGGGTATAGCTTCAGGGTACTTGGTTGTGTAATCACATACCACAAGTATAAACCTATTCCCCTTAGCACTGTTTTCAATCAGGCCTATGATATCCATAGCCATCCTTTCGAATGGCGTAGTCACCAGTGGTAGGGGTTCTAATGGTACCAAGTCATGTTTCCCTATTTGAGCTACATTCTGACATTCTGCACATGATTTGCAATATTCAGCCACCTGGTCATGGATAGTTGGCCAGTAAAAACGTTGCAGTAAATGTGCCAGGGTCCTGTCCCTACCTGCATGGCCTGAATAAGGCAAATCATGTGCTAAATACAGTAGCTACTCTCTATACTTTGCTGGTACCATTAACTGGTCCACTGTTTCCCCTGTTTTTGGGTGAATACACCTTCTATACAAAATGTCAGTCTTAACAACCATTTCAGGGGCACCTTTAGTTGGTAGTTTGCCCACCTGCTGAAAGAAAGGGGTTAAGGAAGCATCGCATTTTTGATCAATGGCTATCACATTTTTATCTATATTTAATTCAACAGGTGTTTCAGTCAGTCCTTTATTTTTCCATATGGTTTTTAAAGTCCTTTTCTCACTTTTGGTCTTCTTCATCTTTCCTGGGGTACCCATGATGTCTTCATCAAAGGGGGACGTGTCACCTAACAGTATTTCCTGCCAGCTTTAGGCCCTAGTTGTGACAGCTGCCATATGTTGTTTGGTACCAAGTAAACAATCAAAGCCAGGGAATTCATACCCCAGAACCACAGATACTGGCAAGTTGAGTACTATGCCTGCATATACGGAGGTCTTCTGATTTTTGACCGTTAATTCAACGGTTGCAGTTGGGTATCTGTGTGTGTCCCCATGAATACATAACACATCCACTGGTGGTTTACTTTTATAATTAGGGCTCAACAATTCAGGGCGGATCAGTGTATATTTACTGCCAGTACCCAGAAGACCCAACACAGTCATGGCATTAATGGTTACCTATGTTACTGAGTATCAAATTGTTAGTAGGGCCAGGTAGGCTGGGTTTGTTTTCTTTTTAGGACAAAACCTGGCAATATGTCCCATTTCATTACAGTTATGGCAAATGATTTCATTAGTACAAGTTTTACCTCCTCTCCCAGATCTTATTTCATATCAGCCAGTACTCTCTCCAGCAGGGGCGGGGGAGGAAGAAGGGGGAGATTTAACTGCAGAGGTACAAGAGTCTCCCCTGACATTCCTTTTAATCGATGGCCTTGCTGACAAAAAGTCCTCTGCTAGGGTGATGGCTATCTCTGCTGACTCAGGATTATATTCTTTCATCCAGAATTGCACCTCATTAAGAAGGATTTGTAAGAATTGTTCCACCACCAGAGTCTCAATAATTTTGGTATTAGATTTTTCTTCAGGTTGTAACCATTTTACACAAAGTTCTCTTAACCTGATGAAGGTCTCTCTCTCTGGGGGTGTATGAGGGTTGGTAGCATAGGGATCTAAATCTTTGCCTGTAAGTCTCAGCGTTAATATCATAACATCTTAAAATTTCCTTTTTCACTAGCTCATAGTTCTCAGCATGTCTAGGGTCCCTGCTGCTATAAGCCAGTTGGGCTTTTCCAGTTACATAAGGGGCAAGTCTCACAACCCATTGAGTTTGGGGCCACCCGCAAGCTCTGGCTACCCTCTCAAATGTGGTAAGCTAAGCCTCTATTTCATCAATGGGGGCCATCTTAGTCAATTTAATGTCTTTGGGTCTGGTGTCCTTCCCTCTATTACCTGTTCCGATGATCTGGAGCACCCTCAGGGTCTCGGCCCATCTCTGTTCCTGATGTCACCTCTCCCGCTCTTGTTCTTGGAGGTCTTGTTCCCTTTGTCGCTCCCTTTCAAGTTGGCAGACAGCCAACCATCTCAATAATTCTGCTATATCCGTTGGAGGGACATCGATGATGGCTCTTCCACTGACTCCTCCTCACCAAGGTCAGAAAAACTCACCCTCACTGCTGTATCTCTCTTACCTTAGGATGGGTTTCTGGGAGCAGACCAGGTAGTAGTGGTTCTCTGGTCTGTTCCACCCTGGACCTGGTCATCACACTGGTCACCTTCATCCCCATCTCCAACATCTCAGGTTTATCCTCCATGGTACCACTTCTGTGCTCACTCTGGATATCTGGGAAGATATCATGATTGGAGTCCCCCTATGTGCATGGACCACAAAACAATCCCACTTCTGACACCAGAGTAGGCACCTCCTGAAACTGGATCTGTGTCAGTGGGTTAAGGGATCCCTGGCACCCCACCATGGGGGTAAGCTGTGGAGGACAACATGAGGTGCACTGTGAGTGGGGAGTATGGGACTGGGGTGTTGGTGAGATGCAGGACCACCCAGGATGGGGATAAAAGAATGTAGAAAAAAAGATGGTTTGTCTAGCTTAGAACTACTAGCCTATCCCAGGACACCAAAGAAAAAATGCTGGATTTCCCCAGTTAGGGAAATGTCATGTTGGTGGCAAGACATAGGCTTACATGAAAAAGGTTGATGCGTTCAGAACCACCTACAAGAGCAATACTGAGGGAAAAAAGACCACTACTTCCTACAGGCTTTATGGAATGGGAAGTAAGGGTAGGGATTACTACTTATGTATGTGCTTATGTTTCCTGTGAGTACCCTCCATAAAGGTGCTACTATAGGGGCAGGGATAATGGGGCACTAGATGTGGAGTTGCCGTACCAGCCCCTAAACCCTAGGCAAAGCAAACCCCCTGTCAAATTTACATTGGTCACCCATCCATTGCTAGTGGGAGGAAGACTGGCTCACTACTTCCAGGAACGGACAAAAATTACCAAAGACAACAGGGTCCTGGAAGTAGTTAGTCAAGGTTGGTCTCTGCAGTTCAGAAAATCCCAAAAACTGCAGAGTCCAAAGGGTTTTCACCCTCACACCCCAAGAGAAAATCTTCTGTTGGAGATGGAGGTGAAGAAACTGTTGCAAGCAAATGCAGTGGAAGAGTATTTGCCTCTCAGTGTGGTAGGGGACTTTATTTCAGATACTTTCTGACCCACAAGAAAATTGGGGAGTGGCGACCCATTTTAGACCTGAGATATCTGTGTATTAATAGGTTGTATGAGTAAAGCACTGATGCAAGGAGTAGGTGCAGAAGTCACACGGTAGTGTGAATTTATTTACAAAAAATAATAACTTTCAGAGAAAAGAAAACAAAATTCAAACAAACATTACACAGTCTGGACCTGGCATTAGTCCACCCTCTGTGTTACCTCAACCTGTTCCAAGGTTGAACTGATCTGCATTGACTGAGAAAGGGATCCCTTTTACACAACAGAATCACATGATCTAAGAGGCTCCACCTCCTAATCTAACAAAAGTTGCTAAACTAAATGAAAAATATTTATAAAGCACATCATGGAAAAGGGCATCATCAAATACATATATCAGAGACATTATATACACAAAAGGAAAGCTGACAATCGATTTTTAAATATTTTTCCTCCTGAAGCCCCACCCACCTACTATGAGTGACATAAGTTGTTGGATAAAAACAGGAGATTAGGGGGCGATGCCCCTTAAGAGAAGACCTGCACTGCACAGTTAGATGAGTTACCAAACAGAAGTGTTATCTTGGCTTAGTTCCTGGAGCAAAAGACAGTCACAGAAAGAAAAACACAGCAAGTTTACTTAGCTTGGCTTTGCTTGTACTGCAATACAGGGCTTTTGTTGCAAGGTAGGCCTTTTTGTTGTTTATAAAGGAGGAGGAAAAGAGAAACCTTCAAAAAGAAATAAATGAGGCAAGCTAGCTGGTCACAGAGGGATTTTCTCAAGAAAATAGCATTAATTTACAAGAGAAACCCTCCATGAAAACATTTACCAGTTTAGGTTGTTTACAAGACAGCTCTGAGAACCTGTGAGTGTTTTTGGTGCCAACTAAACACTCTCGGGGCAAACACCATCTCAAAACAACCTGAAAGGTAGAACAATAATATGCAGCTCACAGAGGAAAATATTTAGCATCTAGCAACTACATTTTAGAGCATTTTGCTAGCTTTGGGAATTGTTGTTTTTTAAAAGGCTGACTTTGTTGGAAAGAAAAACAAGAATCAAGATTTATAGGTGGCCAGCCTACATGATAGTAAAGAAAAGGAAAGAAAGGTGCTGTTGCACAACAGACTTAAAGGAGGATATAAAGAAGACAGTACAGAGTCTTTTCCCTCAAACCCCAAAGTGGGGGGGGGGCAGGAGGGGCCCAGCACTACCATAATCTGAACAAATACTTACAGAATTAAAAATTCAAGATGGCACCACTTGGCTCCATGATTCTATCTCTGCAAATAGAAGGCTGACTGGGGTCACTGGATCTGAAAGACACCTACTTTCACATACTAGCCAGGGCCAGCCACAGACAGTACCTCAGGTGAAGGCTAGGGAACTGCCAATACCAGTTCACAGCCCTTCTCTTCGACCTCACCTCAGCTCCAAGAGTGTTTATAAAGTGCCTAGCTGTGGTGGCATCTCATTTGAGAAGGCAAGGGGTGGTGGTTTTTCCTTACCTGGAAGATTGGCTGGTTTAAGGAAAAACACATCTAGAAGCAAAGTCTTCCATACTGCTGATACAAAACACACTGAAGGACCTGTACTTCCTCATAAACCATCAAAAGTCCCAGACAGAATCAGTTCAAGTTCTGGACTTCATCAGTGCAGAGCTGGATACCCTGAAGGGGAAGGCACTCCTCCTTCAAGCAAGGACAGAAAGTCTGATTTCAACTGGAAAAACCTTCAAGGCAGGTCAGCCAAGATCTGCAAGGGATTTTATACAGTTACTGGTGCACATGGCCTCATCCACTGCAGTGGTACCAGGGACCAGGATCCAAATCAGAGATCTCCAGTATCACCAAGAAGACCATTAGATTCAAAGATGGGATCCACTGTCCAAATTGGTACCTGTCACAAAAACCTTGCTAAAAGCAATGCAGTGGTGGAAGGAAGACTGCAATCTCACAGTGGGAATTCCCTTCCTTTAGTAATCCCTTACAGCTATAGTATACTCATAACAGATGCTTCCCTCCTAGGTTGGGGATGCCCACCTGGAGGTTTTCACTGTAAGTGGCACTTGGAGTACACATGAGACTCAGCAACACATGCATCTCCTGGAACTTAGGGCAGTGTATTCGGCAATGCAGGCTTTTTCCTCCCAGATCAGGGGTCCGTCTGTCCAGATCAGAACAGACAACACCACAGTAATGTATTATATAAACAAGCAGGGAGGAACAAGAATTTCAAAGCTGTGCACTGAAGCAATAAAGATCTGGACCCTAGCCTACTCCCTAGAAGTCTAGCTATCCACAGTACACCTACCAGGGAAGGACAATGTGCTGGTGGACTCCATGAGCAGGATTTGCCAGGGAACTCATGAATGAACCTGAATCCGCAGGTGCTATCATCAGTGTTCATATGGTGGGGTACACCAGAAATAGATATGTAGCTTCCTGGGAAAACAACCAGCTCCCACTATTCTTGTATACCCCAATCAGTGGTTTCAGTCCTGGAGGACGCTCTAGTCCTCAACTGGTCAGGTTAGTTCCTCTATTCCAACATTTACTGTGAGTGCTAATAAAACGGAGAAGGGAGTCAGCAACAATGATCCTCTTAGCTCCAGATTAGGCCAGACAGACCTGATATTTCATGCTCCTGTCCCTTTCCTACAGAATGCCAATCAAACTGCCCCTGAGATACAATCTGTTGCGACTGTCCCAGGGAAGGATAACATTTCCAAACTTGAGAACTCTGCATTTCAGAGCATGGTTCTTGAAGAGCTAGAGTTCTCTGGGCTAAATCTCTCTATGAAAGTAATGGAACTGTTCAAGATTTCTAGGAAACCCACAACAAGGAAAATGTTTGCTTCAAATGGAAAATATTTTCCTTGTGGTATTCTCCTAGATAGATCGACCCCCTCTGGGCAGGTTTGCCTACAGTCTTGGACTACCTAGTCCATCTCATCTTCAGCCTTTGGACTTAGGGTCATCAACCCAGAAGGTTCTTTTGGCAACAGTGCCAGCTTATTCATCAGCTGGCAAAGATAGGTCAGTGGCCTCACAACCTATTTTCAAAAGATTTTTCAAAAGCCTTACTCACCTTTACCCTCTAATATGGGAACATGGCCCTCTACAGAACTTGAATGTGTGCACTGCCAAGCGGATGGAGGCTCCTTCAAAGCCCATGGCCACTGCTGCACTGAAGTATGTCACTGGGAAAGCAGTTTTTCTTGTGGCAGTTACATCTGCCAGAAGAGTGAGTCAGCTACAAGCCCTCTACACAGATCCTAACTACATAATCTTCCATAGGGACAAGGTAGTCCAAAGGACAAACAAAAAGTTCCTACCCAAAATGGTGTCTGAATTCCATCTGAATCAATCAGTTGCCTTTCCAGTTTTCTTTATGGCAAAATCCAGCTCTGGTGAGCAAAAGCACCACAGTCTGGATGTGAAGAGGGCACTGAGCTTCTACTAGGATCACACAAAGGATGTCAGATCCACTAACACTCAATTATTTGTCACCTCTAGTGAAATGAGGAAAGGCAGGCCAGCATCCAAAAGATTCCCTGATGATGCTCTGAAGCGAAACCAGTAGGAGGTTGGTGGGTCTCACTGTGAGCTCTCATTTTGTGAGTCAATATTGTTTTATGGCTGTTTGTCATTAATAAATGATGTTTTAAACATGCGTAACAGCTTGTTTTAATTGCTTCTTTGAGCTTATTTGCCTTTTCTGCAGTGGGCGGTGCTAAAGTTTCTTGGTTGCTGCTTGCTCTTTCTTAGTAGCACACCCGGCTGTTTTGGGGCGGCTTTTTAGTATTCTTATCAGCATCCAAAAGAACCATTTCTCATTGGATAGTCTCCTTCATGCGGTTCTGTATGACAAAGCTGGTAAATTGCCAGGTAAAGGCCTCAGGGGACATTCTACAAGGAGCACCTCTGCCTCTGTGGTAGCATCAAGGGGTATTCTCCTGGAGGAAATCTGTAAAGCAGGTTTCTGGAAAACAATACACACTTTCACAAAGCACTGTTGTCTGGAATACAGTGTAGATGAGATGCAGCATTGGCACTGCTGTCTTGCAGAACCTTTTCCCTAAGCAGGTTCTGTACCCAGCCTCCCAAGGTACTGCTAAGGAGTCTGCTGTTAAGTGATGGTTTCCTAGGGTCTGAAGAAATAGAGGATAATGGATGGGCATCAGTTAATAACCATGTTGTTTCACTTCAAGAGGTTGCCAGGACAACATTGTAAACCTTGAGAGCAAAGCTAAAGAGGTTTATTGTTGTCATGGCAACCTCAAGAAGTGAATTCAGCAAGGTTATTCATTGATGCCCATTTATTAGCTTTTATGGTGTATGGGCACCAGTTTCAAGAAAAGAGTCCTTGCTTGTCAGTATTTTTATTTTATGCTGCTCTCCTTCAGTGTAGCGCTCCCCACTGTGGCCGTTTGTCAAAATGCGGAAGTCTGCAAGCTACGGGAGATGCACATGCACACATATGATGAGGTTGTTATATTGATGTGACATAGTCAAGAGGGGTTAACAACCTTTTGATGTTACAACAGTACCATAACAATGTTCTTAACTGTTTGATTTCAGGTAGCAATAGGGGTTCCCAATATATTATAAAAAAAAATACTAACTTTTTTTCTTCCTAAGGGATCCCTCACTATGCTTGACAAGCCATAATCCCCACCTCCCCTTCCAGAACCTGGTAAAATGTTCAAACAAGAATCATTTTATTTTTATTTGCTTGAGCATTACTTGTTACAGTGTCTTTAAAATTGTTGCTCACTGGTCTGGATTATCTTATTTTTCGTAAAAAAAATAAGCTTGCTCTGCCTTATTATTTTTTCAAATTTTTGGTAACATTTTAGTATTTGTGGTAGCCATATAGCTAGTTTTAGTGGTCACTACTGAACATGGGTTTAGAAATAAATCTGTTGTTAAAGTGCAGTGGTGAGAGTGACCATATAGCAGAGTTTGAATTTCATTCCAGATTCCATAATTTGCATATAATTCTTAAAGTTCCAGGGCTGCTCATTCCTAAGGAATGATTGCTGTTGTTAAGCATAGTGAGGGATCCCTTTGGAAGAAGCTACATTACTACGGTAATTATTTTCCTTATGAACATTACTTCCAATTTTAACACACTTTATTTTGTCTTAACTACCCAATTCAGCAATAAAAGCATGGAAGATTGCTGAATTGGGTTAGATAATGAAAAGTAAAGTATTGTTAAGGCTGGCAGTAACATTTGTGAATATAGGCCAATGTATTTACTGATTATTGTTGCATTTATGGTGTTTGTACAGTGCTTTGTACTCCTAGTTGGCTCCACCATACTGTATGTGTACTGTTTATCACAAAAGTGTTTTAAAGTAAAAATGGCATTGCCTCATTATTCTGTAAGGCAATCTGATATGAAACTTGTCGATGGCCTGTTTATCTGATCCTTTTGAATATTTCATGTAGAGGCACAGGGTACTTTTGACCATTAATCACCAAAATTGGCTGACTTCATGGATATCACAGTCTGTTAAAGGAGTAGCACTAGAACTCCGGTGTTTGAAATGAGAATGTGTCAGTGCTTGTATAATGCTTAGTCATCGTTACTGGAAGTCAAGCGATTGCTTTTGTTTCTCAAACATAGACAAGAACTAGAATGACAAGAATAACCATTCTGACTGTTATGCAATGCAAAATGAACTAATTTCACCTTTGGCTGTATACTGCAATGTCACATGTACTATAGAACATACTGTACCTTTTACTGCATGAATGCTATGGGACATAATTTTCCCATATTTATTTAATGGCGCTACCCAGTAACAGGCAGCCGATAGTTTATGAACACGATGTGGCTGCTTATCCACCTACATCAAAATATTTACATCGCCAAACAAAAACAATAAACATAATATAACAACTGCTTGAAATTTAAAACAACCATTGTGTTTATGTATCTAATTTATAAAATTCTTTGTGAACTACTAGACATGACACATTTTTTTTAAAGTAGAACCCTAGTTGCTCTCTTGAGAAAGAGACAAGCAATGGGGCCTAGGCAAGAATGACTGGAGTGCCTACGTGCCATCAATACTCCACACCCATTGTTCCCCCTGCACGGGATGCACCACAGGGGTGCGCAGGGCCTACGCACCCAGTGCCCTGGCCGCACAGACAGCAATGCACCGGGGGCAGGTGAAGGGCCATGCCGGGGCATGCCAGGTGTAGGAGGGCACCTGTTATGCCATGGGTGACCCTGACATAAGTACCCTACATGCCTGGTCCCATGATCACGGCTCACGTGCCCTGTGCAGGTAACCAACTGGGAAACCAACCCCCAACACACATGTGTCTGGGCCCTTGCCCATCTCAGCAGAAGGCAGAACACCCTGAATAGAGCACTGGCCCAGGGGGCTGTCACCCCCACACACAAACACACAGCAGAGCCCCAACCCTGGGACGGTACCTGGTGACAACCCCCCCAAAACACACTGTTGCACAATCCCGATGTTAGCATTGGACCCCCACACACACACACACACACATACACAGTGCACCAACAACAAACCAGTGTCCCTTTCTGTCTCTTCATTTTCTGTCTGTGACCCCTTGTGAGTGGTGCACTGTCAGTGGCATGGTGCCTCCTGGCCTCCCAATGCCCGATCACGGAACCCCCGCCCCATCACTGGTGTTCAGTGGCCCCACCTCTGCAGCACCGACACCACCACCCCACCCCCATACCCACCAGTTGGTGCCACTGCTCTGGACGTCCAGAGGCACTGCCCTGCACAAATCTCATAGGCTGCCGGCCATCCAAGTGATGCTGGGAGTGCACGGTTATATATAGAAAGTGTGCTCCCAGCATCACTCAGATGGTTGGCAGCTGTGGAGGTGTGAGGAGGGATGTGCCACTGGCCGTCCTCAGCTGCGGCACCGACAGCCAGATACAGGGGTCAGAGGATGATGTTGTCATTGCTGGGGGGGTGTCCTCTGTTCACCATTGAGCAAGAAGGGGTTCCAGGCTCAGTGTCTGGGGATGGGACAATGTCTTGGGGTCGGGTTAGAGTTGTTCAGTTGGGGGGGTTACCACATCCAGAACTGGGCACAGGGTACAGTAGTGATATGTGCATAGAGGTTGCCCTCCATATCATGCCATGCCCGGAGAGGTATTGTTCTACTTGGGGGTAATACTACATTGAGGATGGGCTACTGACGTCTGGCGGGGGGGCGGCACATGGGATGGGGCAGTGGTCATCCAGCTGGGGGGTCTGTCTGTGTGCTGGGTGGGTGCAGTGTGCCATGGGCTTGGCAAGGGGGCTGCACTGTTGGACTGGGACTGGCAGCATGGGTCCAGGTGCCTGCGGTTGATATTCATGCACCTGGACCCGTGCCTTACTGCCTAAGTGATCCACTATGGAATCCATGATGGGCATAGGATTGGATGCCCACCTGGGTCCGCAACTCTTACCCCAGCTGCCCTGTGGAGTCCTGCATGCCAGTGGGGTGGGGCTGTGGACAGGTGCCCAGCTGGTGCGGGCGGTAGTGCATACCACGCTCTCTGCGACTCTCCTGGGCCATGGAGCTCCACGGGTGGGATACACACATCCGGTGGGTAATTCCCACCCATTCGTGCATAGGGACCAATATTTCTAAGTCTTTGTATTTTTTTATGAACTGCAGGGGAGGGGGCAGAATTGCAAGACACTGGCATCTGCCAGAA
This sequence comes from Neoceratodus forsteri, assembly GCA_016271365.2. Lineage (NCBI taxonomy): Eukaryota > Metazoa > Chordata > Ceratodontiformes > Ceratodontidae > Neoceratodus > Neoceratodus forsteri. The sequence continues at coordinate 1,374,676,927 of CM057456.1, forward strand.
AGTTTACACTGAAGTCTAGAAATTTTTGAATGCTTTGGCCATGTCAAACTCAATGTTTAGACAACATTCTGTCTGGAATATTTTATTTTCATAAAAAAAAAAAAAAAAAAATGCCTTTACAATGCTCCTTTAAAAAGACAAATATCCTGTAAAAAAATACATATATAGCTTAAAAATGTGAACTACAGTGTTGTGACATCTCAATTTACAACTTTCACATTGCCAGAGTTTACATTGCAATTTTTGGTGTCATGAAATAAGATTTAAAAGGAGCTGTTAATTTTCTTGTTAGTTAGCAGCTCTCTTTAAATTTATAAAATGTCTTATGTAAACATTTTCTGTCTAAATAAATAATTTTTAAGCACAATAACTCCCTTGAGGGAGTTGAAAACACTCAGGTGCAGATGCTGCTTTGCAACCCACCTTAGACATGCAGTAAGAGCTTTTCTAGCCAGATATCTAATTCGGTATTCCCCAGCACTCCAGCAGAGCGAAAAGCAACCAAGCAGCAATTCTATCGAGTTGCACACCAGCCAGCTGTACTGGGTGCCACTGACTGCACCCATGTTGCCCTCTGTGCACACACAGGGGATGGGTGGAGGCCTACAGTAACAGAAAGGGTTTCAACACCATCAACTGCAGTGGTGTGCAATGTAAAAATGTGCATCATCATAGTACCCTGGAAATGCCCATGACACCTTCATGTGGCACACCTCCACCTTGTGCTAGAAATTCAAAGGTGGGAAACATACCCTGTAGGACCTCATTGGTGAGCATATGCCCTAGGCTCTACGACTGACCATAGCTGCCACTGATGACACTAACCAATGGATTCTTTCTACACAGGGAACAGTGCATACCTTCTGCTTCCTTGGCTGTTAACAATTGTTTTACACTATGCATCCACTATAGAGGAGAGGAATAATGTGCACCCATTGCAACCCACAATGTCATTGGGTACTGTATATCTTTGGCATGGACAAGATGAGGTTCAGATGCCTAGACTACTCTGGTGGTGCCTTACAATACAGTCTGCATAAGGCCTGTGTCATAGTACTTGTCTGTTATATACTGCTGTACACAACATGGCAGTGAACCATGGAGTATGCCTGCAGGTCCCAGATGGCAACATTGCAGCAGATGTGGAGGCAGCAGACCAGGAGCAGTTCAATAGGCATCACCCTAGGATGATCAGGAGGTCCAGAAAGTACTGGAATGGGATGATTACAGCGCAATTTGGACCCAGATGGTGAGCACAGAGCACACAGGAGATAGTACTGGTTTAACAAAATGCATTCAGTAAAGTGCAATTGGTTACAGATCTGTACAAAAACAATATAAGAAGGTGGAACAATACAGGGTAGGGCACAGTAAAATCAGCCATCCTGGTGGGGGTGGGGCAGAAGAAGTGAGGAAACAAAAATACAAGCCATCTTGTGGGAGAGGCTGAAGAAGTGGGGAAACAAAAATACAAGTCATTCTGGTGGGAAAGACAGGAGGAGTAGGGGGAAAAAACAATGGCACTGCACATACACATGCACCCCATGCCCCCACCACATATTTGAGGCAGGCATGTGCAATGGGGTCCTGGTGGGTTGCATGGGGGACATAGTCTGCAATACATGGGTTTGGAGTGAGGAAGGAGTGAGTCTGCCATGCCCCCAGCCATGTCCCTATGGTGAAATGGCCATGGTGAGGAGCAGGCCACAGGGGACAATGGCAGTCACCCTCCATGGGTCAGGGTGCAGGAGGTGGCATATAATAGACAAACTGCCTGGGGGTGTCCACAGTGACATGTCACTCACCTCCTGTGCATGGACAACACCCTTTCCAGCCTCCGCACTCCCAATGGCATGGCAGCAGCCTCCATGGGAGTAGCCAGCCCACCAAAGCCTACTGCTGTGGTCCATTCTAGTCTCCTAATGTCTGCTGCCATGGACTGCTCCAGGTGCCCAAAAGTTACATGATACTCTTCAGATCTCTCTTCCTGGACCTAAAGCATGCCCCTCAGGCATCCCACTTCAGAGTGAAGACCCTCCTGGGCCCCCACTTCAGCCTGCAGCAGCTGTCCATTGGTGGCCACCCTTTATCATCATGGACTGCCTTGTGGAACAGTATTGGTCTGCACCCTGGGCCAGTGTGGTGGCTTGCTTGGCACTGCAGTGGTGGCTGTACCTATGGGTGTGGCCAGGACAGCACAGTGGTGGCTGTGCCTGTGTGGACGGGCCAGGGCAGCACAGTGGTTGTTGAGCATCAGGGATGGGGCTGGGGCAGCACAGCAGTGGCTGTACCTCCGGGGTGGGGGCTGGGGCAGCACAGTTGTGGCTGTGCCTCTGGTGTGAGGGCTGGGGTAGGACAGCAGTGGCTGTGCCTGTGGGGGTGCAGCTGGGGTAGCAAGGCAGTGGCTTTGCATGCAAGATTGGGCTGGGGCAGCACAGCAGTGGCTGTGCCTGTGGGGGTGGGGCTGGGGCAGCAAGGCAGTGGCTGTACCTACTGGGGATTGGCTGCAGTGTCACAATACCTGACGGGCCTGCAGAGGCAGGTAAGGCTAGAAGCAGCGTAGAGAAGTTGGCCTGTGGCGAGCCACTGCTGCTAGCCAGTCATCAGAGGAGTCCAAATCATTGGAAACCCCCCTGCCCCCAGAACCCAAACTTTGCATAATCATCATCATATTCAGTATCCTACTGCAGCAGTGCTGAAGCAGCTCTTGCTCCTCACATTGCAGTGTGCACCGCCACCATGTGATGTGAGTGTCCAGCAATGTCCTGGCAGACAGTGTCCTCCACATTGGACAGAGACCGGGGTGTTGAAACAGATGGACATTAATGTAGAAGGCCAATGCATGCCAGCATACAGGCCAAGTGTAATGTTGCTATCCATACACGTCACCCATGGATTGCAGTGCTCATATGCTCCCAATGCTGGACACATCACACACATACCAGTCATTACCAGTGATCACATAGCAGACACTGCCTATATGGCACCAAAAGGGATTGACCCATAGCTGTCAAGTCCACCAGGATACCTGGATATCACCAGGCAGGAACCCTCTTTTTGTAATCCATCCACCCAGTGCACCATAATAGCCAGTGCATGTATCATTGAGAGCCCACATATGTGGAGAGCTCTGGGCCTTGCAGGGACATGCAGGATTCAAGACTAGGGCTACTGCAGAGAGTGTTGGTGGAACTCCAGTTCATGCAGTACATGTTGTGCCCTCACTCAGTGATGGCACACTTGTGCCTGTATCAGCATGCCTTTTCAGCCCACCTGTGCTAGTCCAAGCATGCAACACATGAACTACTGGCATGTGCTCCTCCCCTGCAGATGTAGAGCACATCAAGGTACAAGGACAACTGCAGTCACTCACATGGCAGTCATGGTACAACCTGGTTCTTATAGCCCTTGCTTGGGACCGCTGTCACAATCACAGAAGGCACAATGGTCTACATTAGTTATTCCACCACAGTAAATGTCTGCAGTGCATGGGTTGCCACCAGTGGCCCTCATGTCTGCCAGCACCTTCATGAACAGCTCTTTTGTGTGGGTGTAGAGGCCATTCACCCTCTTCCTATATTCCCGCTCCATCCAACTGCTGCAACCCCCATCATTTATGACATCAGTCATGTCCTGCCATCCCTGATATATTTCAGCCTGTGTGTCCCAGTGGTAGCCCAAAAGGTCTTCTTGTCAATGTAGGCCTGGGCCAGTGTCAGTACCACCTCTTCTCTGAACCTGTGTCTTCAGATCCTGTCCTCATCAGCTTTTGTACCTGTTGGTGAGTGAAGGACAGTCAGCCAAAAGCAATATGTGCGTGTGTGTGTGTGTGTGTATACATGCACACACACACACACACACACACACACACACACACACACACACACACACACACACACACACACACACAGCAGAAAAATGATCCCATGTACAGGGGTATGCAAATGATTGGGCTTAACAAAGACATGGTTGAAGCTGAATATTCCGGACACCATATGTGCAATAAATTCTATAAACTTCTCCGTAGGGATCACTACTCCTCCACTGGGGGGAGGGATCGCCCTATACACCAAGGATCACTTAGCGATAACAGGAGGCCCTTCATGCAGTTCTGACTCTTGGTAACACCAAAAAAATCAATCTGATATGTGTCTACAACCCACCCAAAAGTGGCATCACTGGCTTGACTAAACTTATGGATCACCTGGTATCACATGAGGTAAAAGGAGAACCCCTCCTCATGGGAGATTTCAACCTGGACTGGACTGGGTAATACTCAGGATTGTATGATGCTGTGCTCAGCAAGTTGCACCTGGCTCAGCTAATAAAATGTCCAACGAGGCCATTGCAACAGGGAGGCCACAACTACCTCCTGGGCTGGATTGCCACAAACAGAGCAGACCATATTCAAGGCTCGGGCACTCTACCCGATGCTAATAGTGGCTATACCCCAGTTTATTGCATATGGAGGGCACACATCCCAAAGCCTCCCCCCAAAGAAATACTTTCGGGACTTTTCCAAAATTAATGCCTGTAAGCTACATGTGGATCTCCACCACACTGACTGGTCCCCAATTTACCAGGTGGATGATGTCAACATTGCTCTATCCTACCTCGTAACCACCCTACAGGAATCTCAAAATAAGCACCTTCCCATGAAAAGAAGGAGGGTCTGAGATACAGCAACAAGGTGGGTGAATAGTGAGATCCTGACCAGCATGAGTAGCAGGGACAAGACCTGGTTTGCTGCAAAGAAAAGCGGCTGTCAACTGACTGGGATGAATATCGTAGGAAGAGGAACACATGCTAGAGAGAAATTCTGGCAGCAAAAAGGGCTTACTCTTTTAAGCTACTACAGAAATTGGCCAACGATGCATGTGGTTTCTGGAACCATATTAAGACTTTCTTGGGACAAGGTGGATGCCTGACGATCACCGATATGACTGTTAATGGTGCCAACTGCAATAACACCTATGCCATTCCGAACACCCTAAACATCCCCTTCTCTGACCTCTGGGACTATGAGAGGCTGACCAGTCAAGCCTCTGTCTCTCCAACTGTGTCCCCAGCCCAGGCCTCCACTTCACTTAGTTTTAAGCAGGTCACCATGCTTGAGGTTCTGAGACTTTTGAGAAAACTACAGTACCTGAACATGGATCAGCAGGATCAGATGGCCTGCTACCAAGATTCCTTAAACTAGTGTCCCCTGTTATAATGGCACCAGTTGCCAGGATCTACAACCTTTCCATCAGTATGTGGGAAGTACCATCTCTCTGGAAGATAGCACGAGTTGTCCCCATCCATAAGAAAGGGGACACAATAGACATGAACAACTATCACCCAAATCCAATATTATCAGCACTAAACAAAATTCTTGAAAAACTAGTAGCCGACCAGGTCACGGACTACATGCAACAAAACAACCTTCTCACTCCTGCCCAACATGGCTTCAGGAAGGGGCACAGTACAGCCACGGTGCTTATCAAACTCACTAATGACATCAAGTTATTGCTGAATAAAGGGCTATACACTGGAGTGATTTTTGTGGATCTAACTAAAGTGTTCGATCTGGTGAATCATATGTTGCTACTAGATACGCTGGCCACACTTGGATTCTCCCAAGGCTCCTCAACATGGTTCAGCAGTTACCTATCTGGGTGGACACAATTTGTTCAGATTGACAATTGCAAATCTGATTTCTCTCCTACCAGCTTTGGTGTACCACAAGGCTCAATTCTCAGACCACTACTTTTCTCACTGTTTGGGAATAGGCTGCTTCAAATGTCAAGCACTACCTCTACCATCTTATACGTGTATGATATGGTGTTATACACCAGCGCCAAGAACATCACCTTCATTAATACCACACTTGAGTCACACTTTGCCTGTCTACGTGAGTGTCTAGTTCAAAACAAACTTCTTCTGAATACCAAAAACATGGTGGCAATGCTGTTTGGATCAGCACTAAGGGTCAAAGCTAGCTCTGCAACACTGACCATACATGGCTCGGCTGGCTCGCTCCTGGATTTGAAGGACTCTTTCAGATACCTGAGTATATCCCCTCGACCCTTTGTTGAATTTCAGCCTCCATATCACTAACACTTGTAAGGCAATCACTATCGAGATGGGGCTGGCCTAGAAAGTCAGAGCATTCTTAAACTCTAAAGCAAAATTAGCGATCATGCAGGGGGTACTGCGATCCAGCCTGACTTATGGAATCACTTCCTATAAAGACACAAACAAGGGACTATTGCAGAAGTGGGACAATGTTATGGCTCAGTAGCACAGAGGGCTGAGGCACTGGTTCCTTACCTCATGCTATGCCAGCGACCCAGGTTCAGGAATGATCTCGGGTCACCGGGGTGTCGGCTGGGGGGGGGGAGGGTTGGAGTGTGATTGAGCCATGGCTCTCCCATCCAAGGGGTGGATACCCACCTGTCCATAGTTCTGCTCCCACCGGGTGGAGGTCCGGTGGGTGCATAGGCAGTATGGGCAGTGACAAAAGTCAGGGCAAAGGTGGAAGGGGCCACTGGATGCTGGAGTGTGCGTGCGTCTCCACTCTTGCACATGCATGTGTATGCCGTTGCCTCGGGAGGGTAGGGAGAAAAATGACAAATACAAATACAACAAAAAAAAAAAAGGGAGACAATTATTGATGTATACCGTATACAGCAGCACCCCTCATTTAGCTCCCCACCAGTTACCTGCACATTGGCTGGGGACCACACATTAATTAAGCCAATTTTAGACTGAAGCAAATTACAAAAGTAAGCCATTTGAGGTGGATACAGTTTAGAGCAGAGACCCATCTGATGTGTGGTCTATCTCAACGTTGGTAGCTGGGTGACTTCACAGCAGGGCACTGAGGTGAATACCAAGAGAGCCCCACTCCTTTTGAAATCAAAATAGTAAGTTGCCAATCCAGTCTGAAAAAATATGTTCATCGTAACATTTACCCTTGGGGGGAGAGTCAGGGTGTGCTCTGACTTGTTTTTGTTGATGTATGCCATACACAGTAGCACTCCTCATTTAGAATCCCATTTATAGTTTGTGAATGAGCAAGGGTGAGCAGTTAATATTGGCTAAACTTTGTAAACGGAGAAGTATGGTTTCTCATTTAGCTAGCTCCCCATCAGTTACCCGCACACTGACTGGGGACGACACCTTAATTAAGCCCGTTTTAGGCTGATGCACCCTATAAAGGTAAGCTATTTGAGGCAGATGCAGTTTAGAGTATGGATCCAGCTGATGGGTGGTCTATCTCAACGTTGGTAGCTGGGTGACTTCACAGCAGGGCCCTGAGGTGAATACCAAGAGACACCCACTACTTTTGAAATCAAAATAGTAAGTTGCCAATCCAGGTTGAAAACATGTGTTTATTGTTACATTTACCCTTGGTGGGGGCAGGGTGTGCTCTGACTTGTTGTTTTTGTGGCCTATCACCCTCCATGTATGGATGGTCACACACACACCATGATTGCTTAGCGCTGCACATGTGGGCGGTGCACCATGTAAGTGCATAGGCTGCTGTGTCCCTGTGCAGGGTCTGTGCCTGTGCAGCATTTGGCAACCATGTGCCTCTGTTACAGTACACAGCTGCTGGTGCCTGCAATTGTATTCACCCTTTACATTGACATGCTGTCCACTGCTTGTTATTGTTCAGATGTCTCCTTTGTTCCCCTCCACAGACAACAGTACCCAGGTAGGGGCAGATAGAGCAGGGCAGGCCTGTCAAGGGCAGTAGGGTGGCCAGCCAGGAGAAGGGGAGGCTAGGCCAGATCACAGATGGTGACAGTCTAAGGGGGAGGGGTGAGCATTCCTTGCACTTACTGATATGTAAGTACCCTGCTTTGTGTAGTTCACAGTCTGCATTGCACACCTTTTCTGTGCCGGATGTTGGTGCTTTTGTCTGGGGTGGAGGGGGGGGGATGTCCATGTCTGTGGCTCAGCAGGTTGCAACTATGCCTCTCAGGCCAGCACCTCAGGAGTTGTGGGATCTAGCCAGCCCCACTCCAGCCTCTTGGTGTCCTATTCCACTGCTGCCACTGTGGTGCAGCATGGGGGGAGGGTGCTCCAAACCTGGGGTGTCATCTGTTGATTGGGACATTATGACAGTGTCCCATCTGCTCTGTGTGTACTGCACCATGGCATGCATCACACTTTACTGTGGCCAGTCCCCTGTGTCCTGGTCTTGGTATAGCAGGACAGTAACACTACTACTACTAGGGGCGTCTTGAAATGTTTGTACCAAGTAGTTGTTGATTACACTTGTTTTCCACATATAATATTGTGAGGACTGCACTCCATGTATCATAATCAACTGAATGGCATTGGTCACATTAAAATAACTAGAGACCTGTGCAAATCGCAAATGTGAAATAGCACAAAATAACACAAAATGTGGTAGATAAAATGAAATAAAATGAAATCAACAAAATGTAAAAACTTCACAAAAACCTGCCATTTTTCCACTGAGTGTGCAGTAAACACATTGTTAGCGCCTAATCACTGATTCTCAGTTTCAGCTGACACCTTTCTGCCTGTTCCTGACCCCACGGCACCTCGCTGAACTTCAATTGTATATATTAAATCAATTAAAGCTTACACTTTGCAGTGATCTGCCCATTTCAATCTGCACTTTTAAACATCTGTGTTTATATGCAACCACAATTAAATCTCAGTAGAACAATGACAGCAAACAATTGTTTCCTTCCCCCTTCCGGCTCCAGCTCCTGCTCCTGATATGTAAGATTAATGTCCAACTGCTCTCATTCCCTTTCCCAACCCTCATACCAGTCTTCCTCATTTATCTAGCATCCATGTTCCCTTTCACTTGTTCAGCTCCCTGTACCCATCTCCTTGAGGTTTTTTGTGGTAGAACTGAATGAAGAGCTTTAGTTTCTGTTCCCAGCTCACCATACCCTGTACCCATCTCCAGAGAGCAGCACAGGACTAACTGGAGGCTCAGAGATCTTTGAAAATTTCAGTGATCCGCCAGTTTGTTAAGCAATATACCATGAAAAGGTGTTGGTGATACTAGGATTTACCCACGCCTGGTGTGTTGTTTGGTCACGAGGTGCAGCCGAGTGGCCAAAAACACACCAGGCATGGGTAAATCCTGGCATCACCAACACCCTTGAGTGGCATATTGCCATTATACAATGTCTCCATTTTTTTTATAAGAATAAATAATAAATAAAATAGTTGTGGCTTATTCTGATTTATTTTTATTGCATTTTTTTAGTTCACTTGAAAAAATAGTCCCAGCTTGGTAAGGCTGCTGGTATGGCTGAAGTGTCGGTGTGTATGTATAGAATACAGTCCCACATATATATTAGCAAGTCTTTTTGTGTGTTAAAGAGATAATGTCTGAGAGTTACCGGCTGTTAATTTTATATTTTCTTAGAGAGACAGAGTGTGTGTCACTATGTGTGGTGCGAGGGGTAAGCGGGAGATGGCCAAACTGTGCTTCTGGGTATGACTTTTAATTTACGCTTTATGGTAGTGCCGCCGAAAGAATTTCCTGTATGCATTTTTTTCCCTATTTAGTATGCCTTTTTTTTTTATTATTATAACTGATGGTGAAGAGCTAATGTGGCAACTATGAAGATACAGTGGGGAGAGAGTGGAGACATAAAGTAAGCGGGAGCAGATAATAGAGAGGCAGAGCGAGCGGAGAGACAAGAAGCAAGAGTGGGCAAGTGAAACAGCGTGAGAAGTGAGGAAAATCGTGTGTGAAAGTATTTCTTTCTTTGTACACAGCACTAGGTAGTTTGGTAGTCTAGTGTTTAGTGGGGATTGGAGAAGTGTTTATTTAATGGAAGCTGCAAGTGACTTCAGGGACTGGTGGTATTGAAGGATTGTGTGACTGTGTAGGAGTGAGGTGTGTAGACTGAAGAGGTTTCCGATTTGTGGAGGACTTGGAGTGATTCTAATGCAGGTTGCAGATGGGGCTGGATGGCAGCTGGCACCTCTTCCTGTGGGGTGATTTTAGCTTTTACAACAGGAGAGGAGTGCCAGGTAGCCAATGAGATTACAGGATTTGTGCTTGGTTTTAATGCCCATTGTATAATTTTAATTAATTAATGTGAGTAAATGAGTTCAGCTGGCAGCTATTTATGCTTACTCATTAAAAAGGCTTGACTCTAACCAAATGCAACACAATGGCAACACCATGGCACCACAATGGTGACACAGTGGTGAGCTACAAAATGTGCAGTGGTACTACCCAGTGGTACTGTGGTGCAGTGGTAGGGCAGTAGTACAATGGTATCACAATGGAATTGAAACAAACCACTGTGATACTATGAAACCTTAATGGTAGTACAGTGGTAATCACGGTGATGTTGCAGTGGCAAACGAATGGTATTACAGTGGTATTCTGAATAACTTTCTGTAAGGTGAGGTTTGTGTAAGGGTCACCACATATGTCTGTGTTCCAGGTAGCATTTGTGCTGTGGTGTACTGCTGTGTTACCTTGTAGGAAACTTGTGGGAAACATGCTGAAACCACACATTAGTATTGCAAAAAAATGCAAGGAATTTGAGGCTGAGGGGACGTTACTGGTTATTAAAATATATGACATTGTGGGTTTTTCATTGTTTTCTCACTAAAATATAATAAAAAAGAAATAACAAGAAATAACATTGACAAAAAATAACAAGAAATAACAAGAAATGTATGAAAAATAATACAAAATTTGAAGAAAAATAACAAGAAATTCACGTCTCTCTCTAAAAATAACCTTCACCTTGATCTAATTTTTGCCTCTTCTACCTCTTACTGACTGAAGCCACGCTTTGTTCTGGAAACTCCCATGGCATGAGAACAAGCCACTTTGTTTGTTCTAGTAACACTACTACCCACTGCCTCGTCTGCTACACCTGTCATGGGTTGACATCTGTATCCTCCTGTGCAGGTCATGGCTGATAATATGCATGAGTGTGTAGTCACCCCATTCCAAGGTGGCAGCATAGGCATGCCTACATATAATTATGGTGTACTATCCCGGCTGTGTACATGGCCTGGAAACCTCCACAAAGGAGACCCACAGGAGGGTGGCATGGGACCCCACAGGGGAAGGAAATAACTTCTGGTAGGGAACTCAATCGTAAGGGGATAGAACTGGGGGAGGGAGGGGAGAGGGAGGTAAGGTGCCTGCCCGATGCCATGGCTTGGGAGGACAGGGAGCAAATCCTCAGGATTGCAGGAACAGCTGCATGGGAGAGGGAGCTGGATGTCATTGTCCACCTAGAGAGAAATGACCTGGCTAGGAATGGGATCAGAGCACTACAAGAGGAGTTTGTGGAGTTGGAGAGGGGTCTTAGACAAGTAGCATGTATGGTAACCTTCTCGGAGGTGCTGCCTGTCTATGGCATGGGTGAGGCTAGGGTACTCTGCACCATGGGATTCAATTAATGGTTGAAAAACTGTTGAGGAGCTAAGTGTTTTGGCTTCACTGGGGACTAAGGGTCCACCTGGAAGGATACAGGCCTATACTGGCACAATGGTCTGCATCTGTCTGGTAGGGGAACCACGATCCTTGGTGATAGGTTAAAATGCTTAATTGGCAAGCATTTAAACTAGCTGGGGGGGTACTGAAAAGGAGCAGGGAAATCACAGCCTCCCCCCACAAAACAGGGTAGTTAGCAAGGTAATCACCAAGGTAGAAAAGTCAATGGGGAGCAGTACAAGGGTAAAAGGGAAAAAAGGCAAAGACAGTAAGGACAGGGATGGGGCTAAAAAGGGTAAGACCATTAAAAAATGGAGGGTGATGAGTACCAGTGCCCATAGTCTGGGTGACAAGCTTCCTGAACTAGCGGCTATGATGGATGAGGGTCACTTGGATATCATGGCAGTAACAGAAACATGGTAGACAGAGAACCATGACTGGGATGTCAACATACCAGGGTACACAATCTACAGGAAGGACAGGGTGGGTAAAAAAGGAGGAGTAGCTCTGTACATAAGGGAAGTGATCAAAGCAATGAAAATAAAGGGTAAACTGGGAGGAGAGGAGGCTCTGTGGGTGACCCTGGAGACAGGAATGGCACCACAATCCGCACAGGGGGAGTATACAGATCCCCATCTCAGGGGGAGGCAATGGGCAAGAAAATGACAGAAGGCAGCCTTAGAATGGCAGAAAAAGAGGAGATATTGTTGATGGGGACCTGAATATGTCAGATGTTAACTGGAGCACCTTTGTTGCAGCCACATTCAAGAGCAAGGTTATTCTTGATGCCCTACAGGGGACATACCTCCAACAGCTAGAGTTGGAACCCACTCAGGAGGGAGCAATCTTAGACCTGGTACTCTCAAACGGTGATGGAGAGAGGATCTCGGATTTAGAAGTGGGTAGCCATCTGGGGACATGCAATCATCAAACAGTGTGGTTCATGATAAACACAGCTGTAGAGTCAAGCTATACAAAAGCAAGGGTATTGGACTTCAGGAGGGCTGACTTTGGAAAAATGGGAGACTGCCTCAGAAAAGCACTAGCAAACAAACAAGATTGGGTGGAGGAACAATGGGGAAAAATCAAAACAGCCATCACAGAGGCAACAAGCCTTTGTGTGAAGCAAATCAACAAAACAAAGCAAAGGAAAAATGCACCATGGTTCTCAAGAGAGGTGGCAGGGAAAGTTAGAGAGTCAAAGATAGCGTCCATGAAGTATAAGGAGATACAGAAGGAGCAGGACAGAGAATTATACCAGTTAAAGCAGAAGAAAGTGGGGAAGGCAGTCAGAACAGCAAAGGTTCAGACTGAGGAAAAGATAGGCAACTTAGTTAAGAAGGGGGATAAAACCGTTTATAGGTACAGTATATTAGGGAGCGAAGAAAAATCAAGGGATGGATAGTGAGGCTTAATATAAAGAGGGGGATGGGCAGAGGGTAACTGAAAAAGCAGGGATACTGAACATTAAAACAGAAACATAGAAGCTGATGGCAGAAAAGGACCGCAAGGCCCATCCAGTCTGCCCATTTCTTTTTCTACCTTATAAATGTGTCATTGGCCTTTGCTCTGACAACGTCCTATCTATTCATATTCATCTGTATTGCTCCCTTATGCCTATCCCATGCCTGTTTGAAGCCCTGCACTGTATTCATACCCACCACTTCCTGAAGTAGGCTGTTCCATGCATTCATCACCCTTTCTGTGAAAAAGAACTTCCTCACATTACCCCTTAATCGGCCTCCCTCTAATCTCATGTTGTGTCCTCTTGTCCTGCTGTTTTTCTTATATTGAAACACGTTAGACTCTTTCACCTTGTTAATGCCTTTAAGGTGTTTGAATGTTTCGATCATATCACCTCTCTCCCTCCTTTGCTCTAGGATATACGTATTGAGCTCCGTTAATCTGTCCTCAAATGTTTTCTGATGCAGTCCCTGAGACATTTCGGTTGCCCTTCTCTGGACTGCTTCAGTTTGGTTAATGTCCTTGTGAAGGTGTAGCCTCCAGTACTGCATGCAGTACTCCAGATGGGGCCTAACCAGTATCTTGTAAAGAGGGATTATTACCTCCCTCTTCCAACTTGTGATACCCCTACTGATGCACCCTAACATCCCCCTAGCCTTACTTACTGCTTTAGTGGTTTGCTTTGAATGTATACTTCTGTTCGGTATTCACAAAAGAAGAGGAAGGGGCAGTACCTAAATCAAACAATAGAACAACTCTGGATAGGGGGGTCGATACCAGTCCATTCACAGAAGAAAGGGTCCCGAAAGAACTAAAACTGAAGAAGGACAAAGCAATGAGGCCTTACTGGATTCACCCTAGAATTCTAAAAGAACTAAGGGCAGAACTAGTGACACCACTGACTACCCTTTTTAACAACTCAAGGGAGGATGGTGTGGTACCTGAGGACTGGAGGAGGTTGGATGTGATTCCTCTTCACAAAAGTCAGAGCAAGACAGAGGCTGGAAACTACAGACCTGTTAGTTTGACCTCAGTGATAGGGAAAATGATGGAAACACTTCTGAAGGAAAGAATTGTTGAGTACCTTGAGGCCAGTAGGCACAGGACACAAGGCAGCATGGATTCACAGTGGGAAGGTCATGTCAGACTAATCTAATCAATTATTTTGACTGGGTGACCAAAGTAGTAGACCAGGGAGGGGCTGTGGAAATGGCCTACCTAGACTTTAACAAGGCATTTGACACAGTCCCACACAAAAGACTAATAAGCAAGTCAGCCAGCCTGGGAGTGGGTCCCAGGGTTGTAGCCTGGGTAAAACACTGGCTGGAAAAGAGGACACAGAGGGTAATAGTAAACGGAGTCCACTCCAAAGAAAGAGGGGTTACTAGCAGGGTACTGCAGGTTTCAGTACAGGGACCGGTCCTCTTTAATGTCTTTATTGGAGACATTGCAGAGGGACTGGATGGGGAAGTATGCCTGTTTGCAGATGATGCAAAGATCTGCAACAGGGTTGATACACGGGGGGGGGGGGAAGATGAGAAGGGACTTGGCAAGGTTGGAGGAATGGTCAAAAGTATGGCAGCTTAGATTCAATACAAAGAAGTGCAAAGTAATGCACCTGGGAAACAAAAACTGAGGGGAAGAGTACACAAAGTGGAGGGAGGTACTAACAGCGAAAATGGAATGGGACCTGGGAGCAGTCATATCAGATGACCTGAAGGTAGGTAAACAATGTGAGAAGGCAGTAAGGAAGGCTGAAGGGATACTGGGATGCACAGGGAGAGGCATCACTAGTAGAAAAGAGGAAGTTGTTATCCCTCTGTACAGACAGTTGGTGAGACCCCATCTGGAATACTGCATGCAGTTCTGGAGTTCCAATCTCTGCAGGGACATAGACAGGATGGAGGTAGTCCAGAGTAGGACAATTGAAATGGTACATGGTCTGCACCATAAGTCATGCAAGGAGAGACTAAAGGAAAGTAATATGTATACCCTCGAGGAAAGGAGGGAGAGGGGGGACATGATAGAAACATTTAAGTACCTCAAGGAAATCAACAAAGTCCAAAAGTTTCAAAAAAAGAGATGTGTAAGAACAAGGGGCACAATTTGAAGATAGAGGGGGAACAGCTAATGGGCAACGTAAGCAAGCATTTTTTCACGGAGAGGGTGGTGGATGCATGGAACAGTTTCCTGAAGAGGTTGTGCGGTCAAAAACAGTGGGAAAATTCAAGAATGCATGGGACAGACATAAAGCAATTATGGGGGGGGGGGTAGGAGGAAGTAGGTTGCTGGTTAACTAGGATCTGTAGCTTATCCAGTAGGTAGGGAAATGAGCTGACTGTGTGGGTCAGGCGGGCCTTATCTGTCATCAAAGTCTATGCTTCTGTGTTTCTATGTAACATGCTACATGCCTCACGGGCCTAAGGCAACCTCCCAATTATTTACCTCTCTACTATTGCTTGTATTTCTACTGGCTCTATATTGATTTATTGCTGTTGTACTGGTGTTATGTGAGGCATGATGGTCCCCCATGGAAGGGTGCGATATACTTGACCACACGACTACTGCTACTGCTACTGCTACTGCTGCTACTACTACCATAGAGTTCCATACTGGAACTGGATGACTGCTGGTTTGTCATGTCACATAGTCTGGCTGAGTATGCATACCCATTTGGTGGAGGTATTCACTGGCCACTGTGGTTCCAGTACACCCCTGTAGCATGTGTGGCATACAGCATAGATGGGCAGTCCCAGGCAACCTGCCTTCTTCATTGCTGTCTATAGTGGCACACCATTTCATCTTGCACCCATGAAGTGATCACTGCAGTACGGTGTGTCTGGCACATGCACGGGTTGATTGCAATGTCCTCAATAACTGGCCACACTGCTGCATGCATGTGTTCTCCAACCTGCTACACCTGGTGTTGCATATCACTGTATGGCGTTTCTACAGTGACAACTTTACAGTGATGTCGTTGATGCCAACAACATTGACACATTGTTGTAAAGTCTGCTCAGGACCCCGGCACTCTTTCCTGAGGAAATGCACCTCCTCCCTGAGTCATCTCCGACTTGGAGTTGATTGTATTAAGTTAGGGGTCCACCTTTGCCTTCCATGACACAATGCCATCCACAATTGTGGTCATCATAGTGGTGTCAGGGAAATGTCATGTTGACATGAAATTGTTGATGCGGCATTGTGGATCCACATCACCGCTGTTGTACATGCATCCTATGTGGGCCTGTGTACTCACTCTGACACCTGGGCCCTGCTGCTGTCAGATACCTGTCCCTGATGTTCTGCTCTATACTCTGTTGCTGCTGTGTAGGGTACATGCTGTGGTCAGATGTGCTGCTGTTTCTCATTGGTGCACTTTCCATGTGCAGCTGTGCTGTGTGCGTACCAGTGGTGTGAGCCTGTACCCTGCCCCTGCTGCAGGCCAATCATGGCTTCTACTAGTCTGGTATCCTATACATGCACACATGTGTAATCCAGTGTGCTGAATACCTGGTCTATAGAGTGCTGGGTGTGTGCCCGTTACTCATGGTTACTTGGGCTGGAACACTGCCTCTTGCACTCTGCTGTTGTGCTGCTGTGGCTTTTGCAGAGTATTCACATCTGGCCTGTCTGCCAGTATTCAGTGTCTCTTGCATGGCTAAATCCAGCTCAGTTGTAACCAGGCCCACTCTGTCCTGTTGTAGTTTCCCACAATTTAGGTATGCACTGCTGTCTGTTATGCTTCACACATGCTATCATAGCTGCATGAATCTATCCATCTGTATGTGACATGTTCCCGATGTGTAGTCTAGTGGTACATCTGTTATACACAGTATGCTGCTCCTTTTACCCTTGTCCTGTTGGCTGTGCTTGTTGAGTTGTGTGTCCTTCCTTCTAATGGTTTCTGGAGTGCAATAGTTGAGTGGTGTTGGTCTGGAGGTGAAGGGCAGGGACAACCACCTGAGGTGCCAGATCCATCTCCTGTGGGCAGTGCACCATCACGTGGTGGCTGTAGAGGGGGCTGTGCAGGAGGCACCAGTGAGTGCTGGAGTGGAGGGAAAGCATTAACAACCACCTGCCAGTTAGAGAGGGCCACCTTGAACTTTGCATGGTCAGGTGACTCTTCATGGACATTTGATGGTCTGGTAGCCTTTTAGTTTTTATTTTTTCCTTTCTGTTTGTGTGGGTACATTTTATATTTTATTTGGGTGTGTTCTTTCTCTTTTTGTTTGGCTGGGTGCCTTTTCTTTTTTGGGGATGTGGGTTCTTTTTTTTTTTGGTGTAGTCTACAGGTGAATAAATTTAATTTTTTAATAATTTTACTGCTGTGTTGTCTGTCTTTCTTTACTGACCATCTCTGTACCTCCTGTGCTGTCCTCTGTGCTGCTTGCTCAGTGCCTGCGGTCAGCGCTGTACTATAGTGAGCACTGCCTGCTCATTACTATATTCAGCGCTACTAGTGCTGCACTAGTGCTAAGTACAGTGCTGTGACTATGCCCTGCATAGTTGACCAATTTTCAGTTGTGTTAGCACAGGTGCTGTGCCTGGCATTCGGTCTTAATACCTCAGTGTCCCTCTCCCTGCACTATCACTGGTGCAACACTGGCCCAACACAATGCAATCTTGGTCAGCTGAATATGTGGGCCAAAGTATTGTATTTGTCCCAGTTTTACATTTCATATTGCCATGGGTAGTGACCCAGTAATAGGTTTCTGAAACAATAAACAATAATTGTGTCATTGTTTATGTGCTGCTCATTATAGTTTTGTATAATGTGTTACGCTCCAGTAGCATTACTTGATATTGTATAGAATTGCAGTCAGTTTGATTCGACAATAACAGTAGTATGCTAATTTTGAACTTCAAAAACTTGCCTTTTAGGTACAGACCATACCAGTTTTAAAGAACAGTTTCATTTATAGCTGGTAATTTTAGTAGTAGTCAGCATATAGAAGATTGTGTATGGTCCTTCCTTCACAACAAGTCTGTGTCTGAATAAAGAGGTTTCTGAATAAAGAGGTTGCAATGGCAACCTTGAGATGCAGGTGCAGCCTTGTTTGTGTATGGAGGACCATACACTATTTTTTATAGTGTATGGTATAGTATGCACCAATGAAATGGACTGTGATTAGGTGGACAATTGGTTTTACCGACCATATCCACAAAACCAAATGCCGTTTCCTATATGTGCCTTGTCTAATTTGATGTATACAGTGTACCTGGATCACCACAGATATCGGTCGCTCCTTAGTTTTCCACTTGTGTTAGACTCGTAAACTACGAGCATGGTAAATGTCCCCAAATGTTCCCAAAGTGTAATTTTATGTACAGTGGTAGTCATAGAAAAGTTTTGCAGTACTGAGGTATACCTAGGTATACTGAGGCAGAATGAGGCAAGATCACATTACACTCAATGCAAATGACCTCAGTGGTACCTCGAGGTAGGAAACTTTTCGACAGCTACCACTGTATATGTAATCAAGATTGACCACAAGGGGCAGCTACAAATTTGTTAACATTGTTAACTTTTAACTTTTTGCTGAACGTATCATACACCGTCTGACATCTGCTTTACTCATCCAGTTGACCGGAAATGGCACGTCATCGGTTGCTAGGGAGTGAATTAAAAGTTGGCCTTTGATTCATTGATCCATTCATTGAAATATGACATCTGTCATGGAAGCCAAAACTAAATGCACTGCCCTAAACCTTTCATGGAAGGTGGAGATTTTGGCAGAGTTAGACAAACTATACCGAAAATGACAGTTCGGGAGATGGCTCTACATTCCAAGCTCCCCAAATCAACAATGGGAGACTTGATTAGAGACGAGGAAAAAATCCTCTCTTTGGCATGGCAATGCGAACTGAAGCAGAAACAGAAATGGGAGGACAAGGACGCCGATGTTGAAGATGCCCTGCTCCGGTGGTTCTCAAATGCCAGAGGAAGAGAGGCTATGCTCAGCAGACCAATTCTGAAGCAAAAGGTGCAGCAACTTGCCGTCGCTATGGGCAAATCTGATTTCTTGCCATCAGAGGGGTGGTTATAGTACTGGAAGCATTGACACAACATAGGCTTTAAAGTTGCTCATGGGGAGGAGCTCAGCGTAGACCAGGAAAGTGCTCAGCAGTGGCTTAGAGATGTCTTACCAGGTTTGTTGTGAGGTTACAACCTGGCTGACATCTTCAATGCAGATGAAACTGGCATGTTTTACCGCTGTGTCAGATATGGGTCTCTTACCTTTAAATCTGAAACCCCACAGTGTCTGAAAAAGGCCAAAGATTATGTGTCAGTGCTATGCTGCTGTAACATGAGTGGCACTGAAAAAAAAAAGATCTTGTTGTTGTAGGCAAATCAGCCCAACCTAGATGCTTTTGTGACATGAGTCATCTCCCTGTGCTGTACAGAAGCAACCATACAGTATGGATGATGGGGGACATTTTCACTGACTGACTGAGAAATTGAGATCGCCAGCTCAGGGGTGCAACATTGCACTGCTTGCAGACAACTTTAATGGACACCCTGATGTTCAAGGCCTACATAACATCAGGCTGATACTTCTCCCCCCGTCCATGACCTGCATCATTCAGCCTCTTCATCAGGGGGTGAGTTACTCCTTCAGATGCCACTATGTGCATGCTATGCATGGCAGGTTGTTAGAGGCTTTAGATTCAGCTCAAGATCTGACTGTACAGATCTGCATTAAGAAAATTAGCTTGTTGGATGCTGTTCGCCTCATGAAAACCACCTGGGATCCGGTTAGCCCCGAAACAATTGTGAACTGTTTCAGGAAGGGAGAGTCATACACAGATCAGTCTGTTACAAGCGGTGTATTGTATACCGATGCTGCAGTGAATCTCCGATGGCGAAGACCAGCACAGCAAAACGATTTGGCCAAAATCCACCTGTTGCTGTGATGGTCTCTGCACAGCCAGGGGATTGCCCCACAGGGTGTCCCCCCCCCCCCGGTCCAACTCTGACTTGGAGTTGAAATCCTAGAGACTGGGATGTGGGGGGCAGAGGCGTTTGGGGGCAGAGCCCCCCATTGAAATCATGGAGGCATCCCCCATTCTGCATTGCCGACACTCGGCAATGCGGCTGTCGCTGTCGGAGATGTCTCCGTAGCCGCTGTCGCTGTGGCATGGTAGAACTGCAGTGTATACTGTACACCATACACAATGCAGAGATGAGTCTAATGGTTAAATTGCTCAAAATATCTTTATTTTATATTGTTAAAAACAATATGAAAAAGTCAGAAAGTAGAACACCCTATAACTTTGTACCCATTTAAAACTACAATACCAAACAGACGAGGGGAGGATTACAGCAGCTGCTGTTAGCTAAACAGTCTGCTAGCCATATCAATTAACACAGAAATAAAATTAGAGCAGACTGTTCTCAAGGAACTTGTCAGGAAAACTAGCAATAACAACAGTCTATTTCACTTAACCAATTAATTAAAGTTAATTAACCAATCAAAGTCTACTGCTAGTCTACCTGAAAGGGATTAGGATAGATCTAGCATGTATCCAATAATTTTATTAACTGGTAAACTAGCTGTGATTCAGGGCAACTAAGGCCTACCTTCAATGCTGATTAATCTGGATCACACGAAGTGATTCCGGGTGTGCTGCAGCTTTTCAGATGGACAGAAAGAACTGGAGAGCAGGGGTTCCTGGAACCTAGGTATACTATGAAATTTGATCCTGGGTCACATGTGCATCATCCACCTATCAGGTCGGCTGTAACCCATGTTGTAATGTCTGGAGTGCCATGGATATAAAACATAACACAATTACTAAGCAGTTCAGTTAGAAAGTTTGTGCCACTTGCAACCACGCATGACTTTTCTTTACTCAAACATCACTGTTTTCTTTCAGAGGCTGCAATCTGATTCAGGCTGCAACATAAAATAAAAAAAAACTTGTTAACACTGAGTTTCAAAACACTTTGCAGCACTAGCAAAGGCAGCCATGGCTTAAGTTTGGCAACCATGCGAGAGTATTCTTTTCTGTTGTGCTACAGTAGTGAAAGCTTTAGTGCGGCACAACAGCATCATGACATAGCTACTGCAGCACAACAAGAAAAATCTAGTCATGGATTTCCATAGGCAATAGCGAGTTACCTTACACCATAATGGTTTTCATGTAGGATTTTACTTATTTGTCACTAGGAAGTACAATTCTATTTAGAGGAATGATTGGATATAGTAGAAGTAGTATTACTCACTCATAATCTGCAAAATTAAAATGTTTATTTACTGTAATGAAAGGAGAGGGGCAGTGACGCTACAGGCCACAATGGAAAATTGATCCAGTAAACAGTGTCAAAATTCTATCAACAATACAGACAACTTACTGAAGGAGCAAAACAGGCTAAATAAATTACTTGGAAGTGGAAGAAACTCGCTTACGTGCAAGGCTTTGTTTAACTCCATTTTATCATCTGACATTATAACAAGAAAATAAACACCTCCACTATAAAAAGGGAGGAAATATTGGATGCCAGTCAGGGAAAATGAAAACTAAAGTGAGGTACTTTTTTTTCTGAAGTGGAAGTCAAAAATAGTTTTAGTTCAGTGTTTTAGTAATATTTCTTACGGATTTCGACTCCCAAAATTTAAAACATGAAAAGCATTTTGATTTCCAAGTATGGCAGGAACTTTCTTATTTCTATTTCTGTTTCTATTTATATTGTATCTACATTGTCATATATTTATGAATATCATTTTCTCTTATTTCCTTTTGCCGATATGAGATATGAATGGCACATTGTGGAATATTTCAAAGGTAGAACCACAACTTCCATCCCAAAAATTAACTGGACACCTTGTTAAAGCTGCCTGTGTAAAGTGAATGTTTATGGAATGTTGCCAGTCCCCAGACTTTTAAAACCATGTGACCGACACAAAAAAAAAAAAAAATCATGAGATTTGTATAGCAGTCATTAAGTTTATTTGGGCAGTGTTTCACATAAACTTCATTGTTACATTCAAATTTCAATCCTGAGTGAATGAATTGCTTAATCTTATTTCAAACAAACCAAATCTTTACAATTGCATTGAATGTTACAGAAGCTATTATTTACACTTACATACTGAGGTTGTAATGTACTTAAAATGTAATGTCTAGTGGCCTGCTTTGCCATTGTCCTGGTATGAACTCATATTCATTAGCTTTACCAGAGATTGTTTTGCATGCCAAGAGTGCACACAGTCCTTAGACAGACGTGAATGCATGCTATAGTTTTAGTCCAGTGTGTAATAGGCAGAACTGCCTTGATCATATTGCAGATTTTAATCAGTTTTCGAAGAACTGGGTGTGCCTATTCCAAGTTCCCACTACGTTATTTCTTTCAGTATTTTACTTTGTTCCCACACAGTATCTAGTTTAGTTTCTTTTGGCTTACATTAATCTAAGTCAGCCAGCAC
This sequence comes from Neoceratodus forsteri, assembly GCA_016271365.2. Lineage (NCBI taxonomy): Eukaryota > Metazoa > Chordata > Ceratodontiformes > Ceratodontidae > Neoceratodus > Neoceratodus forsteri. The sequence continues at coordinate 1,374,699,271 of CM057456.1, forward strand.
CTGCTTCACATGTCAGTCATTAAAGATCAGCTTCTCGCCAGGCCCGGTGGCGCTGAGGGTTGAGGCACTGAACGCCACACCTTGCGCCACGCCGGCGACCCGAGTTTGGGAGTGAGCTCGGGTGCTGGGGATCAGCAGGGGAGGGACTGGATTGAGCACCCACTGAGCTGCTCTCCTGTCCTGGGGGGAGGGCATCAGGGAGCTCGGTGCACCAGCAGCCCCTAGTGGAGATTGGGGGGGGCACCACAGTAGCACGAGCAGCAAGTAATGGCATGCTTGATGCTGGCAGGGTTGCCATGCACCAGTAGCGTCAGAGGGTGTACAAGCGGGGGGAGAACAGAACACAGGAAAAACCAGGCACATGGGGCAGGCGATGGCACCGATCCCCCATGCCCTCCGCTGGGTTCCTCCTCGGATGGCCTTCCAATATCCTCCCTCCAGGGCTCCACCTGCAGTTTGGAGTCTGCCTTGTTAAGGAGCCCAAGAGGAGTAGGGCTACCTTCCCCAAGCGGGTAATACCGGGGCTCCCGACTACAGAGGGGGAAGAGAGAAGGTACAGTCCGGGGGAGCCTCTGGCACGCAGGACAAGGACTTGATGCCTCAGAAAGGTCCTCACGAGCCGTGACAGGAGTGAAAGAAAGTAAAAAAAAAAAGATCAGTTTCTCATTATCAGAGTGAAAAATTATTTGTATTTATTTATTTTGATTACTGAGTGGGTGCACTGTTGCCTAGACACCTTCTTCAGGCATGACTTGAATACAAAAGTGATTTAAATATGTCAATACATGATACAGAGATATAAATCTATACATGAGGCAAAAAACAAGTAAAAGATAATAGGACATGACTTGTACATAAAACATAAACAAGCATGACATTTTTGAAGATTATCTTTAAAATTAAGCAGAGAACACTATGTGCTTAGGATAATCTGAGAGGAGCCGGAATGGTGCTCCAGAATGAAGGCACCTGACAACTGAATGAATTATGCACCATGCTTGAGCAGAGAAGTGGAATGTTTTAGTAAGCTGTTTGCAGTAGAATAGGAAGATGGTTTATTGACATAGGTGAAAGACTTGGAGAGGCAGTGCAGTGTTTTTCCATATTAGATCTTGAACACAAGAATGGCTAAAGATAGCTGAGCTCTACAATCATATTGCAATCATCCAAAAAGTTGGAAACTGGTTCAGCGGTGGGACCAGGGTCTTTGACTGGATGCAGATCTGGCCACTTTATACGGACATTCGAACATATGAATCTACCAGCAGAAACAGGCCACATGGTCTATTAAGTCTGCTTGAATGTGCAGCTGCCCCCCCCATGTTTACCCCCACCCTGTCCCATCCTCTTTAAAACTGCCACCATCCAACAGGATACCACCTCCTCATGCAGAGCATTCCACTTAGCCACCACCCTATCTGTGAAAAAATGTCTCTTCATCTCTCTCCGATATCTTACCCCCTCCAAGCTGAGACTTGCCCTCTCATGTCCCCCCTCCTCAACTTAAGTACCCCTTTTGTACCTGTCTTGTTTATCCCTGTCATGTATTTAAAGGTCTCAATCATATCCCCCAATTCCTTCTCTCCTCCAGTGAGTGCATATTCAGCTCCTTCAGCCAGTCCTTATAGGGTCTGTCCTCCAAACCCTGGATCATCTTTGTTGCTTGCGCTGCACCCCCTCCAGTAATCTGACATCCTTCTTCAGAAACGGGCACCAGAACTGCATGTAGTACTGTAGGTGTGATCTGACCAGTGACCTGTACAGAGGCAGGATCACCTCCCTCCTTCTGGAAGAGATTCCTCTCGCAGTACACCCCAGCATCCTGTTGGCTTTAACTGTCACCATCCTGCACAGAGCTGAGTTGTTCATATTCCCAGTTATAACCACCCATAGATCCTTTTCTTCCTCGGTGTTACTTAACTGAACCCTTTCCAACTGGTAGGTCCTCCAAGGGATCCTTGTTCTGAACTGCAGTACCTTGCACTTCTTAGCATTGAACCCCAACTGCTATGTTTCCAACCACTCCTCCAGCTTCATTAGGTTGTCCTGTAGCCCTTGCCACCCTGCTGTGTTATCCACCACCTCCCCCATCTTAGTATCATCAGCGAACAGACTGATCATACTCCTCATGCCATGTGAGATATCTGATATGAAAATCGCAAACACCACTGGGCCCAGTTCCAAGCCCTTTGGGAATTTTAGTCTAAAGCTTTTTTTGTGGCCCAAATGTAGCTGTGGCTGCATCTGTGACAATGGAACCATATTCTGTCAGTGGAAGTATGTTGCTTTGAGCAATTCAGACTCTGGCATCAGTCATTAGGACTTCTGAACATGGTATACTATCCCTAGTGTTTGGTGCTCTTACTTAGTTGCACTCTTTGTGTGACAGTCAAAAGTAAGGCAGGGGTCAATAGTTACACCCAGGTATTTGAAATCACAAACCATTTCAAGTTGAAATGCTGAAGTCATAAAAGAAAACTTTTATTTTTCGTACAGAATCTAGCAACATGGTTTTCACAGTTGGTGACTGAACCCACCAGATATAACTACAAAATGGGCACAAGTACGCTGATTAACTGGCTCCTCACTACCTGCCTTGAACACATCAGCGAAGTCTCAGCCCTACCTGACACCCTTAGTGATCACTCCCAAGTTATGTGACCCTGGTCGAATAAGTTTTCAAGAAGTGCTTCCCGGGTCTTAAGAAATAGAACCCTGAAAACTGGTCAGCTGAATGCTTTTAGGCAATTTCTCAAACTGGTGGACTGGTCACCATTGGACAAGGCACAGGATGGCAGCAAAATACTTAACTACTTCATTACAACCTTTAACAAAGCATGTGATATATTTGCCCCCTACAAAACTAAAAAAGTACGAGGGGCTACCAACCCATGGCTCCCTGGCTCCCTCACTGAGCTCATACGCCATATGGACAACTTGTGGCACAAGGCCAAAGAGATGGGTAAACATCCTGAAATTGTTGCCTACAAAACAACCAGGAACAAATGCACCAAACTCATTCAACTGGATAAGGCCTCCTATTACAATGACCTCCGGAAGATGAGCTGGGGCCGTGGAAGAGAGTTTTGGGACTCTGTAAAGTCACTTGCAGGAAAAGTCTCCAGAGCTCCTCCTGAATTAATTATCACTACATCCAAGACACTCCAAGAGGCTTGTGACATTGCAAATGCTTTTAATCAGGCTTTCACTGATCTCAGTACAGTGCTACCCAGGGACTATCTATCCTCCTCTACTCCAAATCTGCCCACAGAAGTAACATCACACTCCCCACCAATCATTAGCCCACCCCTTTCTACTTTCGGCAGTTCCATAGACATGAAACCCTAAAGTATGTTAACCGGCACTAGGGAAGACACGGATGGGTAGTGATCTCATTGATATGAAGTTGATAGCCCTGGTACTAAATGAGGTAGCTGAACCTCTCACCAAAGTGTTCAATGCCTCTCCAAGGTCAGGTATTTTCCCAGACAAATGGAAGGAGGCTCTGGTTACCCTGGTCATCAAAACTGGGGATGCAGCCAACCTGTCCAATTACAAGCCCATCTTTATCCTTCCCCCACTATCTAAAGTACTTGAACATGTGGTCCTGGGCCAGATTACAGAGTATCTATCCAAGCACAACCTACTCTGTGCCCAGCAACACAGGTTCAGCAGAGATCACTTCACCCTCTCTGCCCTGGCTGACTACATATCCCAAATATATGATGCCTTTGCTGATGGTTTGGCAGTGGGGTCTATCTTAGAGACCTTACAAAGGCATTTAACACCATCAACCATCAAATCCTTCTCCATAACCTCCTCTCAATAGGCCTGTCCAGGGACATGGTGGCATGGTTCAACAGCCACAGTACCTCTCTTGCAGGACTCAACACGTCAAAATCAAAGGTAATTTCTCAGAGCCAAGGGGAGTGAGCCTGAGTCATGATCTGTCCTGGGCTACTAGGTTCACTAATTTCCTTTGCAACCAATGAATTCATGTAGACACTTTAGTAACTTGCAATGTAACTTACTATTGAATCTTGTGTAATCTTTTTGTAACTTATATGTTGTTTGACTGTCTTATGTATTCTGTATGACCTGGAACCTTTGTAAACTAGTCCCTGACTCAAAGGTATTAATCTGAAATAAATAAATAAATGTTGGGTACATTCATGACAAATTTTTCTTTGAGGAACCAACTTTGTAAGGAGTGGAAACTGTGATGTGAGGATTCAATTATTCCACTGATGTCCTTTCAATGAACGTAGATGTTGTCTGCATAAAGCAGAGTTTCTTGTGTTTTACAAATTTGTGCATGTTATTAGTAAAAATTGTGAATAGTGGTGGTCCTAAAATGGACCCTTGGGGGACGCCCATCCAGAGGTGATGGTGTTCACCCTGGACTTTTCTTTTACAACTTTGACAATTGTTTGACCTGTTTTGCAAGTAGTTCTGGAACTGCAGAGTTGTTGAGGAACTCATACCTTTTGAAGTTTTTGTAGAAGGAAGTCATGGTCTGCTAAGTCAAAAGCTTTGGTCAGATCCACAAACACAGCCTGTTTCATCATGTCCTTGCCCAATGCTTGATGTACCATGTCCATTAATCTGACCAGTGCTGTGCAAGTTCCACGCTGTTTTCAGAATCAGTGTTGCTCCTCACAAAGCAGCTTGTGTTGGTCTAAATAGAAAGCAAGCTGGTTGTGGGCAATCCTCTCTTGGAATTTGGCTTAAGCCAAAAAGGAAAGATATAGACCTGTAGTTGTTCAAGGCAATGCATTTTCTGTTTTTGTGACGTGGTACATCTGAGGCTAATTTCCAGACATCAGGGATTGTTTGGTCACAAAGGATAGGTTGAATATTTTGGTAATGGGAACAGCAATTTGTGATGTAGCAGTTTTGAGGAATTTGGGTATTAAACCATCACTGCTGGTAGATTTGTGTGCTTTAAGATATTTCAGCAGTTGCAGACTTCCTTTATTTTTTTATTTATTTATTTAGTTGTTTAACCAGGAGTAGCACACTAAGCTAAAAGCTTTTTTACAGGAGTGACCTGGGAGCACAGGAAAGTTAAGTGACTTGCTCAGGGTCACACAGTATGCAAGTGGAAGCTGTGGGATTCAAACCCAGGTCTGATCTGCTCGATGTCACCAGATTAGTAGCTCAGAGCCTTAAACCACTGTGCTATACTGCCTCCCTCATGATGGTAACTCTTTGAAATAATAGTGGCTAAGCTATATGTTTGAGCAGTTTAATGGTTATACATCTCCACTGTTTAGACATCTATATTTTTCTAAGAAATACAAAATCACACATACTCCCATAATGCAAAGCATCATGGGCTATATATGCAAATTACCACAACCCAAACCCATAAGACCAACTTAGGGTAGCTGGTTCATTTCCCCTAGAGTGTCATACAGATGAGGCACACTGATAAGGCCTGGATAGGATGAAATATGTGCCTGTGTCTTCTGTTTGCACCCTTTGCAGATTATGTGAGAGGCCCTTCAGCACCATGCATTCCTGCTTAAAGCTGAGCCAGCCTAAAATTTTGTGGTGATTTGCATATGCAGCCCATGATGATTTGCATTATGAGGGTATGTGTGATTTTGTATTTCTTTGAAACTTGACTTTATGTCCAATACCCTTTGAGCTAACCTTTGCCTCAATGCTTTTACACTAAGGTTCTTTGTCGTTAAGTTTTTTTATTGTTTTTTTGTGCTCACCATGATGCAAACCAATGAGACCAACTTAGGGTACCTGGTTCACTTCCCCTGGGGTTTCATACAGATGAGGTGCATGGATGAATTATGAATAGGCAGATTGTGTGAGAGGCCTTTCAGCACCATAATTTCATGCTTAAACCTGAACCAGCCCAATCATTTGTGGTGATTTACATATACAGCCCATGATGCTTTGCATTATGGAGGTGTGTGTGATTCTGTATTTCTTTGAAGCTTGGCTTAATGACCAATATTTTTGGGGTAACCCTTACCTCGGTGCTTTTGCACTAAGGTTCTTTGTCTTTATATTTTTCTAAGTTGCTAAACTGGTCATTGAACAAGTCTACTACTGTCTGTGGGTCCGAATGATTAGTACCATTCACTCTGTGAGTTAAGGGGTGGTGGAGATTCTGGATTGAGTAATGAGTTATTATACAATGGGCTCTGAAAATCCAGCAACCTGATTGTCTGGCTGGCACCTTTCAGCTGTGGCAAATCCTGGCATTACCCATGGCAAAGGTGCCAGCCAGCCACATCTTCAAAAAAATCAATCGAACCCAAAAATCAAAACATTAGAGCCACCATCATACATGCCCACTAAACCGCAAATGAAAACTCCAACTGCTAGTGTCTCTAAAAAAAAAAAAAAGTAAAATTACATTAGTTACACACCACATGAGTCCTCAGCCAGTCAGCCAGTTTAAAAAATGGAAAACCTATTGTAAAAATATATCGACTACATTTCCCAGCAATATTAAACAAATGTGTTGTCCCTTCAAAACAGAACACCTGCCAAACTCAGATTATGGTTTTATGTTCTCCCCCTCTTGGCTACTTACAGCTGCTCTGCTGGCTGCCCCGGTACCAAGAAAAGAAAAAATACCCCCGAGTCACGTCATTACTGTATGTTTTCGTGCCTGATACTTTAACCAGGAAGCACAAACTTAGACACAGGAGCCCATTAGTGCTCGCTCCACACAGAGTGTCAAGTACCTCTCTCACCTCCATTCTCCATTTCAGTCACCAGATGCCTTATTTCCATTAATAAGAAAATCACTTCATCTTATCAACGCAATGGTGCTGCACACTTTCTTTCTCTCTCTCACCTCCATCCCCCATTTCAGTCACTGGCTGCCCTGTATCCATGACCAAAAAGTAACTTTACATTAACCCTGCATTGCTTGGTGACTGCTGGCTCCTGCACACTTTCTCTCTCTCTCCATCTCTCTCTCTCTCTCTCTCACCTCCATCCCCAATTTCAATCACTGGCTGCCCCATTTCCATTAATACCCAGTCGCACTATGGCAATATATTAAAAAAAAATATTGTTTGACAGCAAACAGTTCCTTCCTTCACACTACAAATTCCCAGTAAATCCGGAGCAAAGGCAAATGAATCACAAAAGCAGATGCGGGCAACCGCTCATGCCAGCTTCTGCCCTGCAGCAAGACTGCTGCTTCTTCAAAATGTCATCCTCTGCCTACTGCAGACTGTGATGCTTCAGGAGATGGGGACTGAAAGGAACCGATAAAAAAAAAAAAAAATAACAATTCACCCCCCCCTTTGGGCAACAACTTAAGACACATCAGACATCCACCATGCTGTTCCATTCATGCTGCTGAACTCCATAGCAACACAGAACTATTTTTTTCTGTGGAACAATACATTTAATAAAAATAATTTCAAATCCAGAAAGAAAAAAAATTCTCTCTCTCTATTTTTTATCACCAAAAGGGCATTGTAAATCACAATAAACCACTCCCTGTTGTGGGTTATGCTGGGATTTACCCATGTCTGGTGTGGATTTGGTCACTTAGCTGCATCTTGTGATCAAACCACACCAGGCATAGGTAAATCCCAGCGTAACCCACTCCCTGCCATGGTTTATTGCTTAAATACAATTCCAAAGTTTCTTGTGGCTATTCAGATTTGAAGTGTCACTGAGATACTCTCAGTATCCAAGCCAAAGCATTTTGAGTGTTTGGCACTAAAGGTGGTCCTGCCCTCCACTGAAAAAATTACTATAGTGTGTTACTGTAGACCACCTTCAGGTGGATTAGATTTGCTGTCTCAGCTCAGGGACATTTCAGAGCTCAACACCAGTGAAACTTTTATGCTGGGGACGTAAATCTCGATTGGCTTACCCCTAAAGTAAATCCTATCAAAGAATTATGTGATGAGCTTGGATTAACTCAGCTTTTCAATGAGCCAACAAGAATAAACTCAAAAAACAAAGACCACAGCTCCATCCTTGATCTAATCCTTACCAACCAACCACATAAAATAGGGCACTCCATGGACTTTCATAATGATGTGAGCAACCATAATATTGTATTTGCACATGCACATACAACAAACATCACTCTGACTCCAAATTCATCTCCAGCCAACATTTCTGCAAGTTTGATATCCATAGCTATCTGTCAGATCTGAAAAATGTCAACTGGCAATCTATTTTTCTGAAAAAGTTCAGCAATTTGTGTCTCCCAAGGTTCCCTTTCTATTTACTTAGTTACAAATAGAAGAGAGGAAAAAGGGCATGAATCCAGAGGGAGAGAAGACTAATTGGAATTCAAAGTGTACTTTAGAAAAAATCAACTCAACCCCTTAGGAATGTATAAAAATTAAAAAACTTTCTGAAGACAAATGCATCCTTCTTGTAATTTCTTTTTTCTTTTATTTTAAAATATTTGTGATATCATTTATCTTGCCTTAATCACAGCGGGAAGGTCATGCCAGACGAATCTGATAGATTTCTTTGACTGGGTGACCAAAGTAGTAGATCAGGGAGCGGCTGTGGACATGGCCTACCTAGACTTTAGCAAGGCATTTGACACAGTCCCACACAAAAGATTAATATACAAGTTAGCCAGCCTGGGAGTGGGTCCCAAGATGACAGCCTGGGTAAAGAATTGGCTGGAGAATAGGACACAGAGAATAATAGTAAATGGAGTCCACTCAGAAGAAAGGAGGGTTACTAGTGGGGTACTGCAGGGTTCAGTATTAGGACTGGTCCTCTTCAATGTCTTTATAAGCGACATTGCAGAGGGACTGGAAGGAAAAGTATGTCTCTTAGCAGATGACACAAAGATCTGCAACAGAGTTGATGCACAGGGTGGGTGGAAAGGATGAGAAGGGACTTGGCAAGGTTAGAGGAATGGTCAAATGTATGTCAACTTAGATTCAATGCTAAGAAGTGCAAGGTAGTGCACCTGGGAAACAAACACCAAGGGGAAGAGTACACAATGGGGGGTTAGATACTAACAACAGCAAAAATGGAAAGGGACCTGGGGGTAGTCATATCAGATGACCTAAAAGTGGGAAAGCAATGTGAGAGGGCAGCAAGGAGGGCTGGGGGGATACTGGGATGCATAGGGAGAGGCATCACCAGTAGAAAACAGGAAGTTATCCCTCTGTACAGACAGCTGGTGGACCCCATCTGGAGTACTGTGTGCAGTTCTGGAGACCTAATCTCTGCAAAGACATAGACAGGATGGAAGCTGTCCAGAGGAGGGCAACTAAAATGGTGCAGGGTCTGCACCGGAAGACATATGAAGAGAGACGAAAGGAGCTTAATATGTATAGCCTCGAGGAAAGGAGGGAGAGGGGGGACATGATAGAAACGTTCAAGTACCTCAAGGGAATCAACAAAGTCCAACAGGGTAGCATCTTTCAAAAAAAGAGGGGTGCAAGAACAAGAGGGCACAATTTGAAGATGGGGAGGGCGGCTCACAGGTAATTTAAGAAAGTATTTTTTCACAAAGAGGATTGTGGATGCATGGAATGGCCTTCCACAGGAGGTTGTGGAGTCAAAATCAGTGGTGGAATTCAAGCATGCTTGGGACAGTCATAAGGCCAATCTAGGGGGTGGGGGTAGGAAGAAGTAGGCTGCTGGTTAACTAGGATCTGCAGTTTATCCAGTAGGTAGGGAAATGGGCAGACTGGGTGGGCCAAGCGGTCCTTATCTGCCGTCAAATTCTATGTTTCTATGTTTCTACAGTTTAGATAATGGCTCCATAAATGTTTTCTTTGTAACGTTTCAGAACAACTTGGTTCCTTCCTCAGGCAAGGGCAGCTGTTTTGCAGGGTGTTTTGGCTAATAAATAGTGTTTCTCTGCACACTTTATTTCAGTACTCGGAAAAACCATTTGAGCTCAAAGCTCTTTATGTAGGTTTCATGTCAGGACATTTCAGTACAACAGAAAGGTGAAATTATACAAAATATTGCTGAAATACAAAGGTAGACAAACAGGATTATATAGCAAAATTCCAATAAGGAGGCAGTATAGCACAGTAGTTTAAAGCTCTGAGCTGCAAACCTGGAGACCTGGGTTTGAATCCTACAGGCCCCACTTGCATACTGTGTGACCCTGAGCAAGTCACTTGACTTCCTTGTGCTCCCAGGTTGCACCTGTAAAAAAGCTTTCAGCTTAGTATGTCTCTCCTGGTAAAATAACAAAATAAAAAAAAAAAAAAAACACAGTACAGGTCACAGGAAAACAGACAATTTACAGTGCCCAACGGTGAAACCAGTCAGTTGCCAGCAAACAAGAGGTTGTTTGGAGCATTGCTAAGTGCTAAAGAAAAAAATAAAGGGGGGTGAAGGGGAGGAGCCCAAGTGCAATGTGGAAAAGGAGAGCGCAATATCAGTACAGCAGTAGGGATCGAAGGGAGGTGACTAGATTGGAAGCAGAGGGAGAGGGTGTTGGGTGTGTGGGGGGAGCAGGAGGGCCACTTGGAATATACTGTAGCCATTAAAGAAAAGCAAGCACATGGAATAGGTAAAATGAGCTGCATCTTTTCCCATTTTGCATTAAGAGACTGACGTATGAGAGAACCTAATGAGATACAATAATTTATGCCTATTTCTCTCTGATTTATTTTTAGAAAAGAAGCGATTACTTTCTAAAGAGGAGTCATTTAAAACACTGCTGGATATAAGGGTAAAATCGAATCTTAAACTAATAGAAATATGAAGTTAACTGATGCAATGACATATCAGTTTAAACTTATGTTCTTTATTTATTTTTGTGCTTTTGAATTAGATTGAGTGGCCCCATCTACATTCGAGTTCTCTTACTTCAAACACCCCCCCCCCCCTTTTTTACTAGAGCCCCACAGTCTGCCATGATATGTGAAGGCAAGTCAAAATTGACATAAAAAGAAGTCTTTATAAATAGGATTGCCGAATTTGTATGTTTTTACAGGTTAGTTCCCCCTGTGTAATAGTAATTTTGTTTATTCTTAATTTTGGATTATGTGGAAGGGCACAAATTATAACAGCTTCATTATATTTTTGGATGTTTGTTTTTACAGATTGCAAACACTTGTCTTTTGGAAATATGTGGAAGAAAATGTTATAAAATAGGCCCTCGTCTGATGAAGGAACCAAGTTGTTCTGAAACATTAAAAAGAAAACATTTTTGGAGATATTATCTAAACTGGCCCAGATATTCAAAGGGGCTGCGCCTGGCGCAACTGAGTCATGCTGGCGCAACCACGCACTGCACCCAGGTGGGATATTCAAAAGGCTGCTAGGTGCAGCGCAAATCCCGATGCACCGGGGCACAATGGTAATGTATGTGGCTCAAATGCAGGGGGCATGCCCAAGCATATGCGGCACATCCTGATATTCAACCCAGGATGTGCGACACATATGCCCCCCACAACTTTACATTGTGCCACATAGCGGGGCTCAAAGGTGAGCCCGTTAAAAGGAGGAACAAATCCTGGCCACCCACAGGTGGGCTGCTTTATTGCAGGGTGCAACGCAGCAGCCGCCAGCCATGGGTGGCCACACACCCACTCAGAACACTGTCCACAGGCACCCATATGGTCCCTGGTAGTCTAGTGGTACCCCTTCCCTCCTGTAGCTGCAATTGCCAGTAAAATGAAATAAAAACAATCCCTGGTAGTCTAGTGGTCCTCCCCCCACTGATCGCTGGTATAATGAAACAGTGCTCTCCGTGGTAGTCTAATGGCCCCTCCACCCCACCCATAACCCCAATCACTGATAGCCCCTACAGATTGTAACCCCTGGTGGTTCAGTGGCACCCACACACCTCTCACCCACACAGGACCCCTTGCCCACTCTAGACTACCAGGGAGTGCACTGTTTCAATATACCAGCGATCGGGGCTAGGGGCAGGGGAGGGGACCACTAGACTACCAGGATGTATTTATCTAATTTTACCAGTGATTGGGCTATGGGAGGGAGGGGGTACCATTAGACTACCAGGGATCATTTTTATTTCATTTTACCGGTTACCACAGCTCTGGGGAGGGGGGGGTACCACTAGGCTACCAGGGATTGGTTTTTCTGCACTATTGCCCTTGATCGCAGCTATGGGGTGAGAGATGTCCCAGGATCCCCTCAGTCCACACATTATTCTGAGCAGGGTGCCAGGCACAATTCGCCGGGCTGCCCTGTGCAATGCATGCAAATGGGGCCATAATGACATGCTAATGGTCCCAGTTGCACCATGCATATATTATGGCCTCATTTGCATGCCCTGTTCTGAATATCGCAGGTGCTGCACCCAGCGCAACTGCATTTTGCTGGCACATCCTCATGCTCCCTGTCTGTTGCTTGTGCCATGAGCAGTACCACTGCGCTGTGTGCAGTCCGTGCCATATTCAATGGTGCTATACCATGGCACATCACCATTGAATGTCACCTGGTACTGGCCCCGGCGCATCCCAGCTGCAAGGCACCCACGCTTGCACCATTGCCGGGCACAGTATGAATATCCGGGCCACTGTATTTAAAATTAAGACATGAGGAAATGAGATCACAAATACTTTAAAATAAAACAATATTTTAAAATAAAAGAAATTACAAGAAGGACACATTTGTCTTCAGAAAGATTTTAATTTTTAAACATTCCTAAGGGGTTGAGTTGATTTTTTCTAAAGTACACTGATAACTTTTTCTGGCCAGTACAGTGGAATCTGCTGTCACCATTTTAAATACAGTCATCATAGCCCTTGCCAACAAACATGCCCCATTATGCAAATGCAGAGTCAGCAAATTTTTGCACACCTGGTTCTCCCCTGAATTAAAGGCAGCCCTTTTGTGATGTGACAAACTCTGGGTCAGAGCAAGGCATACTAAATCTGCATCACACTGGCAAGACTTTAGAACAGCCAGAAATGAATACACCAAACTTATAAGGAATGCCAAAGCTAACTATTATGTTAAAACCTTGGAAGACGCAAAAGATAGCCCAGCCAAAATCTGATGCACCTTCAAGTTAATCGAGGGTCGCAAACCCCCATCTCTCCCACTTAAAGTTAATTCAGATGGTTCACTGGTCACTGAACAATGTTCCATTCTGGATCTACTGAATGCCCACTTCACCACAGCTGGCATGGCATTCAACTCCTCACCTGCTGCAGGGCTGTTCAAGAACTCTGCTACCCCAGAATGCAATCAACACATAAGGTCACATGCCTCCTTTCAACTCTCCCCAGTTACCTTCCTGGAAGTTGAACAACTTCTAAACAAGCTAGGTACTAGAAAAGGGGCTGGTGCTGATGGTATTGAAGTGTTCTTTCTAAAAATTGGAAGTCATCTGTTGGTGGCACCAATTATGCACATTTTTAATCTATCCATCTCTGTGGCCACTGTTCCCCCTGCTGGAAAACTGCAAATGTTCTCCTCTTATTTAAGTCTGGTGATCATAGCAATCTTAACAACTATAGACCAATCTCCATTTTGTCAATCCTGTCTAAACTACTGGAGAAACTAATTCACTCACAAAAAAAGAAATGTCCTATAGCACACCAATCTCCTTAACCCTCTCCAATCCAGGTTCAGGCAGAAACACAGTACCATCGTTGATAATAAGCAATCCACTTGTGCCGTATTCCTTGACCTAAGTAAGGCATTTGACAGAGTGGATCATACCCCCCACTTGCACTGCCTCTCATCCCTGGGAATGCATGACATTATAGTAAGATGGCTGACAAGCTGTCTCTCAGGTAAGTTGCAAAGAATAAAGGCAGACGGTGCCATCTTGGATTCAGTGCCCATCACCAGAGGAGTTTCACAGGGATCCATCTTGGGGCCCCTCCTCTTCACCATTTACATTAACTTGCTAGATAGAAATATTCAAAACTCAAAACTACACTTCATTGCAGATGACATGGTTTTGTACACATTCAAGCCAGCAATGTATGAAGCTTGTACTGAACTACAAGCTGAATTCAATCAGCTGCAACTCAGTCTGGCCAGCTCAAAACCCCTCTTAAATGCAAAAAAGACAAAAGTGATGCTGTTTACCTCAACACACATGGCCTCCTCTCTTACTAACAAGAAATCAGTCCTGAGATTACGTGATGGTCTGGGCTTGCTAGCTGCTGCTTCTCTTGGATCCCGCTTCCCCGGCTGATAATCTAACTTCATCAAGTGTTTTGTAGCTGGTAATTCGGGGTATCCTCTACATCATTATGTTCCTGCTCATCTAACGGAGCTTGTTGGCTGCTTCTTCGGTAGCATCTATTGTTTTAACATGCACAGATGGAGGCCGAGATGAAAACGGCCTTACCCAGACACACGCTCCCAGTCTCGCCTGACAAACAGGCAAAGAAGGTAAAACCTCTCCAGCAACTATCGGCTAAACAACCAACTACATTGGCGGCATCAACCCCGCTTTCAGAAGAGCATTTTTTGTAAGAGTTGCAACCTTTTAAGGAGACGCTCCTGGATATCGCTGCCGATCTAAAAAATATTCATACTGAAATGGCTGAACTCAGAACTCGCGTGGCAGACACGGAGGCTCGCACCTACTCTCTAGAGGCCTGGAGGGACAGGACAGATCCAGAAATCACAAAGCTAAGGCAACAAATCTGTAAACTACAACTCAAAACTGAGGATCTAGAGGGGGTGCAGCAGGAGGAACAATATTTTGATCTTTGGCTTATCAGAAGGAGCAGAAGGTTCCTCTGCAATTTTATTTAACCAGAAACCTTTTACCAAGATTGTGGGCCCTATCCCCACATAATCATACCTACTTAATAGAAAGGGCACACAGGTCTCTATATCCAAAACCGGAGAAGAATGTCTCCCCTCACCCAATGATCATTCATTTTCTCAATTATCTTGAAAAACAGCAAATTTTGGCCAAAGTCAGAGATCTACAATCTATACAATGCACCTAAGAATTACTCAGGATTTGCCATTAGAAATCCAAAGGAAAAGAGCCTCTTTTCACTCCATAGTCAGCAAGTTGATAGCTGCCAGTATTAAGTTTCGCATGGCATACCCAGCACGTCTGCATGTTTTGGTGGATGGAGCATGGCTATCATACGACTCGGCCGAACAGGCCCAAGCTAATCTCTGCAAGAAGTTGCCTGCATTATTTCAATCTTAGGATGGCTTTCTCGCTTTCTTGCTATCAAGAATATATTTGCTGTGACTGTACCTTCTGCTGTTTGGCTGGTCTACCAATGAGGAACTTGTTCTGAAAGACATCTTTGGGAGGGGAGTTTTTCTCCGGTGTGGTGAGGATGGTGGTGACCGAGGAGAGAGGCGGAGGATGGCCTGTGGACCCGGAGGACTATGCGTGGCAATGAGGCACCATTTTCCCTCAGATCCCCCTTTCCTGGTGCCATTTGTTTCCAGTGGGGACTCTTTCTGACTGAACAGTTTGGCCCGTTTCCAATATGGTTCCCCAGGGGAACACCTGCATATTCGAGAAGCTGCCTGTTATGCTTTTACCTTTTGGTGATGATTCTGTCATTATGATATGCATATAATTCTGGAAAGACTCATGTTACCTATTCTCCTGTTCAGTACCCAAACTGTTCTCACAGGCTATCTCAGTTTCTCTCCCTATTTTTTGTTTTCTGGTATTTAGGGAGACAATTATGTTACGATTAATACAGTATCTTGGTGTTTGTCTCCTCTCGAATTCTCTCTCTCTCTATAGGACTTTAGTCCTTTTATCTTCCCTTATTGTTCAGGTCTCTCTCATTATCTCACCACTCCTCTTGATACACCTATCTCTGGAACTTTTTCTGTGCACTCTCGATAATCTTGTCTACCATACACTCATATCGCGTATTTATTAATTTTGTTGGAGAATGTGGAGCTGAATTTACTTCACTTCTGGTTTTCGCAGGACTAAGAAGTATTATATGGAGCTTGTACGTAGCTTACATATTGCTGGGGTATTCCAGTTCGATTCGTAGACTAAACCCAATACACTCCTTTTTTTTTCAGAGGGCAGGGGGGTGGGAGGGGGAGAATTTTGGCTGGAAAGTAACCCACCACATGTCCTGAAGTATGGGGGTTAGTACCCTAATTACTCTCGCTCTTTACTTTATTTGGTTTGGTATTCTGGGGATCCCTTTTGGCATGTAAGGCTGGTTTGCATTAATACTTAAGTTGGGGGTTGGAAGGGTACCCAGTGCGGGCATTTATTACATTTATTATCCTCTATCAGGTTAGTAGTATTGGGGGTAGTTATAATGGGGTACTTGTGGGCTCTCTACCATTGAACAAAAAGGTAGCTTCCTTAATGGTGTCAAAGCTAGGTGGAGGGATACATGTAAATAGTTATTTGGGGGGGATTGGGGGGGTTGGTAACCATGCTGTTCCATTGTTCTCTATTGTTGATGATGGGGTTTCCCCGTATCTTGCAGTAGTCATCATGGTCAATAGTATGCTCTGGGTTTCCTCTTGGGTTTTGTGGGACTACCTATTTAATAAAATGTACGTAAGATTGGTGGGGGAGGGTTTAGCGGTGCACTCTCATAGTACATTGTTTTGGTTATGTATTGTTCAGTATAATATACAATGGCTACAGGTTTTAAAAAATGTATATCTTGGAATGTAAGAGGGGTTCGTGATCTCAACAAGAGAGTTCAGATCTTAAAACACTTATCATTGCTGAAGGCCTATATCTCTTTCATTCAGGAAATTTATCTGCTCCCTAGGGAAATGGGGAGTTTGCACAGACTTGGGATTGGGCAAGATTTAGCTGCTGGTAACTCATCTGTCAGTGGTGGTACTGCTATCTTAATTCACAAGGCGATAGCCTGTCAACCCTAAATAACAATCGCTGATCCACAGGGGAGATATATTTTAGTCCAAGGATTACAGAATTGCACTGAATTGGTTCTGGGGAGTGTGTGTGGGCCTGTGGGGGGAAATCCTATATTTTTTTCAGGAATTATCGACAGAACTACAGAAGTTCTCAATGTTCCCCTTAATCCTGGGTCTTAATCCTGGGTGGGGATTGGAACCTGCCACCCACACAAGATGTGGATAGATATAATTCCTTGCCCAAGCCCCTTACTCAAACCCAAAGGGCTCTTGCCAAATTTCTTGATACTAACAGATTGTGAGATCCCTGGTGTCTCTTAAACCATGAGATCCGCGCTTTCTCATTTCACTCTATGGTGCATTCCACTTGGTCTCGGCTGGATTATATCTTACTTAGTCATTCTCTCATACACGGTCTTAAAGATTCCGCCCTAGAACCAATTGTTATATCGGACCATGCTGTAACATGGGTCACAGTTATGTTAAATCAAAACCTCCAAAGGGACTCAATATGGCGGTTAAATACACAGCTTCTAAAGGAGGATTACGTCATTACCAGGGTCTCAGACATGATCCAACTTTTCATTGCAAATAACCAGGGTTCAGTTGCTAGGATGGACCATAGTGTGCCCTAAAATGTTTTTTGCGAGGTGAGTTTATTAGGCTCTCCTCCACTCATAAACGAAAGAGAGAGGCAGCTGCTATTTCCCTTCAGGGTCAGATTCGCACACTTGAGCATTCTCTTACCTCTTCCTCTTCTCCTGATGTACTAAAATCTTTGTTGAATTTAAGGAATCAGTATTCTCGTCTAGTACTGGAAAAAGCAGAGTTTCTTATCTTAAGAACTAAGGCAAAATACATACAGCAGGGGGAGAAGGCAAGTCATCTTCTGGCACTGCGTTTGAGGAAACTAGAGGCATCCAGATTTATTCCTTCGATCAATGATCTGGATGGAGCAACTAAAACACACCCTAGAGACATAACTGCCGTTTTTAGGCAGTTTTATCTTTCCCTTTATAGCCAGCGTCTTGAATCCCCATCTCAGGCTGAATTATTTAAGTATTTATCTGCCTTACCATTACCTACTCTCTCTCTCCCTCACAACAAGCTTGTTTATCAGCTCCTATATCTCTTCAGGAAATCTTGTCTGCTATCCATAAGCTTGCCTCGGATAGGGCCCCTGGTCCAGATGGTTTCCCTTCGAACTTTTACAAAGTTTTTGCTAAAGATCTTGCTTCCTATTTATTACATTTATATCAATATATGCTCTCAGGGCAGGCTTTAGATCCATCCCTATTAGAAGCCTCTATTATCCTTCTTCTCAAACCAGATAAACCACCCCAATCTCCCGCGAGTTATCGTCCCATCTCTTTGTTAAACTGTGACATTAACATCTTGGCTAAGATATTTGCTAGCAGAATTGAAAAGGTTTGGACTCCGCTTCTTAGCCCAAAGCAAATTGAGTTCGTGTCAGGTAGAACACCTGCTGACCATCTTCGTAAATTAGCGTACCTGGTTCGGGTGGCTAAGACCTCCCCCTCTCCAATGGCTCTCATATCCCTCGGTGCTGAAAAAGCATTTGATAGAGTGGATTGAAACTTCCTGTGGGCTACGTTGCAGACAATGAGCTTTCCTAATACCTTTATCAAATGGATTCAGACTCTATATTCCTCTCCTCAGCCAAAAATAAACTGTAATGGAGTCTTGTCCGAGGCTTTCCCTCTTTTTTCGGGCACAAGACAGGGCTGACCGCTCTCCCCTTTTCTCTTTAATATATATCTCGAACCTCTGATTAGGAGATTAAACTCCTCCCCCTTAATCACTGGTATTCCAATAGGTGATAGGACTCCCGCCCTTTCGGTTTATGTGGATGACATATTGCTTCACCTTTCAGATCTGGTCTCCTCTTTAACAGAAGCATTGCATATTATTGACACTTTTGGGAAATTTTCAAATGATAAACTCAATATTACTAAAACTGAAATTTTTTCCCTTAATTCTTTAACATATAGCTCAGCTTTCAGTGATTTTGGCATGAAATGGACTCCCAAGTCCATTAAATACTTGGGTATTTATATTGCCTTGGATTTACCATTACTCTGCAAACTTAATTTAGAAGATCTATGGTCTAACTTTCAACAAGACTTATCAAGATGGAAGAGGCTCCCTCTCTCGCTTTGGGGTAGAATTAATACCGTCAAGAAGAACGTTCTACCTAGATTGTTTTATCTGTTAAATCTGTTGCATGTCTGGTTACCCCTGTCCTTCTTTCAATGCATCCACTCTGATGTTAGTTCCTTTATTTGGCAGGACAAGGCGATTAGAAGATCCTACAATAAGCTTTCTTTACCCAAGGAGATGGCGGGCTTTCGTCTCCCTGACTTCTTGTTCTACTACTGGGCCTGTCACCTCTATAAGTGTGGGAAATGGCTTTCGTTAACTGATCTTTGTGCTCACCATGACTATGTTCCTATTTGGCTACTTATAGAGGCTGACATTCTCACCACCCATAATGTAGCCCCCTCGTTGCTCTTTTATACGCCCTTTAAAAAATTGTACAATCTCTGCAGCCCTTCCCGATCAGTACCGCGTTAAGAGTTCTCTCTCAAATGTTCAGATTCTATGAGGTATGTTCGAGTTCGGATCCTTCTCAGCCGCTATATGCCAATTTGAATCTCAAAATAGGGGGAGCCCCCATAACTAGGCATTGGCTATCTCTTCCCCCTGAGCTTACAGTGGCAGATTTCTACTCAAATGGTGCTATACTGTCTACCGAGGAGATTCTCATTAAGCTGGGCCTTAAGTCACGGGCTGTCTTTCAAATTTTACAACTTAAACACCTACTAATTAAGGTAATGTGGAAAGACTATAACCCCTATCGTATTGAAGCTTTTCTCAAACAAATAAAGACTTTGGCTTGTAAATCCCATGGCATTTCCACAGTATACAAGCTGATTCTCACTTTCTCTCAGTCTCATTCGATTGCCGGTTCTTGGGTCTGGCAGGTCTCATTCCCTGAAGAAGCTATTAACTGGCATACAATATGGACAGGCCTATACACATATCTCACCCAGGACCAATACATACTTACACAATACTGTATCCTAAATAATATGTATTATACTCCGGTAAAATTGGCCCGAATGAAGAGGCTTACCTCCAGCATGTGTTCTAGGTGCAATAAAGAGGAAGGCTTGCTCTTTCATATATTGTGGTCATGTGAAAAGATATCCCCATTGTGGAACCAAATTGAATCCACTCTGGACGCCTTGTTGGGTCTACAGGGCCTTTTCTCCCCTGTCATATGTATCTTGGGAGATTATTCCGGAATTCTGGTGAAAGAGAGACCGTTTCACATGGCATTAATCTCTATGGTGATCAAAAAACTAGTGCTTAGACACTAGACAGATCAAGTTACCATTTCCTATGCTGAATGGTTGCATGAAATATCATTTGCACTCTGCCTTGAACATTTAATTGTGAGTGTACGCCATCGCCTCTCATCTTTTAACAAAAATTGGGGGAAGTTATATGCCCTGTATTTATCTTGATGTGATCTCTCCTGTTGTTTTCACGAATCTCTCCTCCCTCTCTAACTATATCTCAATGACTGCTCTTTCTGTTCCTCTGTTAACTGTAGAACAATAAGGATAGGAGAGTGCACCGCACGGGGTGGGGGGATTTTTTTTCCCTTTCTTTTGATGTTAATTTCTCTGACTCTTTCCTCATTTTATTTCATTACTCTATGTATGGCTTTCTTGGCAGTGTACATGGATAGTACTGCATTCAATCCTTAAATGTTGTTGCACTGCGATATACTTAATAAAATATGTTGAATTATAAAAAAATTAAGAAATCAGTCCTACTCATCACAACTATAATCAAGGACATCCTCGAAGTCATGGATCAAGTCAAGTACCTGGGTGTCTGTTTAGATTCCAAACTATGCTTCATTGCTCACATTGAATGCCTAACTAAAAAACTAAAGGCTAGGCTGGGATTCCTATTCAGGAGCAGATCCCTATTCACATTGGACTCTAGGCATAGACTGGTTCAGGCCCATTTATGCCACTACTAAACTATGGTGACATTATCTACAACTGTAGCGCCACAATCCACACTCATAAATTAGACACCCTATACCACTGGGCGCTACACTTTGTGATTAATGCATCACCCAGGAAAAACCACTGTTCCCTCTACTCTGCTCTAGGCTGGACCTTTCTAGCAACCCAATGCATGTTGCACATCAGTCAATGGGCACTGAAGTTACTGTAGGGAAAGCTTCCTCATTACATGTACTCTATGGTCCATTCAACACATACCTATTCCCTGCGCACCTCTGACCTACTCCTATTGGATGTCCCCAGGACATGCACCAAGCAGGGTAGAGGTGCTATTAGTTACATACTTCCATCAATAAGAAACCACCTGCAAAATACACTGAGGATAACCAAGGTTGCTTCACTAAATTGCGTCAAGACCATGGTCAAAAATGCATTCAAGATAGTATGCCACTGTCCCAATAAGGAACCAAAATTCTTTCTAACTTGTCCACCATCCAGCTATTTGTCACAACCATCCTTCCCTGACCCTATGCCCCATCTTTTTTCCCTTTCTTTGTACATCTATCACTAACATTACTGCCCTGACCTCACCCCCCATCCATCTACCAACTATCCTCAATAACATTATTGCACTTATCACCATGCTCTTAAACTGTCTTTCCTTCCTCTGATTTGTAGCAGAATTGTAAATGAAAATTGCCAACCAGATTGTGTGTTCCCCTGTAGTTACGTACTTCCTATGTATTAGCTTGTTAGATCCTACCTCTGTATTAGCTTGTATACTCGTCTATTATTCTTGTCCTCATACTTTTACATTGTAATACTGCATACTATGTGCTAATTTATATGTCTATCGAATGCACATTTGTTTGTAATTATCTTGTCACACTAGGACCTCCTTGTGAATGAGCCTGCTTAATGGAGCCAATCCTTTAAAACAACTGAATTGAGTTGAATTGAAAGTTTGCTGGCTCTAGAGGTATATACCTTTTGCTTTCTTAAGTTACCTTTTGGTCACTCCAGGGGGAGCGTGGCTTGGCTGCAGCCTTGATGGCAGCCTGAGCATTTGGCTCCAGTGTTGTTGTATTCGTCTAACCTAATATTTCCTGAGCTGTACCCGTCTTATCTGTTATACTCATAGGTTGGACCAACTTTCTTACCAGCATTCCAGAAATCAAATTGTTATTTGCATCCAGGCCTGATCTGGTGTTCTATCTGGACGAGTCTATCGCGAGCAGAGCTGTGTAGTAATTATGGCTGAAACATCTGCACTGGCTGCTGCAGCTGGAGAGGCCTTGGACACAAAGAGAATAATGGAAATGTGCAATACTTTAGTCCAGCAAATGTCGGAGGTTGCTGTCGCTTCTAACGCTACTATTTTGGTGATTCATCAACTTGATGAAAGGCTCTTTCAGACGGAATGCCATGCAACAGCAAACTCGGCTGCCATCAATCACCTCCATTGACTTCTGCGGGAGCAAAACCACACCATTCAAGCATTACAATCTAAAGTGGTTGACCTTGAAAATAGGAGTCAGCTAAATAATTTATGTTTTCCTGGTTTTCTTGAGGGCTACGAGCAAGGTCATCTGGTAGGCTTTCTCTATGATGTGCTTCCTCCCCTTCTGCATCATGAGTCCCCCCCCCCCGGTTTTCACCATTGAACAGGCACATAGAACCATGAGTCACACCCCTAAGCCTGGAGAGAAGCCCAGACCCATCCTGGCCTGCATTTTGACCTTTGCTGACAAAGACTGGATTCTTACCAGGACTCAAGAGCTTAAATCTTTATCTTGGAGTGGGCATCGAATATTAATTTTTCAGGATTACTCCCTGGACCTTGATAATGAGAGAAAAGAATACTCGATATATGGTGCCAACTTCATGCTTTGGGAGTCCCTTTCTCCCTTCACTACCCAGCCATAATGAGGGTGGTGGTTATTGAGACACTTGTGCACCTACAGAGGCCCTCAAGATTACATTTACCAAACTTGGCCTGCGAGCAGAACCAAATCCAGCTCTTGATCAGAGACTCAATCTCCTACACAGAGCTCAGGTCAGCCTTGAAGAAATAGATCTGAGTCACCAGCAGAACATAACATGGATGTTCAGGACTACAGCAAGGAGGTACCTTCAAGGTCAGCCCTCCCTGCTAGGAGCTGTAAGAGACAACAGAGGAGTGGACATGACAAACAAGAACACTCCACAGAGCAAGCTGATTTCAGGAGCCGCAGCAGTAGGGCTGATCCACTCCCTGAGCAGGACTTGATCACCAGCCTGTACTTCAGTCAGAACAGATATGCTCTTCTAGCAGCCTTAACTGGGGATCAGCGTTCACCGGAGAGGGCTTTTTCCCTTGTCTGTTGCTGCTTCAGATTCTGGACTTCCATCTCTTTCCATGGTTGGTTCTATGCATGAGGATACCAGGATACCTGGAGAACTTATTACACATAACTTAATTGACATTTCCTCCGATATCACCTCACAAGTAACTGGGATTAGCCTTACGAAGCAGACACAACTGGAACCGAATGCTGAAGGATTACCTCTTTCACATGGACTGGGCTGATTTGGTGCATTTTCAGATAAGTTGGTTTTACTTTGTCTCCTGGGTGGTGGGAGCTCATAAATGGGGAGGGTAGGGAGGGTGACCTGATTACAGATAGAGCCTCAGTTATTTCCAACCATGGTCATTTGCCTTGCAGACAGCTGCTCGCAGGCCATCCTGCGATTTGCTTCCATGTCCATTCTTCCTCTGGTTCCCTGTTACCTTCGGGAAAAGATAAGGCCCTTACATCTGAATGCAGTGTTCCTGTGATGACTGTGGGATGCATAGATATCAGAGGGAGGGGGGCCTTGTCTTCTACTATTTGATTGTTGCATTTTTACTGTTTGTCTGTTCTTTGGACCCCCCCCCCCCAACTTTCTCCGCTTGTCAGGGGTACTCTGTGTGGTAGTCATATCCTGGCTATGGGTGGTTCTCACAATTGATTGTAAATGTCCTGTATCTGGTCCCTGGTATGCTTTCCTGGAGTCAATACTATGGTCCTTGGAGGACACTCAGCCAGGTATTGGTATTGGTATTGCTGGCTGGATGTTGCTACATTCCTTTGCTGCTGTTGAATGCCTTTATCAATGTGCACTTTTGGGTTGCCTACAGACATGCAGGGGTTTTGTACGATCTGTTGTTTTAGCCTCTACCCTATATAGCCCCATACTACACAAGTCACTAGGCTTATGGCTGCAGTTTGGTGTAACACTCTGCATTCTCAGGTTCGAAGAGAGGAGCATAGTAGCTAATAATGGCTGAACAGCTGATGTGCTACATTGGATTTTGGGTTCCTGATGTTTGCTGGGCCCTGAACGAGATCCTGACCCCAACCCTCTTTTGGGACATGCTGCAGATAATGCCCAGCTGTTTTCTGTGTTAATTGCTAGGGGACGTGTTTTTCCGAGTTGCCACTCTCAGAAACCCTGTCCTCCTTCGTTCCTCTCCTGCCCCCGTAGGGGGATGGTTTAAGAGCCGGTTACATAGAAACATAGAAACATAGACTTTGACCACCGATAAGGACCGCTTGGCCCATCTAGTCTGCCCATTTCCCTACCTACAGGATAGGCCGCAGATCCTAGTTAACCAACAGCCTATTTCTTCCTACCCCCCACAAGAATTGCCTTATGTCTGTCCCATGCACTCTTGAATTCTCCCACAGTTTCAGACCCCAACCTCCTCAGGAAGGCTGTTCCATGCATCCACTACCCTCTCTGTGAAATAATACTTCCTCACATTGCCCCTGAACTGCCTCCCTTTTATCTTTAAATTGTATCCCCTCGTTCTTGCACGTCTGTTTTTCTGAAAGATGCTACCCTCTTGGACTTTGCTGATTCCACTGAGGTACTTAAAAGTTTCTATCATGTCCCCCCTCTCCCTTCTTTCCTCAAGGGTATACATATTAAGCTCCTTTAGTCTCTCCTCATATGGCTTCTCTTGCAGACCCTGTACCATTTTAGTTGCCCTCCCTGGACTGCCTCTATCCTGTCTATGTCCTTGCGGAGATGGGGTCTCCAGAACTGGACACAGTACTCCAGATGGGGTCTCACCAACTGTCTGTACAGATGGATAATAACTTCCTGTTTTCTGCTGCTGATGCCTCTTCTTATGCATCCCAGTATACCCCCAGCCCTCCCTATTGCCTTCTCACATTGCTTGCTAACCTTAAGGTCATCTGATATGATTACCCCCAGGTCCCTTTCCTTTTTTGTTGTTGTTACTACCTCCCCCCCAATTGTGTATTCTTCGCCTGGGATCTTGTTTCCCAGGTGCATTATTTTGCACTTCTTTGCATTGAATCCTAGCTGCCATACTTCTGACCATTCCTCCAACCTTGCCAAGTCCCTTCTCATCCTTTCCACGCCTCCTTGTGCATCTACCCTGTTGCAGATCTTTGTGTCATCTGCAAAAAGGCATACTTTTCCTTCCAGTTCCTCTGCAATGTCGCTTATAAAGACATTGAAGAGGGACGGTCCTAATACTGAACCCTGCAGTACCCCACTAGTAACCCCCCTTTCTTCAGAGTGGACTCCATTTACAATTACCTTCTGTGTCCTGTTGTGCAGCCAGTGTTTTACCCAGGCTACCACCCTGGGACCCACTCCCAGGCTGGTTAATTTGACTATTAATCTTTTGTGTGGGACTGTGTCAAATGCCTTGCTAAAGTCTAGGTAGGCCATGTCACAGCCCTCCTGGTCTACTACTTTGGTCACCCAGTCAAAGAAAACTATAAGATTCATCTGACATGACCTTCCCGCTGTGAACTCATGCTGCCTTGGGTCCTGTGCCCCACTGGCCTCTAGGTACTCAACTATTCTTTCCTTCAGAAGTGACTCCATTACTTTCCCTACCACAGAGGTCAGACTGACAGGTCTGTAGTTTCCTGCCTCTGTTTTGGTCCCACTTTTGTGAAGGGGAATCACATCCACCTTCCTCCAGTCCTAGGGTACCACACCATCCTCCCATGATTTATTAAAAAGAGTAGCCAGTGGTTTCACTAGTTCCTCCCTTAATTCTTTTAGAATTCTGGGGTGAATTCCATCAGGAACAAGGCACTATGGCTTTGGAGCACCCGACATCAGTACATCTATAGGGCTTCACCCTGTTTGTCTTACTTGAAGCGATTTCTACATATAACACATGACCTCCGATTTCTAACTGTCCCCTCACCTCGTAGCTCTAGTGTACCAGCCCAATTTTCTTAGGGGAGATACTTCTGATCGCTGCTGAATAATTAACCCAGACATTGGAGCTGGGTGCTTCTGCAGGTGCCATCATTGTCTGTTTCATATTTGTTTGGGACACTGTTCTAGTCCATGTTGGACCAGCTCCTTGACATCCCTCCCCCTCACAAGGGAGATGGATGTGACTGTGGGCCGGGGTATACCCTCAGCCTGAGATATCTGATCTCTCCTTTACACAGATATGTGCATATTTTAATAGTTGGTTTAGTTGTGTTATTTTTAGGTTGTGTAGCCTTTCTTGTTTTCTATGTCTGACATTACTATCTGAGCACCTGTCTAAGCATGGGACAAGTTTCATTATGATACTACATTTGGTTATGTCATATCTTCCATTTGGCATATGCATAATGGTATTACGGCACCTCTTTCACACTATTACTGTGACTTTGCTCTCTTTTGTGGGTTACATACTGTAGGGAAGTACTTCATTCTCAGGGTAATATTAGATCATGGCTGACGTATCCTGTTATACATGTAATGTTATGGGTCTTAATACCCCTATAAGATGCAAACAAGTATTGTCCCACTTGAAGAGAGTAAAAGAACAAGTAGCCTTCCTACAAGAGATGAAGCTGACCAGGAATGACCATGCATACTTAGGTAAGGACTGGGTAGGGATGAAGGTACATGCAAGTGCTCCCTCCAAGAAAAGGGGAAGGGGTTATCCTTATTCATAAAAATCTTCCCTAGACCGTCACTACCAGTTATTCAGACCTGCATGGTAGATGGGTTATTGCCCTAATCAATACCCTGCATGGGCTTATTATGTTGGTAAATGTCTACGCCCCCAATGAAGATAACCTGACCTTCTTTCAATACCTTTCAGATAAAACAGGAGCCATGAGGGATGACAATATCCCTATACTGGTAGGTGAGGATTTGAACCTGCCCCTTATCCCCATGGTAGATAATAGTGTGCTCGGTAAAGATTCCCACCCATGGAGTACCCCAGCTGTCCATCATTTACTGCATGAACATAGTTTGGAAGATATCTGGCATCTGACTCACCCCAAAGAGAAAGATTCTACCTTTCAGTTTGGCGTACATGGCATATTTAGTCACTTGGACTACTGGTTAACATCTCCGGTGCTTTCCCAATCCACAACACAATCTTGCATTCTCCCAATTATCATTTCCGACCATGCCCCTGTCCACTTGATATTTGTCTGTGGCCCAAGGGAAAGTTCTTCTCCATTCTGGCATTTGGACCCGCATTTGTTAAGTGACCCCAACTTTATACCCTGGGTACCCATGAAATCTCAGCAGATTTTTCAAGAGAATCCTTTTGGCAATACTAAAGCTGGTAATACTTGGGAAGCTTACAAAGCTACTATCCAGGGTAAAAATAATTGGTTATGCCTCCCATAGGAGGAAGATATGGGAGCAGAAACTTAACCCCGTGGAGAAACAATTGTCGGAGGCCGAAACTTGACTTAAAACTTTAAAATATCTGTCTCTTCACTCTCAGGCAGGGAAAGAAGTACTGAGGTTGTGGTGAGAAGTAAAGGAACTTGTATCTAGGAAAGCCAAGCTGGCTTTGCTGAGAGTTAAGCATATATGTTTGGAGGGGGTGATAAATCTGGGAAGGTACTAGCATGTCAGCCACGGAAACAACAAGCCAGTCAGCACATTGCAGGCCTTCAGGACCCCCTTACTCAAAAAATTCACACTATGCCCCTAGAGGTGAACCTGATTATCTTACATTTTTACCAAAAATTATATGCTACATCACGCTCTGAGCCTCCTCTAGACACATAAGGGTTTCTAGACAGCTTCTCCTTACCCAAATTATCCCAACTACAACAAGATGTTTTGGATGCTTCTCTGACCAAGGATGAAGTCAGGAAGGCCTTGTTGTCTTTAAAAAAAAGGTAAAGCTCCAGGGGTAGATGGCTTTTCGGCCGACTTACTGCAGGCCCTAGCCCCTGTTGTCTTGCCTATTTTATGTAAGGTGTTTCGGGAGACGGAGTGCCTGAGATGCCTTCCACCTACATTGCAGGATGCCACTATTACCATCTTGCCAAAAAAGGGGAAGGACCCCACTAGGGTGGGTAGTTATAGGCCTATATCCCTGATTTCTGAAGACAGTAAGGTGTTTGATAAGGCTATTTCAAATGGGCTCAGATTCCTTCTCCCAGATTTGATTCACCCATCCCAGGTCAGCTTTGTACAAGGCAGATATAGTGGGGACCACATTCAGTCCCTTTTAAATCTAATGCACTCTGCTAGTAGCCTCTCACAGCCGGCAGCTGATTTGGCTGTCGACTTTGAGAAAGCCATTGATTCTATAGAATGGGACTATTTACATATGGTACTATGTCAATTTGGATTTGGGTCAAGATTCTCCTCTTGGATTAAATCTATATATACATCTCCCATGGCCAGATTCCTCACAAACTCTACAATTTCTGATCCCTTCCCACTTAAAAGGGGCACCAGACAGAGTTTCCCCTTGTCACCACTTCTTTTCATGCTTGCCATAGAACCATTGACTGCTGCCATCCATCAGCACAAGGACATCCTTGGAGTTCCAATAGGGCAATCCCAATATTCCACATCATTATACGTTGATGATTTACTGATTCCTTTGTCTGACATAAAAAACTCACTTGCCCCCCCAATGAACCTCCTTCACAAGTTTACTACATACTCCAGTCATAAGGTAAATCAAACTAAAACAGAAATTCTCCCTATAAATTGCCACTGTTACCCTCAGACAGCACCTATATCTGATCTCAGGTAGGTTCAGGATGATCTGACTTATTTAGGGGTGAAAATCAGTATTAATGTTGAAGATATCTGAGAAAAGAAAATGAGTGGATGGGCACGTCTCAGTCTTGCTATGGCAGGCAAGATATCAGCTATTAAGATGACCATAGCCCCTAAGGTAATGTATCTGCTCTCCCACACTCCTTTGGATCTTCCTCAATTCTGGTACCACAAGATCGATAAAATGGTGGGTGCTTTTTTGGGGGGCCAACAGAAATCATTGTATAACCAGAACAAATTAAGGGCCCATTGGAAAGTGGGTGGTTGGTGTCTTTCCTGGATGGAGGGATACAGAATTGCCTTTCAAACTGCCCAAACTTTACATTGGTTTTTACCCTGGTCTTCCTTATCCCCTCAATGGCTTTGTATGGAGTGGGACCATGAAAAAATCCCCATCTTGGCGTCTCTCTTTTGGGAATCACCTATGTCATCCAGGAAAGACCATCCCACTATTCTCACGACACTTAAATACTGAAAACAATTTCACCGGTTGCTTAGAACATCGCCCACTCCCTTTTTGCATACCCCTTTGTGGCATAATCCCCAGATCATTACTGGTAATAAGCTTGTGTACTTGCCCTATTGGGAAGCCAAGGACATCTATTATATTATGGACCTCCTGGGCCCTTCACATCAGTATGTGGACAGGTTTCACAATCTCCAGAGATGCTGGAATTGTACCTCAGGGTGATTTCTGGAAATATCTCCAGTTAAGGGATAGAGTTTTTCAGCTCTTGCCAGCTAGACAGAAGGTCCACTCCCCGTCCTTCCCTCTTGGTAGGTGGCTGGCTCTCAATAAAGGTCAGGCAGGTGCCTTTTATGCACTGATCAGGGACACTCTTCCCAGTCAAGCAGAGATCTCCAAGAAGAAGTGGGAAAAGGCCCTTTGCATGACTATTTCTGATGCACAATGGACCCAGTGCTGGACCGTTAGGCATAAATTTCACACTGATGCTCAGAGTAGGTTGATAACATAATAAAATGCTCCACTGTTGGTGCAGGATGACAGCTGTACTGTATAAACTTAATTTATTAGGGGACTATAAATGCTGGCAGTGTCAGCAACCTGGGGGGGGATCTTTTCCACATCATTTGGTCATGTCTGGTCATTCAAGTTCTGTGGAGCAAGATATGCCAAGTGGGCACCAATGTGTTGGGTAAACATATTCCTATATCTCCCTGCTTAGTTTTATCGGATATTATACCCCTGACTCTTAGGCTTTCTACCCCTGAATTCAAATGGGTTATGCTGTTATGTATGCAGGCTAAGCGGTTACTTCTTAGTTACTGGTGTGCACCACAGGTTTCCAAAGTAGTTGACATTGTTAATTCTCTGGGAAATGTTTTTGAGATGGAGAAATGCTCACATCTGATTAAACACCAGGCAGGCTGCTTTAATACCTGTTGGGGATCTTACTTGGCATATCTGGCTCCTCAAACTGGTATTGGGTAGGCAGTTTTATAGGCTTAGATATATGAGGTGCTTTTCAGTTAAGGAAGGTATTTGATGCTCCCTCAAGTTTTGTAGGTGCTACTTTCTACTATATTATGCTACACTTTATTGTTTTGATGTATATAGTTCTCACATGTTTAGTATTCCTGTGTTACTTTGTAGATATTTCTTTCTCCTTGCAGATGATAAAGGGTATGGTACCACATAGGGTTAAGAAACCCAGATCATAGCAGATGCCTTGGTATGTGATCAGACTTTGTTGCATTCAGTGTGGTTGTGCTTTCCCTCCAGTGGTGAACTATATGAACCTGACTATTGTTGTTCCCACCATCTGTATTTGTCTATTTGGATGTAAGTTATTCCCTCTGTTTTTATCACACTTACTTCCATGTTGTTGTAAATGGGCTTACTAGCCACATTTAACATAGCAATGCTAATCTCTCTGTTTACATGTATGTATGTTTGTGAAATTTTAAAAACTTTAATAAAAATCTTCAACTAAAAAAAGTTCACTTTTGCCCTTATTCCTCAGGCATCTATAGATAACCCAATATGACTACAAATTGCTGTTCTTGAAAAAAAAATGTGCTGGATTCCCCCAGTCCTTTATGAGTTTTATAAGGTGGAATGAAGTTGGAGGAGTGTTTTTCCAAATAGTCTGGGCATTAGGGCTATACAAATAATAGATATAAATCCCCCATAATAATCAGCTGGTCATAGGTCATAGATTACATTTATTGATTAATTTCTAACATACAGACACAGATGCCATGCACACAGAATTCTGTGGGTGCTGGCTGAGTCAATATCTTGCCACTTCTTCTCTGCATTGCATTGATTTCAAACATTCAGTACTGACATTGCCCAGGCAGTAAGGGACAATAGGTAAGCCTACAATACAGGAAATTCAGGAAGACTGGGAGAGAGGAGGATAGGGAGAATTACCTAAATATGGCTATGGAGGCAAGTAAGGAAGTCCCTCGGGCTAAGGCTCAGAAGGAACTGCAAAATGCTGAAGGAATTAAAAAGGGGGAGAAGGATTCTTTCACTATATGAGTGAGAAAAGGAACAACAAGGACTGTTAGGCTTCAGAAAGAGGAAGAGTGGGTGGAGGAGAAGGAGGAAAAAGTAGAGGTAAGGACCGAATTTGTCTCTTCGTCTCCACCAGAAAGAGAGAGAGAGAGACGGACAGGTGCCTACAGGGGGAAGAAGAGCAGCAGGTGGAGAGCAGACCATGGATGTGATGGTAAAAGGAGGGAAGGGCTGCTAGCATTGAAGGTGAACAAATCACCAAGTGAAGAGGGTATACAGCCAAGGTTGCTAAGGGAACTGGCAGAGCAACTGTGGGGCCACTGGTAGGCCCGGTTCAATAGCTCACTGAAATCAGGTGTGGTACCGCTGGACTGGAGAACAGCACAAAAGGTTCCTGTCCATAAGTGCAGTCCCAGGGATGACCCAGTGAATTACAGAGCAGTCAGTCTAGCCTCAATCATATGCAAGCTCATGGAGACCATACATAAAAAAAAGTTAGTAGAGTATCTAGAGGGCCATGGTCTCCAGCATGGTAGGCGACATGGGTTTTTGGGAAGGAGGTCTTGTCAAACAAATCCTATTAACTTTTTTCACTGGATCAGTAAAGCAATTGACACTGGCCAAGTGGTGGACATCCTTTACCTGGATTTCAGCAAGGCTTTTGACTCTGTACCCCACGAGAGGATGATCAAGAAGTTGGTGGATCTTGGAGTTGGGGAGATGGTGACCTGATGCGTAGAAAACTGGCTGAAGAACAGAACCCAGAGGGTGGTGACGATGGTGAAAGAATTATCTAGCACCAGGGAAGTCACCAGTGGGGTCCCATAGAGCTCAGTGCTGGGACCCATGTTATTCAATATCTTCATCAATGATATAGGGAATGGCATTAAGGATAAAATGTGCCTATTCACGAATGACACCAAGTTCTGCAGAAGGATGTACACAGCTCAAGGGATACAGGACCTACAAGATGACTTGGAAAAGCTTGACATGTTGTCTTGGATTTGGCAGCTTGACTTAAACGCAAAGAAATGCACAGTTATGCACATTGTAGCCAAGAATCCCAGAATGGAGTACAATCTTGGAGGGTCCAGGTATCTACAACAGAGGAGAAGAAGGATCTGGAAGTGATGATCACTAGTGACCTGAAACTCTCCATACAGTGCAGGAAAGAAGCAGTTTTTGTCAGGGGGATCAGCAGTAGGTTAGATAAGGTTATACTTCCCTTCTATGGGTCACTGGTGAGGCACATCTGGAGCATGGTGTACAGTACTGGTGTCCACACCTTAAGAAAGAAATCACATTACCATACAGTGAAAACACATATGCTATATAGTAACCACATCACTGTGTAGCGAAACACCAACACAGCAAGGTATAAAGTGAATTGTAATAAAACAGTAGCAGCAAATTATAGGCCACAAGTACAATACCCAAAATGACTACATCTGGAAGTGATGGCCAGTAAATACAGTAAAGGGTGAGTCTGGCTCAAAGCATGTCAGATCTGAATCCCCAACCCATATTCACACAAGACACTGTGGCGCACCACCATTGCTGCCCCAGCAAGCAGGAATTCTGATGAAATTCCGCAAAGTTCTGTGAAATCCTGTGGAATTTCATTGAAATTTGCAACATTTTTCAAATGTATTAATTGGGTCATTCCTCAGCTGTCTATTTTGCCAGAGATCTGAAATTTTGCAGAATTACTTGTTGATAGGTGCTCGAACAATGTGCCAAACATCATTAATTGGGACACATCATCTCAAAATTATAGGTTCTGAAAGTCAGCCATTTTATTTTTGTGGCAAATTTCATGAACATTTTTATCTGCATATAATGCAGGCACCTTTGGAGCTAGAAATCTGAAACTAGACACATATATTAATGCAGTAATAACCCATATACCTGCAACATTTTATAACATCTCAATGACTGATTTCAAAATTATACAAAAATAACAAAAAATACATTTTGGCAAAAAGTTTGCCTACCTATATCACAGCCCACTTTAAAGCTCGGGACTTAAACCATGGCACACATGCTCATGCTGTAAGTTTCTCTAAATCCTGAAACAGTAAGGAAATTTGGGATAAGAATTTTTAAAATTAGGTGGAAATAACTGACAATTACATTTTGATTAAATGTTTGACCACCCATTCAGTCTAGGACTTTGACATTTGGTACACTTATGAAAACCATTAATACCTGTATATTTGCCAAACCTGGTATCATGTGCATACATACTGTACTTTAAAAACTAGACCAAAGTAACTGAAATTTAAAATCTGGTAAAATTCTGCAGAAATTTCATACAAATTCCACAAAATTATGTGGAGTCAAAATGGTAATTCCACAGGTATTCTGCCAGTGGAATTTTATATTCCGCATAGCTCTAGACAGCAGCCCTTACTTGACCCAAGCAACGTTCTCCCTTCCCCTGGCCTACCTACATAAGAGGTGCTATCCCTAAATGTTTAAGCAGATGTTTCAGAAAACATTTGAGAAGGTGGGAAGTCTGGAGCTAGTGATCAATTGCAAAGGGTTAGTCTTGCAGGCAGTAGGGGTGGCCACTCACAAAGCTTGGTGAAGGAAGGAGCTGAGAAGTGAAATATGTTTCTGTCTTGCCATGAGACATGCCAGCCTTTATGTTAACTTATCTCAATCAACCAGACACCCTGGTGCACCAATATTGCCGCCCCAGTCATCAGCTGTCACTAGGCACAAGCAACTTTTGCTTTTTCTCTGGCCTACCTATATGGGAGGTACCCCCCTCAACAGAGATAAGCAGAAAATTCCACAGACATTGTGAACTGTGGGGAGTCTGAAATCAATAATCAGCAGTTAAGAGTGAGTCTGGCAGCCAGAGGAGGACATTTGAGTAAGCAGGAAGGGGTTCAGGGACAAGGGATGAAAAGAAAGGCATACAAACAGAGCTGGCTTGTCACAGCAATGGTACTGCTACTGCTCCCTATGTCGGCAATCATGCATCAGAGAATGATCTCGGGTCATGAAGAACTGGCTGGG
Source organism: Neoceratodus forsteri (assembly GCA_016271365.2). Lineage (NCBI taxonomy): Eukaryota > Metazoa > Chordata > Ceratodontiformes > Ceratodontidae > Neoceratodus > Neoceratodus forsteri. The sequence continues at coordinate 1,374,733,684 of CM057456.1, forward strand.
AGGAGGAGGAGGACTGAGCATCCCAGAGGATGCTCTCCTCCTTCAGAGGGGGAAGGACATGTGCACCACCGCGCTGCTTCCACCTAGGTGATCATAGGTGGAGATACAAGCGGAGCCTCAAAGGAAGGGTGGGTGCTTCCTGCTGTGACAGGTACATGCATGCATGCTCACATCACTTCAATCTTTCCCCACGAAGTGGCCAGGGTAAGGAAGAACAAAGAAAAAGACTGTCAGTTGAGGCAGTATGATGCAGCATCCTCCCTCAGGCCCTGCACTGACTACTGGGCTTCCTGATTACCACATCTGAGCTAAACTCTCCATGAGGCTTTGGGAACCTTGGGGAGCTCTGCCACAGCAGGTAAACTATGGGGCATTATAGCAGACAGGTGAGTAGGCACCAGAGATGGTGGGGACAGGTCTGGGGAGGACACTGCAGATGAAGTCTGCCAAGCACAGAATGGTGAAAATAAAAAGAAGGTTTTAAACAGTCACAAATAAAAACAATTAATATATAAAGGATTTAGTAAAAAAAAAGATTGTGGCATTTCTCAAAATATAGCCTCCTTAGACTGTGTGAAAGACAATCTGTAACAGACAAGTAATGAGATCCTAAGAGTCCTGATTGCATACTACTGTATTTAGTGCTTATCCCTTTGTCCCCTACACCCAACAACATGAAAGAGCCTAGCAGAACTTGTTATCTGCTTCTGAAGCTAAAAAACTGCAGAAGATAATAAACAAAAAGAATCCCTTTAGTAAGTTTGTTCCCGATCGAGAACAACATGTGGTGCTTGCTTATCTCTAATCCCCCTTGCTTTACTCTAGTCTCTTTTACCCCTTCCCCTCTCCTCCCCCACACCCATCCACCCTACCCTTTGCTCCCCCACACCCTCCAACTTAGTTTTCACTCCCACCACCTACTCCTAGCCTAGGTTTCTTCATATTTCAATCATGGACCTGATTACAACCAGTCACACAAGACTTTCTTCACCTCTAGCACTTAGGTTACTGACCCCATCTGTACCCCTTCCCTTCTCATTCTTGCTCTCCATATGTTACACATGTAAATGTTTGGGCCACTCTATGTGTTTCTCTTTTTACTTTATTATAATTGATTGACTCATGTTTTTGAGTTTATGAACATTGCTGTAACTGTTAGACAACTGTTAGTCTTTGACATTGTTCTATATATCTAAACCACTTGTTTGGATTGTTTCCCATGCATAGATTTTGTTTCCCCTGTATAGATTTTGTTTATGTTAGACTCTGTTTTATAGTGTATGTTAGAACATTGTATTCACTGGAAATCTAGCTTTCCCTAGTTTTGTTGTACCATTGATGTGATGTCACGACGTTGTTGTACCATCGTGAGTACGTCACATCGATGGTACAACAGCACGGATTACATTTGCGCATGCACCACTTGCGCTTTGTAGGCAGTCATACAATGAACAGCAGTTAAGCAAAGGCACAGGAGGAGATAGTAAGTGCCATTTTTAAAATATTTACAGGCACTTAGTAGTACACTAGATTAAGGTAACAAATAAATACCGCTGTGGACGGAAATCAGTGGAGTGTTTGGACATGGCTGGGCGAGGGGGTGGGTCTCCGACATCACGGTGCGACCAAGGATGAAGGCACAAGCTGTTCTTGATTTACTTTTGCCCATACACTATAAAAGACAGGGGATGGGCAACAGTAAACAACAACACTGTCATAAATTCTCGAGGTTTTATGACCACTGAAAACCTCGCGAGCTTGGCTTTCGAGGTTTACTTGGTTATCATGACAACCTCTCGAAATGAACAACAGTGGTGTTGTTCACTGTTGCCCATCCACTATCTTCTATGTATTGTCATACCTTCTTGGTATCTCTTAGACTGGACGTTTGTGAAAAAGGGCATTTTTGCTCACATGCCTTCCAGTATACAAATAAAGATTGATTGATTGATTGAGATTGAAAACTTGTCTGACATGGGTGAACAAGCACCAGGAGAATGGGCCCCTTTGGGCAAGACTGAGGTGTGCACCAATGAATGGAGTGCCCTGCAAAGGAGAAATACATGCACTTCTTGGTATGATGCATGACAGCCTCCATGTGACCCTCCCACACCACCAGGCACCTGGGTGCACCAAAACTGCTACTCCAGCCAGCATTTCTCACTTGACCGAAACAGCTTTCTTACTTACTTATGCAGACCTACCCCTCTAACATGGATAAGAAGGAGAATCTGTAGACAGTGTAGAGCATAGGGACTGTTGAGCCAGTGATCATCAGCAAAGAGTGAGTCTGGTGATGTCAGTTGGCAACACCCGGGGGGTCACTGATGTGTTTAATGCTAGATCAAATGGGTGCCAAAAAGCCAAGCATACACATATCTTGGCACACCACATTACAACCTCTGTGTCTGCTCACCCCAATCCATCTGACACCCAAGTGCACCAATACTGCTACTCTAGCCAGCATTCCTCTCTTTACCCAAGCAACTTCCTCCCTTCTAATGGCCTACCTGCTGTATATAGGAGGTGACCTTTCCCAACAGGGATAAGCTGGAGATTCCAAGGACATTTTGGACCATAGGGAGTCTGGGGCCAGCAATCAGTAGCAAAGGATTAGGGGTGGACACACACTGGCCATCTGTGCTCCAGAGGCCATTGTCAATGTATGTACTGTGATGTAAAGGAAAGTGCCAAGAAAAACCAAACACCTTCCTGTCCTGGCATGCCACATGATAGCCAACAGTCCCATGCCATCAGACTGCCAGGTGCATTGACAGTGAATACTGAGTCACAGGGTCCCCATGACAAGGTTACACCACATTGCCTCAGAGCACACATGTTGTCGACAAGCCCTGTACTACCACCCCTGCACACAAACACACAAAAGGGTATTGGGACAAGGGACACATATACTCCATAGTAAGGGACATCCCCTAGGGGTTGCACCTTTGAGGCAGTGTAGCGCATTGAGTTAAGGCTCTGAGCTGCAGATCTGGAGACCTGGGTTTGAATCCCACAGCCGCCTAGGTACATACTGTATGATCCTGAGCAAGTCACTTAACTTCCTTGTGCTCCCAGGTCTCATCTGGAAACAATCTTCAGCTTAGTGTGCTACTCCTGGTTAAACAATGTTCTCTTCCCTTCCCTTCCTTCCCTAGTGCAAAGTACTGCTACCCCTACACAAAATTTAATGAAGTACACACATGACTCTGTCAGTGTCTTCACACAACAGATATTCTGCAGATCCATGCCGTTCACCCCTAAGGCCACAGGTTCAAATCCCCACACCAAGTCAAGTACACACTTCTCTGATGTTAGCAGGCAAGTGCTGAGGTCTTCCCCTACAACTCATCCTATGCAAAGCAAGATCTATTAAGAACAAGACAGCTATCATAGCTGATTTTGTTGGAACCACCGATCTGGCTTGCATCACCGAGACCTGGTTGGATGAAAATACAGGCCCTGTTTTGTCTTCTGCAGTTCCGGCTGGGTTCTCAGTGATACACTGCTCAAGGTTGGATCATATGGGCAGGGATGTGGCCATTATATTTAAATCTGAGCTGGGCCTTGTGGATGTGCCATCAGGAAGTACCAGATCCTTCCAGTATATCCTGGGACAGGATGTAGGTTGCAGGATACTCCTCATCTACCGTCCACCAGGAGTTGGCAGAGCATTCCTGCAGGAGATAGCAGACTTCATCTTCGACATGGTGTTGAGGTCCCCCAGATGGATAGTTCTAGGGGAGTTCAATGCCTGAGTCAATGATGAACTCTTGCATTTTGGTCAAAATCTCCTCCAGCTGATGACAACGCTGGGCCTTACACAGGTAGTCACCTCTTCAACCCATATTGGTGGTCACTCGCTGGATCTGATCTTTCTTTTGGGTATGGAGATAGCTGATCTGGGGGTGGAACCAGTCAGTTGGTCTGACCATCACACCATAAGGTTCAGCTTCAGGGTCCCCCCCCAATAGGTCTGCCCCTACTGAGATGGTTCAGTACCGCTCATTAAGTGGAGTTACCCCTAGTGACCTATCGGCAGTACTGGACCTATCAGGTTTGTCGGGTGAATGCATGAGTCCAGGTGATCTTGTATTGGCCTATAATAAGGCTGTGGGAGATGCCCTGGACAAGATTGGTCCTGTTTGTGTTCGGATTCTCACGCTTTGCCCAAGGAACCCTTGGTTTGATGGTTCCTTGAAGGAGTTGAGGTGAGTTGGTCGAAGGATGGAAAGAGCCTGGCTTAAGTCTGACCTTGATGCTGACAGGCTTAAGCTGATGGCACACTGTGATGGCTGTCAGTCAGAAATCACCAGTAAGAAGGCAGAATTCCTCTCCAGGGAGATTTCTGCTGCGCAGAATCAACCAGCTCAGCTTTTCCAGAAAGTTGGCAGATTGTGCAATCCAATCTGTCTTCAGGCCAGAGAAGCTTTTTCTTAGCTGAAATGCAAAGAGTTTGCTCAATTCTTCGCAGATAAGGTTGCCAGCATCAGGTCTAGCATTAGATCAGCCTCTCCTATGAGGGATTGTGGTGATCGGCGGGAAGTGGTGTGCACTTAGTCTATCTGGTCAGATTTCTGCCAGCCAGAATTCACAGACATTGTGAAGGTCATCCAGACATTGCACCCAACCAGTTGTAGTTTGGATCCGGGCCCTACACCCCTTTTATTGGGATATGTTGATGTTATCTGCCCAATCCTTGCTGAAATTTTCTGGAGGTCCTTGGAGACAGGGGTCTTTCCAGAAGCCCTAAAGAAGGTGTCTGTTCGACCACTCCTTAAGAAACCCTCCTTGGACCCAGACTGTTTAGCTAACTACGGACCTATCTCTAACCTGCCATTTGTTGGTAAGGTTATTGAAAAGGTGGTTGCGCCACAACTGGATGATCACCGTACAACTCACAAGGTCTATGATACCCTCCAGTCCAGATTTAGGAAGAAGCATAGCACAGAGACTGCACTTGTCTGAGTATTGAACGACCTCCTGATGGCTAGAGATCAAAAGGCGCATACCATTCTGGTCCTTCTTGATCTCTCTGCAGCATTTGACACTGTAGACCATGGTGTGCTGCTGGAGTACCTGCAGCTTCTTTGTGGGCTGTCTGGTACAGTCCTCAAATGGTTCCACTCATTCCTCGTGAACAGGTCCTAGAGAGCTGCCACCAGAATTTGTTCCTCTGGCACTCACTCCCTGCCCTGTGGGGTGCCGTAGGGCTCCATTTTGGCCCCCATGTTGTTTGCAGTGTATATGCTGCTATTGGGAGACATCATCAGGCAATACAGTTTGAGTTTTCATTGCTATGCAGATGATACTCTACTGTATATGTCCTTTCTGCCCGGACAAAATGATGCACTCTCTGTGCTAAACAACTGCCTTACTGAGATCAGAACATGGATGAGTACTAGCTGGCTGAGACTGAATCGGGACAAGACTGAAGTGTTGGTAGTGGACCCTGGTCGTCCGGTGGGGGGTATGGGTGCTGGACAGGCATCAGGTCTTTCGATCAATGGCATACAGCTCACTACCTCAGATGGAGTGCGTAACCTTGGCATTATTTTTGATGATGATCTGGCACTAAAATCTCAGGTGTCGGCTGTCATTAAGTCCTCTTTTTACCATTGGAGGAATATCACCCGGGTGAAACACTTGGTTCCTCCAGATGATCTCCCAACATTGGATCACACCTTCATCACTACCCACCTTGATTACTGCAATTCCATCTACCTAGGGTTTCCAGGGGTTGATATCCGCCGCTTGCAGCTAGTGCAGAATGCAGCAGCCAGGCTTTTGACTGGGACTTCCAGGTCCAGTCATATTACTCCTGTGCTCTGCAAACTGCACTGGCTGCCTATTCAGTGGTGGATCACCTTTAAGGTTGGCTTGCTAACCTTTAAAGCCCTATATAATCAGGGACCCGGTTACCTGCAAGACCTCTTGATACCATACTGCCCCCTCCGTCCTCTTCGATCCACCAATGAGGGATTGCTAGAGATTCTTGGGGTGTGATTAAAAACATCTGGTGCCCTTTTATTTTCTTTCTCGGCTCCAACCCTGTGGAATTCTCTACCTCATCGGTTAAGAGAATGCCTGACTGTCGACAGGTTTAAGATTGAGTTAAAAATGTATTTATTTAACTTGGCCTTCCCTAACTATGGTTAACTTGTTTTTATTCTTCTGGTTTAAAGTTATATTTATATTTGATTTTATGTGCAGTACCTTGGTTTTGAAAAGCGCTGTAAAATTAAAGCTTGATTTGATTTGATACTTACAGGATTGGCATGAGTCACCACACATACATAACATGGGTCTTGACACGTACACACATAGTACACTGATGGCTCAGTTATGGAACTTGCAACATGGCAACAGTCCACAGCTATGTACCCTGTCTCCCACTCTATTGAAGTTACAAAAACACACATGCTGTGGTAGGAATTAACACATTGAGCATGTTCTTCAACACCTCAGAGTACATAGTACTCACTGCAATGCTGCCTCTCCCATACCCTTACTCAGTTACCTATGTCACATAGTACACTCATAGGCGCCGAGTTGAATGGGCCCATGGGGCATTGGCCCCATCAATATTTATTGAGCTGGGCTGAGCCCCAGCAATATTTTGCTATGCTGCTGCTTTTCTCGCCTTTGGGCCTTGCCCTTTAAATTCACTGTGTGATAGTGTGCAAGCACCAGCATGATTTGCCTCCGTTTAATTGCTGGTGCCACCGGGTGGTCTGGGCGTGCTGGTATTATTTAAAATTTGCTCCACTGGCAACAGGATTAGGTTTGTTTATTTTGGACCCCATTGTATGACTGCTTTCTGCCTTTCTGGCTGGGTGGCATTTTTCAATTTGCCAGCACTTGCTCCCTGTGATTGGCCACTCACTGCAGGATTTATTAGGCGCCATATGCATGTGGGACCTGAAGTGAGTCGGTGTGCAGTCAGAGGGGACAGAGCAGGAGAAGACGAGATGAGGATGAGTTCCCTTCCCTACCGACTGAGTAGTAGTCCGGGACTGGGCAACGAGATCAGTGAGAAAGGCGTGGGAGCAGACCTGGGGTCGGGGACGTAGCAGGCACTGGGTACTTATCTGGGGAGTCTCAGGAGCAGAGATGGACTCAGTGGCCATGGAGTGAGCGACTGGAGCGAGTCATCAGTTGGGGCACCGGTGGTGAGGTGCAAAGCAAAGGCAGCACAGGCTCCAGCACCAATACCTTTTAGCGGTTGCCGCCAGTCGGGAGAATTCTGATGACTCCGGGACCGGGTCCGGGACTTGGAGTGAAGAGAAAGAGAGCAGCAGACTGAGGCTCAGCGAGTGAGAGAGAGAGCCAGCAGCAGCAACAACAATCTAGACTGCAGTGCAGACAAGAAGAGACTGAGAGAGGTGAGTGTCACTGGCTGCTGTAGAATGTGTTGGTAACTATACTGGGTCTAGCTGTGGAGGTCAGGTCGGGTGGCTGGCTGGCTGTTGCTGTTTAGTTTAACTTGTAAAAATTTATGCAAACTCAGTCAGTCAAGCTCAGTGGTACAGAAAGCTTTGTACTGGACAGATGGTAATGTGCTGCCTGACATTTGGAATTGGCAGTTTTAGTCACACTTTTGCTGCTGCTATAATGTAATTGAATTATGCTTGAGAATGAACACAGCAGGCATAGTGGGTGATCTGCAAAACCAACTGACCTGAACAAGTTCCCTAAAATCAATTTTTCCTGGTACCACCAGTGCAATGCTCTTATTTCTATGCAGGGAGCTCCCTTTGCTTCACTGAGTACCCAGCCTTGGAAACAGTGTAGGCCTGATAATGTTACATGTGGTTGGCTGATTGTGGATGCACATAAATGAAATGGTGAGCAATGCTTTGTGAAATCAACCCCCCTACCAAAATGCTTAACTTGAATTGAGGTAGTAACGCTCTGTCAGATGGTCTAGTCCACTTAATGGTGAACAGTTAGCACTAAGAGCCCCATACTCAGCAAAGTGTCTAGTCCCAATTTGCACAACATAATTTTACTTGCTGTTTACTGCAGTATAGTACATTGTATCAAGATGATTCTGCTGACTCTCTCTCAACAGGAGAGGTTCGCACTGCCATAATGTTGCTTCTGTGGTGATGGAAGGAAGGGAAGCTAATGTTGCCTCTGTGGGGATGGATAGGAGGGATGCTGATATTGCCTCTGTGAGAATGGATGGCAGGGGTGCTGATGTTGCCTCTGTGGGGATGGATGGGAGGGATGCTGATGTTGCCTCTGTGAGAATGGATGGCAGGGATGCTAATTTTGCCTCTGTGGGGATGCAGATGGTGGCAGTGCCTCTGTAGAGATGGATGGGAGGGATGCTGATTGTGGTGGTGCCTCTGTGGGGATGGATAGGAGGGATGCTGATGCAGCTTTTGTGGGGATGGATGGAAGGGATGCTGATGTTGCCTCTATTGGGATGGATGGGAGTGATGCTGATATTGCTTCTGTGGGGTGGGATGCTGTTTGTAGCAGTGCTTCTGTAGGGATGGATGGGAAGGATGCTGATGCTGCTTCTATGGGGATGGATCGGAGAGATGCTGATGTTGCCTTTGTTAGGACAGATGGAATGAAGGGATGCTGATGTTGCCTCTGTGGGGCTGGATGTGAGGGATGCTGATGTTGCCTCTATGGGGGAGGATGGAACAGATGCTGATGTTGCCTCTGTGGGGGAGGATGGAATAAATGCTGATGTTGCTTCTGTGGTGGAGGATGGGAGGGATGCTGATGTTGTCTCCGTGGGGATGGACAGGATGGATGCTGATATTGCCTCTGTGGGGATGGATGTGAGGGATGCTGATATTGCCTCTGTGGGGATGGATGCTGAAGTTGTCTCTTTTGGGATGGATGGGAGGGATGCTGATGTTGCCTCTGTGGGGGGGAGGATGGAAGAGATGTTGATGTTGCCTCTGTGTTGGAGGATGGAAGAGATGCTGATGTTACCTCTGTGGTGGAGAATGGAAGAGATGCTGATGTTGCCTCTGTGGGGATGGATGGGAGGGGATGATGATGTTGCCTCTGTGGTGATGGAAGGGAGGGATGCTAATGTTGCTTCTGTGGTGATAGAAGGGAGGGATGCTAATGTTGCCTCTGTGGAGATGGATAGGAGGGATGCTCATTGTGGCAGTGCCTCTGTGGGAATGGATGGGAGAGATGTTGATGTTGCCTCTGAGGGAATTGATGGGAGGGATGCTGATGGTGGCAGTACATCTATGGGGATGGACAGGGAGGGATGCTGATGTTGTCTCTGTGAGGATTGATGGGGGGGGGGGGATGTTGATGTTAGTAGAAACAAAAAAGCACCATGCATTCCAGAGCCAGGAGAACAGATAGTCCTCCAATGAAGGTAGTCACAAATTGGCAGAAGTCCAGTTTGCTGTTTGTTTACAAAAATATTGGTTTTATTGAAGAAACATAAGAAGGCACACCAGGTATTTTCAAGGTCCCCTGCGTTTCGACAATTAAGGCTTCATCGGGAGATGAACCTTGCAATACTCAATTTCTTTTTATACTAATTAGTTTCAAAATCCGTGACATCACAATTATTAACCAGATTGTTTCTTTCCAAAAAAAACTAGCAACTATTCAAATAAAATATTTGGTAATTAAGAAAAAATGTTACTCATTAGTTCATGATAATGGTAGCAATACTTTTACATATCAAATATTTCTAAAGTGTAAAGTCAGTTGCATCAGTCAATCAAATCGCACGATACAAAATGTAGTATTTCTGAGGCAAAATTATTCCTGTTAGCTAGTGGAGGAATATACCACATACTAAAACTCAGAATCTTCCCAAAATTAATATTAAAATTGGGCTCATCAAGCAAAAGTTTGTAACGACCAATCAGATTGCTGTATTTCAGACACATTAAATTTGTAATATTTCTCTTGCTAAGTAGATGTTGATGGTTAATAAACCATATTATATCAAAAAAACCCTCAAATCAAACAACATCATTTAGGCAATAACAAAACAGAATTGTCTGCTGATGTTGCCTCTGGGGGGATTGATGGGAGGGGTGCTGATATTGGTTCTGTGGGGATGGATGAGAGGGATGCTGAGTCCAGTGACTGAAGTGGGCCTGGTGGTCTATCTCTGAAGCAGTGTGTGACTGCTCTGATGGGTATGGGGGTGGACTCTGTCTCTGGCAGCTCTGCACTGTATGATGCATGGGGGGAGCAGCCTGGGGAGCTTCAGGATGGGAACAGAGACCTAACCTACTGACTAGCTTGCTAACTTGCTTGCTGTCTTGCTGAAGCCTTCAGCAAGCAAGTTAGTAAGGTAGCCAGTACGCTAGGTCTGTTTCTGTCCAAAAGGTCTTGTTATGGGGTAAGCAGCAACACAGCCGGGGCATGTTTATTCTCTCCTGGAAATAAAAGAATAAAGTCACGTAGTACTAGTAGCTAATTTCTGAAATATGAACATCCTTTACCTTTCCTGCCAGTGCAGTCACAACCCTAATCAGATCATTATTTTGCATCTACCTGTTCTCCTATTCAGCTAACAAATTATTGGCACCACTACTGTGATTAATATGTATTTGTTTACCAGTTTCTTGAAAATACCACGGGGAAAAGAAAAATGGTTATTAGCAATAAAGAATGAAGATTATTTTTTGAAGGTGTCAGCCTCAAGGGGCAGAAAACAAACAGTGAAATTCTAATTAAAGGTTGCGAGCTTATATGTTACATGTAAAATATGCAGGCCCTGACGAAAAAGTCTTTCTCATGTTTCAGATTGTGATTGACAAAAAGTTTGGGAAGACACTTAAAGATAAATCGAACTTGACAGACTTGTTCCCAGTGGGATATGTGCTAGTGAGATGAAATACACCCCAGTTCAGTGATATTTCTGTTGGGCTAAAATCTATATGATGTAAACATTTTTTGCTAAAGCATTTGTCAACATTATTTGACAGAGATTTTTATGGGGGGTCCAATTGTTTAACCAGGAGTAGCACACAAAACTGAAAGCTTGTTTAAAGGTGCAACCTGGGAGCACAAAGAAGTTAAATGACTTGTTCAAGATCACACAGTATGCAAGTGGGGACTATGGGATCAAACCCAGGTCTCCAGATTTGCAGCTCAGAGCCTTAAACCACTGCACTATACTGCCTCCCTCAAGTTAAGTAACATGGGAGAAGAAAGTGGTGTGGTGATGAGATGGGGGCACAGCTGTGACTTGAGGGGGGTCAGAAAACCCACTTGGAGAGTGTGACCATTGTAGCATAATGAGAAAGTAATAAATAAATAAAGGCAGCTGCATTCCTCGTTAAACTGCACAGGGAAGCATTAAAAAGCAATAGCTGCCTGCTATCTGAGTTATTTCAAGGGTTCTTACTTCACTGTTGTTATGTGGGCCTGTGGCTACTGAAAAGCAGGTTTACTGTATATAATGGCTCATGGATTGCTAGGACACAACTGTGCCACTGGAAATGTCTGTTGGGCCACTGTGTTTTCCCAGTCACTAACCCTTTTGGCTACTGGCTGCAAAACTTAATTTTGACCCCTGGTCTCTCTGTGTTAATGGCTATGTCCAAAAAAGCATATATAAAGTATCTGTCCAGGAAAGATACAGTACTCATATCTATAAACTTTATTTGGACATGGCTGGCCATGGGCACACAGAGTCTCCAACTCTTTGCAACCTACCTACCTGGTAATAATGGCATACATGGGTATGCAGTGAAATGCAGTACTGACTCCATTTATGCCACACTGTGTCTCTCCCATCCTGTGCTAAACACAGAGGGCAGCCTGGAAGGGGTGCACTGTGCTAAGAAATTGTGTGAGTGACTTGATGTGAGGAACCTGGAGGGTTTGGGGGTTAAGATTCTTTCACAACTATTGGCTCCTCTACTAGCCCACAGATATTCAAACCTGGTGTATCCTGCTCTGTTTTGGACTTTGTTCACTGCAGGGGCATGTATGACCTTAGCCCGGGGTGGGTGTGACCCTGACCCCTGGGCCCTGAGCTCATTTACAAACCTGGCTCCTATGAATGCACCAAAATATCCACAGGCATGCCTCCACTAACAAGTCACATACCACAAATGAAGCACGTTCCACAAACCCATAGCACATGCAGGGTACAAACATACTGCCTCTTCACCACACAAACAAGGCACAGTGCAGCTTTGGTGACATTAGTAGATCGGGCTTTAATATCAGTGTAATGGTGCTTAAACTGTGCAAATCACTTTTATAAAAAAATATACTGCATACCTCCTTGTTTTCCATTATTGATGAGAGGACACATATCATTGTGAAAAATAATTCAAAGATGTTTATAAGGCAGAATGAAAACCTATGCATTTACAGATTAGGTAGCTTTCAACTCCGTTATGCAGTCAATAATATGCAGCTACAATTCAGTACAGTGTGTGAAGTAAAGGAAAGATCAAAGAACATTTGTGCACCTCCCAACAGTTTCCTAGGCTAGCAGCAAGGGCATAGACAATTCTGAAAGACGAGACACAGTCTGACCGATCACCAGGCAAGCTGAATGAGCTGAGCAAGCAGTTAGTTCATGGTTGTGAGCCCATGAATGTATTGCTAATCCCTATAAGACAGAAGCACACTCACCATGGAGAAAAGATACCATGTGCAAAAATATGCAAGTAACATTCAAAGAACAGTGTGCGTGCCATGCATGTTTGCTTGCATCTCTGGAGCATTTGAATCAGATGGGCCAAGGGAATAATTGGAGATGCTAAAATAATCATTGTGCAGCTTGTAATATTAAAAACAAGTATGTGTACATTCTGCGAAACTGTCATTTGACTATCTTTGAACAAAAGATAAAGTGTTAAAATAAACCATAAAAAGCATGAGTGTCCCCTTAAATAAACTGTTGTTTGTTTTTGGCTCTTAAAGGCTCTTAAATGTTCCTTAAAGGAAAACTGCAGTCAAAATTTGCAAAAACATATGTTCGATGTGCTTACACAACTGAATGTGATAATATGAGATGATGCTTGTGTAACTTGATCTGCTTTGTGGCTTTCCACCTCTCTATCCATGGGATATACCACTCTGTAGGGTTATGACACAAGGAACCCTAGAGGAGGGTTCCCACCAATAGGTGCTGGAAATGAATGAGTTGGCTAAAGGTAGGTTAGGAAGAAGCCCATGTGGAAGAGAGACTTGCTGCTGGAGGAGGAGGGATGGATGGTGGGCAACGAAAAAGAATCCTGGCAAGCACAGGATTTTGTGATGCTTTAAGCTCGATGGGGAGTAACGTTTGTTGCTCTGCCCATTGAACCACAGGCTTAAATCCCTCCCATTCTATGTGCTTATGCAACTGAATGAGATAATATGGGATGATGCTTGTGTAACTTGATTTGCTTTGTGGCTTTCGGCCTGTCTATCCGTGGGATAGACCACCCTGTAGGGGAACAACGCAAGAAACCCTAGAGGAGGGTTCCCCCACTAGAGGTGCCGGGAATAAATGAATAGGCTAAAGGTAGGTTAGGAAGAAGCCCAAAAAGAATATCCAAAGATGTCAAGCTTTGAAGAGGTGAGGATGATGAATGAATTCTGTGAGAAGAAGGGCTAACTTCCTGAGGAGAGAGGGGGAAAGCCGAGCCACCACCTGCCTCCATCCAACAGCGGAACTTAACTAGCTAACTAACGAGAAGAAAGCACTAACTTTAATTAATATTATGACCATTGGCATGGAGGAGAGGAAAAAAATCCTTTGAGAAGGACACCTCTACGGATCCAAGGCCTAGGTCACCTTCCTTCCAGGCTGACAATGTTTACTTTGATGATGTATATCTTTAAAAGAAATGGTTCAGTAACAAGAGGGATACGAGTAGGGAGGATAATGATGGAATAGGAAAGCTCCCTAAAAGAAAGTGCAGATCAAAGATGGATCATGAGGCTGCAAGCAGATCGAATATGAACATGAGGCAAAATGAATATTGATGCTGAAGATCACCACAGGAGGTCGGCAAGTCAATGAGATAGCATAAGATCAGATAATAGGTATGATTGATTGAGTAAGGTGAGAAAGCAGACATTAGGGTCGATAAGGCATGATTATGCGATGTAAACAATTAGATTCTATTGTGGTCAATGAGTAGCATCAGAATCAATGATGGAATGCTCTAGGGAACGATGAAACTAAATAAACCTTGATGGACCCAAAGAGGGTATGCTCGAGTAGTCGATGAGATATAGTAGATCGGGGAGCAAGGATAGGATGGAGTAAATACATGTATGAGACAGAGCAGCAAGGGGTATCCAGATGTGTTCATAAGGATATTCCAGATGTGCCAATGAGTAGACAAATAATACTGCTGACTGGCTTGATGGAGCGATGTGTTTGATTGAGTGCTGCAATTGAGCAGACACCGAGGTTGAAGAGGCATGCTTGATTATGCGATGTAAATGGTAAGACCCTGAGGTTGTAGTCAATGAGGCAGTATGGAATTGAATGGTAGGAATGTTAGAGTAAGTGATGTAAATAGATAAGCTTTGAGGTAATGCTGAGTGAATGATAACTGGATTTATGAACTTGATATGGCTGGAGTTATGAACTCTTAGCATACAACAGGATGGCCATGGTTGATAGGCACTACAGGAGTTATGTTAGGTATGCCCAAAAGAAATATCGTCATCAGGCCACGAAGGGATTGAATTTTTTGAAGAGCCGGTATGAAAGCGGAAGAAGAGGAGATGGAAAGGATCAGAAAAACAACCTGAACTAAGGTATTGTGCACCATGGAGCGACCTGAACCAAGCTGCTCCTCGAAAGGAGGCAGACTCTGAGGCCAAGAAGGCATGACAGGAACCAGAGGGTACACAAATCAGAAGGTAAGCACAGGATGGTGATCAAGGGGAGACAATGCAGAAGACAGACTATGAGGAGGGAAACTAGGAGTGGAAAGAATCCATGAAGGTCGGGACAAGAAGAAACGAAAGGCTGAGGTAGGCAACAGGAATGGATGAGGTACAATGAGGGATTGACACCATGAGGTTAGGTACTGGAAAGCAAGGTGAGAAAGGACGAAGGATGGTATGGAGGTCAATAGGTAGCACAGAACCCAGCCGGTACATGATGAGATGTGCACAGGGCGAAAGAGGAACAGGCAGTATATGAACCAAGATAGGTATAGCCAGACAGAGCAAGGGAACAGCTCAGACATGGCAGCAAACCATTCCAAGGCACATTGAGAGAGGGATTGAAGCAGATGAGCAGGTTGAAGCCAGGCATCACAGAGCCGAGGGGGCTAAGGAGCCAAAGGATCTCCAAGGAAGGGCATGATGATGGACAACATGGATCAAGCAGACTCTGGGAAGGAGAAAGGCTCCACAAGGGGGCAGGAGGGCAAGGAGGATGAGGTGGCACGTAAGCCCTGTTCGAGGGAAGATCAGATTGAGTCAGCCATGGATGGCCCTAGGAGAGGAACAGCAGAGCAAATGAAGAGATAACTAGAGGCATGAGGAGATAGAAGTCATGACTGGATTGAATCCTGGAAGGCTGAACTTGTCGAGAGAGATGAGGAGAGGAAAGTAGAAGAGGAGGAGACATGAATAAACTGGAGAATGAACTTGTACGAAGGAAGGAAAAGGAAGTAGGCTCCTCAAAAGGAGGGAGGCAACTCAAGGTGAGTGATCGAGAAAAAAGACGGACAAGGTAGAAGGAGGAGAGAGCAAAATTGGATGATGTATGAAGAGGAGGCAAGCCAAGAGCGGAGCAAAGCCATGATGGTAGGCACTAAAAAGGCACCAGGACAAGGAAGGTAAAATTAGGAAACGGATGAGGTACAAAGAGGGAGCGAAGCCATGGAGGCCAATACAGGAAACGAGGAATGAAAGAGCAAAAGATGGAGGGAGGTCAAAGGGGTAGCATAGAACCCAGTGAGGATGAGATGAGAACTGCAGTAAGGAAAGTCGAATTTGGTGGCAGAGGGAGAGTCGGAATAGGTGGCAGTGGAGCCAAGTAGAGGAGCAGGTTGATGCGAGGTATCAGTGAGCAGATATCTAGGCTGATGATGAGGCATGCCAGATCATGCAAGGAATCCTTGATGGCTGATGAGGGATGGTAGCAGGATGAGGAGTGCATATACCTGAAATAGATAAAAAGAATGAGACAGATACAAGATAGGCATGGCAAATGAGGAAACAGGAGGATGGAAAGTGAACAATGGAGGTCAAAGAAACATAGAATTTGATGGCAGATAAGGACCGCTTGGCCCACCCAGTCAGCCCATTTCCCTACCTAATGGATAAGCTGCAGATCCTAGTTAACCAGCAGCCTACTTCTTCCTACCCCCACCCTCTAGAATTGCCTTATGACTGTCCCATGCATGCTTGAATTCCACCACTGTTTTTGACTCCACAACCTCCTCCGGAAGGCTGTTCCATGCATCCACAACCCTCTCTGTGAAAAAATACTTCCTTAAATTACCTCTGAGCCGCCCCACATCTTCAAATTGTGCCCCCTTGTTCTTGCACACCTCTTTTATTGAAAGATGCTACCCTCTTGGACTTTGTTGACCTTTGAGGTACTTGAAAGTTTCTATCATGTCCCCCTCTCCTCCTTTCCTCGAGGCTATACATATTAAGCTCCTTAAGTCTCACTTCTATGTCTTCCGTTCAGACCCTGTACCATTTTAGTTGCCCTCTCTGGATAGCTTCCATCCTGTCTATGTCTTTGTGGAGATTGGGTCTCCAGAACTGCACGCAGTACTCCATATGGGGTCTCACCAGCTGTCTGTACAGAGGATAATAACTTCCTGTTTTCTACTGGTGATGCCTCCCTATGCATCCCAGTATCCCCAGCCCTCCTTGCTGCCCTCTCGCATTGCTTGCCCACCTTTAGGTCATCTGATATGACTATCCCCAGGTCCCTTTCCATTTTTGTTGTTAATATCTTACCCCCCATTGTGTACTCTTCCTCTGGGCTTTTGTTTCCCAGGTGCATTACCTTGCATTTCTTAGCATTGAATCTAAGCTGCCATACATTTGACCATTCCTCTAACCTTGCCAAGTTCCTTTTCATCCTTTCCACCCCACCCTGTGCATCAACTCTGTTGCAGATCTTTGTGTCATCTGCAAAGAGAAATACTTTTCCTTCCAGTCCCTATGCAAAGTCGCTTATAAAGACATTGAAGAGGACCGGTCCTAATACTGAACCCTGCGGTACTCCACTAGTAACCCCCCTTTCTTCAGAGTGGACTCCATTTACTATTACTCTCTGTGTCCTATTCACCAGCCAATTCTTTACCCAGGCTGTCATCTTGGGACCCACTCCCAGGCTGGCTAACTTGTATATTAATCTTTCGGGGACTGTGTCAAATGCCTTGCTAAAGTCTAGGTAGGCCATGTCCACAGCCCCTCCCTGATCTACTACTTTGGTCACCCAGTCAAAGAAATCTATCAGATTCATCTGGCATGACCTTCCCGCTGTGAATCCATGCTGCCTTGGGTCCTGTGCCCCTCTGGCCTCTAAATACTCGACAATTCTTTCCTTCAGAAGTGATTCCATCATTTTCCCTTTCACTGAGGTTAAACTAACAGGTCTGTAGTTTCCTGCTTCTGCCTTGCTCCCACTTTTGTGAAGGGGAATCACATCTGCCCTCCTCCAGTCCTTGGGTACCACCCCATCCTCCCATGATTTGTTAAAGAGGGTCATCAGTGGTGTCACTAGTTCTACCCTTAGTTCTTTTAGCATTCTGGTATGAATCCCATCAGGTCCCATTACTTCGTCCATCTTCAGTTTTAAGAGTTCTTTCAGAACCCTTTCTTCTGTAAATGGGCTCGTATCAACTTCTGTATCCAGAGTGTTTCTACTGTTTGTTTAGGTACCTCCCCCTTCATTTGTAAATACTGAGCAAAAATATTTGTTTAGTATACCTGCCTTTTCACAGTCACCTCTGCCCACCCTCCTCCCTTTATTAAGCCTCACTATCCCTCCCTTTGTCTTCCTTCGCTCCCTATGATGTACCTAAGAGGGAACAGAGATGTGATGGGAGGCAGGGCCAGACACAGTCAACGAGATACAGCCAAGCTGGGTGAGCAAAGGGAGCAGGAATAATCATACGAGAGAACCAGAGGGTTCCAGAAGGCAGGGCGAACTGGGTAGTGGATGGCTCCACTGGAGGAGGTCCATGATTTAACTGCCATGAACCTGGCTAGCAGAGGTAATCATACCCAGTCTGAAATAAATCAGAGGTAGATCACAGTATGGGAAGGCAGCAAAAAACACATTCACACTTGCTGCCATAAGAAGATACATCTAGAGGGGTGCAGCATGTGGTAGAGGAGTAGACGAGGAAATGAATATCCACAGTAGACCTCGAGTGGAGTGAATCAAGGAAGGCCAGAACAAAACTGGAAGAGGAGGAAAACAGGAATGAACTGGAAAAGGAACTTGCATGAAGGTAGTATGGCCTGATGGAGATGGCCAAGGCATACTGAATGAGCGAGTGAAATAGAGGAGTAGGTCGAGTCGCGGTATCATGGACCAGCATGTCCTTGACCAGAGATCGAGTCGATTTCAGGTAGCATGGAGATGAGGTGGAATAGGAGCCATGATAGGGAGGCCAAAAAGAAATATTGAATGCAGGCCACGAAAGTGGAGTGAATCTTGGACGGCTGATGCAAAAGGAGAACCACAGTAGGCGAGTTGGAGGAGGTGAACCCCGATGGCTGGTATGACGTAACACATGTGAACAGTGACACCTGAGTCTGGGACTAGGTGCTATAAAGCGTGGAAGAAAGATATGGTAGAAAGACAAGAGGCAAGAGAGTCATGGGTCGATGAAGCGGAGCAGAAGACTGATAACATCAACGGTCACAGAGTGCGAGAAGAGGTATACTGCATGATAGCACTGGAAAACAGCTACTACTGGAGACAAGCAAGAGAAAAAATCCATGGCAGCGCCGCATATTCCTAAAAGGGAAGAAAGCAAGGACACCAAAGAACCAAGCAATAGTCAGGGAAGCTAGCATAGTGGGCAGAGTAGCCTAGAGGCAAGAGCAATGAATGGCGAATGAGACGTGCACAAGTAGCAGACCAGGATTGAGTCCCACAACTGCCATGTCAAATGCACCCGAGATGGTGCAGAATGAGCACCTGGGAGATGTAACTTAAAGTTCAGTAGCCACTCTGACCCATTAAATGGAGAAGTGCAGGAGAGCATAGGGGGCAGGGGATCAAGGCACAGGACAAAGCACTGTGAAGTGGGGCTGAAGCCGTTCCATGAAATGCAGAATGGAGGCCTAGCCGAGTCACCGAAAAAGTGATGGAATACTAGACAGCAGCACAGGAAGGGTGGGGAGACAGAAACAGTAATGAAGGACAAGAATGAGCAGGAGGAGCACTAGGGACCATCTGGAAAAGGAAGGGATTTTTTTATTTATATATATATATGGTTTTTTTAAATTATGTGCAAATGCAGCAGGTGAAGGAGACCGCAAGCAGTGCAAGGACACCTCGGACCAGTCCATGCCACAGCGAGTGGCTATCTAGAACCGGCGGAACGTCCACAGTGAAAGAAAGCAAACCCTATGCGCACTGCTGAGGCTGGACTGGCAGGTCCAGACAAAAGCCACAGATTACCCTCGACAGTCACACACATCACAGGAATCCCCCCAGCAATGTAAAAGCCTGAGATCTTACCCCTTTGTAGGACACCACCAGCCCTCCAGCAATCAAGCAGGTGAAAGTAGTAATCCAGCAGGTGCAGAGTGAACAAGCTGAAGGAACATCCAGTAGACACCCAGGCCAGGGCCTGATCACTGGCCATAGTAGAAACAAAATGATCAGTCCCCTAGCCAGGAGATAGGCACATCAGAAGAAGTAGGAAACCAATCTGAGACTCAGGTGAACCAGGGTTGAAACACCCATAGCCATGTCCAAAGTCCCGAAAACTGGCTGTACTGCCATCGAGGCAGGATAGTGTGCACCATACCATGCACATGCAGCAAGGAGATGAGAAACCACTGAGGTGGAGCAGCTCTCCAGTCCCGGATAGCATAGGGAAGGTCATGGGCGACGCAAAGGCACTGCTTATCCCACAATGACTCCTTAATGTGCCAAATGGTATCCAAAATGTGGCCCATAGCTAGGAAATAAGGCAGAATGCCAACTATTTGAGTTAGGTAGAAGGAATGATAGCTTGTGGAAGTGGAATAGATACTAAGAGGTTGATGGACTCCAGCCGAAGGTAAGCAACGCAAGTGACCATAGGAGGGGGCAAGGAGGGCAGCAGCTAGTGGGGAAAGAAAGCAAGCAGGAGGGTGAAAGGGAAGGAGAGAGGAGGTCAGCATGGGCCAGAAGCTGAGGGAGAGCAGAGAAGAGGATGAAGCCAGGATGCGCGAGTGCGGGAACCCGGAAGTGAGAGGATAAATGGAGCAGCAACTCCTAATAGTAGACTGGCAAAATTTCTGAGGGGGAAAAATGATGGGAATCGGCACCAGAATCAGAAGCAGATGTGAAGGAGAGCAGACGGGGAATGGGAGAATAGACTGGACACACCCCAGGCGGCATGGGGGGGCATGCCCCATGCAGAGCGAGCTATACGAGGAGCAGCCCCAGGACAGCCAAATGGGAGAGGCAAGGGGGCAGACAATGAAAATTATGGAGGTAAAGGGACAGAAAGGCAAGGTAGTGGGAGATCAGCAAGAGACCAGAATACTAGGCAAGCCCAGGATGTTGTGATGCTTTAAGTTTGATGGGGGTGTGATGTTTGTTGCTCTGCCCATCGAACCACGAGCGTAAAGCCCTCCCATTGTGCAGAGTGTTTGATTTGTATGTGTAGGTGTAGTGTGTGCTCTTTGTTTGGTACTAGGAGATTTTTTTAATTTGCCTACTAGTTTTATGAACCCTGGGGATCTCCATTTGGAATATTTTATTGCTCTTCTTTTTCCTACAGTGCCTCCTGACTCAAATAACAGTGATGCATCCAGGACCACTGATTCACTGAGTGATAGCTGCTGTAGCAGGAATCTGCTGTTGGTAGCCTGTCACTCTCGCCTCAGCTAAATAACTCTTTCTAATCCATTTATTTGTTATCTAGGTATGTATCTAGGTCTAGGTCTAGCTAGCAAGACTAAATGTTTTATTTTTAAAGTTTTTTGTTTCACCAAACTACACACAGCAATAAAAAGCACACAAATAACCTAGGAGATCAATGCTGTAATTTATGAAGGCTGTAACTGTTTCTTTACAGAGTAATCCACTCAGTTATCCCTTAGATGTTTGCTAAACTGTACATGTAGCCTTTAGTGGTCACTGAATAAGCAGAGTTACTTAAAATCACAGCTCTACTGTTGTAAACTTGACTCTAAACCGTCGTACTTGTTGAATCTATGGTAACAAATGCATCACTCTTACATGGGACAGGAGGACTTTAAAATTTGACTGTAGTTTCTCTGAAAGGCACAGTGCCATACAGTGGATCAACAAGCCTTGAAAAAATATGTATGAACTGGGCTCAAATATATAAACTACAGTATAGGGGTCTAACGCTGCCTATGAACCAGAACATGTGAAAGTTTTGGTTATTTGTGGTACATTTTAGGGGATCCTTGTAACAGGAGTAACTACCCAGTTACCCCTTCCCAAGCTCATCAAGTTGTATCAAAGCCTCACAGCCTAGCAAATTACACCCCAGCCCCTTTGTTGGAGTCTGCAGCTCCCCTGAACACAGCATGTTGTCCCACCCCTGTCTAGCAAGATGTTTTAAAGCCCTATCCACAGCCCAGCAAGATACCACTGAGCTCCATTTCACCAGCTTAGCAAGTTGCACAAAACCTCCCTCAGCCCAAGAAGTTGCACCTAAGCCCTACATATAACTGAACTATAAGCTCACCTCCCAAGAGCCCCGGAGTTCAGCATGTTATGGTCTTCCAGCCACCCAATAGTTCAGCACATTGCCACCAGCATAGCAAGCCCCACCCATGGTAGTCACTCCCAGCCAAGCAAGCACCCTACAATAATGTTCCTCTGCTCCCTAAGGCAAGTTCTTACTGGCTTAGAAGGCCCCCTCAACCCAGCTGACCACTTCATCAAATCAGGGATCAGGCAGCAAGGTGAATGACATAGATAGTGACATGCAGAGTCAGAGAGGCTGGAATCTCTTCTCCAGTGGTATGGGAAGCCATGTGTGCATGGTGCTAGCATACCCCCATTCTTTTGCTTCAGTGCCTTTGAAGCTGCCTACCTCTGTTTAGTCAGGAATGCAAATTGCAGCAGCCCCTCCCTATCCCAAGTTAAAGTGCAGGCTTTTCAGCAATTGGCACATAGTTTTCCCCTTCAGAAAGCCATCCTGTAAAACAATAGAATACCCAAGCCCATAGCCACAGCTGGCACCAAATTAAGTTAGTTCATGCAGTCTGATTCTCGAGACCTCATTTAGTGTTAACAATTCCAAACTTGTCTTCTTTGATGTCCAGTTCACTGTAGCACCTCCTTGAATGCTGTCTGCATTCTTTACAAAAAAATCAAAGAACACAGGGATATAAAAATAGTAGCCAGAACACTGGCTAACCCTTTTACATTTATTCTGATCTGCTTGGAATATTGTAATTGTACTGCCTTGCTGCACCTGCTTTTGTTTTGCACACGACTGAGCTGCTGTTAGAGCATGGAGCAAGAGAGATAGCGACACACATGCTGTGAGTGAGGAGTGTGAGCCCTAAACCCAAGTTAGGATGGAGAGAAATTAAGAGCAGAAGCAGGGGGACAAGTCTGCACCATGAGTTAGTGCATGCTGCTTTGGATTACTGGCTATAGTGTCTTGCATTGCACTTGCTTGCCCAGCTGGAAGATTGTATCTGAGACTGTACTTGAGAAGTCACAGAACAGTGAACTGAAAACCAGAGCAGTGAGCACACACTGTTGGCATCTCCTTTCCAACATGAGCAGCTGTGACTGCTAGTTCCCATTTTTTCCTCTCACTGACCTCCCTCCTCCTTCCCTTCTCCCTCAGCTTGTACCATCCCCCCCACCTTAGCCTACTCCCCACCTTATAAACACCTCCTGTCCCTCTAGAGGCACTTATTTCTTCCCCCTCCCTTTCTTTCTCTCTTGCCCCCCTCCGAGCCTGGACAAAGAAATAATCTGCTTAAGGTGTTTTATGTTTTCTAACCCTGTACCCTATTGTATGCTACCCAGTGCTAATATATTGAATGTAACAAATGAACCATGTAACACGGCACTTTACGGTATGCTCTGTTCCATTTATGATATGTATGTATTGTTTTCTTTTGTTTTTTACATGGAATCTTTGTAAATGAGGTTGCAGCCCAAAGGTGTTTTCCAAGATCTCAATAAAAAATAAATAAAATAAATCCATCTGAAATCTGCCGTGGCCAGGAGCTTTTTTTTTTTTTTTTGTGTAGTGGGACAGGAGAGAAGTACTAGCGCAGTGACTAGAGTTAGGAGTGCTTGCTGTAGCTGACCAGAATTGGATAGAGTGCATGCCATTGTAACATAGAAACAGAAACATAGAAGATGACAGCAGATAAGAACCGGGTGGCAAAACTAGTCTGCCCTTTTTTCCTACTAATGCAAAACCGCAGACCCTAGTTGATCTGCAGCTTACCCTCTCTTCCCTATTGCAAGAGTACTCTTACAGTATGTCTGTCCCTTGCATTCTTGAATCCCCTACCATTTTGCCCCCACCACCTCCACAGGGAGGATGTTCCAAGCATCCACTACTCTTTCTGTGAAAAAGTACTTCCTCATGTTGCCCCTGAGCCTACCCCCCCTCTAGCCTTATATCATGTCCTCTTGTCCTTGTACACCTTAATTTCTGCTGACCTCTGAATGGGTGCAGAATCTGGGGGTAATATTTGACGACAAGCTTACACTTCAGTCACAGGTGTTGGCCATCGTCAAGTCTTCCTTTTACCATTTTAGGAATATTGCCCAGATTAAGCACCTTGTTCCGTCAGGTGACCTTCTGACACTGATACACACCTTTGTGACCTCTCGCCTTGACTACTGTAACTCCCTGTATTTAGGGCTTCTGGGGGTTGATATCCATCACCTGCAGCTGTTGCAGAATGCAGCAGTCAGGTTGTTATCTGGGCTATCTCAGTCCAGTCATATTACACCTGTGCTGCGTGAACTGCACTGGCTGCCTATTCAGTTGGGGATCACCTTCAAGGTCAGTTTGCTGAACTATAATGCCCTATATGGACAGGGTCTGAGTTACCTACAAGAGCTTCTGCCAAAAAGGGATTGCTAGATGTTCCCTGGGTCTGGCTGAAGTCATCTCTGTCACGTGCGTTTATGTTTGCGGACCCTACTCTGTGGAATTCTCTACCTAGTCAGTTACGAGAGTGCCTGACAGTGGAGAGTTTCAAGACTGCACGAAAAACTTGGTTTGGGCTGGCTTTCTGTGACAATATTTAAAGAGTCATACTGCATTGTTATGATGGATGTTTTATCTGTGTATTTATGTATTTATTGTTAGGGCACTATGATCTTTGGAATAGCGCCGTTTCATAAACAAAGTTTTATTGGACTGGATTGGTTTCTGAAAGATGCTACCCTCCTGTACCTTGTTTATACCCCTGAGGTTCTTGAATGTCTCTATCATGTCCCCTATCTCTCTCCTCTCCTCCAGGGAATACATATTGAGGTCCT
Organism: Neoceratodus forsteri; assembly: GCA_016271365.2. Classification (NCBI taxonomy): domain Eukaryota; kingdom Metazoa; phylum Chordata; order Ceratodontiformes; family Ceratodontidae; genus Neoceratodus; species Neoceratodus forsteri. The sequence continues at coordinate 1,374,758,309 of CM057456.1, forward strand.
CTAGTCTTTCGTCATATAATTTTTGGTGCAGCTCTTGCACCATTTTTGTTGCCCTTATCTGCACTGCCTCTGTTTTGTCTGGTTCCTACCAGAGATGCAGCCTCTAGAACTGGACATAGTACTCCAGATGAGGTCTCTCTAGTGCTCTATACAGTGGCATAACCACATCCTTTTTTCTGCTGGTGATATCTCTCCCTATGCACTCTGGCATCCAACTGTCTCTCCCCATAGCCTTCTCACATCGTTTGATTACCTTTAGGTCATCAGATATGATTACCCCCAGGTCCCGTTCTTGATTGGTAACTGTCAGTACCTCTCCCCCCATCTTGTACCCCTCCCTTGCATTTCTGTGCCCCAAATGCATGATTTTACACTTCTTTGCATTGCATCTTAGCTGCCACACTCCTGACCACTCCTCAAGGATGTTTAGGTACTTTCTCATTCCCCGTCCCCACCCGGAGTGTCTACCCTGCTGCAGATCTTATTATCATCTGCTAAGAGGCATATCTTCCCCTTCAGCCCCTCTGCAAGGTTGCTTATGAAGGCATTAAAGAGGACCTGACCCAACACAGATCCCTGTGTCACCCCACTGGTCACTCACCTCTCCTCGGAATGAATGCCATTTATCACCACCTTCTGCATCCTGTCATTCAACCAGTTTCTGACCCAGTTTACCACCTTGGGCATCAGTCCCAGACTGCCCAACTTATTTACCAACCTCTTATGTGGTACAGTGTTGAATGCCTTGCTTAAGTCTAGGTAGGCCTCATCCACCACCCCTCTCTACCTCTCTGGTAACCCAGTCAAAGAAATCTATCAGATTTGTTTGACAAGACCTTCCTGCTCTGAATCCATGCTGCCTCGATCCTGTGTCTTCGGCTGGTGTTATGCAATGCCAGATCGATGAGGAACAAGTCCGCAATTATGGCAGACTTGATTTCCTCGGTCAGGCTGGCTTGCATCATGGAGACCTGGTTGGGAGACGATGCTGGGCTAGTTTTGGAGGCAGCCATCCCCACCGGGTACTCTGTGGTAGATAGCCCATGGAAGGAATGCAGGGTTGGGAGATTGATCATCTACTTTAGATATGGCCTGAATTTCTTCATGCATCCAGTGGGAACAACCAAGTCCTTTGAGTGTGTGGCAGTGTGTGGAAGTCCAGGTGCAGCTGCAGGATTCTCCTTATTTACCACCCTCTTTGGGTGGGGGGAAAATTCCTGCAGGAGGTTGCAGACTTTGTCGTCGATGTGGTGTTGGAGTCCCCCAGATGTTTAATTCTGGGGGACTTCAATGCCTGGATCGACAATGAATCCTCACTACTTGGATCAAACCTCCTCTGGCTGATGTCATCACTGGGACTATCTCAAGTGGTTAATTCTGTGTTTATAATAGGGCAGCCTCCAGGGCACTCGATGCCATCACACCGGTCTGTGCATGGCCCAGATCTTCTCACTTGGGATCGCCATGGTTTGATGGGGATCTCAAGGCAATGAAGATCAAAGGTCAGAAGCAGGAGCATTGCTGGCAGAGGACTCAGTCGGATGGAGACAAACTAGCTCTGTGTGCTCATTATTATGAATACCAGGGGGCAATCAATCGTAAGAAGCTAGAGTTCCTGTCCAGGAAGACTTTTTCAAATGGTGGACAGACTTCTGCATCCAATCTGTCTACAACCGAAGAAAGCATTTTCAGTTACTTTATGTCAGGAGTTTGCTCAGTTCTTCTCTGATAGGATGTCCTCCATCTGAGCGGGGATATTGCCAGTTGATTGTACTTTGGTTCAGAGTGGTTGGCCTTGGGAGACGGGAGGTGCTCCATTGGGAGGAGTTTAAACCAGTGGAGGTGGCTGAGGTCATAGGGGTTATCTTAGAGCTAAAGCACACATATTGTGAACTGGACCCAGCACCAACTTATTTCTTGATGAGATGTGTTGGTTCCGTCAGCCTGGTGTTCGCTGAAATAGTCAGGTGCTCATTGTTGAAGGGGGTATTTCCAGAAGCCTTGAAAGATGCTCTGGTGAGGTCCCTTCTAAAGAAACCAACTCTCAACCCTGACGTTTTAGCGAATTACCGTCCTATCTCCAACCTCCCTTTTTTGGGTAAAGTTGTTGAGAAAATTGTGGCACAACAGCTCGAGGAGCACCTCATGGCCTTTGACATCTATGAGCCATGTCAATCAGGTTTTAGAGCTAGGCATAGCACCGAAACAGCATTAGAGTGCATAATGACCTTCTCAGGGTGAGAGATAGGGGAGATAAGTCAATTCTGGTTTTCCTCAATCTCTCCTCAGCTTTTGATACTGTAGATCACATTGAGCTGCTCAAGCACCTCAGAGAATATTGTGGACTTGCTGGCACTGTCATCTGCTGGTTTGAGTCCTTCCTCTCTGGCAGGAAGCAACGGGTGGTGATGGGGAACTTCTCCTCCTCCCAGAAGCTTCTGTCATGTGGAGTGCCTCAGGGGTGGATCTTGTTGCCATTGTTATTTGCAGTGTATATGCTGCCCTTGGGTGAGCTCATTAGATGTTACAGTGTGGGTTTTCACTGCTATGTGGATGATACCTAACTGTATATGTCTTTTGCCCCGGAACATCGGATGCCGTAGAAGTGTTTAGTAATTGCTTGGCAGAGATCAATGACTGGATGTCCTCCAGCTGGTTTTGACTGAACTTGGATAAGAAGGAGGTACTAGAGATTGAGTCTGGTCAAGGGCATGATGGAAGTGTCACCGATGCTGGAATGCTGGGTTTGCATCTGGGTTCGGCATCGTTGTTGGTCTCTGCTAGGGTATGAGATGTTGGGGTGTTCCTTGACAACAGACTGAAGCTTGAAGCTCAGGTTTTGGCTGTTCTCAAAAGTGTTTTTTACCACTTGAGGAATATTGCCATGGTCAAACCCCTAGTTCTGCCCGAAGACCAGCCTATGCTGGTACATGCTTTCATGACTTCCATACTCAACTACTGTAATGTTCTGTACTTTGGGGTGTTGGGAGGTCTCCTTCACCGGCTGAAGCTGGTGCAAAATGCTGCCGCCAGGTTACTGACTGGCCTTTTGAGATCCAGTTATGTGACCACAGTGTTGCATGGTCTGCACTGGCTGCCAGTCAGGTAGGGGGTTTATCTTCAAGATGAACATTTTCACATATAAGGCCCTACATGGGCTTGGTCCTGGTTATCTGGCTGAGCTTCTAACACCCTGCACCTTGGCTCATTCCTTCTGTTCCTCGACCAGGGGCCTCCTCAAGGCTCCCAGGACTAGATTATGAACTTCTGGCAACCATGCTTTCAGTGTCACTGGTCCATTCTTGTGGAGCATTCTACCTCCATCGCTTAGGGAGGCCACATTGGTCGAGGTGTTCAAAAGGGGTCTCAAGGCCCATCCTTTTGCCCTGGCCTTCCCGAGTGAAGTAGTCTGATCAGTATCATTTTAGCTTTGCTGAGTTGATTTTATGAGATTATTTATTTTGTTTTGTCCTGTTGTTGCTAACCTGTCTTATTGTATGCTCTTGTTTTATTCCCTTGTTATGTAAGGTGCCCAGAGCCTCCAGGATTGGGCGCTGTACAAATAAAGTTTGTCTTGCCTTGCCTGTGTTTCACTGGATTCAAGAAATATCTCAATCCTCTACTTTAGCAGTGACTCCATTCATTTCCCACCACTGAGGTCAGGCTGACTGGCCTGTAGTTGTCAGCTTCCTCCCTCTTCCCACTTTTGTGGAGAGGGACTACATTCGCCCTCCTCCAGTCCCCTGGAATCACCCCTGTCTCTATCAATTTGTTGAATAGGGCTGTTATTGGTGCTGTCAGCACATCTCTAAGTTTTTTATGGAATGTATCCCATCCGGCCCCATATCCTTGTCCCCTTTCAGATTGTTGATTTGCTTTAGGACTCTTTCCTCCATAAATGGGCTGGTGTCCACCTCTCTCCAATTGGTGCTCCTATCACCCAGAAGTGGTCCTTTTTCTTCCCCTTCTTCTGTGAATAAGAACAAAAATATTTGCTCCTGGCTGTGGCTGCGGCCTGTGTGCTCCAATCCACATCAGGCAAATTGAAGTCTCCCACCAACAACACTTCACCTTTGGCTGTCATTTTGTGGATGGCTTTCACTAGTACCCCGTCCATCTCCTCACCTTGTGCTGGAGGTCTGTAGATCATGCTAGTTTGAATGGCGGTGACATTTCCTGTCTCCAGGGTGACCCACAGTGCTTCCACTCCCTCCTGCATTCCCTGAACTTTAGTTGCTTTATGTCCCTCCCTGATGTAGATAGCCACCCCTCCATCCTTTTTTCCCAACCTGTCTTTTCTAAATAGAGTGTAACCTGGTATGGCTATATTCCATGCATGGTTCCCTATGTACCATATCTCGGTAACAATGATAATGTCCAGGTCCTCCTCTATCATCAAGGCCACTAGCTCCAGGATTTTATTTCCCAGGCTGCAGAATTTGTGCACATGGCCTTCCAAATTTTGCAACCTCCCCTTCTAGTAGCTCCACTCCTATACCCATGTCTTCCCTCCCTTCCACTCCTGTTTTTACTCCCATTCTTCCTTAACTCTGCCTTTCTACCTATCAGGTTCTAGATCCTAGTGTCAATTTCCCAGCCCTAGGATCCTCACTACTGACTGCTTTATCCTGGGTGGGGGGCAGTTAGCTTCTTCCTGCCTACTTTACCTCCCTGGCTAGTTTAAATGCTTGCTAATATAGCATTTAAACCTGTCACTAACGATCTTGGTTCCCCACCCCCAGATAGGTGCAGACCATCCCACTTATATAGGCCAGCATCCCTCCAGGTGGGATCCCAGTCCCCAATGAAGCTGAAGCCCTCTGCTCTGAACCAGTCCTTCAACCATACATTGAATCTCATGTTGCAGAGTGCCCTGTCCTTACCCTTGTCATTGATTGGTAGCACCTCTGAAAAGATTTCAGTGTGTGCCACTTGTCTAAGACCACTGCCAGCTCTGAAGCCCTTCTGCACTACCCTACCCTCATCACCAGCCAGATCATTCAGCCCCAGGTAAACAATGAAGTTTAGCTCTCCCTCCTGTCCTGCTGTCCCAGCAATCCTCTGGATGCACTTTCCATCATGCACTGCAACTCCTAACTAGGACTAGGTGATGACCTCCCTCCTGTCTGCATGTACAGGGCATTCATTCCTTGAGTCCAGCCAGGATCCCCTCTCCCCCACCTGTCACCAGCCACCACCAGAACCCCGCCCCACCCCCACACTGTTGTCCACATCAGCAGTGCCTGGTATCCTGGAGATTCCAAGTTCATCCCATCCCATCCTGGAGTCACACATGCGACTGTTTCCCAGGCTTTGGACAAGTTAAAAAGAGGCAGAAAATTGTGCTGGAGCCTGGGACTCAAACAAACTGTGCAATTTCCTGCATTAAAGAATAGGACAGAACCTCCTAAACTCTTAGCGAGGTTAAAACATGTTTATAGAAAATAAGACACAATGTGAACAGGAGGCAATATAGCACAGTGGTTTAAGGCTCTGAGCTGCAAACCTGGAGACCTGGGTCTGAATCCTACAGCCCCCACTTGCATACTGTGTGACCCTGAGCAAGTCACTTAACTTCCTTGTGCTCCCAGGTTGCACCTGTAAACAAGCTTTCAGCTTAATGTGTCTCTCCTGGTTAAAAAAGACACACTGTGAACAGAGAAGCCTCTCACTGTTGCCATTGTGACAGTGGGGCACTACTCCACTTGTGTTGTTTGTTATTTTAAATTTCTAAAATAGTGTCTTAACCTGTCTGAGACTTTTTGAGGTTCTTTCCTTTTCTTGAGGTTGAGCCTGGCTGTTTCTTTGCCGCTGATTCCGCTGGTCAGTCTCTGAGTCACTTTACTGTTTTCCCCAAGTCTAGACTAATAGTCAGCAATCAGGTCAGCCTCAGAAGAGCTCTTCAGATTACTCTGTGACTGGCTCCATGGAGTGGCAAACAGATGCCATAAAGGTAAGGAAATTACTACTGCCTTTGTCTGCTATTATGTTCAGCAACAGGACTGCAGCACATACCTCTTAGATAGATAGACAGAAACTTTATTTATTCCAAGGACTCAGAGTGCTGAACAAACATTTTTTAAAATGACACAAAACACACAACATGGTATAATGATCAAATTTTGGTGATGCAGGCAACAATGGACTTAAAATCTATCTATCCTTTAAAACAATAAATAATAATTCGGGATTCCATATGTATAAATTAAAGGCCTGGTTAAACAGAAACATCTTTAAGCCCCTCTAAAAGATTTCCACTGAGGGTGCCTCCTGAAGATGGTTAGGTAATGAGTTCCACAAGGTAAGTGTGGCAACAGAAAGTGTACGGTTACCCGAATGCCACAGCCTAACCCTGGGAACTTCAAGGAGGCAACCCTCAACAGAACAGAGAGCCTGGGGTGGGCAGTGGGGCACAAGGAGATCTTGCAGATAATCTGGTCCCCCCTCATGTACAACCTTATAGGTCAGTAGTCCAACCCTGAAGACAATTCTCCACCTAACTCTTAACCTCTCTTACCTCAGAAATCAGGGACAATAAGGCTTAAAACAATCAGAGATATGGACAAATGACCAAGATCAGGGACAACTTAGAAAAAGTAGCAATATCTGTTCAATAAGAGCACAACAATATGCTGCTTTAATGAAAACTGAGTTTTCTTGATGAGAACAACTAGACAATAACAATAATGGCTGGCATTTTTTTCTGATTAAAATCCCTACACTTCAGTGACAGATCAGACAATGCCATATTTAGGAAAGACAAGGCAATTACTGAGACAAAACCTGGAGCATGCCTGAAACCAAGGACAGCCAAGAGTTATACAGTATTTCATGTGCAAGTTTTACTTGAAGCGCACAAGGCTGACCCCACCTCAAGTGTTTGTACCTGTGTTAGGGCTACTGTATGTGCAAAGGGTGGCAGGCAGGTTTTGATATTTATTTTTTATGCATAAGTAAGAATATTTATGTTTGTAAAACATGCAGTGTGTATGTTTACACTGTACAACTTAATCTATCTAACCTGCAGTTTCTTTACTCTTTGGTATAACGATAGACAACGTCAAACATTGCTGCTTTAGAGTATGCTAAACTTATTCCAAGTGTTGCTCTTGTTAAACCTTTATCAGTGATCTGAGATGGTGGAGCCACAGAAACACATGCTAAAATGCATTTGTTTTTCAGGAAATGCCTGGTTTAGTCTTAGTTTAGTTTTTTTAACTGCACACAAAATCCTTTAGGCATGTGCCTATTTTCAAAGGATCTGGAGTCAGATGTACGTACAGACATTAAATGCATGCATTGCATACAAAGGTTATATGTGGAAAGCACAGTGTAGTATTAGGTTGAGTTTTATATATATATACTGTATATATATATATATATATATATATAGAGAGAGAGAGAGAGAGAGAGAGAGAAAGAGCAAAACTGTATAAATAAAAGTACTTTGTCAGGAATTCTGTAGACATTAGAAGCAGTTACTGATACTGGAAGTAATAAGTCCATTAGTTGAGTTTTAAAAGAGGTAATTGAGCTACAGCCTCTTAACAAGTCTGAGGAGGCATTCCAGGATTTGGCAGATCTAAAGGAGAAAGAGTTTTGACCCACAGGTTTCCTGGTAATCACAGAGAATGATGTGTCGTGACTTTGGTAGTGTATTTATTATCCACAAAGTTGAATGTTGACTGCCTGTAGTACAGGGGAAAGTAGCTCGAACAGTGCCTGTTTGCCCATGGAATAGTAATAGTATGGAATAGCTCCTGTGAGTTCAGATTGAGTCAGCCTAGGTTGTAATATAGAATACTGGAATGGAATGGGTATCTTGACTGATGTCATGACCAAAGTAGCAGGCACTGTTTAACAGTCCTTTGACTCAGGACAGCACACTTTCATTCGCTGATCTGTAGACCACAATGCCATAGTCAATAATGCTAATGAAAAAGCGCTGAATCAGGAGTCTTTTTAATTTCAGGAAGGAAGTTTCCATTGTGCCAGTAAAGAAAGCCAGTTCTAGCTTTCTAGCATTTATGACCTTATACAAATGGTCCACCTGTCAGTGAATGAAAGTGTACTATCAAGGATTAAACCAAGGTAGTTAAAATGATCACTCCCAGCCCTGAAGGCCGTCATGGTGGAGGCAGACCTGGATATTGTGTCCATTACTGAGTCATGTTGCACTGACAAGCATGTTTGAGAAATGGTCATAACAGGCGCATGATGTTTAGAAGGGACAGGGTAGGAGGGAAAAGAGGGGGAGTGGTGCTTTATATTAAGGAAAACATAAAAGGAATGGAGGTACAGGTATTTTGGGGGGGTGAGGTGTAGTAGGTCATCCTCAAGTCAGGAAACAGAGCCATTATTCAAAAAGGAGTGGTCTCTAGGTCTCGAATGCAGGGAGAGAACTTAGATAAAGAAATGTTAGAAGCAATTGGCAAAATGGCTATAAATGGGAAGGTGGGGTGGTGGGAGACATTAATCTGCCAAATGTAGATTGGAGCCTCCCTGCTGCTACAACAGCTAGACGTAGAGACATTCTGGACTCCCTGCAGTGGGCATTCCGCAGGAAATTAGACAGAGAACCCTCTCAGGGTGGGAAATTTTGGACCTGGTCCTTACTATCAGGGACAGTGTTGCAGACATCAGGGTGGGAAGTCATCGGGGACCAGTGATCAGCACACAGTGTGGCTCAATATATGAATAGTGGCAGACTCCAACCTTACAAGGGGGAGGACCCTGGATTCCAGAAGGGCTGACTTTATAAAGAAGGGGTGAATCTCTCCAAAAGGACCTAGAAGGAGATGATGCCCTGAGTGGGGTGGAGGGCAAATGGGCCAGACTAAAGGGGTATAGTAAAGGCAACAAGCCTGTGGATCAAGCAAGTAAGCAAAAGCAGAAGGAAGAGGAGACTGTTATGGTTCTCAAAGGAGGTGGCAGAAAAGGTAAAGAGTGGCATTCAGAAGGTAAAAGAAACCCAGAGAAAGGAGGACGGGGAAGTGCATCTTGGGAAAACGGAAGAAGGCAGGCAAAGCAGTAAGAATCACAAAGGTGCAAACTGAGGAAAGAATAGCCCAGGCAGTATGTAAAGGGAACAAGACATTTTTTAGGTATGTTAGTGAGAAAAGGTAGACAAATGGAGGAATTGTACAGTTGGGGGGGGTGTACAGAGGAGGACCAAGAAAAGGCAAACATCTTATACAAATACTTCTGCTCAGTGTTCACTGTAGAAGGAGTGGGGGAGGGACCACACAAGGTACCAGAAGCTTTGAGGTGAAGGAAGTGGACATCAATCCCTTTTCTGAGGAGAGGGTTAGGAAGGCACTTACTAATCTGATGGTGGAAAAAGCCATAAGGTCAGTTGGGATACATCCAAGAGTGCTGAGGGAATTCAGGGAGGTACTGGCTGCACCTCTGGCTGACTTGTTTAACAGTTCACTGGAGCCCAGCAAGGTCTCAGAGGACTGGAGAAGAGCAGATGTAGTCCTACTTCACAAAAGTGGTAGCAAGGTGGAGGCAGGCAATTGTAGGACTGTCAGCCTGACTTTGGTAATAGGGAAATTAATGGAAACACTATTAAAGGAAAGGATTGTAGAATCCATCTTCTTCCAAGTTGTGTACTGGGTGTGCTTTGAAACAACAGAGAAGCTGCATGGGATATATTATATTGGACTAGATATCTGTAACTAATCTCTCTCTCTTGCTTACATCTGAGAGAAGTTTTCCTTACTTTTACATTGGTATTGCTTTGTGTTTAATTATTTTAGTTTTTAATTCAGGAAGGGGGTTTTCAAAGCTGCTTATCTTGTCAGCATCTTCAGAAGGGCTGAAATAACTGCACATTTGATTTTCCTTTGTGGCTAACAAACCACTAGGCTGTTTTGGGGCTGGAGAGGTTTACTTGTGTCTGACTTGGATGTCTGGATTTTTCTCTGTTTGATTAGCAGGGTATTTTCTCTGTCAAATTGTTGTGTAGGGTATCTTGCTGATAGGAAGGCACTCATCGCAGTGGTGGGTGAGAGCTTTAGCTGATTGTTTTATGAGGACACAGTTTAGGCCCAACCCCTTCCCACCCCTCACCCCACCCACCCTGGAAATAGTTCCTTTATACCTGTGGTTCTGATATCACTTCCTCAAGAGTGCAAGGTGCATATCACTGTCATATCCTCTCTAGCACATTGCACTGACAATATAAGCATACTCATTGTATAATATATATATTTCTATATAACAAACCAATCACACACGCGCACACTCACACACACACACACACAAAAACAAACAAAAAAAAGTAGATAAACATGTGGGGAGTAGTGCAATGTAATGGCTGTGGGGCAGCAGTCTTCCGGGAGTCTTTCTGAGGCTGAGATGCTGCCCTATTTGCAGACAACTCTCTGCCCTGAGGAGGAAGCGTCTGCCTTCAGGCCGCACTGGACAGTAGTAAGGAAACCTTCCCCAGGCCACACTGGACAGTAGGAAGGGAACCCACATCCAGGGAGCACTAGCGCCACCACCACTACCTCAGAGGTTGTGAAGAAAGCACAGTAGTTGGATCACAGTGGGCTCAGGGAGGGTGAGGATGGTGGAACAGAGGCACACCCAGTCAATTGTTCCACTCCACAATCCATACACCATTCTGGGGGAGCATAGCTCCCCTATGGATGCACCCACAGAGAAGACTGATGACAACTGTCACAAGGGAGGCCCACAGGAAGGAGGCAGAGGACACCACAATGAAAGGAAGCAGCTCCTGGTGGGAGACTCAATTATTAGGGGATAGAACTGGGGGAGCTGGGAACTGAGTAAGGTGCCTGCCTGGTGCCATGGCTTGAGGGACAGGAAGTGCATCCTCAGGATCACGAGAACAGCTACAAGGAGTCTGAGCTGATGTAATTGTCCACCTAGGGACAAATGACTTGGCCATCATGAGATTGGAGCAGTGCAGGAGGACATTGCAGAGTTGGGGGGGCCCAAGACAAGTATACACACAGTATCCTCCTTCAGAGGTGCTACCTGTCAATGGCATGGGGAGGCGAGGGTAATTAGCACCATGCAGTTTAATGAGTGGTTGAAAAAATGGTGTGGAGCATGGGGTTTGGCTTCATTGGGGACTGGGGTTCCACCTGGAGGGACACCAGCTTATACTGATAGGATGGACTGCATCTGTCCAGGAAGGGAACAAGTCTTTTGAGCAATTGGTTTAAATGCTTCATTGGCAAGCTTTTAAACTAGTCAAAGGGGGAGGCACTGATAAGTAGCAGGAAAATCCCAGCCTCTCCCTACAAAACAAGGTACTAAATGAGAAAAAGACCGAGGTAGAAAGGTCAGTGGGGATGCTGCAACAGAAGGTAAAGCTATCAAAAATGGAGAGCAATGAGTACCAATGCCCATAGTCTGAGTAACAAGCTCCTGAATTAGTGGCCTTGATGGAGGAGGAACATCTGGATATCATGGCAGTCACAGAAACATGGTACACACAAAACCATGACTGGGACGTAAACATACCAGAATACACTATCTACAGGAGGGACAGGGAGGGTAAAAGAGGAGGAGGAGGAGCTCTTTACATAAGGGAAGGAATAAAAGCAACAGAACAAAAGGGTAAACAGGGAGGAGAAGAAGCACTGTGGGTAAATTTGGAGACCGGCAATGGCACCACAATCCGCACAGGGGTTAGATACAGACCCCCTTCTCAGGGGGAGGAAATGGACAAGAAAATGATAGAAAGTAGACTTAGAATGGCAGAAAAGGGGAGATATTGCTGATGGGTGATCTGAATATGCCAGATGTTAACTGGAGTGCAGTTGCAGCAGCTACTTCAAAGAGTGGAGTTATTCTAGATGCCCTACAGGGGCATGTCTTAGACAACTAGTATTGGAGCCCACTCAAGAGGGAGCAATCTTAGACCTGATTCTCTCAAATGGAGATGGAGAGAGGATCACAGATAGAAGTGGGTAGCCATCTGGGAACCAGCGACCATCGAACAGTATGGTTCACAATAAACACAGCAATAGAGTCAAGCCACAAAGGCAAAAGTACTGGACTTTAGGAGGGCTGACTTTGCTAAATGGGTGAGTGCCTATGGAATGTACTAGCAAATGGGCAGGAAGGAGGGTGGAAGAACAATGGGAAATAATAAAACTGCCATCACAGCGTAACGAGCCTTGTGTGAAGCAACAAACAAAACATAATGATGTAAGAAACCACTATGGTTCTCAAAGGAAGTGGCAGTGAAGGTTCAAGAGAAAAAGAAAGCATTCAGGAAGTACAAGGAATTGCAGAAGGAGCAGGACAGAGAACTGTATCAGTTAAAGCAAAAGGAGGCTGGGAAGGCAGTCAGAACAGCAAAGGCCCAAACCGAGGAAAAGATAGCCAACTCAGTTAAGAAGGAGGATAAAACCTTTTATAGGTACATCAGGGAGCGAAGGAAGACCGAGGGAGGGATAGTGAGGCTTAATAGAGAGGAGGGAAGGTGGGCAGAGGGAGACTGTGAAAAGGCAGAGATATTAAACAAATACTTTTGCTCAGTATTTACAAATGAAGAGGAGGAGGTACATAAAACAAACAGTAGAAACACTCTGGATACAGAAGTTGATACCAGCCCATTTACAGAAGAAAGGGTTCTGAAAGAACTCTTAAAACTGAAGGTGAACAAAGCAATGGGGCCTGATGGGATTCATCCCAGAATTCTAAAAGAACTAAGGGTAGAACTAGTGACACCACTGACTACCCTTTTTAAAAAATCATGGGAGGATGGGGTGGTACCCGAGGACTGGAGAAGGGCAGATGTGATTCCTTCACAAAAGTGAGAGCAAGGCAGAAGCAGGAACTACAGACCTGTTAGTTTAACCTCAGTGATAGGGAAAATGATGGAATCACTTCTGAAGGAAAGAACTGTTGAGTATCTAGAGGCCAGAGGGGCACAGGACCCAAGGCAGCATGGATTCACAGCTGGAAGGTCATGCCAGACGAATCTGATAGATTTCTTTGACTGGGTGACCAAAGTAGTAGATCAGGGAGGGGCTGTGGACATGGCCTACCTAGACTTTAGCAAGGCATTTGACACAGTCCCACACAAAAGATTAATATACAAGTTAGCCAGCCTGGGAGTGGTCCCAGGATGACAGCCTGCAAAAGAATTGGCTGGAGAATAGGACACAGAGGTAATAGTAAATGGAGTCCACTCAGAAGAAAGGGAGGTTACTAGTGGGGTACTGCAGGGTTCAGTATTAGACCGGTCCTCTTAATGTCTTTATAGCTACATTGCAGAGGGACTGAAGGAAAGTATGTCTCTTGCAGATGACACAAAGATCTGCAACAGAGTTGATGCACAGAGTGGGTGGAAAGGATGAGAAGGGACTTGGCAAGGTTAGAGGAATGGTCAAATGTATGGCAGCTTAGATTCAATGCTAAGAAGTGAGGTAATGCACCTGGGAAACAAAAACCCAGGGGAAGAGTACACAATAGGGGGTGAGATACTAACAACAACAAAAATGGAAAGGGACCTGTGGGTAGTCATATCAGATGACCTAAAGGTCGGCAAGCAATGTGAGAGGGCAGCAAGGAGGGCTGGGGGGATACTGGGATGCATAGGGAGAGGCATCACCAGTAGAAAACAGGAAGTTATTATCCCTCTGTACAGATAGCTGGTGAGATCCCATCTGGAGTATTGTGTGCAGTTCTGGAGACCCAGTCTCCACAAAGACATAGACAGGATGGAAGCTGTCCAGAGGAGGGCAACTAAAATGGTACAGGGTCTGCACCAGAAGACATACGAAGAGAGACGAAAGGAGCTTAATATGTATAGCTTCAAGGAAAGGAGGGAGAGGGGGGGACATGATAGAAGTGTTCAAGTACCTCAAGGGAATCAACAAAGTCCAAGAGAGTAGCATCTTTCAAAAAAAGAGGTGTGCAAGAACAAGAGGGCACAATTTGAAGAGAGAGGGGCGGCAGCTCAGAGGTAATTTAAGGAAGTATTTTTTCACAGAGAGGGTTGTGGATGCATGGAACGGCCTTCCGGAGGAGGCTGTGGAGTCAAAATCAGTGGTGGAATTCAAGCATGCAATGGACAGTCATAAGGCCATTCTAGGGGGTGGGGGTAGGAAGAAGTAGGCTGCTGGTTAAGTAGGATCTGCAGCTTATCCAGTAGGTAGGGAAATGGGCAGACTGGGTGGGCCAAGTGGTCCTTATCTGCCTTCAAAATATATGTTTCTATGTTTCTATGTAATACCTGAATCCAGCAGATTGCAGGACCTGAGGCAGCATGGTTCCCATAGAAGGAAGATCATGCCAAACAAATCTGATAGATTTTTTGACTGGGTGACCAAAGTTTGTTGGATCAGGGAGGGGTGGTGGATGTGGCTAGACTTCAGCAAGACCTTCGACACCATTCCACATAGGAGACTAGTAAAACATTTGGGTAGCATGGGGTGGGCAATAAGGTAGTAACTAGGGTAACAAACTGGTTAGGGGATAGAAGGCAGAGGATGGTAGTAAATGGAGTTTGGTCCAAGGAGGGGAGAGTGATCAGTGGGGTACCTTAGGGGTCAGTGCTGGGGCCAGTCCTCTTTAATGTCTTCATCAGTGACAAAGTGGAGAAACTGAAAGGGAACGTCTGCCTCTTTGCAGATGACACCAAGATCCAGGGGTGGGGGTGCAAAGGACAATAAGAGATTTAAAATGGCTGGAGTAGTGGTCAAAGGTTTGACAGGTAGGGTTTAATGCAAAAACATGCAAAATAATGCACTTGGGCCAGAGAAACCAGGGGGTGGGATACAAAATGGGGGGAGAGATACATGCAATGACCAAGCAGGAAAGAGACCATGGGGTAACCATATCGGATGACCTAAAGGTGGCCAGAAAATGTGAAAAGGCAATTGGCAAAGCTAGTGGGATGCTGGGGTGCATAGGTAGGGGTATCACCAGTAGGAAGAAGGATAGATCACTGGTAAGACTCCACTTGGAGTACTGTGTCCAGTTCTGGAGACCACATATCAGGAAAGACATAGGCAAGTTAGAGGTGATCCCGAGGAGGGCTATCAAGATGTTGCAGGGGCTGCATCAAAACCATTATGAGGAGTAGCTAAAGGAGCTCAATCTGTACACCTTGAAGGAGAGGAGGGAGTGGGGCAATGTGGACAAGATCTTTAAATATCACATGTGGGTGAATAAGGTGCAGGTGAGATTTGTTTCTTAGAAAAAGGGCGCTCTAGAACAAGGGGTCATGATATGAAGCAGGAAGGGGGTAGGTTCAGTAGACATGTGAGGAAGTACTTCTTCATGGAATCAGTGGTGGATGCCTGGAACAGCCTTCCAGTGGAGCCAGTGGGGACGAAAACAGTGGTGGATTCTAAAAAACCTGGGATAGGCACAAGGGAATCATAGAGGAAAGGAAGGGGTGGAAGAGACAGTGCCATAGACCAAGGATGGTCTGCAGCATAAGTAATCTCAATGAAATTGGGTAGACTGGATGGGCCAAGTGGCCCTTATCTGTCATCAGTTTTTATGTTTGTATGTTTCTATCACCTGTTCTAGGGTAGCACCCATGAAGGTAGTAATGATTAGTGCAGGGGAGAAGTCAGTCTTACTTTGTGAGCCAAATATCATACTTTTAGTTTTCTTTTCATTCATAACAAGTAGGTGGTACGTGAATGAATAAATG
Organism: Neoceratodus forsteri; assembly: GCA_016271365.2. NCBI lineage: Eukaryota > Metazoa > Chordata > Ceratodontiformes > Ceratodontidae > Neoceratodus > Neoceratodus forsteri. The sequence goes on from CM057456.1 coordinate 1,374,773,964, forward strand.
CAGACCAGGGTGTTAGTAGGGAGACATCCTAATGCACTGTACTATGTGCACCATACTGCACATTCAACAAACTGGGAATGACAAGAATAAGGGGAAAGTTTGGAAAGTGTAACTTCACACAGAAGGTGGATATCTTGTGCAATAACCTATATGGTGAAGTTATAGAACATAGTAGAGGTCTGGCATTCACAGCAAGATTATGCAGATTGCTGAGGCAGAATAACATTGAGGGTTACACATTGCATGAACAGGGGTAGTATTCTGAGTGAGAAACATGGGTTTTCAATTCTGTCTATTTTCAGCTTTGTTGGGGGGATACAGACTCAAACTTACTGAAGTATTCAGTCAAGCAACTTCAGGTTTAAGCTGTTGAAGGCTTTTTTTTTTTTTTTTTTTTTAGTGAATGAGAGAACTTTGACCAAGGCACTATGGAAATCCAAAATTTCCCTTCTCTTTTTTTCCAAGAAGTATTGTGGGATTTTTAATGTCCACCTGAACGACCACCAGAACCGGTAGATGGGGGCCCCAGTTTAACATCTCATCCAAAGCACAGCACCTCAGGAGTGCAGCACTCCCATCCCCAACATGCTGCACTACATTGTCAATATTGGAATTTAACCCAGGTTCCTGGTGTGGGGTTAGAAACTTAGGTTAGACAATTTTCATGCCTAGAAACTCTTGAAAATATTATGGCTACCCAGCACCTTTAGCCCATATCATTAAAGGTAAAGTGTATACTGGTAGCTGCTTTACAATTTGAGCTTAAAACTTTACCTTGTAGTACAAATAGAATAATGGATAGAAAATCATCAGCAACAAGGGTACAATTCCATCAAGGCATTCTGGTGACATCATAAACATTGGGAGCAAACCTCAAGTGGTTTATGATGTCACCAGAATCCCAAGATGGAATGACAAGCCTAGTGTTAGCTTACCATCTGTATATGTTTATAAAGCCTGGTGCTTGTTTTTTTCCATAAGGGAATTCTGATTATAATTTCCCCATTATAATCTGTGGGTTATAATGATAAACACGCATTGGGTTTCCCTTCCATTGCACATGTACCAGCCAACGCTGTTACCTTCCTCTGCTCTGGGCACCAACCTTCAGCACTACAAAGTTCATGTCCACTCAGAGTTGGTGGTGAGGTTCTTTAAAAAAAAAATAATAACAGGACTACAAAACACTTAATTTTGAAACCTGGCTGCTTAAAAAAAAAAAAAGTAAACATTTTTCAGGAGCCACTACAGACTGCGTTAAAACCTGACCGGTCTGCAGCTCTGTGTAGATGTCTATTTATTGTATATAACTGCTGTGGTGAAAAAATGATCTCCAACAATTATATAAAATAAAGGCTGTATAGGTGTGTAAAACTCAAATTTTACATATACCCTTGGTGCAGGATGCCTTTCTGAACCCTTCGAGCTTCGCTCTTGGGGTTTATTAACCCCATACTCTGCCATTATTCTATATATAATAACTGGCCACCAATTCTTTCAATGGTTATATGGCCAATTACTATTTGCTGCAATAACCAGATGGTTATTACAGGAAACATGAGGAGAGAACAAAGGTAGAAGCTATGCTCCAGACTCACTCTGTCTCTCTTTTGAGCACTGCATATGTTAATCGGCAGTTTTCCAGTCACTTCCTGACCATAAACACTGTACAACAAAGCACCTCACAATGTAAACTCCAACTTTAAATACTCACCTTCCTCTATAACTGAACATTAATCTGATGCATTTGAAAATGAAAGTGGTCGCGCAAACGAGTCTTGTAAGCAGAAGAAATCAGCACCCACTGATAATGTTTCTGGGTAGATTAAAAGAAATCAGTGAAAACACATTTCTCTCTGGTGGGTATAATCATTGGCCATCACCCCACCCCCCCCCCATTTAAATACAAGTATGAAAAAGTTAAACATTCAGCTTTAGGGTGAGTGTTTATCTTTTTTACAGAATTACATTAAAATGGGGGGGTCTGATGAGCAATGATTAGGGTGCTGAGATTACTCAAAATTTAATACACACACTTGGTGCATGATGCTTGAATAAACCTCTCAAGCTTCACCCCAGGTTTTATGTAGCTTCCCATACCACGGGTGTGTATTAAATTCTCCTTATGCATACCAACCCATCCATTATTTTATATGTAATACATGGAACTCTCTAAACATTCCATCTCATAATACTATTGCTCTGATGTCAGAGAAATAGTATTATGACTTTCTGATGTCAGAGCAATCATATTATGAGTTTTCAATGTCACTGATTCTCTATGAGAAAAAAAAGGCACCCATATATTGCATAACATTACACTGTGTAGTGTTCTGTCACTCAGTCATCGCTCATTGTTTTAGTCTTCAAATGTCCTCTTTACCATGCTCAGTCCCTTTACGAATGTTCATGAATGATGCAGAAAATACGGAAGGGGAGGGAATAACTGGGGCAAAGTGAGCCTGTTTCAAATTAGCCTGAGCGTTTTTGTGGCTTCCACTCCACCGCAACATGCAGATCAAAGACTGAACTAACAAAAGTGCATGCCATCCGTGATGTAAATTAGGGAGAGTCTGACCTGGGATAGTCCCAGTTTAGGTTCAGATTTCTGCCAAGAGGTTTGGATTGAACCACAATGAAGAGTTGCTGTTGAGGGTTTGTTTTGGGGAGTTCATCATGCCTTCCCCTTTGGAACTTTTAATTACTGTGTGCACTAACCTGTGATCAGAGATAACTACTGTAAGTGTTTACTGTGCTGACCTGGACTACTGCATTTTTAATTACTTTGAGGCTTACAGTACTGAGCTGTTCCAGAAAGGTGTAGTGCATGAAGGAACTTTTACATGACACCCTTCTGCACTGCAATGATTTTGTTGCTCTCTCTCCTGCTGTGCACTACTCCTGTAGGGTGTGCTTTTACACACCAGAGTTGAAATCATTCCTGGAGAGAGTTTCGTGCAATTCCAGGATCTTTGTTGCTTGGCAATGCCACACTTCCCTATGGTGGGTCCCAAGACTCATGCAAGCAGTATTGTGTCTGAGTTCAGCTACATATATTTTCTGATACTAGCGAGAAAGCTGAACTCAGGCAGGTAGGCAGTTTTTAGAAACAGGGCGCTAAAAATGCTTTCAAATCACTCGGAAACTGGGACCATGATACTGGGCATGCACTTATGCATATTCATATTCCTTGTGATATGAATATGCAAAAGCGCATGAACAGTATCACAAAACCACTTTCCGAGCCTTTTTAAAGTACTTTTTAGCCCCCATTTCTGAAAAGTGCCTAGTTTTCCCGAGTTCAGCTTTCTTTCTAGTATCTGAAAGTATATGTAGCTGAACCCGGGCACAGTACTGCACCCATGAGCCTTAGGACCCAGCATAAGAAGGTACAGTATTGATAAGCAATAGGGGATCCCTTGGGATCTCGCAAGACACTCTCCAGGACTGACATGAATGCAACAATGCTTATGCATGGGGGCACTCAGCAGTGAAATGAAATTAAACACAATGGCAAACCCAGGAAAACAGGGAATGATAGGTAAGTGAATGCTCATTTGTGTTGTGTTGCCGCTTGCCTCTACATGACAACAAGCATTTGTCAATGCCGAATGTTTGCTTGCTGGTATTAGCATTGGAAATGCAGGAGTTAGACAGATGCAGAGTTGGAATGGCAGTGAAGCATTGAACTTCACGTCAACTCCACCTCCGACCTGCAGAGATAGACAGGCATTGGGGTACGCATTTGGGTTGTCGCCCATAACGTTCATGTCATTTCACCTCACCCTGTCCTGCAGACGCCGACAAGTGCTGAGGTGTGCCCTGGGGTGTTTGGCTTTACAATCACCCCACTCCATAAGGACATACACTGAAATCGATGCAGTATAGGAGAATGGGGTGAACTCTGGAGCCAATGAGTCCAAGGCACACCTCGATGCCTGTCACTGGCTGCAGGGTGGGGGGTGGGGTAGAACAGCATGAGCATTACAGTCTGCAATCCAAAGGCACATCCCTGATGCCTGTCAGTCTGTACAGGGTGGGACGTTATGGTAAGAAACCCTAACTTCCTGGGTGTTTGTTGGTATTTGCACTAAAATTTTCAACATGACCTTTTTGTGGTGTGAAAATATTACAAATTTGTGAAGTTACGAGTGTACATGGAAACTACAAAACATACGTGCTTAACACAGTCATTTCGTGGAATTATTTCATCAGATTTTCAACATAGGCATTTTGTGACCTCTGCTTATGAACACTGTCACTATGATTTTTTTAATCTGTCCCGAACATTAATTGCCCACAGCGACCATGCTATTTTGCTCCAGATGTGTAAATGCATATTTCGGGCAGGATATGAAAAATGACAGCTATGCTGTTCATAAGGAGGTGTGAAAAAATGCTAATGTTAAAAATCTGAAGTGAAAATATTACAAATGCATAAAATTTTGAGGGTACGTGGAAGCTGCGCAATGTACGCTCATAACACAGTCATTTCATGGACTTTTGTCACTAAATTTTCAACATAGGCATTTTAGCACCTCTGCTAATGAACAGTGTCACTGTGATTTTCTTAATCTGTCCCAAACACTGACTTCCCACAGCAACTGCGCTATTGTGTGCCGGAAGTGCAAAAACACATTTCGGCCAAGATGTGAAAAATGACAGCTTACTGTTCATAAGGAGGTGTGAAAAAATGCCAATGTTGACAGTCTGGAGTAAAAATACTACAAGGTTGCAAAGTTACTAGGGTGCATGGAAACTGCAAAACGCATGCTTGTAAAACAGTCATTTCATGGACGTTGGTCACCAAATTTTCAACATAGGCATTTTAGGACCTCTGCCGATGAACAGAATCTCTGTGATATTCTTAATCTGTCCCAAACACTTACTTCCCACAGTGACCTGCGCTATTATGCACTGGAGGTGCGAAAACACATTTTGGCCAGGATGTGAAAAATGACAGCTGTACTGTTCATAAGAGGATGTGGAAAAATGCCACAATTGAAAATCTGGAGTGAAAATATTACAAATTTGCTAAGTTATGAGGGTGCGTGGAAACTGCGGAATGCATGCTCGTAACACAGTCATTTTATGGACTTTCATCACCAAATTTTCAACATAGGCATCTTAGGATCTCTGCTCTTGAACAGTGTCACTGTGATTTTTGTAATGTGTCCCAAACACTGATTTCCCACAGCGATTGTGCTATTCTGCGCTGGCAGTGTGAAAACACATTTTGGCCAGGATGTGTAAAATGACAGCTGCACCGTTCATAAGGAGGTGTGAAAAAATGGCAGTGTTGAAAATCTGGAGTGAAAATATTACAAATTCGAGATGTTACGAGCATGCGTGGAAACTGTGCGATGCACACTAGTAAAATAGTAATTTTTTGGATTTCTTTCACCAAATTTACAACATAGGCTTTTTGAGAGCCCATCTCATGAACAGTCACACTGTCATTTAGTTAATCGGTCCCGAAAGGTGAATTTACGCAGTGACCGCAAAATCACCTTTCGGGATCGAAAAACACTGTGACAGTGACCGTATTCATGAGGAGGGGTCCCAATAACCCCATGTTGAAAATTTGGTGGCAAAAGTCCAGAAAATGGCTAAGATATCCACATAAGTTGAAAAAAAAACTATTTATGCCATTATACAGCTTACCAGAATTTCTTCAGTTTGTGGTTGGCTTTGAAGAGTGCAGACTTGTTCCTGGTCTCACGAAGATCGTCGCACAAGGCTCTGGAGGTAAGTATGGCGTGAGGAGGGTGTGAGGAGGTGGGTGAGCAGTGGGTGGGTGCGGGTTGTGGGAAGGGACACAAAAGACAGCGAGGAACCATTTTCTTTATTTCAGGGGGAAAAAATAATAAGAAGGACATCGCTGTAAGGTTTTTTTTTTTCAGGCTTCATTTGTGCACACTGGGGTGGGCTCCCAGTGTGCTGCCTGCATTTTGGGGAAGGGGAGGACTTAAGCCATTGGGAATTGTGCCCCCCATTGGCAAATAAAGACTGTTTGGGGGGCATGATGCCAAGGGGGATTGGGCACTCCCACAGCACACAACAAATGGGGGAGAGGGTATATTATGCCGACGGGGAGTGGGCTCCCCCATCGTCAAATGAACTGGGTCTGGGTCATGCCGACAGGGGGACTGGGCACCCCCGTCAGTCGGCTTTCATGGGGCTCTGAGGAAGCTGCTGCCATGTTTAGGGAAATTCCCGGGGGGAAATGTTACACCAGGCAAGGTACCGCCCTGCAATGATGGGTCGCTCCCTCATTGCAGTGGAATTGCTGATGCTGCAATGACAAGGTGGCCCCTCATTGCAGCAGCCAAATCATTTCAAGTTGGTGGCACTTCTGTAGAACCAGTGTCATCAGGACACTGGGCCTGCATTGGGTGCAAACCGCCAAGCCTACAAATGTAGTGCTGGCATTGGTGGCCACACTGCCGCACCTCCACAACCCGCTTCTCTGGTAAGCTGCCGCATAATGTTTCTTGAGGATGCGCTTAAGCAAACAAAAAAATGAAATGTACCAGTTGCTCTGTACCACTCGTTGTGGTACAGAGCCTGCCATGTAAAGGGCCCTGAAGAAACAGCAGACTGTGTTGAGTAACCTTTTTATAAAAACTACTGTCTGGTCCAGCCTGTTTTCACAAATGTGTCTGCTATCTATGGTTAATACTGCTAAAGCAACCTGCTTCAGCATTTTGCAGGTCATGACTGAAGAAAAGTGTTCCACACAGAATGAGTCCAGTAGTGTCAGCAACATTTTTTGGGCATGAATTATGAATTATAAATCTTTTCCAGTTAATCTTTTTTATTGAGTATCACAAAAAACAGTCAGAAAACCATTACACACAGTTGTGAGCAAAGCAAAGCTTTAGATGTACAATAAATTTGGCAGTTATAATGACCAGTTAGGTGGAAATACAAACTGAGTTTGGAACTGAGGCTATGTTTAAACAGTTATATGTCCAGTTTCTGCTTGTTATTTCATATCTATTGTCTAGACAGATAAGTGATCTTAAAACTATGGACATGCTTAAGATGGTAGGAGGGGGTGGAGGAGTATAGCGAAGGGGAAGGGTGGGGCAGACAGTGATGAAGGCCTGCCTTTAGGTGTGGGAAATATTTGACTTAGGCATGTGGCTAGCTTCAGTAGCTCATGGGGGTTTTAATAGGTCCTTCTTCCAACTGGGGAACAGATTCATACTTTTGGAGTCCAAATAAGTCAAGTAGGGGCCCCATACTTTATGATACATGGTAGTGCTCTGTGTGGTGAGATATAGCAACCTGGAGTTTATTGCTAGGTTTTCCATCACCTTGTACCAGTCAGCCAGGCCTGGTACTTTAGAGGCTCTCCATCTCATTAAAAGTAGCCTTTTCACCTCCACTGTGGCTTGCAGGATCCATCTTAATTGGGTCCTGTCAAACTAAGTTTCCGGTGAGGTCCTACCTAAAAGTACCAGGGCTGGCTAGGTTGGTATGTTGGTGTTTAGCACCTTTCCACATTCTGGTACCACCTTGTTCCAGAACTCCTGTATATCTTGGCAGTCCCACAGAATGTGGAGTAAATCTGCCCCTGCCATCCAACATCTCCACCAGCAGTCAGACAGGGTTAGGCCCATCTTTTTTAGGTTTACAGGAGTACAGTACCATAGGTGGAAGAATTTCTTTTGTATGAGCTGACTCTTTTAATCTTTGCAAGCCCTATGTGCCAGTCTCCGGCACCCCACCCATTCTTCCTCAAGTATATTTTTGCTTAACGTCCTCAGCCAATTTTCCTTGACTTTAAGACCAGGGTTAGGTATTGCTTGATTGAATCTGACCTGTAGTCTGCCTGCTAGTCCTTTGGGGTTGCTAAGCTAGTGTGACAATGATGAAAATTCAGGTGCATGGGCTGGGCAACCTAATGATGCCTTGCAGGTGCATTTTCACTTTAACTATGCTGAGCGCGCACACCTGATTTGAAAGTATTTCCAGAAATCCAAGTGTGGGATGTGATAGACAGCCTGGAGTTGCTGGAAAGACATTATCATATGACAGTCTGGACCTAGTATGTCCATGATCCTGTTTATCCCTCTGTTCTCCCAGGATTCCTAGTTTACAGGCTCATTGTCTATCCTCATTGAGGGATTATGCCATAATTGGGTAAATATTCCTGGGTATATACACATCTGTGCAAGCCTCCCTACCTTCTGAAGGGCCACGTGAGCTGCTTTTATAGTAAACCAGGATGCATATATTTTGGAAAAGATGAGGTAAGGAATGTCGCTGGATGTGTTTCTCCCAGTATTGATGTTTCTATCTGGGCCCATATTGGGTTGTCCACGTTGGAGTCCCGAAACATTCTAGTCAAAATATTCACAATGCTGGCTAAGGAAAATTTTGAAATGTTCGATAGATTCCACCCCCCTCTATCCTTGGGGGTGGTCAGTTTTGCCCAACTGAATCTCAGTGGCTTTGTGCCTCATAAGAAAACCTTTATAATACTGTTTATCTTTTTAAACCATACAGTATGTCAGGGACCAGTACTGGTAAATGCAATAGGATGTAGTAAATCCTAGGGGTAGCCATCATTTTTATGGCTTCTATTTTTCCTACCTAGGATAGGTGGGTCCATCTGTCGAACTCTTTTTGTAAGGGCTGTATCAAGAGATTCAAGTTAGCAGGGAGGATACCCTAAGTGTTCTTGGGAATCTGTATCCCCAAATATTTAATCCCTGTCTTTACACAATCAAGGCCTGTGGCTGCTACCTGTGAAGGCAGGGGAACATCATTTAGGGATAAGATTTCAGGTTTAGTTACATTTCTTCATAGCCCAGAAATTTTGGTGAAGGCCTGAAGGAGCTTAGTATGTGAGGTAGGCCCTCATCTATGTGTCCTGTCAGTATCAAGCAGTCATCTGCATATAATGTGTACTGTATTCTGAGTTTCACTCTTTTTTCTCTTTAAGATGTGGGTGCTCCCTTATGGCTGCAGCCAATGGCTCCATGGCCAGTATGAATAGGAGGAGGGAGAGTGGGTAACCTTGTCTGGTCCCTCGGTGTAGCTGTAAAGGATGTAACAAGGAGTTGTTCATTAACAATCTCACCATTGGGGCCTGGTACAGAGTATGTATCCATCTGCAAAAGTTGCTGCCAGAATTACCCCAATTCAGAACCCCATGCAGATACTTCCACTCCACCGAGTTGAATGCTATTTTAAAATCCACTGCCATGGCAGTTGCAGGAGTGGAGGTTGTACCTGCGGCCTGGATCAGGGTTATGAGGGCTCTGAGATGGTCTGTGCTCACCCTGCCCTTTACAAAGCCTACTTGGGAGGGGTGTATTAGTTATGGGAGATGTTATTCTAATCTTTTTGCTAATACTTTAGCGATCAGCATTTATTAGAGAGATCGGGTGGGAACTCGCAGGGTTGAAAGGGTCTTTGCCTTACTTACAGAGTACTGTAATTATTGCTTCACTTTGAGTTGGTGGGAGAGTGCACTGGACATGAGCCTTTTGTAGCATGGCTAACATTGGGGGAGTTATGGGATCAAGGACTGTCTGATAGAAGTCTGCTGGATATCCGCCACTTCCTGGTGATTTGAGACGAGCCATCGCAAGGATGACTGTCCTCAATTCAGACTGGGTGAGAGGGGCATCTAGCAGGTCCTCCTGGGCATCTGATAGTTTGGGGAAAGGAAGGTTTCTCATAAAATCCTCAAAGGCCTGTTTGTCCCATTTGATGTGAGAGGCACACAGGTCTTTGTAAAATTACACCATTATTTCATTAATATCCTTAGGGGAGGTAGATTTCTTGCTGGTGGGGTCTGTTAGGTGTGCTATATGTCTGTCAGTTTGCTGTTTACGTAAGTGGTATGCTAATAGCTTACTGTTCTTTTCCCCACATGCCCAATATCTAAACCTAGTTCTTTGGAGCTGTAGCTCTGCTTTCCTGGTGACAAGGGAGTTGAGTCCTATTTTTAGGGCCATACTTTCTTTAACAAGAGAGGGGTTAGTTAACTGGCTATGGTCCTTATTATACAGGCCCTCTTTCTCCTTCAAAGCCCTCTCTAAACTCTTAGCCTTCCGCTCCCTTTGTTCCTCCTGTGGGATGCATAGCTTATAATCTTCCCTCTCATAGTCACCTTATACCCTTTCCAAATACTGTCTGCCATCGCTGAGCCTGGGGGGATGTCCCAAAGTAGAGTTGAGATTCTCCCATTATCCACTATTTAAAATGTGGGTCCTATAGCAGGATGGGGTCCCATCTCCACTGTGCTGAGCAGGGGAGTTTAGGCTCTACTGGGTAACTAAGGGTGATAGGGGTGTAGTCAGAGATATACTGTATACTGTATGTATATATATATATATATATATATATATACATATAAAGGAAATGGATGGTTGTATGACCATAGTTGTTAACCCTGGGGAGGTCAGCCAGAAGTCTATTCTGCTGGCCACAGCACGTGCAGCTGAGAAGTATGTATAGTCCCTGCCTGCTGGCTGGCTAATCTTCCATACATCAGACAGGTGGTGCAGGCCCATGAGGTTGTGGAGGGCACCTAGCGACTGTACATGTGGTTCTGGCCTAGAGATTGAGTGGTCTAGAAAGTGATCCAGGGTGAGATTAAAATCCCCCCCCATTATAATGTCTGGATTATCAAAGGCCATGTTTAGTATAGCCTGCAAGACTTCATTGATGAAGTCAGGCTTGTCTTTATTAGGGGCATAAACATTGACAAGTAGGAGTGGGCCTTTGGGGTTGTAAGTTTAGTAATCACCCATGTCCTCAGGGTATTCCAGCAAGAATCTATTATATTCCACTTGAGGTTTTTGCGCCCCAAGATAGATACCTCACATTTGGCTGATGTAGAGACACTATGTATTTCCTATCCTACCCATTTCCTTCATAGTTTGAGAGCTTCTGAATGTACAAGCTTAGTTTCTTGTAGGAAAACAATTTGGGATTTGAGCCTTTTCAGGTGGGATAGCACCTTCTTCCTTTTGACTGGAGAGTTCAGGCCCCTCACATTCCAGGATGTAGCATTTAAATTTACAGTGTTAGCCATCATCAGGCTGAATTGTGTTCTTTCAGGTTTTAAAAAGTAATGCTGTCCATCCCAAAAAGACTCCACCCATATACATTCTCCACTCACCCTCGCCCTGTGTTTGTAGTTCCTGGACAATGTGAAGTAGCCATGTTCTGAGCCAATACATTCTGGAGTCTAGCTTGCCTGTTGATATTCCATTTCTCTGCCCTGTAGTACAGTCTACTGTCTTCACAGTCTTTGCCTGCATTGTGTGTGTGTATGTATATATATATATATATATATATATATATATATATATATATATATATAATGGTAGCACGGTAGTGCTACCATAGTTAGGTTGAGGAGCCATTTACATGTTAAACCCAAAATTTTGCACCTTAATAACTTTGCAACCGTTCAACGGATTTGCCTGAAATTTGGACTACTTAATTAAGATCCACATGCCTTGGGATCTGCCAAGTTTCGTACTGGTTGGATATACGGCTGCGGAGTTATTAAGCGTGATCTGAGTGTGCGTTTACGCTTCTTTGGGAATTCTACGGTCATGCCTACAGGTCACATGGTTTGCGCAACCGGTCCGAAATCTTCAGGGAACGTGCAGCCGGGGTCCGTGATGTGCCTTTCAAAGATTTCGTGAAAAAATATTAAACGGTTCAAAAGTTATTCAAAAAACAAGTTCCCATTATAAGTCAAAGGGAAAAGTTAACAAAAAGTTCGACACTTTCGCAAATGCATTTTTACTGTCGCAAATGGTCCTTTTACTGTCACAAATCTACCATTTTGTTTTCAGTTAGTGACCAGAAAAATGCTTGGCATTTAAAGTTGAGACCCTCTAGCAGCCTAATTCTTTTTGTATTCACCTAGTCGGGCCCTAAGGATGATAGCCATGTCTTTATTTTGGGGTAAAACACCCCAGAAATATGTTTTCAGATTTCTGAAAAGTACTTCATAAGTAGTGTCGCACTCACAAAGTGTCACAAATTTTTTCGAAAGCTTTCGCAAATCACGACACTACTTTGCGACACTATGCCCAAAATAACAATAATTCTTTGGCATCCCACTGCAAAAGAATGGTTTGGAGTTTTGGACTGAAATTTAGAGGGAACGCAGCCGACATCTCAAAGATGTGCCTTTCAGTATTTTGTTGAAAAACTATTACATGGTGGCAAAGTTACGGTACTCCAAAGTTGACACTTTTTCCCATAGGATAACATTATGGCGTACGATGCATTGCAGCAATCGTTTGGCGCCCTGCTGCAAAATAACGGTTTGGTCTTTTGGGCTGAAATTTGCAGGAGAACACAGCCAACATCCCATAGATGTGCCTTTCAGTAGTTTGGTGAAAAATATTACAGGGAGGCAAAGTTATGGTACACGACTTCTGTTTTTTCCCATAGGATAACATTACGGCGTTCAATCACAGATTTCAGGCCCGTATTTTAAAACGGTAGCAGATATGGACTTTTCGTCAAAAAAATTCTAAACTAGCCAGGAAAGTGATAATTCATATGACTTTTACATGTTTTTTCTATGTCATACGGTTACTGAGATATAAGCAATTTACTATTCCAAGTCCTCATTTTTGTGTTCTGAGACTCATTATTTTGCATACATTCTATGTACTCACTGTCTCTCTATACAGTTTTTGGGGAAAACCAGCCTGTGCGCTTACATTACTGTTACCATTACCATTTCCGCTTGTGGTTCTGTACCCGTTTCACTTACCGTTCACGTTTACGCCACCATGTGCGTTACCCTTTGCGTTTTCATTTGCGGTTACGTTTGCATTGTTTTTAACATTTCTGTCTACAGTACTGTTTCTCTTTCTGTTTTGCTTTGCGTCACCATGCACATTATGATTTGCGTTTGCGGGCACAGCGGGCCCCGCGCTCCTGCCGCCGCATTACATTCACTATTTCTCATTATCATTCTCAAAAGAAGGGAAATTAGAGGCAAAAAACTCTGTTTAATGCATCAGTTAGGGTTGTTCCACAGTGACAAAAGTGAGAAAATTCGATGTTAGGGTTGAAACCCCCTTTGCACCCCTCCAGCCCACCCCCCCAACTGGAATCGGGGTGCGCATTGGGGTCATTGGTCCTAACTATCACCCCATTCTCCTATTCCTCAGCTTCTTTCCACATGTGATGGGGTGACAGTTAGTGCCGATGACCCCAATGTGCACCCTGATTCCAGTTGGGAGGGTGGGCTGGAGGGGTGCAAAGGGGATTTCAACCCTAACATCGAATTTCCTCGCTTTTGTCGCTGTGGAACAACTCTAACTGATGCATTAAATGGAGTTTTTTGCCTCTAATTATATATATATATATATATATATATATATATATATATATATACATTTCAGCCTTAACTTCTATAACAGTATACTCCAGGCAAAGCCATATTGCCCTAACAAGAGCGGTTATGCATATTAGCAAAACATCATAAAACATTTCAATTGGCTTTAGTAATGCTGTATCCACTTGGGGAAGCTGTATCACCTGTACGTCTTCAGTTTGGTCTGACAGTCGGATTGGACTGTCAATGGCCCTGGAGACTCCAGGGGGGGGAGGGTTCTGACCGCAAAATCTGTCTTGGCTTGTGTACAGAACCTGACTACACCACTATTCACTATTTAACCTCTACCTAATATGAGGGTAGAGTCCCTAGGAAAAGAACAAATGCCTCATCAGAGGTGGGCTCTTATAATTCTGCCAGCTCTCAAGGCTGTCGTTAAGCCATGGAAGGGGGGGGGTCAGTCCCCTAGGGAGCAGCTGTAGCAGGCTGGACTGTTATCCCCCAGTAACTTGCCGGGGGGGGTTGGGGATGGACTACAGCTCCAGGTTCCTACTGCATAAAAGAGGAGGGGCATATATCTTCACCCCTTTCCTGCCCCTGGCACTGTGTCCGCTTAGCCCGCTGCTTTGTATCTTCCCCCTTTGTCATTTTGTGGACACATACTTTAAATTGCAGTGATAACCTCCCAGATTGGGAAGCTGTTGACCTGTGTAAAATAGATAGCTTATGGGGGGAGGCATTCCCCCCCTTAGTTTCCACGTAAACCACTATAATCAAACCTGCAAACATTTCAAACCTTTGGCTGTCTTTAAACTAAATAAATGGACTCCACTCTACAAAACAATTGGAGGCCTCAATGAGCTTAAAGCAGATTTTAAACAGGTCTACCTGCACCCTTAGTTAAGTCACAATTGTAGTGACTTGCAGTTGTGAGGTCATGCTATCCATCACTTCAGTAGCTTCTTGCAGGTACTGCAAGTCGACCCTTTTCCCTCACAGTTAAATTGAGCTAGTAAAATAATGTGCATTCACTGCTGCACAGGATTAAAATGCAGCCCCTGGCAGTTAGAAGAGGGCTTATAGGGAGGCTCCATCCCCTAAGCAAAGCAGCCCTTTATGCTGGATACAAGTTGTGCTACATAGGCATGTCTTAACCATGCCATAACCAGAGACCTCTGTTTCATAAACACAAACGAGTAAGGTCCAATCATGTTTAATAAGTTGCATATTAATGGTAATACCACAAGTGCTACAGCTGCAGTGAGTGGCATTGATCAAACAGAAGGGCCTCACTGCCAATAAATATTTCTTAGAAGGAAGCAGTGAATATTTGCCAGTGTCTTTTTTTAATGGTGGCCATGGAATTTATATAAGTGCACAAAGGGTGTATTCACTAATGGTTGGGAATTATATACAAAATGCACATTATCCACCCACTCAGCTCCACACCCCTGCACAGACATGCACTGGCCAGCATGCATGACTGCCAGCTGTCTGTTCATGCCCTCACTCCTGGCATGTAGCTGCATGATGGAGAATCATGGCAGCTGGGGGGTGGAGTGTGGGACACTGAGGGGGTATCTCATGGATTGCCTGTCCCTGTCCCCATAGTGGATCCCCATCTGTGCACTGCTGGGGGAACCTGGAATGTACATAGGCCAGAAGTGTTACACAATGGGCATTTGCCTGAACCACCCCCCACCCTCTCAGGCAGCCCAGTGGGCATGTACAGATGTGTGTATGTGGACCCCAGTGCTGCCATGACCCACCAACAACCATTGGGGGGGCATGAAAATACTTACTGCAGGGTCCCATCTTTGCACAGTTTACCCATGCTAGTGTGGTATGCAAGTGCCTTCATGAATATGCAAGATGAGGGCACCCATCCCCTGGCACACCCCCAGTCTGCCCCTGCATGGCATCCTGCAGCCATCCGAGGGGTTCAACGAGCTGGGCACTAGCATGCCTATGGTGAATGTGATGGGGAGGGTGCAAAGATTGCCCCGTGCAGCATTCATAGCAATGTGTATGCACTGCTCCTATGCAGTGCTTAGCCATTGGTGAATAGACCCCGATGTTTCTGAATTTGCAGGAGGACATTATTTACAGGTTAACAGTACAGCAATGGGGACGTGTATGGCCCATCATACATGGACCTGTTTATGGGCCTGTGGGAACAAGAAACTGTGCTTAGTGAGAATTTTCCACATGCAGACAATGTTGTCATATGATATCAGTTTATTGATGACTTTGTCTGTGTGTTAAGAGGTACCCAACAGGGGGCAGCATCATTTGCTAAGAGATTTAACAACAATAATCTGGGCATTAAGTTTACATATACTGTAGGTTAGAAAGAGGAGATAATGACTTTCTAGACATTACTTTAAGGGGTGAATTTGGAAAGCAGATATCAGCAAGGGAGTTTAGGAAGCCTATACCCACAAATTCCCTTTCTTTTGCTACCAGTGCCCACCAGTACAGATTGAAAGACTCTGTTCGCTATTATTTTTTTAATTCTTTACTGTTTATTTAAGTATTATAAAACAACAATAACAACCAAACAACCACAGTAAAAGTCAAGCAACACTTGGTATAGAATAAGGTATGCATACATAATTGAATAAAATGGAACAACACATTATCATAACAATAACATCTCTCAATCCACTCCTCCCCCATCCCTCCCTGAAACCTTTAGAAGTGGTCTTCATTAATTAAGCTAGTTAAACATGATGGTACAGGCTGCTTTATATCTCCAAGCATATTACACTAGAGCAAGCTGTATAGTAATGCTTAAACACTCTGATTACAAAAATACCTGAAAATAAAATGTGTGAACCTATATGGGATATAGTGATTAAAGTAATTGGAAACACATTTTATAAAAAACAAACAAACTTGTATACAGATAAGTTATAAGTAAAGGTTCAATACAGTTAGGTATAAATACCAATGTATACTTATATGCAAGTAAACATATAAAGTAAATAAAAAGGAGCCAAAGTTAAAAGAGATTTATAACTGCATCTAGTAGGTTCCCCACTAGAGAGTGAAACTCTCTAGATTGTACTTCATACTGGCTATAAGGCATTCTGTTATTAGTTATATAATATTTGCTGTCTCCATTCCAACAAAGATGGGGACTGGTGGTCTTTCCAAAGGATCAGAATAATTTTCTTCACTGTAAAAGTAATCATAGACATATTATATCTGTGTGCCTTGCCAACCTGATGGATCCCCCAGCACAAATATCTATGGGGTAAAATATTGAGTCAAACTTAGTTTATAACCCACTGATTTTTTTAAGAGTAGACCAGAGAATAGTAATTAGGGGACATTCCCAAAAAATATGGGACAAAGAGCCTTCCTTCAGTCCACATTTAAAACATGTTGAAGTTGTTAAAAGCCCAAAATTATGTAACTTGGCTGGAGAATAGTAAGCATTATGTAATATCTTAATTTGAATTAGCTTTAATCTAGCATTAGAAATATATATATGCGTCTCCTCAAATTGCCTCCCATTCTGTAATAGAGTAAGATTCATTATTAAGCCAGTGCTTAGAAATATTTAATAATTTATTTGATTTAATATATAAGAGATATTGATAGAATTTAGAGATGGCATGAGGTTTTCTGCAGAGTAACGAAATATCTTCTAATATCTGAATGTGGTTTTCCAACCAAAGTGGGGTGTAAGAGCAAGCTTTTAAATAAATAATTTTGTAATAGTCCCTTCCCAAATTATACTTAACCTTTAACTGTTCTGAAGACAACAGGTATCCATTCTGTAACAGGTCCTTAACCCGACAGTATGCTAGCTGGGGAAACCGTACGTTATCAAATGTTTTCCTTTTGATACAGAAGTTATAACTGCACAATATTGACTAATTTATATCCTTCTCAAGAGACAGCTGCAAAGATTTGCATAACAGATTAAAGCAATTTATGTAATTCCAATCACAGTGGATTTAAAATGTGGGGGAATCATCTTAGGTAGAAGAAAAGGGCATGCTTCAGGTGCAATATTATTGCAATAAAGCATTTCCCTTTCTATAGTTACACATATTGGGCAGCAGTCAATGTAGTTAGACTTTGTGGGAAACCATCTAGATAGTTTACCAATCTAGCTGACTAAGTAATACAAAGCAAAATCAGGAAGCTTAAGTCTGCCATTATGTTTATAGGTGGATTTGTTAGACCATATAAGTCTGGTGATTATTAAGTGAAGATTTTTAAACCAAGATACAGGTATTATAATGTTTAACTTAATTAAAAGATAGAAAAGTCTGGGAAAAACATTCATTTTAACAATATTAATCCTTCCAAAAATAGATAATGGGAGTTTCACCCACCTTGTAAAATCTGATTTAATAGTTCTTAATAGAGCCAAGAAATGTAATTTTAACATTTGATTCTGATCTTGAGACAGAATCACACCTAAATACTTTAATTGGTTGGGGAACCAGTTAAGACCATATTGATTTATAGATTCTTTTGAGGCCCTTCTATTAAATGCTAGAACCGATGTCTTTGTTGGATTTATTTTATAATTGGAGAACTTGCTATATTGCTTTATAATATTTAAAATAGGAGGAAGTGAAGTTTCAGGATGAAGGACATGCAATAGAATATCATCTGCAAATGCAAATAAATTCAGCTCAGGCTTATTAGATCTATGATGTCGGTTCAATAACACTTTTGTCGACCGGGCATCACAATGACAGGATTTATGTCGACTGCATGTTGTGGTAGACAGAAATTACAAATGCTTTCTGGTCCTGCTTTTCTGTTGGGGGGCTTCACACCCTAACCTCCCATGCAGGGGGCTCTGCCCCCACACCCTCCCCCATACTATAGATTTTCAACTCCAGTCAGATTTGACTTGGGGAGTGGGTGCAGGACTGGGAGATGGTGTGCCCCCTGTCTTGGGTGCACCAACACAGCGAGTTGTTGGTAAAGTGTCAATTTTTCCAACAGTGAGGTATGTCACTGTGTTGGTGTCACCGTCAGATCGGCATATCTGATTTGTCTTAACACCTGTGATAAGTGGGTTGTTTATCAAAAAATGAAGTAATGGCTCAAGATAAAAATTAAATAAAGTTGAAGAAAGGGGACAACCCTGTTTTGTACCAAAATAAAATTGAATAGAGGAAGATAAAAGTCCATTTATGGAAGGCTTAGCTGAGGGATAAGAATATAAAATTTGTAGACAATCTACAGACTTAATGGGAAAGCCAAATTTCTTTAGAGTTGCAAACAAAAACGGAATAATAACCCTTTCGAAGGCTTTCTCTACATCCAGGGAGACCAGGACCGCAGATGACCGGGTCTCCCTGGATGTGGAGAAAACATGAGACAATTTCCTCAAATTGTCTGAAGCAGACATTCCAGGCATAAAGCCTACCTGTTCATGGGAAATCAGAGTGTCCCAGATCATTTTAATTCTAACAGCTAGAATTTTTGCAAAGATTTTTCATGTCAGCATTAATTAAGGAGATAAGTTAGTAATTTGATACACAATCTTTGGGTTTGTCCAGTTTAGGAAGTAAAATAATGACAACTTCCAGCAAAGTGTGATCTGAGATCCCTTTATCTAGAATATATTTGAAAAAGTCTAGAAGTATTGGTGCCAAATCATCTTCATATGTTTTATAAAAATTTGGTGAAAGGCCATCAGGTCCTTGTGATTTATCTAATTTCAAGAAATTTATTGTATCTGTAATTTCTTTGATAGAGAAAGGGGAAGTTAATCTGGCTGCTAATTTAGGTGTTAGAATGGGACATACAAATTGATTCAAATACACATCATAATCTGTTGACAAGGAAGGTTTAGGATCTGGGTTATACAAATGATTATAGAAGTTTATAAATTCAGATAAAATATCTTCTGGATTAGACTTAACTGTTCCATCTGTTTCTAATATAATAGAGTCAATATATCTGTTATATTCTACATTGTTTAGTCTATTTGCCAGTAGTCTAGAGGGTTTTTCCCCTTGGTCTAAATAAGATGCTTTAGTCTTAAGTAATATACAGTCCACATTCTCTCTTGTTAGATTAGCATACCTGTCCCGTAATACTTATAAAGTAGCCAGATCACTGTCAGTCACTGATAAAGTTCCCTTAGCTTCCAGACACTCTATGGCCTCTAGAATTTCTGATAATTTAGCCTGTTTTGTTTTTTTATGTTTGGCGGCCACCCATATAAAATGGCCCCTTATGAAACATTTAAACATGGTTCATACCAAATCTGTTTGATTGATTGAACCATAGTAGACAGGTGTACCAGTCTAGTATTTCGATTTATGATGCAGAGGTTGGTATCTCTGCAGATTCCTGTATAGATAGACCTCATCTTTCAGAATTTGCTTGTTACCCCTGAGAAAATTGGTGGATAGCCCGTCAAGGGGCCTATTTCTGACTTTGGATGTTGTGGGCCCTCTGGGCCCCATAACTCGGTCTAGGAATGCATGATGTACAGTTCTAAGGTGTCATTTTTAACATTTACTGCCATGCCAAGTTGGATGGAACAACTTAGAAAGTCCAAAATGGCCATCAAAATCCAATATGGTCACCATATTGCTAGTAAATACTTGATTCGCTAATAATTTCCAAATCCCTAGCTTCCAAGATACCGATTATCAATGATTCATGAACAGGGAGTTTATTATTATTATGTTTAATATAAACACATATTAAATTAATATAATAGAAAGCAAATATAAATAAACAATGCATAACACATCAATCTGCTTGTTTATGCCGCTGACCCAAAATTGCGTCCATTCTGTGAGAATTTGGCACTTTGTTCACAGGATTGCATTGCATGTTCATGTACATTGTATGCCTGTTTAGTTTGTATTTCTAGTTTTTAATTTTAGCTTCTGTTCTGTTTCAGAAACATGGATATCCCTCTAGCTGTACCTGTTGGATTGGTCAATCCATCTGATTTGGCTACCTGTGTGTTCTAAATTAGAGACACGGAACTGCAACACATATTAGGAGAGAATGGGCTGAATACCATCAAGGCTTTTGCAGAAAAATGGCCAGTCACAAAATCACCAGAAACTTCAACTTTGTATGGAATAAAATCCATGACCAACTTCCCCCAGCCCTGGAGAAACAGGCCTACCTGTTCATACAAGTTGTTTCCAAAATTTCACCAGTGAAAGAAAATTAAACACAAATTCAATGAAACAACTTTCTTTGGATCAATCTTCTGAAGCTGAATTCTCCGGCATACCTGACCCACAGATGTCCAGTATCAATGAAGCAGTCCATGTAACTTGATGTAAAAGGAAATAATTGGAGTTTAAGAAGGATGAGACCTGCTGCATCTGTGATAAGAAAAGGAAAAAGAGAGTAAATATGGAAGAAAAACTCCAAAGAGTTGCACTTGAAGAGTGAAAGATTACATTGCATGAAAACATGTTGCGCAGTGAAAATTTCGATGATGCTCTATTGTTAGGTGGGCATAATAGCGGATGGATCTGTTGAGCAGGCCTTGGAAGGAAGCCACTATTCTAGATTGATGAGGCTGCATAAACAGTCCCTCTAGGCTCTCCTATGATTCATGCAACCAAGATTTACAGCTCACTAACAGATGGACTATGAGAAAAGCTCATCAACATGAGAAGATCTGTATCGGCAGAATCTCTGAATCTTGTCCTCTTGGATGAATCTTTCCCTGAAGTTCAGTCATGAATGCTGGAAACCTCTGACACCATAGGACAGTGGGTGACAGGCTACATTGATGACACCAGCCCCCTTCTTGACCAAGTCACCGCATAGAGAGACACAAATCTGAACTTGCATCTGCAGGCTCAATGAGATAGTCTACCTTTGCTGTTTACATTCAACCATCAAAACTACTCTCGGTATTTGATGTGGCATCATGTAGACCTCATCAATCTGAAAACCATCAGTGAGAACACATACAATGAACTGCAGGAATATGGAATTGGGGCTAGTCTGTCTGGTGAGGCATTCTGCAAGATACCTGGTGATCAAGTGACTGAGGACTCAATCAACAGAAAGGGCAAGGTGAGGGCTGGACCCCATGAGAGGTGGTTACAGTATGTCTGAGGAAGCTGCTGGCAATTTAATTTTGAATTCCCACAAGCTTGCTAAAATTTGTTTGTCACTGAAGGAGAAGATGCTTCTGAAAACATCGGTCACACACAATGAGTTGACATATGGTGCCATGAAGAAACATGATGGTCAAGTGAAAGAGCTGATCAAGAAACTTCATGCATATTCAGATCCATGTCAGGGTGTAGCACGACACATCACAATGGGCATTGAAATACCATCGGCAGTAGTAGAGGGCCTTTTGAAGGCAAGGGCTTCAGGGGAAGTTTTGTTGAGTGCATTTATAAATGACTGCCTCCTATCAAGAAAAGTTGGTTTCTTCAAGCCCATTAATGCAGTGGAATTTCCATGGGAATGGATAAGAAGAAAAAGAAGCCCAAAGCAGAATCAGTCTTGCAAGAAGACTGTCAGGCTCCCGGTATCATTGTTGCAAAGTGCCCTGGCAAGAAAGATGCATTTTCCCATCCGCTCACAACATATCCTCTTGCAATAGCAATGCCAGATGGAAACCTCAACAAACCTAATACCAAACATGTCTTAAGAAATTATCTCATCGATGAAGCAGAAGCTCGAAGTTCTTCCCCTCCTCCGTTACACTCAGTGTACATATATGACATCATGGTGATGGTCATAGCAGTTCCTGCACAGCGTACATGGGGCAGCCTTTGGAAAGCACTTCTTGCCTCATTCACAGCTCCATCTATAGCAAACCCAGCTGAAGTCATCATCTTTTCAGATAATTATAAGGATGATCAAGAGTTCTCGGTGAAACAACAAGAACGAGCTGAGTGAGCGGTAGGAACAGGAAGAATGCAACTTCACATGGGATCAGATTCACAAGAGATGCTGCAGGGAAAGGTGTATCAGCAGTACCTTCACAACAATGACAACAAAATGGATCTCATACAGTGCTTCAATGAGTATGTTAGACAAGAAGATGTCAGAAGAAACTTACGATACCCACTTACTATCAGCAATGGCAGAAGCAAGTATACTATATTCCCAGATTCAGAAGAATTCCTGCTTTCCTGCAACCATGAGGAGGCAGATATGAGGATATGCTGCATTGTGCTCTTGCAAAAGGCCCAGCTGTTGTCTGAGCCAAAGATACAGACATCCTTGCCCCGATGGTTTACACTTTCACAAAGACCCTTCCAGATTCACCATGGATATTTAAAATTGACCCTGACGTATTTGTAATTATAGGGGGCTGGATATTCAAACTGTGCTATTCTGTGGTGCAAGCCCTTGTGCTGCACAAAATAGTTACGCAGGGGTGTGGCCGGGGTGATATTCAATGGAGTTGCGCTATTGAGCAACTCCTTTGAATATCACCCCCCAGCCACAGCCACTGTGCATGGCACAGTGGAACTTGCGCCACTGCAAGTGGTCAGAGTGGAGCATCCAAGATGCGGTGGCGCAAGTACCATTGTGCCATGTGCAAATTTCCCATATTCAAAAGATGACATGCAAATGGGGCCATAATTCAAGCAAGGTGCAGGGGGTCCATTTGCATCTACTTATGGCCCCATTTGCGTGCCATTAGCATGCAGGTGCACCCATCTCCAAGGACTTGCACCTGGCGCCTGACAGGCAGCAGCCGTCAAGGACCGGCATACTAGCCCAATCATGGGCATAAGTGTAAACCTCCTCCCCACTGGCCCAATCAATGTAAACACCCCCTCCCCGACTGGCCCGATCGCGGCATATGTGTAAAACAGCCCCCACCCCACTGACTGGCCTGATTGCGGGCAAAAGTGAAAAATAAAACACACACCCCACCAGCCTGATCAGCACCAAAGTGTCCAACCCCCCCAAGAACATATCCCTGGTAGTCCAGTGGACCTCGAAGCCCGATCGTGGCACCAAAGTGTCCAATCCCCCCTAAGAACATATCCCTGGTGGTCCAGTGGAACTCAAAGCCCGATCACGGCACCAAACTGCCCAACCCCCTCCAAGAACATATCCCTGGTGGTCCAGTGGAACTCAAAGCCCGATCGTGGCACCAAAGTGTCCAACCCCCCCAAGAACATATCCCTGGTGGTCCAGTGGACCGCGAAGCCCCATCGCGGCACCAAATGTTCAACCCCAAGGACCACCTACCCTGGTGATCTAGTGTCCCCCCCACCCACCCATGAAGCCCCACCACCTGCTCCCCGGCAACGGCCCGGGTGGCTCGTCCACCTGCCTGCCGCCCGCAGGCTGACTGCCGGTAAGACTTCTTACGCCCCAGTGGTGCAGGCAAGGCAATGAAGCGTGCAGCTGCTCGTACAAAACGGTCCAGATATCAATTCATTGAACATATCTGGACTGCCTTAATATGACATGGGCTACGTGGCTCTTGCTCTGCCTGTCGAACATGCAACCTACCGGGTGATCGTCGTCGTGATAAATTGGCAGGTGGAGTGGGATACTACTGCCGTAAACTGCTGGAAATTGGGGTGAGTGGGGCTTCAT
Source organism: Neoceratodus forsteri (assembly GCA_016271365.2). NCBI lineage: Eukaryota > Metazoa > Chordata > Ceratodontiformes > Ceratodontidae > Neoceratodus > Neoceratodus forsteri. The sequence goes on from CM057456.1 coordinate 1,374,797,851, forward strand.
GGGTGGGTGGGGTGGGGGACGCTAGATCACCAGGGTAGGTGGTCCTTGGGGAGTTTGAACACTTGCTGCCCAAATCGGGCTTCATGGTCCACTGGACCACCAGGATATATTCTTGGGGAGGTTGGACACTTTGGTGCTGCGATCGGGCTTCAAGGTCCACTGGACCACCAGGAATATGTTCTGGGGGGTTGGACACTTTGGTGCTGCAATAGGGCTGGTGGGGGTGGGTTTTATTTTCCCTTTTGCCGCGATCGGGCCAGATCGGGGAGGGGGTGTTTTACAACATGCCCACGACCGGGCCAGTCAGGGGAAGGGGGTTACTATATGCCCATGATTGGGCTGCAGGGGGGCAGAGGAGGTTGAGGGTCACCCACAGGTGGCAGCTGCTGTGTTGTGCCCTGCAATGCGGCAGCTGACCTATGGGTGGCCCTTGACTTACTCCTTTTTTTTTTGGCTCAAAGTTGTGCAAGCACAGGTTGGGGGTTGCACCTGTACAACTCTGCACAGCCCACTGAATATCGGGCTGTGCAGTTTATGCATGGTTCCTCCCCCTCTGGTTCAGCATGCCTTCATTAGCATTGCACTGTTGCTCAGCTTGACTTGGGGGCCACAACTGCCTCCTGCTGAATATGGCAGGATGGCGCAATTTCAGACTTGCACAGGCGCAACCCTATTGCGCATGGCTCAGCCCTTTTGACTATCCAGCCCAGGATCTATATACGATCACACTGGATAAGCTGCAAGTCTCAGTTTGCCACATACCACGCTGTCTCTTGATGTGATGCAGCAAGTTACTTCTGCAAGGTATCAAAGAAATTAGTCTTTCAACTTTTGTACAGGGTTGAAGAAAGAATAAATCTCCTTTTAAGGCTTGGGGAAAGTACATATGCTTCACAAGACACTGAATAAAACATCAAGAACTTCATTCAACACTGTGTGTACAATGGTACAGGAGGAGAGGATCTGGTAGACACATGAGTAAGGCAATACAATAACCTGAAAGTGAAGACTACACAAATGATTCTACCAGACCCAGCAAGCCTATGTCAGCACATAAAGAGAGCAAATCTCATAGCCTACTATTGGCACCACTGCACAGAGCCAGAAACCCTGAAAGTTGACCCTTGTTTGTCAGGATGGAAATGATAGGATGAAACACTGAAACCTGTATGGTTCACTGGGTTTCAGTTACCTGACATCATACGTCATAGAAGAAAGGGCGGAAGGTTAGCCGGCCGATGATGTGCAGCTGACAGAGATGAGTCAGACGATGAAGGTGAGTCAACACCTCAAAGACACACAGAAGACCAAACAAAAACCTTCTACCACAGCACCAATGACAGATTGTACAGGAGAGCATGACACTGAAAATGACACATCGACAGCCAGTGAGCAAACTTCTGCAGATGAATCTTCAAGCTTTGGGAATGAATGTGACAGTTCAGATCCAGAGTGGACTCCAATATAATGACTTCAAAACTGGACATTACAACCAAGGTGTATTGTTGACCCAAATAGTCATAGTGTTGGGTCAAGCCATTAATAAAATTACTTAATTCTAAACAACAAATCAGCACATGCAACATTTAGATTTTAAGCATTACTGTACATACTCAAACTATTCTATCGGTACATTTCTTCATGAATTCAATTGTTTAATGTACTGTAGTATTAATGTTTGATATTTCTCTGGCAAGTCTGAGCTTATATGCACCTAATTACCCTAGATCACTGCCAGGATGTATAGCTTGTATGCTCTATGCAAGGTAGAAACACAGAATTTGATAGCAGATGAGGACTGCTTGCCCCACCTAGTCTGCCCATTTTCCTACCTGATGGATAAGCTGCAGATTCTAGTTAATCAACAGCTTACTTCCTCCTACCCCCCCACTAGAATTGTTTTATGCCTGTCCCATGCATTCTTGAATTCTCCCACTGTTCCTGACTCCACAACCTCCTCAGGAAGGCTGTTCCATGCATCCACAACCCTCTCTGTAACAAAATACTTTCTAACATTACTTCTGAGCCGTCCCCCCTCGATCTTCAAATTGTGCCCCCTTGTTCTTGCACATCTCTTCTTCTGAAAGATACCACCTTCTTGTACTTTGTTAATTCCCTTGAGATACTTGAAAGTTTCTATCATGTCCCCTCTCTCCCTACTTTCCTCAAGGGTATACATATTAAGCTGCTTTAATCTCTCCTCATATGTCTTCTGGTGCAGACCCTGCACCAATTTGGTTTGCCCTCCTCTGAACAACCTGCTCTCTGTCTATTCCTTTGTGGAGATGGGGTCTCTAGAACTAAACGCAGTACTCCAGATGGGGTCTCACTAACTGTCTATACAGAGGGATAGCAACTTCCTGTTTTCTACTGTTGATGCCTCTCCCTATGCATCCCAGTATACCCTCAGCCCTCCTTACTGTCTTCTCACATTGCTTGCCCACCTTTAGGTCATCTGACATAATTACTCCTAGGTCTCTTTCAATTTTTGTTGTTGTTATTTACTCACCCCACACTGTGTACTCTTCCCCCTGGGTTTTTGTTTCCGAGATGCATTATCTTGCACTTCTTTGCATTGAATCTGAGCTGCCACATATTTGACCATTCCTCCAACCTTGACAAGTCCCTTTTCATTCTTTCCACCCTACCTTGTGTATCAACCCTGTTTCAGATCTTTGTGTCACCTGCAAAGAGACATACCTTTCCTTCCAGGTGCTCTCCAATGTCACTTATAAAGACATTTAAAGAGGACCGGTCCCAGCACCGAACCTTGCGGTACCCCACTAGTTACCCTCCTTTCTTCACTGTGAACTCTGTTTACTATTACCCTTTACATCCTGTTATCCAGACAGTTTTTTATCCAGGCTACCACCTTAGGACCCACTCCAAGGCTGACTAACTTGTATATTAATCTTTTGTACGAGACTGTGTCAAATGCTTTGCTAAAATCTTAGTAGGCCATATCCATAGCCCCTCCCTGGTCTAATACTTTGGCCACCCAGTCAAAGAAATCTATTAGGTTCATCTGACATGACCTTCCTGCTGTGAAACCATGCTGCCTTGGGTCCTGCACCCCACTGACCTCTAGGTACTCAACAGTTATTTCCTTCAGAAGTGATTCCATCATTTTCCCTACCACTGAAGTCAAACTACTGGTCCATAGTTTCCTGCCTCTGCCCTGCTCCCACTTTTGTGAAGTGGAATCACATTTGCCCTCCTCCAGTCCTCAGATATCACCCCATCCTCCCATGATTTGTTAAAGAGAGTAGTCAGTGGTGTTACTAGTTCTACCTTTAGTTGTTTTAGAATTCTTGGGTGAATCCCATCAGGCCCCATTACTTTGTCCACCCTCAGTTTCAAGAGTTCTTTCAAAACCTTTTCTTTTGTGAATGGACTGGTATCAACCCCCTATTCAGAGTTTTTCCCTTGTTTGGTTTAGGTGCCTCCCCCTCCTCTTATGTTGTGAATACTGAGCAGAAATCTTAGTTTAGTATCCCTGCTTTTTCACTGTCACCCTCTACCCACATTCCCTCCCCTTTATTAAGTCTCTGTATCCCTCCCTTGGTCTTTCTTCACTCCCTAATGTACCTATAAAAGGTTTTATCCCCCTTCTTAACTGAGTTGGCTATCTTTTCCTCAGTTTGTGCCTTTGCTATTCTGACTGCCTTCCCTGCCTCCTTCTGCTTTAACTGATAAAGTTCTCTGTCCTGCTCCTCCTGTGTTTCCTTATATTTCCTGAATGCTATCCTTTTCTCCTTAACCATCCCAGCCACCTCTTTTGAGAACCATAGTGTTTTTTTCCTTCATTTTGTTTTGTTGATTTGCTTCACACAAAGACTTGTTGCCTCTGTGATGGCTGTTTTGATTATTCCCCATTATTCCTCCACCCCTCTTTCTTGCCCGTTTGCTAGTACTTTTCTGAGGCTTTCTCTCATTTTCCCAAAATCAGCCTTCCTAAAGTCCAATACTCTTGTTTTTGTATGGCTTGACTCTATGGATGTGTTTATTGTGAACCACACTGTTTGGTGGTCACCTGTTCCCAGATGGCTACCCACTTCTAAATCTGAGATCCTTTCTCCCTCCCCATTTGAGAGTACTAGGTCTAAGATTGCTCCCTCCCAAGTGGGTTCCAACACTAGCTATCTGAGGCGTGCCCCCTGTAGGGCATCAAGAATGACCCTGCTCTTGGATGTCCCTGCAGCAAAGGTGCTCCTGTTAACATCTGGCATATTCAGGTCTCCCATCAACAATATTTCCCCTTTTTCTGCCATTTTAAGGATGCCTTCTATCATTTCCTTGTCCATTTCCTCCCCCTGAGATGGTGGTCTGTACACAACCCCCATGCAGATTGTGGTGCCGTTTCCTGTCTCCAGGGTGACCCATAGTGAGTCATCAACTTCCTGTTCACTCTTTAGTTCTGTTGCTTTAATCCTTTCCCTTATATAGAGAGCTACTCCTCCTCATCTTTACCCACCCTGTCCCTCCTGTAGACTGTGTATCCTGGTATGTTGACATCCCGGTCACGGTTTTCTGTGTACCATGTTTCAGTGACTGCCACAATATCCAGGCATCTGTCTTCCATCAAGGCCACTAGTTTAGGGAGCTTGTTGAACAGACTGTGGGCATTGGTACTCATCACCTTTCATTTATTTTTTATGACCTTACCACTTTTAACCCCATCCCTGTCCTTACCACCTTTTTCTGCATTTATCCCTGTCCTGCTCCCTACTGACTTCTCTACCTTGGTGTTTACCTCTCTGACTACTGTGCTTTGTGGGGGGAGGCTGAGATTTCCCCTGCTCTTTTTCAGTGCCTCCCCCATTGGCTAGTTTAAATGCTTGCCAATGAAGCATTTAAAATCTATCACCTAGGATCTGGCTCCCCCCCCGGACAGATGCTGACCCTTGTGCCAGTATAAGCCTGCATCCCTCCAGGTGGCTCCCCAGTCCCCAATGAAGCCAAAACCCTGAGCTCCACACTTGTTTTTGAACCATTCATTGAATCTCATGGTGCAGAATACCCTAGCATTATCCTTGCCATAGACAGGCAGCACCTCCGAGAAGGTTACCATACATGTTACTTGTCTAAGGCCCCTCCCCAACTTCACATAACTCCTCTTGCACCGCTCTGATCCCATTCACAGCCAGGTCATTTGTCCTTAGGTGGACAATGACATCCAGCTTCCTCCTGCGATCCTGAGGATTTGCTTCCTGTCCCTCTGAGCCATGGAGCCAGGTAGGCACTTTACCTCCCTATCCCCTTCCTCCCTCACTTGTACCTCCCTAATGATTGAGTCCCCCACCAGGAGTTGTTTCTTTCCCCTGTGGAGTCTCCTGCCACCCTCCTTTGGGTCTCCTTTGTGGAGGTTCCCAGCATCCTCCTTGGTCTCCACTGCAGGTGCCTCCATAGAGGAACCACTCTTTTCCAGAACAGCATATAAATTGTGGAGAGGTACAACTGGAGGAATGCACCTCTGTTCCACCACTCCCTCCCTCCCTGAGCCCACCTTTGTCCAACCACTCCTTTTTCTTGGCAACCTCTGAGATAATCATGGTGGTCCTGGTGGTCCCTGGGTGGTGGAAGAGGTTTCAAGAATCCTAGCCAGGTCAGCCTGGAGAAGGGCAACCTCCTCCCTCAGACCAGAGAGGTGTCTGCAAACAGGGTAGCATCTGAGCCTCCAGAATGTCTCCTGGAACACTGCTGCCCCACAGCCATTGCACTGCACCACTCCCATCTTGACTTATTTTGTATCCCCTTTTCTGTTTCTTTGTATGCTAACTGTCTCCTTTTCTCTATATATTTTTACACTTACTTTCCTACTGCCTATGTGCCTTAACAGCTCTCACCCTTCTTGTTCTGGGACAGGAACTTCCTACAGTCTTCAGTAGTCTCCTTTTTCCGTGCTTGCATCCAGACCTCCAGCAGCCGGAAGGGGGAGGAGTTATTTTTTAGGTTCCTTCAAAGCTGATGAAAATAATGTGTTTCAGTGATCCTTCCCTTCCTACTGCCAAATAGGAAGTTCCTGTTGTCAGTCAAATCAAATGGCAATAAAAGTAGAACTGGCTTTGAGTGGGAGGGTGGAGGGGTGGGAAGAAGGGCAATTAGTAAACAATCTGTAGTTCCAGACTGCTGTATCTTGCTCTGAAACCAAAGTTCTCTTCTGTCAAAAACAGCAGGATGCTATAATTGGAGACAGCTGCTTTTGTACTCCTGAACTGCTAAGCCACACCCTCAATTAGCCTCAGCCTCTGCTCTGACTCAGTAAATTAATATGATACAGCCCCCTTCCTCAGAGAAACACACAGTGACTTTATTCTTTTTTGTTTACTTAAATGAGACCCCCTTCTTCTAATAAAGTATCTATTTCCTTAATCTAAACAGGTACTAACTCCTGTTGAGATAGAAGTGATTTATCAGTAAAAAAATCTGTAAGCTTCCATGCACTTACTAACTTAGCTTACTGCCCACTGTTACAGCAGGTAGGCATCTTATATAGACCTTGAACACTGAAACTATGCTTGTGACCTGCTTTGTCTCCATCACTTCTTAATTACCTTGTCCATAGGTACGTTACCAAATCTTGTATTATATTGTATATATATTGGGCCAGATATTCAGAGCAGTTGTGCATGGTGCAACCGAGTTGCACCAGTGCAACTACAGACTTGTGCCACAGAGCAATATTCAACCACTGCGGCTGCAGGGCGCAAGTCTCATTGCACTGCAGCACAAATGTAATGTATGCAGTGTAAGTGCAAGGGGGCATACCCATGAATATGCACAGCAATGGCATAATCAACCTGAATCCATGGCGTAAGTCAGGAGCAAACCACAGGATGCACCAGTCAGACTTGAGCCTATAAAAACAGGCTCAAACACAGACACAGCAGATGTGCAAACCTGAGCATCAAGCACAGCAGCATGGACGCAGCACTGTTAGCTATAGAGCAGGTAATGAGATAACATGCCTGCCTCACTTTCGAGAACAATAGCGATGTGAAGATTGTGGGCCAGTATCACCTGAACAGGGCAATTCTGAAGCAGCTCTGTGAGCTGTGCAGTGATGAGCTGCAGGCACCCACCAGACCGGGTCATACCATGTCTGTTGAGACCAAGGTAACAGCAGTGATGTGCTTACTCACCATGGGCACCTTCCAGAGACTAACAGGTGCCACCAGAGGGATCACCCAGTTGGTCACGTCCCACCTCCTCATACAGTTCCTCAACGTTCTGCTGCCACATGCTTCTGAGATCATACAATTCCCAAGCACACAGGCAGAGTGTACAGCAAACATGCAGGACTTCCACAGGGTGGCACGCATTCCAGGCATGATAGGGGCAATAGACTGCACCCATGTGGCCATACACACACCACCTGGCCTGAGGGGGTGACATACATCAACTGCAAGGGATACCCATCCATTAACTGCCAGGTGGTGTGCAATGCCATGGGGCACATCATCAATGTCTGCACCTTTCACCCTGGAAGTGCACATGACACCTACATTTGGCACATTTCCATACTGTGCCAGAGATTTGAGAGTGGGGATATCCCCATGGGGCATCTGTTAGGTGAGCAAGGCATGGGAATGGAGGTGGGTTCTGCAATGCTGAGGGAGGTAGGCATGGACATAGGGGCAGAGGGGCACAGGGGGCAGGGGCAGGGGCAGCAGGGGTGAGGGGGTGGCACTAGCACAGCACAGATATAACCGTGCCTGCTCCCCACACAGGTGACAGTGTGTACCCACTTAGACCTTGGCTGCTCACCCCCTACTGGTGACCGTCCTCTCTCGCAGTGGAGAAATACAATGAGACACACACCGCAACATGCAATGTCATTGAGTGCATCTTTGGCAGGCTCAAGATGCGATTCCATTGCCTAGACAGGTCAGGTGGTGCCCTACAATATAGCCTATTGAAAGCCTGTGGCCTATTCCTGGCCTGCTGCATGCTGCACAACATGGCCATTGACCATGGGATAGCTGTCCAGGTGGATGAGGGCAACAGTAGTGGTGAGGATGGTGAAGACAGGACCGAGGGGGGTGTGCAGCCACCCATGGGGAGGTGGGACCCCAGGCTGGTGGCGGAGGCCAGGAGTCACAGGGCCACCATCACACAAGATCATAATGAAGAACACAGGTAAGTGTAATGACACACATGCAGGGGCTACACGGACCACCACCCCACCCACAGGGCTGGAAGGGGCACAGAGGGATGCATGCAGGGGCACAGGCACACACAGCATGTATGGTGGATGCTGTGCCACAAAGACACACACAGCACACAGCACAGACACCGGCACACACACACACACGGGCTGCAGGACATGACATGGATCAGACGCATGACACCAGTGCACAGGCACAGCAGGCACAGAGCTGCCCTCATCACACACACACCACAAAGCTCAGCAGCCCAGCCAGCACACAGGGTGCATGTGCCAAACCATACATGCACACCACTACATGCATAGAGCACCACCAACACCCAAGTGTGCACTGGGCAGCAGCAGCAGACAGCAGGGTAGGGCAGCACACACATCAGGGCAACTGCATGGTACCATGGCCACATGGATGGGCCATGCCGAGGATGGTCAGCAGCTGCGGGCTGCACAATGGCCAACGGGGGAGTGTCCAACACACTTGCAGGGTTGGAGGGCTGAGAACACAACTGGGTTCTCGCTGCAGTGTAGAGCTGACTGAACAGGCCAATGCCAGGGGTATCGGGGATGGCCATGTGGGAGCCCAGCATCGGCTGTGCAGGGGTCAACAGACACTGGGACTGTGGAGCTGACAATGCACTGTGGGGGGTCCAATGCACACAGCTGTGCCCAGTGGCTGCCAGTGATGGAAACCTAGCCACAATGGTACTGGTCTTGCGGTCCAGAGATGCAGTCGTGGCCTCCCACAGCTGGCAGAGCTCATTGATGAGCTGCACATGTCCTCTATCCTGATGCTCAGCCAGCTGATGCATCTCAGCTTGCAGTGGATGGATCTCCATGGTGAGCAGTGCCTGGTTGTCTACGGATGCCCACAGCAGCCGGGTGTGCTCTGCCAGCCAGTCGGCATCCTACACATCCTGGCCCTGATGCTGGCCTATGTTGGGTGATGTGGCATGCTGGTCAGCACCCCACTCAGGAGGAAACTGCACAGGGGACTGCACAGGGAGTATTGTGGCAAGGGGCACAATAGGCAGTAGCCCCTGTGGCACGCTTCCTGGTGGTGACTGCATCCTGCTGCCATTGCCCAACCATCTGCTGGTCTTTGCCCAGTATGACCATGCCTGAAACAGCACCCCCCCTCACCAGGTACAGCAGTGGCACCACACAACACTGTACCGGTGTGGACAGGGGGCAGATGTGCAGCTGCAGGTGCAGCACTGGGCCCCGACGGTGCCTGCATCTGTCCCTGGACCATGGCCAGCAACACATGCCCTGTGCTGTCTAGGATCAGAGCAAGGTCATCATCGGAGTTGGATGCATCTCCCAGCTAGGTGCCTGCACAGAGCACAGCAGGCTCTTACCCAGCAGGAGCTCTGGCAGTGCATCATCTGACTCCAGCCCCAGGATGACCAACAGCCCCACACTGCTGCATTGCAGCTGGTCCCTGGCACAGATGCCCATGGATGTCGATGGCACCACCTCCTTCAGGCCCATGTCAGTGTCCTCCTCCTCCCCCCTCCTCCTGGACTACTCCACAGAGACATGATGGCACTAGAAAGGAGGAACACAACAGTACTGTAGCACCCATGCAGGTGGTACCCACACCCAGGGGGTGCATGCTACTGTGGCTGCCATCCACCAGTGTGCCATGCACATCCACAAGCAGTGCACACATGGGCCATGCAGCACAGCAGCAAGCCCACCTGCATGGTACAGCCCATACCTGCCATCCAAGCAGGTTGTGTGTTGACTCAGCATGCTATGAGGGGCTGCCACCCATCTGAAATCCACCACCAGGAATGTCCTCTATGGCAGCACAGCTGATGGTGGCCACCACCATCTCTTCCATCCCTGTCAGTGCTGGTGCAGTGCATGGTCCTCTGCTAGTCCTGCTGCATGATGCTCTGATGGCTGAAGTCTTCTCCTTGATATGGTGCCTGTCTGTCACCACATTCTTGTGGCATTCCTGGGTGCTCCTCTGGTGTCTGCCATGGGCATTCACATAGGTGGCCACTGCATCCCACCCAGCTGACCACTCCTGTGATGTACCCATGGTACCACTCAGCAGGTCCTCCCTGTTGAGGTAGGCCTTGAACAGGGACTGCTGTTCTTCTTTAGTGAAATTGGGCCTGTGCTTGTGGGCAGGCCCATGTTCCTCCTCTCCCTCTGCCTTGGATATTCTGCTACCTGTGGGCAGTGACAGCACAGGAGGTCAGTGGCAGCATGGCACAGTACAGTGCTCTGTTGTAGTGTTGATATGGGACTCTCAATCCCAGAGTTAGCATCCTCTTACCAAACAGGCTGCAATATCAGTCCATGATCTGTGCTGTGTCGGAATGCTTATAAGGCACAATGCATGCAAATGAGCCTGGGCTCAATGGTAATGATATGCTAATGCACCCTTTAGCACCGTGCATAGGATCATGAGGCAGTTTGCATATGGCGACAGAATATTATGTTATTTCACCACGCTCAACCATGTTGCACCAGAGCAATCATGAGGCCCATGTTCTGTGCATGCATGGTGTGCGGGCCTGCAGTGCACATATGTGCACACTGGTGCAATAACCTATCACATGATGATCTGCATTGTGCGATGTGCCCCCAGTGTGCATGCTAGGTGCTGGTTGCCTATCATGCATGCGTGTGCATCATGGCACACTGGCCTATGGCATAGGTGCCCGTGATGTGCTATGCCACATACCACATAGGCCAGGAACATATGCATTGCTGTGCCTGGTCATGCCCTGTGTTGTCAGGGTCACAGACATGACCTTTGGCACCCACCGGGCTATCACACTGTGTGCATGTGCGGTGCTGCACAATACACCTCCACACAGTCAATGAACAATGGTATGCTACTGCACAACGTCCACATGCTACAACACATGCATGCTGTGTGGGCCATAATGCCTCCAACACTTGCATACTGCAGGAGCCATGCTGCACACAGCTACCTCCCTTAGGGCAATAAATTGGTCTGAGGTTAAGATGTGCAACCTTGTTGCACTGGTTGAGTCATTTGCACCCCAGCTGTTTGGGCAAGTCCCTCTGCAGCAGGCATGGAGTGAGGTGTGGGACCATGTGGCCATGGCTATGGAGCACTTCATGGGGGTTAGGTGCAGTGTGGAGCAGTGCAGGCACCAGTATGGTGACCTGCACCACAGGGACCTGGAGAGGCTGTGATGACTGCAGACATGCATGGGGAAGTGCCACAGCTAGGTTAGTATGCGCATGTGTCATACATGCATGAGGCTTAACTGTAGTGTGTGTCTGGATGTGCAGCTTGTGCCGCTGCTGGGGGACTGACACAGTCCTGGCAGTCACTGCATTTTCTGTATGGCTGGCATGCACAACGCTGCTGTGCATGTTGCAGTCATGCAGGCACCAGGGACATGGGGTGAGCAGTGTCCCGCCCTGCGCCATGCAGACTGTGTGGTGGGTGGCTGCCAGTGCATACCTGTTCACTCATGTCTGCCTCTCTCATTTCCATCCACAGGACCAAAGGACCACAGGAGGGCCAGGAGATGGCAGCAGCACAAGGGCGTGATCATGGGTCAGTAGCGGGGCCAGCAGGACAGTGAGAGGCAGGCATGTTCATAATACTTTATTGTATATCTCTGGGTCTCTGTTAGTTGCAGGGTCTGGAGTTGGTCACTACAGCCACGTGTGGCCACTGCCATGGTGGGCACAATGTCCAGTGGGCATGCTGGTGTTGCGCTGCATGTGCTTGGACCATGTCCATCTCCAGTGTGCCATGCGGAGGGGTGCATGCAGCATCCACCATATGTGTGGCCACAGGTGCCTGCAGTCCACATCACTGATGTGCCCACTGCACAGCTCTGTGTGCCTGTCTGCACCAGTGCAGTGTACTGTGTGGATGGCTGGTACAGCCCTGCATGCACAGGACCTTGGTGGTCAGTCTACTGGTGTGTGTGCCTCCAGTGCACACTGTGGGTAGGCTGGGGATCACTTGGGCATGTCACTTATTGCCTGTTCTGTCCCTTCTCCTAGGTCTTCTCAGGGTACGGCCACAGAGCAGGATGGGCAGAGTGGTGCGGGCCTTTTACAGCTTGCTGGTGCAGCAGAAGAGGACAGCAAATCTGTTGGTGTGGCTGATTCATGAGATGGTGGTGCTTTTGAGGGAAATGCACCAGCTGGTGGTGGCAGGCCATGGCTGACCATAGCCCTTTTTCATTGGATCATAGCCCCTGTTCATCTTGACCTTCCCCGGTTGCCCTGCCCATCCCCACATCCCATTGTATAGCCCATGGACCCTATCCCCCACCTCCCATGACCCTCCCCAGTTCCTTTTGTTTATTGTAAATAATTTCTGTGTTGGCCAACCTGTGTTTCTTAACATTGTTATTAAAATCTTTTTATTGCTACATCACTGTTTCTGTGTTTTCTTTGCAGATGGTGTGTGGAACCATGCTGCAGGTGTCTATTGTGCTGTGCTTGGCCATGTCCCTCATAACCTGCAGCTGTCCTCTTGGGTCACTGCGCTTGTGTACACTGGGTATGTGCCCCATGTCCCTGTCCTGTGCATAGCCCTTTGTGATGTGTCTCGCAGTGGCTGTGACAGCCCCTGCACCTTGTGCCCTTGTCTGCCTGCCCTTCTATCCACCTGTAGTGCTACCCATCTCTGGTGTGGCCCACAGTGCTGTGTCCTTCCCCACTCTGGGTGGTGGACTGTGTGCCCCTGGGTGGCCTGTTCCTCCCTTGTCCCTGGACCACAGCTGCCCCTACACTGAACTCCTGCATGTTTGTTATTACCTGTGCACTTGGAAAATTTAGTAAAATTATTTTGTACCTACAAACTACAGTGCACTGTGGTTCCTTGCGCACTACTACTTTTTAGATTCACTTACCTGGTTACCAAAGACATAAATAAATAAATTAATTAATTAATTTGGTCCTGTGTCTAACAGGGAACCTCAAAGCAATATATAGATGGCATAAATGTTCACTATATAGATGTTCATGAATCATGGAAAATCGGTATCTTGGAAGCTAGGTATGTCAAAATTATTAGCGAATCAAGTATTTACTAGTGATATGGTGACCATATTGGATTTTGGTGGCCATCTTGGATTTTCTAAGTTGTTCCATCCAAATTGGCATAGCAATAAGTGTAGAAAATGACACCTTAGAATTGTAAATCTTGCATTCCTAGGCTGAGCTATGGGGCTTGGAGGGCCCACAACATCCAAAATCAGAAATAGGCCCCCCGAGTGGCCATCCACCAATTTTCTTAGGGGTAACAAGCAAATTCTGAAAGGTGAGGTCTATCTACACAGGAATCCACAGAGATACCAACCTCTGCATTGTAAATCAAAAGATTAGGCCGGTACACCTGTCTATAATTGGAGAGCCAAAGCAAATGTATTTCCTTTTTAATACAGTTAACTATAAATTTATATATTAATAACTGATTGTTCAGTTTCCATAAGTTAACTTTAGGTGTATCTAAATTATCCATATTTATTGTCAACCTAGCTGTGAAATGATCAACAGAACTCTAGGGGTAATTTCAGCTCTTAAAATTTTTGGCATTAAAGTTTGACTAATTAAGAAATATTCAATTTTTGAAGATACCCTATGTGAAAAAGAGTAAAATGAATATTGCTTAAGTGATGGATTTAAGACTCTCCAAGGGTTGCATATATTGAATAAATGTTTAAATTTATTTAAAGCTTGTTGTGTCTTCTAATCTACCTGTTTTATAAGATGAATTAGTATCAAAAGTCTTGTTAGCGGGAATGTTCCAATCACCACCTGATATGAAGTCAAAGCTTAAATAAGGGAGTAAAATGTTAGTATGTTCCACTAAAAATTCACTTGAGTAGTGATTAGGACCATATATACAACCAATTAATAATTTCTGATTAAGACATTCACCCCCCCATAATAACAAATCTACCCTCTTGGTCTAAAATAGAAAATTGTTTAATAAAAGGGACTTTGTTATCAATTAAGATTGCGACCGCTCTTTTATTTGTTGAATTCCCTGCCCCTAACCCATGCGTAAATCCCATTTTCATTAGTAAGTTAATTTCCGTTTTCAATAAGTGGGTTTCCTGTAAGAAAATTATTTGTCCATTAAGAAGTCTAGTATGCTTTAACAGTTGCCATCTTTTAATTTTATCTCTAGCTCCTTTTATATTCCAAGACACCAAGTTAAGACTAAAAGTCATACTGCTCTCTACTTAACTGAATTTGTATGAATACATAGCTTGCTCCAAAACAAAATCCTATGTTTAAAGCCCAGTTCCCCACCCCTCTAAAAAAATAATCTTCATCTTTAATGCCTTCAGTAGATAAAAATTACCCAAGAAAGCTCACCCCGGTACTTATTACCTATGCTTCTAGTCTAACCACACAGTGAGGCTCAGAACTGCAGCCTACTGCTCTCAACTAGCCTTTAAGAAAACTGTTACATAAGATCTGTTATTTATTAAGACCGAAAGGCAAATAAACCTATTAAAACCAGCCAATTTATAAAATTAATTAACACGCATACTTCTGTTATTGGATATGCATATATATCGTAAAGTTATCTAAACCTAACTGAGTTAGTACCTATAACACAGCCCTTTTTATTATTTTCAAGCTTACAAAGTAAATCTTGTTGAAAATCAAAAACATTTACATAGAAAGTTATGTCCTTATTTAATAATATAAATGTCAGGAAAACCTGAAACATGAATGGATTAATGTTACTCTTCTCATTGTAAGAGCATGAATTGGATTCACAGAATTTCACTGAAGTCACTACAGCTTGCTGTGACTTAATTCGGACACAAAACAGAAAGTGTAAAACTTAAATAAAATTAGGTAGAAGCCCCTAGTTTCCTTATTTTACTTCTGTAAATTCAAGTCCTACTTTGCTCCAAAGTCGATACTCAAATGACATAAGCAAGTAGACCTAGTATAAAGAAAGCGTCAGACTTTAACTGTCCATTAGCTGGTAGAGGAACAGAATCCACTTAGTTGTATGTCTCCTACAAGACTGCTATTCAGGAGAAAGACATAAACTAATCAAAAAATCAGCTCCGAACCTCATGGTTACCTATGACAGGTTCAAAACAAATTGAATGAACCCATGCAGAAACAAACTGGCACCAGGTAATCAGCTGCAAAAATCATTTCATCATTGTAACTCAGTACATAAAAAAACGTGTAGACATTTCTAAAAACTCCCAACCAGGTTTCACCCTAAATTGGCTTTCTCAAGGGATTCAGGAGAAAAAGCCTATTATTTTCATAAATTATGTATTTAAAGGTCCCTCGCAAATCAGACCAGCATGGCAATAACTAGTAAATGACATAAAAAAAATGTATATAGAAAACACAGCTCTTATTATAACATTCTTTTCTTTTTAAAATAGTCCGCTAATTAAAAATGACCACTTGTATTCCCATCCGAGGAGCTGCCTAGGTTTGCATGATGATGATCTTGCTTTAAAAAATTCCATCTAGAACAATCTGTAGGTCAATTTCAGCTCCAGCCACAATAACTGAGTTGGAGAATTGTTGCATGAAATTTAAAGCTGAATATTCAGTCAGATAGATGACTGATCACTCTGGCAAACCCCTTTTATACTAAACATCAGTATTCAAACTAGCTAATGATGAACCATATCGAGTATCACAAACCATCTCCTTCAAATTGGTACAAGTAGAAGAAACTTTTTGAAGAAGAAGAAGTTGGGAAAGACCGCACTCAGTTCTTTCAAAGCCTGTTCTGGGCTTTCAAAAGAGTAGCTAGTCGTGTTGTGTCTGATGTTGAGCTTAGCCGGATACATCATTTTGAATTTAATACCCAATGCACTCAACTCACTGACCACTGGAGTGAAGGCTTGACATCTAAATTGCACTTCATGAGGTCGGTCTTGAGAGATTCTTATTTTATTGCAGTCCCATTGCAAATTTTGATTCACTTTAATTTTGTTTAATACATGCTGTTTATTGAGATAATTTAACAATTTTATAATAAATGGTCTTTGTCTTTCTTTCCCGGATGGCATGGGTCTCAAAGATCTATGCGCTCTCTCGATTATACAGCTTTGACTGTTAGGGGAAGGTCCGGCAACATTTTCTAGAATAACTTGTGCAAAGTGTACTCCGTCATTACCTTCTGTCTTTTTGAGATACCAAAACTGATGAGATTATTTCTCCTACTCCTACCTTCAAGGTCTTCTAATTTAGATTCTATTTTTTTCAGCCTTTGTCTTACCATGTGAATTTCAGGTTTGATTCTTTCGCACCAATCTTCCACTGAAGAAATTCTGATTTCTGCATTTCCCATCCTTCTGATAAGTTCTTTGTATTTTGTACCCAAGTTTTTAAGTTCCTGCAAGATAGATTCCATGGTTTCTTTCAAAGGTAATATCTCTGCTAAACATTTGTCCTTGGTGAGGGTATTTAATGTCATAGGAGAAGCTGGAGGCTTTAGAACATTCTGTTTAGAATTTTTTTGAGCCCTTCAAATGCTCTAATGTTGGTGGAAGAGTATGTTTTTGGAGAGGAGGTCTCATCTCGGCATCTATTTTCAAATTTATCGTTATCATCAATGCTAAGGTAGCTAAGTATTCAAAAAAAGCCTTTAGAATAGTTTTAGTGTGAAAAAATATAACCAAAAAGGTATAAATTTAAGGTAAGGTATGCAGAGAGCTGATTCAGTGCTGCTACACTTTCAGAGGCATCAAGTGACCCCCCTCCTCTGTTCCCTATTCTCAATTCCTCTGTGTAAGGAGGAATTGTAGTGAAGATAGTACATATGGAAAGCAGGCAGATGAAATGTCTAAAAGGTTTTTGAAGAGGGGTTATAGTGGAAAAAGTGTGAATGAAGCATGTCAGAAAGTGACCAGCATGAATAAAAGGAGTTTAATGGATAACTCTAATAAGAGCAGTTTAGCTGAAAAAGAACCTATACAGTAGCATTTTCAGTTGAATTCAGTTCTGTGGCAGGTCAGATGGGTTCAGTTATTTACGAACACTGGAATATATGATCCTAGCCTAAAGTGGGAGGTGGGCACCAAACCGTGTGTTAGTTGTAAGAGAACAGCCAAAATAAAATAAAACAAATTACTAAAACAACTTAAAGTGAGCAACATTGTATGACAAGCTGTTATCAGAGAAGTGCATTTCAGGAGATACAGTTATGGAGTCCATGGTGTTAAATTCTGGAAGAAAATTGTGTAAACAGAGAAGCTCATGACAGGAAAGTTTTTTTCTAGACCCCCACTTGTCAGCTCCTTTGAAGATTAAGTGAATCTGATTTTCAAATGGACACTAATGTTAGCCCTCATCTTGCCCCTGACAAGTTAACTAGTCCTACTCTAATGCAGCACTGGTGCCACCATTGGCATAACTCAGCATTTGACACACTTGTTTTCAGTGCTGCAGTCCACATGCAAATTTTCCCTTTGCAGAAATCTTCCCCAGTGCTATGCAAAGTAGAGACCTGTGGCTTTGTGTAATTGGTATTGTATGTAAGAAGAAACTCTTTCTGTGAGGTCAGTTGTTGATGTTTGAAAGTGGGCACTAGTTACTGAATTATTACAGTTACTCCAACTGATAGCAAGAGTAATGTAATGCATGTTTTTAAAGTGGATACTTTTTATTTTTACTGTTTGTTTAGTGTAAATGAAATACCGCAAATAAATTATTTTTTCAGTCAACAATTCATGCAACTGCGACTACCGCACGCCTTTTTTTTTTTTTCCAGTTCGAGTAATGTATTTTAGTTGTTTGATAGCAATAGAACAGCTTGTGCCTTTGCTGCAGAACTCAGTATTTCTACAATGTAATGCATTTTTTTATCTAGGTGCTATGCTATCATTGAATATAAAAATATAGTTTCAGCACAGTTTGGAAGAACAAGTGTATTTTCTTGGAGCTTTCCTTTTCAGCGCTGGACATATCGTTTGCCATTTGTATTCATAGATCTATTTTCTTTTTTTTTAGTGGTGTAATCATTGCACATGGCTCTTATGTTTTGCTACCCATTCCACTTTTTTGGTGCGCAATTTGGAGGGAAATTGAAAATGGACTCAAATAAATGTTGTCATGCAGTTCTCTGAGCTGGGAGCATGACATTACGCTCCCGTCATTTCACTCCTGCCACTCTCACGACCGACAATTCACACCCATACAAATTGGCTCCCTTACAGATTCGCTCCCTGTCATTATGCTCCCTGTGTCTGTCTCTAGCCCCTTCAGTAGCATTCCGCTGTTTCCTCAAATACACAACAATTGAATCTATAAAATACCTTTTGTATTTTCTATTTGTTCACTCATTTTCACTTTGTTCACTCGGCAGTAGCTGTTCTTCTCTGCACTCTGCTGCAATAATAATAATAATTCTTTATTTACAGTATGCCTTTCCAAACCAAGGCGCATAACAGTCAGAACAGTTAAAACATATAAAACAGCATCAAGTTCACTAAGTACAAACATGTCAGCCAATGTCTTCACTATAAGCCTTATTCCAGAGAGAAGTTTTCAAAGCCTGTTTGCTTGCAAAATCAAGGAAGCTGGTGCCTGGAGCAGAAATTCTGGTCACTCCAACTCCCGTCAAACTAGGAAGCTTAAAAACTAATTCTGGTCACTCCGACTCCCTAGCATTAAGTGCAAGTACACAGCAACTGACTGGAGCAGAAGTTCTGTTCACTCCCACTCCTGCTACGTGACAGCTACTGAATCTCTTGCCTGCAAACTTATCTTCCCCTTCAGATACAAATTCCACCTCCTCTGGTTATGTGCCAGAAGCAGTAGCTCCATTCACTGCTTCAGTAGCAGCCGCACTATCCATTTATGGCTTCACTGAATGTTAACTGCCTCATTATAGAGAGCATACGGACAGCATACGAAGAGCATACACCTACTTCTGAGACATGCACATGTAGGACAAATATTTATTTCACACAATGGGTATGTTATTAATTTATTAATGCTCTTGTGGAGTTTATACACCAACTTCTGAGACTCCTACAAGACGCTAACATGCACATGTAAGAAATATGTTGATTTCACTTAACGGGTGTGTTTTTCATTTGTTACTGCTCTTGTGGAGATTGGTGATTTGTGCTTTGTCACTTTATTTAGCAAACATTCTTCACTTTACATAAAAGCAGTTGATTTGTGCAAAGGGGTACATAGGTGCTTAGGTGCGTTTGTGATTTTATCCTCAGGAAGCTTTTTTTTCTCTTATTTAAAAGCTGTTGATTTGTGCAAAGGGGTACATAGGTGCTTTTGTCCTCTGGAAGCTATTTTTTACTTATTTAAAGGCAGTAATACTTTATTAAAGCAATAAAAACAATGAACAGCATTCTATTTCAACTTCAATCAAACATGAAGGTTTACGTGGTTTAGGTGACAGCAAGTAAAGCATACAGCATAATGTGAATAAGTAACAGCAATGAATGCTGAGTACAGCTATAAAAGCTTTATACTGTACTGATTGGTAATTAGTGGGAGTGAAATGACCAGGAGTGAATTAGTATGGGAGTGAAATTGTCCGGGAGTGAAATGACGGTAGTGAAAATGGTGGGGGTGAAATGACGGGAGTGAAATGTTGTAGACCCCTCCATGCCTCCCTCCAGCTAGTATTCTAATCGAATTGATCGGGGCTCTATTTTATAATCTTTGAATTTAGCTTCGTCCATTTTGTGATTATATTTTTTATGTTCAAGATCCATTTTTTGTTTGTTGAAAATTATAGCTTTTTTATTTCCTATAACGTTTGATAATCGAACAGCAAGTGTTTTTTGAATGCATAGGTTATAATTCTGATACTGTCCCTGCTTGTCTGCCCTCACACCTGTTTGACTGCAGTCCAGGTTACATTTAATGTATTGCAAAAAAATATTTCTTTGTGATTTGTGCGGTACTGAAGTTACAGGTTGGTCTGCTCACTTCAAGTATCATAAAAAAACTGTTGTTTTTTATTTACTTCCCCATATGAAGGAGTGTTGTGCTGGATTTATCTTTAGTGGTATGAAATGTGGTATCATATTTTCTTTTGATTTTTATGTTGTATATTGTGCTTAGTATGTGGGTTTAGTAGCATGGTAAGGGTTGTAGGTTTTAAATCAAATTACATTTTATTTCCACTGGTTACCTGGCCTTGACTTTATTGGGTTTCATGTCAAATGGTTGCTCATTTCTCCCTGTAATCAAATTATAAAGGGAGCAGCAACGGGGGGAATGAGTATGGGCATATGGCTAAACGGAGCTTCTCCTGGTCATTTTTTGTCAGTGTCTATTTACTAGTTTGGAGTTGCTGTTGACATCAGAGTAATAGAGAGTTCTTTGTATTTTTCATATAAATGGGTCCTGCTATGCCTTTTTACTCAGTTTATTTTACAGTCACATAAATCACAACATGTTTTTCCTGGACCCAGTGTTGCTGTGCATGTACATTCTATGCAGGGGCAGACTGGTGAACTAAATCACAGAGTTTATTCATGGCCTCTGAAGGGTCATGTGGTACAGGCAGTGCAAAAGCAGACTGGCCAAATAGATATCTGACATGTCCCCATCAGCCCTTAGCCACATCTGAGTCCTGCTGCCACTGCCATGATCCACTCAGCACATGGTGTGGAAAGTTGAACATCCCCCAGCCCCTACAAACCTAGCAAATAACAATGTCTTCAGTCAGACCACCATTGTGGGGCCAGAGAGCACCACTAACATTACAGTAAATGTCTCGATCTCCAGGACGTGTGCATACATGGAACAGCCTTCCTGAGGAGGTTGTGGGGTCTAAAACTGTGGGAGAATTCAAGAATGCATGGGACAGACATAAGGCAATTCTTGGGAGGAAGAAATAGGCTGTTGGTTAACTAGGATCTGTGGCCTATCCTGTAGGTAGGGAAATGGGCAGACTAGATGGGCCTAGCGGTCCTTATCTGCCATCAAAGTCTATGTTTCTATACAATATCTTTCAATAAATAAATAAATACAAGGAGTCCATGTATTGACAAACACATAAGTCACAAATGTAGTTTATTCTTAGACAAAATGTGGCTTTTTGTGTACTGGCTGGGCAATGGCAGGCTGGCAAAAAAAAAAAAAATATTTGACTTGTGCAATCCAGAGGGCATAGAGAGGGAGACACACACAACTATGTTTTCAAGTTTATTCAAGTTTATTACAGGAAAACTCCATTGAGAAAGCTCATTCACAAGGAAGTCCTGAGACATGTACACAGACAAAGGACATTACCTAATAATACAATGCTTAATAGAGCAACACTGATTACAAATGTACAAAATGCAAACATAGATTAGGAAGGATATTACATGATAGGATATAGCATCGGAAAACAATGACCAGTGAAGGAACGTTTGCTTCCACAGTGTGCAAACAGTGCAATCAATACAAGGTAGGGTATATAAAATTAACACTGAATTTACAATTAATACTCTTAGTATGTTAAACAATGAGAGGAGAGATAGGATAAATAAATAAGGTAGAAAGGGTTGAGGGAGAGAGGAGTGGTTGGCAAACGTAGAGGAAGTAATATATAAGTAGGAAGCCAAAAGTAGGAAAGGGTAGAAGAGAAAGGTGTGGAGTTCTTGTAGTTATAGACACAGAGTGAAAATTATAAACTACGAGATTACAGTAATGCTATTAGTGCTAAAGTGGACAATAAGAACGAGGCATGTCTAATGGTGGGGAGGGGCTCATTGATAAGTGTATAAGGCGCACATAAGGTTGGGGAGGAGCCTAGTAACAGTTGTAAATATCTTTTATTTTAGATGCACTTAGCACTTTGTAGAGGTTAACTGAGACAATGCTAGTGAATTTTAGTACAGTTTGGAACTGGTTCCAAATAGTAGGAAGAGCATGCGCGATAGCTCATTTATCAAGTCAGGTATGAGTCCTGGGTACATCCAGTATAATGAAGTCAGATTTCCTGAGAGAGTAAGCACTGTGTGCAATGCAGATTAGAGATAAAAGGTAACTTGGTAGTTTATGCAGAAGCAACTTGAGGGTCCAAAGACCAGCATGGAGTAGACGTCTGGTGGTGAGAGATGTCCAGCTAACGGCTGTGTACAGATCACAATGGTGAAAGCGGTAAGGGGAGGTGGTAATGAACCATAACACACGGTGATAGAGGATGTCCAATTGGCTTAGGTTTGCATGAGTAGTGGGAGTGTAAATTATATCACCGTAGTCAAGTAACGGAAGGAATGTAGCCTGAATGAGCCTGTTCTGAATCTCGAGTGGGAAGAGAGACCTATTTCTATAAAATAATCCTATCCTGGCTTTGAGCCTCCTGGATAAGTCCTCAATGTGGTCATTAAAAGAGAGCTTATTGTCTATCCAGATACCCAGATATTTAAATTTGGAAATGACTTCCAAAGGTTCACTTAGAGAAGTAACGATAAAGTCTTTCGGCAGGGTAGGTGAGGAGCCAGAGGAGGTACTACAAGAGAAAATCATTGCTTTGGTTTTCTTAGCAATACAGAGCAGCTTGGTCTTCATTAGATTATTTTTGAGCTGGGCAAAGTCAGCTTGAAGCACTCCCCTAACTTCAGATAATGCTGAGCCAGAGGTATACAGTACAGTGTCATCCACAAAGAAGTACAGATTGGAGCTAGTTATGTTGGAATTGAGGTCATTAATGTACAGTGAGAACAAGATAGGGCCTAGAATGGAGCCTTGGGGGACTCCGCTGACAATCGGCAGAGAAGCAGAGAATAGACCATCAGCTTTGACTTTCTGTGTTCTCCAGGTTAAGTAACTGGTGAACCACTGGGTAGCAGAGGAAGTGGTGCCTAAGTTAGAGAGGCAAGTGACTAAGAGGTTGTGATCAACAGTGTCAAATGCTTTACTAAGATCTAAGAATACTGCTCCAGTAATCTTCTTAGCATCCACAGCAGCGATCCAGTCATTAGTTACTTTAGACAGAACAGTGATTGTGCTGTAATTTGTCTGGAAACCAGATTGTGCTGGGTTGAGGAGTGAGAAAGTTTCAGTGTGAGTTTTTAGTTGGTTGTAGATCAGTTTTTCGAAGACTTGAGAGAGGATAGGCAAGATGAAGATAGGCCTATAGTTATTCAGATAGCATGGGTCCCCCGATTTGAATAGAGGGAGGATATAGGCAGATTTCCAACAAGATGGAACTGTAGGAGAAGTAATGGAGAGATTGAGGATATAAAGAATGGGGGTAGTGAGGTAGGCATGTCCTAGTCTTAGGAAGAAAGGTTCTAGACCATCGCCACCTGCACTTTTTCTGATATCCAAGGTAAGTAGTGAATCTTCTACTTCTTTGTAGTTGAGCATAAGCAGTTGGAGTGGGCAAGATGTGGTGCTGGATGATGGGGAGGAGCTTAGTTGGCTACTCGTTTGGCTAGCATAAGGAGAGGAGTCAAAAGCTAGGCCTGCCATGACAAAGTGGGAGTTGAGTTCTTTGAGGACTTAGGAATTACTTTCCACCACCCTACCATTGGAGACTATCTTAGTTGGAATGGAGGGGGCAGCAGGCAGCCCTTCAATAGATTTAAGTGTCCTCCATATTTTTCTGAGAGTTCCCGTTTGCTTGCTCACAGGTAGAGACATAGAAGTTTGCTTTGGCAGAGCAAATGCTTTTTACACAGGCATTCTTAGCTGTTCTGAAAGCCTGCCAATCTGAAGGATTCTTAGAATGCCTTGCTTTAGCCCAGATCTTGTCCTGGGTTGTAAGAGCTGCCTTAAGATCTGGAGTAAACCATGGGTGAGAGATGTTGCACACCCTGACTTTGATAAGGGGGGGCATGCTTATTTGCCAGACTGGCAAGGTTGACATTAAGGATGGAGACTGCCTCGTTGACATTTTTGGCAAGGAAAAGATCTTGCCATCTGACCTTACCTAAATCAGACAGGAAATTTGCAGCATTGAAATTATGAAAGGACCGTTTTGTTATAAATTTGGGCTGTTGACAGGCCTTGATTTGAGATCTTATGCAAACAGCAACCCCGTGGTCACTCATGTCGTTATGGAACACTGCTGAATGAGAAACTTTATGTGGATGTGTGGTTAATATAACATCTAGAAGGGAGCTACTGGCAAAGTTTAAAATATTGTTCCTTATGGGTTCGTTAATTAGTTGTACTAGGCTGAGCTTATCACAAAGAGATTTAAGGCAATGAGATTTAGGGGTTAGTCAATCCATATTGAGATCCCCTAGCAATATTATTTCAGTTTTTGCAGCAAAAGTTAGGGATGTTAGTATATTAAGGATTTCCATGCCTCTAGACGGAGGCCTATAGCCAACTATGATAGTAACACATTCAGACGAAGGAAGGTGAAGCTTCAGTGAAACAATTTCAAATTCATTAGGTAAGGATTTACAGCTGATATCAGTGACTGAATACTTGGTTTTGACATAGACAACTACCCCCCACCTCTAGATGCCCTATCTGCCCTAAATTGTTTGAAGCCCAGGAGTGTGATTTGTTGGTTGGTATTACCCTTTTTAAGCCAGGACTCCATAATTATAATAAGGTCCGGGTTAGTATGGGCAGCCCATGCTTGTAATCGGACAAACGTTTGGATCAGGCTTAGTACATTGACCAGCATCATTTTAAGCCCTGGGGCAGCTGCGAAATCTGATGGAGAGGCAAGTTGAAATGGGGGACCAAGATTTAGCTCCACATTACCTGAGCAGAGAAGGAGCAACAATAGCATTTTCTTTAAGGAACTCATGAGGAGGGAGACGGCTTTTTTCCTTTGGGACCACCCTTGGTACAATGCCAGTGAAGCATGTTTAGGGCTGGAGAGGGTATCGATGATGTGACAGTTTAGTGTGATAAGGGAAAGTGCTCGAATAGTCATAGGTGAGGGAAGTAGGAAGGGGGAAGGCATAATGGGGGATATAGGCAAGTTGAGGGTGGGTCGACATAAAGAGGGAGGTGTGGTGGGCAAGGGCAGTATAGAATGTAAAATTGCAGTCCAGGACTGGATTATGTCAAGGTACTTCATGTTGTGCCACATCACAGGGTATGCTATATTCTAGAAACTGCAGTACAGCAATAAAAAATGCCATAATTCCAAAAGGATGAGGGCTAGAGGTTAATAATGGTTGCATGCTTTTACTGAGTAGAAAACAGGACTGGGGACCAAAGAGACATTTGTACAGTCACGGAAATCACAAATAAAGTGTATTCCTGCCCTCAGTGTGGCTGTGTTTTTTACAGACTGGGCACAAAATAATCACTTGACTTGTGCCTTATGGGGGGGGAGGTGGGGAGAAAGAGAGACTATTAGGGACCAATGAGACATTTTTACAGTCACAGAAATAACATATGAAGTGCATTCCTGTCTTTAGTGTGGCTATGTGTTTTCAGATGACATAACCACAGACTGGCAAAATAATGCTTTGACTTGTGCCATATGTGGGGGGTGGAGGTGGGGCAGAGAGAGAAAGAGAGATTATTAGGGACCAATGAGACATTTTTACAGTCACAGAAATCACATATAAAGTGCATTCCTGTCTTTAGTGTGGCTATGTGTTTTTAGATAACATAACAGCAGACTGGCAAAATAATCCTTTGACTTGTGCCATATTGGGGGGGTGGAGAGAGGAAGGGACACTACGGGACACCAGAGAGATATTTTACGGTGACATAAATCACAAATAATGTTTATTCTTGGACTAAATTTGTCTTTTTCTGTACAGGCAGGGCAATGTCAAGCTGGTAAAAAGAATCTTTAGCTTGTGCAATCGGGGGGGGGGGGAGAGGGTCTATTGGGGACCAAAGAGACAGTTTTACAGTCACAGAAATCACAAAGGGTATTCTTGGCCCCTGTGTGGCTGTGTGTGTACAGATGGGGCAAGAAAGACTGGTGTAGAAAACCTTAGACTTGTGCCATATGGTGTGGGGGGTGTGAGGGAGTCTACAGGGCACCAAAGAGATATTCTCCAGTCACATAAATCACAAATGAAGTTTATTCTTGGACAAAATGTGGCTTTTTGTCTACAGGCCGGGCAATGGCAGGGTGGTAAAAATCTTTGACTTGTGCAATCCAGAGGAGATAGAGAGAGAGAGAGAGAGAGAGAGAGAGAGAGAGAGAGAGAGAGAGAGAGAGAGAGCCAACTGGGGACCAAAGAGACATTTGTACAGTCACAGAAATCATAAATAAAGTGTATTCCTGTCCTCATTGTGGCTGTGTGTGCACAAACTGGGCACAAAAATATCTTTTGACTTGCACCATACAAGGGGCGGGGGCAGCGGAGCGAGAGAGAGAGAGACTATTGGGGATCAAAGAGACATTTTTACAGTCACAGAAATCACAAATAAAGTGTATTCCTGGCCTCAGAGTGGCTGTGTGTGTACAGACCAGGCAAGATCAGACTGGCAAAATATCCTTTGACTTGTGTCACACAGGGGTGTGGGTTGGGGGTTTGAGAGAGCGAGAGATAACTGGGGACAAAAGATACATTTTTACAGTCACAGAAATCACAAATAAAGCTTATTTCTGTACTCAGTGTTCCTGTGTGTGTACAGACGGGGCAAAAACTGACTGGCAAAATAATCCTTTGACTTGTGCCAAAGTTGGGGGGGGGGGAATGGAGAGAAAGAGACACTACCAGGCACCAGAGAGATATTTTACAGTCACATAAATCACAAATAAAGGTTATTCTTGGACTAAATGTGGCTTTTTTTGTATAGACCGGGCAATGGCAGGCTGGTAAAAGAAATCTATGATGTGTGCAGTCCAGAGGGGAGAGAGTGAGTGTCTTTTATGGACCAAAGAGACATTTGTACACTCACAGAATTCACAAATAATAATGAGGGATATTCTTGGCCTCAATGTGGCTGTGTGTGTACAGATGGGGCAAGAGCAGACTGGCAAAGTAAACATTTGACCTGTGCCATATTGGGGGGGAATGTGTGAGAGATTCTACAGGCACCAAAGAGATATTTTACAGTCACATAAATCACCAATAAAGTTTATTCTTGGACAAAATGTGGCTTTTTGTATACAGGCCAGGCAATGGCAGGCTGGTAAAAGCCATCTTTGAACTGTGCAATCCAGAGGGGGATAGAGAGAGAGAGAGAGAGAGCCAACTGGGGACCAAAGAGACATCCGTACAGTCACTGAAATCACAAATAAAGTGTATTCCTGGCCTCAGCGTGACTGTGTGTACAGACGGGGCACAAAATAATCCTTTGACTTGTGCCATATGGTGGTGGAGGCAGGGGAGAGAGAGAGACTACTGGGGATCAAAGAGACATTTGCATACTCACAGAAATCACATATAAAGTGTATTCCTGTCCTCAGTGTTGCTGTGTGTGTACAGACGGGGCAAGATTAGACTGGCAAAATAATCCTTTGACTTGTGCCATACAGGTGGGGTGGATGGAGAGAGAGAGAGAGAGAGAGACACTACGAAGCACCATAGAGAGATAGTTTACAGTCACATAAATCACAAATGAAGTTTATTCTTGGACAGAATGTGGATTTGTGTGTACAGGTCGGGCAGTGGCAGCCTGGTAAGAAAAATATTTGACTTGTGCAATCCAGAGGGGAGAGAAAGAGTCTATTCAGTACCAAAGAGATATTTGTACAGTTACAGAAATCACAAATAATGAGGGATATTTGTGGCCTAAGTGTGGCTGTGTGTGTACAGATGGGGCAAGAGCAGACTGGCAAAGTAAACTTTTAACTTGTGCCATACATGGGAGATTTGGTGCCAAAATAGACAATGTGAGGCACCAGAGAGATATTTTACACTCACATAAATCATAAATAAAGGTTATTCTTGGATTAAATGTGGGGTTTTGTCTACAGGCCGGGCAATGGCAGGCTGCAGTAAAAACAATCTTTGACTTGTGCAATCCAGAGGAGATAGAGAGAGAGAGAGAGACAACTGTGGACCAAAGAGACATTTGTACAGTCACAGAAATCACAAATAAAGTGTATTTCTGTCCTCAGTGTGGCTGTGTGTTTTCAGAAGGCACAATAGCGGACTGGCAAAATAATCCTTTGACTTGTGCCATATAGGGGGCAGGTGGAGAGAGAGACACTATGAGGCACCAGAGAGATATTTTACAGTGACATAAATCACAAATAAAGTTTATTCTTGGACTAAATGTGTCTTTTTATGTACAGGCCGTACAATGGTAGGCTAGTAAAATAAATCTTTGACTTGTGCAGTCCAGAGGGGAGAGAGAGGGTCTACTGGGGACCAAAGAGACATATGTACAGTCACGGTAATCACAAATAAAGTGTATTCATGGCCTCAGTGTGGCTGTGTGTGCACAGACTGGGCAAGGTCAGACTGGCAAAATATCCTTTGATTTGTGCCATATGGGGGGGGGGGAGAGACTAGTGGGGACCAAAGAGACATTTTTACTGGACTGGTAGATAACCTAAGATAGGACTGTATTTTCTAGATAGTACTATTTAACATGGGTAGAATAGTGGGCTGCAATGGATGTGGGGCAGCAGCTCTATGTAATAATAGCACATCAAAATGAGCGATCATCAGAACAGTGAATCAGAAATAGTGACGACAACAACAGCACATGCACTTAATAGCACAGCACATAATAGCTACAGCAGCTCACATCTGTAGCTTAAAATTACTGCCATCTTCAGACAAGGATGGGAAACCAAAACACAAAGCAACATTTATACCAGTCCAGCCAGCTGTTTTGAATTGTATTTAATGGGGGGGGCGCTCCTCCCCCACACCCCCCACAGGGGGCTATGACCCCCTGACCTCCCCATCTCTAGGATTCTTACTCCACGATGCTCATTGATGGTGGGAGTATCAGCCACCTCCAATTGCTCAAATGTGCAGTCGCTAATGTATGTTGTTGCTATATTGTGCTACTCGCTGTTTCACAAAACTCGCTATAATGGCATTTGCTATTGTTGCTTCGCCCATATTGTATCACTATTTTATACTTGCTGTTATGACATGCTACCTGGGGCAGCAGTTTGGATGAACATATTGTGGAAGCTAGAAGGGTGTCTAATTTGTCACAGGGTGAGAATGTGTGCTCAAGCAAACCTACAGAAGTCACAAAATTATGCCTTTTGGAAGACACTGAAGATCAAAACACTGCAATGATGATACATTTCAAAATTTTACATGTTGACTTCATATGATACTACTCAACTGAAACTTTCTGGGATTAAGGTAAGAGACAAACTTATTTGTCTAACAGGCTATGGAAACCTTGTGGTGTTAACAGAGATCAGCCTTGTAGACCTACTATTATGCATTGCACCACACCAGTCTTCACCTTCACTGCCTCATCAACTGGAGTGGATTATAATGCTTAGACTAGTTTTGAACACTCCAAGTGATGACTTCATGTGAGGGTACGATACATCACAAAGATTACTTTGGTTAAATGAAATATTACAAACTGTATAACAACAGTTGATGAAATGGTGTAGCATAGGGTAAGAGCAGATAGTTTTTTAACCCTACAGGTCACAAGCATGAAGAGTATAGATATAAAACAGAAAAGAGTGAAGACCAACAATTAAGGCATAGTAGCATAGGGTGAATTAGGAATAAATAGTTCCTTTTCCAGACCAGTGCAGTGATCTAAAATAACAATAATAGTATATGGCAATAGTAGTTGGGTATTTTTTTCCACAGGTGGCTGGCACGAAGGCAGTAAATAGATATAGGGATAGATAGTTTTCTTTTCCCATACAGGATCAGAATTGGTGTGTTTGAAATGAATAGAAAACAAAGAGTGGACTACATGACATGTTATATAATAGGGAAAGAATAGGGTTTTTCTCCACAGGTTTTAAAATAGAGAAAGGAAAGTGTTTTTCTCCACAGGTTTCAGAATAGGGAAAGGATAGGGGTTTTCTCCACAGGTTTCTAGTATTATAGGGTCTGATTGAACGCTCTTTGTGTATGATGATCCATACACTTGAAAAAGTCATTCTGCTGCAATAGTGACTTTGCTACTAAAACATAATGAGTTCTCATTCTGCTTTAGTATATACATCACAGTGCAAGTGACCCCAACACCGCTGTACATGGGATGTCTGGCTGTCGAAGTGTCATGTCGGCAAAATACCAAAGGTGAAATGTGGACCACTGATGGTAAATACTAACGGTAATAAAAAACAAAGTAATCAATTTGGGTTTCTTTCCTATAGTACACTATATAAAATACTGTATGGCAGCCTAAATGCACAACAACGCTTTTCTTAAAACCTTTCTTAATTTGTGGTCCTCACTATAACCTTAGGGTGAAGGTGAATTGCTGCTGTGTATTGACAACCTCCAACTCTTTTATATAATGCATGGGGAGAAAAAACAGAAAAAAACATTGGATTAATAACAATCAAGGCATAGTAGGATAGAGTAAATTAAGAAAAATGTGTTCCTTTTTCAGGACCAGTACAGTGATCTAAAAAATAATAGTATAGGATAATTGTAGACAGGTATTTCTTTCCACAGGTTGCAGGCATGAAGGTGGTAGATAGATATAGGGAAAAGCAGTTTTTTTTTTCATACAGGATCGGCAATGGTGTGTTTGAAATGAATATAAAACAGAGTGGACTGCATAACATGTTTTAGAAAAGGGAAAGGATAGGGTTTTTCTCCACAGGTTTATGGTCTTCTAGTGTCTGATGGAACACCATTGTGTATGATGATACATACACTTGAAAAAGTCATTCTGCTGCAATAGTGATGTCGCTACTAAAACAGAATGACTTCACATTCTGCTTTAGTACTTACATCACGATAAAAATGTTATAGTAGATGGGACTTTTCTTCCCCACAGGTCACATGCATGTAGTAGCTGGTACAACACTGAGCAGCATTTGTAACACCAGAAGTAGTGGGGTGATGCCCATTACTTATCTGAAAGTGTGATTGCAATGTAAGAACCATTATCATAAATTATATCCAGAGTTATATAACATAAAGAAATGGTATAGACATCACACATTTTCAGTATTTATCATGTATTTATTTAAGCAGTAATGACCAAAGAGCCAGTCATTTCCTGGAGATTAATGACTGGCAGGGGGAAGAAGTGGCCAGAGGCACAGCCGGGGGCCAACCCCACCCAGCTGGTCATTAATCTCCAAGAAATGAACAGCTCTAAAGTCATTATTGTGATTATAAGTCTAATCACAATAATGAGCTTTTTTGTACTTTTTTATATACTGATTTTTTTGCTTTGTGGCTCGTGCTGACAGTACCATGTGATATGCTGTTTGTTTAGTAGTGGAGTTTCAGTGTTTGTGGTGGTGTGGTGCAGTTCTTTATTTTGTGAGTAGTTATTTGTAAAGCTGGTCACATATGATGAAATTCAGTTTCTTTCAGATTTTATTTCACAAAATCACTGCTATCAGTGTAGAGGCTGAGCACTGCCATCATCCATGTGGCTGCCATGCTGGACATTTCTAATAGGTTTCAGACCGGCACTGCAGCCACTCAGTGTGCTTCTTTAGCTCATGAATAATTAATTAGATATAATAATCAATACTGAATAATGATGGTTATGTCAATGTTACAGCTTCAACTAATGCCCAGCTCGTTCTGAATGCTAACTTGCAGTTAATCTTTATTCATGCTAATAAATTAATGGACTTTGTCTTTAGGCAACTCTACCTTTTGACCTCTCTCCACCTTGTCAGCTTGTACTTGTTCACTTGTATGTGTTTCACCTTGCTCTTTTTGGCATTCAATTTCAACTGCCACAGCTTGGACCACATATCTCATTTGCAGGTCCCTGTGCTACTCCTGTACCCCATCCTTTCAAATATCCCACAGACAGTGATGTTATCTGTAAAGATATGCATCTTGTCCTATGTTCATTCCTTTACATTGATGAACCCTTTGGAATTGGAAATGACGAGTGCCAGGAGTGACACATGTGGCACCAAACTTGTAAATTCCATCTCCACTAAGCTGATCACTTTAATCATAACTCTCTGCTATCTCCCACACTGTCCAACTACCCACATGTGGATACTGTAACAAGTGCAATTGTGATCACAGTATTCCAACAGACAAAACAGCATTGTGTATTTGAATGTGCCATTTTCAAAACAGAAAGATCATTGACATAAGCCACTTATGTTATCCTTTAGCCCAATAAAGCATGGCAAGGTGAGACATGCTGTACTTTCTGTCAGCATTCAATTTTTTGGCCTGTTTTGAAGGAGCAAGGTTACTATGACAAGGTGATCATATGATCTTGCAATGTATTACACCATAATGGACAGATTGGAGAATTGAAAAAGTATCATTTAAATCTTGATTACAAATTTTAATGTACTCATCAATAAAGTCCACTACATATGTTTGACACACATTGTTATGTCTCAGAATTGCCAGCATATACAAGGCATGCTGGATTGTCTGTTTTACACTCAAGATTCTTGTTGATACAACTCAGCTGCTGTTCTCTTTTACACCCTGCCTATACATTGGCAGCCACACAGCAGCTCCCATGGTATCCCTGGTGTGGTGTTTCATACCCTGATTCTGCATTTATCCATCTTCCTTCCATTCTATGTGTCTTCAGTCCTTCATCAACTGTTGTCTGCATTCTTTGATGTTTTGAATCTTGTTCCTCTGACTCATAGTGTGCAGTTATGAGTACAAACTGGGCCATGATTAACTCACTTATTTTTCTGTCATGTACAACAGGCTACTTCTTACCTTTCCTTTATGGATTTGGTGACATATACCCCATAGTGCAATAGGTGGGACCCCAATGGGCCAGCATGGCCCTACTATGGGTAATTGGGTATAGCATCCCAGTTATTTGCAGGTGGGTCTGCTGTGTGAAATTAGTGATAAAAAATGTCATCCAGGCCTGTGCAGCTGTAAGAAAAGATGTAATACACACACATTTACAACATTAATAATCTAGTTATCCCAATAAATCTGTAACAGAAGCAGTTTGTCACTGACAATGACTGAACAGTTGCTTCCATCTTGTTTTTGGCCATGTGACATGGGGGATGCAGATATAGGTTCAATCTGGGCCATAATTAGTTCATTCACTTCCCTGTCATGTATAACAGAGTACTCCTTACTTCTCTGTTATCTATTTACTAACTAGTATCACAAATCGCAATAGCTGGGACCACAATGGGCCAGCATGGCCCTACCATGTGTGGTTGAGTGTGGCGGCCCTACCATGTGTGGTTGAGTGTGGCACCCCTGCTATCTGCAGGTGGGTCTGCAATATGAAATTAGTGTTCAGAAATTTCTTCCAAGCCCCTGCAGCTGTAAGAAAAGGTGTAATCCATAGATATTTACCACTTTTATAATCTAGCTATCTCAATAAATATGTAGCAGAAGCAGTTTGTCACTGCAAATGACTCAATAGTGGTGGCCATCTTGTTTTTGTTCATGTGACCCATGGAATGTAACTATGGATACAGTCTGGTCTTAATTTACTCATTCACTTCCCTGTCATGTAAAACAGGCTACTTCTTACTTTTCCTTTATAGATTTATTGACATGTACCCCATAATGCAACAGGTGGACCCCCTATGGGCCAGGATGGCGCTACCATAGGTGGTTGGCTATGGCACTTCGGCTATCTGCAGGTGGGTCTGCAATGTGAAATTAGTTATCAGAAATTTCATCTAAGCCCCAGAAGCTGTAAGAGAAGGTGTAATCCATAGACATTTGCCACTTTTATAATCTAGTTATCCCAATAAATGTATATCAGAAGCAGTTTAATGAAGAAAATGACTGAATGGTATCAGCCATTTTGCTTTAGGTCATGTGACCCAGGGGATGTAGATATGGGTACAATCTGGGCATTAATTTACTCATTCACTTCCCTGTCATGTAAAACAGGCTACTTCTTAGTTTCCCTTTATGGATTTATTGACATGTACCCCATAATACAATAGGTGGACTCCCCCTGGGCCAGCATGACCCTACCATAGGTGGCTGGGTATGGCACCTCGGCTATCTGTAGGTGGGTCTGCAATGTGATATTAGTGATCAGAAATATCATACAGGCCCCTGCAACTGTAAGAAAATGTATAATCCATTGACATTTACCACTTTTATAATCTAGTTATCAAAATAAATGTGTAACAGAAGAAGTTTGATTCAGAAAATAACTGAATGGTGTCAGATATCTTGCTTTTGGTCCTGTGGCACAGGGGATGTAGATATGGGTACAATCTGCACCTTGATTTACTCATTCACTTCCCTGTCATACAAAACAGGCTACTTCTTAGTTTTTTATAAATTTGTTGACATGTACCCCATAATACAATAGGTGGGCCCCCCATAGGCCAGCATGGCCCTACCATGGGTGGTTGGGTATGGGGGTATGGCACAACGGCTATCTGCATGTCAGTCTATAATGTGAAATTAGTGATAAGAAGTATCATCCAGGCCCCTGCAGCTGAAGAAAGGTGTAATCAATAAATATTTACCACTTTTATAGTCTAGGTATCCCAATAAATGTGCAACAGAAACAGTTAGAAGCTAAAAATGACTGAATGGTGGCAGCCATCTTGTTTTTGGTCATGTGACCCAGGAAATGAGCTATGGTTAGAATCTGGGCCTTGATTTACTCATTCTTTTCCCTGTCATGTAAAACAGGCTGCTTCTTACTTTTCCTTTATGGATTTAGTGACATGTACCCCTTAATGCAATAGGTGGGACCCCCATGAGTCAGCATGGCCCTACCATGGGTGGTTGGGTATGGCACTCCGGCTATCTGCAGGTGGGTCTGTAATGTAAAATTAATGATCAGAAATTTCATCAAAGCCCCAGCAACTGTAAGAAAAGGTGTAATCCACTGACATTTATTTAACTATTTATTTATAAGCACATCAGAATTACAACCCTTTGAGTCATAGACTCCTTTCCAAATGCTCCACATCATGATACAAAGAGAAAAATACAGATAGTCATGAAAATTGAAGGACCAGGTAATACATACGATGGAGAACATTGAATACAATTAGCAGGGCGATAGTGTCATTCAGCAGATGAACTTCAGTCCTGTACAAATAGTTGCTAGGCAGTTGTTAACATGTCCTTTAGCAGAATGAGCTGTAGTCCTATACAATCAGTAGCTAGGCAGTTGCTAACGTACAAGCACTGTAACTTCTTATGAAGTACAAATTGTGCTGTCTCAGGAGAGACGTTGTCAAGGCTGGCTAGCTCCGGCCCCTGAACAGAGGCACCTAGATGCCTAGGGTGGTTTTGGAAGAGGACACTCACAGTTGTGGGTATATACAGAATGTGATTCTTGAGTGCAACCTAGAAAGGCCCTATTTGGTGAGAGATGTGATGGTGGGTGGGAGAACATTGTACCAGAAAGGTGTTCTGAAGGGGAAGGATCTTTGTGCTAGTGCAGTCCTGACCCTAGGGATCTGCAATATAGTCTTGGAGGCCCTGTGAGTGGCGTTGGGGTCACAGCAGGTACAAGGCTGCGGGGGTGCTGGCCAGAAGTGAGGCAGCCACCTGCTGTTTAGAGTTCAGCATGGTGTCTACTGAGAGTAGAAAGTGAGTAGACATGGGGACCACTTTCATACTTTTTTATGCTTTTTACCACTTTTATAATCTAGTTATACCAATAAATGTGTAACGAAAGTAGTCTGATGCAGGAAATTACTGAATGGTGTCAGCCATGTTGTTTTTGGTCATGTGACGCAGGGGATGTAGATATGGGTACAATCTGGGCCTTGATTTACTTATTTACTTCCCTGTCATGTAAAACAGGCTGCTTCATACTTGTCCTTGATGGATTTATTGACATGTACCCCATAACTCAATAGGTGGGACCCCATGGGCCATCGTGGCCTTACCATGGGTGATTGGGTATGGCACCCCAGCTATCAGCAGGTAGGTCTGTAATGCGAAATTAGTGATCAGAAATGTCACCCAAGCCCCTGCAGCTGTAACAAAAGGTGTACTCCATTGACATTTGCTACTTTTATAGTCTAGTTATTCTAATAAATGTATAACAGAAGCAGTTTAACACAGAAAATGACTGAAAGGTAGCAGCCAACTTGTTTTTGGTCATGTGACCCAGTGGATGTCGCTATTGGTACAAACTGGGCCTTTATTTACTCATTCACCTCCCTGTCATGTAAAACAGGTTATTTCTTACTTTTCCTTTATGGTTTTATTGACATGCACCCCGTAATGCAATAGGAGGACACCCCATGGGCCAGAATGGGCCTACAATGGGTGGTTGGGTATGGCACCTCGGCTATCTGCAGGTGGGACTGTAATGTGAAAATAGTGATCAGAAATTTCATCCATCCCTGCAGCTGTAAGAAAAGGTGTAATCTGTTGACAGTTACCACTTTTATAATATAGTTATCCTAATAAACGTGTAACAGATGCAGACTTAGAAAAATATTTTTAGTTACAACGTGTTCAGTCAAAGTTAACAACAATTCTACAAATTCCCCTGAATAAGTAGTTTCCCTACAGAGGGCCTGTCTAAGAGACTACAAACCCTGCCACATGTGGGATATTTGTATATAAACAGGAAACATCCAAAGTTATCAATTGCCAACTGGGTTTCAAATCCAACTCTGATAAAATGTCTGAAATATGCATAGTATCTTGTAAATAGCCTCTAGATTTCTGAGCCACTCCCTTAATATAATCAGCCACAAACTGAGCCAAAGGCTCAGTTAATGATCCATTACTTGATACAAATGGCCTCATTGGTGGATTATAGAGGTCCTTATGTACCTTAGGGAGGCCATATATAATATCGCTCCTTGGATCTTGGACCGTAAGAAAATCAAAAACTTGGGAACTAATACAACCATTTGTGACTGCCTCAGACAATGTTAAATCTATGTCTTTTTTAAAAGACATAGTAGAGTCTTTTACAGGCTTTGTATAAAACAATTTATCAGAAAGTTGTTTAGAAATCTTCAAAATGTACTTATTTTTATCCATCACCAACAAGGAACCACCCTTTTCTGCAGGCTTGATGGCGATGAAAGTATTGTTCTCCAACTCTTTAATAGCCTTTCTCTCCTCCCAGGTCACATTCTGTTTTTGTATTCTGGTCTGTTCTTTAATCGTTGATGGATGTCATTTTCACACATTTTCAAAAAACTCCCAGGGTGGGATTCATGGGTGGAATATACTGTATGTTGATTTTTTCTTCCACTTGCTCAATTCTGGATTTGCATTGCTTATTTGTGATTGTTTAGCTTCACTTTCATTAAAACTTTATGTCTCCTCTCTGTTTTCTTTCTTACCATAGAGAACCTGTAGATTTAGTTTTCTGACATAACTGTGAAGATCAACCACAGTATCAAACTCATTAGCAGAATACGTCAAGATGAAGGACAGTCCTTTGTTCAGGACACTGCTTTCTGCCTCTGATAATGCATACTTTAAAATGTTAATAATCAGGTTGTCTTCAGCCACTTCATTTTGTATTTCATTCATTTCCTGTATCTGTCCCTCTGACTGAAATTCCTTCTCAGGGGTTACTGTGGGAACCATCCTCCCTGGTACTTCTGTTGTGGGGCTTCTCCTCCACTTTTTGTTCCTCTTCTCCTGGTATTTCCCCTCTCCCCCTTCCCTGTGTTCCCCTCCTTGTAATTCATCCACATATTGGACTAATCTGGAGCTCCTCTGTAATCCTCTGATTGGTAATATTGGCAAACTTAAGTTGTTCTGTGCCAGTTGAGGGCCTGCTATCCCTTGTGAGATATTGTTCTGTCTAACTGCTTGTTCTTGTTGGAGGGCTTTCTGATTGGGGGGGGGGGGTTGCAGAGTACCAGGTATTGCTGACATTTGGGGCCGTGATACCAACTCCCCTATTTCCAGTATCAGCATGGGGCCAAGTCCTAAAAAAGGCTGCACACTGTGATTAATCTGATCACTGGGCATATTGATATTAGGGGATACTTTCATAATCTGTTTAATCTATTTCCACACCAGATGCATTGTTATATGTATCCGGCTGAAGAGACTTTTTCAATATAGGCATACTTGATTTTCCATTTTTTCTCCCATTCAAATATATGCCCATTAGCACAGTCCCATCTGTCCCTCTCAAATTTGCACATTTTAGTACATGTAATACGTGCATCAGTTACTTTAATATCTTTTTTCAACTAGTTAGTGTACACATTAAACTCAGAATAAGATTCAAACTTCAAAAAATCTGCTTCACATTTCTTGAATTCATTCAAAACCTCTTATTCTGTTTCTGCACCATCTGCTAAAATAATATGTATGAGGCCTGCTGAAGAGTCTAACTGGTACGTTTGCCATTTCCTGAGGAAATTTAATTTATCTGTGCCAAAAGTTGGCTGTGTTCTCCATCTTAAGCCTCTTGGAACACAATTAACTTTCAAATAGGCTTCCATCATAACGCACTACCAATAAATGCATCTCGCTTTTAGGGAGACACACTCAAGCACCATATATGCTTGTTTGACATTCAGTGCTTCCCTTTCTCTGTTTCTGCAAAACAGTATAAGGTGCAGGACTTTATTACACGTAGTACAGAATCAGTTGTCTATTAGGCAAAGTGCACTTGCTTTAGTTTTTATGTAGGCAAAACAAAAAGAAAATAGAAGTTTCGTACTATGGAACATTTAAGAAATTAGACTGGGGTCCAAAAAGAATGCACTTGCAATACACATGAAGTTAAAAGGTCCAGTACATTATTTTGTTTTCAGTGGCATAGAACATGTGTCAACTGGACTGAGAGATGATGATCTGGATAATTTTCTACTTAGTAGATACTTTTTGGCAACATAAATTGAGAGCGGGTGATTCCCCAGGTCTCAATGGTGATTTTCAACTTGCACTTTTGTTGTTGCCCAAAAAGTAAAGGATCACAGAGCTGGTTCAGTTTTTATTGTAAATAGTTGAACTCAGATGTCTAACAAATTCTTTGTTTAAATGTACTGTATATGTATAGTAGCAATTAATTAGGAGCGTGCTGTAATGAATTAGCAAACTGCCTCACATCTTGGTATAATTTGTAGTGCAGTAGGTTCCTTTTTAGAAAGCTTTAGTTATTATAAGCAGTGTTTTTTTGAGGGGGTAGGGCATTTATTAATGGTGCTACAGCTATATGGCTTTTATTTATTAATTCACAATTAGTATTTATTGCATGTTATACATACTAACATACTAAAATGCCAGCAGAATAGGCCTAATGGTCTTTCGTGTCTGCTCGTTTGGTCAGCCCCCACCCTGGGTGCTGACCTTGCTGTCCCCCTCGCCTTCTCTGGCTTCTCCCTTCCCAGTTCCAGATATTCTTGCTGCATTGGATTTTGCTTCCTGAACCCTTCCCCTGTACCTGTCCCACCCCCTCTTGAACCCCTCCACTGTCTCTGCCTCCACCAGCCCCCTAGGTAGTGCATTCCATGGCTCTACCACCCTCTCAGTGAAGTAGCACCTCCTCCTTTCTCCCCTGAATCTTCCCCCCTCCAGCTTCCACCCATGCCCTCTAGTGGCCCCCTCCTCCTTCCTTCGAAGCACCCTCACTGTTCCTCCCCTATTTACCCTCTTCATGTACCTGAAGACCTCTATCATGTCCCCCCGGTCCCTTCTCTCTTCCAAAGTGTACATATTTAGCTCTTCGAGCTATGTAATGTTATTATGCTAGTTATGTAAATGATGTATACACATTCATGTCAGGTATCACACCATATTTATTATTGAACATATGCTAGGACTTATATTTTATTTATTATGGTAAGGAGCCCAATTACAATACTTACGGTATTGTGATATAAATTTGAACCACAAGAGGGGCTACAGTCTTGATAAAGAGCTTGTGTAGCTTGAAACATTGACAAGGGTGATTCTATGTGGTGTGCTATCACATTTTATGCTTAATAAAGTCATTTTAATGTGCCCTAGCAGTGGGACTATGTCTATCTCCTTGGGAAGAGCAGTCGCTGTTTTGTGTGTTCTGGAATCTTACTGGCTGCTGTGTCTCTTTCTGTCTTTCAGAGCAGCGGGTTGCGGTCATGGCTGTGTCTGTGTTTCTGCTCCCATGTAAGAGAAGGAGCTGTTAGTCAGGTGCATATTAAAGCAGTGCAGCCATTCAGAGAGAGTGACAGAGACCACAAGAGTGAACTGCATCTCAGAGCTGTGCAGTCATTCATATTCTCAGTTGCAGTCATTCCTCAGCAGGTGCAAGCTGTATGTGGATATATGTGTGGGTGGGGGAGGCTAAAGTAAAAGTGCTAGGCAAAGCAGCAGACACTTTTATGCACAAGAAATGTCACAAATCATGTAAGTATGGTATGTGTGACATTTATATTGTGCATTATTTGTGAGGGACTATTAAGTGACACTGGGGGGTGCACAGTCCCCCGGTGTCCCAATGAGGAATCTTCCCTGCTGTTGTTGTTTTCTTTTTATAACCCTGCAAAAAGAAAATCAGCCATTGATGTCTTTTGCAGCCATAACTGCCCCCTGGGACCCTCCTACTCAGCACCCACCACCCTGTACCCCACCAAGCCCTTACCTACCCTTCAGGGGTCCAACACCATAATCCTCTCTGGACTGCAGATATACCTTCACTGTTCAAAGTCGGACCATGAATTTAAGTAACAGATATGCAGTTTAATGTATTTCAATTGGGTTTTGGACATAGTGGCATAACTTGGGCATTTTTCCATATTTTTGGCCCAATTTTCTCAACATGCCTTATTTGGGACCCTACCACATGAACAATTGCACTGTCATTAGGTAGATTTGTCCTGAAGGGTGATTTTGTGGTCCTTGCATGTAATCATCTTTTGGGCAGGAGTTGAACATTTTCTCTGCCTTTGTTCATGAGTCAGGGTCATAAGAAGACTATGTTGAAAATTTGGTGTAAAATTATAAAAAAAAAAGTTATGAGCCTATATTGAATTTTGCAAATGCAGGCTTGTAACTTTGATAATTTTCAATATTTTCCCCAAATTCAAAACATGGCCATATCTTTACAACACCTCATAAATGTGATAGCTGTCATTTTTCAAATCCTGGACCAAATGTTTATTTTTTTTTTACTTCCCAAAAGATGATTTCACTGTCTCTGTGTGAAATTTCCCTTCGGGCAGGAGTAGAAAATTTTCTCTGCCCTTGTTCATGAGGTGGAGTCATCAGAAGGCTATGTTAAAAATGTGTTGTAAAAATATTAAAAAATGATAAATTGATGAGCCTACATTGAATTTTGCAATTGCAGGCTCAGAACTTTAGTAATTTTCAATATTTTTACCCTAAATTTACATGATAGCCATACTTCTACAGCACCTCATGAATGTGACAGCGTTTGTTTTCCAAATCCTGATTAAAATGCTTTTTTGCATCCCAAAAGCTGACTTCACAGTCCCTGCACAAAATCACCTTTCGGACAGGAGCTGAAAATGTTCTCTGCACTTGTTCATGAGGTGGGATCATAAGAAGGCTATGTTGAAAATTTGGTGTACAAATATTAAAAAAAAACAATAAAGTTATGAGCCTATGTTGAATTTTTCCATTGCGGGCTTGTAACTTTGGTAATCTTCAATATTTTTAACCCAAATTTACAACATAGCCAAATCTTTACAGCACCTCATGAATGTGTAAGCTGTCATTTTTCAGCTCCTTCCCAAAATGTGTTTTTGTGTCCTGAAAGTTGGTTTTGCAGTCCCTGTGCAAAATCACCTTTAGGCCAGGAGTTAAACATTTTCTCTGCCCTTCTTCATGAGGCACCATCACAACAAAGCTATGTTGAAAATTTGCTGTAAAAATATTAGAAAACAAATTTTCACTATTTTTACCCCAACTTCCTCACCTGCAGCCCCATTGGCTCTGGCCAGAGTTTGTTATATGAGGAGTGCGTCACAAATACTGAAGTATGTTACTTATTCAGTGGAAATGTTAAGGACATAGACTTCTGGGAAGTTTTTGCTACACCATGTAACAATGGCAACCAGGTGTTGCTCATCATTACATCCAACCCTTGGTGGCCTGGTTCAATAACCATCAACTCAGTATTGCATGGGTTAAGATTTCACCAGTTGGAAGCTATCCAGTCACTGATCTATTTACAAAAATTAGCACAGCACTCAGTCAACATTTGCCCCATCAGGTGCACACAACATGTACAGTTGGGTATCATCTGCATAGCAGTGAAACTCTAAGACATACCATGTGATGCTCTCACCAAAGGGCAATGCGTACATAGCAGAGAGCACAGGGGCAAGGATCAAGCCATGAGGTACAACACAGTCCAGTGCAGCCATCTCAGAGATGGAATTACCCAAAACTACCTGCAGCATTCTTCCAGAAAAATAGGACTCAAACTAGCACAAAATAGTGTCTGTGAGACCCACATAGTGCCTCTGGTATTCTAAAAGCACCCCCATGGTCAACCATATCACTGTTAATGAAAGGTCAAGAAGGACAAGAATGGAATGATACCCTCTGTCTCTCACCATGAGGAGATCACTGAACACCATGATGAGTGCTGTCTCAGTGTTTTCTAAGTGCTATGAAGAGGTTGAAATCCCAACTGCAGAGATTTATAGATATCATATCTCTTCTGGTTAGACTCTAACTGCATCACCACCACCACCTTCTCAATTACCTTCCACAAAAATCTAGACCAGCCTGTAATTCAGAAGGACATCAGGATCCAAATATGGTTTCTATAGGGCCTCACCACTGTCTTTTTAAGAGTAGAAGGGGGAAGAAACCTTCTTTCAGAGATGACTTGAAAATCTCAGAAATAATCAGCTTCATCCCCCCCCCCCAGCAAATAAGTAGCTGGGTGGGCCCTGGATCCAGTGAGTAAGTGGGATGCAGTCTCAGGATCACCTGGATCCCGAAGTCATCCACAATGTGGCAGAACTCAGCCTAGAATGGCCAACTGACTTGGTCAAACACAGGGCTTATGCTGCCGTCCCATGACAGAACACTTGAGAAGATCCCAGCTCAAATAGAGGATACCTTGGAAAGAAAAAAACAATTAAACTCATTGCATTCCTCAGCAGTAAAAGTAAAAATGTTCCTGGACTGTAGGGGCTGTTATCAGCCTGTCCATAGTATGGAAAAGATGAGCTGGTCAGTTCTTTCCCACAGCAATCATCCTTGACAGGAACTCTTCTTTTTTAGGGTGACTGTAGCGAGTTTTTAGTGCCAGCCTGTCCTCCATGCAACGGGAGATCCACCAAGGATTCTCCAGCCTCTGTCACTTAGTCTTCAACTGTCTCAGCTTCTCACAATAGCATGGGAAGCCGCAGCAGGAAATTACAGGATGAAAACAGTAGGATGCTATGGAGTCAACGGCAGCAATAAGGGAAAGGGAACATTGTTTAACCATTATTTAAGGGCCATATCACAGCTCTAAACAGTCCCCTCAGCCCCATTCACATGAGCTGACATCATACCAAACAGATCCAGACCAGTCAAGAGTTTGTAAGGCTCCAAACTGTTTCAAGGGTGGTAACTAGTCATCTCCATTGGGGGCATAAAATAGGGGTCCCGACAGAGGAAAACCATACAATGATGATCCAACCAAATGACCGGATCAGCCTTGACTCCCCTAATGTCAAGACTTAATGAGAAG
Organism: Neoceratodus forsteri; assembly: GCA_016271365.2. Classification (NCBI taxonomy): domain Eukaryota; kingdom Metazoa; phylum Chordata; order Ceratodontiformes; family Ceratodontidae; genus Neoceratodus; species Neoceratodus forsteri. The sequence continues at coordinate 1,374,841,544 of CM057456.1, forward strand.
AGCAGGTCCAAGGCATGACCATGCTGGTGGGTTCCAGTGGCAACCAGCCATGCTAGGCCCAGCTGCTACATCTGCTGGAGAAACTGTTGACCAAATCCAAATAACAACAAGACTTCATTGTCAACCCAAGCATTGCAATCCCTTAGCACTAACAGTCTCATGGATACTAACACTATGTCAGTGAGGATGTCCATCAGTTCCTGCAGGAAGTCACTTCCATGCCATGGAGACCAGTGTACAAGAATGATCTGGCAGCCTGCATGTGAATCTTCCTTATCAGCCACACATTCAAACAACCTAGTCACACCCTTGGGGCATGATGTAAGTACCAGAGTGGATCTAAAGCAGATGGTCACCCCACTCCCTCTGTACTTCCATTTTGGGCAATGTACCACAGAATACTCATCTGGGATAGCCCCCCCAGCACAGGGCTGGAGTCATCACCCAACAGGTGTCTGTGGTACAGACAAGGTCAGCTGAAGAGTCTGCGATGAAGCCCTCTATCACTATGGTTTTATTCCTCAGTGACCTTGCATTACATAGCATGATCCAAAGGGGAGGTGCAGAATCATCTGGTCTGACTGTCTCCTGCTTGTTCATTTCTTGCAAAGTCCTATGTATTGGAGTCAGATACAGAATATCCCTATCCTGACTCCAACAGTTTCCTAGACATCTACAAAACCTCACCATCTCAATCCTACCCCTCCCTCTCCATTGTCACCCATCTCTAAATGTTGGGCCTTGCTTTGACTCTTGAGGATTCCCAAGGTCATGCAAAAGGTATCCACCACTGCTGGCAAACCAGTGGAACATCCTACAAAGGGATGAAGCTGCTGAAGATGGTCCAGGAAGTAGATGTGCCTCCTGGGGGTCCACCAAAACACAGCTTACATGACCGTAAAACAACTTAAAACTGTAACCAAACCACCATCCCCCACCAGAACTTTAAACTTCACCCAACCACCCAACTCCCATGCAAAAATCACATCACTCACTACATACAATCACTAACCCTACTACTCACTCCTCAGTCCATTCAGGAAAAAGAACAAGCCTATAAAGAAAATAAAAAAACTTTGGGGGTAGAATGGGTCTTGCACAAAAGTGCAAATTATGAATACACGGCAGTATGAATACATGGCAGTCTGTGATTCATTTATACTGCACCTGCTGCCACCAGGTGAAGCATATACAGATTCACCACATCGGTCTAAAATGTATTTTGTCTGTTCAGTGACCAGCAAGGAAACTTGGTCTGAAAACTTTCTGCCTTGGGGGCCCCCAGACTGAGTAGTCCATGAACACAGAGTACTCCCAACAAAACAGTCCCAAACTGGGGGGAAAGAAAATAGCAGCAGAGAAGCTCTCACCTAAGCTGTTTGTTTGATTATAATCCCTGAATCCAACATTCTCTTTCCTTGCACATAAAAGCACCTGTGGTTTTTTTGATTCTTCTGTCACAGGAGCCAAACAGATGAAGTCATAATTTGGCCCACTAACTGAGAGCTGGAATGAAATGCAGAGCAGCCCTCTCACCACCAGCCTGCTATCTCAGACACAGATGGGTCAAACCCAGGGGACAGGTTGGCTCAGCACTGCTGACTGTCACCAGCTATGACTTTTCTTCAACTACTGGTACTGTGGATGTGGTTCCCAGTTAAGAGCATGGAACCCTCTCCCACATCCACCTCAAATATACCCAAGACAGCTACAGTGGGGCTGACACTGGAGGCAACAAAAGGCAGTCCTTGGATCACATCACTCCAGAAAATGGCCCAGGCACAGGATTTCTCTGATGGGAAAATGAATGGAATGACCAAGGAACCAGAGAAGTCAGTAAATATTAGTTCAGACTCCAGGCAGAATGCAGTGCCTGGAGCTCTTAAGGATAATTAAAGAATCAAATTGTAGATTACAATAAGGGAATGTTGGGCAATGAACTTCCTAACCTAACCTTAAACCCAGATGCATGCTATACAGTTAAATAGTATGATGGTCATTTGTGCAGGATACTGACTCAGAAAATCTCTCTACCTAAAAATAAAAAACACTAACCTTGCACTAACTTAATTATTTGCCCTGTCTACAATAAACAAAACCTCCTAATACTAACTAACACAGACAACTTAAAACAGTTTCAAATGCTAAAAGTGATCTAATAGCTCAGATTAGCACAGTACAACTGATGAGTGGTTCAGTATGGTGGCCATCCTCATCCTTAAGGCTAGGGGGGAATACCTTTGAGTATATGTGTTGTATTAATAAAGTGGACAACAGTGCCTTGTTCACAGAAAATTAGGGCAAGGAAATGAAAGGCCATAAATGGAAACTGGAGGGGGGAAGCTGTAAGATGGATGTAAGGAAGTTCTCCTTTACAGAAATGGTTGTGAAGAAGTGTAATGTGTTGCTGAAATAAATATTCCACACAGCGTCTGTCACTGGCTTCAGTCACAGGTGGGACAGGTACAGGGTAGTTATCCAAATCAAAGAGGGAGGAAAGGTAGTCAAGGGATGGGATGAGTGGACTAAGGATGGGTGTTTTGAAATACAGTCAGAGTCATCGGCAGATAAGCTCTGGTCCAGCTATAGGCTGGATCTGGATGCAGGCAGGTTACTGGCCAAACTCAATGGGCTGTTGTTCCTTTTTCTGTCATCGACATCTCTGTTTCTATTTTTATAAAATAATAATATGTAAACAGACAGTGATTAGATACTAAATAAAGTCTGTATTGTAGGATATTAAGGAGGAAGGGGCAGGACAAAGGGAAATGAGCTCAAAAGAGGGGGAATGGTATAGGCACAAGCAGAAGGCAGTCTACCAAATGATAGGAGCCTGTGAAACAAAATTAGTGAACTCCAGGCAGTGGTGATGGATGAAAGATTAGGCCTCATAACCATTACAGAGACATTGGTCACTGGTAATAACAAATGGGACTTGTCAGCACAGGGGTATACCATGTACAGCACAGACAGAGGAAAGGGAAATGGAAGTAGGGCACCCCTCTATGTCAAAGAAGGCATAAAAGCAGTAGAGGTTGGGTCACTCAGGGGAGGCAATAGGGAGACAGAATTACTGTATTCCATGTCACTACAGCAACATCCCCAACCACAACACCCCCCGCAGTGACAGACACATGGCAATGTCCCTGACACTGACGTGACCAGATGACGGCCAGCAACACCGCAACAGTGACTGACACTGTTGGACAGATCGATGTGGGGGGGCTGTGTCCCCCCACTCCCCTCACTCCCCCATGCAGGGAGGCTGTGCCCACTGCACCTCCCTACTTTATATATCTAACACCACATTGCATAGATAGTGGAGTTAGATATATATCCCCCATCACCACAAAGTCCTTTGGCATGAAAAACTTGTCACTGGAAGGTATGTTGCTGTGGGGGAGTTGCTGTGGGGCTGTCGCTGTACTGATGGTATACAGAATTACTGTAAGTACAGCTCACAATAGTATCTGGGAAGAAGTTGTGCATGTAATGGTCTATAGACCAACAGGACTGGGAGATGATGGAAGAAGGAAACTAGGGGCAGAAACTGAGAAAGGGCCAAAATGGGGGAGGTAGAACTATTGGTTGTGGGAATTTACATTTACCAGACATAGACTGGGATATTCTAACTGCTAAAAGCACCAGAGTTCAGGCTGTACTAGATATGTTTCAGGACTACCTGCTTGTGCATCTGGTCAGGGATGAAAACAGGCTGCCATTCTCAAAATGGTACTCACCAACTCAGAAATGGTAGGTGGAGTGCAGCTGGGGAACCAATGGGGTCCAATGACCATAACATCATATGGTTTGAAGTGGCCACATGTGTATAGATATACTCTCATCAAATGATGTGGTTCTGGATTTCAGGCAAGCAAACTTTAATCAGATGAGGGACTCAGTGAAGGGCAAGTTTTATTTGTTTATTGATTTATGTATGTATGTACTGTATGTATTTGTTTATCGGGTAGGTGCACTGATACAATGGACCATTTTCAGATGCATTCTGGGACATGAAGATGGCACATAGGTAAATACAGTTCAGGAAAACAAGTACACATGTACAAAATACAGTACTGGAGAACTACAAGTGCAAGTACAAAGTACAAAAATACAGTACGGGAAACGACTGCAGCAGAGTTATAAATACAGTAAAGTGTAAACCACAGTAAATAATTGTACCGTACTGTACATCAGGAGTGAAACAGACATAAATACAGTAAAGTGTAAAACCATAGTAGAATACTCGTACAGTATACTCCATCACAGGTGCAACAGTCATAGGGCACAGCTGTGGTGGCTAGACTGAGATACCCAAGTAAACTCAAATTCCAAGGATGTGCAGGAGGGATGGCCACCCTGAGGGGCAGGTACACATGGCGGTAACCATTAAGGCTGCTTTATAGTGGGATTTAAATGTGAGGTGGGAGTCTAGAGAGTGGAGTGAGATGGGCAGACTGTTCAACAGTTTAGGGGCGACTGAGGTGAAGGCTTTGCTACCCAAGTAGGTGGAGATCTGAGGAACCTCCAATGTAAAGGTACTGGAATTATGAAGGTTGCGGGGGCAGTTTTTTGTTTGAGCAGTGAGAAAAAGGGTGACTGGTCCCTGCCTCTGATGGCATTATCTATGGTGCAGCCAAGGAAGTAGTCATTGTGAGCCGGGGTGGGGGGCAGCCAAGAGACTGGTATAAGGAACAATGATGGATGGAGTATGATGCCATAAGTGCAAATCTACAGATGTTATTGTAAGTGATAGTAAGCCTTGCAAGTAGATGGTAGAAGGTTTGTGCATAGATTATATCACAATAATCCATCAGTAGTAATTACAGGAGAAGAGGTTATAAAAGGGCTTACAGCCATGAAAATAGACATGGCTCCAGGGCCAGATGGATTCACCTGACAGTGCTCAGAGAATTGACATTAGAACTGGCTGAACCCCTGACAGTGCTATTTAATAGCTCACTACAGTCAGGAGTGGCTCCAAAAGATTGGAGGATAGCAGATGTGGTGTCATTCCATCAAGGATGGGACAGAAAGGAACCTGGAAATTACAGGCCCATCAGTCTCACCTTCACTGTAGGAACACTGATAGAGACATTAGTGAAAGAGGACCTACTGGACTACCCAGAGAGAAGTGAGAACTAGGATAACAAGCAGCATGAGTTTGTGGTAGGAAAGTCTTATCAGACCAACCTGATAGTATTATTTTACTAGGTAACAATGGTGGTGGATAAGGTACATGCAGTGGATTTTCTCTATTTCAACTTCTGCAAGGCATTTGACTCAGTGAAACACAAAAGGTTGTTGAAGAAATTAGAGGAACTTGGAGCATCAAAGGACTTAGTTAAATGTTTGGGAAGTTGGTTAAGGGGGAGACGGCACAGGGTGGTGGTAAACAGGGTCAAATCAGGGGGAAGGGAGTTCACAATTGAGGAACTGCAAGGGTTATTCCTGGGATCAGTCCTTTTTAATATGTTCATAAGCCACATAGGAGAATGAATACAGGACAAGAAGTGTCTCTTCACAAATGGCACAAAGCTTTGTGGCAGGATAAACAATGATGAGAGAGTAAGGGAGATGATGCAGAGGGACATGCAAAGGCTTGAGAGGTGGTCCAAGGCCTGTCTGTGGAAATTCAGTGCCAAATCACAAGAACCCCAGGAAGGAATACTGGATGGGAGGGTTAAGCTGGCCACTACTTTAGAAGAAAGGAACCAGTGGGTCATTATAAGCAACTCCCTAAAACAAACAAGCTGATGTAGCAAGGTTTACAGAAAGGCAACTAGAATGTTGTGGTGTCTTGGAAAAGGTTTCTATAGCAGAAGGAAAGAGGTAATACTACCTGTCTGTAGATCACTAGTGAGAGCCCATCTACAGTACTACGCCCAGTTCTGGAGTCCTCACTTGAAGAAAGACAGAGACAGGCTAGAGACGGTGCAACGTAAAGTAACCAAAATGATTCAGGGCCAACTGGGCAGACATATGAGGATTGGCTTATGGCACTGAATATGTACTCACTGGAGGCCAAAAGGGAGAGAGATATGACAGAGATCTTCAAGTTCCTAAAAGGAATAAACAAGGCAAACTGAAGAACTTTTTAGCAGGAATGGTAGGTCAAAAACAAGGGGACATAAATGTATGGAATGTAAGATGGTGGGAGGGGGAACTCAGAAGGGATGCTAGAAAGTTTAACCTTACCAAGAGAGCAGTTGAGCCATGGAACAGCCTACCAGCAGAGACAGTGGGTGCAAAAAACCATTAATGGGTTCAAGCACAGCAGGGACAGAGTAACAGGCTTAATAGTTTCTCAAGGGGTGACAGTAAGACAGTGAGTGAGAGTGGGAGAGGTGGGCAAAAACCCAATCTGACCAATATGTCACAAGGTAGGGTAGGGTAAAATTAGACAGATTGGACTGACCAATGGTCTTTTTCTGCTGACATTGTCTGTGTTTCTATTATTGATCTACGGTCTGTATAGTACAAATCACATTAAAGATGGAACGAGGCCAACATTTTTGGCATCAATAAATTCAGAATTTTGGTCAGCATATCCTCAATCAGCCTCATGCCAAAAATCAGATACAAACATATGAACATTCAAAGAAGTCAGCGGAAGAAGGCCATTTAGTCTATCAAGTCTGCTCATATTGCAGGGTTCACAGCTTGAGCTAATGTCCTTGCCCTCCCTCCCCACTCCTCCCATCCACCCTACCCATGATCCTTACCTTCTCCCATGCCTATCCCAGGCTCTTTTAAAGCTGTCCACTGTTTTCAATGAGATGACCTCTTCCAGCAGCACATTCCAAGTATCCACCATCCTCTCTGAGAAGAAATGCTTCCTGACCTCCCTCCTAAACCTCCCACCTTCCAGCTTAAGACTGTGCCCTCTTGTGTTATGGTTGCCACTCAGCTTAAATAGATTCTCCTTATCAGCCTTATTTATCCCTTTCAAGTACTTGAAAGTCCCAATCATGTCTCCTCTCTCTCTTCTGTCTTCTAGGGAGTACATGTTCAGTGCCCTCAGCCTCTCCTTGAATGCCTTACCCTGCTGACTCATTATCATCTTTGTAGCCCTCCTCTGGACCTTCTCCAGCAGGTTCAATCTGTAAGTTACTTTGTTTAAAAGTTACAGCTTATTTTGTAACCCTTAATTCACTGCCTGTTCAAAAAAGCCAGTTTCAGTGAAGAGCTGCTGATGATGTAATCTCCTGATCTCACAACTTAGTCATCCCTGCAAGCTACCTTATATGACCTATTTCTCATGTCACCAGGTTGTGATTGTGGAATGCAGCAATGACACAGACTCAGAAAGTAGCAGGGACACATAATTTCAGAATGTGGCATTGACCCACAATTTTGGAATGCGGTGGTGACACACAATTTCAGAATGTGGTGGTGTTAAGCAATTTTTGGAATGCAGTGGTGATGCACAGGTTCAGAATGTAGTGGTGACGTACAGGTTTGGAATGCAGCAGTGAAGCACAATTTTGGAATGCAGTGGTGCTGCACAATTTCGGAATGCAGTGGTGATGCACAGGTTTGGAATGTGGCAGTGATGCACAATTTAGGAATGAAGTCATGACACAGTTTCAGAATTTGGCAGTGATGCATAATTTTGGAATGCAGCAGTGATGCACAATTTTGGAATGTGGGGGTGATGCAAAATTTCAGAATGCATCAATGATGAATAATTTCAGAATGCAGGGGTGATGCACAATTTCAGAATGCAGCAGTGATGCACAATTTTGGAATGTAGTAGTAACACACTGGTTCACAATGTGGTGGTGATGCACAGGCTCAGAATACAGCAGTGATACACAATTTTGGAATGTGGTAGTGACACAATTTCCGAATGTGGTGGTGATGCACAATTATGGAATGCAGTGGTGATGCACAGTTTCAGAATGCAATGTTGACAGTTTCAGAATGTGGCAATGACACATAATTTTGGAATGTGGCGGTGATGCACAGGTTCAGAATGCAGCAGTGATGCACAATTTTTGAATATGGCGATGACGCAATTTTTGAATGTGATCGTGACATACAATTTTGGAATGTGGCAGTGAAGCAAAGTTTTGGAATATGGCAGTGATGCATATTCTCAGAATGTGGCGGTGATGCTCAATTTCAGAATGTGGCAGTGATGCTCCATTTCAGAATGTGGCGGTGATGCATAATTTTGGAATGTGGCATGGCGCACAGTTTGGGAACGAGGCAGTGACAATTTTGGAACGTGGAATTGAAACACAACTTGGAGATGTGCAGTTATGGAATATGGTGGGGATGAGCCATATCAGAATTGGCAGGATGTGCAATTTGGGAATGGGGAAGGGATGTGCAATTTTGGAATGAAGCAGGAATGCATAATTATAGAATGTGGCTGGGACACATAATGGTGGAATGTGGTTGGGATGTGATGCACAATTTTGAAATATGGTGGGTGTGTACAATTCTGGAATGTGGCAGGGACAAGTAATTTCAGAATAAATGGTGTGTCCTATCACATTCCGACAGTGTGCATCCCCACTATATTCTGAATTTGCCAGTCCCCACCAAATTCCTCGATGTGTGTCCCTGTCGCATTCCAAGACTGATTGTCCCACAATATTTTGAGGTGGAGCATTCCTTTCACATTCTGAGATTGTGTGTTCCCCATCATTCAAAAATGTTGCACCACCTTGGCATTTTATGCCTTGGTTCAGTGCTGCATTCCAAAACCACCTTCTGGCATGTTCTAAAGAACAGTGCCATGCATCTCAACATTCTGGAAATGAAAGCATTGCAGCCAACCCTATGTCATTTTTTTAAAAGGATTACTATAGCTACAGTTTCTTAAATTTTGGAGAAGCAGGTTCTGTAAGTCAAAGTCAACTTTATTTATAAGGTGCCTAATCCTGGAGGCTCTAGGCATTGTACAGATCATTAAAAGAAGCATTCAAACACTTACAATCAACCATATTCATATACAAAATAGGTAATCTGATTCTTCTAGCAGCATAAATTGATTAAAAAACAATCAAAACCTAATCCCTATAAATAGTGTTTGATGCCACATTTAAATAAGTCCACAGATGGTGCCTCTCTCATGGTTTTAGGCAGGGAGTTCCGTAGAACAGGTCCAGTGACCTTGATGGCGCAATCACCAGAGGACTTTAGACGCATCCTCAGGGTCACCAGAAAATCCTCTGTGGACTATTGAAAAGAACGCACAGGTCAGGAGGGTGTCAGGAGGTCAGTCAGGTAGCCTGGGTCCAGTCTGTATAGGGCCTTACAGGTGAGCAAACCCACCTTGAAGGTAATCCTCCATCTGACAGGAAACCAGTGCAGTTCACGCAGAACAGGTGTTATGTGGGCAGACCTAGAAAGGCCCATCATCATCCTGGCTGCAATGTTCTGCATCAGCTGCAGCTGATGAAGGTTACTTCCACTGGCCTTGAGGTAGAGAACGTTACAGTAGCTAAGCCTGGATGTGATGAAGGCATGCACCAATGATGGGAGGTCCTCCGGCAGGACAAGGATTTTAATCATGGTGACATTTCGCAAGTGGTAAAAACCACTGCAGACAACAGCTGACACCTGATGGGTTCAGGATCAGACAGTCATCAAAAATGATACCCAGATATTGTAACTTTGTGGATGCCTCAGGAGTGGTGGTACCTAGGAACAAACCTGTCCCTGCTCCAGTAGCAACTAAATCCTGCCTTTGGCCTGGTTCATACGGACATATGAACATATGAATCTGCCAGCAGAAACATGCCTCATGGTCTATCAAGTCTGCTCGAGTGCGCAGCTAGCACCCCTAGATTGCAACTTCCTCCCCCTTCCTCCCCCTCACCTCCAGGATGTTTTCAGCACTACTTACCCAGACTCTTCCCCCATGATCTGTCCTATGTCCTTTTAAAACTACCCACTGTCTTAAATGAAATCACCACCCTCTGGTAGGGTGTTCCATTTTGACACCACCCTCTCCATGAAGTAATGTCTCCTCATCACTCTCCTAAAGCTGCCCCCTCCAATCTTAGCCTATGCCCTCTCGTGTCCCTTCCCTCCCTCAGCTTAAATAACCCATCAGCGCTAGATTTGTTGATGCCCTTCAAGTACTTGAACTTTTCAATTGTATCCTCCCTATCTTTCCTCTCCTCCAGGGTGTACAAATTCAGATCCCTTGGCCTGTCCTCAGAGGTTTTCCTTCCATCTCCCATATCATTTTTGTCACTCTTTGCTACACCCCTTCTAGCAGTCTAATATCCTTCTTCAGATATGGATGCCAGTACTGCATGCAGTACTCCAAGAGTGGCCTGACCAAGGACCTGTAGAGAGGCAGGATCACTTCCCTATGCCTGGATGAGAATCCTCTTGCAATACACCCCAGCATTTTATTAGCCTTAGCTGCAGATTTCCTGCATTGAGCAGAGCTGTTCATGTTCTCTGTTGCTATCACTCCTAAGTCCTTCTCTTCCTCGGTGACCCCCAGCCTCACACTCCCAAACCAATGTTCTCTCCTCAGGTTCTTGGCCCTGAAGTGCATAACCTTGCACTTTTTCACACTGAAGCTCAGCTGCCACTTCACTGACCACTCCTCCAGTTTGGTTAGGTCCCCCTGTAGTTGTTTCCAACCATTAGCTTCATCCACTACTGTCCCCATTTTAGTTGTGAACAGACTGATCCTGCTGTCAACTCCATGTGAGATATCTGATATGAATATCCCAAACAACTCCCAGACCCAGCAGAGAGCCATGCAGCACTCCACTCTTCACTGGCCTAGGTGCTGAGAGACCCCCCCCACCACCATCTGTTGCGGCCTCCCCTTCATCCAGTCCACAATCCAGTTAACCATATTCTCTCCCACCCCCACAGATTTCAGTTTCCCCCTTAGCCACCCTGGAGGCACTGAATTGAAGGCCTTGCTGAAGTCCAAATATAGAATGTCCACTGCATGGCCCTCATGCTCAATCATCAATCATCAATCATCAGTACCTCAGTTTTGTCTGGGTTGAGCTTCAGCCAGTTAGAGGACATCCAAGTCTGGATCTTGGATAAACAATTATTTAGCACTTCTATAGCATCCGCTGTACCAGGGGCAAAGGGCATATATAGCTGGGTATAATCTTCATAGCAGTGAAAACCCCAAGCCATAACACCTAATTATATCCCTCAAGGGTAGCATGTATAGTGGAAACAGCATGGATGACAAGATCGAACCTTGAGGCACTCCACAGGTCAGGGACGTCAGGCTAGAAGAGAAATTTCCCATCACTACCCATTGCCTCCTGCCTGTCAGAAAAGACTCAAACCAGCTGATAACCTTTCCTACAGTGCTTTCTCAAGTGATCGAGTAGCACCATGTGGTCAACGGTATCAAATGCTGAGGGGAAATTGAAGAGAACAAGAATTGTTCGCTCTCTATCTCTCACCCTGAGGAGATCATTTTGCACCCAAATTAACTCTGTTTCCATGCCATGCCTTCTCCTAAAACAGGACTGGAGTGGCTTGTAGATGTCAAATGCCACCAGGTGCACCTCAAGCTGCAAGGCCACCATCTTCTCCAGTACCTTCCCCAAGAATGGAAGACTGGAGACAGGTCTGAAATTCACAAAGATGTCAGGGTCGAGTGATTCTTTCTTCAACAGGGGCCTCACCAATGCCTCTTTCAAGGCATCAGGGAAAAGTCCCTCTGAAAGTGAACACTGGACAATCTCAGTGATCACTGGACCTACAGACTCCACACAACCCACTAGGAGACATGTCGGGCCTAGGTCCAGTTCACAAAAAGTGGGGTGTAGCTTTGAAATCACCTTGACAACCTCTGACACCCCCACTAGCTGGAACTCACCCCAAACAGTCTGAGTGCCAATGCCCCCACCAGTCTCAAAACTGCGGGACAGATCTTGCTCCACTGGTGAGATTCCAGTGCTAATGAAGAACACCCTGTCAAAAATGAACAGTGCAAACTCTTTGCATCATGCTGTTGAACGTGCTCTCTTCGGCTGTAGACATGCTGGATGAAGAAGCCTGTCCATAGTCCAAACGAGCAGAGCTGGTCTGCTCCTTCCTGCAGCAATCTCCCTGGACAGGAACTCTGCCTTCTTATTGTTGATTACCCTTTGGTAATCATCATAATGATTACTCAAAGCCAGTCTGTCATCCACCACACTGGTCCTCCTCCAGAAATGCTCCAACCTCCAATCCCTGATCTTCGTCACCATGACAGTCCCATCAAACCAAGGAGGTCTCAAGAGAGAGGACCTGGGTAATTTATGGACCGGTGAAATAGTGTCATATGCCTTCATAACAGCAATATTATATGCTGCTACTGCCTCAGTCAGCCCTGACGCACATGCGCCATTATCAACAGATAGATCCACCACCACCAATAGTTCTTCTGAGGTCAATTCCCTCAAAGGGTGGTAGTGAATCATCTCAATAGGGGAGGGACTAACAAGGTGGGCCCCAGGATGAGAACTTCACCATGCAGTGATCTGGCCAAACAACTGGATCAATCTTGAGATCATTGATCTCAAGCCCCTGTGAAAAAACTAAATCCAAGGCATGACCATGGTGATGGGTCACAGAGAAAACTGCCTGTGCAAGTTCCAGAGATGACATAATCTGGAGGAAGTTAACACCAAACCACAAGAGTTCATCATTGACCCAGGCATTGAAATCCCCCAGAATTAAACATCTGGGGGACTCCATCACCAAGTCAGCAATGAAGTCTGCTACTTCCTGCAGGAATTCCTCCTCATGCCCTGGCAGACAATACATGAGGAGGATCCTGCAGCCTGCACCTGGAACCCCATACATGGCCATGCATTCAAACAATGACATTGATTCAACAGGGTGCATGGCAAACTTCAAGTTGGATCTAAAACAGATAGTCGCACCCGGCCCCTATGTTCCCTCCCCGGGCAGTGCACTACAGAATAACCCAGTGGGGTAGATGCCACCAACACCGGACCCACATCATCTCCAATCAGGTCTCAGTAATACATGCCAGATCAATGGAGAAAACCAAGTCAGCCATAATTGCCATCTTGCTTCCCATCAATCTTGCATTACATAGCACAGCCCAAAGGGGACTTAATGAGTGTTGCTGGTCCTTTCACTGCCTGTCCACTTGGTTCCATAGAAACCCTGGGGATAGGGACCAAACAAGTAGGGCATCTCTCTAGGTCTCTTTTAACCCCAGGATGCCTCCTGTACCCAACCACCCTAATGCCACTCTCCCCCACCACATCCTCAGCCTCTCTTCACCCGGTTCTGCCTTTCCTCCCTATGCCGACCTCCCTGCATTTCCTTATCACAATCCCTGCTACAGACACATGAATCGTGCAACTGAGAGGCTGAGTATTCCAAGTGACCACTATTCAACCTTCTACACGTGACTAAAATTCTAACCTCTAAACACACTACTCATACAATACCCCAACCACCCCCAAATAAACCCCTTCCAATCTAACTAACCACATATGCAGCACATCCTATTCACACACATATATATCCTATGCCCTAAAACATTCCCTAACACATTAACTAACTACCTAAAACAATTACACAGCTCAATTATAAAATAAATATAATAAATACAGTAGGAGAATCCAAGCTGTGGTCATAAGAAAAAAAACACACAATATTATTGTAACACAGATTAAAAAGGAGTCCAAATATGGTCTTTCAGTACTTTCACCACTGAAAGAACCTGCCCAGAGTCCAAATCCAAATAGAGGTCTGTCCTAACTCCCTCACAGTAGGACAGTACTCATAAACAGCACAACTTTGACTCCTGGTGGCCCAATTCAATCCACAGTCCCATTCATTGAGCCACTTTTAGTCTTTAATACACAAACACACCATGTCTATACTCATTGAGCTACCACCAGCTCTGTGTTTAATCCTCAGCCAACTCTGTGAATTCTTCTTCCTTCCACATCAATGGAAAATGTAGCTGATTCTGGTCACCACTATCCAGTCCACTTGTGGTGATGGAGGCCAGATTTTCCAAAAAGAATAGTGGACAAGACTCCAGGCCATGCTCCAGATGAAATGGTTCAATGGATGCTAGTTGTCCAGTGCCAGAGCCAAACCATTCACCATGCACTCCTCTCATTGGTTGATGCAGAAAGCAGTTAACTGACTCCCCAGGTAGGTGTTGCTCTTTTTTATTCCTAAGCTGTTTGTTCCATTTCACTCTTTTGCCGAATGTGCTTCACGGATTTTCAGATAAGCCACCAGGTAGTCTTCTCCAACTTTAAACAAACTGTAGCCCACCAAATTGTGACACCACCCCACTGCCACTTCAGGGAAGCCAAAACAACTAGTCTCTGCTCTGTAAGTGCAGATTGTTTCAGTTCTCCAGATCACAGCAGGGTTTCCTGCAACTTTAAAATAATACAACTATCTCCTATGCTACTATCACTTGTTGTCTAAAAAATTTTTCACATATCATTTTGGAACATCTTAAGTCTCAAATTCAATTAACAAGAGGGATCAGCGAATCCCAAGCAGGTTTTCACTGTGAAGCATCGTCAATAGATGACTGTTTCATTTTAAATCATTTAGTGCATAAGTATGTTAAAATTAGGAAGCAAAAATTGTATACAGCATTTATTGATCTATCTGTTGCCTTTGATACAGTTTATAGAGCACAATTATGGAAAACAATGGGTAGCAGAGGGATAGAACTGGTTCTGATTTTGATAATTTCTTCTCATTATAGTAAAACCTGGGCCAAGGTTAGGTTCAGTATTGCTGGTCAAACAACCAAACCATTTAAAATAAATCATGGGGTATGGAAAGGTTGTATTTTAGCCCCAACCTTATTCAATTTGTATATGGACTCCCTTATTAGGGAAGATGACGTTAGTGATCACGATGCACCAAAACTGGGTACTAGGATAACATCTATATTATCCTATGCTTATGACTTGGTTCTAATTTCCCAAACAAAAAGGGTCTGCAGATACAACTGGATGTATTGCAAAAATGTGCTAATGTCTTAAAATGAAAAATAAATATATCTAAAACAAAAACTATGATCGTTGGGTCTACCCAGACTAAGCCCCATTTCAGACTTTGTGAACATAAAATAGAATGTGTCAAGCAATATGCATGTATTAGGTTAATTTATACTAACAACTTTAAATGGAAACAACATAAAGAAATAACATGTAGTAAAATTATGAAAACAACAAATGGTTTGAAGAAATTTAATGACACCTATGGTAGTTTCTCTGTAAGGCCCTTGTTAAAAACTATTACAGTTAAATGCTGGGCTCAAATGATGTATGCAGCTGAAATTTGGAGCATAGATGATACTGAATCATACATGACCCCAGTATATAAAATAATAAATGCAGAATTACAGATTCCACCCTCATGCCCATCAGTTTATCTGAGGGTAGAACTTGGTTTAATAAATACTAATGAACTCAGTGATTGAAGGAAACTTAAATATTGGTTACATTTAACTGGAGTAGATGATGGGAAATTGCTAAAGGAATTTCTCCAGGAACAGTTATGCTGGATTAAAAATGACTGTGGTAAAAGATGCTGGACACAAGAGATCTATAGTAGATTGGATCAATATGGCCTATCAATATTGAATACTTATTGTAATAGAAATATTAGGATAAATGTTAAATATGAAGCTTACATACGAAAGAAAATTGACAAGTACTGGATAGACCAAGACCTAAAGAAAATTATATAATCCAGATTTTCTAGATGATATGCAGAAAATAATGATATGTTTAAATTGAGCTATTATTGGGATATATTAGAGAATAAGATACACAGGAACACTTTTTTTAAAGCAAGATTGGAATTAAGAGAGAATAATATCTTGCAAACTAGATACAAAAACTTATCCAAGACATATGAAATGTATGACTAAAAACAGAGTTATGGAAGCCTTAGTTCATATGTTGTGGCAATGCCCCTGGTACAATAGAGTTAGGTAGTATTGGCTGAGGTTATTTCTGGCTTGGCCAGCTATATCCATGAGTGAAATCACAACTATTCTTATGAATTCAAATGATGACGATACTATTAAAAGGTTATCAAATTACTTTTTGCACATTGTTAAAATCAGAAAGACATATATGCTAACTTAGATTTTATTGTATAGAATGTTATGGACTGTTATTAGATTACTGACTGAAATTGTCCTTTTTAGAGAAATTGCATGAATATTATATGTATGGCATATTAATTCCCCCAAAATACTTTTAGCTTTGTCTCTCTGGTGGTGATATCTTTAATGAGCTCTTCTTCCAAGAATTCTATGTTTGTATGTATTATTTGTGATTGTATTTATGAATGTTTTTATCTACTTTGTAAAGGCCTTGTATGGTCAAACAAATAAAATATTTACTTCTACTACTACTACAATCACTTGTTTCTCCCTATCTACCACTAATTCCCTTACTAACGAACCCTAATCTGAAGTGCCCATGCCAGTAATAATTTTCGGCTGGACGCCGACAGAACAATAGCTTATTTTAACTTATGTAACTCTTTAATAACTTTAAAGGATTCTCCTAGCATCAGATCACCTAAAAACCAGCAAAGAGGAAGTTTTTACAAACTGAAAAAGAGCTCAATCAGAACCCAAGCAGTTGGTGACCTAGCCTGGCCGCCATCTTAACCTTTGCCCTTGTGTGAGGCAAGGACAGGGCTGACAGGGAGGACTAGGAGGATTACTATAGCTACAGTTTCTTAATCTTTGAAGAATCAGGTCCTATAAGGTTGCTGACAGGAAGGCTTAGAGTGTGAATTCCGGAGATGACATTATCCGTGGCTCTTCACTGAAACTGGTGCTTTATGGCTGTGGGTGGCCGTAGACTGTGTAACACTGTCTACGGCCATCTTGCTATCTGTAGCTGGAAAAATGGAGTATCGTGGAACATATTTTTGGAGTTTTCAATGTATCCTTCAACATCTATAAATCACTATGCAAACTGAAATAAAATACTCCCTTCTTTCTGTTTAGAATGTGGGAGACATAACTCCAAGCTGCTTATCAGATGGACATTAGGCAACTGAAACAGCTTGTTAAATATTGGTTGCCCATTAAACTAGAGATTTGTTTACCCCCTTTGAAATGTAACAGCTTGCACATTTAAATACTTCACATTTAAACATTTTCTTGCTACTAGCTTCAGTTGGGCAAGTATTCCCTTTCAAGAATGATTCATACCTAGAGCAAGGAATCTCCAAAAAAGATGTATGCTGTTTTTCTAACCTCTTCAGACACTATCTGATAAGCACTGTCTCAGACATATGCCAGGTCTTCTGTGAACTATCCATTCCAGACTAAATATATAGCAATCAGCAGGCATTTGCTTTACTATACTTTTCTGAAAAAAATATATTGAGCTACAGCAAACACACACACACACACTACACACCATCCTTATGGCCACAACATTCAAAATAAATACTACAATCTAATATGTTATAAAACCATAAAGAAACTGTTTGTTTATGTCATTGAATACAGTGAAATTCTGTTTACAGTGGACTTCCTTTAAATATTTCTTATCCTATATTGTGTATCCTGGATAGTGTTGGGTAGATGCTACATCTCATTGTCATAGGGATCTTCATTTACACATTTTTGTACTGTGTTTACTCAGGATGTCCCAGATTAGATGCAGTATCTTGTTTTCAGTGTGGTCATGATTTGACCATTTTTATAATGTATTTACTCAGGGTAGCCTGTAAAATAATGTTTTCAGTGTGTTTAGATTTTACACAATGCAGCATAATATTGAGTAGCTGTACAGCCCCACTGAAAATAAGATGCCATGTCTTCTGTGAACTATCCAGGCTAAATATATTGTAATCAGCAGACATATTCTAGGAAAACACATTGTAAAAATGTATAAAAGGAAGACCACATTGAAACTGCCTCTCAGCAGATCTGCATTATGCAAATTCATTAGAAATAATGGGTAAAAGCATCTCAAAAGCTCTCCACCAGTCATTTCAGCTCTGAACAGAACTTGTTTGAATAGGTAGAGAAATCAGGGTTACAAACTAGCTCAAACTTTAAAATGAAGCAACGCAGAAATCTAATTTTTGTTATGAGATTTATTGGGAGTATGCTAAGTCTAATTCTGCAATGTTGCACTTTTGATGGGAGTCCCTCTTTAAAATGTTCCTCCAACTTAAGTGGTTTAGCATTTTTCAATGCGTTGTTTAATGTATGCACTGTTTACTGCAGTGAATTGATAAAACGTTCCTAATGGTGTGTCTCAGGCTGCTTTTCAGCTTCAGCTTAAGAGTTTTATTCACTGTACATGGTACAGTATGATGCAGTACACTGTGTAACTTGTACATCTGCCACCAGTTTCTTTAGCATTAAAACTTCTCACTTTAAATGCTGTACACCAGTTACTGTATGTACTTTTAAAAGCCATGTCAGATTATAATAGTTAAGATACTGTGGTCTATGTCCCTCAATCTGTAATTAATAGTTGTTTTTGCTAATATAAATGTATATTCTTTGCAAAAAAAATGACTGCCCCAGTTAGGGTTCAAGTTAATGCCAAAATGTAGGGAAATGTGGCATTAGGGTTTCCAGATTTAACTCTCCACGTCCACCTCCGAAGCAGGAAAAGGAAAAAAACAGTAGGGTTTGGGGTCTCCAGAGTCTTGGCAAATTAGTGATGGGGTCTTTCTCATGGTTGTCAACCCTAATGCTCACCCCTCCTCCCCAGCCCATATCCTCCTGTTCAAAGTACAAGGTGCAGCTCTAAGCCAGTGCCTCATATTGATACACTGTTCAAAGGCAGAAAATTATGCCTCGCAACATGTTGTGAACACAATCTGTTGTTGCTTTCTTCATGCAGGGCCCTGTGGTCCCTGCCTGAATAAAGGAGTTCATGTCTGATGTTGTTTGCTCAGGGAATGCGGTGGGCATTCGGGTGGACAACCCCAAGGAAGACTCCACCACTGATTCATCAAGACTCCAGAGACTAAAAACCCTAATGTTTTTTCCTTTTACTGCTTGGGGGATACAGGTGGGGAGTTAGAATTGGAAACTCTAATTCCATATTTCCTTACCTTTGTGGCATTAACTTGAACCCTAACTGGCGCAATAATGAAGTTCATAGCAAAGAATTTCTTTTCTTTTTGAGGCAGTGAAATCATATCCTCCTATATGCAGGTCCCAAAGGGACCTGTGTAGACAGATGCAGATGGAGAGGGCCTGTTGAGCCCTGCGCCAAGGGAAGAGTTCATCCACCTACAGATGTGCAGCAGTGAATGGTATGACTTCATGAGGCTGTCTGGTGGGCTGCAGAAGTGCAGGGTTCTGTTGTCCCTGTACTTCCATGTGACTGCAGATATAAATGCCTAGTTCAAATAATTCATCTGTTAGCCAATGCACAGGGCCCTATGCCACCTAGAGGTGTACAGGTGCAGGACCATATTCCAAGAGAAGAGTTGTCTTCACTATATTTTAACCATGCCCATGCAAGCAATGCTGCAACTGTAATTCCATGGCTGGGGGGGTGTCACATAACAGTGCCATCCACACCCTCACCCCATGTACTGTATCTGGGTTTCTGAGCTTGTCCCCAAATTCTGATCACTGGCATGAGATCACAAAGCATACCCACTGGGGTGAAGACTGGCACTACACACAAAGTTTCTTAATTATACTTTCTTTTATTTTGACCACAAATCTTCAAGATAGTCATTTTATGACTCCCCTTATAAACATGACATGTGGCTTTTATAGTAGATTGTCTGAAACCCCTCATTTCATAACAGAAGTGCAAAAACATGTTTAATGCAGGATTTAAAAAATTACTTCCGTCATGTTTATGAAGTGAAGTCGAAAAATGGCTATGTTAAAAGTTTGAAGTTAAATATTTAAAATTATCAAAGTTATGAGTGCACATTGAAATACTGCAACACTTACTCATAGCCTGGGTATTTTACCAAATGTGTACACCAGCTTTTAGTATAGGCTTCCTATTAGCCCACCTAATGAACCCAGTAGGTGAAAATTTTCAAATTCAACTGAAACATCATTCCACGCCACAGACGCAAAAAATCATCCTGACTAGGATTTGAAAAATGAAACCTCACATATTCATGAGGTGGTGTGAAAAAATGGCTTTGTTGAAAATGTGTGGTCAATATATTGAACATTACAAAAGTCATTAGAAGCATAGAAAAATTTCAGGGTACACTCATAACTGTCATTTTTACTTATTTTGATCCCAAATTTTCACATAGCCTACTTAAGACACCACCTCATAAGCAAGGGTGGTGATATTTTTAAAATCTTGCCCAAAAGGTGATATTGCAAAGTAAATGCAAAATCACCTTTCGGGCCAGATTTGCATAACTCTGCTGCCATTGCTCATTAGATAAGGTCTCAAAAAAGCCATATTGAAAAATTGGTGTAGAAAATTTACAAAAATGACAATGTTATATATAAAAGTTCAAACTCATTGAAATCCATTCTGTTGCACTTAACTTATTTTCTCCTATCATAGTCAGTGGTTCCAGCAGCAGGATGTGTCTTAGATTGGAAAGTTGATAGATGCCATGGGACATGTTCAGGTGATTGACGGTGTGGTGGGGTGTGTGGGATGTTAGGTGCTGAGTTGGAGTTTGGAGTGGGGTTGGTGGCGGGGGTGCCTAGGGGTCAGATCAGCAAGGGACCATTTTCATTTTTAACAGTTGAAAAAACAAATAATCAAGGAAAGGTTTTCTTCATTTCAGTTCACATTCTGACACTGTGGATTGGGCACCCCAGTGTCAGTCTGCTTATTGGGGAATGGAAACGGGTGACCTGAAAGCAAGGGGGATCAGTAGAAGTGGTACTGGAGGTTGGCACCCCAGACTGCTTGTATTACATTTAAACATAAATAAATACTGGGAAGAGCAGGTGGGCAACTTAGAGGGCAAATGGAGAAAGAAGCATTACATGGGATGGGCGCCATGGTCTGCTTAATAAATGATTTGAATTAGATAGAAAGATAGATAGACAGACAGACAGAGAGAAAGAGAAACAGACTGACTGCACTGGCTCACTGCTTGAAATGAAGTCAGCAGGACAACTCCAGCTGTGGCTTCAGCATTCAAGAAAGTTCCACTGTTGTCATACAGAGAACATGGGAGAATGGCTCCTCTCACTAAACTAGATACCCTGGATTTAGGGGTGCCCATAAATGGTACTTCTGTGCATTTTATTAAAAACAAACACCAGACTCTAACTAAACGGGTCCCATTTAGCTAGGTTCTGAGTTAAAATTATATATCTCCATCCTTGTCTTAACTGGACTGTTCGCACTCCCATCCACATCCTCAGTTTGCTTCTCCCCCCCTTTCCCTCTCATCCTCTATTTCTACCCACCTTACCTTTCACTGCATAATTTGCTGACATGACCTTTGGTATTCCCTCTCTTCCCTCCGTACTATTTCCTGCCTCCCTGTCATGTCCACCCTATTTGCTATTATGCATTTACTCCCTATATGTCAGACTAGGCCTCATGGCCTGATTCCTCTTCTGTATTCTAGTCTTCTGTATCGTATAGTCAAAGTTTCCAATGGTTTTTTGGGTACTATTCTATTTAGCCCAAGTTACAATGCTATTGTAGTTTTGCTCTACTTGTTGCTATTGTAACTGCTATCTTCCCTTAAACATTGTAAATGTTGTCAGCTGTCAGCTAGCCACACATCCTTCCCTCTTATGTAATGCAACTGATGTTGAACCTATGTAAAGAGTTTTCAGCTCCAAGGTATTTTCCAAGATCCTAACAAATAAAAAAAATAATAAATAATTAATTGTTATGTATTTGTAATGTTTTCTTTGTTTGGGGGAGGTGACAAGATGAAGGCATGTTTTTTTTTTTTGTGTGTTGTGAGAAGCAAGTGGTGATAAACAAAAAAACAATCTGTGATATGGGATTTTTTGTGTTGTATCAGAATGTTATCCCAAAAAATCTACTGAGCATGCTCAGGACTGAAACAAATGTAAAAAAAAAAATTTTAAATCTTTATAACTCGAACCATTTAATATTTTTTTCACAAAACCATTTAAGGCACTACCTTGGCACAGCATGCTTCTACTCAGAAAATTTCTGAAACCAAATTCCATTCTGTGTAAGCTGTATGTGACAGCAAAACCAAAAACCCATGTCAAGTTTAGGAAAAAAAAACATCTATAGGAATATGACATATGCAGATCTCAAAAATCACACAAGCTGTCATCACAAAACTTTCCACATATTTAAACCTTGCCTCCTAGACAACGTTTGCCAAATTTCAGGCAATTGCAACAAACAGTGTGAAAACTATTAAGATACAAAATTAGATATTTAACATGGAACCTGTCATTTAACCCTAACTATACTGGTGCTACGGTGCCAGTATAATATATTGAATAATGTATGGGCAACCACACACAATAAGGCTATAGTGTATGGCAGAATGTTTTCATGACTGAAATTTGAGTGAAAGCTAACCTTGTTTTACCATTGATGTGACATAATAATGTTATAGTGTATGTTAGAACATTGTTAACCTTAGGAAATCATAATTTCCTAAGGTTGTTATACAATGGTTGTGACATAGAACTGTTGTTAACTTATCGATGCTATGTCACATAGGAAGATGGCCACTGTGCTGGGCAGGCTGTAAGCAGCAGGAGAAATAGCTGCAGGATTTTTCCTTTTGTCCCTTATTAATTTACTTTTAAAACAACGTGAATCGGGAAATGGAGAAACGGGAAACAGAGAAACGTTTAAAAACTGGGAAACGAGAGTCATTTAAATCGTTCTTAAACTTTACTGTGTAACTAATAAGGAAATGGAGAATCATTTGAATTGGGAGATGGAGACAGAGACTGAGACGGAGAATCATTTTAATCCCTAAATTTCACTGTCAGTGAAGTAAGACCGGAGACATAATCAATAAGACATTTTTACCATGCTGGTTGGGTTGTGAGGCTTGGAGTTGAATCAGTGCTTGGATGTGCTGAGTTTCAGAGTGGGATGTCGATGTGGAGAATGGAGCTGATGGTGTGGAACTGAAGGAAGAGGGTTCTCGTGCTGCAGGAACTTTTAACTAAGTGGGAGATTGAATTATCGTATTCTGGTTCTGCAAAGGAGTCAGTTGGAGTCAGACAGTTGTTTGGTTGGACGGCAAGTTGTTATTTCCTCCTGGGAGTCTTTTCTCAGCCTTGGCCCAACTCAGTGGTGTGCTGCAGGCTTGCTGCCGTAGGGCGGTCGGCTCTGTGGTGCTTCTGTTCATCAGGCAGTAGCTGGCGGGCTGCCGTTTGGCTGAACAGGTCTGGAAAATGGTTTTGGGGCTGGGTTAAGGCTGGGAAAGGTTGTGGAAATAAATCTGACACGACTCTGGCTGGAGTGAAGTTTATGGATTCATGAGGGAATGCGGAACCTGCAGGTCTGACATTTGAATCCGTATGTAGGAATAATAGCAAGTTTGTTTGTTTCATTTGAATCTACAATCAGTAAGTAATAAATCGCACTAGAGTATCCCTTTTAGAACTTCGTTGGGATACATGACTGTTTTTGGTTCTCTGTGGAAGTGAGAGCCCATGGGAAGGACCAATTTACATTTATGAGTCCCTGAGATGTGAACCTTTTCTGATATGACAAAGCTGTTGGACTGATTAAGATTAAGTGATTTTGTTGACTGAATATTTTAATTTTATAATTTAGTTATTTTAGTTTAGTTTTATGTTAGTTTAAACAAGTATTAAGTTTGAAAATGTATTTTATTCTCCCCTCTGTGTGAGAGGCAGTGGGTGGGATTGGTAAATAATTTGCATCTCTTTTCCACTACTTTGTGAGAGGAAGTGGTGGAGTTTTCATCAAAGAGTGTTTTTTTGTGTTTTTGTTTGTTTTATTACTTATTTTTTTGCTTTTTGGTAAAGTTGATTAGGGGGCACATTATTAAAGTGTTATTTTAGTAGCATTAATAGGTTTTAATGTATTGGGTTGGTGAAAGCATAGTCAGGCGGTACTCCCCCTCAAGACTAAAGGATCTCCGACCTTTTGAATGACCCGCACTTCCTTTAGAAGTGTATAGGAAATGCCGAATATTTGGCATTTCGAGACGTAGGAGTGGTGGGAATAGGAGATCCTGGAACTCTTGTGGGGGATGGGAAAGAAGTGGGTGGATAGGAACAGTTAGAACCAGGAGGCGCCCTGGGGTGAAATGGATGCAGGAGCGTGGTCCATCGTATCTTGCGTCCATACCCAAGGGCACTGACTTAATCAGACAGGAAGCGGAGTCATCCTTGGAGTCACGTCCCTTTCGGGCGGTGTTAAGCAATGCTAGGTCTATTAGAAACAAGACTGCTTTAGAAGCAGATCTTGTTGCTTCTGTGGACTTAGCTTGCATCACCAAGACCTGGCTTGATGAAAATGCGGGCCCCATTTTGGGATCTGCGGTTCCGGATGGGTTCTTCGTGATTCACCGCCCGAGAGTGGACCGTAGGGGCGGGGGAGTTGCAGTCTGTTTTAGACAGGAACTGGACCTCAGGGAGGAGCCGGGTGGATATACCAACTCCTTTGAATGTATTGTGGGTGCAGGTGCAGGATTTAGGATACTCCTCATTTATCGTCCACCAGGTGATGGGAGAGAATTCCTGAGGGAGGTGGCAGATTTTATCGCCGAGAGGGTTTTGGAATTCCCCCGATGGATAATTCTGGGGGATTTCAATGCCTGGGTCAACGATGAACTCGTGCTTTTTGGACAAAACCTCCTCCAACTGACTGATTCGTTGGGCCTGACATGGGTTATTACTACTGCAATCCACCAGGGGGGACATTCATTGGACTTGATATTCCACCTGGGGATGGAAATTTCCGATGTGGAGGTGGAGCCCATCGGTTGGTCTGACCATCATGCCCTGAGGTTCAGTTTCATGGCCTCCTGAAAGAGGCCTGCCCCTAAGGAGATAGTACAGTTCCGTCCTTTGAGAGGAGTTACCTCAGAAGGAGCTGGACTTCTCAGGTTTTCCAATGGATAGCATGGATCCAGGGTCTTTAGTGCTGGCCTATAATAGGGCAGTTGTGGGGGCCCTGGATGTCATTGCTCCTTTCCGTGTTCGCCCCTGTACTCTTCACCCCAAGTCCCCATGGTTTACCACGGAGATCCGTGGGTTGAAGAGACAGGGCTGAAGATTGGAGAGACACTGGCGGAAGACTCACCTGGAAGTTGACAGGCTTAGACTGCTAGATTATTATAAAATCTACCAGTTAGCAATCTCCCATAAGAAGGCAGAGTTCCTGTCCAGGGAGATTGCTACAACAAGGAATAGATTTGCCCAGCTCTTCCGGACTATGGACAGACTGTGCAATCCAGTCTGTCTTCATGCCGGTCGAGCATTATCACAGTTACAGTGTGAGGAGTTTGCGACGTTCTTTTCTGATAAGGTGTCTGCTATCAGAGATGAGATCAGCCAGGGCCTTCCCATTGGGTCTTGCAGTGACCAATCGAGGGACACAAATACCCATTTGACTTAGTCCATGTTCAGTCAACCGGTAGTTATGGATATAGTGAGAATCGTCCAGACTCTGCGCCCAACTTTCTATGGGTTGGA
Source organism: Neoceratodus forsteri (assembly GCA_016271365.2). Taxonomy (NCBI): domain Eukaryota; kingdom Metazoa; phylum Chordata; order Ceratodontiformes; family Ceratodontidae; genus Neoceratodus; species Neoceratodus forsteri. Next base: position 1,374,867,138 of record CM057456.1, read on the forward strand.
TCCAGGCCCTACACGCCTACTTGTGGGGTGTGTAGAGGTTATCGGCCCGATCCTTACTGGGATAGTAGTGGCATCATTGGAGATAGGGATCTTTCCTGATCTTTTGAAGGAGGCAGTAGTACGTCCCCTCCTGAAAAATCCCTCCCTTGATCCCGACTGCCCAGGAAACTACAGACCGATCTCAAATCTTCCCTTTTTGGGGAAGATTATTGAGAAGGTGTTCGCTTTGCAGCTGTAAGATTATTTAAACATCCACAATATCTATGACTCTCTCCAGTCTGGCTTCAGGAAACAGCACAGTACTGAGACGGCTCTTGTTTGGGCACTGAATGATCTCCTGATGGCAAGAGATCGGAGAACTCGTTCTATCTTGGTTCTCCTTGATCTTTCAGCTGCATTTGACACTGTGGATCATGGGGTGCTGCTTGAACGCCTGTGGTCTCTCTGTGGACTAAGGGGGGTGGTCCACAGTTGGTTTAAATCTTTTCTGCAGGGTAGAACTCAGAGAGTAGTGTTGGGGATTTATTCCTTGACCTCTCGCTGCCTACACAGTGGAGTGCCACAGGGTTCAGTGTTGTCCCCCATGTTATTTGCGATGTATATGCTTCCATTAGGGGACATTATAAAACATTTTGGTTTGAGTTTCCATTGCTATGCCGATGATTCTCAACTCTATATGTCTTTTGTGCTCGAGCAGAGTCTGAGTCAAGTACATTGTTTAACAACTGCCTCCTGGAGATACAGAACTGGATGAGTACCAATTGGCTGAGGTTGAACTCGGGGAAAACAGAGGTATTGGTGGTGGAACCGGGGGTAAGGATATCAAGTCCATGGGCAGGAAAACTCTCAGGTTTATTTCTGGGAGGAACCCCGCTCATGGCATCTGGTCAGGTGCGTAACCTTGGTGTTATATTTGAACAGGCTTGACCTTGAGGGCACAGGTGTCAGCCGTAGTCAAATCATCCTTTTTTCATCTAAGGAATATAGCATGGGTGAAACACTTGATTCCATCAGAGGATCTTCCTACCCTGGTCCACGCCTTTGTGTCCAATCGTCTTGATTATTGCAACGCCCTTTATCTAGGGCTGCCGGGAGTGGATATCCACTGCTTACAGCTGGTGCAAAATGCAGCAACTAGGTTGTTGACTGGAAGCCCGAGGTCCAACCATATAACACCTGTGCTTCGTGAATTGCACTGGCTGCCTGTACAGTGGTGGATCACTTTCAAGGTCATGTTGATGACCTATAAAGCCCAACATGGTTTGGGACCTCGCTACCTGAAAGAACTCCTGACTTCTTACTGTCCCTCCCGCTTCCTCCGATCCTCTGGTGAGGGATTGCTGGAGATTCCCAGGGTAACCTTAAAAACATCTGGTGGAAGAACTTTTGCCTTTATGGCCCCTACCCTGTGGAATTCTCTACCTTGCCAGATATGCAATTGCCTGACTGTGGAGAGCTTTAAAAAAGCTTTAAAGACATTCCTTTTTAACCAAGCATTTTTTTAGTGATTTAAATTATATTGGATTGTATTTTGAATTTGATGTTGTTTATAGTTGTGGTTTTAATTTGTATGAGTGGTATTGTAAAGGCACCCTGAGCTTTGGAAGGGCGCCTTAAAGAAATAAATATTTACTTACTTACTTACTTACATCGATAGGTTAACAATGGGGATCGCTTTGCGCATGTGCACTGCACGACCAGACAGCCTTCCAGAAATGGCCGCGGCAGTGAAAACATGACCTAGAACAACTGTGGTGGTGACTAAAAGTCAACAGTAAGGCTTCTGATTATTTTTTTCATTAGAAATGTATGACCATACACTATAAAATATGGTCATACATCGGCAACCAGTTTTAATAACTGTCTCGAGGTTGCCATGGTGACATAAACCTCTTGAGCTTTGCTATCAAGCTTTATATGGTCACCATGGCAACCTCTCGCTGATTAACAAACCGGTTACTGATGCATGCCCATACATTATCCTCTATGTTGTACCATCATTAGTATGTCACATCGATGGTACAACAGCATCTACTGTATTGCACTTCGCGACTCTCTATACACCACTCTTTGAGAAAAGGCCATGTCATTAAGATTAGTCTGATCAAAACTGCCAATATTAGGATAGCTGCAGTGATTTTTTTCTGTTCTAGTCTCTGGGTTTTTTTCCTCTATAACACTACCTTGTCTCCCCATCAGAAAGCAGAGGTTGTTATGATTGTTCTACAGATCATGCTCAGGAGGTGGTGTGAACTGATGCACATTGCGTCTCTAAACACTAACCATTTCTCAGTCACAGTTGTGATTCACTTCCATTAGACTGCTTTCTTAATTTTTAAAACAGGCATTAACTGTTGCGTTTAAGTTTTAGTGATGCAGTTGTCTTTGTGTTAAAAAAAAAATTTTTATCTTTAAACAATCATAGTGTCCAGTGTCAGTACATGGTAAGTGCACATGCATTGTTGTACTAATCACAGTGTTTTTAAGTGATTGGCTAAAGAATGCGAAGCAGAAATGCACAAGAACAATCAGTGTTAACTGGTGCCCATACACAATCTCAATCTCAATCTCAATCTTTATTTATTTATATAAGGCGCCTTTCTAAAACCAAGGCGCCTGTAAAATACTAGATAAAACAATTAAAATAGAATAAACAACAATATTAAAAATCATTATATGCTTTGCTAAAGAGGTGAGTCTTTAAAGATTCTTTAAAACTTTGGACAGTCGAGCTGTCCCGCACCTGACGAGGTAGAGAATTCCACAGGGTTGGGGCCATAAAACTAAAGATCTGGCCCTGAGGTTTTAAACGAACCCTGGGAATCTCTAGCAATCCCTCGTCAGTGGATCGGAGAGAGCGGGAGGGACAGTAGGGGTGAAGGAGATCTTTCAGGTAAACAGGTCCCTGATCATGTAGGGCCTTATAGGTCAGCAAACCGACCTTGAAGGTGATTCGCCAGCAAACTGGCAACCAGTGCAGACCACGGAGCACAGGCGTTATATGACTGGACCTAGATGAGCCAATCAGCAGCCTGGCAGCCGCATTCTGCACTAGCTGCAGGCGGTGAATCTCAACCCCAGGAAGCCCTAGGTAAAGTGAGTTGCAGTAGTCAAGGCGGGAGGTAACGAAGGCGTGGACCAAAGTAGGCAGATCGTCTGGGGGAACCAGTTGCTTCACCCGGGCGATGTTCCTCAGATGGTAAAAAGAGGTTTTGACAACTGCTGACACCTGGGATTTAAATGTCAAGCAGTCATCAACTACAACGCCCAGATTCCGCACTCGGTCTAAAGTAATTAGTGGGATACCCCCGAGCCATAGACCCGAGGGTGATCCAGCCAATAAACCCGCCTCCCGGTGATCCTGGCCCACAGCCAACACCTCAGTTTTAGCAGGGTTCAACCTCAGCCAACTCACATTCATCCAGTCCTGGATTTCAGCAAGACAGTTATTAAAGACCGAAAAGGCAGAATCTTGGCCGGGCACAAAGGACATGTACAGCTGAGTATCATCTGCATAGCAGTGAAAACTCAGACCATACCACCTAATAATCGCTCCTAACGGCAGCATATATACTGCAAACAACATGGATGCCAAAATGGAACCCTGCGGTACCCCACAGGATAGGGAGAATGATGTCGAGGAAAAGAACCCGGACACCACTCTCTGAGTCCTACCCTCGAGGTAGATCAAAACCAACTGAGGACTGTACCAGACAGTCCACAGATGACCATAGCGTTCCAATAGCACACCATGGTCCACAGTATCAAATGCTGCAGAGATCTAGAAGGACCAGAATGGAGCGAGATCTTGATCTCGCTATTAGGAGGTCATTTAGCACCGAACCAGAACTGTCTCGGTACTATGTCTTTTTCTAAATCCGGACTGGAGAGAATCGTAGAGATTGTGGCTGGTCAAGTGATCATCTAACTGCAATGCAACCACCTTCTCAATAACTTTACCCACAAAGGGTAAGTTAGAAACAGGCCTGTAGTTTGCCAGGCAGTCCGGGTCCAAGGAGGACTTCTTAAGCAGGGGCTGGACCACAGCCTCCTTTAGAGGATTTGGAAAAATCCCTGTCTCCAAGGACCTCCAGACTATCTCAGCAAGGACAGGGCCGATTTTATCCACACACCCCACTAAGAGATGTGTGAGGCCCGGAACCAAACTAGAGTTGGTCAGACGCAATAATTGTATGATCATCACAATTTCATCGATTGTGGGGAGGCCGAAGTCAGACCACACAAACTGGGTGTCCGACATCTCCTGCCGACCATCACTACTCCCATTAGAAAGGGTTAGATGGATATCCGATCTGATTGTGGCAACCTTATCTGAAAAGAATAGAGCAAACTCCTCACACCGTTCTTGAAAAAACGCTCTTCTGGGCTGCAGACAGACTGGATTGCACAATCTGTCCACAGTCCGGAAGAGCTAAGCTGGTCTATTCTGTGCAGCAGCAATCTCTCTGGACAGGAATTCTGCCTTCTTGAGAGTTGCTGATTGATAGAATCATAGTGATCCATCAAGCTAAGTCTGTCACAATCCTGACCCGACCTCCGCCAGCACCTCTCCAACCTTCGTCCAACTCTCCTCAACTCCTCAAAGTCTCATCAAACCAAGGAGACTTGGGTCGAAGAGTGAGAGGACGAACACGAACAGGAGCAATGGAATCCAGGGCCCCTGCCACCACCTTATTATAGGCAAGTACCAGCTCTCCTGGATCCATGCAATCTCTCGGTAAGCCCGATAGGTCCAGCACTGCCATCAGGCCATCAGGGGAAACATCCCTTAAAGGGCAATACGGGGCCATCTCCGTAGGGGCTGGCCTACAAGGGGTGGCCATAACACTGAACCCAATGGAGTGATGGTCCGACCATCCGACTGGTTCCACCACCAAGTCGGATATCTCCATCCCCAGAAGGAACACCAAATCCAGTGAATGACCACCAATATGGGTCGAGGAGGAAATAACCTGTGTGAAGCCCAGTGAAATCATTAACTGGAGGAAGTCTTGACAAACTGCGAGACCTCATACGTCAACCCAAGCATTGAATCCCAGAACCAACCATCTGGGGGACCCCAATATCAGGTCGACAATGAGGTCTAGCGACCCTGGGAAAACATTCCCATCACCTGGTGGATGGTATCACGAGAAGCATCCTGCACCCCACACCTAGCCATAATACACTCAAAGGATTTGGTAATTTCCACGGTACCTCCACTAGGCCCAGTTCTGATATAAAACAGATGGTACTTACCCCGCCCTACGATGATCCAACCTGGGCGTTGTATCACTGAATTACCGGCTGGAACTGCTGCCTCAAAACTGGTCCAGCATTTTCATCAGCCAGGTCTCAGTGATGCATGCCAGGTCTGATGTCCCAACAAAAATCCTTCATAATAGCCGTTTTGTTTCTCTAATAGACCTGGCGTTACTGCTTACGCCAGTAGGATGAACCACGAGATGACAATGGATGGGCATCAGTTAACAACAATGCTGAATTCACATTTTGAGGCTGCCATGCCAACAGTAAACCTCTTGAGCTTCGCTCTCAAGGTTTACCATGTTGTCATGACAAACTGTTAAAGAGAATACAGCCTTGTTGTTAATCAATGCCCATCCATTATCCTCTATGTGTTTCCATTGAGGAATTTAGATGACATCATAGGGACTATAAGAGTGAAGCTGAAGAGGTTTCTAACCTTTTATTTATCAGAGTTACACAAATGACAGCACAATTACATAGCAGTTAGTAAGGAAGGTTTGGGATTCACAAGGAACTTTGTTGTGCTCACTGGGACTGAAACACTCTGCGGCAAGGTAATAAAAAATCTTTTGAATGTTGTTGCTATCGTAGCAGTAGTTATGAGTAAGCACAATGGGAATAACATGGAGAGTTTCAGGTGGAAGAGATCTGATAATTTATTACAAAGGAGAAAAAGAGCTAAACAGTTACTTACTGGGGTTGAGGGGGAAACAAACTCCGAGCAATTTGAGACCTAGTTTCATTAAACTTGAAAAACTTCTACAGAAAGAAAGAAATCTGACATGTAATATAATTATGCTTGAAGAATATTTAACGATGAACCAGGCTTCCAGAGGTCTCAGGACCAATATACTACCATCTAGTGGCTTGGAAGAATTTCTGTTTAAAACAAAGTGGCTGGAGGCAGCCATCATTTGTTCTAAAACATTTGTTAAACTAATTATCAAGCACAAAACAGCAAAATTAGAGGAGCTAGAGGTGGAGCTGCAGGAGGCAAAAGAAACAGTAAATAAACCTGAAGATTTTAAGGACTTAGTATTGAAAACCCAGAATAATCTAGACAAATATAAAAAGGAAACTATAGACAGGAATCAAAGAAAACTTTGCAGGGATGAGGAGGATTATTTCAAAGGTGAAATTCTGAAGTGGGAAGAAAACACTTTAAAAGTCATGAAAGAAGCAGAAGTAGAATTCATTTCAACATCCAAGGGAATCACAGGCAAAAGCAGACCCCAGAATGCCCAGAATGCAGCTCTGGACCAGGCACCAGTACAGGATGCAATACTACTAGCACCAGCAGTACAGACAACACAGAGACAGGCTTGAGTTCTAATAAAAACAGACAGGACTTTTTTTTAAAGAAAAGAAGCAATGTAAAAGACAGAGGAGGGGGAAAACAAGATGAAACAAACATACTGGCAAAGCAAGGAAAGGACAGATCATTGAGGTCAGGCAAGAAAATGTATTACAAACCATAAATATTTCTGAACACTTTTGAACATAATATCAACAGTCTGAACTATCAAAAGGCTTGTCATTCATACCAGATCTGACTGTGACTAAATTCCCAATTGCCCTGGACTTGAGAAAGTTTTTTTTTAGAAAGATCAGACTTTACTCTTTTTGTAAATAAAAAACAACAGCATGCACTGTCTGATGTCATTGGTTATACAGAAGCAAACCTAATGTGGTAAGGTGAAGATTTGGATTTCATTGTGGATATTTTGGGAGAAACCAATGGGACATCACAGCATGTAACAAAAATAGACCTGGATAATATGAATGATGAGATGCCTGGACTCCTACCGAAAGCACCGGAAGATTTTTCAATATCAACAATATTAGTATGGATCAGCATGATATAATTGGAGAAAATGGATTACAAAGGCAGATTAACTTCAAAGGTAAATCTATCTTTTGTCCATAAACAAACAATGTCTCAGCAGTAGCATCTGAAAAAACTGTTATGAAGCGGGTTGAAGAAGTATTGGAGAACAACTTTACCACCAGACAACATGTAACAAAATCTGAAAACCTAGCACTGAACGAACTAGCATATAGCCATGAACTTGCGATAAAACACACCAATAAAGCCGGTAACATTGTAATTATGAGCAGAGTTCAGTATATGGAAATGGTTACTAATTTGTGTAAAAACAAAACAAACTATACATGTTTAGAGATGCTGCTAAATTTTATTTCGCCAGTGAAATCCTGGTGAAATCATGAATTTTGCCCCTCAAAACATTCTGTGAAATTAAGCACTTATGGCAAAATCTCACCATCAACTTCACTGGTGAATTTTGCCTTGTGGTACTATTAGCTGAAATTAGAGGAAAAAAGCGTGTCACATGACTTACTCTCTGCAGCAGACTGCAGGTCACATTGGTGACTGAACTCAGGCAGAAAGGCACAGATTCTGCTCTCCCCTGAAGTCCTTGACACTCTCCTCTCACTCAAGAACTCTCTCCCCCTCAGATGGGAATGGATTGTCCTCAGCAATTTCAACCTTAATTTGTTGTCCCCTCCAGCAACCTCTCCCAGGGAGTCTGTCAACAGCAGTGGACTGCATCTGATCATTAGTTCCACCACTCGCATGAACTACAAGTCCAGCTATGTATCTGTCATTGACTGGATCCTTGTCTTCCACCCCTCCCACATCATCTCTTCTGGGGTAATGCCCGACTCCATCAGACACCACTGCATGGTCCACAGTGGTTGGCCAGCTAAAACCCCATGAAGCGATCACAAGTTCATTTTCTCATAAAAGCAAAACAAACTAAATCCAGCTGAGTTTGCTGCTGCAGTTGCTGCCACTGGCTGGTCATTCACTGAATCAATTATAGATATTGACGCTGCCCTTTCTGAGTTTGGTAAAAAATTAGTTGTCATCTGCAACACTCTTATCCCCATGGAAAAAAATTAGAGTTAACGGTGACAGCCATGAATGGGTCTCTGCCAACACTGGTAAACTCATGAGGGAAAGGGATAAGACCTGGGCCAACTACAGGAAAAATAAATTCCCTCAACTTCACCAGCTCTATAAAACCCTATGCAACCGGTGTAAGTCTGCGGTATGTGCTGCTAAGACCAACTACTTATTTAGTAAACAGTATGACTCTCTGGGTAATCCCAGGCATACATGGAACATCTTTAATCACCTCATTGGGAGGGGGCATCCCCACAAAAAATTCACCCTTTCCAACAGCGGCTGCTGGTTACTGACCCCCACCCCCTTGAAGTCACAAAATGTTTCAACAACCATTTCGGTGACCTGGACAAGTTTAAGCCCAATCTTCCCCTTCCCCACACCCCCCTCAATCTTCCTCTCACCATCTCCCTGCTTTCTATTTTTGAATTCTCACTCCTGCAGAGGTGGTCAAATTAGTCAAAACAAACAACCCCCATCCCTCCATTGAACAGGACAATATTGACTATAAGATCTTGAAGATGGTCTGCAAATCCCTTGCCGTTCACCTCACTAACATTTTTGTGTTTCCTTGTGTGCACAGTGCACAAGAAACATATCGTACCAGGTCATAATATCGTATGCTTAATAGCGTACAGCATTATGGTGAATCCCGGACCTGTGCGCTCTCTGAGTTGGCCCCCCCCCGGAGTTAGAATCTCAAGTGGGGGGGTTCAGGGGGTGCAGACCTCTGTAAAGGGGGGTGTGGGGGCAGAGTTCCCTCAGAAAAAAAGATAGCCGGGAATTGCGCAACGCCATGCAACATATTGACCCTGTGCAGAAACATATTGAGGTTAGTAAAACATTGCAGAGGTGTGGCAGTGTTTGGCCAATCTAAAGAACACTTTCGGGGGCACGACCCTTGGTCACCAATCAACAGGGAAGCTGCTGATGATGGCAGTTTCAGAGCAAGAGCCAGACATGAAAGAACTCTGATGCTCCAATCAGAGACAGTTTCATCATCCCTGATTGCAGCGGCAGCTCCCCCCCTCCCCCTGCAACTAGGCACACAGTAGTGAAGAAGAGTCCAACCATGCGCATTACAGTGAACAGTAATGTGCATGGCTGGAGTTACGAGCAACCTGTTTGCTCGGTGTACCTTTCATGGTAAAGCATATCAATAAATAAAGTAAATTAAACATAATAAATAAGCTGCATCATGGTTTTGCAGATTGACAGTTCCTGCCACCCACCACACAGTCCCCTGAAAGCCAACATCAGGATGGTCAATCCCCATGTTGGCATGTCCCTCACCCCACCTTACTATTGTGGCACACTGGGAGACCATCCCAGTGTGCCCAGATAATTTTTTTTTTTTTACTTTCTGACACTGGGATGCCCACTCCAGTGTTGGATGACTCCCCCCAAGTCTGAACATATATTTTGCCAACAATTTTATCAACAAAGGGGTGCCCAATCCACTTATAGGCTTCCCCAGAGCCCAAACATATCTTTTGCCAAGAAAGGGGTGCCCAATCTCCATATCATGCATGCCTCCCCACCCCCACTATTGTGGCACACTGGGAGCCCACCCCAGTGTGCCAAAGTAATTCTTTATTTTTTTATGACACCGGGATGCCTACTCCCAGTTTCGGAGGTGCCCCCATGCCCCTTTTTCAGCTAATCTCGGGGTACCCAATCACCAGGTCAACACTGATCCCCCCTTCACTAGTCTGGCATACTGAGAGACCACTCCAGTGTGCTGAAATCCATTTTGTAATATTCCACCTGTAAAGAAGGAAACAGTCCCATGAAGTATTTTTTTTAAACCTGAAATAAAAAAGAAAATAGTCCCTTGTCATTCCCACCAGCCTCCCTCCTTCCCCCAACCTGCACGCTCCCTCTGTGCACCCCACCTTCCTGCACCCCATTCACACATACTTACCTCTGGAAGTTGGGAGCAGTGATCTTCTGTGGACTGGGAACACGTCTTCACTCTTCAAAGATGAACCGGAAACTGAAGAAATTATGGTAAGCCCTATAATGGCAGTGAATGGGATGGGTCAGTTTAGGTTAATATCTCAGCCAGTTTTTTGGAGTTTTGGCTTGGGACTCCACCTCATGAACACTGACACTGTCATTTTGTTTCTCAGTCCCTAAAGGTGATTTTGCGGTCGCTGCGTGGAATCAATTTTCAGGACCGATTAACAAAATGATAGTGCCACTGTTCATGAGGTGGGGTCTAAAAAGCCATGTTGCAAGTCTGGTAAAAAGAAAATCCAAAAAATGACTGTTACGAGTGTGTGTGTTGCGCAGTTTCTACATATGCTCATAACTTAGCCAATTTTTAATATTTTCACTCCAGATTTTCAACATGGCCATTTTTTCACACCTCCTCTCGATCAGTACAGCTGTCATTTTTCACATCCTGCCTGAAATGTGTTTTCACACCAGTGGTGCCGAATATTGCAGTCACTGTGTGAAATCATCTTTTAGGATTGAATAACAAAATGATAGTGACTCTGTTTGTGAGGTGGGTCCCAAAAAGCCGATGTTGAAAATTTGGAGTGAAAATATCAACAAACGCCCTAGGCATTAGGGTTTTCAACCATAATGCCCCACCCTGTAGAGACTGACATGAGTCGGGGTGTGACTTGGGGTCATTGGCTGTAATGTTTATGGCATTCCACCCCCACCCTGCAGCCAGAGACAGGCATTGAGGTGTGCCTTGGGGTCTTCAGCCATAACATATAGCCCATTCTCCTATACTGCACCCATCTCAGCTTATTTCCTTATGGAATGGGGTGAGCATAAGGGCCAAAGACCCCAAGACATGCCAGGACACCTATTGATGTATGCAGGGTGGGGTGTGGTGGAATGGCATGAGTGTTATGCCTAATGACCCAAAGGCACACCACCAATGCCTGTCAGTCTCTGCTGGGTGGGGGTGGGAGTGGGGGTTGGTGTTAGTTCAATATTTCACTGCCATTCCTATAATGCATCTTTCAAAGTCCTGCACTATCAGTGCCAATACCAGCAAGCAAACATTCAGCAAAACAAATGCTTGCTAATTACTCCCTCTGCTCAGGCACGATCCTCTTCAAATGGAAGAGTACCATTATTAAACCCCTTTATAAATCTGGGCCTAAAGATGACATAAACATTTATAGACATCTCTGTCCTCCCCCCCCCAAAATCCTTGAAAAAATTATCCACACACAAAGCACTGACTTCTTCAGGAAACATAATCTCCTTACAGAAGCATAATATGGATTCCAAGAAGGCCACAACAGCTAGACTGTCCTGATTAAATTCACCAATTATATCATCAAAACCTCAGATGATGGCCTTTACTCTGGTTTGGGTTTCATTGATCTCAGGAAAGCCTTTGACCTTGTGGACCACAATGTCCTTCTTACCACCATCTCCTCTCTTCAGTTCTCCCCTGATGTAGTCAGCTGGTTCCACAACTATCTCTGTCACAGGTCCCAGCAAACCACCATAAATGGTGTTCTCTCAGACTCCTGTTCCATCAAATGCGGTGTACTACAGGGATCAATCCTCAGGGCTCTCCTATTGACCCTAATGGACAATTCCCTACCAGAAATTTTCAAACACACTAAAGTTGTACTTTATGTGGATGACGCTGCCTGTTACTGCAAGGATAAGAACCTTCTTTCCCTTTGCGACAAGGTTCAGCATGATTCTTCCACCCTACACACCTGGTTTACCTCCAATGGACTTTTCCTTATTTCAAAGAAAACCACATCCATGCTGTTCTCCAACCCTGCAAATACACTATGTTTGAATTCACCATTATTGGCAATGACAGGAACGCCATTAACAGGATAAACAAATTTAAACATCTATTGTCTTTACCTTGACTGCCATCTGAATTTTGGCCACCACTCCAACATGCTTATCAAGAAAGCACATCAAAGAAATGGCATGCTCTGCAGAGATAGGCCTTTCCCACCACCGAATTAAAAAAACGCCTTGCCACCAGTTTTCTGCCTTCACTTTCTGACTATGGAGCTCTTGTCTACTTCCCCCCTCTATCCCAGAATAATTTAAACAAGCTCCGTACCACCCACCACAATCTTATCTGCTTTGTCACTAGTCTGCCTAAATGCACCAACCACTGTGACCTTTACAGCCTCCCTGACTGGCTCCCTTTGAGGTCAGGCTCAACAGCAATATACTTATCCTCTTCTGTAAGCTCCCCGGGCTCCCCCCCCCCAGCATCCAAGCCATTTTCCTTCTCTCTGTCCCCCCAAGGTCCACTCAACATTCCTCAGCACTTTCTTTCATCATTTCTTTCTGTCGTACACCCATGGTCAAAACACCCTTGCATTCTTGGGTTTCAGACTTTTCAACACCCAACCTCCTCATCCAGAGTTATACAATTGCCTCTTTCAGATGCAACTTAAAGACTCACCTTTCTCTTTTCTTCCACTGCAATTGCTGCTCCTATTAATAGCTCCCCTTAATCTATGCCTCCTTTACCCTGTTTCTCCTCTCTCCTCCCCTCTTTCAGCTCTTCCCTATACACTTTACACTTACTGTTAGTGTCCAGCTGTATTCCCCTCTGCTGCTTGACAGCACCTGCTCCCCTGCACCTCAACATGGGCTGCCACAACCATACACTAATTCACCAATTTCACCATCCTAACAGCCAATCACACCCTTATGTCCACTAGGTCCTTCTCCATTTCATTATGAACAGATTTCTTTTATTTTTTGACTGCTGCATATGACTATTTATTTGTATTGTCATATTTTCCTGTTTCTGTTTCATATTTGCCTTTGTTAAATTATTCCTCTCTTGTGACATTATTACCTTTTTGCCTATTGCTCCACTGTATTATGATGTACTGTATCCTGTCAGAGTTAATTCTAGTACCTTGTTTGTATTAGCTGTAGCACTGGACACTTGTGAAAATGGACAGTTTTTGCTCACAATTGCCTTCCAGTATAATAAATAAACTGAAACTGAACTGTTTCTTTTTCCTAGTGCTTGCAAATAGAGGTAATAGTCTCAAAGTAGGCAGCAGGATAAAACGTTATACATTTGTGATTGTGTGTTGTGTTTCCCAAAATTCTTTACTTTAAAAGCAGTAATCTTTTTTTTTGCTAGACCATTTTCTGTTGGCTTATATTTTTCTATCTTCAAGTTTATAGTGTGTGTGTGTGTGTGTGACTCCTCACTCTCTCTCTTTCTTTCTTTCTGTTTTTCATTTTTTTGTTTATTTTTCTAATATGGATAGGTAAGGTAGGAAAAGGAGGACTGGACAGAAGAAAGCAGCTAAAAGTATTCACCTTAGCAGAGCATTTTGGTCTGAAAGACAGGCCACCAACAGCAGGAGCATGTGTCCAACACCCCCCAACAGCAGGAGCCCATTGCACCCCCAGAGGCAGCTGGTTCCCCACCCCCAGCAGCAAAATCCTGTTGCCCCCAGCAGCAGCATGTGCCACTTATCTCCCAGCAGCAGGAACATGTGCCCCCTGCTACCCCCCAGCAAGGGCAGGATGTTGTTGCCCCAATTGGGAACTCAGCTGGCACCCTCTCCGCCAGTCAAGAGTGTCATCAGTGTAGTCCTTCTTCACCTCAAAGGCTGCAGAAAACAGTGTTGTCATCTACAACCTTAGTGGCTGGAGTGTTCAGTTGGGATGCAAGGGTCACACCTTGGGACTGGTGGGAAAAGTAGCCATCTACAGCACCACCCCCAGCACAGTGGTTCCAAAAGTATTGTGAGTTGGCGGCAGCAAGCAACAGCACTAGTGGGGGAGATGGCCAGACAGAAGGCGAAGGGTGCTAGCAAGAGGAAGGCAGTTGGTGCCAGCCTAGGGGGTGCTGTACTAGGTCCAGAAGGAAACAGCAGCAGGAGGCAGCAGCACCATCCACTGATTTGCCCAACAGCTGCCAGTGCTGCCATCATGCTGCTGATTCTGCACAACCTGCAACAGCCCCAGGTCAGGTCAGCATACCCAATGAAGACCTGGAGGCCATGCTCCATGAGGTGGTGGCCATGCACAGTGAGGAAGGTGCAAGGTGTGAGGCAGGACTTTGACCAGTCCCACCAGGAGGTCAGGGTTGACCTGAGAAAAGTAATGGAGGGCCAACAGTAGTGCCCCTCCGCCACCTGGACAAAAAATAATGCTGTTTTGTGTGCCATTTACAAATGATTTCAGTGTGTATCTTGCTGCCACTAGAGCAGAACAGGTCATACAAGTCCAGAAATATTACATGAGAAATGTTACATAAAACTGAGAAAGAAATGTGGTCTCAGTCCACATGTTTTCTAGAGCACCCCACCTCCCAGACAAAAAAATGCTGTTTTATCCACTGTTTACAAATGATTTCAGGATGAATCTTATTGCTGCTAGTGCCGAACAGGCCTTACAAGTCCAGAAATTTTACATGAGAAATGTTACATAAAATTGAGGCAGAAATGTGGTCTCAGTACAGAAGTTTTATAGTGCCCCCCCACCTCCCCGACAAAAAAATGCTGTTTTGTCCACCATTTACAAATGATTTCAGGATGAAACTTGTTGTCGCTAGGGCATAGCAGGCCTTACAAGTCCAGAAATGTTACATAAGAAATGTTACATAAAGTGGAGACATGAATCTGCTTTTATGGTGTTATATAGTGTTCTGCCACCACCTGGACAAAAAAATGCTGTTTTGTCCACCATTTACAAATGATTTTAGGATGAATCTTGCTGACGCTAGTGCAGAACAGGCTGTCCAAGTACAGAAATGGAACTTGAAAAATATTACATAAAATTGAGAAAGAAAGGTGGTCTCAGTTTGGGAGTTTTATAGGGTCTCCCCACTTTCCAGACAAAAAAATGCTGTTTTGTCCACCGTGTACAAATGATTTCAGGATGAATATTGTTGTCACTAATTCAGAACAGACCTTACAAGTCCAGAAATGTTACATGAGAAATGTTACATAAAATTGACACATGAATCTGCTCTCAGTCATGATGTTATGTTGTGCCCTGCCATGACCTAGACAAAACAAATGCTGTTTTGTCCACTGTTTTCAAATTATTTTAGGATTAATCTTGTTGCTGCTAGTGCAGAATAGGCTGTACAAGTCCAGAAATGTTTCATAAGAACTGTTACACAAAATTGAGACAGAAATGTAGTCTCAATCCAAAGTTTTATAACGCACACCCCACCTCGTGGACAAAAGAATGCTGTTTTGTCCACTCTTTACAAATGATTTTAGGATGAATCTTGTTGCCACTAGTGCAGAACAGGCTTTTCAAGTCCAGAAATGTTACATGAGAAATGTTACAGAAAAACTGAGACATAAATCTGCTCTCAGTCATGATGTTATATAGTGCCTACCACCACCAAGACAAAAAAACAAATGTTTTGTCCATCATTTACAAATTATTTCAGGATGAATCTTACTATTGCTAGTGCAGAACAGGTGGTACAAGTCCAGAAATGTTACATGTGAACTATTAGATAAAATTGATCAAGAAATGTGGTCTCAGTCCAGAAGTTTTATAGAGCCCCTCCCCCCCCCACATCACAGACAAAAAAAGGCCATTTTGTCCACTGTTTACAAATGATTTTAGGATGAATCTTTTTGCCGCTATGCAAAACAGGCCTTACAAGTCCAGAAATGTTACATGAGAAATGGTACATGAAACTGAGGAGTGAATCTGCTCTCAATCATGATGTTATATAGTGTCCCGCCACCACCCAGACAAAAAAAAAAATGTTTTCTGTGCCATTTAAAAATGATTTCAGGATGTATCTTGTTGCCGCTACTGCAGAACAAGCCATACAAGTCCAGAAATATTACATGAGAAATGTTACATAACATTGAGACAGAAATGCGGGTCGCATCCCAGAGGTTTTCTAGAATCTCCCCAGACAGAGAAATGCTGTTTTGTCCACTGTTTACAAATGATTTCAGGATGAATCATGTTTCCAATAGTGCAGAACAGGTTTTACAAGTCCAGAAATGTTACATGAGAAATGTTACATAAAATTGTGACATGACTCTGCTCTCATTCTTGCTGTTATATAGTGCTCAGCCACCACCCAGACAAAAAAATGTTTTTTTTTCCCACCATTTACAAATGATTTCAGGATGAATCTTGTTGTCATTAGTGCAGTACAGGCCATACAAGTCCAGAAATGTTACATAAAAATGAGACATAAGTCTGCTCTCAGTCTTGAGTAAGCAATAATACCCGACAGGGTGGGCATTATTGGGAAATACCTGACTGTCCAGGGGCATAATGAGGCCTGATGCCACAGGCAGAGGGCCTTTTAGCCCCTGGAAGGTCTGGTATTTCCCAATAATGCCCACCCTGGAGGGTATTATTGCACTTAGAAAATGGGCATGTCTGTAAATTTTATTGAATCTGTAAAATAAATACAGTAAATTACTGTGAAATAAAATTAATATAGGTATTACACATCAATGTATTGGTAAAGTAGTGCATAGGCTGTTCTTGGTGCTGTTGCTCCTCCCTGCAGCATTCTGGTGGATTAATGCCCCCCACAATCAAAGGCACACATAAACAGGTACTGCTTCCTAAAGAACAAAGGCAGTGTTATGTAAATAGTATTTGTAGTACTTGAAGGGAAGTTTGTTTTTCATTTTCGGAGCATGTTTTTGTTTTTTTCAGTCTAAAATTCTGCATGTGCAGTGTGCAGTGTTTGACTGTGATGTACGAGGACGAAGAACATTTCAGCACAAGGAAGGAGTGATGTACCATACAAAGAAGGAGCGCGATGTGCCACAAAAGAAAATATTTATTTTACATTTGTTTAAATAGTGACATAGAAAAGGTTTCTTTTGAATTTGTTTAAATAATGAGGCTAGTGATAGGCTGTGGCATTGTGGGGGACTTTTGCCAACTCAGTAGTACGTCTTTGTTTCCTGCCAGCAGAGGACTGAGAGATTGCGGTCGGGTTAGCAGGGTAGTGTTTGACACTGCAGTCGGGATAGTGGTTCCGATGTGTTACACTTCTAAGTGGAGGATAAGTGAAGTGTGTGGGTCTTTTTACATTTCTTTTTTAAAGACAGAGCAACTGGAAGTACATTTAGTTTGCTTTGGGTTGGGGAGAGCAGTGACTCTCGCTAAGTGAGAGAAAAAAGATGGCTTTTTTTAAATTTCTTTCACAGCATTCAGCCAATTAAAAAGCAGGTTGGGCAGCACTACGAATGCTGCTCAGTGAGGAGTCGCTTGGACTGACTCTTATTTTTAGCTGGGCATTTATTGAAGAATAAATGCCCAACTTGGAGCCTGTCTCACCCAATCAGAGTTGAGAATCGATTCTTGCCATTTTCTAATGTTATATAGTGCCCCCCCCCCACCATACACACACTATCTGGACAAAAACATTGCTATTTTCTCCACCATTTACAAATGATTTCACAATGAATCTTTTTCATGTTGTAGCTAGTGAAGAACAGGCTGTACAAATCCAGAAATGTTACATAAGAAATGTTATATAAAACTGAGACATGAATCTGCTCTCAGTCATGATGTTATATAGTGCCCTGCCACCACCTGGACAAAAGAAATTCTGTTTTGTCCACTGTTTACAAATTGTTTCAGGATGAATCTTGTTGCTGCTAATGCAGAACAGGCCTTACAAGTCCAGAAATGTTACATAAAACTGAGGCAGAAATGTGGTCTTTTCCCAGAAGTTTTATGGAGCCCCCCACCACCACCACCCGGACAAAAAAATGTAGTTTTGTCCACTGTTTACAAATGATTTCAGCATGAACCTTGTTGCCGATGGCTGCTGTGCTGTGCAGAACAGGTCTCATACTGTATGTCCAGAAAAACACATGGGAAAATTGTGAGAGAAGGGAGATGCAATTATTGTGGGAATTACCAAATAGCCAAAAGGGGTGCTATGCTGAGAAAATTAATTCATCCTGCAAAATGTTGCTGCAACCTGCAGTTGCTGCTTCCTCCTGATTTCTCAACTGATTGAGAAATGTA
Source organism: Neoceratodus forsteri (assembly GCA_016271365.2). NCBI lineage: Eukaryota > Metazoa > Chordata > Ceratodontiformes > Ceratodontidae > Neoceratodus > Neoceratodus forsteri. The sequence continues at coordinate 1,374,885,304 of CM057456.1, forward strand.
GAATTATCATTTCCCAATACTGCGGTTCTGTTTGGCTATGGGGACTCGGTTGTTCCTTGTATGGTGTGGAGGGAATGAGATTTTGGAGTGATGTAGCTTGCTGACTACTGCTCTGACTAGTTGTCAACTTGCCTCTAGAAGCAATGTTTTGGCTGGTGTTGATGGATCATCCTCACAGAGTCCATACTGCTGCACACATAAGTATCTGTCTGTATTTTGTTTTCCTGTTCAAGAGAAGGGTGGGGTGGGGGTTCGTATTGTGGCACCTTGAGTTCTGATATATTTGTTCTGTTTTTCTATTATTTTGCAGTTGGCTGAGGATTACATCATCATGCCAGGCCGGAATTTGGATCTGGGATATTGGAATGCATCACATTTCCCAATGCAGGTAGTAGGTATTTAATTTTTCATTACTGGGGTAGGTTACTGCAGTCCAGATGTCTGAGTTTGATAGTAATTGTGTTCTTTTTGCTTTTGTCAACATTCAGGAATTCCGGTGATGTTACCTCCCACTTCTGCTGCTGCTGCTCAAGATGTGGGCACTTCATTTACTGGTAAAATTGTTTCAGTTTCACAGTCAGTCCCTAAGATAAGTATTTCTTCATTTTTATGGTCTTCAGTGGGGAGAGGGAGGTGTGGGGTGGATGGGGGCTGGGGATTGGAACTTTTACCAATCCTCAAAATGTGTTCTTCTTTTTATTTTATTTCCAGGTATTCAGTACTGTTAGGGGAATGTGGAATCCGGATGCCTGCTGTTGTGCTTCATGTGCCCCTTTCTGCATGTTCCTTCTGGGTGCAGTTTCCACAGTTTAATTACATTCACGTGGTATGGTAAGTATATATTTTTTTCTCTGCTTCTAATTTGCTTGCTAACACCAGGTATGCAGATGGATGAGTATTTGTCATGTTTCCTGTCATTGTTCCTGCTTAGGTCATTTTCCTCTGGTGAATTTTCATGCCATGTCTTTGCGATGACTACATCCAGGCCCTGCAGGAGCTGGTGTATGGAAGACAGAGTGGGTTGCTTGAACTGCAATGTAGGCCACTGGTTTCATTAATGATTACACAGCACATACAAGGAGGAAGAATATGTGGATGGTGGAGACAGTGTCTAGTAATTAGGTGGAGGGGGCTATGGCCTTGTTTAATCATTTGAGGTGGCAGAGCTGCAGTAATTAGGGAAATTTGGAAGCCAAACAGAGGACAGTAAACACTTTTCCCCATAGGACCATAACAGTTTCTGTACAAGTACTGTGGTAGTACTTATAATTACCGTTTTGGGGGGAATTGGATGTTGCTAAGCCTTTTTTATGATTACTTTGTAATTAATGACTCACATCATTAAAGATTGCCACCATTCACCATTTTGCAAAATCTGTTCAACTGTTAATGGTTGAATGAGTGTGTTACATTTGTACTCTATTTGTACTAGGAGGGTTCTTAAATATGTCGCGGATAGTAAGCGGCAGAAAATATTTGTTTTTCGCATGGAGTGCATGAGTGTGTCAGGTGGCAGGAGGGGAGGACCGGGAGTGGCACATGCCAGCATGGGCACATTTAATGACATCAAGACAACATATCTTGCTTCAAGATAGGGTTTGTCTGAATGAAAAGTAAAATGTGTATCTTGATATTTTTGGCAGTGAAACATTACAACTGTAATAATGCAAAATGTTTATGGTTATGGTAATTAGACTGCAGCTTTATATAGGGTGGGAAATAAAGAACAGTTTAGGGCAAAGGGTAATTAAATGAAACTGATTAACACTGCAGCAGATAATACAACCATCACAAATCCAATGATATATAAAAATAATTTATAACACTATACTGAGCTGAATGAGTTGGGGGGGAACAGTTCCTTTGAGTAACTTCAGCCTTGTTCCACTGCCACTGTCACATCCTCCAAGAAGCAGCTCTCACAGTCTTCATGACTGGGGTTGTCACCAGGTATAAATTCTGTCGGCATTTTTGCTTCATCCACCTCACTGCTGGTGGATGTTTTAGTAGAGGGATTGTCATCATCATCATCACCGAGACACAGTTCGTGTGGCAACACTATTGACATCACTGTGTTATGCATAATGTGCCTTTCATTCATTTTGATCAGTGTTAGCATGGACACATCCTTGGGTGACAAATTTGTCCTATGGTCATGCGCAATGGCCACAGCTGAACTAAACACTCATTCCACACTGACATTGGATGGTGGACAGCTCAGGTATTTCACAGCAACTGATGTTAGTGCTGGCTAATCAGTTACTTTTCTGCTCCAGTACTGCAATGACTCATCAGAAATGGCAAGGTGCTTTGTGTCTCCCATGTAGGCTTCCACCATTCATTCTGCTGCCCTGAGTCTAGCTGCCTCATCTGTCTCCTCTCCTTTTCTTCCATATCTTCTAGAGAACATCCCAAATGGGATTACTTGCCATTTTCTGCTGTACCTTGCCCATTTTGTCAGATTGGGTTGCTTGTGAGCTGCTGGTGGTGGCAGTAATACCCGTTTTATCTGCAATGTGTGCTTTATGTGCCTTTTTCTTCTGTGCAGCAGATACCCATCTAATGAGGTTCTCTGTCAACTTTAGCAATCGCTGATGACCTCCTTCAATTATAGATGGCAGGCCATGTTTGTAGCATGGATCAAGCATGGTAGTGATTGTAAATTCATCCAACTGTACAATGCCGGATATATGGGTATTCATGTCCAGCACGTGGAGCATGTGATCCATTAGATCACAACTGCTATGATCCCCACTTGCCTCCATCTGGTCTTGGACATCAACCAGTGTCTGCCTCAGCACACGTTTGAGGGGTATGAATTGACTTATACAAGCAGTGTCCCCACTCACTGCTTGTGTAGCATGCTGGAATGGATGGAGAATGCATACTAGCCCATCCATTCGGTGCCACTGCTTTATTGTTAGAGTGATGGACACTCCAGCACTGTCCCACATGGTGTACACCAGCAGATATTCTGAAACAGCCTTATACTTTTCATACAGCCGGTCAAGCATGTACAGTGTGGAGTTTCACCTGGTCACAACATCAAGCTTCATATGGTGCTGAGGCAGATGGTTATTGAGCTGTAGCTCACTTAGATGGTCATGGGCCTTTGCAGAATGGGTGAAGCGTACACAGATGTGATGGACAACAGTCACAGTTTCCTTAATGTCAGCATGGTTTAGAAACTGCTGCACAACAAGATTAAGGCCATGTGCCAGGCAGGGCACACTGAAAAAAAACACCATTACTAATGCACTTCATTATATCAGAGCAATTCTCACTTACAATGAATCCATCTGTAAGTGATTGTGTTTGTAACCACTTATCAGTCTCGTCCAGCAGAACATTAAGCATTTTCTCACCCATGTGAGAACCAGTAACGCTTCACATACCCAGAGTTGCCTGCTGCCAAATTCCAGGGGTGTTGCTACCACAACAATTTTGCTTCGGGCAGGTTTTGCCAGGCCCAAAATCAACTACCACCCCAGGTACCTGTGCCCAGTGTGCCTTTATACATAGATAAGAGCTTGCTGCTGTTTGTCCACTGGTCCCACATATCAATGCTAAGATGGATATATTTTGATGCACTACAATTCATTGCATGTCTTACGGAATCAACAGCTCTACTGTACAGCTCTGGCATAACACGCTTAGAGAAATAGGTCCGCGATGAAACCTGCCATTTGAGACAGACACGGGCCATCAACCTGCAGAACCCAGCATTCTCCATGAATGAGAATGGCAACAGATCAATGGCCAGCATTTCAGCTGTGGCAGCATTTAACTCACATGCAGTAGTATAATTGGGGTGTACTTTGTGTGCCGTTCAAGGACGGTCTTCAGAGCGGGCTGCATCTTTGGTGCTGTTCAACCAGAACACTCTACAGTACTTATGGCACCAATGTTGTTCTTTTAAGTGTAACAGTTGACTCTTGGGGCTGTGCAGACCTCATGAAACCAGTTATTTTGGTTGATTTTGGGTGTGGTGGTGTACTTTTCTGAGTCAAGACACTTGGAGTAGGGCCTCCACTGCTATGCCCACTACTCGAGAGAGTAAAGGATTGCTTATCCTCCTCCTACACTGACCCACTCTGTCCTCCCTCCTCCTGCTGTATTGAACTGCTCCCAGTTACATTTAACTTGCCAAGGGAGATCTCACCAACAGCTCTGGCATCCTTCTGTTGTTGCTGCCATCACAGCGGGTGCTTGTTTTTCATGTTGGCGTGTTGGCCACTGGTGCCTATGTGGCTTCCCTTTTTTCCCCCTGACTATCGCATGCTTGACACAGTTGACATATCACTATGGTCTCATTAGCCAGATCAAGCACATAAAAGTCCCAAACTAGGGATATTTGACATCTGGACTTAACATGCTGCTGGTGGGACTGGGAAAGCTGAGAAACAGGTGTGGAAGTTTGTGCTTTTTGGGCTGCTTTCGTCAACTCCATAAGACAACTTTTGGGAGGGAAGAATGACTTGACTGCTTGGGAGCTTGCTGACAGGTTAGGTGACAGCCTGACCCATGAGCTGTGCATGTAAATGGCTTATATCACCCTTGACCTTTTTAAACTCAGGCTCCAATAAGGGATCATCCCAGTCATCGCCATCAGCACCGATGGTGATGATGTTCTTGTCCTCCTCCTCCTACCTGTCTCTGTCTTCTTGCATGGCACCTTTTTCTTTCTCTACAACCATCTCCTTATGCAGCTGACTATCCATATCTACAAGATTATCAGGCTCCGGCTGAACACTATCCACACCACAACCAACTATAGCAGGAACAGGGACAATGATGCCAACAGACATATCACCCTCCTCCTGGACTACTGTTCCTGTACTCATGTCAGTGTCTCCCTTCTTCTCACTATCATTCCCCCACCAGCATGGATGCAACAGTTCTGGCCATAAAAAACTGAGATGCAGGAATGCCAGTACTTCTTTGAACAACTCCTTTGCTGGTACCTGCAGCAGCACCACCACAGCCCAAAGAAGACACTGATGCAGACATATGTGTGCTTTGGGGAACTAGAACTAAAGCTGTACTCTCCTCAACAGACTTTTTAGCTGCCTTATCCCCTTGGTATGTTTCCCTGTACTGGAGTGTCTCTTAGCAGGCATTTTTATATGCTGCTTCAAAGCTTTGCCTTTCTCTGGGAGTATATCAAGACAGGATGTATTACTCACTGTGTGAATAACACCTCACACCTGCAGTACTGGCTTCCTTCCAAGTCCAAACACAATCAGGACAGGTAGCAGCACTCTGTACAACTAATACCATATATGGTAGCCTATTCTAGTAAAACCAAAAAGGCAACTTTTTTCTTTCCCCAATCATCAATTAAAGCAACACAGGGAAAAAGGGCAAATGTAACCTACTTTAAATACAGATCACCTGTATTTGGACAAATGAAGTACTGTAATGTGTCAGTACTTACTACCACAATTTTTTGTTATATAAGGGCAGAGACAACCATATAACATCGACAAACAGAGGCACCCATGACAATGTGGATGGGCTCAGCAATCTCTTGACAACTACTATGTTAATATCATATCTGATATCTCAAATAAATGTACATCAGTTATTACCAAATATGCAGATGACTTGAAGATTGGGGGGGGCCATGTAATACTTCTGATCAATTCAACATTATACAAAATGATTTAAATAAAATCACAGATTGGATCTCAGAATGGGGAATGAAATGAAATAATGCTAAGTGCAAAATCTTGCATTTTGGTAATAACAATCCTGGTTACCAATATACTTTAAATAATCAGTTGTTAACAGTATCCGATATAGAAAAGGATTTAGGGGGGTGAATATAACTAACAATTTTGTCCCTGACCATCATATCAACTCAATCACATGTAAAGCAAATTCCATTGTTTGGGCTATAAAAAGGAATATTAAATATAGAGAACAGAAAGTTTTGGTACCATTATATCGGGCATATGTTTGCCCACATTTAGACTATTTGTCTCAGTTCTGGTGTCCATATAAAAAATAAAGTATCGAGAAAGTAGAGAGAGTTCAAAGGAGATACACCAAACTTATTAAGGGATTACAGGATGCATCATATGATTGTAGACTTCAGTCTTTAAATACGATGTCTTTATCCACTCGCGCCGCTTAAGAGGTGATCTTCTATGTCATATGATGTAGTTAATGATCCTCTTTCAATGATAAATCTGGGATTGGTATATAAGGAAGATACATATGATCTTAGAGGCCATCCCTTACAATTACAGTATAAAAGTTTTGTTAGTACAAAAACGGAAATATTTTTACACAGTAAGAGTGGTTAAACCATGGAATTCATTACCTGTGGAAGTCATTATTAGTAATACTAAACAATCCTTTAAAAATAGGTTGGACTCATATATGGTATCACACCCTTCCCTAGCTTATTATTAATTTGAGAGCAATTATGAGCTTCATCGCTCCATGTCTCTCTACAAATCCTAGTATGAATCCTAGTATACGTTATTTTTTATATTGCGCAGGTCTGGTAGTAAACAATGCTGTAACAGGGAAAGGGTAAGGAAAGTCTACTGAAACAGGAATGCCACAATGCAAAGGCAAAATCCAGCAGTAAAATACAGGGGAGCAATTCACCAAAGCAACGAAACTGTATATGGACACATTCAAGTGATCAACTAAAAGTACTTATGTTTCCATACAAAAAATATAGTATTATTGCTTTTCACAGTTTAAGTGACACAAGTTAACAGCAAACAGAGCTGACCTCAAACAAACAGAAAATAAAATAAGGGATCAGCACTGTGTGTTCCAAACTTTAGAATTCACAACTAAAATTAGAAGAATAGTATATGACATTGGCTAACAGGATGGAGCAGGAACTCTCAGAAAGGAGTAAGTTTTCAGAGAAAGCGAAAACATACTTGTCAAGATGTAATAAAATTAATACATATAAGTAGAACACCAACAAAAATATAAAGGCGTAAAAGAAATAACAGTAAATCACTAACAATTTGTGAGAAATCTGTTTGTAAAAGGCTAGAAATTGCCTGCACTGGTTTTACACATCTACTCTACCCCACTCAACTCCTTCACAGACACAGACAGAACTAAAAACTAATTAAACAAAATATTATGCAAAAATCCACAAAATGAGAAAATGTTTCCTAGCAGCTCTAGAATAAACTGTATATTTGGGAGTAATTAGGTCTCAAAAACAAGTTTTAAAGAGGTTTTAAAAGGGTTTATTGGCTTTGATGCACCTCAGCAGACTGCTCTCCAACTCAACAGGCAATAGACTGCTGTAAACAACCTACACATGATATTTGACCTATATACCCACAATAAATTGCAAATGTTGCCTTTGGAGCATATTTTTGCTGGCAAAATCAAACATTACACTGACAAGGGGTCACGTGATGCAGCAGACTGTGTAGCTGCACTTGGATTCAGCTCCCGCTATTCAAAGCTTTTATTTCAGTCAAATTAACCTGTAAAAAGGCTTTAACATCTGTTTCTGGCAGTTATTAAGGCAAGGATTGACCAGTGGAGGTTTTGCATCAAAAATGGAAGCCGAAATGAGAACCACACTACCTAGACATACATCGCCAGTTTCCCTGGAAAAATCTGGGAAACGAAGCAAGGCCCTGTCAACGGGGAGTGGTAAACAGCCTATTACCACGGCCTCTCAGGTTTCGGTCTCGGAAGCAACTCCCCTCACCTTGAAGTTATTCTTAAAAGAGCTGCAACCATTCCGAGAAGATTTAAAATCTATTGCCTCTGAAATTAAACAAATGTCTAGTTCGTTGGAGGATTTATCTACCAGAGTCTCAGATACAGAAACACGGCTTATTTCCTTGGAGAAAAAAAAAGATCCTACAGATGATGCCACAGTAGAGAATCAGCTGCGTATTAAAAAATTGGAGCAAAAAGTGGAAGATTTAGAAGGGAGGAGCCATAGAAACAATATAGTGATTTTGGGCATCCCAGAAAAGGAAGAAGGAAATAATACCATTTTATTTGCCCAGAAGCTGATTGAAAAGATTGCGGGCCCCTCTCCTTTTGGCACCGTGTATGCAATAGAAAGACCACATAGGGCACTTCGGCCTATATGCCTGCCTCTAGTCAACCCCGCCCTCCCGACCCTTAATGCTCAAATTCCTCAATTATCAGGAGAAACAATTTCTCTTGCTTAAGGTTAAAGAGTTAGAGCAAGTGCTCTGGGAAGGAAAGAAAATCCGTATAACACAAGATCTTCCTGCCATGGTGTGACATAGGAGGTCCCTATTTCATCCCATCGTAATGAAACTTATTGCAGCAGGAATAAAATTTCATATGGGATACCCTGCCCAACTTCAGGTAATGATTTCGAGGTCCTGGGCCTCACTTGAGGAGGTTGAACCAACGATGAAGGTGCTGCAGAAGGAATTTCCAGATTTATTTAAGCCACGTTAGTAGAACAGTATCGGCTTCTTTAAAGAGAATTCATGGAACATTCTGGAAGACCCCACTAAGAAAATGCATAAGAGGACCATATTGACTGTTGTTCAACACCTTATTGGTTTTTGCAGTGTTTCTACATATTTTTTAAGAACTCTGGGGAGCTGTTGGATGTTTATTAAGTTTAGATTCTGGCAGGGGGATTGTTAATAATACGGGGGTGGACCATGGACAATTTTTGGGATTCTTTCCTGGGTGATGCACATAATTTTTCTTGGGTACTCTACCACGGGTAGGCCCTCAAAAATCCTTGGGGAAGACAGGATTTCTTGATAACTTCTGTCCAATTTCTTGGGTCTAGGGCTAGGCTGTGAACCATGTTTTTAATGTGCTCTAGTGCTGGGTCGGATTAGCAAAAGGGGCCAAACTGCTAGTGTGTCACAAGAGGGCACATTGGGCTTACATAAGCTGGAAAGGATACTGAAAAGGCAGCTGTGGAGGATTCCCTGGCATTCATGTACCGCCTTTCAGATGGGAACACCCTGACAGCAAGGGATGGGGTAGCTCAGGGAACATCTGGCAGTAAAAGGGATTGTTTCACAGCATAGCCTTACTCAGGTGATGGGATGAGTTTGAAATTTTGATGCAGATGTTATTCATTTATCGGGAACTGGATTCATTTACAATTGCCATTTGTAATTTAATTGGATAATACAGCCTTGTATAGCTTCTGAGTGGCGGGAGGGGAAATACCAGGGACTGAAACAGGACTAGCTGTATCACGTATCAGAGACAAGAGGGAGGTAAGATTGGGTTTATCGGTGCAAGATGTTAATTAACATTTTCTGGGGTTTATTAATTGGGGGATGGGAGGTGGGAAGGTAGGGCATTTATCTACTAGGTATAAATTACCTTTGCTAAGATGGCTAAATATTATGATTTCATATGGCTTCTCGGTACCGCATCTAGAACACACTGTGTCAGTAGCTTCCTACAATAGCTAATACAGTGAATTTTGTGACATGGAACTTCAGAGGGGGTAGGAAGAGAAAGAAGCAATATCAAGTACTACACCTTTTAAAGTTATTAAAGGCTGACATTGCCTGTGTTCAGGAGACACATCTTTTGGACACGGAGGCGTCCCAACCTCGCAGATTACAATTTGGCCAATTTTTCAGTGCACAGGGTACCACACATAGTTGTGGGGTAATGATTTTGATTCATAGGAATATTCCACTTAATATAATTAAAGAGATTAAAGATCCAGAAGGCAGATACATAATGGTACATGGATTACTCTATAATAAGGAAGTAATTTTAGGCAGTATATACGGACCTAATAGGGATTCCCCAGAATTTTTCACCCAATTAATACAGGTCTTGCAACCTTATTCCTCCATCCCTATGATTATAGGGGGTGATTTTAACCTGGTATATGATCAGGAGATGGACAGGTCAAACCCACACAAAACTACCTTTTCTTCTGCCCAAAGGGCATTCTGAGAATTTTTCAAACAACTCGGATTGTGTGATATTTGACGAGTATTACACTCCTGGGACAGGAACTTTACCTTTGTTTCCCCAATTCACTTTTCTTTATCGAGGATAGACTATATATTTCTATCCCATTATTTGATACCCAGAATGCTGGAATCCTCGATTCTACCTGGGACCCCCTCAGACCACTCTATAGTTTCATGTCATTTATCATTGACATCCCTCCCTTATAAAGCATCCAGATGGAAACTAAATGATACACTGCTTATGGATGCTGCCCGTATGCAATAGATACAAAGCCAGATAGAATTCTTTTATCAGGTTAATAAAGATTCCTTGAATAGACCAGATTTGTTATGGGAAGCCTTTAAGGCGTATATCCGCGGGGTGTTAATTAGCATGGCTACATAGAGGAAGAAGGCTTCTAATGCTAGACTGTCCCAGCTGATTTCCCAAATTAAGAGTTTAGAGGTAGATTTTTCTGTCACTCCATCAGATAACACACGGCAAGACCTGATTAAATTGAGAGCCGCATATATGGAACTCCTCCGGGAAAAGGTAGATTACTCCATAATTAAAACTCAGGCCACATATACTGATCAGGGAGAAAAAGCAGGTCAGCTCCTGGCTCTCAAGGTTAAACAAATGGAATTAGCCCTCTACATTGCTTCTATATGATCTTTACAAGATGACTCCCTCAAAACACATCCAGTGGATATAATAAAAGAATTCCAGGAATATTATAAGGAGTTATATAGCCCTATGTCTGCACCTCCAAAGAATCAGCAACTACAAGACTATCTACAAGAGTTGCAGCTGCCGCGTCTCTCTGTGGACCAGCAGAATAGTCTTCTGACCCCAATAAGTGCCAGAGAAATCACCACTGTGATTAATGAGTTGTCAATCAATAAAACTCCGGGGATAGATGGTTTCTCGGCTTTATTTTATAAAAAATTTAAATCCCAACTAATCCCAATGCTTCTCCCATTGTATTGGCATATCCTATCTGGTGCAGAAACGGATCCCTTATTATTTGAAGCATTGATTGTCCTGATTCCCAAACCGGGTATATCTCCAGACTTTGTAACCAATTATCGACCGATATCATTAATAAATCAGGATATTAAAATTCTAACTAAAGTACTGGCTTGCCAACTTGAAAAGGTAATGGATACCCTGATAGGGATGGAACAAGTTGGATGTCTGAAGGGTAGGTCTTCCACTGACCACCTAAGAACTCTCTGGCATGTCTTCACGGTGTCCCGAGATGCACCTTATCTGGCAGCTTTGATCTTCCTGGATGCCAAGAAGGCATTCAATAGGGTTTATTGGGAGTACCTCTTCCAGGTGTTAGAGAATTTTGGATTCCCATTAGAATTTGTAAATTGGATAAGGGCACTATATAAATCTCCTTCCACCTGGGTCTCAGGAAATGGAGTTATCTCGGAAAGCTTTTCCCTCCATTCAGGTACCAGGCAGGGATGTCCTTTATCTCCATTATTATTTAATTTGTATCTTGAACCATTAATTAGAAGATTACAAAATTGTTCAAATATTCAAGGGATCCCTATCTTCCTCTGTGAAGTAAAAGTCTCAGCATATGCGGATGATCTCCTGCTTCAGCTTGCCAACCCTGGAACATCTATCCCACATATGCTGGAGATAATTGCCACTTTCAGTTTTATGTCTAACTATAAGTTAAATGTTGGCAAAACAACGGTATTCCCGCTAAACCATAGACTTTTCAGATCAGATATAGTCTCTTACAGACTTAACTGGAAGCAAGATTCTCTCTGATACCTTGGATTAGAGCTTGCTTGTAGCACCAAATGAGTTATCAAACTAAATCTGGACACTTTGGTAAGCAATATTGCTCAAGATTTAAATAGATGGGCCCATTTCCCTATTTCATTATTGGGATGAATAAACCTCATCAAAATGAACGTATTTCCCCATTTACTATACCCCCTTTCCATGCTTAATATATGACTCCTTTTATCCTGGTTTAAGAAGTTAAGATCTTTACTCACTAAATTTCTTTGGGCTAACAAATCTTCTCGAATAGCTTCTCAGGTTTTGATGGCCCCTAAGAATAAAGGAGGTTTGAGACTTTCTAATGTTCTTCTTTACTTCTGGGCATCCCATATCAATAAATATATGAGATGGATGTCTCAAAGTAACTTTACCAGGACCCTGGCATGGCTTAAAATTGAATTGTCATTGATACGGTCAGTTGGACTTGCCCCCGAGGGACTGTTGCATATCAGAGAAAGTCTTCTTCCATTAAAACTGAAAAATTCAATAATTTCCATATACCTGAAGATTCATATTCAGGTTTGTCGATTCCTGAAATATAATCATATGGAAGATTTAAACCAACCTGTGGTAGGCAAGCTTAACCTTAAAATACCGGGAAAACTGATTCCTCAATCATGGCTTCCTATACTACAAGAACAGGTAGTCTCCAATTTTATTGATGATAACCATATATGAATGTCAAGTCAGGATATGATTACTAAACTCGGTATTTCCAGTAGATACATATTTAAGGTCATTCAACTCAAGTACGCTTTAACACGAACCTTCGGTCATAAACCTAGGACTGTGCACTCCTTGCCATTCCGCAAGGAATTATGTCTGCTGGTGGATGGCCAAGAGGCAGTAGCCAAAATGTATAATATACTCTTTAGCTGGAAAGTCCCTGATAGTTTCAGTCCTACTGGTTTGTGGCAATCCTTCTTCCCAAGCCAGAACATTAACTGGACGGCTATCTGGCGCACTTCCCATAAGTTTGTCAAACAGGATAGTTTAAGACTAATGCAGCTCTCAATATTACACAATGTCTACTATACACCTTGTAAACTGGTTAGGCTGAGACTTAAAGTCTCCAATATATGTGTGAGATGTCATCGACAGGAAGGGAATTTATTTCATATTTTCTGGACATGCCAGAAGGCAGCACCTTTATGGCACAAGATTATGCAATCCGTAGACCCTCTACTAGGCCTTAAGGCGTTATTTACTCCTGAAACTTGTCTCCTAGGGGACCTTTCAGGCATTAAAGTTCGTAATCGGAAGTATCACATAACACTCATGACCTTGTCTGTCAAGAAGCTAGTTTTAAGACATTGGCTTGATCAGCAGGAAATCCCCTACAATGAATGATTAACAGAAATTCTGGCAAACTTGCATACTGAGAAAACCATAGCTAATTTGAACAATGCAATGAGTAAGTTTAAAGAGATATGGGACCCCCTTTATATGCTTTATTCACTGTAATGTGACTCAGTTGTGAGGTAGGTATTACTGGGTTAAGTAGCTAATTTATTCAGGAGGCATTTTAGCAGGGTGCGTAATTTTATTTGTTATCCTAGTAGATATGGGTAAGGGGAAAGAGGGATAGGGAGGGTAGGGATTAACGGCTGGGGGGGAGGCAGATTCAAGAGGGACTAGTGTTCAATATACAGGATCTGTTTATATGTGTATCTGCATGTTTTGTATTATTGGTTTGAAAAAGGTTAATAAACTTTAAATTACAAAAAAAAAAAGTTACACTGACAAAATTTTCACCAGAAGACAAAATTTAAGCACGGATGGGTAACATTGCTCACATATTATGTGAAATTTTGCAATTATGCAAAATTGAAATCCCAGGCAAAATCAGATTTCACCGGGGCAAAAACTGTTGTGAAATTGCAAAATTACATGAAATATTTCACCAGGAGAATTTTTTTCATTTCACACAACACTGTACATGTTTAATAAAAGACCCCAAATAATCCTTTAATAAGGAACTCCTTCAAGTTTTGAACATAGCTGTTTCTTGTGGAGATATAAGTGAGGATGAGTTTAAGTTTATTTGGAAAGAATACCTTACTGTACCACGTTTTTATGCACTACTAAGAGTGCATAAAAACATGGGGAATGCACCAGGAAGACCCTTTGTCTCAGGTAATGGGTCAATAACTGAGAATACATAGAAACATAGAGGATGACAGCAGATAAGGACTCCAAGACCCATCCAGTCTGCCCATTTCGTTTTCTACCTTATAAATGTGCCATTGGCCTTTGCTCTGTCAGTGGTCTATCCATACATACTCATCTGTATTGCTCCCTTATGCCTATCCCATGCCTGTTTGAAGCCCTGCACTGTATTCATAGCCACCACTTCTTGAGGTAGGCCATTCCATGCATCCACCACCCTTTCTGTGAAAAAGAATTTCCTCACATTCCCCCTTAATCAGCCTCCCTCTAATCTCATGCTGTGTCCTCTTGTCCTGCTATTTTTCTTATATTTAAACATGTTAAACTCTTTCACCTTGTTAATGCCCTTAAGATGTTTGAATGTTTCGATCATATCACCTTTTCCCCTCCTTGACTCAAGGGTATACATAATGAGCTCTGTTAATCTGTCCTCATATGTCTTCTGATGCAGTCCCTGCACCATTTTGGTTGCCCTTCTCTGGACTGCCTCAATTTGGTTAATGTCCTTGTGAAGGTGTGGCTTCCAGTACTGCACACAGTACTCCAGATAAGTCCTAACCAGTGTCTTGTAAAGAGGGATTATTACCTCCCTCTTGCGACTTGTGATACCCCTACTAATACACCCTAACATCCCCCTAGCCTTACCTACTGCTTTTGAGGTCTGCTTGGATGATTTCAGGTCATTGGTGATGATGATGCCCAAGTCTCTTTCTTCCTTTGTGACTGCCAGCATCTCCCCTCCCAGTCTATAGGTGGCTTTAGGGTTTCTCTTCCCTATGTGCATGATCTTGCACTTCTTTGCATTAAATCCCAGTTGCCACCCTTCTGACCATTTTGCTAGTTTATCCAGATCTCTTCTCATTCTTCCCATCCCATATGGATCATCTACTCAGTTGCAGATCTTGGTGTCATCTGCAAACAGACAAGCCTTACCCTCTAGCCCATCTGCAATGTCACTAATGAAGATATTGAATAGGACTGGCCCCAGGACTGATCCCTGAGGTACCCCACTTGTGACTTGCATCTCTTCAGACTGTATACCATTTACCACCACTCTCTGTTTTCTGCCCGTCAACCAGTTTGCCACCCAGTTGACCAACTCCTGACCCGCCCCGAGCCTACCCAGCTTATTGATCAATCTTCTATCTGAATAGTGTTGAAAGCTTTTGTTGAAGTCAAGGTAGGCAACATCAGCTGCTCCCCTTGGTCCACTACTTGGTTACTCCAGTCAAAGAAATCTATGAGATTAGTTTGACAGGACCTTCCTTTTGTAAACCCATGCTGTCTTGGATCTTGTGCCCCTATGGATTCCAGGTGTTGCACTATCCTTTCCTTAAGGAGTGCCTCCATACTCTTGCCCACTACTGAGGTAAGACTGACTGGTCTGTAGTTCCCTGCCTCCTACCTACTACCACTCTTGTGGAGCGGGATCACATTTTGGAGGTCATTTTGTCAACCACTTTCTACAGAAATGTTTGAAAATGTTACCCTTTCATCTAAAAGATACTGAGGATGTTCTCAGAAAAGTTGAAAAATTAATGTGATCAGATGAGAATGTGTGGATAAGTATAGACTTAGAAAATGGGCAAAATGTATTCTAGTTGCTGATTGGCTGCAGGAGCCAATCCGCCTATCTAGTATGAGACAAGAGAGACCGGAAAGTAACTAGTCCCAGTCTCCGTTGTCTCATATAGTTCTAAATATTACTGGGCTAGTTCCAAATGCAGAATGTATAACCAACATTTTTTTCTAACTTAGCAATCAAGTTACTTAGCTGGCTGCCCCCATCCCGATTCTCTGTTAGCGAGCAATCAAGTCTGTCGGGTAAATTGCATCTATGAACCCACCCTTGGCTTTTCCACTTCCCACCACCACAGTGATCACAAAGACTACTTTTTTTTTTAACAAAACTGGACCCAATTTCAGCAGTACCAGTGCTCCCAACATCTGATTCCCTCTCACACTCATAAAATCCACCAGCCAGTAGTGCAACTCCATCTACTGCACCCTATCTCATGAGCAAATGAAATAAAAAATATAGCAGCTCACTTCCTCTCTACAGGAGGTTATTTTCAGTCAGCTGATTCACTCACAGCTCTGTGGGGCTCCCCAGTCATGAAACCTCTCATGATTGCCAGGCACATCCTGTCGGGGTCTCTCCCTAGGTAACAGCATTAGTGAACTCTCTGTTCCAACCGTGACGTAGATATGTCACCTCAGCCAAAGAGCAAATGGGTCCATTTAAAGTTTTTAAATAATGCTACATGTGGCACCACATCTTTGCTCTCGTGGACCGTCTGCTCACATACCTCCATTAGTGAGAGAGAGAGAGCACCACTGCCTCTAGATAGCACAACTGTGTATGAAGGGGTTACAGGTTATGGCCTCTTTTTTTTATCATAGAATAATTTTTATTTATTCATTATCCATACAAGCCAGGAAAGATACCTATACTTGGAATACAGTATAAAGTATATCAATATAAACAGTCCAAGCTATACCTAAGATTAAGCAATCATTAGAAATCTACAGATAACTTCCTATCCCTGATTGTCCTTCCATATTCTTAAACAACTGGTATCAGGTATTAACATAACGTGTGTGTTAAATCCTATATATTCCAGCATTTCTTACAATTGAAAGAAAAGAGATCCCAACAGTCTACATAACTAAGTGCACTATATTATTCTTGTTATTAGCAATGAAGCCTGCCTGAAAGAGTAGAATGACAGAAAGATTACAGGGAGGATATAACAGTGAGGAGCTATATACTTCAGCACTCACGGTTATAGCTGCCCAGCAATATGCCTAAACATGTCATGAGGGGGTGACCAACTGGAGGTCCTTTATGCTCAGGGGCCTCCTTTAGGCTGGAGGGTTCACCAGTGGGGAAGTGGAACTTTACATAGGGAGGAGTTGAGGTATGCTCCCCATTTCTGGAGGTATATTATAAGTTTCCCTCTATTTGCATACGTGAGCCTTTCAAAAGTGGTAAGTCTAGATAAGGCAGAATGCCATAGTGAAAGAGATGGAGGTGATGTTTGTCTCCAGGACTGGAGTAAAAGCCTTTTGGCCTCCAAAATGGCTGCAAGGAGCCAGGTTTTGTGAGGCTTCGACGGTTGGTCCAGGGGAGCAGGGTCTCCCAGTAAAAGCAGTGGATTTGAAATGTCTGTGGGTAATCCCAGTACTCCAGAACATTCCATGGCAATGCCTGACCAGAAGGGAACTAGGGCCAGGCATTCCCACAAAAGGTGTAGGATGTTGACCGAGTCACGTCGACATCTCTAACACTTTGCATGAGGAAGAATGCCCCAGGAGTGGAAGGCTGCTGGTGTACAGTGCCAATGAAGGAGGATTTTGAGTTGTATTAGTTGGCTCCTAACATCCATGTATGCGAAGTGTGCAAAATGTAGACATCTAGACCAGGTTTCTGGAGTAATGGGGACTTTGAAGTCCATACTCCAAGTAGCCCTACATGGTTCAGGGTGGTCTGGCTGTGCTTCCTGCCATGTGCTGTAGAAATGCATTGATATGCCTTGGGAGGAAGCTCTCCGGTGTAAAGAAGTCAGCCAATGCTATTTGGGATTGGCTACATACACCTTACTAAGAGCTTGGACCACACTACATAACTGCAAGTATCTCCAGAAGTCATGAATTTGTAGAGAGTAGCAGGATTTAAGCTGTTCAAATGACATCAACATAGTAGAGTTGGCCACGTATAGGTCTTGGACAATGTGTATCCCCTTGTTCTCCTTTGGGGCCCAATGGAATGGTTTATTGTCTACCATGAGGAGCTGATTATGCCAAAGAGCCATATACTGGAGTGGGATAGAGCTCGCTACCTTCATGGTGTTGGAGGCAGCCATAAGCTTGAACCATACTCTCCTTGTCTCGATAATAACCGGTGTGAGCCTACTGGGGTATATAGGGGCATTTGTAACTAGTAAGCTTGGGGGTGCTGTTCTGCATCAGCTGGGTTTCTAATTGAACCCACTGCACAGGCACAGAAGAGGTGGGATGAACCATTTGGTAGCTTGGGCTGAGGTATAGGCCCAGTAGTACCCCTGCAGCCATGGAAGTCCCATGCCTCCTTTGGTCCAGTGAGCCCTCATCTTGCTACAACTCCATCTAGCAGCCTTGCCCTCCCAGAGCAAAAAGGCCATAAACTTGTCTAAAGGGTGGAATACTTTGCTCTAGAGGGTTATACAGAGATTGTTAAGAAGATATGCCACCCTGGGTAGTAGTAACATATGGATAGCAGCCATCTTACCTGGGAGAGAGAGGTTGAGATGATGCCACTGGTTTACCTCTGTCGCTAAAAGCATTATTAGGGGGTAAAAGTTCTCCTGCTGTAAGTGTTTCCAATTAAATGGAATTTTAATACCCAGGTATGAGAAGCTGTGTGTGGCCCATGTTAGGTCTAGACCTTGCTTTACACAAGTTTGTGCAGGCTGCATTGAGAGAGGTGAGACTGTTTTTTTAATGATTAATTTGAAGGCTGGACAACTCAGCAAATTCTCTCAGGATCCTTAAGACACTGGGGAGTGATTCCTTTGGTTGTGCTGAAGTTAGGAGTAAATCATCTGCATATGAGACAGGTAGGTAAGTATGTTGGCCCACCTGTATGCCCTTGATACCTTCAGTGACTTGCAATTTCCATGTAAGTGGGTCTAGAGCCAACAGAAAATGCAGAGGAGATAAGCGGCATCCCTGTCTTGTGCCCCTTTGCAGAGGAAAGGGGGGAGATATATATTTGTTTGTCAGGATTTCCGCGAGGGGGGCATTGTATAGCACCTGGATCCATTGTCTAAAATAGGGACCAAACCCATAGAGCCAGAGTATTTCATCGGAGGTAGGGGCCATGGAATCAAATGCTTTAGAGAAATCTACCACCATTGCTGCCATTGGATTTTTAGATTGCATTATGAGCCATTTGATATCTAGGACCATTCTAATATTTTCCACTGCAGCTCTTCCTTTAGTAAACCCGACTTGAGAGAGGTGAATAAGAAGAGGAATAGCCTCCATCAGACGGGTGGCAAGCATCTTAGCTGTGATTTTATTATCGACTGATATGAGGGAGATTGGTCAAAAACTGGCACAGTTCTGGGGGTCATCTGACTTTTTCAGGAGTAGGGTGACTAGTGCTTCTCACATAGTGGGGAGGAGGATGCGAGTCTTATGGGCCTCCTGCAGAACAGAAAGAAGAGGGGCGCTGATCTGTGCGCTCATTGCTTGGTATAGTTCTGTGGTTATGCCATCTGGTCCAGGTGACTTACCTTTGGCCAGCTGGCTAAGTTCATTCAACAGTTCTGCTTCTGAGAAATGGTTATCTAAAGCCTGTTTCACCTTGTCAGGTAATTGAGGGGCATTGGTATTGACACAGAAGTCTACCAATTTACGCTGCAATTGGTCGAGGTCCGAAGTGGCATGTGACTGGTATAGTCGCTGATAGAAGTGTTGCATACATTCATCGATCTGTTTAGGGCCCGTAACTACAAGAGCTCTTGCATTCTTAAGGACATTGATTCAGGAGTTGCCTGTTGTTTTCTTAATTGAAAGGCCAGGATCTTCCCCCCTTTGTCACCTCCCTCCCAGTACCCATGCTTGGACCTGAGTAATGTCCATTCTGCCTTATGCTGCAGCATGGAGTTTATACAGTATTTTAGCCCAACTATCTCCCGCAGTAATCTCAGGTCTGGTGCTCGGGTAGTAGAGGTCCTGAATCTGGCTTCCAGTGAGGAGAGCTCGGATTGCAAGTTATTTAGCTCTGATCTCCTCTATTTGTTTTGGTGTGCAATGTAGTCAATAATTTGCCCTCGCAGGATAGCCTTGATGACCTCCCAAACTGTAGCCACAGATGTGTCTATGGCATGATTCAGGGAAATGTAATCCCTGGCAGTCTTCCACACCATAGCTTGAAACTGAGGGTCCCTAAGAAGTAAGGGATTGCATCTCGTAACTGATCCACTCTGTCCAGAGAGGGTGTAGAAGCAGGACACGGGGCATAATCTGAGACTAGGATATTATTTATCTTGATACAAGTAATATCTAAGGCTACAGGTGCATTGGTGAGCCAGAAATAAATCCTGCTATATGAAGTGTGGGCAGAGGAGAAGAAGGAGTAGTCTTGTCTCGATGGGTGGTCTCTACGCCACATATCAGTCATACCCCACTCCTCCATCATTCCCTGCAGGGCCGACACTGTCTTAGGGTATGTTTGTGGGGGTTGGTGTTGATTTATTGAGAAAGATATCTAAAGCAAGGTTGAAGTCACCCCCAATTAAAATTGGGATCCGTGGGTGTGTTAAAGCTGGAGCTTCTATGGCCTTATTGAGATCCAATAGGATCTCTGGATTGTCCATATTTGGACTGTATACATTTGCTAGTATCACATGCCCCCCCCGGTGTGAGAAATGAACTGCTATCCAGCGGCCTTGGGCATCGGAGACTACTTACTCCTGTACCCAGGTACATGATTTCCTGAGTAGGATATCCACTCTTCTGGATTTAGTTGATGCTGAGCTTGCTATAACAGTACTGACCCATGCTTTCTTGAGTCACAGTACAGTTCTTGCAGTGAGGTGGGTCTCTTGGATTAATGCAACATCCGCCTGCAAGGAGTGCAAGTGTCTGAGGACCATGGATCGCTTGACCGGGTGGTTTAGGCCCTTCACATTCCATGATATAGGTTTGATACCTGTATTAACACTCTGCATCATGGTTCCAGCCTTTAAGTAATGTACAGGTACTTACCACCCATGTACAGAGAAGAGGGAGGAGCAGGAATGAAAAGGTTGCCTAATACCAAAGATGAAGGATAGACAAAGCAGAGAGGGAGCATTGTCTGATCACTTAATATAGATAATAATGATAACGAGGTGCAAAAGAAAGGTAGAAACAGTCAAATTTAAAATGCAAAGTGCACAAATCAGAACTCAGCTAACTAAATAAGATTTGGTAACTATTTCCCCACTAAGAAGATTCTTTTCTTTAACTTATTTACAATAGAAGGTTAACAACTGTGAATAGGTAAGCACAAAGCTTGAGGGGAATAGGTGTGTGCATGAGGTGCAGTCCTCCTCACCATCGAGGAGAAGCACTCAGCCGTACTAGCCTTTCACCTTTATGGGGATGGGTGGGGAAAACCAACTAACATCACTAAGCACCGTCCCCAGCTATACAGACTGGAATAAGGTACAGGGACAGGGCCCAAAAAAGAAGGAAGGGAAGGGGTCAGATGTTGCACTACAGCATGGGGAGGATTGAGGAGCATATATGAGACCAGCAAGGTGCACTGACCTTTATTAGCATATGGGCTAAGATGGGATGTCATGCCCTCAGTGGTATCTGCTGATCCGAGCCACCCTTGTAATGGGGGCTTTAAGTTTTAAACAGTCAGCCGCTTGGCTGCTCAAGCTAGGGAGAATAAAGGGGTCATTAATCGGGTTTTACTAAGCTAGGTACTGCGACCACTAGATAACATCCCCCTCATGTGAACTATCTTGGACGCATCTAAAGGACCAGCCAATACCAGATGTAATGTCCCATATTAATCAAGTATCCCACTAACTTGAGGCCCTTATATTATATACCCCAAAACAAAAACAAAAAAGCAGTTTACAGGCATATTAAACTCAGTCATTCGGGGCTTGCTCCCCTGTTAGAGCAGGGCTTGCTATGAGTGTAGAAATGTCCTGGGATACTGCCTCCGCAAAGGTTAACAGTCCTGGTTTGACTGAGATGTTAGAAAAGTCCTGATAGTCCCCCAGGTCAGGGGAAAGTCTGCCCAGGATGAAGACTCAGCCATCTCTATCATGAGATCATCTGGGATGTCTTGCATATCCGATTGTTCCAGGGTGGGATATTCATCTTTGGTTTGTTTCGCAGGTAGTGCCGTCCCTGGGCCCTTAGATGAAGATCCCTGTTCACTCAGTGAACGTTGACGTATGCGGGTGGTTTGATTTTTTCCCTACTGCGGTAGGGAGGGTGAGAAATGCTCTGTAGACCCTTTTAATGTTGATTTGCCATTATTATCCAGTCCGGATGGTTTACTGTAGGTGGGGGACCTGGAGGAAGCATTTAGAGTTGGTGCTGTCCATTCTGCTTTGTAGTCCTACCTACACTCGTCCCTGGAGAATTGGTTCCTCCTGTCCCTTTTATGAGGACCCAGAGCCCATAGCCTTTTGGGAGTTGTAATACTGAGCAGCATTCGAGGCCAGTGCTTTAAGGCCCAATTTTCAATCTCCTGAGGTGTCTCCACCACTATGTCTCTGCCCTCCTTGGATACATACAGGTAGGATAAGTTTCTGAATCCATATTTAAACCCCTGTGCAGCTAGAGCTTTCTAAATAGGTATGAAGGTTTTTCTGTGAGCAGCCACTTCAGCTAAAAAATCTCTGAAAAAGGATATTTTTTCCCCATGCCACATTATTTCACCCCTATCTCTTGCAGCTCTCAGGACCTTTTCTTCTGTAGGGTAGCACAGTATGTAAGCGATAAGGGGCATGGGAGAGGTGTTGTGAGGTCGTGGGCCACCGAGAATACGATGCGCTCTCTCCACCTCTACAGGGCCATGCCATCTGTCCCCTAACATTTTTGGGATCTCTTCATTGAGGAACCTCTCTGTGTTTTGACCTTCGGTGTCCTCGGGAATCCCAAGGATTCTAATATTATTATGCTGCCTGTGGTTCTCTTGGTCCTCTGCTCACTTCCACAGAGTAGCCAGTTTGTCATCCTGTTCTTGCAACCATGCAGAAGTTTAGCCTGCCCAGCCTCCAGGTCCTTCCTGTGCTGATCTGTGACATTTAGTTTGTCATTAAGCACCTTCACTTCAGCAACTGTACCTGATAAGGTGGACGAGATTGTGTCTACCCCTGTGCGTAGGGTCTCTAGCATGGCTGTAATGTGTTGTAACGAGGTACTGTCATCCACTGCAGGGGCAGGAGCATCTGTGGAGGTTGCACCTAGGCCCTGTGTGGTTATTTTAGAGGAGGCCATTCTGGGATCATGTCAGTATTGCTCACCAGCGATTAAATATATCAGGGATTGTAAAGCTGCACCAATTATTTGCGTCTGCTCACAGTAGGAGACCGGCCACCAGATAGCCCATACCAGGAGGGGCCGCCATGCAAGATCAATGTTTTCAGGGCCTGCTCGAATCCAGAGTGGGTCAGACAGTGGCTGGTGCTATAAAGCTATGTACTGGATCACTGATCTCAATATAAACCCACGCTGAGCAACGAGTAAAGTCTACGGCAGCATCTGAGCTTTGTAGGGGGGCCAAGGGATCTTCATGACCACGATTGCTAACAGATTGTACTAGCTGGGGACTGAGCTATCGATTTAAGTGGCCATCTTCCTCGGTGGTCAAGCCATGCCCCCAGGTTATGGCCTCTTTAAAAGAATAACTGCTCATCAGGGTGAGGAAACAGACAGAGTAGGAAGGGGCAAGAATTGTAAGGGTAGACACTAGTGTTTTACCTGCTTTATGCAGGCTTAGTTTTCCCTTGAAGTAAATCCACTGTCATTACCTGTCATAACTTATTTTTTTAACAATTTTACGGGTGTGTGTATGGGGGGGAGGATTTATGATGACAACAAACAATTCTCCCTAGCTGAAATAAACACAGAATTGTAAAGCAGGTGGAGGAACTATTTCATTATAGAATAAATAAAACTCTTAAGAGTTTTACATTTTAGCATGTACATTTTTTAAAAACCTATATAATACAGTGGCACATTTTCTAAATGCAATAATACCCTCCAGGGTGAGTGGTATGGGCAGTACAGAATCTTCCAGGTGCTATAAGGCCCTCCACCTGTGGTGTCTGGCCTAAATATACCCCTGGGCAGTCCAGTATAGCCCAATACTGCCCACCCAGTTGGGTATTATTGCTTACATAGAATCCTTATATACTTGTATCAGACACAACCAAGGAACTCAGGTGTGCAGGTTTTTCCTGGAAAATCTTATAAACATATATAAGAAAAACATCCAATAGATTTTCTATTAACAAAACTGGAATTTATTTTGAAGCATAAATCATTCAAGTTTGAAGGAAAACATTATCTACAAAAATGCAGAATGGCCACGGGTGCCAGTATGGCACCAAGTTATGCTAACCTTTTCCTGGGGAGATGGGAATTATTGTGTGAAACCAAGAAAGCAATCCTTATTGGTGCCACATAAAATCTTGGCACTGATATATAGATGATTGTTTGTGTGTTTGGGAGGGAAATATTAGTTTAATTCCTGATTTCATCACCTGGCTACATAGACATGAATTCAATCTCAAGTTCAACTGTACTGTAAATAAAGAGAAAATTAATTTTCTGGATCTTGAACTTATGAGTAAATCTGGTGAGAATGTGACTACAAAATTATATAGGATACAAACTGTCACCAATAATGTGTTGAGGGCTGACAGTGCACACCCTAAAAAAGTGAAATATTCTATACCATATAATCAAATGTTACAACTAAGATGCAATTGCACTAATGATGAGACCATTCCTATACAGGCACAGGAGTTAACAACACCCTTCTTAGAGAGAAGCAATGATGACATACTATTTTGTGAAGCTAAAGAAAGGCTCTGACTAAAGATAGGCCTGAATTGTTACAAAACAAACAAACTCTGGCAGAGCCACTATGACTGCGAATGCATTAACTAGATAAGGGTGTTTCATGGGCTTAAACATAAACATGAATTGCTGTTGCATACACTAACTGAATCAAGGTATGGTACAGTGAGAAAGGGCAGATTTAAAAATAATACCACCATCTGTATTACAGTTACCTATATGTTTCACATTTTATTCTATGCACTGTTATAGCAA
Source organism: Neoceratodus forsteri (assembly GCA_016271365.2). Lineage (NCBI taxonomy): Eukaryota > Metazoa > Chordata > Ceratodontiformes > Ceratodontidae > Neoceratodus > Neoceratodus forsteri. The sequence goes on from CM057456.1 coordinate 1,374,910,051, forward strand.
TCAACTCAACAGAACCAGACCATCATATACATGAAGACACTGTACCTTAACAGCAAACACTGCTGAGACAACTGTATGTTGTGACAAGGTGGAAGATAAACACAATTTTGAGACATGTTTTAGAATACATTTGATGTGTTTAATTGATTTTTTTAGTGATTGCTATACAGTTCAAACACATAATTCATGTAATATAAAAGTGCATATACCCAAATGTCAATGTAAATCTTACACACTTCATTACAAGCTGTTCTCTTGAAGGAAGATATTACTGCACAAGGCCTAAAAATGGGCATCAGGTAAGAGTAAACTGGAGTTTGTGTGTTATTCAGGGTATTGCATAGCTTATCTTTTATTGCTGCTCCACCGGATCAGCAATATTTGCAAAAGCTGTGCCCAGTCCAGATTTTAAAGCTCTGATCCGGGTCTGGTGATTTGGGTTTTACCCATACCCCACTGCATGTGGCTTAGTATATACTGTACAGATGGCTACAGAGTCTAACCCATTGAAGGTTGAAGTTTCAAAAAACCATTATGCTAAAAATACCAGGGCTCACTCCCTCACCCCCCAGTCACAATTAATCCTCTACCAAAGTTATGCCTAAATACTGGTGCATCTACATTCACACCACTAAGCTTTTAATGCCAACATGCCTCTTCTGCAGCTATGAGCTCCCCCATCAGTGAAGTCCCATTCTGCTTGTGGCAGCCCCTCCCATCCATGTAATTTTCCAGGGAGCAGCTCTTTACACCATATCAACTAAATTACTGCTAAACTCCTTATTTAAAAAAAATGTTGATACATTTTTGGTTTAGTATATCCATGGTCAGAAAAAATGAATTTGCAAAAGAAACCAAAACCCCCATTTATCAGTTCATTGAATCACAATACATCATGTGGTGAACTTATCAGAATCTATGTGTAACCTACAGTAGGTCAAACAGAAATTAGACACACAAATGCCTATCTATTTGCAAGTGAAGCAAATGTGGTTACTATCATTCAGTTTTTAACACTTATAGTCACAAACTGCAGGTTAAGAAGATTCTGTAGAATATAAAAAGTAGCCCAGAACTGCCTGCATGAGAATGAAGTTGGTGTATTATTTGAAAAAAGGCAAGGCTGTGACTCTTGCTATGCAATGTGCTGCAAAGCAGCACACTGATTGCTCTTAGGATGGTGGCGTCAAATGGCTTACTGAGGCATTGTGTTCATAGGGGCCTAGGGTGACTTGTTATACAGAAAGTTCCAGGAAGTGTTTAATCCATTCTGCCTCCAATAGCTTTCTATGATGTCTATACTATCCATTGGTAATCTGACACAGAATGACTGCCAGAAGATAATGAGTTAACTATCTGTGGGCCCAATTAACTCCTCAAGCCAGAGGAAAAAAAGTGCTCTAAAGCTTCCTATACACACACAGGCAGCATAGTAATGAGGCTTCAGCAGAGGAATCTATTTTTAACACTCTATCTTGTTGTTTTGTAGCAAAGATTACATCAGCCCTTTTCTGAATGCCATACTCCTGTTGAGTTATGCCCACAGTCATAAAAAGGAGATTGTGACTGAGTTTAATCATCTAGCATGGAGAATAGGGAATATTGACCATAGAAACTGGCCAATAATTAAGCAATAAGGCATTACCATGGGTTATGCTGATGGTCTGTTAATCACCCTCTAGGGTGCATAGCTGAGTGCCACATGGCCCTAGAGGGTGATTAACTGACCATTAACATAACCCCTGGCAATGCCTTATTGCTATTATAATAAAAATGTTTTTTTGAATAGTGTTAAACCTTGTTTAGCATATGATTAAGGTCCACATGTCACTGCCCGGTGACCCAGATGTGGCCAAATGTAACATCTGTGGCATGCTGGTGCATTGCAGTAGAAAGGGCAAATCTAGATTTAGTAGTTGCCGTATTGGTCCTTGCAAGAATAGATCCAGAAGCAACTGATTTGATACCTTTTAATGGACCAACATAAATGTAACAACAAGAACAAAGTGCTCTAGCTTTCGGACCAATCAGTCCTTCTGCAGAAGCTCATGGCAGTTGTTTAGAAAATACAATACTTATAACAGCTAGATAATGCAGAGAAAAACAGAAAAAAATCCCCATTGGTTTAAAATATTTAAAATTAAAAAAAAAAAAAAACCCAGAAGATGATGTCAGAGAAGTTTAACAGTACAATACTGCCCTCAGTCCGAAAGAACCTTGGGTTCAGATGTGCTTGGTGCAACACACATACGAAGAATCCTACTGCATATAAATTTAATTGACATAAGATAACACTGCTGAAGCAGATAACTCCTAAATCAAGCTATGAGTGTCACAGTTAGTATAAGGATGTGATTACTGAAAGGCAACCCCCACCCAGCTTAAAGATAAACTAAGATAGTTATAGGGCTCATGAAATTACAATGTATGCATTAAAGACAAGAATTACCAGTAAAGTTGTCTAAAAAACATCAGTGCACACTGTGTGATGTGTAAAACCTAGCTGGACATGTCACCCAGCTGTATTCTCAAGCTAAATAAAAGGCCCAAGAAATTACAAAAACCTCAGGACTATATAAATGATAATTTAAATATAAATTGAGAATATTAGTGTCAAACAAAAAAAGTAGAAAGTACAGTTGCTTGGGTATGGATGGCCAAAGAATGCACCTGTCACTGCATCACCATGCTCATTGGAAGGCCAAGCTGCAGGAATTAAGAACTGCCCCTGCAGGAGAGGGTGCAGTTGAAGGGTGGTCAGTCCAGTGACAGGCTTCACTTCATAAGGAAGGCAGCAGAAGGAATGGTGCTTAACAAGTGATGGCTCCCACAGCTGCAGCCAGCCCAAATCAAAAACCAATCACACAGGTGAACCTGACTGTCCTGCAGGTTGAGATTGAGTCCCTGCGTAACAGTGTTGACCACATTCACCAGCAGTTGGGAAGAATGGATGAAAGCTGGGTGTGCTACGGATGCTGACTGGTAGGCCCCAGGCCCAGTAACATTATTTAATTTTCTTTTTTTTCTGTGTTAACATTTAGTGCTTGTTCTGTCTTTATTTTTCCTCACTGTCCTCCCAACCCGGCAATAAAAAGAAAAAAAATATGAAAAACACACCAAAGAAATAATGAAAATTTGTCCCCCAAAAATTCTTGTCCTCCGCTTTTCCTTCTTTTCTGACTCAATATTTTTTTACATACCGAATAAGTATATACTTTTTTCCATTAATGCTTTCTTCCTGTTCTGTGTTAAAGTAGCAGTGCAAGAATCCGTTGAAAATTTTGACTATACTTTTTTATTCTATTTTAGATTGCCCCTTATCGCTTGACTTGTATTATACCCTTCTTTCTACAATCTGAGTTTGCTTTAGTACTTTTTTTGTAATCTGAAATAATAAAAGGAGTGCCTCTTCTTAATGTGGCTCAGACCAGGTTTTCATAACTATCCTCAGCTGTTTTTGAACACCTACTGTTCCATAAGGTCAGGGAGCACTGTCTGCTGCATGCTAGTTCATTTTAGACACAACAGAAATGATTTTAAATATTGTTGTGCAAAAACAGCTGAGAATGCTAATTAAAACCTGTTCAAAGCCATACTAAAAGGAGAGCTCCTTTTATTATTTCACAGTAAATGAGATTCATACTTACAGTAAATTGTTGATGTTCTTGATGAGTGATGGTGCATTGCTGGCAGCAGCCAGGATTGTGGTGCAACACCTTCAGGGAAATCACCGCCGATAACAACCAACATTAGAAATTACTGCTCACAGTGGCACAAGTAGTTTGATGTTACTTGTTCTCATGTCATCATGTACTGATCATGCCGATATATTTGAAAAAAACTCATCTAACACAAAAAGGAACTTTTTGAAAAGAATAGTCCATCAATACTGAATGCTGGAATCCCTATTAATTCTGAATCAATCAATTATTTCTAATTACACAATTTAAACAACACTGCTAAATTTGGAGACTTTATTTCAGGAACATGTGGCTAATAATGATGTTGACAATAAAAAACACATTTCTGCAAAACTTACTATAGTATCAAGTGGGACAATAAGAAATAAATGAATGCATATTCAAAGGACATGAACTCACCATGGCATCAGAAAACAAGTGTGTTCCTGGCAGCCAGTACTTTATGTGTCACGAGCCTGACAAGCCAGATGGTACTTTATGGATGAACATTGGTTGTTGCATTTGCAGTTGATATCCCATCATGCTGGATGGCTGTGGGTTCTTATATTGGGCAACGGCACAAGATATCTCTCTCTATCTCTCTCTCTCTCACTCTCCCTCCCTCCCTCCCTTTGTCTCAGGAAGAAGGGTGGCTGTGGCTGGTTGTGGGTTCTTATATTGGGCAAAGGCACAAGATCTCTCTCTCTCTCTCTCTCTCTCTGTCTCTCTTTCTCTTTCTGTCTGTCTGCCTCTCTCTCTCTCTAGAAGCAGGGTTGCTGTGGCTGGCTGTGGGCTCTAATACTGGGCAAAAGCACAAGATCTGTCTCCCTCTCTCAACAAACAGGGTGGCTGGCTGTGATGGCTTATGTATTTCAGTAGCAGGATAACTGTTATTCAATCAGCATGATGTCAGTGGCTAGGACAAGGAGACATGTATTTAGATGACTACAGGTAGTAATGACTGCACACATTCTGGGAACTGTAATGGCAAAAGCAAGGAAGGTGAAGGCAAACTATTTTAACATGTTATTATAAAAGTTGGAACTGGAAGAAGTACTTTAATGCCAATTTTTTTCTTTATGTACTTTCATCAACATCTTCATCCTCATCAATAAGGAAGCAGCCCTCACAATCTTCAGTGCTGGAATTGTACCCACTTGGAAATATTTCTTCCATGAGCACATCATCAACCTCAATGGAATGACCAGGATCATCTGCTTCATCCTCATCAGCACCACCATCATCATGATGACTGGGTACAAACATAGATGTGCTTGTCCTACTTGAAATATGACCTTCATTTATTTTGACAAATGTCAGCAGGCCAACATTTGTAGGTGATAGTTTAGTATTACGTCATACACAATGGCCCTTGCAGAACTAAATACCCTCTCCACACTTACACTAGAGGATGGGCAGGTGAGGTACTTCAGTGCTATTGATGTCAGGACTGGCCATTCATTCACTTGCTTCTCCATTATATGAGAGGATCATCCAACATTGTCAGATGCTTGTTTTCTGCCAAATACACCTCAACCATGCTCTGTGATGTAAGCAGTCCTGATGAGTCATCCACCTGTTCACCCCATTCCTCTAGGTCACAAATTCTAACTTGGGACAAGGCTTCTGAAAGTGGATTAATGGGCAACTGTGTGGCTGACATCAGCCCTTGTTTTTCAGCCACCTTACTGGAAACACTGTGGCCACAATGACCAACAACATGTTTATGCTGTGGGTTGAAGAACTTTGCACATGACATCTGTGCCCCATGAATCAATCTGACCAGCTGTCCAGTGAGATGTTGAACCTGATCAGGTCCACCCTCCAGTATGGATGCAATGCCATGTTTGTTGCCTGGGTCCAGCATTGTTGCTATTCCAAATTCTGGAGATTGCTGAATGGTGTCAATGTGTCTATTGCTGTCTAAGGCTGTAATGATGTGTATGAGTAATGCACTGCTTGATCTATCTTTGGCCACATCAAGGCTAGCCTGCAGATTCAATGATGTCTGCCTCAACATCCATTGTAGTGGGTTGGCTTGACTATTTGATGCAGTGTCACTACTCACTGCCTGTGTGGCATGTTCAAACAGCCTCAAAATTTGTATAACTGAATTCATGAGTCTCCAGTTCTCAATTGTTAGACATTTGTGCCTGAAATTGTCATGGCTTGTGTGCATCACAAGGTACTCTGAGGTTGCTTTGTACTGCTCATACAAGTGCTCTGCCATGTAAAGTGTGCAGTTCCATCTTGGGACAACTTCAAGCTTGAGGTGGTGCTGAAGGAAGCTGTTTTGGATCTGCAGCTGTCTAAGTCTGTCATGGGCCTTTCCAGAACATGCAAAATGGGCACCAATGCAACGTACAACAGACAACATTTGTCTGATTTCAGTATACTGCAGAAACTCCTGTACTACAAGATTTAGACAGTGGGCCATGCAGAGAACCTTCACAAACCCATCATTGCTGATACGTTGAACAACATTTGGCCCATTATCACTTGCTATGAAGCCAGCTTTTAGGAACAGAGGGTGCAACTTCTTTCTGTCAAAAGCAAGTCTAGAATGTTTTTGCCTATATGTGACCCTGCTACACTCTGCATTGTCCAGACAGAGGTAGTGGTGCACATACAAAGAATCCAGGAAGCAGATATCATTCAAATATTTCTACTGAATAGAATTTCACTAATAACACTCCCCATTGCAATCGTGGCATGCTGTTTAGTGCCATGAAGGCTGCTGCTATCACAGTCTGACTAACTACAGTGCTTTCCTATCCCACCATCACAGACAACCCCAAGTAGCTGTACCCAATGTGCAGTGATACACAGATGAGAACTACCCACCATTTTTCCACTTGTCCACATATCCGTACTTAAGTGGCTATAAGGTGATGCAGAATGCTGAAGGGCATCTCTTACAGACTATGTCATGCTTTGATATAACTCAGGGACAGCACAGGTGGCAAAATATGTCCTGAATGGAATCTTCCATTTGGGATGTGCACGTGCTGCAAAGCTTCGGAATCCAACATTCTCCACAAAGGAGAATGGCAACAGGTCAATTGCAAGCATTTCAACTACAACAGCATTCACTTCACATGCAACTGCGTGATTTGGTTGGTATTTAATGTGCCACTCAAAAAGGCTCTGTAACATGGGTTGCATGGTTCTGTGTTTTGCCTGGGTCATGCCAAACATCTTTGTTCCGTGAACTGCCATGGATTGGGTGGCTTTGACCTGTGGTGGTGCACAGGTAACAATCCAATAAATTGCATTATTTTATGTATTTTAAGCAAAGGGGTTGATGTAGTAGAGTGACTACATGGGCTTGTAATACTGACACCACTAGTGCTTTTCCGACCACTACTGGAACATTCAAAGTCATCCTTCTCATGCCTGTAGTAATCCTCCAGTGCTGATTCACAGCTTTTACCTACATGTCTACTTACACTGACTTGGGAAAGGAATACCTTACTCACTACAGTTGATGAGGGCGAATGCCCCACTACGGCATCAGCTCCCCTCTTGTGCCGAGTCCACAGTGCCATGTGCCTGCTCTTGAGGTGAGTATGCTAGCCCCCAGTGCCACGGTGGCTACCCTTTTTCTCACACCCCACAGGCACTTGGAAAAGCTAGTAGATTGCCAGTTTCATCCTTTACATCTTGGATGAAAAAAATCCCAATCCAGGGATTTGGATGCCCTATGTTTCACATGACATTGCTATTGTACATGGGACTGCAGATTTTGGGGAGGTGAAATGGGGGATGTGCTGCATGATTTCTGGTGTGATGCCATCTTTCGCTTTGATTGAACATCACAATGTATCACTATGACTTCAGGGTCCTCCACAGATACAGCTACATCAGAGGAACTCTGATTTGTGGATTTACTAAGAAATGGCTCACCTACAGCCACCTTAACCCTCTTGTTCTCAGGTTCTCATATAGGGTCACTATCATCATCATCATCCACAAATTCACTTTGGATGCTATTCTGTGGAGATACTACAACCACAGCTTCACTGTGATCATCCACACTTTTTTCATCATCATCTGATTCTTTGGATGCGCTAACATGAGGATCTGTGGAAACATGAGACTGTGACTCATGATGATAAGACTCATGTCCAACTACTGTGGGGAGCGGGAAATCAACAACCGTCAAGTCCCCAACATTTTTCTCACCTGATAACTTTCTGGGAATGTAGCAACACTGTAGCTGTTATCCACATTGCTGTCACTCTCTTTAATAACAGTGCCACCAGCATCTCCAACCCATATTGATGCCACTGATTTATTTATTTAAAAGTTGATAACTGGGAAAGGCAAGCAGAGCCAAGGCTCATTTCCAGGTGTGACCAAGGGGAGGGAAGGGGATAAGAACATAGTATGCATTAATACAGGAGGATAATTTAGCTGAGAAAAACTTAGCCACAAAAATCGTTGTACTTGCAGCAACTACTACCTTTTCCCTTTTGCTGCTTAGTAGTACTATTTCCATGACCACACTTAACATTGATAACCCCTGATGAACCTGCCTCATCATTACATCAACTTTCATTGCTACCATTTGGAGGCACACAGGCAATAGTCATCTTGGAAGTAGTACCACAGCCAGAAACAGCTCTGCATGGCCATCTTTTCATGGGCATTTATTTTAGATTACATAGACAGTTACCAAGAAAAAAAAGACGTACACCACAAAAAGTGATTTTTCCAGTTGTGTGAGTTGATGTAACAAATTCAAGAGATTTTACAAGATAGTACAATGCAAAAAATACAGCAATAGATAGTTTATTTTATTATGTCTTTTTTGGTTCATTTAAAGAACCTAATATGCATTGCAGAGAGAGTGTCCACGGTACTATTGGGAAACACACAGTAGTAGTGGATTGACAACAATTTCAACAGACTGAAGAGAGACAATAAACAGCAAGGTTATATTTCTTCATTTTAAATGCAGATGGGAAGTAAAAAAACAACAAAAGGGACTTAGGATTAGGCACCTTGTTCCATCTGGCAATCTTCCTACACTGGTCCATGCCTTTGTGTCCTTGCGCTTGGACCATTGCAATTTCCTCTACCTAGGGCTACCTGGGGTTGAAATCCACCACTTGCAGCTGGTGCAGAATGCAGCAGCCTGGCTTCTGATGGGAATGTCTCATTCCAGTCATATTTCACTGGTGCTGTGAGGACTGCACTGGCTGCCAGTACAGTGGTGGATTACCTTTAAAGTCAGTCTTCTGACTTTTAAAGTTCTACATGGACTGGGCCCAGACTACTTGAAAGAGCTCCTGTTCCCTTACTGCCCTGGGCGATTGCTCTGCTCTGCTCAGCTGACAAGAGGTTGCTAGAGATCTTGAGGCTGTCTTTGACATTTTCAGTGGCCCATGCATTTATGTATGCAGCCCCTACCCTCTGGAATTCTCTACCCCATCAGTTATGGGAGTGCACGATTGTGAAGGGATTTAAACAGGCTCTGAAAACATACTTGTGGTGTCAGGCATTTGGTGTTTAACCTTTGCATTTTAACTGTATTAACTGTTTTATATATTTTTAATGCTGAAATGTTTGATGTTTTTAAAATCTGTAAGGCACCTTGGCTTTGGAAAGGTGCCATAAAAATAAAGAGTATTATTATTGTTATTCTAGATGGAAAAAGTGGCAATAAAGAGATATAGCACAGGCACAAGACCTTAACCACACTCTTCACACATCCAAAAGTGGAGCAACAATACCTTCTTTGGGGGGGGTAATATTTACAGTAGTAGCTAGACAGAAACAGGAAACAATAATGTAGACGGGCTCAGAAATTAAAAGTACTGCTCTTTCAGTGGGGCAGAGAAATGTGTATGACTTAGCAGAATACACATACATTAAAGGTAATGAGCAGAAAGTGTAACAGTTCAGTAAAATAAAACACAGTCTTCTAAACAGACAGAACAAAATGCACAGTAAACAGCAAAAAATTATTAACAATTACTAGACGTATTACTGTGTAACTCTGTACACAACTGAACACACCAATACTAAATACCAGCCAAAAACAATTGGCAAGACTGCCTTTCACACTGTGGTCTGTGAATCTCCCTTCTACACAACAGAGCTGCCCTCCCCCGAAGCACACTTCTGCACTGTCTCTCAGTGCAGACACTAAGTTAAGATGCAAAATGCAAAGTGAATCAATAAATGATCGATGCTACAGACACAAAAGGAATTAGTGGACTCATACTAAATTTGGACTCAAAAGTCCAAAGGTAAATAGGTTTTTGGAATGTTTTTTGAAGGTTTGAAGCACACAGACCTGAGAGATACTTAACTCAGGCTTTGCACTACACACACTATGCTAAGCTGAGGTTGTGCAAACCCATATAGAACCCATATGACATGCCATCCCATGAATCATTGCAAAATTCCAGTTTAGGAGCAAAAGAAAGTTGAAGTATTGTGAAGTTCATTGATTTCAATGGCAACATCATGTTTTTATCAGCAAAATTCACATTCAGGAACAAAAAAAGGCACAGTAATGTGAAGTTCATGTGCTTCGGTGGCAACACTGTGTCTCCATAACAATGCAAAATTATTCACTTTGCAATGTGGGGTCTTTCATGAATTTCAAATTCTACACGAAATACTCCAAGTAGTGAAATTGAGGGACTTCACCCACCTCTGCCCTATACCTGTCAACAGTAACATGTGGTTACCTAGAAGATAAGGTGGTTTCTTTAAATGCACAGGTGCAATATTTGCAATTTGTGTTAGACAGGGAATTCAAACATCCATTATTTGAAAGCACTAAATTGAAAAAAGAAGAAACTAATACCTGTGATATCCTTTTGTTGTTTATGCCCTGTTGTGTGAGTGCAAAAAAATGTATGTGGGATGCACAGTCAGACCACTCAAACAAAGAATTCAGGAACGTGTTCACTCCATAAAAAAAGAAAAACAAGGTACTCCTGTAGGCATGCATTTTTTTACCTACCACAGAACTAATCCTGACTGCTTAAAATTCAAGGTAATTCAACATGTTCCCTCATTAAAAAGAGGTAGACACATTTCTAATCATCTTCAGAAAAGAGAGCGCTTCTGGATATACACCTTAAAAAGTGTAACACCAATAGGGCTTAATGAGCAAAGGGATATTAAGCTGTACCTCAGAGACTGACCTGTTGGTTTCCATATGGTTTTTGTGGTTGCTTTATCTGGAAATCAGCAACCTATACTGAGAATATATTAAAAATGTCAGATGTATGAATTCTTATGACTGCATTGACTAAATATTTATAGCCAAATATGTGGATATTGCTTACATTTTTACTAAGAATTTTGAAGATTTAGATTCCTATGTTTAGATTATGATGAACCAAAGTTATACATATACATTGAATTATAGATTACCCTGATGTTTTATAGATATAGTGGTTAATATTTAATAATTTGCTGTGTTCTGTTCTCTTGTAGGCCTCACCTATGCTAACCTCTTCTCTTGGAGATTACGTGTTTATGATCAAGACCAAGGATGCAATTCACAGCACTTGCTCCTCTTTTCTTTTCTCTTACATTTAAATCTTTCAGCCCTCCCTCCCCAACGAAGGTACCATGGTAACCACTCCTGCAATATGTATATGGAAAAAGGCAATGTGCTTAAAATAAATACAAAATGTGAAGAAGTTTGATGGTTTCTAGCTTTTCAAGGAGGGACTTTAATGAAAGGGAAGATTGTTATCTGGATCAGATTTTTCAAGACATAATTTAATGGGTGCACTTTTTGTAAGTTGCAAATTATGAATCACTTGAGTTTAATTGCTTACATATGATTTCATTAATTATGTACTGATTGCTGGCACTATAAAAACTGACTCTGTCATCTCCCATTTACCATGGCCCCTGATGAAGGGTTGTTTTAACCTGCAGCACCGAGGCAAGTAAGTGACAAGTGAGCACGCTCTGGTATTGAACCAAGTTAATATTGTATTTTTGCTGAATGAAACAAAACTGTTGTCCTTGCTGGAGTGCTTTGTGGAAGAAATTTTGGAACCAAACAAAAATATAGATCGAGTGCAGGACCCAGCATCTCAATTTGACAGACTTAGTTTTGTAGTAAGAGTTAAAGTAGATAGGTTTTACAGTGTATGAAAAAATAAAATGGAGTGGGTAGTACATCTGTTCTTAGTAAAAACAAGGAAAAACTTAAAATGCAAAATATGAATGGTAGAGTTGTGTTTTTGGTGAGGTTGGGGGAGGACAGCATTACAAGGACAGACTGTTGGGACAAACGCTAATGTAAAAAGTTGCTGTAGTATAGTAGTGATGTCACTACTATAGAAGTGATGCCATTATTATACAACTTTTTGTGACCCTTATTCTGTACTACAACAACTTTTGGTGACTGTTGAACTGTTATACAACAAAAAAATTGCATGTATAGAAATCCATATACAACAAGAGCTAACCATGTACTATTCTGTATTTATAGTTGAAGCAAGCTATACCTTGTTGCCGTCTGATGCCCTGTACTTTTACGAGTGGTGAGAATGAGTGTGTATTGTAAATGGCTATAAAAACACATGTTATGCATCATAAGAGCCAAAGCGAGATTAAAATATAGGCTGAAAGTAGGAATGAGCCTGTTACATTGAATCAAAGTGGCATCTCAAAATGAGCATTCCATATATGGAAATGAGAATTTCAAAAATCCTGAGAATCAGGACATGCACTCTAGCATAGGGTGTTCAGTATCACTGTGTCCTGAGTCTAAGGTTGTATTTTAAAAACACTCATTTCCTCTTATAGAATTAAGCAAGAATTCATGACAGGGTGTGTGTTGTGCTGTGATAACATCATTCCTGGGGTAGTTGGGCATGAGGCCACATTCTATGAATGTTGGTGGATGGTGCCATCTTTCTCCTTTTTCTAGCTCTCAGACTACTTGGGAGTTATCCTTTAATCCAAACACTGTTGCTCTCTGGGGGGCATTAAAACTAACCCTGGCCAAACAGTCCATAATAGCTTAATCATCTTTTCCTCTGATCCAATATTGGTTTCATTAAAAGCTTTAAAAGTTGTGCACGTGAATATAAATAGTTTCAGGGCTGTAATCCAGTTGCTTGAGGCCAGAATTGGCTTGAACTCCCATGATATTTTGGCTGTATTTTGGCAAGTCTGTTTTTACTTACACTGCCTTACCCTGCCTTGATGGTATTTTACTGTGAAACCAAAGAAAATTAGCATTTGTAGGCACATCATATTGCCTATAACACCTTATAAAGACTTCTTACGCTTGTTTTGGTAGGTGTTGTGTCAGCGCCAAAATTGGAAGTAGAGTGGATCGCAACATCCAGTTTTGGACCTGTAAGTCCTGTGCATAAACAGGCATTGGCAGTGAAGGGCATGAAGCATTGCTGTGGGTCCCAGGTTAGTACCCCCCAAGTTAGGACATCTCCAAACTGCCTACTACCCCTAACTCTGTTCCTGAAAAAAATACAAAAACAAACTACAAAATAAGTTATCCTATCTCCACTCTCTATTGGGCTACTGAGGCATTGTGGGTAGCTGGAAGATTGCCTGGACTAGGAAGCATGTCTGTTTTTAATGACAGTGCATTGAGGGATTTTAACTTTGAAATCAAAGAAAAGGAGCATTTTAAAAGAAAACTACACCCTCATATCTTTTAAATTTTATGTGTTTACTTGTCAACAGACAACTCTTTTCCAGTAGCTGATGGGAATATACATGTTTGCTTTAGTTTGTTTTCATTGTTCATGCTAGTCCCCTGTAACTATCCTGGAGGTTTCCATTTTATGGTTGTTGAAATCTCATTGTCCTTGACAGCTGGATTAGCATATGAAATCACCCTTTCATACCATATATCTCTATGTTGAAAGTACAAATATCCTGAAAAAAACCTCTGAAAACACACAACTTGAAAGCAATTTAATATGAAATCCCTGTATTACAACTCAAGGCTCATTCACATGGCATCAGCACAGTGTAGATGGGTGTGACCATGCTTGCTGAAATGCAGGAGATCAGCATTCAGATGGCATGGCCAGGCGAGTGCAACATAGGCTACCCAGAGGTTCTGGCAATTTGAGGAGGGTTCAGCCAGGAAGGAGATGTGGGGTTGGGTCAGGCTCCCCTATGTTTTTGTCAAGGATCAGGGATGGGTCTTCCAACCCAGGTTCAGCTAAATCTTTTTCCTAGCTCTGTAAAGAAAGCTGAACTCAGAGAAGTGATTCTTTTAGTAAACTGAGGGCTAAAATTGGAAGAAAACATAGGCTCAGAGTTGAGTCGTAACACTGGACATGTGCTTATGCATATGCATATGTGCATGCCCACTGGTGCCAAGGGAAGAACAAGGATAACTTATGGCCAATTATAAAGCTAAATAAAAAATATCACTATACAGTCAGTGTTGCAGGTTTTGTAGGATGCTTTTTGTGTGGATCCTGATTATTATTAATGATGTACATCCAAATCCAGACCCTCAAATAAATGTGACCTCATCTACGCAATGACATAGACAGGATGGAAGCAGTCCAGTGGAGGGCAACTAAAATGGTGCAGGGTCTGCATCAGAAATCATATGAAGAGAGACTGAGAGAGCTTAATATGTATACCCTTGATGAAAGAACGGACAGGGGGGACATGATAGAAACATTCAAGTACCTCAAGGGAATCAACAAAGTCCAGGAGGGTAGCATCTTTCAGAAAAAAAGATGTGTAAGAACAGGGGAGCACAATTTAAAGATAGAGGGGGGACGGCTCAGGGGTAATGTGAGGAAATTTTTTTTTCACGGAGAGAATGGTGGATGCGTGGAACTGCCTTCCTGGGGAGGTTGTTGGGTCTAAAACAGTGGGGGAATTCAAACATGCATGGGACAGACACAAGGCAATTGTAGTGGGGGATGGCAGGAAGTAGGCTGTTGGTTAACTAGAATCTGCAGCTTATCCAGTAGGTAGGGAAATGGGCAGATTGGGTGGGCCAAGTGGTCCTTATCTGCCATCAAAGTCTATGTTTCTGTGTTTCTATGTGACTATGGAATCCTTGGGGAAATTAGAATGTAGAGACCAATATGCAAAAATGTTGATATTACAGTGGAAATATTTAAAGATCAAGGAATCAGTATGGTGCATATTAATATTCATAGGCCCAGATATTCAAACTGCACCACAAACTAGCACAATAACAGAAGCAGGCACAAGTTCAGTGCGCCTATGTGCAACACGCACGATATTCAAACACTGTGCAGGCCAATATGCGCTTGTGCAACACAACTGAATATTGCACCAACCACGGCATGGCGCAACCACGGATGCACAGTGGTGCAGGTCTGATGCACAGTAGCACAACCAGGGATGCGCAGTGGAGCAGGGTAGCAGCGCATCAGCTCAACCAGGGAGGTGCAAGGACAGGATGCAGGGGTTCACCACCCATGGAAGATATGGGCAGAGGAGAATGCAGCAGAACAGACATCGCCCCACACACCCCATGAACTGCACAACCTAAGGAGAGCTGGAAGAACCACCAGCCCATGGACACCAGCAATAATCCCACAGCCAGGACATGGTGCCCTAGTACACCCCCTGGCAAGCTGTGACTGGAACACAAGGAGGTCCAGCCACCCCATGCTACACCATCCTACCGATGCAGAGCACACCCTGCACAGCAATCCCCAGACACCCTGCCCAGGAGCAGCGCCCAACAGTGCATGTCACCCCATGCATGCCACCACCCCCACTGCAACAATGCACGAGGTACCTCGCATGTGACAGAGCCTGCCCTGTACCCCACCACCAGTGGTACAGCACCCTGCACACCCTCCAAAAGACACACCCCATCCCAGCACTGACTCCAACAGCCAGCACAGATGCCCACAGTGGTGCATGGAAGCATGCACCACACAGGATGCAACACAGTGCATGGACAAACACCCACCCATACCCAAGGGCACACCAACACAGGGACACAGTAGCAGGGCAACAAACCTACTGGTGTGCAGCCACAGCAGCCATGTACACATGGCTAGCAGCCCTTCATGGCACAGGTGTACCAGCCACCCTGTGCATGCACCATGAATCCGTACACCACCAGCATGTGGCCTGAGCACAAGTGACAGACATTGGAGCACATCTCCTGCAACAGACACAAGTGACAGCAAGGAGGGGGAACAACAACAGCAGAAGCCACAGTGCCACCCGAGGCAGACGTGCACCATACTGGTGACAGGAGGCAATCCGGCATTGTGCCAGTCACAGGGGGTGTCCAGCATGGATAGCTACCACTGACATGCCAGCAGACTGTGCATAGAACAGACATGCAAGGGTGTCAGCTGCACAGGCCATGGACAGTCTGAAAGGGTGCCATGGACACAGTACATGCACTGTGGACCACTGCACACAGGCGTCCAGTGCACATAGAAAAACACACAAACCACAGACAGTGATCGATTCCCCTGCCCACACCATAGGCGGTTCCCTGCCGGACACACACACATGCCCATGCCTGCACCACCCCTGACACCATGCACACCGCTGCAGCTGAGCACCTGTAGCCCACTACAAATCAGAGACCACCACAGCTGTCATAACAAAATGCATGCATTGAAAAGAGGTAACAAAAAACTATATACAAGTATTTACAAGGGTGGGGGGACAGGGCCACAAACCAAGTGGGAGCGGGCATGGGGCAGGGGTGAATAAATGGGAGAGGGAAGAAGGGGTGTGAAGGTGAGTCCAGGGGGGTTAGGTGAGTCAGGGGGCATGGAAGGCCTATTGCCTGCCCCACTCTCCACTCTTGTGGCACCTCCGGGTGCTTCTCCTCTGAACCCTGTCTGGCTCCATTCTCTCCAGTATCACCAAGGATGCCTGTGCCAGCTGCAGCAGCTCCTGCATGCCTCATTCCAAGGCCATCTAGTGATGTCCACCTAGGAAAAGGGAGCAGAGTCAATACTTGTGACTGTCCATCCCCCTGCAGCCCACCCATTGTGCATGGCATACAGCCATGGGCCATGCACCTGTGATAGTGTGCGACCACCTACAGTGACCATGTCCACAAGACCTGCCTACCCAGGTGCACACAGCCATGTGGACCACTGCATGCACCCACCACCCAAGTCCTGCACAGCACCACCGTGGCTGTATAGTGACATGGCTTTGTGGTGCGAAGGCAGTGGCACAGCCATGTACCCAGTGCACGCATGGACCACCAGTGATGCACACCCACACATGCAGTGCCACAGGACAGTGCTGAGTGTATCATGTGGCGTGCATGGTGGTGGTGTCAAGGGCTGGTGTCCATGCCCCGCCACCTACCCCTCAACACAGCATGCACAGAAGTTCTTGAAAGAAAGGCACTCACCTGCATCTGCAACAGCCGGGCACTGCTGCACTATGGGCCCTCCACATTGTCCCTGTTGCTGGGCAGCATCACGGTCTCACTGTGCCCGTGCCTCCCAAGCATGGCATCTCTCCTCAGGACCTAGGGTGCAAACACAGAAAGGGGAACATCAGTACAAACCAGTAGCAAAGCCACTCCCCCAGCATGTGTGATTCTGCACAGCCCAGCTATGCTGCAACCCCACCACCACCACCACCGCCCACACTGGATGGCCCCCACCCCCCAGCATGGTGTACACATGCACACCGTGATACTAGGACAGACGGATGCTACCAGTGTATGGATGGAGCACCTACCTGGCCATGGCACTGCACCTCACCTGGCGTGCCCTGCATGTTGCATGGTAGGGTGCCTGTGTGTGATGCCCTGCAGTGGCATACCATGCTGTGGCACCATGGCACCTATGGCGCTCCAGGGCATGAGCACTGCATGTGTGAACAGTGCACTAGTGCCACTGACACACTGGTGTCCATGCCCTGCACTGCCTCCCATGCTCAGCACTCACCAGCATGGCAGGCGTTGACATCAGCACCCCGGGCATGCACCATGCGGTGCCTACTGTGCACGTCACAGAGCTGCATCTTTGCCTGTGCATGCTCAACACAATTGCGCAAGGCACAACAGCATGATATTCAGGCAGCATATGCAAATCAGCTCATCAGCAATTCCATGGCGCAGCCACTGCATTAGCATCCACTTAAGGTTGCGCCTTACCTCATTTGCATGCCTTGCACTATATAATTGTGACATGTGGCTGCAGTGGACATAGTTTGGTATTGCAGTCTATTGTGGTGGGTTGCATGCTGTTTGGAAGTGTGGACTGTGGTGTGTGGGAGATGCATGGGGCTGCACAATCAAAGGTAACACCTGTCATTCCCACAGGCTCTATAATGACCAACAGTGAGGAAGAGGAGGAACAGGGATGTGGGAGAAGGAGGAGGCCCAGCTTCACCTGGGTGGAATCAGATGCCCTGTTCGAGGCCTACCTCGACAAGGAACTGCTGCTCAGCAGACAGCGGGGAACACCGCAGGCCTGTGCTGTGGCATGGGGTGAGGTTGCACATGCCATGAACCAGCACAACAGACACCAGCAGTCCGTGCAGGAATGTAAAAAGAAGGTCAGCATGGACAAGAGGAGGATTAAGGACAAGGTGGCTGCCATCAGGGCAGCACGTGCTGCAACCAGTGGTGGACAGCTGGATGTGCCATGCCTGATGCCACAGGAGGAGTGGGTGGCTGGCAGCATGCGGCATTGTGCCATAGAGGGTGTTCCAGGTGGTGGCTTCCAGATGGGTGGCAGCCCGTCACTGCATGGTAGGTCCTGTGCTGTCACTGTGTGGGAGGTGGGGAGAATGCCACAGGGTAGGGCGGAGATATTAATGCTACTGTGTTCCCTTACTGTGCCTGAGCATCTACATGGGTCAGTGGTGGTGGGTGTGTCCACCGTGGGCGAGGCCCTGGACAAGGAGGAGTGCCCATCCACCTCCACAGGTGTCCGAGGGTCAGGACCACTGCATACCTTCCTGTCTGTCTGGACTGAAGATGGTGGTGTTGGTGCAGACAAGGCCCTGCCTGTGTCCCAGCGTGACAGCGGCACAGACTCCAGCATGCTGAGACACGGACTGGTGCCGGATCAGGCACCGATGATGATGGATCACACATCCCAGATAGTGATACGTGTGGGCCACAGGATGGTCCCACAGCAGGAAATGGCATGGGCGTGACCATGGGTGGTGCATGCCATGGAGGCCTGTTTGACATCGCAGTCCCAGCTTGTGCCTGTATGTCCCAGTGGGGCAGCACTGGTGTGCGTCCAGGCTGGTGGGGCTGTTGTGGCTTGTGCAGTGGCACCGGTGAGCCCTGGTGATCAGCTGCCAGAGGGGCAGTGCCAGCAGTCAGCCAGTGGGGATGGGGGGATAGTGTTGGGGGGCAGCATAAGTGCACCACATGTGGACATGCCCCGGCATGGCTCTGGTGTGAACACCACGAGGGACAGCATGCCGATCCGGGGATGACCTCTTTGATGAGCACAGCTGCCTACTCCAGGCTTCAGTGGATCAGCAGTTGCAGCTTGTGATGGCTGTGGATGCACTCAGTGCAGTTCTGCACCAGACAGAGGAGCGACGCAGCAGAGACTATGGTCTGCTCCTGGCAGAGATGGCCCAGCAGCGGAAGGATGTGACCGCTGCCATTGACAGGCAGACACGTGCATTCACTGCTGTCATGGCCACATTGGGCACTCTGTTCATTGCCCATGCACCGCAGACACCATGCAGTGTCTCAGTCACCCCCCATTCCCGGCATCATGCGACACCTTCCATGTCGACACCGGGTTCGGCTATGGGCATACCGAGCACACCTGACGGGGGCATGTTTGGTGAGCTGCAGACCCCTGCATGAACACGGTCATGTTCCCGCAGCATCACCCCTGGGGGACCGTCGGTGTCACCCCATGAGGTCAATGGTCAGCCTGGCATGGCTGGCAGGTCTTGGCAGGGCCACCCATGCATCCATGGTGGCCGTGGCACTGTCCCGTGTGACTGACCTGTCTCTCACCATGGCCACTATGTGCTGCTGCCCTGTGTAAAGTGTGTTGTGCAACATGTGATGCACAGGTGGGGTACCCAGCCCTGCACACACACAGTCCATGTGCACACCCACCTGGCTGCTGGCCACTGTGGCGTGTGCGTGGTGATGCCTTCGTTGCACTGTCCACCAGTGTGCAATGGTGCCCAGCATCGGAGACATGCACCGTGATGGCCACTGGGCATGGTCATGTGTGGACCTGTGTGTGGCTAGGGGTTGCAGTCAGGGTAGGCATGCCTTCTACCTCTTGTGCATGTCTTGTGGTGTGTGTGTGTGTGTGTGTGTGTGTGTGTGTGTCTGCGTGAACGCATGTCATGTTTGGCCCTGCCCATCCCTGACGGTGTGTGCGGTTCCACACTCAGACCCACCCCCTTGCCACCATCTGCCCAGGGGTTCGTCCATGCCTGTCTGTGGGTTGTGCCCTTGCCATTGGTGGTAGCACATGGCCCCGTGACCTACCTGTGTTGGTCGAAGTGCTCCTCCGTGATGGTGTCCTGGTGCAGTTGTGACATCTGGATCAGGTGGGGTTCCCTTCACCCAGGGAGTGGCTGACCATCACCGCCTGGACCAGCATCCTCATCATCCCCATCGCTGTTCCCCTCTTTGACCTCTACGGCTATCCCACATTCATTGACCATGTAGTGCAGGATGCAACAGGTGAGGAATAGCCCGCAGGCCTTCGAGGGGCTATACTGTAGGGCAGCGCCAGACATGTCCAGGCACCAGAAATGTGCCTTCAGCATCCCGAACACCTGCTCAAAGACATTACATGTGGTGGCGTGTGCCTCATTGTATCATTGCTGTGATGGGGTCATGGGGCACCGGTACGGTGTGAGCAGCCAGGGACGGAGTGGGTAGCCACTGTCACCTGTGTGTAGAGGGTGGACATTAGTATGGTGGTCTGCATCGCTCTGCCATGGGCCATCAAGGCCGGTACCCATGGTACCTCTGACTATGCACACCCCACAGCTGCTCATGCCGTCCTGTGTGATGTGCATACTCACCCACTAGGTGGCCAGTGGGGATGTCCCCACTCTTGAACCTGTGGCACAGTGTGGACTGGTGCCAGATGAAGGCATCATGTGCTCCCCCAGGGTGCATGGCACAGACATTGGTTATGCACCCCCTGGCATCGCACACCACCTGGCAGTTGATGCTGGCAAACCCCTTCTGGTTAATGTAAGATACACCGTCTGGGCCATGTGGCATGTGGATGGCCACATGGGTGCAGTCAATGGCCCTGAGCATGCTAGGCATATGTGCTACCCTGTGGAACTCTTGTATGTGTGCTGTGCGCTCCACCTGTGTGCTGGGGAAATGGATGTATTCCGCAGCATGTGGCAGCAGTGTGCTGAGGGATTGTGTGAGTAGGCATGATGCCGCTGACCGGGTTATGCCTGTTGTGTCCCCTGTTGGTCTCTGGAAGGTGCCCGTGGCAAGCAGGCACACGAAAGCTGTCATCTTTGTCTCCACTGACAGAGCATGGCTCCGTCACGTGGGTGCCTGCATCTCATCACTGCACAGCTCACAGAGCCGCCTCAGGATTGCCTGGTTTAGGTGGTACCAGACCACAATCTGTGTGTCAGTGTAGTGCTTGAAGGTGGTGCAGGCTCGGTACCGCTTGTTGGGGTGTACCACTGATGGGCCCTTCCATGGCTGCGCCCCCCCCTGCTGCCTGCCTTCTCACACCCCTTATTACCACCTCCATCTGGAAGCTGGCACTGGCCATGTCCCTAGCTGGTGTCCCCCCCCCGGCTGCTGTTATCCCATTACCCCTGCTGTCCGCTTGTGATGCTCCCCCTGCACCGGGTACACCTCCAGCCTTTGGCTGTCCTGCCTACTGCCACTGCCCTCAGTCCACTGTGGCACTTCCCTGTCACTCCTGCACAGTAGCACAGGCTCCCCACTCCTGTCCTGTTCCTGGTTGTTTCCAGGTGTGCCCTGTCCTGCTCCTGCCCAGTCCCACTCACTGCTACCCTCTTCTCTGTTGCTGTCACCTCACTCCCACCTCTGGCTTCCCTGTAGCGTTCTTGTGCCTCTCTCTTGTTCCTTTTTATTTTGGATCATTTCCGCTGTCACACAACTTCTGCTAGCTCCCCTATTGTGCATGGCGCATGCTGTTGAATATTGCACTGCAACATTTATTCATGGTTCCTCCCCCTACAGTTGCACATGCATTCATTACTTTTGCGCTCTTGTGCATTGCAACTTGTATGGTGCAGCTGCCTCCTGCTGAATATCGCAAAATGGCGCATTTTCGTACTTGCGCTGACACATCTCTGTTGTGCATGGCACATCCCTTTTGAATATCTGGGCCATAGTCTATTAAATAAAACTGATCATCTTAGGAAATGGTCTATTAAATATAGACCTGATATCATAACAATTTCTGAATCCTGGTTGAGCAATAACATGTTCAATGAAGAAATCATAATTCAGGGATATAATCTGTGGAGGAAAGATAGAACTAAGAGGGGTGGGGATGTGATAACATATGCAAATAAGTCCCTCAAAATATCAAACATAGAATGTCCAATAGACTGGAATGGTTCTGAAGGACTGTTATTAGAGATAAAGTTACCCTTCTGTAAAACCTATAATGTTTCTGGGTATGTATTATCTACCTAAAGGCAGTTGCTTAATATTTCACTCTGTACAAAAGCAACTAGAAAAATATGTGCAAAGCCATGAATTATTTTTAATTGAAGATTTCAATATTGACTGGATAAGAGTTGGTCATGATCATGTTATAAAGGATATGGCTATTACCCTTGGCCTAACCCAACTTATCCAGAATATTACAAGACTAAATACTAAACATCCAGATTCCTCAACAATATTAGATTTAATTTTTGTCTCTCACTTGGAAAAATTTGCTGCCAGCGGGGTCCTCCCTGATTCATTATCTGATCATCAAATGGTATATTGTAAGATTAGACAGAAAAAGAGTAGAATCCCTGTAAAAACTGTAAGGTTTAGAACCTAAAAGACATTTGATTATGTAGATGTCATGCTTGACTTAGAAAATCATAAATGGGATAGGAAAGAACTAATCCCCACTGTGGATGAGGCCTGGAATTTTTTCATGGTGAATTCATGGAGCTATGCAATAAGCATGCTCCATCAAGATCAAGGAGAGTAAAAAACTATAATGCCCCGTGGTACAACTCAAACTTGTATAAATTTAAAAAACAACGTGACAGGGCTTGGCCGTTGGCTAAAGTTACCCAAGATAATGAAAATTGGCTTAGATATAGACAAGTATGCTATAAATATACATTGGAACTGAGGAGATCTAAACAAAATTATTATTAAAAAAGAATTCACTTCTAAGTTGACTGGCAACACAGGAGAATTTTTGGAAGGTCATGAAAAGATTGCAAGGGGTACAGACAATGGATTTTCCAGAAACGTTTGAAATACGGTGAACAAAGTTACCCATGGATATTGAGGTAGCAGATGAATTTAATAGGTATTTCATAATCATGGGTACAAAAGCACAGATTGCTACACCAAATAATTTGACTGCTAACTCAAAAACAGATAAGTTACTAAAGAATAGCTTTACTTTTAAACCAGTGGAACCCAGGGAAGTACAGGGGGTCCTTACTGATCTAAATATACATAAATCTGGGGGGTTAGATGAAATACCCAATATATTATTCAAATATGTGACACCTGTTATAGCATACCCCCTGTCACAGTTGTTTAACATTTCATTGTTACAAGCAGAATTTCCCCTTTAATGGAAAATAGCAAAGTGGTTCCCATCTATAAATCAGGACAGAAAAAAATTATTAGAAAACTATAGGCCTATATCATTACTGCCTATAGTTGCTAAGGTATTTGAAGGTTTAGTTCTTAAACAATTACAAAATTTCCTGGAAAATGAGAAGATAATTGATAAACACCAATAAGGATTCAGACCACACCACAGAACCACTTCTGCTTTATTGCAGGTCATGGGACAGCTGTGTGAGAGCCTGGACAGGGGGATGTCAGTTGAAGTTGTTTTCATTGACCTGTCTAAGGCTTTTGACTCTTTGGTCCATGACATCCTCCTGTCCAGGCTCCAGAACAGTGGATTATCTGATAGGATTGTGGAGTGGTTTGAATCATATTTAAAGGGTAGATCACAATTCTTGGCCATAAAAGGATGGGAATCAAGTTTAAGTCAAACTGTGTCAGGGTTCCCCCAACAGTCTACCTTGGGTCCAGTGTTATAGAACCTTTATATGAACTCGCTTGAATTCACTGACCCATATGTTAACTATCATCTGTATGCAGATGATACTGTTATTTATGTAAGTGGTACATCTGATATTCAAATTCAAAAAAAATTGCTTGAAGCTTTTGATGAATTACAGAATTGTTTTGCTACAATCAAAACTCATCCTGAATTCTAAAAAATCACATGCTATGGTATTTTACTGGTAAAAAAAGGGTAGGGGTATAGGAGAGGGAACTCTCCAGATTAAGACACTGAATGATTCAGTGCTTGAACAGGTTTTCAGCTATTGTTATTTGGGTATGTACCTTGATAGTTCTCTCAGATGGGATGTTCATGTAGATCAGGTTGTGAAAAAAAGTAAGTAGATGTTTGGGAGCCCTGTACCAAATAAAACATTGTACGACAGAGTTAGCTCAAGAACATGTGATTAAGACTACTATACTGTAGTTACCTTATTGGATTATGGAGAGCTAATGTTTATTTGTGCCAATGCTTCCATACTAAGAAGATTAGATGTCATCTATAATAAACTCACCCGTTATATTACTATGGCACCCATAAGAACCCATATAAGTGAACTATATCTAATCTCTGGGATTTTATCCGAAGTGGATGGTGTTATTAAAACCACCCCCGGAGAGATTGTCCAGGTTTTCCGGAAGTATTTTGGATCTCTGTATGGGGCTATGGAATTACCTCCAACCAAGTCGGAGATACTTGCTTTTCTTGAACATTTGGAGCTCCCTTCATTGGACGAGTCAGATCGGACATGTCTGATGGCCGATATAACTCAAGAAGAGATTGAGGTAGTTATTAAAAGCCTTCCACTGGACAAAACGCTGGGTTTAGATGGATTCTCATACAATTTTTATAAGAAGTTTTCTAGGCAATTAGCTCCTCTGTTGCTTATGTTATTTCAATATATTCTCACCGGTCAGGAGGTGGATAAGTCACTCTCAGAGGTGCTCATTGTCCTAATCCCTAAGCCTAACAAACCTCCTGAAAAACCAGCCAGTTACAGGCCTATTTCCCTGTTAAATTACGATATTAAAATTCTGGCAAAATTACTGGCGGAGCGAATGAAGAGAATATTGCCTAAGCTTATAGGTGCAGAGCAAGTGGGTTTTATGAAAGGCAGGTCCGCTGCCGATCATCTTAGGACACTGGCTCACGTCTTCTCGGCATCCGAGGGGAGCAACTCTCCCATGGCTTTGGTCTCCTTGGATGCCGAGAAGGCGTTCGACAGGGTACACTGGGGGTTTCTATTAATCACAATGGGCAAATTTGGATTTCCAGAGAGATTCTTGGAATGGATAGGTGCCCTGTACTCAAATCCCACAGCCAGAATCACTTGCAATGGGGCTACATCGAACCCCTTTCCACTATATGTAGGCACTAGACAAGGATGCCTTGTCCCCCTCTCTTTAATTTGTATTTGGAACCTCTTATCAGGAGCATAGTGCATAATAGGGAGATAAAGGGCATAAAATACTGGATCAGACCGTTAAGGTCACGGCATATGCAGACGATCTTTGGTATACATATCCAGGCCAAATAGGTCAATTCCAGCCTTATTAAAATCTATTTGGGAATATAGTTGTCTTGCTAATTATAAACTGAATCAGGATAAAACTGTGGTTTACCCCCTTAGTAAAAATCTTTTCAAGCAAGAGATTATTGAGCTAGGTCTAGGGTGGAAATCTGATTCTCTCAAATACTTGGGTCTTACTCTGACGAGGAGTATGGTGCGGATACGCCAGCTAAATCTGGATTCCCTGATGCACACCGTTGATTTAGATCTCAAAGGGTGGGCACAACTTTCATTTTCTCTATGGGGTAGGATAAATATAGTCAAGATGATTGTATTCCCTCGGCTTTTCTATCCCTTGAGTATGTTAAACATCTGGCTTCCACTTTCATGGTTTAAGAAGCTTCATGGGATGATAGCCAACTTTGTTTGGGATATAAGAAAGCCAGGATGGCTTATCACAAGATGGCGGCCCCTAAATTACTTGGGGGTTTAAGGCTACCTCATTTTGCTCTTTATTTTTTGGCGGGTCAGGTTAATAAATATTGTAGATGGGCCCAACATATGGATTTGCTTCAGAGATCATCCTATGTACCCTTGTGGATAAATTTGGAGATAGGCCTAATCAAGAAATATGGTCTTGCCCCAGAGGCCTTACTTTATCTTAGTCCAAAATTACTTCCCTCTCCTTTGAGGAAATCCCCGATAGGTGTATCTCTAAAGATCCATGCTCAACTTTGTAGTTTCCTAAAATACGACCAGGTTAAAGACTGATCCCAACCTATCTGGGGTAATCCGCGTTTTTTGATTGATAATAAACCTATCAGACCTGACTGGCTGATGTTGCCGGATAAATGTTGTCTGAAAGATTTTCTTAATGAGGAAGGACATATATGTTCTTCTCTGGAGATTTTGCATAATTTTAAGCTGCCCTCTAAAGCAATTTTTAAAACATATCAGCTTCGGCACCTTCTACTCCAAAAGTTGGTAGAAATCCAGTTCACTCTCCACAGGTTGACTTTCTTGTGACCTTGGAGCCTCTGTGGGACTCTCACAGGCAATTTCAAGGTATATACCATGTTATTTAATTGGGCTATTCATGAATCTCGCTCCATGCTCGGGATTGGGCCACAGTGTTTCCCGATGAAGTTCTGAATTGACTGCCTCTGGCAAGGTTGCCATAAATTTATCCGGCAAGATCAGTTAAGGCTTATACAGTTCAAAATACTCCATAACATTTACTACTCCCCTCAAAAACTTGCGGATTTGAAGTTGATAAATGATCTCAAATGTAATAGATGTAGCTTTGGTAATGGAGACCTGTTACATATCTTTTGGAATTGCCCAAAAATTGTGCCACTTTGGACAGAGATTAAAATAAGATAGACCCTTGTTGGGCCTGGATGACCTTTTTTAGGCCTGAGATATGTCTGATGGGGATATGTCCCTGATATGGTTAAGAATAGGAAATTCTATATGGCCTTGATCTCGATCACTTTGAAAAAGTGGTCCTCAGACATTGAAGGACAATAGTGTGATCAGCTATTCTGAATGGCTGGAGGAACTTCTTGCGAGTCTCAGGATTGAGAGGATGATAGCTGTCTTCCATAACAAGATTCCTTTGTTTGAAAAGATATGGGAGCCATTTTATACTATTTATTCGATGTGAGGGTTTTATGTACCCTCTTGGGTTGAAATTAGTTTGAATGGTCTTGTGTAGGGAGGGAGGGAGGGAAGAGGGGCAAGGAACCCTGCCCTTATTGGGGGGTTCATATTTGATTTACTTTCGGGGTGTTTATTGTGTTTTTTTGTTTTTCCGTTATTGGGGGGGGTATTGCAGAGGAACATTCCTGTCAATAATTGTACGATGTATTGGTGCACTCCTGTATGTGTTATGATTTGGATTATGTTTCTTGTATGTATTCTCTGTAAAAATGGGAATAAAGATTTAATGGCAAAAAAAAAAAATAAATGAACTATATCAGGCAACAAATTGGTATTTCCTAAGTGATAGCAGAAGACACCATGTGATAATGTATATGGATAAGTGCTTTAGAAATGAAGCCCCAGACTACATTATTATTAAATTACATACTAGAGAGATCAAAACATGGCTATGATCTTCAGAAGAAGTAGAATGTCAAATTCCTAGGTGTAATACAGAATTAGGAAGATTTCATCTTTTTATAAGGGGTCGTATTTATGGAATATATTACATCTCTCAATTAGAAACAAAGATGAGAAGAAACATATAGCACAAATAAAATCTTGGTTTAGGGATAGGATAGCTAAATAGGGCCTGAGATTGCACTGAAATTGTATGTGTGTATCATTGTATATTTCTGTATACAGCATATTGTGTGTATTGTACATTTAAAATATTTTTTGTAACTAAACTGCATGACTGTGTTTTGATGTAATACTGCAGCAACTGAAGTAACCATTTTGAATCTTGGACCTCACTGAAAATGAACTTGTCTCACCTTCGCTACCAATTAATTTAATGAATGAAAGTTTTTACTTCTACTACTACTTCCCTGAGTTCAGCTTTGTTTACAGAGTCAGGAAAAAGGTTTAGCTGAACACAAGCTGGAATAATTCCTGTAAATACTGCCAGGACAATCATAAGTACAGGCTGGGAAACACCTGATACAATGTTGTGGGTGTTGAGGGTGGTTCACATGGCACAGTAAGATGCCACAAAATGCCAGTACCACTTCACAATCCCAGGAAAAGAGGGATTATGACAACAATAAATGGAAACGGAAACAGACAAACTGCATTGTTCAGACATGCATAGTGGCAATAACCTTGCTGCTGTGCACCTCCAACAGTGCTGCAGAATTGGCTGCATGCATAAGCCTTCAGATAGTTTGCTAAGCTTGCTGAAAGTAAATGTGGTATTTCACACCTTTCTGTGACTAGTTTTGCTGAAATCCAGTTAAGTAGTCATGCATACTCTAGAGTCTAAATGGTGCTTTCACATCATGTTCTCATATGCTAATGAAACTCTCAGGGACAGTGAAATTTCAACAACTATAAAATAGAAACCCACAGGATGGTTACAGTGACTAGTATGAACAGTGAAAATAAACTAAAACAATCACATATATCCCTAAAAGGTACAAGAAAAGAGTTGCCTGTTTACATGGAAACAAATAAGATTTACAAGATATGAGGGTGCAGGTTTCCTTAAGGCATAGAGTAGTGCCTGAAACTCCTTATAATAGGGTTTTTATGTTGATTGTGAGCATGCGGAAGAAACATATTGTGGCAGGTTGCCAGAAGCAGGT
The DNA here is from genome assembly GCA_016271365.2 of Neoceratodus forsteri. Lineage (NCBI taxonomy): Eukaryota > Metazoa > Chordata > Ceratodontiformes > Ceratodontidae > Neoceratodus > Neoceratodus forsteri. The sequence goes on from CM057456.1 coordinate 1,374,938,768, forward strand.
TGCGGAGGCACGCCACTGTTGTGGCCAATGCCCCCACCACCTTTAAAGTTTGGCCCACTTTCTCCAATGCCGTGGCACACTGCTGCTGATACTAGTTCATCCAGCATGCCACAACTCTGTAAGATTTCAGCCGCTGCAATCAGGGGCCGGCTCATCATTGCGGCGTGGCCATTCCACTGCAATGAGGGCGTGATCCGTCATTACTGGGCTGAACCTTGCAACGATGATCTTGTTTGTGTGAACATGGCAGAGAGCTTGCAGCCGTGTTCACAAACAATGTGCTTTCCCCACCCTCTGCCAAGGGGTGCCCAATCCCTCGCAGCATGTGCCCCCACCATATTTGTTTGCGATGGGGGCCCAATCCCTGTCGGCTTCAGTGCCTGAGTGATGTTGCCGATGGGGGAGCCCACTCCCCGTTGGCATAATGTTACCACCCCCGCTTTTGTTGTGTGCCAACGGGGGTGCCCAATCCCCGTTAGCATAATGTAATCCCCCTTTTGTTGTGTGCCAACAGGGTTGCCCAATCCCCTGTTGGCTGCAGCTGCCCTCCCAAAAAGAGTCCATTGGCATGCTGGGAGCCCACCCCAGTGTGCCACATGCCCCTGTTTAAAAAAAACGATCCCACAATGTTTTTTTTTTACCTTGTCAAAAAAGAAAATGGTCCCTCATGGTCTCCCTGCCCCCCTCCCTCAACCTGCACCCACCCACTGCACACCCTACCTCCCCATACCCCTTTCTCACCCAATACTTACATCCGAAGTCCGGCGCGATGATCTTCGGTGGATCAGGAACATGCCTGCACTCTTCAAAGCAGACTGCAAAGCTGTATAATGGAATAAATAGGGTTTTTTCAACTTTGATGCATATCTCAGTCATTTTTTGGAATTTGGGCACCGTATTTTCAACATGGGGTTTTTTGGACCCCTCCTCATGAATTCTGGCATTGTCATGGCATTAATCGGTCCCGAAAAGTGATTTTGTGGTCACTGTGTGGAATCACCTTTTGGGACTGTTTAACAAAATGACTGTGCAAGTGTTCATGAGGTGGGCCCTCAAAAAGCCTATATTGCAAATTTGGTGGTAAAAATCCAAAAAATGACTGTTTTACGAGCGTGCATTGCGCAGTTTGCACGTATGCTTGTAAGTTCACGAATTTATAATATTTTCACTCCAAATTTTCAACATTGCCATTGTTTTGCATCTCCTTATGAACAGTACAGCTGTCATTTTTACGTCCTGGCCGAAATGTGTTTTGCACTTCCAGCGCAGAATCGCGTGGTTGCTGTTGTAAATCCATCTTTGGGACACATTATGAAAATAACAGTGACACTGTTCATTAGCAGAGGTCCTAAAATGTGTATGCTGAAAATTTGGTGATGAAAGTCCATAAAATGAGTGTGTTATGACCGTGAGTTGAGCAGTTTCCACGCACACTCGTACATTCGCAATTTTGCAATATTTTCGCTCTAGATTTTCAACATTGCCATTTTTCCACACCTACTTATGAACAGTACAGCTGTCATTTGTCACATCCTGGCCAAAATGTGTTTTCGCTCTTCCGGCTCACAATAGATCGGTCGCTGTGGGAAATCAGTGTTCAGGACACATTAAGAAAATCACACTGACACTGTTCATGAGCAGATGTCCTAAAACACCTATGTTGAAAATTTTGTGATGCAACTCCATGAAATGACTGTTATGAGCGTGCATTGTGCAGTTTCCATGCACCCTTGTAACTTCACAAATAAGTAATATTTTCACGCCACATTTTCAACACTGGCATTTTTCCACACCTCCTTATGAACAGTACAGCTGCCATTTTTCACATCCTGGCTGAAATGTGTTTTCGTGCTTCTGGTGCAGAATACCGCAGACGCTGTTGGAAATCAGTGTTTGGAACAGATTAGGATCAAGCAAGTGAGGGAGGGAGTGACTGAGCTCAACTGAGCTCTGTTGGGACTGCTGCGGACTTCTTTGTGGGCAGGAAAATGCACCAACATGGACAGCAGCCCAGTACAAAAGGGCAGCCTGCAGCACTGGGAGACACAGAACGCGTGAGAGAGGGAGGGGGAGTGAGTGAGTTCAACGGAGCTCTGTTGGGACTGCTGTGGATTTCTTTGTGGGCAGAAAAAGGCAGCAATGCACACAGGGGCCCAGTACAAATGGGCAGCCTGCAGCGGTGGGAGAAACAGAATGAGTGACTGAGAGAGGGGTAGTGATCGAGCTCAACGGAGCTCTATCATGACTGCTGTGGATTTCCTTGTGGGCAGAAAAGAGCGGCAATGCAGGCAGGAGCCCCATACAAAAGGGTAGCCTGCAGCGCCAGCAGAAATGGAATGAGCGAGTGAGAGCAGGGGAGTGAGTGAGGTCAAAGGAGCTCTGTCGGGACTGCTGCAGATTTCTTTGTGGGCAGAAAATGGTGCCAACAGAGGCAGGAGCCCAGTACAAAAGGGCAGCCTGCAGTGCCAGGAGAAACAGAATAAGCACATGAGACATGGGGAGTGAGCCACCTCAATGGAGCTCTGTTGGGACAGCTGCATATTTCTTTGTGGGCAGAAAAAGGTACCAATGAAGGCAGGAGCCCAGTACAAAAGGGAAGCCTGCAGCCCCGGGAGAAACACAATGAGCGAGTGAGAGAGGCAGAGTGAGTGAGCTCAACGAAGCTCTATCACGACTGCTGCGGATTTCTTTGTGAGCAGGAAAAGGTGGCAATGCAGGCAGAAACTGAGTACAAAAGGCAAGCCTGCAGCACTGGCAGAAACGGAATCATTGAGTGAGAGGGGGGAGTGAGTGAGCTCAACAGAGCTGTGTTGGGACTGCTGCAGATTTCTTTGTGGGCAGAAAAAGACAGCAATGCACGAAGGGGCCCAGTACAAAAGGGTAGCCTGCAGCAGTGGAAGAAACAGAATGACCAAGTGAGAGAAGGGGAGTGAGTGAGCTCATTGGAGCTCTACCGTGACTGTTGCATATTTCTTTGTGGGCAGAAGAAGGCAGCAACACAGGCAGGAGCCCAGTACAAAAGGGTGGCAGCCTGGAGCGGTGGCAGAAACGGAACAAGCGAGTGAGAGGGGGGAGTGAGTGAGCTCAGCGGAGCTCTGTTGGGACTGCTGCAGATTTCTTTGTGGGCAGAAAAAGGTGGCAACAGAGGCACGAAGGGGCCCAGTACAAAAGAGCAGCCTGCAGTGCCAGGAGAAACAGAATGAGTGAGTGGAACAGGGGGAGTGAGCAACCTCAATGGAGCTCTATCATGACTGCTTCAGATTTCTTTGTGGGCAGAAAAAGGTGGCAACGCAGGCAGGAGCCCAGTACAAAAGGGCAGTCTGCAGCAGCGGGAGACACAGAACAAGCAAGTGAGCGAGGAGGCGTGAGTGAGCTCAACGGAGCTCTGTTGGGACTGCTGCAGATTTCTTTGTGGGCTGAAAAAGGCAGCAATGCACGCAAGAGCCCAGTACAAAATGGCAGCATGCAGCGGCGGGAGAAACAGAATGAGCGAGTGAGAGAGGGGAAGTGACTGAACTCAATGGAGCTCTATTGTGACTGCTGCAGATTTCTTTGTGGGCAGAAAAAGGCGGCAAAGCAGTCAGGAGCCCAGTACAAAAGGCCAGCCTGTAGCACCGGCAGAAATGGAATGAGCGAGTGAGAGAGGTGGAGTGAGCGAGCACAACGGAGCTCTGTTGGGACTGCTTCAGATTTCTTTGTGGGCAGAAAAAGGCACCAACAGAGGCAGGAGCCCGGTACAAAAGGGCAGCCTGCAGCACCAGGAGAAACAGAATGAGCTAGTGAGACTGGGGGAGTGAGCGACCTCAATGGAGCTCTATCATGACTGCTGCAGATTTCTTTGTGGGCATAAAAAGGTGTCAACGCAGGCAGGAGCCCAGTACAAAAGAGCAGCCTGCAGCAGCGGGAGACACAGAATGAGCGAGTGAGGGAGGGTGAGTGAGTGAGCTCAACGGAGCTCTGTTGAGACTACTGGGGATTTCTTTGTGGGCAGAAAAAGGCAGCAATGCACCTCGGGGCCCAGTACAAAAGGACAGCCTGCAATGGTGGGAGAAACAGAACAAATGAGAGAGGGAGAGTAAGCGAGCTCAACGAGCTCGATCATGACGACTGCAGATTTCTTTGTGGGCAGAAAAAGGCGGCAACGCAGGCAGGAGCCCAGTACAAAAGCTCAGCCTGCAGTGCCAGCAGAAACAGAACGAGCGTGTGACAGTGGGGGAGTGAGTAAGCTGAACAGACCTGTGTAGGGACTACTGCAGATTTCTTTGTGGGCAGAAAAAGCCAGCAACAGAGGCAGGAGCCTGGTACAAAAGGGCAGCCTGCAGCGCCAGGTGAAACAGAATGAGCGAGAGAGAGAGGGGGGAATGAGCCACCTCAACGGAGCTCTGTCAGGACAGCTGCAGATTTCTTTGTGGACAGAAAAGGGTGCCAATGCAGGCAGGGGCCCAGTACAAAACAGCAGCCTGCAGCACCAGGAGAAACAGAATGAGCAAGTGACAGAGGGGCAGTGAGCGAGCTCAATGGACCAATGCAATCAACATTCGCCATTGACAAATGCTTCTTACTCTTGTTTTGGTGGATTTTGGCCCTAAACGTCCTGTGCACAAGCAAGTGTCTGCAAGCACATGTGGAGGTTACAGGCTGCAGAAGAAAGTGCACCAGCCTTTGCCAGCCTGGGTAGTCAGGTTGGAGGCCTACCACTATACAAGGCAATCACTATTTTATATGCAACTACTATGCACTGCTGGAGGCACACCTTTTTGACACATAATGGACCCTATGGGAAATATTCTTGCCCTCCTAAGCAAGGGCATGTCCAATGCCAGGTGTTCCACTTGTCTGAAGTATGCAGAGAAAACACTCCGGCGAGACCTGTATCTTTTAATTTTTAATAAATGCCAGACATACAAAGAACTTTCAAATAATCTAAGATCTGTTAGAGTACAGTACAACTAAGAAATGCCACAGAAATTAATAAGTTCAAGTCATTTATTAAACCCCTAGAAAATGAGAATGTATTAATGAAAGGCTCTCAAAGTACAAAGAAAAACAAAAGTGAAAAACAAAATAGGGTGGATGAGGAGGAACATTGCACCCAACAAGTAGTGGAAAACAGGAATAGAAGGGGAAGAGAGGGTTTAAATAACAAATGAAAATTACTGATGTCTGGTTCAACTTAACAGAAAAACAAAAATGGAAGGATTTTGGATATTGGTAGTTACGAGCTCCAAATGTCCAATAGATTCACTTCACTGCCGCACAATGAACTGCCAGTAACAAATTCCAGTACTAATGACCCCAAAAAACTAACAAGGAAAGGTAAACTAGAGTATTAGGTGATTCTATCATTGGGTTTTGTGATTCTGTCATACGTAATCAGTACAAGACAAATAGAATGGTGTCATGCTTTCCATGTCAGAAATAACAGATTATCAAATTAAGAATCCCATAAATATAGAGCTGTGCAGAATGGGAAAATTCTGAATTTGTGGAATTTCGATAACATTTTGTGAAATTATGCAGATTTTTTAAAATGTAGTGATTTGGTCATAACTCAGCCATCTCTTAAGCTAGAGGTCAGACATGTGACAGGCACACTCCAGGGTAGGAGGGCCAAAAATGTGCCAAATATCATGAGATTCTTTTTTTTTTTTAGTCTATTGGTAACCGGGTAAGGCCCACTAGGCATAAGTGCTTGTTTTCAGGGGCGACCTGTGAGTACTGGTCGGTTAAGTGACTTGCTCAGAGTCACACAGTATGCAAGTGGAGGTTGTGAAAATCAAACTCAGGTCTGGTCTGCTGGATGTACCAAGCTTGTTCACACCTCGTTCCTCTAACCTCTAGGCTATACTGCCAGCCCTGATAGACTGCTCCAAAATTATAGGTGTTCAAATTTAGCAATTTATTTTTTGTATGACATTTCATGAATATTTTTATCTGCATATACCTCAGCAGAGGTCTTAAATTGGGCATAATTCCCTGATGATAGGTGTTCTAACAATGTATCAGATTTCATGACAATATGATGCATCATCTCAAACTTACTGTATACGTGCTCTAAATCTGTCATTTTATTTTTTGAGGGAAATTTTGTGAAACAAATTTCATCTGCATATAACTCAGGCACCTTTGGATCTAGGCATGTGTAAAGTACCACAGATAACCTTTTTGTAATGCTTATATAATGTTCTAAATATGGAGAGAATTAGATTAGAGATTTGTAAGTTACAAGGGTTCAAAACTTTACTATGTAAATATTTGTAAAATTTTGTTAAAACACTCAGAAATGTGGATGTTTGTAGCTTCTCTGTTCTCACAAGCATAGACTTAACATTTTACATACATATCCATAGTCAGTGTATCCTGGTGTCTAACACAATTGGATGAATTGGTTTTGCAGTTTTAAATTTGCAGTAGAAAAAAATATTGGTAACAATTTCTTGCATATTTATGGTAGCATATAGATGAAGCATGCAGAATTCTTTTTATTGAATTTGACTTTAACAATGCACGTATCACTTCTTCATTTGTTAAGCTGGGCTGAGCTTTCTGCCTTCCTACTGTTCCACTCTGATTGACTACCCCCCCTTTTTGGTATATCTACCCTGTTGGAGAATCCAGTGAACACAGCGACTGCAACTGAGTGCTTACAAAAATGGTGGCTCAGTTACAGCTCCTGTGTTCAGGTCTACCTGGCAGGGTAGTGACCAGATACCTGAGTGGGTGAGGTAGGGCGACGGGAAGTGTACACACATGCACAGGCATGGGGGAGGGATCACACTACATGAGGGTGGAAGGTGAGGGGAGGTATGTGGGAGGGATTTGGGCAGGCAGCTGCCAAGCTGGTCAGCTAGCGTGGTGGGGAGGGTGGTCGGTTGGAGTGTGCAGGGTGTAGGGTTCTGGTCTGGAGCTGCACATATTTTTTTCCTGGTAGGTGATCTTGTTTTTTTTGTTTGTTTTTTTTAAGAATTCCCCCCAACTTGCACCCCCATGGAGTTGAGAATCCTTAAGTAGGGGTGTGAAGGGGCAAAGCCCCATCGGGGGGTGTATGGGGGTGCAGTCCCCCGCATACATGCAAGTCCGGTGCCACCTTGCAGTTTCCTGCAAGTGTACATTACCATAATTCATTTTTGGTGATGTATACTCACCCAAACTGCGATCACTACTCTGTGATTGCCGTAATGACCTAGAACCCCTGGAATAGCCAGAATTCTCACTTCCTGCTGCCTCAGACATTTTCTTCCCACATTACACCTTTTTGACTACCTCTGCATCCCAGACCTGCATGTGCATCAGGATCCCTGGAACATACATTTACTGAATATGATCCTTAAATATCCTGCATCCATTTTGGAATTGTTGACAAGGTTCTTCCTTGCACCAACCTGGGGGTCTACCACTTTTGTGCTACCCAGCTCAGCTTTCCATTTTTTGGATGAATTGTACATCTTTCTCCAAAACCTGATGACCCCCTTCAGTACCTAACTCTCATACCCCCATCCTTTAATTAGAATCCCCCAGATAAGGTTGAGTGAAATTAGCAAATTCCAGTTTTATGGAATTTTTCATGAAATTCTGCAATTTAACAAAGACTCATAAGATTTGACTTTAAGTACATATGTTATTTTATAATTTCTAGCAGCAAGCACTTAATAAAATTGATACACACAGTCTCCTTGTAAGGTCTAAGAACCTTCCAAATTTAATGGATTGCATTCTCTAGTGTTAAAGTTTCAGGGGGTTATAATTGTGCAGTTTACATTATTGCAAAATTAAATTTTTAAATGTTGTTAAAGTTTTACTACTTTTAATTCAATCCCATTTAATGCTGCAATTATGAAGATTGTTCAGGAATGATCATGTGGTATAGTAGTTTAAATGTGTCAACTCTTCTTAAATTTGGATATGTTGTTTTAAAATTAGAGGGGAATAACTGAAATTTAAATTTTGGCAGCATGTTTGCCAAGCTATAGCTTATTCACATCAGAAGTTAGAAATCTGAAACTACGTACATATACAAAGGTAGTAATAATCTGCACCTAACCAATTTTATAACATTTCAGTGAATACTATCAATATTATACAAAAATTACAGAAATTAAAATTTTGGCAAAATGCTTGGCTACGTATAAATCAGATCCCATTAAAGCTTGAGACTTAAAACTCAGTGCATCTACCCCTGTTTAATTCTTCTCTAAATCTTGACATTGTGGAGCATGTTGGATAAGAAATTTTAAAATGATCTCAAAATAACTGGAAATTTAATTTTGATTAAATGTTTGACCACCCATAACTCTGCCCCCTTTCAAGCTAGGAATCCAGAATTTGGTACACCTTTCTAAGACTCAAGCTACTGTTTAGTTTTGGAAGCTGGTGTTATTTGGATGTGCACTTTTGAAATTATAGTGAAATTATTGTAATTTAAAATTAGGTGGAATTCCGAGGAATTTTAACAAAATTTCTACAAAATTTCACAGTATGGTTGTTCTGCCGTCATTCCATGGGCAGAATTTCATATTCCACACAGCTCTACATAAATATTAAAGAACAGTGTGACTATCCCACTGGTAGCAATCCATGTGAGTACTAACAACGCTTGTTACAACTACAAAAAATATATCTGTAAAGATTTAATTAACCTTGGTAAAGATATTAAGAATATGGGCAGAACTACTGTACTATCTGGTATACTTCCAGTCCCTAGAGGGAGTGAAAGAAAAATAAAACTGTAATCGGAATAAATATCTGACCATAGAACCAATGTAAGGATGGCTTTATCTTTATCCAAACATGAGGCAAATTATTTTTTTTATTGAATGTACTTTATTAGAAAAACTGAAAACAACAGATACTAAGAAATACAATCATTGTCTAAATACAATAAGAACTGTACATGAAACAGGTGAAACTATTTCAATAGAAGGCTCTATGATGCTGATTCGACAACTAAGTTGTCGACCACCATCACAGTGACAGATTTATGTCAACCGCAACTTGCAGTTGACCTAAATCTGACTGGAAACCCGGCTGCTTTTTCTTCGGGGGCTTTGCCCCCTGAACCCATCATGTGGAGGGCTCTGCTTCCCACCCCCCAATCTCTAGGGTTTTAACTCAGAGTTGGAGTTGGATCGGGAAGGGGTGCAGAACTGAGAGACAGAGTGCTGGAATCTCAGGCAGACTATTATAGCAATAACATCGATGTTGTCAGCATTAACATTTTCACTGTAATAGTGTCACCATACAGGGGGCATACCCAAACTAAACACCCTCAAACCCTTTTATCATCCCCACCTGGAGCATGGCCTTGATAATATTTGGAGCACAATGGGCCATCAAACTAAGGAAGACTGTATTTAGATGAGACTATGGAACTTAAAGAACCAGAGAAATAGTCAAGAATGCAATTACCTGGAGCAGAAATAGCAAGTAGGGCATAAAGTGATTCCCATTTGTGAAGAAATGCATTGGGACAGTTATTTATAGAAGCAGTTTTTCGCTCCACATTCAGGGCCTGTAGAACTTCTTGATGCCATTCATTTCTGGTAGGGATGGTATCGAGTCAATGCCATAAAATTACCAGTTTGGCCATGAGGGGACTCAAGACAATAGGATCCCACACAGAACCTAAGACATGCAAAAGATAGAATCTGACTAAACAAATCTCTGTAATGAATGGGTCCTGAAGTCCAAGGAGGGGGTCAAAAATGCCCTGGATCATATCCCAAAAGGAAATTACTTTAATACAGTTCCATAAAATGTGTTTGATGATACCATCAGCTAAAACCTCACCTGGTACACTATGGCAAAGGGGAGCTTTCCCATCTTATGGATCTTCTGAGGGGTGAAGCAAAGATTATTAAGGATTTTACATTGAACCAGATGGTACCTGTCTTGCTTTATGTATGTATAAAAGTTTTTTAAAAATAGACTGCCAGGTTTCTGGTGGCCAGTGCACCTCTAAAGCGTGCTGCTAATAATAACAACCATCCTGGTGTGTAGTGAAATCCAGTCTTTAAAATACCTTATAAAGCCCCTAGATAGGGTGAGGATGCACAACTGTATTGACAAGTTTGTCTAGACTGGCCCCTGCCAGTCGAGTGCATGGACATGGACCTAGGTGTGCATTAATGGCATGATTTAACTGCAAAATAAAAGTAAATGAGGTAGGTAAATTATAATGCTTTTGTAAAACATGAAATGGGAGAGATTAATCACCTGCCAGAAACAGTTCCACCAATGGGCACTGTAACTGTGGCAAAAAGAAGAAGGGGGTAGGGCAATGTTCAGTACAAAAACTGAGGTTTCATACAGTAGGCTGTGAGACATTCTATGACAACTGCAACCTGAAATGTGAAATCAGCTGCACATGAGCTCTGAGGGACCAGTAATCTGGAGTCTGCCTGAGATGATAAGGCAGTCATGAAGGTCTGATGAAGAGCAGGCTCCTGAGTTGAAAACCCTCTGCGCGACAAAAGTCCCTTTCTAGTTGAAGCCATAGGGGAACATATCAGACCTCCACAGAAGTATTGTCTGAGGTTCCCCACAGTAAACACTTACTGCACTGGAAGGCACTATAGTGAAGAAAAAAATTGGGAATCCAAAGCCCTCTCTGCCACTTTGATGCTGTTAATGTCCAATAGGACCTAAGCACCAATCGTTCCTTTCCAAAGAAAGTCATTAAACCATGCCTTAGATCTGGCAAACCAAGATTTAACAGATTAAGCATACCTAAAGAGTAAAGAAGACAAGGAAGAAGGCTAATTTTAACAATAAGTATGTGCCCCACAGTGATATGGAAAAGGCTGACCATCTCTGCAAATAATGCTTAAACGTACATATAAGGGGTTCTAGGTTATTTTAGATTAAATCAGAGGGTACCTAGAAATTTTAATACCCAAATCAGTAAGAAGCCGGTGTTCCTATGCCAGACCCATGTCAGCTCAGCTATGGGTTGTTTATAAAGCAATGTATTTAAGGTCAAGACTTTAGTCTTTCCTAAATTTATCTTACATGCCAAGATTGCAGAGAGCGTTTCAATTTCCACAAAGGTCACCAGAATAGAGGTAAGGGGATCTACCATGTGAGGTAGCAAATCATCCACTTTGGCAGAAAATTTATATCCTCTACTCCCGATTGGAATACCTTTGATGGAGGGATTATTTTGTAAGCTACAGAGGAAAGGTTACATATACAAATTAAAGAGCATGGGGGACAGGGGGCAGCCCTGTCTAGTACCAAATCCCAGATTAATGGTATTTGACAAAACTCCATTACACCATATATCTGCCATAGGGCACTGACATAAAACCCAAACAAGTCTTATAAAGTATTCACGGATCCCACATTTCTGGAGAATAACAAAAAGATAGGACCAAAAGACCCTACCAAAAGCTTTTTCTGCATCCAGGGAGACTAGAGCCCCCATGACCCTGCCCTCCCTGGCCGTGGAAATCAATGGTGGAGCTTAAGCAAATGGTCACTAGATAGCCTGCTCTTCATGAAACCAACCTGCTCTACCCCTACCAATCCATCCCAAACTGAAAAAACCTATTGATGAGGATTTTGGCTAATACTTTGAAATCTGAGTTAATGAGGGAGATGGATCAATAAATTTCCTACACCAGCTCACCTCTGCTGGGTTTAAGGAGTAGGGTGAGCCATGCCCCAACAACAACATGATCTGTAATGCCGTCAGAAAAAAAGGTAATTGAATAAATGTGTCAAGAAAGGGATAAGTTCTGCAGAGCAGGCCTTATAAAAATTGTTGTTGTAACTGTCAGGCCTAGAGTTCTTATCCAAGGGAAGCTGTTGAATAACATGTGCCACCTTGTCCTGGGATATGGGGCCTTTAAGACAGTCCTTCTGTAAGTCCATGAGGGAGAGATGGTCAATCAGATTAAGATAGCTAAATATGTCCACCAGCTATGAGGGATCTGATCAGTATCCTCGATATAGAGAGGCATTAAAAGCCTGAAACATATCCACAATGGCACAGGGTTGGGTAATTATCTTAGAGTTAAGTCCCTATCAGAAGCCTTTTATAACCTTGGCAGCTACATATTGACATAAACAAAATGCCAACAACTTCCCTGCCCACTCCCCAGACTCCAGATAATGCACTTTGGCCTGAAAGAAGGCCAATGACACTTCTTCAGCTAAAAGATTCGCATATTGGGCCCTGAGGAAATTTAAATGCAACAATACTGACTTTCTTGATCTCCCTAATGTTGTAGGGAAGCTGGTCAAGCTTAGCTGTTCTAGACTTATTCCTATTGGAGGCTAACCAAATGCATTCGCCATGAGTGGAGCTTCTTGCTGGCCCAATAGAACATCGAGAGAGTCCACTGTGGGGGTGGCAGGATCTAAACCTGATGGCAGAATACAACACATGAGACAGAGATGCAGAATAACATTTTATTCTCCTTACAGTGCAGAGAGGACAGCTAGATAACAATACATTACCTGCTGGGAGTCCAGAACATCTGAACACCAGGTACATAATAGCAGTAACTCAAGGAGCAAAAACTCTTATGCAAGGCACCTGAGTTTGGAGGAATAGGAGGTGAATACTAAGGATTGCAGGGGCAACAGCACAAGAAGGGGGAGCTAGATGTCATTGTCCATCTGGGGACAAACAACCTGGCTGACAGTGAAGCTGGGGCAGTGCAGAGGGAGTTCATGGAGTTGTGGAGGTCTCTTAGGCAGGTGGCATGCTCAGTAATCTTCTTGGAAGTGCTGCCTATCTATAGCATGGAAGAGGCCAGGATGCTCTGCATCATGGGATTCAACAAATGGCTGAAGAACTGGTGCAGAGTTGAGAGTTTTGGCTTCACTGGGGACTGCCGGCCCACCTGAAAAGATACAGGCTTGTAAGCAAGGGATAGTCAGCGTCTGTCTGGGGGGAGCAGGATCCTGAGGGAAAGGTTTGTGTGTTTCACTGGCAAACATTTAAACTAGCCAAGGGGGTGGGTGGAAATATGGAGGAAGAACTCAACTCCCCCCCAACAGGTTAAGGTAGTCAGACAATAGGATACTAAGGATAGGAAAAAAGAATGGACTGAAACAGGAGGTAATTTTAGGGGAGGCACAGGGTGATGGGCTAGGAAGGGGGGGGACAAGTAGGGGTGAAGCCATAAAAACATAGAGGGCCATGTGTGCAAATGACTGCAGCCTGGGTAACAAGATCCCTGACCTGGTGGCTTTAATGGCAGTGGGAGACCTGGATATTGTGGCAGTCACTGAAACATGGTATATGGAATGCCATGACTGGGATGTTAATATATCTGGGTACACAGTATACAGGAAAGACAGGGAGGTCAAAAAAGGAGGAGGGGTAGTGACCTACATCAAAGAGGGGATAAAAGGAACTGAAATAAAGGGAAAGCAGGGAGGAGAGGAGGCAAAGTGGGTCAACCTGGAGTCTGGAAATGGCAACACTATCCACATGGGGTTATCTATAGACCTCAGCACTAGGGGAGGAAACAGATAAGCAAATGGTAGATAAGATACAGTTTCATCAGATGGGATAGGCCCCCCCAATCATGGTGGAGGCATTATAATTTATTTCAAGACTCATTTCAATTTCTCCCTCTCACCACCTTCACCTCAGCAGCTTGCCCCCCTTGAACTCTGTGTTAGTACCCTAAGCATTGGCAACTCCAAAAAGTTGCACATATTCTGTTTACATTCTGCCCCAAACAACTTATGTAAACTCTCCTCCTTGATTGAAACTCTGGGACTCCTAGTTAGTAATAATGACTTTGTCATAGTAGGAGATTTTAAATATTGATTGGCTCAACTGGTCAAATGACTCAGTTGATATGCTGCTAAATAAACTAGCCCTCTCCCAAATAATTATGCAACCCACCAGACTCTCCAATAGAGCCCAAACAGCCACCCTAATTGACTGAATACTTGTTCCAAATCCTGACAAAATCTCCTCAGCAGGGGTTCTCCCTGACTCCATCACTGATCACTTCCCGATTTACTGCACCTGGTGTGCTTATATTGAACAGGATCCTCCCAGGATCATTCAGTGCAGGAACTACTCACTCCCATGAAGCCGACTACCTCTACGACATAGCAAACATTGATTGGACCCCCTTATGGGCCACCATTGATGTGAACCATGCGCTGTATTACTTCAATACTACCCTACTTCAATTACAAAATAAGCCTGTTCCACTCACCACTAGGTGTGTCAAAGACCATAGAACAAAGTGGCCTACCCACCCCTTACTGGCCCTACTGAAAGAGAGAGATAAAAGCTGGGTCACTTACAAGAAATCTAACTCTACTCATTACTGGAATAACTATAGGCTACTACAAAACAAAATGCAGGACTGCCATTAGGCAAAATAAGCGCAAATTTTATAGAGAGAAGCTAGCTGCCCCACATAATGCACCCAGCAGTTTCTGGAAAAATCTGAAGGAATCCCTGGGGTATTTTAATTCTGGCACCCCTTTGGACTTTGAAATCAATGGAATCAATTGTAACAACCCAACTACAATATTCAATGCTTTCAACCGACTTTTCTATGATCTCTCGACTGTTGCAGTTGCACTAAACCTTTTGGCTGACCCCACTGATGCGCATATGCCAGTACCTCTTCCCAACTCCCACCCTCCTTTCCTCTTTAAACTAGTCACCAACACAGAAGTGCGAAAGCTCCTTCTCTCACTAACTGAAACCAAGTCTGAAGGTCTGGATGATCTCAACCCCAAACACCTGAAACTAGCAGCCTGGCAACTTACCCCTCCCCTTAATCACATATCAATCTCTCCCTCTCTGTAGGCACAGTACCCACAGGATGGAAACATGCCAATATCATACCCATTCTAAAAAAGGGAACACCAAGTCCCTATCTAACTACTGGCCAATTGCCATATTCCCGGTACTCGGCAAAATTCTAGAGAAAGTTGTCGCTCTGCAACTAACGACCTACATGGAAAAGCATGATCTGCTATGTTCTGCACAACATGGCTTTTGCAAATATCACAGCACCACTACAGCCGTACTCACCCTGACTAAAGCAGTCTACTCTGGTCTGATTTTGGTCACCTCACAGGCACCATCTTCGTTGACATAATGAAGGATTTTGACACTGTTAACCACCCCATACTTCTTAACAGACTTAGGTCCTTAATAGTCTCAGATAGTGCACTGCCATGGTTTTCAAGTTAGCTCTTCAACAGACAACAATACACAAGAATTGGATCAACCTTCTCAGTGTATCTTCCAACCTCCCCCAGCATCCCTCAGGAGTCCATCTTTGGCCCACTGCTGTTCTGTCTGTATATCAACTCAATCACACACTGCTTTAACAAATCTATCCCTATCCTTTATGCAGATGACCTGGTGTTCTTCTGTCACTCCCCTGACATAACTCGCTTAAACCAAGACCTAACCTCTGACCTGTCTGCAGTGCAATTCTGGCCGCATATGAACTACTCCAAATCCCAAGCCATGCTCATTGGAACCCCACATAAACTAAAAAAAACTATGAATATCCCTCTTGGTAGCAACTGATAATGGTACCCCTTTGAATACAGTCACTTCCTTCAAGTACCTTGGAATCATGCTGGACCCTTCCCTAGATTTTTCAGCTCACATTCACTTGGTTTGTAAGGGAGTCAACTCAGGTCTTGGCGTAGCCCCAATGTACTAAAAGCCATTTCTCTCCCTCGACATGCATTGCAGTGGCTCGCGGCCTTCTCCTTCTCAGATTGTCCTATGGCCTGCCCATGTTTGCCCTATCCTATGCCTATCTCCATTGCAAGTGGACAGTAAGTTACAATAACATTTGCAGGTTCACTCTTTCCTGCAACCATCTCATGCATCATTGCTCTCTCTATAGCAAGCTTGGTTGGCCCTCCCCTACAGCCCTACTTGACTCCTCACTAGGAAAATTGGCTCACAACATCATTATTGCACAGAAACCTCTTTCACTGGACACCCTCTTAGTTCCCAGCTCACACCACTATACCCTCAGATCCTCCAACACCGTGCAACTTCCAGAATCATGATCCAAGTATGGTTCCATGGCCTTCACCTCTCCAGCTACTGTATAATGGAACTCCTTCCTGACTGCCCTTTACTCCTGCATCAATAAAAGCACTTTCAAAAATCAGCTCCTCTCCCTACTTATGGACCGCTCTACCTGTACCTGTTTCTAATCCTCCCTAGTTTCTCTCCCCTCACTCTGCATCCTATCCTCTCTCCCACCCTACTCCCCATCCTCCCTCCTCTTCCCCCTCCCTGTCTTGTTTCCTCCACCCTGCCCAACACTGCTACTTGACCATCCCTGGGTGCACTGGCTCTTATATGTTACAAGTGTATGCCTCTCTATGTAATATGTATTTGAATGTTTATTGTCTTCTTTATACTGCCCCTGGTTACTATGCTATGTTGCATTTGTACTGGTGAAGCGTATAATCTTTTCTTTTACTTGATTTGCTACCATTGTATTTTTTTTATCTCTGTACTCTATGCACAGTATTGCATTGTACTGTATTGTTCTGTATTGTACTGTATTGGTCTGTATCTTTCCCTGGTCATACCTGAAGAAAGACAGATGTCTGCCTAGTGTACCCCACCCAGTTAAGAAAAGCTAAATAAATAAATAAAATCCATAAAGTGGCAGAAAAGGGGGAAGTGTTGTTGGTAGGGGTCTAAATATGCCTGATGTTAACAGGAACACCTATGCTGTGGCTACATTCAGGAGCAGGGTCATCCTGGATGCCCTGCAGGGGGCATGCTTCATGCAGTTTGTAGTGGAACCCACCCAGGAGGGTGCAATATTGGACCTGGTGCTCAAAAATGGAGACAAAATAACGGATGCAGCAGTGGGTAGTAATCTGGGTCCAGTGACCACCATACAGTATGGTTCAAGGTAAAGACAGTAGAAGAGTCAAGCCACACAAAAGCAAGAGTTCTGTACTTCAAAGGGGGCCAACTTTGCTAAAATGGGAGAATGCCTCAGTAAAACACTGGCAAATGGTGAGGGAAGGGGAGTAGAGGTACAGTGGGAGAACCTTAAGAAAGCCGTAATAGAGTCAACAAGCCTTTGTGAGAAGCAAGTTAACAAAGCAAGAAGACAAAGAAAACCATTATGATTTTCAAGAGAAGTGGCAGGGCTGGTTAGAAACAAAAAAATGGCATTCAGGAACTACAAGGAAATGCTAAGGGAGGAAGACAGGGAACTGTATCAGACTAAGCAGAGGGAGGCAGGAAAAGCAATCCGACATCCAAAGGCACAAACAAAGGAAAGGATACCCCGCACAGTGAAAGAGGGGTACAAAATCTTCTTCAGGTACATAAAGGAAAGAAGAAAGGCCAAGGGAGGGATAGTGAGGCAAAGGAGGGTGGGTGGGCAAAAGAGGACCTGGAAAAACTAAGATACTGAACAAGTACTTTTGCTCAGTATTCAAGAAAGAAGGGAAGGGAGAGGGACCAGAATTATACAGCAGACACCCACAGAGAAGAGGGGTAGAATTCTGATGATTCACAGAAGAGAGAATCCTAAAGGAACTCTTGAAGCTGAAAGTGGACAAGGCAATGGGGCTGGACTGGAACATCCCAGAATACTAAAAGAACTCAGAGAGGTGATACTGACACCACTGAAAGACCTATTAAACAAATTGTTTGAAGAGGGAGTAGTATCTGAGGATTGGAGGTGGGCTAACGTGATACCCCTTAACAAAAGTGGAAGCAAGGTAGAATCGGGAAACTATAGACTGGTCAGTTTGACCTCAGTGGTGAGAAAGATGATGGAATCATTGTTAAAGGAAAGGATTGTGGAATATTTAGAAGCCAGTGGGGCACTGGACCACAGGCAACATGGATTCAGAACAGAAAGGTCTTGTCAAATGAATCTAATTTTTTTTTGGCTGGATGACAAGGGTAGTAGATCAGGGAGAGGCGGTGGACATTGCCTACCCAGATTTTAGCAAGGCATTTCACGGTCCTGTATAAGAGGTTAGTAAACATGTTGGGCTGTCTGGGAGTGGGTCTCAAGGTGGTATACTGGATTAGAAATTGGCTTAGCAACAGGATACAGAGGGTGGTGGTAAACAGAGTTCAATCTGAAGAAAGGAGCAACCAGGGGGGTGCCACAGGTTTCAATACTGGGACCAGTCCTCTATAATGTCTTTATTAATGACATTGCAGAGGGACTTGAAGGAAAGGCATGCCTCTTTACAGATGACACCAAGATCTCCAATAGGGTTGACACTCCGGGGGGGTGGAGAAGATGAGGAGACACTCGGCCAAGTTGGAGGAGTGGTCAAGAGTGTGGCAGCTCGTATTCGATGCCAAGAGGTTTGAAATCATGCACCTGCAGAACAAAAACCCAGGGGAGGAATACATGATTGGGGATACTAACAACAACCAAACTGGAAAGGGACTTAGGGTAGTCATAACAGGTTATCTAAAAGTAGCCAAACAATGTAAGAAGGCAGTGAGGAAAGCCATGGGGATACTTGGGTGCATAGGGAGAGGTATTACCAGTAGAAAAAAGGAGGTGGTGATGCCACTGTAGAAGCAGTTGGTGAGGCATCATCTGGAGTACTGCATGCAGTTCTGGAAACCTCATCTCTAAAAGGACATTGGCCAGTGGAGGCAGTCCAGAGAAGGGCAATGAAAATGGTGTAGGGGCTATACCAGAAACCTTAAGAAAAGAGAGTGAGGAAACTCAGTATGTATATGCTGGAGGAAAGGAGGAAGAGGGGGATATGATAGAGACATTCAAATACCACAAGGGGATCAATAAAGTTCAAGAGGACAGAATCTTTCAGAAAAGAAGATATGCAAGAATAAGGGGGTCACAATAGGAGGCTGGAGGGGGGAAGACTCAGGGGCAATGTGAGGAAGTATTTTTCACAGAAAAGGTGGTGGATGCTTGGAACAGCCTCCTTGAGGAGGTTGTGGGGCAACAACAGTAGGTGAATTCAAAAATGCATGGGACAGTCATAAGGCAACACTAGAGGTAGGAAGGATGAGGTAGGCTGCAGATCCAGTAGGATATGAAGTTTATACAGTAGGTAGGGAAATGGGCAGACTAGTTGGGCCAGTCAGTCCTTATCTGCTGTTAAATTCTATGTTATATACTGTAGATAAGAAAGTCCTGTTACTTGGTAACATGCTCATTTGTGTAATAGAAAAGCTAGGTAAAACCTTTCTATTGGTTGTACGATGGGTGTCTTGCACCCAAGGCCATTATATGTTGCACTTGGACAGATTACATATTGTGCTGACTACAGCTACTTGATAATACAATAGAATGATTCTTATATTGTGCTGATCATAGCATGATGACAAATGTCAGTAGGTGGTGCTATAAGATCACAAATGTATTGCAAATATGAGAAATTATACAAATCACACTTATATGACTAATAACAGTAGGTGGCACACAAAAACCATGAGTATATCATTGCTAAACAATAGTTTTGTCAGCACATCATAGCAAGCATTAATAAATACAGTTATACCTTATACTGTATGATAGAAAATGGTTGCCCACATTAGGGTGGCAGGTGTGGCAGGTCTACCTACAGTATTCTGCCTTTGTTGCCTGAATAAATAGGCAACACTAATAAGGAAAGCATGGCAGTTAACATACGGCTGAGTGAGACTCGTAAAGAAATTTTAATTGTGAATGAAGTTGTTTGGGTGTGTGTCTTAAACAGCATAAGGTAACAATAAGAAAACAATTAAGAAAACTTGAATCATAACAAAATCTTTGAATGTGAGTTCCAACCATGTGTTGGACAATGCAGTGCCTAAATCACCATCATGAAACAGAGCATTCAGAGAATTACCTGCCTTAGTAATATTATTACTAGTATGGATAGGATGTGTTTCCTTTCTTTCTAAAAAAGATTTAAGACTCAGGGTGAGGGGGTTGATATGCACATTGAAAACTGGTAAATACTGTATTATGAACTTGGGATCGTAAATGCAGGAATCTGATTGGTCAACAGCTCCTTGAAGCCGTGATGATATCGGGCTACATCATCACGGCTTCAAAAAAGCTCCAGTCACCAGTTTCCCCTACCCACAGCAAATCATTCCGACAGCAATGGGCAGTTACTTCAACCAGCTCCTCACTCACTCTGACGGAAATCACAGTTTCAACAGCAGCACCGAGTGTCACAAACGGGAGAGCACACCAAGATAATTAAAAACAATATCGTTTTTGGCACCCTCAGTAAAACTGCTGAAATGTATTAATACAGACAAAGCCGCTATCTATTTTTTTTAAAGGCAGAGTTGCTACCTGCGTGCAGCTTTATGTCTCCCTTACTTGCTCGCTCTTTTCAAAAGCGCGCACTCGGCTGCTCGTTTGCTTCACGTACTAATGCTTACTGTGTAACATCTTCCTGCATTTTTCAGCTGGCGGAAAAACACTGACTAACTTACCAATATATTGGAAACTCTTGAAGTGCCGCCGCTAGTCAGTCCGCTCCCTTTCAAATTGTGACTTCAGTCCTCTCATGGCTCCAATGATACTTTCACATACATGGTTGCACCAGAAACTTTCTTATTTTTCCCAAAAAAGTCACCCACATAAATAGGATGGCTCCTGACCACACTATATTTTTTGGGGGGGGGCAATGTTCACAGCTGCACCTCCTCAACCAACTTCAATTACAGCAGAACCACCTGCTGGCCAGAGCCTCCAGGAACTATTTTATTAAAACGTACTCCTCCAACACCTCACAAAACACATTTTCAGAACGATTTAAAAGATTTTTTTTTGTACTGCTAAAACTTGTATTCCTGTTCATAATAGCAATAATGCACTCCAGGGTGTGGTATATCGTGGGATTTTGCCAGTTCTTGGGTCGTTGGATGCACTCAGCCTGTGGCCTCATGCCCAACCACCCGAGGCGTGATGATATCCCACGATATACCACACCCTGTTGTGCATTATTGCTTAATTATAGCATACAGATTGTCAGGGTCACTTCAATGTAATCACATTCTGGTGTGGGAACATAGGTGATAACCATATGACCAATGATAGAGCATTCCTGAGGTACAAAACAGAGGTTGAGTATAGTGACATCGCAGATCAGAGGTCCATAGGTGAAGGTCTGGTAGTATGTTACAACACAATATTGTCCATCAGAGTTGTAGGTCACACAAACCTGAGGAAGTTGCCACTTCATGAGTGGGACAGGACAGGTGATGAAAGCATTTGTCAGCTTGTTAGTGAGAGGTCGGATGTCTTCTTGGGAGGCATTCATATTTGGCTTATTGACAGGAACAGTGACATTAACATTCTCATTTGCAAACAGGTCATTATCAGCAAACATTAATGACCAGTCCATTGAATCTGGTGAGTAACCACAAACTGGTGCAGTTACAACAAACACGTCATATCTGCACAAATAGTGGTAGCCCCTTTTGGCACAACAGTCTGTATGTTTGGCCACCCAGGTGTCAAATCAAGGATGAAACACCAGCAAGGGATGCAAGTTGACTCTTTCTCAATAGATGCTGCCCTCTAGATGTCCCATGGACTGGATAGTTGCAAGCTCATCAAAAACTGAAGAGTCTTTGTCAAATACTGGAAGAGAAACAGTGAATGTAACATGCATAGTATCCTGAATACTACATTCATTTGTAGTGTAGCAAGGTCCTTGATTCGGGTGTGGAGTCACATATCACAAGTTCTATGCAGTGGCAAAAGAAAAAGACACTATCCTGTCCATGCACTTGGTAGTACATGATAGGGTTTTACAATGGGGGCAGTACCGTTTGGCCATATGTTAATCTTAGATCAAATCTGAGATTCTTCTGGATTCCAGATCCTGGAAGAGATTGGTGATAGTGTTAATAGCAAAGCTGCCAAATGCTGAACATGAGATTTCCCTGCCTATGTGTTGTTCTCTTACTTCTTTAGTGTTTAGAATAACCAATTGGTTTAGTTTGTTTTGGGTCTCATCAAATAAATCTGCAATATAGTGCATATTATACACTGGGAATCTTTCCTCTTGGGAAATACCATTAATACCATGTAGCATGGGCTCGACCACATTGTCAGCTAATCTGGAATTCAAAATGTTGTTTTGTCTTTGAATATGGGCCAGATCGGCTTGGTTCCAAATTGACATTCCTGTTCCAAACATACCTGTAACAATGCCAGCTAGGCTTGCCACACTGGGTACCCCTATTATCCATTTTTGATGTATAGGCCTGAACACCCCTCAATGTTCAGTTGTGTGATGCCCAGCTACAGGATCCTGTGCACATGGTTGATATGCTTCCATTAAATCTAACTACATTACAGAATGAAAATGTGATACATTGGTTGAGGAACAATGATTACATTTGTCAATGTTCCAATGAGTAAGATTTAAAACCACAGGAACATGCATAAATTGTATATTATTAATCAGAGTCCCAGGAATCGATGTTGCTGCTAGGCTGCTGTCTGGGCCTGGCTCCAATGTGGGGCATTGGAGATGTTCATCTTTTGCTTTTTGGGAGGACTGTAAGAAAAAGAGCAGCAATTGTATCATTGAAACAAAGTTTGCATCTGGTGGGGTTGTGGAAGCGAGTTCAAAAGTATTTATTGAGTTTTGCTGTAAGATTGTAAAGACCAGTATTTTGCAGGGTAACTTGGCAGATGCACAAAGTTCCATTGGAGCAAATACGGGTGTTGGGCCAACCTTGGAATGTCCCTTTGGCAAGGCAGGCTATTGGAAGTTGCTGTCCAGCAAGGTCATAAGTTTTCCAGTCAACTTGTAGAGCAGAATGGTCTAGAGTCACCACCAGTGCATTTAGATAGGCATTTTTTCCTTTGCAAATAGTCACATGGGTATATGGGATGTTGATGGTTACCCCTGTATCTGGAGGAGAGGTGAGAGGAACTAGGCTGGGTCATAGGGTTCCTTGGCATGCAGAAATGCATGAAGATGTGACTGGTATTCTTTCTTCTTCAGGATCTTCTCCTTGTCTGATGGGGGTGCAGGGGCTAGGTCACCTGGCCAGTTGTCCAGGATCAGAATCATTAGGATAAATTTTGGTTTGCCATCCATATTGCTGAAACAAAAGAAAAAAAGGTTAACCATAGAGATCTCCTTTCCCCGGCAGGAGGAAGGATCATTTATGAGTGTTTAAATATCTTTAAACAACTTTAACTGGTTAGCATGGTACCACTTGTCCATAGGTTTCTTGGTGTCTGTGAGACACACCTGACAGACAGCAGGCTTAATTTGTTGATGATGTCATGAGGACATGTCCATTTGTTTGCAAATGGATGTGCAGGGGCAGAACATTTCAGTACCATGACTTGGTCTCCTACTTGCCAGTCAACTTCTTTGACATTTTTAACAAAGTACATTTTGGACTGCTGTTGGGCTTGGCCCAAGTTACTGGCAGCAAACAGGTGTGTTTGAACAATGTTGCTCCTCAGTTGCTCAATATAAGTATCCACAGACACTCTGTCTACAGTGGGGGTGTTGAGATCAATCCATAGAAGTTCTGGTAATCTCATTTGTCTGCCAGTCATCTCCTCAAAGGGTGTGCACTCGGTTGATGCAGAGGGTGTACTCTCTTTGCCATTAGGAGTAAGGACAACAAGGTATTCTATATTTTGGAATTTACATCAGCAAATTTACTCAACATTAACTTTATGTGTCTGTTGACTCTCTTCATCTGTCCTGATGAATGAAGATTGTATGCTATGTGAAACGTTTGACTAACTCCCAATAACTCCAAAAATTATTTCATTAAATCTCCTGTGAAAGTAGTCCATTTGTCAGAGTTCACCTTGAGAGGCAAACCCCACCTGGTGAATACCTGCTCCACCAGTATCCTAACAGTGGCTTTTTCCATGGCAGTCTTGCATGTGAAGGCTTCTATCCATTTTGAAAATAGGTTTGTGATCATGGAAGGGCTCAAGTTTGGAGCGGGCCTTTGCTTTGTGGTAGTACAGCTTGAATATAAATTGCTCAGCACGGCTAACAATGTTCATGAACAGGTCTCTGTATTTCATAGGGGTACCTTCTGAAGAGGCAAGACAGGGGTACCTTCTGAAGAGGCAAAGTCATGGACCTTCCTGAAGGGAAGGGAAGGGAAGGAATTCTGTCAAGGAACTGCACACCCAGGAGGAGTCGGAGAAGAGGATGGTATCTTATTCTCCCTGCCCATTGATAATTCCCAGACACAGGCAACTGCAGCAAGTTCTGCATACTGTGAAGATTTAAAATTGCACTTCCTGGACACCTCAAAGGTATCACATGCTGGAACAAGGACCAGTACCCAAAACCTGCACCTTGCTCCCCTTCATGATATGAGGAGGATCCATCTGTAAAGGTGCAACATAGTGCAATGTCTTTAATGTTGCTCTCTGTGGCAAGGAGAAAAGGGCCTGGTTCTGGCACAGCAGGTGGCTCTAGGACACACTCATGTGGATCTCCTTGATACAGGAGACCATGTGCCAAAATGAAGGGCATTTTGGTGGGAAGCACAGTGATATCTTGATCCTGCAAAAGGAGAGACCAGTTGGTGAGTCTGGTGTTAGACACATTGCCATCTTTCATCCTGTCAATAGGAAGTTAGGAGGGGTGTTGTTGGTGTGCAATACAATACAATACAGGAAAATCCTATTATGTAGGTGCAGTGTTTGACAGCCCACAAAGTTGCCAGCAGATTTCTTTCACAGAGCTAGTACTTCTGCTCCACCAAGGACAGAATTTGGGAGGCATAGGCAGTGAGCCTTTAAGTGCCATTGGCTTTTTGTGCAAGGACTGCTGACATACCTACCTCAGAGGTGGCAGTTTCCAAGTGGATGGAAGCTCTGGGTTGGGATTCACCAATGCTGGGGCAGAGGCTAAAGCCTTTTTTTCAAAGCAGTGACAACAGCTGGATGTTATCAGAGGGCTGTGGGTTCAGTTCTCACATCTGGCACTTGGGTTAATATCCCAGTACTGACACTGTAGTGCAGCATGAGGGGGATGCTGCACTTCTGAGGTGCCATCTTTCAGATGAGACGTTAAAGCGAGGTCCCATCTGCCTGGACTGGTGGTAGTTCAGGTGGATGTTAAAGATTCCATGGCACTTATCGAAAAGAGTAGGGGATTTCCCAGGTGTTCTGGCCAAATTTCCCCTATTCACTAAAATACCACCAACAGCTTAATCGGGTTCAATTTCAGTTACTTACCATCTGTATTCCCCCTCCCCCTAGTCACCCCTGAAAAAGGGACTTCTAGTCCCAGTGTGCCTACCGGGTCAACAAAATAAAATAAATAAATAAATGTTCTGGTCCCCACTACCAGAGAACATCTTTTTTAGCAACTCATACAGGGGTGTGGCCTTTTGTGCAAAATTGCAAATGAAGTCCATGTAAAAGTTGAACATTCCCAGAAAACATCTCAGAGTAGCCACACTTGTGGGTAGTGGCAAATCTTTAAGACCTTGGACCTTGTCCAAGGCTGGGCTCTTGCCCTCTCCAGTTATGCGCAAGCCCAGGAAGGAATCTTCTGGTTGGCATAACTGTAACTTTGCAGGGTTACACTTGAGGCCTGCCCCCTGTATGAGTGGCAGGAGCTCATCCAGGAGCTTCAGCTGTTTCTCCAAGTCAATTGTGGCTAGAAGAAGATCATCCATATATTACAATAGGCATTCTCGGGGTAGAGAAGCCACGTATGGCATCTCTCTTGTGAATGTGGAACAACGAGGGACTGTTGTGAAATCCCTGTGGGAGGCAGTTCCACATGTACTGGCATCCCTCAAAGGTGTAGGCAAATCTGTATTGACTGGGGCCAATGGGTGTGACCAGAAACCATTGGAAATATCCAATGTGTTGAACCATTGGTGTTCAGGCTTAGTAGATTGAGCACATTTGGGGAAGTGGCCACAGTTGGTGCACAGCTAGGGGTGACTTGGTTAAGTTCATGGTAATCAATGGTGAGTCTCCAACTACTGTTGGGCTTTCTTGACAGGCCATATGGGAGACTTGACTGTGGACACAGAAGGCCTAATGACCCCTCATATAGTGGCCCTCAAAGAGGGTATTGCTTCTGCTGGAAATGGGTATTACCTTTGGCAGGGTGGATCATTATCAGTGACTTGTATCAGGGTGTCCACTGTCCCACAATCATGTTTGTTTTTGATGAAGACATCACTATGCCTTTCCAGAAATGGCCTGAGTTGGGGGAAAACATTTCTGGTATTGGAGCATGAGGGTGAAGTCATACTCCACATCATTAATCCTCACTGCAGTCACCACATGTGAGTCAGAGATGAGGAGCATGTGGCATTGGCCAGGTATCCAGAGTAACAGCCTATTGGCTAGACCCAGAATGTATCCATACCGTGTGAGAAAATCAATTCCCAGGATGCTTTAGTTGTGGTGTAAAACCATGAGGTCAAAACAGTGTTGTACCTCCAAAGTACTAATAATGATTGGTATGGACCTGTATGTGGTGACTACAGTCCCCTCGAAGGTCTGGGTGGAAGTGGGCTTCCCCATAGACCAATGAGATAGTTGCAGATCCTCTTGATGCAGCACAGAAACAGCGGCACCTGTATCTAGAAGCAGTTCAAGCTGGTGGCCCCCAACCAGCGCTTCTGTACATGGACAGCCAGAATCATCAGTCACCAGGGTGGTGATGATGCAAACTGGGACCTGACACCATCAGTCTGATCCATCTTACTCCAATGGGGGGATGGGGTTCTACCTCTCAGAGCATCCAAGTACACTCAGCATATGGAGATTTTTATTTTACTTCCACCTCAGGCTCATCCTGCAGTGGAGGTGCAGAAGGAATAGCCAGTACAGGTTTGTTCAGAAAGGCAGCTGAAAGTGATTTCACTTTGATTTGAAATTCCTGTAGCCAGTTGTTTTCCTCAACCAACTCTTTGTACAAGGGACTGGACAATTGTTTTTGTCCATTGTTTTCCTTCTCTTTCTGCAGTTGCCAGAAAAGTTGATACCACTACTGGTGTCAGGACTTGTTGTTCCCACCTTTGTTTTGGAATGGGGGCTGATACTGTTGGAAATCCTTTTGTTTCCCTTCCATTACGAATTGGGTGGATGGCTTGGTGCTATTTTGCACCATGGCCACCTTGACGTTTGAGCCTGAGGCCTGGTCATGCACCACTCTATCTATGATGGCATTTACATGTTCTTTTCTTGGGAACACTGGTGTTTCAATCTTTTCATGATACCTGGCAGCATGTTTTTCAAGAAAAAACTTTTGTACTCATCCGATTCTCAGTCTGTGACCTCATCAGCCAGGCCTTTGCCTGTCCAGTATGCCATCCACACATGGCTATTGTAATGGGCTGGGGTCTCTTTGATCGATTGCTTTATTGGTTGGGCTAGCATCATGCCAACCAGATTGGAGTTGTGTGCTACCATGAGGCTGGCTGCGACTTCTTCAGAATGGGTCATTGCATCCTCATGTACCATTTCCAGTCATGTGGCCCAAAACATAGGATCAACGGGGGACATGAGAGTAAAACTAGGAGTGGTGTATAGACCCCCTGCACTGGTGGAGGAGCTGGAGAAGAGTCTGGTGGCAGATGTTGGGAGACATTGCAGATTGGGCAGCAGAAGGGTGGTGGTGCTGGGGGACTTAACCATGCCAGGAACAGACTGGGAGACTATGACATCCTCGGTGGCCAGGGAACAGAGGTTGTTGGATGTCTTTCAAGATGAGTTCCTAACTCAGCAGGTGGGGGAACCGACCAGGGAGGCATGGGTACTGGATGTGGTCCTGGCAGACAGTGACCAGATTGGGGGCCTGGAGGTAAGGGACCCATTGCCGGGGAGTGACCAAGCCATGGTCTGGTTCTGCCTGGACCTAGGAGGGGTAGAAGGCTGCACAAAGATGGAGGTAACTGACTTCAGGGGGGTGGATTTTAAGGAAATGGGAAGGATCCTTAAGGAGCATTTGGATGTGATTGGGTCAGACATGGACGCTGATAGCAGGTGTGAAATCATCAGGAGAGGGGTGTAGGATGCTACCAGCACCTGTGCAAGAGTAAGACAAAAATGTGGTGGGCCCAAAAACCCTGCTGGTGGACCAGGGAGGTCCAGGAGGTGGTGCGGGGAAAGAAGGCAGCCTATAGGCAATTCACATGATCAAGGAGTGAAAGGGATCGAGGGGAGTACGAGCTGATGGCTAGAAGGGCCACTAGGGTGGTGAGGGCAGCTAAGGCAAGGAAGGAGCAGAACCTGGCCAGGGAAATTAGGAGATGGAACAAGGGGTTCTTTAGATACTTCGGGGAAAAATGAAGGGTGAAGGGGCAGATTAGCAGGATTAAAACAGGGGAGAGATGGGCACAAGACCCGGGGGAGCAAGCTGAGGTACTAAATAAGTACTTCACCTCAGTTTTCACAAAGGAAAATGGGGGTGCTGCATCATACATGGTAGGAGACAGTGATACTGAGGAGGGGGAGACCCTTACCGATCGGCGGGTCTGGGGAGAGGCGGAGGCATCACTGGCAAGAGGGGGGAAGGCGAAGCAGGGAGAAGAGGTAAGGGAAGTGGAAATCACAGCAGAGAGAGTGAGGGAAGCCTTCAAGTCCCTTAAGACAGAGAAAGCACCGGGGCCGGATAAATTACATCCCAGAGTGCTGAAGGAACTTGCGGATGTCCTGGCGAAACCCCTGGCAGAGCTTTTCACCATCTCTCTGAGGACAGGGTGGGTGCCCCAGGACTGGAAGGTGGTGCATATAGTGCCTATCCACAAGGGGAGGATCAAGGAAGGTGGTAGGAACTACAGGCCTGTCAGCCTGACATCGGGCGCTGAGCAAGGTGATGGAGGGCATTGTCAAGGAGAGCTAGGGGACCTGGAAAAGTCAGGGTGCCTGGATGATAGACAGCATGGATTCGTCCCGGGAAATCGTGTCAGACAAACCTTGTGGAGTTCTATGACTGGGTGACGAGTGCCTTGGACCTGGGTAGACCAGTGGACGCCCCTATCTAGACTTCAGCAAGGCATTTGACTCCGCTCCTCATGAGGGCCTGTTGGATAAGCTGGGAGGAATGGGGATGGGGAACCAGATGATCAGATGGATAGCAATTGGCTCCAGGACTGGACCCAGAGGGTCGTAGTTGGCAGGATAGTCTCATCCCAAGGAGGGTCACAGTGAGGTCCCACAGGATCAGCTTGGCCCCTCCTGTTCAATGCCTACATCTCTGACATAAGGACAGGTATCAGGAGGAGATGAGTCTCTCATGGGATGACTCAAAACTGGGGCGTGGTGGATGGGGAGGAGGGGAGGGTGGCAATACAGGGGACCTGAGGCTCTGGAAAGATGGTCTAGAAAGTGGAAGCTGAAGTTCACAAGGAAATGCAAGGTACTGCACCTGGAGGCCAGGAAACCCAGGCCAAGTGTACACCCTGGGGGGGGGGAATGCTACAAGTCTCAATGGCTGAGAGGGACCTGGGTGGTGATGGCTATCAAGATGAACAACTTGGAGACTTGTAGGAGGGCAGCGGCCAAGGCCAACAGGATGCTGGGATGCATCGCTAAGGGATCACCTCCAGAAGGAGGAAGTGATACTCCTCTGTAAAACTGCTTGGTGAGGCCGCACTCAGTACTGCATGCAATTTTGGAGGCCACACTTAAAGAGGGACATTAAACTCCTGAGAGGGTCCAGAGAGGGCAACCAAAATGATTTGGGGTCGGGACAGGATCTATGAGGAGAGGCTTGAAGAGCTAAATATGTACACATTGGAAGAGAATAGGGGGTAAATAGGGGAGGAGCAGTCAGGGTGCTTCAAAGGAAGGAGAAGGGGGCCACTAGAGGGCATGGGTGGAAGCTGGAGGGGGGAAGATTCAGGGGAAAAAGGAGGAGGTGCTACTTCACTGAGAGGGTGGTGGAGCCATGGAATGCGCTGCCTAGGGGGCTGGTGGAGGCAGAGATGGTGGAGGGGTTCAAGAGGGGTTGGGATAGGTACAGGGGAAGGGTTCTGGAAGCAAAATCCAATGCAGCGAGAATATCTGGAACTGCGAAGGGAGAAGCCAGAGAAGGTGAGGGGGGCAGCGAGGTCAGCTCCCAGGGCGGGGGCTGACCAAACAAGCAGACGCAAAAGACCATTAGGCCTATTCTGCTGGCATTTTAGTATGTCAGTACAGTCTGTTTCAAAACCTGAACTCTATGCTCAGGTTGGGAGGCTGAGCATTTCAAACTGATTCCAAACCATCTGCAAATGGTAATGCAAGTTGTCACCAAATGCCATTTGGCCTACTTTGTCTGCAATAGTTTGGATTGCATTTGCAGACTGCAGCACATTTGGAGTATGTCCTGTCTACACCGTCATGGAGTTGACCACTGCCTCGGCCGTAGCAGTGGCCATGACCTGAAGGAGGGTGTATTGCTCTACCTCATTTTTCAGCAGGTTGGCCATGGCTTGCCAGATTGCCAGTGATTGGGCCTCAACGACTCCTGCCTTGGTGACCACTTGCTCTAACAAGGCCTCAACCTTGGTTTTGTTGGACTCACTCAAGATAGCTAAAGGAGGTGATCATGGCCTCATCCCTCTGGTGTCCCAGGGTCTGCCATCTTGGAAATCTCTGTCATTGCCCTTGTCATCCATCAAGGACATCAGGTTAATAAGTGGGGCATACAGCAAATCTTTCACATGACCTTTTAGGATTGCCAGCTGCTGACATCATCTCGCCAACTTACCTCTGCACCTAGAATGATCTACTCTGCCTTCATATTCTCTATTAATGGTGGGCAAAGTGGCCGAAATTTGCTCCAAGAAGCAATACACGGAGTAGTGGCGAATCCACGAAGTACTCCACAATGCGAAGCGGAGTATGTCGCATCATAATGAAGACCATGAAGTCATTGATTTTAATGCACTTTGTGATCGCAAATTCTCTCACTGTAAGTATTACCTGAGCAAACATCCCCATCGTCATGAGGACAAAAACCACACCACTGGGTTTTTCTCTTAACTTCGCTTTATTTGATCAAACCTTTCACATGCATGCGGGAGTTCTGCAAAGGAGAAGCTCCCCAATTACAATTTACAGCAGTTTTTATATATTATTGGCTTGGCTTCACTTGATTTTTTCTGCTTACAACAGATGCACAGAACTCTATTATCAGCATTTTTCCTTATATGGAGTTGTTTTCTACCTTATTCAGTTCTTTCTTATCAGACAGCAACTGCCAGTTCTAACTAGTTTTATTCAGATACACAGCTATATTTTTCACCTAAAGTAACCCTGCTTCAGCAAGTCTGGACATGCGCATTTATTTTAGCTACTTAGTTAAATCATGTGAGACTAAGCATTATTTCATATTCTTTTAAAATTAAAATCCCTCACAACTTCACATTACTTTGCCTTTCTCATCCACTTCTGAGTCCATTTTAGGTGAAGTACATTGATTCCAATGTACTTCGCATCCCTTCACCTTGTTTTTTGGCTCCAAGGTGAATTTTGCATTGATTCATGGGATTGCAGGTCACATGGGCTCTAGATTGTTCTGCACAGCCTCAGTTCTGTGTAGTATGTGTGTAGTGGTAGTTGGAGACAGTTTACTGTCACAGCTCTGTGACTGAAACCCTATAAAAGCTTTTAAAAAATCCTTTTTGAGCCTTTTTTTGGCTTAAAACATAGTAGATCGATTGTAGGAAACGTTCCTGTACGCATATCATCGAGTGCTTATTGTTTGTGTGTGGAGTTTGAATGTTAATTGTGAACATTCAGTCTGTGTACTGAGAGACAGTTAATGTGTGCTTTGGGGGAGGGGCATATCTGTGTGGTGTAGGTAGATTTAGATTAACTGTCTGGGAGAAAAAGGCTGCCTTTTTGTTTTGGTTATATTTTTGTTGTATAACTGTGTTAATGTACACCCAGTAATATTTTTAGTAATTCTTGACATTTTTTTTGCTGAATTTTGTGTTGCAGCAGTGCATAATTGCAGTTTATTGAAAAGATCTGGCTATGTTACAGAAGTTTTCAATTTGCCATGCATTAGTTGTAGTGTGTGTGTGTGTGAATGTGTGTGTGACTTGCCATCAAATCACAGTTTGCAAACACCTTTTATTGTGCTGCAGAGTAATTACAGCAGTGTGAACCTGGTATCCACCACAGCTGCATGATTTTCTACTGCTCTGTGGTTGGGATTGTGGTATATTGATTTTGTACTGTTACTGCAGTGCACTGCCCCCCCACCCCCAGCAAAAGGTATTCTTTTCCATATTGGATTTGGATTGTGACTGTTGCGAGCAGCAGTGGTTAAGGTGTTGTTGTGACTTTGCATCTGCATCTTTTTCTTGATTGTGCAGTGCAATCTAATCTGTCTGCGCCTGCCTTTGCATCTGCTTAATTCACATTCTACATCTGTAAGCCACTGTTGTTTTTTTGGGATCACACATCACATCCACCTGGCCAGAGTGAAAGTTCCAAAATTTAAATACGTTTAAAATTTTCTTGGTGATCCCCCAAAATGCCCACAAAGAGACATGCAAGCAAAGCTGTTTCTGGCCATGGCACTGTTGCCAGGGGTAAGATTGTCTGTGGGCATGGTAGTATACAGAAGTGCATAGCTGATGTGAGGAAAGGGATTTCTTCATCAGTGTTTTTTACAGTGCAATCTGTAGCTTCACTCATAGTTGGAGGAGATGATGATGTCCCAGCTGGTGGTGTTAGTGCAGTTTCTGCTGGTATGAGTATTGCTACCTCAAGTTCCACTTCTGACCATTTAACCATGTCAAAAAATATAGTTGAGTCTAAAGCAATGAGTGACAGTGCAGATGATGTCATGCTCCCCGTCCCCAGTAACATTACCTTGGTAGTTGAACATGAATCTGATCATGGTGACAATAATGCACAATATCACATTTCTTCTACTGCGGTGGAGGTCAGGCCTTTGCCATCCAATGATTCACAGTGTGGTGCAAAAATATCAGGTGATGATGATGATGTTGCTGTAGTTGCAACATGTAGCCATATGACACCATCCAAGCAGAGAATGTGGATGCAGGCGATGTTGATGAATATGATGATAATGTCAGTGACCCCTGTTGGGAACTGGAGAAAAAGAAAGTCAAAGTGGCTGTGTCTGGATTTGTTGGCATTAAATCCCCCCCTCCTGAAAAAAGTTGTGATTTAGCAGTTCCAGTTGATGTTGATGATGATGATGATGACCCAGTAATAATCATAGGAAGCCGTGGTAGTCAGTTGCAGTCCAAGTGTGTCCCACCTGAAAAATCATGTAGCACACCCCCCATTTCAAGGCTTAAAAAAACTGAGTCCAATAAGCAGCATCAGGGACATATTAAAAGTAGGGGATCACAATCCCTTGTTTGGGATTTTTGTGTTCAAGATGCAAACAATGAGTCAGTTGCTATCTGCCAGCTTTGCCATGCATGTGTGAGTCGATGTAAAAAGGGGAGTCATCTTGGCATGGGGGGCAGCATACACATCTTAAGAACAGGCTCATGGCACTGTGGCCCTGGCACCAGAAGGCAGCTAATGCCTTAGTGAGGCGTTCACCCTTGTCTTCAACCTTAATGAGCATGTTATCCCCTTCCATGACTGTAATAGCAAGCAGGAATGTCTGCAGTAGTGATGAAACAACAGCATAGGATTAATGCAGGCATGATGAGGTGGAGGATAATGATTTTTAAATCTTGTCAAGTGGTGGTCAGAGTAGCAGTGGTGGTGGTGGTCAAGGCAGTACATCTAGTGCAAGTGGTACATCAACCCCTGTGCATAAATCTGGGAAAATAACTTCATTTGTGGGTATGTCACCTGTGCAGCCCTCTTCATCACATGGTCACACACCCCTGTCCATTCACAGAGTAGAGCCATTTGTCACACCCCATGCAAAACGTGTAAGTCAGCCCACATTGCAGTGTGTTTTTGTCTGTAACCTGAAGTACCCACCCAATCTTACAGTGTCATGTGAACTTAAAGCTGCTGTAGCTGAAATGCTGGCAATTAATCTTTTCCCCTTCTCCTTCATGGAGAATTTGGGATTCCGGCACTTTTCGGCACGCACCTGTCTGAAATGGAAAGTCCCATCCAGGACTTACTTTTCCACCCGTGCTGTCCCTGAGTTATACCGTACTGTGGCCAACTCTGTAAGATATGCCCTTCAGCATTCCTCCTCCCCATTCATCCATTTAAGTAGGGATATGTGGACAAGTTGCAAAACAGCGGGGACTTCATATTTGTGTATAACTGAACATTGAGTACAGGTGCCGGGGGTTGTTTGTGCTGGTGGTAGTATGAATAATCAGTGTAGTAAGGTTGACTGTCATGGTAGCAATCTTCCCAGAATTCAACAGCATGCAATGCTTGCTATGCGCAGTGTGATCTGTTCACACACTGGTGAAAACATGCTGGACTTGCTACTGACTGAAACTGACAAGTGGCTGAACCCCCTGTCCCTGAGAGCTGCTGTTATAGCAAGTGGCAATGGGTCAAATGTGGGTAAATGCATCACGAGTGGTGGCTTTGTTCCGGTTCCACGCATGGCCCACTGTTTAAATCTTGTGGTGCAGGAGTTTATGCAGCACCCTGACATAAAGGAAATGCTGACAGTTGCATGCCATATCTGTTCTCACTTTTCACACTCTGCAAAGGCCTGTGACCAGCTTCAGCAGTTACAGATCCAAAACAGCCTACCACAGTACCGCCTCAAGCTGGAAGTTGTCACCCAGTGGAACTCCACTTTATACATGGCAGAGAGGTTGTATGAACAGTACAAAGCACGGGTGTCGGCAGGCATACTCAGTGTACTCTGCTGAGTACAGTAAAATCTGGAAAATCCAGGGGCAACATGAGCCTCAAGCCAGGCCAACAAAAACAAACAGAGCCTGATGTACCTGAATAACTGTTTTACCCCTCCTTGGATGCTTTAGTGTGAGTTTGTGAATGATCTTTGGAAGCTATGTATAACTAAAAGCCACTCAACTTCTGTCTGATAGGTAGTATGTAGATTACCTAAAATAAAATGTTATGAATCTATTAGGATCATTGGATTACTACATATTGTTGACTGAAAAGGAGGTGAGCCAGCACAAGTTTTGGTCTGTGTTTACGGTGTGGGGCAACAGTTTTATCAACTCTGAGTACAAATTGAAAATTCCTGGCTACACTCTTGATACAATCCATCTCAGAATATCTTGTCATGCACACTAGCCATGACATTTCTGGGGTCTCCATGTCTCTCACGACTGAACAGTGGTGCCTCATGGACTCTAAAATAACAATTTTGAGGCCTTTTGAACACTCTACACAGGTAGTGAGTGGCAAGTCTGCCTTCATTAATCCAATCAATTCCACTGCTGCCGGTGTTGAGGCAGACACTGCTTAATCTACAGCATAGCCTTGATGGTTCCAGAGACTGTGCTAGCAGTGTGTTGCTGAAACACATGCTGACACTATTTGAGCACAATTGGCACATCTTGAGCATTCAGCAGATTGACGATTTTGCAATAGCAACAATGTTGGATCCATGAAACAAATGTGAAACTGCCTCACTACTGGAGGGAGGGCCTAAACAGGTAAAAAATGTTAATGGGCAACTGGTGCGTTTGGTTCATGGGGCACAGAAGTCAAGAGCCAAGGTCAACAAACCTCAGCAGCATAATCAGGCTGAAGATCAGTTCAGAGTAGTATCAAGCACATCCTGTAAGGGGGCTGCAGTTCCAGGTGGTCTGTCATCAAAAGCAGTTGTCATTAACCCACTTTTGGGTGCTTTGACCCAAGTTAGGATTTGTGACATAAATGATTCTGGAGAACAGGATGATGCATGAACCACCGGACTTTGTGCAGCACAGCAAATGGTTGACTCATATTTGGCTGAAAACAGGCATCTGTTAATAACTGATGATCCTACTTTATCCTGGAGTGGAAAGGTCAGTGAATGTCCAGAGCTGACCTCAGTGGCACTGAAGTACCTGACATGCCCACCCTCAAGTGTAAGTGTCAAGAGGGTATTCATTTCAGCGGGTGCAATAGTTTGGGATTGTCATACAAACCTCTCTCCTGCAAATGTCAGCTTGCTGACATTCATGAAAATGAATGAGGGCCACATACCAGTTTGAACTGCAACCTCAGTATTCATGCTCCGGCATTGTCATGGTTGTGCTTATGTCGTAGAAATGGACCATCCTGGTGGCACTGGCAGCATTAAATGGCCTACCAGTGAGGTAGATAATGAAACGATGGAGAAGGAATTCCCCAGTAGGCAGAATTCAGACACTGATGACTGTGAGGGTAGCTTTCTGTATGAGGATGATGATGAGGTTGATGTTGGTAGGTTTTAAGTGAAGTGGTTAAAAGGCTCTCACATTTTTCCTATGGTACATGTTTTGTTTTTCATAACGTTAAAGCAGTGTCCCACTCAGAGTGACTCAAATTATATTTGTAACACAGTGCACACTATATCCCACCCATCACCCTCCTGCATGTGTCTGACAGTGATAGTGAATGTGTTGCAGGCTGCAGCTGTTCTGCCATGACCACCACCAGAAAAACACTGTTAGCCAAAGCCACCAGATGCAGATAAATGTGAGAGGGAATGTCAAAATCATGTGTCCTTGTGACCATCCATCACTATCACCAGTACATCACTGATGTTTTCCATTCTGTGTCCTGCACATTCCATGGCAGATGGAGTTGGACAGGAGACCATAACATCAGCCACAGCCACAAGGCTTAGTTACTATCAATACTTTAAAGTGAGTATGTGTACTAATGTTTCATACTATGGAACTTCCTTTAGATGTTTTATGTGTCCTTTTGATTTTATGAGATGCAGTGGTCAGACACATACAGTCAACTTCTTTTCTTTTTTTACAGGTTAACTAACCACTCTCCTTCACTGGAGGACTATGGTACTGCAGTACTGTCTACAGTCACCTACAGGATTGGATATCCATTTCCAGACTGGTAAGTATATCAATGTTATTTCATCAGTTCTTTTTTTGTTTTTCATTTTTTCAAAAGAGTGCAAATCCAACTGACGAGTCACATGTAGTAGGTGACATGACATGTACATCACATAATATATTTGTCATGCACATCACACACTGCATTTCTGCAGCAACCATGCCAGTGTGAACAAAGTTTGATCCAGGTCATGACTTCACAAGATGTGTTTTCAATGTAACTTAAGTTAAGACATAATTAGGGACAGTGACACAGTGTATGAGTTACAGGTAATGAATTCATGATCGTGATGATGATTTGGTCTTCATATGGCTTTGGCTTAATGACACAGCTTGTTATCTGTTAATTAGCATATATGACAGGATGGAATAGCCACACTTTAAACATAATGTGTTACTGCAATCAAGTACTAATAACTCCTTCTTCATCTCTTTTAGGAGGAAACTTTCTGATGCTGTGTGCTGTCATTGTTGCTTACTCCAAATAACAAGTTCAACATAATACCCCCCCCCCGGGCCAGCAGACATGACACAACAAGTAGTATGAATCCATGACCATAACCATCAGTACTGGACTGGAGGAGAATGCAGATAAAACCTGTGAAGAATTTACCAAACAATAAACCAACCATTAATGAAACTTGCTTGAAATTGAAATGCCACCCCACCCAAAAAAAAATAACTACCTACCTTCACTGGCTGAACAGTATTTCAATGGCCACAATTCCTCATCAAGCACAGAAATGCACATACCAAGTGCAACTATGTGACCTGTGACACAAAACAAAACAATGATTACATATATATATATATATATATATATATATGTAGATAACAGATTTTACATATATAGATATACAGGGGACGAATGATGGGCAGCAGTGGAATATGGAAAATATTCTCACTCCTGCAGAGTGAGGCATGGATATCCCACAAGTGCCTCCTGCCCATCATGTGTGAGATTT
Organism: Neoceratodus forsteri; assembly: GCA_016271365.2. Lineage (NCBI taxonomy): Eukaryota > Metazoa > Chordata > Ceratodontiformes > Ceratodontidae > Neoceratodus > Neoceratodus forsteri. Next base: position 1,374,976,622 of record CM057456.1, read on the forward strand.
ATACAACAGGCAAGGAGTGTTTTTTGTATGGTTTTGGTATTTACATATTGTGTCTGAGGTCCAGTTTGTCATTGTTACTTCTTAAGTTGGTGTTCTAACTCAGTGATTTGGCTGCTGTGTGTCAGTCTGCTCAGCTGTGTGATAGTAATTGGTGATGCTTTTGAATCCTCTGTTGTGACTGGTTGCTAAGGTGTGTAGTGGTTTCTTTGTTGTGCTCATAGTGGATGCAGAGTTAGTTCTTTAATTGGTGCTATTAGGTGTCTGTTGGGGGACTGAGTGATTTTATTGGTTTGGTGGTGTTTGTTGGCAGGATGTGTATGGGATGTTTACTTCCGGAGTGCTTCTGTGACCATAGGTGAAATGGGACTGTTTATTGTTTTGGTGCAGTATGAATAACATTTATTTATTTATGAGATTTTATTTTTTTGTGTGTTGGTAGTGCTCAGTGCAACAGTACTTCAGTTCTTTATCCCTCTGTGCATCGCAGCTTGTGAGAAGGGACATCAACATGAAGATATCGATGGAGGTGGAGTGGGGGCAGAAGTATCTGAGGATTACAGAGAAAAACAGGTACATGTGGGACTGAGGAGCTTCACTGGTTATTCAGAGTCTGTTTCAATGCTAAGCTGCTTTGATGGCTTTCTGGGAGGAGACTTGTAGTATCGACATGTGGAAAAGAAAGTGGAATATATATATATTTTTTTCTGATGGGTCTAGCAGTGGCTCGTTATCCTTCTCAAACTGAGAACAGTTCAAGAAAATATTTTGTTCCACATTGATTGTTTTCATTGGATGATGTCATTGTAGTTTATTCATCTGTGGTATTTCTGAAAGTTAGGAATTAATTTTGAAAAGCTCATTGTAGACAAATGCTGTATTTAGTAAGGTTTATTTATATTTTTTCAACTGCTAAGTGTTGCTCCAACTGCACTGCTTTCAGGTTCTGGAGTTTTAGAAACTGCAAGCAAAACTTGCACACTATACAGCTGGTATGTCATTAGGTAGATCGAACAGTTCAGTTTCACATTTAAAACAAGTTCCGGCTTTCACTGCCTGATTGATGCTGGAGTGAGAATATCGGATGATGACGTAGCTACAGTAGGTGTAAATGGATTTATTTTCACTTCAACTATGTCATCATCCATTTATCTCACTGGGGTGAGAATACATGATTTTATTCTCAATGAATACACAACGCCCCATTGTATAAATATATATATATATTTATACAATGGGCGTTAATATTCATTGAGCAAACATTGATAAATGGTGACAACATAGTTGAGCATAAATAATAACATCACCATTTATCTCACTGGGTGAGAATACATGATTTATTTCAATGATACACAGCCCTATTGTATAAATATATATATCTATATATATATATATATATATATATATATATATATAGATATATATTTATACAATAAGGCGTTGTGTATTCATTGAGAATAGAATCATGTATTCTCACCCCAGTGAGATAAATGGGTGATGACATAGTTGAAGTGAAAATAAATCTATTTACACCTACTGTAGCTACATCATATATATAATTCTGGGAGACTTTGCATTTCTTGTTATGCTCTCATTTCACTTTGTCTGGCCTGGGGAATTTTCTGGAGACAAGACAATAGCTTTCTGGTGGCTGCACATTAATTCTGGTGACTGTGTGACCACTGCGCACAACACTGACTGCACCAGTAATTAATTCCCTTTCTAGTTATATTCCAACTTCATAATGTCTATTTCCAAAAATAAATATTTTTGGAGCCTCAGTAATGTTTACTTTCTGTCATGGTATCATGAAGTGTTTGTTAAAAAGCAGGACCGAGCAGTGCAATTATATTGTGCTAAACTACATGTGTGCAGTCATGTACTTTCCTGTGTGTGCAAACACTGCCCAGCTTCTTGCAAACATATATATGCTGACTTGTTCCAGTGTTTATGGTATAAAGAATAAAGATAAGAATATATAATAAATATTTTATTTATATCAGCAGCAGCAGACAAAGTCATATAACATGTTTTCAGAGGTCTCATAGCAGTGTGCACCTCAGTCACAGTGTACACATGACTTTTAGGAGATCATAGCACAACAAACTCCTGCTTTTCAACAAACAAATATTGCTGAGGCACCCAAAATATTTCAGTGTATAGACATTATAAAGTCAGAAAATATATAACAGGTCCAGTTCACTACCACCACACTGTCCTACTACATTTCTTCTTTGCATTTTTTGTTCTGGACTAAGTGATGTCTTTCTAGTTAAGACTGGCAGTGGCAGTTCTGCAGCAAATTGCTGTACACCATAACATGACACGGCACAGTGTGGTGGCATGGGATTAGACCTGTTATATATTCTGACTTTATAATGTCTGTACACCATAAAATATTTGGGGTGCTTCAGCAATATTTCACGTCTGTTGAGGATGGTTTGTTGAAAAGCAGGAGTTTTTTGTGCTATGATCTCCTAAAATCATGTGTGCACTGTGACTGAGGTGCACACTGTCCCGATACCTCTGAAAACATATTACATGACTTTGTCCGCTGCTGCTGATGGTACAAATAAAATACACATTACACATTCTTATCTGTATTATTTATACCATTAGCACTGGAACAAGTCAGCATATATATATATGTTTGCAAGAAGCTGGACAGTGTCTGCACACAGAGGACATTACACTGCACACATGCAGCTTAGCACAGTATAATTGGACTGTTCAGTCCTGCTTTTTAATAAATACTTCATGACAGAAAGTAAACATTACTGAGGCACCAAAATTATGTCAGCATAAACATTCTTAACTTGGAATTTAACAGGACAATAAGAAGCACACTGCACTATGTTGATGGCTACTGGTACACAATACCTGGCTTCAAAAGAGCAAGGCAAACACTCAAAGCCACCACTCCATATGAATACATGCCACAAAACAATTTTCAATGCTACTGCAACTTTATTGCTGGCAAAACAAGGCACACACAAATGATCACTGTGCTTTGCCACTTAAGCCTTCATTAGAAGGCACACCACTGAAGGCCTAATCACCAAAGTACAAGGTTCATTACTGTGTGCCTTATTTTGTCATAAATACAGTTGCAGCAGCAGTGAAAATATTTTAGTGGAATCTATTCATGTGGAGTTATGGCTTTCTGGTTTTGTTACAGGAGTAAACACAGAATTTGAAAAAAACATATGCAGAACATTTTTGATTTGTATGTAAAGTCCTAGTGCATCCTTCCCTCTGTTATTAGGAGTTTTTACTAAATTAGCCTGCTACCTTTATGGTAGTTTTAGGACCCCTGTGGATCATCTTCACGTCAAATATGTTTATTGCTTTTATTGCTCCGACAATGCACCCTGTGTCATGTGACAGTGATTTAGCATAGCCCATAAATTTACCATATGCACAACAGCAGAGCTGTGTAACTGTTTTTATACAGTGAGACCAAGTGGCAACTGTTACAGTTTAGCATATACGTCAGAGCTAGGTCAGTGGGGTTTCTGTATTAAAACTGCTAGTCAGTTACACAGCTCTGCTGTTGTGAACTGTGCATTTGCTAAATCAATGGGCTATGCTACATCACTGTCACATGACACAGTGTGCATTGTCAGAGCGATAAAGCAATAAACTGATTTAACATGAAGATTCACATGGGTGGTAAAATTACCATAAAGCTCAAAGGCTAATTTAGTAATAACTCCTAATAGCAGACAGAGGGAAGGACACACTATAGGAAGGACTTTACATGCAAATCAAAATGCTGTGCATAACATATGCTGTTTCAAATTTTGTGTGTGGACTACTCCTTTAAGTTTAAACAATGATGACAGGTGCAACCCATTTTAACTTAAAACAAGGAAAACATAAACAGTGCACACACCTAACAGATGGAAGGGGGGCAGAATACAAACTGTAATGCATACAGAACAGAAGACAAGAAACAAAGTGCATAATTATAAGATACAGGGGTGGTAGGGAATACATTTTGATGACACAGGGAGGGTGGTGGGGGTACATGGTTGAAGTAAAAAAAGCTAGTGAAGAATTGTGTGGTGGACCAGCAGCAGCTAGAGCATGGCCATCATCTGCAATTGATAGCCCTCTCTCTCCACTCCAACTGCTGATCAACATCACTCACCCTCTCATTTGAGGCATCCACAGCACTCCAGAGAACTGCAATGTTGGCCTGAGTTACAGGCAGTTCTCTGGGGTCTGGATGTGCTGCAGCTGGTGGGGGTGGGGGTGGTGCTGCCTTGGCCCTCCTCCTCTTAGGGCCATGCACAGCCACCCCCTCTGCCACAGGAGGGGGCAGCAGGTGTAGGCCTGGTCTGTTCTGTAGCAGCCTGCCACTGCACCAGGTGGTGTTTGATCATGTGGGTTCCCTGGCTCCCGGTCCCCACATGAGTCCCCTGCGGGTCATGGTGCACCTCCATACCACAAATGGAGCACTTCACCAGGCTTCTGTCCCACTCCACACAAAGAACTCCCAAACCAGAGAGGTGCAGGGAGGACCAGGCACAGGTGAGGGGGCAGCATGATGCACCGGCAGCCTGGTGCTCGTGCAGGCACATCCTGCTCAGGAGCTGGTGCTGGTGGTGGTGGTGCCACCACCTGAGGAGGTGGTGTTGGTAGTTCAGTTGGTGCTGCAGCAGCCATACCAACTCCTTCTGCTTCCACGGAGTGGCAAGATTTTGCTCTGGTCCATTGTGAACTGGCCATGCCCTCCATGAGTGCAAACCCCCTTCCTGGCCACACCATGGAACTACCCCCACCCCAGGCATTCCCTGCTCCATCTCGACTGCCCTTCCTCGATCCGACCAACACACACAGTCACACACAAGACACACACAACGCAGGCACACACAAAAACAACAACTAATAAAACTAAGAAAAATAGAAATTCACAGAACAAATGAAGTAACAAAATGGTCTACAATAAAATATGAACAGATGTAGCTTTTAAAAACACTTTTGAAACTGCCTCACCTACCAGATCTCTCTCTCGCTTTCTCTTTCTCCAACTGCTCTGACTGCCTCCTCGCTCTCTCCCCTTTGCACAGGAGAAAGTGAAATTATCTCCTAGAGCATGAGTCACTTCCTTTCTGCCTGGCTAAAGCATGTGACTTACAGTACTATAAGCCATGTGATGGGTGGGGGCCTGCCAACAGAATTGTCACTCCACCTTACTTCATGTTAGGGTGGAATGACAATGCAAAGTAATAATTACAAGGTGAAGTGAGCCTTTCACAGTGGTCACTTTGCATTGCAGAGTGTCAGCGCAAAGTGCTCACTTCGTGGGCACTTCTCTGGCAGAATTTAAATTTGCTGCATATCTACTCTCCATTGCCAACATGTTTTTTTTAACTTTGTACATGGTGCAAACTTCACAATTTTCCCTGATATCCCTATCCAGTGCTGTCTGATATTTCCCAGTTTCCTCATACAAATCCTCATTCTCACTCAGCAACATAACATTCAAATCAGTCAACACATCATTCAACTGCAATGTTTGCTTCTTATCCTGCTACAACCTTTCAGAGTCCTCTCTCAACCTAGCAACTTCTTTCTCTTGTACAGTACAATCCATTTAATTTTGTGTCTCATTTCTGAGATGTTCAGTCTCTTTTTCTAGCTCTCTGGGTTGCTCGCCCATTTCTTGGGATTTAGAATCTAGCTATTTTTTCAAAGCCATGAGCTCCATTTCAACTGCCTGCAGGGTAGCGTTCAGGGTAGAAACCATAACCCCTTTTTGGTCATGCTTCTTGACCATAGGTTTCATCTCCCACTACAGTGAACAGACATACAGTATCAGGGGGGCTCTTGACTTTGCATTTATCGCAAAATTGCCCCAACCTCCATGGAGGCTAAAAACTTTGAGACATCTTGTTTGATCTCTGTGTTCATGGCCATTTTGAACATTCCACCCCTTTCCTGCACTAGCCAGGGAACACAAGGTGTATCAATACACCTTGTATTCCTAAACTAGACAGTCACACATTTGGAATACTCAGGCGCCCATGCCTGAAAGATGGTGTTGATTGAATGGGTGGGCGTAGGTTTTAACACCTCTTTTTTTCCTGTTCCCATTACCCTTTCTGCATAAAATACTTTTTCCTCAACTGGGTCAGTTCTGATCAATCAGTCCATGCCACAGTCACCATTTTGTTGGACTGGCAGGATCTAAACCTGATGGCAGAACACAGTACAGGAGACAGACATGCAGAATAAAGTTTTATTCTCCCTACAGTGTACAGAGAACAGCTACATAACAATACATTGCATGTTGGGAGTCCAGAACATCTGAACACCAGATGCATAGTAGAAGTAACTCTGGGAGGAGGGGTGCCCATGAGGAAACTCTGATATCACAAGCCGTGACAGTGAGTTCCTGAGATGACCAGGTGAAGAAACATGGAGTGCAGTGGCAGGAGAATTGAAAATTTCCATTTGCACAGAAATGCCTCAAAACCATGAGATGTCGTAGAAGCTTAAATTAGGCTTGTGTGGGCTCATTTGTTATTTGGGATAAGGAAGTGCTAATCCCTCAAGTGTGAATTTTTGTTTGCAGTTTTATGTGTATATCAGCTTCTCTTTCTTTCTCCCCTGGTGTAGGCTCCCCATCCCCAATGCATGGTGTGGTTTAAATTTACTTCTCTGGCTATGGAAGAAAGGAAGTGTGGCTGGGTTTATACCCCCCAGGTTGATTCAGTTGGCTAGCATGCCTAAAAATGCCAACCCAATTTGCAAACAAGTAACAGCAGGACAACTGCTGAACAAGAAACCCCATAATACCTGCGGCCTGAAAACAGTGGAGGCAACAGATCTCTCAGATATGACAGAGCCTCTGTGTGCCCTTCTATTTCCCTTGGTAAGCCCAGAATCAGAATGCCCAGGTAATATGTTTTCAATATTTTCTTAATGCCAAATGCAGAAGAATGCAGCTGAAAATGAACTCTGTTCAGAGGAATTGGGTAAAGAAGATGATCTGTCGGAATTTTCTAGAAGGGCAGTAATAAAAAGCACTGAGCTGGAGGGGATGAATATGGAAGGAACAATAGAAAATAGCAGGGCAGAATATAGAAATGATAGGCAGGCAGCTTTGAAACAACATGAAAAGGAGGGGACCCAGCCACTAGTACAAAATGGAGAAGAAAATAGAAACAATATGAGGAAAAAAGATAGATTACAAGAGATGGAGCAAAGAGATCAAACCGAAGCCATTTTAGATGGTGAATTACAAGGGGGAAAAAACATTTGTAATCTTGATGGAACTTCAGTGGGGGCAAAAGAAGGCCATAATTTGTCTACAAACTTTACAGCCTCTAGCAATGGAGAAATTCTGCAAGCGGTGGGGAGTCTGAGACAGGATATGATGAATGCCTTAAGTGAAATTAAAGGCTTTATCAGTAGTATTTAAGGCACAATCCAAGAAGTATCTATAAAACTACAATCATTAGCAATAAGAACAAAAGAGCTGGAAACAAGGGTGTCAACTTTAGAAGATAATACTCTTAAGGTACCAAGAATATTATTCAGCTGGAGAGGCAGCTTCAAGCAATGCAGCAAAAAATTAGTGAACAAGAGGATAGAGCCAGATGTGTAAATTTGTGTCTGTGTAAAATTCCTGAAGGGCTGGAAGATCAAGGAAATTCCATACCATATTTTGAGAAAATACTTATATTAGCTCTAGAAAGAAAATATCCTGAGGAAAAAAAATATTCTAGACAGGACACACGGCCCATGGGTGCCCAATTCAGATTATCCAAGAACTGTTTTTGTCAAACCATTGAAGTTCCAAAATAGAGAAGCGATACTGCAGAAAGCACGAGTTGCTAAAGGCCTTCGTGTGCAGGGCCTACATTTTAATGTATTTCCAGATCTCTCTAGTAATACAACAGTAAGAAGAAAATTGTTTAATCCAGTAAAACAAGCACTGTACAACAAAGGAAAATGCTTCTTTATGTTATATCCAGCCAAAATCTGTTTTTTGGTAAACGGTCATTTACAAACTTTTGATACCCCAGAAGATGCAATGACAGCTTATAAAAGAACCTATGAGTCCACATGAGTAGATATATGGGCTTATAAATTAAAGGTGAAAGGGAAAAAGGAGAAGTTATTATGTTTGGTGGCAGAGTTGGGGAAGGGGAGAGATGAGGACTAAGTAAAGGAATATAATTTGAAGTAGAATGAGTATTTTTTTTTAAAGAGGGGGTAAGACAGCTCACAGAAGTAATGCAGTTCATGAATTGTTTTCTCTTCACCATGCTCTGCTGCACCACAGTGTACAGAGATGAACCAGTGTTCATCTTGGCTAAGGGGGAAGGGGGAATATTTTAGAGGTGAAGGGGAAGGGGTAGAGAAGGGACAGGGGGGAGTTATTTCTCTTTATTTATTGTAAGGAAAGCTTTTTAACTGTTGTATACTGGAAACAATGCCCCATAGAGATAAACATTAGTAGGAGAATAATAAGAGATCAGCTCTATAGAGCTAATATTCACTGGGAAATAAAGAAGCTTGTGACAGGGAGGAAATATAAAAAAAGCATAATATGAAGTATTAAAAAAGTTATCTAAAAGTAAAGAGAATAAAAAAGGAAAAAATTGCATTTAAGGTGGGGAGCCCGAGAAGGTAGCTTAGCTAAAAAAATAATTGATTTTTAACTTTAGTAATGTCTAATTTGTTTCAGTGTGCCACTTGGAATATGAAGGGGCTACAGGATAAAATTAAAACATTAAGCATTATGACTTATCTGGAAAAGAAAAATGTTAATGCCACGCTTCTTCAAAAGACTCATCTGACACAAAAGGATGTAAAATGGATGGAGGAGGAGATGGGGTAAGGTATATTTTTCTGCCCTCTCCACTAAATCTAGAGGAGTCCTTATTGCTTTTAACAGGAAAAAAATAACTATGGTGGTGGACAGAATTGTGATGGATGCAGAGGGTAGATATGTATTGGTGTAATTAAGAATATATGAGGTAAAGCTCACCTTAGGAATGCTCCATGCACCAAATGAGAAAAACCCCAAATTTTTCTCGGATTTTTTTTTGGGAGTTATCAAGTTTTGAGGCACCATTCATAATTGGGGGGACTTTACCTTTAAATCAGGTGGATAAGTTGTCTAGGCTAAATAGATCTTATAGAATTTCAAGCAACATAGTTCAATGCTTCATGGCAGATCTGGGCCTGATTGACCCATGGAGAAAAATGAATGGGGATAATAGATCTTATTCATATTTCTCTGCAATACATCAGTCCTATTCAAGGACAGATTATTTTTTAATCTCAGAGAATATGTTCCATGGAGTGCAGAGGGTGAATTATCCTGGGATGTGTATCTCGGATCATTCCCTGTGCATTCTAGATATAGTACTGGACATGGAATTAGGACAGTCTAAGGCCTGGAGAATGGATAATACACTTTTGATTAGTACATTTTTTGTGGACAAAATTAAAAAAGCATGTGAGGAATATTTTCTTTTTAACCTTGGGGATGATGTGGATCTGGACTTAGTTTGGGAAGCCTTTAAAGTATCCATAAGAGGAACCATAATGAATCTAACCTCTTATAATAGAAGACAGAGGGACACAATTATCAAACAAACAGAACAAGAACTTCAAAGTTTAAGTAATTTACACAGCTCAACAATGGACCCCAAAATTATCAGCCTTTAACCCCCCCCAAAATTTTTTTATAATCAAATAACATTGGAAAAAAATGAGAAACAAATAATCAATACTAGATCTAACTACTACTTTTCTACAGATACACCATTAAAATTATTATCATGGCAAACAAAAAAAAAAGTGAAAACTCTATTATGCAGTTGAAAGACAATAATGGGAGGTTGATTAACAAACCAAAGGAGATTCTGGATACATTTATCGAATACTATCAAAGTCTTTATACTACTCAATATCAAAACAATACTGATGAAATAGAGGCTTTTCTAGACTCTGTTCAGATCCAGAAAGTACAAGATAATGTGGAACCTTTGTAAAAGAGCCTTGGCTCAAAGGTATTTGTAATCCTAGACTTGATAAATAAAAAAAAATAAAAAAGATAATGTTAGAAAAGAGCTGGACAAACCAATTTTGGGAAAGGAAATAGAAAGAGCCATACAAGAACTGGCAGTTAACAAAGCCCCAGGACTGGATGGCCTAGGCAATGAATTTTATAAGAAATATAGAGAAATATTAATCCCGATATTAGTACAGCTTTTGAATTCTTTAAATCAAAGGGAGACCCTGCCTGGCTCCTTTACCCATGCATATGTTCAAGTATTTCTTAAGAGGAAAGAGCCACTGAGCTGTGCGTCCTACCAACCAATATCCCTATTAAATACTGACTATCAGATATTTGCCAAGATCATAGTAAATAGGATTGAAAATTTAATGCTGGAAATTATACATCAGGACCAGACTGGATTAATCAAAAACAGATCAATGATGGAAAGTATAAGAAGAACATTAAATATTATAGAATTAAATGGGGAACAAGATGCTGCATTATTAGCTGTAGATACTGAGAAAGCCTTCAATAAAGTAGAATGACCCTATATATTTGCAGTTATCCAGAGGATGGGGTGAGGTGCACAGCTCAGCGGGTGGATAAAATTATATACTGCACCTACGGCATCAATAAGAATGAATGGGCTTGCATCTGATTAATTCACTTTAGTGAGAGGATCCAGGCAGGGATGCCCCCTATCTCCACTTATTTTGCAATAGTAATAGAGCCTTTGGCAATTGCAATAAGAAGTCACCCGGATATTTCAGGGATAACTATAGCCCAAAAGTGTGAAAAAATTAGTCTGTTTGGCAATGATATCTTGCTATATATATATTACAAATATCAACACATCAGTTTCAGCTATTATCCAAATCACAGATATATTTGGGTCTTTTTTCAGGGTACAAAATCAATTGGGTGAAAACAGAATTTATGAGATTAAATGAATTTAAGGATCAGGGGGATCTACAGATAATGGGGAAGAATGTTCAAGTAGCAAAACAATCTATGAAATACCTGGAAATAAACCTTACCTCTAGAACAATGGATTTGTTACAAGCAAATTTCGAGGATTTCTTGAATAATACAGAAAAAGATTTAAATAAATGGAATACCTTATTTTGGACTTTAACAGGGAGAGCTGACCTTGTTAAAATGTTGGTGCTTCCTAAACTTTTGTTCCTCCTCCAGGCCCTGGCTATTCAGATACCTGATGGTTGTTTTAAAAGGCTAGATTCAATGATAAATACATTTCTCTGGAAACAGAATAAGGTCAGAATTGCAATTAAAAAGTTGGAAAATTCCAGGACAGATGGGGGATTGGCACTACAAAATTTCAAAATATATTATTGGGTTACACAAATAACCTATATTTGGGATTGGCTGCAACCCAAAGTGATGAGAAAACCTTCAACATTGATGGAGGTAGGCTGTCAGCCTAACTCGAATGTATTGAATTTTCTTTTTTCATCTACTCTGCTAAAAAACTATCAAGTTCCATACTGGTGACTACTAAGACTCTTTATAAATGCTGGGTGGAACTCCAGAAAAAATTGGGAGAAAAAGATTTAATAACAGAATTCACCCAGATCTATAAGAATTATAGATTTCCACCTTCAAACATAGATAACTCTTTTCAGAGGAGGTCTGCTAAAGGTGTGACCCAGGTGGGAGATTTATTTCAACAGGATTAACTAAAAACATTTATACAGTTAAAGAATCAACATGATTTAATGAATTCTCAGGAGTTTCGATACACTCAACTCAAACAGTGGTTAAAAAAACTAAAAATTATGTTAGCATGACAGAGCCACCTTCTCTGCTAGCTATTTTTCAAAAAATGCTTGAGGTAAAAAAACATACTGTATCATTGGTTTATCAGAAATCAAGGGAAAAATTGGAGGATTAGTATATCATCTCAAATTTGGCAAAAGATTCTAGATGCCTATAATAACAATTTGAAAACTGACAGGCTTCAGCAAATGCAATTTAATACTATTTACTGGACATATTACAGTACTTATAAACTTCACATATTTAACCCAGGCATCTCTGATAAGTGTCCACGCTGTGCTGTAATGTCCAGTACACTAATCCACATGATACACTCATGTCCTTCACTGTCTAATTACTGGGAAAAAATATTTCAATTTATCTCAGTTGTTGTTAATAACCACATCTCTATGAATCCATTTGTGACCCTGCTGGGTATAAATCCTTTTGGTGAGACATTGGGTATAGATCCAAAAAAGCTAATATCTTTAATGTCAGCAGTGGCTAAAAAATGTATTTTGCAGAATTGGAAAAATCCTAATCCTCCAACTTTAAAATATTGGCTGAATGCCATGATAGATGTCTCTAAATTGGAGAAAGCATGGTATATTAAACTGGATAAGAAAGAACAGTATGACAAAACGTGGGTCCCATTCCAACAGGCAATAACTCAATCAATGATGTAAAAACTATGCTATCTAATTATAAAGGACAGGGATAGAAAGATAATCTCATGGCTCCCCACCTCTCCTATACTTATGATCATGGAACTCAGTTTGAATATGCCTGAAACATGCTGATATGATGTAAAAGGGCTACTGAGCTTAATCTGATTAGGAGGAGAAAAAAAAAGAAGTAACTCAGGGAGCAATAGCTCTTACACAAGGTTATATACCATAGATAAGGAAGTCTCATTACTTGGTAACAGACTCATCTGCATAATGGAAAGGCTAGGCAAAACCTTTCTATTGGTTGTTGGATTGCCGTCTCACACCCAAGGCCATATTGTGCTGACTACAGCTACTTCATAATACAATAAAATGATTCTTATATTATGCTGATCATAGCATCGTAACAAATGTCACTAGGTGATGCTGTAAAACCACAAATGTATTGCAAACATGAGAAATTAAATCACACTAATATGACTAATAACAGTAGGTGGCATACTAAAACCACAAGTATATCATTGCTAAACAGTAGTTTTTTCAGTACATCATAGCAAACATTAGTAAGTATACTTATACCTTATCTTGTATGATAAAAAATGGTTATCCACATTAGGGATGGTAGACCTGGCAGTTCTACACCACTGACCCAACTCTGTGTATAAAAAAACTCACAATGTATTCCTTAATTTTAAGGATGATGGGATCCTTCTGCAACTGAAAGTTTAAATACCAGACCTTGTCCCATTTTTCCCTAAAGGAAGTGGTGAGCTTCAGATGAACCACAGCATGATCTGAAATTATGGAGGGCTGAATCTCACAGGAGATCAGTTAAAGGAACCTTGTCCTGACTGATTAAAAAATAATCAGTTTTTGAAAATATATTATGAGGGATATAGTGAAATGTGTAACGTCTGTCTGGTGGGTACATTAGCCTCTATGGATCAATCAACCCTAAACTATCCATGACTTCCCCCAGATCCCTCTGACCTGCAGTGAGGCCATTCCTGTGAGAGCCAGATTTGTCAATGTCTGGCTGAAAGGTAAAGTTCCAGTCTCCTCCTAGCAAAATAGATAGATGCATAAGGGGGTGAGTAATACAGCAATATCCCTGAAGAAAGATGGGGAATCTACATTTGGATCTTACACAGTACCATGGACAACCTCTCAAAGGCTGAGTGTACTACGCAAGAGTTACCTGCCCTCTGCATCCCAATATTCCTTGACTAATTGAAAGGAACAGTACAAACAATTAGAATTACAGCCCCCCTTCTTACTACTATTACCTGCCCCATACACTTGGCCCACCCATGCCCTCCAAAACTAATACACACAATCCCATTACATGTGAGTTTCTTGTAAATAAGCTATTTGAGCCTGTAATTTTTTCAAATGCTTAAGAATCATGTATCGCTTTCTTTTATTATGTGCCCCATTAACATTCCATGTTGCCAGATTGAAAGGACTACTCATCATTTGTGTAAAGGCTATGCCAATGGTTAAGACACATCTGTGCATTCAGTAAGGTTAACAGGAAAGACCCATGCCATGCTCCAGGACTCCACCCACACAATAGAACCTGCCTCAAAACCCACATACAGAATAAAACCAAGTCCCAACCCCTCGACAAACTATTATAAACACAGAAGCCATATCCCCCCACCATTGTCCAAACCAACTTCCTCTGATCAGGCATACCAGGTGCCCAAAATCCAAATATATAACCCAACCTCCAAAGATCCCCAAAGGACTGCACCAAAAAGTCCCCCCCAACACACACAGTAAATAATACATCTAACAATCCCCAAAAACTCAAATCCCCCCAGTCTGGAAGGCAACTCTTCCAAACCGTGTTGGCATATGATGAGACCCTACCTACCCTAGCACCCACTCTGACCCCATTTTAAAGTCACAGAAATGTAAGAACCCAAATAGTATTTCCTACCAATTGGTAAAAACAACAAGGAGAAGGGGTTGTCGGCCAAAAAGTAAATAAATAAATTAACAACTCAGAAGCCACAGTCTTGTAGGACAAAAACATTAATACAAATCAAAGGAAAAGAAACCCCAAAATACAAAGAAGGGAGTGATAGCCTGCAGAACTACCAGCTGATTAAAAAGAAAATGGCAGCCAAAAGGAATGATGAAACAGGTGCCCAGCAAAGTCAAAAAAGAAAAAGAATAATTTACCAGCAATCTGCAGGGTAAAAAGAAGGGTAAACAGGATCTCACTTCAGTAGAATGCATGTATATCACTCAGTAAAGTCCAACATAAAAAGGACACCTGAGCAATATTGGGAGGGTGGCTAGACCATGGACAAAGGCAGGCTTTCCCCCCTTCCCCGATTTATAAATAACAAAAACAGGGTTTAGCAACACTTAAAAGAAGAAGAAGAAGAATCAGCATTTATATAGTGCTTTTATACACAGTATTCCAAAGCACTTTACAAGCAATGCTAGACTGGTAGTGAAGTGACTGAATGTGTGGTGGCGGCCATAGCGCACATTATCACCCACACACAGCCTGGATAATTGCATGAACCAGTTTATGGGAAGGGGAATGTTGGTCAGGACACAGGGAATGTTTCCTGCTCTTTGTGAAGAGCTCCCTGGGTTCTTTTACTTCCACCTGGACACCTGCCAGGACAACACCAGGATGGGCAGAAGTGACTTTGGTTTAATGTCTCATCTGAAGGACGGCACACCCCAGCAGTACAGCACCCCCCCAATACTGCACTCGGATGCCAGTGATTTTTAGGGGCAAGTCCAATCCCGGTGTGGGACAAGAACCCACAACCTTCTGGTCCAGAGGCAGATGTGCTACCAACTGAGCCACGCTAACAAGAGTTAAAGCACCCTTCACTAACAGTAAGTAAGTATGAATCTACATACAATAACAGGTGCAAGATACACTATTCAAAAGAAGCTAAAGAAATGAAAAGTATATAATCTGTGTAACAAAACTATACCCAACTTTTCAAAAGCTCAAAGTCAGCACCAAATCTAAAAGGCATAACCTGCAAATAAAAGGATCCCAACAATCTTATGTTAGTTATTGAACACATTTATGATGGAGTCCCTGTGTGAGTGCAACAAATGTGAAGAAAGTTCATAGTTATATCAAATCTGTTAACCACAATTAATTAACAACATTCAAATTGCAGTTGAAAAGTCTGTACACAAGAAGTTAGAAAATGGGCCCTGTGGCAGTAATCTGAAATATGACCAGCCTGTAACCTACATTATGACAACCATTGAGCTCAGGTCCCCACAAGTAAGGATAGGTAAGTCTGTAAGCCCGGTAGCAGTTCTTAAATAACTAGTAACGATTGTGTTTCATCAAGGTTCAATGACAGTGGACAAGATGAACCTAGGACCAGCAGGATCGCAGGATCAAAAGACATTTGCTCTGGTGAGACAAAAATAACAATGAAAGAACTTTCCACAAGCTTGTCAGTAAAAAAACACAATGAGTCCCGCAATGGGCAATCCTGTTATACACTGGATAGTCAGCATGCCACAACACAAAGACCAAGTCACAGCAAGATAAACATCATATACACACTATAGACACATGCCAGCAGCAGCAGGGGCACTGACATGCTTTAGCCCATTTTGAACAGGACTGAAAACAAAGATAACAATTCCCACTGAGCTTGCTCTGCAGAGTCAAAGGACATTGTTATGAATCAGTTGAAGTTTCACAAGATACAACATCCTGAATTTGACATGGGCAGCTATAAGTTTAGAAATCATAGGACTGTATGTGGATTTCCATTCTGTGATGGCCTGGGGGAGGTTCTGGGATATTCTAATTTTAGAATCCTCTCAAGTCACCTCCTGTAATTTTCAGACCTTTTTCAGCAAGTGCATTTTGTCCAAAAAGTTTAGAAAATGAGAGGACGCAATTTGGAGCCTTCTGAGGACATTGGCCACAATGCTTGATGTGCTTATTCTATAATATATGAGGGGCCATTGGGAAAGGGCCTACTAATGTCTCACAAAGCTTTTGGATGAATAGGACTGCATTTGGGCCCTCAATCTGCTCTGGTAACCCCATTATGACAATATTATTGCAGTGACTCCTTCCTTCTAGATCCTCCAAGCAAGCCTCCAATTAGCACTGAAACCATGCCTGGGTCCAAGAATCACCACCAGTAGTCTAGTGAACTCATCCAGGCTTCCACATCTCCAACCCTCTGGGTGAGTTCCTCTGCAGTCATCCAAATTGCCTTCACATTATTGGTCAGTTGTAAGATTGCCTCTTTCAGATGGGCAAATTCTTGTATAAATCATTCCCTCCATTAACGCTTCAGCAGGTGGGAAGTGTGGTGAAAGGAGGTTGAGGGTGGTTTACTGCATTTAGAGCTCTAGTCCCACTTTGGGGTGGATGGAGGGGTATGACACATAAGGGCTGCCTTCATTTCAATGTCCATCCCAATCCAAAAAATTGGTTCCCATGGATGCTAGACACTTAGCCCAAGGAACAAAAATGCTAGCTGCTGAATTTTGGGGTGAAAATGCCAAGAAAATAGACAAAATCAAGCAAGCAACATTGGGCTGGTGTAAAAAAGCTCCTACCAACAACAGCACATTATGTGACTCCCCAAACATGAGGCAATTTCAAAATAAAAAATCATGTATATGCTAAGGCTAGGCTACACTTGAATAAACATGGAACTGACCTTCTTGGAAAACTAATAAATTAACAACTGGCCTCCCTTCATTTAAACTAGTTCCAAAGGGGGATGGGTAAAAAAAAAAAAAAAAAGAACTACAGACATCCTGACTATGATGATATTGTAAATTCAGCAATTATTCAAGAACGACATCAGGCAAGTGACACTGGGGAAATATTTATGGGTGACCCTAATTATGGGGACATAAACTGGTCAACCAGCACAAGATCAAGTCAGGATTTCCTCTCAGCATGTAAATGGCTCAGCCTAATGTAACATGCCCAGAGTCCAACTTGGGAAGGCAATAGATTATATATTTCTCTTAGTTCTGATAATATCAACATCAAAGCCTGTTGTGGTGGTCAGCCCCTTGGAGGTAATGATCACTCCAGTGTCAGTTTCAGAATGGAGTTAAAACATACTATAATATAAAGTGACACAGAAATCCATGTATATAATATAGCAGATATTCCAAAAATCATACAAGCTGCAAATAACATTGACTAGAACACAACCTTTAAAAACAAAACTGTAAAGGAAATGTGGAGTCAACTAAAAAGTACAATTATTGCTGGCCCAGTGGCACTGAGGGTTGAGGCGCTGGACACCATACCTCGCTCCATGATGGCAACCTGGGTTCAGGAATGAGCCAGGGTCTTTGGCGGTTGGCAGAAGAGGAGACAGATTGAGTATCTGTTGGACTGCTCTCCATCTCCGGGGAAGGGGGGGGATATCCTGCCTCAGTGTCTTGGCAGCCTCTAGCGATGGCTGGGGGCATTACAGGTCACTGGCAGACAAATGGAGGAACCTGCAGTGGCCAATGCTGGGGAGGAGTGCATGCAGTAGCGCATGTGCACCTGTCCATGGGAGTCATTGCACACCACACACAAGGGGAGAACAGGGAAAATTGGGCTCCAGTTGCGGTAGCATGATGGCCATCTTCATGGGGGATTGCTCAGGCAAGGAACGTGGCACTGGATCTGGTAGGTGCAGATGAGTGCCGGGGGACTCTCCACCTCCCCGCCGTGGGGGGTAATCCACAGGAGTACACCAAGAGGCCAAGCTGAGGGATCCTCAAGATGGTGGCCAGAACTCTGAGGTAGCCTGGATGTGATAAGGTAGGCAGACTGGTTGCCCAGGGGAGAATAAGAATAGTTAAAAAAAAAAAAGTACAATTATTTCAATATATGTATATGTGCTAAACATATTAAGATAATTAAAAAACAATAGTCAGGTGATCAATCCAAAATGGTTCAATAAAAAAGTGAAAAATTAATGAGGAAGAAAAAATATAAACAGACAATATATCAAACTTAAAACTAATGAATCGAGGAACAATTATAAAAATATACTGAGTAAATGTAAAAAATATAATCAAGCAATCTAAACATTGTATGGAAATAAAGCTGATAGTAAACTCAAATCAGTGTAACAGTAAACAATTCTATAGTTACTGTAGGCTAACTCATTCAAAAAATCTGATATAAAACCATGTCCAGTAATTAGCGGGGACAATCAGATTATCGATCCCATAAAAATAGCTGACTCCTTTAATAACTACTTCTGCACTGTCTTCTCCAAAAATTGTCCATAACCCACCAAACTAATTACTAATCAGCTTGAATCCATCAAAATTAAAGATGACATTTTACACAAAATTATCAACTTAATGAAACAGAGTGCTTTAGAACAGATAGCAGTTAGTGCAGCCCATACAGAAGTTTGCACTTGCACTTAAATTGTTATTACCTGCAAAGTATCTTTCTTACTATGATAATGTGGTAAGGAGACAAAATTATTGTGTTTTCACAAATTTACTTTTGTAAAATTATTGATGGGTTGTTGAGTGATTCGGTAAATTCCATCATTCAATCAATCAATCAATCAATTAAAATCTTTTTTTAACCAGGCGGACATCATTGAACAAGCTCATTTTCAAGGTGGACCTGGGACAAACAATAGGTAATACAATATAGGTGAGATCAACATACGATTTCAAGTGTGTGTACAACAAATTACAATTTAGGTGAGATCAACATACAATGTCAATTATGTGTACAATAATTAGGCAAAGGCAGTATAAATGCAAGTAAATGGTACAAAAGATTGTAAAAACATTAATTACAGATAAATAATTCGTGCATCATATACAAAGTGCAGAACATGGGGGAAACAGTAGGTACAGAGTATGCTCAGTCAAAAAATAATAAACAGAAAAACATAGGAGTTAAATGTCACAGGTAAGTGGATATAAAGTGGATATAAGTGTAGATGTGGGCAGGGGAGTGAAGGAGGAAGGAATGGGTACGGCAAATGAGTGGAGTCAACAATAGAAAAGACCTAAAGTCATGACACGGCAGGGGCAAGGCCAGAGAATAGAGCAAGAAGCTCTGAAGGGAAAGGGACCTAGGTCAGGAGGAGCAGACTCAGGAGTTCCTGAAATGAAATGTATATAAGGTTTTGAAAGCTGCCAGACTAATGGGGTAATTGATTTTTAGATTCTTTTGAAACTTATTCCACAAAAGGGGCCATGCATGACTAATAGATGCCCAGCCAAACTGAGATTTGGCCTTGGACAATTTCAATAAAATATAAGAGGTACTTCTCAGAGCATACTTACTTAAAGAGCAAAGAGGTAAGCTGTCCAAGATGTAATCAGGCAATTTATTTAGGATGCTTTTGTAGAACCAGATCGCAGCATTTCTCTGGCATCTTAAGCTAAATGCATTTGCATGTAAGAATGTTTGGATGGAATCTAGTTGTAATTGTATGTTTTTATGTTCTTTTTTATATGGACTTCATGTCTGGCCCGCTGGTGCAGTGGTTGGTTTTCCACTTATGATGCCAGTGAACCAGGTTCGGGAATGGACCCAGGGAGCTGGAGGGCCAGCCGGGGGAAAAGGATTGAGTGCCCCCAGGGCTGCTCTCCTTCTCTGGGGGGAGGGTTGGGGAGACTGCCTAGTGCTCGAGAACTCCTGGCGGAGGCCAGGAGGAATGGCAAGCACCAGTGTCGAGAAGTTACGAGGGGCAGGGCAGATGCAGGACATCATTACACGTCCCCACCCCTGGGGCTCAAACAAGGAAAAACCTTGCTTGCTGCCACCATGCATGACACCCGCCCCTGGCCCTAATTAGCCTCCAGGCCAGCTCCCGATTCTGGTCCCATGTTTGCAGCACTGAGCTCAGTTGCTGCAACCCCACCCCAAGGGGGAAAAGCTGGGGGTGTCAGGAGTCATGGCCAGTATGGAGATGGGGGTCCAGGGGTCCGTGACAGGGCTGAGGATTCTGTGGCCATGGGCAGCATAAAGAAAGAATTAAAAAAAAATGATATGGACTTCACGCTCTTCTGCTCCCAGCCACCCTCTTCTGACTGACCTCCCCAGCCCTGCCACCCTGGTATCACTGGGACATACTCCTGCCCACTCATCAGGTGCAGAGCTTGCAAGAGGCCAGTCATCATCCGCAGCTGGAGGTGTTTTTCCCTCCATTTTTTATCCCTTTTTACCCATTGCTGTGGTGCATGTGCAGGATGGTAGATGTAGAGGCATGTGCGCTTGCGCTGAAGTCCTGCAGCACCCTCCCTATGTCTCCTCTCTATGTCTGGCCCCTCTGACCTGCACTACCTTTCGGCCTTCACATGGGGTAGTCATTCAGTGGGAGTGCCTGTCCACCCTCCCCAGGAGAGGAGAGCTGTCCTCTGGATGCTCAATCCTCTCCCTCCCCTGCCTACCCCTGACAGTCTGTGCTTATTCCCAAACACAGGTCACCAGCGTGGAGCGAGGTGTGGCATCCAGTGCCTCAACTCTCAGCGCCACCAGGCCAGTGTATGCTTTTATGTTTGTACACGAAAACTTTATAAATGGGTCCCCCGGGCATAAAGTATATATCCTATCAAAAAATTAAGTTTTAACAGCAACAACAATTTCTACTAATTTCTACTCAAATGTTAAAAATTCTAGGTAACAATGTTGTGTAATAATACTCAGAGTATTATTGGAAAACTCTATAAAACAAAGGTTGGTTCCAGCTGATTGGATAACAGCTACTGTTGTTCCCATTCATAAAAATGAAATTAAAATGATGTCCATAACTACCACCCAATCAGTCTGACATCCATCGCTGGCAAGATATTAGAATCTAATACTAGGGATAAAATCACAGAACACCTACAAACCACAGATAACATTGATATGGAACAACATGGATTTACATCAGGTCGATCATGTATCATGAATCTTCTCTGCTTCTATGAAAAAGTCACTTCTGCATTAACAATAAAAACAAGTAGATGTTATATTTCTGGACTTCTGCAAAACATTCAAAACAGTATTTCATTGTTCTATCATAAAAATTACATATCTAAACATGAATTATCATACAGTAAACTACAGTGGCGTCCCCCAGGATGAAACACACTTCTAACACACTCTGCACTATACTGCAGCAGACCTACTGAATAAAGCAATGTAACTTCAATGGCAGTTAGTCTCCTTTGTCATGCAGGAAACTGTGGTATTCACTGCATCCGGCAGTGTCACATTTTCCTGAATGACAAAGGGGACTAATTACCATTGAAATTACATTGCTTTATTCCGTAGATCTCCTGCAGCATTCTGCAGTGTTGCAAAATGCTGCAGAATTGCATTTCATCCTGGGGATGCACCACTGTAGGTCAACAACTGGCTTCATAATAGAACCCCAAAAGTCAGCATTATTAGACATCTCTCTGAGAAGGGAAAGTGACTAGCAGTATGCCACAAGGATCTGTCCTCGGTCCAATAATCTTTCAAATCTTTATAGCAGACATGAATGCTAAAGTACTAAATTGGTCCAGCAAGTATAGAGATGATGCTAAAACTTAGTGGTATGGGGTGGGGAGGTGGGGGTGCTGTGGAGCCCGAACACAATGGACGCTCCAAGTTCAATCTCTGCAACTTGAGGGATTTTAAATCATAATACCAGCTGGTATTTGGTGTTAGTGGTGACTTTTCAGACGATCTACAGAGAGCTTAAACACCGATGATGAAAATGGGAAAGTCACGTAAAGATGAAACTTCAGTTGAAGGTGCTAGATATAAAATCCTCTCTGGAGCACCTTCCATGCAGTTGACTCAAGGCTGCAGCACAGACCAGGATGAAACATTGGATGTTGAAACCCTCCAGTCCTTGGGCTTTAAAATAACAGACCCGTTAATTCAGTGGCTGGGCTCTCAGAAAAATTTGATTTCCTAATGAATCAAGTGGCTGGTGTTGAAGCCACTGTGGAGGCAGTTCAGGAAGCCATGGCCAAAGCCACAAAGTGAACCGACACAGCAATGGGGGCAGTAACAGCTGTTCTTCGAGAGAACACATATCTGAAAACTCACCTGGAAACTCTCAAAAACCAGACTCACAGGGCGAACCTTCACTTCTTGGGACTCCTGGAGGGCTATGAAGGAGAGCATCTGCTTCTATTTATTCAGGATTGGCTAATACACCAGATTGGTGAGGAGGTTGTTCCCAGGACCCAGTAGATCCAGAAGGCCTATAGGGTGACTCCAAGGGATTACCCCAACAATCCAAACGCACCTCGAATGGTGGTAGCTGTGATTGATGGTATCAGCTCCAGGGACTATTTCCTGTTGTTGGTGAGGCAGAAGAGGATGCTGCTTCAGGATGGTGGGAAGATTAGACTTTTTCCAGGCCACAGGAATGTAACCCTCATCAGAAATGCTAAAAAATTGATGGAATCATAGCCTTGCTCTGGCAGACAAATATCACCCACAAACACTCGTATTCCCAGCCAGGCTTCATATAGCCCACCAGGGAAAGATCTTCTTTTTCTGACCCCAACGAGGCACTGAAGTGGGCTCAGAGGCATGCTGTGACCCAGGGGTTCACTCATCAGATGAAGAAGAGGACACTTGATGATTATGGTTCTAAACCTTTTAGGATAAGGGTTTTTTGGGGCAACTACTGCTTCCAAGTATGCAGCTAATAAAAATTTAATAGTTTTTTTCTCACTTTTGGACACATTTTTGCCATGGAGCAGTGGATAATTGCCCTATAGTAACTCTAATTATTGTGTACCCTGAGTTAACATTTCCTGGTGAAGCCATTGAGTTATGCTGAAGTCGTTATCACTGAATGTGTGTGTCATCTTTGATGATGTTCTAATGTTTATTGTTAAAGAAATAGTTGAACATGGGCTCTGCCAGATGCTGTACCCATGCTATACAGCCTAGAGCCCATTTACAAGTTACACAGCACCGTTTAATTAACTGTTTTATTACCCCTCTTTATTATTTCTTGTGGTAACTAAATAGCTTCATGTGAGTTGTGGAGCAATACTTGTTAGCAAGTGTTCATAGCAAAAAGGCGCATTTGTTGCCTCATAGCAATGGTTTAAGTGGGGTGGAAATCCTCTGCCCTGGTGGAGGGGCAAAACTATTGGACTTTTGTTCTGATCTTTACTTTGGTGCATTCCACTCAGTTTATGGACTCTTTTTGCAACCTTTCAAGGGAAAAGTTTATAAATCAACTACTTTTTTGTTTTTCCCCCTCCATGATGTATCTTAAAGCAATTGATAATTTGAATGGTAATATTTAGAGGAGTGGTGCCCTCATGATATTGATGTTATATATAACTACAGTTCATTGCTTGTGTCCTTTAACTGTATGTTTGTTTTTAATATTAATAATGAACATAAAGTTAGAAAACAAATTGGTGGTATATCCGGTACTATTGAAGAAATGAAAACCATTCAGTTGGACTTAAATACAATGTACTGTACATACAGGCCTACAGGTGTAGGATAAATTTCAATTAACAGAAATGTAGCATAATGCACCTGGGAAAGCACACAATTCCACATTCCTACACATTATGTAATACTGTACTCAGAGTGGTTGACAATGAAAATAAAAATAAAAAGACCTTGGTGTGATAATTTCAACACTTTCAAATAAAATGAGCAATTCACATCAGCAATAGTCAAGGCTTACAGGGTACACTGGATTATAAAGAACTTTTGTAGTCTTAAGGCAGAGGTGATAATGTCATTATATAGGGCTTATGGAATATATAGGAATTATGGTAGCCAGCTGTTATGCCCATTTAAAAGGGATGAGTTAACCATGGTGGAAAGATACCAGAGTAGGACCACAAAATGATTTGTGATCTCAAAGAGCAAACATGCCAACAGATTAAAAGAACTCAGTCTCATGTCATTGGAGGCCAGATGTATTAGAGGGGACATTTTGCTTATAAATGGTATTACCAAAGACTGCTACCTGTTTAACAAATTAAACACAGAAATCAAAAATTATGCAACTAGTACCATGGGACATCCACTACAAATTAAACATTTAAAATATTCTACAAATATCAGGAAATATTATTAAACTCTGGATTGTGAATCCCTTGAACATACTACCATGTAAATTAGATATCAGTAGGACTAAGAATTTTAATCAAAATTGGATGAATACATGCTAGGTTTTACAACTATGCAATATTACTCATAATATCTAGGAGCTACATATGGACACACACCTACCTTTGTTCCTTCAACCCTTATAATGAACCTTAGTATGTCATAGAAATGGCTGTGGCTACATGCTGCAAGGTATGAAATCTGTATCTCCAATATTAATGTATTTACATTAACCAATCATTAAAAAGTGAGTAATACTGCTCTACATCAGACATGTGCTCCAAGGTTAGGACCTAATCCTGCCTGTAAATTCCTCCTGTGAATGCATAAAGGTTTAACATTTGTTAAGGGGAAGAAAAAACCCTGGCTGTTTTGCTTATAACCCTCCTTATCAGGTCAGGCGGTGTCTAGTTGAAGTAGCAAGAGGACTGGCTGACACTGAATCTGGAGAACTAGTAGTACTAGTTCTAGTACTAGATTACTTAAACAGGATAGCAGAGGTGTGGACCTCTTACTTATATGAACAAGGGATGCCACATTTAAACTAAATTATGACTGAGCCCACCCATAGGAACAATAGGCCCAGCGGTCATACCTTACTAAACTGGGTCCTCATGAATAGAGTAGCTAGGATGCAGGTTGCACTTCAGTTTGCTGATTACCTCAATGGCTATTCACCAGTCTGCTGTATTTGGAAATCAAAGTGCAAATACACTGCCTAAAGCAATAGTTCTCAGACTGTGTCACAGTGAGCCTCCCCAAATCCATGGGAAAGATTTTGAGCCTCCCCCAAAAACTGAAATAATCTTGGGCCTCCCCAAAGAAAAATAACTCGCTGTACTTTGCGCAGTACCCCATGAATAAATTGAAACCCCTTTGAGTATTTGGCTCACATTCAGTTCTTTGTCTTATACTGATGTGGAACCTTTGAAAAGAGCTCCTGTGCTCAAATGTGTTATCTGAACAACAAATAAATAAAATAAACAAATATTATTATTCAGCTTATTGTAACATCCCCTTCCCCCCACAGGCCAGCCTACTTGCTCTGCTATTTTCATTCTTGAACCATTGTTACCCCTTGTTGCAGTACCTTCATGGAGTCAGACTACTTCCTCTGTTTCCTGTCTATATGAAATAACCTTCCTACATACTTTCCCTTGCCCCCTCCTTCCCTGCTCCTAAGCAACTTCTCAGGGATTACTTTGCTCCTTCCTGCTATTGCTTTGCACTTCTATGCTCAACCTTTGTATTTGGACTGTTCTGCCGTCAGGCTACAAATTGATCAATTACCACCACTCATTATTAGTTTATTGTTCATATTTGTTTACACTATTGTTCATGGTGTATTTCTTGGTTGTTTTGCAGTTACCTTTTGAAATGTATTCACTCCCTACCCTTCCCTGGGTACACCTAAAATGAGCCTTGGCTCATTCACCTTCCCTTATCACCTATTAGTAAATAAATACATAAAATTCACCTACTATTGTACTCTTTCAGTTTGCTTCATCTCTTCACACAAAATACATAAAACTCAAAATTTAAATACAGTACTTTTACAGACTTGCTTGAGCCTCCCCTGGAACAAGTTGGGTCCTCCCCAGGGAGGCTGGCCTCACCATTTGAGAACCCCTGGCCTAAAGTAATTTAAGCTAGAGGTTACTTGAGTTAATGTAGCAAACTTTGAGATGTCAACTGCCTTGCACTGGTAAACTGGGCGCATTTTGTATCAATGTGAGGATGTTAACCAGGCCCTAGATTACCTTTCCAATAATTTTCCCAGCTTTCCAATAGACATGCCCTGACATCAAAGGAGAGTAAGGGGAGTTTTTTTGAAAATTGTTAATCTGTGACCTATGCAAGATAATCAAGCAAAGATATAGGGACTGGGGGACCTTGAAATGTACTGGTCTGCTCTAAGACTAGCAAGCAGATTAGGAATTCCTGCCAAACTGACTAAAAAATAGCTAAAGTAAGGTTTAGCAAAAAACTCCAAACTGGAAACCTTGCTGACCCCAGAAGGTACAGGTCCCTAATATACTCTAAACGCAAGCCATTTTCCATGGTGGAAGACACTGGCTATCAAAGACTCTTGCAAAAAGTGAAGTCCAATCTCAAAAAGAAAAAAAAAGGAAAACAAGGGAAAGCACTGAAGTCAACTGATTCTATATCCATTACAAATATCTTCCTTGGGTCTTCCAATGTAACAGAAGCACACTGGTTTCCTTTTGCTCTTTCAAGTGCTGCCAGTTCCAGAGGCATCTTGTCTCTATCCTCGGTTCCAAAAATAACACATCCATATCATTCACCCTCCATCACAAATCACAATTCCTTTGCACATAAAGAATTAATAATGATAAATAAGAATCATTGCCTTAAAACAAAAAACATTGAAGTAAAAGGATTCTGAAAACAATGCAGTAGGATTCTGAAAACAATGCATCCACTGTCTTACCATCCTCCCTCATAGAAACATAAAAACTGACAGCAGATAAGGACTGCTTGGTCCAGCTAGTCTGCCCATCTTCCCTACCTATCATAACACTGCAAAGCTTGAATTCTTAGCATAGAAATAAATAATATTTAATAATAATTACATTAACATAAAGACATTAATGTTGACTTGATCTGAAAACAACACATCCTCTTAACCATCCTCCATCATGGATCATACGTGAATAGTAATATTTAATCAGCATATAAATAATAAATAAAATAATAATCAAATGTAATAAAAATGATAATATTACTATCATATTATCATAGTAATATTTATTATAATGTCACAGTCACATACATCATCCACTGATTAATACTGATAGTTAAATGAAATGTCAGAGCAAGCATGTGCATACACAGCTGCTTCCTGGTCATACCGTCCCTCCTTGTCTGCTATCTTCTCATCTTGGTAATATCAGCTGTAAGAATAATGACATCAAAGTTTGGAGAGGGAGGATCCTTATTCAATGAGCATTTGGGAGTTTTTGGAAACTTATTGCCAATGCCACTTAAACATTTTTTCAGGAAGATTTGGATGTCTTACCAGAATATGTGATGCAGGCTTACCTGGCTGAGTCAAAACCAAACAATGCACACACAAATTAGACATAGGTTTATATGAATTTATTTTGTGAGATAGCATAGTAATTTTTAAAGTGCAGCAGTGGAATTCATAGTACTCATAGCCCACAGCCTGACCTCAACTTTTCAAGTTTAAAACTCTTGGACTGGGGATGAATGTCAAGTGAAAATGCTCCTTCTGAAAAAGCTTGCACAATTGAGACTGATCAGCTGACAACAATCAACTGTCATACTATCATTTTTTTCAAGCAGCTGGTGTATTACCAACTAACTAAATGGCTTTAAAAAAAAAAAAAAAAGCATTTCTTTATTCCTTCAAGATATGGGTCAGGCATATATCCCCTCATTCTGTGCCTGCGCTGTTCACCTGGCATCCTGCCCAGGTCATCCAGACTGGAAGGTCCACAACTTGCCACCTACAGCAGGGCTCCCCAAAGGGAGACATCGAGATCCATCTGAGTCCCCAGCTAAGGCTTACACCTGGAGTGTCATTTGAGTAGAAGTCCAGGGGCATTATCACACAGCCAGCCTCAAAGGATTTTGCTTCATGTTTCCCCCTTGAGTTTTGGACATGCAATGACATCAGTGTGGAATGGGCAGACTCCCACACACATCCTTCAGACATCTACTGTCACCTCTGCCTATCACCATGTAATTACTGTAGAACCAATAGAAATTGCAGTTGCCAGTTTTCGTGGTTTGAGGACCACCACTGTAATCACAGCACATAGATTTAGTGCTACAGTGGTATCTGGTAATGTTTCACTATATGTGACCATTCAATTAATTGCAAGAGCAGGATAGCAGGCTGCAATCAATTAACTGTACTCGACTGATTGAATGACACTCCCTGTAGTTACCATATAGTCAGTCGGTACCTGTTTTCAACACTTTTGTTTCTTGCTCCACTGTTGCACAGCATTGCTCACCTTGTCTCTCTAGAAATGTCTGACGGCCTCAGAGCAAAAGCATAAATACCCACTGGACACTACAGACCTTGACTCTGATGAGTTGGCTGGTATCTCTGGTGTTGATTCTCAGGTGGCAGTCTCCATTATTCAAGAAATTGCAGCAGCTCCACCACTGGCAAGATGTAGCAGACAGCCACATATGCTAACTATACACCTGAGGTTTGGTTCCAGCTGTGGAAGTATGCCTTGGAACATGGACTCATGGCAGTAGTAAGATTTCTCATGTCAAACTCCAGTGTTTTAATAAATGAGAGCACCATTAGAAAATTTAAGCTGTCCTTTCAAATAGCCTTGAAAAAGAACCCTGACCAAACAACACTATTGCCCAGTCTGCTAAGAAAACCGAGAGGGTGTCCTACTTATCTAGTTGAAGACCTTGAGGAACAGTTAAAAAAAACATTGTACACTCTCTTTGGTCTGAAGGTGCTGTTGTCAATGGCCATGTAATCCAAGCCGTTGCTATGGGCATTGTTAAAGCCAACAGACCTCATGTGCTGGTAGAGAATGGTGGGCACTTACAACTTAGTAATAAGTGGAACTGTTTTATTTTTTTACATCAGATGGGCTATAGTAAATGAAAAGGCACCAAAGTTGCATGTAATGTGCTAGCTGACTTTGTAAATTTGAAAGCTGCTTTTTAAAATTGCATTGCTTTAGCCTGCACTCAGAAGCTAATGCCACCACAGCTTATTATTAACATGGATGAGGCAGGCATAAACATGGTGCCTATCTCAGAGTGGATGATGGAGGTCACAGGGTCACGGCAGGTTTCAGTGACCGACATTGGAGACAAGCATCAAGTGTCCCTTGTCTTAGCGTGTACACTTGCCGGTGAAATGCTGCCGCCACAGATCATCTAAAAGGGGAAGTCAGCTGCTTGCAATCCCTTGCACAAGTTTCCCTCTACCTGAAACATCACCCAAGTCAATAAATTATTTGGTGAATGAGGAAGCCACTGTAGATTTCCTGGAAAAGATTACATTGCCTTATTTTGAGAAAATAAAAACAATGCTCACTTTGCCTAATGAACGGAAGGCATTCCTCATACTGGACCTCTACCGAGCCCATACCACCAAATCCGTGTTATCAAAGTTGGAAGAGATTGGTGTGATCCCATTTATGTACCAACTTCATGCATGGATTCCCTTCAGCCTCTGGACATTTCCATCAGTAAGGTTTTTAAGGATCTACTCAAAGGATATTTCACATCTTGTTTCACTGCACTTGTGTCAGATAAACTTGCTTCCGGTGCTTGTAATGAAGAGCTAAACATTGATCTGTGACTCCTGGCACTAAAGGAACACCATGCTCAGTGGGTGCAGGCCAATTCAGAAGCACTTGAAGCTCATCCTGAAGACATTATTCATGGCTTCCATCAATCTGGGATCCAGGACAATCACCTCAATTGTCTAAATCCCATATTTTAACCTTTATGTGCTTCTGTTATCCCTAATATCCCCACTGTCCTCTTTTTTTTTTGTCGACTTTGTTTTTTCACCTTCCGTGCTGCTGGGTTAGTTTAGCCCCAATCCACCCTGTAAGTGACAGCTCAACTACCACCTCCTCTAGGCCAGCCTCCACCATGGAAGCACAGCGGGAAGGACCGTGGCTTACCCCCAACAGAGGAACCCCCTTCCCTCAGCCCTAATCTGGGAGAGGGAGACTGCATCACCCTTGGAGGCTTGCTCTGACTTACTCTGGGTTTTTGTTTTGGTCTGAGAGGTAGGCCACCCATTGTGGGCATCACCGTGCTCACTCAGAAGGGTTTTTTCCATTGGTTACCCCTAAGGACACAGCATACTATGTCTCCTGCATGGCTACATGCTCCTGCTGCTGAAAACTGCCATCGTCCCTCCCACTTCTGTGTCCTGGTGCTTGCATGGCCACTGATTTCCACCAGAGGCAACTGCAGCACCGAGAGCTCCCTGGCTCCCATCCTGGGAAAGGAGAGCAGTCTTCTGAATTCTCGATCCCCTCACAGCCCTGCCGACCCTCAATGGCCCATGCTTATTCCTGAACCTGGGTTGCCAGCATGGCACGACGTTTGGCATCCAGCGCCTCAACCCTCAGAACCACTGGGCTAATTCCAGTGCCCACTCTTAGCCCTTAAAGTTTCTCCCTGTTGCTCTGATGTTAGTGACAATCCCCTTCTTGTGTATTGCAGTCTACACTGTAACCCGAACATGAAAGGGAACAAGTGGCATAACCAGGTACATTGCCTTTATTTACTTAATCCCACTGAAGCAGACAGAAGTTAGAATAGCCTAATTCTGATGCACATCTCTCTCTCTATTATGTCTTACAGAGCACAGAGAAAAGAAGAGGATTACTGTAGTGCAGACACTGCCTATACCTCTTCATAGAATGAATTGCTGAACACACAGATTAGGACACAATTTGACTTCATTTGACTTCTTTAATTGATTTATCTTTTTTATATATTGAAATAAAAATTACATTTTAATGTGTGGGTGAAATAAATTAAACCATAAAGACAACTGTAGCATGTCAGCATTTTCTTATCCTACCCCCCCCCCCCATCATCTGCTAGTATTACTGGTATAGTACATAGTGCTATAAACTGCTTGTTTGCCAACACTTAACACCACACAGGAAACAACACAATGTGCTATGCAGTTTTTCTGTTCGGCACGATTAACAGGTACTTGTGATTATTACAGTACATGTATTGGGTTGCTAACAGCACCAACAGCTGAAATTGTGGGAACAAAAGGGACATAAAGCATCTTATTATAGTAATGGTCCATTTATTTTTGCTGCTTTTTTCCAATAATGAATATAGCAAAAATAAACAGAGCATGATTATAATCATTTATATGGTATATACTTCAATTTTTTTATCTAAGTATGTATAGCATATGAACAATTATTTGTTTTCAAATGTCTAATGTATTTTCAGTACAAACATGATAGTGTTATGCATGCATTCTTGTGCTAGTTATATGGTTGCAATATGTCTAAATATATCACTTTAAGGGTTTGAAATACACCATGCACTTTGATGGTATTTATGTATGTTTGTCTATCCGTAGCTCCACCTCCCTGATGAAATAAAACTATGTATTGTCTGTGCCTACAACCCTCCTTCTAGTGGTTTAAAAGGACTTGATGAACTGCTTGATCAGACCTCTCTTGTTTCTGGGAGAAATTAGGTTCTTATACTCAGTGATCTCAATCTTAATTGGCTTGGCAACTATCTACATGCACTACAGTCTAAGATTCAAAGCTTCAACTTTCACCAGGTGGTCAGTGACCATACTAGAACTGCTCTGCACTCTTACTCTAGTACTCTGTTGGACTGGATAATGACCAACCACCCGGAAAATATCTCCTCTGGCATACTAGCAGATGTAGTCACTGACCACTTCCCCAAGGTTTGTATGAGGGGTGAAACTAGGCCCTCCCCATCTAAGCCTCGTTGTATTACTTTCCATAACTACGTACACTTTGACCCTCACTCCTTCCTACTGGACATTGTCACTGTCGACTGGGACCCCCTTTTTGACTCTAATGACCCTCAGACTACTCTAAATCTATTCCTGACTCATTTCCTGGTGATTCAGGACAAACGCTGCCCTCTTGTTACCTGTCAGGTTAAAAATAAACTTACTCGGTGGCTTAAATCTGACCTTCTTTCCAAACTGCGATAGCATGACAAATGTTGGCTCCACTAGAAAAACATGGAGCTACCAGCTGACCTAAATTCCAACAGAGCACTCCAAAATTCCTGCAAGAAAGAAATTAAAAGGGCAAAAAGTACCTATTGTAAGGATCTATTAACTAAATCATATGGTGACTCCAAAACATTCTGGTCCCATATTAAGTGCTTCCTAGGATCAAATCTAGCCCCACTCCAACTGATATGTCTCTCAATGGGGTCCACTGCAATAATCCCTCTACAATCATAAACTTTTTCAATGCACAGTTTTTAGACCTTACCAACTATACCTCATCCTTCCTGGCTAAACCAAACTCAAAAGACCAACCTGATGTTGCTGGGTCAAAATTTATTTTCAAATCTGTCATTTGCCTGGCGGTTCTAAGGTTGCTAAACAACATCTGCAATATCACTGCCACTTGGTCTAACAATCTTAAATCAAAACTGCTAAAGCTCACTGCCCTTACATAGCTGCACCTCTTGCAAAGATTTTTACCCTCTCCCTTTGTCACAGCTATGTTCCCGATATGTGGAAGACTGCCAGAATTACTCCTGTCTTCAAAATGGGTGACCGCAAAAATCCCTTCAATTATAGACCCATTGCCATATTGTCTATTCTCAGCAAAATCCTCAAGAAGCTTTTAGCCACTAAAACCACTTACTTTCTTCAGAAACATGATCTTCTCACATCTGCACAGCATGGCTTCTGCAAGGGTCATAACACCACCACTGCTTTACTCAAATTTACGTCTGATACCCTAGCGGCCATGGACTCAGGTTTCCTAACGGGGGTAATTTTTATAGACATGACTAAAGCATTTGACCTTGTCGATCATCCCATCCTCCTAACTGCTCTTAGATCACTAGGCTTCTCACCGAGTGTCACTGCATGGTTTGACAGCTGCCTGTCGGATCACACTCAACTAGTTAAATTTAACTCCACCCTGTCGGATTATGCTACCATAAACATTGGTATGCCACAAGGTTCTTTTCTCGGTTCCCTGCTCTTCAACATTTTTATAAATGATATTACCTCAAACATTCCCCAGACCGCCTCCCTGCTATACACCGATGACATTGTCCTGTACACCAATGCAAAAAACATTACTGAAATCAACCAATGACTTTCCCAAGACTTTCAACAAATTGAGCACTGGTTGTTTAGCAATAAACTTGTCTTACATTTATCTACGAATCAAGCCATGCGATTTGGTTCTAATGCCAAACTCAAACTCTCTCAACCCACTTTTAATGTCTCTACCAAAAAATGGCTCTTCTGTTGTGGTGGTACCCTCCTTTAAATATCTGGATATCACACTAGATCCAGCTCTTACTTTTGATCTCCATATCCAGCAGACCTGCAAGCTGGCCAGCATGAAACTTTGCATGGCCCACCGTTCCATTTATGTGCTAACCCCCTCAGCTAGGCTTGTCATAGCTCATGGCATACTCCTTCCATCACTCACTTATGGAGTTGAAGCATATACCTCAGTGGGTAAAACTAGCTGTCGGTAGTGGGATGTCGCATACAACAATATCTGTAAATATGCGTCCTCCTTACATCGGTTGAAACACCACTGCCTCCTCTACACTGAACTAGGACTGCTTTCTCTGGCAGCCTCCTGAGACTATGTGTACTGCTCAATCATAGATAACTTCATCTGAAATCAAACACCTAAGCCCCTGGCAGAACTATTTCTACACCAGACATCCAGCTATGATCTACATTCAGCTACAAATGCCCATGCTCACATCCCTAGATATCACTCCTCCAAAGGTGCTAGTGCTTTCTCCTGCCATGCCCCACAACACTGGAACTCCCTTCCTCTATCTATACATCTAGGCTCATCCCATACCTCTTTCAAAATATTGATGCGTGACCGTCTCGCTGATTCCTGCTCTTGCTCCTACTTCAATCCCCCTTAGCCCAGTATCTCTCCCTGATTCTCTGACCCCCAACATCCTTTCAAAGCTCATCCTCAATAACAAAGCTCTGCACTGTCCTACTGTCTCCTGTTTTGCAATATTTTTAATACTTCTAGCCATCATCCCTTACCTTACCTCAATTTCCTATCCTATCCTATCCTATCCTCCCTCCTTATAATTCCTCCCTACCCCCTCTCAATTTCTGTTTCTCCTGTATCCATCTTACACTACTATTAACATGGCACTTTTTCTTTATATAGTCTCACTCTACTTGCTACTTTAATGTCACCTAATGGATTTATTTACTCTTGCTCTCCTATATTTCTGTGTTATACAGTACTGTTGAATCAATTGTAGTTATTGTTTTCTCCTGCCTGCACTGTATTATTATTGTCTAAGAATTTACTGTTATATGATAGTACTGTCTTTGTTCAAAAATGATTTGTTTCTGTAAACTCCTGGGTCATGCCTGAAAATAGTCATTGCTATGGCTAGTGCTAGTGCACCTTACCCAGTCAACAAAAACTAAATAAATAAATAAAAGATGAGTTGTACCATCAAAGCATGGGGGCTTGTTCCATAAATATTTTATTTGCAATAAAATGTTGGCAATATTTAGTTTCTTCATACAGCATGGACTTTTTGGTATTTCATGGTTTACCTGCTATTGGTTTAGCTGCTCTGAAGAACTCCATGCAGTGCACAGTGTGTTTTGTGTGTTTTGAACTGTGTGGGTTGAGGTACTAGATAATGTGCAGCTCTGGTTGGGGTTGTTAGCCAACCGCCATTAGTGAAGATTTTCCAACACAACAAAGCATCCACAGTTTTTACAAATAGACTCAGGTTTGTATTCTGTGTGCTTTGCACCATTATCTTGCCATTTCTCAGTAAATTAAGAGCATGCCTGCTACAAGTTTATTTACAGCATTTAGCACCTAGACACAGGTGCGCCTTTTGCCAAGTCAGGCATAAAATGAGCAGAAAGAGCAAGCTGAGTGCATAACCAATTATGAAGCAGAGAAGAACCAAGAAGAACTGCAAAAGTCCTTTTCAGAGTCTTTAAAAGAATGGGTCAAAAAATGGTAGGAGAAGAGACTGCAATCATTCACTGCATCGACTGCAAGTCCCAGATCTGAAAATACTGTAGAACTTAAAACTGCATTTGTTAAACTAGAAAGACTGTTGAAGAATGAACTGAAACTCTATTATAATATCAGCAGTTTAGAGGATAAATATCTTACCAATAATAGAGTACCATTTGGGTTAAGAATTGACATCAGACCCACAGTGGGCATTAAGAACTTTAAACAGAAAAGTGACTTGGAAGCTGCTTTACCTGACTGTTCCACTAAACTGATTGACATACTGGTTAAAGAAGCTAAAGATAATTATAAGACTCTGAAAGTTGAAATTGCTGACACACATAAATAACTGAGGAAGTTTAAAGACCAAAAGTTGTTTCAGACTAAAGAAAGGGAATTAAATGGAAGTTTGGCAATATTTGAGAAAGAGATCATTGGAAAAAAACAAACAAAGCACAAGAGGAACATGCAAGGCTATAAATAATTTAGGTGAAATGTTCATGTGGGCTAGACTGCCTCTTTCAACCAGCAAAGGTAGAATGAACAGCTGTAGCAAGTCAAGATTTAGACTCATTTTCAGAGTCAAAATAATTCCAGTATTTCCAAGCAGTCACAACAAACTTCTGTTGAAGAAAACAATCCACACATCAGAAACTTCTACAAACAAAGCCATTGCTTTTTAAGGGGCAAAGAAGCAGTAACAGAAAAACAAGCACACAGAAAAACCAGAAGAGGACAAAGAGGAGGGAGAAGGAATAAAAGACAACCAAGGCTGAAGATTGACCCAATGGAAAAAAACAAACAAAGAAATAATCAATTTTCGTACAGTAGTAGCCATAGACACTGCCAGCTATTTCCTGAAATTTCTGTGATATTTCCAGAAATATCTGATGCTTTCTGCATTTAAACAGTAGGGGCAGCAAAGAGAAACTCTTCAGAAATTCTGCGAAATATCTGGAAATAGCTGGCAATGTCTGTGTTTACCACTGTAATTATGAACTTAATTAACAAGAAATAAATGTTTTGAGAAAAGGCATAAGCTTCTTTCCCTCTCCAAAAGTCAACAGTTTCAACTTAAAAGTTGAACTATTTAAGATGTTCTGTAAACTAAATTTGAAGTTCTTTTTTGCAAACAAAAATAAAAATATCGGAGGAACAATAAATAATCCCTGTGAACACTAACAGTGATTTCACACGAGAAGATCTAAATGAACTGATTTTAACAATGAACAATTGAAATGATGAGGTAACAGGGTTGACTTCCACCACTGAGGAAAGCTTGGACTCGATTAATTCTGGCACGCAGGGCAATGCCTTTGTATCTGATGACACTGCAACAGATAATTTGCATATGAGTATAGATTGTGATGAAGGAGCTTTCAAATTCGGGCATGTTTCTAGTTTCTGCACTGCTGCAGGAGATCCAGCTATATTACTGTATCTGACAGCTATTTTGAGAGCTGCAGAGTTACCATGTCAGAAAAAGTGGTATCATATTCCCAAAAATCTGCCTTTCACTGAAATGCAGGCATTAAATTCCCTTAAAAATCTGTCAAATGTCATTTTCAAGCATACTGATAAAGGGGGTAACATCATAGTGTTAAACAAAACTGATTATGAAAATTAAGCTCATAGACTATTGTTTGATACAGAAAAATGATACTATGCCACAAAAAGATCCCAAACAGGATTTCCAAGTAACTTAATTTGATTTGCTGGAGAAAGCTTTAAGAAGAGGCTTTATGACTGAGAAAGAAAGCAGATTTCTGAAAGTAGAAATGACTGTCATTCCAACTTTTTACCATCTTTCTAAGGTGCTCAGAAGTCTAGAAAGGACTCCAGGGAGACAATTAATATCAGGATAGGGTTCACTATCAGTGACTCTATCAAAGTTCATTGATTTATTTTTACAACCTCTGGTTCTGAGCCTAAAATCCTGTACCAAAGACTCTGCACATGTAATAGAAAAACAATGGTGTGGTTTGGAAATCTGACTATCTATGGATTTGTATTGATGTTACATCCTTGTACACAAGCATACCATACACACTTGGAATGGAGGATTTGGAATTTTTTCTGTCTTCTAACACCTTCATTGGAGCCTCTGCACAAAATTTTAGTTTGAATGCAGTGGCATTCATTCTGGCCCTTAATTATTTTCTTTTCAACAATAAAATGAACAGTATTTGCAGAAATTAGGTAGAGCGATGGGTTGCAGTGTGGCACTGAGTTATGACAATCTATACTTAGGATGGCGGGAAAGCAAACATAATTTGTGTACAGGGAATGACTTTTTGTATAATGTTATATTATGGAACAGCTACATAAATGATTTATTAATCATCTGGAAAGGCTGTAATTTAGATGCACTTAGATTTGCAGACATGATTTTTGTTGTTATTCATAGGTTGTTCAGATTTACATTCACCAAAACAATGAGGCATTGGTGAAACAGAGCCAGAAACAATTAGCGCAATAAAGTGAAGCAAACAAATATCAAAACAATATCAACAACCCCCTCCCACCCTATCCGAAATAACCCACTCACCCCAACAATCAAGTAATAGACATGGACAGTGTGTCTAGTCAGGTAGAACCACATCAACCAACAAACCATACCCTCAATCTTTCAGAGCAAAACACACTGTTACTGCTCAAAAAGGTAAAAAGAGAAAGAAAGAAAGAAAAAAAAGGGGGATAGAGATCAAAGGGTTTTGACACAATAAACAAGTATTGAAGGGCTACATGAAGTGATAGAAGAGTATGCAGAGCCTTCCAATGCTGCTGATAGTGGTGAATACCCTGATGCAATCTAGCAATTTGTTTTTTCCTACTGCAAGGGCCTGCAGGAGCTTATTAAATCATTCCTGAAATGGTGGCATCGATTCAGCTCTTCAACGTCTCAATATGACTACATTCACCACTGCGTCTATCAAAGCTATATGGGCTTTATGATGTCCAAACAGGGTGGAAGGATAGTCACTGACTACACAAATTTCAGGTGCAAAAGTATCTTCCAGGCCAAGAAGATGGTCCACCTTCTCTCATTGGATCCATTTCATATGGGCAGTTCCTTAGATTGCTAAGTAATTGCTCATCAGAATCTGATTCTGAAACACAGGCAAGATTTATGTATACTAGATACCAACTCAGAGGCTTTAATAGCATGACACTTAATTTAGCTATTAATAGAGCAAGAGAACAGGAGAGAAGATCTTTGTTGATGATAAAACCAAAATATTGCATGCAAATGATAAAAATGATGTTGGAGTGTAACTGTATTTCATCTAAGGTAAAAGGGATTTTGCAAAAAAAAAAACTGGAACTTCCTGGAACATTGTAATGTTCCAGGTCTGTTTCAAGAATGGCTGAGAATCACGTTTAATTCATCCCAAAATGTGAGGGACCTACTGCATCATAGCCACTATGTACCAGAAAAAAATATTACCTTACACATGGTTACCAGAAAAAATAATTGGTTGTTATCAATGTGGATATTGCTCTCTGTGCAAGTATGTGTCACAAGGAAATCAATTCAAACATCCAAACAGTCTGTAGTGGATATTAAGGATTTTCCTAATTATTCTACTCAGTTTGTGGTTTATGTGGCCCAATGTTCTTTCCCACTTATTTATGTGGGATGAACATTTTTCCAGATGAAAGAGAAATTTTTAGAACATATTGGAGAAACAAGAAATGCAAAATAGTATTCTTCTTTGGGTTTACGTTTTAGAGACCACCGTGATAGTGATCCAAAACATGAAAAATTAATTGTTATTGAACATGGGAAACTTTTTCAGAGAGAATTAAAAGTTCTCCTAAAAAAGAAAGAGTAGAAGTTCTCCTAAAAAAGAAAGAGCCGAGGTGGATTATCATGTTGGTCTCTATGTTATCAAATGGACTGAACAAGGAATTGTACCTAAGTGTCTATCTTTAGTAGACAATAACCATCATTAATAAATCAAATTAATGTTAGTTTCGCAATATGTGAAGACAATGTTCCTAACTTTAAGATTCACTTCTCCTAATGTATTTTATTATGTGGGTTTGGTCTAGTTTTCTTGTGCAGTATTTTTGTGCAATGTTCAGGTGGGTCTCTAAGGGGTTCTTTTTGGCTAGTATACTAAGTAGCGAATGTGAGACACTTGTAAGCTCCTTTCTGGTCTAAAATGACATTGTGGCTTTTTATTTGATCACTTAGCAGATCCACTTTTTCAGAAATGATGCCCACAAAAATTGCTTTATGGTTTGACTTCATTATATAACAATTTAATTATAATGAAAAACAAAAATAAAATATCTATTTATAAGGATTATGTATTTGCACAACCTAGTGTTATGTTCTTTATCTGTTCTAAGTAATTAATAATATACTTCTGTTTTTATCTAAGTATGTATTGCATATGAACAATTACTTTTTCAAATATTTAATGTATTACAATACAAACATGATAGTGTTATGCGAGCATTCTTGTGCTAGTTATATGATTGCAATATATGTATATCACTTTAAGGTTTTGAAATACGTCATGCACTTTGATGATATTTAAGTCTGTTTGTCGCCAGCTCATCAGCACAGTGGTTGGATTTCCATCTGCAATGCTGGAGACCCAGGTTCGGGAATGGACTCGGGTCACTGGAGGGCTGGTCGAGGGTAAGAAGAATGGGGTGTCTGCAGACAGCTCTCCTTCTCTGAGGGGAGGGTGGGGAAGTGCACCAGTGCATGCTGGCCCCTGGCATAGGCTAGGAGCACAGCAGGACATTGGGCTCAGTGCTCAAGGGGAGTGGCAGATGTCAGCATAAACTTTGATATCGGGACATCGTTCCCCCCCAAAAAACTGGAAAATGCTCCCTGGGTGGCCAAATGATGGTCTGCAGCCCTCTGTTGCCACTGAACCCATGATTGGCACACCTCAGTGATACCCTGTGCAAATTAAGGAATGCACTGGCCGCCCCCACTGGTACCTTCCCCCTCGGAGGAGGGGGACCTATCTGGTGAAGGGATATGCTGGGTTACCTGGGAGAGGCTGCAATATGAGGTAAGTGGCTGGTGTTGAGAATGGGCAGGCAGTCAGGAAGGGCATAGGAGGTCTGAAGGAGTGGGAAACCAGGGAGGTGGGGAAGCACAAAAAAAAGTCTGTTTGTTAGTCTGTGACTCCACTCCCCTGATGAAGAGAGAGATTGTACCCTGGAGAGGCTTGCTCCATGGATGTTTTGTTTGCAATAAAATGATTGCAGTGTGTTTAGTTTCTTTGTGCAGTGCTGACTTTTTCTGTATTTCAGAGTCTGGTCCTGACCGGTGTACACCCAGTCTCCATGGGGTGTCACTTGCACATGAGGAATCCACAACCCTCCCTCAGCGGAGGAGAGCTGTACATAGGATACTCATCCTACCTCCTCCCAGAAGACCCTCTGATGCTCCAGGCTTGTTCAAAAACCTCAGTAGTCGGTGTCAAAAGCAGTAACTCTACCACTGTACCATTGGGCTGACAATAATTAAATTGTTAAAGGAACAACCATGAAAAAAGTGCACTTAGCGATCCAAGAAAAAAATTCAAACTTACACTGACAGTGAAAGTAGAAAAATTATGATATAAAATCACAAATACAAACAGGCCCATAACTAAAATGTCAATACTGTAAAATTAACAAGAATCAAATGTTATGCATATTCAAAAGTGATACCACAGGGTCATGTATAATAACATTTTAAACAGAGCAGGGTCTAGTAAAAATGAAAAAAAAAATAGAATATTTGTAAAGTGCATCTAATCAGTATGGATAATTTTTGCATCTGTATTCCCGTACAGTCATAAGGTTCAAACTGCTATTAGGCTATTCTTTTTTAAAAATTGGAATCTTCTAATAAAAAGGGGGGGTTACCCATATTATAAATCAAAAGGCCAATTTAAAGTTACAAAGGCACTTGCTAAAAAAATCAATCAGCCCATAATTTTGCAAAAAAAAAAAAAAAAACTTTATTATTCAATGGCTAGAAAATTTCCTGGTCTCTGATTGGTCAATCTTGGGCTGGACCTGTGATGTTATCCCAGCACAACATCACGGGTCTAGTCTCAGCCTCACTGTGAACCTATAGATGAGTGATATGATAAGCTAGATTACCTTTTAAGAAACAAAAATAATTTTCCACACTAAAAAGCATTCTTTAACATTATTTTTTTATTTTGTATATAACAACGAGCCATTGTATAATAGCAATAATACCCTCCAGGGTGTGTGTCATTTGGGATAACATCACACCTCAATTGTTGGACGCACGAGGCCACAGCCACCTGAGGCTTGACGTTATCCCAGCATGACACACACCCTGTTGGGTATTATTGCTTAAATATCAGTTGGTTTAAACATAATAAGGAGGACAAAAAGATATACAGTAAGATCCACACAGCAAATAAGTTGGAGACATCTGTCAAAATTTTAGTTTGTGTTGAATACCAATGATATCTACAAAATGCAGAGAGAGTTTTGAGGTTTGATGAAACTAATAAGCGGATCAGAGAATTGGAGGACAATAGAAAGGAGTGACACAGATGTAAGAAAAAAGAAGGAGACGGGAAGGAATGTGAATCTACAGGCATGAGCAATTTATAAATCTCACTATATTGATAAGTTCAAAATGAATAATATGTACAAAGAAAGGTTGTCATCATAGATTAATAATAGACCCACACTGAGAACATGACAGGATATATTAAATTATATAACATTCAATACAGATACAATGTATCCAAAGATTCAGATAATCCATGGATCCTGCTGTTCCCAGTGGGATAAGCTTTAAACCACACACAACAATAAAAGGCAGAAGATTGCTTCCTAATAAAGCAGAACAGAAATTAGTTATAAAAAAGTTATAACAGACAAATGGGTACATACACATTAAAATGAATGCTTCTGGATTACAATATTAAATATGGAAATCAGTATTAAGCAGAAAATGAACAATAATTGAGTACCTTATGATAACTACACTGATGGCAATGATGAAAATATGAGCACCTAGTGCATTTACATTTTGTTTTGACAAACTGCCCTGATGTGCTCTTGCTGGCTTTCCTTAAGGGGACATATTGTCCTCCCATCTCATACAATCTTGCATTCAAGCCATGTCGTGTACACAACAAAACACATTCTGCAATTAACTGCATGACATGTATTAACCTTAAATCAATTTATTTGGTGTACCAACTGTTTAGTTTTCTTGGTGTAACAACAAAAGGTTACAAGTGTGGCATGGTAAGAAGCTTGAGAGAATAGTGATGCTTTTTTTCTCATCCCTATACTGACTATACGTAAATAAGTCATAAAGGTTCTTTTTAGAGGTGTGCAAAAAAAGAATCTTTCACCAGCAGAATTTCTGTGAAAGTAAGAATTTTGCCTTCACGAATACTCGGAAATGATTTGGGCAACTTTAGCAGAATTTCACCACATTTAATTTTTTCTTGTGAGCTGTGTATTTTTATATTGAATTGTGTAAAAAATGTTCTGTAGACCAGATTGCCCAGATTATCTGGAAATGTGTAATAATTTGTGGAGTAACTATGTATTTACTCTGCAGCTACACTCACTATGTCAGAATACTGATTCCTCATGTCACAGAATGTTATGCATTTCCTGGTAATTATAATAGTAGCATAATAATGTTTCAAGAAACCTGCAGTCACAGTAAATGTTTTCCATATGTTTCTTGTTTCTGATTATGCATATCCGGCTTCTCCACGGAATAATAATTCACCACCTTGTAAACAGTATTCCAATGTGAGCCATGGAACGTTCTGCAAGCTGTGTCATAAAAAAAAATCTGTGTTTTGGAAGGTGGAAATCGCAATAACTTGTTCTTCCTGTTGTAGACTATAAGGACCTGCCCACACTGCGCTGAAAATCTGTAACATTTTGAAACCCTTACAGACTGAAAGGCCCTGTCTACACTACCTTGGGGAAATCCCCTCTGTAACGTTACTGAGGGTCCAAACATTTACCGTAACAGTTTGCATTTATACTGGTAACATTACAGAAAGTGTTTTCATAACCGTTACAGAAACCTGCTGTGAGGTGGTTTCAACAACGGTTTCTGTAATGGTTTCAAAGCCCTGTTTAACCCTGTTCACACTGCACAAGTAAAATCCTGTAACATTTTCAAAACATTTTCAGTGGTAGTGTGGATGCACTGTAATGTTTCCAGTCTATACCGGGTTTCAAATCATTACAGATTTTCAGTGCAGTGTAGACAGGACCAAAACATTACAGTGCATCCACCCTACCACTGATAACATTATAGGATTTTACTTATGTAGTGTAGACAGGCCCAAAATATCAGTTTTCAACAACAGTTTTGAAAACGCTTTCTGTGACGTTACCAGTGTAAACACAAACCATTACAGTAATGATTTGGACCCTCTGTACCATTACAGAGGGATTTTTCTGGTGTAGTGTGGACAGGGCCTTAGAGATTGAGAGAGACAGGCTAGAGGGAGTGTGAGAATTGACAAGAGTGTGTGTGTGAGAGAGAGAGAGAGAGAGAGAGAGATAACTCGACAAATTGAGAAGCTCAAAATAACTTTTGAAGTCTACTTTTTCTTTAAAAATTAAAGTAGTTGTGGTGAGATTTTTTTTCTGTAGGCTTTGTTTTATTATTAAGAATGGCAACTAGACCAGCCAAAGTATTGGGCAGTGTTCAGGGGAGGAATTTGAATCTAAGCAGCTGTGTGGTTTGGACCAGAGTGGCAGCAGGAGAAGGAGCAGGGCCAGCAGCAGGTGGTGGTTCAGCAACCAGAGTGACATGGAATGACACCACATCTTGCACAGCACAACTCTGAGCTGCAGGCAACCCCCTCCTCTGTCAGCACAAAGAAAAAGCTAGCACCCTCATTCTTGCATAAGGAGGTGGCATGTTGATCAAG
This sequence comes from Neoceratodus forsteri, assembly GCA_016271365.2. Classification (NCBI taxonomy): domain Eukaryota; kingdom Metazoa; phylum Chordata; order Ceratodontiformes; family Ceratodontidae; genus Neoceratodus; species Neoceratodus forsteri. Next base: position 1,375,020,841 of record CM057456.1, read on the forward strand.
GAGGCCACCACACATACTGGTGAAATACTAGGGGCCAAAGACACTCCCTTTAAAGCAGAGGGAAATATTGTGGGCTTCCATAAATGCTACCTTTTTTTTTTTTTTAGTTGTTTAACCAGGTATAGCACACTAAGCTGAAAGCTTTTTTACAGGAGCGACCTGGAAGCACAAGGAGGTTAAGTGACTTGCTCAGGGTCACACAGTATGCAAGTGGAAGCTGTGGGATTCAAACCCAGGTCTGGTCTGCTGGATGTCACCAGATTTGCAGCTCAGAGCCTTAGACCACTGCGTTATACTGCCTCCTGGCAGCGTTTTCAAAACTGCTGTTGAAAACTGATATTTTGGGCCTGTCTACACTACATAAGTAAAATCCTATAATGTTATCGGTGGTAGGGTGGTTGCACTGTAATGTTTTGGTCCTGTCTACACTGCACTGAAAATCTGTAATGACTTGAAACCGGTACACACTGGAAACATTACAGTGCATCCACACTACCACTGAAAATGTTTTGAAAACATTTTGATCCTTTGATCTACAGGGAGGTGGAGTCATGCCCCAGACTATCAGGCAGATTAAACATAAATGGGACAACCTCCAGAGGAGGGACTCTGAAGTGCTGGCAGCACTAGGCAGAGCTGTGACCATCACCTAGCAGGGCTGGAGGAGGAAAAAAGCTCAGGAGGAGCCAAAGTCTATGGGATTCAAGAAGCTCAAAAGGATGTGTGTGGAGGACAGCATCACCACCAGTGAGTATACTAAGCTGATCCCTCAAAGTTATTCTCATCAGTCAGTGTTGGAATTATACTTCATGATCATTGTGAGTGTGAGCTATGTTGATCACCTCATAAATGCACAACTCCACTTCTCCCATTATAATGAATCGTAGTGATGCATGATTTTTTTTCATTTTCTGTTTAGCCAATCTTTGCATCCAAAGGAATTAACTCCCTCTGTCTGCCACCTATCTCTGTCCACCTCTCCCCTGGCACAACCGAAACCCCTAGTAACTGTACAGATTTCCCCCTGTGGCAGGGCATGGAAGAGGAGAGGACCATCCCTCCCACACAGCATTCCAATCTGGATGGGGGGTCTCCAGTGGTCCAGTGACAGAACATAATGCTGGTTGGCAGGCAGGGTCATGGAGTCAGTAGACACCTTCTTTTTCTGTTTTTCTTGTTCCTCCACTTTGCAGACATGACAGCTGTGATGCATGAGCTTAAGCTACCAGTTCTAACTGACTGCGGATAGAGTTCTGTGGTGCCAAGCCCTGCCCCCCTCATAAATTAATTCCAAGCACTGATTGCCATCAGTAAATTTAAAGAAATTAACTTTTCTTTACCCTGATATACTGCCTATAATGTATGTTTTCAAGCTATTTTTAGAACTTCCATTTAAATACTGCCAACAAAATGTTGAGAACTAGAAATACCTCTGTGTTTTACAGTACCTGCCTGTGATGGTATGCACTATGGATGGACAGCACCTGACCTGACTATAGCCTTTCTTTAACAGCTGACAGATGTGATGATATGTGTGTGTCACATCATGGGTGGACTGTGTCTGCAACAGTGTCATCAAGTGTATGGGCATGCTGCAGCACCTCCATAAGCCATACATGTATCTGCAAGGACAGGTGCATGACCTGAGAGGATATGGCATCTATTTTGGATTGCTTTGCAATTGGTTGTTATGCCTTGTCAAATTCCTGATATTCAGACATGAATATGCAAATGGCGCCTTAATGCATGCAAGGCACAAATGGGACCTTGACATCAGCGTTGACATTGTTAACATTTGTTGCTTCGGAATTCCAATCATGTTTAATTTTCTTAATTGATTACTGTCTCTGAGTTGCCACTCTAACCTCAATCACAGCCTGGACACTAGCTGAAAATCCTAACAATGGAGTGATAATGACATTAAGTTCTTTGTGGGATCCACCACTTAAACGGCCACATAATTGCATCTCTTAATGAGTTGTTAATCACACCAGATCATCTGGGACACTACGGGAAATTAACAAGATGTCTACAGCCTGCTAAAGAGGGACTTTTTTAGCATCACTGACAGGCATGGAAAACCTGCACTAATCAAGACGGCCAAGTACAGGGTTAGCTGCACTAGCCCTGGTCAATTTCCACTCGATTCTAGGCTAATAAAACAACATTAAAATGTTAAAATTAACCCCTGTAGTATACAGTACAGTCTGAGCACATTAATCAATACAGCTTAAGTAGGTTTAATGTCATACAAATGGTTTCACGCATTTTTATTTATAGTAAAAGTGCCATAACATACAATAGACTTGGAGCATAGAGGAATCCCATCATTGTCACTGTCACTGATTTGAACTATTCCTGTCAATTTTCAGCAGTGCCACAGAAACTGGAACAAGTGCCAGTGCCATCATCAGTGATCCCACCACCACCACCAGCCCTCCAATAGCAGGACTGAGTACTAGCAGTGGTGAGCCTGTTTTTGGTAAGCTCATTGTATTGTTAACAAAATGAATGTACTGATGAAAAAGTGCATTCCTGTACCATAGTCAAAAGGCACCACTATAAAAAAAAGATTAGATCTGCTGTGTTGTGAAATTGAAATGCTGTCAAGGAACAACTGGGCACTTGACCCCTTCCCCCATCCCGGTGCAGATTTACTACACACATTCTCCAAGGCCCCTCCTCCTTTGTATCCTCTTTGTAAATAATGACATAATAATTCTGGTGAACCTACCTCCATTGCAATCCATGCAATAGAGTGGTTCTTCTATGGAGGGAGCATTACTGTTGCAGTAAGAGGGTGTGGATCCAGCTCAACAACTTCATGACCATGCAGAGAACATAATTTGGTGGTCAGCTAGTCGACTATACAATGCCTATAAGTTCAAACTTGTCATAAGATACCAGATGATAAACGTTGAAATAGGTGGTGCCTTTTCAGTCTGGTGCAGTTTATGCACATGTGGTTCATTGGTTGCTTCAATAGGGGGCCACTACTTCTTAAGAAGTGGCACAGTATTGACCATCCCAAGAATTTTGTTGGGATGTTGCAGAATCATTACATGTGATCACCATGCCCCTGTCGCTAAAGTGCAGCACTGCACCAGGCATTGCTACTTCCAGGGTTATGTCTGATTACTCCCCTATTGAAGTGCATGATGTCATCTGCAGAATATTGAACAGTGAATGGATACTGGGTTGAGGGTGTTTGTGGCCTGATCATGGCCTGCAGAGGTATGGCACAGACTGGTCAAACTGTTACAATGACATAGAATGGCCTTCACAGGGTGTCAGGTGGATATCTGGAACTGGTCAGCAGACGTTGTTGTCAGGGTGAGAGGGCAGAGTTGCCATCACTGGGTGAGGCTAGAGGACTTTCATTGTGATAGGTAATTATGTTTGTACCATTCAGTATTTAGATGTTAATAACCAGGTAAGTAAGAGAACAGTTGTGCACTACTGAAGTAGGCTAATCAGAACTGAGTTACTAGGAGGAGAACATGGATGTTGAGTTTGATTGTTTTTTTGAAATAGTATGCTTTATTAAATTATTCAGGATACAATGACTAAAACATAAATACTACCACAATATACACAGAGGGGCCCAATATTCAGAACTGTGCCTGGCAATGGTGCAAGTGGTTGTGCTGTGCAACTGAATTACACTGGAACAACTGAGGGATATACTCAAAAGAGATGTGCCATGACACATCTTTTCTGAATATATCAAATAATGCACTCTTCACAAACACATCCCCCCAGACAGGTATGAATACCAGGAATGGGAAGTGTGCCACTGCATCAGACATATGCTGTGCGCAAATTTCTGATATTTAGACACCAATATGCAAATGGGGCCATAATGCATGCAAGGCGCAAATGGGACCATTTGTATGTCATAATGGCCCTATTTACATGTATTGTACAGGGCTGGCCAGCAAAATGTGCCTGGTGCCCTGCACAGCATGCGGTCCCTGTACAAGTGACTGCAGTAGTACTCCCCCCCTTCCTGTACCACCACCAACCGTTGTGACAAATATATATGGTCCTTTTGGCCTAGTGGTTCCCCCTCCCTGCCAGTACCTCCGATCACTGAATACAATGTTATATCAATAGCTCGGGGGGTCCTGTGGTACTTCCTCCCCATCCCAACCCTCCGATCACCAAAAATAAATATATGTCCTATTCCTGGTGGCCCAGTGCTACCCCCCTATCCATCCCAACCCTCCAATCACCAAAAATAAATATATGTCCTATCCCTGTTGGTCCGGTGGTACCCCTTCCCCATCCTGGCCCTCCTATCACTTAAAATAAATATATTTCCTATTCATGGTGGTCTAGTGGTTTCCCCCTTCCCATCCCGACCCTCCAATCACAGAAAATAAATATATTGCTGATCCCTGGTGGTCCAGTGGAACCCCCCCTTCCTAGTCCGAATCCCCGATCACCGTCATATTATCAAAATAGCTGTCCCTGGTGATCCAGTAGTTCCTCCCACCCCCCACCACGGGACCCCCAGCCCACCAGTCCAACCTCCGTCATTGGTGGGCAGCATACCAGCCAGCATACCACCGTGGCTGCATGCCAACTGACAGCTTACAGTAGTTGCTGCAAGCTCATTGGTCCACACTGTGGACCAATGGGCATGCAGTGCATACTGTAATAATTCATAACTTTGTGAAAGAAGTTGTGGACTATTACAGTATTTATCAACATACTCCCTCGAAGGGAGTTTGCATCCTGTTTGCCTATTGATGGTATTACCTATAAAAGAAATAGAGCTTCCACTGCATTCCATCTACTCTTGTATTTGTGTAAGTAGTTCTGGAGTGAGCATACCATCTTTTCTGTTCTTACAGCATTAAGGAAAGTGTGGTGCCACTTCATGTAGGATGGCATGATGTAATCTAACCAATGCATTAGGATGGTCTGTTAGGCAGTGGCTGCTATGAGGATATTGAACTTCCTATCCCAAAAAATCTGGTCCAGACCATGGCCTAGTAGGCAGATTTCTGAAGTGAAGGCTGAATCCAGGCCCAGGAGAGAGTCTATTTTCTCTTGGATGGCTTGCCAAAGTGGGACGGCCTTATTGCAGTCCCATAAGATATGCTTCGGGTATCTGGTTTATTGGCTACACCTCAAAAAGAGAGAGCTGAGAGCAGGTGGGCCATCTTATGTAGTCTCTGCAGAGTGAGGTACATGTTGTGTATAATTTTCAGTTGTATTAATTTAAGAGTATCTGCCTTGAGGTACCTGTGAATGCCTACCCAGATCTGTTTCCTGCTGAGGCCTGCTGAAGCTCAGGGTAGATCTTTGACCAATATGGGCAGGCATCCGAGCTGCCAGAGGCCGACAGTTCCAGGAGTTTCCTGTATAGTTTGAATGTGGAGTGCTGTTGGGTTGCCAGAATGGTTAGGTCTTCACAGGCTGAAGGGTCATATAGATGCCAGGGATTGGGAGGCAATGCTGCTATGATTGCGTAGTGGACTTGGAAGAAAATAAATGGGATTATAGATGTTCCAGGGATGCATAATCGGAACGCCTCATAAATTGTGAAGTAACCATCTTGGATTAGGTGTCCTAGCCTGATTTGTTGGGTAAATGCAAAGTATTTCAGATGGATGTTCTTCTTTTGGATTTTGAAATTAGGGTTTCTGCAGATGGGTTGATTGGGGGCCATGTGGGGTTGAGTTTTTAAAGTATAGTAAAGTTGTTGGCTAATTCAATGGGAGGTGCCCATTGGGGTGGCTTTAAGAAGAGCTCGGATTTTGGAGTGAGTGACATGGATTAATGATTTGATGTGGGTGGAATTACATAGGCTCTTTTTGATGTAATGCCATTGTGGGGTATACCCATCTGGGTGGGGAACTGAGTTAGCAGTGGTCCACCATAAAAATTTCCCGATTTGGATCATCAGGTAGAGGAGGTGGACATTTGGAAGCCTGAGATCCCCCAGTTCCTTGGAGAGTGTCAGTTTTTTATAGGCTTTGCAGGGCTTTTTGCTGGCCAAGAGGAAGGTGCTAAGGATTAATTCTAGCTTAGTGAACCAGCCCTTAGGGATGTACAGGTCCAACAGTTTGAGCTGGTATAGTAGTCTCGGTAGCAATTCATTTTTATTGTATTGATTCGGCCACAGAGGGACATGGGAAGTGATGACCACCTTGCCAAATATTGTTTAATGGTCATTAGGAGGCTGTCTATGTTTTTGGCATAGGTGTGTCGTCTGCTGGTGGAAATGTGTATACCTAGGTATTTAATGGAACTGGGCACCACAAGGCACCCCAGTCTTGTGTGTCGTTTTTTGTTATTTGATGGTTTAAGGGAATGGAGTATGGTTTGTCCAAGTTCAGCCTGTACCTGGATATATTTTCAATTTCTTTTAATAGAGAGAGTGTGGCAGAGATGGAAGTGACAGGGTCCTCCAGATGCAGAAGTATGTCATCAGCATAGGTAGAAAGTTTATACAGTAGATGCGCCCTCCTATTTGAATTCCCTTTATTTTCTCATTTAGACAGATTCTTGTAGTCAGGGGTTCAACGTGTAAGTTAAGCAAGTATGGTGAAGGAGGGTAGCCCTGTTGGGTTCCCCTGTAGAGGTTAAATTTTCCCAAGTTGAGTCTGTTGCATTGGAGTTGTGTTGAGGGGTGGGAGTATAAAAGTTGGATGCTGTCTAAGAATTTGTCTGGGAACCCAAAGTGGCAGAGGATAAGGAATAGAAAGTGCCAGGATATCCTGTCGAATACCTTTTCAGCATCCAATGATAGCAGGGTTGCTGGGAGTCCAGAGACTTTGGTTGCTGATATCAGGTATGCTAGCTTCTGAAGGTGATCTGCAGTTCTCCTTCCCTTCATAAATCCTACCTGCTCTGGGCCTATGAGTTGGTCCCAAACTTTTCCCAGCCTGGACACTAGTATTTTGGCAGAGTTTCACATCCGCATTAAGAAGAGATATTGGTCTGTAGCTGTCATGGTGTTCTGGGTCTTGCCCCAGTTTGGGAAGTAAAGTTATTAGGGCTTCCTGTAGGGTGGGATCCAGGTGGCAGGTGTCTATGACTAGTTTAAATAGTGTGGCCAGGGGTGTGGTCAGTTGCTTCACACAGGTTTTGTGGAAATTGTTAAAGAATCCATCTGGCCCTGTGGCCTTATCTCTAGGATGTTTCTTAACGGCCCATTGGATTTCCTGTGTTGAGATCTTAGTACAGAGTTAGGTTATCTATTCTGGAGGGAGTTGCGGGAGCTGGGCAGTGTCCAAGAACTTGTGCAATATATAGTCTAGAGAAACCTGTTCTGCTGTATATAGCAACTGATAGTGTTCTGTGAATGCCGTGGTGATGTCCCTTGGATTGGTGATCAAGGGGCCTAGTGGGGTCTAGTGCACTCCTTTTATTTGTCTAGAGGTTTCTTGTTGCTTTAATCCCAGTGTTAGTAGTTTCTCTGCCTTCTTGCCCTGGTTTATATACTTGGCGCTTGATTTGAGGATGTCATGCTCTGCCTCTTCTCAAAGGGTTTTGCCATATTTTGCTCTAAGAGTGTTGAGTCGGAGCCAGTCTGCATCAGTCACGGTGCTTCAAAGGGATTTTTCTAGTTTCCTGATATGTGCAAGGAGCTGTTTCATTTCAGCCTCTTTGTTCCTCCTCTTAGTTGTTGTTAGCCTGATAAGTTCCCAGAGTATTGTGTACTTAAAAGCACACCACACGGTCTGAAAGATTGCCACTGTATTTGTGCTTTACTGAAAGAAGGTGTCTATACAAGAGGTGATTTTCTTTTTAATGTCTGTGTTTTGTAGAAAGGAATTATTGACTTTCCACAGTCTATCACCTCCCAGTATTGCTGTTTTGGGGGCCAGCTTAAGGAGTACGGAGGTACGGTTGAAGATCACCATTGGTAGAATCTCACAAGTGAGTATATCAGGGAACAGCATCGGGAGACCAGGAAGTAGTCCAATCTGGAGTGGGTCTTGTGTACTGGAAATCTGAGTGTGTAGTCTCTCTCTCCCCTGAGTGCAGGGCCTGCTAGGCCTCTATAAGATCTAGGGAGTCCTGTACTTCCAAAAGTGCCCTTTGGTTGGGGTTGAGTCTGCCCCGGCTCTGTTCCAATCTGTCCATAGTTGAATCCTGAACTGTGTTCCAGTCCCCAGCTAGGATCATTGGGAACTGTTTAAAGTCAAGCAGGTCTGTTAGGAGTGCAGTGAAGAGTTGTGGATAATCTCCATTCGGGCAATATACAGACGTCAGGACAATGCCTGGTCTGTCCAGCATCCATTTGATTATAATATAGCATCCCTGAGGATCCTCTTTTATTTGTTGAATCTGGAAAGGGGTGCTTCTATGGACTAAGATCAGCACACTTGCTCTTTTATTATTGTACTCCACCACATGGACCTGTCCGAACCACTCCCTACACCACAAACTCGCTTGTGAGGTGAGGGTGTGAGTTTCTTGGAGGAAGGCTATGTTGGCTTTAAGTCTTTTAAAATGCCTGAGCACTTAATAGTGTTTTTGTTTTGTTTGTGCCCCCTGATGTTCTATCTTACAAAGTTGTATGTGTGTGTTGTCATAGCAGCATAAGTGAGGGCATGTGTATGGGAGCAAAGTTTATTCCCATGTAATTATGCTTTGTTTGATTTACTCTGGAACTCCTTCTGGAGATGCGCCTGTAGCTACACACAGAATATTTGCAAGATAGATACGGTGTCCCCCATGTCCCCAGGGGGAACACCCTGCACACTGGGTAACTTGTTACAAGCTTAAATCATCCTGACAGTGTAATAATCATAGTAAAACATAACACACATACCTTCACTTATACGTATCTACTGTACCTAACTACTACTACTATTGCTAAAATTATATACTTTACATTTATGGCAATGAGTGGTGCTTCTAAGCACTGTCTAGGGTGCTGTGAGTGGGCTCCACTGGAGCTGGAGTCTCTGTCCTCTTCCTGGGGTAAGAACATACAGCAGGGGTGGTTCCCTTGAGACTTTGGTCCACTGTGTGGTCTCGTGCAGGGGTTTCTGGTCTGTGAGATTGGCCAGTGAGTCACGTAGGTAGCGTGAGTGGTGTTAATACTGTCCTGAGATGTAAGGTAGGAGCTGCTGGAGGACTGGTGTCCAGTTAGGTAGTTTTAGGACCCAGTCTAAAGTGAAGTGGTAGTCTGGGCATGAAAGGCCCAGTGCATTGTGAAGGGCATATGGGTGGGGCCGTTAACCTCTCTAATGGTATCCTCAAGTCTGAGGGCCAAGGTAAGAGTTGGGGAGGCTGAGGCTTTTTGTGTGGCTGTTCTCGGGGGAGGCAATGTTCTGCACTGTGCTCCAGGTGGCAGCTGGTGAAGTCTTCAGCTCAACACCATGTGATAGTTTCCTGAGGCCTGTGGTGGGGTAGACGGAGGGGGCATAGCACGTTACATTCATGGGCAGCACCTTTGTTCAAATCGGTGACTCTAATTCTGTATTTCTTTCCCTTCCCCTGGGTCTCCCCCCACATTGAAACTTATCCTATTCTTTAAATAGGGGAACTGTGAGGCTAGTGCAGGTTCCCTTTCACTCTGCAGGGTTATTCTACTTTGCTCTGTTCCAGGTGGAGCCTTGTGGGAGGTTCATCTTGCCTGCACTTGGCATGGGTCAAGCAATGTAAAATCCCTGGCCTGGTATTGGTTATGCCCTTAATAGAGCATTGCTGCCTGGACTGTGCTTATCCTGGCCCCTTGTTTTTTTGAGGTGCCACATGCCCCCGCTCTTGTAGCCTGGATCACCACCTGCCCCTATATTTGCAGTACAATGCTGGTATGGGTGGCCTTCCCCTGGGAAAACCAAGGCAAGACATTTCACTTCCAGGCTGTCCAGCGATGGAATGTTTTACCCTTTCATTCAAACTGCAAACTGCTTTAGTACCTCGGGGGTGGTGCTTTTACAGGAAAGTTATTAGCCCCACTTGGAATCAGAGTATTCCCCTTTTAGAACTTATTCCATGCTTATTTCTGTTTTATAGAGACCATTGCTGTGGCTGGCTGCCAGACCCAGGTTCCTTTTTCCCTTTCCAGGGCAAAAAGCTAAGAGTTGACTATACTGGTGTTATCCCCTGACACTTGTTTGTTTACGTTCTTGACCCACTATGACCTCACCCTTCCTGGACCCAAGGGTGCCCTCATCACCACCCCATCACTTCCCACATAGAGGGAGTGGATGAAGTTATTGTATCCCCCATGGCAGCACTGTTTGTGGTCACCCTAGATGCCCAGGAGGTAGGCAGCCAACCTAGATAACCATTTGAGGTACTGTAGTACATGCCCATATATGACTATGCATCCCCTTGCATGTTAGTTTTAAAAAGCAAGGAGGGAGAGCAGACAACCAGCCACAACAACACATTTTAGAAAGACTATACAATCATAGCATGCATGTTTCCACCCAGAAGCAACATGGTACAAAAAAGTTCACAGTATTTCTTCAAATTGCAAACAAAATTAAGCAATGCTGTCTACAATCTGCTTGGTCGGGGATAGGGAGTCTGTTGCCTTGGCCGGGTTGTCCCTTGTCCCATTGGGAGCCATAGTTCAGGAAGGGATGCCTTTGTTGGAGCTGTCTGTGTGGTACCCCAGCCTTCTAGTCTGCCTGTCTGTTTGTGGGTCACACTGAAGGCCAATTGCACAGTGGGGGGGTGAAGCTGGGGGGTTGCTGACAGCTACTGTATTTCTGCCAGTAAGGGCAGCTATGCCAGGGAGTGGCCTAAGATTGCTCTTTGTTGAGTCCAGTCCTAGACTCGGTTAATTAATAGTGGGTGTTGTGAGGATTTGGTGGGATCCCAGACCTGATTGAACCAGTGGGGGGGGGGGCAGATTCTGCCTTGATATTAAAACATATGCAGATAATTATCTTGTACACACTTGCACAAGTTGTAGACTTTATAAAAATAATGTTCCTGGTCGGTAGAGCTGGGGTAATTGGAGGCAGGAAGTCTGACTGTTGTTACCTCTGGCAGCTTGCATTTTGGAGATTGAGAAGAGCTTGGTCCCTCTGAGCATGCCTCAGGTTCTTTCTCCTGTTGTCACTATTCTGTGCTGAAAAGATAAGTTCTGTATAGAGAAGGATTGCTGCTGGATGTCTGTGTTGATTTGTGCTCACCTGATGTTTCTCTTGGTCAGGGGGTGATCCGGTGGGGTCTTGGGTGCTGATGGAGGGCCGCTTTGGTCCATGTCCCTTGGAGTTGGTGCACGCTAGAGGTCTTAGTTGGGGGTGGTGGTCCTTTTGCTTTATTGCTTGGGATCTGCAGTAGAGGATGGCTGTGGGACAGAGGAGACAAATTTTTCCTAAGGGATTGCCTGATGGTGAGCCCAGGCTGGTTAGCAGTCTATGTGGATATTTTTATGGGGACTTAGCACAGGAGCAAGAGATTAAGCCCAGCTGTGTGGTAGACAAGGTGCATTCTGTGGTTCATGCCCCATCAGTAATGTCCTAACTGGAGTTATACCTAATGTGCCGCACTGCTGCTTGTTGCTTGAACCCGCTGTCGGGTGGTGTATTATACATGCTTTACAGTGTTACACTGCTGGATAGGCTCTTCAGCAATGCAAGTTGTCCCGGAGTGAAAGCAGAAGTAGTTTGTTGGGAGGTCCTCTTTCAGTCCATTGAACTACGGGGTATTAGCTGCTATTGGGACATACTGCAGCATTGCATCCAGGTCTGCAAGATGGAGGAGGGGTGCAGTGCATGAGGGGAGTGTCTCTGTTGATTACAGCAGGCTGTCCATGGACATCAACTGAATAATTTTTGGTCTGGTTGTGGTAGGTGATAACAAGCAGAGAGGAAGAAGAATGACAGCTGAACAAAGGAATGAAGGTAAATGTTAATAAAGCAAGTTCAGTGGCCATTTTGACTTCCTCTGAAACTGCAGCAATACTGTGTTGTTTGACTCTGTCCCCCCTTCCTAGTTGCTTCTGGCCCTCTTAGGTAGCTAAAAGTGTGTTTCACATCCATTGTTAGTTTTATCATTGTGGCAGATCATGGGCAGGCTGTATTTAACCAGAAATCAGATGTATGAATGATAAGGTCAGTAGAAGGAGATTTCGGTTAAGAGGAGAAGGAGAGGTTAACAGAACAGGAGTGGGACGTGATCTGTATGTGTAATCTGTAAGTTACTGTAGTTGGGGGGCATCACTGTACTCACCTGTTAAAGCTTCTGTGGAGTGTGTTTGTCTTATAAGGACTGAAAAGAAGCACCTGCTTGGGGCTGGAATAGTGCAGGGAGATGTTTCAGTAGCTCTTTTTTCATGGCATCAGTGTTCAGAAATTCAAAACTGCCTTTCACTGTGGTAATGATCAGCCAAGCAGGATGTAACATTCTAAAGGGGATCCTGGATTGGGGCAGAGCTGCCTCAATGGGCCGGTCTGCCTATTGCCTGTCATGCACAGCTGGTGTCACATCTTTAAATATGTAAAACCTCTGGTTGTCCCAGAGCAGGGTGCCCTTCTTCCTCACTTGGAACAGGATGAGTACTTTCTCTTGCAGGTTCTGGCAGCATACAATGACAGCCCTCAGCCTTGTAATACTGGTTTGGGTACGTTGGGGTCTTTTGGAGTGATGTGCCCATTTTAGCATGGGAGCAGGGGCACTGCCTGTTGCTTCTGCCAGTAGTTTTTAGGCAATGTTTAAGAGGTTGTTGCTCTCAGCCTGCTCAGGAATAACAACAAGCACAAGATTATTCCTCCTGTACTGACTTCCCTGCTCTTCTATGCAGTCCTCAAGCTTAGTTAGCTTCTTTTTCCTGCTGGCAAATTCAGCTTCCTCTCTGTTTTACCAATCCTCTTCAGAGCTGACCCTCATCTCCACATTGGCCACCTGTGTGGTGAGAGATTCGAGCATGGGTCTCATTGTTTTAATGTCTGTGACTGAGTCTCCAATGGTGATTTTGAACTTTTCAAAATCTAGGAAAAAAATGCTCCAGTTTGTCCACCAAAGAGATGCCTTCTGCCTCTAGGTTTAGATTGAGTCTGTTTGATGTGTCCTGCTTAAGCTGCTTGGTGGCTTGTGAATGTGTTGTCTCGGGTGGCCAATTTCTGTCCATTTCTTGCTGCCTTAGGGTGGTCATATTACGATCATGTTATAAAATTTACTCCATGGTGGTGTCCTGTGACTGAGAGGAGTTTTGTGGATTATTGGACAGTTTGCCATGGATTTATTTGAGGCTACTCACGGAGCCAATGGAAGCTCGACCGATCACTCTGAGCTCATCATGTGACTCTCTGGAGGTTGAGTTTGTTGCTTCAGGCATGCCAAACAGTGTGCAACAGGAAGCTGTCAGAGTGTGAATGAAACCCCAGCCAAGCAAGTGCACTGAATGTATCATGCACTCTCATCACAGCTGAACATTTGATAATAATAACTTTTAAACCCTCTATCATTTTCTTGTCTGCAATATATGTCAGTCAGGCATTGCGATAAAATGGTTCATATAGCAACAAGCAACTTGTTACTGGTGTTGGCGTAGCTCAGTTGGTATCACATCCGCCTCTGTGCCACAAGGTTGTGGGTTCTAGTCCCACACCAGGAGTGGGTTCATACCTAAATGCTGGCATCTTAATGCAATATTAGGGGGAATCTTTACTGTTGGGGTGCACCATCCTTTGAGTAACACGTTAAACCGAGATCCCTTCTGCCCATCCTGGTGCTGTCCTAATAGATGTCCAGGTGTAAATATAAGAACCCAAGGCACTCTTCACAAAGAGTAGGGGGCATTCCTAGTGTCCAGGCCAATATCCCCCTTCTCATAAAACAGGTTCATGCAATTGTCCAAGCTGTGTGTAGGTGTTGATGTGTGATATGGCTGTCACTACACATTCAATCACTTCACTTCCAGTGTAGTATTGCTTGTAAAGTGCTTTGGGATACAATGTGTATGAAAAGTGCAAAATAAATGCAGATTTTTCTTCTGCTACTTGTTGATAAATTCAACAGCATTAGCAGTGTTTGTCAGATTATTGTACTATATCAATACTGCATTGTTCATTTTCAGTTGAAGCAGCCCATGACTAGTGCCCACCACTGTTTCATTCCCTATGCCAAGCACATGACACAACCTGTGAGAAATGCTAACACATGTCATCCTGATTACAACACTCTCTGCAATGTCCACTTACAATGACCTATAGAGGACAGATAGCTACACCCTATATATGTATCAGCAGACACTGTTTAGTACCCTAAAACAGTACTGGGTCTGGTCAATCATGCATATTGTATGAGGCTCTGGATGGTCCACCAATACACATGTAAGCACCACACAGGATGTAAAGGGGTGTTCATCATGGTTAGTGTGGGTGATATCACTGATATGCACCTGACAGACAATTACAAATTCCCATTGTAGAAATCTGCAAACATGTTGATAAAATGTAGTGATCTAGATAGGTGGGGTTGGGGGAAGAAAACACCAGATATGTAAATGTCAGTGGTTGTGGGGGTCCTTTCAATGGATGGTACACCATAGACAGACAGTGGCTAAGGCACTGATGAGGAGATGGGCACCTTAGCGGAACATGTTGATGACGAAACATTGCTTAAGCCTCAGGTTTCACATACTGATGTGCTTCATACTTCCCATCCTGAGTGGGATGTTGAGGGGTTGGTCCAACATGTACAGCAGGGATCAACAAGAGCAGGCATGGCAAGGGCCAAGGCTGGTGGCAACCATCACCAGACAGTCAGGGCACAGTGAGATTATACAATGCTCTGACAGATCACTGTACTACTATTACTGATAATTTCATTAATTTTATACTTGTACAGCTCTATCTGTTCAAACTGCATATTTCTTTCTGTACAACAGATGACACTGACACACAGCCAATGCTGGTGCCAGGCCCAGAGAGAGAGACACCAAGGAAGACCAGCAGTACATGGTTCTCAAACCATATGAAGAGAATTCAGCAGGAACTGGCAAAGGTGGCAGTGACAGACAAGCAGCAGCAGCACAGAGGAGAAGAGAGAAGAGCACAGGGCCCGTGCCCTCTGCTGTACCACCAACTACCAAGGAAGTCACCCCAGCACCACAGACCTCCCTACCTATCCTGCAGGAGTACATTCATGATATCCACATTGACATTAAGTGCCCCCCAAAAAAGGTGGTGGTAAGCAGGCCACCCTTGCCCAAGGGGTGACTAATGAGCTGTTCCTGCTGTGCCATCAAAAAAGATGTTCTAGCCAGAGGTTGCCAAAGCCTAGACCTGTGACTGGCATTGATGACTGCCAAATGGTCCTCTGCACTTGCTGTGCATGACTCTAATTTGTAAATAGTTAAATATTTTGTTCCTGACTGTTGTTGCTGTTCTCATTAAAGATAGTTTTTTTCTGATTCTTGATTTATACTGTAGTGCTGTCCTGTTGTGCTTTGTTTATGTTCTGTTCATCATATAAATATTTCCATTTTTTCACACAATGTCTCCTCATTTCTGTCTTTACAGAGTGTCAAGGTTTGCAAAGGTTCAATGAGAATGTCTGACTGCAGTTCAGGGTTCCGCCTTAACCTTTTTGGCAGTATCCAGCAGGATAACTTGATTCATCCTGTCTTCAAAGAAATGTTGGATACGCTACTTGCTCAAATGACACTGTACGGCTTTACAGTGGTAGTTGCAAAAAGGTTTCACAGTACCCAATATGCTGCTTGGTATTGAGGTGGTAACTTGGTATGCTGCTCATTACTGAAGTGGTGGAGTGGTAATGCAGTGTTCAATGCAGCATTCTTGAAAGTTCTTAATGTACTTCCTCTGTTCCTCACAAGATGGAAACCACCACTCATTCAGAGTGACTGCTGTCCTGTGATGTCATTTTCCCATTGTTAAAACTAAAGGGAGTTATTCACCAGCAGATGGCAGTGTAGTAAAAAAGCAAAAGCAAATTCCCTGGTTGTCAATCAGTCCTCAATCCCTGATTCTGATGTCACCCGATAGTGAAATGAATAATAATATCCCCATCCTGGTGGTCTAGTGGCCCCTCTCCCTGATCCCTGATGCTGACCTAAGTACAATGTGTAATTATTTCAAAATAACTTTCCCTGGTATTTTAGCAGATCCTCCCCCAACCACCAATAGCATCACCGATGGTCCACAAGATATTAATAAAAAAAACTTTCCCTGTTTGTCAAGCAGTCCTGATCCTCAATTAATTTAATTAATTTTATAATGGAATCTATTAAAAAAACTTCCCACTGCTTCACAACCCATAACGGCTTTGTAAAATGACATTCCCACTGAATTTTCTGGGTAAATATTGAAGAAATCATCTTTCTGTGTGTTACTCTGATTAATCCTTTTAATGGATTCTATAGACCCTTCCGAAGTATTTTCAGAACTACTTTGTGCAGAAGGCTTTGTTGTAAAATGTAGTACATGCCATATGCATGCATTATCCTTTACTGAGAACATTGACAATAATATTGCAAATGATAATAAGTTTGTGTGTCAAAAATGTATTCAACATACAAAATACTTACTGGAACATGGGCATATTAGAGAACAAATGAATAAGTTCAACAACACCCATAATAGCACTATGACTGTAATACATCCTTCATCTAAAGAGGAGTTGACTACTGAAAAACGAACAAGGTTATGCACCACAGAAACTCTGATTTGTCCACACAATCATCTAAAAGAGGCAGGGGATTCGAGAAGGAGGACCAGGTTGATGAATGGTCTGTAGTAACAAACTATTCTTTTAAAAATGGTAGATGAGCAATCCAGCATGCTGAACTACCTCTTTCAAATAGGTATTTTGTAAGAATGTTAAATATAATACCATGGTCTCTTGTCTTCTTGAGGCTGATAACAGACATTCATAATAGGATCAATAAACTAAATATGGTCAAAAACTCCATGGTTGTCTTGCATGTTGGTGTTAACAGTGTAGGAAAACAACAAGAAAAAGGCATTTGTCATGATCTAATATTCCTGGGCAAGAAATTAAGGAAGAAGTTGGTGGTATTGCTATCTCCGGTATTTTACTCATTCTGAGAGAACACAGACAAACATTCCACTATATCAAGAATAAATGCAAGATTAATAAATTGTTGCAACAGGGAAGGCATAATGTTTGTTAATAATTGGGAAACATTCAAGTCTGATAGCACACTTTACTCTAAACAGTGTTGCAACAGGGAGGGCATAATGTTTATTAATAATTGGGAAACTTTCAAGTCTGATAGCACACTCTACTCTAAAGATGGGCTTCATTTAAATAAAAAGGGTGCAAATATTTTAGGTGATAGCACATGATGCACTCTGGAAGAAATTACTTTAATTAAGTGGGTGGGGGGATAGTACTACCTGCTCCCTCAATTCACCCACAGTGTTCACCACTAAGTATGCAAATACATGTGTCAGAGATCATAAAATTAAATTTTATCTTGCAAATGCTAGAACTTTGAATAGCAAATAATTTGAGGAACTTTTAGTTGTAGCCAGCAATGAAAAAACAGACATAATGGCCATAACAAAAATGTAGTGCTTAGACAGTGATGTTTGGGGTAAAAAATACAAATGGATATGACTGTTTAATCCTAATAGGAAACATAAAAGGGGAACTGGAATTGTGCTTTATGTCAATACTGCATTTAAAGCTATAAATGTTACTTGCAAAACCTCTGTTAAAGGTTTTGATACAAAAATCCTAAAGATAAAAAGGTTCTCTAATTCCTCTAACACCTTTAGTATTGGATTATGTTATCAGCCACCTGACTCATCCTTGAAGATTTCTAGCCAGATAATCTCTGAACTTGAATCTGCCTGCGATAAGGCAAGGTTCTCTTTATGGGAGATCTAAATATGGGTGATATCGATTGGAGTAATCACACAGCAATTTCAGCCCAGAGCCAGAAACTGTTATCACTGTGTGAACGATTAATCTTAAACCAGTATGTTTTAGAACCAACAAGAAGGCTAAATAGGTTAAGCATTGTTTTGAGTATTGCCAACTTAAATATTATAAATTGCAGAATTGGTCCACCATTAGGTCTCAGTGACCACAACTCAATTTTCTTTGATACTGATTTTTCATACCTTAAATATAATAATGTTTCTTATTTCTTCAACTGTAAAAATGCATATGTAAATAAAATAAATACAGCCTTGCTATGCATTAACTGAGATCTCATCTTGATGGAATGCAACACTGATGAAATGTGGAGCAAAATTAAAATCACTATATTCGAAATTAGTAATAGATATATACTGAAAGAGAAGAAAAAAAAATAATAGATGAAGACTTAAGTGGTTTAATGACAAGACTGAAAAGTGCATTAATAAAAAATACAAGCAATGTTTCTTTGGAATTCATTCAAACATCTACAGAAAAAATGTAAGTGAGAGACTAGAAAAGCAAAACATAATTTGGAACTTTTCCTATCTAAAATGCAACAAAAAATACTGGAAACATTGTTTTACAGCTGTATATATATATATATATATTTTTTACCAGGAGAGACACACTAAGCTGAAAGTTTGTTTACAGGTGAGACCTGGGAGCACAAGGAAGTTAAGTGACTTGCTAAGGGTCACACAGTATGCAAGTGGGGACTCTGGGATTCAAACCCAGGTCTCTAGGTATACAGCTCAGAGCCTTAAACCACTGCGCTATACTGCCACCCTATATGAACTCTGAAATGTGATGTTGAACCACTAATACATCAAAATGCTGATGTCAATACCATTGAAGAAATGACTGAGATATTAAATAAATATTGTTGTAGCATTTATAGCAATAATGACATTTAAGGACATACCAACAGCTAATTATTTAAATGACTATACTGAAATCTCTGAAGAAGGGATAAGTAACAAGGTCAAAAATATTAAATCTGGATCAGTCATGATTACTGGTGTAATGTTTAAACTAATGGCTAAAGGTCTCCTATATTCCCTGAAGTTATTTCATGAAGTCTAAAAAAGGGTGAGCTACAAAAGAACCCAAGATAATGGTGAGGTACACAGGGAATGGAAAATGGATACTATAACCCCACTCCATAAAAAGAGATAAACAGGCTGTTGTAAATTATTATCCTATCAGTCTTACATCTATCACATGTAAACTACTTCAGAGTATCCATACAAGATAAAATGGTGCTAACCTTAGGGAATGTTGACCATGAGTGGCGTGATTTTACTAAGGGTCATTCTTATACCACAAATATCCCCTTCCTGGTGGGCTAGTGGCCACCCTCCCTGATGATGCCTGAAATTAAAATGAACAATAATATCCCTGTCCAGGTGGTCAAGTGGCCCCCCTCCCCAATACCGATGTCACCCAACAATAAAATGAATAATAATATATCTGTCCTGATGGTCTAGTGGCCCCCCACCCTGTTCCCTGATGTTGCCCCAAGTACAGTGTGTAATTATTTAAAAAAAACTTTCCCTGGTAGTCTAGCAGATACTCCCCATGACCACCACCCCAAATGGCCCACAAGATATTATTTAAAAAAAAATTCCTTGTTTCGCAAGTGATCCCGATCCCTGATTAATTTAATTAGTTGTACACTGGCATCTGTTAAATAAAGCTTTCCACTGCTTCATAAATTGCATGTTGTCTTAGTTTTCCTGATGTTATGTATGACAAGTTTTTTTTATACTTGTTTTGCAAAACTTGTTTGTATTTGCTTTAACAATTTACCTTGCTCAAATACACAGTATGTACTGCACAGCTTCATAACTATATTTCAGCTTAGCTCATTAAACTCTATATTGTACAGTGCAGTTACTAGAAACCAAATATGAGTGACAGGCAACAATGAAGTTTAATTTTGGTGGGCACATCTGCAATAAGTGAAAAAAGGAGCTCAATAACTGAAAAACAATCCTTAACCCCATACAGTTTTAGCCTGTAAGGTAGAAAACCATCCACTAGCAATGTCTTGAAGACAAAACCTGCAGTGCATGGACCAGCTCAGCTCCACGGCAAGCATAACTGCACCCAACAGCATTGCAGCCTGAAATCACACACACAAAAAAATGTGCAGATCAATATATTGTCTATTGCTTTCAGATGGTACAATAAAACAAAATACTGCTAATAAAACCTTACAATCCAAGCAAATGCATACCATTTCTTGCTGATGACCATCTAGCCAGATATTATGTCATGTCTGATTATTTCATAAAAAACACACATTGATTTTCCTATGCAGTATTACCCAAAAAGTATTATATCATTAGACAGTAAAAGAAGATGGGGGGGGAGGGGGTGGAACAGAGAAACACCACATTGGCATGGCTCTCAATGGATTTAAAATGTTTCAAACTCTCACATAAATTTTAAACATTTGGATGTTTTATTAAACCTATATGTAGTCCAACTGCAAAAAGGACTAAATAGTTACACAGAAACATAGAAATTGTCAGCAGATAAGGACTTTTAGGTCCATCTAGTCTGCCTGTAAGCCCTATACTTGTATGCAACATCAGACCATATGTGGTCAATGGCTTTTCATCACTCCCTCCCCACATCAAGGTTCCTTTGTACCTGTTCCAGGCATGTTTAAAACCCACCACTGTGCTTTCTCCCACCACCTCCTGTGGCAGACTATTCCAGTCATCCCCTACTCTCTACGAAGAAAACATTTCTCACATTTCCTTTCAGTCTACTCCCTCCAAATTCATATCCTGCCTCCTCATTCTAGTACTTCTTCTACATTGGATGAGGTCTCCCCCCTGTACCTTGTTTATGCCCTTGAGGTACTTGAAAGTTTCTATTGTGTCCCCTCGCTCTCTCCTATCCTCCACTGAGTACATATTAAGGTCCCTTAGTCTCTCCTCATATGTGTTGTTGTGCAAGCCATGTACCATCTGTGTCACCCTAAACTGGACTGCCTCCACCCTGTTTATGTCCTTGCACAGGTGTGGTCTCGAGAATTACATGCAGTACTCTAGGTGAATCCTTAACAGTATTTTATACAATGGTATCACCATATTGCCCTTCCTGTTAGTGATTCCTCTGCCTATGGACTCCAACATGCCACTGGCCCTACCTGCAACTTTTACACTCTGCTTTGACACCTTAATTTCTTTGAATTGAACTTCAGCTGCCACACCTCAGATCATTTCTCAAGTTTTTCCAAATTCCTCCTCATTTTCTCTACCCCATCTGGAGTACCCACTCTGTTGCAGATTTTTGCATAATCTGCAAATAGGCAGACCTTTCCCTTTAGCCATTCTGCTTTGTCACTAATGAAGACATTAAACATGACTGGCCCAAGGACTGACCCCTGAGGTACCCCACTGGTCACCCCTCTCTCCCTGGATTAGATTCCATTTATCACCACCCTATACCTCCTGTCTGTTAACAGTTCCTAATGCAGTTAACCACCTAGTGCCCATGCCCAGATGCCCCATCTTGTTAATCAGACTTTTGTGTGGAACACTGTCAAAGGCCTTGCTGAAGTCGAGGTAGGCCATGCCCACCACTCCCCACTGATTTACCTCCTTTGTCACCTATTCAAAAAAATGTATCAGATTCTTTTGACATAATCTTTCTGCTGTGAATCCATGTTGCCTCAGATCCTGGGCACCATTGGATTCCTAATATCCTACTATTCTTTCCTTAAGCAGTGCCTCTATGATCTTTCCTACTACTGAGGTTAGGCTGCATCTACTATAGTTCCCTGCCTCATCCCTTCTACTACCTTTGTGTATAGGGTCGACATGTGCCCTCCTCCAGTCCTCTGAAACCACTGCGGTGTTGAGTGACTCAGTGAACAGGGCTGCCAGAGGTGCTGCTAGCTCCCTTCAGAGGTCCTTTAATATCCCTGAGTGTATGCCATCTGGCCCCATTGCACTGTCCACCTTCAGTTTTGTGAGCTCCTGTCAGACTCTTTCTTCTGTGAATGGACTTGTGTTCACCCCCCCCTTTGAATCTGTTGCCCAACTGTAGTCCCCGACCCCCCTTCTGTGAATACCGAACAGAAGTAGTTATTCAGTATTTCTGCCATATTCAGGTCTCCTTGCTTACAATCTCCTTCATCCCCAGGGATCCTTACTATTTATTATCTTTATTTTTCTTAGTTAGTAGTTTTTGCTTAGTTAGGGCTGTTTAGTGAGTTAATATAGTGCTTCTGAGTGTATTTTTCAGGTCTGTAGTCAGGTCAGCTGTTCTCCCTGATATTCGGGAGTTTTAGTCATTATTGTTGCTACAGCTGTTGAAACAGTTGAACGTAGCATGTATTTTAATCATTTTTGTTCTATTAAGCAGTTGTTTTAAGTTATAATATTGATTTGTTAAGTCACGGCTGCTTTTAGTAAAGCCGTGACAGATTTAAATTAAACCCAAATCCAAATCCAAACTATTGATAACCTGTGACCTGTGGGGCTGTTGCCAGGAGTAGCTGTCTGCCTGAATTGGAAAGACTGGCCCAGAATTAAACCTGCTGTTGATTTGAGACAATCACTCTGGATCTGAGGACTACTCATCTACAAGCAAGCAGCGGTGTGGTGAGAGCGCATTTTGGGCATTTTGTGAACTAAATTGCCTATGTGTGGCAGCTCGGTAGTGTTCTGACCGCTCATTGTGGGAGATTTTTTATTTTATTTGTGATAGCCAAAATAGGCTGTGTTGAAGCTTAGAAATCTCAGTGGAGCCAGTGGTTTCAAGTGGAGGTGATTGGGGAAGTGTTTGAGCGTCCTGGAGATATTGTGCTTGGAGCACTGACAGGAGGAGTCCGTGGATGGTTTGAACTGCCACTTGTTGCTCTAAGTCACTTTGCTGTGACTTTGGAGTTGCTGCTTTCTGGAGTTTAGGGGTGGTGGGGGCCATTGAGTGGTGCTAGGAGGGAATCCCTCCTTCCCCACACCTTGGGCCATTCTCCCATTGCACTGCCACTGACCGAACGGGAGTTGCCTCACCTGCCTCTGGGGAGCCAGAGGAGGATTTGGAGTTCTCCTAAGTCACCCTGGGTGTGTACTTTACTGTTTACCCTTAGGGCATCTGTAGTTGCGGGTCACAGGTGGTGGGGAATTTGATTAGTTTGGGGTGGTGTAGAGGGGAGGAATGGGATATCCCTTTACTTTTTGGTGAGGTTTGCACACTCTTGGCCTTTCCAGGAAACCCCTTCTTTATGATGGAAGATTATTGAATGGAATTCAATGGCTGATTAAATAGTTGGACTGACTGCTGACTCTTCAAAAATTAGGAGATTTGAAGCCTAACTTCACTAGGATTTGGGACTGTATCATTCTGAGTTTAAAGAAGAATCAAATCCATTAAGACACCCTCTTGGAGAGAACATTTCTTGCTTTTTGGTTGTTTTATATTTTTGGTTTGAATTATTTTATTGTTGTTTGGGCAGTGAGAGTGCCCAAATTATTATTTTTATTTTGCAGGTAATGTGAGTGCCTGGGAACCTTAATTATTTATTTTATTACATCAGCTAGGCACTAACAATGTCTGGTTTAGTACTGATTCCCAGGATAGTGAGAATACCAGGGGTTGAAAATAAATTGTATTTATTATTATTTATTTGAAGTTTATTTATTTTTAATTTTTTCAGGACTTGAACTCTCTTTAGAGTAGACTCTATATGGGGTTTCTTTTGGTTTCTTTTTGTTTTTGATTTATAAGATTTATTTTTAGAGTTTGGATTGTTTTAGTCAGCTATTTTAAAGGAAAACAGTTTTTAAGTTGCCTGTACCAGGGAAATGCTGGACAGTCAGGATTTATGAATATGTTAATGCTCTTTTTTACTTTTGAATAAGTGTTTGATTATATATAATTTGTTTTTGTATTGATCTTTTTGTTTATTATATATTTTTTCTCTTTTTAAATTATTTGTTTATTATAATGTGTTGGGGAGATTTAGTGACGGTTGGCATTATTCATCCACCAGACTCAGGGAATTGTGTCCCTTCGAATGTCCACCATTGTCATCGACACCTATTTTAGGTGTGGTGCTTTGGGCATTCTGAGGAAACGTAAAAGAAGGTGGAGAGCTGAGCCTGGTTGGGGACAGGAAGGGGGAGGGCTGATTGGGGTGGTAGGGTCCAGGAGATGCCCTGGGGTGAAATGGGGCCAAGATAGAGGTTATTCTTGTCTTGTTCCCATACCCAAGGGTTCCAATTTTAGTAGGCAGGAGCCAAGGTCTTCCCAGACAGCTCATCCAACCTTGGCAATGTTATGCAATGTCAGATCTATGAAAAACAAGACAGCTATTATAGCTGATCTTGTTGGGTCAACTGATCTGG
Source organism: Neoceratodus forsteri (assembly GCA_016271365.2). NCBI lineage: Eukaryota > Metazoa > Chordata > Ceratodontiformes > Ceratodontidae > Neoceratodus > Neoceratodus forsteri. The sequence goes on from CM057456.1 coordinate 1,375,045,056, forward strand.
CTTGCATCACCAAGACCTGGCTGGATGAAAATCCAGGCCCTATATTGGCTTCGGCAACACCAGCTGGGTTCTCAGTGATACACCATCCAAGGTTGGATCATAGGGTCGGGGGTGTAGCTATTATCTTTAAGACTGAGCTGGGCCTTGTGGATGTGCCATTGGAAAGTACCAGATCCTCTGAATATATCCTGAGAGAGGTTTAGGTTACGGAATTCTCCTTGTCTACCGTCCACCAGGAGATGGAGGAGAATTCCTGCAGGAGATAGCAGACTTCAACATCAACAGGGAGTAGCAGTCCCCGAGATTGATAATTCTGGGGGACTTCAATGCCTGGGTCGATGATGAACTTTCGCATTTTGGTCAAAATCTCCTCCAGTTGATGACCTCGCTGGGCCTAACACAGGTAGTTACCTCCTCAACCATATAAAGGGTCATTCATTGGATCTGATCTTTCTTCTGGGAATGGATATTGCTGATTTGGGGGTGGAACCAGTCAGCTGGTCTGACCATCACACCATAAGGTTCAGCTTCAGGGCTCCCCCAATAGGTCCGCCCCTACGGAGATGGTTCGTACTGCCCTTTAAGGCATAACCCCAGTGACCTAATGGCGGTACTGGATCTATCGAGCTTGTCTGGTGAATGCATGAGTCCAGATGATCTCATGTTAGCCTATAATAAGGCTGTAGGAGATGCTCTGGACAAGATTGCTCCTGTTCATGTTCAGCCTCTCACCCTTCAATCAAGGAGTCCTTGGTTTGATGGCTCCTTGAAGGAGTTAAGGAGAGTTGGCCAAAGGTTGGAGAGAGCCTGGCGGAGGTCCAGCAGTGATACTGACAGACTTAGGTTGAGGGCACATTATGATGGATATCAATCAGAAGTCACCTGTAAGAAGGCAGAATTCCTGTCCAGGGAAGAGTTCTGCTGCACAGAATCGACCGGCTCAGCTTTTCCGGACCGTTGACAGATTGTGCAATCCAATCTGTCTCCAGCCCAGAGAAGCTTTTTCTCAGCTAAGATGTGAGGAGTTTGCTCGGTTTTTTACAGATAAGGTTGCCAGCATCAGGTCTGGCATCAGTCTGACCTCTCCTATGAGGGATTGCAGTGATCGACAGGAAGTGTTATGCACCGAGTCTGTCTGGTCAGATTTTCGCCGGCTGGAGTTCACTGACATTGTGAAGATCATCCAATCACTGTGACCAACCAGTTGTAGTTTGGATCCGGGTCCTACACCCATTTTAGTAGGATGTGTAGAAGTTATCTGCCCGATCCTTGCTGACATTGTCTGGAAATCCTTGGAGAGAGGAGGTCTTTCCTGACCACTTCAAGGAGGCGGTAGTTCGACCACTCCTTAAAAAACCCTCCTTGGATCCAGATTGTCTAGCTAACTACCGGCCTATCTCTAACCTGCCTTTTGTTGGTAAGGTTATTGAAAAGGCAGTTGCGTTACAATTGGATGATCATCTTACAACTCACAATGTCTATGATACTCTCTAATCTGGTTTTAGGAAGAAGCACAGCATGGAGACTGCCTTGTCCGGGTGTTGAATGATCTCCTAATGGCTAAAGATCAAAAGGCATGTACCATTCTGGTCCTTCTTGATCTCTCTCTGTGGCATTTGACACTGTAGACCATGGTGTGCTGTTGGAGCGCCTGCGGATCTATTGCGGGCTGCTTGGAACAGTCCTCAAATGGTGTCAGTCTTACCTCACGGACAGGTTTCAGAGAGTTGCCACTTGAATTTATTCCTTTGGCGCTCACTCCCTGCCTTGTGGGGTACCACAGGGTTCCATTCTAGCACCCATGTTGTTTGCAGTGTATATGCTGCCATTGGAAGATATCATCAGGTGATACAGTCTGGGTTTTCACTGCTATGCAGATGATACTCAGCTGTATTTGTCTTTTCCTCCAGGGCAAGATGGTGCTCTCTCCGTGCTAAATAACTACCTTGCTGAAATTAGATCATGGATGAGTTCCAGCTGGCTGAGACTGAATCCGGATAAGACTGAGGTGTTGGTAGTGGATCCAGTTCATCCCGCTGCGGGTCTGGGGGCTAGACAACCATCAGGCTTATTGCTCTGAGGTATGTCGCTCGCTACCTCTGATCAGGTACGTAACCTGGGCGTTATTTGTGACGATGGCTTGACCTTAAAATCTCAGGTATCAGCTGTCGCCAAATCCTCCTTTTTATCATCTGAGGAATATCGCCCAGGTGAAACACCTGGTTCCACCAGGTGATCTTCCAACACTGGTCCATGCGTTTATCACTACCCATCTTGATTACTGCAATTCCCTCTACCTAGGGCTACCTGAGGTTGATATCCGCTGCCTGCAGCTGGTGCAGAACGCAATTGCCAGGCTTTTGACTGGGACTTTCAGATCCAGTCATATTACGCCTGTGTTCCTCAAACTGCACTGGCTGTCTGTTAGGTGGCAGATCACCTATAAGGTTGGTTTATTAACCTTTAAAGCCCTACATGATCAGGGACCTGGATACCTGAAAGATCTCTTGGTACCCTATTGCCCCCTCCGTCCTCTCCGCCAATGAGGGATTGCTGGAGATTCCCTGGGTTTGATTAAAAACATCAGGATCTCGTGCTTTTGCTTTTTCAGCACCAACCCCATGGAATTCTCTACCTCGTTGGTTAAGAGAATGTCCAACCGTCGAGAGATTAAAAATGGAGCTAAAGACTTATTTATTTAGTTTAGCATATCCGAGTTATGGTTGATTAATTTATGTTTGTTTTTAAAATTTATATGTATGTATGACTTCTCTGTACAGCGCCTTGGTTTTGAAAAGTGCTTTACAAATAAAGATGATTGATTGATTGATTCCCACCCTGGATTTTCTTCCTTCACTGATACACCTATAGAATATCTTGTCCCCTTTCTTCACTGTCTTTGCTAATCTTTCCACAGTCTGTGCCTTTGCACCCTTAATGGCCTTCCCCACTTCCTTAGACACTTTAGGTACACCTTCCTGTCTTCCTGCCTTTGAGTCTCCTTGTATTTCCTGAAGCTCACTCTATTGGCCCTTACTTTGTCTGCCACCTCTTTTGAAAACCATAGAGGTTTCCTCCTTCTCTTACTTTTGATTACCAACATGATGCATTGATTTGATGCCTCCTCAGTGGCTCCTTTTAGGTGTTCCCACTGCTCCTAAACACACCCTCTTACTTCGCTCCTCACAAAGTCTTCCTTGATACATTTCCCCATGTCAGAAAAGTTGGCTCTTCTGAAATCCATGACCTTTGTTTTTGAGTGACTTGACTGTGTCCCTGTCCCCATACTAAACCACACTATGTGGTGGTTGCTGGACCCCAGTTGACCTTCTACTTGGACCTCTGTTATTCTTTTACCACTGTTCAGCACCTGGTACAGAATTGCCCTGTTTCTGATGGGATCAAGCACAAGCTGCCCAAGACCTACCCATTGTAGGAAATCTAGGATGTCCTGGTTCTTGGCTGAAGTTGCCACCTGGGTGGTCCAATCCACGTCAGGCATATTGAAATCACCCAGCAGTAGAGCATCCCTATTGTGTGCTAGCCTATGTATTTCATCCACTAGATCCCTATCTAGTTCTTCCCCCTATGCTGGATGTCTGTAGGTCACCTCTGTGTGTATTACTGTGCCATTGCCAGGCTCAAAGGTTGCCCACAGTGCCTCTGCCTCCCCCGTCTCCCTTGTACTGTATCTCTGTTGCCTTTATACCTTTTCTGACATCCAGGGCCACCATTTCCCCCTTTTTACCTCTTCAGATCTCTCCTGAACAGAGCATAACCTGGTACATTTATATCCCAACCATGATTTGCAGCATACCAAGTCTCTGTTATTGCAGAAATGTCCAGGTCTGCCACTACTAGTAAGGCCTCCAGATCTGGGATTTTATTTCCCAGGCTGTAGGCATTTGTTTCGATGGCCTTCTGTATTTTACTGCCTATCCCCCTTTTCTCCAGTTTTTTATCACCTGCTTCTTCCCCTCACCCCAGTTTCCTTTCTTATGCAGGTTTTTCTTCTCTAGTTTTCCCTTTATGCCTGGTTCAGGTGTTCCTGTCATCAACTCCTCTTCCTTCTCCTCCCTTCTGGTTTCTCTGGCTTGTGTGGGTAGGCTGCTTGAGTTTACTTGCTCCTGTCTGCCCACCCCCCACTGGCTAGTTTAAACATTCATCTATGAAGCATTTAAACTAGTTATTGAGGACTGCTTTCCCCTTCATGGATGGATGCAGTACATCATCACAGTACAGGGCTACATATTTCCAGGTGGGTCCCCCAGTTCCAAATGAAGCCATATCCTTTCTCATTATACTTGAACTTCAACCATGTGTTGATGCTTTTGATAAAGAGATTCCTACCCCCCCCCCCATGTACTGGCAGCACCTCCAAAAATGCTACAGATCTTGTTACCTTCCCAGCCATCCTCCCAACACTCTGAAATCCTCTTGTACCTGCTCCAAGCTTGCCTTGCTATTTGATAGGACATTTGTTTCCAGATGGAAAATTACCTGCAGTACCCAACTCCATATCACTGTGTCAGCAATTCTCTGGATTCAAATCACTTTCCCTCCAAGCTGTGCCTCCTGGAAGGCACTTTACTTCCCTTTCTGCCCTGCTATCTCTGCCCAGATCCATTCCTCCAACAACTGAGTCCCCCAACAGGAGTAACTTCTTCCCTTGGGGTCCTCTCTCTCTCTCTCTCTCTTCCACCACTGGGTCTCCTTCCTGGAATACCCTCACCTTCCCCATGGTCTCAGCTTTTGATTCCCTTTTGGGACTCTCCCTTTCCACCAAAACAGCATAGGAGTTTCTGAGCTGGATTTGGTGGGGGATGTGCATGTGACCCCCTCTGACCCTTCCAAAGCCCACTGTAGTCCAACCTGCCCTCTGCCTGCACAGCTGCTGTGGCAGTGACTGTGGTCATGGTGATCTCTGGGTGGGGCCAAAGGTCTGCAGTACTCCTGCTAGCTCAGCCCAGAGACTGGCCAACTTTGCCCTCAGCCCAGAGAGGTGCCTGAAAATGAGGCAGCACTGCAGTACCCAAAATGCTCTCCTGAAGACTGAAGCTTCACACCCAGAGGACAGCACCACTCCATGCATTTCCTTCTTCTGGTTTACACCTTCCTCTTCTACCCTGTGCATTATCTATTCCCTTTATATTTTTTTCCTTCTTTCTTTCCTTCTTTTTTTTGGGGGGTCCTGACCTCCCTGCCCCTACCAGGGGATTTGTCTCTACCTCACCTCCACCACCCCATGCCCAGTCTTACCTCCACAGGTGGACAGCCCCCAAAGGACTACGGGTCTCAAACCCTGGCTTGCCCCTCAGGTGGGCAAAGGGAGTGAGCCCCTCTCCTGGTAGACATGGGTCTCAATGGAAGCATCAACAGGCAGGGCTTCATAGATGGGAACAGTTTTTTCTGATGCTACGTTACCTGGGGTGGGGACATGTAGTGATGGCGAACATTCACCCTTCCCCTTGTTACATGAGTTGCCAGCAGTGGCAGTATCCTCAGCCTCCAACAGGGGCCTGCAATGCACCAGACACTTTTTCCTCCTTCTCCTTGGAGAAGGACAGCAGTCTCTGGGATGATCAATCCTTCTCCCCCTGGCTAGCTGTCTGACTTCAGAGTCCATCCCTAAACTTGGAATGGCAGCATTGTAAGTGGATGCCTTGCTGCTGAACTGGAAGGCCAGCCCCCTCTTTCTTTCCTTCTTATGTATACACCACTTCCACTCTCATTACTGCCTCATTTGTTTTTATTGATCCACTGAGTGATACACACCCTTTTTTTTTTGGTTGACTGTGTATCAACCTCTACTTATTTAGAGTGTGGTACCCAACTCCCTCTGTACCCTTAATAAGGAATGCCCCGTCTACAAAGGTGTGACAGCATGGGGTGGGTGGGTGGGCTACTCCTTATCTGGCTTCAGTTAAAAAAAATCAGTAAATATCAAGCTGGCTCCTCCAAAGTCAACAAGTAAGCTGCAAAACAAACAGTGAAAAGAAATAACAATCAAGTCCTCTTTGCCAAGTAACCTGAATACCTCCTACTAGAAATACCTTGTTGTTTAGTTACCCGATCGATTGTGGTTACCTCCCTGGATTGGACTTGACTTTACCAAGTCACCATTTTCTGCTCCTCCTTTACGGACCCACAGAAAACTGCAACAGCTCCCTTAGATCTCCAATGTACTCTGTCACACTCCCTTTCAGCTGTGGTCGGTAATCAGATTGTGGAACAAGTGGCTGTTAGCTTTATTTAAAGCCACTCTGTGGGATTTGAAAGTTGGTATCCTTACATCACAGGACCCTATTGGCTACCTACCACCACTGAAGACATGTGAGGTCCATGCCGGGTAGTCCTTTGTGAGGCTTCAGACAGAAAAAGAAACAATCAGTAAATATCAAGCTGGCTCCTCCAAAGTCAACAGGTAAGCTGCAAAACAAACAGTGAAGAAACAACAACAATCACATCCTATTTGTCAAGCAACCTAAATAAAGCCTACTAGGATCCCCTCAGCATTTAGTTACCTGACTAATTGTGTTTACCTCCTGAATTTGCTTTGGCTTTACACGGTCCCCATTTCCCACTTTTCCTTTATGGCACACAGAAAATTGTAACAGCTCCCCTTGATCTCTGATGTACAGTACTCTGCCGTACTCCCCTTCTGCCATAGTCAGTAATCAGAGAAAAGAGGAAATCAGAGAGTGGACCTGCTGTAACTACAATGTGTTTTTTTATCTTTTTCTTACCTGTGTGGCCCTTCAGTCTGCTTTCCATGTCTCACAGAGAGGGAGAGCAGTCCGTGGACACTCAATCCCTCTCCGCCCCTGCTGACCCCCAGTGACCCAAGTCCGTTCCCAAACCTGGGTCTCCAGCGTGGAGCGAGGTGTGGCATCCAGCACCTCAACCCTCAGTGTCACCAGACCGGCAACTACAATGTGGTTTTATGAGACCCTCCTGCTGTAGCACAGCTCTCAAGGTACAGAAAGTGTGAGATGGATGGAAGAAGGGGAGGATGGAGGACTTAAAAGTGCATTGCAGCCAGACATGAAATTAGATTCAAATTTAGATTCTGATTTGACATTTGGATATTTAGTGTTTAATATTGAAAATCTGAATTCTGAAAAACTGCCCAGAATCCAGTGTATCTGATTCTGTCGCAAGGATTTTGAGCAATCCTAGTGGACACTGTGAAGGGAATAACAGAGTTGCAGTGGGGCCTGCACATATTAGAAAGGTGGTCTCAGGAAAGAATTCAAGACCAAAATGTGGAAGCTGATGCACATTTGGAACAAGAACTCCAGAATGGAATATTGGATAGGAGGAGATAAGCTGGTCGGTACTTCTGAGAAAAGAGTCCTGGAGGTCAAGTCCATGGAAAGCAAGGTCATGAGTGTGATGCCACAGGGTTTAGCCCTGAGAGTCTGAGACTGGTCTTTTTCAATATGTTCATCAGTGACATAGGTGAAGGAATACAAGGCAAGCTGTGTCTCTTCACAGATGACACTTAGCTCTGTGGTAAGGTAAACAGTGAGGTAGAGGTCAAGGAGCTGTGGAGGGACTTGTAAAGATTAGAGAGATGGTCCAAAGTTTGACAGTTAAAATTCAATGTCAAATGTGCAAGGTAATGCATTTAAGAAGCAAGAGCCCCAGGACAGAATATTGGATGGCAGGGGTTAAGCTGGACACTACCAGTGAGAAAAGGGAGCAGGGAACATCATGAACTGACTCCCTAAAATGATCTAGCAATAAAACAGGATCTACAGCAAGGCAACCAGGATTAGATATAATAATACCTCTTTATAGATCACTGGTGAGGCCCCACCTTGAGTACTGTGGACAGGTATGCTAAGCTATGGAAAGACTGACAGGCAGGACAGAGTGCAGTGCAGGGTAACCAATTTGATTCAAGGTCAAAATGGTAGATCCTAAAAGGATCAGCTTAAGGCACTGAACATGTACAAGCATGAGTCCAGATCAGAGAGCTGTACCATGACAATCCTTGAAGTTCCTGAAAAGAATGAACAGGATAAACTAGTCTTTGAAGTTCCTGAAAAGAATAAACAGGGTAAACTAGTCCTTGAAGTTTCTGAAAAGAATGAAAAGGGTAAACTGTAACTATCTGACAAGAACAGCTATTTGAAAACAGCGGGACAGAAGTTGAAGCTGGTCTTGGAAGGTTCAGGAGTAATGTGGGAAAGTTGTACTTTACCAAGAGAGCTCTTGAGCCTTGGAACAGCCTTCCAGTAGAGGTGGTGGGGTGCCAAAACCACTGGTGGTTTCAAACAAAGCTGAGACAGAGTTAAGGCTTAATAGTTACTCGGGGTTGGGTAGTGATAAGGCATGGGTCAAGGAGGAGGGCCAAAAAAATCTAGACAGCAGGTCTCAAAGTTGGATATGGTATAATGGGGCAGTTTGGCTGGATCAATGGTATTTTCTGCCTAAAATGTCTGTTTCTGTGACTCCTAGATCACTCTCCTCAATTGAAATAGTCAGTCTAACCCCTCCTATCCAGTATTCTGTGTATGGATTCTGCCTTCCTAAGTGCATTCTGTTGTACTTCTTGTCACTGAATTTTAAATGCCAGACCACAGACTATCTTTTTAGCTCCTCTAGGTCTATCTACAGCTCCTGCACCTCTCCCTTGAGATATAACCTGCCACATAGCTTTCTGTTTCAGCAGAGACAATACTTTCCCCAGATAGCTTCCTATATGTCACTTAAGAATATATTAAATAATACAGGTCCCAGGACCGATCCCTGGGGCACTCTGCTCATGATCTCCCTATCCCTTAGTTTCAGTCCAGTCTACAGAAACCTAATTTGTGACTCTGTAGTGACTATATCTTCAGGTGATACACAGGCTTCTTTGCATCAATAAAGATGTTTTGCATAGTACATTTGATAACATCAATCATGATTTGCAAACAATGCAGGCTTTTGCCAGTTGCCACATCCTTAAGAAAACAGCTTTTTATAGGCAGAAAAGATCATCATGTACTGTTCTGCTTTGACAATAACTTTGATTGAACTTTGACAAGAAACTTGTTTGAAATTTTGTGCTCTAGACTAAAAGGCTCTCTAAATATGCCAGTCAATGAAATGTGATACTCCTTCTAGGAAATGACTTACACTTGGCCGGAACAGCAGAACTCAGAGAGCTATTTAACCCCATAATATTCATAAATACAAAACATGTGGGCACATTCCCACTGTAGACTTTATCAATGCCCAAAAAATAAGCACTTTGACATACAGGGCAAGTATACATGTGGATCCCAGACTGTGTCTATTGCATCCAGTGTGGGTAGTGCACTCATACAGGTTACATGGGTGAAATCAAGCAACCACTTCAAACCTAAATGGTCTCACACAAGCTCAATATAAATAAGAAAAAGACTGTAACACCAGTGGAACAGCATTTTTCTCAATCTGATAAGTCCATCTTGGACCCCGCTGTCCTAATTCTCAAAAGACATTTACAAAATACACAAGAAAAGAGCTCATCTGGACTCGATTTATTAATCATCTGAATGGTAAAAACAATGGACTCTATACAAAGTTTAGTTTCTGGACCCATTACATGTTTTACCTGACAATGTTATCTATTGTTTTGTTGTTGACATGCATATGCATACTGTATGTGCGTGTGTGTGTGTGTGTGTGTGTGTGTGTGTGTGTGTGTGTGTGTGTAGATAGATATTCTTTTCAAAAAAACTGTGTTAATGCAACATTTAGGGTTAAGCTTAAAGTTACAAAAGTAGGGAAATGTGGTTTTAGGGTTTTCAATCCTAAAACCCACCCACACACCTGAAGCAAATCAAGTGTGCAGTCTTCATTGGGTGTTGTCAACCCTAAAGGTCATCCCATTCTATGTACTCCTGAAACAAATACACCTGTGTCCATCACATCTGCGCTTTCTTTCTACCACAGTGGGGTGAGCTTTAGTGTTGACAGCCCCAAGGGAAACTGCATCCCTGACTTGCTTTAGGGTTTGGGTTTTAGGACTGGAACCCATAAAACCATATTTCCCTACTTTTGTCACTTTAGTGCTGAACCCTAAATGTTGCATTAATGCAGTTTTTTTTTATAAAGAATTTCCTTACTTTTTGAGATAATATAATCATATCCTCATTTGCCTGTGAGTGCGCATAGCCCTCTGGGCCCTGCACTGTCATCCCTCCATAGATGCATACATGTATGTTGCTGTGAAAGCGTGAGGCCCAGAAGGTCCTGCACTTTCATTTGTAGCAAAATAGCTACAAAATTGTAAGCATAGCCTTTTAATTACCCCACCTCATGAACCCAGTACTGTAAATGTTCTAATCTCCACTGAAATGTTATTCCACACCACCTAGTTTGGCCAGGATTTGAAAAATAAAAGCTGCCACATTAATGAGGTGGTGTAAAAAATAGTTATGTTGAAAATTTCTAGTCAGAATACTTAAAATTACCAAAGTCACAAGTGATCATAGCAGCATTTCAACAGATGTTCATAATTTTGCCAATTTTAGATATTGTGACTCCAAATTAGCTACATAGTCTTGTTATGACACCACCTCATGAACAAGGGTGGTGAAAAGTTTAAAATCCTGTCCAAAAAGTGGTTTTGCCAAGTGACCACAAAATCACCCTTCCAGCTGAATTTGCATAATTCCACTACCATCATGAGGTGGGTCCCAAAAAGAGCATTTTGAAAATTTGGGCTCAAAATATGCAAAAATTGCAAAATTAGGAATCAAATTTGAAAACCCAATTGAAATACATTGACACACGCTTACCTTAGTTTTTCATATTGCAGTCAGTGGTTCCAGCAGCAAGACATGTCCTCAATTGGACAGTGACTTTTTGCCCTGGGACCTGTTCAGGTGAGTGAGGGCATGTGGGGGTATGGAGGTTACTTAGTGGGAGGTGTGTGGTGGGAGTTTAGATCAGGTAGGGACCATTTTGTTTTTTGCAGATTTTTAAAAAAGGAAAAAAAAAATACATTGAGAGATGGTTTTCTTCATTTTGGATGGGGACAGGGATTGAAGGGTGAAGGGTGCCACTAGACAACAGGGAAATAAAAAAAACATTACAGGAACAGTGATCAGAGGGTGGGGGTGCCACTAGACACCAGGAAAAGAACGACAAATGACAGGAACTGCAATTGGAGGGGGGTGCCACTAGAAACCTTTGAAAGACATACATCATTATAGGGATAGTGATCCAAGGGTGGGGGGTGCCACTAGATACCAGGAAAATAAGAAAATAGTACAGGCATGGTGATTGAAGGGGGGTTTCCACTAGACACCAGGGAAAGGCAAAAAACATTACGGGGACTGTAACTGGATGATGTGGGGCCACTAGTCACCAGGGAAACAAATAGGATATTATGTGGCTGGTGATCGGAGAGTGGGGATGCCACTAGATACCAGAAAAAGACCAGAAACAAACCAGGGCAGAGATCAGAGGGTGGTGGTTGCCACTAGACAACAGGGAAATAAGAAAATAGTACAGAGATGGCAATCCATGGGTCAAAATTTGCACTGGTCTGCTAGCCAAATGATGGTAGATTTTATATTGGGCTAGTAAGATTTTTTATTGAACTAGCCTTGCGGGCTTGTACTGGAGAAAACAACACTTCGGTATGTACACCAACTGGGCCAGTGGAAATGTCTGTGGAGCCAGAGGATTTTCCCAATCACTAGCCCTGCTGGCTAGTGGCTGCAAAACATAATTTTGACTGCTGCAATCATGTGTGTGTGGGGGGTTCCACTAGACATCAGTGAAAGGCAAAAAACAATAGGGGTAGCAATCGGAGGGTGGGGGGGTGCCACTAGAAAACTGGGAAAAAGAAAGATATTACCAGATGGCAAGTGGCAGGTGCAGGGGCCAAAAAACACCAGGGAATCAGAAACATAAATTCCCATATTACCCTATGGGAACTTGCAATTTGTAATATTTCTGCTTTTTGTATATAGCCCATTGATGTTTCTTTGAGGGCATTATGTGTTATTCTGGCAATACTCATGAAAACATTAGCTTTGATCTATAGATTGTCCCTTAATTTAAAATATTGAGGGATTCATGATGTGTAGTAGAAAAGGTGGAAAAACTGAGTCAAAAATCCTTTTCTGTGTGATTTATTTATTTATATATTCTTTGGAAACTGAGTAAGGCCCATTAGGCACAACTGTCTGTTTTAGGGGTGACCTGGGAGCTTTGGTCTGGTTAAGTGATTTACTCAGAGTCACACAGTGTGCAAGTGGAAGCTGTGGGAATCAAACCCAGGTCTGCTAGATGTACCAAGCTCATTCACAGCTTCTTATTGTAACCACTAGGCTATACTGACAATATAATGGGATCCATTTTCGTATGAACAAAAAAAGCCATACAAAACAAGCGGATGCAAGTCATCAAAAAGTATGTGAAAATAAAAAAAAACACATCTAGGAGTAATTTTTACAAAAATTAAATGCAGAATCCAGATAACAGGGTCCAAATGAGCAAGATACATGTATTGATCTCTCTGTTGCATGACATTTTTGTGGGTTTTGAATTTTTTTTTAATGGAAAAGAAGATGGCGACATATTGATCAGGATTTTTTTCGTAAGAAAAAGTATTAGCCCCCACATGAAACAAAATCCTGATTTGAATGGCCAAATACTTTTTTGTTCCAAACATCTAGTTCAGAGGCAAAAAACCACACTCCTCAGCCAAAACTCAAGTACAAAATGCTTTATTCTTTAAAAGGCCATGCTAAATGGCAGGTGCATACAGACAATGTCCTTGACTGGTTTTGTACCAACTAGTATGTCATCAGGAGGACAGCATTTCCTGTTAGTTGCTAGGCTTATATAGTGAAAACTTTTAAAGTGTCAGTGCACATATATAACTCATCAGTGTAACAACTTGCGAGTTCTCAACTTTTCATACATATACAAATATAAAAAACTGTATATATCAACAATTTGTATGTAAATAACCATTTGTGTAGTATGAGAGCCTAAAATAACAAACAGACTAAAAATTGTTAGCAGCAGCAGTGGAATATCTTTCAATTCATTCATTCATTTATATTATACTTTTCAGACATTGGTCTATAATAATAAATACCAATTCCAGGGACCAATTTGAGATGGTATCCCCATATTGGAAGTGGACGGAAATATTAATTAGGCAATATCCATAGTAAATTCTTTTTCAGCATGAATTACTACAATGTACCAAATTATTTATTCATTCACTTTCTGATGAAAGGCATCAGATCAATGCGTTCGTTAAGACCTGCTGGTATAAGAGCACCAAGAGTGTGAATCCAGCAAGATTCCTCAACTGTAGTGAATCATCCACACTTCCACCTCTGGTCATTCGAGCAAGCATTTAAACCAGCCGGGGGCAGTGAAGAGGAGAAGGGAAATCCTAGCCCCAAAATCAGGGTAATTAGTGAGGTAAACACCAAAATAGAGCAGTCAATAGGAGAAGGGCAGGGGTAAATGGAGAAAAGACAAAGGCAGTAGGGACAGGGATGGGGCAAAAGAAATAAAGCCACAAAAAATGTAGGGTAATGAGTACCAATGCCCGTAGTCTAGGTAAAAGCTCCTGAAATGGTGGCCTTGATGGAAGAGGATGCCTGGATATTGTTGCAGTCACAGAAACATGGTACACAGAGAACCATGACTGGGATGTCAGCATACCAGGGTACACAATCTACAGGAGGACAGGGAGGAAGAAGAGGAGGAGGTAGCTCTATGTAGGGAAGGGATCAAAGCAACAGAACTAAAGGGTAAACAGGGAGGAGAGGAGGCACCGTGGGTCAGCCTAGAAACTGGAAATGGCTCCACAATCCGCACAGGGGTTGTATACAGACCCCCCTCACAGGGGGAGAAAATGGACAAGGAAATGATAGAAGGCATCCTTGGGATGGCAGAGAAAGGGGAGATATGCGGGACCTGAATATGCCAGATGTTGACTGGAGCACCTTTGCTGCAGCCACATCCAAGAGCAAGGCCATTCTCGATGCCCTACAGGGGGCATGCCTCAGACAGCTAGTTTTGGAACCCACTCAGGAGAGAGCAATCTTAGACCTTGTACTCTCAAATGGGGATGGAGAGCGGATCTCTGATCTTGAAGTGGGTAGCCATCTGGGAACAAGCGACCACCAAACAGTGTGGTCCACGATAAACTTAGCTGTAGAGTCAAGCCACACAAAAGTGAAGGTACTGGACTTCAGGAGGGCTGATTTTGTCAAAATGGGAGAGTGCCTCAGAATAGCACTAGCAAACAGGCAAGAAGGTGGGGTGGAGCAACAATGGGGAAACTTCAAAACCGCCATCACAGAGGCAATAAGTCTTTGTGTGAAGCAAATAAACAAATCAAAATGAAAGAAAAAACAACTATGGTTCTGAAAAGAAGTGGTGGGGAAGGTAAGGGAAAAAAATATAGCATTCAGGAAGTATAAGGAAACACAGAAGGAGCAGGATAGAGAACTGTACCAGTTAAGCTCAAAGGAAGCGGGGAAGGAAGGCTGTCAGAATAGCAAAGGCCAAAACCGAGGAAAAGATAGCCAACTCAGTTAAGAAGGGGTGGTAAAACCTTTTATAGGTACATTAGGGAGCAAAGAAAGACTAAGGCAGGGATACTGAGGCTGGAGAAAGAGCAAGGTGGTTGGGCAGAGAGTGACAGTGAAAAAGCAGGGATACTGAATGAATACTTCTGCTCAGTATTCACAATGGAAAAGCAGGGGGAAATACCTAATCTGGTCAATAAAAGCACTCTGGATAGGGGAGTTGATATTAGTCCTTTCACAGAAGAAAGGGTTCTGAAAGAACTCCTAAAACTGAAGGTGGATAAAGCAATGGGGCCTGATGGAATTTACCCCAGAATTTTAAAAGAACTAAGGGAAGAAGTAGTAACACCACTGACTACCCTTTTTAACAAATCATGGGAGGATAGGGTGGTACCTGAGGACTGGAGGAGGGTGGATGTGACTCTCCTTCACAAAAGTTGGAGCAAGACAGAGGCAGGAAACTACAGACCTGTCAGTTTGACCTCAGTGGTAGGGAAGATGATGGAATCACTTCTGAAGGAAAGAACTGTTGAGTATCTAGAGGCCAGTGGAGCACAGGACCCAAGGCAGCATGGATTCACAGTGGGAAGGTCATGCCAGACTAATATAATTGATTTCTTTAACTGGGTGATCAAAGCAGTAGACCAGGCAGGGGCTGTGGGCATGGCCTACCTAGACTTTACCAAGGCATTTAACACAGTCCCGCACAAAAGATTAATAAACAAATTAGCCAGCCTGGGAGTGGGTCCTAGGGTGGTTGCCTGGGTAAAACACTGGTTGGACAACAGGACACAGCAGATAATAATAAGTGGAGTCCACAGTGAAGATAGGAGGGTTACTAGTGGGGTACCACAGGGTTTAGTACAGGGGCCGTTTTATTTTTTTATGTCTTTATAAGTGACATTGCAGAGGGACTGGAAGGGAAAGTATGTTTCTTTGCAGATGACACAAAGATCTGCAACAGAGTTGATACACAATGTGGGTTGGAAAGGATGAAAAGGGACTTGGCAAGGTTGGAGGAATGGTCAAATGTATGGCAACTTAGATTCAATGCAAAGAAGTACAAATTAATGCACCTGGGAAACAAAAACCCAGGAGACGAGTACACAGTGGGTGGTGAGATATTGACAACAACAAAAATGGAAAGGGACCTGGGGTAGTTATATCAGATGACCTAAAGGTGGGCCAGCAATGTGAGAAGGCAGTAAGGAGGGCTGGGGGGATACTGGGTTGCATAGGGAGGGGCATCACCAGTAGAAAACAGGAAGTTGTTGGCCCTCTGTACAGACAGTTGGTAAGACCACATCTGGAGTACTGTGTACAGTTCTGGAGACCCCATTTCCTCAAACACATAGACAGAGTTGAGGTTGTCCAGAGGAGGGCAACCAAAATGATGCATGGTCTGCATCAGAAGACATATGAAGAAAGTCTAAAGGAGTGTCTGGTGAAAGTGGTCACAAAATTCAACTTCATTGGGCCTCTCTCCCTTTCTTTTTCTACTGAAAGGCTTTCTCTATCTATGTTGTTCACCTCTCTCTGTGCTTTGTCAACAACACTGGCAGTATATCCCCTACTCAGAAATCCAATACATATTTCCTCACTGTTCAGTGCATAGTCATCATCCCCACTGCAATTTCTGTGTACTCTCAAAAGCTGGGCCTTTGGGATACTGGCAACTATATGGCATGGGTGGCAACTGGAGGCCAGTAACAGCAAATTCCTCTCAGTTTCCTTCCTGAATAAGTTATTGTTCAGTGTTCCATCCTCTCTTTTGGAGATTTTTAAATCCAGAAAGGAAACTGTACTGGAATCACACTGTACTGAAATTTCAAATTGGAGTCGGTGTATTCAAATACTTAACAAATTCCCTCAATTCCTCCAGTGTGCCACGCCACACCAAAAAAAATTCATCTATAAAGTGACACCAAATGTCAATCCTATGGTAAAAAGGATTTACTCTGGTGTCATAGACATTTAGTTTTTCCCAAAGGCCCAGGTACAAATTAACATAATTAGGGGCAAAAGTAGCCCCCATAGCTGTACCTTTCAGTTGCAAGTAGTATTGTTTCTGGAATAGAAAGCAGTTTTCAGTTAACACATGCTCTGCACACCCTAACAGGAACTGTTTTCAGTTATTATTTAATTCCTCATCCTGATCCAATCAAAATCTCAGAGCATCCAAACCCCCTTCATGGGGGATATTTCAATAAAGAGAGACAATACCCATAGAAACGAGGTACCAAGAAGATTCTGTCTGCATGACCCCCAGGACACCTAACATTTGTGTAGTAACTCAGACATAAGATGGCAATGCTGCCACATAATTCCTAATGTGGTAATCCACATATCTAGAAAGAGGTTCCATCAACGAACATATGCTGGACACAACGGGGCAAGCTGGGCGGGTCAAGCAGGCTCTTGTGTACCTTTGGGAACACTTATATGCTGGCACAGACAGAATGGTCCACAGTCAAGAACAGATATTCATCATATGTAATCAAACCCTCATATTGTGATTCAAAAAGAAAACAATCAATAATAGTTTTAAAGCCCAAGGTCGGATCAAGTGCTGATGTGCTTACTGAGCATGCTCAGAGGCCAAAATTAAAAAAATTAATAAATAACTCTGGAACGGGTTAACATTGTTTCACCAAATCAGAAAAAGGCACATCTGTGGGCCATGCCCTTTATGCAATGAACATTTCAGGCTAGAATTCCAAACTGCCTGGGTCCTAAGGGTGGACAAAAAAACAGCAAACAAAATGAAAAAAACAACACTTTTTTCACTATCTGGGTCTCGGTATCCACACATCCAACTGGAAAGAAACTTTGCACATTAAGAGGTCTATGCAATGAAACTGTATATAAAAAAATTTTGTACAAATTCATTGAAGGGGTATGAAGTTATTAAAGTTCAGAAAGTGAGATTTAACATTAAACACCCTACTCAACCCAAAATATAGTGGTGTGACCATGACACTGTAAGATATATATATCTATATCTATCTATATATATATATATATATAATAGGGGTGCAGTAGAGCCCTGAAAATGTTAGGATTCAACAGTCACTTCTATGTTAAACCCAACATTTTGCATTTTAATAACTTTGCTACAGTTTAACTGATTTGCATGACGTTTTGTATACACTGTCGGGAACCAAAGGTCTCTTGATGTGGCAAGTTTCATTCCTGTCCGATTTGCAGGTGCGGAGATGTGTAATGCCAAATATGAAAATGATCATTTTTATATAAATTCTTTCTCACTCCATTTCTCAGAAACGGCTTGGCAGTTTGGTCTGAAATTTTTAGGGAATATCAAGTTTGAGTTGGAAATGTAACTTTTGAAGGTTTAGTGAAAAAATATTAATTTGTTCAAAAGTTACTACATTTGAAAGTTTCCCGTTAGTTCCTTTGGGAAAAGTTAGATGTCCCATGTGAAAGAGGATTTCTTGATCACGAAAGTGCCATTCTCATTTGCAAATGCAGAATTATCATTTGTGCTGCCACCCTCTTGTTTTCAGCTAGTGAGGCAGAAAAACGTAGTAATTTAAAAAGTTGTGGTACTCGGTAAACACCAATACCTGTGTGTTTACCTAATCAAGGACCGAGGAACCAGATTCTGGGGTCACTTTTCCCAAGCCTGTCTTGAATTACGTTTATTTTTAGCCATGGACTTCTTTAGCCACAAATCACAGAAAAGTGTTTTTGTGAAACAAGGAGCTTGTGCCACAAATTGTGGAAAACATATTTTAAGTTTTGCGAAAGACCATTTATTTCTCGGAATTTGCGAACCACCATTTTTTTCATATATCTCTTTCTTTGTCACATTTTTGCAAGGAAAGGGTTCGGCTTCTGGGTTGAAATTTTCAGTGTACACAGGGCTCCCCTCAGAGATGTGCCTTTTGCTGTTTTGGTGAAAATATATTACTTTGATCTACAGTTGTGCAGCTTCTTTAAAAATGCAGACTTCGGAAGATGCAGGTTGCTGCAACTTTCAAGTTCTCAGAGCAATTAAAGTTACTGTTAAGTGCTAACATTTTTTTTTCTTGCTGGACTAATAACTTCTACTCTGGTGATGATCAACTGCTTGCATTCACAGCCTTCAGAGACTTAAAACAGAAGTGCACCTCTGCTCTTATTTTTTACAAGGGTCAGGTTAAATAGGTCCATGCCCACTACAACTAATACATATAGTGAAGCAACCAAAAGGGATGGAACTTCTTTGTCTTTTCTGATAAAAAAAATACCCACTACACAGATATTTGATGATGGTCCCTACTTCATCACCCACCCAGCCAGTCCTCCATCCATATATGTAACTACCCCATCCCCTATGTCATATTCTTTTAAATATAAATTTCCCTAGTGGTCTACTGGCCCTCTTTCCCCCCAATCCCTGATTCACATTTGTGCAGTTTATTGGTGGTTAGTGGTATCCCTCTACCATCCCATATTTTTTGTATACTGAAAATAGGAAAACCATTCCTTAATGTCTTTTAAGAATGTTTTTTACATGTAAAAAATCTGCCATCGCCGATGGCACCTGCATCCCCCACCAAACTCCCACTGTGCACCCACCTCCCCACATCTTCCTTGACACCCCCCCCACACACATACACTCTCACTCACCTGAAGAGGTCCCAGGTTTGAGATCCACTCTCCTGATTGAAAACACGTCTTGCTGCTGAACCTGGTGACTGCATTGTGAGAAACTAAGGAAAATACCATTCAATGTATTTCAAT
This sequence comes from Neoceratodus forsteri, assembly GCA_016271365.2. Lineage (NCBI taxonomy): Eukaryota > Metazoa > Chordata > Ceratodontiformes > Ceratodontidae > Neoceratodus > Neoceratodus forsteri. The sequence goes on from CM057456.1 coordinate 1,375,064,351, forward strand.
GGGGGTTTCAACTTCTATGCATAACTGTAAAATGTTTTTTAGATTTTGACCCCAAATTTTAAACATGACCTTTTGGGTACTCCACCTCATGAAAAATATGACTGTTTTTGTGCAACTCCCATTGGAAAGGTGTTTTCATGGTTGCTTGGTGAATTCACCTTTTGGGTGGGATTTGTTTAATGACAGTCATAGTGTTCATTAATTGGGGTCATAAGAAGGCTATGCTGAAAATATGGGGTTGAAATATGCGAAAAATGGCAAGTTTTTAACCCTTCATTGCAATTTTGCTATGCAGACTTGTAAGTTTGGAAATTTGTAATATTTTCACCCCAAATTTTCAACATAGCCTTCTTATCACCCAACCTCACATATGTCACAGCTGTAATTTTTCAAATCCTGGCCAACACTTGTTTTCACACTTGTGGCATGGAATGGCATTGTGGTTGTGAAGAGTTATGTTTTAGAGTGAATTTCAAAATGTTATGCACTGGGTACATGAGGTGGGGTAATAAGATGGCTATGCTGACAATTTGGCCACTGTTGTCCTATAAATGGAAGGGAAGGGCCAGAACATACATATACCACATACTCATCTATGGAGGGATGGGAGCTCAGGGCACCTGTGCTCTCACAGGAAAATATCTCATAAGGTAAGGAAATAAGTTGGAAAAAAACTCTGTTAATGCATCAGTTATTACTAAAATGATAAAAGTAGGGAAATGTGGTGTTAGAGTTTCCAACTGTAGCACCCCACCATGACATTGCACACACCGACAGATGTTGGGGGTTTGCCTTGAGGTCATCAGCCCTAACACTCTCACCATTCTCCTATACTGTACCCATCTCAGCTTATTTACTTATGGAATGTTGTGAATGTTAGGTTTAACAACCCCAAGGCACACCCCCAATGCCTGTTGGTATGTGCAGGGTGGGGGCAGGGTGTTAGGGTTGAAAATCCTAATGCCACATTTCCCTACTTTTTCCACTTTAACACTAACCGATGCATTAACAGAGTTTTTGAAATATATAAGGATATATATATATATATATATATATATACATATATATATTATAGTGGCGCGGTCACCCTACTATAGTTAGGGTTCAGCCGTCGCTTACATACTAAAGTCAAAGGTTTGCACATTAATAACTTTGGACCTGTTCAACAGATTTGCCTGAAATTTGGAATGTGCAGTGGGGCATGATAGGTCTCTTGATTTGCCAAATTTTGTTTCGGTCGGACTTACGGACTTTGTGTACGAAAATACTGAAAAATGCAAAATTATGCATTTTTGGAGGCAGCTTTGGGGATTTTGGATGTGGCCCTGTGTGGCTGTCATGTGGTGTGCCACTCTGTGAGGTGGCTTGTTTGAAAGAGCTTTGGTGGCCAAACATGCCATTTTTTGTTTGGTGAAAAAATATTAAGGCATTCAAAAGTTATGCTACTTTTAAGTTCCCAATATAAGTCAAAGGGAAAATTTATATGCATGTTTTTGCAAACAAAGAATGGGGTTCTGGCCATTTTGTCCCACCTGGCGATCAAAGAATTTCAAGTCTCGTGGTTCAAGAATCTTTGTCCCTAAGACTTTTCAAAATTCTTTGATCGTGAGGTCTGCCATCTTGTTTTTTCATTTCTGATTGGAAAAACACAAATATCTCAGCTCAGGGGACACTTCTGAAGTAAAACTTGGATGGGTTTTACTTAGGGCTCTCTGATCTATAGAGCCATGCCTTTGGGTTCATCTAAGTTAGTCACAAAATAGAGTTATAAGCTTTTAAAATCTTAATTCACGGTTCACTAATGATCTTTGATGGTGAGCCTGCAAATTCTTTGATCATGAGATTCTCTGATCGCAATCTTGCATTGCGACCTAAAAACACTAATATCTCAGCTCAGGGGTGGGCTAGGGACATAAACGAGGGTGGGTTTTGCTCAAGAGGGTCAGTTCTATCGAGGCATGACATTGGTTCAGTTCAAATCGGTGAAAAATTCATGTTTCACCATTTTTAATTGTTTGTTCATGAGCCTGCAAATTCTTGGATCATGAGATTCTTTGATCTTGATCATGCATCATGAGCGAGGGACGAGATGGCCCAATTTAGAAATCAATTTTCTCAGCCCAGGGGTGGCCTGGGAAGTCAAATGAGGGTGGGTGTTACTCAGAGGGTTTCGTTCTGTCGAACCATGGTGGTGGTTTACCACAATTCCTTCAATTATTTGATTTATAACATTTTTAATTATTTTTTCATGAGCCTGCAAACTCTTTGATCATGAGCCTGAAAATTCTTTGATCATGAGATTCTTTGATTGCGATCATGCATCATGAGCAAGGGACGAGATGGCCCAATTTAAAAATCAATTTTCTCAGCCCTGGGGTGTCCTAGGAAGTCAAATGAGGTTGAGTTTTACTCAGGGGGCTTCGTTCTGTTGAACCATGGTGGTGGTATACCACAAGTCCATCAATTTGTTGATTTATAAGATTTTTAATTCTTTGTTCGCGAGCCGGCAAATTCTTTGATCGTGAGATTCTTTGATTGCCATCTTTGATTGCGAGGGAAGGACAAGATGGCCAGATTTTTTATAATGGAATAGATAGGGAAATTTTACCAGTCTTTAACATTGAATATTTTGGAAATGATTTGGTCTTTTTAGTTAAAATTTGGAGGGTGTTTATGGCATGTCCAGTAGATATGAATATTTACGTGGCGTAAAAAATTTTTTTTATGGAGATATTGTGTGACGCACCTTACATGTTGTGGACCGTGTTTTGCTTGTGAGGATGGCTTGAAATTGATAGGATACCTAGCCTTAGTGTCATGGGTGTAGTTTTCAGTCATTGTGCATGTTAAATGTCAACAGGTGCAGAACTGTGCCAGTCTGATGAATGAAAATCTCATATGTTAAAATGTTATATCTCAAACACGGTTTGGTCTTTTCACTTGAAATTTGGAGGGTGGCGTGGCACAGTTTACGTTCTGTGGACAATGTTTTGCTTGTGGTGGTAGCTTGAAATTGATAGGATGCCTAGCCTTAGTATCATGGATGTAGTTTTCAGTCAGTGTGTGTGTTAAATGTCAACAGGTGTGGAACTGTGACACTCTGACAAATGAAAATGTAAAACTTTGACATGTTATATCTTGGATACAGTTTGGTCTTTTCACTTGAAATTTGGAGAGTGTTGACGGCATATACTGTAGATGTTAATAGAGGTGTTTACATGTCAGACAATATATTTTTGTGGAGATATTGTGTGGCGCAGTTTACATTTTGTGGACAGCATTTTCTATTATTCTACTAGATTAACATTTGTTTGGTGGCTGGCCTTGCTGTTGTGAAGGTACTTTTTAGTCATTGGGTGTGTAATGTGGCCTGACACTTACAAGTTGGTGGAAGCGTGAGGCCCAAAGGGCACAGCGCTCCCACCAGCTTGCGCAAGTTTCTGCTTTTCTATTCTTTCTTAAAAAGTAAGGAAATTCTATGCAAAAAACTTTGTTAATGCATCAGTTAGGGTTCTTCTACAGTGAAAAAAGTGAGGAAATTCTATTTAAAGGTTCCCACTCCTTTCACCCCACCCCCACCCTGCCCTCACCACCAGGCATCAGGGTGTGCATTGGGGTCATTGGCCCTAACTCTCACACCATTCTCCTACACTATACCACCTCAGCTTGTTTACACATGGGATGGGGTGAGAATTAGGGACGATGACCCCAATGCACATCCCAGTGCCTGTTGGTAGGGGCGGTGTGTGGTGAAGTGCAAGGGTTGGGAACTCTTAAATTGAATTTCCTCACTTTTTTTCGCTGTTGAAGAACCCTAACTGATGCATTAATTAAATGTTTTGCATAGTGTATGTGTGTATATATATATATATATATATATATATATATATATATACACACACACATTATAGTGGTGTGGTCATGTCACTATATTTAGGGTTGAGTTGTCACTTCTATGTTAAAGCCAATATTTTGTGTGTTAATAACTTTGGACCCATTCAATGGATTTACCAGAAAATTGATATGTGCAGTGGGGCATGATAGATCTCTTGATATGCCAGACTTTGTTTTGGTTGGACTTACAGTCTTTGCACACCAAAACACTGAAAAATGCAAAATTATCAGTTTCTGGAGGCAGCTTTTGGGATTTTGTATATGGCCGTGCATGGCAGTCATGTGGTATGCTGCTCTCTGAGATGGCTCATTAGAAATAGCTTTGGAGGCCAAACACACCGCTTTTCATTTGGTGAAAAAATATTAAGGCATTCAAAAGTTATGCCACTTTTAAGTTCCCATTATAAGTCAATGTCAAGATGTATATGTATGTTTTGCAAACAAAGAAAGGGGTTCTGGCCATCTTGTCCCACCTGCTGGTCAAAGAATTTGCAACATTGCGGTTCAAGAATCTTTGTCCTCGAGAACTGTTTGATCATGAGGTCTGCCACCTTGTTTTTAGATTTCCGATCATAAAAACACAAATATCTCGCCTCAGGAGTCACTCCTGAAGTAAAACTGGGATGGATTTTACTCAGGGGGCTCCGATCTATTGAGCAATGCCTTTGGTTTCATCCAAAGTGGTCAAAAAATAGAGTTATAAGGTTTTAAAATCTTTGATTGTGGCTCACTAACGATCTTAATCACGAGCCTGCAAATTCTTTGATCGTGAGATTCTTTGATCGCGATCGTGCATTGCGAGTGAGGGATGAGATGGCCAAATTAAAAAATCAATTTTCTCAGCCCAGGGGTGCCCTAGGAAGTCAAATGAGGGTGTGTTTTGCTTAGGGGGCTTCGTTCTGTCGAACCAAGGCAGTGGTTTACCGCAATTCCTTGTAGTTTCTGAATTACAGCATTTTTAATTATTTGATCATTAGCCTGCAAATTCTTTGATTGCGAACCTGCAAATTCTTTGATTACGAGATTGTTTGATCGTAATCGTGCATCGCAAGCGAGGGACGAGATGGCCGAATTAAAAAATCGAATTTCTTAGCCCAGGGGTGTCCTACGAAAACAAATGAGGGTGGGTTTTACTAAGGGGCTGTTCTGTGTCTATGGTTATTATGTACTACATCTGTACACATTAACATAAAAAAACAAGGCTTAGAAACATTCAGTTTAATAACTCTTAATAATGGGGGGGAGAACAATCAGGTTAAAAGCCGTAACCTACACCAAGCTAAAACAACAAGATAATGTTTTTTTTTTCCCCCAGTTTAATTAACCATGTTTTTATTCTGTTTAGCTTTATTTGTGTATTTGTTGGTCTTAGACTGCAGGGATGGCATTCCAGGCTTTTGGACTTGCATAATGAAAAGTCCATCTACCCAAGGATGTTTTCCTTAGCAGAAGAATAAATCATATTCCTGGTGTTGATCTCAGGCTTTTTTTGTCTTTATTTCAGGGTTTCCAAAACATAGACTGGGACCTTAATGATCCTGCATAAGTGTTTTACATTTACAGGATGCATATTTAGCTGTCCCGATGGGTATGGGGTGGGGTTTGCAGTTCTGAATCTGATAGAGGCAGTGTCCTCTGGTGGCTAGAGCAATGTCTTTGATTGGAAACAAGGAAATGGCAGGTTCAAACCCTACTACAGCCAAATACTCATTCTGTGAACATGCGTCCCTCATTAAGCCTCCCAGCACTCATGTTCAACCAACTGTGAAAGGTGTAGTGGCAAAACTCCTCTCAGCTGGGGCTACCCTGTGTAAACTGTAAAACATAAATTATAATCATATCAATGTATCACTGTCAACTGCACAAGGCCACAGTGTACAGTAGCAACATATAGTACAAGTATGTGCATATAACTGCAAAACATGACTTTTCTTTCCCTTGCTAATCGTGGAAAGAGGAGTCAAGTTTATGATCAGTCCAAATTAACGTCATGTACCAGTATGTATGGAAAGGTTTGAAACAGCAGCTGTTGTGCTCACTGCTGCTCAGCTACGTGATCTACCTAATAATAAAGCATCCAATGATGGCTGAGCTCGGTGTGCTGCTGCTCGGCACACAAGAGGTGATGCTGCCCCACATTATGGCAGCCTGTGAGACTTTTACCCCAGTTCTTGGTGATAGTCCTTCTCAGTCTTTGATTCCTCTCACATTCTTGTGTTTGTTGTGTAGCCAATCGCTATTTAGTTTGCAGTGTGCATACAAAGACTGGACTTTGGCATGGAGTTTGGATCACAGGCCAACACTGCCAGAATCAAGGGCGTAGCTACCGATACACCAGGTAAGCTGCGGCATACATGCCAAGTAGCGGGGGTAGCAAAAAAGCCAGCCACCAGCAGCGTGTTCTCCTCTTCTCTTTGTTTGCCCAATTTCCATTTCATGGGCTTTTTGGCACTCATTAATCCCTAATCCTATTCAAGCTTTCAGCGGGGGGGGGGGGTGTATGTGTGCGCTCCACAGACCTTGTAACTGCATGTTTCAGTCAGGTCTGCGGGCATAGTCAGCATGTACAGTATGTCCCTGATTGGCTATCTTTTTAGGTAGGAAGAGTGACTAGTGAGGGGCGACTTGTTTAAATGCCCCCAGTTCAACAAACAAGGCACTGTGTTTTTTCACTTTGGAGCCTAATCGGAGGAGCCTTGTACTGGAGTGGAACTGCAGGAGAGAGAGATGGAGGAGAACTGTCTACCAAATCCTACAGTGGCATCTTCATCTCAGGTGGAGAAAGATCACCATACCAGTGGCGCAGAGTAGACAGAGCACCATTGTTGTTGTCCTCCAGAGCAGTGAGCTAGCCTAGCATGATTTTGATCTGAGGTCAGAGTGGCTAGTGGCTGCAAGACAGGCAGGGACTTGTGAGCTGAGCTGATGTGAGCTGAGGAGGACTGGATGAGAGGAACAAGTGAGTTGAGCCTACCAGTGCATGCCTCTGTGGTCGGAAAGAAGCCGAGACTCGATCGCTATCCTTTACATCAGAGCTGAGCTGTATTTCATTATTTGTCTTTTTTCTTGAGTAAGCCCCAGTCTCAGTCTGTCCCACTTCACTGCATGGCACTGCAGTCTTCCTGGCTGAGGATCAATTCACTCACTGTTGCCTGGAAGAGGAGCCTGCTTGCCTCCCAGTCCTGCCCCATCTGGTACTGTCCATCTGGAGTGTCCTGTCCTTAACAACTGCTGCTTTTTCAAGTTCTATTTCTGACAGCTGTACCTGACTGTACCTGCTGCCTGAATCCATCACTAGTCATCCAGAAGATTGGATTGCAAAACCACAGATATTTGAATCATTTGTATTTAATGTGTGTGTATTTTGCATTCAAATGGTTCTTTGAATTATTGCACTGACTGCAGTGCAGTGTGTTTGTTTCTTGGTGGTTGAGTTGTCAAAGTCGTTGGGAGAGGCCTCACAACCTCAATGACACACCCCGTCAACTGTCAATCTTGGGATGATGGGCAGGTCCAGGGGAAGGGGCAACCCTAAAGATTTTTTTTTCCTGTCTTTTTGTGTTTTAACCCTAAATGATGCATTAATGTAGTTTTTTTTACATAGAATAAATATATATATATATATATATATATATATATATATATATATATATATATATATATATATATATATATATACAATGCATATATTATACCTGCATGGTAGTGCAGGTATAGTTAAAGTTATGAGCCACTTCTATGTTAATCCCAAAAGTTTGCACTTTAATAACTTTACAACTGTTTCTCTGATTTGCCTGTAAGTTCACATGCTCAGTGTTCAATCAAAGATCTCTGGATCTGGAAAGTTTCATTCCAATTAGATGTTTGGTTTCTGAGCTGTGGAGTGTCAAGAATGTGAAACATCCTCAACTTTTGTGCAATTATTTTTCAGGCTACAGAGACCAAATGGTGCATCTGTATGGCTTCAAATATGCATTTATATATGTGGCCTGGGTGAAGGTCCTGCCTTTTGAAGATTTAGTGAAGAAATATTAATTTGTTCAAAAGTGATGCATGTTTTTCATGTCCTATTTTAGCCTATGGCAAAAGTTATATGGGTGACATGAAAACTTTTGCAGAAACATTTTTCTTTCCATGCTCTACATTTTGGTTTTTGTGCTGCCCACTTCTGGTGTTTTCAGTTAGCAAGAGAGAAAAAAAATGTAACACTTGTGTTTACCTAATTGGGGCCCAAGGAATGTGTCCCTGCATCAGTTTTTGTGCAGGTTGACTGGAAATATGTGTTTTAAAATGTTTCCACCATTTTGGTGTTTTGTTTTCACAAAAACATTTTTTGTTTGCATGGAAATGACTGCAGACAAAAAAAAAATATGAACAAAAACATATTTGTTTGCACAGAAACATTTAATTATAAGGTATAGGGTGCCTTGAAAATGTTATGTTTTTGCAAAAAGAATGCTCAAAAACATTGTCCCATGTGTTATTTTCTTTGTCACTTCATTGTGCCATGGTGGATTGTGGTTTTCGCCTCAGATTTACAAGGTAAGTGCTTCAGTAACTGGTCTGCCTTGCTTCTGTTTGGTGAAAAAATATAGATTGGTTATGTAGTTACAGTGTTTAGAAATTTCCCATAGGATAACATAGCAGTGCCCGTGGTGACTTTTGGCACCCGTATCTCAAAAACAATTTGAGATATGGATTTTTTGTTCTCCGCAGCTTAGTACACCTTTTGGTAAAATAAGCCTGTGTGGAGGATGCAAAATCATGATTACAACTGCAGTGAAATTTTTTTCATAGTTGCTACAGTTACTGAGATATTGCCAAATTAGTGTTACAAGGGTTTCTTTTCAGTACCTTAGGGCTGGTGTTTGCCTCCGTACTTATGTGTAAGTGGGAGCGCAGGGCCCGAAGGGCCCATGCTCCCACATATGTATACAATTAGGCATTCATTGGCATCATGAAGGGAGTCAGGGCCTGGAGGGCCTGCACTCCCAAAACCATATACCAGTTACATTACACTTTCTCAAAAAGAAGGGAATTTCATTGAAAAAACATCATTAATGCATCAGTTAGGGTTGATAGCACAGTGACAAAAGTATGGAAATGTGATGTTAGGGTAACCCCCCCACCACCATCACCTCCACCCCACACTCCACACACCAACAGATATCAGGGTGTACCATGGGGTCGTCAGGCCTAAATCTCACCCCATTCTCCTATACTGTAGCATGTCAGCCTGTTTACACATGGAATGGGGTGAGAGTTGGGCATGATGACCCATGGCACACTCCAGCATCTGTTGCTGTGTGGGGTCTGGGGAGTAACCTTAACATCACATTTCAATTCTTTTGTTGCTGTACTACCAACCCTCACTGATTCATTAACAAAGTTTTTTGCAATGAGTATGTGTGTGTATATATATATATATATATATATATATATATATATATATATAAAATATATATATTAGAGGCAAAAAAACTCAATTTAATGCACTAGTTAGGGTTGTTCCACAGCAATAAAAGTAAGGAAATTCGGTGTTAGGGTTGAAAGCCCCCCTAGGACCCCCCGCCCACACCCCAACTGGCATCAGGGTGCACATTGCGGTTGCCGACCTTAACTGTCACCCCATCAGATGTGTGAAGAAGCAGAGGTATAGGAGAATGGGGTGAGAGTTAGGACCGACAACCCAAATGTGCACCCTGATGCTGGTTGGGGGTGTGGACGGGGGATCCTAGGGGGGCTTTCAACCCTAACACAGAATTTCCTCACTTTTGTTGCTGTGAAACAACCCTAACTAATGCATTAAATTGAGTTTTTTGCCTCTAATTTCCCTTCTTTTTGAGAATGATAACTAGAAATAGTGAATGTGATGCGGTGGCCACATAGTAGCATGGTGCCTGCAAACGCAAATGATAATGCACATGGTGATGCAAAGTGAAACAGAAAAAGAAACAGTACTGTAGACACAAATGATAAAAATAATGCAAATGCAAGTGCAAATGAAAATGTAAAAGGTAACGCTCATGGTGGTGTACACATGAACGGTAAGTGAACCGGGTACGGAGCTGCAAGCAGAACCGGTAATGGTAACAGTAATGTAAGCGCACAGGCTGTTTTTCCCCAAAAGCTGCACAGAGAAAGACAGTGAGTACAAAGAAGGTATGCATAATAATGAGTCTCAGAGCAGAAAATGAGGAGTTGGAATACTAAATTGCTTATATCTCCGGAACCGTACGACGTAGAAAAAAATTTAAAAGTCATATGATTTATGACTTTCCTGGTTGTTTTACTAGCCCCTGATAGGGGGCTACATTTTTCTGACAAAAAGTCGGTATCTCGCACTATTTCCGAGATACGGGCCTTGAAAGGTGCGGAGAACGCCGTACTGTTATCCTATGGGGAAAAAAGAGAAGTTCAGAGTGCCATAACTTTGACTCACTGTAAAATGTTTTCACCAAACCACTGAAAGGCACATCTGTGGCATGTTGGCTTTCTTCCCTCTAAATTTCAGCCCAAAAGACCAAACCGTAATTTTGCAGCAGGGCGCCAATGGATTCCTGTAATGCGGCAGATGCCGTAATGTTATCTTATGGGAAAAAGCGTCAACTTTGGATTGTGTAACTTTGCCGCCTTGTAATATTTTTTCACCAAAATAGTGAAAGGCACATCTGTGAGATGTTGGCTGCATTCCCTCAAAATTTCATCCCAAAAGACCAAACCATTCTTTTGCAGCAGGGTAGCAAAGAATTGCTGTCATTTTCCCACAGCCTGGAAAAGTACTGTCAAACTTTGCAAAAGTTTTCGCAAAAATTTGTGACACTTTTGTGAGTGCAACAGTACTTTGCAAAAGTAATTTTTCCAGAAACTTGAAAAACAAATTTCTAGGGTGTTTAACCTCAAAATAAAGACATGCCTAGCATCCGCGGGGTCCGACTAGGTAAACGCAAAAATAATTAGGTTGCTAGAGGGTCCCAAATTTAAATCCCAAGCATTTTTCTGATGACCAACTGAAAACAAAATGGCAGATTTGTGACAGTAAAAGGGCCATTTGTGAAAGTAAAAACTACATTTGTGACACTGTCAAACTTTTTGTTAACTTTTCCCATTGACTTATAATGGGAACTTGTTTTTTGAATAACTTTAGAACTATTGAATATTTTTTCACAAAATCCTCAAAAGGCACATCGGGGTCCCTGGATGCACATTCCCTGAAGATTTCGTACCGGTCTCGCAAACCGTGCGGCCTGTAAAGACGACCAAAGAATTGCAAACAAGCGTAAATGTGAATGCAGATCATGTTTAATAACTCCACAACTGTATATCTGAACAGTATAAAAGTTGGCAGATCCCAAGATATATAGTTCTTGATCATGTATTCCAAATTTCAGGCAAATCCATTAAATGATTGCAAAGTTATTAAGGTGCAACATTTTAGGTTTAACATGTAATGGCTTCTCAACCCTAACTATGGTAGCACTACCATGCTACCATAATATACATACAGTATATATATATATATATATATATATATATATATATATATATTTATACATATGGCAAAAAACTCTGTTTAATGCATCACTTATGGTTGTTCCACAGAGACAAAAGCAAGGAAATTCAGTGTTAGGGTTGAAAGCCCTTGCACTTCACCCTGCCACCCCAACTGGCATCGGGGTGTGTGTTGGGGTCATCAGCTCAAACGCTCACTGCATTTCATGTGTAAACAAGCTGAGGTGGTGAAGTATAGGAGAATGAGGTGAGAGTTAGGACCGACGGCCACAATACACACCCCGATGCCAGTTGGGGGGTGGGGTGAGGGTGCAAGGGGGTCTTTCAACCCTAACATCAAATTTCCTCACTTTTGTAGCTGTGGAACAACCCTAACTGATGCATTAAACAGAGTTTTTTGCCATGACTTTCCCTTGTTTTTGAGAATGAGGACTATAAATAGTGAATGGAATGTGGTGGTGGAAGCGTGGGCCCTTTTGGCCCCATGCTCCAACCATTGGATTGTTTGTCACATAGTTATGGTAAGTGCAACGCAAACACAAGCGTAAACGGTTACGCACATGGTGACAGAAACATAAATCGTAACTCAAATAGTAATAGAAACACAAGCGCAAAAGTGATGCCAAAGCGAACAGTGATGCAAACGGAGTTGCAAACGCAAGTGCATATGGAAGCACAATTGGTAACATGCGCGGTTATGGTACCGCAATTGGAAATGCAAATGGTAATGGTAACAGCAACAATAATCCCCAAAGAAAACAGAAATGCAAATGCAAGTGCATATGGAAACACAAATCATAATGCGCATGGCCAAGGTACCACAATTGTAACTGCAAATGTTAATGGTACCAGCAACAATAATGCCAAAGGAAACAGAAACGGAAATGCAAATGCAACGAGTACGCAAACGCAAACCATAACACGTATGGTGATGGTACCACAATTGTAAATGCAAATGGTAACAGTAACAGCAACAATAATGCCAAAAGAAACAGAAATGGAAATGCAAGCACATACAGAAATGCAAACCGTTATGCACATTGTCACGGTACTGCAATTGGAAAAGCAAATGGTAATGGTAACAGCAACAATAACGCCAAAGGAAACAGAAACAGAAACGGAAATGCAAGCGTGTATGGAAATGCAAACTGTAACACACACAGACATGGTACCGCAATTGGAAATGCAAATGGTGATGGTAACAACACCAATAATGCCAAAGGAAAGAAAAAAAACACAAGTGCATACGGAAACACAAACTGTAATGCGCACGGTGACAGTACCACAATTGTAAATACAAATGGTAACAGTACAGCAGCAATAATGCCAAAGGAAACAGAAAAAGAAATGCAAGCACGTACAGAAATGCAAACCATTGCCGGCCCGGTGGCGCTGAGGGTTGAGGCGTGAGACGCCACACCTCGTGCCACGCTGGCGACCTGGGTTCAGGAATGGACTCGGGCCACCAGGGGCTGGCAGGGGGAAGGAAGGATTGAGCATCCTATGACAGCTCTTCTTCCTTCAGGGTGGGTGAGGAATACATGCACTGCTGCAGCGACACCCAGTGGAGGCTGGATGTCCAACAGCATGCGCATTTGACAGGGGGGAGAAGCCTGCAGACGTCTGCACGTAAGTGTGCTGATGTCATTGCACGTCCGGCTCTCCAGGGGGTATATAACATACAAAGTAGGGACTCCGTCTCTATGAAGCCCTCCCCGGGGGTTCATCTCAGGTCGCCGATCCTCCAACCAGTTACTAGGACCGCAGGCTGATATGGGTGCCACCTCTGCGGCCCTATCCTCTGGGGGGTAAGCCAGGGATGACCGGGAGAATCGGCCAACATGGAGGACCTCAGGGGGCCATGACCAGGGTGGATACTTGGCGAGAGTATCCCTAATAAAAAAAAAAAGAAATGCAAACCGTTACGCGCACAGTCATGGTACCTCAATTGGAAACGCAAATGGTAATGGTAACAACAACACTAATACCAAAGGAAAGAGAAATGGAAATGCAAACGTGTAAGGAAATGCAAACTGTAACACGCATGGTGATGGTACCGCAATTGGAAATGCAAATGGTAATGGTAACAGCAACAATAACACCAAAGGAAACAGACGGAAGTGCAAATGCAAGCGCATATGGAAATGCAAACCATAACGTGCACGGTCACAGTAATGCAATTGGAAATGCAAATGATAATGGTAACAGCAATGATGACACCAAAGGAAACAGACAGAAGTGCAAATGCAAGCGCATATGGAAATGCAAACCATAACGTGCACGGTCACAGTAATGCAATTGGAAATGCAAATGATAATGGTAACAGCAATGATGACACAGAACAAAAGACAAACACAAACGCAAATGGAAGGGTGGCCACAAATGCAAATGGTAATGCGCACGGTGATGCAAATCAAAACATAAACAGAAACCGTAATGGAGATGCAAATGGTAACAGTAATGCAAATGCAAGCACAAATGAAAATGCAAAGGGTAATGCACACGGTAGTGTACACGGGAACACTAATGCAAATGGGTATAGAAACACAAGTGGAAATGCTAAGTGTAACAGTAAGTGGAGTGCACACCCTGGTTTTCCCCAACAGCTGCATAAAGAAACACAGTGGCTACAAAGAATGTATGCATAATAATGGGCCTCGGACCAGAAAATGAGCACTTGAAATACTAAATTGCTTATATCTCAGGAACCATTCCATGTAGAAAAAATTTTTAAATTTCATATGATTCATGACTTTCCTGGCTAGTTTTTCAACTGAAAAGTCCTTATCTCGCACTGTTTCCGAGATACTGGCCCGGAAAGGTGTGGCAGATGCTGCAATGTTAGTCTATGGGAAAAAGTGTCAACTTCAGAGTACCATAACTTTGCATCCCTGCAATATTTTTTCAGCAAACCACAAAAAGGCACATCTATGGGATGTTGGCTTTCTTCCCTCCAAATTTCAGCCCATAAGACCAAACCGTTGTTTTGCAGCAGGGTGGCAAACAATTCCTGTTATTTTGGCCATAGTGTTGCAAAGTAGTGTCTTGATTTGCGACACTTTCTCAAAAAAAAATCACGAAAGTGTCATAAGTGCGACACTACTCTGTGAAACTACAAATTACAAAAATTTTAAAAAATATTTCTGGGGTGTTTAACCCCCCAAAAAAGACATGGCTACCATCCTCAGGACTCGACTAGGTGAACACAAAAATAATTGTGTCCCTAGAGGGTCCAAAATTTAAATGCCAAGCATTTCTGTGACCACTAACTGACAAAAAAATGGCTGACTCATGACACTACAGGGGTAATTTTCTACACTAAAAACTGCATTTGCGATACTGTCGAACTTTTTGTTAACTTTTTTCATTGACTATAATGGGAAAATTGTTTTTTGAATAACTTTTGAACCATTTAATATTTTTTCATGAAATCTTCAAAAGGCACATTGGGGACACTGGCTGCATGTTTTCTGAAGTTTTTGGACTGGTTGTGCAAACCATATGACCTGTAGGCACAAGCAAAAAATGCACAAAAAAGTGATAATGCACTACAGAATGTCATTTAATAATTCCACAACCATATACCCGACTGGTATAAAACTTGGCAGATCCCAAGATCTATGCTACCACTCTGTGCTTGCCACATTTCAGGTAAATCCATCATATGGTGGCAAAGTTAGTAAGGTGCAAAATTTCACCATTTAACCATAAATGGGGTACTCAACCCTAACTATAGTGGCACTATCGTGCCATTATAATATGTATATATATTATACTGGCATGGTAGCACCAGTATAGTTTGGATGAGTGCAAACTTCTGTGTTAAAGCCAAATGTTTGAACTTTATTAACTTTAGAAATGTTCAATGGATTTGCACAACAGTTGGCATGTATAATCTTTATAGATAGGTCTCTTGACATGGTGAACTACATGTGAATCTTTTGAAAGGTTTCAATGTTATTAAAGTTTAAAAATCCCTAAATTTACCAGGCTTTTGCCATTTCTTTGTCCACCTGTATCTCAGAAATGGTTTTCAGTTGTGGTCTGAAATTTACAGGATAGAAAGCCATTGCATCACAGATGTGCCTTTTGAAGGGTTAGTGTAAAAACAATCATCTGTTCAAAAGTTATTACATTTTCAATTTTCCCATTATTTCCAATGGAAAAAGTTAGCTATTCCACACAAAAATACTTTTGTTGACAGTGGAGGTATTGCATTTTCGCATGAAGGGTCACACAAAGCCTAGTTTGTTTTCACAGAGCTGCCTTGTTTTCACAGGAGCTACTGTCATTTTGTATGTAAGGTCACATACAACCTTCTGTATTTTTGCTTCTGTGTTTTGTCGTTAGTGAGAGACAGAAAACAAAACCTAAAAATGTATGTAACAAAAAAAAACATTGAACTAAGCTAAACAGGGCCTGTTTAGCTAAAGTCTGACTTTTTTTTAATTGTGGTTAGAAACATCTTTTGTAGGCACCCATAATCCTGAGTGCCAAGGTTAGTGAGAGGACTGCTTCTGTCACATTCTCTGTATGAGAACAGTGGAATTTTCTTGACTTCTGCAACCTCAGATGGAACTTGTGCTGCTGGCTGAATGGTGAGGTGTTAGCCACTGTTTCCCTTTTGTCTTCTGGCTCACACCCCTAACTTCCTGATTATGGTCTCTCTTATTCCCTGGTGTCTAATGGCAACCTCAACTTCTGATCTCCATCTACTATTCCCTCCTTCATTTCTTTATTTTTTATAATTTAAATATTATAATCCAACACTGGGATGCCCACCCCTGGTGTCAGATGCTCCCTGCAGCCTATTTCTTTTTAAATTATAGCTCACATCAGGGGGCCCAATCCCTGTGTTGGCATTTAGACTCCCCAGCAGTGTAGGACACTGAGGATCCCACCCTTGTGTCTCCAGATGTTTTAATAATGTGCTTATAATAGAAAAACAGTCTCCCACCTTTTGTTTTGCTGAAAAAAAGAAAACAGTGCCTCATCATTCCTGCCAACCCCTTCCCTCATCCCAACCATCCCACTGAGCACCCAAATCTCCACACCCCCACCATACCTTATAATTACTTCCAGAGGCTCTCCACTGTCATCTTCTGTGAACCGGGACATGTATGGACTCTTTAAAGTCAAATTGAAAACTGAGGAATCAAGGTAAGTGCCATATAATGTACTTCAAAGGAATTTTGAACTTATGTTGATCTCTTTGCCATTTTCTGGAAATTTGTCACCAACTTTCAACATGGGCTTTTTGGACCCCTCTCATTGAACACTGTGACTGTTATTTCGTTAATTATGCCTGATAGGTAATTTCACTGTTGCTGCAAGAAGTCACCTTTCTGGACGTATTAATGAAATGACAGGAACATTGTTCATAAGGTGTGGATTCAAAAAGCCCATGTTGAAAATTTGGTGAAAACATTCCTAAAAATGGCTGAGTTATGTGTGTTCAATGAAATGTTTCTATGCACATGCAAAACTCTGGCATTTTTTTATATTTTGACTCCAAATTTTCAACATAGCCTTCTTATGATCCCACCTCATAAACCCTGTAAGTGAACATTTTCTAATCCATGCCAAAATGCCATTCCATGCCACAGGTGTGAAAAAATGTTTTGGACAGGATGTGAGAAATTACATCTATACAGTTCATGAGGTGGTGTGAAAAAACTGGCAATGTTGAAAATCTGGAGTGAAAATATTAAAAATTGCCGAAGTTATGAGCGTGTGTAGAAACATTTCAATGACCATGTGTAACTCAGGCATTTTTTAGTATTTTTTCATTAGATTTTCAGCATAGGCTTTTTGGGACCCCACCTCATAAACACTGTCACTGTCATTTCATGAATCTGTCCCAGAAGGTGATTTTGCACACCGACACAAAATCACCTTATGGGTGTGATTAATGAAACAACAGTGACAGTGTTCATAAGGGAGGGGGTTCCAAGAAACCCATGTTGACCATTTTGTGATTAAAATACTGAAAAATGGCTTTGATGTTAACACAAGTTCAAAACACCATTGACAGCCATTATACGGCACAACCTCGAGTCTTCAAAGATTGCAGACATGTCCCAGTCCACACACAAGATGACTGAAGCCAATCTTCGATGGTAAGTATAGGGATAAGAAGGGGTGAGGGGTGGTGGATTGCTCAGTGGGAGGTTTAGGATGGGGAGCGGAGATGGGGAGATGATGAGGGATTGTTTTCTTTTTTAAAGGACACAAAAAAAGGCATTGGGAGACTGTTTTCTATCCTTTACAGGTACACATAAAGCAACATTTTGGGACACTGGGGGTAGGCTACCCAGTGTCCCACTGTACTAGAGGTACATAACTTGGGGCACTGGGAGTGGGTTCCCTAGTGTCCCACCCTGGTGAGGTGAGGGGGTTTCTAGTGCCAACACGGGGATTGGGCACCCTGATGTTGGAAAAGGTTATGGGAGAAATAGCTGGGGACACTTAGAGTTGGCTCCTCAGTGTCCCACATTGGCAGTGTGGTTAACTGCCAACATGGGGATTGGACACCTCGATGTCAGCAAAAATGTTTTTACAATACATATTTCAGGACACTGGGAGTGAGCTACCCAGTGTCCAACACTGGTGGGGGAGGGGGAAGCTTCTACTGCTGACATTGGGATTGGGCACCAATGTCAGCAAAAAACAGTTTTTTTTTTAAATATAAACATGCCTCAGCCTCCTTGGAAGCACATAAAGGAGAAAACATCATTTATTTAGGTAAACACCAACTGGTGTTTACCTACATGGGGGCTGAGGAATCAGATTCTGCCCTTATTTTGTGAAAATAATAGCCAGAAAAGAGTTTGCCCTTTAGACAGGGGCCAATTTGTTTTATTGAAGTAGTGCCACAAATTGCTACAGTTTTCATGAGACAGTGCCACAATTTTGTGGCAGTGTTCATGCAGCAGTACCATTAGTTGCACAAAAATTTAGATATTGTCATTGCAAAAATGTCAATGCATCAGTTTGGGTTGATGCCAAAAAAAGCAGGGAAATGAGGCATTAAGGTTTACAACCCTACCACCCCACCCCTACCCTCCACAGTCCAACAGGCACTGTGACTTGAGGTCATCAGCCCTAACACTCACCCCATTACATGTGTAAGGAAGCTGGCACAGTACAGCATAAGAGAATGGAGTGAGCATTGGTCTGTGGATGGTGGGGTTGGTGTGGTGTAGTAAGACTGGGTGGAGGGATGTTAGGTTAGGAAACCCTAATGCCTCATTTCCCTACTTTTGTTGCTTAAACCCTAACTAATGCACTAACAAAGTTTATTTGCAATGAATTTCTTTACTTTTTGAGAAAGTATAATCTTATCCTTTTATGGTTGTGGAACCCTGCACTCCCATCATTCTACAGAGTGTTGTTGGAGCACAGGGTCTTCTGGGCCCCTTGCTCCCATGCTTGCATATTGTAATTGTCCCTTATTTTCATGTGGGAATGCAGGGCCCTAATGGCCCTGGGCTGCTATCTAACCATAAGTGTAAAAACATTGTAATTAACCCTCATTGCCCTGTGGGAGTGCAGGGCCCTCTGGGCCCTGCATTCCCATTGGTACAGTACATAATGGTATCCACATGTGTGAGTGTTGGGCCTTCCAGGCCCTGCAGTACCATGTATCCATATGTTTAGAGACATTGTAAGTAACCAGCATCTCCCTGTGGGCTCTGTGCTCCCATTGCTGCATAATGTAGGGTCCTGTGTTCCCATTATTGCATAACAGTATCCATATGTGGGCCCTGCACTCCCATCTGTCCATAAGTGTACAGACAGAGTGCAGGGCTACAGATATTCCATGTAACTCTTGTGCTACAAATGGCACATCGCAGTAACCATAGGGACATTGGGAAAAATTCCACCGCAGTTACAACCAAGGTCTGGCAGCTTGAATTGTTGCTTAGTACACCTAAACAGGTGTACTAAATTACATTTAGCAAAAAATCTGTAGCTTAAACCATTTTTGAGACATACCCACCAAAATGTGTCACAACTGCCACAATGTTATGGCATATCTATGGGAAATATTGTAGATTAAGCATATTTTGCTGGCTGTTAATATCACTATTTTTGCTATTTGATTTGAATTGTGAACACAGGAAGAGAGCGATAATTACTGCAACTGCTGCACTCTGATACTGTGCCACTGGTAAAGCAAATTGTTAAAGACCTGTAAACGCCACCATTACCTGTGAATGTGACACCAGTACCTGCCATTTTCCTGCCATTTATGCATTCTCTTTGAGCACAGAGAACAGAAGTTCAGTAATCACCTACTAATGTTTATGACAGGGAGTGGATGACTCCCGTTAGAAAATAAAAAAAAAAAGTAGCAAAGGTAAAAAAGTGTTGATGGGTGGGGGGGCCCAAATGAACCTTGGAAACCAAGTTACATTAAGTGCAAAACTATTCAGAAAACAGTTTTTTTTTTAACATGAAAAGGTTTATAAATGTTTCAAGTTCTGTATACATACTGTACATCATCAAACAACCAGCACAGGCTCCCAACAAGAGGAGCAGCAGAGCCTTAAGTTAACAAACAACATACAGGAAATACCATAAGAGGGATATACCATACACATCCAGAAGGCTCATTTATAGCAATATTGTATGTATATGGTACCACCATAAGAGAAAAACAGGGAAGAACAATCACTGAAAAAATTATAACTTGGGTTGGCTGATGTCAGTTATCTAAAACTAAGTCCATCAACAAAATATTACATTTTTCAGAGAAAAGGAAGAAGAGAAAAAGAAGTTGGGGTATCCTTGGCTGTCTGCAACACCAGAAGGTGATGCAGGGTGGAGGGGGGCAGTGAATTTGTTGCAGCAGAATGTTATAGTGGAACAGGTGTCAGGTGCATTCCTGCTAAAAGGGGGGTTGCTTGGAGTAGGAGGTAGGACCAAGTACAGATGTGAAGACAGGCAGGCATCCTACTTCTTGTGGAACTTGGCCTTTTGATGTAGGTCATAATATCTGAAGCAAACCAGTTTAGCTGGGGATGAGTGTCAACTCATGGGGGAAGGGGAAGAGAGTTGCCTCCATTTCATCAGAACAAATCTTTTGACTTCCAGCAAGGCCACCATGAACCATTCACACAAAGGTGCAGTTAGGGTATCCATGGAGGATGTGTCACCAGCAGCAACAGTGGATTCTCATGCTTGACAGTAGTGCCCACTACCTTGGAGCAGTCCTCAAACACAGCAGACCAAAAGTGTACCAGCTTAGGGCATTGCCATACAACATGCAGAAGATGGGCTGGGCTGGGCTGTGCTGGCATCGCCAACATTGAGCTTGCCTGAGAAGACCCATGGCATGAAGCTTGGTGGGTGTTCTATGCCACCTCAAGAGGATTTTTAGCTGAAGGACTTGACTACAAGCATCTCTATATCAAATGTGAGCTGCTTGAAGGCAGTGGGCCCAGACATCGGGAATGATAGCTATCTGCAACTCTTGTTCCCATTTCCTTCTACAGTCATCTTTTCAGTCTGGCTAGGAATCCCTAAGAGTCTTATATATTCTTCCCGCTAACCCTTTTTGTTTGCCAGGGAGGTGAAGTGAGCTGAGCCATCTCCATTTGTCACCTTGCTCCCAGAGGGGTTGCAGGGCATGAATAGCACTCCAGATCTGGAGAAACCTCCAGACGTCCTGTTTAGGGAGACCATATATCTCATGCAATTGTACAAAAGTCATCAGAACATTTGAGCCAGGAGGACAGAGGCCCTTGACCATTTGAATTCTCTTAGCTATCAAGGAGGAACACCAGATTGGTTGCCTGCCAACCAACAACTGAGGGTTGTTCCAGAGTGGGATAAATTCAAAGGGGAGGTTCCAAGCTGACTTGGGTGTATGGACAGTGGACATACAGGTGTGCCATGCCCTCCCAGTTTCCAGTAGAATGGGGGAGAAAACTTGAGTAGAGGGGAGACCTATTTGTAGGAGAACACCCAACCCTTTTGTGCCCACCGGAGTGGCCTCAAGTGACACACATAGTGGTGCAGGGAATGAGGATGGAGTGAACCATTTGATGGCCTGTGCCATGCTGTAGGCTAGATAATAGCCTTGAAACCATGGAAGGCTAAGGCCTCCCTTTGACCAATGTGCCCTTAGCCTGTTCCTGCCCCACCTGACTGTCCTACCTTCCCATAGCAACTGGGAGATTAATCTGTTTGATGTCTGTAACAATTTCTGTGGGGGTCTGAGTAGGATATGGCAAAATAAATATGATATTCTGGGGAGGAGGAACATCCTCACCGCTTCACTTATGCCTTTGAGTGATAACCAAGGCCCTAGCCAATGGTGTTTCTCTGCTGTTAGGGAGGTAATTAGGGGGTTGAAGTTAGCTTCCACCAGCTCCTTCCACCATGCAGTGATGGTTATCCCCAGATAAGAAAAGCCCTGTGGAGCCCAACTGTTGGAGGTTCCCTGGAGACAATCTTTGGAGCAAGTTAGGTTAAGGGGTGACATCATGATCTTTTTCTGGTTCATCTGAAGCCCCAAGAATCATGCAAATTCATTCAGTACACTTATGATTTTGGGGAGTGAGTGTTTGGGATTGGCAAGGGTAAGGAGCAGATTGTCTGTGTCGCAGCTAACCAAGAACTCCTGTTCTTTCACCTGTATGCCCTGTATCTCCGGGATGGTCAGTAGTCTCCTTGCCAGTGGGTCAAGTGCTATGAGAAACAGTAGGGGGGGAGAGAGGTCAACCCTGCCTCATGCCCCTCCTAAGTTCAAAGGGAGAAGAAATGTTCCTATTGATAAGGATCCTAGCAGTAGGGGTGTGTTACAGGGCAGTAATCCACTGGTGGAAGTAGGGGCCAAATCCATACACCTCTAGGATCTTCTGGAGATATCCCCACACCAGCGAGTCAAAGGTTTTGGTGAAGTCAACAGCCAGGGTGGCCATAGGGGTGTGTGGTTGAAGTGCCAGCCATTTTAGGTTGAGCACAAGTCTCAGGTTATCGGCACCTGTTCTACCTTTGCTGAAACCAGCTTGTAAAGGGTGTATCACTAGGGGCAGGGCCTCCATCGATCTATTAGCTGACATTTTCACTGTGATTTCCATGTCTTTTGAGAGCAGAGAGATCAGTTGGAAGTTAACGCAGTGAAAGGATCAGAGGATTTTTTGGGAAGTAACATCACCACTGCCTCTTTCATGGAAGGAGGGAGAGATCCGTTGCTGCATGACTCCTGTAGGACACTCAGGAGAAGGGTAGATATCTCATTCTCAAGCAATTTAAAAATCTCTACAGTCATTCCATCCAGCCTGGTGCTTTTCTGCTGGCTAGCTGTGAAAGGGTTGTTTTGATTTCAGATAGGGTTAGAGGGGCATCCAACTTTCAGGCTAGCTCTGCAGGCAGCTGGGGCAGAGACAAGGATCTGCAGAACATCTTCAGTATCCCCTCGAGGATCTTTGCTTTCAGGGTAGTCTTAGACTCATAGAGGTCCTGATAGAACTGCCTCATGACTTCATTAATATCTTTAGAGTCGGTGATCATGGTACCCTTGTGGTCCCTAAAGGTATGTATTCAGGAGGACACCTTCTGCTTCCATAGATGATAAACCAAGAGCTTTTCCCCTTTATCCCCACCTTCAAAGAACTTGTCCTTAACCCTGAGCAGTTGCCATTCAGTTTTAAGCTGCAATAATGTATTGATTTTGTGTTTAAGTCCCAGTATAGCAGGCAATAGTGAGCCATCTTGTGAGCTGTTGGCTTTGAATCTGGCCTCCAGGTCAGACAATTGGGACTGCAACACAGAGGCTTCTTCCCTCCAGCTTTATTATGTGCCCCCTCAAAACAGCTCTACATGTCTCCCAGACCATGCTTGCACTGGTTTCCCCTTCTGAATTTTCTAGAAAATAGGCTGTGGCTGCCTCTTTCATCTGGGTACAGAAATCCTTATCCCTTAGAAGCAGAGGGTTACACCTCCACCTAGGGGAGGAAGTAAGATCTCCCTAAGGAAGAAAGCTGCAGGAAATGGGTGTATGATCAGAGATTACAATACTGCCAATAGCAGTACTATGAATGTTCTGTGCCATCCTTTGATTGGCCAGCCAGAAGTCAAGATGACTGTGAGTATTGTGCACAGGAGGAAAAAAAGTATCATCTCTTCCTGTTGGGTTGTCTCTCCACCAAGGATGGGCAAGGCCCCATTCCTCTCTCAATACCTGTAAGGCCACCCTTGCTTTAGGGTGGGAGCCTGGGTTGGGCTTGACTTGTTCAAAAAATGTCATCAACCAGATTCAAATCTCCACCCATAATGATGGGGAGATCTGAATTGTCTTCAGTGAGTTGGAACAGTGCAAAGGTTACTTGGGGGAAAAAGTCTGTTGAGTCTGAGTTGGGTCCGTATAAATTTACTACCACCACCCTACCTCCCAGATGACTGGAGCAGATGGCCACCCAGTAGCCTTGGGAGTCCGATATAACTGCTTCCTCCACCAATTGAATCAATTTATGGATCAGTATAGCCACTCCTCTGGACTTAGATGTGGTGGAACTGGCCACCACCCAATCCACCCAGAGCTTCTTGAGCCATTGGACCGTCTGGGTGGTGAGATGTGTCTCCTGGATAAGGGCAACCTCTGCATGCAGGGAGCGGAGATGCTGTAGCACTTTAGTTCATTTTACTGGGTGATTAAGACCCTTCACATTCCGCAAGACCAATCTCCACCCCTGTTGGGAGGTACTGGACTTTCTTTGTACCTTGACGCCTTGTTCCACTTACTTATAGGGTTTCCTTTGTAACCAGAAGTGGAAAGGGGTGAGGGCTTGAGCTGCGTCCCAGTGTCTGTGTGAAGAAAAAGATACAGCAGAGGGTTTTCCCACTAATAAGGCTCCTCGTGTCTTATCTGCAAGGAGTATCTGGTCTGGGCTGCTGCCAAGGATATAGGAGAGACCAAGGAGAGAAAATGAAATCTTAAAAAGCACAACCTTTGAAAAAATATACAGGACTAGCAAGTCCAGGCTATATTCCATTATTATAACCAAGGAAGAAAATCCAGGACCCTGGTGAGGACCTTCTCAACTAAAGGGAAACCTGTGCTGCAAAGTTGGACTTTTGTACAAGTAGTACTTATTCCTTTTGCAGAGACTAGTGGGAGAAAAGGAGAGGCAGGTAGCACCAACCTCACCAGGAGGTAAATCTTGAGGTCTGTGTGGTGCAAACTACCAACCGGCAGTTGGTAACCTACACTGCTGGAGTCTCCAAATATGATATACACTGAAGACTCCATTGTTGTGCATGAAAAAACGAGGTTACTACCATATTCAGTTTAAGCTGTGCTGTCTTGGTGTCCAATCAGGGAGTAGGAGGAATCTAAGAACATTCTCAGATCTGCCCTACCCTAGATATGACCTACCTGTATTGGGTGACCCAGTCGGGGGGTGTCTTAGTACCACAGGGTATAGAGGGGTTCTAAAGGGGAGATGGTCCTCCCCAGGAAACCAACCATGCCATTCAAAAGGAAGACTACAGTAATAAGTCATAATCCACAAGAATGTGAGCAACATCTGAACTTGTGAAACATTAGCATACATAAACCTAACATCCTATTCGACATAGAACTTGTTGTGCATATCCAATGTAGGGTAGGTACATTAAGTCCCCAGGGAAAGGGAAAGTTCAGTTCCTTCATCCACCCTTAGGCACAGTAAAAGAGGCACGGGGGGCATATTGTGAAGACAGAAGCCTTCAGTGAGGGCACCTTTCCAGCTAGCGGGATATGGTCTGCCTCTTGGGAATCCAAACCATTGCCTATTAGATAGAGGGGGAGAGCCACTGGCCCATGCAAATTAGGCCACGCAAATATGGCTCCACCTTCCCAGGTCCCTTTTTATACAGTGCCACTACATCTCCCAGTAGAAATTGCATACATCCCTCAAGTTGGTGACCTAGCTGGGGACGAGGAGAGAGCTGAGGTGCCTGGTCTCAATCGAAGGTGGAGAGTTAGAGAACTTAGTGCATGCCACTTGTTTGCTGTTTATGGTGGTAAAGAGAGGGCAATATCACTTGAAAACACCATATGGACCTATGTTAAAGGGAAGGTGCACTGGGAGGGAGAGAACTCAAGGGGAGGGGGTGGGATAGCTGGTCATTCCAGCACACGGCTCCTCCCTGTCAAGGTGTGGAGACGGTGGCACATCCTTGTCACTTGAGGTGTGAGGGGGGGAATATAAGCCAGCAATGAACAAACTGAGGACGTCCACCCATGTACCTTTCCAAATTAGCATCATGAGAGACAGCAAAAAATGAATGGACTTAGCCTTATTTAAGATGATGCAAATTCCAGGCAAAAGACATAAAAGTCCATCTAGATCACCCCTCTGCCTCCATCTGGGGTCAAGGGGAATGTTCAGTCTTTGAAGGGGGAGGTCCTGCTGTCACCTCTGCAAAGGTTTTCAGTCCTGATTTCACCAGTCCTTGATTTGCCCCTAGTGTCTCAGCTAAAGCCATTGCCACTGCTTGCTTCTCCAGTTCCTCAGCCCAGTCTATTGGGAATGCTGTGTCCATAGAGTCTGCATCCTTTCCTGTAGGGTCATCATTTTGCTCGTCCATGCTGAAGTAATCTTCTCCAGGCATCTTTGCTGGTGGGGAGGTCAGAAAAGTCAGCATCTTGCCAGTGCTCCATTGCCAACTACGGGACTGTTGTCCAGATCTTTGTTCCAGAGGGGGCCAACCATCCTCTTCCATGGCCCTCTTTGCCTTCGGTAAGGGCTTCAGATGTGTAGGTGGCTCATGGGATTGATGATATGAGGCTTGCATAGCATCAGTCCCCACACCAAGGGGGGTGGAGGGACAGACCGGTCCATCTTTGTTTATGCTCCCTCTGGACTCTGTTCCCCCCCCCCCATAATTCCTCTTCTTGGACGTATGTTCCTCAGGGACCCAGAGCCTTCTGGGAAGTGTAGCTCCTACTGAGATTCTTGGGCAGTGTTGGTAAAGCCACTTAACAATGTCCTGGGGTGTTTCTGCCAGGAATTCTTTGCCATCCTTGGATATGTGAAGAGAGGTCAATCTTCTAAAGTGGTATTTAAAGTTGTTTTCTTTTAAGGCTTTTTATATAGGGATGTAGGCCTTCCACTTCACTGCTACTTCGTGTGAGTATTCCTTGTAGAAGGATATATGAGTGTCCTTCCAATCCATATCCTCTGTATCATGAGCTGCTCTTAGGACCTACTCCTTTACTGAATATCTCAGCAGATAGGCAATAATCGACTGCAGAGGTGAGCCAGGGGGGCCCACCCTTCCCCTAATCATGTGCACCCTCTCCACCTCCATAGGGGCCTCTCCATCTCTCCCCCAGTATCCATGGAATGAAGTTATTAAGAAACCTCTCCTTGTTAGGACCCTATAGCTCCTTGGGGATGCCTAAAATTCTGATGTTCCAGCGTCCCTGATTTTCCTGGTCCTCAGCCCTCTCCCAGAGTTTGTGCAACTTAACCTCATGTTCCTGAAGCTTTTGACAGATTCTATGCTGCTGGTGTTCTAAGTCCTCCGTGCGCTGTTGCAAAACATTAACATGGTCCTCCAGGCGATGAACATCCATCACATTGCCTGCCAGGGTGGCATTAATGCCATCCACCTGCACAAAAAAGGTCTCCAGCATCTTAGTGATACAGGACAGGGAATCTGCTACTGAGGCCGAGGTGTCTGCTGGACTGTAATCAGTAGGCCGAGGCGATTATGGAGGAGAGGCCATACTCCTGTCCAAAGCAGGTATTTTAATTTGAGAACCCTGATGATCTGATCAGTCCGGCATCACTATACAAAGCTAGAAGAGGGATCCTTGCTGATGTTCCCACAAAAAGAAAGTTCTAGAGTCCAATGTGTACTGTGCCCCTCACTGTTTAACACTGATGCAGCCTGCAGGCTGCGATTTGCACCTCACACCACGGGGTCGGGTCAGAGATGTGCACTCCTTTCTTTCACTTCATGTCTTCCCTGGGGATGTGCAAACTGTTTGAGATGCTCACATTCTGTGGTGGTAATTTTAGCCCTCTGTTTATAGCATTATGATAGCCCGCTGCCCAAGGATCACATTGCTAAGTGTGCAATCCAGCCCAGGGAAGGACGAAGCAAATTTTTTAAGCTGCCATCTTGCCGGCATCCAGGCCATGCCCCCCAGATTACAGTTTTTAAAATAACGTGAAGCCAGATGTCTACAATAGAAAAAAAATAGCCACAGCCCTTTAAACTTCAAGTCCTGTTTAAATCATGATCTCCTCTATTGCTCCTCTTGATTTTCGTTAGTAAGTGTTGTCATCTGCGACAAAACAAACAGCAGTCCCTCAGTATAGTTTCTGTATGCTATCTTAATCTATTCTTAATGCAGGCAGTGTTATTATTTAGTGAAAATAGTAACTTACAGAATTAAGGCAGTTATGGTGTGCATCGTAGATTCCAACATGCCTGAAGCTACAGATGATATCCTCATGGTGGGTTGACAAGGAATCAAAGCTGGACTCATGCCATCTAGTGTGGTGTTCCTTGAGTGTCAGTTGTTTGAGATCAGAATTGAATTCTTCTCCCCTTGCTGTGATTTTGTCTGATACCAAGCCAGCATACCAGGAGATAAAGTCTGATTTATTTAAATCTATGAAAATCTTGTTAACTGACATGTCTATGGGCTGTAGAGTGTCTGTATATAATACTGGGATGTATATGGGAATAATGAAGCACTCCTCCCATTTTTCTAACACATCGTCTATTGTGTACGCATGATACAAGTCCAGAATAAGTAAACACTTTTGTTCTTTCCGTAGTCGGAGGTTGTGCTTTATTTTACTGAAATATGGGACCGGGACAAAATTGATGAATTCTAGTGTGGTTGTCACATTAGCCCAGTGGTTGACAGACTGTGTTACATTCCAAATGGGAGGGAATTTGTGCTGGAGAGTACAGGCAGATGTTTTTCCTTTAGAGATTAACATTGGTGGCAACATGTCTCCAGCGAGAGTACAGGCAAAAACTCCTGAAAGCTGTCTCTTGTCACCAAGACCAGCAAGAGACACTTGTTTGGAGCTTGTTACCTCCATAGTCCATTCAGAGACTGGCACCATATCAATGCCGGTCTCATCCTTGTTGATTACCAGCTGGGGTGGCATCAATTCCTTGCCACAGGCAGCAGAGATTCTGTTTAAGAATGAATCTTAGAGATTGGTGAAACCAGAGGGCACCTTGTGAGCGTTTTTTGTATCCTTGTGCTTGCTAAAGCCCATTCAGTACAGGAATCCCCATGCCCACTTGCTCATCAACTGAAAGTGGCCACCACTGGAGGCAGTATAGTGCAGTGGTTTAAGGCTCTGAGCTGCAAATCTGGAGACCTGGGTTTGAATCCCACAGCCCCCACTTGCATACTGTGTGATCCTGAGCAAGTCACTTAACTTCCCTTTGTTCCTAGGTTGCACCTGTAAACAAGGTTTCAGCTTAGTGTGTCTCACTTGGTTAAACAATTGGGGAAAAAAAAAAACATTTTTTAACAGTAAATGTGGGGAATTTGCCTTAACAATTCTGACTGCCACAGCATGTATTACCCGATTGTTCACAGTCGTCCCCTCTGCTCTTAGTGAATGGACAATCTTTTTCAATTATTGTGCTAGGTCATCAATTAAATGAGCTGGTCACCCTCAGGGTTTTCGGGGCAGAACAGGGGAAAGCACAGTGGGATCTGGTGTTTTTTTTTTTCACAGCAGTCAGGTAGTCCAGCTTGAATTTGTGCACAGTGCTTTCATTAACAACACCCCGAGTTAACTAAATGAAAACGGACTGCAGACATTACACCATGCTCAGCGGTATGCTTACTGAGCTGGAAATGACTTCAGGAGTGTAGTTTGCATATGTGGCTGGACGTCTGCATTTAGCAGGTGGAGGAGCACAGGCAGCCAATTCTTTCACCAGAGATGCTGCAACATTCAGCTCTACCACTGAGCTGCCAGCTAATTCCTCACTGTCAAGTAAGCTGGTTTCAAAGGGGCATTTCCTCTTTTACTGCCATGTCTTCAGCCATTTTAAGAGAGACATGGTGCCAACCAAAGCATACTGCTGCTTCTTGCTACTGACTGGCAAAAGCGAGGTGTAGAAGTAAAAAGATACAGTAGTCAAAATGCCGAAATGACAATTAGTCAGGTAACAAGTAGAAGCTCTCTGATTGCCTGGCTCTCTGATTGGTTGATTGCCTATACCTACTTAACACTGCAATTACAGTACCCGAATCACAGCAGGTTGTATACAGTGTAACAGTATTGTACATAGAGGGAAAGCCCATGGGTTAATTAAATCAGATGTGAATATGTGAGAATGGGTGAGGTCGCAAAGTATGTGAACTTCAGAATGTTATAAGTATGGAACCAGTGTGAATTTTGTCACCAAACCAGTGAAAGGCACATCTGTGGAGTAAGGCCTTTATACCCTGCAAATCTGATCCAAGACATCATAGCCAATTCTTTGCAGTGATATGGCAAAGGAACCATACAGTTTAAAAATCCTTTTTTGTGAAATGTCAGAATCTTTTGTCATGATGCAAACAAGGATTTTGTCACCTCGCAAAAAAGGCATTTGACTGGTGAAAAAGGATTAAGGGTAGGGCCAGCTGGTCGGAGAAGTCCTAATCCTTTTTCACATGACAAAAAAGGAGTATGACACCTCATGAAAAAGGAATTCCCGGACAAGAAAAAATTAGGACAGCTCATGAAAAAGGATCAATTTATTAAATCTTTTTCATGAGATGTCATAATCAATTTTCACCATCTGATTTATTTTTCATGAGGTATCGAAATCCTTTTTCATAATGCAAAAAAGGATTAGGGCTTCTAAGACCAGATGGCCCTGACTGCCACCTTTTTTCAGAGTTGTCAAAATCCTTTTTCATGATGTGAAAAAGGATTTTGACACCTCACGAAAAAGGAATTTGTCCGATGAAAAAGAATTACCAGCATGGCCATCTGGTCAGAAAAGTCCTAATCCTTTTCCACATGAGGAAAAAAGGATTTTGACACCTCGCGAAAAAGGATTAGCACGGTTCATGAAAAAGGATCAGGGTCATCAGACCAGATGGTCTTTCCGGTACTCCTTTTGCACCAGACAAATTTCCTTTTTTACAAGGCACAAAAACCCTTGTGCTCTTTGCAAAAAAAAGGAATGAAGCGAGTCACGAAAAAAGATTTTTACAATCGAAAATAACCATTGTGAGGCCACATTAAAGTAAAGTAAAGCCACAGAACAGTAAATGGTGTCCACATGAACAAAAGACATACTTGAATGTCTCCAGAAGACATCCCTGGGCAAAGTTATAACATTTTGTTTTGGCAAAAAAAACAAGATGGTGGCTATTGATAAAGGATTTTTTTCAGATAAAAAGGGATTCTTAGAATCCCTTTTCATGAGCTGTCAAAATCCCTTTTCATCAGACCAAAATCATAGAAACATAGAAACATAGACTTTGACGGCAGATAAGGACTACTTGGCCCATCTAGTCTGCCCATTTCCCTGTCTACAGGATAGGCCACAGATCCTAGTTAACCAACAGCCTATTTCTTCCTTTTTCGTACGGTGCATCTATCCAAAAGACTGAATTGAGCATGCTCAGAACCTGAAATTTCAAAATTTAAAAACTTTGGAATAGATTAGTATTTTTTAACCAAACTAATACTGATGTGTACTTTGTGGCAAGCTCATTCTATTCTGAAAATCGGGACCACAATTCCAAATGGTGTGGCTACAGCATGACAAGGAAAAAACAGCCAAAAAGGCTAGTTTTAGCATTTTTTCACTATGCGCAGCAAAATATTTGCACATCTGATCAAAATAAAACTTGGTATGGCAAGAGATCTACTCCTACACCAGCCCATCAGTGCAGTGGTAGGATTTCCACTCGCAACACTGGCAACCCATTTTGGGAATGGACCAGGGTCACTGGAGGGCCAGCTGGGCGAGAAGGATAGAGCGTCCTATGGACTGCTCTATTTCTCAGAGGGAAGGGTGGGGAAAGTGGCTGGAGCATGATGGACCCTTGATAGAGGCTGGGAGTCACACAGCTAGCAGCACTGGAGTGTGTACAGGAGGCAGTGCAGATGCTGGAAGTCATTGCATGACCCCGCCTCCCAAGAAAAGTGGAAAATCGGGGCAGCTGCGAGCCACCCTTCATGAAGCCTGCTACAGCTTTGATTAGCCCCTCAGGCCAGGGCCTCTCCAACCTATCTGATGCCTGAGGAGTGCAGGGAGAGTACCGCAGCCCTGCTGTGGGGGAAAAGCCACGGGGTATCAGAGAGGACCCAGTGGCTGTTGTGAGGGGTGGAAGTCTGTAGCACCATGACTGGGCTGAAAGTACCGGGAGGCTAGCAGCTCGGGGAAAAAAGAATAAATTAAAAAAAAGAGATCTACCCCATGCCACAGTGCATACCAAATTTTATGCAAATCCATCAAATAGTTGCACAGTTATTAAAGTGCAAATTCTGACATTTCACATTAACCCTTGCAGGGTCATGGACTGATATATCAATCCCAAATTCCTATAATTCTAATTCTGTCAACAGCCAAAGGGTTGAACTGCCTTCTCATCCCTAACTGTAGTGGTACTACTGCACCACTGAAATATACAGTATATAGATAGAGATAAATACACACATACATATATTTTATATAAATTGCAAAAAATGTGAATGCATCAGTTACTGTAGAGTTGAAGCAACACAAGTCGAGAAATGTGGTGTTAGGGTTTCCAACCTTAAAAACCCCATTCCCCACACTACATAGACCCACAGGTGGGGGCTTGTGTTGGGGCTGTCAACTCTAACACTCACCACATTCCATTATAAAAGAAGCTGACATGAGCACAGCTTAGGAGAATGGAGTCAACATAAGGGTTGAAGGCCCCAACACACACCCTTCACCTGTGAGTCTATGCAGAGTGGGGGATGGGGCATTAGGGCATGAAACCTAAATGCCACATTTCCCTACTTTTGTCACTTTAACCTTAACTGATGCAATAATAACATTTTTTGCAATTTGTTTCCTTACTTTTTGAGATAGTATATTTGTGTCCTAATTTTACTGTTGGAGTGCAGGGTCCTTTGGACCCTGTACTCCCATTCATCCATAGATGCATATATGTATATAGCTGTGGAAGCACAGGGACCTCTGACTTCTGCACTTCCAGTTATAGCAGAACAGTCACCAAATTGTCACCATAGCCATATTATCCCCACACCTCATGTTTCAGGTGCAGAAACTTTTTCAGTCCCCAGCAAAATGTAACTCTACACAAGTCCAATGCCAATCCACAGCACTGGTGCAAAAACATATTTTCAAAAGGATTTGAAAAATGACAGCAGTGACATACATGAGGTGATGTAATAAGAAGGCAATGTTGAAAAGTTGAGATCAAAATAATTAAATTTCCCAAAGTTATGAGCAGATGTAGCAAAATCATGACAACTTGTCATAACTGTTCCATTTTTAATCATTTTGACTCCAACATGTCAACATAGCCTTCTTATGACCTCAAAGCATGTACCCAGTACAGAACATTTTCAAATCCCTGCCAAAACATAATTCTGGGCAAATGCAACACCATTCTGCACTACAGGTGCAAAAACACATTTTGGCCAAGATTTGAACAATGACAGATGTCACATACATGTGCTGGGGTAATAACAAGCCTGATTTGCAAATATGTGGTGAAAATATTGGAAATTTCAAAAGTTATGAGCGTGCACAGTGAAATTGCATTGAATGGTCATGACACAGCCATTTTTTAAAATTTTGACCCTAAATTTTCAACATAGCCTTCTTATGAGCCCACATCATGAACAATATGGCTGTTGTTACACAAATCCCACTGGAAAGATGATTTCACCAACTGACATCAGAATCACCTTTCCAGTAGGAGTTGCCTAATGGCAGTCATACTGTTTATGAGGTGGGTTCCCCAAAAGGCCATGTTGTAAATTTGCAGTCAAAATGATGAAAAATGGCATAGTTATGCATAAAAATGACCCCCCCATTGAAATACATTGAAGCACATTTACTTTAGTTCATATTGCAGTCACTGGTTGAAACAGCAAGATGTATCTTCGATTGGCAGAGTGGGTCTTGAATCTGGGACCACCATAGGAGAGTGGCAGTATGTGGGGATGTCATGAGGGGTAGGGGGAGGTGGGTTCACATTGGGTAGTTGGATGGGGGTGTGGGTGTGATTGGCGATGGACTTTTTTATACAGGTACAGTATAATACAAATTTAAAAAAAGACATCGAGGGACTTTTTTTATTTCAGGGAAATAAAAAATAAAAATATGGAAGCTGGAAGGAATACCACTGACACCAAAAAGGGCATACAAGGTTGTGGGGGTATCACTAGACACCAGGGATAAAAGCCAGAAACATTGTGCCCCCCCACAAAAAAAAAGAAAAACGGGACTTAAATTAAACATACAAAATATTTATATAATAAAATCTATATATTTACATGATTGGGGTGCCATTAGACCCCAATATTTTTCCAGATGGGGGTTACATAAAATAAAATTTGAAAAGGCAACAAACAAAAAGAAAAGGATAATTTTTCACAACATGGAATCCTTTTCCATCAATTCTTTCCTGTGGTGGCGGCAAAGGATTCCATATGGCAAAAAACAACCCTTTTTTTTAACCAGATGGCTATGATTTTCAAGACCAGATGTCCTGCAAACATTTTGTGCAACAAGATGGCCATGGCAATAATTCTTTTTGCCACACTTTTCTGTCATGGCAGAAAAGGAAACTGGCTGATGGACAAGGGTTGATGGCAGGGCCATCTGTTCAGCAAAAGGGGAAATCTGATCATGAAAAGGGGGACTCCTTTTTGCCAGCTCATTTCCTTTTTTGCCAAGATGAAAAAGGAATAGCAAAAAAGGAAGTTAGAAAGTGGCAAAAAAGGATTAAAAATTCATTAAAAAAATACAGGAGCATGCAATCATTGGACACCACAAGTAAGTTGTCATCAACTCTTGATGAGCAAAAGACATAGATTACTGAAACAGACGTCCCTTGGCAGAGCTAAGAAAATTTTTTGGGAGGCAAAATGAAAAAAACAAGATGGCTACTAATGAAAAATTATTTTTTTTTCTGGCAAATAAGGACTGGCCCCTTAAGAATTATAACCTTTTTAGTTCTGTGCAGCTATATCGAAAAATAAAAATCTAATTGAAAATAATGGGACCTAAAAATGCTATACTTTAGGTCCGATTAATATTTTTTCATCAAATAAATGCTAGCCTGTTGTATGATTGAAGGTCTTTCTCCCATAAAGATTTCAGTGCAAAATTCAACACCATGGCCCAGATATTCAAACTGTGCCATTTTGTGGCACAAGCCCCTGCACCGCTCAAAATAGTTGTGCAGGGGTGTGGCCAGGGCAATAGTCAATGGAGTTGTGCTATGGCGCAGCTGCTTTGAATATCACCCCCTGGCCACCCCCAGTGTGCATGGCGCAGTGGAACTGGTCAGAATGGAGCACTGAGATGTGGTGGTGCAAGTTCCATTGTGCCATGCACAGCTCCTGAGATATTCAAAGGATGACATTCCAATGGGGCCATAATTTGTGCAAGGTCCATGGGGGTCATTTGCATCTGATTATGGCCCCATTTGCATGCTATTAGCATGCAGGTGCACTGATCCCCGATGACTTGCACCTGGCGACCTGCCAGGCAGCAGCCATCAGGGACCGACATCTCCTGCAGCCTGATCACGGGATGTCCCATAAGGGACAATGAATGGCTCCAATCCCTGGTGGTCCAGTGGACTGCGATTAGCCCGATCGCGGGCATAACTGTACGTCTCCACCTCGTAGCCCGATCATGGGCAGAACTGTACCCCCCACCCCCGAGTAGTCCGATCGTGGGCAGAAGTGTACCCCACCCCGAGTAGCCTGACCGCGCGGGCATCAGACCTCCCCAAAGTCCAATATCCTGATGGTGCAGTGGACCATGAGTAGCCCGATCACGGGTGACATTCCTCACTCCCCCATGTCCGAAATCTCTGGTGATCTAATGGCCCCCCACCCCACCCGGTCACGGAGCCCTACCACTCCACTCCCCCCCGTCAGCCGGCGGGCAGCAGCACCCCACCCACCTGCTGTCCCGCCACCTGCTGACTGCCCGCGATCTGGCTACTCGGGAGGTGGGGTACAATTCTGCTTGCAATCAGGCTACTCAGGGGTGGGGGTTACACTTCTCCCCACGATCGGGCTACTCAGGGTGGGGGTTACACTTCTGCCCGCGATCAGGCTACTCGAGGTGGCGGGCACTTCTGCCGGCGATCGGATACTTGGGGGTGGGGGCTACACTCTGCCCATGATTGGGGCATGGGGGTGCTGCCAGGTGCGGTGGGAACAAGTCGAGGGCCACCCACAGGTGGCAGCAGCTGTGTGCGCCCTGCAATGCGGCAGCTCACCTGTGGGTGGCCCTCGACTTGTTACTTTTTTTTTTTGCCTCAACTTTGTGCAGGCGCAGGTAGGGGTTGCGCCTGCATAACTCTGCATGGCCCGGGCTGAATATCGTGCTGTGCAGTTTATGCATGGGCACCTCCCCCCCACCTGTGCCTGCATACATTACTGATGCACCCTGGCACATTGTGATTCATGCAGGTGCACTTTTCCCTTTTAAATATCACTCCGGGGTGCATCAGTGGGTTGTGCATGGCTCAACACTGTTGTGCCATGCACAACCCTTTTGAATATCTGGGCCCATTTCTGCACAGCACAATGAGGAAAAAAACTGCAAACAACGGTGAATTTTCAGGTTTTGTCACTATCCAGATCTCAAAATATGCATATCCGACCAGAACAAAACTTGGCACATCAAGAGAGCTACCTCTGGAGACCACATGTACAAAATTTAGTGCACATCTGTCAAATGGTTGCAAAGTTAATAAAGTGCTAAATTTGTGATTTAAGATTAAAGTGAATTCTCAACCTTAACTATAGTGACGGTATCTCTCCACCACAATATATATAGGATATGGTATGGGTTGTTATATGTAAACTTCAAGTTTAAACATTCCACCCCATATTTTATTTATTATAATTGCCCGGTTTCCTTTTTTTTGCCACAGCAATTATATAAAATAGTAGGGGACAGGGTTCTGGTGCAGCAGCACTGCTGTTTCATTTTTGTCTGCTTCATATTTTTTGGATGTTTCAGTTTTTAAATGTAAATAAAATCCTTTTTTTCTATACAATAAGTGCTGTATCATGTTTTGTATTTGTTTGGTCTTGTGACACGTACTATTTAAAAAATGTCAATAAAGTTTGCTTAATTGCAAAAAAACTCCTTTTTTTCATCACTGTATATGTGGAAAATGAGCACATTTTTAAAGAACTTACCGCAGAGTTACACTGGTGGTGTCTTTCAATGAGAAGGCAAGTGAAGAGCAGTTGGGAAGTGAGAAAAACTGGTGCATGCATGTTTGTTGTAATAAACACTCCTTTATTAAGGCAAATAATGCCAGTTTCCCTATGGTAAAAAGGGAAACATGGTTATCATATCTTACTGGCATGGTAATGCCACAGTAGTTAGGGTTGCTCAGTTAGTTCTATGTTAAACCCCAAAATTTGGAACTTTAATAACTTTGTAACCATAGAACTGATGTGCCCAAAATAGTTCATATGCCATCTGGAATGATAGATATCTGGATCTGGCAAGTTTTGTTCTTGTTGGATGTGTGGTTGTGAAGATGCGTAGTGTCAAAAAAATTTAAAATTACCATTTGGGTGCAAATTCTTTGCTGATCCGTAAGTCCAAAATGGTTTGGGGGTCTGGTTGAGTATATGGGGTCTGGGACACTGATCTGCCTTTTAAAGGTCAGGTGAAATATTATTAATTCATTTAAACGTTATTAAAGTTTATATGTTTATATGTTTCCATTACAGCCTATTAGAAAACATAAATGTGCAGCTTGAAAACAGTTTTTGCTTTCGCAAAAGTACTTCTTGCTTTCGCAAATGGAAAAGTAGTGTCATGCTTCCTCCATCATCTTTTTTCCCCCTATTTTTCCTTCTGGTCATCAGATCCTGAGGCATCACCTCAGGAGAGGGCAGAAGCAAAATTACTGGCTACATGTGCACTGTAAAAACTTCAGTGCTAGGATACTATAAAAAATAATCTATTAAATTACAGATGAGAGTAACACCATCTCTTCCAAACAAGGCATCAACGTTTCGCATTCCACAAATGCAAGATAAAGTGTTTGCGGAACATTAAATGCTGACATCTTGTTTGGGAGAGGGTTGTTACTCTCATCTGTGATTTAATAAATTATTTTTTATAGTATCCTACTGTTGAATATTTTACAGTACAAGTGTAGCTGGTAATTTTGCATCTGCCATACCTGTGTTTTCACTGGCTCCATTTTGGGTAGCTGAGCCACTCAGCAC
Source organism: Neoceratodus forsteri (assembly GCA_016271365.2). Taxonomy (NCBI): domain Eukaryota; kingdom Metazoa; phylum Chordata; order Ceratodontiformes; family Ceratodontidae; genus Neoceratodus; species Neoceratodus forsteri. The sequence goes on from CM057456.1 coordinate 1,375,102,192, forward strand.
TTTTCTTCATCACTCAGGAGACACCTGCTTGTCCCATCCTGTCTGAAAGCCCACCTAGGCCTGAATCACCCTGGAACCTCGAGCTAGCACCCTGAGTCCCCCACCGGTAGACACCCTGTCTTGTGCCCCTAAGGACAGGGCTGCCCTCACCTATCTTGGGCACTCTTTTCAGTTTAGTCAAGTGGTAGACCTCAGGTGCAGGTGGAGGGATATCGGGATCAAGTGAAGGCAGAGTCTGGCAGTGAGAGTAGGGCAGGCACTCAATCGTCTCCACTGGTGCTTGGGTTTTTCCATTTTAACAAGTTCATGAGCATGAGCTCAGAGGAGTGGATGTGCAATGACATCCAGCACGATCTGGGCATGCTCCTGCACCCTTTTCATGGATGTCTGCTGACACCTCCACCCCTGTGTATGTGATCACCTTGCTGTTGCACTCCCAGTTTCCACTGGGAGTCACTGCTGCTGGTAAGTCATCAACCCACCCTACCCAGGAGAGGAGAGTTGTCCTCTGGATGATCAATCATCTCCTCCCTGGCTGACACCCGGCTACCCGAGCTCGCTCTTGAGCCTGGGCCACCAGCATGGTGTGAAGTACGGCATCCTGTGCCTCAACCCTCAGAGTCACCTTCAGTCTTTGTTGATCCTGCCCTCTTTTCTTCAGTTAACCACTCAGAAAAAACTATACAGCTTAAAACATACTACACCAACAGCTGTAATATACCTAATTGGGGTCAGAGGAACATGATCCTGTCACTAGATTTTAAACATAATGGCTGGAAATATGTTGTTTTTCAATCGGCTCTTGGTGGTGTCACAAACTTGTGACACTACTTTTACAAACGTTTTGCAAATTGCAACACTGTTTTGCGAAACTGTTTCACTAGTGTCATAAATTGCGACACTGTTTTGTGACAATTGTCACAAAATTTGAGAATGTACTGCAATTTGCGACACTTCTTTGGTAGAAATAGCCATTTTTTTGCCATGGCATGACAAACAAATGGTTAGGACGTTTAGGCTGAAAATATCAGGGTACAAAGGTCTTTCCCCACAGATGTGCCTTTTCCTGGTTGTATGATAAAAGTTACTTCAGTTCCATAGTTATAACATTCCAAAGTTTAGAAATTTCCCATAGGATAACACTGTGGCATTTGTGGTACATTTTGATGTAAATATCATGAAAAGGCATCAAGATGCACATTTCTTGCTAAACACTGCTAAGTACACCTTTAGGTGAACTAAGCAAGTATGCAGGTTGCCAAACCATAATTACAACTGCAGTGGAAATTTTTCCAATGTCCCTATGGTTACTGTGATATTGTGTCATTTGCAGAACAAGAGTTACTTGTTCTAGAGCCTTTCACCCAAGTAAGGACACCACACCTAGTATTGCTTTTTGGTTGCACAGTCGGCATACCATTTATTAAAACTTCGTCAAATTTTCATCAACAATACTGAGTTCCTTTACATATCATATTTAAAACATTTCTTTAGTTTCATATTCTCTTGATTCAAAATATTACAATTTATATCATATTTTGATCACATTTTACATCACATTTCATATCACATTTTATTACCACACTTTTCTTCTCCCCACCCCCCCGGATGTAAACCTGAAGGGGTCCTTCTTTTGTGTCCATTTTCTCTTTCACCCCCAACGTAAACTTGAGGTGGTTATCTCTTAATGTCTGGGCCAGGTCCAATTCCTGCTTCCCATTTCCATTCCTGGGTGTCCACACCCTTTCATCTTGTCTGGACCAGGTCCAATTCCTGTCCCCTATTTCCATTCCTGGGTGTCCACACCTTTTCCTCTTGTCTGGGCCAGGTCCAATTCCTGGGTATCCACACCCCTTTTTCTCTTACACCCCACCTTGGTATAACTCTAGAATTTCTCCCTCCTCCCCTCCAGAAAATATTTTCTTTCTCCTTCTTCCACTAGCCCATCTCCAGTTTGCGTTGGAAGGTGGGCTTCCCCCTAGACTCCTTCCCTCCTAAGAAGTCCTCAGCCATGCATCCATGGCCCTCTCGATTTTTTGTGATAACGACGTGTTTACCCCTCTCCCCCAGCTTGGTCCCTCTGTTCTATACAACCTGGCTATCATTTTCTTTATGTCATCCTGCCACCATCATTCCACCCCCCCCCACACACACACACACCTTTTTTTCATCCTCTTTCTGGCCCCTCTCTATGGCCTTATGTTTTTTAGCGTACCCCCATACCCTTCTTACTCCCATCTTTTACTACTCAACAAGACTCTAGGTCCCAACCCTCATGCACTCACTGGTCATTCGGCATCTGATTAAACATAAGTAACCACAGACGTGCACCTAAAATCACTTGCCACCCAGATGTACAATAAAGCAGTCAGGTTCTGGGTTGCTCTGGCAGGACCCCTCCATCAATGGCTTAACAGGGTGCCCGATGCATCCCTTCCATGGAATCCATACCTTTTGTGACCCACAACCAATTGCCCCACCCTAGGCTTCTGTTCAGCCTGTTTCTTGGCACACCATATTCAGGAACATCTCATGCTCCAATACTTCTTTCCTGCAACCATTCTCCACAGCATATTAACAAACAATGTGAACCGCTTATTTTTATTGCACACTGCCCCCCCCCCACTCACTTAAGTTTTGTGTGAATAAACTAAACACTTCCTTAGTGATTCCCATTTCTGATGCCCTTTGAATAGCAGCTGGGTGTTCCCCTGCTCAAATTTCTCGAGCCATCCTTCAACCTCCATTGGGCTGTGGCCTCCAAGGCTTCTCCAATCTTACTGAATGTGATAAGTATCTACCCAGGTTCTCCCCCCAGGGCCATGCTTCCTTTTTTGTTTGCACCCTGACCATGATTCCCTTTTGCACCTTATCCAGTCAGGTGAAAGAACAGCCAGCCTCCCTCCCCACAGTTGGCTGAAAGGCCTGAAATTCCCTCAATGTCTGACCTGGGTATTTGGCACTCCATATTACTTTTTTCTTCACTCAGGCCACCCTTTGCTGGCTTCCCTAGCCCCCTTACCCGAAATGCCCCTCCCTACCTGCCCCTGAACCTGTCTCAAACCATAACCACCTTTAAGGCATAGTGGCAGACCTACAGCAGCACCTCCAACAGTCCCCCCCAAACAACTGTTCTGATATGGGCCTTCTCCTTTTCCCACTCTTTTTCTCATACCCCATCATCCTGCTCTTCGTGATTACTCCCTTACTCAGACCCTCCCAACCTTTTGTAATACTTATGCCACCTGTGATGACCAGGTGGACCCCCATGGTGGCACAGGCCATTCTTTTCCTATCCCATCATCATGACATTGGCTACTGGTCAATTCCTTGATTGCCCCACTTACCTCCATGTTGCACTGAACTCTGACAGCTTGAAACACTCTCAAGTGCTCTCGTCCCTTACCTTCATGTCATCCCTGACCACTACTCTCAGAATTACCCCATGGTGTGGCCCCTTTTTGCACTTGCCATGGCTCAAGCCAGGTGATGTGTAAATGTGTGCCCCAGCCCCATTGCCTTGCAAGCAAGGTACCAGTGATCCATCACTCACTGCACCATCAGAAGCATCACTCATCTTTTGATTTATTTCATCCCCAAACCCCTTAATTCTTCATCTCCAAACCCCTTAATAACTTCTGCAAAGTTGGCCTGACAACCCTTTTGTGCACCTATTACTAAAACCCCCAAAATCCCCAATGGTGCCTTGAACCATCTTTCCTTTTCCCACTGCCAGTGGTACCCCTGGCCCCCAAGACCTGTCTTCCACAGGTCAACAGTCCTTCACCAATATTTCCTTCTCCAGTGTCCCTTCACATCTAGACCACCATTTTTTTTTGTTTAATGTACTGGTGCCTAATACCATAATATTCTGTCCCCACAATGGCAGTAGAGGATTCCTATCCTGACCTGAGGAACAAAAACTTAGGACTCAAAGAGGCAGTGGTGGAATATTACATTGGGTCTCCAAACCATGGGCCACAGTGGCAAAGGTCAAGTGGATAATGGAAATCTTTCTAAGGGCCATAGCCATTCCTTTCAATTAAGTAGTCCTGCTATTCCCAAGTCATCTGGTCCCTTGCTGTCTCACCTGCTCCCCTCTATCCCCCACTAATGGTGCCGCTGTATCCCTTCTTGCTGACTGGCACCCAACCACTCCAATGTTATTATGAAGTGGAGATGAAGCTCCCCCCTCGACTGTTGTTCAAAAGTCTGAAGCATTCAGTATGCCTCCCACTCCAGACTTAACAATGTCATAACCCCATCTGTGCCACCAATGGTTCAGGCTGGATATGCTGTGCTCCACAAATAGTAGCTCTCTCCAGCTGCACATGACAGCACCTGAGACCCATATCATGATTCCTCTTCAGCACTGGGGTTCTGCTACCAACCCATCTATGAATCTACTGGATTTTGTTCATCCTAGTTTCAACCTTGATCTGCATTAGACTTCCCACAGCTCCCCTAAATGGCCACTAATCTAGCCCAACACCTCCTAAAATGAACAACTGGGCTGCAAGCCTCAAAGGCTGGGGATACCTTCTAGCCTCTACAATGGAGCAATTAAAGTGATCCCCAATTGAATTGAAATTCCCCAGCTATATGCTGGAAACAGTGAACACAGTCAGGCTATCCGATACACACGTTCTGGCACTGGGCCTATGGGCATACAGTACCTGGCCTCGCCATTGACACCAGTACTGTACTGTGTGGAAGGGAAAGCAACTACTGTCTCTTGTGAGCAGTTAGCTCACCCCCTGCAGCCCCATGTAGTCACTGCCATATGGTTATTTTTATTTATTGTTTGCTGTGGTGTCCCATAATGGACCTAATACATTGGTTCTCATCACCAAGCAGATGTGTACCACCCCCAGGAGCATCAGACAAAACCCCAAATTCCTAGATTGTTTTATGGTCTCCCCTTGTAACCCTCGCTAGAGGAATTTGGAATGAACTAACCTTTACCATTTCCACAAAATAGAACCACCTTGCCCACAGCTGAACTGGCAATATTGTCACCAAAATGTGCCCTTTTCGAAGAAACCCTTTTTGTAAGATGGGAAGTTCAAGGTTAAACCCTGCATTTTATTTGATAAAATTGAAAATGCTCAAAGCATACTTGAGGGCCGCCCCTTTAGATACCCAAGAGCACAACTATCCTGACAGCCCTAATGGGACTCATACCTAAATACTGCAGCACAGATCCCAGAGCCATCATGATGAGGGACACTGATCAATGGCAAACCTCTGGCTAGAAATATCTGTTGTTGTTAAAGATTAAAATATTATCTCTTAAATTCATAAATGATCTAATTTCATTAATAATTATTATATTCACTTTACATTTCTGCTGGTATGTCTTCATTTATTTATTTATTTTAAAATGTCGCAATGGTCAGAAATTGCATATTTTAGCACCTGGAAGCAGTCATAAAATGCAGTTTGTTGGTCAATATCCAATTTTATTTATTTTTATTTATTTATTTATTTTTGTTAACCTATTTCTCTCCTTTAATCAATAGTATGCTGATCTATTCAGTGGCTCTGCATGGTCACTGTAACCCCCCCCACCCCCGGAAGTGAAAGACCACTTTCTGTTTTGTTATTTTGTTATTTGTTATTCAGTTTGAATCGGTAGGGTCTGTGAACCCATGGATTCTCATCCCCTTTTGTTTTCCCAAATATGGTGGCAGCAACATGGCCTGTACAAAATGGCAACTACCACCTGGCATGGTACAAAATGGTGGACACAACAAAGCTGCTCCCTCTGCCTTTTCCCTGCAGTCCCCCAAAAACTCCCTTTCTATTCCATAGTGCTGTCCCCACATCAAGAGCATTCAGGCTGGCACTACTGCTGAAGCTCAACCCCCTTTGCTCCTCTCCTTTGCCCTCCCAAGATGAATCATCTCTCCAACTACTGATCAGTAAGAGCAGGATCAGCTCACCCGAGCTCACTTGCTCGCCGCTATTATTTATTTAGTGATTTTATTTTATTTATTCTTTCCCCTTCTGACCAAACAAATTATTCTTTTTTGCCATGTCCTGATGAGGCAAGGCTTGAACCTGCCACCTGACTAGCTGTAGCTTGAAATTAGAAATGTGGAATAAAGCAGCTCCTATCAAAAATGCAAATAAAACTACCCTGTAAGAACTACTGTGTTCTTAGAAAATGTGTTGCCTTGTATAATGTACAGCGCTCTTGTATGCAGGATTATCTAAGCATTCCTCTTCACTGTTCACATCTGACCTTCCAGTGGCTTAGCTCTGGGCAGTCACTCCCTTTGGAATCTTCTCCAGCCAATTTCCTTGTTTTTGGAGCAGAGATACAGACCGTGAAAAATGTTACTCTCGATCTGATCCCAGAACACCTCGTTGAGTCTTCTCCTCACATACTCTGCTGCTGTTTTGTCCCTGTTAAACAACCAGAGATCCTGAACCTTTGCCCCACACCACACGGTCGCTTGCAACCTTCTGATTTTTTTGAGCCTGGATGCACTGATTTGTTCCCCCCCATGCTCTCAGTCCGCCAAACGAACTCATCATGCCCATCATCAAACCTTCTGATTTTTCTGGGCCTGGATGCACTGCTTCATTCCCCCCCTGCCAGGCAGTTGGGTCACCAAACTACTAATCCTGCCCACCATCAATCACACTGATCTTGTGGCCCCCCAAAAACTCATTGGTGCCCCCCCATTGCCCTTCTGGCGAGCTCCTGGCATCTGTATCACGTGTCTCCTCCGGTAAATTCTCTTTGTTCAACAACCCCCACCCCCAGCACATGCATGTCACACCGTCCTTCCCTTTTAGCGCTCTGATGTCCTCTTTGTTCTTTGTAATCCCCATTATCGCCTCAACCACAATGGTCAACTAAGCTTACCGGGAGGATTTTAGACACCAGTCATCTGCCAAGATCTCGATCCACTAATGCCACTCAAACTAGGAGGCTCCATGCTTGGTGCCTATGCTATGCTTAGCGATTCCTTTCCTCACGGACTTCTTGGGACTCAAACTTCTGGTGAGTGAAACTACAATAAGCTGTCATCGTAAACCACTTGTATTCCTACGATCTAATACCTTGGCTTTGAATAACATTTTCCCACGACTAAGAATTTTTCTCTAATAAAAAACAATCTGGCAACCCTCCACCTGCTTCTTTATATTAGGTCTTTCGATTTTGTTTTAAACAAACTCCTCCCCAGTAGTGTTTGCCAGAAAATTACTATCTCCGGATTGTCCAGGCTACCTCGCTAAATCTATCAGAAACCTACACAATGCCGTTTATTTTTTTAAACCTTAAACTCTCTTACTTTTTTGCTATGAAAAGCTATCTTACCAAACAAACTCTTGTTTCAGGAAACTCAGGAACTCTCTGACTGATGTGCTAAACAAATCAAAATTTGCCAAGCAAAAGTGAAGGAGAGCTCCCTTGTGCAGCCCCTTATATCACCCCCTTTTGCAACCCACCCCTTTGATATCTTTCTCTCTCTCTCCCCCCCTCAACCTATCCTCTGCTCCCTTTTCTTAACACCCTGCCCCTTTTTGTGAGGTCACCCTCTCTGGAGCCGAGACCCCTTATCCTCTCTGGAGCCGAGACCCCTTTTCTTTACCTGGCCCTCCTCACATGACCACTTCTTCAAATCCCCTCTCCTTCCAAGTTTCCCCTACCCCTCCTTTTCTGTCCCTCCTTTTAGGCTTCCAGGCCTATAACAAAGGGGCAAGTCTTTTTAGAGACAATCCTTCTTGGAATATCTCCAGCCCTGCTCTCTGTCTCTACACTTATGGGTAGATGGGAAAGCAAGGTCCAGAGCGCTCTGCGCTCCCACATATGGATACCATTATGCAGTAATGGGAGCACAGGGCCTTCCATTATGCAGTAATGGGACTATAGAGCTTTGCACATCCATAGGGAGATGAAGGTTAATTACAATGTCTCTACAAGAGCCCTGCACTTCCACAACTGAATGCCACTATGGTCAGGGCACTGTGATCCCACAGGGAGATGAGGGTTACTGACAATGTTTCTACACTTATGTTCAGATAGAAGCACAGGGCCAAGAGGGTACTGCGCTCCCACATGAAAATCACAGACAATTACAATATGCATGCATAGGAGCACAGGGTCCAGAAGGCCCTGTGCTCCCACAACACATTACAGATTGAAGATTACACTTTCTCTAAAAGTAAGGAAATTTACTGCAATAAAACTCTGTTAATGCATCAGTTAGGGTTCTTGTTACAGTGACAAAAGTATGGAAATGTGCTGTGAGGGTACAAACCCTAACAACCCACCTCACCCCCACCCAACCAACCCAAGCACCTCACCTCCACCCTCAACAGACCAACAGGCATTGGGGTGTGCCTTGGGGTCATCGACCCTAACATTTACCCATTCTCTTATGCTGTACCATATCAGCTTCCTTATACATGGAAAGGGGTGAGCATTAGGGCTGACAACCCCAAAGCACATCCTAATGCCTTTTGGTCTGTGGAGGGTTGGGGAAGGATGGGGTTATAGGGTTGGTTGGGGTGGTGGGGTGGGGTGTTAGGGTTTGAACCCTAACACCACATTTCCATACTTTTATCATGGTAATATGAACCCTAACTACTACATTAATGGAGTTTTTTGCAACAAATATATATTATAGGGCATGTTAGTGCTCTTTAGTTAAGTTAGGGTTCAACTTTGTGAAAAAAATATATGTCTGATACAAAAGTATTTTTTTCACTTTTCCAAAAGCACTTTTGACTTTTGCAAATGGGATTGGAAGGACCATTCACTCTGCCATCATTGCACATGGACAGTTGCAGGCAATGCAAGGTCTGTACATTTTTATAAGCATGTGCACTTTGCTGCCACACATGGCACTCTGCTGCTAAAGGCAGATGAAACTACTGATGCTCCTCCCAATCCCCAGCCATATTGATTGCTCAGATTGTAGGATATGGTAACTTACCTTACTAACATTGTAGAATGGTTTAGTCCACATCCCCCTGCAGTTTTGGGCCAATGGTATGTCTGGGGTGGAAACTGGGTTTTAGAAACTGCACGAGCAGATTGTAGTAGTGGTTCTGCTGAGGCCTGCTGATCTATCTAATGTATGTTTGTTGAATAAACCTCAGAGCTGTTAGAAGTTACTTATGGTGTCCAGTCATTCCTAAAACCAGCAATCCTGTAAGAAGCAACTAAAGTGAAATATTATATGGTGTCAGAAGTGAACTTGCAGTGCTGCAGTTGAAAGAAAGAAGAAAAGTTTGTGCTGCCCAGAAAAGAAACAAAAGACAGTATTTGTGAGTTCCTAAGGCTTACTAAAAGACTGTATAACAAAGTATTTTTGGCAGTATGGAGCAATTTAAGCCACCTCCACCACTATTGTTGACTGGAAACCTTGCAGAAAACTGGAGAAGTGGCACAGAGATTAAGTCTGTACTTCACAGCCATGGGATTAGATGATAAGTCAGAGGAAATGAAAATTGCAGTCCTGCTATACACGATCGGGATGAGGCCCTTGAGGTGTACAATACCCTCAATATAATGTATGCTGACCCTCAAGCTAAAAAAGCAGCTGAGGTTATAGAAGCATTTAAGAATTATTGTTCAAGGCAGGATGGTAATATAGGCCGAAAACCAGACCGCCAGCTACTAACACATGAGACACGTGCACAAAAATCAAACACGTGTGGGAGGTGTGGCAAGGGACATGCGCCAAAGGCTTGTCCAGCGTATGGACAAGAATGTCGTAAATGTGGTGGCCTCAACCATTATGCAAAAATGTGCAGGTCCAAAAAGTCCAACAAACCTCATGAGAAAATGACCAAAGGGGTAGAAGCACTAGTTGTGGATGCTGTAAAAAGAAGAAAAGAAATGGTGCGGACATAAGTACCAGATGAAGGGTGGTACACTACCTTGAAGATAATGGGACAGCCAGTTAAGTTCAAGTTGGACACTGGGGCTGAAGCCAATATACTTACTAAAGAAGTGATTGCGCAGTTTCCATGCAAGGTACAAATCAAGCCAACCAGTACTATCCTAATGGCATATGGAGGAGCACAAATTAATCCAGAAGGGGGAAGTGATGCTAAAGTGTAAGACACAAGACAGAGAGGCCAATCTGCAGTTTTATGTCACTAATACATCAGGAGCTTCCCTACTGGGTCAACAGGCATGTGTCATCCTGGATCTGATTCGCAAAGTAAAGGTGCTTTAAAACCAAGCCACCAAGCACAAAAGAGGAACTTCTTGCACAATATAAAACAGTGTTTGAAGGTCTAGGAGAATTCCCAGGAGTTTACCACATATATACCGACCCAAATGTTACTCCTGTGATACATGGGTGCAGAGAAGTCCCATATGCAATTACGGACAGACTAAAACAGACACTGGAACAGCTGGAGCAAATTAGGGTGATTAGCAAGGTAAGAAAACCTACAACATGGGTAAATAGCCTTGTAATTACTGAAAAGAAAAATGGTGAGATCAGGGTGTGTTTGGACCCTAGGGACTTAAATAAAGCTATCAGAAGGCATCATTTCTCCATCCCCACATTGGAGGATATTCAGAGTAAGCTTGCAGGTAAAAGTTTTTTACAATTCTAGATGAAAAAGATGGGTACTGGCAGATCAAATTAGATGACGAATCAACAGACCTATGTACATTCAACAGTCCATGGGGAAGGTACAAATTTCACAGACTTCCTTTTGGTATACGGTCTGCAAGTGAAGTATTTCAGCAGAGAAATGCTGAACACTTCGGAGACATTCCAGGTGTTTTTGTAATAGCTGATGACATGCTTATAGCCGCAGCTACCAAGGAAGAGCATGATGATACTTTGAGAAAAGTAATGGACAGAGCAGTGGAACTCAATGTAAAGTTCAATAGTGACAAAATACAGTATTTGGTGAGTGAGGTGAAATACATGGGGCACATCATAACCTGAAAATGGACTACGGCCTGATGAAGCCAAAGTAGAAGCAATAGCTGAGATGCCCCCTCCCAAAGATAAAAAAGCACTACAGAGGCTGTTAGGAATGACTCGATACTTGGCGCAGTACATTCCGAATGAAGCAAACCTCACTGCACCACTAAGGCAGCTACTTAAAAAAGATGTCATGTGGCAGTGGCAGCCAGCACAGGAAGAAGCCTTACAAAAGCTGAAAAGACTATTTCTTGTGCACCAGTATTAAAATTCTTTGATCCAAAAGAGGACATTGAAATCCAAGCAGATGCGTCTAAGGACGGACTAGGTACTTGTCTACTACAAAGAAACAGACCAATAGCTTATGCATCTAGGTCATTGTCCAGTGCTGAAAGAAACTATACACAGATAGAAAAAGAGTTGCTAGCAATTGTGTTATCTCTACAGAAATTTCATCAGTATGTTTATGGAAGGTCAGTGAAAGTACAATCAGATCACAAGCCACTACAGTCCATACTGAACAAACCGATTGGAAAGGCTCCAGCAAGATTGCAGCGGATGCTGTTACAGATACAGAAATATGACATAGAGGTAATATATACTCCAGGAAAAGATATTCTGATTGCAGATGCTCTCTCCAGGGCAGTACCAAGAAAACCAGCAGAGGGAGACATTGATCTAAGTAGTGAAAAGGTCATATACTCAATCCAAGCAACAGAGACACTGCCAGACAGCATGTTAGAGGGCTAAAACAGCCCAAACAGAGGGACAGTGATTTACAGTTGCTTAAAGAAATGCACCTCAAAGGATGGCCTAACAGGAAAAAACAAGTCAGCATCAAACTTCAGCACTATTGGCCCATGAGACACAATATATACATAGAAAATGATCTCATAATGGTGGGTAAAAGAATCATCATACCCAAAGAGCTGAGAACAGATATGCTACAAAGACTTCACACAGCACATCAAGGAATACAAAGGTCGAAGGCACAAGCCAGAGCTGTGGATGTATTGGCCAGGCATGAATCGAGAAGTAGAAATGATGGTTGAAGCATGTGGACCTTGTCAGGAACTCTTACCCAGCAACCATAAAGAGCCGATGTGTCCATATGAAATACCTGACATGCCATGGTTAAAGCTTGGTGCAGACATTTTTGACATTAGGGGACATTCCTACTTAATAGTAGTGGACTATTTTTCAAAATACCCTGAGGTTCTCAGAATGCCTGACAAGACAGCAGCTACAGTTATTGCAAAACTGAAAGCTGTATTTGCAAGACATGGAATTCCGAAAGAACTGGTAGTGGATCATGTACCATTTGCAAGTCATGAAATGAAGCAATTTGCAAAGTTGTGGGAGTTCAAAATAACTCATTCCAGTCCAGGATACCCACAATCTAATGGTTTAGCTGAAATAATGATCCAGATAGTAAAAAGAATCTTTCTGAAGTCTATGCAAGGTCAGACCCATCCACATCTCGCATTGCTCAGTCTTAGAAATACACCAGTCACAGGACTGAACTTTGCACCTTCTCAATTGTTAATGGGCAGAATGTTGAGGACAACATTACCAGCAAGTGCAAGGGCACTGCGACCTGAAATACCAAAGGATGCACATAAATGTCTGAAAAGACTACAGAAAAGACAGAAACAGTATTATGACAGGAATGCAGCTCCACTTACTCCACTCAGAGAAGGGGAAAGGGTATGCATAGAGACTTCTACTGGGTGGCAACCTGCTACAGTGGAAAGAATCTGTGATTAGCCAAGATCCTATAGTGTGATTACACCTGCAGGACAGCGATACCGCAGGAACAGGAGACACCTGAGGAGAGACCGAACAGTTGCTTTGGAGGCTGAAGAGCAACAGGCAGATGAGTCAACTGAATCCGTATTGTCACAAACAGTGCAATCCAGGGACAACAGCCAGGAACAGGACACTTGTCAAGAATATGAGCAACCTGAGATGGAACCTGTTGTTTTCAATGACACTTTGTCAGAAAGTCCTGACGCTGTTCCCAGTGTGCAGTCTACTCGAATGACCAGAAGAGGGTGTCTGCTTAAAGTTCCTGGGAGGTTCAGAGATTTTGTTATGACTTAAGTCAGTTGTAAAGACTTATTTCAACAAAGCTGAGTACCAGTGACTTTAGACCCTAACTCATCACAAAGTAAGACTCAACCATTATGTTAATATTGCTTGGTAATTATTTGTCATTGATGTGCAAACCGAAATCAAGGTAATTGCTTTCTTTTACTAGAAGGGGAGATGTAGTATATGGTAACTTAACTTAGTAATATTGTAGAATGGTTTAGTCCACATCCCCCTGCAGTTTTGGGCCAATGGTATGTCTGGGGTGGAAACTGGGTTTTAGAAACTGCACGAGCAGATTGTAGTAGTGGTTCTGCTGAGGCCTGCTGATCTATCTAATGTATGTTTATTGAATAAACCTCAGAGCTGTTAGAAGTTACTTATGGTGTCCAGTCATTCCTAAAACCAGCAATTCTGTAAGAAGCAACTAAAGTGAAATATTATACAGATGATGTTTGTTCAGTTGTAGATACCTTTATGAAAAGCAGATGGAGCTAATTGTGCTGTTATAGCATTACCATGGAAGAAAAAACTATATTGTAATGCAAATGTCAGCATGAAATGATACTAGAGTGAATGGTCTAAAAGACCATATGCTCTGCCATCATTTAACGCTGACAGTTGCATGCAATGCAAGGTCTGTACATGTTTTTAGGCAAGTGCACATTGCCGCCCCACATGGTACTCTGCTGCCAAATGTAGATAGAACTACTGACACTCCCGCTCCCTACATTCTGGCCATATTAGCTACTGAAATGTTGCTTGTTTAGTTGCAGTTACCTTTACGACCAACAGATGGAGCTAATTCTGCAGTCATGGCATTACCATGGAAGAAAAGACTGTATTATAATGCAACTGTCAGCATGACATGATGCTAGAGTGAATGGTTCAAAAGACAATGTTCTCTGCCAGCATTTCACACTGAAAGTTACATGCAGTGCAAGGTCTGTACATTTTTTAGGCATGTGCACTTTGCTGCCACATCTGGCACTGTGCTGCATTAGGTAGATAAAATTACTGACATCCCCAACCACATTCCCAGCCATATTGGTTACTGAAATCCTATTTGTTCAGTTTTAGTTACCTTTAAGACCAACAGATGGAGCTAATTGTGCTGTTATGGCACTGCCATGGGAGAAGAGAATGTATTGTAATGCAATGGTCAGTGTGAAATAATGCTAGAGTGCAAGGTCTGGAGGACCGTGTGATCTGCCATTATTTCATGCAGAAAGTTGTTTGTGCATGTTTATAGGCATGCTCACTTTGTCACCAGACATGATACTATGCAGCCATAAGTAGATAAAACTACTGACACTCCCTCCTCACACATCCCCAGCCATACTGGTTACCGAAATGTTGTTTGTTCAGTTCTAGTTACCTTTATGATCAACAGATGGAGCTAATTGTGCTGTTATGGTACTGCCATGGGAGAAATGATGGTATTGTAATGCAACTGACAGCATAAAATGATGCAAGAGTGCATGGTCCAAAGGATCATGCACTCTGCCATCATTTCACAGTGACAGCTGCATGCAATGCAAGGTTTGTACATGTTTATAGGTATGTACACTTTGCTGCCACACCTGGCACTGTGCTGCCTTAGGTAAATGAAACTAATGATAAATCTTCCCCCTACATGCCCAGCCATGCTGGTCACTAAAATGTTTTTTGTTCAGCTACAGTTATCTTTATGACCAACAGATGGAGCTAATTGTGCTGTTATGGTACTGCCATGGGAGAAAAGACTGTATAGTAATGCAACTGTCTATGTGAAATGATGCTAGAGCACATCTGCCATCATTTCACATATACAGTTGCATGCAGTGCTCGGTCTGTAAATGTTTATAGGCATATGCACTTTGCTGCCACACCTGGCACTGTGCTGCCATAGGTACATTAAACTACTGACAGTCTCCCCCATCCCCATTTATATTGGTTACTGAAATGTTGTTTGTTCATTTGTAGTTACATTTATGATCAACAGATGGAGCTACTTGTGATATTATGGCACTGGCATGGGAAAAAAGACTGCATTTTAATACAACTGTCTGACTGAAATAATGCTACAGTGCATGCTCCAAAAGATCGTGCCCTCTGCCATCATTTCATGCTGACAGTTGCATGCATGCATGGTCTGCGCATCTTTATAGGCATGTGCACTTTGCAGACAGACATGCCACTGTGCTGCCATAAGTGGATGAAACTACTGGCAATCCCCCCAAACACACTCCCAGCAATATTTATTTTCTAAAATGTTGTTTGTTCTGTTGTAGTTAGCTTTATGACTGACACGTGGAGCTAATTGTGATGCTATGGCACTGCCATGGGAGAAGAAATTGTATTGTAATGCAACTGTCAGCGTGAAATGATGCTAAAGTGTATTTGCCCCCATTTCACAGTGGCAGTTCCATTCAGTGCAAGGTATGTACATGTTCATGTACATGTGCACTTTGACGTCAGACCTGGCACTGTGCTGGAATAGGTAGATGAAACTACTGACACTCCACCTTCCACCACATTCCCAGCCATATTGGTTACTGAAATCCTATTTTTTCAGGTGTAGTTACCTTTAAGACCAAGAGATGGAGCTAATTGTGCTGTTATGGCACTGCCATGGGAGTAGAGATTGTATTGTAATGCAGCTGTCAGCATGAAATTATGCTGGAACATGTGGTCCAGAGGACCATGTGCTCTGCCATCATTCACGCTGTAAGTTCTATGCAGTGCAATGACTGTACAGGTTTACTGGCATGTATACTTTGCTGTCAGGCATGGCACTGTGCTGCCGTAGGTAGATGAAACTACTGACATCTGCCCCCACATCCCCTGCCGTACTGGTTGCTGAAATGCTGTTTGTTCAGTTGTAGTTCACTTTATGACCAACAGATGGTGCTAACTGTGCTATTATGCTACAGCCATGGAAGAAAAGACTGTATTGTAATGAAACTGTTAGGAAATGATTCCAGAGTGCATGGTCTAAAGGACCATGCACACTACCATCATTTCACACTTACAGTTGCATGCAGTGCTAGGTCTGTACATGTTAATAGGCATGTGTACTTTGCCGCCATACCTGGCACTATGCTGCCATAGGTTGATGCAATGACTCAAACTCTCCCCATCCCCAGTCCTACTAGTTACTGAAATGTTGTTTGTTCATTTCTATTTACCTTGATGACCAACAGATGGAGTTAATTGTGCTGTTAAGGCACTGCTGTTTGAGAAAGACTGCATTGTTATACAACTGTCAGTGTAAATTGATGCCAGAGTGCATGGTCTGATGACAATGCCCTCTGACATCATTTCATGCTGACAGATGCATGCAGTGCATGATCTGTACATGTTTATAGGCATGGGCACTTTGTCACACACATAGCACTGTGCAGCTATAGGTAGATGAAACTACTGACAGCCTCCATACTCAGCCATATTAGTTACTGAAATGTTGTTTGTTCAGTTGTAATAACATTTATGACTAATCGATGGAGCTTTTTGTTCTGTTATGGCACTGCCATGGGAGAAAAGACTGTCCTGTAATGCAACTGTCAGCATAAAAATGATGCTACTGTAGATCACATGGTCCAAATGACCATGCACTCTGGTATCATTTTATGCTGACACTTTCATGCAGTGCAAGGTCTGTACATGTTTATTGCCATGTACATTTTGCCACCACACCTGGTACTTTGCTGCTAAAGGTACATGAAACTACTGATACTCCCCCACCACCACCACCACATTCCCAGCCATATTGGTTACTTAAATCCTATTTGTTCATTTTTAGTTACTTTTAAGAACAACAGATGGAACTAATTGTGCTGTTATAGCACTGCCATGGGAGAAAAGACTGTATTGTAATTCAACTATCGGCGTGAAATGATGCTAGAGCACATGGTGAGGAGGGCCATAATTTCACCCTGAAAGTTGCATACATTGCATCGTCTGTACATGTTTATAGGTGGGGCACTTTGCTGCTACACATGGTACTGTGTTGCCATAGGAAGATGAAACTACTAACACCCCTCAAACCCAGCCATATTGGTTACTGAAATGTTGTTTATTCAGTTTTAGTTACCTTTATGACCAACCAATTGAGCTAATTGTGCTATTATGGCACTGCCAGGGGAGAAAAGACAGCATTATAATGCAACTTTCACAGTGAAATGATGCTAGAGTGCATTCTCAGAAAGACTATGTGCTCTGCTTTCATTTCATGCTGACAGTTGCATGCAATGCAAGGTCTGTGCATGTTTATAGGCTTGAGTACTTTGCCTCCACACATGGCACTGTGCTGCCATAGGTAAATGAAAATACTTACACTCCCTCACCCATACATCCCCATCCATACTGGCTATTGAAATGTTGTTTGTTTGGTTGTAGTTGTCTTTATGACTAACAGATGGATTTAATTATGCAGTTAAAGCACTGCAAAGGGAGAAAAGGCTGTATAGTATTCAAAATGTCAGCATGAAATGATGCCAGAGCACATCGTCCGATGGACCATGCACCCTGCCATCATTTCACACTGACAGTTGCATGCAATGCAAGGTCTCTACATCTTTATAGGCATGTGCACTTTGCCACCACATATGGCACTGTGCTGCCATAGGTAGATAAAACTACTGAAAAACCTCCCCCAACATGCCCAGATATACTGGTTACCAAAATGTTGTTTAAGTTACAGTAACCTTTATGACCAACAGATGGTGCTAATTGTGCTGTTATGGCAATGTCATAGGAGAAAAGACAGTATAGCAATGCAACTGTCTGTGTGAAATGATGCTAGAGCACATCTGCCATCATTTCATGCATACAGTTGCATGCTATGCAAGGTCTGTACCTGTTTATAGGCACGTGCACTTTACTGCCACACCTGGCACTGTGCTGCTACAGGTAGATGAAACTACTGACACCCCCAACCACATTCACAGCCATATTGGTTACAGAAATCCTATTTGTTCAGTTTTCATTACCTTTAAGATGAACAGATGGTGCTAATTGTGCTGTTATGGCACTTCCATGGGAGAAGAGATTGTATTGTAATGCAACTGTCAGTGTAAGATGATGTTAGAGTGCAAGGTCTGGAGAACTGTGTACCATGCCATCATTGCACGCAGAAAGTTGCATGCACTGCAATGTCTGTTCCTGTTTATAGGCATGTGCACATTGCCAGCAGACATGCCACTGTGCTGCCATATGTAAATGAAACTATTAACACTTCCCCTTCACACATCCCCAGCCATACTGGTTACTGAAATATTTGTTCAGTTGTAGTTACCTTTGTGACCAACAGATGGAGCTAATTGTGCTGTCATTGTACTGCCATGGGAGAAAAGACAGAATTGTAATGCAACTGTTGGAGTGAAATGATGCTAGAGGGCATGGTCTTAAGGACCATGTGCACAGTCACCATTCCTCACTTACAGTTGCATGCAGTGCTCAGTCTGTACATGTTCATAGGCATGTGCACTTTGCCACCACACCTGACACTGTGCTGCCATAGGTAAATAAAACTACTGACAGTCTCCCCCATACCCAGTCATATTGGTTACTGAAATGTTGTTTGTTCATTTGTAGTAACATTTATGACCAACAGATGGTGCTAATTGTGCTATTATGGCACTAGCATGGGAGAAAGGACTGTATTATAATGCAACTGTCTTAGTGAAATGATGCTACCGCACATGATCTGAAAGGCCATGCTCTCTGCCATCATTTCACGCAGACAGTTGCATGCAACGCATGGTCTGCACATCTTTATAGGCACGTGCACTTTGCTGACACACATGGAACGTGCTGCCATAGGTAGATGAAACTACTGCAAATCCCCCCCACACACACACATTTCCAGCCATATTGTTTTTTAAAATGTTGTTTGTTCAGTTGTAGTTACCTTTATGACCGACACATGGAGCTAATTGTGGTGTTATAGCACTGCCATGGGAGATGAGATTGTATTGAAATGCAACTGTCAGAGTGAAATGATGCTAAACCGCATTTGCCCTCATTTCTCACTAACAGTAGCATGCAATGCAAGGTATGTACATGTTCATATAGATGTGCACTTTGATGTTAGACCTGGCACTGTGTTTGAATAGGTACATGAAACTACTGACACTGCCCCCCACCACCACATTCCCAGCCATATTGGTTACTGAAATCCTATTTGTTCAGTTGTAGTTACCTTTAAGACCAACAGGTGGAGCTAATTGTGCTGTTATGGCACTGCCATGGGAGCAGAGATTGTATTGTAATGCAACTGTCAGCATGAAATATCTGTAGAGGTTTAAAGGCATGTGCACTTTGAATCCAAGCATGGCACTGCGTTGCCATAGGTTGGTGGAACTATTGACACTGCCCCCACATCCCCTGCCATACTGATTACTGAAATGCTGTTCGTTCAGTTCTAGTTCCCTTTATGACCAACAGATAAAGCTATCTGTGGTATTATGCTACAGCCATGGGAGAAAATACTGTATTGTAATACAATTGTTAGCAGGAAATGATTTCAGAGTGCATGGTTTAAAGGACTATGCACACTGCCATCATTTCACAGTTACAGTTGCATGCTGTACTAGGTCTGTACACGTTTATAGGCATGTGCACTTTGCCAACACACCTAGCACTGTGCTGTATAAGTAGATGACACAACTCAGTCAAACTCTCCCCATTCCCAGTCATATTGGTTACTGAAATGTTGTTTGTTCATTTCTAGTTACCTTTATGACCAACAGATGGAGCTAATTGTACTGTTATGGCACTGCTATTTGAGAAAGACTGTATTGTGATACAACTGTCAGAATGAAATTATGCCAGAGTGCATGGTCCAAAGGACAATGAGCTCTGACATCAATTCATGCTGACAGATGCATGTAATGCATGGTCTGTACATGTTTATAGGCATGTGCACTTTGCCACCACACATGGCATTGTGCAGCTATATGTAGATAAAACTACTGACACCCCTCATACCCAGCCATATTGGTTACTAAAATGTTGTTTGTTCAGTTGTAATTACATTTATGACAAAGAGAAGGAGCTATTTGTGCTGTCATGTTACTGCCATGGGAGAAAAGACTGTATTGTAATGCAACTGACAGTGTAAAATGATACTGGATCACATGGTCATAAGAACCATGCAATATGTCATCATTTTATGCTGACAGTTGCATGTAATGCAAGGTCTGTACATGTTTTATTGCCATATACACTTTGCCACCACACCTGGCACTGTGCTGTTATCGGTAGATGAAACTACTGACACTCCCCACCACCACCACATTCCCTGCCATTTTGGCTACTGAAATCCTATTTGTTCATTTCTAGTTACCTTTAAGATCAACAGATGAAGCTAGCTGTGTTGTTATAGGACTGCCATGGGAGAAAAGGCTGTATTGTAAATCAACTGTCAGCTTGAAATGATGCTGGAGTACATGGTCAGGAGGACCATGTGCACTGCCATGATTTCACACTGAAAGGTGCATGCAATGCATGGTCTGCACGTTTTTAGGCATTTGCATTTTGCTGCCACACATGGCACAGTGCTGCCATATGTAGATGAAACTACTGATACCCCCCATTCCCAGCCACATTGGTTACTAAAGTGTTGTTTTTTCAGTTGTAGTTACCTTTATGACCATTGATAGAGTTAATTGTGCTGTTATGGCATTACCACAGAAGAAAAAAACTGTTTTGTAATGCAACTGTCAGCATGAAATGATGCTAGAACGAACGATCCAAAAGACCATGTGCTCTGTCATCATTTCACACTGACAGTTGCATACAGTACAAGGTCTGTACATATTTTTAGGCATATGTAATTTGCCGCCCCACATGGCACTCTGCTTCCACAGGTAGATGAAACTACTGACATCCCCCTCCACATTCCTAGCCATATTGGTTTCTGAAATGGTGCTTGTTCAGTTGCAGTTACCTTAATGACCAACAGATGGATCTAATTGTGTTGATCTGGCACTGCCAGGGTAGAACAGACTGTATTGTAATGCAGCTGTCAGCACAAAATGTAATGCAGCTGTCAGCACAAAGATGTAAGAGTGCATAGTCCAAAGCATCATGCACTCTGCCATCATTTCATGCTGACAGTTGCATGCAGTGCAAGGTTTGTACATGTTTATAGGTATGTGCACATTGCCACCACGTCTGGCACTGTGCTGCTGTTGGTAGATCAAAATACTGACACTCCCCCACCCCCACATCCCCATCCATATTGGTTATTGAAATGTTGTTTGTTCAGTTGTAGGTACCTTTATGACTAACATCTTTTCACCCCATCGCTATCTGTTCTACTGTTCCTTCCCCCTCACCCCCTTCCTGCTTCCCACCTCCCCCCTTCCCATGGCTCCCCCTCTGTTAAAGCAGAAGCTCATCACCCACCTCCGACCTAGATTCTTCTTTTACCACTACCCTGCGCCCTTTCAAAGCCATCTACTGAACTGTGTATGCAAGTCTTTAACAACACCTCCTCCATGCCATATCTCAATATTCTGTCTATGACCTTAGAGTTATGTAAAAATTGTAAATATGAAAAAATTGGTATAGAATTATCAGGATTTACCTGATAATTCAACTATGTGTATTGTATAAATCAACACTATGTATATTGTGTCTTGTTTCTTGCATTGCACTATGTTTAGCAGTGTCAGTGGCTCAGTAGGTAGCACACTCGCCTCTGAGGCTGGGAGATCAGAGGGCTGTGGGTTCAGTTCCCACATCTAGCACTTGGGTTAATATCCCAGTACTGACACTGTAGTGCAGCATGAGAGGGGTGCTGCACTTCTGAGGTGCCGTCTTTCGGATGAAACGTTAAACCGAGGTCCCATCTGCCTGGATTGGTGGTAGTTCAGGTGAATGTTAAAGATCCCATGGCACTTATTGAAAAGAGTAGGGGAATTTCCCCGGTGTCCTGTCCAAATTTCCCTCACTCACTAAAAATACCACCAACAGCATAATCTGGTTC
Source organism: Neoceratodus forsteri (assembly GCA_016271365.2). Lineage (NCBI taxonomy): Eukaryota > Metazoa > Chordata > Ceratodontiformes > Ceratodontidae > Neoceratodus > Neoceratodus forsteri. The sequence goes on from CM057456.1 coordinate 1,375,124,173, forward strand.
AAGGTCAGTTGGCATTCATCTGTATCCCCCTCCCATGGGTTGTGCCTGAAATAGGCAGGATTTGTCTAGTGCACTTACCCAGTCAACAAAAACTAAATAAATAAAATGTTTATGTAATTGTCACTGATCCAACCAGGTCCATCTTGCAAATGAGCATTGCTCAATGATGTCCGCCTGGATAAATAAAGATTTTGATGATGATGAAGAGATGGAGTTAATTGTGCTGTTAAAGCACTGCAATGGGAGAAAAGGCTGTATAATATTGGAAATATCAGCATGAATTGATGCCAGAGCACATTGTCCGATGGACCATGTACCCTACCATCATTTCACACTGACAGTTACATGCAATGCAAGGTCTGTACATCTTTATATGCATGTGCACTTTGCTGCCACATATGGCACTGTACTGCCATAGCTTTATGAAACCACTGATAACCCTCTCCCAACTTGTCCAGCAATACTGGTTACTAAAATGTTGTTTGTTCATTAACAGTTACCTTTATGACCAACAGATTGAGCTAATTGTGCTGTTATGGCACTGCCATGGGAGAAAAAACTGTATTATAATGCAACTGTCAAAGTGAAAGAATACTTGAGAGCATTCTCCAAAAGATCATGCACTCTGCTTTTGTTTCACACTGACAGTTGCATGCAGTGCAAGGTCTGGACATGTTTATAGGATGTGTACTTTGCCTCCACACATGGCCCCGTGCTGCTATAGGTAGATGAATCTACTGACATCCCCCCCATATTCCCAGCCATATTGGTTACTAAAATGTTGTTTATTCAGTTGTAGTTATCTTTATAACCAACAGATGGAGATAATTGTGATATTATGGCACTGCTTCAAGAGAAAATACTGTATTGTAATGCAACTGTCAGCATGAAATGATGCTAGAGCACATGGTCCGAACGATCATGCACTGTGCCATCATTTCATGTAGACAGTTGCATACAAACAAGGTCTTTACATGTTTACAGGCATGTGCACTTTGCCGCCACACCTGTCACTTTGCTGCTATAGGTAGATGAAACTACTGACACTCCCCTGCCACCACCACATTCCCAGCCATATCGGTTACTGGAATCCTATTTGTTCCATTGTAGTTACATACTAACATAACATACTAACATAGCATGATGCCAGCAGAGTAGACCGAAAGGTCTATTGAGTCTGCTCGAACCTCAGACCCAGTCAGGACACCGTTGCTGCCTTCCTGCCTCCTCCATTAATCCCCTGACCCTATCAGATTTATACCTCCAGATGTGGCATTCCTCAACTTTACCTTACCATTATACCTGCCCCAGCCCCTCTTGAATCCCTCCACTATATCAACAGCTACCAGTTCCACAATCAGTGCATACTATGGGTCCACCACTCTCTTGGTAAAGTAGCATCTCCTAGTCTCTCCCCTGAGCGTCCCGCCAACCAGCCTCATGGAATGTCCCCTGGTAGCCCCTTCCTCCCTCAGCTGCAACACCCTATTTAGGCTGACCCTGTTTGCTCCCTTTAGATATTTGAAGAGCTCGGTCATATCCCCTCTGTCCCTCCTCTCCTCCAGGAGTACAAGTTTAGCTCCTTAAGTCTTTCCTCATAGGATCTTTCCCCAGACCCTGTATCATCCTGGTCACCCTCCTCTGGACCCTCTCTAGAAGTGCAATTTCCTTTTAAGTACTGGTTGCCAAAACTGCACACAGTATTCTAGGTGCCGTCTAACCAGGCAGTTATACAGAGGGAGAAGCACCTCCCGTCTCTGCGAGGTTATTCCCCTGGCAGTGCACCCAAGCATTTTATTTGCTTTAGCCACAGCTCTCCTACACTGCTCAGAGTTATTCATTTTGGCATCAACAACCACCCCAAGATCCTTCCCCCACCCTGAAACCTGAAGTTTCTCCCCACCCAAAAAGTACTAATGATCAGGATGCTTAAGCCCCATGTGGAGAACATTGCATTTCTTGGCATTAAATCTCAGTTTCCAAGTGTGTGACCACCTCTTCAGAGTCTCCATGTCCCCCTGTAGGACTCTTCTACCCTCCTCCCCATCCACCACCACCCCCAGCTTCATGTCATCAGCAAAATGGCTCACCTCACCTGATATCATCCCTGATGTCTGAGATGTAAGCATTAAACAGGAGCGGCCCCAACATCGACCATTGTGGGACCCTGCTAATGACCTTCCTAGGAGATGATACCTCCCCCCTACCACCACCCTCTGAAACCACCCACTTAGTCAGTTTCCTATCCACCTTTCCATCCTATCCTCCACCCCCATTCCCCCCTAGCTTGTCCAGCAACCCTGGATGTGGCACCGAGTCAGATGCCTTGCTGAAGTCCAGAAAGAAGAAATCTACTGGTCTTCCCTGGTCCAGCACCTTTGTTACATGATTATAGAACTCCACATGTTTAGTCTGACACAATCTGCCCTGAATGAAGCCATGTTGGTGATCATCCAGATGGCCCAGTGTTTCTAGAAACACCTCCAGCCTCTCTTTCAGGATGGCTTCCTTCATCTTGCCCACCACCAACGTCAGACTGACAGGCCTGTAGTTACTCAGCTCCTCCCATGTTCCACTTTTTTGGATAGGTACAACATGAGCCATCCTCCAATCCTAAGGCACCCAACCCATCTGAAGGGATGAGTTAAAAAGATCCACCAGAGGTGCAGCAAGGACATCCGCCATTTTCTTCAACACCCTGGGATGAAGGCCATCTGGACCCGGTTCCTTATCCGTTCCCAGGAACTTAAGGGCCTCCCTCACCCTACTAATAGGAATTTTCATGTCAGAGAGCTCCCCCCTTCCTCAGTCCTAGCCCACCTCCCTCTGTGTGGTGTTGGCCCTCCATCATCTCTTGTGAAGACTGAAGCAAAGTAACATAGAAACATAGACTTTGACGGCAGATAAGGACCACTTGGCCCACCCAGTCTGCCCATTTTCCTACCTATTGGATAAGTTGCAGATCCTAGTTTACCAACAGCCTACATCCTCCTACCCCCCCACTAGAATTAAGTACCTCCACCTGCTCTCCGGCCTCCACGGCCACCAACTCCCTGACCTCAGTCTGCTAATCTTTCCCTTCACTTTCCTCTTTTTCCTGATATACCTAAAGAACCCTTTTCCCCCGCTTCTGATCCCCCATGCTAACCTTTGCTATGTGCTCACCTTGGCTGATCTCACCACCATAGTTACCTTTTTGGATATGCCATCATATTCCAACCTGCCCATGTCCCCTTGCAAGCACTTATATTTTCTATCGGCAGCTCTTTTTTCCCTCACCACCTACTGGACCTCCCTGATCCACCAGCTCAGTTTTCTGGCCCTACCAAATTTGCACTGGACCTTCGTTCAGGCCTTGGTGGCTTTCAGGAGCCTTCTTTTAATAATTTTCCACCTGCTTTCTTTGTCCATATCCTATCTGATCTCCTCCAGATGCCTCTTGAGGATCCCCACCATACCCTCATAGTCTGCTCCCGTGAAGTCAACCACCACCGTTTTAGTGTGATGTTCCCTTCCCCCCAGGTCTAAGAAAAAACAAACTGTGGTATGATCACTCCCCACCATTGGGTCCCCTACAACTGGGTTCCTAACCAGATCACAATCTGACAGGACCACATCCAGGATACAACCATCCCTCGTCAGGTCAGTCACCAGTTGAGTCTGGATCGCACCCTTGGAGACATCCAGCAAGCATTGCTCCCTAGTCAATGAAGATGCCATAATGACCCAATCAGCCTCTGGCTTGTTAAGGTCACCCAGCATAACAGTTCTACCCTCAGTCTGACTACATTGAACTCTTAGACTTGCCACCAGTCCCTCCTCAAGTTCCTCTGCCTTCGTGGGAGGCCTATAAACCATTCCCAGATTGACCATCTTTCCCCCTGGTGCTTGCAAGGTAAACAATAAAGTCTCTATATTTCCCTCTGCCCCTTCACCCTAACAAGTATCGATGCCATTCTTAATGATGAGTGCCACCCTACCTCCCCTGCCCACAGCCCTGTCCTTTCTGAACACAGTGTACCCCATCAGATTTAAGTCCCAATCATGCTGAGGAGTAGATCAGGTTTCACTGACTGACACTGCATCCACATCCCCTTCAGTTAGCATCACCTGGAGCTCAGGTATCTTGTTTCCCATGCTACTGGCATTAATCAAGACTGTCCTCCATTTCTACCCCTTGCCCTTGCCCATTTCCCCAACCTGAGATCCCCCACTTAACTGCAAGCTCCCACTCCCTCATGCGCTTAAGCATCCCTTCCCTCGTGCTGGGGGGAGAAGGCCACATCCTTCCTTGATGTGTCTGCTAGCAGCAGCGTCAAGTCCCAGCCCTCCACCTTCACAAGTGTAGATCCCATCTAGCTTCAATGAATTTTGGTCAGTTTTTTTTCAAAACCACCCTTCCCCCCAAATTTAAGTAAAGCCTATCCCTAGCATACAGCCCCATGTTCTCCCAAGTTTCACCCCAATCTCCCACCAACCCATACCCCCTAGCCATGCACCATGATCTGAGCCATTCATTAACCTCCATAATTTTCTGCTTGTTTCTCACTCTGGCTTTAGGCACTGAGAAAACCTCCAAGAAAGAGACAGTGCACCCTACAGCATGAAACACTCTGGCTAGCTTGCCAATCCTTGCCAGTATCTCCTCCACACTATCTCTCTCTATGTCATTAGTACCTGGGTGCACTAATATGTCAGAGGATCCTCCATAGTCCTTCACCAAAGCATAGACCAAGTGCTTGGTCTTGTGCACAGTCAAGCCAGATATACTCTTGACCCTGACAGCACAGCCTTGCACCTCACTTCTCCCTTCCCACTTAATGCCCCTGATTATGAAGTCCCCTAGCAGGAACACTTTAACCCCATCCTTCCCCTTGAGCCTAACTCCCTCCTCAGCCACACACACCCTCATTCCCACTACGTCACCATTTTCTCTGACTGCACCATCAATTTGATTGCCAATAGCTGCCTTTACCCCCCTATTCCAACTATTTCCCCTGTCCAACCATTCCTCACCTAGCTCCCCTTGCCTCACCACTCTGGTCTGTCCCAGCAGCACTCCAGTTAGCCTGTGATCCCACCTGACCTCCAGGGGCTCTTGCTTTTACCCATCATCCTTTTTTCTGCCCTTCCCCACACTAACTCCCTGCTGGTCCCTTCCCCCTGGGGTCTGTGCTCCCTTCTCACTCTCCCCTTATCGTCCCTTTCCAGGCAGTCATGACTCCCAGCTCCCCTTCTTATGCTATCCCTGGCTCTTCTATTAGTTCTGGTCCCCATGCCCATGCCCCCTCACTTTCATCCTCTTTCTCCTTCTGTCCTTTACTGACTGTGCTCCCCCTGATTCTTCTAAGGCCACTCCCGCCATGGTGCCTACCAGTGGCAAGTACCTATTTGAGACTGGGATCCCTCAGTAGGTTTTGTCCCCTTCCTTTGAGTTGAGCTCCCTTGCTGTGGTCCTTGAGACCCTTCTGCTATTTACCAATAGCCCCCACTCTCTACCACCCTTCACCCTCCTCCCTGTCTAGCCTCCTGGATCCCTCCTCCCATTTCCACCCCCAGGGCTTGCCAGACCTTCCATGATTTCTGGTGAACCCCATCCTCCTGCATTCACATTTGCAGACACCCTCCTCCAACTGTCTGTAAATATGTGCCTCCCATCCCCTGCACTCATGCCCTTCACCCACCTGCTCAGTTCATACCTGAGCCTGTGCAACTCATCCTCCAGTCCCATTAACCTGGCATATATAAGACAGTGCCTTGGTCTCCACAGTGTACTCATGACCATTGCAGCTCCACAGCCACTACAGCCCACTAGCCTGCTTCCCCTCCATCCTGTAACTGAAGTCCCCTTCCCCATTCAGTAGTGACCCCCACATTCCAGCTGCCCCGTCTGCTGCACTAAGCTGCACCTCCATCCCCTTACCAATTTCTTCTGACATGTCCCCAACTAGTTGCAGCCATGTGGCCCTGATCTCCACAAAAGGTACCAAATATTAACCAGTGACTCCCTTGCTGCAGGAAGCAGAGCAATCCAAAGCAGTTCAAATCAACCCAAAACAGTGCAATATCTAGCTAGCTACAAATGACAAATGTGTCATCTAACTACTCAAGTCAATCTTGCAAGCAGTTTGCCCAGATTTGTCCCAGATTCACCATAAACCAAAGCAGTTCAAGTCTACTCTAGGAAGAGCAGTTAGTTTCAAACTAGCCAACTCAGTTTGCCCTTATGAAGCACAGATTCTCCCGCAACCCAAAGCAGTTCAATCAATCCAGATTTACTCCTACCCAACGCAGTGCAAATCCCACCAAGGCAGAGGCATATAGCATCAAATTAGTCATTTAGACAATTTATGACAGCTTGCAGATGGTAGCACTAAATTTAGTCATGAAATATACAAAGCAAGTTCTCCAGTGTGCTCTGTACAGTTATTGCTTCAAGTGATCAGCCCCTCTGTGTACCATGCAATGCAGTTTTTATGGCAAATTCACAAGTCTTCTTTGCTTCTGGCTTCTCCTCCCACCTGCATTTAATAGAGGTCGGGGCTGGTATGGTTGGGTGGGACAAAAAAAAACTCTCCCTGCAGGCACAGCTCTATTATGAGTTACAGTGTGGCTGTTCAGCTTTTTAAGCCTGTCCACACACTCCCATTTGGTGCCCTGGGCCCTGATTGGCTAGGGACATTTTCTTCAGTCACTGATGTAGCTAACCCCAGTCCCTTTTCGCTGTTGAAGCGGCTGTGCAGTGTCCTCTCTGATCATTGTAGAATGCTTCCTTCTTGTCTTGCTGCCCTCATTTGGGATCCCCTGAGCTCCTTCCATTGGTTGCCGATGTGGTTGCAAGATTGCCCCTCCACTCCTAGAAACACTAGCCACCGATGCGGTGAGAGGATCCTCCTCCTGCAGGTGCCATTGATGTGGCAAACCTCTCTCCCTGCAGACACAGTTCTAGTGTGAGATGTGGCTAGGCTGTTCAGCTTTTTAAGCCTGGCTGCACACTCAAATTTGTCTCCCCGGGCCCTGATTTCCTTGGTCTGTTTTGTTCAGCCACCGATGCAGCCAACCACAGTCCCTTTTCACCACCAAAGTAGCCATGCAGTGTTCTCTCTGATCACCATCAAATGCAGCCTCCTTGTCTTGCCACCCTCCCTTGGACTTCACTGGGATCCTTCCTGTTGGTAGCCAATATGGCCAAAGAACTGCCACTCTGCTCATGGAATTGAAGTCCAAATGTGGCAAGAGGATCCTCCCCTCAGCAGGTGCTGCTAATGTGGTGAAACCTTCTCCTTACAGACACAGCTCTAGTGTCAGCTGCTCTAGTTACCTTAAAGACCAACAGATCAAGCTAATTGTGTTGCTATGGCACTGCCATGGGAGAAAAGACTGTATTGTAATGCAACTGTCAATGTGAAATTATGCTAGAGGGCATGGTCTGGAGGGCTATGTGCTCTGCCATCATTTCACACTAAAAGTTGCATTCAGTGCAAGATCTGCACATGTTTATAGGCATGTGCACTTTGCTGCAGACATGGCAGTGTGCTGCCATAGGTGGATGAAACTACTGACACTCCTCTGCCCCACCTCCCCAGCCATATTGGTTACTGAAACATTGTTTGTTCAGTTGTAGTTACCTTTATGATCAACAAATGGAGCTAATTGTGATGTTATGGTACTGTCTTGGGAGAAAAGACTGTATTGTAGTGCAGCTGTTAGTGTAAAATGATGCCAGAGTGCATGGTCTAAAGGACCATACACTCTGCCTTCATTTCACACTGACAGTTGCATGCAGTGCTAGATCTGTACAGGTTTATAAGTATGTGCACTTTGCCACTACACCTGACACTGTGCTGCCATAGGTTGATGAAAATTGACACTCCCTTCCCTATCCACAGTCATGTTGGTTACTGAAATATTGTTATGGAAGCATAAAAACATAAAATTTGATGGCAGATAAGGACTGCTTGGCCCACCCAGTCTGCCCATTTCCCTACCTAATGGATAAGCTGCAGATCCTAGCTAACCAACAGCCTGCTTCTTCCAACCTCCACCCCTAGAATTGACTTATGTCTGTCCCATGCATTCTTGAATTCCACCACTTTATTTGACTCCACAACCTCTTCAGGAAGGCTGTTCCATGCGTTCAAGACCCTCTCTGTGAAAAAATAATTCCTCACATTACTTCTGAGCCTTCCCCCCTCTAGCTTCAAATTGTGTTCCATTGTTCTTGCACACCTCTTTTTCTGAAAGATGCTACCCTCTTGGACTTTGTTGATTTCCTTGAGGTATTTGAAAGTTTATATCATGCCCCTCCTCTCCCTCTTCTCCTCTGGGCTATACATATTAAGATCTTTAAGTCTTTCTAGATATGTCTTCTGGTGTAGACCCTGCACCATTTTAGTTGCCATCCCCTGGACAGCCTCCATCCTGTGTATGTTTCTGCAGAGATTGGGTCTCCAGTACTGCACGCAGTACTCCAGATGGGGTCTCACCAGCTGTCTGTACAGAGGGATAACAACTTCTTGTTTTCTACTGGTGATGCCTCTCCCTATGCATCCCAGTATCCCACCAGCCCTACTTACTGCCATCTCACATTGCTTGCTCACCTTTAGGTCATCTGATATGACTACTCCCAGGTCCCTTTCCATTTTTGTTGTTGTTAGTATCTCACCCCCCATTGTGTACTCTTCCCCTGGGATTCTGTTTCCCAGGTGCATTTACTTTGCACTTCTTAGCATTAAATCTAAGCTGCCATACATTTGACCATTCCTCCAACCTTGCCAAGTCCCTTCTCATCTTATCCACCCCACCTTGTGTATCAACTCTGTTGCAGATCTTTGTGTCGTCTGCAAAGAGACATACATTTCCTTCCAGTCCCTCTGCAATGTCGCTTATAAAGACATTAAAGAGGACCAGTCCTAGTACCCCATTTTCTTCAGAGTGGACTCCGTTTACTATTACCCTCTGTGTCCTGTTCTCCAGCCACTTTGCCACCACACATGGCACTGTGCTTCTATAGGGAGATAAAACTACTGACACCCCCCCACCTAGCCATATTTGTTACTGAAATGTTATTTGTTCATTTGTAGTTACCTTTATAACCAACAGATTGAGCTAATTGTGCTGTTTTGGCACTGCCATGTAAGAAAAGACTGTATTGTAATGCAACTGTCAGCATGAAATGATGCAAGAGCACATGGTCCAAAGAGCATTGCACTCTACCATCATTTCACACTGGCAGTTGCATGCAGTGTAAGGTCTGTACATATTTATAGGCATGTGCTCTTTGCCACCAGACTTGGCACTGTGCTACCATGGATTTATGTAGATGCTGGAACCTCTCCCCTTTCCCCTTCATTAACATTGCCTATTTTTTTTCCAGGTGCAGTTACCCTTGATGACAAACAGGTGGTGCTAATTCTGCTGTCATTACTCTGTAATAGGGATGAATAATGTGCTGCCAATCAAGTGTCACTCTTGCATGCTAATGGGGTGAATGGTATATAGGACTACTACTGTAAGTGTTTACAGCTTGGTTATTAACCAAACACCATACATTATACTCTGTGTCATCACACCGTAGTGGAGATAAATACTATCCTCACATGCAAGTGTAACCATTACATGATGGCACAGTGTATGATCATGTAATGGTTACATTTGCATGACAGACCAGGGTCTGTACATATTGACACACATACTTACTGTGCTACCATCCATGGAACTAAATGCAAGGATTAAATATCTAGAATGCAACCTAGAAAACAGGAGTACTACTAACTGTAAAGAAACAAGGTCTTTTAGCATCCAAATGATTGACCCTGATCAGTTTACACAACCTAATAATCCCACTGATTCATCACTTAAGCGTAGCAGGGATGCTGAAAGTGAAGATGATTCCAATTGGTTCCCAGTAGCTAAAAAAGGGTCCTTCAAAAAGGGGAGAAGGGCCATGAAGTTTAAAATTTCACAGCACAATGCAGATGAAATTTTAAGTAACCTATATCCAGATTCCAATTTACCAATGCAAGGTACCTTGGATCAGGAATCACTGGCAAGTATTTCAGGTATGTTAGGCCCTAACCTTACAGTACTACAAACTGCCAAAAATCTCAATAGGCCTATGAACCAAACTGAGATATCACAATATATAGCTGGTAGCACCGTGTCAGTAGATACTGAAATCACTAGTATATCAGACCCCCTCCTGATTACACCAATGCAAGATGAGATTACCCCGAATGTGAGTGCCCCACATACAAACCACATTCCAGGGATAAATATGATAATAGATCCACCAGTAGAATGTGCTCAGGCAGGACAAATAAGACAAGTGGTAGTCCTTGGAGATTCTATGGTAAAGTATCTGGATTGAATAATCTGTAATGGAGACAAAACAAATTGCACTTGCTCTAGTTTCAGAGGAGCTGAAGTTAAGGACATCGAACAAATGGTAATAAACATTATACCCAGTTCTGATCCACATCCCCTAGTGGTGATACACGTGGGAACAAATAACATAGGAAACACTACCTTGGATGACATGAAGACTGAGTTTGTATTTCTAGTTACACCTTAGAAAATATTGGTTATGAACTATGTGTATCCAAAATCTTACCAGTTCCCAGAGCAAGTCAAGCAAGAACATTCAAAATCAAGACTTTTAATGAGTGATTAAGGAAATTTACATTAAATAAATCCATTTCCTGTATAATCCACTGGGAAGACTTTGCAGCAAATCATGCTCTGTTTTGTTGGGATGGGTTACACTTGCGTAAAAGAGGCAAACCTCTCCTGGGAAAATCCATAAATATGCACATTAGCAAAAGTTGAAACTAAATGCAGGGGGGTATAGGGGTACAATCAATGGTGAATTGAGCAATCTAAATTATTGTAAAGAACTAAAAATTCTGTCTACTAATGCCAGGAGCGTAAATCTAAATAAAATTTTTGAACTACAGACTATTATACACCAACACAATGTTGATATTATGGTGCTAACTGAAACATGGTGGAATGATACTAGTGATTGGTGCAATAATATCCTGGGTTTTACATTATATTACAAGAATAGACAAAACAAGAGGGGGTAGAGTGTGCATATATGTTTTGAATCGATTAGAATCTACCAAAATATCGGTGGATTCTGATAGAGTAGAAAATGTTTGTGCCCACATTAAACTCCATAATGGGAGGAATTTAATACTTGGTAAATTTTATAGACCTCCTACAGCTGATAATTGTCATGACAAAGAATCATCAATAACAATCTGGCAGCACACAAGAATCTAATTATTCTAGGAGACCTAAATTTCCCAGGTATTGATTGACTCTCTCTTAATGCTACCTCCAGCCAAGAATCATCATTCTTAGATTTAACCCTAACATGTGGATTAGAACAACTTGTACTAGAGCCCACTAGGGGATATAATATTTTGGACACTGTTCTATCAAATATCCCCAATGAGATCTCTAATATTATACAATTATCTCCATTGGGTAATCACATCCATAATATCCTGTTTAGTGTAAATAAACAACACCCAGAAACATACCCTACAATGGTTCATTACTGCTATGCCAAGGGGAAATATAATAGCATTCACAGTGTATTAAAATCTATAGACTGGGCAGATGTATCGGATACCAGCTCTGTTGAAAACAGCTCGGGAAAATAAAATTAGTCATTAAAAATTTGGAAGAAAAATGTATTCCCAGTAAACAATATACTAACTCCAGGGGTAAAAATCTCACCATGGTTCACACATAAAGTTTGGAAATGTATAAAAAGAAAACAAAGGGCATATGCAAAATTCTGTATGGAACCAGATGAGAACATTAGAACTAAGTATAAAAAGTTACTAAAACTTACAAAAACACAATTAAACAAGAAAAAAGTAAACTAGAATTCAAATTAGCAGTTAGAATCCAAAAGCTTTATACTCCTATTTTAATCAGAATACAAAACTCAAAGCTCAGTTAGGTGCCATCTATGAAAATAACCAAGAAATCAGTTATCCAATTTTAATAGCTAATGCTTTCAATTCCTTTTTCAGATCAATATTCTCTACAGCTGATAAACACCTATCACCTGAAATTAAACATGATGAAATCTATAATCCAATAACTGAAAAGGAGGTATTTGAAGTACTCAAGGAAATCAAAGTAAATGGATCACCTAGACCTGATCATATAAATGCAAAATGTATAAGGGAGACAGCAAGTGAACTAACAATACCACTAGCTATTTTATTTAATAAGTTATTGTCTACTGGGGATATCCCATATGATTGGAAATAAGAGCATGACTAATAATTATAGGCTGATTAGGCTAACCTCCATTATTTGTAAATGTATGGAGAAAATACTAAAACATAGAATGGAACAAGAGATACTAGAAAGAAACACGAACAACCAAAACCAGCATGGCTTCCAAAAGGGTAGGTCGTATACTAGCAACTTAATTTCATTTTATGAACCAGTGAGCAATAGTATTGATAAAGATATTCTGGTGGATGTCCTGCTGTTTGATTTTAAAAAGGCATTCAATAAGGTCCCTCATACACAAATAGTGGCAAAAATATCAGAGTGGGGGTTTAATTCCTATAGTGTAAGGTGGATATCAGAATGGCTCACTGATAGACTCAGAATGTTCGGGTCAGCAACCAGCAATCTGATGAAATTAGCGTTACTAGTGGTGTCCCTTAGGGATCTGTTTTGGGCCTGATATTGTTTGGTATCTTCATAAGCAACCTGAATTTAGGTATTAAGTGTCATCTATCCAAATTTGCGGATGATACAAAACTCAGTTTTGAAGTTAATACTGCAGATACAATTGAACAAATCTGCTCCAATCTTACCTGATTAGAAAACTGGACATCAAAAAATAAAATGGAATTCAACATCGAGAAGTGCTCAGCCATTCACTTTGGTAGAAAAAACCCAAAGACCATTTATAACCTAGTTGGATTAAGAATCAAATCAGTTGATTCAGATTGAGATTTAGGAATCATTATTAATAAAGACCTGGCATCTAAAGATCATTGTAGATGAGTTGCTTTAAAAACTAACAGATTACTAGCTTGTATGAGAAAATCATTCATCAATAGAAATAAAGTTTGCATATTGCCCATTTATACTACTTATGTTAGACCACATGTAAATTTTACAGCATCCTTTTGAACACCTCATCTAGTGAAAGATATTAAGATGACTGAGTCAGTCCAAAGGAGGGCCACACAATTAATTGCACCTATACATAACCTCTTATATCCAGAAAGGCAAAAATCTCTTAATTTATATGATTCAAATACTTCTAGGAAAAGAGGTGATTTATTAATGCTCTTTGACATTTTGAAAGACCAGCAAAGAATGAGTGAATATAATCTCATATGGGCAACCAAGCCAGAAGCTCTCCAATGCCATAATAGGCAACTCTGTATTCCTAGAGTAAATACCAAGAAAAGGTATAACTATTTTACTGTTAGAGTCTGTAAACTTTGGAATTCATTACCTGAGTAATTGGTTAATGTAAACACTCATAATAATTTCAAAGTGTCACCTGATAAATACTTACTAAATAATATTAGGGCATAAATTACCCCCCCCCCGTCAGTGCAGGGAAGGGGGTCTTGATGGTCTTTGCCTTCTTCCACCTTTATGTATCGAGTAATACTGAGTACTGTGCTACCATTGATAGATGAAGGTGATGAAACCTTTCTGACAACCCCCCCACAAGATACAAATTGCTTACTGTTATTTATGTTTTGAATGCTGTAGTTACCTATGATCACCAAGTAATGCTGTAATACATAAACCGTTTGAAAAACACAAGTCATTATTATGAAAATTAATTTATTTAAGATTTTTATATACAATTAAATTTGCCAATGATAAACACACATTCTGTTGTGTTTACAATAAAAAAACTGGAATTTTTTTTTCCAAGGCACAAAAAGTATATGAAAGACTGTTTTCTTTTTTAGATTTTTATATAAAATAAATGTTAGCTGATAAACACAAATGTTTTTGGTATTTATTTGCAATACAAAACTAGCATTTTTTTCTAAATAGGCAAACAAAAGTATCTGAAAGATTTTTTCTTTTAATAATTAACACAATTTTTTTGTATCTGTTTTCTTTAATTTAAGTAAAAAAAGAAAACGAAAAAAGAATTAAACTCTCTGAGTCTGAGTTGCCTCTATGGTGAGACAGTGGGGGGACTCTTATGGAACTGGAAGGTGGTCACCAGGTATCTCAGAAAAAATACATTTAAAAAAATGAAAGCTGGTGAGACTGAGGGGAAGCTAAAAACACTGTGGATGAGGAGGAATGTATGAAGACATCCCGGGGAGACTGGCAGCTCTGGCTGGCTCTTGCTGCATTTGTAGCACCGTACCTGCCCTTATATAGATGGAGTAATGCTCATCAGAGTCATGGCGCTGCAAGAGTTCTTATATTTTTGTTAAAAATGTCTAGCAGAACCATGAGCTGATCGCTGATTTTTTAAATTCCCTGCATCTCTCCATCAATACAGTGGCATTTTTGATGTTGCTGTGTGGTGTTAGGTTTTGTAAAGAAAAGAAAAATCAGAACCTAAATAACTAAATGGAACTTGTGTAATTTTACTGTTTGGTAGTAAATATTACTTTAAGAGAGAATACATACCTGTTAATTATGGTATCAAACATTAAATAATTTGCTAACACTTCTCATACCCCCCTCCCCCCACCAAACAAGTTCTGGTCAGAGATGATACAGCTGTGGAGAGCTTTTAGGAGTGACAAGAGCATTGAAAAGAATATGTTATGCTCACACTGCACCAGAGTCAGCCGTTACTAATACTGCAGTGATTACAGTACTGCGCATTCATGATACTCGCACATGCACAGTTTGCCCAGGAGCCAGTCATGTGCAATATGGTGGTGCTGAAATGGCTACCTATGCACTATTAGAGATGATGTGAAATTAAATTTCTCTGATGAAATTGCCACAAAATAGGCAATTTTGCTGGGCAAAATAGTTCACGAAATTCCGCCATTCTGCAAAATTTTTTGGCGTGTGCAAAATTGTGAAATTTCACTCATGAAATGTGAAATTCCACTGCAAATGTGCAATTTTGCTACATTTCACCTGCATTTTGCCAAATTTTGCCCAAATGTTGCCATTTTGTGGGTGAAATTTAGCATTTTACTGTGAAATTTCACATTTCACCCATAGAACATTGCATTTCGCACCCACAAAATATTTAGCAAAAAGCACAAATTTTGTGAAATAGTTCATGTAACAACATTTTTTAATTTTGTACATCACTATGCACGATACTCGTGCATGTGCAGTTTAAGTCAGTGCCACCATGTTGCATGTGGCAGCCATCACTTCCATAGTTGCAGAAAGGAAAAGAAGTGCACCGGGAAGGAGGGGTGTTTATGCAGCCAGCGGAGGGGAAGGCCTGCATAAACAGAATCTTTGGAAGCTATGGCAGAGCACTGTGGTAGCACATCAGACAGTGGTCCAGTCAAATGCTTCCACAGTGCTCTTATACAAATCTGATGATGGCATAACATCTGTGGAGCTTTGCCTACACAGCCATAAAAAAATCAGACTTAGGAGAAGACTATTTTTTTTTACTTGCTTTGTACTCCATCCGGGGTGGCCCTCTAACTTGTTAAACCCCCAGCCCTGTCTCCTGCTCTCAGTGCACCTCCATTCTTCCTCCATGGCTTACCCCCATGGCTAGAGATGTGCGAAATTAGAAAATTTCATTCTGCAAAATATTTTGTTAAACTCGCACATTTTGCGAAATATTTCACAGGTGCAAAATGCAAAATTCAGCTGGCGTAATGTGAAATTTTGACAGCAAAGTGCAAAATATTGCCATGAAATGTGAAATTTCACCCATGAAACATGAAATTTCACCCACAAAACAGTAACATTTGGGAGAAATTCAGGCGAAATTTGGTGAAATTGCACAATTTTGTGGCAAAATTTCCCATTTTGCAGGAAACATCTCACAATTTTGCACCCAGTGAAAAATTTTGCAAAACAGTGGAATTTCACAAAAACTTATATGAGGTGAAATGGCCCATTTTGTGGCAATTTCAACTGTCTAAATTTCATTTCACTACATCTCTGCCCATGGCAGGGCAGCAGGGATTCCTCAAGCTACTGAACATGGATACGGTTCAGAAGGTTCCTGCCATTTGTGACAACAGTGCCTGCAGAACTTAACATCATACAGCAATGCCCAGGGCAATTTTCTCCTTCTTTTTCCTCCCTCCTTCCCCTCCTGGAGGCAGAGCAATGTCGATGCTAGCAATTGCCAAGTTGTGCATGCTTCCACCCACAGCAGACCAGCTGACTACTCCACCCCCATTCCCTACATACAAGACCCAGGTACTCCAGCACCCAACCACCACTAGGTGTCAGAAATGCACCAGCCTCTGTGCCCCTCCCTCTTTGGGAGTGGTGAGCTGTCCTCCGGATGCTTGATCCTCTCCCACCCCTGCTGACCACTGGTGACTCCTTCGCACTGTGAACTCAGATCACCGGTGTGGCAGAGGGTAAGTCATGATGCCTAAGCCCTCCATGCCACTGGGCCAGCCTTAGGAGAAGACTACTAACAAACTAGAGATCTGGTCTGCATCTTGCTTGTCATCACTGTCACTTTCTATTTCTTTCTAAGCAGCAATTTCTGGTAAATATGTCTTAACCGTATTGATCTCAGTGCTGGTAGACTACTTCTGGTTTTCTCCTGATTGTAGTAGGTGGGAGTAGTAGCAGTCTTGAAGTGGCAGCTCGACTGGAAGGAAAAGTATGCCTCTTTGCAGATGACACAAAGATCTACAAAAGGGTTGATACACAGTGGGGGTGGAAAGGATCAAATGGACTTGACAAGGTTGGAGGAATGGTCAAAAGTATGACAGCTTAGATTCAATCCACAACAACAAAGTTCTAACACCATCCTGGCCACATAAATAAGGCAAACCAGCACACCAAAATTCAGTTAGTGCTCATAACAGCAAATATGTTTTGCAAAAAGGACAAAAGGTCAGAAATACATCCTACCACCAAATGGAAGGGATTTTGTTTTCCAGGGACAGCACTTCCTTCAAGTCAAGGGGACTACAATGGGGGCTACTTTTGCCCCCATGTATGCAAATTTATACCTTAGCCTGTAGGAAGAAAGGGCTATTTATGATCAGGAGACAAACTCCTTTTATGACCAGATAGACCTGTGGAAACATTTTTTTGGATGATGTGTCGATGGTGTAGAGGGGTGAGGTAGAGGAGCTTTTTCAGTTTATCAGCTACTTGAAACAATCTGATATGAATTTAAAATTTACAGCTCATTGTAGTGATGAAAATGTGCATTTTATGGATCTCAACATCATATGCAAACAGGATGGAACAGTGGAAACAGATTTATTCTGAAAAGATACAGACCACAGCAGTTTATTGCTAGCTACTGTAGTAACTGCCACCCCTGCCACACCATCAACAACATTCCCAAATCTCAGTTTATGAAAGTGAGGAGAAATTACTCAGAAGAACAGCTTTTTCAACAAAGGTGTGATGAGCTCAGCAAATGATTTATGGAAAGAGGATATAGTCCATCCTTGATCTTGCAGCAAGGTATTCAGTTACTAGAATGAACAGGACAGACCTGCTACAATACCAAAGGGCTCCACCTAGGGATCCAGAACAGGTTTTGTTTATTACCCAGTATTGTACTGATAGTGGATCCATCAGGGAATGCCTTGAAAAATGTTGACCTATATTAGAAACTGAGCCTGCATTGATGGAAGTTGCAAAAAGACCACATAAAATAACCTATAGGAGGGGCCAGAATTTAAAAGATGTTCGAGTGCATAGTTTTGAACCTACACAACTACCAAAAATGTTGAAATGACTACTCCCCCAGCCACAGGGTTGTTTTGTATGTGGGTGATGTGGATATTGTCAGTATGTTGAATAAAGAAAGAATTTAGCACAGCTAATAATCCAAGACATTTCTCTATAAGACAGTTCATTAATTGTAGCTCCCAGCTGGTTGTATATCTAGCTACCAGTAGATGTACAGCCTTCTACATTGGTAAAATGAAGCACTTAAGCTCTATATGTCTTGGGGTGAACATAATGGGTATCCCACCCCAACTGAGAAACTCTGACAGTGACCAACACTACAGCGACTACACCTCCAGGTCACTGTAATGTTGGCGCTGGAACTTGGCACTGCCTTCCGGGGGTCTTGCACCCCCCCACAAACTGACTCAGAGTTGATAATCTATAGCCGGGGTGTGTGGGGGGTGCAGCACCCCTTTTGGGAGGTTCAGGGAACAAATCCCCCTAAAGAAAACATGTCCCTGTAAGTGAAACTGTATGCTGACCGCAAAATGCGGTCGACATGATGGTTTTGCTGTCTGGACATTCAACAAGATTTTTGTCAATTACCAGTAGTAGATTCAACATAATGCACTCTTTAACCACATACACACCCAGCAGGATGGGACAGAACATACATTTACTTTTCAACCCATACAAAAGATTAAAATGGGCCCAAGAGGGGGTGACCAGGATTTTTATTTGACAAAACAGGAGGCATCTTTGATTTTTATTCTTGGAGGCTTGAAGCCAACTGGCCTCAATGATAATACTGATTTGTCCATATTTTTGAGGAAAAAATTAACTAATAAACCATTTCAGTATGATCCAGGGAACATTGTTGTATATACTGTAAATATTAATTTAAAGAACATAACTAACACTCCATAAATAGGGTAGAGGATCTCAAGCAATGCTTATAGAATGTATTGAAGTTTAACCTGTACCATGGATTTCTTTTCTTGTTGCCTTCTCTATTCTGGTTTTCCTCCTCCTCCCCCCTTACCTGTATGATGTATGTATACCCTTTTAAAAGAGTCACCCTCTAAATAAATAAATAAATAAATAAGGGGTAAAATAAACAGTAGAATTAAAAAAAACATTTTTACCTGGTTGGATGTGAAGACATCTAGACCTGTTATATAAATAATTGACTTATTCATAAAAAAATTGACATGAATATCAATATACAGTTGCATCCCCACGATGAAATGCAATTCTGCAGCATTTTGCAGCACTCTGCAGAATACTGCAGAAGACCTACTGAATAAAGCTATCTAATTTCACTGGTAATTAGTCCCTTTTGTCATTCATGAAAATGTGACACTGCCAGGATGAACTGAATGCCACAGTTTTCTGCATGACAAAGAGGACGAATTGCCATTGAAATTACATTGCTTTATTCAGTAGGTCTGCTGCAGCATTCTGCAGAGTGCGTTAAAAATGTGTTTCATCCTGGGGGACGCCACTGTCTGTATGGTAATGGGGTTTAGACATAATTATCTGAGTTAAAGATATATTTATACATGCAATAATTTGTAAGGATCCTTGGCAGGATATAAGTGTCAATTTAGATTATTCAGGTGATATATATCAGGTTCTTATTATAAAGAACTGACATGAGTTGTGTATATATGTATACAATTCTAATCTATATATATATATATATATATATATATATATATATATATATATATATATATATATATGATTTTAAATTACAATAAATTATAATAAATGAAATATTATGAAAAGCCTGTATTTGCACTGTGATTACAGAACCACCATTTGAGTTTGTTTTTTGGTTTTTAGTATCACCTTTATAAATCAATTTTCTTTTTTAAATCACTAGGTAAATGTTATAAGTGTGTCAACCATATGATGCATATGGTGTTGTATGTACTGTCACTTTAACATCATAGAATCGAAGGGTGTTTCTAGTACCTGAAGAATCTGAAGAAGCCAGAAGGGGAAGGAAGGAAACATATTCAATTCAGTGCTTTAGAGGAACTGGTAATTGCTATTTTTCTTTTAAACTTAGATTGTGGGCTTTTAGTGACACTATACTTTCTTTGTTGTCTTTACTTATAATTGTTTTTGGGCTGTTGAAAATTTAAAACATAGTGGTGGTGTAATTCTGTGCTGTCTTTAATTGCTGCAAATTTTATCTTGGCTTGTCTGACTGCCCTGTAGTTGGGTGAAGGGTGTTAATTGTCTGGCCTCTGACCTCAGCTACGTGATAACTGGAGGTGGGGCTTAGTCAGAGTTAAAGTAGCAAGCAGAGTTTTATTTTCTCAGAAGAAGCCAGAAGGGGAATGAAGGAAACATATTCAATTCAGTGCTTTAGAGGAACTGATAATTCCTATTTTCCTTTTAAACTTAGATTGTGGGCTTTTAGTGACACTATACTTTCTTTGTTTCTTTACTTATAATTGTTTTTGGGCTGTTGAAAATTTAAAACATAGTGGTGGTGTAATTCTGTGCTGTCTTTAATTGCTGCAAATTTTATCTTGGCTTGTCTGACTGCCCTGTAGTTGGGTGAAGGGTGTTAATTGTCTGGCCTCTGACCTCAGCTACATGATAACTGGAGGTGGGGCTTAGTCAGAGTTAAAGTAGCAAGCAGAGTTTTATTTTCTCGGAAGAAGCCAGAAGGGGAAGGAAGGAAACATATTCAATTCAGTGCTTTAGAGGAACTGATAATTGCTATTTTTCTTTTAAACTTAGATTGTGGTCTTTTAGTGACACTATACTTTCTTTGTTGTCTTTACTTATAATTGTTTTTTTGCTGTTGAAAATTTATAACATAGTGGTGGTGGTGTAATTCTGTGCTGTCTTTAATTGCTGCAAATTTTCGCACCTCCCTCCCCTTCCCCAACTCTTAATTATATGCCCTGTTAAATCTGATTGACAGGAGCTAAACACAGGGTATAGTAGGGGTGGACGAGGAGGGCATAAGGGGAAGAAGCCTCACCTCAGCACAAGTGTTTTGACTCATTTATTTATTTATTGGTTTTTTTCTTTAAAAAAATCTGAGGATCAGTGGCAGGATTTTTAGTACAGTAAATTAATAAAAGGGAACTAGGAGAGCTTCAGTAGCAGACAAGTAGTGGAACTGCAGTATAATGTGGGGAGTGGTGCAATGCAGTGGCTGTGGGGCAGCCATATTCAGGCAGACTTTCTGGACACTGAGGTGCTGCCCTATCTGCATGCATCTCTCGACTGCAGGATGAGGTAGCCAGACTCAGAGCAGAAGTAAACTGGGTCAGGAGTACCATCACCCCTATCCAGGGACCACCCAGTCCAATGCAACTGCCTCAAAGGATGCCAAGAACGAGGAGCACTTGGATGACAGTGGGCTCAGGGAGGGTTAGAGCAGTCAGGCAGAGGCACATCCCAGATCCTATTCCACTCAAGAACCCATATGCCACACTGGCAAATGAGGACAACCAAATAGAGGTACCCAGAGAAGTGGAAGGAAAGGATGTGGAGGTTAGCCAAGGAGGTGACCTCAGCGGGGAAAGCAGTGGACCCCAGAGGAGGAGGAAGTGAATCCTGGTGGGGGACTCCATCATAAGAGGGATCCAGCTAGGAACACAGGAGGGGGAGGACAGGGAGGTGAGGTGCCTACCAGGTGCCAGGGCATGGAGGGATGGAAGGAAGATACTGGGGATCACTGGGAAGGCAAGACGGGAGGGTGAGCTGGATGTCATTATCCACCTAGGTACTAATGACCTGGCAAATGGGGAGCCAAAGGAAGTTCAGGAAGAGTTTAGGAAACTGGGGAGGGGTCTCAAGCAAGTAGCTACTTCTGTCACTTTCTCAGAAGTACTACCTGTGAGAGGCAAGGGAGAGCATAGGAGTGCATGCACCAGGAACTTTAACTCATGGTTGAAGCACTGGTGCTGTGAGGAAGGGTTTGGATTCATTGGTGACTGGGGACCCACCTGGAGGGATGGAGGTTTGTTCAAGCCTGAAGGCCTGCATCCATCCTGGAGGGGAATCCAAGCACTCAATGATAAGTTTAAATGCTACATTGACAAGCATTTAAACTAGCAAAGGGGGGTGGCAGGCCAGCAAGGAGGGTACCTACTTGCTCACCCCCCACAGCTAGCAGTGGAACCAGTGAACCAGAGGAGTGGCTATCTCTGCAAAGCAGTGTGCAAAAGATGGAGATTAGTGTCCAAGAGGTGGATACAGAAAAGGCAAAATTCAGCAGAAGGGCAGACAGCAAGGAGAACCATGGATAAATGACAACCAAGGAAGGGGCTGGAGTAGAACAGTGAAACAGTCTAGGGAGGTCAAATCATGGAAAGCCATGTGTGAAAATGCCAGGAGCCTTAGCAACAAGATGGAAGATCTGGAGGCTGTCATGGTACAGTCAGACCTGGACATTGTAGCCATCACTGAAACCTGGTGTAATGATAACCATGACTGGGAGATGGCCATACCTGGCTACAACATATTCAGAAGAGACAGAGGAGGCAGGAAGGAGGGAGTGGCACTGTATGTGAAAAATGACATAAGGGCCACAGAGATCCAGGAGGAACAAAATGGGGAGAGATACTGTGGGGTTAAGCTGGAAAGGAAATGGGGACAGCCATCGCACAGGTGTGGGTCTATAGACCACCAGCCCAGGAGGAAGAAACAGATAAGGAGTTGATGCTAGCCATCCAAAGGATGGCAGACAAGGGTGAGGTAGTACTGGTTGAGACTCAATATTCCAGACGTGGACTGGAGCATCCCAGCAGCAGCATCAACTAGGAGCAGATTTATCCTGGACTCCTTCAGGTGCCTTCTCCAAGCAACTGGTCATGGAACCAACTCCAGCAGAAGGCAATACTGGACCTTGTGCTCACAAACAGGGACAGTGTGATGGGGGTAACAGTGGGGGAGCACCTGGGAAACAGTGACCACCAGTCATTGTGGTTTGAAATCACAGAAAGAGCAGAACCAAACCACACAAAAACACGTGTCCTGGATTTTAGGGGGGCAGACTTTGGTAAAATGGGAGATACTTGAAAGAGGCATTAAAGGGAATGGGACAGGAATCAGGGGTTGAGGAACAGTGGGCGTATTTAAAATGGGGATTACAAGAACAACAGAATTATGCATTAAGCAGGTTAGCAAGAGGAAAGGAAGAGGAGACCATTATGGTTTTCAAAGAGGGCAAAGAAGTGAAAGCCAAAAGATTGCATTCAGGCAATACAAAAGACACAGGCAGAAGGGATAGGAGAAGTACCAGGAGAAGCAAAGGGAGGCAGGAGGTCAGTAAGGAAGCCAAAGCTCAGACAGAAGAACACATTGCAAAATCAGTGGGTAGAGGGACAAAACCTTTACAGGTACATAAGTGAAAAAGAAAGACAAAGGGAGGGATAGTGAGACTGAAGGGGAGGATGGGGCTGTGTGGAGGATGACAACAGTAAAGCTGACATATTGAACAGGTATTTCTGCTCAGTCTTTACTGAGGAAGAGGAGGTAATGGGTCTGAAGGGAGTACAAGGTGAGAATGGTGCAGAATGGACACAAGTCCCTTTACATGAGAAAGGGTCCTGAAGGAACTGGAAGTAATAAGAGTTGATAAAGCAATGGTGCCAGATGGGGTGCACCCCAGGGTCCTAAACAACTAAGAGAGGTGGTGGCTGAACCTCTGGCTATCCTGTTTAGCCAATCACTGAAAACAGGGGAGGTACCCAAAGACTGGAGGACAGCAGATGTAGTCCCCTTATACAAAAGTGGGAACAAGAGGAAGCAGGGAACTACAGACCAGTCAGCCTCACCTCGGTAGTGGGGAAGATCATGGAAGCACTACTGAAGGAGAGATTAGTGGAACATCTGGTTGTCAATGGACTACAGGACCCAAGGCAGCATGGTTTCACCAGGGGGAGGTCATGTCAGACCAACCTCGTTGAATTTTTTGACTGGGTGACTAGGGAAGTGGATCAGGGGAGGGCAGTGGACATGGCCTATTTGGACTTCAGCAAGGCCTTTGACACTGTGCCACATAGAAGACTATTACAAAAACTGGGGAATATTGGTGTGGGCAGGACAGTAGTGTGGTGGGTAGGTAACTGGCTGGGTGGCAGGACACAGAGGGTGGTGGTAAATGGCTGTCACTCCACAGAGGGAAGAGTGACCAGTGGGGTACCACAGGGATCAGTGCTGGGACCGGTTCTATTCAACATCTTTATCAGGGACATTGCGCAGGACCTAGAAAGCAGAATTTCACTGTTCACTGATGACACAAAGCTCTGTAACAGAGTAGACACACCAGAGGGTGTAGACAGAATGAGAAGCAACCTGCAGAAACTTGAAGAATGGTCAGGGTTTGGCAGTTGAAATTAATGCAAAGAAGTGCAAGATAATGCATATGGGGCACAAAAACCCTGGCACAATATATCAGTTGGGGTGAGGATATAGCATGCACCAAGCAGGAAAGGGATCTTGGGTTGTCATCTCTGATGACCTCAAGGTAGGGAAACAGTGTGACAAGGCAGCAGGTAAAGCAAATAGGATGCTGGGATGTATAGGCAGGGGCATCACCAGCAGGAAAAGGAAGTCATAATTCCGCATACAAGACACTAGTGAGGCCCACCTGAGTACAGTGCCAGTTCTGGAGACTGTACCTACATAAGGACATAGACAGGGTAGAGAAGGTTCAGAGGAGGGCAACAAAGATGGTGCATGGATTGCATCACAAGTCCTAGAAGACAGGTTGAAGGAACTGAACATGTACCCCTGGAGGAGAGGAGGGAGAGAGGATATGATAGAGACATACAAGTATCTTACAGGAGGAACAGGGTGCAGGAAAACACTATTTTTAAGCGAAAGAGATGTTCCAGGACAAGAGGGCATGGGATGAAGTTGGAGGAGGATGATTCAGAGGAAACATGAGAAAGAATTTCTTACAGAACAGGTGGTGGACAAGTGGAACACCCTGCCAGAGGAAGTGGTGGGGGCTGAAACAATCACGGGATTTAAGAATGCATGGGATAGACATAAAGGAATTCTGGAGGTCAGGAGTAAGGGGCAACAGACTTCTAGGAAAACAAACTGAACTTACAAGCTCAAATGGGCAGACTGGGTGGGCCATAGGCCTTTATCTGCTGACACTGTCTATGTATCTATGTAGTAACCTAAGACACTCCCTGATGATGCCTTAGGGTGAAACCAGTTGGTGCCAGTCTGATGGGATTGCTGTCTGGCATTCCACCTTCCATGTGGAGGTAGGATGTATTTCTGATCTTGTGCGCTTTTTGCAAAACAAATTTACTGCTGTGAGCGCTAACTGAATTTTGGTGTGCTAGCTTCCCTTATTTGTGTGGACAGGATGGCACTTCAACTTTTTTGTTCTGAGCACATCCATTGCTGGAGAGGTGTTTTTTTCTGGGTTAGTTTAGATTCAGTGTAAAGAAGTTCAAAGTAATGTGCCTGGGAAACAAAAACCCAGCAGAAGGGTACACAAATGGGGGGGTACTAACAACAACAAAAATGGAAAGGGACCTGGGGATAATCATATTAGATGACCTAAAGGTAGGCAGACAATGTAAGAAGGCAGTAAGGAGGGTTGGGGGGATACAGTGATGCAATGGGAGAGGTATCACCAGTTGAAAACAGGAAGTAGTCATCCCTCTGAACAGACAGTTGGTGAGACCCCATCTGGAGTACTGCATGCAGTTCTGGAGACCCCATCTCTACAAGGACACAGACAGGATGGAGGCAGTCCAGAGGAGGGCAACTAATATGGTGCAGTATCTGCACCAGAAACCATACAAAAAGAGACTAAAGAAGCCAAATATGTATACCCACAAGGAAAGGAGGGAAGGGGGGACATGATAGAAATGTTCAAGTACCCCAAGGGAATCAACAAAGTTCAAGAAGGTAGCATCTTTCAGAAAAAGAGATGTGCAAGAACAAAGAAGCACAATTTGAAGATAGAGAGGGGACGACTCAGAGGCAATGTAAGGAAGTATTTTTTCACAGAGAGGGTGGTGGACACATGGAACAGCCTTTATGAGGAGGTTGCGGGGTCAAAAACAGTGGGGGAATTCAAGAATGCAATGGAAAGACATACTGTAAGGCAATTATAGTGGAGGGTAGGAGGAAGTAGGCTGTTGGTTAACTAGGATCTGCAGCTTATCCAATAGGTAGTGAAATGGGAAGACTGGGTGGGTGAAGTGGTCCTTATTGGGGTTGTGTGAATACCTTTTTTTTTAATATTTGGCCGAATATTTGGCATTTGGTTCCTGGAAATTCATTATTTGTTATTTGGCTACAGAAAGCGCCTTATTAGAGAACTGGCATAGAAGTCCTTTAAATGGCTTCAGGAAGAGTAGGATGAGCTGTCATGGCACTTTGGCTTGTACACTGCTGCCACATGTTGTCTTTTGGCACTGTTGCTTCAATAAGGGGATGCAGAGGTCACAGCACTTTGGCTTGTACACTGGTGCTGCAGGGTACAGGCTGCTGCGTCAGGATGAGGATGCAGATGTCACAGCACTTTGGTTTGTACGCTGGTGCCATAGGCTAACTTGCTGGGCATGGATCTGTTGTGGAGGAGGATGTAGATGTCATGGTACTTTGGCTTGTGCACTGGTGCCAGAGGCTGCCTTGATCTCCTAACTCCTAAAACTGAAGGTGGACAAAGCAATGGAGCCAGATGGAATTCACTCCAGAATTCTAAAAGAATTAAGCAGAGAACTAGTGACACCACTGACTACGCTTTTTAACAAATCATGGGAGGATGGTGTGGTGCCTGAGGACTGGTGGATGTGATTCCCCTTCACAAAAGTGGGAAAAAGATGGAGGCAGAAAACTACAGACCTGTCAATTTGACCCTTTGTGGAAGGGAAAGTGATGGAATCACTTCTGAAGGAAAGAATTGTTGAGTACCTAGAGGCCAGTGGGAACCCTAGGCAGCATGCGTTCATAGCAGGAAGGTCATGTCAGATGAATCTAATTGATTTCTTTGACTGGGTGACCAAAGTAGTAGACCAGGGAGGGGCTGTGGACATGGCCTACATAGACTTTAGCAAGGCATTTCACACAGTCCCACACAAAAGATTAGTTGTCAAATTAACCAGCCTGGGAGTGGGTCCCAAGGTGGTAGCCTGGGTAAAACATTGGCTGAACAACAGGACACAGAAGGTAATTGTAAATGGTGTCCACTCTGAAGAAAGAGGGGTTACTAGTGGGGTACCGCAAGGTTCAGTACTGGGTCCAGTCCTTTTTAATGTCTTTATAAGTGACATTGCAGAGAGACTGGAAGAAAAAGTATGCCTCTTTGCAGATGACACAAAGATCTGCAACAGGGTTGATACACAAGGAGGTGTGAAAAGGATGAGAAGGGACTTGGCAAGGTTGGAGGAATGGTCAGAAGTATGGCAGCTTGGATTCAAAGCAAAGAAGTGCAAAGTAATGCACCTGGGAAACAAAAACCCAGGGGAAGATTATACAATGGGGAGGTAGTAACAACAACAAAAATGGAAAGAGACCTAGGGTAATCATATCAGATGACCTTAAGGTTGGCAAGCAATGTGAGAAGGTGGTAGGAAGGGCTGGGGGGATACTGGGATGTATAGGAAGAGGTATCACCAGCAGAAAACAGGAAGTTGTTATCCCTCTGTACAGACAGTTGGTGAGACCCCATCTGGAGTAACATCCAGTTCTGGAGACCCCATCTCAGCAAGGACATAGACAAGATGGAGGCAGTTCAGAGGAGGGCAACTAAAATGGTGCTGGGTCTGCAAGAGAAGCCATACAAGGAGAGATTAAAGGAGCTTAATATGTATACCCTTGAGGAAAGGAGGGAGAAGGGGGTCATGATAGAAATGTTTAAGTACCTCAGTGGAATCAACAAAGTCCAAGAGGGTAGCATCTTTCAGAAAACGAAATGTGCAAGAACAAGGGGACAAAATTTGAAGATAAAGGGGGGACGGCTGAGGGGCAATGTGAGGAAGTATGTTTTCACAGAGAGGGTGGTGGATGCATGGAACAGCCTTCCTGAGGAGGTTGTGGGGTCTAAAACTGTGGGAGAATTCAAGAATGCATGGGACAGACATAAGGCAATTTTTGTGGGGGGTAGGAAGAAATAGGCTGTTGGTTAACTAGGATCTGCAGCTTATCCTCTAGGTAGGGAAATGGGCAGACTAGGTAGGCCAAGCGGTCCTTATCTGCCATCAAAGTCTATGCTTCTATGTTTCTATGCTGATGTTTCAGGAGGAAGATGCAGATGTCATGGCACTTTGGCTTGTACACTGGTGCAACAGGCTGTCTTGTTGGGTATGGTTCTGTTGTGGAGGAGGATGCAGCTGTCATGTCACCTTGTCATGGCACCTTGGCTTGTACACTGGTGCCACAGGCTATGTTGTGCTGCTGATGCTTCAGGAGTAAGATGCAGATGTCACGGCACTTTGCCTTGCACACTGGTGCCACAGGTTGCCTTGTTGGGTATGGTTCTGTTGTGGAGGAGGATGCAGAATTCATTGCACTTTGGTTTGTAAGGTGGTGTAAGAGGGCAGGCTGTCATGTCCTGCTGCTGGTTCTGGAGGAGGATGCCCAGGACATGGAGGAGGATACACAGGAAAATAGTTCATCATGGGCGTTCCATTCAGTTTCCCATAGGATTCAACCAAAAGTCTAAGAAGACATAACTCTGTCATTTATTGTACTTAGTTAAAAAAAAACAATGTGTACTACAATTATAAAATACGCCACACCCTTAAATAATTGTGGCCTTTATGAAAAGCAACTAATAAAACATAATTATGCCCATGGAGAGAACAGTATAACTTCAACAGGTTTAACTCAGTCAATATTGGTATTTAATTAACAATCTGTGTATGGGCATACTCCTCTTAATGGGATTGGGTACTACAGAAAACACACATGATACATCCTTAAATAATTCTGTGCTTATAAAAAATTATAAAACATAATTGTGCCCATAGAACACTATAAATTTACTTCATCAGGTGAACATATGAATTCAAATCTTACCTTCATACCTGAGAGGGACGTTTTGTGAGGACAGCACTCTTGCATGGTGCCCATTCTGCCAATGATGTGTTGCCACAAAGATGCCTTTTAATGAATGCTACCTGTTAGGTAAACATAACAAAATCAAGTGATTCAAAATGGCCTGCACACACCCATGAAGTCTCCCTTCCCATGTAGCCATCAGATTATTCAAAATCAGTGGCCAGTAGTCAGACAGCTCTAGTTCTTCCTCTTTTTTATGAATTACTTTTTGGTTTTTTTCTCTCATTCCATGCCCTGCCCAGTGTGCCCACATGCCCCCAACATGACATGTACATGTGGAGGCATGCACACGCACATCTTGTGGGATGCCCCCACCCTGTCAGTCGCCAGCTTCCACCTACGCTTATTGTGGGGCCTTTACCTAGCCATGGCAGGACTAGAGCCGGGTGCTCCCCCACCTGGGAGAGGAGAGCAGGTGATCAATCCTACTCCTGCCCCACCCCTTCTGGCCCAGTACCCTGTGGTGACTAGAAGTTGTTCCCAAAACAGTGTCACCAGCACAGCAAGAGGTAAGGTGTCCAGCACCTCAGCCCTCAGTGCCACTGGGCCAGCCTAGAATGTTCTATTTCAGTAATTCCCACCCAAACACCAGCAAACAGAAAGAAAACAATGAAATGACTGAATACTTACCTTTGCATCTCATACATACACACAGTGTTTTTCAAAGAGTTCATCAGACTCGTGATAAAATTCCTGCAGGATAAAAAAAAATAAACATGATTAATTTCCATCCAAGATACAGAATTACAGAAATACAGACACATTGTTCAGACATAATATCCAAACCCCTTCACCCAAACAAACATAAAACAATTAAAATATTTCATACAATTTACTTACTTTTGCTTGTAGCACACAATGTGGTAGCTGAAGATGAGAAACATCACTCTGACTTGGGCAGTCAACATCATCCAGACTTCTTCATAAAATTTATTGTTGATTTGACATGGTAAATGAATACTGGAGAAGAGACTGGTGATGCCACACTGGTATCTGGCATATTTCAGTCATGGGGAATACTAGAGAGCAAATTTCAGGCATGGGCAATACAGGAGACTGGTGATACCACATTGGTATCTGGCAAATTTCATGCATGGGCAATACTGGAAACTGGTGATGCCACACTGGTATTCAGCAAATTTCAGGAATGGGCAATATTGGAGACTGGTGATGCCACATTGGTATCCGGCAAATTTCAGGCATGGGCAATACTGGAGATTGGTGATGCCACACTGGTATTTGGCAAATTTCAGCGGTGGGCAACACTGGAGACTGGTGATGCCACATTGGTATCTGGCAAATTTCAGGCATAGGCAATACTGGAGACTGGTGATGCCACACTGGTATTAGGCAAATTTCAGGCATGGGCAATACTGGATACTGGTGATGCCACACTGGTATCTGACATATTTCAGGCATCGGGAATACTGGAGAGTGGAGACCGATGATGGCAAACCAAGTCTTGCACTTGACTGGTGGTGATCTAAGCAACAACTTAGAATATTTGTGCAAAATTATGCTGAGCGCCCACCACCTCACATTTCATGGACACCATAAGTGGTTTTCAAATTCATGTGATTATTAAAAAAACACAATGCTTGATGCATTTTGGATCCTAAAAGATCCTTTTTCAAAGGCAATTACAGCAAGACTGAACACTATTATATATACATAAGTGTTGTGAGAACACAGTGACATCATAATACAAACAACCTTTAAATTCATAGGATGTAATACTCCCTGACCACATGATGTGCCTATGTGAAACATCCATTGCCCACCCTTAGGTGCTAGATATTGTTAAACAGACAGTTCCAAACGTAACACAACACTGTGTCAGTAAAGTGCTTAACCACTGAAAGTGCACATGTTCAAAACATATAAAATAGCATATATACAATAGCATAGCCAAAAAATATCCTATATCATAATGTAAAGAAAAGTAGCAGAAGGGTAAGGAGAGCAATAAAAGAAGTAAGAAAGACAAAAAAGACCAAAAGAAAAAATTAAAACTGCAGAAAATAAAGAAGCAGGGAAGGGGGGAATTTAAAATTGTCACTGTCAGAATCCAAAAGTAATGTAGTGACAGCAAGCAAGTCATCAATGTGCAACACTTCATTTCCGTTTTCTTTCCCACAAATATGGTCCGAGATCAAGACCATTAATTTAAGCCAGGAAACTTATCTGCCCATGTTACAATCCCAAACTTTTCTTTATTCAGCAGCACTATATTGACACAGAACAGCCACCAAGAATGTCCTGCAGAAGGGCAAAAACACTAAAGGACATTCATTCCAGTACACATAGATTACACTGAACCCAAGTTTCCAACAACTTGGTTAAATCAGCAAATGAATGGCTGTGTACCGTGCAAAAGATGTGTCCATAGCAAAAATGTTGCAGTTAGTAAAAAATTCCCCAGCTATAATGTTCAAAGGGAATATTCGGTAAGACAGTTGCTTATCTCGGACACCTCAGAGTTATTACCTGGCAACATGTTCATTCCTGGCCTTCTATGGGGCAAAACAACCTGGTGCCTAAAAACTAGAATTTCAGGGCATCGAGAAGGTGTCTCACCCTATGAGAGCAGTTCACTAATACAGTGATGATACAGTGCCACTGAATAAAGCAAAGTTTTGGGTTGTAACATTAGGAGATAATAAATTCCTTGGCTTAAATTATGGGCTTTGATCTTGGACCATCAAGGAAATGGAAATGGAAATGAAGTGTTACACACTGATGGGTTGCTGGCTGCTGCTGCATTACTTTTGGATTATGACAGTGAAAATCTTAAATTTCCCACTGTCCTTTCCCCTTGATTTTCTCCATTTTTATTTTTTCTTTTGGTCTTTTTTTGTCCTTCTTACTTCTTGTATTCTCCTGCTTTCCCTTCCACTGCTTTTCTTTACATTATGATATAGGAGATTTTATTGGCTATGCTGTTGTATATGTGCAATATTATATGTTTTCAACATCTGCACTTTCAATGGTTCTGCACTGCAATTTAGTAACACTGACTTGTATTACCTTTGGAATTGTCTGTTTAACAATATGTTGCACCTAAGGGTGGGTAATGGATGTTTCACATGGGCACATCATGTGCTATATTAATGAATTTATTACATCTAATGAATTTACATTTTGTATTAATTATGTCACTGTGTCATCACAACACTTATGTATATATAATACTGTTCAGTCTTGCTGTAATTGCCTTTGGAAAATGATATTTTGGGATCAGAAATGTGTCAGGCATTATGCTTTCTAATAATGACATGAATTTGTAAACCATAGATGGTGTCCATGAAATGTGAGGTGGTGGGTGTTTGGCACAATTTTTCCATAAAGGACAGCATCACCAGTCATGTTTTTAGCAATATATTGAGTGTTATTAACAGAATACCAGATGGGGTGTTGGTGCACATAGCCCTCAAGTTGGCCCAAGCCAGCAGCACAAGTACAGGGGGCATGTGTAACATAAAAATAGCATTGTTATTAAAGTGCTGTGAAATTCAATTATTCAAGGCTTGTACTTGTAATAGAAATGTGGTAACTTGAGCTTGATGAACACAAGTTGCTCAACATGTTCAGGGTCTAATGAGGATCTGTGAGGCTCCACCACATACCCTGCTGTGCTGAACAACCTCTCTGATGGCACACCGGTTGGGAGGCAGCTCAGGTATTTCATGGCCAGCTATACTAAGTGAGGGGATGATCTCAACATTTTGGTCCAATATTCCAGTGGGTCAACTGAGATGGGTTCAAGAGCTTCTATCAAGAAGCAATTCAAAACATTGCTGGCCGAGAGTGGGTGCTGCTCATTTTGCTTTATTTGCTCCATCTGTAAGGATGAACTGAGTTGTGCCCAGCAGTCTTCTTTCTCCATATGTGGGGCATCCTCCACCTGCTGTTCTTGTTCTTCAAGGGCTACTTTGGTAGGCTTCACATCCTTGGCACACATTGTAAAGATGTGCTCTGAGCACAGCTGCTGATATAACTCATTGACATGGTGGGCAGGCATTTCAAGGTGCAGTGTCTCATACTTAAACCTCGGGTCCAGCATTGCTGAAAAAACATATGGCTTAGTGGCAAAAATATCTGTTAACCTGTTCCCTAATTCAATAGTTAGATTGTGTACAAGGGCCATAACTGCAGGTGCAAAATCAGCATTGGTGAAAAATCTCTACAGTGACTTTTTCAGTATCTGGACTGCAGGGATGACCTGACTCAGTAGTGCAGATTCTGCACTCATGTCATGTGTGCTTCTTTGAAAAGAACCAAGCACCGTTACTGTTCCTTCAATAACAGCCCATTCCTGGTGGTTGAGAATTCTACCAATGTCTCTCTCCATACTCATTTCATGGAGAGCTCGCTTCTACTCCAGTAGCCTTTGCAACATGTAGAATGTCAAATTTCACCGTGTTGACACATACTGTATCAGCCTGTACTGCGCTATCTGAATGTGCTCTTGCACCTGCTGCAGATGGTTTGTGGCTTTAACCAAGTGATGGAAATGGGCACAGATTTTTCTTGCTGTCTTATGTGTTTGATCAACCTCTGGTGTCTTGCAGATAGACTTTGTCACCACCAGATTCAAAGTGTAAGCATAACAATGGATGCCTTTAAAGTGCCCATCAGACAAGGTCTTTATCATATTTGCTGCATTGTCAGTCACAATGAAACCAACATGCAGCGATGTGTTTTAGTCCACACATGCAGCATGTCTTGCAAGAAAGTCAAAATGTTGGCGGACTGGTGATCCACAGGCATAATGGACTCATTCAGAGGTGCAGACCTTCTATGAGACATTGTGGAGGCTACACCAGGGGAATGACAGGACATATGTAGACCTGCACCTTCACAGCCTGTACCAGTTAGGTCTGCTGCACACCAATGTGCAGTCAATGACATGTATGCATGGTTGGAGTTTGTGCTACTCCATATGTCTGTTGTTCAATGGAACACATCCCCAACTGCATTTGATAATTGCTACAAGACTGCCTTGTGAACATCCTCAGTATAGCCTAGAGGTTAGAGTAACAAGCTGTGAATGAGCTTGGTACATCCAGCAGACCAGACCTGGGCTTGATTCTCACAACCTCCACTTGCATACTGTGTGACTCTGAGCAAGTCACTTAACTGCCCAGTTCTCCCAGGTCACCCCTGAAAACAGGAACTTGTGCCTAGTGGCCTTACCCGGTTACCAAAGACTAAAATAAAAAACAAATAAGTAAATTTTGGGCACAACAGTATGGGAGACTGTTGTGCGTGATGGTAACTGATACCATGGGTGCAAAGGCTACATCAGCTGCCTGAAACCGATGTTTTCTGTCATTGAAAATGGCTGAAGATCAAGTGTAATCATTTCCCCAATTAACTGGGTGACCTGTTGTACACATGAGTGTGATAGGTGATATTTAGTCCTTGCATGAAAGACTGCACAATTGGTGCCAAAGAAGTCTGGGACTGTAATGGGATCTGATGCCTTTCAATGAGAGATGTTGTGGACCATGCAGCAAATGATTCATCAGGAGACAAGGAGGCAGCCACAATTTGTCTGGACACTGTTTTGTGACGAATTGTCACAGGTGTGGATGGGCATGAAGAAACTGTGTCAGACTCACTGACATGATGACCATCACCATTGCTTTGTGACTGGGGATCATCAACATGATCTGGGCCCTCACCAGTACCACAAGAGGGTGTTGTCGGTGTACTATGGGGCAACACACTGGATCCCTGCAGTGCATTGGCATGCTTCAGCTTCAAATGATTACTCATTACCGTGGTAATTAGGCTAGATACATTTTTTCCCCTGCTAATTATGGTGTGACATAGCCCACACACTGCCGTAGTTGGATCATTTTTGAATAAGCTAAAATGAAGCCACACAGCACTTCTTACAGCCTTACTTGAACCAGCACTTTTTGCACCAATAGGGCAGCCATGACTACTCCTTTTTTTCCCACTTTTACCACCAGCAGAACTGTGTGCTGCAACAGCACCTTGATCTTCCTCCACAACAGCTGTCTCACTTTCTTGATTAGAGCTTTCCCTATCTTGTGAGGATGGAGGTGACACACCTCTTCTGAAGCTTAGTGTGGACTGCTTCATTTTTTTGATAGATGGAGGTTTAATGCCTTACTTGCCCTGCTGACCATGCCTATGCTCACTTTGCTCAGTACTCCTAGCACCCTCGCTCGATTTGTCTGCAGACTCTGCAGCTCTTAGTTTTTTACTAGTCAGATATGAGGCATATTCTGACTCTTCCTCACAGTCACTAATGTGAGTGTCAGTGTCATTGCTAGATGCTGATGATGATGGTAGCTCACTAGGGTCTGGAATATATTCAGAGCCAGAAGACTGGTCTGCAAACTCTGCATCCTCCTCATGTAATGCATCATCAACCACTGGAGCAGCATGAGTGTTGCATTTGGATTGCATCCTAGGGGTAGGGGTATGTGTTGTCACAGCCATTGTGGAAATATCTGTCAGTGCAGTATCCTGGGTCATGGCAGTAGCCACAGTTACTGTGACTGCACTAGCAGTGGTTATAGTAGTAGTAGCCATGGGTTCATCATTGTCACTGGAGGCACTTGTTGAAGCAGTGGTGGTGGTGGCTATAGTGGGGGACAGGATTACAGTGATAGGGACAGCAAAAGTGGTACTGATGGCACTGGTGACTCTGGCTAATGTGCATGTGCTACAGGTGGTCATAGGGACTGGCAGTACACTAGTGGTGACAAGAGGATAAACATCAGCAAGAGTGGCAGAAATTACAGGGTGACTCAAGACAGTGGCTGTGGCTGCTGCTTACTCACTTGGAGCTCTACTAAGCTGTAATGTACTCCTACTACTGCCATAGAAAGCTGTGGCAGAAAATGGGTGACTGCTACAGTTGGTGGTGGTGACAGTGTTATCAATTAGGTTATTACTACTAGAGCTACTTTCACCACTCAAGGTACTATGTGAGCCTACAACCTTGCCAGGTGAGAAAAATATTTTGGGATGCTGAATGCATCCAGATGAATGTACAGTAATAATAATAATAATAATAAAACTTTATTCATTTAGTGCCTTTCAAATACCAAGGTGCTGTACAAATGAATCATAAAATCAGAATATGCATATGAAATCAACAATTCATAACAGCATCAGTCCACAAAAGCCTTGTTCCACAAAAAAAAGTCTTAAAATCCCGCTTAAAGGCTTCCATGGTCATGCATTTTCTAAGCCGGCGAGGCAGAGAGTTCCAGAGGGCTGGGGCAACGAACCCAAAGGCCCTAGCCCCAGAAGACTTCAATATAACCCTCAGAACCTCTAGCAACCCCTTGTCGGCTGAATGGAGCTGTCGCATGGGGCGGTAAGGAATCAGAAGCTCTTTCAAGTAGTCAGGGCCGAGTCCGTGCAGGGCGTTGAAGGTCAAAAGACCTACTTTAAGGTGATCCACCACTGTATAGGCAGCCAGTGCAGATCGCGCAGCACAGGGGTAATATGTGTCCTTCTAGACACCCCTGTCATTAACCTTGCAGCAGTGTTCTGCACTAGCTGCAAGCAGCGGATATCAACCCCAGGAAGCCCCAGGTAAAGGGAGTTGCAATAGTCAAGTCAAGGCAAGATGTCATGAAAACATGGACCAACACGGGTAAATTGCTGGACGGAACAAGGTGTTTCACCCTGGCGATGTTCCTAAGATGGTAGAATGCGGACTTAACGACTGCTGACACCTGATGATGAAGAGTCAGCCAGTCGTCAAGTACCACTCCCAGGTTACGCACCCATTCAGAGGTAAGGATCAGATCCCTCCCAGCAATACGTCAGAGGGCTGACCGGACCCCAACCCCCCTGTCCCACGACCAGGGTCCACGACCAAAATCTCAGTCTTACCGGCGTTCAACTTTAACCAGCTCACATTCATCCAGTCCTGGATTTCAGCGAGGCAGCTATTAAATACTGAGAGAGCACTAACCTGGTCAGGGGCAAAAGACAGGTAGAGCTGGGTATCATCAGCATAGCAGTGAAACCTCAGCCCATACCTTCTTACAATGTCTCCGAGGGGCAGCATATACACTGCAAACAACATGGGGAAGAGCACCGAACCCTGGGGGACACCACATTGCAGAGGGAAAGGGTCAGAGGAAAAAATCCCTGACACAACTCTCTGCGTTCACCCAGATAGAAAAGATGAAAACCATCTGAGCACTGTACAAGACAGACCACAGATGGACTCCAGACGTTCGAGCAAAACCCCATGGTCTACAGTGTCAAAGGCTGAAGAGAGATCAAGGAGGACCAAGATAGAGCGGTTCCTCTGATCTCTCACCATCAGGAGATCATTGAGCACCCGAACCAGAGCGGTCTCGGTACTATGCCTCTTACGAAAACCAGACTGGAGAGGTTCATAGATATTATGGATGGTCAAATGGTCCTCCAGCTGGTTTGCCACTACCTTCTCAATAAAGGGAAGATTAGAGATCGGTCTGTAGTTGGAAAAAACATCTGGGTCCAAAGAAGCCTTCTTCAAAAGGGGAGTCACCACAGCTTCCTTTAGGGAGCTAGGAAACTCACCCAATTCTAGGGAGCACCAGATTATTTGAACCAGAAACGGGCCGATGATCTCAACACAACCCAACATTAGGGAGGTAGGGTCCAGATCTAAACTACAGCACGTAGGGCGCATCCCCTGGATGATCCGCATAGTATCACTGAACGTCGGCAGGTCAAAGGAACACCAGGAGACAGGATTCCGTGACCAAACGCCGACCAAAAGCTTCCCCCTTAGAGTGTGTTGGACGGATCTCAGATCTGATGTCGGCAACCTTATTCGCAAAGAATTGAGCGATCTCATCACACTCCTTTTGTGAAAAGGCTTGATGGAGCTGGAGACAGGCTGGGTTGCACAGCCTGTCCACAGTTCTGAAGATCTGAGCCGGTCGATTCTGAGCGACAGAGATCTCCCTGGACAGGAATTCTGCCTTCTTATGGGAGATCTCTGATCGGTAGAGCCGATAATGCTCCTCCAAACTAAGACGGTCGACATCCAGAGCAGATTTCCTCCAACGACGCTCTAACCATCGTCCCACATGTCGCAACTCCCTCAAGGACCCATCGAACCATGGGGCCCGAGGGCGAAGAGAGAGGGGGGACGAACACGGACAGGAGCAACTGAGTCCAGGGCCAAGGAAATGGCCTGGTTATAAGCCAAGATCATAGCCTCTGGACCCAAGCTGGCAGTCAGAAACTCTGAGAGGTTCAACACCGCCATCAGGTCTTCAGGGCACACATCCTGTAAAGGGCGGTATCGAACCATCTCCACAGGGGCAGACCTACGAAGGGGAGCACAAAAATTGAAGCTCATGGTGTAGTGATCGGACCAACTGACAGGTTCCACCACCAAGCCAGAGGCCTCAATCCCCAGGAGAAAAACTAAATTCAAGGAGTGACCGTGATTATGCGTGGCTGAGGAAAAAATCTGTGTAAGGCCCAGTGATGTCATCAACTGGAGCAAGTGCTGACCAAAGGCAGAAAGTTCGTCGTCGACCCAGGCATTGAAGTCGCCCAGAACAATCAGTCTGGGCGACTCCAACACCATATCGGCGACGAAGTCTGCCACTTCCTGCAGGAATCGTCTCTCGTCTCCTGGTGGATGGAAGACAAGGGCTATCCTGCAACCCACACTGGCCACAACGGTACACTCAAAGGATTCAGCTTCCTCAACTGGTACACCCATGAGCCCCAAGTTGGTCTTAAAACAGACCGCTACTCCCCCCCACCGCGATCCAATCTCAGGCGGTGAATCACCGAGTACCCAGCTGGAACTGTCGCCTCTAAAATAGGGCCGGCATTTCCATCCAGCCAGGTCTCGGTGATGCAAGCTAGATCTGCTGTCTCAACAAAATCAGAAATAATAGCTGATTTGTTTTTAACAGATCTGGCATTGCACAACACCGCACGAGTTGGATAGGGATCCGAAGCTGTCCCGACTACTTGCCCATCCACATAGGAGGAGCCCTTGGGTATGGAGACTAGGCATGGAAAACCACGTTCCAGGCTCCATTTTGCCCCAGGGCATCTTCTGGGCTTAACCACCCCTATGCAAGAGGTCCGTTCATTCGCCCTACAGCGTCCACAACCCCTGCCACGGCCACCCCCCCTCCCACGGGCAATACCAAGCACCTGACAGTGCTGGTAGGTGGAAAATGAGAGGGCAAAAAGGGCGGAGGGCGTGGAGGTTGGAAGACGAATAATGCACAACAGGGTTAGCTAAACAACACATAACAAAAGCAGGAGACAAACTAGCTACAAGCAAATGAATAAAAAATCCTGGTATCTCTAAAATAAAATACCCACAATTACACTTAAACTAAAAACCCACCCAAAAACATAAATCAAAACCTACTAACTACACAACCAAAAATAAACTATGAACAGATTATTAAAGAATCCAAATATATAAGGACAGGAAGGCCCTCTCACTGCACTCACTGTCCTTTATATGATGAAACGGGATCCAAAAAAGAAATTGCAGTTATTTATAGGCACTCTCACTGCCAATGAGTATAATGTTGAAAAGTCCAAACATGTAAGGAGAGTGAGGCCCTCTCACTGCACACACTGTCCATCCAATAAAATCAGTAATAAACCAAAACAAAATCCAAATTATTCTAAATAAACATTCAAAAACTAACAATATGCAAATGCAGTGCAAACTTATGAATGGAAGGAGAAGATGACTCTTTGGAGATAGTAGTCGATTTAGCTGTGAGGCAACAGGAGGCTTCCCCCACCACACCCCCAAACTGCATAATAAGGCCCAGTTATGCCACTAAGACCCACCGCTTCAGATACCCCCAGACCAGCCGAATAAGGCCGGCCCTAGAGTAACTTAGAAACCCCCCCGGTAACCCCCAACTCCTTGAAGGGAACTGGAGAGGCTCCTGCTTGGTCCCAGGCAGCACAACACCAAACACCCAGGCAAAGACAGAAAAAAGGAGGGGAGGATAATCTCTCATAACCAAAACCAACAATGTGGCAATATTCCCCCAAGAAGCCTTAACACAGCTTAAAGTCAAATTTAAGGTCCCAGATAAACAGAGGACAATGATGGAGACTCAGGTCCTAGTACTCATGATACATCTGAGATACGCAAGTTATTTTTCCATGTCCAAAAGACATAAGGCAGTCACAACAAGCGACACCAGCTAGTACAAGTCTTCGCCAAATACGACACTGCAAAGATGTTCACAATATATCCAGCATATACATCCTATATCAACTAGAACCATTAATCCCAGGGACAGGAGCCAGCAAAAAACTCCCATACACAGAGAGCGCGAAAAGAACAGCTGCAGAGCAGTAAACTAATCACAGAATTTAATTCCCAGGCAAAAATTCACTCTCTCATTCCCCTGAAACTCCCGCACATAGAGAATGCCAAGGAAGCAGCTGCAAGGGGGATGAGAAGGCCACGGAAACTGGATCCCGGCAGGAGTTGACTCATCAGATCCCTCAGACTCCTACACACAGTTACACCGCGATAGCAGTCACAAAAACAATAGTATGGCAGGCAAATCAGAGACCCAACAAAAAGTTGCTTGCAGATGCTCCGAAGCAGGGCGAAAGATATTTAAATAAATATTTAATAACGATGCTGTAAAAGAAGCAGAACAGCAGTCAGCTAGTGAGGGGGTACGATTCCCCCGCTAAAACATCCTTCTACCGTGACCACGCCGAAAACGAGTGTAGCACACATAAACGCGGCAACACAGCTCTACTAAAACAAATAAGGAACTCAAAAATAAAATTAAACATAAAAAACATATTGAAGCAGATAAAAACAAATTAAAACAAGAACACAGTAAAAACGAAGTGAAGGCTAGTCCAGCAAGACCGCCATCTTGCTCCCAAATCACCCAACGTCTTCACAGTACCTTCTGATTCGGCAAAACTGCTGCTTGCCATGCTTGGTACAGGCAGGGCTGTGAACTTGCTGGGACTAGACCAAGTCCTTTTACAGGTTTGATTATTACCAGACATAATAAATTATACTGCTGCTGATTAATGTTACAATCATTAGAAGTGCTATGATTAATTACACAATGGCAAGAAAAAATCCTGGACTCTGATTGGTCAGTTTTGGGCTGGACCCGTGATGTTAATCAGTACAACATCACGGGTCTAGTCTCAGCCTCACTGTGAACCTGTAGATGACTTTTTGGATGATGAGCTCTTTTTTTGCATCTCCTCTTAAGAAACAAAAATATTTTTCCACACTAATAAAAACATTCTTTAAAATAATTTTTTATTTTATATATAACTCGAGCCATTGTACAATAGCAATAATGCCCTCCAGGGTGTGTGTCATTTGGGATAACGTCACACCTCAGTTGTTGGATGCACTCAGCCTGTGGCCTCGTGCCCAACCACCTGAGGCGTGACGTTATCCCAGCACGACACACACCCTGTCAGGCATTATTGCTTAATTAACAATACAGGCAATTATTTTTATTTCTGTTACAGTATGAAACTATGTGTGTAACTGTGGGTGTAATATATGCAGCTTGCAAATAAGCCCACAACAGAACAATACGCAACAGGCCCAATACACACACAATTCACTGTGCCACACCTGACACTCTGAAAGACCCCAGAAGAAACTGATGGACAGATGTGTGACTCGCTCTGCGCTTGCACTCAGATGCAGTGGGGTGGGAAGACTAGGTATCAAAATACTTTTTTTTTCAAAACTAAATCAGATTGACATAAATGTTCAGTTACATCACAGGCAGAAGCCTGTCACACTCACACTACTATATTTTGTGTGAATTGGAACATTAACCACTGGGATTGGGGGACCACTAAGCAGCGATACTTACCAAACAAAACAACCCTCTGTGAATGACTCTTACTGAGCCCAAAAACAGTTCCCCAAAACATTATATATATATATATATATATATTTATATTCAAAATACTATAATTCTGTCACACTAGAAAGAAAACTAAAGCCTGACTTTACTGAGCAAGAAAAGGGTTCATTTCTGACACTAAATGAATCTCTTTAAATGAAAATAAATTCACACACTGTAAGAGCAGATGTGTAACTCACTCTGTGCTTGCAGCACTCAGATGCAGTGGGGTGGGGAAGACTAGGTGTTAGACTACTTTTTTTTCAAAACAAAATCAGATTGTCATTAATTTTCAGTTTCATCACAGGCAGAAGCCTGTCACACTCACACTACTATATTTTGTGTGGTTTAGAACTTTAACACTGGGGGTGTGGGCCAGGTCTACTAAGTGGTGATGCTGCTTAGCAAACAACCCTGTGTGAATGACTGTTACAGAGCCCAGAAACAGTTCCTCAAAATATATATATATATATATATATATATATATATATATATATATGTATAGATATAGATATTATATTATATTTTATAATACTATATTAGTTCTGTCACACTAGACAGAAAACTAAAGCCTGCCTGACTTTTCTGAGCTTTACTGAGACCTCACTGAGATTTGGTGTGGATTGGAACTTTAAAGTTAAACCGGGAAGGGGGACTATGCACAATATGCACTAACAGTGGCAGCAATTAGCAAAACCCTCTCTGAATTACTGTTTACTGAGCCCAGAAACAATTATCCTAAATTATTATATTATGCTATATATATATCTGTCACACTAGACAGAAAATTAAAGCCTGACCTTGCTGAGAGCAGCAAAAGCCTCTGTTGCCACAAAATAAAAAAAATAGCTAAACCAAACCAAATCACACACTACAGCAGTGTGGCATGGATGAATGCAGTGGGGGAGAGGGATTCATACACAGTTTCCCTCTCTCCTAGGCTAGGCTGCAGCCTGCTACTCACTGTGTAATTTAGCAAAAACACACAAAAATCTGTCACAAAAAAGTTTCTCTAAAATTTAAGGATCACACTCCATCAAAAAACTAGTTCAACAAGATTCTGCAGTTTGAGAAGCTCTGAGGGTGAAGCACAATCTCTCCTCTGAGAATGCTGTCGTGCAGTGAGATCACATGATATGCAGAGCTGAGAAGCATCCTATTAGCCAAGGAAGCTCTGTGAGACTAGGAAATCTCATTCCTCGAATACCTTTCCCAAATACCGAATAGCGAGGTATTCAGAATGGCCATTTGAAGATTCACAATGGCTACTATTCATGGTATTTGGGAAATAATATTCTGGATGTGCACAGCCC
The DNA here is from genome assembly GCA_016271365.2 of Neoceratodus forsteri. Taxonomy (NCBI): domain Eukaryota; kingdom Metazoa; phylum Chordata; order Ceratodontiformes; family Ceratodontidae; genus Neoceratodus; species Neoceratodus forsteri. The sequence continues at coordinate 1,375,167,308 of CM057456.1, forward strand.
TAGTCCTTATCTGCCATCAAAGTCTATGTTTCTATGCTGCTATGTAAAGTCAGAGTGGGAGGACTGTTCCACTTAAGGAAGGGTAGGGTCACTAGGGGGCACAGTCTGAAGTTGGAAGGGGGAAGGTTCAGGAGCAAAATGAGGAGGCATTACTTCACAGACAGAGTGGTGGCAGGATGGAATGCAGTACCAGAGAAGTTAATTGAACTGAGGACAGTGGATAGCTTTAAGCAGGCCGGGATAGAGTCAGGGTTAGTAGAGACAAGACAACAATGGGGTGAAAGACCAGGAGAGGGGATGAAGGGAGGGGTTTGGAGGGGGCAGCTGCAGTGGTATTAAACTGAGAGCTGCACAATCGGGCAGACTTGATAGACCTGTAAGCCTTTTACTGCCAGCAATTTTGTATGTTTGTCTGTAACTACTGTGCTGATATGCAATTGCCAGTACATCATGATGCAGTAGTGCACTGACCTCTGGAGGCCAGTGTGCCATAGCATCATGTTATACTGAGACTTGCATACAAGTACTAGCTATGTGGTATAAAACACAATCATGTACATATTGATACATAGACCCAGCATAGCATCATACATATATTCATTTGGTGACATTCCCCCCACACACACACACAAAGCACATAATAATTACTGCTAGTAGTTTTGATCAGGTGTAGTTACCTTTAATCACCAACAGATGGTGATAATAACATAGTTATGCCACAGTCATGGCAACAAACTACTGTGCTGATATGTAATTGCCAGTATGACACGATGCAGTAGCACACTGCCCTCTGGAGACTAGTGTGGTACAGCATCAGGTTATGTAGCTAGTTGCATACAAGTACAGGATACGTGGTATAAAACACAGTCATGTACATATTGATACATAGACCCACCATGGTATCATACATAGATTCTTTTGCTAATAGTACCCACCTCTTCCCCCTACAAAAAACACATATTAATTACTTTTAGTAGTTTTGATCAGGTGCAGTTATCTTTGATCATCAAGAGATGGCGGTAATAATGTAGTTATGCCACTGTCATGGTAAAAAACTACTGTGCTGATATACAATTGCCAGTATCACATGATGCAGTAATGTACTGACCTCTGAAGGCTAGTGTGCTTCAGCATCACGTTATGCTGACAGTTGTATACAAGTACAGAATATGTGATATCAAACACAATCATGTAGATATAAAGAGACTCCCCACGGGATCATATATAAATTCATTTGATGACAGTACCCAGCCCCCCCACACAAAAAACTCATATTAATTATTGGTAGTAGTTTTGATGGGGTGCATTTACTTTTGATCACCAACAGTTGGCAGCAATAATGTAGTTATGCCACTGTATGGTAACAAACTACTGTGCTGATATGCAATTGCTAGTATGGCATGATGCAGTAGCACACTGACCTCTGGAGGCTAGTGTACTACAGCGTCACGTTATGCTGAGAGTTGCATACAAGTACAGGATATGTGGTATCAAACACTATCATGTAGATATTAATATATATACCCACCACTATATCATACATAGATTCATTTGGTGACAGTACCGTCCTCCCCACCCTCTCAAAAAACACATCCTAATTACTGTTGGTAGTTTTTATTGGGTGCAGTTAACTTTAATCACCAACAGATGGTGGTACTAACATAGTTATGACCCTGTCATGGTAACAAACTACTGTGCTGATATGCAATTTCAGTATGACATCATGCAGTAGCTCACTGTCCTCTGGAGGCTCGTGTGATACAGCATCAGGTTATGTTGATAGTTGCATACAAGTACAGTATCTGTACTTGCCCCCCACCAAAAAAAAAGAAACGGTAAATGTTGTTTTGTTTGAACAAATGCAGTTACTTATTATTTTTTTTTTCAATTGTTTAACCAGGAGTTGCATACTAACCTGAAAGCTTGTTTACAGGTGTGACTTGGGAACACAGGGAAGTTAAGTGACTTGGTCAGGGTCACACAGTATGCACATGGGGGCTGTAGAATTCAAACCCAGGTCTCCAGATTTGCAGCTCAGAGCCTTAAACCACCGTGATCTACTGCCTCCCATTGTCAAGACAATTAAACTTTCCTGCAGCAGTTACTTCAGACTCCCTTTTGAATTCAACTTTACTCTCTTGGCCCAGCAGATACAGACCCTGGCCAGTCTGCCCAGGTGCTGGAAGGCATAGATATATAATAACAGTTAGCATGTATGTATATATGTATATATTATAGCTGGACGGTAGTGCAGCTACAGTTAGGGTTAAGTAGGCACTTTAATGTCAAAGCCTCAAATTTTGCACTTTATTAACTTTTCGACCGTTCATCCAATTTGCCTGAAATTTTGCATGCGCTGTCTGCTATAACATATCTCTGGATCTGGCAAGTTGTGTTCCAGTTGGATGTGTGGTTGTGGAGCTGCAGAGTGCAAAAATGTGCAAAGCAACACTTTTTTCCCCATTTTTGGCAAATTCTTTGTTCATCTCTACAGCCTGAATGGATTGTCCATCTGGTCAAAAATGTTCAGGGTATATGGGAACTGGACCCTTGAGGTTGGCACTCATTGCTTATTCGAAAAAAGTGACCAACAGTCAGGAGTCTTGAAATAGTAAACAGCTTTATAGGACTCAAACTGGCTAAAATTCAAAACACTGTTACCATCACCATAGGCTTATCAAAAAATTAAGCTAGATAGGTGTTTTGATCATACATATCCATAGGTCACACAGAGAAAATGATGAACATTTGTAAACTAAAGAGACTTACAAGTTAATATTCAAACCGAATGTTTCTCCAAACCAGGAAGTACTAGCAAGAACAACACCACACATGACATGCTTACGTAGTGGCTAGTATCATCGTCAGAGCATGTGTGCTGTATAGAGGGAGGAGGATTTATAGAGATAGCTCTTAAAGGTGTAGCATATAAAACTGCTAATAAAACTGAAGGACAAGCACAGTGCAGGATACAGCTCAGGCTGCAGTCTTCTGTAGAACTGGAAAAGGTGAATTTCTACATTGAAAGGATCGACGTTATTTGTAGGGATGAAACTGAAACCTTTACTCAAAACCTGAATCTGTATTTTTGATAATGATGTCTCTTTTAAATTTAGTACCTCCAGGCATTGTTCCTCTCCTGGGATGAACATCTCACCGGGCCCCAGTCCTGTGTCCCTCGCGAATGTTGTCTCCCTCTGCCACCTTTTGCCCTTCTCTGGTTTCTTCTTCCCCCTCCCCCTCCATCTTCTTCTCTTTGGGGGTATTCCTGAGGGTCTGGTTCCAAATCTCTGTTGTCCTTGGCTAAAAAATGTCTATTATTGACACTTCTATTACCATCATCCCCTGTGTATTACTTTCGGGGCCTGAAGATATGTCCAAGTCACCATCATTAAATTCAGAGTTTCTATTTCTGGCTGGTTGGATTCTATTTTGAGTCTCTTGCTAGGAATACACAGTACCTGATGTATAGTCTTTAGCAGTTCTGCTAAACTTTCTTTGTCTATAGTAGACAAGATCAGACTGAAATTTGCTTAGAGTGCTGTCTGTTCTATTTTTAAGCAGATCAAATTCAGCAGTAGGGGAACTCTCTTGCAGCTTTGACTCTAAAATTGCTATGTCCTTTGCAGCTTTTGCTGCTTCTTTTTTCACCTTTTTATTGTCAGTAATATTAGATCCTGACTACATTTGTTTAAAATGTGTTCTCAATCGGTAATGTATTCTTCATCAGCCATCCCCAAGGAAGGGGGTTTTTGAATATGCATTCCTTGTGGGATTTGTTTATTGTGCCAGTATTGAGAGACTGAGGCTACATGTAGATTAAAATGTAACTCCTTTTTATTTTATTTTAGTCTTTAGTAACTGGGTAAGGCCCATTAGGCACAAGTGCTTGTTTTCAGGGGCAACCTGAGAGCACTGGGTGGTTAAGTGACTTGCTTAGAGTCACACGGTATGCAAGTGGAGGTTGTGAGAATCAAACCCAGGTCTGGTCTGCTGGATGTACCAAGTTCATTCACATCTCATTACTCTAACCTCTAGGCTAGGTACTTCAAAGATTTAAAATCAACATTATCTTGACTTCTTATAGGATTGCTAGAAGAAAAACACTCTAATTTGAGCTCCTGGGAGCACTATGTCTCTCCCTGCTTTCTCAGAAAAAGACAAAATGGCTGTATGGGAGGTACTTCTAGCTGCTCTAGTGGTGGGGTCCTGAGACCCATTCATATTAGGCAGAAAAGTAAAAGCAGTAGAACCAGTTCTGAAAAAATAGTGCAATATTTTTATATGGAGCACACACCTAACAATGGCTTCTCCTCTATCTGTAATATGTACACCAGAAAAGGGAAGTCAAAAGACTAAAGGGTGTCTCACATATCAAACCAAGCCGGGTGCACAAACTTAAGAGAGGCATAATTCAACGACACAAAACAGAGATCAAGAACACATATGACTGCTTGAGGTTGGCACTCATTGCTTATTTGAAAAAAACTGACCAACAATCAGGAGTCTTGAAATAGCAAATGGCTTTATTGCACTCAAACTGGTTTAAATTCAAAACACTCTTACCATCACCATAGGCTTGTCAAAAAATGAAGCTAGATAGGTGTTCTGATCGTACATATCCATAGGTCACACGGAGAAAATGATGACGAATGTTTATATTCAAACCGAACACTTCTCTAAACCAGGAAGTACTAGCCAGAACACCACATGTGAAGGATATTGGCCATACAGCCAGATTTTAAAGAAAACACAAGGGGTGGCTGGCCCCCTTTCCCTGGGCTAAGACACAGATATGGTGCACTGATGAGTTCAAATGAGAATGAAACATGTGTATGTGTCTGCTGTTCTTAGCCTTTGCTGATTGCACTGTGATGCCTTCTAGTACAATGCAATTCTGCTTTAAGTAGAGCCAGTCTAAATTTTCTCATGGGGATTTGCATATGTTTCCCATGATGCTTTGCATTATTGGGGTATGCACAATTGTGGTTTTTTTTAACATTTGACTGTATGGCCAACATGCTCCGGATAACCCATGCCTCAGGGCATTTACTCTGGGATTCTTTTGTAGCATGCATATGCAATGCCACATTCTCATTATAAAGGCACGTCTTTTTGGCTGTGATTTCTGCAACTACAGCCTACATCCTTTTAGCCCTCATTTTTGATAAAAAATCAATTTCCCTATATCAGCATTCACAAAAATACTAAAATACATTTGTAGCTAAATAGATATGGTGGGCAGCGTATACAAGCCTCCAACAACTTCATCGCCACATTAGAACACCCAGAGTTGTCCTCCTGTTTGTGTACTGTGGGGCAGATGGTTGAGGCACAGATGGGAGGGGGTGCTACTGTATTCAAAATCCATACATTGCCAGACTTAAACAAATGAGGCAGCAGATCATAGGAGTACAGAGGGGAGGGGAGTGTCAGTCTATTCACAGGTAGTAACATATCCCCAGTAACACAGGACTATTTTTTTTTCCACTGGAGCAATACATGCCAAAAAAATAATATGAAATACAGGAAAAAAAAATATTTTCTTTATGTTTTTTTATCTCCAAAAAAGGGGGCCATTGTACAATTGCAATAAACCACATCAGATGTGGGTAAACCCCAGCATAACCCATACCCTGTTGTGGCATATTGCTTAACTAGAGCTGCCGTGGTGTGTGTGCTGATAAAACTGGAGGGCAAGCACAGTGCAAAATATAGTTCAGGCTGCCTGACTGCAAGCCAAAGGTAGGAATCCCTGTGTGCACCTGCAAGCACTCAGTAATGGTAATGTTAGATTGAACAGCAGAAAAAATTGCCAATGAATGAATCTGCAGCCTGAGCTGTATCCTGCACTGTGCTTGTCCTTCAGTTTTATTAGCACACACAGCACAGCAGATCTAATGTGAATTATACAACAGCATCAAAAATACTGGCTCCTGATTGGCTGGCTTGCACGATTTGCAATGTGTAAATCATGTCATCACCACACTGCAAAAATGCCAGCTAGCCAATCACCCACCCCCACCCTGAATCATTCCGAAGCCCTCACATCAAATGTACAGACCGCCATATTGTTACCTTTGCTAAGTAACATGCAGCAAATTTAAAACCCCCAGAACAAACTCTTTCTTTGAAACTACAGATCAGAAAGAGCTAGAACCTCTTTTTTACAGATATTCTGCACACAGAAACAAATTAACTAACAGCTCAACTTGACCACCAAAACGTACTTGTACCTCAGCCTCAAGTCACCACACAGGACACAAGCTGAAACCCATGCAAAATGGGTATTGTTCTACATCTGGAAGCATACGCTTCCCAAATGCATTTAAAACAAAAAAAAATTACTTTAACAAAAAAAAGTTCTCACTGTCAGTTTTTCCAATTGTATAACAATGATCTAGCAGAGACTACTTCCTCACCAGCCCCGCCTCTAGAAGATGCCACCCATGCTGCTTCTCACAGGACTTCGGCAGAAGTGCACAATTCTCGTATGCGTTACAAAACAAAATACTTTCAAACAAAAAACATTTTCACTCTCTCGGTCTCTAGTTGTATAATAGCAATATCCCTCTCGAGGGTGTGGGTGATGCCAGAATTTATTGACACCCAGCGTGGTTTCCTCACTCGGTCTATGGCCTCATTATCAAACCTCACTGGATGTGGGTAAATCCTGGCATCACCCACACCCACCCCCTCGTGGTATATTGCTTAAATAATCTCCATTGAAAACACAATTTTGCAACAGAGAAATCCAAGGGAAGAAACTGCAAAAAAATAAAACTGGAACTGTTTCACTTTTTCATCAGGTTTAGCAACCCAGATAGTCTTCTGCCATTTTTTTACCTGATTTTCAGCAGCATATGATATTAGTCAATATAGTCAAGTAGCACTTTTACATGGCTTTGTAGTAAAAGAACCTATGCTTTCAGTGTTTTGCTGAAGTGGTTGAACTTTTCTTATGCTGGAGATGGGGGATGGGGGGAGAGATGCCGAAATGCTGCAGGAGAGGTGTAAATTAAACGCTACACACATATCAATATAGTGTATGGTTGAATGCTGTTATGCATGGAATTCTGTGTCTGGAATATGCTTGTTCTGCTGCAGTAGTGACATCATTATGTTGTTCTGCTGCCGTAGTGATGCCGCTACTGCAGCAGAATCTTTTGCAGTGCTGCCACATACTTGATTTTCCCTATCCAATTAAGCTGGAAGTTTTGTTTTTTTTAAACTTGAGCTTGCAGAAACATCTGCAGCACACTGTGTCAGTAATCTGAGCCTACCACTAACCCTCAAGTGCTCCCTCCAACCACCAGTTCACTGAAACAAAGTGCAGTGTCCGAAACAGGCATTGATGCCCATACACTGTATAGAACAGCGGATGGGCAAATCTATGCTCAACCAGTGTGTTGTACCACCTTGGGGATTTGATTCCCACAGACCTCTCGAGCTTCATTCTTGAGGTCACAGGGAATCAGTACTCCTCGATGGCACAACACACTGGTTGTGCATAGTTGCCCTTCCACTATCCTATATGTATTAATTGTGTTTCTGTGTTATCTTTAAACAGTATCACAATCATTTTTTTCTTTTGGCTTCTGGTGACGTGCAAGCAGTTGGGAAGCTTTAGTTTACCCCATTTTAGAAACTGAAGGACAGAAATGCCAGCACACCAGTGGAGCGATGTAATTTACAAACTGCATGAATCTCTGGCAAAGGCTCTCACAGCTGTAGCATATAGGGACTAAGAATACTTCTGATTTTCTACTGCTTGATTTTTGTGGCCTAATTTTATTACAAAATAAAGGTTGAAAAATATGGTACTTTCCTTGTTTGTGTTTAAAAAAGTATGGCATGGGAAGGATAATGAGAGAAGCATAAAACTGTGTTTTGGCTACAATTTATTTTAATGGCATAATCGGTTTCTCTCTGTGTTTTGGACTTTCTCTGTGATAGAGGTGATGTTTTTTTCATTGTTTCTCACATTAAAAACCTTTTGGGTCACAGCACCTGTGATTAAAAAATGAACCCAAACAAATGGAATAACACTGCCACTTGTTTACTCAATCTGGCAGTCTCCCCCACATTACTTCCCCATACTGAGCATCACTTCTGGGCCATGTGGGGTTAGCAGAGATTACTCAGGGTCAAAAAATGCAGAGAATAGAAGAGGGACAGGATGATCGATTAAAATGAGAAAAATAGGTAAAACATTTATTTTTCAATGGCATTGCATTGTGATTAGCTTAGTGCTGCTTCTAGGGGCGGCATGGTACTGATGTTTGTAGCTCATGGACATTTCCCTTAAAATAAACAGTGCAACAGGGCCTATAACAATGCTAACAGGACACTGTGATGTATCAGGAGGGATACTGACAGCAGAAGAAAAGAGTTAATACTTCCTCTAAATAGATCTCTGGTGAGGCCTCTCCTGTAGTACTGCATCCAGTTCTAATCTGGAGCCTTCACCTCAGAAAGGACAGGAATAGCTTGAGAACAGTGCTGTGCCAAGTAACAAAAATGATTCAGGGCCAGCAGGGCAGATCCTATGATGAGCACCTCAAGGCACTAAATATGTACTCACTAGAAACCAGACAGGAGAGGGAAGATGTGATAAAGACCTCAAGTTGCTCAAAGAAATTAACAAGGTTAACTGAGGGGAATTATTTACCATGAATACCAACTCAAAGTTACATAGTCACGGGTGGAAATTAACAGGAAGGAGGTTCAGAAGGGATGTGAGCAAGTACTTCTTTATAGAAAGGGTGGTACAACCTTGAAACAGTCTGTCGGCTGAAGTGGTGGGTGCAAACACAGGGGATTCAAGCAGGCATGGGACAGAATGGAGGAAACTGTGTTCACCCAGTGAGACAAGACCAGTGAGGAGAATGGAGATAGGATGGGGAAGGTTAGTACCCTGGGGGAACAATGGGTTCTAGGGAAGGTTCTATGGATTATCGGAATATGGGCAGACTTGATGGACCTCTGATCTTTTTCTGTCATTATGATCTATGTTTCTATGTTTAAATGTTGCTGCAGCACCATCTGGGCTTGATTTTTGATTATCATTCAGTACTCATTTAACACTCCACCAACTATTCTTATCAGTTGTTTTTACTTTACTGATTTCATTTCTCAAGTTCACTAAAAAGATAGCAGCAGCTTAACTTGGTTCAATATCAGCTGGTCTGCATCTTTGTCACCCTCCCCATTGAGACAAGGCTGAAGACAGAGGGCCCAATTCAGAAAGCCCTGGTTAGATCAACGTGAACTATGGCAACAGCAGCTTGTGCTGATCAGTGGTGAACCAGGGACCCTGCACCTCATTCACTGTCAGGAGGCATCTTTTCACCAAACTCCCTCAGCATGCAACACATGTTGCTATGTGCCAAAGGCAAGGTGCACAAGAGAGGTTTGCTGCAAGCTGTGGCAATGTCGGGTAGCATCGGTGCCCATTGCTGGAGACCCACCTGGAGGCTGGTGGGGTCATGAAGGCAGCACAATAGGCAGAGGAGGGCAAGTAGGGGACAGATGGGTGGTGGGGGGGGCAACAGAAAATGGCTCCCAATGGGGACACAGCACAACCACTGTTGTGCTTGTCATTTACTGGGGGGAGGCACATGCAGAGCACCATGGTGGGTGACCCCATAGCCACCACACCATGAACATCTCCATGTGCTGTGGTGGCACAGTATACCACTGGCAGGTGCTGGAATAGGTTCCATCCCATGCAGTGATGGCTCAGGGGGGGTGGCACACCGGCCATTAGACTAGCCCCAGGCTGATCTAACTGGCATGACCTGTGCACACTGTGTGGGGGGGTACTGAATCCCTCTTAAGGGGGTACTGCAGCTTGACTCTGCCTCAAGCCGCCCAGCACCATGGCACACCCCCTGATCTGGCACAGGGCTGGCACAGGCCCTGTTTGCTGCAAATGAACCTGACATTGTTGCAGCCTGCCTTGTTTAATCATGGGCAGTGCAATTTTTGACCCAAGGTGCCACCTGTATCAAATCTGATTGACACAGTCACCTTGCATCAAATTTTCAGCTTTATGAAATAGGCCCAGGGAGTACTTCCTAGCTATCCTTTCCCAATCAACAAGAAAAGTAAATTAAATAAACAATTTTCACAGTCATACAAAACTTCATTGGCTCATTGTGGTAGGATTTGGGATTGCAGCTGGGACCCAGTTCAGAACCCTGTGGAAATTATGCTTATTTGTGCAAAATTTATTTTAAGAAACATTAGAGCAGAACATTATACAGGCAGTAAAAGGCATTTTTCTTTTCAGTTTGTTCTGTTTCCACCTCATGTCTCAGCAACATAACACTGCACAAGCACAGCTGGGCTCTTTAGTGGTGGCTCAGCTCCCCCCCCCCCCATATCTCACCAGCACATTATGCCTGCCGACCCCGTCTTGAAACCCACCACAGTTTCCACATCCACTGTGCATTCCATTTGTCCACCCATTTTCCTTAAAGAAATACTTAAAACAAAGAAAACAGAAAAATGAAAGAAATACTTCCTCACATCCTTTCTGACCCACCCCTCTCAGCAGATTTTACTCACCCCTCCTTGCTATAGGTCCCTTGCATTGCTTGAAAAGTGGCCGGTTGTCATCCTGGGGTACAGTCTGGGGGGGGGGGTGACCAGTGGGGTGCCTCAGGGATCTGTAATGGGGCCAGTCCTGTTCAATGTCTTCATTAGTGACATTGCAAAAGGGCTGGAAGGAAAGGTCTGCCTGCTTGCAGATGACACCAAGATCTACAACAGAGGTGATACCCAGAGGGAGTGGAGAAAAATGAGGAGGGACCTGGAGAAGCTTGAAAAATGGTCTGAGGACTGGCAACTGAAGTTTAATTCAAAAAAGTGCAAAATTATACACCTGGGACACAGAAACCCTAGGGAAAGCTCCAGGATGGGGAGGGGGAGTTGGTGGCAGTCACAAAGGAGGAAAGGGACCTGGAAGTTATTATTTCAGACAACCTGAAAATGTCAAAGCAGAGTGCTAAGTCAGCTGGGATGGCCAGTGGCATGATGGGGTGCATAGACAAGGGTATCACCAGCAGAAGGAGGGAGGTAGTGATGCCATTATATAAAACCATGGTCAGGCTCACATGGAGTACTGTGCGTAGTTCTGGAGGCCACACCTTTGTAAGGACATTAACAGGCTGGAAACAGTACAGAGAAGGGCAACTAAGATGGTACAGGGCTTGCAACACAAGACTTATGAGGAGAGATTAAGGGACCTCAATATGTACTCACTGAAGAGAGAAGGGAAAGAGGGGACATAATAGAAACATTCAAGCACCTCAAGGGTATAAACAAGGTGCAGGGGAGGAGACATTTTCCAACACAAGAGAAGTACAAGAACTAGGGGGCATGACATGAAACTGGAAGGTGGGAGGTTAAGAGGGAATATGAGGAAGTTCTTCACAGAGAGTGTGGTGGATGCATGGAATGGTCTGCCTCAGGAGGTGGTGGGAGAGAGCACTGTGGATGGATTCAAGCATGCTTGGGACAGGCATTGGTGAACCATAGAGGTACAGCAGTGGGTGGATCAGAAGCAGTAATTCAGTACAAGGGTTCACAGGCAGACTAGATGGGCCAGGTGGTCCTTATCTGCTGACAATTTCTATGTTTCTGTTACTGTTTTTTTCCCCCTAAGAAACTTTAATTCTTCTGTTTTGTCTAATTTCCATCTGGTCTCCAGTGAATACATATTAAGACTGCTCTAATTCCCTTTGTATGTTTTCCCCTGTTACCACTGAATCATCTTGGTTGCCCTCCTCTGCACTGATTGAAGCCTATCCCGCGTCAGGTAAGGGCTCCAAAAGTGTGCATAGTACTCCAGATACAGTCACATCAGGGTTCTGTACGAGACAGACTCGCCTTCATACTCCTGGTAGAGAACCCCCTTCCTATGCACCCCAGTATTTTGTCAGTCTTCCTATATGCCATGTTATGCTGGGTCATGAGTTTAAGCTATCAACTGTGATCACTCTTAGATCCCTTTCCTCTGATTTCTGGGCTACTCTTTCTCACCAAGCCAATACTCAATTTTGGGATTATTTCCACCAATATGCATAACTTTGCATTTCTTAGGTTTGAACTGCAGCTGACAGACCCATGAACTCATTTCCAACCCCTCCCTTTTCATGACCCTGACACCCTCCTCCACTATCATTCTCCCACACAACCTGGTATCATTTGCAAACAAGCTGATGTTGCCCTGTATCCTTTTTCTACATTGTAGATTAACAAATTAAACAGAACTGGTTTCATGACTGATCCCAAAGGTACTCCTTTAATTATGGGGTCTTACTTTGCTCCCTCTCTTTCCTGTTCTCAACTATAGTAGCTGTCACCTGGCCTTGTTGCCTCTGCTCACTATCCTCCAATTCTACTTTTATTTGTTAATTCAGAAAGTACCTCTCATCAAAGGTGCTCATTTACAAAAGTTCCATGTCAATGACAGAACAATGAGGTTACAAAGACAGTTAATTCATCATTTTCAGAGGAATATAGTCAAGTCATAATACACAAGATGCATAGATAGGGTACACAGATGATTGTAAACAGATATGATAGCAACTACATTGTCTGGTTACAGAGATAGTCAGGGCATCAGTCAGCCTGTGATGAATAAGCAGGTACTGTTGGTGCCGGAAGTGAGAGCTATGTGCAGAGATCTTTTGAACTGGGCAACATCTGGAAGGCTTAGTAGAGATTGTTTAGTTCATTCAGCCAGTCAACAGCCCTAACAGCAAAGGAGCATTTACTCTGATTAGTACTTTGGAAAGGCAGTTCTAGGTCATTCCTAGTCATGCTCCTAATATTAAATTTTAGGTGATTGGGTGGAAGCAGTTATGTATGACTGGAGGGGCGAGACCTAGTAGTGCCTTTTTATCCAGCAAACAGGTTTGATACATTAGCATGCCATTGGGGGAGGGTAACCAGCTGGTGAGGGTAAACAAGATGCAGCAGTGGGTGAGCTTGTCCGCCGCCAGTGCAGGACGACAGGCCTTTTTGCATATCACTGTGACTGTTTAATACAGAGTAACATGCATCTAATTTGCTGATTACTCATTTACTATATATCTTGATTAATTGTGCTCAGCTGTATGATTTTATCTACTTACTGATCACCACACTATGGTGTCATGCCACAGTCGTAAACACTGTCATACTGGAGTAGTTTTATCAGTTATAGCTTTCTACTACTGTGTTTAGTTGTATGTGTCAGCATGGAACTGCTGTCTCTACATTGCAGGAGCTGCATCAGAAGCCCTATGAGGAGAGATGAAAAGACTTGAATAAGTACGCCCTGCAACAGAGAATGGAGAGTGGGGACATGATAGAGACATATAAATACCTCACAGGATTAAATAAGGTACACGAGGGGAGTATTTTTCAGAGGAAAAGATGCACACATACAAGAGGAAATGCAATGAAGCTGGAATGGGGAAATTCAGGATAGAAGTGAGGAAGTACAGTACTTCACTGGAAAAGTGCTGGATGGCTGAACAGTCTTTCAGTGGTGGTGGGGGTGAAAATGGTGGGCTTCGAGCAAGCATGGGTTAGATGCAAGGGAATCTTAGTTGGAAAGCAATGGGGGTGGGGAGCTGGTGATCATGTAGGATCTGCGGTGACAGGATAGTATAGGCAGGGAAAAATTAGCAGACTTTTTACCTTTGATTTTTTTTTTTTTTTTTACCAGGAGAGACACACTAAGCTGAAAGTTTGTTTACAGGTGCAACCTGAGAGCACAAGGAAGTTAAGTGACTTGCTCAGGGTCACACAGTATGCAAGTAGGAGTTGTAGGATTCAAACCCAGATCTTCAGGTTTACAGCTCAGAGCCTTAAACCACTGCACTATACTGCCTCCAAACTTGATGGGTGAAGAGGTCCTTATCCGCTATCAAACCCTAAGAGGTATTTGTTTCTATCTGCCTGTAACTGTTTTGACCTCTTTTCCACTCCCCCTCATATAAAGTAACATAGTAATTGATGGAAGATAAGGACCGCTTGGCCCAGCTAGTCTGCCTGCATTTCCTGCCTGCATCGGCAGCCATAGACCCTGCTTGATCACTGGCCTTCCCCTCTCTTTCTTACCTCTAGTGCTCCCTTATGCATATCCTTTGCATGTTTGAATCCCCCCACTGTGCTGGCTCCTACCACTTCCTGGGGTAGGTTATTCCATGTATCCACCACCCTTTCTGTGAAGAAAAACTTCCTCACATCCCCCCCTTATCCTGACACCCTCTAATCTCATATCATGCCTCCTTGTCCCCTTACAACTTCTGTAATGAAAGCTGTCACCCACCTGCACTTTGTTCAAGCCCATAAGATACTTGAAGGTTTCAATCATATCACCTCGTTCCCACCTCTCCTCCAGTGTATACATATTGAGTTCATAGATTCATAGATATTTCAAACTGGATTTACTTTAGTCCTTTATGCTTGCCTTTTAAGTTCCATATTTAAGTTACTGTATATGAGTATACTGAAATTTGTTTTCCCCGAAGAACCTATCGAGTCTGTTTTTAAAGATATCCATACTTCTATTAGTTACCACCTCAGCTGGCAATGAGTTCCATCCTGCAACAACTCTCTGGCTTAACCAAAGTTTTCTTGGTAGTGTTTGCCATCTTTGAGTAGCTAATTGAAGTAGATGTCCCCTTGATTCATATTTAGATTTTCTCAGGGTAATCCCTATGTTGTGTGTTACATCTATATCTTGTACAACTCTATACATCATACAGTTATCACCCCTAATACTTCTATTCTGTAGTGAATACAGATTTAATTCCTTTAGTCTTTCAGGATATCACATGCCTTCCAGTCCCTTGACAGCCCTGGTCGCCTACACTGGATCCCTTCCAGCCTGTGAATATTATCCTTTTTGTAAGGGGCCCACACCTGGGCACAGTACTCCAGATTTGGCCTCACCAGAGCACCGTACAGGGGTATAATGACACTTCTACTCCTTCTGGTCATATGTCCCAGTATACAATTTAATATCTGGTTGTTTTTTTTTAACCAGTTTATTACAATTAGGACTGAATTTTAAGTCTGTATTAATTGTAATCCCCAAATCTCTTTCCTCGGTTGTTTCCCTAAGTTCAGAGTTGCCTATTTTGAATGATGATTTGCTATTTTTTTCCCCATATACATAACCGTGCATTTAGCACTATTTCATTCAAGCTTACTTTTTTTAGTCCTGTTATGTATGGTGTTTAGTACATTTTGTGAATCAATGGCATTTTTTTGTGTATTTGTTATGTCTCTAATTCTGCAGCCATCTGCAAATTTTGTCACTCAACTATCTTTGTTTGATACTTTTAATGATGTTATATAAATATTGAAGAGACAGGGGCCCAACACTGATCCCTGTGGAACCCCACTAGTCACTTCAGCCCAATCTGACATATCGCCATTCACTACCACTCTTTGTCTTCTCTCTCTGAGCCATGCTTCTATCCAGTTTAATATGTTAATGTCAAGTTTAAATTCTTTAAGTGTATTTATTAATTATTGATGTGGGAGCTTATCGAAAGCCATGGAAAAGTCCAAAAAGACAACATCTACACTGTTTCCCTTATACAAAGCCCTGCCAACTTTTTTATGAAAAACTAATAGGTTTGTCTGGCATGATCTATTTTTTTGAAAGCCATGTTGTACGGGATCCTGTCATTTATTTTTCTCTAAATATTCTGTTATATGGTCATTTAAAATAGATTCATTAATCTTCCCCATAACCAACATCAGGCTCACTGGTCTATAATTTTGTGGGTCTGTTTTTTTAGTCCCTTTTTAAAAATAGGTATCACTAATGCCCCTCTCCATCCCTGTGGGACTAACCCTTTATCTAATGAAATCTGGAAAATATATGACAAGGGTGCAGCTAACTGTTCAGCTAATTCGTAAATTACCCTTGGATGGATCTCATCAGGTCCTTGTGATTTATTTGTATGTATCTTTTTTAATTTATTAAGTAAGTCTTTCTCATTTATCTGCATAAATCCATGTACAGAACTGTTTTTGTCTCTTGTATTGAATGTAGAGCCGGGATTAAAAACTGAACAAAAAAATGCATTTTGAATTTGTGCAGTTTCTCTGTTTTAATCTCTCCTCATGTGTCTTCTGGTGCAAGCCCCTCTCCAACTTAGTTACTCTTATCTGGACCACCTCTACTCTGTATATGTCCTTTCGAAGGTGCTGCCTCCAGAACTGTACTCCATATTCCAGATGAGGCCTTACCAGCATTTTGTACATTGGCATCACCACCTCCCTTCTTCTGCTAGAGATATTCCTTCCTATGCTCCCCAATATCCCACTGGCTCTCCCCACAGCTTTGTTACATTACCTGGCCACCTTTAGCTCATCTGAGATGATTATTCCTAAATCCCTTTCTTCCCTGGTTACCGTCAGCAATCCCCCCCATCTTATAACTCTCCGCAGGTTTTTGTGCCCCAGGTGCATGACTTTGCACTAAATTTTAATTGCCACACTTCAGACTACTTTTTCAGCTTTCATAGGTCCCTTCTCATTCTGTTGACCATTTCTGGAGTATCTACCCTGTCTCAGATCTTGGCGTCATCTGCAAACAGACAGACCTTTCCCTCTAGCCCTTCTGCAATGTCCTCAGTGAAGACATTAAAAAGTACTGGCCCCAGGACTGATCCCTGAGGCACCCAACTGGACACCCCCCTCTCCTCGGATGTGACTCCATTTATCACCACCATCTGCTTTCTGTCCCTCATCCAATTTCTAACCCAGTTTACCACTTTGTGGCTCACCCCCAGGCTACCCAACTTGCTAGCCAGCCTTCTGTGTGGAACAGCGTCAAAGGCCTTACAGAAACAGAGGTAGGCGACATCCACTGCTTCCCCCGATCCACCTCCTTCATCACCCAATCAAAGAAGTCTATCAGGTTTGTTTGACATGACCTTACTGCTGTGAATCCATGCTGCCTCAGATCTTGTGCTCCACTGAATTCCAAGTGTTTCACTATACTTTCCTTGAGCAGCGCCTCCATGATCTTGCCTACTATTGAGGTGAGGCTGACTGGCTGATAGACAGATAGATAGACAGATAGATAGATAGATAGATAGATAGATAGATAGATAGATAGATAGATACTTTATTTGTTTAGCGCCCCATTTTGGAGACTCAGAGTGCTGGACACCAAAGAAAATTTCTAAAAACAATTATTAACCCTTAGGCTGCCAACAGAATTAGAACATATAGGAATGTTGGACTGATGTATCAGTCCGCAGCCTTGCAAGGGTTAAAATACATATCCAGTGGGGTGAACAACAACAGGGATAAAAACTATCTATCATTATAAATATGTTAATTAGCACCTTATAAGTTAAAAGCCTGGCAAAAATAAAAAATCTCCAGGCCCTTTTTAAAGGTTTTCACTGAGGGTGTCTCCCATAGATGGCTAGGCAAGGAGTTCCACAGTGTAGGTGCGGCCATGGAAAATGCACGATCATTTAAGTGCTTTAGCCTAACCCTGGGAACCCCAAGGAGGCAACCCTCAGCAGAACAGAGAACCCAGGATGGACAGTGGGGCACAAGAAAATCTTGCAGGTAGTCTGTTCCCCCTTTGTGTAGAGCTGTATAGGTCAGTAACCCGACATTGAAGACAGTTCTCCATCTGACTAGCAGCCAGTGCAGTCCATGGAGGACAGGCATAATATGATCACATCTTCGAGCTCCCATCAATAATCTAGCCACCACATTCTGCACCAGCTGCAGCCATCAAAGATTGCCTCCAGATAGATCTAGGTAAAAGGCATTGCAGTAGTCCTATCTGGACGTGATGAAAGCATGTAGCAGAGTAGTCAGGTCCTCAGTTGGTATAAGGGCTCGGATCCAGCTGAGATGGTAAAGTTCACTTTTGATGACGGCTGACACCTGAGCATCAAGCATCAGGCCATTGTCGAGGATTATACCCAGATCTTTAACCCTTGTGGAGGGAGTCAGTGGAACTTCCCCAGTATTAGACCAGTGGGATCTACCAACCCCCCCCACCCCGATGACCGGGTCCACCACTAGTACCTCAGTCTTGTCTGGGTTAAGTTGTAACCAGTTTTGAGCCATTCAAGTCTGGATTTCCTCCAGACAGTTGTTAAACACAGAGACCACCATCTGGTTACTAGGTGTACAGGACAGGTGTAGTTGGGTATCGTCAGCATAGCAATGAAAACCCAGCCCATACTGCCTGATAATGTGTCCCAATGGCAGCATATACACTGTGAACAACAAGGGCAACAGGATCGAACCCTGCAGTACTCCACAGAGTAAAGGCTTTTGTTGGATGAGGCTAACTCCATCATGACCCTCTGCACTCTGCCTGTCAAATATGACCTGAACCAGTTGATGACATTACCAGTCAGGCCACACCAGTACCACAGGTGGCCCAGCAGCACCTCATGGTCCACAGTGTCAAACACCACCAAGAGGTCCAGGAGGACCAATATAGTATGCTCTCTCATGTTCCTTGCCATCAGGAGATCATTAAGCACTTTTGCCAGAGCAGTCTCTGTGCTATGCCTAGCTCTGAATCCAGACTGGAAGGACTCATAACTGGCAGAAGAGGCAAGATGTGCCTTGAGCTGAATGGCCATCATGTTTTGTATAACCTTCCCTAAAAATAGGAAGTTTGAGACCAGTTTGTAGTTGCTAAGACATTCCAGATCCATTGAGGGTTTCTTCAATAGAGGTCTGAGCAAGGCCTCTTTCAAGGCCAGTGTAAAGACCCCACTCCACGAAGAACTCCGGACGATATCAGAAACCACAGATCCAATCAGGTCCAAACATCCAACCACAAGTTGAGGTTGGGCCTGGGTCCAGATCACACTGTGTTGGTCGCAGCCTTGAGACTATCTCTGCCACCTCTTCCACTCCAACTGGGTTGAACTCAGCCCATACAGGAGGAGTGTTCCAGCAAGCATCAGAGTGAACCCTGCAATTCCTTTGAGTGATGCTGGAGGAGATCTCTGCTCTGATAGAGGACACTTTGTTAGCAAAGAACAGAGCATCCTCCTTGCTGCCACTCTTGTGAAGAGGGACTACATGTGTCCATTTCTAGTCCTCTAGAACCACCCTTGTATTGAGTGATTTATGAAACAGGTCTGCCAGTTGTGCTACCAGCTCCTATCGAAGCCTCTTTAGTACTCTGGGGTGTATACAACCTGGATATACTACCAAAACCAGAAATGCAAAATCCCGACACCCACCAGCCTGAGACCATCATCCCGACGCAACATTTACCTGACACATTAACATCTCAATGACAGAAAGCCTGACAGTGGACTTATGCCAGGTTTGTGGTCTGCTTAGGGGCTATGCCCCCCCCTCACCACCACCCCCGACAAATTATTAGAACCAACTCATAGTCCTGGGAAACTCCACTGATCGGTTTTCTGACATCGGGATGTTAATGGGTCAGGTAAGTGCCATATCAGGATGTTGGTCTCGGGCTGGTGGGTGTTGCGATTTTGCATTTTGGGTTTTCTTAGTGATGCCTACCATCTGGTCCTATTGCATTGTCCACTCTTAGTTTTGTGAGCTCCTCCAGGACTCTGTCCTCTGTAAATGGACTGGTGTTTACCTTCCTCCCATCTATGTTTCTGCTGTGTACTTGTGGATCCTGCCCCCTCATCCTCTTCAGTGAATACTTAACAGAAGTAGTCATTTAGTATTGATGCTTTATCTAGGTCTCCCACTATACATACCCCTCCCTCCCCTTTGAGCCTTACAATTTCTCCACTGGCCTTCTTTCTTTTGCTATTGTACCTATAGAAAGTATTTTCCCCATTTTTAATGGTCTCCGCCAATCTTTCCTCTGTCTGCACCTTTCCTCTCCTCACTGCCTTCCCTACCTCCTTCTGACTCTCTGGCTACATTGCACTATCCTCCTCTCTGTGTCTCATTGTATGTAATGAAAGCCACCTATATTTTCCTAACTTTCCCTGCAACCTCCCTTGAGAATCATAGTGGTTTGTTCTTTCTTTTGCCTTTCTATATCAACCTAATGCATAGGTCTGTCATCTCCACTATGGCCACTTTAAGTGTGCCCACTACTCTTCACCCCTCCTTGCCTCCTCTTCCTTCAGGGCTTTACTGATCCCTCTCCCCATCCTTGCAAAGTCCACTGTCCTGAAATCCAGGACCCTTGCCTTTGTGTGGCTTGCCTGTGACACTTTACCCATATTAAATCACAGTGTATGGTGGTCGCTGAGCCCTAGGTTCCCATCCTCCCGGACTTCCTTAATCTTATCCTCATTGGTTATACAAGGTCCAGAATCACCTTGTTCCTCATGGGTTCCTGTACAAACAGCCTGATTCTTGCCCCCTGCAAGGAATCCATGATGTACCTGCTCCTGGCTGAGGCTGCTGCTGGGATGACCCAGCCCACGTCTGGCATGTTAAAATCTGCCAGCAGTAGAAACTCCCCCTTTGCTGTCATGCTGTGTATTTCCTTCACTATTGCCTTTTCTACTTCCTCCCTCTGAGCTGGAGGCCTGTTGTTCAGTCCAGTGAGAACTGCTGAACCATTGTCTGGCTCAAGGGTAACCCACAGAGCTTCATCCACTCCTTGTACTTTGTATCTCCATAGCTTTAATATCCTTCTTGATGTAAAGAGACCCTGCCCTGCCCTGTTTCCCTCCCTATCCCTCCTTAACAGAGCAAAACCTGGTACATTCATCTCCCAGTCATGATTTACTGTGTACCATGTCTCAATAATTGCCACTAAATCGAGGTTTGATTCTGCCACCAAAGCCGTCAGATCTGGGATTTTATTCCTCAGACTACGGGCACTTGTATACATGGCTGCCCATGTTTCGCTACCTGTCCCCATATAGTTGTGCTATTTCTTTCCTGTCCCTTCTTCCCAGTCTTGTTTTTCCTTTTTTTTGCCTGCCTTCCTCTTTTAGACTTTTTCTAACAAGTCATGGAATATCTGTCCCCATCATCCCCTCTCATTCCCCCTGCTAGATTCACTGACCTGTGGGAGTGGGCTGCCTAAGTCTCCCTGCTCCCAACTGCTACCCCCCCCCACGGCAAGTTTAAATGTTTCCCAAGGAAGCATTTAAACTTTTCATCGAGGACTGCAGTCCCTTCCCTAGATGGACGCAGGCTGTTCCCCTTGTTCATGCTCCCATCACTCCTGGTGGGTCCCCAGTCTCCAGTGAAGCAAACATCCTTTTCCCTGCACCAGCTCTTCACTCATGAGTTGAACTTCCTGATGCAGAGATTTCTAGCCTCCCCCTGTCATGGACTGGCAGCACCTCCGAGAATGTTATGGATCCTGCTACCTCCCCAGTCCCCAAGGCAGCTATTCATCTCCCTGAAGCCATCATGCACCTGTTCTATGCTCACATCCTCCCTGGCTATGTCATTTGCCCCCAGATGGACAATGACCTCCACTCCCTCTCTCCTTGAAATCACTGTGGCAATCCTCTGGATTCACCCCCTTCCTTCTGAGCTGTGTCCCCAAATCTCAAGAAATGAGCCCCAGCTCAGTGTTGCCTTTCTAGGCTACTAATTTTAGTGAATAAAATGACTGTTCCCCCAGAATGCATGTAATTTACCACTGCAACCTGGGTTGGCTCTATCACCCAGTTCTTATTTCACCAGTCCAGACCCACTCCTTCCCTACCTCTTGGTCCACCAACTTTTCACCAGTCTTCCATATGCTCTGGATCAAAGTCCTTTCTAAACATGAAAGCAGCTATTATAGCACTTAGAATATTATGAATTTCTGGTTTAAAGTCTGAGTTACAAAATGTTCTCTGCGTAGGTAGCACCCTGTCCATGTTTTACTTTACAGTTTTTGACCAAGGAGGACACACTGAGATGAGGTTTGTTTCCATGTCTGTCCTGGGAGCACAGGGAAGTCAAGTGACTTGCTGATAGTCACACCGACCATATATACAGGCGGTGGCTGTGTAATTCTGACCCAGTTCTCCAAGTTAGTAACTTAGTGCTTTTAACCACTAGCCTATACTGCCTCTCGGCAAGACAGATGTGAAGCCGAACAGTTTATAGGGTTAAAAATTAGGAATATCGCTGTAAGGTGAATGCTCACCAGGAGTCCGCCGCAGCTGCAAATACCTGAGTTTTAGTCCGTTATCTGTCAGTAACATCGTGTCTCCTAAACATTACTCTTAGGATGCCTTTCGGGCAGGAACACACACGTATGTACTTGTTTTTTTTTTAATTTGGTGAAAAGTCAGGCTAGGACAAAGCCAAGCCGTGACGGTAACCCGAGTCCCCGTGTGTCAGGGCTCACACATTGGCTGATCAGCGGGCGACAGTTTTCTTTATAATGAGTGTCAAAGGTGTGTCATGGACAAGAAGAGACACGACACCTCCGGGCAAACATCCATCCCAGTAGCAGCCGACATCCTCAGCACCACTGAATGTTTGCTTTGGGAATCCACAAAGCATTTCTTAAGGTAATGTTTGCATCCTGCGACAGCGAGTTATGATGATGATTATTATACTATTCTAGGCATTGTTTCCATTACTGGTGGCACTGCAGGCTAAAATCTTCTCTCATGGGATAGAAAAGAATGCGATGTAGGCGTAATGATTATATATGTGCTACAGAGGTAATGGTTACGTAAGTATGGTATATTTGTGGCAAGTGGCCACCTAACGTTTTGTTTTCAAAGTAATAAGAATAATACTTTCATGAAAATAAAATTGGAGCAGTCTTAAGTTTGAGACGCCGACAGGAAAAAAACGTTATTACAATTGGAAACAAGGCCATGCCTTGAGACGGGACTGGGCTTGTTGCACACGAATAATCTCTGACATGTCGGGTTCCTTAAGAAAGTATTTTTCCATTTGTAATGTGTTTTCTGCAGATAGTGTAGATATCAACTTTTTTTTTCTTGGCGGGGGCGGCTTTTGCCCTGGTTATGACATTCTGCACTTTTTGTGAAAAGTGTTAGGTAATGCAATTTGTGGCGCGACTGTTGTTAGCTACTTGTGGGACAAACCCAATGGAGTATTGGAATGTGATTTTGTTTAATATATAGCCTGTACGACTTATAAAAGTATACTGTTAAGCGCGGAGAGTACTCTGATCAGGCATATCTTGTAGTATATGTTGTTTCTTCTATCTATGGCTATCTATCGGTAGTATTGCTCACGCAAACATTACCAGACACACTCACCATGTTTATATGCACTCTGCAATCTGATTCGAATTGGAATACTAAGAAATCTGATTACTTTATCAGATTATGCAGATTCAGGTAAACATGAGAATTATCATTCGAATCAGATTTCTTGAATTTGTAGAAATCTGATTCACATATTTGGGTTTTCTTATCAAATCTTGTTCATATCTGATTACTGGATCGTGTAAACAAATATGGTAGCATTTTCAGATTAACAAATATTATCTTCTGAAGTTTTAACAGGCAAAATCTACAAGAACAATTAAGGGGGGTGATGATAGGTTTGTTAAGTGATTACATATACTAGATGGATGTGTATGTGCATGAAACTGTTCTAGAATTTTAGTTACAGTGCCTAAAAGAGAAAGAAAAAAAAATGTTGAAAGGAAAATATTTGATATATTTTTTTTTGTTTTGAAAGTTGCAGTGTATGTTAGGATAAACATTTTTACCTAAACATAGAATGTAACGACAGATAAGGACCGCTTGGCCCACCTAGTCTGCCCATTCCCTTACCTAACGGATAAGCTGCAGTTCCTAGTTAACCAACAGCCAACTTCCTCCTCCCCCCACTAGAATTGCCTTATGTCTATCCCATGCATTTTTGAATTCCCCCACTGTTTTTGACTATACGACCTCCTCAGGAAGGCCGTTCCATGCATCTACAACCCTCTCTGTGAAGAAATACTTCCTCACATTACCTCTGAGCCATCCCCCCGCTATCTTCAAATTGTGCCCCCTTGTTCTTGCACATCTTTTTTCCGAAAGATGCTACCCTCTTGGACTTTGTTGATTCCTTTGAGGTATTTGAAAGTTTCTATCATGTACCACCCCTCCCTCCTTTCCTCGAGGCTATACATCTTAAGAAAATACAAAATCACACATGCCCCCACAACGCAAAGCATCATGGGCTGCATATGCAAATCACCACAGAATGTTATGCTGGTCCAACTTTAAGCAGAATTGCATGGTGCCGAAAGGCCTCTCACACAGTTTGCAAAAGGTGCTAACAGAATTTCTTCTGTTGCACCCTTTACTAAGCAATATGCACGCTTCTATGAACCTTCTCTATGTTATGTAATACTATAATGAGAACATGTTATTTTCTTGAAGCAACTTCAGCCAAATGCGCTAGGGTAACCCTTGCCTCAGTGTTTACGCACAGAGGTTCTTTGTCTTTTATACATCTTAAGCTGCTTTAGTCTTTCTTCATATGTCTTCTGGTGCAGACCCTGCACCATTTTGGTTGCCCTCCTCTGAACAGACTCCACCCTGTCTATGTCTTTGTGGAGATGGGGTCCCCAGAACTGTACACAGTACTCCAGATGTGGTCTTGCCAACTCTCTGTACAGAGGGCCAACAACTTCCTGTTTTCTACTGGTGATGCCTCTCCCTATGCATCCCAGTATCCCCCCAGCCCTCCTTACTGCCTTCTCACGTTGCTGGGCCACCTTTAGGTCATCTGATATGACTATCCTCAGGTTCCTTTCCTTTTTTGTTGTTGTCAGTATCTCACCCCCCATTGTGTACTCTTCCCCTGGGTTTTTGTTTCCCAGGTGCATTACTTTTCACTTCTTTGCATTGAATCTAAGCTGCCATACATTTGACCATTCCTCCAACCTTGCCAAGTCCCTTTTCATCCTTTCCACCCCACCTTGTATATCAACCCTGTTACAGATCTTTGTGTCATCTGCAAAGAGACATACAAAGATCTGTAACAGCAAATCTGCGCAAGTGGAGAAAATGATGAAAGGGACTGGTGGAAGAAAATAGTCATGTATAACATGGCAAATTAAAGTGCAAAATATGCTTAGGCACTAACCGTATAGCCTAGAGGTTAGAGGAAAGAGGTGTGAATGAGCTTGTTACATCCAGTAGACCAGACCTGAGTTTGATTCTCACAACCTCCAGTTGTATACTGTGTGACTCTGAGCAAGTCACTTAACCGCCCAGTGCTCCCAGGTCGCCCCTGAAAATAGGTATTTGTGCCTAGTGGGCTTTACTCGGTTACCAAAGACTAAAATAAAAACAAAAAATACTTTCCCTTCCAGTCCCTCTGCAATGTCACTTATAAAGACATTAAAAAGGACCGGCCCCAATACTGAACCCTGCGGTACCCCACTAGTAACCCCCCTTTCTTCACTGTGGACTCCATTTACTATTACCCGCTGTGTCCTGTTATCCAGCCAGTGTTTTACCCAGGCTGCCACCCTGAGACCCACTCCCAGGCTGGCTAATTTGTTTATTAATCTTTTGTGGGGAACTGTGTCAAATGCCTAGCTAAAGTCTAGGTAGGCCACGTCCACAGCTCCTCACTGGTCTACTACTTTGGTCACTTAGTCAAAGAAATCAATTAGATTTGTCTGACATGACCTTCCTGTTGTGAATCCATGCTGTCTTGTGTCCTGTGCCCCACTGGACTCTAGGTACTCAACAATTATTTCCTTCAGAAGTGATTCCATCATTTTCCCTACCACTGAGGTCAAACTGACAGGTCTGTAGTTTCCTGTCTCTGTCTTGCTCCCACTTTTGTGAAGGAGAATCACATCTGCCCTCCTCCAGTCTTCAGGTACCACACCATCCTCCATGAATTATTAAAGGGGTAGTCAGTGGTGTTACTAGTTCTTCCGTTAGTTCTTTTAGAATTCTGGGGTGAATCCCATCAGGCCCTATTGCTTTATCCACCTTCAGTTTTAAGAGTTCTTTCAGAACCCTTTCTTCTGTGAAAGGACTAATATCAACCCCCCCTATCCAGAGTGCTTCTATTGACTGGATTAGGTATCTCCCCCTGCTTTTCCATTGTGAATACTGAGCAGAAGTATTCGTTCAGTATCCCTGCTTTTTCACTGTTGCTCTCTACCCAACCACCTTCCTCTTTATTCAGCCTCAGTATCCCTGCCTTAGTCTTTCTTTGCTCCCTAATGTACCTATAAAAGGTTTTATCCCCCTTCTTAACTGAGTTGGCTCTCTTTTCCTCAGTTTGGATCTTTGCTATTCTGACTGCCTTCCCCGCTTCCTTCTGCCATAACTGATACAGTTCTCTGTCCCGCTCCATCTGTGTTTCCTTATACTTCTTGAATGCTATATTTTTCTCCCTTACCTTCCCCACCACTTCTTGGGATAACCACAGTGTTTTTTTTTTCTTTCATTTTGATTTGTTTATTTGCTTCACACAAAGGCTTGTTGCCTCTGTGATGGTGGTTTTGATGTTTCCCCATTGTTGCTCCACCCCACCTTCTTGCCTGTTTGCTAGTGCTTTTCTGAGGCATTCTCCCATTTTGACAAAATCAGCCCTCCTGAAGTCCAGTACCTTCACTTTTGTGTGATTTGACTCTACAGCTAATTTTATTGTGAACCACACTGTTTGGTGGTAAGCTTGTTCCCAGATATTACCCACTTCAAGATCGAATCCTCTCTCCTTCCCCTTTGAGAGTACCAGGTCTATGATTGCTCTCTCTTGAGTGGGTTCCAAAACTAGCTGCTTGAGGCATGCCCACTGTAGGGCATCGAGAATGGCCCTGCTCTTGGATGTGGCTGCAGTAAAGGTGCTCCAGTTAACATCTGACATATTCATGTCCCCCATCAGCAATATCTCCCCTTTCTCTGCCATCCCAAGGATGCCTTCTGTCATTTCCTTGTCCATTTCCTCCCCCCTGAGATGGGGGTCTGTATACAACCCCTGTGTGGATTGTGGAGCCATTTCCAGTCTCCAGGGTGACCCACAGTGCCTCCTCTCCTCCCTATTTACCCTTTAGTTCTGTTGCTTTGATCCCTTCCCTTACATAGAGAGCTCCTCATCATCCTCCTCCTCTTCTTTCCTCCCTGTCCCTCCTGTAGATTGTGTACCCTGGTATGTTGACATCCCAGTCATGGTTCTCTGTATACCATGTTTCTGTAACTGCCACGATATCCAGGCATCCCTCTTCCATCAAGGCCACCATTTTGCGAAGCTTTTTACCTAGACTACGGGCATTGGTACTAATTTACCCTCCATTTGTTTATGACTTTATTTCTTTTGCCCCATCCCTGTCCTTACTGCCTTCGTCTTTTTCTCCATTTACTCCTGCCCTTCTCCCTATCGACTGCTCTATCTTGGTGATCATCTATACCTTTTTGTTCCAGATTAAACTGACCCTTGCCTTCTGTCTTGTATGATACCTTTCTTTCCAAATTTTGCGTCCCCTTAGCCCTTTGTTTTACATTTGAAATAATAAAAGAAGTTCCTTTGGCCAAGTGTACAGCAGTATTTTCAGAAGTGCAGTGTCTATTCTTTAGTATGCTAGTTCTACATTTTAGTCACAAGAAAACAGTGCTTGAGGAAAACATGCGGACATACAAAGAAGCCAGCAGAAGAAGGCCATTTGATCTATCAAGTCTGCTCATATTGCAGGTTCCACAGCTTGAGCTACTGTCCCTGCCCTCCCTCCCCACTCCTCCCATCCTCCCTACCCATGATTCTTACCTTCCCCATGCCTATCCCAGTCTCTCTTAAAGCTGCCCACTGTCCTCAAAGAGATTATCACTTCCAGCAGCACATTCCAGGAGTCCACCACCCTGTCTGTGAAGAAATACTTCCTGACCTCTCTCCTAAACCTTCCACCCTCCAGCTTAAGACTGTGCCCCCTCGTGTTATAGTTGCCACTCAGCTTAAAGAGACTCTCCTTATGAACCATATGTATCCCTTTCAAGTACTTAAAGGTCCCAATCATGTCCCCTCTTTCTCGTCCCTGTGTTCCAGGGAGTTCATGTTTGGTGCCCTCAACCTGTCCTTATATGCCTTACCCTGCTGACCTGCTATCATCTTTGTAGTCCTCCTCTGGACCTTCTCCAGCAGCTTAATGTCCCTTTTGAGGTGTAGGCATCAGTACTGAACTCCATACTCTAGATGCAGCCTTACCAGTGACCTTTACAAGGGCAGTATAACCTCCTCTCTCCTACTACTGATCCCCCAGAACATGCATCCCAGCATCTTGTTTTCCTTTGCTCCTGCCTTTTTGAACTGCATGAAGTGCTTCTGGTCACTAGTGATCATCACTCCCAGGCCCTTCTCCTCCTCCTCTGATGCAGATACTTGGATTCCACACAGATAGTACTCTGTCCTGGGTTTCTTGGCTCCAATATGCATGACTTTGCATTTCTTGGCATTGAAGCCAAGCTGCCAGATTCTGGGCCACCTCCCCAGCTTTTCCAGATCTTGCTGTAGGTCCTGTATCCCTTCAGCTGTGTCCACTCTCCTGCAGAGCTTGATATCATCCACAGATAGGCACATTTTGCCCTTAATGCTATCCCCAGTGTCATTGGTGAAGATATTTAACAACACCAGTCTCAGCACCAAGCCCTGCAGGTCCCCACTGGTTACCTCTCTGGTGTCAGAAAATTTTTCCCCCACAACCACTCTCACGGTTCTGTCCCTTAGCCAGTTTTCCACCCATCTGGCCATCTTTTCTCCATCCCCAAGATCCACAAACTTCCTGATCAACCTTTTGTGAGGCACAGAGTCAAAGGCCTTGCTGAAATCAACATAGAGGATGTCTACTGCTTGGCCCCTCTCTACTGCCTTAGTGACACAGTCAAAGAAGTCAATTAGATTAATTTGACACAATTCCCCACCCATGGCCTACCTAGACTTTAGCAAGGCATTTGACACAGTCCCACACAAAAGATTATTAGTCAAATTAACCAGCCTGGGAGTGGGTCCCAGGGTGGTAGCCTGGGTAAAACATTGGCTGGACAACAGGACACAGAAGGTAATTGTAAATGGAGTCCACTCTGAAGAAAGGGCGGTTACTAGTGGGGTACCGCAGGGTTCAGTATTGGGTCCAGTCCTTCATCAGTGACATTGCAGAGGACTGGAAGGAAAAGTATGCCTTTGCAGATGACACAAAGATCTGCAACAGGGTTGATACACAAGGAGGCGTGGAAAGGATGAAAGGGACTTGGCAGGTTGGAGGAATGGTCAGACATATGGCAGCTAGGATTCAAGGCAAAAAGTGCAAAATAATGCACCTGGGAAACAAGAACCCAGGGGAAGAATACACAATGGGTGGGAGGTAGTAACAACAACAAAACAGGAAAGGGACCTGGGGGTAATCATATCAGATGACCTTAAGGTTAGCAAGCAATGTGAGAAGGCAGTAGGGAGGGCGGGGTATACTGGGATTCATAGGGAGAAGCATCAGCAGCAGAAAACAGGAAGTTGTTATCCCTCTGTACAGACAGTTGGTGAGACCCCATCTGGAATACTGTGTCCAGTTCTGGAGACCCCATCTCCGCAAGGACATAGACAGGATAGAGGCAGTCCAGAGGAGGGCACTAAATGGTGCAGGGTCTGCAAGAGAAGCCATATGAGGAGAGACTAAAGGAGCTTAATATGTATACCCTTGAGGAAAGGAGGGAGGGGGGACATGATAGAAACTTTCAAGTACCTCAAGGGAATCAACAAAGTCCAAGAGGGTAGCATCTTTCAGAAAAAGAGACTTGCAAGAACAAGGGGACACAATTTAAAGATAGAAGAAGGGCGTTCAGGGGCAATGTGAGGAAGTATTATTTCACAGAGAGGATAGTGGATGCATGGAACAGCCTTCCTGAGGAAGTTGTGGGGTCTAAAACTGTGGGAGAATTCAAGAATGCATGGGACAGACATAAGGCAATTCTTGTGGGGGGCAGGAAGATATAGGCTGTTGGTTAACTAGGATCTGCGGCCTATCCTGTAGGTAGGGAAATGGGCAGACTAGATGGGCCTAGTGGTCCTTATCTGCTGTCAAAGTCTATATTTCTATGAACCCCTGCTGCCTCACATCCTGGAGACCATGCTTCTCTAGATATTCCACCAACCTGTCCTTTAGTATGCTCTCCATGAGCTTGCCCACAATGGAGGTAAGACTGACTAGTCTGTAATTCCCTGGGTCATCCTTGGGACTGCATTTGTGGAGGGGCACTACATGTGCTGTTCTCCAGTCCTGAGGTACCATGTCTGACTCTAGTGAACTATTAAATAGGTCTACCAGTGGCCCTGTCAGCTCCTCAGCAAATTCCTTTAGTACCTTTAGATGTAATCTGTCCAGGCCTGGTGATTTGTCCACTTTCAATGCCAGAAGCCCCTCCTCCCTCCCTCCTACTCTATCCTCCTCTGTCACTACATCTGTGTTCCCCTCCCCGAGCTCCTCTTTTCCTCCTGAAGGCACTGGTCTGTCCTTCTCCCTAGTGAAGACAGAACAGAAGCAATCATTTAGTATCTCTATTTTTCCCCTCATTAACCTCCACTCACTCTACCCCTTTCTTAAGCCTAACAATCCCTTCCTTCTTGTCCCTTTTCTCACTTACAGTACATAGCAAAATAAATTTGAATTTTACACACACCCTTGGTGTT
This sequence comes from Neoceratodus forsteri, assembly GCA_016271365.2. Taxonomy (NCBI): domain Eukaryota; kingdom Metazoa; phylum Chordata; order Ceratodontiformes; family Ceratodontidae; genus Neoceratodus; species Neoceratodus forsteri. The sequence continues at coordinate 1,375,197,890 of CM057456.1, forward strand.
GGGTGCCTAGATAAACCCCTTGAGCTTCACTCTCTGTTTATGTGGCACCCAGCATCTCAGGTGTGTGTAAAATTCTCATTACACACACCACCCCATATTTTATTCTAATTTTCATGCATGCCCCAGGGGTGTACAGCACAAAGCTGAAGGCCAAGTGTTCTTACACCCCTGAAAAGTGTATTCAAATACTTGCTATTTTAAAATGATTCTCTGCTTTTTGTATTACATGTGAAGTGAAACATATTTAATATTTTTTTACATAATCCATATATTTAAAATTGGCTTTTCTTTGGGAGATAATAGTTAAAACTACTACAAACCTCCACTCCTGCAAGTATGACGTACTAGTGTTCACTCATAACCAATGTGACAGAACCTACCTTACTATTAAGGTCACTCATCCATTGCTAGCAACTCTGGGTTGGATGTTGGGGTCACATGGAGGGGTTGAAAGTTATTAAAATTTGTGTTACACTAGGTTGCTTATTAGAGAAAGAATTGGTGTCTCTGAGAGTCTCAGGTTTCTAGTTCTTGGGTGACACAGTTGGTTATGCAACAGAATAGTATTCAGAGTGGCCTGGGTTCAAATTCTAGATAGGGCACTTCATTGGTTGCCATTTCTTTTATTAATTCATGTATATACATATCACACACTTGCTGAACAAAAATGCCAAAGTCACCTAAGGAAGCAGGCCCTTGTGACCTCCACCATGGTCTGATTCTTCTGGATCTTAGCCTCTGGAGTCCCAATTCTATGTCTGGAAGGTTGTGGTCTCCCACTAAAGAATGGGAACATTTTGGGGATGATATCTTGATGTTGGGTAATTGATGAGCATGTAGCTGTAAGGTAGTCCCCACACACAAGTATCTACCCCACCACTATCCTCATTACAGTATATGCCAAAAACCACCACAGACTCCAGGTTATGCCCACAACCACTATCACACTTCAGTTTTTGCTCTGCAAATTGCCTTAGCCTTGTTTTTGACTCACAGCTACAACACTCCAGTACACACCCATAATTAGCTCACGCTCCAGTAGCTGACTCAGTACTACTCTTCAGTGAAATGGGGATTAGTTCAGGAACTGATGATGTGCATTTTGTAGCTGTGTAGCAACTACTGGGGTGTAGTGGTGGTGGTGGGGCAGATACTGGTATATGGGTAATTTAAGCAGCAAACCATGACAAGGTGTGGGTAATGCTGGGATTTACCCATGGCTGGCATGATCTGGCCACAAGGCAACAGGCCAAGTGGTCAAACCAGGTCTGCCATTTGTAAATTCCAGCATAACTCACACCCTGTAGTGGTTTACTGCGATTAGACAATGTGTCCCCTAACTTTTTGTAACAAAAAGAGAAGAAAAATTAAGTTTTTTGCTACTTTAAATATGTTTTATTTATTTTATTGTTGCACCATAAAAATTGTTCCCTGTTGCTAGGTAAGATAATCCCCACTCCATATGTTTACCTAAACAGACAGTGTGTCAGGCTTCAGTGTTTTTTTTATACCTCCCCATCACACCGTAGTTAGTAACTCATGTATGCACAGCAAGCTAGAGGCTCCAGTTTCTTTTAATTGTTGTTTTTAAACTGACAGCCTCACAGATGCTATTACTATACATCCTTACTCCACGAGGTTGCCATTATGTCTGTGCTTTCATGGTTTCACCTTTAGTGTGGCTTTTGGGGTCGGCTTTCAAAGGTAGGGTGAGGATTTTGAAAAGTGAAGGGACAGGATAGGAGACTGGCCATATGACAGAGCCAACGAGCTCTGTCTACTTATTAGGAGGAAAGGGAATTCAATAAGGATAAAGGGGAGCACGACAGATAGCTCACGCGATTTCGCTCCGCGACATTTCGCTCCCGACTGTACGCTCCTGCGACAAGTCATACCGATCGGATTACACTATGGCGACAGTTTGCTCCCGTTCTGGATTATCAGACAATAACACTAAAGATGTACAATATGTCTTAATAAATCAGGGCTTACCAATTTGTTTCCTGTGTCCTGACGTCAGTTGTCATGGTTACCAGCGTAGAGTCTGGCGCTGTCTCTTGAGTATGATGTCAGTTGTCATGGTTACCAGGTCCCGATATGGAGAGTACAGTCTGGGTTCATTTTCAGCGGGCATGTGAGTTTAAAATCGTGATTAAAAACATTCTTTTATTAAAATTGAGAAAATAAAATTAATAATCAAAGCTGTGAGCAACTCCACGAAGAAACTCCTCAGTTGTGCGGTCTGCACATTTTTTCTAAAATGCTAGCGAAGCTGAGCTACATTATCACTGATAAACCCTCAAATGAAGCATTTGGTGGTTTACCGCATAATTTGCTCAACCTCAGAATCCCTTTTACGTTGAACCCCCTTAGGCCATCTATAAATTACACACCGTAAGTGCGACATACAGCACTCTGCATCCACGGTGAAATGCCTCCACAATGTTATTTGTTTTAGCCCTTCCGTTGGACACACTTGCATAATGATTCCATAATGTAATTGCAAACTGTGGTGGTCTTCTTCCGTTCCCTCTTCTGTTTCTCCTGCCCACCCAAGTGTCCTCAAAATAATCAACTACAGGCTGTAATTCATCAGTGAAAATTTGTTTTGTTTCGTCTGATATATCCTCAAATCTAGTGATGACTTGTTCTGGGCGGTAGAAAGCCAAAGCTGGCAGCTATTTACATTTAAGAGCAAATTCTGGGTCGTGGGCATATTTTGCAGCAAGCCCTTCATTTGAATCTTCGATATACATTGAGTGAAATGAAAGAAGTAAACCTATTTGCTCTGACTGAGGAAATACAGTACGGAATGCATTCAGTGTTGCTTTCTCGAAGTCAGTCATGACCAGGCAGGGGTTCAACTTAGGACATAGAGCTTTCAAGGCTGACAACAGATGCTCATAACAGTCTCTTGTTTTACCAGGCAGCAATGCATAAATCGCTGGCTGCACATTTCCAAAGCGCTCTCCCATAATGACATATAACTGTGTGAACGGGGAGGAGACGCTGAATGTGCCGTCTGCAAACCAGTGTGAGCATCGCTCCAAGAATGTTAAATTTGTGTGTGTCCCAAAAATTAATATTCTACTTTCACCAGGGCCACTGTCATACAATAAGAATGGTACTGCTGTGACATTAAGAATCGGCCAGTCATTTTGAAAACTGGAGTCACTGAAATTTCGGGTAAGCGTATACCAACTTTTAAAAGCTTCTGAAATACCCAGGATGCAAATTTTAATTAGTGTAGTGGGCGGTCACTATATAGTGCGGTGTGACGTTAGCGGGAGCGAATTGTCGTAGGATGGCCATTGTCATAGGGATGGGTTGACGTGGGAGTCTATTGTCGGGAGTGATTTGTCACAGGGCGAAATCGCGGGAGCGATTTGTCATGTACCCAGGATAAAGAGATGATCGAGAATCGGGACCCTAAGGAAGAGGCAGAGAGCTCTGCTCCATGACGGGCCTGCTGCAGAGAGACCTGGAGAAGGAGAGAGTGGTATGCAGAAACAGCTGCTGCCATTCAAATCAGAGAGATGGTGGGTAGCATCAGAAACCAGGCAGTAGATGGTAGGTCAATACCGAGAACATTTACCAAGCTGCCATATGTTACACATGTTGATGTGTGTATACTGGGTTTCATGAGTGTTGCAGTCTGTCAATTCAAAACTGCAGTCTGTTTTAAAGATGGAAGCCAGTCTGGGGTTTACAGTTCAGACAGTGGGTCCGACTGCATTATGTAGAAGAGCAGGCTGAGAATGAAAGGGATCTGGCGCTTTTGTGATTGCCTGCAGTGCGGGAATGGTTGAAGTGCAATGGGGGGCAATCGGTCTGAGAATAGGACTGACAGGAGGAGTTTGACAGCGAGTCTGACCAAGTTATATAGAGTTTTGCAGACTTAGTATAGGTATTTTTTACACATTTTGCTGACGACTCCTGTGAGAGTTATGCACACTAACAGAGTGCAAAAAAAGTGTGTAGCTCCCTGTGGTGTGTTAAAAGAACATTGTAGTCCATTTTGAAAATCACGTTTCAGCGACACAGAACACCACCAGCTTTAGCAGCAATGAAAGACGGTGACATTTTTGTTTCGGGAGCTCGGATTGATTTTGGGACAGATTCGGCTGACTGGCAATTTTACCCGTTGGTATATCACAGGATATGCTATGGGTAAAAGGTGCCAATTAGCCAATCAGATTCAAGAATTCTCAGCCCCCATTGTATAATTACACAGATACTGTGGTGTGGTGTAATTGTGTGACAGATAGAAGGAAGAAGGGTAGTTTCTTATCAGGTACCATGGTGTAGGGTTATTAAGGGGCAGAAACAATGATGTAGGCAGTGGATAATATATTGATGGGTAGTTATAGGGCAGATATTGGGTATGGTGTAGTTGTAAGAATAATAATGGATAGTTTTAAAGCTGATATCAGAGTGTGGGTATTTTTGGGTCAGATGCTGTAATTTGGGATGGATACTGTACTAATATGTGGTGTACTAGTTTAGAGCAGATGCCGGAGTAGGGGGCAGTTGTTAAATATATGGGTAAAGGGTAGTTGCTGGGCAAATACCATGGTGTGGGGTAGTTATGGGGCAGATACAGTGGTAAGTAATAGCGACAGAGCATATACTAAAGTTTGGGGTAGTTGTAGGGCAGAATGCTTGGTAAATTTATGAGTGTTATGAGATTAGGGTAGTTTTAGAGCAGATATTATGTTATAGGGTTTTTGAAGGGCAGACAACCAGATAGCTGCATGAATATTAATAAGGGGGTAACTGTGGGTCAGATATTGTGGTGTGAAGTAGTTACAGGGATGAATACTGGGTTACAGTAAGTGTGGTACTTGACTGGGTAGTTGTGGGATAGATATAGTAATATGGGGTAGTTACAGGACTGAATATTGGGAAGTTGTGAGAGTGTTACTACAGTGGGGTAGTTCTGGGACATATATTGTGGAGTGGGGTAGTTGAGGGACAGAATATTGGGTTACTGTGAGTGTATTACTAGTGGTGAGGTAGTTGTGGGACACATATTGGGTAATGGGGTATTTGCAGGCCAGAATATTGGGTAGCTGCAAGAGTGTTACTAGAGTGGGGGTAGTTGTGGGGGCAGATAGAGAATGTGTGGAAGCTACAGGACACACTGTTGGGCTCCTGTGAGAATGATACTACAGTGGGGCAGTTATTAGGCAAATATTGTGGCTTGGGGATGGTTGCAGGGCCGAATATTGTATAGCTGTGAGTGTGATAGTAGAGTGGGGTAGTTGTATAACTGATATTGTGGCATGGGGTAGTTGTACAGCACAATGTTGGGTAGCTGCAATAGTGTAACTAGAGTGGGGACAGCTCTGGTGCAAATATTGGAGTGTGGTGTAATTGCACGGCAGAGTATTAGATTGCATAGGGTTAACTGTGGGGAAATATTGTAATGTGGGGTAGTTGCAGGGCGATATATTGGGTAGTTCTAAGAGTGTTTCTACAGTGGGGTAGTTGTTAGACTGATATTTACAGTAAGAGTGGGTAGTTGCTGGGTAGAATACTGGGTAGCTGTGAGAGTGTTATTAGAGTGGGGTAGCTTGGGGCAGATATTGTGCTGTCAGGTAGTCACAGGGCATAATATTAAGTAGCATAGAAACATAGAAGTTGACGGCAGACAAGGACCGCAAGGCCCATCCAGTCTGCCCATTTCTTTTTCTACCTTATAAATGTGCCATCTGCCTTTGCTCTGTCGGTGACCTATCTATTCATAGTCATTTGTATTGCTCCCTTATGCCTATCCCATGCCTGTTTGAAGCCCTGCACTGTATTCATAGCCACCACTTCTTGTGGTAAGCCATTCCATGCATCTACCACCCTTTCTGTGAAAAGAATTTCCTCACATTCCCCTTAATCGGCCTCCCTCTAATCTCATGCTGTGTCCTCTTGTCCTGCTATTTTTCTTATATTTAAACATGTTAGACTCTTTCACCTTGTTTATGCCCTTAAGGTGTTTAAATGTCTCGATCATATCACCTCTCTCCTCCTTTGCTCAAGGGTATACATATTGAGCTCCGTTAATCTGTCCTCGTATGTCTTCTGATGCAGTCCCTGCACCATTTTGGTTGCCCTTCTCTGGACTGCCTCAATTTGGTTAATGTCCTTGTGAAGGTGTGGCCTCAATACTGCACGCAGTACTCCAGATGAGGCCTAACCAATGTCTTGTACAGAGGATTATTACCTCCCTCTTACGACTTGTGATACCCTACTAATACACTAACACCCCCTAGCCTTACCTACTGCTTTAGAGGTCTGCTTGGATGATTTTGGGTCATCAGTGATGATGATGCCCAAGTCTCTTTCTTCCTTTGTGACTGCTAGCAACTCCCCTCCCAGCCTATAAGTGGCTTCAGGGTTTCTCTTCCCTATGTGCATGATTTTGCACTTCTTTGCATTAAATCCCAGTTGCCACTCTTCTGACCATTCTGCTAGTTTATCCAGATCTCTTCTCATTCTGCCCACCCCATCTGGATCATCTACTCAGTTGCAGATCTTGGTGTCATCTGCAAACAGACAAGCCTTACCCTCTAGTCCATCTGCGAGGTCACTAATGAAGATGTTGAATAGGACTGGCCCCAGGACTGATCCCTGAGGTACCCCACTTGTGACTTGCATCTCTTCTGACTGTATACCATTTACCACCACTCTCTGTTTTCTGCCAGTCAACAGTTTGCCACCCAGTTGACCAACTTCTGACCCCCCGAGCCTACTAGCTTATTTATCAATCTTCTATGTGGAACAGTGTCAAAAGCTTTGCTGAAGTCAAGGTAGGCGACATCAACTGCTCCCCTTGGTCCACCACTCTGGTTACCCAGTCAAAGAAATCTATGAGATTAGTTTGACAGGACCTTCCTTTGTAAACCCATGCTGTCTTGGATCCTGTGCCCTATGGATTCCAGGTGTTGCACTATCCTTTCCTTAAGAGTGCCTCCATAATCTTGCCCACTACTGAGGTAAGACTGACGGTCTGTAGTTCCCGCCTCCTCCCTGCACCACTCTTGTGGGTGGGATCACATGAGCCCTTCTCCAGTCTTCTGGGACCTCTCCTGTGCTCAGAGACTCACTAAACAATTCTGCTAATGGCTCTGCTAGTTCCTCCTTTAGCTCCTTAAGTACCCTGGGATGTATGCCATCAGGTCCCATTGCCTTATCCACCCTGAGCTTAGCAAGCTCTTGTGGACCCTTTCTTTTGTGAAGGAGTAGTGCTCACCTCCTCCCCTGTGTCCATGATGCAGAGCTGTGGGCCCTGCCTACCTTCTCTTCAGTAAATACTGAGCAAAAGTATCTATTTAGGATAGATGCCTTTACAGGGTCCTCCTCCTCACATGCTCCCTTTTCTCCATTAAGCTTAGCAATACCCCTCAGGACTTTCTCCTTTCACTAATGTATCTATAGAAAGTCTTGTCACCTTCTTTACTGTTCGTGCTAGTGTTTCCTCAGTTTGGGACTTTGCCTGCCTTACTGCCTTACCTGCTTCCCTTAGGGCAGTTTGGTATGCCTCCTATCTTCATCCGCTGTGTTCCCTTATATTTTCTGAAGGCCAGCCTTTTGGCTCTGACCTTTTCTGCTACTGTATTTGAGAACCAAAGTGGTTTCCTTCTTCTTTTGCACTTCCTTTTCTGTCTAACACAATGGGATGTTGCTTCAAGTATTGTATCATAATGCTTGCCCACTTTGCCTGTACCTCCTCACCTGTGTTTCTTTTGCCAGGGCTAGCTTAACTCTGTTGGCCATCTTATCAAAGTCAGCTCCTCTGAAGTCCCATATTTTTGCTTTGGAATGGGATGATTTAGATGTAGTAACAAATTGAACCATACCATGTGATGGTCACTGGCCCCAGGTGACCTTCTACCTGGAGATCTGTGATCCCTTCTTTGTTAGTCAGTACTAGATCTAGGATAGCCCTGTCTCTTGTGGGTTGCTGTACCAGTTGTTTGAGGCCCTCCCCTGGGGAATCCACTATGAGTCTAGTTCTGGCAGATGTTCCTGCTGGTATTGACCAATCTGTATCTGGCATGTTGAAGTCTCCATTATCAGAACCTCCCCTTTAGCTGTCATGTTTTGTATATCTTCTAACAGTAATGTGTCTATGTCCTCCCTCTGGTCTGGGGCCTGTAGACAACCCCAGTTCTTATGGCTGTCCCATTTCCTGTTTCAGGGTGACCCACAGTTCTTCTGGCTCCTTATGTGTATTCTGAATTTCTGTAGCTTTGATATTTTCATTAACATACAGGGCCACCCCTCCCCCTTTTTCGGTCTCTTCTGAACAATACATAGCCAGGTACTGAAGTCTCCCAAGTGTGGTTGCTGGTAAACCACGTCTCACTAATTGCTACTATGTCCAGTTTAGCCTCTGACATAATTGCCTGCAGGTCTGGGATCTTATTTCCCAGGCTGTGAGCATTGTGTACATGATTTTCCATTGGCCAGATTTTGGTGTGTTAGTTGTTGGGTGAAGTTTGGCATTACCCTGTGCATCGTGTGGGAGACAAACCTTTTCTTACCTGGTGATGCAAATGAGCGGCAAACACGCTGAATTCCTGTTTGACCACTAGCTGAGGGAGAGGTGTTCTTCCCATTCGACGTATGGGTGCTGCACCCCTCCCCATTTGCTAGTTTAAATATTCTGCAAAGGCGTCAAACTTCTGCCCCAATGCACTGACTCCCTCTTTAGTCAGATGCAGTCCATCAAATTAAAGAACTTTCGCTCCCAGAACTGTTGCCAGTTCCTACAAATCTGTGTCCTTTCCTGGCACCAGTCCTTGAGCCACGTGTTTAGCTCCCCTATCTCCCCTTCTCTGACCTTCCGTCCATCTGCTCCCTTCTCCCCAGACTGGCAGGATCTCAGAGAAGGAGATGCCAGACGAAATAGATGATAGTTTGTCACCCAGCCTAGTCAGGTGTTCCTTGGTCTCCACAACTGACCGGCTGGCGAGATCATAGTCCCTATGTGTACTAGGACATCAATGTTTTCTCCTGCTTTGTGAACAATTTTAGCAATGCGGTCAGTGTCTCTCCATGCTGATGTACCGGGAGACATCTGACCATCACCCCTGGCTGGAGATGGGTATCAACTCCCCGAATCATGGAGTCTCCTATGATCAAGTTTTTGGATTTCCTTTGTGCTTGTTTAGTTTTGGTTCCTGATTTGGGTGAGTATTGTTGTGCTAGCTCCTGTCCACAGTGTCCTGCTCTGCAGTGTCTTCTGCCTCTTTATTTGATTTCAGAGATAGAGGCAGATACCTGTTTGTAGTGTTTATATGGTTTTTGGAGGTAATGTGTTGGAGAGTACAGAGTGATGGGGCACCTGATTTGCTCCTCTAACCACCTGCCAACCTCCTGGACCAACTACCCTCTGCGGTCGAGGGTTTTTCTGTTGGATGCTGGGGAAATGGCGGGTGGTTCTTATAATGTATTTCCTCTTCAATATGAAATTTGAGGCGTGCAATCTCTGCCCATGCTGCCTGGAGCTGAGACCTAAGATCTCAAAGGCCCAGCATGTAGGACAGTGTCCTAAATCTTGTAAGACTGTCCTTCTGAAAATTGTTCCACAGTACCTGCAGTTAATGAAATCCATTCCAAATAAGTTTGCTGGGTTTGTAACCTAGTCAGAGTAATTAGAAGGAAAAAAAAAATGCAGGTAATGGTTTAATTGTGCTTTGTTTAACTTGTTATAACAAGTTAAATTACTAAGTCCCTGTAAATGAGATCACCTTGTGGAGGCCCACTGATCCGCCCCTTCCTGCTCTGCCACAGGAAATGTCACAACTGTGGTACCCTATAAAGGAGTGTGAAGGTGGGTGGTGGATGGGGTGGCTGGGCCCTTCCCTGCCTAAAAAGAAGAACCACGGATGAAAGAACAAGGAGGTAAGAGCAGAAACAATCAGTCAACAACAAATGCAGTAACCCGAAGCTTATCCTAATGTTAGATAAAACTGTAAAACCTGTAAAGCACCACCTGTAATAATTTCAGAGAAGATATACCCTGTAAGAAACACTTTGCTCCAGAGAAAAATAAAGCAGTAACAGAAGATATACCTTGCAAAAGACAATTTGAATCAGAAGATTACAGCAGTAATCTGTTAGCACTTTGTAGGCACACCTTGTAATAATGCAGAAGAAGGTATACCAGCAACAACAATTTGAATCAGAGAAAAATAAAGCAATGAAATGTTAGCAACAAACAGTAGCAATCCTGTGAGTAAAAATAAAACACCACCACACAGTAAATCTGCTTAGCCAAACTAAGTCTTAATCCTTCTCCCTTGCTCTGGTAAGTTTCTCTACTCTGCCTTTCAAGTAGTCTTAGAAGGAAAGAGCTCAGGTGAAGCTAGGTGCCTTGGCCAGCAAACCAAGTCTTCTACCTCCAAGATATCAACTAACCTGACTTTTTAACCCTTCTTTCTGTTGGAAATTACTGACAGTTTGCCAGCTCCACCCCACATACACCTAATCCTTTGGAAGAGCTGTGGGAGGAAAAGCAATTAGCTCCTTCAATGTGAGAAGGAGACTGAAACACCTCTGAGACAACAAACCTTTTCAACAAACAAGAATAAAATAAAACACAGTGTCAAACAGTAATTTTGCTTAGCCCAATGATAAAAAGTCACAAAAATGTAAAGCTCCACCTGTAATACAGTAATTTCAGAAAGATATACCCTGAAGAAACACTTTGCTCCAGAGAAAAATAAGCAGTAACAGAAGATATACCTTGCAAAAGACAATTTGAATCAGAAGATTACAGCAGTAATCTGTTAGCACACACCTGTAGGCACACCTTGTAATAATGCAGAAGAAGGTATACCAGCAACAACAATTTGAATCAGAGAAAAAATAAAGCAATGAAATGTTAGCAACAAACAGTAGCAATCCCTGTGAGTAAAAAATAAAAACACCACCACACAGTAAATCTGCTTAGCCAAACTAAGTCTTAATCCTTCTCCCTTGCTCTGGTAAGTTTCTCTACTCTGCCTTTCAAGCAGTCTTAGGAGGAAAGAGCTCAGGTGAAGCTAGGTGCCTTGGCCAGCAAACCAAGTCTTCTACCTCTAAGAGTGTTTCTACAGTGGGGTAGTTGTTAGACTGATATTTACAGTAAGAGTGGGTAGTTGCTGGGTAGAATACTGGGTAGCTGTGAGAGTGTTATTAGAGTGGGGTAGCTTGGGGCAGATATTGTGCTGTCAGGTAGTCACAGGGCATAATATTAAGTAGCTGTAACACTGACAATGTTAGTACAGTGGGCAGTTGTTGGGTGAGTATTGTGGTGTGGGGAAGTTGAAGGGCAGAATATCATGTACCTGCAGTAGTGTTGCTAGGGTGAGGGTGCTTGTGCAGCAGATACTGAGGTGGTGTAGCTGCAGGGCAGAATGTTGTGCAGCTTCAAGAGTTTTACTAGAGTGGGGGTAGTTATGGGGCAGATATTGGGATGAGTTAGTTACAGAGCATAATATTGGGTAGTTATGCAAGGGATACTAGAGTAGGGGTTGTTGTGAGCTAGATATTGGGGTGGTGATAGTTGTAAAGCAGGACACTGGGTAGTCAATATGAGAGGGATACTGGAGTGAGGGTAGTTGTGAGCCCGATACTGGGGTGGAGTAATTGCAGGCCAGACTATTGAGTAGCTAGCCATAAGACTAAGTTGGGGTGCTTATGATGTGATGCAGAGCTTGGGGTTTGAGGTAGCTGAGGTCAAATACTCTAACTTTTTTGTGGATAAGATTTCTTTTTTAAATTCTGGTCAACAAAAACTAAAGGTCAAATAAATAAATACTAACTGCATACTGCAGACAAAACAGTAATGCTACAAATGGACCCCAGGTAAAAGAAACCAGAATCCTTTCAAACATGTAAACAGGCACAGTGAATTAGATTACTAAGGTTCCGTCCACATTACACCACTCAGGCCCAGTAACGGATGCAAACAGTTATGGCAGTGATCGGTACAGTGTGTTCACATTGCGGCAGTGTCCGTTACGGGACCGGTACCGCCAGTCCACACTGCGGGAGCCAGGCGGCCGTTACAGCGGCACCCAATCCCACAATACAGCTAGCGCTGGCTTGGGGACCGTTAATTACGCGTCCACACTACGGCCAGTAATGTTACCGAGGTGTAACCGGTTTCATAACCGTTGTTGAAATCACCTCATATGTGGTTTCAACAATGGTTACAAAAATGCCTTCTGTAATGTTACAAGTGTAAACGCAAACCATTGAGGTAATGGTTGGGGCTCTCTGTAACATTACAGAAGTGTAGTGTGGACAGTTCTTAAGAGAGCCTGGATGTAAACAGCACCAGTAGACGCATTTACGTTTACATGCAGTCAGTTTTCCGATTCTGGGAGGATTTCTGAAATTTCAGTTTTATGAATCAGGAAACACGACTGCATGTAAACGTGATATTTTCGGGTTTTGCAATCTACCCAATTATGCCCTCTGGAGTTCTCACACACAAATCAGAAATTGGGTACATGTAAACACTTGTATGCTGTTGTTTTCCGAAAATGATACTTGTGCATGCTCTGTGATAGTGCGCTAGCTGGCTGGACAACAATGTGTAATGAGCTAGACAACTGTTTCTGTCTGACAGGATTTGTTTTGCCAGATGGTACTGGCAGACACATAACTTAAGTGATGTTGAGTAATGCATTTAATGTAGCCTCCCTGAACTTATGTTTTTTTATGTTCTGTGTGGTATTTTTTTTCATTGATGTTATATTCCAATGTTATGATTATTAATGTGTACAGCAAATCCTTAGCCGTCTTGATCATGACTGGGGTTAAAGAATTACAGAATACAGCAGTGTTATGATTACATTATGGCAGAAGCACCAAATGTCCATATTAGTTGTGTGTTTATTGTTGCCATGGCAATTCTTTGTGAGCAGCGCTTCTCATTGGCAGCTGATTTTAAAACCAATTAGCAGTGTATGTGCTTGTGTCAGTCTCACACTGCATAGATCATAGGGGCATTTGAGGATATACTGTGAATATTTTACTAAGTAGTGTGCATTGCTAGTAGTTAAGGGCTCTTTGCAAAAAAGCGCAGTATTTTAACCATTGTTATGACAACAGCTGTAACAGGAACATAAGAATTATCATGTGCCTTTATTAAAAAACTTAAAGAAAATCTGAATAGCCCAGCACTGCATTCAGACATCTTAATACTTTCTATGGAGTATGTAGGAGTGTGTGTGTGTGTGTGTGTGCAGTTGGGGACTGAAGTAGCTGGAACACAAAAGTTACATAAAATGGAAACCTAATGCAGAGCCCACATCAGTTAGTGAATTTGTGTCAGATTGTCAAAGCCACTTGATTGACGCAAGGTGTCTGTACCAAACATGAATGGCGCAAGGTCAGGAAACATCCTTGGAGCTATTCTCAAATAAAGCCTGCATCTGCCACAGGTTGCCTGACCAAAACAGGGCCTGCATTTCCATGCATCCACAAATGGGCTGAGATGTGGCACTAGGGGGAATGTGGCAGATGCAAGCTGCCACAACCCCTCTAAATGCAATTCACAGATGTCCTCCACATGACACATTTGCAAGTACCCTTAGACCAGCCAGAGCTGGTGTAAGGGTACTGAGAACAACATCCTATGGAGATGACTAGCCTGTTGGGGAACTGTTTCACATTCTTTTAATATGTAGAACTCTGGTAATCTAGTGGTCCTTCCCTCTCACCACCTTATCTGGCACCGACTGAACTGTCATTGAGTGCTTATAATGAAATACAGTACGTACAATGAGGGTGTACTGTATTATAATACAAGTGCGCAATTGACAGTTCAGTTTGCTCCGGCTGAGGTGCTGAGAAGAGGAGTGTGCTGACTCTGGGTACGGGTTGGGGGGGTTGGCACTATATACCAGGGTGTGTGTGTGTGGGGGGGTGCCAATAGATCACCTGGGTATTATATGAATTTTAAAGCGAACACTGTCCATATCGGGGAGTGTGGAGGGACCGATAGACCACCAGTGTAAATTATTTATTGAAAGGGAATATTGGGGTGGGGAGAAGGATAACTAGATCAACAGTATAGTATATGATGTTTAGCGAACAATGGCCATATTTGGTGGGGAGGAGGGACTGCTATACCACCATGGTACATTATTTATTAAAAGGGAATATCAGGGCAGGGGGGGTACCTGTATATCATCAGGGTAGAATATTATTTTACTGTTGTTAATGGGCATTAGGAACTCCTAGAGCACCAGGGATGGGGACAAGACTGCTTGCCCTGTCCACAGGATCTTCCAACAAACCCCTCCTGTGTGTTGGGTGTTTGTTGCATGGGAGAGGTTATTGCAAGTGTGGGCACTTAGGTGCTGGGACCCGTCCTGTACCATAATCTGGTTCAGTGTCCCTGGTGTACAGGACTTCGGTGCAAGCTGATGTTTGCAGTAGCTTGTGCAGGACACAGTCCCCTTTCAGAATCAGGAACCTGGTCATCTAACTTGTTGGGGTGTGGAGGGGTGCACAACAAGAGGGCATGCTTTTAGCAACAATACCCTTAAACAAGCATTTGTCAATTCCAAATGATCGCTTGCTGGTTTTTGCATTGGCACTGCATGATTTAAAGAGATACATAATAGGAATGGCAGTGAAGTACTGAGCTAACACCAACCCCACCCCTTCCCTGCAGAGACTGACAGGCATAGGGGTATGCCTTTGGTTCATCGGCCATAACGCTCATGTCATTCCACATCACCCCACCCTGCAGACAGAGGTGTCATGGTGTGCATTGAGGTTTTCTGCCCCTACACTCACTCCATTCCACAAGGAAATAAGCTGAGATGGGTGCACCATAGGAGAATGGGGTGAATGTTAGGGCTAAAAACCCCAAGGCATACCTCGATGCCTGTCACTGGCTGCAGGGTGGGGGTGGAATGGAGTGAGCATTATGGCAGATGACCCCAAGCCACACCCCTGATAACTGTTAGTCTGTACATGGTGGGGAATGATGTTTGGAAACCCTAATAACCCCAGGCATATGTGGGTATGTTTGCTTCCAATTTTCAGCATGGGCTTTTTGGGACCCCACCTCATGAACAGTGGCACTATCATTTCATTACTCAATCCCAAAAGGTGATTTCACACAGTGAATGCAACATTCAGTGCAACACCTGCAGAAGACATTTTGGGCAGGATGTGAAAAATAACATCTGTACTATTCATGAGGAGGTGTGCAAAAGAGTCAATGTTGAAAATCTGGAGTGAAAATATAAAGAATTGCCGAAGTTACGAGCATGTGTAGGAATTGCGTAACGCATGCTCGTACGATGTTAGTTGTGGGAATTTGTACACAAAACTTTCAACTTGGCCTTTTTGGGACCATCCCTCATGAACAGTTGCACTGTGATTTAATTAATCTGTCCCAAAAGTTGATTTTCCACAGCAACTGTGCCATTCTGCGCCACAGGTGCGAAAATACGTCTCAGGCAGGATGCAAAAAATGGCAGTTGTACTGCTCGTATGGAGGTGTGAAAAAATTGCAATGAATGAAATTTAGAGTACAAATATTAAAAATTGACAAAGTAACGAGTGTGCTTGTAATGCAATTATTTTGTTGATTTTTTTCACCAAACTTGCAACATAGACTTTTTGGGACATCATCTCATGAACAGTTTCAATGACGTTTAGTTAATAGGTCCCAAGAGGTGATTTCGCACAGTGACCATGAATTTTCACCTTTTGGGACCAAGAAACGAAGTGACAGTGTCAGTGGTCACCAGGTAGGGCCCCAATAAACCCATGTTTAACACTGGGGGCCAAAACTCCCAAAAATTGCTGAGATATCAACCTCAGTTGAAAACACCACATTGAGTGCAATTTTTGGGCTTATCGTGATTTTCTTCAGTTTGTGGTTGGATTTTTGAAGAGTGCAGATGTGTTCCCAGTCCACAGAAGATCACTGCTCCTGACCTACAGAGGTAAGCATGGGTGAATAGGGTGGTGCTTGGTGGTGAGGTACACAGATAGCAGGTGCGGGATGGGGGAGAGTGTCCAGCTGGAACGATAAGTGACCGTTTTTTTTTTTCAGGCTTAAAAAAAAGTATGCCATGGGACTGTTTTCTTTATTACAGGTGAAAACAAATGAATTTCGGCATACTGCGGTGGGCTTCCAGTGTCCCAGACTAGTGGGGGGGGAACTATGCCGCCCCTGAGGTTGGCTGATAAAAAGGGTGTGTGTGGTGTGCATCAGACACTGGAAGTGGGCATCCCAGTGGTGGAAAAACAATTATTTTGGCACACGGGGGGGGCCATGCAGACACGGGGGATTGGGCACCCCGATGGCTTTGGTGGAAGAGTGTGGTGGCGACAGTAGCTGCTAAATATGCATGGCTGGACTCATTTATTTCACCAGGAAAGACACAAGGAACAACCACTGTAATGCCCATGGTTGGAATGTGCCTGGATGACGGGGTTGGGGAAGGGGAAGAGATCTGCCACTGCAGTGACAAAACTGTCTGTGATAGGAGTGGTAGATTTCTTTCAAGTCCGTCGCTCACTCTGAAACTGCAGTCATTGGCAGCTTTGCTGTTGACTGGTAGCCGAGGGACCAGCCCTGAAAGAGTTGGCTGGATTGACCACACACACTGCAATATTCTACAAATGTTTCTTATTAACTGCGTACGCAAGTAAACATAAAAAGGAGATCATATTTAGAAAAATAGAAATTGTCGTCAGATAATGACCGCTAGGCCCATCCAGTCTGTCCATAGTCGTTATACATTGTATGTGGACACTGACACTGTGAGCAATGGCTTTTCGTCTCTTCCTCTCCTATCAAGCTTCACTTGTGCCTATCACATGCATGCTTAAACCCCTGCACTGTGCTTTCCCCCACTACCTCCTGTGGCAGACTGTTCCAAGTGTCGACTACTCTTTCTTTGCAGAAAACCTTCCTCACAGTACCTCTTAATCTGCCCCCTTCCAATTTCATATTGTGCCACCTTGTTCTCATATGTCTTCTACATTGGAAGCAGTCCTACACCTGTACCTGGTTTAAGCCATTGAGGTACTTGCAAGTTTCAAACGTGCCCCCACTGCTCTCTCCTCTCCTCCATTGAGAACATACTGAGGTACCTTAGTCTCTCCTCATATGTTTTGCGGTGCAAGCCTTACACCATCTCTGTTGCCCTTCTCAGGATAGTCTCTACCTTATCTATTTTTTTGCACAGGTGTGGCCTCCAGAACTGCACGCAGTACTCCAGGTGAGCCTTTCCTATGTTTAATAAATTGGCAACACCACCTGCTAGTGATATCCCTGCCTATGCACCCTAGCATGCCACTTGCCTTCCTGCTGCCTTTGTGCACTGCTTTGATACCTTAAGGTCATCAGAGAGATGATAACATAGAAACATTGAAACATAAAAGTTGACGGCAGATAAGGACAGCAAGGCCCATCCAGTCTGCCCATTTCTTTTTCGACCTTATGAGTGTGCCATATGCCTTTGCTCTGTCAATGGCCTATCTAGTCATACTCATTTGCATTGCTCCCTTATGCCTATCCCATGCCTGTTTGAAGTCCTGCACTGTATTCATATCCATCACTTCCTGAGGTAGGCTGTTCCATGCATCCACCACCCTTTCTGTGAAAAAGAACTTCCTCACATTACTCCTTAATTGGCCTCCCTCTAATCTCATGCTGTGTTCTCTTGTCCTGCTGTTTTTCGTATATTGAAACATATTAGACTCTTTCACCTTGTTAATGCCCGTGAGGTGATTGAATGTTTCAATCATACCACCTCTCTCCCTCCTTTGCTCTAGGGTATACATATTGAGTTCAGTTAATCTGTCTTCATATGTTTTCTGATGCAGTCCCTGCACCATTTTGGTTGCCCTTCTCTGGACTGCCTCAATTTGGTTAATGTCCTTGTGAAGGTGTGGCCTCCAGTACTGCATGCAGTACTCCAGATGGGGCCTAACCTACGTCTTGTAAAGAGGGATTATTACCTCCCTCTTCTGACTTGTGATACCCCGACTAATACACCCCAACATCACTCTAGCCTTACCTACTGCTTTAGAGGTTTGCTTGGATGATTTCAGGTCATCGGTGATGAAGACACCCAAGTCGCTTTCTTCTTTCGTGACTGCCAGCAACTCCTCACCCAGCCTATAGGTGGCTTCAGGGATTCTCTTCCCTATGTGCATGATCTTGCACTTCTTTGCATTAAACTCCAGTTGCCACTCTTCCAACCATTTTGCTAGTTTATCCAGATCTCATCTCTTTCTGCCCACACCATCTGGATCATCTACTCTGTTGCAGATCTTGGTGTCATCTGCAAACAGACAAACCTTACCCTCCAGTCCATCTGCAATGTCACTGATGAAGATATTGAAGAGGACTGGTCCTAGGACAGATTCATGAGGTACCCCACTTGTGACTTGCATCTCTTCTGACTGTATACCATTTACCACCACTCTCTGTTTCCTGTCCGTCAACCAGTTTGCCACCCAGTTGACCAACATCTGACCCATCCCGAGCCTACCCAGCTTATTAATCAATCTTCTATGTGGAACAATATTGAAAGCTTGCTGAAGTCAAGGAAGGCAACATCAACTGCTCCCCCTTGGTCCACCACTCTGATTACCTAGTCAAAGAAATCTATGAGATTAGTTTGACAGGACCTTCCTTTTGTAAACCCATGCTGTCTTGGATCCTGTGCTCCTATGGATTCCAGGTGTTGCACTACCCTTTCCTTAAAGAGTGTCTCCATAATCTTGCCCACTACTGAGATAAGACTGACTGGTCTGTAGCTTCGTGCCTCCTCCCTGCTACCACTCTTGTGGAGCGGGATCACATGAGCCCTTTTCCAGTCTTCTGGGACCTCTCCTGTGCTCAGAGACTCACTAAACAGTTCTGATAATGGCTCTGCTAGTTCCACCCTTAGCTCCTTTAGTACCTTGGGATGTATGCCATCAGATCCTGTTGCCTTGTCCACCCTGAGCTTATCGAGCTCTTGTAGGACCATTTCTTTTGTCAGGGGACTAGTGCACACCTCCCTCCCCCTGTGTCCCTGGTGCAGAGCTGTGGGCCCTGACCTACCTTCTCTTCAGTAAATACTGAGCAGAAGTATCTATTTAGGATAGATGCTTTTGCATGGTCCTCCTCCTAACACGCCCCCTTATCCCCTTTGATTTTAGCAATACCCCCTCTGGACTTTCTCCTTTCACTAATGTATCAATAGAAAGTCTTGTCACCTTCTTATACTGTTCATGCTAGTGTTTCCTCAGTTTGGGCATTTGCCTGCCTTACTGCCGTCCCTGCTTGCCGTAGAGAAATTTGGTATGCCTCCCTATCTTCATCCTGCTGCGTTCCCTTAATTTTCCTGAAGGCCAGCCTTTTGGCTCTGACCTTTTCCACTACTGTGTGTGAGAACTAAAGTGGTTTCCTTCTTCTTTTGCACTTCCTTTTCTCACTAACACAATGGGATGTTGCTTCAAGTATTGTATCTTTAATACTTGCCCACTTTGCCTGTACCCCTTTACCTGTATTTCTTTTTGCCAAGGCTAGCTTTACTTTGTTGGCCATCTTATCAAAGTCAGCTCCTCTGAAGTCCCATATTTTTGCCTTGGGATGGGATGATTTTGTTCTAGTGGCCAAATTGAACCATACCATGTGATGGTCACGGGCCGCCAGGTGACCTTCTACCTAGAGATCTGTGATCCTTTCCCTGTTAATCAGTACTAGATCTAGGATAGCCCTGTCTCTAGTGGGTTGTTGTACCAGTTGTTTGAGTCCCTCTCCCTGCAGGGAATCCACTATGTGTCTAGTTCTGGCAGATGTCCCTGCGGGTATTGACCAATCTGTATCTGGCATGTTGAAGTCTCCTATTATCAGAACCTTCTCTTTAGCTGTCATGTTTTGTATATCTTCTAACAGTAACATGTCTATGTCCTCCCCCTGGTCTGGAGGCCTGTACACAACCCCAGTTTGTATGGCTGCCCCATTTCCTATTTCCAGGGTGACCCACAGTTCTTCTGGCTCCTTACGTGTATTCTGAATTTCTGTAGCTTTGGTATTTTCATTGACATAAAGGGCCACTCCACCACCCCCCCCCCTTTTTTTGCACCTCTGTTTCTTCTGAACAGTACATAGCCAGGTACTGAAGTCTCCCAAGTGTGGTTACTGGTAAACCATGTCTCGCTAATGACTACTATGTCCAGTTTAGCCTCTGTCATTATTGCCTGCAGGTCTGGGATCTTGTTTCCCAGACTGCGAGTCTTTGTGTACATGATTTTCCAATGGTCAGATTTTGGTGTGTTAATTGTTGGGCGAGATCCGGCATTTCCCCTGTGCATCGTATGGGGAGCTGGACCTTTTTCTTTACCTGGTGATGCAAATGAACTACAAACATGCTGAACTCCTTTTTGACCACTAGCTGAGGGAGGATGGGTGTTCTTCCCATTCGATGTTTTGGATGCTGCACCCCTCTCCCCATTTGCTAGTTTAAATATTCTGCAAAGACATCAGACTTCTGCCCCAATGCACTGACTCCCTCCTTAGCCAGATGCAGTCCATCAAATTTAAAGAACTTTCGCTCCCAAAACTGTTGCCAGTTCCCTACAAATTTGTGTCCTTTTTTATGGCACCAGCCCTTGAGCCACATGTTTAGCTCCCCTATCCCTTTTCTGACCTTCCATTTATCTGTCCCTCTCTCCCAGACTGGCCAGATCTCAGAGAAGGAGATGCCAGACAAAATGGATGATAGTTTGTCCCCCAGCCTATTCAGGTGTTCCTTGGTCTCCACAACTGACCGGCTGGCAAGATCGTTAGTCCCTATGTGTACCAGGACATCAATGTTTTCTCCTGCTTCCTGAACAATTTTAGCAATACAGTCAGTGTCTCTCCATGCTGATGTACCTGGGAGACATCTGACCATTACCCCTGGCTGGAGATACGTATCAACTCCCCGAATCATGCAGTCCCCTATGATCAGAAGTTTTTTGGATTTCCTTTTTGCTTTTTTTGTTTTGGTTCCTGTTTTGGGTGCGTTTTCTTGTGCTAGCTCCTGTGCTGCAGTGTCCTCTTTCCCTTTGTTTGATTTTGGAGAAAGAGGAAGATACCTGTTTGTAGTTTTTATATGGTTTGTGGAGGTGATATGTTGTGGAGCACTGAGTGATGGGGCACCCGATTTGCCCCTCCTAACCACCTGCCAACCTCCCGGACCAACTATCCTCTGCAGTCGAGGTGCTTCTGTTGGATGTTGGGGAAATGGCAGGTGGTTCTTGTGACGTAGACAGACAGTTCTGAGTGCTATATTATATTTTTTTTATATAAAATGTATTAATGTCTCTGCTGAAAATACAAATGCTCTGGGAATGACCTCTCTCCCCCAGATTTTAGCTGACAGATGCAGGCCAAGAGAACTGCTGACAGCATTGTATCTCACACTCAGTCTTTTTAGAGACAATGTGTTACTG
This sequence comes from Neoceratodus forsteri, assembly GCA_016271365.2. Classification (NCBI taxonomy): domain Eukaryota; kingdom Metazoa; phylum Chordata; order Ceratodontiformes; family Ceratodontidae; genus Neoceratodus; species Neoceratodus forsteri. Next base: position 1,375,219,349 of record CM057456.1, read on the forward strand.
GAAGACTTTTATTAAGGATCCTGTTTCTCTGAGCTAATTACAGAGTTGTTAAGTTAATTTTGTTAAAAGAGAAATCATAAACTAGGTTTATGACGTTAAAATAAGTGAAGCCAGGATGTTACATAGAGATGTAAGGTTGTAAATGACCCTATGAAGCCTGTGTGAAGAGGGTACAGCATGAAATCAAAAGAGGTGTCATTGAAACTTGAGTTATGCTAAGGATGCAGAATTAATACAGCCTGTATAACTGTATAGTATAGATTAATAAAATTACATCCTGTGGTTGTATAAAAATATATTTTTGTTAGATGTTTGACCAGAGGAGGGGCTGGATGACTTCATCAAAAAGGGGTTGGTCAATACTGCTTGAAAAGATTATTCTCTTTCACTACAGAGATGCATTTGTATCTAACACTGACTAAGGAAACATCTGAACACTGAAAACAGGTATTTAGAAAGCTAGACAAAATCTAAATATTGTTGTAGGAACTGCACTGTTTTAAACCTTGTTTTGTTTAAAGATAAGTATGTCTTGTGTTATAAGAGTTCTGTATTGTATGTTTGACGTATTATTATATATTTTAGTAAACACTCTCATTTTAGAGCAAACCTGGTCTGTCTTTGAATTGCTTTCTTTTGCTAAGAAATATTTATGGTTCAGCAGACATATAACTTGTATGGTGGTACCAAACTGGAAACAGAAGCATTTTAAATCTGAGATCTTTATTAAGTTTTAAGGGTTCATCTCTGAATACCTGGTTAGGTGCCCATAGGCAAAGATATCCGGCCTTCCCCGAAGACAGATATATCTGAGCCTGTGCATTGGGTATGCTAGCAAGAGGTTAACAATTTGAATCCCTCCAGAACTGAGACCAAAGGTTGATCTGAACTCACAAAAACAGACAAGAGGGTTACCTTGTCTGTTACACTGTTCACAAGACTGTGCTCAGAGGTTGGCACTTTGAGAGTAGAGGGCCTGATGTGGTGAGTGAATCTGTGACAGTTCTTATAATTTATTTCCTCCTGAATATGCAATTTGAGGTGCGCAATCTCTGCCCATGCTGCCTGGAGCTGAGCCCTTAGATCTCCAATGGCCCAGCATGTACGGCAGTGTCCTAAATCCTGTAAAACTGCCCTCCTGAAAAGTATTCCACAGTACCTGCAGTTAATGATATCCATTCCAGGTAAGTTGCTGGGTTTATAACCTGGTCAGAGTAATTAGAAGGAAGAAAATGAAAGCAAAAGTTTGATTCTCCTTGGTGACAGTCATTTCCTCCACCCTAACCTGTATCTATACCCAGGGTTCCTTCTACCCAGATGCATTATTTTGCACTTCTTTGCATTGAACTTCAGTTGCCACATCTGGGAAACATAGAAAACATAGACTTTGATGGCAGATAAGGACTGCTTGGCCCACTTAGTCTGCCCATTTCCCTACCTACTGGATAAGCTGCAGATCCTAGTTAACCAACAGCCTATTTCTTCTTACCCCCCACAAGAATTGCCTTATGTCTTGTCCTATGCATTCAATTCCCCCACCATTTTTGACCCCATGACCTCCTCAGGAAGGCCATTCTATGTGTCCACCACCCTCTCTGTGAAAAAATACTTCCTCACATTGCCCCAGAGTTGTTCCCCCTCTACCTTCAAATTGTGTCCCCTTGTTCTTGCACATCTTTTTTTCTGAAAGATGCTACCCTCTTGAACTTTGTTGATTCCCTTGAGGTACTTAAATGTTTCTATCATGTCCCCTCCTCTCCCTCCTTTCCTCAAGGGTGTATATATTAAGCTTCTTTAGTCTCTCTTCGTATTGCTTCTGTTGCAGACCCTGCACCATTTTAGTTGCCCTCCTCCGGACTGCCTCCATCCTGTCTATGTCCTTGTGGAGATGGAGTCTCTAGAACTGCATGCAGTACTCCAGATGGGATCTCACCAACTGTCTGCACAGAGGGATAACAACTTCTTGTTTTCTACTGGTGATGCCTCTCTCTATACATCCCAGTATCCCCCAGCCGTCCCTACTGCCTTCTCACATTGTTTCCTAACCTTTAGGTCATCTGATATGACTACCCCCAGGTCCCTTTCCATTTTTATTGTTATTACTACCTCCCTGCCCATTCAGTACTCTTCCCCTGGGGTTTTGTTTCCCAGGTGCATTACTTTGCCCTTCTTTGCACTGAATCTAAGCTGCCATACTTCTGACCATTCCTCCAACCTTGCCAAGTCCCTTCTCATTCTTTCCACTCCCCTTGTGTATCAACCCTGTTGTAGAACTTTGTTGAATATTTTTCAAGCTTCTACAGTTCCCTCTTCATTTTCTGCACCCCTTCTGGAGTATCCATCCTGTTGCAGATCTTGGTGTCATCTGCTGGCCAATCAGCACTGTGGTTGGATTTCCACTTGGAACTCTGGCGACCCATTTTCAGGAATGGACCCAGGTTGCTGGAGGGCCCGGGCAGGGGAGAAGGATGGAGCATCCTGTAGACTGCTCTCCTTCTCCGGGGGGGGAGGACGGGGAGTTTGTCCGGCACTTGACAGACCCCTGGCAGAGGCCGGGGGTTTCGCATCAACCAGGTGCCAACAAGTGCTAGGGGATGGGGCAGACGCAGTACATCATTGCATGCCCCTGCCCCCCTAAGGGGAGAAAAACTTGGCAGCCAACATTTAGATGATGTCTGCCCCCACTTCCATAGCTTCAGGCCGACTCCTCGACCTATTCTGGTGTCCGCGGCACTTAATGGGGGAGCCGAGTGCTGCGGGCCACCCTGGGGGAAACCCAGGGTGGTATCAAGGAGGGCGACCAATTTGAAGTGGATTGAAGGGTCCGTGACTGGACTGAGGTACCGGCATGGTGGGGGACAAAAAATGAATGTAAAAAATTAAAAAAAGATCTTGGTGTCATCTGCAAACAAGCCGACCGTTTCTTCCAGCCCCTCTGCAATGTTCCTAATGAAGACATTGAACAGGACTGGTCACAGTACTGATCCCTGTTGTACCCCACCAGTCCCCCCCCCTTCCCAAATTGTACCCCATTTACTGCCACCCTTTGTCTCCTGTCAGATAACAATTCCCTATCCCAATTCACCACCTTGTCTTCCAAGCCAAGACTACCTAGTTTGTTAATTAGCTGTCTATGTGGGACGGTGTCAAAGGCTTTGCTGAAATCTAAATAGTTGGTGTATACTGCCCCTCCCTTGATTATTTCCCTTGTCACCCAGTCCCCCCCAAAATCTATTAGATTAGTTTGACATGACTTTCCTGCTGTGAATCCATCTTGCCTCAGATTCTGAGCACCGCTGGATTCTATATGTGCCAATATCCTTTCTTTCAGCAGTGCCTCCATGATCTTCCCCACCACTGAGGTGAGGCTGACTGGCCTGAAGTTCCCTGTTTCCTCTCTACTACTAACCTTTGTGCAGTGGAACAAGATGCGCCCTCCTCCAGTCCTCTGGAACCATGCTTGTGTTGAGTGACACCGTGAAAAGAGTTGCTGATGCTTCCCTTCTCTGCTCCCTTAATATCCTCAGTTGTATGTGATCTGCCCACATGGCTTTATCCACCTTCATCTTTGAAAGTTCCTTCACAACTCTCTACACTGTGAATGGACTGGTGTCCACTCCTCCCCCCATTGCATTTTTTCCCAACGGTGGTCCTTGACCCTCCCCCTCCTTAGTGAATACTGAGCAGATGCATTTGTTCAGTATTACTGCTTTGTCTTGAGCCCACTCCTTAAATTATCACTCCTCCCCTTTGAGCCTCACCCTCCCAGTTTTTCTTCTATCTCTAACGTACCCATAGAATGTCTTGTTCCTTTTTTCCGCAGTCCATGCTAAATCCTCCTCTGTCTGTGCCTTGGCTCTCTGAACAGCTTTCTCTGCTTCCCTTAGACATTCAATGTACACCTTTCTGTCCTCCTCCCTTTGGGTTCCCTTATACTTCCTGAAACATTTAACCCTTATCCTCCCTCCATCACCTCTCCCTTCTCCAGGGCTGCTCTTAAACATCTACCCATTTCAAAGAAATCCATCCTCATGAAGTCTAATATTGTTGCCCTTGTGTGGCTTAATTGAGTCCGTGTTTCAATACCGAACCACACCATGTGGTGGTCACTGGATCCCCACTGCCCTTCCACCTGGACTCCTTCGATTCTGTTTCCATTGGTCCATACCATGTCCAGAATCAATTTGTCTCTAGTTGGCTCATGCACCAGCTGTCGTGAGGCCAACACCCTTCAGGGATTCCAAGATTGCTGTGCTTCTAGCTGAAGCAGCTACCTGGGTGGTACAATCTACATCCCGCATATTGAAATCCCCCATGAGCAGAATTTCACCTTTAGCTGCTACATCATCAGTTTCCTCCATTAGTAACCTGTCCACTTCCTCCCTCTGTGCTGGAGGTCTGTAGATCACCCCAGTACTTATTGCTGGCTCATTTCCTGGTTCAAGGGTGACCCACAATGTCTCAGCCTCCCCTGTCTTCCCTGTAATTCGGTAGCCTTTATGCCTTCTCTGATGTACAGGGCTACCATCCCTCCCTTTTTACCTTTCCTGTCCCTTCTGAATAGTTTATAGCCTGGTACATTGATGTCCCAGCTATGACTAGCAGAGTACCATGTCTCTGTTATTGCTGATACGTCAAGGTCTGAATCCATCATCAAGTCTTCAAGGTCTGGAACCTTTTTCCCCAGACTGCGGGCATTTGTGAGCATGACTTTTCATGTTTTATACCCTGCCCTCCCTCTGTTTTTGTTCACTCTCCATTGCCTATTTTCCCCACCCTGATTTTATTGTTCATGTGGTCCTGCCCAGGGACAGCGTTAACATGCACGAAAAGGGCAAAAGCTGCATGTAGTCCAGAACTGACCCCTCTTTTCTTTGCCAGTGGATCCAAAATTATACTCTATAACAATATCTAAAGGAAGGGTATATGAACTGTTGAAAATTAAGCAATAATCCACAACAGGGCATGTGTTGTTGTGGGATTTACACATGCCTTGTGTGGTGTGTCACGAGGCATAGCTGAGTGACTTTAACCAGACAAGAAGTGTGTAACCCCCACTACTACACATGCCCATACGTGCATTATGGCAATTATAAAATGAATCTGTTATTAAAAGTTAAAATAAAAATGAATTAGGTTCAAAGAAAATAAACTTTTGATTACTGGGATATTTACTGGTTGTATGTTGCAGGATTTACACATGGTCATGTGACATGTTTTGACCAATGAGGTTACAGGATTTTCAAGACTCGTTTTATAATTATGCTTTGAACCAATAAGTGCCTATTTAGACCCACATTTCATACATCAGTGGGTCCAATCCAACCCATACTTTAAACCCCCCAGAGCTGTCACTGCTTCAGCCCCCCCCTTTATCCCCCACACTTCACCTGCCTGCTTCTCACTGCCCGTGTCAATGATTCCTATTGTCAACTTGTGTTTCAGCATGCTACCACAGGGGACTGTTCCTAAGCTACATGTCCCTCCTGACTCTCACCCTTTGGTCAGTTTAAATCCTCTCTGCTGAAGCATTCCAACTTCTCACCTGTTTCAGGTCCACCCCCCCCAGCTTCCTGAATTCCTCCTGGACTCCTGCTAACTCAACTCTTCTCTCAGCCAGGTCATTGATCGCCAGGTAAACAATGACATCCAGCTTCTCCATCCTGGCTATCGCCCTAGCAATCCTATGGATTACTTCTCATCCCTCCATGCAGCACTTCCTGTGATGCCCTTGACCTCCCTCTCCAACCTGCTAGGCATCCCTAACTTCACACCCCGGACAATAGAGTCCACCACTAGGAGAAGCTTCCGCCTCCTCCAGGGTCTCCTGTCCCCCCTTCCATGGGGCTACAACTTGGAGGTCCTGATCATCCTCTCTAGTCCCAGATACAAGTGCCTGTGTGGGACATTCTAGTTCTTCCAAAACAGTGTAGGAGTTATTCAGCTGGACCGGTTGGGGAATGTGGTTCTGACCGCCCCACCCTCCTGAGCCCACCGTGGTACAGTTACACTTCATTCTGGGCATCCTGAGGTTCATGTTGTGGCACCAGTGGTCTGAATGGGGGTGGATGCTGCCTGTAACCTGGCCAACTCTGCGCAGAGACAGACAACCTCCTCCCTCAGCCCAGAGAGGTGCCTGCAGATATGGCAGCATCGGAGCCTACAGAATGTCTCCATGCAGACTGCTGCTTCATAACAGCTGCACTGCACCACTACTATCATGACTGCTACCCTTCTCACTCTTCTGCCTGCTTATGCCTCATAATCATTATCTGCTATCTCCTAACTGTATTCCCTCTTCTGCCTGATAACCCTTTTTTCTTCTTCTCTCCCTTTCTCTCTTTTTCTGTAATGACTTACAGCTTCTCTCTCCTCCTCTTGTATGTGCCCTTGTGGACCTAGTTGCTTACTGCCCCTTCATATTTCTACCTACCCAGCTAGGCTATTGCTTGTGCTATGCTGCCTAACTGTTCATGTGTCTTTAAGTAGGTGTGGTTTGGCATACCACTATAAAATTAAAGCACCCAGTAGTGGTTCCTTTGGTAACTGATGTCTATAAAATACAATCAGATAAAAAAAAATTTCTTCTGTAAAATACAGAAGAATTACATAAAACCTGTTACAACACACAGTAGTTACCTGGAATATGTTACCAAACACAGACACTACCTGAATTGTGACAGTCAAACAAATCCCCAAAAGCAGACTGTGGAAAATTCAATTTAACAACTAAATGTTGTGTTCCACATCCCCAGGTGCATCACTGTGCATTTTTTGTTTCGTTGAATATCAGTAGCAACATTTCCTACCACCTCTCCAGCAACCATGGATAAGTCCTCAGAGCCTCAACACCATCTGGAGTTGTCCGCCCTGTTACAAAGTTGGTATCATCTGCAAAATGGCAGACCTTCATCCACTGCCCCTCTGCTATGACACTGATATATATGTTAAACTGAATGAACACAAGCTCAGACCATGAGGTAACCCCACTCATCACCACTGCCTCTCCAGAGTGCACATGACTGACCTTCACTCATTGCTTTCTACCCATCAGCCAGCTCTCCACCATCTTTATTACTTATCCCACCACCTAGACTCTCCTAATTATCAACCAGCACATGTGGGGCACAGTGTTGAATACCTTTCCAAAGTCCAGGTAGACCATGTCTACCCTCCTCCCCATACCAACATAAAGCACCATCAGCATCCCATGTATGAACTTGACAAGGCTCATCTGGCATGACCATCCCCAAGTGAAGACATGCAGCAGAATGACTTGCAGACCCTACCTTCCAAATAGCTACTCATCCTTTGTGCACGTCACACAAAATGCAATCTAAATTGGGGTGGGTTACACATTTTTACCTTTTACACATTGATGTCATTTGTTTTTATTTCTAGGGGTGTAATATTTAACAATATTTCATTTATTTTCCCTAAAGAACATTTATTTTGCCTTATTTTTGTCTTTCAAGGCATACATCAAGTACCACTGTCATGTATTGGGGGGGATACATATTCTGAAAAAAACTTACTATGTCAGTCTTCAAAAAAAAAAGGATTGTTTGGACACACATGTTCACAACATGATTTTTCTAAAACACTGCAGTCAGCCAGTATCATCTGCCTAAATGTAAATCAGGCCACAATTTATGCATGGGTACACTGACATGGTCTCATGCAAGCACATTATTAGTTGTCATCTATTTCATAACTGTTAGCTTGTGAGCTAAAAAAACAGTCTAACTTCTTTTTAGTTCAGTCAGGTCATCGATGCAGTGGTTGGATTTCCGCTTGCATCACTAACTACCTGGGTTCAGAAATGGACCCAGGTGCCAGAGGCCCAACTGGGGGAAGGTAGTATGTGCATCTGCCAGACTGTTCAGCTCCTCTGGGGGAAGGGGGGTTCCTTGGCCCAGTGATGGCATGGCCTCTGGCATCGGCTAAGAGGTACTGCAGCCCCAATGCCTTACCCATAGTGGGGTGGGGAACACAAGAAAAAAAATATATATATATCCCAGAAGTGACTCTGGCATGAGGACTCAATGCTAGGTCCTTGCCTGCCAGCTGGCCGGAGTAAGTATCGGGGCACTAACAAAGATTTGATGCCTCTGGAGGGGGAAATTTAGGGATAGCCCTCCCTCCCACTGTGCCCTGCCTGGGGGTAAGCCAAGACTCCATGGGGTATCTCTGAGAGCAAAGTGGCAGCAGCAGGTAAGGCAGCTGAGTGACAGTGCTGGGGTTGGAGCAGGAGGCAAAAATAGAAAGTAAAACAAAAAAAACCCTCCATTTTAGTTCACTGGTTTAAATGTATATTTTTGAATGGTGTTGATAAAATGGAGTTTGTCTGTTCATGGGTAAGTTTTACACTGTCATAAGAAAGGAATCCTTGCAACTTCGATGTGCAACACATCACATCTATGCAACAAGATTTGCCACATAAACTCCCTCTCATATCAGACTACAATTGATGATTCACTATAGACAACAAAAACAAAACAAATATTTCTCTGGTACTGCTGGCCCAGTGACATGGAGAGCTGAGGCATCATGCCTTACCTCCTGCCATGCCAGTGACCTGTGTTAGCAGTGTGAGCAGGTGGGGGGGTCAACTGGAGAGGGAGAGGATCAAGCATCTGAAGAACAACTCTCCTCTCCTGGGGAGTAGTGGGAATGGAGTCCACTGCCTACCTGACTCCTAGCGGTATGTGGGGGCTGTGTAGAGAGTAATCTTACTGTAATGTGTGTCTTTACACAAATTTTAATAGTTGGCATTGGACAGGCTACAAAATCCCAAGTACAATCAGATAAAGCCAGTAAGTGGGTGCATGAGCAAATATACAGAAGTACGAGAGTATAAAAAGGTATGTATACACAATGCAGTTACAACACAGACATATTACAAAATGGTGGTTAAAAACAAAACTTATGTGTGCGAAATGGTGGACAAAACAAAACGTATGTGCTGCATTTCCCCAAAATGATGTAGGCATTTCTTATAAATGCTATGTGTCATATTTGTCATAGCTCTTTTTTATCATAGTTACACAGTGACCGATCAGAATGTGACAACAGCTTGCTAAGGAGAAGAGTACATGTATGGTTATAAAGTATATAGCATTTCTTTGTAACTGTCTGCTAAGATATTAATAGAATTTGAACCATATATCCTGTACTTGCTTAAGAGTAAGTGTATCTTGTTAATGCTATAGTTTAAACTGCAATGTAATTTTTATGTTTTACGTATAGTAGGAAAAGGGCACAGTTAAGTGTGTGTAACAAAACCAGCTATTGTATGTGTTAAGCCTTCTTGCATGTATGTCAATGGAGAATTTGCTAAAAGCAAACTGTCATTAGTTATACAATGCTGCCATCTAGTGGGGACTGGCATTTATTACATTTATTTCATTTACTTCATTTAGCTCATGCAAGTCACAATGCGTACCACAGGAAATGCAGAGGTAAATTCTCCAATTACAGAGCTAATATACCAACATTGCCATGTTTGGAGACAGGATATGCATCCTGTATTTGTTCAATTATATATAAGCTTTGTAAGTTCTGCCTAAAAACAGAACTGCTTTTTATTTTTGCAACTGAAGCTACAACCTTTGTACCAGCTTAAATGTTGTATCCTGACCAAGTAAAGCTTCATGAAATCTCCTCCGTTCTCCGTGTGGTCTATAAATATATATATATCTAGGTGGTCTAATAGAGAGTATCGAGAGAGGGAGCCAGCCCCTCCTCGGAGATCCCATTGGGGTCTCCCTGTTACAGGCTGGCACAGGGACCCAAATGTAGGGAGCAGATGTGGGGCAAACACATACGGAAGCATGTGTGGCTCGGCTATTGGCATCACTGCACACCAATACGCCACACTTGGGAAATGGGGAGGAAGCAGAGGAAGCAAAAATCACCAGCTGGCAGGATGAAAGACAACCCCTTGCAGACTCCGCACCCAGCTAGCTGGCACCTCGCTAGTGTGATGGGTTAGACTAGTGAATGCCAGGGTGACATGGCTGGTGGAGTCGGATGGAAGGGGGCCAGGTGTGCAGGAGCATAACAAAGATAAGAAAATAAAAACAGGGACAGAGAGGGGTCTATAATGTTGAGGGACACAAGAGAGCAGAAAAAGCAGCAGCTTCACTCTAAGCAGGGCCTACACATACAATAGTCTGCTCTCAGCTCACACCCATGACACATTCTTTAATAGTGCAAGTGGTGGTGGGGGGTGGCTACCAAACCTTGTATTTAGCAGTGGATTGAAAGGACGAGTACACTGGGGGAAACATAGCCCATGGTACTCTCTGCATAGCCACCTATTTATTTAGCTTACACTAAGAATAATGGCAGAGCAATAAGACTAAGTAAATTGCCTAATTCCATTTTATTTAGCCAGTGAGATGACAGGGCTGTCATTTAAAACAAGACTATTCATGTCAAGCAGTCACAACTAGAGTGAGAGAAGGAGGGAAGTGAGAGCAGCATAGTTTCCTAGGAAGAACTGTACCACCACAGGTACCCAAAAGCAGACTTACTGCTGATGGAAAAGGAAAAGGGTGAAAGTCACAGAGGACAGATCAGGCAGGAATGACATATGCAAAGTGGGGGTAGAACAGCAAGGAGCTGGTTAATGATAAGATGGTGAGACTAGAGAGAGTAGCCAACACCACACACTGTTTCCATTGCCACTGACACACTCCAATGGTCCTTTCATTCCGTTAAAATACAAAATAAAAAAAGAAATACAAACAGACCACTTCTCTCAGTGCAGTTAAGCCCCTGAAAGGCATATTTATTTTTTTAAATCAAGGATGGAAATGAGAAAGGAAAAGTGTGGCCCACTGGGAATTGAACCTCAGACCTCTGGCATGCCATTCCAGTGTTCTAACCATTAAGCTACAGGCTGACAATGGTCAGAGTGGCTGAGGAACTTCCTTAAATCCACACATTCCTTTCTCAAGTATGTTGCAATCCTGCAACTAGGAACACATTTATAAATACAAGCAGAGCACTTCTCTCAGTGCAGTTAAGTGCAGAGAAGTGGTCTGTTTGTATTTTTAAATGTAAATTCCCAGTGGGTGACACTTTTCCTTTCTCATTTCCATCCTTTATTTAAAAAAAATAAAATAAAGAGAAAGTTATGCTATGTTGATTTGGGGACAAACAGTGGAACTGAATCCCCCCAAACTTCAGTCTTAGTAGTCTATATGTGATCCTTCAAAAACTGAGCTACCAGAACTGCAGGTAATCCTTTATTCTACAAGAAAAAGACATGGAAATTGCAATGGATTTATAGGAACGATACATAATCAATCTGGAAGCACTCCAAAATACAACTCTTCCCAGGACTACCGCACTTATGAATCCAATCCCTCTCAGTACATTCGTCATCTCTCTCATCCACAGTACTAGAGACCGAACTGCTGTCATCTTTTCACATCACACTCAGACTCCCACTTTTTTCCCTCTTCTTTTGTGGGGTGGGATAAGGATCACTCTATCAGGGATGACCATTACATGTCTACTGAAGCTATGAATGTAGCAGTTCTTGGACAAGAATATTGTACCTAATTAGTAAAACTCCAGGTACTGCAGAACGGGGCATCAGAGTGAAAAATTGCTCAGAGGGGCCCAAAACCCGGGAAACAATGAAAGAAATATACAACACAATAAATAACGAGTGAAATAAATATAAGCAAGCAATAACACACTCCAAGGTATGGGTTATGTCCTGATAAGAGCATGCCCAGGTGTGCTATAAGAGCCAAGTGCCTTTTGCACCTGGGTGTGCTCTTATCAGGACATAACCCACACTTCGCAATGTTATTGTGCTTATAAAATGGGCCCTGAAATATTTCTTTAATGGATCCCCAAGTGATTTTTTTTAATAAGAAATTTAAAAAAGGTGTTTCAATAGCTCTAATAGAAAAAAATAATCCCCCTGTTAAAGTACTTTGAAAAGTGTTTGATCCGCAATACAAGGTTATCTATGTATATATCAGGTTATATATGCCTGTCACTGGTGCCTTTAGTAGTATTAGGACCCCCTACACACACACACACACACACACACACACACATTCATATTCTGTTTGTGGTGGGTTTATCCAGAAATGCTAAGATCGTCTATATGCCTGACATCCAGTGGTGTTTTTTCATTGGCAGCAATACATGGCTAGTTACCAGTTCATCCTGTTGTTTGCTTGAGCTCTTAGTTCAGTTAGACCCCCCCTCCCCATCCTATACACACACACACACACACTTTGTGTGTGTAGTGTTTAATACGAAAATTTGCTCAGAACATCCCATTGTCTGAGAGTGACTGTCCAGTGTGACTGATAGCGAGCGTGTCCCCATACAGCCACCGTAGTTACCAGCTGAGGTAGCACTTTCGAAATCTGAATCTAAGATGCTCACTAAACAGATTTTAGTAGAGGCAGAGGATTGGGTTATGATTTTTATTTTAAAATTCTGCCTCATTTCCTGGATTACTGACAGTGGAGTGCTGGTGGATTTGTAGCAGGATTTCAAAGCGACAGGGCGCGCTTCATTCAGTTCATCACTACACTCTGTTTTAGTCACAGCAGAGGTTTGCATTTATTTACAAATAAATGTAGGGATGTGGGCTGTCTAGATCTGTGTTTGTGTATGTGCGGTGGGTGGCTGTTTTTCAGCTCGTTTTCCCTGCTGATGTCAGGCTGGCACTTCTGACGGCTACTGAAGCTACCGCTCCCCCAGTTCCATCAGATGGCACTTGGGGAACTGCAGTGGGGGAGCAGTGGCACACATTGATTTCAGTATGTGTTGCATTCTATTTGGCACATATAGTGCAGATTGAGAAGTTATGTCCTGATAAGGACATGGCTGACAGAGGCTGTCAGCCAATAAGAATCAAGGACATTTTCTGCACATTTTATAAACTCAAACAATGCATACTTGAATACTTTTGAATACTTGTGAATATAAAACAACAGAAGGCTAGTGCCTATATCAGTTGTCCCTGCTACACAGTGGAAGTAACAGAGTTACTAACCTCTAAAAATTGATCTACTTTTTGTTTAAAGACCTATAGTGTTTCTGCACAAACCACATCCCCTGGCAGTTCATTCCACCATCTCACAGTTCTTGATACAAAACTAAATTTTCATTCCTCAGATCTGAAACTGCTTTCCTTAATCTGGAATTTATGACCTCTCATGTTATATTTATAGTCTTTCATTATTCATTACCAGACCCAAATCCTCCTTTAATGTATCATCCCTCAAGATTGTATACAACAATAACAAGTCCCCTCGTCTCCTTCTTAATTCTACTGACCGTAAGTCAAGATAGTTTAATCTCTCTGAGTATGATTTCCCCTTGCAACCACCAATTAAATTTGTATAGGATTTCTGAGTTCTTTCAATGAGTTTTTTATCTTTCACTAGATAAGGGCTCCAGCATGGAGAACCATAATCAAGGATTGGCCTTATGTAAATATTGTGTAAAGGTAACAATACCATTTCATTTCTAAAAAAGAAACTTCTCACATTGTTGACTAAGTACATGACCTTATTGGATACATATTTACAATGAGATTCAGATTTTAAATCGTCCCTAATATAAATTCCCATATCTTTCTCACACCTTGATTTCCTCAAGTTAGTTCCCATTATATCGTATTCCTGCTGAATATTCCCTTTCCCCCATGTGCATTAAGCTACACTTCTTTAGATTCAACCTCATGCCATTTTTCTCCGACCAGTCAACTATTGTTAAAATATCTTGACCAAACTTTAACCTGTCATCAAAAGTGTCAACTATCCCTCCAAGTTTTACATCATCTGTAAACTTGATTAATTTGTTTCCACTGTTGATGTTAAGGTCACTTACATATATATTGAAAAGTAGAGGCCCCAGCACCAATCCCTGTGGCACTCCACTCCCAACATCAGACTCCTGAGACAAAAACCCATATATTTTTTTTTTTTTTTGGGATACTCCGCCAAGTATCCGCCCTGGTCACGGTCCCCCTAAGGTCCCTCTCGCCGGCTGAATCCCCCGGTCACTCCTGGCTTACCCCCCAGAGGATGGGGCCGTGGAACTGGCTCCCCACATTCCAGCCCGCGGTCCTGGTAACTGGTTGGGGGATCGGCGACATGAAGGAAACCCGGGGAGGGCTTCATAGAGGCGGAGTCCCTATTTTATATGCTTGTGTACCCCTGGAGAGCCAGACGTGCAATGACATCAGCGCACAACATGCAGACTTCCGCCGGCTTCTCCCCCCTGTCCGATGCGCGCGCTGCTATACACCCAGCCTTTGCTGGGTGTCACTGCAGCGCCGCATACATCCTTCACCCACCCCGAAGGAAGGAGAGCTGTCACAGAATGCTCAATCCTTCCTTCCCCCTGCCAGCCCCCGGTGGCCCGAGTCCGCTCCCGAACCCAGGTCGCTGGCGTGGCGCGAGGTGTGGCATCCCACGCCTCAACCCTCAACGCCACTGGGCCAGCACAAAAAACCATATATACGCACCACCTGTGTCCTCTCCATCAACCGATGCTCAATCCATTTTATTATAGTTTTATTAAATCCCAAGCACTGCATTTTTTAAAATCAGATTCCTATAAGGCACATAGTCAAAAGCTCTACTGAAGTCTAACATCGCCACATCAACAGCCTCAACCCTATCTATATCTTCTCCTACATTGCTATAAAAGCTTATTAGATTGGTGTTACATGATCTATTTTGTTTAAAACTGTGCTGCAAATCATCCATGACCTTGTTCTCCATCATCTAGTTTTAATTTCATCTACTATTAATCCCTCAGTTATTTTGCCTACTATAGATGTCAGGCTAACAGGCTGATAATTTGCTGGATCTGCCCTGCTACCTCTCTTATATATAGGAATCACAACCACAGCCCTCCAATCCTTAGGAACATATCCCTCTTTCAATGATTTCCTACCAATATAAGCTATGATTGGTGCCAATTCCTCCTTTAATCCCTTCAGTAATTTAGGGGGTAAATCATCCTGATGATTTATTATCCTTCAGCTTTTCAATTTTCTCAAGAACTTTAGTGCTAGTAATAAAATCTATAGGATCAGAACCTATTCTAACCTCAACTTCTCCATCTTGTCTGTCATCTCCCTTATTATAAAGTGCCCCTCCCAAAAACTGTTGAATTCTCTGGCCATATCATCTGGCTTACTATAGTTTACCCCATTGACCGTTAGAGGACTGATTACTCTTTCTTGCCCTCTTTTACTGTTAATATAAGTATAAAAACATTTTTGATCTCCTTTAGTATTTGTCAACCTGAATTATGTTTGTTTCTTAGCTTTTACTATCTCAATTTTTACTATATATAACATTTTCTTATATCTATTCCTGTTATTTACAGAAGGGTTAGTTTTCAATTGGTTATATTTTTATTACATAACTTAGTAAGTTGTTTAGTTAACCATATTGTTTTTTTCTCTCTATTGTTATGCATTTCTTTTGATGGAATATGTCTGAACTATCTTTTCTAATTCTTTTTTAAATGTATCCCAACACTCCTTGGATGAAAAACCACTGGACAATTTCTCCTAATCTAACTTTATTAATTTTCATCCATAGGTGTGTCTGGTGGCCTATAAAAGACCCCCACTTTGATTTTTTTTCCATGTAACCCCAGACACTGCATCCAGAAGATCTGAATATTCTCATAATTAGTGTTCTGATGTTCTTGCATATGTTCAATTCCTTCTCTAATAAATATAGCAATACCCCCACCTTTCTTAAATTGTCTCTCTTTGCTAATCAGCTGGAAACCCTGGGTGTTCTTGTTCCATCCATACTCCTGTCCCCATCATGTTTCCATGATGCCAACTATATCCACATTTTCTCTAGCTATAATAGAGGTTAATTCTACCATTTTTTCTTTATTTAATCATCTTGCATTACAAAACATAGCTTTCACTTTAAGGGTAAGTCTTGTTTTCAGCACCTTTCTGGTAATGTGCACTCTCTGATCTCCCATCTCAAATGATGTGTTCGACCTCCTCTTGTTCAGTTTAAATATTTGTCTATTTCATTTCTCAACCTGATTCCTAGAACTCTACCTCCTCTAAAACAGAGGTGCAAACCATCCTTTCCAAATAAATGATATTTCCCCTCAAAAACATCCCAATGGCTCAAAAAATTTATATTATTTTCCTGTGTCCAACTTCACAACCAGGCATTCATGAGGCAGATTTTTTTATTCTTGTAAATAGTAGCTCTTGGTTCAGGCAGTATCTCTGATATAATCTTCTCATTTCCTTTCTGGTTGAGTTTGTGAGTTTTTTAAACTCTTCTTGTAGGTAAGGAACATTTTTTGTTTCTAGGCCATTAACCCCAACATGCAGCAATGCTAATGGATATTCCCCAGCTTCATTAAATATATTATCAGTCATGGCAGTTAAGTCCTGCACCATTGCCCCAGAGAAACTGCTAACCATTCTATTGACCTTCTCCTCTTTATAGATGTATTGATCTGTGTACTTTATCATTGAATCGCCCATAACAATAACCTGTCTTCTTTCTTTTCCTCTATCTGCTGTTGTTGAGTTGTTGGTTGCCTTCATCTTGGTCTCCTCCTCCTGAGGCATGTGTTCCTGGGGTAAATCACCAAAATGATTCCTTAATAGAATGCAGTTATTACCATCATTCCCCATACTAGCAAGATTATTTGCATCCCTAATCAAAGGACTTCTGCCCCTTTTCTTCCTTTTTACTGAAGTCACAGTACACCATTCATTATTACTATCTGCCTCTGTAGTAGTTTCATCCAACTTCCTCTTTGCATTACTGTCCCCTTCCTCAACATCATGATTATTTGTTGGAGCCTTGTTTAAGCTTGATAGGACTCTTAGTTTAGATGTCATACCTGCCTGGGTGTTTTTTAGTCTTGCTAATTTAGAGGTAACTTCCTGAACCATATCTAATAATTCTTGGTTCTGTACGCATTTATCACAGGTAAAGTTCTCACACCTAGTTCCTTTGTCTACTATCTTAAACATATTGCAGCATTTACATCTTATACACAAATCTCCATCTTGTGTCAGCATGGAAGCTTTCTCCATCTTAAACACCCATATGCATCTTTGACACTTATCACTCCCCATTACAGGACCTACTATTATATGTTCTGGCTGTTATTATTCTTGCTTCCTTTTCCGTCACCTGCAAACATGCAGACATGCGCACATGACACATGCATTGCCATGTGCTCATCCACTCCATCTCACTCCGCTTGTGTGGAGGGGGTTGCTATATCTCTAGCACAGGAAGTATTGGTGTGTCACTTCCTGTCTAGCGATTGTCCACTCGCTCACCAAAAGTAAAAATCTTAATATTGTAATACCACCTCTTCATGCAGAGGACTTCTAAAAGGGGTCTCTGCACTTCCCTTCCCCTGGCAAGTGACTTTAGAGTACAACAAATATGATTTCAGTGACTGTTTAGTTTAGGTCCTGTTGCTAAGCAACGATGCAACAAGGACCCAATGCCGCTCACCAGAAGCTTTCCCTATGCAAAGAAACCACACACCGATGGTTATATTTTGTTAGTTTAGAATTCTCAGAGTAGCATGCTTGGGAATAGTGATTTAATTGGATTATTGTGCCACATGTAAACATGGGCAGTGCCTGACATTGTTTTCAGGAATTTAAGAAAAACATCATGTAAACAGCAACCACTTCCAAAAAACCCAATTATCAAAAAAGTCAATTCAAGACAGGAATCTGAAAACAAGCAGCATGTAAACGTACTGACAGAAAACTCAATCAGATTTTCAGGGAATCTGATTTCTTCAGAAATCTGATTACTGCTTGACATGTAAACATGGTGACTGTTGTTCAAACAACTTGTGTGAGCCAATGTCTGCACTGCATTGTCTTTTATAATGGCCTTAGCAGACAGTTACTACAAATGGAGTGTACAATTATTGCTGACATTGGGATAGATGGATTGACTAAAATTTCAAAAGATACGGTACACATATTTCAAATGGGGAAATTGGACTTATGATAACAAGTGGCCATGGGACAGGCATTAGCAGGCTGGTTCCATGGTGCATTAGGACTCTGATCATAGGTGGATTTAGAGGGGGGCTAAGGGTGCTATAGCTCCCCCATCATGGAGCTCCTCTATTAGTAGCACACTGTGCTGCATTCTTAATCATGAAAGCTGCCTGAGCCACACAGGTCTCATCTGTCCTCCAGCAGAGCTGGCTTTAGCTAGGTGCAAACTGTGCCTCTGCACCTTGGGGGCCCATGCTTTTTTCTTGAGGAAAACAAAACATTTAAAACATTTAAAAATGCCTAAATGTTGTTAAAGATGAAAATGTTTACCAGCAAATGAAAGTGGAAGACAACTGGCTCTGTTACTGTTACAAAAGGTGGGGGCAGCTTTGCTGCAGTGGAAAAGAGTAGGTTAAGTAAGTGCTAATGGTGTTAATGGCCATACTTTACACCTCCCAGGTTGACTACTTTCATAAACAAAGGGCTATATTGACAAGAGAACTTGTTTGTAACCTGGACATGTAGATGAAACAATGAATGATATGACAAAATATGTTTCAAAAGTATGTGAGCACTCAAAATGGCTCAAAAACCTGACCAGCACAGAGCAAAACTGGATTTCTTGATAGGGACCCTGAAAACCCGATCACCAGGTAAAAAAACTGACAGGTACCAACCTTACTGGTGTCCCATGACAATCCTCTATATTCTCTGTCACTCACACCTCCAGAAAAGTTAAGTTGTTTAACTTGTTTGCAAATCAGAGTATCTGAGGTGTGAGTATCCAGTGATGATGTCCCTGTCCTTACAGAAATGAATACGGTAGTAGTACCATATTTACTTAAGTTCTTGCTCCAGGCTCAGTCAGATTCATTTCCAGTGGTGAAGTCAAATAATTCAATGCAGTCAATGGCACTAATTAAAAGATGCTGGTTAAACTAGTAGACCTGGTACTGCTTTAGTAATTCAGAACAGGAGGGTTAGTGAGGTGTAAATGTTGGATGTGGGGGCCCACAGGGAATGGAGTGGTGGGGCCCAGCAGGGGGCTACACAGGGGCCCAGAATGGTTAAGGCCAGCCCTGTCCTCTAGTGTCCTGGTAGTGCAGTAAACAACCACCCCACCTGCATTGCATAGTTGATCGTCCCGCCCCCGAAAAGCCAGTCTCCAGCATGAATTTCTTACTAACATTCATCCTGCGCCATGTGGTCTGCAGTTGGTCTTGCCTTGGTGAGCCTGAGCATTCATTCTCTACTTTTGCAGGCTTGGTGCAGCTTTTTTGTTCATGCTCGGGGGGGAGTCATGTGTGAGGGGTACAGCTGCAGCAAAGTGGAGTGGACCTTAACAATACAGATCTCAACCAGATTGCCTGGTGCTCACTGCTCCTGATTTGCTGATGCGTCTTGTAGTGGATGTGGCTAGTAAGGGGAGCCTTTTTTAAATGTCTGGGCTGCTGAAACAAGAGTGAGCTGTAATTCATTAACTCAGCAGATTAATGTTGGAGCAAGAGAGGAGTGAGTGTGCCACTGAGGAGGAGACAGAGAGAGAGTGGAGCCCCGCAAGTGAAGAGCTAAGCCCAAGGTTTCAGGCGGCAGCAGTCCAGTAACGCGGGGCCGGTGTGGCCTTGGTAAATCAGCACAAGGAGTTGGAGTGAGGTTCAGGTCATCTTCTGGTAGCTGGAAGCAGCTGTAGCTGAGCCTAAGCTCATTAGGAGTCATAGTCAGTGTGTGCTGTCTAGAGAGAGAGAGTTTGGCGGCCTGGTGACCGGAGATAGTACTCAGCTAAGGGCACATAGACTTCAGCCTGCTGAAATTGATCAAGTCTTCGTTTACTCAGGTACTTCTTGCTTTAAAAACAAAAGACTTTCACAGTCACAAACTATGGTGGTTGGGGGGCAGCTGCTGGGATGGGACAGGACATTAGTGTTCCATCAAACTGGGTGTGTAATAAATGAAGTACTAGTGTTATTAAGTTTTAGTATGGGGAGCTTAAATTGATGACATTAAAATTGTTCAAGGTCACTGCTAGTTTTGTCCTACATGGCAAATTGATTTTGGTGCAGATTTGCAGGAGAGGGAATTGGAGAGTAGTGCCCTCCTGTAGCATGCTAGGCATGGTACAAAACTAATGCTGGGGCAGGTCTAGTCTCAGCGACAGCATGAACCAGGAGAGGCAGAAACTGGTACATGAGACCTTTGAACTGAGGTAAAAACTTCAGCATGTACTGTATGTCTAATCTGTGTGTTTTTTTCAGTCGTGGTTGTACAGTGTGAATGAGCACAGAGGAAATTAATACACATGGGGACTTTGAAGGTGTTCTCCTGTATGTTATGGCATGTGCAGGAGTTTCTGCATGCTTGGAGAGCAAAACTGGCAACAGAAGTCATAAGACTTTGTTGGCTCATTGACACAGGCAGTTACAAAACCGGAAAAAAATGTGATAGAATCAAATATTTAGTTTATGTAGTTCTATGTGTTGAATTGTGTGTGTGTGTGGGGTGAAAGTTGTGATGTACCCAAGCAAGTGCTGTTGCAAATAAAAAAATGCATATTTATATTTGTTTAAAAACTGTTTTTCTATCTGCTTACTGATTCTTGGGCCTATCATAAAAATGAGATGCCTCATACCATGGGGTTATCCTTGTAAAGGACATTTTAAAACAATAAAAAATTGCCGGCCTGGTGGCGCTGAGGGTTGAGGCACTGGGGCTACACCTTGCGCCACGCCGCGACCCATGTTCGGAACGGGCACGGGTGGCCGGGGGTCGGCGGGGTGGAGATGGATTGAGCATCCGGAGGACTGCTCTCCATCTCCGGGTTGGGGGGATTTGGCTGGCCGGTGCTTGTCTGACCCCTAGTGGAGGCTGGGGATCGACAGCACATAGCCGCAAGACAAGGGAAGGGCGGGACATGGCAGACGCTTGACTGGTGCGTGCACAGGAGCATGCGCGCACTCAGTCGCTGGCGTCATTGCACGCCACTGCCCGTCGGGAGGAAAAAACAGAAAAATGGGTGTCCAGCTGCACGACATCGTTCCCCGGTGCCACTCCTGGAGGACGCCTCCCTGGCATGGATCCGTTGTGGTGGGTCGAGTCGCTCCTCACCACCCTGCCGCTAAGGGTAAGTCGTGGGGTGCTGAAGGGAGGGGGTCTCATGTCCGGGGATGGCACCGGGGAACGACGGAGTAAGGGGGGGTTGGAGCCGGAGCTCCGTGGAGAAAAATAACACCCATCAAAAAAAAAAAACAATAAAAAATATTTTAATTATTGAAAAATGTATGTTCTTTGGAATAAATTGTTCTATAGAATAAAATATGTTTTGCAAAAATAGCAAGCAGGCTTGAAATTATATATTTCAGAAACTAGATAGCAAAGTGACTTTGTTCCCATATTTCTATAGTTATTGTATTTATTTTTTTTACTGCGATAAGGTTGGGGGATACGTTAATCTGTACTGCAGGACAAACTGGGATGGGTTGGCTTTATGGTAATGTCATAATGTGGTTGAGTGGGTGACATTTGTGAACTTGTTTACTTGGATTGTCATTTAATTTGTCTGCAGTTTGTCTTTATCACTAAGTCTCTTTCAACTTTTCTCATTTTTATGTGTTTCTGATGTGCTGCTGCCCAGCTGCAGTCTTTTGGTATTTTGTGGGTTTTTGTGGGGTGGGAGGGTATTTTGGGCAACATACTGTCATGTGGACTGTGGGGACTCTGGGGATGGTGCCAAGGTGCAACTAACAAAGCATGGAGAGGGAGGAAATGAGTAGAAATTGCATTAGAAATACCCTCCAAAATGCACCAGAATGCACCAAAATGTTAAAAAATTTCTGGGGGCCTACCAGACCCCCGGCCTCTTATTTTTCCTTTTTTCTCTGACTTGAGCTCCCCCATCTATAGGACTCTTAGATCCGCCCCTGCTGATGCAGTCCATTAGCTTTCCTACGAAGCGGAAAATACACATTGCCATGAAGGTGCATTTAAAGGTATTAAAATGTACAGGAGCTGGGTTCTTGTGCCCAACTAAAAGACAACATATATTTAAAGGGGTGGAGTTGAAGCCCATATTGTTGTTGTAGTTGTGCTCAGTGAAAGGATGCTCTCCCCCCTTGGCCTCTTCTCCGTATCCATCTTGCACTGCCCACTGGTAGCATTCTTGCACAGTTTGTACATAATTGCAGTTGTGAACTTAATTGACTCATCACACCTTGTGCCCTTGGATTTTACTTTTGTTATTGTATTTTGCATTTTTGTATGCTTTGCAATTGTGCTACTCTGTGTCTAACCCACCCCTGTCGCACCTGGATTCCAGCCTCTACGCAGTATGCCTTTCCCGGTTACCAATTTTTAAATAAATTAGATAGATTAGATAGATAGGTTAGATAGCTAGATAGATAGACAGATACTCTATCTCACTAAATAATGACCAAGAAGGGAAACATTACCAAATAAACATTATACAAAGGGGGTGAGAGAATAATGTACAGATAAAATAAACATAGTAGAGCAGTGAAATCAAACAGAAACAGTGTATTCTTCATTAACAGAACTAATCTGAAAGCTTTACAATTTAAAATACATTATATCAATCTGGACACACAATGGCCTCACTCGGAATCATCACTTGTGAGAGGCAGGACTTTCATAACTCAATGCTGGCTCTGTCACTCTTGAGTTGTGGTCCTGCCCCCTCACTCAAGATGATAAATGACATATTCTGAGTCTGACAATTGTGTGTCCCATATATATTTACTTCCCCCTCTTTGTTTTGTGGAAAAAACATTTTGACTATCCACCAAGGAAGTATGGTAATACTGTTTACAGTATAAAACAGATTTATAGCAGTGGTATACATTTACTGCATGAAAATGTCATATTGACAGTATTATTTTAAAACACCAAGAAGCTGTAAAATATGTACAAGTTATGTTTTTTTTTGTACATTTTCTGTGAGCTGCCTGAAATTTGTGTTTTAAAGCAACATGTATTGATGACAAAACATAATATTCATAAAAAATAACTTCTAAATTATTGGACTTTCTTAGATGTGACTGTAACTGGGATATACTAGCTGGCTCTCATTTTTTCCCATAAGGAAACCAGGTGGTAATTTTGTCATTATAACCAGCTGGTTATAGTGATAAATACGTGCTCAGTTTCCCTAGCTGGGTGCATACACCAACCGTGATCTTACTTGTCTGTGCCATCCTCCGCGGTCCCTGTTTCTTGGTGTTGTACAGGTCAGTTTCCCGACAGAAGGAGTTGGCAGTAACTTTTTTTAAACAAAAATATCACTGATTATAGCAAAATCTACACTAAAATGAAATCAAAACTAAATATTGCTTCAGTTCAGCATCCGCCACAAACTGCATAGAATCTCCAACAGTCCGCAGCTCAACATGGTATAAAAATCCATTTATTTTGTATAATTGCTGTGGTGAAAAAATGATCCTCAGCAATTATACAAAATAAAGGATGGGTAGGGGTTAAAAACTCAGATTTTACACACACCCCCAGGGTTGGATACCTTAATAAATTACTGTATTGAATGGTGGTACAGGTTGCCCTGTTGTAATATTAATACATCTGGACCATCTTACTATTGGCACAACTACTGATACAACCATAAGTAAGTAAAACTGAAGTCCAATAGTCCATAAAGTTTCTTTGTTTATCTTTATTCTTCTTTTACTCCACACCATACATATTCGATCGGCAACAGTTTCGTAGCTTCACACCACTTCTTCAGGCCAGAAATATGTTACAGTGCTGATTCTAAATATAAACAAATGAACAAATCAATTTCTAATTTCTTCTATACACTATTTTCCTCTTTTTATTAGATACCTATCCCTCAGCATAAGTGAGGAGCTTGCTCATTAGTGTGCATCAAATACTCCAAAAACATTCATTATACAGTTTCACTAGAGCTTAAATATAGCAATCCAACTAGATCATATTTAACTGCATATCTGCTTAGTTTACTTCTTCACCAAGGATATATTTTCAAATTTTCTTGAAATATTTCTGTAGTATTGCGTAACAGAAATAGATAAAAACAAGGAGCACATTTTATGTATTTTTTTATATAATTTATTACAGGGGAATGTAATTGAACAAGATACCAATAAGAACTAGTGATAATCAGGATGTTTTCATCAAATAACATGAAAAGTATGAGAATCCTAAAAAAAATTCATATTTAAAAAGTATAAGAATACAATAGAACATTATAAAGGCAATTAATAATGAGGTTTGGAAATAAACTTTACTACAATAAGCACTTGGGCCCCAGATATTCAAAAGGGTTACACCTCGGAGTGATATTCAAACGGGGATTGTGCCTGGCACAAACCCCGATGCACCGGAGCACATCAGTAAACGTATGCAGCGCAGGTAGGAGGGGCATGCCCATGCATACTCCGCACATCCTGATATTCAGCCCAGGATGTGCTGAGTCCATGCATGTGCAACCCCTACTTGTGCTACACACAGGTGAGCCAAAAGAAAAGGAACAACGGCTGGCCAACCACAGGTGAGCTGCCATATTGGAGGGCATAACATGGCAGCTGCCACCTGTGGGTGGCCACCCGAGCTCCGGCTGCACCTATGTGGTGGCGTCCCCATGCCCAATCACGGGCATCTGTTTAAAATAATAATAACATCCTATCTCCCTGGTGGTCCAGTGGACTGCTGTCAGCCCCATCACGGGCTTAAGTATAAATGAATAACGTCCTATAAACTTGGTGGTCCAGTGGACCGCTCGCAGCCCGATTGCAGGCATTTGTATTAAAAAAATTAAGTCCAATATCCCTGGTGGTTCAGTGGACCACTCACAGCCCTATAGCAGGCATTTGTAATAATTAAATAAAGTCCAATATCTCTGGTGGTTTAGTGGACCGCTCGCAGCCCAATTGCGGGCATTAAAAAAATTAAGTCCAATATTCCTGGTGGTCCAGTGGTACCCCCTCCCCACCCGCCTACTGGGCCACGCCCCGCTCCCCAGGTCAGCGGCGGTGGCAGCATCCACCCGCCTGCCACCCCTGCCACCACCGACTGACACCATAGGTAGGGCTGTCGTCCATTGGTCCACAGCGTGAGCCAATGGGCTGCAACCTGTGCCGTGCTACACAGTCCAGATATGTGAATGGATCCATTCACTTATCTGGACTTGTAGTATGATATGAGCTGCATGCCCATTGGCTCATGCTGTGGACCAATGGGTGTACAGCCCTGCCTATGGTGTCAGTCAGCGGGCGGCGGGGTGGCAGGGTGGGGTACTGCCACCTGCCGCTGATCGGGGAGCGGGAGGTGGGGCTCAGTGGGTGGGTGGGGAGAGGGGTACCGCTGGACCATCAGGATATTGGACTTATTTTATTATTACAAATGCCTGCGATCAGGCGGTGAGTGGTCCACTGGACCATCAGGGATATAGGACTTTATTTTTTTATACCTAAGCCCGTGATCAGGTTGCGAGCAGTCCACTGGACCACCAGGGATCTAGGACTTTTTTTTTTATACTTAAGCCCGTGATTGGTCTGCGAGTGGTCCACTGGACCACCAGGAATATAGGATTTTATTGTTTTATGCCTAAGCCCACTATCAGGCTGACAGCCATCCACTGGACCACCAGGGATATGGGACGTCATTTAACTCTCCATATGCCCACGATCTGGCAGAGGGGAACATTGCTGCACTCTGCAGGGGGCGTCGGTCCCCGATGGCTGCTGCCTGGCAGGGCACCAGGTGCAAGTCACTGGGATTGGCACACCTGCATGCAAATGGGGGTATAATGACATGCAAATGGCCCCATTTGTGCCTTGCATACATTATGGCGCCATTTGCATGTGCATGTTTGAATATTGCGGTTGTTGAGCATAGCACAAGGGAACTTGCACTAGCGCATCCCCCTGCTCCACTCTGGCCACTTGCGCTGGCACAGTGTCACTGTGCCATGCACACTGCGGGTGGCCAGAGTGCGATATTCTATGATGCTGTGCCATGGCGCAGCTCCGTTGAATATCGCCCAGTCAACACCCCTATGCAGCCAAGTTGTGCTGCACCCAGGCTTGCGCCACAGCCTGGCGCAGTCTGAATATCCGGGCCTTTGTCTTTTTTGTACTCAAAATTTAGTAAAATGAAGTAATACATTATGAAACTTGACCTAGTAAAGGAAGATTTGAAAATATATCCTTGGTGAAGAAGTAAACTAAGCAGGTATGCAGTTAAATATAACCTAGTTGGATTGCTATATTTAAACCTAGTGGCTAGCTATGAAATATGTTTGCAACGCCGATGCACACAACTCACTGCTCAGGAGAAATATCTAATAAAAATAAAACGTGTAGAATGAAATGATTCATTTGACCTGCTAGAATCACCAGCCTAAAAGAAAATGACTAATGGCTCGACAATATCTGTGTGTGAATGAAAAAAGATAAACAAAAACTATGAACAATGAACTTCGAACTACCATTGCTCGTTATATAATAAATTCCTTAAACTTATCGCTCTTGGGGTTTATGTGGCATCCGCTCCTCAGGGGTGTGTAAAATCCTCATTATAACCCCCTACCCATCCATTATTCTCTATGACTTTATTTGTCTGAAACTAGGATGAACTTCATAGAAATATAGAAGCATAGAAGCTGATGGCAGATAAGGACTGCAAGGCCCATCCAGTCTGCCCATTTTTTTTTCAATTGTTTAGCCAGGTGAGACACACTAAGCTGAAAGCTTGTTCACAGGTGCAACCTGGGAGCACAGGGAAGTTAAGTGACTTGTTCAGGGTCACACAGTATGCACGTGGGGGCTGTGGGATTCAAATCCAGGTCTCTAGATTTGCAGCTCAGATACCTAAACCACTGCACTATACTTCTACCTTATGAATTTGCCATAGGACTGTACTCTGTCAATGGTCTATCTATTCATACTCATCTGTATTGCTCCCTTATGCCTATCCCATGCCTGTTTGAGGTCCTGCACTGTATTCATAACCTCCCCTTCTAGAAGGTAGGCTATTCCATGCATCCACCACTCTTTCTGTGAAAAAGAACTTACATTAACTTCAGTATCTTCAAATGAAACTAAGCTTATTTAAATGGTTTCTGTTATGCTACAGTATGCCATTGGAGGTGGAATCAGTCAAAATATATTTTACCTTTATCTCTTAACAAATGGTATTTTAGAATAGCACATATGTAGTATTTATTAATAATATATTTCTGGAGGGCTAAATAACATGAGTGAATAACAAGTGTTATTCAGGAATGTTTGTTCTAGTGCTGTGCAGAATTTTCAATTTCTTGTGGTGCAGAATTCCATAAAAAATTGAAAACAAATGCCATGGAATTCCATTAGAAGTGGAATGAGCAGTATTTTTACAAGGAATGGCAGTATGGTTATTCCTCTGATAATTAAGAGGCATAACTTTATTCTGCGGATCTTCAGATATTCCATGGGAAACTTTTCATGACCATTTCACTTTCCATTCAATAAAGTTAGTATCTTCATTAGAACTTCACATACTTTTTTTTTGTTTAATACTTTGGTAACCAGGTAAGGTCCATTAGGCACAGTGCCTGTATTCAGGGGCGACCCGGGAGCACTTGGGAGGTTAAGTGACATTTGTTTAGAGGTATACAGTATGCAAGTGGAGGTTGTGGGAACAGGTCTGCTGAACATACCATGCCTAGAGATGCAGCAAAATTAAATTCTGCAGGCAAAGTGAACGCGAAGTGGCCACTTTGCGTTGTCACTTCACTACGCGAAGTGGTCAATAGGAAAGGCTCACTTTGTCTTGTTATGATTCCTTCACATTGTCATTCTGCCTTAATGCGAAGTAAGGCAGAGTGGCAACAATATTTGCAGCCCCCCAGTGCCCCACACAAACACAGTCACCAGAATTAATGTGCATCCCCAAAATGCTATTGTCTTATGTCCAGAAAACTCCCCAGTGCTGACAAAGTGAAGTGAGAGCACAAGAAATACAAAGTCTCCCAGAATTAATGGCACACTCAATCATGTGTGCAGTGGATGTAGTCACATCTCACACAGACACCAGAATTAATGTGCATACCCAACATGCTACTGTCTCATGTCGAGAAAACTCCCCAGTGCTGATGAAGTGAACTGAGAGCACAACAAGAAATACAAAGTCTCCCAAAATTAATGGCACACTCAGTCATGCGCACAGTGGACATGATCACATCACACATAGACACCAGAATTAATGTGTATACTCAAAACTCTACTGTCTTATGTCCAGAAAATTCCCCAGTGCTGACAAAGTGAAATGAGATCATAATAAGAAACGCGAAGTCTCCCAGAATTAATGGCATGCTCAGTCATGTGAGCAGTGGTCACACACAGTCACCAGAATTAATTTGTATCCCCAAAATGCTACTGTTTTGTGTCCAGAAAATTCCCCAGTGCTGGCAAAGTGAAATGAGAGGGTAACAAAAAATGTAAAGTCTCCCAGAATTAATGGTACACTCCGTCATGCGAGCAGTGGTCACATGTACTCTCCAGAATTAATTTGCATCCCCAAAATGCTAGTGTCTTGTGTCCAGAAAATTCCCCAGTGCTGATGAAGTGATATGAGAGAGTAACAAGAAATGTGAAGTCTCCCAGAATTAATGGCACACTCAGTCATGTGCACAGTGGCCACACATAATCACCAGAATTAATTTGTATCCCCAAAATGCTACTGTCTTTTGTCCAGAAAATTCCCCAGTGCTGACAAAGTGAAATGAGAGCGTAACAAGAAATGCAAAGTCTCCCAGAATTAATGGTGTATTGCAAATGTACAGACAGATTAAGATTGTGCTGCACACTTAAAAGATGCAGAGTCAGACGCAAAGGTACAACAACACTCAACCGGTGCTCACAAGTCACAAATCCAAATCTGGAAAAGAATACCTTTTGCTGGTTGGGGGGGTAGTGCAAGGCAGTAATAGTCCACTACCAGTAAAGAGACCACAAAACAGTATAAAAAATTCATGCAGGTGCAGTGGATAGAAGGTTCACACTGCTGCAATTACTCTGGCACCCTAAAAGTTGTCTGATTTAATGGTATGCATCGTACACACACTCACACATACACTACAAGTATTGCATAGCAAATTGAAAACCTTTAGCAATATAACCAAATGTTTTAATCATACTGAAATTATACACTGCTGCACCACTACATACAGCAAAAAAATGTCAAGAATTACTGAAAATATTACTGTGTGTACATTAACACAGTTATACAAGAAAAATATAACCAAAACAGAAAGACTGCCTTTTTCTCCCAGTTAATCTACCTACACCACGGATACGCCCCTCCCGCAAAGCACACTTCACAGTACACAGACTGACTGTTCTAAATTAACATTCAAAATCTACACACAAACAATGAACACTCAATGATATGAGCACAGGAGGGTTTCCTACAATCGATGCACTAAATTGTGAGCAAATAAAATGTCTCAAAAAGGATTTTTTAACAGCTTTTTAGAGTATCTGAATCGTAGAGCTCTGACAGAAAACTGTCTCCATCTTCCACTATGCACACACTACACAGAACTATGGCTGTGTAGAACAGTCTAGAGCCCATGTGACCTGCAATCCTATGAAGCACTGCAAATTCACCTTGGAGCTCAATAACAAAGTGAAGTGATGCGAAGTACATTGATTTCAATGTACTTCACCTTAAAATTCATGGAGAAGTGGCCTGGGGAAGGCAGAATAACACAAAGTCATTGGTTTCAGTAGACTTCATATTCCCAATTATGACTGAAAGTACTCCGCTTCGTGTTGCAGAGCACTTTGCAGAATCCTCGTTACTCCACAAATCACTCTGTGGAGCAAATTTCGGCCACTTTGCCCACCTCTAACCATGCTCCTTCACTGCTCACTACTCTAACCTCTAGGCTATACTGCTATCCCCCCCCCATTTATTGTTTTAAACTTAGCAAAGGAATATGTTGATCATGAATTGTCTCTTTAATGGTTTTAATACTCGTATGTGTCCAGTTCAGAAGGAGCAAGGTGGCTCAGACAGAGCATCTGAAGCCCAGACCAACTGGAGAGCTGCATTTCCTGAAGTTTTCATACAGAATCAAGTGACCCATTGGCAGATCTAGGATTTCTTTGGGGAGGGGGCTACACAAACCTCGGGGATGTGAGAAATAGAACATGTTATGACATTTTTAGTTATCTATACCAGGCACAGAAGTATTGATTTTAACATGTTCTGCCCCAGCAACAACACCATTTTTTTAACATTGTCCTTTCATCAGTCAGGGGGAAATAGTGCCCAGACATGAAGCTATACCACCTCTGTTTCAATTTAGGAGGATCTCGCACCACAGGAATGCCTGTTTCAATCTTTTCAATTACAGTATATATTTCATCAAGGTTTAATTTTGTCCACGTGTGCACCAAAGAATTTTTAGGATGAAAGAACATGCTGGGTGAGATAAGAATGGGACTGCATGGATGGCATGGACTGTTGTGGTCCATTAACAAAAGCTGAGGACCCCCACACCTGCCAGTAATGGCAGCCTTGAGTCTATACTGTAGATGGTCATTTCAGAGTCTAGCCTGCAGTGGTGCCTAGGGAAAGTACAGAGCTGGGAGACTGGAAGGGAAGATGTCACAGCTATGGTGATGCTGGGATAAAACCTACCACCAGTACACAGATTCTGTATAGCTCTTAGCCTTTTGTTACTGAAATGTTTAATACAGACACTCAAACTGTAGGGAAATGAGGGGCATCGGACAAAGACAAGTTCCAAAAACTGGAACCTAGTAAGTTAACAGCACTCCACCCTTGATCATAACCTGAACAATAGCTGAAAGTTGTAATAATGAAGCAGTAATGACTGATATTGAGTCTTTTGTGGGACCCCTCTCTTGTACTGCCAGATAATTGCAGCTCTTAATGAGCTGGTAATCATTCCAGGCCATCTAGAATGCTGAGGAAGATGTGCATGAAGACTAGAGCATGCTAAATGAGGGGCTTTTCTAATTTCATTGATGGCCATGGAAAACCTGCACTAGTCAAGATGGACAAGTAGAGGGTTATCTACACTAGTCCTGGTCAATTTGCACTAGGTCCTGGGATGGTAAAACAATGTTAATATTGACCACTATATATGTTTGTTTTAATTAATTTACCTACTTTGTAACTGTGTCGAGCTGTGCATAAATAAACAGAAAACAGCAAATATCAGGATAACATTAAAAACATTTAATAAGATTAAAGAGCTAGCTGAGCCAACACAGGCAGACTGGAAAATAATACAAATTTAAGAAGTAAACAGTTATGTTTTCTTATTTCTGAAGAACTCTGAAGCTCTTATCTTCAGTACAGGCAGCAATCAGTTCTTGTAGGTACTTCCCTCTCCACCCTCCTCCCTATTCTTGTCGGCATCCCACAAGGGTCCATTCTGGGCCCCATACTTTTCTCTATACTTATTAAAGACCTACCCACCCTCTACTCTCCATTCAAGATTCATATGTACATGGATGACATGGTGTTATTCTACTCTGGTTCCTCTGCCCTCGATGTCACAGCCCCTCTTCAACATGACTTTAACAAGGTGCAGTCCTGGTTCCAACAATCAACTAAAACTTAACTCTAACAAGACAGTCTCTGTGTTCTTTGGTTCTAGGCAAAAACTGCTCAAATCTGCCAAACCCCCAACCTTTACCACCCTCGATGGCTTACCCCTCCAGTCAGTAAACTCATTTAAATACCTGGGAGTTTGGCTTGACAGCAGTCTTGACTTCCCTGTTCTCATAGACTCCATCTGTTCAAAGCTTCGCCCCAAACTTGACGCCCTTTACTGGCACAAAGACTGCCTCCCTCCATCAATGCGGTGTGACCTAGTCACAAAAACTATTCTCCCTTTATTTGACTATGCTGACATTGTCTACTACTCAGCTCCGGCAACCTCTCTTGCCAGGCTGGACACCCTGCTTAATTCTTCCTGTCACTTTACTCACTCCTCTCCCCCTCTCACTCACCACTGCACCCTCTACTCATTTCTCTCCCTTATGCCCCTTCCCTTAAGGTGCCAGTTGCATACCCCATTTTCATTAGTAAATTCTGGTTCGAGTATCTCCCTTCATATCTCAGCTCATGTCTCTCTCCTGTCTGCTCCTCTATTTCCCTGCTACATTCCAGGAATACCTGAATGTTCTCACTTTAATTTCATCATACTTGCTCAGCCAAGCAGCTCTCTCTCTTAAGTTCCAGGGATGCCCGAATGTTCTCCTTTCAGTTCCTTCATACTTGCTCAGGCCAAGTAGCTTTCTCCTACTGCCTCCCTCACCTCTAAAATCAACCCTTGTCTCACCCGCCATGTCTCCTCCCTCTCTGCCCTCAAATCCCTGCTTCATACCCCCCCCTCTGCTCCCTGTAACTGCCCTCTTGCTCCGTCTGTGCTTTCTTCCCAGCCTTCCCCACCCCTCCTCCATCCTCTCCTAATTGCTCTGGCCCCTGAGAATCCCACTCCTGTGGTCTTTGTCCCCCCTCTCCCCTCTCTTTTTCTTACCAGTCTCGCCAGTTCAATTTTGTGTTTCCCCCCTCTCTTTGCTATTTGCCTGAGTCACCACTTCAGTTTGTACTTTCTCCCTCTGTTCCAGTATGCAGTTCAGGCTAATTATTTGTTTCCTCTGTACAGTTCATGGGTCTATCATTTACAGTTTATTACAGGATTTTATTAATTTATATGATTAATTTTATTGACCCTGTTCTTTCTATTGTATGATTTTGACACATCACTGTAATCCCTCTGTCTTGATTGTACATTCTTGTGCAATGTAGTATAGCGTACATTACCTATTTTGTTTGTATTGTATTGATTATTTTATTGTTTGTACCTCCTTTCTGTGTACGTATCCCCGGTTCACACCTGGAAATGAGCCTAGGCTCAGCGTGTCTTTCCATGTTAACACATTTTAAATAAATAAATTTCCTTTTTTCCTTTTGCTGATTAAAAAGAATTTTATATGATGATATTGTGCTGGATGTCTGGAACAGCTTTTAGCCTGGCAGTGGACATATCTATCTCTACCCCCAACACTACATCATCAACATTCTGATCTCACTGACAGTGACATCACAGGTGAGTGACCTGGCAACCCCCAAGTGGCTGCTCCTAAGCATCAGTGATGTCACAGTCAGTGGGATAACCATGCTGATGATGTAGTTTTATTTATTTATTCATTTGTTTACTGGGTAGGTGCACTGGTCCCAGAACCATTTTCATGCATGACCTGGGCCATTGAGGATGGCACAGGAATACGGCAAAAACAAAGAAGGATAAGACAAAGCGTAGAGTTATGAAATAGACAGTGATAACTTACATGATAATATACAGGGAATATTTACATGAAGTTGTGTATATATGAGTTCCAGCACAATGGATTAAAACAAATTATAACAATAGCAGTTAGTAGCCAAGTTATAATACAAATTAGGCATGGTAGGTGATAGAGAAAAGAAGACAGGCTGTCAAGGCTGACTGGGCACAGACCCAGAAGAGTAAGGAGGGAAGGGGAGTAAAAGCATGATAATCAATCAGGAGGGCAGGAGCAAGGGGTGGGGTATCCCATGTACAAGGCAACCACAATTGAACGCTTTCAAAAAGGGTGACTTAATCATGGTGCCTGTGCACAGGGTTACCTGTTGGGGGGGCAACCGGATAGGGGGTAGGTGAATATAGTGACGGGATGTCAATATTATTCATGCTTGTGGGGGTGGGAGGGACCACGATGTGCGATGGGTGGAGGGGGAGTGTTTCTGGGGTGTAGTGCAATGATGGGCTGCCAAGCTGGCTGTGTAGCATGGTGGGTTGGTGGCTGGCTGGGGTTGGGAGGGTGCCAGGTTTAGTTTGGGTGCGCTCATGTTTTGCACCGGTTGATTTTGTATTGTTGTTTTGCAACCCCTTGATACGCAACCACTTGGAGTTGAGAATCCTTTAGTGGGGGGGGGGGTGGCAACCACCCACATAAAATTAAGAAACTTAAATCTCGGGTGCCCTCTTGCTGTTCACTGTGCATTGTACATCACCAACATTTATTTTCGGTGATGTACACTTGCCCAAACAATGATCGCTCTTCCACAGTTACTGTTATCACATGGAACCAAGGGTGGAGGACAGAAGATGAGATATAAGGAGAGAGTGGAAGAGTCCTGGAGAGGCACTGGTTCTATGTGGGGGGGGAGGTTGTTGAGCGGGAAGGGTCTGCAGATGAGGAAAGCCGTTTACCCATATAGGTTGTGACTAGGAGGCACTGAAGCATGGAGCCCACAATGAGGCAGAGTTCACGAATGAAAACTTTTGGCCAGAGGAGGAGGAAGAGCAGGGAAGTAGCTTGGTTTTGAATGGCCTTATTGACTGTGCTGCCCAGGAGATGGGTTTGCCTGGAAGATGGGGGAGCCGGTCCAGGGCTTAAAGCAAGCAGTGATGAGTGGGGGCAATAGAGATAGATATGTCAATTGCCAGGCAGGGTGCTGTTCCACACATTACACTTACAAACATCAGGTAAACAATCTTCTAATTAACTAAAAAGACTAACACAAAGGCATGGATGACTTCAGGAGAGCACAAAGAATGGGTGATTGATTTTAACTGTAGCATGTGGCTTCAAAGGAGACATGTTATTCTCTTAGTTGACAATGCAACTAGCCATGCTGTGCCTCCAAACTTATCAAATGTAAAATTTCACTTCCTCCCCCAAACACCCTCTTACTTATACAGCCAATAGATGCTGGCATAATCACAAATTGTAAATGTTTCTACAAAAAGGAGCTCTGCCATCATTTCATCATCTGTGTTGAGGCAGCACTGAGCTGAAAGTTACCGCCAGACAAGCTTTACTGTTTACCCATTCTTCAGGGTGATCTGTGACTGAAACAACAATAAGAAACTGCTTGCAGCATGTCAAAATATTGCCGGACAATGATTTCACAGAAACAGCAGAGCCAGCAGTGCCAGCCACTGACCTAATGGAGTTGCAGGTTCTAATCCAATGGCGGACAGCTTCATTTGTGAATGCACTCACTGCAAAACAGTATGTCACAGCCAAGGATTACATTGAGACTGTCCCACCACTAACTGATGCGGATATCTTAGATATCATCTGCCCTTAGGAAAACAATGAATTGGATGAAGAGGAGGACTTACAGGACTCTCAAGATGCCCAGTCCGATGACCCCCCTCCACCAGTGTCAGCATCTGCTGCATTCACTCACATAGGCTACCTGTTGAGCTATCACAAGCAGTATCCAACCGATGACACTGGGAAGCATATTGATGCATTGCTGGATCTTAAAACAATTTATTACAGCTCAGGCAGTTGGGTCTTTTAAACAGAAACACATCACAGAATATTTTGTCAATGATATTGAAAATGTTTGAAACACCCTGCTCCTGTTACAGTACGTTACAGTATGTGTTGTTCAGTGTGTTATGTAGGTTCTTCCCCATGCCTCCTGTTAAGTGCCGCTTCTGCCTGCTCACCCTCCACGAAGTAAGCAACCTTGCAGTGTAAAAAGAATAAGTAAGCCGCAGTGGTATACATGTTGTCAAGCTGCCTCCTATTAAAATGCTGCTTCTGCCTGCCTGCCCTCCCCAAAGTAAGCAACTTTGCAGTGTAAAAAGAATAAATCACCAGCAGTGGCATGGTGCGATGCTTCCTCCCCTAAAAGCTGTCCACCCTCCCCAAGACAAAATCTTTCTGACTGCCTACACTCCTCGAAATAAGCAACCTTGCACCACATTGGAAGGCATGGTGACGTGGCAGCACCCCCACCCCCAAGTAAGCAAACTCATCACTGTTTCTACAGTTCTGTACACTTCTCCTGCTGCCTCCTTTCAAGTGCTGCATCTGCTTGTCTGCATCTGCCTGTCAGCCCTCCTGCGACTGTGATTCGCAAGCCTTAAAGCAACACTTTTTAACATTTAGCACTAATATTCAGTTAAATAACATAAGCACTCATATTAGTAACTGTATTAGTTTGAATAAATTATGTGTGCAATACAATTTAAAATGTAGAGTTGTGCTGTAGTATTACATGAAGCAGTACGAATTATGCTGTGGCTTGTTTGTCCATTCTTTTGCAATCCGCCCAGCTTTTGAACCATGCAAACACGAACGGATTAATGAGGTTTGATTGTGTATGTTGTGTGTGTGTGTGTGTGTGTGTATATATATATATATATATATATATATATATATATTTATATATTTATACAACACATGTTTTGGGATACATGAATGGATAAAAAGTGATATCTCAGACAGGCAGTGAAGATATCACTGATATCTCCATGTTCCTAAACGTCACAGTGATATCTCCATGTTCCTATATGTCATGGAGGTATCTCTATGCTCCTGTACATCATCCTAATTAGTGAAACTCTTTCACTTTCCAGCACTAGTCTCCTTCTGTCACCTGTAAGCATCTCCGGCCCCCAACGCTTCTCAGACATCTATCTGGTTGATCCTGCCATTATAGAAGGCATTTAAAAAGTGTGTGATCCTGGCATTACTTTTAAACAAAGCAGTATTTTTAACACATATCTGGTTGATCCTGCCACTTACTGCACTTTCACTTTCTCCCCTGAAACATATCGCAACGTGACCGAGTGCAATCTGCATTAATACTTGACATGGTGCCAGACGTTTACTACAAGGCACCCTGTGTTACCACATTTAGAAAATGATTAGTTTTATCCTCGTCATCTCACTGTTTGTTTGCCTTGCTGTCCTTCAAAGACTGCAGAGTGTAGAGACTATTGGAGTGTCCCCTACTTCAGAACAGCAGACAGAAGCACGAGTGAGTGAGCGAGTGTTGCCATAGCAACACTCGCTCGTGCGTCCCTCTGCAATGCCGAAGCTGAAGCGGTGAACACTCGCTGTGTCTCTACAGTATGCACTTACTTTGAAAAAATGAGCCAACAGTAAGAGTAGTTTTTAACATCAGTTTCTAAATGTGGTAACGCAAAGTGCCTTGTAGTAAACGTCTGGCACCACATCATGAATCAGTGTAGCTAGCGCTCTGGCATGACGGTTTGGGGGAAAAACAAAAGTGCAGTAAGTAGCAGGATCAATCAGATATGTATTAAAAATACTAATTTGATTAAAATGAATGGCAGGATCAACCAGATATGTTTTTAATCACTTCTACAATGCCAGCTTCAACCAGATATGTTTTTTTTAATAACTTGAACATGGCAGAATTAACCACATAATACATTTAAATAACATATATACTCTGTGTTTGTGTGTGTGTGGGGGGGTATGAGACATTGTGTTAGGAGGAGCATGGCAGGTCAACCAAATAAGGTTTTTAAATGACTATGAAATTGCAGCATCAAACAGCTATTTTTAAACTACAACTGCCAGAGGGTTATGTTGGCATGGCCATCACCTCTATGTGGTTGATTGTATTGAGGGGGGTCATGTGGGGGGTTGTGCTGGATTGGACCCCAAACATATGTTGTATAAACAGAATATGACATTCCCTGACTGAAGATATCATATGTATCTTCACTCGAGGCCAGTGACGTCAAGATATCATGATATCACTGGCCTCTCATGAAGATAAATATGATATCTTCAGTCAGGCCATGTCATATCCCCTATATTATGGTAGCACGGTAGTGCTACCATAGTTAGGGTTGAGGAGCCATTTCTATGTTAAACCTCAAAATATTGCACCTTAATAACTTTGCAACTGTTTGATGGATTTGCCTGAAATTTGGAATTTATGATCAAGAGCCATAGGCCGTAGGATCTACCAATTTTCGTACTGGTCGGATATACAGCTGCGGAGTTATTAAGTGTGATCTGTGCGCACGTTTACGCTTTTCTGGAATTCTGTGGTCGCGCCTACAGGTCGTACGGTTTGTGTGACCGGCCCAAAATCTTCAGGGAATGTGCAGCCAGGGTCTCAATGTGCCTTTCAAAGATTTCATGAAAAAATATTAAACGGTTCAAAAGTTATTCAAAAAACAGTTTCCCATTATAAGTCAATGGGAAAAGTTAACAAAAAGTTCAACACTTTCTCAAATGCATTTTTACTTTCGCAAATGGGCCTGTTACTTTCGCAAATCGGCCATTTTGTTTTCAGTTGGTGATCAGAAAAATGGTTGGCATTTAAATTTGGGACCCTCTAGCAACCTAATATTTTTGTATTCACCTAGTCGGGCCCTGGGGATGCTTGCCATGTCTTTATTTTGGTAAAACCACCCCAGAAATGTTTTCAGAATTTCTGAAAAAATGCTTTACCATGATTTGCTTCGTGCTATGCAGTGTCATGAAACCTAGCAAGCTTTATAAATGCGACAGTAGTTTTCTAATCTGTGGGAAAATGACAGCAATTCTTTGACACTGCGCTGCAAAAGAACCGTTGGGAGTTTTGAGCTGAAATTTGGAGGGAACAGAGCCGACATCTCACAAATGTGCCTTTCAGTGTTGTATTGAAAAAATATTACATGGTGGCAAAGTTACAGCACTCCAAAGTTGACGGTTTTTCCCATAGGATAACATTACGATGCCCGACGCATTACAGAAATCCTTTGGCACCCTGCTGCAAAATAACGGCTTGGTCTTTCTTCCTGAAATTTGGAGGGAAGACAGCCAACAGCCCACAGATGTGCCTTTCAGTAGTTTGGTGAAAAAATATCACACTGCGGCAAAGTTACGGCACTCCAAAGTTGACATTGTTTCCCATAGGATAACATTTCGGCGCCCAACGCATAACAGAAATCCTTTGGATCCCTGCTGCAAAATAACGGTTTGGTCTTTTTTCCAGAAATGTGGAGGGAAGACAGCCAACAGCCCACAGATGTGCCTTTCAGTAGTATGGTGAAAAAACATTACAGGGAGGCAAAGTTATGGCGCTCCGAACTTTTCTTTTTTTCCCATAGGATAACATTACGGCGTTCGCCGCGCCTTTCAGGGCCCGTATCTTGGAAACGGTGTGAGATACGGACTTTTCGTCTGAAAATTTCTTAGCCCCCCCAACAGGGCTAAGATCCAAATTAGCCAGGACCGTTGTAAATAATATGACTTTTAAATTTTTCTTCTATGTCGTACGGTTCCTGAGATATAATGTATTTAGTATTCCAAGATCTCATTTTCTGCGCCGATACTCATTATTTTGCATACATTATTTGTACTCACTGTCTTTCTCAATGCAGGTTTTAGGAAAACCAGCCTATAACGCACTTACTGTTACTGTTGCTCTTTCCGCTTCCAGTTCCATTTACCGTTCACTTACCGTTGACGTCCCTACACCATATGCGTTATCCTTGCGTTTTCATTTGCGCTTTCATTTCTGTTATTTTTGCCATTTCTGTCTACAGTACTGTTTATCTTTCTGTTTCCCTTTACATTACCATGCCATTGACATTTCTGTTTGCAGGCACCATGTTACTATGTGACAACACATCACGTGGCAGACCATTCCGTATATGCCACCATATGGGTACCCTTTCTGTTCTCATTCATGCTTGTGTTACCATATTGTGCCACTGTTAGCATTTCTGTTTTGCGTTGCTGTCCCTGTTAGTATGCCACAAGAACATCATGTGGCGGGGCGGGCTCGGCGCTTCGCCACCAAGATTATGCGGTGGGAGCGCTGGGCCCAGAGGGCCACGCCCCACTGCTGCATTACATTCACTATTTCTTGTTATCATTCTCAAAAAGAAGGGAAATTAGAGGCAAAAAACTCAGTTTAATGCATTAGTTAGAGTTGTTCCACAGTGACAAAAGTGAGGAAATTCGCTGTTAGGGTTGAAAAACCCCCTTGCACCCCCACCCACCCAACCGGCATTGGGGTGTGCATTGGGATCATGAGTCCTAACTCTCACCCCATTCTCCTATTCTTCTGCTGCTTTACACAGGTCATGGGGTGAGAGTTAGGGCTGATGATCCCAATGCACACCCCAATGCCACCACGTGCGTCATCCTTTGCGTTTTCATTTGCGCTTGCGTTTCTGTTACTTTTTTGCCATTTGTGTTTACCGCACTGTTTCTTTTTCTGTTTCACTTTGCGTCACCATGCCCATTGACATTTCCATTTACAGGCACCATGTTACTATGTGACCAGACATCACGTGGCACACCATTCCCGTCTACGCCACCATGTGCGTTACCCTTTCTGTTATAATTCACGCTTGTGTTACCATGTGTGCCACTGTTAGCATTTCTGTTTGCATTGCTGCTCCTGTTACTATGCCACAAGACATCATGTGGTGGGAGCGCAGGGCCCTTACATTCACTATTTCTCAATATCATTCTCAAAAAAAAGGGAAATTAGAGGCAAAAAACTCCATTTAATGCATTAGTTAGGGTTGTTCCACAGTGACAAAAGTGAGGAATTCGCTGTTGGAGTTGAAAACCCTAACTCAGAATCTCACCCCAACACCACACACACACAGACACACACACATTCAAGTAGGGAGACCAAGTCAACACAACCAATGACAGACATCCAGCAGCAGGTGACAGAAATAAACAATTGTCTAAATACTACGAGACATCCCCACCCACCTGACCAGGTACTGCATGCTCAGTGGAGATCAACAGCAAAACTGAGGCCATGTACACCAAGCGTACACATCCTGATTGCAGCTGCAGCATTACCACACTTAGTAGTTGCATGGCCTTACCTACCAATGCCCCACCCACCACAACTGGTACTGTGTTATTCAATATAAATGCTGAAGGTGCATGATGACAGTTGTAGAAAGGTTTTAACACTACTGGTATACATTAATTAAGAGAAGCACATAAATTAACTACAAGACACTAGCATGCTCAAGATAAAAGTAGTGATACATTTAGTAGGTGATTTACATAGTAGTACATTTACTGCAATGGTTTACTCAACATAGAGAGGCTGATGTAAGCGTGACGGAAAAGCATTGCCTGTTCAACGCTGTGAAATTGGTACTGCCAGTATCACATGCATTCTTGCTGATGAAGGTGTACTGCTGATGTACATACATAGACCTTCAGTGTGTTTCCAATATTAAAGATGCAGTAAGTATTCTTTGTAAGAAAGATTGTAATTGCATGGATCAGGCCAAGCAACTTCTAAATATCATAGCACTACTGAGCCAACAATGATGTACCTGTATTGGACATGTATATAGGATAGATTTTCCTGTAGGCACTTACTGAGTATGTTGTACCTGATAAAGACAATCTCATTGCATCTGTGATGACTAACTTATTCAAATAGTAATACATTTGCTATTGTTGCAATGAGTGATCTATGCCACTTATGGACACAGTGTGATTTTTTAACAGTTGTTTCATACTCAGGCTGTATGCCTACTGTTTGGGTTTGCCACACTTCTGTCACTGATGCTATCAAAGTGATAACTATGTTAATTCTGCTACAACAGGAATCAAGTAGGTATGGTGTAGATATAAACAGAATGTCTTTTAGTATTGATTTAACTCACAATGGGGTAAGTGTACTAGGACAGCAGGGGTTATCCTCTATCACTGAGTCTGTCAGTTATAATCACACTAGGGTTTCGATGACTGTAATGATCAAGTTACACTGTTCATCTTCATGAGTTCATAGTCACAGCCATTCTCCAGCAACTAGACAGTGTATGGTGTAACTGGGTGGGACACTGTGTTGCAAAGCTGCTGCAGTGCCTAGCAGAGGGAGAGTATCTACCCATAAAGACAATTAAGCGATAAGGCATGACCAACAGTTATGTTAAATGGTCTGTTAATCACCCTGTAGGGGTTTAATGTTGAATGAGGCATATCCGAGTGCCACATGTCACTAGACAGTGATAAACTGACCATTAACATAATACCTGGGAGTGGCTTACTGCTATCATAATAAAACTGTTTTTTAAACAACATTAAACCATGTTCATCATATGGTTAGGCTCTACATGTATGTTAATAAAAACTAAACATAAGGCTGTTACAATGTTTACAGTCAATTAGAAAGCTGCATTTCTCAAACCCTTGTTATAATCAGAGATATTATACCTGTACAACTCCTTGGTTTTGCTTAAATCTATTGCTCAGGTGGCCCACCACAAGTGGTGTGGTGTGGTGTGGTGTGGGGCATCGGTAGGTAAGGCCATGCAACTACTAAGTGTGGTACGTTGTGTGCAGCTGCATTCAGGGATGTGTACGTTTGGTGTACATGGCCTCAGTTTTGCTGTTGATCTCCACTGAGCATGCAGTACCTGGTCAGGTGGGTGGGGATGTCTCGTAGTACATTTAGACAATGGTTTGTTATTTCTGTCACCTGCTGCTGGATGTCTGTCATTGGTTGTGTTGACTTGGTCCTCCCCCATACTTGAATGTGTGTGTGTGTCTGTGTGTGTGTGGTGCTGGGGGGGGTGAATTCGGAGTTAGGGTTTTCAACCCTAACAGCGAATTTCCTCACTTTTGTCGCTGTGGAACAACCCTAACTAATGCATTAAACAGAGTTTTTTGCCTCTAATATACATACACACACACACACACACACACACACACACACACAATCACCAATCTGCTGTGTGGAGTGATGGTGGGTGGTGCCACATACACATGCAGGGACTCTTCCTTTGCCATTACATGCACGTGTACACCACCATGCCCTAAGCCCTCATGGTATAGTCTGAGGGATGTGGTAGCTTGGTGTGAAGGATGTTGCAATGG
Source organism: Neoceratodus forsteri (assembly GCA_016271365.2). Classification (NCBI taxonomy): domain Eukaryota; kingdom Metazoa; phylum Chordata; order Ceratodontiformes; family Ceratodontidae; genus Neoceratodus; species Neoceratodus forsteri. The sequence goes on from CM057456.1 coordinate 1,375,262,072, forward strand.
CTGCCACCTCATTCACCTAGTTGGAAGGGCATGTAACGGCTAAGGAAGAGTCCCTGCATTTGTATCTGGCACCACTCACCATCATGCCACACAGCTGAATGGTGATATATATTTGTTTACTGGGTAGGTGCACTGATCCAATGCACCATTTTTCAGGCATGACCCAGGCCATAAAATAGTACATAGATAATACAGACAAGACCATGGAGAGGGTGGTGGATGCATGGAATGGCCTTCTTAGGAAGGTCATATGGTCAAAAACAGTGGTTGAATTCAAGAATGCATGAGACAGACATAAAGCAATTCTAGTGGGGGGGTAGAAAGAAGTAGGCTGTTGGTTAACTAGGGTCTGCAGCTTATCAAACAGTAGGGAAATGAGCAGACTGGGTGGGCCAAACAGTTCTTATCTGCTGTCAAAGTCTAAGTTTCTAATGCATTTACATTAACAGAGAATGGTAGAGGAAGTAGAATACATTGAATATATTGAGTACAGCTAGGTATAATTACGTGCAAGAATACAGTTGAAACACAATAGACTAGCAACTAGTGACACTTTAAATTATCCTTCAGAAATCATTCCCTCATGAACTTACTCCCGTCCTGGGTCTTAGACTGTCAGGTGATAGGTCCCTTGGAAGGACCTTTATTAGGGCACTCCCAAAATGCCTAACCTCTTGTCTAGTAAAAGTATATCAGTGGAAATTGTCTTTTGTTCAAGTCTCCACTAATTCTAGGAAGGCTATATAGGCACATGTTTTAGTTTCTTTTTTTCTAGGAACCCACTGATGCCACTGTAGGGGGAATACCAGTATCCACTATCACCAAGTAACTTCTGGATTCTAGGATCATGAAAAAAATTAAGGATTTCCTTTGACTTTGTACCAATGACAAGTTACAAGTCAGGGTCAACCACAAACATACGAGTGAGGCAGAAAGATTCTGTCTCAGGGACACGTGTAGCCAGTTTGTGGAAACCATGGAACATTTATTATCTGTCCATATACTCAGGACTTTTGCAAGAACATCAGTATGAGTCCAAAACTGGCCACTCCTTCATACCAGAATTTGATGTACGGTGTTTTATTTCTTCTCCCCCTCTACAATACACTGTGTGTGGTGATTAAAGATGCTCATTACTTTTGCGACAAAAATTAATCCCTCTTCTCATATTAATAGAGATGGCTCAGAAAGAAATTAAAATGATCTATGATACTGAATCTGGAAGGTTACCAGTTTCACAATTTCCATGTTACTGCAATATTTTTAATTGTCTATGAGGAGTCATTAGTAAGGAAGAGTGCATTCAAAACATAGTTGTCAGCAGATAAGGACTTCTAGACCCAACTAGTCTGCTCTATTTTCCCTACCTACAGTGCCACTGCAGACCCTAAGCTGCCTTCAGTTTGCAATCCCCCTTGCTTACTTCTAAGATCCCATTGTGTCTGTGCCACACTTCCTTGAATGCTGTAACCATTTTAGCTCCAACCACTTCCACTGGGAGACTATTCCAAGCATGCATCACCCTTTCTGTGAAGAAGTACTTCCTCACATTTCTTATCAGCCCCCCACCCCAGCTTCATAGTGTGACCGCTTGTCCTCAAGCATCCCTTTCTCTGGGAAGTACTCCCTTCCTGTATCTTGTTCATACCTGTGAGGTATTTGAATGTTTCTATATCCCCCATTTCCCTCCTTTCTTCTAGGGAGTACATATTTAACTCCTTAAGCCTTTCTCTTTCTTTTATTTTTGGCTACACACTGCTCCTTTTTTCAACCGAACTCCCAACCCCTGCCTCACCCCTTCAGACTTACCATCCCCTTAGTCGATACCCCCTGGCTTGCCCCCCAGGGTGGGGCCGCGGCACCAGGAGAAACTCTCAATGAGAGAAGGTCTCAGCAGGGTTGCCTACCAACATTGCCTCCCTGGTTCCCCCCCAGGGCAGGGTTTGAGGCTGGATGAAGCTGCAGACGTCATAATTGGTTGGCAGAGGATAGCTGACCAGAGCCAGGAGTGGGCATCATTTACAGGTGGATGCAATTTTTGTATGCTGCTTTAAGTGTAATGAGGCATGGTGTGCAATGGTGCAAGGACACAAGCGTCAGCACCCAGCATGCCTCCGTGAAATTCCTGGTGCTGGTAGCAGCAAACCCCCGACCTCTGCTAGGGACCTGACTTGTGCCAGACACATGAATCCTTCTCCCCAGCTAGCCCTCCAACATCCTGGGTTGATTACTGAACCCAAAACGTTGGTGTTGCAGATGGACACCATGCCTCTGTGCCAGTGGGCCAGCTCCTTAAGCCTTTCTTCATACAGCTTCTGATGCAGGTCCTGCACCATTTTGGTTACCCTCCTTTGTACCACCTCTACCCTGTCTAAGTTCTTTGTGAGATGGGGCCTTCAGAACTAGACACAGTACTCAAAGAACGGTCTCACTAGTGATCTATAATTTTTTTTTTATTGTTTCCTATTATGAATCATGTTATGTTTTGTTGATGGGTTTAACTGTTTTTTTCCCTCTGGTATATTTTGTTATAAATAAAAAAACACCCCCATTCTTAAATAAGTGCTTATAGATTTCATTCTTCTGGCTGAATAGTGATCAGCGACGGGAAGAAGAGACCTCATTGTTAACGTCTCATCCAAAGGACAGTACCTCTACAGTACAACCCTCCACCCCCACCAATACAGCAGTACAGTGTCAGCTATGGACATTATCCCAAGTACAAAGTATGGGTCTCGAACCTACGACTTTTCAGATCTTCCTGTCCCAGGGGCAGGTATGCTATCTAATGAGCCATTGACACCGGTAACAACAACAAACATACAGTATATGGGAGGACAGAAGAACCAGCAGACAGGCTGTTTGTGCTAACTGATCCCCTTTATAGGTGGTAACTGTAGCAGGAGCTTGAAGCCACAACCCTGAGCCCACAGGAAGATAGCAGCAGTGGTAGGTAAGTACAGAAAATAACTTTCTCCTAGTTGACATACAGTGCTCCCTCATTTCTTTGCCCAAAAAGTATCTGCCACCTTTTCCCCTACTTATTATCCTTCAAGTTAATTCCCTTGATTATCCAAGCCCTGGTATCCACCATATGCCACTGTCAAATCATGCATATTATCATTACCCTCAATATTAATCACCCTCCATTACCTACCAGGTCAGATGTGAATAGAATGTTAGTTCTGTCGAACCAGGCACATTATCATTCCCTCGGTGTTACGAGCCCTCCATTGTCTGCCAGGTCAGGTGTGAAATACCTGTTAAACTTACTCAACCCATTATGTTAAGTGCTAAAGGTCTATCAAAAATCTTCTTTTTGCCATGTGGAATAAAGCAATGGGTGGGAGCAAAGGTGCAAACTGCCCTATTCACCTAAATGGAGCACAAGTTTATCTTTTTTGTCAGTGGCAGGGTAGGTTTCTCCATGCACACATGCTTTAATTGTGAATGGATTTTGATTCAAATATCAGAGGATTTATGATGGGATTGCTAATTATGTATCTGAGTGTGCTTCTCAGAGTGTTGGTCACAGTCAAACTAGGATCATTATCACGCCACTCAAAGCTAATCACCCTCCATATTATGCCAAGTCATGTGTGAAAATCCTGTTAATCTTTAAATGGAAGAGAAGGAGTAACAAGCGGGGAACCAATTTCAGCACTGGGTGATGCAGTGAGCTTAGTGCCGGTGGATTTTTTTTACTCAGTAGCCCTTCTGGCTAACAGCTTAAAAAGCTACAGTAGTATTACAGTCAACATTTGCAAAAAAAAAAGTGTTGTTCTGAGTGATTTGATTTCTGTGTTTAGTCCTTGTGTATTTTTCCATTTGTTTGCTATTAGGAGCTATTTATCAATTTGCTACCTAGTTTTATTGCCTCTCCTACTAGTTGTATTGCCTCTGGGTGTGTCCATATTAGCACAGCAAAAATGCTGTTCCACACTCAAGCAAGGTCTGTAACTTGTTAAACATAGACCAACAAAACCAGTACTGTCAGAGCCAGACTTACAGAACTCACTTCCTTCATTCAATCTGACAGTATTGTTTTTTCTGGATCTCTATATTACTATGGTTTATTGCTCTTCTTCTTCCTACAGTGCCTTTTATCATATGTGATAGTGATGCATCTGGGACCATAAATTTTACAAGTTCTATTTTACAGAGGCAGAGCTGTGATTTTATGTCACTTTCTTTATTAATGGGCACTGAAGGGCAGGCTACATTCACAGCTTAGCAATCACTTAAGGTCTGCTAGACTAGGTATTCTGTAGTAAAACATAGTCTTCACTGATTATAGCATTGATGACCTAGGGTGATTTGTGTGCTTTTTATTGCTGGGTGTAGTTTGATAAAATCAAAAGCTTTAAAAGCAAAACATTTACTACTACTGGCTTGTCCTAGACCAACATATATTGTAGAAAACAAAAATGTTGAATTATTTGGTTGAGGCTACAACATAAGGTTCCTATTTTGAGATTACTGCTGCAGTATTTTCCCCGCACTGAATCAGTGATCCTGGATACATCACTGTCACATGAGGCAGGTGACATTGTAGGACAAAGAAAAGAAATCTTGCTGGCAAAGTGATCCCCCGAGGCCTAAAACTGCTACGCAAATGTAGACAAAATCCTAACCGCAAAGGGAAGGATACACCAGGACTAAACACACAAATCAAAACACTCTGTACAGTGTATGTTTTTTGCAGATTTTGGCTGTAGTACTCCATTAATGTCACCCTCAGAGTCTGGTTACCACTGTGGTCTAGCACTTTGCCTTTCTTTGAGCTGTAGCTGTAGCTGAGTATACTGCTGACTCAGTCACTATTCCACTGCTATTATATATCCTTTGTAGAACCCATTGAATACTTATTGAAAAAACTCTTGCAAAGGCTTGGACTTTTCTTCAGGCTAAGCCACTTCCTCACTACAGATGCCAAAACAAGACTGGTCCAATCTACTTTCCTATCTCTGGTGGATTACGCAGATTTCTTGTATAGCCAGTGCCCCATCTCCCAGTTAGCTAAACTCGACACGCTGTACCATCGTGCACTAAGGTTTATCACAGGTCTCCCAAATTCTACTCATCTCTGCATCCTGTATGATACTGTAGGATGGACATCCCTTAAACTTAGGTGCCATAAAAACGCTGCTCTCTGGACTTACCGTACCCTCACAAACAAATTACTCCAATATATTTCTGATTGCCTACCCCTATGTACAATAAGAAAATATGCACTTCGAAGCCATTCCTTCATTTCCTGTGCAATACCCAGAGTAAATTTGCATTTTGGTAAAGTGGCAATTAGCTTCATGCTCCCTACCCTTTGGAATAACTTACAAAAGACTCTTAGATGCCCTTGTCCCTCTGCCCCTCTTTAAAGCACTGTACTTGCATATAGTAAGCGAAGTCTGCAACTGCTTTCTCATCCTCAAATGGCTCCTAAACCACTCGTGGCTCACCCACAGGTCTGAACCATGACCACAGCTGCCTCTAAATTATGGTGGTTGTTACCGTCTTATCGTCTGTATGTTGAGAAAATTTCCAACTTGTGCTTCAACACTATACCCACCTACTCCACACCATATATTCTGCCCCATTTAAATGCACTGCCGTACTTCTCTCCTAGTCAGTTAGCAACAGCTTCTAGCAATCATGGGGTCTGTAATCCTTATATGCTGTTGTGAAATTATCCTTTACCTCCTAGAACCAGCCAGCGTACAGCTTTAAGCATATAGGGGGTCCGTAGTCCTCAAATGTTGTTATGCAATTATCTTTTGCTGGCCAGACCTAACTGGTATCCTAATTCTTATATATTTATGTGTATTACTACCTGTATATAAATTCCGCTTTGGGGCCTTGCCCACACTGTACACTGTAACTAATGTATATCGTTTGCATAACCTGTATCTATGTTTCAATCAGGTCCACCTTGAAAAAGAGCTGTGCTCAACGGTGACCACCTGTATAAATAAAGACTTGATTGATTGAATGATTGATTGAATGTCCTGTCACACCACTACTCTAACCAGTACCCTGCACTCTGTACTACTACAGCCAAGGTCCTGTCTTCTCCATTTCTGGACTTGTCAATCTGTATGGTATACTGCTAAAATTAATATACTCAGTAAGTATGGCCTCCACTAGTTCCCTGTCAACTTCTTCCAACACAGAGGGGAGGAAGCTGACAGGGAACTAGAGGACATACATGAGATGGCAGCTAAATGCAAAATCCTGCTACTAGGGGATTTCAATATGCCAGACGTGGATTGGACCACCCAGGTGGCTGCTTCAGCCAGAAGCACAGCCATCTTGGAATCTCTGCAGGGGGGTTGGACTCAGGCAGCTGGTGCATGAGCCAACCAGGGACAAGTTGATTCTGGACCTGGTATGTACCAGTGGGAACAGAGTCAAAGAAATACAAGTGGCTGGGCAGCTACGGTCTAGTGACCACCACATTGTGTGGTTCAGCATGGAGACATGGACTCAATTAAGTCACACAAGGGCAAAAGTATTAGATTTTAGGAGGGCAAATTTCACTGAAATGGGTAGATGTATACAAGCAGTCCTGGGGAAGGCTGAGGTAATAGAGGGGGTGGAGAAACAATGGGAGAAACTGAAAGGAGCCATAGTGGAGATAACAAATCAGCATGTTAGGATAGTGACCAAAGGGAAAAGAAGAAGAAAACCACTATGGTTCTCTAAAGAGGCAAGGGACAAAGTCAGGGCTTAAAGACTGAGTTTCAGGAAATATAATGGGACCCAAAAGGAGGAGGACAGGGAGATGTGCCTTGAATGTCTGTGGGAAGCAGGGAAGGCTGTTAGGAAAGCAAAGGTGCAGACAGAGGAGGGTAGGAGATCCTACAATGTAAAGATACCATAAAGTTTCATACCACTATCCCAGAAACCAACATTGTTTGCCTAAACTGTTTGGTGTGTGTGAAATTACAACTAAGATATTTTCACACATGTTTTCAGCTTGATTGTGAAACTTTCTGATATGCATGGAAATATAAGTACCATATTTGTCTGTTCTTAAGGCAGATGCATATATTTTGCACCTAATGAATTTGCATTTTGTGTTGGCACAATGTGTAATTCTGATTTCTAATTCTGATTTCAAAAGGAAGGTTGATTTGTAATGTAAGTCTCAAACCTGGGACCCTGTGTTTATTTATTTATTTTATTTATTTATTCTAGGATTACAAGTACCTTTGAGCCAAGGCTCTTTTACAAAGGTTCCATGTCAGAAATAACAAACAACAAGGAAGCAACAGTGAAATAACAGTAAACAATTCATGCACAACAGTGCTATTGAAAGGGGGTCAATTATAGGAAGAGTAAGGTGTAGAGGAGGAGGAGAAGTGTAGGTAGTTAACAGAGGCAGCTATAGTAAAATGGTGAACACAGCTAGGACACATGTGCCCACAAGGAATGGGTAGGGTCAGGTGCCCAGGGATGGCAGAGAAACAGGGATGAGAGGAGAGGGGGAAGATGAAGATGCAGCCAGAGGCATTTGTCGAAAAATAAATGGGAAGGAGTGATAGAAGAGAAAAAGGGGTCAGGGTGAGGGGGGAAATAAGTGCTATAATTGGGCAGGAGAGACTAATGAGGTGGTATGAAGACCTGAGATTTGAAGTGGCACCTCAGGAGCTGGGGGGAGGGGGACTGAGGGGGGCCTGGGGTTAAGCAGTATATAAGTTAGGATTAAAGCTGTGTAGGTCATCAGCTAGGAGAGGCAGTCACAGGAGCTAGAGGCAAAGAGATGGGCCCAGAGCCTGGTTTTGAACAGACCTAGTGTTGAGGCAGAGGAGATGGTGTGGCTGAGACCATTCATCCATAGAGGAGCCCTATAGGTGAAGGAGCATTGGCCCTGTGTAGTTCGACAGCGAGAGACTTGTAGAATCTGGGTTGTCAAGCTCCTGGTGTTCTGTCGGTTGCTGTTTTGATGTAACAAGGCAGTAACACCAGGGGTTGTGAGGCCAAGGTTGATTTTTCCCACCAGAGTACATGTAAGATACTTTTTACGGTTGGAGAGTTGGAGTCATCCGGATTGTTCATAAAGGGCACAGGTGTGGGTGAGGCGGTAGGCACCACTTGTGAGTTGGCATGCTTTGTTAAGTGCAGTTGTTATACGTCGGAGGGTGGACGTCATGGCAGAGCCATAGATAATGAGGCCATAATCAATAATTAACACCACAGAGCTCTGGGCAGCAATCTTCAGGGCCTCTGATGTGAGGTGCTGCCTGTGCTTGTAGAGTTATCCAAGGCATGTGTTAGCAGCTTTAGCCATGCTGTCAATGTGAGCCGTATAGGAGAGATTGGGGTCAAGCAGAATCCCTTGATATTTGAATGAGTAAACTTGTTCGAGGACAGTTCCCTGCTTGGTGGAGATGTCAAGGGGGTGTTGATTGTAACGGTTATATGAACTGCAGAATAGCAATGGCTTGGTTTTCTTGTGATTGAGCACTAGTTTATGATTGGAGAACCATGTTTCAATGGCACTGAATCTGAGTTGGAGGCTGTGTTGTAGTGGTAAAAGGTCCTTGTGCGTAGAAAATACAACAGTATCATCTGCATACAGGATGATTTGTTCCGAGCAGGATTGTGGTGTGGAGTTTAAAAAAAGGCTGAAAAGGAGAGGGCCCAGTATGGACCCCTGAGGGACTCCAGAGTAGACAGGCAAGGTGTCAGAGATAGCACTGGCAATTTTTACTCTTTGAGAGCGGTTGTCAAGGTAGCTTTTGAACCAGTGAGCTGAGTCTGGTGCAAGGCCAGCAAGGAGTAGTTGGTCATACAGCAGCCAATGATGGACCATGTCAAATGCCTTCGAGAAGTTGATGAAGACAGCCCCAGTAAGAAGACCTTTATCAAGGGAACTATGGACTGCAACGATAAATTCAAGCAGGGCAGTGGTGGTACTATGCCCTTTTCTAAAACTGTGCTGTTGTGTGCACAGAATATTATATTTGTCCAAATAATCAGTGAGCTGGTCTGCAACAATATGCTCTAGGGCCTTGGATAGTGGTGGCAATATGGAGATCGGGTGGCAGTTAGAGTGGCATGTCTTATCCCCACTTTTATGTACCTGGGTCACAGTGGCAGTTTTCCATATTTCAGGGAATGTACTGGTGTGGAGAGAGAGGTTAAGAATTTTAGTTAGGGGACTGAAGACTTCGTCAAGTGTAAGTGATAGCAGCTTAAGATCCAGGGTGTCACTGCTGATTCTGAAAGTGGAGATGGATGAGGCGATGTGGCGGTGAGCTTCATTCATCTTAATCTCCCTGAGGTAAAAATGAGAGTGGTTTGACAGAGTGCAGGGTGTGTTGCAGGGGTGTGCCAGTCAGAAAATATTAGCAGAGCATTAGTGAGGGACTAAACATTCTTCCGATGAAAAGTCAGTGTCTCAAACCATTTTCTAGATACAGGACCCAAAAGGCGCGGTGGATGCCGTAATGTTAGCCTATGGGAAAAATTGTCAACTTCACAGTGCCATAACTTTGCAGCCCTCTAATATTTTGTCACATCTGTGGGATCTTGGCTTTCTTCCCTGCAAATTTCAGACCAAAAGACCAAACCATTCTTTTGCAGCATGGTGGCAAAGATTCCCTATTGTTTTGGGAATAGTGTAGCAAATTATGACACTTTTGCAAATAAAATCATGAAAGTGTCACATTTACACTACTTTGTGACACTACTTTTTACAAAGATTTAAAAAACATATTTCTGGGGTGTTTTACCCCCCCCCCCAAAAAAAAAGACATGGCTAGCATCCTCAGGACTCGACTAGGTGAACACAGCAAGAATTGTGTTCCCAGAGGGTCCCAAATTTAAATGCCAAGTATTTCTGTGACAACTAACTGAAAACAAGATGGTGGATTTGCAACACTGCAGGGGTATTTGTGACACTGAACACTGCATTTGCGACACTTTCAGACTTTTTTAATGTTTCCCATTGACTATAATGGGAAACTTATATTTTAAATGGCCTTTGAACCATTTAATATTTTTTCATGAAATCTTTGAAAGGCACATCGACCTCGGCTGCATGTTCCCTGAAGGTTTCAGACTGGTCGCGCAGACCGTGCGACCTGTAGACATGAGCAAAGAATGTGTGCAAAAATGTGTAATTTGTGCATTTTTCAGCACTCTGTAGCTCCACAACTGTATATCCAACCATTACAAAATGTGGCAGATCCAAAGACCTGTGGTACCAGACCGAGCATTCCAAATTTTAGGCAAATCTGTCATATGGTGGCAAAGATTTTAAGCTGCCAAATTTCAGATTAAACCTTAAATGGGTTGCTCAACCTAACTATATATATATATATATATATATATATATATATATATATATATATATATATATATATATACATATATGTATGTAAGACTATATAATTGCTTGTTTTTTCAGTGTTTACGAGGATGTAGGTTGAACCCTATAAAAAGAGGTGTGATATATTTAGACATTAAATTAGGTGACTTACAGATGCCAATCCTTTTGGTCTTTTTTATAATAATTTTATTTGTGCCTAGCCAACCTACACTCAGTTTTACAACAAATATCTGAACTGTGGGTTCCCTGGTTCTTGTAACACATCTCTTATTTACCAGAGGAATGGCAATCTAGCAAATCTGGACAAAAAGCTAGATTACCTAAGACATTACCCATCTTATTTTGATAAAATAAAACAATGGAGAATTTCACATACCCAGGTTTTGGATTTACCAAGGACAGCATTATATTTGCAGATTTTGCACACTCACTTTTATTAAATGCCTTGATTTGTCAGAAACTCTGCTGTACGGATGACATACATTGAAAAGATGGTGACTGAACTCAGGATACCAATTAAAATATAGGAAATTATCTAGTTCTGTGTCCATGGTAAACTGAATGTGAGAAACTATTTGAAGCAAAAAGACACTTGTGAGTCATTTTTTCCATGACCAACTTGCACTACTTCCTTGGAAATGATTAAAAATATATACTTTGAATGCTCATAAATTCAATACTTTCGGAAACTAGTAGTTAAAAGATTAAAAGCACCAATATTTCTTAACTTTCCCTATGATGTTTTCATCCTTGGTATTTCCCCCTCTTTGATTTATATATAATGCTAGTATTTTAAGGGTTCTTTTTGCTTGTTTCAAATTCTGGCTTGTTTCAATTGGCAAGTTTACTGTAGACTTGTGTCACAACAGTAATATTTATCTCAGATTTAATTATTACATATTATTTTACTAAAAAATTCAAAGTGTCCAGGAATCTGAATGACATACATATTCAGTTCTTGCCATATTGGTCCTTGTAAGAACAGATCCAGAAGCAAATGGTTTGATACCTTTCATTGGACCAACATAGACGTTACAAAAAGAACAATGTACTTAAGCTTTCATATTAACAAAGTCCTTAAGCTTCCGAGGACAGACTTTGTTAATCTGAAAGCTTAAGCAGTTTGTTCTTTTTGTAACATCTATGTTGGTCCAAAAAAAAGTATCAAACTATTTGTTTCAGGAATCTGAATTGAATTTTGTGAGTATGACAGCATTTGATACTTGGTGGGGAGCTTTTACTTGACTGTGGTAAATCAAACAAGATTTTAAGCATTTGATGTAGGGTTTAAGTTATTGTGTTGTGTATGGCTTTATTTTTTTCCACTACTTTTCTGTTCTACTTTGATACTTTGTGTTACATTTCTATGAAAGTATATTATCTGTGTGTATGATATATTTCTTCTGGTTTGATCTTAATAAAAATTCCCCTTCTCTTCTTTGATAAGCACAATGGGTTTTCTTTCTTCCACCTAGACAGTGGCCAGTGATAGGCACAAGGAACCTAATTTTAACATCTCATCCAAATGACTGTACCTCACCAGTGCAGACCCCCCCCCATACTGTACTACCGTGTCAGTTATGGGTATTACCCCAAGTACCTGGTGTGGGTTTGGAACCCACAACCTTTTAATCTTTCAGCTCCAGAGGCAGGCATGCTACCTAATGACACTGATCAGTATATTTAAAAAAAATCCCTTGATTAAATTGTCATTCCTATAGTATCTGAACGAATCTCATTCTTGAGGATAGAAACTGGTCACTAATACTGTCTTATTTTCAAATAATATGGTATTACTGTTAATGCATTTTTTTCTATTTCTACAGTATGATAACAGTAAAAGAGAGAGTGATTGTGTACTGTACAGGCTCGAAGCTAAAAATTTCCAACAACGGCTGGATCACCTAACCACTCATCAAACTTATGGGAACCAGAGACCACCTCTGGCATTGAGCCAAACCCACTGGCACACAGGGAGATTGGTAGAAATACAGGGCAGCTTGGAATAGTGCTACCCACGAGATAAGACTTGCAAAAGCTCGGTACTACAAAAAATGTCTCAATAAAACCTGGGGTGAAGGACAAAAAAATTTTCAGTAGCCTTAAAGAACTAACAGAGAAAGATATCAAGTCATCCCCCTTCATGATCCTTGTTTTTTTTCCACTTCTTTTTTACTCTGGTCACTAGTTGCCAGGGCATCTCTCAGGTGAAACCCACTCGACCGGCACTGTACTGCCCAGTCTGAATTCTCTCCTGACCAAGGAATCAGGTGCTGGATCCCTTCCCAACTGCAGGCCCTTACAGAGGAGGGGATCACAGAGAATCTAGCTGGGTTGGGGCTGGTGGTGGGCATGGGCTCTGGTTACTTGGGTCCACCATCACCTCCCTGGCAGATGGGGTTTTCCTCCTGGGTAAGTTTCCCCCTGAGGCACGGACATGCAATGATGTCAGTATACAGAGGGTGTGAGCCTGCCACCTCCCACAGACGTCCACCACTGCATCACCCCAGTCACATCCCCGCTGAGGTGTAGTGCCCCCAGTTTTCACAGAGAGCCACTACTCAGCGGGGGTTCCCCTGGATCCCACCCCAAGAGAGGAGAGCAGCCCTCTGGACACTTGACCCTCTCCTCCCCCCCTGCCAACCTCTTGTGACCAAGACTGCTCCCAAACTTGAGTTGCCGCCATGACACGAGGTGTGGCGTCCAGCACTTCAACTCTCAGTGCCACTATTCAGCTTTCTATGCTCCTTCTTAATGGGGTTATAATGTAAGACCCTAAAACCATAGCCAACACTTTTAACACAGCCTTCTCTGACCTAGGCTCTGTCCTACCACTGACTTCCTAGATTTCAAAAATGATCACGCTGACAGCACGCACACCGATAATGTATCATTAGCACTTGATACCCCCCTTTCTACTTCAAGAAGGTCTCATCCTCAGAAGTTAAAAAATACCTTCTCAGAACCCTTGGAAAAACTTGAAATAGTAATGACACCTTAGATCTGAAATTGATAGCCCTTACACTTGACGAAGTAGTCTTTCCCATCACAAAAATGTTCAATTTATCCCTCAAACTAGCACAATTCCCTACGAAGAAGAAATCAGCAGTAGTATCGCCTGTTCATAAAAATAGAGATGGTGTCAACCACACAAATTATTGACCCATATGCATCCTACCCCCATCAAAGGCCCTCAAAAGGACAGCATCAGATCAACTGGGGAGCTATTTGAATAAATGCAATATCCAGTGCCCACAACAGCATGGATTTCACAAATCACCTAGCACCACTACTGCTCTCCTTGAGTAAACTGATTACATCCATGAGGCACTAGACATTGGCAGCCTACTGGCTGCTATCTATATTGGCCTCACAAAAGCCTTCAATATGGTTAACCACTGTATACTACTAAACAAAACTACTCGCCCTTGGGATATCTGCTTAAGCTGCCCAATAATTTCAGAGTTACCTAGCACTAAGAACCCGGCAAGTAAAATTACACAGCACATGCTCAGATTTCAGAAAGGTGTCACTGGTTGTCCCCAGGGCTCTATCCTGGATTCCCCTTCTGTTTAGTCTTCTTCTCAACACCCTCCCTGATGTCTGCCTGGCCAAGATCCTCCTTTACATGCATGAAGCTGTCATCTTTGCAAGCAGCCCCAATCTAAGTCATCTCACTAATACCCTACAAGAAAGTTTCTCAACTATGAAGCAGTGGTTCAACCAAAACAAGCTGCTTCTAAATTACAGGAAAACAAAACAAGATGATGGTGTTCTCCAATCCCCATAACAAGAATAAATCTAGTGCACTATAAATCCTTAACAGCAGGCTTGAACCGCTGCATCAAGTTAATACATTTAAATATCTCAGTGTCACCCTTGATATCTCCTTATCATACTCAAGGCATATCGGCTACATAGTAAAAAACTGTCAATACCAAAACTGGCTTACTCTTCAGACACTGTTCCAACATGACTGCAAAAGTCCTCAGACTAGCAGTTAACAGCTCCATTCTCTCCATAATTAACTATGGACTAGTAGGATATAGCACAGCCACAAACACTGCCCTAAGAAAATAGTCAGAACGGTGCTGAATAAGGCCTGCAGTCTGGTGCTAGTTGCAGGCACATACACACACACACACACACACACACACACACACACACACCTGTGATCTCTATACCCAAACAAAGTGGCTAAACCTAGAAGAAAGAATTAAGTATGAAGTCTGCCTCCTTGTTAAAAAAAAAAATACCATCCTAGGCCAAACCCTGCAATCTGTTCAGAGGCTTCTCAAACTGGCTCTAAATTATCAACTGACATGAGGAAAGGTAAGAAATGCCCTGCACATCACTTTTTGCCACACAGCTCTTGCCCAAAGAGCATTCTTTTATAAGGCCTCACTCTGGCTTAACGAACTCCCGTGCAGAGTTACAAATGTCACTATCTTGTACCATTTAAAAATGAGCTCAAACAACACCTGTACACATTAGGGAGATGTGACTGCTCAGATTAATCTCCCTCCTCTCCTCCTTCCTGCTTCTACACCCCTCTCCAGCCCCTACCCATTGCTAGGCACATTCTCCCCCATTACTTGTCACAATCCCCACAGCTTATGGTTTCTCCATTCTCCACTCTTATACACATCCTATTGTTCTCCTCCCCTGCTTCCTCTCCTAATTACCTCCTTACTTTCCCTGCTAACGACACCTCCCTTGTTGATGAAAAACCCATCTTTGCTTACTGCTCCCAACTACCCCCCCAGTCAGACATCTAATAAATCTCTATCTATCTTACTCCTCTCTTCACCATTCTCCTCCTTCCCCAATCCCACATTACTGTTAGCAGTTAAAATACTATGGCTTACTCCCTCCCTCCCTCCCTCCTGTTATTAATCATCCTGTCCCAGTCACCCTGCACATCACTGTTTACCTCTCAACTGTGCCCATCCTGGCCTCTCTTAACCCTCCCCAGGCTATTTCCCCCCTTCCCCCTTCTATTCCCTAATATTTTCACCTCTTCACTCCAACAAAGCCATTTCCTGGCTGCTAACCCTCTGCTCACTACACTCCCTTACCTGCCCTGCTCCTCTCTCCAGATTGAGTTTTGCATCCTTCATGTTATTACTCTGTTACTATCATACTTTAAGTAACCAGCTCTTGTAGTAATGGCTGTATTTAGTACTTATTATAATTTCCTTGTCGTATGTTTTTCATTTTTTAATGCAGAATCATTCATAATTTATTCTCTATTATCATGTTTTAAGTTACCAACTTCTTGTAATTCAGACTGTATTTTGTACTAGTTCTCATTCCCTGTTTTAAGTCTTTCATTCCTTGATGTGGAACCTTTGTAAAAGAGCTGCTAGCTCAAAGTTTGTAGTTCCAAGATAATAAATAAATAAATAATTGATGCAGGGTTTTCACAAGCCCTGCGTCAAACCCTGCACTGCCCCATACAAATTGCTGCATTGTTTGCCTGATTCACAAAGGTTGTGCACATCTGCAACACTGTAACTCCTTTACAGCGGCTTGCACCAAATAGTAAAGAACTGCAAGCCCCATGCACCATGTGTTCGATGCACCTGGGGCTTGCAGCGTTTTAACTCTTTCGAGAATCGAGCCCTATGTGATAATATACTAGTTGTGTTGCTATACATATACAATAATGAATGGGGAAGTGTGCTTAATGAGAAATTAATGGTTGCCCGAGGTGTGGAATGCTACATAAACCCTGAGGGCAAGGCCCGAGGGGTTTATTAAAGCATCTCACACTGAGGGCAAACATTAATTTTGAATTTAAGCACACTTCCCCATCTCTTATTATTTATAATTGCTGGGCAGCAATTTTTTGCAGCCCTGATTACTGAGTCTGGCACACACACACACACACACACACACACACACACACACACACACCCACACTCTCTCTCTCTCTCTCTCAGAAAAGAGAGTTTCTTTGTGAGGAATATTTTTTAAGCCTTTTTTTTCTGTATTATTACATTTGCCTTTCATTTTGTTGTGATAGCGCTTACCTCTGAGAAGCACTGCAGAGCTGTTCCTGGATGGTGAAGCACTTTGGAGTTGTTTGTAGGCAGAGAAGCCCTTTGGAGCATTTCTTGGGGAATTGTTGTGCTGTGTGAGTTCTGGACAGCAGGATCAACCAGATAAGTTGTGTTTTAACAAAAGAAAACAACGGCGACTCCCAGTGTGGCGGCTCCGCAGTAAGCAGGATGAGGAGCCACCATGTTTGTGACAGTGTTTAGCCTGCCTATTAGAAGTGCAGAGCCAATCAGCAATGGCTCATATTTGACTGACGTGGCGCTTGTTTGCAAATTATAACTGGGTCAGACAATGGAAAAAATTGCTGACCAGTTATTCTAATATGATTATTGAGTGAATAAAGTATGAGGCCAAAGGTTTAGTACTTTATCTTCACAAGGCAATCACATTTTTGCCAAGGGTAGAGACCCAACTATCACATTATAACTACTATGCTTCATGTGTTTGCTGTTGTGAATATAGAAAGTGTAGATCAGCCAAAATGCAAGAAAGAAAGAAAAAGATGGCGGCCACTGTAGCTTTTAAATTCTTTTAAATATGCTCTTGTTTTGTTTTATATTTCAGTTTTAGTTGTAACTTTATATTAAGTTTTTTTTTTTTAGCAGGTAGTCTATTCTGATAGTTAGCTAGGGCTTAAAGTGAGTCAGTTAAAGTAGGCATAGCATCTTGGGGGTCAGATTAGTGGTTGGAAACTTACCTTCAATGTTTATTAAGTGGAGTCACTTTTTTACAAAACTCGTAAGGTCTCTGTTTATCGCTGGCATTGTAGATCCATAATGCCAGTGTTTGTTAATGTTATCACAACTTGCCCTATCTGCCAGTAGTTCTCCAGAGCTGGAGCTGGAACTCTGAGGATTTATTGGCGCAGTCCCTGGATTTGGAAGGTGTTCTCAGTCCCTGGAAGATCCGTTGGTTAAAGAGGAACCACTAAAGGAGTGTAAATCTACTGGAATATCTAGTACGGATCCCTGGCAGTTAGACTTTTGCCCGGAACATCATCGATATCTCATATTGGCAGACTGTATACAGTGGTGTTTTTCCTGTGATTCCATCAGAGTGTGGCTGGATTTTGCAAACTGGGAGGTAGGAGGGAGCTTTAGAGGGGGGACTGCCCTAATTTTGTTTGGGGGTGACTGCTGTACACTGGGTCAACAACAGGAGGTGCTGGTTCAGGTCTGCCGGTGGGTGGACATGGGATACCGGTGTTCTCTAGGTTTTCTCAGGGGGTCTGCTGGTGGGCAGACCTTGATCCAGGTACCATAGTTGTGGGTCTATCTAAGCGGTGTGATTGCCTCCTGGGCTGAGTGTTGGGGGGCCTCTCTCTCTTTGCTCCCTACTAGTGCTCCTGCCTGCTATTACTTGGCAAATTATCACTGTTAGGACTGTTGGAGTGAAGATTTACCAAAGAACAGCTGTGAGGAGAAGATCACCTTATTCCAGGATGGGACTCACTGGAGGGACTCCAATAGAACCTATAAATGGTCAGACTGGTTAGACCCTTCTTTTTGGGGGCTTGTCAGACTTCAAAATGTTTATGCAGTGAGAGTGTCTGTAAATTGCTTTCAAATTTTTCAAATGAATTCTGTGCACTCACTCCAAGGTTAAGGTAAGAGCTGACTTGGTCTGATGCATTCATTTGGTTTTGCCCTGATGAGGTGAGAGCTCTGATGGATGCTGTTACAACTTGGTTTAAAGAAATTTAAGTGACTGTCTCTTGATTCTATAATACAATAACATCCTGCCATAAGGTAGACAAATATATTGACATTCTGCCATAACATTTTTATTTGTTTTACAAGGATTGTTTTTTTGTTTTTTGGAGGGGGTTCTGTGTTAAGGGAACGTTATTGTGAGTTTGTGGTATCTGTGTTTTTGTGACTGAGTGTGGGTGTATGTGTCAAATTGTGCAACTGTTTTGTTGGATTGGGGTGTGAGTGGATAGTCAGTGTGGGTGAGTTTTTGGTTTTTGTGGAGTTTCTTAAATTTGATGTATATGTGTGGAGTGTGAGAACATTTAAGTGGATTTGAAGACTGTGGTGTGTGTTGTTTGCCTATTAGGATGTTTTGGAAAGGTGTGAAAATGGTCAGGCACTATTCCCCTGCCAAGTTCAGGGACCTCCACATATTTGATTGTCCTCCACTGTCCCCAGAAACATATAGGGTCTGTTGAGCTCTGGAGATAGCTAGAAGGTGGAGGGGGGCTGGGCCTGGGGGAAATTGGAAAGGAGCGGGTGGATTGGGGTGATGGGAACAAGGAGGCTCCCTGAGGTGAAATGGATCCAGGAGGGCATCCCCCCTGTCTTGTTCCCATACCCAAGGGCTCTGCTTTGTGCAGACAAGTGATGTGGTCTTCCTTGGCTGCTCATCCTACCCAGATGGTGTTATGAAATGCCAGGTCCATTAAGAACAAGATTTCTTTAACAGCAGATCTTGTTGGGTCAGCAGACCTGGCTTACATCACCGAGACCTGGCTGGATGAAAATGCTGGTCCAGTATTGGCCATAGTAATTCCAGCCGGGTACTCGGTGTTACACCACCCAAGGATGGATCATAGGGGCAGGGGTGTAGCCATCTGTTTTAGAGCAGAACTGGACCTTACGGAGGTTCCAGCAGGGATCATCAACTCCTTTGAATGTATCGTGGGTGCTGGTGTAGGGTGCAGGATATTTCTCATCTACCATCCACCAGGAGATGGGAAAGTTTTCTTGCTGGAAGTGGTGAACTTCATCATCGATGTGGTGTTGGGATCACCCAGATGGTTGATTCTGGGGGATTTCAATGCCTGGGTCATTGATGAACTTTTGCAGTTCAGTCAGAACTTCCTCCAGCTAATGTGTTCATTGGGACATACACAGGTTGTTACCTCTGTGACCCACATTGGTGGTCATTCACTGGACTTGGTGTTCCTACTGGGGATGGAGATATCTGACTTAGTGGTGGAGCCAGTCAAATGGTCTGACCATCACACCATGGGGTTCAGTTTCGTGGCTCCCCCCAATAAGCTTGCCCCGAAGGAGATGGTCCGGTACCACCCTTTGAGGGGTGTGACTCCAGAAAGTCTAATGGCAGTGCTGGACCTATTGGGTATACCAAGTGAATGCATGGATCCAGGGAATCTAGTACTCACCTATAACAAGGTAGTGTCAGAGGCCCTGGATTCAATAGCTCCTGCTCATGTTTGCCCACTTATTCTTCACCCAAGGTCTCCGTGGTTTGATGTCTAGAGTTATTGAAATGTATTTATTTATTTAAGGTGTATCTGATTCTCTTAAATAAATACATTTCAATAGCTCCTGTTCATGTTTTCCCACTTACTCTTCGCCCAAGGTCCCTATGGTTTGATGGGACCTTGAAGCAGTTGAGGAGGTGGGATGAAGGATGGAGAGGGGCTGGTGGGAATTGGGCCTGGAGTGTGACAGATTTAGATTTATGGACCATTATACGGTCTATCACTTGGCAATCACCCGTAAGAAGGCAGAGTTCTTTTCAAGGGAAATTGTCGTTGCACCGAACCGACCTGCTCAGCTCTTTAGGTCCATGGGCAGATTGTGCAATCCAATCTGTCTTTGGTATGGTGGAGCTTTTTCACAAGAAAAATGTGATCAGTTTACTCAGTTCTTCTTGGATAAGGTTGCCACCATCAGGTCCAGGATCTGTCCAGCCCCCTCTAGTGGGTATTGTGGAGGTTGGCAGGAGGTGGCTAGCACCCAGTTTACCTGGTCTGACTTCAGCTGGCTGAAAATTGTGGACATGGTGAGGGTCATTTAGACTTTGCAGCCAACCAGCTGTAATTTGGACCTAGGCCCTACGCACCTTCTTGTATGGTGTGTAGATTAAATAGTCCCTGTCCTAGCCAAGATAGTCTGGAGATCACTGGAGAGGGGAGTCTTTTCAGATTCCCTCAAGGAGGTGGTTGTATGACCCCTCCTTAAAAAGTCCTCCGTTGATCCGGACTGTCTGGCTAAATTCAGACCCATCTCAAACCTACCCTTTGTGGGAAAGGTTATTGAGAAGGTGACTGCATTGCAGCTGGATGATCATTTGTCCAGCCATGATGTCTATGATTCTTTCCAGTCAGGATTTAGTAGGAAAAGGCACAGTATTGAGACTGCCCTTGTCTGGGTGCGAAATGACCTCCTAATAGCGAGAGATTGGAGGATTCATTCCATCTTGGTCCTCCTTGATCTCTCTCTGCAGCGTTTGACACTGTGGACCATGGTGTGCTACTGGAATGCCTGCGGTTCATCTGTGGACTATCTGGTGTGGTCCTCAGATGGTTTCGATCATTCCTTGAGAATAGAATTCAGACAGTGATGTCTGGGATTTATACGTCAGCCCCTCTCTCGCTATCCTGCGGGGTATCCCAGGGTTCCATTTTGGCACCCATGTTGTTCACAGTGTATATGCTGCCTTTAGGAGAGATCATTAGGTGGTATGGTCTGAGTTTTCACTGTTATGCAAATGATACTCAGCTGTACATGTCCTTTGTGCCTGGACAGGATGTGATCCTCCCGGTATTTATTAACCATCTATCTGAGATCCAGGACTGGATGAGTGTCAGCTGGCTGTGGTTGAACCCAGCTAAAACTGAGGTGTAGGTTATGGACTGAGATTGATGGGAGGCCGGTTTGTCAGCAGGACAACCCTCTGAGCTTTGGCTTGGGGGTGTTCAGCTGACTACTTCAGACTGAGTGCAGAACCTGGGTGTTATTTTTGATGATGGCCTGACCCTTAAATCACAGGTGTAGGTCATTGTCAAATCCTCTTTTTACCATCTGAGAAATATCACCCAGGTGAAGCATCTGGTTCCTCCTGACGGTCTTCCAACATTAGTCCATGCTTTCATAACCTCCCGCCTTGACTACTACAAAGCCCTTTACCTAGGGCTACCAGAGGTTGATATCCACTGCTTGCAGCTAGTGCAGAATGCGGCAGCCAGGTTATTGACTGGTACTTCTAGGACCAGTCATATGACACCTGTGCTCCACTGACTGCACAAGCTGCAAGTACAGTGGTGGGTCACCTTCAAGATCTGGTTACTGATCTATAAAGCCCTACATGATCAGGGACTCAGTTACTTGCAAGATCTCCTTCACCCTTACCGCCCCCTCTATCCTCTTCGATCTGCCGATGAGGGATTGCTAGAGATTCCCAGGGTTCATTTAAAATCATCGGGGACCCAGTCTTTTGCTTTTGTGGCCCTGACTCTGTGGAATTTTCTGCCTCGCCATGCATGAGAGTGCCTGACTGTCCAGAGTTTTAAGATAGCTGTAAAAATGCATCTATTCAGCTTAGCTTATCCAGATTCTGGTGGAAACTGATATTTATCTAGTATATTTAGACTTAATGTACTCTGATTTTTATTAACTCTGTATTTATTGCTTGAAGTTTATGGATTTTAATATTCTGCCTTGCTATGATGGTTTAATTGTTATGTTTGTTTATTCTGGCCCTGTTATTCAAAGGGGCTGCATCTGGCGCAACTGAGTTGCACCAGGTGCAACCCCAGAAATGTGCCCGGTGCAATATTCAAAAGAGGGACTTGCACAGCGCAAGTCCCGATGTGCTGGGGTGAAATGGTAAACATATGCAGTGCATCTCCAGGGACTGTGCACATGTATATGCAGTGCATCCCGATATTCAGCCCATGATGTGTGGCGCATATGCTGGCACAATTCTGAGGTGCGCCGCATACCTGGGCTCAATGTTGAGCATAAAATAAATGGCTCAAATGCCAGTCACCCACAGGTGTGCTGCTGCACTGCAATGCACAACACAGCAGTCACCAGCCATGGGTGACAACCCCCCTCAATATTGTGCATAAGCACCCACATACATCCCTGGTAGACTAATGGTACCCACCTCCCCACCCCATAGCCACGATTGCAATAAAGAACTGCAAATAATATCCCTGGTAGTCTAGTGTAACCCCCCCACTCACCCCATAGCCAAGATTGCCAAGAATGGAGGTAGATCATATGCCTGGTAGTCAAGTGGGACACCCTACCCCGCCCATAGCCGCGATTGCACGTGTACTTTATGGGACAGAAACCCTTGGTGGTCCAGTGGCACCCTCCACCACCCACACCCACACAGGACCCCCCATAATCGGTGGGCAGCATAAACTCACCCATATACCACCCAGTTGCCCTCCGAATGACAGCTTACAGTAGCAGCTATAAACCTATTGGTCCACATTGTGGACCAATGGGCTTGCAGTGCATACTGTAGTAGTCATTCACAAAACTGGGTGGTATATGGGTGGGTTTGTGCTGCCCACTGATGTCAGGGGAGGGTCCTGTGTAGGGGTGGAAGTGCCACTGGACCACCAGGGTTCCTGTTCCCTAGGGTACACTTGTGATCATGGCTACGGGCATGGTGAAGGGGGTCCCACTCGACTACCAGGGATATATATGCATTTATTTTCAGCTATCACAGCTATGGGGTGGGGGGGGTACCACTAGACTACCAGGGATATATTTATATTATATTTTTGGTGATTGGGGCTACAGGGAGGGAGGGGGAACCACTAGACTGCCAGGGAGTACTGTGACATAGTATTACCGGTGATGGCAGCTACAGGGAGGGACGGGGGTGACCCCTCTGGCAGCACCACATGCTGATCAGGGTACCATGCGCATTTCACTCATCTGCCCTGCACAGCTCATGCAAATGGGACCATAATGACATGCAGATGGACTTATTTGTACTTTGCATACCTTATGACTCCATTTGCATACTGCTGGCTGAATATCAGGACCTTGCACACAGTGTAACACTGTTGCACTGTTGCAGTTTCCATTCCTGGCATTCAGTCCTGTGAAGGGGATGTGCCTGCACATTGTATTTTCACAGTGCGCATTACCTGACATATTCAGTGGAGATGCGCCATTGCTCATCTCCTTTGAATAAATCCCTGTGCTTCACCAGCGGAACACTGTTGCACTGTGCCACCACATGCTCTATTGCCAGGTGCAATTGTGAATATCAGGACCTCTATGTACAAGCACCTTGGTATCAGAAAGGTGCTTTTTATAAATAAAGAAATCAATCAATCAGTAATGTCACTACTGTCATTTTATTAACAACAAAATGACTGTTCTGAGTACTGGAAGTCACTTTATTGAGAATAAAATGTTATTGCGACTAAAATGACTGTTTTCAAGTTTGCTAAGGAATGAACAGTTTGTAACCCTGGCTTCTGATTGGAGGAGAAGGCCCACATATAACTTGACCATGGGGATAATATACTTCTTGGTCTATGACCTCCATGTTTAATACCATCTGATCTGGTTATTAACTCATAAATCTTGACCATTAAACTGTCATTGCTTAACTATCAGACTCACACTTTTTTTCCATCAGATTTACAAATGTATTACATGTACCCACTTCTAGAAACAAGGGGCTTGATTTTTGAATAGTCCAGTTGATTGACGCATGCTGCTGTTTCCTGCAGATTGAAATGAAGCAAGGAGTGCCAGGGACCCTGCACCTGATTTTGCAACAGGATGAAATCCAGTGCCAAAAAAACTCACCATTTACCACAAATTCACCCATGCACCAAACACATGGTCCATTGGAGGGGATTGCCACAAACTGATGCACCGTCATGCGGCATTAACAGCCAGTGGCCAAGACCCACTGGTTGTTCACCCAGATGGCTGGCAGGGATCATGGAGAGGGCAGGACAGAGATCATGGAAGGCAGGACAGATCAAGATGGTGACAGATGAATGATGGGCACAGTGCATGGCCACCACAGTGACAGTGCAAGTCCATGTGGGGTCAGTCACATGACTGGCTCGGTGGGGTGGACCTTGAGAGCATATACCTACTACACTGGGATACTGATGGCCACTCCACTGGTGTCTGACAATTGTCTGGGTGCTGTGTGGGCATGGGATACCCCATGTGACCATTCGCAACAGGGAGGCACGTGTTCACCTCTCATGCAGCAGCAGCTACACGGGTGGTGCACGGACTGTTAGATCAGCTCTAAACCCTTGCACGCTTTTTACCCTTGGGAGGGGATTGGAGAAGTCTAAAGTAGGGGATGGTGCAACACTGCCGTGGTGCAAGCCTTCATCCTCCATAGTGCAGTCGTGCATCCATAACAAGCATGGCACAAGCCTGGCTGGTGCAGGCAGTCCCCCAACTGGTGCAGGCTGCATTAGAAAATCAGGAATGATGCAAGGTGCAGCACAATAAGCCCCTTGCATTTTTATCTTTGATGCAAGGACCTTGCATCATTCCCGATGCTTTAAAAATGGGGACAAGCTCCTTGTACCCTCCTGGACAAATAAAACATTTTTTTTTTCTTTTCTATAGTTACTATACTGGTAAAGAAAATTGTGTGTCTTTGAAATTATTTCTGTAATTGTTGTTGAATAGGTAAAAGATTTTTTTATCTGAATGATAATTGGCAGTAAGAGAAGCAAAGAAAAAGCATTTTTTGTAACCCTTGCTGTTCTGTCCAAATTTGTTAACAAGCTTCAGCAGACTGTAACATATTTTGAGGACTAGAGATTGGGAGATTTTGCAACTGGTCTAAATTCTAAGAAATGAGATAGAACAGATTTTCTTTAAAGAGCTACTGATGCCTTAAAAAAAACTTTAAAAAAATAAAAATTAGGTGTAATTCTGCCTATATTCCATTTATATTTTATATACGTCTCCTCCCATAATTTATTATTAAAGAAATGTGTATGAATATATGAGTGTGTCCCTTAGAGTTCCTTTTGAGTCCATCTACCTCTATAACTTACTCCCTACTTCAGGTCACAGTCCTCTGTTGTGATAATACAATCTGCTGCCATGGGAGTAACTGTGATGTCACAAGCAGTGCTCTATGACTTCAGGTAGGGAGAAAGCAGCATGAAAAGATGAACTCTTCAGGAGCAAAGATCCTGTTTTCATACAAATGACCTGACTACTAAATAATGGGGGGGTGTACAGAACTAATGGGAAATACAAGCTGGACAGTACCTAAATAGTATGTTTTGTTAAAGTTCTGCTGAACGTGTCATCAGCTCTTTAATGAATGTCAGTTCTTTGCTCCTATCAAGGATCAGCCAATTATCTTCCAACTAACACATCTCCTCTGTGAAATTCTCTCTTCCACAGTGAGACAGCAGAGTTAATTTGTGTGGAAACAATATAAGATCCAACAGCAGACAATGAAGGAAAACACTCCAAATCAGTTCCAGGGAGGCCACAAGAGTTTGGGTAAGTTGTTTAAGAAATATGTGGGTGTGGTGGTACAGTATGACTGGATATGTTACCTCTCCTAAGGAGTGCAGGTATGAGGTAAAGCAGTGTCATAATCTCTCTAGGTGTGGCAATATCTCACAATAATAATACCACACCTTCACTATCTCCTGTAATTGTATATGTTTTCTTAGTTTCCTTTAAAACAAATATCTGAACTGGTGTTGCTTAAAAATAGTTTATTACTGTTCATCAAATAATTTTGTTAGGCAATGTGCCATTACAGATTCTGTGTTGTGACATACTACCAACGATTATTATTTTCTTTTGATCAATCAGAATGCAGTATGTTAATGAACCGTATTAAAATTATGAAATAAGATACAAATGTGTGTGCATTATTGTAGGATAATGCCACAGCTTGTGAGGGCACATGAGAAGGGCTGTTATACCACACAGTATGTAGAAACTGATAATCACAAGAGGCATGCTGAGCTGAGGCTCATATACCCTGGGGTGCCATATTTTGTTTATGTAATGGAGCACCTGAGTTTAAGTTTAAAAACTGATGTTCAGAAAGTTAGGTACTTCTGTTCTTCCCATTTCTTGATTAATACATGACAATATAATGACTTCTTATTTGGTTTATATTACTTGTTGTCTTATTTTCCACTTCTGAGTCTATTGATGATATCTGTGCTCTAGGAAGAACATTTTCAAGGATGACACTTAATTTGTTTACATATTTATTATGCACATAAACAAAGTCAGAGTACTCATTTTTCAGTTTCTTGGGGTAGTCAAACATCTCGGTACTAAAAAAAAATGCCAGTGCACTCATGTGGTGCCTTTGCAAAAGAATCTTCAACTCAAAGGATTGTAATTCCGAAATTGTAATTAATAAATAAATACATATGGAAATTCAACTGTGCTTACACATATTTTATAGTTCTACACTAAAGAGGCACAGAAATTTATGAAAGAAATTACATATGAGAGGGTGTGGGTTGAGCCCTAATAAGCCATTAGTGTATGGGTTGAAGCATCAGTCATCCATAGAGTGTGCTTATAAGAGCTTACAAAGTGGGTAGAGAAATTACTGCATCCTAATTGGTCAGCAGCAGTGCAACATAAGACTGCTACCACTGGTTAACAAAAGTGTTGACAGTCAGAACACAGCACACTAATGCATCAATGCCTTTTGTAAAGAATACCAGACTGCCCATTACAAACATGGCTACCACCTATATTCTCACTAAAAGATAAGCTAGGCCCTAAAATGAAACTACTTCAAAATATACAAAAAATAAAAAATAAAAATAAAGCAGCAGTAGCAAAAATATTTATCATGTAATTGTTTTTAGCAAAGATGTAATTTTGACATCCTTACAATCCTCCTCAGTGTATTTTTAATTTTCTCAGATATTTTAAACACCTTTTTATAGCATTCTTGTATTTAATGACTCATGTCATTAAAGATGGCCACCACTCAAAATGTTTAAAAATCTCTTCTTCTGAGGTTACATGTTGAAGGTACATATAGGGCACCCATATTCAGAACTGTCCTTAAGCACAGTGCAGCCTATTGTACTGCCAGTGGGATAGCAAACAGCTGACTTTGAGTGATATTTAAGCAATAAACCATGACAGAGTGTGGGTTATACTGGGATTTACCCATGGTTGGCATGGTTTGTCCACAAGGTTGCAGGCTGAGTGGACAAATCAGGTCAGCTGTGGATAAATCCCAGCATAACCCACACCCTGGAGTGGTTTATTGTGATTATACAATGCTCCTCCTTTTCTGACACAAAAAAAGAAAAAAAAACACTGTTATTGTTAACTTTTTAGTACTTTTCACTGTGTTTATTGCTCCACAAGAAAAAATAGTGCTGGGTTGCTAGAGTGCATCCTGCATTGTTAGGGCTGTGAGCTAGGAGCTACAGTTGCTATTTAAATTTTTTTTTTCCATGAGTCATTCCTTGTTTGTAAGAGCAACAGTAAAAGTGTGTGTGTGTGACACAATTTATTGCAAACGTCATGCCACCATTCAGCTAGGAGAAAGACCGTTTGCTTATTTGTGATTTTAAAACAAGTCCAAGTTAGGTGCAGTTTGGAGTTGCGAGTATGTGAGGCACTGCAGTGTGAGCATTAATGAGCTGCAGTGTATCAGCGTCTCTTTCTGGTTTCAGTTTTCGAGCGAGGACAGTATGAGTTGTCCGAGGTTTTATTTTTTCTCTTTTTACTTTTTTTGTTTGATGGAAATGGGATTCAGGGCTTCACTGTAGGGTACTGGGGCATGTAAGGATCCCATGATGTGGAGGTGAAAGCCAGCAAAAGAATGTTGTAGGGAATGCAGAGACGGAGCTGAGCAATGAATAAAAAATGTTTAGAAAGGTGAGCTGGGTAGAAACAATGGCGTTAAGTCTCTTAGGTATGCAGCTGTGGGGAAACTCTTTCTTTATTGAAAATGAGAGGTAAAAGTAATGAAAATTGTAGCAACAAACTAAAAGCCCAGAACTGATACTGGTCATGCACTTACTTTTACCTCTCTCACTGCACATGCCCAGAATCAGCGCTGGTCTTTTAGCTTGTGGCCATAATTTTTATTACTTTTACCTCTCATTTTTAATAAAGATAGTTTCCCCACACCTGCATTCCTAAGAGACTTTAAATATGTGGTTAGATGAATATGGATCCAGAATGTGGATGAAGCCTACACTAATGGTAAATTGGAGCTGGTGACTGTTGTTTATGAGTGAGTCAGCAAGGATGCTTTTTTGTTTGTTTTTGGGTCAGAGTGATTTCAAGTGAGGATGGCACATGTGACTGGCTGTCACCTTTTGCATGGGTTATCATAGGATTTACCATGGCAAAAAAGGTGCCAGCCAGCCAATCAGAATACATGATTTACCTTTTTTTGGGATCCATTGTATAATCAGTCAGTTAACATGCACTGACTGAGTGTGCTAACTCACTGAATATCAGGCCATGTCAGCACAGCACTTAGTGAGTATGTATTGCGCTGACATGGACCAAAGCTGTATATGGCCCACAGGAGATAGTGCTGCCCAAAATGGAATAGCATTAGTCTCCTGTGAGCCATATTCTGCTCATTCATGCAAATGCACTCATTGGGTATGCAAGGCACTAAATGGACATCTGTAGCAGACTCTGGTGCTGATACAGGGAGGCAGTGGTAACACCTGGGGTCCGAGTCACAAAGAACAATGCAGGGTTTCTGCCAAGCGCTATGTCAAATCTGGTCACCAGCACTGCTGCGCTGAACATTTTACTGCAACCTAAGCCCAATTCAAGAAGATCAAGAACATTTGCAAATTTGTTTCCCAGTTTATAGTAGTTTGCACAAAATATTTGGTACAAGCTGGGTAAAAAGGGTATGAGAGATTGCCACAAGCGAGACCAGAAAAAGCTGATCTAACTTGCAGCAATGGATGCATGGCACTGAGAATCCCAATCACTGGCTGGGGAATGATGCATGCACCATATGTTAACCATAGCCAGGGCATGTGGCCTTCTTTGGCCATTTGTGAATCAGGCCCCTGATGTTTAGTGGTCCCACCACCCCAAATCCCCAATTCTGTGGTTTGTATATATATCTCTCATAATCCTATGGTCCCCCAATCACCCATGCTGTGATTTGTATACATATTGCTAGAGTGTAGTGATCCCTCCTGCCCCCGATCACCCATGCTGAAGTTTCTGTTCATATCCCTGGTAGTTTAGTGGACCTCCCACCCCCAACCTATTGTCAACCCCCACCCACTTAGGACCCCACCCTGTAGCTCTCTGCACCCCCAATCATCCCTTACCAGTATGAAGGGCACATAGTAGTGGCCAGCACAGCCCTCCACTTACCTCTTTGGCCAGCTGACAGTCACAGAGCACAATCGCATGCAGGGGAGGAAAATGCAATAGGACAAATATAGATGGAGAAATGGGGAAGGAACAAGAAAATATGGCTATTTGCAAGAACAGGAAGAGGTGAAATAATTCCCCAGAAGGAATTTAAAAACAGAGGGGAGTAGAGGAATTATTGGGGAGGGGGAGGATATTTCAGATATCAAGGAGGTGGGAGAATAAGGCAAATTTCCCTGAAGAGGTTTTGCAGTGGGAGAAGAGAGAAGGACTGGGTATTAGATGAGTAAAGAGAGGAACAGGAGGAAGGGGGCTACAATCTATGGGAGGTAGCAGTGAAGGGAAGCAAACCAGCATTTAGCAAGGAGGGTAGAACAGGGAGAGAGGCACCTGTCCTCAAGACAGGGCAAGAACAATTGCAGTAAAGGGGGCCGTGATCTGTACCAATAAAGTAATTTAGGGCAAATGACAGAAAATGGAAGAGGGGCTAAAATCTGTCAAGGTCTGATATGGGGTAATCAACATCAGCTTCAACATAATGAACCGAGATCCACAACGCCCTATCCTGGAATGCCGATGGTGCTGCTGGGGATACAGCAATATCCATGAACCAAAACCAAAAAGAACAGCGCACACTCAAGGATGTAAATAAAACAAACTCCATCATGGAAATTTAAACTTTTATTGCCAGGCACAGCAATGCTGACACAACCAGACAACTGTCTGGTTGTGTCCCCCTTAGCTGTGCCTGGCAGTAAAAGTTTAAGTTTCCATGGTGGGGTTTCTTATATGGGGCAACATTGTAGACCATGTTTGCATAGGCAAACAACGATGGGATCATCTTCTGGATAATCTTATTGTGGACTTGGATAGAAAGGCAGAACCGTGTTGTGAACCAATATGCCATGCTTGGTACAGAGCTTCGTGTTCATTGTATCAATATACAAGGAGAAATCAAGATTTTGCTGTAGCCAAATATTGGGTACTTGTTAGGCCTTGGCAAAATTTGCAGATTTTGCTTCCAAGGAATTTTCATGAAATTCTGCAATTTTTGCAGAATTTTGCCATATATCTGCCATCTGCAAATTCTAAAATTTTCGTGGAATTCATCTCCAAACTGTGGAAATAATAGTAGGACTGTGAAAAATATGTGGCAAATCATGGAACTCGCTGTTATTGAAAGAATCCACCATTCATGCTGCTGAAATCACGGAATAATATATTCCACGAGCTGTTTGATCATGTGATTTAGTTAATTTAGGTGGGAAATGAATTATAAAAGTACTCCATTTTACTGTCTCTGTCTGTCAGTTAAATGTTGTAATTTTTGTGGTGTTAAATCAGACTTCCTATTGAATATTATAGTTATTTCAAAACATTTCGATTTTAACGTTTTTGAGAAAAATATTCTTCAGTTTATCCTGAAATTCCACTGTTCATAAATTTATTCCATGGAACACCCTTCAAAAATTCTGCAGTTACCTGATTGACTGATTTAGGTTCCATTAGGCAGGGTTTCAGTATCAAAGGTTCATGTTACTGTAGCAACCACCCTCCCCCTCTCAGTCAAGTGACTGCTGCCCCTAGTTTTCTGTGCAGTTCTTTAGAATTTTGTGAAGTGGAAAGTTCTGCTGCTCTGTGTGTCTGCATTGTTTTGCATTCTGCTAGAGGAAAAATAAACCTTTGCATTTCAATCTTTGATTGAAATACTTTGAAATCCTTTTGTTGTTGTAGGATCCTCATTCAGCAATCTGATATATGATTTCTGAGATCTTGATTAACTTCTTCAATATTTAATATAGGTATACAGAACACAGTGTCTGAACTTTTATTTTTAAACTGCAGTTTAGTATTTTTTGACAGGAAATACTGTGACAGTGTGTTCTTATTAATCCTGAACAGTATTTTAATTTGTTTAGATTGATATACTGATTTGGTCGTGGTACACGTTTGATATGTACACTTATTAGAATATTTTTTTTTGTCTGCTACTTAAAATCAGAGTTTAAAAAATGGTAGGAAAGAGGGCAGGTAGTATGCGTGGTGGATGTGGACGTGGATGTGGAAGTTCAGTGGTTCCTTTGACTTGTAACTCTCCTCCTGAAACTACTGCTTTAATTTCTCGCAATATGGATATGGAATTTGATTCTGGTGTAGGTTCTTTCAGAACCAGCACTGTAGATCCTGTGGTTGGCAGTACAGTGGGTGCAGGTAGTAGCAAGTTAGGTACAAAATTGTCTCCGATGGCTCAGTCTTCTGGTGGTGCAGTAGGTAAGGGCAGAATCAGCATCAGTTACTTTTTTGGAGTGCAGATAATAGTACTAGTTCTGGGAGCAACAAAATTGGTAATTCTAAGGAGGATGCAGCAACAGCCAAGTTAAGTGCAAAGGGGGAAGGAAACTGAAATCTGCAGTTGATGTTGCTGCATTAATGATTGATTTGCAAGATGATTCTCAGCATGAAAGTCAGGATTTAATGTTATCTGGGATGGATTCACAGTGTTTAAGTAGTACTTGTGAATGTGATACTCTGGACGATGCTCCTACTGACAAGGTGGTCAGTAAAAATACTGAGTGTAGTGTTAGTAAACCTGTTGGTTCAACTGATAATGATGTTTTGCTGATGGTTAATAGTGAGGAAAAGGAGGATATTAAAGAAGACATTACTGTCAGTGACAGTTATACTGCGGAGGATTTTGTTGGTGTTGAAGATGACCCCATTATAGACATTGATTACTAACCTCCCCATGTCCCTGTTAATGATTCCTCTACCTGTTCTCAGAATGTAAATCTGTCACAGGCACGGCTGAAAGATTATTGATTGTTAACATGCAATCACAAAAAATTATTGGTGTCACTAGTATGCAGCACAAGCGTCTGCTGCAGCAGGTGAAACATGGGTCACAGCAGCAGAAGCAGAAGCAGTACCAAGTCAGCACTAATCTAGAGTGTGGTCCCACTTCCAAAAAGCAGTGTAGTGTGGGAAAATCTCTTGAGTGTGATTTTGTTTCATTTATTTATTTATGTCTTTGGTAACCGGGTAAGTGAACTGATCCAAGGACCATTTTCAGTCATGACCCAGGCCACAATGTGGTGGCAAACAAAACAGACAAAAGTAAACAGCAAATGGTATACAGGCATCAGTGACGAAGGTTATATAGCATAGACATTCATTACACAGGCAAAACAGACAATAGTAAACATGGCATATGATAAATGGGCATCAGTGTCAGAGTTACATAGCATAGACATTCATCATATAGTCATCATGCAGACAAGGCGTACAGAAAACATGAGATCCATGCCCTTTGGGGCTGCAGTGGTGCGGGTACTAGTGTCAGTATGCCAAGGCGTGTTGAGGCCCTGAACTAAAATATGGTGGCAGCCATGGGACTGAATTACAAAAAGTTAATGATTTGAGAATCAGACAGGCAGGTTAAATTGGTCGACAAAGTCAGGAGATATATGCATGGATGCATACAAGCTAGAGAGTGTGGGAGCAGGGGAGGCCACAGAGGATGGAAGAGTCAGGAGTGCAGTCAGAAACCCTACTTACCACCCACAGCTTCAGACTGACCTGTTGTAATCTGTAATGATATATACTTATCTCACTAATATCCCTGAAAATCATAAGCATGCCATCGAAAATAACCCTAAAACTCAAAGCTGCACATAGGATACATCCTTCTTCATAACTGGCACTGTTAAATGAAGTGTTAACATGTACCAGTGACACTCAAGAAGAAATTATGAAGATCATGCCTGCAACTTTGAGGTTTTGCTTTATTTTCAACGATATGCTTCTCAGTTATATATTACTGGACTAAATATATCTCATAACGGGGTTAAATCTGATAGTCTTGCACTGCAGAATAGCGGCAGCAACTGGTGGGCATGCGGTCGGTTGAGCAGGAATATGGTGGGGGCTGTACAGTAGTAGCAACACACATGGCCAGATATTTCCAGATATTTTGCGAAATTTCTAAGAGTTTTTCTGTGCTGCCCCTACTGTGTAAATGGATAAAGAAGGAGATTTCTCTAGAAATATCACAGACATTTCAGGAAATATCTGGCCATGTCTTTGGCTGTGACTGTATCTTAAATTTCACAGAGTTACACTGAAGAGCAGTAATGATAGATTTTGGATTACTTTAAGTATGCTTTAAGGACGCTCGAGACTGCAGACATGGACCCAAGGCCCTACAAGGTACGGCAAATGCCGCAACCGACCGGATTGCCAGCGCCCCCTCAGACCACACTCTGATTGGTCCCTGGCGAAAGCCAGTTTCTGCTCTTTGATTTTAAACCCTAAAAATGTTTATGTTGGGACAAATGTTTAAAAGCTGAAGTGTTAACCCAGTCTGTAATTGAAAGGACTTGAATTGTGGTTTGGGAAAGAAAATCTAGTGTTTACAGACCTTTCTCTGCATACATGCACTGGCCCTAGACACTTTTGGGCGCCAAAGTAACACACCTCCTTTTGTTCTGCAAATTTTGGACTCCCCGCTGTTCTGTCTAACCCTTTATGTGAATCCCCTTTATTAATCCTCACTCTCCTTCTCTCCCTCAGCTGAGGAACTGCCACCCAGGCTCCCAGCTCCTAAGCCGTGGGATTCCCGGCTACCAGGTGTTCAGCGCCCTTCTAGCCGACGCTCGAGACCACAGACATGGACCCGAAGCCCTACAAGGTACGGCAACTGCCGCAACTTTTTCGACTGCCCCTCCTCCCCCACCTCGGCTGATTATTAAATACAGTAGCTCCCACCAAAATATTAGTCCATGTCCCCTGGCACAGTGCTCCACCAATAGAGACTTAGCTCATGATCCCCCTCTTCTCTATCCAGCCTACAAGATCCAATTCTCAGGGCCTCACCTTACTAAAATGCATAGGCTCTCCTTGGCTGTGCCTTCACCACTAAATATTTTTAATGCTATCAAATTCGGGTCGACCTGGATCGGAAAGCTACTGATAAGCTGCATTAATCCAGCAACCCCACTGGCCCCTGGGCTAATTGAGTGGCTCCTTATTTGAGGTACCATCATATCGGGCCCTATATATTGCTCCTTATACTGCCCCTTCTTCTGCTGATACCAGCTGCCCAGCATTGGACACCTGAACTACCGTCATGTTTGGTCTACAATGGCACCTTGTGCTGTATACCACATGGCAACTTATCCTTTAATTGCCTCCGTGATTCCAAGTACCAATACCTTGAACCCTGCTCTTGGACCACACATACCAGTAGTACTTATAACACTCCCCCACCACAAGGCCCACCTCCCACCATGCAGACTTTTATCTCCTCCGCGCATAATGCGGTAGGGGTACTAGCTCTTGCAACAACAGATCAGCTCTTCTATAGTGGCTACTTTCCAGTCCCTAAAAACATCAGATCTACTAGACGGGAGAAAGGCAGGAATTACAAGCTTATAATTAGCACTCTTAGAAAAATCCTACTTATCCTCCTGCTATGTTCAGGCAATGTAGAACTCAACCCTGGCCCCCCAGAAGCTATTGCTTCACCAGAGCAGAACTAGCAGATTTAAAAGGAATAAGCTTCTTGCATATTAACATATGTAGCCTCCTTAAAAAGGTAACCTTAATAAAAACGTGGGTAAATCATACCTCTCCTGACATACTTGTGATTTCCAAAACTTGGCTTAGACCCAGCACCACTGATAGAGAAGTAAACATCCCCAACTATGCCTTGTTCAGAACTGATAGACATGCCAGAGGAGGAGGAGGGGTAGCTATCTACGTTAAAGACAAATTTTCTGCCTTCTGCTTATCCTCGGCATCTGTCGCCAGCGAATTCGAATGCCTAATTCTCAAAGCGGAAATTACACAGACTACTGCACTCTTCGTAGTAGGATGCTACAGACCACCGTCTGCTGGCCTACAGCTTGTGTCATATCTAAGTGACAAGTTGGGACAGGGGCTGCCAGAAACTATTATTTTAGGAGACCTCAACTTTGACTGGCTCTCTTACACAGCTGCCCCCCTTGCATCCTTCTGTGATGAACATGGGCTGATGCAACTTATTACTGAAGCAACACACCCAAACGTGAAGAACCCCAATAAAAGTACACTTTTGGATGTGCTAATGGTGAGCAAACCTCATCTTTTCTCCCACGCTGATGTCTTCTTCTCAGACGCCAGCGACCATTGTTTTATTGCGGGAGTAAGATCCACCAACAACCCAGCACCCATCAGCAAGTTCTCTATGAAGAGATCCAGGCGCAGCTTCAATGAACATGTCTACCAAAACGAACTTAAGTACTCCCCTCAGTGGCAAGATTTCTACCTGGCCAAAACGATTACTTTAGCTTACAATATCTTCCACGACATTCTATCAAGGGCCCTTAATAAGTATGCTCCCCTGATTAAAGTTCAAACTAGGACCAAAACCTTTAAATGGTTCACCCCTCAGATCAAGACCTTGCATCTAGAAAGAGATAAACTCTGGAAAAAAGCACGCAGACTAAACACTGCAGAGGATTGGAACCAGTTCAGGAGACTACAAAATTTATGTACCAAAACAATTAGAGAATCGAAGGCCACCTTCTTCAAATCTGAACTCGACTCTGCCAGAAAGAGCCCAATCAAGCTCTGGAACACAATCAATGATCTGCTAAGCCACTCCCCAGGAAATTCACTCCTGACCAAGATTACCTCTGGCAACTCGACTATAACCGAAAAGATGGATATACTTGATGCATTCAATAACCACTTTGCTACTGCAGGCATGGCATTTGATAACTCCCCTGCAAACGTTCTTTGCTCCCAGACTGCCAGCCAACTGCCTGAAACTCCGATAGCTTTGCCGCCTTTCTCGCTTCAACCTGCCTCACTGAAAGGGTAGAGGACCTCTTGCTTCAGTTGGATACTAGAAAAGTGCTGGATACAACCTTGACCACTTACTTCCTAAAAATTGCCTAACACGCATTGCCAGCAATACCCGTCACCCACCTTTTTAACTTATCCTTGTCACAGGGCACCTTTCCACCTATATAGAAGAAGCACATGTCATACCACTGTTCATATCAGGTGACCCTGGCGATCTCAATAACTACAGGCTAATTTCTCTCCTGCCAGTCCTGTCCAAACTCTTAGAGAAAATTGTAAATGCACAGCTGAGGACTCACCTTGAGTCTAGGGAACTGCTAAACCCTATGCAGTCCGGATTCAGAGCTAAACATAGCACTATCACGGCCCTTGCCAAAGTTACTAACGATTGGCAGTGTAATCTTTAGAGCAAAAACTTTATTTGTGCTGTTTTCCTTGATCTAAGCAAGGCTTTCGACACCGTCGACCATAGTCTGCTCCTCTCCTCACTTCAAACCATAGGTGTGGACCCCTCCTCTCTGCGCTGGTTTACTGACTATCTTACAGGGTGCCTTCAACAAGTTAAAGCCAAAGGAGGCCTGTCCCCTTTAAAAACTCTGCAAAGAGGGGTACCTCAAGGTTCTATATTAGGGCCCTTACTTTTTGAAATCTACATTAATAACATTGACTACTGTATAAAAGAAGCCAACATCCATCTGTTTGCAGATGATACAGTTCTCTACGTGAGTCGCCCAACACCTGAAGCTGCCTGCAATGGCCTACAGTCAGAATTCAACCTTTTGCAAAGCCAACTCCTCCAAAAAAAGCTACTCCTTAACGCCAAAAAAACTAAAGCGATGGTCCTCTCCCCTTTCATCCATACAGCTAACCCTGTGTCTAGTGGGACAGTTCCCCAAATTACCACACTTCTAGGTGAAAAACTAGAATTTGTTACAAAATTCAAGTATCTGGGGGTTTGGATAGACCAAAGACTCTCCTTCATTGAACATATCGAGGACTTGTTAAAACGACTTCGGCAAAGGCTTGGCCTGTTTTTTAGAATCACCCAGTTTCTCACCAGAGATGCCAAGAAACAACTGGTCCAATCCATTTTCCTATCATTGGTTGATTACGCTGATTTCCTCTACAGCCAATGCCCCAACTCTTACATGGCTAAACTGGACACACTCTACCATCGAGCACTGAGGTTTATAACAGGACTTCCCTTCGACATGCATCACTGTATCCTATATGCGGCAGTGGGGTGGACATCACTAAAGTTCAGGTGCCACAGAAACGCTGCTCTCTGGACCTATAGAACCATCTCTAATAAGCTGCCTTACTATATCTCTGGCTGTCTTCCCCTGAGTATAATTGGGAAATATGCGTTAAGAAGTTACTCAGCTACTACACTTAAAGTACCCAAAGCAAAATCCTGCTTCGGCAGGGCAGCCATAAGCTTCATGCTACCTACCTTATGGAACGATCTACAAAAAACCCTCAAATTAACAACTCTAATTGGTATAAATGCCTTCAAGATGCTTTATTTCCATAGAATCAGAGAAGTATGTAACTGCTTCACCCACTCAGAAACAGTACCGGTGTCTGCGCTTGTATATAGCCACGCCTAGACCCAATTTTAAGTACTGACCCCCCAGCTTGCTCCTCACAAGCCTAATTGTTCTCTCTCTTATCCCTCTGTCTTATCAACACTAGGCCCATCCATCCCCTTGTCCTTTCTTTCCCAACCTCAGATAGGAGCTCACTACCCCTGGGTTGTGACATCCTACCATGCCCAGTACTTTATAGCATTCAATCCTGGGGCTCACACATACTCCTTTTCTCCATCCACCTTCTCTACATCCTGTTTTACCAGCTCCTCTCTGTGCACCATGCCCTCCTAGCCTTTCTCCCCCCTACCTCTCTCCCTTCTCCCCCTACCTTCGCCTCTACCTGGTGTATATTTTTATTTTTTTTCTTCCGTTACTTCCTCCTGCAACCTTAGAAAACCTGCTTTATCTTCCTATAGACACTTCTATGTATGTAAATACCCTGTAATCTGTACAATATCTGTATAATTCTATGTACATATGAACTTCTCTTTTTCTTCCTCTCTGTAAACAGTATTAATTGTATTGCCTTGTAAATACCTGTGTTGACCTGTATATACAATTGCTCATGCTCCACCCAGGTCCATCTTGCAAATGAGCGTCTACTCAACGATGAACGCCTGGTTAAATAATGACTTGATTGACTGATTAAGTGATTGTCTTACCACAGAGCATGCAGAGGAGGCATAAACAGCAACTGGGCCACCAGGCACATTCTTTTTACAGCACACCCTGTACTGATGTACTGTTGTGCTCCTAGAGCCCATGCCATGATTAAAATTACAAAACAATGAAAATAATAACCAAACAATTTAAAATACAAAACTGATCAAAATCATAGATTAACATGTATATTGGCAAAAAATAATAAAGTCATGATTTTGAAAAATTGGTATCCAATATACTGTACCATTGCAGAGGATTAAGAAAACTGATTATTATTTAACCATCACAGAGATGTCTAGCTCTCCTTTAGATGACGTCATTCTGTGCCATGTCTGACTGCCATTTGTTAGAACAGACAGTTTGAACAACATAAAGTTAAAGTACTAGGCCCCACGCTGGTGCTGCTGATGTGCACGTTGTCCACACACCTGCATCTTCCATGACCACTACTGCTGAAATGGCTATGGCAACAAATAACATAAAGATGAACTACTAGGCCCCGTGCTGGTGCTGCTGATGTGTACTCTGTCCATACACCTGTATCATCCACGACCACTACTGCTGAAATGGCCATTGAGTTCATTTAGATTCCCGTTGTGAGGATTTTGATGCAGTTCTTC
This sequence comes from Neoceratodus forsteri, assembly GCA_016271365.2. NCBI lineage: Eukaryota > Metazoa > Chordata > Ceratodontiformes > Ceratodontidae > Neoceratodus > Neoceratodus forsteri. The sequence goes on from CM057456.1 coordinate 1,375,301,277, forward strand.
AATTGTGGAGCTTATTTGTTAATTTAAAATGGACACAGTACAGAGACAATAAGTAATTCGGCACCAGGAAATTAAAGTACACAACATGTGCTTGCCACCATGTTAACAGAACATTAAATTATGACAATGCATTGTTCTATTGTTGAATTAATTCATGGTTGTGGTGGTGGTTGGAGGCACTTGGCCTGCAGCCCCACGCCCCAATCACCCACACAATCATGGATTAATTTTAATTCAACAGTAGAACAATGCATTGAAGTGGTTTAATGCTTACATATTTGTATGATTCCTCATTAAAAAGATGTACTTACCAGATCTAGTTGCAACACTGGCTTCAGAAGTTGTACTGCTGCTAGACTGTGGATTTTCGTCTTGTTGTCCATCATCACTGGAGGCAACATCCGCAGGTGTTCTTTTAGTACCTGTTAATCATCAAGATGATTAGACTCTGTTTATAACCTATAACTCTAAGTAACTATTATGAATAAGAATGACTGAAATTTGAATACTACTCACTGGTGCCAAGACTCTCCTGTCTCTTCCTCTTCTTTGGACCGCCTTCACACATGGTAACCACTCTACCCAGCATCTCCAACACTTCTGGATCTGAACACTGCAGGTCATCCCACTTATGTTTAAGCTGTTTAATGGTATGTGGGATGCTTTCCACCTCACCATCCTTTACTATTTTGATCTGCCCCCACAGTTCCTCCCTTTTCTTAAATGGCAGCCTTTTGGAACCAAACAGATCTTTAGCATATTTTGTCACCTCTTTAACTAGGAGGGTGACCTCCTTGATGCTGGAAGGGGTTAAAAGCTCATGGCGGGAGCGGCTGTAATGCTGCGCCTCATCCTCAACACCCTCAGCTTGCTGTTCTTCAGCCTGATGGTGCTCCTTCTGCTGGTGCTGCTGTAATGCTGTGCCTCATCATCAACACCCTCAGCTTGCTGTTCTTCAGCCTGATGGTGCTCCTTCTGCTGGTGCTGCTGTAATGCTGCGCCTCATCATCAACACCTTCAGCTTGCTGTGCTTCAGTCTGATAGTTCTCCTTCTGCTGGTGCTGCTGTAATGCTGCGCCTCATCCTCAACACCCTCAGCTTGCTGTGCTTCAGCCTGATGGTGCTCCTTCTGCTGGTGCTGCTGTAATGCTGTGCCTCATCATCAACACCCTCAGCTTGCTGTTCTTCAGCCTGATGGTGCTCCTTCTGCTGGTGCTGCTGTAATGCTGCGCCTCATCCTCAACACCCTCAGCTTGCTGTGCTTCAGCCTGATGGTGCTCCTTCTGCTGGTGCTGCCACTCACTATCTTGGGGCAGATCATTCTGTGGCAGCTGCTGCTGATTTTCAGCAACTGAATGATCCCCATCAACAGGCTCTAAATGCAATTCTTCAGCTCCTGACGATGATGTCATTGTGCTAAGTAACTTCTTCAATACACCACAGACAGTGACAGTCACTCTCTCTCTTCTCTCACACTTCAAAACTGAGAATTTCTGGTGGGTTCCATGTGTTTCTGAATGGCAAATTATATATTCTGCCGGTCAATGAAAATCACCGGTTTGTAACAGTGTGGATGATGAATGGCAGAACTGTGAACACGTGGCATGAGAAAGAATACAAAAAAATCATGCATCATTACATCACATCATGTGAACGGCAGAACACATTAACTGAGGAATTGTAGACTTCACACCACAAAAGCAGTTGTACTACAACAAGAATTCTGCGAGTAATTCTCAGGTCTCGCGATGTTCGATCTGCAGATTTCTCTGTTCAGTGTACTTTAATTGCGGAATTTATTTCCATGGAACAGTTTCACTGTCCAGCGGAAATATATTACATAATTTAAGTATGACAAACCGAAATCCGCAGCACATTAAAGGCAAAATTTCATGAACATTGCGAGAATTATTTGCAGAATTTCACAGAAATGGAATTCCACAGTTCACATAAATTCAGCAGGTGGAGTAAAAATTTTGTTCAAGGCTAGTACTTGTGTAAGGGAGGGACACTTTGAGTAGAGGGGGTGCCATCACAAGTTTTAAAGAGTGGGGTATAAGTTATTAAGGGTAAGGGAATGTGGAAATTGTCATCTCTGGTCTACAGTTTGGACCCTCTGTCTATGGATTGGCATTTACATTTTGGCTAGACACTTTGGGTAGTTATACTGGGGTTTAGAAAGATACAAATAATAGTATGTTGCACACCTTAACCACTCCATACCTATCCCATTCAATCCTGATCTCTTCCACCAGGTCCTCCAGTCAGATAAAAAGAAAAGTAAGCACCTGACACAGTGCCAGAAACTGAAAAATGTTTTAATGAAAATAAAGTAACTGTGGAAGGGGGAGGAGGTTTGGAAATTACTGATGTGGTGAAAGGGTAGTCATGGGACTAGCTCTGGCCACCTGGGAAGGGTTAAAGTGTTATTTGACTAACAGGTTGAAGGTCAAAGTTATCCCAAAGTGGACCAAATGGTCAACTGGGGTGACTGAAAGGTAATAATATGGAATTATGGCAAGGAATATAAGTTTTTCATTGGATCATTCTTAGAGGGTAGTTTAGCAAGCCTTTTCCTATTGCCAAAGGTGAAGGAGTAGGCAGTAGAAACATGATGTGAGAGAGCCGTAGATAATAGCTGATATGCTTTACAAATACTTTGCTTCACTTGTCACCAAAGGGCCTACTGTATACGTACAGTCGCTCCCTGTCTTTCAGACAGAGACCGGATGAGGTGATGAGCTGCGGGGCTATGCCAGTCAATGTCTTTACTTTAATGTAGCAGAATGCCATTGGTGAGTGGAGATTATGAGGAGTATGTGGGGTGGAGGGTCCTGAGTGGGCGGGATGGGAGGGTTGTTTTGATGTCCTGAGGGTAATGATTGTGGGTAGGGGGCCATATTCCACCAACAGGGTTCTGTTGCCTACTACTAAGTGGGGTACATGTTTTTCAGTCCTTTTAGTAGTAGATGTATTAGTGTGCTACAGTACAAATGCACAACATGGACAGTGCTTTGCAATATTATGTTACATTTGCTGCTGTGTCTGGTGTGGTTTCCACAAAAGATAGCATGCACTGACATATTGCCACCCATATTTACTGTGCAACCAGGTATTGGGATGGGAATTCAGGCTGCCAGGAGTGGTGATCTGGGAAGGCAGCTATGTGCAAGCATTTGAGCAGGGTGTTGACAGAGTTAAATAACACCACAATGTCAGCTGCTTAGCACTGTCAAAGCCTTTGAATATACTGCTGTGCACTGTATGAAAGGGTTGTTTCTCATTTGCATGAATAAAGTGGTATATTCTGTGTGATTGCACTGACTGGTCAACGCAATCCACTGGGGGCTTTTAAATATGGCCCCTGCCCCATCGACTCATGTTACTGCTTCTCTAACCTTTCACATATTGGGTTCATAGTGCATTAGAATGACAAATTAATATTACATTGATGAGCTACAGATGGAACTGTAACATTAGAATGGATACATTCTGCCACCATTTTCTAACTAATCCCATGCCCCATCCCTGTTTGAACCTGCTCACTGATGTGGCCTATACTACTTCTTCTGGCAGCTTGTTCCATTTGTCCACCACTCTTTCAGTGAAAATGTGTTTGTTGATGTCCCTTTTGAACTCCCACTGCAAAATTCAGTGAGTTACCCCCTTGTCCCTGTATTTCAGTCCAATGAGAAAAGTATCTTTGCATCCACCCTGCTTATCCCATGCAGGTACCTGTATGCTTCAATCATGTCACCCCTATCCCTCCTTGTTTCATGGGTTTACTGTACATGTTCAAGTCCTGCAGCCTCTCCTCACGTGTCTTGCCTCCTGGTCTGTGGGCCATCTTGGTTGGCTGTTCTGCACTGCTTCCATCATGTTGCATTCTTTCCTCAGGTGTGTACTCCAGTACCTTGTACAGTATTCCAGATACAGTCACACCAGTGATCTTTACAATGGGAAGATCACATAAACGGTTTCTCCTGGCTTCTGCTGATTGGCCCCCTCCCTTTGCATCCAAGCACCTTTTTGCCTTACCCACAGCTCTATTGCAGTGTGATGTTATTTTCAGGCTCTCCAGTATCATGACCTCTAGTTCCTTATCATCTGAGGTGCTTTCTAGTACCCCTTCCCCCCATATCATATCACACTGTTTGGTTCCTTTTCCCATTGTTCCTCACCTTGCATTTTTTAGCATTGAAGTCCAGATGCCATATCTATGATCAGCTTCCCAAGCTACCTAGATGCTCCATTAGTTTCCTTATCCCTTCTTCAATGTCCACCCATGCATAAATCTTCATGTCGTCTGTGAAGAGGCAGATTTTGCACCTGATGCCTTTCCCTATTCCACAATATAAATTACTGGGCCCTGCTCTGATCTTTGAGGTTCCCACTTGTTAGTTTCCTTACCTCTGAAATCTCCCCATTTACTACTACCATCTGTGTTCTTTCCCTCATCCAGTTATATACCCATAGCTAGCCTTAAGGATAGGCAAACTAGGTGGCTGCCTAGGGCACCAGTCAGTGTGTGTGTGTGTGGGGGGGGGGGGTGCTGTCACTATCAAACAAACTTCCATTTTTTATTTATTAATTTCTTTGCAAATTACCTTGATGCACGGAAAATTAACATGGCCAAATTTGGTGTCATTTCTGGGGAAGGGGCTGAAGACTTGTCCATCAGATTTGTCACTGCATGTCTGCATGCCTGACCCACCCATAAAAGAGCCATTCCCATTTCTATTGGATCTCTGCTGCTGTCTATTTTATGTTTGGCACCAGAGCAGCTGGAGTGCCTGAGCAGAGTGGTGCAGACAGGGAGTGACTGGTACTTGGCATAATCAGTTTTGGTGGCGCATACAGATAATCATGCGTCAGCAAGGGATTCGGTGACTGTGTTAGCGAGCAGTGAGGGAAAGCTGAGTTCAGTTTTAAACTTGCAAAGGAAAAGAGACAAACCCCCAACAAGGACTGGAGGTCAGTGTGTAGGGAAGGGTGTGCTACTAGGGAGGAGGACACAGGGGCACTGTGTTGCTGAAGTTACCGAAGCTGGCTTGCTGTAACACAGGAGGGATGGGAGCCAGCAGTAGCCAGGACTTGTCAAATCATATGAACATATGAATGTGCCAGCAGACGCAGATCATAATGATCTATCTAGTCTGCTCGAGTGTGCAGCTTGATTTAGTTCCCTGGAGCTGCACTCCCTCTCCTAATCCCCCTATAGTCAACTATCCCTCCCCTAGTACCTTTACCCACCCCTGGCACACCCACCCTAATTTTCTTCTTCAAAGTATCTCACCCCCCATTGAAACTGGGTACTGTATTTACCGCAACCACCTCCTCTGGCAACTCATTCCACCCCAGCACCACCCTTTCTGTGAAAAAGTGCCTTTTCATTTCCTTCTTAAATCTAACCCCCACTAGCTTCAGTTTGTGTCCTCTTGTTGTACCCTCCTTCCTTAAGTTAAATATGCCCTCCAAATTTACCCTGTTTATTCCCTTAAGGTACTTGAAGGTCTCTATCATGTCCCTCCTTTCAAACACCATGAAGTCTTGCTATATTAGGACTTATTGCAGTTAGCCACTGCACTTGAACTGCCCCGGAGAGGAAAGAGTTAACTCCAGAGAATCTGGAGTTCTAAAGCGCGAGGGCGCTATACCAAAGCTCTATCTGGGCAGTTTCAAATGAAACTGTCAGATTCTTACTCCGCTTCACTGACAGTCGCTCCGGAGATCAGCTCCTTCAGCTTCGGTTCATTTCTCGGTCAAGCGAGTATTTTCGTTCATTTGAACCGCCAAAAGTAATTATTTTACCGCATTTCGTTAAAGCTCTATCTGGTAAACCGTAAGTACAAAATGAAAAGTCTGTGTGAGGTTAGTTATCGGTTCAGTTTTGAACCATCGGTTTGCTTATTTTAACATTTTAAAGTTTTGGGCTTTTAGAGTGGGTACCGGTTCTTATCGGTTCTAAAAACCTTGATTTAAATAGGGTTTTCAAATACCCGTGAAAGCGGTTAGGAACCGATAAGGGGGTGTCTGCCTGTACTGACCATAAAAGGGGCAAAGTTTTTGGTTAGGCTGGCATTATGTCTGGGAAACCCAAAAGAAAACCAGGCCCACTGGGTTTCAACACTGTGATGTTGTGGGAAGCCTTTGCCAAGGCTGACCCACACACCACTTGTGTTTATTGTCTGGGGGCTGACCACCTCCTGTCAGACTGCCAGGTGTTTAAAATTTCTCTGCAGCCACCCTGAAAAGAGATAGGGCCGGCTCAGGGAACTATTGGCCAAAAGTCCTCTGACCTGGATGGCCAGCCCGGTCCAGTACCCACTGGACCAGAGGGAGTGCCCTCTGACCAGGGCTAGACTTCCTCGGGCAAAAGGATGGTTCAGAGGAACCAGTTTAAAAAAGAAATAAGAATATGACAGAGAAATCAGTAGGTTTGGAGTCCAAGATTGTCTCTCCAACTGCTGCAGAAGTAGTTAAGCCATACAGATTGTCCAGTCACTGTTTCTAGGTCCTGTCGAACCATCTACAGTTGGTAAAAGGTGGCTCGTTCAGTTCCAGTGGTTCAGGTTTATGATGTTGAGGAATTGTTATGAACCACAGGAGTGGGAGGAGGAAAATTGATCAATACATGTGTGGCTGGTAGGGTCTGGACGTGCCCACTTAAGCGGACATTTCTCCAGACAGACTTTTAGAATCTCCTCCTATTCTGTCTGAGTCCCTTTCTCAGTTTATGTTTTACAAAAAGCTTGCAGAATCCCCCCAGCTTCCTTTAGAGGAGGCTATGGATGAGTAAAGGGGAGCCTGATTATGTAGGAATGATGGGCTAGGAGGTTGTCTTTCCTTGCATAAGTCATTTAGGAAGTAAACAACTAAGATTTTATAAGATTCTTCTTTCTGTCCCTCCTGTAAGATAAAAAATGGACAGAAGGTGTATTTCGTCAGGCTCTGTTACAGACTTCCTCACTGAGCAGTGTAGTCATGTAGGTGTGGTACAAGCTGCAGCCTGTGTCAGGTTAGTTCCTGGCCTCACATCCTCCTGAATAGGATTCCAGGAGGATTGATGCCATGGCAAGAAAACAGTATGTGGCAGCTTCTGTGGGACTCAGACAGGCAAGTTGTATGGCTTATGTGGCTAGATTTCGGAAATCTAGGTGGGACGCAGTATTGCAGTCAGCCAAGCAGGCCCATGGCCAGCTGGCTAGCGGGTTGGAACAGGTGGCTGCTAATGGCACTGAAGCCTCTAAGTTCAAGTTCATACTGCTGTTGGTGTTAATCTTGTTTTCTCTAGGATCATGACCACTTCTGTAACTTTCCGTAGGTTGGCATGGCTCAGATGCACTAATCTGTCCCAAGATACTCTGTCAAAGTCTATGGATTTGTTTCTTGTTGTGGGTAATTCTCTGTTTGAGGAACAAACAGAAAGCTATATGAAAACATGGATGATTACTACAAAGTGCCCAGGTAGAGGCTCAGGCCTCCTCTGCTTTCGCCAGAGGGGTCTCTTCAGAGGCAGAGATAGACGGGCACAAGTAAACCATCCCCTCCCTAGCCTAAGACTATTGCCAAGCAGGCACCCTGATGGGGTGCCCAGGCCGATTCTCCTATACCAGTGGGCAGGTTGGTTTTATTTCAGCCAGAACTGTGTGTCCTTAACTCGGACAAGTGGGTTCTGGAAGTAATAGGTCTGGTTCTCAGCTTCAAACAGTTTCCAAAGATGAGAGCCAGACAGGTCCACCTGCAAATCCTTCAGAATCCCTTGCTTTGGGAGCAGAGGTTTCTTCTCCTCTGAACTGCAAAGCAGTAGAAAGGGTCCCTCCTTGCCACCGGGGCAAGGGGCTGTGCTCATGATACTTTCTTAACCTATAGAAGGCAGGAGATTGCTGTCCATCTCAGATTTAAGGTACCTGAACAAGCATCTTTGAAAACAAAGTTAAAATGTTAACTCTGGCTGAGGCCAGGGGACTGGCTAGCTTTTCTGGACCTCAAGGATGCCTATTTGTTCATGTCTTGATCAGGCCTTCTCACAGAAAGTACCTCAGGTTACCCTCAGGCCACTACCAGTTCAGGGCAATGCCCTTCAGCCTTACCTCTGCGCCAAGGGTATTCAAGAAATTCTAGCTGTGGTAGTGGCTCTTTTAAGAAGGCAAGGGATTGCTTTGTTTCCTTTCCTGGATGACTGGCTCTTAGTGGGTCAGTCTCCAGATCAAGTAAAATCCACTTGCAAGTCACCCAGCAGCTTCTCACCTTTCTGGGATTCCTGCTGAATTTACCAAAGTCAGTTCTCGAACCAGTTCAGGTACTAACTTTCAAAGGTGCAGAGTTGAACACAAAGTTAGCCAGGCATTTCTCCCTCAAAGGGTAGGCAGTCTCTTGCCCTGGCATCTTCCATTACTCTGCAGTCTCTTGACCAGCAAAGCATTTGCTACAGCTACTAGGGCACATGGCTGCTTCCACAGCTGTAGTGCAGGGAGCAAGATTCCAGATGAGGGACATTCAGTTCCATCTGAGGGCCTATTGGTCCCAAAGGAGGATTCCTTTCCAAATTGGTTCTAGTGACCCAATCCCTGATCCTGGCCTTACACTGTGGCAGGATCAAAGCAATCTAAAACTAGGGTCCTCTTCATTCCCTCACCATGGATGCTCCTGTGTTAGGGTGAGGAGCTTGCTTAGGCGACCTGTCCACTAGGGAGTGTGGTCTCCTAGGAATCTCTGCTCCACATCAATTTTTGGAACTCAGAGCTGTCTTCTAGCTCTTGGAGTTTTCAGCTTCTGTCCAGAACAAGGTAGTTCAAGTCAGGACAGACAACACCACAATAATGTGGTACATCAACAGGCAGGGGGCACTCGGTCATCAGCCTTGTGCACCGAAGCAATGAAGTGGTGGTCTCTGGCTTACTCCCTGAACACCTCCCTGATAGCAGTGCACCTCCCAGGGAAGGACAATGCCCTGGCAGATGCCCTCAACAGGATTCTCAGGGCCATCACGATTGGGCTCTGAATCCTCAGGTGTTGGGTTCAGTCCTTGCCAGATGGGGCTCATTTTCAGATAGATCTTTTCGCAGCCCCAGATAACCATTAACTTTCTCTGTTTTGTTGAGGCCTCCAGTGCTGGGATCAGCCCACCTGGACGCTTTTCACTTGGATTGGAAAGGAAGTTTCTGTTCGCCTTTCCTCCCTTTCCCTTTCTTTCAGGGTACTAGTAAAATCAGATCTCAGCCCTGCAAAGCGATTCTGATTGTTCCAATCTGGGCCAGACAGCCCTGGTACCATTGTCTCTGTCCTTGACAGTCCACCCACCCTGAGCTTTCCCAGAGTCCACGACTTACTGGCCTTTGCACAAGGGAGAGTGTTATCCGAACCTCAAATTCCTCCTTCTCAAGGCAGCTCTTGAGGAGTTAGAATTTGCTGATTTACACCTTTTTCAAGGTGTCGCGGATATTTTAAAGGCTTCAAGGAAGCTTTTTCACTGGCGCCACTTACAATTCTAAGTGGAACAGGTTTTCAGTCTGGTGCGCTGAGAAGCAGATTATACCACAGTCTGCTTATCTGCCCATTTTCTGGACTTTTTGGTCCATTTTAAATTCTTTAGGTCTTAGGCCAGCTACCTTAAGGGTTCCTTTGGCAGCTGTCTCTGTTTTTCTGCAAGCAGGGAAGCCTGCTTCCTTTTCTTCTCAACCTGTGTTTTCCAAGTTTTTAAGGGGTTGCTTCACACCAACCCTCCTTTTTCGGGAACCAGCTCCTGCATGGAGCCCAAATGTTTGCATTGCTCAGTTAATGCAAACCCCTTTGGACCTCTGTCCCCAGCAGAGCTCTAGCTTCTCACTTGGAAAATGTTTTTTTCTGGTGGTTTCACTTCTGCCAGGTGCATAAGTGAACTACAGGCCCTGGCAGTGGAAGAAGATTTTCTCTCCCACAGGGATAAGACAGTCCCTAGGACTAACACAGGGTTTGTCCTAGTGGTTTCAGGTTTCCACCTGAACCAATCCATCTCTCTCCCAGGATTTTTTCACTGAGCATTCTTCCTCAGGTGAGAGGAGACTGCACAGCTTGACGCAAAGAGCCTTATGCTACTATTTGTAACGCACTAAGGGTCACAGGTTTGAATCCCTCCAACTCTTCCTTACCTAGGGCGAGGTTGGCAAAGGAAACCTGCCACTAAGAGGACAATTGCAAGGTGGATTGTCTCTTGTATCCATTTTTGTTATCAAAGACTAGGTAGGAGAGCCCCTCAGGACTGAGGGCTCACTCCTGGGTGTACAGCTGCATCTCTAGCGGCTGCTAGAGATATTCCCATTCTGGAAATCTGTCGAGCTGTTACTTGGAAGACAGTTCACACTTTTACTAGCATTATTCCCTGGATTTCAGTCCAGGAGAGATGCTCGTTTTGCACAGCTGTGCTTCAGATCCTATTTCTAAGTAGGTTCTGACCCTCCTCCATGGAGGTACTGCTGTGTAATCTGTATATAGTCATAATATAGCAAGACTTCTTGGTGTTTGAAGAAAAATGACTCACCTTAGTAATTGCTTTTCTTCTCATGGAGTCTTGTTATTAGGACCACCCCAACCTGCCCCTCTCAGAACTTCTACTGGGTGGCAAATTAGTGCAAGCACTGTGTCATGCCATTGTAGTTCTTCCCTTCACCCTCTTTATTTAGGTTAGGAACTAGGGTTTTCTGGTTGAGTGATTTGTTGGCCCCTTCCTGGACTTGAGTCTTTGGGGAAGGGGTTCTTAATAGTGCTTGTCAGGGGGGAAAACTAATAATACCATTATTCATTCTTATTATTGTTATTGTTGTTTCTATTGTTGTTTCTATTGTTGTTATTACTACTAGTAGGTAGCCATTTGCCTAGTGTAGAGCTTTCCACACAGACTTGTTGCTTAGTGTTAGCTTCGTAAAGATCTGACAGTTTCATTTGAAACTGCCCAGATAGAGCTTTGGTATAGCGCCCTCACGCTGTGGAACTCCAGACTCTCTGGAGTTAACTCTTTCCTCTCCGGGGCAGTTCAAGTGCAGTGGCTAACTGCAATAAGTCCTAATATAGCAAGACTCCATGAGAAGAAAAGCAATTACCAAGGTGAGTAATTTTTTCTTCTCTCCTATCATCCAAGGAGTACATGTTTAGCTCCCTCAGCCTTACCTTATATGTTTTGCACCCCATACCTTGGATCATCCTGGTTGCCCTCCTCTGGACCCCCTCTAGTAGCTTGTTATCCATCTTCAGATACGGACAGCAGAACTGCACACAGTATTCCAGGTTTGGCCTCACCAGTGACCTGTACAGTGGCATCATCCCTCCTAGAGGTTATTCCCCTGACAAGGCAGCCTATCATGAAACAATCCAGATAGAAACATGGAAACATAGAAGTTGATGGCAGATGAGGACTACAAGACCCATCTAGTCTGCTTGTTTCCCTACTTAACAGATAGGATCAGGGAGAGGACAAGATTCGAGGAGCTAGAATGAAGGGTGGTCGGATGGCATCGGACTATTGTTGATTCACAGTCAATGAGTGGTTTCTCATCACCATTGGGGCAGGGCTGTGCAGTGAGTGGCCTGGGAGTTGGATGGAAGAGTCAAGAGAGACCCCTCAAGAGCAAGGACTGGAGTGGTGGGAGTAAAGTAAAAGTACCCACTATCAGTCTTGAATAGAACCTGCAGGTCAGTGACTGCAAAGACAGTGAGCAGCAGCCAGTCAGCTGGGGGTTGCAGAGCAGGCCCAGGCAGCAGGTACAGCCTGGATTTGACTATGTAGAGGAGACTAGCAGTCTACCCCCCCCCGGCATCCCAGAGGAGGAGATTTTCATCCCAGGCTTGGGTCAGAGAAAAAAAAAACATTAACTACCTATTGTTGGAATCAGGGGGGTCCTGTGGGGTTTACTGAGTGTATGTGGTCCTGGACCGGTCGCAGTTATGTTGTTTCCCGAGGGGCAGCCAGACCAGCAGAGCAGCAGTTTGGCAAAAGGAGGACCATTTTGTCTGACAAAGTCAGTGACAGACTAAGTGATGATTCTGAAGTGATGCAGTCAGTTAGCTGAACTAAAACAAAAAAATTGCAATTTCCTGACATTTTGTTTCTTGTTTCTGAACTTCCTGGACTCTGGACCCATAGCCCCAATTCTGACTTGCCCTGGTTCCCCCATGGTGTAAACGCTGTGCAATATAAGATGATTATGTAGTACTATGTTGTGTAAAATAAATTAAAGCCACCTGTGCCATGTGGCAAGATCCAATTGGGATCAGTGCCTGCCTGGTAGAAAGAGGGAAGGAAAAACAGAAGTTTTTTTCCTGGTGTGTTTGCTGTCAGAAAGTTTATTACCTGCAGCAAACTTGGCCCAAAACAAAAAGCAAACTCTTTCAGGCAAGTTGCAGTTGCATTTCAATAAACAAAAACATGAGCTAACTAGCCAGCTGAATCTAGTTGGGATTAAAGAATGTAATGTTTTGTAACTGAATTGTTTTGTTAAAGGAAAAAAATGTGTTGCTGAGGTATGGGTTTTCCAGTGTTTAGGTTTGCGACATTTTTTTCATAATTACATATTTTCATTATGAAGTAATTCCTTCCCCCCACCCACTTTAGTGTATAAGATGCCTATGAAAGATAACAGAAATTTGTTTTATCTTCAATGTAAGCCTTAAAACGCACCAAAAAGCACCTAAAACCTAGATCTTCTGGGGGCCTACCGGCCCCCAGACCCCTGACTCTTCACAAACATTTTTCACACACTACATGCACAACATACCTTTATCACACACTAAAAGAATCCCTCCTGGAAAAATCCAGGTAGCAGGCCTGCCAGGGAGGGCATCATTTGCAAGTTCACCTAGGGGCGCCACACACCCTAAAGCTGGCCCTGTCTGTACCCCAGTCATCAATTTTTCCTCCACCAATTAATCCCTTAAGGTTTTGACTTGCCTCCTGTGAAAAACCAAGTCAAAAGCCTTGCTGAAATCCAAATATAATACATTAACTGCCTGTCCCTTATCTGCTGCTCTGGTCACACAGTTGAAGAAGTTGACCAGATATGTATGGAAGGACTGTATTCACCAAAGCAGGTTTCATGTTAAGAGGTATGTGATAAGTAGGCTCTTTTTTATCTAACTGATGAGTAGGATCCCCTGCCCCAAGACAGGCTTGAAAGAACATGTTGGAGGCTGGTACGCTGTCACTTTAGAGGTTTTAAATCATCATTCTTGAATTAGAACTGTGCTGAACCCTGTGTATCATTTTCTCAAGTACAGTAGTAGTAGCGGTTTCCTAAATACCAGTTCCACTTCTTGTATTGTTTTGTCTTCACTTGTCATTTAGTAGCAGAAGGGGTGGTGAATGTGGCCTACAGGGATTTCAGTAAGGCCTTCAACACCATTCCTCATAGAAGGTTGCGTAACAAATTGGGGAATCTGGGTGTGGGCTCTAAAGTGGAAACATGGGTTGGTAACTGGCTAAAAGGCAGGACCCAGAGGGTGGTAGTAAATGGCATAAAATCAGAAGAGGGGGAGGTGACCAGCGGGGTTCCACAGGGATCAGTGCTGAGTCCAGTTCTATTCAATGTCTTCATAAGCGACATTATAGAAGGACTGGAGGGGAAAGTATGCCTGTTCGCAGATAACACCAAGATCTGTAACAGAGTTGACATACAGGAGGGGCTAGATAAAATGAGAAATGACCCAAGACTACTTGAGGAATGGCCAAGGGTTTGGCAGTTGGGTTTCCATGCCAAGAAGTGCAAGATAATGCACCTGGGATACAGAAACCCAAGAGAGGAATACAGGATGGGAGGGGCAGGTTCTAGCCATCACAAGTCAGGAGAGAGACCTGGGATTATCATATCTGATCACCTGTAGTCAGCCAAACAATGTGAAAAAAGCAGTGAGGAAGGCAAACAGAATGCTGGGTGCATAGGAAGGGGCATAACCTGTAGGAGGAGTGAAGTGGTGATGCCACTGTATAGATCACTGGTAAGGCCTCATCTGGAATACTGTGTCCAATTCTGGAGACTGCATCTCAGGAAGGACAGAGACAGAATGGAAGCAGTCCAGAGAAGAGCAACAAAAATGATACATGGACTGCACCACAAGCCTTATGAGGAAGGACTCAAGGAACTAAAAATCTATTCACTGGAAGAGAGAAGGGAGAGAGGGGATATAATAGAGAATTTCAAATACCTTACAGGAATAAACAGGGTACAGGAGGGGAGCATATTTCAGAGACGAAAGTGCACTAGAACAAGGGAACATAACATGAGGCTGGAGGGAGGGAGGCTTGGGGGAATGCTAGGAAGCATTTTTTCACAGAGAGGGTGATGGATCTGTGGAACAGTCTACCGGTGGAAGTGGTGGAAGCAAAAACAATACAGGGATTCAAAAGTGCATGGGATAAGCATAAAGGCACCCTGCTGTACAGCAGAGCAGGGAAAAGGCAGTCCAGATAAGAGTAGGGATTGCCAAACCAAGTAGGGAAATGGGCAGACTAGATGGGCTGTATGGTCGTTATCTGCCAACAGATTCTATGTGTCTATGTTTCTATGTTAATAAACTCATAATAGTTGTTTCTGTTTTACACACTGGTGGTACATACAGTTTTAGAATTTGATGATGTAGTTTATGTCTCTTTCAGCCACAGAATTCCATAGTACACATATAGCCTGAACCGGCTACCTTCTGTTTACCTTGGAATGGTACCCTCTACTGCCAGTTTCTATTTTATATTTTATCATACTCGTATATTGTAATCATTCTGACCTCATCCTGTCTCCAGCTCATTGTTACTATTTCTGGAACATGTAAGCTCACTACCTGTAGCATATTTTATGTGTACTTCTATATACCTGTACTTGTCTACTGTTATGATGCTCCCCAACCCCAGGGCTACACCTGGAAACAAGACTCAGCTCAGTGTGCCTTTCCCAGTTAACACATTTTTAAATAAGTAAATATGTTTTGTGCCAAGAATCAAGGAGCATAGCAAATACATTCATTTATTTATTAAAACCTAGGATTACAATATCTTTGAACTATAAGCTCTTTTATGAAGTTTCTACATCAGTTATACAGAAATGGTAAATAGCATACATGTACTTTTTTGAGTCAAATAAAGACATAGGATACAGTGCATAGATGGCAATTACATACACAGGCAATACTAGTTAACAATACTGCAGACATCAGGATGCAGATCTAGACCACATGCACAGTGGCTGACAACAGTTAGAAACAGCCAGATTAGGCCTCGTCAAGAAGCGGTGGTGGTGGGGGGGGGGACTGACAATGGAAGAAGGGAGTGAGGGGTGAGGGGTTGGAGTGGGAATAGTTTGAGGGATTAATAAGGGCGGCAGTCTAGCTGCCAAGTGCAGCAAGTGGGCAGAACGTGCTAAGTGCGGGACAATACATAAACTGTATCGTGCTTTTCTAAAATGGTGTTTAGCAACAGAGTGCAAGTGAAAAAAGTCCACAAATTTGCTCAGAAGCCTATAAAGATGGACCAGGATTAGAATGTGAACTGGTACTGGAGAAACAGCTTCCGCAAAAAAATTCAGGCCTGCAGATTAAAGTCCTTCATTCATTATAACTTCATTACAATAATTATCTAAAGTTTAACAAATACACTGTGTTTTCTTGGAAGCTGATACCTAGTACAGAATCTGATTTGTGCTTTGCAATTTGTTGTTAGGCTACTAAATCACTGCATGTTTGTAGCTTGAAACACAGACCTGAAAACTGAAAGCTTCACATAGAAATATTGACTTTGTAGGCAGATAAGGAACACTTGGCCCACCCAGTCTGTCTTGATGTTCCCAGCCTAATCTGTCTTTGAGACACCCTAATTGATCTCCAATGACCCTCCCTCCTCCCTGTCCATCCCATGTATGCTTGAGGGCCCTATTTTTTTGCCTCCACCACTCCTGCTGACAGTTTGTTCTAGCCATCTACCCCCTTTCAGTGAAAAAATATATCCTCATATCTCTCTCTTAATGGTACCTATACCACTTTTTACACATCATGTCTTTAAAAAAGACTCCATAGACTTGAAAAGGAGAGGCTGTTGTTTACATTTATGCTGAAACTGTATTTATTAAAGTATTGTAGGATAAATGCAGTTTCATAGTATTTGGAAACTGTACTAAGTCTCTCTCTATTCAAAAATCCTACTGTATAAAAAACACTAAAATGTCTACCGATGTGCAGCCTGAAGGCATTGATGAAGAGAGAGATTCACAGCTCTTCCGTTACACACACACACTCACACACACACACATATACAGGCAGGCATGGGGTGATTGCCACTCCGTCCCACCACTGCAAGATACTATGTATCATTATGTAACAAGTAGAGCAATTGGGGGGAGAACCATTCCAGCTTCGGAGCGCTGCTTTAACGACCTCCATGCCACTGAAAAGGAAAGGAGCTGGGGTCCAGCCATAAGGACAGTCTGCCCCATGTCCCCCAACACCGCGGTATGATGGTGTGGTGGGGTCCCACCCTGGAAGCCAGTCCGTTAGGCTTTCAAGTCTGGGATCATGGCCAGAGGTGAGAGCCAATGTTGTTAGTGGAGCAGGGTGGTAGGCTGCTCTCTGGTCACCCCATTTTGGGACAGTTTTGAGCACTGAATTGGAGAGAAGAGCCAGAGTAGGTGGGTATGGCCTACAGATTTGCAAGGGGCCCACAGCATCAACCTTTTCCAGTAGCCACAATAGGGGTAGACCTTGGTCACTGTCCAGAGTGCCCACTGATCATCTGACTTGAATGCCCCTGCAGTTTATGTCTGGAAAATGAGCTGCCATAAAATCCCCCTGAACTGCACATCACTGCCAAAGGTGAGACTGACCATGAGCAGCAGGTATCTGCACCAGCTGCCATCTAGGGGTGCTCACAAGTAAGACAGTTGTAAGGAGGGAAGCACTGGAGAGGAGAAGAAACTCATGGTATAGTGCAGGAGGAGTTTTGGAGCTGCTGAGATCTAACAAGAGGCTAATGTGGCCTATAGTGTTACTACCATCATCGTTTTAAGGGTCTATGTGACCTTAAAGGAATGGCATGTAGTGTGGATCTTCTGGTCAACTTAAAGCACTGGAATCTTGGTCTTGTGCCTTGTAATATAAACTCTTACCTGCCAAATTATTTCCCAATGCTCCATGGAGTGGAAGTTTGTTTAAACTGTTTTGGCATTAAATCCAATTTTGAATTCTTAAATCTGTGTGGATCTGGAAATAAATGAATGTCGTCTTGAGTTGCACTAACTCAGTTTGTCCCCCCCAATGGCCTGCATCCTGAGACTGAGAAACTGTGGCACCACCAAGGTAACAACAATCTGAGCCAGGTAAATGCAACAACATTTCTGGTTATGGTGTGTTTCTGGCTGTGAGTGCCCCACCCCATGGATTTTCACATCATGCCTACCCCTAGACGTGAGGGGGGCTTACTCTAGTAAGAAGTAAGGTGTCAGAGATACAGTATGTATAACTGAAATCAGTGTGTTTGTATAGAAGATGCATCATAACTGATAATGCCAATAAAGTTGCCTAACTACAGTAGAAGATGAGATAAAATCAGGAAGTATAGGAAAAAGATAAATAGATTTTTTTATTTATTTTTTACAGTAAACTTAACTATAAACAATAATTAAAAATAAGGACGGCATGAGATCATCATTAATCACAATCACCATTTTCAAAACATCATAGTTGTTCATTGGTGACCATTTAACTTTTGTGTTTACTTTTTGTTATATTATCTTTCAACATAATTGATAATGATAATGATACTTCATTATAAAATCATCATCTTTTCAGCTGGGTACAAAACTGATGGACTTGTAATGCTTTCTTTCAGGATTTTGCAAAGAAGGTTTTGACAATCCTGCATTCTTACCTGATGAAAAACCTGAAGAAGAAGGCAAATCCAAGGAAAAAGACAAGAAAAAGTAAGATATATCTCCTGCACAGTAATATATCTGTCTGTCTGTATGTATGGCTAGCTATCTATCTGATAGCTGCCTTTGTTACATGATATTTATCCACAAGTGAGGGTGAATAAATAATTCACAAGTATCAGTCACTATATGCCCTATATAGATTTAGATATGTAAATATGTTTTTACTTTTTCTATATTTTAAAATGTTTAGTTTTTCTTCCATGGATTGCACTCCCATATCTCTTCTATTTAGGCTATTCAGCCCTCCAGCCTGTTAGCCTCATAGTACCTTCCCATGTCCCCATTCAACTCTGCCTGCCAAGTCACACCTGGTGATTAAGAACTCCTATCTCTCACACAGTGAGTCCCATGTTTGCCTAAGGTTGAAACTCCAGTTTGTGACCCATTGTGCAGGATCCGGGGTCAGATGCAGGTGCAGGTCACATGAGGGATAACTAAATTTGGCATCATATGCCAGTCAGTGTATTTTTCCTTGCTTAATCTGACCACCTCCCAGTCTAACTAGCCAGTCTAATGCTATGCCAGATCATGCAGATTTTGCAGCCACCCATGACATCTAAGGGCAAGGCAAATTTTATTTTAAGACACCCAATCCCTGAGGCTCTGGGCACCATACACAAGAAATACAACCAAAGAATGAATAAAAGCAACATACCAATAAATAAAAGAGTATTAAACAGACAATTATGATAGAATTAAATCAGAACGATAAATAAATAGGTAGTCCGGGACAGAAGCTGTTTCACAGTATGTCAATACCAAGGCTGTAGTTAAAAAAACAGGGTCCAGGAATGCTTGATTAAACAAGAAGGTCTTGAGGCGGGCTTTGAATATCTTTACAGAAGGGTCCTTTCTTACAACTGGAGCTAGCGAATCCCACAGGACAGGGCCAGTGACACTAAAAGCTCTGTCGCCAGCTGTTTTTAACCTTGTCCTGGAATCACAAGGAGGCCCCTGGAAGAGGAACAGAGGGAACGGATAGAGGCAGCAGGTGTAAGAAGGTCCTCCAGGAAAAGACATCCCCATGTACTCAACTGGGGGTGCTCAAGTAGTGCAGAGATTGTTTAACCTCTCCTCAGAGTTCATTTCCTCCCCTTCACTCCAAGACTACTGGCATATAGCATGATGCTATCTTGGGTCACTAACATGAGAGTGTGATGCACTCTATTTGTACTACTAGGCCAAGGATGTGATATATTGTTATTTATGGAATTTTGTAACAAACTGATTATTATATGTTGTTTCTTTCTTTAAATTATTTTATTACATAGGAAGAAAGAGGACAAGAAGGAACAAAATAATCAAGTTGGGGTATTTGAGCTGGTCAGTATATAGCTTATTCCAGTACTTTTCTTGTCACTTGATAGTAGTCCACATCCCAAAACAATAACACAGCTGTGTGAAGTTTAGAATATTTATGCCTGCTTACACTAACCTGCCTGCAAAGCAGTGAGAAGTTCAGCATCAACGCCTATGATCACAGTGTGGAGAGGATCCACTGTTAGCCTTTTGTTCATTGTGGTGGTTGGGAGAAGAAATGCTATAGCCATGTTCTACCTTCTTGTGGATGACCCTCACCACATCTAGGGGTGTAACTTCCATGGATGTCAGGCATCAACAGTTAAAGACAGGCACCCAATAATGGGAGTGTGGAAGGGTGGATATCTGTGTATACAATACATAACGTTTGTGGTGATTTGGCCACTTCGGTCATATTGCTGTCATATATCTCTGTGATTTTTTTTTTACATTTAATTTCCAAAAAGGCCAGAACATCAGGTTTGTCAGTAAAAGATGCCCATTTTTCTGTAAGGATACCAACTGCCACAATCTAGTTTCATTTTAACAGTGTCAGAAAGATAATGTAGATAACAATCCAGCCAGGGAGGTGGGGCTGTGGTAAAGCTAAACACTATTAATTTTGGTTCCACTGAAATCTTTGGAAAAAGAGCAAGAAAGACCTCTGCTAGCCTAGAGATGAACAATTGGACCTGGAAATATTAAGGCCACTAGCCAATCATGGGCCAGTTTTTCAGACTGCAAAAAAGGGCTATATGAGCCCTCTCAAACAGACTCTGGGCAGAAGCCAAATTTCCTGACACAGTGGGAACTGCCAGACACACTGAAGACCACTGCAAGAAAAAACTAGGACTCTGAGACTCAGCAGAGAGAAACAGAGACTTTGCAAAACTCACTTGTTTTTTGGAATTCTAATTCTCTACAGAAAAGGTAGAAATTATCCAGATAATTCACTAGTTCATTTTGTATATCTTTTCCAGCTTTTTTGCAGTCATCCTGTAACCAAATATCTAAACCATTTGTATGTTTCAATGGTAATTATTTAAGTAATCAGTAAAATCTCTTGCTTTTATTTTAAAGTACGACTACCTGGGAGTGATGTGTTGTGTGTGAAGGCTTTGGGCAGGTTTATTCAATCTGTGTCATGCGTGTTTAGTGCTAAGGTGCCACATACTACTGAAACTAGGATCCTAGAAGGAAGTTTGCAGCCCTAAATTGGGGTAAAAGTACACAAGGTCTCCAGAGGGAGTCTGTCTGGTTTGAATCAGGTTCCTACACTATCTGCAGGAGAAGCCACAATCAAGATTACAAGTGCAGCCCTGGAGATCTCATAAAGCCTGGGTTCTCCCATCAGTGCAGCAACCATTACCATTTACCTGGCCACAGATTCAAGATGCATTTCACTCTTACCCAGAGATAGAAAAGCCCTGGGCTTGTATGGTGAGTGTTCAGTTGTGAAATCAGTGATCACTCTAAAAGGATGTGAAGTGGGTATTTTCTGACCCCTTGTCATGGGTTGCACTTATGGGAGGATGCTGTGAGCTCAATGGACCCAGCCCACACAAGTGGGTTCATGACATAGTTTACACCTAGTCCATTATATTGGCAGTTGAAAGCAAGAGGTAAGAAATGTATCATCATAGTAAGGTAAATATGCTGAGTAGCTGCAACTACCATTAAGGGGATACATGATGGGCATGAATGTGATATGGAAAATATCTTCAGTCCTTTAGTGTGACCTCTGGATATTCATGAGTGGCAAAGCCACGAGTGAGTATCCAGAGGTGAATGTGACAGCTGGGTCATGTTGCCCCATCACACCCCCTGAATGTGAAAATGTGAATGCAGGAGTGAAAATATGTTTCATATTACACGGGTGCACTTCATTATCTGTTTTATACAATAGTGGCATCTATTGTTGCAAAAGTGACCATTTGCATGGGTTTGCATGGGTTTGTGCAGATTTGTGTGATTTTTCTCCAGTTAGCACACTTTGATGATGTCATCACAATGTGATAACTGGAGTGAAGTGAGAACACCTGTTTTTATCTAATGGATTATCTGCTCACCCCAATTGTATAATACTTGTTAACAGGCCTGTGCACCTAAACAGATATACAGTATTCCATACACCTCCCCCTAATATATCCATGAGCCATGAAAAGGGAAAATTAAAAGGGGAAACCTATATTATATTTTGTTATACTTCTGGGCATAGTTCCCTCACTTGCCAAACATTTTTTTGTGGTTAAGTGAGCGATAGTGTAACATTAAAAAACACAGTAACACATTAGCTACTGATTTTATGAGTTCAAATTAAGTACTTTCTGTCCAATATTCATTTTTGCGTATCCTACACATCTTCAGCCAAAGCATACAATTCTTTAGCAGAGTCTGTGGGGGGATTCCCCTTACTAAGACAAATCATGGTCATACTGTGCTCAAAGGAAAGTGACCAATTGGTCTGTTTCAAAGAAAATAAACTGCTTCCCTTTGTAGTTGACTCACACCTTTCCAGGTGCTAGTAACTGAAAAGTTCCCCCCCAATTCCAAGATGTCTTGATAATAAGCAAGACATGTTTGCCTGTGCTGTTGGGTAAGGAATGAGAAATCCAGGTAGATATAAAAATGGTGTTCTTTATATTGTAGTTGACCATTTATCCTCGATCTTGTATAACTTGAACAAAAGACTGTGGTGAGATTCAAAAGCCAAACTGATAGGGTTGGTATACTCTGAGACTGGCACTGGTGTTGATAGTTGACTAGCTGGCTGATTTTGTGAAGTATTAATGTGAGCTGAGGATGATCTTTTAACAAGATGAATTGCCTTCATAATGAAGGGAGAGATTTTCTGCTGTGAAGTCAAAAACAACAATAAAATGTCCTTCACAAGTCCCACAAGCCTTAGATTCCTATATAGAACTTGATTTTCTAAATGTTCTACCTTGTAGTGAAGGTTGACATTTTTTTTTCAACACTACAGCATTTATGGCTTCAATTGCAAGAATCTTGTTATTAATGGTATTGATGTGTTGAGTATTTTTTTTACATCCAACACTATTTTTGTCCTTAGTTAGCTTGATTTGTTTCTGCAAACCAAAAACTGTCTTAGCTGATAGTGCTTCAAATATTCTGTCTTTGCTTTCAAGCATAGCTAAGACACAGTAAGTTCCAAAAACCAGGGTTTCAAAAGTTTAGCTGTCATGGCAAATTATTGGAAGTTCCCTATTGTGAGCTACAAATTATAACCTCCAAACAGAGAGTCAAGCTCTGGCTCTAAGATTCCATTTCTTCAGGTGTATTGTTTTTAAGTAAAACACTCAGGCCCAGATATTCAAACTGCGCCCAAAAAGTGTGCAACAGCAGGAGCAAGCTCAAGTCCATTGCGCCCATGCACAAGAGGGGCGATATCCAAAAACTGAGCCTGCCAAGATGCACCTACAGCCGACGACTGAATATGGCACCACCTGCACCATAGTGCAACTAGGGAGGGGAAGCTGAGCAGATCTGATCCACCATAGCGCAACAAGGGATGTTCAGCTGAGCAGTCCAGAGGTGACATAGCTCAACCAGGGACACCATCCAGCAGTAGGGCAGCAATGCAACAGCACAACCAGGGATGCAGGGGCCCACCACCCATGCCACAGATGGGCAGAGGAACATATAGCAGAACAGACAACATCCTCCCACACCCCATGCACTGCACAACTGGGGGAGGGCTGGAATAACCACTGGCCCATGGAGACAAGCAAACAACCCACAGCTGGGCCATGTTGCCCCATCACACCCCCTGGCAAGCTATGACTGGCACAGAAGGAGGGCCGACCACCCCATGCCACACCATCCCACCAATGCAGAGCACACCCTGCACCGTGACCCCCCAGACACTCTGCCCAGGAGCAGCGTCCACCACTGCAGGGTACCCCATGCATGCCACCACCCCCACTGTGACAATGCAACCCTGTGCACCACAGAACCATGCAAGGTAGCCCCACCACAAGCACCCATCAGTGGGTGGCAGCACACAGCGATGCAACAATGGCATACACAGTGCCACCACACACAGCCCCTCCGAGGTACAGCTGAGAGACTGACCATTCATCGGCACACGAGGTATCCCACACGTGACAGGGCATGCCCCGGACCCCACCACCAGTGGTACAGCACCCTGCACACCCTCTCAAGGACATACCCCAACCAAGCACTGGCCATAACAGCCAGCGCAGACACCCACAGTGGTGCGTGGAAGCATACACCACACCGGATGCAACACAGTGCATGGACAAACACCCACCTATACCCAAGGACACAACAACACAGGGACGCAGTAGCAGGGCAACCAAGCCACCAGCGTGGGCACATGGAAACTGTGTACACACGGCCAGCAGTCCTCCATGGCACATGAGTGCCAGCCACCCTTCGCAGGTAATGTGGATCTGTACGCCACCATCATTTGCCCGAAGCACAAGTCACAGACAGTGGTGCACATCCCCTGCAACACACACAAGCCACAGCATGGAGGTGGGACAACAACTGCAGAGGCCACAGTGTCACCCAAGGCAGACATGCACCACACCAGTGACAGGAGGCAACCCAGCATTGTGACAGGTACAGTGGCTGCCCTGCATGGACAGCCACCACTGACATGCCAGCAGACCGTGCAGGCCACAGACATGCAAGGGTGTCAGCTGCACAGACCATGGACGGGCTGACAGGTGCACCATGGACATGGAGCATGCACCATGGACCACTGCACACAGTCATCCAGTGCACAGGGGAACAACACACACACACCACAGACACTGACTGATAGCTACTCCCACACCATAGTCACTTCTCCACGGACACACACACACACATACCTATGACTGCACCACCCCTGACGCCATGCACACCACTGCAGCTGAGCACCTATAGCCCACTGCAAATCAGAGACCACCACCATATTCATATCAAAAGATTTGTAATCAAAAATATCAACAAGAACTATTTACAAAACTATGTACAAATGTGTTGGGGGAGGGCTACAAACAAGGTGGGGGTTGGTAAGGGGCAGGGGTGAACAAATGGGACAGGAAAGGATGGGTGTGAGGGTGGGTCCAGGGGGGTAGGGGGAATCAGGGGCATAGGGATGGTCACTGGGAGCCCTGCTCCCCTCTCCGGCTGCTCCTCCTGCTGTATCGCCGCCGCCGGACACCCAGCTGCTCGAAGCCCCGCAGTATGTCCAGCGATGCCCTTGCCACTTGCAAAATCTCCTGCAGTGCCTCATGGATAGCCTGTAGCTGGCAGACACCTAGGACAAGGGAGCACAGTCAATAGGTGTGAATGCACAGCCCCATACAGCCCACCCACTGTGCATGGCGTACGGCTGTGGGACATGCCTCTGTGATGGTGTGTGACCACCCACAGTGATCATGTCCACAAGACCTGCCCACCCAGGCACATACAGCCATGCGGACTGCTGCACACACCCACTGGCCAAGTCATGCACAGCACCACCGTGGCTGTTTAGTGACATGGCTATGTGGTGCGAAGCAGTAGCACAGCCATGTACCCGGTGCATGCATGGACCACCATCGACACACTCCAAGACATGCAGTGCCACTGTACAGTGCTGACTGTAACAAGTTGCGTGCATGGCAGTGGTGTCAATGGATGGTGGCCATGCCCCGCTGCCCACCCTGTTACACAGCATGCAATAGTAATCATGGAGGTATGGCACTCACCATCATCAGGCCGGTCCCTCTGACGCTGTGGACCGTCACCCCTCCTACAGGCCCTGTTGTCCTACTGGTGCCTCTGCTCCCTGGCCAGCCACCTCTCTTCCAGCCCTGTGGTGCAAACATGGAGAGAGGAACATCAGTACAATCCTGTAGCAAAGTCCCCCTGTCCCCATGTGTGTGCAATCCCACCCAGCCAGACCCACCCACCCCACACCCTGATAACACCACCACAGCCAACACCGGATGGTCCCTCCCCCATGTTCCGGACACATGCAACAGTTATACTCATATGGAAGATAAAAGTGTGTGGACGTAACACCTACCTGGCCGTGGCACCGTGCCCCTCCTGGCACGTGTCCGCAGGTGGGCAAGCAGGTCTGGTTCCCTCCTCCTCAGGTCGCCATACCTGTGGCGGCACTGCTCCGCCGTCCGCCCCCTTCCTGTGGCCTCCTCCAGGGTGTCGGCCACCTCCTCCCACACCTGGCTCCTGGACCTGTCCAGGGGTGCATCCCCAAACAGTGGGCCATAAAGTGGCTCAACAATGACCACCAGGTTAGCCAGTTCAATTTGGGTCCACTGGGCAGCCCTCCTCTGTGCCATCTCACTTGCTCAGTCGGTTCAAAATGGCGTTCTGCAGCACGGCTCCACCACGTGCAGATGCTGCGTGGTACATCGCTGCCATTCCCTATCGTGCTGTCACCGAACAGCACGATAGTGGTGCACCTATGCCTGATGCATGGCACCTAGGGGGCAAAGGTCAGGCACAGGGTCAAGGGTCTCTGGCACACGGACAAGCACAGTGCCACTGGAACCGTATGCGTGTAGCACGATTGGGTGCCTATGTGCTATCTCCAGTAGTGGCCTACCGCGCTGTTTCCCCAGTGTGCATATGATGCCCCAGTGCCACAGCGCCATATAGGTGAGCATCGCTGTAGCGCCACTGGCACAATGGTGGCCGTGCCCTGCATTGCCTCCCATGCACAGTATGTCAGCAGCGTGGTAGATGCCTGCGTCAGCAACCCGGGCATGCGCAGTGAGATGTGTACTGCTCATATCACAGAACTGCACCCTTGGCTCAGCACATTCAACACAATTGCGCAAAGCGCAACAGTGAGATATTCAGCCGTCATATGCAAATCAGCTAATCAGCCATTCAATGGCACAGCACTGCAATTTGCATCCACTTAAAGTTGCGCCCCGCCTCATTTGCATGGGTTGTGCTATAAAAGTGTGACATTGGGCTGCACTGGCCATAGTCAGTTACTGCAGTCTATTGGTGAGTTGCATGCTGTTTGGGAGTGTGGACTGTGGATTCTGGGACATGCATGGGACTGCACAGTCACAGGTAACAACTTTCTTTCTCACAGGCTAAATAATGACTGAGCGAGTTGTGGGAGAGGAGGAACACAGTGGTGGGAGGAGGAGGAGGAGGAGGAGGAGGCCTAATTTCACCAAGGCTGAGACGTATGCCCTGTTTGAGGCCTACCTGGATCAGGAGCCGCTTTTCAGCGGACGGCAGGGAACACCACAGGCCCGTGCTGCTGCATGGGAGGAGGTGTCGCGTGCAGTGCACCTGCATGGCAGCCACCAGCGCTCCGTGCAGGAGTGCAAGAAGAAGATGGGCACAGACAGGAGGAGGATAAAGGAGAAGGTGGCTGCCATCAGGGCAGCATGAGCTGTGACAGTTGGGGGACAGCTGGAGGTGCTACACCTGACCCAACAGGAGGAGAGGGTTGCTGGAAGCATGCAGTGTTGTGCCATTGAGGGTGTTCCAGGTGGTGGCTTCCAGATGGGTGGTAGCCCGTCACTGCATGGTAGGTCATGGTCTGTCTATTGGGGGGGGCAGGGTAGGTCACATGCAGTAAAGCGACTTTGTTTTCCCTTACAGATCCTGAGCATCTGCATGGGTCAGCGGTGGTGGCCCTGTCCACTGAGGACAGTCAGATGGAGATGGAGGAGGGCCCATCCACCTCCACAGATATACACGGCTCAGTGCGACAGTGGGCCCGCCTGGCTGTCCAGACTGATGTTGTTGGAATAGGTGTGGAGGAGGTCCTGCCCGTGTCCCAGTATGCCAGCGTCCACTGTCACCGATGATGATGTCACTAACGGCATGGGCAGTGACACGTGTGTGCCATGGGATGACCACACAGCAGGTAACATCACGGCCATAGCTGTGGGTGGTGATGCCATGGAGGCCTGTGTGTCATCACAGTCCCAGCCTGTGCCTGTCAGCACCAGTGGGGCAGCACTGGTGTGTGTACAGGACAGTGGGACTGTTGTGGCCACTGCAGCGGCACCAGTGAGCCCTGGTGAGTGGCAGCCGGAGGGGCAGCATCAGCAGTAGGCCAATGTGCTTGGTGGTACAGGGTCAGGGGGCGGCATCAGTGCACCACCTGTAGACATGCCCAGACCTGGTCCTGGTGTGCAGCACCCACCCTCAAGGGGTGCTGGGCATCAGGGCCATGCACACCCTGAGGGACAGGATACCGAGCAGGCAGATGACCTCTTGGATGAGCACACCCGCATACTGCAAGCATCAGTCAACCAGCAGATGCGGCTTTTGACGTCGGTGGATGCACTGCATGCGGCTCTGGAGTGGGCAGAGGAGCGTCGCAGCAGAGACACCGCTTTGATCCTGGCAGGGATGGACTGGTTGTGGGAGGATGTGACCGCTGCCATTGACAAGCAGACGCAGGCATTCACTGCTGTCATGGCCACAATGGGCACACAGTTATTTGCCCATGTGTCACAGACACCACGCAGTGCACTGTCCACCCCCCGTTCTCGGCGTCTTGCGACACCATCCTTGTTGACACCAGGTTCAGCTGTGGGCATCCCGAGCATGCCTGGTGCAGGCATGTTTGGTGTGCTGCAGACCCCTGCGCGAGCACAGTCGCATTTACACAGTGGAACCCTTGGGGGGCCATCAGTGCCACCCCATGAGGCCAGTGGTCAGCCTGTCAGTGCTGGTGGGTCTCAGCGGGGCTGCCCATGCATCCATGGCAGCCAGGGCACTGTGGCACATGACTGACCTGTCTCCCAACGTGGCTACTGTCTGGTGCTGCCCTGTGTGCATTTTGTCATTCAGAGGGCATTGCACGGGTGGGTACCCGGCCCTGCATGCGGACACATAGTCCATCTGCACACCCTCCCGGCTGCTGTCCGCAGTTGCGTGTGCATCATGATGCCTGCATTGTGCTGTACACCAATGTGCAATGGTGCTCAGCATCTGACACATGCACAAGGACAGGCAGTGGGCGTGGTGGTCTGTGGACATGTGTGTGGCTAGGAGTGGCATTCTAGGTTGGTGTGCCTCCTACCCTTTGTGCGTGTCTGGTGCGTTTTGTGTGTGTGTGTGTGTGTGTGTGTGTGTGTCCATCCATGTGACATGTTAGACCTCACCCATCCCTGGTTGTGTGTGTGGTTCCATGCCCGGCCAGCTCCCTTGACGGCATGCACCCCTGGTGTCTGTCCATGCATGTTTGTGGGTTATGCCTTAGCCACTGTTGGTTGTACATGGCCCCATGACTTACCTGGGTTGGCTGAAGTGCTCCTCCATGATGGTGTCCCGGTGCAGCTGTGCCAGCCGGAGCAGTCTGGGGTCCCGTCACCCAAGGGGGGGCTGCCCATCACCATTGTCACCGGCGTCCTCATCGTCCCCATCGCTGTCCCCCTCTTCGACCTGTATGGCTATCCCACATTCATTGGCCATGTTGTGCAGGATGCAACAGGCCAGGAATAGCCCACAGTCCTTTGAGGGGCTGTACTGTAGGGCACCGCCGGAGGTGTCCAGGCAACGGAAATGTGCCTTCAGCATCCCGAACACCCGCTCGATGACATTACATGTGGTGGCGTGTGCCTCATTGTAGCCTTGCTGCGATGGGGTCACAGGCCACTGGTAGGGTGTGAGCAGCCAGGGACGGAGTGGGTATCCACTGTCACCTGTGTGTAGAGGGTGGAGGTTAGTTTGTTGATCAGCATCGCCCTGCCCTGGGTCATATAGGCCACTACCCATGCCACCTCTGACCATGCCCTCCCAGCCCTATGATTGTCCATGTGGTTTGCATACTCACCCACTAGGTGGCCAGTGGGGATATCCCCACTCTCGAATCTGTGGCACAGTGCCGACTGGTGCCAGATGAAGGCATCATGTGCTCCCCCAGGGTGCGTAGCACAGACATTGATTATGCGCCCCCTGTCATCGCACACCACCTGGCAGTTGATGCTGGCATTGCCCTTGTGATTTATATATGTGGCCCCCTCGGGACCAGGTGGTGTGCGGATGGCCACATGGGTGCAGTCTATTGCCCCTAGCATGTCAGGCATGCATGCTACCCTGTGGAACTCCTGTATGTTTGCTGTGCACTCCGCCGGTGTGCTGGGGAAATGGATGTACTCCACAGCATGTGGCAGCAGTGCGCTGAGGAATTGGGTGAGGTGGCATGATGTGGTCAACTGGGTTATGCCTGTGGTGTCCCTGGTTGGTCTCTGGAAGGTACCCGTGGCGAGCAAGCACATGCAAGCTGTCACTTTCATCTCCACTGACAGAGCATGGCTCCGCTGTGTGGGTGCCTGCATCACATCACTGCACAGCTCACAGAGCCACCTCAGAATTGCCCGATTCAGGCGGTACTGGCCCACTATCTCCATATCACTACACAGCTCGAAGCTGGTGTGGGCTCAGCACTGCCTGTTGGGGGCATACCGCCGATGGGCCCTTCCACAGCCACGCCCCCCTGCTGCCTGCCTTCTCACCCCCCCTCATTACTGCCTCCATCTGGATGGTGGCACTGGCCATGTCCCTGGCTTGTGTTCACCCCGCAGCTGTTTCTGTATTCCCCCAGCTGTCCTGGCTGCTACTTCCCCTGCACTGGGAACACCTGCCTGTGCTGGCCTCACTGCTGTGTGGCATACTTCCCCCTTCTGCACTGTGGCTCCCCACACCTTCCCCTGAGCCTGTTGATTCCAGGTGCCCTTTCCTGGCCTGCCCTATGTGTCCCTGCTGCCCAGTTTGTCCTGCTAGACTTCATCCTCATGTGCCTTCTCCATAGCGTTCTTGCACCTCTCCCTTGTTCCCTTTAATTTTGGCTCATTTCCACTATGGCGCAACTTCCGCTGGCTCCCCTATTGCACATGGCGCATGTTGTTGAATATCGCACTGCGCCATTTATGCATGGTTCCTCCCCCTTCAATTGTGCATGCATTCATTATCATTGCACTGTTGCTCAGCGTGATTTGGGGGTCACAACTGCCTCCTGCTGAATATCGCAGAATAGCTCAGTTTTGGACTTGTGCAGGTGCACATGGCTCAACTCTTTTGAATATCTGGGCCTCTGTGCTTTAGTATTTCAATTCTGGTTTTCCTTAGGGAGTCCAATGTGCATGTCATTAAGGCTTAGATGTAAGGGGTTATCTTCTGCCATGGGTAGCACTGCAAACAAATTAATGGGATTCAAACCAGAGCTTAGAATGTCCACGGGTGTACCATGGTCAGATAGCAAAGCTGGAAAAGCTGTACATTTCTGATAGAAGTATCCAGGAGTTCAGTCTCTGTGTATCTACTCATTGACAACCATCTTGACCCCATAAACATGTTTATGAAAAGACATAGACAGTACAAGGATTAGGGGTTATGTGTTGGAGGGAAGAAACCTGCAGTGGGAGAGAGTGGGAGGGAGGTTTATAACAAAAAGCACAATGGAAATGGAGGAGGGAGCCAAGGCATCTGTAGCATTTGATATCCCTTGTATGTCGACACTCTGGACACTACTACAATGATCACTTTCATACAAAGGAGAATCACCTCTGCCACTTCACAGTTTTGGTGTAAACATGACTTTAAACAGGATTGTCATATAAATTCAAATCCCATAGTATTTAAACAGTTGCAGTTGTTACATTTAATTAGATATATAGCACATATTTTGTTACTATATTTGTTTTTAGTGTTTCCTATTGATTAATGTATGGTTGCTGAGTCTCTAATCATTATAGAAGTGTGTTACTGGGTGAGAGAACTGCAAAAAGAAGTACCCTTACAGAAAAAATTTTATGAAATGTTTTTATGCTGCACACATAAAACTACCCAAGTGATATGCATGCTGCAAGTATGATTTAAATGTTAAATAGGAACTGATTGCATACATATGGCAGGTGTACAGCAAGCAAGTGTGGAAACCATGAATTTTATGTTAAATTGGGAAAGACTACATGCATGTGGCATGCGTGCAAAAAGCAAGCAGTCACTGATAACTGCACATGTTAAAATTAAGTGGCATGCTCAGGAGCACACCATACACAAGTTGGGGTTGATGAGATTCAAACCCAGGTCTTTATGCATCCAAGTCTTCTGTCTTGCAGTTCAGTGCCTTTAACCACTAAGCCATACTGTCTGCACACATATGGCTCACTTGTACTTCAATACATACTGCATCTGACTACATCTGCATGCATGCAGCATGCTTGTAGCTACTGTTATGCTTTTCAGTTCTTCTCTTACACATCTCAGTTTCACAGTTAAACTGTAGCACACATACCAATGGAAATACATGTGTTTTTTCCACCCCAATACACAAACTTACCCACAAAATTACTACTGACACCTCATAGAAAACTTTAAAAAACCATAATGATTAGGTACAGTTCTGCTTGCATTCCATTTATATTTTATATATTTCTCCTTGCCAAAATGTATTACTAAAGAAATGTGCATGAATATATGATCATTGTCTCTTACAGTTCATTTTGAGTTAATCTGCCCCTATAATTTACTCCCTACTTCAAGTCATAATCCTCTGATGTGACATCACAGTCTATTGCCATGGTAGCAACTGTGAGGTCACAAGTAGTGCTCTATGACTTCAGGTAGGGAGAAAGCAGCAGGAATAGATGAACTCTTTAGGAGAAAAGATCCTGTTTTGATGCAAATTACCTCACTACTAAATAATGGGGAGGAGGGATACAGAACTAATGGGACATACAAACTGGACAGTGATTAAATATTATGTTTTGTTAAAGTTCTCCTGAACATGTCACTAGCTCTTTAATTACTTCTGTCTGGCCTGTACTGCTACGATTTTATCTCCATAGTTTTGAATGTTTCCACGCAAACAGACTTTAAGGTGCAAACACAAAAGTAGCAATAACTTGTTACACACCCACATGGCTAGTCCCCCCCCCATGCACACACACTGTAGCGGGTATGGCCATGCTGCTACAGGCAACCCACCATATACAGATATAAGTAAAACATCTCTTACTTAAGTACTAGGGAGCCAGAGGCAGGAGTCTTTAGGAGAGTGTGTCCATAGGTCAGACTGCTGGGGTGTACCCTGTTCAAATGAATGGAGTCATTTTTTATTACTATTTTATTACTATTTTATACATTATGATGGTGATTATGATGGTGAGTTGGAGAATAATGAAGGCCACTGTTCTACTTACAAGGCCTTTGTTAGTCGAGCGGTGGCCTTCATTAATCTCCAACTCTCTACCAATTATGTATAACATAATAATAAAAAAAAACATTCATTTCAATTGTGAACACCCCTTAAGTCTCCTTTGCCCTTTGTCATAATGTGAGGATGTGGAGGTTAGCTTCACTGGGGGGGATATGCCTGACTATAGTGGGGCTCCAAAAGTCTTTGCGTACCATACCATTCAACTGTCCGTGAATGCACGGGACAGCCCTAGAATGTCTGTAACATCTCTAAAAGGTACAACTTATTTGTTTTGAATGAAAAGTGGTATGCAAATCAGGAAAAAATAAAATCTATAAGATTCATCTGTGTATACAGTATGTACCCCAGAGCAGTGCATCAGATTTGAGCTTAAACCCACCCAGTTACTAACCAGATTTTTTCCTGGCTGAAGTTCTGCCCCCCCAAAAAGGAACTTTGTCCTGATTTTGCTCCCCAACTTCATTCCATTCAATACTCATCCCCCATGGGTCACGAAGCCGCCATAAGGTGAAAACACATGAAAAACACATCAATATTTCTGTCCTTCCTCCTTCCCCAATCCCATAAGAAAAATTATTTACTTTTACTCACTTGGTCATGTGGCCAGAACCTGCAGGGCACAGTGTGCCACCAGCCCAGTTTTCAGTCTCGCCCCCCTTTCTCCTTCCACCAGAAGCTGGATGCTACAACTGATCATCACAGGTCCCCAGTGTGGTTTGAGACCAGGTCACCTCACCAATCAAACCTACTCAACCTGGATTGCTTGCCTCTTGCTTGGTTGCTGCTGTGGCTGCTGCTGCACTGCATTGATCAAGGCCTATGAGGGCTACTCACATTACTGTCACCACTGCTGCTAAGCCTAGCTTTCTGCCCTGGGGGTCTGCTCTGGTTTTGTTTTGCATGGCAAGCCTAGTACAGTAAGTAGGTATCCTAGTCTTGAGTTAGCTTCCAACTCTCCCTCTGCCCCTTCCACCACCAGGGGAGATGGAGACTCATTAAGAGTAGACCAATAAAAATATGCTGCCACAACACTGCTATTGAGAGTTCAGTGCTCACTGATTCGTTCAAGCTATAGTGTGCAATCTGTCTACTCTGTGGAGGGAAAGACAGTGTAGCACTTGCAAGACTTATGTGCTCTTTCTTGGCTGGAGCTCATCTACATCACATGGGATTGTGCCACCACTAATAGGTGGAGAGAGTGGACAACACAATACAGACAAAGTCGAGCCTGGAGAGTACCAGCAGTGTGAGCACACACAAGTGAGGTGGGCACTTATTATGTAAAAGATTAAATCCAAACATAATGCCATTATTGTCACATCATAACAACAACCTAGGCACAAATACGGGGTTGGGGGGGGTGCAACTGCCTTTGAGCTACCTAAATGGCACAACTGCTTAATGGTAGAAATTTATTCTCAGGTTCAAATGCAATGGTTTCCACTGTGTTCTGAGGTACTGTATCTCTTTGTTTCATGATGTGTCCTGATCATCATATGGGTTAGTGTCCCTCAATGTCCCTCGTTTTGAATGTCCATGTCCCTCATTTCAGTGACGAAATGTGTATGGTGCATGCTTCCAAGACACTAGTCAGCACAAAGAGTGCTGAGCATGGCCGAAGTGTATATGCTCAATACAGAATGACAAAGGGAAAGTAAGTGAGATGAAACAGTAATGGAGAAATACATTTGTAGCACTAATGTGTAAGTGATTTGCATGATCCAAAACAAAAAGGATAGACTTCACAACACAGAGGCCCCTCTTCGTACATCTGGAATGGAGAATGCTGACTGGCTATATCCTAGGCATTTAATGCAGTAAGCAAATAATACTTTACAAATTAATGGTGATTTAATGGCAAAAATCAAAAGCCATTAAACAACTTGCAAAAGAATCAGAATTAATGAGTTTACTTAATCTTTATGGGAATCCAAATAAAAACGTATTTTAATGGCTCATACTACTGCTAGCAATTAAAGAAATAAAAACCAATAGGATTTTTTTTTGATGAGATTTGTACCAGCTTAGCTGCTGCACACATCAAGCATGCAGTATGTGTACTTGATGTGATGTTTAAATAATGTTTACACCAGCTTAACTGCTGCACTCATGTCAAGCATGCAACATGCGAACCTGACGTCATTTTTAGAAGATGTTCACACCAGCTTACCTGCTGAGCACATGTCAAGATTGCAGCATGCAAACCTGATTTGCTTTTTAGACCTGGTTCACTTAGGATCACTTTGTGTATGCGAACTGCATGCAAATATTGCACAATTAAGCATGTGGCATGCATTCTGTATGTACACAGCACACCTATACTTCTGTAAGGGTAATTCTGGCACCCATCAAAGTCACTTGCAAGGGAATAAGCATATCACAAATGCCATATCAACATTAATTGCATATATGTGTGTTGACTGTTTATAGCTAAGCAGTAATTCAACATTTAAAAACTGTATTTTACTGAAACCTCATGTTGAGGAAATTATAGTATTCTGAACTCTCCCCTTTAGGATTTTCTTGCTGCTGGTATAAGGTACACTGCTGTAATAGATCTGTGAGCTCCAAATCACCCCTGTATTACAATACACATAGCACTGATTGATTGACTGAATTTTGATAAACAGGTAGGCCCACTGAGGTATGTGCTATGGTCAGCGACTCCATTACAGCAAAAATATTGATGCCGACAACATCGACGTTTTCACTGTAATAGACCGCCAGAGACCCTGACATGCTTTCTACCGGTCCTGCACACCTTCCCTGATCCACTCATAGTTGGACTCCTGGAGATTGGGGGTGCGAGTGCAGAGCCCCCAGCATGGGGGGGGTTCGGGGGCTAAGCCCCCCGATGAAACAATGGCTGGGGTCTCAAGTTGGATTTATGTCAACCACAAGTTGCGGTCAACATAAATCCATCGCTGTGATGGCAGTTGACAACTTAGTTGTCAAACCACCATCGTAGAGCCTCCCACTGAGACCATTGATCCCTTTTTCAGGGGCAACCTGGATTTAGTTACAGGCAACTATATGGAGTTCAAAAGACAACACAAAATTACAGACAGTGTTTACAGAGTTCAAGAGACAACATGAAATTACAGTTTTGAAGAAGCATGGGTAATGCAGCAAAAGGTAAGATTAAGTACTTCCATATGGAATTGAGACAAGAGGTCAAATTGAATACACACATGAGGCACAAAGGAGGGTAATGACACAAGAGATCAAATTAGATACATATAGTAAATCTCACAGTACATTATAATGAACAGTTGCCCATGTGTGGGACAATGCATACAAGATCTTACTCAACAGTGCTAGGTAGACTGCCCCCTCACCCCACCCATCTCAGAGGCTGTCAATAGTGCTGCTGGAAGGATGAGACTGACGGAGCAGCCAGGATTTGACTGCTTGACCAACCATCATGAATCAGGCATTGGGAAGGGGAGACAATGTGGGGGACTTTAAGGGAAACAGTTATCCCTAAGAGCCTCGCACCCAACTGTGGAGCTTGTCACAGTTTTTATTTATTTATTGGATTCTGATGACCATGTAGGTTCACGGAGACATAACATGCCCATATCAGGAGTAATCCAGAGTTAGCTACAGAAGAGCTAAATACAAGTAAGCAGATGTATACAGAGATACAGAGAAGTTACAATGACAAAAGGGAAGATGCGACGAGCAGCTATAATTAAAACACATTCCTTTACTTAGTTACACTGATTAATATTTACAAGATAAATTTGCACTTTGAGTGAAAAAAAAAATCCTGTTTACTGCATCATGGAAGATTAGAACTAGCAGAAGCTTGGCACTCAGCCCATAGTTAATGCCATATATTCAGCTGAAATAATATTTCCAAAAACATCTTTAAAGCACAATTTGGTTTATGAGCATGCAGCTAAAGTGCAGATCCAAACAGGCATATAGGTACACAGTTCAATACAGGAGCATAGTTCCTGTTCCTGGTCACCCAATGTGTTTTAAGCCTTAGAATGTCTCTTTCTCAAAGTTATTAGTGCTGACTGTTCCCCTTTAAATATTATATGAGATGGGGGGATTGGGTTAGGCTGGGTGGGAGGAGACTATAAAAGATGCAGCTTGGAATGTGAGATACCTTTACACAGACCGAGTACTGCACCTGTTGCCCTGCCACATCATAAATTGAGTTCAGAGATTGAAGAAACCTGGGCATTTGGCTCATCATATTATGGGACTAGGGGGTAAGTTAAGGGAGAATTCAAAATGATGCTGACAGGTGAGTGAGGGGAAGGCAGGAAGTCAGACATGTATTTTGAGATATGAGAGCACCAGAGCATGGTGGTGCTGAGGTAATGAGAGACAGGAGATGATTTGGTGGTCAATATTAGATTAGTCATGGCCACTAGGGTTGCAAGCAGTCTTGTGCAGCAGATTTTATTTGTGTTACTTGTTCAGGATTATGTTTATGACCATTTATTTATACTTGCTGTACAAAACATTTTAATTGGTTTGATGTCTGATATATGTAACATCACATGCACTTCTTTCATCTCTCTCTACCAATCTGACAGTTTCCTTCTTTATGCAATGCTCATGTAAGCAAAACTTATTAATCACAAAGTAATTGTGGTATACTATGGCTTGAAAGAGTTTGAATTAATCAGTGAGTTGTTGCAAAGATATGTTGCACAAGTGTAGCATTCACAGTGTGTTTCAAGATTACGAGTTGCTTGCAGTTAAAGTCTCCTCTGGGCTATTTGAGTTATTATTTATATTCCAGTCTTCATGATGTTGCTCCCAGCTGGTGAGAAGGTTCCATGTAAAAATCGCGACTCCAAGAACGTGACTTCAATATAAGCCCATTCAAAACCGCATGTGTGATGTTCGCGACATAGCATATTGGTGCATAAATTATAGCGCTATAGTCAAAATTGCTGTTATTGAAAGCTAGCTCCCATTTAGCAGGTTATATACCCTTACCTGTGAGCAAACTTAAATCGAGTGGCAAGCAAAGTGGAAGTTATAAACTAAACTGTACATTAAGACAGTTATCTGGCTGCTAACTGCACCTATTGTATGGCCACTGTATGTGAGAAAGATATTTTAAAATCCTGAGGAGATTGCAGAGGAGTCCAGCAGCCTTTACTTCTGCAGCAGTTCTATAGCAAACACAGTAACTCTCTCAAAAGTTCATACCTTGCTGATTTTTAATGATTATTAATGTTTGGCAACTTGTCTATGAAGACGCAACCCCACCCAATGATGATTCCTCCTCTCTCCTGCTGTGCTGCCACTTTGCCTGTTAGTGTGCTGTTGCTGGCCTGATGCAAGGAGCCAGTCCACCGAATCAGGTAGTGAGCAAGGGAAGAGAAACAGTTGGGTGCTGTGGCTACTGGAGGAGGCAGAGAAACTGTCAGTGGAGTACCAAGGTGGAGATGTTGATAGACAGTGAAGGAGGGCTCTTACTGCCTCACTGATCATTGGGCCATCATTGAGTGCATAGTCGCTGTTATTGCGATGTTGCTCATGTTCACAGGTTGGCAGGTTTTTTTCACTATTACTGTACTACCTCGGTTTTGCTGTGTCACCTGTTTGGGGTAGCCATTGTTTACTCTCTATTTTCAGAGTCGCATTTTTGAAGTCGTGATTATCACAGGATACCGATGAGAATGCAGACTGACACATCATGAAATAACATCAGAATAATTGCATTTAATACAGGATATTGAGGATTGTTGATCAAATGCTGTTTTCAGGAACAAGCCTCTTGTAGTCAGTTGCACTTTACCATGATATACTAAAATTAAAAGCACATATAAAGTCATCAACAAGAAAGGTGGAAATCATATGCAACTACATATAAATGGCAAAAAAAGGGCTTTATATCAGTATTACAAGTAACTGAAAAATGTGCAGGGCAAATACCAATTGGCAACATAGTCCAAGAATTACCCACTGTGTATGTAAGTCTTTTGACTATATCGCATTCAAGTTTTAGGTGAGAACAGCCCTCGTCCTAGTACTACATTGAGTGGATAATGAGTATGTGGAGTTTTAAACTGGTCTTTTATATGAGAGGGGAAAAACCATTAACACATTTATTTAAAAAATGTATCCATTGCTGTTCTCGCCAGATGGACAGGGAACTCCATCCCAGATCCGTCAGAAGTGAGAGGTGGAGAGCACCTCTGAAAGGGCCCCAAATAGCACAAAGCAAATATTTTTATCTTATAATAAATGTTTTCTACTTCTAAATGGTCAGTGCAGTAAGCCAGACAATAAGTTAGACTTCCGTAATTAAGTGACAGAGTCTGCTTAATTTTCTGCAAAGTGACTGAACACAGACTGTGGCAGCCTCTCCTCAAACCCACAGGTCTTTGTGACATGGCTGTCAAATGTTTTGTAATCT
The DNA here is from genome assembly GCA_016271365.2 of Neoceratodus forsteri. Lineage (NCBI taxonomy): Eukaryota > Metazoa > Chordata > Ceratodontiformes > Ceratodontidae > Neoceratodus > Neoceratodus forsteri. Next base: position 1,375,340,095 of record CM057456.1, read on the forward strand.
ACCTAAAATACAAAAATAGTAATGCTTAAAGGAGAAGGTATTTCCAGGCTATTAATGACTGAGTGTAGTCAAATATAGGAATTCTGTATTTGTAAAATACTTACAAAGAAAGTCTTTGAATTTGGGCATTTGAGTATTTGTACTGTATATTCTAATTTCAGTTTTAAAACTGTTTTGCAGACATTTGCTGCAAGACAGTTTTAATGCCCTTGTCATTCTAACTAGTGCAAGAAACCCCTACTCCAACCCTCTATTGGAGAGTGAGGAGGGATAGTCCCATAACAGGTGAAACATAACTCTGTGTGTTTGTGTTAGGCAGGCAAGTGGCCAATTGTGGGCATTTGGACATAACGTTATGCCAAAAACACAGTAAAAAATTACTCTTGCCTTCTCCTGTCTGTCTTGTATCCTTTCCCACCTGCCTCCCCAAGCCCCACAAGACACTGCAGTAATCCCTTCCCCTCCACTTTGTAGCATGCTTCCCCCAATCCCCAGCCCTTCCTAGTCCTAAGGTTCATACTAAGGTGTAAGGCACCTAGCTTCACCTGAGCTCTTTCCTTCTAAGTTGCTTGAAAGGACAGAGTAAAGAACCTTACCAGAGCAAGGGAAAGGATTAAGACTTCTTTTGGCTAGGCAGATTTACTGTGTATTGTTTTTATTTTGTACTCACAGGGATTGTTACTATTTGTTGATAACATTTTATTGCTTTATTTTTCTCTGATTCAAATTGTTGTTGCTGGGTATACCTTCTGCTGCATTATTACAAGGTGTGCCTACAGGTGTGTGCTAACAGATTACTGTTGTAATCTTCTGATTCAAATTGTCTTTTGCAAGGTGTATCTTGTATTACTGCTTTATTTTTCTCTGTAACAAAGTGTTACTTACAGGGTGTATCTTCTGTGAAATTATGGTGGTGCTTTACAGGTTTTACAGTTTTATCTATCATTAGGATAAGCTTTCAGGGTTACTGCATTTGTTGCTGACTGATTGTTTCTGCTCTTACCTTCTTGTTTCTTTCATTCATGGTTCTTCTTTTTTCAGCAGGGGAGACACTGACCACATTGCTAAAATTGTTCAGGAAGCAGGGGAAAACATTGATGTCCTGATACGCATAGGGACTTTTTCAGCAGGGGAAACCTAGGCCCCCTGTGCCGAGTAACCTAGTCCTCCCCAAACCCAGTCCCCACCAGGTACTGCTGTCAGCTTCAACAGCATACCACCTGTCATTTTGCAAAAAGGCAGGGGTCCAGGGGTTACAATTGCAAGATCATGCACATAGGGAAGAGAAACTCTGAAGCCACCTATAGGCTGGAAGGGGAGTTGCTGGCAGTCACAAGGGAAGAAAGAGACTTGGGCATCATCATCACCGATGACCTGAAATCATCCAAGCAGACCACTAAAGCTGTAGGTAAGGCTAGGGGGATGTTAGGGTGTATTATTAGGGGTATCACATGTCGTAAGAGGGAGGTAATAATCCCACTTTACAAGACACTAGTTAGGCCCCATCTGGAGTACTGCGTGCAGTACTGGAGGCCACACCTTCACAAGGACTTTAACCAGATTGAGGCAGTCCAGAGAAGGGCAACCAAAATGGTGCGGGGACTGCATCAGAAAACATATGAGGACAGATTAACGGAGCTCAATATGTATACCCTAGAGCAAAGGAGGTAGAGAGGTGATATGATCAAAACATTCAAACACCTTAAGGGCATTAACATGGTGAAAGAGTCTAACATGTTTCAATATAAGAAAAATAGCAGGACAAGAGGACATAGCATGAGACTAGATGGAGGCAGATTAAGGGATAATGTGAGTAAGTTCTTTTTCACAGAAAGGGCGGTGGATGCATGGAACGGCCTACCTCAGGAAGTGTTGGATATGAATACAGTGCAGGGCTTCAAACAGGCATGGGGTAGGCATAAGGGAGCAATACAGATGAATATGAATAGATAAGCCATTGACAGAGCAAAGGCCGATGGCACATTTATAAGGTTGAAAAAGAAGTGGGCAGACTGGATGGGCCTTGCGGTCCTTATCTGCTGTCAACTTCTATGTTTCTTTGTTTCTGTGTAAAGAGCTGAGGAGACAGTCTGCCCATGATTGCTTCGATCCAATTATCCATGATAGGACAGAACATTCTCAGTCAATATACAGAAGTCTGATCTATTTTTTGAATTGGATTTTATCCTTGCTGGTTATGACCTCCTATGTTAATTTATTCCATGGGTTAATTATTCTTTATGTATAGAATGATTTTCTTTTATTTCTATAAAAACATATTGGTCTTAGCTGTAGTGGGTGCCCTCTAGTTCCTTTATGATCATTTTTAAATTTCAAATGTAGTTCACTAAACAGGTAATTGTCTTGTATCATATTGTAATGTAGTAGTAGATCACCCTATATTCTTCTAGTCTCTAAGGACATTAGATTCAGTTTCCTTCACCTTTCATGATAGGAAATTGCTTTCATGTTATATATCATTTTGGTAGCATGTCTCTGTACTCTTTCAATCCTGTCAACAGCTCCCGTGGAGATGGGGCTCTACATGGGGCCCCCATAGTCTAAGATTGGCCTAACGTATGTCCTGTATAATGGAATTGTCACTCTGTCACTTCTGCTCCTGAAGTTTCTTTTAATAGTCCAGATTAGCATTTTAGCTTTAGTTATCTGTGCCTCAGAGTGAGCTGAACTTGTCAAGTTTTGATTTATTATTACACCCAGGTCCTTTTCCTCTGTTGATTCTCTAAGAGGTGATCCATCCAGAAAGTATGTAATCTTTTTTGGCTGGTTCCCTAGGTGAATGACACAACACTTGTCCTGATTGAAACTCATGACCCATGTTTTAGTCCATGTTAGGATATTATTTAAGCTGTTTCGTAGCTCTGTTTTGTCCACATCAGTGTTAACCACCTAAGCCAGTTTAGTGGCATCTGCATATTTGCTAATTCAGCTTGTTCCATAGTTACCCATGTCTATAATCATATCTTTAAGGTATTTTCAAAGGAATTTATATCTTGGTTACAAATGCCAGGAGCAGCGAAGCACCACATGAGAAAGATCTTTCTCTTCATTCAAAGAACAGTAGCACATGGTCCTAATCATGTCCCCTTTGCTACATCTGTTCTCTATAATATTGCTAGGGGATACTTCAAATCTGTAATTCGTTAGAATAAATCTGTGTTCTGGTAAGTGTGAAGAATCCAGATAGTATTTTAAGTTATGTTGTTTTGTATTATTCACAAGCCAAGAGGCAAGTTTGAGATTTTTAATTTCCTCTAGATCTTTTCCTTTCGATTTACTCTGGATATGTCTAGTTATTTGTTTACAGTATGCTACATTAAGCTGAATATTATTTTTGACCCAATTGTTTACGTAATTTAAATTGTAATTTATTAAGGGAGAGTACACAGTAGGTAACCATCCATCTCTATTCAATAATTTTGCTTTTAATAAGAGAAACATAGAAACATAGAAGTTGATGGCAGATAAGGACTGCCAGGCCCATCTTGTCGGCCCATGATTTCTACCTGATTAATATTGCCACGAGTCTCTATTCTGAACATTGGCCTATTTTATTCTTACTCATCTGTATTTTTCCCTTGTGCCTATCCCATGCTCTTTTGAAGCCTTGCACTGTATGCATTTCCACTGCCTCCTTGGGTAGGCTGTTCCATGCATCTACCATCCTCTCTGTGAAAAATAACTTTCTCACATTACCCATCAATCAGCCTCCATCCAGTCTCATGTCATGTCCTCTTGTCCTGCTATTTTTCTTATACTGAAATATGTTAGACTCTTCCACCTTGTTAAGACCTTTAAGGTATTTGAAGGTTTCTATCATATCACCCCTCTCCCTCCTTTGCTCCAGGGTGTACATATTGAGGACCTTCAATCGGTCCTCATATGGCTTCTGTTGCAGCCTTGCACCATTTTGGTCACCCTTCTCTGGACTGTTTCTATACTGTCAATATCTTTTTGCAGTTGTAGCCTCCAGAACTAGATGTAAACTCCAGCTGGGGCTTAACCAGTGTCTTGTAAAGAGGGATCATTACCACCCTCTTTCAGCTTGTGATACCCCTACTAATACATCCCAACATCCCTTTAGCTCTCTTCACTGCCCTTGTGGTCTGCCTGATGGCTTTCAGGTCAGAGCTTTACCTAAAATAGATTTTTTACTTTCTGAAGTTAGTTTGACCCAGAAATGTAATAACCTGGTATATACCATATGCTCAAACTTCACCTGCCCAATTTCTGTTTGTACCAGAGTACTTGGCGTGCTTGAGGGTAACCTTAAAATTTGTTTATATGGTTTGTTTAAGAAAGATTCAATTTTTCAACATTTTCTAAGCCCCAAATTTCTGTGAGATACAGAGCTTGATTCATAATTTCTGCCTTTATTGCCGTTATCATAGGCGTTAAAGCTAACTCTTTATATATTTTATTAAATCTTGCAGGGAGAAGGCCTCAAACAACTGGTACAACAGCCCACAAGAGAAAACTCTACAATGCATATTCAAAACACACGGTTAAGGACAATTGGTCAAAATGTAGGGACATACAAAAAAAATGCAAAGAAAAAAATCAAGAAAAATAAACAGAAACTTGAAAACAGCTTAGCAAAAAATAAAAATAAGGATAACAGGAGGAAACTATGCATAAGTCAACTTTCAAAGAAATTCAAATAGTGACCTATGTTCTATTACAGTAGAAAATCAGGTAATTAATTATCCAAAAGAAATGGCAGAGATATTTAAAAATATTGTGCACCTGTTTTTTTTTTTCAAGGAAGGAAACATATACAGGAAATTTACAAATCAGCCATGAAGCTACATTAAAAATAACAGAGGAGGACATCAACAGCAAAATCATCATATTAAAAAACACACATTCAGCAGGCCCTGATAATATATCTCATAGTTTAATAAAACTCCTCTCACCTCATGTATCCAAACCTTTACTAAAGGTATTTATTTCATCCTTGTAAAATAATGAAATTCCTTCAGATTGGCTAATAGCTACAGTGATTTCAGTACACAAAAAGGGCAACAAGGCTAACTGCACAACTTATAGGTCCATAAACTCAACCTCTGTACCAGGAAAGCTGCTAGAATCGATAATAAAAGATAAGATTGGGGCACATCAAAAGAAATATGTTTCTCAGGACACAGTGCAACACCACTTCACCCAGAATAGAGCCTGTGTAACAAACCTATTATGTTTCTATGAAAAAGTAACAGCAGCATTGGACAGCAAATTACTGGTAGATTGCATATATTTGGATTTTTCAAAGGCTTTCGACATGCTCCCTCACGGGCAATAATTCAGAAGTTAGTAAAACTAAAAACTGATACTAGAATAATATAGTGGATGCTAAATTTGCTTAGCAATAGGACCCAAAGAGTAGGCATACAAGGCTATTGTTCTGACCCTAAGAGGGGCACTAATGGGGGCCCACAGGGCTCAGTCTTGGGACCACTACTATTCTAAATATGTATTTTTCCCCACAGATATGTATTTAATCTATTATTCAGTACAGAGAATGACCATGAACTGGTTGATTTAGCAACATATCTAGTTGACATTTCTAAAATCAGAAAAACATATGTACAAACAAATCTTAAATTCAAAAAATGCACTAAATGTACTTTATTGAATATTGTCTTTATGTCTTGTTATCTATTTTCCAGAGATTTTGTATATTCTAGTAATTTGCACTCCATAAAAAAATATTTTTATTTATTAAATTTAGATAAGGTACAGAAAGCCTTAAAGTACTAAAAAAGCTAATTTCTAACTCAAGATAGTTTAGTGGTACTTGCCTGGAATTTGCACCTATTCTTGGCTACTTTTTTTTTTTTCATTTTAGTCTTTGGTAACCAGGTAAGGCCCACTAGGCACAAGTGCCTGTTTTCAGGGGTGACCTGGGAGCACTGGGCATGGACAGTTAAGTGACTTGCTCAGAGTCACACAGAATGCAAGTGAAGGTTGTGAGAATCAAACCCAAGTTTGGTCTGCTGGATGTATCACTGTACCAATCCTAACCCCATTTGCACTGCTTGGTTGTTGGCTGTCTAAACCTTGTCCTCATATAACTGTCGACAGGTGGTAAGTGTGCTTACAAAGGGTGAGGGCAGGAACTCCTTCCCAGAAATAAACCTCAGCCCCTGCGTCCATAGCTGGTAGCCTTGAATTTCACTGAGCAGGCCTTATTTTATTTACTTGGCACATACCAATAACAAATCTCATTAACTTTCTTCTAGCCTTAGTACATCCATCTCTCCTTCCTTCAAGGCAGTTCTTGTTAGCTGACTGACAATTATCTCACAGGCTAGTGCTATGCCTCCAGCCAAGATGTGGACGTGGTTCCCCTCCCATCCATCTAGTGAGGATAGGGATACTCAAATATTAAAGGTAGAGAGGGTGCTGGCTGTCATCCACAGGGATATAGGCCTTGTAGGTCTTATAGTGGGACTCTTCTTGTTGCATATGGTCACCTCACCCCCAGTAACACTGAGTGACAACTGGGGATGGTCGTCCACCTACGAGGTCCCCAACTACACCTTCTCCAATATCCGTGTGATCTCCGAAGCATACTGCAGTGTTACTTGCTGTCTAGATCTTCGGAGCCTTATGTATACAAGCAGGGTAAAGTGTACCCATGCTAAAAAACTCCTAGGTTGTCAAGTGCATAGGAGGTGGTATCTCCCCTGGCTCCTCCTACTTGCACTACTACTGGCCGCTGATATTGAAACCAACCCTGGCCCATTAAATCTGACCCACAAAATCCCTCCCATATGGGGCATGGGTAAGGGGCTAAAAATAGCTCATCTTAACATTAGGAGCCTGCTACCTAATTGTAATGAGCTATTAGCATGGGTTGCACTCTACAAACCCGACATCCTAGGAGTGACGGAGACCTGGCTGAAACCTCTGTCCCTGACTCTGCCTGTGAACTCACTGGGTATGAATTCACCCGACTGGACAGAGCTGGGGGCAAGAGGGGTGGCATACTAATCTACCAAAGAGCCACTTAAAAATCTCCAAATTGCCCACCAGGATTCAAATGTGTCCCCTGTGAGTTGCTACATGTGCTACTGCTACTTGGGGACGCAAAGAAACTGCACCTGGTGTGCACCTATAATCCTCCAAGAGGTGGGCTACCTGGATTAACTCACCTCATGGACAAAATTGGTCCCAGAGTCGGGGATAATGAACTCATAATCCTGGGGGATGTAAACTTTAACTGGGATAGTGGTAATGTTAAGCAGTTTGAGCCTCTGCTTGCTAACCTTGCCCTGACCCAGCTCATCCAGGAACCAACTAGGCGGACAGCAAATGGATCCTCTAGCACCTTACTGGACTGGATCATGTCTAACCATCCTGACAGGATCTCATCAGCGGGTACATTATCTGACTCCATCTCTGACCACTCACCAGTTTTCGGTGTATGGAAAATTCCAACCCCCAAAATTCCATACAAAATTATGCATGTCAGAAACTACCCTAGATTCGATACTGAGGAGTTCCTGGAAGACCTAAGATTTAGTGACTGGTCTGGGGTGTATGGTGCCACTGACCCCTAGGCAGCAACCTCTTACTTTCTCTCCACCTTTGGGGCCTTGCAAGACAAGCATGCTCCCAAGGTCACCCGTAGGGTGAGGCGGTCCGCTACCCTCTGGTTAAATGGGACTCTCCTAGCCCAGATGCGGGAGAGAGATAAGTGTTGGGCTCATTCCAAAGGTACCAGTGATCCCATGATTATTCAAAGGTACAGACACCTCAGGAACAAGTGCAAAAAGGCCATCAGGGCAGCAAAGATTGACTTCTGCAAGTCCGCCCTACTAAGCTCTGTCAGTAATCCCAGGAGGTTCTGGAGAGATATTAAGTCCCTTATCAGCGGATCCTCCCATCCGGGGGTTACGGACATGGTCATAAATGGAGTCTCCTGCAATAATCCCCATACTATTGCCAACTCCCTAAATAATCACTTCTCTGACCTCTCTGCCTTCACAACCCTCTTCTCACCTGATGAGGCTCTGTCCCACCCCCTTCCCTCCACTCTGCTGGAGGGTCACCCTCCTCGTCAAATGTTCCACCTCAGGGCTGTATCAGTTCCGAACTTGCAGAAACACCTAGCTGGCCTCTCCCAGTACTCCAGTCCTGGCCTAGACAACCTGGAGCCTAAACTCCTTAAGCTTGGTGCTGCACACATTGCCTCACCAGTAGCCTTTATCTTCAACCTATCCCTTGGTCTGGGGACCATCCCAGACATCTGGAAAGAGGTGAGGATTGTCCCTGTACTGAAGCAAGGAAATCTCAAACTACCTGACAATTATCGACCGATTGCCATTCTCCCAACCCTTAGCAAGCTCCTTGAAAAGGTAGTGGCTGAGCAGCTTTCTGAATATATCCACTCTCATGAACTTCTGTCCCCAGCCCAGCACAGCTTTCGTAAGGGACACAGCACCACCACAGCCTTAATCTTGGTTACATCAAGTATCCGGACAGCCATGGACCAGGGCAAACTCTCTGGTGCAATATTTATCGACTTGTCCAAAGCCTTTGACCTCGTTGACCACAAACTGCTTGGTGCACAGTTGTGGTCACTTGGCATCTCCCCCCATGCCATGAAATGGCTAATGTGTTATCTACATGGCAGAAAGCAATGTACCTGCTTCAATAAAGTCCTCTCCGAGCCCCTACCGGTGACCTCCAGAGTGCTCAAGGCTCAGTACTGGGTCCCCTCCTCTTCTTCCTCTTCATCAATCAACTACCCATGGTTACTACCAGCTGTAGCACCACCATGTATGCAGATGATCTGGTATTCCTGGCTCACTCCCAGAATGCCACTACCCTAAACCAGAACCTGACCAATGACTTTAACAGGGTATTGTCATGGGTTAGTAGTCACAAAAGCTGGTCCTGAACCTGAAAAAGACACGGGCTATGCTCTTTGGCTCAATGGATAAAATCAAAGCCTCATCGGCCTGCTTACATGTCACCAGCGCAGATGGATCCTCACTACCCATAGTGAGCTCCATCAAATATCTGGGGGTAACACTCGACCCCAACTTGACATGGGTAATCATATCCTTAACATCTGCAGGGCGGCAAACTGCAAACTGGGTCTGGCCTATAGGGCCAAGTGTAACCTTACACCGGCAGCCAGGCTTGCCCTAGTGAAGGGTGTGCTTCTTCCCTCCCTCAGCTATGGGCTGCACCTATTTGCTCACTCTCCAAAGACACATCTCACCCGGTGGTACACTGCTTACAATAACATTTGTCATTTTGCCTTGGCTGCCCCCCCGATTCACCCACCATTGTGAGCTATATGAGAAACTCTGCTGGCTCTCACCAGCTAGATACCTTGATTTTGGTTTGGGATGCCTCTCTGGGAAAGTGATCAGAACTAGCACCCCACAGGGGCTGGCCCGGCTTCTGCCTAAACTGAATCCCACCCCCTACCAACTTAGGTCTCTCACATCAGGGATGCTCAAAGTCCCTCCTACCCGGACCCTCATGGGGGATCGGGACTTTGCCATAAGTGCTCCCAGACTCTGGAATTCATTGCCTGTGGATATCTGAGCTGCCCCCTCCTATCTGAGTTTTCAAAATTCCCTGTGGGGTTTCCTAAAACTAGCATCAGAGTGTGACTGCCCCAAACCTCCCTAGAGTAAAGTGTCAAATTGTTTTGTCTGAACCTCCCCAGGGTGTCGCCATTGAATTCCTGGAGATATTTTCCCCACTGTATCAATGACTTCCGACTACTCCTGTCTAAAAAGCCTTGGGCATTTTTACACCCATTATTGTTCCATGGTCATAGGCTAACCATGACATATTGCACCTTGGTCACTTGGTAGAAACTTGTACTACCAAGTGTTTCTGTTTGTCTAACATGTGCATATTTAAAAAAATGTGATGAGCTGTATATACCTGTCCGCGATCCAACTAGCCTAGGGGTGTATATGACAATGTTATAAGTTATATTATGACCAATCCAGTCCTTGAGCTATGCTCACTCCTATGTATGATGACCTGTATATATCTGTCAGTTGAACTAGCTAGTCTAGAGTGTATAATCTGAAATGTGCTTACTACTGTATGTTTCCTAGCATCAAATGATGTATTTCCCACATGTTTGTTTACTGTGACAAAAAACTGTACTCTCTTTGCCATGTCTCCTTGACTGTTGTTCCTCATGTTGTATTCTCCCGGGTCGTTCCTGAAAATAGGCATAATACTTGCCTAGTGTACTTACCCGGTAAACAAAAGCTAAATAAATAAATAAATGTACCAAGCTCATTCACAGCTAATTACTCTAGCCTCTAGGCTATACTGCCAGCCCTTATGTTTTTGATGTTGAAATATTCTTGTGATGTATATTTAACACACTTTTAATGAATGTATTTATATATGTATTTTAGATATAACTAAGATTTTTAACCATGATATTTGTATACATGATTTTCTATTTTTTAAATGTGATATGTATGTATGTGGTATGTAATGACAATATATGTCAAACAATAAACTTAAACACTGAAATGTACAATGCAGTTTTAACTGAAGGGAAAAGTCTAGCAGAAATGCATAAAGGTCTGTTAATATTTTTACACAAGAAAGGTGACAAAGCTGTATTAACTAATTGAAGACCTATCACTCTACTTAACATAGATTTCAAAATCTTTACTAACATTTTAAATAATAGACTAGCACTAGCACTCACTTATGTCCTGCATTCCACACAAACTTGTTCAATCCCAGGGAGGAAAACAACATATGTATTGATATTACTAATATAAATTCTGGAAAAAGAGAATGAAAGCTCTGCCACATCATATCTTCTGAGTTTAGATCAAAATAAAGCCTTTGACTCAGTCTCACATGACTATTTTTGGAATTGTATGGAACGCTACTGAATCCCTGCCCTGTTTACCTCTTGGGTTAAAACACGTTATCTTAACATCACAGTATCACCATATATAAATGGATGGCTTGGGAAACAATATCAGATAAACAAAGGGGTCCATCAAGACTGCCCTTAAAGCTCTCTATTATATATCTTGACCCACACCAGGCACTTGGGTTTATATCCCAACACTGACACTGCAGTGCAGCATGAGGGAGGGTGCTCAACTCCTTAGGTGCCGTCTTTCGGATGAGATGTTAAAACCAAGGTCCCATCTGTCTGTTCTGGTGGTAGTTCAGGTGGATGTTAAAGATCCTATGGCACATCTTGAAAAGAGTAGGGGAATTTGTATTCAATCAAGAAATAAAATACAATTGTAGCTATTACAACAAAACTAACAATTTCAGAACTCTATTTCCAGTATTCTACACATAACTTCCAAAAACAATATTTTCTCATCAAAAAAAAAAGAAAGCAAAATTAACTCAATAAAGCATAGCATTCAGTATTGCAACTTAACTAAGATCCTAGTTATAGGTTAAAATATGTTCAGGTACTCCTTTCCACCACATTTTAACTGTTGCCCTTTGTAAGGTTTGTGTTTCATATTTCCATATTAAGCATACTTCTTTTTTTATCATCTGTACTGCTATTCTGGGAACAATCTGTATTTGTTGAATCACAAATTTACATCTGACTTGCCACGTAATGAATTTAATACATGTAAAAAGTATTCATAATGCCCATTCATCAGTACCTTTCAAATCTCTAGAATAGCCAATAATTACATCTTCATAAACCACTTTCATCCAATTATTATTATTCCATTTAACACTTATATCATTCCAAATTTGCTGTGCATAAGAGCACTGTATTAAAAAAATGCTCCAAGGTTTCTTCTGTCTGTTGACATGTTAATCTAGGGCAGGGGTTCTCAAATGGTGAGGCCAGCCTCCTTGGGGAGGCCCCAGCCTGTACCAGGGGAGGCTCAAGCAAGTCTGAAAAAGTACTGTATTTAAATTTTGACTTTTATATATTTTGTATGAAGAGAGGAAGCAAATTGAAAGAGGATGATAGTAAGTGGATTTTATGTATTTATTTACTAATAAGTGACACGGGAAGGTGAACGAGTGAAGGCTTGTTTCAGGTGTACCCAGGTAAGGGTAGGGAGTGAATACACTTCAAAAGGTAACTGTAGAATAATGAAGAAATACACATTGAACAATAGTGCAAACAAATATAAACAATAAACCAATAATCAGTGGTGGTAACTGATCAATTTGTAGACTGTTGGCAGAACAGCCCAAATACAAGGGCTGCACATAGAAGTGCTAAGAGCAATAGCAGAAAGGAGCAAAGTAATCCCAGAGAAATTATTTAGGAGCAGAGAAGGAGAGGGAGAGACAAAGTATGTAGGAAGATTATTTCATATAGAGAAGAAACAAAGAAAGTAGTCTGACCCATGAAGGTACTGCAATAAGGGGGTAACGATGATTCAAGGATGAAAATAGTGGAGCAAGTAGGCTGGCCTGTGGGGGGGCCCCTACAATAAGATGAATAATAATATTTGTTTATTTTATTTATTTGTTATTCAGATAAAGCCTTTGAGCACAGGATCTCTTTTTCAAAGGTTCCACATCAGTGTAAGACAAATAACTGAATGTGAGTCAAGTATTCAAAGGGGGTTTCAGTTTATTCATGGTGTATTACGCAAAGTACAGTATGGTATTTTTCTTTGGGGAGGCCCAAGATTATTTTAGTTTTGGGAGGAGGCTCAAAATCTTTTCCATGGATTTGGGGGAGGCTCACTGTGACAATGTCTAAGAACTATTGATCTAGGGCACCATCTTTCCTCTAATCTCTTATGCTTCACATTTCCTTTAACCCCTAATCTCCCATGACTACATAGCCAAACAGTGTCCCACATTTTGGGAGGTATTTTTCTGTCTATTAAGTAGTGATCCATTTGCTCATTAGTTCTTGGATGTACTCTCTTATATCCCATCTGTATATTATACCACCGGTCCTGTACTGCAGCATATATATTTTTTCCTATCTGGATATGAGGCTTGAATAACCATCAAATTCCATTTTCTTATTTTTTCCACAACAGGCCAAAAATATTGTGTAATTTGTACATTTTTTTTCTTATTTTTTGTGGTGACTGCCTCCATAATTGTAGGGTCAGTACTAACCAATGATCTGCCACTTTTTTCCATTCTTCATTGGAAGGGGACTGGAACTTTGTAATGTTTCCATGAAAAAATAAACTATAAAAAATGCTGATAGGATTTAATAGATTTATCCCACCTTCCTGGTATGACTTATACAACATTTCTTTCTTAATCGGGTTCAGACTAGATCCCCAAATTAAGGAAAACACTAAACTTAATATTTTTGTATCCAAGTTAGCTGGAGGGGGAAAGACAGCACATAAATAGGTAAATAATGGGATCAAGAAAGTTTTAACTGTTGCCGCTTTTTTCCTTTTAGTCTGCTGCCAATTTTTCCACATCATAACTTTAGATAACCCTATCTCTAATTTTTCTGTCCAGTTTGTAGTTGTCATGTCACTTTTACCAAAGGTTAACCCAACACAGTTATTGAAGAATCAAAATTTGAAATCCCTTGTATTTCAGGTTTTTATTCTGTAGTGTTACTTAATCTGTACCCTGAACATTTTGTATGATTTATTTTTGCTCCAGTCAAGGCTGAAAACTGATCCACTGTTTTTAGGGTGCATTCTACTAAGGAGATAGCTGGCAATAAAAGATATAAGTCATCTGCATATGCTATGGACTTTGAGAGACTTTCCCCATTAGCTAGTTTCACCACATTAAGAATTTCTGTTTGATTTATTAATTTCAATGGGGGGGTCTATACTGAAAATGTAGAGCAAAGGGCCCATTAGGCAGGCCTATTTAACCCCTCTGTTAATTTTTACCATGTGTCCTAGGTGACCATTGACTACTGGGATTGCAGCCACTATCCTATAGATGCTAGCTATCCATCCTACAGATTTCTCTGGTATACCATATTGTTTTAGAACAACTTTTAAATATACATGCGATACCTTACTGAAGGCTTGTTTCTGGTCTAAACTGATTAGGAAACCTTCCACCTTATCATGCACTCCCAAGTTGACAGTCTCTTTTATGAGCAGAAGGTGGTCTTGTATACTTCTGTCTTTAACTGTGCATGTCTGACCTTGTTCAATGACATAAGGTGCATCTATAGCTAATCTACCATTAAGGATCTTCATTAGAATCTTCACATCATTATTCATTGTAGCTAGTGGTCTCAAGGGAGCTGATTCCAGGACAGCCAGTGTAACTTGCACGCAGTTGCGAGTTACACCAGTTGTCCCTATGCCAGGGACCCTGTGCCACATTCCAGAAGTGGCAGGCTCCCGGCAATTGCAACATGCGAGATACGTCATGTGTGTGGTGGTAGCCCAAGCATGGCATATCATAGCTGCATGTCACAACTCATGGCAAGTGACAGATGGCACCCTCAAAGCCCCCCAAGCCCCAGACCATCTTGGCAGACACCAGGGGACATGGGAGGGGCAGGATGCATGGCACAGGTGTCCAGAGGTGGCGCACCAGAAACAGACCCTCAGGGGTCTGGGCAGATAGAGGGGTTGTGGGGCAGGAGTGTGTTAGCAAGGGCTTGGGGGTTAAGCTAGCACCCTTGCAGGGGTGCTGCATTGTGGCATCTGATGGTGCCAGCCATTGGATGCCTCTTTAGACAATTCTGACCTGTCGTATCTTAGGTACACCACTGCATCTCTTGTACTTGCAACTGTAGGTTATGATAGCCGCCTTACTGGAATTGGGCTATATTGCTGTCATAACCCACAGTTGCACCAGGCATTGTGGCTGTGGTGTAAGTCTTGTCATATCCTGCGATTGTCACAGCCCGCATACGCCATGCACATCTCACCGCTTGTAATAGGGGCTAGTGTATCACCTGGCGTAATTAGTGGGATACACCCTGGGGTTTGGCATATCTCACCTTATACCAGTGTACCTCCTTCTGGAATTCGGCCTCAATTTTTTAGTATTTCCCTTTCATTTTTTTTAATGCAAAAATATTTGTGCAGCTAGACCTAGCTGAGGAGCAATGTTTCCAGAATTTAGCATGATGTTAAAAACTATTACTAAAATTTCAGTTACATCCCCCTTAAAAGTTTTCTAAAATTCTGAATTCAGACCGTCTATCCCTATGGTAGTGTTATTATTCAGAGTCCCTATAGCAGTTTCAACTTCTTCTGAGGTTATTGGTAGGGTCAAATTTTGTAGTATGGTCTCAGGTATCTTAGGTATTTTTAAATCTTTTATTACATTCAAAACCCGTTCTTCTGAAATGTTAGGTTCTGTAAACAATGTTTTCATGTGTTGTTCTACGACATCCATAATGTCTTTCTGTGCAGTTACAGTTACTGTACACCTTCTTGATTTAGCAATTTGTGCATGGTATATTGCTGTACTCTGTTTTCACAGCTTTCAAGTATATCACCAGTTAATAATTTGCCTGGTGTGCTTATCCTATGTTCATGGAGTAGTGATGAAGCTCCAGAATATTGCAAATTTTCCATATTCATTTTGATTGTTTTGACTTGATCTACAAAGTCCCCATAGCCTCATTTACTAACGATATTATTCTAAAAAAATTGGGCTCACATGGTTAAATAGGCTTTATACTGCTCAGTATGTTTCTCCCATGCTAATGCCTGAAACTGTTTTTTTCATTCTCTCTTAGTATTGTCCCGCCATCTACTTAAATCTTCATCTAGAAAGGCAATAGACTTTCTAGCCTGTAGCAGTTCTATAATTTGTTCTCTAATTTCTTGGTTCTGCAACAGAGTGGCATTTAATTTCCAGTATTCCTTCACTCTTTGAGTTTCCTGTGAAAGAGAAATATGTGATAAAACTAGGAGATGGTCTGAATTTTCTATTGGAAGTGTGTGTGCTCTTAAGATCTACAGGGCAGTAGAAGAAAAAATAAAATCTATATGGGTTGCTAGGGTACTTTTATTAAAAGTATACCCACTTGTGGGATGTAGAGCCCTATATGTGTCTTTTAAGCCCCATAGTTCCATTATTTTATTAAGGACTCTGGAGTCACAAAATTGTTTCTCAGTCTTTACCCCCCTGTCTTTCATGTCTTGCACATAATTAAAATCATCTGCCCATATTACCATTCTGGATGTAAATAAGAAAGGTTTAACTAAATCAAATAGTTCTATCTATGCTTCTTTGTTTGGGGGACGTATAGATTAATTATTCTCCATGCTGTATTATTATGAAAAACATCAAGCAATAATGCCCTTCCTGGGCAGATGTCCACCACTCTTGAAACAGTATAATCATAACCTGTGAAAAGAATACCAACTCAATTGCAGCGGTCTTGCCCCATAGAGTAAAATGAGGGGCCCCAACACCATAATCTACTGGCTGCAGTAATATCACTGGTGGTGGACAACCAAGTATCCTGAAGGAAACATAGATCAAAATTTAGATCCTTTAATAAAGAAAAAGTGGCTACTCTTCTCCTTGGGTTCTTAATACTATTTGCATTTAAGGTAGCTACCTTATATACATGAGAAGAGTGCATCAGGAAAGGAAAAAAAATGTTTGTTAAACATTTGACTTATCTAATCTTCCACTCCTTCTCATCTGGGGCCCCAGTTGTTTGAGTTTTACCCTAGCAGCTTGTACTTTCTCTGCAAGCTGTTCCTCATCAGAGTCTGAAGAAACCCGCTGTTGTGAAGAGAGGGTAGAAGAAGTTTCTGACTCTCTATCAGAATCCTGCGGTTGCAAAATGTCATATTTGTTAGTCAAAGGAATAGAGTGTGGGGATGTCGAAGTTTTAGGTAGTTTGGCCTTTGGATCTGATTTCTTCAGGCCTCTCTTTTTAGTTACCATTGCAACCATTTCTGGGGGTTGCATTATGATTACATCAGTGTCGGTTCTGTGTTCCTGTATATGATCCATTATTGTTTGTATCTCCTGGTCAGCAGGTCTAGGTTCTGAAATATCAGTGTTGTTCTCAGGTTCTTCTACCTCCATCCTTCGAGCTTGCAGGAAGGAGGGGTGCTGTGGGGTGTCATCCAATATTACAACTTGTTCTTCTTGCTCTTGCTTCTGTTCAGTTTGAGCTTGTTTTTCCAAAACCTTCCATTGTTTTTTAATGCTTGCTTTTTGTGCATTGTGAAGTATAACTTCCTGAACTGTGCAGTCTGTTCTATTATGGAAGCCCATTCACAGGTCTTATCACCATGTCCTGTTTCTTCACATAAATTAAACCACAACTCATTATTACATTGTGCACTATTGTGCCCAAATTCCAGACAGATTACATTTCACTCGGTCACAGGCATTACTCAGATGGGATAATGCACCACACTTAAAACAGGTTTTGTGCTGTCCAGGGTAAAAACAATGTCCTCTGTCCCTTCCCCACAAAAAAAAGAACTCGGTAAATGTCTAGGCCCCTGAGCACCCATTCTTAATTTGACCCTACCATTCCCCCCCGTCCAGATATGCTCATCATCCAGGATAGGGGTGGGTTCCCCCAATAAGTCACAGTTTTGTTGCTGCCAGTGTTATAGGTCATGAATATTCATTCCTTCATTCTGAAAAAGAATTGTCACATGTTTTATGGCAGGCATGTTAAGAGGGATTGCCCGAAAAGGAGCCATAGGGCCAAGCACCTTAGTTTTTCATAAGTTGCCCATCATCTATACAGGCCCACAGGGGTTTTAAAATTAACATCAAATATGGTATTCCCAGAGGCATGGAGCAAAGCATAAATCTCCTTTGAGAAAAAAAAAACACTGTGATTCTTTTATCATGGTTCTTCCCACATAAAGCCTATCTGTGGGGTGAGGGAGGCCTCCCAGATACTGCAAGCAAACAGCTTTTTTCATTTGAGCAGGCATTGCATTCTGAAACATTTGTTCTTTCTTTCAAAACTGTGCCCATAGTTATGGGGCTTGTAATGCAGCTGGCTGACCCTGTAGTGGAAACTCCTGTTCCACTCTGTCTCCCCAAGAAGGAGTTTGAGCAGCATTATCCAAGTCACTGTTCCCAGGGTTTGTTGTTATGGGAGGGGTGCAGAACCAAGCGTTTCTTCATTTTAATTAGTTCTAACATCTTCAAAATGAAGGTCTGAGTCAAAAGCAGTAGTAAAAGGGGATACTTTGTTTATCAGTTTTAGTTTTTACTTTTCCCATATTCTTTGGGCCTGGCTGATAATTTGGATTTGATAACCATTCCCCCATGTTAGATTTTTTTCCAGCCTGCACCTGTAAACACTTTTTCTACAGTCCAAGAAGTTTTCCCCTGTTCTGGCCATAATTCCTCCCATCTACCTTTTCTCAGTTTTATTTCAGCAAAGTTTGCTGAGCACCCTTCCTCTGCTGCTGAGTTCTCTCCCCTCTGGAAAAGATATGTGTCGTAAGCCTGTCTGACCCTACTCGAGCTTTTATTTCACTCGTACTGTCTGTCTCTGTATTTACCCCTTCTTTCTGTACTATATTAAGGCCACTTACTTTAGATTTTGGTGCTGGTATATTTTGTTGTTGCACCTCATTTTCTGTCCCAATTCCTCTCTCCATGTTTGGCGTTCCTTTCTCTGCAGCGCTGTCAGAAAGCATTGACCGCTTGTCTAGTGGTTCTTTTGATGAACCTGCATCATTATTTCTGTTGGCAATTCTGGAGGTATTGTCAGTACTGAGCTACCTCACCACTTCAGTCTTCATAGTATCGTCATTACTTTCCGGATTTTGATTTTCAGTATGGACCTCTGTAGTTTGTAGAAGGCTCAATAAACATTTTTTATTGCTCTGGCATTAGTTTCTGCACTAAAGCATCGTCCATTACCACCTCTTGTATCTCTGGTTCCATTTTTATTTCCACATTTTCCATCACAAGCTGTGAAAGGATTTCCTGAGCTGGACCTGCAGGAGGGGAGATCTGCTCTCCTGCAGGTACACTAGCGAAATGACCAATAACTGGATCATCAGCCATGGGTTCAGCAGTTCCCCCTACTGTCAAAGAGTAGGGGAAGGTTTTATTAATAGGACAAAACAGAAAATCAACAACCAAAAATGGGAATGCAAAATGTTCTAACGGGAGAGAAAAAAAATCAAAGTAGAATTTTGGTATCAAGAAAACAGAACAGTATATACAACTGAAGAAAAGAAAATACAGTAAATAGCATATGACAATATGAATAAGTCATAGGAGGAAAATAAATCATCCTATTTTCTCTTTCAGAAAGGGCACCTCTCTCCACCTCATAAGCCACACATCATTAGGTAAATAATGCTGTTCCGAAAAACATTGAAACAACAAATCATGTTCAGCACGCTCAAGAACACAAGTAGGAGACTGATATACCTGTCTCAGAGTAAGTTGGCATCTCACCTGCCACAAATGAAATCTGAACATGGCAAATAAAAGTCTCAAAACACCAACATCCATACAAGTATGACACAACAAAAAAAACTCACAACTTCCACATAAGTAATAGTTTGCCAAAAGGATTGGTCCCAGTGAACAGAGACGGTAGACCAAAACTCCTGTGTATAAGGACAAGAAATATAAAAATGGGCCATTGTTTCCTCCTGGGCTACACATGTATCCCTAGGACACATCCTTTCAGATACCATTTTATGCTTAGCATTTCCCTTAACATTCAGCCGACCATGACTACTAAGCTACAACATATCCCACAATCTAGGAGGCATCAATTTATCAACCATGCCTTTAAGTATACGTTCAGTATAACAATCAGGAATATCCTTGAACACATGGACAACAAAATGTGCCTGAGTTTGTAAAACTCCATAAATATATATACTGGATCTAGTCAACACTTGATCAGGGAGTACCTTCCATTTATTAAGTTTTGTAATGGTGGGTCTGAAATAAACAGGAAAGGAAGAAGCCTGCAGTATCTGCCTACCCGGCACATTCCAGCAAGTAAATAAACGAGTTAACCATGTATCCGCATAAACCACCCATATCACAGATTAAGGACAATGGAGATCAATCAGGTTCTGGTGAAAAAAGACACTAAAATAAAAGGTTATAGGATTGACACAATTCAACCCCCCCCCCCTTGTGCTATAGGAAGATACAACACACCCCTCTTAATCGAATTTAAGTGACTACCCCAAATGATTTGAAAAAAGGCCAAGTGAAGTGGCTTTCAAAGTAGGGGAAACAGGGTATACCACACTAAGATTTAAAAAAAGGGGAAGAAGCAAAGTTTTAACAATAGTTACCTTCATACGCTTAGTTTGTTGCCAGGATTTCCACGATGCAACCTTAGGTTTAGTCATATCTATCCTGATGGACCAACTGAGAAGTGCATTATCACCTTTCCCAAAATCAATGCACAAAACTCTGATAGGGCCTAGCAATACAGGAATACCTTGCAAATCCAGGATCGCAGGGGCCACAGTATTCAGCGGATACAAACAACTCTGAAGTTTATTCAAAGAGGTACCTGTCACTGTGGAATAAGTAGAAAAATTATGTAGCACTCTACTACCAGAAGGAGCATCAGCAACAAAAACACAGAAATCATTAGCAAAAGCCAAAATCTTAGCACCAACTGTACCCGGAGGGGCCGGGGGCAACACCAGTAACTTGAGCATCTTGGGCAATAATTCTTAACAATGGATGCAAACTAAAGACATAAAGCAAGGGACTTAAGGGGCATCCCTGTCTCACCCCCCTATGGATAGGGATATAGGAACCCAGGAATCCTTCACCAGGAGTAAGGCATATGCATGTTCGTAAAGTAAAGCAAGCCAAGCCAAAAAACATTCCGGAATACCATTGGTCCTTAAGACCTGAAATAAAAAGTCATGCAGAACCCGATCAAATGTCTTCTCTTGATCAAAGGACATAACAAACCCTGTCACAGTATCAGCCTTACCAAGTTCTACCAATTCCCTGAGTAACATGAGGTTCGAATATATGGATCTACCAGAGACTGAACAGGACTGGTGAAGAGAAATCAAAGCAGGGGCCACTGACAATAACCTGGTATTCAAAACCTTCATTAAAACCTTAAAATCCATTTTAAGAAGACTCAACTGCCTCCAATTTGAGAGATCACCTTTATATCCCTTTTCATACAATAAAATCTGAACTAAAGTACAAAAATGAAAATCAAAAGAGCACTGCTGCAAAGTCCAATTAAAAACCAGAGTGAGAATTTCACTAATCAAAGGACAACAAGCTTTGTAAAACTCAATCAGTAAACCATCAATACTAGGTGCCGTATTATTATGGAGGCGTGAAATTTCCCTTGTTACTTCAGCAGTACTGATTGGAGCAGTCAAGGCCTGCAATTGTATATCAGAGCAAGGGGTAATGTCTAGGGAAGAAAGAAAATCCCCAGTACCAGTCTTATCCAAAAAAGGAACAGTATACACGTCTGTAAAATGAGAGGAAACCACCTTTAAAATGTCTGGTAAAGAAGTACACAGTGTACCATCAAGGTATACTACTTCCATCAACAGCTGATCCGTAGACTGCCTATGACTACATTCTAATGCATCCCCCAAACCAGCTTTCTTGGCAGAACAAACCCTATGTTCATGTAAAAGAGAAGCAGCCCTAGAGTATTGTAGGGCTGCCATCTCTTTTTTCACAGCCTGCACCTGTGATGTTAAATTTAAACATTGAGAATTTATTGCAGAGTACAATGTTTCCAACTGCGACTGTAAGGATAAATACCATTTATATTTAGTCAATGTAACAGACTTGGAAAAATGTGTAGCTAAAGAAGTCAGATCAGACTTAGTTTCCAACCACCAGCCCGTCAAATCCCCTGTAAGGCCAGCCAGAGTCATACGAGCTTTTAACAAGTCATGCACCTGTTGCAAAAAATGAGTATCATCCAACAAAAGGATATTCAGTTTCCAATAACCCCTGTCTACTGTAGCATGAGGGCCTACCCCTAGGGTGGCAGTCAAAACTATATGATTTGAAGTCTCAGCCGTAACAGTACGGATGGAATCAACATGAACAGCTGTAGTAGTAAAAAGAAAATCAATCCTTGTGGATAAAAAGTATGCCCAGCCATGGGATGACAAACCCGATAAGCGTCCTGAAGACACCCCTGTACAATAATGTGATTAAGACAATTAGCGTCACAAAATTCCTTTACAGTCAGTGCTCTCTGATCCCATTTATGCACAACACAATTAAAATCACCACCCCAAATAAGAAACCCAGTTGTGAAAAGATAAGGCTGAACAGTATTAAAGAGATCAACCCTTCCCTTCTTTGTAAGTGGTGCATACACCACAATCAATCTCCAACAAGTACTCAAAAAAACAAAATCCAGCAACAAGGCACACCCCATAACTATTTCCACCAACTTAGTGACATGAAAATCATCACCCCTGAATAAAACCCCAACACCATATCAAGTATCCAACCCAAAGGAGAAAAAAGAGGGACCCAACGCCAAAGTTTCTTTGCCACAGAAACCAAAGAAAGGGCATTTAATTGGGTATCCTGTATAAGACAGATATCACACTTCAAATCCTGCAGAAAGTGAAAGGTAAGAAGTCGCCTTCAAGCATTCTTAACACTATTAACATTCAAGGTGGCAACAGTAAGGATAAATGCTGAGGCCATCTATGAAAATTAGAAAAAAAAGAAAAATAAGAATGAAAATCAGGTAACCCTCCCCGTCCTAGTACTCCTGCGGGGGTGAACCCCTAGCTTCAGGGGCCTACTGTCAGTGGCCACATCCTTTGATTTGTCACTTTCAGAATTAGAGGATAAATGGGGTTGGGAAGAAGTATCAGAATCAGCTCCCAAATCCAAACACTAAGACTGCTGAGAGAGAACTTCAAATGTATTACTTAAGAGAACAATCCCACCAGGGGAGGAAGCTTTAGCCAACTTGTATCTAGATTTGGTTTGTTTTTGAGCCCTCTTCTTTGCCTGCACACAAGGCTCAGGAGGAGGCATAACCAAAATATCAACAATCCGTACTGGAGGGACAGATGCCTCTTCAACCCCCAGAATGGGGGGAGGGGGGTAACCAGGACTGAAGCCTGAGGCAATTCCTGCACAGATGGCTCCTCTGAAGGTAAAGAAATTGGGGCAGAGTCCAGCGGGTCAGGAGCAGGTACCTCCGGGTTCGAAGGGGGGTACACAATATGTTAACAGGAGAAGGAGGAGGCTCTGAGGTAGCTATATCTTTCTTCTAAGTCTCAAGAAGGATTAGTTCCTGATCAGGGCAATCCTCACGATTATGAGTAGCCCAAGGACAGGACCAAAAGCCATGACCTACTTCCTCACAAAGATTACTTTTAAGCTCTGCAGTACAATCCATACTGGCATGACCAAATGAAAGACAAAGTGAACACCTCAACCTATCACAGGCCACACTAAGGTGGGAAGGAGAACCACATTTAAAGCAAGTATGCGGCTGGCCCAAATAAAAACAATGACCTCGTTCTCTACCCAAAAATAGACTGTTAGGTAAATAGGCTGGGCCTACATTAGTATGCCGAAGCCACACCTTAAATTTCCAGCCACCAGTCCAAAAGTGCTCAGAATCAGAGATAGGCTGAGGTGTCCCCAAAACTTTGCAGCGCTCTTTCAATCAATACGGCATATCATGCACTGCCACGTTCTCATTACGTAACAAAATAGTAACATTCTTAATGGCCGGCCTAGTGAGAGGGATAGCCTGAAAGGGCAACCATAATGCAGAGTATCTAAGCAGTTCATACTTAGTCCAAAAATGGTCCAACCCCTGAGGGGTCTTAAAACTAATGTTAAAAAGAGAAGTTACAGATATACGAATGAGAGCAAAAATCTCATTTGTGAAGTAACACAACAAGCCTTTAATGAGGGTTTTCCCTACATAAAGGTGATCATTTCCAATATCCAGGCCCCCAACATACTGTAATCGGACTGCATTTCTTCATTCAAGTGAAGGAGGGGAATTACGAAATGCATCACGTTTCCTAAATTCTTCCCAAGTAGATTTCGCCTTCTCCCCATGGTCAGGAGGAGGGTCTGGGAGTGGAATGTCCGTGTCCATTTGGTCACCCCAAGCTGACCACCGAGTACTAGGGCCTTCATCCGTCACAGAAGAGGCAGATAAGAGTGGGACCTTTTTAAGTAGAGCTGTATCCAAACCAGGATGCTGTACATCTGCAGCATTTAAATCAGTGTCCAAAGCAGTAGTGAAAGAAGAAAGCAGAGTAGCAGGCAAGTCAGGAACAGCAGTACGCAGAGTGGACATCCATATGCTTTGTCCAGGTATCGGGCTTTCAGCAGGATCAGGGATCCAATGGGCCGTGGCACCCGATTTCCAGCCAGCATTCCACAGGGAAACCTCCAAGGAGCTAGGTAGAGGACTTGTCATGGGAGCAACAGCAACAGGCACCATGTCCCGAGAAGGTGAGGAAGGCACAATAAGTGGAGAACAAGCCACATTACAAGTTGAAGAAGTAAATGCAGTACTTATAGGCAGACCAGGAGAAACAACCTCCGGTGAAGGCAGCACAGATGAAGCAACAGAAGACAGAGCAGGAGGACTTGCAGCTGCCGACTCAGCAAGCCGTAACACTTGCGCAATAGGTGCAGCAGGAACAGGAAGAGCAGGCATCCGAGTCATCACCACAAGTGGCTCAGAAGGCACTGTAGCACTAGGCAAACCAAAAACTGCAGCATTAGCATCCAAACCTGGCTCAGGTGTTTGCAGCTCGGGAAATGATAATCCAGCAGAAGCAGCAGCATCAATAACAGCCAAGACATGTCGTCTATGGGAAATGAGTAGGGATTTCAACCATAATTCATCTGCAGACAAAAACCCAGTCGAAGCACTTGAGTGCAGGTCAGTAACAGTAGAATCAACATTCACAGCGTCAGAACATGCAGACGGTTGTGATGAAATAGGCTCCAAAGCTGGACCTGCAGGAGTGGAGCTCTGTTCTCCTGCAGGTACACCAGCAGACTAAGCAGTTCCAGAGATCGAAGCCATGGTCCACCAGTGCCCCCACCTCAGAGTAGGGGAATTTCCCCAGTGCCCAGGACAAATTTCCCCCCATTTACTACAAATACCACCAACAGCTTAATCTGGTTCAAGGTCAGTTGGCATTCATCTGTATTCCCCCAGGTCATGCCTGAAAATAGGCAAGAATTTGTCTAGTGCACTTGCCAGGTCAACAAACACTAAATAAATAAAATAACCCTAGACCCTCTCATTCAACACATAAATAATACATTTAATATTACAGGCCTTTCCATCTCTAGTCAAGACAAAGGAATAAAAAATGTTAGCTTATGTAGATGACTTAGTACTTGTACTAGCAGACCGTGACTCAGCTTTACAAGTTAAAAAAACAAATACAAAATATCTCACACATCTCTGGAACATCTATTAATCTTACAAAAAGTGGGTGTGCTCCTATAGAGCAACAGTTGTTAGAGAAAACCGACATCAATGAGGTAGCCGTTACTGACACATAAAGTATTGTAAAATGTTAATTATATCTTTTGGGAAGGGAAATTTGGCATTCATTAATTGGGAACTCATATTGAACATGACAAATGCAAAAATAACCCTCTGGAACCAATGGTTAATGTGAAAAATGAAACTGTTTTATATGATTAAAATTGACTTTACCTAATTCCAGTGTTTCTAAATTTAAGCCATATTTACCCAACACCAAAACAACTAGAATATAAACTTTATAGCTCCTTTTTTCAAGGTACAGTATCTGGGGAAGTAGGCTCAACCCCATTAAAAGAATTATCACATAATTGAAAGTGCCAGAAGGGGGTATCAACATAATTAATCCCCTGACTTTTTTCTTTAGTATTTTCTTTTATACAAATATCAAACCTGCAATATTAAACTTTCCCACAATATGGATATCCCGGGTTCAGGATAGCATTGGACAAATTTTACAAGATCGGGACATAAAAAACTGTATCCCACAGCAAAAAGACTTAGGGAGGTACCCTGATATTTCCAACACAGCACTGGTAAACAAAAACAATGGCAGATAACTAAACAAACAATACTCCACAAAAATAGGAAAGATTTCTATGTACGCACACAAAAAAAAACAGTTTTCAAAAATGTCCTCAAATCATGAACAGACCTAGACATGAAATGGTTTATATAAAACAGATGCTTTCAGACTTTAGAATCCCAGATAAAATGTGGGATGTGGTATGGTTAAGCACCCATGGAAAGCTTAATGTTAACAACAACTTAAAATATAAAGATAAATCAGAAAGGAAATGCCCAAGAGAGTCCTGCCAAGACAAGCTTGAAACGATGAATCACCTATATTATACTAACATACTAAAATGCCAGCAGAATAGGCTTAATGGTCTCTCAAGTCTGCTCAATTTTCAGCACCCGCACTAAGGGCCAATTTTGGTGTCCCCCCTTCCCCCTTGTGTTATACTGTTCCCAGTCCCAGTCCCAATTCCCAGTCCCAGATGCCCTTATATTCTAGAATTTTGGGAAGTGGTAAAAGCAAAATGGGGTCAGTTCCTTTCTATATTATTACACAAAACACTCTGTTTCTGGGAAGTTTTACACACCATTATTTGATGTATATTTTAAGTAGTTTAAGACTTGAAATGAATAGTGTAAAGTACTGGATATTGCAGATTAGATGCCAATTAACTTTGCAACAGAGGGCAATCACATCTGAACAATTATTCCAAATAATCTTACATGAAACAAAAGAAATACAAATAAAGGAGTGGAAAATTTGTAGTGAGCAGTTATACTTAGAATGATGGGAGACGCTAGGTTGGCTATATTAATTACACAATGGAGTAATAGGGCCAGATATTCCAAACTTTGCACCAGTCGCAAACCGATTGCACTACGATTGCACCACATTTGTGCTGGATTGCTACATTCAAAAGGCCAAACATTGCCAATGCAACGTGTTCACGCAGATGCTAAAAGATAATGTATGCGCAAAAGCAAAATGAGGGGTGGGGAAATGCATACAGGCGCAATGGTATATTTATATTCAGAACTATAGCGCCACATAACATGTGTTAGTGTGACATGTAGCAAAGTGCAAATTACTGCCAATGAAAAGGTAGTCTTAACTTTGGGCAAACCATGGATGGGAGGCATGGACACAGCAGCAACAAGGAACAATGCTATATGCAGTCAGTGAGGAGGCAGTGAGGCTGGATGGCCACCCTGGGACCACTCCATATGCACAGGCACCCAAACTGTGGAATACAATGCCTCAACATTGCTTGGAAGCTAACAATCATGTAAATTATGAAACTGAGCTAAAACTCCACTTGCAGCAACAAACTATTTGTGATTGTTTTTAATGTGATGCTAAGTTGATATTTGTGATTTGTGTGTTGTTCATTTTATGTATTTATTGTACACTGCATCATCTCAGCCACAAATGAAGTGGCTTTGGGTCATTCTCGAAAATGGGCCTTGGCCAGTGTGCTTACCCAGTCAAGAAAGTGATAAATACAAATAGAAATAAAACATAAATGGAAGAGACATGCTGTACACAGATGGCACTGCCCACATCATCGTCATCTGGTACCAGTCCCAACCCTGCCAGGTTTTAATGGGTGCTCCAGTGCCCAGTGGACACCATGGCAGTGCATCAATACAGCCACACCTCCAGTCCCCCCATTGGGGTACACCAACACAATCCAGCAGACACTTGCAGCACTGGGGGAATGGTCAGTGTTGAGGGGAGGGTGCACAGGTGGGCAGGTTGTACTACATAATACTGTAGGTGCTGCCACAAGGCTGGGGCCAACCACATAGTGCACATGTTCCAGTGTCATGAATACCCCAACACCAGTGTGCCTGTCTAATGGTATGTGTCACCCCCCTGTTCACATACTGCTCATCAGACACCATGGCACACATGGCCAACCATGTGTATGTTATTATTAGTATCCCATGCCTATGGGTCACAGAACAGCATGACAGTGGTATGCACTGTCAGAACACACCTGCCAGCTAGGTCTGTCACTGTGTGGAGAACAGCAGTCATTGATGCCTAATACACCATAGGCATTACTGTGTCCAACACAGTACCAGCCACTATGTTACTGTAGCATCTCCTATGCACTGTAGCAGGGACTACAATATGTCCATGGCATGCAGCACCACCACCTGTGCCTGTGGTGCTAGTCTTCTGTGGCAATAGCACTGGGCAATCCACATGGTAATGCAGTCAAATCAGGCCACAATGACATGTTAATGTGGACGTTTGCCAATGGACTGCCTAAGTAGGCTCATTTGCATTTCACATTTGAATATAGCGAATGTTTGCCCCGGGCAAATGTGTTAGCACTGGGTAAATGAGTTTTCCCCATGCAAATCTGTCAGAACCATAGCACAGTTCTGAAGTATTTGGCCCGCACTATTTTTTGCTGTTTCTGTGACTCCACTTCTTTGCTAGCACACACATTGGCTACATAGTTCACCTTTGCCTTACTCGACTGTGTGCACTGGGCTGCTGTTGTGGCCTGCACAGCCTGGTTGCTATATTCAGAGCTGTCTTATTTGCTGGGCTATTTTTGCATTGCACTCAAAATCCTGCTTGCATGCCTTTGTTTGTACGCTATATTCAACTGATTTAGCCCTGGACTATTCCTTTGAATATAGTGTGCTATTGGTTCTGAGCTATTTTTGCACACCGAGCAGTGCTAATTTTACCCCAGGCTAAGTTTCAAATATTGGGCACATAGTGTGTAGAATAATACTGAAATGGAAACCTTAGGTGTATTATAATTTGTTTTACAATTTACTGTAATGAATTAACATTTTTAGTTTCCATCCCCTTAGTTTAATGATCTTGTTTATCATTTCCATTACTTTTTTGTTTAATTTTTTTTGTTGTAAAGACTATGTACCAATAAAAAAAATACCCTACTCTTTTTGAGAACTGCCATGGGGTCTTTAACATGTACCTGAACTACCATCAGAATAGGTAGATAGGACTTCGGTTTAAGGTCTCATCTGAAAGACAGCACCTCAGGAGTGTAGCCCCCCATACTGCACCACAGTGTTGGTATTGGGATTTAACCAAAATGCCTGGTGTGGGGATAGAACCCACAGCCTTCTGATCTTCTGGCCTCAGAGACAAGTGTGCAACCTGCGGAGCCACTGACATGTATTGGGGTTCCTCAAATATTTCTTGTGACAATTCCCATGGTGAAAAACAATTGCTGTGTTTGAACATAAAGAAAGCTTGAGTCCTAGGCCAAATCCCCAGCTTGTTGCTAAAAGTATGTACCTTTGAATTTGCACCCATCATTATGAATGTTTTTAATCAGGCTATGTTTACTGGCATTATTCTGTCAGCATGGAGACAGACAGATGTGGTGGCAGTTGTATAACTTTCACCTTTTCAAACTTAGATTCAGACTGGGACCCAGTTTCTTTAATAGGAAACACAACACTAAAAATCTAACACCCAAATGGGCTCATCCTAATTTGCAGTTTGTATACAAAAAATCTCCTTTCACTTATTGTTTTCTGCAGTATATTAGTTTGAATCTGATTGATCCTGTTGACTCCCACCCTGACATTTGCTTTAACCAAGAATCCCAGAAACCCCTGTAGCTGACATCAGAGCTGGGCTGCAGCTGTGGAAGATTCAACAGCCTTACGTACATGTTAGAGTTTTTATAAGCTCTGATATTTTGTTTCCCAGTCTTGCTGTCCTCTCAGGGCTACGTATAATCACAGAGGACTGTACTTAGCCCTGGGAGAACACTGGGACTGTCAAACAACTGATCAGAGCATATAAGATCTCTTTTTTATCATTTAATATTTTTTTTATTTCTTTATTTGTTTACATTAAGAAGAAACAAAATTAAACAAACCACAAGACAGAGCATATAGAAGCTCTAACATGCATTGCAGGCTTTTGGGTCTCTTGTGGTTGTAGCCCAGTTCTGACATCAGCCATGGGGTTTCTGGAATTTCTGGTTATAGCAAATGTTGGGTGGAATCTGCAGAATTAGCAAGATAGATCACAAAAGAGGAGGGGGAAGTGCCTAATCCAATTAACAGAAGCACTCTTGATAGGGGGCTCGATCCCAGTCCTTTCACAGAAGAAAGGGTTCTGCAAGAACTCCTAAAACTGAAGGTGGACAGAGCAATGGGTCCTGATGGAATTCACCCCAGAATTCTAAAAGAATTAAGGAAGGAACTAGTGAAACCACTGGCTACTCTTTTTAATAAATCATGGGAGGATGGTGTGGTACCCGAGGACTGGAGGAAGGCGGATGTGATTCCCCTTCACAAAAGTGGGACCAAGACAGAGGCAGGAAACTACAGACCTGTCAGTCTGACCTCTGTGGTAGGAAAGTGATGGAGTCACTTCGAAGGAAAGAATAGTTGAGTACCTAGAGGTCAGTGGAGCACAGGATCCAAGGCAGCATGGGTTCACAGCGGGAAGGTCATGTCAGACAAATCTAATAGATTTCTTTGACTGGGTGACCAAAGTAGTAGACCAGGGAGGGGCTGTGGACATGGCCTACCTAGACTTTAGCAAGGCATTTGACACAGTCCCACACAAAAGATTATTAGTCAAATTAACCAGCCTGGGAGTGGGTCCCAGGGTGGTAGCCTTGGTAAAACATTGGCTGGACAACAGGACACAGAAGGTAATTGTAAATGGAGTCCACTCTGAAGAAAGGGCGCGTTACTAGTGGATACCGCAGGGTTCAGATTGGTCCAGTCCTTTTAATGTCTTCATCAGTGACATTGCAGAGGGACTGGAAGGAAAGTATGCCTTTTGCAGATGACACAAAGATCTGCAACAGGGTTGATACACAAGGTGGAGTGGAAAGGATGAAAAGGACTTGGCAAGGTTGGAGAAATGGTCAGACGTATGGCAGCTAGGATTCAATGCAAAAAAGTGCAAAATAATGCACCTGGGAAACAAGAACCCAGGGGAAGAATACACAATGGGTGGGGAGGTAGTAACAACAACAAAACAGGAAAGGGACCTGGGGTAATCATATCAGATGACCTTAAGGTTAGCAAGCAATGTGAGAAGGCAGTAGGGAGGGCCGGGGTATACTGGGATGTATAGGAGAGGCATCAGCAGCAGAAAACAGGAAGTTGTTATCCCTCTGTATAGACAGTTGGTGAGACCCCATCTGGAATACTGTGTCTAGTTCTGAGACCCCATCTCTGCAAGGACATAGACAGGATAGAGGCAGTCCAGAGGAGGGCAACTAAAATGGTGCAGGGTCTGCAAGAGAAGCCGTGATGAGGAGAGACTAAAGGAGCTTAACATGTATACCCTTGAGGAAAGAAGGGAGAGGGGGGACATGATAGAAACTTTCAAGTACCTCAAAGGAATCAACAAAATTCAAGAGGGTAGCATCTTTCAGAAAAAGAGACTTGCAAGAACAAGGGGACACAATTTAAAGATAGAAGGAGGCGTGTTCAGGGCAATGGAGGAAGTATTATTTCACAGAGAGGGTAGTGGATGCATGGAACAGCCTTCCTGAGGAAGTTGTGGGGTCTAAAATCAGGGAGAATTCAAGAATGCATGGGACAGACATAAGGCAATTCTTGTGGGGGGCAGGAAGATATAGGCTGTTGGTCAGCTAGGATCTGCGGCCTATCCTGTAGGTAGGGAAATGGGCAGACTAGATGGGCCTAGCGGTCCTTATCTGCCGTCAAAGTCTATGTTTCTATGTTTCTATGTTTCTACATTCTATAATACTGCAATAAACACTGAGCATTTTTTGCACACAAAGTGCGAATTGTGACCAGACACACACTTGGGTGTGGGGCTCTTAGTGTTGATTACTGTACTCCCCTTTCACCGCACTTATTTCTCAAATAGCAAACATTTTGTGTAAGATTTTATTTTGGATTCTAGCAGAAATAAGTTACATCTCAACCAATGTGGAAGTCAAAAGAGATTGTCTACAGACATCTTTGTTTATCAATGGTGGATATTTCGATCTCCATGTTTGTTACCAAAATTAACTTTCAAAAAGGCTTGGATTTTGCTTAATTTAATTTTAGTAAACCACAAGGAGATAGATATCTTAAAATTGGAACGGATGCATTACAGAAGCTGGACCAAGTTAAATAGTTAATGTGTTCTCCTGGATAAAAGTGGGGGCCAAATACGGACATTGTGATAAATACAAATTTTAGTAGATAATCCCTTTTGATTTCCACATTGGCTGGGATTTAACCTATCTCTGATATAATCCAAAATATAATCATACAAAAAAATGTGACTATTTTAGAAAGAATTGAGGTTAAATCAGTTGGGACCAAGTCTGATTCTAAAGTAAATGAAAGAATATATATTTTTGAGTGTGGGCCTAGGGAAGGAACATTCACTTCCAATGATGTTTAAGTCCCTGGTCAGACCAGTTTTGGTAAATACCTGCTTGGTTTTGCATTCAATTATAGGAAAAGGAGACAAAAAAAGAAACTGCAAGTAATTAAAAACTGAGCAAAAATAATTATAGTAGAAGATATAACTAATAACATTTTGAGACGTGAGTAGGGAAAGGTAGCACCTGAGGGACCTGAGACATTACATTTACTGTCACTTTCCGTGGGAGTAACACAGCCAGGTAGTATTCTTCATCCTTTGATTTGGGGAAAATACACTGATTCAATATAAGATTTGGAAGAAAATGGGAAGTGTGATAGTTAAATGGAAATCAGTGGGTTTTCACCAATACCTTTTGCCATGGGCTACTATGAAATTTTGAGGAATGTTCCTTATATATTACTGGGTTAATCTCTAGAACATACTTTCTCCAAGCATATGCCCTACATGAACTAGGGTTACCAACTGTCCCTGTTTTCACAGGACAGTCCTGATTGGGCAGCTGTGTTCTGCAGAAAAACATGAAAAATACTAAATGTCCTGACATTATAGTAGAAAAAATATTTTCTGATTTTCCTCTAAATGTTGCAAAAAACTATAATACCTTAACTAAAATAACTTAAAACAATAAAAAACACAAGAAACAACTGAAAAACGACAACACTTAGGCTTAATTCTGATTATTTAGAGAAAAAATGTGTGTTACATTGGTCGAGATGACATATTGTCCTGCAAAAAATCCAGTTTCAGTAAGAAATGTCCCACTTTGGGCTTCTTAAAAGGTGATAACCCTAAGTCATGAACTGGAAGGTTTTCAAGTAGTTTTATGAAAGGAGATAGTCGCCATGGGTGCAATGAAACTTTGCCTCAAATATTTACTCTTATGATTTGTGTTACTAATACATTGTGGGATGTTACAACACATCTATTATGTTGCTATGTGTAGTATGTTATTAGTATTTTTTGTCTCACTTTCTTATGCCTTTATGCATACTTCTTTCTTTTGCATGGTACATGTCTTTTGTATAAATTTCAACCAAGGTTTCCCAGTAGGCATGTGTGAAAAAAAAAAATTCTGACTACGGAATTTCGGCGAAAGTTGGACTTCCACTTCTGCAAAAGTTTGGAAATCATTTTGACAACTTTTGTGGATATTCCACCTAAAAACTGCAGAATAAATGTAAGAACAGGGGGTTAATGAACAAAACTGCAAGGAACAAAATTCCACAGAACTGATCACTGTCAGTATTGTGAACAAAACTGCAGGGAACAAAATTCCACAGAACTGATCACTGTCAGTATTGAGCTCTGCAGCATCTTCCTCCACAGTTTAATTATTCCCCCCCCCCCGTCAATTTTGTCCAGTCCCCCCACCTACCCGCTGATTGCCCCTCCATATAATAAGTAATAATATTCTCATTTCCTGGTGTCTAGTGCCTCCCCACCCTCCAATTTGCTGATCCCATATAAAAAAATGTTGGTGACCATCAGTCCCCCACCCATCCACCGATTGCACCTCCATATAAAAAATAAAATACCCTCATTCCCTTGTGTCGAATGGCCTCCCCACCCACCGATCACTGGACCCATAGAAAAAAAAATGTTAGTGTCCAGTCCCTTCCCCCCACCTAACAATTGCCCATCCATATGAAAAATAATAATATCCTTTCCTCATTCCCTGGTGGTCCCCCCCACCATGGTAGGAAGACCATCATCACCCTGCTCCCCCCATCCAAACCCTGAGTAGGTGATCAGCACAGCCCTCCTCTCTCCTCCATGGCTGGCCACCCACTGAGCTGAATGAATAAGCACATGTGCGCTTTCATTCCAACTCCAGGTCATATTACAGCACAGTTTTCAGGGGTAGAAAAGAGGATGGGACTCTTCTGGTCACCCTTGGGGGTGGTGGGATGGCGGAAATGGTGTTTTGGACCCTTCCCCCCATCCTGCCCACCACATCCACTTCTCTACTCCCTGAAAACTGTGCTTTAATATGACCAGGAGCTGCAATAAATGAGTGCATGTGCTCATTTATTCAACTCAGTGGGTGGCCAGCCAAGGAGGAAAGAGGAAGGCTATGCTGGTTGCCCTCTCAGGGTTGGGATGGCAGCAGTGGGGTGGTGATGGACTACCTGCCAGGGTGGGGGGTCCACTAGACACCAGAGAATGAGGAAAGGATATATTTTATTTTTTTATATGATGGGGTGATCAGTGGGTGGGAGGGGTGCCACTAGACACCAGGGAATGAGGGTATTTTATTTTTTAAATGGATGGGTGGTCAGCAGCTGGGTGGGGAGACTGAACACCAACAATATTTTTGTATATGGGGCTGTCAATCGGTGAGTGGAGGGGCCACTAGACATCAGGGAATGAGGATATTATTATTTTTTATATGGAGGGGTGATCAGCAGGTGGGGGGGGACTGGAAACCAATAATGTTTTTTATATGGGGCCAGCAATCAGTGAGGGGGGGCACAAGAAACCAGGGGTCAGCTATTGGTGGGGCGAGGGTGTATTACTAACTAATACATGAAACTGCAGATGGAATAAATTCAGCAGTTTAACGTATTATTATGCATTTCATCCCAAACATTCTGTGGAACAGAGTGAAAATCCACAGAAAATTGGTGGATGTTTTTGATCTCACCATAGGCAAAAGCTTTTGTGAAATTTCTGAAATTCCACTAAAGTTCTGCCTTGATGGAATTCACAACTTTTGCCCATCCCTATTCCCCAGTTGTTAGAAATAAACACAAATTATCTACTACAGATCCTGAACCATGCCTTTTTGACCTCTTGTAAACCGTGAGCTGCTTAAGAGGTCATTTCCTATTACATAATGTTTGGTACCATAGTAAACCAGATCTTGCACAGTTTGCCTTTCAAATATCTCAGGGCATCCTTGAAAATAAGATGTAAAATGTCAACTCTTCTTTACTGTTACACGTTATAAATCAATATCAAAACCAGAGTCATTTTATACATACTGTTGATTTACTTAACCCTTGGACTTTCCTCTTCTGCACCCAGTGTTTAAACAGATTAGTTTGGTGTACTGTTTCCAGGGAGATGTAACATTATGACACTACAGTAGTTTAGATGCTAAGAAATGATACTGGTGAACAGTGCTTAGTGCTGTTTTAATGGAGCAAAGTAAATTTTAGCATGTTCAACCAACCGGCAATTAGAAAGAACCTCCCATGGAGCTTACAGAGTGAGGGGATTGCCTACTGATATGATCACTTACACTTAACAAAGGTAGTCTGTTTTTGAAATGATCTGATCATGGAAAAAAGGTGATTACAGAACAGTTACATACTTAGCTGTTTATCACACTGTACCAACAATGGTGGTAGTGGTGCTGGTGGGATGTGGTTGTTGAAAGTCACAGTAAAACAAAATCACTAAGAGTACGACTGTAATAGTGGGGATATGGCATTGTCAGTCACTAACAGTACATAAAACCAAATCTTCAAAAGTGGTAATAAGCCTGCTGTGTAATTCAATAAACCATGATAATTAAGAAGTTGACCATATTTTCAATCTTTTCCCCCATAGTTTCAGTTTGCAGATGCATTGGACATATTACTGATGATAGTAGGCTTCATCTGTGCAATTGGACATGGCATTGCTCTGCCTCTTATGATCATTGTCTTTGGTCAAATGGCTGACTCATTCATCCAGAGTGGTACTAAAGGAAATTTGTCTTTCGGTAAAGTATACAGTTCTATTCATCAGCATCATTTTTTTTGTTCTTTGGTGTTCTTTACATATCACATAGGATCCTAGGATTACTCCTCTCAAGCCAGAGATATTAATCCACAGCATGCACTAAAATTTAGGACAAAATGTAATTTTAGCAATAGTATAGTGGCAATTTAATATTAGTGTGCAATCTAAATATTCTTTATTAAAGTTTTTACTTCTGTAAACTTTCTTATGACTTTTTTTGGTGGACTTTTCTTTCATTGTAAGTAGAAGTGACTAATGGAGAGTTGCAACTAAGGAGTTTACTTGTGTTACATAAACAGAAACATAGAAAATGATTGGCAACTAAAGGCCAGGCAGTCAATCCAGCCTGCACAAGCCTATGTAACATTGAGAGTAAGCCCCTAGCAGTTCTCCCTGTTTGCCCTGTTCTGTCCCTTACATACTATTTCTGTGTGTCTGTCTCATCCCCTTTTGATCCCTCCCATAGTTCTAGCACTGATGACCTCCTCCAGAAGTTTGTTCTAATGTGCTACCACTCTCTCAGTACAAAAGTATTTCCAGACATCCTTCCTGAGCCCCCACACCCTATCTGCTTCAGGGAGTTACTTCTGGAAACCATGTTACCACTCACAGTATCATAGACATTATTGGCAGAGACAGCACATTGGTCCATTCAGTATGCGGTTATACCCTATCCAACCCCAGCACCTAGGGCCAGATTTTCAAAGCATGGCTTAGGGCTTGAGTCAAGCCTTGCTCTACATCACTTAGGTTCTGGTGGTGTACCAAACCACTTCACCACTGCTGCACCTGATTTTACAATGTCGGGCACAGCTGCAACAGTTTCCATGATTTACCGCGGCTTGTGCCAAATAGCTGGTGCAAGCTCAGTAATAAAGTCCCTTGGGATTGGTGCAAGCCAGATCACAAAAAGTTGGTCTAACTTGCAACAATTTGCACGGGATAGAAAATCCCAATCGCCAGACAGGAGAATGCCACAAGCCCTGTGTACCATATGTTCAGTGCATCATGGGGCTTGCAGTTTTCTTGGAGGTTTGAAATCCAGCCCCTATTGTCAGGATGAGGCTTTCCCCTTAGGTTCCTTATCCTCTGTCTTACTGCTACCCTCTTGAGTAACTGTTTAGCCTTATAGAATTGTAGACTTATTCAGAACAGCTTACTGCTGTCCACCTTGTTTATTCTGCAAAGGAAGTTGAATGTCTCAGTCATTACACCCCTCTTTCTCCTGTTCTTCAGCATGTACATATTGAGATCCTCCTAGCACTCCTTGTAGAACATAACCTGTTGTCCTACATCCTTTTTGCTGTTCACTCATGACAGTGCATGGGCAATGTGGGTGAAGTAACAGAGGGAGCAAAGGATGTCACCTGGCATTAGCTTTGGTGACATTCTGGCACGTGAAAGTTATCTTGCCCATGAACTGTCCCATGAAAGAGCTATGTTTTGCAGGGGACTTCACCCCATGCACCCTTCCCCCCAATGTGGAGGGCTTCACCCCACACACCCTCCAAAATAAATATAACATCCTCCGGGGCAGGCATGCCATGAAGGGCAGAGAAATTGTGGGGACCCCCAATAGGGTGTGAGTGCGGAATGATCTAAAATTGCCCCTGTCATTCATGCCCTTGTTGTGGCACCCACATTATGGCACCCTAATCACAGCACACTAACAATGGGATACCCCTTTTTTGTGGCTTAGCCCTGCACTGGTTCCAATCTGCCCCTCCCCTATCTCAAGTGTGGTCTACAAAAACTGCATACAGTACTCTAAGTGACGGCGAACCAGGGATCTATACAGAAATGGTATTACCTCCTCCTTCTGTTAGTGATCCCTCTCCCTATACACCCCAGCAACCCATTTGCTTTACTCACAACTCTGCTACATTACAGTATGCCAATGACTTTATGTTCTCTATTAACACCCACTGTTTCATTCCCCCTATGCTCTTCACTACCACCCCACTCCTGGGGTGCAGGGGGCAGTGCCATAGATCAAGTAGAGTCTGCAGCAAAAATGAAGATTATAAAAATGAGCAAAATGAGTTGGCCTAGCAGCCCTTATCTGCCATTGGTTTCTAAGCTTCTATGTTTATATTGGTATCTTGGATTCTTGGTGCCATGTGCAGAACTTTCCCATTTTCACATTAAATCTCAGCTTTCACACCCTTGAGCACCTCTACAGATTTTCCAGATCTCTTGTTGTGGCCCTAATTCCTACTCAGGGTCCATCTTTTACAGATCTTCGTGCTGTCTGCAAGAGGAGTATCTTTCTCTGACCCCCTCATATTATAAACAAACATGTCAAAGAGAACTGATTCTGGAACCAATCCCTAGGGCACCCCACTTGTAAAGTTTCATTCTCTTAAAGGTGCTGTATTTAAAGCAGCAGTACTAGATAATCAAGAAGTGATTATTAAAATTCAGATTTTTGGCTGGAAACATGCAGCCATAAATCCAGTTTGCATTTCTGTAAATATTTTTTATAGCAGTCTTTAGTTTTTTAGATGTTTAAAATTGATTTCTGTTGTTGTGGAGCCACAGTAAATATGGATGCTGCCTAATTTGCAGTCAAGCTCCTGCCTCGTCGCATCATGCATTTTGTTTACTTCTGTGGGAACCCTTGCTGCATGTTACCACTGTCCCTGTGTAGCACTGAGAGTCATGCGCATGCACAGTTGCCAACAGAGGGTTCCATTTCAACATGGCAGGTGGGAGAAATGTAAACATAAACAAAAAAAACTGAGCAAATTATGGGGTTATAGTGATAGGAAATTCAAGAATGCAGGGGACAGACATAAGGCAATTCTAGTGGGGCGTAGGAGGAAGTAGGCTGTTGGTTAACTAGGATCTGCAGCTTATCCGTTAGGTAGGGAAATGGGCAGACTAGGTGGGCCAAGCGGTCCTTATCTGCAGTCAAATTCTATGTTTCTATGTTTCTATAGTAGAGCAAAAACAAGAAAGATTACCAGGTAAATGCTCCACAGAGCACAAGGAACAAACTGTTGCAAAAGATATAATTTTTATGTTTCCTTGCGCATGTGCAAGAAACATCTTGTGGTAGAATGACAACTGAAAGGTGTGTCAGGAATGAGTCCAATGCAGAGCACTCTGCAGTGGGCTTGTCCCTCATAGACCAATGAGAATGCAACCAGACTGTGACACTAGTCTGAATTTCACAGCTGGAAACCATTCTTTAGTTGCAAGAAATGAAGCATTCCACTGAGAGTACTTCATTTCTTTCATTTTGCATAGTGCTGTTGGCTCAACCCTCCATTCCCTCCCTCTGCGTGCAGTCCTCCTCACTCCCTCTGTTTCTGTCCCAGTAGTACAATATCCCTTCTGCTCCCTCCATCTGTGTGCTGTCCGCTCCAATCTCTCTGTTCCCATCTTGTAGTGCAATAACTTCTCCCACTCCCTCCCTCTGCATTCAGTCCATCCCACTCCCTCTGTTCCCTTCCCAGCAGCACAGTAACCCCTCCTACTCCATCCCTCTGTATGTAGTCAGTCCCACT
Source organism: Neoceratodus forsteri (assembly GCA_016271365.2). Taxonomy (NCBI): domain Eukaryota; kingdom Metazoa; phylum Chordata; order Ceratodontiformes; family Ceratodontidae; genus Neoceratodus; species Neoceratodus forsteri. Next base: position 1,375,379,651 of record CM057456.1, read on the forward strand.
CCCTCTGTTTCCATCCTGGCAGGACAATAACCCCTCCCACTCCCTCCCTCTGCATGCAGTCCGGCCCGATCCCTTTGTTCCCCATCCCATGTTGACATCGGGGTGCACAATCTCCATGTCAGCATTATCTACCCTCTGACACTGGGGAGCCCATCACAGTGTCCTGAAATAAACATGTTTTCTGCTCTGTAAAAAACAAAAAAAGAAAACTGACCTAGATGTCTTTTTTTTAAAACCCGTAAAATAGGAAATGGTCCCTCATCGTCTTCCCCATCCCCCTCCCCATCCTGCTCCTCCCTCTGCACACCCACCACCCCTTACCCCCTCTTTCGGCATACTTACCTCTGGAGGTTGGCAGCTGCAATCTTCTCTGGACCTGGACACGTCTGCACTCTTCAAAGCCAAACAACAAACTGAGGAATCAAGGTAAGCTTGTCTAATGGCTGTCAGTGAGATTTTCAAGTTGTGTTGATATCTCAGCCATTTTTAGGAATTTTGACCCCAAATTTTCAACTTGGGTTCTTGAGACACCACTTCATGACCACTGGCACTGCCGTTTCATTATTCGGTCCCGAAAGGTGATTTTGTAGCTGCTGCGTGGAATCACCTTTCGGGACCAATTAACAAAATGACAGTGCCAGTGTTCATGAGAAGAGGTCCCAAAAAGCCCACATTGAAAAGCTGGTGCATAAATTCCAAAAATGACTGCATTACAAGTGTGTGATGTGCAGTTGATATGCACACTTGTAAAGTCACCAATGTTTTATATTTTCACTCCAGATTTTCAACATTTGCCATTTTTTCATACCTCTTCATGAACAGTACAATTGTCATTTTTCACATCCTGCCCACAGCATGTTTTCACACCGGTTGCGCAGAATGGCATGGTTGCTGATGAAATCACCTTTGTGGACCAATGAACGAAATGACAATGGCACGGTTTATGAGGTGGGGTCCCAAAAAAGGCCATGTTGAAAATTTGGTGAAAAATCTCAAAAAAATATCTGAGTTACATTCGGTTGTTCAAAATTCTGTACGCACACCTGTAACTTTGATCATTTTGAATATTTTCACTCCAGATTTTCAATATAGCCATTTTATCACACCACCTCATGAACAGTACAGCTGTCATTTTTCACATCCTGCCTAAAATGTGTTTTTGCACTTGTGTTGCACATTTTCACCTACGGGGTTCTTGAGGTGGGGTGATAACAAGGTTATGTTCAACATTAGGGGTCAAAATACTAAAAAATGACAAAGGTATGCCCATTCATTGCAATTTCGGTACGCATGCTCGTAACTGCGGACATTTTAAATATTTGCACCCACATTTTCAACATGGCCTTCTTATTACCCAAGTTTCTGTATTCAAATGCTGTCCAAAATATGACAGCTTGTCAAAACATAGTTCAGGCAGTCTTTTCCTCCCAACAGAAGTTCAGATAACACAATACACCCCTGCCACATAAACCATGCAAGGAAACAATCAGCATTGACAAATGCTTGTGTTCTATAGTGCTTCTGCTTTAAAACAACCCGCTGGGTACTCCCACTTAGCCAATTTTTCACTCACCCCATAATCATATCTCCCACCTCCAGGTTTCCCAATTTAAAAAAAAGTTAATTTCATAGCAGGCCTTTGGCATCCAATAACTCCACTATTCTTTCCTTAAATACACACTACATTTGTTTCCTCACTAGAGATATCAAACTACTGTAACTTACTGTATCCATAGTTGCTTGGTTTTCTTGGCTCCCTCTCTTTTGTAGGAGGACTGTGTTAACTGTTCTTCAAACCTCCAGTACAACCCCCATCTCTAGATAGCAATTAAAAGAGATTCAGCAGTGGTTCAGCCAGGACCTGCCACATCTCCTTTAATACTGCAGTTGGCATTCTAGTCTAGCCTCATCAATCTTTTGATTATCTTCAGTGCCTATAGGCCCTGTAACACCCTTTATTTCATGATGGGCTCCATATTGGCACCTGTCAGTGATCCCCTACTCCTGTTGAATCCAGAAATGTGCCCCCATCCTCTATCAAGAGCACTGGATATAAGTAATTGTCCAGCATGCACACTTAAGCATCGTCATCCTCCTCCCATCACTCTTGCTTCTTTAGCTTAACCACTCATTCCTTAGTTGTTTTGCTGTTCCTGTGTATAATGAAAAAATGAAAAAATGCCCTTTTACCTTCTATAACTGTCACTTCTAGCTTCAGCTCACCACCCTGTTTGCTGTTCTTATCTTTCCTGATATGCCTCCCTGTTTTTTGCTGTCAGACTTCATTTATAACTGTAGAAAGTCTTCCTTGAGTTCCACACCATCCTAGTAGCACCCTGTTACCTCCAGTATCCCCATTTTTATCAGGTTCTGTTTGCTAGCTGCCCTAATAATTGCTGACATATCCCATAATTTCTCCCTCAGTGTAACCCACAACATTTTCCCCTTTGAAGTCTAGGACCTTAATACTGGAGTGGACCCTGTCTGCTTTTAGGTTAGCCTTGACCCATACTCTTCTGTAGTTGCTGGACTCCAAGCAGACTGTTTCTGTTAGTCATTACCAGATCCAGAATGGCCCCTACATACTGAGTCAGTGACCTCTGTGTAAGAAGACCTCATGCCTCTTTTCCACGAGTGACTTACTCCTTAAGCTTACCACTGCTGAGTTTATTTTGAGCAGTCTGAAATTCCCTTCAAATCAGCACCTCTCCCAGTTCTGTCATCCTTTTAATCTCTTCCCCCAGCATGTTGTCACCATTATTCTTCTGACTGGAGGCCTTTATACCACGATGATGTAAATCACCCTCCTTCTCCCCCATTCATCTGAACCCATGCTGTCTCTGCTTGTTGTTTTTATCTACCAGCATTTCTGAGGCTAAAATGCCTTACATAATGTATAACACTACTTCTCTTCCCCTCCCCATTTCCCTATCCCTCTTAAACAAGATGCACCCAGTACCTGTAATTCTTACTCATGGCTTTGTGCTGCCAAAAGTCTAAGTCAGGGCCACCATCCCACCCCCCGCCATAATTGCCTGTAGGTCACAGATTTTGTTATCAAGACTATTGACATTAGGACCCATCTCTGTTCATACCTGCTACTGCCTCTAATGCCCAGACATCCTTAGGTGTGTGTCCTTGAATTTTTCTGCTAATTTGCTGTCTCTTGTACTTACATCGCCTCCCCTGGACTCCTTCCTTCTTAACCCCTCTCGTTCCCTCTTTGTGTCTGATCTGCTTAATAACCCTTCCATAGGTGATGCTTGTGACAGTTCATAATCTGTTGCTGTAGAAACTGGCGGCCACACTGGGCCAGTCATTATTTTAGCTCAGTAGTTACTCTGCAGCTATTATTTTAAATTCATTTTAATCTGTTTTTTGTTTTATTTTTCTTAGTGAGTGTCAAAGCGGAAGTAGTGGGACTACTGTAAGTTTGCGGACAGTGTATCTCTGACTTGACTGCCGGCTGTTAAATGCTTTTACTCATTATTTTGTCATTCGGGCCTACCTGCATCAGTGTCTGTAAGTGGTGCGGTTATGGTGTGTGAACTGTGGTGCTCGCACATAGCACTGATGCGGTTTCCAGCCATATGACTTTGGGAGCTAGTGGAGAGCGCAGGCTGTGGCTGAGGCTGCCTGCAGGAGCAACTGTTGAACCATGTTTGGGAGGGAAAAAGTTGTGGACCAGTCATGATTAGGGTGATCTGCCTGGCATCTTGAGTCCAGCGTACTGGCCTGGAGTGGAGCGGGAGGTGACCACATGAGTATGACCATTGGGCCACCTTTTTGAAGTGAACTTCACCAGATTTGGGGAGCCATACTGAGAGGGATCACTGTGTGAAGCTCAGAGGATGAGGTTAGCCAGATGGGCTTGCCCTGTGGTAAGTGTGGAGTGTGGCTATTTTCCCCTGGTGGGGGTCAGGGGTGCCGGCTGAAGGGTGAGCATTTACCCAAGCTCCTAGAGCTGTGGGGGCTACAAGAAGGGGGTCAGATAGCTCCAGTGGCTTATGTGGGGGGAACTAGCTGCACTCCGGTGCCTGTCTGGGGGATGGTTCAGAGCCTGGCATTTGGACCATCAAGGAGTCATAAAGGGACCTATTTTTTTGGGACTGGTTCTGTGGAGATCTATCTGGTGAAGAAACTGATAGTGACTGCTCCCAAAGTTTAAGTCAGCTGGTACTACATATTTATCCAAGTTCTTTGGAGGCACTGAGAGGACTGCTTTTTCTGGTCATATCATTCTATGAAAGTACATTGGTATGGCAGTAAGAGGGCTACATCTATTGGACAAACTGTTTGTGGTCAGGGGTGGTGAGAGTCCCCTTCTTCAGCCTCAAACTCTTTTTTGTTCTATGGCATGGCTTTGTGGACATTGCTAAATCATACCAATCAGTTATAATTTGAACAGTTGCATTGCTGGAGAATAACTTTCATCAAATTCAGTGCACTACTGTTGCTTTGAACTGCTGTCTTTTTTTCTGTTTCTATTATTTATTTTATTTTTATTTTCATTTTATTTTAGTCTTTTGGGGTTTTTACATATGGGTTTAAAGTAGTAGTTTGGTTAGCTTTTTGTTTCTGGGGCAGTTTGATTTGTTTGAGGGTATTTAGGAGTATTTCACTCAACTCTCAACTCAACTCAAATTTTATTTTTAAAAAGCGCAAATCACACAAATATCTAAGTGCGTGCACAAGATAGTGTTTTCACAAGAAAATTCAGCAGTTAAAACAATAAATAATAATTAAGAACATCAATATCAAAAATATAATACTCCATAGTTCATTCCTAGTCCAAGAAGGCAAGCTTAAATAAATAGGTTTTTAAAGTGGTTTTAAAGCTCTCCACAGTCAGGCACTCTCTTATCTGATGAGGTAGAGAGTTCCACAGGGTAGGGGTAGCAAACACAATTGCTCTGGCCTCAGAGGTTTTTAAATGAAACCTGAGAATCTCTAGCAATCCCTCCTCAGCAGAACTGAGTGGGCAGAGGGGATGATAAGGACACAGAAGTTCTTGCAGATAGCTTGGACCCTGTCCATGTAGGGCTTTATAGGTCAGCAAAGCAACCTTGAAGGTGACCCACCACTGAACTGGCACCCAGTGAAGAGAGCGAAGCATAAGCGTGACATGGCAAGATCGAGGTAAGCCAGTCAACAGCCTGACTGCTGCATTCTGCACCAGCTGCAAGCAGTGGATATCAACCCCAGGGAGCCCTAGGTGCAGAGAGCTGCAATAGTCAAGGTGGGAGGTCACAAAGGCATGGACCAATGTTGGAAGGTCATTGGGCGAGACCAGGTGTTTAATCCAAGCACTATTCCTCAGATTGTAAAATGCAGATTTGATGACAGCTGACACCTGAAATTTAAGGGTCATTCCATCATCAGAAATAATGACCAGATTGCACACCTGGTCAGAGGTCAATAACTGACTGCCCCCGAGCTGAAGCCCTGAGGGCTGCCCAACCAACCATTCAGCCCAATGACCTGGGTCCACAACCAACACCTCAGTCTTGTCAGAGTTCAACTCAGCCAGTTGGCACTCATCCAGTCCTGTATTTTGGCAAAACAGTTGTTAAATACAGAGGCAGTATCCTCCTGGTCAGGCACAAAGGACATGTAGAGCTGAGTAGCATCTGCATAGCAGTGAAAACTCAACCGATACAGCCTCACAATGTCTCCCAATGGCAGAAAATACACCATGAACAACATGGGGGACAAGACAGAGCCCTATGGGACCCCACATGGCAGAGAGACTGGGTCTGAGGAAAAAATCCTAGACACCACTCTCTGTGAGCTGCCCGTGAGGAAAGAATGGAACCATCTGAGGACCATACCAGACAGTCCACTGATGAATCCCAGGTGCTCCAGTAGCACACCATGGTCCACAGAATCAAATGCTGCAGAGAGATCAAGGAGAACCAAGATGGAATGAGTCCTCCTGTCTCTCGCTATTAAGAGATCATTGAGCACCCAGATCAGGGTCGTCTCAGTACTATGTCTCTTCTGAAAACCCAGCTGGAGAGGATCATTGATGTTGTGGATGGTAAAATGGACATCCAGCTGCAGCATGACCACCTTCTCAATAACCTTACCCACAAAAGGAAGGTTAGAGACCAGCCTGTAGTTAGCTAGTCACTCGGGGTCAAGAGAGGATTTCTTAAGGAGAGATATAACTACCACCTCCTTCAGGGTGTCTGGAAACACACCTGTCTCTAATGAACACCCAACTATCTCTGCTAGGACCAGGCCAATGACTTCAACTCACCCCACAAGGAGGTGGGATGGACCTGGGTCCAAACTACAGCAGGTCGGCTGCAAACTCTGGATGATCCTCACAACATCCGTGATCGCCAACTGGTCAAAGTCAGACCAGGCAAAACAAGGTGCAGCAACCTTTCACTGACCAGTGCAACTCTCATTGGAACACGCCATGCAGATTTCAGACCTGATGTCGGCAACATTATATGCAAGGAATCGAGCAAACTCATCACATTTCTCTTGTGACAATGTTCTCCAAGACTGGAGACAGGCTGGATTGCACAGTCTGTCCACAGTTCAAATGAGCTGAGCTGGTCAATTATGTGCAGCAGAAATCTCGCTGAACAGGAACGCTTCCTTCTTATGGGAGATAACTGATTGATACTCTTTATAATGAGCCATCAATCTAAGCCTGTGAGCATCAAGGCCGGATTTCAGCCAGCATCGTTCCAGCCTTCATCAAGCTCCCCACAACTCCCTCAATGTCCCATCAAACCAAGGGGACTGAGGGCAGAGAGTGAGTGGGCGATCCCGGACAGGAGCAATGGAATCCAGAGATTCCACCACAAACCAGTTATAGGCCTGCACAAGATTCTCAGGATCCATGCTTACACTCGGTATGCCCAATAGATTCAGCACTGCCGCAAGGCCATCTGCGGTCAAACCCCTCAAAGAGCAGTACTGAACCATCTCCACAGGGGCCGGCCTACTTGGGGGAGACTGAAAATAGAACCTTATAGAGTGATGGTCAGACCAACCCACCAGCTCCACCATCAGGTCGGAGGTCTCCATCCTTAACAGGAAGACCAGGTCCAATGAATGACCATGGTTGTGGGTCACAGAGGTAATAACCAGTGTGAAGCCCAATGAATTTATCAGTTGGAGGAAGTCCTGATCAAATTGTGAGAGTTCATCTTTGACCCAGGCATTGAAATCCTCCTACACCATACATCTGGGGGATTCCAACACCATATCGACGATGAAGTCCGCAACTTTCTGCAGGAACAATTCCTTATCTCTAGGTGGATGGTAGATGAAAAGAATCCTGCACCCCCCACCTGCGTCAATGATACACTAAAAAGATCTGGCCTCCCCCACTGGTACGCTACAATGCCCAATTCTGTTCTAAAGGACATGGCTACACCCCCGCCCCTGCGATCCATCCTTGGGCAGTTATCACTGAGAACCCAGCTGGAACAGCTGACTCTAAAACTGGTCAGCATTCTTGTTCAGCCAGGTCTTGGTGATGCAGGCCAGGTCTGAGAGTGACTGTATGATTGATTTTTGTGGGTGATTGTTATTTTAATTGGCAGCTGCTAGATGGGAGAATGGCAGGATGTGCTAGCAGAGGGCTTCGACATGCAGGGTACTATTCTCCCACTGTGCTTTGGGCCCTGCACCCCTTCAATTGCCCACCACTACTGGTTGAGGTTTATAGATGCTGTCTCAGCTTGGGTTTAGTAAGGATGCGTCAGGGGGGCTTGGCAGGGAGTGGAGCGGAGAATGCAAATTGGAGTTGTGTGGTGAAGGAGATGCCTTGGGATGAAATAGGCCCAGAAATGGGGTCCACCCCATCTGGTACCCATACCCAAGGGCTCCACTTTCTGTGGGCAGATAGCATGGACGACCTTGAATGCTCATCCAACCTGGGGAGTGTTATGCAATGCCAGATTGATCAGAAACAAAACAGCATTAGTTGCTGATCTTGTTGGGTCATCTGACCTGGCATGCATCACCGAGACCCGGCTGGATGAGAATGCTGGTCCTATTTTGGAGTCAGCAGTTCCAGCTGGGTACTCAGTGATACACCACCTCAGTTTGGATCATAAGGGTGGGAGTAGCCATCTATTTCAAGATGGAACTGGGCCTTGTAGATGTGCCAGTGGGGGTCACTAGATCCTTTGACTGCATCATTGGTGCAGATGTGGGTTGTAGGATACTTGTCATCTACCGTCCATCCTGGGATGAGAAATATTTCCTACAGAAAGTTACAGACTTCATCATCGAGATGGTGTTGGAGTTCCCCAGGTGGTTGATGCGGGGGGACATCAATGCCTGGGTCAATGAACTCTCACATTTTAGTCAAGACTTTCTCCAACTGATGGTTTCATTGGGCTTTACATAGGAGATTACTTCTGTGACCCACATACAAGGTCATTGGTTGGACCTAGTGTTTCTGCTGGGGATGGAGATCTCCGACATGGTGGTGGAACTCTTTCGGTGGCCTAATCACCACATTATAGGGTTCAGTTTCATACCCCCCAATATACTTGCCCCTTCGGAGATGGTATGGTACTGCCCTTTGCATGGTTTGACCCCTGATGGTCTTATGGCAGTTCTGGACCTATCGGGGAGTTCGAGTGTTAGCATGGACCCAGAGAATCTTCTGCTAGCCTAAAATAAGATGGTGGGGACTGTTCTGGACTCCATTGCTACTGTCCAGGTTCACCCCCTCACCCTTCACCCTTGGACCCCTTGGCTTGACAGGACCTTGAGGGAGTTGAGGAAAGTGGGGATAGGGTGGAGTGATGCTGGCAGAAATTGTGCCTGAGTGATGACAAACTTAGATTGATATCCCATTATAAGGATTATCAAGCTGTGGTCTCCCATAAGAAGGCAGAGTTCCTATCCAGGGAGATTGTAGCTGCACAAAGTTGACCAGCTCAGCTCTTTCAAACTGTGGATAGGCTGTGCAATTCAGCCTGTCTCCAGAATCGAGGAGCTTTATAACAGAAGAAGTGTGATGAGTTTGCTCGATTTTGTACAGATAAGCTTGGCACCATCAGATCTGAGATCTGCACAACTCACTCAAGTGGGCAGAGTGGAGATCACTACAAAATTGCAAGCACCTGGTTTGTCTGGTCAAACTTTAGCTAGTTGGTGATCAAGGATGTTGTGAAGATGATCCGGGGTCTGCAACCGACTTACTGTAGTTTGGACACAGATCCAACACGCCTCCTGATGGGGTGCATGGAGGTAATCAGACCAGTCCTCGCTGAGATAGTTAGGTGTTCATTAGAGACCAGGCTGTTTCTGGACACCCTGAAAGAGGCAGTGGTTCACCCCCTCTTGAGAAAACCTTCTCTCAACCCTGTCTGCATCATAAACTAGAGGTCTATTTCTAATCATCCCTTTGTGAGTAAGGTTATTGAGAAGGCAGTCGTGTTGCAGCTCGAGAGCATCTGACCACCCATGATATCTATGATCTTCTCCAGTCAGGTTTCAGGAAGAGTCATAGTACCAAGACCACATTGGTTTAGGTACTTAATGATCTCCTGACAGCGGGAGATTGGAAGAGTCATTCCATCTTGGTCCACCTTGATCTCTCCACAGTGTTTGACACCTTGGACCATGGGGTATTGCTAGAGTGCCTGCGGCTACTCTGTGGGCTGTCTGGTACAGTCCTCAGATGGTTTCATTCCTTCCTCACTGGCAGGATGCAGAGAGTATAGTCAAGAGTATTCTCCTCGGCCCCTCTCCCCCTGCCATATAGAGTACCACAGGGCTCGGTGCTTCCCCCATGTTTTTCGCAGTGTACATGCTGCCATTGGGGGACATTATTAGGTGGTATGTGCTGCGGTTTCGCTGCTATGCAGATGATACTCAACTGTACATGTCCTATGTGCCTAAAAAAAACTATGTTGTTTTGGTCTTTAACAACTGCCTCTCTGAGATTCAGGACTGGATGGGTGCCATCTGGCTCGGGCTGAATCCAAATAAGACAGAGGTGTTGATTTTTGACCCAGGTCATCGGGTAGTGGGGCTATCTACTGGGCAGCCTTCCAGACTCTGGCTGGGAGGCAACCAGCTGGTGACCTCGGACCAGGTGTGGAATCTGGGCGTTATGCTTGATAGCAACCTGACACTTAAGTTTCAGGTGTCGGCCATTGTCAAGACCTTATTTTACCATCTGAGAAATATCGCTCAGATAAAACACCTGGTCCCACCTGATGACCTTCTGACATTGGTCTATGGCTTTGTGACCATGCATCTTGATTACTGCAATGCCCTATACCTAGAGCTTCCAAGGATGGACCTTCGCTGCCTGAAGCTGGTGCAGAATGTGGCTGCCAGGTTGTTGACTGGCTTATTAAGATGTTGCCATGTCACACCTGTGCTCCGTAGTCTGGACTGGCTGCCAGCGCAGTGGAGGATCACCTTCAAGGTTGGATAACTACCTATAAGGCCCTACACGGACAGGGACCATGGTACCAGCAAGATCTCCTCTGTCCCTACCACCCTCTTCATCCTCTCCACTCGACCAACGAGGGATTGCTAGAGATTCCCAGGGTCCATTTGACAACTTAGGAGCCAGATCATTTGCTTTTGCAGTGCTGACCCTGTGGATTCTCTACCTCGCTGGGTTAGGGAGTGCCCATCCACCGAGGCTTTTAAGTATGCTTTAAAAACTTATTTATTTGACTTAGCATTTTCTAATATTTAAAGTCTTGCTGTTTTGTGATCTGTTTTTATGTTTATTATCCTGTTGAATTGATGTTTTATGATTTTGTTTACAATTCATTGGTCTTATTGTAATATAATTTGATAAATAAAGAATGCTTGCTTGCTGCTATATTCCTACCCTGTTAGAATAGTGCATCTTGAACAGCGCTATCTAAACAACGCTGTCAGGAGCATGTAATACCTAAATACTGACAGGAGTAGAATAGCGTATACAAACTATTGCTACCCCTATAGCTATTCAGAAACTGTTGAGGGTGCACAAGTAATAGAAAAGTGCACTAGCTGGCCGAGCTTCTCCCATGGTGGAGCAGGTTAAGGTAGCAGCTTGGGCAGGACAGAGCGAGAGACCAGGGTTCTGTTCCTGGTCTCCCAACACATACAGGGACATTTTTTTCCCCACACCCCAAAGTGTATTTTTCTTTCTAACTGCCATCCAAAGAAAAATCCCCCCCCCCCCGAGTTTTTCCTTTACCTCAAGATCCGCCCCTCTTGGAGTTGGTTATATAACATCTGGGGGCAGGGCCTCTGCTAAACAACAGTGAATAGTGTTTTTTTTTTATCATTGGTAGCAGTCATCAGTGTGGTTTTCACCTGCTACCAGTGGTGCTGTTTTGTTGTACGACATTTGTACCCAACGCTGTTCTTGACTGCACCTTTTATTCATCATTGTTATTGACAGTGCTGTTGTTGTTGGTGCTGTTTAAAACCTAATGCCGCTATATCTACCCTTTTCTCCCTCCCCATCATCCTTGCTCTACCTGCACTAATGGCATGTAGTGGCCCTCCTGACCCTCAGTTTTGTAGATGTACCTATCCCCAACTGTACTGCCTCCGACCTTATCTAGATTAAATTCATTGCCAGGTGTTTTGCAAATGTTTGTGCCTGAACCCTGTGCCATCCAAGTTTGGGTAGAGGCCATTCCTTGTAAACATCCTCCACCCGCCAAGTATAGCCACAACCTCCCAGAAGCTGAAGCTATTATCTGCACAGCAGCTCTTCAACCATGTATTGCTCTGCTCTATTTTGAGTCATTGCCTGTGATCATGAATGGCTGTGGTAGGACTTCAGAGATAGTAACTGTGCCTACCCTATTCCTGAGAGTTCTGCCTTGGATGTAGAGGCTCTCTTTCCCCACCTGTGCAAACCTCCTGGCCAGATCATTCATGCTTACATACACTATCATGTGTCCTCCATAGCTGGTAAAAGACAGCAAAAGACTAGTAGTCCATTGAGTCTGCCAAATTGTTCAAACACATCTTTACCCAGCTCTTGCAGATCTTCCCTTGACCCTACCTGTTAGAGCTTTTATAAGCTCTGGAGTTTGCTGATCTCACCATTCTCCTGGAGCTAAGTACAATCCTCTATGATTGTAATTAGCCCCAGGAGGACAGCAGGACCAGCAAACCAAAGATAAGAGCTAACACCTCTAACATGTACTTCAGACTGTTGAATCTTCTACAGCTGTAGCCCAGCTCTAATGTTACCTGCAGGGAATTCTGGGGTTCCTTGTTATAGTAAATTTCAGTTTGGGAGTCAGCAGGATCAGGCAGAAAGAATCAACTATACTGCAGTAAACAGTAATTAAAAAATGGTTTTGCATGCAAACTGCAAATTGGAACCAGCCAATACTTTGGTGTGAGGCTCTTAGTGCTGATTGCTCCTTTTTAACTTTGCTTTTGTGATCAATTCCTGTTTTTTGCCTTTGTGCTTTTTGTCCTGAGTTTGTTGCTGCAGTGTAGTGGTGTGTCTGGTGTGGGATAATGTGTTCCCATGGTGTTTATAAGTAGTGCAGATCCCTCCTATAAAAGGAAGTGTGTTTGGGGCAGTCTGTGGTTTAGGATTCCATTTAGGATAATGCTCTGGGGTGGCTTGCCAGTTAGGGTCTGGTGGCCATTCTGTCTTTATATTTGAGTTAAGGATTACACTAAGGATCGGGGTGTGTATGTGTGTGGAGGGGGGAGTAGTGGATGGTAGTACTGTGGCACTGAAGGCATCAGCAAGAAGGCGGCAGCAGCATCATGGGAGGCTCTCTTGCATGACAGCTGGAATCTTGAGGAACATGGTTATTTGTTGAGTGAGGTTGGAGGGAGGTGTTAGATCGTGATAGGGCTTATAGGCTAGGACAGTTTTTGCATTTGGACGTTGTGTTTATGGTGAGTTTTACGTGCTGTCTTTGTGAGAGTTTGTCAGATGTTTAGGGTGGCTGTTACACGCATTAATAAGGCAGCTGCTACATTTGTTAATGTTGTAATAAGGTGCTTTGTATTGTGTTTGTTAGCTGTTACTGTGTAATTACAGTGTTTGCAGGTTGTTGATTAAGTGGTAGCACTTAATTACTTAATTTAGCAGGTATGTAACACTTAATTGTTTAATTGGACATTAATATTTTGGCTCGGTACAGGGAAATATCAGATGGCTTGCCGCTTTTTCAATTTGCAAAATCTATCTAGCAATAGTAGCACTATAGCTGGGGTTACAACTGATGTTCTGTAACAAAACCCAATTTTTGCATTGTAACGCTGTGGCTTTCCTTGTGTGAAATCACCTGAAATTTGACATGTGTATAGTGAATCCCAAGATATCTGTATCCTATAAATGTATTAATCATTTACCTGGCATTTTGAATATTCTGGAAGGTTAAAGGTGTATAAAATATGTTTTAGGACTTTTATTTGATCACTGATTGCACAAAAATGGCTGAGAGTTGAACAGTGAAACTTTCAGGCTAGTTTGAGTTTGGCACAGGGATGATTCAATAGATTTTAAATTATCAATACAAGTAGTTTAGAGGATTCCACATGAGCAGTATTTTTTATGATTTTGTATTTTTTTGCAAAAATGAAGTACTGTACATTGAAAGGAATTACATAACTTTCATTGTAGCTCTACTTAACATAGAAACATAGAAGTTGTTGGCAGATGGGGACCATATGATCCATCAAGTCTGCCCTTGGCTTCCTACCCCCCCCCCCACTTAGCTGCCTGCTTCTATATCCCACAGTGTCTGTCTGATGCCTGCATGAATTTCTCCACTGTCTTGGCTCCCACCACCCCCTCTGGCAGGCTATTCTATGGTATCACAATGCACTCTGTGAAGAAGAATTTCCTCATATTGCTTCTGAACTTTCCTCCCTTAAGTTGAAGGTTATGCCCTCTAATCCTGCTGTAGTCCTTTACCTGAAAGAGGTTCTGCATGTACAACCTGTTGTTGCCTTTATGGTATTTGGATGTTTCCATTATGTCCCCATGATTCCTGTGTTTTTCTAGGAAGTATAATTTAAGGTCATCCAGTCTTGCCTCGTATGGTTTCTGATGCTAGCCCTGCACCATCTTTGTTGATCTTCTCTATACTGTCTCCAGTCTATCTATGTCCTTCCTGAGGTGTGGCCTCCAGAATTGGATACAGTACTCCAGGTGAGGCCTGACCAGGGACCGACACAGGGGCATGATTACTTCATGCCTTCTGCTCATGATGCCCCTCCCTGTGCATCCTAGGATACCTCTAGCCTTTAGTGCTGCCTTTTCAAATTGTCTACTGACCTTGAGGTCATTGGATATGATCACCCCTAGGTCTTGCTCCTGCTTGGTAGGAACCAGCTGCTCCCCTCCCATTGAGTACAGTTTCCTTGGGTTACGCTTTCCCAGGTGTATGACCTTGCATTCTTTGTCATTGAATTTTAATTGCCAGGTCTTGGACCACTCTTCCAGTTTTTGGAGATCAGCTTCCATGCTTTGCTGTCCCTCTGTTGTTTCTACCCTGCTGCCAATTTTGGTGTGATCTGCAAACAGGCATACCTTTCCCTCCAGTTCATCCACAATGTTGCTGATGAATATGTTGAAGGGGATCAGCCCCAGAATTGAGCCCTGTGGGACCCCACTAGTCACCCTCCCCTCCACAGAGTGCCGTTTACTAATACTATTTGAGTTCTCCCATGTAACCAGTTTCTAACACAGTCTGCAATCTTGGGTTCAATTCCCATGTTCTCCAGTTTTTTGACTAGTCTCCTGTGCAGAATGGAGTCAAAAGCTTTGCTGATGTCCAGGTAAACCACATCCACTGCCCCACCATTATCCACTGTTTTGGTGACCTGATTGAAAACATCAACCAGGTTTGTCTGGCAGGATCTCCCTGACATGAAACCATGTTGATTTTTATCGAGCTGACCAGTTTGCTCCAAAAAAGCTATGATTTTTTCCTTCAGCAGGGACTCCATCAGTTTTTCCACAACTGACATTAGACTAATTGAATGGTAGTTACCTGGCTGTTCCTTGGTTCCACTCTTGTGGAGTGGTACTGCTGTTGCACTCTTCCAATCCTCCAGCACCTCCCCACTCCTTAATGACTTGCTGAAGAGCATTGCTAAGGGGGCTGCCAGTTCCCTCCCTAGTTCTTTCAGTATTCTTGGGTGTATCCCATCTGACCCCATAGCTTTATTTACTTTTAACTTTATTTCCTCCAGGACCCTTTCATGTTTGTGAAGTCTTGCCTCCTGACGTCAAGGACCTTCAGTTTGGAGTGTGTGGAGTCTACAGTCCTTTTTACCATGAACCATACCGTGTTATGATCACTGTTGCCTAGGTGGTTCCCTACTTCAACACCTGTAATCCTATCACTATTTGTGAATATCAGATCTAGAACTGCGTTACCCCTTGTGGGTGATGCCACTAGTTGACTTAAGCCTGCTTTCTGTAGTGTGATGTCTCTGTGTGGGTATTCCAGTCTATATCTGACAGGTTGAACTCCCCAACCAGCACCATGTCCCATTAGTCTGACATCTGGAGGATGGTTTCCAGGATTTCCTTATCCTTGCTTCCTCCTGATTTGTGGGTCTATAGATTATTCCTACCTGAATGGGTTTCCAGCTTCCAGCCACTATTGTGATACATAGATTCTCTGTTTCCCCTAGTGTCTGCTACATTTCTGTAGCATTGATGGTATCTTTAACATAAATAGCTACCCCCTCCCTTTTTTCCTGTCTTATCTCTCCTAAACAAGTTGTACCTTGGGATAGTCTCCTCCCAACCATAATTATTTGTGGACCATGTTTCTGTCACAGCCACCCAGTCTAGTCCAGGCTAAGCTATTGTGTCTGTGAGGTCAGTCATCTTGTTAGCAAGACTATGTGCATTGAGGTATAGTGCTGACCACTCTTGCTGTGCCGCTTTGTGTGTCATGCCTCCTTTGATCTTATTGTTCATCCCTTTGTAGTTTTCCCTGTTTATGGTTCCTCCCTTTCCACTGTGATGGTCAACACTAGAGTCAGAAAGTGTTTTATGTTCCTGGTTATCTGCTTTTGCTATCCTGGAGTGTGTAGATTTGGTACTAGCTGGAGGGGGAGAGACAGCATGCTCTATGTGTGCTTCTCCTAGAGCTACCATCATCTCCCCTCCTGCTAGTTTAAATGTCCTGTGTGGACGTCAGATTTCTGGCACAGTGCTCTGACTCCCTCTTTAGTCAGGTGGAGGTCATCGAATTTGAAGAACTCCCTTTGACTGACGTTGCCCCAGTTTCTGACTAAGTGGTACCCCTTTGTGTGGCACCAGTCTTTGAGCCATGTGTGAGCTCACTTATCTCTTTCTCTCTGATTTTCTGCTTTCTGTTCCCAAACAGGCAGAATCTCAAAGAATGCAATGCTGGATGAAAATGAAACCAATTTCTTGCCGAGCTGCACAATGTGCTCCTTAACCTCCTTAACTGACTGGCTAGAAAGGTCATTGATCCCTAGGTGGACCAGGATGTTTGAGTCCTCTTCTTCCTTTTTAACTATATTGACTAATCAGTCAGTGTCCTCCAAGTGGATGCTCCTGGGAGATATCTGTCCTGCACATCTGCACATTTGTTTTGTCTCAGGTGGGGGTCCACACCACGAATCATGGACTCCCCTATGATTATGATTTGTTTCCTCTTGAGATTTTGTTTATGATGTTGTTTTGATATCCTGTTGTATTTGGCATTCCTTTGGCCCCAGACATCCTCCTTTGTTACAGATGGTATAGACACAAGAGGTGTGTACCTGTTTGCTGTGTTCAGAGTGCTTTGTTGGTTTGGAATAGTTGCTCGAGCTCTGCCACCTTTTCCTGCAACCAGTTACCATCCCCCAGGCCTGGTCTTTCTCTGGAGGAGAGGTGTGTTGGTTTGGTGTCCGCAGTGAGGAGGTGCACTCCTAAAAGAAATATTTCCTTGTAGGTGGTTACACAGGACATTGATCTCACCCTCCCCCATGCCTCCTGGAGATGAGCCCTGAGTTGACATATTTCCGAGCATATGGGACAGTGGAACTGTGTTTGGGCTACATGATGGTTGAAGAGTGCCCCGCAGTGTTGGCAGCCAATAATATCCATGTCCTTGCCAGTGGATGGAAAGAAAGAGTACATAATTATTCAAATTTAGAGGAAGACAATCTGTTCCAGGTGGACGAAAGAGACAGTCCTTTTTTTTTTTGGCTTTTTGTTGTAATCACATAGACCCTTCCCCTTCCTGTTCTTCTGGCAGGAAATAGGGGATAGGTCACAGCCCTATATAAGTAGATGACCAGAAGGAGGGTGGGATGGGGGAGGAGGGAGGTTGGGAGAAACCCTTGTTGAAAAGAAAGAGAAAGAAAATGCACAAATGAACAAAAAGGAGAACAGAAAAAATCAGCCAAAAGGTAATTTCACCAGGTATAAACCTGGTGCCCTCTTCTGGTTTCAGTCCCCTTACCTTAGTACTGGGAGCCGTGAGTCAGAGGAAGCAGCAGTGATTGTTACAGCAGTCCCCAGTGCCATTTCCACTTTGCCTAACAGCTGCTGGGACACACTGCCTATACGGATGAAAAGATCCTATACAGATGAAAAGCTCCATGGAGTCCCTGCTGCTTGCAGTAAAAAAAAAACTGTCTGTGGTCCTTGTGTCCTGGCTCCCTGCTGGTGTGAGGGAGAGGGGACTGATCTACTGGCTGCAGGACAAGATCTGCCCTTCTCAAATGCTGGAGTGCCCTGGGAACTGCTGCAGCAGAAGCTGCTGATGAGAGTAGAAGCCACCGACGAGATGGAATCTGGATGGGTCTATGCTACTGCAAGTTCTGCTTGTAGTGCTTCAGTCGGCAGACCTGCAGGTTAAGAGTGTGGGAGAATTTAAATCAACTACTTGAGCTTCCATCAGGTGAAGATCAGTGAAGCTCTTTTTTTTTTTTTTTTTTTTAGTTGTTTAACCAGGAGTAGCACACTAAGCTGAAATCTTTTTTACAGAAGTGACCTGGGAGCTCAGGGAAGTTAAGTGACTTGCTTAGGGTCACACAGTATGCAAGTGGAAGTTGTAGAATTCAAACCCAAGTCTGGTCTGCTGGAAGTCACCAGATTTGCAGATGAGAGCCTTAAACCACTGCACTATACTGTCTCCCATAGCTCCCAGGCTCAGCAGATATTAAGGCAAGGGTCTTGAACACACACACTTGGCGTATGCCTCCTAAGGTTTCCCTTTGTAGCGGAGCAGTTCTGCTGGAGAGAATTAAAAGGTAGGAAAAAAAAAATTTTAAAGTTTTTTTTTTGACCTTCTAATTAGGTCAGGCAGGAAGTGGGTGGTGACATGCAGAACCTATATAGGAAGAGGACCCGGGGGTGGGTGGAATTAGGGGGTAGGTCAGAACCTTTGTTACTCCTTCCTGCTGAAAAAAACAATCAGTTTGTTAAGGTCTGCCACTTAGTAGCACAACTAGAACCTGGAGGAGAGAAGGTCTCTTTCTCAGTCAGTGAAGATCAGTGAAGCTCAGCAGACAGTAAGACTAGGGGCTGGACCGCACTTGGCATATGCCTCCTAGGGCTGCCCTTTGTTTCTGAGCTGTTACTTCTGGTTGTTTCTAACAGCTTAGAAACATAGAAGTTGATGGCAGATAAGAACCACAAGGCCCATCCAGTCTTCCCATTTCTTTTTCTATCTTATGAATGCTTTATATTAGCTGACCACTATTTCAGTGGTGGGTACAGCAGACAGTAAGGCAAGGGGCTAGACCACTCATTGAGCATGCCTCCTAGGGGTGTCCTTTGTGTCTGAGCTGTTGTTTCCAGCTGATAGCTTTCTATTAGATGACCACTATTTCAGCAGTGGTACAGCAGTACAAATGCTGATTTACATACAGCAGCTAGGAATTCTGGGTAAGTATTCCAACTGTTTCTTTTGCTGAGAGAGCAGTTGTTGGTTGGGTCTGAGCAAAGCAATCGAGGAGAGAAGTCACCTCAGCATAGATAGGCACCTGGACTGTGCACTCCAAGGGGGATTCAGCCAGGTAGAACTGCTGTCAAGGAATCCTTGCTTCTGCACCAGTTGGAGTATGCCTTCCCTCCATGATTGGTCTCTCTCCCAGTTGGTGAACATCAGTGAAGCTCAGCAAACAGTAAGGCTAGGGGCTGGACTGCACTTGGCATATGCCTCCTTGGTTTGCCCTATGTGTCTGAGCTGTTCATGCTTAGAAAATGGTCTTTTTATTGCCTGGCATCTGATTGGCTAGTACCCTTGCCAAGGGGGTACATTAACTTTCAATAGATGCCCAGGAAATAAAAAGTGCCACCCTATACTGCCCCTTTACCAGTGCAAGAATCATTGTGCCCACCCTGCTTGCCCATTGGCTTAAAGCACCCCCAGTAAATTTCAAATCACCATCATTGTTTTGAGCTCGGTTAGTGAGTGAGCAGACACACTCCCCTCACCAGGTACAGAGATTGAGAAAGTACTTGCAGTCACCTAGTGAAACAAAATGAATCAGCCTTTTTATGCCCTAGTTACCTGTTCTGAACTGATTTGCTCAATTTGCAGCTGTTTTGTTTCCATGATTTAAAAAGCAGCAGCACGTCGCATGCTCACTGGCACCACAAGTCACCCTGCTCACTCTATCAGCAAGAACGTTTCCCAAGAAATAAATGAAGCAGTGTTTTAAAGACAAAATATGGAATTGTACTTGTTTCAGCACCCCTCACTGATCACAGGCATGCTTATCCTGTCTCACGAAAAACGGGCATATCCGATCAGCCCAGACTTAAAACTCTGTTTCCTTTTTGTCCTGCCTACCGCTGCCTTTCAAATTTCATTGCTGAAATAGACTCAAGAGGGTTCCCTGTCTCTACTGCGCTGCTGCCTGACAGGGATGAGATGTGCACATGTAAATGGCTACCCTCACTTTGATTTTTTTTTTTTTGTGTGGGGCTGGAAACGCTTGCCTTAATAAAGGTTCTCTATCGCTGCGTTTCCCTCGCAGAACTTCAAAACTCACTCACCTCTTCTATCCAGATGTCTTTCTCTCTCTCTTTGACACAAGGGCACAGAGGCTCAGAACTACACAGCCTGCATTTCATGAGAGGCTGCAGTTCCCTGCGAATTTTATGCCATTCATATAGGTACTGTAACCAGCTACAGTGTCTGTGTGTGTCTCTGTATATTGGGGTAACCATGACAGTGAGCTCCTTACTCCTCAGAACTCCCTAGTAAAAAAGAAAACAGCATTCTAATACTGGCAGAGGAACTATTTTATAACTAAATAAATTACTTTTAGCATTTAAACAATTGTGTTTTTTTTTTTCAAACATACACAGTTGTCCATTTTCTAAGCACAATAATACCCTCCAGGGTGGGAGGTATGGGCAATACCGGACCTTCCAGAGGCTATAAGGCCCTCTGCCTGCAGCGTCAGGCCTCATTACTCCCCTGGGTGGTCTGGTATTGCCCAATACCGCCTACCCTGTCGGATATTATTGCTTACATGTTTTATCATGGTCACTTTAATGGCAGACTTGAGTTGCTCATGAAACCCCATTTTGGGCTAATTTAATTTTGAACCTGAGGTCCTGACATTTTGTGATTCTCTGGTGGGTGGGGGTGTGGGGGCTAACTATGCCACAGCTGAAATGTCCTATAATTTTAAAGTTGTGAGGTTAAAAACTCTAGTGAGAACACCTAAGCCTGTACATATGCATTGTGCACTGTTTCTCATATTTAGGTTTTGTTTGTCATCTTTTAAATGCAAAAAAAAACAAGTTTTAGTAGCTGTTTGTGGACTTAATGTTTCTCACAGCAAACTGGTTAGTCTCATAATTTAATACATATATAATCAAATTATCATTCTTAGTTCACTGAATTCATCTTTACATAAATTACCATAAACGTCAGTACTAGACACTATATTCAACAGGTACATATTAAGAGGATAAGCTCCATCTAGAGAATCCTATAACTCATTGTGCCTTTATGTTTAACATGAAGGCAACAAGTAGTCAAAATTGAATACTGCAGGGACTCATTTTTTTCTTTAGGAGAAACTATTTGAAATGTAAAGCAATATCATATACATCATATACACAAAATGCACTTTCATAAATGGAGCATGTGAGAGTTATTTTGTTCTTTATTGAGACATTTTCCACAACTGCAACTGTGGTTTGGTGGTGCCACACTGACCAACTGCTCATCCCCCCCTTACGGGTATCACCGGGCATGGCCGGGAATGTGGGTTTTTCATGGTTACAGAAGTAGCTGCGAAAAACCCTAACTCCATCACCCCCCCCAAGGGCGCCAGCATGAAGGACCAAGGTCCAGGTGGAAGCCTTATGAAGACACGGCTTCTGCCAAGTGCTTGATAGTGCCCTCCCCTCCCAATAATGTCCACTGGTCAGATGAGTGTCCAACCTTCCCCCTGGAGAGGAGAGCTGCCTAACAGTGTCTCAGTCCAGCTCTTCACTCCTCTCCCCCACTAACCCCAGCTGACCGGGGTTCATTCTCAAACCCGAGTCACTGGTGCAATGCAAGGTGTGGTGTTCAGTACCACAACTCTCAATGCCTCTGGGCCAGTGTGCATGTGAGATTTCTGATGATAAATATTCGGATTATAGGCATGATTATACATTAGAAATCAATCTCAAAATCACAATCCTGTGTGTTTGTACAGTATACTGTAAGTAGCAATGATTATTATTGTGCTAAATAAACAGACTTGCTGAATCTTATTAAATGGTTCACTTCAGGAAACAGTATTATTGGTGAATAGTTCCATAATAGGTTAATATGAATAGAAAACCTATAAGCACGAGTATTAAGAAATATGAGCTTAACATTTCATAGTAATTCATAGAGAATAGTATCATAGGTGATCATGCAAAAACATACACTAGAATAGTGTTACATTTTAATTAATGCTGGTACTACACACTTAGTATATTATGCTTAATATGGAATTGGGACACTTCAAGAATTTAAATATAATATATGTGATATTTTTCAACTTTGTAAACATGTACAATGAAGAAGTCATCAGACTCAACCTGCAGATTAAATATAACAATCTAGTCCTAAAGTTTATGATAATTATATTATCTAAATGTGAATTCAGAGGACTCAGAAAAATATTAAAATAATGTGTGTATATACATTCTTTGCAAAATAACTTTGTTAATGCACCAGTTAAGGTAATTTAACACCACAAAAGTAGAGAAATGGGGTGTTATGGTTTCCAGCCTTAACTCCCCACCCCACCCCCCAAACAGCAAAAAGGAAAAAAAATTCAGGTTTGGAGTCTCCAGAGTCTAGGCGAATCAGTGGTGGGGTCTTCCTTAGGGTTGTCAACCTCCAGATTGTTCCAGGTTGTTACAATGAATAGTAGACAAAGACAATTTAAAAATACTTCCAGATTGTTCCAGGTTGTTACATTAAATAGAAATAATCAATACATATTGCATCATGCTCTAGTTATTTGTAATCTCTAGCTTTTATCAAGTCTACATCCTTCTATTATTACTTCTGTTACAAAACGTCAGTAGTTTTTTCAAAAGGATTACATTTTTGTTGTTCAGTGTATCTAATCTGAAAACTTAATTAACATCTCTCCTGGAATTCAATAATTTAAAAACCCATTTCATATACTGTGTCACATCCTGATCACGTCCCAGTAATAAAATCCATTTGTGGGTTCATCAAAATATGTAATGTTTTTTATTTTGATAATGTTTGTCTTTGAAAGTACTGTGTAAGATACTTGTTTCTCATGTTTTGATATTTGGGACAATAAAGTAGCAGTGTGGCAAGGTTTCAAGTTCCTTTGAACCACATTCACAACATACAGTCCATTTTTCTGCTGCTGCTGCTTATCTTTTGCATATAAGTATTTTAAAATCTTTGATGGATACATTTCCAATCTAAACCATAAGAATATCACACAACTTTTTTTTTTCTTTAGATGTAGTAAACAGGGTTCTAAGACATGGTTCAGTTTATTTTTAGCATACCAAGTGTGAAGTTTTGATGCTCTCAGCTTTTATATCTTCTTCATAAGATATTTTTTCAATCTATCTTTAATTATTTTATTATAGGATTGTGAAATTACAAACCATTCATAGAATCATCCCATAAATAACTTAAGACTAACTTTCTAAGCACTTCATTTATTTGTTCTAATCAGGATGATTTAGAGCCTTTACTTATCCAAGATAGTTTTTCCTGCATACATATTTTAACCAATTGGAGCCTAAAGTAGTGCTCCATGTACAGTATGCTAATTTTGCTGATATAGCCAGGAATTTTACATGCAACCTACCCAGCTCTGCCCATATTATATAAAAAGAAGATTATTTGGGTAACTGAAATAAAATTCTGTAAAGTTGTGTAATTTCAAGGACATCTATTCATTTGTTGTACCATATTAGTACTGCATACAATGCTTTTTTTTTTTTTTTTTTGCAAAGAATGTCTTTTCTTTTTGAGATAGTGGAATCATATCCTCATTCACACTGGTCCTTTTAGGACCTGTGTAAACAGGTGCAGATGTGCAGGGTCCTTTGGACCATGTACAGTGGGAAGACTCCACCCAACTACAGAAGTGCAAGGCCTAACACTTTCACTCTTTATACATTCACTGTTTACACATTCACTTTTTCCACATTCAGTCTTTACAAATTTACTCTTCACACATTCTCCTTTTTTATTTAATTATGTCCCCATGTTTCTAAGATAGTAATTTTATGACTGCCCCATAAACATCGCATGTAGCATTTATAGTACATTGCTTGAAATGTCATTTTGCACCTGAAGTGTAAAAAGGCATCTTGCTCAGGATTTAAAAAATGACATCTGACACATTTTTGCAGGTGGGTGACCTGGAGTGGAGGGGGAAGAAAGAAGCGGTACCTGTGGTGGGCACCCCAGCCCACTTAATAAATAAAGAGACAGAGAGAGAGATAGATAGGTAGGTAGATAGATAGATGGATAGATAGATAGATAGACAGATAGATAGATAGATAGATAGATAGAGAAAGACAGAGACAGAGACAGACAGAACAGGGGACCAGTGGCTCTGACTTCCAGTTGTGGCTGCAGAACTCTAGAAAGCTTTACTGTTGTCATACAGGGAACATGGGTAAATGGCTCCTCTTGCTAAGCTCGGTACCTTGGATTTTAGAGTGCTCAGAAAAGGTATGTCTGGCAAGTTTAAAAAACAAACAAACAAAAAACAGCATAATCTAGCTAAATAGGTCTTATTTAGCTAGGTATAGATTTTTTAAGAGATTATTGTAGTACACTTTTTGGGAAACAAACTGGGGGGTTCTGCTGTTTTTGTAATCATCAGCAACCCTGACAGTTTTTGGATTTTCATCTAAAATGTTCAGGGTCAAATGGGCATGCACCAGAAAGGTGTCTTTCATGATTAAGTGAAAATATATTAATCTGTTCCCAAGTTATAAGGATCTGAAATTTTGGTTCTCAACATGAACATCTATCCAAAAGACCATACCAAGCATGCTCAGAACCAAAATTTCTACTCCTTATAATTTGGGAACAGATTAATATTATTTCACCAAACCAGTGAAGGCACCATTCTGAGATAAGCCCTTTCTACCCTGAAATTTTCAGAAAAAAATTCCAAACCACCTGGGTACTATGTAATGACAAAAAAAAAAAAAATAAAAAAACAGCAAAACACCACAATTTTTCCCCAAAATGCACCACACAGATCCTGGAATCTGCAAACCTAACCACAACAAAATTTAACTTGCCAAAAGACTTTGCCCTCAAGGCCGTGCATATAAAATGTTATGTATGTTGGAGCTATTAAAGTGCAAAATCAATGATTTAACATTAAACAGCCTACTCAGCCTTAACTATAGTGGTGCTACTGCACCAAAATTATATAGATATATATATATATACATTATATTGTCACGGTAGTTGCACTACAGTTATGGTTGAGTAGTCACTTTATTGCGAAACCTCAAATTTTGCACTGTAATAACTTTGCCACTGTACAACAGATTTGCCTGAAATTTTGCATGCACAGTCTGGTACTATTGATCTCTAGATCTGCTAAGTTGTGTTACAGTTGGATGTATGGTTCGGAGCTACAGAACACCAAAAAATGTGAAAAAAAACAGACTTTTTGCATGTTTCTTTGCTTGTGCCCACAGCCCGCACAGATTGTCCGTTCAGTCTGAAAACTTCAGGAAAGATGCAGCATTGGTCACCAATGTGCCTTTCAGAGATTTGGTGAAAATATATTAAACCATTCAAAAGTTATTCAAAAAACAAATTTCCCATTATAGTCAATGGAAAAAGTTAACAAAAATCATAAAACGTTCTCAAGTGGCCATTTTTACTGTCTCAAATGGCCCTTTTACTATTGTGAGTCAGACTTTTTTTTCAGTTACTGCATAGAAAATGTCTAACATTTAAAATTGGGACCCTCTAAGAACACACTGCTTGTTGTGTTCACCTAGTTGAGTCCTGAGGATGCTAGACATATATTTTGTGGGGTTTAACCCCCTCAGAAATGCATTTTTAAAATTTTATGAAAAAGACTTTATCAAAATACTTTTGAAAATGCGAAAGTTTTGTAATTTTTGGTTTTTGCAAAACTTTCGTGATTTGCAAAAGGATTTTGCGAAAGTATGCTCAAAATAACTGCAAATCTTTGCCACTCTCCTGCAACAAAACAGTTTGGTCTTTTGGGCTGAAATGTGCAGGGTGGCAAGCCCTGGTCCCACAGATGTGCCTTTTGGTGGTTTGGTGCAAAAACATTACAGAAGCCCAAAGTTACAGCATTCCAAATTTCCTCAATTTTTCCATAGGATAACATTGCAGCATCGGTGGAGCCTTTCAGAGCCTGTATCTTGAAAACGATTTGAGATAAGGACTTTTTGTCTCAAAAATTCTTATTCCCCACCCCAGAAGGGGATTAAGTTCTGATCTAGGTTGGAAGGTCCCGAAACCCATGAAATTTTAATTTTTTTTCTACCTTGTATGGTTCCTGAGATATTTGTGATTTACTGTTCCAATTGCTCATTTTCATGTCTGAGGAACACTACTATGGCCACAGACTTCGTATTCACAGTGCTTTCTGCTGCCCCTATGTTGACACAATGTGCAATACTGATTTGGTCAACTTATGGTGTGGGAAATACTCACTCTCATGATTACAACCACACTTTTATTTTTTTACTAGCTGCTACAGTTCTCCGGATATGGGCACATTAATGTTACAAGCCTTCCATGACCTATAGGGCTGCTGTATGGCTCTGTGCTTCTATGTAAGTGGGAGTACAGGGCCCAGAGGGCCAGTGCTCCTGCAAACACATATCATTATGCAGAAATGAGCAGTTTGATGGGAGCGTGGGGACCAAAGGGCCCCACACTCCCACCAACACATACCATTTACTATTTATATTACACTTTCTCAAAAAGAAGGGAAATTCATTGCAAAAAACTCCGTTAATGCATCAGTTACAGTTATTTCCACAGTGACAAAAGTGTGGAAATGCGATGTTAGAGTTACCAAACCCTGACCCCCCCAACCACCCCACCACCCCTCCACAGACCAACAGATGCCAAGGTCTGCCAAAGGGTTGTGCAGCTTAACTCTCACCCCATTCTCCTTTACTGTACCATGCCAACTTGTTTACATATGGAATGGGGTGAGAATTGGGACTCATGACCCTATGGCAGATATCGGCATCTGTTGGTCTATGGGGGGATGGGGTGGTTGGGGGGTCGGGGTCTGATAACTCTAACATCACATTTCCACTCTTTTTTCACTGTGGAAATAACCCTAACTGATGCATTAAGAGTGTTTTTTGGCAATGAATATACATATATTTGTATGTATATATATATATGTATATATATATATATATATATATATATATATATATATATATATATTATCCCAGGCAGTTTTTTTTTCAATTATTTAACCAGGCGAGACACACTAAGCTGAAAGCTTGTTTACAGGTACAACCTGGGAGCACAAGGAAGTTAAGAGACTTGCTCAGGGTCACACAGTATGCAAATAGGGGATGTGGGTTTCAAACCCAGGTCTCCAGATTTGCAGCTCAGAGCCTTAAACCATTGTGCCATACTGCCTCCTTGTTTAGAATTTTGGTGTGACATTTGCAGGGTAGAATGGGCTTGTACTAGAATGATGCCTTTTGTTGGTTTGGTGAAAAAATATCAATCTATTCCAAAGTTATAAAGATGTGAAATGTTGGTTCTGAGCATGCTCAGTAGGTTATCAAACATTTATCCAAAAGTCCCTACTGAGCATGCTCAGAACCAGCATTTCAATTCCTTGTAACTTGGGAACAGATTAATATTTTTTTTCACTAAATGAATGAAAGGTACCATTCAGCGGCAAACCTTTTCTAATTTGAAAAGTTATTTGAAATTTAAATTCTGAGCATGCTCAGAAGAATACCAAATGTCTAACCAAAAGATCCTAATGTGCATGCTAAGTACCAACATTTCAGATCCTTATAACTTGGGAATGGATTAATATTTTTTCACCAAGCTAATGAAAGGTACAATTCTGGGGTAAGCCCTTTCCATCCTAATAATTTCAGACCAAAATTCCAAACTGTGTGGGTGCTAAGTGATGACAAAAAAAAAAATCTTAAAAATGCACAATACGGATCTCAAAATCTGCAAATCTGAATGGAATAAAACTTGTCATGTCAATGCCCCCCCTCCCCCAAGACAGTGCATGCAATATTTTATGCAAATCTGTTGAAAGGGAGAAAAGCTATTAAAGTGCAAAGTTAGGGGTTTAACATTAAACAGCCTACTCAACCCTAGATATAGTGGCATTACTGGGCCACTATAAAATATACCTTAATTACAAAAAAAAAAAAAAAAATACCTTTATGCAGAAATCAGGATTGAAGAATGCAAAGCCCACAAAGTAAGGAAATGAAAAACATTAGGGTTTTGGTTCTACAGATTATTGGTGAATCAGTGGTGGCATCTTCCTTGGGGTTCTCAATCTAATACCCACCCTTCCCCTGCGTAAACAAGGTCAGACATGATCCATTTTCCTCATGCAGGGCCCTGCATGAAGAAAACAATGACATTCTGTTGGCAACATGTCTTGAGCCATACTTTTCTACCTGTGAAGAGTGTACCACTATGAGATATTGACTTGGAGCTGTACATTATGCTTCAGACAGGGGGGTAAGGGGATTCTCCCGCCTCCCCAGCCCATAGCTTCCTGCTCTAGGCACAAGGTACAGCTCCAAGCCAGTGACTCATACTGCTACACTCTTCAAAGGTAGAGAACTATGTCTCGCCACATGGTGCCAACAGAATCTGTTGTTGCTGTATTCATGTAGGGCCCTGTGGCTCACATGTTAGCATGTTTGCTCATGGGAGGGGGTGAGCATTAGGGTTGACAACACAAAAAACGATCCCACCACTGATTCGCCAAGACTCCGGAGACCAAAAACCCTAATGCCTTTTTCCCTTTTGCTGCTTTTTTTTGGTGGGGGTTAAGGTTGGAAACCCTAACACCACATTTCCCTACTTTTATTACATCAAGCTAAAGCCTAACTGGTGCATTAGCAGTTTTGTGCAAAGAATGTTCTTTCTTTCTGAGGTAGCAGAACCATATCCTCATTCATGCAGGTCCCAAAGGGAACAAATGAAGATGCACAGGCCATCTGGGCCGTGTGTCAAGGGAAGACTCTGTCTGCCTATGGAAGTGCAGGGCCCTGCTGACCCTGCACTTCCGTGCAGTGTCGGTTATCAGAAATGACCAAAGTCCTGAACATGCATAGAAAAATGTAAATATGCCTTCATGGTGGTAGTGTTTTTTAAAATATTTTGACCCTGAATTTTCAACATAGCCTTGTTAGGAACCAACATATGAAGCTGGTAGGTGAAAAGGTTAAAATTTCAGTCAAAATATCATTCTGTGGCACAGGTGCAAAAACACATTTTAACCAGGATTTTAAAAATGACAGCAGAATTAACTAAATCTTCCAACGCCAATGTATGGACTTAATATACAGTATATGGATTTCCCCCTTTAACTGATACATCATTGTAGTCTCGCTTTTCCCCCTTTTTTATAGTTTCCCTCTCTCTCTTCTTAACTTTTTTATATATCTTTTCTTTCCTATACTCTGTTCTCAATCGTTCTTTATTACTCCACAATCCTTTTACGAATGTACTTTTTTCCCTTTTGCAGCATCATATATAATTATGTAACATTTAAATATAAACCATATCTAATCATACTATCTGCTTTAAGTTCACTACAAATGTCAAGTATATGCTAATTACATGACCTGTATTGTTTACTATATTTTAAACCAAAAGCTCCTTGTATTATTGTAGCAATGTTCTTATTATATGCTGCCTCAATTTCTTAAAAAAAAAATCCTCACATTGTACTGTACTGTAAGAGGTTTGTCTGTATATCTTATGAAAAATTAATTAAAATGTTTAACTGAAAAATGACAGCAGTCTTGCTTATGATGTGGTGTGACAAAATGTTAATTTTGAACATTTGGAGTCTAAATACTGAAAGTTACCAAAATTATAATGACTGTGTGTTGTAAAATTTCAACACACACTCATAACTTTATTGTTTATTTAATATTTGTACCCCAAATTTTCAACATAGCCTTCTTATGACCCTACCTCATGTATAAGGGGGATGAAACTTTTCTAATACAGCTCGGAAGGTGATTTCATGCAGTGACCACAAAATCACCTTTTGGGATGGAGTTCCATAATTTCATTGTCCTTGTTCATGAGGTAGGGAGTCCCTAAGAAGCCACATTGAAAGCTGGGGAAATCCTGACACTACTTTCACTGGTCATAGGTACCTCTCCTTTATCTGCCTCAGGTGTAAAGTGATAAAAGTGAAGGGGGGAAGGGAAGCTTTAGCCAGCTCTACCCCTTGGCTCTCCCTGTTTCAGTACTACTGTAAGCAGAATCAAAATGGAACTGGGGAAATCATGACACTGCTTTCACTGGTCACAGGTCCCTCCACTTTCACTGCCTCAGGTGTAAAGTGAGTAAAGTGAAAGGAGAGGGAGCTTTAGCTGGTTTTATCCCTCTGTTCTCCCTGCTTCATTGCTGCTGAAAACCGAATCCAAGTCCACATGCAAAATGTATTTTGTGTATTGTTTCCACTTGGGGTCTACTCTACAGCAATGTGTGTGATCATATGGCTGCTTTGAACCTCTCACAAAATCCACTTGTCTGGTGGGAAGCATGTGATGATACAGCTGTAGCTGCTTTGAATATTTGTTGTGTGTGTGTGTGTGTGTGTGTGTGTGTGTTTAGGGATGGCAGATGGTGGATGGGCTGACGTGTACTACTTCTGATCCCAAGAGTTTAACCACTTGACCAGAAGGTTAACCTTGACACGCAGGCATTGGCAATTAAAATTATTATTTGGCACCAGGGTAAATCCATTATTGCTCCTTCAGTTTACATTCCTCCCCACAACACTTCTCTAGGCTTTAACACCATCCTTGACTGGGTCTCTAACCTGCCCAACAATACTGAATTAGTCTTGCTGGGAAACTTTAATGTAAACTGACTGGCCCCTGAATCTGCCCCACTCAGGGACATAGCTGCTGCCTTAGACCTCTCTCGACTAGTATCCTCTCCTTCTATATTTAACTATAGAACCAGAAACAGTACACTTATAGATCTTATACTCACAAACTATACTGAGATATTCTCCAACATTGAAGTCTTTCCAGACTCATTTAGTGATGACTTGGCAGTCCTTTGCCACTGGTTCAACCATCCCCCCCAAACTCCCTACTAAACCTACTTACCACCTTATCCTCAAGAAAGGTATGCTGAAACAGTTTCAGCACTACCTCTCCAACTGTGATTGGTCCTTTATTAAAACTGCAACTGATATAGACAAGGCATTAAAACACTTTGTTATCACATTTTAAAAAGTCTGTGACATCTTTGCCCGATACCCAAAGTGGACTATCAAAGGCAATACCCATCCCTGGATCACCGCTGCTCTTCTCAAATCATGGACTTGAGGGAGAATCTCTGGCAAATAGCCCAGGCCACTGATCACATTGCTGATTGGCAAAGATACAAAGCAGCAAGAAACACCTGTGCTTGTGATATTCGCCTTGTCAAAGTTGCCCACTTCCAGGAGTGCCTCTCCTCCTCCTGAAGGGATGGAAGAAGGTTCTGGGGCAACCTAAAAGACCTCACCAGTAAGCCTACCACCTCTCCCCACTCTATGCTAAACATAGGTGGGACCACCACACTTGACCCATTACTGACACCATTAACACCACCTTCATGGACCTTAGTGGTATCCTTCTCCCGACTTCTTCTCCAATACCCTCTCACAGGTTGGCACCCATCACACCCAGGGTCCTCATAACACCCCACCCTTTCAATTCAAGATTGTCACCCAAAAAGAAGCTAGAACTTACCTGCAGCATGTCCTGGGTAAGTCTAGACACAGCAATGACACCTTGGTCTTGAAACTCCTACACCTTGAACCTTGATGCAGTACTACACCCCCTCACCATGTTACTTAACAGAACCCTCTGCCTTGGCCAATTCCCCCAACAATGGAAGGCAGCGGTGGTAACTCCAGTCCACAAAAGTGGTGACAGGGCCTCTTGTAGTAACTACCGCCTGATATGCATCCTCCCTACTCTATCAAAAGCACTCAGGAAGATCATCTTCAATCAATCATCAGACTACATTGCAAAATAAAACCTTCAATGCCACCAGCAACATGACTTCAGGAAGTGACATAGCACTACCTCTGCCCTCCTTGAATTCACTGACTACATTCATAAAGCTCTTGAACATGGTGACCTTGTTGGGTCTGTGTACATAAACTTAACAAAATAATTTGACATGGTCAGTCATGCCCTTCTAGTTGCTGCTTTCCCTGCTGTTGGTCTCTTTTGGGTTGCTACCTCCAGGTTCTCCAACTATCTCTGTGGGTGAACATAATGTGTCAAAATCCAGGACACTCTCTCCTCTAGCCTCCCCATCCACTCAGGAGTCCCTCAAGGATCAATTCTGGGTACTCTCCTTTCCAGTCTCTTCCTCAACACCCTCTCCCAAGCCTGTCCAAGCAACCTGCTCCTATATGCAGATGATGCTCAGGCTCAATGTTGGGACCAAGGTTGCTTGGGATGTTCATTGCAGACATACCACTGGACATCAAGAGCAAGATCAGTCTGTTTGCTGGTGACAACAAGATGGGAGTGGTGGTGGATGACCTAGGGGGATGGCAGGGGTTGCAGGATGATCCACAAAAGCTGGAAATCTGGTCAGACACTTGGAAACTGGGGGTTAATGCTAAAAAGTGCAAGGTGCTGCATTTTGGGGTGAAGACACAAGGAGGGGTTACCAGCTGGGGAGTGCAGCTAGCCAAGACTGAGGAGGAGAATGATCTGGGAGTGCTCATTACAGGGTCAATGAACAACTATGCACAATGTAGGAAGGCAGCTGCAAAGGCCAACAAAATGCTGGGTTGCATTGCAAGGGGTATCTCCTGGAGAAGGGAGGAGGTGATTCTGCCACTGTATAGGTCATTAGTTAGACTGCATCTGGAGTATTGCAAGCAGTACTGGTGCCGGTATATGGAGAGGGACATTAAG
The DNA here is from genome assembly GCA_016271365.2 of Neoceratodus forsteri. Classification (NCBI taxonomy): domain Eukaryota; kingdom Metazoa; phylum Chordata; order Ceratodontiformes; family Ceratodontidae; genus Neoceratodus; species Neoceratodus forsteri. Next base: position 1,375,412,262 of record CM057456.1, read on the forward strand.
TTACTAGAGGGGGTGCAACACAGGGTGACAAAGATGATCAAGGGGCTGGGGGACTTGCCATATGAGAGGAGGCTCAGGGAGCTGAACATGTACTCGCTAGAGGAGAGAAGGGACAGGGGGATATGATTAAAACCTTTAAGTACATGAAAGGAATAAACAAGATGGGTACAGAGGGGCTGTTAAAATAAGGGAGGGGAGGGACACCCAGGGCCATGATATGAGGCTGGAGGGAGGAAGGTTCAGGAGGGAGATGAGGAGACACTTTTTTACAGAGAGGGTGGTAGCTGGGTGGAATGCGTTACTGGTAGAAGTGGTATCCAGTAGAACAGTGGACTGCTTCAAAGGACCTGGGACAGGGCAAGGGGAGGGTCAATGGAAAGGAAGGGTGGGAGGAGGACAGCTGCAAAATAAGGTGCTAGCTGCAGATTCGAGCAGACTTGATAGACCTCTAGGCCTTTATCTGCTGGCAAATTTCATATGTTTGTATGTTCATATATACTCAAGTCACTCTGATCCCCTCCCACTAGAGCAATCCCTTCAAAAGTGCTTTTCTAAAGTTGAAACCTGGTTCTCAGAACACAAACTGATAATTAACGATAAAAAAACAAAGGTAATGGTATTTGCCTGTCCCCAAAACAAGCATAAGGGGATCTGCCTCAACATCCATAATAATCTCTGCCATCCACTGGAACAAGTCAACAGCTTCAAGTACCTAGGGGCTACACTCAACTGTTCACTGTCTTTTCAGGATCATCTCAACATGGTCTGCAAGGCAGTGAATATAAGGACCCAGTTACTCTATAGGCATAGGCACTGTATGACACTAGACACCCTCCAAATAGTAGTAACTAGTTCCATTCTCTCAATCATCAACTATGGAATAGTAATCTATGGCTCGGCCTCTGATACTGTCCTTAGTAGAATAAAGGTTGCCCTCAATAAGGCACATTGCCTAATGACTGGTGCCCATAGTCTCACTCACACTTGCAACCCCTACTCACTTACTAATTGGCTAAAGTTCAACAATAGGCTCCTCTACCAGTCCTGTCTACTAGCCAAAATAGTTACCCTCCACTTCACTTCCCCATCCTCACAGCCGCTCCTCACACATGCATCCTCTACCAGGACCACTAGGAGCACCACCAAAGTTACCTTCAATGTCGCATGCTGTAAGAACTTGCCTATGCTAGTGGGCTTTCATATATAGGGCCCCAGTTTGGTTAAATAGCCTGCCACCAGAAGTCCTGGCCAAACAAAAGTTGGGACCCTTTAAATACAATCTTCAACAGCACCTGCTATCTCTTAGCTCCTGTGACTGCACCTAATCTGGGCTATGTCCCTATAACCCCCACCTCCACCATCAAACATGCTCCACTTGTCCCTGTGACTATGCCTGTTTAGACTGTTACCTGTTACTCTATTTTCTAAATTGGAATTAACTGATTATGTCCTTAATGACTATGTCTCTTTAGACTGTTACCTGAATTTTTTTTGCTTATATTGGTCTTTGACATTGTTGCCTGCATTACTGCTTCTAATATGCCTCCCATTCAAATTGTACCACCTTGTTTCTTACCACCGTCTTCTATGCATTCAACATTATTGTATGCTATTGCTCTACTTTGGTGTTATTGCAGCTTATCGTACCCAGTATCTCCACCTGCATTGTACCTGTGTCCCATATAATACTGGCTTGTTATTTACTGAATTTCTTGTACCAAGCTGTAACTTGTATATACTCTGACGTGTAGTCTTTGTAAATGAGTCCATGACTCAAAGGTTATGTAATTCCGAGATTTAAAATAAAATAAAAAATAAAATGAAATCCTTTTGGTGCATGTCATCACAGGAGTTTGCAAGAACCAATACCTGAAGCTCAGAGTATTTGATTCTCAGATAAAACTTAACTTGCAGCTCTGCTTCCAGCACTAGCACCTCTGTACTTTGCTTTTCCTATCCTAATTCATGAATGTGCCCCAAACATGAACAAAGTGCCTGATTTGATACCTTTTATCTGCTAAACAATTCTCCTTAACATGAATGATTGCTGAATTGGGTTAGTAATGGTAAAGTGATGTTAGATCAAAAAATGCCAGCATCAGAAAAAAAACCTAATAACTCCTTAAGCAAGTTTTAAGCAGTGCCACTGCAGAACCACTGGTTCAGCTCTGAACTTAATTTTCCTTCTGTTCATTGAAACATAGATGGTACGAGCAGAAAAAGACATGTAAAAGGCTTGAAATCTGTCATTTTAACAGCATGTTGATTCTTCTTGCAGCCAATGCATCCAGTGTATTAAACAGCTCTGAATGTGCACAACCTCCTGGAATAGACATAGAAAAGGAAATGACAAGGTAACTGAAAAGTTTGCTCTCTGTTCATGGTTCAAAACACAGCTTCTTTGTAACTTATTTTTTTATCACTTTACAAATTCATAACATGAAAAGCAGTTGTATACAAATTAAACATTTCAAAGCCCTATGCGGAGAGACTTAGAGAGCTAAACAGGTACTCCTTGGAAGACAGAAGGGACAAAGGGGACATGATTGAGACTGTTGAATACTTGAAAAGTATTAATAAACAGACAGGGGTGTTCAGACTGAAGGGGGAAGGGACCACAAGGGATCATAGCCTGAAACTGATTGGTAGGAAGTATAGAAGCGACCTGAGAAAGCATCACTTCATGGAAAGGGTGGTGATGCCTTGGAATATGCTTCCTGAGGAGTTGGTATCACGGGAATCAGTGGGAGCTTTTAAGAAGGGATGGGGCAGATACATGGAAAGGGTACAGGTAGGGAGGGGAAAGTCCATGGGAACTCAGAATGGAAATCAGCAGAAGGATAGAAGGGAGAGGGGAGGAGGGGGCAGCAGCCATTATCAAGATGTGAGCTACATCTTGAGCAGACATGATAGACCTCATGGCCTAATCTGCTGGCATTTTCATATGTTCATAACTGTATACTTAAGTTTGAAGATAGCAAGTTTCCTTCAGTTTACACATCAAACTGACAGCAAAATAAACTATTTACAAAGGCAACAAGGAAAAGTGTAGAATGTCTAAATCATTATAATATCTGTCTAATTAGATGAATATTTGGTTAAATCAGATGAGATGATGATATATTAAATACGGAATATGAAGGGGCATTTAAAGCCCAGTTAGAGCAATCCTGGCAACTCAAATTCTCCCCATGGATCAGATTTTCACAGTGTGACACAGGGCATGTGGCAAGCCCTTAGATTGCCACAGCTGGGTCACACCTGAATCCCACAGCTACACTTGATTTTATAATCTTAGGCACAGTTGCAACAGTCAACCCTCTTTACTTATCTACTAGTGTTTAGTTTTTATTTACCAGGTAGATGCACTAGATAAAACACTTGCTTATTTTCAGTCATGACTTGGGTCATCACAACAGTAAACAAGTATAGCAGGTTCACATCTTTGCCAAGCAGTAATGTAGAGAAATTATTTAAGGGAAACAATATACAAGATACAATATCTATAGGACATGGTGCAAGATACAGGACTATGTACAGCTGTAAGACACAAAATCATGTACAGGGATATGTTTATTTATTTATTTAGTTTCTTTTAACAGGCATATACCAATGTTACGGTGCAGTGATTAGGGCACAGGGCATCTGGGTGACCGGGATTTCTGGGAACAGTTCACTTTGCCAGCTCCACCCCAATATGCAAGGGGTGGAGGTAATTATATACTTTTAAGGAAGGGTGAAGGGGGGATGAGGCCCCCTTTTTAACCCCAGAAAAATCAGTGGCACTGTCTGTGCCTGCATGCCACTGCCTTTTGCCCTTAGCCCACATGGCATAATGCTGGCTCACTAAACAACGTTGCAGTTCTTGACTGCACACAGTCAGGGGTGAACCATTTACAAGTAGGTGCACTAGACATTAAAGGCCTAGTTCAAGCACAAACCATGAAACATTATATTCAAATGTATTGGCAATCAGCTTAATAAACCAGTGTATTAGCTCAGACAACTTATTGCATTTCCCAGCAGCCTATGGACAAGTATGTACAGATGCCTTGATTAGATGGGTGCAGTACTCTTTTTTTGAAGGCTTAGCTAGAGGTATACTGATGGACCATATCTGGGGTAGAATTCCAGAGTTTTAGGGCAGAGTAGCATAAGTACAGTTCCCTTAAGTTTCCTTGGTTATGGGTAGAGTTAAAGAACCAGGGACATTAGACCTTATGGCAACTTGTGTCAAATTTCAACCACAAGCTGCACGTCACTGGTCCCCAGATATGACGCATGTAAGACCAGAGAAAGTTGGCCTGGTGAACATCAATTTGATGCAAGGGATTTAAAATCCCACTAGATTGCCACTAGCATGGTATGCCACATATTTGACACACCTGGGGCTTGTGGCAATTAAGAGTCTTATCAAATCTGGCTGCATGTCTCTGAATGCCAGATACTCACATTTTGTAGTAAAGGTGAGAGGGAGCAGTTTTAAAAATATGTACCTTAAACACCAATGAAAAGACAAAGAATCATCACAAAGTGGTGGTACCTTATTTATTAGCTTTTGGTAACCAGGTAAGTACACTAGGCAAAAAAGTCCTGCCTATTTTCAGGCATGACCCAGGAGAGTACAGTATAGCAATACAGCAAGAATACAATATTACAATACAACAGTGACAAACAATCAGTTACTTAATGCTGGAGAACTATCCACACAAATACAACAGCAGAGAACAGCCACAGAAGATTATGATACAGAAACATTACCACTGCATTCAGCATCATCAGCACTCACACACATCCTTACCGTGTTCCTCCATCCTGAACAAAGTCCTCAGCAGACCAAAAAAGACAATACAAATTGTTTTATTATCTCAGCTTATGATATGGAAAACACAAGATAAAGTGCCAGAACAGTGCAGTAGAAAACTCCCTGCAGTCACCAGACACCTAACACAATGGGTGTCTGGTGGCTGCGGGGCACCTAATATTTCATTATGCTGCACATTATCAGATTTGTTCCATGCTGTAATCTGTGAGCAATATTTTTTTTACTCTCATATGTTGGTCTGATATAAACTTTGTTTGGGATGATGAAAAAAGTGGGAATGTGAGTGAGTGCTGACAGTTTTGTGTGCAGTGGTATCTTAAACACCCACTGCTTTCATTCTTTGAAATGTTTCCACTCTTCTGGTGTGCACTAGAATCTGTATTAGTTTGCTTTTTGTTGCAGTTTGTTTCTATTTCTTGGACATTCAGTGACATCAGTTGACCTGATGCACAAACAGACAGCAGGAAGCACTAGACATGGGAAATAAATATCAGATATTGCTCTGTAAATGTAATAAAATCTTGGGTTTGTGATTCAGCCTCGTTGGGCCCTGTGGTGTAAAACAAGCATCTAATATCCATTCATTTTTGGAAGACCTTGAATTAGCTATATTCAGTGCAGAGCTCATACTACAGTATGTGGGAGTAGCTCCCACCCATCCCACCCACCCAATTGTGGTATACACAAATGCAATTATATAGATATTAGTATATGCTATCAGAAATAATGTCCACTTACAGCTTTGAAGGTTGCTGACTTTGTGGCACCATGTAACAACAACTGTGGTGCATTAATTGTGACATTACTAGCTCTGCATATTCAGCACGGAGTCCCTCCTCCTTTCCCCCCACTGACTCAATGAACAGTTGTCTCTGGTGATTTTAGTCCCTATTTATCTCCCAAGCCTCATACACTTGTTCTCTGACTTAAGTGGCAGCACCCAAACCTGCTTGCCCTAGACTCAGTTAGTGACTACCCCTGTAGCTTAGTATTGCCCAGAGCTTAGTCCAGAGTCTGCCATGTTTTTAGCATCTAGTATTAGTTCACCTGTTCACACCACACAACAATCCATTCAGATGAGAACCAGTGAATGCGGGGATACCATCTTACATAGATACATAGACAGTGTCGGCAGATAAGGGCCTATGGCCCACCCAGTCTGCCCATTTAAGTCTGTAAGTTCAGTTTATGTTTTCCAAGAAGTCTGTTGCTCCTTACCCCTGACCTCCAGAATTCCTTTATGTCTATCCCATGCATTCTTAAATCCCGTGATTGTTTCAGCCCCCACCACTTCCTCTGGCAGGGTGTTCCACTTGTCCACCACCCGTTCTGTGAAGAAATTCTTCCTCACGTTTCCTCTGAATCATCCTCCCTCCAACTTCATCCCATGCCCTCTAGTCCTGGAACATCTTTTTCGCTTAAAAATAGTGCATTCCTGCACCCTATTCCTCCCTGTAAGATACTTGTATGTCTCTATCATATCCCCTCTCTCCCTCCTCTCCTCCAGGGAGTACATGTTCAGTGCCTTCAACCTGTCCTCATAGGACTTGTGATGCAATCCATAATGCTCTAAACATGACCCTGCAGGCCATTTTCTCAGTAGCATCCACTCTAGTTCCTGGGACCTTGCTACCCTTTTTGCAGGCTCCCAGGAAATAATAGTTTGTGATGCTGTCTGTCAAATATGGATAAATTACCTCTTGCACATGTGTGTGGCCTTCACAACCACCAAGTGCTCACCGTGTTTTGAACATTAAGTTCCATGTTTTTAACAAAAAAAACATCATTATAATGTATAGTGTTTTGGTGACTGGTGACAGAAGAGGTCTGAAGTCAGGACTTGGATTCCATCTTGTCTACTACTCCTTCTACACAGCAGTGACAATATCCAACTTCAGGCATAGACACACTGCCTTCTCAGCCAGAATGCTGCTCTACTCATATCTGTAGCCCTCAGTGCTAATCACCCTCAGAAATGCATCTAGTCCAGCTTTGAAAGCCTGAACAGTGTTGGCTTCTGCATACTCACTGGGTAGGCTATTCCACATAATAGCCACCATCTATATGAAGTAATGCTTTCTAATTTCTCTTTATTCTGCCACCCCATTCTGAAGACATCCCCTCTAGTTTTGCTTGCATTCACAGCTCAAACACTGGTGTATACTTCACCTTGTCTATTCCCTTCAGTATATGGAACATCATGACCTTGTGCCCCCTCAGCCTTCAAACACTGATAGACAAAACTTAATGAAGACAGGATGGAAAGAAAGAAAAGTGGGTCTTACTCTTTAGTTATTTAAAATGGCTTCCTGTCAACTTTAGTAAAGGAAAACACTTGATATTTAAAATATTTCTCCACTCGAAATTTGAGTCCCCAATTAACATGTTGAGGCCAAAACTTTGTTCTTTGTGCCTTAAAATAGTTTTATAAGTGTTTTAAATAGTGCTTAGCAAATTTTTCTTCACAAAGACTGTCTGCTACCATCTTGTAGGCTGTTTTGTGCTTCCCTTGCTCACTATATGCTTATGTGCCCTGCTGTCTCAGTCATTGGTCAGAAGGGCACACTAACATGCAGTGATAAATAGAATTGTACCTGACAAAAGGACCCTTGTGGATCTCAAATATTGTGTACTATGCTGTCTTAGTACAAGACATATGTCTGTCCAATAAAAGGCATGAAACTATTCAGTGACTCCTGTTTGCCAAGGGCACACATGACTACAAACCTTCTTTCCGTTAAGATGCAGAAACAAAATTGGGGTCTTTGTTTTTAAACCTTTCCAGAAGGGTTTGTAGTTTGTGTTTGGTGGTGATGGGTGGGGGGGGGTTCTTCCTGGAGTCTTCCTTTTCAAGGTCTGATGGAGATTTTTAGTGCAAATCCTTGTGAATGAATATTTCTTTGGATCCTAACCATGTTTTATTTTGCAAAACAGGTATGCCTACTACTTAATTGCTATTGGATTCAGTACACTGGCATTAGCTACAATCCAAGTGATGACATATATGATAGCTGCCAGAAGACAGTCCCAAAGAATTCGGGAGAAGTTTTTCCATGCAGTTCTGCACCAGGATATAGGCTGGTTTGATACAAATGCAGCTGGGTCTTTGAATACTAGACTTACAGAGTAAGCCTTTTTTTTAGTCTTATGATATACAGGACTTAGTGTTTTTCTCCCGAATTATTGATATGGTTAGGAAACTTTAAAAAGAGATGAGTACATTTATCTGTGACAGTAAATTTGATTTTTTTTTTTTATTTTAGTGTACGTCTTATTTACCCAAGATAGCCTAAGATGCAATATGTTAAGTGGGGTCCTGTTTCTATCCAGATCCATCCCATTGTTCTTTTTGTCTAAAGAAAGTTGAAAAGTACATTGTAGGTGTTAAATACAAGGCTATGGTCTACCTAAGAACTCTGCACCTCTCAAATTGCTTTTAGCTTTAGTACCTTAATATTACTATGAGACTATAAAACACATCTAGTTAATTCAGCCTTCTTACTGGCCTGTTTTCATTACTCAGCCTCTGGCACACCCATAGATAAGCTTTTATGCAGCACATAAAAGGTCATGTATTTTGATCTGGGAGTTACTAATTGAACAATTCAATGAAATCACATAGAAAACATCATATTTTATAGGCAGCACTTCTATATTTCAAAGATTTCACTAGGAAAGGCATACTGAATACTAAGCTGATAACCGCTCATTTTCAAATGGATCTGGGGGGAAGGGTAGGGGAGACAGTTCAAGAGGAGGAAAAAAATAAATGGCATTAACAGCATTACAAAAATAGTGGCCATATAAAGCAATACAGTATATGAAAGGAGCATAATCATAAGCATTATAAGGCAAATCAGTACAGCATGTACATAAGCATTGTAAGACAAAGCAGTACAGCAGGTACATAAGCAGGTACTGTATATTTGGGGCCGGCAGTACAGCCTAGAGGTTAGAGTAACAAGCTGGGAAAGAACTTGGTAAATCCAGTAGATCTGTATTTGATTTCAACAACCTCCACTTGAATACTGTGCAGCTCTGAGCAAGTCACTTAACCTCCCCAGTGTTCCTGGGTCGCCCCTGCAAACAGGCTATTGTATCTAGTGGGCCTTACCTGGTAACCAGAGAATAAAAAATAAATATATAGTAGGTAAACTGAGCTTTGATAACAAGGGTAGTGCCTTATGGTGTAGTTTACTTTCAGTAAACACATCCCAACCCTGCTCAACAAAAACATCACTCAAAATGTCATCCTATGCTGCTTGTCATGCAAGATGTTAACTTATCTAATTGTCATCTGCCCCATGTTTGGATCTAATGCCAATGTTGACTTTTATGTGAGTTTCTGGACAATGATATGAATTGATTGCCTGTTTTCAAATAAGGGTGAGAGCAGTAGGTAAGTATCAACTACACTTCAGGTTTGATTTACTGCCCCAAATGTAATTTAATTTAAATAATTCATCTGAAACACATTGGCTTTCAGTGTAGTAATTGGTATAGGGAAAACAGGCTACAAATAGGGGATGAAAAGCCTTAAGGTCAGCAGTGAATATGAGATCTTCTTCAAATATATCTCCCCTCCAGAGAGTCACATCTATGGAACAAAGACTCCATTGGCATCAGACCTACCAGGAAACATTTGCCTTGTGGTCTGCCTACAATGATGTGCATCATCAGTACCTACTTACTGTGTACAGCCCCAAACCTCTTCAATTATTTCCTTATCCACTGTTAATTTCATGTCAGACCAAAGAACTCCCTCCTTGGACTTTCTTGCTGTGTGCTTCTCTGATTTTCATCTCCTGTTTTACAAACAGTGGGTCTGTTCATCTGCTTCCTGCATGGGCTTTGTTTCCCGTGCTGCTGACACTGCCAGCTGCCTTGTCATTGCTCAGTGTTGACTGATGATATTCTCTCCTTTTTATGAATCCCTGCCAGTCTCCTGCTGCTGTCTGGGTTCCTGCTGCTGGCTTGCCATCCCACCTTTTCTGGTATGGGTCTCTTCTGCTGGTTGCATTGCTCCATGGAGAAGGTCAGTGGTGGTCATATATGTGGCCTTTACAGTCATTCTGACCATCTCCAGATGCCAAGGTCAGTTTCTGACTCGATAGCCAAGCCCCATATTACCATGGAGCTTGTGGCTTCCCTCAAGCTCCATCAACTGGCTTTACCTCTGTGTTGGTTTTGCCGTTTGGGCTGGTTTTGACATATATTCAGCATTCCCCTTTGCACTGGTAGTTGTCTGGCTCTGTTTCATCAATTTTTCCACTTCCTGTCCAGTCCCCTATAGAACTAAGTGAAAGTTGCAGTTCTGCTTTTATAGAACTTTCATGACTTTCATGGAATTTTCCAAATTTCTACCTTTGACAAAATCGGAAATCTTCCAAATCTGTTTGGCGAATTTTTGCCCTGTTCCACAGAATTTTCTCACTGAACTGTGGAATAATACACATAAGTTATGGAACTAATACTTCTTGTCCCCAATTCATGTAATTATTCTGCAGTTCAGTTCCGCATCGTCCTGTAATAGGAATAAAAAATGTCCTTTTTGCTCAGTGGCACCCCTCCCCCAATTGCTGGCCCATATCATTGTTACCCTGGTGACTAGTGGCAGCCCCACCCTCTAATTGCCTGCCACCTCATATAATTAATGTTTCCCTGATGTCTAGTTGCACCCCCTATCTGTTCACTGGCCCCACACCATTAATGTTTCCCTGGTGTCTAGGGGCACCCTCCCACCCTCTAATTGCTGGCCACCCCATACCATTAATGTTTTCCTGGTGTCTGGTGGCACCCCCCACCTTCTGATCACTGGCTCCATGTTTCCTGCTGTGTAGCCCTCATCTGAATCTCAACAAAAGTGACCGACAACTGCGTGCTCACTCCAAACCCATTTCTTACTCTTTACATCATGCAATTGTCATGGAGACTGTCTCCATTACTACTGCATGATTTGAAGACTAATAAATGGGACAGGAGGGAGCACAGTTGTCAGTCACTTTTGTTGGGATTCAAACAAGGGCTGCACAACAGAAAATACAAGGGCCAGTGATTGGAGGGTGGGGGTACCCCAGACACCAAGGAAATATTAATGGTATGGAGCCAGAAATCAGAGGGTGGGGGTTGCCACTCTACACCAGGGAAACATTAATTGTATGGAGCAGCCTTTGACTGGAGCATGGGGAATGCCACTAGACACCAGGGAAACATTAATGGTATAGGTCTGATGATCGTAGGGTAAGGGGTGCCACTAGACACTGGGCAAACATTGAATTTATGGGGCAGTCAGTAATCAGAGGGGGGTGCAACTGGACACCAGGAAAACATGAAAGTATTATGGGGCCAGCAGTTGGAGAGTGGGGGTGCCACTAGATACCAGGGACTGTAAATCATTATTTAATATTTATAACTACGGGGTGGTAATTCACACTGACATTTCGTACATTCGTTCCACAGTTCAGTGTCTCATAATTAAACTACAGAATGAATGTATGAATTGCTGATTAATTTATTAAACTGCTGAAACAAATACTGCAGAATTGACCTCTAACAGTGATTCAGTTCTGTGGACTTTTGTTCTGCAGTTTAATACATTAATCCACAGTCCATAAATTTTTTCTGCTGTTCTGAGTCAAAATTTCTGTGAAAATTGCCAAAATGATTTCCAAACTTTTGCAGAAGTGAAAGTCTGACTTAAGTGCAAATTCTACCAGTGTAAGATTATTTTTATCACATAACCAATCCTTTGCCTTGTGCATGACTGTGTTCATGTTTTCATCTTTGGTTCTACCTTTGACTTTGCCTTATATTCAGTCCAGCCATCTCTTGTGATGCACTGGCCAGTTCATGGCTTCCTACCCAGCCCCCTGATTCAGTGGGGTCCAAGGTTCCCTTGCCCCATTGACACTTGTACTTGTCAATTTGATTGTCTTTCTGTTGGGTTGGAATTCATCATTTTTTAGCACCCTCCCTTTCTTCTAGTTGATGCCTGGTTTTGCCTCATCATTGTACACACTGCGTGAGCAGTCCCCTACTTTGTGTATGGCTATTTTCATGTTTTTTTGCCATCCACTTTGCCTTTGACCTGGCTTGATGGCCAGTCTTGTCATCTTCTAGGATGCCTTGTTCAGTTCCTAGCCTTTCTCCAGCCCCCATTTCCATAGGGCTGGTGGTTCCCTCCAGCTTTGTCTCCTGGATTTGTTCAAGCAGCATGTTCCATGAATGGGTTGGTGTTGCTGTTTACAGCATCTTCATTTTTCACTGGCCATCATTGGGCTTCACCTAGTTAACATGTTCAATACATGTCCAGTCCCCTGTTTTGTGTAAGTTGTTTACATGTTGCCATTGTCAGGATTACCTTCATCTTTGCTTTCTGCTGCTGCTCTGGATGTTCCTTGGGATGCCTCAGTCAGGTCCTAGAAAAACTGCCAGACCCTGTTGGGCTCATTGTTCCCTATAGCTACATTGTCTGGCCATGCCTCTTTGATGGTTTTTGCTGTTTGGGGTAGAGTTGCAGTTTTTTTAGTGGCCCTCTTCTTGCTGGTCATTATCTGGCTTTGCCTCATCAACATCCCTTCTGCTTCTTACATTGCTCTTTCCCCAGGTGGTATTGTCAGTTTTCCTTTCAGTTGTGTTGTTTTGACATCTTGCACATCCTTCAGGTCATTGCAGGTAGTTTCCATCTGCTGGTCAGGCCCACCATGATCATGGAGCCTATGGCTCTCTTTGGTCCAGTCTCAAGGCTTTGCCTCCCTGACTATTTTGTGCTTGGTCACCACCTGGCTTCACCTCAGTGGCACTCATTGTCATTGGATTTCCTGTTGATGCTGTGGTTTGTTCTTGGGACATTGCCCCGTTGACTTCCCTTGTTCATACTTGGTCTTTATGTCTATACACTGGCCATGGTGCATGTCTTCAGTCAATACTTTTTTTGTGTCATTGGCTTAGGTTTCAAGGTGTCTTGCCCCCATGCACCCTCTGCTCTGTTGGGGTCACCATATTGTGACTCCCTTCCTCTTAGCCTATGGGACATTGGTCTGCATGGTGGTTGGGTCATATGCCTTCTTCTGTCCTTTCCCCTAAATCTCTGAGGTACTCTTGAAAATCATTCTATAGGTGTGGCTCACTGGAAGGAGATGTTCCCAAAGATGATAGAGCAGTTACTTAAAAGTAATAGTAGATCTTCAAGGGAATCTCCTCTGGTGAGCCACAGCCCACCCTTCTGCCTTACCCCTTGCTTCTTGTTGGGGGGTTTTGGTGTCATCATTTTACCCTGTTTACCCCATACTGGGTTTTCTTTATTGGTTGGCATCACTCCTTTTGGGGATTCAGCAGTCTTGTTTTTGCTGTTTGCTGATCTGGCACAATGTCATTTTCTTACCTTCTGCAGACAGGCAGAACTGAGGAGATTTGTGGCCACCCACATTATACAGGCAATAGCAATGTGTGTCATTATGGGTTGCCCATTAGGCAAAAGTTCCAAGATAGGTCTGATGCTGACAGAAGCTTTGTGCCATAGGCATGGCTCACTGGCAGAGATTTTCTTGAACATCTACTATTAACTGCTAGTTACTATGTCTCACTGCAGTGTACTTAGGGTAGATACTTGTTAGCATGCATCTGTGGTGGATTACTGCTTGTGGTGCTGTGGCAGAGTCTGCAAATCCCACTAAGTCCACACATGGTCCAGTGTGAGCTGCAGTGCTTTACGCGGACTTCCTTTGGTAAACGTGCTATTGCATATGCCCTTCCCTCCATTTGGAACCAATTACAAACCATACTGAAACTAACTAGCGCAGTTTCAATAAACTTCTACAAATCGCTAAGTTCAGCCAAAATAAGACACCTGTAACTGTCATTAAGTCTCTTCCTTCCCCATGTGTGCCATATTTATCCACTGGTAAGGTATAATTGATTTGTCATATTAACTGCTTTCCCTTCCCCTTCTACTCCTGGCTTTATCTTTGCTTACGCTCCACTGCTACTCTATCAAATCACTCCTACCCCCATATCAGTTGTAGACTGTTGTTTGTTCTAGCTGCCAAAATACTGTATATGTATTGCACACACCAGTCATCATGTTTCATTTATCAGTATGCAACCTGTAAGTCGCTTCCCTGTCTCATATCAGTGTTTACCACCTGCGGTCACCCTATGTGGTACCCTTGTATGTATATCCAGCCTGTATCATGTAACGTGCATTTCATGTATATACTGTTATTACCTATCTGTGTTTGTACTTTAAGTGTTTATGTCACAGGACCTCCTTGTGAATGAGCTTGCTCAATGGAGTTTTCCTGAAATAAACTTGAACTTGAAACTTGAACTTGAACCTAGGATTTTCTCCTATCCTGCTGCATCAACTCAACCTTCCCATCCCTCTCTTCCTCTTTCTGCCCTCTCACTACCCATATCTTCATTCCCTCTGCTCTTTATCCTATGACCTCCACCTGCCCCTCCCTCCATGTCCTGCCCACACCTCCTAGCTTCATTGCTTACAGTATCTCTCTCTATCATGTCACCTGCCCCTCCTCCCATCTCCTCCTCTACCTCCTAGCTTCCTTACTTACAGTATCTCCCTCTACACACCCTTCCCCACACTACTCCTCCCCCCTGCCCTCTCCTATCCCCAAGTCCCTGTCCTGTCAGAACAAAGGCTTATAATATCACTTTTTATAAAAATGCACTTAGATTCACCTTGGGCCTTACCCCCAAAAAATTTCATAAATTACCAAGAATAATAAAAATTCACATATGATATAATCTTATGCTCTCTAGATTCAAATATAACAGCAAATAGCACTGCTTTCCACACTTATGATCATATGAAAAATATATATTTTACTTACACCTATACAATAGTTCTAAATATTTCTCATTAGCATAAATATCAAGCCTAATATTGCAAACATCAACAAAATTGTTTCAGATAATCCAGCAAACTAATACAACAAATGTTTGCAAATAAACAACGCAAATGAATTAGAAATATTCAGCATAAGAAATGGTAATAGTTATAGTAAATGTTTATCATACTTAGTATTTAACATAACCTTCATGCATAAGATCATATACTTATAAGAGCAATATCTCAGATTATTTCTGTATAAAACTTGTTTCAAAACTTCATAGCATGTAAAATGTATTTTGTATGAGAACTAGCAACTCATTATATCAGTTGTTTTGTACTCCACTTTTATAAAACTCAATTTTAACTTTTCAGATCATGCAGAATATTTCTTAGTTTAAAGCTTAAACTAGATACCCAGATTCTATAGTTAAAAGTAAATGTTCTTGTTACATTCCCAGATAAGCCACTTTAAATTACTAAGACTATTAACTGAAATTAATTAGTAAAAGTAATAAAAGTATACTTATATTTCTGGTTGTATATGTGGCTCTTCTTCTCTCAACTTAAAACTCTTGGCTGAGGCTGGCTGTTGTTGAGAAGTTTCAGCTAACCTTCTTGACCCTGGAACTTATTGGCATGGACTCCCACTGCAAGTTAACTTTTCTTTGCTGAAAGTCACTTTACCAAAAGTCAGTTCTTGGATTTGTAGAACACAGCTTCAATCAGCACAGTCCATAGCAATACTGGATTCAAAGAACTTTCTTGTGGATAGCAAAGTTGTTTCAATAACTGGAACTTTAATGACTGTTCATGTTTCATCTGCCATAACATCAAAACAACTAAACTTCCTTCTCACAGCGTTGCAGCTTGTGTCTGGCTGTGAAACTTAAAGTTAAGTCTTTGGTCTAGACATAGGCAGGCAACATTACTTGAGCCAAAATGCTCAGCAAATAAAACACAGGCCTTGCTTCATACACAATGAGAATGTCCTTGTATCTGGTTTTTACACCTAGATCTTCTGGCAGCACTGCATAAGCTTTTGGCTATCCTTAGGCTAGACCCTGTGTTCCAAACAGGTGTAGCCCAAAGCTCTTTGGCCTAGCTACAGTATAAAGCTATTAGAATTCTTAGTTATATTAACATTGGTCTTTCTACATCAGTGGTTGGCTCAGACTGAGGTGTGACCAGACAAATTCACTAATATAAAACTGCCCTGGTGACATCACCAGATTTTGATTGGTCCAAGTAATTAAAAAGGTAGGACTTCTTAGATGATAAATGATGACATACAGACATGCCTCTTAAGACATCCCTTTTTCCCTCAGACTTGTTTTTGGTTCAAAATTATTTTCCTTAAATAAAATACTTATTTAACCTAATTTAAACATTAAACTTACATATTCAGAAATTTTACATTAATCACATCATTTTGGTATATGTCTGATATTTGTAGCATGGATACTTTTTAAGTTACACTATTAAGGGTTATAACATCATAATCTTAATAAAACTTCTTAAAATAAAATGATAGTCTTGCTCCAAATATTTTGAGCTACAGAATAATATAACATTTGTAAGGAAATTCCATTATTAAAGTCTTTAAAACATTACTTTTTGTAGAAACACATAAAGTTCTTTGTTCTCCTTAAAGACATAAATCTTAAACTGTCACAAAGATTATGTTAGATGGTTTTTCCCTATAGCAACAAAATACATTTTTAAGAGTCATTTTCTTAAACTTTTTAAGACATGAGCTATCACGAGATACTAGATTTGTTTAGTTTTCTAATAAGAAAATGATATAAAATACGTTTTAAACATAACTCCTGAACCATTGGTCTTGCCATCATGAAACTTAGTAAGCTTATTCATCATGATAGTGTCCAATAACTGTCCAATTTTCAAAGTGGCAGCACATTGCAACTTTAAACTATGAATAAAACTTCATATTCTAAAGTAAAATAATGGAACTTTTAAACTCACTTTTTTAAAGACAAGTCCAGACTGTACTAGTCAGATTACCTACTATATCTGATTGTAGTCATGGATACCTAGCTCTAGCTAGGACTGACATATTCCTGGAATGTGAGACATGTAAGTTAGGCCCCATCTTATATCTGTTCTACAGCTAGATCACAGAGCCTTGAAGTATTTACGAACATGTGAACATATTAAATTTGCCAGCAGATAAAGGCCTAGAGGTCTATCAAGTCTGCTCGAATGTGCAGCTAGCACCCCCTTATTCTGCAGCTGCCCCTCCCTTCCACCCTTCCCCTTCATTAACCCTCCCCCTTGTCCTGTCCCATCCTCGTTTGAAGCAGTCCACTGTTCTACTGCATGCCACTTCAGGAGGTAACGCATTCCACCCAGCCAACACCCTCTCTGTAAAAAAGTGTCTCCTCATCTCCCTCCTGAACCTTCCTCACTCCAGTCTCATATCATGGCCCCTGGTGTCCCTCCCCTCCCTTACTTTGAACAGCCCTCTGTACTTGTCTTGTTTATTCCTTTCATGTATTTAAAGGTTTCAATCATGTCACCCTGTCTCTCCTCTCCTTCAGTGAGTACATGTTCAATTCCTTCAACCTCCTCTCATGATAAGTCCCCCAGCCCCTTGATCATCTTTTGTTGCTCTGTGCTGCACCCTCCAGTAACTTAATATCCTCTTCAGATACGGACGCCAGTACTGCACGCAGTACTCCAGGTGTGGTCTAACTAATGACCTATACAGTGGCAGAATCACCTCCTCCTCCTCGAGGATATACCTTGCAATACAACCCAGCATTTTGTTGGCCTTGCAGCTGCCTTCCCACATTGTGCCGAGTTGTTCATTGACCCTGTAATGAGCACACCCAAACCTTCTCCTCCTCTGTCTGGGCTAGCTGCACTCCCCCTAGCTGGTAACTCCTCCTTGGGTTCTTCATCCCAAAATGCAGCACCTTGCACTTTTTGGCATTAAAGCCCAGTTGCCAGGTGTCTGACCAGGTTTCAAGCTTTGCCAGATCATCCTGCAACCCCTGCCATCCCCCTAGGTCATCCACCACTGTGCCTACCTTGGTATCATTAGCAAATAGACTGATCTTGCTCTTGATGTCCCATGATATGTCTGCAATGAATATCCCAAACAACACTGGACCCAACACCGAGCCCTGTGGAACACCACTCGTCACTGCCCTTGGGTGTGAGAGCTCCCCACCCATCACCACCCTCTGTTGCCTTCCCTGCAGCCAGTTTCCTACCCATCTCACCAGCTTTGCACCTGCCCCTGTGCCTACTAACTTCCTTCCCAGCCTTCCATGTGGAACTGAGTCGAATGCCTTACTGAAGTCCAGATACAGGACATCCACTGCATGGCCCCTGTCCAGTTGCCTAGTTACCCAGTCATAGAACTCGACCAGGTTGGTTTGGCAGCATCTGCCACATATGAAGCCATGCTGTCTGCTGTCCTGTAGTCCTTTGGCCTCTAGGAGGGCCACCAGCCTCTCTTTTAGGATAGTCTCCATTAGCTTACCCATGATGGATGGTCTATAGTTTCCCGGTTCATCCTTGGGGCCACTCTTGTGGAGGGGCACCACATGAGCCATCCTCCAGTCCTGAGGTACACACCCCAAATATAGTGAGGCATTAAATAGGTCTGCCAAAGGTCCTGCAAGGACCTCTGCCAGCTCCTTCAGTACGCTGGGGTGGATGCCATCTGGGCCTGGCACCTTGTCCACCTTCAGTGCCTTCAAACCCTCTGAAACTCTGCTCTCCATGATTTCCCCATCTGTCACCACTTCCCACCCTGCTTCTGCCATTTCTCCCACCTTGGGTGTCACCCCCCTCTTCTCTTTAGTAAATACTGAGCAGAAGTACTCATTTAGTGCTTCCACCTTATCGCACCCTGCTTCCACCCAACCCCCCTCCTTCCTAATCCTTACTATGTGGTCCTTACAGCTCCTTTTCTCCCTGATGTACTTAAAGAAGTCCTTCTCCCCCTTCTTAATGCCTTGTGCCAGCCTGAGTTCTGTAGATGCTTTGGCTCCCCTTACTGCCCTTGTCACCTCCTTCGATTCTGTCAAGTACTCCTCCCTGTCTTCCCCTTCCCTGTTTTCTTGTACTTCCTAAAGGCAGCTATTTTCCTTCTTACGTTTTCCATGACCTCCTTGCTCAACCAGATCAGTTTCTAGCCCTAGCCTTCTTGCTCTGGGCTTTGCAGCAGTTTTGTTGCCTCCACTATCCCCAGCTTTATGAGCTCCCACCTCTGGTTAGTGTCCATACTAGATTGAATTCTGGCCAGGTACCCTTTTACCACTTCCCCCATCCTCCCAAAGTCGGCCCTCCTGAAGTCCAGCACTATTGTGCCAGATTCCACTCCTTCCTTGTTCATATCCAATGTGAGCCATACTGAGTGGTGGTCACTCCCTGACAGTGGTTCCTCCACTATAAGTTCTCTCACAAAGTCCCCATTTGCCAGCACAAGGTCAAGGGTATTCCCTAACCTGGTTGGTTCACTGACCATTTGCAGCAGGAAGCTGTCCTGGAAGGCATCCAACAGTACCTGCTCCCTTCTGTTCCTGGTTGTTGGGGTGCTCCAGTCCACTCCTGGCATGTTGAAGTCCCCCACCATCACCACACTACCCTTTTTGCAGGTCCTCTTGATCTGTCCCGCTAGTTCCCTGTCTGACTTCTCCGTCTGAGATGGTGGCCTGTACACCACTCCCATTCTAAGAATCCTATTCTTGGAATCCTGGATTTGCATCCAAAGTGACTCCATACTACCCTCCTCCCCTTCCTCCCTCATACACTTCAGTCCTTCCTTCACATATAGTGCCACTCCCCCTCCTATCCCAATCACCCTGTCCCTACGAAATAACCTGTACCCTGGCACAGACAGGTCCCAGTCATTGTATTGGGTGGCCCATGTTTCCATGATGGTTGCAATGTCCACCTCTCCCTCTGCCATGAGAACCTGTAACTCTGCAGTTTTCTTCCCAAGGCTCCTAGCATTAAGGGTAACCACCTTCCACCCTTTTCCCTTACTTCAAGCAAACTTCAGGTTTTAAACATAGTCTTTTAGACCATTTTTTCCTGAACTCTGAAACTTTCTCCATTTTAAATGGCATCATTCCTCCATGTTAATGTTTTTAAGATTTAATCAACAGAAATCTTGACCAGAAATTAGAGTAAACCTTTCCCATGATTAATACCATAAAATAATAATAATTAAAAAATCAGTCTTTGGCACTAAAATTAAAATACTTTTTCCATCAAGGATTTTGTCACTACAATCCCCCCCTTATCTGTGTGTCTCTCTCTTCATCTCCTCTCCAGGCCCCAATGTGCATTCAAATCCCTGTCCCCTCTCCTCCTTTACTTCCTGCCCTTCCAGACTACTCCCCTATCTTATACCCCCAACTCTGCTTCCTCCCCTCCTACCTCACTTTATTTACCCCCCTGCCTTCATGTACTGCACTTTCAGCCCACTTCCTGCACTTATCTCTAGACACGGTAATCCTCTGACTGCTCAGTGCATATGCAATCTCTCTTGACCTTGTAATCGTGTTTATGAAACTGCAATCTTTTGTTTTGGAAGCTGTTAATTTGCTCTTTGTCAGGGACACTGGTTTACCGGGATTGAGAAAGGGCATATTCCATTTTGTACATTGTAAAAAATGGTATTGTCACCGGTGTCTGTTAAGCCTAAATCCGGTTTTACTGGTGTTTGGTTTTGTGTACTTTAACAATTTTTAACTCTATTAATATGCATTTTAGCAGTTTTGACCTCCACTATTGCACATCCTTCCATCCTTGTACCAATTTAAAGTTATTTTAGGTACAAGATGTGATGGCAGCAGCAACACTACAGCCCCCAACCCTAAGGTGTAATGGAAGCAGCATTACGACCCATCCCTCATGTGCGATGGCAGCACTACGGCCCCCATCCCTCTGGTGTGATGGCAGCAGCAACAGCACTACGACCTCCCTCCCTCCCTCCCTCTGGTGTGATGGCAGCAGCAACAGCACTATGACCTCCCTTCCTCAGGTGTGACAGAAACAGCAGCACTGTGGCCCCCATCCCTTAGGTGTAATGGCAGCAGTACTACGTTCACCATTGCTCAGGTGTGACAGAGGTAGCAGCACTGGGGCCCCTATCCCTTAGGTGTGATGGCAGCAGTACTACATTCCCCATCCATCAGTGGTGGTGGCAGAAGCACTACAGCCCCCACCCCTTTGGTGTAATGGCAGTAGCAACAATCCAGTCCACATCCCTCTGGGGTGATGGTAGTAGTGACAGCACTATGATCCACTTTCTTCAACACCCACACCCAACATGCACAAGTTACAAAATGACTTGGTCTCTTTGCTTGTAGAACTCAGATGTGAATTAATCGGAACCATCACCACTAAGGTGGACTACCTTTGTTTTTTTCCTATCTATAATTTAACTGCTTGAATTGGATTTCTGCCTGTGATACCTCTGACCAGGTTTAGGGAACAGACTTGGGTGTTGGAGGGCCAGCTGGTGAGTGAAGGTTTGAGTGTCCAGTGACCACTCACCTTCTCCTGGGAGGGAGGAGGGTGGGTTCATAGCTCAGCATTTGCTGGCCCCTGGTGGAGGCCAGAGGCATGACAACATGTCAGCCCTGACTGCAGGAGGGAGCGTGATGGACGCCGGCCTGTGCCTTGACATCATGTGGCCTGTCACACTCCCACGAAAATGGGAAAACGCCTGCTGACCAACCGAAGGACAGCTGTTGGTCCCTCCATAAGCCGGAAGCCCTAGACATGTGTCTGTTCTGACCCCTGCCATGCCCAGGATACACAGGAAGCTCTTTAGGGCAATTCTCCTCCCCTGGTAGCTTCCCACAGGGGTAGGGGCCCACTCAAGGAAGGGTTACTTTGGGTTGCCTGGTAGCACAGCAGTAAGGGGCAGTGGATGGTGGTTGGGACTCAGCAGTGGTGGTAAGGGGCCTTGGCAGGCCTGAAGGAGTGGATGGCCTGGGGGTAGGAGGAGCAAAAAAAAGACTTCTTGAATTTGCTTCTTTGAAATACAGTGTCTTCACCTAAAAAATCCATAAGTGATTAGTGGAGGACGTTCAAATGGATTTATGCATCCCCCAGACATTGTGGATGCTTTTTTTTTTCTTGGTGTCCATGAAAAGGGTGTCTCCCAGTTTTCATGTCTTTGTTCAGATGTGAATTGAGCACCACTCTGCCCATCAGCATCATACAGCCCCTGGGGTCTTACCTTCTGTATGTCATTGACTGTGCTTTCAAAATCCACTGGCCAAACATAAGTACACTTAAATACTTAACATTGGCTTTTTGTTGAAGCAATCTATCAGAAAACTTTTTGTTGTCACAGAGACTGAAACAGCATGTGGGAGAAAAGGTGCAAATTAATCAGTTCACCTAAATGGGGTGCTCACTGTGAAGTCTTTTCATAAGTAGTAAGGCAGTTTCTTCTTTGTGAACATACTTTCATTCAGACTAGTTTTCATTCAAACAACTGAGGATTTTGGATGGCCCTACTGATTATAAACTTGAATAAACTAGTTGGTAACAGTGATCCTGCGTTTAGCAATTTACAACCTAGATGCTTATATGCAAAGAATACAATAAAAACCTGACTAAAATCTAAAAACAAGCTTTTAAAACACATAAAATGTATCTGAACATTTATCTTTACCTATACAAAATCATTACAGCCCAAGTAAAACTCAGGTAAATTACATGGTACCCTGACAACTATTCTATCATGTAGTAAACATATACTGGTATTTATTTTATATTCTTTGTAAAGCAGGTAAGGCCCATTAGGCAGAACTGTCTGTTTTCAGGAGTGACCTAGAAGCACTGGGGAGGTTAAGTGACTTGCTTGGAGTCACACAGTATGCAAGTGCAGGTTATGGGAATCAAACCCAGGTTTGCTGGATGTACCCAGTTCATTCACTGTTTGTTACTCCAACCACTAGGCATGGATGGTTAAACTGAATGGCTGATTACAACAAAGCAGTGTGGGTGATTTTCTTACTGACTCTATATGCAGCAAAGCAGAAAGAATGCAAAGCACAGCAGCATTCATTTTAAGATGCTGAAATCTGGGCCGGCCAGCTGGCGCTGCGGTAGCACTATTGCTTGCAATGCCAGCAACCCAGGGTCAGAAGCAAACTCGAGTTGCTGGAGGTCTGGCCAGGGGAGTAGGATCGAGCACCCAGAGGACTGCCCTCCTCCTCCAGGGAAGGTGGGCTGCAGGTCCTGCTGCTTTACCACCACATGTGTGACCACGGGTGGTGATGCAATGGTGCTGCAGAATGATCAAGAGGGAAGGACGCTAGCCAGGATCTGGAGCAGTGGCATGTTTCTATGTGACCTACCTCCTTGGATCTCCTGTAGCGCTGGTGCCCTCAGAGACAAAGGCCAGAAAACCAGGAACAATCACCCCACATCGGCCACTGGCAGAAGGGACCCAGGTGCCCCAGACTTCAAACCAGGCTCCATGAGGGACGCTCTGAGCTGCCCGACACACACTAAGGGAGTGTGGAGCGGTGATCTAGGGTCCCTTCCCTTCCCACCTGGGGGGGGTACAATCCAGGCAGGATAGGGGCAGGACCTCCTAAGCATTAGCTGGGGGGTGAAGCTAAGGGATAGCCAGCCTAGGGATTTCTGAAAAGTGGAGATTGATGCTGTAAAAAGGGGACATAGAAAGAGAATACAAAAAAAATGTAAAAAGATGCTGAAATCTTAGAGATTCTGTGCAGTGACATGCAATTTCCATGAGGCACCGGTACAGGAATTCAAAATCCTCAAACCAAGCAGGATCCCATGATTATTACCGGTGTTACCGTTAAAAATGGAAAACCAGGGTCCCTGCTCTTTGTATATGCAATTTTTGCTCACCTTTGTATATCATGTTTGCTTTAACTCAACCTGTGTTTTACTCTGTAATCTACCAATTTGTGCCTGTATTTTGTTGTTCATCTCTTTATGTGACACAGAACCTTTGTAAAAGAGCCTCTGGTTCAAAGGTCATTGTTATCCTAGTACTAAATAAATAAATAAATAAGTAATACTGTAGTTACTCTTTATTGCTGAACTCAAGGTGCATACACTCCTGTAGTCTCTTACTCTTCTTTTCCTAATGCTAGTTACCGTATTGTCCCTCACAGCACCATAGATTTTACCATATTTTTGTATATTAATATTATTATCGCATCTGTTATTTGCATGTTCTGTTTTATATATTAAATAATAGACAGTAATATGATGATAATAATATAATGAAAACATAAGTTTTTATTAATTTTTATGTAACAGTTTTATTTATTTGACCAGAAATCATTATTTGTGATAATTAGTGTTTTGTATTTAGGAGACCAAGTTAACATCTGTATTTTTTTATTTTAATGTAATTTTATTACTTGTTTTTATTTAAATATGAAGACAAATTGTTCTATAATAGTATGCTTCACTGTGTTGCTGTGGAATCATAAATACTGGTGTGTACATAGAAGCATAGAAACATAGACATTGATGGCAGATAAGGACCCCAAGGCCCATGCAGTTTGCCCATTTTTTCTACCTTATGACCATGCCATAGGCCTTTAATCTGACAATGGCCTATTTATTCATACTCATCTGTACTGCTCCCTTTTGCATATCCCAAACCTGTATGAAGCCCTGCACTGTATTCATGTCCACCACTTCCTGAGGTAGGCTGTTCCATGCATCTACCACCCTTTCTGTGAAAAAGAACTTCCTCACATTACCCCTTAATTGACCTCCCTCTAATCTCACGCTGTGTTCTCTTGTCCTGCTAATTTCCTTATATTGAAAAATGTTAGACTCTTTCACTTTGTTAATGCCCTTAAGATAGTTGAATGCTTCAGTCATATCTCCTCTCTCCCTCCTTTGTTCTAGGGTATACATATTGAGCTCTGTTAATCTGTCCTCAGATGTTTTCTGATCCAGACCCTGCACCATTTTGGTTGCCCTTCTCTGGACTGCCTCCATTTTGTTAATGTCCTTGTGCAGATGAGACCTCCAGTACTGCATGCAGTACTCCGGATGGGGCCTAACCAGTGTCTTGTAAAGAGGGATTATTACCTCCCTCTTACAACTTGTGATACCCCTACTAATACACCCCAACATCCCTCTAGCCTTACCTACTAAATCAAGTGATCAGACATGTGCAATGACTGGTTGAGGGGGCAATGTACTTCTGGTGGTTGTGAGATTCAAACCCATGACTATGGGGGATCTTTTGGTTCATAGCTTAGTGATCTAACCTCTGCGCTGTATTGCAGTCCCTTCAAGTGTATGTACCAATGGAAGGACATTGGGAATAGTAGCTTATTGTACACTTTGGAGACTTGTTCAAATGGTCCCAGAAGTAAAACAAGATTTTGCACCACATACCAATGTGTACACTATCTAGGCCTGGCACACCTAGGCAATGTGAATCATAACAAAAAGTTGCATTTATGTTTCAGTTCTTCATGCAAGTGTCTTTAAAAAAGCAATGTATTCTATAGTGGCAAATGTCTGAACATCAAGAGCCATTATCGCTGCCCAGTGAGCTCTGAAATGAGTGCCAGGACACTGGTTCTTCTTCTTCTGCTGGCAGTGG
Organism: Neoceratodus forsteri; assembly: GCA_016271365.2. NCBI lineage: Eukaryota > Metazoa > Chordata > Ceratodontiformes > Ceratodontidae > Neoceratodus > Neoceratodus forsteri. The sequence continues at coordinate 1,375,437,549 of CM057456.1, forward strand.
CAGTGGAGTGCAGTATTACTTTAGAATGTAGTATAGAATGACCCTATGATGAGTATAATATGACAGTAACATTACTGGAGTAGATCACAGTACTATAATGTTTTTTTTATTTACATGGCAACAGAACTTGATTTCAGAATGGAAATAAATGGGATGTTGTGAAGATGATAACTAGCACTATCTATGGATCCTCATAGGCCCTGTCCACACTGGGGATCATCAAACGTTACAGACACCATGTAATGTTTTAAAATTGGGGAACACGGTTTGTATCCACACTAGTAATGTTACCGAACTATGTTTCAAAACTGTGTTTAAACCTTGATACAATCACGGTTTTAGCACGGTTTTGAAAATGGTTTAAGTGAAAAATGTTTTTACTTACCAGTGTGTAAGGGCATGTTATCCATGTTTCCTGCAGTGATCCTCCTAGCACCCTCAATGCAGAATTTGATCTGCACTGGTAAGCGAGCTGATAGTTTGTTAAAACACTCTAATTTCTGGAGGTGTGGGTGGGCACAGAACAGTGTTAAGACATGGTCTCGTTTAGTGTGGATGTGGTAGCATGGTGAGCCCTGTAACGGTTTAAACACCATTAACAAACTGTGATTGTAAATGTGGACAGGGCCTAAGTGGACAGGCAGTAGTCCACACCCAAGGCACATAGGTGGTTGTGGTGGCCCTGGCAACTGGTGTCTGTGTTTGGCAAACACATTAGAAGTCATGAAGATCATAATAAATTGCACTATCTTTTGTATCTCCAGTCAGACAGGTTAGTTTGCATGCCATGAGTCATAGCCTTAAATTTCAAAGAGAATTGTGAAATATGTTACATCACTCACTTTAGGAGCAGAGTAACTTGGTTGTGCTCAGGAGACTGACATCTGTAAGAAAATCATTTTTGTTGACACTTCTTAAAACAAAGTCTGGTCAGAGCCAATATAGCTGTGGAGAGCATTTGGGATGTTTTAACCCATTATTTCTAATGAATTTGCACAATGCAGATCTGCTGAGAGGCAGTTTCAATGTGGTCTTCCTTTTACATATTTTTACAATGTATTTTCTGAGAATATGCCTGCTGATTGCTGTATATTTACCCTGGATTGTTCACAGAACAAGTGGCATCTTTATTTTGGGTGGCGGAGCACTGGCAGTAGGATGCTAAAATTTGTCATACATAGGTATGAGCTGTGTGCAGGCGATAACACCCAGTGGCTATACACCTCAGGTGTTCGCATGTGGATCCATCATCTCAGTGCCATTGCACTGCTCAGTACGGATGACAGCTGATGCTGTACCAACTCACACAGGTCCCATAACAAGCATGTTACAGCCAATCACCCATTCATTTGTACAATTGGGGAACCACAGATACACTGTTCATAGCCTGGAGCATACACAGCAGATGGCATTGCAGGATACCACACCCCATGGCACCCAGGATATCTCAGCAGTCTGGTGGGTGGCATGTTACACAGGGGAGTGGGGGAGAGCGTGGTCCTGCAGCAGTGTATGACAGCAGGACAATTCATCATTGACAAGGCATGCATTGGAGGTATGTCAATTCCCTCTTACGGTTTTTCAGGGACACACACATGGCTGCATACACTGGTGGGACTGCAGCTTGCATAGTGCCCCAATGCACAGTACAGCCACCTGGGTCATTCTGGAGTGCAGGTCCCTGGCCCTGGTCCAGTGCAATCAGTGGCTAGCCATGGAAGGGGGTGGAGGGCCATGTCAGTCTCTACAACAGGTCAGGTATGGGGGAGTGGGGGTGTCTATGTACCAAGGTGGTGGGTGGGGGTCCTCTATGCTATGAATATTGACCATGGTTTCCTCTGGTGCGATTAGGTCTGGGGGGGGCCCTACACTATGGAGCTCTTTGGGGATGGAGTTGAATTGATCGGGGATGGGAGGGGGTACCTCTAGACCACTAGAGCTGCCAGGCTGCTGTGTACCTGGGTGCACTTTGACAGCCCACCTGTGGGTGGCTGGCTGAGTTAGTCCAGCTATTCATGGCCTATCTGTGGGCCGCGCTGCTCTGGACTGTGAGGGGTGCAGTCCCACTGAATATGCTGCAGTGCGGTATATGCATGGGAACACACCCTCAACTTGCATGGCATATTATTTGTGTGCACCTTAGTCCATTCCCTTGTGGCCAGCACATCCCACACATTTGAATATCACACTGCAGCACATTGTTGGAGTTGCGCATCACATCTCTCTTTTCCTCTGAGATGCGCCGCTCATCTCCTTTGAATATGCTGGCCCTGGACTAGGCTACCCAGAAGAAATACATTATCAAAATGGTAAAATCTGGGACAGCCTGAGTAAATACAGTGCAAAACTGTGTAAATGAAAATTCCTATGACAATGAGATGCAGCATCTCCCCTTCGCTATCCAGGATACAAAATATAGGATAAGAAATATTTAAAGCAAATCAACTCTAAACTGAACTTCACTGTGTTCACTGACATAAACAAACAGTTTCTTTATTGTTTTATAACATATTAGCATGCAGTATTTATTTTGAATGCTGTGGCCATGAGGATAGTGTATACAGTGTGTGTGTGTGTGTGTGTGTGTGTGTGTGTTTGTTTGCTGTAACTCAATATATATTTTCCCAAAGAGCATAGTAGAAAATGCCTGCTGATTGCTGCATTTTCAGACTGGGTAGTTTACTGAAGATCTGGCATATGTCTGAGACAGTTCTTATCAGATATTGTCTTTAGAGGTTAAAAAAACAGTGCATATTATAGATTTGCTGGGAAAGAGATGACATTTTTGAGAGATGAATCTTTCTTGAAAAACAATACATTCCTAAGTGAAACTAGTAGGAAGAAGCTTTTTAAATGCTAAGTACTTAAATGTGTAAGTTGTTGCATTCTGAAAAAGGTAAACAAATCTTCAGTTGAATATAATAGGCAGCCAATAAGTAACAAATATTTAATAAGCTGTTTCAGTTTCCTAATGGTATCTGATAAGCAGCTTGGAGTTATGTCTCCAACATTCTTAACAGAAAGAAGGGAGTATTTTATTTCAGTTGGCATGGAAGGATACATTGAAAAGACCAAAACGTGTTCCATGATATTCCATTTTCCAGCTACAGATAGCAAGATGGCTATAGGCTCTGCCAATAGCCATAAAAATAAACTTGACAATACATGAGTTTACAGTGCTGGAGTGGCAGTCTGCCTAGGATAAAGTCCAAACAGATAAATAATAAAAAACATCTCAAAATGCTCATTTATGCTATACAAGCCCTCTTTATATGGTGAACAATGATAGAGATATGTACAGCTGTTGTTTGTAAAGGGGGGCAGAAAATCAGCTAAAAGCTGACAGTGTCACTTTAATTTGTTCTATATTTTGGATTCACCTTAGCTTATTTCATTGTAATTCATGTCATTTCTAACATTCTGTACCATCATCTTGTGCCTGATAGCATCGAGGGAAGATGTAGCTCTCCTGTGGCATTGGCTCAGTGGGAGCCTACAACCCACACTCTTAGAGTCCCTCTGGCTCTGTGAGGGGGGGTTGAATAGGGGTGCACTGGTGTGAAGGATGGTGAGGGAAGACACACAAAGAGCAATCAGCATTACATCACCCGATGGCAAATTGCTTTGCACCCCTGGAGAAGACTCGGGTACATGGCTCCCCCACAGAACACTCTGGGTCAGTAAGTAGAAACGCAAGTGATAAGTTAGTGGCATCCAGGGGCGAGAGTAAGATGAAGGCAGCTAGGAGATTCTTAGTGGTTGGGTATTTTATGATCATGGAAGTAAAGATGGTGTTGTGAGGTGGGATTGAGGTGGGGGATGGTCAGGTGCCTTCCTGGGGCATCAGCCATCCATGGCATAGCAAGAATACGGAGGATAGTAGAAAGGGAGGGAGCTGTGGGTGCTGCTAAACTTATGTATCAACAGTCTGATGAACCAGCCTATGGAGCAAGGGAATTTGAACTTTTGGGGTTATGGGACCGATTGAAGGTACACACAGCCTCCCTGGCCTTTCCCGAGGTCCTTTCGGTGTGAAGTGGTGGTGGGGAGGATAATGGAAAGAGATAGAGAAATTAAATAGCTGTGTAAAAGTGTTGTGTCATGAGAAAATATACTACTCTTTAGGGTACTGAAGGGACTGCTGGGACAGGAAGTTATTCAAAGGTGATGACCCTCACCTGAGAAGAGAGTGGACCAGTGTGTTGAGGCAAATGTTTGACATATACATTAGACAGTTGAACTGACTGTGGAGCATACTGAGGCTAGGGAAACCATGGCATGGAGAGTGAGGGAGGAGAACTTAGCTAGTGTCCCCAATACTGGAGACTGGTTGCAGTAAGGTGGGTTAAAAATAAGGTGATGTTCAAAGAAAAATAGTAGAAGAGGCTATGGGGGGGCAAGACTTTTAGAGTTTGCAAGCAATAGGAAAAATAAGAATGTATGGAGAATTACAAGTAAGATGGTGTAGGATCATAAAACATCAACAGAGGATCTGGAGCTAGTTGGAAGGGGGTCTGCCTTAATGCCAGGAGTCTAGATAATAAAATCAGTGAGCTGCAGGCACTGGTGACTGACACTGGGGTAAACATTTTAGCCATCACAGAAATTTAGGCCACTGAGCATAATAACTGGGACTTGTCAGTCCCAGATTACATGGTGTTTAGATGGAATAGAGGGAAAGGCAAATTGGGGGGCATAGAGGCTGTGGAGGAAGGACACATCAGGGGAAGCAGTGGGAAAACAGAGTTGCTGTGGGTTCACCTCACTGAATGATCAAGAAAGAAAATGGTTTGGAGTGATCTATAGACCACCATGACAGAGGAAGAGAGAGAATGGGAGCTCAGAGAAGAGCTGGCAAGGGAAGTGAAGAAAAGGGGAACTGGTTGGCAGTCTTAACCTGCTGGATATCAGCTGTGACATTCCAGTGGCCAGGTGCACTAGAGGTTAGACCCTATTGGAAACATTGCAAAACTGTCTGCTGGTGCAGCTGGTTAAGATGCTCACTAGGCAGGTAGCCTTTCTTAATTTGGTGCCCACCAACTCAGTGATGGTGAGTGGAGTGTGGGTACAGTAGCTACTGGGGTCCAGTGACTATCTCAACTCTCTATCAACAAATCTCTATCAAAAACTGAAATCCTACATTTCAGAAGAGCAGACTTCAACAAAATTAGGATTCTGGTCCAAGACAAATTGACAGGGTGGACAACATCAGAAGTGTAGTAGAAAGAAGGGGGTAATCAAGGGGACCATTATTGAGGCAGCAAGTCATGCATGGGAACTGTTACCAAATGAAAAAGGTACAAGAGACCAATATGGTTCTCAGAAAGGGTCAGAGAAGCAGTGAGGGCCAAGTAAAAGGTTTTTACCATGTGCAAGTAAAACACTAGAACAAGGAATGGAGAGAGTACCAAATAAGTACTGGGGAAGCAAAGAGGACGGTCAAGGAGGTAGTGTGTTCCTTCCTGAAAGTGTTATCAAGGCAGCTGTCAGAAGCATTCCAGAAATGGGGCATCCAGTATTTACCAGAGAAAGGGTTCAGAAGGGCCTTGAAGCTCTAAAGATAGACAAAGTCCCAGGGTGGGACTAGGTGGGCCATGCAGCCCTTATCTGCCATCAAATTCTATGTGTCTATGGATGGGATACACCCAAAAGTGCTCAAGGAATTAGTTACCAAACTGTCTGAACCACTAGCAAGGCTATTGAATAGTTCAGTTCAGAAAGAGGTGGTTCTGAAAGACTGGAGGGTAATGGAAGTAGTCCCACTACACAAGGAGGGGGGAGAAGGAGCAACCAGAGAAATAAAGACCCGTCAGTTTTACATCAGTAGTGGGTACACTGAGGGAGTCACTTACCAAAGTGGACCTTGTGAACTATCTAGAGAGCAGCAGTCTACAGGATAGTAAACAGCATTGGTTTGTGGCAGGGAGGGCTCATTGGACAAGTCTGATAGTTTTATTTGATTGGGAGACAAAGGTAGCAGAAAAGGGGCATGCTGTGGATTTACTGTACTTTGATTTCAGCAAGGCTTTTAGCTTAATGCCACACAGAATATTGCTGAAGAAGCTGGAGGACCTGGGTACAGCTTGGGACATAGCAAGATAGGCAGAAAACTGGTTGAAGGAGAGACAGCAGAGGGTGTTGGTAAATGTGATCATATCGGAAGAGAGGGAGGTCACAAGCAGGGTGCCACAGGGATCTGTCCTGACCCTGTCCTCTTCAATATGTTCATTAGAGACACTGGAGACATCATCCAGGGCAAGTTGTGTCTCTTCACAGATGACACAAAGCCTGCAGTAGGTTAGGTAGTGCAGATGTGATCAGGGAGATACAGAGAGGGATATAAAAGGCTAGAGAGGTGATCTAAGGGTTGACAGTTAAAATTTAGTACCAGGAAATGCAAGGTAATGCATCTAGGGAAAAAACCTAGGACAGAGTTCTGGATGATAGGGGGTTATACTGAGCACTACTGCAGAAGAAAGGGACCTAGGAGTAATCATTAGTGACTCCTTCAAACAATAAAGCCAGTGTAACAAGACTTACAGTAAGGCTAATAGGATGCTGGGATGTAGTGGTAGGGGTATTAACAACAGAATAAAGGAGGTACTGCTCTATCTAGGTCACTGGTGAAGCTGCTCCTGGAAAACTGTGCTCAGTTCTAGAGTTCTCACCTAAGGAAGGATTGGGACAGACTAGAGATGGTCCAATGCAAGGTGACCAAGATGATTTAGGGTCAGCAGGGCAGATCTTATGAAGATTGTCTCAAGGAACTGAACATGCATTTCCTAGAGACCAGACAAGAGAGGGGGATATGATAGAGACCTTCAGTTTCCTGAAGAAGCACATTGAACTGCAGGGACCTGTTTTGTAGGAGTAGAGTCAAGAACCCGAGGTCACAAGTGGACACTGGCAAGGTGGAGGTTTAAGAGGGTTGTGAGTAAGTTCTATTTTATGAAAAAGGTAGTAGAGCAGTTGAACAGTCTGCCTATGGAGGTAGTGGGTGCCAAGACCGTAAATGGCTTCAAGCATGGCTGGGACAAAGTGAAGGCTTTGGTGATTGCTTAGATTGGTAGCAGTAGGGATGGGAGCAGAGTGTGGAGCAGGAGGGACAGTGAACAATAGAACAATAAGTCCCAGGGCAGATAGGGAAATCTGGACAGACTAGATGAACCTTTGGTCTTTTTCTGCCATAATCATCTATGTTTCTATGCTTTTTATAGTTCATTCTATATGCTACCATTCTGGCCCCATCCCCACTGCTTTCCTAGCAAAAACATCCCCTCCTTTCAACGCTATGGCTCTCCTAACATTCCAAAATTAGACTTTATCAAATATATTATGTACAAAGGATTAACTTTGGAACTGTTAGAGCTAGAAACATAAGGCTCCATTCTTAAAGATTGACGCAAGCTGTGTCAACAGCAGCTTGGGCTGATCACCGGTGGGCCAGGAACCCTGCACCCACTTCACAAATGGGTATGGTCCCAGTGCCAAAGTTGTACAGTCTACAGCAAATGTTGCCAAGAGCCAAAGGCCAGGTGCATGGAAGAGGTGAGACACAAGCTGCGGAGCAGTCGGCCGGTATCAGTGCACAGTAATGGGGACCAACCTGGAGGCTGGCAGTGTCGGGCAGGACAGGTCAGGGGTATGGGTGGGCAGGTTGGGCATGGATGGGTACTGGGGGGGTGACAACAGGTCCCCAAATGGGACATCACAGGGTGCTGTTGTGTCTGTGCTATCCGGGGGACCCAGCACCATGGGGGGAACAATGTGCAATGCACCATTGAGTGTGACTGCTCTCAGAGCTGTGGGAGCACAGGATACTGCAGGCAGGCAGACAGTGGCACATGTTCCTTCCCACCCAGCTAAGGTTGCAGGGGTGGCACAAGTGCCGTTAGACCACCTGTTGTGTGATCTAAGTCCTGGCAGGTCCTGCTGGCTGTTGGAATCCCATTTAAGGGGATGTTGCAGCCATGGTCCACTGCAAGCCCCCTAGTGCCCTGGTGAACCCCTGACCATGGCACAGGCCTGGTGCATGGCCGATCTTGTAGAGAGGCTCCCGTTGTGTCACAGCCAGCCTTTCAGGATCCCAAATTCCACAAGTTGTAATGCAGGCTGATCCTTGCATCACTTCTGTTTGATGCAGCTACCTTGCATCACAGTTTGAGTTTTGAGAATCAAGCCCGTAATGTTTTCTTAATGACAGCTTTGAAACATTTCAGTATAGAACTGATTTAGTAATGTATTTTACATGCATCCATGCATAGTAATATAACTTACAGTATATGCTTTTTTTAAGTTTCTGAAGTGTTGATGCATTCTTTTTTACTCAGTCACCATACAGTAATATATCATCATGCACACAATCAGCATATGTTAATGTATACAATAGGAGTGCAAAATACATTTGGCAAATAAAAAGTGTTATCATGACCTAACATAAGCAAAATAAATTAAGTTGGTCACTGAGAATTCTCAGAAATGTTTCTCACTCATTTTGGCCACACTGAGTAAGATCAAAAATGTACTATCATTATGTATGAGCTTCTGTAATGCTAAACCATTGTACAGAGGGGCACAGTTTACATTTTGCAGTTTTTTGTTTTGTCACTTTGTACCATTTCTATCACAAAAAGACTTGAAATCCCAAGTATAAATAGGATATCCCAAGATGTAACACAAAATTTGATCATTTGGTGTGCAATGTTGGTGTTCTTGTTCTCTGGTACTTGTGGCATTGCTTCACTCAGCAACTTTTGCAAGGGAACAATAACGCCAACATTCCATATCAAATAACAATTGTACTTTGATGTACCTCATGGCTTAGCCCTTGATATGCAAAATCCATTCACCACTCCATTCACCACTCTCCCTTCCAAAATTCATCTGGTCCCGCTCCCTACACAGCCTCGACATCCCTGACTTACTCCAAGACCTTGCTAATGCAGGCTGCCTGTGCTGTCCGTGTCCGATGTTGACATTGCCCTATCTCAGTTCTGCAGTATTTTCCAGAGAATTTGGGACATGCATGCTCCCCTAAGGAAAGCAAGGGTTAAATGCCACCCCACCCCTGGATCACTGCTGATCTCATCACCTTCTGTCGCTCCAGGGACAAAGCGTGGCGACTTTACAAAGTCTCCCACGCAGCAAGTGATCTTCAATTTTATAAGCAACTCAGAAATAAATGTACTAAGGCCACCTGGCAATCAAAATTTTCCTATTTTAAAGTGCAGTTCACTGAAAGCCATAACCCCCATGCATCTTTCTGGAAGTTGACCAACTCCCTCCTTGCCCCCCCCTCACTAAACAGACTTGCCCGACTATCACTTTAGACGGTAAAACCGTCTCAGATCCTGTCTCCGTGGCTGAGCTATTCAACAAGTTCTTCATCTCCTGTGCCCTACCCAACTCCACCTCTCCCTCCTCCAACCTGGTAAATACATCCTCCCCTGACCTAGGTTTCCTCTTTCCACCCATCACACCTCTGGAGGTATACAATGCACTCTACTCACTTAACTCATCCAAATCTAGCCCTGACAGAATCCACCCCAAAATGCTCCGTATCTCTGCTGCAGCCATTGTTTCCTCTCCTGACCCACATACTGAACCTTTCCCTAACCACAGCTGCTGTTTCTAAAGCCTGGAAATCAACCAGAATCATCCCTCTTCACAAAGGCAGTAACCCCTCCCAACCAGGAAACTATAGGCCTATCTCGCTCCTCCCCCCCTCCCTCCCTTGCCAAAGTCCAGGAATCCCTCATATTGTCCAAACTGTCAAACTTTCTCTCTTCCAACAATTACCTTTCACCAGTTCAGTCTGGCTTCCAAAAACACCACTCCACCGTCACCACCCTCCTAAGCGTAACCGAATCCATCCTCACAGCCATGGACAATAGCTAAGTCAGATCTGCCATATTCATAGACCTGGCTAAAGTGTTTGAGTCTGTCTCCTACCCGCTACTACTCAACAAACTTGGCTTCTTCGGCATCGCCCAGCCTGCCATTTTCTGGTTCCACTCCGTACCTCCACAACAGGCAACAATCAGTTCAAGTACCTAAAGTCTCTCCTCTCCTCTTCCTACTGTATTTGGCGTCCCCCAAGACTCTATTCTTGGCCCCCTCCTCTTCTCTTTATTCATAAATGACCTTCCCTCTTCATGCCTCATCTCAAATGTGCATCTTTACGCAGATGACACTGTCATCTTTGCCTCAGGACCCTCCTTTGACAGTGTCCTCCCATTCTCCAAAACAATTTCAAAAGAGTCAAGTCCTGGTTCCTTGAGAACCTGCTCACACTCAATGCAAAAAAATGGTCACAATGGTCTTTGGTTCCAGACAAGGGTGGCTAAAACGGGGGGGGCGGCCGGGCCATGGCCCCCCCACTTGTATTTCAGTGGGGGCCACATAGTTATTTCGGCCCCCCCACATTTTACTGATTTTTTATTTTTTTTAGAGTAGTAATTTTAGTCAGGGACACTGGTTACCGTAGGAAGGGTGTGGCAGGTGGTGCAGCTGCCCCAGGCACATGCCTCAGAGGGGTGCAGTTTTCAAGTTAACCTCCGGGGGTGGGGTGGCACAGCAAAATGGCTCCAGTGCTCTGCTCTGCACAGCTATTCTGTACACGGTTTAAGAAACTTTCATTAAAATAAGCTGTATTTTAATTTCTTTTATTTTGGTGACTTAAACATTTGCTTAACTTGTATCTGATTCACTAAAATGCCATTATCTTATGGATATCAAGTGGCAGCGTGCTGCTCAATAAGCATTATAAGTATTTTTTTGTACAAACGGGCTTGCCTTATATGCTTGTTGTTTAAGTATTTTTTTGGCGAGTTGAAGCTGTGGGAAACTACTGTTTGAGCGGTGCTCATGTGGATATTGGCTTCAACCAGAAGTGGAGGTGGAATCCGGTGTTAGAGAGACACCTGAAATCAAGGAGACCAGGGACGTTCCTGATATGCTCTACAGAAATGCCACACTATGTGCTGAAATGTTCAAATTGTATTGAGAGATGTCTGGAGTTCGTAAATTTCAGCATAGGAAGTTGGACTTGATTGTGGGAGCCTACGAGGAGAGCCTTGCACAGGAGAGCAATTGATTTCAGGTTTCCAATCAGCACTCGAAAGCCAATAAAGCCAATAAAGTATGTCTGCCTTATTAGGTTGGTGAAAAATGTTCCATCTGTGGAGGCCTTATGAGTGCACTAACCCTACGAGGTATTGTTTTTCTTCTTCACTTGAGGCTAAACTGTTTTTTACTGAGACGGGAACCAAACTTGGTATTAGAAGATATATAAACTTTGGGTCTTCGTCCTATAAGGTCTGCAATCAAGATTCTGTATGTATTCAAAAGGGCTATCTAGTTATATTGAGACACTAATTCTCAGTGACACTTGTAATTTGGAGCTTGTATGCCTCGAACCTACCTAATAATGGGACTCTAACTCATTAATTTGAACCATTATTCCTCTGCTCTTTCGGTAAAACTATATATCAAATATAATTGCTGGTGTATAGGATATTAGGGATCTGAACATTTATTCAGTATTATTTGCTATAAAGGAGCTTGGAATTTTATTTGAACCATAGACTCCTGAGTAAAATTAAACTCCTATTAGCTCCCATTGCCTAATTACAAATACAGACTCCGGTGTACTAAGGGAGCAATTCATCGTATTCAAATTTAGAAGTTATGATTTTTCACTTCCCTGAGGACTCCTATGGAGAAATGTGGAGAGATTGGAGCTATATCTATAGCATTAGAGTGAGGTTTGTCATTTAACTGTTGCGAGGCTCTCTTATGTTCTTGAGTCGCTATGCATATATACAATATGAGCAACAGCTATTACAGACGCTGTAAAAAAAAATCCAGCTTATAAAGCTTATCGGAACTCTATGTTAATGGAAGAGTTTTAATGTTGTTTTAGTAAATGTTTTTATTTGATTTATTTGGCATTGTGAGAGTAACAAGTAGCCGGTCATGGATCTGCATGTATTGCTCTCACCGATACATCTAGAAGATGGTGATTTAATGATCTTGTGAGGATATGTAATTTTGTATTTGTTTGTATTTTTTTTTTTGTATAATATGTTGAGCCTCAGAAATCTTCAGAGCTTTTAACTTGTATGCTAACTGATGGATTCCTAAATGAAAGGAGCTCTAAATGTTTCTTCTAAACAAATGTATAATGGAACAGCTATTTTGCTTATCTGAATTTTAGTTTTAATAATTATGTAAAGATAATGTATAATTGGCTTAAATTGTAGTCTGATGTGCAAATGATTATTTGCTAATTTTTTTAATTCCATGCACCGTTTGTAAATGTTGGACGCCATTACCAATAGCTCTATTTAGGAAAAACGGGCAAGGATTGTTACGGTAATTCAATATTAAAGCACTGAGGATATTGAGGCCAAGTGAAATTAATTACTTGTAGCTATGCCTCAGTTTTAACAATGTGACGGAGCTCTTTGGATGATAATAGCTATTATTGTGGTATTTTTAGATGACTGTTCTGGTAGTAAATGTGGAATGTAACTTATGACTGCAGAAATTTGCAGCTGCTTAAAGACTTTACTAAAGCAATAATTGTATGTCATGTGCATTTGTAATGGTATGAAATGTATGTCTTGTTTTTTTAGAATATTATAATGGCTTTATAGCCGAACAATAACCTTAACTTGAAGGTTAAGTTCTCTGCCTAATTCAGTTGCCCAGCTGCACTGTAGCTTTTAATTTTAAGTTGTTTTTTTTCTGAAATTACTAATTACAGTATCTAGGGGCGCATCTGTGGAAGAACCAACAAGTAGGTGGGGTGGGGGGTCACATGGTCATGCCTTCTGCACAGACACAAAAATCATGTGGTGGTGGTAACTGTCTGTGGGGGCCAGAGCCGCCATACAGTATAAAAGGTACGGGTGGAGTCGTGTAGTGTGTGGATGTGAGAGGCGATTAGTAAGTTGTTGGAGATACAGTGCCAAACGAGTAGAAATGGAAGAAAAGAATGCAAAAGTGTAGAGATACACAGAGTAGAGAGGAGGATAGAGTGAGGAAACTAGGAGATACTGATTGAGAGTTTCAGAGCAGACTGTGCACACAGTTACATTGATTTCCATGATCCACATGGGTGGAGGTGGGTCAATTGAAACTCATTGGGCTGCTTGCCTGGTTTGAAATTTGCTGTGAATTTTTATGATCCATTCCATTCATGTACTTACTGTAACTCTGTGGCAGCCGCATGCCCGCATCCCCACCTCCTGCCCAGCTGTCCCTCCCTTGCACTGAGACTTCCGGGACTAGGACCTCCACCAGTCTGCTCTGCTGCCACAGCTCCAAGTCTGACTATCGTTCTCTACAAGTTCACGGCAGCATGTGTATGCTCCTGCTCTACTATCACACCCAGCTGTGAGAGGGGACCAGCATCTACTCTAGATCTTGTATTGTGTATATATATCTGTTGGTGGACATGGTCAGTGGACTGACTGGTCTGGAAACTTGGTCTGCTGGCAGACCCACCTGTCTGGTGACTCACAGACTCCACTCTGTTGTGTTTTCTCTCTCTCTGCTGGTCACTGCTCCTGCTCCACTACTGCAACCAGGCCCACCACCCACTGTCATAGGTGATGCTAATAAAAAATCACCAAAAAAGTACTTACCTTTCAGATTGGGTCCTGCGTGGCTGTGCATGGGTATCTGGAAGTGTCATTCCCTCAAACTTCCTGTGGTGTACGTTCTCTTAGATGGTGTGGTGGGACCGCCTTGTTGCCAGTGCAATCCGTATTTGTTTGGGTTGGGGAACTACAGAGATGACGAGGATTTTTTTACTTTTTATTCACTGGAATCTGGGGCATCTCTCCAGGGCACCACTTTACTTTTCTGTCTCTAGTCCCTGCCTGAAACCTCCTCTGCTGCGCTCTTACAGGGGCTGACTCCTCTCTGCTTCATGGCTTGACCTGAAGGGTTGGGGATGCAGCTGCTGCCATCACACCTGAGGGGTTGGAGCTTCAGTGTTGCACCACCTGCTGTCGCACCTGATGGGTGGGGGCTTCAGTGCTTCACCACCTGCTGTCACACCTGATGGGTGGGGGCTTCAGTGCTTCAGCACCTGCCGTCACACCTGATGGGTGGTGGCTTCAGTGCTTCACCACCTTCCATCACACCTGAAGGGTGGGGGCTTCAGTGCTGCACCGCCTGCTGTCACACCTGTGGGGTGGGGGCTTCAGTGTTGCACCTGCTGCCATCACACCTCAGGGGTGAGGGATGCAGGCTGCAGTGATGCACCTGCTGCTGTCAAACCTGAAGGGTTAGGGCTGCAATGATGCACCTGCTGCTGTCACACCTGAAGGGTTGGGGCTGCAGTGATGCACCACCTGCCATCACACCTGAAGGGTTGGGGCTGCAGTGATGCACCACCTGCCATCACACCTTAGGGGTGGGGTTTCAGTTGGGGTTCGTTGCACCTGCTACCATCATACATGAGGGGTGAGGGCTTCAAGCTGCAGTGATGCACCTGCTGCCATCACACTTGACGGGGTTGAGGGCTGCAACTTCTGCCATCACCATTGCACCTGAGGGATTGGAGCTGCTGTGATGCTGCTGTCAAACTTTCAGGACTGAGGGGATACCGCTGTTGCCATCTTGCTTGGAGTTGGAACTTGAAGTCGCTGCACAGTGCTTTCAAGGATGTGTGTCTGAGGGATATGGGGCTGCAGTGCTGCTGCTTCTGTCACACTGAAGGGAGGGGGGCTGTAGTGTTGTTGCCGCCTTCACACACCTAAGGGATAGGGGCTGCATTGCTCTTGCTATTATTGCACCTGATGGATGGCAGCAATAGTGCTGCTGCTGCTGCTGCTGTCACATCTGGTACCTAAAATAACTTTTAATTGGTACTAGGATGGGTGGATGTACAATAGTGGATGTCAAGATTGCTAAAATGCATGTTAACGCAGTTAAAAATTGTTAAATAAAGTGCACAAAATCAAACACCAGTAAAAACAGATTTTGGCTTGGCAGACACCGGTGACAATACCAGTTTTTACAATGTGCAAAATGAAATTTGCTTTTTCTCAAGCACGTTAAACCAGTGTCCCTGATTTTAGTGGTACATAATGTAGTGGTATGTAATGTTCTGACGGCTTGAAGGGTAGACAGATCTCGGTCATGTTGCTGGGCTGCAGCCGATGCTGAGCTGGGCGGTACCTACAGTAGCCAGGCTCAGGGGATTCAGCTCAGCTGCTGCTGAGACTGCTGCTGTGGTTTCAGCAGTGTGTTGCAGGGAGAAAACATCCAGGGACAATCTGAAGCTGCTGCTGCCTCTGCCTATTACATCATCTTAAAGTAATAGGTCGAGGTAAGGGACTGAGGATGTGACGTTGAGCACTTCGCAGGTACAGGATAAAAGACAATGACAAAGAAAAATGAGCAAATCCAGGACTTGTTCTGGACTGGTAACAATACACAGCAGCAGGAACATCACCAGCCAAGTCTCTGATGGAGCGGCTTTAACTGAGGGAACTGCGGTGCTATTACAGGTGCAGCGGGTGAATCTTGTTTACACAGGTACTCCTTGTACACATTTGTTTCCCACAGAGACAGGCAATTATAAACGACAAACTGAAGACTGAACAACCTCCCCGTTCACATTTTTTATTCTGAGTAATTTCACTGGAATTTGGTACCCCCACCCAGGCGATAACCTTTCAAAGGTTTTTTTCTTTTTTGTCCAAAGCTTTTCCTATTGTCACCCGGTTGTTTTAATTTGCCTCTCCTCTATAGCAAGGTGATAAAACAATGTTTCTTTATTTCATCCATCAGTATTAGTATGTGTTTGGAAACGAGCTTGATGCACCAGTGGTCTCCCAAAGTCACATATGAACATTTAAGTGTGATTACCTTTCCAGAGCAAGTCTTGTGGCAGCAGAGATGCTGTCATTGACTGGTGTGTGTTGTCTTTACTAATAAACAAACATCACCCCCACACCTCTATTCAGTAAAGCTGTCATAGTAATGAACACATTCAGACGTGTCGCTTGTTGTTTTCTTGCCCTGTTCAGTTTTTCTGTTTCAATGAAACTGTACTTGGGATGGTTTGTGGTACCCCTTCCAGTCCTCAGCCCTGGCTCATTTACTAGTGACCATGAATATTTCCGACAGTATCGGGAGACATCTGGCATATTCATTATAGCGTGCCCTGTTTAAAATCTCTCTACATAACAGTACCCCCTCCCAAAAAAATAAATATTAGAGACGTGTATAAAAATCAAGGTCTCACTCTCTTTTATAGCCCGTGTCTTATCAGTCAAGGTCTGTCATAGTCAAGGCCTCTGGAATTCTGCAGTTGCGGAATCTTCCGCAGAATTTGCATCTTGCCACAGAATTCATATAATGCCACAGAAATCATTGTTTTTGGTGAATTTTCATTCAAATATACAGTTTTTCCATAGTGCCAGGCTTTCTAGCCATCTTGTTTATCCTGAGACCCCTCCTCTGTGCTTGACAGGTGATGTCATCTATGACATCACATCATATTTTAGCTAATGCTAGGACTGCATTATGCCACAGAAATGAATAAATCATGCCACAGAAATCAGAAAATGCTGCCACAGAAGCCTAGGAGCCCTGCCGCAGAAATCAGAAAATTCTGTGGCAGACCACTAGGGGCCCTGGTCATAGTCTCTCATTCTTTTGGAGATCCACTCTTTAGAACTGAAATCTCAATACTTCTTGATGACCATCTTTACTTTTATTTTTAATCTCACTTCCATAACCAAGAGATTAGAATAAAATGTCACTCCTTTGGTCAATTCCCCCTCTTGCTCAGATATTTTGACCTGGAAAGACAGCCATGCCAAGCTCTTTAAAAGCTTTAATATCTTGAAGATTTTATTGCTCCTGCACTGAGTTTCCAACACAACATTTACACCCCCCAACAAAAACTACTTACTGTTCCAAAGAAAACAGGAAGCCCCCCCCATATCAGGAAAAGCTTAATTTCTTAGTTTTTTTGTTTCTTCCTTTTTTTTTGCTAAACCAAATTGTCAGAAAGTCTCCTAACTCCTTACTGATTTTTGTTTTCCCAGAGAAGTATCAAAAGCTATAAAAAATGCCACAAAATCACTGCAAAAATTGTAAAATTTTATGGGGGCCTAGGCGGCCCCCAGACCCCCAGCCTCTGTTTCTGAATTTTATTGCCCCCCTCCACATTAAAGCTACTTGAATCACCCCTGGTTCCAGACAGAAGCTGGCTACCCTCCCAGACACCCCTGTTATCACCACCATGAATGACTGTCCTCTGGAGCTAGTGTAACTCCTAGGTGGTGCTATCCCAAGAGCTGCTACTCCTGCCTGCTTGGCTTGTAGCAGGTTAAAGGGCCTGGGTACTGAAATGGGAGCCTCCACCCGGAGGTCAGGGTTGTTAGTGGTCAAGCTAACCTGGGCACAGCCCTCTGGGACACTGTAACCCCTCTCATTCCCTTCTAGTGGCCTGAACAATATACAATAATCACTTTCACAATGACCCTTATTCACTGTGCAATTACCCACACTGTTTGCACTTATCACCAGGGCTGGTTCCTTTAGCTCAACCATGGGGACCCTCTGTAAAACAAAGTTATGTACAGCAAATTGCAACAGTACAGTACTCTTGGCACAAACTGGAACCACAAAGAGTTATATCTGATTTATTCAGAGGACCTGAACAAGGAAGGGGCATAATCAGGTTGGTTGGCTTAAAGGCTAAATCAATTAGACAGTTATGTATGCACTTCAGAGTCCCTACACAGTCACACACTCTGGGTACTCAGGTAGGAAAAAGGTGGGCAGCCAGGACCTTTGCCCGGGATAGGCCGGCATCGTAGCTGGTTGGGGCCCTGTGATGGAAGAAAGAAACATGCACAACACACACTATTTGTAATCCAGAGTCAGAGGGCTCAGTTTGTAAAGGAAAAGACAACAAAGCTATCAGATGACAACACTTTAGATTTAGCTGTTGTTGCAGGGAGCTACCCTGATGTTAACTCATGATACCTAATACAGGACACAGGCAGGATGAAATTGAGACTGCAGGTTGTTGAGCTGGAGTGCCAGGAGAAGCAGGGGCCACACAAATCACAGAGGTGTTGTTCCTGTTCAAGGTGTTGAGCAGGGGGCTGATCCCCAGGTAGGTCTCTCATCGATGGCTTTCTCTGTGTAGAGGGTGGTCTGGCTGATCCAGTGTGGCAAGGCCTAGGCCAAATGGAGATGCAAATGGATTTAGTCCATTGGAGCTGGATGCAGCCTCCAGCAAGCAGAACACAGGTCAGCACACAGTGGGGAACCAAATCACGACCCACTAACAGCACACAGCACATTAACATGTAAGAAATTCTACTGTAACAGGCAAATTGCTATCTGGTTGCAATTATAGAGTCTCTGCACAAACCAGGAGTTCAAAGGTGGCTGGAAATTCTCACAGGCCGATCGTATTCAGCAAATCTTCGGTCTTCTTCAGGTTAAAGCCTGGTCACAGTTCTGTGGCTTAAATCGTCCTCACAATTTGGATTCAGTCCAAATAAACTTCAATTTCCCTCTCAGGGACAGCAGGCAGATAGGCAGGCCAAAACTCAGCCCTTTCACAGTTCTCCTGTGCGAATCTATGCAGGATTATTGCTCGACTATCTCGGACTGTTACTTCTTTCATTTCACAACTCAAACTGAAAGTAGCTGCAAGCAGCCTGGGACTTTCCCCAGGATCCAAAAGGTTCAGCTGGCTGATTTCTCTGTCAGTCACAACAAGGGCTCCTCTTCCAGGTTCATTATGACTACAATCCAGGCAGCTCTTAAAGAGACAGTACACAGAGACTGTACAGGCACACTCTGGCAATACATTTAAACTGCTAAAATGCAGGACCCCAGCCTGGCAGTGAGCATTTAGGCAAGCTCAAGGAAGACTTTTTGGGAACTCCCATTTGTAGGGGGTTACACCTTTCCCTGCCTTGAGAAAACTTGGCATCCGCGTCAAGTCTGTACCATCACACTATTGAAAATGCAATATAAATGAGACATATATGACATTAGCATGCTATGCAGATACTATCTCATGCATCAGTTAACATAAACTTGCCATATTACTATACATTTCAGCATACTTCACAATACTATATCCGTACTGACAATACTTATGCATGTTTTATATAGGTAATACTGATTTCACTATGATTAACTTACTTCTAACATCACTATAGTAATTCATAAAATAACTTCTTGTACATTAAACAGTGTAAGAGTGTGCCCTTCCCCATCAGCTAACTTGGGGCTGGATGGGGCAGGGGACCATGGTGAGAGGGAAGAACAAGTAACCTGGAATTGGCCATTAATCTATGTTTGGGTAGTGAACTCTGAGAATTATAAACACATTTGTGAACCATATTGAGAGGCAAATCCACTGGCCTCCCAGGAGAATCATAACTGAAGCACAATACTGGCTTAACAGCTCAGCCAGTCTTTCTGGGGGACACAGCCACAATCTCTGTACTTTCAGCACTAACTTTGGTGCTTTTGTCATTCATGAGGGGTGCTTCTGCATGGATGGAATGTCCAAACTGGGAGCACTGTCAGCTCCTTGCTCTGTAGGCTCTGTTTCCACAACACTTGGCTCATTTAGAGAAGGTTCTGGCACAATTAGGCTTTTATGGCACTGAAGGGGGGGGGGGGCTGTCAGCACTCTTATATTGTTGTTCAAGTTCTGGTGTGTCACCAGAGAGACTCAGACCTTCAGCCCCTTCTTCAGGCAAGTCACACAGTTCCACTAAACACAGGGAGTCCACAGCCTCAGACGTGATACTTTGCACTTCACTTTCAGGGTGCATTGGCTCCAAGAACGAAGCTGAGGGGTTAGGCAGTGCAGAAGACCCAGCTTCATCATCATTATTCTGCATAGGATTTCCATGAAACAACTGACTCAGTTCATAGGAAGGATAACAGGCATTACCATAGTCACTTTCATCAGAGGTGGACTGACAGTCACTATCATTCTGGGCCTGCTGCAGGGGAAACCTTAAATCTGTAACTACTGGGGTAGGTTGACTCTGACTCTTTTTTGCAGCAGCATGAGTCACCGGCCCAGGGGAGGCAATGTCTGCTGGTCAGCTTCAATAATAACTTGGCTGATAAGCAACAAGTTGTTAGGTTGCATGGTCTTGACAGCTTTGGAGTTATTCTCTGGGCATACCTTGTACACTGGTAGATCATCCGACCTTCCAACTACTACATGAGGAAGATGGTGCCACCTTTCAGCAATTTTTGCTTGCCATGTCAGAGGTCAACCTTAACTTTTATTTGCACTAGCCTGCAGGGCAAGTTGATTCAGAATTGCACTAGCCAGCAGATAGTTGCACTAGCCCTCAGTTATAATGGTACATTTTGATCACTTATGCTGGAAACAATGCAAGCCAAGAAATACTCTGATTATTACACATCTATCCTGCTCCCACATTGCTTCCAGCTCCCCAGGAGAAAACAAAGACTGCAATGCCATCACACACAGTGAGGCCCACCATTGTTTTGTACCAGAGCCTCCTCTCTTCCTCATTTTTCCCCCACACCAAACCAGGGGACATCACAATAGCAAATGTTTAATCAAGCAGTCCTAGCTCTGCACACACAAAAGCTGACATCATCATGCATCTCACCACACTGTCACCACAACCCACAGGGCAATGAACAAAGTCAGGCAGAGAACCAGACTCTCAGCCCCCACCCTATAGTCAACTGGAGACCTGCACTTTTGGAAGTTTTTGAACTGTCTCAAGTGAGCCAGGAGCACATCTAAGATTTATTTGGGGTGGGGGCGCCACACAAACCTAAGGATTGGGAAATGGAAAGCTATGACATTTTCATTTTTAAAAGCATTGATTTTAATATGGTCTGCCCCAACAATAACAGATTTTTCTTTAACATTGTCCTTTCATCAGCTCAGGGGAATCCATCCACAGGCATAATGCTATACTATCTCTATTTCTATATAGGATGATCTATGTACCCCAGCAATGCCTGTTTTAAGCTTTCAAATCATATATTTTATTAAGGTTTATTTTTGTACCATACATGATCCAAAGCTTTGCTTTTTAGGATGAAAAGACATGCTGAGTGTGATAAGGGTGGAACTATATGGATGGTGATGACTGGCATGGTCCATTTAGAAGAGCTGGGGACCCCCTACACTTGCCAGTAATGGTAGCTATGGTTCTGAGGATGGTCATTTCAGAGTCTGGTCTACAGTGGTGTCCAGGGAAAGAACAGAGTTAAGATATTTGGAGGGAGAGGGAAGTTATGATGAGACTGGGATAAAACCCACCACTTGCAGGGCTGACCCTGTATACTTCCTTGCATTTTGTCACTGAAATGTTGGATATAGACACCTAAAGTATAGGGACATTAGGGGCACTGGTCTTAATAATATGAGACAAATTGTTAGAGACACATTCAGAAAACTGGAAGCTAGTGACTTAACAGCACTCTACCCTTGATCACACCCTGGATACTAGCTGAAAGTCCTAACAGTGGAGTGATAATGACTCACATTGAGTCTTTTGTGGGATCCCCCTCTTGAACTGCCAGATAATTGCAACTCTTAATGAGCTGTTAATCATACCATTGAGAGAAATTAGCATGATGACTAGAGCCTGCTAAAGTAGAGACGTTTTTAACTTCATTAACAGTCATGAAAACCTGCACTAGCCAAGATGGACAAGTAGAGACTTAGCTACACTAGCCCTGGTCAATTTGCACTAGGGTTTGGGCTAGGAAAACAATGTTAAGATTGACCCCTGCCATGTAGTCCCAAATTGGGTAACAACACATGGTATCCTGGCCGTAGCTCTTGAGCTTTTACTTTCTTATCGTGCCTCTCTTTGTTGGTGAGATTTCTCTTGGTGGCCATTGTCTGGGTCAGTTGATATGCATGGTTCAATTGAGCTTTCAGTTTCTGTACATACTGCAGGTAGTTTTCGGCTCGGACCCCATCTGGTGAGACCCCAAAGTAGACATCAACTGGCAGTTGGGCCTCCTTCCCGAACATGAGGCAGTAGGGGGAGAACCCAGTAACATCATTTTTGGTGCAATTGTATGTGTGTACCAGGGTGCTAATCTGCTGGCTCCACTTATGCTTGTCTTGTGGATGGATGATGCCCAGCATGTCTAGAAGGGTGTAGTTAAAATGTTCTGGTTGAGGGTCCCCCTACGGTTGCTATGGGGTGGTTCTTGACTTCTGCACCCCCCAGAGAGAGAGAGAGAGAGAGAGAGAGCATTTCTTTGATTAACCTACTTTCAAAGTCTCTGCCTTGGTCAGAGTGGATCCGCTGGGGGGGTACCATAGTGGATGAAGAATTTTTCCACTGGCACCTTTGCCACGGTAGAGGCTTTTTGATCTTTAGTTGGAAAAGCTTGTGCATACCATGTGAAATGATCCATAACCACTAACACATTACCAATATTCTCTTGATCAGGGTCTAAACACAAAAAATCTATGCAGACCAGTTCCATGGGGGCACCGGTAGTGATGTTGACAAGGGGGCAGCCCTCTGAGGCAGGGCTTTTCTTTGGAGGCAACGACCACAGATCTTTACATGGTGCTCAACATAGGCCCCCATTTTGGGCCAGTAGAATCGAGATTGTACCAGGTCAAGCGTCCTGTCAATACTGAGGTGCCCCATGTGATTGTGGAGGAACCTCAGTACCAAGTGTTTAAAGGCCGTGGGCAGGACCAATTGTTGCTTGTCTACTTGACCACTATGATCCACTGTCTCTCTGTATAATAACTAATAGAGTAACTCTGACCTGGGGCCTTCTTTAAACAATAGGGCAGTTCACAAGTCAGTTGAACACAACATAGACACATCTTTCCCCACACGCAGGGCATCAACTGCGGGTTGAATTGTAGGATCTTGGGATTGAGCCCACTGAATACTGCCATTGTCAAGTTGAGGTGGTGCCCTAATATCTACAGCAGAGAAATGGCAATAGGCAGCTGGTTTGCAGGTATCAGGAGGACCCAAGCAATCTACTAGATAGTCCACTGTGTCCGCAGACATCTGTTCATATCTGTCAAACTTTTGGTGCAATGCTCGGATGTCAGGTTCAGACAGCCTGACCCAATCACTCTTGGAAGCGGGCCTTTGTGACAGGGCATCAGCATCAATATGGTTCGGTCCCGGTCTGTATTTGACAGCATAATCATAGGCTGATAAGGCAGAGAGCCACCGGTGCCCAGTGGCATCTTACTCAGCTGAAGTCTGTACATAGGTCAATGGGTTATTGTCGGTCTTCACCAATATCTTTGCCCATTGAGGTACTCATGAAACTGATCAATGACGGCTCATTTTAGGGCAAGGAATGCCAGCTTGTGCAGAGGATAGTTTCACTCTGATGGGGTCAAACTCCTGCTGGTGAAAGCTACCAGTCTCAAACCATCCTCATGGTCTTGATACAGCACAGCTCGTAGGCCCTGCATACTAGTGTCCATATTCAGCACATAGGGCTTGGTAGGGTCAACTTAGGTGAGGATAGGGGTGTGGGTGAGCTGGTATATGACTTTGTGGAAGGCTGCTTCACATTCAGGTGTCCAGCAGGGCCCAAAAGGTTCACCTGTGTGGAAGTACACTTTCTCTGGTTCTTTGACAGCCCCTCTCTTGTATTTACGGTTGGTAGGAGGGTAACCCTGGGTAAGATTCAGGAGTGGGCAAATCACCTTTGAATAGTCTTTTATGAACCTAAGGTAGTAGCCACAGAACCCAGAAAACATTGTAGTTCTTTAAAGTTATGGGCTGGGGCCAAGTAGTCAGTGACTCAACCTTAGTGGGATTGGTCTCTATCCCTTCTGCAGATACTATGTGCCCCACATACTTTACGGAGGTTTGAAAAAACTGGCACTTGTCGATGGACAGATTGAGGCCGAAGTCTTCCAATCGGTCCAGCACTTTAAACAGTCAGGTCTCATGCTCCTCTAATGTACGTCCGAATACAATGATATCATCTAGGTACACTAGACATTCTAGCAAGTTCCTATCTCCCACCGCATGTTCCATCAGTCACTGAAAGGTGACTGGAGTGGCCAAAATCCCCTGTGGCATTCTCAGGAGTTCGTAGAACCCCACAGGACAGATGAAGGCTGTTTTCTCATGGTCTTCCAGGGCCATCGGAATCTGGTAATATCTGCTGTGAAGATCCAATACCGAGAACCATTTGCTCCCATTCAAGCAATCCAGGTCATCTCATATATGGGGCATGGTGTACTGATCTGGGATGGTTCGCCAGTTCAGGGTTCAATAATCAACACATATCCTCACAGACCCAGTCTTCTTACGCACAACCACAATGGGAGAGGCATATGGGCTCCTTGATTCTTGTATCACGCCAGCAGTGAACATTTCCTGCAAATGTCTCCTAACATCATTTATGTCCGCTGGGGCGAGGCGCCGGGATCTCTGTCAAAATGGCTGGTCATCATGCAGGCGTATATGATGCTCTACACCCTGGACACATCCCACATCCCATTCTTTTAACAAAACCACTTGGTCTCTCTGGGTGAGTTTCTTGCTAATTCTAGCCTTCCATTCAGCTGGCAACAGGGAATCACCAAAGTCAAATAAGCCTGGGGTCCTTCTCTCCTTCTCACAGGAGCACTTGTTACTGGGTAATACTGCAGTGTCTGTGCAGTGTACTGTAGCTAGGATGCATTCTCTGTTCACCCAGATCTCCTGATCTGACACTTTCTGAATCTGGACTATCACTCGTTGTGCATAGGCATGTGCATGGGCAGGCAAAATGCTGGGCTTAACCAATAATCCTTCTGGCAACTTTCCATCGCCTGGTGCATCCAACATTAATATCTTGTTCTTTACATCTTTTCTAATGTGAACCTCTTCATGAATGGTGTACTGAGCATTGGGAGGTAGTACCAGAGAATCAGGATCTTTCTTCCACACCATCCCAACCGGCTCATCTCCATCTACTTCGGTAGTCCATTTTTTCAGATCATAGGCTCTCTTTATCAGTGCTGGGATTCTCAGTGCCAGCCCGGTCCATTTCCCTTGTTTCTCTTGACACAACTACGCTAGTCTTCCAAACATCTGGGCGTTGGTTTCAACAAGCAAGGAATCCCATCATACAATCCCTTAGGAGGGCACACCAGGGCTAGGGTCTCTACTTGTTCATCTACACTAGTTACAGTTCCAGGGAAAGACAACCAGAGCCGGACATATCCTAGGTAGGGATAAGGCATGTTCCTCAGGCCTCACACATGCAAACCTTCCAAAGATTGTAATGGCACGTCAGATAAGTTTTTATCATACCAGTCCTGGAATACAATGGTCACTTGTGACCCGCTATCGAGCACAGCCCGAGCATGGATGCCATTGACAGTCACAGAACTCTCCATCAAAGGGACTACTATTCTGGACCAGTCTGGAAAGGCAGTAGCAGAGGCCTGGACATATGATTTAGCCACAAAGAAATTTGAGTTAGGATTTCTCAGTCCTGCACTGAGGTCATTTCCGGTGCTCCTCGGCCATGGTCTCACTTTCCAAAGCTCCCCTTGAAGTCTGTATACAACTTTATCTAGGTCTTTTGGGGGCTGGCATTCTCTCTCTTCATGTGCCCATCCTTCCCACAGTTATGGCAAAATATGCTTTCTGAGGTCTGGTGTAGCTGAGACATCACATTGGGAGCTGAGGCGGGGGTACTACCAACAGAAAACCTTGGTTCCACCTCTGTCTGTGGTGTGGCAAGCATTTGGAGACATCTCATCAATTCTCTCACTTCCATAGTCAAGATATAAATTGGAATGGCAAAGGACCAGATTTCCTTTGATACAGTTTCAATTTGAGCAACACCCAGCTGGAGTGCTGGGAAGAGCAGAGTATATGATCCAGTCTTACCCGGTCCACTTCACTAGAGGCCCAGCCTCCTTTCCAAAATATGATTTGTAGGATTCCCTCTAATCGATCCATGTAGACAAATAACAATTGCCCCGGCTGTTGTCTAACATCTTTCAGTTTCCATTTCGAGGTCTCAACACTAGTGGTGCCCCCAAACACATTTTCAAGGGTGACTATGTACTCTTGCGCTTTGACGTCAGGGTCAGAGTACCTCAGGGAGTGAAAAGTATGTAGGGCGGGTCCCTGGAGGCTTTCCCCCAGGCAGGCCATTTTTTTGGCCTCTGAGCATTGCCAGACTTTTACCGCAAGAGTAGCAGAGTCTATCCAGGTCTCCAGGTCGACTTCCCCATTAGGGGCAGGGTGGATGCCAGAGAATATCTTGAGCTTGCGATAAAGGCCATGACTACTTGCTGGCTCAGAGGCAGTACAGAAGTTGGTGAAAGAACTGGTGCTGGGGCAGGTATGGGGACAGTGGTGAGGTGACACTCACAGGTGGCAGGAATACTTTTTTTAACTTCTCCACAGTTTTGCCCTCCTCCAGTAACAACTTGGCAAACTTCTCCTCAAAAGACTTAAAAAATGGTGGGGGCTCATCCTCTAAGGGATCCTTGCTATCTTTGGTTATCACCCTCCAGGTGGCTGGGAACCCTTCTGGAGTGATAGTCTGGGGCACCTTTGAACTGTCCAGGGGGTCGCTACACTCCACCAAGGCCATGAGAGTTTGGGCAGTTAAATCAGCCTGTCGATCCACCACTACAGCTTTTTCCAAACATTCAACTTTAGAAAGTGCTCCTTTAACAGTGTCCTTACTAATGCCCATAGGTATATCCAGTATTAGCAAAGCATTATAGGGGTCAGTCTCTTGTCCCATACACCACCCCACAACTGGTGTACAGCCACTTCTGTTGGGGTAGCCATTTATGTTTGACAATAATTCATAATTTTGGCCACTAGAAGACACGAAATCTCAGCTGTGAGCCTCCAAGATGTAACCCCTAGGTGGCGCTATCCCAAGGGCTACTACCCCTGCATGCTTGGCTAGTAGCAGTTTAAGGGGCCTGGGTACTGAAACGGGTGCCTGTACCCGGAGGTCACAATTGTTAGTGGTCAACCTAACCTGGGCACAGCCCTTCAGGACACTGTAAGCCCACTCTTTCCTTTCTAGTGGCCTGAACAATACACAATAATCACTTTTACAATGACACTTATTCACCATGCAATTACCCACACGGTTTGCACTTACCACCAGGGCTGGTTCCTCTAGCTCGACCATGAAGACCCCCTGTAAAACAAGGTTATGCACAGCAAATAGCAACAGTACAGTACTCATAGCATAAACTGGAACCACAGTCAGGTTAAATGCAAAAAGAGTTAGATCTGATTTATTCAGGGGACTTGAACAAGGGAGGGGCATAATCAGGTTGGTTGGCTTAAAGACTAAATTAATCAGACAGTTATGCATGCACTTCAGATTCACTACACTGTCACACACTCTGGGTACCTAGGTAGGAAAAAGGTGGGCTAGCCAGGAACGTGGCCCGAGGTAGACCGGCGTCACTGCTGGTTGAGGCCCTGTGATGGAAGAAAGCAACATGCACAACATACACTATTTGTAATCCAGAGCTGGATGGCTCAGTTCATGAAGGAAAAGACAACAAAGCAATCAGATGATAACACTTTAGATTTAGCTGTTGTTGCAGGGAGTTACCCTGATGTTTACTCATGATACCCAATACAGGACACAGGCAGGATGAAATCAAGACTGCAGGTTGTTGAGCTGGAGTGCCAGGAGAAGCAAGGCCCACATGAATCACTGAGGTGTCGTTCCTGTTCAAGGCGTTGAGCAGGAGGCTGATCTCCAGGCAGGTCTCTCATCCATGACTTTCTTTGTGTAGTGGGTAGGCTGGCTGGGCCAGTGTGCAAGGCCTAGGCCAAATGGAGATGCAAACAGATTTATTCCGTTGGAGCTGGATGCAGCCCCCAGCAAGCAGCACACAGTTCAGCACACATTGGGGAACCAAATCATGACCCACTAACAGCACACAGCACATTTACTTGTAAGAAATTCTACTGTAACAGGCAGATTGTTATCAGGTCACAATTACAGAGTCTCTGCACAAACCGGGAGTTCAAAGGTGGCTGGAAATCCTCACAGGCCGATTGCATTCAGCAAATCTTCAGTCTTCTTCAGGTTCAAGCCTGGTCACAGTTCTGTGGCTTAAATCATCCTCACAATTCGGATTCAGTCCAAATAAACATCAGTTTCCCTCTCAGGGACACCAGGCAGACAGGAAGGCAAAAACTCATCCCTTTCACAGTTCTCCAATGTGAATCTATGCAGGATTACTGCTCGACTATCTCGAGCTGTTACTTCTTTCACTTCCCAACTCAACCTGAAAGTAGCTGCAAGCAGCCTGAGACTTTTCCCAGGATCCAAAAGGTTCAGTTGGCTCATTTCTCTGTCAGTCATAACAAGGGCTCCTCCTCCAGGTTCATTATGACTGCAATCCAGACATCTCTAAAGGAGACAGCACACAGAGGCCTTACAGGCACTCTCTGGCAATACAGTTAAACTGCTAAAATGCAGGACACCAGCCTGGTAGTGAGCATTTAGGCAAGCTCAAGGAATACATTTTGGGAATCCCCATTTGTAGGGGGATTACACTACTCTCAGCCTTCAAATATCTGGGAGTTTGGCTCGACAGCCACCTCAACTTCTCCACTCACATCGAGGTGATCTGTACCAAACTCCAGCCATAACTCACCATCCTCTATCGCCACAAACCTAGTCTACCAATCCCCACCCGATGCGAGTTTGTACATAAAACTATCTTGCCAGTTATAGACTTTGCCGACATAGTCTATGATATGGCCCCAACCTCCTCTCTCTCCAAACTTTACATCCTTCTCAACTCCTTCTGCTGATTCGCCACCACCTCACCCCCACTCACTCACTCACCACTGCCTGCTCTACGCTCCTCTCTCCCTGGCTCCGCTCTCCCATAGGTGAACCATCCATGGCACCTCCTTCCTGGCTAAATTCTGGTTTGAGTCCCTCCCCCCCACCTCACCTCCAGCCTCACCTCAGCCATCTCCCTAAGCTACCCTGTCTCTGCCACAGGGACCCCTGCACTTTCCGTTTCCCTTGCCCTCGATCTTTTACCGACCAAGTTTCCTTCTCATACTGCCTCACCCTTCTCTGGAATAACCTCCCTCCCTGACCTTCACTTGGCCCCTATTTGTTCTGCCTTTACTTGGTTCCTCAGGCTCCAACCCACCCTGCACTGCCCTAAATGCTCAAATGGTCCCAGCACGCAGCCAGTGCACCACACAGTCCCTATTCACCTACCCCAGCCACCTAGTCCTAGCTGACCTCATCTCCCTTCTCCCACTCCACATGCAATTTTAGCTGCTTAGCCACCGAACAATGTACTGTAACTGTTTGTAAAAATGTTGTGCTGTTAGTATTCCTCAATCTATTGTTATTCTCTGTACAATTTCCAGGGCATACATTTCTTTATAGCTAGAAGCAATAACTGCTTGTAATTTATACAAATGCTTTCATTTTTTATTTAAGAACCAACTTTTTCTGTACCATAATTAGCTCTGCAAAACAGCTGTTGGCTGAAAACTTTCAGCCGTCAGCTCCCATTTCATTTTCAGCCCTGTTTTGTTTGAGAGCAAAGCTAGCTTCTTTGCTGTGCCTAAACATGCAGCAATTCCTTAATGATTAAACTTCCGTCATTCTTTCCTAAGGGAGTGTTTTACTCTGTTCCCCAACTGAGTTAACTCAGTCTTTACACTCGCTGCAAGGCACAGGAGCACTGCATCTTTTGGGGCAATTTTCTGACATTTTTTAAGGCTCTGAATCAATTTTTCCACTTCAGAGTTTTATCCTGTTAATAAGAAACCACTCCTGGTTGTTAAACAATCTTTTCCTTATTCTCCCCTTGTTTCCTTCACGATCGTGTGCTCAATCGCCAGAATGAATGTGCGAATGTGCGCACATTGCGATTGCGTATCTGAAGTCAAATTCAGCATACTGCTTGTGGCAGCAGAGGACCACTTCTTTTCTTCAAGGTACTCGTTGTATTTTTCAGGAGCTGCTTTTAAATGGGCACAAAGGCATTTTAACAAATAGGGGATAGAAAAGAAAAGAAAACAGATATCAGGTTGGCCACCCTGATAGGGAAAATAGAGGATAGTTAGAAAAGAAAGAGGAAAGGACAGAGTGAAATAGAAAATAATGAGAGAATGCCTGTTATAAAAATCATCATTCTGGCACACTCCTCCCCACACAAGAAGGCAACCATACCAATGTTTGCCATAAACCCCTCCACCCTAGGAAGGGTTGGAACTTCCGCCCACCCATCTCCAGAAGTTCCCCTCAGGGACCCTTAAACAATTAAATGGTATAAAGCATTCAGTTTGTACAATATAACAAATACTGTTTTTCATACGCTCATTTCCCTGAGGTGTGTACTACGTGCATTATGCACACTTAAAGTTTCCACTGACTGAACAGTACCATTAGGAACCTGGTCTGCTCCAAACCTTGACAAGAAATCAGCATTTTGATATTGCTTTCCAGCCCTATGCCTAACTGAAAATTTGTATGGCTGGAGCGACAAATACCATCTTAAAATGCGTGAATTCTTGTTCTTCATCAGGTTCAACCAACATAGGGGTTGTGATCAGTAACAACAATGAATTAATTTCTCCACAGGTAATATTTGAAGTCCTCTATTGCCCACTTGATAGATAAACATTCCTTCTCTACAGCAGAATATTTCCTCTCTCTCTCATGGAGCTTTCTACTGATAAACAGGATAGGATGGTCTCCTTGGTAGTCATGTTTACTTAGAACAGCCCCTATGCCTGTATCAGAAGCATCTGTTTGAAGTGCAAAGGGCTTGGTGAAATCAGGGCTATGTAAAACTGGGGCAGAACACAAGATGGCTTTTATTTTTGTGAATGCCCCCTCACATGCTGAACTCCATTTTACTTTGGGTTATTGTTTTTTGTTAAGTCAGTCAAGGGAGTAGCAAATGTAGGGAAGCCAGGAATAAAATGTCAGTAGTAACTTGCCAAACCTAAAAAGGACCGGACTTGTCGTTTTGTGGTTGGCACAGGACTATTTGCTACGGCCTTAACTTTACTTATCTCAGGCTTCACCATCCCATTACCAATAATGAAACCTAAGTAATGGGTCTCAGTCCTGGCTATGGCACATTTAGACAGGTTGATGGTAAGGCCTGCATCCTTAATACTCTGAATAACTGCACTGAAGTGTACCAAGTGTGTATTCCAGTTTGGGCTGTAGATAACGTCATCTAGGTACGCTGCACTGTACTGTTTATGTGGTCTTAGGATATGGTCCATGTACCATTGAAAGGTAGCTGGAGCTCCGTGCAATCCAAACGGCATGGCAGTATAATGGTACAGCCCAATTGGGGTACAAAAAGCAGTTAGTTCTTCGGCTCAGGGTGCTAACAGTATCTGCCAGTACCCCTTTGTCAAATCCAGGGTACTGATATACTTGGCAGAACCGATTTGATCTAATAAATCATTAATTCAAGGCATTGAATAGCCATTGAATTCTGACACTTCGTTTATCCTTCAGAAAGCCAAACATAATCTAAGTCCTTCCTCTTTCTTGTGTACTACTACTAAAGGGGAAGACCAAGGACTACGGGAAGGAACAATCACCCTTGCCTTCTCCATTTTTATTACCTCAGCAATAACTTCAGGCCTAATTTTTTTCTGGAAGCCTATATGGTTTCTGGTGGATAGGCTTGGTTTGTATGACTCTTATATCATGGGCCACCACCTTTGCTCTACCTGGGGTTTTGGTAAAAGTCTCTGCAAAATATGCCAAGAGGAGATCAATCTCTTGTCTCTGTGTCTGGTCTAACTCAGGGTTTATCTGTGTGCCATCCTCTTTGTCTTTTGTCTCTAACCTTTCATAGGCTACGTCTATCTCAATTTCTCCCTGTTCAGACTTAATAAATAGTGTTGGGGCCTGTGGTTTTTCTACCCACTTTCGTAGTAGATTTGCATGGTAGATTTTTTTCAAGGGTCTATGGCCAGGCATTTCAATTTCATAATTGACTGCATCAGTCTGACGTAGTATGACATAAGGCCCTTGCCATCGCATCAGCAATTTATTTTCAGAAGGTGGCAGTAACAACAACACTTTTTCACCTGGTTAAAACATCTTAGTTTTTAACCCCACATCATACAATCATACAATTTTCTCTGCTTACACTGAATCTGGGCTACATTCTGATGTGTTTTTGTCACATATTTCACCAAACGCTCTCTTAAAGATGTCATATACAGTACTCTAAAATGTTTTTACACCCCACATTGGTCCCTGCCTCCCAATGTTCTTTTACCACATCAAGTGGACCTCTGGGATTCTGTCCAAATAATAGGGTAAATGGAGAGAATCCTGTGGTGGACTGGGGCACCACCCTGTAGGCGAATAACAAATAGGGTAGGAACTTATCCCAGTCCCTGCCTTCATCATGCACAAACTTCTGTAGCATGCTTTTCAGAGTCTTATTAAAGTGCTCTACAAGACCATCAGTTTGAGGATGATAGGGAGAAGTTCTAATAGCTGATAATCCCAACAGTTTATATAACTCCTGCAACATTACAGATGTGAAGTTGCTACCTCTATCAGTTAGAATGACTTTAGGGATTCCCGTCCGACTGAACACTTTGGCTAATTCCTCTGCAATGCAAGAGGCAGTGACAGTCCTCTTTGGAATTGGTGGGGGATACCGAGTGGCGTAATCACATATCACTAGAATATATTGATTTTCCTTGGAGCTCTTAAGGAGTGGACCAACCACATCCATAGCCACTCTGTCAAATGGGGTAGTAACATCAGGTATAGTCTGTAGGGGTACTGAGTCCTTCTTCCCTTTTTGGGCCACTAGTTGGCATTTTGGACAGGCCTGACAGTATGCAGCTACATCTTGGTGAACCCCTAGCCAACAGAATCAAGACAGAATGTGCTGCATTGTTCTATCTCTTCCCTCATGTCCAGCCATGGGGATGTCATGTGTTAAATACATCACTTTATCCCTGTACTTTACTGGTACTACTAACTGTTCAGTTTCTTCAGCAGTTACTGGATCAACAATACTACTGTACAGTATGTTATTTTTAAGGATAAAGCGTGATTGTCCTGGCAGTACATCCTTGTTCACCTGCAAAAACAAAGTTTGTAAACTCACATCCTGTTTCTGTTCCTGTGCAATGTCCTGCATTGCAGCACCTGGTATATTAAGCTGGCTTCCAACCTGATGCAAGTCCTTTCAGGCTTCTTTTTCTCTTTTTCTAGTTTTTTCTTGATTTTCTCATTTTGCTGCCAGTCTGAAAATAGTCTGCATCAAAAGGGAAAATGTCCTGCAATAGCTGTGTTTTAGCCTGAGACCTGGTAACCACATGTACAGGTTCTTGCAAGTTATTATGAGTTTTCATCAGGAGATTGAAGTGAGGGAAATCCTGACCAACAATAACAGGAACTGGTAGACGTGGGACTAATCCCACCAACATATTATGACTCTTGTTCACAGTGATGTCAAAACAAGCTCTATGATATTGATGGATGTCTCCATGAACACAACAAACAGTTGTATCACAGCCATGTTTGAGTACATCCAAGGCCAAATCTGCTCTGAACAATGTCTGACAACTCCCTGAGTCTAGTAGGCCCAAGGTTTGCTGTTCCCCAATTCTTACAGATGTCACATATCCAAAATTAGCTAGGGCTATGTGAGTTAGGTCAGGGCATTTATTGGGGCAGTTCCTCACAATATGCCCTTTGCCTAGGCAACCATGGCAAATAATCTCTGAGTAAGGGATCCTACCACCTCTCTCCCTTCTATAGATCTGTCTCTGGGGATTAGAATCAGAAAATTAGTTTCTTACCAGAGTGCTGGATTGTCCTGCATTACCTTGAGTACCCCTGGCTGTGGTAGTCCGTGCTGCCAAGTAGTCCTCTGCAAGCTTGATGGTGTCCTCAGCTGTTTCAGGTTTGTGTTCTCTCACCCAGACTTGTACATCCAGAGGTAACACTTGGATAACTTGCTCGATTATGATCAACTCCATAATCTGCTCAACTGACTTGGTGGTAGGTTTCAGCCATTTCCCACAGTAGTCTTTTAGATGGGCATAAGTCTCTCGGGGGGTATCCAGGCTAGTCATTTTCTATGAGCGAAAATGCTGCCTGTAGGTTTCTGTGCTGATGTTGACCTTCTCAGAATCTCCTCCTTGACTTTGTCAAAAGTGGTAGCATATGTCCCACTAAGCTGACTGTGGACAAATTGCGCTCTTCCAGATAAATAGGGCACCATCTGAATCACCCACTGGTCCCTAGGCCAGTTGCATGTCTGGGCCACCCTCTCGAATGTCGTGAGGTAGGCCTCAATATTGTCATTCTCCATCAACTTGGTTAATTTAATGTCTCTAGGGACAGTCCTATCTGGTTGGCACTGTGTCATATCATGAATGGCCTGTAAAGTGGCAGTCCCTTTCTCATCCTGGCATTGTCTTTCCTCTGCTTGAAGTCTCCGATCCTCATCCCTCTGCCTCTGGTCCTCCTCTCATTGTCGCTCCATCTTGAGTTGGAGTAGACAAAGCCATTTTAACAACTCACTAGGGTCATCTGGTGCTGGGATGGTCTGGTCTTCTTCATATTTAGGATTGCCAGCCTCTGCTGTGGCACCTTCCACTTTATCCTCATCCTCGGTCCGCATTATCTTCGGTCTGGTTACTGGATTCAAACCTGGTAATGGTTGTATACCAGTTCTTTGACTTATGGACCATGTCAGATGAAATGCACTAATATCTGTTTGGTCACCTTTACTCATCTGTTAGGGTGTTTTTGTAGCAACACCCCCTGGCAACGCTTCCTGGGCAGCCTCGCTATACCAGGGTAAGAGAATCCCACTTCTAACACCAGTTGTGGTAGCAAGGATTCTTTATAACAGATTTGGACAGACAACTGTAATATAGTGCATAAAAAAACGCATATTCTGCATTTGCCAATTTATTGTCCAAAAAACAAATGAAGAAAATAAAGGATATTTACAAAAAGGAAAATAAGAGGGTGTTAATCCTTCACAGCAATGCAAATCATCTGGACATCATTCTTCTTCCATTCAGCATCAAAAATCAAAAATAATTCCTGAGATCTTCCTTCTTAACAGTGTGTAAACCTTCACATTCAGCTCTTTTGAGCTCTTGCTCAGTCTCTGGTCAGAAAGCAACTGACCATCTTCCATACTCTCTCTCCTATCTATCTCCCTAGCCCTCTGGTGGACATCCTTTTATAGCAGCCTGATGTGACATCAGAGGTCAGGTGACAACATCAATTAGCAGGGAAGCTTTATTTTAAACCTCTACATTTCATAAAACAATGTCCTAGCCTGCCTAGCTTAATGCTATTCTCTATGTTCACCATACAGGCTCTTAAGGAGTCTCTATTCTGAAGGAAAAAGCTAACAAAACCTTAATTACGGAGGCATGACATCACACTTGGGAGCTGGCTCCTCCCCTACTGTGATGTCACGGACTACTTTTCCCATATATACAGTCAGTTCAGGGGCTGCCAGCCCTATAGCAAGACCTCTGAGAACATCACCTGGTAATGACCTTGTATCTTTTATTATGACAAGCTCATTGTACATTTTAAACCAAACAACAACAAAAAATATTCAGTAGGTATCACTAGGCTTGGAAAATGTAAACAGATAAGGGCACGCTCCTTATCTGATTTCTCTTGCAAGCACTAGGATCCTACTGCTTTTTTAAGAGAGATAAACATTTTAAAGAAAACATACAGAACAGAAAACACTTTCCAGGGCATACATTTCTTTATAGCCAGAAGCAATAACTGCTTGTAATTTATACAAATACTTTCATTTTTTATTGAAGAACCAACTTTTTCTGTACCATAATTAGCTTTGCAAAACAGCTGTTGGCTGAAAACTTTCAGCCGTCGGCTCCCATTTCATTTTCAGCCCTGTTTTGTTTGACAGCAAATCTAACTTCTTTGCTGTACCTAAACATGCAGCAATTCCTTATTTGGGCATTGTAGGGCTCAGAATGCTTAAACTCCCTTCATTCTTTCCTAAGGGAGTGTCTTAGGCCCTGTCCACACTACCACCTGTAACGTTACAGAGTGCCCAAACCATTACCACAACGGTGCTTAATGCTACATTGTATGTTACAGAAGGCGTTACATAAATCACATATGAGGTGGTTTCAACAACGCTTATGAAACCGGTTCCACCTCAGTAACGTTATTGGGCATAGTGTGGACATGTGGCACCGGTCTCCTAGCACAGTGCGAGCTGCATTGTGGGATCAGGTGCCACGGTAACGGTTGCCCAGCTCCCGAAGTGTGGACCGGTGGTGCCGGTCCCATAGTGGACACTGTGGCAGCGTGGACACACTACAACGCTCCCCAGTTGTAACAGTTTCAATCCGTTACAGGGTCTGAGTTTTGTAGTGTGGACAGGGCCTTACTCTGTTCCCTGACTGAGTTAATTCAGTCTTTACACTCTCTGCAAGGCACAGGAGCACTGCGTCTTTTGGGGCCATTTTCTGACATTCTTTAAGGCTCTGAAACAATTTTTCCACTTCAGAGTTCTATCCTCTTAATAAGAAACCACTCCTGGTGGTTAAACAATCTTTTCCTTATTCTCCCCATTTTTTCTTCATGATTGTGCGCACGATCGCCAGCACGAATGTGCGATCGTGCGAATGTGTGCACATTGCGATCGCACATCTGAGGTCAAATTCAGCATACTGCTTGTAGCAGCAGAGGACCACTTCTTTTCTTCAAGGTACCAGTTATATTTTTCAGGAGCTGCTTTTAAATGGGCACACAGGCATTTTAACAAATAGGGGATAGAAAAGAAAAGAAAACAGATATCAGTTTGGCCACCCTGATAGGGAAATAGAGGATAGTTAGAAAAGAAAGAGGAAAGGACAGAGTGAAATAGAAAATAATGAGAGAATGCCTATTTTAAAATCCTCATTCTGGCACAAGGCCTTGCAGGGATGACATTGCTAGAATCAAGAGGGAGGGGTGATGGGCAGAAAAAGGGGAAGACCAGGCATAG
Source organism: Neoceratodus forsteri (assembly GCA_016271365.2). Lineage (NCBI taxonomy): Eukaryota > Metazoa > Chordata > Ceratodontiformes > Ceratodontidae > Neoceratodus > Neoceratodus forsteri. The sequence goes on from CM057456.1 coordinate 1,375,474,600, forward strand.
GCACTCAATGAGTACTTCTGGTTGGTGTTCATAAATGAAAGGGATGGCCCAATACCACAGGGAGAAGGGGGGAAGGGTGGAGGGGGGACAGAGATAACAGATTGCGTCATCCAAGAGGATAGAGTTCTGAAGGGCCTTAAAGCCTTCCAGGTGGACAAGACACCAGGACTGGATAGTGTACACCCTAGGGTCCTGAAGGAACTGGCAGAGGTGTTGGCAGGCTATCTGTTAGACCTGTTTCACACTTCTTTGAAGATGGGAAATGTACCCAGAGACTGGAGGATTGCTCACACTGTGCCCCTCCACAAGAGTGGACCCAAGGATTAACCGGGCAATTACAGGCTGGTGAGCTTTACTTCTGTAGTGGGGAAGTTGATGGAGACCATTCTGAAGGAGAGGTTGATAACCTTTCTCAACAGTAATGGTCTGCAAGATGAGAGACAGAATGGGTTTGTCTCAGGAAGATCTTGCCAGACTAATGTAATTGACTTCTTTGACTGGGTCACTAGGGCGGTTGACAAAAGCCATGCTGTGGATGTCCTGTATCTGGACTTCAGCAAGGCTTTCAACTCAGTGCCACATTGGAGGTTACTGAGCAAGCTGAGGGACATGGGGGTGGGGGAGAAACTGGTGGGGTGGTTTGAGAGCTGGCTTCAGGGCAGACAACAGAGGGTAGTTGTAAGGGGAGGAGACATTCAAGCCAAGGCCAGTAACTAGTGGGCTACCGCAGGGTTCAGTGCTGGGCCCTGTTTTGTTTAATGTCTTTATTGGAGACATTGCAAAGAGGGTTAAGAGAAAGATCAGCATGTTCACCGATGACACTAAAATTTGTGCAAAAGTAGACAGTGAGGAAAAGAGGCAGGCACTCAGGGAAGATCTAGCTAAACTCAAACACTGGTCAAGGGAGTTGCAGTTGGGGTTTAATGTTAAGAAGTGCAAGGTCATGCACCTTGGAGTCAGAAATCCCAGGACCAGCTACTGGCTGGTGGGGGGGGAGTGCAGGTAGCAGCTTCAGAGGAGGAGAGGGACCTGGGGGTACTAGTCACTGGGGACATGAAAGTATAAGCACGGTGTAGGAGGGCAGCAGCAGGGGTAAATTGGATGCTGGGGGGCATTGCCAGAGGTATCACCTCTAGAAAGGAGGAGGTCATCCTGCCCTTGTATAGATCACTGGAGAGGCCACGCTTGGAGTATTGTCTACAGTACTGGTGCCCTTACCTCAAGAAGGATGTGAGATTACTGGAGGAGGTGCAGCGTAGGGCTACAAAAATTATCATGGGGCTAGAGGAGAAGCCTTATAAGGAAAGATTGAAGGAGCTCAACATGTACTCCCTGGAGGACATAAGGGAAAGGGTGGACATGATAGAGACCTTTAAGTACTTGAAAGCCATAAACAAAATCAGAGTGGGAGGATTGTTCTGGTTAAAGGAGGGGGGGGTAGGGTCATTAGGGGACACAGTCTGAAGTTGGAAGGGGTAATTTTCAAGAGGGAAATATGGAGGCACTACTTCACAGAAAGAGGGGTTGTGGGATGGAACACACTGCCGGAGGAGTTAATCAAACTAAGGAAAGTGGATAGGTTTAAGTAGGGTTGGGCTTGAGTCAGGGGCAGGGTTAATATAGACAAGAACACAGTGTGGGGAAGGACCAGGAGAGGGGACAGAGGGAGGGGTTTGGGTGGTGGCGGGGTAGCTGTAGTGGCATTCAATTGAGAGCTGCACAATCAGGCAGACTTGATAGACCTGTGATCTTTTCTTTGCCAGCAATGTTGTATGTTCGTAAAAAGAGACATTTGAAAAGGTATTTTTTTAAATATTTTCTGAAGTTTGATTCTATTTGTCTATTTCATGAGGAATTAAGCCCTCCTCCCTCAAGCAACGCTCTACTCTTCCTTTATTTCGATGGCAAATCCTGTAAAAGCATCTGTAGAAAATAATATATAATAATAGATTTCTAAATCAGAACTAATGGGTGTGTTTGCAGACTTGTACACATTTCTGGTACAATTACATCAAATAGACACCCTGTGATTTTAATAAGGCAAATACACTGTCCTTAGTACGTTTTCAGGACTCATGTCCCTGGTTCATTTCAAAATACAAGCTGTTCTTGGATATAAACTTATTACCAAAGAAAAGACAAATTATTTGCATGTCTACAACTGGCACTCGTTAATGCAACATACTTTTTTCTTACTTCCAATGAAGCGGGGGAGGGGAAGATATTATGGACAGGGAGGACCATCTGTATTTATAATGATATATTACTATGTTTGCACATTAAAAGGGTAAGCATTTTTCATATCTAACTTACTTTCCTTTCTCACTCTCTCCCTGCAGTGGCATAAACACTATCCATGAGGGCCTTGGAGACAAAATCTGCATATTTGTGCAGTTCTTCACCATGTTTGTGGCAGGATTCGTAATTGGATTTATACATGGTTGGAAACTTACTCTGGTCGTTTTGTCAGTTAGTCCTTTGCTTGGCATTTCTGCAAGCATTGCTGCAAAAGTAAGGAGATTAATAAACTAAGCAGTAGTCACTGAACATTTAAATGGACATTAATTTAGCAAACATTACTTACTAGATTTTAAATGATTGCTTGACATTGACCATGTTCTCACATTTCTAGCTTTTGGCGACCTTGACGAGTAAAGAGCTGACTGCATATGCAAAAGCAGGAACTGTAGCAGAAGAGGTTTTGACAGCAATCAGGACTGTTGTTGCCTTTGGTGGACAGCAGAAAGCTGCAGCAAAGTAAGCTACAAATATTCTTTCATGCCACTTTCCATTGTTTTGGCAAGATAATACACTTTGTTCTAACCCCAGGGATTCTTCAATGTAAGTAACTCTAGCAGTCAGCCTCCTGGATTGCACTGCCCCGAGGATGAATGGAACTTTATGCTAATGATGGAACCTATTGGCATGTGCCACCATTCATACCTACTGCCCTCCTAATTGTTGCTTTCTAAGATGCTTAGATTTCTTTCTCTGCTTGCCTTGTTAGATGCCTCGGAGACTGCTCCTTATTGTGACTGAGAAAAACTTTGATTTTCATAAAAAATCATAAGTATAACATTTATTACTTCATTTATGCTGCCCTTGATAGTTTTAGTTAGTTTTAGATAAGTTTCTCAGTTTCTCACTGATCCCTTGTAAACTTGGAGGAACTGATTAGTTCGTTATTTTAGCATTAAATCACTTGAATTTTCATATTTTAAGTTGTAAAGATCTATTTCTTTTACTGGGTTACTCCAGTTAATTATTTTTGTTTAAATTGCAGTTTTCCTCAGTTGGGAAACTGATTGCAAGCTATTTTTGTACCGCTTTGCATTTTTTCACCAATGGTTAATTCGGTTTATAAACCAAATTTTTATTCTTTTTTTTTCTTTTGTGATTTACCGTGGTAATGTCCGAAAAGCCTAAAAAGAAAACTGGACCAATCAGATTTAAAAACTGTCTTAAGTGTCAGGAAATTTTTGCAAAAGCAGATAAACACAATTTGTGTTTATTCTGCCTCGGGGCTGAAAGCTTCGAGTCTCATTGCAAAGTTTGTAAATCTTTTCCAGAAAAGTCTATTGAAAAGCACATCAAGCATTTTAAAGAAAAGATGTCCAAAACATTGATTCTGGATCCGAAGGATCTGAGTGCAGAACAAAAAGATAAGTCTAAGGATGCCGATTCAAATGCTCCTAAAAAGGCAAGACATCCAGACTAAAAAGAATATTGGTACCCCAGCTGGAAAAGCAACAGGGCTCACAATATCACAAGCAAATGTGTCAGTGGCTGACCAAGTTGCATAGGCTCTGCAGATTTTAAAAACCTTGCAGACAGGGTTAACACTGGTTCCACAGCAACCTACTGCAACAGGTCCCTCAGTTTGAAGGTTGGGTACCCCTTCTCAGAGTTCACTTATGATTTATCCCTCTCTGGAAGAGCATGGAGAGGAGGATGATGATGAAGAGGTTATTTAACTGGAAATTTCACCAGAGCATGGGTTTGAATCCACACCTATGGTCCCTGAGGATTACTCCTCACATGTTACTTTTGTGAGACAGACGGTGGAAGCCCTGGATCTCACACAATACAGCATGAACAAGATGAGGAGCAATTACAATATCTAGAAATGATGGGGTTAACACCCACAAAAAATATATTGTTACCCAATAATACATTTTTTAAGAAGCAGGAGGTAAAGGTGACCCCAAACTCTATACCTCAAATAGATAAAAAAGCTGACAAAAAAGTATCAGCTAGATCCTTTGGGTGCTGAGTTTTTACTGTCCCACCCAGACCCAGAAGTGGTGGTTCAGACAGCGGCTTGTGACAATGCCAAGGTAACCCTGGCCACCCACCCTCCTAAGAAGGACTCAAGGAACTTGAATGGAATGGCTAAGAAAGGGTATCCACAGGGTTCAATTCTAACATTGTTTTACTAGCCCAAAACCTGGTGTAAATTGACCAGAGCTAGTGCAGCCAGCCCTGTACTTGTCCATCTTGACTAGTGCAGATTTTCCATGGCTGTTGATGAATTTTAAAATGTCCCTGCTTTAGCTGGCTCTAGTCCTACTACTAATTGGCCTGGTGTGATAAACATCTCATTAAAAGCTGACATTATCTGGTGGTTCAGAGAGCGGCTTGAGACTAGGCCAAGGTACCCCTGGCCACCCACCCTTCTGAGAAGGACTTGAGGAAGTTGGATGGGATGGCTAAGAAAGGGCATCTGCAGGGTTCAATTTTAATATTGTTTTACTAGCCCTAAACCTAGTGTAAATTGACCAGAGCTAGTGCAGCTAGCTCTCTACTTGTCCTTCTTGACTTGTTCAGGTTTTCCATGGCTGTTAATGAAGTTGAAAATGTCCCTGCTTTAGCTGGCTCTAGTTCTCCTGCTAATCTTTCTCAGTGTTGCAGATGGCCTGGTGTGATAAACATCTCATTAAGAGCTGCAGTTATCTGGCCGTTCAAGAAGGGGATCCCTTGTAAGTATTGTATCTGTCATGTATATAATGTATATTTGTACCCAGTGTTAATCCTATGAACTCTAACTGTATGTACTATGCCTTGTTGTGTATGTACTATGCCTTTTCATTTCTGTGTGTGTGTTTCTGATATATGTTCTCAGGATCTCCTTGTGAATGAGCCTGCTCAATAAAGTTATTCCTGCAATAAACTCGAATTGAACAAAACTCAGCTCAACTCAACTCAAATTTTATTTTTAAAAAGCACAAATCAAACAAATATCTAAGTGCTTGTACAAAAACACAAGAAAGTTCAGCAGTTAAACCATAAATAGCAAATAAAAACATCAGTATCAGATATATAATACTCCACAATTCATTCCCGCTTCAAGAAGTCGAGCTTAAATAAATACATTTTTAAGGCAATTTTAAAGGTTTCCACAGTCATGCACTCTCTTGTCTGATGAGGTAGAGAATTCCACAGGGTAGGGGCTGCAAACACAAATGCCCTAGCACCAGAGGTCTTTAAATGGAACCTGGAAAACTCTAGCAATCCCTTATCAGTGGAACGGAATGGGCAAAGAGGGTGGTAAGGACACAGACGTTCTTGCAGGTAGCATGGTCTCTGTCCATGTAGGGCTTTATAGTTCAGCAAACCAACCTTGAAGGTGACCCACCATTGAACCAGCAGCCAGTGCAGTCCGTGGAGCACAGGTGTGACCTAGCAGGATCGAGAGAAGACCATTAACAGTCTGGCTGCAACATTCTGCACCAACTGCAAGCAGTGGATATCCACCCCCAGGAACCCTAGGTACAGGGAGTTGCAGTAGTCAAGGTGGGAGGTCACAAAGGCATGGACCAATGTTGGATGGTCATTCAGCGGGACCAGGTGTTTAATCCAAACAATATTCCTCAGATGGTAAAATGTGGATTTGATGATGGCTGACACCTGAAATGTAAGGGTCAGTCCGTCATCAAAAATAATGCCCAGATTGTGCACAAGGTCAGAAGTCAATAGCTGACTGCCCCCATGCTAAAGCCTCAAAGACTGCCCAACTGACCCCTCAGCCCGATGAACTGGGTCCACAACCAACACTTCAGTCTTGCCAGGGTTCAACATCAGCCAGTTGGCACTCATTCAGTTCTGTATTTTTCAAGGCAGTTGTTAAATATTGAGACAGTATCATCCTGATCAGGCACAAAGTGTAGAGCTGAGTATCATATGCATAGCAGTGAAAACTCAGCCCATGCCACCTCACAATGTCTCCCAATGGCAGCATATATACCGTGAACAACATGGGTGACAACACAGAGCTCTGTGGGACCTCATAAGGCAGGGACACTGGGTCTGAGGAAAAAATTCCATACGCCACTCTCTGTGACCTGTCTGTGAGGAAAGAATGGAACCATCTGAGGACCATACCAGACAGTCCACTGATGAACCACAGGTGTTCTAATAACACACCATGATCCGCGATATCAAATACTGAAGAGAGAGAGAGCAAGGAGAACCAAGACAGAACGAGTCCTCCGATCTCTTGCTATTAGAAGATCATTGAGCATCCGAATCAAGACCATCTAGGTACTATGCCTCTTCTGAAAGCCTGACTGGAGAGGATTGTAGATATCATGGATGGTAAGACGGACCTCCAGCTGCAGTGCGACTGCCTTCTCAATAACCTTACCCACAAAAGAAAGGTTAGAGACAGGCCTGTAGTTAGCCAGACACTCATGGTCAAGAGAAGATTTCTTAAGGCGAGGTGTTACTACCTCCTCCTTCAGGGTTTCGGGAAACACCTGTCTCTAATAAACACCTGACTGTCTCTGCTAGGACTAGGCCAATGACTTCAATACACCCAACAAGGAGGTGAGTTGGGCCTGGGTCCAAACTACAGCAGGTTGGCCACAGACTGTGAATGATCCTCATGACATCCACGATCACTAACCAGTCAAAGTCAGATCGGGCAAAACAAGGTGCAGCAACCTCTCACTGACCAACGCAACTCTCATTGGAATGAGTCGTGCAGATTTCAGACCTGATGTCAGCAAACCTATCCACAGAGAATCAAGCAAACTCGTCACATTTCTCTTGTGACAATGCTCTCCAAGACAGAAGACAGGCTGGATTGCATAGCTTGTCCACAGTCCAGAAAAGCTGTGCTGGTTGATTCTGTGCAGCAGAAATCTCCCTGGCAAGGAACTCTGCTTTCTTACGGGAGATAACCAATTGATACTCCTTATAGTGAGTCATCAATCTAAGCCTGTTGGAATCAAGGCAGGATTTCCACCAGCATTGTTGCAGCCTTTGTCCAACTTGCCACAACTCCCTCAAGGTCCCATCAAACCAAGGAGACTGAGGGCGAAGAGTGAGCGGCTCAATGTGAGTAATTATCGCTCTACTGTCAGAACTTTCAGCTAGTGTCCAGGGTGGGATCGAGACTAGAAGCTGTTAAATCACTAGCTTCCTGTTTTCCGAATGTGTCTCTGTCTGACAATTTGTACCACACTATCAAGACCAGTGCCCCTCATTTGCATCACTTTGAGTGTCTGTGTCCAACATTTCAGTGAAAAAATGATAAGAGGCATACAGTGTCGGTTTATATAATAACGGCGAACGCCTAAAGGCGATCCCCCTTATCGGTCAGTCAAAGTGCCGAAAACATTTTTGGCACTCTGACAACCCCGGCACATCAGGACAACAGTGCCAGGACAGTGTGCTATCGCTGTAATGCCGTTCAACATATTTACTGTTGAACTGGCATGGTGGAACCTATAGAAACAGGAGTAGTATAGTAATCATGCCTGTGTACTGTTTACCCTGGCCTGATGTAAGGAGAATATTTTTTAAAAAATATGTTACTGTTGGGGCATAACATGTTAAAATCAATACTTTTAAAAATGAAAAAGTCAAAATTTTCTGTTTGCCAAGCCCCATAGGCATGTGTAGCCCCCTCGCCAAATAAATCCTAGATGCGCTCCTGGCTCACTTGACACTGTAGGAAAACTTCCAGAAATGCTGGGCTCCAGTTGATCACAGTTGATCACAGGGTGGGGGCTGAGAGTATCTTTCACTATCTGACTCTGTTCATTGCCCTGTGGGTGGTGGTGAGAGTGTGGTGAGGTGCATGATGATGCCAGCTATTGTGTGTATATGTGTGTGTGCAGAGCTATGTCTACTTGACTGAACATTTGCTGCTGTGTTAGACTGTAGTTCTGGGGATGCAGAAAGAGGGAGAGGAAGCCACGGTACAAAACAATGGGTGGCACACTGTGTGTGATGGCATTGTAGTCTTTTTTTTCTGCTGGAGCCGGAAGCAATGTGGGATCAGGATAAATGCAATAATTTCAGTATTTTCTTGAATTGCATTTTTTTCCTGTATAAGTGATCAAAATTTACCATCACAGTTGTGGGCTAGTGCAACCATTTGTAGGTTAGTGCAATTTTTAATCAACTTGTCCTGCTGGCTAGTGCAAAGAAATGTTAAGGTTGACCCTTGGGTATCTGGCTGCTTCCATGGGAATTAGGGAAGCTAATTACATGGACTACACTGCACAGTATCAGAAATGCCTATGGACTTCAGTGATGGCCATGGTTGATAAGGCATCACTAGGTTGTGCAGCTGACCTTGTGGAAATGGCTAGGTGTGGCTTAGAGGCCACAAAATACCAATTCCACATGGCTGTGGATGCAAATGATAATGCAGCTAGATGGCTGGTCCTGTCCATAGCCTTGAGGAGGTTTGCCTGGCTCAGGACAACCAGTCTTACCCAGGATACCCAGACTAAGACCGTGGACTTCCTGTGGAAAATCATTCCTTTACTGGCAGTAAAACAGGAATATATGAAAAAAGTGGACAAGTACAAGGCCACTTACAAAAGTAATCCCTCTAAAGAAAAGTCCTCAACTTCCTATAGGCTATACAGAAGTGGAGGGAGAGGTAGGGGTTATAGCAGACCTTTCTACCAGGCGCAAGCTACCCCTAGCTACCCACAAAGGGGTTATTACAGGGGTAGAGGCCACAGGGGCTCCAAAAGAGGGGATCAATCCCACAAACTGCCACACAAGCAAAGCAGAACCCCTGATGTGACAGTCTGGGTCACCTCCCCAATCTCAATTGGGGGCAGATTGACCCACTACAGTACTTCCAAGATGGGAAAACCATCACCACAGACAAGTGGGTGTTGGAGGTAGTCGGCCGGGGACTAGCCCTCAGCTTCAAAACCTTCCTCAAGCTGAGGCCAAGGCACTTCAGTCTTCCAAACCCAGCAGAGAGGACACTTCTAAAAATAGAGGTGTCCACACTGCTGGCATCAACACCAGTAGAACCAGTCCCTTCCTCTCAAAGGGGAAGAGCTTTCTACTCAAGATACTTCCTAACCTCAAAGAAGAATGGGGAGTGGTAACCCATCTTAGATCTGAGAGCTTTAAACAAGAACCTCATTAAGCCAAAGTTTTGGATGGTAACCTTGGCAATGATTCTTTCACTACTACAACAAGGAGACTAGCTGGCATCCCTAGATTTAAAGGATGCCTACTTCCACATCCCCATAAGGGACTCTCACAGAACGTGCCTGAGGTTCAGACCACATTCAGGTCACTACCAGTTCACAGCTCTGCCCTTTGGCCTAACTTCTGCCCTCAGGTCATTCACAGAGTGCTTGGCAGTAGTGGTGGCCCACCTAAGAAGGCAGGGCATATCGGTGTTTCCATACCTGAATGACTGACTAGTCATTTGGCAATCCCCCCAGTGGGTAAAATAATCCTTGAGGATCACACAGGAAATACTGGAGTCTCTAGGATTCCTCATTAAAATTCAAAACTCTGTGTTACAGCCTGTCCAGGTTCTGCACTTTATAGAAGCAGAATTGGATACTCTGCAAGAAGTATTTCTTCTTCAGGGCAGGGTGGACAACATCTTCCACATTACAGGATCTTTCACCCTACAGAAACCAAGGCCAGCAAAACATGTTCTGCAGTTGTTTGGACACATGGCTGCAGCCACAGGTACAGTGCAGGGCTGCATATTTCAGATGAGGGACATTCAGTTTCACCTCAGGGCACATTGATGCCAAAGAAAGGATCCCTTCTCAAAGATGGTGCTGGTATTAAGAACAGGGTTACAGGCTCTGCAGTGGTGGCAGGATAGTGCCAACCTAAGGGACGGAGTCCCATTCAAAAAGGAATCTCCTACTATGGTGCTCACAACAGGTGCCTCTCTACTGGGGTTGGGGCACATCTGAAGGAACACACAGTGCATGGCATCTGGTCCCCCACAGTCACTACTGCATATGAATCTCCTGGAGCTCAGGGCAGTGCTTCTAGCACTGCAATCCTTTGTACCCTGATAAGAGGCAAAGTGGCACAAGTCAGGACAGACAATACCACCACAATGTACAGTATTATATCAACAAGCATGTAGGAACATGGTCTGACCTGCTGTGTACAGAAGCAATGAATGTTTGGAGTCTAGCAAACTCCTTGCAGGTTCCCCTGATGACTGTTAACCTTCCAGGGAAGGACACCTTGGCAGATGCACTCAGCAGAATCTACCAAAATCACCACAAGTGGTTCCATAATAGACAGGTACTGGAAGTGGTGTTTCAGAGGTGGGGCACACCAGGGATAGACCTCTTTGTCTCAGAAGAGAATCACCAATAGCAAAAGATCTGCTGCAGGCCTCCAGCCATGGGGTCCATGCCAATGGATGCCATGGTGTTAAATTAGATGGGGAAAATTCTCTTTGCTTTTCCCCCCATTTTCCTTGTTACTCAGGGCCCTGATCAAGCTCAGGTTCCAGTCAGCTACAATGATTCTGATAGCTCCAGATTGGGCCAAGCAACTGTGGTACTCACTGCTGCTCTCTCTGTCAGTGGCTCAGCCAATACACTTCCCATACAGACACAATCTTCTGACATTGTCCCAGAGGAGGATTCTGTATCAGAACCTCAGGTCACTCGGACTCAAAGCATGGCTCTGGAGGACCTAGAATATACTAACTTACACCTCTCAGAAGGTGTGCTAAGGGTCTTGCAGGGTTCTAGAAAACCCTCTAAAAAGGAGACCTATGCTTCAAAGTGGAAGAATTTTCCATATGGTATGGCAACAAAGATGTATCGCCATTCAAGGCAGGGATACCCATCTTACTGGACTATCTGACTCACCTGCATTCAGTAGGGCTGCAGCGCACAACCCTTAAAGTCCATTTGGCATCTGTCTCTGCTTACCTCTCAGTGGGTAAAGGGGTCTCTTTGGTGGCTAATCCTGTCTTTGAAAAGTATTTTAAAGGATTGGCCCATCTGCACCCCCCCCCCCCAACAGGGAACTAGTAACTTCCTGGAGTCTAACTGTATGTATTGCCAAGTTCATGGAATCCTCATTTGAGCCCTTGGCCACAACTCACATACAATTTGTCAATTGGAAGGCTATCTTCTTAGTGGCTATTACATCAGCAAGCAGGATATGTGAATTACAAGCCCTGTGTGTGGAACAGGATTACATTTCCTTACACAGGTAAAAGATGGTGCTCAGGGTTAATAGAAATTTCCTTCCAAACCTAGTCTTAGATTTCCACCTCAACCTGTCCATTACTTTGCCAGTCTTTTTCACTGAACATTCTAGTTCAGGGGAACATAGATTGCATACTGTAGTCTTGATGTAAAGAGAGCTCTCAATTATCATACTGAGCATACTAAGGCACATAGGCAGGACAAACAGCAGTTGTTCTTGACCTATGGTGATGTGGGAAAAGGAAAGTCAACTTCATAAATGAAAGTTGCATGCTGGATAGTGGCATATATCCAATTTTGTTACAGTAAAGTTGGTGAGGAGCCCCCGGTAGGCCTGAGGGCACGTTCCACAAGGGGTACAGCTGCTAGAATAGCAGCAGCCAGGGATATCCCCCTGTTGGAAATCTGCAAAGTAGCTACATGGAGAACAGTACATTTACAAAGCACTACAGTTTAGACACTCATTCCAGGAGTGATGCCAGGTTTGGCACAGCGGTGCTGCAGAGCTTGTTCCCTAAACAGGGTTCTGGGCCCACCTCCAAAGGTACTGCTTCATAGTCTGCTGGAGTTAATGATATTGAAGAATCCCTGGGGTTAGAAGAAGAAACTACTCACTGTAGTAATCTTTTTTCTTCAAAGGTATTTTTCAATATCATTAACTCTTCCACCACACCTCACCTTCCAGAACCAGTTAGCCTCTGCAATACAGCTGGTACCCTTTGTAGTCTATTGAACTCACACTGGTGCAGTTAAGTTTAAACCAGAAGGACTTGTTGTTCTTGTTGTTAGTCTTTTTTGGTCTTTGCCATTGGCATAGGGTAAAAAAGGGGGTATAATTACATCAGTTATTTTTAATATTGTCAGCTATTAGGATAGTGTAGTCAAAGGACCTAAATTGCAGGCTTCTATGAAATCTGAGCATCTTAGAATGTGACAGTTAGGTGGGCAGCAGGTATGAATGGCTCCACTATTAGCATAAAGTTCCATTCATCTCAGGGATAGTGCAATCCAGGAGGCTGACTGCTAGAGTTAATAATATTGAAGAGTACCTTGGAAGAAACAATATTACTATGGTGAGTAATTTTTCCTGTCAGCAATAATACAGAGTATGTGGGCTGCTATTAAAGTCACTGGTTCCATTAACAAAATTATTTTTGTATTGCAGAAGAGTGTATCATGTAGCAAGTCATGTTTCAGCATAGGGTCAATAGTAAAAGTACCCTAATATAAATCTTATTCTCCTAATGTGGAAGCATAGAATTAGTCAGCAGATAAGGACTAATTGGTCTACCCAGTCTGCCCACTGTTCCCTACATACAGTATCGCCAAAGACCATACTTGATTTCTGGCCATTTCTCCCTCTCTCCATTCCTTTCCACTAAGATTCTCGCATGTCTACCCCATGCATTCTTGAACACCAGCACTGTTTTCACCCCCACCACCTAGGCTGTTAGGTTGTTCCAAGAATACACCACCCTTTCTGTTAAGAAGTACTAACTCACATCTCTCCTGAATCTAACCCCCCAGCTTCATAGCATGTCCCCTTGTTATTGTGCACCTTTTTCTTCTAAAAATTATTTTCCTCCTCTGCCTTATTTACTCCTGTGAGGCATTTAAAGGTTTCTATCATATCCCCCCTCCCTCCTCTCTTTCAGGGTGTACATATTGAGCTTTTTTAAACTCTCTTCATAGGGCTTTTGATGCAGACCCTGCACCACTTTAGCTGCACTTCTCTGTACTGCCTCCACTCTGTCTATATCTTTTTGAAGATGTGGCCTCTAGAACTGTACACAGTAATACAGGTGAGGTCTTACCAAAGATCTGTACAGAGACAGCACCATCTCTCTTTTTCTGCTGGTGATGCCTCACCCTATGCACCCCAGCATCCCACCAGCCCTCCAAACTGCCTTGTCACATTTGATGGCCACCGTTTGGTGATGGGAGATAATTACCTTCAGTTCTCTCTCTTCTTTGGTGGTCATCAATAACACTCCCCCTATTTTGTACTCTGCCCCTGGGTTTCTGTATCTCAGGTTCATGATTCTGCACTTTTTCACATAGGAACCCTGAAAACACAGATTCAGAAGCAAGCCTGAGGTGTCAGAAGACCAGCCAGGGAAGGAGGATTGAGTATCTGAAGGACTGCTCTCCTTCTCTTGGGGGGGAGGGGTGGAGCTCAGTGTTCAATTGACCTTTGGTGGAAGACTGAGGAATGTCAGCCTGAGCACAGAGGGTGGGTGGGGGGCATGGCAGCCATCATCCCATGCACCTTGATGTCAGTGCACGCCACGTCTCCCAGAGAGAAAATGGAAAAATGTCTCCAGGAGTGTTGGATGACTGTCAGCCTCCACAGGCACTGCATCCTATGACCTATGTCCCTCCCAGAATCTGGATCCAGTCCTGCTGGGTTGACCATGGGACAGTGGAACAAAAAAAAAGTAGAAACCCAGCTGCCATACCCTTGACCCCTCCTTAAATTTTCCTTAGGTTCCTGCTCATCCTTTCCACCCCCTTGGGTATCCATCCTGTTGCAGAAGTTGGTGTCATCCTCAAAGAGGCACACCTTCATCTCTATCTCCACTGCAATGTCACCTATAAAGACATTATGGAGGACTGATCCCATTTTTTATCCATGAGGCACCCTGCTGGTCACACTCCTCTCCTAGGAGTAAACTCTGTTTGTCACTCCCCCAAGCAATTTTGTACCCAGTTGGACCCACTTCTAAGCTACTCAACTTACTTAATTGTCTTCTATGTGGAATGGTGTCAAGTGGCTTACTGAAATCTTGGTACCCCACATCTACTGCTATACCCTTATCTAGTTCCTTGGTTACTCAATCAAAAAAATCTATTAGATTCATTTGACATGAACTCCCACCCTGAATCCATGTTGTCTTGGGTTTTGTAACCCATTAGATTCAAGATATTCTACTATCTTTCTCTTCAGCAGTGATTCCATTAACTTTCCCACCACCGATGTCATGTTGACTGGCCAATAATTGCCAGCCTCCTCCCTGCTACCACTTTTGTGAAGTGGGACTACATTCTGCTCTCCTCCAGTTCTGCCAAACCATTACAACTTTCAATGAACTATTAAATAGGACTGCAAGAGGTGCAGTCAGTACATTCCTAAGCTCCCACAATACCCTAGGAAGTACCCCATCTGGTCCCATTGCTTTGTCAACTTTTCAATTAGTGAGCAGTGACTAATAAATTGAGGTATAATATGGAAACATAGAAGCATATAAATTGTCAGCAGATAAGGACCACTAGGCTCATCCAGTCTGCCTGTAGGCCCTATAAATTGTATGTGGCCACTGGCCCTATGTGATCAATGGCTTTTCATCACTCCCTCCCCTTTCAAGCTTCCCTTGTGCCTTTCCCGGGCATGCTTAAACCCTTCCACTGTGCTTGCCCCCACTATGTCCTGTGGCAGACTATTCCAAGTATCAACTACCCGTCCTGTGTAGAAAAACATCCTCACATTACCTCTTAATCTACCCCCTTCCAATTTCATATTGTGCCCCTTGTTCTAGTACTTTTTCTACATTGGAAAAGGTCCACACCTGCACCTTATTTGTGCCCTTGAGGTACTTGAAAGTTTCAACCATATCTCCCCACTGTTTTCTCTCCTCCAGTGAGTACATATTGAGGTCCCTTAGTCTCTCCTCATATGTTTTGTGGTGCAAGTTCTGCACCATCGTTGTTACACTTTTCTGGATAGTCTCCATCTTATCTATGTCCTTGCATAGGTGTGGCCTCCAGAACTGCATGCAGTACTCCAGGTGAGGTCTTATCAATGTTTTATACAATGGCATCACTACCTCCCGCCTCCTGCTAGTGATACCCCTGCCTATGTACCTCAGCATGCCACTGGCCCTCCCCGCTGCCTTTGTGTACTGCTTTGATACCTTAAGGTCATCAGAGATAACCCCTAGGTCCCTTTCCTTTTTTGTGACATTCAGCTCCTCCCCCCAACCTGTAGCTCTCCCCAGAGTTCCGTCTACCCAGGTGCATTATTTTGCACTTCTTTGCATTGGACAGCAGTTGCTACATCTCTGACCATCTTTCAAGCTTCTCCAGGTCTCTCTTCATTTTCTGTACCCCTTCTGGAGTATCCACCTTGTTGCAGATCTTGGTGTCATCTGCAAACAGGCAGATCTTTCCTTCCAGCCCCCCTGCAATGTCAATAATCAATACATTCAACAGGACTGATCCTAGTACTGATCCTTGTGGTACCCACTGGTCACCCCCCTCTCCTCAGATTGTACCCCATTTACCACCACCCTCTGCTGCCTGTATATTGATAGGATGTTTAATATATCAATGTACTATGGGCATAATGCAGTAGAGTGAGCTATTAACATATATGGAACAGTTGTACAACTCATGTATATATGTACTCACAAACCACATATTTGGATTCATTAAAAAAATGGAACTGTGCTACTGCAACATGCATTTTCTTTAAACAATCATAGAAAAGCTTGATCTGTCACACAGAGATGACACCGTTATAATCCAATATATATTTTTACTTTAGATATGAGGCTAACTTACTGGATGCTAAAGTCGTTGGAATGAAAAAAGCAATTACCACCAATACATCAATGGGTGTGATGCAGTTCTGCATTTATGGATCATATGCACTTGCTTTTTGGTATGGTACAAAGCTAGCTCTCAATGAGCCTGAGAACTACAGTATTGGACGAGTTATAACTGTGAGTTGTATAAAGATAATGGGTTTTGCCCTTTCAGATATTAATGTTTTTGTTTTTTTATCATGTCTCTATTTGTTCTCCCCGTGGAACTGATCTCTGTGATCTCCAGCCGCCAGCACCCACACCCCCCGGGCCCAGTCTGGCACCCCCACAGAGCTTGCCATTATCACTCATACACTCTGTGGCAGGATCCTCTCGGGAACCAGGGGGCGCTGGGCGTGGCTATCAGCGGACAGATCCTCGCTCCACCATTTTCCAGCAACTTTTCACCTCTTTGCCAAGTGTGGGCATGCAATGACATCTGAGAACTACGTGCCGACGTCTGCCACACTCCACCCCCTTTGCAACCACCACTCTGGTAGTGCCCCCAGTCATCACCAGGGGCCTCTACAGAGTGGTGGTTCCTTGGATCCCTCCCCAGGGATAGGAGAGCATTCCTACAGATGCTCGATCCTATCCCTCCCCTGCCAGCTCCTGGGTGCCCAGGCTCGTGTCTGAACCCAGGTCATCAGTGTGGCACAAGGTGTGGCATCCAGTGCCTCAACCCTCAGCGCCACCTGGCCGGCTTCAGATATCAATGTTAATTGTAATTGACTAACAGGCACAGAAATAATGGGCACAATTGATACATTCCTAGTGACCAATCACTGTAAGAAACTCTGTATTTTTTTTCTCATTCAAACTTGCATTGTCAATTTTAAACACAGTTGTATGTGCACATGCAGCAACATTGACTTGAAAGATTTAAGAACCTGGAAAGCATGGAAAAACATAACAGTTACGAACAATTCTACTTTTAGTTCACATTTTCCACTTTTGTCTTCAGTTCTTTCATTCTTCCTTTTTTAACTTTCTTTTTATTGATTAATAAAAAGCAGTATGAATAAAAAAATCTTCCATTGTAGAGGTGAAATTGAATAAATACATATTCAGGATCAGGATTAGAAAACAGGAAAATCGATAGTACCACTCCTTCATTGGTACAACACTGGAGACACATTGCTAACTATGAAAGTGAAATTGTCCAAAGCTTTTTGAATGCGCAAGGTGAAGGTACATGTTAATCATTGTAAGTCTGTCTTTAAAGTTTACAACCACAATATTAGCTTAGTGCCTGGAATGTCCAGAATTTCATCAAGAAAGAAACCTCTTATGCATAGCTAAAATGGAAAACAGAGAACATTCACAATCTTTTAAACATGATAAGGGATAAACTGAATACAACTCTGCTTTTAGCCCTGTAGTTGGTAGGCAGATTAATTGGCATTACCTTATTTTCTGTTAAATACAACTGTTAACATAGACCACACTATGTGCTTAAATCTGATGGCTAGAATTAGTAATCTATCCAGCACATACTGTGAAATTTAAGCTTAAATAGGTTGATTGCTTAAGTCATTGTGCATTATTGTGCACTGCCTGAATGGTGGGGTGAGCTCCTCTTTTGAGAAGAAGATTGGGGAAGGGATCCAGACTGGGATGTCTGGCACCAATTGCGCCATCTTTACTATGCAGTATCCACCGCAATATATAACTCAAAGTACAGTACATTAAATGGCTAATACACACCCATCTCTGTCCGGTTAGACAGTAGCCCCCACAGCCTCAGATAGTTAACAATAATACAATGGTAGGGACTGTACAATATGTTATAGCATAACCGTGAAAGAAAACAAAATAGTCACGCAAGTCCTTTCAGGGAATAAGAACTTACTGCACAAACCGTTGATGGGAGCAGTCCTCAGTGTCTGCATCAGATTCTTCACTTCACGCTCTCACAGAGTACTCAGTCCTGATTTTCTCATCAAGTTTCTCTGCATTGATTGGATTGGAAAATTTGTTCTCCCTCCATACTGGACCTTCAGTCTTGCAGGAAGTAACAAATAGTGGTTGACTATATTTACAAATGCTTATGAATATTACCTCCAGCAGTAACACTACTTTACCTTGCCTTTACTAAACACATTCTGCAATTTACCATGTTTTTAATCAGCATACTGAGGAATCAGGTTAAAGCAAACTGCTGTTAGTGCTAGAGATAGTGTTCATGACTACAGGCCATAATGTCATCATCTTTTATCTATGAATAACAATTGGTTGCCATAACAAGAGTTAAGCAGTAGATTATGACATTACATGCAGATAAGCAGCCAATTAACAAATGACATTTATTTATTTATTTAAAACTGGTGACCGGGAAAGGCACACTGAGCTGAGGCTCATTTCCAGGTGTGACCCGGATACAAGGTGTACACTGAGGTAAGCAGAGAAGTACAACAATTTATTTTTACAGATTCTAAATATAAACATCAAGGACATATCACAGAGGTATGCAGTAAAGTACAACTATTTCCTATACAGATGTAGACAACAGCATCCAAGATAGTTCATGTATAATGATTGTGTTTACAATATATTACAAACATTTATATATACAGCGTTTACAAGTAGTATCACAATATTGTCTAAACTAGCACAGAAATTGTACAATAGATAAGCAATAATACAAAATTGAGGCTGACAAGTGCAAAATATTGACCAACAGAGGCCGCTTAGGGTAGGCTAGGCCAGAGTTGGGGTGGGACCACATGAGCATCTAGGGCAGGGAGGGGAGGGGAGGAGCCTGAGGAGTTGTTTAATGGCTGAGAGGGAGGTGGCCTGGTGAAGGATGGAAGGGAGATTGTTCCATAGGAGGGGGAGATGGTAGAAAAAGGCAGCTTGACCAGTGGCAGAGAGGGGGGCGTTTGACGTGGAAAGTGCCTGCATCTCTGTGTCAGAGGGGGTAGCCTGAGGAATTGGCTGGAGAAAGGCGGGAAGAGAGGTAGGGGGGTAGGGAGCCTAACCAGTATTTAGCTATAAGAGAGGCACTATGTGCAGTCCTCCTGTGCGAGAGTGGAATCAAGGATAGGGTGGAGTAGAGGAGGCAGTGGTGAGTAAGTGGAGGAGAGGCACTGGTAAAATGACAGAAAGAGTTGAGAAGGATGTCGAGTTTTGAGAGAGATGTGGATGGGGCTGTGCCACAGATGATGTCTGCATAGCCCAGCACTGGCAAGGTGGTTTTGCATATGAGTTCAGTACGAGTGGGAAGGGGAAGGCTGGCTTTGTGACGATAGAGGATTGGCAGCTTGGGCCAGAGTTTGGTGCAGATGGCCTCAATGTGGGTGGAAAAGTTGAGGTGACTATCCAGCCAGACTCCCAGGTACTTGAAGGCGGGTACCAACTCAAGGGGAGAGCCATCCAGGGTGGAGATTGTTGGGGGGCAAGTAGGGAGGTAAGCTTTTGTCTAGAATCGAATACTATGGTAACTGTAATTTTTTTTGCCATTAAGTTTAAGTTGGTTCTTTTGGAACCAAGTTTGGACCAAGTTGAAGTCACTTTGAAGATTGGAGAGCACACTATCGTGGGAGAGGCCTAAGGCATAGATGATAGTGTTGTCGGCATACAGATGCACATTTGAGGAGAGACAGGAGATGGGGAGGTCATTTATAAATAGGGAGAAAAGGATGGGACTGAGGATAGAGCCTTAGGGGATGCCTGAGAGGATGGGTAGTGGGGGGGAAAGCATGTCACCTACTTGTACTGACTGCTGCCTGTTCTGGAGGTAAGAGTGGAACTGGTTGATGGCAGGTTGAACGAGGCTGAAAGAGCTTAGTTTGCAGAGGAGCGGAGGGTGGGAGATTGAGTTGAAGGCTTTCGTCACGTCAATGAAAATGGTGGTGGTGGTTTGGCCTTTGTCCATGGCAGAGAGAATTGAGTCAGTTACTCATAGCAGGGTGGTGATAGTGGAGTGATGTTTTCTAAAACCTGATTGAAAGGGGAGAGGGAGCTGTTTGTGGAGAGAAACATAGACAGTTTGGATAGCATTAGGGATTCTTGGAGTTTGGTGAGGGAGGGGAGGAGAGAGATGGGTCTGTAGTTTCCTGGTTGGGAGGGGTCTCTGCCTTTAAGCAAAGGAAGAATTTTGACCAGTCTCCTGGCAGAGGGGACCATAGCTGTGGTGAGAGAGAGGTTGAGTGTGTGTATGCAGCTAAGGCTGAAGCAGAGATGTGGAGCATTCTGGGGTACAAGCCATCAGGGCTGGTTATGGGCTGGTTTAGAGAGGTGAGTGCAGTGTAGACCCAGGGGCATGAAGGAGGGAACAAGGAAGCCAGAGTAGGAGGAGGAATTTGTGAAGTTGCGCGGGGGAAATCTATATGAACAAGAAATGAAGAACAAGTTAAAAAGTTCAGCTACAGTAGCTAGATCTGAGACAGTTCTGCAATCGATGTTGAGGATTGGGCTGGCTTGCTTGGAAGGAGGGTCAAAAAGGGAGTTAATGACTTTCCAGAAAGATGCAGGAGAAGCTTGGTTAAGGGTAAATTGTGCTTTGAAATATGAGGCTTTAGATTGCTGAATTGCGTTGGTGCATTTGTTTCTGAGAAGTTTGGAGGTTTGGAGGCCGCAAGAGGCAAGGGAGGCTTTGTACAGCCTCCATGCCTTGTCCTTAGCTCGACACAAGGTGATGAGGTCAGATGTGATCCAGGGGTGATGGTAACATTTAACTCTGGCTTTCCTGAGGGGAGTGTGGCGGTCCCAGATACTTAGGAAAATGTTGAAGAAGTGGGATAGGGTGAGGTCAACATCTAGGGAAGCAAAGACTGGAAGCCAGTCCATATTTGATAGGTCATGCTGTAGGACAGATTCGTTGAGGAGGTGTAGGGAGCGAGACCAGATGAATTTGGGGCCAGATTGTGGTGAGTGGATTTTACGAATGCAATAAGTGATGCAGTGGTCACTAAGGGCATCGGAGAGGATGACCGAGGCAAAGGTCCTGTGGAGATGGGTGGTTAAAATCCAGGGCTAATTCCAAACCTCACCCAACAACTAACACACCGAAATCTGGCCAATGGAAAATCATGTACACAAATGCTCACAGCCTGGGAAATAAGATCCCAGACCTGCAGGCAGTAATGTCAGAGGCTAAACTGGACATAGTAGCAATTAGTGAGACGTGGTTTTTCAGTAACCACACTTGGGAGAGTTCATTACCTGGCTATGTATTGTTCAGAAGAGACTGAGGTGCAAAAAGGGGGGGGGGAGGAGTGGCCCTTTATGTCAATGAAAATATCAAAGCTACAGAAATTCAGAATACACATAAGGAGCCAGAAGAACTGTGGGTCACCCTGGAAACAGGAAATGGGACAGCCATAAGAACTGGGGTTGTCTACAGGCCCACAGACCAGGGGGAGGACATATATACATTACTGTTAGAAGATATACAAAACATGACAGCTAAAGGGGAGATTCTGATAATGGGAGACTTCAACATGTCGGATACAGATTGGTCAATACCAGCAGGAACATCTGCCAGAACTAGACACATAGTGGATTCCTGCAGGGGAGAGGCCTCAAACAACTGGTACAACAACCCACAAGAGACAGGGCTATCCTAGATCTAGTACTGACTAACAGGAAGGGATCACAGATCTCCAGGTAGAAGGTCACCTGGGAGCCAGTGACCATCACATGGTATGGTTCAATTTGGCTACTACATCTAAATCATCCCATTCCAAGGCAAAAATATGGGACTTCAGAGGAGCTGACTCTGATAAGATGGCCAACAGAGTTAAGTTAGCCCTGGAAAAATGAAACAAAGGTGAGGGGGTACAGGCAAAGTGGGCAAGCATTAAGGATGCAATACTTGGAGCAACATCCCATTGTGTTAGACAGAAAAGGAAGTGCAAAAGAAGAAGGAAACCACTTTGGTTCTCAAATACAGTAGCAGAAAAGGTCAGGAGCCGAAAGGCTGGCCTTCAGGAAATATAAGGGAACACAGTGGATGAAGATAGGGAGGCATACCAAACTGCCCTAAGGGAAGCAGGAAGGCAGTAAGGCAGGCAACGTCCCAAACTGAGGAAATACTAGCACGAACAGTAAAAAGGTGACAAGACTTTCTATAGATACATTAGTGAAAGGAGAAAGTCCAGAGGGGTATTGCTAAGCTAATGGAGAAAAGGAAGCATGTGAGGAGGAGGACCATGTAAAAGCATCTATCCTAAATAGATACTTTTGCTCAGTATTTACTGAAGAGAAGGTAGGCAGGCCCACAGCCCAGCACCATGGACACAGGGGATGGAGGTGAGCACTACTCCCTTCACAAAAGAAAGGGTCCTACAAGAGCCATAAGCTCAGGTGGTTAAGGCAATGGGACCTGATGGCATACATCCCAGGGTACTTAAGGAGCTAAAGGTGGAACTAGCAGAGCCATTAGCAGAACTGTTTAGTGAGTCTCTGAGCACAGGAGAGGTCCCAGAAGACTGGAGAAGGGTTTATGTGATCCCGCCCACAGGAGTGGTAGCAGGGAGGAGGCAGGCACTAAGACCAGTCAGTCTTACCTCAGTAGTGGCAAGACGATGGAGGCACTCCTTAAGGAAAAGATAGTGCAACACCTGGAATCCATAGGGGCACAGGATCCAAGACAGCATGGGTTTACAAAAGGAAGGTCCTGTCAAACTAATCTCATAGATTTCTTTGACTGGGTAACCAGAGTGGTGGACCAAGGGGGAGCAGTTGATATCGCCTACCTAGACTTCAGCAAAGCTTTTGACACTGTTCACATAGAAGATTGATAAATAAGCTGTAGGCTCGGGCGGTCAGACGTTGGTCAACTGGGTGGCAAACTGGTTGAAGGGCAGAAAACAGAGAGTGGTGGTAAATGGTATACAGTCAGAAGAGATGCAAGTCACAAGTAGGAATTCAGGGATCAGTCCTGGGGCCAGTCCTCTTCAACATCTTCATTAGTGACCTTGTAGATGGACTAGAGGTAAGGTTTGTCTGTTTGCAGATGACACCAAGATCTGCAACAGAGTAGATGATCCAGATGGGTGGGCAGAATGAGAAGAGATCTGGATAAACTAGCAAAATGGTCAGAAGAGTGGCAACTGGGATTTAATGCAAAGAAGTGCAAGATCATGCACATAGGGAAGAGAAACCCTGAAGCCACCTATAGGCTGGGAGGGGAGTTGCTAGCAGTCACAAAGGAAGAAAGAGACTTGGGCATCATCATCACTGATGACCTGAAATCATCCAAGCAGACCTCTAAAGCAGTCGGTAAGGCTAGGGGGTGTTAGGGTGCATTAGTAGGGGTATCACAAGTCATAAGAGGGAGGTAATAATCCCTCTTTACAAGACACTGGTTAGGCCCCATCTGGAGTACTGCATGCAGTATTGGAGGCCACACCTTCACAAGGACATTAACCAAATTGAGGCAGTCCAGAGAAGGGCAACCAAAATGGTGCAGGGACTGCATCAGAAGACACATGAGGAACAGACCTAACAGAGCTCAATATGTATACCCTTGAGCAAAGGAGGGAGAGAGGTGATATGATCGAGGCATTCAAACACCTTAAGGGCAGTAACAAGGTGAAAGAGTCTAACATGTTTAAATATAAGAAAATAGCAGGACAAGAGGACAGCATGAGATTAGAGGGGCCGATTAAGGGGAATGTGAGGAAATTCTTTTCACAGAAAGGGTGGTGGATGCATGGAACGCCTACCTCAAGAAGTGGTGGCTATGAATACAGTGCAGGGCTTCAAACAGGCATGGGATAGGCATATGGGAGCAATACAAATGAGTATGAATAGATAGGCCACTGACAGAGCAAAGGCTGATGGCGCATTTATAAGGTAGAAAAAGAAATGGGCAGACTAGATGGGCCTTGTGGTCCTTATCTGCTGTCAACTTCTATGTTTCTATGTTTCAGTCCAGAAGAGAGTGATTTTGAGACTGGTGGTTTAGGCGGGTGGGTTCCTGGATTAGTTGGGAGAGATTTAGAGCTTTGATCCTCAAAGCAGCGCTTTTGGTGGAGGAGAGCAAGTCGAGATTGAAGTCACCTAGTAAAATGAGTTCGCAATTTGAAGTGCTCGAGGAAATCGCTGAGATAGCCTTGGTAAGGGAGTCAGGTGAGGGCTTTAGGGGGGCATACAAAACCCCAATGTAAAGGAGGGAGGATAAGGGAAAGGATACATGAGCAACTAGGGATTCGTGGGAGGACAGGCAGGATTCCTCGAAGGTGATGGAGTAAGTTATGGAACGCCTGACATAAAGCGCTACCCCCCCCCACCCACCTCGTTTGCCATGGTACTGCCGGAACAAGATGTAGTTTGGGATGGCAAGAGAGGGGTTGGAGATTTTGGTGGAATGCCATGATTCCGTGACACAGAGTGTGTCTGGTTGGTACTGGTTAACCCAGATGGAGAGGGCATCTAGTTTAGGGAGTAGACTCCTGGTGTTTATGTGAAATATACAGAGGCCCTTGGGAAGAGAGTCAGAAGACTGGCTGGGTGGGAGTGTGTGTGTGCTGACGAGGTTTGTCTAGGTACTAGAGGGACAGTGTTTGGATGACTGTCACCTGCATAAAAAGGATAAGAAACCTTTTCACATGCAGTTTTCCATAGCAATTGAGAATAATAGGAATACAAAAACAGGAACTGAAGAAATGCAACTAATATTATGCATGATTTCCATACATTTTCCCCTAGGCATTGGAGGTTCTTTAAATAGCTAGGGGGACATATTCAAAGCCAGTGAAATGTGCCACACAAGGAGATACACTGCGCAAACATTTGCAAGTTCAGAAAATCATGCAATACTCAGCAGGACAGCAGCATGGGGTCATAATGTCACTGACAATAACTAAGCGGCAATAAGTGCCACAAGGAAAACAGTGTCAGCCGAAATAAGGTCACTAAAAAGAGTGACCATACCATACATAGCGCAAACCATAACAAACAATGGGACTTTTGTGTTTTTTGCATGGGGTACTGCTCACACCATGCCCCCCCAAAGTGGAGGGCACCTCCCCCAACACCCCTCCATACAAACTATAATCAGCTCCGGGGGGGGGAGTGAGCATAGGTGATGGGGAGAAACTCTGGATGGGGAGAAAACTTATTTTTGCAAAACAAAAAGTGTAGCAACACTGGGAGACCTGGAGGGAAACAAACCATGGTCCTAGGTCTCCAACCCTGACGTGTGCTGGTGCCTTAGCCACTACACCATGAGAGCAGCTCAACTAGACACCCCAGCACATTACTACTTGATCCCCTCCCAGTTGAAGTACAGAACAACAGGGGTAGCGGTAATTCCCTACCGCTATTATATCCCTGTCGTTCCAAATGCAGGCAGGTTTTACACAGCACGGTTCTTCCTGCACTATTATAGTAGCACTTTATTGACCCAGTACAACCTGCATCCACCCCTAACTAATGTTGGTCTAGAGCTACAGTATAATTCATGTTAAACTGTCCCAACAATAAGTAGGTTGGATAAGTGTTGCCAGAACTGACACTACAGTACACTTTGTGAAAACTGTTAACTAAGAGTTGCAACTCAGTTTTTCACTTCATTGTGACAGGTCTGCAGCTGCCTTCCAGTTCTGTAGCAAAAAACATTTTATAAAAGTTTTCCTTAGGCTGGTTAAGTGTTGATAAACAATGCAGTATGAGTTATGAATACATTTCCAACTGTAAAAAACACTGCTAAACCAGCTCATTGCTATGCTGCAATTTAATGCTAAATGTACTATAGTATACTGATGAGCCTGGCTGTATTTCAACACCCCCATCCTTGCTCAGCTCATTCTGTTCCCTTGACTCCCCCACTCTCCCTCCCACCTCAGGATCGAACCATTCCCATGTTCCTATCCAACCTCTGTTTGAAGCTGGTGGTGGTCTCCACACAGACCACATATTCTGTGCAATGTATTTCACTTCTCCACCACCTTTGTTGTAAAGAAGAGTTTCTTTACATCCCACTTGACATTCTCCCCACCAGTTTCCACCCATGGTCTTTTGTTACCTTGCCCTTACTGCTTGTGAACAGGGCAAAATATTTCACTGTAGAAATCTGGCTAAGAAAATCATGGGCTCTGATTGGCTAATAGCCCTGGCAAGGTGAGCATGTATCAGACAACAGAGCCTGGGTTTTAAAAGTACTGGAGGCAAAGACCGCATCACCAATATTAATGGGTGCTGGCAATTTTGAAATGGCACACCCACCATTTTTTTTCCCAGTAACACAAATTAACCGAACAAGAGACACTGCACAGTTCCTGCCCCCCCCCCAAAAAATGTACCAAAAATCATCTCTACAGACCAAAACAGCTATTTAATAAAGAAATGAAACTTATTGAAACACTGCAAACCATTAAACCCACATGCTGCCTGTCTCATCCCACACTCCCACAAAGCCGGCAAGTAAATTGCATACTGCAAGCCGGCAACGCGTCTCCATCTATGACAGCAGATCCTGAGAAAGTCCCACAACCGCTCATTGCCCCAGTGGTAAAGATCCATTCAGTCACAAAGTAATCACCCTGCATGGTACTCCAGGTAAAAATGGAACCGGAACAGCAAATCCATAAATAAAAAAAAAACAGAAATAACAAGATTTTTTTTTTTCAATCCCCTTTGCTTTTTTTTCTGCCACCATGTGTAGGTATGAACCTTCCATACTTCCTCGCTGCACTACACTGTGGCTGTCCGCCTGTCACGAACACTCCTCTGCCTGACTCTGCAGCTTTTACCAAACATAACGCTGCTAAGAACCCCCCTTGCTGCAATCACAGCAAAAGCAGAGGAAATCAAACTAATAAACCTCTGTATTCAACCAAAACTTGTTCCAAACCCGTGCTCGGTCACCTCTGACAATGCAAAGCTATGTACCTTTACTCTGTGTCTCCTCGGCTGTTACATACAACCGCCCACCATGCCACCTATCTAGATGCAACACACAGCAGTGGGTCTTTCATAATTTTCCATACCACAGACAGAAAACCATCTGCGGTACAGAGAACAAAGAAACTACCGCTCTTGTCGCACACTGTAGCAGTACCAGAGCTAGCACTCTCAGAGATTTCAAGCAAAGGAATTTTTTTACCAAATCAAAGGGAGCAACTCATTTTCCTGCAACGTGTGTTGATATGACCATGTAACAAATGAATTATATTTTTCCTTACCTTAATACAACAGCTGTGTATATTTCTTTTGCTGGTGGGGGTTGGTCCGGGGTTGGGAGATGGATGAATGAAAGTGTGACCAGTGAAAACTGACTCACTAACTAAACTGCTACATTTTTGATATCTAAATGAGCCAGGACAAAAACAGCAATGTCAGAAGCTCAGATAAAACAGACAAAGACAGACAGAGAAGAGCTGAATACCAAGAAAAATACTGCTGCGGAGGGACTGTGTTTCATCATAGAGCTGCTGAGGAGGGACTGTTTTTTTTAAACCATAGAATATCCAATAAGACAAAAGTTCCTGTCAAAACAAAGCCTACAGATGGAGGAACTATTTTACTACAAAACATACCTTAAATGTTTTTCTTTATTAAAAACTTTTAATAGATCTTATTTTTTTTACAGTGCCCATTTTCTAAGCACAATAATACTCTTCGGGGTGTGCGGTATTATGCTATTCTGGACCTTTCAGAGGCTATAAGGCCCTCTGCCAGCAGTGTCGGGCCTCATTACACCCCTTCCCAGTCCGGTATAGCACAATACCACCCACTCTGTTGGGTATAATTGCTTATAATACAGTGGCAAGAAGGAATGCTAGCCTGTGATTGGTCCACCTGGGACTGTACCGGTGATGTTATCACAGCATAACATCCCAGCTATACACCCAGCAAACACATGACTGCATAAAATGTTAAAAATGAAAAAAATTCAAGCTGCACCCATCCCTGCCATCAGCATTAACACTTCCCAACTCCCAGCCCCAGTCAAAACCACGTTGGCAATCAGCTTCACCCTCCCTCACCGAACATCCTTTTTTTCAGGACGCCACAGAGTTTTAGTTCATTTAAAAACATCTACAGCAGCCCGAAGAGTGAATTTTCAAACAAGCAGGGTTGTAAGCAGTTGCCGCATACCTTTCTTCCTCGCTCGCTTCCTCTTCAAATCACTTTTTTTTTGCACCTGGCAAACTTGACCACCTATAAACAAATAATTAAAAAACATTCTGCCCACTTCTTTACCTCTTGCTTGATGGAGACGGTCACATGGGCAGTGCAGAGAATGGAGACATTCACAGGAGCAGTACGGAGCAGGGGGTAGCAGTGGGGATGGGGCTGGAGGCCCATGATCCAAACAATAGATCTTGTTGCCATATCAATGCTGCCTCCCCTTTTCACTAAACATTCTGACGATCCTGTCTCACTGAAAGTCTCCAGGTACAGTTACCAAATTTTTTGTACCGGAAGAGTAAAACTAACTGAAAAGAACATTTTTCCCCCTCCACATGCTCTGTCTGTAAGTGAATGATGATCGCAAGCAGGACAGCTCAATCTAAGACAGAGTCTCAGACTCAGCAACAACAGACCAGCTCCACCTATTGGACAAAAAACAAATCAGCTCTATTTTTTTAGTAAGTACTGTATTCCTACACTTTAAACCAATGACAGAAAACTAGATTTTTAAGGAAAATAACATTTTCTCTCTTTTTGTTTTTAATCAAGCCATTGTATAATAGGAATATTGCCCTCCAGGGTGGGTGTTATGCTGGGATAACGTCCCTTCTTGGGTGTTGGACGCCCCCGGCCTGTGGCCTCAGGCCCAACCACCCAAGGTGGGATATAATCCCAGCATAACACCCACCCTATCGGGCATTATTCCTTTACTCAGTAATACCCATTAGGTACTTAAAGGTCTATCTCATGCTCCCCACTCACCCTCTTGGCCCCAAGTGTGTACATAATGAAACTCTCCAGGGTCTCCTCGCTTGTCTTCCCCTGATGTCCCCATATCAGTTTTGTGGCCTTCCTCTGATTAGCTTCCAAGAGATCCCTGTCCTTCAGGTGCAATCTCCAAAATGGCTCACAGTACTCCAGGCAAGGTCTCACCAGAATCTGTACAACAACAGTATCCACTCCTTCTTTGTGCTAGCAACCCCCTCCCTATGCACCTCATCATTCAAGTTGCTTTCCTTGCAGCACTCTAGCACTGTATATTAGACTTGACTGCCACCAATAATGATCCTCAGTTTCCTTTCCTCCGACATGTGCGTCACTCTCTACCTCATATCCATACTCTGCTTTGTAGTTTCTTTTGCCAATGTGCATGACTTTTCACTTTTTGACATTATATTTGAGTGGTTTTATCTTGGATCATGTTTTCTAATCTTTCCAGGTACATTGTCGTTCCCTGTATTCCCACTACTGTAGCTTCCTTCTACCGACTGTGGCATTATCTGCAAAGAGACATATCTAACCCTGTATTCCCTCACCTGTATCCCAGATGAATGTGTTGAAAAGGACTGGCCCCAGGATTGACCCCTGCGGTGCTCCACTAGTGATCTCTGTAACCCACGAGTATGCCCTATTAAGGACTACTCTCTGAGTTCTTACCACAAGTCAATTACTAATCTGCCTAGTTAATTTGTCTCCCATTCCCAGATCATTTAGCTTTTTCACAAATCTGTTCTGGGGCACAAAGACAAAGGCTCGGCTAAAGTCTAGATATAGCAATTCTAATACTTGACTCTTTTTGACTGCCTTTGTGGACCAGTTGAACATGTCCTTCAAGTTGTCTGGCATGAATGACCTAACACAAATCCATGCTAGCTCTTGTCCTGGAGCCTGTTGGCTTCTAGCTGTTGCACTATTTGCTGATTTATCATAGTTTCTAGCAGTTTCCACAGGATCAAGGTCAGGGAGACTGATTTGTAGTTTCCTGAATTCTCTCTAGTTCTATCTTGTGAAGTGGAACTACATTGTGCTCCCTCCATACACATTGGAACCAGAATCACCCATTTCCATGATGCAGTGTTACAGTAAAGAGGTCAGTTTAAGGTTCCACCAGGAAACAGGTGACCTCCTTTTGTGCTCTAGGGTATAATCCATCTAGCCCTGATGTCTTGTCCACATTTAAGGTCCCAAGACCCTTGATTACCCTCTCCACTGCTATTTTCCCCTTCTTTGATCCATGCCCCCCCACTACAGTCACCCACTCTGAGAACAGTTCCTCCTCTTCCTTTATGGAGATTGAGCAGAAGTATTTGTTTAGAACATCTGCTTTATTATCATCTTCTTCTATTTTCCCCTCCATTGTTTAACCTGATGCTTTCCCTGTTTGTCCCCTGCTGGTCTTTGATTTAGCAGAAGAAGATTTTGTCCACTTCCTTTATGCCATTTATAAGTTGTTTTAAGGTACAATAAACAACTGACCCTCATGATGCTACTTACATTTACATACTGAACAGGCTGTAGAACTGATCTTCATTAGGCATCATCATCATCAAAGTGCTGTTCTGGGGCTCAGCTACACCTTGAGACTCCAAAGATCTCTGAACACAAGCTAGCACTACAAGGACTTTTATCCAATTAATTACAGCATGAACATTTTCAGAACAGCTAATTAGACCCTGAAGCAGACAGCACCTTTTGGTGGGTCTTGCTTGAGCCAGAGTAAATAACATTTGTGATCTCTTTGCACTTTAAAAACACACAAGGTTTTGTCCCTGTCAGTGAAACGCCATAATATACTCAATTCAATGCATTACAATGTAATTTTAGCATTGTTTGTACAAACTGAATCTTGAAGCACTTCACAGTGACAACAAAAGATGCAAAAAAAACTACAAAAAAATTATAATGCAAAACTAGGAACTGAAAAAAATGCATTAACCATGGGCATTTTATACAAGATACGAGTAGTTCCATCATCATTAAATATGATGGCAGTCAGCCAAGTAAATGGATAAAAAGCTAAAGAGAGAGAAAATGAGGAATGGAAAGCAAAAGTCATGTAACAAAACTGAATAAAATCAGTGAGACCTATTCATTAAACCCCATTCAAGAGGCGCGTATCGGTGCATGCAGCTCCGTACCAGAGGGAGTTTTGCACGGGGGCCACATTCACAAAGAGCGGCCCCTGCCCGGCTCCCCCATGTGGCACGCAGGTCCATTGGGGGGGCAGGTGGGTGCAGCGTATGATCCTGGTGGGCAGCCAATCAGCTGCCCAAGCAGGGACCTACAATGGATCCCATGCACGCTTCTGGTGCCATGTTGCCAGCCGCATGCAGTATGCTGACTGAGCCGTGGAGGAGGTCCTCCCCATCAGCCTGACCCCAATATCCAGAAGTGCCCCAATGCAGGGGCTGCATTGTTGGGGGGGGCACTTCCCCCTGCAGTGCCTGCCACATCTGAAGGCTGCCTCCCTGGAGGCACGTAGCCAGCCCTGGTGGTTCATAGCTGCCTCCCAGATGTGGAACAGGATTCCCAGATGCACAGCTTTCCATTAGGTTATGCACGCTGCGGAGTGCTGGTTCTCCCCCGCGCTGCCCCTCTGGAATGCCCCCATGTGGCACTCTGCAATTAGCTGGAGGATCAGTTGCATAGGGGAGGTGCATCACTGTTTGAGAATGCAGCGGAGTGGGTGCAATGGGCACGGGTGGCTACATGGTAGCTACGAGCCGACTTACATGGCATGTAGCCACCCCAGTCATTCATGAATTGGCCTCAATGAGAATAAAAGAAATCTGCTATAAAAGGAGAATGGTATCAGTATTTCTAAGTATTAATAGTAGTGCTATGGTTCATACTATGGATTTAGGATGATAGCAGACTACTAGGCCCCTTGACATTATCCCCTCACTAAGAGATTATATGTTATTATTTTATTTATCCCTAACCACTTATTCAGTTCTAGTTTACTAGAACATGCCCACCTAAGCTTCACTTACAGTAGGTGGGCATGTCACTCCTATTAGCTAGGGTCCTCAGGCCGACTGGATGGACCGAGGGGCCTTTTTAATTTCTTTAATCAAAACTGTATGCTCCCAGTCAGGTTTGGCTGGCTCCATAACCCTGTTCCCACCATGTTCTACCAGCTACCACCTCCTCAGGTCTTACCTTGCCTCATTCAGTCCCCAAAGGATTGCCCCCTATGGCATCGCCAGGAGGGAGAAGGCCATCCTCCTTCTCATGACCTACATCCAGATTGCTGAAGCTCAGGGTCCAGGTGGTAGCACTGGTAGGCTTCAGTTATGCCTGCCCGGCCATTTTCCTCCTTATTCTGTCTCTCATTCTCATAATGGTATGTCTGTGTGAAGGCACACACATGGTGCAGATGTCCCATATCTTCCTCTTTTCACATCTCTCTGACCTGCACTGCCACCCAGCCTCAATCTAGTAGCAGTCCTTGGTGGAGATGGCAAGCCCTCCCTCCCCAGGTGATAAGAGGAGAGGAGGGGCAAGCAGTCCACTGGATTATCAATCTTCTGTAACCCTCCGCCCTCAGCTGACCCCCAACAATCAGAGTTCATTCTTGAACCAAGGTCACTGGTGTGACAGGTGGTAACTCTACCACTGAGCCTGTGCGAGGGCTCCCAATGGGTCTTTTTCTGTCTGAAAATGTATCCACTTCTCTGCTTCTACAGTATGTAAGTGTTTCACAATCAAGACACAACTCAATCCTTAACAATTTCCAAAGTGTTTGGGATAGAGTTAAGGGGACAGCAAGGGTCAAAAGAGGGGTGGATGGCAGGGCAGGGTGGATTGGAAAGGGGAACAGGGTCAGTAGCTGATGGTAAGGACCCTGCATTATAATCAAATTTAATATTTTGATCTGGCAAAGCTATTCAGTGGATTACTGGAAACAGGCGTGGTTCTGGAGGCATGAAGGAGGACACAAGTGGTACCCCTGCACAAAAGTGGTAGCAAGGAGGAGACAGAAAACTACGACTTGGTCAGTTTGACCTCAGTAGTAGGTAAAATGATGTAAACCCTGCTTAGGAAAGGCTAGTGGACTACCTAGAGACAAGGGGGCTGCTGGACCCAAGGCAACATGGATTCATGGCAGGGAGGTCATGCCAGACCAACTTGATTAATTTCTTTGAGCGGGTGACAAATCAAATAGACCAGGGCAGAGCAAAAGATATGGCCTATCTGGACTTCAGGAAGGCATTTGGCACAGTACCACACAGGAGACTGATCCACAAGCTGGAAAATCTGGGGATGAGGACAGAGGTGGTCACGTGAGTTAGAACTGGTCGAGTAACAGAACACAAATAGTGGTGATAAATGGGGTTAGCTCAAAGGAAGGATGGGTAACATGTGGTGTACCCCAGGGATCAATGCTAAGACCAGTGCTCTTCCATGTCTTCATAAATGATATTGCAGAGGGTCTAGAAGGGAGGGTTAGCCTGTTCGTGAACGATACAAAGTTATGTAACAGGGTAGATACACAGGAAGGTA
Source organism: Neoceratodus forsteri (assembly GCA_016271365.2). NCBI lineage: Eukaryota > Metazoa > Chordata > Ceratodontiformes > Ceratodontidae > Neoceratodus > Neoceratodus forsteri. The sequence goes on from CM057456.1 coordinate 1,375,508,021, forward strand.
CAGAAAAAATGAGGCGAGATCTGAAGAGGCTAGAAAACTGGTCCAAGGAATGGCAGTTGGGTTTCAGTGCAAAAAAGTGCAAGATTATGCACCTAGGGAGATGGAATCCTAGGGTCGAGTATGAACTAGATGGGGTAACACTGGAGGCCACCACAGAGGAAAGGGATCTAAGGGTAGTCATAGAAGACAACCTCAAAGTGGATAAACAGTGTGACAAAGCAGTCGGAAAGGCTAACAAAATACGAAGGTGCCTAGGGAGGGGTATAACAAGTAGAATGAGGAAGTGGTGGTACCATTGTACAACTCCCTAGTAAGGCCTCATATGGAGCACTGTGTTCAGTTCTGGAGGCCCCATCTCCAAAAAGACATAGATAGGATGGAGACGGTACAGAGGAGTGTGACAAAAATCCAGGATGCAGCATAAACGTATAAGGAGAGACTCAAAGCTCTTGATATGTACTCCCTGGAGGAAAGGAGAGGAGGGCATGATAGAGACCTTCGAGTATCTGAAGGGGATCAACAGGGTACTAGAGGGAAGCATCTTTCACATGAAAGGAAATAGCAGAACAAGGGGGCAGAGCATGAGACTAAAAGGGTGAAACTTATGGAGAACTTGAGGACATTCTACTTCACTGAAAGGGTGGTGGAAAGATGGAACAGTCTCCCCCAGAAAGGGGTCGGGATGGCCATGGTTCAGGGATTCAAGAATGCATGGGATAGGCATATGGGAATTATCAAGCTTGGGCAAAAGAGGGGAGGGACTTGTAGCATCTAGGGTACCTTAAGCATTAAAAAGAGAGATAGGAAAGACTGGATGGGCCACAAGCCCTGTATCTACCTACCTACCTATGATATACCTAAAGGCTTTATTCTGCTGGCTTTATCATATGTTCATATGTAAGTGCAATAACCTCTGGAGTAGTACAGAACAGCCATTTTGTGCCAGCTCACTAAATAATAGTTTTCCATTTTCAGTGTTCTGACATGTACTGGTTGATATTTTTATAATTCCCTGAATCACACAAAAAATAAACAATCTGAAATGAAGTTGGACTGAGAATGTTAATAAAAGGCCTATCTAACCCCGTACTAATATGAGCAGTGAGACACACCAGAGTATACACTGTAGTATAAGACGTACTGAGAAGTGAGGTATGAGAGTCTGCTGTATGCACCAGAGAAGTGCCATTTTACCCCAGTTATGCCCACATTAGTATGTTATGTTGACTTTTAAAAAAGTCTTATTTTATTTCTAAACTAATTCATTTCAGAGTGTTGACAGTGGGAGATACAGAACAGTGATCACACCTAACTTCTATACTTTGTATGGTGTAGTACAAGTCACATTAAACTGTCTCGCTAACTAGTGGCCTTGACATTTTTCGATGAGTTGCACAAATGTTTCTGGATCCAGCACAAAGCTTTGCAAAAACACCTAAGATTTGCAATTCAGTTTTGCAATATATGGTGACAGAATAGCAGATGCATTCCAGATAAGTTACAAAAACATTTTATGAAAGTTGTGTTGAGCTGGTTAAGAAATGAATAAAAACACAATATTGGTTACGAATGCACTGCCAGACTAAAAAATGTGAAGCTAACTCGTAGACATGGCAGTTCAGTCATAAAAAAAAAAGTACTGCTCCTGCACCTGTCCATTGAATTGTAGCAGTGGGAGCGATATATTATACATATCAATTTCTTTGGAAAGTGGATTGTATTTAACCTGTTGAGTGACAGTCAGACTCTTCTCTTTCCTTTTTTTACATCATCAAACCCTGGTGGGCAGTGTGAGTGCACTGTCTAATTTGATTCGGTGGATTATCTGCTGACTGTGCCCCCGGTCTATGTGAGAGATAGTGTCGGGGGGGCAATAATTTTCATCTCTGGTGAGGTGGGAGCTCCTCAGAGGGAAATAACTATTTAACTTGGAGAATCCATGTGACTTTTCTTTTCACCTTGTAACAGAATGTGTTTTATACTGTTATATTTGGGTTTGGTTGGTTGGTTGTTGTGTGTGTGTGGAAGTGTGAGAGTTGAGCTGAGCATTGTCTGATTGGGTGTTTGCGAGCTGTGCTGGAGATGTGTTGGGCAGGCAAAACGATGGTCAGGCATTATTCCCCCTCCAGTCTGAAGGACCGCCACCCTTTTTTGTCCCTCTCTGTCCCCGGAGGTGTAGAGATGGTGTAGGGCACTAGGGATAGTTAGGAGGTTAAGGGCGGGGGCTCAGTCTGTCAGGGGAATGGAACGGAGTGGGAGGATTGGGATAGTGGGGACAAGGAGACGCCCTGGAACAAAATGGGTCCAGGAAAGGGGTCCTCTCTGTCTGGTTCCTATACCCAAGGGCTCTGCTTATAACAGGCAGGTAACTTAGTCTTCCTCGGCTGCTCATCCTACTCGGGCTGTGTTATGTAATGCCAGGTCCATTAAAAACAAGACTGCTATAGTAGCGGATCTTGTTAAATCATCTGACCTGGCTTGTATCACCGAAACCTGGCTGGATGAGAATGCTGGTCCCATTCTGGCATCAGCAATTCCGGTTGGGTACTCGGTGATGCACTGCCCGAGGATGGATCATATGGGTGGGGGGGTGGCCATTTGTTTTAAATCAGAACTGAACCTGATGGAAGTACCAGTGGGAGCCACCAACTCTTCTGAATGTATCTTGGGTGAGTGTGTGGGGTGCAGGATTCTTCTTGTCTGCCGTCCACCAGTAGATGGGAATGTTTTCCTGTGGAAAGTCGCAGACTTCATTGTTGACCTGACATTGGGATCCCCCAGATGGATGATTCTGGGGGATTTCAATGCCTGGGTCGATGATGAACTCTCACAGTTTGGACAGGACTTCCTCCAGTTAATGAATTCTCTGGGCTGCACATAGGTTATTTCCTCCTCGACTCATATTGGTGGTCATTCATTGGACTTGGAGTTTCTCCTGGGGATGGGGATATCCGACTTGGTGGTGGAACCAGTCGGGTGGTCTAACCATCATACCATTGGGTTCAGTTTCCTGGCCCCCCCAATAGGCCTGCCCCTATGGAGATGGTCCGATACCGCCCTTTGAGGGGTGTGTCACCTAAAGGTCTGATGGTAGTATTGGACCTATCGGGTATGCCGAGTGAATGCATGGATCCAGGGGATCTGGTACTAGACTGTAACAAGGTGATGACAGAGACCCTGGATTCTATTGCTCCTGTTCGCGTTCACCCCCTCACTCTTTGCCCCAGGTCTCTTTGGTTTGATGAGGCCTTGAGGGAGTTGAGGTGAGTGGGACGAAGGTTAGAGAGGCGCTGGCGGATGTCAGGTCTGGAATGTGACAGACTTAGTTTGACCAACCATTATTTGGTCTATCAATCAGTAATTACCCCTAAGAAGGCAGAATTCCTGTCCAGGAAGATTGCTGCTGCACAGAATCAACCAGCCCAGCTTTTCTCAACTGTGGACAGATTATGCAATCCACTCTGTCTCCAGCCTGGAATTTCTTTTTCACAAGAATGTTGTGAGGAGATTGCTTGATTCTTCGTGGATAAGGTTGCCACAATCAGGTCTGGCATCCACCCGACCCTCTCTCAAGGGAGTTACAGTGGTCAGCAGGAGATGTCGGATGCCCAGTTTGTTTGGTGTGACTTCAGACAGCCCACAATCGATAATATTGTGATGGTTATCAAGTGATTGCGTCCGACCAACTGTAGTTTGGACCCAGGCACCACGCGCCTTTCAGTACGTTGTGTGGATTGTATCAGGCCAGTCCTTGCCGAGATAGTCTGTATGTCTTTGGAGAGGGGAATCTTTTCAGATCCCTGAAGGAGGCTGTGGTTTAGCCACTTCTTAAGAAGTCCTCCTTGGACCCGGACTGTCTGGCTAACTACAAGCCTGTTTCTAACCTGCTCTTTGTGGGTAAGGTTATTGAAAAGGTGGTGGCATCACAGCTTGATGACCATTTGACCAGACACAATGTTTCTAATTCTGTCCAGTAAGGAAGAGGCATAGTACTGAGACAGCTCTTGTCTGGGTACTAAATGACCTCCTAATAGCGAGATATCGAAAGGCCCATTTCATCTTTGTCCTTCTTGATCTCTCTGCAGCATTTGATATCTTGGACCATGGAGTGCTGTTGGATTCCCTGTGGTTCATCTGTGGACTTTCAGGGGTCTCTCCTCATATAGTTTTGATCCTTCATTGAGGGTAGGACTCAGAGGGTGGTGTCGGGGGCCTTTTCCTCAGCCCCACTCTCCCTATCCTGCAGAGTGCCGCAGGGATCCATTTTGGCACCTATGTTGTTTGAAGTCTATATGCTGCCATTGGGAGGGATTATTAGGTGGTACGGCTTGAGTTTTCACTGCTATGCAGATGATACTCAGCTGTACATGTCCTTTCTACCAGGTCAGGATGATTCTATCTTGGTCTTTAACAGCTGTCTAGCTAAGATCCAGGACTGGATGAATGTTAACTGGCTGCGGTTAAACCCAGAAAAAACGGAGGTGTTGGTTGGGGGCCCAGGTTGTCGAGAGGCGGGTGTGTTGACTCGTTCTCCTTCGGGTTTATGGCTTGGAGGTTTCCAGCTAACCACCTCACACTGGGTGCAGAACCTGGGCATTATATTTGATGACCGGCTGACCCTAAAATTGCAGGTGTCAGCGGCTGTGAAAACCTCTTTTTACCACCTGAGAAATATTGCCCTGGTAAAGCATCTGGTTCCTCCTGATGATCTTTCAACTCTGGTCCATGCCTTTATTACCTCCTGCCTTGATTACTACAGTGCCCTTTACCTAGGGCTGCCGGGGGGTTGATATCTGCCACTTGCAGCTAGTGCAGAACACGGCAGCCAGGCTTTTGACTGGTACCTTTAGGACCAGTCATATAACGCCTATGCTCTGTAGACTGCACTGGCTGCTGATACAGTGGTGGATCACCTTCAAGGTTGCTTTGTTAGACTACAAGGCCCTACACAATCAGAGACCTAGTTACCTGAAAGATCTTCTTCATCCCTACTGTCCCCTCCGCCCTCTCCAATCCACCAATGAGGGATTGCTAGAGATTCCCAGGGTTCGTTTACAAACATCTGGGGCAAGGGCATTTAGTTTTGTGGCCCTAACCCTGTGGAATTCTTTACCTCATTGGGTGCGAGGTAGTCTGACCATCCAAAGTTTTAAAGCTGTTCAGCCAATCACTGGAAACAGGGGAGGTACCCAAAAGACTGGAGGACAGCAGATGTAGTCCCCTTATACAAAAGTGGGAACAAAGAGGAAGCAGGGAACTACAGACCAGTCAGCCTCACCTCGGTAGTGGGAAAGATCATGGAAGCACTACTGAAGGAGAGATTGGTGGATCATCTGGTTGTCAATGGACTACAGGACTCAAGGCAGCATGGTTTCACCAGGGGGAGGTCATGTCAGACCAACCTCATTGAATTTTTTGACTGGGTGACTAGGGAGGTGGATCGGGGAGGGCAGTGGACATGGCCTATCTGGACTTCAGCAAGGCCTTTGACACTGTGCCACATAGAAGACTATTACACAAAATGGGGAATATGGGTGTGGGCAGGACAGTAGTGTGGTGGGTAGGTAACTGGCTGGGTGGCAGGACACAGAGGGTGGTGGTAAATGGCTGTCACTCCACAGAGGAAGAGTAACCAGTGGGGTACCACAGGGATCAGTGCTGGGACCGGTCCTGTTCAACATCTTCATCAGTGACATTGCACAGGATCTAGAAGGCAGAATTTCACTGTTCGCTGATGACACAAAGCTCTGTAACAGAGTAGACACACCAGAGGGTGTAGACAGAATGAGAAGGGACCTGCAGAAACTTGAAGAATGGTCCAAGGGTTTGGCAGTTGAAATTCAATGCAAAGAAGTGCAAGATAATGCATATGGGGCACAAAAACCCTGGCACAATATATCAGTTGGGGGTGAGGATAGCATGCACCAAGCAGGAAAGGGATCTTGGGGTTGTCATCTCTGATGACCTCAAGGTAGGGAAACAGTGTGACAAGGCATCAGGTAAAGCAAATAGGATGCTGGGATGTATAGGCAGGGGCATCACCAGCAGGAAAAGGGAGGTCATAATTCCGCTATACAAGACACTAGTGAGGCCCCACCTGGAGTACAGTGTACAGTTCTGGAGACCATACTTATGTAAGGACATAGACAGGGTAGAGAAGGTTCAGAGGAGGGCAACAAAGATGGTGCATGGGTTGCATCACAAGTCCTATGAAGACAGGTTGAAGGAACTGAACATGTACTCCCTGGAGGAGAGGAGGGAGAGAGGGATATGATAGAGACATACAAGTATCTTACAGGGAGGAACAGGGTGCAGGAAAACACTATTTTAAGCGAAAAGATGTTTCAGGACTAGAGGCATGGGATGAAGTTGGAGGGAGGGGCGATTTGGAGGAAACATGAGAAAGAATTTCTTGCGGAGCAGGTGGGTGGACAAGTGGAACACCCTGCTAGAGGAAGTGGTGGGACTGAAACAATCACGGGATTTAAGAATGCATGGGATAGACATAAAGGAATTCTAGAGGGCAGGGGTAAGGGGAAACAGACTTCTAGGAAAACAAACTGAACTTACAAGCTCAAATGGGCAGACTGGGTGGGCCATAGGCCCTTATCTGCCGACACTGTCTATGTATCTATGTATCTAATGTATTTATTATTTATTTATTTATTTATTTATTTTTTTTTTTGTTATTTTATCAATGTATTTGGTTTTATTGTACATGCCCCTTGGTTTTGGAAAGGTGCCTTTTTATAAATAAAGAATTGATTGATTGATTGTATATTCGAAGGGCAGATACTGACTGAGGGACATTTGGCCACATTCTTGTTTACAATAGTAGGTACAATACTGAGCATTTTTTATAACTTCTATTCTGTTTTTAATTTTAACTGCAGGTGTTCTTGTCTGTGCTCATTGGTGTCTTCTCTCTGGGCCAGGCAGCCCCAAACATTGAAAGTATTACCATTGCTCGTTGTGCTGCTTATGAGATCTATACCATTATTGTAAAGGTAAGCAGCTTTGGAACAGCGAATATATTTAGTCCATAGAATCTCACTTCAGCACTTCTATAACTACCACTGAGAAAGAACCAAAACGTTTCCTTATTTAACATTTATTTTCATAAGATATCCCCACTGGGATGCAAAATCACACTGTGACTGGGGCCCCATAAGCAATACTTTTTACCCGGTTTTACAGCTGTAGTCAATTGAAGTATAGGGGACTCTGGTGACCTGCTCAAAATCAGACAGTATGTACAGTAAGTAGCTGGGGCAGGAATAGAACGCAGTTGTCTCCTGGTTCAAAGTTCTGTATTTGAACCATTGGACTACATTGCATTTCTTGCCTATTTTTCATCCAGTGTATACTGTATCCATGTGTTTGAAGTCTGCACATTTGTATTGTCTTATGACTAGGAAGGAAAACCAGGAAATATAATCTTTGGATACATCATCACCCAATCCATAGCACAGAGTGCTCAGCTCAACCTCTTGTCTCTCAAGGTGATGATAAAATCTAACCTGCATTTCCCTCTCCCACTGTTAGTGCTGTCCCTTATGTCACATGCAAAATATCTCACTTAGCTATTATTTTATTCTGAATAGAAATTTCATGTTGAAGAAATGATCTTGCACTGATTAAGATTAAGATTTATAGAGTGTATTTAGTAATGGCTACTGATTTACCTACTATTATTGGGATAAAAAAATGCTGTTATTTGTTAAGCCCCTGTTTTTGCAACTTAATAATGCAGCCATCCATGAACAGAGCACGCTGAAAGTTGGCATGGTTGTTCTCAGTTCTAAGCTCCCTAGATCCTGGAAATTTAAAATGACATTTCATAGATATTCATCCAAATCCTTAATTGAATTTTCACACCAGGAAGGCACATTCTTCCAATACTAGTTACAAACCCCTTTCACTGCTTGATTAGGGGACAGTGCTCTTTACCTCACTGACTGATGAAAGGTTGGAATACCTAATGGGCAACTTTGTCTTTAAGATCTACAGCTCTAGCTCCTTTGGCTGCTTGATTAAGTCACTCAAGACTAATACGCATGGAGCTGTTGCTATGATCCTCTGCAACTAGCATGCTGTCTGTTCCTTTTTTTTTTTTTTTCTATTTATTCTTTCTGCCCCTGCCGCCGGTAGCCCGGAACCATCTGCCAGTCACGCTTCCACCCCCCCACATCGGCCTCGCACCCTTCCGATACCCCGTGGCTTACCCCCCCTGGTGGGGCTGCGGCACTGGGGACCCCATGCATAGGCGTCCAGGACTAGGTGGGAGGGCTGGCCTCGCGGGGGCTAATTGAAGCTGTGACCGGCTTCATCTAGGGCCCTGGCGGCATTCTCCCTTTTTCCTTTTTCCGGGAGGCGGGGACGTGCAATGACGCGGAGCATCCTGCCCCGCCTCCGACGCACACTGTTGAGGTCGGTAGTCGCCCTACACCTGGTCTCCACCAGGAGTCGCGCAGACCCCGAGCACTACCCCATCCCTCCCCCCGGAGAAGGAGAGCAGTCCATAGGACGCTCTATCCTTCTCCCCCCGGCCGGCCCTCCAGCGACCCGAGTCTGCTCCCGAACCCGGGTCGCCGGCGTCGCAAGCGGAAATCCCACCACTGCGCCGGCGGGCCGGCACTGTCTGTTCCTTTCTGTAAAGCCTGCATGAGTCAACATTCATTTGCTTATGTGGTCTCCAAGATCTGGAACACTTTGCCACTGCAAGTCCAGAAAGTTGAAATTCCATAGACTTTTAAGCATAGATTACAGCATAAGCCACTAGAAGACGTTTAAATGCACATGTTCTGCCTGAACATTACCTAATTCCCCTGCATTCATTATGTTATATGCTTCGCATGTGTTGTTTGCCCTTGTTTACTGTATGTGTTTTCCTGGTGTACCAGGTTGCCTATGTATATGGGCATATTTCCAGCGGGTATATTTGGTTACCAAAAAGATAAATACATTAATTAATAAATAGACAAAGGTTTTTAGTGAGTAAAGGTCACAACCATGTTTGTGGCACCATCTAACTTTACAAACATTATACTGCACTTACTTTTCTACTCCACAATGCAAAGCCTTTACTGAATTTAAACATAAAAACATAGAATTTGATGGCAGATAAAGACCACTTAGCCCACCCAGTCTGGCTAATTTTCCCTGCCTATATGGTCACTGCATACCTTCCTTGATCTCTAACACCCTCACCTTGTTTTCCATTACGATTCCCTTATAGAAACATAGAAACATAGACTTTGACAGCAGATAAGGACCACTAGGCCCATCTAGTCTGCCCATTTCCCTATCTACAGGATAGACTGCAGATCCTAGTTAACCAACAGCCTATATCTTCCTGCCCCCCCCAATAATTGCCTTATGTCTGTCCCATGCATTCTTGAATTCTCCCACAGTTTTAGACCCCACAACTTCCTCAGGAAGGCTGTTCCATGCATCCACTACCCTCTCTGAAATAATACTTCTCACATTGCCCCTGAACCGCCCTCCTTCTATCTTTAAATTGCGTCCCTTGTTCTTGCAAGTCTTTTTCTAAAAGATGCTACCCTCTTGGACTTTGTTGATTCCCTTGAGGTACTTGAAAGTTTCTATCATGTCCCCCTCTCCCTTCTTTCCTCAAGGGTATACATATTAAGCTCCTTTAGTCTCTGCTCATACGGCTTCTCTTACAGACCCTGCACCATTTTAGTTGCCCTCCTCTAGACTGCCTCTATCCTGTCTATGTCCTTGCGGAGATGGGGTCTCCAGAACTGGACACAGTATTCCAGATGGGGTCTCACAAACTGTCTGTACAGAGGGATAACAACTTCCTGTTTTCTGCTGCTGATGCCTCTCCCTATACATCCCAGTATACCTCCGGCCTCTCACTGCCTTCTCACATTGCTTGCTAACCTTAAGGTCATCTGATATGATTACCCAGGTCCCTTTCCTGTTTTGTTGTTGTTACTACCTCCCACCCATTGTGCATTCTTCCCTGGGTTCTTGTTTCAGGCGATTAATTTGCACTTTTTGCATTGAATCTTAGCTGCCATACGCCTGACCATCTCTCCAACCTTGCCAAGTCCCTTTTCATCCTTTCCACGCCTCCTTGTGTATCAACCCTGTTGCAGATCTTTGTGTCATCTGCAAAAAGGCATACTTTTCCTTCCAGTCCCTCTGCAATGCCACTGGTGAAGACATTAAAAAGGACTGGAGCCAATACTGAACCCTGCGGTACCCCACTAGTAACCGCCCTTTCTTCAGAGTGGACTCCATTTACAATTGCCTTCTGTGTCCTGTTGTCCAGCCAATGTTTTACCAAGGCTACCACCCTGGGACCCACTCCCAGGCTGGTTAATTTGACTAATAATCTTTGTGTGGGACTGTGTCAAATGCCTTGCTAAAGTCTAGGTAGGCCATGTCCACAGCCCTCCCTGGTCTACTACTTTGGTCACCCAGTCAAAGAAATCTATTAGATTCGGTCTGACATGACCTTCCCCCTGTGAACCCATGCTGCCTTGGATCCTGTGCTCCACTGACCTCTAGGTACTCAACTATTCTTTCCTTCAGAAGTGACTCCATCACTTTCCCTACCACAGAGGTCAGACTGACAGGTCTGTAGTTTCCTGCCTCTGTCTTGGTCCCACTTTTGTGAAGGGGAATCACAACCGCCTTCCTCCAGTCCTCGGGTACCAGACCATCCTCCCATGATTTATTAAAAAGAGTAGCCAGTGGTTTCACTAGTTCCTTCCTTAATTCTTTTAGAATTCTGGGGTGAATTCCATCAGGACCCATTGCTTTGTCCACCTTCAGTTTTAGGAGTTCTTGCAGAACCCTTTCTTCTGTGAAAGGACTGGGATCGACCGCCCTATCAAGAGTGCTTCTGTTAATTGGATTAGGCACTTCCCCCTCCTCTTTTGTGAATACTGAGCAGAAATATTCATTCAGTATTCCTGCTTTTTATCCCTATCCCATCCATTTTTAAATCCCACCACTGGTTTTTCCCCCATCACCTTCTCTGCTGGAAGACTGTTACAGGCATCCACCATTCTTTGAGTGAAGAAATGCTTCCTCACATCTCTCTTGAATTTACACTTTCCAGATTCATTGTATGTCCCCTTCTTCTCTTGCATCTTTTTCTCTGAAACATACTCCACTCCTGTACCTTATTTACACTTGTGAGGTATTTGTCTCTATCATGTCCCCCTTCCTCTTTTCTAAGGTGTACATTTTTAGGTCCTTCAGTCTCTCCTCCTAGGGTGTCAGATACATATCCTGCATCATTTTAGTTGCCCTCTGGACAGCTTCCACTCTTTCTATGTCCTTCTGGAGATGTTGTCTCCAGAATTGAACACAGTACTCCAGGTGGTGTCTCACCAGTGATCCATACAGTGGCAACACCACCTCCCTCTTTCTGCTGGTGACTCCCTCCCTGTGAACCTTATTATCCCACTGGCCCTTCCAACTGCCTTGTCACACTGCCTTGCCACCTTGACATCATCAGATGTGATTACTTCCAGGTCCCTTTCCTGTTTGGTGACCATGAGTACCCCTTCCCCCATTTTGTCCTCTGCCTCTGAATTTCTGTGCCCTAAGTGCATGATTTTGCACTTTTTCACATTGAAACTCAGCTGCCACACCCTTGACCACTCCTCAAGTTTTCTCAGGATTCTGCACATTCTTTCCACCTCCTCAGGATTGTCCACACTTTTGCAGATGTTGGTGTCATTCGCAAAGAGGCATACCTTCCAATCCAGCTCATCTGAAATGTCACTTATAAAGACATTAAAGAGAACTGATCCCATTACTGAGCCTTGAGGCACCATGCCGATCACCTCCCTTCCCCAGAGTGTACCCCGTTTATCACCACCCTCTGTCGTCTATCCCTTAACCAATTTCTTACACAGCTTACCAGCTTAGGAACCACCCCTAAGCTGGGCAGTTTCCTCATGAGTCTGTTATGTGGAAGGGAGTCGAAAGCCTTATTGAAATCTAAGTTGGCCTTGTTCACCATCCTACCCTGATCTATTTCCCTAGTCAACCAGTCAAATAAATCTATTAGATTTGTCTGAGATGATCTTTCTCCTGCCTCATGAATCTGTGCTGCCTTGTGTCTTGTAACTAACTGGATTCAAGATACGCCACAAATCCTTTCTTCAGCGGTGACTCCATTAGCTTCTCTACCACTGATGTAAGGCTGATTGGCCTATAGTTGCCAGCCTCCTCCCTGCTACTGCTTTTGTGAAGCTGGACTACATCTACCCTCCTACAGTTGCCTGGAACCACTCCTGTTTCTAGTGAGTTGTTAAAAAGGACTGTCAGAGGTGCAGCTAGTACCTCCCTGAGCACCCTTAGGTGTACACCTTCTGGCCCCATAACTTTGTCCTCTGTCAGGTTTGTGAGTCCCTTCAGGACTCTTTCCTCTGTAAAAGGACATTTATCTATAGTACCCCCCTCCCTCCAGTGCTCCAGCTGCCTTCATGTGGCCCATCACCTTCCCCTTCCTTTGTAAATACTGAACAGAAGTATTTGTTCAGGATATCTGCTTTTTCCTGATCTTCCTCTGCATAATTCATACATGCCTTTCTTAACCTTATAATTCCTCCTCTACCCTTTCTCTTTTACTTATGTACTAAAATGTCTTGTCCCCTTTCATTGACCCTGGGCTATTATTTTCTGTGATTTACATCTTTGCACTCCTTACTGCTTTCCTTGTCTCCCTCTGCTTCTCCTGATACACCTCTCTGTCCTCTGCTCTCTGCATCTCTTTATACCTCCTGAATGCTACCATTTTAGCCATCACTTTTTCAGCCATTTTCTTGGAGAACCTTAGTGGTCTCTTTTTGTTCTTGCTTTTGTTCACTTACTTTGCTCAGAGGTCTGTTGCCTTCATTATGACTCTCCTTAGCTTATCCCACTGTTTCTCTGCCCCACAACGGTCACTTCCTGCTAGGTTATCTGAGACCTTACTGCTGAGGGGGAAATACAGTAGTGTTTCATGAATGGCCTGAGAGTCCTGAGAAACTGAGGTAAAGGAGGTGCCTCAATGGATGGGAAAGTGGGGCTGGCAGGTTCTGAAGGATTTCCTGACTGGAGGTGTTTGGGGAGGAGGGAACTAGAAGTAGAAAACATGCATGTTTATTGATAAAAAAATGTTTTACAATGTTGCTCCTAGCCACGCCCAATTGACAGCAGTTCCAAAGATGGATACAAACCTGACAGTGTCATGGGAGACATTGAATTCAAAAACATACACTTTTCATATCCATCTAGACCAGACATACCCGTAAGTAACTGAGAAGTTTAACTGATTTATAAAAGAATTATTTTAATTTTATTTTCAGGTGTTTAAATGGCAGCTGATGGCTTTGTTTTCTGTATGTTTTCTAATATATATATTTATCATGACAGTTGAGTTCTGCCATTTATTATGACAGTTGTGTTGTGCTGATACTTCTAGATTCTCAGAGGGCTGAATCTGAAGGTTCAAAGTGGAAAGACAATTGCTCTTGTTGGTGCTAGTGGCTGTGGGAAAAGTACTACAATCCAACTGCTTCAAAGATTTTATGATCCCCTACAGGGAGAGGTAAGTGTGTAATCTTATGAATGAACAGAAAATAAATCACATGGCATTTTATCAGGACTACCTGTAATATTTTTATTTATTTGTGTTCGGAAGACCTTTGAGCTCAAGAGCCCTTTTTCAAAGGTGTCCAAGTCAGTAAATAGATCACAAAACATGATTCACACTATTAATAATAGGAAATACAAATACATCCAATCAGAGACAAACAACATAGTATCAGATATGAGATTTCCATAGCTGGGCACAGGTAGAACAATAGGTTCCATCAATACAGAAAGAGAAGGGGGTCAACTATGGAATAACATACTGAGGACAGTGCTATAGGAGGGACTGGATTTCCAGAGTAACCCAAGTCTGGCATTATTGGTTCAGGCAATTGCATTTGAGATACTGTGAGAAAAAGTTTGCCACCTGTGATTTGAAGGAGTGGAAGGTTAAGGGCATAGCCACCATTGATGGCAGCAAGTTCCAGGCTTTCATTGCTCTGTAGGCAAAAGAGTGCTGGCTCATAGTAGTTCTCCTGTGGGGTACTGCCAGTTTGCCATAGTCCATGAAACTTGTGGTATAGCAGTTTTTGGTCTTGGTTAGTAGATTGCTGACCCCAGGTGGCATACGACCAAACATGGCACTTTTAAGAAGCAAAGCAGAGTTGCAGGTTATGAGGAAGTGGAAAGGGAACCACTTGGTGGAGGTATACAGGTCACATCCATTAGAGCCCTGTTTCTTGAATCTGTAGCTGTGGTTCAAGGCCACACAGATTTTTTTGAGGATAGTATTACTAGCAGCCAAGTAGATTACTGACCCATAATCAATTACAGAAATGATGAGGCTGGAGACTAGTAGATGTTTGACCTCAGGGGTGAGGCTTGACCTGTTTCTGTAGAGTAAGCCTAGCCATTGGTGGAGGTTTTTGACCACTGAGTCAACATGGTGGGAGAAAGACAGTGTGGAGTCAAGACAGACACCTAGGTACTTGAAGATCTGTACTTGCTCAATGGGTACCCTATTCAGAGAGGTGATACTCAATCTTGGTCCATCTTTTAGAGTGACCTTGCTTTCAAATAGTAAGAATTTTGTCTTTTTTTAGTTGATGAGTAGTTTGTTGTTGGAAAACCAGCAACATACTTTGCTGAAATTCAGTTGGACATCACACGGCATATGAGGAGAACCAACCCACTGCTGGAAGGGACATAGGGTCCATTTTGTGTACCCTCTTTCCACACAGAGTTGATTCTGCCCAAACTGAGTACGGACACACATTCAAGCTTTCCAATCAGAATGCTATCCCTACTAATGCTGTGTATCCAAGCACGTCATTCTTCCCCAGGAATATGTTTAGGCCCTGCTTTGAAAGCCTTAACAGTTCTGGCTTCCACTGCCTTACCTGATAGGCTAAGCTAGATTAGCCATCCTCTGTGTAGAATGAATATTTTGTATTATTTCTCCTTTTCCTGACTTCATTTACCACAACTTACATCTTAAAGAGGACTTAAACAAGCTGCGTGGTTGGTCAGAATCCTGCAGCATCAAATCTGATATAGTCAAAAGCAAGGTTCTACACTCTGTGAAGAAAAACAGAGGTAGGATCTACATACTGTGTGGGGCTCTATTTGATGCAGTTGGAGAAAGGATAATTACTTAGGAGATCATAATGGACAAAAGGCTGAAGACTGTAAAGCACTGAATGGTTGCTCAAAAAGGGTCAGAAGAATGCTAGGGTGCATTAATAATGAATTGGTCAGCAGAGCAGGGCAAGTAATTGTGACATTTTACAAGGTTCTGGTCTGGCTGTACAGTACTGTACTTGGAGTATTAAAGGCAACACATTTTGAAAAAAGTCATTAAACTCTTAGCTGCTTTAGTAGTGTCCTTCCCTAAAGGGAGGCATATGGTAGTGTTTCTCAGGAGAGAGAGCAGACAATGGGTCTGATGCTACTGCTGGTATTTACTCGGATACTAAATATACTCAGATCATTTGGGGACCTGGATCACTATTATAGTCCTGTATAGGAATGTGGCCATCCATGTCAAGTAGGCTCTTTAGAGTCCGTTCAACCTGCACGGTAAGTAATAGATCCACTGTGATAAGGTAGGGGGCTCAGGCAGCTGTTGTGCAGTAGGAAGCATGCCTCATGTCCCCCTCTGATTCATAAGAAAACAGTTGAATCTTTTAACTGCTGTGAAGTCTGCATAGTGTTATGATTTTTATACTCAAATTTAACCTTTCTCCACAATGGTTTACTTAAGTTCCTCATTATGTTTGAGCTATTTCTGGACACACAAACTATTAAAACATTAAACTAACTTTGTAGAAACATTCCTTAATGGTAAACATGTGGCACCCACTATTCTTTGTCATATGATTCTGTAAAATAAGGAAGCACTACATATTCCAAAAATTTGCTCTGAATTTTGAAGGCTGGTGCAATGAATTTTAATACCAAGTGGCTGAGAGGCATGAAAACAGACATTGAACAGTATGTCAAGTGCCTTGGCTTTACTTAGTTAAGAAAAACTAAATAAACAAATAAGTAGGGATAAAGTAAATATGGCGTGCAAACAGCTACTTCTTTTTTTAACATTCATTTTTATTTGAGTTTTGGTAAGCATTGAAATCCCCTCCTTGAATAACATTTACAGCTTGAAGTTTTTGGAGGCCCTTGGTAATTTTTGCCAGGAATTCAGGATAATTCTCATAAGGGGCATAAAATGAACCAATAATTAATTGAGTTCCATCCAAATTAATTTTTATCAGTATATAATTCTGCTCATCTCATCAGAGAACTGGGCAATCGATTTATAGTACAACCCCTTTTTTATTAGAATTGCCACTCCCCTACTTTTTCTTGTCCTGTGCTACAAAATAAGAATGCAACCCATTTATTTTTTAGTTTGATTGTTTCTTTTGCATCTAAATGGGTTTCTTGGATGCACATAATTTGTGAGTTTTGTTCCTTAATAACTGGTAAGTAACTGGGATATTTTAATGGGTGAATTAACAGCATTAACATTCAGTGAAGTTAGCTTTACATTGTTAAAGTTAGCCACTAAAACTGTTAGAATTGTCATCATAGCTGCAAATGTTTATATAAACCAAACCAGGGTACTTTTGTCTATCAAAAGCACTTTCCAAAAGCATCTTTCTTACCAGAATCCCAATCCCAATATGCTTTCCTCTTATAAACCGTCCCTCCACATCCCTAAACTGAGTTTCTATTCTTAGTCCCCTTATTGAATTTCTCAACATCACCTTGCCCATTTGAATATTACAATTAGACAGTGCTAATAAAAATCTTAAATATATAATCGAATATTTATAAACCATAAAAATAATAAGCATAGTGTTGTTAATAAAGAACATACCCTTATTCTTGTACTCCCGAGTGGGTATTCTGTATACTCCCCACTCTTGTACCCCCTCCCCCCTTCTTGTGCTGTTTGAACTGGCACAAAAAGCCAAATAATATCCTAACTAGAAAAAAACATAAAGATTCAGCCCATTACAAGTTATTAAAATAAAATGATGACTATCCCGAGTTGGTTAGTTCCAACTGACAAAAGTTATATCTATCACTGAGTCAGTTAGTTCCCATTGGAACCTTAACCAACTTAAGTATAGCTGGCAGTATGACCTAGAGGTTAGAGTAATGAGCTGTGAATGTGCTTGGTACATCCAGCAAACCAAACCTTGGTTTGATTCACACAATCTCCACTTGCATGCTGTGTTACGCTAAGCAAGTCACTTAACTGCCCAACGCTCCCAGGTCATCCCTGAATACAGGCACTTGTGCCTAGTGGGCCTTACCTGGTTACCACAGACTAAAATAAACAAATAAAAATAAATATGTATTTTTTTATAAATAGGAAGTATACTTCAAATTACACAAAGGGTACCACATCAAAACAGAGAAAAAGATGTCACTTGTGGTAACGGCATCTTTCAACATTTAAAAAATGTGAGTTGCCTCATTAATTAAATAAATGTATCACTTTTTATTGTACTGTGTCTGACTCGGTTATAGTAACTGATGGGGCATGCACTTTATTAATAAAAAATGGGTTTAAATCAGGAAGGAAGAAAAAATATGCTAATTAAAGTACTCAGATTCTTTTATCCATCAGCATATTTTGAGGTAATATCTTAGTAAGGAGGTTAAACATTTATCCTCTTTGCAGCTCTAACATTAGAATCCCCAAGTTCTCCCCAAAGGGGACTTAAATTATATTACAAAAAATATTTTTTAAAATATTTGGGGGTCTTATCTTTATGTCATTTGTTGATTCCTCTAGAGTGTCAAACACATGGCACTTTCCATCAATAATTACCCATATCTTTGCAGGAAAGTTCTTCATCACTTTGTAGCCATTTGCACAGAGCCAATTTCTTACGGAATCAAGTTTCTTTTTTGCCACAATAACTTCCTGAGGTAAATCATTGTATATTGAAATGTTTGCCCCCAGCAAGTTAATTACCTTTTTTTTTTATACACAGCAGTTATTAGTTTGTCCTTATCTGTGGCTCTCATGAATCTTAGTTTCACCAGACTGAGGCGGGGGAGCTGATGAATAAGATTTGGCTCTAAGGCCATGGTGCACCTGGCCAGTTTCCTGATTAGTTTCAGCCTGCTCTGTTTCCAAAAAAAGAGAAAGCTAATAATTTAAATGATTCCTGTAAGCTCTCTGAATTAATTATCCCAATCCTCTGGTACCCCCAAAATTTGGATGTTATTTCTTCTGGCCCTAGGTTCTTGATCAATTAATTTTTCTTTAAGCTTGTGATTGGCATTTTCCATTTTCCTTGGTAATGGGTCTGCATCAGCTGTAATTTTGTCTAGGGTTTGTTTTATCTGGTTGATTTTCATTTTAATTTTCTGGTTTTCATTAACCAGGTCCTGAGTTAGTTTAAAGTACTTATCCAAGTTAGCCTGGTGTTCCAAAATTGTTTCTATTTTATCAGATATGTCATTAATTTTGTTAAATACAGTTTTTGCCCAAGGTGGGTGGGGTGGGCTAAATCATCATCTTCTATATCTGAAGTATTTGTATCCTGCTTGTGATTTGTATTTGCATTGGACTGAGGACGAACCATTTCTGCATTACAGTGTATCACCTCCCCGTCTGTATAATAATTGTGTTAGTTTCAGTAGAAGCGCATTGTGGTTTCCCAAATAGAACATCTGTCTGGGTATTAGATTTTAAACCAGTTTGTAGCTCAGCATTTGTTGATTTGACACTACTTTCATTAATTGAATTAGGGACTGTTGAAATGATTACCCCTTTTTTTTTTCAGAGGCCATGATCTGTTTGTTTGTTTTCTGGTATACCTGTGTACATTTACCTAATGTTACTGTTCAGAACATGACAGCTGTTTCTTTTATTTTCTTTTTCCTTGCTTTTGTATCTTCATATTATAACATCTTCTTTGCTGAGACAATTACAGTTGATATGTTGAAGAGCTATTGGTAGCTTAATAAAGTATATTTAATTGAAAAAAGAGGCTATTATCTGTTTAGAAACATAGAAACATAGAACTTGATGGCAGATAAGGACTGCAAGGCCCATCCGGTCTGCCAATTTTTTTTACCTTATGAATATGGGGCACAAAAACCCTGGCACAATATATCAGTTGGGGGGTGAGGATATAGCATGCACCAAGCAGGAAAGGGATCTCGGGGTTATCATCTCTGATGACCTCAAGGTAGGGAAACAGTGTGACAAGGCAGCAGGTAAAGCAAATAGGATGCTGGGCTGCATAGGCAGGGAAATCACCAGCAGGAAAAGGAAGGTCATAATTCCACTATACAAGACACTAGTGAGGCCCCACCTGGAGTACAGCATACAGTTCTGGAGACCTTATCTATGTAAGGACATAGACAGGGTAGAGAAGGTTCAGAGGACGGCAACAAAGATGGTGCATGGATTGCATCACAAGTCCTATGAGGACAGGTTGAAGGAACTGACCATGTACTCCCTGGAGGAGAGGAGGGAGAGAGGGGATATGATCAGGGACCATGGTTTTCCGTTTTTACCGGTAACACTGGTAAAAATCATGGAATCCTGCTTGGTTTGCAGGTTTTGAATTCTTGTACTGGTGCCTCACGGAAACTACATTTCACTGCACAGAATCGCTAAGATTTCAGCATCTTTTTAATTTTTTTATTTTCTCTTTCTATGCCTCCTTCTTACAGCATCGGTCTCCACTTTTCAGAGATCCCTAGGCTGGGTATCCCCCAACTTCACCCCAGATAATGCTCTGGAGCTCCTGTGAGCCTGCCCCCATCATGTCTGGGTTGTACCTCCAGGTGGGAAGGGAGGAGACCCCAGGTCACCCCTCCACAGTCCTTTAATGTGTGTCGGGCAGCCCAGTGTGTCCCTCATGGAACCTGGTTATGAAGTCTGGGGCAGCTGGGTCCCTTCTGCCAGCAGCCAATGTGGGGTGATTGTTACTGGTTTTCTGGTCTCTGTCCTTGAGGGCAGCAGCACTCAAGGGGATCCAAGCAGGTAGGGCACATAGAGACATGCCACTGCTCCAGATCCTGGCTAGCTTCCTCTCTTCCCGATTGCTCTGCAGTCCCATTGCACCACCACCGTGGTCACCCAGGTGGCAGTAAAGCACCAGGACCTGCAGGCCACCATTCCCAGAGGAGGAGATCATCCCCCCAGGTGCTCGATCCTACTCCTCCAGCCAGACCTCTAGCAATCTGAATTTACTTTTGACCCCGAGTCCCTGGCATTGCAAGCAGTAGCACTACCACAAGTTATTTACAGTGCTCTGTCAACTATACACCCACTTTGGTGTAAGAAAACATAAGCAGATGGAAAGGCAAATAATTCAGTTTTAGTGAAATGTTGTAAAGTGTTTAATGTTCAGCATTTGCACTGTAGGTACTGTGCACTATTATTGAAATCATATATTAAAACATTATATATGGGTGTTATAGAAACATAGAAACATAGACTTTGACGGCAGATAAGGACCACTTGGCCCACCCAGTCTGCCCATTTCCCTACCTACTGGATAAGCTGCAGATTCTAGTTAACCAACAGCCTACTTCCTGCCACCCCTCACTACAATTGCCTTGTGTCTGTCCCATGCATGTTTGAATTCCCCCACTGTTTTAGCCCCAACAGCCTCCCCAGGAAGGCAGTTCCACGCATCCATCACTCTCTCTGTGAAAAAAGATTTCCTCACATTACCCCTGAGCCGTCTCTCCTCTATCTTTAAATTGTGTCCCCTTGTTCTTACACATCTCTTTTTCTGAAAGATGCTACCCTCCTGGACTTTGTTGATTCCCTAGAGGTGCTTGAATGTTTCTATCATGTCCCCCCATCCCTCCTTTCATCAAGGGTATACATATTAAGCTCTCTCAGTCTCTCTTCATATGATTTCTGATGCAGACCCTGCACCATTTTAGTTGCCCTCCTCTGGACTGCTTCCATC
Source organism: Neoceratodus forsteri (assembly GCA_016271365.2). Lineage (NCBI taxonomy): Eukaryota > Metazoa > Chordata > Ceratodontiformes > Ceratodontidae > Neoceratodus > Neoceratodus forsteri. Next base: position 1,375,529,044 of record CM057456.1, read on the forward strand.
CTGTCTATGTCCTCGTGACAGATGGAGGTCTCCAAAACTGCACACAGTACTCCAGATGGGGTCTCACCAACTGTCTGTACAGAGGATAACCACTTCTTTTTCTACTTGTGATGCCCTTCCTATGCACCCCAGTATCCCCTGGCTCTCCTTACTGACTTCTCATATTGCTTACCCGCCTTTAGATCATCTGATATGACTACCCTCAAGTCCCATTCCATTTTTGTTGTTGTTAGTACCTCCCCTGCTATTGTGTACTCTTCTCCTGGGTTTTTGTTTCTCAGGTGCATTACTTTGCACTTCTTTGCATTGAATCTAAGTTGTCATATGTCTGACCATTCCTCCAACCTTGCCAAGTCCCTTCTCATCCTTTCTACACCCCGTTGTGTATCAACTCTGCTACAGATCTTTGTATCATCTGCAAAGAGGCATACCTTATGGCTGGCAGTATAGCCTAATGGTTAGAGTAACAAACAGTGATTAAACCGAGTACATCTAGAAGACTTGGGTTTAATTCCCACAACTTCCACTTGCATACTGTGTGACTCTGAGCAAGTCACTTAACCTCCGCAGTGCTCCTGTGTCACCTTTGAAAACAGGAAGTTCTGCCTAGTGGACTTACCCAGTTTACAAAAAATATATAAAAAAATACCAATATATGTTTACTACATCATACAGTAGTCAGGGTACCATGTACTTTACCTGAGTTTTCCTTGGGCTACAATGATTTTGTATAGGTAAATATAAATGTTCAGATACATGTGTTTGTGTTTTATATGCTAGTTTTTAGACTTTAGTCAGGTTTTTATTGTATTCTTTGCATGTGAACATCTAGGTTGTAGATTGCTAAGTGCAGGATCACTGTTACCAACTAGTTTATTCAAGTTTATAATCAGTAGGGCCATCACAAATCTTCAGTTGTTTGAATGAAAACTAGTCTGAATTAAAGTATGTTCACAAGGCGGAAGCTGCCTTACTACTCACAAAAAGACTTCACAGTTAGCACCCCATTTAGGTGAATGGGATCATTTGCACCTTCTCTCCCACCTGCTGTTTCAGTCTCTGTGACAACGAAAAGTTTTCTGACAGACTGCTTTAATAAAAAGCAAATGTTAAGTGTTTAAGTGTACTTATGCTTGGCCAGTGGATTTGAAAGCACATTTAGTGACACACAGAAGGTAAGACCCCAGGGAATGTATGATGCTGGTGGGCAGAGTGGTACTCAATTCACATCTGAGCTCAGACATGAAAACTGAGAGACACCCTTTTCATGGAGACCAAGGGAAAAAAAGGCATCCACATGTTTGTGAGATGCGTATTTCTCATTACAAGGTCCTCCACTAATCACCTGTGAATTTTTTTAGGTGAAGACACTTTATTTCAAAGAAGCAAATTCAGGCAGTTTTTTTTTGCTCCTCTTACCCCCTGGCCATCCACTCCTTTAGGCCTGCTAACTTCCCCTACCACCACTGCTGAGTCCTGACCACCATCTACTGCCCCTTATGCCCATGCTATCAGGTAACCCGAAGTAACCCTTCATCGGGTGGGCTCCAACCCCTGTGGGAGGCCAACAGAGGAGGACAATCACCCTAAAGAGCTTCCTGTATATCCCAGGCATGGCAGGGGTCAGAACAGACACATGTGTCTGTGGCTTCATGCTTATGGAGGGACCAGCAGCTATCCTCCGGGTGGCCAGCAGGTGTTTTCCCATTTTTGTGGGAGCGTGTCAGGCCACATGATGTCAAGGCACAAGCTGACGTCCTGCATGCTCCCTCCTGCAGTGAGGGCCAATGTGTTGTCATGCCTCCAGTCTCCACCTGGGGCCAGCAAATACTGAGCTGTGAATACATCCTCCCTTCCAGGAGAAGGTGAGTGGTCTCTGGACACTCAAGCCTTCACCCCCCCCGGGCCGGTCCTCCAACACCCAAATCTGTTCCCAAACCCTGGTCAGTGGTGTCACAGGCAGAAATCCAGTTCAGGCAGTAAATGATAGAAAAAAACAAAGGTGGTCCACCTTAGTAGAGGTGGTTCAGATTAATTTACATCCAAGTTCTAACAAGCACAAGAAACTAAGTAATTTGTAACTTGTGCATGTGGGGTGTGGGTGTTGAAGAAAGGGGAAAATAGTGATGTTACTACTGCAATCACCCCTGAGGGATGTGGACTTCATCATTGCTACTGTCATCACACCTGAGAGGCGGGGAGCATAGTGCTTCTACCATAACCACTGGTGGATGGGGAATGTTGTACTGCTGCTGTCCCACCTGAGGGATGGGGGCCATAGTGCTGATACTGCCATCACACCTGAGGAATGCGGAACATAGTACTGCTGCCATCACACCTAATGGATAGGGGCCGAAGTGCTGCTGCTTCCATCACACTTGAGGGAGAGGGGACACAGTGCTGTTGCTGTTGCTATCACACCAGAGGGATGGGTCTGTAGTGCTGTTGGTGTTGCCATCGCACCTGAGGGATGGGAGCCATAGTGCTGCTTCCATCACACCTCAGGGATGGGGGCTGTAGTGTTGCTGCCATCCCATCTTGTACCTAAAATAACTTTAAATTGGTACAAGGATGGAAGGATGTGCAATAGTGGAGGTCAAAGCTGCTAAAATGCATGTTAGCAGAGTTAAATATTGTTAAATAAAGTACACAAAACCAAACACCAGTAAAACCGGATTTTGGCTTAGCAGACACCAGTGACAGTGCCATTTTTTACAAGGTGCAAAATGGAATTTTTCCCTTCTCAATCCCGGTAAACCAGTGTCCCTGGATATGATAGAGACATACAAGTATCTTACAGGGTGCAGGAATACACTATTTTTAAGCAAAAAAGATGTTCCAGGACAAGAGGACATGGGATGAAGTTGGAGGGAGGATGATTCAGAGGAAACGTGAGGAAGAATTTCTTCACCGAATGGATGCTGGACAAGTGGAACACCCTGCCAGAGGAAGTGGTGGGGGCTGAAACAATCATGGGATTTAAGAATGCATGGGATAGACATAAAGGAATTCTGGAGGTCAGGGGTAAGGGGCAACAGACTTCTAGGAAAACATAAGCTGAACTTACAAGCTCAAATGGGCAGACTGGGTGGGCCAGAGGCCCTTATCTGCCGACACTGTCTATGTATATATGTATCTATGAATGTGCCATCGGCATTTGTTCTGTCAATGGCCTATCTATTCATACTTATTTGTATTGCTCCCTTGTGCCTATCCCATGCCTGTTTGAAGCCCTGCACTGTATTCATATACACCACTTCCTGAGATAGGCCATTCCACGCACCCACCACCCTGTCTGTGAAAAAGAACTTGCTCACATTACCCCTTAATCAGCCTCCCTCTAATTTCATGCTGTGTCCTCTTGTCCTGTTATTTTTCTTATATTGAAACATGTTAGACTTTTACCTTGTTAATGCCCTTAAGGTGTTTGAATGTTTCAATCATATCACCTCTCTCCCGCCTTTACTCTAGGGTATACATATTGAGTTCTGTTAATCTGTCCTCATATGTTTTCTGATGCAGTCCCTGCAGCATTTTGGTTGCCCTTCTCTGGACTGCCTTAATTGGTTAATGTTCTTGTAAAGGTGTGGTCTCCAGTGCTGTACGCAGTACTCCAGATGGGGCCTAACCAGTGTCTTGTAAAGAGGGATTATTACCTCACTCTTATGACTTGTGATACCCTTACTAATACACCCCAACATCCCCCTAGCCTTGCCTACTGCTTTAGTGGCCTGTTTGGATGATTTCGGGTTATCGGTGATGATGCCCAAGTCTCTTTCTTCCCTTGTGACTGCCAGTAACTCCCCTCCAAAACTATAGGTGGCTTCAGGATTTCTCTTGTCTTTGTGCATGATCTTGTACTTCTTTGCATTAAACCCCAGTTGCCACTCTTCTGACCATTTTGTCAGTTTATCCAGATCTCTTCTTATTCTGCCCACCCCATCTGGATCATCTACTCTGTTGCAGATCTTGGTGTCATCTGCAAACAGACAAACTTTACCCTCCAGTCCATCTGCAATACCACTGTTGAAGATATTGAAGAGAACTGGCCCCAGGACTGATCCGTGAGGTACCCCACTTTTGATTTGCATCTCTTCTGACTGTATACCGTCTACCACCACTCTTTGTTTTCTACCCATCAACCAGTTTGCCACCTAGGTGACCAACTTCTGACCCACCCTGAGCCTACCCAGCTTATTAATCAATCTTCTATGTGGAACAGTATCGAAAGCTTTGCTGAAGTCAAGGTGGGTGACATCAACTGCTCCCCCTTGGTACATCACTCTGGTTACCTAGTCAAAGAAATCTATGAGATTAGTTTGACATGACCTTCCTGTTGTAAACCCATGCTGTCTTGGATCCTGTGTTCCTATAGATTCCAGGTGTTGCACTATCCTTTCCTTAAGGAGTGCCTCCATAATCTTGCCCACTATTGAGGCAAGACTGACTGGTCTGTAGTTCCCTGCCTCCTCCCTGCTACCACTCCAGTCTTCTAGGATCTCTCCTGTGCTCAGAGACTCACTAAACAGTTCTGATAATGGCTCTGCTAGTTCCACCCTTAGCTCCCTTAGTTCCCTGGGATGTATGCCATCAGGTCCCATTGCCTTGTCTACTCTGAGCTTATTGAGCACTTGTAGGACCCTTCCTTTTGTGAAGGGACTAATGCACACCTCCCTCCCCCCATGTCCATGGTGCTAAGCTGCCTTCTCCTCAGTAAATAGAAGACTGGTTATAACCATACCTCTCAAACTTTTGTCACTGAAATGGGGGACGTGGACATTTTTGGACACTCAAAATGAGGGACACAGACCCTCAGAATGAGGGACACATCCTCAAACATGGAAATACAAGCTCAGAACACTGTGAAAACCATAGTGTTTACTTGTACAAAGTTTATTTTGGATTTAGTATTTTAGAACATTAAGAGTTTCTGCTTTAAAGTTTGAATTTACAGCACATTCTATGTGTAGGCAGCACCTTTTCCATGAGAGATGGATGAGGGACAGATCAATTTTAAGGGGCAAAATGAGGGATGTCCCTCATAATGAGGGACACTTGAGAGGTATGTATGGTTATAATGGCAAATAATAACTTGGTCAGCCTATGGGAAAAATTGGTGACCAGTTATTATAATGCTTTAATGCACGTCCTGTTGTGTTGTATTGCTTTTCCGACCCAGTGCTGTATCTCCAAAATGTTCCATTGCATCAAATAAGAAAGAAAATTGAATGTTAGAGTTTAAGGACTTGTGATCCACTTTTATATCACTGTTTCACATAACTATTTGTGACCCTAACTTCATTCATGTTGTTATGCCACATTAACTGTTTGGTAGTGATATTATTAAATGATTATCTGTTATGATACAAATTATTATTGCATAGAATTGAGTTTTATGCAGTGGTGTGAACACTGATTGCAAACCCTTAAATCCTAACATTGAATTTCTTTTCTTTTTTCATGCTGTCTGCAAACCAAAACATCACTTCCATAGTTTGTTTATGGAATAGAGAGCACAGATGCAAGACTTGAAAGCAGTTTCTTAATTAATGAAGTAATATTACAGTAACTGTGCCAAAGGCCATAAGATTAGCCAGGATACAAGGCACAAGGGACTTTATTGTGTGATGACTGTGTTTGCTGCACACTTCATTGCTGCTTTATTTGTCAGCACACAGTCTGTTCTAGTATAATCAAACCAATTCAATTTCAGAAGCGTTTTGAGACTTAGTGTGTATGAAAGGAGCTATGTAAAATTATGTTTGATTATATGATGAATTCAGCTATGATTGGAATGTGTAGAGATAATGTATGGCCAGCCATACACAGCAAGGCTGTGTTTCCATCCAGGGGTGAGATTACATCAGTGACCCTGAGAACAAATCTCAACAGGTCCCTATTGTGTATGGTTGTCCAGACATTATTTTGCATAGTATGTGTTTCTTTTCATTAATTTACCTTCTTTATTAAGATTAAAAACATTTAATGTAAATTAAGTTATAGCAGCATGGGAAGGCACCATTTATTGTAGTTCATTTATTAAAAAATTACCATCAGCAGCCTTGCCATGAATGCTAAGCACCAGTGCCAGCTCTGAACTGGAATATCTTTACAGACTCTTCAAGCTGTCTTCAGGAAGGAGTGAGTTTTTCCCTGTGGGCCTGTTTGCTAGTGCTAAGGGGGCTCGTCGGCAAGCCAGCATTCTAGTGAATCAGAATCAATGGGTGGGGTATCCAGCTCTTTAAAATGCCCATGCAGCACCAGCAAGTCATTTACCGTCAGCAGCCTTGACATAAACACAAAGCGTCAGTGTCAGCCCTGAATTGCAATATCTCAATAGACTTTTCCAGCTGTTTTCAGGAAGTACTGAGTTTTTTCTGTGGGCCTGTTCGCTACTGCTGAGGGGCTCAGCAGTGAGCCAGTGTTCTAGTGAATCAGGATTGAGGGGCAGGGTGTCCAGCTCTGTAACACACCCGCACTGTGCCACAGCGTGAGCATGGTGCGTGACTCAGCGGCTCAGGATATTGTAACAACTACCTATGCAGAATATTTGCTTAACCTTTTCTGTACATGGGTCTTGGAAAGTATTTCTAGTTTTATACTGTTTTCATAGTTGTTTTAATTATGTTTCTATTTATTATTTATGGTGGGGCTTTGTTGAGCCTGATTTTAAAATGTGACAACACTTATAGCAATACGCCAGAGTTAGTTAGCAAGCAGGCTAATATAGTTTTATAGAATATTTACGCATCTTTATCTGCAAACTCCAGGTTTGCTGCTATAGGTATCAACTTTAAAGCATGTTATACTCCATTTAATACACATGTACTTAATTTAAAAAAAAAATAACACGTGACCCATTGTTACATAATCAACATAAAAAGATGTTTTTGCCTTTTTTAAGGAGTTTTATTTTAATATTGCTACTCTCTTCAGGCAATGTTCATGCAAACCCTGGACCCACTGCAAATAATAATCACTTCTACTTACAAGAATTTAATTAACGATCAGGTCTGGGGTTAGTGCACCTTAACGTGAGGAGTTTGGCACCATAAACTGATTATAACTGCGCATGGGTGCACAACTACAACCATGATGTATTTGTTTTAACAGGAACTTGGCTGAATACTAAAATTAAGGATGCTGAGGTTTGAATTGGTGGTTATAATTTGTATAGGCAAGATCGATCTACCAAGGGAGTGAGCATGGCAATTTATTTAAAAAACAGTTCATCTGGTACTGTACAATTAGCTAAGTCTATTTCTAAAAAACAACATTATTGTTATAAATATTTGTGTGTCCCAGAATGTCAGCTATAACTTAACAGCTTGCTATAGACCCCCATCCCCACCCTAGCTCCTTCTGATGTTCTTCAGTTATTAGTGGCCACTCTTGCTCCTTTTATATAACAGGAATTACTAATAATTGGTGATTTGAATCGGGATATGTTGAAACCTTCTACCCAATTATCTAATCAGTTAGTGGCTCTTAACCTAACTCAGATCATTGACATTCCAACGTGCCCTAATAAAACTTCCAATAGTAGAGATACCCTTTTGGATTTGATCCTGACCACTACCTCTCATAGATATATTTCTTCTGTTTTTAATGCGGATGTAAGTGACCATTGCTATGCAGCTTGTATTTGGCATCAACTCAAATTACCTAACCCAGCTCATGCTGTAATTTCTAGGACATTTTCTAAGTTCTGTGAACATGCTTTTCTTTTTGAATTGCTTAAGGTCAATTGATCATGAATCTATTGCTGCCCAGATATCCATTCTGATTGGATATACTTTAAAAATTCCCTTCTTGAGATAGTTAATAGACATGCCCCTTTAACAAAAAGAAGAACTAGGTCTCAACCTGCACCTTGGTTTAATGGACAATTAAAAAAAATTACTTAATGAGAAGGGTTAATTATGGAAAAAAACAGACTACGTGTTGCAGAGCATGGAGTAACAACCTCTTCAGAACTCTCCAGCCACCCAAGTTTTATTTTACTTCATTTACCGAGGATAAAGCACTAGATTTCTCTCACTGCTTAATACAACAATTGAACTTACTCCTGGGATCTTGTTGTGTCAGTTTCAGAAGCGCTATCGATGTAGAAATGAGGAAAATTCAACCAAGACATACCCCACCGGTAACTCCAGAAAAGGACCTTAAGAAACCATGGGCCTCCAGTTCCACTACAAGACTGCCTGCACTACCTTCGATGGTGGAGCAAGAACCCCTTATGATCAGCAGATTCCTTGAGGAGTTTAGACCCTTTAGGGACAATCTGCATAACCTCACGAAGGACCTGAAATCATTATCTCAAGCGGTAGAAGACATTGCACAAAGAGCATCCGATAATTCTGCCAGGCTTTGCTCTAAAGAGAAAAAAATTAAAAAAATCTATCCAGAGCTAGTGGTAATATGGCAGGAAATGGCATGACTGGAGCTGAAAGTGGAAGACCTACAGGGCCGCAGCTGTAGGAACAATGCGGTCCTCATAGGTCTCCCGGAGGGTGAAGAAGGGCCAAACACCATTGTATTCATGCAAAAACTGATAGAGAAAATTGTGGGCCCTTTCCATTTGGGTCTGGCTATATTACTGAATGGGCTCAAAGAGCTCTCTGCCCAAAACCACAAATGGTGGCACCTCCACATCCTCTAATTTTTAAGTTTTTAAATTTCTTGGAGCGCCAATACTTTCTGCTCAAAATTAATGAGACGCATGAAGTGTGCTGGGAGAGCAATAAAATCTGTGTGGCACAAGACCTACTGGCCACTGTGTGCCAGAAAAGATCCACTTTCCAACCCATCATATCTAAAATCATTACAGCTGGGATAAAATTCTGGATGGTTTACCCTACAAAATTGCAAGTCCTGGTCCATGGGGTTTGGCCTTCCTATGAAGATCAGGAATCAGCAGAGCTAGGACTTAAGGTTGCCCTCCCCGACCTTTTTTGCACCCCCTAAGATGGACCTGAAATATGTGCTATGTTAATTGCACTTTTTACAAAATGCATGGACTGGCTCGGGACTACCTATCACTGGCTGACCAATGTTCTTTCTTGATTACATTTACCTAGTGACATGGTATGTGTTCATTTTGCAGCCTTCCTTGCCATTCTTCACCTTTGAGAGACATTGCAGGGAGCCACAGCCATTTCCTAGTTCTGGGACTGAACTGCACGTCTAGACATCCTATGCGATCTTCAAGACATGTTGGCTGATTCGGGTTGCTTTTTCAATAATGCCCCAGGTTTATGTGGACATTACTACTTCGTATGACCATGCACAATACTAAATGGCTGTTCTACAGAAATTTTTTCTTTTCTATTAATCTGCTTGGCCACTAAAGGGGGTGTGTGGTACAAGATTGCTGTATTTTTGATGGTTCCCACGCAAGCAATTTTCTGCAGCTTTCCTAAGATATGATGGGAAGTCAGCTATATTGCTTTTGTCTGGTATTATTCTGCTACTCATCCCTGGATTGTTAAAGTGGTACATAGACTGAAGTAAGGGTACAGTTGCTTATACTGTATTACCAGCATTGAAGCTATTTGTATACAGATTCCAGTCATTATTCTACACTATATCCAAAATATGGATTTACCTCTGTTCAAGTATTTTGACTTTTTGTTACCTGTCAGGTATCTTACATAGTTTTATATTACTCTTTGAGTTAAAAGCTGAACGTTAGATATCTCAACAGTGGTAAACAGGGGTCCTCCCCTGGAACTTATTAAGTTCTTTTTTTAAAAGTTAGCCTATGTCCACGGCTATCGTTCTGCTTCAACAAGCTTAGGAAACATAGCATTATTTGAATTTAACATTGGATATATGTATTTTTCTGATTCCCTTTACATGTTCTGGTTTTAGCACAATACTTTATTTTATACATTAGGCTATTTGGTGCACTGGTTTTATGTTCTCCCACAATGGGAGCTATGTTACAAAACGTTCAGAAATGTTTTATCTCTGAATTATTGTAATCTACTTTAATTTTCAAGTAGATTATTGCTGCACACATATGTTGACATTGATATTTTCACTAGTCTTAAAACATAAAATTGTTATTACAGTAATAATAGTTGGGCTTAGTTCTACGGGTTATTTCGGGTGGCTGGAGGGTGGGTGAGAGGTGACAAAGTACACTGCAGAACAAAGTTCATAATAAAAGGGGGAGGTGGGAGGCTTTGGCATACTATAAAAGATTGTTGAATAGTATTAACATTTAGAGGTTTTGGAGATTTTAGGTGGGCTGGATAGGGGATTAGGGAAGGGATTTGGGGATTGGGGTACAAGCATAGCTAAAGGGTGATCTTGCACAGATAGTATTAGATCTTTGTTAGTTAGAGCAGGTGTCTTTTTTCCATTCACTCAAGGGTCCCCGATCTTAAATATTGAGGCTACTTAAGCAGGGACCTAACCTTTGCTTCGTGGAATGTTAAAGGGGCAAGATATAAGTTAACAAAGTTGTGAATGACATCTTACAGAGCACACTGCAAGCCCATTGGTCAGCATGGTCTACCAATAGGTTTACAGTAGTATAGTAGCTGTCATTCACAGACGGCTCTGTCAGCAGGCAGCCATGGCAGTATGCAGGTGGGCTGAGCTGCCCACTGAAGATAGGGACATGCTAAGATGGGGGAGCAGAGAGGAGTGGGGGTGCCTGGGCAGGTGGGGGTCCACTGGACTACCAGGGAGACTTCAGGAATTCAGTAATCGTTGTGATTGGGTCAGAGCAGGTCGGGGGGTTCTGCTAGACTACCAGGGAGTTTGAAGCATTTCCTTCCATATTACTGGGGATGCAGGCAGGGAGGAAGGTTACCTCTGGAGTACCAGGGATGGCACTGGGTATGTTACTTCAGGAAATCAGGCAAAGGGGATCACTGGACCACCAGGGATGCATTGTGGTATGGCACTCAGACTGCGATCATGCTGGAAAAGGGTGAGTGTTCCACTAGACTACCAGGGATGCCTTGTGAATGTATCAACAATATGGGGATATGGGCAGGGGGAAACCACTGGACTGTCAGGATAGGCAGGCTTCCGTGCTGCCATCTGCAGTATGGCATCCAGCCTGTGGGCAGACACCCACTTACATCTACTTGTTGTAAGCTTATCTTTCGGAGGCACGTCTCCGGTGAGTTGTGCATAGGACTGTGCCCCATATGCATTGGCATGCCCCCTGCACAACCCCTCCAGATGCACTGCATAACATTATGAGTAGTGTGCAGTGCATCAGCTATGCACAGTTGCATAGGCACCCTACCAGAATCATGATTGTGCACAAGTCATGGATGCACCGGCGTGTGCATCCCTTTTGTGAATCCCATCCAGTGGGTCTTATTTTCAGGAAGAGCTAAGGCAGAAAACCATAAGAATTGCATCAAGGCATTGGATGGGACAGAACTGAATAAAACATCCTCACATAAATACCTTGATATTCTTCTTGATGAATCTATGAAATCTGATTTGCATATACAAATGTTGTCTAACAAACATAAAGGGGGAGGGAGGTGAGCACTACTCCCTTGACAAAAGAAAGGGTCCTACAAGAACTCGCTAAGCTCAGGGTGGACAAGGCAATGGGACCAGATGGCATACATCCCAGGGTACTTAAGGAGCTAAGGGTGGAACTAGCAGAGCCATTAGCAGAACTGTTTAGTGAGTCTCTGAGCACAGGAGAGGTCCCAGAAGACTGGAGAAGGGCTCACATGATCCCACTCCACAAGAGTGGTAGCAGGGAGGAGGCAGGGAACTACAGACCAGTCAGTCTTACCTCAGTAGTGGGCGAGATTATGGAGGCACTCTTTAAAGAAAGGATAGTGCAACACCTGGAATCCATAGGGGCTCAGGATCCAAGACAGCATGGGTTTACAAAAGGAAGGTCCTGTCAAACTAATCACATAGATTTTTTTGACTGGGTAACCAGAGTGGTGGACCAAGGGGGAGCAGTTGATGTCGCCTACCATGACTTTAGCAAAGCCTTCGACACTGTTCTACATAGAAGATTGATAAATAAGCTGGGTAGGCTCGAGGTGGGTCAGAAGTTGGTCAACTGGGTGGCAAACTGGTTGACTGGCAGAAAACAGAGAGTGTTTGTAAATGGTATGCAGTCAGAAGAGATGCAAGTCATAAGTGGGGTACCTCAGGGATCAGTCCTGGGGCCAGTCCTATTCAATATCTTCATTAGTGACATTGCAGATGGACTAGAGGGTAAGGCTTGTCTGTTTGTAGATGACACCAAGATCTGCAACAGAGTAGATGATCCAGATGGGGTGGACAGAATGAGAAGAGATCTGGATAAAGCAGCAAAATGGTCAGAAGAGTGGCAGCTGGGATTTAATGCAAAGAAGTGCAAGATCATGCACATAGGGGAAAAAAAAAACCCTGAAGCCACCTACAGACTGGGAGGGAAGTTGCTGGCAGTCACAAAGGAAGAAAGAGACTTGGGCATCATCATCACCAATGACCTGAAATCATCCAAGCAGACCTCTAAAGCAGTAGGTAAGGCTAAGGGGATGTTAGGGTATATTAGCAGGGGTATCACAAGTCGTAAGATGGAGATAATAATCCCTCTTTACAAGACACTAGTTAGGCCCCATCTGGAGTACTGCTTACAGTACTGGAGGCCACACCTTCACAAGGACATTAACCAAATTGAGGCAGTCCAAAGAAGGGCAAACCAAAATGGTGCAGGGACTGCATCAGAAGACATATGAGGACAGATTAACGGAGCTCAATATGTATACCCTTGAGCAAAAGAGGGAGAGAGGTGATATGATCGAAACATTCAAACACCTTAAGGGCATTAACAAGGTGAAAGAGTCTAATGTTTAAATATAAGAAAAATAGCAGGACAAGAGGACACAGCATGAGACTAGAGGGAGGCTGATTAAAAGGGAAAGTGAGGAAATTCTTTTTCACAGAAAGGGTGGTGAATGCATGGAACGGCCTACCTCAGGAAGTGGTGGTTATGAATACAGCGCAGGACTTCAAACAGGCATGGGATTGGCATAAGGGTGCAATACAGATGAGTATGAATAGATAGGCCATTGACAGAGCAAAGGCTGATGGCACATTTACAAGGTAGAAAAAGAAATGGGCAGACTGGATGAGCATTGTGGTCCTTATCTGCCATCAACCTCTATGTTTCTATGTTTCTATAAAGAATTGCTATCTTTTTTCTATAGAAATTTGGCATGTTTTAGTCTCATTATTCATAACAATTGGCAAATCTTTATTTCTGTCCCAGATTGATTTTAGTGATTGTATTTACATGAGGATGACAGATACTATTCTGAAACTGCTTGATCCCTTGTATCATTGTGCTCTGAGATATGGCTCAGGCCTACCATGGAGAATCCACCATAGCTACCTCTATATTGAGGTTGGGTGGCAATCATTGGCGGCTCGGAGACAAATTCATTGGCTTATTTATGTTTATAAATTTGTATTAAAAACCCTTCCCTCATATCTGCTAACCTTGGTTTCCTTTAAACAGCAGAATAAGTATTCTTTAAGATCTATAGGATTACCTCAGTTTAAGTTTACACTGCCCTGATTTAGAACTAAATATGGCAACTATAGATTTGTTGTCGCTGTTTCTACTACATGGGTTTCCATGCAAAAAAATCTAAAATTGGCATCCTTAATATCTATTTTGTGCTTTAAGCATAATATTTCCAGCATAATGACTCATATTTATAACTGTTTTAATTGAACTGCATTAATACTATTTCCTGATATATTTTTGTAACACAGGTATGTGATTGTATGTCTTTCCTGTATGTCACTTGTTGGATGCAATTGTAAAATAGAGGTCTCTATCAATTTTGCTTTCCAGTAAATGAATTGAATTTAAAAAAATGGTTTAATTTGAGTGCTTTCAGCATGGCTGATATGAGGACTCTGCAGGGTAGGTAGTCATGTGGAATCTACAAGACATGGTATTCTATGCTGCTGTACCACAGCAGTGACATAGCTTTTGTGGCACAGCAGCATTCTTATATCACTATTGTGGTACAACAGCATCTGGCAAGGTATCGATTTCCATACACAATACCACTGAACCATATACTATAAAGGATTAACAGTGGTGGTTCTAAGAATGAAGAATGAGTGGTGCATAAGGAGGGTACAGAAGCCTTTGAATAAGAAATATTGGTGAAATTTCAGTCTGGGCTATAGACAGGAATGTGTAGCTGGTGTAGTACAGCCTGGGCACACTGGATTTTTACTGGGGCTTATGCCCTGTCAGAACTTTGGCCTGGTGCCACCACTTGGGATTAACAGTCTGAATGCAAATGCATACTGTATACTGCAGATAAAAAAAGAATGTTCTATGATCTCAGAAGTGGGGAATTGTTTAAGAAAGTACAGTGTTTTAATTTTTGTAAAACTTTGAAATAAATTACTTATTTTATCTTACTAGAAAGACAAAAAAAACTGTACGCATCATGCGCCAGTCTTTGTGGTCTACATACATTCATAGTGCAGTGTCAGTGGCTCAGCAGGTAGCACACTCATATCTGAGGCTGGGAGATCAGAAGGATGTGGGTTCTATCCCCACACCAGGCACTTGGGTTAATATCCCAATACTGGCACTGTAGTGCAGCATGAGGAGAGTGCTGCACTGCTGAGGTGCCGTCTTTCAGATGAGACATTAAACCAAGGTCCTATCTGCCTGTTCCAGTGGTAGTTCAGGTGGATGTTAAAGATCCCATGGCACTTCTCAAAAAGGGTAGGGGAATTTTTTTATTGAAAACATGAAAAGAAAACATACAAAATTGCATTACTTCATGCAAAATGATAAATGACAACAAACAGAAACAGGTAGTACAGCATATATGAACTATAAACTAAATTATTCCAAAATAAAACACAATCCTTGTCCTATCCTTATGAAAAAAGTAGGGGAAAGAAAAATCAAAAACTAAAAACAAAACACACAAAAAATGTACTATGTCATACAAATCAGAATGAAAGGGAGCAACAATAAAATACAATTATTACAACAGATATGAATCACAAAACAGAAATAATCCAAGTCAGTGCAAAACCCCCCCTCCCATCCCTATCAAAGGTGTAGGGGAAAGCTGTTTATACAAAAATGACAAAAGAAAAGCAACAACAGCAGCACAAATCAAAATAAAACATGTCTGAAAAGGAAAAGAATGGAATCAAGAGAAAACCCATGTACACATATCCCAATACCTGCAGAAAGCCCCAGGCAGTACAGTAGCCTGCTTAAAATAATAGACAGAATGCAAACCCTGTAAAATCTGGGTCACTATCTGAATAGAACTACAAACTGTCTGTTGCAGTAAAAAAGCACACCTAGCCCGCCATAAATAAAAATGACAAAATGCAAAAGTCAAACGTAAAGTATTAGGACAATAGTGACTCAAGCCAGGAAGATAAATACTGTAGATCAAGATTTATTTATTTATTTGCTTTTGTTGACCGGGTGGGTACACTAGACATAGGAATGCCTATTTTCAGGTACGACCCGGGAGGATACAAGTGAAGTACAAAACAACAACATCGGTGTGACGCAGCACACATAAACAAATACAGTAAAGAGTTAGCCAGGAGAGTAAAGAACATCTCAGACATTAATAAGACTAGATAATACATGGTCAATCACAGTAGGTAGTCAAAAACATGGATCTGAGAATCAGGAAGGTCTTCTCCTTCTACTTATGGAGGAGGAGTGTCCACACTGGATGGGTATAAGGGCAATCAAGGAAAAAAATGCACCATGGTCTCAGGAATGGAAAGGCATGTATCACGGGGACAAGTCCTATCCTCTTGAGCCTTATGCTTCAGGCTGTCATGAACACTTAGTCTACCATGACATGACACCCAAGTAATGTCACAAACCCTTTGAGGGATATGGGGATCAGTTAATTGATGAAAAACACTGGAGGAGTCCAGCAGAGTACCAAGAGAATCTCGCAGCACAGGGAGATCTGAAAAGGACGTCCCCAAAAAGTACTGATATAAACACTTCCTCGAGGTAGAGAGGATTGTCGAAGGGGCCAGAGACCACTGATGAAGCTTCAAAAAGGTGGGAATAACAAAACCGGGGAGACTGAATTTATGGAAATTTCGGGTGATTTCCAGTGGGGGAAGGGTCCATACATCACACAGTGGAGCAACACGATGATGAAGAAGAGAGATCCAGAATACAGGTGAGTCATGTAAAAGATAGGGAATAGTAAATTTGAAAAACAGACAGTGAAAAAATACCAAGGAATTCAACATTTGAACTCTGCCATGGCAATAATCAAGGTACGTATAAGTATGCATAACCAGATGTAAGTGACTGGCCTAGAATCCTTGAAAGAAAACACTATATACACTTGGGCCTCTAAAGAGAAGGGGATAGGAAAAACCGAAGCCAAGTGAAGAAATAAAGGAAGAACAAAAGTTTTAAGGAACAAAACCCGCTTCCTCTTTGCAATAGTACAACCTTTCCAAGAAGCAACTACATGGGAGTCTCTCGCTCTAGAACAGTAGTCCAGGTGGAGAGCATCATCAGAAGCATCAAAAGACAAACCCAAGATCTTGATTGGGGTGAACTGCAAAGGCACCCCCAGCGATAGAGGAAAGAGAAGTAGAAGACTGCTGAATCGGGAGGTACAATGCAGAACTCTTGCCAAAATTCAATTTAGAGCCAGATACTTGTTCAAAATCCATAAGAAGGTGGGAGCAAATCTGTGTCCTGAAGCTGGGGTGTGGTAAGAATACAAAGGTCATCTGCATAAGCGGAAACCGTGGGAAGAGTGCATCTGGAAGGTTAGAAAAGGTGAGGAATCGATGAATGGCATAGAATTTTACGAAGCAACGGATCAATGTGGAAAATATAAAGGAGAGGACTGAGAGGACAGCCTTGTCAAACACCTGTATGACTCAAAAAAGAAGGGCAAAATGAACCATTCACATAGGGATGGATCCAGTCTGTAGAATAGAGTAGTTTGATCCATTGAATGAAACGATGTGCAATACCATAATAAGAAAGGACATGAAAGAGGTAAGCATGATTCACTCTGTCAAATGTCTTCTGATCGAGAGAAAGGAGAAGTGCAGGTGAAGAAGGAGAGCTAAAGGCCGAGACATCCCTCAAAAGGGAGAGATTCAAGATGATAGAACAGTGTGGAAGAGCCCAAGTCTGTACTTCAGAAATAACATGGGAAGCAACAGGAAGGAGTTGTAGCAAAACAGAGGCAAAAATCTTATAGTCCACATTCAGGAGACTCAAAGGCCTCCAATTCTGAATATCCATCCTATCACCTTTTTTAAACAAAAGAAAAACAATAGCAGCAGAAAAGTGCTGAGGAACAGAATGAGTTTCAAAGATATTATTAAAAAGTAAAGTAAGAATGGGAGAGAAAACTTCAGGAAATGCTTGGTAAAGCTCTGCCATAAGACCGTCCCTTCCAGGTGATGTACACCACTTTTGCTTCTTAATTGCAACTTGAACCTCTGCCAAAGAAATCAAAGCAGTCAGCCTGGTACAAAACTCAGAAGGGGGAGAGTGGGTCTGGAAATCCAAAAAGGAATCGAAATGTTGGGAGACCAGCATAGGAGCCCCAAAGATGCCGACTAGATGAGAAAGACCTTTTGCTGTAGAAGAGAGATAGTATCATAAACTGTGGATGTGTCAGGATTAGTAAAACAGTCAATATGTGTGGCTGACACTCTGTTGGAACATTGCTTGTAAACATCAAAGGAAGCCTTAGAAGAATGGGTACCACAAGATGCTTCAAGACGCAAAGAGCGAGCCTTATCATACTGGAAATCTGCCATCCTGGCCTTCAAAGAGGCAATAAGAGGGGAGTAATCCAGACCAGACTCACAGGCCCTAGAGGTGGTATCCTGAAGATGCCATCTCAAAAGCAAGTACTGATAAGAACAGGCAGATTTCTGTCTAGCATGCCGGAGAAAAAAACACTTAATGTCCAATTTAGTATCATCCCACCAACGTAAGGGGGAGGTGTATGCATCTAAAACTGAAATTCAAGCTAACAAAACCTCGTAACAATTGTGAACAATGTTATCATCAGACAACAAGGAGCTGTTCAGTTTCCAATGAGAAGAAACAACAAGACGATGTGAGGCAGTAGAAGGAACTCAAAGAAATGAAACAGCCATGTGGTCTGAGGTTTCACAGGGAATGACCGTCACTTTCTGACAAAAGACATTCTGGGAAAGAAAGAAAAAATCAGTACGATTAGCCAGAAGGCCCCTGTGGTAAGTCTTGGCTCCCATAGGGTGTACTGTACAGTAGTCATCCTGAAGAGAAGCAGTGTGAAGAATAACGCTCAATGCAAGAGAGTCCCCAAAAAGCTTCCGGGAGGAGCCTCCCCTATCCGACAGTGCGAGTCCACAATTGAAATCTCCCCCCAGGTAGAGATGTCAGGAAGTATGCAAATAAGGCTACAGTAACCAGAACAAATCTGAACAAGCTACAATGCTCTGAGGCACATAAACATTCAAGATTCTGAGTTTCAGGAGATGAAAAGTGCAGTCAAGCAACAAAGTACGGCCAGGAACAAGATCTATCAGTCTGGTAACTGTGCAATCAAAGTTAGAAAACAGAATACCCGAGTGAGACCACATGATGCAGCACACTGTGTAGCAGCACTTGGACCCAGCTCCCATTATTCAGGGCTTTTATTTCAATTTAACCACCTCCAAATAAGGTACTAACGACCACAGAGTAAATTACAAGAGAGGGGATTTACGTGACTATAACTTGGGTCAGAAATGGAAGCGGAAATGAGAACTGCGCTACCTCAACACACTCCACCTGTTTCCCCGGAGAAATCTGGCAAAAGAAGCAAGGCCCAGACGTCTGGCAGCGTCAAGCTACTCACTACTACGGCCTCCCACACTCGGCTCCAGAGGCAACTCCCCTCACCCTGAAACTGTTCTTAAAAGAGCTGCAACCATTTAGGGAAGACTTAAAGTCGATCGTTGCCGAAATAAAGCAGATGTCAGTGGCGCTGGAAGATCTATCCACCAGAATGTCTGACACTGAAGCGTGGCTTATTTCCATGGAGAAAAAGTCTGATCACGTAGATAATGCAACAGTAGAAAACCGGCAACGTCTTAAGAAGTTGGAGCAAAAAATCGAGATTTGGAGGGGAGGAGCTGTAGGAATAATGTGGTGATCCTAGGAATTCCGGAAAAAGAAGAAGGTAGTAATACCATTATGTTTGTCCAGAAATTGATTGAGAAGCTAGCTGGCCCTTCTCCTTTTGGGGCCCCGTACATAATAGAGAGGGCACACAGGGCTCTGAGACCGATGCCAGCCCCAGGTCAACCACCCTGACGGCTAATGTTTAAATATTTTAATTATCAGGAAAAGCAGTTCCTATTGTCAAAGATAAGAGAACTAGAACAGGTACTCTGTGAAGGAAACAAGATCCGAATAACCCAAGACCTCCCCGCCATGGTGAGACAAAGGAGAGCCCCTTTTCATCCTATAGTAACGGTTAATAGCAGGGAATAAATCACATGGGGTACCCCGCTTCCAGGTAGTGATTTTGGGTGCCTGGATGTCTTTTGAAGAAGTTGAACCAGCGTTGAATGCACTGCAGAAGGAATACCCTGACCTCTTTCATGTTCGTTGAATGATCATGAAAGGAGTTGTGATCTTGAGGAGGAACCCTGATGCTTTTGTGGGTAGATGGAGACATTGAGGAGGAACTGCAAAGGAGTCTAGTCCGTTGCCAAGGAACTGTTCATGGCAAATCCAGTGACCTAAAGCATTGTTGAATAATTTTGTGGGCATGGCGGCCGTTTAGCCTGTCCTAAAGTTTTTTGGGGAGGCTTCTGGAAAGTCTGGGATTTAAGGACACTAGTGAGGACTTCCCCGGACTTGTACGTCTTCCTTTATTTTTTTTTTCTTTCTTCCCCCTCCCCTTCTACAGACTCACCTAATACCCATAGAGGTAATAGGTTTCTACTATACGCGATCGTTCTGATAGTCAGGAGAGTATGGTAAAGGGAAGGCTTTTTGTTTGGGTCAAAGGAATTTAAGTTTACATAAACAGAAAGTGTTAGAATGCTGACTTGCCACAAGAGGGTGCTCCTCATTAACATTTGTTAGAACTGGAGGACTATAGTGGTCTACCGAGGTTATTTTGGTGTTGGTTGTTTAGTTATGAATTCAGCCTCCAGAACAGAATGTTCTGTTAGAATTAGGAAATGTTGGTAATGGGCACCTTCACAATACAAGGGGTCTTTCTTCGCTGGGCAACTTTATCAAGGGGAATAGACAGTATTGTGGCGAGATAAGATCGGACATTAATGGGAGTGGTTATCCCAATTTTCTGAATCTATAAACACAGTACTGGTTTGATTTATATTTTTTGTACTTTCATGATTTGGGTTTGGACGGATATCCCTCCATGTTCCTGGGTAATGGAAGGGGGGAATCTAGGGACTGACTCAGGCCAGCTGTATAGTGTTCCTATAACGGGGGGGGGATGCTGGGGTATCCTGATCCAGATATTAGGTAATTTCTGTTATGGTACATCTTTAGGGTGGAGGGGTGGTAGGAGGGAGGGTATATTTACTACTAGGATCGCAATAACAACGCTAAGATTGGTATATTTCTGGTACCTACATGACTCCCTGTGCAGGAAATGGGGGATCACTGTTTTAGTAAACTGACATAATGGCTAACTGTATATGAATTGCGACATGGAACATCAAAGCGGGTAGGAAAAGAAGGAAGCAATGTCAGGTTTTACATCACCTAAACTTATTGAACATAGACATAGTCTATGTTCAAGAAACGCACCTTTTGGATGTTGAGGCATCCCAGCTTCATAGATAACAATTTGGTCAGTTTTTTGGAGCCGAGGGAACGACTAATAGCTGTGGGGTCATGATTCTTATCCATAGGAAAATTCCATTTAATACAATCAAAGTGATTAAGAACCCATTGGAAAGATGTATTTTCATTCAGGGTTTACTTTATAATAAGAAGATAGTATTAGATAGTGTGTACGGACCAAATCATGATGCACCCGAATTTTTTATTCAACTAACTCAAATTTTGCAACCATACCTTTCCATGCCCATGATCATAGGGGGAGACTTTAACTTGGTGCATGATCCGATGATGGACCGGTCAAGTCAACAGAGGCAGGGTCTTTCTCCTGCTCAAAAGGCATTCAGGGAACTTCTGGACCAGACTGGAATGTGTGATATCTGGCGGATATTACATCCCTTAGACAGGGAATATACTTTTGTTTCCCCAGTTCACTCTTCCTCTTCGAGGATAAATTATATACTCCAGTTTCATTCCTTAATACCCGGAACCCTGGAGGCCTTGATCCTACCTGGGCCCCCCTTGGATCATTCCATGGTTTCCTGCCAGATATCAATGGTATCATTGCCAAAAAGAGGTTCCAGGTGGAAATTAAATGATTCATTGGTAAAAGATACCTCTCTTATTAAACAGATACAGGAACAGATTGATAATTTCTATCATTTTAATTTTGATCCTCAGGGAAGACCAGGCATGCTATGGGGAGCCTTTAAAGCATATCTCAGAGGGGTTCTGATTAGCATGTCCACACATAGGAAAAAGGCTTCCAGTGCCAGATTGTCCCACTTGCTCTCCCAAATCAGGACTCTAGAAAAAGACCTTTCCCCAACTAACCAGAAACTGTTAGGCAAGAATTGATCAAATTAAGAGCCACATATATGGAACTTCTTCGCGAGAAAGCAGATTATTCCATTTTAAAAACCCAGGCTTTGTATACCAATCAAGGGGAAAAGGCGGGTCACCGTTAGGCACTCAGGGTTAAACAAATGGAATCATCTCACTATGTGACCTCAATGCCTTCATTGCAAGATGGTTCCATTAAAACACAGCCAGACGAAATTATAAAATAATTCATAGCTTACTATAAGGAGCTGTATAGCCCTATGCATACACCTCCAATGGTAAAACAATTGCAAGCCTATTTACAGGAGTCTAATTTACCTTGGCTTTCTCTGGAACAGCAGAACAGGCTCTTGGCTCCTATACGTACTGCGGAAAATACCGAGGATATAGGAGACTTTCCAGTGAATAAAACCCCAGGGATAGATGGATACTCGGCCCTATATTATAAAACATTTCAGACTCAACTAATCCCAATGCTTCTTCCCCTATATCAACACATATTATTGGGCATGGATACAGACCCCTCATTATTTGAGGCACTGATTGTCCTGATTCCCAAGCCGGATAGACCCCCTGATTGTGTATCCAACTACCTTCCTATATCGTTAATAAATCAGGATATAAAAATCCTGATCAAATTGTTGGCTGACCGGCTCAACAAGGTAATGGATACCTTGATAGGATCAGAACAGGTCGGATTTCTGAGGGGTAGGTCCTATGTGGATCACTTAAGAACCCTTTCACATGTCTTTTCGACGTCCAGAGATGCACCTTTTCCCACTGCTCTAGTTTCCCTGGATGCCGAGAAGGCATTCGATAGGGTTCACTGGGAGTAGCTTTTTCAAGTTTTGGAAGCCTTTGGTTTTCCTTCTGGTTTTATAGGGTGGATCCGGGCACTGTATAAATTTCCCTCCACGCGGGTAGCAGGAAATGGTGTGATTTCGGAAAAATTCACCCTTCATTCAGGCACCAGGCAAGGGTGTCCTCTATCCCCATTATTATTTAATCTTTACCTGGAACCACTAATTAGAAGGTTACAAAATTGTCCGAATGTCCAAGGGATCCCCATTTATCCTTATGAAATAAAGGTATCGGCCTACGCGGACGATCTCCTCCTCCAACTTTCCAACCCTGGTTCGTCCAGACCATACATGCTGGACATCATTGCCACCTTCGGCAGCATGTCCAATTATAAATTAAACGTGGGCAAAACCACGGTATTTCCACTTAATCATTGACTCTTTAAATCTGATATAGCTGCCTTCGGACTTAACTGGAAGCAAGACTCCCTTAGATATTTAGGCATAGAATTATCCCGAAGCCCTAAGCAAATTATAAAGTTAAATCTGGACTCTCTGGTAAGTACCATCGCCCAGGATCTGAACAGATGGGCCTCCCTTCCTATCTCATTATGGGGTAGAATAAACCTCATTAAAATGAATGTTTTCCACGACCACTGTACCCCCTATCCACGCTTAACATCTGGCTTCCTTTATGTTGGTTCAGGAAATTACAATCCCTGTTCACCAAATTCCTCTGGTCTAACAAAAGTTCCCGAATTGCCTACCATACTTTGATGGCCCCCAAAAACAAGGAGGGCTTCGATTCCCCAATGTGGGCCTTTATTTTTGGGCATCACATATCAATAAATATATGAGATGGATATCCCAGGAAAATCTATATATGGCTCTGGCCTGGCTCAGAATTGAATTATCACTGATAAGGGCATCTGGTTTAAGCCCTGAAGGATTGTTACATCTTAGGGAAAGTCTCCTCCCCTTAAAGCTTAAAAACTCAACAATTTCCACATCCTTAAGAATTCACGTACAGATTTGTCGATTCCTTAGGTATGATCATACGAATGATCTTAGTCAACCAATAGTAGGAAACCTTCAACTCAAGATAGAGGGAAAACCAATTCCCCAGTCCTGACTTCCCATAATTCAGATTTTGGAGGCCTCCTTTTTCATTAAAGATAATGACACAGCTTTCAATTAAGGAAATTATTGCTAAATTAGGCATCTCTAGCAGGTATACCTTCAGGATTATTCAACTCCGACATACTTTAACACAATCCTTTGGCCAAAACCCAGGACAGCTCAATCTATTCCATTCCACAAGAAACTAGGAGTACTCAGTGGAGGCCCTAAGGCAATATCCAAAATTTATAGCACATTATTTCCCTGGAAGTTTCCAGATAGTTTTGGGCCAACTGATCTATGGGAATCCTTTTTTCCAGGTCATAACATTGACTGGATGACAATCTGGTATACCTGTCATAAATTAATTAGACAGGATAGACTAAGATTAATGCAACTTTACATCCTACATAATGCTTACTATACACCTTGTAAGTTGGCCAAGTTGGGGTTAAAGACTACCACATTATGTGTTAGATGCCAACAACAGGAAGGGACGTTATATCATATTTTCTGGGCATGCCCGAAAGTCTCCCCATTATGGCATAATATTATGAAACTTACGTATCCCCTTTTAGGTCTCAAGGATTTATTTATCCCTGAAATGTGTCTCTTGGGAGACCTTTCTGGCATAAAGATCCGTAATCGGAAGTATCATATGACACTCATTGCCATGTCTGTCAAGAAGCTGGTATTACGACATTGGCTTGATCAGCAAGAAATTTCCTATAATGAATGATTAACAGAAATCCTGGCAAATCTACATACTGAGAAAGCCATTGCTAATTTGAATAATACAATGAGCAGGTTTAAAAAGATATGGGACCCCTTTATGCTCTTTATTCACTATAAGGTGGTTGATATGTTAAGCACATAGTAGTGGGTCATGAAGTTAACCCAGATAGGATAAAATCTTAGCCTGGCATGTCATATTACCTGTCAGTCTAGTAGGCTCAGGAGGGGAGAAGGGTGGGAGGGAGGGTAGGGGATTAAGGGAGGGGGAGGGGCAGAGTCAAAGGTAACCTGTGACTAATGTAAATGGCTTTTATGTATGAATATCTGCTTTGTTTATATAATGGAAAATAAGATTAATAAACTTTCAACTACAAAGAAAACAGAATACCCAGGCCATCACATTTATCCATGCCAGAGGACCAATAAGAAGGACCTTTGGTCCATGCAGCAGATGCTCGATAGAGCTCGTAGCAAGTTTTCAGATGTGTGTCCTGAAGCAAGTAGAAATCATGTGAAAGATCCAATAGAAACTGTAAGGTGGTAATAAGTTTCTTGTGGGACTTCATGCTGCACACATTAAGTGTGAAACTGCAAAGACTTAAACCCTCAGACATAAGGAGAAAGAAAAACAGAAAGGGCAAAGGTGAGACAAGAAAACACTAAACAAAAAAACTTCAAGTAACTGCCGAATGTTGCCCGGTATCCGATTTAGAAGCGGAAGGGTCCAACTGGGAATCAAAAGAGTAGTCCATGTGGAGGGAAAAGGCCTGAGAAGATTCAGAGTCATTTTCCTCATCCATTACGTCATCCCACTGCCTCCGTTTAGACAAAGCCTGGTAACGATTTCTAGTTAGGATGGACTCCCTAGGGGAGTTAGTGGGAGCCTTGCGTTTACCCTTGGACTTACTCTTCTTGCCCTGAACCACCTCCATGAAAGGGTCTGGGACAGGATGTGGCAGCATAGGGTCAATGGGAACAACCACCATAGAAGCTGACACCATACAGGGAGGACTCATAACCTGTTGTTCCTGAGTATCCACCCAGAGAGGGGATGGAAGAACATCACTAGAGGGGGGTCACCATATCTTGGCGGTCCCCATCATGCCAGCTAAGCACCTGTGTTTGTGAGTCAGTGATGAGTGCTACCAGGTCCTGAGGAGGACAATCAAGTCTATTGTGGTCATCCCACGGGCACTGATGATGTGTGTGCCCATGCTCATCACAAAGATTACACTTTTGAGGGTTAGGACAACTAAGACTCACATGACCATAGGCCAAGCAAATAGAGCAATGTGGCTCATTACAGGTATGACTGAGATGGGTCTGAGCCCCACGCTTATGACAGGGGTGAGGCTGGCCAGGATAAAAACACAAACTCTGATCTCTACCTATATAAAAACTGCCAGGCCAAAGTGAAATACCCCTATCCGTCTGTCTCAATTGTACTTTAACTTTCCAGCCCCCTGTCCAGACAAGGTCCTCATCCAAAATAGGACTAGGAGCCTCGAGGATATCGCAGCACTGCTGGAGCCAGTATTGGATGCCAGTTACGCTCACCCCCTCATTACAAAAAAGAAGAGTGATGACCTTCACTGTAGGTTTCGTAAGAGGGATGAGCATAAAGGGGGCTCATAAAGGCTGAGACTTGACCAATTCATATTTTGCCCAAAACTTTTCCAGAGTGTAAACATTCTTAAAGCTCAAATCATAGATGGACTCCCCCTTGACATGTATGAAAGCAAACAACTCACTGGCAGAAATACCCAAGGAATCACTCAGCATAGAATGTAACACAGTCCGGCTGTCAGGTGCAGTAAAGAGTTCACCAAAATACTTAAGTCGTACAGCTGAACAGGAGTCCCCAAATCCTGGAAAAGGTCACTAAGATGAAATGGAGGGTCTGGCACAGTCCCGTCCATGGGAAGGGAAGGCAATGCAGGGTCAGCAGAGTGATGTTGAGAGTCGTCTCCCGAAGAAGAAAGTGGCACTAACCTCTCGGGGAGAAGTCCATGGCACTCCAGAAAGTTGTTGGGTCCAACCTGCAGCGCGGAGGGCAGAAGCTGGAGATCAGACTGGTGCAGACAATGGTGAGTCTCCAGGAGCATCTACAGAAGCTGATGTGGCAACAGAAAACACGCCAGTACTGGTAGGAACCAAAGTAGATCCTTGTTGATGTATAAACGAGCGAATCGGCAGGTAAGCAGGTAGAACTGAAGCAGAAGGCAGGGTAGTGTGCACAGCATCTTCCTCTAAAACCAGTCACCGTAATTGAGTACGATGAAGCAAAAAAGAGTTGTTGAAGTTGCGAGGAGGTAAGGGGGGGGCAGTGCAGGCCTCAGGAACAGCAGGCAGTATAACTTCCTCAGTCAGCGTTACAGCAGGCTTGGCAATTGGTGCAACAGGAGGGAAGGCACCCCAACAGTGGAAACCAGAGTAGGCACAGAGTCAGGAAGGCCATTACTGTGAGAATTAAGCTGAACCATAGGCTCAGAAACATCAATAGAGATCTGAGGATGTACAGCCATATCACAAGCACCCTCACTGGAGTCTGGGACAGCAGCCATCTTGGTAGGCAGACCGAAACAGCGCAAAGGTTCCCTCTACTGCAGAGTAGGGGAATTTCCCTGGTGCCCTGGCCAAATCCCCCCATTCACTGAAAATACCACCAACAGCTTATTCTGGTTCAAAGTCAGTTGGCATTCATCTGCATTCCCCTCCCCCGGGTCATGCCTGAAAATAGTCAGAATTTGTCTAGTGCACTTACCCGGTCAACAAAAAATAAATAAAATAAATAACTTACTATACAGTACAGGTGGTGATTTGCCATTGGCAAATAAAAAATTATTTCCACAGCTACACTGCTTATTTTTACCACCATCTAAGAAGTGAGGATGTCTACAATAGTCAATGTTACTGGTCAGCAAGTCAATGTATCATGAATGTCAGTGTAATTTAAAGTTAATTTTTCATTCATTAAGTCATTAAGTTTATTCCCAGAGAATCTGAAGGCCCTTAAGCCAGGCTCATTTCCAAATTTAGTTCCAGTTTATTTTAAAGTACTGCCAAGAGCTATAGCAGTTATCAGTTTTAAAGTGTGATGAATCACTGCTGGTGTGGGATGGCAAGCTATGGTAATGTCATTGGTTTCATATATTAACAGAAGTAAAACTTTTTTTACCACTGGAGACCCTGTATGAACATTGAAGGCATATTTAGTGTAAGTTTTCACTTCCTACCCTGTCACTATACCCCTCCTTGTCTTTTCCTACTGAGATTCATTTCACAAGGAGGAGATACTTTTCTCATAATGCATCCAGATTCTTGCACCTTTTCCTTGGGGTGGGGGATCCTAATTTCAAAAGTCCTTCTCTCTCACGCTCTCTCTCTCTCTAAAATAAAACAAGGAGATAGGTTTTTTTTAATTCAATGATAATCAGGTAAGGCACACTAGGCCCAAGACCTGTTTTTAGGGGCGACCCAGGAGCACTGGGGAGATTAAGTGACTTGCTCAGGGTCACACACTGTGCAGGCGGAGGTTGTGGTAATCAAATCCAGGTCTTCTGGATACACCAAGCCCATTCACAGCTCATTACGCTAGCCAATAGTTTATGTTGCCAGCATCACCACAATATATGAGTCAAAATGTTCTATGTTTAACCTTATTCATAAGGGCCACCACAGGTTAAGTAAGTAAAGGGACTCTGTCAACCTCCTTAGGCCACAATGTGTCTCTAGTCTGAAAAACACATTTTATTATTGGTCACAGTCTGTAGAGTTTGTGGATGTAACTGGTAGTTTCATTTTGTTTGGTTTTTTTATATTAAAAGTGAAAAACTGACTGCCCACCATACTGCTGTTACCACACAAAAACATGTTTGTTTACAGTCCTGGATCAACTCCCACTGCATCTTTCTTGGACTTGGAACACCCCCAACACAGTCTAGCCATACTTGGTGCAATGGGACAGGAGGATTGTATCATTGGTGGTTGCACTGTTTGAGAGCGTTCCTAATGCTCACTATGTATGCAGTAACAGTAGATTAATGATTTGAAACAAAACAATGTTGAGTATAATGTATAGTATTATCAAGCATTTCACTTCTATTCAGAACCAGAAGCAAATAAAACAACCAGCAATATCAATCAATTTTAGAAAAAGTAAGCAATCTAAAAATGTGTGTTTTCAGCTAGAAATAATATGATGCACAAAGGGTTGTCTGTGCCCCTTTAACTAATACATTTGTTCATGGTTTGGTATAGAAAGTCAAAGTATTAGTTCTTCATATTAATCTCTATTTAAATGCCTATGTTTTTTTCATCATTTAATTTTCTGTTTAATTATTATACTTCTTCCTAGGTGACTATAGATGGGCATGATATTCGAACACTTAATGTGAAGTGGTTACGAGAACATATAGGTGTTGTAAGCCAGGAACCTGTACTCTTTGCCGCAACAATTGCTGAGAATATCCGGTATGGCAGAGAGAATGTTACTGATGCTGAAATTGAGCAAGCGACAAAAGAAGCTAATGCCTACGATTTTATATCACGACTACCAGATGTGAGTTACAGGATTGTATTGCACCACTCCTCTAACCATTTTCTTGTATGTTATAACAATCACAGCTGCTATTCTTAAACTGAGGAGGTCAGAGACTCCAAACCTTCTTCAGACTGACAATGTCCGAGTTAGTCTGTGCTATTATTGGAGTAAGAATGACATCAGTGGTTGGAGAGAAACATGCATTCATTCAATTTCTGGAGCTGGGTGGGGGGGCAATCTATTCTTTCTAACACCCAGGAAGATCACATATGTTTACTGACTTGGGCTGGGGAGGAGGATGAGGGCAGTTGCTTTTTTCTTATTTTTTATGGGATTCTCAAAATAGACTAGGGGACAAATATTATTTGGAACTGAATAATGAATAGTGTAGCATTTGTGGTATGCAGGAAATACTGTTCTTCACTCACACATCCATATTTCCATTATTGCCTCTTTAATGCTGCCCACTTGTTTTCTTCCATTTCTATTTTGTGCAGTTCATCCAGCTGTTCATCATTAATTATCTTCATTTTATTATAATCTACTTTACAAACATCAGGTATAATTGTACTGAGTTTAAGCTGATCTGACCCTAACACAGTACTGAATTTAATGGAGTTCTGTTTTTTTCTTAATTTATTTTTATTTTATCTTTTGTTAATGGGGCAAGGAGAACTAGAAAATTCTGTTTATTTTCAGCCTTGTCCATTTGTGGTAGTGGAGATACAGATGCAAATTGACTGATATTAAACTAGATTACACTGCTGGTGGTATTTGAATGAAGGGGGGGAGTTTGTTCAGGACAGCATGGAAGTTCTCTTACTCATTCCAAGAATTTATTTATGGATTCTTTAATGTTCACTTGAACTACCACTGAAATTGGCAGGCAGGACCTCATCTGAAAGATGATATCTCAGGAGTACAGCACCCCCCTCATGCTACACTGCAGTTTCAGTATTGGGATTTACCCCATGTTCCCAGTGGGGGGTAGATTCAACTAGCTTCCAATCTCCCAACCTCTGGAGTGAGTGCACAGTCTGCTATGCCACTGATACAGCTGTCATCTACTTTTTACTTTACCTGGATTGGGTTCCTTCCCATCAAAAAAAATGCCCGGTTGAAAAAGTAGTGGGAAAGGAAAATATAAACAAAGCAGAGTTGCTCTATTTATTAAAGAAATATATTTCAAATAATTATTTAATTAAAGAGTTATATAGAAACATAGAATTTGACGGCAGATAAGGACCGCTTGGCCCACTTAGTCTGTCAATTTCCCTACCTAACGGATGAGCTGCAGATCCTAGTTAACCAACAGCCTACTTTCTCCTAACCCACTAGATTTGCCTTATGTCTGTTCCATGCATTCTTGAATTCCCCCACTGTTTTTGACTCTATGACCTCCTCAGCAAGGCTGTTCCATGTATCCACAACCCTCTCTGTGAAGAAATACTTCCTCACATTACCTCTTAGCCATCCCCCCTTTATCTTCAATTTGTGCCCTCTTGTTTTTGCACATCTCTTTTTCTGAAAGATGCTACCCTCTTGGACTTAGTTGATTCCCTTGAGGTATTTGAAAGTTTCTATCATGTCCCCCCTCTCCCTCCTTTCCTTGAGGCTATACATCTTTAGCTCCTTTAGTCTTTCTTCATATATCTTCTGATGTAGACCCTACATCATTTTGGTTGCCTTCCTCTGGACAGCCTCCACCCTGTCTATGTCTTTGCGGAGATGGGGTCTCCAGAACTGTACACAGTACTCCAGATGTGGTCTTACCAACTGTCTGTACTGAGGGCCAACAACTTTCTGTTTTCTACTGGTGATGCCTCTCTCTATGCATCCCAGTATCCCCCCCAGCCCTCCTTACTGCCTTCTCACATTACTGGCCACCTTTAGGTCATCTGCTATGACTACCCCAGGTCCCTTTCCATTTTTGTCATTGTCAGTATCTCACTCCCCATTGTGTACTCTCCCCCAGGGTTTTTGTTTCCCAGGTGCATTACTTTGCACTTCTTTGCATTGAATCTAAGCTGCCATACATTTGACCATTCCTTCAACCTTTCCAAGTCCCTTTTCATCCTTTCCACCCCACCTTGTGTATCAACCCTGTTGCATATCTCTGTGTCATCTGCTAAGAGGCATACTTTCCCTTCCAGTCCCTCTGCAATGTCACTTATAAAGACATTAAAAAGGATTGGCACCAGTACTGAACCCTGTGGTATCCCACTAGTAACCCTTCCTTTTTCACTGTGGACTCCATTTACTATTACCCACTGTGTCCTGTTGTCCAACCAATGTTTTACCCAGGCTACCACCCTGGGACCCACTCCCAGGTTGGCTAATTTATTTATCAATCTTTTGTGCGGGACTATGTCAAATGTCTTGCTAAAGTCTAGGTAGGCCATGTCCACAGCCCCTCCTGGTCTACTGCTTTGGTCACCCAGTCAAAGAAATCAATTAGATTTGTCTGACATGACCTTCCATCTGTGAGTCCATACTGCCTTGGGTCCTGTGCCCCACTGGTCTCTAGGTACTCAACAATTCTTTCCTTCAGAAGTGATTCCACCATTTTCCCTACCACTGAGGTCAAACTGACAAACTGCCTCCGTCTTGCTCCCACTTTTGTGAAGGGGAATCACATCTGCCCTCCTCCAGTCCTCAGGTACCACCCCATCCTCCAATGATTTGTTAAAAAGGGTAGTCAGTGGTGTTGCTAGTTCTTCCCTTAGTTCTTTTAGAATTCTGGGGTGAATCCCATTAGGCCCCATTGCTTTATCCACCTTCAGTTTTAAGAGTTCTTTTAGAACCCTTTCTTCTGTGAAAGGACTAATATCAACCTCCCTATCCAGAGTGCTTCTATTGACTGGATTAGGTATTTCCCGCTGCTTTTCCATTGTGAATACTGAGCAGAAGTATTCATTCAGTATCCCTGCTTTTTCACTGTCGCTCTCTGCCCAACTACCTTCCTCTTTGTTCAGCCTCAGTATCCCTGCTTTAGTCTTTCTTTGCTCCCTAATGTACCTATAAAAGTTTTTATCCCCCTTCTTAACTGAGTTGGCTATCTTTTCCTCAGTTTGGGCCCTTTGCTATTCTGACTGCCTTACCCACTTCCTTCTGCTTTAACTGGTACAGTTCTTTGTCCTGCTCCTTCTGTGTTTTTTTTATACTTCCTGAATGCTATCTTTTTTTCCCTTACCTTCCCCGCCACTTCTTTTGAGAACCATAGTGTTTTTTTCTTTCTTTCGTTTTGATTTGTTTATTTGCTTCTCACAAGGGTTTGTTGCCTCTGTGATGGTGGTTTTGATGTTTCCCCATTGTTGCTCCACCCCACCTTCTTGCCTGTTTGCTAGTGCTTTTCTGAGGTACTCTCCCATTTTGAAAAAAATCAGCCCTCCTGAAGTCCAGTACCTTCACTTTTGTGTGGCTTGATTCTACAGCTAAGTTTATCGTGAACCACACTGTTTCGTGGTCGCTTGTTCCCAGATGGCTACCCACTTCAAGATCAGAGATCCTCTCTCCATCCTCATTTGAGAGTACCAGGTCTAAGATTGCTCTCTCCTGAGTGGGTTCCAAAACTAGCTGTCTGAGGCATGCCCCCTGTAGGGCATCGAGAATGGCCTTGCTCTTGGATGTGGCTGCAACAAAGGTGCTCCAGTCAACATCTGGCATATTCAGGTCCCCCATCAGCAATATCTCCCCTTTCTCTGCCATCCCAAGAATGCCTTCTATCATTTCCTTGTCCATTTCTTCCCCCTGAGATGGGGGTCTGTATACAACCCCTGTGAGGATTGTGGAGCCATTTCCAGTCTCTATGGTGACCCACAGTGCCTCCTCTCCTCCCTGTTTACCCTTTAGTTCTGTTGCTTTTATCCCTTCCCTTACATAGAGAGCTACTCCTCCTCCTCTTCTTCCCTCCCTGTCCCTCCAGTAGATTGTTCTACAAGTAAATGAAATGATAAGATGCCCAAAATGTTTTACAGAAAGAGAAAAGTATGGTGAGATTTATTTTTCCTCTGTCTTATTACTCTATTGCTATGATGAACTACAGCTCACAATCATTACTTTCTTTTATGTACAGTAACTATATTTAACGAAGTTCTAACTGGCTATACAGTAGTTGCATACCATCGACAAACTAAAATACATCAGTCTGTAATTGTAAGTGCATTATTAATCAGTATGGTTATTTCCCTTCCTCAGAAATTTAATACAATGGTTGGTGAAAGAGGAGCTCAGCTGAGTGGGGGACAGAAACAACGAATTGCCATTGCTCGTGCTTTGGTGAGAAATCCAGAGATTCTTCTATTAGATGAAGCCACATCAGCGCTGGATACTCAGAGTGAATCAATAGTTCAAGCAGCACTTGATAAAGTAAGAGTCCATGAAAAAAATCCTTTGCTTCTAACTTTTTGCATGATGCACTTCAGTTGGGTCAATCAAAGAAACAAATAAGGTGGGGCTTTGCAAGCAATATGCTGAAGGTTTGTAGGTTCTGATATCAAAGGTATTCTGATATGTCTTTCTAAGGGTGACATTTTAGTATGACACTGTTAAATAGCAGTTAGAGGTGTTAGTACACAGGAAATTTGTATGATAGCACAATTGTTGTGTATTGGGTTGTTCACATTTCTAAACAAAACCACCATGTGTAACTAATTGTATCACAACCAAACTGTTAAAGCTATGATCCCAAGGTATGGCATAGAAATGAAGAAACATAGACAATGATGGCAGAAAAAGACCAGAGGTTCAGCCAGTCTGCCCAAGTTTCCAATAATCCCTAGAACCTACTATTTCTCCATTGCACTAACCTTCCCCATCATCTCTCTGTTCTCCTCTCTAGTCCTGTCACCCTAGTAACCACTATTCACTTCATTATGTCCAAGCCCTGCTTGAATCTCCTGACTATTTTCATACCCACCGCCTCAGCCCACAGACTGTTCCAGGGTTCCACCACCCTTTCCATGAAATAATACTTCTTCACATCCCTACTTAATCTACCGCCTGTTAATTTCCATTCTTGTCCATGTGACCGTGAATTGGTACTCAGGCTAAATAATTCCCCGCAGTTCACTTCATTAATTCCTGTAAGGAACTTGAAGGTCTCTATCATATCTCCCCTTTCCCTTCTGGTCACCAGTGGGTACATATTTAGTGCCTTGAGGTGCTCCTGATTAGATCTGCCCTGCTGGCCCTGAATCATTTTTGTCACTCTGTGCTGTACTGTCTCCAACGTATCCTTATCCTTTCTGAGGTAAGGACTCCAGAACTGGGCGGAGCACTCTAGGTGAGGCCTTACCAGGTATTTGTAGAGGGGAAGTATTACCTCTTTTCTTCTGCTTTCAATATATCTCCTGATAAATACCAGCATCCTTTTAGCCTTGCTTTATGCCTTGTTGCACTGACTAGATTGATTAAATGAGTTGTTATTGATAACTCCAAGATCCTGTCCCTCATCTGTTGTGCAAAATCTCTCTCCTCTCATCCAATACTCTGTCTTGGGGTTCTTTTTTTTCCCTAGGTGCTTACTTTACACTTTTTAGTATGGAAGTTTAACTGCCAGACCTTTTACTACCCCTTTAGCTTTTGAAGGTCTCTAAGTATTTCCCTTGTTCCATTGTCACTATCTACTCTCCCACATAGTTTTGTGTCATCTGTGAAGAGATGCAACCTGCCCTGAATTCCTTCTCCAGTGTCACTAATAAACATGTTGAAGAGGACCAGACTCAGGCCTGATCCCTGTGGAATCCCATTCATAACCTTCCTCTCTTCTAATTTAATTACATTGACCACCACCCTCTGCTGCCTCCTTCTCTAGCCAGTTACTCACCCAGTTCACTATGGGTTTAGCTGCACCGAGGTCTTACATCTTCTTGAACAATCATTTGTGAGGTACTGAGTCAAAGGCCTTGCTGAAGACAAAGTAAAGCAGATCCACAGCATGGCCCTTGTTTAATTCCTTTGTCACCAAGTGACAGATTTTGCACCACTTTTGTACAAACAGCTGTGGCATCTGTAATTGTTTTGAAAGTCAGAGTAGTAGTTTTAACTCTGACTGCCAACAGAATTAGAATGTATAGGAATTTAGGACTGATATATCAGTCCAAGGCCCTGCAAGGGTTAAAGATATTAAAATTGTTAAACAAATTAAAATCACCATATTCTAGATCCTCTTCCCCTTTGCCCCAATTTTACACAAATATGGCTCAACTATTACACTTTTTAATTTACATCTTGGTTAATAAACAGCATTGAAATTGTCAACCAAAGGTTGATCCAAAAAAGTGTAATCTGGTATTAATTAATCTTTAAAGACATATGGAAATTAGTTGCAAGGAATGCCATTTTATTTATTTATTTATTTATTTATTATTAAAATGTGTAGGGCTCAGAAAGACTAAGGCTTGAATTCTGAAGGTCTCAGGGCAGAGGCAGCATATAATAATGTTACAAGCAGTAATGTTACTGATCACACAGACAAAAACATCTCAAAACCATTAAATGCATTTAATTGTAACTACACTTAAAAGTTAACAGCTGATATTTTGAGTTCAAGCTTTAAAGTATTAAAAGAGAAAAAAAGCTGCGCACAAAGCACCTCACTTGCAATTATTGATGCTGGTAGAGTACCTTCAGGCCAAAAATGTAAACTTTGAAACCTTGGAAAAGCTGCTAGTTTTGAACAAAATGTAAGGTGTCTCACAGGTCTCACTTTTTTCCCTTTTTATGTTGCTTGCATGCATGTGCAAGAAACATAGTGCCATCATCCGAGTTTTTGGAGGTGTGTCAGCCCGTCTTCCAATGCAGTCAGTGTGTTTGCAGGCGCTGCCCCAGTTCCCCAATCACTGCTACAGCTGTCTATGACAAGCTGAAAATGCAGTGGTATACAGTTGAAAGGGAGAGCTCCGCTTGAGTGAGCAGAGCTCCCCCCACACACACACACACGCACGCACGCACACTGCATGCTCATGCGCCTTCCCCCTCACTGTATGGCTGACAGGGGTGCCCAATCCCCCGTCGGCTCCATGCCCCCCAAGCATCCAGGTGCCCGCTGGGTGCCCACCCCAGCGTGGCAAAACATGGCAGTGGCCGACGGGATGCCCAACCGCCGGCCCACTGTCTCTCCCCACATGCGTTGCCGCCAATGGGGTGCCTAATCTCGCTGGCTCCACTGTCCCCCCCCAGTACAGGGTGTCACGCTGGGATCCCACCCCAGTGTGGCAACAGATTCCATGGCTGATAGGGGTGCCCAATCCCCCATCAGCTCCACACCCCCCCAGCCATCCTTCTGCCATGCTGGGAGCCCACTCCAGCGTGGCAAACGTCCCGCGTCGTCATTTTAAAAACCAAAAAACCTAAAAAACAAAAACAGTCTCTCACAGTGTCTGCACCCACCTGTGCCCACCCACTGCGCACCCTGCCTCCCCACATCCCTCCACCCCATACTTACCTCCAGAGTCTGGTGCGACAATCTTCGGTGGACCGGGAACACGTCTGCACTCTTCAAAGCTGACCGCGAACTGAGGAAATGCCGGTAAGCTGTATAATGGGATAGATAGGGTTTTTTCAACTTTGTTGCATATCTCAGGCATTTTTTGGAATTTTTGCACCACATTTTCAACATGGGGTTTTTGGGACCCCTCCTCATGAATTCTTGCACTGTCATGGGGTTACTCGGGCCCAAAGGGTGATTTCGCAGCCACTGGGCAAAATCATCTTTCTGGAATGATTAATGAAATGACACTGTCAGCGTTCATAAGGTGGGCTCTCAAAAAGTCTATTTTGAAAATTTGGTGGAAAAATTCCTAAAAATGACTGTTTTAAGAGCGTGCGTTGCGCAGTTCCTACACTCGCTCGTATGTTCGCAAATTTTCAATATTTTCACTCCAGATTTTCAACATTGCCATTTTACCCAACCTTCTTATGAGCAGTACAGCTGTCATTTTTCACATCTCACCCAAAATGTGTTTCTGCCCATGTAGCGCACAATGGCGCAGTCGGTGTGCGAAATCAATGTACGGGACAAATTAAGAAAATCACAGTGACACTGTTCATGAGCATAGCTCTTAAAATGGCTATGTTGAAAATTTGGTAAAAAAATTCCTAAAAATGACTGTTTTACAAGCGCATGCTATGCAGTTCCCACGCACGCTCGTAAGTTCGCGAATTTTCAATATTTGCACTCCAATGACTTCCAAATTCCTGAACAGCACATAGAAGCAAGCAACATTCAGCACTGACAAATGCTTGTTTATCCTGTGCTAAGATAAGAGTTTATATCTGTGGCTGAAAGTATCAGTATCTGTGACTGCATGGGAAGCATCCAGTGGCCAGTTTTTTTCTCTTCTGATATTGTTTCTGTTTCGAGCACCACTGCACTCTGAAACCACTTTTAAATGTGCAAATGATTAATACAGTAACTAAAATAATTGTGAAAGTGAATTAAACAAGAGTTAGGGTTCTTACTTCATGACATCACAAATGTAGGAACATTCTGTACTAGATAGAAATACACCTGAACCTTGGTGAGTCTAAAAATGCTCTTTATTTTTTTTATTTTAAACTATAGCATGAAGAACATAGAAACATAGAAACACAGAATTTGATAGCACATAAGGACCGCTTGGCCTACCTAGTCTACCCATTTCCCTACCTAATGGATAAGCTGCAGATCCTAGTTAACCAGCAGCATACTTCTTTCTACCCCAACCCCCTAGAATTGCCTTATGACTGTCCCATGCATGCTTGAATTCAACTACTGTTTTTGACTCCACAACCTCCTCTGGAAGGCCGGTCCATGCATTCACAACCCTCTCTGTGAAAAAATACTTCCTTACATTACCTCTGAGCCACCAACCCCCATCTTCAAATTGTGCCCCCTTGTTCTTGCACACCTCTTTTTTTGAAAGATGCTACCTTCTTGGACTTTGCTGATTCCCTTGAGGTACTTGAAAGTTTCTATCATGTCCCCCCTCTCCCTCCTTTCCTCGAGGCTATACATATTAAGCTCCTTTGGTCTCTCTTCATATGTCTTCTGGTGCAGACCCTGCACCATTTTAGTTGCCCTCCTCTGGACAGCTTCCATACTGTCTATGTCCTTGCAGAGATCAGGTCTCCAGAACTGCACAGTATTCCAGATGGGGTCTTACCAGCTGTCTGTACAGAGGGATAACAACTTTCTGTTTTCTACTGGTGATGCCTCTCCCTATGCATCCCAGTATCCTCTAGCCCTCCTTACTGCCCTCTC
Source organism: Neoceratodus forsteri (assembly GCA_016271365.2). Taxonomy (NCBI): domain Eukaryota; kingdom Metazoa; phylum Chordata; order Ceratodontiformes; family Ceratodontidae; genus Neoceratodus; species Neoceratodus forsteri. Next base: position 1,375,567,179 of record CM057456.1, read on the forward strand.
ACATTGCTTGCCCACCTTTAAGTCATCTGATATGACTACTCCCAGGTCCCTTTCCATTTTTGTTGTTGTTAGTATCTCACCCCCCATTGTGTACTCTTCCCCTGGGTTTTTGTTTCCTAGGTGCATTACCTTGCACTTCTTAGCATTGAATCTAAGCTGCCATACATTTGTCCATTCCTCTAACCTTGTCAAGTCCCTTCTCATCCTTTCCACCCCACCTTGTGCATCAACTTCTTTACTTCTAGGAAAACATAAACTGAACTTACAAGCTCAAATGTGCAGACTGGATGGGCCATAGGCCCTTATCTGCCGACACTGTCTATGTATCCATGTATCTATGTAACTCTGTTGCAGATCTTTGTGTCATCTGCAAAGAGACATACTTTTCCTTCCAGTCCCTCTGCCATGTCACTTATAAAGACATTGAAGAGGACCGGTCCTAATACTGAACCCTGCGGTACCCCACTAGTAATCCCCCTTTCTTCAGGGCGGACTCCATTTACTATTACCCTCTGTTTCCTATTCGCCAGCTGATTCTTTACCCAGGCTATCATCTTGGGACCCACTCCCCGGCTGGCTAACTTGTATATTAATCTTTTGTGTGGGACTGTGTCAAATGCCTTGCTAAAGTCTAGGAAGACCATGTCCATAGCCCCTCCTTGATCTACTACTTTGATCACCCAGTCAAAGAAATCTATTAGATTCGTCTGGCATGACCTTCCCCCTATGAATCCATGCTGCCTTGGGTCCTGTGCCACCTCTGACCTCTAGGTACTCGACAATTCTTTCCTTCAGAAGTGATTACATCATTTTCCCTATTTCTTAAATATAAGAAAAATAGCAGGACAAAAGGACACAGCATGAGATTAGAGGGGGGCCGATTAACGGGGAATGTGAGGAAATTCTTTTTCACAGAAAGGGTGGTGGATGCATGGAATGGCTTACCACAAGAAGTGGTGGCTATGAATACAGTGCAGGGCTTCAAACAGGCATGGGATAGGCATAAGGGAGCAATACAAATGACTATGAATAGATAGGCCACTGACAGAGCAAAGGCCGATGGCACATTTATAAGGTAGAAAAAACAAATGGGCAGACTGGATGGGCCTTGCGGTCCTTATCTGCCGTCAACTTCTATGTTTCTATCACTGAGGTTAAACTGACAGGTCTGTAGTTTCCTGCTTCTGACCTGCTCCCACTTTTGTGAAGTATTTGTAACCCATCACTCTATTTTAAAAAAGTGGGAGGTTAAATTTTAAAGTAGTGTTTAGAAATATTCTTTATTGTAGTCTACAATGGTAAAGGCCAAATGTATAATTGACTTGTAGTTGGTCAACAATATTGAAGACTGTATGGTTGCATCAATTGTTAAGCAATATTACTCTAGATTATATATATTTACAAACCTTTATTTATTCCAGAGTTCTCCTATTCTGAATACCTACTTCAGGACAGGCTTAGTGTATAGCAATTGACTATACTAGTTTTTACTCTTTCAGGTTATACATTCGGAGTGATATAAGCCTGTATATGCAGTATTTCCTGGGGGGTAAAGTTAATATCATTTTAGTTAAAAAATAAATTGTAGCATAAATACTTTTAAAGGAGAAAAAAAAAGAAAACATTCTGTGTAACTCAAATTATGAAATGATCTTTCACATGAAAAATTGGCCTTATGTGTAGGTGTCAACAGTCCTGAGATATAAATGTGTAACATGTAAATGTATAAATCATATGGACATTATATCAAGGTAACAACAATTTCTTGAACTCTTGAGTCTGATGAGCAATATGTATGTTGTTAGCACTAGGTTCTCTGCTGAATCATTCCCCAATGAGCGTCATATCAATATACCGATTCTGCTGAAGGATTTACTGGTGGAGTGTGATATTGGCTTGATTTAATGCCAGTTTTTGTTCAGTGTCTAACAGGAAAACATTTACATACCTGTGCACCACAGGCAAACCTTTGACAGTCCCTATTATTTGGGAAAAAAGTAATTCATCTTATTGACGTAGTTTTGTGTGAGTGACAAATTGGATAAATCAATAAGAATGTATTTGATGGTGATTCAGAATCAACTATAGATGTAAGTACATTTGTGATCTACACCATTTGGATCATTTAGGGTTTCCATACCATATAAAAGCTTGACCATTTCTTACTGTCTTTCTCTTTTATACTAGGCAAGAGCAGGACGAACCACTATTGTAATAGCACATCGTCTTTCTACCATTAGGACTGCAGATATTATTGCTGGATTTAGTAATGGGATTGTTGTTGAACAGGGGTCACACAATAAACTCATGGCAAATAAAGGAATCTACTATAATCTTGTTATGCAGCAGGTAAGAAAACATGTTGTGTCACATGTTGTAGCATCAAGCTTTATTTCTAAACCATATTATATAGGAAATAACACATAACAGGGTGTGTGTTTGTAAGGGGATGATACACAACTTGCCTGCTGTTAAGCATCATGTTGTTAAGCACAAGGCAGAGGTCAGTGCTGGCAAGCACAAAACACAGAAACAGTATTTGATGGCAGATAGGGACTGCTTGGCCCACCTAGTCTGCCAGTTTCCCTACCTGATGGATAAGCTGCAGATTCTAATAAACCAACAGCTTACTTCCTCCTACCCCCTAATAGAATTGATTTATGTCTGTCCCATATATATTTGTAATTCTGCAACTGTTCTTGACTCCACAACCTCATCAGGAGGGATGTTCCATGCATCCACAACCCTCTCCGTGAAAAAATACTTTCTAACATTACCTCTGAACTGTCTCCCCACTATCTTCAAATTGTGTCCCCTTGTTCTTGCACATCTCTTTTTCTGAAAGATGCTACCCTCTTGGACTTTATTAATTCCCTTAGGGTACATGAACGTTTCTATCATGTCTCCCCTCGCCCTCCTTTCCTCGAGGGTATACACATTAAGCTGCTTTAGTCTCTCTTCATATATCTTCTGGTGCAGACTCTGCACCATTTTGGTTGCCCTCCTCTGAGCAGCCTCCACTCTGTCTATGTCTTTTTGGAGATGGGGTCTCTCGAACGGCATGCAGTATTCCATATGGGGTCTCACCAACTGGCTATACAAAGGGATAACAATTTCTTGTTTTCTGCTGTTGATGCCTCTCCCTATGCATCCCAGAATCCCCCCAGCCCTCCTTACTGCCTTCTCACATTGCTTGCCCACCTTAAGTTCATCTGATATAATTACTCCCAGGTCCTTTTGATTTTTGTTGTTGTTTGTGTTTCTATTGAAACTGCAGAAAGTGTGTTCTCGTGCTTATAACATGGGCCAAAGACTGTGACAAATAAAACATAAATGAAAACAATAACACTGAATGAAAAATGCATGAAATAATATGTTTTATTAAGATATCATTGCACCACAGAAAATTGTACCTTTTTCACTCTGACACTGTGCTATGCAATACAAACATTTGTTTATTTGGCAGAACCTTTCAGATTTAGTAAATGCTAATGCCAGTCAGAAAACTCTTAACAAGTAAATTCACAATGTTGAAATGTCAGTTAGGGAACTCCTGAAAAGTAAGTGCACATATTTGTATTCATCAGTTAAATCCCTTCCTGGTTTGACCCCTCCCCCCCCAAAAAAAAACCCAAAACAAAACAAAAAAAAAAACAGACACTCATTTAATAAATCTTTTTGTAATGCTGTTATTTTACTCGTAATGTTGTTCAGTATAAGTGCTTTTTTGTCATGGAACCCTACCCCCACCTCCCAATGCAAGTGTAATCTGCAAGTGTAAAGAATTTAGGCCAGTCATAGTTGATCAGTCATGAGGATGTCAGTATCTTATGTTTCATTCCCATAGCACCCACACAGCTGTACAGTAAACTACCTCAATAGCTTCCTTTATATATTAATTTTTTACTTAGACAGAAAATAAGACTGTTGGCCATTCTACCTTCTGAGATATTGTTATATCTTCCTTGAAATCTGTGAGAACCCTTGCTTTCTTTTGAATACTGCCAGTTTTGGCAAATGTCAGCTTTGTGTGCCAGCATTGCTAAAACAACTAGCCCATCACTTGCTCAGCTGATTTTAATGCTACCAGTTGCAACTACCACATGCAGTAGGAATTATAGCTACAAATTGATTTAACCAAGATACCAAATGAATAATAGTGAAGTTTTACTGCACAGTAAAGCTCAACTTCTGGAAGTGTTGAAAACTTACTGACAGTATTGCTAAACTGTTGAAATGTTCAATTTTGTAAAAATCTCTAGGCCCTATGCACAAATGGGGCAGAGTGAATACACGTGCATATCTGGAGCAAGTAGTAACTTTACACCGATTGTGCCCCCCATGCAGGATGCACAAAAGGGTCAAGCAGACCCACCACACCTGATCCCTTATGTCTACGGACAGCACCACACTAGGGGCATTCTGGGGATGTGCCAGCACTATGTAGTGTACACTAAACTGTGTAGTAGTGGCTGTATGGGTGCAGAGGGTAGTGCAGGTTATGCCAGGGTAGAACCTGCCATAACCCTCTGCATGTCCCCAGGGTCTCCATCTTCTGGATGCCAGGGGACGATGACTGTGCTCTCGATGGTGCTGCCCTTCCCACTAGGCAGCTGGTGAGGGCATGGGCAGTGGGATGGGAATGGCACTGGGATGGTGCCCAGGGGGACCGTAGCTCATGCCAGTTAATGGGGGCTGAGGGGGTACGGGGGTATGGCCACAATATGTTCAAGACAACACTGCCATTGTGGGCATGCAGGCCAGAGGTGGTCCAGATGGAGCCATTTTCTGAGGGCTGGGGCAGTGCACTGACCAGCCATGGGGCCATGCTGTGTGGGTCTAGGTGCCTGCAGGTGGCATGCACAACCCCAGATCTCTGCATCGTAGTGTGTGGTATCTGCTTTTGGACCCAGGAATGGCATCTCATTGGATGCCAGCCCTGGGTCCTCAGCTCCACCCTTGGCCACCCTGCAGAGTCCTGTGCTGTGGGAGGAGCCACGGATAGGTGTCCAGCATTGGTGAGTGCAAGTATAGGCATACTTGTCCATGGGGTGCAGGGGTGTGGACAGGGTACATGACTTTTCTGTGTACCCCGGCCTGCATCATGCATAGCACCCACTGATTATAATAATTTTGGGGGGGCTCCATGCCAGAAAGTCATTTACACAGAAACAGATCATTAGTGAACAAGATTTAATTAATGTATAACAATAAAATTAGTCATTTTGCTGATATACCATGTGAACAAACTTTCTGCCATTTTATCATCTCCATGAGCACAGTCCCTAACAGGGAACACTCTCCACTCAGCTTGCAAACCCCTCAGCTATATAGCCAGGGAGATGCTTACATATTCCAATATATAGCTAATAATGTGTATACCTAGGGTCCCTGCTGCTATTCCTTACAGTGAATGTTGCCTCACTATGGGGGCATACTCCTGACTGGGCGACATTGTGCCCTGATTGCCTGGCCCAGACAAACCTCTGTACAGAAAGCTGGTGAGATCCCATCTGGAGTACTGTGTGCAGTTCTGGAGACCCAATCTCCGCAAAGACATAGACAGGATGGAAGCTGTCCAGAGGAGGGCAACTAAAATGGTGCAGGGTCTGCACCGGAAGACATATGATGAGAGACGAAAGGAGCTTAATATGTATAGCCTCGAGGAAAGGAGGGAGAGGGGGGACATGATAGAAACGTTCAAGTACCTCAAGGGAATCAACAAAGTCCAAGAGGGTAGCATCTTTCAAAAAAAGAGGTGTGCAAGAACAAGAGGACACAATTTGAAGATAGGGGGCGGCTCAGAGGTAATTTAAGGAAGTATCTTTTCACAGAGAGGGTTGTGGATGCATGGATCGGCCTTCCGGAGGAGGTTGTGGAGTCAAAAACAGTGGTGGAATTCAAGCATGCATGGGACAGTCATAAGGCCATTCTAGGGGTTGGGGGTAGGAAGAAGTATGCTGCTGGTTAACTAGGATCGGCAGCTTATCCATTAGGTAGGGAAATGGGCAGACTGGGTGGGCCAAGCGGTCCTTATCTGCCATCAAATTCTATGTTTCTATGTTTCTATGGCTATCTTGACTTCAGCTGATCAGCTGGCCCTTTGCGCTTGCTACTCCCTCAATGCTCTCATCTATCCGCTCATTACAGCAATGTTTTTTTTCTCTCTTGGGTTGTGTTTTGTTTTCTCTTAATTGGCCTTATCAATTCTAGGGCAGGGGAGAGGTGTTGCACTGCTATGCCTCATACTGGATCCACTTGTTTGCTGCTTAGCTCCCATACTGGTTGCTGTAGCATGCACATGTGGCATCGCCAACTGTTCATTTACCATCTTTTTCATGTCATCGTAAATACTTTTTGTTATTTGTTATTGTTCTGGTTTTACAGTTGCATTTTTGTGATAGATTGGTTAATGGGTACACTTTTGGTCTGGTGCACAAATGGATCCGTTTCTATACGTGCTGGTAGTTTCAGTCTGGTGAACACAGAGCAAGGTTACCTTTGTTAGGGAGTCGACCCACATTCTTCCAAAAGCTTTTTGTTCTGTGACAAATCAGTTCCGATGGGGGGGAGGGGGCATACACACTCTTAACCTTTGGTAATGGTGGACACCATATTCACCATGTGGAATGTAAGAGGTACCAATTGACCCATAAAAATAAAGAAAGTTTTGTCAAATTTAAAAAAGCTTCATACAAAGGTGGTCTTTCTCCAAGAGGCAAAACTATCAACATCAGAGGCTCTCAAGAGTAAAAGGGAGTGGGTGGGCTTACAAGTATATAATATAAAACGTGACATTTTTACTGTCAAATAATTTTCTCTATATTCCCTGAAGCACTAATTTGCGCAAAGATTAATTTATGCTAATTAGTGTTATTAGCACTTTTCTCATTATAGTGCATGTGGTCCTAATGACTTAGCACTAAATTTAATTTATGCAGTTATGGTTGCATTTGTGTCTGCACTAAAATTACTTTACATGAAAATAACTAGTTTTTCAGTAGTGCTTACAGTTCTGCTAAGAGATGGTCTCTTTACTGGTACATGAAATGCCAAATGACCGGTAATCTCCTCCACCTCAGATGAGGAGGGTAGATGGAAAGGTAAATACTCCAGATGGACCCTTAATGCTGGTTAACATTTATGCCCCTAAGGGGGATGACACTGAGTTCTTTTTCTCACACAAGCAGTACATCTCCTCTGCAATGCCTCATTCTGGCCACTGATCCCATGGGAGATTTTGATGTGCCTTTGGTCTACTTCTGCTGTCACCTTTCTATGTTTCTAACTTCACTCTTAACCCAAACCTGGACTGGTCCACAACCAACACAGAACCACACAGGAGGGCGGTGGAAGTTTTAAAGGACCTTGCACATAATCACTCTCTCTGACTCATGGCAGCTTCTCTACCTAGGTGCAAAACATTTAATTTCACCCACTTTTCACAGGTTCACCACTCCCCTTAGCTGAACTGATTATTGGTTAGCAGATCTTGCTATCACTCAACTAGTCAACACGGTGGACATTCAACCTGTCACTATCTCTGACCACACCCCAGTTACCCTTTCACTGGAGTCCACAGTTCAACCACAATTGGGAAACAGAAAACCCTCCACAAACTGAAGTAAAGTTTTCAAAGGCTTTATTGCCTGTATACTGGGAATGTGGACAGACAAAGCTACACACCACACTAAGCCCCAGCACTTTGAGAACTCTTCATCAGGGGCTGTGGTTGTGGAAGAAAAAAGTCACACACACAGACACACACTCACACACACATTTATATATATATATATATATATATATATATATATATATATACACACATACACACACACACACACATATATACAGATCATTAATATGTATAGTTTCTTAATTGACAAAAAACATCCTTGGAATTCCTAAAAGACATAGGGCCTGATTCTCAAACAGGGCTGCATTCAGCACAAGCTGCGGCAAATGGCAGCCTGCGCCAAAGCCCCATACGTCAGGGACCCTGCACTGGATTCAGGTACAGGAGGGGTCCTGGTGTTTAAGTCCACACACTTGTGGTATTCAGTCCCTTGTGGCAACAACCTGGAGCATGGGAGGTGTCCATCACAATCCCGATGCAGCACGGGAAATAGCACCTACTGTACATATGTGCACAGTGACTGCCACCAGTCTTAGACACTGAACACATATGTACAGTATGGTGCTAATGCAGACCACAGTCGGAGGGTGGCCAGGCACCAAGGGAAGGATTCCGCTAGACCACCAGGTAGTGGGCACTGCAGTGATCAAGCACATGCCCATGCCACATAGAGGTGGGCCAGGCAACATCAGGGATGGGGTGGTGGCATTGGGTATGGGTGACAATACCTGGCAGGATGGGGCACCATCGGTGAACCAGCGGCAACCACAGCATACAGTGGCACATAGGATGACTGCCCCAGTGGGATGTATTCTAAGTCCCACTATGTCAGCCCTGACTGGTCTAATGGCACTTAGAATTTCTCCCACTGGATGTTGTCTGAGAATAGCAAGCTGAAGCTTGCATTGGCGCAGTCCGCCTAGTGCTGTGTCGCAGCACTGTGCAGGGTGCAGGGCTGGCGCAGGACATGTTTGGGGTAGGCAGCCTGTGGTTGACACAGGCCACCTTTGTGAACTGAGTCGAGGCAGCCCTGGACGCGAAGTGCACCTTGCACCATATCTGTTTTGTGCAAGCAGCTGTGTCAGACGCAGGGCTTTGAGAATTGGGCCCATAGTCTCAAAGAATTCAGGAAATTTACTTAAAACATACAAAAGAAAATGTCATTTACAAAATAATGTTTTTAAACTTTTTTCTAGTTATTTTTATTTCAATTTAACCAAATGAACTGCTTATAGCAAAAATCATTCAAATTCCTGGATCTTTTATTTTTAACAAAAATCAGACCACAGTAAAAATCTTTATTATCACAAATTCATTTTCTTATGCATAGTGCAATTATGACTGGAATGGTGATGCATGTGCTTTAGTATTGATTTCCTTGCTTAAAAAAACCTGTGCAGAAATAAATGGGAGATAAATGCTATCCGCCCTTAAATGTGATCAGCTCATGAATCTCCAAAATCATAGAAACATATACAGTAGACGTAAACTTACAAGGGAGCACAAAGCAAGCAAAATAAATATCACTGTACACATTATTGAGGCAAGACTTAACATCAAATAGGTAATCTATAAGAATGTATAATACAAAAGGAAATATATTAAATATAGTGGGTAAATAAAATAAGGATGTCTGTTCCCAGTCTTCCCATTCATATGCAGAGTAGTGAGGGTTCAAGCCCACGAGGTAGACAGAAGTATATCCCTTCATAAATATGCCTTGAATTCCAAATGAGAGTTTAAACCTGTTGAATTTGAAGGAATGGTATACAATCTGCTTTGTACTACTTTAACCTTTATACTGGCTGCCCTACTGAAAAATACTCTGGGTTTGTCCCCAGCTAACAACAGAGGTTCAATGTCACTTTTCAAAATAGCCCATTTTCTATGTATTACATTACCATTGCACCCTGCTATATTGTTAAATTCAGTGTTAAAAGGTATTGGCTGATTCTCTCTAGGGTCTTCTTGTTTTTTTGACGTACTATGCAGCGTAGTATTCCTATCAATTGCCAAGACCTTTGTTTTTGCATCTCCTAACAGGTTCTTATCATACCCCCTACAAAGAAACCTATGTTCTAAATGAGTTGCTTGTTGTTAAAAAAGCTTCTTTAGTACTGCAGTTTCTGTGCAGTCTTAACATTTGACTGAAGGGAATGGATTCCTTCAGTGTAGCGGGGTGGGCACTATTAGCTCTCAGAAGTGAGTTAGTTGCAGTAGGATTTCTGAAACAACAGGTCTCAGTCAGTTTCCCCAGTGTACCTTATAATTCCAAATCCAGAAAACTGAGGGCATGTTTATTAGCAGTGAAAACAAATCTCATTAAATTAATTGGAATTTAACCAAAGCACAAAATCTGGAATCGAACCCTCACCCTGTTGCCACACAAAAATACAATCATCAATAAATCTGAACCACATTTTAATGTGGCCAAAAAAGGGTTTGTCTCAGGGTTTAAAACCATAAGTGTTTCCCACCACCCTAAAAAGTTATTCATATAACTTGGTGCCATGCTGGCGCCCATGTCTGTTCCACACACCTGTAGAAAAAAATCATTCTGAAATTCAAAAATGTTTTGGGTTAAAATAAATTCTAAGGTTTCTAGGATGTCAACAATCAGTATATTGCCTGATTCTGGATGAGTTTCAAGAAAAAGCTTACTGGCTTTAATACCTAAATCATGTTTGATTGAAGTGTACAATGATTCAACATCCACCCCTCGCCAAACCCAATCTTGTTGCCACGTGACACTTTCAAATTTCAATAAAGTGTCACAAGTGCCCTTTAAATAGGAATGTAAGGGGTTTTACACAGTCCAGTAGACAAAAAATCTACATAAAGACCTATGTTCTCTTTTAAATAACCATTGCTGGAAACAATAGGTCTCCCAGGAGGGTTTATTGTGTCTTTATGTACCTTAGGTAGAATATAAAAACCCAGTATAATCGGGTGTTATGACCATAGGTACTTAAATTCTGCTTCTGATATATCTCCCCTGGACACAGGTCTTGTTAACATGCCATAAAGCTGTTTGTTAAAAATTGCCATTGGATCAATATTAAGCTTTTAGCAATTCTCTTCATTGTTTAATAATGGCAATACAATTGGAATATATTGGTCCCTGTCCATAACAACATTGTGGCCACCTTTTCCTGTGGACTTAATAACCAGATTTTTATTATTAGAAAACTCTTTGGCCTGGATATTCAGACTGCGTCGGGCAGGGGCACATGCCTGGGCACAGCGCAACTGGGTTATGCCAGGGCAGGGACCAGATAATATTCAACAGTGCTCTGCCATGGTTCAGCACCATTGAATATGGCACTGAGGGCACATGCACTGCGCATGGTGCAGTGGCACTGTGCTAGTGCAAGTGGCAGAAGGGAGCAAGGGGATGCGCCAGCGCAAGTGCGGTTGCCCTGGGTGCATCAACCATGATATTCAGCACTGGGCATGCAGATGAGGCCATTTTGCATACAAGATACAAATGGGGCCATTTGCATGTCATTATGGCCCCATTTGCATGTGCTGCACCGATATCCGGCGACTTGCACCTGGTGCCCTGCCGGGCTGCAGCCGTCGGGGACTGCCACCCTGCAGATCCATGGTGGTCCCCACACTCATTCACCCGATCGTGGGCATATGAATTGAACAGATCCATGGTAGACCAGTGGAGTCCCCTCCCCCATGTTGCCCGATCATGGGCATATGTGCCATATAGGTCACTGGTGAACCCGTGAATCCTTCCCCCTTTGCCCGATCACGGGCATAAGACTGAATAAGGTCCCTGGTGGACCTGTGAATCCCCCCACCTTTGCCCAATCGTGGGTATATGTTCAATATAAGTCCCTGGTGATCCAGTGGAAACCCTCCCCAATGCCTGATCATGGGCGGCAATAGCACAAGAGACCCTGGTGGTCCAGTGATCCCCCCCTCCCCACCTGCCCACTGAGGTCCCCTCCACCAAGCACCCCCACCTGTCATCGGTGGGCAGCAGCACCCCATCTGCATGCCACCTGGCCGCCCACTGAATGACAGTGTACAGTACTGTCTGTATGCCAATTGGTCCACTGCGTGGACCAATGGGCGTGCAGACCATACTGTACTACACAGCGGATATGTGAATGGTGCAGTTGTTCACATGCTCGAACCTGTATATCAGTATAGTCTGCACACCCATTGGTCCATGCAGTGGACCTCAACAGCCAGTACTGTACACCTGTCATTCGGCTGGCAGCTGGGAGGCATGCGGGTGGGGTGCCGCCGCCAGCCGATGACGGGGGGGTGCTGGGTGACGGGGACCTCAGTGGGCAGGTGGGGAGGGAGGTACCACTAGACCACCAGGGTCTCTTGTACTATTGCCACCCGCGATCGGGCATGGGGGGGGTCCCACTGGACCATCAGGGACATACATTGAACTTATGCCTGCGATCGGGCAACAGGGTTGGGGGTTCACAGGTCCACCAGGGACCTTATACAGTCTTATGCCCATGATAGGGTGAAGAGGGGATTCACAGGTCCACCAGGGACCATTTCCATTCATATGCCCGCAATCGGGTGATGGAGGGCATTCCCCCTGGACCACCAGGGATGCTATATTACATATGCCCACGATCAGGCAATGAGGCGGGGGGACCGACGCCCCAGGGCAGGGGGCCTGTAGACAGTGCTCTGGGTGAGCAGGTGGCCACCCATGGCTGGTGGCTTCCGTGTTGTGCCCTGCAATATGGCAGCTCACCTGTGGGTGGCCAGGATTTGTTCTTGGTTTTACCAGGTACAACTTTGTGCCCCCCGAGCGGTGCAAGGCAGAGCTGTGCTGGCATATGCACCGCACGTCCCAGGCTGAATATCGGGATGTGCTGCATATGCATGGGCATGTCCCTTGCACTTGTGCCACATACATTACTGTTGCACCCTGGCGCATCGGGAGATGCGCATCGCAACTTGCCCCTTTCAGTATCGCACTGGGGTGCATCGGTAGGTTGTGTATGATGCATCCCTGTTGCACCATGCACAACCCTTTTGAATATCCAGGCCTTTGAGTGCAATTCTTTCATTTTTTGTCAAATTATTGGTTTTTGGTTGGTCTACTTTTGTCAAAAGATTGTTAACTTGTGCCATTACAGTTTTTTCATATGATACAATTGCAGTATTAGTGGTAAAGGGACAATATACAGATTTGCCTTTAAATTTGTTTAGGCATTTTGCTGATGAGATTGCTGCAAGTTATTCCTCCTCACATTATATGCTATCTGTGAGCATATTGTTAACACCCCTCTTCACCTCCCTTATTCAACAGACTGAGTAATGAACATTCTCCCAGTTCATCCAGGTCTATGTTTTGAATAGAATCTGTAGTATTCACTCCTGAAGCCTCATTTATAGTTCTTATTAATAAATCCAAATTTTCACTCAAGTTTGAGCATCTCTCTCTTCGAACCTCCCCATGACTGCTGTTGTGAATCTGGCTGCTTGACTAAAGTTCACCTGCTGTTTCTTTGAAAAAAAATCATTCAGTCTAATCTTTCTGAAGAATTTCCTCAAATCAATAAAAATATTACTTTTGTTGACCATAGGTGTGGGATGAATAACAAACCTCTCTGTAACATGGAGGGTTGTGCTGTAGTTAAAGGGACACTCAAAATGTTATTGATTTGTAAGCTTACTTCTTCTTGTTGGTTTTCTGTGTAGTGCCTTTTTAAACTGCCACTCTTTCCCCTCCTTGTTTTCCTTTTCCTTTCCCTTGTTGTGACCTTATTCTTCTGTCTAAAAAAATGTTGCTCTAAGTTTTAGAGGATTTAGCCTGAGTGTTTTCTGCTCTGTATTACTTACATCTGCCTCCCGGTCACCGTCCCAGTTACCATTTTTAGCTTGTGGCTTTGATTGAAACTGTACCCTGGAACAGCCTCTGCTGTGGCTCTTTGATCTGTGTTTCTATCCCCACTTTAAAATATCCCCTCTTTTGTAATCTTCAGTTTCCCTATTCAGTTTGGTTTGCATTCTCTGAATAATTTCCTTTCTGCATTTAGCTAATTTCTTTTGGATCCATGACGTGTGTTCGACAAAATTTTTGTCAAACGCCCTGACCGCGAAACCGGCAGGTCGACCGCATTTTGCTGTCAGCTGCGAGTTTCCAGTGGCTGTATGTGTTTTCGGGCTTCACCCCAAGTCCCCCATGCAGGGGCTGCCCCACACCCCCACTTTAGAATTATCAGCTCCAAGTCAGAGCAGATTGGGGTGCAGGACTAACATACAGTGCCAGGTTCCAGCGGGTTCCCTAGGGTGGCATGGCACTGTAGTCACTGTAGGAGCCTAGCTGTCGAACTGTCACTGTCAGGTGGGTAACCGGTTTCTTTTGAAGGGCTGTCTCAAAGCTCTTATATTCACTTCTGTCTTCTAATGTTACAACAGCAGATCTGGCCTCTATAAGTTCTTCATTAAGTTTGTCCAGTTTATTAATTTCTGATTTATTGATCAATTCCAAAAACATTTTTGAAAAAATACTTACTGCTTTTAACCACTCCTCTTTAAATTCAAATTCATCTAGCCCACTCGATGGTATTATACCAGTTCTGAGCCCTCTGGGAGCTAAATCTTATTAAATCTACCCTTTCACTGGCATAGGGCCCTCCCACTCTCACATCTTCCTCCTGGTGATTTGATCCACTCTTCATGAATGACCCTGAATTTATTCTGTGGGCCCCAATGGAAATTTCCAACTTTCTGCTGACAAATGACAATTGAGACATGACAGATAGTACCTTCTGGGAGGTCCTAAAAGCATTCCTTAAAGGTAAAATGGATATATTATGATATCCCTTCACTCCAAACCCTAACATCCTGTTAACCGACACCAGAATCCCATAATGCAAAATCCCGACAGTGGGATTTGGCTTGAATTTCATGTTTTGGGGGCTATGCCCCTCGCACCAACCAATGTGGGGGGCTTCACCCCCCTGCACCTCCCTTAATTCATTAAAAATACCACCAACAACTTAATCTGATTCAATGTCAATTGGCACCTATCTGTATCCCCCTCTCCCAGGAAGAGGCTGAAAACAGGCAGAACTGTCTAGTCTTCTTTTCCGGTCAACAAAACTAAGAAAAAAGTAGACATAACTAACTCTTGGGGGCTACAAAATCCCATTGTCAGAATTTTGCATTTTGGGATTCTGGTGTTGGGCAATTGGGTGTAGGGGTTGTGAGTGATGGGATATCACTGTGATACTAGTAAAATGATACCAGGTTAGAATAGTGCTATCACAACAGTGCCAGTCAACTGAGCACAAGTCTGGATAGCACTACCATGGACAGCGAGAGAGGATTTACAGTGCTTGCAGTAAGTGCTTTCCATGGTGCTTATGGTGGACAAGGGCACCTGGATCCAGGAGGCTGGCCGAGCTGCTCCTGTGGCATGGAGGGCTGGAGCATTGAGCAACTCAGCAAGCATAATTGGAGGCCAGGGTTCTAATCCTGGTCTCCAACTTTTTTCTGCACTCGGGACTTACACTTTTTTATGTGGGACTGTGGGAACAGTATTCCACGGCCCCACAAATTTTAACTTTTCCTATGTTCTGCTTCCCCCCGGGGAGTGAGAATCCTTCAGGCTGGGGGGGTGCGGGGGGGCACAACCTCCCTTAAAGAAATAACATGACTCTATTATTGCCACGTGGTTCTTGACCGTGCAATTATTTTTGGCACTGTTCTGACCCAGTGCCCAAAACAGTAAAACTATAGGCTGTGCTAGTCATACAGTAGGAGCAGGCAAAGGAAAGTAAAAGCCCAGGTTCTGGAAGGCAAGGTAAAAGACTTAGAGGATAAACTCAAGACTAATCTTCTGAAGAACCCAGCAGAAATATTGCTGGTTCATGTTACGCTAAACTCACACTACGCTGGAAAAGCAGAACTAGTTCTATTCTGCCTCTAACATAAAGACTGGGAAGGGGTAAAAGGGCCACTAAAATTCTGGCCTATTGTCTTTGAAAACAATAAGTTGATAGCCATGTCCTGGGACTTCATATCCCACAAGGCACAATAGGGTGCAAACCTGCTGAAATTAACAATACTATGAAGGCATTCTATACTAAGCTCTAACCCTCCTCCTCCCTCACCTGATCATATCTCCTTCTTCTGGGAGGGTCACATGACGGCAGGCTAGAATGTGGATGCTCCAGCACTAGCTGTCCTGGTGGCTATATAAAATCGACTGTTTTTAAGGCACTTCAGTTTGCTACTCACATTATTTGGTTGTTGGATGACTGCAGAAGTGTTTACCGACCAGTGGTATCCTTTTTTACCATTTGATGGCTACAGAATCTCACATTATGGACACTATGATGCTTCAGGATGATATGATGGCCCGTTCTCCACCACCCAAGTGCTCAAAGGAAGATACATCATCACCAGAGCTACCAGTCTCTCCAACCAAACCTGCTTTGCCTGAGGCCTTTTCCTGTAATTTGAATACTATCAAAGAAGCACTCTTTGAAATGCTGTCAGAATTCAAGACTGTAAAATCCACATTAGAAATTCTTACTCATAGAATGGCAGACTTAGAAGCATGTATTTTTTCATTGGACAACCGGTCTGCCAAAATTGAACCAGAGTTAATAGATTTAAGGGGAAAGCTGAGCTGCCTTGAAGAACAACTGGACAACATGGAATCTAGGAGCAGGCAGAATAATTTTATTATTTCAGGGCTGCCTGGAAGAGTTGAAGGCACTGACCCTATTACTTTTGTGCAGCATCTTTTATAAAAGCTGGTCAGTCCATCTCCTTACAGTACCACCTATATGATAGAGTGAGTGCACCACTCCCGGATGCCGATACCAAATCTTGGAGACAAACCTTGGATACTGATCTTCAGGCTGCTAAACTTCAGGGACAAGATTTGTATTTTGTCCAAGAGATGTGATCAGATGCAAGTCTGGTGGGAAGGCTCTTGGATCTTTTTGTTCAGTGACTTGAGCCCAGAGATCAGCCCCAAACAAAATGTTACTGGGAGATAAAAAATAAGCTATACGCTGCCTGCATTAAATTCCATGTAAGATACCTAGCTACACTATCTGTGCTCATACCACAAGGAGAAAAACTTGTTTTTCCAATCGCCTTTGTTACCCCTAGCTGCACAATTCAGACTGACCTTCCCAGCCCCTACACCCCAGTATCACCGGGACTTACATTTCAGAGTTCTGCCTAGTCACTGGGTAAGAAACCTGCAGAGGGTCAGTCATCACTTGCAGCCAGGGGGGATTTTCCCTCTATTTGTCTCCCATTCCCATTGCTGGGGTGCACACACCAGACATGCATTCATGAAGGCACGTGCACGTCTGCGGAAATCCCACAGCACTCTCCCTTCCTTTACACCCAACAGACCGGCACTACCCTCGGGCCTCCACATCTTGAGTTTCAGAGCTGAAAGCATGCTGTCACACCCAGTTTCATCTTGCCTCACTTTGTAAATAAAAATTATTACATTAAGAGTGTAGTGAACTAAAATGGGTGTGCTGTGTTTACCAGAAAATGCTGCTTTTGAGATGTTTAAAACAGAATGATTGTGAGGAGATGCACCCCATAACATAGCATAAACAGAAGTGAAGAGGTTACAATAATGATAAAAGAGTAATAAAAGATTAATCAAATGAATAAAATGCTCTTGTTGTGGTTACATAATTAGGAGGCGAATTCAAGTTTCACTGAATTGGGGGGGTAGAAATGCAAATATTATACAGCTGAAGAAAGTGGAGACATTTGAGTATAATATTTTTGAAATAATTTCAATGTTATTTTAAATACAGTTATCTATTATGACTGAGAAAGGAAACTGCAATAAAATAAACTGAACATTATAAAATCCCATAATCCTTTTCCCTTTCAAACACATTTTGGTATTTAGAGCAAAGAAAATGAAAATGAAGGGGCAGAATCAGAGAGAGAACTAGAATATGAAACTGAAGCCAGTGATCAGGAAACAGGAGAAATAACTGTAATTGGAACACAGATCATTAGAAGAACTTCAAGTAGAAGCCAGAGTCGAAGATCCTCCACTAGGAGAAAGAAAACAAAAAATAAGAAGTCAAAACAGAGTGAGAATGAACAGGTATAGTATAACAAAAGCACAAACAATGACAACATGGCAACACAATAATGTCTGTCTGTCTATCTATCTATCTATCTTTCTAATCTGTCTGTCTATCTATTTTGGGAGAGCTGGACGAAGTATTGATTATAACTGGAACAAGTTTACAAAGCTGTTTTGAACAAGTGGTCTTCCACAGAGTTAGCCAGAAGAAAGCTGACAGGTCAGTAGGAAAACAAAGCTGAGTTTTAGAAGAGAAAATCTGCCCAATTTTGCAGGCAAAGGGAAAGATTTACTTGGACAACAAGAAAACCTCAGATAAATTATACATAAGAAACATAAATGGCCTTGTTTAAATTTACAGAAGGAGAAACGTATGTTCTGATGGCATAAAAAGGCGTAAGAGTTCATCAAGGCTGCCCAGTGCCTGCCTGAATCCACACACAGGCGAACACTGGGCCAGAGCTAGTTTGCTGATGGTTCTAACTATATTTCCATACTTCCCTCCCTCCTGCTCTAGTCACTCATCCCATTCTTTTTAATGGCCATCCCCCCTCTTCTAGTTTTGACCATGCCCAGATAAGACCCTGATCCAAATCCCAAAGGAAGCACACAACCACTGGCGTAGTTTTTTGGCAGAAAAGACAGAGATTTATTTCAACATGATTGTCATCATTACAAACATTCACATTATAAATCAAAAATTGGTTTACAATATACAACTTAGGAAATACATAACAGAAACATTCATCATGCAATATATGGTACAGTATTCCCTTGGGGAAGCCAGACTAACTTGGCTACAAACAAACATACATGAATTGAGCCAACCCATGACCAAAGAAGACCCAGCAAACCCCCGCTGGGTCAGCCAGCTTCCCTGACTGGCTGCTCCAGATGGACCTGTACCCCTAGGCCACAGCCGAGCTATTGTGCTCTCACCGGGCGTCAACAGCCTGACCATCATCCCCCTGCAGTAACAGGATCCGCCCAAATACTGTGTCAATGTCTCTTCTGGAATATGCCCTCACCAGGCCACCCCCAATCACATCTTTTCTGAAAATCCAGTATCATTTCAGCCTATAATAAGTAGTCGACCAACCCAGTGGCCCAAACTGCCTGGCATTCACGTCCCTGCAACCCATGTGTTCCAGGGAGGGAGGGAGGGTGGGTCTTCAATGTTCCTTCTGCTGTCTGGACCGAAAGAGGAATAATCTCTGCCATCCAAACCATATATCCCTGTCCTCAGCTCCTCCCAGTTCCAGGCTACTCCTAGCCTTTCATCTTAGGGGTAGAGGACATTGGTCACCACCCTCCTGCTCCTTGAACCTAGGAAGGTGGTGACCAGGGATTGGTTCATGGCCACTGGGCAATTCTACTCCCAGAAATTCCAGGAGGGACCATGCCCAGATAAGACCCTGATCCAAATCCCAAAGGAAACACACAACCATTGGTGTAGGTTTTTGGCAGCAAAGGCCAACATTTATTTTGACATCATTGTCATCACTACAGACATTCACATTATACATCAAAAATTGGTTTACAATATTCAACTTAGGAAATACATAACAAGAAACATTCATCATGCAATATCTTGTACAGTATTCCCCAGGTCAGCCAGACTACCTTGGCTGCAAACAAACATACATGAATCCAGCCAACCCATGGCCAAAGAAGACCCAGAAAACCCCTACTGGGTTAGCCAGCTTTCCTGACAGGCTGCCCCAAATGGACCCGTACCACTAGGCCACAGCCAAGCCATTGTGCACTCACCAGGCATCAACAGCCCAACCGTCGCCCCCCTCCCCCCTGCAGTAACAGGCTCCACCCAAATGCTGTGTCAATATCTCTTCTGGAATGTGCCCTCACCGGGCCACCCCCCAATCATATCTTTTCCAAAAATCCAGTATCATTTCAGCCTATAATAAGTAGTCAACTGCCACAAGATCCGTAAATTCAGTTACATATCTCCCATCAGTGCCCCAGGAGAATACTGTACCCAAGACTCCAAGACTGAATATCCAGGTTATAAATCACCTGCCCTATGTCTGACAAGTGCACCCCTTCTTTCTCAAAATAACTCTCCACCCTTGGAACTGTGTCCCAGTGTCATATGATCTGTTTATCTCTTGAGAGGCAAAAGCATGACACCACTCTGTTCACCTCACCTCACTATGCACCTTCTACAGCGGCCTGGTCGCCTGCCTTTTCCTCCATTTTTGCCACGATACTATTCTAGACCATGCTAATCGGGTATGTGGCATCCACCTTTGCATCCACCGCAGATCCACCATTATTCCTCTCATTACATCTATCGATGATAAACTTCCCAGGTTGTTCCCACCTAAATTTATCACCAACCCCTGTGGCAGATTCTTGAGTAAACCCAGCTTTTTTAAGGCTGGTATGAGGTTAACCCGCCTCAAGCCTGCATCTCCAAACCAGTACATGCCCGAACTCTCCTCCAGGATGCCCCATTGATCTCTTTGTTCCTGCTGGGATGCCCGTGAGTGCACTCTCTAAACAAAAGAGTGGCCAACCACAAAATTTTTTTTAATGTCAGTAGGTGCACCAGTAAGAACAATTGAGCAGTTATTGAAATTCTTTAATGCAGTCGAACTCACTTCACAACTCTCCGTTTCTGGGCCTAATGTAGGTTTTATTGGCCTTTGACTGCCAGCGACCAATCTTCTATTTCTGCTTCCTGTCCCCCCAGCCTCATTGCCTCAGTGGCTACCCCAATCCTGAAAGAATGCATGTTGAAGTACCTGGGGGCCCACCCCGCTGCTCTCACCCCTTTTCTAAACACTGCACCAAATTGGTATCTAATAACTGGTTTTCTATCTGCATGAGCAAACAAGGTGCCCTATCTAACCTCCCTGTAAGACATGCATTCCTTGACAAGAGCCCACCGGCATAGGGTGCTTCCCTGCGCCCTGTTAAAAGTGACTATCTTCATGAGACACGCCTGTGCCATCTTGGAGTGGCGCAGCAACAGCTGCATCATCTCCCCTGCAAACTTGACATCTTGCCACTGTATGCAGTGCCTGGCTTGCATGGTAGGATCCTCCACCAATTCCGAAACCCTGAACGCCCTGAAGAAAGCACAGGCGAACAACCCTTTAAATAGTCTGGCTTTATCTGCCGACAAGCTTATTTCCCCCCGTTTGTCCAGTATATCCCTTAACAAGTGGCTGTCCACTGGATGTCTACCATCCTTCCTGGTGCCCTTGATGCTGTGCCACCTGGGTGTAGCCAGGGATTTCAGATCTGCACATCAAGTGGACTCACTGCTACCCCCCCCCCCCCCGGGATGTAGCCAGACAATATACAAATGTACACCAGGACCGTGTCCGTTGCCTCATTTGGCACAATAAATACAACTTTTGTATCTCATAACAATGGTTGTTGCCATGCATGGGTAAATACAAATGCCATGCATTGTACCCTAAGACACCCACATACCAGCCCAGATCCTATACAGTTGTATTGTCCTTGGGATGCAAAGAGAGTGTTAGTGACCAGTCCTTCTAGTTTTGACTCTTATAAATAAAATTACAGAAAGATTCAGTATTTTCTTTGTTAGTTTTCATGGAAAAAGGAAGCAGTTCAGAGCCTTTTGCTACCACCCTTAAATAAAATTGCACACCGTGGAGTGGTCGGAGTATGCCTGCCTACACCCATGCCTTCAACCATTTTTTGTATGGTGAAGGAACCTGTCATGTCCTGGAGCCCATGCATCTGTGCCATGAAGGCAATGTCTACTAGATGACTGCTGATGTCACTTGGTGCCCTTTCCTTATCTATTAAGAGCACAAAGCATTGCAGTAGTGTTGTCTGCTACAACAGCTGGTAGTTCTCATGTTTGTTCCCGCAGAAATCGCAGAAAGATTTTACATGTCCCCTATACTTACACCATGTCCCAGGGGCCGAGCATGTGGTACCAGGTTGGCCGGTCTTGGATCACTGCCACAGGAAAGCCAGCACTCTGACAGGGTGTTTCTCTGTAGCTGGAGGCATCTGCCAGAAGCAATTGAACTGTAATCAAGACAGTGCATCCGCGATTGCATTTTCAACCTCTGGCATGAGTTGCCCTGAAGGATAAGTTGAGCTACAAGTATCGAAGGGCAAACACCCACAGTAGCCACATCACTTCCTTTGAATTAGATGTTTGCATGTTTAATATGGACACTACCCCCATGTTGTCTGATTCAAAGCATACTTTCTTGTGCTTGAGCCTATCCCCCCCAAACAAAAACCGCTTCCAGAATGGGGAAAAACTCTAACAGGGTCACATTTTTGGTGAGACCTGCCACAACCCAACTATCATCCCATGGCCCTGTAAACCATGAACCTTGAAAATATACCCCACAGCCAATGCCCCTGATGCATCTGTAAACATGCTGAAATCGTGGTTGAAACCTAAACCTGCCTGCCATACTGACACCCCATTGAACCTCCACAGAAAGGCATCCCAGACTGCCAAGTTTGCTCTCATCTTGGTTGACACCACGATGTGTTAGTGCAGTTGTACAAGGCCCCTTGTGGCCCACGACAAGCACTGCATAAATGGCCTACCAGGGAAGACAGCCTTGCAAGTGAAATTCAAATGACCTATCAGTGACTGTAATGTCTTAAGGGTCACTTTGTTAGCTGCTCGAACTTCTGCTACCAGCTTCCCCAGGAGAGCCACTTTATCTAGTGGCAATCTGGAGACCATGTGGACCATGTCCAGTTCTATGACTTCATACATAAGCCGGGTTACTGGTCCCTCCATCTTCTCATGTGCTAGCAGCACTCCAAACCAGTCCATGAGCTGTGCAAAAGATGCCAGCGTGTGTCTGCACTGAGCTGAGGCCGGTGCCCCTATGAACAAGAAATCATATAAATAGTGCGTAATTAACTGGTTGCCACTGTGTTGCCAGGTAGTCCAGTCTAGGAAGCATCTGAAAGTCTCGAATGACACACAGGATACTAAGCAACCCATTGGTATTGCCATGTCATAATAATAATTCCCTTCAAAGGAAAGGCTCAATAGGTCGAAATCCCCTGGACTGATGGGTAACAGTCAAAAAGCTGATTTGATATCGTTCTTGGCCAATTATGCCTCCTTGCCTATCTTTTGGACAAGCCTGACCACTGTATAAAAAGGCACAGAGCACACCGTACTGTCTTCAGTGCTGATAAAATAATTCGCTGAAGCCCCTTTCAGGTGTGAGAGGTGGTGAATCAACCAGAAATCTACTGGTGTTTTTTTTTGGGACCATCCCCAATGGAGAGATCTTCAGGGGGTTTAGTGGTGGCATCTTGAATGGTCCCGCTACCCTACCAGTGGCCTCCTTATTAACCTTCTCAGCCACCACTTCCTTCAATGCTATAGCTGACTTGAAGTTGTTTGCCGTGGTGGTTATTCAGAGCCCCTAGTAGGGAATGCGAAAACCAAACGAGAAACCATGAAACAGGTACTGTGCATCTTTTCTGCAAGGGTAGTGGTCAAACCAAGCTGCCATGCGTTCAATTTTTACTGGGGCCCTCACCAACCCACTTTGTACAACTGTCCCTCTGTTTGTTTTCAGCCATTTGGCCATCACCCTTTTTGTAGTCCCCCTTGGCAGGTGGCAGCTTTGTGCTTACCTCCACAAATGCTGCACTCATGCTGGAATTTGAAAAATTCCCGAAAACATTTCCCAGTGTTGAACTGCCTGCAGGTGCCCCCGTTTCTGTCCTGCCCAAGCTACCTTGTTGACCATGTGGTCACTAGCTGTGTATATCACATTAGTTGACTTGGCCTGCATCATGTGCCTGTACCACAGGTCATGATCAATTTGTCCCATTTCATCTCAGGGGACCTAGGCACCCTCATACAGAACAGCTCATCATACCCCATGGTTGCCCCAGCACCCAGCACTTACAATCAGTCTTTGCACCCCTAACACCTTACCTGGCATATTCCCTCAACAAGGCCCCCTGGCTGCACTGTCTCCCACCCTTGCCCACCTCCCCCCATATCTCCTCTCCTGCCTCTGCCCCCCACCCACCTCCCTGACTCCCCTTACCCCTGCACCTCCTACCCCGATCTCCTACCCTCACTTCTCCCCATCGACCCCCACCCTCCCTTGTCCTGCTCATAGCTCAAGTCTTTGTACTGGTTATTACATGTCTGTAAGTCAGTGACGTTATGTTTGTAACTAAAAATGATGACTGTTGCACACGCTGACATGGAACCTTTGTGAAAGAGCCTCGGCTCAAAGGTATTGTAATCCTAGATTGAAATAAATAAATAAATAAATAAAAATACCTCTGCCACGCAATCCCTTCAAAGCCAGGTGGGCTGCTTTTATATTATCCCTGTATTTTAGTAGCTGCCCTTTCTTCTGGGGGAACTTTGCACCCCAGGTAGGCCCAGTGATCCAGCCCAGTGGCAGTGGATGTTGGCACGATGTGCTCCTGTTGCAATGTGGGTGTTGGCTCCTCCCAAGCCCATGCCACTTGTGGGGAATCATTGCTCACTGTTGTTGGTCCTGCTGTGGCTGCCCCCATTCCCTAGACTTGCCTCACTGTGCTGTCCACTGCAAACTGTGATGTAGTCACCCGCAGCCCCTTGTGGCTCTCCATTTGCCACAGTGAGTGTCACCCCTCTGTCCCCATCCCAGTGTTTGACTAGGCACCACTGTGGGTGCTGGGGACACTACAACCTGGTTGCCCATGTTGCTATCACCCAAAGAATTGCTGGCCCCCCCAGGAATGTTGTGGTGGGGGCTGAGAGCACTCCAGCAGCTCCACTGGGTAGTGTAGGCTGCCCAGACCCTTGCTGGAATGTGTTCGGGATACATGGGAGAAAAATAGGGAGTTGCCAGGGCCACCAGTCTTGCTGCCCCAAAACTGGAAGACCCAGGGCCTCTTCCAGGTCATCCCTAGCTAGGTAACCCTCATGTGGCTGGTCTCCCCCGCTGGCGCTCAGCGGAGACCTACCCCTGCCCCTCTCCCACACTTTATCCAATGTTTTGCCCAGCAAACGCTTCACTACTATAGTGGTAGCCTCCCCATTTTGCCTGACCCCGGACTGTATGAAAGGTACCTTTTTGGGTTTGGGCCCTCCCCTTTTTTGAGGTGTTCCTCTTGTGTGAGGCAGTGGCCAGACCATCCCTTAACTCGCCAGTCAGCCGTGGTGGCAGGGGTGCCTCACTGGTTCCCTTTCCCACCTCCTCATCATCATCCTCCCCTTCCATTGGCCAGCATCTCTATTAACGTGACATCCTGGTCACCTGCCTTCAGTTGCATTGTCACCTCCTGATGCTCTTCCACTGCTGCCGCCTTCCTGGTGCCTCTCGATGCCAGAACCTCCTGCATCTTCCTGGATCATTTTCTTGCTTACTTGGGCACTCTAGTGGCATTGGGAACCCCCTATTGCTGTGTTGGCACACTTTTCAAGGCTATCTGGAGCCAATTGGGGCCCCCAAAGCCATCTGCCACTGTAGGGTGTCCACGAACTCTGAGTAGGTGTGCCCAACAGGCCAGGTGACGTAGAGACCTGAGCCTCCCTGTCCCCCTGCCCTGCTGCATCAGCCCCAGTATTCTTCTTTGCTAGCCACTGTTGCCTGCGGTAAACCTGTGGAGGAACAATTACACTGATCTATTCATGATTTTACAAGCTAACTCCCTGTGTGGGCTAATATTGAGGCCCCCCAACCATACTCCTCTTATCGGACTGCACTCTGAGGTCTGACCTATGCCCCATCCTGAGCAGCACAGTACCCCATCCTGTACTCTATTGGCCACCTTTGGTTTGTTTTCTCCCCCTTTTTTTTTTGCATCGGAGTGGAGAGTTCATTGCATCACTCAGGATCATCCTACACAAGGGAGAGTTGAAGAGAATCAAGAAGCCCCAGTGCTCCTGACCCCAAGACTCCTGGCTTACAGTGCAGTGCCTTTAACCACTAGCCATAGTCTGCACTCCAGGTATAATTGATTTGTCATATTAACTGCTTTCCCTTCCCCTTCTACTCCTTGCTTTATCTTTGATTACACTCCACTGCTACTCTATCAAATCACTCCTCCCCCCCCCCATATCAGTTGTAGACTGTTGTTTGTTCTAGCTGCCAAAATACTGTATATATATTGCACACACCAGTCATCATGTTTCATTTATCAGTATGCAACCTGTAAGTTGCTTCTCTGTCTCATATTAATGTTTACCACCTGCGGTCACCCTATGTGGTACCCTTGTATGTATATCCAGCCTGTATCATGTAACGTGCATTTCATGTATATACTGTTATTACCTATCTGTGTTTGTACTTTAAGTGTTTATGTCACAGGACCTCCTTGTGAATGAGCTTGCTCAATGGAGTTTTCCTGCAATAAAGTTGAACTTGAACTTGAACTCATAGAGAGGTGGGAATATTATATGTTCCCTTATGCAGCACCAGACAGTTATTTTATTGTCCAGGCCATCCCTGTTAATGAATTTCTGGCTGAGCTTCTTATCCACTGTATGCGATGGAGGGCCTCTCCATGGCAGGCTGAGTTTCAGCTGCCCATGATGTTAATTATTTATTTATTTAACAAACTGTTTCCCCAGCAAGGTACACTGAACAACAAGCTGCAGGTCTCCATAGCACTGCAGCTGTATTATTATTAGAAACTGCCCAGCGAACTCAGGCTCTCCGATTGGCTCTGATTACCATTTTGAAGATGGCTGCTGCACCACTCCGTGCAAGTGCAGCATGAGAGCGAGCTTTCCTTGGGCTACAGAGAGATGTCATGTGCTCTCCAAAAGGAAGTGGAGCCCTGTAATGCAGCCGCCTACCCTCCCACCAGGGCTTGCAGTGCCGCCAGTAGCAACATGAGAGAGGGGCTCATATGGGTGCTACCACACCCCACAGCGAAGGGCCAGGAGCCTGCCCCTGCCTTCTGTACCAGTACTGGGAATTGGGGCCTAGATGCAGCTGCTGGCCCAACCCACAGGTGCCCCCATTGCAACAGTGGCTGCACCGGAAATCAGCTGACAAAGGGGGCCATGCTGCCAATCCAGCAGATGCCTGGAAAGTACCCCCTTCCATTGCCGCCATGCCTGCCACTATTCCTGCCTTGGACCAGCTGAAATTCCCCTTGGATGGATACAGCTGGACACAATGGATTGCAGGAGGTGCAAGGGGGGTGGAGGATTGAGTGAACAACAATTGTACCCATGATGTGATCCTCACACAGCCGAGTACCTGCTGCAGTGCGGGGGGGGTGCGAAAGGTCCCGCTATGAAAGGCAGCGTGGCTGGCTGCCATGTGATGTGAGTTGGGGGCTGTCTTGCAGCTGAGGAATTCCTCCCAGGGATGATGAAGCAAAGACCCATTACTGGAATGGGAGAGTATAACCATACCATGCATCTGCTGTCCCACTATACATGGAATCTCCTGCTACTAGCCCTATTACCTTCCGTGTATGCATGACACCCTTCTTCTTCTTTTTTTTTTTTTAAATGCCTGCACAAAACCCAGTGCCAGAAAAAAAATGATAAATTTCTTTGCCACTTTCGGATTAGCTGTTATGTCCAGAAGCTATGGTCCCCCCCCCAGGGCTGGCCCACCCCCAAGGCCTGAGGCCTAGATTGACCTACTAGCCATGGTCCTCAGTGGTCTTCAATGTTCCTCCTTCTGTCTGGATGGAAAGAGAAAGAACCTCTGCCATCCAGACCCTATATCCCTTTCCTCAGCCCCTCCCAGCTCCAGGTTACTCCTAGCCTTTCACCTTAGGGGCAGAGGACATTGGTCACCACCCTCCTGCTCCTTGGACCTAGGAAGGTGGTGACCAGGGATTGGATCATGGCCATTGGGCAATTCTCCTCCCAAAAATTCCAGGAGGGACCATTCCTCTGTGTCTATCCCACATGTGTTTGTAGCTAGTGGCAGACTCTGTGCTGACAATTTCTTCAGACCATGTGTTCCTCCTCTTCATCACCATATCTGTAAAGAAGAACTTGTTCACATTCCTCTGAAGTCTGACAGGAATACACACTGAGCCTTTACAGTAACCATGAGACAGCTGCCATTGAACAGGAAGCTGCAGCAAAATGACACAAAAGCCAATGCAAACTAGGTAGTCAGAATTAAAGCGGCTGCAAAAAAAAAACATTATTGCATAGTGCTCACAATGGCAAAAAAAGACAGTGGAGACAATATCCCAGCACTTCATGTCTTAGGGGTGTGATGCATCATTGGGAGGCAAGGCTATAGACTCATTCATCTAAATTTAAAGTCCAGTCTTAAAGTTATAGTATCCAAAAAAACAGAACCTGTAGCTGTCTAAACCAAACACTCAATAAATAGAAGATAACAAATGTAATATAAAACACCACTTGAAAAATTAAAATATAAAAATATAGTGTGGTACAATGCTCACTTACATTTATTACATTATAAATCAGACAGTCGAAGAAACATTTCCAAAATGTATTCTAAACTCTTAGGGGGACATTTTCAAAGGAGACGTGCTGGCACATCTCAAGAAATGCACCGCTGCATGATATTCAGAGGGTGGTGATGCACCGTACATCTCTGACTGCTCCAAAGTGCAGCGGTAATGTATGCAGTGCATCTCCAGGGGGTGTGCCCATGAATATGTGGCACATTGCTATATTCAGCTAAGATGTGTGGTGCATCTGCCCGCACATCTCGAAGATGTGCAGCAAAACATTAGGCATGTAAGAAACATGCCTGACTGGTAGCCACCTACAGGTGGACTGCTGTACTGCACACAGCAGCACAGCAGCCATCAGCCCTGCAGCCCAGTGGTTAGCCCACCTCCATCCCCAAACCTCAGTCCCCCCACATAGTGGTAATATGTGGTATACTCATCTCCCTGGTAGTCTAGTGGTACCCCTCCCATCCCTGATCTGTCATCGCCACAGAATAATGTATAGAAGAATACCCATTTCCCTAGTAGTCTAGTGGTACCCCCCCCATTGCTGAACCTTGATGTTACCGTAAACTACATTTCCCACTGTCCCTGGTAGTCTAGTGGACCCCCCCCCCACTAGGTACCCACACCTTCTCTCCCATCCCAGCATGGCCAGGAAGCCAGAGGGCAGCACAGCCCACCACACACCTCCACGGCTGCCTGCCGACTGAACTGTCACTGAATGACAGCTTACTGTATGCACTACAGTCCCATTGGTCGACACTGCCAACCAATGGGCTTGCAGTGTGTACTGTAAGTTTTTATTACCAAAGGACAACTGACTATGCAGCAACTGAAGTCTTAAAAACTACTTCAAGAGGTGCAGCCAACCATGGGTCAAAATGGCTAAAGCTTCCCCTGGAGCACTGGACCTTATTATTTGGTGGAAAAGCCAAGAGGCACTGCAGGAGACAAGCAACTTAAAGAGCAGGTCCATGATGGGGGACTCACCCTCAAGATGCAGACTTCAAGGAGAGCAAATAAGCATGTCTACCCACAGGGCAACCACAAAGAGCAGGAGTCTGGGAATATAATAATGGCCAGTATGAATGCATTTATATAGAGCCTGATGTTATCAATGCAGCCATTGAATGAATGGCTAATGACTGCTGAAGAAACAGCTGATATGTCTGAGATTAGACCTGCTTACATGGTCATAGTAGCACTACAGCAACCCAAGCGCTCCGGTTGCTGTGCTGCAAATGAAACCATGTGGACACTTACCAGATCCCGGTAAGCCTGTCCTTACTCTGCTCCCTCAGTCTCATCATATGTGGAAACACGTTCGGGACTGAGCGGTTTAAGTGGCCATGTGGACAGGCTTCACCACTCACTCCCAAGCCCCAGATCCTGCGGGCATCTTTTTCCTTTTTTCGTCCGACTGCCCACTGACTCGTAGACCCTCTCCAGTGCATTTTGCATTAGTGCTGAGAAGGAACTGTGTGGACTCAGAAGCAGGGCATCTTTTTTGGTCAGGGCCATGCCGCAATGCTCCACAGAAGGAGTGAACCAGCCACGTAAACAGGGCTATTGACTGAATGATGGCTGCTGAAAGGAATGACTGATGAAGAAAATGAAATGAATGGCAAGGTACTGAAAATATTAATGCATATTAAAGGTCAAAATCATAGGTAATACTCCACCACAAGCAGAAGCCAGAAGCTGTAGCAAACTAAAAGGGCTGAAACAGACTGAGTAAGCTGATTGAAATGAATGACTGGGTATGAGTGGGAGCAGTTGTCAGACTGGAGCAAGCTGAAATTAATTAGGAAGCAGGGGAACTTGAGAAAAGTTTGCAAGTAGCTTTGTATGGGAAACAGGCAGAACACACTGAGAAAATATAAGTGAAATGTAGCAGAATGGCATAGGTAGGACATAGAAACCAGCATGTACACCAAAAGTAAGTGAACACAGAAGTTAAATGATGACATAAGTGCAGCATGATTAATAGACATAGAGAAAAGAAGGAAGCACAATACTATAGACAGGGGAGGTAGAATGACAAAATACTAACCTAGAAAGACACTGAAGGCACAGACTTAACAGGAGGTGAAGGCACAATCCAAACAGAAAGCCCAAAAGTAACAAGGAAAAGCAACAGAAAAGGGAGGGGAGGGATGGGTGGGGGAGGGGCCAGCAAAGTCTCCAGCTGCAGCAAAGAAATGGCTTCCGAATGAGGCTGAAGGAAGTTCGTATAAATAGCCCAGAAAGAAAGGGGGTGGGGTGGCTGGTTACTCCCACCCATCCATAGGCACAGCCGTTTAATTTGGCAATTGTTTGTAAAACCGTATTGCACTGTCATGAACAGGAATAAACTAGGACCATTTTCTAATAGGGATCTATATCTGGAGAGACCTGATAACTTGATAACAGAGGCTGACCTGGACATTGTAGCTATTACTGAAACATGGTATACTGGAAACCATGACTGGGATGTAGCAGTACCAGGTTATACTCTGGAAGAGACAGGGGGGTTAAAAAGGGAGGGTGGAGGTGGCTCTTTACGTCAGAGAGGGTACTAGGGCAACTTAGGTACAGGGAATGCAGGGGGAGCAGAGTTACTTTGGGTCATCCTTAAGACAGGCAACTGCAGTGCTATTCACACAGGTGTGATATACAGACCTCCAGCACAAGGGGAGGAGGTGGACAGGGCTCTAGTGGAATCCATCCACATGATGGCAGCTAAAGGGGAGGTGTTGTTGATAGGTGATTTCAATCTGCCAGATGAAGATTGAAGCATAGTAGCTGCTGCCTCAGCCAGGAGCATGGACATCCTGTATTCTATACAAGGGGGTAGGCCTCAGGCAGCTAGTGCTAGAGTCCACCAGGCAGGGTGCAGTTTTGGACCTGGTACTCACCAATGGGAACAGCATTGAGGAAATCAGGGTGGGCGAACATCTGGGATCCAGTGATCATCGCACAGTGTGGTTCAGCATGAGTACAGTGGCAGAATGAAGCCACATAGGTGAAGGCCCTGGATTTCAGGAGGGTGGACTTTATTAAGATGGTAATATGTCTCAAGCATGCCCTTGCAGGGAGGCACAAAAGTGGGGGAGTGGAGGAGCAGTGGGCCCATCTGAAAAGGAGCCATAGTGACGGTGACAAACCTTTGCATTTGGCCAGTAAACAAGGGCAAGAGAAAGTCACTATGGTTCTCAAAGGTAGTGGCCGGGAAGGTAAGGGTGAAAAAAATGGCTTTCAGGAAATACAAGGAAACACAGCAGGAGGAGAACAGGATAGTGTATCTAAATAAACAGAGGGAGGCAGGGAAAGCAGTCAGGAGCGCAAAGGCACAAACGGAAGAAAAATAGCACAGGAGGTAAAGAAAGGAAACAAAACATTCTACAGACACATTAGTGAAAGGAAAAAAAAACAGGGGTGGGATAGTAAGGTTTAAAGGAGAAGAAGGAGAGTCTGTGGAGGGGACCTGGAAAAAGCATCAATACTGAACAAATACTTTTGTTCTGTATTCACAGAAGAAGAAGGTGAGGGACCACGGTTAGGCAACATGAACAAATATGGAAGGGAGATGGACGCCAGTCCATTTACAGAAGAGAGAGTCCTAAAGAAACTCACAAAACTGAAAGTGAACATGGCAATGGGACCAGATGGGATACACCCTAGAAAATTAAGGGAACTATGCGGGGTGCTGGTGCCACAACTGGCAGCACTATTCAACAAGTAACTCAATACGGGAGTGGTTCTGGAGGACTGGAGGAGGGCAGATGTGGTCCCTCTTCACAAAAAGTGGCAGTAGGGAGGAGGCTGGAAACTATAGACCAGTCGGCCGTACCTCAATAGTGGGGATCATTATGGAATCACTACTTAAAGGATCGTGGAACATCTTGAAGCCAGCGGTGCACAGGATCCAAGACAGCATGGATTCACAGAGGGAAGGCCATGTCAAACAAATCTAATTGATTTCTTTGACTGGGTGACTAAGGTCGTGGATCGGGGGGAATGGTTGATGTCACCTACCTAGATTTCAGTAAAGCCTTCGATAATGTAGACTTGTGAACATGATTGGTCAGCCTGGGAGTGGGTCACAAGGTGGTAGACTGGGTTAGGAACTGGTTGAGTGACAGAAGACAGAGGGTTGTGGCAAATGGTGCTCAATCTGAGGAAAGGAGGGTGACTAGCAGGGTGCCACAGGGATCAGTCCTGGGCCCACTCCTGTTTAATGTTTTCATAAGTGACATTGCGGAGGGGCTGGAGGGGAAGGTGTGCCTATTTGTGGATGACACTAAGATCTGCAACAGGGTGGACACTCCGGGAGAGGTGGAAAAATAAGAAGGGACCTAGATAAACTGGAGGAATGGTCCGGTGTGTGGCAGTTGAAATTTAATGCAAAAAAGTGCAAAATCATGCATTTGGGGCACAATAACCCAGGGGAGGATCACATGATGGAGAGAACTGATGGTCACCAATCAGGAAAGGGATTTGGGGGTAATCATATCTGATGATCTAAAGGTGGCCAAACAATGTGCCAAGGCTGTGGGGAGAGCCAGTGGGATGTTGGGGTGCATAGATAGAGGTATCACCAGCAGAAGGAAGGAGGTGATGATGCCACTGTACAGATCATTAGTGAGGCTTCATTTGGAATATGGTGTCAAGTTCTGGAGGCTGCATCTCCATAAGGATGTAGACAGGGTGGAGGCAGTTTAAAGAAGGGCAACAAAGATGATGCAGGCCCAGTGTCAAAAGTCATATGAGGAGAGACTGGGACACCTCAATACATATACCCTGGAGGAGAGAAGAGACAGTGGAAATGACAGAAACCTACAAATATTTAAAAGGCATAAATAGGGTACTGGAGGGTAGCATCTTTCAGAAAATGAGATGTCCAGAAACAAGGGAGCATGACATGAGGTTGGAAGGGGGTAGACTAAGGGGTAGTGTAATATCTCTTCTCAGAAAGGGTGGTGGATGCATGGAATAGACTCACAGCAGAGGTGGTGGTGGCAAACACAGTGGGGGGATTCAAGCATGCATGGGACAGGCATAGGGGACCATACCTCTCAACTGTCCCTGAATTTCAGGGACGTCCCTGATTTTGCCTCAAAATTTTACTCTGTCCCTCCTAAAAATTGTGTTTCTGTGACCAAACAGCAGGGGTTATAAGCACAAACTAATGTCAAACATTAAAGTTACAGACTTGTTCTTCTTTAGGAAATGCATTGTACACTAAGCCCTTTATTCTACCAGCTTCCTGAGTGGATATCTCTAATTTTGAAGAAGTGTCCCTGATTTTGATCCTTTGTCCCTGATTTTTTTAAGCCTTGTCCCTGATTTATGAGACAGGAGGTTGAGATGTATGCAGGGGACACCCTAGCCATAATAACTAGGAGGTAAAGCCGGAGATCAAGTAGGGTCTGCGGCTTTTACAGTAGGTAGGGAAAATGGGCAGGCTAGATGGGCCTAGCGGTCCTTATCTGCTATCAGTTTCTATGGTAAAATACTGAATGCAATATACTTTGCCTTTAAAGGAGGAAAATGAACCGCTGGAAGTGCCTTTTAGCAGAGTTCTGGCAATGAATAAATCTGAGTGGCCATATATTGTTATGGGAGTGCTGGCTTCATTTCTCGGAGGTGGTGTTTATCCTGCTATAGGCATCACATTTGCAAAAATTATTGGGGTAAGTTTTTGAAATCTTTTGCTTTTTTTTTTAATGAGTTATTATAATAATAGTAATACTATTGTCCAGGATCTGTCACATGATTGTGCAATGATAATAATAATAATAATAACTTTATTTGTATGACGCACAATTCAAAAAATATCAAAGGGCTTTTACAAAGAAAACTGAGACCATAAACTTTAAAACCACTTAAAATGACAGAATCCATAAATTAATAGTCAGGATATGCAAGAGAAAATGAATACATTTTCAGAGCAGATTTAAAGCTCTCCACAGTCAGGCACCCACTTATCCGAGGAGGTAGAGAATTCCACAGGGTAGGAGCCGCAAAAGCAAATGCACAGGCTCCAGAGATCTTCACACGAACCCATGGGAACCTCTAGCAATTCCTCCTTGATAAAAGTCAATGTAAGGTTTTGACAGCATACAGCCCTCTCACAGCCATCATCCTTGACCTAATATGACTACACCACCTCACTGTTTGAGATAAAAATATTGGCAACTATTTTTTTTTCTTTTCCACAGCTTTTAAAATAAGTCCATTCTGCTCCTTAACTGTTTATTAATATCAATACTACACAACAATTATTACTTTCTATATTCTATTAGTTTCTCAACAGTAGGCCAATCTAACAAACACATAAAACTAATGCTGCACAGTCTATCTGTTTTCTTCCACACTGCCACTACACTGGAGTCTAGAACACACCTCTGCCTGCAGCCTAAACTCTGCCATGACCCATGACCTCTCTCTCACACTGCCACCTCAATATAGCTGAACTGGAGTGCAAGCTGACATTTAGCTCTGCCGTAGCTTGAACAAGAGTCTGACCACAGGAAAAAAAAAAAGCAACCAGTACTGTCAAGCATCATTGTCTGGGAAACCGCTTAACACTGCCTCTATCCTCCAAGCTGTCCCATGAGAGAAATCAAGAGCAAGCAGCTCTAACTGCCGGCATGCCCACTGTGTGTTTGTGTGTGTGTGGGGGGGGGGGCACGAGACACCATGAACACTCCTACTATTGCTTATGACCAAGAACTCTGCTGATTTCATACTGCAAACTGCCAAGATGTCTGCGAAAATAAATCAGTGTGAAGCAGTAAGATACGTTTATTCTTTTTTTAATATGTTCCATAATGCAAGAAGGTTCACTTAGACCAAAGTCTTGTTTGCAAGAACGCCCTGATTACGCAAATATACTAACATACTAAAATGCCAGCAGAATAGGACTAACGGTCTTTCATGTCTGCTCGTTTGGTCAACACCCACCCTGGGAGCTGACCTTGCTGCCCCCTCGCCCTCTCTGGCTTCTCCCTTCCCAGTCCAGGATATTCTCGCTGCACTGGACTTTGCTTCCAGAACCCTTCCCCTGTACCTGTCCCACCCCCTCTTGAAACCCTCCACAGTCTCTGCTTCTACCAGCCCCCTGGGCAGAGCATTCCATGGCTCCACCACCCTCTCAGTGAAGTAGCACCTCCTCCATTCTCCCCTGAATCTCCCCCCTCCAGCTTCCACCCATGCTCTCTAGGTGCCCCCCTCCTTCTTTCGGAGCACCCCAACTGCTCCTCCCCTATTTACCCCTTTCATGTACCTGAAGACCTCTATCATGTCCCCCCAGTCCCTTCTCTCTTCTAATGTGTACGTATTTAGCTCTTCAAGCCTCTCCCCATAGGTCCTGTCCCCTAAGCCCCAGATCATTTTAGTTCCCTCCTCTGGACCCTCTCCAGGAGTTCAGTGTCCCTCTTTAAGTGTGGCCTCCAAAACTGCACACAGTACTCTAGGTGCAGCCTCACCAAGCAGTTATACAGAGGGAGTAGCACTTCCCTCCTTCTGGAGGTGATCCCCCTAGCGATGCATCTCAGCTTCCTGTTGGCCTTGGCGGCTGCCCTCCTACAAGTCTCTAAGTTGGTTATCCTGACATCCATCACCACTCCCAGGTCCCTCTCAGTCATCGAGACTTGTAGCATTTCCCCCCCAGGGTGTATACTTGGCCCTGGTTTCTGGCTCCCAGGTGCAGTACCTTGCATTTCCCTGCATTGAACCCCAGCTTCCACTTTCTAGACCACCTTTCCAGAGCCTCCAAGTCCCCCTGTAGGGTCACCCTCCCCTCCTCCCCATCCACCACCGCCCCCAGTTTTGAGTCATCCATAATATAAGTGCATTTATTTTATTTTAATTTTTTATTTAGACAAAAATAAGAAATACCTTTGAGCCAGAGAGACTTTTACAGAGGTTCTACATCAGGAAAGTTAGTACAAATAGTAAATACAGGAATAAAATACTGAACTATCATGATAAAACAAGATTAATTGAAAGTAGCTTAAACAAATATTGGTAGGTGAGTCTTGAATTCAAGACCAGTAAGTGGTACATTGGTCAGTTCTTAACAGTACACTAAGAATGTTACATACGGTGTTGACAATTGCATACATAATAAGATTAGAAGCATAATATAGAATTAGCAGTTGTCAGAAGTACAGGTTTGAAAAAAGTAAAATGGTTAGGTAATTTAGGACCTAAAGAATAAGTGCACTCCTTAGAAGTAGGGGGGATACTAGAGATGGGAGAAAGTGGGCACAGAATGAGAGGAGGAGTTAGGGAGGTGGAAAACGAGGGTTGTGTGGAAGAATGCATAGAGATATAAGAAAAATTGTGAATGGGTATGGGGGAAGCAGCAGGAAAGTAAATACGTATACTACCGGAGAGGGTACAGTGAACTAATTGCAAATTAAGAAGCTTTAGCAAGGGGTAAGGTGACCAGAGAGAGCTTATGGAAAAGCTTGTCTGGGAAGGGGAGGGAGGAGGGGTAGATTAGAGGGAAAATAGGAATGTGGTGTAGGAGATATAGAGAGCAAAAGCATAAATAACCTGGGTATTGACGGGGAAGGGAGGGGAGCTAGTAATGGGAGAAAAGTGGGGGGGACGAGTGAGAGAAGGTCAAAGATACATGGGAAAGCAGAAAATGTAGGTAGAGGGAAGAGACAGAATGTTGGCTAGAGATAATATTAGAGGAGGCAGAGCTGGGAGGAATGAGAATGTTATATAAGAGAAAGTAGAAATGGGTGGAGATGGAATGAAGGGTTAGAGGAAATTGCGAGAAGAGGAAAGAAAGGGGGGGGGATTGAGGCTGTTTGGACAGAGACTGCAGGTAGAAAGGTTTGTCACAGGGGGAGGGATGCCAGGATTTGCAGAGGGGAAATATTATAATGAGCATACAAAACAGGGTAACATATAAATCTTAGTAATAACAGTTACAAACATTTTGAATAAAGTTTTAAGGATCAAAACCATAGACACCAAACTATTAACCTTTTCATAAATTAGGAAATAGTGAACTCCAGCAGTGAGGGATGTCAAATGAAAAAGAATTA
The DNA here is from genome assembly GCA_016271365.2 of Neoceratodus forsteri. NCBI lineage: Eukaryota > Metazoa > Chordata > Ceratodontiformes > Ceratodontidae > Neoceratodus > Neoceratodus forsteri. The sequence goes on from CM057456.1 coordinate 1,375,604,356, forward strand.
GATCAATAGCACATTTTGTTTTGTTTTTTTCATTTAGAAATGCACACAAATCTATCTGCTTTTTGCAGGCTGTTTTCTTTTTCCTCCCAGTTCATAAATCTTTATGGACCTTCCGTCCATCCTCTGCAGCTCCATAATGTGAAAACTGGAACACCAAAATCACAGAAACGCATAGCTTTTTTTGGCACAGTTTTGTTTTTCTTCACTCTATGTAAAGCTATGGACCTTCCATACCTTCTCAGCAGCTAAATAGTGCGTCCACCACCATGGAAAAAATGAAGACTGTAACCACAAAAAGCATGGTAAAGCATAGAACTGTGCCTCTTTTTTTTTTGCACTCTTAGGGCCAGATATTTAAAACTTTGCCCCGGGACTAACTTAGCACTGCCCGGCGGGCAAACTTAGCCTGGAGCAAAAAGCAAGCTATATTCAAAAGGAATAGCCCAGTGCTAATCCTGCTGAATATAGCATGCTAAGGAAGCCGGGCAAACCAGTCTGGGAGTGCAGGGCAAAAATAGCCCGGAATAAGACAGCACTGAATATAGCAACAAGGAAGTGCAAACTGCAACTGCAGCTTATTAGACTCTGTAGCAAGCCAGTGTTGCAGGTGAAGAACATTGTGTGTGATTGCACAGAGATGCCTCACATCTACAAACAACAATGTAAGGCACACACTGCAGAACTGTGCTATGCTGAAGTGAGGTTTGCCTGGGGCTAACCTGATTGCACAGTGCTAACACATTAACCCAGTGCAAACTGGTTAGCCCAGGGCAAACAGGAGCTGTATTCAAAGCTCCCATGCAAATCGGCCTACTTAGGTAATCCGTGGGCAAACAGGCACATTTGCATCTCATTATGTGCTGCTTAGCATACATTACCATGCAATTTGCCCAGTGCTACTGCAAGGTGCACACAGCTCCACCTTTTGGTCAGAATGGAAGTACAGGCTGGACGCTGCAGGCCAAGGCATGCCCACAGCATCCCCTGTTGGTTGGAATGGAAGTATAGGCTAGAAGCAGCAGGAACACAGTTGGTGCATACAGACCTCTCAGACCCATGTCTCCTGAATCAGGGACAGGGCTTACAAGAATAGGGACAAAGAACCCAAATCAGGGACACATCTCACAAATTGGTACTATTCACCCAGAAAGATGATAGAATAAGGGGATTAGTGTAAGATGTATTGTCTGAAGAATATACAGTTTGTAACTTTAATGTTTGACATTATGTTATGCTGACAATCTCCACTGTTCAGTCATAACAACAAACATTTCATGAGGGACAGAGGACAACTGTGAGGCAAATTCAGGGATGTCCCTGAACTTCAGGGACAGTTGGAGGTATGGATCCCCCCCCCGAATAAATCCCAACACCTGTTCCACATAATTAAACATAATGGTCCTTGGTAATCTAGTGGTACCCCCACCCCCCAGCATGAAGCCTGACTCCCGTACTACATTATAAAACACAATTTTTCCTGGTAGTCCAGTGGTACCCCCACCCCCCAGCATGAATCCTGACCCTGTAATATATGATGAAAATAAGTTTTCCCTGGTGGTCTAGTGGTCCCCCATCCCCCTGCATGAATCCTGACCCCATAAAATATTGAGAAAATACATTTTCCCTGGTAGTCTAGTGGCCCCCCCCACTCCCAAGCACAAATCCTGACCCCGTAAAACATTAAGAAAATAATTTTTCCCTGGTAGTCTAGTGTTCCCCCCACCCGGCAGTGATGCTCCCGCTCATCAATATAGTATTTCTTTTTTTTTTTTTCATTTTTATTTTTTATACGTGTTAGCAAGATGAGCAAACTGCCCATTTTCACACATGGCAAATTTAACAAATAGACTACAAAAAACAGTTAATACAAAAAACAATTAAAACAGACACAAAGAACAATATCAAAATACAAAACTTACAATATAAAGTGCAATACATTGTTAGAAACAGCAGTTACAATCATTCAGACTATTGAAACATCTGACAAGCCCATTTTTAAACTTTTGAACCGTCTTAACATTAATAATTTCAGTTGGAATACCATTAAAAATATTTATTGACCTATATATTACTGACCTCTGACCAATAGCTTTTTTATAAAGAGGAATTGTAAATAAACTCTTTGACTGAAACCTAGTTTCAATATAACTGTACTGGAGGGGAATAAGATCTTGAATCACCTGGGGGCTATACCCTGTATTCTTTTGTACACAAAAACTCCAAGTTTTAATTTTATCCTATCTAAAAAGGAGGGACAATTTGCTACTTTTAACAACACACAATGATGAGTTCTTACTGGAAGACCAGTCATGAAACGTAATATACTACTGTAAGTTAGAGCACCTGTAGTGTCTGCAACATTTTGTCAGATGTGCCAGTGTAAATAAGGAGACCATAGTCAAAAGCACTTAATAAAAGACTATGGGCAAGAAGGCTACGTCATTCAGGAATAAGAAATGATTTGATCCTGAATAATATTCCAATTCTCGGATGAATATTTTTAAGTCTTAGCTACCTGCAAATGAAATAAAAGTTAGGAGTCTAAAATCACCCCAGGTAATCAAAACTATCTACCACTTCGATTTGATTCCCCACTAAATCCTTAATCTGAACATTTGTATCTCTGTGTTTCCTAAGACCAGTAAAAACCATATATTTGTTTTTCCCTGAATTCAAGACCAAGTGACGAGAAGACAAACACATTTAAAAATTATCAAAATCCTGCTGGACTTTAAGTAATGCTTGATCTGGTGTATTTCCCTTTGAAAAAAATTACTGCATCATCAGCATACATGATGAAACAAGACCCTATGCTGGTGGAGGTGGCAGCATTCACAAAAAGGGAAAACAAAAGTGGGCCCAATATTGAACCTTGTGGTACCCCACAAGCTATCTGTTGAGAATCAGAAAGAGAATGACCAGTAATTGTTTTATGCTTCCTATTTTTAAGATAACCTCCTTTTCATGTGATTACATCCTTGGAGAGATAGACTTCATTTAAAGCCCTCAACAGCAGGTCATGATCAACTAAATCAAAAGCCTTGGTGAGGTCCACGAAAACAGCAGCAACGGAGCATCCCAAATCCAGGGAGCCCCGTATGCTGTTTGTGAACCCCACCAAGGCAGTCTCAGTGTTATAAGATTTTCTGAAGCCATGTTCACAATTTGACAGTAGATCATAACTTGTAAAAAAAAACTGTAATTTGATGAAAAACTATTCTTTCAAGAATCTTTGATTAAGGTGACAGTATCGAAATCGGTCTATAATTAGAAACAATATTCATACTACCGGATTTATGAATGGGTTTAATGAGTGCTAATTTCCAAATCTGTGGGAAAACATTATGACATAGTGAAAAATTAAGTATCAAGGTAAGGGGAGTTGCCAAAACTTTTATTCCCAATTTAAGTAAACTATAATCAATCCCATCATGTCAAATTAATGGTTTAGGGCTGTTCTTAAGGACATAGTCAGTGACTACTTCAGGGGTCAAAAAATGAAAGTAAAAAAGTGGATGATTACCATTAGAATCTTCATCAACAACCAGGTTTGTATAAGCAAAGTTTGTTTGATTTTGAAATTTTGCTAAATCCCTTGAGTATTCATTAAACAATCTGGCTATACGAGTGGGATCACTACATAATTGGTCTCCATCTTGAAGGGTTATTGCAGTTACACCAATATTTTTTCGCAAAAGATTATTAAGCATTTGCTAGGATTGTTTTGGATTATCAGAGGATAATAGTTGCTTATTTTTAAAAAAATCCTACTTTTACTTTTCTAATAGCAGCCTTGCATCTATTCCAAAGAATCTTATAATTAATCAATGATTATTGGTCTTAATCATTTTTAAAGAGTTTCTATGCTTTATCTCTTTGCCTCATTAATACCCTTAATTCTCTGGTAACCCATTCTTTTTTATTTCCTCTAATTCTAATCTTTTTAAGGGGAGCCAATTGATTAACTACCTGATTAAATAGTTCACTAAAAGTTTCTAATTTTAGATTTATGTCCTGAATACTTTCAAGAAAAACCCAATCCATTTGTTCACAAGCTTCAGTCATGGACTGAGGGGTAACCCCATTTATATTTCTTGTTTCAACAAAAATTGGTGGAGTATGATACTGTTTTGCTGACCATCTACAATACACAGGACTATGGGCACTAACCACATCTGATAGAACTCCTGACTCAGTTATCTTGGATGGGTGTGTAACCACAATCCAGTCTAATATGGTACTCCCACCAGTCCTATAATTAAATCTAGTAATTTGTGAAATTAACTGCTGTACTCCCATTTCTTGAAAACTATCTACAATATAGGAATTTTGTTCCATTTCCCAATTGTAATTAAAATTATCCAATAAAATCCATTCTCTGTTGGTTGGTAATGATTTCCTAACCTCAGTTACCATGAGTTAGTATCCCACAAATAGAGCCGGTCACTGGTTCAGCCCTTCTCTCACCACCACGATCAGCCGCCAACTGAGGTACAAATGTAGTGCTCATTCGTACCTCAGTCAGTGGCCGACTGTGGTGGTGAGAGAAGGGCTGAGCCGGTAGCTGGCTCTATTTGTGGGATACTATATTGATGAGCAGGGGCGTCACTGCCGGGTGGGGGGATCCACTAGACTACCAGGAAAAAATTATTTTCTTAATGTTTTACAGGGTCAGGATTCATGCTGGGGAGTGTGGGGGTACAACTAGACTACCGGGAAAACTTATTCTCATATTGTTTTATGGAGTCGGGATTCATGCAGGGGTGGGGGACCATTAGACTACCAGGAAAACATATTTTCTTAATATTCTATGGGGTCAGGATTCATGCAGGGGGTGTGGGGGACAATAGACTACCAGGAAGACTTATTTTCTAAATATTTAACAGGGTCGTGACTCATGCGGGGGTGGGAGACCACTAGACTACCAGGGAAGACTTGTTTTCTAAATATTTTACAGGGTCGGGATTCATGCAGGAGGGTGGGGGGACCACTAGACCACCAGGTCCTTCTTCAATTTAAGGGGCTACCAGGGGTCAGGGTTTATGCTGGTGGGGTGGGTGGACCACTGGACCACCAGGTCCTTCTTCGATTTACGGGGCTACCGGAGGTTGGGGTTTATGCTGGGGGGGTGGGGAGGATCACTAGACCACCAGGTCCTTCTTTGATTTAGGGGGCTACTGGGGGTCAGGAATCATGCGGAGGGGCACTGCTGCATTGCCACCAGGTTTTTCTCTATGGCATTTAGTACCGCACTACAAGTCATGCTAATGCCTGTAGTGTGGCACTATCCTTTTGAATATGCCATGCTGCTGGAATTCCTGGGCATTCCCCTATCCCAACCCCTGCATATTATTATCTATTAGCATCAGAGCTACCACACAGTGCCGGCACTAATAGAGCTTTTGAATCTTGCAGCCTTGTGCAAATCCAGCACTATTCCATTTCTACGGATTTGCGCTAGGCGCAATGCTTTGAATATCTGGCCCTTAGTCTTCATTTTCTAATGCTATGGACCATCTGTTCATGTTCAGCAGTTCCACAGTGTGGCCATCTCCAATCAGCAACTGCCTTTTTTTAAACAACTACAGAGTTGCCAGCAGGACAAAAGTCCCTAGCTTAAAAACAAAAACATAAAAACACTGCATCTAATGCAGACAGAGGTACTATCTTATTACAAACTATATGAAACAGGTAAGATTTTTAATATTTGAAAATAGAAATTATTATTTTTTCAAACATATACAAAACAGTGGACCATTTTCTAAGCTCAGTAATACCCTCCAGGGTGGGCAGTAGGGGCAATACCAGACCTTCCTGGGGCTATAAGGCTCTCCACCTGCAATGTTGGGCCTCATTATGCCCCTGGGTGGTCTGGTATCTCTCAATATCACCAACGCTGTTGGGTATTATTGCTTGTTTTATACAGCTTACAGTTTACACTGTGCTAAGATATTATTCTCCCAACTTCTGGTTGCCCTAAACTCACCATCTCAATCTGTACTTATAACACTGCTTCAGGATGATTTTTGTTTTACTTTCCATTGTTCCCTGCACCTTCCACCTCAGAGTCTGATTACCTCTCTTTCCTCTGCTCCCCTCCAGCCTGCCTCTCTAATCCCACTTATCTTATCTCCTTAGCTCCTGAGTCCCAGATAAGTGCTTCCAGACCTTTGGAGTCATGAGGGCAACTGGTCTCTTTCAAGCTATCCCCTCCATAGCCTAACTTTTGCCTTGGACCATAAACGGAGCACCTACCTCAGATACCACACAGCTTCTTGCTCTCTGCTTGGCACCATGCTGCACACAGTACCTGGTTGCTCTTTCTGCCCTCACTTCCCAGCTACCCCCCACCCAGAGCTAGCGCTCCTTTTAAAGGACAAGTGAGGTGCTAGAACCAATCACCACAGTTTTTCTCACCTACCAACACCACTAGTTGGATTCTTTCTTCCTCCTCTACTATTCTACTTGAACTGCCATGACAAGGTTCCCAATTGAAACTCTGTTGTTTTGTACCTCTTGTTCTTGCTGTGCAGCTATCACCTTGTTAAGTTGTCTCTGCCCCTGCTCCCCCAGGTTAAGCTTGCTACCTCTTACAACCATCTTCTATATGACTTGTCAGCCCAGCAATCAATTTTGGAGCCCTTGAAACTTATCACAGTATGTTATCCACAATCCCTTTCAAGGGTCAAATACCAAAATTATGGCACAAAGCCCTCAGTATTATCTTCAACAAACTACCACTGTCTCCCTAGTAGTCCTTATAATTTCTGTTTATATCGCTGACAATATTGTTCCTTCCTTCTCTAGCTTTGCAGCCCCTCCCACCTTGAATGACTTCACTGTGTTGAAAGCCTTGGTACGCTCTCACCTGCTTGTTCCCCCTCCTACTATTGATCTCACAAAACTCTGGCCCTCTATGGTGTGCTAACATGGGCACACTCGTCTGGCTCCCCCTCATTTGCCTCAAACAGGATAAACACTTTAAGTTGGTTGTACTGTTCCTCTGGTTTAGACTTCTGCTCATCACATCCGGTGACATTGAAACTAACCCAAGTCACTACCATAGTAACCTCAACCCCCTCTCAAACCCCGCCCCCCCCACTTAGGGTAACACAAAAGGACTAAAAATAGTTCACTTAAATGTCCATAGTCTACTGCGAAACATGACAGAACTGTCTGCTTGGACCTCTCATTATCAACCAGATATACTATGCCTATCCGAGACATGGCTAAAACCTTCAGTGCCTGACACTCTATGTGAATTATCTGGGTACAGCTTCATTAGATATGATAGCCTCTCCCCCCCAAAAGGTGTGGTAGCACCATGATATACTTTAAATCTCATTTAAATTTCTCCACTCTCATGCCCCCTTTCCCCCTTTAGTCTGCCTCATTCGAACTTCATTCCAGGATGCTGATGTTAGATAACTAAAAAACTTCACATCCTCTGTGTTTATCTGCCCACTCCAAACAGCGAAAGTAAACTGTCCTCCCTTACTGACTCCTTGAGACCACTAGTTAGCATCAATGACTATGTCATCTTAGGAGACTTTAATATTAACTGGCTCGATCACGCCAATGCCACTGCTGATCTTCTCAACAGGTTAACGCTTTCTCAAATTATAACGCAACCCACTAAAATATCTAGCAATGCCCAAACAGCCACCCTAATAGACTGGATCCTCGTAGCCAACATTGACAAAATCTCCTCAGCTGGCATTCTTCCAGACTCCATCACTAATCATGCTCCTATTTTTTGTAATTGGTGGAATATTATGGAACACTCTCCTCTTCAGTTTATACACTTCTGGAAATACACACTCCTTGATCCAGTAGAATATAAATCTGATCTAGTGTTTATTGACTGGGCCCCCTTGTGGGCTACTGATGACATTGACCAGGCACTCCATTACTTCAGCATAACCTTGTCCAAATATCATGACAAACATGCCCTGTTCAACTCAAGACAGGGTAAGAGACCATAATACTAAGTGGCTCACCCAACCTTTATAGGCTGTCCTAAAAGAGAGGGGTAAAAGTTGGGCTATATTCAAATCATCTAATTCCCACATCGACTGGGCCATATACAGGCATCTAAGAAACAAATGTAAGACAGCCATCAGACCAAGTAAAAGCAAATTTCACAAAGAGAAACTCCCTGCCTCAAATAAAACTCCCAGCAGATACTGGTAAAACCTTAAAAAATCCCTGCAGTACTCTAATCCTGAACCTCTCCCAACTTTGAAATAAATGGGATTAATTGCAATAACCCTGTCATGATATCTAATGCGTTTAATCAACAGTCCTCTGACCTCTCTGAAGTTAATAACACCCTGAACTCTCACTGTGGCCCTGACATTCATCCTTCACCTTCACCTCCACCTCCCTCACACCAGATATACAAGGGTAGTTCTGATGCCGGCCACATTGGGCTACCCATTAGCTGCAGCAGCAGCACTAGTTTACTGGATTTCTTTTTATTTTATTCTTTAGATCTATTTTATTTAATTTATTTAGTTTCAATTCATAGGTAAGGTTAGTTGTATTGACAGTTTATTAGGGCCTGCAGTGATTTAATTATTGTAGGAACAGCATCTGTGGGTTAGATTAGGGTATGAGCCCTACCTCTGGTGGTTTTTAAGATGAAGTCACTTACTCATAATTAACAAAAATCTGTTTTTCACCAGCATCATAAATTCAAACACTGGCATTTGCCTAGTTATCTTTGACTTGCCTTGTCCTGTCTGACAGTGGTGTTCCCAAGGCTGGAGTTGGAGTTCAGAGGCCTGATGGAGTTCCTGGATTCATCTGGAGGTCTTGCCTTGTGTAGAGGAGATGTGAGGCATGAGACAGAACCTGTAAGGAGGGTGGTTCAGTTGGAACATCTACACAAATCTCTCGCAGCTGAACATCTGTAATGGACCAACATTGGTCCCCACTGCTGGCAGACTGTGTGTAGTAGTGGATCTACCTGGAGCCCATTGAGGTATTGCTGGACTGGTTGGCTTGGAGGTCGGAGGGGGCTTTTGGGGGGCCTGCCTAAATCTTTGTTGGAGGCGACCACTCCGTGTGGAGCCCATGATGGGAGGCATCAGTTTAGGTCCACTGGAGGGTGGATGTAGCTGACTGATGCTTTCTGGGCTTCTCAGGGGGCCTGCTGGTGAGCGGACCCTGCGCTGGGAGCCATAGTTGTGGGTCCAATTGGGTAGTATGATAGCCTCCTAGGGTGAGCTTTTGAGGGGGTGGCCTTTCCCTTTTGTCTCCGACTGCCGTTCTTGCCTGCCACTTTGCTGGGCTATTACGTGGGGACCACTGGAGTGAGAAGTTATCTCAGGACAGCTGTGAGAAGAAGGCCATTTAGTACAGGATGAAACTCCTTGGAGGGACTCCACATGAGATCTTACTACCGGTTAGAGTTTTCTTTTTGGGGCTGTGATATTTTAAAATGACTTAGGCAGTGAGAGTGCCTTTAATTCTTATTTCAATCCTCATATAAACTCTGGGTATTCACTCTAAAGTTCAAGTGAGAGTTGACTTTGGCTTGAAGAACTTATTTGATCATTGTCCTGAAGAGGTGTGAGCTCTGAATGACGCCTACAAATTCAGCCTAAGAGATTTAAGTGACTGACTCTTTTTCTGTAAAAAATGGATATTCTGCCACAAGTTTTTATATCATTTTTACATTTATTGGTCTTGTTCATTGGTGTGTTATTTCTGAGAGAGGTGGGGTTTGGGTGAAAGATTTGTGGAGTTATTTAAGGGTGTGATTATTGTATGATTGAGTAAGGGTGTGTTGGTAATATGAAGTGGTTTTTAGAGTTGAGAGGTTAAATGTGTAAATTAGTGCAGATGGTATTTGCTTAAGTGGGGTGTGAATAATATTTGGTTAGTTTTAAGACTGTGGTGTTTGCTGCTTACATAGTAAAGATTTGCTGGGAAGGTGTGATGATGGTCAGGCATTATTCCCTGGACAGACATAGGGACCTCTGCCCTTTTAACTGTCCTGTACTGTCCCCAGAAGCATAAAGGTTGTGTTGGGCTCTTGGGATATTTAGGAGAACGAAGAGGGGCAGGTGGGGTTGGGTCTGGAGGGGAATTGGAAAGGAGAGGGCAGATTGAGGTGGTGGGAACAAGGAGATGCCTTGGGGTGAAATGGGTCCAGGAAAGGGGCCCTCCCTGTCTGGTTCCCATACCCAAGGGCTCTGTTTCATGCAGGCAAGTGACACTGTCTTCCTTGATTGCTCATCCTACTCAGACAGTGCTATGCAATGCCAGGTTCATTAAGAACAAGACTGCTTTAATAGCGGATCTTGTTGGGTCAGCAGACCTGGCTTGCATCACTGAGACCTGGCCGGATGAAAATGCTGGTCCAGTACTGGCTTCAGCAATTCTGGCTGGGTACTCAGTGATGCACTGTCCAAGACTGGATCATAGGGGTGGGGGTGTAGCCATCTGTTTTAGATCAGAACTGGACCTTACGGAAGTCCCAGTAGGGACCACCAGCTCCTTTGAATGTATCGTGGGTGCGAGTGTAGGGTGCAGGATACTTCTCATCTACCATCCACCAGGAGATGGGAAAGTTTTCTTGCAGGAAGTCGCAGACTTCACTGTTGACGTGGTATTGGGATCCCCCAGATGGTCAGGACTTCCTCCAACTAATGAGTTCATTGGGTCTTACACAGGTTGTTACCTCTGTGACCCACATCTATGGTCATTCATTGGACTTGGTGTTTCTTCTCGGGATGGAGATATCTGACTTGGTGGTGGAGTCAGTTGGGTGGTCTGACCAACACACCATGGGGTTCAGTTTCATGGCTCCCCCCAATAAGTCTGCCCCTACGGAGATGATCTGGTACCGCCCTTTGAGGGGTTGTGACCCCGGAAGGCCTGATGGCAGTGCTGGACCTATCGAGTATATCAAGTGAAAGCATGGATCCAGGGAATCTAGTACTCGCCTATAATAAGGGGGTGACAAGGCCCTGGATTCCATAGCTCCTGTTTGTGTGCGCCCACTCACTCTTCATTCAAGGTCCCCATAGTTCGATGGGACCTCGAAATAAATGAGGAGGGTGGAATGAAGGCTAGAGAGGGGCTGGCGGAAATCAGGCCTGCAGTGTGACAGACTTAAATTGATGAACCACAATGCCATCTATCAACTGAAAATCACCTGTAAGAAGGCAGAGTTCCTGTCCAGGGAGATTGTCGCTGTGCAGAACCGACCAACTCAGCTTTTCCGGACTGTGGACAGATTGTGCAATCCAATCTGTCTTCAGTCTGGCAGAGCCTTTTCACAAGAGAAGTGCGATGAGTTTGCTCAGTTCTTTGCAGATAAGGTTGCCACCATCAGGTCAGGGATCTGTCTGGCCCTCTCTAGTGGGCACTGCAGAGGTCTGCAGGAGGTGGCAGGCACCCAATTTGCCTAGTCTGACTTCAGCCAGCTGGAAATTGTAAGAGTTGTTCAAACTTTTCGGCCAACCAGCTGTAGTATGGACCCAGGCCCTATGCGCCTTCTAGTAGGGTGCTTCGATGAAATCAGCCCAGTCCTAGCCGAGATTGTCTGGAGGTCAGTGGAGGGAGGGTCTTTCCAGATCCCCTAAAGGAGGTGGTTGTTTGACCCCTCCTTAAAAACTCTCCCTTGACCCAGATTGTCTGGCCAACTACAGACCAGTCTCTAACCTACCCTTTTTGGGTAAGGTTATTGAGAAGGTGGTTGCGCTGTAGCTGGACGAACACCTGTCTAGCCACAATGTCTATGATTCTCTCCACTCAGGATTTAGGAAGAGGCATAGTACTGAGATGGCCCTTGTTCAGGTGCTAAATGACCTCCTAATAGTAAGAGATTGGAGGACTCGTTCCATCTTGGTCCTCCTTGATCTTTCTGCACCTTTTATCACTGTGGACCATGGTGTGCTGCTGGAGTACCTGTGGTTTATCTGTGGACTATTGGGAGTGGTCCTCAGGTGATTTCGATCTTTCCTCGAGGGTAGGATTCAGAGAGTGGTGTCTGAAATTCATTCTTCAGCCCTTCTATCCCTACCCTACGGGGTACCGCAGAGCTCCATCTTGTCACCCATGTTGTTCGCAGTGTATGTGCTGCCTTTGGGAGAGATCATTAGGCTGTATGGTATGTGTTTTCACTGCTACACAGATGATAATCAGCTGTACATGTCCTTTGTGCCTAGACAAGATGTGATCCTCTCGGTATTTAACAACTGTCTGAAATCCAGGACTGGATGCATGCCAGCTGGCTGCAGTTGAACCCGGCTAAAACTGAGGTGTTGGTGGTGGACCTAGATTGTACGGAGGCGGGTTTGTTGGCAGGGCAACCTTCTGGGCTTTGGCTCGGGGGTGTTCAGCAGACTACCTGAGCGTTATTTTTGATGATAGACTGACCTTCAAATCTCAGGTGTTGGCCAGCATCAAATCCTCTTTTTTACCATCTGAGGAATACTGCCAGGGTAAAACATCTAGTTCCTCCTGATGATCTTCCAGCATTGGTCCATGCCTTCATAAACTTTCACCTTGACTACTGCAATGCCCATTACCTAGGGCTACCGGGGGTTGATATCCGCCACCTGCAGCTAGTGCAAAATGCATCAGCCAGGTTACTGACTGGTACTTCTAGGACCAGTCATATAACACCTGTGCTCTGTGGACTGCACTAGCTGCCAGTACAGTGGCAGATCACCTTCAAGGTTGGATTACTGACCTATAAAGCCCTACACGATCAGGGACCTTGTTACCTGCAAGATCTCCTTCGCCTTTACCACCCCCATCCTCTCCGATCCACCGACGAGGGATTGCTAGAGATTCCCAAGGTTTGTTTAAAGACATTGGGAGCCCGATCCTTTGCTTTTGCAGCCCTGACTCTGTGGAATTCTCTACCTCATCGGGTAAGAGAATGCCTGACCATCCAGAGTTTTAAGATAGCACTGAAAACATATTTATTTAACCTAACATTTCCAGACTAGTTTTGAACTGAATTTAGCCTGGCAAATTCAGATTTTATTGAAGCTGATATTAATGATATTGTAATTTTATGGATTTTAAATATTTTGATTGTTACATGTATTTTAAATTATTTTCTTTTGTTTGGTATATGTACAGCGCCTTTGTTTTAGAAAGGCACTCTGTAAATAAGGATTTCACTGATTCATTCCACTTAAGACCAATTACCACTACTGAGTTCCATAAACTCCTTCTCACTATCCATGAATCCAAGTCTGCAGTCTCCAATGGCATTGAACCTAAACTTCTTAAACTGTCAGCTTGGGAGCTCTTACCCCCCCCCCCCAACTCGTATCTTTAATCTTTCTCTTTCCGTCGGTGTTGTACCATCAACCTGGAAGAAAGTCAATGTGTTAATTGTCCTAAAAAAGGGAAACCCTAAGTTATTATCAAACTACAGACCAATCGCTATACTCCCAGCACTCAGTAAACTGTTGGAGAAAATGGTAACTAGCTAGTTAACAACATACCTGGAGAAGTACATTCTCCATTGCCTGGCCCAGCATTGCTTTCGTAAGAATCACAGCACCACCACAGTACTACTTACCCTCTCAAATGCAATTTACTCAGGATTTGATCATGCCAACTTCACTGGAGCTGTCTTTTTAGATCTAACAAAGGCCTTTGATACAGTAAACCACCCTATACTACTAAACAATTTAAAGACCATTTGTGTCTCAGATCACACCATCCCTTAGTTCTCTAGCTATCTCTTCAGTAGGCAACAGTGAGTTAGAATAGGCTCCACATACTCTGACTACCTTCCCACCTCCCTGGGTGTCCCCCAGGGTTCCATCCTTGGCCTCTTGCTGTTCATGCTACGTATTATTTCCATCACACATTGTTTTAAAAAGACTATTCACCTCCTTTATGCAGATGACCTGGTGCTTTTCTGATATGCCTCTGACATTTATTTATTTATTTATTTATTGGAATCTCGGATAACACCTTTGAGCTAAAAGCTCATTTACAAAGGTTCCACGTCATAAGGCAATAGACAAGGTATGTAGACATTACAAAACAGGTAGTGATATATACAGCAGACAAGTACATTATGGTACATACAGATACAGTTTCAAGCAAGTACAGTTAAAATGCATCAAGTAGGAGAGGTCAACTTTATTGCAACAATACTAAGAGCATACTGTACCTAAGGTGGACAAACAATTTATAGTGATAGCCAAGCTTTAGAGCATGCAGGTAGAGTTATGGAGGGTCAGAAGTGTTGGTGACCAAAGGGGGAAGGCAGAATAGATGAGAGCAGGGGAGGGACAGAGACAAGGGGGTGACAGAATAAGGGGCTGAGTAGTCAGAGGGTGGGATTTGATAGGAATCTACCCAGGGATACTGTAAATAGGTGATAGGGCAGGGGTTGGGTGATGTGGGGGAGAGGGATAAGGGAAAGGGTTTTAAAGTGAGGGTAAGGTGAGGGGGAACTGGAGGTGAGGGGCTGAAAATTGGGGGGGATTAGTATTTGTGAAGAGAAAGCATGAATGCGGGGAGGGATAGGGGACATGGGGGTAAGTGCTCAGTGGGGTCACACTAGGTAGGGGAGGATGTGGGAGGGGAAATGGGTGCTATGCAGGGCAGGTAAGCTGCCAATAGCAGTAGGATTATGCACAGGTGACATAGTTACAATTAGTAAGAGTGGCCAGGTACTGCAGCAGCTTGGCCTTAAATGGACGTAGTTTCATTTCCTCAATCAGCTCAGAGTTAAAGGAATTTAGCCAGCAGGGGGCCCTGTATTCGAAGGACCGTTGGTCTAGTGAGGTCAGACAGAATGATATAATGAAAGCAGCTTTACTCAACCCCCTAGTTAGTCTCTGTCCTCTGACTGACCTAACTGCTGTTCAATCCTGGCTCAAGGACAACTCCTCATTAACTACTCCAAGTCCCAAGCCATGCTTTCTTAACCCCTCATAGACCAAAAAATGTATCCACCCCCCCAACTGTGACAACTGAGGATGGCACCATCCTTGATACTGTAACCTCATTCAAGCATCTGGGTATCACACTCAAACCCTCCCTTGATTTCTCCCCTCACATTCCGTCTGTGTGTAAAGGCCTCAACTCCAGTCTAGGCTATGCATACTGGGCCAGAAACAACCACTGTCCTTCTGTATACATCACAATTGCCCACTGCCTTCTTCTCCTTAAGCTGTCTTGTGGGCTACCCATGTTTGCTCATTCCTCTAGTCGCCTATGTCACAAATGGAGAGTATGTTACAACAATATCTGTAGATTCGCATTATCCTGTAACCACCTAACACATTTCCTTTTCTACAGCAAATTAGGATGGTCCTCTTCAACTGCCGTACTTGACTCCTCTCTTGGAAAGTTGGTGCACAACATTCTTTCCTCACAGAAACCACACTCTTTAGCCTCCCTTCTGGTACCTTGCTTGCATCTCTATGCTCTCAGGTCCTCTGATGCTGCACAACTATCAATCCCCAGATCTCCTTCCAAATACGGTCCCATGGTTTTCTTGTTTGCTGCTCCAACACAGTGGAATAGTTTTCCAGCTGCTCTATGCTCCTGCCAAGGACCTAGCACTTTCAAAAGGCAGTTTCACTCCCTCTTGATGGACCATTCCATATGTACCTGTCCTTAATCAGTTCAGTGCCTTGCATGTATAGCCATGTCCCAATAATTTCCCCTCCTACCCCCATACTCCCCCTATCTCTTATACTTTACACTCAGCCCTTATCCCCTCAAGCACTGACACCATTTCCTCTCCCCCTAGTCTTGTACATGTGCCTTCACCTTACTTTTCTGATTACCAGTCATGTATTGCTCAGGTACCTAGTATAGTTCATATTTTTCCCTTACCTGTATAATGTATTTATTTCTGTCAATTGTTTCCCTATGGACTGTTCTTTTTGTTTGCATAGTTCATTTGTACTCTTGTTTTGACCTGTTGTCTTCTGTATGCTGTATTGTATCTCTCCTGGGTCATACTTGAAAATAGGCATATGTATGCCTAGTGTACCCCACCTGGTAAACAAAAGCTAAATAAATAAATGTCTAGCTCAGGCACAGTGGTCAAGAAGGAGTTCTTTGGTGCCCCCATGACTTCTGCTGGTTGTGGTGGTGCAGAGCATGATCTTGATGATAGTTTCACATTCCCAAATGAGATTATGAAGCTTGACCATGAATCAGAGCCTAAGGAAGGAGGTATTGCATAGACAGGAAAGGCTACATTGAACAAACTCTGGTCAGAGCTACTAGGGCTGCTAATGCATTAACTTAATAAGTGTGTGTCATGGGCTTAAACATAAAATTGAAGAGCCATAGTCATGTCCATGTGTAAATGTCATTTTTGGTAAATGTAGGTAATTTATGGGGCTGATCCTGTGTTTCCCATGTGTTTAAAATGTGAGCAGCAAGTGCATCTTTTACTATATTATTTATTTAAAAGTTGATAACTGGCAGAAGCACACTGAGAGAAAGCTCATTTCCAGGTGTGACCCGGGGCAGGGAAAAAAACATTGTATACATTATCATCAATGACAGGAACAAACAATTACAATATGGAATGCAACAAAAGTGCAGAACGGTAGTACAGGAGATAGAAACATAAAAACATAGAATTTGATGGCAGATAAGGACTGCTTGACCCACCCAGTCTGCCCATTACCCTACCTAATGGATAAACTGCAGAACCTAGTTAACCAACAACCTACTTCTTCCTGCTCCACCCCCTAGAATTGCCTTGAGCCTGTCCCATGCATTCTTGAAATCCACCACTGTTTTTGACTCCACAACTTCCTCAGCAGGGCTTCAGTTAACTCCATTTTGGGAGTATTTGACTTCCAAAAATAAGGCAAAAACTTCCAAAATAAAGAGGGAAGAAGTCATTGACTTCTAGATATAAAACCAAAAATTAGATGACTTCCAAAATTGCAGGCATGGAAATCAGAAATGATAGATTTTTCTGCTAGAAATTGTATTTTACCACTAATTTATTATGTTAACATCCATAAATTTGTCCATCCTAGAATACTGACATCTAAAAGTGGGATCCTGGAAGTATTTTGACTTCTAAAAAATTGGCATGACTTCCAGATTTGAACTCCTGGAATTTTTAAACTTCCGATGAAAATAAATTAACTTAACCCCTGCTCCTCAGAAAGGCTGTTCCATGCATCCACAACCCTCTCTGTGAAAAAATACTTCCTCATATTGCCTCTGAGCTATCCCCCCTCAATCTTCAAATTGTGCCCCCTTGTTCTTGCACACCTCTTTTTCTGAAAGATGCTACCCTCTTGGACTTTGTTGATTCCCTTGAGGTACTTGAAAGTTTCTATCATGTCTCCCCTCACCCTTCTTTCTTCGAGGATATACATATTAAGCTCCTTAAGTCTCTCTTCATATGTCTTCTGGTGCAGACCCTGTACCATTTTAGTTACCCTCCTCTGGACTGCCTCCATTCTGTCTATGTCTTTGCAGAGATTGGGTCTCCAGAACTGCGTGCAGTACTCCAGCTGGAGTCTCACCAGCTATCTGTACAGAGGGATAACAGCTTCCTCTTTTCTACTGGTGATGCCTCTCCCTACGCATCCCAGTATCCTCCCAGCCCTCCTTGCTGCCCTCTCACATTGCTTGCCCACCTTTAGGTCATCTGATATGACTACCCCCAGGTCCCTTTTAATTTTTGTCGTTGTCAGTATCTCACCCCCATTGTGCACTCCCTGGGTTTTTGTTTCCCAGGTGCATTGCTTTGCACTTCTTAGCATTGAATCTAAGCTGCTATTCATTTGACCATTCCTCCAGCCTTGCAAAGTCCCTTCTCATCCTTTCCACCCCATCTTGTGTATCAACTCTCTTGCAGATCTTCATGTCATCTGCAAAGAGACATACTTTTCCTTCTAGTCCCTCTGCAATGTCACTTATAAGACATTAAAGAGGACTGGTCCTAGTACTGAACCCTGCAGTACCCCACTAGTAACGCCCCTTACTTCAGAGTGGACTCCATTTACTATTACCCTCTGTGTCCTATTCTCCAGCCAATTCTTTACCCAGGCTACAATCTTGGGACCCACTCCCAGGCTGGCCAGCTTGTATATTAATATTTTGTGTGGGACTGTGTCAAATGCCTTGCTAAAGTCTAGGTAGGCCATGTCCACAGTCCCTCCTTGATCTATTACTTTGGTCACCCAGTCAGGGAAATCTATTAGATTCATCTGACATAAGCTTCCCACTGTGAATCCATGCTGCCTTGGGTTCTGTGCCCCTCTGGCCTCTAGGTACTCAACAGTTCTTTCCATCAGACGTGATCCCATCATTTTCCCAATCACTGAGGTTAAACTAACAGGTCTGTAGTTTCCTGCTTCTACCCTGCAAACATCTGCCCTTCTCCAGTCCTCAGGTACCACCCCATCCTCCCATGATTTGTTAAAGAGGGTAGTCAGTGGTGTCACTAGTTCTACCCTTAGTTGTTTTTAGAATTATGGGATGAATTCCATCAGGCCCCATTGCTTTGTCCACCTTTAGTTTTAAGAGTTCTTTCAGAACCCTTTCTTCTATGGATGGGCAGGTATTGACCCCCATATCTAGAGTGTTTCTGTTGTTTGGTTTAGCTACTTCCACCTCTTCATTTGTGAATACTGAGTAAAAATATTTGTTTAGTATCTCTGCCTTTTCACAGTCACCCTCTGTCCACCTCCTCTCCTTTATTAAGCCTCACTATCCCTCCCTTGGTCGTTCCTCACTCCTTGATGTACCTATAAAAGGTTTTATCCTCCTTCTTAACTGAGTTGTCTATCTTTTCCTTGGTTTGGGCCTTTGCTGTTCTGACCACCTTTCCTGCTTCCTTTTGCTTTAATTGATACAATGTTCTGTCCTGCTCCTTCTATGATTTCTTGTATTTCCTGAATGCTTTCTTTTTCTCCCTAATCTTCCCTGCCACCTCCTTTGAGAACCATATTGGTTTCTTACATCATTTTGTTTTGGTTATTTGCTTCACTCATAGGCTTGTTGCCTCCGTGATTGCAGTTTTGATTATTCCCCATTGTTCTTCCACCCCTCCTTCCTGCACATTTGCTAGTGCATTCCTTAGGCACTCACCCATTCTGGCAAAGTCACCCTCCTGAAGTCCAGTACCTTTGCCTTTGTATGGCTTGACCCTACTGCTGTGTTTATTGTGAACCATACTGTTCCATGGTCACTATTTCCCAAATGGCTACCCACTTCTAAATCTGTGATCCTCTCACCATCTCCATTTGAGAGTACCAGGTCTAAGATTGCTCCCTCTTGAGTGGGTTCCAATGCTAGTTGTCTAAGGCATGCCCCTGTAGGGCATCTAAAATGACCCCACTCGTTGAAGTGGCTGCTGCAAATGCACTCCAGTTAACATCTGGCATAGTCAGATCCCCCATTAGCAGTATCTTCCCTTTTTCAAGATATTGGAATATTTACATTATGCATTGTATGAGGTAAAAATATATTTAATACAGCAATAAATAAGTACATGTGTTTATGAGGGAACATGGCACACTGAATTTAGTGCACGGAGAGACTAGTACCATGATAAATAATAGAAATAGTAAGAAGTAGGCATACATGTACACATATAGTATTACAATGGAAGACAGAGCAACAGTGAGTATGGGCATGAGGCCAGAGGAGTTAGGTGGAGAGGAGGGGTGGCATAAACAGAAAGGGGTGGGAGCCATTGGAAATAGGTAGACTATGAACTGAGAGAAGAAGATTGTTCCAGAGAACTGGGAGCTGGTAGGCAAAGGCTAGTTTCCCAGCAAGTGTGTACAGCAGAGATAGGACAAAAGAGCGGAGATCATGTGTGCACAATGAATAACTAGTGTTGGGAGCTGTGGAAATAAGAGAAGAGAATTAAGAGGGAAGAGTGTTGAACTAGAACTTAGCAATGAAGGAAGTGCAGTGTGCCAGGTGAAGGTCAGCAAGAGAGGGAAGGGATACAGTTTGGTAGAGGAGACAGTGATGTGTGTGGTAAGGGAGGTTGGTAGCAAAATGACAGAAGGCATGAATCAGAGGATCTAGCTTGGTGAGGGATAATTGTGGTACTGAACTGTATACCACGTCAGCACAGTCAAAGGAAGGGAGGATGAGCTTGGAAACAGTTTCCTTCCTAATGAGGATCAAGAGACTGTCCTTGTGCCTATGCAGCATGCCTAGTTTAGGGTGGAGCTTATTGTGTATTACATCAAGTTGTAGTGAGAAGTCCAGTTTGGGGTCCAGCCAGACACCCAGATATTTGCAGGAGTTAACAGCCATGATTTTGGAGCCATCTACAGCATGATAGAAGGGGGGGCAGTCTGGCCAGTTTCTGGACAGAACCAAATGCCATAGCAAGCATTTTCTTGGTGTTGCATTTGAGTGATTTGGTACCAAACCACATCAGTGTGCTCTTGAAGTCAGCTTGAAGGATAGGCTGAATTTGCACTAGAGTGGGAACAAATGCAAAAATCACTGTGTCATCAGAGTACATTTGGACATGGGATACAGTGCTGACAGATGGAAGGCTGTTTATGAATATGGAGAAGGATAAGGGTCCAAGGATAGACCCCTGTGGTGTGCCAGCCAGGATGGGGAGGGAGGGGGATTTAGCATCTCCCAGCTGCACATACTGGAACCTATCTGTGAGGTAGGCCTTGAACCATTGAGTGGTTAAGGGTGAGTGACCTATGGATGATAGGTCATCCAGGAGGATTTTGTGGGCAGCTGAGTCAAAGGCCTTGGCTGTCGACAGAATGGCCAGTGTCAGTTGGCCTTTGTCCATGGTGGTGTAAAAATGATTGGTTAAATGGACAAGGTATGAGGAGGTGGAGTGGAGGTTTTGAAAGCCAGATTGAAAGGGAATCAGGATATCATTTGTGAATAGAAAGGAGTTCAATCTTTGGAGATAAAGGATTCAAAAATGTATTAGGGGGAGGACAAAGATGGGCCTATAGTTGCCTGGGATGGAGAGATCACCCCCTTTATGAAGAAAGGATAACCTGGGCAGGTTTCCAGGCCTTGGGTAGGGTGCATGTAGACAGAAAGAGGTTAAAATAAAAGGTGATGGGCGGGGCTATGGCAGGGGCAGTGATTTTCAGGCGATAGGGACTGACTCCATCAGGACTCTGTTTAGAGGATTTAAGGGATTTGAGTGCATGAAATACCTCTAATTGGGTAATGGGGGGAATGTGTAACCAGTCACAGGAGTGGAGGAGAGGTGTTGATTTGTACAGGGGTGGAAGAGAGGGAAAGAGGGCTACCCAGGGGGAGGGCACAGGTGGTGAAGAAGTGATTTATAAATGAGGTGGCAGATTCAGAACCATCACTCTTGGTGCCTTGGGTGTGTGGGTGGGGGAGAGAGATGAAGTACCAAACAGGGAATGGAGAGTCTTCCAGAATGCAGTCAGAGAAGAACAACTGTCTTCAAGCTGTGATTTAAAGAAGCATGCTTTAGCGGTATGCACTGCCTTAGTGCAGGGGCTCCTTAGGGATCTATAGGTTTGAAGGTCAGAGGTGTTGGCAGAAGTTTGTAAACTCTCCAGGTGTGGTGTCTGGATTTAAAGAGCTTCACCATATAGGGAGCGATCCAGGGAAGGTGTCTGCACCAGAGCCTCAGCCTTTTGAGGGAGGATGTGGAAGTTCCATATGCTCAGAAAGGTAAAGCTGAAGGTGGCCAGTGCAGAGTCAATGTCAGGTGCAATGAAGACTCTGGACCAATCAGCCAGGTATTGATCAGCCAGGAGGGCTTGCTAGTTCAGAGACCTTAGGGATCTGAAGATGAGATTCAACAACTGTTTCACCATCTTGACAAACTGAGAATTCAAGAACGAAATAAATATTACAATATAAAGTTACTTGGACAATACCTGGAGAAGGGCTTATCCACACGTGGTTTAAGAATAGATAAGAAACCATCATGTAGTTTTGATGATAAAATATTGAAACAAGAATGGGAGCTAGCCAGTAGTGAATGTACCAATGCCTATATGAGAGCCTTAGTCAGAAAGGATGACAGAGATTTGACTAAAATTGAAAAATAGATTGTTGAAATGCAAGAAGCATTGAAACTGATTAAAAACCACAGAGATTTCAACACATTAAGTAAAAAATATACATTGAGTACTTCTAAGTTGAAAAATAATTAATACAAAGGAAAAAAAATCTAATAAAAAATACTGGTGACTTTGATAGAAAACAGGTGTTTAAGTGGAAGCATCCTGTTAATCAATTCAGTTCACAAAGAAGGGGAAGATCTGGCAGTAGACAGAAATTTAAAAACTGGAGAAACTGATCCAAACTGAACAACATGTGACAACAAAGTAATAGAAACTCTGTCACCATAAATCCAGAAGTTGTTGAAATTTAAGCTACAGTACCAGGAACCTCTAGACAAAACCCTTTTTTAGAACAAGGTGGGAAGTCAGGGGGACAGCCACCACCAGGCAAACAACAGCAGAAAAACAAAGATACAAGCATAAGATGAGGAGAGGACAATGCGGGCAGGTAAAGGAAAGGCCCAAAAGGAACTTGAAAAATCAGCAATCAGAAACACAATAATAAATTTAACAGAGCTGGAACTCTCTGAAACTTTGGTAAAGGTTTTGGAAAAAGGTTTATCCTTCTCCCCGAGCCCATCTGTGGATTTCTTTGCTGTAAGAACAGACATATATAAACTGGTCATAAAACTTAAATTGAACTGCTATTTTCAAAACAAAAGCTACAATGGGCTTTTTGGACTTCCTTAATTTCTCAGGGGTCCCAGAGACAGATGAGTGTGATGTAACTGCTGGACATTTGGCTGAATCTGAAACCTTAAATGGAATAGATAAAACAATGACTTATCTTCTTGATTATCAATACTTGGAAGCTATGCTTGATCATTATGCAGAAGTTGAAATGGAAGGAACAGAGGAAGAAATGGTCGTAATTCAAAGAAGCAAAAAATGTAAAGCTAAATCAGTTTTTTCCCCACAGGTCTCACACTATGCCATTTCAACTTTTGAAAAACTAGTATTAAGGGACATTGGAAAGCTACATGTAGATTGTGGCAATAAAAAATATAGCAATTTGAATCTGGATGAGAAACAAGTATTAGCGGAACTAGAAAAGAGTAAAGGTATCATAATCAAAGAATCAGACAAGAGTATCAATATTATTTTAATGAATGAGGAATTATATGTTTCCCAGGTGATGCATTTATTGAATGACAAAAATACATATGAAGTACTTAGGGGATATCCCACAGCCAGGTACATGCTACAGCTGTACTCAATGATTGATGATGCATACACTGAGGGTGTTCTGTCAGGATAAGAGGCAGCATTTATTAAGCCAGTATTCCCCATCATTCCTACATATTATGGAATACCTAAAGTACATAAAGTTAGAAAACATCCTCTTTTATGTCCTATCGTGTCAGGAACAGACTCTGTAAGTTATAACCTAGGCAAGTACATAGATCATTTTTTGAAACAATATGTTACAGGAATCAGGTCTCACATTAGAGACACTATACATTTACTGCAAAAAATTTAATTAAAATGGTTAGATTCATACAATTGGGCTACAATTGATGCAGCAAGTCTTGATACATCCATTAAATATGATGTGGGTCTTGCAGCTGTACAACACTATTTATCTAAACCCACACTAGCAGATGATGTGGCAAAAGAATTCCTGTTACAAGCTTTGGAGTATATATTAGAGCACAATTATTTTGTGTTTAGTAAAAAATATTATAGACAAACATGTGGCGCAGCCATGGGTGACTCAATGGCACCCTCCTAACCAATTTATCATTAGGCAAATGGGAGGAAGATTTTGTTTGGAATGGTAACAGAAATGAATTCATCAGTAAAGTGGTAGTACGGTACTGCTTTATTGATTACCTCATTTGTGTATGGGATGGGAATAAAAATTAATTTAATCAGTTTAATAATTTTTTGAACACCACAACTGAATGTTTCCAAATTACCAGCAACTCTGATAAAAAACAGGTATCATTCTTAAACACACTGAATTAAAAACATCTGAGAATGGGGAAATAACTGCAAGATATAGGAAACCAACAGCAGCTATTGCTGTCTTACATGTCTCCAGTGCACATCCTCAGAGACTGATAAATTCAATCCCCTATGGTCAGCTTATAAGAATTAAGAGAAACTGCAGTAACCAGAGTGACTTTACGAAACAAGAAGAATAAATGATAACTAGATTTAAGGAAAGAAGCTACAAAGAGGAGGTGTTATCTGAGGCTCTCAGCAAAGTTAACACATTAGAGAGGAAAGACTTACTTAGACCTGAAGTGAAAAACAACCAGGAGAATTAAAATTTAACATTTTCTACTAAGTATAACAGAATAGCAGGTCAAGTTGGCAACATCATAACAAATCACTGGCATGTCTTACTAACAGATAATATTCTTAAAAAAGAAATAGGAAATAGACCGAGAATAAAATGCAGAAAATATTGAAGACATGCTTGTGAGAAGTCATTTTAGATCTGAAAAAAAGTGACATTGATCTGGTTACCTTCATAGCCTCATGGTTTCTTTAAGTGTGGCCACTGCAACATATGTAGCTATACTAATGAGGGAGACACCTATGTTCAGCATATTAACAACAGAAAGGTAACAATAAGAACATTTTTAACATCTATAACTGGGTTTGTGGTACTGTGTATATTATGTGGTGCCTGTACATAACATACTGTGCTGGCAGAAGAGTAAAATCACTTAAGACATGTGTGCAAGAACGTGTTAGGGCCATCATAAACCAGAATGACCGAAGCCATTTTGCTGATTTTCATAACTCTGATCCATCAAACATAAAGTTCATGGCACTTGACTATGCCTCACCACTCGAGAGAGGGGGTGACCATTTAAATGTACTCAATCAAAAAGAAACAAGATGGATAGTGTCTTTGAATACAGTCCAACCAGTAGGTTTTAATGAAGAGGTAGATTTCAGCCAGTATATCAAATAACAATTAATTTCTTAGATTATTATTTGCTTTGATTAAATACAAGAATTTAAAATATAGTAAATGCTTGGTGTGAGCTAATGCTCACCTGTGTCCTTCTTTTTAGGGCTATGGGTGGAGCCTACAGCCCTACAGCCCTTGTAAAGTACTTTGGGATACTGTGTATGAAAAGCACTATATAAGTGCTGATTCTTCTTCTTCTTCTTCTTCTTCTGTCTTCGATCAGACTCTAGCTCTAAAACGACTTTTCATGGAACTCCCTTTTTAGACATTTGAAAGTATTCCTCCATAGCTGCAAAGTAGTGCACTTCCCCTCTGATTTTTGCTATTTGCTGCTATATGTTAAAGGCGTCTGAAGGAAGGGTGGATGCTACTATATTGTACCTCAGAACTTCTCAGGATATTAACAAAAAAAACTTTTTAAACTACTGTTTCTATCATTTGTCCAGCTCAGTCTAATAGATTTATTCTATTTTTTTCTTTTTTTGTTGCAATGTGACTTTCTATCTTTGGAGACTAATAATTTACTGACATGGCATCCAACAGATAAAAGCATCTAACTGCAGAGTAGTGTCAAATTACAGTCTTAGTCAACTCTCCCAGTGTGTGTGTGTATGTGTGTGTGTGGCAAAGATTTTCATCAAATCCCATGCTATTAACACCCAGATAATGCATAAAAAACAGAAAT
Organism: Neoceratodus forsteri; assembly: GCA_016271365.2. NCBI lineage: Eukaryota > Metazoa > Chordata > Ceratodontiformes > Ceratodontidae > Neoceratodus > Neoceratodus forsteri. Next base: position 1,375,630,007 of record CM057456.1, read on the forward strand.
ATTTATCATTGGTTTAACATATATTTTTAAAACATACCAGATTACATCAGAGAAGCTAATTAACACCAGTATGCTTTTAGCTGAGAAGCCTCTGAAGCGCAAAGGTTATCAAGAAATATCAACAGGCAGAGAGTTCTTCTCACATAAATTTTAAAATGTCTCAGTATACTTCAAGAAAGCATTCTACTGATAAAAAAAACAAACTTGGGAAACTATTCTTCCTAATATATGTAAGATGAGCTTACAACTTTTATTACAAGTGTCCTTGTGTTTTAAAGAACAGACAATGCAAGGTAAACTACTGAAATGAGGCCTAATTGCAAGTTGAAAACAACCCCCAAATTAAACATACATACATATACACATACATACATACACACATATATACACTTACATACACACACATATACATATACTGTATATACATACATACACATAGATATGGATATATATATGTATACCCACACACATATACATACACATACACATATGTATGGATATATATATATATATATATATATATATATACACACATATACATACACATATATATGTATAAACTCATACATATATACACATACATACATTTATGGCATACAGATGGTTTAAAGTGACGTTTATTCAAAGCGAGCAAATGTTTCACACAAAATGTAATATAGAACTTAGCTTGAGACATTTTCCCAGCTATGCTCTCAACCAGTTAATACATTGCATAAACTTTAAGCCTTCAGTATTGTATCAGGATTTAAATCATGATAATGTCAGTTGTAAGTATAAGTGTCAAATGGAAAAAACAAGCAAAAAACTACTTGCCAAGGATCTCCAAGAAAATGGGACCATGGGCCTGATATGTACTGATTTCAGCACAGTGTCAGTGTATAACAAACATGTACATAATCAGTCTAAGGAGCCTAATTAAAACTCATAGCATTAAAAAAAACAGCCCCCCCCCTTTTCCTGGGAAAGATAACTAGTAGGAATGAGATATATGTACAAGAATCCTAATACATCATCATTCACACCAATCTTTGCAATATTTACTCAAAGGAATAAAACCTTTGAACAGATGTAAACATGTGACAGTATGTAATCCACCCACTGACAACCAGTAGAAGGAAGAAAATGTTCACTATATATGAGAACTAAGAGTCCTAACCACTGTAACATCATGATGTCATCTGCTTGAGTAAGTCTACCTCAATATCACCACAATAACCACACCCACTATACCCACAAAAAACACCCCAGCATCCACATAAAAATTGATCCATGACACACTCCCCCACACATACATCTATACACACACAGCATGCAAACACAACACACTCAACAAACACAACACACACACAATAAACACAACACACACACAAAACACACAAACACAGCACACAACAAACACAACATACACACAAAATAAACACAGCACACACACACAAAACACACACACACCACAAACACACAAACACACATTCACACAGTGCTAAGGTGAGAAGCCAACATATAGATAATCAGAAAGTAACAAAATTAAAGGCTCGCTGAAGAACTAAAGTATTTATGCCCATCTTTTAAAGTAAAGGTTTGTGGAAGTTTAAATGGAAAAATGTGTCATATAACACACATCAATGTCCATGCCATCTGCCACCATATTGAGAAGTAAAATAAGTCTAATTTCAAAAGCCTGTCTTTGTTGCATACTGTTGAAATGTCCTTTTAAGACCATCACAAACATATTTGAGATTGAGTGGCCATCCTGGGAGAAGTGCTGTGCTAGTGGTTTGTCAGTCATCTTCATATTAATAGAATGCCTGTGTGAATTCATTCTAGTGCAAAGTTGTTGCTTTGTCTCCCCCACATAATTTGTGCAAGGACAATTCTTGCATTGGATAAATAGATGAACAAAGCATTTCCCTGTAGAGCACCCTCCTTTTCCTTGTGTTTTCCATGTAAAACTGGGTCACAACTCCTGCACATTTTTCTGTATGCTCAAATTAATACATGTACACAACTGACTTCATAATGTCGGTCAGTAAAATCACTATAACAAATGTTAAGGCTGTTTTTATGTATTTTAAATGGTAAAACTCACCTGCAACATATCACAGAGGCTATGGAAAAATGCTGGAATTTCTCAAGCTTTGCTCTCAATGTTCACATGTCTCCAGAACCTCTTGATGGTATTATAGCATTGTTACAATGTACTGCCACAGCCAGATAGTCTGGCTGAGATGTAGAATGTCATATTCAGTGGGGTCATACATTTATCCATTTTGGCAATATACTGATACAGGATAGCTTTAATGAGATGCAGGATCTCATTTTCAGAGGGATCCTAATGTTACCATCTTCTACAATGAACTGATACATGTTAGCCTGGCTAAGATGCAGTATCTCATTTTCAGTGGGGTCTTACTTTTACCAGTGCTGACTTAAACTATGTATATGTGAGTCTGGCACATATGTAGTCATGTCAGTGCTGCCATGATACGGCTGAATATGGGGCAATTGTAACTTTCATGGTTTTTTACTTGTAGGAAGGGTAAATAAATGCAAGGCTGCTAATCTTTTAAGGTTTTCAGAGGTTGCAAGGGGCATCCTAGGCAATTATAAAGAACAATAGCAGTATCAACTGCAGTGTTCCCAGACTGAACAAAGCATTTCCCTGTAGGGCACCCTCCATTTCTTTATCTTTTTCATATAAAACTGGGACAAAACTCCTGTACCTTTTCATGTATGCTCAAGTCAATACATGTATGTAGCTGACTTCATTATGCCTGTCAGTAACATCACTATAACAAATGTTAAGGCTCTTGTTATTTATTTTAAATGGTAAAACTCACCTGCAACATATCACAGAGGCTCTGGAAAAATGTTGAAATTGCTCAAGCTTTGCTCTCAATGTTCACATGTCTCTAGAACCTCTTGATGGTATTATAGCATTGTTACAATGTACTGACACAGCCGGATAGCCTGGCTGAGGTGCAGTATGTCATATTCCTTGGGTCATACATTTATCCATTTTGGCAATGTACTGACACAGGATAGCTTTGATGAGATGTGGGATCTCATTTTCAGAGGTATTCTAATTTTACCCACTTCTACAATGTACTGATACACATTAGACTGGCTAAGATGCAGTGTCTCATTTTCAGTGGGGTCTTACTTTTACCGGTGCTGACTTAAATTATGCATATATGAGTATGGCGCATATGTAGTCATGTCAGTGCTTCCATGTTACAACTGACTATGAGGCAAACTGTACATGCAAGAGTATCACACATGTGCAGTTCTGTAATAGCAGCAGTATCAGTTACATCTGACTCTGGTGCAGTGAGAGCACCTCATATTCTTTTCAATGCTCTTGCCACTCCTAAAAGCTCTCCTCAGCCATTGTGGCTCAGTGCTGGCAAAAGCTATGGGATGGACAACACTGGGGACTGCTCAACTGTCTTCATGTCCACAGTCTATATTGGCAGGTCAGCTTAGAAGGTCATCACCTACCAGCCAGTGACGCAGAGGGCTGAGGCATCTAACCTTACCTCGTGTCACACCGGTGACCCAGGTTCATGAACGACCTTGTATCATCAGGGATCCGGCCAGGGGGGATGAGACAGGTTCATCACAAGGCTATGTTGAAAAGTAGGTGTATCAATATAAAAAAAAATACTTTTTAATATTTTTAACCAAGATTCCTCTCCTGCAGCACTATTGGTTCTGGCCAGAGTTTGTTTACATAGCCATTAATGCACTGTTAGGACAGCAGATTACAAAAGTAGGCTAGCCTTCTCTTTCTCCTATACCGGCTTTTACGTACCCCACCTCACAAGTAGTGACCTATTTTCACTGCATGTAATTTTTAATACAAGGAAAACTAAGTAATGTTATTGATAAGTCAAATGAACTTGAATTCTTTCTTTTAGTTTTTGTTGACCGGGAAGGAGGACTAGACAATGTTTTGCCTATTTTCAGCCTCATCCCGGGGGAAGGGAATACAGATGGATGCCAACTGAAACTGAACCAGATTTTAAGCTGTTGATGGTATTTTCAGTGACATTTCATGCTTTGTCCCTGCATAGCAAAACATTGGATCAATCTATTACAGAAAGGGAAAGGGAAGAGTGGAAATTGTTTGACTAGGAAAGGCACACTAAGATGGATCTTGTTTCCAGGTGTGACCAAGAAGCGCAAGGAGGTTAAGTGCCTTGCTCAGGGTCACACCATATGTAAGTGGGGGCTGATGGGGTTCAAACCCAAGTTTGCAGTACAGTTCCTTTGACCACTATGCCATACTTCCTCCAAAGGGTTTAAGGTTTTAAATACTTAGGATTTATATTGGACAATTGTCTAACATTTAGCGATCATGTTGCTATTTTTAATTAAAACTGCATATAGCAATTTGGATATATTATATAGAGTATGTTGCTGTTTGACTACGGAGTCCAGGAAAATAACTGCTAAGTAATTTGTGATCTCTCTGGTTGGCTATGGCATCATTTACAGTGCTGCTAATCATACTGTATTGAGAAGGGTTCATGCTCTTTGTAATAATATTTGTAGGTTTGTCCTGGGTACAAATCATAGGACACATCACTGTGACCTATACTGTTGGTTACAGTGGTTGCCATTTAAAAATTGTAGTAAATTAGGTTATGTTGAAAAACTTATGGCACATTCTTTATGATGATCATTTTGTGCCTTTAAAAATTTTTAGGGCTCTGGGTGGAGCCTTCAGCCATTTTGGGATCGATCGTAGCCCTAAAAATGGCCGATCATAGAACCTTCTATTGGGCTTTTGGAAGCATCCTTCCAAAAGTCCAATGGAGCTTGAAACCCTCCATAATGATCAGCCGCTACAGAATAACAGATGCACTGTTTCGGCTGTTACTTCTGCATTCTAGGGCATGAACTGCACATGCGCAGTTCTGCTGGCACTGTCATGTTGTTAATGGCAAAACTGCCATTCACTGCAACTGCACATCATGTGCAGTTGCATCACCACCACCAGCACCAGCAACAAAAAAACCTGTCTCACACCCTCCCACTGCTGCTGTCCTCCCCACTCCCTGTATTCCCATCTCTGCACCGACATCAGGGTCCCCAATCCCTGTGTTGGCATTATGTAGCTCCCCCTCATGTGGCACACTGGGATCCCACCCTGGTGTGCCCAAATGTATTTTTTCCACCACCCTGTACTGACATCGGGGTGCCCAATTCCCATGTTGGCATCATGTACCCACTCACCACTCATGTAGCACACTGGGAGCCCAACCCAGTGTTCCCAAATGTCTGCTTTTTTTTTGTTTCCTGTAAATCTGGGTCATTTCCGAAAATGGGCTTTGACTCAGTATACTTACCTGGTAAATGAAGTAAATTAATGAATAAATTAAGAAAAGCATCACTAGATGTGTTTTTTGTTATCTGTAAAAAGAAAATGGTCCCTCATCATCACCCCAGTCCCCCTTCCCTATCTTCACCCACCCACGAGCACCCATATCCCCACACCCCTCCTTACACCATACTTACCTCTGGAGGTTGGCACCATCATCTTATCTGGACTGGGACACATCTGCACTCTTCAAAGCAGAACCACAAACTGAAGAATCAAAGGTAAGCATGCTATAATGTCATTCAGTGGTGTTTTCAACTTCTGTTGGTAAATCAGCCATTGTTTTGAATTTTGGCCCCAAAATTTCAACATGGGGTTCTTGGGACACCATCTCATGAAAGCTTTCAATGTCATTTCATTACTCAATCCCAAAAGGTGATTTCATGGTCACTGTGCAGAATCACCTTTCAGGACTGATTCACAAAATGATAGTGGCACTGTTCATGAGGTGGGGTCCTAAAAGGCCCAAATTACTGTGTTATGAGGGTGCATGGCTCAGTTTCTACACACGCTCCTAACTTTGGCAAGTTTTAATATTTTCACTCACATTTTCAACGTTGCCATTTTTGCACACCTCCTTTTTACCAGTACAGCAGTCATTTATCATATCCTGCCCAAAATGTGTTTTCACACCTGTGGCACAGAATGGCGCAGTTGCTCTGCAAAATCCCCTTTCAGGACAAGTGAACAAAATGACACTGGCACTCTTCATGAGGAGGGGTCCCAAATAGGCCATGTGGAAAATTTGGTGCAATACCTCCAAAAAATGGCCAAACTACACCTGGGCATTCAATAATTTCTATGCACATGTGTAACTTTGCTCATTTGGCAGCTTGTCATAGCCCTATCAGCTCTGGCCAGATCTTGTTGTATATGTCTCAATTAGTTTCTGTATGCTATTATTTAAACATTACATTATATGTAAGTGCTAGATAGTGTGTTATAACCTAAAGAGTAATTCTAAAAAAATAATAATTGGTATAAGCATAAGCTTATCACTTGTACAATGTTTTTCTCTTTACTTGGTATAAAGCTCACAGAAGAAATTTACTCCATATGGGGTTCTCTTATAATTTTCATTAGTTTGGCAAGTGTTTTTCGTTTCAAAAATTTTTGAAAGGAAACAAATATGGTTGTAGTTTTAAAATCTTGTGGTCTTTTTACCTTGAATTGCAGCAATGTGTGTCTTTCTAGGATTAGTGTAGTAGATAATAATTTTTGTAATTGGCTCTACAGAACATGGTTATTTGCCCCAATTTTTCCTATTGTAATGTTCTGTATAACCCCTTGTTTGTTTCCCTTTCCTTTACTTTCCACATCCTCCCTTTTTCATCTATGTTTCTGATAGAGTAATAGTTTAATAGTTTTATCAGAAGGTAACACTGTATACCTCCCTTTTTCCTATTAAAATTTTATATTGTGCACTGTGTATATATCATTAATTGTTTAAATTTCTTTTTTACATAAAAGTTCACTGTTTGTATACTGCAATGTGTGTGTACCACTTTAAGCTATCTCAATAAAGATAGCACCTGTATCCCTGCTTAATCATCCCCAACGGAAGGCCTGATTGTAAGGCCGAGGTGCTAGGGAAGCAGTTTGTGCACCAGAGTTAAACAGCCTAACCTGAACTTTGACTGTGGCTTGTTGCCTTTTTACGATCTGACCAGGAGTGCTACCACTTTTTGGATTCATTATATGTGTTTTTGGGAGATGCCATCCCATTTGGTCTAGCACCTGGTAAGTATCCTGAGATGCACCTGAACTTTTCTTTTCGAGATCCAGGGAAGGTGCCTACACTGGAGCCTCAGCCTTTTGAGGGGGGTGCTGAAGTTCCATATTCTCAGAAAGGTAGAGCTGAAGGTGGAAAGTGCAGAATCAATGTCAGGTGCAATGAAGACTCTGGACTAATCAGCCAGGTATTGATCAGCCAGGAGGACCTGCTGGTTCAGAGACCTTAGGGGTTTGAACCACATATACTTGGTGGGGTGAGACTTCCTACGGCAGTGAATAATACAGTAGTCACTAAAGACATCGGGGAGGGTATCAGCTGAGGAGACTTTTAAGGGGTGGGTAGCTGGTATCCAGTCTAAAACTGAGTGGTTGGTAGAATGTGGATTTAGTCTGGTAGAATCAGAGATAAGTTGTCTGAGGTTGAGAGCCTCAATCTCCTGGATGATTGCTCTGTCTTGGGGGCAAGCCAGTTGAGATTAAAATCACCAATGATGAGGAGCTCTCCAGCAGCAGCAGAAAAGAAAAGAGTGGCTAGGGTGGAGATTGTGGAAGCAGGGTTTGTTTTGGGGGAGAAGTAGCAAACTCACACAAAGAGGGGAGAGGATGAGGGGAACACCAGCCTGGTGAGGAGGAGCTCGTGTGATTTTGGGCAACCTCCTGGAGGACAATGGAGGCACTTAGGGACACATGGAAATAAGCCACAATGCCACCACCACGTTTTGCCCATCCTGCTGGAATAATGAGTAGCCAGGGATTGTTACTAATAAGTCAGGGACTTTGGTAAAGAGCCATGTCTCAGAGACACGGAGGATATTTAGGGAGCATTGGGTTTCCCAGGCCTTGCTATGATATAATTTGGGCAAGAGGCTCCTGGAGTTTATGTGAAAGATGTCCAATCCTCTTGATGTGGGATGACTAGAGGCTGTGAAATTTGGTCCTAGGAAACTATAGGTGCAGAACCAAAGTGAAGAGACATATGTAACACACCCTCTGGAATAACATATAGGAGAGCATAGAACATCAGAGATATGCTGGTTCATAGTGAATAACCAATAGAAAAGAAGCAATCCTATTTTCCACTACCAAATCTGGGATGTTTTCTCTGTGGATGATGCAAATATTGTCCAGTTTGAGAGAAAACTAAGTTTTTTTTGGGCCCAAGGGATGGCAAAGAGTATAAGATACTTAGTTTTATAACCTGTGACACACAACATGTTATCTATTTAACTATATGTAGCTGTGGTCTTTTTATGTGAGAAGGGCAAAGCAGAGATTAAAAGAGAATAGGGGAACATATGTGGGCAGTGGAACATAATAATGTGAGATATGCTCTAGCATTTATTATTAATAGTTCTAGGGATAAAACACAATGCAAACCTAGATTTATGGGGATAGATAAAATAATGACTGGAACAAGAGGAGAGGAAATTGGGACCTATGCACTAACATAAAAAGTGCCTGCATGCCACACATCTGAGGTGCATAGACAACCTTAAGTGTGAATGCCATGCAGTGGAGGTCCCATGGACCCCCAGCAGCATTCACTGTGGGTGCACAAGGCACATATGCTCCTCTCTCCCAGGACAACCGAGGAGAACCATGCCAGGAGCATGTCAGGGGCATGCCTGCACTATACAGCATGCACAAAGCCGCATAGTGCCAGGCTCAGGGGCACCTGGTATGCCAGCCAAGACCAGGCGTACCAGCCACCGGGCATGGCAGCACTGGACAATGGACGTCCATGCCTCTCCAGCCCACTAGGCTGCAGGGAAGGGCTGGGGTGGCTGCTCAGGTGAGTGCCTGGTGAGTGGTCTGCTGTTGCTGCAGTACACCACATCTTCCTGGACTATGCACCCACCACAGGGGTAGGGGGGTCCACTTTGGGAACCTGTACAGGCATCTGATTGGATGTCTGCCCAGGTCCATGACTCCACCCCCGACCACCCATGTGACCCTGTGCATGGAGGGGGTGTGACCATGGATGGGTACCACACAGGGGGAATGCAGTCATGCATGCCATGCACAAAGTGCCTGTGTGGGACCACAAAGGTAAGCAGGTGGGGTATGCATCTCAGGTGCGTATATCTCGCCTGTTAGTGCATAGGGCCTATAGAGAGGAAGTTAGCAAGAAGGGAAGCTTACTGGATATATTGTTTGGGAGCATTGGAATTGCATGGAATAAATGACCAAATAGAGCTAGCAAAGTTTCTGTATTAATGCTTCATCCTACTACCATCTACTAAATGGAATAATAATATTATTGTTGGTTATGGTGGGTATAAATAATATGTTCCAGAGAGATCTGTAGCTCATTTAGAAAGTAAGTATGTTTTTTTTTTTAATGACGTTTTATGTACAATCATAACCCCTCCCGTAGGCATCTTACATGTGGCTATAAAGAGAGGCTGGTAGTTAAATGCAACTCTTGGGCACACATTACTTAATGAATAAAACAAATAAATCAACATAAATGAATGTTTAGTAATATGCTGTATTCTTGAAAGTGCATGAAATAATTTTCTAAGACTGTGTGTGATAGTAATCACAGGGGTATTTTTATAAAGTATGTATAAGTGGTGTTTTATACCTAGGATTGATTAAGGAATGTGGATTGAATTAATTGTTTGGGGTATTCTGCACATTTTTTATAATTAATCAATCTGTATGACAGTATAAAAAGAGACCACTAGGGTGTGCCCTACACCTTGATAAAGCACTTGAAGGAGTGCAAAACGGTCAGTGGTAGCCTCCCTGGGCTACAATGGCTTATTGTACATTTGCCTTTTGCTCAATAAAAAGATTTTGCAGTAAGGAAATGTGGTTTCTGCCACTTTAGCTTTGACCTAGCGTGCTAAGTCCTTTACCTTTTGTGTTTGATGCCTTGGAACTTTTGAGCACTGACCCAGGTGGAGCGAGCCTTGTTTTTTGCCTTAAACCTGTGTCAGGTAAGTAAGCAAAAGCAAAAAGAAAATAAGACCACTTTGTTTCTTGAAAAATGTGGCAGAAAAGGTAAAGGCTGAAAGATTAAATTTCAGAAGATATAAGGAGACCCAGAGGAAGGAGGATATGGAAGTGTATCAGGGAAAAAAGAGCAGGGAAAACAGTAAGGAGTGCAAAGACACAATGTGCAAAACAAATAGCTTAGGCAGCATCAAAAGGGGACAAGATATTTTGGGGGCATATTAGTTAGAAAAGGAAGACAAAGGGAGGGATTGTACGGTTAAAGGGGGTACTGTATGGATGGGAACCAAGAAACAGCAGACATCTTAAGCAAATACTTCTGCCCAGTGTTCAGAGTACAGGGTGAAGGAAAGGGAACACATAAATGGACAAAGGGCTTTGAGGGAAGGGAAATGCATAATAGTCCCTTTTCTTAAAACAGAATTCAGACTGTATGGGGCCAGAGGGGGTGCATCAAAGGGTGCTGAGGGAGTTCAGGGAGGTACTAGTTGCACCTCTGACAGACTTATTCAACAGACATGGGGAAGGTCATGCCAAACAAATCTGATAGATTTCTTTGCCTGGGTAATCAAGACGATAGTTTTTTTAGTGCCCAAAAAAGTGTGAAGTAATGCATCTGGTCCACAGAAATGCAGGGGCAGAGTACAAAATGGGGGAGCGATATTGACTGTGACTAAGCAAGAAAGATATCTGGGAGGGTAATGATATCAGATGACATAAGGGTGGGCAGGAAATGTGACAAGGCAGTCAAGAGGGCTAGTGGAATACTGGGGTGTATAGGAAGGGATATCAATATCAGTAAGAGGGAGCTGATGTTGCCCCTATATAGGTCAATGTATAGCACCTCACCTGGAGAACTGTGTCCAGTTCTGGAGACCACATTTCTGGAAAGAGATAGGCAGAGTGCAGGTGGTCCAGAGGACAGCTGTCAAAATGGTGCAAGGTCTGTATCAGAAGCCCTATGAGGAGAGACTAAAAGAGTTCAATATGTACACCCTGGAGGAGAGTAGGGAGAGTGGGGATATATAGAGAGACCTTTAAATGCATCAAAGAGGTTAATAGGGTACAGGAGGGAGATATATTTCAGAACAAAAGGTGCTGAAAAACAAGGGGTCATGATATGAAGCTGGAAGTGGGTAGATTCATGACAGATCTGAGGCAGTACTTCTTCACAGAAAGGGTGGTGGATTCCTGGAACAGCCTTCCATCTGAGGAAGTGGGGGGAAAGCAGTGGTAGGTTTCAGAAATGTCTGCAATAGGCATAGGGAATCCTAAGAGGACGGAAGAGGGTGGAAGGGTCAGTGCGGTAGATCAAGTAGAGTCTGCAGCAACAGTGATCATAATTAAAAATTAGCAGAGTAGATGGGCCCAGTGGTCATTATCTGCCATCAGTTTCTATGTTTGTATGTACAGTATGACAGGTTATGAGATTCAAATGGATACAGTGAAAAATTATTAATATGTGCAATGTCCATACTGTAAACAGTGTGGCACACATAATTTATATTGTACTATGCTACACATACATGATAAACAGATGGGCAGTAATATATGCATGGAGCAAGGGAGAAAAAAATCAAAGGGTAGATGTGTGAAGCAATATACTACTCCTAGAGTGGTGACACTACAATATATTTTGATTCACTTTGAATTTTAGTGACAGTAGAAGGCATGATGCCCATATGAGCTGCCCCTTGTTTAGTTATAATAATCCTCTAGACCCTTCTCTGCCAAAATAAATATGTCCAATCTATTCTTATGTTCAGAGGAATTCATGCTGGTTACCACTTCAGAAGGCAGATTATTCCAAATGTCTACTGTCCTTAGTGTGTAATAAATCTTACCCTTGCTTGTTTTAAAATTGATTGGCCTAATTTGTTGTTCATGTTCCCTTCCTTGTTTTCCATTCCAAAATTTAAATTTAATCCTTCCATTAGATCCTCCTTGTTAATGAATTTGTACATCATCAGCACATTCCCCCAATACACCTGTTGTGCAGAGTATTTACCCCCACCTACTTACTCTGCAACTCCCCATATAGGACTCTCACCCTCCTCTCCCGTACTTCCACTTCAGGGAGAGCTGCATTCTCCTATCACTTTCCAAACATTTGGAACTCCCTCTCCTTAGATATCCGTTCTGCCCCATCTACTCGTTCATTGTCCTATCTTCTTCAGCACTATATTTCCTCATCCTGCAATCACACCTGACCCATCTCTCCTTCATTACTCCTTCATGCCCTTTCTTTTGTTCTATTTCCACTAATCTACCCCTTCTATCCCTCCCTAGGCATGCTGATAGCCTATACCACTAACTGGGTTTACATTGAGTAGTGTTCATATCCTTGGGGTTCCACTCCTCTTTAATTATTCCATTTCACAATTTCATACCACCTCCTACCATCCCCCTTTTGTTCCCAATCCTCCCCCACTCTTTCCTCACATTAGCTACACCTAACTCTTTTGTGTCAGTATTCTGTTCCCCAGTTTATTCCTTAATGCTCCCCCCTTATCCCCTGCCAGTCCCCTTGTGGGGTGTGAATTCCAGAAGGGTGAAGACTCACATCTCCAATCGCCTTCCACTCCCCCATGCCCCTATTCTGACAAGGTTTCTCACTTACTACCCCAATTGTTAAAAAAGCAAAATATATCTGTGTTGAAGTGCTTAGTCCATATATTCATATATTATACTGGTGCGGTAGCACCAATACAGTTAGGGTAAGAGGGCAGTTTGTTGATACCAAAATTGTAAACCTTAATTTTTGAACCATTCAACTGATTTGCATGAAATTAGGCATGAAGAAGCAATATGTTTGTTTTAAATTTGTTCAGCACCTTGGTTTTGGAAAGGCACCTTAAAAATAAAGTATTATTATTATTATCTGGGGGTAGGTCTGCTGATATGCCACATTTTGTGTCAATCTGTTAAATGGTTCAAATGTTATTAAACATTAAAAAAACTGAAAGTTCCAATTTTTTTTGCCCTTTTTTTGTCACAGGTATCTGAGAAATGGCTTTACGGATTGTTAAAAGACAAAGAACCTCAGCGCAAAAGCACTGAGGCAATGGTTACCCCAAAGGGCATTGGCTGGGAAGCCAAGTTTCGAAGAAATATAAAATTACACATGCACCCATAATGCAAAGCATCATGGGTTTGCATATTGTCTTTTGAAGGTTTGGTGCAAAAATAGTAAACCATTCAAAAGTTATTTAAATTTTTTTTTCCCATTATTTTATATGGGAAAAAGTTAGATGTCCCATGTGAAAGTTTTTGTGTGGTACATTTTGATGTATGGAGGGTCACATTCACCCATTTCTTTTGAAAGAAAATACTGACTTTTCACTTGTAGGGACACACAGAGCCTGCTTAACTTTTACAGAGCTCTGTTGTGTCTGCCATTGCAAGCTTAGCGAGAGGACCACTACTAACCCCATTCCCTGTATGAGAATACTGGGGTTTTCTTGACTTCTACAGCTACAGCTGGAATTTGTGCTGCCAGCTGCAGTGTCATTCTTCATCTGCCCCTTTTCCCTGGAGTCTAGTAGCACCTCCCAGCCCATTGTCCTTTATCCATGGTGTCTAGTGACACCCCTGTCATGTCCCCTCCCCCCAGCAGTGTAGGACAATGGGGAGCCCACTCCCACTGTCCCAGTCATTTATCCTCCCCAGTAGTGTGGGACACTGGGGAGTCCATTTCCAGTGTCCTGACACATTTAGTTATTTTTAATGCAAATATCAGTGTGCCAAATTCTTGTGTTGTCACTACAACCCTTCCACCACCACTGTGGGAAACTGGGGAGTCCACTCCCATTTTCCCCAAATCAGTCCCCCTACATCTTATTTAAAAAAAGAAAATGGTCCCTCGTCATGAGACACTGGGGAGCCCACACCCAGTGTCCTGATCCTCCTCTCCAAGTAGTGTGGGATGCTGGGGAGCCCACGCTCAGTGTCCCTATATATATTTATTGCCTCACCACACCAGTGTGTGACACTGTGGAGCCCACTCCCAGTGTCCTGAAATCAGTCCCCCTAATGGTCCCTCATCATGGGACACTGGGGAGCCCACTCCTAGTGTCCCAAAATATTTATTATCTCTTAACTTCCCGTAATGAAGAAAACCTTCTCCGACGTCTTTTTTTCCCTGTAAAAAAGAAAATGCTCCCTCATTATTTCAGTCATCTCCCCCCCATCCTCACCTTCCCACTGAGCACCCACTTACTCAGACACACTATCACCTTATACTTACTAGAGGTCGTTCGCTGTCATCTTCTGTGGAGCAGGATGCATCTGCACTTTTCAAAGCCAAACTGCGAACAGAGGAATCAAGGCAAGTGCCATATAATGGCTGTCAATTGTGTTTTCAACTTATGTTGCTATCCCAGCCATTTCTAGGAATTTTTGTACCAAATTTTCAACATGGGGTGCTTGGAACACCACCTCATGAACATTGTCACTGTTTTCATTAATTAGACCAGTAAGATGATTTCACAGTCGCTGTATGGAATCACCTTTCAGGACCGATTAACAAAATTATAGTGCCTGTGTTCATGAGGTGGGGTCCCAAGAAGCCCATATTTAAAATCTGTTGCAAAAATAACAAAAAACACCCAAGTTACATGCAGTCATTGAAATTCTTCTGTGCACGTTTGTAACTTTGGATATTTTTAATATTTTCACTCCACATTTTCAATATTGTAATTTTTTCACACAGCCTCGTGAACAGTACAACTGTCATTTTTCACATCTTGCCTCAAACATGTTTTCACACCTCTGGCACAGAATTGCACTGTTGTTGCACTGTCGTTCTGCAAAATAATCTGTCAGGACTGACTAAGGAAATAACAAAGCTAGTATTCATGAGGAGGGGTAACAAAAAGCCCATGTTGAAAATTTGCTGGAAAAATTCCTAAAAATTACCGTGTTATGCAGGTTCATTGAAATTTTCATATGCATGTGTGTAACATTGGCAATTTTCAATATTGTCACTCCAAATTTTCAACATGGCCATTTTTTTCACACTGCCTCATGAACAGTACAACTGCCATTTCTCACATCATGCCTGAAACATGTTTCCACACCAGTGCTGCAGAATGGTGCAGTCGCTGCACAAAATCACCTTTCAGGATTGAGAAATGAAATTATAGTGCCACTGTGCCAAGGTTTTTTAAAGACTCAGAGCTTGAAATTACCCCAATATTAACAGGCATTTTTAACTGGAGTTTGACTGAATCTACTTTCCCTAGCATCTGGAAATTGGCAAAAATTGTTCCCATCTTCAAGAGTGGTGAAAACTCAAAGCCAACCAGTTATTGACCAATTGCCCTACTATCAATACTTTCCAAGATGCTGGAAAGATTAGTACATGGTCACTTAATAGAATACCAAGAGAAATATAGTAAATTGAACAACTATCAGGCAAGCTTTAGGAGGGAGCTGTCCAGGGGCACTGCACTCATGGACTTCCTTGACCTGGTGGCTACTCCACTGGGTGAAATGAGGTCTGTGGGTACAGTGTTCACTGACCTATCCAAAGCCTTTGATCATGTGGACCACAAAATTCTTTTGGAAACAGTAAGGGAAATAGGCTTAGCTGAGGAACCCTGTTAATGGTTTACATCATACTTAACTAGTAGAACCCAAATGGTTACCATGAATGGGATTAAATCAGAAATTCTACCTGTAACCCAGGGGATACCACAGAGGTCCATTTTGGGTCCCTTTTTGTTGTTAATATACATAAATGATCTCCCTTACAACATGAAACAATCAAATATTCAGCTTTATACCGACAATATGGTGCTTGTGGCAGAAGGACTAAATGTTGGTGATATGAAACAAAAACTACAAATTGATTTTGACATGTTACAAAAATGGTTTATAAACTCAAAACTGATAATGAACACAAAAAAAAAGTGATGCTTTTTGCCCCACCCATCCCTAAAAATACACAAAGCACAGAAAAGCTTGAAATTATAACATTGAAAGGAACTGCTTTGACCCAACTGCAAACATACAAATTCTTAAGGATAAACATAGATTATAAGTTATCTTTTGAACAATAAGTGGTTTGGTTAAAAAAGTAAATACGAGAATAGGTGTGCTACAAAGGGTCTCAAACTGCTTAACAAAGAACACAAGACTCTCAATAGAAAATCAACCAATAATTCTGATTATTGATTATGGGAGTCACATCTATGGGCATTCAAGTTTAACAAACTTGAATAAGATTGATACCTGCTACAACAAATTGACAAGATTTGTGTTAAAATGTAACTTCAGAACTCACCACTGTTTAAAGTATGAGAAACTAAATTGGAAGCCACTAGAACTGAAAAGACAGGAAATGTGGGCAATTGTAATGTATACGATACTTAAAAATGAAAGACCAATTGGACTCTCAGATAAAGTGGTAATACCCTCTCATACTTATCAGCTAAGGAATAAAGGGGCTAGGGAACTATTTGTGCTAAAGGTCTGAAATAAGTTTGGTGAAATGACTTTTACTTTTAAAGCTGTCTCTACTTTGAACAGGATTCCACTAAAAATGAAAACTCTTGATATGCCCATAGATGCATTTAAGGATGCAGCGAAGCAAGAACTCCAATACAAATGTACATGTAACAGATAAATCATATATATTTTGCATGTATGAGATTATAATTTTAATATGAACATACGAAGAAACCAGCAGAAGATGGCCATTTGGTCTATCAAGTCTGCTCATGTTGCAGGGTCCACAGCTTGAGCTACTGTCACTGCCTTCCCTCCCCACTCCTCCCTACCCATGATCCTTACCATCTCCCTATGCCTATCTTAAAGCTGCCCACTGTCTTCAATGCCACTAATGCTCACCCCATTATCCTATACTGTACCAATGTTAGCTTATTTACTTATGGAATGGGGTGAGCGTTAGGGGTCATGACCCCAAGGCACAGCCCTATGTCTGTTAGTGTCTGCAAGTTGGGGGTGGAATGGCATGAGTGTTACAGCTGATGACCCCAAGGCACCCCCATGCCTGTCAGTCTCTTCAGGATGGGGGTAGTGGTGGGGCATTAGGGTTGGAACACCCTGTTTCCCTCGTTTTGTCATTATAATACTCACCCTAACTGATGCATTAATGAAATATTTTGCAGTGAATATGGATATAGACTATATTCTGGATGGTGAGTGCTGCCTGCCTATCCCACAAAAATGCATGGTATACAGTAGCTTTAAATTTTTTCGGTAGTATGTATGGACTTAGCTCTATGTATATTTTTTATTTGGCTCTTGTATTCAGAATTTTATTACCTTTTCCCCTTTCCCTCAGGACGCATTTGGAAATGAGCAATTGTTGCTCAGTGTGCCTTTTTTCTGGGGAAATGTTTTTCAAAATAAATAAATAATTTAGTCTGATGAGTTTTAAACATTCCTCATCTGTGTTATGTTTCAAACCCTTTCTTGTTGCCTTCCTCTGAATTAATACAATTTTCTTCCTATCAATAATATTTAAAGCTCCCTAAAACTGTGAGCAGTAATCTATGATAGGTACATACTGTATGAAGCAACTGCATTATGATGGTATGCAGTTGTATTCCAATGCTGAGTATTGGATTTTATTTATTTATTTATTTATTTTAAATAATCCATACATTGTCTACAGAACAGCCAAGGATGCTCCTTACAATATATCACCTTGTTTTTTGTTTTTATTTTGCACCACTGTATTCATTTTTGGGAAATCACTTGTGACCTTGCATGTGCTCTGATTTGTTAAGTTAACAATAGGTTAATCTCATCAACTGCAAAATGCTGGCTGCCCCCCAATCATTTATAATACAGGGATCACCCCTTACCACCCATTCCAGGAAGTAACCATTCACACAAGGAACACTGAGCTTCACATCACAAGGCAAAGTAAAGGAATTGAAAACAAATCTCACTGAACTAATTGTTTTATTAGGTTTTATTAGACTGTAGACCCTTCTGTGTTTTGCCAGGTTTGTGAATTATAAACTTCTGTGGTCAACTTGGGAATGTCAGTGATGAGGGGGAATTGCTTTCACTGACCATCAGGCAGCGTGGCAGAAACAGAGATTCTTAAACACAAAGTTGTCACCCTATAAAAATTCTGAAAGGATTATCTGAATATGAAAGAGGTCCAAGTCAACAAAAAATCCTATATAATCAGATATGTACAAGGTGCTGAATTCTATGGCAAGGCAATAGCAAGGCAAGGCAGTTTTATTTATTTGGTGCCCATCCTCGAGGCTCAGGCGCCTAGCATATACAACTGTACAATAAAAAAAAGTGTTAAAACGCAATAAAACATTATACAATAAGATTCAATAGGATTGACATAACCCTATAATGGTGTGCTTCAGGTTACTGGGGAAAACCAAACTAATGGTCAGAACACAGGTCAATCAGTTTCAAAGACCTGGTGGAAAAGGTGAGCTTTCAGCCTCAGCTTGAACACCTCAGTTGAGGGAGCCTCCCAGATCGCAGGTGGAAGTGAGTTCCACAGGGGTCGCCCTGCAGCACTATATGCATGGTTGCCCGATGTCTGGAGCCAAACCATGGGAACATCCAGGAGGCCCCCCAATGAGGAACGGAGAGCATGAGCAGAGGTCACCGGTGTCAGGAGGTCTGATAGGTAGCCAGGACCCAGTCTGTACAGGGCCTTATAGGTAAACAAGCCCACCTTGAAAAGGACCCTCCACCAGACAGGCAGCCAGTCCAGGGCATGCAGGACCGGGGTTACATGACTGGACCTCGAGGCCCTCAGCAAGCCAGGCCACCATGTTCTGCACTAGCTGCAGTCTGAAGGTCCCTCCCATGACTCCAAATTATAGAGAGTTGCAATAGTCAAGCTGGAGGTGACAAAGGCATGTACCAGAGTCAGCAGGTCGATCAGTGGGCAGAATGAGGGCTTAATCCGGCAATGTTCCAGAAGTGGAAAAAAACACTTCTAACAACTGACGACACCTGCTCTTCAAAGGTCAGTCTGCTGTCCGGGATTATTCTTAGATTTCACACCCTCAGGGAAGCCACCAGTGGAGCAGATCCCAGGACCAAGCCTGTGTTAGCACCCAGTGGCAACCCATCACACCTATGACTAGTCTCGATCACCAATACTTCCATCTTATCCAAGTTAAGTCTCAGCCAGCTGGAAGCCATCCAGTCATTGATTTTAGCCAGACAGTTGTTAAGCACATTGACAGCTCTGGATGTTCCAGGTGGAAAAGACAAATACAGTTGGGTATCATCTGCATAGCAATGAAACTCCAGACTGTATTGTTGGATGATCTTACCCGGGGTAGCATGTGCACTGTGAACAACATCAAAGACAAGATCGAACCCTGTGGTACTCCACAAGAAGGAGACATTGGGGAGGAGGAGAAATTCCCATACTACCAGCTGCACCCTATCAGAGAGATAGGACTCAAACCACCTGATGACAGTACCGGCGAGTCTACAAAACTCACTGAGCCAATCAAGAGCATGATGTGGTCCACAGTGTCAAATGCTGAGGAGAGGCTCAAGGAGCACAAGACCTGACCTGTCTCTCTATCACTAGCCCAGAGCAGATCATTATGCAGTCTAAGTAGAGCTGTTGCTGTGCTGTGTCTGGCTGAAAACCTGACTGAAATGGCTCATAGATGTCTGAGGACACCAGGCAATCCTCAAACTGTTGGGCCACAAACTTCTCAACAACCTTGCTCAAAAAGGCAGACTGGAGATCAGGCGGTAATTCGTCAGGATGTCTGGGTTGAGGGAAGGTTTCTTGAGACTAATCTCACCAGTGCTTCTTTCAAAGCCACTGGGAGCACCCCCTCTGCCATCGAGCACCTGGCAATCCTAGTGAACACCTGGCCAATGCCCTTGGTACATCCCATTAAGAAACCTGTCAGGGCCAGGTCTGGTTCACAATAAGTGTGCTTCAGCTTTAAGATCACCTTAGTTACTTCAGACACCTCCACTGGCCTAAACTCTTCCCAGACAAATGGAGTGCTTCTGACTCTCTCAGCCCCACCACTGTGAGGCTATTGTCTCCCTGATGGAATCCCCGACCGGATAGTCAACACTCTGTCAGACAAAGACAGAGCAAACTCTTCACACATAGTTGATGAAAAAGTCTTCATTGGCTGTAGACAGGCAGGATGGAGAAGCCTGTCCACAGTCCAAAAAAGCTGGGAAGGTCTGTTTTTCCCTGCAGCAATCTCCCTGCACAGGAATTCTGCCTTCTTATGGGAGATTGCCCCCTGGTACTCACCATAGTGAGCACGCAAGGCCAGCCTGTCAGCCTCGAGCTGGGTCTTCCACCAGCAATGCTCCAACTTACAACCCTTGATCTTCATCACCTTGAGATCCCCATCAAACCAAGGGGATCTCAAGTGAGAGGATCTGGGATGTATATGGACTGGAGTGATGACATCCAGAGCTTCTGAAACCACCCTGTTTTAGGTGGCCATCGCCTCACTGGTGCCAATCACACATGCCGCTTCAACTCTAGATAGGTCAGTCAGCACCAATAGTCCCTCTGGGTGAAAGCCCCTTAAAGGGTGGTATCTGACGATCTCCACAGGGGAGGGACTTTCAGGGGAGGTCCCAAACATGAACCCCACGGTGCAGTGATCAAACCAGGAGACCTGATCAGTCTTGAGGTTGTCAATCCCAAAACCCAGCTAGAACACCAGATCGAGTATGTAGCCATGCTGATGGGTTACAGAAGCAACAACTTGCATCAGGCCCAGTGAAAACATCAACTGAAGGAGGTCGTAAGTGAAATGTGAGTATTTGTCATCGATCCATGCATTGAAGTCCCCAAGATTAAACACCTGGGGGACTCCAACATCTGGTCAAGGATGAAGTCTGCCACCTCCTTGTGATCGTGGGTTCTCAGAGTAAAGCACAGACACAGTAGTATGGTGCAGAAATTCACTCAGAAGTGCAGATTTGTTAAATTAGGCAGAAGTAAACAACATAGCTAGGAAAATAAAAGTAAATAAATTAAAAGAATAAACACAGTCAAGACCCAGATTTGGTCTACCCTCTGTGCTTCCTCAGCCATCTCCAAGGCTGAACTGATCTATCCAGGTTGAGGAGAAGCACCTTTTTATCAGGTGAAATCACATGTAATCTGAAACTCCACCCACTGTCTAACAAAATATTGCTAAACTAAATAAAAAACAAAAATAAACATTTTTGTACTTACAAAATCAACATAGACTTGCTTTGGGATCCTAATTACTCAAAAGAGCTATAATTCAAAAACCTTTTCTGTTTCTGTTTTGTAATCCCACCCACCTCCCTAGGGTGACAGACCCTTTGTATTTAACCAGTAGAGAAGAGGGTGCTGGCCCTATAGAGGCAACCAGGGCAACAGAGCAGGTTAGTGTTTACATTTCTCAGTTCCTTGTGAACCAGGACTGAGACACTCACTAAAACACCTAGAAAAATACTTGAAAACCGACTAGAGAATCAGAAGAAAGATAGTGCTAAGGGAAATGCTAGACATGAAATTATTAGCATGCATATTCAGCACTTTTGATTACTTGCATAGTATTTTTAAACTTGAACTGTAGTGACTTAAAAAGAATGAATGTGCTACCAAACTGTAGTGTAGCCTTTTATGCTCATATCTGTCTTGAGAACCTTTAAATCTCCATTATGTATGCTTCTATAGCAGTATGTGAGGTGCCTCTGCAAATTCTGGGGTGTTTCTTGGCGCCAACTAAAACACTTACAGGGCAGTCACCTCACAAAGGACAAAAGCAGGACTCTAAACAGTTTTAGAAAACAAAACACACTGTCTAGTAGCAATTACAGAAGATTTCTCTGTTTCGCTAATTTTAAAGTGTTGTTTACTTATTGGGACAGTGCTTCCCTATGGCTATACAGGCTGACAAGAGCCTAGCAGCATTATTAAGGGACAACAAAACAAACCTACGGACAAACTGCAGTTCTTCCTGGGCTCCTAAACCTGTCAGTCCACAGAGGCAAACACTCACAGGTGAAGGCAAGCAGAATAAACACAGGAGAATAGAAGTGTTGCTACGGGTTGCAATTATTAATTCCCCAGGCTTTTTCCTGCCGTTTTTAAGACTGTGAAATTCTTTCTTTCTGCTCTTCCCTAATATTAACAAGAAGCAAACTAGAAGAAAAGGGACCAGGCATAAGAATTTGTGCAAAAACAGACTATACTGTCCTAAAGGAAAGCCTCACTCAATAACTTTTGCACATCATCTGTGCGATGCTGCTAATATGCGCAGGTTCGCGCAGGATCGCTAACGGAAGCTAGCATCATGCAACGGTGTTTTTAACACTGGACACCTGGTGTTTTTAACCAAAAACTAGCTACAAAACTTAATTAATAAAAAAAACTTTTTAGTAGACTGAAAACTCCACACAGCCTGACACGTTTCAGATTACATCCTTTATCAAAGCCTTTGATAAAGGATATAATCCAAAATGTATCAGGCTGTGTGCATTATATAGTCTAGCAAACATTTTTATTCTTTAAAGGACCTGTGCCCTTATTATTTCTTGAGAGGTTGGTATGTGCTCTGCTTTTCTGGTGGTTTGTAATTGGTTTTGGCTTGATGCGCTACCATCCCAGTGCTTACTCCTTGGCATTTTCACATTTCTTTTTATACTTCAGTCCTCCTTATCAAGAAAGCAGCCCCCAAAGTCACCCAGACATGAGCTGTACCCAGATGGGAATTCTTTCTTCATCCATGCTTCATCTACCTCAGTAGAAGGCAATGTGCCAATGCCAATAACATCAGGCTCTTCAGGTTCATTTTCACCACCACAGCCACCTTCATTTGATAAAAACACAGATGTGACTGTTTGCATGGAAAGTGCCCCACATTCATTCTAATAAAAGCATGCCAACATATCTAGAGACACAGCTGTACACCTGTCCCACACAATAGCCCCTCCTGAGCTGAATACCCTTTCCACACTGATTCTCCAGGGTGGACATCTCAGCTATTTGACTGCTATGGAAGTCAGTGTTGGCCAGTCAGTGACCTTGCTACTTCATTACATCAAGGGATCTTCCATGATGGTAAGGAGCCTGGTGTCTGCCAAATATACATTCACCATGTATTGCGCTGCCCACAATCCTGCTTTCTCATCAGCGTCCTCCTTCTTTCCTACATCTTCAATTCCCACCTGGCACAAAACATCCCAAAGTGGATTTGGGGTTCTTTTTCCTGTTACCTCGCACATTTTTTCAGCCTTTTACCATGTCAGGCAGTAGCACAACCTAGTATCTTAATTTTCATGTTGTGCCTTACATAACTGAGACTTTAACATGTGTGCCCCATGAACCCATCTTATTAGCTGATTGGTTAAATTTAGGATTGGATCACTCTCTCCTTCAGGTGCTGATGACAGACCCCATTTATATCGGTTGACCAGTATGGTGACAGTTCCAAATTTTGCAGACTGCAGAATAATGGAAATATGACTATTGTAGTCCTACATATGGAGCACGTGTTCCATTTAGGACCAGCTTCCCGTATCATCACCTGCCTCCAGCGTCTGATGTGCATTCAACAGCATCTGCATCAGCAGCCATAAAGGTGGGATAGCCTGACTGACATAGACAATGTCCTTACTCACTGCCTTTGTTGTATATTCAAATGAACTTAGAATCATGTTCAGTTCCATTCATTAGTCAGCACTGGCCTGTTGTTAAAGACATGGATACTCCAGCACTGCCATGGCTTGTATGCAGCAGTAAATATTCAGAAATGGCTTTGTAGTGCTTGTACAACAGTTCAATCACATACAGTATGGCAACAGCTCACCGGGAGAGCTTCCTGTCTTCCACATAGCTGTGCCACTTTCATATGAAGGGATGTAGGAGGGCGGCTCTGAGGCTGGTCCGTCAGGTGACTCCCATAGCACCTGAGCCTGTCTGCAGTTCCCTCCTACTCCCTCTGTCACCCCATTTCTCCCCCGGGACCTATCTACTGTATGGCAAACCATGTTACCTTGTTTTGCGCCATCTGCTCTGCAGCATTAAAGAAGCAGAAGAGGTGCCACTACCTATACCACTCTCAGCTGTCTCAGTCTTTCTCCTCCTCATGTGTTTTCCCACTCCTGGTAGTACCTTACCTTAAGGTGGGTGTGCAGGCCACCTGTGTCAAAATGGCTTTCCTATTTCCCACACTTCACAATGGTGTGACACAATGTGCATGTCACTATACTGAAACTGGTGGGGACAATTACAAAAAAGTCTCAAAGGACTTTTGCTGCTGACAAGGGAGAAGCCAGATGGTCCTTGGCAGGACTGCTCCTCCCCACAGGGTTCATTGGTGGCACAACCACGGAGGGGGGCCACAGAGGCAGGTGCTGCAGCATGTACAGCACATACTGGATCAGTGCCAACTGGTGGTGGTGGTCCCACTGCATGATGATGCTGCTGGTGCTGTGCTGTGGTTGGGAGGGGGGTTTGGGTACCTCCCCTGTTTCCAGTGATCGGCTAAACAGGATAGCCAGAGGTTCAGCCACCACCTCTCTTAGTTCTTTAAGGACCCTGGGGTGCACCCCATCTGGCCCCATTGCTTTATCGACTCTTATTACTTCCAGTTCCTTCACGACCCTTTCTCGTGTAAAGGGACTTGTGTCCATTTCTGCACCATTCTCACCCCTTGTACTCCCTTCAGACCCATTACCCTCCTCTTCCTCAGTAAAGACTGAGCAGAAATACCTGTTCAATATGTCAGCTTTACTGTTGTCATCCTCCACATGCCCCCATACTCCCCTTCAGTCTCACTATCCCTTCCTTTGCCTTTCTTTTCACTTATGTACCTGTAAAAGGTTTTGTCCCTCTACCCACTGATTTTGCAATGTGTTCTTCTGTCTGAGTTTTGGCTTCCTTACTGACCTCCTGCCTCCCTTTGCTTCTCCTGGTACTTCTCCTATCCCCTTCTGCCTGTGTCTTTTGTATTGCCTGAATGCAATATTTTTGGCTTTCACTTTTTTTGCTACCTCTTTGGAAAACCATAATGGTCTCCTCTTCCTTTTCCTCTTGCTAACCTGCTTAATGCATAATTCTGTTGCTCTTGTATTCCCCATTTTAAATACTACCCTCTGTTCCTCAGCCCCTGATTCCTGCCCCATTCCCCTTAATGCCTGTTTCAAGTGTCTCCCCATTTTCCCAAAGTCTGCCCCCCTAAAATCCAGGATATGCATTTTTGTGTGGTTTGGTTCTGCTCCTTCTGTGATTTCAAACCACAATGACTGGTGATCACTGTTCCCGAGGTGCCCCCCTGTTACCTCCATCACACTGTCCCTGTTTGTGAGCACAAGGTCCAGTATTGCCTTCTGCCAGTTGGTTCCATGACCAGTTGCTTGAGGAAGGCACCTGAAGGGATTCAGGATAAGTCTGCTCTAGTTGATGCTGCTGCTGGGATGCTGCAGTCCACGTCTGGAATATTGAAGTCTCAACCAGTACTACCTCATCCTTGTCTGCCATCCTTTGAATGGCTAGCATCAGCTCCCTATCTGTTTCTTCCTCCTGGTCTGGTGGTCTATAGACCACACCTGTGTGGATGGCTGGCCCCATTTTCCTTTCCAGCTTAACCCACAGTATCTCTCCCCCATTTTGTTCCTCCTGGATCTCCGTGACCCTTATGTCATTTTTCACATACAGTGCCACTCCTCCTCCCTTCCTACCTGCCCTGTCTCTTCTGAATATGTTGTAGCCAGGAATGGCCATCTCCCAGTCGTGGTTATCATTACACCAGGTTTCAGTGATGGCCACAATGTCCAAGTCTGACTGCACCATAATAGCCTCCAGATCTTCCATCTTGTTGCTAAGGCTCCTGGCATTGGCACATATGGCTTTCCATGATTTGACCTCCCTAGACTGTTTCGCTGTTCTACTCCAGCCCCTTCCTTGGTTGTCCTTTATCCCTGGTTCTCCTTGCTGTCTGCCCATCTGCTGAATTTTGCCCCTTTTCTGCCTATCCACCTCTTGGGTGCTAATCTCCATCTTTTGCACACTGCTTTGTGATCGCTGTTCATAATTGGTTTGAGTATCTCTATATTTTTAAGGCAATCTGTTTTATCTGTAAACACTAGGTCCAGAATATTTTTGTCTCTTGTTGCTTTATCAGCAAATTGGTATAATCCATTTTCAATGCATATGTCTAGTAGCTGTTGTTCTTGCTTGCTTGTAGCCGTGCCTGTTTGCCAATTTATATCTGGCACATTAAAATAACCTTGGATTAGTATATCTTTGTCTCCTGACAATTTCTCTAACTTTTGAGAAAGTTAACATGTGCATTCATTTCTATGTCTGGGGGTCTATGATATAATCCTGCCCTAAATTTCTTTCCAAATTTCTTCAGTTTCCTGTGTTACCATATGGGTTGTACCCAATCATTTGCTTTGTATGTCATTTTTCACATATATTACAACTAGAAATGGGCAAAGTGGCTCCAATTCACTTTTGTGAAGTGATTAGTGAGTGAAGACACCGTAGAGTGCTTCCCGTGAGCGGAAGCGGAGCATTTGCATTATAATGGCAACGCAAAGTCCATTGAAAATAATGCCTTCACGTTACTCCGCCTTCCGAAACCACTGCTCCACCAATCTTAAGGTGAAGAACATTGAAAACAATGTACTTCACCTCACTTTGCCTTGTTTTTACACTCCAAAGGTGAATTTTGCAGTGATTCATGGGACTTCAGGTCACATGGGCTCTAGATTGTTCTGCACAGCCTCAGTTTTGGGTAGTGTGTGTAGGAAGCTGTAGGAGGCAATCTGCTCTGATAGCTCTCTGTGATTCAAACCTTCTAAAAGCTGTTAAAACCTTTTTGAGTCATTTTGTTTGCTGAAACTTTAGTTCATCGATTATAGAAAACCCTCCTGTGCTCATATCATTGAGCGTTTATTGTTTGTGTGTGGATTTTGAATGTTAATGTGCAACATTTAGTCTGTGTACTGAGAGACAGTGGAAGTGTGCTTTGGGGAGGGGTGTATTTGTGGTGTAAGTAGATTAACTTGGAAAAAAAGACAGTGCTTTCTGTTTTGGTGATATTTTTCTTGTATAACTGTGTTAACATGCACACAGTAATATTTTCAGTAATTCTTGCCATTTTTTTGCTGATTGTTGTGGTGCAGCAGTGCATAATTTTAGTTTGCTTAAACTATGTGGTTATATTACTGAAGTTTTCAATTTGCTACACATTACTTAGTGTGTGTGAGGATGTGTGTGATGCGTGTCATCAAGTCAGACACCTTTTATTGTGCCACATAATAATTTCAGCAATGTGAACCTGCTGTCCACTGCAGCTGTGTGATTTTTGTACTTCTTTGTGGTATCTTTACTGGTACTAGTACTAGTGACTTTTACTGCAGCAGTGCAGTACATTACTTAGTGCGTGTGTGTGTGTGAGTATGTGTGTGACGCGTGTCATCAAATAAGACACCTTTTACTGTGCCACATAATAATTTCAGCAATGTGAACCTGCTATCCACTGCAGCTGTGTGATTTTGTACTTATTTGTGGTATCTTTACTGGTACTAGTACTAGTGACTGTTACTGCAGCAGTGCAGTACACTGCACACCCCGTGGCCCACACCAACCGGCAAAGGTATTCTTTTACAGATTTGAATTTCTGATGGTGAGCACTGGTTAGGTATTGTGCCTTTGCATCTGCATCTCTTCAGTGCACAGCACAGTCTTAATCTTTCTGTGCATTTGCATCTCTTGAGGGCCCAATCTCCATCTGTAACTGAAGTCACAGTTGTTTCTTCCTTCAGAGTACTGGACAGATGTGGTGCATAATTCTGCATGATCATTGTACTCTATGCATTTTTAAGTCAGGACCATCATCACGAGTCACTCGTGATACAAATCACATTCTTCATCATCACGGTCACAAATGCAGTCACAAATCACTATTCACGATCACGTCACGAATCACAACATTAATTTTGTTTCCAGTTACTTGGGTGTATTGTAAACCTGTTTTGTAGTATCTCTCCATGCTTCACCACCTCACCATTGTACTCATTAATGAGTGATTTTAAGTCAGGGAGTTTGTGCTACAGCTCATCGGGGAAGTACAGCCATAGGCATTTGCGTTCCACTCTCAATACAGTTCCATATCATTTATCTCACACTGTCAACACTGAATCACTTTCTTCATCATCATGGTTACAAATGCAGTCACAAATCATGATTCATGATCATGTCACAAATCACAACACTAATTTTTTTGACTAGTTACTTGGATGTATTGTAAACATGTTTTGTAGTATCTCTCCAGGCTTCACCACCCTGCCATTGTACTCATTAATGATCGTTTTTAAGTTGGGAAGTTTGTACTACAGCTCATCAGGGAAGTACAGCTGTAGGCATTGGTGTTCCCAATACAGTTTTCATATTGGTAATCTCACACCGTTGACATCGAATCACGTTCTTCATCATCACAGTCACAAATGCAGTCACAAATCACGATTCACGATCATGTCACGAATCACAACATTCATTTTTTTACTAGTTACTTGGATGTATTGTAAGCATGTTTTATAGTATTTCCCCAGGCTTCACCACTCCACCATTTTACTCATTAATAAGCATTTTTAAGTATGGGAGTTTTGTGCTACAGCCCATCGGGGAAGTATAGCCATAGGCATTTGTGTTCCTTCCCGTACAGCATGTGAGTTACAGTACTGTAAGTAGTGGTGGGCGAAGTGGCCCTAATTTGCTCAGTGAAGTGATTCGCTGAGTAACGTGGAATCCACAGAGAACTCCACAATGTGAAGTGGAGTACTTTGCTTCATAATGAGGAACACAAAGTCCATTGAAACCAATGACTTTGCATTATTCTGCCTTCCCCAAACCACTTCCCCACCACTTTAAAGGTGAAGTACATTGAAATCAATGTAATTCACCTCACTTTGCTCTGTAATTGAGCTCCAAATGAAATTCTGAAGTTATTTATGGGACTGCAGGTCACATGGGCTCTAGATTGTTCAGCACAGCCTCAGTTCTGGCCTGGGTAGTGTGTGTGCAGTGGTAGCTGGAGACAGTTTGCTTTCAGAGCTCTGCAATTCAGAACCTCTAAAAGCTGTTTAAAATGCCTTTCTGAGTAATATTGTTTGCTAAAAATTTAGTACGTTGACTGTAGAACCCTTCTGTGCTCATATCATCGAGTGTTTATTGTGCGTGGATTTTGAATGTTAATTTTGAACAGTCTGTGTACTGTGAAGTGTGCTTTGGGGAGGGCGTATTTGTGGTGTAGGTAGATTAACTGAGAGAAAAAGGCAGTCTTTCTGTTTTGGTTATTTTTTTGCGTAACTGTGTTAATGTACACAGTAATATTTTTAGTAATTCTTGACTTTTTTTTTGCTGATTGTTGTGGTGCAGCAGGGTACAATTTGTTTAAAATATTTGGTTATATTACTAAAGGTTTTCAATTTGCTACGCATAACTTGAGTGTGCATGTGAGTGTGTGTGTGCGATGCGTGCCATTAAATCAGACACCTTTTATTGTGTTACAGAGTAATTGCAGCAGTGTGAACCTGCTCTCCACTGCACCTGCATGAATTTTGTTATACTGCTTTGTGGTATCTTTACTGGTAGTGGATTGTTACTGCCGTGCACTAATCCCCCAACTGGCAAAATGTATTCCTTTCCAGATTTGGATATGTGACTTGTGAGCACTGGTTAGGTGTTGTTGTGCCTTTTCATATGCATCCTTTAAGTGTGTAGCACAATCTTAATCTGTCTGTGCGTCTGCATCGCACAATTAATTCTGGGAGAATGCATTTCTTGTTACGCTGTCATTTCAGTTCATCAGCACTGGAAATTTTCTGGACACAACACAGTAGCATTTGGGGATGCACATTAATTCTGGCGACTCTGTGTGTGGCCGACCACTGTGAACATGACTGAGTCGCCATCAATTCTGTGAGACTTTGCATTTCTTGTTACACTCTCATTTCACTTCATCAGCATTGGGGAGTTTTCTGGACACAAGACAGTAGCACTTTAGGGATGCACATTCATTCTGGTGACTGGGTGGGTGGGATGCTGCCAGTATTGTTGTCACTCCACCTTACTTTGCATTTAAGGCAGAATGTCAATGTGAAGTAATAATAACAAGGCGAAGTGAACCTTTCCCGTGGTGCATTCCATGTAGCGAAGTGCCAAAGCAAAGTGGCCACTTTGTATTCACTTCGCCGGCAGATTTTAAATTTGCTGCACCTCTAATTACACCTACCCCACTTTTCTTTCTGTTCTGTCCTTATGGAACTCTATATCCAGGGATATCCCTACTCCAGCCAATACTTTCAGTCTACCACATTTCAGTTACAGCTACCAAGTCAGTTTGTTTTTCTTGTATGAGTATCTCAAGCTCACTTTGTTTTATTACTGTCAAGCTTCTTGCATTTGTTAATAAAACGGATAGGCCTTGTTTGTTCCTTATAGCTGCCTTATGAAGTTTTGTTTCTAAGGCCATTTTTCGCTATTTACACTCAATGTTTGTCAGTTTTTGATGTTGCTGTAGTATTACTTATGGCTTCATAAAACATATTTCTAAGCAGTTTAGTACATTTTATACTTAAGTGTAACCCATCATTACAGTGCAAATCATTTCCGCCATCAAAGAGCTCCCATGCTTTTATTATTGTAATCCTTTTCCAAGTTCCATCCTCTTAGCCAGTTATTGAAGGCTTTAGTTCTTTTAGTTCTTTCCCAACCTTCTCTTGGCACTGGGCACATTACTGAGATGATATCATTAGCATTTACTTGTGTTAATTTACCGTATATATCCTCCATTTCTTTTGATGTTTCCTTGACACTGTGCCTGCTAAAGTATTTGTCCAGCATGCACCAACACACTCGTAGGGCCTTTTGTACCACTTAGAATGTTTGGCAGCATAATGGTTATATAATTTAGTTTTGCACCATTATAGTTACAGCTGGCTATATTTTCTTTATTCTCCCTGGTGATATATCTGTCCATGTACTTTGTCATCGAATATCCCAGGTTAAAGATTTGTTCTTTCATTTTTCCATTAGCCTTTATACTGACCTATCCTGTATGTTTGTTTGTGTTTGTTCTTCCTCCTCTGGTGTCATACTAGTGTTACAGTTTATTTCACCCATTGAGTTGGTGCTGGCCATATCAAGGAACTCTTGTGTTTCTATGTTTTCCAGTAGGATTAATAGTGGAGTGGAGCGATTTGCTAACTCAATAATCTCACCCATAGCCCTCCTGCCCTTTTTTTTTTTTTTACCAATGTAGCTCCAGTCCTCAATGTCTTCCTCCTCCTCATATGTCCTCTGTCTTTTTGAAGTAGACCCCTCATTGTGTATATATGTTTTTATGTTTTCTATTTTGTACCTCTCTAGCTGTGCTTTAAGATCCTTGATTTCTTCCTCCTTTGAATTTAGCAGTCTGCTTAGTTTTGCTGTGTTTGTGCAGTTTTTACATGTGTAGACCTCAAACAAGGAGTCCAGTTTAGTACTGAATATATTACATGATGAGCATTTTATCCCCAGCTCCCCTATTGTAAATGTTATCGTGTTCAACTCCATGGCTTTTGACTAGAGTAAGTATTGCTTTATCAGTTTGGATATTTCCATTTGTCTAGTTGATCTGTTAATGGTTTATTGGAGTTACTAACCTTGTGTTTAGCTCTCTGGCCTTTGGTCCCAGCTGTCCCAGTGGACAAGGCAGATATGAACAGACATGCTCATCTCTGCACATGTCGCCATGTGCTCACCTGTTCGTGCTCACCCCGCTCACACAAAGGGTGACATTTATGTGTTGGGAATGCAGAAGTGAGTCACAGCCACATGACCACTCCCTAGTTAGCTGCTCACAGAAAAAATGGCTAAAACCTGTAACAAATAACCCCAACATTTATATGTGCTGCTGTGGTGTGCAGATCAAGCAGTGTATATTAAAATATTTAAAAATGTAATCCTGTGTGTTGCATTTTTCCTCACCCAGCTAGCCATAGGAGTAATGGCAGAGCTCTGACAATCCCTAAGGCAAACATATAGTGCCTAAATGAATAAAGTAAAAATCGGCAGTGTTACATAGAAACACAGAAGTTGACGGTAGATAAGGGCTGCAAGGCCCATCCAGTCAGCCCATTTCTTTTTTTCACCTTAAGAATGTGCCATAGGCCTTTACTCTGTCAATGGCCTATCTATTCATACACATCTGTATTGCTCCCTTATGCCTATCCCATGTCTGTTTGAAGCCCTGCATTGTATTCATATCCACCACTTCCAGAGGTAGGCTGTTCCATGCATCCACCACCCTTTCTGTGAAAAAACTGCCTCACATTACCCTTAATTGGCCTCCCTCTAATCTCATGCTGTGCCCTCTTGTCCTGCTATTTTCTTAAATTGAAACATGTTAGCCTCTTTCACCTTGTTAATGCCCTTAAGGTGCTTGAATGTTTCGATCATAGCATTTCTCCCTCCTTTGTTCTAGGGTATACATATTGAGCTCCATTAATATGTCCTCATATGTTTTCTGATGCAGTCCCTGCACCATTTTGGTTGCCCTTCTCTGGACTGCCTCCATCTTGTTAATGTCCTTGTGAAGGTGCGGCCTCCAGTACTGCACGCAGTACTCCAGATGGGGCCTAACCAGTGTCTTGTAAAGAGGGATTATTACCTCCCTCTTGTGACTTGTGATACCCCTACTAATACACCCCAACATCCCCTAGCCTTACCTACTGATTTAGTGGTCTGCTTGGATGATTTCAGGTCATCTGTGATGATGATGCCCAAGTCTCTTTCTTCCCTCGTAATTGCAAACAGCTTCCCTCCCAACCTATAGGTGGCTTCAGGGCTTCTCTTCCCAATGAGCATGATCTTGTACTTCTTTGTGTTAAAACCCTGTTGCCACTCTTCCGACCATTCTGCCAGTTTATCCAAATTTCTTCTCATTCTGCCCACCCCATCTGAATCATCTACTCTGTTGCAGATCTTGGTGTCATCTGCAAACAGACAAACCTTACCCTCCAGTTCATCTGCAATGTCACTGATGAAGATATTGAAAAGGACTGGCCCCAGGACTGATCCCTGAGGTACCCCACATGTGACTTGCATCTCTTCTGACTGTATACCATTTACTACCACTCTCTGTTTTCTGCCCACCAACCAGTTTGCCACCCAGTTGACCATTTTCTGACCCACCCAAAGCCAACCCATCTTAATCAATCTTATATATGGAACAGCATAAAAGCTTTGCTGAAGTCAAAGTAGGTGACATCAACTGCACCCCTTGGTCCACCACTCTGGTTACCCAGTCAAAGAAATCTATGAGATTAGTTTGACAGGACCTTCCTGTTGTAAACCCATTCTGTCTTGGATCCTGTGCTCCTATGGATTCCAGGTGTTGCACTAGCCTTTCCCTAAGGAGTGCCTCCATAATCTTGCCCACTACTGAGGTAAGACTGTCTGGTCTATAGTTCCCTGCCTCCTCCCTGCTACCACTCTTGTGGAGTGGGATCACATGAGCCCTTCTCCAGTCTTCTAGGATGTCTCCTATTGCTCTTCAATAGCGTAAGACCACAACTCAGCAGTGCAAATGCAATTCATAAAAAGCCCTACTTGCACGGTGGGTGGGTTTTATGTGTTGGGAATGTGGAAGGGAGTCACAATCATGTGACCACTCCCTAGTTAATTGCTCACAGAATAAATGGCTAAAAAAGTTTGTGAAGTGAATTAAAACTTCACAACTTTTGTATTTGTATGACAGGAAGGAAGATGATTGATAAAGAGAGTAAAAAGATTGGGGCCCAAAATGGATCCCTGGGGACTCCCAGTGGCACAGGGAAAAAAACAGATGAGACACTATTTCATGAGACTAACTTGAAACCTTTTATTGGACCTACATAGATGTAACTAAAAGAGCAGGGTGCTTTAACTTTCGGACCAACAAGTCCTTCCTCGGAAGCTTAATGACATGGCATGGCATGACTTCAGTTAATGCAAGGATGGACTTGATGGTTCAAAAGCTAAAACATATTGTTCTTTTTGTTACATCTATATTGGTCCAATAAAAGGTGTCAAATCATTTGCTTCTGAATCTGTTCTTACAAGGACCACTACGGCAAAGACTAAATCTATATGAGACTGACTGAAATGTTTCTGATAGATGAGAAGAGAATCAAGATGTACCATTTTTTTGAGGACCATAATGTTGTAATCGAGATAGTGGAAGATTATGGTTGATAAGGTCAAAGGCTTTAGACAGATCTATAAAGATTGCCCCCACATATGTGTCTCTATCCAGAATTCAAGAAACCTTAACATGAAAGTCAGCCACAGTAGTAGCAGTAGAATGTAGTGGGCAAACCTGATGAAAGCGTGCTTACTTTATTATCAAAGAGGAACAGTAAAATCTGATAATGCAACACATGCTCAACAAGCTTGGAGACAACTAAAACAGGAATGGGGTGGTAATCATTACTGAGAGAGAGAGCCACCTTTATGAAAAGGAATAACTGAAGACTTTTCCAAGCTGTAGGAAATATTATAGAAGAGTGCATGTGTAAAAGACAGAGAGAAATACAAAGAGAGAGGGAGAGGGAGAGGAGGGGAGAGAGAGAGAGAGAGAGAAGAGAGACAGAGAGACAGAGAGAGAAAGGCAACGTAGAACAAAAGGAGAGGAAAAAGAATCAGGCCAGTCAGAAAGGGACACCAGGCCAGAAAAACCAGGTGGAAGGCTACTACTGGCTAAAGTAGAAATCTGTGCTTCCACAAAGTGCTTGTTAAATAAATTGGTAAGACCAGATGCAACAGAAGAGGGTTACCTTTATAGAATAATCGAGAAACAGAGGATTCAGAATGGACTTTCCACAAGGAGTCAATACAGTAAAAGGATTTGTTTTTATTATTCCTATTAGCACTTAGCTGGTCCTTAAAATAAGAAGACTTGGCTTGCTGGCCTGCCAGATTGTACTTATTGTGCCACTTTTGTAAGCCAACTAGGCTCCAGGGAAACTATTCAGTTTAGCTAGGGAATGAAGTTTATTCCTTTGTTTCATGAGCTTAATAATTTGTGCTGAATCCTACCACACAGCATGTCAGATGCAAACCCTGTTGGAAACCAAAGATTTGCAAAGATTGTTGACCTTAGAGGAAGCAACTGAGAAAAAATCCCAGACCAACTTTATGTAATAAACAGAATGGTGAGTACAGCAAGTGCCCTTCCTAAGAAATAGGCAGTTTAGCTAACAATAAATAACTGAAACAATCAGACTAAGAAACAGGAGATTAGAAGACACAGAAATGAGGCAAGGAACAGAGTCAGGCTGAAAGACTACATCAGTCCTAGTTGCCATGACTTGATGATGGAAATCAGAAGTAGTGTTGCTCAGATAATATCCTAGAAATTAAGATTTCAACAGATATCTCCTATTTGGCCAGACAGTTGCTGTGGTAGGATAGTAGTGCAATCTGACCATGGACACTACCCTCTAGGATACAGTGCATGGATCCTACAATTGTTGTGGATCCTGTGGATTCTAGCAACAGATCCAGATCAGATTTGAACTATCTGACCTAGGATCCCTGGATCTGACCTAGGTTCTATCACTCTCTGATGCTGGATCCTTACTATCTGACCTAGGATCCCTGGATCTGACCTAGGATCTATCACTCTCTGATGCTGGATCCTTACTATCTGACCAAGGATTCCTGGATCTGACCTAGGTTCCCTGAATCCTGACTAGAATCCATAATTATCTGACCCCTGATCCTAACTATCTGACCTAGGATCCCTGAATCTGACCTTGGATCCCTGGATCCTGACTAGGATCAATGCTATCTAACCCTGGATCCTACTTCTTTGCTAGGATTTCTAGCAGGATCCTAGATAGGATACCAGCACTATCTGACAGATAGT
The DNA here is from genome assembly GCA_016271365.2 of Neoceratodus forsteri. Classification (NCBI taxonomy): domain Eukaryota; kingdom Metazoa; phylum Chordata; order Ceratodontiformes; family Ceratodontidae; genus Neoceratodus; species Neoceratodus forsteri. The sequence goes on from CM057456.1 coordinate 1,375,665,980, forward strand.
GGTAGAATCCACAAAAGCACCATCTGAGCAACACAAGTCAGAAGCAAACACTGAGAAAGTACAGATATGAAGTAAGTGTTGCTGAGAGCTAGTAAAGAATCTAAAATGGCTGACTTACTTTAAAGGCCTGCTTACATGGCTGCATTTGGACCACAACACCAAGCACTGGGGTTGCTGAGGTGTGAATGTGGCTGGTGGACACTCATCTGATCATTATAAATCAGTCCTCGTTCCTCTCCTATAGCCATTGCAGAGCTGCAGACACATTCAGGATCAGGCTGGCAAAGCAGCTGTGTGGACAGGCTTCACCACTCACTCTGACACACCTAGCTGGTACTGCTAAGCATCTGATAGTGCTTCCACCCTGCATTCATGGCCCCTCTGCAGCACGGCTTGCATTAGTGCTGAGATGGCCCATCTAAATATTTCTTTTTTTGGTAAGCCGATAAGGACCAGTAGACACAAGTGCCTGTTATAAGGGGGACTTGGGAGCACTGGAGGACTAAAGTGATTTGCTCAGAGTCACATAGTATGCAAGTAGAGGCTGTGAGAATGAAACACAGGTCTACTGACTGTACAAAGCTCATTCACATGAAAATTTGATTGGGCAGAAGGTCTGGTAGCACTGAAGCAGACCAGTGCTTTGTGGGGATAGCCATGCAAATAGGCCTTCAGACAGCAGTATGCATATGAAGAAAGTTCTGTGGAGCATCAGTGAGGGATATGAAATGTTTGGTTTAATTTTAAAGAGAGGAGTAATATGCATATGAAAAAGTGCTGTGGCACATCAGTGAGGGACCTGAAATAGCTGACTTGGTTTAAAGAGGAGAGTATGAATATGAAGTAAATGTGACATCAGTAAGGAATATGAAATGACTGACTTGTTTCAAAAGCTGTGTGGTAGCTTTTAGTAGCTCTCCTCACTTCTAACAGAGGAGTAAAATGCAAGCTCTGGTCACTGCTTGCATTTGGATACAGACAGGTGTAAAACTATTTTGCATTGCATTTAAACTTATTTTTTCAATTGTTCTCAACTATTTTTTTTATTTCTTATTGTTGGTAGTTGTGCTGTGACTGTTCTTTCAGTGGTGGGAGGTACTTGACCTGCAGTCTCATGCTTTACTATGCCCCTATGGCTGGGGCATTCCGTTGTGGCACAACTCTCAACATCCTGTCATGTCTTATTTAATACTTGATATACTTCATGGGTAGTTAAAAACACTTGGCCTGCAGCTTCATTCTTGATGCACCCCAGGCAAGCATCACTTTAGCACAACACATGCCTTGTTTTGCATTCATACTTACACATCAGGGGCCAGATATTCAAGTAGGGCACAAAGGTTTGTGCCACTCTCATGCCTGCACCCGTCTCACTGCTTGCTATATTCAGTTGGATAGCAGACTGGCACCATCCAACTTTATATCAGCCTGTGTAGGTGCAGTACTAAATCAGTCTGTGCTTCCTGATGTGGACCTGGTCTGTATTCAACCCCAAGAGAACTGTGCCCTGAGACCAGATAGCAGCAATCTCCATGGCATGATATTCAAGCCACGCCATGTAAATTAGCCATTGGGCATGCAAGGCTCTGAGGGCCATTTGCATGCCCATTATGGGCTAATTTGCATGGGAAGTGGCAGCCTATTTATGCAATCCTCTGGGTGCCTGCCATGTCATCACTGTTGTCTAGCAGCACCACCCACCCCAAACACCAGTCCTGTATCTGTTAATCTGTTTCATGGTGTCTGATGGCATCCTCCACCTCCTAATCACCTGCCCAGTAGATGTTATCCTTTTCTCTGGTGTCTAGTGGCAGCCCCTGCCCTGATCACCCATCCTGTATCTGTTCATATTTTCTCTGGTGTCTGGTCGCACCCTCCATACCCCAGTCACCCATCCTTTAGCCATCCTACTTTTCCCTGGAGTCTAGTGGCACTCCCACTCCCTTCACCCCCTCCTATACATGTAAGTCATTTGATTGGTGTCTAGTGACACTCCCCATCCCCCGATCACCAATACTATAGAGGTTAATCATTGCTCCAGTGTCTAATGACACCCTCTATCCCTGATTAACTGTCCTGCTTCATATACACTGTTCCACTGGTGTCTGGTGGCATGCCCAACCCCAATCACCTGTTCCACATCCCTTATACTATCCCTGATGTCCAGTGGTATCCCTTCCCCCACCCCTCTGAATGCTGCTCGACAGACTGGTGAACATCGTTGGTTCAGGGGACCCAACCCCCACCAACCCTGCCTGCGGCCTGAATATCACCCATTGAACAGCCCCTTACAGGTGTGTGTCTGGGGCCCTATCTTGCATTCTAATATGACAATTGAGACAACCCTCCTCTCACCTCTTCAGTTGGCTATAGTATAAAGTGCAGTGTGCATGCATTCAGTATACTATATACTATATACTATATGCATGCACACTGCAGCTCAAACTTTGGCCAGCCAAGGAGGTGAGAGAAGAGCTGTGCTGGTCACCATATCAGGCAGTGATGCAAGGCTCCAGACATGCTGGTGAGGGATGAGTTGGATGGGCAATATTGAGGATGTGGGTGGGGTGAACAGGGGACTGCTGTATTGCCAATGTTTGCCAGTCTATCAACCTGCATTTGAGGGGGCCAGTGCTACCACTAGACAAAAGGGTTAATTAAGGGAACATGGGACAGGTGATTGGGGCAGTAGGGGTACCACAAGACACCAAGAAATAGTATATATGTACCAGGACAGGTGATTGGGGATTGGGGGTGCCACTACACTCTGGGGAAATGAGTAACATCTACAGGATGGGTGATTGGGATGGGGGGTATCATTATACACCAGGGAAATGGTTAACATCTATGGGTGGGTGATTCAGGGTGGGGTTGCCTCTAGGCACCAGGGAAACAATAAACATCTATGGAATGGGTGATCAAGTGGTGGGGGTTGGCAATAGGCACCAGGAAAATAATTAACAAATACACAACAGGTGGTCTGGAGTGGGTTACCACTTGACACCAGGGAGATGATTAACAGATACAGAACTGGTGTTTGGCTGGATGGGGATACCGCTAAATACAAGGGACAAGTGCCACATTTATGGGATTGGTTTTAGAGGGCCACTAGACACCAGGGAACTGTCTGGCAATCACTGTATGGGCAAATGGGGGCAGCTGACTGCACTTCCGCCATCCTGCCATTGGTGGGATGTGGGCATGGCTTAATGCCCAGTTAAAGTTGATGTTTTCAGAGGCAGTAAACAGCACCATTTTGGGTGCCATTTACCACTGTTGCAAACCTTTGAAAATGTTGCTGTGCCCTTACACTGGAGGGGACCCCTCATGTGCATGGGTGCAGTGTTATGTTAGCACTTGTGCAGTAACAGGTTTAGCCCATGCTACATGGAGCCTCTGAATATACATTCTATCCCACAAATGGGTGCAAAACTAGATAGCACAGACAAAAACCTATTAGCACCCATGCTAACCTTTGCATATCTGAGCCCATCATTATGCCTATGCTTTACCACCCTGATGTAAATAAGATCTTGGATTTTTAAACAGGTCATGTCAGAATTTGGGGCGGGAGCTTTTGGTGCATGTTATTGAATTGTGCATTCTTGAAATACAACTTTACCTACCCTTTGTAGTTTGGGCAATTTCTTTGTAAAGTTATCTTTCACATTTTGTTATTTAATTTGATGCCTCTTAAAATGGACAGCTGTTAAAAAATGTAATTATTTTTAACTAAAAAGAACCTTAAGCTCCAGTGGGAAGGTAGATAAAATTACCTCCCCGCCAGGAAAGAATTATGCTCCAGCTGTAATGGTTGAAAGTATGGAACTCTATCAAGCAAGCTAAAGAAGCAATATTTTGAGTTTGTAACATGGCTACGGCCAATGTCACTAATGCATTGGATAAAACAGATTACCTGACCATGGATTAATTTTCAATCAATCCATGGTTGTCATCGGGAATGAGCACTGTGTGCTGTGGGCATGGCAACCAGCACCGCACTTGAGCAAAACCTTCCACTTCACATACATCTGCCCCAAAACCATTGCCTTTCTCTTCCGCATGTTGTTAATACCTGGCTTGTGGATGCTTTGGAAAAACTGCAAACCACACAGCACCATCATTAGCTATAAGTCTTGCCACATTCACCCACTTATGTTCCCCACACCTCCGTCTGCCATACCAGGCAGCGGCTCACTCACTCAATTGCCAGGGATCCCGCAGACAATGGAGTGAATAATGGCATTGGTCACAGCTGCAGCACTTATGTTTTTGATCACTAGCTAGTCTTGCAAACAATGATAATATATGCGTAGCACATGTCCCATCATGCAGCGCAACTCATATCCTGTAATATAAGCAGATAAAAGTCAAAACACCTAGCACTCATCCTGACAGTAAGTTAGGAGCAAAACTACCATAATAGTAAATGTAAAGCTAATACATATAGAATTACTGATTGAAAATTTGCAGTGAATATGGATATAGACTATATTCTGGATGGTGAGTGCTGCCTGCCTATCCCACAAAAATGCATGGTATACAGTAGCTTTAAATTTTTTCGTAGTATGTATGGACTTAGCTCTATGTATATTTTTTATTTGGCTCTTGTATTCAGAATTTTATTACCTTTTCCCTTTCCTCAGGACGATTTGAAATGAGCAATTGTTGCTCAGTGTGCCTTTTTCTGGGAAATGTTTTTCAAAATAAATAAATAATTTAGTCTGATGAGTTTTAAACATTCCTCATCTGTGTTATGTTTCAAACCCTTTCTTGTTGCCTTCCTCTGAATTAATACAATTTTCTTCCTATCAATAATATTTAAAGCTCCCCAAAACTGTGAGCAGTAATCTATGATAGGTACATACTGTATGAAGCAACTGCATTATGATGGTATGCAGTTGTATTCCAATGCTGAGTATTGGATTTTATTTATTTATTTATTTATTTTAAATAATCCATACATTGTCTACAGAACAGCCAAGGATGCTCCTTACAATATATCACCTTGTTTTTTGTTTTTATTTTGCACCACTGTATTCATTTTTGGAAATCACTTGTGACCTTGCATGTGCTCTGATTTGTTGTTAACAATAGGTTAATCTCATCAACTGCAAAATGCTGGCTGCCCCAATCATTTATAATACAGGGATCACCCCTTACCACCCATTCCAGGAAGTAACCATTCACACAAGGAACACTGAGCTTCACATCACAAGGCAAAGTAAAGGAATTGAAAACAAATCTCACTGAACTAATTGTTTTATTAGGTTTTATTAGACTGTAGACCCTTCTGTGTTTTGCCAGGTTTGTGAATTATAAACTTCTGTGGTCAACTTGGGAATGTCAGTGATGAGGGGGAATTGCTTTCACTGACCATCAGGCAGCGTGGCAGAAACAGAGATTCTTAAACACAAAGTTGTCACCCTATAAAAATTCTGAAAGGATTATCTGAATATGAAAGAGGTCCAAGTCAACAAAAAATCCTATATAATCAGATATGTACAAGGTGCTGAATTCTATGGCAAGGCAATAGCAAGGCAAGGCAGTTTTATTTATTTGGTGCCCATCCTCGAGGCTCAGGCGCCTAGCATATACAACTGTACAATAAAAAAAAGTGTTAAAACGCAATAAAACATTATACAATAAGATTCAATAGGATTGACATAACCCTATAATGGTGTGCTTCAGGTTACTGGGGAAAACCAAACTAATGGTCAGAACACAGGTCAATCAGTTTCAAAGACCTGGTGGAAAAGGTGAGCTTTCAGCCTCAGCTTGAACACCTCAGTTGAGGGAGCCTCCCAGATCGCAGGTGGAAGTGAGTTCCACAGGGGTCGCCCTGCAGCACTATATGCATGGTTGCCCGATGTCTGGAGCCAAACCATGGGAACATCCAGGAGGCCCCCCAATGAGGAACGGAGAGCATGAGCAGAGGTCACCGGTGTCAGGAGGTCTGATAGGTAGCCAGGACCCAGTCTGTACAGGGCCTTATAGGTAAACAAGCCCACCTTGAAAAGGACCCTCCACCAGACAGGCAGCCAGTCCAGGGCATGCAGGACCGGGGTTACATGACTGGACCTCGAAAGGCCCTCAGCAACCAGGCCACCATGTTCTGCACTAGCTGCAGTCTGAAGAGGGTCCCTCCCATGACTCCAAATTATAGAGAGTTGCAATAGTCAAGCTGGAGGTGACAAAGGCATGTACCAGAGTCAGCAGGTCGATCAGTGGGCAGAATGAGGGGCTTAATCCCGGCAATGTTCCAGAAGTGGAAAAAAACACTTCTAACAACTGACGACACCTGCTCTTCAAAGGTCAGTCTGCTGTCCGGGATTATTCTTAGATTTCACACCCTCAGGGAAGCCACCAGTGGAGCAGATCCCAGGACCAAGCCTGTGTTAGCACCCAGTGGCAACCCATCACACCTATGACTAGTCTCGATCACCAATACTTCCATCTTATCCAAGTTAAGTCTCAGCCAGCTGGAAGCCATCCAGTCATTGATTTTAGCCAGACAGTTGTTAAGCACATTGACAGCTCTGGATGTTCCAGGTGGAAAAGACAAATACAGTTGGGTATCATCTGCATAGCAATGAAACTCCAGACTGTATTGTTGGATGATCTTACCCGGGGTAGCATGTGCACTGTGAACAACATCAAAGACAAGATCGAACCCTGTGGTACTCCACAAGAAGGAGACATTGGGGAGGAGGAGGAGAAATTCCCCATCACTACCAGCTGCACCCTATCTGAGAGATAGGACTCAAACCACCTGATGACAGTACCGGCGAGTCTACAAAACTCACTGAGCCAATCAAGAAGCATGATGTGGTCCACAGTGTCAAATGCTGAGGAGAGGGCTCAAGGAGCACAAGACCTGACCTGTCTCCTCTATCACTAGCCCAGAGCAGATCATTATGCAGTCTAAGTAGAGCTGTTGCTGTGCTGTGTCTGGCTGAAAACCTGACTGAAATGGCTCATAGATGTCTGAGGACACCAGGCAATCCTCAAACTGTTGGGCCACAAACTTCTCAACAACCTTGCTCAAAAAAGGCAGACTGGAGATCAGACGGTAATTCGTCAGGATGTCTGGGTTGAGGGAAGGTTTCTTAAGGACTAATCTCACCAGTGCTTCTTTCAAAGCCACTGGGAGCACCCCCTCTGCCATCGAGCACCTGGCAATCCTAGTGAACACCTGGCCAATGCCCTTGGTACATCCCATTAAGAAACCTGTCAGGGCCAGGTCTGGTTCACAATAAGTGTGCTTCAGCTTTAAGATCACCTTAGTTACTTCAGACACCTCCACTGGCCTAAACTCTTCCCAGACAAATGGAGTGCTTCTGACTCTCAGCCCCACCACTGTGAGGCTATTGTCTCCCTGATGGAATCCCCGACCGATAGTCAACACTCTGTCAGACAAAGACAGAGCAAACTCTTCACACATAGTTGATGAAAGTCTTCATTGGCTGTAGACAGGCAGGATGGAGAAGCCTGTCCACAGTCCAAAAAGCTGGAAGGTCTGTTTTCCCTGCAGCAATCTCCTGCACAGGAATTCTGCCTTCTTATGGGAGATTGCCCTGGTACTCACCATAGTGAGCACGCAAGGCCAGCCTGTCAGCCTCGAGCTGGGTCTTCCACCAGCAATGCTCCAACTTACAACCCTTGATCTTTATCACCTTGAGATCCCCATCAAACCAAGGGATCTCAAGTGAGAGGATCTGGGATGTGTATGGACTGGAGTGATGACATCCAGAGCTTCTGAAACCACCCTGTTTTAGGTGGCCATCGCCTCACTGGTGCCAATCACACATGCCGCTCAACTCTAGATAGGTCAGTCAGCACCAATAGTCCCTCTGGGTGAAAGCCCCTTAAAGGGTGGTATCTGACGATCTCCACAGGGGAGGGACTTTCAGGGGAGGTCCCAAACATGAACCCCACGGTGCAGTGATCAAACCAGGAGACCTGATCAGTCTTGAGGTTGTCAATCCCAAAACCCAGCTAGAACACCAGATCGAGTATGTAGCCATGCTGATGGGTTACAGAAGCAACAACTTGCATCAGGCCCAGTGAAAACATCAACTGAAGGAGGTCGTAAGTGAAATGTGAGTATTTGTCATCGATCCATGCATTGAAGTCCCCCAAGATTAAACACCTGGGGGACTCCAACATCTGGTCAAGGATGAAGTCTGCCACCTCCTTGTGATCGTGGGTTCTCAGAGTAAAGCACAGACACAGTAGTATGGTGCAGAAATTCACTCAGAAGTGCAGATTTGTTAAATTAGGCAGAAGTAAACAACATAGCTAGGAAAATAAAAGTAAATAAATTAAAAGAATAAACACAGTCAAGACCCAGATTTGGTCTACCCTCTGTGCTTCCTCAGCCATCTCCAAGGCTGAACTGATCTATCCAGGTTGAGGAGAAGCACCTTTTTATCAGGTGAAATCACATGTAATCTGAAACTCCACCCACTGTCTAACAAAATATTGCTAAACTAAATAAAAAACCAAAATAAACATTTTTATTACTTACAAAATCAACATAGACTTGCTTTGGGATCCCTAATTACTCAAAAAGAGCTATAATTCAAAAACCTTTTCTGTTTCTGTTTTGTAATCCCACCCACCTCCCTAGGGTGACAGACCCTTTGTATTTAACCAGTAGAGAAGAGGGGTGCTGGCCCTATAGAGGCAACCAGGGCAACAGAGCAGGTTAGTGTTTAAGCATTTCTCTCAGTTCCTTGTGAACCAGGACTGAGACACTCACTAAAACACCTAGAAAAATACTTGAAAACCGACTAGAGAATCAGAAGAAAGATAGTGCTAAGGGAAATGCTAGACATGAAATTATTAGCATGCATATTCAGCACTTTTGATTACTTGCATAGTATTTTTAAACTTGAACTGTAGTGACTTAAAAAGAATGAATGTGCTACCAAACTGTAGTGTAGCCTTTTATGCTCATATCTGTCTTGAGAACCTTTAAATCTCCATTATGTATGCTTCTATGCAGTATGTGAGGTGCCTCTGCAAATTCTGGGAGTGTTTCTTGGCGCCAACTAAAACACTTACAGGGCAGTCACCTCACAAAGGACAAAGCAGGACTCTAAACAGTTTTAGAAAACAAAACACACTGTCTAGTAGCAATTACAGAAGATTTCTCTGTTTCGCTAATTTTAAAGTGTTGTTTACTTATTGGGACAGTGCTTCCCTATGGCTATACCCAGGCTGACAAGAGCCTAGCAGCATTATTAAGGGACAACAAAACAAACCTACCGGACAAACTGCAGTTCTTCCTGGGCTCCTAAACCTGTCAGTCCACAGAGGCAAACACTCACAGGTGAAGGCAAGCAGAATAAACACAGGAGAATAGAAGTGTTGCTACGGGTTGCAATTATTAATTCCCCAGGCTTTTTCCTGCCGTTTTTAAGACTGTGAAATTCTTTCTTTCTGCTCTTCCCTAATATTAACAAGAAGCAAACTAGAAGAAAAGGGACCAGGCATAAGAATTTGTGCAAAACAGACTATACTGTCCTAAAGGAAAGCCTCACTCAAACTTTGCACATCATCTGTGCGATGCTGCTAATGTCGCCAGGTTCGCGCGGGATCGCTAACGGAAGCTAGCATCATACGGTGTTTTTAACACTGGACACCTGGTGTTTTTAACCAAAAACTAGCTACAAAACTTAATTAATAAAAAAAACTTTTTAGTAGACTGAAAACTCCACACAGCCTGACACGTTTCAGATTACATCCTTTATCAAAGCCTTTGATAAAGGATATAATCCAAAATGTATCAGGCTGTGTAGCATTTGTAGTCTAGCAAAACATTTTTTTTATTCTTTAAAGGACCTGTGCCCTTATTATTTCTTGAGAGGTTGGTATGTGCTCTGCTTTTCTGGTGGTTTGTAATTGGTTTTGGCTTGATGCGCTACCATCCCAGTGCTTACTCCTTGGCATTTTCACATTTCTTTTTATACTTCAGTCCTCCTTATCAAGAAAGCAGCCCCCAAAGTCACCCAGACATGAGCTGTACCCAGATGGGAATTCTTTCTTCATCCATGCTTCATCTACCTCAGAAGGCAATGTGCCAATGCCAATAACATCAGGCTCTTCAGGTTCATTTCACCACCACAGCCACCTTCATTTGATAAAACACAGATGTGACTGTTTGCATGGAAAGTGCCCCATTCATTCTAATAAAAGCATGCCAACATATCTAGAGACACAGCTGTACACCTGTCCACACAATAGCCCCTCCTGAGCTGAATACCCTTTCCACACTGATTCTCCAGGGTGGACATCTCAGCTATTTGACTGCTATGGAAGTCAGTGTTGGCCAGTCAGTGACCTTGCTACTTCATTACATCAAGGGATCTTCCATGATGGTAAGGAGCCTGGTGTCTGCCAAATATACATTCACCATGTATTGCGCTGCCCACAATCCTGCTTTCTCATCAGCGTCCTCCTTCTTTCCTACACATCTTCAATTCCCACCTGGCACAAAACATCCCAAAGTGGATTTGGGGTTCTTTTTTCCTGTTACCTCGCACATTTTTTCAGCCTTTTTACCATGTCAGGCAGTAGCACAACCTAGTATCTTAATTTTCATGTTGTGCCTTACATAACTGAGACTTTAACATGTGTGCCCCATGAACCCATCTTATTAGCTGATTGGTTAAATTTAGGATTGGATCACTCTCTCCTTCAGGTGCTGATGACAGACCCCATTTATATCGGTTGACCAGTATGGTGACAGTTCCAAATTTGCAGACTGCAGAATAATGGAAATATGACTATTGTAGTCCTACATATGGAGCACGTGTTCCATTTAGGACCAGCTTCCATCATCACCTGCCTCCAGCGTCTGATGTGCATTCAACAGCATCTGCATCAGCAGCCATAAAGGTGGGATAGCCTGACTGACATAGACAATGTCCTTACTCACTGCCTTTGTTGTATATTCAAATGAACTTAGAATCATGTTCAGTTCCATTCATTAGTCAGCACTGGCCTGTTGTTAAAGACATGGATACTCCAGCACTGCCATGGCTTGTATGCAGCAGTAAATATTCAGAAATGGCTTTGTAGTGCTTGTACAACAGTTCAATCACATACAGTATGGCAACAGCTCACCGGGAGAGCTTCCCTGTCTTCCCACATAGCTGTGCCACTTTCATATGAAGGGATGTAGGAGGAGGCGGCTCTGAGGCTGGTCCGTCAGGTGACTCCCATAGCACCTGAGCCTGTCTGCAGTTCCCTCTCCTACTCCCCTCTGTCACCCCCATTTCTCCCCCCCCCCGGGACCTATCTACTGTATGGCAAACCATGTTACCTTGTTTTGCGCCATCTGCTCTGCAGCATTAAAGAAGCAGAAGAGGTGCCACTACCTATACCACTCTCAGCTGTCTCAGTCTTTCTCCTCCTCATGTGTTTTTCCCACTCCTGGTAGTACCTTACCTTAAGGTGGGTGTGCAGGCCACCTGTGTCAAAATGGCTTTCCTATTTCCCACACTTCACAATGGTGTGACACAATGTGCATGTCACTATACTGAAACTGGTGGGGACAATTACAAAAAAGTCTCAAAGGACTTTTGCTGCTGACAAGGGAGAAGCCAGATGGTCCTTGGCAGGACTGCTCCTCCCCACAGGGTTCATTGGTGGCACAACCACGGAGGGGGGCCACAGAGGCAGGTGCTGCAGCATGTACAGCACATACTGGATCAGTGCCAACTGGTGGTGGTGGTCCCACTGCATGATGATGCTGCTGGTGCTGTGCTGTGGTTGGGAGGGGTTTGGGTACTCCCTGTTTCCAGTGATCGGCTAAACAGGATAGCCAGAGGTTCAGCCACCACCTCTCTTAGTTCTTTAAGGACCCTGGGGTGCACCCCATCTGGCCCCATTGCTTTATCGACTCTTATTACTTCCAGTTCCTTCACGACCCTTTCTCGTATAAAGGGACTTGTGTCCATTTCTGCACCATTCTCACCCCTTGTACTCCCTTCAGACCCATTACCCTCCTCTTCCTCAGTAAAGACTGAGCAGAAATACCTGTTCAATATGTCAGCTTTACTGTTGTCATCCTCCACACGTCCCCCATCCTCCCCCTTCAGTCTCACTATCCTTCCTTTGCCTTTCTTTTTCCTTATGTACCTGTAAAAGGTTTTGTCCCTCTACCCACTGATTTTGCAATGTGTTCTTCTGTCTGAGTTTTGGCTTCCCTTACTGACCTCCCTGCCTCCCTTTGCTTCTCCTGGTACTTCTCCCTATCCCCTTCTGCCTGTGTCTTTTTGTATTGCCTGAATGCAATATTTTTGGCTTTCACTTTTTTTGCTACCTCTTTGGAAAACCATAATGGTCTCCTCTTCCTTTTCCTCTTGCTAACCTGCTTAATGCATAATTCTGTTGCTCTTGTATTCCCCATTTTAAATACTACCCTCTGTTCCTCAGCCCCTGATTCCTGCCCCATTCCCTTAATGCCTGTTTCAAGTGTCTCCCCATTTTCCCAAAGTCTGCCCCCTAAAATCCAGGATATGCATTTTGTGTGGTTTGGTTCTGCTCCTTCTGTGATTTCAAACCACAATGACTGGTGATCACTGTTCCCGAGGTGCCCCACTGTTACCTCCATCACACTGTCCCTGTTTGTGAGCACAAGGTCCAGTATTGCCTTCTGCCGAGTTGGTTCCATGACCAGTTGCTTGAGGAAGGCACCCTGAAGGGATTCCAGGATAAGTCTGCTCCTAGTTGATGCTGCTGCTGGGATGCTGCAGTCCACGTCTGGAATATTGAAGTCTCCAACCAGTACTACCTCATCCTTGTCTGCCATCCTTTGAATGGCTAGCATCAGCTCCCTATCTGTTTCTTCCTCCTGGTCTGGTGGTCTATAGACCACACCTGTGTGGATGGCTGGCCCCATTTTCCTTTCCAGCTTAACCCACAGTATCTCTCCCCCATTTTGTTCCTCCTGGATCTCCGTGACCCTTATGTCATTTTTCATACAGTGCCACTCCTCCTCCCTTCCTACCTGCCCTGTCTCTTCTGAATATGTTGAGCCAGGAATGGCCATCTCCCAGTCGTGGTTATCATTACACCAGGTTTCAGTGATGGCCACAATGTCCAAGTCTGACTGCACCATAATAGCCTCCAGATCTTCCATCTTGTTGCTAAGGCTCCTGGCATTGGCACATATGGCTTTCCATGATTTGACCTCCCTAGACTGTTTCGCTGTTCTACTCCAGCCCCTTCCTTGGTTGTCCTTTATCCCTGGTTCTCCTTGCTGTCTGCCCATCTGCTGAATTTTGCCCCTTTTCTGCCTATCCACCTCTTGGGTGCTAATCTCCATCTTTTGCACACTGCTTTGTGATCGCTGTTCATAATTGGTTTGAGTATCTCTATATTTTAAGGCAATCTGTTTTATCTGTAAACACTAGGTCCAGAATATTTTTGTCTCTTGTTGCTTTATCAGCAAATTGGTATAATCCATTTTCAATGCATATGTCTAGTAGCTGTTGTTCTTGCTTGCTTGTAGCCGTGCCTGTTTGCCAATTTATATCTGGCACATTAAAATAACCTTGGATTAGTATATCTTTGTCTCCTGACAATTTCTCTAACTTTTGAGAAAGTTAACATGTGCATTCATTTCTATGTCTGGGGGTCTATGATATAATCCTGCCTAAATTTCTTTCCAAATTTCTTCAGTTTCCTGTGTTACCATATAGGTTGTACCCAATCATTTGCTTTATATGTCATTTTTTCACATATATTACAACTAGAAATGGGCAAAAGTGGCTGATTCACTTTATTGAAGTGATTAGGTAGGTGAAGACAAATTCGCAGAGTGCTAGCTGAAGCGGAGCATTTGCATTATAATGGCAACGCAAAGTCCATTGAAAATAATGCCTTCACGTTACTCCGCTTCTTCAAACCACTGCTCAATTAATCTTAAGGTGAAGAACATTGAAAACAATGTACTTCACCTCACTTTGCCTTGTTTTTACACTCCAAAGGTGAATTTTGCAGTGATTCATGGGACTTCAGGTCACATGGGCTCTAGATTGTTCTGCACAGCCTCAGTTTTGGGTAGTGTGTGTAGGAAGCTGTAGGAGGCAATCTGCTCTGATAGCTCTCTGTGATTCAAACCTTCTAAAAGCTGTTAAAACCTTTTTGAGTCATTTTGTTTGCTGAAACTTTAGTTCATCGATTATAGAAAACCCTCCTGTGCTCATATCATTGAGCGTTTATTGTTTGTGTGTGGATTTTGAATGTTAATGTGCAACATTTAGTCTGTGTACTGAGAGACAGTGGAAGTGTGCTTTGGGGAGGGGTGTATTTGTGGTGTAAGTAGATTAACTTGGAAAAAAAGACAGTGCTTTCTGTTTTGGTGATATTTTTCTTGTATAACTGTGTTAACATGCACACAGTAATATTTTCAGTAATTCTTGCCATTTTTTGTTGATTGTTGTGCAGCAGTGCATAATTTTAGTTTGCTTAAACTATGTGGTTATATTACTGAAGTTTTCAATTTGCTACACATTACTTAGTGTGTGTGAGGATGTGTGTGATGCGTGTCATCAAGTCAGACACCTTTTATTGTGCCACATAATAATTTCAGCAATGTGAACCTGCTGTCCACTGCAGCTGTGTGATTTTTGTACTTCTTTGTGGTATCTTTACTGGTACTAGTACTAGTGACTTTTACTGCAGCAGTGCAGTACATTACTTAGTGCGTGTGTGTGTGTGAGTATGTGTGTGACGTGTGTCATCAAATAAGACACCTTTTACTGTGCCACATAATAATTTCAGCAATGTGAACCTGCTATCCACTGCAGCTGTGTGATTTTGTACTTATTTGTGGTATCTTTACTGGTACTAGTACTAGTGACTGTTACTGCAGCAGTGCAGTACACTGCACACACCCCCCCCCCCCGTGGCCCACACCAACCGGCAAAGGTATTCTTTTAGATTTGAATTTCTGATGGTGAGCACTGGTTAGGTATTGTGCCTTTGCATCTGCATCTCTTCAGTGCACAGCACAGTCTTAATCTTTCTGTGCATTTGCATCTCTTTAGGGCCCAATCTCCATCTGTAACTGAAGTCACAGTTGTTTCTTCCCTTCAGAGTACTGGACAGATGTGGTGCATAATTCTGCATGATCATTGTACTCTATGCATTTTTTAAGTCAGGACCATCATCACGAGTCACTCGTGATACAAATCACATTCTTCATCATCACGGTCACAAATGCAGTCACAAATCACTATTCACGATCACGTCACGAATCACAACATTAATTTTGTTTCCAGTTACTTGGGTGTATTGTAAACCTGTTTTGTAGTATCTCTCCATGCTTCACCACCTCACCATTGTACTCATTAATGAGTGATTTTAAGTCAGGGAGTTTGTGCTACAGCTCATCGGGGAAGTACAGCCATAGGCATTTATGCTCCACTCTCAATACAGTTCCATATCATTTATCTCACACTGTCAACACTGAATCACTTTCTTCATCATCATGGTTACAAATGCAGTCACAAATCATGATTCATGATCATGTCACAAATCACAACACTAATTTTTTTGACTAGTTACTTGGATGTATTGTAAACATGTTTTGTAGTATCTCCAGGCTTCACCACCCTGCCATTGTACTCATTAATGATCGTTTTAAGTTGAAGTTTGTACTACAGCTCATCAGGGAAGTACAGCTGTAGGCATTGGTGTTCTAATACAGTTTTCATATTGGTAATCTCACACCGTTGACATCGAATCACGTTCTTCATCATCACAGTCACAAATGCAGTCACAAATCACGATTCACGACAATCATGTCACTTAATCACAACATTCATTTTTACTAGTTACTTGGATGTATTGTAAGCATGTTTTATAGTATTTCCCAGGCTTCACCACTCCACCATTTTACCTCATTAATAAGCATTTTAAGTATGGGAGTTTTGTGCTACAGCCCATCGGGAAGTATAGCCATAGGCATTTGTGTTCCTTCCGTACAGCATGTGAGTTACAGTACTGTAAGTAGTGGTGGCTAAGTGGCCTAATTTGCTCAGTGAAGTGATTCGCTGAGTAACGTGAATCTCACAGAGAACTCCACAATGTGAAGTGGAGTACTTTGTTTCATAATGAGGAACACAAAGTCCATTGAAACCAATGACTTTGCATTATTCTGCCTTCCCAAACCACTTCCTCATCACTTTAAAGGTGAAGTACATTGAAATCAATGTAATTCACCTCACTTTGCTCTGTAATTGAGCTCCAAATGAAATTCTGAAGTTATTTATGGGACTGCAGGTCACATGGGCTCTAGATTGTTCAGCACAGCCTCAGTTCTGGCCTGGGTAGTGTGTGTGCAGTGGTAGCTGGAGACAGTTTGCTTTCAGAGCTCTGCAATTCAGAACCTCTAAAAGCTGTTTAAAATGCCTTTCTGAGTAATATTGTTTGCTAAAAATTTAGTACGTTGACTGTAGGAAACCCTTCTGTGCTCATATCATCGAGTGTTTATTGTGCGTGGATTTTGAATGTTAATTTTGAACAGTCTGTGTACTGTGAAGTGTGCTTTGGGGAGGGCGTAATTGTGGTGTAGGTAGATTAACTGAGAGAAAAAGGCAGTCTTTCTGTTTTGGTTATTTTTTTGCGTAACTGTGTTAATGTACACAGTAATATTTTTAGTAATTCTTGACTTTTTTTTTGCTGATTGTTGTGGTGCAGCAGGGTACAATTTGTTTAAAATATTTGGTTATATTACTAAAGGTTTTCAATTTGCTACGCATAACTTGAGTGTGCATGTGAGTGTGTGTGTGCGATGCGTGCCATTAAATCAGACACCTTTTATTGTGTTACAGAGTAATTGCAGCAGTGTGAACCTGCTCTCCACCGCACCTGCATGAATTTTGTTATACTGCTTTGTGGTATCTTTACTGGTAGTGGATTGTTACTGCCGTGCACTAATCCCCCAACTGGCAAAATGTATTCCTTTCCAGATTTGGATATGTGACTTGTGAGCACTGGTTAGGTGTTGTTGTGCCTTTTCATATGCATCCTTTGAGTGTGTAGCACAATCTTAATCTGTCTGTGCGTCTGCATCGCACAATTAATTCTGGGAGAATGCATTTCTTGTTACGCTGTCATTTCAGTTCATCAGCACTGGAGAATTTTCTGGACACAACACAGTAGCATTTTGGGGATGCACATTAATTCTGGCGACTCTGTGTGTGACCCGACCACTGTGAACATGACTGAGTGCGCCATCAATTCTGTGAGACTTTGCATTTCTTGTTACACTCTCATTTCACTTCATCAGCATTGGGGAGTTTTCTGGACACAAGACAGTAGCACTTTAGGGATGCACATTCATTCTGGTGACTGGGTGGGTGGGATGCTGCCAGTATTGTTGTCACTCCACCTTACTTTGCATTTAAGGCAGAATGTCAATGTGAAGTAATAATAACAAGGCGAAGTGAACCTTTCCTGGTGCATTCCATGTAGCGTAGTGCCAAAGTGAAAGTGGCCACTTTGTATTCACTTCCGGCAGATTTTAAATTTGCTGCACCTCTAATTACACCTACCCCACTTTTCTTTCTGTTCTGTCCTTATGGAACTCTATATCCAGGGATATCCCTACTCCAGCCAATACTTTCAGTCTACCACATTTCAGTTACAGCTACCAAGTCAGTTTGTTTTTCTTGTATGAGTATCTCAAGCTCACTTTGTTTTATTACTGTCAAGCTTCTTGCATTTGTTAATAAAACGGATAGGCCTTTGTTTGTTCCTTATAGCTGCCTTATGAAGTTTTGTTTCTAAGGCCATTTTTCGCTATTTACACTCAATGTTTGTCAGTTTTTGATGTTGCTGTAGTATTACTTATGGCTTCATAAAACATATTTCTAAGCAGTTTAGTACATTTTATACTTAAGTGTAACCCATCATTACAGTGCAAATCATTTCCGCCATCAAAGAGCTCCCATGCTTTTATTATTGTAATCCCCTTTTCCAAGTTCCATCCTCTTAGCCAGTTATTGAAGGCTTTAGTTCTTTTAGTTCTTTCCCAACCTTCTCTTGGCACTGGGCACATTACTGAGATGATATCATTAGCATTTACTTGTGTTAATTTACCGTATATATCCTCCATTTCTTTTGATGTTTCCTTGACACTGTGCCTGCTTAAAGTATTTGTACCAGCATGCACCAACACACTCGTAGGGCCTTTTGTACCACTTAGAATGTTTGGCAGCATAATGGTTATATAATTTAGTTTTGCACCATTATAGTTACAGCTGGCTATATTTTCTTTATTCTCCCTGGTGATATATCTGTCCATGTACTTTGTCATCGAATATCCCAGGTTAAAGATTTGTTCTTTCATTTTTCCATTAGCCTTTATACTGACCTATCCTGTATGTTTGTTTGTGTTTGTTCTTCCTCCTCTGGTGTCATACTAGTGTTACAGTTTATTTCACCCATTGAGTTGGTGCTGGCCATATCAAGGAACTCTTGTGTTTCTATGTTTTCCAGTAGGATTAATAGTGGAGTGGAGCGATTTGCTAACTCAATAATCTCACCCATAGCCCTCCTGCCCTTTTTGTTTTTTTTCTTTTTACCAATGTAGCTCCAGTCCTCAATGTCTTCCTCCTCCTCATATGTCCTCTGTCTTTTTGAAGTAGACCCCTCATTGTGTATATATGTTTTTATGTTTTCTATTTTGTACCTCTCTAGCTGTGCTTTAAGATCCTTGATTTCTTCCTCCTTTGAATTTAGCAGTCTGCTTAGTTTTGCTGTGTTTGTGCAGTTTTTACATGTGTAGACCTCAAACAAGGAGTCCAGTTTAGTACTGAATATATTACATGATGAGCATTTTATCCCCAGCTCCCTATTGTAAATGTTATCGTGTTCAACTCCATGGCTTTGACTAGAGTAAGTATTGCTTTATCAGTTTGGATATTTCCATTTGTCTAGTTGATCTGTTAATGGTTTATTGGAGTTACTAACCTTGTGTTTAGCTCTCTGGCCTTTGGTCCCAGCTGTCCCAGTGGACAAGGCAGATATGAACAGACATGCTCATCTCTGCACATGTCGCCATGTGCTCACCTGTTCGTGCTCACCCGCTCACACAAAGGGTGACATTTATGTGTTGGGAATGCAGAAGTGAGTCACAGCCACATGACCACTCCCTAGTTAGCTGCTCACAGAAAAATGGCTAAAACCTGTAACAAATAACCCCAACATTTATATGTGCTGCTGTGGTGTGCAGATCAAGCAGTGTATATTAAAATATTTAAAAATGTAATCCTGTGTGTTGCATTTTCCTCACCCAGCTAGCCATAGGAGTAATGGCAGAGCTCTGACAATCCCTAAGGCAAACATATAGTGCCTAAATGAATAAAGTAAAATCGGCAGTGTTAATAGAAACACAGAAGTTGACGGTAGATAAGGGCTGCAAGGCCCATCCAGTCAGCCCATTTCTTTTTCACCTTAAGAATGTGCCATAGGCCTTTACTCTGTCAATGGCCTATCTATTCATACACATCTGTATTGCTCCCTTATGCCTATCCCATGTCTGTTTGAAGCCCTGCATTGTATTCATATCCACCACTTCCAGAGGTAGGCTGTTCCATGCATCCACCACCCTTTCTGTGAAAAAGAACTGCCTCACATTACCCCTTAATTGGCCTCCCTCTAATCTCATGCTGTGCCCTCTTGTCCTGCTATTTTTCTTAAATTGAAACATGTTAGCCTCTTTCACCTTGTTAATGCCCTTAAGGTGCTTGAATGTTTCGATCATAGCATTTCTCCCTCCTTTGTTCTAGGGTATACATATTGAGCTCCATTAATATGTCCTCATATGTTTTCTGATGCAGTCCCTGCACCATTTTGGTTGCCCTTCTCTGGACTGCCTCCATCTTGTTAATGTCCTTGTGAAGGTGCGGCCTCCAGTACTGCACGCAGTACTCCAGATGGGGCCTAACCAGTGTCTTGTAAAGGGGGATTATTACCTCCCTCTTGTGACTTGTGATACCCCTACTAATACACCCCAACATCCCCCTAGCCTTACCTACTGATTTAGTGGTCTGCTTGGATGATTTCAGGTCATCTGTGATGATGATGCCCAAGTCTCTTTCTTCCCTCGTAATTGCAAACAGCTTCCCTCCCAACCTATAGGTGGCTTCAGGGCTTCTCTTCCCAATGAGCATGATCTTGTACTTCTTTGTGTTAAAACCCTGTTGCCACTCTTCCGACCATTCTGCCAGTTTATCCAAATTTCTTCTCATTCTGCCCACCCCATCTGAATCATCTACTCTGTTGCAGATCTTGGTGTCATCTGCAAACAGACAAACCTTACCCTCCAGTTCATCTGCAATGTCACTGATGAAGATATTGAAAAGGACTGGCCCCAGGACTGATCCCTGAGGTACCCCACATGTGACTTGCATCTCTTCTGACTGTATACCATTTACTACCACTCTCTGTTTTCTGCCCACCAACCAGTTTGCCACCCAGTTGACCATTTTCTGACCCACCCCAAGCCAACCCATCTTAATCAATCTTATATATGGAACAGCATAAAAAGCTTTGCTGAAGTCAAAGTAGGTGACATCAACTGCACCCCCTTGGTCCACCACTCTGGTTACCCAGTCAAAGAAATCTATGAGATTAGTTTGACAGGACCTTCCTGTTGTAAACCCATTCTGTCTTGGATCCTGTGCTCCTATGGATTCCAGGTGTTGCACTAGCCTTTCCCTAAGGAGTGCCTCCATAATCTTGCCCACTACTGAGGTAAGACTGTCTGGTCTATAGTTCCCTGCCTCCTCCCTGCTACCACTCTTGTGGAGTGGGATCACATGAGCCCTTCTCCAGTCTTCTAGGATGTCTCCTATTGCTCTTCAATAGCGTAAGACCACAACTCAGCAGTGCAAATGCAATTCATAAAAAGCCCTACTTGCACGGGTGGGTGGGTTTTATGTGTTGGGAATGTGGAAGGAGTCACAATCATGTGACCACTCCCTAGTTAATTGCTCACAGAATAATGGCTAAAAAGTTTGTGAAGTGAATTAAAATCACAACTTTTGTATTTGTATGACAGGAAGGAAGATGATTGATAAAGAGAGTAAAAGATTGGGGCCCAAAATGGATCCCTGGGGACTCCCAGTGGCACAGGGAAAAACAGATGAGACACTATTTCATGAGACTAATTTGAAACCTTTTATTGATTCCATATAGATGTAACTAAAGAGTAGGGTTTTTTAATCTCGGACCAACAAGTCCTTCCTCGAAGCTTAATGACATGGCATGGCATGACTTCAGTTAATGCAAGGATGGACTTGATGGTTCAAAAGCTAAAACATATTGTTCTTTTGTTACATCTATATTGGTCCAATAAAAGGTGTCAAATCATTTGCTTCTGAATCTGTTCTTACAAGGACCACTACGGCAAAGACTAAATCTATATGAGACTGACTGAAATGTTTCTGATAGATGAGAAGAGAATCAAGATGTACCATTTTTTTGAGGACCATAATGTTGTAATCGAGATAGTGGAAGATTATGGTTGATAAGGTCAAAGGCTTTAGACAGATCTATAAAGATTGCCCCCACATATGTGTCTCTATCCAGAATTCAAGAAACCTTAACATGAAAGTCAGCCACAGTAGTAGCAGTAGAATGTAGTGGGCAAAACCTGATGAAAGCGTACTGTACTTTATTATCAAAGAGGAACAGTAAAATCTGATAATGCAACACATGCTCAACAAGCTTGGAGACAACTAAAACAGGAATGGGGTGGTAATCATTACTGAAGAGAGAGAGCCACCTTTATGAAAAGGAATAACTGAAGACTTTTCCAAGCTGTAGGAAATATTATAGAAGAGTGCATGTGTAAAAGACAGAGAGAAATACAAAGAGAGAGAGGGAGAGGGAGAGGGAGGGGGAGAGAGAGAGAGAGAGAGGGAGACAGAGAGACAGAGAGACAGAGAGAAAGGCAACGTAGAACAAAAGGAGAGGGAAAAAAAGAATCAGGCCAGTCAGAAAGGGACACCAGGCCAGAAAAACCAGGTGGAAGGCTACTACTGGCTAAAGTAGAAATCTGTGCTTCCACAAAGTGCTTGTTAAATAAATTGGTAAGACCAGATGCAACAGAAGAGGGTTACCTTTATAGAATAATCGAGAAACAGAGGATTCAGAATGGACTTTCCACAAGGAGTCAATACAGTAAAAGGATTTGTTTTTATTATTCCTATTAGCACTTAGCTGGTCCTTAAAATAAGAAGACTTGGCTTGCTGGCCTGCCAGATTGTACTTATTGTGCCACTTTTGTAAGCCAACTAGGCTCCAGGGAAACTATTCAGTTTAGCTTAGGAATGAAGTTTATTCCTTTGTTTCATGAGCTTAATAATTTGTGCTGAATCCTACCACACAGCATGTCAGATGCAAACCCTGTTGGAAACCAAAGATTTGCAAAGATTGTTGACCTTAGAGGAAGCAACTGAGAAAAAATCCCAGACCAACTTTATGTAATAAACAGAATGGTGAGTACAGCAAGTGCCCTTCCTAAGAAATAGGCAGTTTAGCTAACAATAAATAACTGAAACAATCAGACTAAGAAACAGGGAGATTAGAAGACACAGAAATGAGGCAAGGAACAGAGTCAGGCTGAAAGACTACATCAGTCCTAGTTGCCATGACTTGATGATGGAAATCAGAAGTAGTGTTGCTCAGATAATATCCTAGAAATTAAGATTTCAACAGATATCTCCTATTTGGCCAGACAGTTGCTGTGGTAGGATAGTAGTGCAATCTGACCATGGACACTACCCTCTAGGATACAGTGCATGGATCCTACAATTGTTGTGGATCCTGTGGATTCTAGCAACAGATCCAGATCAGATTTGAACTATCTGACCTAGGATCCCTGGATCTGACCTAGGTTCTATCACTCTCTGATGCTGGATCCTTACTATCTGACCTAGGATCCCTGGATCTGACCTAGGATCTATCACTCTCTGATGCTGGATCCTTACTATCTGACCAAGGATTCCTGGATCTGACCTAGGTTCCCTGAATCCTGACTAGAATCCATAATTATCTGACCCCTGATCCTAACTATCTGACCTAGGATCCCTGAATCTGACCTTGGATCCCTGGATCCTGACTAGGATCCAATGCTATCTAACCCTGGATCCTACTTCTTTGCTAGGATTTCTAGCAGGATCCTAGATAGGATACCAGCACTATCTGACAGATAGTGGTAGAATCCACAAAAGCACCATCTGAGCAACACAAGTCAGAAGCAAACACTGAGAAAAGTACAGATATGAAGTAAGTGTTGCTGAGAGCTAGTAAAGAATCTAAAATGGCTGACTTACTTTAAAAGGCCTGCTTACATGGCTGCATTTGGACCACAGCAACCCAAGCACTGGGGTTGCTGAGGTGTGAATGTGGCTGGGTGGACACTCATCTGATCATTATAAATCAGTCCTCGTTCCTCTCCTATAGCCATTGCAGAGCTGCAGACACATTCAGGATCAGGCTGGCAAAGCAGCTGTGTGGACAGGCTTCACCACTCACTCTGACACACCTAGCTGGTACTGCTAAGCATCTGATAGTGCTTCCACCCTGCATTCATGGCCCCTCTGCAGCACGCTTGCATTAGTGCTGAGATGGCCCATCTAAATATTTCTTTTTGGTAAGCCGACATGGACCAGTAGACACAAGTGCTTGTTATAAGGGGACTTGGGAGCACTGGAGGACTAAAGTGATTTGCTCAGAGTCACATAGTATGCAAGTAGAGGCTGTGAGAATGAAACACAGGTCTACTGACTGTACAAAGCTCATTCACATGAAAATTTGATTGGGCAGAAGGTCTGGTAGCACTGAAGCAGACCAGTGCTTTGTGGGGGATGGCCATGCAAATAGGCCTTCAGACAGCAGTATGCATATGAAGAAAGTTCTGTGGAGCATCAGTGAGGGATATGAAATGTTTGGTTTAATTTTAAAGAGAGGAGTAATATGCATATGAAAAAAGTGCTGTGGCACATCAGTGAGGGACCTGAAATAGCTGACTTGGTTTAAAGAGGAGAGTATGAATATGAAGTAAATGCGGAACATCAGTAAGGAATATGAAATGACTGACTTGTTTCAAAAGCTGTGTGGTAGCTTTTAGTAGCTCTCCTCACTTCTAACAGAGGAGTAAAAATGCAAGCTCTGGTCACTGCTTGCATTTGGGGGGTACAGACAGGTGTAAAACTATTTTGCATTGCATTTAAACTTATTTTTTCAATTGTTCTCAACTATTTTTTTTATTTCTTATTGTTGGTAGTTGTGCTGTGACTGTTCTTTCAGTGGTGGGAGGTACTTGACCTGCAGTCTCATGCTTTACTATGCCCCTATGGTTGGGGCATTCCGTTGTGGCACAACTCAACATCCTGTCATGTCTTATTTAATACTTGATATACTTCATGGGTAGTTAAAACACTTGGCCTGCAGCTTCATTCTTGATGCACCCCAGGCAAGCATCACTTTAGCACAACACATGCCTTGTTTTGCATTCATACTACACATCAGGGGCCAGATATTCAAGTAGGGCACAAAGGTTTGTGCCACTCTCATGCCTGCACCCGTCTCACTGCTTGCTATATTCAGTTGGATAGCAGACTGGCACCATCCAACTTTATATCAGCCTGTGTAGGTGCAGTACTAAATCAGTCTGTGCTTCCTGATGTGGACCTGGTCTGTATTCAACCCCAAGAGAACTGTGCCCTGAGACCAGATAGCAGCAATCTCCATGGCATGATATTCAGCCACGCCATGTAAATTAGCCCATTGGGCATGCAAGGCTCTGAGGGGCCATTTGCATGCCCATTATGGGCTAATTTGCATGGGAAGTGGCAGCCTATTTATGCAATCCTCTGGGTGCCTGCCATGTCATCACTGTTGTCTAGCAGCACCACCCACCCCAAACACCAGTCCTGTATCTGTTAATCTGTTTCATGGTGTCTGATGGCATCCTCCACCTCCTAATCACCTGCCCAGTAGATGTTATCCTTTTCTCTGGTGTCTAGTGGCAGCCCCTGCCCTGATCACCCATCCTGTATCTGTTCATATTTTCTCTGGTGTCTGGTCGCACCCTCCATACCCCAGTCACCCATCCTTAGCCATCCTACTTTTCCCTGGAGTCTAGTGGCACTCCCACCCCTTCACCCCTCCTATACATGTAAGTCATTTGATTGGTGTCTAGTGACACTCCCCATCCCCACCGATCACTAATACTATAGAGGTTAATCATTGCTCAGTGTCTAATGACACCTCTATCCCTGATTAACTGTCCTGCTTCATATACACTGTTCCACTGGTGTCTGGTGGCATGCCCAACCCCAATCACCTGTTCCACATCCTTATACTATCCCTGATGTCCAGTGGTATCCCTTCCCCACCCCTCTGAATGCTGCTCGACAGACTGGTGAACATCGTTGGTTCAGGGGACCACCCCCACCAACCCTGCTCGCCTGAATATCACCCATTGAACAGCCCCTTACAGGTGTGTGTCTGGGGCCCTATCTTGCATTCTAATATGACAATTGAGACAACCTCCTCTCACCTCTTCAGTTGGCTATAGTAAAAGTGCAGTGTGCATGCATTCAGTATACTATATACTATATACTATATGCATGCACACTGCAGCTCAAACTTTGGCCAGCCAAGGAGGTGAGAGAAGAGCTGTGCTGGTCACCATATCAGGCAGTGATGCAAGGCTCCAGACATGCTGGTGAGGATGAGTTGGATGGGCAATATTGAGGATGTGGGTGGGGTGAATAGGGACTGCTGTATTGCCAATGTTTGCCAGTCTATCAACCTGCATTTGAGGGGCCAGTGCTACCACTAGACAAAAGGGTTAATTAAGGAACATGGGACAGGTGATTGGGGCAGTAGGGGTACCACAAGACACTAAGAAATAGTATATATGTACCAGGACAGGTGATTGGGGATTGGGGTGCCACTACACTCTGGGGAAATGAGTAACATCTACAGGATGGGTGATTGGGATGGGGGTATCATTATACACCAGGGAAAATGGTTAACATCTATGGGTGGGTGATTCAGGTGGGGTTGCCTCTAGGCACCAGGGAAACAATAAACATCTATGGAATGGGTGATCAAGTGGTGGGTTGGCAATAGGGCACCAGGAAAATAATTAACAAATACACAACAGGTGGTCTGGAGTGTTACCACTTGACACCAGGGAGATGATTAACAGATACAGAACTGGTGTTTGGCTGGATGGGGATACCGCTAAATACAAGGGACAAGTGCCACATTTATGGGATTGGTTTTAGAGGGCCACTAGACACCAGGGAACTGTCTGGCAATCACTGTATGGGCAAATGGGGCAGCTGACTGCACTTCCGCCATCCTGCCATTGGTGGGATGTGGGCATGGCTAATGCCCAGTTAAAGTTGATATTTTCAGAGGCAGTAAACAGCACCATTTTGGGTGCCATTTACCACTGTTGCAAACCTTTGAAAATGTTGCTGTGCCCTTACACTGGAGGGGACCCCTCATGTGCATGGGTGCAGTGTTATGTTAGCACTTGTGCAGTAACAGGTTTAGCCCATGCTACATGGAGCCTCTGAATATACATTCTATCCCACAAATGGGTGCAAAACTAGATAGCACAGACAAAAACCTATTAGCACCCATGCTAACCTTTGCATATCTGAGCCCATCATTATGCCTATGCTTTACCACCCTGATGTAAATAAGATCTTGGATTTTTAAACAGGTCATGTCAGAATTTGGGGGCCGGGAGCTTTTTTGGTGCATGTTATTGGAATTGTGCATTCTTGAAATACAACTTTACCTACCCTTTGTAGTTTGGGCAATTTCTTTGTAAAGTTATCTTTCACATTTTGTTATTTAATTTGATGCCTCTTAAAATGGACAGCTGTTAAAAAATGTAATTATTTTTAACTAAAAAGAACCTTAAGCTCCAGTGGGAAGGTAGATAAAATTACCTCCCGCCAGGAAAGAATTATGCTCCAGCTGTAATGGTTGAAAGTATGGAACTCTATCAACAAGCTAAAGAAGCAATATTTTGAGTTTGTAACATGGCTACGGCCAATGTCACTAATGCATTGGATAAAACAGATTACCTGACCATGGATTAATTTTCAATCAATCCATGGTTGTCATCGGGAATGAGCACTGTGTGCTGTGGGCATGGCAACCAGCACCGCACTTGAGCAAAACCTTCCACTTCACATACATCTGCCCCAAAACCATTGCCTTCTCTTCCGCATGTTGTTAATACCTGGCTTGTGGATGCTTGGAAAACTGCAAACCACACAGCACCATCATTAGCTATAAGTCTTGCCACATTCACCCACTTATGTTCCCACACCTCCGCCTGCCATACCAGGTAGCGGCTCACTCACTCAATGTTGTGATCCCGCAGACAATGGAGTGAATAATGGCATTGGTCACAGCTGCAGCACTTATGTTTTTGATCACTAGCTAGTCTTGCAAACAATGATAATATATGCGTAGCACATGTCCCATCATGCAGCGCAACTCATATCCTGTAATATAAGCAGATAAAAGTCAAAACACCTAGCACTCATCCTGACAGTAAGTTAGGAGCAAAACTACCATAATAGTAAATGTAAAGCTAATACATATAGAATTACTGATTGAAAATTGTTCCACTTGTACTCATGATATTACAGTTATCAGCAACATTTTCTGTGTTACCACCAGGTTCAAACCTGTTGTTTCCATTACAATATAGGTGTATAAAACAAAGAGACTGTGTCTGTGGTGTATTATTGCTAGAATGTAAAACATTTGTAGGCACTTGCCATGTTACAAGTGCATTAAGCCACTCTACAGCATGGTTCTGCTGTAGAATTAATAGATGCCTTGGTGGTTAGAGGCACTCAGCCTGTGGTCTCAGGTTCCACCCCCGCATGGATTAATTCTCCAGCAGAACCATGCTGTGTTGTGCCTTAATGCTTATTTAGCTAGTACGATGCTTGTGCTATACTCTAGCAGGCCCTCTAGGAATGCAAGGAGATGGGATCAAGGGGAGAGGGCAGAAGAATCAGGCATCCAGACTGCAGTTGTGAATAAACACAATTATATGCTTTTCTTAACAGGTGTTTTCAGAGCCTGATCCAAACATCAAAAGCCAAAAGACTGTCATGTTTTCACTTATATATCTTCTTTTGGGATTCATTTCTTTAATAGCTCACTTTCTCCAGGTAAATATTATTTACAAATGATTTGTTCAAGTTGTAAGTATTCAACAATGCAATTATAGCAACCATTTTTGTTTCCACTGTTCTGGCATTTAAAGAGGGTGGGAGGGATTTTCAAACAATTGCATCTGTTTCCTAGACACAGTCATCCTAAATCTGCCCAGTCAGTTAAATCTTCTAAAAGGTAGTTTAATTTCTGGACATGACTTAGTTCTGAAAATGATGCATGCATCCTTTTTTTCCTGTAAGTTAGGTAAAGTGTTGTAAAATGCATCGTGATGTTTGAAAATACTGTACGATGCAGACATCCTGACACATTTACTTGACACAGCATGTGTCAGAAGTATGGACACAAGACCAGAGAAGGAGGTATTTTTAAAGCTTTAGATGCAGCTCTTGTGTACTTTAAATGTGATTTATAGAAATGAAATTGCCATGTGCCATTCTAATATATGAAATGAGCAGGTCTGGCACTCAAGGGACAAGAAAGATGACAACATTACAGCCATAAGAGACTGCCCATTCCCGTTATAGACATGCAGATTGTCAAACTAGAAAAACATTTGAAAAAAGAATGTAAAATAAAGACTCCCTATTTCAAAAGTGGAACAAATTATATTTTTCCAAACACAGCATTTTTTAATGCAGTATGTGTTACCTTTACAGTGTATCTTTCATGTGTACAGTATGTTTTAGCCTATGTGTAACAATTACTGCCGGACTATGTAACTTACTGACTGTGACTTTTATCCTCAGACTCCCCATGAAAGAGATGTTGGATCTCATGGGGTTATCTCTGTTAGAGAAATTTGAAATAAACAAATGTGAGACCTGCTTATTATTATGATTTCACCTTGCAACAGTATATCCTCAAAGCTGATTGATTAATTCAGTGCAGACAACTGATACTTGTGAAATGAAAGCAATTGTAGGGTTTACAGCCTGCTACTTCATGTAGTTACTGTGTTTCAATTTTCAGGGATTCATGTTTGGCAGGTCAGGGGAAACTCTTACTATGAGGATCCGGGCTCAGTCGTTTAAGGCTTTGCTGCGACAAGTGAGTAGAAATAACTAACTTATAAGTAGTTCTGAAGAAAAATAGGACTTGACAGTAAGTACTAGACAGATTTAAAAACTGTCAAAGGGTTTCTTTTATGATTGTTTGTAAGAATTTTTTTCTTATTCTTTGACTTGTGTTATCTATTTTGTATTTGAAGGGATGCTGTCAGCCTTTTATGCCAATTTTAAGGTGCCTTGAATGAATGTATCTAGAACAGGCTTTGATGCAGTAGTGCAAACTATTTATTATTTAAAAAAAATGGTATTTCAGCCATCCCAACCGAAATGTCAGTGGTGCACATCCATGATCTAGAAAGGAGTGGAGCTGAGGGGACACTCATTCATGAATGAGTTATTTAGTTTGGTCCCATATTAAAAAATGGTTTAGCTCTTACTGTTGGCGGCACATATT
Source organism: Neoceratodus forsteri (assembly GCA_016271365.2). Classification (NCBI taxonomy): domain Eukaryota; kingdom Metazoa; phylum Chordata; order Ceratodontiformes; family Ceratodontidae; genus Neoceratodus; species Neoceratodus forsteri. The sequence goes on from CM057456.1 coordinate 1,375,695,704, forward strand.
TTTAGAAAGAGATTGCCATTCAGAGCCAAGCACTATAACCCATTTCATTTTGTGTATAAGAATTTAAACTGTGACTCCAGGCATGTGTGTTGGTGTCAACTCTAATGTGTATACCTGGAGTCAAGGAAGAGGGACAAGGAGTAACCAGGGAATTACAGACCTGTCAACCTTACCTTTGAAGTAGATAAAGTGATGGAGTCAATTATCAAAGAGGACCTTGTGGGCTACCTTGAGTGCAACGGTTTACAAGAGAGTAAACAGCATGGGTTTGTGGCAGGGAGGTCTTGGCAGACCAACCTGATAGTTTTCATTGAATGGGTAACAAATGTAGTAGATAGGGGCCATGCTGTGGATTTACTCTTCTTCGATTTCAGCTAGGCTTTCCACTCAATGCCACACAGAGGATTGCTAAAGAAGATGAAGAACCTGGGCATGATTAGGGACACAGTTAGATAGGTAGGAAACTGAAGGGGAGAGACAGCTGAGGGTGATGGTAAATGGGGTTAAACTGGAAGAGAGGGTGTTCATGAGTGGGATGCCATAGGGATCAGTCCAAGGCCCTGTTTTCTTTAATATGTTTCATCGGTGATATTGGAGAGGGCATCTGGGGCAAGCTGTGACATCAAACAATCAAGCCAGTGTAACAAGGCCTACAGTAAAGATACTATGATGCTGGAAAGTATGAGCAGGGGAACTGAAGCTAGAGAAAGGATGCACTACTACTGTACAGTACGAGTCATATTAAACTGTTTCAGCAATGGGTTCGTTTAGCATTGTTTTTACCATTGGAAATGCATTGGCAACTCATATTGCATTGTTTTTCAATGCTTAAACAACTCAAGAACAATGTCTGTAAAATGTTTTTGCCACTCAGTCTGAATGCAGCTGCAGTCCAGTCACAATGCAATGCAAAGCTGAGTTTTAACTCTTAAGAAACAGTTTGTGCAGGGCTTTGTGCTAGATCCAGCAACACTTATGCAACTCAATCAGAAATACTAAATCAGCTAATTGCAGAAACAATTTAATGTGACTTGTACTGTATATACAGTAGGTAACTGGTAAGGCAACATCTGGAAAACTGTAATCAGTTCTAGAGTCCGCGCCTAAGGAAGGATAGGGACATGTTGGAGATGGTGCAGTGCAGGGTGACCAAGAAGATTCAGCCCCAACAGAGCAGATCTTATGAAGATCATTTGAAGGCACTGAACATGTAGTCACTGGAGACCAGGGAATATTGGGAATATGATAGAGACCTTCAGTTTCCTGAAGGGAACAAACTAGGTGAACCATCAAGAACTATTTAGTAGGAGTAGAGAGTCAAGAACCTGAGGTCATGAATGGAAACTGGAGGGGAGAAGTTTTAAGAGAGATGTGAGGAAGTTCTGTTTTACAGAAAGGGTGGTGGAACCATGAATCAGTTTGCCAGTGGAGGTGGTTGGCCGAAGGTCATAATTGGTTTGAAGCATGGCTGTGACAGAGTGAAGGGATTAGTGGCTGTTCAGGTAGGTAGCAGTAGGGAGGTTAGCGGAGGGGTGGACTGTGAGGGATAAAACCCCATATGGACAATAGGTCCTGGGGCAGGTGGGGAACTATGGACAGATTGATCTTTTTCTGCTGTCATTGTCTATGTTTCTAAGTTAAGATGCTATCCTCTGCCACACAGTGACTCAATGACTAGCAATGCCGGATGGAATTTCTCTATGCAGCTTTTTCTCCGGTGTCCGCCTGAATTTCTCTCACAACTGTTGCTGTCTCTGAGAAGGATATTTGCATCCCCCCCTTTCTCAGCTCTGCTTATTTTATTTGTTAACATTGTTATAACACAGAGCCAGGGTCCCTTTTTCAGGTGTGGCCCAGAGCTGATAAATGCAGCTAAGAGATGACAAACGTAGTAAAATACAACAATATAAAAATTTCACTTGTAATATGCAGGTATAAACAATATAAAACAATTAGAATACCATTTGCAGTGTAAAACATATTGTATATTACAGTATGAGAAATAAATTAACAATTACATACAGACTTAGCAAGTAAGTACTACTTCAATCTGGATTTAAAGATCACATGAGTATTGACATTTAAGATAGTAGTAGGAAGATCATTCCGGTATTTGAAGGGCAAAAACGAGAATTGCCACAGATCAATTCATTTATTAACCATAGATTTAGTGATCAAGCTGTTTAAGTCAGATCTCAAATTTCTGATATTTTGTTTGAAGTTCAGTAAGCACAATAAAGGATAGTCAAAGTGCAGTCTTATATTCTTGTCAGTTAGGCAACAATATATATATTTTCTGTGCTGGTCAGGACTCATCTAGCATAGTAAGTTAGAAAGTGTACAATTATGTTTTCTATGAGAGACATCTAACACAAAATGACAAATATTGTTATGCCTGGTTAAAAAAAGTTTGATTGATTGATTGATTGTTGTAAGTACAACTCAGACATAGTAAATCAGACTATGAGATGTTTAAAAAAAAAGAATCATAAGTCAAAGAAGGCAGCGAAACACCAGGTTAATACTTGTTTCTGAGTGAAAGACAATATCTTTGAATCTGTATAGGATACCCAGTTTTTGATTAACCTGTTTGCAGAGGTTGTTTTTGTGAAATGGAAAAAACAATTTGGAGTCAAGAAAACACCCAAATATTTAAATACATCAACTTGCTTCAAATGTACACCACTGTGATCAGAAATTGTAAGTCCTAAAGTGTTTTTAGCTACTTTAGGTCTTGAACCAAAGAGCTTACACATGGTATTTTTACAGTTCAGTATTAAACAATGTTGAAATAGTCAAGTGCAGGGGTTTTCAAAGTCCAAATTTAAATCAGTATTTATATCAGAGAGAGCTGAGTAGCTATTCTGAATGATATTATCTACATACATAACTGAACTTGTAAACTGTAAGGTAGATGGAATAGAATTTACAAATAGTGAGAACAATAGTGGTCCAAGAGTGGATCCCAGTGGGAATCCTTCAGTAAGTATATGCAAACTAGATACTGATCCCTGTTGCCTCACAATAAGAGGAAAAGTACTCAAGTAGCTCTGAAACCAATTATGTGATGAATTTGGAAGGCCCAGATTTCTAACACTATTTAATAAGAGTATGGTGGGGGCACACACAGTGACGGAATTCAAACATACATGGGATAGGAATAGGGGAACCATAAAGATAAGAAGCAGAAGCTAAGGCTGATGACCAGGTAGAGTCAGTGTACACTGATACAGGCAGGGAAAACAGGCAAACTGGATAGGCCTGGCAGTACTTATCTGCCATCAACTTCTATGTTTCTATGGTCAACAAGGTTGAAGTACTTGGTCAGGTCCACAAAAACTGCCCTCCCCCGATCTCACCTTTGTCTGTAGCTCAACTGACTTGGTCAGTGAACCTGACCAAGGCCACTTCTGTACTATGATGTCTAAAACTGTGTTGTTCTTCAGATTGAAGGTTGTACGTTTGACGATATGCAATACAGAGACTATAGAATGGTCAACTGTGCACAACCAGTGTGTTCTGCCACATCAGGGTTCTGATTCCCTCTGACCTCAAGAGCTTCATTCTCAAGATCCTAGGGTATCTGAACCCTGAGGTGGCGTAATACACAAGTTGTGCATGAAACTGCTTATTCAGTATTTTTTATAGTATATAGTATTATGTGAAATGTGCATGCAGCAGTTCTTTCTCCTTTAGAACAAATCTGACTCATACCGTATCTAGAGGTATCAGAATGCTGCTGTGTCACAGAAAGGTACAATCATATTCCAGTCTCTAGAGGTTTTAGAATGTGATTGTATCACAGAAGGGTACAATCACATTGTGTGGCCTTTGAGCTGTGGTACAACAGCATTTTGAAAAGGATGGAATTCTATACAGAACAGTGCTCTCCTATACACTGTATTCCAATCATTAACCAACTTTTCTAACATCTTACTGAGAGGGAATAATATAGAATTGGGTCTATCATTATCAACACACTTGGGTGATCCATATTTCAGTATAGGAATAAGAACAGAGTTTTTTCCACAGTTGACAGAACTGCCCTATAATTAATGATAAATTGAAAACATCAAGTCAGGTGACAAAAATTATATTTTCTATTCATTTCTAAAAATGTGACTGTAGTCTAGCAGCATCTGAGCTTTTGTCAGTAGACAAATGTCTCAACATTCTTAAAACTTGCTTAGGCTTGATAAAGTGAAAATAGGAGGGGGAGCTGTATTTGGTTCTGAGATAGCAGAATTTCCAAGTCAATTTATATTAGATTAATAATTTAAAACAGCCTTGTACTTGATCATGTCTCAACAACTTTCAGCAAACATCTTACAGATACTAGATGGGTCTGAAACAAGTTGTTTGTTATAAGTTATGCCATATTCTATTTCATTTTATCATTTGTTTATTTATTTACAACTTTTGACCAGGAAAGACGCACCACACTGAGGCTTGTTTGCTCACACATTATACAAGTGCAAGTACAACAACATTTTGAAAAGGATGGAATTCTGTAGAGAACATAAAGAATACTGGATGGGCAACTATGCAGAATCAGTGTGTTCTGCCACAGAGGGATTCTGATTCCTTCTGACCTCGAGTGCAAAGTTCAAGAGATCCATGGGAATCAGAACCCCGAGGTGGAAAAACACACTGGTTGTGCATAGAGTTGCTTATCCTGTATTTTTTATAGTGCATAGTACTGTATGAAATGTGTGTTTGTGAGGTTTTTTTGCTTTCAAAATGAAATTGACTCATACAGTCTCTAGAGGTTCTAGAATGCTGTTGTACCACAGTAGGGTAGAACAGCATTCCGTGAACTTGAAACTGTGGTAGAACAGCATTTTGAAAGGGATGGAATTCTATACAGAACAACACTCCACTATACACTATAGTGCTTCACTATACACTGTATTCTGATAATTATCATATAGAATTGGGTCTATAATTATCAACACACTTGGGTGATCCATATTTCAGTACAGGAGTAAGTACTGAGTTTGTCCACAGTTGAGAGAACTGTGGAATTCAAACGCAGTTCTCCAGGCTTGCAGCTCAGTGCTCTTAACTACTGTACTATACTGCTATACTGTGTTATACATCACTCTGCTTATTTTCGGCTTGGTTAGTCAGTTCTCTAACAGAAGCCCTCATTTTTTTTAGGATTACCCAGGTTTTTATTATTCTTGTTTTCAAAGTAATTTGATTTTCACCGTCTGATTTTCGTCTTACAAAGATTCCTAAGAGTTCTTTTTTTATTCTAGTCAGGCATGTTAGTTTTTTTGTAGCACTTAGAGCAGACATCTTTTGTATTATCAAGAGAGATAATTCCCTAGAAATCCAATTATTTTTCTTTACTCCTACTTGTTTTGTTTTCAGTGGAAAAAAAATTATTTTAAATCTCTTTTAGAATGTCAACTAAAAAATCAACTGCAGCACCTACCAAGGGTATGTCATCTGTGAATGACCAATCAACTGAGTTAGCCTCTCTCTCATTAAATTCATCCTGATTAATGTCCCTGACATTTCTAAATGACATAAATAAGGGTTGCGTTTGGCACCTTTGCTATTCCAAGAGCAAACAATAGGTAAGTTAGTTAAAAATGTACTTTTTGACAGGATAAGACTTTAGGCCAAAGGCCTGTTTAACAAAGTTATCCTGCATACAGTACAAAGTTTCAGCAAATCACTTGATAGAACAATAATGAACAATGAAAACAGTAACCACAACTTAGATCCAAGACAAACACAATATAAACTAAAAACTACATACAGTTACACTCTTCTACATGGAACTTGTTTAATGCAGACTTTAAACTGTAAATATTGGTCATGTTTTTCACCATGGATGAGAAAGATTCACTAATGGAGTCAGCAAAAGTGCCATGGCTTCTAACCTACCTATCTTATTTGTTAAGCTCCAATTAAACATGGTATGATTTAGGGGTGGGTGCACCGGATCTAGTGCTGTTCTGCCCCCCCCCCCGACTGGGCTGCCTCGGCTGTGATTAGGAAAACCAAGCCTTTTGTGGCTTGACCAGGATTGCCATAATGACCCAGTTTGGATGTGCAGTCCAGTCCGGAATAACACTATCACCACCAGTACTGCATGGAAAAGGGAGTGCAGGTTGTAGAAAAGTATAGGGAAAAAAGTGTTGCTTTTTTCCCCTGATCTGTGCTAAAGACTCCCTAGACACTGGACCATCTCATGACCTACAAAGGGAAACACTCGTTATCCTGGGGCACTGAAGGGAGCCAACCAATGAGGGTCTGTATTCTGTGATTGAAATTCTGGCCAATCTTCTGTGTCAGCTACCACAAGACCTCCCTAGGAAACAGTATTGAGCACATTTTGGGATTCGCATTCAACAGAGACAGTCATGTGTGCATATATGTGTGTGTGTGTCTGTGTATGTGTCTGTGTGTGTGTGTGTGTGTGTGTGTGTGTGTGTGTGTATAGATTCCCCCTCCAAAAAAAAGTTAAACAGGTGAAAATCATTTTGTTAGAGATGGATAGGGACAGAAGGAGAGTAGAGACTGAGAGACCAGCAAATTCAACAGCAGACAGGAAACAGCAGAGTGAGCATATTGTAGCAGACTGCAGAGTACTCAAAAATATTTTTTTTATTAGAAAGAAATGGAGCATAGAGAGACTGACTGAACAGCAGAGTAGATAGCAGCAGAGTGCGGACATTGCAGACTCCACAGAAAAATGAAAAAACACCTGTTTTTGTTATAGAGAGAGAGAGGGAAGAGAGAGAGAGAGAGAGAGACCAATGAATTCAACTGCAGACAACAGCAGAAAAAAATTGAAAATATTAAGAGGAGCAGAGTAAGATAGGAGAGGAAGACTCTGACTGAAGGTCATAGAGCCTCAGTAATTTTATGGGGGGCTTTTACTGCCATACAGATTGTGAAGTGGGGTGTCACACTTATCTCAGACTCTGTGTTGCCCATCTCTGTACTGCCCAGAAAGGTCAGACGGCCCTAGACTTTGTGTTGCCTATTTCTGTGCCATAGTGTCATATGGATTGTGAAGGGGGGTGTCATGTCTCAGACTCTGTGTTGCCTATCTCTGTGCCTAAACTACTACTAGGTCAAATAGTACCTCACGTATTTTGACAGGAGGTATCACATTTCAGACTCTGTCTTGCCCATCTTTGTGTCATAGTGACCTACAGATTGTAAAGGTGTGGGGGGGTCATGTCTCAGGTTCTGTGTTGCCAATCTCTTTGCCTGAACTATTACTAGTTTTATAGTGCCTCACGTATTTTGAGAGGTGGGTGTCACATCTCAGACTTTATATTGCCCATGTCTGTGCCATACAGATTGTGAAGGGGGTCATGTCTCAGCCTCTGTGTTGTGCATTTCTGTGCCTGAACTACCAGTAGGTCATATAGTGCCTCATGTATTTTGAGAGGGGTTGTCATGTCTCAGACTGTGTGTTGCACATCTCTGTGCCTGAACTACTACAAGGTCATATAGTGCCTCATATATTTTGAGGGGGGGGGTTGTCACATCTCAGACTCTGTGTTGCACATCTTGTCGATTGTTGTCAATACTGGGATCCCTACTTTTCAATATGTACCTTAATGAATTTAAATTTTGTGGCATGAATGTTGACATTCATCTTTATACTGACAATATGTTGATTTACGCTGGTAGGAGCTCCATTGATTTGGTCCAGAAAAGATTATAGGTAGCTTGTACACACTTACAAAAACATTTTTACTGCAATCCATGAAATTAAATGTTAAAAAAACACAAACAATCTTGTTTAGTAGGTCTAGTGATCACAAGAACTATGAGTTAAAGATTAAAACTTAAGCTGGGAGATGAATTAAAATCTACGTCATGTTACAAATACTTGGGAATGTGGTTAGATAACCAATTAAAATGGGACATACATATTCAATCAGTAGTGAAAAGTATTCATAAAAAAGTTGAGTAATGTATAGGGTGAAAAGTTTTTTTGATACTCATTCGAGACTTAAGCTGGTCCATACTACTATCATTCCAACAATAGATTATGGGGACCTTTTGTGTGCTGGGGCCACTAAAACTTTACTGAACTCTATTGACATGGTTTATAATAGGTTGGCTTGTTATGTTTTGGATGTACATCCTAGAATGCACCATTGTTTAAAGTACCAACAGTTAAATTTGTTAAGCTTGAGTGAAAGGAGGGATTTGCATACCTCACTACTTATGGTAAAGGTTTTGAAAGGGATTGTCCCCAAATATGTTACTGACCTTTTTTCACTCAGGGCAATACCATTAAGTCTGAGATCTGCTGCTGGTTTAGAATTCAATATCCCTAAAGTTAGACTAGACATAGGAATACATTCAAGTAAACACAGGGGAATAACAGTGTGGAATCATCTTCCTATTGAATTGAGAGATCCTTCCATAAAAAACCAAAAAATATATCACATTATGGTTTAATAACCAAAATTGCATTCCCACACTATGTTGTTTGTCAGCAATACCCTGGACTCCCTAAATATTGTTATATGGTACAGTATGTTGGTCATATTGACTTAATGTAAATATTGTACTTATCAATTGTATGTAAAATGTTTTGCAATACATGTATTATGTGTCAGATTTAAGTAAAATGTGTGTAAGGTAACGGTATGAATGTATAACTGGATCACCTTGAAAATGAGTTCGCTCAATGGTGTTTTATCCATTTCATGGCATTGTCCTAAATAAAATATTTACTACTGCTACTACTACTACTACTACTTGTGCTCTTATAGTGCCTCACATATTTTTTTTGGTGCGGGTTGTCACATCTCAGACTCTGTGTTGCCCAGCTCTGTGCCTGAACTACTACTAGGTCATATTGTCATGCAGATTTGTAAAGGGGGGGTCATTTCTTTCTGTAGCAGTTTTGGTGATTTTCAGTGTTATTGAATCTTCTGTTTGATATCACTTAATTTTGGGGTGCAACCCTGTCTTCTTTTTCACATCACTTAGTCATGAATCACACCACTTAATTTTTGGGTGCAACACTGTTAGTTTACTGAATCTTCTGTTTCACATCTGTTTTAAGCCATTTTGACAGTGTCTTTCTGTAGCACTTTTAGTGATTTCTCAGTGTTATTGAATATTCTGTTTGATATCACTTAATTTTTGGCTGCAAACCTGGACATGAATCTTCTGTTTCACGCTACTTAGTCATGAGTCATGCGACTCAATTTTTGAGTACCCTGCCCATACCTGACCTCCTTTTTTGGTGACTCAGTACTGCAGTACTGGTGATGGTGACTGTTATATATTTATTTTTTATTGCTGTTGGCTGCTTGATGAATAAATTAAATGAAAATACAGACACCCTTTTTTTTAAGTTTCATTTTTTTTTAACAGAGGGATCTAAAACAGTACTACTGATACATTTCTCCTACTCAAATAGACTAAAACAGGTGTAGAATGTATCTTAGGAAATCAAAGTAATTTAGAACCTTTTGAAAAAAATCAGAGTCAGAATCTGAACTGGTCACAGCTTACCCGCCTATGCCTAGTATGATTGTTGCTCCACTGATTCATGCATGTAAAGGTGGAGACAAATTGAGACAAGCCAATACTAATTAACAGTTGTTTGTAATCTGTCACACAATTTGAGCCCCAGTTCAAATTTAAATCAACTGTTACCAGTAGATCACCATCAGGTGTACTAGTTCACACAAAAAAACAGGCATTTTAATCCCGATATGCCCACATTGTCATACTTCCACTATATAAGACACTAGTGAGGCCTCACCTGGAGTACAGTGTATAGTTATGGATATCATACCTATTTAAGGACATAGACAGGGAGGAGAAGGTTTAGAGGATGGCAACAAAGATGGTACAGGGATTGCATCACAAGTCCTATGAGGACAGGCTAAAGGACTTGAATACATACTCCCTGGAGGAAAGGAGGGAGAGAGGGGATGTGATAGAGACATACAAGTAAACCTCTCACCATCTCCCAGCCAGGGTGTTAGTCATGCTGCTACTCCTGTCAGGGAACATTCATCCAAACCCAGGCCCGGTTCCCAGGAGCTCCCCAACTTGCACCACAGGCCTATGCATGGTCTCCATGAATATCTGTAGCCTCCTAAAAAAGTTTGACTCACTACAATGCCTGGTCACATCAATTAACCCTGATGTTGTCACCCTGGTTGAGACTTGGCTGTCGAAATCCTCCCTGACTCCTAGTCTCCTTCCTGGTTTCACCCTTTTCGGTCCGACCGTGTTGGGAGGCAGGCGTGCTCGCTATTTATGTCAAGGAATCTCTCCCGTATTAGCCCTGCCTGCTCCCATCTCTGACTCCAGGGCCCAGGTGCTTACGCTGAAACTAACCCCTGACCCTTTAAAGGGACCCTTTATCTGACTACTGCATATGTGCCCCTAGGGACCAAATGCAGGCCATTGCCTCTTACAGAATACCTTACCTCTCTACCTCCTACAGCTGATCAAATTCTGGTGGGTGACTTAAATGTCAACTGGCTCAGCCCCTCCTCCTCCTCTACCCGAGACTCCTTTTTCTGCAATAGACCTACGCAACTAGTTACCCACCCTACCAGGACTAACCCCAAGAGAGGCTCCAGTACCCTGCTTGATGTGGTACTCACCAACCGACTCTAATCAGATCCCCAATGTACAAGTCCTCCCAGACTATCTCAGATCACTCCCCATTCTATTCCACTGGTCAACCTCAGTCCCCAAACCCATAGCACAGTCCACATGCCGGCGGCGTCTAATACCTGGTGGACTGATAAAACTTAAGGAACTTCTGTCCCAAATTGACTGGTCTCCTATACTGGCAACTCCTGACATCACCACAGCTCTCTCCTTCTTTACCCAAACTTTTAATAATGCCCGTGATATCTTTGCCCCAGTGTTGACCCACCGTTCTAAAAGGAAGAATGCCCCCTAGGTTACCCCAGCTTTGATCACCAGCTCAAACATAGGGACAACCTGGCACGTGCCATTGAGACTGGCGGCCCAATGACAGGCGATTTATGCTGCCGCCAAACAAGTGCACTCGGCCATCAGAAAGGCCAAGTCTGAGCACTATCGGTCCTCACCACTGCTCATGGGAATCCCAGAACCTTCTGGGATAACATTAAACAGTTAAATGGGAGTGCACACTCCCCCACCCACCCAGATCAACATTAATGGTGTGATCTCCTCAGACCCAGCCCTCATAGCCAACCACCTCAACACCTCATTCACTGACCTTAGCCCTATCCTCCTCACAAATTTTTGACCCTCCTCCCCCAGCACCTGCCGTAAATCTTTCTCGCCCTTATTTTCTCCTCCGCCGTGTTTCTGCCCAAGAACTTAGGCCGCACCTTGTCACTGCCCTCAAGAGTAATAGTACGGGCAGTAACACCCTGGATCTGTGTATCCTATGGCTGGTCTTAGACCCAGTCCTTACCCCGATCACATGCCTCATCAACCACTCTCTTTGCCTGGGGAAGGTTCCAACTGCCTGGAAAGTTGCCACTGTCACCCCTATCTTTAAAGGTGGTGATAGGACTGTGGCTGGAAACTATCGACCGATCTCCATTCTCTCTCCTCTCTCCAAGGCCTTGGAAAAAGTGGTGGCCTCTCCACCTACAATGTCCTTTGTCCTGAGCAGCATGGCTTCCGAGCGGGCCACAGTACCAACACAGCCCTCCTAGAGTTCTCCAACTTTCTGCACTCCTCCTTAGACACTGGTTCTCTGGCTGGTGCTGTCTTCATTGACCTCTCGAAAACCTTCGACACTGTCTCCCAACCCCTCCTTCTTGATGCCCTTAGTCTCTCTGGTTTTGCTGCTGGGCCTATCTCCTGGTGCACCAGTTATCTGTCTAACCACTCACAGCGTGTAAAATTAATGGGACCTGCTCAGACATCTGTCCCATCTTTTCTGGGTTCCCCAGGGCTCCATTCTGGGCCCTTACTATTCTCCCTTTACCTTAACACCCTTCCACACTTGCTCGGGAACATTCTATTGTACGCTGATGATGCAGTCATCTTTGCCTCAGTTGTAACCCTATTGCCCTCCAGAACTCGCTGCAGTTTCTTCACTGAAGCCGAGGGCTGGTTCAAGGAACATAGATTGGTGATAAATCTTAAAAACAAAACTATGTTCTTCTTCTCATCCCCAAAACAAGTCCTGCAACTTCAAGCTCCTCATTCACTCTGGGTCCTCATTCCCACTCGAACAAGTTTGCTCCTATAAATACCTAGGGATCCATTTTGACCCCTCCCTCTCCTTCCATGGACACATCGCTGCCCTAGCCACTGCCACTAATATCCGATTGGGCATCTTACATCGGTATAAACACTGCCTCCCCCCAGAGGCTCTTCAACTTGCAGTCACCTCCTCTATCCTGTCCCTAGTGGACTATGGACTGCCGGTGTATGGTGCTGCTGATCAGACCGCACTCCATAAAATTCGCATTACTCTGAATAAGGCCTGCAGGTTAATTACTGGAGCACCTAGGATGACACACACCTGTCTACTGTATGCTAAAGCGCTGGTACTTGATCTCGATGAGCGCCTCAAATATCTTACCTGTACCCTTACAAAAAAGACCCTCCTTGGGCTTTCCCCACCAGGATTGACCACCACCATACGCCGCTCTGTCCCACTAGTTCATACTCGGACCTCTGGGAAAACCTCTCTTGTTATCCCTAGAGCTAGGACCTCTCACGGCCAAAGAGCCTTCAGCTTTAGGGCCCCCTCCTGGTTCAACACACTGCCCCCCTCCATCTCCGAAGCTCCAACTATATCGTGCTTCAAAACTTCCTTACGTAACCACCTTATTAACACCCGATGCTGTAACTGCCGCTAGTCAAAGCCGTACTTAATACTTATGACAAAGCTTATTACTAAGCTGCTAAGGACAACATAACTCTGGTATTGTTTGCATCCATCCTACCTGTACCAGCTTGTTTGTATCTATGTCTTAATTTACTGTTATACCTATGTGTTGTACTGCTATACTGTGTATTTTGGTTTGTCTTACTGTGACAAGGTACCTTTGTAAATGAGCCTATGGCTCAAAGGTTTTCCAAACTGCTGTTTAAATAAAATAAAATAAAATAAAATAAAATAAAATAAAATAAAGTACCTTACAGGGAGGAACAGGGTGCAGGAATGCACTATTTTACAGCAAAAAAGATCTTCCAGGACTAGAAGGCATGGGATGAAGTTGGAGGGAGGGTGATTCAGAGAAAACAGGAGGAAGAATTTCTTTACAGAAAGGGTGATGGACAAGTGGAACACCCTGCCAGAGGAAGCGGTGGGGGCTGAAACAATCACAGGATTTAAGAATGCATAAGATAGACATAAGAGAATTCTGGAGGTCAGGGGTGAGGGGCAAAATACTTCTAGAAAAATGTAAAGGGAACATTCAAGCTGAAATGGGCGGATTGGATGGGCCATAGGCCCTTATCTGCCGACAATGTCTATGTATCTACGTATCTTTGGTCTGTTGTACACTGTACAAAAACATAGTTTGTAGGCTACCCCCAACATAAGTTCCAATAAGAGCCATTCACAAGGTATTTTAGGAACAAAGTTAGTTGTACGTTAAGTGAAGTGGACACCATCTTTATAAAAATGATACTACTGCCCACTTTTTTCCTAAATTTTCTAACATTATTAAAACATTTATAGCCATATATTAGGCAACGACTATCAGGATTTTTTTGTTTTAACCAAGATTCTGTAAGACTCAGAACGTCTGGTTCATAGGTGGAAATCCAGGTTTCTAACTTCAATTTTTGTAGGCAGAACTTTGTACATCTAAGCTCTGTAGCTTCTCATTTCAGGAGTTGCTGCACACACACACACATGCATGTATGCATGCACAAGCACACACACCCACACACCCACACACACCCACACACACACACACACACACACACACATATACACAAACACCTACCTCACAAGGTAAGCAGCTCTCACCTCTGCTGGGACATGTGTCTCATGGTCTCCCAACAAAAATGCCTAGGAGAGGCTGAGAAGGCGCCTGCTGCCCATGCTCCTCCTTGGCCCATAAGGTAACGTCTGATCCTGGACCCTGAATAAGGGAAAGAGGATTTTTTAGCCTTCCTCCCAGTGGGAACTGAAAGGTTCCAGATGACCTGGAGTGCTGACATTGGTTTCCTGCCCAACGCTGAAGCCAGTGCTGAAATCATTGGATTAGGGCATAAGACTGCTGAGAAACACTGACCTTTGACGTTTCTTCCTTTTAGCAGCTGTGTAGAGTAGAAAAGTCCTGATCTTTCTGCATGCCAGTTTACTCAGTTACACACTTTTGTGAGCAGTTCAGTGCAGAGCAGCATGTGCGTAACCTGCACTGGCCTGTATGTCTACTTTTCCATTTGCAAATTATACTGTAAAGCCACCAGAGGGCAGCAACACATGTAGGTTGCAATCCTCTACCCACTAGTCTCCCCTAACACTTCTAGTCCTGGGTCATTCATACCTGAAGTAAATAATCAATGTCATAACATTCACTGGTGTGATCTGAATCTGTAAGCCTGCAGAAAACCTCTACTACCCTACCCAGAGTGGTTTTCATCTCTCTCCTAGTCACATCCTTCCTGGTTCTTATCCTTATCTCAGTCTCCCCCTCTACACCTATTTCCACTTCTCTCTTGCCTTCCCTTCCAGATACCTCCTTCATTCTGTCAAACACCCCTACAGCCCCCCGTGTAAACAGACCCCACTTTCCCTACTACCCTCCAGCATCTCTGTTTTCCCTTCCTAGTCACTTTGCCTTTCTTTGTTTCCTTATCTCCTTCTCTCCACCCCTCCCTCCCTCTTCCCCTTCTGCACACATTTCCTACTCCAATTACAAAAGTCCTAAACTTCACTATTTCATCCTTGCCCTCCTCCTTCTTTCATCAGGAAACATCCACCCCAACCTTGGCTCTATTTCTTCTCCTAACCAGGCTCCTTACCCCTAAAAACATGTCTCCAAACCCCACTCCCACTACAACCCTCCCTAACGGGTTGAAGCTCCTCCACCTGAACATCTGCAGTCTGCTACTTAAAATCAACCTACAAACTTCTATGATATCACACACCACTGATATCCTAATTATTACTGAGACATGACTCATAAAAGCACCCCTGACAGTGCCATTGCTATCCGTGGGTATTCCCTCTCCAGACAAGATCGATCAGGTCAAGGAGGGGGAGTTGCCATGTATATCCTGTCCTCTCTGCAGTTTACTACCACCCTATCTACATCCGTCCCATCTACCTATGAAGCCCTTGTCACCTGCATTACCTTTCCTTTCTAAATCCCAATCTTTGTGGCTGGCATCTATTGCCACCCAAGCATTCAACTCTCGGTCATGACTGAACTCTTTGCCAACATCACCTCGCTCTCGCAATCTGGTGAATTTTTCATAAAGGGTGATGTGGATCTAAATTGGTTGTCTCCCAAGTTAAACAAGCTATGCAATGATGTCACTGCTCTAAACCTCACTCAACTTATACTTGAGCCCACATGCTCTAATCCCAAAACACAAAACCACACCCTGCTTGACTGGGCATTCACAACCCACCCACACCGCATCATTAAATCTGGTCTCCTCACCGATGCTCTTGGAGACCACAGCCCCATTTTCATTGTTTGTCAGGTTCATCATCCCAAACCTCTCCCTAAAATCATACAGCTCCAGTCCTTTAAATCCTTAGACCTTACCCAATCAGCTCTGCATGCGTTTCCATCAACTGGCCACCCTCTCCACTGCCATTTCTGTTGACCAAGCACTTGACTATTTTAAGGACAAATTCATTGCCACCTGGAATGCCTTTGCTCCTTTCAGATGGACCAGAGTCTGTGACTTCACCACCCTTTGATCACCTCCAAACTCCCGGCCTGCTTCAGGGAGCGTGATTGGTCATGGAGAAAGCAAAAATCTACTAAACAT
This sequence comes from Neoceratodus forsteri, assembly GCA_016271365.2. Classification (NCBI taxonomy): domain Eukaryota; kingdom Metazoa; phylum Chordata; order Ceratodontiformes; family Ceratodontidae; genus Neoceratodus; species Neoceratodus forsteri. Next base: position 1,375,711,640 of record CM057456.1, read on the forward strand.
CCAAATGACTACACCAAGTACAGAATGCTACTCAATTCATGTACTAAAGCTACTAGACTATCTAAGTCTGATTATTTCAACTCGTCATTCCTGACTAACACCAACTCTCCATCTAAATTCTGGAGGGTAGTTCATGCCCTATTCTCTCCCCCCTCTCCCTCTCCCCCTCCAGTTCACAAAATAAATAACTCCCTAGTTTCCAACCCTTGCACTGTGGCCAATGAATGTAATGCCTACTACACTTTGTGCACCATGTCTATTCTAAATTCCCTCTCCCCATTGCCACCTAATAACTTCAGCCAGTGCCTCAGCTAGTGCCTACCCCTCCCCATTTTTCTTTTCTACTGTCTCCCCTAGTGAAGCTCTTAATGCTGTCATATCCCTCGACCCCTCTAAGGGCTCCTCACCAGATGAGCTTGATCTTAAACTTCTCTACCTTTCTGCTCCTGCAATTGCTTATCCTATCACCCTAATCCTTAACCTGTCCTTTATTTCTGCCCAAGTACCCTCATCCTGGAAACACACTGTAGTCCTTCCTCTCCCCCAAAGGTGGTGACACATCCACTCCTGGCAACTATCGCCCCATTTCTCTCTTTCCTACCTTTGCCGAAGTTCAAAAACATTTAGTTATCTCTCAACTATTACCCTTCCTCTCTGATTCCATCTTCTTCACCCCCTTCCAATCTGTTTTTCGGAAGAACTACTCAACAACCACCTTCCTGTTCAGGCTTACTGACTCCATCCTTTCAGGGATGGATGGTGGCCTGATCACCTCAGCCATCTTTGTCGACCTAACCAAAGCTTTCAACACTGTTTCACATCCCCTGCTTCTTGATTCACTCTTTTCAGCTGGCCTTGGTGCCTCAGCCACCAACTGGTTTAAATCCTACCTCATTGGCAGGACCCAGTCAGTGAGAATCCTTGATTCCATCTCCCCTCCACTCCCCATCAACACTGGTGTCCCCCAGGGCTCAGTGCTTGGTCCTCTACTCTTCTCCATTTTCCTTGATGATCTTCCCACAGCCTGCTCATCCTCTTCTATCCACATGTATGCTGACGATACTGTTTTGTACAGTTCTGGCAAAAAAGCCTGCTGCTGTGCAAACCAGCTTACAGCATGACTTCAACCAAGTCCAGCAGTGGTTTACTTCTCACCAGCTTTTTCTAAATGCCAATATAGTCTCAATGAACTTTGGCACCAGGCAGAGACTCTCTAGGCTCCCGGCCTACCCACCTTCCACACCTTTGATGGGACCATCTTGGAGGACACCTCCTCATTTCAATATCTGGGAGTTTGGCTGGACCAGCACCTCAACTTCTCTGTGCATATCGATGCTATCCTGAAGAAACTGTGCCCCAAGCTTGGTGCTCTGTACAGGAATCATACTTGCATCCCATTGACTGTGAGGTGCGAAATTGTCCAGAAGATGATACTCCCCATCTTTGACTACTGTGACGTAGTCTATGGTGCTGCTCCCAAATCTTCCCTGACCAAGCTGGTCACTGTCTTTAACTCCTTCTGCTGCTTTGCTATCAACTCCCCTTCCCGCTCCCACCACTGTTAACTCTATCGCTCTCTAACCTTCCTCCCACTATCTCACAGACGCATCTCTCACTGTGCCAAACTAACCTCCAAATTCTGGTTTGGGGGCTCCCCTCCTATCTCTCATCCTCTCGCTACACTCCACCTCCCCTCATCCACTCTCTCAGGTCAAATGATGTCTGTGCCTTGATGGTCCCTTGCCACTCCACCCTCATCGATCAGACTGGTTTTGCCCATCGTTTCCCTAAAATCTGGAATTCCCTCCTCCCTGAAATATGTCACTCCTCCTCCAACTACTCTTTTACCTCTGCCCTACACAATTATCTTTCCCTCAGCTGTTCCTGCTTTAACACACCTTAATACCTATCCCCAGTTTCTGAATTCCTACCATGACCCCCCTTGGCAGGGTTCTCAACATCCTGAAGGGGGAAATCAGGAAATGGCTACCCCTTCTCATATTCAGTTCTTGCCTCTCCCCCTCTTTTCTCCTCCTGCCCTTCTCTGTCACCAGTGTGCACAGCCTAACCCCATCCTTTTCACTCCAATAGCACTTGCGTACTATCTCAAGCCTGCTTCTAGTACACTCATGCACTATAAATGGTTCTATCTCATTATTACTGTTTTGTACATTCATATGTTCATTTGTATGATTTTGGACATGTAATTTACCGAATGTTCCACTGCTTTTTATTGTACAACACCTTGTGTTCCAACTGTTGCACAATCTTACCTCATACTATTGTAACTGGTCATCCTTCACAACCCTATGTAACCCCCCCAGGTCGCACCATGAGATGAGCAACTTGTTGTTCAGTGGTGAAACATTTCAATAAATGAATAAAAATACATTTCTCCAAATCTACTGCTGCAGATGGCACTTTCTTCACAAAATCTCTCTCTGACTCTCTCTCTCTCTCTCTCTCTCAATGCACAGTGCTGACAGCCCCCCTTCAACCCTTTGATTCGTATTCTAATTGGAAGGGGTGATGGGGAGAAATAAGTCTCCACCTTGTTGTATACTTTCCAGTTCATTTAGTTTCTTGTGCCCTTTATTCCCATGATGTACTTTCAAGCTTTTTCCTTACTTGCTTAGTCATGATTGGCTATACTGCATAGGCATTCTCTGTGATCACCTCTAACCTTCACACTGGCCATTTGGGGGTCAGAGGGTAAAAAGATTTCAGCACCACTAGACATGTTTCCCAATGTCTCCACAGGTCCTTGATGGAGGGCCTGATCAAAATTTAGGTGCCCATCTGGCACAGAAGAAAGAAGCCTACTGGGTCATAACATCACAGACAAAACTGCACGCAGCAAGACCGTGCTGTTAGTAGTGAATGTGGCTTTACAGCAACAAGGGAATTACAGCTATATGAAAGTATTGCTACCCTGTGATGCTCACCAGCAACAAGGAAGTGGATGTAACCACTGCTGGTCCAGGGCTCAGTCAAGCTGCTCCCATGGTGGAGTGGTTAGAGCACCTGACCCAGCAGTGGATGGGATTGGGGGAAGTGGTTTGATTCCCTGCTAGGGAATCTTTTTTGTTACTGTTGTATTTCTTGCCTCTGTGTCCACACCCCTCAGAGTTGATTATAATAGTTCCGGTGCGGGTGGGGGGTGCAGAGGTGGGCAAAGCCCACCAAAAAACACAAGAAAAAGAGTCAGGTGTTGCCACACTCTGTATTGTGGCATGCAGTCTTGATGTGCACGATTTTCATCTGCAACATTATGATCCCATGCCAGAAAGAAGTGGTGGTCCCTCCTTTCCTTTCCTATCTTCATTTCCCCTGTCTAGGATGATTGTCAGCCTGATGTCCATTAGCAGCAGCTGCCACATGTTATTGCATTTCAGGCATATCTGTGCCTCTCTTGGACTTCATTCAAACTGGTCTCCTTCCTCTACAGTTTGCAGGGACTGGGTCAAAGCTTGGGGTGCCAGTGGCTAGAGTCCTAATGACCTCCTTTCTGGTTTCTGGGGAGCTAAGACAAATGGCCACAAGAGGGTTATATTACTTGAGATAACATTGTTCTTGTTCTCTTAGTATGGCATATGTGTGTGCAGCTTCAAATGGCTTTCAAGTATTAAATATAGTGGTGTGCACAAAGCTTGGTCAGAAATTCAGTTTGGCAGGGTTTTGCTCAGCCTGATCCCATGGGCGAGAATCAGGTTACAGTTGGTCCAGCCCATTTTCAACCAGGATTCCTTATTTGTACTCCCCTTTTGCCTTTTTCTACATTTTTTTCTTTTTGAACAGGTTTAACAAGGAAGGCATTCATATTGTCACTGCAGTGTAGGCATAATCCTGCAGGCACTCTGCTGAAGTATATGGCTGACTCTGCAAGCATGATGAAAACAGTGATAGTCACTGATGTGCTGAACCAAGTTAGAGAGACAGTGTGTCTCTCCTGATTCCTCCAAGTTTGATGATGTCAAAGTGATTCCATTTGACAGGTGGTTAGACTTGGAGGATTCAGCTGACTGGGTTCAAGTTGCACTCACTGCTACAGAATGCTGGGTGGATGTGAGTCTGAGGGAGTCAGGGCAAGGGTGGTGGTGTGTGATCAGTGTGAGTCACAGGCAGTGCAACACAAGGATGAGGAGGTGCCAAAGGCAGGTTGAAGAAGGTAGCATGGGTGTCAGTGCCTGGGTGACAGCAAAGGATGTAAGTAACAAGAGGCAGAGCACAGATACAGGAATTTCAGGCTTTATCTGATGCTGGCAATGGATTAGATGATACCTAGGAGCAGAGCAAATCACTCAATGTCTTTTTTTATGATTCAGCCAACGTACTGGACACATTTAGTGCCTTTTAGGGGGTTGGGGGACACTATAGGCTGCCTGCTTTAAGGGGTGGAACTGTGATTTGGCAGATCATTGCGCTGCAGGCAGTGTCATACTATATGGCAGTGATAGGGATAGATGGAAAGAGGCAGGGGGATGGTCAGTTTAGCAAAAGAGAGAGAGCACACAGAGATGGAGTTCAGCTTATAAACATATAAAAGTTACCCCTGGTTCATTCCTGCAGCACTGGGGGAGATGAGGAAGATACAGATGCAAACTGACATAAACAGAGCCAGACGAAGATGTTGCTGGTATTTTAGTGAATGAGGGGGGTGGTCAGGACATCAGGGAAATTCCTCTGTTCATGGGTAGGGGTGCCACCTGTCTAAGATGGAGGATTTAGAGGAGCAGTGTGAACAGAGAGGTGTGGACAGGATGGAGGTTCAAACCTCTGCTGTCCCACTTGCAATGGGAGATTTTGATACTGTTACAGAGAAGGCTACAACACCTGCAACAGAAAGTCAAAGTGCTATACTATCACATTCTAATGTAACTATACAGCATCTACAACTACGGGAATTGGAAACTGAACCAGGTACTTCACATGACATTAAAAAGCATGAATGACAAAGAGCCCTGCTGCTGCCTCTTTTGAAAGAAGAGGTGCACAAGCTTGAGGTGGCTAAAACTAGACAGATTACTGGGAAGACACTAACGGTAGCTCCACAGACTGCATCGGATAACATGGCAGCCTTGAGCATCTGATTGATTTTAATGAAGAATTTTGGCCCTGAAAAGCTGTGCAGGGCAAACAGCATACACAGCAGGAATCCAGAGACATGCCCTGGTGAACGGAGAGAGCTCTGAGTGCGGCTGGCTGGGTACAGTCTACAAAAGGAGGCTAGGTCCCACCTGCAACAGACCCTACAGTATAGTGCTACAGAGCATAACAGGAAGTGTAGCTAGTGTTGAGAGATGCAGGAACAGATGAGGCTCCAGTAATGTAGACTGTCAGAAATTAAGCAGACCACACTGAAAGGGTGAAATCTGTGCCATCCATCTCTGAACTGGGTAAGCCTATTGTATCTTCTTCTGGCTTTGCTAACTGTATAAACACTGGCAACAATTTAACTGAACAATGGAGTGTGCAGCAAAATTGTGCTATTGATTTGCCACTGGCTGAACTAAATAAATTGCCACAGAGCGAGATACATTCCATTGGCATACCTGCTGCTGCTGCAGCAACTGATCAAACCACTGACACTCTTCCTGGAAACAGGGGACGTGACCATACTAGGCACGTGCTGGAGCCTGACAAAGGCCAAAATAGCTCTGATGGTGCTCCTAGGCACGACAGACAATATTTAGCTTTCTTTAGGGCCACTGGGGAACCTGCACCCCGGAAGAATGCTGTATGATTGATTAATAAGGGTGCCCTTGAATTACCTCCTGATAGGGTATATATTGCAAGAACTCTGATAAAAGACTCAGTGAAGTACTATGCATCTAAAATTTATGCCCTAATACACATGAGGGATTCAAACTATGATATGAGCTTTAAACAGATTCACAGTCTGGATAGATTTTGGCAGCAATACAATCATCCTAAGAATTCAACTTTATGACATCCTTTTGTAGCTGTTCCATTAACTAAGCCATCTCTAAGAACCATTGCTTTTATGTTCCGAACTGAAAGTATTAACATCTCAGACATATTATATTGATTAAGACAGTGATGCAAAGTATTGGATAAACCTGAACCAATCATTGATTCAGAACAAATATGGACTGGGTGGTGGATGATCAGATTTAAATAGCAACAAACTGACCATGGTGTATCACCTTTGCCAAGTAGTTTTTTACTGGGATGAGACAAAGTCATGCTTTTCTATGCTGGTCAACCCAAATCATGCTTTAAATGTGGGTTTCCATCTCATTTTAGTAATGCTTGTGATAGCCCCAGGTGTGCTCACTGTATGGCATATGGCTATATCACTGTAGCTTGTACTAATGCTTTTAAGTGTAATTTATGTGAAAGGCAGGGACACCCCTTTTCTAAATGTCTATGGGCATCCCACAACAGAGGAACATGCATATCTCAAGAAGATGTAGTAACTAAGGCACAGCAACAAGGTGCTGCTAGAGCATCAGAAAAGCATATGGAAGATGTGAATTTATGGTCACAAGCTCAGTCAGGTACTCAGAAGCCCCCTCCACAGGATGATGTAGGGCCTGGTATCTCTTCTACTCTTAACTTAGACATAAGGGAGAATTCAGACCCATGATAGTGGAACAACCTGAGGAGAATATTGAGAATTATGAACCATAAATCATGTCCAAGTGCTCAGCCCATTCCCATCCTGGCTGTTCCATCTCTGTGTCCCCCACAGATGAATTTGAAATAGTAATTCCAAAAGGTAGGAGAAAACAACCTAGATCAGGTACTACTCCCACCTTTAGGGGGAAGAAAAGTGATTTGTTCTTGCACAATAAATTTGGAATTTTGGGACGGGGGACATCCCAGAATATTGGGGGGGGGGTTACAGATATGGGGACACTGGGAGTAGGCTTCCTAATATCCCTCAGTGGTAGCGCTGATTTTTTTTTATTGCCAACATGGGGATTGGGCACCCTGATATCGGCTTTAACAGAAAGTTATCCCATGGCTAATGTTGAGGTGGGGGAGCAGAGAAGTGAGACCCAGGAGAGGGGAGAGATAGCTCCCTGTGGCTAGTGTTGAGGCAGCGGGGAACGAGAAGTGAGCACTGGGACAGAAAGTCACACCACAGCTGATGTTAAAGCCTTTTGGTGGGGTTAGAGGATCGAAGATAGGGAGAGAGAATACAGTGGCCATAACTCCAACCATGCACATTAGTGTGCATTCTAATGTGCATGTCCGGAGTTTGGGCAGCAGAAAGAAATGAAGTGCTCCTATTGGAATGGTTAATTTCTTCCAAGTCCAGCACATGCCACATCAGCAAAGCCAAACTGCTGTCATGACCAGAATGCCTGTTCATTGGTGTACACTGCCAAACCCACTGCAGTTTCAGCTGTAATTGGCTTAGCAGTGACACACCTCTCATTTACTGTATAGTCCCAAGACGTTCCTTGCGCAAGCACAAGTGAATGCAAAAAATAGATATTTTAAAAGAGGTTGATGGATACGTGCAAAGAACCTTTTGCGTGGGGGGAGGGATGGACCCTGACTCCTCCTTCTATAATCATTTAGGTATCCGAGAGTTGCCTGATCCGATAAAATATAACATCATAAGCCCTGTTTCTGCACAAGAGGTGGAAGACAGTATTGACGCTCTAAAAAAGAACATAGCCCCTGGTCAGAATGGTTTAAGTTTCAAACTTTACCATACATTTAAGGGACAACGGATTACCCCGTTGGTTGCAGTGTTTAATTATTGTCCCTGAATGGTACCATTTCCTACACTATGTCTCAAGAACTTTTGATATTCACACATAAGAAAGGTACAAAGACAAATTTAAGGAATTGGGGACCCCTAAGTCTCCTTAACACTGATTATAAGATTTTGACTAAATGTTTGACAACACGACCAGTGAAAGTTGCCGAAATAGTAATAAGTCCGATGCAAACATGTGCCTTACAATCATGAAACATATAGGATAATTTAATATTGTTGAAGGAACTATTTTACAGAGGAACAACAATGTGATAAAAGGATTTCTTCTTAGCATTGACCAGGAGGTTTTTGATAGAATTTCTCATGTCTATCTGTCATAAACACAAAGGCAGTAAGGACAGGGATGGAGCTAAAAGGGGTAAGGCCATCACAAAATGGAGGGTAATGTCTACCAATGCCCATAGTCTGGGTAATAAGCTCCCTGAATTAGTAGCCTTGATGGAAGAGGGAAGCCTAGACAGCGTGACAGTCACAGAAACGTGGTACACAGAAAACCATGACTGGGATGTCAGCATACCAGGGTACACAATCTACAGGAGGGACAGGGAGGGTAGAAGACGAGGAGGAGGAGGAGGAGTAGCTCCCTTTGTAAGGGAAGGGATAAAAGCAATGGAACTAAAGGGTAAACAGGGAGGAGAGGAGACACTGTGGGTCACCCTGGAGACAGGAAATGGTACCACAATCCACACGGGGGTTGTATACAGACCACCATCCAAGGGGGAGGAAATGGACATGGAAATGATGGAAGACTTTCTTAGGATGGCAGAAAAAGGGGAGATATTGTTGATGGAGGACCTGAATATGCCAGATGTTAACTGGAGCACCTTTGCTGCAGTCACATCCAAGAGTAGGGTCATTCTTGATGCCCTACAGGGGCATGCCTCAGACAGCTAGTGTTGGAACCCGCTCAGGATGGAGCAGTCTTAGACCTGGTACTCTCAAATGGGGACAGAGAGAGGATCTAAGATTTAGAAGTGGATAGCCATCTGGGAACAAGTGATCACAAAACAGTGTGGTTCATGATAAACACAGCTGTAGCGTCAAGACATACAAATGTGAGGGTACTGGACTTTAGGAGGGCTGACTTTGGCAAAATGGGAGAGTGCCTCACAAAAGCACTAGAAAATGCACAAGAAGGAGGGGTGGAGGAACAACGGGGAAACATCAAAACTGCCACCACATAGGAAACAAGCCTTCTTGTGAAGCAAATAAACAAATCAAAATGAAGGAAAAAACACTATAGTTCTCAAAAGAGGTGACAGAGAAGGTTAGAGAGAAAAATATTGCATTCAGGAAGTATAAGAAAACACAGAAGAAGCAGGTCTAAGAACTGTAGCAGTTAAAGCAGAAGGGATAGTCAGGCTTAATAAAGAAGAGAGTGGGTGGGCAGAGAGAGAAAGAGATTGAAAAAGCAGGGATACTGAACAAATACTTCTGCTCAGTATTCACAAAAGAAGAGAAAGGGAGGTACCTAATCCAATCAATAAAAACATTCTGGATAGAGAGGTTGATACCAGTCAATTCACAGAAGAAAGAATTCTGAAAGAACTCCTAAAACTGAAGGTTGGCAGAGTAATGGGACCTGACGGAATTTACTCCAGAATTCTAAAAGAACTAAGGGGAGAACCAGTGACACCACTGACTACCCTTTTTAACAAATCATGGGAGGATGGTGTGGTACCTGAGGACTGGAGGAAGGCAGATGTGATTCCCCTTCACAAAAGAGGGAGCAAGATGGAGGCAGGAAACTACAGACCTGTTAATTTGACCTAATTGGTAGGGAAAATTACGGAATCACATCTGAAAGAAAGAACTGTTGAGTACCTAGAAGCCAGCGAGGCACAGGATCCATGGCAGCATGGATTCACAGCAGGAAGGTCATGTCAGACAAATCTAATAGATTTCTTTGACTGGGTGACCAAAGTAGTAGACCAGGGAGGGGCTGTGGACATGGCCTATCCAGACTTTAGCAAGGCATTTAACATAGTACCATGAAAAAAAGATTAATAAACATGATAGCCAGCCTGGGAATACGCCCCAGGGTGGTAGCCCGGGTAAAAGTTTGGCTGGACAACAGGACACAGAGGCTAATTCTAAACAGAGTCCACTCTGAAGAAAGGGGGTTACTAGTGGGGCACTGCGGGGTTCAGTACTGGAACTGTTTTTTTTTTATGTCTTTATAAGTGACATTGCAGAGGGATTGGAAAGAAAAGTATAAGTATGCCTCTTTGCAGATGACACAAAAATCTGCAACAGGGTTGATACACAAGGGGGGTGGAAAGGATGAGAAGTGACTTGGCAAGGTTGCAGAAATGGTCAGAAGTATTGCAGCTTAAATTCAGTGCAAAGAAGTGCAAAGCAATACACCTAGGAAAAAAAAAACTAGGGGGAAGAGTACACAATGGAAGGCGATATTAACAACAACAGAAATGGAAAGGGACCTGGGGATAGCCGTATCAGATGACCTAAAGGTAAGCAAGCAATGTGAGAAGGCAGTTCGGAGGGTTGGAGTCATACTGGGATGTGTAGGGAGAAGCATCACCAGTAGAAAACAGAAAGTTGTTATCCCTCTGTACAGACAGATGGGGATACTCCATCTGGAGTATTGTATGCAGTTCTGGAGATCCCATCTCTACAAGGACATAGACAGGATGGAGGTAGTCGAGAGAAGAACAACTAAAATGGTTCAGGGTCTGCACCAGAAGCCATATGAAGAGAGACTAAAGGAGCTTAAAATGTATGCCTTCTAGGAAAGGGGGGGGACATGATAGAAACTTTCAAGTACCTCAAGGGAATCAGCAAAGTCCAAGAGGTAGCAACTTTCAGAAAAAGAGATGTGCAAGAACGGTATGCCACCCTTACGGTGATACCAACACAGTGAAATGCCCACCTGTCAGCAAAATCAAAACTTTGCTGACAGGTCACTGTGATGGTGTGCCAGAAATAGGGGCATGCTGTCTTCCGGTCCTGCACCCCCACCCCAAATCAACTCCAACTGGAGCTGAGAATCCTAAAGATGGGGGGCAGAGGGTTGGGGGCGAAGCCCCCCGTTAAAAATACAGGACCAGGAGACACATAGGAATGATGTAGGTTGCAACTTGTGATTGACATGATTGCTGTTGGTGAGATGCCGGTCGACATAAAGGATGCCAAACCAGCATGGTAGAGTCTGCAAGAACAAAGGGGCACAATTTAAAGATGGAGTGGGGATGGCTCAGGGCAATGTGAGGAAATATTATTTCATGGAGAGGGTGTTGGACACATGGAATGGCCTTCCTGGTTAGGCCTCATCTGGAGTATTGCATGCAGTACTGGAGGCCACACCTTCATAAGGACATTAACCAAACTGAGGTAGTCTAGAGAAGGGCAACCAAAATGGTGCAGGGACTGCATCAGAAAACATATGAGGACAGATTAACTGAGCTCAATATGTATACCCTAGAGCAAAGGAGGGAGAGAGGTGATGTGATCGAAACATTCAAACACCTTAAAGGCATTAGCAAGTTGAAAGAGTCTAACATGTTTCAATATAAGAAAAATAACAGGACAAGAGGACATAGCATGAGATTAGAGGGAGGCCAATTAGGGGTAATGTGAGGAAGTTCTTTTTCACAGAAAGGGTGATGGGATGCATGTAATAGCCTACCTCAGGAAGTGGTGGATATGAATACAGTGCAGGGCTTCAAACAGGCATGGGATAGGCATAAGGGAGCAATACAGATGAGTATGAATAGAAAGGCCATTGACAGAGCAAAGGCCTATGGCACATTCATAAGGTAGAAAAAGAAATGGGCAGACTGAATAGACCTTGCAGTACTTATCTGCCATCAACGTCTATGTTTCTATGTTTCTCTGTTTCCTGAGGAGGTCATGGGGTCAAAAACAGTGGTGGAATTCAAGAATGCATGGGACAGACATAAGGCAATTCTGGTGGGAGTTAGGAAGAAGTAGGCCATTGGTTAACTAGGATCTGCAGCTTATTCAAATGGTATGGAAATGGTCAGACTGGGTGTGCCAAGAGGTCCTCACCTGCCGTCAAAGTCTATGTTTCTATCTTTTTTCTGCATTAAAAGCCTATGGCATTCTTGCTATCTTTACAAAGTGAATAGTGAGTTTGTTTTAAACTGTTTACATTTCCCCTCTGGTGAATGGGTGGCTTGGGAGAACTAATATTCTAAGAAGAGGTGTTAGGCAGGAGTGTCCCCTGAGCCCCTTGCTGTACATGTTTGGATTGGACCCATTGCTCAGAAGTATTCAGAACAACCAAAGCATAACAGGACTTGTATTGTCACCAAGTCTCCCACAGATAAAGTCATGGCATATGCGGACAATATTGCGGTGTTGCTGGCAGTTGAATCAGGAATACCGAAAAGACTAATAGAGTAAACTATGAGAAATGTGTAGGATTTCCACTAGGGGCCCAGGATCAATATTTCCTTCAATCGATAGCATCAATAATAGTAGAGACTTCAGATAATAACATTTTGGGAGTCATATTTGGAACTCAGGATATGGCAGCTACTAACTGGATGATTTGCATAAAAATTGTGGAGAATATAGTTAATTTATGTAAAGGGAAAAAATCTTGAAAATGAAGAGGCTAGCTCTAATTAAGTCTTTCTTGCTACCTATTTTTGTTTATATGAGCTATATTTCCACCCCACCCAGACTGGAAACTAAGATATACAGCATTTTTGTTCAAGCCGTATGAGGAAGTAGGTGAAACTCGGTACAGAGGAATGCTACCTATAAAGGGAAGAAGCGGGGGGGGGAGGGTTGAGCATGATTAACCCTGTAGATTTCTACTACAGTATATTTTGAATTCCCAATATTAGGCCCTTTGTAAATCTCAAACCATTGGATGGGCTGATGCAATTTCAGAATGTACTATATATTCCATGCCAGAATGGACAGCATAAAACTAAAACAAAATCAAGAAACCTTTTTTTCTGTAAAATTATGAGATAGATTCTTTTACTAAAATTGAACAATGGAAAATTAGATATGCATTTATGATGACTTGTATGAGGAAGCGGTTATATCTGGAAATTACACACATTTCTGCTATGAAATGGGTTTCCCTCTCTGTCCCTCTAGGGAACAAGGTGTAATTCTCAGTTATCTTAAGAATTACAGAATCTTGGAATCTTGGATTGTGTCTGTGATGTTTTATGAATACACATACAGGACCGGGAGTTAGAAATGCACACAGCAGAATGTGAAACATTACTAGAAATGCAGGAACATCTATTCCTTTCGTGCACATATACTGTTAATTTTGGGGCCTGTACATCAACTTATTGGCAGACTCCAAATTTCACGGGACTCACATGTCAGGAATTGATATTAGGCATTTATCCACCTCACTGGATTATTTATCACAAAGGCACGCTGCAATTAATAGCAATAATTACAATGTACGATCTATGGCAATCATGATGTGATTGACTTTTGCAGCAAAAATATATCTTCCATCAGGAAATCATGCAAAATATAGGGAAAGCACTACAATCTGTATACACCCAAGATAGTAAGCAATTTATTAATGCAAAAGTACGTGTATTATGGAAACATTGTCAAGATTTAGATGCAATAGTGAACAACGATGAAGCAATAAACAATCTTCAAGTCCAAATTACTAGTCTTGAAAATTGGGCAAAACAGCACAAACTAAACTTTATTGAGAAGAAATGTAAAGTTATGCACCTTGGCCATAACAACAATAAAGTCGATTACAAAATAAACAGCAAAATAATAACTGTAACAAAGAATGAATAAAAAACTGGATGTCATAATTTCTAACAACCTTAAATTTGATAACCATACTAAGGATGTGGTCAACAGAGCTAATAAAATAATTGGTAATATTATGAAAAATATTAAAAGCAGAAAAAAAGGAGGTTATAATCCCTTTGTACACATCTTTGGTAAGACCAATATAATAGTATGGAACACCCTTTTGTTCTCCTCAAAATGTAGATAATACCATTATCCTGGAGAAGGTCCAAAGAAGAGTGACCAAAAAATATATAACCTCAAACATATGAGCTACATGGAAATATTGAGAGAATTGCATCTATACTGTGTCATATAGATGGCTTAGAGGAGATATAAAACTGAGGGTGGACAAAGCAATGAAGCCTGATGGGATTCACCCCAGAATTCTAAAAGAATTAAGGGGAGAACTAGTGACACCACTGACTACCCTTTTTATCAAATCCTGGGGGGGTGGTGTGGTAACTGAGGACTGGAGGAAGGTGGATGTGATTCCCCTTCACAAAGGTGGGAGCAAGTTGGAGGTAGGAAACTACAGACCTGTCAGTCTGACCTCTGTGGTAGGGAATGTGATGGAAACACTTCTGAAGGAAAGAATTGTTGAGTATATAGAGGCCTGTGAGGCACAGTATGCAAGGCAGCATGGATTCACAGTGGGAAGATCATGTCAGACACATCTAATAGATTTCTTTGACTGGGTGATGAAAGTAGTAGACCAGGGAAGGGCTGTTGACATGGCCTGCCGAGACATTAGGAAGGCATTTGTTACAGTATCACAAAAAAGATTAATAAACATGTTAACCAGCCTGGGAGTCTGCCCCAGAGTGGTAGCCTGGGTTAAAGATTGGCTGGACAACAGGACAAAGAGTGTAATACTAAATGGAGTTCACTCTGAAGAAAGGGGTGTTACTAGCGGGGTACCGCAGGGTTCAGTACTGGGACTGGTTCTTTTTAATTTCTTTTGTAAGCAACATGCAGAGGGACTGGAAGGAAAAGTATAAGTATGCCTCTTTGCAAACGACACAACAATCTGCAACAGGGTTGATACAAAAGGGGGTAGAAAGGGTGAGAAGTGACTTGGCAAGGTTGGAGAAATGGTCAAAAGTATGGCAGCTTAAATTCAATGCAAAGAGGTGCAAAGTAATGCACCTAGGAGAAAAAAATCCCAGGGGAAGAGTACACAATTCGGGGAGAGGGGGAGATATTAACAACAACAGAAATGGAAAGGGACATGGGGTTTGTCATATCAGATGACTTAAAGGTAAGCAAGCAATGTGAGAAGGCAGTAAGGAGGGCAGGAGGGATACTGGGATATATAGGGAGAGGCATTAACAGTAGAAAACAGAAAGTTGTTATCCCTCTGTACAGACAGATGGTGAGACCCCATCTGGAGTACTGTGTGCAGTTCTGGAGACCCCTTCTGAACAAGGGCGTAAACAGGTCACTGTGTTAGTGTGGCTGAGACAGGGGCATTCTGTCTTCCAGACCTGCACCCCCAACCCATATCAACTCTGACTGGAGTTGAGAATCGTAAAGATGGGTGGGCGGGGGCAGAGCCCCCTGCACTGTGGTCCAAGGATGAAGCCCCCCGTTAAAAATACAGGACACAGGAGACACATAGGAATCATGTAGATTGCAACTTGCAGTTGACATGATTGCTGTCAGCGAGATGCCGGTCGACGTAAAAGATGTCAAACCAGAATGGTAGAGCCTGCAAGAACAAGGGGGCACAATTTGAAGATAGAGGAGGGACTCCTCAGGGCCAATGTGAGGAACTATTATTTCATGGAGAGGGTGGTGGACTCAAGGAATGGCCTTCCTGAGGAGGTTGTGGGGTCAAAAACTGTGGGGAATTCAAGAATCCATGGGCTAGACATAAGGCAATTCTGGTGGGGGTTAGGAAGAAGTAGGCTGTTTGTTAACTAGGATCTGCAGCTTATCCAGAAGGTAGGGAAATGGTTAGACTGGGCCAAGAGGTCCTTCTCTGCCATCAAAGTCTATGTTTCTATCTTTTTTCTGTGTTAAAAGCCTATGGCATTCTTGCTATCTTTACGAAGTGGATAGCGAGTTTGTATAAAACTGTTTACATTTCCTCTCTGGTGAATGGGTGGTTTGGGGGAACTAGTATTCTAAGAAGAGGTGTTAGGCAGGGTTGTCCCCTGAGCCCCTTGCTGTACATTTTTGGATTGGACCCATTGCTGAGAAGTATTCAGAACAACTAAAACAGAACAGGACTTGTATTGTCACCAAGTCTCCCACAGATAAAGTCTTGGCATAATCGGACAATATTGTGGTGTTGCTGGCAGATGAATCAGGAATAGAATTGAAAAGACTAATAGAGTAAACTATGAGAAAAGTATAGGATTTCCAGTAGGGACCCAGGATCAATACTTCCTTTGATCAACAGCATCAATAATAGACTTCAGATAATAAAACTTTGGGACTTATATTTGGGACTCATGATATTGCAGCTACTAACTGGATGATTTGCATAAAAATTGTGGAGAATAAAATTAATTTATGTAAAGGGGAAAAAAATCTTGAAAATGAAGTGGCTAGCTCTAGTTAAGACTTTCTTGCTACCTATTTTTGTTTATATGAGCTATATTTTCCCTCACCCCCACCCAGATTGGAAACTAAGATATATAGCATTTTTTTCAAGCAGTATGAGAAGTAGGTTGAACCTGTCACAGAGGAATACTACCTATAAAGGGAAGAGAGGGGGTTGGGCATGATTAACCCTGTGGATTTCTTACTACTGTATATTTTGAATTCCCAATATTGGGCCCCTTTGTAAATCTCAAATCACTGGATGGGCTGATGCCATTTCAGAATATACTATATATTCCATGCTAGAATTGACAGCACAAAACTTAAAGAAAATGAAGAAACTTTTTTTTCTGCAAAATTATGAGATAAATTATTTCACTAAAATTAAACAATGGAACATGAGATGTGCATTTATGATGAGTTGTATGAGAAAGCAGTTATATCATGAAATTACACACATTTCTACCATAAAATGGGTTTTCCTCTGTCCCCATGGGGAACAAGGTGTATTTTTCCGTTATCTTAAAAATGACAGAATTCTGGATTGTGTCTGTGATGTTTTATGAATGCACATACAAGATTGGGAGTTAGAAATGTACACAGCAGGATGTGAAACATTACTAGAAATGCAGGAACATGTATTCCTTCAATGCTCATATGCTGCTAATTTTGGGGCCTGTACATCAACTTACTGGCAGATCTCAAAGTTCGCAGGACTCATGTGTCAGGAATTGATATTAGGGATTTATGCACCTCACTGGAATATTTATTACGAAGGCACGCTGCAATTAATAGCAATAATTACAATGTACAATCTATGGCAATCATGATGTGATTGGCTTTTTCAGCAAAAATGTATCTTCCATCAAGGAATCATTCAAAATATAGGGAAAGCACTACAATCTGTATACACCCAAGATAGCAAGGGATTTATTATTGCAAAAGTACAGGTATTATGGATACATTGTCAAGCTTTAGATGCAATAGTGAACAATGATGAAGCAATAAACAATCTTCAAGCCCAAATTACTAGTCTTAAAAATTGGGCAAAACAGCACAAACTAAACTTTATTGAGAAGAAATGTAAAGTTATGCACCTTGGCCATAACTACAACAAAGCCAAATACAAAATAAACAACAAAATAATAACTGTAACAAAGAATGAAAAAAACTGGATGTCATAATTTCTAATAACCTTAAATTTGATAACCATACTAAGGATGTGGTCAATAGAGCTAATAAAATAATTGGTAATATTATGAGAAATATTAAAAGCAGAAAAAGAGAGGTTATAATCCCTTTGTACACATCTTTGGTAAGACCAAAAAGAATGGAGCACCCTTTTGTTCTCCTCAAAAAGTAGATAGTAGCATTATCCTGGAGAAGGTCCAAAGAAGAGTGACCAAAAAAATATATAACCTCAAAAATATTAGCTGTAAGGAAATATTGAGAGAATTGCATCTATACTCTGTCATACAGACAGCTTAGAGGAGATATAAAGCTGAAGGTGGACAAAGCAATGGGGCCTGATGGGATTCACCCCAGAATTCTAAAAGAATTAAGGGGAGAACTAGTGACACCACTGACTACCCTTTTTAACAAATCTTGGGAGGATGGTGTGGTACCTGAGGACAGGAGGAAGGCAGATGTGATTCCCCTTCACAAACGTGGGAGCAAGATGGAAGCAGGAAACTACAGACCTGTCAGTTTGACCTCTGTGGTAGGGAAAGTGATGGAATCACTTCTGAATGAAAGAATTGTTGAGTACCTAGAGGCCAGTGTGGCACAGGATCCAAGGCAGCATGGATTCACAGTGGGAAGGTCATGTCAGACAAATCTAATAGATTTCTTTGACTGGGTGACCAAAGTAGTAGACCAAGGAGGGGCTGTGGACATGGCCTGCCTAGACTTTAGCAAGGCATTTGACACAGTCCCACATAAAAGATTAATAAACAAATTAACCAGCCTGGGAGTGGGTCCCAGGGTGCTAGCCTGGGTAAAATATTGGCTGGACAACAGGACACAGAAGGTAATTGTAAAGAGAGTCCACTCTGAAGAAAGGGGGGTTACTAGAGGGGTACTGCAGGGTTCAGTACTGGCTCCAGTCCTTTTTAATGTCTTTATAAGTGACATTGCAGAGGGACTGGAAGGAAAAGTATGCCTTTTTGCAGATGACACAAAGATCTGCAACAGGGTTGATACACAAGGAGGCGTGGAAAGGATGAGAAGTGACTTGGCAAGGCTGGAGGAATGGTCAGAAGTATGGCAGCTTGGATTCAATGCAAAAAACTAAAAGGTGAACTATATAAAACAACCAAACGTGGCCATTGGTTTAATCAACGAGTAGTAGAAGTCTGGAAATCTTTACCTGCATTGGTAGTAACTAGTACTACTATGGATTAATTTAAAAAAAAAACTTGCATCATTATATGGGACTAGAAAATAAATAACATTTTACCACCATTAGGTAGCGGGTCATATAAATGGCTGTCAAGTCTACATGACTTGTATCTTTTCTATAAATCTATGAATCATTCTTTACTTAAGGAATTTTATGTTTGTGTAGGGTGAAAATGGAAGAATTCCTTTCACTATAGTTTTCCTTCCAATTCAGTCACTGTGTTGATCTTTTTTTGTATATTTAACTTTCAGACATATTGTACGATCGATGTATTTTGTGTTTTCTTCTTCCCATATTTTTCTTTTTCTTTGCAGAGGATATACATTTCCAGAGGTTCTATGCTGATTTTTTTTTATAGTAGATACAAGTATTGCAGATGGAGAGTGTCTGATTTTGTACAGTTTGATTTTGCATTACTTCTTATTTATATATTCTGCATGTATGTATACTTCCAGTAAAAGTTCCCCCTACTCTTGCCAGTAGGGGGACCCCTAGACCACACTTCCAAGATGGTGGCCATCATGGAGAGGGAGACCGAAGTTGCTCTGTGTCTGGTGACTAGGGAAATCCCCACAGTTGCTGCATCTACTGAGGCTTCCACTGTAATGACAGCGTTCTCAGAGACGACTTCAAGACTCAGAGGTCCAGACTTGATAATGGAAGTAGCTGGTTCAAGTGATGCTGGAAATGTAATAAAGAAATGAGAGCTGCATTTGCAGCATGACACTAGAAGAGAAGCCTTGTTGGAACAGCTATGTATGGAGGAGCTCCACTTTCAGATTGAGGTATGATCTTTGGTATCATCTCCTACTCTACATGTAGGACCTGATGCCCAGTCCCCAGACGTGCTGAGGATGAGTTCTGTGGTGGCTGCTGCTGCCCTGATAATTACTACTGTGGATGAGTTGGTACACCAGGGGCTTGTACGTCCTGGTGCTTACATGATTTCTTGGACAGTGTGAACAGGGAGCCCAGGCCACTACAGTGGACCCTAACCACTACAGGCTGGTGACCAACAGCTACTGGGACTTTGGTCACTGATGATAAGGACATGGAGGTACAGCGATACCAGGCCACTGTGGCTGGCTTGCCTGTGGCTTTTTCTCAAGCCCCCTTGCCTGGCAGTCTACTTGTCACCCCAGTGCTTCCTGCATTGAAGATACAGGATCCCTCCTTAGATGATTTGGACACCAGTTTTGAACTTTCAGAACTGACCTTGCCAGGTTCTATACCTTCATTGCCTACCTCCTTACCTGACTCACAGATACAGTTGCCTCTGTCCCCCCCCCCCCCGTTCCTCTTGAGTTAGTTCTTCCAGTGGCCCCAGCTCTATTAGAGGGTAAAACACCTCTGGCCACAGATACTGTTACCACAGCTTCTTCCCCAGCAGCTCCTTCTTTGTAACCTGCTATGCCTCCCTTCAGCATGTTCCACCATATGCCAATCCCAAGCAATTCTCTGACTTGTTTCAGGCTCATGGGGAACTGGCCCACAGCAGAATGCAGTTCATCTGATATATAATAGGAGCTTGGAAATTCCACCTGATCGTGTTTACGTGGCAGGGAAGTTGCTTAAGGATTCTTGTTTGTTTCGTGCATCTGACATTAATGCATTGATCAATGTTGGGGATTTTAGCTATGATGTCAGCTTTAAACTATTGTAATTGTGGGGCTTGATCAGTTTTGGACTCATTATGACGCACATAAGGGTACTCCATTGTGGACCCCCTTCCTAGCTGTTCCACTAACACAACCTACTGTTCAAACTGCAAAGGTGCTTTTCTGCAATGAGGGGGTGAATATTATGGATATCTTGAGTTGGCTATGCAGTAATTGTGAGATCCTGGATAGACCAGAACCTTTGATTGATTCAGAACAGGTCTGAACTGGAGGGTGGTGAATCTGAATTAAATTGAAGCAGTCCGATTTTGTGGTTATACATTTACCTTGCACCCTTTATTTTGTAGACAGGGATACATTATTCTATCATGGACAACCCAAGTTTTGCTTTAAATGTGGCTCCTATACCCATTTCAGTAATGCTTATGACAGTATTCATTGTGGCCATCGCCTCATGTTTGGCGATTTGGCCAAAGACTGTCCGAATGGGTTTTGCTGTAAATTATGTAACAGGCTCACAGGGCCATTTTTATGCTAAATGCTCTTGGGCATCCCACAACAAGGGGTCAGCATACTCACAAGAAGATATTGTCCTATGAGCACAGCATCAGTGCTCAACTCTTGCCCCTAATGGAACTCAGATGCTGATGCCCCCTATTCCCCAGGTACCCCTCAGATGACCCTCCAAGCTCAGCCACAGTCAGTAGCAATTGTTGAGCCCTCTGTCCCTTGTGAAGCTGCTGACACTGGTATAACTTTGGGGAACCCTGATACAGCTCTGCCTGAGGTTCACCTTGAGAAAGTTCCACCAACCTTGGCTCCATCTATGTCTCCTCTGCTTATGCCAGTTATGCCTCCCCCCCACTCGAGATGATTTTGTTCAGGTCCCCCTCAAAGGGAAGAAATGGAGATCCAGATATATTAGCTCCCCCACCCCATTGCAGGGAAACAAGGCAGTGGCAGCTTTGATGCACAAGAATAGGTTTGGTGTACTAGCCAAGCCTTTTGCATGGGGGTACACGGATATAAATTATGGGGACTCTGAGGATTCCTTAGTCCTATCCTCTCAAATGGCTTATTCTTCAGGTACAGTTCAAACTCAGATTTAACAGACCCCACCACCTACCCACTCTACCCTGGCCCCCACTGGAGAATAGAAAGAGAACTAGATCTCAGAATGTTGTTAAATGATTTCTGCAGTCCTTCTCTCTCTTTTTCTTACTGCTCTTGATGGGATCCCTGCAGGTGGCTACTATTACTGTTAATAGTTTAAAGAACCATGGTAAGAGGCTGTTGATGCTCATGTCCTTGCAGGCTCTTTTGGCTAATGTACTTTTCTTGCATGATACACATATGAAAACAAGGTTTGAATTGACTCAGGCATCCTGATTGTGGATAAAGGTCCCCTCCTTTTGATTAGTAGGTGTGGTCCATTGTGATAGGGTGGGAATCTTATTTAATTCTTTGGACTTTCATGTTTCTAGATTGGTTGACATATTTCTAGGCCATATCATAGCACTGATGCCACATTTCAGCAGGACAGATTTTTGCATTATAACTGTGCATGATCCACAGTCAAAGGCTAATCGAGTGTCCCTGTTTAGGTTAACTCAACCTTTTTTGCATACTTCCTTCTTGGTTGTGTGGGGCAAGACTTTAATTGTGGCTTGTCCTGAGCTGACAGATATACAGATGGACAAGCTGTTTTCTGACTGTTTGAATATGATTCTACTAACTGCATCCCTCATGGATGCCTATAGAACTCAGCACCCTACTGGGGGGCAGATGTATTTTCACTGTGCATTGTCTACATGAACAGATTACCTTTTGTCTCACAACGTTTGACAGTTGTAGCTGCACACACTAGTGGGATGGAATTTTCTGATCATATGCAGCTGTCTTGTACCTTAGCCTGCACTGATGCCTGGTCACGTTAAGGGACCCTGGAGACTGAATACAGCAATTTTGCAATTCAAACACTTGAAAACTAAATGGACTTCCCTGTGGTCGGCCCTGCACCTCTGTACAATGTTTGTACGATAATCAAGCTGATTGGTGGATTGACAGCAAGATTGATTTTAGGTCTTTATTTAAAAATCATACTGGTCACAAGGTGACTAGTGGGTATCTTTGGTACCTATCCCTGTGGGATCAGCTACAGAAAGTGTTTCAGTAACTAAACTCATGAGAAGGGACTTTAGCTCCCACATTCTCTCCCTTCAGGTGGATTTGAAAAGGTTGCAATATGATCATGCTCAATCTCTGCAACCAAAAATGTGTTTTGGTATACAATGCTCTTCCTAAACTTTTAATCTCTTTAAAGACTGCAGGCACTGTTTGGACAGCAGATCCATGAGGTCCTTGTATGATAATGCTGCACCAGTAGTCCACATGGTTAGAGATATATTATAGGTAGCTTCAAAGTTTACAAAGACTATTTTTTCCTTGATCCCTCAGACTATATTGGATTGATCATCTTTTTCTGGCTTGACTTTCCCAGCCTTGTCTGGAACTGAGGCTCGGTCCTTGTTGGCCCCCATTTCTAAAGCTGAGGTACTCTGGAGTATTTCTTCATTCAAGACAAACATGACACCTGATACAGATCATCTGAGCCCTGTGTTTTATAAATGTTTTAAGGTGCCCTTGGCGCCAGTGCTAGCAGCTGTGTTTGATGGCCTACCCGGGGTGTTTTTCCTGCTTCCACATCCCAGGCTATACTTGTTTACATCTTTAAGAAAGGAGGTGAGCTGGCCTGGTGGCACTGAGGGTTGAGGAGCTGGATGCCACAATTCGTACCATGCCGGCGACCCAGATTCAGGAGCCAGCTCGGGTCACCGGGGTTGGCAGGGGAGGACAAGGTAGGAGCATTTTCAGACAGCTCACCTTCTCCTGGGGAGGGAGGGATGTGGGAGTTGGCAATAGGGTGCTTCCCAATAGCAGCTGGGTGGTATTAAGCTGACAACTGGCTTAGAATGGGGTGGCTGGCATGGCAGACGTCAGGTGGTGCGTGCACATCCCTACCCAGACATCATTGCATGCTCTCAATCACAGAGGGAGTGAGAGGGTGGACCTCATGAGCAAAGGAAAAAACAACCCCGAGCCTTGGGAGGGCGATGATGCTTCAGGGGCCCATGCCCACCATTGGACTCTGCCCACCTGGGTCCCAATCCTATGTGCCACAGACTGAAGCCTGCAGTCATTGGATTTAAAGGAGTGCAAAAGTAGAGGAGAGAGCCTCGCCTTGGGGGTACAAGCCAGGGGGTTGCTGCAGGTAAGGCCTGTGAATTGGAACTCTGGAATGAGATCCAGGGTGGGGGAGTCTCAGGCAGGGTGGGAGAAGCTGAAGGGTCATCTAAGAGAGATCCTCAGGCTTGGCAACCGGAGGGAAAATGAGTAAAAAAAAGAAAAAAAAAGAAAGGGGATATGGCTCACCTTCATAACTGGAGACCATTGCGTCTTCTGAATGTGGACTACATGATTCTTATTTATTTATTAATTTTTGTTGACTGGGTAAGTGCAATAGACAAATTCTTGCCTGTGTTCAGGCACGACCCAGGGGGAAGGAGATACAGATGAATACCAGCTGACCTTGAACCAAACTAAGCTGTTGGTGGTACTTTAGTGAATGAGGGAAATTTGGCCAGGGCACTGGAGAAATTCCCCTACTCTTGGGTAGGGGGTGCTGCTGTTGTTCTGGTCAGCAGGATGGCTGAAAGTGGAGCAATGGACAACAGAGGAGGAGGAGGAGGTGCAGGAGCTCAGGGCTCTGATGAACAGACCACAAAGATAATCTTCCATAGTTCCATGGAGATACCAGAAGATCCAATACTAGGCAAGGATGACACATCGATGGAGATTACTATGGAGGTGGATACCTGTAAAGAAAAGAATGCAAAGCAGACCACATGGAGATCGATGTCTTTCAAAGCTGTGACTGATATGACCAAACGGATCGCAGCCTGTAAGAGTCAGCTGCCACATGACTCAATGGCAGAAATGAATGATACTGAGACGCAGGAAGAAATTCATGCGACCAAAGCCTCTGATGTGCAAGGGGATGTACAAGGGGAGTCACAAGGTAGCAAACAGGAGAAGGACTCATGGGTGCAGGGCAAGACATGGTTGCCTGAAAGAGTGGGATGGACACTGGCACCTAATGGAAAAAAGTGGTTGCCGGGGGGGGGGTTCCCCCCACTGCCAGAGACATACAAGGATTGCGGGAGAAAAACAGGAGCTAAGGATTGTGGGAGAAAAACAGGAGCTTACTGGAGATGGCTTAGCAAACACAGGTGAGCAACAAACACGGTGTGGCAGCCCAGCAACAGCAGCATACAGTGGTTCTGTCTCAGAAGGGAGAAACACAAAAAAGGAATACCAGACTACACTCTATGGATACAGATACCATAACAAATATTAATGAGAATAAGGCAAATGTGAATATGTGTGTGGGGGAGTAATTGAACCTGAAGTACAGCATGATCGCGATCTGGGTAGTACAGATTCCTGGGTAGAGGGAACTGGTACCATGAATAAAGAAATAAACTTTTCAAAAGAACAAACTGCCACTAATCCTCAACCCAGACCATCTACATCCTGGGTGGAGATAATGGATAAAGAAGAGGATACAAACAAAAGGCCCTCCACTTCAGCTGAAGCAAATAAAAGGGCAGGCTCTGCTCCCCCCCACCGATGCACAAACCCCTGGGCAGAACACAAATCCCGGAAGGAGCATGTCAGATCTTTTTGCAAACTTGGGAAAACCGCAATCACGATGCAATGCTGTACGCATTAAATATAAAGGGGGATTAAAGGTACCACCAGATAGGGTGTATATAGTAAGAAAACTACTGAAAGAATCCATACAGTTCATGGTCGTTGACAGTTTAGCCTTGATTCATATGTCCGGGATATCATCTTTGACATTAGTTTCAACACACCTATACAGCTGGAAAAATTTTGGTCTAATTATGCGCATCTAAAACTGTCTACTTTGTGGGCACCCTTTATTGTCATTCTGCTTACCAGGCCTGCAGTAAAAACAATCACCATTATGTTATGAAATGAGAATGTACATATCTCTGATATTCTGCATTGGGTAAAACAAAGGGCCAAAGTACTAGAAAGACCAGCACCAATCTTGGACACGGAAAACATCTGGACAGGGGGATGGAAAATCAAAATTACATTATGGATGACTGATGATAGCCCCACTCATTTACCTAGCTGCTTCTATCTTGGCCTTGACCATGGTTTCTGCTTCTACCCAGCCCAGCCAAAAACATGCCAAAGGTGGTGGGCCTTCTCACACCTAAGTAATGCCTGTGACGCTTTAGTTTGCAACTTCTGCCTGCAAGTTGGTCATGCTAGCAATCAATGCAGACAACCACCAAAATGCAACCTCTGTGGGGATTTGGATCATCTCTTTTTGCAGTGTCCTTGGATAGTGCATAATAAAGGAACTATCTGGAACCAGGAAGATATGGCCCACACAGCACAAAATAAACTGCCAGACAGAATAATTGAGCCTGTACTGCTGCTGAGTACACTTGAGAATGATGCACCCAGGGAGGTATCCACAGAAGAAACCAAAGGTACCTTTACAGATCATTCCAACATTTCTCAAGATCAGAGACACTCTGAATCAGGGCAAGAGATACCAAGAATGGAAGAACAGACACAAGGAGAAATAAATTTTAAAATACAAAAAGATCAAGAAATGCCACCCACACCCCTGCCTATGGAGGGTTTCCAACTCATAAAAGGAGAGAAGATCAGCACGAAACATCCCCAAATCAAAGCTTCCAAGAACTGAATCTGTTACCAACATTAATAAATATGTAGTGCTGTATGAGAACTCGGCTGAGTAAGAAGAGGAATCTGAATCATCCTCTGGGGCATCCTCACAAAAAGAACTATCTGACATTGAAGGAGACTCAGTTGAGAAACCAAAAGTAAAGAAAAAAAAACAGGAAAAAAACTTCATGACTACCCTATACAACAAAACTAAATGTCACATTCTAAGGAGGGTCAGCTGACAATCACTACTTTAAAGTTCAAAATTTTATTTTATTTTCAAAACACAAGATACATACATGAAAATCAAAAATCCACCCATTACATTTTACATAAGATGTGACTTGCATGTACTGTAAGTACTGAGATTACATCAAGGTGTATAGTTAAAGTGCCCTAACTTGAAGGATGGCTGCAGCTCTCTTATAAGCGTGACAATATTGTATTATATGCTGTGTCATTGGTAATGGTTAGTACAAACAATGCATCAACCTACTGGTATTAAGAAATTACAGGCTATAGAACTGCTCTGTACGTCTGCTAATACCATAAACTCTGTCTTCACGTGCTACTGCTTAGTGACGAATGGTTATTTCATGGCTATATACCATGAAACTTTACATGAATGGCAGCTCGCAGCTGATCATTTTATAGGCCCCACAAGCAAGGATCCTTTAATTAGTTGGGTGAACCACAAAACCTAAACCTAAACATTTGGCTCTAATTACCTGATAGTGAATTTTTGGAGCTATTGCAGGATTGTATGCAACTTTAACCTCTCCACATTGATAGCTACCTTTAGGAGACTGAGAGGTCCACTAATATGAAACTTAACCTATGTCTTGTCTTGGTGGAGGATTTGACCCTATGGATGGGTTATTGCTAAATTACTGTAAATATCTATACATGAGGTTCCAGGTAAGGAAGTGAATATGCAAAGTATTGTTGGTAACGTGCAAAAGTCTGTCAAACATGGCAAGTTGAGATAGACTGACAATCACCACTTTAAATGTGAATAGTATAAAA
Source organism: Neoceratodus forsteri (assembly GCA_016271365.2). Lineage (NCBI taxonomy): Eukaryota > Metazoa > Chordata > Ceratodontiformes > Ceratodontidae > Neoceratodus > Neoceratodus forsteri. The sequence continues at coordinate 1,375,738,563 of CM057456.1, forward strand.
AACTTTAAAAGGAGAAGTATAACTTTTCAAACCATTCAGGACTCTAAGGTGGATAGCTGTCTTCTACAAGACACAAGCTTCAGATCAGAATTGGATATTTACCAGGCACAAAAAGCCTGGCCCTGGGGCCTCACGGTTTGGTCCCTAGGAGATGAATTATGCTCAGGGGAAGGGATACGTTTTAAGGGCAGGTGTAAATTAATAAAATTATGGAGGTAGAACCAGGGAGAGTATTGTTTGTTGATATACACCTTTAGCAACAGGAAATTAGACTAGGAGAAGTGTATGTACCCCAAACTAAAACCTCCAGAATAGATATCTTCAAAAATGTACAACCTTACCTCCATACACACCTTAAATTAATTATAGGAGAGGACTTTAATTGCCCATTTGAGTTGATTGACAAAACAGGCTCAACCTCTAAACACTACTGTGACTCAAATACACTAAAAAAATCTTAAACACTGCTGATTTAAGAGATGCATATCGACAAATTCGTAAAAAGGGTGGTCTCACCTACCACTGAAGCATGTTATCATCTCAGATAGACTATTTATTTCTAAGCACTGGAAAGTAATTACCACCAAGACAAATCCCTCAGCTACATCAGACCATATGGAGCTTCAAATCACTTAAGGACAGCTTCACAAAAACAATGTAGGCCCAGAGTACTGGCATATTAATAACAATTTGCTCACTGACCCTAACGTAATAAATAAAACAATAGAGCTTCTCAAAGCTAGACCGACCACAGTAGCTTGGTACGACACCTTAGGGGAATGGGGGCAAGAAATGAAAGAGATTATAAAGCAATCTTTTCATACATGGGGTAAACAACGGAGTACATCTGAATACTTTCAGTTTCTAACTCTCAGGAAAAAATTATATAAACCTATCTCAGCTCAAAACGTAGACCACATAAACAACACACAACAAATTCAGCAAATAAAGGCTGACATGAGGGAATTTCTATATGACAGCAAACTCTGTCAGAATGGAACAAACAGCTGGCACACAAGAGGAAAACCATTCTTTTGACATATTTAAAGACTGTCAAACTAGGGTAAAAATAAAGAATGGGACTCGGTAAAGGATGAGACAGAGGTTGTATATACCGACTTTGAGAAAATAATGGAAGTTATATCTAAACATTTACTTAAAATGTATGGTGCTCCAGTACAAACAGAATAAACAATGTCCCACTTTGTATCAACGTCTGATATACACACTATAACACAAGAGGAGTTAGCTCTCCTTACTAGTCCAATACAGGAAAATGAGGTAAAACAAGCAATACAAAAATTAAGAACACACACTGTACCCTGACCTGATGGTCTAAGCCCAAATTTCTTTAAAACCTTTCAACAGGTATTAATCCTAATACTCTTAGAGACCTTTAATGATATTTTGACCAATTTGGATATGCCAGAACTATTAGCTAAAGCATATTTAACCTTACGTCACAAGAAGGGAGACAGATTAAATATTAACAACTGGAGACAGATAAAGTGGCAAAAAAGAGAATCTCAGTATATCAGACCTATGCAATACCAGGCAGGAACCTGGGGATAACTTTATATTTATTTATTTATTTAGATTTTGGTAACCGGGAAAGCCCACTGAGACCAGAGATCCCTTTTTCAGGGGCGACCTGGGATTAGTTACAATGAATACATACATAGGTGTAAAATACAGTAGTATTGAGTGAAGACATATTTAGTCACAATGAATACATACACGAATAGAAATTGTGGTAACAGAAGATTAACAGCTGATATATGTTGGGGAGTAGGTATCAAACGTTGGGCACAGAGACAGCAGGATGTCTCCGAGACATATTTTCTAGAGGGCACTTAGGACACTTAAAGTTGTATGTAGTAGCTTTAGACCAAGAAAAAGCCTTTGATTTTGTATCCCACACAGTATTATCTGAAATTATGGCTTAACATGGTATATCATGACAATTTCTTAGATGGTTACAACTATTATACATTGAAGTTAATTTTTGTCCACTCTTGAATGGGAAGATAGGAGAACTGATCAAAATATGGAGGGGAGTATGACAAGGTTGTCCCCTAAGTCCTATACTGTACACTTTTTATATAGATATTCTAATAAAAAATATTTTACAGATTGTACAAATACAAGGTATAACACTTTCTATGACTTCACCACCATTAAAAATAAATGCTTATGCAGATGATATATGCATAATTCTAGGAAAAGTAGAAGAAGAAAACTTAATATTGGAAATCATAAATCAATGTTCAAAAATAACAGGAGCACATATTAAGTTTAATAAGAGTCAAGCTTTGCAAATAGGACAAATGGAACCACCAGGGCCTATACAAATTTGCAAGGTACCAGTATTACCTGAGGCAGAAATTTTAGGAGTTACCTTTGGCCCCAGGGAAATGGACAGGGTAAACTGGGAAAAGATTATGAATATATATGAGAAACGGATAGGGGGCTGGCAGCAGTTACAAGCCTCTAAACTAAAATGGGTATGTTTAGTCAATACGTTTATTATACCATTATTATTATTATAATTGTATTATAATTATTATAATTACAGTCAATCAAAATTGCTTATTCCACTTCCCCCCCAACTCCAGATTAATGATGACATACCCCAAGGCTCCGTCCTTGGCACCCTACTATATTCCATATTCCTTAATGACCTCCTGTCAGTGTGCACCTCGTCCTACATCCATATGTATCCTGACGATACTGTCCTGTTCTAATCTGGCCAATCACCAACTGATGTGGCTTCCACACTTCAGCATGACTTTGAGAAAGTTCAGCAATGGCTAAGCTCCCTTCAGCTTTGCCTTAATGCCAAGAAAATAGTCTCCATGACCTTCAGCACTAGGCAGAGACTCTGTAGGCTAACTAAGTAGCCCTCCTTCCACACCCTTGATGGCTCTACTTTGGAGGACACCTCCTCCTTTAGGTATCTTGGGGTCTGGCTAGACCAGCACCTAAACTTCACTGGACACATAGACTCCATCCTAAAAAAAGCTGCACCCCATATTAGGTGCCCTTTACAGGAACTGAAGATGCCTACCTCTACAGGCCAGGCAGGAGATTGTTCAGAAAATGATACTACCCATCTTTGACTACTGCGGCATAGTCTACAGTGCTGCATCGAAGACATCCTTAACCAGATTGGACACCCTTTTCAATGCTTTCTGTCACTTCACTCTGGATGGCCCCTCCTTTACCCACCACTGTGATCTATATCTCTGGTAGTAAGGGAAATCTGCTCTTATTACGCCTGTATTTAAAAAAGGTAACCCTAAGGTCATCACTAACTATAGACCGATAACCAGTCTTTCAGTATTGAGAAAATCCTGGAGAAAATTGTTGTGACTCAAACAAATGACTAATTAAATTCAACCTACTCTCTGATACCCGGCATGGTTTTAGGAAAGGACATAGCATGACTACTGCCCTCCTTAAATTCACCACTGATACACTTTCTAAAATGGATACTGACAATCTTACTGGGGCCATTTTTATTGACCTCACAAAAGCTTTTGACCTTGTTGACCATCCATTGCTTCTCTCCACACTTTGACACCTATACTTCTCCTCCTCTGTTGTTGACTGGTTTAGTAGCTACCTGTCAAATAGAACTCAGACAGTGAAATTTAACTCCTCACTATCTAATAGTACCACCATAAACATTGGAGTGCCCCAGGGCTCCATCCTTGGGCCCCTTCTCGTCTCACTCTACATAAATAACATTGGTGATGCTCTCAAATCCTGTTCTGCTAGTCTGTATGCTGATGATCATGTCATCTTACACAAGCTGTACTAGTATAGCCTGTATTAATTCAACCCTTTCATCTGACTTTAATAATATCCAAAACCAGTTAAACATCCACAAGCTAGTACTCAACTCAAGCAAAACTAAAGCCATGCTGCTTGGTTCATCTCTGAAGCTCCATGCCTGCACAACAGCACTGGCAGTTCAGGACTCAGGAGGCTCGCTGCTGGAATGTGTGACTTCTTTCAATTACCTGGGCATCCTACTTGATCAATCCATAGATTTCAACCTCCATGTTCAGTCAACATGCAAAGCTGTCAGTGCCAAACTGGGTGTAGCATATAAGGCCAGCTATATGCTCATACCCTCTGCTAAACTGGCCATTGCCAGGGGAATTCTGCCCCCTACCCTAACCAGTGGGCTCCCATACTTGCCGCTTTTCATAAAACCTCCCTACTCAAATGGAATGTTATGCATAATAACAAATGTCACTACGCCGCCTCAGCTCCTCGGCTTAAACACCACTGTCAACTCTACAGTGACCTTGGTTGGCTCTCTCCCCCTCTGCTAGCAGGAAATACTACTTTGGCTCACTCATTGATTCAGTCATTCAGAATCAGACCCCACTATCACTCACGGCGATGCTTATTCCCCAAGCCATGCCCCATGGTCTGCGATCGGCTGATAAATCTTTACTGACTGTATCTACACAAGTAAAGGAACTGATGCATTTGTACATACTGCTTCACAGCTATGGAATGCCCTGCCCCTCGACATTAGACTATCCAAATCACACCATTGCTTTAAGAGAGAACTGCTCCTAAATCTATTGCTTGCAGACGTATGCATCTGCTTTGACCCTACCTGACATCTGTTGATCTGGCCACAAACAGAATCCTGACTTCTCCTCAACCCACTCACTGCCACCTCCTTGTCCCAACCACTTTTTCCCCTACTCTCCCACAAACTAAAGCCCAACAGTCATTTCCTTCTCTACATATATACACCTATGACCTAATTGTTGGCTTGCCTCTCTCCTCCTCCACCACTGACCCTCTTGCATTAATATGTCATTTTCTGTATTTCTACATAATCCCTGTCTGCACACCTTTTTGTTAACTGTTTTTTGACTTCTTGCACATTGTATTGTTCAACAGTTTTTGCCTACTTGATCGTCTTTTGTACTATATCTTCTCAACTCTGTGTAAGTAGTGCGCTTATGAATTATTACTCTGTATGTTCTACATGTCTGTATTCTCCCGGGTCATGCCTGAAAATGGTCATTTTATGGCTAGTGCACTAACCCGGTTAACAAAAAATAAATAAATATCGCTCTTTAGCTTTTCCTTCCCTGGAAAACTGCCGCCTGGCCCACTACATAAAATTTTCCTCTAAATTCTGGTTTGATACACATCCCCCTTACCTTGCCTCCTCATTGTCCTCCCACCCCACTGCCACTCTCTCCCTCAGATCCAGTGACTCCTGCACCCTAGCTGTACCATGGAGCACCACCTCTATAGGCCAATTGTCATTCTCCTGTAGGTTCCCTAAGCTCTGGAACTCAATGCCTCATCAAATCATGCACTCCCCCTTCCTGTGGTCCATTTCGACCTCCCTCCTCAACTTCCTCTCTCCATCCTCCAGCTGCTCTTACTTTTCCCTCTGGCTCCTCACTCCTCCTAATTTCCTCTCTGGCTTCCCCAACCCCCATTCCCAGCCTAACACTTAACCTGAGGAGAAACCAATGTACGTTATTGCACTTCCTTGTCCGCACTGTATGTATTAAGTCTGCAGTGCTGTTGATTTGCTCCTCTTACATCAAATCCCAATGTTTATCCAATGCTACTAACTGATATATTTTTTTTTATTCTGTTGGCTCTCTGTTTTATATTCCCTTTGGAAATGTGTTGTTGATTATTGTATATGTACTTTTCTATAATACTGTATGGAAATGCAATTTTGATTACTGTACTCCCATGTTCCCCTTCCCCAGGATGCTCCATGAGACGAGCAATTATATATTGTTCAGTGTGCCTTTCTTGGTGAAACTTTTCAATAAATAAAAAAAAATGAATAAATAAATATGTAGCATCAATATTTCCACTCCCTATGATATTAGAGACAAAAGTGTATAATGTCTTTTTTCATGACATTTGGGGCAGCCGCCTAAACCCGATAAAACGTATTACAGCATATAGATCTATTACATAGGGAGATCTAGACATGTTGCATCCTATAGTCTTCTTTCATATTGTATTTTAGAAATTGAATGTGCTACCAATTTTTGCAAAATATGGATAATATCAGGATACAATGGGGCAGAGAATAGATGGACAAGATATGGCCCAAGAGGACAATAAAGAAATGGTCATTTAAACTTAATAAAGAAGAACTATCAACATGCATAATTAGCACAATGCAAAAGATTAGACTCTGAAAAGTAACTATAAATGATCTGAATACTTTACATAGGAAGTTATGGTATGATCAAATACTCTTAAAGTATTTCACAGAATAATTTAGTTCCACAAGAAGGAATCCTCATTTAGCAACCACAACTACCAAACAACTATTGGATGAAAGGCTCCCGAAATTCTTATGGGACACTAAGTGGTTAGCCTGCCATGATAGACTTAATGTAAAGAATAACCTTAAACACAAAAAAATAGAAGATAGATATTGACCTAGAGATGCATGCAATATGATATTAGAAACACAAGACCATTTATGTTTTGCGTGCCCATTAACATTATTCTTTTGGAAATTGTTAATTAGACAGATACAAGATCAAAATTTTTCTGACATCTCGTATGAAGTATTAATATTAGGGGTATATATACAGGAATTTGGACCAAATACCCTGTTAGTACATTAAGACTAATTTGTGCCATTCTTAAATACTACATCTGGCAAGCATGCTGCCATTGGACTATATGACAGCAATATACAGTAGTTCCCAGCATGAATTAATGCAGATAGTTTTAGAACAGATCCAACATATATATGACAAAGAATGGCAGAGAGATAACCCTCAAGCATTAGATAAAGTATGGAAACATTGTAAGGTTTGGATAACATAAAAAAAAGAGGGGGTTGGGGAATGATAAAAGAAAAATATATTGATAAAGTAAAAGTGTGATAATATGTGGTGCATACTTTTTGGTGGAGGGATAATATATTGATGGATTAATCTGGTTTTTAGATGTATAGACTTAATAAATGTATCAAAGGCTACAATGATAGCTTTTGTTTTATTTTGTCACTAGTATTGTGTGATTTCCACAATAAAAATGTCCCCTACTCTTTTTGAGAAGTGCCATGGAATCTTTAACATCCACCTGAACTACCACCAGAACAGGCAGATGGGACCTCGGTTTAACATTTCATCCAAAAAACAGCATCTCAGTAGTGCAGCACCCCCCTCATGCTGCACTGCAGTGTCGATATTGGGATATTAACCCAAGTGCCTTGTGTGGGGACAGAACCCACTGTCTTCTGATCTCCTGGCCTCAGAGGCGAGTGTGCTACCTGCTGAGTCACTGACACTCCTCTTACCAAGGATCTTGCAGAACGCTTGGGCAGAGTTGCTTCATTTTTGATCAGCCCATTTCAGTCTTGCTCTATATCTCACAGATGAATACAGGATAACTTGCTTATCCATAGGGAACTTTTTGTTTGGGGGTGTAACACAGACTGGATGGTTTTGTGCTTAGCTTGGACCAGAAGAAGGCCTTTGACAGGGTCTATCATGACTATCTTTTTCAGGTATTGCATTTTCTTGGCATGCCCCCATTATTTGTGGGTTGGCTCCTTAGCTTGTATAGTCAAGCTATGGTCTGGACCTTGATTAATGGGTGGTTGGACTCTCCCTGTGTGCTGCAAAGAGGGGTGTGTCAAGGTTGCCCCCTGAGCCCCCTTTTGTATGTATTTTGTTTAGACACCCTCCTACAGAATATTTATAGCTGTCATTCCATATGGAGATTGTGACTAACTCCTCAAGAGCCTCACCTGAAAGTTTTGGCTTACGTGGATGGTGTGGTTATTTTTCTATTTCTGAGACAGAAGGACTGACCTTGCACCGCTTATTGGATACTTACTCAAACCTGTCCTCCTCTAGTATTAATTATGACAGAAGTAGAGGATATCCGTTGGGTGGGGCAGTGCTTTCCCATCTGTTGGATATTGCCTCTGTCCTTATCTTGACTACTGACATCCATCTGAATGCAAACTGACCTTGAACCAGACTAAGTCATTGGTGGTATTTTAGTGAATGGGGGAAATTTGGCCAGGGCAGGGTGTGGGAAGTGATTTAGTTGTAGGAGCCAGCTTTTTTATTTTTTAACTGTTCTTATCAGATCCCTACCTGTTGGAGTGCCATGCTGCATTCCATAATATCTGAGCTGCCGCAAGATTCCGAATCTGTGCCTTGGGCTTCAATTCTGGACTGCGGAGACCATCGAGGGCTAGCGCCAACCTCCTGGACCAAGACGAGCATGAGTGCTCTTTAGCGCAGAGGGGCTGGCATTTTGTATCTGCCCAGAACTGTGCACTTGGGCTTGCTGTGGTGACAGTCTTGCACAGCATGGCTCATTAGTCTGTGGCACTGCCCTGCTTGCCACCATATGTATGGGCCGCTGTGAGCGTGCTGGGCCATTGCCGTACCATAGACCTTCCTGGGAGAGTACAGGTGTGGAGGGCATTCCCATGCTCATTCTCCAGAGAGAAGATCAGTCCCTTGTTTCCATAACCAGCCCATAACATCTAATGCCGGATTTTTGGGTTAGCCAGTGCCTGGTACTATCTGTCATGCGGTGTTTGCCACAATTTCTTTGGTCTTGCCACCCACCAACCCCCCATTGGATTATTGTAAGTGGGAGTCTAGACTTCGTGGATTTGTGCAGTTTTCTTGGTCTTCCCTCTCCCCATTGGATTATCATAAGGGGGGGAGTGGATTGTTGGACTACCAGAACTTGAGCCAGGTGAGCTGTGAGGACTGCTGGACTGCAGCTGATTTTTGGTGACTTTCTCTGGTTTATGGGGGATCTCCCCCTTTCAGTTTGCATTTATATGATTGCTTTATTCCTGGTCAAATATTGTTAAACCAAACTACATGGGATACGGGGTTATACTGCCTCTTTAAAACTTTTTAAGGCCTGCTCCTTACTTTTCCTTTCCTTTTGCTGGTGGGGTGGGTTGGGATTGGGTATTGGATTTATTATTTTATGTTGTATGAATGGTGTGTGAGTGGTTAGGATTGTTATTTGTATCAGTGGTGTGACTGGGTCTGAGTGAGTGGATAAATTAGCTGCTAGGGGTCCTCTGTGGTTGGACTTCATATGTCTGGGAGGGCTGGGGGGCCTGGGACTGGCCCAGATAGTGTATGGGGCATCTCAGCTGCTTGATCTGTAGCCTTTCACTGACCTCCCAATTTCCACCACTACAGCACATCACTGTTGGGAGGTCGGGATTAAGAGAAGGTGCACTGATCACTTATGGTGTGGTGCCCCATGCACTATGGGAGGGGGTAGGATTGGGGTCGTTGGGTGTAGAAAGTGCCCTGGGCATCAATGAGTCCCTGTGAGGGGTGAAAGGTACCTGGTTCCCATGTCCAGGGCCCCCACCAAACCGAGTGGGCAGGTAGCCAGAAGGACTACATTGTGCACCAAGCCCCTGAAGGCAATGCTGTGCAATGCCAGATCAATAATTTTTATTTATTTATTTATTGTAATATTCAGAAAGACCTTTGAGTCAGGAACTCATTTACAAAGGTTTCACGTCATACATAAAATGGTACAGGGACGGGACTTGAAATACAGATTACAGCACATTACAGATAACATTCACGATAGGTTACATAGCTGTTTAGTAGATGACTAACAGAGATTTAGGTACTTTAGCATAGCCAGAAACAAAAAATTACAGAAGATTAGGAATAAGACTGCCATTATCCCAGATTTGATTTCCTCGGTCTATTACCAAGACCTGGGTGAGTGATGATGCTGGTCCAGTTTTAGAGGCTGCCACCCCAACCGGGTACTCAGTGGTGCACTGCCCCAGAGTGGAACACAGGGGCGAGGGAGTCACTGTCTGTTTTAGATCTGAGCTTGGCTTCTCTGTGCACTCAGTGGGAAAACCAGGTTCATTTGAATGTGTGGCAGTACATGGAGACCCAGGCACAGGTTATAGGATTCTCCTGATTTACCGCCCCCCTGGGGTGGCAGATGATTTCCTGCAGGAGGTAGCCAATCTCATCGCTGGCGTGACATTGGAGTCCCCCCAGTGTTTGGTCCCAGGGGACTTCAATGCCTGGGCTGACAACAAGGATTCCAGGCTAGGGTGTAACCTCCACCAGATCATGTCATCTCTGGGCCTGTCTCAGGAAGTTTCCACCACAACCCATCAGGATGGCCACATGTTGGACCTGGTCTTCTCATGGGGGCTTGAGGTTAGGAACCTCAAGAGTGACCAGGTCATTTGGTCCAATCACTGCATGATGGGGTTCTTGCTCAGGGCTCCCCCCAAGTGCCCTCCCCCTGCTGAGATGGTCAGCTACCGTCCTTTGAGGGGCTTGACACCAGAGGGATTTCTGACAGTGGCTGATCTATCTAGTGTGTACAGTGCATGTGTTGGGGGTTCGGACGTGGTGGTCACCACATATAATAGGGTGATGATGTCAGCACTCGACTCCCTTGCACCAGCTCATGTATGACTAAGATCTTCTCACTTGAAGTCTCCTTGATTTGATGGTGAGCTCAAGTTGATGAAGACTGTGGGTCGGAGGCTGTAGCGCTGCTGGTGGAAGTATTGCCTGGAGGAGGATAGACTAGCCCTGCGCTCACATTATTGTGAGTATCAGGGGGGAAATCACTCATAAGAAGGCAGAGTTCCTGTCCAGAAAGATTGCTGCCTGGAAGAACCAACTGTCTGTGCTCTTTTGGACTGTGGACAGGCTCCTAAACCCAGCCTGTCTCCAGCCGAAAAATACTTTTTCTAATGCCTTGTGCATAGAGTTCTCTCAGTTCTTCTCAGACAGGGTGTCCACCATCCACCAGGGCATCCCACCAGTGAGACTTATAGCCACCTACAGTGATCATCTGGACCATCCAGAGAACTTGCCACCTAGTTGTGGAGAGTTTAAACCAGTGGAGGCGTCGGAGGTCATTGAGGTTTCGTCCAGATTGAAGCACACATACTGTGAACTGGACCCTGTACCAACGCGTTTCTTGATTAGAAGTGTCAACACTGTTGGCCCAGTATTCGCCTTGATTATCCGGTGCTCTTTGACAGATGTGATTTTTCCAGATGTCTTGAAGGAGGCACTGGTTCCTTCCCTCCTGAAAAAAACATTGTTAGACCCTGATGTCAAGGCGAATTACTGACTGATCTCTGACCTCCCATTTCTGGGAAAAATTGTTGAGAAGGTTGTAGCGCTTCAACTTGAAGAGCACTTCATGACCTTTGATCTCTATGAGCCATTCCAGTCTGGTTTCTATGCAAGGCATAGTACAGAAGCTGCACTACTGCTGATTCATAATGACCTCCTCATGCCTACAGAATGGGGGGTGGGGACAATTCTAATCCTCCTCAATCTCTCTCTTCAGCCTTTGACACGGTAGATCATTGTGTGTTGCTTGATCACCTGATGGAATTTTGTAGGCTCACCGGCTCTGTCATCTGCTGGTTTGAGTCATACCTCATGAACAGGAGGCAACAAGTAGTGATGGGGAATAGCCTCCTGTCATGTGGAGCACCTCAGGAATCAGTCCTGTCACTGATGTTGTTTGCCATGTACATGCTGCCCTGGGTGAACTCATTAGGAAGTATGGCTTGGGCTTTCATTGCTACGCTAATGATACCCAGCTGTATCTTTCCTTCACCCTGGGAACTTCTAATGCAGTGGAAGTACTAAACAGCTGCCTTGCAGAAATAAATGACTGGATGGCCTCCAGCAGGTTGTGACTGAACCCTGACAAGACGAAGGTACTGGTGGTGAAGTCTAACAGAAGATGGAATAGGTTGCCCTCTGGCACTGAAACTGGTCTATTCCTGGGATCTGTGCCATTGAGGACTTCCTCTAGGGTGCAGAACCTTGGCTTGACCCTTGACAGTGGATTGTCATTTGATTCCCAGGTGTCATCCATTGTCCAGACCAGCTTCTACAACCTTAGGAATATCGCCAGGGTTAAGCCACTAGTTCCATCTCTGGACCTCCCAACCTTGGTGCATGCCTTTGTGATGTCCAGACTCAATTACTGTAATGCCCTCTATCTCGGGGTCTCAAGGGGGTAACCTCAGCCAGCTGCAGCTAGTGCAGAATGTGGCTGCCAGGCTGCTGACTGGGTAGTCAAAATTCTGTCTTATTACCCTGGTTTTGTTTGATCTGCACTGGCTGCCAGTGAGGTGGAGGATCCTCTTTAAGGTGGGCTTGCTTGCCTTTAAGGCCTTACACAGGCAGGGTCCTGGCTACCTGTCAGACCTTCTTACACCTACTGTCTCAGTCTGCTCCCTCTGGTCCTCATCTTGGGGCCTCCTGGTGGTTCTCAGGACAAGGCTTAAAACTGACAGTGATAGAGCATTTAGTGTCTATGGTCCTGGCCTGTGGAACTCACTTCCTCCATCAGTTCAGAAGGCCCCATCGGTTGAGATCTTTAAGGCCCGCCTCAAGGCCTTCCTGTATAATCAGGCCTTCCCAGACCTTAGGGACTTGCCCCTTGAGTAACCTGGTTCTTCTTTTGAGCTTCAATTTTAGTAGAGATAGTTATTATATTTATCTGTGCTGATATTTTATTGTTTTTTACATTGATTTGTTTATTGTATTGATAGCATGCTTTTACTGTGCGGTGCCCAGAGCCTCCAGGATTGGGCACCAGAAAATTAAAATTTACCTTGCCTTGACATCAAAACTTTGGGTATACTGTATGGTGTGTCGGCTATAGCTGTTCTAAATTGAGAGGCTTATATACAGAAAGCTCTGCCTAAAGTGCTTAAATGGAATGAAGCCCATCTTTCAAAGTTAAAGAGAATATTGTTGATCAAGACTTGTTTTGTGCCCTTTTTCTTATTTGTTAGTTATGTCCCCACCCCTTTTTCTCGAGACCAGGCTTTACAGTGTGTTTTGCCAGGCAGTTTGGGAGAGCAAGCTCAACCCTGTTAGGAGGGACATCATGTATTGGACGAAGCAAATGGGTGGGGTGGGCATGTTGAATCCCCTTGTGTTTTTTAGTGTTTTTCTTTCTATTAATGTATCACCAGTCCAAAGACAAACCTCATCTATTTGGACCCCTTCAGTACAGGTGTGGTTGGAAGTGTAACTTCCTGACTGGCAATCTGCAGGTCTTTGTGTCATGTGTAAACCTACTCTTGTCAATGTTCATGTGATTGTGACATTCCAGAAAGTAAAAAAAATGAATGCTCTCTTGTGGAGCAGTATTGATAGCTACTAGGAAGTCACTCTATCAGTTTATCTTGATGGAGTACTTCAGCTCTGACTTTCAATTTTCACATTGTCTGGTGTCAGCCTTAAACACTGTTCTTGGTCAACTAAATAATCCTCAGATGTCCTCCTTTGTCTGGGACCTAGATTGGCTAGCCATAATAAGTTGAAAGTATGCAATTGACATAAGCCTAAACCTGTAGCAGACCGTTATTGTCTTAAGAATGGTTGTGGCTCCATTCTGGAAATCCAAGAACACCTATTTTTGGACTGCCCTTATGCTCAACAGTTTTGGTCTCATGTTGTAGCTTGATGGTGTGACCCTCATTTTCTTTCTCTTACACATCAAGAATTGGTTCTGGGCATCTTTTCTTCAGTGTGGAATGTGTTTACTTCCTCCATATTGCAAATTTTAATGGCCTTATATAAATATTACCTTTGGCAGGCACAGTGTTCTTGGGTTCTCCAACAAAAGTTGGTCCCCCATCAAGAACTGTTTGTGAACATTCAACTGGAATTTTACAAGGTCTATGAAAGAGATATGTGGTTTCGTGCACTGCAGGAGTTCCACAGATTATGAGACTCTTTCATTTCTTTGATTTTGCTTTCAAATTCAATGCTGTTCAAATTTATGTTTATTATTTATTATTGCTTTGTATTTCCTATTTTGTATTGGCTTTATTGTTTTCACATTGGATTTTAATACCATGCTGTAATAGTTCCTTCTTGTTTTTTTAATTTTTTTGCCTTTTTGTTTCCTTTTCTTATGTTGATGCATTTGGCATACTTGTTTGTATACAGTTTGCTTGGCTGCCTGTTCAATAAAAATTCCCCCACGCTTGCAGTAGGGGGAGCCAATGGATGTTTCTGAATCATGTCGGACCATGTGTTTGTTGATGCCGCTTCACCTGCTGTGGGGATGCTTGTTACTCTCCCTTCTACTTTGGATTTAGATTTTTCTGCCAGTCAGGATTTGGCTGTTACTGCTCCTACTGTTTTGGAATCTGCTGCTGCCTTTAAACTGGATTCTGCCAATTGCTTAGCCACAGATCTCCCATCCTCACCTTCTACCCTGGATTTTGCATTGCTTGCTGCATTGTCATTGGTCCCAGGTTCCTCCTTTCGCAACACCTCAGCAAAGCAGATTTACATCTTTTAGCTACTTTTATGAAGAAAAAAACACTTGCCTTGCTCGAAAAGGAGGAGGACTAGTACATTCAAGGTTGGGACCAACTCTTTTTAAGGACCACTCAGGTTGCTCCTTCTCCAGCAACATCTCCCTCTGCTGCCATTACGCATGTTGAGTGCAGTGATGCTCACACTTCGAATAGTACGCCGCAGCCTTCCTGTCACTCCCAACTGCCTGCCGTGCCTTCTGTTTCAACTTCCCTAATCCCACAGATGGAGTCCACTCAGCCTTCTCTGCTCCATACCACTTCCCTACCACTTACTCTCAGGCTTATTCTACAGCTACTTCAGTGCCCTCTCCTGCTGTACCTCTTACCTCTGCGAACACTGTGACTGACTCTGCCTCAGCCCTCCTGGCATCTGTCTGGCTTACTCCCTCTCTTCTACTTGCACTCCATGCTGCGAGTTCACCATGGACCGGAGCTCTCCTATGCTACTGGTTACCCCCTTCAAGACTGGAATCTGCATACTGTCTTCCATGGTGCTCTCTGGGGGCAATCTACCTCTGTCCAGTGAAGCCCTACTCTTGTATTATGTACAATGGCCCCCTTTCCTTCTAGTAAAATTACTTCTGGGGCATTGACAACTCCATCCTCTCCAATTATCCTGCCTGCTGTTTTCCCTTTTGGGGCCAATAACACAGTAAATTCACATGATGACTCTGCACTCTCCTTGGACCCCCAAGCCTTGCATGGGTTCCCAGTACTCCCACCTGCCAGCATGTCTACTGCAGCCATCTCTTCCTCCCTCCCACAACCTGCAACTCCTTCACTGCTTATTGCTACTTCTTGACTGACAGCCACTACCACTTCTGCCTCCAACATCACCTCTGCCTCTCTGGCTTGCTTTACTACTGCCTCTGGTGCTGCTTCTGAGCTTGATGCTGAGGACCCTCCTGCAAGGGACTTGCCTGCTCCTGCTTTGGATTTACCCTCTCCTTGTCAGTTTGGCTCTGCTATGGTGTTCCTTCCCATGGAAACCTACTACCTCCCCTACTACACTGTCTGCCCCCATTGCATCTACCTCCATCCATCCAGCAATGTTCTTGGGTTGACAGGGTAGATGTGGAAATACCCCTTATCCAGCCTGATAGCTCAGCCTTTCAGCCTACTGCTTCTGTAGCACGCGGGCAATCTTTTCAATGCTTGGATGCCCCTGCTGCTTCACAAACTCCTGCACAGTGATGCAACACTCTGAGGCTTCTGTACACTGGAGGCCTTGAAATGTCACTGGATAGATCTTATGTGTGCAGTGTTTTGCTGATGACCTCTGTGTCCCCCCCCAATGAAATCTTTGCTTTACTCCATTTACGATTTAATTAGTGACTCCACCCTCTCTAAAACAAAAAAAACATCAACAATTCAAGAAGTCAAAGCAGGTTATGCAACTGGTTGACAAACCAGATCTCCCTATTTTATTCTTGTTGTCCATCTCCTTTATTCTTTTTCTGGATAGCCCCCCACTTAAGCAACCCTCAATGTCAACAGTATAAAGAACCTGCTAAACAACACCTCCTTTTACTATCCTCCAGCAACTGCCATATGGCATTTTTTTCTGCAGGACTGTCACCTTGCTACATCCACTGATATTTACTGGGCACAAAAATGCTGGCCTTGGGGCCCCTTCCATTGGTCCTTAGGACCCGACAAGTGTGATGGACTAGACATCCTGTTCTGTGGCTCTTTCTATTGTCTCCAAAAGCTGGTGGACATAGTGCTGGGTAAGGTCCTTCTCATGGATATAGCCATTCGGTCAGATCTTTTTTGTCTTATCACCATTTATGCTCTTCAAACAAAGAAGGAGTGGATTGACTTACTCAAGCTCATACAACCATACCTGTATACTTCCCATTACTTGTTCTTTGGAGGAGACTTTAATTGCAGACTGTCTACCCTAGATAGAGGTGCTAAAACATCAAAGCTTTTTTGTGATTCTAACTTCCTGCTTCAAATGGTCAAGAATGCTAACTTGACGGATACCTACAGGACTTTGCATACTGTAGCAGGCTGCACCTATTTCAGAAAAACATTGGTGACTCATATTGACTTTATCTTCACAGCCTCCCATGTCATCATCCATACTACTCCTACTGAGACCTCTGACCACCTTTTATTGGGAGGAACCTTTGGTTGTAATACTATTCTTAGAACTGGTAATGCCTTATGGCACCTAAATAGTACTGTCCTGGACATTTCACTATGTCTTTGTATAGCTGATTTATTGCTGGGTAGCAAATCCTTTGTTTGCATGTATGATAACATTGGTTTATTGTGGACTGATACTAAGTTTGCATTGAAACTCCTATTTTGCACCACGGCTACTTCACACCACTGCTGTGACTTTCTGAAATATCTTACCCTCCATCATAAGCTGATGTCACTTTTGTCTCAGGCTTCTTCTTCTAGTTTGAATTATCAGACCCAAATTAATATGGTTAAAGATCAAACACAGTCCTTTCAGTAAAATTGCATGAAGTCGCTATAGATGGAGAACCACTCAGGGACCCAAGTACTCTCTCGGGGGGGGGGGTTATGCCTTTACTACTTGAAAGAACAGGGTCTTTTGCCACCCTATCACTTCTTTACACATGGTTAATGTTAAGGTTGTCTCCACTAAAGAGGACATTATCACTGCAATACACCACCATTTAATTTCCCTCTTTGGTTCCGAAACTCTGACTCTCCCTGCCCATACCTTTTTATAGTCGGTACTGGTACCCCCTATTCCTCCGGCTGACCTACTCAATTACACAAGACGACATCCTAATTGATATGCAGTTGCATAACTCCACTGCCCCTGGCCTGGATGGCTTAACATCGGAATTATATAAAACCTATGCTGCCTTTCTAGCCGACTTGCTTATTCCAATCTTTAACTGGATATTGGACAGTCCTCCCCTCTTCTTTCTGTAAAGCCCTTCTAATTGTTTTTGTATAAGAAGGGCAATGCTCAGGACCTTTATAACTGACTACCTCTGAGTTTGTTTAATTCAGACCTTAAAATTTTGATGAAAATCCTTACTTCCAAATTAGCACGTATTTCACAACATGTTATTACTGAGTTTCAATTATGCTCCATGCCTGGTAGTTCTATAAATGACAACCTCTTTCTTTTACATTAACTTTTTGACTTAGGACAATGAGACATAGATTTGGGATACCTTCCTTCCTTTCTTAGACCAGGAGTAGGCCTTTGATAAGGTCTCTAACAACTACCTATTTGAAGTCCTGGGTCATTATGGCATTTCCCCTACCTTCTGCACTTTGACTAAAAAACTTATACAGTATGGCTAGTATTTTTCCATACATCAATAGCCATTTAGGATTCAGAATTCCTTTACTCACAGGAGTCTGACAGTGCTGTTCTTTGAGCCATCTTCTATATATATTTTGCATTGACCCTATCTTATGTACATTGGCGACTTATCCTCAGATATGTGGTATCTCTTCTGCAGTTTCTTTTACTGAAATTTGACTGATTGCCTAGGCTGACGACACTGTCCTTTTTGTCAAGGACCCCCCCCCGGACAATTAGCTATTGACTTGTTCCACTCTTTTTCTCCAATTTGTGGAGCTCAGTTAAACCTAACTAAATGCAAGGGTTTTAAACGTGGGTCTCTTAACCCCATAATTCCATCACTGGGACGCATATCTAGCTCTTCTGACACTATCCTTATATTGGGTATTATGTTTTGCTCTCACTCCCCTGCCCTTTCTAGTTGGGAAAGTATTCTCCAAACTTACTACCGAAAGGTACAGCTCTGGAAGCACTGGAATCAGTCAAAGAAAAAGAAAGCTGTTGCTGTGTTTCACTCTTTTTTGCTTCCCCTCTTCAAATACTTCTGCATGGTAAATCCTCACCTACTAGAACTAGAGGTGCCCTTTCTTGATAATACTTTTCAGTTCCTATGGAGTAGCCGCCTGAACCCCATAAAGAGAACTTTGTTGTGCCAACCAATAGCTCAAGGAGGCTTAGGTCTGAAGAACCCTGTTGTATTTTATTTTAGCTTGTTTCTCTATTGGAACCTTTCCAGCTGCTTTGCTGCCACCCACAAATGTTGGCACTCCTGGGCAGATAGATGAATCCATTCCCTCCTGGAAGCTAGGAATTTCTCATACCACAAACTCCATTTTACAGTGCATTTTCCTGTTTTTACTAAACTCATTTTTTTTCAAGCTTAGACATTGGAACATTGACCTTGTCACTGCTAAAACCTCTCCTGTTCAGATTTGTATAACAACATAATGATTTTGGCCTTCTCAGAACATGCTGTCTATAAGGACATTCTACTACCTGTCACAGTCCAGGTGGGAGAATACTTAAAGGACAAGAACCCTCTCCCCCCAAAAAATGTGGACTTCCTCTGGCTGAGTTGCAATGGCAAACCCAATAATGCAAAGCACAGAAGTCTCGCAGAATGATATTGCCCGAGACAGGGCTTCATATCCTGTTTAGAGATGATGGAACACTTTCTTCTTACTTAACCCATACACCCATCTCTTTTAGCATTCCCTATCATACTACTGGGCTGATATACTGCTTGGTCAGAACTCCCTTATGTCGACATTATATTAGTTCAACTTCCTTCCCCACATCTGTATGATCCCTCTTCCTTACAACTGGTATTTATAATGCTTATGCTTTATCTATGACATGCAAGGAGTGCTCTTTTTTGTCAACAAAATGATATACCCTCCATTGCTTTGATACACATGATAGTAAAGAAACTTCTGTTGATTTATTTAGCTGAAAATAAGAAATTGCCTCATGCTGTGTTGCTTAAGAAATGGAGACTACTAACGAAATATTTTACTACAAGTTGGAACTCTTGCAGCAGGCTTTAACCATAAGGACTAAGACATCATGCACTAGGACCCCACAGAAAACTTCTAGCTAGTCATCTTCAGTGGGTACCACCCCTTGATGTTGCCCTCCACCGACTACAGCTGATGGTATAAAATGGGCAGTTCCCAGTCCCACCTCAGTTCTTTTCCCACCATCACATTGGCTCCTCGGGTGTCTCCTGCTACAGTTGACCTCAATTGCACATTTACCCATGTTTCTTTTATTTTCTTATAAAAATAGTGATTTCTTTTTCTTTCTCTCTGCATGTCATCTTTTCTGATTTCTTCAGTTGCGTGGCAGAAGTCCAAGTATGTGTGTTTCAAGCTGCTCCCATTGAAGGATGGCCACGAGGCCTGCCTCCTCTGTCTCAGTCCAGGCCATGATACGGAGGCCTGCCAGTACTGCCAGAGTTTCAACCAAAGGACTAGGATTCACCACCAGAAGTCTCTTAAGACCCACCTTCTTGAAAAACGACTTGCTGCCATGCAGAAGCAATCCTCGGTGAAGAGACCCTGTTCTTCTTCCTCCTCATTGTCAGTGATGCAACAGGAGAAGAAGTCTTCAGGGAAGCACAAGTCCTGGGATAAGGACAAGGAGAAGACCCGGACATGCTCCCACTCTTGGACTCCTCACAAGAAGAACACCAGTTCTGGTTCCTTCTCCCACAGGAGGTCAGACCGCTATCCCCAGCCTGCCCTCACTCCCTCCAGGCAGGTGGTGGATAAACCTTCCACCTTGGTGCTGGCAACAGGTGGAGGTTTGTCAGGGTCAAGTGCTTCGGTTCCAGCCCTGCAGCCCCTGAAGGTGAAAGCTATCCCTAAGTCATTGGCCTCCTCATGTGGCACAGCAGGAGTTGAGTTGGACATCGAGTCAGCACCCGTTGTCCGCCCTGGCATTAGACTCTGCCTCTAAGTCTTCGGACAAGACCCCCTGATGCCGGTAGCATGCGTCTACCCCTGCAGTTTCAGTGATGTCTCTGCCCTGTTCCATGATGTCTTCACCGTGGGCTTCTGTTCAGGTGATGATGGACACATCCCCAGACCATTGTCAGCAGACACCCATACGTTCGATGCCGGGTTACCTGGCATCCAACCCAACCATGCCCCATCTGTCGCTGGACCCTCCTGCATTGCCAGTACACATGAATGTCTCCCCTACACCAATGATGGAGGGTCTGACATCCGAGGTGCCCACTGCCAAGGATCTGAAGCCCTACACCAGCTCTCCCAACACCTGCTGTTCCTCAGCCCCAGTTGCCTGCTGGCTTCTCAGGTTTTCAGATTCCTCTGAGCAAAAGGAAGGACCTTTTCTGCTTCTGGTGGAGTGAGATCAAGGATGGCCGTGTCCCTCCTAAGCCTTCTGATCCAGTAGCGGTGGTTCTTGAGCTGGAACCTAGGAACCAACCCCACAACCTTAAAGCTCATCTCCATGCCCTGACGATGGGCATAGGTGCAGGTCCAAGCACAGGGGTCAGAGACACAGGCATGCTTCCTTTAGGTCATCAGGCAGACATCAGTGCCATTCTACAGGAAGACATCGGCATGAGACCTCAACCTCCTCCTCAAATTCAGAAGACTCAAGTCACAGCTCGTCTTCCTCCTCCTCGGACTTGGAACCCAGGGTCATCCTCCCACACCGGACAACAAAGACACCCTCAGGTCCCCTCCTGATGATCCATCATTCATGGATGTCATGAGGCATATACAGGCCAATAACATCTGGGAGACAGAGGACCTGGACTCAGAGAGGTGCAGGTTGGCCAAGTACCTTTGCCAAAAGGAGTCTAAGCCTTCAGTGGTGCCCCCATTGATGGACGCCTTCCCAGATCTTACTCACATAACCTGGAAGCACCCCTCTGCTTCTTCAGCCATAACCAAGAAAATTGGATAAGCTCTATAGGGCACCCAAGGATGAGCCCTTCCTTGCAGAACACCCAGTGGCTGACTCAGTGGTCATTACCACCTCCCATGATGGGTCTAAGAGGCCTAAACACTTTAGTAACTGGCCTCCTTACCAAGAGTCCTAACATCTGGACCAGCTGGTCAAGAAAGTTTACACTTCTGCTACTTGCTCTGTTAGGTCCTTGAATTTTCTCAAACACATGGTGCAATATCAAAATGCCCTGTGGGAAAAGAACCTGGAGCAGGCCCAAGCTCTGCCGGAGATATCACAGAAGGCAGAACATCTGGATCTATTAAAGTCGGGCTCAGATGCCAGCACACATGTTTTGCATGCCTCATACAATACTGCAGATACAGTTGCCTGGGCAGCAGCCACTGGTATCTGTCTCTGACATCATTCAGGGCTTCGGGTCTTGGGTTTCACCCAGGACCTCCAAGCTGGAATCATGGACCTCCCTTTCAAGGGATCTGTTCTTTTTGGGGATGAGGCTGAGAAGTTGATTACTTATCTCCAAGTCTCTGGCAAAGCTATCTGATCGGTCCAGAAGATGTACAAGGCCAACCAGAAGTCTTTTTGGAAGCAGTCCTTTCGTAAATCCTCTGGATAGCAGTCCCAAAACCAGCAGCAGTAGCGAGGTGGTTCTAAATGCAAGGCCACCTTCCTGACCCCGGGAGGTTCCTTGTTCTGAGCCGCCAAACCTCTTAGGCCACTCTGCCAACCCCCGGAGCTTCAGCTTAACTCATTGCCATATCCCCCCTTCCCCAGCAGAGACCCTGAGAGTGGTGATGGGGGGGTCACTTGTCCCTCAGTCTGGAGAGATGGAGCAAAATAACAGCTGAAAAATGGGTCCTTCAAATCATAGAGAGAGGACACACATTGGAGTTCCTGGAAAGGCCACTAGACAATCTGCCAGTGTCCTCCCACTATCCTCAGTCTCACATCGTTCTGATCGAATGGGAAATTCAGGCTCTTCTTCAACCACAGGCCATAGCCAGTCCCTCGAGTCAGACAGGAAAGGAATTTTATTCTCATTTCTTCCTCGTACTCAGAAAGACTGGGGATCTTCGCCCCGTTCTGGACCTCAGTCATCTGAACAAGTACGTCAAGTACAAAAGATTCAGAATGGTCACTCTACCAGGCCTAATTCCCCTTCTTCACCAAGGAGACTGGCTCTGCTCTCTGGACATGCAAGATGCCTACCTTCACATCTTAGAGTTCCAGCCCCAAAGATTTCTGCACTTCCTCTTCCAGAGGCATCATTATCAGTTCTGAGCTCTGCTGTTGGACCTATCGTCAGCTCCCAGAGTCTTCACCAAGTGCCTAGTGGTGGTGGCTATGGACCTCAGAAGACAAGGCTATTACATCTTCCCTTACATAGGTGACTGGCTTCTGACAGCACCCACACTGGCTCAGCTGTTAAGAACACTAGAATACATCTTTAATCTCTTCAGAGTGTTGGGGATCACTCAGAACCTGCCAAAGTTATCCCCCTGGCCCAGCCAAAGACTGCAATATATTAGAGCAATACTGGACACCATACAGGGCAAGACATTTCTGCCTCCAGACAGAGCAGATTGCCTTTTGTCCCAGGCTCGGATGACACCATCGTCCCATCAGACCTTAGCCAGGTCATTCCTATGGATGTTAGGTCACATGGCGGCTACCATTCTGACCATCCTTCTGGCTTTTTGGTATATGAGGGTCTCCCCATGGATGATAAGGGTGCCATGGGGCCAAGGTTCAGACAGCCTGGAACTGTCTGTCACAGTCTCCAACCCAGTTTGTTGGACCCTGTGTTGGTGGATGGAACCTGTCAACCTTTCCAAAGGGGTTTCCTTCGGACAGGAGTCTTCAAAGCAGGTCCTAACTATGGATGCCTCTGGACAGGGCTGGGGCACCCACTTAGTGGACTGGCAGACCTAGGGGTCCAGGTCCCGTTTGGAGCAGACACTGTACATCAGTGTTCTTGAAATTAGAGTGGTCCTCTGTGCTCTACAGGCATTTCAGGGCCTTTTCCCAGGCCCTCTCCTTATCCAGATGGACAATATGTCTGTGGCCTTTTACATCAACAAACGGGGGGCACTCATTCATATCCCCTCTGCAGGGAGGCCATGAAAGTATGTTATTGGGCAATGGAGCACTGCCTAGAACTCACCATCGTGCATGTTCTAGGCATCCAAAATGTCTTGGCTGACAGCCTAAGCAGGTCTCGGTCCCAAGCCCATGAATAAGAAGTACTCCAGTCAGTCAGAGAGCAGCTGTTTGACAGATGGGGATGACCAGAATTGGACCTTTTTGCATCCCCACTCAATGCCAATCTGCCCAGTTTCTGCTTGCTAGATCCTGGGCCTAGTGTTTTCTGCCATGGTGCATTGTACCTGTGTTGGACAGAGAGATTTCTGTATGCCTTCCCTCCGTTTTCTCTACTACAGAGGGTACTCCTCAAGCTGCAGGCAGAGGGAGCAGAGATGATCCTCATTGCTCTCTACTGGCCTCATCAGATATGGTTCCCTCTGCTCCAACAGTTAGGAGTGGAACCTTCGGCCCCCTTTCCCCTGAGCTCGCACTTGCTCTTCCAGGCCCAGGGCACCCTAGTCCATCTGGACCTCAAGTCTCTGCACCTGAATGCATGGCTCTTGCAGACTTGGTAGTTGCCAGATTTGGGGTTTCCCCTAGAGTAGCTAAAGTCTTAGTGGCCACAAGGAAACCCTTCACCAGGTCCACCTACGCTATGAAGTGGAAGCGGTTCCCCTTTGGGCCTCTACTCATCACCTTGACCCCTTTACCTGTCCAGAGAACTCTGTTCTGGAGTATCTCCTCTCTTTATCTGATACTGATCTGAGTTACTCCTCTATTTCCGCTATCTCTGCATACCATACACCTATAGAAGGCAAGACCCTCACCCAAATGGATTTGTTCTGCACTTTTTTGTGTGGCATCCTACACCTGAAACCTCCCATTCAGGACCCCGTTCTTCCATGGGACCTTCTGTTTATGTTAGAGAAACTTACTCTGCCTCCCTTTGAACTGGCCTCAGACTGCAAGCAATGCTTTCTGTCATGGAAAGCATTATTTATGGTTTCCATTACTTCTGCTGGAAGGATTTCTGAGCTCCAGGCTCTGATGTGTAAAGAGCCTTATTTAGTTTTTCACAGACAGGGTGTTCTTGAGGACAAATCCTAAGTTTTTGCCTAAGGTGGTGTCCGAATTTACCCTGAATCAGGACATCCATCTGCCTATTACCCAGAGTATTCCAACAGAGGAGAGGCTTTACTGCATACTCTGGACATCCACAGGATGCTTCATTACTACCTTAACTGCATCAGTCCTGTCAGAAAGACACACCAGTTGTTTGTTTCCTTTGTCCCCAGATCTGAAGGGGAACCAGTTACTAAGCAGACATTGCCTAAGTGGTTAGTTAACTGCATCATTTACTGTTATTGTAAGTATGACAAGCCTTTACCTTGCATGGTAAGAGGCCACTCCACCAGGGATGTTGCTACCTCATTTGCCTCATTGAGGAATGTGTCTGCAGCAGACATTTGTATGGCTGCTCCCTGAAGTTCTGTCCACACCTTTGTTAAACACTACAGTTTGGATGTCACTTCCAGATGTAAGACTCGTTTGGGCTTTGCGGTTCTCCAAGGCCTACTGTCCTGAAGTTAATTTTTGGCTACCTTTAGCTTCCTCCCATGCCTGTCAGTCTCTTCTCCTTGACTGCTCGGGAATCAGTCCTTATGGTTCTAGCCTGCTGCAAGAGCTCCAACTCAAAGTAAGATAGTACAGTTATGCAAGAACTTAGTGTATCAGTAGATCTTTGAGAATAGCTCTTGCAACAGGCATTGTTTTCCCTCCCTCCTTCCCCCTGGTATTCCTTCTGCTTTTTTCATTATTTTAATCTCAAACCTCTCAATTCTCCTTCCAGCTCTGAGATTGGGTCTCCGGCTGGAGAACTAATGTGGGGCTGGGGACTGCCCCATATATACCATCGGCTGACATTGGAGGTAGGCCAGTGTCTGGGGGTGGTCCCCTGCTGAAGACTGCTAGCTAGAAGTTTTCTGTGCAGTCCTAGTGCTTGGTGGCTTAGTCCTTATGGTTATAGCCTGCTGCAGGAGCTCCTCTCAAAGATCTACTGTTACAGTATGTTCTTACGTAACTGTACTTTTTTGAAATCTCACTAAATGGATATCCTTTATCCTCTTTCAGAGTCCTGTTTTCTTTTTCCCATTGTTGCTTTTCATGACAAGAGTTTTTTCATTACCTTGCTGATTGTAATTTTTTTCTTCCTATTTTTAAGATTAGAATTGCTTGTTTTTCATTCAGGAGTGTATGTTTCTTGTTCATTTTGCATTCTCTCCATATGCTTTTGTTCTCTGCCTTAATTGCCTTTGACTGATTTTGCTGGTTTTTTTTGGTTGCCAATAAAAAACTCCCCAACACTTTTCGAGAAGTGTTATGGGATCTTTAACATCAACCTGAACAACCACCAGAGACCTCAGTTTAATGTCTCATCTAAAAGACAACACCTCAGAAGTGCAGCATCCCGTATCTGATGATGCACTACAGTGTCAGTATTGGGATTTATTCCATGTTCCCAGTGTGAAACTAGAACCCACAACCCTCAGATTTTCAGGCCGCAGAGGCGAGTGAGCTACTTGCTGTACCACTGGCACTGCATAACAGAAACAGTCATCAGAAGTGGGATTCAAACACACGGCTCCAGGAGAGACTGTGACCTGAACGTAATGCCTTACACCAGTAAGTGAGAGAAAGGGGGAAGTGCTCTTTGTTGAAGCTTAATTTTGGGGAGAGAACCTCTAATAGGAGATAGAGACTAGAGCCCACTGAAATAAGCATCTGTCAATGCCGAATGTTTGCTTGCTTGTATTTGCTGTGTAGGTGTTTGGCATTGATACTGCAAAGGCTAAAATTAACAAATTAATAACACAAGTTATAATACAGAAATTGCCATGATGGGGAAATGAAGAGGTCCACACATAACACTATTGTTTTCTTTGATTGTGACCTTGAATTTTTAAAATACTAGTTTCTAATGCCCCAGCATATGAAGACGATGGATGTCCTTGATGAAATGTGACCCAAAACAATGTGAACATGTATTGGAGCAGGATTTGACAGTGACACCTACCATGTCCATTCCATTGGGGTAAAAACATGCGCACTGTATGTTGAATAATGTGTATTCAAAATGTAAAATTATTGCCAAGTTATGAGTAAATGATTGAAAAATGTCAATGTTTGTTCATATTTTTTTTTTCAATTTTGACTGCAATGTTCATGATGGTCTTTTTACTACACCACTTTATGAACATGTCTGGTCTCATTTATGAAATGCTGTTCAAAATGTCGTTATGTGGCACAGTGTGAAATACCTCTTGGGCAGCATTTAAAAATTACACATCATGTTTATGACTTGTACAAAATGGCTATGTTGAAAATGAGAGGTCAAAATCTGGCAATATAGCAAAGTTAACAGTAAGCACTGAAAAATTTTAAACTGTTCTTCATAACTTTGTCATTTTTAGACACTGAAATCCCAAAATCAGTGGATGGGAGTTTATTTTTATAAATGGGGGCAGGGAGAAGTGATCAGGAGGTGGGTGGGATGATTTTAACACAGTCTTTGATTACCCACACTTTATGATCAACACAGGTGAAAGGTTTAAGTCTTGACTGAAATGTGATTTCATGGAGCAACTGTGAAAAGATATTTTAGAGAGTATTTGAAACATTACATAGGCCTTGTTCATGGGGTGGGATAAACAAAAAGTTTTGTTGAAACTTTAGGAACAAAATCTGGAAAATAGCAATGTTATGAGTAAATGTTGAAGAAATTCAGCATTTGTTCATAACTGTTGTATTTTCAGATTTTAACCCCAAATGTCCAACATGAACTTTTTTATTACCTAACTTTATGATCGAGACAAATGGAATTGTTAAAATCCCATCCGAAATATGATTTCGCAGAGTGACTGTGAAAATACATTTCGGTGCAGTTTGAAACATTTCACCTGCCTGGTTCATGATGTGGGATAAAAAAGGCTAGGTTGAATATTTGGACCAAAAATATTAAAAAATTACAAAGTTGTGAATAAACATTCAAAATGCATTAAAAAGCCATTAATCAAACTTACTTTGTTTTCAGTCATTTGATGTCAGCATTGGTAGGAGCAGGATGTGTCAGCAGAAGCAGCAGGACATGCCAGTGGACTGGATAGGTAAATGAGGGGTGCAGGGGTGGGTGGTGGTGGGTGCTGAGAGGGGTTAGATTGGTGTCATGGGAGGAAGAAGTCATCGCTGGATGTTTTTCATGGTTTACCGGTATGTTACACAGTGGAGAAATGAATGGGTGGTGGGTGGGATTATGGATAGTAACTGGGAATCTATTTTTACAAATGGGGCATGGGGGGAAGGGATTAGGAGATGGCTGGGATAATTCACAGTGGGTGAGAGTTTATTTTTTATAGTCAGGGTACAGGAAAAGTGATTGGGAGGCAGGATATTTAGCAGTGGATGGAATTTTATGTCTACAAATGGAGCATGGGGAAAGCATTCAGGAAGTGGGTGGGATAACTGCTAGTGGGTGGGAATTTATTTTTACTAATAGTTCACAGGGGAGCCATTGAGATGTGAGCAAGATAACTGGCAGTGATTAAGTGTTTATTTTTACAAACAGGGCACAAGGAAGAAATGGAAGGTGGAAAAGAGAATTGGCAGTAGGTGGGAGTTTATTTTTACAGAAAGGAGGACCAGGAAAGCCATCGGGAGGTAAGCGGGCTAAACTACAGAGCATGTGATTGTTATACGGAGGGAGTACTTGGAGAGCCATCAGATTTGTGGGTAGGGTGAGCAGCACACTGATTGTTATGGTACTCAGCTGGCTGTTAGGCATATATTGCAGATTAAAGCATGCAGCCGCTCTCCCATAGATGCTGCTTCTTCCTTTCGACTACACAAAGTTTCCACCCATCACCAGAAAAACATCATCATGATCAGCCTTACTGATCATTGACCTTTCACTGTTGAATCTCCTGCAGCTGGAGCTGCATTGGATACAACAGTTACATGCCTCTGAAGCCTGCTTATATAACAATATGTTTGCTGCACATGCACTAGCAAACATAAAAATATGTCTATGGGCTATGTAACAGTAGGAGAGAGACAGAAAGAACATTCTTAAAAAAAAACTTCTGGAGTAGTTGGTTGATATACTATGCCTATGCGTGATGCCACCTAATGTGCCAGACAAAACAAAACACACACTGGCAGTTAGATGTCCTTCACTAATTTTGAAAGAAAGTTACATACATTACTGCTTGTATCTATCTATACATGTCTTCCATTCCTGTCTGACATGACAAAAATATATTGTACTGGCTAGGCCAGTGTGAGACAGCATCAGTAGAGCACGGTGCGATGGGGTGGGATGGAACAGATATAGAAAGAAATTATGCCATTGGTTCACAACAACATTTTTCAGTGCAGCAGATCCAAACCTGCTGTGTAACATTAGCCTCATACCACTGCTATATATTACACTTTTGGGTCTGCATGGTTCTGATTTGCCCAACCCAACCTAGCAAAACTGGAAAACCCAGCTTGTCTGCCATTAATTTAATGATTTTTTTTAAATTTAAAATCCTTAACCATGCAATCTTCTAAGAGACAAAAACATACTGTTTCTAAGAGTAATCTGTCTGCTTGCCAGCTACTATAAAGAACATCACTGATGTTATCAGCTGTATGACAGGAATACATCTGTCATCTCATGTGGTTCCACAGAATGAGGAAGATATCTTAGCATAAACAACAGAAAGTAGATAAACTGAAACTGCCTCATGTTGGTTTTTCATTAAACAACTGCCATACCACTGTTAAAGCTGTTACCCTACAAACAAATAAACAGAGGTTGCCTCATACACAGGTGAGAAAAAGAGTTTTGTGTTACTGAAATGTCTCACTTATGTATGCAAATTGCTGCTTCTGAAGTTTGATATACTGCTGTTGTAGATGAGTCCTGCAATATCTGTGTTACTTTGAATGTAATATCATTGTAGTATATAAAAGCACTGTCTGCTCTCACTTTATTGTGAGTATCTAGAGCCCTAGCAAGCTATTGTAGCTAGGTAGAGGAGCAGTAGTTCTGTGAGGCTCCCTCCAGAACTACAGCTCGGTAACTAGTGGGGATTTGTGTGCTTTGATGTTACAGTTTGGCACTAAGATCTGAGCTAAGCCACATTTACATGGTGATTTTAAACTTTGAAAGCAAACAGAACTTTCACTTTTATTTTTTTAATCATTTCACCATGGAACACTGTGTGACCCCCTGGGAACACTTCTGGGTCATCTGGGGATATGTCTGCAAGCCCTGCGGTGAGCAGGGCAAGCCAGAGCAGGGCAAGCGTGCGTCGTTTGGTGGATAGGAGGATAATTGGAGGAGTGTCCCTTACAACAAGGTATATAATAGGATAACATTACAAGTACTACTGTGACAATATATATATAGCATGATGGAGGTTGCAATAATATCAGTGGATGGAAGACAAGGTACACTGTGCTCATCATGTTATATGTATAAATTTGATCTAAATACACAGAGCAGCTCAATTTATACTTGCACTTTGTGTATAAAAAATAAAGAACTGGAAGAGGAAATGACTTTATTTGATAGTAGATTAAGGGCCTTAGAGCTAAGCCAGAGAGAAATGACAAAAAGGCTTCAGTTAACTTTTATATCTGACCATGGTCAGGTCATACACGGAGAGACCATGGCAATTAATGATGTTCCACTACGTAAAAGGCCCAGACCTGAAA
The DNA here is from genome assembly GCA_016271365.2 of Neoceratodus forsteri. Taxonomy (NCBI): domain Eukaryota; kingdom Metazoa; phylum Chordata; order Ceratodontiformes; family Ceratodontidae; genus Neoceratodus; species Neoceratodus forsteri. The sequence continues at coordinate 1,375,768,538 of CM057456.1, forward strand.
CTGTAACACCAGAAAAGGAAGATGAGTGGTTTACTGTTCAATACAGCAAACCTGCTTAAAAAGGCAGAAAAGCAGGAAACTTTCAAATACCTATAAGCAATAGTTTTGACCCACTTATTGACTTGACTACTACTTCTAATATTACTGAGAATGCTGTAATAGCTGACTTGAATGCTGCACCTAACATAAATAATATTACTGTATCTGAGAATGCTGTATTAGCTGACTTGAATATTGCACCCAACACTGGTAATATGCATACTTCTGGGAATGCCTGAGACCCTGTTCCATACCGGTAATATGCTGGGATCAACTCTTCACCCTTCTGAAAATGAGAACAGTTTGCATGGACAGCATGATTTACTGAGCATTCCTGAAGATATAGACAGTGTTAATAATGAACAGTATATTATGGAAGAAGACATAGTGACTAACTGTACTAAAGATATCTTTGTATTAGGCAACTCTATGATCTCAAAACTTGACAGACAAATTTGTGATAAGAATAAGGCAATGCACACATTATTTTGATTTAATGGTGCAAAGTTACAAGATGTTGCTAAAACGACCAGGCAAATTGTAAAAAAACAGCACTGAAGACCCTCTGGTCATCATTCATGTGGGTATCAATAATATTAGATACCAAAATGTACAGCAGAAAAAAGAGGCATTTGTAGGATTAACAAACATACTAGCTGATGTTGGGGCCATTATTGTATTTTCGGAAATATTACCAGCACCAAGAGCTGACCATTATATGGAAGCTAAGATTAAATTAGTAAACAATTGGTTAAGGGTCTGGTGCTTGAAACAGAATCTTAAGTGCTTGATGCACTGGGAACAATACAATAATAATTGGCAATATTATTCTAGAGATGGCCTTCACTTAAATAAAAGGGGTTCAGAATTACTGGGTAATAAAATCAATGCAGAGATTGATTACTGTTTAAACTTATAAAGGGGGTGGGTCACATGAATGCTGTGTAGCATATACAATACCTCTAGTTAACCCCTTACTCAATATTAGTCCTGATTTTATTAATCCACTACCTTCTGCACAGTCTGAACATAATCAGAACATTTGTCACTCCAAATTTAAAATTTTGTTATTAAATGCTAGAAGTCTAGCAAATAAAATAAATGAACTACAGCTTGTGCTAAACACCAAGGATATAGATGTGTGTGGGGTGACGGAAACTTGGTTCACTGATAATCAGTGGGGCCAAGATATCCAAGGCTATACTTTATTTAAAAAAAAATTGTACCCACTCTAGAGGAGGTGGGGTGACAGTATATGTCAAAGATGGAATTGTTTGTCAGGAAGCGAGTATTGATATGCCTACCCCAAATGGTATTGAAATTATATGGATGAAACTAAAATACGAACAGAATTACACAATGTTAGGACTTTGTTACCATCCCCCATCTATAGACACTAATAACAATAATTATTTCTTGGACTATTTACAAAAAATTAATCACCTTGACAATACTATACTAATGGTTGATTTTAATTATCCAGGAATTAAATGGGACACTTTAGAGGGCTCTTGTTATCTGGAAACAACATGTTTGGAAACAATTGTTTATCTGGGCTTGGATCAACTGGTTCATGGTCCTATAAGGAAGGACAATATCCTTGATCTAATAATTACTAATATCAATGAACAGGCTGAAATCCCAAGTATTCTTGAACCTTTAGGAGATAGTGACCACTGCAAGGTGTTATGGACAATTAATTATTATGGAATGGCTACTAAAGGTGTAACAAAAAATGAGGAATTTCTCATGAGTTAAATATGAGGCAATAAAGCCATACCTTGCAGACTAGAACTGGCAACAGGAGCTAAAAAATCTTACAGTCCAGCAAATCTGGGGCTAAATCAAAGAAAAATTGGACTACTGCTTCAATAAATGGGTTCCAGAGCATATAAAATATAAACATCATAGAAGGCTTCCTGTATGTTTTTTTTATTCAAGATCAGCAGACTTGTAAGGGCCAAGAAAAAAGCCTTCAATAAATATAGAAAACTAAAGTCTGTAGCCAACTGGAACAGGTTTAAACAAAAAAGGCAATAAAACCAAATTCGCCATACAAAATGCAAAGAAAGAAATGGAATATAAATTAGCAACTGTAAATAAAGATAATAATAAACTGTTTTTCAATTATATTGGATCTTTGAGAAGTAATCCTTCCAAAACAGGCTCTTTGCAAATCAATGACATTCTGATATCTGATGAACAATTAATGGCTCATGAATTCAATCAATACTTTTCTAGTATTTTTAAATCAAATTAACCTGTGAGTAACATAGATTATTCCTTGGAGGAACTTAAAATAGAATTTACAGTGCCAGAAATCTATGCAGCCATTAATTCTTTCAAATCATCATCTTCAGTTGGTACAGATAACATTCCCTTTGTCTTTCTTAAGGAAATTTCATATGAGATTGTAGGAGCTCTTACCTTTCTGTTTAATGAATCTATTAAAACCGGGGAGATATTAGCGGAGTGTAAAGAAGCCTTGGTGATTCCCATTTATAAGGGGGATATCAAACAAGATGTAAAGCACTATAGACCAATCAGTTTGACCTCTTGCATAGGTAAAACTATGGAAAAACTTCTAGCACATAAAATTAGCACACATATAGCAAAGAACGGACAGACTGATATAACCCAGTACGGATTTACACCAGGAAGATCATGTCTAAATAATTTCATAGGTATCATAGGTATGTTCAAGCCAGAAGAGAGAATCCTACCCTATAAGGCTTGCCTATTAATATTTTAAAATGTAAATGTATTATTTCCAAAGTGATGAGCCAAACCATTCTTAAACTCATTCATGGTAGTACTGTCCACAATATTCATTGGAAGATTGTTCCAAACTCCAACTACTCTACAACTGTACCAATGTTTACAAAAGTTATTATTCCAGATTTGCTGATATAGTTGTTTTTTATGCTTTCTAGTACTAGTTCTACCAAAATTATGTCTAAGACCCATTTCTTCCAGTAGGACTTCATCCTTCATGATTTTATATAGGAAACACAGATCTTCCCTTAATCTATGATAATATAAGGAATAAAGATTCAGGCTGACCAGTCTATCATAATAGCTTTTATTCTTTAGACCTTTTATTTGTTTTGTTAATTTTCTCTGCACCCCCTCTAAGGATAGAATATCTTCCCTATTTTGTGGTGACCAAACCTGAACACAATACTCCAAGTGAGGTCTGACCAATTCACTATCGAGTGGAATCAATACCTTCCCATCTCTGCTAGCTATATGTTTGAGTATACAATTTAAGTTTTGGGTTGGTTTCCTAAGTTGAATCCTGCAATGTGATCTAAATTTTAGATCATTAGTGACAGTAATCCCCAAATCTCTTTCCTCTTTCACAACCCCCAAGGGGGTACTATCCAATAGATATGTTTCTTCTTTATTGTTCTTACCTAGATGCATAATCTTGCATTTAGTTATGTTTAATACTAGTTTATTTAGGTTAGTCCATTCGTATATTGAATCCAGGGCATGCTGTAAAGTAGCTTTTTGTTTGACATCTTTAACTACTGACCCCAGCCTACAATCATCCCCAAATTTGTACATCCAGATATTATGATTACTAATTTTTAATGAAGCAATGTAAATATTGAATAGACTAGGTCCCAATACTAAACCCTGGGGGACTCCACTTGAAATAGAAGCCCAGGCGGAATATTCCCCATTGATGACCACTCTCTGCCTTCTATCCTGGTGCCAATTTGAGATCCACTTACAATTATTACTAGTCAGATTTATGCCCTCTAGTGCTGACAATAATTCTTTGTGTGGCAATTTATCGAAAGCCTTTGCAAAATCAAGGAAGATCACATCCACGGAATTATCCACATCTAGCTCTCTATTCACCCTTTCATAGAATGCCAGTAAATTAGTCTGGCATGATCTATTTTTTGTGAACCCGTGTTGTAGGGGATCATTCATATCCTTACTAATAAGGTATTCTGTTAGGATGTCTTTAATTAGTCCCTCCATTATCTTTCCTAATGTCGAAGTCAAACTAATGGTCTAAAATTTTCAGGTACAGTTCTAGGCCCTTTTTTTATTATAGGCACAATATTAGCTAATTTCCAATCATTAGGGACTAATCCAGTATTTATAGAGGCTTAATTTAATTAATTTTTTCAAACCCATTAGTGCAGCACTGGATGCAGGACTTCCTGTGGACGTGGTCTTTTTGGATTACAAAAAAGCATTTGATTCAGTATCTCATAGAATTCTGATGGAATGTCTTAGGAGCTTAAAAATACATAGAAGCATTATTTAGTGGATTACATCATGGTTAACTAATAGAAGACAGCAAGTTAGCATTAGGATATACAAGTCCACATGGAGTTGGGTTACTAGTGGTGTGCCTCAAGGGTCAGTGCTGTGTCCTATTTTATTTAATATTCTTATCTCTAGTATGAAAACAACAAATGGGGTATGGTTAAATAAATACATGGACAATGTAAAATTAAGGTGTATAGTCAGTGATTCTACTACAGCTCACATGCTACAGGATAACTTGAATAATTTATCTATTTGGGCAAAAGAAAATAAATTAACCTTTAACATCTACAAATGTAAAGTGATGCATTTTGGCAAAAACAATAGGCTTGTAAACTACTATATGGACAATATCATGATAAATATGGTAACTGTTGAAAAGGATCTAGGAGTCTATATTACTAACAACCTGAAATTCACTGAGCATACAAACAAAACAGTGCAAAAATGTCATAGACTAATTAATTGTATTCTGAAAAATAATAAATCTAGACAGCCTGAAGTGTTAATACCTATTTATTGTAGTATAGTCAGAACTCATATTGACTATTGTTCATCCTTTTGTGCTCCAACAATGGTTCAGCATAAAGTGACGGTAGAAAAAGTTCAACGAAGATTTGCAAGAAATGTTTCAAATCTGAAAACAATATCTTATGATAAAAGACTTAAAGAGTTGAACCTTTTTTCTATTAAATATCGTTCCTTAAGAGGTGACTTATGTTTAACCTATAAAGCAACAAGAGATATGGCTTTGCTTGAAACCTTATGTATGGAATGGCAGTATACAGTTAATAACACTAAATCTCATAAACTAAAACTTAAATCTAATATAAATAAGACAACCAGAAGGAATCATTTTTTTAAACAGAGAATAGTGCCAATTTGGAATTCTCTACCTCATGATGTGGTGCATAGTATTACTCTCCAGAACTTAAAAAAAAATCTTGACTCATGTATGGGTGATTTTAAATATGACTAACACCTGGGTTAGTGGGTGGCGAGTTCATTATGTGCCAGTCCCTTGAACTCATAACCACCTATGACCTATTATGTAGCCTTAATAAACATAGAAACATTGAAATTTTCTGGCAGAAAATGACCCATTGGCCCATCCAGTCTGGCCAAATACACCCCCTTCCTTTCATCTTGCCCCCTCCATTCTATGACATTTTTGCTTTTATTTAGCACCATGTAGTCGTTACAAAAACTGAACAACTTTGGGGTCAATCTACTGGTGTGACAGCAGCCCACAGTGCTGCCACCTAAGAGAGCATGGTGTGCCTGGGAACTCTGGGGAGGTTGTCTGGAGTCTAGACATGTTCTGCAGGTAAGGTCCTCAGTTCTCAAGGAAAGGGGGACACCCATCATTCATATACCCCCATACAGGCTAATAGCAGGGACATTGTCACTGGCTGTGAAGGAAATATAATGCTCAGACTCCTGGCTGCAGTAAGAGTACAGTCTTGATGACTATGCAGGGGGCAGGGAAGAAATCAGGGCAAAAGTTATATTAGGAATGGAAATAGTATGCAACTCACTTGCCAAATAAAATTCAACAGTATTTATATAAAAATCACAGCATTCTCAGGGTACAAATATTAGGGCCCCAACATTTCATGAATACTGCTTTCCACTTTCTCGTAGGGGGTTCAAATGCTATGTTTTTTGGGAGTGGGGGGCTTTCGTAAATCATCTCCCTCCATAAAAGAATTTATGAGCTACTTTCATGCACTTTTGAGGGCACTAAGCATCCTGTAGAAAGGGACTCTAGAAAAAGCTTCAGCTCTATTAAATCCTCTTAGTTTTTTGTTTATTTGAATTTTGTTAGCCAGGTGGACTCACAGAGACATGAATGTTCCATTTTCAGGGGCTACCCAGAGTTAATTACATACTGTGATATTGTTCCTCAGAACATTCTGAGAATAGCAAATGCACATACATAGTCATACATAGTCAAACATCCATGGTACACAGATAATTACATAAAGAGACAACATTACATATATAGAAATATATTCACATTTATTGACATTAGATAACATTGCCAAGTGCACACACAGCAGAGTGTAATCCCCCTCATGGAAAGACTTTTTAAGCAGGTAATGATCTCAACAGCCTTCAGTAGAGTTACTAGTAACATCAGCAGTTATACTTGCATTGACTGCTCTCTAATAAATAGGCTTTATGGCTTTTCTTAAACACTGCAGGGTGAAGCCATTTTTTACCTCTTGCAGAAGCTTATTTCAAAGTTATGGGGCAGTGAAGGAGAAGGACCTCCTGCCTGAGCCTGTTCTCACCCATGGCATTTTTAGTAATGGACTGGACAACGAGTACATGAACCTTATCTGGTGTTTGGCCTTGAGAATTTTCCTGAGTTTGCGGGTTAGTGATCTTTGTCATTTTAAAGGTGAGACAGAGCAGTGGATAGGCTAGTCTTATGTCAAGTGATGGTCAACTCAGTGCAGTGACCACATCGCAATGATTAACTCCTTAAATCACCCAACATTATTACACAATACTGTATTTTCAGTCTACTTTGTTCTGAGTCATATACGAATTGAGGGATCAGGGCAACATACAGGAGTACAGACAGTAGTGTGTTGTTAGCAATAGCTAGGTGTGCTTTCCTGGAAATGTAAGGTCAAAGCCTATGAAGAAGACCAAGCTTCTGGTGTAGAAACCTCATTAAAGTATTAACATGGGGACTAAATGATAGATCCTGGTTAAGTAACACCCCAAGATATTTCACTGATCCCACCACTTACAGTTGTGATCCTCAGAGGGTGGATGGTTTAAGCAGCTGCTGCCTTTATTTGCCCCATAGTCTGGAACCAAATAGCATAGCGTTAATCTTTTTTGATGTTAAGGGCACGCTTGATTTTTAGAAGCCATGCTTCACAGTGTTTGAAATCCTTTCTCCAATTTCATGTTAAGCCAGCTGATGTCTGCTGGGGATCTGTATAAGACAGCATCATCAGAACACAATTGTAATCTAGCCCCCCCCATTATGAGGCATGTTATTAATAAAAATGAGAAAAGCAGGGGACTCAGTGCTGAGCCCTTGGAAACACTATCAGTTGTGTCCCTTTTGTCAGATAAACTGTCTTGCCACTTGACTTGTTACATAAGAACATTAGACCATGTAATTAAAACAGCAAATTCCAAACTGGGAATCTTATATCACCACAGGCAAGCAATGACACCAGAGGATCAGAGCCTTGTAATCCAGAGTTTAATACTCTTAACCATAGACTACAGGCTAGTCATCTAATGTGCTGCCACTGAATCAGCATTGAAATGGGTCAAGATATTACTAAACAAGGCCTGCAGGCTTGTATTAAGGGCCAGACACACTTGTAACCTCTACTCAGACACTGGGTGGCTCCCCCTGCACCTTTGGGCCAAGTACCAAGCCTGCTTGACTGGGAAAAAAGCCCTACTGGGACTAACACCCGACTCTGCATCTACTCTGTTCCCATGCATTATAACCACTAAAATGACTAGAAGATCAATTAAAGGAGTGCTCCAGGTTCCCTTCAAGCACACCTCCTTTGCCTAGCATTCACTTGCCTACCGTGGGCCTCAGTGGGTAAATGACCTCCTCTCTCCCTCTTAGAGCTTGAAAAGATTGGTTCTTTCAAAAGAGAGCTCCAATTATTCTTAGCCCAATCAAATGTCTGTGGCTGTCCCACCTAATCATTTAATTCTCCCTTTAACTATACTCCTTCTCAACCCGCCCCATGGACAAAGCCCTATCAGGCTGCAATCACCTCACTACAGTACCTGCACCTAGAAACCAAACAGCAAATCTAAGTCTGGATGTTCCCTCCATTTACGATTGTAACTGCTTAGCATATTTTCCAATGGGTGAGTATGATTTTGCCAATTTGTGATACTTTTTGTTCCTTGTAATATGTTTACTGTTTGTCTGTTTGCATTATATGACTTAGAACCTTTGTAAAAGAGCCATGTGGGCTCAAAGGCATTCATCCAAACCATCCAAACCTGTAAATAAATAAATAAAGTAGCCGGCAGATGGGGACTGCCTGATCCATCTAGTCTCCCCCCAAATTTCTACCCTGCTCCCTGTTTTATTACCTCTTCAGGTGTCCGCATTGCCTGTCCCATGTTAGATGAATTCCTGTACTGTCTTCAATGCTAGCACCTCTGAGGGCAGGCTGTTCCATGATTCTATCACCCTTTCTGTGAAAAAGTATGGTTCTAGTTGGTTCTAAATCTGCCTTCCAGTATGGTTCTAGTTGGTTCTAAATCTGCCTCCCACTAGGCACAGATTTTGCCCCCTTGTATGCATTGTTTTGTTTTCCTGGAATAGATTCTATGTCTGGGCTGTGTTGATTCCCTTTATGCATTTGAATGTTTCTGTCATGTAGCCCCTATTTCTTCTTTGCTCTAAAGAGTATAAGTTTAATTCACTAAGTCTCATTTCATGCTGTTCTTGATGCAGACCCTGCACCATCTTAGTGACCCTTCTCTGAACCCTTTCTAAGTGGTCAATGTCCTTTTTTAGGTGGGGCCTCCAGAACTGCATGTAGTATTGTAGGTGAAGCCTGATCAAGGACCTGTACAGTGGAATGATTACCTCATACTTCCTGCTCATAATCCCTCTACCTATGCAGCCGAGGATGCTGCTGGCCTTCTGTGCTGCTTTTTCACATTGTTTCCCCACTTTTAGATCATTGGTAACAATTACTTCGAGGAGCCGTTCCATCTTTGATTCTTCTAATTGATGCCCATTCAGTGTGTACATCTTTCTTGGGTCAAGTTTACCCATGTGCATCACCTTACACTTCTTGGTGTTAAATTTTAACTGCCATATTCTTGACCACTCTTCTAATTTCTTGAGATTGGCTTCCATCTCAGAGGCACCTTCATCTCAGTATAACCTGTTCCAGAGTTTTGTATCAACTGCAAACAGGCAGACCTTCCCCTCAAGTCCATCAGCAATGTTGCTGATGAATATGTTGAGGAGGACTGGGCCAAGTACTGACCCCTGTGGAACTCTGCTGGTTACTCTGCCCTCCCCTGATAATGCCCCATTCAACAGGACTCTCTGTGATCTATCCTGAAGCCAGTTCTTAATCCATCTGATTATTTTATGGTATATGCCCATGTGCTCTAGTTTGTTGGTTAATCTCCTGTAGGAAACTGTGTCAAAAGCTTTGCTAAAATCTAAGTAAATCATGTCCACTGTGCTACTTTGGTCCACTGTCCTGGTTACCCAATCAAAGAAGTCCACCATATTCATGAGACACGAGCGCCCAGCTGTGAACCCATGCTGCTTTGGGTCAAGTCTTCTGTTTTCCCTTACATAGTCTGCTATCTTCTCCTTAAGTAATGCTTCCATAATTTTACCCACCACTGAGGTTAGGCTGACAGGGCAGTAGTTCTCTGTTTCTTCCCTGCTTCCACTCTTGTGCAAGGGTACCACTGTTGCCCTTTTCCAGTTGTCTAGCACTATACCGCTTTCTAGCAACTTATTGAACAGTTCAGTCAGTGGTGCAGCAATCTCTTCACTGACTTCTTTGAGGACACTCGGGTGGATACCATCTGGACCCATTCCCTTATCCACTTTTAACTTACCCAGCACCTCTAGGACTCTTTCTTTTGTGACTGGGCTTGTGTTTGGCACATTATCATTTTGCCCAGTGCCACTTAACATAGGTTCTTTGCTGCTGTCTTCTATAGTGAAGACTGAGCAGAAGAAGTCATTCAGTACCTCTGCCTTATCTTTATCCCTCTCCACCAGCTGACCCTCTTTTGATGCTAGACAGACTATTCCCCCATTATTCTTCCTGTTCTCTTTTATGTATCGATAGAAAGTCTTATCACTCTTCTTTATCTCCTGTGCTTTTTTCTCCTCTGTTTGTGCTTTGGAAATCATAATTGCCTTCCCTGCCTCTTTGAGTTTATTTCTGTATTCCTCCCTGTCACTGTCCATCTTTGTTTCCTTGTATTGCTTGAATGCTGTTTTTGTTTCCTTAATCTTAGATGTTACCTCTCTAGCAAACCAGAGTGGGTTCCTCATCTTCCTAGATTTGCTGATCTGTTTTGTGCAATCCTCTGTTACTGTAGTTAGAGCATGTGTCAACTTTTTCCAGCATTCTTCTACATAGCCTTTGATACCATTTTGTAGTAAGGATTTGATCTGGGATTTCATTTCAGGGAAATTTGCTTTCCTGAAGTCAATTACCTTGATTTTTGTGAGGCATCTGGCTTCTGTTCTGCTAACTGTTATCCATAGTGATCTGTAGTCACTGGATCCCAAGTGGCTTCCTATTTGAACACCTGAGAGCCCGGAACTGTTGGAGAGTACCAGATCTAGGATTGATGTCTGCCTGGTAGGTGAGTCTACTAGCTGAGTTAATACCACCTCTCACAGTGCAAGAAGGAATTCCTTGCTCCTGTCTGAGGATGCCGTGTACATGGACCAATCCACATTAGGCAGATTGAAGTCCCCAACTAGAAGTAGCTCACCCTTGTTTGCCATCATCAGGATGGCTTCCAGGAGCTCCTTGTCGGTGTCTATGTCTTGGGATGGGGGTCTGTAGATAACCCCTACCTGGATAGGGGCTTTTTCTCCAGCTTCTAGGGTAATCATTAGGGCCTCAGCCTTACAGTGTTTGTCTTGGAGTTCTGTTGCACTGATACCATCCCTCCTTTTTTCCCTTCCTGATCATTCCTAAACAGCATGTAGCCAGGTATCATAATATCCCATGTGTGGTTCATGGTGAACCATGTTTCTGTAATCACTACTCAATCCAATTGTGATTCCCCTATCATGGCTGTGAGTTCAGGGATCTTGTTTGGGAGACTTCGAGCATTGACACACATGGCCTTCCATATAAGTGATTGCTCTGGCCTGCTGTACAGTCAATCTGTGGGTGTTTTGTACTATCCATGTGCTTGTGTTGCCTTTTTTCATTTGTTGACATTTTCTAGTGGACCTTCCTGATCTGTGTTTCTGTCAGACTTAGTAACAAATGCATATGCTGGACTTGAACTGCTTGATATTGGGGAAGAGACAACTGGCGACCCCTGCAAAGCTGGTGGTGCTCTTGCCTCCTCCCTGTCCACTAGTTTAAATGACTGATGTGGACATCAAATTTTGGCTAGTGCTCTTGTCCCTTCCTTTGTGAGGTTCAGGCCATCAAATCTGAAGAACTCCCTCTCCCAGAAGTTCTGCCAATCACCCACAAAGTGGTGCCCCTTTTCTTGGCACCAGCACTTCAGCCAAGTGTTTAGCTCTGAGACATCCCTCTTCCTGGGTCTCTGCCTACCGCTTCCTTTCCTCCACACAGGCAGGATCTTAAAGAAAGAAACCAAGGAAGAAATAGAAGATAGATTATCATCGAGCCTTGCTAGATTTTGCTTTGTTTCATTTATGGAGTGACTAGATTGTTCATTTGTGCCTATGTGGAGGATGACCTTTGTGTTTGTTTCTGCCTTATACGCAATGTTTGTTATCGTGTCTGTGTTCCTCCATGTGGATGTCCCCGGTAGGCATCTGACTGAGACCTTAGCATTGTTGAGCTGCTGGAGGTGGGACTTTATACCCCCTTGTCATAGAGTCATGAATTATTAATACTGGTGCTTTACTGTCCTTTATTGCATTGTCCGCAGTGGAGAGCGTTTCTCTGTTCTGTGGTTGGGCGTCACACACCTCACTATCTGCCTTGTCAGCAGTTTTGGCAGATAGTGGTACGTATCTATTTGATGTTAGGATTTGTTTTGTCTCCACTCTTGGTCTGTTTTGAATTTTTTTGCAGTTCCTGATCAGTTGTCAGGCTCCTGGCCTACTTGCTCTTTTGGGTAGGGGTTCCTGTTTTGGCAGAGTGAAGGTATTTTTTGCTGTTGAATTGTTTAATGCAGCAAGGCAGAGCTTTGAGCAGAGAAAATCTGTCTCATCCCATGCTGCATGGAGCTGTGACCATAGGTCCCTTAGGGCAAGACATATGGGACAGCATCCTACCCTTAGGATACATGTCCTGACAAAGATTGTACTGCAGGTGTTATTTTATGAAATCCATATCTGGTAGATGTTAAGTATGGAGCAATGAGACTGTGGCCTGCACTTGAGATTAGTCTTCCATGTAAAGGTGTTAGTTACCTAATTGTGGGCGAAGGAAAGGAGAAGTTTTTTTTCTGAGATATGCAGTAAGTCCCGCCCCATCCTTCTGCACGAAGGATTGAGGAGGTCAAGGACTACATTAGAGGATCAGCATGGGGTGGACAAGAATGGGGGCAGTGTGGTTGGGTACTTCCCCAGCAGAAAATCAGTAGAGGTAACTGTAGAGAAAAACAATCAACTTTTGGCAGTGGTTCCAACAAACACCACCACCCACAGCACCCTTGGATGAAAGTAAAAGTAACCTGACCTTTTAAATCTTCCTTCTGTTGGAAGGTACTAAGCCTTTGTCAGCTTCACCACTAGTTACCCTCCTAATCCCCTGGAATAGCTGTGGAAGAAAAACAATTAGCTCCTTCAATGTGAGAAGGAGACTGCAAACCCTGTAAGCCCAAAACAAAACCCGTAAGCACAATCCATAAGCACAAAACAAAACAGTAACAAGACATTAACTCTGGTTGGTCAAAAGAAGCCTTAATGTTTCTCCTTGCTCTGTTAATGTTGCTCCTTGCTCTATCTTTTCAAGAAAACTTAGAAGACAAAAAGTTCAAGTAAAGCGAGGTGCTTTTTGTCAGCAAACTTTAGTCTTCCACCTTTTGTTTGCTATTGGGCAGGTATTGTCCTTTTGCTCAGATAAACTGCTTTGCTACTTGACTTTCTGTTTCCTGTTGGATAGGTAATTCTTAAACCAGCTAAAAGGAAGGTTGTCCAAACTTATTAGCCTAAACATGTCCTAGAGGAGGCATGGTTTACCAGGTCAAACACCTTTCAAGTCTATGAAAATAACACCAGTAGCCTTCCTTACATCCACTGCATCCAGGATATCCAAGATCAGTCAGGCAAGGGCAGTATCTGTGCCATGATTTTTTTCTAAACCCATATTGGATTTTTGTCAGAGAGTGGTGACATTCTAAGTCGTCCAGGACCTGGTTGTATACCAACTGTAACTCCCTGCAAATGGGGGTTCCCAAAAGTCTTCCAGGAGCTTGCCTGAATGCTCCAAGCCTGGGTGGTGTTCAGTGTCTGAGCTGCTTAACTGTGGCTGCAAGTGAGTGCTATTTGAGCCTCCACATACTGTCTCTTTAAGAGCTGTCTGCTTGCAGACTTAATTAGTTTGTATGGGGGGGAACTGTGTATTTAATGCTGCCCGAGCTGCTGAGTAATCGCTCCATTTTGCGGTCCCTGAAGGTGCAAAGGGAGCCCATCTGAAAGCTGTAACTGTTTGCCTGTAATTATTTAAAGCATTAGCAAAACTGTAGTTTGTCTAACCTGCCTTTATTGCAGCTGGGACTCTGTGTGTGTTACCTCTCCATTTTGGACCTAAACTGCTGTACTGGGCCAATTGGGTTAAGGGAGCCCTACAATGGAGCCTGTGGATGAATCAGAACTTGGACTCTTAATTTGAGCCAGCCACAAGGGGATTGTATGGGCAGTGACTCTGGGAAATGTAGTTTTGACGTTGGCACAGTTTTCTACCAACAGAGGGAGTCTTATTGTTAATGACAGCCGAATCAGCCAACAGAATAGTGTGGAGCTAAAGGAAATGCCCTGCTCTGTGACTGGAAAGATCAGATCAGTTGTGGCAGTGAAGAGAGAAGGAGCTGTGTGCTTCTGAGGTGTACAGTTTCGCACAGGAAGCTCATGTGAGGCCCTGAGTTTCGGTCTGCAGCCTTTGTGAGTGCCAGTTTGGACTGAATCCGAGTTGTAAGGAGAAAGAAGCACTAGAAGTGTGGAAACCAGGCTCACCCTGTAGAAGACTGGAGACATTGCTGAATCGTGCTCAGTCTGTCAGGAGCTGAAGCTGCTGTGTGTGCTCCCAGGTATTTTGCAGTAATTGCGATCAGGATCGAGGAGCAGCCTGCCTGGTATAGTACTTTCCTTTTACATATAAATGTGTGTAGTGCTTGTGGGGAATCACTATTACCAATCCCTTGTTCTGTGTGCTGTGTGTTGAAGCTGGAAGCAAACCCCAGCTTGTCTCGAACTAAATCCATTTGCTATAAACTGCAGTGGGGTCCAGTCACAAGGACCTTGTCTCCATGCCCTGCTGTTTCTGACAATCCGGAAGAACATCCACCATCTGGTTCTCAGCTTTGGTATTGTGAGTACAAATCAGGGTATTCCCCTGCAGCCTGTTTTCAATCACAAGTGTGTCATCTAATGCTTGTTGTTTTTTTGCTTCATGGACTGAGCCATCAGGCTCCGGATTACAACTGGGTGTTGTGCATATATTTTCTACTACAGGACCCTATCCATCTGCACCTGCCGGCTAACCCCGGGCAATGGACCTGGCTAGCCCCCCAACCTGGGTACCCAGAGTGTGACTTTTCAGACCCTGTATGTGTGCGCAGTACTGTGATTTAATGCCACTAATTAACCTGATTCCCCCTCCCATGTTACTGTTCCTCAAATAAATCAGATCTGTTGTTGTTGTTAAACATTAAACTGTCTGAAGTGTCAGTACCTTCATGCCAAGCACTGTATTGGTTTGTGTATGCTGCTTAACCTTATTTTTCAGGGGGTCCTCAGAGACGAACCTATGAATCAGTCTCGAGGGTAAGTGGTACCTTATGAATGAACAGTGTGTATATGTAGCGTAATGGTACTGTAACTCCTGTGCATCGTGTGGGCCATTAGAGGGATTAGAAGTGGGTCTCAGTGTCCCAGAGGACTGTGACCAAACTAGACCAACCATTACAAACCCTGACTTCTGGGTGGAGGCACCCACCATAGAACCTAGGCCCCTCAACCTGTCAGTAGTCAAGCAGGCAGGGGTAGTAGCCCTTGGGATAGCGCCACCTGGGGGTTACACAACCTTTCTTGAATATTAGCCAAGGAGCATAGAAGACAGATTGACCGATAATTCTCCAAAGCTTCTGTTACCTCTGTTACATATTGGAACCACTAGAGCAGTTTTTCATTTTTCTGGGGTGGTTCCCTGGAGAAGGAATTTGTTATGGATGTTTTTAAGGGGATAGACAATTACTAGGGAAGCAGTTTTGTAAGAATTTTGGTTCCAGGTTATCGTAGCTGGGCTGTCACTTAAAAGCAGTTTGGAACTCCATTTTGGAGAAAGTTGATTTACCTAGGTCCAAGCAAATATAGAGAGGTACTACTAAAAAGCACTTTAAAAAAAACAGAACTGCAAAGGAGTGCTGTCATTTACGCCAACCCCTGAAGAAATGGACAGCAATAGTCCACACATCATTAGGGTTCTAATATATGTGGCCTTAGCATACTGTGATTATTAAATCAGTATTGCTGAATTTTATTTCATGGTGAGTGGTCTTCCTGTTTTTCCATTTCTTGACTTAGGCAGTTGCATGAGCTAGCCCCTCCCTGGCAATTTGTTTATTTTTCTCCTCTACTAATAGAAGGAATTGAATTTACAGGAACTCTTCATCCTTTCACAAAAAAGTATAATAATCAACCTCAGGAATTAAACAGATGCATTTATAAAATGGCTTTTAAAGAATAAACCTTTCCTTTACAGGAGATGGGCTGGTTTGATGATCACCGAAATGCTGTGGGTGTCTTGACTACCAGACTTGCTACGGATGCTTCCCAAGTTCAAGGAGTAAGTTGACCATGGAAATGTAAACACTTAACGGCTTTTAGATGCATTCTGCCATTTCACTTCCTTGACCAAAACATTGTCTTTGAAACCACCACATACAGTAGTGAAAGTAGAGCCCATTTTAGTAAACTAGAGATGCTTCCTAGAACTAGAAAAGACTGCTACCACACTGGCAAATTACCAGACTTACAAAAGATTATGACATCCAGTTCTTAGCAGGGGTAGGATATGACATTTTGGGTTTCTATGGTACTTGAGTTAAGGGAGAGTGGTGGCATTGCAGCATGTCTGTAAGTCAGCAGGGCTACAGGTAGCAATTAAAGGGCAGATGTGATGGACTTCAACTTTTTTCGTCCCTCACTTTCTATGCTTCTGTGTTTCTGTTCCAGAGCCACATCTCCTTGTCATCAGTTCTCTTTCTGTATGTCTTTTTCTGTCTCCCTTTGCAGTCACTTCAATAATAAATAAGAGTAATGAGGAGTTGCTCTATTTCATCAATGTAGCAGCCCAAGCAAGCAGCAGTATCAGCAGCAGGAACCACTGCCAACAGCTGGGGCCTGATTCACTAAACTCTGCCCGAGTGCAAACCCAGTTTGCCCAGAGCAAACTAGGTGTTGCCTGGAGTTGATACTCACAAAGCCCAATTTGCCCATGCAGACTGTGTTTATACCCAGGCAAAGATTTTGATGGGGGGACCACAATGCAAATGAAGAGGAGGGGACCTGCATATCCCCACAGTACAATCCACAAAATTTGTGCTCCATGCAAGGGCCGCTTGTAAAGGCCCTTGCATGGAGAAATTACCACCAACAAAAATCCAATGATAATCCGCATAACCCTAGTGGTTGGTGGGGGTACTGTGGACCCCCCACCTCCCTTCCTGGTCACTGATACCCTCCCCAAAGAAATAAATGCATTCCCTTGTAGTCCAGGATCCCTCCTCCCCTCCCTGATTGCCATTTCATATACAAAATAAATGTTTCCATAGTGTAGTGATTCCTCCCCTCTGATCCCCTTCCCGAAGAAGCAAATGCATTCCCTGGTAGTCCAAGGTCCCTCCACCCTCCCCGGTTGCTGAACTCATAATAAAAGAAACCCTTTCCATAGTGCAGTGGTCCCACCCCCCTCCCCTGCTCACTCACCTCATAATAAAAAAGAGCTTTCCATATTGTAGTGGTGCCTTTCCCTTCCCTGGTCACTGACATTATCAGACACATTTCCATAGTGTAGTGGTGCCCTCCCTTACCGCGATCGCTGACTCATCCCAGAACATCATCCATAGTATAGTGGTCCCTCCCCACCTCCCCATCACCAATCACCATACCCAAACCCAAAAATCCCTTTTCCCTGGTAGTCCAGTCACAGACACTGAGCCCTACTACAGACTGTACATGCTCCATGAGGGGTCAGTCGGCAGCCAGCCATGGTGATGAGAGGTGGACTGTGCTGGTTGCTGATCATGGATTGGGATGGGGAAGCTGAGTGGTGGGTCACACTGGACGGTGTGGGGGGAGGGACCCTAGACTACCAGGGAATAGGGTTTTCTGGTTCAGGCATGGTGATCCATGATGGTGGTGGAGAGGGACCACTACATTATGGACAAGTGTTGAAGGATGAATCAGTGATCAGGGCGGGGAAGGGCACCACTACACTATGGAAATGTGTTTGACAAGGTCATTCATCTGGGCAGGGAAGAGACTGCTACACTACAGAAAGGGTATATTTGTCATGGAGTCAGTGATCGGGGAGGGGAGAGGTACTGCTACACTACAGAAAGGGTATATTTGTCATGGGGTCAGTGATCGGGGAAGGGAGAGGTACTGCTACACTACAGAAAGGGTATATTTGTCATGGAGTCAGTGATTGGGGAGGGGAGAGGTACTGCTACACTACAGAAAGGGTATATTTGTCATGGAGTCAGTGATCGGGGAGGGGAGAGGTACTGCTACACTACAGAAAGGGTATATTTGTCATGGAGTCAGTGATCGGGGAGGGGAGAGGTACTGCTACACTACAGAGAGGTTTTTTTATTATGAGGTCTGCAATCAAGGAGGGAGAGGGACCCTGGATTACCAGGGAATAGATTTATTTCTTTGGGGAGGGGCTCAGAAACCAGGGATGGACCACTACACTATGGAAACATTTATTTTTTATATGAGACGGCGATAGTGGAGGGGGGAAGGACCACTACAATACAGAAAGTTTTTTTTATTATGAGGTCAGAGATCGGGGGGGGGGGATGGATTGCTACACTACAGAAATATTTTTTTATTATTATGAGGACGGTGATTGGGGAAGGAGGAGAGACCATAGACTACCAGGAAATGCATTTATTTTGGCACAGGGTCATTATGTCGCATGGCAGAATGCCGTGCGGCAATAGCACGTTGCACGATTATGGGCTATTTACTTTTCTGTGGGGGGTCCACCCTCACATCCCCATTATGGGGTTGCACCCTGGACACCCCCATTTAGGATTCTATCTCTGGAGGGGTCCAACACGGAGAGCGCACTAGTCTGGTTTGTGCCATAATGCCATATGGTATTAAGTGTACAACATTATGACCCAGTAGGGTATATTTCTTTGGGGGAGATTATCAGAGAGGGGGTAGGATCCTGGGCTACTGGGGTACATTACTTACACTGGGGGTGGTGATCGAAGTCCTGGGGTCACTACACCATGTGACTGCAGCTGCAAGGGGCATGGGCTGATGGGGGACTGTGATAGACCAGAAAAGGTCCATGCAAATGGGTCCAACATGGGCATTCTAATGGCCTTTTGCACCTTGCATGCCCAATAGGTTCATTTGCATAGCCACTTTCATGAATAGGGCATTTGTGCATGTGCGCTACTGTTGCAGGACCATTCTCCTAGCTGGTTGTGGTGGCAGTGCTTCTGGGGTTCATGGTGGTTTGGGTTAGTGCTGACATCACCTGCCCTTATTCATAGTCAGATAGGGCATCACACTATCCAACTGTGAATAGCCCATTGACCACCAGCGCAAGT
Source organism: Neoceratodus forsteri (assembly GCA_016271365.2). Classification (NCBI taxonomy): domain Eukaryota; kingdom Metazoa; phylum Chordata; order Ceratodontiformes; family Ceratodontidae; genus Neoceratodus; species Neoceratodus forsteri. The sequence goes on from CM057456.1 coordinate 1,375,787,597, forward strand.
GCATGGTGCAGTGCAAACTTTTACATTGCACTTTGCCTTTCTTTGTGAAACCTAGCCCTGGTGATGTCACTGCTTGCAGTACATATAATATTGTAAAAATGCAGGATGTATGCAGAACCAGTTTAAAAGAACAGGGAGACAAAAAAGACCAATAAGGAAAGGAAACAGAACTACGAATAGAAGTTGGCAGTATTGCAGTGCTTTCAGTCTCTTTCAAAAATAGATAAACTTGTACTTAGAAAAATAGGAACATAGATGCTGATAAAGGACTTTCAGCCATCCAGTCTACCCAGCCTTACTTACTGTTGAATGTGATGGCCCTAGCAGTCTTCCACTCCTTCAGCCCTCTTCTGCATCTCTTCTCCCTTACCCATCCCATATATTTGTCACATTCATGTTTGAATCCATCTATTGACTTATCATGAACAACTTCCTTTGGCATCTTGTTCCAACTGCCCAACAGTCTCTCTCTGAAAAAGTCCCAATGACCTTACTGAATATGTGACCCATCAGCTTCACTAAGTTATCTTTTGTGTCTGTATTTCCACTCGGTGTGAACACATCCTACATTAGTCCATGAAGGTACTTGTATGTCTCTGTTATATGCCAGTGACAGACTGGTTGTTCACAGACTCAGCCTGTTTACTGTTACTAAGTTTCTCAACCCTTCAGATGCTTGAAAGAGTCTGGTATGCCACCACCACTCAGCCACAGTCTTCCTTGGGGTATTTCTAGGTCTGAATCCCACCAGAGGCACTGCTGACACTGCACAGTACTCTACCAAAAGGGCAAGCAACCCACCCCTACTGAAAAGCTGAGAATAATTTTGCTTGCAATATGGTAACCGTAGCCTTCTCTTCTGAGATGGACCACCCACCAGTTTTTTTCAGTTAACTCAGTTATGTGTACCTCAAAGGACTCAGTCACAGAAACATGGACTGTTGTTAGCCAGAGCTCTTCAAGTAACATGAAAGGGCTGTTTTGGCTCTCAGACTCTCTCATTAATTGGCAATAGGGTCCTGTAGTACCAGACATAGTGATTGTAATCACTCTACAGAGTGATCTGGCATGCCTCTGGCAACTTAATCTCATTTCCCCCTCAGAGATCCATTCGAACTTATCAATTCAGCTAGAATGAAATCAATAAAAAAACTGCAATACCTATGTGGCAAAAATTATGTGGCAAGTTGTTACAGCCCTCTCTCCTTTATTGCCTCCAGGGTGTACATGCTAAGGTCTTCTAACCTCTCCAGGTAGCATTTCCCTTGTGTCTGTGGATTATTTTGATTTTATACTCCTTTGTACTGCCTACATCCTATCCCTGCCCTTTATCAACTGTTGGCTCTAAAACTGCACACAGTACACCAAGTGAAGTCAAATGAAGATTCTGTACAGGGACAGATTTACCCCCTCCTCCTTCTGCTGATCCCTTTCTCTGCATCCAGCATTCTGTTTTCACCAGTTTCAAGGTATCTGTGATTATCACTCCCAGGTCCCTCGCCTCAAGCATTCCCTAAATCGCTACTCCACCCAAACCCTTACTCAGGTTGGGATTTGTGACTCCTTCATGCCTTACCTTACACTTTTTTGCATTGAATTTCAGCTGCCATATGTTAGACCATTAATCTAGCCTCTCTAAATACCCCTTCATGTTTCTAATTCCCTCCTTATGGTCTTCCCTTCTGCATATCATTGTCATCTGAATAAAAAGCAGATATTTCCCTGGGTCCCTAGACTAATGTCACAGATGAAGATGTTCTTGAAGAATGGCCCCAAGACCAGTCCCTGTGGCACCCCACTAATGACCACCCCATCTTCTATGTAGTCTCCACTAATAAAGACCCTGTGGGATCTCCTGCTTTGCCAGTGCTTCACCCATCCAGTAAACTTATTTCCACCTATGAGGTTGCACAGCGTCATGGCCAGTCACCGATGTGGGACTGAGATACTGAGATCTATATACAAATAATATGCTGTTATAACTTACTGCTCAACATATTTTGAATGTATTTATTACAAACATACACATGTAGCAAAAAAATACTATTTTTATAAATTCTTTCCCTCTCCAACTCTGTGAGACTGAATATTCCATCGCCTATTTTTACGACCTACAGCTGTTTTGGGATTGATCTGTTGCTCCTAAAATGGCCGATAGTGGCACCTTCCATTGGACTTTTGGAAGTATCCATCCAAATGTCCAATGGATATTGTAACACTCCACCATGATCGGCCACTACGGAGTAACAGCTGCACTGTTTCAGGTCTTACTTCTGTATTCTAGGACAAAAACTGTGCATGCACACCTCACGCGAATGCACAGTTCTGCTGGCACCATTGCAGAATGTCATTCATCACAACTACACATGTGCGAGTGCCACACATGAGCAGCTATGTCATCTATGCCATCCTGCACCCTCCCACTGCTTCTGTCCCCCCTGCTCCCTCCATTCCATCCCAGCACAGGTGGGCAATAAAACTTTCCCACTCCCTCCCACTGCTGCTGTCCTCATTGCTCCCTCCATTTCCCATCTCTGAGCTGACATTGAGGTGCCTAATCCCTGTGTCGGCATCATGGAACCCCCCCAACTCATGTGGCACACTGGGAGCCCACCCCAGTGTGCCCAATTGTTTTTTTTTTTCATTTTTTCATTCCCCCCTACCGACATTGGGGTGCCCAATCCTTGTGTCAACATCATGACTCCCCAACTCATGTGGCACACCCAGTGTGCCCAAATTTATGTTTTCCTCTATAAATAAAGAAAACCATCCCCAACGTCTTTTTTTTTACCTGTACAAAAGAAAATTGTCCCTCATCATCATCCCAGTCCACCCTCCCCATCCCACCCTTCTATGGAGCACCCACCTCCCCACACCCTCCCTTACTCCATACTTACCTCTGGAGGTCAGCGCTGACATCTTCTCTGGACTGGGACACATCTGCACTCTTCAAAGCTGAACCACAAACTGAACAATCAAGGTAAGCACTGAATAATGGCAGTCAATGGTGTTTTTAACTTATCTTGATATAGCAGCCATTTTTAGGAATTTTGGTCCCAAATTTTCAACATGTGGTTTTTGGTACCCCACCTCAAGAACATTGTCACTGTCATTTTGTTACTCAATCCCAAAAGGTGAGTTCTTGGTTTCTGTGCAGAATCACCTTTCAAGACTGATTAATGAAATGACATTGCCACAGTTCATGAGGTGGGGTCCCAAAAAGCCCATGTTGCAAATTTGGTGAAAAATTCCAAACAATGACTGCATTATGAGCGTGTAAGAGTGCACAATGAGTTGATATCAGCTGGGATACAGCAGTGTGTTCAGGAGGCCAATAGAGGGGATAATATATTGGATGTGGTACTAACAAATATCCCTGAGGATATAAAAAATTTTAAAATAAATCAACCACTAGGGCCTAGTGACCTTGATATGATTACATTTCAGATAGAGAGGACAAATAAGAGTACTAAAGGGGTCACTACCCAGTTCCTATACGATAAGGCTAATTATGGAGCAATCAAAGAAGAACTGGCAAACATAAATTAGACCAAGTTGACAGGGGGTATGTCTACAGAGACAAGTTGAAAAATGTTTATTCATATTTTTCAGGATTTAGTGATCAAATATGTTATGTACATATGAGAACTGTTTATAATAGAAGAGGTAAAATAACGGTTTGGCTTGAGCAGGAGAATCATTAGTTTAAGTAATAAGAAGAAAGCACAATATAAAAGACTACAAAAATCACAAACAAGTGAAAATAAAAATAAATATAAAAAGACAGTGAGCACTTTAAAATGTGAAATTAAGAAAGCAAAGAATAGAATGGAAATCCAGTTAGCTACATCCAAGAAAATCCCCAAGAGTTTCTACTGTTATATAAATAATAAAAGAGGAAATAATAGAAGTGTGGGTCTGCTAACTATAGGAGGTGAGATTATATTTAGTCCACAGTATATGGTTAGAGAATTGAATACCTTCTTTAGCAAGGTGTTTACTCCTAAGAGCACTATTCCAGTAATAGAAAATCCCTTATTGGGGTACTATGGACAAGAAGAACTAATTGCATCTGGTAAGGTATACAAGAGGATACAGAAGCTGAAAGTGGATAAGTCAGCTGGGGGTGATGGATTGCACCCAAGATTCATTAAGGAACTGGCGAAGGAACGTTCCCCAATTATTGCCAGTATTGGCCAGAGATCTATGTGTGAGGGCTATGTACCTAAGGATTGGAGATCACCCATTGTGGTACCCATTTTCTAAAAAGGTTCTAAGGCTGAGGTGGCAAATTATAGACCGGTTAGTTTAACATCTGTGGTAGGCAAAATAATTGAAGGTCTAATAGGTGATAATATTGCAGACCATTTAGAATTAAATGATCTGCAAGATGATCAGCAACATGGATTTGTAAAGTACAGATCATGTGACATTAATTTGGTTAGTTTGTATAACTTAGTAGGAAGTAAACTGGCTCAGGGAAGGCCTGTTGATGTGGTTTTGTTGGATTTCAGTACTGCTTTTGATAAAGTGTCTCATGGAATTCTGATTTTGAAATTACTAAATTTAGGGATAGATAGAGCTATAATTGGTTGGGTAAGACATTGGCTGATGGACAGGACACAGAGGGTGAGATTGAATGGATATTTTTCAGATGAGGTGGGGGTCACCAGTAGTGTCCCTCAGGGGTCTGTGTTGGGACCCTTGTTATTTAACATATTCATAAGTGACTTAAATACAGCTAGTCACAACAACATGATTAAGTTTGCTGATGATGTTAAGTAGGGAGGAGTGGTGGATACATTTGAAGACAGACTATTACTCGTACAAGATATAATTGACATTGATAATTGGGCATTTAGCAACAAAATGCAGTTTAGTATTAACAAGTGTACAGTGATGCACTTTGGAAGAAATAATATTAAACAAGATTATTACTTACAAGGTTGGAAATTAAGAAAGTCATCAGAGGAAAGGGACCTGGGGATTTATATTATGGATAATCTGAAGAGTGGGGTTCAGAGTAGAATGGTTGCCAATATGGCAATGGACCTTGTCCGCTGCATACTTAGGTCCTTTTTTTCACATGACCAGGGAGTTTTAGTATAATTATTCAAAACATATGTTAGGCCACTTTTGGACTATTGTTCACCTGGCTGGAGCCCATTCTTAAAGATGGATAGTGTGCTAGTTGAAAGACCCCAACGTCCACTCACAAAATTGATATCAGGCCTCAATCAGGTACCTTATAAATTAAGGATGAAAAGATTACACCAATGGCCACTAGAAGTTCAATGAATAAGGGGAGACTTGTTATTGTTATATAAAATCCTACAGCAGGAGGTGTTAAGGGAAGACTTGGACATAAGATATCATAATCCAACTTACAAGTTGAGAGGACATAATTTGCAGTTAGGGCACAAGTGCAATACTGAGTTATGGAAAAATAGTTTTAAAGAAAGAACAATAAGGCAATGAAACAGATTGCCCCAAGAAATAGTATGGGCATCAGCCTTGCCAGCTTTAAAAATAAATTGGATGAATACATCTCACTTGGTAACCTTGGTTACCTCCACTGAATAGTGGGGAAAACTTAATATGGGTGTGTGCCCTCTGTTGTCTTAATCCTCCTAGTATGACTCCTAGCATGCGCAATTTCTACGCATGTGCCTAACTTCGCAAATTTTTATGTTTGCTTGCGCACATGTGCAAGAAACATGTGGCAGATTAGGAGAGAAGTGGGTTGTGGAGGCACGGCAGTGTGGCAGCGAATGGAGGCATTGCATTTGGGTGCTTGGCAGTGGTGCATCAATGGAGGCACAGTGTGCTGATGACACTGGCTTCCAAAAGTACCACCAACTTCTAATGTTTTCACTGCAGCACTCAGGGGCTGCCTCATCATTGCAGCGTCAGCCATTCCACTGCAATGAGGGAGCAACCCATCATTGCTGGGCGGAATGTTGCTACTGTAATATTGTTTGTGAACATGGCAGTGGCTTGCCGCCATGTTCACAAACAATATTAATCAGCCCCCCACTTCTGATGGGGTGCCCAATCCCCCTCAGCAGCATGCACCCCCCACAACATTCTTAGTTTGCCGAAGGGGGCCCCAATCCCTATTGGCTTCAGTCCCCTTCATAGGTTAAGTTGCCGACAAAGGAGCCCACTCCCTGTCTGCATAACGCCCCCCCAAACAAAATGTAGGTTTGTGCCGAGGGGGGTGCCCAATTCCCTTCGGCTCTTGCACCTCCCTTATGTGCCGATGGAAGTGCCCAATCCCCCATTGGCTACAGCCACCCCCCCAAACAAACACTTGGTTGGCACACTGGGAGCCCACCCCAGCATTCTAAATGTCCCTTTTAAAAAAGAAAAACATCCCACGATGGTATTTTTGTTTTACCTGTAAATCAGAAAACGGTCCCTTGTTGAGTCCGGTTGCTCTGCCCCCACCCGCGCCTACCCTCTGTGCACTCTGCCTCCCCAACCCCTCACCCCATACTTGCCTCCAGAGCACAGTGTGATGATTTTCGGTGGACCAGGAACATGTCTGCACTCTTCAAAGTCGACCGTGAACTGAAGAAATGCCGGTAAGCTGTATAATGGCATAAATAGGGTTTTTCAACTTTGGTGCATATCTCAGGCATTTTGGGGAATGTTGGCACCAAATTTTCAGCATGGGGTTATTGGGACCCCTCCTCATGAATTCAACCATTGTCATGGTGTTATTTGGTTCCAAAAGGTGATTTCACAGTCACTGCATGGAATCACCTTTTGGGACTGAGTAATGAAATGACAGTGCCACTCACTGTTCATGAGAGGAGCTTTCAAAAAGCCTATGTTGCAAATTTGGTGAAAAAATCAAAAAAATGGCAGTTTTACGAGCATGCATTGTGCAATTGCTACACACGCTCGTAACTTTGTGAATTTGCAATATTTTCACTCCAGATTTTCACCATTGCCATTTTTCCACACCTCCTTATGAACAGTACAGCTGTCATTTTTTACATCCTGGCCGAAATGTGTTTTTGCACTTCCGGCACAGAATAGCATGGTCGCTGTGGGAAATCAGTGTTTGGGACACATTATGAAAATTACAGTGACACTGTTCATTAGCAGAGGTCCTAAAATGCCTTTGTTGAAAATTTGGTAACAAAAGTCCATAATATGACTGTGTTACGAGCGTGCGTTGCACAGTTTCCATGGACACTCATAACTTCGCACATTTGTCATATTTTCACTCCAGATTTTCAACATTGCCATTTTTCCACACCTCCTTATGAACAGTACAGCTGTCATTTTTCACATCCTGGCCAAAATGTGTTTTTGCACTTCTGGTGCAGAATAGCATGTTTGCTGTGGGAAATCAGTGTTCAGGACACATTAGGAAAATCACAGTGACACTGTTCATGAGCAGAGGTCCTAAAATGTGTATGTTGAAAGTTTGGTGACTAAAGTCCATAAAATAACTGTGTGTCACACAGGCATTGCTCAGTTTCCACATATGCTCAGACGTGCAAACATTTTTAATATTCCCACTACAGATTTTCAACATTGCCATCTCTTCACACCTCCCTATGGATGGTACAGCTGTTATTCTTCATATCCTGCCTGATCTGTTTTATCATACATATGGTGCAGAGTGGCACTGTCACTCTTGGAAGTCAATGTTCGGGATACATTGACAAAATCACACTGCCACTCTTCATGAGAAGAGGTCCCAAATGCTTTCATGAGGTGGGGTCACAAAAAGGCCATGTTGAAAATTTGTAGTGTAAATAGCAACAAACGCCCGAGGCGTAAGGGTTTCTAACCATAATGTCTTACCATGTACAGGCTGACAGGTATCGGGGTGTGTCTTTGGATTGCCGACTGTACTGCTCATGCCATCCCACCCCCACCTCCAGCCACTGACAGACATCAAGGTGTACCTTGGACTCTTTGGCCCCACACTTCACCCCATTCTTCCATGCTCACCCATTTCAGCATATATCCTTATGGAATGGGGTGACTGTAAAGCCAAACACCCTAAGGCACACCTCAACACGTGTCGGTATCTGCAGAATAGAGTGAGGTGACATGCATGCCCGTCATAGGTGACGACCCAAACACTTAGCCCAATGCCTGCCTGTCTCTACAGGATAGAGGTGGGGTTGGTGTGAACTTCAATACCTTCACTGCCATTCCTATTCAGCATTTGTCTAACTCCTGCATTTCCAATGCTAATACCAGCAAGCAAACATTTGGCATTGACAAATGCTTGTTAATATATTCACTCCAGAATTTCAACATTGACATTTTTATCAATACCATACCTCCTTATCAACAGTACAGTTTTCATTTTTCACATCCTGTCTGAAACATGTTTTCATACCTGTGGCACAGAACAGTGCAGTCGCTCTGCGAAATCACCTTTCAGGACAAGTGAACAAAATGACAGTGGCACTCTTCATGAGGTTGGGTCCCAAAAAGGCGATGTTGAATATTTGGTGAAACAACTCCAAAAAATGTCCGCGTTACACTCGGTCATTCACAAATTTTCTACGCACACATGTAACTTTGGTAATTTGGCAGCTTGCCACAGTTCTGGCTAGAACTTGTTCTGCAAGGTACAGTACTTATCTTGTTTGAGACTGAAAGTAAAAACACTGATAATTGACACTACATGTTTTGTAAGTGTATTTAAAGTGTCCACAACATATTCTGTAAAGTAGTTCTTACTAAGGTACTAAGGTCAATACTGGAGTCATAAAGGCAAAAGGAGACTGGTGTCACCCATTGTGATTGCCTTTATACTACCTGGTGGTAAGATCCTATGATGTTTCCCTCCATTATAAATCTGTCTCATCTAGCTCTGAACATGGTCTTTGATATACTGTTTAGATTTCAGATGGCAGGTTGTTCAAATTCCAACCACCCCAAAAGAACTTCCTTTTTATCTGACTTGACATTATTTTTTTATTTAAAAATTGATAACCAGGAAAGGCACACAGAGCTAATGCTCACTTCCAGATGCAACCCAGGGGAAGGGAGTACAGAAGGAACAAAGTTACAAAACAAGATGCAGTTAGATAGGCAACATGACAGATGTAGCAGTAATGTGGTGGCCCAATGTAGCAAAGGAATGGATTCATGCAATTGTATGTGTACAAATGTGAGAGAATACAATAAAGTGCGGAGTGGCTGTTAGGGGTAGGTGACAGTGGCAGTGATATCCAAAAACAGACCTTGGGCAGAGGCACAAAAGGCCTTAATTAAAGGAGAGTCTGAGAAAAGGGGAGTCAGAAGAGACAGTACAAATAGTCAAGGGGGGGGTGACAGAGACAGAAGGGGGCAGGAATATGCCTTAGCTTAAATCTAAAGGCAGGGACTGATGGGGAGAGGAAGAGGGGAGCAGATTCTAGAGGGGAAGGCAGGTGATAGGAGAAAGCAGCTTGTCTGGCAGAGGAGTGAGGGTGGAGAATGGAGAAGACACAGAAATCTGCGGAACGGAAATAATAAGAAGACTAGGAAGGCTAGGGGACAAGGGAGATGAGTGAGGAAAGATACTATAGAAGGGAAGGGACACAAACCAGTATTTAATAAATGAAGCTGGCACAGTGGGACCAGTGATGTGATGGTAGTGAGAGGGTGCAGAGGGAGTAATTGAGGGAGCAGTGATGCATATGGAGGAAAGAGATGGTAGCAAAATGACAGAAGGCATTGCAAAAGGTATCCAGTCTGGCAAGGGAGGAGGAGGAGGAGGAGTAGGGTGCATTGCCAAAGACCATAGACCTTAGACACCCTTGTAATTGCTTGCTAAGACCTCTGATGTTTTGAAGTCTCTGTTTGTGTACAATATTTAGTTTTGTTGTTAAAGAAATATCACCTAGGACATCATGGAGAAGGAGGAGCTCTCCCTCGATCCTTCTTCTATGTAGGCTGTACATTCCCATGGTTTTTAGATGATCTGGGTAGGCTAACTATTTTAAAACCATGATTAGTTTATCTTTGATTAAGCTCCACTATATTAATATCCTTTTTTTTTTTTTATAAGAAGCCCAAACCTGTGAGCCACAATTTAGGTGAGGCCTCACGTACGTTTTGTAAAGTGCTTGAATACCGTGTTCTTACTATTAAAATTTCTTGTATGCTGTAAAGTACTCTAATTTCTTTACTAATTACCAAGTCATATTGTTTAGTTGTTTTGAAATTGCGCAACATTATTACTCCAAATTCTTTTTCCACAGTGTGGTATATCTCATTTAGATGGTACTTTGCACCTGGATTTGTATGGCCTAGGTGCAAGACAGTACATTTCTTGGAAATAAACCTCATGCCCCATTTCTCTGCTCATGCACTTATCGTCCTCAAGTAGTAGTAATTTTTATTTACCAAGGACCTATTCTCAGAGGCTCTGTGCACTGTACAGAATGACAAGTCAAAAGTTAAAATGCGGATCTTAAAATTTGCCAAACAAATAATAAATATAAGTATAAAATCACAGTACAGATTTTCAGGGGGAAGCATAAACTTAATAGGCACTACACAGTGCCAAAAGCCTCCTGAAAAAGGAAGAATTTCAGGCCCCTTTTAAAGGCCTCCACCTAGGGGAAATCACTTAGAGACCTGGGAAGCCTATTTCCCAAGGAAGGTCCTGTTATTGCAAATGGTCTGTCTCTTGATGATTTTGGCCTTGTCCTGGAAACAGCTAGGATGACCAACTTAGATTAGCAGAGGGAGCAGGAGGTCCTAAAAGGAGTCAAAAGGTCATTCAGGTAATGAGGTCCCAATCTGTGTGGGGTCTTATTGGTCAGTAAACCAACCCTGAAGGTGATACACCATTTCACTGGCAGCCAGTGCAGTTCACACAGGACCAGTGTTATATAACATGATCTAGGAAGACCAGTCAGTAACCACACCACTGCATTATGCATCAGCTGCAGCTGCAGCTGTCATAGGACACCTCCACTATCCCCAAGGTATAAAGCATTTCCGTAATTCAGCCTGAAAGTGACAAATTTATGTACCAGTGAAGGCAGGTCTTTGGGTGGGATCAAGGTTTTAATCCAGATGATATTTCTGAGAAGGTAAAAGCCATTGCAGACCACAGCCAGCACCTGATACTCAAGTGTCAGCCTCTTGCCCAGAATGACCCCCAGATTCTTAACCTTCACAGAAGTCACCACTGCCAGAAAATTAAGCCAAAGGCTGGTCCCTGCATCAGTGGCCCCGCATCCCACCTACAAGCAGGATCAATCACTAGTACCACCATCTTGTTCGGGTTGATTCTTAACCAGCTTGATGACATCCAGTCCTGGATCTCAGCCAGTCACAAATTAGGTACTTCGGTACTAACCAACATCCTGGCTACAAAAGACAGGTATAGCTGAGTACCACTGGCATAGCAATGAAAGCCAGACCATATTGTCCAATGATCCCTCCGAGGAGCAGCATGTATACCGCAAACAACATGGGAGAGAAGATTGACCCTGGGACACACTATAAAGCAGGGGTATCAGGAGCATGGAGAAACTCCTCATCACCACCGTCTGTGTCCTATCTGTAAGGAAGGATTTAAACAAGTAGATGACTGTGCCAGTGAGTCCACAGCACTCCCTGTGGTAGTCCACCATCATCTCATCATTCACAGTGTCAAAGCTGATGAGAGATGTAGAATGACAAGAAGTGACTGCTCTCCTCCATCTTTCACCCTAAGAAGGTCATTATGGTCCCTGAAGGTCATTATTAGAGATGCAGCAAATTTAAATTCCACCAGCGAAGTGCCTGTGAAGTGGGCACTTTGCATTGTCACTTCGCTATGTGGAGTGACCCATATGAAAGGCTCACTTCGCCTTGTAATTATTACTTTGTGTTGTCATTCTGCCTTAATACGAAGTAAGGTAAAGTGACAACAATATTGGCAGCTGCCCACACACACAGTCACCAGAATTAATGTGCATCCCCGAAGTGCTACTGTCTTGTGTCCAGAAAACTCCCCAGTGCTGACGAAGTGAAATGAGAGTGTAACAAGAAATGCAGTCTCCCAGAATTAATGGTGCACTCAGTCATGCGCACAGTGGTCACACACAGTCACCAGAATTAATGTGCATCCCCAAATTGCTACTGTCTTGTGTCCAGAAAATTCCCCACTGCTGACGAAATGCTACTATCTTGTGTCCAGAAAATTTCCCAGTGCTGTCGAAGTGAAATGAGAGCATAACAAGAAATGCAAAGTCTCCCAGAATTAATGGTGTACTGCAAATGCACAGACAGATTAAGATTGCACTGCGCACTCAAGAGATGCATATGAAAATTCACAACACTGCCTAACCAGTGCTCACAAGTCACAAATCCAAATCTGGAAAGGAACACCTTTTGCTGGTTGGGGGGATTAGTGCATGGCAGTAACAATCCACTACCAGTATAGATACCACAAAGCAATATAAAACACTCTTGCAGGTGAGGCAGATAGCAGGTTCACACTGCTGCAATTACTCTGTGGCACAATAAAAGGTGTCTGATTTAATGGCATGCATTGCACACACACTCACACACACACACACTACAAGTAATGCATAGCAAATTGAAAACCTTTTAGTAAACTAACCAAATGTTTTAAACAAACTGTACACTGCTGCACCACAACAATCAGCAAATAAATTTCAAGAATTACTGAAAATATTACCATGTGTACATTAACACAGTCATACAAGAAAAATATAACCAAAACAGAAAGACTGCATTTTTCTCCCAGTTAATCTTCCTACACCACAAATACGGCCCCCCAAGCACACTCCACAGTACACAGACTGACTGTTCTAAATTAACATTCAAAATCCACGCACAAACAATTCTGGCCTCCCTAGGGCTCAATGCCTGAATGGCGCACCCACTGGCCAGCGGCGTTCAAGAAACACATCTCCGGGTCGCCTCACTGACTCACGGACTGCTCTCTACCTACCCTTCTCAAACTGGGAGCCGGATCCCTCAGGAAGGGCTCCACGCCTGAACAGCACACCCACCGGCCAGCGGCGCTCAAGAGCCTCATCTCCAGGCCGCCTCACCGACTCACGGACTGCCCTCTACCTGCCCTCCTGGAACTGGGAGCTGGATCCCTCAGGAAGGTACATTCACCAACTTTAAATGCGGAACCAGGCACTGCGCTGCTACCCGATTGGTGCACCGTCCGCTCCTGTGGTCCATGATTGGACTGGCTGTTTTTGGCCTGCACTCCTATTGGTGCGCCTCCTAACAGCTGTCTTGGCTGTTTCTCAGCTCTGAAGCTAAATTTGGGGCTGAGTTCACTGACTTTTCTCTGTCATTCTTTTCTCCCCCCCCGGCCCCTCCCAGGCCACCATTAAATAGTTGCTAGCCCCTCCCTCCTGGAGCTGTATCATACTATTGGCTAACACCTCCGGGAGAAACCAAACCCACTAGTCTGGTCAAACTTTACAGACTACAGCCTGGAAGCCATTACAGAGTCAATCTATTGCCCTACTGTGTTCCCTGCAGTACACAGAAACATAACATCTGCAGAAGTGGGTCCCCTGGTATTAATAGCCCTACCATTATCACTACTCTGTTTCAGTGACCCTGTGGGGACAACAAACCAATCCTCTCACCAAATTGGGCCACCATGTGTCATGCACTATACTCAAGGCATGACCACAGGAAGCAGCACAACCAACATCCTTGCCCACTGCAAACAAATCTGGCACCTTGGCTACCTCCTAATGCTTCAGGTGCAAAGCACACCTGAGTGCCTTTCCCCACTGATAACATTCTACATTATTACAGGACAGCCGCTGACCTGCAGTGCCGTGAGCAGCAAATGCCCAACAGTTAAGCTAACCTGTAAAAGGCTCACAACCTACCTCCTCAGAATTATACTACTGCTGCTTCTGATCTCTGGCAATGTACACCCAAACCCGGGACCACCTGGACTGTCCCCTCACCCTGTAATCCAGAAAGAGGGATCTCTCACACTGGTATCTATCAGTGTCTCTAGCTTCCTCAGTAAACTTGATAACCTCCAAACCTGTGTACAGCAACAGAATCCAAACATCCTCTCTGTTCTCAAAACATGGCTAAATCCGAAAATACCCGATGCCACAGTTGCTATCCCTGGATACCATATCTTCAGACAAGACAGAATCGCTAAGTGTGGAAGGGGCTGTGCTATCTACCTGAGCGATAGTATGACAGCCCATGCCCTTTGACCCTCCGACCATGGCACCTCCTCACAGATCCTCACCATAAAAGTCCTCCTTGGGGCACATAATAAAGAACTCACCATAGCTTTGGTTTACCTACTCCCAAAGGACCATGCCACTGGCTTCACCAGCATTATGCAGTACCTCAGGGGACTACGCAATAACTCAGAAACAATAATACTGGGTGACTTCAATATAAATTGTCTCTTACCAGAGGCCAGCTCCTACAAGGACGCTGTCAAGGCACAACACCTCTCACAAATGGTACCCACCCCTACCAGGTGCAACTACAAAACAGGATCCCAGACACTACTAGACTGGATACTGACAAATCACCCTGAATGAATCTCAGAGGTCACAGTTCTCCCTGACACTATAAGCGACCACTCTCCTGTAATCTGTACCTGGACTAACAAATACATCAAGCCCTCTCCTAAAATAATCTACACCAGGGTGTTAAAGCAGGGGCAAGTTGAAATGCTCAAAGCACATCTGCACAGTCTGGACTGGTCTGCACTTGACTCAACCAGTGATACTGACCAAGCCCTGGACCTATTCATCAACCACTTTTCTGCAGCCTACGATATCTATGCACCAGTCAAAAAGATGAAGGTAAAAGGAAAGGCAAACTCATGGATGACCACTGAGCTAACTACTCATCTTAAACAAAGAGATCATCTTTGGCACTGCTTCCGAGCCACTGGTAAGCCAGGAAACATTCAAAAATTCAAAGCAGCTAGGAATGACTGCACTGGAGCAATAAGGAATGCCAAAAGGAAATACATCAGGGAAGCATTCACCAATACCTGGGGGGACGGGAAAAAATTCTGGTATTATATGAAAAACCTCACTGGAAAGTACCCTAAGAATCCACCCACAATGCTCAACATCAACGGTATACCTACGACCAACCTTGTTACAATTTCCAACACCTTTAACAATGCATTCTCTAATCTGGGCAGTGTTCTCCCACGAGACTTCTTCGATGCCCCTTCCATAAGTGACCAAGCCAACAAGGCGCCTCACCTTCACACAGCACCACAATTCTACTTCAAGGAGATCCCAGTTCCTCTTGCCAGAAAATACATTCTGAAAGCTATCAGCAGTACTGGTTACAGCAGTGACTCCCTCAATATGAAGCTGTGTGCACTGGTCTTAGAAGAAATCCTAGAACCCTTAGCTAAGATATTCAACCTATCACTCAGGACTGCCCAATTCCCAGCCATATGGAAGCAGGCGACAATCACACCAGTTTAAAAAGTGGAGATAGGGCACTGCACACAAACTACAGGCCTATCTCCATCCTCCCACCCTTATCCAAAGCTCTTGAGTGAATAGTCTCAGACCAGCTAGTCGAGTACCTTGAAAAATACAAAATCCAATGCCCTGAACAACATGGCTTGAGAAAAGGGCACAACACCACCACCGCACTGCTGGAATTTATGGGCTTCATCCACGCCACTTTGGACCAAGGTAACTGTGTGGGGGCTGTGTTCATTGATCTAACTAAAGCCTTTGACACCGTAAATTACCCATTCCTACTCAGGAAGCTCTCAAATATCGATCTTTCTAATGATGCTTTGCTCAAGTTTGCAAGTTATCTCAGAGACAGGGTCCAATGTGTCAATATTTCTGGTGTCATCTTCACTGAAAGCCCAACTCCTTTCTGGAGTCCCTCAGGGCTCCATTCTCAGTCCATTGCTCTTCAGTCTCTTCCTGAACAGCCTCCTGAATGTATGCTGATGTCACTATCATATACACAAATCACCATGATATTAATCTACTGGAGGGGCAGCTACAACGTGACTTCAAGAGCGCTGAGGACTGGTTCAGCTCACACAAATTGGTCCTGAACTATAACAAAATAAAAGTTATGTTTTTCTGCAATACACAAAGCAAACATAACTTCCAACTCCTCACTACCAGGAACCAAGCAGAGATCACACTCGAACCAGTTCCAGAGTTTAAGTACCTTGACATCACTCTCAACAGATCCATTTCCTTTGCACTGCACATTGATAATGTTGCAAAAGCCAAGAATATACGGTTAGGCCTTCTCCATAGGCACAAACATTACATGACAGCTGATGTCCTAAGACTGGCTATTAACAGCTCTGTCACCTCAGTCATTGACTGTGGTCTAGTTATCTATGGCTCAGCTTCCCCCACTGCCCTTCACAGAATATTGATGGCGCTTAACAAATCTTGCTGACTCCTTATGGGCACTGCCCATCTAACACACACCTGTGATCTATACACCTAGACTGGGTGTCTACCACTCCACAGCAGGATCCAATACCAGACCTGCCTGGTAGCCAACAAGGTTCTCCTCGGGCACTTGCCACCAGGTGTTGAAAAGCTTCTTACAATAAATAACAGCACCCAACATACCAGAAATGCACAATACCAAATCTACCAGGTACCCAGATGCCGGACCACTATGGGTCAGAGGTCCTTCAACTACAGAGCCCCACTATGGGTACAACTCGCTCAACAAAGAAACACTTTCTGCTGCTTCACTTAGCACCTTCAAAAAGCAACTCCGACAGCACCTCCTGTCAACCAGTCAATGCGATTGTTTCCACTAAGAGGTCCACCTCTCCTCCCTTGCTGGCCCATGATGTCCTGTAACCTCCCTAGGGTTGCAATACTCTGGCTCCTGCTCCCTCCTCCTAAATCTCTCCCACCCTCCATTCTTCCCTCCCTTCCTTCCTGTGCCTCCTCTTCCTGCCCACCCCCCCTCTTCCTTTGGCACTTATCGGACATGGCTACCCTCCTACAACTGCCAGACCCACATCCATTCTACCCCCTTCCCCTTAGACAATGGCTCCTCAGCCAGCCCACTACTTTCTGCTGCCACTTACCCTTCCCTCCTTAACTCCTCTGCTTACTTGTTATTTCTCACCTTTTACCCAGCATTTTCCTGTTAATGTTGTCTCGCTGCAAGTAGGAATGTATCCTTAAGCCTAGCCTTTGCCTTTTTTAAAGTCTGTTATTCTGTTCAACCTTTGTATGTAAGTTTTCCCTCCATCCTATGATGTGGAACCTTTGTAAATTAGCAGTTTCTGCTCAAACGTAGTTATAATCCTAGAGTTTAATAAATAAATACAAATAAATAAAAACAAACAGTAAACACTCGATGATATGAGCACAGAAGGGGTTCCTACAATCGATGTACTAAATTTTGAGCAAATACAATTACTCAGAAAGGCATTTTTAACAGCTTTTAGAGGTTTTGAATCACAGAGCTCTGAGAGCAAACTGTCTCCAGCTACCACTCACTGCAGAATTTCATTTGGAGCTCAATTACGATTTGAAGTGAGGCAAAGTATGTTGATTTCAATGTACTTCACCTTAAAATTGATGGAGAAGTTGTTTGGGGAAGGCAAATAATGTTAAGTCATTGGTTTCAATGGACTTCATGTTCTCATTATGATGCGAAGTACTCCGCTTCACATTGCAGAGTACTCCGCGGATTCCATGTTACTCTGCAAATCATTTCATGGAGTGAACTGGGGCCACTTCACCCACCACTAGTCATTATGCACCATGACCAGTGCTGTCTCAGTACTGTGCCTAGATCTTAATCCAGACTGGAGAGGTTCAAGTATGTCAAAGGCTGTGAAGTGTTCCTCAAACTGTAGTGCCACTATCTTCTTTATAAACTTTCCAGAGAAAGGTGTGTGTGTGTGGGGGGGGGGAAGGGGTGTTTAGAGACTGGTTCTATAACTTGCTAGGCTGCTCGGATCCAATGATGGCTTCTTCAGGAGGGGTCTCACTAGAACATCTTTAAATGCCTTCAGAATGACCCTCTCCAAAAGGGAGCACCAGATTAGCTCAGTGAACCCAAGCCAGAAATTCAATACACCTCATCAACAAGAGCTGTGTCTGGATCCAGCTCACAGAATGGGGCCACAACTCCAAGGTCACACCATAAACCTCTTCCACAATATGGTCTTAACTCATTCCAGACAGGTGGGGCATATCTGCCCATATCCAGCTTCACAATACTGGTCCACAGTAACCAAGTTGGAGAGATCCCAGATCGAATGGAGGACAACTTGTCAGAGAAACAAATTAGCAAAAGTGGATTAGTTTGCTCTTACCAGTTACAGAGAGACTGGGTGGCTTAGTCTATACACAGCCTAGAAGAGCTGAGCTGGTCACTTTCTCCCTGCAGTGATTACCCTGCACAGGAATACTGACTTTTTATAGGAAATTGCTCTTTGATACTTTCTTGAGTGAGTCTTTAAAGCCAGTTTATCCCACTCAGACTTTGACTGCCTCTAAGAAACCTCCAACCTTCAACCCATAGAGTTCGGCTCCCTGAGCTAGCAGTTAAACCAGAGGGATCTCAGTTGCAAAGTCTGGAGTCATATTCAGATTTGTACAATGGCATCAAAGATCACTGCTCTACCCTTATTATAGGCTGCCAAAGCCTCCTCTAATTCAGTCACACAAGTAGTTATCAAGCTCAAGAGATCCACTGCCATCTGGAGTTCTTTTGGGGACAACCCCTTCAAAGGGTGGTAGTGAACCATCTCCATAGGAGGTGGACTATGAAAGGGGGTCCTGAACAAAAACCTATGTGCTGTCTACAACAACTCATGTTGGACTTGGTCAAATGCTTTAATGAAGTCCACTAGGATGATTTGTTGATATATATATATATCCACTTTAGAATGACCAATTATTTTATTATCAACACATCTTGGACTAGTTCAAGTGCTTTATTGTTGTCAAGTATGATGATGTCAATGGCTGGGCCACTTCCTCACTGTGGCAAAGTGGACCTACATTCTGTGACAGGATGTCATAATGTTGTGCAGTAGAACAACTGGCAATTCTGTAGCCATTCTGCAGCAATTCTGTGGGCTACTATGCTATTGTGCTGGATCAGAGCCAAATCATCAATGCTCTCCAGCAATGCCAGGAATACACAGTGTGATGGAGTTGTGTATTAGTCAGTCTGGTTGCAGGTCATCAGCCTCTTGAGGTAGACCAGAGTGGCGGTAATAGCTGCTGGGTTCTCATGAGTCTCCCTGAATGCAATAGAATGGAGCCTTCATCATCCATGCCATGTCTGACAGACCCTCCCCCTGAAGTGGGTGTGCGGGAGGGCACCACTAATCTGAAACTGGCCTATTCCAGCCCCACTTCTCTTACCCGCACACACATTCTGGGTGAATGCTAGTACATTAAAAAACTTACAAGAGACTATAACATCGGAGATGTGCTTTGCAAATGCAGTGGGCCTGTACTGCATCTGTGACATGTTATAATTACACTTGCCTGAACATGCTAAAAGTGAGAACACAGAGAACATTTGTCCTGTCCTGACTTATGAGTAACCGCTGTTAACAAAAGTAGTCTTGCTCCAGCGTGTCTGCAAGGACATTATTTGGAGAGTTTGCTATTAACTGAACATCCTCGGATGGCCAAGATGAAGACAGCAGCACACTGTTGAGGGAATCTGCTTGCAGTGTTCCACAGCATGTACCATAAATGCACTAGAGTATGTCGGCACATGTGTTCATTGTTTTTCCTGGCTGGGATGAAAGGATAGTATTTAATGATCCACTGTTTGGAAAACTGGTATTTGCAATTCATGTGTGCACTTCGATACTATTATACCAAGCTGTCATTCCTGCACTGCATGCATGTGCCGCAGGTCTTAAACACATGCAGTTGCCGCAGATCAGTGCTGGGGGTTCCCTCATAGGATGTGTGATATACAAACAGGTCACAGACGAGAGTTGTGGACAACCATGATCATAATCATGCAAAGGAAGAAACCTGGATTGTGCTTGATTATGAGAAAAGCTGATCATCCTTGATGCGATGGTGATATAACTTTAAACTGCACCAACTGGAAAAAAAAATTAAAGCACTACCATGCATCGTTGCTAGCATTTGGAATACAAAGAGGCATTGCATAAACAATGGTGGCTTTGCAGGGCAACGGGATACTTCCTGGTGACACAACCATCCACAGTGCACTACTGTCAAGTCAGCATCTATGCTGGGTCACGCCCATTCAGTCAACTGCATGCGAGTATTCCAAAAAGAGTTTGTTCAGGTTGCAAACCACCGAAAAAAGCTATGATCATGGCTATGTTTTGGAACTGATTTCAGGTGAGTACAGATTTAAGATACAAGCATGGTTCTGTTTCTGTCTGTGAATGCTGACCAGCCACTGCAACTGAATCCCTCCATAGGATAAATGTCCATCGTTGACTGGATTCATGATGAGGAAACCTTTGATAAATGTGGTGATATTGTCAGGATTAGTCCAAATGGGGAAAATTTCAGTTCCTCAAGACAGTGGCAGACTGCAACATGCCAGCCAGTCAGACTGTGGTAGACTGACCATGCCAGTTATGTCCTTGGTAAGGAGAGCTGTCACCATACTCTGTCTTGCCTTCATGACTGCTGGCCCTGGACCATAACCTGAGCATCCCACAAATGACTGCAGACAGCCATAGCTTTGCAGATGTCTTCTCAAAGACACAAAGAACTATTGCAGGATCTCAAGTGTTGTATGCATGCAAAATGGGTGTCTGCACAGGTGAAGCAATGAACAGTGCATTTCATTTCATTTCATTTATTTGTTAACCGGGTAAGAACATGGGGTAAATCAATACCCTTTTTCAGGCGTGACCCGAATACGTACATTAAATCCCATCACAATAATATATGTTTACATAAACCAATTGGCAATTAACAAATAGATTCTATACAATAACATTAAAAACTGCATTTACATTTATCCAAACAAGACAAGTATTATTTTAACCTAGATGTAAACACTGTTAATGACATTGAGATACATAAACTATTAGGAAGAGTATCCCAAAAGAAACTGGGAACATTAGAAAAAGCATGAGAAACCTTTTTTTGATTTACACATAAAAGATGAGAGTAAAGTACCAGTAGAAGATTTAAGTCCCAGTCGAGTATTACGAACTTGAACAAAATCCTGAAGTGGATAGTAGTGGCAACTATTAATTACTTTAAAAATTTGACAACCCAAAGAAAATGCTAATTTTCTACTAAGAGATAACCACCCCAAACTAGAATATAATAAACAGTGATGTAAGTGACAAGAAAGGGCCACTACAAACTGACAGATATTATGATATACTACTTTCAAAATATTACTTCCTATAGCCCCAAGATTACAATAAAAGTTTGCATTATAATGTAAATATGGCAATAAAGAACCATTTGCAATAGCTTGCCAAGTTGATAATGAAAAATACTTTCTTAACTTATATAATATATCAAGTTTGCTATTGATTGTTTGGCTTACTTGAGACACTTGAGACAACAAAGTCAGACTTGAATCCAGTAAGAAACCAACATATCTAAATTCAGACACCCATTCAGTGTTATTACCAGACAGATCATGTATCTGAAAATTAGAGTAATTCCTAAGCATAGAAGGTGAACCAAATAGCATAATTTTTATTTTTCTTACATTCAAAACCATACATTTTGAACAAACCACTGACAGATAATTTGAAATTCCATTTCCAATTGAGCAGCAAGTTGATTCCCATCATTAGAGTGACAATAAACAATCAAATCATCAGAATATAAGAGTGTTTCACATAAAGTGCATAAAGATGGAACTTGGTTAACAAACAAGGAGAACAACAGGGGCTCCAATATGGACCCCTGAGGTACTCCACACTCAAGTTGACATGCCTCAGATTGAACTAATTTAATAGAGACCACCTGCATAGTCAAAAAGATAATCTGCAAACCACTTAACTCTTGAAGAAAATCCAAAATCAGAAAGTTTAGCCTTTAAAAGAGAATGATCAATCAGATCAAATGCCCTGGTCAAAACACAAACACTGCCCCAGTCATGAATATCTAGAGCTGCAATATTGGGCTATAGTGTATAGTGGACCCTTATTGTGCATGGAAACCGGAGCTTCTTAAAATGTTGTTCTGCTGCAGTTCAAAAGGTCACGGAACATGATTGTACCACGCTGCAGCACAACAACATTTTGAAAACCTCTAGAGGTTCCACGCTCTCAGTCTCTTACCTGAACTTGGCAAAAAACAGCAGACTCCACACTCCCAGTGGCAGCAGTAGAAGCAGCTGCATTGGAGTCTATCAAGACGCAGGATCAACCAGATATTTTTAAAATGCAGGATCAACCAGACCGACTTATTAAAAAAAAAAAAAAGACAAGAAAACGAGTGATCCCCAAACCAACTCTCTCTCACTTAATGAGAAGTACGTCTGCCATTTAATTTTTGTTGAAAATCCCTCCCACACAGAATTGACAGCCAGTAGAAGGCTACGCTTCAAACATGGATGTGTCTGCTCCCTAGCAGCCACACACAACACCTAACAAGCAGCTCTAACTTGACAAGCATGACAGAGCAGCAAATCTTTTGTTTTTTTGTCTTTTTAAAATTAAAAAACGTAAGAAACCTAATTGGAAATGGGGACTGTACACTATAAAAAATAGTACATGGGCAACCACATGCTCAACCAGTCTTTTGTGCCACCTCGGGGTTCTCATTACCTAGGACCTCTTGAGCTTCGCTCTCGACGTTTGAGGTAATCATATCCCCTCTGTGGCATAATAGGCTGGTTGCACATGGGTTGCCCATGCACTATTCTCTATGTATATAGGTGGATGTGCAGATCTGAATAACTTGGCAACCAGGAATGTCACCTCAGTCTCCCATATGCAGCACATGGGATTTCTGTGGCCAGCACAGATTTCTGGGATAAGCCCCAGTTTCTGTGGCCATTGCCCTGGAATCATGGTAAACATGGGGCCCTCTCTACTGGGTTACCCTGTCTATCTCCCTACTGAACAGTTTATAGAAGCTAAGGAGATTGGTAACACCTGGTCTTCCATTTGTGAAATCATATTGCTTTTTGTCCTCAGATTCAGTTACATTTTTACAAAGTCGATTAGTTTGTCCATAATGATAGACTCAAGGGTTTTTCTCACTGTACTAGTTTGACTTATAGATCTGTAGTATTCTATGTTATTTTTTATCCTCCTTTATGAATTAAAAGTAAAGATCCTTTACTCTAATCCATTGGTACTAGGTGCAGGAGCTTGGTAATGCCCCTCCCTTTGTTTACACCCTGCTATGTCAAATAATGAATATGTTATGGCTACTGTTTCTCCAATATCTGTGTCTCTGACTAATCATCCCTGTCCTACACATCAGAGCCAGTGTTACTCTTGATACATTATATCTCTCAGAAGTGTTCTGCAATATCTCAAAACTGTTGACTTTGCCTGATGTAAGTAATTCCCTTCTCCCAGTCATTAACTTGGTTGCTACAGTCTTCCGAAAGCAGCATCATTCTTTTGACTTCTATCTTTGGATCATCTCATGACCTACAAGATCTTGATTCTTCTGGTCTTGTGGCTGTTGCACACAGGGATGGGTGGAGCGGCTGTAATTTGCTTTGTGAATGTATTTATTAATTCCACAGAGTTCACGATGTGGGAATTGGCCAAACTCGCAAAGTTTTGAACAACACATTTGCTCTTTTTTCAGCAACTTTGCAAACATTTGCCCATGAAGTGACCGCTTTGCTGAATAAACAGCCACTTTACCATAACAATTTTGGAACCTCTGTGTCGTCAAAGATCCTATAGTCCACAGAAACTTTTCATAAAGGCAAATTTCAGCCACTTTGCAGCCACTTCACTGGTGATACTTAAATTTACATCAGCTCTAGTTGCTCAACTATTACTATGCCTCTCTTCCATTTTAGACTCTTAGCAAGAGTGTATTGATGTTTAGCTGTGGTAAGATCCTTCATTTCATCTGCTGGCAATTGGCTTTTGACATATTGCTTTGTCCTCTTTCTTGCAAGTATAGCCTTGCTGTATAGTGTGTTGTTTATTTCCATTCCCCACAGACCATTGTCATCCCACCATGGCTATATTAATGCTATGCTCTGTTCTTCCATTGTGACCTGTGTCACCAACTCACTCAGTCTGTTTCTCAGCCTTCTTGCATTAGTGTACATGCACCACCAGTTTCTGTTTGATTCTTTTTGTTCCAGTTCTTATTTTCTCATGTTGCTTCACTTGTCTTTCTCATTACAGTCTTTAGATTATTTGACAGATGTTGTCCATGTGTTACTTTTTATCTGTTCTGTTTGATTTCACTAGCCTCTTCCATTATCCCTCCCCTTCCCCCATGACCAGTTTAAAGTCTTCTCTGTTATTGTGGTGATCCAATTTCCCAATGTGATTGCTCCTTTTTGATTCAAGTAAAATTCATCTTCCTTGAAAAGATTTTCTTCCATTTTAGGACGTCTAGTTTCTGAGGAAGGTGAATCCTTCTCCCTTGCATTAACACCTGTTCCAAGTATTTATCCTTTGAATCCTGCCCTTATTTTTTTTAATTGCAAACTGGATCATAATATAGTAACAACGTAATATAAGACTGGAAGGGACTCTAAGTCTATAGGGGCTACTTCCCTCCTCCCATGTATTAAGCAGAGATGTCCTGCTGCATACTACTGGAACACACCAGATTAACTATCTCTTTAAATCTTCTGTTATAGGTTAACAAAATCCCTCATGATTTCATCTTCCTTCTTGCTGCTAGTGTCATTTGTTCTAATATGTACCACTAGCATGTGTTAGTCTCCAAGGGGCTCCAGTAGTTTACCACTCCTTTCAGTAATTAATATGCTTAGTTTTGGCACCCAGGAGACAGCAGAATCAATTTGCTTTCTTTGCCGTGGTGAACTTGTCCATCCGTAAAACTCAGGACTGAGTCACCCAAAACCTTAGTCTGCCTTTGTTTGGTGTTGCGTGACACTGTTGGGCTTCTGTTTTCTAACATGTTATGTGCTTGTTCATTTCCCTGGCTTGCTAACAGAGTAAATCATTTCTCAATGGATAGTGATGGAATTTCATAGGTATTCATGTCTCTCTTCCGGGTTTGCTTTCTTTGCTTGATTATTTCCCATTTGGTTCCAGCTCCATTTTAAACTGCTCAGTATTCATTTCGATCACCATTTCCATTTTACTATCCCAGTACATCAGAGATGCTACTACAGTATACTCCTTATTGTTTATATTTTCTTTGCTCTCTGTTAGTTAATATGGTCTTCTTCCCCATCTTGCCAAGGAACTGTCTTGACAGTATGTAAATTAAGTAATTTACATAAACTTACATTGAACCAATACATTTACTTTCTTTTCAGGCTACTGGAATCCGGCTTGGGTTGATTGCTACAACTCTCCTCAGCCTTGTGGCTGCTATCATCATTGGTTTTATATTCAGCTGGCAACTAACTTTACTCATCCTGGCCTGTTTCCCATTAATTGCTGCATCAAATTTTATAAGCATGAAGTCAAAGGGTGGTCATGCATCCAAGGATCAGAAAGCACTGGAAGAAGCTGGACAGGTAAGAAAACTGTCAAGTGAAATATTAAAATTAATAAAAACATACATTATGCATCTAGCAACTATAAAATGAATTTGAACAATCTAAGATGTTGAAATTTTTAGAAGTAGTATTGGATAGCTAGTGTTTTAAAAAAATGGAACAAATTCACTGGGGTAACCCACCATCTATTATATAGGATCAAACATACCTGACAGGGGTTTGGGACACAATTCCTCATTATCGGTTGCATTTTATATTTGTGTAGTCAGTGTTATGCGTATAGGGGGCTGCATTTTACACACAAGCCATTCTTGCCCATTTTATTCCTGGAACTAATTCAGACTTTAATTCAACTCCTAGAACTAAGTTCCCTCGTACCCCTCCACACACACACAATTTCTACAACTGTTGATAGCACAGCAAATTCCATTGCATCATTTTTGACAGTAGTGTATATACAGAGAATAATGTATGGGTTGGTATGCATTACAAGAATTTAATGCACACCCAAGGTGTAGGATGCTACATAAACGCCAAGAGTGAAGCTCAAGGGGTTTATAAAAGCATCCCACACCAATGGCGTGTATTAAATTTGAATTCTCCCCAGCCCATGGCTTATTTTATATAATTGCTGTCCATCAGATTTATTCTTACCCCCCAACCTTCTAACTGTGGCATTGGCACCTATTTGTTATGAGAAACTGCTACAATGGCCAAGGTCACAATGAGTTTTTAGTGTGTTAGATTCTTCTGCTGCCTAATAGAAGATGGTGCACTGACTATGCCATGACACTGAACTGCATTTCCATTAGTTTTTTTTCCTGTTACTTCATTAAAAGGACATCTGGCAGACAGCGAGATTTCATGTTGAGTTTTCCTGCTGGTTTTACATAGAGGACAGGTGTCCGTCAGAACTCATAACACTGGTCGCAGTTTTAAAAATTGAGGTTATTTTTTTTTTTATTTTAAAGTGCTAAGTGTGCATTTTACTCCCACATTATAGCCATGGCAGTTTGAAGACTACAACCACCAACATAGTGAATGCTGTGCTCGGGAGTGTGTCAAACTTTTAGGTATAGAATTTTTTTTTACTGAAAGTAGTGGAAGTTTTCCTTTTGAAGTCATTTTGAAGTGTAGATTTTATCTGGCAGTTTGTGAGCAGTGAGATAGTTCTCTCAGTGTGAATATTTTAAAGTAACTAGAGACGTGTGTCGGAGACAATGTGTCTCGTGCTTGAGACTGAGCGCATGTTTGCTGTAATAAATTACGGCAAATAATAACTGATCTGGCTCATAGAAAAAATTGATGGCCAGTAATTATATATCAGATATCAGTGGAGTCTTCTATGTGATATTTTAAACAAAGCTGAGCAGTTATTAAACCATTTGTATTATTTATTTTGAATGAATATCTCACAATAATGAGGATGGCAGTTCCATGCAGGCATCCTCCCCACTGCCCCGTGGACACATTACTGTTGTTGCCATCACCCTTCATGGCCTGCTGTGCTCAAGATGGCTGCTGATGCTCAGTGCACAATCATGCATAGTTGTGCATGCACAACTTCACTGCACATGCACACTGAGCATCGCCGACCATCTTGGGAATGGTGGACTGTTCCACTGTGAGCTCAGGGAGCGTGGCTGCAGCCTTGTTGGCTCTGGCATAGAATTTGTTATAATTGCCACGTGTGTTTTAAGTGGAAATAAAGTTTAGTGGGTCTGTACTGCTCTTCCTCCTTGTCAGTGAGAACAAACGTTTTTTTCTCTGGCTGGCTGCAGCTGTTTGATGCTGTCATACACAAGTGTGATGTCACATTTGTATACAACAGATAATGACATCCAGGTTTTTGGGTTGTAAAAACAGTTAACCAGGTATTGTATACTTTTTAATATACATTTCATAGACAGGCTACCAAGTTGTGCTTTAATCACTGAAAAGGAAGAATAAATATTAAAAAATGTGTTCTCTAGTGAGTTGTATAACTTAAATAATTGTTTTATGAGAACACATACTGTAAGGCTGAGTTTCTCTTAAAGGGTTAGTGATGGCATGAGCAGAGGATGGAGGAGGACAACTTATGAAGACCCAGTGTGCATTTTTAAAAACACAATTGTTTTCCAATATAGCTTTGTTGAAAGCCATCATCCTATAGATGTGGCACCACTTTCCTACAAGAGAGAAAAGAAACAGGAAAATGTATCAAACTATATTTTAATGTTCTGGTCCAGCATAATTGCCAGTATCCAGTCTAAATCATAAACTCTTAAACTGAGTTTATTATTTGTTTCACTCCATGCAGAGAAAAGAAATATAAAATACAATATTAATAATTTGAAACTCAGTCTAACCACTTATAAATGTCATCCTCTGGATCTTGTTTCAGCATGAAAACAGCTGCTTTATTTTCTCAGTGTTTGCTTTATGTACTTCTTTTATTGTACTGTAGAACTCTAACCTTTCATGGTGTGAATTTGTTGTTCCACAGAAGAATGCCAAAGCATGAGAAATACAAGTAATAAAAAGTAGAGCAGACCTCAAAATCCTTTTGATAAAGGAAACTCTGTGTGCTTTTTGATTGTGAAAATAATATGAAACGTAACTAACCTAAGCAAATAGCTGCTTTCCTTGCCCAGTGGCATACGCTGCTTGTGTACTGCTCTATACTACTTGCATTACACCCTCTGGTGACCAGATGAGATAATCTAACAGGAAAATCCAATTAAAATACAAATATTAAAGAGGAGGTCCACTCAGCCTTTCTTTCCTGTCTACCTGTGTAGTTTGTAGGCATGCACATTACACCGTCCTATTTTCATCAGGATTTAAATGTAAATTAAGTTACTTAAGTCTGGTTTGAAAACCTGCTTGACTTCATTGCAAGGTTCATGACCTGAGTCATGCAGGGCATCATGGGATTTGATGATGCTTTAGAGCTAAAGCCGGCAGTTGTACTGTATCAGTCAGTGCTGGTGATGTCCTATGCAGTTCCAATGATCTTATCTTGTGTATACCATCAACCTTGTTTGCTACAGTAGCTTGCACAGGAGAAGAACAGTAAGAATAAGGAGACACCATGCTTAGTCTGCAAAATGACTTGTTATTCAAAACTATTCAGCAAAGCAGGTATAACTCCTTACATAAGCAAACCATCACTAAAAACATTTTTTCCAACTCAGAGTTACTTTAAGGTACATAAAATAGCAAGACATTTACTGTACCTTGAAAAGTTTGATGGCCAGCACAAGACAAGAACACGGACTGCAGAGGACATTAGCAGCACTGACTGATACATAGAGGATAATGCCTGATGTATGGATGATAACCATGATATAATCACCTCGAGTGGTTGCTAGGGCATCAGTAAACCTCGAGAGCACAGCGAGAGAGGTTTATCAGTGCCCTAGCAACCACGAGAGATGATTACACCATGGTTATCACCTGTACATGAGGCATTGTCATCTATAGTGTATGGAACTTAACATGAGAAGTTACACCCCCCGTACACAGGTATTTTAATCTTACTTTATTAATGAATCTGCACTACGGCCACATGATTGTGTAGGAAAACTCTTTATTAGGATACACGGACTGAACGACAGTGGACCAAAAAAGCACCATAGGAATAAATACAATAAAAATAAAAAAACAAATCAACCTTTTTAATATTTCTATTTTATTATAGTAAAAACATTAACCTTGGTATAATCACAATAAGCCACTCAGAGGATATGGGTTGTCAGGGGATTTACCATGGCTGATGAGGATTTACACACTTGGCTACGCCTTGTGGGCAAACCACTCCAGCCGTGGCAAATACCCTGATAACTTACACCCCCTCATGGCTTATTGCTTAAATCACATTCTCAGTGTGTAAAATACTAAATAACACTGGCATTCCGTTTTGTAAACT
Organism: Neoceratodus forsteri; assembly: GCA_016271365.2. Classification (NCBI taxonomy): domain Eukaryota; kingdom Metazoa; phylum Chordata; order Ceratodontiformes; family Ceratodontidae; genus Neoceratodus; species Neoceratodus forsteri. The sequence goes on from CM057456.1 coordinate 1,375,817,103, forward strand.
CACTGCTATGACATAGATGAGAGAGGTTTATAAGGTTCTGACATCACAACAGTGGGATTACAAGGTTGTAAACAGCTTATTTTCAGTGGGTAATAAGGGCTTCCCATACATTATTGTAGAATTAATGCAGATATTTGCTCTAAAGTTTCATAAAATCCTAGGATGCTTTACATGAGTTGGGTCATATATTTTGCAATGGAGTCAAGCAGGTTTTCACAGTTGACTGAAGTAGCTTCATTTTCATTTAAATCCTCATGAAATTAGAAGGGTGTAGTAGAGGCAATCATTGTCCATGCCTGCAAACCACACAGGTATACAGAAAAATGGCTATGGGAACCTTCCCTTTAGGGACCGTATGAGAAATGAAGGTGAAGTGAATTCTCCAAATATCTTAAGATAAACAGAGCAACAAAGCAGCCAATACTAACACTAATTATGTTAAATATGTTTAATAGATTTCAACAGAAGCTGTAGAAAATATAAGAACACTCGTCTCCTTGACACAAGAATATGCTTGCTATAGAAAGTACATCGACAGCTTGTTAGGTCCATACAGGTGAGACATTTTCATTTTATGCAAGAAAGGTGATATGCAAAAAATCCTTAGATATAGGGCACCTATTTCATGTGGTTTCTAGCAGTGTGGTTCTCAAGTCAGAAACTTGGTAACCACACATCAGGGGCCAGATATTCAAAACTTAGCCCCAGGGCAAATTCAGCACTGCACAGTGTGCTACATTAGTCCTAAACCATTGGCATGCTATATTCAAAGGAATAGCCCTGGGACTAAAGCAGCTGAATATAGCATGCAAGTGAAGCTGTGCGAAGTGGACTGGAGTACAGTGCAAAAATAGCCCCGCAAATAAGATAGCTCTAAGTATAGCAACTAGGAAGGCCAAACTGCAATAGTAGCTCAGTGGACACAGAGGTGGAGTACAGCAGAGGTACAGTAGGAGGCCAGTGTTGGTGATTGTAATGGAGTGTTGCACAACAACAGCAATATTCAATACAGGCTGCACACAGCAGAACTGTGCAGTGCAAGTGACAGGTTAGCCTGGAGCAAAGACATTAGCCTGGCGCTAACACTTTGCCCCAGGGCTAAAGTTTGCTATATTCATAGCTCCTATGCAAATGAGCCTACTTAGGCAATCCATGTGCAAACAGCCAAATTAGCATCTCATTAAATCATTCACCACACCTCGTGCCACGCCGGTGACCTGGGTTTTGGAACAGACTTGGGGTGCTGAGGGTCAGCGCAGGAGAAGTTTGAGCATCCAGAGGACTGCTCTCTTCTCCTGGGGAGGGTGGGTTCAACTCCTGCTGCACTTGCGGCTTCTAGCAGAGACTGGGGGTGGTGTAGCAAGTGGGTGTCCAGAAGCAGGGATCAAGGTGGTAGTGGACATCCTGCAGATGGGTGCAGAAATGTGCCTGTCATGCGATGGACATCATTGCACATCCATGCCTCTAGGAGGAACTTAAAACAGAAAAACCCGAGGCACCCAGGAAGGTAACAACAGGAACAGGACTGCCCAACATGCTCTGCACCAGACCCGCCTAGCCAGCCTCTGGTTCCTCCCTGCTGTCTGACTGCACTCTAGATTGTAGATAGAGCACTGGTCAGGAGTTGGTGGCCCCACCTCGGGAGGGGTCAGTGCCGGGGGGGATGGTGAGTCAGATTTGCAGAGGAGGGACACCTGGGACAGAGGCAAGGTGTGGAGGTCTCAGGTGAGTGGTTACAGGGTGAGTACCTAGGTCCTGTCTGAGAAAGTCCTATGGGGCCAGATGCATAAAGAGAGTTAAAAAGAAAGTATCTCATTAAGGCCTGCTTAGCACACATTAGCATGAAGATTGTCCGGTGCTATTCCATGATGCACACAGCTCCACCTGTATGTCAGAGTGGAAGTACAGGCTGGAAGCTGCAGGCTGAAGTGTGCACACAGCTCCATCTGCATGCCAGACCTGAGAACAACCAGGTACTTGCAGGTAATGGGTGATGGCTGGCACAATCAGTGCATACCTCTTACCCAGTCATCACTGCAATGAAGGACACAGATGTTCAGAATGAGGATCAATGAGGGACACCGATCCCCATACTGAGGGACACATCAACAAACATGGAGAAATAAACACAGAGTACTATGGAAACCATCACCTTTGTATGTACAAAGGTTACATTTTATTTAGCAACATGGAATATAATTGTCTGCTGTCAAGTCTAGCTGTACAGCACATTCGCTGTGTGTGCACCACTGTGTCCATGATTTAGAAATGTGAGTCAGGACAAATATATATATATATATATATATATATATATATATATATATACGTACGCAGTCCTACCATCATGAAACAGTGGTGCACACAAAAAAATATGCTGTACATCTGAACGACAGCGCAATTATATTCCATGTTGTATATATATATATATATATATTATATACATCCAGGTGTCCTGGTTGTCCAGTGCCCCCCATACCTCTCCACTTTCTCTGCTTTTCAGGGACATCCCTGAATTTGCCTCAAAGGTTTCCTTTGTCCCTCGTAAGCTTTGTGGTTTTGTGACAGAACAGTGGGGATTATAAACACAGAATAATATCAAACATTACAGTTACTAAGTTGTTTTTCTTCAGAAAATGTATCTTAACTTTTAAGATGTGTCTCTAATTTGGGGTATGTGTCCCTGACTTGTTTATGTTGTGTCCCAGAGTCATGCGGCAAGAGGTTGAGTGGTATGCCCCCCCCCCAAAATCCGATACATGTTATAATTAAAGACTCATCCTCCCTGGAAGTCTAGTGGCTACTCCTCCCCCAAACCCGATTTCCAGTCACCGATCATGAGAAAATGCTGCACGGTAATCCTCAAACAATACAAAGTTGCTGACTCCCACCCCAGCCCCGATATCTCATACTATGCATTTAACCCTAGTGGTCCAATGGACTGCTGAAGCCCCAATCCCTCATACAGTGCAACCCGCCCATACCTGGTGGTCAAGTGGACCACCCAACCCCCACCCCACAGTGTATAACACCACACTCCCCCATCCCGTAATCCAGCTGGTGACTGGTTCAACCCACCACTCACCTCCATGGCCAGCCACTGACTGAGCTATGAATGACCACATACTGTAAACAGTACTTGCTCATTCAGAGTTCAGTCGGCGACTGGCTGTGGAGGTGAGCAGTGGGCTGAGCCAATCACTGGCTCATTTCCGGGATGGGGGGAGCAAGGTAGTATGCACTGCAGGGTGGAGGCTGGGGGGGTCCACTAGGTACAGTATGTGGGGGGGTTGCACTGTACAAGGGATCGGGCCTGCCATTGTCCACTGGACCACCAGCGACATATACATCAGTGGGATATCAGGGCTGGGGGCATCCAGTGTGCCCCATGTCTGTGATCAGTGTTCTGGGATTGTGTTGAGGGGCACTAGACCACCAGGGAATGGTATAGGGATTATGTGTTTCTACTTGGGTCAGGGATCATGCTGGGGGGGGGCACTACACACAGGTGTTGGGACCTGGTTGGGGGGGCACACCTACCAGGCTTGTGTGCTGTGTGTTTGGGCATGTGTCGGGAATGGGAGTACCGCCTCTCCTGCTTGCGTGGCATTTATTTATTTTTTTATTTTATTTATTTAGTTTTTGTTGGCCAGGTAAATGCACTAGACAAATCCTGCCTATTTTCAGGCACAACCCGGGGGAGGGGGATACAGATGAATGCCAACTGACCTTGAACCAGATTAAGCTGTTGGTGGTATTTTTGTGAATGAGGGAAATTTGGCCAGGACACCGGGGAAATTCCCCTACTCTTTTCGATAAGTGCCATGGGATCTTTAGCATCCACCTGAACTACCACCAATCCAGGCAGATGGGACCTCGGTTTAACGTCTCATCCGAAATTACCACCTGCTTTTTGGAGGAGGTATTCAGCATCGTTCTACAGGTCACGCAATACACTGTAGTGAGGTGCTGTTCTTTTGAATATGCCGGTGCACTGGCATTCATGGCCTCCCCCCTCACTCCCTCCCCTGCATACATTTTAACGTCAGCACTATCACATAGCACTGGCACTAATTAGCCTTCTGAATATTACAACCGGGTGCAAATTGGGTGCTATTCCTGTACAACAGGTTTGCACCAGGTGCAAAGCTTTGAATATCTGGCCACAAACCTAACAGATCAGTTTACTCCTTTATATTTTCCTTGAATTTATCCCTTATGCTCTTTTTAAGGTAAGAAATTGCCTTTTAAACAACTAAAGAGTGTGACCCTTAAAGACTCACTTGCTGCAAAAAATAAGGTTACTGCATTTGACAAATGCTGCTTGAGATGACACTTCTCCAGGGACCCCATCCACAGTTACCAATGGTGGGACCAACTGGTCACTGTGCCTTTTTTGCATTACCATTGACAATGGAACTTTGCCGAGCTGTGCCCAGGGGTGGCTGCATTTGCAGCCCCTTCCTGAGTTGTGAATGTCTTTGCAATCAGTCAGGAAAAATGGGTGGGGACCATCATGTAATGATCCACAAGGCCATTCTCAAAGGCATTGCAGCCTCACTAGGTGGTTGCAACCTTCTGCTCCTTTCGAGGGTACCTCCTGGTTAAAGCAAACAGTAACCAGAGTCATCCTTTTATGACCAGGTGTAGCTGCCGGGAAACTGGATTGGTATTAGGGGGCTTGACTTAACCACCAGGTTTGAAGAGCAGCAGCAGCTATGGATGGGTTACCACTGAAACACTAATAATGTTGAATATTAGGGGAGCAGATGGGGGTGTCAAATAACCATCATGTAACTGGTCAGTGGGCCATTGAGATTGGATCTACAGGCCCACCAAGTTCTGTTACTTGTGGGTGGGTTAAATATAGGGAACAATTTATGGTGGGGCTCCCAAGTACAGACCACAGTGCTGACTTTGTAGCATGCACCTAGTACAAAAGCATGCTTCAACATGGTTAAAAGTGCAGTCCACAAGATTTGGTAGGTTCAAGCTCCACTTGTACTCAATACAAGCTGGATTTATTTTCTACATTGCACTTCTGTTAGAAAGTGGACTCCCCACCCTACCTGCAGTATGCACCAACCTGTGGGACCTATTCACAATGGGTGCAGATGGGATATGTGCTATGTAACCCCAGTGTACAGCCCACCTGTACCTGGCTGTGCACACTGCAGCCTCCGTGCACTATTCAGGAACCCAATACGCCCCCACTATGTGGCCAACACCCTGACCAAATGTGTAGCTCCACATAGGTGTGGACTGGCATGGGGGGTGTGGCTGCACTCCACACCATTCACTATGGTGTGAGTGCCTTATGCTGGGGAGGCAATGGCTATGCCTGCTAAAGGCAGCCGTAAGTGATACACACCTCCCCCCGGAATGCTGCTGCTGGTCATGGTGGGGATGGAGGGGGTCAGTGCTTGCAGTCCCCACTCAGATTTCCCACAGGTGCCGAGCTGCTTGACGGGGGGTTGGATATGTGCCTTTTAGAGACACCCCCTCTCAAAATTGTGAATAGGCCGCTTTGTGAATAGTGCAATTGAGTAGCCAAGCATTGTGCAAACAAGATCTATCCATTTTGTGCCATCTCCAGTAGCAGCTGAGGATGGGGCCCTGGTGCCCAGCAATTTCTGGATTGGACCGTACCCATCTAATATTACTTTGTAGCATTATTTTTGTATTTACTGTACTTACACAAAGCCAAGCAATGTGGAGTTAAATTATGTGATCTTTATTTGTCACCAGTGCTTACCTTACGAGGACCAGAACATCTTGGTGCTTCAAGTAGAATTTCTGTCTAGTTTGTTGTTTGTTTTCCTTGATTTTTTTTTTCTTGTTTTATTATCACATATTGTCTCAGTGTAGTTTTTAGATGTTTCATAACTTTTGCCTGGTAGTGTGTTTTTTCATTGTCTTAGCATTGTTGCGATCTTATCTGTTTGCATCCAATGACTGTTATGTCAGACAAGGCTACCTTCAAATCTTGTCACTGTGGCATTAAAAGTTCTGCTCAGGAACCACACCCCAGTGTCTTGGTACTGAGCACTATATCTGACATTGGGCTATATGGCAGGCTTGTCTGGATGGGCTCTAAAGGATTGTATCTAGTATAGGGTTGTATGGGCAGAACCATAAGAAAAGCAAGCAGTCTTCATCCCTGTCATGCTCAGCTTTGACCTTTTGGAAGGACCTTTGACCTTTTCTTCTTCACATAAGGAAAGGAAAGGATGACACTCATTCTAGTCACCAGTAGTTCATTTCTAGGTTTCTGGACATTGATAATGGGGTTGAGGTACCATGGTCACATTTAACACTACCTCTGTTGGCCCCTTTATCAGAGACATTTCCAACCCTTAGTATCGACCACTGAGTATTTTGCAGCTCTGTTGTACTCTACTATCCCACTCCCATATGGAGAGCTTTCAGATAAATAATTCATCAGGTGGGCTGGGCTACCCTCATGGAGCAGTAGCTAATGCACACCATGCCAGTGATACAACAGTACCAGTACCCCTGCAGTCACAAATGAAGGTGATGATAGAGGCATCAAATCTGGGTTGGGAAGTGCACTGCCAGGGTCACCAAACCCAGAGAATCTGGTCAGTCCAAAAGCAGCATCTGCACATAAATGTGATGGAGATGAGAGCAGTTATGTATGCATTGGATTCCCCATAGATGTAGTTTTGAACAAGGGAGTAGATCTCCAAACCAACAAGTGTGTTGTGTTTTACCTCAACATGCAGGATGGCACCCACTCTTATCCCCATGCACAAGGAACCAATGAGAGTTTGGGAATGGGCACTGGAATACAATATCCATCTCCAAGAAGGGGAACTTATCCTGACAGACAGTCTCAGCTAATCAGTGACACACCCACATGAGTTGTCTTATGCAGTCTTACTGAATGGGGACAAGCCGGAGAGAGACCTTTCTTGCATCTTATTACATTACCAAACTGTTAGTCTTTTGCTCTGGAAATCTAGAGAATGGAACTTTTTGCAGAATGTATTCAAACTGTACTGAACTGGACTGGTAAATTTCTCTGTGATTTCCCACCTATATTCTGATTAAAAATATCCTCCTCCTCCAACTGGAGGCCAACAGAGTTTAAATCATCCTGAAGGTGCCATGTTGGTTGCAACTGATGTAGTTCCCCCTTCATTTCAGCAGCTGTCAAGTCAGGGTTTACTGGATCCGACTGAGAGACACTTTGCTGAGCGAGTACCAGGGTCAGCTGTTGTTTCTAAATATTTGGTCTCTACACAACCAAGCTTGACGCTGGAGGATGTAGACATCAGCAGGTTTTGTGTGTCCCATTAGGTGCTCCATGTTCCATTGGCAGTGACGAGACTATTCACTAGAAGAATTTATGGTGCTGAGTGAAAATATTTCTCTGGTGTTCTAAGAAACTTCTGGATCTACACACCTGTGCCTATCATCCAGGTGTTGGAATGTCTCTTAAAAATCTTTCTCTACTTTTCTTTACTCAAGACCCTTTATTTTCCAACAGACCATAATGTGGATTGGTGAGTGGATTTTCAGTGGCATGACTCCCTCTCTTCAGTAGGTTTCTTAGAGGAATACCACACTTAAGACCACCAGCTAACACAATTGTGGGTAACTGGGATCTCAATTAAATGCTAGGAAGACAGATTCATAAACCTTTTGAGTCAGCTGATACATGTGAGTTAAAATTCCTCAAGTGGAAAACTGTGTCTCTAGTAGCTATCACTACAGCTCACATTCAGAAATGCAGGTCCTAGTAAATGAGCCTCCTCACACACATTATTCCATAAGAATAAGGATGTTCTCCCCACACTAAATGTTTGCCAAAGGTAACCTGACCTTAGTGTTACAAATATTTTTTTTTCCAATTCTGAAGAATGCTGGGAAACTGTTGCTTTGTTATCTACTGAAGTCTGAAAAATCCTCAGAATCAAAGACAGCAGTCTCTACTGTTTATTTACTTCAAACCCAATCATAAAGGAACCCTACATTCAAAACAGTGTCTGTCCAACTGAAATGTCAGTTGCATTCAATACTGCTATTCCCTGGTAAGAAAGCAATTGGAAGGCTCTGTTAGGGCCAATTTCTCTCGAGCTGTGGCCACCTTGATGGGGTCCACCTAAGATCGGTCCATATTGCAGAACCATGCAGGGCAAGAACCTAGAGTAGTGTTCACCTTTTCACAAAACCTTACATTTAAGCCCTAGATGTATGATCTAGGACATACCTAGTCTTTTGACTCACTGTAGTAGAGGACTACTACAGAGTTTGTGCTCTTTGATATTGTTGGTCATCTCATCCAATCAAAGAGTATGGAGAACTATAGAAGAGACTGACTCTAGAAAGATACAGAAGTTATTTGCCATAACCTTTCACCTGGTACAGCATCTCCTCCCTAGAGGGACACTTGTCCTCCCACCTTCCTCTTAACTCATGAATGTTCACTGTTTCTTTATTTTTCTTTCCCCAAGAAGTGTATGGGCTGCAAAGGTATGGGTTGTTATTATTCCTTATTACAGGGTGTTTATTCAAGTAATGTTTTGATCAGTGACTTTCCTACTCTTCTCCTTCATAAAAACATACTGAAGCTGTTCTGGCTATGTTGCCATATTTGCTGTGAGTGTGAGCATGATGCCATATGAACATCACTGGCCCCAAATGTTCTGGTTACCAAAGTGTCCGAGTGCCTCCAGTTCTAAGATTCAGAAGTGTGACTCTATGGAGGAGATACTCTAGGAGCTCAAGAGTTATGGTAAGTTGCTATTCTTTTTTTGAGGGGGGATTGCCTTTCAGAGATAAGAATTACAAGCTGACACTATCTATTAGTACAGCACAAATTGAATTTTATAGTAAAGCAACACAGTACCAACCATCATTTTAAATCTGTATCTTTCTCTTTTCTCAATACAGGGCTGCCATGGTGAAAGCCCCTCTTCATGGATTTACATATGCCCTTGCTCAGTCTATAACCTTCTTTGTCAATGCAGCTATTTTCAGATTTGGAGCATGGCTTATAGCGCACTGTTTACTGAACTTCGAAAACATGTATATGTAAGTGTACTTTTACATTGTATAAGTAAGACTGGTCTTAATTTGAGTTGGAGCTCTTGCAGCAGGCAACACCATAAGGACTATGCACCAGGCACTAGGACCCCACAGAAAACTTCTAGCTAGCAGTATACAGTGGGGACCACCCACTGACATCAGCTCACCTCTGAGATCGGCCAGTGGTGTAAAGGGGGAGGTCCCCAGCACCACCTCAGTTCTTTTCCTGTCATTGATCCATGCACATCAGCACCACAGATGCCTCCTGCTACCAGTCAACTGCCATTGTTGTGTTTTGTTATTTTTCAGTGAAGTTCCTTGCATGTCTTCTCTGTCATCCTCCTTAAAGCAGCAGAAGTCTAAATGTGCCAGCAGTAAACAGATGCAAGTGAAAGATGGCCATATTTCCTGCTTAATTTGCTTAGGCCCCAACCATGACTCAGAGGCCTGCCTGCATTGCTGAAGTTTCAACTGCAGGACCCAGATCCATCACCTGAAGGTCATGAATAGCCACCTGTTGGACCAACAGCTAGCCACTGTGGCAAGATAAGGCCATATTTTATCATTCTGGGACATGTTTTATACAATTTGTATATATATAATGCATCGGATGCCCATAGTAGCCAGTGTAAGGGCAAGAGTACAGAGAAAAAAACATATGCCCTAGACTAAGGTTGGAATTCCTGTTACTGGGTGGAAAAGCTGTTTGTTGCTAGCTAGGAAACTGGAGTTAATTAAATTATCTAAAAGGAAACAAAAGAATATACAAGCAGAGCCGGCAGAATGGCAGGTCCATTTGTGCCTCAATGGATCACAGCATTGCTGTTGCCTCTACGTCTACCTTTCTTTTGTTTTCACAGGTCTACAGTCAGTTACACTCATTATATCAGAATAGGCGAGCCATTTATGTAAATAGCTGTACTTAGTGTTGAGTAATCATGGTCACCTCCCAGCAGGATGACTGGACTGTCTCCTAGAAATCTGGTTTGAATTGGTTTACCACATTTTTTTTATAGTAATAAAATACTGAAGTTTGATTGGTTGGGTAACCCTAGAAAGTGAAATGCTAGCCAACCGCAGGGCAGCCACTGTCGACTGGATCTGCCCCCATACCCCTTTAAAACCAGCATGCAGAGAAGTACTTGAGCATTTGTGCTGCTTTTTGTTGCCATCTTACTAGAAGCAGTTGGATCCCTGCCTGTCTTGATACAGAGACAATTTTCTCCTGGATCACTGAGAGCCAAGACTTCATCTACCACACTTTTTAAGTACACTTCTGCACATCAAAATCCCAACTAAGGTCTCAAGGTAGACTTTTAACCTCAGAGTTTAGAGTGTTAGGTTTTTAGGTATAATTTTTCTTTTATTTTCAATACCCTATAACCAAGGTCAAAATTATTTTGTCTTTTTATTATTTACTGTTTTCTTATTAATTTAATTAGTAAGGCCTTTGGCTTATTTAAAAATAATTTTGCCTATGTCGTTTGTGTGTGTGGCTGCCTGGGTAAAAGTTATTCAACTAATACCAGACCTGTGTGACTGTTTTAAGGCTAAATGCTACCATAATAAAGTAACCTTAGGGACTTTATGATGAAAGTAGGGGTGGAAATACGAAGGGTCTCAGGAGGAGCCTGTGGCATGCTTTGAACTGAGCACTGCATTTCTGGGGAAAGACACATAATTGGGTGTTTAGGGGCCACCAAAGCCTATACACACCTGTGGCATTCTGGTTTGTGGTGCAGTGGCTGAAAGGGTTCTACCCCAAGAACACAGACTTGAGATGGTATTTGTATCCCCTTGCACAGAGAAAGGGTATATCTAGACCCCCATTCCCCCATCACAAGAGGGATTTACTGTGATGCAGACAGAGGGAAATCCCACCCCATGGAAGTGGGCTTGTCACAGATTTGGTGAACAGCAGTACGACTGGCAAACTGTTTGAACAACCACACACAAAGATGGCAGAAAATTGGAAAAAGGGCAAACTGGTTACAAGATATAGTTTCCCACCTAGTTTTATATATTTTTTTTGCTGAAAGACAGACTAGTGGTAGTATAGAGGAGAAAGATGACTTCCAGGTACAGCAACTATGCTATAGAAGAGTTGAAGCAGCTGTGCCAGGAAAGAGGGGTCCATTATAAGGGGTGAAGCAAAAAGAACCTCATGGAGGCTCTTGTCAGAGCCAATGAGCTGGCAACTGCCCAGGACCTCAAGTCACAGTCGGTTACTGAAAGGGACCAGATCTTGGGCATGGAGGTGCCAAGGGATGTCACAGTATCCAGTCCCAAGGAGGAGGACAGCAAGACCAGTGGGAATGCAGAGCCACAGCACCAGGGGAAGGCCACCACAGAGCTGGAGCTGGAAGGAATCAGGCTGCAGATGGAACTGAAGAAATAGTTTTTTTGCAGGAAAGTGGTGAGAAAGTGAATTGGAGTTTGAGCAGAGGAGATTTGAACTGGAGATGCAGGAAAAAGAAAACCAGCATCAGAGAGAGGCTGAGAGAGAGGATAAAGAGTGCCAGAGGGAAGTCAAACTGGAGAAGCTGAGACTCCAATAACCAGTGCCAGAGGAAGCAAGTAGCAGGGATAGAACTGAAACTGTAGGGCTGGGGTATAAATTAAGATCCAAATTTATATCAGAATTTAAAGAGGGGGAGGATATTGGTTCATTTTTGAATTGGTTTGAAAAGGTCTGTATCAAGGCCAGGGTACCCAGGGAGTCCTGGAGCTTCCAGCTGTCCCCACTACATACTGGGAAAGGGCATGAGGTGCTAGGCCAACTGGACAATGATGCAAGCCAAGACTATGAGAAACATAAAGCTGCTTTACTTTAAAAGTATGAACTGTCTCCTGAGTCCTACAGGGTTAAATTCTGTAGACTCTGATAAAGCCCTGACATGAGCTTTGAAGAACTAGCCACAAAGCAACAGCAAGTTGTAAAGCATTGGTGGGAAGGGGTGGAAGCAAACTCTGTGGTGAACATTAAGGAGGTCATACTTTAAGAATAGTTCTTTTGGGTTTGCCCAGTGGAGCTGAAAACCTGAATGGAGGAATGGGATCCCAAAACAGTACAGCAAGCTGCTGAGCTCTCGGATCACTATGCCAGGAGCAGGCCTCCTCTGAAAGGAAGTGGGGGAGCAGGTGCTGCAGGGCAGAAAGGGAAAAGCGTGCCTTCAGGGCAGCTAAAACCCTCAATGGCTCTGCAAAAAGGGGGAAGCCTTAAGTTACCAAGAAGAGATGTCTTGGAAAAAAAGAATGATGAATGTTGATTTTGTAAGCAGCCATGGTATCTGGCCAGACAGCATCCTAAAAAGGCACAACGTGGACAAAGTGTCCCTCACAAGGAGGTGGGTGCACTGTGCATCCCTGAGAGTATGACCGTGAACATGAGGGAGCACATACACCCTGTTACTGTAAAACAGGTACAGATCCATGGGTAATGGGGCACGGGGGCATCCCTTACCTTGGTAAAAGGGGATTTGATTGAGCCTGAACAGCTTATACCTAGTCAATTTGTCTCTGTGAGGGGATTCACAGGAGATTAAAAAACCCTGCCACTAGCTAGTGTTCTCCTGGATTGGGGTAAGACAGGAGAGAGGGTAAACAAAGTTGCAGTGGCAGACAACCTTGCTCTGGATGTGATTATAGGAAATAATATACAGCAGGGGGTGGTGTGTGTGGTTACCCACAGTCAGACAGCTAAGGCCTCTTGTATTTTCCTCAACTTTACAGAAGCCCCTGTGGAAGGTAATAGAAGGCTGGTCACCCAGCCTGTGTCTCCTGAAATTGAGAATAGTGAAAGGGAGGTAGGACCCCAGGTAGCCATGCGCCAAACAGCTATAGAAGATTACTCTGAGGAGTGAGGTATAAGAAATGGTCAGAAGGTTAGGGATGGCAGTGACTTTGAATGCCTTGACACTAGTGCTATGGACCCCAGTTTAGAAACTGAGGGACACATGTCCCATGCTTTGGGAAAATGTGAAGATTTTGTAGCTGCTCAGAGAACTGACCCTAGTTTGGAGAGGCTGAGGGCTTGTGCAGAATCTGATGGAAAACAGGAAAGTGACATGAGACATAGGGTATTTTGGGACAACAGACTGCTGTATACACAGGATGCAAGGATCGAGGGAGGGGTGATGAGCAGGCAGCTTGTCATTCCCCAGGAATATCGTGAGTGGTTGCTCAAAGTTGCCCATGATAGCCCCACATATGAACATCTGGGAATCGCTCGCACCATGCAGTGATTGGCCTAGAATTTCTATTGGTCCAACTTCACCCAACAGGTGAAGGAATATTGCATGTCTTGTCACTGGTGCTGACAGATAGGGAAGGCAGGTAGTAAAACAAAAACTGCCCTACTTCCCTTGCCCATCCAGAGGCAGTCACCCTGTTCTCCATTAAGGTACCCAAAGTGGCAGATGCCTTGCTAGGGATTTTTACATCTGTCAAGTTTCTGCAGGAGGTTATCTCTGATCGAGGGGCTAATTTCATGTCGGACCTGATGCAATCTTTGTGGGAGAAGTGTGGGGTGGTACAAAGATGCACAACACCTTGTCATCCACCTGCCAATGAACTTGTGGAAATATTCAATTGTGCCCTAAAATCAATGCTCCATGCATTTGCTGAACAGCATGGGAGGGACTGGGAGAAATACCTTCCCCACCTGTTATTTACATACAGAAACATGCCCCAATAGTTGACAGGGTTCTTCCCTTCAAACTCTGATATGGAAGTAGGGTGTGTGGGCCCCTAGACATGATCTGAGAAGACTGGGAAGGCAAGCACATCTTCCAGGGAGCTCCCATAGTGGAGTATGTCCTTAGGCTGAGGGAGAATCTGAAGGAGCTTATGGAGATCACCCAGAGAAACCTGTCAGCTGCCCAACAGAAGCAAAAAGTCTAGCATGATTGCAGAGCCAGAGCTTGCTTGTACAGCACAGGTCAGGAAGAATGGTCTTCATTCCAGTCTTGAAGGACAAGCTGCAGGCCAAGTGGGCAGGACTGTACAAGGTAGTCCAACAAGTAAATGACATAAATTACATTGTAGAACTGCCTGACAGGAGACATACCCATTGAATGCACCATGTTAATATGATGAAGCCATATGTAAATAGGGCTGACATGGTATTTGCTGTTTGTAGCCCTGGGGAAGGGATGGACAAAGAAGACCCTCTCCTGGACTTGCTAGAGGAAAGCAAGTGGAAATCATCTGTGGAGACAATCAAACTGTCACCCCAGTTGACCCCAGAACAGGGCCAGGAAGTGATGAAGGTCTTAGAGGACTTTGCCCCTTTATTTACGGTCAAGCTTGGATGGACCCCCTTAGCGACCCATGATGTAGACATGGGGATGCAAGCGCCCATATGATGGACAGCCTACTGAGTGTCTCAGGCCATTCTAAAGGACATTAGGAGGGTGGTAGAAGAAATGCTGGAGTTAGGAGTAATCTAGAAATCCCACAGTCCTGGTGCCTCACCTGTAGTCCTCGTCCTCAAGTCAGATGTGTCTACCCACTTTTGTGTGGACTTTCGTGGACTCAATGCAGTCAAGACATCTGATGACCATCCTATGCTCCAGACAGATGAGCTGTTGGGAGGGGCAATTTGGGAGGGACAATTTATCTTACAACCATAGACCTGACAAAGGGTACTGGCAGGTGGAGTTGACTGCCAGAGCTTGGAAACAGTCAGCCTTTGTTACCCCAATAGGCCTCTTCAAATTTAAGGTGATGCCCTTTGGGATGAAGAATGTCCTTGCCACATTCCAAAGGTCCATTAACCAGGTGTTAGAAGATACTGAAGAGTATGCAGTGGCTTATCTGGATGATATTGCCATCTTTAGTACCAGCTGGATTGAACGCCTGTCCCATATGAGGGAAGTGTTAGGCAGGATACAGAAGGTAGGACTCGCTGTAAAGGTGGAAAAGTTCCAGGCTGCCACTGCTAGGTATCATACTTGGTACATGTTGTGGGGAGGAGACAACTACATCCAAACCAGGCCAAGATGTAGACCATTGAGGCATGGCCCAGCCCAGAGACCAAGAAGCAGGGCAGAAGCTTCCTGGGGACTGCAAGGTGCTACAGAAAATTTGTACAAAATTATAGCACCCCGGCAGTTCCCCTGTCTAGCATGTTAAAAGAAAAACAACCCCAGAAATTAAAATGAAACTCAACATGTAACAGGGCCTTGGATGTGGGGATTGGTGCCATCCTGAGCCAGATGTCCCAGCAGGGTAAGGATCTCCCAATTGTTTACCTAAGTAGAAAGCTACTTCCCATAGAGCAGGCGTACACCACTGTGGAGACATAATGCCTTGCTTTGGTGTGGTCACTTAAGAAGCTAGAGCAGTACCTCTATGGGGGGCCCTTTGAGGTACAGACAGACCACAACCCTCTGGTGTGGCTAAACCAGATGGGGAAAATGAATGGGAGACTTCTTAGATGGAGCATTGACCTACAGGCCTATGATATGGACATTAGAGATAGGTCAGGATCTGTGAATGCCAATGCAGATGGCTTAGCCTGCCAGTCGGACTAGGGCAGAACTGGTAGAAACACTTACTAGAAAGGGGCGTGTTCCTCCCAGATTCTGTTGAGGAGGGAGGAGTGTGCAAATTAAGGCCATATTTTATCATTCTGGGACATGTTTTATAAAAGTTTTATGTATATAATCCATCAGATGCCCATAGTAGCCAGTGTAAGGGCAAGGAATCATGGGTACAGAAAAAAAGCCATAAGCCCTAGACTAAGGTAGGAATTCCTGTTACTGGGTGGAAAAGCTGTTTGTTGCTAACTAGGAAACTGGAGTTAATTAAATTATTTAAAAGGAAACAAAAGAATATTTAATCATCATGAGATTAGAGCAGTGCAGGAGGACATTGCAGAGTTGGGGAGGGGCCTAAGACAAATAGCACACACAGTATCCTTCTCAGAGGTGCTGCCTGTCAAAGGCCTGGGGGAGGTGAGGGTAATTAGCACCATGCAGTTTAATGAATGGTTGAAAAAATGGTGCGGAGCTCAGGGGTTTGGCTTCATTGGGGACTGGGGTTCCACCTGGAGGGACACCAGCCTATACTGGCAGGATGGTCTGCATCTGTCCAGGAAGGGAACAAGTCTTTTGAGCAGTCGGTTTAAATGCTTCATTGGCAAGCTTTTAAACTAGTCAGTGGGGGCACTGACAAGCAGCAGGAAAATCCCAGCCTCTCCCTACAAAACAGGGTACTAATGAGAAAAAGACCGAGGTAGAACGGTCAGTGGGGATGCTGCAACAGAAGGTAAAGCCATCAAAAATGGAGAGTAATGAGTACCATTTCGTAGTCTGGGTAACAAGCTTCCTGAATTAGTGGCCTTGATGGAGGAGGAACATCTGGATATCGTGGCAGTCACAGAAACATGGTACACAAAACCATGACTGGGACGAAACATACCAGGATACACTATCTACAGGAGGGACAGGAGGGTAAAAGAGGAGGAGGAGTAGCTCTTACATAAGGGAAGGAATAAAAGCAACAGAACAAAAGGGTAAACAGGAGGAGAAGCACTGTGGGTAAATTTGGAGACAGGCAATGGCACCACAATCCGCACAGGGTTAGGATACAGACTTTCCTCAGGGGAGGAAATGGACAAGGAAATGATAGAAAGTATACTTAGAATGGCAGAAAAAGGGAGATATTGCTGATGAGTGATCTGAATATGCCAGATGTTAACTGGAGTGAGTGCAGCTGCCACTGAAGAGTGGAGTTGTTCTAGATGCCCTACAGGGGGCATGCCTTAGACAACTAGTACTGGAGCCCACTAGAGAGGGAGCAATATTAGACTTGATTCTCTCAAATGGAGATGGAGAGAGGATCACAGATGTAGAAGTGGGTAGCCATCTGGGAACTAGCGACCATCAAACAGTATGGTTCACAATAAACACAGCAATAGAGTCAAACCATGCAAAGACAAAAGTACTGGACTTTAGGAGGGCTGACTTTCCCAAAATGGGTGAGTGCCTAAGGAATGCACTAGCAAATGGGCAGGAAGGAGGGGTGGAAGAACAATGGGGAATAATAAAACTGCCATCACAGAGGTAACGAGCCTTGTGTGAAGCAAATAAACAAAAAAAATGTTGTAAGAAACCACTATGGTTCTCAAAGGAAGTGGCAGTGAAGGTTCAAGAGAAAAGAAAGCATTCAGGAAGTACAAGGAATCGCAGAAGGAGCAGGACAGAGAACTGTATCAGTTAAAGCAAAAGGAGGCTGGGAAGGCAGTCAGAACAGCAAAGGCCCAAACCGAGGAAAAGATAGCCAACTCAGTTAAGAAGGGGGATAAACCTTTATAGGTACATCAGGAGCAAAGGAAGACCAAGGAGGGATAGTGAGGCTTAATAAAGGGAGGGAGGTGGGCAGAGGGAGACTTTGAAAAGGCAGAGATACTAAACAAATATTTTGCTCAGTATTTACAAATGAAGAGGGGGGTATATAAAACAAAGAGTAGAAACACTCTGATACAGAAGTTGATACCAGCCCATTTACAGAAGAAAGGGTTCTGAAAGAACTCTTAAAACTGAAGGTGGACAAAGCAATGGGGCCTGATGGGATTCATCCCAGAATTCTAAAAGAACTAAGGGTAGAACTAGTGACACCACTGACTACCCTTTTAACAAATCATGGAGGATGGGGTGGTACCTGAGGATTGGAGGAGGGCAGATGTGATTCCTCTCACAAAAGTGGGAGCAAGGCAGAATCAGGAAACTACAGACCTGTTAGTTTAACCTCAGTGATAGGGAAAATGATGGAATCACTTCGAAGGAAAGAATTGTCAAGTATCTAGAGGCCAGAGGCACAGGATCCCAGGCATGGATTCACAGTGGAAGGTCATACCAGATGAATCTGATAGATTTCTTTGACTGGGTGACCAAAGTAGTAGATCAGGAGGGGCTGTGACATGGCCTACCTAGACTTTAGCAAGGCATTTGACACAGTCCCACACAAAAGATTAATATACAAGTTAGCCAGCCTGGGAGTGGGTCCCAAGATGACAGCCTGAGTAAAGAATTGGCTGGAGAATAGGACACAGAGAGTAATAGTAAATGGAGTCCACTCAGAAGAAAGGAGGGTTACTAGTGGGGTGCCGCAGGGTTCAGTATTAGGACCGGTCCTCTTCAATGTCTTTGTAAGTGACATTGCAGAAGGACTGGAAGGAAAAGTATGTCTCTTTGCAGATGACACAAAGATCTGCAACAGAGTTGATGCACAGGGTGGGGTGGAAAGGATGAGAAGGGACTTGGCAAGGTTAGAGAAATGGTCAAATGTATGGCAGCTTAGATTCAATGCTAAGAAGTGCAAGGTAATGCACCTGGGAAACAAAAACCCAGGGGAAGAGTACACAATGGAGGGTGAGATACTAACAACAACAAAAATGGAAAGGGACCTGGGGTAGTCATATCAGATGACCTAAAGGTGGGCAAGCATGTGAGAGGGCAGCAAGGAGGGTTGGGGGATACTGGGATGCATAGGGAGAGGCATCACCAGTAGAAAACAGGAAGTTATTATCCTCTGTACAGACAGCTGGTGAGACCCCATCTGAGTACTGTGTGCAGTTCTGAGACCCAATCTCCGCAAAGATATAGACAGGATGGAAGCTGTCCAGAAGAGGGCAACTAAAATGGTGCAGGGTCTGCACCGGAAGACATATGAAGAGAGACAAAAGGAGCTTAATATGTATAGCCTCAAGAAAGGAGGGAGAGGGGGGACATGATAGAAACGTTCAAGTACCTCAAGGGAATCAACAAAGTCCAAGAGGGTAGCATCTTTCAAAAAAAGAGGTGTGCAAGAACAAGAGGGCACAATTTGAAGATTGAGCGGGGGCGGCTCAGAGGTAATTTAAGGAAGTATTTTTTCACAGAGAGGGTCGTGGATGCATGGAACGGCCTTCCGGAGGAGGTTGTGGAGTCAAAATCAGTGGTGGAATTCAGGCATGCATGGGACAGTCATAAGGCATTTCTAGGGGGTGGGGGTAGGAAGAAGTAGGCTGTTGGTTAACTAGGATCTGCAGCTTATCCAGTAGGTAGGGAAATGGGCAGACTGGGTGGGCTAAGCGGTCCTTATCTGCCGTCAAATTCTATGTTTCTATGTTTCTATGTTAAGCAGAGCTGGCCAGCTGGCAGGTCCGTTTGTGTCTCGATTGAACACAGCATCACAGGTGCCTTTTCATCTATCTTTCCTTTGTTTTTAGAAGTCTACAGTAAGTTAAGCTCATTACACCTAAATAGTCTAGCCATTTATGTAAATAGCTTTATTTAGTGTTAAGTAATGATGACCATCTCCCAGCAGGAAGACTGGACTATCTCAAGAAGTCTGCTTTGAACTGGTTTACCATGTGTTTTTTCTGTAGTTAGAAAACGGCATATCTGTGTTATAATAATAAAATACTGAACTTTGATTGGTTGGGTAACCCTAGAAACTGAAATGCTAGCCAATCACAGGATAGCCACTATTGACTGGACCTGCCCCCCTTGTACCCCTTTAAAACCAGCATGCAGAGGAGTATTTGAGTCTTTTTGCTGTTTTTTTGTTGCCATCTAACTTGAAGCAGTTGGATCCCTGCCTGTCTTGATGCAGAGGCAATTTTATTCTATATCACTGAGAGCCAATACTTCATCTACTACACTTTTTAAGAACACTTCTACACTTCAAAATCCCAACTAAGGACTGAAGGTAGACTTTTAACCTCAGAGTTGAGAGTGTAGGTTTTTATGTATAATTTTCCTTTTATTTTCAATATCCTGTAACCAATGTCTAGATGATTTTGTCTTTTTTTATTTACTGTTTTCTTATTAAATTAATTAGTAAGGCCTTTGGCTTATTTAAAAATAATTCTGCCTATGTAATTTGTGTGTGTGGCTGCCTGGGTAAAAGTTGTTCAACCAATACCACACCTGTGTGACTGTTTTAAGGCTAAATGCTACCAGAGTAAAGTACCCTTAGGGACTTCATGATGATAGAAGGTGAGAAAATACGAAGCATCTCAAGAGGATCCTGTGGTGGGATTTGAACCAAGCACTGCATTTCTGGAGCAAAGCATATAATCGGGTGTATAGGGCCCCCCGAAGCCTAAACACACCTGTGGATTTCTGGTTTATGGTGCAGTAGGTGAATGGGTTGTACCCCAGAAAGACAGACTCAAGACAGTATTTTTATCCCCGTGCATAGAGAAAGGGTATCTCTGAACCCATATTCTCCCTCCCCATCACAAGAGGGATTTGCTGTGATGCAGAGAGAGGGAAATCCTGCCCCACAGGAGTGGGCTTGTCACAGCTGCCATGCAGAGGACCCCTTTCAGTCATGGTTCCTCTTCTTCTTTGGTCCCAGGGACTTCCCCATCTTCTTCCCACAAAGACAAGAAAACCAGCAGGAAACACTACCACAAGGACAATGAGAGACCCAGATTGGACTCCCACTCCAGATCCCCAAGCAAAAAGGCAGATTCTTCGAGTCTCCACTAACAATGGAGGTCAGACTCTGTCCCTCCGGCAGTCCTAACTCCTTCTGGACTCCCATTAATGAAGCCCCCACCCTTATCCTGATGTCTGGTGGGGGGGTCTTTGGGGCATGGGCCTTCTTCAACCCCTTCCCTGAGTCTTAGGACTTTCAGCTTCCTTCTAGGCCTAAGTCAAAGGGACAGGCCTGCTCCTCTTTGGATGGCTGGTAGGTGCCTGTTGTTTGCACAGCTTGGGCATCTTCATTGTTGGACCAGATGTCAGGGTTCGGCAACAAAAAGAGATTCTAGGAGCAGGAACTCCAGGCTAAGGTCCACGCCTGTAAGCACAAGATGCCAACCAGTACCTCTGGCAGCAGATGTCAGACCCCAATGTCCTCGACATCTGCATCCCCTGGGTCAAACCAGTTCACACCTCCTCCAGCATCACCTAAACATTGTCTGACCCTGGCCCCTCAGGCCTCTCCCAAGCTGATGCTCAAGACACTGTCATCAGCTAACCCAGCACCCCTTAATCTGATGCCAGACAATCTGACGACCGACAACCTGATACCACCCGATAACCTAGAACCGTATGACCTGGTATTAGATACCCTACCACCTGAGGGAATGTAGCTGGATATGCCCATGTATCCAGACCTGATGACAGGGTTGACCACGCTGACAGGGCTGATGTTGGGTACACCTAATGTCACACCCCCTGTGCCAGACCCCTCATGAGTTCCCTTTGTCTCATTGGCAGACATTGGGGCCCTGTTTAACTCATGGTGGAACACTATTAAAGAGGACGTTTTGCCCAGGGAGTACTCAACCCCTTTATCAGATCTGAGTCCCTCGGGAGTCCATCAGGTCCCTCCTAAACAACCAACTCCTTCACCACTCAGGAAGCCTTTACCTCCACTAAAAAGGGTCACCCCTCCTCCAGACCTTTCAGACGAGGGGTCCCCTCAACATCACAGATGTAGACATCTTTCTTCATCCCAGTCTTCCTCCAAACACTGACATCACTCCCACAGATGTCGATCCTGGTGCTCTTACCCTCGCTCACCTTCCTTGGAGTCTTCCAGGAGGAGCTTGTATACCTCTACCAGGTTCTCAGGGGAATTCACTTCTCCTCCACCTCAGCCTGACACTTACAATGATTCTTCACGGTCACCTCTGGATGACCCCACTTTCATGGATGTGATACATCACATCCAGTTTCTTAACTAGTGGGGCACTGAGGAAATGGACCAAGAAAGGCATTAGCTCTCCCATTTTCTTGGTATGAGCAACTCAAACTGCTGGTATGGTCATGTCCCTGTTGGTTGCCCCCTTTCAGGATGTCACTAGGCTTGCCTGGAGGCATCCTTCCTTGGCTTCAGCTGTCCCTAAAAAGGTGGACAGACTTTACAGGCCCCTAAGAATGAGGCTTTCTTAGGAGAACACCCATGGGCCGATTCCAAGGTCCTAACAGCAGCCCATGGCAGGTCTAAGCAATCTCAACATATGTGCTCCCAGCCTCTGGACAAGGAATCCGAGGCTGGATCAGTTTGACCATAAGATATACTCTTTAGCCACCAGTAACATCAGACTGCTCAACTTTTAAATGCATATGGTACAATACCAAAAGTCTCTGAGGCAGAAGGCCCTGGAGTTGGCCCGACCCAACCAGACCCCCTTCAAAAAACAGAGCTGTTGGACGTTCTTCAGTCTGGCCTGAATGTAGGAAAACACATTCTGTGCTCATCCTATGACTCTGTGGACACCACCACTAGAGCTGCAGCTACCAGTTTCTTCCTGAGGAGGTACTCCAGGTACAGGGTTTCTGGTTTCTGTCAGGATCTCCAGGAAGCTATCCTGGATGCCCCATTCCAAGGATCTGTTCTTTTCAGAGAGGATACAGAGAAGATCATTATAGGCCTTTAGGACTATGGCAAAGCAGACCAGTCTGTCCACAAAATGTATAAATCAGACGAACCCTTTCAGACAGAAGCCTTTTCATCACCTCATGGGTCAGCAATCCAAGAGGCAGCAAGCAAGAGGAGCCTTCAAATGTAAGACCTCCTCTCAGCCCTCAGGAGTCTCAGGATCTAATCTTTTGAGGTCTCCTTGCCCACTGCTGGAGCCTCTGTCTAACTCCTTGCCTGACCCCTCTCCTTCAGCAGAGTCCATGTTCCAGGAGTCCAAAACACCTTGGCCAACTGCCTAAGCAGATCCCAGTCCAAGGTTTGTGAGTGGGAGCTCCTTCAGCACATGGTGGAGGACTTCAAGTTTCAAGTTTATTGTTCATTGTTCATCCAATAATTTAACAAATTTTGGATTTTACTAAATTATTAAAATCACAAAGAGGGAAAAAAGGGAAATTAAAAGTCGCTTTATCTCCATAAGAATCTCCGTAATGAGATATATTGCTTGTTAACTAGAATAAGTTAAAGATTCTTCACAGTACATGAAAGTAATTATTTATCATTGATCCCCTTTGGATATGCTTTTTTCTTATAGCTAATTACAGACATTATGAGTTTTCCTATCAGAATTGCTTCATCAACTGTCCCTGGGTGCAACAATATAAAAGTCACATCATATGTCTGATCTGTGTATTTTACCAAAGTTTTCCCCCGATATTTTGAATGAATAGTACATAACGTGTGGTAATGATTCCAAAAATCCTTTATTACAGAGACATTTGTCTTGTGTGGCAAGTGTGGTTTTGATTTGTTATAATAAGTATGTTTTCATATAATCAATTCAAATCTTGCCCAAGTTATTGCTTTTCGAATGTGTGGTAGTAAAGGAAGTTGCAAATATTCTTCTAGGTTCAAATCTATTTTATTTTGAGCTAACCAGTGAACTTGCCTTTGGCTCCGTACTTGTTTCATCTGATTTTTTATAGTCAGGGAGAACATTTTTTTCTTTTGGTTCAATTTGTAAGTTTCATGTATTTTAATATTAGCTTGCCAGTCATGCCATAAGTGCAAAGACTCTATGCTTTGTAATGTTTGAAAAAGGGATTTTAACCACAGAGAAAGAAAACCTTCAGTATGCCAGTTTTCTTTTTCTTTTATATAATTTAAAGGCAATTCGTTGGTTGCATTATTTATTGATCTCATCCAGAATGTAACAATTCTTAATTTAGTAAGAGTAGACACGGGTATTCTACCTAATTCAGCTCTTTCTGTTGATCCTGCCATTGAGGAGGGAGCCTGTAAAATAGATTTATAATGATATAATAGAGGGGTATCCAGTTGTGGGTAATAATTGTAACCCCATATTTCCGCTCCATATAGGAGGAGTGGAGTGATTTTTGTCTCTCCAGCTTTAAGTGCTGGGCTTACTGAGAGTCCACCATATTTAAAGATGAATCTTTGTAATGCTTTAGCTACGTGTTTTGCCTTATTAATTTGTTCCTTAATATGTAAAGTCCAAAAGTTTTTGGGGTGTAACGTTATACCTAAATATTTATAAAATGTCACAATTTCAATAGGTATCTCATTATGGAAAATCCTTGGTTTTAGTAACTTACCTCCAAAAATCATAACTTTTGTCTTATCCAAGTTAATCCCCAGCTCTAATTTTTTACATTTATCCATAAGGGATTTCAATTTTAGTTGTAATCCTTAGGAGGTCAATGAAAAAAGGATTAGGTCGTCAGCATAAGCCAAATTATGAATCTGTTGGTTTGTTATATTTGGGGAATCCCATTGCTCTTTTGAATCATAATCTAAAAGAGTGTCTAAATAGATACTGAATAATAGGGAAGCAAGTAAACATCCCTGTTTGACACCTTTGTTTGTTGAAAAATATTCTGTAATATTACCTTTTTGGTCATACCTCACTGCTGTATAAGTGTTAAAGTAAAAGTATAGGCCAAAATAAAGATAAGGGGAGATCTCATGTTTTAAGAGATTCCCAGACGGCTGCTGAAAAATCAACAAACAATGCAAACAGTCTCACTTTCCTACAAAGTACATATTTCTCTAACAGGTGGTATAGTACAAAAACATTGTCTGTTGTTGAGAATCCGTGACGAAAACCAGCTTGGAGTTTGGAAAGGGGGCTGTTTGTGTCTATCCAAGATTGTAATTTATTTAACAAAATACTAGCAAATATTTTTCCAGCAATATCCAATAAGTTTATTGGACAGTAATTGCTTGGGTTGTAGTAAGAGCCTTTTTTGTGAATGGGGATTATGATATTTTTTTGCCATGAAGTTGGAATACAGCATTCTTTTAAGTAAATGTTAACAAAGTTAGTCAGAAAAGGGGTCCAAAAATTCAAATTTGCTTTGTAAATCTCACCTGGGATTTTATCCAGTCCTGAAGCTCTGTTATTTATAAGTTTTAATATTGTCAATTGAATTTCACCAATAGTAAACATCAGGGGCATGTATTAAGTGAAAGTGCCCAGTGTGGAAAATTTTCTTTTTTCTCATTTGCAGTAATATTATTTATATTTAATAGAACTTTAAAATAAATGACCCAAGTTTCTTTGGGGATATAGAAGGTAAGTGTAGATTGACACGATTTGACTCCTCTTGCTACCATGCTCCAGAAAGCCTTGTTGTCGTTTGTTTCTGTCATTTGTTGAATAATTTCCCATTGTTTTTGAGTAAATTCATCTTTTTTTATCCTTTGAAATTTTTTGTATGCTTTCCAAGCTTGGTTTAAGTTTGCTTGACCATAGTTCAAGGGTTTTTTAAGGTTATCCTTGATAAACTTTCCCAGTTTTTTTCTTTTGGTGCAAACACTGGGCATCAAACCATGTTAAAGGGAAGGGTAATTGTTCCTTATATTCATATATTTCCCTACTAATTCTGGATAAAAGTTTCTTAAAATTTCCAATAATTTCTGATACTGAGTTATTGGTTTCTAGATCATACTCAAATGTATGATTCAATAGTGGAAAAATAATATGTTCTATATTCTTAATTTTCCTATTGTTTAATGTTAGTTTGAATTTCCCCGTAGAGACTATTGGAACAGAATAAAGATCATTAGAGGGCATAATTTTTTTGTCTTTGATTGTAACTATGGTGCAAGTAAGAGCAGCGTGGTCACCTTCTGGTCTAATATTTATGGAGAAGTTCTGTACAAACTCAAATGATTCAGGAGATATTAATACATAATCTATTATACTGTTCCTAATAGGGAAAAATATGTGTATGCTCCCTCAGAGTCCACTGCTCCTCTGCCATTCAGAATCAATAAATTGTTCTCAGTTATGAAATCTTTTAGTTTAATACAAGCTGTGTTAACAGCGGTATCCTTAGATTTTCTCATTTCTAAGTCACCCATATAAATAAGGGAATGCAATGTAGGAAGATTATCAAAAGTGGCTTGCCGGGCATTAAAATCACCCCCTATCAATATTGTGTCAATGTGATATTTAGCATAAAGAGAATCCATAATCAGGGAGCTCTCCAATCACAGGTCAACATAGTTTTTGGTTGGGGTATAAGGGGGAACATACACATTCACAACCATGTAAGTAAGGAGATCCTACTTGACAATAGTTATCATTGATATATTTTTAAATTTGATTAGATGAATTACTTGTATACCTTTTCTAATTTTAATAAAAGTTGTCACTCCACCCCTCGGTCTACCAAATTGTTTCTCCATAGTTGCTTGCAAACTAAATGCTTCATAACCATTTAGAAACAATTCTGCAGTTGCCCATGTCTCTTGAAAGAGCAAAATTTCATATTGTGAGACCTTTTTTATCCAATGGGAGACAGCCAGTTTTGTCCGCAAATCTGCTATGTTCCAAGACATGAAATTATCAAGGTTAGAGGTTATTACATCATTGTATAATATGGATTCTTCTATGTTTGGTGAAGTAATCTGATTATTAAGTAGTCACGGGAAGATGTTATTTTCCGGACTGAGTTCTTTTAAATTTTCATGAGACTGGTAATCAGTAATAAGTATTTTAGTTCTATCTAGTTTATGTGCATTAAGTAATAGTTTTCTGTATAACATTTCTGATTTTATTTCTAAATCAATTTGATTGTCTAATTCATCCATGTGAACTCTCCTAGTCATTCCCAGGTCAGATTTTGCTATTTCTATGTCCAGGGATGTCTCAAAAAGAGTTCTAATAAAATAAGAAAGTCTATGACTATTAATTCCTTCAAATCTCGCTATTCCAAATAAGGAGAGAAAATATGTTTCTGGTATTTTATCAAAATTTCAGTTAAGCAATGTTAGAGTTGAGAGTATGGTCTCACAAGAGGTCATTGAGCTTGATAATGGGTTCATGTTTCCATATGCATACTTACATGTGGCTGACCAATTAACTGGAGAAGAAATCAGAATATCAAATTTATTTAGATTGGTTTGTTTAGCCAAAATTGTTTTGGCTATTTCCATATTGGATAATAGTATGTAAACTGGGTGATTAGGAACTAATTTATTTCTGTAGACCAGTTTTATACTAGGGACTGCCTGCGGTAATTCTAGTTCAGCTTTAAACAAGTGGGACATTAAGAAAAATAGAGTGTCACTTGTTTCATATGACTTTAAAAAAATATTTTCAATTTTAAAAACTACCTCTTTCCCTGTTATTATAATAGATTCAGGGATAGGGTGAGAAGGAAGGAGGTATTGAACCAAGAATTCCTCAGAGGATTCCAAAGTTAGTTCATTACTTTGCAAGAAATTTTTACCCAAGTTATTCTGTTCCATGGTCACAGATTTAACAGTAGAGCATTCTGTTGCATCTTCTTTGTCCTGTATTTTATAGTCCTGATTGATTGGTTTTGCTTGGTTTGTACTGATGAGGTTCACATTGTTTTATCTGTCCTGCGATTTCTTGGTGTTATTTTTCAGTGTTTGTTTCTTTTATTATTATTTTTTTATTTACTTTTTGACAGTTAGTTTCCTTAACTTCCTTTGTTCCTTTTTTTTTTTTTTTTACTTTTTTTCTTTAATGGTGATTTAGGAAAGTAAACTGAGGAGAAATGAGGCCTTGGTGACTTCTCAATCAGATGCTTTTTCTCTAAATTATCGATTTTATCTGATAGGTCTGTGAGTTTGTTAACAATGAAGTCAGATAGTCTTTCTACATGATATTTTAATTCATTGTAGGCTTCAAGAAATACTATATTCACTATGACTGGGTGTGTTAGTGCTTTAATAGTATATTTGGAGATTGTATCTGGACATATGACAGGCTTCACCACCAGGTTGGAGATCCCCATACCAAGCTGGAAGACCAAGTTCAACAAATGATCATGAGTATGGGTCACAGAGGTAATAACTTGTGTGATGCCCATTGAATTCATAAGTTGGAGGAAGTCCTGACCAAATTGCAAGAGTTCATTTTCAATCCAAGCATTGAAGTCCCCCAGAGCTATCCATCTGAGGGACTCCAACACTATATCGATGGAAAAGTCTGCGACTTCATGCAGGAATTGCTTCTCACCCCCCGGGTAGACTGTAGATGAGAAGAATCCTGCACCCCACCTCTGCATCCACAATACATTCGAAGGACTTGGTCTCCCCCACTGGTACATGTACAAGGCCCAATTCAGTTTTAAAACATATGGTTACACTCTTGTTCCTACAATCCATCCTCAGGCAGTGTATCACTGAGAACCCAGCTGGAACAGCTGACTCAAGAACTGGGCCAGCATTATCATTTAGCCAGGTCTCAGTGATGCAAGCCAGGTCAGATGACCCAACAAGATCTTTTGCCACTGCTGTCTTGTTTTTAATAGACCTGACATTATATAACACCGCCCAAGTAGGATGGGCCACCAAGGCCAGCCATGTCATCTGCCCACCCAAAATGGAGCTCTTCGGTATGGGCACCACATGGGGGGAACCCTCTCAGAAACCCATTTTTCCCCAGGGCATCTTCTAGCCCCCACTACCCCAATCCATCCACCTGGATTCACTCTCCCTCCAGATCCATGGGCCCCGCCCCTATACCTCCTCCTAACTATCCCCTCAGTGTGCCTTTCCTGGTAAATTGAATAATAAATAACTACATTGTGCCTTTTTGTATTTGCCATCCTTAGGTTACAAATCTGCCAAAAGTCTGTCGAACAGATTTTAACCTCTTTCCATCTGAGGGTCATAGTCAGGTTCAGGTTAAAATTTATTGATTGGCACGTTATGTCTTTTCAATGGTAGCATTTCAAATATATGCAAAGAAAATAGGTAAGTCACTATATCTTTCATTATACATTTTAAAAGATAAAAATGTTTAGTGTTCTTATTATAGCTATATTCATATAAGCTCTCCTGTGAATACACAATACAATGAACTTCTTTCCCTTATAAAAATTATCATAATTCAGTGATAACATTATATTACAATTAATAATATAGTTACTTTGCATATAGTTATTTTAATGAATAATTATGCATATATGAAATATCTAACCTCCCTATATATTTTCCATATTACTTGTGATGCGTAATTTTTCCTTTTCAACAATCTTTATAAATGAGATCACTGCTTCCAAGCCCTCCAGAGACATTGATTTTAATAAGTAGGTTGCTATGTGGTATGGCTCGTGCTGTAGCTCAGCCAGGATATAGGGTTATAGTCAAGCAATGATGAAATCCCTCTTTTTGTGTGTGAGCTATCTCATTCTGGATTTGCACAAAGACCATGGAGCAAAGCAAAATTATTCCAGATATACAACCTGTGCCCAATAAATCTCTTATACATTATCGATTTCAATCTAACTATACTATATTAAAATGTATAATGCAGGAAAGCCCTGGGAGATGCACAAATACTGCATTTACATAGGTGACAGAGGATGCTGGCAAGAGCTATATTAGGCTGGTTAAAATACCAGTATATCAAAAAAAAAAGGCTATAAAAACATCATGACACCTCACCAAGAGGGATAAGGGCCTGTACAGCATGGATAGCCCACATCTGTCTAGAAGCTGCTTCAAGGTCCTCAGTGAGCAGTTTAGAGGCTACATTGGTAAGCATTTAAATTGACTTGGGGGGGCAGTGTAAAGCAGAGGGACTTGGTCTGTGCCCCCTGATCAGTAGGGCAAACACTTAGCTCCAGAGAAAAGTGACCCAGAAAGAAATTTCAGTAGTGAAGAAAACCAGTGAGTATGAGGTAAGAGGGTGATTGAGTTTAGGAATGGGACAGACAGGAAAATACAAACAGCATCAGGGAGTGGGGAAAGGAGTGCATTCTGGAAGGCCATATGTACTAATGCCAGAAGTTCTGGGAACAAAATATCAGACATGGAGGCCACCATGGTGGAGGCAGACCTGGACTTGGTGGCCATCACAGAGACCTGGTGCAATGAAAACCAAGACTGGGAGTTGGCTATACCAGGTTATACTCTCTATAGGAATGACAGGGTGGGTAGGAAAGGGGTGAAGTGGCTCTTTATGTTCAAGATTGCATGAAGGCTGCAGAGGTGCAGGGAAGGACACCTGGGCAAAGGCATTGTGGATCATCCTGGAAAAAGTAAAGGCATTGTTCTTCATGTAGGAGTGATCTACAGGCCTCCTATACAGAGGCAGGTGATGGACAGGGAACTATTGGAAGAAAAATTAGAGGATGGCACAAAAGGGGGAAGTGGTACTGTACATATGGGGGACTTCAGTCTTTCTGATGTGGACTGGAGCCCCCCTG
This sequence comes from Neoceratodus forsteri, assembly GCA_016271365.2. Classification (NCBI taxonomy): domain Eukaryota; kingdom Metazoa; phylum Chordata; order Ceratodontiformes; family Ceratodontidae; genus Neoceratodus; species Neoceratodus forsteri. Next base: position 1,375,847,237 of record CM057456.1, read on the forward strand.
CCACATTGTCTATTGGGAGTAGGGACATCCTGAACTCCCTGCATGGAGCATCCCTCAGGCAGCTAGTTATGGAACCCAACCGGGAGGGGACAATACTACATCTGTTATTGACAAATGGGAAAAGTGTGGTGGATGTCATGGGTGGGACCACCTGGGAACGGTAGCCCGTTAGTGCAGTGACTGAATTTTGCTGCCACAATTAGGGTGCTGCACCAAGAATGAGAGTGACAAGGGCAATCTTGATTTTAGATCACCCCTCACTCTGGCCACCGTTTGCACCCACAAGGTTTCTACTCTATCTGGGGCATGCCTGCCCCAAAGAAGGTTATATTTAGTCTGGTGGGATGCTGGGGATGAAGTCCCCTACAAAGGCAACCATTTCTCGGGAGGGTGCTTTGTCGCTGTAACTATTGGGAGATGAAATACCTGGTGCTGTAATGCCAGGTGGTATTTTGCCTGCACCATAATCAGCATCAGCAAAATGCATGTCCCAGTGGCGTGGGTGAACCCCTTGGAATCAGTGACCACTGTTCTGTATGTTTCCATATAAAGACTGTGCTAGAACTGAGTCACTCTTGGATTAGGGTCCTAGACTTCAAAAAGGCCAACTTTAAGGCTATGGGAGAATGTCTAAAGGACACCCTGACTAAAGTTGGAGAACTTGAGGGAGTTGAGGAGCAGTGGGGAAAGATTAAGGAGGGCATTATAAAGGCTACAAAACTATGTGCCATGCAGGTCACTAACAGCAAAAGAAAGAAGAGACCTATATGACTCTCAAATGAGATAACAGAAAAGGTAAGGGGAAAAAAACGGGCCTTCAGGAGATACAAAATGACCCAAAGGGAGGGGCACAGAGGAAAGCATGAGGAGAAAAAAAAAGAGGCAGGAAGGGCAGTTAGGTGGGCCAAAGCATATGAAGAGGAAAAGACTGCTAAATCAATGAAGAGGGGGGATAAGACATTCTTCAGATACATAAGTGACGAGAGAGACTAAGGGAGGGATAGTTTGGATAAAAGGGGAAGGAGGGGTTTATGTGGAGGAGGACCACCAGAAGGCCAAACTACTGAACAAATATTTCTGTTCTCTGTTCATTGAGGAAGGACTGGGGAGCAGGCCAGTAATCAAGGAAAAGGCCATCAATGGAATGGACATGGACACAAGCCCTTTCACAGTGGAGAGGGTGTTAAGGATGTTATCCCAGTTAAAAGTGGATAAAGCAATGGGACTTGATTGGGTGCACCCCAGGGTATTGAGGGAACTAAAGGAGGAGTTGGCTGAACCTCTGACAACCCTGTTTAACCTATCACTGGAAACAGGAGTGGTCCTGAGGGACCGGAGAAGGGCAGATGTAGTTCATCTCCACAAAGGGGGAAACAGGGAGGAGCCGGGTAATTACATTCCAGTTAGCCTGACTTCGATAGTTGGAAAAATTATGGAATCACTACTGAAGGAAAGTTTGGTGGAATACCTAGTGGCCAATGGACTGCAGGATCCAAGGTAGCATGGCTTTACTGGGGGAAGGTCTTTTCAGAGTAACCTAATTTAATTCTTTGATTGGCTTCCTAAGGTAGTAGATTGGGGGGGTGCAGTGGACATGGCCTATCTGGATTTCAGTAAGGCCCTTGACACCGTTTTCCACAGAAAATTGGTGAACAAACTGAGTAGTCTGGGAACAGGTCCTATATTAGGTGGGTGGGGAACTGGCTTGATTACAGGTGGCAGAGGGAGATGGCAAATGCCATTCAGTCAGATGTGGGAAAAGTGACCATTTAGGCACTACAGGAGTCAGTACTGGGCCCAGTCCTCTTCAATATCTTCATTAGTGATATTGCAGAGGGGTTGGAAGGGAAGGTATGCTTGTTTGCGGATGATACAAAAGTCTGCAACAGAATGGACATGCCTGGTGGGGTGGAAAATATGAGAAAAGACCTAAAGAAGTTTGAGGATTGGTCACAAATATGGCAACTGAGTTTCAACACAAAAAAGTGCAAAATCATGTACTTGGGTCACTGGAACCCAATGGTAATTTACCAGCTGGGTGGGGAACAGCTTGCAGTAACAAAACAGGAAAGGGACTTGGGGGGTGATCATATCCAATGACCTGAAGGTGACTAGGCAGTAGTGGTAGGGGAAGTGGCCAAAATTCGCTCTGCGAAGTGATTCGCTGAGTAATGCGGAATCGGTGAAGTATTCCTTAACATGAAGCAGAGTACTTTGCGTCATGATGAGGAATGCAAAGTCCATTGAACCCAATGACTTTGCATTATTCCACCTTCCCCCAAACCACTTCTCCGCCAATTTTAAGGCGAAGTACATTGAAATCAATGTACTTTGCATTACTTCGCCTTATTATTGAGCTCCAAGATGAAATGTGCAATGTTTCATGGGATTACAGGTCACGTGGGCTCTAGATTGTTCTGCACAGCCTTAGTTCTGTGTAGTGTGGTGTGTAGCAGTAGATGGAGAGCTCTGCGATTTAAATCCTCTAAAAGCTGTTAAAAAGCGTTTCTGAGCCATTTTCTTTGCTCATAATTTAGTACATCGGTTGTAGGAAACCCTCCTATGCTCATATCATTGAGTGTTTATTGTTTGTGTGTGGATTTTGAATGTTAATTTAGAACAGTCAGTCTGTGTACTGTGAAGTGTGCTTTGGGGAAGGGGCATATATGAGGTGTAGGTAGTTTAACTGGGAGAAAAAGAGTATTTCTGTTTTGGTTATATTTTTCTTGCATAACTGTGTTAATGTACACACAGTAGTATTTTCAGTAATTCTTGACATTTTTTGCTGATTGTTGGTGCAGCAGTGTATAATTTCAGTTTGTTTAAAACATTTGGTTATGTTACTAAAGGTTTTCAATTTGCTACGCATTACTTGTAGTGTGTGTGTGATGTGTGCCATTAAATCAGACACCTTTTATTGTGCCACAGAGTAATTGCAGCAGTGTGAACCTGCTATCTACCACACCTGCATGATTTTTTTATGCTGCTTTGTGATGTCTTTACTGGTAGTGGACTGTTACTGCCTTGCACTACCCCCCCCCCCAACTGGCAAAAGGTATTTTTTTTTCCAGAGATGGTGTTATGCCTTGGCATCTGCATCTCTTGAGTACACAGTGCAATCTTAATCTGTCTGTGCATTTGCAGTACACCATTAATTCTGAGAGACTTTGTATTTCTTGTTATACCCTCATTTCACTTAGTCAGCACTGGGATATTTTCTGGACAGAAGACAGTAGCATTTGGTGGAGACACATTAATTCTGGTGACTATGTGTGACCACTGCACGCATGATGGAGTGCACCATTAATTCTGGGAGACTGCAGTTTTTGTTATCCTCTCATTTCACTTCATCAGCACTGGGGAGCTTTCTGGGCACAAGACGGTCGCATTTTGGGGATGCACATTAATTCTGGTGACTGTGTGTGACCACTGTGCCATGACTGAGTGCACCATTAATTCTGGGAGACTGCATTTCTTGTTACACTCTCATTTCACTTCGTCAGCACTGGGGAATTTTCTGGACACAAGACAGTAGCATTTTGGGATGCATATCAATTCTGTTGACTGTATGTGACCACTTCAAGCATGATTGAGTGTGCCATTAGTTCTGGGAGACTTTGCATTTCTTCTTGTGCTCTCATTTCACTTTGTCAGCACTGGGGAGTTTTCAGGACACAAGACAGTAGTATTTTGGAGATGCATTCTGGTGACTGTGTGTGTGATGGCCTGCCAATATTGTTGTCACTTTGCCTACTTTGTGTTAAGGCAGAATGACAACATGAAATAATAATTACAAGGCGAAGTGAGCCTTTTGTATTGGCCACTCCGCTTAGCGGAGTGACAACCCGAGGTGCCCACTTCGCGTTCACTTCACCTGCAAAATTTAAATTCACTGTATCTGTACGCTTGGATGCATAGGCAGGGGTATCACCAGCAGGAAGAAGGAGGTTATTATATCATTGTATAAATCATTAGTGAGACCTCAGCTGGAGTACTGTGTCTAGTTCTGGAGGCCCCACCTTACAAAGGACATAGGCAGGGTAGAGGCAATGCAAAGGAGGGCATCCAAAATGATGCACAGTCTGCATCAGAGATCCTACAAAGAAAGGCTTAGGAAATAAAACATGTACTCACTGAAGGAGAGGAGGAAGAGGGGTGACAGAATCATTCAAATATTTCACAGATATAAACAAAGTGCAGGAGGGGAACATCTTCCATTGAAAAAGATGCTCGAGGACAAGGGGTCATTCTATGTTGCTGGAGGGTGGAATGATTAGGGGAAATGTGAGGAAGTTCTTCTCAGAGAGGGTGGTGGATGCTTGGAAAAGCCTCCCAGAGTAGGTGGTGGGAGCAAAGACAGTTGAGGTGTTCAAAAATGCATGGGATAGGCATAAGGGAATTGTAGAAAGAAGGCAAGAGGGGGTAATTTCAGGTGCAGTACAGACACCGAAGGCAATATAGACACAGAAAATAGGTCAGACTGTGTGTACCATGTGATCCTTTTCTGCCTTCAACTTCCATGTTTCTATACTTCTATGTCAATCAAACTTAATAAGTGTGAAAACAAAGTAACTAGTAATTTACTATGAATAATTTCCACTGTTCATAAAAATGCTTAAAGCAGCAGTACAATAAAAATAAGTTTTTCCAAAAATGCTTATTTCAGCTAGTTAATAAAAAGCAAATTAGCATATCTGTCAAATGTACTTTTCTAGGTATCTCATATGCTGTGCACTGTTTTTTTTGTTTTCCTGACACTAATCCTTATCAAGTCTAGAGTGTTATTTCTAAGCCTAATGTGATCGCAATCTTTTTTCTTGAGAAAAAAACTGAATTGAAACATTTATAAAGTACTCTAATTTTGGAGGAACTACATTTTACCACCAAATAAACTGGAGAATGTCGGGAAACTTTTATAGTGAAAAGGTACAGTCAACTTTGTAGCTAGTTTCATCGCACTGCTGCTTTAAATATTTTCTGGCACTGACACTGTTTCACTACAGTACTTCTCTGTTTGCATAATCAATTCTGTTGTTATTGTTCAAGGTGAAACACAAGTCAAAACTAGAGATGCAGTGAAGTAAAATTTCTCCCTCAAAGTGGACGCTAAGTGACCACTTTGCATTAGTATTCCACTCTGTGGTGGCCATTTTAAAAACTTACTCTGCCACTTTGCATTGTAATTATGACTTTACATTGTGCACTCTGCCTTGTTCCGCTTTAAGGCAAAGTGAAAAATTCACAGGCAGCCCACAAACATCACATGGTTTGCACAGTGTAAGTCACCTGCTTCAGGCAGGCAGGTAGGAGGTCACGGGCAAAAACACTCTCCAACTTGGGCTGACATTCGTTTTGCATGGGTTGTGACAAATGGCTCTGCTCTGTGAATGACTGGGGGTGGGGTGTGGATGTGTGATGAAGAGGGGTGCACAGGTGACAAGTCCACAAATGAAGTTATTTTTCCCATTTTAAATACAGGGGTTGATGTACCACTTGCACTAGACATACTGCATTGACCACCACCACCACCATCACCACTGCTGCTCTGACCAACACTTGACAAGATTTCTGAATCATAATCCTCCCCCTCATCATGCCTGTAGTAATCCACTGGTGTTATTTCATCACGACTGCAGACATTCCTACTTGGTCTTACACTCATGGAAGGGGATGACATGCTCAGTAAGGCTGACAATGATGGTGAATGCCCCACTATGGCATTAGCTGCCATATGGTGCTGTGTCCACAGTGCCATATGCCTGTTATTAAGATGTGTATGCTGGCCCCTCATGCCCAGATGACTCCCCTTTTTATCTCAACTCACATGCACATGGCAAAGCTGGCAGATTGGGTAACCCATGAAGTGGGCGCATGAGGAAGGGCGGTGTCCATTACGGTGACATCTTCCTCATGCAATCCACTCACGGCGACTGACAGGTAAGGCAACCAGATGAGGGGGTGGGCGAACTAGGTGACAGGATGTTGCTATATGTACATGTGTGGGGAGGTGGGAGCGAGCAGAGCGAGCATGGGCTGGGAGGGGTAGGAGAGGCTGTAGGCAGTGGTGCTGCGGTTGTCGGTCGAGCTGCGGCATGGAGGTGGTGCGATTTTTTATTGTGCCTGGCCCAAACCTTTTTATTTTTACTACTTTCACCCCCCCGACATGCACCCCCCTGGAGTTGAGAATCCTTAAGTGGGGGGGTGCGGGGGGCAAAGCTCTGATGGGAGTGTGGGGAGTGCAGCCCCCACAGAAAGTAGTAAAAATATGTTCTGGCACCATTGTGCTGGTGCACCAGGGTTGTCAGAGTACCGAAAATGTGTTCTGCACTTTGACTAAGTGATAACGGTGATTGCCTTTAGGCATTTGCCATTATCACATAGACCCAGCAGATTGCAACTGACTCATCATTTGCATCTTGGACAAAAAATCCCAAATAAGGGATTGTGATCCCCTACTTTTAACATGTCCCTGGTGCTGCTTATTGGACTCCATTTTTTTAACGCCTGAAATGGGGGCATGTGCTACATGATTTTTCAGGCTGGACACACTTGGACTCTAACTGACCACCATGCCTACCTATGATTATTACTTGGTCATCATCACTATCATCGACAGGAACCACTAAATCTCAACTTTTTTTGAGTGGTGGGAGGTTTAACGCCAACAGACCCAGACATAGCCACCTTGACTTTATTTTTCTCCAGTTCCCAACAGGGGTCACTGACATCATCATCATATTCATCAACATCCTCCGCATCCACTTTTTCAGCTTGGATGCAGTCATGTGGAGAACATGTTCCGAGCACAGCATCGTCGTCATCATCGTCGCCTAATATTTTTGTGCCACACTTAGAATCATTGGATGGCAAAGGCATGATCTCAACAGCACTGGAAGACATGTGACATTGTGAGTTATCATTGCCAGGATCAGAATCATGTTCAGCTACCATGGGGATGTTACTGGGGAGTATGGCATCATCTACATTGTAAGTCACAGCTTTAGACTCAACTATATTTTTTTGAAATGGTTAACTGGTCAGAAGTGGAACTTGAGGCAGCAATACTCATATCAGCAGAAACTGCACTAACACCACCAGCTGGTACAACATCATCTCCTCCAACTATGAGTGAAGCTACAGATTGTGCTGTAAAAAACATTGATGGAGAAATCCATTTACTGGCATCAGCTATGCACTTCTGCGTACTACCACACTCACAGACAATCTTGCCACTATCAGCAGTGCCATGGCCAGAAACAGCTTTGCTTGCAAGTCTCTTTGCAGGCATTTTGGGGGATCACCAAGAAAATTCTTAACAAATTTAGATTTCTGAACTTTCAGTCTGGGCCAGTGGATGTGAAGCCCCCCCCCCAAAAAAAAAAAAAAACTGTGGCTTGCAGATGGAGAATGGGCACTAAACAGATGCAAAAGCACAGACAGATTAAGATTGCACTGTGCAATCAAGAAGAGATGCAGATGCAAAGTCACAACAACACCTTGACCAGTGCTCACAAGTCACAATCCAATCTGGAAAAGAACACCTTTTGCCGGATGGGGGGGTAGTGCACTGCAGTAACAGACAAAAACCAGGATACCACAAAGCAGTACAAAATCACGCAGGTGCAGTGGATAGCAGATTCACACTGCTGCAATTACTCTATGGCACAATAACAGGTGTCTGATCTGATGGCACACATCGTGTACACACTCACACACACACACTGCAAGTAATGCATAGCAAATTGAAAACATCAGTAATATACCCACATATTTTAAACAAACTGAAATTATGCATAGCTGCACCACAACAATTAGCAAAATAATGTCAAGAATTACTGAAAATATTACTGTGCGTACATTAACACAGTTATACAAGAAAAATATAACCAAAATAGAAAGATTGCCTTTTTCGCCCAGTTAATCTACCTACACCACAGATATGCCCCTCCCTCAAAGTACACTTCAAGTGTCTATTAGTATACAGACTGAAAGTTCAAAATTACATTCAAAATCCACACACAAACAATAAACACTGATGATATGAGCACAGGAGTGTTTCCTACAATCGATATACTAAATTTTGAGAAAAAAAAATTAAACAGAAAGACTTTTTAACAGCTTTTAGAGGGTTTGAATTGCAGAGCCTCTGAGAGCAAACTGTCTCCAGCTACCATTACACACACACACTACCCAGAACTGCGGCTGTGCAGAGAAATCTAGAGCTTATGTGACCTTCTATCCCATGAATCACTGCAAAATTTGCCTTGTAGGTCAATTACAAGGGGAAGTGATGCGAAGTACATTGATTTCTATGTACTTTGCATTAAAATGTTTGCAGAAGTGGTTGGGGGAAGGTGGAGTAATGTGAAGTCATTGGTTTCAATGGACTTCACGTACCTCACCATGACAGGAAGTACTCCGCTTAGTGTTGTGAATTACTTTGTGGATTCCGCATTACTCCACGAATCACTTCGCGAAGCGAATTTTGGCCACTCCGTACAACTCTAGTCAAAACATGCATTTTTTAGGTTCTTTAATATCTACACTTTTGAACAGTTCCTCTTCCTACCTCAGTCACTCTCCAGCACTCATCTTCTGGCAAGTCGGGTGAGTAAACCCAGTCTGGAGAGTGAAGGTCTTTTCTGTGATGTGCTGATCCTCCAGTGACTCCATTTGACAGTGAAGAACCTTGCTGCTTTATCAATGGAATGGAATATGGGTTTATATCATTTCTTTCATGTGCACAGTATCCCAAATGTGCTGTACAGTCCTTAAACCTGTTTGGTTGCAGCAACCTGCAAGCAAAGAGGAGGAGAGAGAGGAGGAGAAGCAAACAGTCATTAAGTGACTTGTTTAGAGTCACAGAACAGAAAGGTGACAGTCAATAGGATTTAAGTCTGCAACTCCACATTCCTAGTGTTGTAATCTAACCATTAGGCTACAGCTTAACCCTGATTTTGCGTATCAGTCTGATGTGAAATCTGTTACTCAGTGGATTTTTTTTCCATTGGTCATGGCTACTCTACATTTACTCTGTATTTATATTTGCCTTTTTACACCGCAAATACAATTTGCTGATTTTATTTTATTGCACCTTACAAAAGTTGTACTGTAGTCTTCTTCCCCTACTCCCAGGTGCACCAGGAAACAAGTTGTTACCAGCTCAATATGTCTTACCTGGAAGAAAGAAAGAAAGAAAGAAAGAAAGAAAGAAAGAAAGAAAGAAAGAAAGAAAGAAAGAAAGAAAAGTGTTTTTTACATTTAACTGTTTTGAAAACTGGAATATGTTTCAGTTTAAATTCCTTTTGTTTTAGCATTTTACATGACTTACAGTAGAACATTTCTGTAGCCATAGTACATGAATAATAAAGAATAGCCTTAAAGTTTATACTGATGTTCATTTACAAATATAAATAGAATAATAGATAAGTGTGTATTACAAGATAGTAATACCAGCAAGAGGTTTGGGGGACATGGAATCTTGAGAGCAAAGCTTGAGAGATCTTAAAGTCCCCAAAAACTCGAGACGGTATTACTGCCTTGTAAAACACTTGTTTTTTTTCTGTTATTTTTTATAATGTGTGGATCCATTGATAATACTACAATTGGAGATGGCCTTTGAACTGTAGTATTATCAGCAAAAACAATAGTACTATCACTTTTCAGGACAGTATTATTGAGAGTAGTGATGTATTACTGGGAAATTTTTGTATAACATAGTATAGTATTATTGAGGCTTATCCATATATTACAGATAGATATTTACACTGTATTGGTATGTTGGCATTTTGCTGTGTTATTTGTCTCTTTACTACATAATTAACTGTTTTTCATCCAATTTACTTCTATGAAGTGTATTTTCAGTCATAATGTTTACTGCTATGAATATTGGACAAACATCATCATTTGCACCTGATCAAGCTAAAGCAAAAGGATCTGCTCAAAGAATAATTAAGCTTTTGGAACGGAAACCAAAGATTGACAGCTACAGTGAAGGGGGTGAAAAACTGGTAAGATAACATCATACGGAAGGAGAGCAACTGCCTCACAGTATTATTTTAACAAGTTCAATAAAAATTGTGCCGGAATAACAAAATCCTCCTTAGACTGCTGTTCTTGAACTCAGACTGTCATCAATAGGTGATTTTTATACCTTCTATTTTAATCTGGCCAAACATTGTATTTAATGGGCTACTGTTATATTATGCAGTACTTTAACCTGTAATAAAACTTTGGGAGGCATAGATCTCATAGACTCAGAGTAGTCTTCAAATCTGCCATTTTTGTATTTGATGCACTTGATGAGTTTGATATGGGACAATAACGGAAAATGAAAAGTATGTCACTGCTTCCCAATGCAATGGGTGCTTTACTGGGTGCATCCCGCAGCCACCAATCAATGGGGAAGCTGCTGATGACAGCAGCTTCAGAGAGAGCCAAGGAGATAAAAGAAACCTGCCACTACAATCACGAACAGTTTTGTCATTGCAGTGGCACCTCCCCCTTCCCTTGCAACCAGGTTGGCGCCTGCCACTGAACACTCTGTCCCTGGGCTTGCTCCATGAGCAACTTCTTTGCGTAATGTGCCTTTCCTGGTGAAACATTTCAATAAAGAAATGAGCGGGCAGCAGCTCCTGCTGCCTGCCACGCACTGCACAGAAAGCCAACATCAGTGTGCCCAATCCTCATGTCAGCATGGACAGTATCCCCCCTCCACCCCAGTATGCCAAAGTAATTGTTTTATTTTTCCAACACCAGGATGTCCACTCCTGGTGTTGGATGTCACCCTACAAACCGTTGGTAATGTTGTTGACATCAGGGTGCCCAATCCCGTGGTTGGCATGCCCCCCACATGCACACACATTATTGTGATACACTAGGAGTCTACCCCAGTGTGCCTAAATGTATTTTTTTTTGCTGACAGTAGGGTGCCCAGTCCCTGTGTCAGCATGCCCCCACCCCATTGTGGCACACTGGAAGCCCATGCCAGTGTGCCTAAATGTATATATTTTTTTACCTGTAAAATAAATAAAATGGTCCCCAAAGTCTTTTTTCTTCTTTCCCCCATGTAAAAAAGAAAATGGTCCACCGTCCTCTCCCCAGTACCCCTCCCCCATCCCCACCCTTCCACTGAATACCCACCTCCCTGCACCCCCACCCTATACTTACCTCTTAAGGTTCTGGAGCAGCGATCTTCTGTGGAGCGAGACACATCTGCACTCTTCAAAAGTGACTGGCAAACTGAAGATTTCAAGGTAAGCTGTATAATGGAAGCCAATGGGGGTTTCACCTTGGATTGATGTATCAGCCATTTTAGGAATTTTGGCCCCAAATTTTCATCATGGGGCTCTTGGGACCACATCTCATGAACATAGGTTCATAGGCTATGTATTCAAGTCAAATATCTTGTAGGCCATCAGTAGACTTGCCACTAACAGCAGATATATCCTAATTTTTTGTCCCCCATATAATACATGTTACTGTCATTTCATTACTTGGTCTCAAAAGGTGATTTCACAGTAGCTGTGTGAAATCACCTTTTGGGGCCAATTAATGAATCAACAGTGCCACTGTTCATGAGGGGAGGTTCCAAAAAGCCCATGTTGCAAATTTGGTGAAAAAATTCCAATAAATGACTGCGTTCAAGCATGCGTTGGGTGGTTTCTATGCATGCTCATAACTTTGCCAATTTTTAATATTTGCACTCCAGATTTTCAACATTGCCATTTTTTCACACCGCCTTATGAACAGTACAGCTGTCATTTTTCACATCCTGCCCAAAATATGTTTTCACACCTGTGGCACAGAATGCTGCTGTCACTGTGGGAAATCAACTTTCAGGACAGATTAACAGAATCACAGTGCCGATGTTCATGAGGAGAGGTCCAAAAATGCCCATGTTGAAAATTTGGTGAAAAAATTCAAAAAAATGATTGTGTTAGAGATGTGCATTATGCAGTTTCTTCGCATGCTCATAATTTCACCAATTTTTCATACTTTCACTCCAGATTTTCAACATTGCCATTTTTTCACACCTCCTCATGAACAGTACAGCTGTCAGTTTTTCACAGCCTATTCAAAATGTGTTTTTGCACCTGTGACACTGAATGGTGCGGTCACTGTTCAAAATCACCTTTCGGGATTAACGAAATGATAATGCCACTGTTCATGAAGGTGGTATTCGAAAAAGCCCATGTTGAAAATTTGAGTGAAAATACTAACAAACGACCAGGGCGTTAGGGTTTCAAACTGTAACATCTCATCCCTCACCCTGTACAGACTGACAGGCATCAGGTTGTGACTTGGGGTCATCAGGCATAATGCTCATGACATTTCAGCACTACCCCCCACCCTGAAACCAGTGGCAGGCATCAAGATGTTCCTTGGGGTCTTTGGCCCTAATGTTCACCCCATTCTCCTATGCTGCACTCATCTCTGCTTATTTCCGTATGGAATGGGGTGAGCATAATGGCCAATGACCCCAAGGCACACTGTGATGCCTGTCGTTGTTTACAGGGTGGAGTGAGATGGAATGGCATGAGTGTTATGGCCGATGACCCAAAGCCACACCCCCAATGCCTGTCAGTCTCTGCAGGGTGGGGGTGGGGGGTGGTGTTAGGATTGGAAACCCTAATGCCTCAGTAAGGAAGTAAATCAGTGGGGGGCAGTGGACATTACCTACCTTGATTTCAGGAAAGCCTTCGACACCGACAAACATAGAAGGCTGATTAACAAGATGGGTAGTCTGGCACAGGGCACAAAATGTTCAAGTACCTCAAGGACATAAACAAGGTGCAGGAGCAGACATCTTCCAAAGCTTCAAATGGTCAGCATTGAGAAATGCGTGTTATTAACTGACAGTATACACATGACATGTGACAGAAAGTTGCAACACAAACACTATAACATGAGGTATCTATGCAGAGGAGTACAACATGAACTGTAGTATCAAAAGCACAAAAATAGTCTGCAGTGGGAGAGTGATGCTCATAACAGAAAGCAGCACTGAACACAAAAAATGTGTTGACTCCCCACCTCTGTAGAAAAATAACACTCTGACTCTGAAGTAGTGTTACAAAAGTGCTGTTCATATCTCTTCTATTTCATGTTAAATACACATATATACAAACCAGCAGATGACCTCATGCATGCCTGATGTGTTTCGGATCCTCTGATCCTTTCTCATAGACTTTGAGAAAGGATCAAGGAATCCAAAACGTGTCAGGCATGTATGAGGGCATCTGCTGGTTAATACATAATTTAAAGGCTATGCCTGCAGTTAAATGGGTGAGCAACCAGCCATGCCTACTTCCTAAGTTATATAAGCAGTTCCTTCCATCCTCTCTTAAAAGCACTTTCTCTTTGCCAGATGGAGGCTCTGTTGGTCTGTCTTCTTACTTTGGGCCCGCTGTGGCCTTGCTTGGGGCCTGCTTCAGCCTTGCCCCCCCTTCCCATTGTCAGTGCTCTGGGACCTGTTTGGTTCTGGTTGTGTGTTTCTTCTGCTTGGTTAGTATTTGTTTTGCTTCCAGCCACTGTGTGCTTCCTCCTGTGCTTGTTTTCTGTTTTCTAGTTTCTTGTGTTTGTGTGTTTGTTTTGTCTTTTCTTTTGGGGTTTTTATTTTCCTTCTTGTGTGCTATGTTACTTCTGCACCTGTGCTCAAGCCCCTTTACTTTTCAGCTGTTTACCACCCTTGTTTTTTCCTGCAATTGTTGTATGTTTCAGCTCCCATTCCAAATTATCTGCTGCAACTGCTTCTGTTAATTCATTGCACCTGGCCTAGGCCCCTGCTGTCAGTTATTGCCTCTCCCTGTTGCAGCTTACTCTCAGTTCTCAGTGCTAGCTCCACTCTGATACTGCCAGCAGACTTGCGTACCACAATGGTTCTTTCCTGCTTATTTACCTCACAGTTTCATTTCTTTACTTCACAGTTCCTTCTATACATCCTCAGTTTTTAACCAGCCCTTTGGGGGATTTAAATCTGCTCAACATGTTTATTTGCACTCAGTGGGAATCAAACCTGAGTCTTCTGCAATTCTGTATTACTTTCTCCATGTGATTCAAACTTGCTTAAATGCAATTGTACCAAACAATTATTACTGTTGTTTCAGTGCATTTTTACCCATTCCTACAAATTCCAATGATGTTCAGTTGTTGAGCTCAGCTACTGATGGAAGTTATAACTAATTACTTCTTGAAGCTATTCACTATTCATGCAATGCTTCATTATACTCTGGAGGTCAGCTCAGCTACAGCTGTCGCTGTAAACTAGTTTTACTATCCACTTGTGTGTTATGGCACTTTACCATGGCTTCCTTGTTTTTCCTACAGTGGAGGATGGGGGACGATAGTGGACAGTCGTGGCCCCTTGTGGTTCAATTATCTCATGTTCATATATTGCAATCGACACTAAAAACCTCTGGGTATTTATGTCACCTTTTATTGCCACTCATTAATGGTCTGGTTGGCTAGTCTCACACTGAATAAGAGATCAGGATACCCTGAGCTGTTTGTGCAATTCCAACTGCTATCATGTTTCTGCATACTATTTGTTTACCATGCTGCGCATTGCCTGTTACTCACTGCATTACCATGTATGGCTGCTCCATTGCTAAAGGTGTTTATCATGCTGTAGATTGCCTTTTACTACCTGCATTACCATGTATGTACTGTTCCATTGCTAAAACAGACTAGTCAACCATGCTCATCAATTTAATGGCTCTGAGCTTCATCTCAGCTGACAGTTCCACTCTACACCCTAGTCTGCATCCTGAGCATGTGAGGCCTGAATGGGGTCCTTCCTTTCTGGCTCATAGTGGGAATGTCCTTACTCCAAGTGGAGCTTTGTGTGGCAGCAACTCTTGATGTAGCATTTATGACTACCTGCAAAGGGTGGTTACGTGTGTTTCCCCTTTGGCTATAGTATTAATTTACTACCATTGCATCTTCAATGCTTCTCCCTATGACTGCCTCTGGTTCATCTGATTTATATTTTAGGTTGGTAAGCTGGCTGAGTGCCTCAGCAATCATTGCTCTCCTCCTCCCGCCTTGGAGGTGCTTGTTGCAGAGAACCTTCACAACCTTTCACAGCATTCTCATTAGAGAGATAAAGTGAGAGTCCTCCACCAAATCAGAATATTTTCCACCCTCTAGAATTGCATTTCAAATGTAGCAGCTGAGTCATCACTAAATAAAATAGCCCAAGCCTTAATGGAAGGTGAGCAGAGCCTTGGATCCCCAGAGATTTCCTCCTCAAAGGGGGGGTTCTCTCCTCTGTGCAGATCACAATACTTAGTTTTAGTAATATTCTTAGCTTACTTAGGTAGGTTCCATTGTTGGATGAAGATGGATGGTGGCCCAACTAACTATTACTTCTCTCCTTAAGAAGTCCCTTACTGTCATCATTGCAAGCCATATTTTTGGAGCTATCCTTCTATCTTGTGAATCTCCTTTATATTTCATTAAGCTGCCTGTTGCTGTCAGTCTGTTTCTCTACCTCCTAATTATCGATCACTGCTACAATTCTTTTGGGTTTCCTTCCTAAAGTACCTTTAGCCAAGGAACCCTTCCCACAGAATCTCTAAGGGTGAAACCCTCTTACAGGGTTCCTTGCCTTTAGTACCCCTACTGGGTGGTAATTCCTAATGGAATAGAGACTGCGAATGGCCACAATGTTGTAATACAGTTGCACAAGCATAACATTATTCTGGTTGCATAGGCCATTGAATTGAAAGGCTACGCCTGCAGTTCAATGGGTGAGCAACCAGCTATGCCTTCTTCCTGAGCTATATAAGCAGTTCCTTCCAGACTCTCTTTCTGAAGCACTTTCTGTTTGCCCCACCATCCACCCCATCTCCTCCAGTGGCTCACCTCTCTACTCTCAGGGGGTTCCTTCATAAGATACCTTTAGCAAAGGCACCCTTCCTGCAGCACCTCTAGGAGTGGAACCCATTTACAGGGTTCCTTGCCTTCAGTACCCTTACAGGGTGGTAATTCTTAATGGAATATAGAGTGTGAATGGCCACAACATTGTAATACAGTTGCACAAGCATAACATTATTCTGGTTTCGTAGGCCATTGACATTTATTTAACATGAAAAAAAAAGACATGAACGTCACTTTTGTAAAACAACATGTATTGTGACCAACTGAACTGCCCTTTTACTTCCAGGGTACAAGGCAAGCTACATAATACCCTCCTCCCATTTAGAAAAAAACTACTGAATACTGACAGTTTCTGACTTTAGAGTCAAAGTAAACTATTTGGAATCTCAGGTAGGCTTTGATATTATTATTATGCCTGTTGAAAGAACTTGTAATCCAACAAGTGAAGAGGCCAGATGTTCAAAGTGTGGTGTTCAAATAACAGTCACACCACTGTGGTGTGTTTCTCTGCTGCTAAGAGTATCTTCGATTTGGAACCATTACTTTTGCAGGTGGAGCAACAAGATCTCAAACAGCTAGAGCAGAAATGTCCCAGTTACACTACACATTGTCAGGATGATTTTCACAAGCAGATGCATAGTCCTCAGCATTGCTCTCACTTTCTGAGGAGATGTCATCAGTCTGACCAGCAGATAGGACCTTTAAGGGAAAGAAATGTTCCTTATGATCATTAACAACTGATTACCCATGACTGCCTCATAAATTAAAGGTTCTTTTCTCCTTCATAGTACCTAGAGCCCAAGAAGGATGCTATGGATTTCAGACACTACAAGCCATCTCACCCATTTCCATGAATAAAGCATCCACACTGCCTAAGGAATCGTACCATACCCTTTACACTGCAATTTCTGGTCCTCTCCATAGTTTGAGATAAACCTAGTTTCAGCAAAAAGAAACAGGTGTATGGTTGCCTTTTTAGGAAAATGTCTGCAGTTGTCCTCTTGATGGAAGTGTGAGAAGTACTACAATATGTGAATAAGAAATGTAGCAAATGCTGGCTCACAGGTTGATTCTGCTGAGAAGAAGCTTGTTTTACTAAGGCCTTCTTTAATGTTTCTACAGAACATTCCACAGCACCATTGGTTGCCGGATGGTGAGGTGATGTTTGTATGTATTGAACTCTATTCCATTTTAGGAACAAATTGAATGCTTCGGAAGAGCACTTGGGCCATTGTCAGACACAAGCGCATGCGGCAGTCCATATGATGCAAAAATGTGCTACAACAGACTCACTGTCCCAGATATGCAGAACTGCATGCAAGTGCAATGTTTCCACTGTATCTGTGCCAGTTCTTGGGCCTCACCCTTAGCCTGCCATATTCAGTGTCATTGTGTTGGCGCTAAACCCTATGAATATAGGATGGATTGCATGCTGCACAAATAACAGGCAATTGTACAGCACACTGCAGCAGGACAGCTCTGAATATTGTACTGAGGACAGCGCTGAGCACTGATCATAAGGGTGCATGCAGTGATGCAACCCTGCTCGAGCACTGAGTGCAGAGCTGCACACCGGGAGTGGATGTGGGTGGGAAAGGAGGGCACCTATGACAGACACAACGCAGCAGTATGTGTATCAAAACAGAAACATAGAAACAGAACATGATGCCAGATAAGGACCAACTGGTTCACCTAGTCTGTCCAGTTCCCCACTCAGTTGGGTAATCCCTACCTTTATTTGGACTGCCATTCTCCTGCTCTGACTCACAGAAGGGTGCCCTTATGCTTATCCCATGCACTTTTGAACTTCAATGTAATAAATAGGCAACAGACCATTCAAAACCAAACAGAAAACAGCAACTGTATATACAACAGAGGGTGGGGTAAAAAACTGGGACAACAGCCCATAAATGGGGAAGGGAAGAAAACATATGGGGACACCCATTCCACGCCGATACATGTCCAACATCATTGGTGCTCTGCCACTGGTGGTGGTGGTACTGGTGGCTGCTGGTGTTGTCAGAGAGCCATGGCCATGTCCTGGATGTCCTGGGTGTTGTCCTCTACTTGCCAGATCAGTAGCTGCTGCAGGCAGATCAGCCAGCGCAGAAGGTCATCTCAGCCCTCATCATCCTCTTGTCATCCCTGATGAATGGCAGTTCTCCGGGCACCTACGGACAGAAATACCATGAACTCAGACAGATTTGCACACAAGATGAGAAATGCAGGTTGTGGCCTAATGTACCCAACCAAGGTACAACCAGCTGACACATGGGCCATCATGCCGTACATGGATGACAGTAGTCAAACAGCAACAATGGACTGGCCGTGGCACACCAGAGACAGCATAGTGAACCCATACAGTGGAAGATTGCATGTGCAATGGCTGCGTCTTGCTGCACCAGAGTATGCCCAAGTCATGGGATGAGCATACGCCATTAGCAGGCATGCCAGAGTTATGAACTCAGCACATGCCATGGCAGCACAAAACTGGAGCCTGATAGGCAGTGTCATGGCCTGAGTGGCAAAGAGTCACACCCACACACCCTGTCGCCACTGACCAGGCATCCTTCACACAGGCACACATTGGCATGCAGGACACAGGCATCCAGGAACCTCCAAGGGTGGCAGTAGGGGTGGGGATTTGGCATATACATGGGTGCACAGAAGTCAACTGTACATGATTGGGACACATGCAGCACTGTGTATGATAGTTATGGTAACACATGAGCGCAGCAGTGGTGTTATGTTGTTGGGCACCCATCACACTGTGCCCCAGTCAACGCAGCACTGATTTATTATGCAGTGTGGTCTAGTGGCACCTGCAGTCCCAGCAGATGCTGTTGCCACCTTAAAGAGCTAGTGTGCTGCCTGGAAACTGCCTGGAATTAATTGTAAGTTTCAGATGTAGTCATCTACCACTTCTTGCATCTCAAGTATTTGTTTTTCCTTTTGCTAATTAGAAGATTTTCCTCCTGGCAGTACTAGGGTAATGTGTGGAGCAGCACTCTGTCTAGGGGCTAAAAAAAAGTCAGTTCTGTTTCTCCCATTACGTCAACACTGAGACCACACTAACTATGACATCACTAGTAACCAATGAGAACCATTTCTCACTGCCTGATAATTCTCTTTCACATGAAGCAGCAGGGAGTGGTTCTTCTTGGTTACTAGTGATGTCACAATTTCTTGCATTTTGATTGGAAACTTGTGAACGTCACTGCTCAGACGGCAAGGATTGTGGTGCCTCAAGGTGTTTGGTCACAGTTCTGATGATGTACTCGGAAGAACAGAATTGATTGTTTCTTTTAGCCTCCAAACAGTGTGCTGTTCCACACATCAGCCCTGCACTGCCAGGTGGGAAATCTTCTAATCAGCAAACAGAAAAGGAAAAATACTTCAGAAATAGGAAATGATAGCTGACTGCATCTGAAAATTACTATTCATTCCAGGCAGTACACTAGCTCTTTAAGTAGAAGGTGTCCCCAATACAAAACTTGCAGAGGTCATCAGCCCTGCACAGCACCATCATGTCTGACTGTGCCCTGCCTGTGTATAATGGAGTAATCATACCGTAGTCATCACTGTGTCAGTTAGTCACCACTGCAGCTGATTAACAATGTTAGTCACATAAGGTACCCTACATGCACCACCCACTGATAGTCCCACCTTCCCCTGAGCCAGTGCCACACACATGGGGCTCTGTTGAGCCACAACCACATAACATACAGTGCATATGGCACTGGATATGGCACCAGAGTAGGTGGACTACAACAGTGGCTGTCTGATGCGCACAGCTGAACACGGTGGTGTACTGCTACTACAGTCCCCAATGCCACCCACCTGCTAAATGCCTTACATGCACAGTCCTGAGCATATTGCAGTATAGACCTGACCAGCACCAATGGGGTCACAGCCAGGGCTGTGAGCACTACCACCAACCCCATGTGGCACCTGTTTGATAGCACTGGGGCTCACCACCACACAGTGGAGGGCATGCCACGGCATGGTAGGCAGACGAAGGGCACCATGCAAGTACCATGTAGGTGCACAGCAGTAGACTGTATAGATCTTGACACACCACAGTGGCACTGGTGAGCCAATACCCCATGTGCAGGGTGAGTGTCACCTGTCACAACCTCTGAGGTGATGACCCCATAGGTACACATTCTCCATGGTGGGTCACACAGGGACATCCCTTGTTGGCCACAGGGACATGTAGGATAGTCTAGAAATGGGTGGTAGGAGAGTCTAAACAGTGGCAGGGCAGCAGAAGTATGGGATGAATACTTGCTTTGGGGTCACCAACACCCACAGTGCTGCCTCGAGTAGGTGTAGAATATTGGTGAATTCCGCCCCCCACACCCACTGACAGCATCACCCTGTGCCTTGTTCTCTCTAGGCCAAGCCCATAATATACATGGGTATCTCTGCTCACTGTGCCATCACCCAGCAGGCCATGACCCCTACCAACCCCTCTACAAAACCAAAGCCCTCACTGTCCCCAGTTCTGCTGACACCCTGTATGCTACACAGATAGTGCTGTGTAAGTACCACTATGAACAGGATATGTTGTGGTGTC
This sequence comes from Neoceratodus forsteri, assembly GCA_016271365.2. Lineage (NCBI taxonomy): Eukaryota > Metazoa > Chordata > Ceratodontiformes > Ceratodontidae > Neoceratodus > Neoceratodus forsteri. The sequence continues at coordinate 1,375,867,698 of CM057456.1, forward strand.
ATGACACACTCCACCAGTGTTATATATTGCCATGACTCCAACAATGGATACAGCCAGGCCCTAACACCTATGAAGGTGGTAAGGAAATGGCCAAAGCAACATCACCTGTTCTGGCACCTATACATGTACACATGCAACCCCAGCTATGACACACAGTGCAGGGTACTTACTTGAGTGGTATTCCCCATTTTGTGTGAGCAGGACTAGGAGAATCTGTTTGCTGGTAAGATTGTGAGTGTTTGCAATTGTCTAATGCTGTACCTTAGGTGCAAGTATCACATTTCAGCATGTGATTAGAGAGGGTTTAAAATTCCAGTGTGTTCCTAACTGACATTCAGTGGGATTCCCCAGTTTGAGCGAACAGGACTAGGAGAATCTGTTTGCTGGTGAGATTGTGAGTGTTTGCAGTTGTCTAGGGCTGTACCTTAAGTGCAGGTATCACATTTCAGCATGTGATTAGAGAGGTTTAAAATTCAAGTGTGTTCCCTTAACTGACGTTCAGTGGGATTCCCCAGTTTGTGTGAGCAAGACTAGGAGAATCTGTTTGCTGGTAAGTTAAACTAGAGCTGTCTTTTTGCCCTGTAGCTTATAGAAAAAAGTATTTTTTTATCTGATTGTTTTTGTAGACACCGAGTACCAAAGGAAGGTCATTATCCATCTGGGGACAAATGACCTATCCAAGGATAAGGCAAGCTTGGAGCAGATGAAGGAGGACTTTACAGTGTTGGGAGGGTGCCTGGGAAAGGTAGCAAGTTCTGTGACATTTTCGGAGGTGCTGCCAGTCCACAGCAGGGGGGGGGGCCGGGATTTCACATTAGTAACTTCAACACCTGGTTGAAAGGCTGGTGCAATGAGAAGGGGTATGGTTTCACTGGGGACTGGGGACCCACCTGGAGTGATGCAGCCATGTACAGTGGGGATGGACAGCATCTGTCCAGCAAGGGGAAGGCAGCTGTCAATGGACAGTTTAAATGCTTTGCTGATGGGCTTTTAAACTTGCAAGGGAGGAGAGCAACAGGAGCAGGGATACTCAGGAAGCCTACCCCCACATGGTAGAGAAAGAAGAACAATGGAGCAGGAAGAGGAGTTGATATCAAGGTCATCGGGGTCAAGCAGAAAGGGAGTAGGAAAGGAATCAGGAACACAAGAGAAAAATATCAGGAAAGGGGGGAAGATGCAAGGGACCAAAAACAGGAAGAGAGAGAGAGGTCAGACAGTAATACTTGGATGGTCATGGTGACAAATGCACGCAGCCTGGGAAATAAAGTCTCAGACATGGAGGCCTTAATTACTGAAGCAGACCTGGACGTAGTAGCAATAACTGAAACCTGGTACACAGCTGATCATGACTGGGAAACAAATGTTCCATGGTATGTTCTATTCAGAAGGGATTGGGAGGGCAAAAAGGGAGGGGGAGTAGCCCTGTATGTTAGAGAGGGTATAATGATAACACAGGTACAGGGTAGGCAGGGGGAGGACGAGGCACTGTGGGTCACCCTTTAACCTCAAAATGGCATAGCAATACACACAGGGGTGATATACAAGCCTCCAGGACAAGGAGAGGAAATGGACAGGGAGATAGTGGAGGAAATAAATGAGATGGTAATGAAAGGTGAAATTCTACAGATGGAGGATTTCAATATGCCAGACGTGGACTGGAATGCCAGTGTAGCTGCTTCAGCCAGAAGCAGAGGCATCCTTGATTCACTCCAGGAGGCTGGACTCGGGCAGCTTGTGCTTGATCCCACCAGAGACAGGACAGTTCTGAATCTACAATAGTAATGACCAATGAATGTTGAATAGCAGATGTCCAGGTAGAAGGATAACTGGGATCCAGCGATCACAACATTGTGTGGTTCAGCTTAGGGACAGAGACTCACTCAAGTCATAGTAGGACAAAGGTTTTGGATTTCAAAAATGCTGACTTCACTGAAATGGGGAGGGGTATCAAAAGAGCCCTGAAGAGAACGGGGGCAGGAGGAGGAGTGGAAGAAGAGTGGGAGCATCTAAAGGAAGCCTTACTGGAAGTAACAAATCCAATGCACCAGATTGATATCCAAAGGCAGGAGAAGGAGAAAGCCACTTTGTACTTGAGAGAGGTGACAGAAAAGGTCAGGACAAAAAGGAAAGGGTTCAAGAAATGTAAGGAGACTCAAAGGGAGGAGGACAGGCAGGAGTACCTAGAGTGTCTAAGGGAAGTGGGAAAGGTAGTAAGGAGAGCAAAGGCATGGACTAAAGAATTGTTAGCACAGTCAGTTAAGAAAGGGGATAAGACATTCTTCATGTGCATCAGCGAAAGGAGGAAAAACAGGGGGGATTGCTGGGCTCAAGGGAGAAGGAGAGGAATGCAAGGAGGGTGACATGGAAAAGGCAGAAATATTGAATAAATGTTTCTATTCAGTATTCACCGACAAGGGGGAGGGACAGGGGCCACAGCAGTATAGCAGTTTCCAAGGGGGTGAAGAGGTGGACAATAGTATATTCACAGGGGAAAGAGTCCTGCAGGAGCTCACTAAATTGAAGGTGGACAAAGCAATGGGACCAGATGGCATACACTCAAGGATATTAAGAGAACTGTGAAGGGAGATGACAGAACCTCTGGCAGCCATATTCACTGAGTCATTCAACACAGGGGGGGTTCCAAAGGATTGGAGGAGGGCACATGTATTACCTCTACACAGATCCGGCAGCAGGGAGGAGGTGGGGAACTATAGGCCAGTCTGCCTCACCTCAGTACTGGGGAAGATCACGGAGACATTGCTTAAAGAAAGGATTGTGGGGCATCTAGAAACCATTGGAGCCCAGGACCATAGGCAACATGGATTTACAGCAGGGAGGTCATGTCAGACAAATCAGGTTGATTTCTTTGACTGGGTGACAAAAGAAAGTAAATCAAGGTGGGGCAGTGGACGTCACCTACCTTGATTTCAGCAAAGCCTTTGACACCATCCCTCATAGGAAGCTGATAAACTGGATAGGCTGGGCATGGGGGACAAGTGCGGTAAACTGGGTTAGAAACTGGCTAACAGACTGGAGGCAGAAGGTGGTGGTAAATGGGGCGCAGTCTGGGGAGAGGGGTGGGGTGCCTCAGGGATCGATCCTGGGGCAAGTCCTGTTCAATGTCTTCAATAGTGACATTGCAGAGGGGCTGGAGGGAAAGGTCTGCCTGTTTGCAGATGACACCAAGATCTGTAACAGAGTGGATACCCCAGAGGAGGTGGAGAAAATGAGGAGGGACCTGGGGAAGTTTGAAAAATGGTCTGAGGACTGGCAACTGAAATTTAATTCAAAGAAGTGCAAAATGATGCACCTGGGACACAGAAACCCTGGGGAGGGGGTTGCTGACAGCCACAAAGGAGGAAATGGACCTGGGATTATTATTTCAGACAACCTGAACATGTCAAAGCAGAGTACTAAGGCAGCTGAGAGGGCCAGTGGCATGCTAGTGTATGTAGGCAGGGGTATCACTAGCAGAAGGAGTGAGGTAGTGATGCCATTATATAAAACCATGGTCAAGCCTCACATGGAGTACTGTATGCAGTTCTGGAGGCCGCACTTTTGTAAGGACATTAACAGGCTGGAGACAGTCCAGAGAAGGGTGACTAAGATGGTACAGGGCTTGCAACACAAGACTTCTGAGGAGAGATTAAGAGACCTCAGTATGTGCTTGCTGGAAGAGAGGAGGGAAAGAGGGGACATGATAGAAACATTCAAGTACCTAAAGGGTATAAACAAGGTACAGGGAGGAGACATTTTCCATTACAGGGGAGCACAGGAACGAGGGGCATAACATGAAATGGGAAGGTGGAAGGTTAAGAGGGAATGTGAGGAAGTTCTTCTTCACAGAGAGGGTGCTGGACACATGGAATTGTCTGCCTCAGGAGGTGGTGGGAGTGAGCACTGTAGATGGATTCAAGCATGCTTGGACAGGCATAGGGGAACCATAGAGATACAGCTGTGGGTGGATCAGAAGCAGTAATCCAATACAAGGGCTTAAGGGTATACTAGATGGGCCAGGCGGTACTTATCTACCGACAATTTCTATGTTTCTATTGATGCCCCTCCTTTGAGCTGCTGCTTTGGGCCATGTCACAGATTTGTGACCCAGTCCATTCATCCCTGGGATGAGGTTGGTCCTGATGTGCTGTGCCCTGTCCAGGACCAAATGTCCACTGATGTCTGTAGAGGAGGAAAAGGGGAGGTGTGATCAGTATCCTGCAGTGGAACACAGTGCACTGTTCAGTGTACACTACAGAGGATAAATGCCATGATGCCCTGCATGCCACACAGATGATGTTGTGTAAGCATCATTATGGACAGCACATGCTGTGGTGTCACAGCACACTATACCAGTGTCATATATTGCCATGATTGCAACAACAGATAAAGCCAGGCCATAACACTTATCAAAGTTACAGGGCCATGGCCACAGCAGCACCACCTGTTCCAGCATCTATACATGTACACATGCGACCCCGGCTATGACACACAATGCAGGCTACTTACGTGGATGCCCCTTCTGTGAGCTACTGCTTTGAGCCCTGTCATGGCCTTGTGACCAGGTCCATTCCTCACTGTCTGGTCCAGATATGCTACACCCTGTCCAGGGCTGGCTGTCAACTGTTGACTGTAGAGGAGGAAAAGGGAAGTGTGATCAGTATCCTGCAGCAGAACACAAAGCACTGTTCCGTACACGCTACACTGTATAAACACAGTACACCGTACACAGTAAACAGTCCCTGCATAACACGCCATGACACTATTCATGGGCCTGCCGTGCAACTTGACACTGCCACCAAGTTACAGTGGTGGCTCACAACCATGCATCTCAGGCAGGTGCATGCCTCAGGTAACCATGGTGGGTCCTGTCACATACAGGGCACAAGGATATCCCCGGGGTCCAGACACCTGCATATGTGCTGGCAGACCATGCAGTGGAGCATGTCCCATAACACACAGCAGAGCAACAAGGGTACACAGGTGATATGCAGAGTGCCTCGGGGGCACTAGCCCTATCACAGACAACTATGACACAGGCCTACCCACAGGCCAGTACACACACAATACATACAACCAGCTGGACTCACATGGTCTGGGTATGGTGCCACTGTCCACCATCACCCACAATTCCTGCAGGCAGCATGCCTCTCTCCTCTGGAGGTCATTTTACCTATGCCTGCATTGGTCCACAGTGTGGGAGACCCCTGTCCTTCTCATGAGGTGCCACTCTACAGATGTCCACACCTCATTCTAGAGCCTGTCTGCCCCTGCTGCCTCTCCCATCAGCTGGCCATCTCTGGCCACCACCAGGTTGAAAAGACTTGCTAATTCAATGGTGGACCACCTATGGTCCCACTGCAGAATGGCACTGCTTCACTTCCCTGCCTACTCTTCCCACTACTAGGCCTATCTCTAATAGCACATTGCTTCCTGGTTCTGGCCTGTCTGAGTGTTGCAAAGCGCTTTGCTCTGTTAGTGTCATGCTATGTCTCATTACGCTATGCAACACGCACATCTGGGGGAGGGGGCTGGCCCAGCGGCACATGGCTGGCAAGGGGTAGCATGTGCACAGAATACACATGTGCATGTTTCTGCCATGCATGACTGTGCAGACTGATGGTGTCATAGACAGTAACTGATGTCATGCCTGCACCATGGCCCAACAACATGCAAACATAGGTGTGGCACAATGCAGGTGTGCACGAGCAAATGGGGTTTGCATAATGGGCAAAAATGTAATATTCAGCCAGGTTATGCAATTAAGGTAATTTTGCAGTCCGTGGACAACCACATTTGCATGTCATTACTGGCAGGTATACTTACATTAGTATGCTTGATTGTGCCTGGAGTATATAAAGAAGCACAGCGCACCACCTAGATTCCACAGCTGAACTACAGGCAAATGGAAGTAGGCGTCCTGTTGAACGGCATAGAAAGGGACATGGTTGAGAAGTGGACTGTGTGCATGCAGTGGCTACAGCATGGCTCCCAGATCCATGTGACCTGTTCAATGTGCCTCCAGGGCAGGTTTCTCAGTGTTTCATTACATAATATGGAGGACAATGTAGTCAGTTGCCATGTGCAGCCAATGTAACTCCAAACATTTTCCATGCACATGTGTCTTTTTCCCTGTTTCCCTGTACCATATAGGTAGTTGTGTATATTTGGGACCCTGCTACAGTACATTAGAAATGCTTAGGAGGGGGACCTATCACATTCAGATTTCTAGGTGGTGGATGTGTCATTTGTAGGTGGGGTAGTCATCTGTAGTACTCGGTGAGGCAGGGTGATAGCTGTGGTGGGCCTCTAATACTTCTTTCAGGTAGGTGCATCAATGGAGTTTCTGTGACTCCTGTCCATTGTAACCCGAGTGTATATTGTGTTCAGTGGTGGTACCCTGTTTGTATGGTGGCAGTGGCCAATGGCATCCACATCTAGTGATGGTGGTGCTGTTGTGTTTGGGTGAAGACATCCCTGTAGTCCATGGTGCACTCTGTCAACAGTGTTGCCCCTCACTTACATATGTTCATGGTGGTGGCCCTGGGTCCAGTGAGCCCCTGCCCATGTCCACCCCTTCCTGTCTGTGACCATCATAGTGGCTGGGGCTGTTCATGGGCAGGCTGGAGTTGGGTGACCAAGTGCTGTGTGTATTTCAGTCAAAGAAAACCAGTGATTATAGCGCTCACAGATAAAGGGGGAAGGGTGCAGGTTGAGGGTTTTGCACACCCAAACACAAATGCAGTATCATAAGAAAAGCACAACTGCACAGATTCAAAGTTCTCAAAAAGAAATTCCAGTTTATTGGCAAAAAGTTCACATTCAAGCCCCCTGAGGAAGCTCTAGTGAGTGAAATGCCGGGGCATCTGGGTAGCGGTCCCAGCGGCTCACTGAATTTACTTGTTTGTGCTGAAGCTCGAATGTGGTGTTCTTTTGCCAATAAATTTAAATTTATTTTTTGAAAACTTTGAATCTGTGCATTTGTGCCTGAATCCACATCACACCACACTGGACTCCACAGCGCAATTGCTTTTCTTGTAATACCTGTATTTCAGTTCCTTGTCCAGCAGTACTATGGAGTATGCCGACCAGATTCGGGCCCACCACTTCAATGTGGAGGAGTTACAAGCACTGGCACAGGCCTTTGAGGGCAGGGAGGAGGTTTTATTCTGGAGCAAGAGCACAAATGCCTAGGTATGGCAAGCATGGGAGGAGATAACTGACAAGGTTATTGTGTCAGTGGCCACAGCAGGCCCACAGAAGCAGTGAGAAAGTACTTCAAGTACATGAGGAGGCAGACAAAGCAGGTCATGGCAACAGAGTACAGAGAACTGTATGACACAGGTGGCAGTCCATGGGCACTAGAAGCTGCACATACCCTGTATCCTACAGAGGTGGCAATAGCATCCACCCTACAACCCATGGAGGTCACAGGATTGCCGGGTGATGGCTACGAGAGCCAAGTGGGGCCTGTCCAGCCGTGTGAGTGACTGCCGATGTGACTTTCCATCGTCCATGTTTGTATATGAGGATATATACAGTATATATAGGTATGGGTGCATGCATATGCTAGTGCTGGGTGATACATCTGGTGTAGGCCACACTACTGTTTCCCAGTTACCCAGTGTGTAGCCATCTGTGTACAGATCCACAACTGTGCCCCATGTAGTGTTGCCCATGTGCTCACCAGTTCTGGGACATGTGCTCCCTAGGGATGGGGTGTGTGCTCAGTGCTGCTGGGGATTTGTGTACACTGATGCTGAGTGTGTGTTTCCTGGTGGTGGATGGGTGCCCACTGCTGTTTGGTGAGTGTTTACAGGTGGTGGGCTGTGTACTCACTGTTGATGGGTGTATGTACACAGGTGTGGCGATATGTGCTCACTGGTGCTAGAATGTGTGTTCAATAATGCTGGGATGTGTGCTCACTGGTACTGGGTTGTGTGCCTCATGGTGACAGAGTGTGTGCTCACTGGTGTACAGGTGTGTAGATACCTGGAGGGTAATGTGGTTCACCTCACACACAGCTTGGGTGACATGTCACTATATGCTGGGCATGCATACTACTTCAGTCTGCACACCGCTCTGTACAGTATAGTGCTATATAACTCCCCTCTCTTCTCCTCAAAGCACACACCTTCAGATTGGATATGGTGGAAGAAGCCCCTGGACCATCTTGGCAGCAACTGTCCCTGTTGCCATCTGTGCCAGTGGGTGGACAGCAGCAAGGTGGACATGGAAGAAGATGATAAGACCTACACTGGGAGCTGGAAAAAAAGGCATGTGTGCCTCAGACCAGGAAAGGTTGTCCCCCACCTGCCAGCTCACATACCTATGGGACCCAGTCACTGTCCCCATGCAGCCCAGCAGTCACAGGGGTGCAGCCCACCACAGTCCCTGGTGCTACTCCAGGACCCCAATTGTGGCATGTCTATTGTCCTGCCTCCCCCGGTCAATACCACATGACCAGACACTATTGCACCTCCCTATGATACATCCTCTGGCACAGTCATAATCCTGCAACCCCAGACTCATCCCATCAGGCTGGCCAGAGCCAGCCCGCAGCACCCACAATGGACCACGGCACCTACCCTGGTGTAGCCCTAGCACATTTAGTGTTCAAGAGCACAACACGACCCTGTCCCAATGGACAGTCCCTGGTGACAGAGGAATGTGTCCAACAACCAACATCTACTGAGTTCTGCCATGGAGGCACAGAGTGTCGTGCAGCAGGAACTGATATGCCTCCACCACATGCTGTATGATGGCATGCAGCATGCTGAGGAAGGGGTGGAGGCATGTAACACAGAGCTCATTGTGGTCGAACATGATCTGAGCCAAGATCTGGCTGCTGGCATGACCACCTGCATGGCTTGCACATGTACCACATGCTGGAGGCTGCAGCCACGGTGGCAGTTACTGTGAAGGCCAACCATAGCTCCAGTCTGTCCACTGAGAGAAGTGCCACCCCACAACAGACACCACAGCATATGCCTGGCACCGTGCTGGGATAAAAGCACCCAGCACACCTGGGACTCCTAGGTCACTGAGGGCACAGCCCACACCAGGTCACAACCTGCTCCTCCCTGAGGGCAGTACCTGATGAGGCTGCAGCTGTGGGTTGTAACATCATCCCCTCACTCATCCCATATCATGGATGAGGTCCCCCCCCAACCATACTGAGAAGAGTGAAGACAAACACATGGCCGGAGAAGTGGTAGGGGACACATGTGGGTTGGGTAGAGCCACCTTTCACCAACACATTCCCCTTCCCTCCCCCGCAGTTCCCCTGTGATGCCAACATCTGCCCCATGACCTAGTCCAGCAGTTCTAACCCTGGCAGGGATGGCCTGCACTAGAACCCACCCACCACCTGCCTAAGCAGGTATCTTTGTGAAGAGCCTAGTGGCCTCCCACAACATGGCCTGTTTTTGGGTGTACCCCATTTGCTAGCCCCCTGCCTGTTAGGCTGGTATTTCCATGCATCCCCCCTTCCTGCAGCCTGGATGGCATGTATCTCTGTTGATACCCCTTTAGTATCCCCTGCTAACATGGGCTTCTTTGTGTGTGTGTCCTATTTGCTACACCCGACTGGTTGCAATGCATTTTTGTATCACCTGATCTTCCTGGGCTAAAAGTCTCCACCACTCATTCACATTAATGGGTCTATACCAGAGGTGCTAGGATCCAGTGGGAGCCAAAAACCTTCAGGAAGGCTAGTGCTGAGATAGGACCACTCATGTGTAGTGCTCTGAGACTGCCTTGTGCCCGTATAGGCTATCTCGATGTTGACCCTCCAACTGTTCAGTTCCTTTTGTCCGACTGTCAAGTGCGCTTCAGTGATGACATCGCTCACCCACTGGGAGTCACATTTTTTGTCTATACGACAGCAACATATAGTCATTCAGTTTGTTTAGTAATATTAGTATTACTTAGTATTGTTTTTATAAAAAAAAAAAAAAGAAAACTTCTTCGGAAGAGTCCTCTATCAGCCTGTCATGGATGGTAGTAGTGATGGAAGGGAGACTGCACTGGAAAGTTCTTCTGGCAGTTGGGATGTGTCCAGTCCACCACCTTTCCCTGAAGGAGGTCTGACCATAGGCAGTCTGTTACTCAGGAGGGAGGATAGTCATCCCAAAAGCACAAAAAGAAGCGATCCCATTCCCGATCTCGGATGGGGACCTGGCGCCACTCGACCTCAAGCTCTTCCTCCTATTGAAGGAAGAAGAGATGGTACCACTCGAGGTTGCCCTCTGGTACTTCTGCTAAGAGATCTTCATTTGTGAAGGATGGAACCATCATGACCCCTACAAGGTCCATTTTTAGTGGCCATGAGTCTTGATACCAGAGCCTCTCTCTGTCCTCTGATGGAGTTTCCGGTGGTCAGTTTCATCACTGGGCTGCTGTTATGGAGCAGTGGCCACTGCATCTGCCTTGACTGAGGACCCGGTTCCAGGGCCTTTGGGTCTTGGGGTTGGTGGGCTGAGGCTGAGGCAGTTGGGACAGGGTGTGCATTTGGTGCAGGCGATGAAGAATTCTCACTCTCCAGGACTGACACCATTGGCACCGGTTTCACGTGCCTGCCCCACTCAACAAACTTCCACGCAGGGATTGCTGGCCCACCGGCACAGAGGTCAGATTTCCATTTGCGATGCTGAAGACCTGGGTTCAGAAATGGATCCAAGGAGTCAGAGGGATGTCTGGGAGAGAAGGATCAAGTGTCCCATGGACTGCTCTCCTTCTCCGGGGGGAGGGAGGGGTAGAGTATCCAGTGCCTGAGGGACCCCCGTCAGAGGCTGGGGGAACCAGTGCCAGCATATTAATGGGGTTGGGCAGATGCTGGATGGAGGACAACTCAGAAAAAGTCTGCTGGCCACCATTAATGAAGCCACCTGACATCCATCCTCTATAACTCCCCACCTCCCTGCCATCCAATTACGGCCCCACAGCACCACCAAGCCCTGAACCCTGGCCTGGGAGGAAGCCAGGGAGGCAATGTCAGTACGCTGACACCTTCTTCCATTGTAGATGGGCTTGCTCGGTGCCATGGCCCCACCCTGGAGGGTAAGCCAGGGGATATCTGCAGAGGTACGGTGATCAGGGAGCAAGGCAGGTGTACCGGGACTGGCAGATGGTAAGGACAGCCAGCAACAAAAAGCATACTAAATTAAAAACCAAAAGTTTCCATGCAGGGGCTGGCAAGGGTACCATTTTTCTCCCCCTTTTCCTCTAGGTGTGACAGGGGCCCAGGGTTGTCAGCACCACATGCGGCATCATGTCCTTTGATGCTACATGCGGCATTGACATCTTTGATGCCAGTTGAGGCACTGAGTGGTTCATTGGCACCGCATATGGTCCCATCTTTGGTACTGCATACGGTTCCAGCTGCAGTGCCACATGCGGCATTGACTTTGTTGCCACATGCAATGTTGGTGCTGCATCTGGCATCAGCCTCGATGCCACATGTGACATCAGTCTCAGTGCTAGGTACTTCAGTGCCACATCTGGTATTGACTTCACCGATACTGGTATGGGTCCCTATAACTCCCATGTACCCCTTGCCTGATCCAGACCTCAGTCTAGCAGGTTTTGCCCCTGACATCTCTGGGCTGGAGGAGGATGATGACCATGAGTCAGATTCTGATCAGGTTCTATTGGATGATGTTGGAGAGGACACAGGCAATGGCCTGGAAAAAAAGCCTTCTGTTTCAGCTGTGTCCATAGTGGAGATCTGTCTTTACAGTGTCTTCTCAGGAACGTAGGGTCGACCCTGGCTCTTCAGACCTCCAAGATGGACCCATGGAAACTTCTATATCTCCAGTATCTTCACATTCCTATCATTCCTACAAACTTCACACCCCATGTCCCCCCATCCTTTGAAACCCTGTCAGAGATGGTGTGGGCCAAAGTGGTGCTTATCTCATCTGTGACTAAAGCTGCAAACAGGAAATATGCTCTACCTAAGGACAGACCCTTCCTGGCATTGCAACCCTTTGCGGATGCCTTGGTAGGGCTTGCAGAGAATGAAACATTTTTCCTCCCAAAGGAGACTTTGCTATGACCTATCGATAAAGAGTCTTACAAGGTTGACACCTTAGGGAAGTATGTTTTCACAGCTACAACCTTAGGGATGTGCATTGCTAGCTATCAGGGTCATTTCTCTCAATACGAGTACACCCTGTGGAACTCCCTTAATGAGGTAGTCGAGAGCATCCCAGAGTTGGAGGTCAATGTGGAGCTTCTCCAAAGGATTACCACGGGCTTGGAATCCAACAAGTATCAGTTGAAAGCTGCTATGGATGCCTATGATGCTACAGCATGGGTAGCGGCTGGCGGTATCTGCATCAGGCGACACTTCTTTCTCAGAATGTCAGGCTTCTCACCCAAGGCTCAGTGACAGGTGATGAATGTCCCTTTTGATGGAGCTGTTTGTTCAGCCCTCAAGTGAAACAAGCATTAGAGGTTGCTCAGAAAATCAGAACTGCCATTAAAACAGCCAGGCCAGCACCAGCATCCCCTCAAAGGGGTGGGAAACATCAACAATTTTGTATAGCTAGCCATTTTGAGGTAAAGGCCAAGGAGCTTTTAATAGAAACCAAACTCCTCAACTGCAAAAGAAAATGCAGCACAAGGCACAGGGCCCAAAAGCACCCAGTGCCACCCTCTGAAAACCTGACCCAGGTCCCACCTAAGCTGCCCAAGGTGGATACCACTATGTCAATGGGAATCCATCACAACAGACAAATAGGTCCTCAGGATTGTATGAGAGGGATGATTTCTCAATTTTGCAGAGATCCCCCTAGATCTTCCACCCAAGCAGCAGCACAGTATGTCTACCATTCAGTCAGACTGTCTTACTTCCGAGATACATGGCCTTCTGAGAAACAGGACCGTAGAAGTGGTTCTGCAGGCAGAATGGAACATGGGGTTCTACTCCCATTACTTCCTGGTTCCAAAGAAGACAGGGGGAATGTGCCTAATTCTCGACATCAGAAAGTTGAACACATACCTGTTCAGGGAGAAGTTTAAGATGATCTCCCTAGGAATATCAGCACAACTAGCTGGCATCCCTGAACGTGCAGGACACCTACCAGTACGCCCCAGTGCACCCAAGTCACCACAAATACCTCAGTTTTGTTGCTCTGGGTCAGCACAACCAGTTCAGAGTCCTGCCCTTTGGGGTCTCCTTGGTGCCTTAAGTCTTTACAAAGTGCTTCATAGTTCTCGTGGTGCACCTCCAAATACTCAGCATTCAAGTGTACCTGTGCCTGGACCATTGGCTCCTAGCGAGCCCATCCATACAGGAGATGCAGGAAGCATGTTGTCTTGGCCTTTCAGTTCCTCATTTCCACTGGGGTGCTACTGAATCTAGAAAAATCCCAGTCTCAGCCCTCCCAGAAGCTCCTCTTCATAGGAGCCCTCCTGGGCTCCTCCAGGGTAAGGGCTTTCCTTCCAGAAGACAGGAGAAACAACATTCTCCAGATTGCTTGCTATACCAGGGGTAACAACTTGGTTCAAGCACTCTTGATGCAGCAGATGTTGGGTCTCATGGCATCATCCATCTTCACAGTGCCTCTAGCCCAGCTACACATGAGAACCACAACAGTGGATGCTCAGCACTCAGAGGTCACCAACCACACACCCGCAGTCCTTCCAGATAAAAGTGATGGAGCCTCTGAAAAGATTGCTTGCATGGTGGGTACAAGAAGACAAGCTTCTTCAAGGTCTACCCTTTTGCCCCACTGGAATCTCAGATCACCATCATCACAAATGCATCACTGATTGGTTTAGGGAGGCTCACTGTCAACACCTCCAGACTCATGGAGTGTGGAGCCAGGAGGAGTCTCATCTACACATAAATGTTTTAGCGATGAGAGCTGTCCTATACACTGTCCGAGCCCTGAAGGACATCCTCTGTTGCAAAGTAATTCTCCTTCAGACAGACAACAAGGCTGTGTTGTATTACATCAACAAGCAGGATGAGGCGCACTCATATCCTCTGTGCTGGGAACCATGATGGTGTGGAAGTGGTATCTTGAGAATGATGCCTTGATTCAGACAGTCTATCTGCCAGGTATTCAGAATGACCTAGTGGATCACCTCAGCAGGACAAAGGAAGATCCACACGAATGGTCACTCACTCCAGATGTTGTGCAATAGCTATTCAGCGAGTGGGACAGTCCGAACCTGGGCCTTTTTACATCCCCACTCAACACAAAACTACCTCTATTCTGCTCCAGAAATCCAGAATCTGGTGTTTTCTGTCAGGATTCATTCAGACTGCAGTGGACAAGATGCTTTCTGTATGCATTTCCTCCTCTTCCATTAATTCAGAGGGTGCTGCTCAAACTGGAGGCACAAGGGGGCAGGATGATTCTCATCGCCTCATTCTGGCCTCGACAGGTATGGTCCCATTGTTCAACAAGTTGTTGAAAGTTCCTCTGAGACAACTTCCTCTATGAATGGACCTCCTAACACAGGGACCCCGGTCCAGCCCAACCTGCATTCCCTTCATCTACATGCCTAGCTCCTAAAGAGATAGAAGTGGGTAGGTTCAAGGTCTCTCAAAGAATCTCAGAAATCCACTTAATGGTGCATAAGCCATCCACTAGGAAAACTTACACAGCTATGTGGAAGTGGTTTTCCATTTGGTGCACAAAGTCCATACTGAACCCATTTTGTTGCCCACAGAATAAAGTGTTAGAGAAACTCTTAGACCTGTCAAATGCAGGATAATATTCAACAGTGGCGGTACACCTTTGCTTGATTTCCACCTACCAAGAGCCAGCGAAGAACATGTCACTGGCTCAGCTACCTCTAGTCAAGAGATTTCTTAAGAGCATCCTACACACTAGACCCTTGGTCAGAAAACTGGTGACCACATGAGATATCAACCTTGTGTTAGACATGCTTACCCGTAAGCTCTTTCAGCCTCTAGCCACCTGCAACTTGAAGTTTCTGACCTGGAAGACTACCTTCCTGGTGGCCATTACTTCTGCTTGCAGATTCTCTGTAACACATGCCCTGGTCATGGAGCCCCCCCCCCCCACATACACACACACATTGTATATAATAATAATAATAATAATAAACAACTTTCTGTTTATGTTGCCTTTCAAAACCAAGGCACCTAACAAAAGTAAAATCACATAATTAAAATTCCACAACATAATCAATAACACATCCCAAGGCCAATAATATAATCATAAAATCTTAAAACTCTTTCCATCCATTAAATACCATGTAATTGACAGGGCAGAGAATTCCAGAGGGTAGGGGTTGCATACATAAATGTTCTGGCCCCAGAAGATTTCAAGCATACCCTCAGAATCTCTAGCAGCCCCTCATTGGCTGAGTGGAGCGATCACTCGGGGCAATGAGGAACCAGGAGCTCTTTCAGGTAGTCCAGACCAAGTCCATGTAGGGCTTTAAAAGTCTGCAAACCAACTTTAAAGGTGATCCGCCACTGAACTGGCGACCAGTGTAGTCCACGCAGCACTGGTGAAATATGACAGGACCATGAGGATCCCATCAACAGCCATGCTGCAGCATTCTGCACTAGCTGCAAACGGCAGATTTCCACCCCAGGTAGCCCTAGGTAGAGGGAGTTACAGTAGTCCAAGTGTGAGGTCACAAAGTCGTGAATCAGAGAAGGGAGGTAGTTGGATGGAACAAGGTGCCTTTTTCTGGGGTATTCCTCAGATGGTAAAATGAGGAATTGATGACAGCCAACACCTGAGAATGCAGGGTTAGTACATTGTTAAAAATTACCCAAGGTTCCGCACCCATTCAGAGGCTGGGAGTGGCTCACCCCCAAGGTATAAACTAGAGGGTGAACCCCCCAAAACCTCTCTATCCAGCAACCAGGATCCACTACCAATACCTCGGTCTTATCAGAGTTAACTTTAGCCAGCTGGCATTCATCCACTCCTGGATTTCGGCAAGACAGTTATTAAAGACCGAGAAAGCTCCATCCTGATTGGGGCAAAAGAAAGGTAGAGCTGGGTGTCATCAGCATAGCAGTGAAACCTCAGCCTATACATTCTTACAATGTCTCCGAGGGGCAGCATATATACTACGAACAACATAGGGGACAGCACTGATCTCTGAAGTACTCCACACGTTAACGAGGCTGAGTCTGAGGAAAAAACCCTGACACCACCCTCTGAGATCTTCCCGTGGGGAATGATGTAAGCCACTTGAGGATCGTACCTGACAGCCCACAAATGAACCTCAAGTGGTCAAGCAGCAACCCATGGTCCACAGTATCAAACGCTGATGAGAGATCCAGGAGCACCAAGATAGAACGGCTCCTCCCGTCTCTAGCCATCAGGAGATCACTTAGCACCCGAATCACCTCTGTCTCGGTACTATGCTTCATTCAAAATCCAGACTGGATAGGTTCATAGATGGCATGGATGGTCAAATGGTCCTCCAGCTGTGTGGCCATTACTTTCTCAATCATCTTCAACACAAAGGGAAGCTAAGAGATTGGTCTGTAGTTAGCAAGGCAGTCTGGGTCCAAAGAAGCTTTCTTCAACAGTGGTATTACCACCGCCTCCTTTAGGGATCTTGGAAACTCACCCATCTCCAGGGAGCACCAGACTATCCAAGCTAGGACCTGGCCAATGACATCACTACAACCCAAAATTTGGGAAATAAGTCCCGGGTCCAAACTATAGCATAGGGTGCACACTCTGGACAATCCGCATGACATCCATGAAAGCCGGCCGGCCAAAGGTACTCCAAGGAAGACCAAGATATGTGAACCCTCACTGGTCTACCAGAGTGCCCATAGAGTGTGCAGGATGGAAAGCCAACCTGATGTCAGCAACCTTATTTGCAAAAAATCGAGCAAGTTCATTGCATTCTTCTTCTTACGAAAATGCTTTCTGAACTTGTAGACAGGCTGGATTGCACAGTCAATCCACAGCTTGGAACAGCTAAGCCGGTCGATTTTGAGCAGCTGCAATCTCCCCGGACAGGAACTCTGCCTTCTTATGGGAGATTTCAGATTGATAGACTTGATAATGGTCCAACAATCTAAGGCAGTCATCATCAAGAGCGGACTTCCACCAACAATGCTCCAACCTTCATCCAAGTCGCTGCATCTTCCTCAGAGTTCCATCAAACCATGGGGATCAAGGGCAAAGGGAGAGTGGATGAACACGGACAGGAGCAATGATATCCAGAGCCTCCATAATGGCCTAATTATAAGCCACCACGAGGGTCTCTGGGTTATTGTTTGCCTCTGGGAAGGGCGAGAGATCCAGGACTGCCGTTAGGCCTTGAAAATTTATATCTTGCAAAGGGCGGTACTGACTTATCTCTACAGGGGTTGGCCTAAAAAGGGGAGCACTAAAACTAAACCCCACAGTGTAATGATCAGACCATCCAACTGGTTTCACCCCTAAGTTGGAGGCCTCAATCCCCAGGAGGAAGACTAAGTCAAGAGAGTGACCTTGATTATGAGTGGCAGTGGAAATAACCTGTGTAAGTCCCAGAGATGTCATCAACTGGAGGGAGTGCTGACCAAAATGCGAGAGTTCGTCATCGACCCAGCTGTTAAAGTCACCCAGGACCATCAGCCTGGGTGACTCAAATACCAAGTCGATGATGAAGCCTGCCACTTCCTGGAGGAATCGTTTCTCATCACCTGGTGGACGGTAGATGAGAACGATCCTACACCCTACACCCTACACCCTACACACGCCTCTATGGTACACTCAAATGACTCTGTTTCCCCACTGGTACATTTGTGAGGTTAAGTTCAGACTTAAAAAAGACCGCTACCCCCAACCCCTGCAACCCAATCTTGGGTGGTGTATCACCGTGTACCCGTCAGGAATTGCAGTCTCCAAAACAGGGCCAGAATTCTCATCCAGCCAGGTCTCGGTGATGCAAGCTAGGTCCACAGATTTCCCAAGGACAAGGTCATACTTCGGACTCACCCCTAATTCCTACCCAAGCTGGTTTCAGAATTTCACCTTAATCAGTCATTGGTTTTTGGTACCTATTTTGCCAACTTCCAGGATGAAGGAAACCCCGCCCTTCAACATTTGGATATCAAAAGGGTTCTGTGATTCTACATCAACAGAACTAAAGAGATTCTCAGATCCAAGCAGCTTTTCATATCTTTCAGCATGGTCCTACGGGGTCAGTCTGTTGCCATTAGATGCATTTCTGCATGGTTAGTGGCATGTCTTTGCTACTGCTACTCAATGGTGCAAGTCAAGTTGGAAGGCCTAGTTTATGCTCACTGTATCAGAGTGATTGCCACATCCATGGCAGAGATTCATAATGTACCCACTGCAGATATTTGCAAAGTGGCGACATGGAGCTTGGTGCGAACTTTTGTGAAGCACTACACTCTGGATGACCATGCCAGGCAGCACACTTCCTTCAGCAGAACAATCCTTAAAGGACTTCTGCTCTGAGTGAGCTCTGTCTCCTGCCACCCTGTTTGGGGGATTGTTTTTTTTTTTCATTTATTTATGTATTTTATAGTGCTTTTTACCCTTTTACTCCCCATCTCAGGACCCCGGCAGACATGTACGTGCACATGCATGGTGGCGTACACACATGCCGAGTACCGACTCGGCCCATTCCATCCCATCTCTGGCTATCACCGTCGCTCCCTCTTGCCTTCTCTTCCCACTGGACCTCCACACGGTGGGAGTGGAACTATGGAGGATGCAGGCTTGAGACCTTGAGCTCTACAGACAATGCATGGCTGCATTGGGTGTCTGTCCAGAGCTGGTGATGCATCAACTCACACAGCTGCCTGACTATGGAGCTTTTGAACATGTACCAGCCCACAATCTGGTTGTCACTGAGGATTTTGTATGTAGCACATGAATGGTACTGTATGTGGCCTACATGAGGGCCCAGGGTGGGCATTGTCACTCTTCTCATCCTCCAGAAACTGCTGTACAAGGTAGACTATGTGCACTTCCCAAGCACCTGTTTGAATGGTGGCTTGCAGTGTCTCTAACTACTCTAGGGTTTGCCCTGGTTTAAAATGTCCTTTTTATAGACAGTAATTGTGTGGCGCTATGTGACCCTCATAAACAAATTTGTGCAGCACTAACACACTGAATATCATGCTGCATCAATATGCATGGTCCTGCCCCCACTTTTGCATGCTGCATACCCTGCACAGGGGTACAAATGAATTTAGCATGTGCAAATGTAGCCTTTGAATATAGGAGTTCATTGCAAAACCAACTTGGGTGTAATTACACAAAAACATAGAAGTTGATGGCAGATAAGGACCACAAGGCCCATCCAGTCTGCCCATTTCTTTTTCTACCTTATTTATGTGCCATCAGCCTTTGCTCTGTCAATTACCTGTTTATTCATACTCATCTGTATTGCTCCCTTATGCCTATCCCATGCCTGTTTGAAGCACTACACTGTATTCATATCCACCACTTCCTGAGCTAGGCCGTTCCATGCATCCACAACCCTATCTGTGAAAAATAACTTCTTCACATTAACCCTTAAACAGCCTCCCTCTAATCTCATGCTGTGTCCTCTTGTCCTGCTATTTTTCTTATATTAAACCATGTTAGACTCTTCCACCTTGTTAATGCCCTTAAGGTGTCTGAATGTTTCAATCATATCACCTTTCTCCCTCCTTTGCTCTAGGGTATACATATTGAGCTCCGTTCATCTGTCCTCATATGTTTTCTGATGCAGTCCCTGCACCATTTTGGTTGCCCTTCTCTGGACAGCCTAAATTTGGTTAATGTCCTTGTGAAGGTGTGGCCTCCAGTACTGCATGCAGTACTCCAGATGAGGCCTAACCAGTGTCTTGTAAAGAGGGGTTATTACCTCCCTCTTACAACTTGTGACACCCCTACTAATACACCGCAACATTCCCCTAGCCTTACCTACTGCTTTAGTGGTCTGCTTGGATGATTTCAAGTCATCTGTGATGATGATGTCCAAGTCTCTTCCCTTGTGACTGCCAGCAACTCCCCTCCCAACCTATAGGTGGCTTCCTTCTCTTCCCTATGTGCATGATCTTGCACTTCTTTGCGTTAAACCCCAGTTGCCACTCTTCCAACCACTTTGCCAGTGTATCCAGATCTCTTCTCATTCTGCCCACTCCATCTGGATCATCTACTCTGTTGCAGATCTTAGTGTTATCTGCAAACAGACAAACCTTACCCTCCAATCCATCTGCAATGTCACTGATGAAGATATTGAAGAGGACTGGCCCCAGAACTGATTCCTGAGGTACCCCACTTGTGACTTGCATCTCTTCTGACTGTATACCGTTTACCCCCACTCTCTGTTTTCTGCCTGTCAACCAGTTTGCCACCCAGTTGACCAACTTCTGACCCACCCTGAGCCTACCCAGCTTATTAATCAATCTTCTATGTGGAACAGTATTGGAAGCTTTGCTGAAGTCTAGGTAGGTGACATCAACTGATCCCCTTTGATCTACCACTCTGGTTACTCAGTCAAAGAAATCTATGGGATTACTTTGACAGGACCTTCCTGTTGTAAATCCATGCTGTCTTGGATCCTGTGCTCCTATGGATTCCAGGTGTTGCACTATCCTTTCCTTAAGGAGTGCCTCCATAATCTTGCCCACTACTGAGGTAAGACTGACTGGTCTATAGTTCCCTGCCTCCTCCCTGCTACCACTCTTGTGGAGTGGGATCCCATGAGCTCTTCTCCAGTCGTCTGGGACATCTCCTGTGCTCAAAGACTCACTAAACAGTTCTGATAATGACTCTGCTAGTTCCACCCTTAGCTCCTTTAGTACCCTCAGATGTATGCCATCAGGTCCCATTGCCTTGTCCACCCTGAGCTTATCGAGCTCTTGTAGGACCCTTTATTTTGTGAAGGGACTAGTGCACACCTTCTTCCCCCATGTCCATGGTGCTGAGCTGTGGACCCTACCCTACCTTCTCCTCAGTAAATACTGAGCAAAAGTATCTATTTATGATAGATGCTTTTACATGGTCCTTCTCCTCACACGCCCCCTTATTCCCTTTTATCTTAGCTATACCCCCTCTGGACTTTCTTCTTTCACTAATGTATCTATAGAAGGTCTTGTCATCTTCTTTTACTGTTCGTGCTAGTGTTACCTCGGTTTGGGCCTTTGCCTGCCTTACTTCCTTCCCTGTTTCCCTTATGGAAGTTTGGTATGCCTCCCTATCTTCATCTCACTGCATTCCCTTACATTTCTTGAATGCCAGCCTTTTGGCTCTGACTTTTTCAGCTAATGTTTTTGTGAACCAAAGTAGTTTCCTTCTTCTTTTGCACTACCTTTTCTCTCTAACATAATGGGATGTTGCTTCAAGTATTGCATCCTTAATGCTTGCCCACTTTGCCTGTACCCTCTCACCTGTATTTCTTTTTGCCAGTGCAATCCTTTGATTATCTTGGCTACTGATTTCTCAGTAGTTGTCCCTTGGGATGGACAAGCTTTGAACCAGTTGAAGTCAACATCAGTCACTACAAAAATAGTGCTTCTGATCTTCTACTGCTCTTCTCCTGATGGTATAGTTATGTGCCTGAGTGCCACAGAAATTACCAGAAAATTGTCAACAGCAAAAGTAGTTCTCTGAGCTGTTGGCAGAGCCATACAGCTAAAGAAAATAAGGTGTATGGTTGTGGCTGCCGTACTGATTCACAGACTTCTTATTAACATTTATGGAAATTGCCTTCCCCAGTATTAAGGTATTAAAAAGTAAGCTCTGGCTACATTGATCAAGAACTGTAATGACAAAGGCTGATATAACTAGACCTACCTTTAAAACTGTCAGTAATCAAGCAGTCTACAGATACTGCCCCATGCCTCATAAAAGTAGCATTAAACAAAGCCTGTTGACATGTTACGGGAACCACACGCATGACGCACATGTGTGACCTGTACATCCAGATTAACTGGCTAGAGTTCTCAGGCAGACTTCTCTACCAGTCCTGTTTACTGGAGAAAAGAGTTAGTCTTGGCCTTTTACCCACCGGGGTTCATAGTCTTCTCTCCCCCAATGATAACCATCACTGCACTCTTAGTTTAGATTGCCGAATCTTTAAAATTCCTCACTGTCACACCTCCTTGGGTCATAGCTCCTTTGCCCATCATTCCCCTGGATGACTGAACTCTCTACACTCTGATATTTCATTGTTAACTTCAATCGGTCCCTTTAAAAGAAAACTGGGACAACAGCTAATAGCAAATGCCAGCTGTCACTGTTTCAGTAACTTACTTGCTACATTTTTAGTGAGTGTTCCTCCAGCCCTGGATCCTGCCCTAATGCCAGTCCACTTCTACATTGCCTACTTTGCACCAATCCTGTCTCCTGTTGGCTTCCACATTGCCTGATATTTAATCACTTCTCATATTTCCCCTTAGCACTCTGTCCTCACCAGCCTTTCTCCTCCCCTTCCCTTATCCATTCCCTCATTCCACACACAACTGTTTTGTTCATCCTTCCCCCTTCCCACATGCAGGACCTGTAAGCTGTACTCCTCCCTCTGCCATCACCCTTCATCCTGTTCCGCTCTTTCTGTCAGACTTAGCCCACTGGACTTATTCCTTTTGTCTTTTTCCACCACCTCAAGTTCCTGTCTGTCTTTTTCCATCCTACATCCTTTGTAATAATGTTTAAGTTATTGTACCTGACTGACTATTTGTACATAGCCTTTGTAATAATTGCCTAAGTTATCGTAACTGATTCTGGCTATTTATACATGGCCTACGACTGTGACTTTATTAGTTATAGCCATTCCTATACAATTGTGTTGCTATTTGCTTCTCACTTATCTGTATAATGTTCTTATTCTTTGTTTGGCCTGATATGGAACCTATTTAATGAGCTTGTCCTCAAAGGTGTTAATTCAAGATTTCAAATAAATAAATAGTCTGATTGGTTGACTAATGTTTGGGAAATCTCAAGTAGGACTACACTGCCTAAAACTATAGACAGATCAAACTAATCTGAAAAAAAATCAGCAAGCCTATTTTATGTTAATTGACCTGTGATTGCTTGATCTGTTTTAGTACATTTATGCCTTATAGGAATGTAGAATCATTGCAGTTTTGTCATTATACCAGATGGTATACCATTATTACAGCAATGGGAACACAGCAAAGACCATCATAGCAACACTATTGACAGGTTGCTGTGATGGTCTTCTGATTTCCTGATGCTGCTGGCACTGGGGAGCTGGCCCCCTCCCCAAATCAACTCCAGCTGAGAGTTGGTTATTTAAAATGTGGGGGATGTGGGGGGCTATGCCCCCTGCAAGAAACATACTTTTCTACAGTGACGGCACAATGGCAATTTGTGGCTTTGTGCTGCCGCTGTACTGACAGTCACCGCAATTAGTGTCACTGTGGCATAGTGGAACCATATCAGATGACATATAAAAATTAATTATATAGACAATATACAGTTTGCAGGTGCATTTGTTTATCATAGAAGAAAAAAATGTTTCTGCAAACTGTTGTATTGTTGCATCCATGGTGTAATAGAACAGAACCAAACATAGTCTAGAGCTGATAAAAGATAGAAAATCTGAAAAGACTGTAATATGTGAGCATTGTAAACCAACAGTGTAAATTAAAATTCATAGACCTGTCCTAGTAATATGAGGACTTGGGGCCATCCCATGCTCTTCACTGGTTCCACTAGGGTTCCGGTGCATGTATATAGCATGCTTTATGCAGTGGTCCCTCTTTAAGACAGTTTCCCTAATTTGTTTTGTTTTGCTTTTTGTTTCAGAATCATTTTGAAGGCAACATTGAGTTGAGGAATGTAAGCTTTGTCTACCCAACAAGAAAAGATGTTCCAGTTCTTCAGGGACTCAATGTTAAAGTTGCTAAAGGACAGACCCTCGCTCTGGTCGGAAGCAGTGGATGTGGGAAAAGCACTTCGATTCAGCTATTGGAGAGATTTTATGACCCTGCAGATGGACAAGTGGTAAGAAAAATAACTTTCTTTTCATATAATCACTGAGCAGTTAAATCTAGTAGCTTTAGAAAATTTGAGTTATTATGTTGCGATTGATTTGTGCTAAATCCACGATCATTTTGGATTGTAATATCAAAAAATGAGGCATTATGTGATTTGTAGCTAGCAAATTAGTTCCTCTACTCCAAGTTTATTAACTGTTCATGGCAACTAAGAACATACGAAACAATAATCAAGCTGAGTTTTAGGACTGAGAGTAATGGATTAAAAATGTTCATAATTTTGTAAGTGAGAATGCATTTCATTTAATAGGCACACCTTGTTTCATTTTTAGATTGCAGATGGAAAAGATACGAAATCCCTTAATCTGCAGTGGCTAAGGTCCCAGATGGGTATTGTCTCTCAAGAACCAATGCTGTTTGACTGCAGCATTGCTGAAAACATTCAGTATGGGGACAACAGCAGAACAGTATCTCAAGAGGAAATTGAAGCAGCAGCCGCTAAAGCCAATATACACAGATTCATAGAAGACCTACCAGATGTAAGTCATGTTTGGCCTTCTGTTTGCTCAGCCTGAGCCGGTTCTTATTAAACATTCTAAGTAAACACTAATGGATGCGTGGCTGATGTACAGTGCCACATGAACAAATGGTACAAATAACAGTGCCTGCCCCAACCACATCAGTTCCTTTTTTTACCATTGAGGAGCACACTACCACGCAAGGAGCCAGGACATCCTTTGCTTCAGTAAACTGTTTGATCTAGGTTTCTTGCCTCCTCAGTTTTTGTATTAGTTTAATTAACAGTTTGGCATCAGTTTTGCAATTTTTCTTTGTTAACTCAGTAATGAGTAATTGCCCAACTCAGCACCGGCATCTGTTAGGTTGCATTTTTACTTTCTCTAAACATTACCATTATTCTTAACAGTTCTTTGATACTATAGCACTTCCTCAGTACTGACCTCCTCTAGGCCTCATAACTTATGTTACAAGTGTTTTAGGCCTATATCAACAGCTGGTGCTGCTGTCACCTTCAGGTAATCAATAATGGAAGTCATATAGCAGGGTTGAGTAGGACACTTCATAGGACTTGTTGAGGCCCACAAAGTACAGCGACCCTTCGGTGTTTGTCTCCATGTCCATGATGTTGATCTTGATGATGATGATGATGGTACCAACATTGGTACTGAGAGCACCAACTTGGTACTGAGATGGTGCTGATGCCTGGAGGCTTAAACAGCTGGTATTAGGCATGGTGCTGTCATTGGTACCCTGCCTGATGCTGCGGCTAGGGCTAAGCATGGTGCCACTCATAAGCTGTTTCTAGTGGATGATGTTGTACTGTATACTGAGTAAATGTTTTTATTTCATGTTATTTTATTCATTAATCTAGTAAAATAGTATTACTCAGATTGTATTCTACCAGGTAGGATACTATCATTTTGGTGGGATATGGGATGGCATTGGTTGGCATAGACATCCAACCAATGATCTGATCTGCTCAGATCCACAGTAAGTATATCAGCTATCTGTGGCTCTGACCTGGATATTTTGGATCTGACCATTGGATCAAACTGTCTGAGGTTGCAAATGATGGATCCAACCTTGGATCCACAACTGTCCATCTATAGATCCAGAATCTGACTTTGGTCATATCCTAAGACAGATACAAGCACTATCCGATGGAGGGCACTGGGAGCCACAAAAGCACTATCGGAGCAGCACTGTGGTAAACATAATGAGCAAAACTAACCATTTTCATATGAGCCCAGTAACAAAACATTATTTATTTATTTATTGAGTACTAGGATTACAATAACATTTGATCCAGGGGTTCTTTTACAAAGGTTCCACGTTAAAATGGTGTACAATAAATTAGTGTACAGGCAAGGCAGTACAGTTATTTTAACAGGGAGATACAAACAATAGACATAATGTAGTTTCAGTTTCTGTTACAGATACAATTACCTGAACACACTAAGGCATTGATACAAGCATTATAACAAAAAAATGCAGTTTCAGTAAGCAGTCATGAAACTGCTGATTTGGGGCTATGTAGTGTGGGCTAGTTAGGTTGTGAGAGGGGAGAGAGGGGAAAATATAGAGGAGTAGTAGCAAAGAGAGTGTGACCCTTTCGAGTGCCTAGAGGTAGATACATGGAGAGAGTGGAGGAAAGAGCCTTGGGATGGAAGGGATGAGATAGTGGTGGTGGCTTAGTGACTCAAATCTGTGATAGAGTTCCACTTGAGGCTTCCATTTTTAAGTACAGTGCTTTGATGCTTTGTAGTTAAAAAGAGATTCCTTCAAGGGTAGTTAAGTTTAAGATTATTTGTTCAGCTATAAGTAATTATGACACAGAAAAAAGTAACATTTCACAATATACATAAAAATCACATTAAAAGTACCTTACATGGCCGGCCCTGTGGCACTGAGGGTTGATGCACTGGATGCCACACCTCGCACTGTGCCAGCCACCCGAGTTCCAGAGTGAGCTCGGGATGTTGGGGGTCATGGGGATGGGGAAGAATCGAGCATCCCATGGACTGCTCTCCTTCTCCCGGGGGGAGTCCCACTAGTCAGTGCATAGGTGGCCTCTGGCAGTAGTTGGTGGTGCCACAGTGCATGGCTGCAGAATGCAGGGGATTGGAGCTGTGGCAGATGTCCTTCGGGTGTGCGCAGGAGCATGCACATGCTGAGCTGGATGTCATTGCACATCTGAGCTCTGGGGAGAAAACTAAGGAAAAATTCCCCTATCGGTGGGCGAGGCAATGGCAACCATCAATAGACCAAGGCCACACGTCCAATGTCAGCTGTTTCTCCTTACCTCCCTCTGGTGATTCCAGGGCCTCTCCATGGGGGCCAGGAGAGCCCAGAATCCTGATCCTGATGAAGTTCATGGAGAGCAGTTCAGGCAGGTGGTGGTACTGAGGAGCTGTGAATGGGACCCTGAGAGATGCCCCGAAGGTAGGGACCAAGAACAGAGTTAAAAAAAGTGTGTTACACATTATGAGACATCCTGGTTAAAGAATTTTATAACCATTCCATTATTCTGTCTAAGATTGACTTTGACAAGGCCAAATTTAAATAAGGAAGTTGACCAACAGTATGTACACCCAATATTAACAAGGACAGTCTTACCAGTAGCAGGGTATTTCAGGAAAAAATGCTTAATATCAAGGTGAGACAGCCTCCTTCAAACCATCTGTTCATTGATAAGAGCACACAGTATATTTTGTATGTTTTTGGAACATACTCTGCTATAATAGTCTCTTTGTGATTTGTCAGGGATTTAACAGATCTTGAATCCCTCAATCTGCCATGGAGTATTATCACTAAAGGTTCACTTAGCTGCCAATTTAAGGGGTGAGAACCTGGAAGATGAATACAGGATAACATCTGTTCCTGTCCCATCTATCACAAAATTTGACCATTAGTCATTTGTTTGCCCCATCCTTTCCATACTATGTATGCATGGAAGAACATGCGGTCTTATGAAGAAAATACTGTCCCGTAATCCCAGGCATACTCATGACCAGCTGCACCTAAAAGAAAATAATGGGAGCATCTAAGAGAGTTACATCAAAATTCACTATGAAACCTATTAATTATCTTGAATTAAGGTGTTTTCTTGCTGTTTTTTTCTATGAATTAATTTTTAACATATTCACCATATTTTTTAAATTACCTTAATTTCTGTGAGTCCCATCATTTATTAGTACTTAAATATTTAAACTTTTCACCTTTTACCAGGAAGATTTAAATTTTTGATAACTGCATTTTAGTTTTGTAATCTCTCTTAGTTACATTATCGAAAAAGACATAATTACAATGAGACATGATAAAATAATAAAATAACTGAATTGAGACAATAATTATGAGCACTATCATTATGCTATTTTGAATCAAATGCCGGTGAGATAAGAATGCAAACCAAAACTTAGATTAAGATTTACAGTAAAATACCAACAAGTTTTTAAAATGGAAGACTGCATCAGTGAATCAGAAAATGCAGAATTTAAAACTTCTCTCAAAAGTCTGTAAGAGTATCGTTTTGAAATAAATATTATTCCTCAGAGACTTGTCCTGAGTGTAATTCAGCACCAATTATTCAAGAAGTGGCATGTTTTACCCTTTCTTCACAAGACTCCAGTAAAACTTGGCTAAATAAATTTCAAATAGCACCATTTAGCGGCCCAAGAAAACATGATCAAAAAAGCTTATCAGTTACAACACAGCTGGTACTAAAAAATAAAAATATAAATGTAAGAACAACTTAGTGACTCAGGTCTCTGCTAGAGTCACACTTGAGGCTTCCATTTTTAAGTA
The DNA here is from genome assembly GCA_016271365.2 of Neoceratodus forsteri. Classification (NCBI taxonomy): domain Eukaryota; kingdom Metazoa; phylum Chordata; order Ceratodontiformes; family Ceratodontidae; genus Neoceratodus; species Neoceratodus forsteri. The sequence continues at coordinate 1,375,895,953 of CM057456.1, forward strand.
GAACACTTTGATGCTTTATAGTCAAAAATAGATTCTTTCAAGTGCAATAAGATATCTCCAGCAGGAGTTCAAACTCCAAAAGAAGTAAAAGAAACAGCAGCATTTTTAAGGGTAATTGCTATCAGCATCAAGTGGCAAAACATAAAGGTTCTAACGTTCAGCTTGCACACCGGTACCTCTAATCTAGGAATGTGCTTCATCTTTGAGGGACCCCAGTTCCCTCTACCCAGGAACAGCTGAAACTTTGGCCAAACCTTCAAAATTATTAGGATACATGACCAAAAACACAGAAAATCAAATCACCATCCTAAAGAAGTGAAAATTAAAGGAGTAACGTTTGAGGGGTTTTGCCCCTAAATTTGCCTCTGACATTGTCTTTGCGAGCAAACTAATACAAGGAATAAACAGACTTAGCTCCACTCTCCTATTCCAGGAGCTCATGGCATCCATCAGGCCATCGAAAGACTCACAGGTATTAGCAGCCCACCAATGGTCTCCAGAAATTACTGCCATAAATTCCACATAACTATCTCCCTTTTGGATTTCTTCTTCTTGTTGAACTTGCCTAGGGAGATAAAAAGAGAGATAGCACTCCACTGAGCATAATAAATCCAACATATCTAATGCACTGCAGAACCTCCAGCCCTAGGCATCAATGTCATACCTTTTGTTAGTGCATATAAGCATTTATGCACATTAGGTGCAACTGTTCTCCTCTTTGCCCATACATTCAGACATTTGGTTCACAGCCGTCCGTCTCCATGCTCTGCCTCCATTGACCGTCTCTGAGTCATAAGTCAGACAACAGTTTTCTCCAGTCGGGAAACTGAAGATGTCCTTTACCAAGGTGCCAGACTGCCAGTAAGAAGCTAATAAGAAGCCATGGGTCTACAGCAACACCACCAATGCAATTCATCCCTAGACAACAACAGCTACCAGACATTGAGGAGCTGTGGGAACACAGCACAGCAAACTACAAATTGAACCAACATGAGTTTCATTCATTAGGTTCAGAGTTTATAAAAAAAAAGCTTTAAACTAAAACTTAAAATGCCACAGTAGACATGAAGCGGTAGGGAGCGGAGCAGCATCATGGCCATCTTGCAACTCCACCCCTCCTCACGCAACAATGTGAGCCATGTAAGCTCACATCTCAATCAAAATACAATAAGTATCGACTTCAACATACAAAATGTGATTAATTAAAACTAGTGATAATATGAACATCTTGATAATAGTCTAAAAATGTAGTTTTTAAAACATTGAAATTGTGCTGCATTTGATAATCTCACTTGTTTCTTGAGTACATTTTTTTATTCAACTAAAATTTGTTGATATTTATTTTTATTTAGTTAAAAATGTTTACCAAGAAAGACATAACTGATCTTAAACTAGCTAATTTCCATATGCATCTGGGGGAGTGGGGGGTGGGGTAGGGTGAGGAATACAATACAATAAGTTGAAACATTATTAGTGCATTATGATATATATATACTGTAAGTGATAGTCAAAAGCAAATAATACAGAGCAACAAAAGGTTACCAAGTGCAGCACATTACAGTTGTGTAAACCAATACTCAGTGCATGGTAAAACAGTACAAAAAGGTGCTTAAGGTGAACAAATTGTGTCAGCAAGCACAGTGAACAGCCCCAAATGGTGCATAGTGGTAGAGGGGACACAAAGAACGCATCAGGTATGTAGCAAACCGTTGGAGGGGGTGGTGTGTGGCCATCAAGGTCACAGATCAGAGACAGCTGCAAGAGGAAATTGTAAAGTCTTGAAGAGGAGACATAAGGAAGAAGAGGAAAAAGGCAGTGTGGCTAGACTGGGGAAAAGAGGACTAGAGTGTAGGAGAATAATATGAGAAGGCAGCTTGGCCAGCAGTAGATGTCCAGGAGGAGTGAATGAAAATGAGAAGCACTGCTATGGAGTTGGTAAGAGGGGGGGAGTAGAGGAGAGATGAAAGAAAGGGAGAAATTGAGCAAAACCAGAAGTTGGATATAAAGGAGGCACAGTGAGTGATGCACCTGGTATCAAGAGAGGGGAGGGTGGGGGAGAAGAAGAAAGAATAGTGGTGGATATGAGGGGGCACAGTCCAAAACAACATGGCAGAAGGAATGAAAGAGGTGGTCCAGACTGACAAGTAATGGCATGAGAGTGGCACTGTGGACTTTGTCACCATAGTCAAAGATAAGGAGGATCAACTTCAAGACTATCTTTTGGGGGCAGGAAGCAGAACACTCACTCCATTCCTATAGATCACACCAAAATTTGGTTGGAGCTTGAGATGGATAGCATTAACATGCACCAAAAAATCATGATGGCAGTCCAGCCAAACCCTGAGGTACTTAAAATAGAAGATATCCTCTTTTGCACCACCATCAAGAGTATGGAATGAGGGGAAAGGGGTGAGCTTTATAAGCTTCTGAAGAGAGCCAAAGGTCATGGAGACCATTTTGGTGGCATTGAAGGACAGCTGTTTTGACCAGAACCAGCACTAAATGTTACTGAAGTCCAGCTGTAGTTTGGCAATAAGTTAAGGGGCAGAGGATTCAGACAAATAAGCACTTTATAATCTGTGTACTTGTGAATAGACAAAGAGGAGCAGGCAGCAGGGAGGTCTGTCAGGAATATGGAAAAGAGAATGGGGCAAAAGACAGACCCTTGTGGGACACCTGAGTAAATGGGGAGTGGGGGGATAGGGTGCCTCCAAACAGACAACTTGAGACCTGCCCTCAAGCTAAGAATGGAATCAACTGACTGAGGAGGCAGATAGAACTGCTGCTATAAGCTTGTCCAGGTGGAGGGAGGAGGCAATAGCAATGAAGGCTTTGGCTAAGCCAACAAATATGGCGGATGTGATCTGACAGTGGTCCATACCTTAAAGAACAAAGTTTGTGAGCCATAGGAGTGAGGTGGATTTGGAGTGGGGCTTCATGAAACCAGTTTGGAAAGGAGTGAAGAAGTTGGAAACCTGAGAGAACAAGGTGTTTTGGTAGCTTAGCCAGAGTGGGGAGGAGAGAGAAAGATTGGTAGTTTCCAGGAAAGGAAGAATCATCCCTTTTAGAGAAGTGAATGGCAGTAGCCTGTTTTCAGACATCATGGGCTGTGACTGCTGAAAGGGAGACACTGAACAGTAGTAGCAGTAGAGTTTATTTATAATTATTGGTGCTCTTCCCCAGAGGCTCAGGGCATCGTTACACACAAGTAATAGGTGTTGGAAATCATACAACAATACAACATAATGAATTCCTACAATAATAAATAAAATATCATAAATAATTTAGCTAACATTATTATGACAGCTCTTAATAAACATTTAGTTAAAGTTGTATAAATAACAGATTTGGGTATCCGGATGTCACAGGGGAGTTAATCCCCCAAAACCTGTTTAAATTAATTTGCATTTAGACCCCTTTTAAAGGGGAATTAAAGCTCAAATTTACTAAATAATATGTCATGCAGAATGTTCTAGCTTGTATGTGTTGTCCAAGTGTGTCCTTCCCTTTGTTTGCCATAAGGAGATTTTTTTCTAAATTAGCTGCTGGTCTTATGGTCCCTGGGGGTCTCCATGTTCACAATTTTCTTGGCTCTTATTTTTCCTACAATGTCTCCTGTCTCGTGTGACAGTAATGTTTTATATATATATATATATATATCTATATATCTATATATATATATATATATATATATATATATATATCTATATATATATAGATATATATATATATATATATATATATATATATTCTTTGCTTATGCTCCCATACTCACTGCTCTGGACCCTTTCCTTGGGGATCCCTAGGCTGGCGTGCTCACATAAGTCCTCCCCACATGTCTTCTTCTGAGGTCCTGTCTGCAATTCCCCCATCCAGCCACAGTTTGTCCCCCCCCAGGTGGGGAGGAAAGGGACACCCCTGTAGTCCCCTCCAGTCCATAAGTCCTCGTTGGGAGTGCAGCACAGGCCTCATCTTGAGCACAGCTGTGGATTTTCTCAGGCAGCCGGGTCCCATCTCCAGGCATCCATCGTGGGGTGTTTTCACTTTTTGTTGCTAACCCTCTGGACGTCGATGTGCTAGGGAAGCCTAGGGGTGGAGCACATTGCAACGTGCTAGTGCTCTGACTCCCAGCTGACATCCTCCCTCCCTATATGCTGTATTTGCTACAACTCCACCTGTGGTCACCTAGATGGTGGTATAGCAGCAGAACAAGCATCCCACACCCCCAGAGGAGGAGAGCTGCCACTGGGTGCTCGATCCTCCTCCCAAGGCCAGCCCTCCAGCCTCCTGAGTCTGTTCCCAAACCCTGGTGATTGGTGCCATGAGTGGTAGCCCTACTGCTGTGCCAGCAGGCCAGCTGACAGTAATGTTTTTGAGACCATTAATTCAGCAACAGTTTTTTTTTTTTGTCAAGTTCACAACAGTAAAGCTGTAATTTTAATTATATAATGGCATGAAAGAATCCTGGGCTTTAATTGGCCAAACTGTGCTTCAGATAGTGATGTTATTTAGCAATAACATCACTGTATGTAGGACAGGCAACCAAAAGACCACATCACCACATCACCAATCACTTCCTGTTTAATTCCCACAGCCTCACACAGAAGGTAAATAGTACCGGACAGCAAATCCCTTACGGCATCACCCACCACCACCACCACCACCACCGCCAAACACCAGTTCGGTCCCTCGCTTCACAAGTCATGACAAACATTCTTCTTTAGCCTACAATAAATAATTTTCAGTTTCAATGCATCCTTTTTTCCCTGACACGAGAGGCTTCAGTGAACAACCAGAATGTAACCGCCTATTGCATGGTTCACTGAAGCCGCTAGCTTGGAGAAATAAAATTACATAAAAATGTAACTTATCTTGCACTGCAACACAGCAGCATTTATTAAATTAAAGCACAAAATGGCAAGTCTATCTGATCAACTTCAGTGTCCCTGCCTGAGGCACATATTAGGTCCTCTGCCCTTGGCCATTTCTCCAGGAAGATGCATTCAACACATTGCGGTTTCACCTTCAAACTAATAAATAAAAAACTAAAAAAAGTCACACATACCTTCAGCTTAGGGTTACCACTTGTCCTGATTTTTGCAGGACAGTCCTGATTTGGGCAGCTATGTCCTGTAAATGAAATGAAAAATACTACATGTCCTGATTTTATAGTAGAAAAAATATTTTCTAACTTTCCACTAAATGTTGCACAGAACTAAAATACATTAACTAAAATACCTTAAAATTATAAGAAACAATAGAAGCAACTAAAAAACTGCAATACTGAGCCTTAAGTCTGATTATATAGAAAAACCAAGTCTGTTGTATTGGTCGAGGTTATGTACTGTCCTGAGAAAAATAATGTTTCAGTAAGAAATATTCCACTTTGGGTTTCTTAAAAGGTGGTAACCCTACTTCAGCCATCCCAGGCCAAGCAAACTGGGTCAATGACTCTGAAATGGCAGACAGAGGTTAGCAAACATGAGTGAGTTTGGTTGGTGGGGGGTTACAAGAAGCCCTCTGTAGCAAAAAAGCAGCATCTCCACATAGTGGCAAAACAATATAGCAGCACTATTGTCTTACTATGTATACCAACTTAGTAAAATAAATTAGTAAACAAAATATATTAAACATATTTTAAATCTGTTTTTTATTTTATTACAAAGGAGTCATTGTATAATAGCGATAAGGCACTCCAAGGATGTGTGTTATTGTGTAATAATGTCACTTCTCAGGTGCTGCATGCACACAGCCTGTGGCCTAGTGCTTCAATCACCTGAGACGTGATGTTATTACACAATTACACACACCATGCCATGCCTTATTGTTTAAGTAACTCCCCTTCTTCAGGGAGCTTTAATAAAGGCTACATTTACAGATGACAAACACCTGAGGGAAAATTGGGTGTGTATTCTGTAAGGAAACAGCTGGCATCTTCACTTATTATAGCATGTGTGGCCTTAGGTGATTTGTTTGCTTTCTTTATGGTTATGTGTGCTTGATAAAACAAAAGCTTTAAAAATGAAACATTTACTTCTGCTGCTAGGCTGAGACACATACCTAGAAAACAGAAAGTTTGGATTAGACAGTTATTTAGCTGAAGTCAGGATATCAGGTTCCTAGGAGTAGGTTGATGCATCAGCAGTTATTACTCTCTGAATCAACTATCCTAGATACATCACTTTCACGTGGGAGAGGAGGCACCGTAGGAAAAAGAAGAGCAATAAAATATTCAGACATGGAGGTCTCCAAGGGACATAAAACTAATAAGCAAATTCAGAAAAAAACAACTCCCAATAGCAAACAAAAGAAAGAATACACTAGGACTACACACTAATCAAAATACTCTCCACAACATACGTTTTTAAAAACATTGTAGTTTTCCTGCAAAGGCCTCCATCAAAGGGGCCTCCCTCAGGGCTCTCAATGAGTGTTCCTGAAAGCTGGGCCTGCCACCTCAAAATTGCTCTGTATGTGTGGGAAATGGTTTCAGTACTTCTTGTAGTTATTTGGCTCCCCGAGGTGCTAATAAAATGTAAAGTTACTGGAGCCCTTTCAAAAAAAATTCCATTTGGACTTTGCAAGCCTTCTCAAATTGTTATGCCCCCCTATATTTTGCTCTGTTAGAGAGCTTGTTCATTGGTTTTTTTTTAATTCCTCTATTAATAAAAAAAATTATAATTTTGCTTACTTTCTTTTTCTCTTACTTTTTGTAATTCATCTCATATACATTTAACAATTCTCATATTTACCAATCCACTGCTTGACTGTATATTTATGTTTTCCAGAACCAACCTGGTTCTGAATACTTAATTTTCTAGCACCGCCTAAGTGAACATTTTAAGTATTTCTTTGGCTTCAACTTATAACATGCATGTATTACTTGCATTATTTTATATATCTCAGCACTGTTCACTGATCACACTTCACATGCTATATTGTGACTTCTGTTATAAAAACCTGACTCGCCATACAACTAGGCTAATATCTGTAGGTATTCACTCCATTCACACCCTCATGTGACTTTCTCAGTTTAGCTGTTTTGATTTCTCAAACGTTTTCTTTCTGTAACAAATTGAAACCCGAGTCTTAATATAGTTTACAAACTCATTTCCTTGTGCTTTTTACTTAACATTAGCAGTAAAGAGTTTAAAATTTCTCAGTACCTTATGGTGAAATTCCTACTGCATGCAGCATTTAGATTCCAATGATGTTTGTTTGGAGTGAATGCCTTGGTCCTGCCCTACCTCTTGAGCCTGTTTGCAAACAAACATCAAGATGACATATCACCTCCCTGTACTCTTGCCGGGAGCAAAAAAAGTTGCTTAGCAACTGTGCATCTTAAACCCATAGGCTCAGGACGGCTTCTTACAAATGTGCCCATTAGCATTTAATGTGCTCTGGGTCTCTTACTTACTCTATTCAAGAACCATTTCCAAAGCCATACGGAGGTACGAGGGTGCCTCACAGTCTAACGTTTAAACAATCAGTAATTTTATTTGCAATTACATAACCTTAAATATTTTCACATACTTTTGTAAAACCTCTCTTAGGTTGACAAAGAAAGGGGGGGGAGAAAACTGAAAGGGACAGACATCTGGACATCATTTCATATAATATACAAATTTATTCTGTACCACCATGTCTAATCGTTTATTCACGTTTGCTGTCTTATAACATCACAATTCTTATTTTAAACTTTCTTTATGTTTACCATCTACTCATTATCTCCACTTATACTCTCCAAACCAGTGTGTTTCTGTTGGATTCCTAATAGCTTATATCCTTCTATCCTGCTGTTTCCTAAGTACACGCTTGCCATTTGCTTTCTATATTCATGCCTGCACCTGGGTTTAAAGTTTTTAAATTAAAAATCCATTTCATGTCCATCCTTTTGAGTTTTTTCTTGTAATTGCCTCCCCTCTGCAGAGGTGGAACCACTTCCACCCCTCAAAACATGATGGATTCCCCTGTATGTCCTTCTGAGATGAAATGCTAGGCCACTGGTGACCTTTCATCAATTCTTCTGATGTCTCCCTTATGCTCCTGGATCCATACTTAAGGGATCTTTTTGTCTGACTCACATAAAGTCGGTCACATGGGCACTGAATAACATAAACAACTCCTTCTGTCATACAGTCTGCTTGCTCCCTTATGTCAGATTTCTGGCTTGTATACGAGTGGTTGAAAACCTTTCTTTTACTTGTGTGTCCACACACCAGGCATAGCCCATAGTCATGAAGTGCCAATTCTTGTTCATAATTTTTCTAATGTCAGTCACTTATGGTTATACTTTATAGCTAATACCACTGTCAGCTGTTGTCTGTCATCATGGCCCACTAGTCAGCAAATCCCCTTCTCTCTTGGCTTTCTAGTCAAGGGATTTGCTGACTAGTGGGCCATGACAACCCCAATGTACTGGTTCTGTAGCAGAAACCAATAATATACTTACTGATTTGAAAGATAGGTTAGTTAGATCACAATACAAAGCAACTACATCAAGAGGTGGTCTGCTATTGTTGGGTCCTTTGCAGCCTGATACGACACCATGCAGTTGATGCTCGGTGTGTGGACACACAAGTAAAAAAAAAAGTTTTGCAACTACCCAGACCTTGAGGTAAAGGACATTGCAGTAGTCAAGCCTTGAAGTAATAAATGTGTGTACCAGCGTCACTAAGTCTCCAGGGGGGATAAGAGATTTAATCTGGCAGATGTTTCTTAGATGATAAAAGCCACTCAGGACTACTTGTCACACCTCATCCTCAAATTTATTCTATTTCATTTATTTAGAAATGTTTCACCAGGAGGGTACACTGAACTGAGGCTCATTTCCAGGTGTGACCTGGGGGAGGCAGGAAGGGGGAAGAGCAGCAAAAATATACATACAAAAATAAATAAATATACAAGCAACTAACCATCTACATAGCAGCAAACATGGGTGGGGAAGTGGGAAATTCAGTAGTACAATTAAAACAAATAGTATATACAATCAGGTAAAACAACTGACAATAGAAGCAATGAGGGGGAAGGGAAGTTGGAAATCCAGCTGTACAATAATATAAACATATAGTACAATTAGACATTCCGATTCCTACTGTAAAGTAGAAATAGTAGTCGGTAACAGTTACAGTGATATGGATTTATGTAAGAATTAAAAAGGCAGTACAACTACAACAGTTAACACCCAAAGCCAAGAGGAGGAACAATGACTGTGAATAGCAACCCACAGAGAGGGGGGATAGAATTTAGGGTAGGATTTAGAAAGAGGGTAACATAGATGGGATTGGGGTGGGTCATGAGGAGAGTGATTAATTTTAAGTGCAGATGTGGGGAGGGAGTTTACAAAGGAGGGAGGGAGGCAAGAGCAACAGGAGAGGGTGCTTGATGAAGAGGCAGGAGGATAGAGTTCCACAGTTTGGATAGGTGGTAGGAGAAAGCAGATTGGCCTTTAGAAGTAGATCTTTTAGGACTGGTTAGAGAGTGTTGGTTAGAGCTATGGAAAGAGTAAGTGGGGGGGGAGTGGTGAAAATGAGGTGGAAAGATAAGAAGGTAAGGAATCAAACCAGCATTTGGCAGGGAAGGAGATACAGTACAGTGGGAGCATCTCCTGTCCTCAAGAGAAAGGAAGGAGAGGGAGTTGTAGAGGTCATAGTGATGAGTGAGAGTGGGAGCATCAAGTGAAAAACGTCAGAAGGAGTTCAATAGGGCTTCCCGCCTGGCTGGGGGGGGGGAGTTGGGAGTGGTACTGAAGACTACATCACCATAATCAAAAACTGGAAGGATAATTTTCTGTACCACTGTGTGGCAGGTGCTCAACGAGATGCAGTTGCATTTACAGTAGAGGGCACCAATCTTGGGGTGCAGTTTCTTGGCAATACATCCATATGTACAGAAAATTCAAGCTGCCTGTCAAGCCAAACACCAAGATATTTAGCATCCATCAGTTTAGTCCCATCAAGGGTGTGGAAGGAAGGCTAGGAGGGGAGGTGGGCAGTCTCTGACTTGTGCCAAAGGTCATCAAGATTGTCTTTTTTGCATTTAGGAAAAGCTGATGTTAAACAAGCCAACACTGGGCATTATCAAAGTCCTGCTGAAGGGTGTTGGTTACACTAGATGGGGATGGGCCAGACATATACAGAACAGTGTCATCTAAATACATGTGAATGCTAGAAGACGAGCAAGCAAAGGGGAGGTCAGTAAGAATGATTGAGAACAGTAAGGGACCCAGAACAGAGCCCTGTGGGACACCTATCTGGATGGGGAGGAGAGGAGAGGAAAGGGGATAGAGTCTGCTATCCTAACCAACTGGGTTCTGCCAGTCAAGTAGGAGCTGAACCAGTCAACAGCTGAGGGAGAGAGCCCAGCTGAAGAGAGTGTGGATACAAGGATGGGGTGAGAGACCCTGGCAAAAGCCTTTTCAAGGTTGATGAAGATGACGAAAATGATGTGGCCACTGTCCATGCTGCTAAGTATAGAGTCAGTGAGTCAGAGGAGCGAGGTAGTGGTGGAGTGATTCTTTCTGAAGCCTGACTGAAATGGTGTGAAGGAGGAGGAATCAAGGTAGGAGGACAGTTGAGATAAGGCTAGATGTTCTTGGAATTTGGACAGGATAGGGAGGAGGGAGATAGTTGCCAGTAGATGAGGAGTTGCCTCCTTTGGGCAGGGGGATGACTGTGTCATGTTCCCAGGCTGAGGAGACAGAAGACAGGGAGAAGGAAAGGTTTAGAAGTGAGGTGAGAGGAATGGCAATAGCTGGGGCAGATAGAAAGAGGAGTTTTGGGTCTAGGCCATTCGTGGAGTGCCCAGAAGAGGGGTTCAAGGTGAGAAGGGCCTTGAGGGTGGTAGAGGGAGGTATGCTGGAAAATTAAAAGGTGGCCAGAGGGGGAAGGTGGTTGAAAGAGTTTGGTGATGGGGTCGGTGGGAGGGGAGAGAGCTAAGAAGGTCAACAGCACAAGACACAAAGTACAGTGGCATCCCCCGAGATGGAACCCAATTCTGCAGCATTTTGCAGCACTCTGCAGAATGCTGCAGCAGACCTGCTGAATAAAACAATGTAATTTGAATACTAATTAGTCCCTATTGTCATTCAGGAAAACATGGCACTGCCAGGATGAAGTGAATGCTATCGTTTCCTGCATGACAAAGGGACTAATTGCCATTGAAATTACTTTATTTAGTAGGTCTGCTGCAGCATACTGCTGAGTGCTTTAAAAGTGGGTTTCATCTGGGGGACACCACTGTAGGAGTTAAATTTTGATGCAGCCTCAAGGGGTCTGATAGAATGGCATCATTGTCGTGGAGTACGGTGACAGGGGATTGGAATGGGGGAGAAAAGGGCTTGAATCACTTTCAAAAATGTGGATGGGTGGTTCATGTTGTAGTTGAAGGTGGTTTGGAAATATTCAGCTCTGGCATCTTATGGTGCGGGTGCAGGAGTTACAAAGGATGCGATAAAACTGAAAATCAGTTAGGAAGCCTGATGCTTTATGAGTTTTCCAGGCTTGGTTGCATGCCCGAATGCAAACTAAGAGTTCAGGGGTGTTCTAGTGAAGGTGATTACTCCGCACTCTGATCTATCTGAGGAGGGGAAAATTGTTCCAGATGGTTGTGAATTTCATATGGAAGAAGTCCAAAGCCAAGTCAATGGAGGAGGCAGAAGTGATGGGAGACTAGTCAGTAGTAGATAGGTCAGTAAGTAAAGGGCTGAGGTCAAGGGATTTGTAGGAGTGAGTCACTATGTATTTTGGGGGAGCTTTTGTGCAATGTCTCTTCATACAAGGTAGATTAAGTTGTGATCACTTGTGGTATCAGGGTATAAACTGGCAGCAATGACCCAATATGGGTGGGTAATGAGGTCTCGGACAATTAGTGTATGGTTGAGGGATTTATTATTTTAACAGGTTGGGTCAGAGATGAGTTGGGTCAAGCTAAGTGAGGAAATGTCGTTTCATGTTTTGGCATGTTGCGGGGATAACAAGTTGAAATTAAAATCGCCAAGGACAAAGAGTTCTCCCGAGGAGGTGTGGGACAGGATGGTTGCCAGGAGGACAGATATGGAGGCAGGGGATAAGCTAGAGCAACAGTAAACTCCTGCTACAAAGATAGGGACAGAGAAAGGAAGAATTTTAATAATTAATAGTTCATAAGCATCAACAGTAGAGGAAGCCTGAACAGGGGAAAACTGCAGGGATGAGGCAATGTCCATGGCCACACCACCACCATGACTAGCTCTGTTTAGGTAGACTAGGGAGCATTCAGGAAGAGAGATAGAGCAATCAAGGACCTTAGGATTAAGCCAGGTTTCAGTGATAATAAAAATATAAGGAGACAGAGTTATGGTGTGGGGGAACAACAGCAGCATTTTATGTAGCAAACTCCTGGTGTTTAAATGGGAAATTTGGAGACCACAAGGAAGTTGGGAGAAGCCTTGGGGTTAGTGGCTGTGGTTTAGCTCAACATCATCTGCTAGTAGTAGCAGGAAAGCTAGTTGTACCTTTGAGAGGTAGGGGGACGGGAAACAGCGGGAGGGCTGAGAGGAGTAGCTAGGGAAGGAGAGTTTGGGATACAGGGATATGGAAGGGAAGTAAATGGATTGTCCAATAGGATAAGTATTATGGGACCACAGTAGGACATTAGAGGTGGATGTGAATTGGGAAAAGGGGTTAGTAGTAGGAAGGATAGAGACCAGGGGAGATGATGTAGGTTGAAGAAGTAGGGGGTAGAGGGAGGGGGGAAGAGAGGAGATGGAGAACAGAAGGGAGAGAAAAGTAATCAGTAGCATTGCAGGAGCAATTACAAAGCGAAAAAATAGGGATGAAGGTTTGGATGAACAGATGGTAGAGGATACGATAAAAATCAATGAGGCTGAGGTTGCAGAAGTATTAAATTATCTGAGGTGAAATGCAGAGATAGTAATATGGGAGTATCTGGGACCCTGGAGGAAGCAGAAGAAAAGGGTGGTTGGAATGTGCCAAATGTGAGGGGGGGTTCAATGTATTAATAGTAAGGCAGCAGGTAGAGACTGAAGCAGGCGTGGTGTCCTAGTGGTTGAATATCAGTTTCTGAAGGATAGTCACCTCAGGTGAAGGTTCAAGTCCCAATGGGGGAGCATGAGTGAAGAGAGGAAGGAAGGGGGAAGGGATGTACTAGGAGGGTAGAAATTCACAGGTGATAGAGGAAGAAAAGAAGCAAGCTGGGAGGGCAGTTGAATATAGGGCATACTATGCTATTTAGAGCAGAGGGGGAGAACACAGCGTCCCCTAGTGGAACAGAGGTATAAGCTGCCAAGGGGTATTTGGAGAGATAGGGTTATGTGACCTAGGGTGCCAATAAATGAAATGCCTGCATGGGGTGGGTGGGTGTGCACTGAGCAGACCAGCTGAAACAGACCCTGTACCTTTGCAATGGCTTTCACTGCAATCCAGTAGGTGCTGGGAGGGAGGGGGACATCTGTGGAGCTGACTGAGCAGAATCCTGTAAAGAAGGGAAAAAAGGATTGAGGACAACAAAGGTAGGGTCAAGACGGGAATGGGATGATAGGGTGGGGGGCAATGGCGATCTGTGGATCATTCTGTACCAGTGCTGAACAACAGTAACCTTAGAGCATATCTCTTACTAACAGCAAATGCCTTACATTCACAGCATGAGATACACAGATATCCTCAGCAGTAAATAGCAGGTAGACTACTAAATTTCCACTTAAAGTAATGCTCCCCACAGTGGTGAATTCCCTGACTAGACCTGCAGCACAGAACCTATTAGGCTCGTACCTTTGATGGTAATTTAAACACAGATAGAAATTATTTTCTGCACTGAGCTGACCAGCTGAAACAGATCCTGTACCTTTCAGCAATGTCTCTCACTGTACTCCGGTAGTTGCTTGAGAGAGGAGGGACGTCTGGGGAGCTGACTGAAGCAGGAGCTCTTGGCAGTGACTCTCACTGTGCTCTGGTTGTTGCTGGTAAGGAGTGAGGACATCTTGGGTGATGTCTGCCCCTTGTCCAGAATGACCCCCAGATGTTTCACCTTTTTTGCTGCCAAAAAGCTAGAGGAACTGTGCCAAAGCACTGTCTCCCTCTGGGTAGCCACCACTACACCCCTTCAACCTGGCTTGATTATCAGCATTTCAATCTTATCCAAGTTGAGTTATAACCAGCTCAATGACATCCAGTTTTGGAATTCAGCCAGGCACCAGCACATCAACCACACCCAGTGCTCTGGGTGCAAAGGACAGATTAAGTTGGGTATCATCTGCGTAACAGTGAAACCTGGCTCCATACTGTCTAATGATGCTTTCCAGAGGCAGCATGTATACTACAAACAGCATGGGCAAATGGACTGATCCCTGGGGTATACAATAATAATAATAATAATTTTTTATTTATATAGCGCAATTCAAATTATCAAAGCTCTTTACTTAAAACATATTACTCAAATCACATAAATAGATCAACTTCCAGTTAAAAATATAACATTTCTCATTAATACATCCAGTTCAATTTAAAATTTTCAAAAACATCTAATATTAAAAGCTAGTCTGAATAAATAAGTTTTTAAAGCAATCTTAAAGCTCTCCACGGTTCTTCAATCTCTGATCTGACAAGGTAGAGAGTTCCACAGGGATGGTGCCATGAACATAAAGGCCCTGGCACCAGATGTCTTCAACCACACCCTGGGAACCTCTAACAACTCCTCATCAGTTGAGCGGAGAGGACGTCCAGTGCTGTAAGGAACCAGGATCTCTGCAGATAGCTCGGTCCCTGTCTGTGCAGGACTTTATAGGTCAGAAGCCTGACCATGAAGGTAGTCCGCCACTGTATAGGCAGCTAGTGCAGATTCTGCAGCACAGGGGTAATATGATTGGAATGAGATGTCCCAGTCAATAATCATGCTGCAGCATTCTGCACCAGTTGCAAGCAGCGGACATCAGTCCCCGGAAGCCCCAGGTAAAGGGAGTAGCAGTAGTCAAGACGCGAGGTCACAAAGGCATAGATCAATGTGGGCAAATCATCAGATGGAACAAGGTACTTAATTCTGGTGATGTTCCTAAGATGGTAAATGGAAGACTTAACAACTGCTGACACTTGCGCATGCAGTGTCAGGCCATCACCAAGAACCACCCCCAGATCTCGCATCCATTCGGAGGTAGGCTGTTGTACCCCATCAAGCCAAAGTCCGGCGGGTAATCCCACCACTGGCCTCTCTATCCGGCTCCCCAGCTCCTCCACCAATACCTCAATCTTCCTGGAATTAAATTTCAACCAGCTGGACTTCATCCAGTTATGGATCTCCGCTAGACAGCTATTAAACATCAAGATCACACTATCCTGGTTGGGTGCAAAAGACATATAGAGCTGTGTTTCATTATCATAGCAATGAAAACTCATCATATTATCTCACAATGTCTCCGAAGGGGCAGCAAATACACTGCAAACAACATGGGGGACAGCACCAAGCCCTGAGAGACTCCGCATGGCAGAGAAAATGGCTCTGAGGAAAAAATCTCTGAAACCACCCTCTGAGACCTACCAGCTAGGAAGGAATAAAACCATCTGAGAACTGGACCAGCCAGGCCACAGATGACCCTCAGGCATTCGAGCAGAACCCCATGGTCCACAGTGTCAAACGCTGAGTAAAGATCCAGAAGAATCAAGATGGAACTGCACTTCTGGTCTCTTGCCATCAGGAGATCATTGAGCACCTGAACCAGAGTGGTCTCGATATGATGTCTCTTCCAGAAACTTAACTGGAGGAGATCAAAGACATCATGGATGGTTTAATGGTTCTCCAGATGCAGCGCAACCACTTTCTCAATCACCTACACAACAAAGGAAAGGTTAGAGACTGCTTCTTTCAGGGTTTCAGGGAGCTAGGGAACTCTCCCATTTCTAAAGAGCACCAAACAATCTTTGCGAGGACCGGGCCTATGATCTCAATACACCCTAATGATAGGCATGTAGGGCCCAAATCCAAACTACAGCATGTAGGCCGCAAATTCTGGACAATCTGCACAATGTCTCCTATCTCCTCCTGGTTGAAAGATATCCAACAGTACCGAAGGGTAATGACCAAACATCAACTACCACTAACCCCCATAGAGGGTGCTGAACAGATTTTGGCCCTGATGTCAGCCATCTTATCCACAAAGAATCAAGCAAACTCATCACACTTTTCTAGTGAAAAAGCTCCTCGAACCTGTAGACAGATTGGGTTGCACAGCCTGTCCACAGTTCAAAGAATGTGAGCCAGTCAGTTCTGAGCAGCAGCTGACTCACCGGACAGGAATTCTGCCTTCTTACCCGAGATTGCTGATTGATAGCTTTGATAATGATCTATCAATCTAAGGTGGTCGGCATCAAGGGCCGTTCTCTGCCAGCGACACTCCAACTTTCGTCCAACACGTCTCAACTCCCTCAAGGTCCCATCAAACCAGGGGGACCATGGGCAGAGAGACAGTGGACAAACACAGACTAGGGAAATAGCATCCAGAGCCTCAGTAATAGCGTTATTATAGGCCAGAACTAAATTCTCTGGATCTTTGCCTGCCCTCAGAACTCCCGATAGGTCTAATACTGCCAAAAGGCTTTCTGGGGTTACTCCCATCAAAGTGCGTTATCTGACCATCTCCACAGGGGCAGGCCTATTGGGGGGGGGGGGCTGGAAATTGAATCTAACTGTGTAGTGATCGGACCACACGACTGGCTCCACCACCAAGTAGGTGGACTCAATCCCCTGGAGGAAAACCAGATCAAGTGAGTGACCCCGATTAAGAGTAGTAGAGGGAACTATCTCTGTGAACCCCAATGAAGACATAAGTTGGAGGAAGTCTTGACAAAACGGCGAGATTTCATCATTGACCCAGGCATTGAAATCACCTAGGACCATCAGCCAGGGCAACTCCAATGCCGCATCGACGATGAAGTCTGCCACTTCCTGCAGGAACAATTTCTCACCCACAGGTGGACGGTAGATGAGAATGATCCTGCAGCCCACACCTGCTACTGTGGTAGACTCAAATGATGTGGTTACCTCAACTGGTACACCAGCAAGATCCAATTCCAATCTAAAACACATAGCCACTCCCCCAACCCAGTGATTCGATCTCAAGTGGTGTACCACCGGAAACCCGTCTGGCACTGTCACTTCCAAAATGGGGACACGTTGTTATCAAGCCAGGTTTCAGTGATGCAAACCAGGTCTGCTGTCCCAACAAGATCAGCAATAAGTACTGTCTTGTTTCTAATAGACCTTGCATTGCATAACACCATTGGAGTTGGACGAGGGGTCTGGAGCTGACTGAGTTATCTACCCAGACATACAGGAGCCCTTGGGTATGGTAACCAGGCATGGTAAACCACGGTCTAGAGACCATTTCGCCCCAGGGTGTCTCCTGGACCACACAACCCCTATATGGCTGCCCTGCTCTCCCCCCGAGGTCCAGGACCCCCAGCCCACCTCCACCCTCTACCAACAATACTTAAAGCCCTGCATTGGTTATAAACCTCTACAAGGATGAACCATCGTGGAGCAGGAAAACCTTCCCATCCTCACCCACTGAGTCCTTCCATTTAGATAGGACTTAAACCAGTAGGTGATTTTGCTGGTGAGACCTACATACTCCCTTAGCTGATCCAATAACAGCCCGCGCAGTCCACAGAGTCAAAAGCTGAAGAGAGATCCAGGATGAGAATTGACCTCTCTCACCTATCTCTCACCCTGAGCAGGCCATTGTGCACCCTGACCCCTGCAGTTTCCATACTACGCCTTGACTTAAAACCAGACTGGAGAGGTTCATAGATATCAAAGACAGTGAGGTGTGCCTAGAACTGCTGCACAACCACCTTTTAATTAACCTTATTGAAAAAGTGTAGGTTAAAGACTGGTTGTTAGTTCACCAAGATGTCCAGGCTTAAAGATGACTTTTTCAGGAGGAGCTTCACAAGTGCATCTTTCAATGCCACTGAAAAGAACCTCTCTGAAAGGGAACACTGGACAGTCTCCATGAACACCATGCCCAGCTGCCTGATGCAACTCATTAGTTATTGCATCAGGCCTGGATCCAGTTCACAGAATGTTGGCCTCAGCTCCAAGATCACCTCACTAACTTCTTCAAGCATCACTGGTCAGAACTTTCCCCATGACCATTAAATTCATCTGAAACACATAAGCCCAAACACGTTGTGCTGTGATGGGACACTTGGTGCAATCCAGGTCTGAATAGAAGACATCCTATCTGAGAAAAAAACGTGCAAACTCTTCACGTTTACTGAGTGAAATGCCTTGATGGGTTCCAGACAAACTGGTTGTAGAGGTCTATCTACAGTCTAAAAAAGCTGAGCTGTTCGATTCCTCTCAGCAGTAATATCCCTTGATACAAATTCTGCCCTTTTCACAGTTTTTACCCTTTGGTACTCACCATACTATGTAACCAAAGTCAGTTTTTCCTCCATGGCCCCGCATCACCTCCAACAATGCTCCAGCCTCCACCCCTTTGCCTTCATCTCCCTTCGTTCACTGTCATACCAGGACATGAAACCAATGGGCATGGTTAATTAGGAATATAGTGGCAGAAGCAGAAGGAGATGAAGAAGCTTGGGGTTGAGACCATGAGGTTTATACCCTCACAGGGGTTAGCAACAAGGAAGGTATTTGGCAAGGTAATGGTCAGAGAGGAAAGAGTGCATGGAAAAAGACAAATGGGGGAGAGATGCAATGGGTAATTTTTGAAGCCAGCCATGACTCAGTCACTGTTGTAAAATATTGCTGATAATTATTAACCCTTTCCCTTATTATATAAAATTTAGATATTAAAAGTTGGAAACTGAAGTTGACATAGTGGGTGAGGTTTTTAACAATGTGGTGCAGGTGGTACACCAGTATCCCACATCACCCACTGTGCCTATCACCCGCTTAGTTGTGGCAGGTGCTACCTTCAAAACTTCAGCTGGTTTATGACATTTGGCAGTGGTTTCTGGCAGCATCCATCCAACAATAGATGTATCTATAGTTAGTTGCTAAGACCACTGAGACCACAAAACGGTGGTATAAGCAGATTTTGTCCCTAGCTGGGTGTGCCCACTGCTGTTTGTAGAACTGTTGCCACCGATTTCCCTTGCCTGTCTGTATCCAGAGACAAGGGGCCAATGCATCTCCTTTGAAAGCAGCCCTGGATCAAGGCATGTGTTTGTTCAGTCAGGTTTCCAAGCTTTGGGAGTCCAACCCTACATGTTTAGCGGTGGCTTGCAAGAGCAAATTATTATAATTATGATAAATAAGAATGATTTATTTTTGTGTTGCAGTAGCTCCACTATTGTTACCATTGCAAATGATGTTTCTATGTTAAATGACAATATTTGCAATTTAATATAGTGATTGTACCTACTGTAGACAGAACAACCTGAAATTCACAGAGGGTCACAGCCTGGAGAACCATGTATAATGCTGCTGATTTGGGCCACTCATGAAGTTTGCTACAGATCTGGAGCAATGTGTGTAATAATGCAGCTGCTTTGTCAGTGACGTGCGCCTACATACGCCTACGCATGCTTACATTCACACATTCTTTAGAACGGTATCCGCAGTCTCACAGTCTTGGTCTTACCACATATGAGTTCAGTGTTTGTCATTGGTGCATCTGTATTCCTTGTACATTGGTATTAACCTATTTATGATGTTAAAACATGTTTGATACCTGCATTGTGCTTTGGCATTTAGCTTGGTGGGGTTCACTACAGGTGGTGAGTTGGGTGGATGGAGGTAATGTTTGAAAAACCTTAATGTTGCAATTCCCTTCTTTTGTGACTTTAATAATCAACCCTACCTTGTGCATTAACACATTTTTTAACGTTATTCATGGAAGGTTGCCATAGCAAATAGGTGTATTAATCTGTAGGAGTTGTGAATCAATTATCTACCATTCAAACTGCCAAAAAGTACTGTTTTCCTTGAAAAAAGTCATTTTATTTCTGTGCTCCATTTTATTTGCATTGCTCTGCCCCTTTTTTCCTCAGTGCTGCAATCCCAAGCCTTTGCATCATGCAAAGGAAACGATGGTATATTAAAGGGACACTGTCAGTTTTTGGTTGACTCTTTACATTCTTTGCAAGTAGTTGTAGTTAGCATTATAACATGTGCAGAAACATTCTAGTGATTTGATTGGCTGAAAGAAGCTCACAGCCATGTCATTATTGACCCATAATTACATTTCTGAACTACTTAGTCATTCAAGCCATATAACATAAACATAGAAAATTATAACCACACTCCCACATTCTGGCAGCATCTGTCACTTCAGATCTGTCACTTCACCAGCAGGCAGTAAAAGTAAAACAACATCTACTCAGAGTGGCAAATGATCTTTTGGCCTAACAGCATCACAAAAACATTTTTTTCACAAGTTTTCTTTTTACATACTATACTACTATAAACAGTACCAAAATAGGAGACTGCCATTTAATTAGGGAGATGGAAAA
Organism: Neoceratodus forsteri; assembly: GCA_016271365.2. NCBI lineage: Eukaryota > Metazoa > Chordata > Ceratodontiformes > Ceratodontidae > Neoceratodus > Neoceratodus forsteri. Next base: position 1,375,916,424 of record CM057456.1, read on the forward strand.
ATCAGCTATTTACTATACTCACAATGCCTCACTATGCTCACTATGTAAATTAGTATGCAGGCTATTATATTTCTGTACTCTGTACAGGAGATGATGGAAGGTTTGATACTTTTATTTATTTATTTATTTATTTATTGAAACGTTTCATCAGGAAGGCACACTGAAAACAAGTTGCTTGTCTCCCAGTGCGACCTGGGGGTACAATTGGATGAAGAATTAGACATACCGTTTACCATTTAACATATCAAGACACACAGTTAAAAAATATCATAAATAATCATACAATCACATTTGTGACATATCATACCTGTGGAATATGCATTCATTACAAGTGGCATATCTGAGGAACATAGTACAGAAATTTAATGTAGCCTTGAAGCAAACTCCTTGCAGGAATGGATCACAGTTAAGAGACAAATTATTTAGCAGTTATTGAATGAATGCAGTGCAGTGAGATGACATTAAGGAGGGTAGAGGGGTAGACAGGAAACCAGCCAGGGAAGGGGGATGACAATTGGGACATTCCTTTGTTTAAGTGCAGGGGATAGAGAGGGGGGCAGGAGGGAGGGAGGGAGGTAGGGGTAAGTACAGGATGGGAAGGACAAGTCATACCTGGAACTGGCCCCCTTCAAATTGTGGAGATCACTGCCAGTGTTAGAATGAGGTGAGTACTTAGAATAAGGGGCAGCAGTAGGCAAGGACAAGTCGGGTAGAGATAGTAGAGGGGATGATAAAGGGAAGGAAGAGGAGGGGTTGGGAGAAACTTGCCTAAGACTATGCCTCTTCTGGATGCAGAGAACCCTGCCAGGGAGCAGAGTCAGGCGAGGACGAGTTAGGTAGAAATAATGGAGGGAAAAGGGGAAGGAAGGAAGAGTCATTTCCCAGTGCTGGACCCCTCCAGGATGCTGAGAACCCTGCTAGGGAGCAGAACTATGTGAGGACACATTGGGAAGAGAGAAAAGAAAAGATGAAGGAAAAGGAGGGAAGAGGAGGGACAGAAGAAGCTTGCCTAAGACTAGGTCACTCCAGAATACTGAGAATCCTGCTAGAGCGCCAGAATCAGGGGAGGACTAGATGGGTAGAAAGGATATAGGGGGAGGGGGAGCAAAGGAAGAGTAATTGACCAGTGCTGGGCCCCTCCAGGATGCAGAGAACCATGCCCGTGGAAAGAATTAGGTGAGGACAAGTTGGTCAGAGGGAAATGGGGGGGATAGAAGAGGAAAGAAAAAAAAGGAGGTCAGGAGGGAAGAAACTTACCTGAGAGTAGACATCACCAGGGTGCTAAGAATCCAGACAGAGGGCAGATTTAGGCAAGGACAAGTTGGGTAGCAAAGAGAGAGGGGAAGGGGAGAGGGAGGAGGAGGCTTTCCCATTGCTAGACCCCTTCAGGATGCTGAGAACCCTGCCAGAGGTCAAAACTAAGCAGGGGCAAGTTGGTAATGGAAGAAGGTTAGGGGTAGGAGTGAGGAGTTAAGTGGTGAAGGGAGAGGAGAGCTTGTTGAGAAGGGCTTATTGGACCAACAAGTGTCTTTTACAAAGATGGAATTATATACAAGCTTTCGGGGCCTCACAGGTCCCTTCTTTAGTACTCAGTACAGAAATTGGAGACTACAGGTCCCATTTTCAGAGCCGGCTGGCTGCATATGCAAATAAGTGTACCACATGAAAAAATAGGGCCAGCCGGCTCTGGCTCCATATTCAAACATATAGTGTGATCTGAACTGACAGTGCTATCAGTTTCAATATGGGATCATGGTAGCACTGCACACAGCAAGCAGCAGCCATGCTTGGTGCAGCACTACCAAAGAAGTAAGCTGAGGACCACCCATAGGGGTACAGGGCAGCCAACGCTGGTTAGAGCCATTGCCCCCATGGGTGATATTCAGACCAAACATGCAGATGAGCCCATTGGGCATGTAGGGCAGTAAGGGGCCATTTGCATGCCCATTATGGGCTCATCTGCATGTCAGCACTGCCAATGAGTCTGCCGGGCTAGGTCTTCCCCCCAAGCCCCGATCCCTATCCAAGTCTATAATCAAAAGGCATTGGTAGGCCAGCAGTCTCTCCAATCCCCTGATTGTAGTGTATAGTAAACATAACAGATATATCCAGCCCTGGTATTCAAGTGCCCCCACCCCATGCCCCGATCGCTGGGTATAATAAAAAATGAAAAGACTGCCACTCCTGGTGGTCCAGTGGTCCCTCCCCTTCCCCATTCTCCAGTCCCCATCCCTGTTGAATAAATATTGATCCCTCATGTTCATGGTCCCTCCTCCTTCCCTGTTCTCCAATCACCTTCCCCATTGAATAAATATCAATCCCCATGTCAGTTGTTCTTCCCCTCCTGTTCTCTGATCATCATCCTTATTGAAGAAACGGGGGAAGGACAACTGGGCATTGGGGCACATTTTTGTTTTTCTACCCTCTATATAATGCTAGTGAACTTCCGTCTCTCCTTGGCAGCTACATAGTGTGGCCGCCACCATGGAAAAACAGAGATCATAACCACAAAAAGTATGGTAAAGCATAGAACTCTACCTCTTTTTCTTCCATATAGTTTTCTTTTTCTAATGCTATGGACCTTCTGTTCCTGTTTGGCAGCTACATTTTGCGGCTGCCCCCCATCAGCAATTGCCTTTTTTTTAACAACTACAAAGTTGCCAGCGGAACAAAAATGCCTAGCTTTAAAAAAAACAAAGACTGCATCTAATATAGGTGGAGGAACTATCTTATTAAAAACTATATGAAACCGGTAAGCTTTTTAACATTTAAACATTATTATTTTTTCAAACATATATAAAACAGTGGACCATTTTCTAAGGACAGTGTTACCCTCCATGGTGTGTGATATGGGTGGTGCCATATCTTCCAGGGGCTATAAGGCCCTCCACCTGCAGAATCAGGCCTCATAATGCCCTGGGCAGTCCAGTGTTGCCCAATACCCCTCACCATGTTGGGTATTATTACTTATTTTTTTAGCCTATAGTTTATACTGTTCTAAGGTATTATTCTCCCATCTTCTGGCTGCTGTAAACTCACCCTCTCTGTCTGTACTTAGAACACTGCTCCAGGCTGTGATTTTTGTTTTACTTTCCATTGTTCCATGCACCTTTGCCCTCAGTGTTTGATTACCCTCTCCTCCCTCTGCTCCCACCCCCAGCCTGCTTCTCTAATCCTGCTTCTCTTATCTTCTTGACTCCCAGCTCCTGAGTACCAGACAAGCACTTCCAGACCTTTGGGGTCACAAGGGCAATTGGTCTCTTCGGAGCCACCCCCCCCCAGCCTAGCTTCAGCCTTGAACCTCAAACGTTGCACCTTCTTCAGGTACCACAACAGCTTATTGCTCTCTGATTGGCACCTCACTGTGCATGACACCTGGTTGTTGCTCTTCCCTCCCTCACTTCCCAGCAACCCCCCCCACCCAGAACTAGCTCTCCTTTTATAGGACAAGTGAGGCACTAGAACCAATCATCCCAATTTTGCTCACTGACCAACGCTTCTAGTTGGACTATTCCTACCTCCCCTACTACTCCACATGGACTGCCCTGACTAGGTTCCCAATTGAAGCTGTTGCTCTATAGCTCTTGTCCTTGCTGTACAGCTGTCACTGTGTTAAACTGTCTCTGCCCCTGCTCCCCCAGAAAAAGCTTTCTACCTGTTACACCCACCTTCTATATGACTTGTCAGCCCAACAATCAATTTTGGAGTCTTTGAAACTTATCACAGTCTGTTATCCACAATTCCTTTCACAGGTCAAATACCAAAATTACGGCTTAATGCTCTCTGAATTATCTTCTATGGACTACCACTGTCTCCCTAGTAGTCCTTATAATTGCTCTTCATATCGCTGACAATATTCCTCCTAGCTTCATAGCGCCTCCCACCTTGAATGACTTCACTGAGTTGAACACCTTGGTATGCTCTCACCTACTTGTTCCCCCTCATAGATTTGATTTCACAAGACTCTGGCCCTCTATAGTGTGCTACCTCAGGCACACTCACTTGCTCCCTCTTATTTGCCCCAAACAGGATAAACACTTCCGGTTGGTTGTACTGCTTCTGCTCAACAACTTTGTGACATTGAAACTAACCCGGGTCCCTACCATAGTAACCCCCCCAACCCCCCTCAAGGGATGACACAAAAGGACTAAAAATAGTTCACTTAAATGCCCGAAGTCTACTGCAAAACATGACAGAACTGTCTGCTTGGACTTTCCATTATCAACCGGATATACTGTGCCTATCCGAGACATGGCTAAAACCTTCTGTGCCTGACACTGTATGAGAATTATCTGGGTATAGCTTCATTAGGTGTGACAGCACCCCCCACCAAAAGGGGTGGAGGCAGCATGATATACTTTAAATCTCATTTAAATGTCTCTGTTCTCACACACCCTTTCCCCCTTCAGTCTGCCTCATTCGAACTTTGTTCCAGGATGCTGATGTTAGGTAACTAAAAAACGTCACTTCATCTGCCCCTTCCAAACAGTCAAAGTAAGCTTTTCTCCCTTATTGACTCCTTGGGACTGCTAGTTAACAACAATGATTATGTCATCTTAGGAGACTTCAATATTAACTAGCTTGATCACGCCAACGCCACTGCTGATCTTCTCCTCAACAAGTTGATGCTTTCTCAAATTATCACGCAACCCACTAGAATATGTAACAGTGCCCAAACAGCCACTCTAATAGACTGGATCCTCATACCCAACACTGACAAAATATCCTCAGCTGGCATTCTTCCAGACTCCATCACTGATCACTCTCCTACTTTTTGTAATTGGCAGAATATTATGGAACACACCCCTCCCCATATTATACACTTCTGGAACTACACACTCCTTGATCCAGTAGAATACAAACCTGACCTAGCATGCATTGACTGGGCCCCCTTGTAGGCTACTGATGATGTTGACTATGCACTCCATTACTTCAGCCTACTCTGCCCAAATATCATGACAAACATGCCCTGCTCACTTCAAGAAGTTTAAGAGGCCATAATACTAAGTGGCTCGCTCATCCTTTACTTGCTGTCCTAAAAGAGAGGGGTGACAGTTGGGCTATAGTCAAAACATCCAACTCCCACACCGATTGGGCCACATACAGGCATCTAAGAATCAAATGTAAGACAGTCATCAGACAAAGTAAAAGCAAATTTCAGAAAGAAAACCTCACTACCTCAAATAAAACTCTCAGCAGATACTGGAAAAACCTTAAAGAATCCCTGGGGTACTCTAATCCTGCAACCCTCCTGACTTTGAAATAAATGAGATTAATTGCAACAGTCAAGTCATGATATCTAATGCATTTAATCAACAGTTCTCTGGCCTCTCTGCAGTTGCTAATGCCCTGAACTCTCACTCTGGCCCTGATGTTCATCCTTCGGCTCCAATTCCCTCACACCTCACCTTCCACTTAAGACCAACTACCACTGCTGAGGTCCGCAAACTCTTTCTCACTATCCATGAATCCAAGTCTGCAAGCTCTGATGGCCTCAAACCTAAACTTCTGAAACTGGCAGCTTGGGAGCGCCCCCAACCTGTATCTTCAATTTTTCTCTTTCCATCAGTGTTGTACCATCAATCTGGAAGAAGGCCAATGTGGGACCCGTCCTACTGTAAAAAGGGAAACCCTGAGTTATTATCAAACTGCAAACCAATTGCTTTACTCCCAGCACTCAGTAAACTGTTGTAGAAAATTGCAACTAGCCAGTTAACAACATACCAGGAGAAATACAAACTCATATGCCTGGTCCAACATGGCTTTCGTAAGAATTACAGCAGCACCACAGCACTACTTACCCTCTCAAATGTAATTTACTCAGGATTTGATGATGCCAACCTCACTGGAGCTGTCTTTGTAGACCTAACAAAGGCAGTTGATATGGTAAACCACCCTATACTGCTAAACAATTTAAAGACCATTGGTGTCACAGATCATGTCATCTACTGGTTCCCTAACTATCTCTCCGGTAGGCAGCAGTGAGTTTGAATTGGCTCCACCTACTCTGATTTCCTTCCCACCTCCCATGGAGGCCACAGAGTTCCATATCTGGCCCGTTGCTGTTCACGCTACACATTAATTCCATCACAAATTGTTTTAAAAAGACTACTCCCCTTCTTTATGCAGATGATCTGGTGCTTTACTGTCATGCCTTTAACATAGCTGTCATTAACCATGACCTTGTGTCTGACCTAACTGCCATCCAGTCCTGGCTCAAGGACAACAAACTCCCAATGAACTACTCCAAATCCCAAGTCATGCATTTCAGAACCCCTCATAGACTAAAAAATGTATCCACCCCCTAACTGTGACAACTGAGAAAGGCACCACCCTTTATACTGTAACCTCATTCAAGTATCTGGGTATCACATTCAGTCACTCCCTTGACGTCTCCTCTCGCATTCTGTCTGTGTGTAAAGGCCTCAGCTTCAGTCTAGGCATTGCATACCAGGCCAAAAACAACCTCTCTCCTTTTGCATACATCACAGTTGCCCACTGCCTTCTTATCCTTAAGCTGTCTTACAGGCTATCAGTGTTTGCTCATTCCTCTAGTCTCCTATGTCACAAATGTACAGTATGTTACAACAATATATGTATATTCACATTGTCCTGCAACCATCTCACTCATCATTGCCTACTCTACAAGCAAATTAGGTTGATCCTCCCCAACTGCCCTACTCAACTCCTCTCTAGGAAAGTTGGAGCACAAAATTCTCTCCTCAGTGAAACCGCTCTCTTTAGCATCCCTCCTGGTACCTTGCTCGCATCGCTATGCTCTCAGGTCCTCTAATGCTGCATGACTATCAGTCACCAGATCTCATTCCAAATACAGCCCCATGGCTTTCTCCTCTACTGCTCCTACACAGTGGAATAGTTTTCCAGCTGCTCTGTGCTCCTGCCAAGGGACTTGCATTTTTAAAAGGCAGTTTCACTCCCTCTTGATGGACTGCTCCATATGTGCCTGTCCTTAATCAGTTCAGTATCTTGAATGTATATCTCTGTCCCAATCCTTTCAACTCCTACCCCCCACTCTAACCTAATCTCTTACATTTTACACTGAGCCCTGGTCCCCTCAAGTACTGACACAATTTCCACTCTCCCTACTCTTGCTCGTGTGCCTTCACCTTACTATTCTTATTACTAGTCATGTATTGTTCAGTACCTAGTATATTTAATATATTTTCCTTACCTGTGTAATTTATTTATTCCTGTCAACTGTCTCCCTATTGCCTGTTCTTTTTGTTTGCATAGTTCATTTGTACTGTTGTTTGACCTACTATCTTTTATATGTTGTATTGTATCTCTCTCAGGTAATTCTTGAAAACAGGCATGTGCTGTATGTATGCCTAGTGTACCCCACACAGTATTGTATGGTAGTATATACAGTACTTGGATATATATGGTAGGATGTTAGGAAGTATGAGGAATTCCATTAGGGCTGTATTTTATGCATATATATATATTGTAGTCCTATGTATAAACATTTCTGTCATGCCCAGTGGGGTTTTCTTTGTCCATTTCCCTTCACAATATGCCACTGAAGTTAAATTGTTGTTTACATTTTAACAGTTAGTACTATATGAATGTTTTGCAGAAATATAACACACGAGTAGGAGATAAAGGAGCCCAGCTCTCAGGTGGTCAGAAGCAACGAATAGCCATTGCCCGTGCTCTAGTACGGAATCCAAAGGTCTTACTTCTAGATGAAGCTACATCAGCTCTCGACACAGAAAGTGAAAAGGTTGGTAATAATGATTGTTAACTGTAGAGGGAAATGTGCGTGCATATTTATGTTTCCACTAGACGGCATTAAAGAAAGAAAGTGGATGCGACAAAGTCAGGGTAAATCTGTAAATGTCTGCTTCTACCACCTGGGATAATGTACATGACTATAAATTCCCATGGCTGGATTTTCAAACGTGATGATGAAGACAGAGCTCCTAAGTTAGGACTGCACCTGCATTATCAGAAATTCTTGAAAATGTCTCAATACTGTTTGCAAAATGCTTGATGCACTTGTTGCAGTTTTTATTTATTTATTTATAAAATTTTGGTAACGGGGTGAGCCCACTGGGCCCCAGAGGTCCCTTTTTCAGGGGCGACCCGGGATTTACATGGTATAAAATACAACATAGGTACATTACATGAGACGCATCCAACCGTAATACAGGGTTATACATAGTTGAAAGTCAGCTGGTTACATATGCTGAGTACGGCATTAGGTTAGTGCATTCGTATGATGCTACCCTAGTTGTAGGGGGTGGGAGGGTATAGCCCTCTGTTTCATTAGTGGGTGTTGAGCTATGATATTTTAGGCTTACACTTGGGGGCCCCATTCCTTTACCAGTTGCACTTGGAGTTAGCCATCATATGTGCCTTAAGCCTTGTGCGGAAGCTGTTGATGGAGGTAGCTTCCTGGACTCTTGGGGGCCGGGAGTTCCATAGGATGGGGGCGGTGTGGGAGAACGACTTGCCCCCCACCTTGGTTCTGGCCCTAGGCACTGCTAGGAGCATCTGGTCCATCATGCGGAGGAGCCTAGGGTTACTCTTTAGGGCGATGAACCTGGAGAGGCTGGGAGGGAGGGGCTGAGTAATTTAAAGGTTTGGCAGAGTAAAGGGTATTGGAGCCAGGCATCCCAGGAGGGCCAGTTTAGTTGGGACAAAGTGACACAATGATGAGTCCTGGGGCTGTATTGGGTGGTGAACCAGGCCACCTTGTTGTAGAGAACTTGGAGTCTATCCATCTCTTGTCTGGCTACTCCCTGGACCACCGGGGCCACGTAGGTAATAGTCGGAAGTAGGACGCTGGTGGCAATAGAGGCCCTGGCAGCTGGTATCAGCTGGTCTTTCAACCTGTATAGAGTCCCAAGTTTCACATGAATATTTTTCATTACCTGGTCTACATGGTCCTTGAGGGTGAAGCTCTGGTCCAGGGTAAGACAAAGGTATTTTAATGATTCGACCACCTCTAGTCCGTTGCCTGATGCAGTAGTCTGTTGCAGGTGTTGGCTTCTGTCTCAACCAAGGGATCTTGGGCCAAACAGCATGGCTTTGGTCTTGTTAGAATCAAGGACCATTCTATTAGTGACAAGCCATTGCTCCAGGGATCTCAGGTCCTCTTGTAGACAGGAGTCGAGATCTCCAAGATTAGAGGAGGGATGGTAAATGACGGCATCATCCACGTACTGCACCACAGAGCTCCCACTGCAGTGTTTGCTGAGTTCATTGGTGAAGAGAAGAGAAGAGAAGAGAAGAGAAGAGAAGAGAAGAGAAGAGAAGAGAAGAGAAGAGAGAAGAAGAGAAGAGAGTTTACCTGCTTTACAGCACAAAAGTGTATTTATTTGAATTTTGTTAATTGGGTGAACCCACTGAGACATTACACCCCTTTTTCAGGGGTGACCTGGGAAAAGCAGTCCAGTAACAATGATCAAGCAAGTACAATTTGGCTGGCAGTATAGCCTAGAGTTTAGAGGAATGAGATGTGAACAAGCTTGAAACATCCAGCAGACCAGACCTGAGTTTTATTCTCACAACCTCCACTTGCATACTGTGTGACTCTGAGCAAGTCACTTAACCGCCTAGTGCTCCCAGATCACCCCTGAAAACAGGCACTTGTGCCTAGTGGGTCTTACCCAGTTACCAAAGACTAAAATAAAAATAAATAAAATAAATACATTTACATAATTTACAAATTGCAGTTGCATCATTTACAGAAACAGTAACACATTATATATGCATATACAAATGCACAAGGATCCATATGTATCATTTTCTGTGTGCTAATAGCTACAGTCACATCAAAAAGGCCACGTTTTGTGTGGTCTAATTTTTTTCACAAATTGCACAGTTATGGTAAAAAGATGCCATATGTCTTGGAGACATCTTTCAAAATGCAGCCCTCAGACTTAAGAAACTACTATACAGCTGTACATGTAATTCCAGCAGTGAATCATTTCTTTATGTGTTTAAGAGGACCTTTCTCGGTCATTTTAACTTTCATGCATAAAATTCCCCTTCCTGCATTGATTTGCGTTTTGTATTTTTGTAATATTCTCTGCAGTTAGTTTTTGCATTCTGAGCTGCTAAACACTGTGTCGTGCACCAGAACATTAACACTAAGCCTGGTGTTGCTGCAGAGCCTGGGCTGTGCTGGTGACATCACTGCGTGAAGGGGTGAATCACATTGTGCTCTACAATGAAGATGCAATGGTTTCACTAGGGAAAACTTGTATTGCTTTGAGTACATACTATGTTAAACGTTGTCCCCCTTCCACAGGGCACTACATTATCAATGCAATAGACTAACTTCAGTAGTTAATGAATGCCTTGTATTTCATTTTATAAAGTGGATTTATTTCGTGCCTCAGTAGCAAAGCACAGAGAATTAGAGAGAGTTGCTGTAAATTGAGACGGCTCATTGTCAGTTTTTTCATCTGTGTTTAATGCCTTTGTAATCTGTATTAGGTAATGCCTTCCTGTGTACCCTCATAGCATTCTGTCACTGAAATATAGGATACAGACACAACATGTAGGGAAATTAGTGGTACTGGTCTTAATAAAGTGGGACAAATTATCAGACAGATGCACAGTCAGAAGTCAGAAAACTGGGAGTTACACTTGATCACATCCTAGACTCTATCTGAATAGCCTAACAAAGGAGATAACTGCAGCTCTTAAAGAGTTGTCAATCACACAGGCCAACTGGAACTTTGAGAGAGAGTAGCATAGGGACTAGCGACTACTGCTGTAGGGAAATTTTTTGCTTAATTTCCAGCCAAGGAAAACCTGTGATATTCAAGATAGACAAGTAGAGTATGCTGCACTAGCCCTGGTCAATTTGCACTAGGTCTTGGGCTAGTAAAATAATGTTAAAATTGACCCCTGCCTCTCCTGCTAGCAGTGAACACACTACCAAACAACAACAAAATCCCTAGCAAAAGCTTTCAGAATTCTCAGTAGGGGTTTTTAAAAATCCTTAAAAAACCCTTGACTAAGTCTGCATGACTACTGTAGTATGCACAATAAGTTATGGAAGTTTTCCCTACTGAAACTGCTACAACGACATTGTGAGCCCACTGTGATTCACTCCTACTTATTCAATGACATCAGCAGGAGTCAGCAGCCCAGCAGCTGAACAGCAAAGGCAAGTGCTGCTAGGCTAAAAAAACTATTCAAAATACATAAAGAAGAGTAAACCTTTGACAAAACTAACACATTCACACAACATTTGAGGTATATTACTGCATAATATGACTACAAGAATAATTTTTGGGGGACCTTCGGGGAAGGTCCTGTTTATAATTATTATTCTTTGTTCTCTACTCTCATGGGCTGACAACTGGCTCTACTATGGCCCTGCTCCTACAGGCTTCAACCTCATCTTGATCCTGGCACTCTGTGGCATAGCCTCCATGGTGCCACAACCTGCCTTACTCACTGGGAGGCAGGTGGAGCTATATGGAGTTCCTTTGTGGATGTGATGGTATCCCAAGGCTGTGGAGATCACATGCTCACAGGCTAGAAGCCATTTGCCCAGGGCTAGATTAACAAGCCTTGGTGCCCTGGGCAATTTTGAATTGTGGGGCCCCCTGTGACTTAACCAATAGGCTGGGGGTTCAGGGGCTGCATAGGCCCCCAAAAGCTGAATGATTTTCAATACCTTAAAATGCATTTGGAGGGTTGAAATATTAGCCATTCTTAGATCAGTTGGCTGGTGTACCTGGTGTTGTGTTGGGCAGCAGGTAGATGGGTGCTGCTGTGATGGACAATGGAGATAACCCAGATACATAAACCTGCTGTAGCTACTGTGAATGTTTACTAGGGTGAGGGGATGGGGTCACAGTACTGACCACAGTCGGCAAGAGATCTGAGTAACTGTGGCTGGGGCTGCCTTACAAAACTTCACTGACTGGTGGCATAATGACAAACAAAGCACTGAGGGAAGATTAATAAGTGAGAGGAGCTGGCTGGTGCAGTGAGAGGCCACATTTCTTCCACTCCCTCTCTTACTATAGTATGATTCTGTTCTCACAAGTGACAGAATTTTATTTAGATTTTTTTTTTTTTAAATAACAAACATTATTAAATATTTTTTGTTTACCTGAGATAAAGACAAAGTCAAGAAGATGAGAAGGCAAATAGGGAAGAACTGCATGGTGGTGATTTGGGTTTGCTCAGCCTCTGGCCTCTCTGCTGACTGCTTGCGCTCTTGCTGGTGGCTCCTATACTACTCGACAGTCTCTCTGATATGAGGCAGCTGCGGGTGCAGTCTGCACTGCCAGTCTGCCTAAGGCCTTAGCTGATAATTCAGCTGTTTTCCGGACTTCGAGACCCGACGACCGAGACAAGTTGACAGCCAGGTCAGACAGACAGACAGATAGTGGGCCTAAAGACAGGCCACAGGCACTGAGGCGCGGAGTGTGGAGGGACAGTCTCTCTCTCTATTGACGAAGACGAGTTGAGGATGACAGGATTTGACGGCTCTTAGTTTGTTGGTGGCTGGTGTGTGGTACTGTTTTTTAGATACTGTGAATGTTTGCTAGGGTGAGGGGGACTTACTTCATGTGAGCATGATGTGATGGGACCACCACACACCGTCACGAAGGCTAGGGGGACAGAAAAGTTCTGGTTTGGGTGGGCAGGGGTGCAAATCAATGGAAGATGATATTGGAACAATTTCATTGACTAGCTAGCATGTTATGCTTCACCTGACCTGCAGAGAGAATGTCCATGGGAAAACAAAAATGCTGCAAATGGCGAGCTATTTGGACAGTCGAGGCAGCAGCGGGCCTGGCGGGGCAAAGGAACAATTGCTGATTGACCTCCCCCAAGGTTTAGTCACACACACAATGAGAAAGTACAGGGGGGGTCAGGGAAGAAGAAAAAAAAAGTAAAAAAAAAAGTGGCCCCTCAAACTTGGGGGCCCAGGGCAATTGTCCCTTCTGCCCTATGGTTAATCCAGCCCTGCATTTGCCTTAATTTGGTTTGTCACTCCAGCTCCTCCAATTCCTGTGATGCTGGTATGCTCAAGTCCGGCCACTGGCACATGTACACCAATTTACTGAAGAGTAAGGGAGTCTCCTGGTTACTCTTCAGGTGTTGTTCCAGCTGTTTAATATAGTGATAAGTTTGGGAGCCAGCGTGGACTCAAACTTGTGAGGAAGTACATAGAAAACCAGCCGACTCAAAAGCAAATTTCTTTGATTTTCTTTTATTTCATTGAATGTTGTACATAGATCCCCATGTCCTGGATATGGTTTCCAGATGTTTCACCCTCTGTAGGGGCTTCTTCAGGGTGATATGGTGTGCAAAGTAGTTTATGTTCAATAGAGCTTTTTTTTGCAGTAATTCACATTGTTTTGTGATTTGCAGCTGGTTAGATATTGATGCTGAGATTAACAATTTATTCTACTTCCAGCAGCTTCTCAATAGTAATACTTTAAACAAATATTAAAATCTTAATTATTTTTTTGAAGTTTGGTGATAGAGGAAAGCACACACTGAGTGAAGTAATAAACAATGTGTAGTAAAAAAAGGGATTGATGACTTACTTAAGGTCGCACTGTGACTCAGTCTGCGGTGATACTTCAATCTGGGTCCCTGGATTCACAAACTCAGATTATTTTCTTCTTCTCACTTTGGTTATTTAGAAGATTGTTGCTTTATGTTAGTAGGTGTGATATGTACAACAGCACTCTGTTGGGCAGCTGATGTATTTAGCTCTGTTTCTCCCATTACATCATCGGTATTGTGACTTCATTGACTGACATGACATTTGCTCAAGGAGAGACACTCAGTAGCTGCCAGGTTACTCACCTGTGATGTCACTGTAAGTTAGATCACGGTGCTGATAATGTACTGGGAGGAAAAAGACTAGGTATGCTTCCTGCCAGTCAGTGTGCTGTTCCACACCTCCAGTATAATACTATCATGTGGAAAACTTTCTAATGAGCAAAAGGAAAAATAAAGATACTTCAGAAATAAAAAGTTAGAAATTACTACTTCTTAAAATGTGCAACATTTTCCTGTCTGCCATTTGTGGCTCTACACACTCTTTAAGGACAAGAATTGAACTGTAGAAATAGTACAGAAGTGTTTAAAATGAAACCTCATTTGCAGACCTAATAAGTGGTAACAGGCAAATGATGCAAGTGTAATGAGTACCCAGTGAGGGAAGTGAATCTTGAAGACCATTTATATTCCACAGTGCATTCAATAACTGTTAACAGTCCGAGTCACCTGTGGGAAAATATCAACATAATGCACTCAGGCAGGAATAGCTGATGCAAATGGCACCATTTAATAAAGTGTTGGTTCTTGTCAGGTTTTATAATTAGCTGAATTCAGGTTACATGTCACTTTTATATTGAGCTCTTGTCTTCTTTCTGAGGCAATAGATTTTGCTTCATGAGTCAGTGATTCTATTAACCACTCCTTTATGTCTCAAGGCACGAGTAGGACATTTCTGAACAAACTGTTTCTTCAGAACATTTCAAAATAGAACATTTAATGTAGGGATGGGAGAACTGGCTCTGGTGCATTTCTGAACCACCCCTCCACCCTGGACCAGGCCAACTCGGCTCTGACCAGAAAAACAAGCACTCCGTGGCTTGACCTGGATTGCCGAGTTGGCTCAATTTGGAAGTGCAGTCTTGTCCAGAATAACATTCTCACCACCAGTACTGCATGGTAAAGGCAGTTTAGGATGCAGAAAAGTGCAAAAAAAAGTGTTTCTTTCTTCCCCAATCTCTGCTGAAGATTCGCGAGTCCCTGGACCATCACATGACCAAAAAAGGGAAACCTTTGTGATCCTGGGACACTGAAGGCAACCAGCTAGTGAGGGTCTCTCTTCTGTGATTGACACATATTCTAGTCAATGCTCTGTGTCACTCACCACAGGACCTCCCTAGAAAACTGAGTATCGAGCACATTTGGGGATGTGCAGTCAATGGGGACAGTTGTGTGTTTGTGTGTGAAGATTTCTCAAAAAACAACTGGCAAAAATTCTGTTAAAAAAGGAGAGTAGAGGACTTCTGGTGACATCACAAAAGCAATGGCTGCTTGAACCCTGAGCTCCTCAACCTGCAGGTAAAAGATCACCCTCGCATCAAACAGTAGACAGAGTTTTGCTCACAAAATGAAAAAAAAAAAAAACAACAGCGAGGGCACCAACAAGTATACTGTATATCCCATGCCAAATCAGCAAAAATTAATGCACAGGAGACTGGATTCCAGCAGATGAAATTCTCCAGAAACTGGCAGGGGAATCTCCATCCAGCATCACAAGTGGAGCTACAGAAATAGAACTTGAGACACTGCCGAGATCACGCTTTGAAGAGCTGCTTTCAGAAATTAACCAATTTCACAGTGAGAACCTTTCTGAATTTATTAAATTACATGGCGATCTAACAAAATTTGAATCCCAGGTGACAAATGCGGAGAATAGAATCTCCGGGGCCAAGGATGCTATTGCACGGCTGACGCAGGCCGTAGAAGTTCTGACCCAACAGCAGGAGCGTACAATGGCTAAACGTTTAGACCTGGAAGCTCAGGCAAGAAGGGAAAACTTATGCATATATGGCATCCCAGAGAATGCTGAAGTGGGTGAGATGTCTGATTTCATCACAGATTTTCTTCGCCATGTGCTGGATTTGCCCCAGGCTTTTGTCTTCCGTATTGAGCGTGCACATGGAGCACTTGTGGCAAAACCCCTCCTCCCCAAACGCACGACCAAGATCTGTTGTGGTAAAGCTTTCAAGCTACAGGGACAAAGAGATGATTTTAAGAACAGCCTGGAGGCAACAATGAGTGGAATATAATGAAACCCATTTATACTTTGACCAGGACTACCCCACGCAAATACAACAGCAGCACATGGACTATGCGCCAGTTCTATGCCTACTACAATCTATTGGAGTGAAATTTCAAACACCATATCTGACTCAATTAAGAGTAAGATGGGAATCAGAGGTAGAACTGTATTGCTCAGCAGAAGAAGCGATTGTTATCTTGAAGGAAAAAAGGCATCCAGTACCTATGAGCGTAGTTCTGAGAAAACCAGGGCTGAGAATCCTCAAGAAAATGGCAGAAGGCTCCTTCATGAAACAGCAGAACCATGGGGAATGAAGCAGCTCCTAGTACCCTACAGGACATTAAGGCACTGTTGCACCAACTGACCCCACAGCAGCCCTTGAATAAGAAAGGCTTACAGAGTGCAGTGGACACCTGATTATGAACTGTGAGTCTCTATAAAGTTGTTCTCTTAGACTGATGAGCCTAACGATTCTCCACCCTGAAAAGGCCTATTGTAGTCCCTTTGACTGCAGCAGCACCTGGCTGAGGCCTAGTACTTGCTGGCAGGGGGAGCGGGGGTTATGAGGCTCATCTCAGATGCACTGTTAACCTTTACTTTGGGATGCATTTGGACACTGAAGAGAAGACTAATTAATCAGACTGTTCTGAATTTGGATGGAAAGGACTTGGGGGGGTAATTGGAAAGAACTTTTAACAAAATGGAGGGACTGTTACTGTATGTAAATATTGTATGGTGGGGAGAGGTGGGAGTAGATATGACTTAACTGGTACAAGGGAGCTCCACATAACAAGTGGCACACAGAGAGGATAGGATCGCTATCTTGGGGGAAACAAAAGTCTTTGTTGCTTTCAGGAATGCATCCTATCCACTGTTAAGGAATAAAAATAGGGGAAATGTAATGGAGGAAGATGGATGAAAGTATATACCAACATAAAGATCCTACTGTGAATTCAGGGTTTAGGGGATACAAGATATGCAAAGTTCTTAATTGCCTGTTGGAGGGGACAGGAAACAATGATGCTCTCTCTACATTTGGGAAGGTGAGGCTTGTTCATAGTAGTTTTGCTACTTAGCCTCATGGGGGGCTCGCTGAATCACCAGGCATCCCCACAAGCAACAACATGGCTAGGTGCCCTTGTATGGAAACAGAGCAAAGGCTTGGTGATGTATTTCAGTGAGCTTCTCTAGCCGGGGCTCGCTTATAGTGGAGCCCAAGAGGATAAACCCCTATAGGGGCTCCATTTCCTCTCAACCTGGAGCTGACACCTCCAGGAGGGGGATCCGATTGTACTGGTTTCCCATCTTTGAAAGCTTAGCTGTATATAGTTTGGTTTGGTTGGCATTTACCCTCTTATTGTGGCTATCCCACTGACCCATTAGTTCAAGGTTTAAAACTTTGTTATACACTATTTTATACATGTGTTTAATAATTTTTTTTTGGGGGGGCACAGAATTACATCAGGATTTTGGATATACTAGAATTGGGGGGAAAATGGTATGAATACTATGGCTATGTTTAAGTATACAGTGAGACCTTATACATATTTATTATGGCAGGTAAACAGGGATTAAAAATAGTATCACATAATGTGAATGGTTTAAACAACCCTGTAAAAAGATATTAGGTGCTCTCGGCTCTCCACCGACAGAACCCATCCTTTGTACTTCTCCAGGAGACACACCTGGACAGGGCCAAGCACACAAAACTGTGAAGGCTCGTCTTTGCACAGGTGATTGCATCTTCCTATAGGGGTGGGAAGAGGCAGGGTACTGACATCTTGTTTCCTAGGGGTTCGGAGTTTAGACTGTTGGATCAATACAGTGACCCAGAGGGTCATTTGGCCGTGGTTGTGGGTGAGCTGGGGGAGCAGCTATAACACTAAAGTCGCTGTATCTCCCCCCGGGGACTACAGGAGGGGCAGCGAGAGAATAATTTCAAAGGATTGTAGAGTATCCTCTGGGAACTTTGGTAATGGAGGAAGACCTCAATCAGATTTGGGATCAGTCAGATACCACTAGGGTGAGGCCCTTCTGACCTACCCCCACGGGAAGAGCTATCTCTAGATTTATGAGGAAAGTGGGATGGGTAGATGCCTGGAGTCTAATGCATCCGAATCAAAGAGAATTTACCCACTTCTCACCCCATCATGGATCTTATGCCTGTATAGATTATTTCTTGGTCTCAAGCTAGCATCAACATAGGAATTCAACTTGTGTGTAGGAGCCTACAGTCCTGTCGGACCACGCATCACTCTCTCTCTGTTTGGAGTGGGAAAATAAAAGAGGCCTATCACTATGGAAATTTATAATTACTTTTTAAATTTAAAAGAATTTTCTGACATGGCTAAATCCAGCTTGCAACAGATTATAAAGGAGAATGACACTCTGGAGGTCTCAATGGCCACATTATGGGATATGTTGAAGGTGGTAATGAGGGGGGGAGGTTATTACATTTACAATGCATTGTCGCAAACAACAGAGAGTTAAAATAAATGAACTGCAGAGGCAACTTAAGTAGATGCAGGACATACATGCAAGAAGTGATAATTCAGTGACAGGAAAGATTTTAGAGTCAGAAACAGATTGATATTAAAACAGAACAAGCGCGCCAGCGCCTAAAACAACATTATGGGGAGGTAGGCCCTAGGGCCACTAGACTTTTACCACACCGTCTTCGGCAGCAAACCTTACAATCTACTATACTCCAGATTAAGGCACCGAACTCAGGCAGACTTGTGAACCTACCTGAACAGATCTTATCCTGCTTTAGAACCTATCGTAAGAAGAAGTTATTATACCCCAGAATGCCCATTGGATGAGATTCAGATTGAGGCCTATCTATCCAAACTACAGTTACCATCTTTATCACAAGAAGCTAGAACTAAATTGGACTCACCTATTACCCCTGCAGAACTGAGTCAGGCAATTGCAGTCCTCAAATCTTGTAAGGCCCCCAGACCTGATGGTTACACTCCCAAGTTTTTAAAATTTTTTAGGGAAGAGATCCAAGGACCACTTTTAAATGCTTGTCAGGAGGCCCACATTGGAGATGGGTTCCTGAATACTTGGAATTATGCAATAATTTCCAATATTCTGAAACCAGGAAAGGATATTACTCAGTGTGGCTTTTATAGGCCGATATTGGTCCTTAACATTGATTATAAAGTTTATGCTAAGAGTTTGGCAAAAAGACTAGAGGATTTGATGTCATCTCTTATTAATTATGATCAAATGGGTTTTGTGCCTGGCAGACAGGTGGAGGACAATATCCACTGGACACTACATATCATGCACTATGCCACCCGGTCAGGGTCCCCTCTTCTGGTTTTAAGTTTGGATGCAGAGAAAGCCTTCGACCGGGTAGCATGGCCCTTTTTGGGGGCAACATTAAGGCATTTCGGATTTTCTGAGAACTTTGTCCAAGCCATAGGAAAAATATATTTGTAGCTCCAGGGCCTATATAAAAATTAATGGCAGACTCTCAGATCCATTTCACTTGATGAGGGGAACCAGACAGGGGTGTCTCCTCTCACCTCTTCTCTTTGCCCTATATCAGGAGCCCCTGGCTGCGGCCCTTATGCAGGACAGGATGGTCAAGAGGAGTTCAGGTGTGGGGAGAAGAGCATAAGCTGGAACTTTATGCCAATGATTTGTTAGTATATTTGGAGGACCCGAATCAGGCTCTGCCTAGTTTATGGGACCATTTAGAGAAATTCGGAGAGATGGCAGGGTATAAGGTTAATACAACTAAAACAGAGGTACTACAAATTAATTACAAACCCTCTGATGTGATTAGATCTCGGTTCCCCTTCCGTTACAAGCTGAATTCCCTGAAATATTTTGGGGTAATGTTGGCATCTGATGGTAACCAATTATTCTCACTTAACTATTCCCCCTTGATAGATGAGATTAAAGGAGACTTTGAAAGGTGGCAGGACATGTCCTTTTCACTCTTTCAAAGAATTGAGTCGGTCAAGATAGTAGTGCTCCTCCGGTTTTTATATCTAGCCCAGACCTTACCCACTTTCATCCCGGACTCCTTTTATATCATGCTTAATAGGAGAATTGCTAAGTTTATCTGAGGGGCACCAGAGAGCTAGAACGTATCTGTCAATACTTCAGATACCAAGACTAAGGAGAGGCTTAGTTTTGCCTAATTTTAAACTGTATCATACAGCTGCCCGGCTAAGAACAGTTTTGTGCTGGTTTAATAAAGGGTATGAATCTAAATGAAAGTCTCTAGAACTTTTTGAGGGATATTTAAAAGAATTACAAGCAGCCCTATTGGGAGGTAGTAGGGGAAACCTTCTGAAGGGAGAACAAAATCCCAACACAGAAGTAACCTTGAGTGTTTGGTTTGGGATCCTCAAAGATAGAAAATTAGGAAGGTGGAGGTATTTAGTTTGCTCACTACCATGCATTAGGGTATTTGAAGCAGCGAGATGGGATATTGGATTTTGAGGGTGGGAGAGGAGGGGACTCCACCTGGTGTGGCAGTTTCTAGAAGGAACAGAAATTCAATCATTTCAGGAGTTGGTCACTGAATATGGAAATCCCTGGAGGGACAGGTTTCGGTATTTTCAAACAAGGAATTATATTAAAACCTTACTAACTGGGCGAGAGGGAGCTGACTTGGCTCCTCCCCAGATAATGGAAACTCTTAGAGTGGTGGTGGAGTGCAGGCTTCAGTTGAATAGCCTTTCCTCTTGTCTGCATCAGGCACTACTGCACTGGAAGAGAGATACCACTGAGTCAGTTAGGAGGGCGTGGGCTCGGGACATGACCTCCCAGGTAACCATAGAGCAGTGGGAACGAGCACAAGAGAGACTGTATTGGGGGTTGTCAAATATTAGTTGGAGAGAATTCTCCTGGAAACTCCTTATCAGGTATTTTCACTCACCAGTCATTCAGGCGAAATACCGGGGTGCACAAGCTGCCATCTGCTGGGGGGCTGTGGAGTTTCACCAGTGGCTATCTACCATGTGTTGTGGGGGTGTCCTAAACTAACACCTTTCATACAGGAGCTGGGACAGGCCCTGCAAGCTCTGTTTGATGCAGAATTTCAACTGACGGAGTCTTTGTATTTCAGATTTGATATTCCAAGAAACTATAAAGAGCCCAACAGGGGGAAACTGTTAAGATATGCCCTAGTTGCCACCCAGAAAACTATAACTAAGTTGTGGCTGACCACTAAGGTTCCCACAGTAGCCCAGTGGCATGATATTATGATTTGTATCTATCAAATAGAAGCTCTTACTACCATGATTAATAAAAGGCAAGATCATTTTGAATTAATCTGGAGATGATGGGTTCTTTATATGGAGGTGATACGACCTGAGTTTGTCCCATAAAGGACATTATTATACCCCTAGGATACGGTGTCCCCGCTTCACTTCACCCACCCCTTTCTCCCTTGTTTCATATAGATCAAAAGCAGCGGGTTATAAAGATTCTTGGAAGAACATCCCTCTTTGAAATGAAATGAAGATTTTTTTGGAATAATGTATGGTAAACCTATCAAGTAGTCTAGTATGGGTCTGTGCCAATGTGTGTGTTTTTCTTTTTTCTTTTTATTTTAAATTTTTAAAGGTAAAGGTTTTTATTGTTAGTCCTGATAGTACTTGTTGTATTGGAATTAATTGGAAAACTCAATAAAGATTGAAAGTTTAAAAAAAAATGAAAGGGAGAATTGAGACTGAGAGACCAACAAATTCAACAGCAGAAAACAGCAGAGTGCTGCAGATGTTGCAGCAGACTGAAAGTACTCATTAAAAAAAGATTTTTTGTAAGAAAGAGAGAGAGTAGAGAGTAGAGAGAGAGAGAGAGAGAGAGAGAGACCAACAAATTCAACAGCAGAGTAGACAGCAGCAGAGTGCTACAGATATTACAGACTCCACAGTAAAATGATAAAACACCCAATTTTGTTTGGTCAGGGAGAGAGACTGTGGGGGAGAGAGAGAGAGAGAGAGAGAGAGAGAGAGAGAGAGACAGAGAGAGACAGAGAGAGAGACTAGACTAGATTAGAATAGACTAGACTAGACTGTGTTGCCAATGTCTGTGCTACCCTGAAAGCGCATACTGCCCTAGACTTTGTAGGGCTAGAAATTCATTTTAAAAAGTGATGTTACACATGGAATACCATTTCCCAGGATTTTGTATTCCATCTTGAAAACTGGTATATAACCCCTTTTTTGTATACAGCAATTTGTACCCATTGCACAATTAGAACTGTTAAGAGAAAAGTTACCACATAAAATGTTAAATTCTAGCAAGCTAAACTTTTTGTTTTAAAATGCTTGCCCCAGTTACACTCAGACTACAGTGGAATGAAACGGAGCATGACTCGGGTGACTTTTTCTGCAGTCTAACCCCAAATGTTTTCTCAATAAAAAGGATTTGTCAAACCTGTTGTCTGCTGTTTTATTTATTTGTGGTGGTCTAGGCACAACATCTTTCATGAGTTTTGTTGCAGCCAGCACCTGAGGTAAATTAATCAAAAAACTTGCACATTTTTTTCACTTAAACTTGGGAAACAAAGAAAAAACAAGTGAAAATACTGTGCAAGCTACAGTAGCTGAAGGCTTGGCTACAACTACAAACTCCTGAATGCTGCTTTGCCTGAACCATAAAGACTTGGGCAGTAGCATTTTTTTTTTCTCTCAGAGTGACTTAATTACAATAGGTTTGTTTATTCTGCAGTTTTTTTCTTCTTTTAACAGCAAGCACCAGTTTTTTTGTTTTTGTTTTTCCCAGTAAAGCCAATTTAGTCTGTAAGACCGGATCTAATTAAGTGGGCATTGTCCCCTGATCCCCCTCCCAGAAATAAATCCCTCCACACCTGTTTCTGTTGGATGCTCACTGGCAATGTTTACTAAGGTACACAAATTATATTTACATCCCACACTTCATAATTCAACAGTATACAGTACAGTACCACCACAATAATTAATTCTGCTTCTTCTTTCTGGGTACCTTCTTCTGACTTGATCCTCTTCTCCTTGCTTGTAGTACTTCAGGGTCTGAACACAGCTGATCTGGCCCCCCCATTCTCACCAGCAACCAGGTGCCACCACCAGGTACCCCCACCATTTGGTACCACTAGCAGGTACCCCCCTTTTATCTGGGACCGATCCGCACAGGGTCAGTTCCCAGTCCATACCCCAGGTCCAGACACGTGATCCAGCCCTAGTTTCTATCCCTCCTCCTTTACTTGCATGCCTGGGTTCCTTGGTCCCCAGCTCATGCTGCCCTACTCCTCCCCTCTCCTTCCCCCCTTTTTCCCTTACATTCACCCTTTTTCTTGCTTTTTTTTTCTTTCTCTTACTTGGGCAACCTGGTGCCCTTCACCAGGGCTCCTTCCAGCCTCTGGAACTATCTGCTGCCTTCCTGCAGCTCTCCTGACCCCATACCGGGGCCCCCGGGGACCATGCTTCCTAGCCTCAGCTCCCCGTGCAGTGCCAGCCAGCAGCACACCTCTCTCCTTAGAATACGACGGGTGGGTGGGGAATCATTTCCCAGCACAGAAAAGGCCAACCAGAAGGCAGCAGGCCCTTACATAGACGAAAATGGCCCCTCTTCCCTGTCCCCCCTCCTTAACCCCTCGACTTAACCAATTGGGTAGCTCTCCTTCCCCCTGGTCATTTGACCCTTTCTGACATCACATTCCCTTCCCATTACCTATCCTCCTCCCCTTTCCCCTCTGCTTTTCTGGTAGGAGGACATTAGACAAGTTGGTCTGTTTTTTATTGGCAAGCCTTATTATCTCAGATGAAGAAATGGGATGATTTTTATCTGTCAGGATGAAAAACGTCTTCAGTTAGGGACCTGCTGGTCTTACAGGGTTTTTGTCCTCGATCCCACCTGATATTTTTCTTCCCCCTCTAGAGTATAATTACTCCATTTGGACAGCAGCCAGGAAAGTGGGGGAGGCAGAGTGAGAGAGAGGGTCCATTGACTGCAGCATTGGGCTCATACTGTGAGTGCAGTCAGTGTGAGGTCAGAGGTCAGCTGCTTACAGCAACCAGGGGAGAGAGAGAGAGGCAGAAGCAGAGAGAGAGAGACAGTACCTTCGTTGAAGAGTTAAGCTCATACTGTGTGAGTGCAGTCAGTGTGAGGTGAGTTGCTTACAGTAGCCAGGAGAAGAGAGAGAGAGAGAGAGAGAGAGAGAGGGAGGGGCAGGCAGACAGAGAGAGAGATGGTCCCTTGGCTGCAGCGTTGGGCTCATACTGTGTGAATGAAGTCAGCATGAGGTTAGAAGTGAGTTGGTTCACCAGAATTTATACCGGTTTACTCGCGCTGCAAAGGGGTCCCACTTTAACTTTAGCAAGTAGAGTACATAAACAGAAACAGGATTCTGGACTGCGGCCTCTTGAATCAGGGACAGAAAACTGGTATACAGCATGGGTTACCAGCTCAAAATATTTGGTGTTCTGTGCATGATTTTTGGATTGCATGGAACACCAAACAGTGGGTAATCTTGAGCCCTGCTTTGTGTTGCCCATCTTCATGCCATAGTGCCATACAGATTCTGAAAAGGGGGTACACATCTCAGATTCAGTGTTGCCCATCTCTGCACCTGAACTACTACTAGATCTTATGGTGCCTCATGTATTGTGAGGGGGGGGGGTGGTCACGTCTCAGAGTCTGTGCTGCCCATCTTTGTGCCTGAACTACTACTAGGTCATGTAGTGCCCTAAATATTATATTATTTTCAGAGGGGGATGCTACATCACAGACTCTGTGTTGCCCATCTCTAGGCTGCCCTGAAAGCTTGTACTGCCCTAGATTCTGTATTGCCCATTTCTGTGCCATAGTGCCATACAGTTTGTGAAGGGGGCATCACGTCTATGACTCTGTGTTGCCCATCTTTGTGTCTCAACTAGTACTAAGTCATATAGTACCTCCAATATTTTGAGAGAGGTGATGTCATGTCTCAGAGTCTGCGTTGCCCATTTGTGCATCTGAACTACTACAACTAGGTCATAGTGCCATACAGATTTGTGAAGGGGTGGCTCACATCTTTCTGTAGCAGTTCTGGATGAAAATAAGAAAGGAAAAGTGTGACCTACTGGGAATTGAACCCAGACCCTGGCAATAAGTTTCCAATTTTCTAACCATTAACCTATGCACTCACATGGTTAGCAGATCTTTCAGGCTTTCCCCTAAGACACATACACATTCCTTTCTCTAGTGTTGTGCAACCTGCAACTGGGAACATGTCAGAATGACAACCAAACACTTCTGAGTGCAGCTGAGCCTTTGCTAGGCATTTTAAATCATGAATGGAAATGAAAAAGGAAAAGTTTGACTCTTTCAGAATCCTGTCTGGAGTATGAGAACTCACTTTAAAATTGTACGCACACCCTGGTCAAGCCTAGGTCATTCCTGCATACCATCACATCTGTATTTCCTTCATCCTTCTGGATTAACTTGTTCTCCACCTCGGATCTGAGTCTGGTTGGTGTTGCTCCAGGGCTACAATGAATCATCCTTGTTTCCAAATCTGTGAAATACACCATGCTTTCCTTCCCCTAAGTACCGTAGGAAGGGTGGGGTAGGTGGTGCACCCAACCCGGGCGCATGCCTTTGAGAGGCACAGTTAAAATGAATGAAGCACTCACTGTCCATGCCCAATTCACTTGCACAGCTGCTGAGCTGTATTTTAGGTTTAAATGTTTATTTTTTTATTTGTGTTCTTCTTCTGTAGTTACTAATGGCTGTCAGCAAAGGTGCATTTGCAGACCAAGGATGGGGGGGTGGTGGTCGCTCGACTCACTCCATCAAAAATTCAAGTGGTGGTGGTAGAGAAACTGTGGGTGGGCCAGCAAGACAGCTGCCCATTAATATAAGGTATGGGTGGACGGCTGAGCGTGTGGTGTGAGAATGAGAGGGGAGGTGCCGGTTAGAGGTAAGGCAGTGGTTGTTGGAGAGGGTGATGGAGCGAGAGAGTGAGAGGAGAGCAAGGAGACATCGAGAGATTTATTTTATTGTATAAGTGAACTAAAAGCAACAATTGTGCACAGCCGCGCCGCCCTGTGTGTGGGTCGCCCACATTAAGCACCTTGCTCCAACGGTACTCCAACTTACTGAGCGGGTGGCCTGGGTCTGGCTTTGTGATTGAGCAAGAATCATCATCAATACAGTGTGAAAGAGTCATTCTTCTACACAAGAGAGTAGTCTAGTCCACGGCTGTGCTGCTCAGTGCTCTTCTGCTGATTCAGCAGCAGCAGAGCACTGAGCAGCGCAGCTGTGGACTAGAAGACTACTCTCTCATGGAGAAGAATAACTCTTTCACACAGTATGGACGATGATTCTTGACTCAATCACAAAGCCAGGTCCAGGCGGTGGCCCACCCGTCCAGAAAGTAGGCATGCTGATTGACTGCTGACTGCACGCTCACTAGTCGGGAGACATAACATAAAGTCTTGGAGTGGGGACTTCAATATTGTGAACTTTGGCAGGATGAGGTGGTTATTGCAGCAGAAGCTAAAAGAGGAAAAGGCAATAGAGGGGTAATTGGGGTAGAAGGAAATGTAAACTGGTAAAGAATGGGATGCTGCAAATGTTGGAGGAGTCACTGTTTTAGAGAACGCTGTGGATCGTGGCATAATTAAGAATTTATTAAAGTAAGAGACTGGCGGTCTATAAAAATTGTCTTTTGACCATCTATTGTGAGGTGCCACTGCCACCTAACCAGCTAATGTAGCTAGCTAACTGTTTATTGTTAAAATCCTAGGGCTTAGCAAACAGGGATAAGTCTACACTGAAAAGCTAGACTCTTTTTTTCTAACAGCAAAACTG
Source organism: Neoceratodus forsteri (assembly GCA_016271365.2). Lineage (NCBI taxonomy): Eukaryota > Metazoa > Chordata > Ceratodontiformes > Ceratodontidae > Neoceratodus > Neoceratodus forsteri. The sequence continues at coordinate 1,375,943,041 of CM057456.1, forward strand.
GTAAATTCTTTTATTTTCCTTGAGATTCGTGACCATCCTAGACCTGCAAGATACTTTTGATGTGCATATATCCTGGTCATGAGACTCCACCTATAGGATCCAGATGCATGCATGCTAAAACATTGTAGCTTACTGGTTAAAATGGGCTGTGAGTCACTGGATGGAGAACTAAACAAAAAAAGAATTCCCATTGTTTCTGTGGATGGAATTTGCAAAACTATGCCAGTGTTTCCTTGGAGTCAAGGTGCAGTTGTCAATTCTCTCTCTGTGTCATCAACCATCTTTGGGTGTCCTCATCTTCTAATGTTGCTGTATTTGCTGTCATGCTGGCACTGGCCATAGGGTTTGGTACACCATTTAGTGCTTCCAGTGTTATACTGTTGTTGGTAATCGATGCCATTCCCCGTACAGTACTTTAGTTTAGTTGCACTAATTTCATGATTTTTTTTTTAAAGCCTTGATTTGTTTGCTCCTGATCCAACCATAATTTTAGAATCCATGTCCTGTATAGAGCCACTTTCTAAAGTGTTACTTTCTAGTGTTGCAGTAATCAACACATTGCAGAGTAGTTCAATTTCTCTGGCTTCTTTCTGCAGCCAGGGAGATCCTTCACAACTGTGGATGGCTACAAGAGCAACACAAAAAGCAAGCGTAAGTTTTGCCAAGTAAGAAGAATAACTTTTAGCAGTACATCTGCATACTTTTTTAAAATATTCAATAGTAGCAGATGGAGTTTATAAAGGTAACATCAAAGCCTTTCAATTCAACTCCCAAACAGTTCATCTGGGTGGCAGCACTTGCATAGAAAACACAAGCATTTGTCAATGCCGAATGTTTGCTTGCTGGTATTGACATTGGTACTGCATGAGTTAGAGAGATGCATCATAGGAATGGCAGTGAAGTACTGAACTAACGCCAACCTCTACCCCCACCCTGCAGAGACTTACAGGCATTGGGTTGTGCCTTTGGGTCATCGGCTGTAACATGCCATTCTACCTCACCCCACCCTGTAGACATTGACAGGTGTCATGGTGTGCCTTGAGGTCTTCGGCCCTTATTCTCACCATGTTCCATAAGGAAATAACCTGAGATAGGTGCAGTATAGGAGAATGGGGTGAAAGTTAGGGTTGAAGACCCCAAGGCACACCTCGATGCCTGTCAGTGGCTGCGGGGTGGGGGTGCAATGATGTGAACATTATGGCCGATGACCCCAAGCCACACTCCCGATGACTGTCAATATGTATAGGGTGGGGCATTATGATTGGATACCCTAACGCCCGGGTGTTTGTTGGTATTTTGACTACAAATTTTCAACATGGGCGTTTTGGGACCCCACCTCATGAACAGTGGTACTATCATATGATATCACAGTATATTTCAAAAATGCATATAGAGTGGGTGTTTGATGGAACTGTTGGTCAGCCAGTTGTCCACAAAAATTGCTGCTGCACACTCCAATGCCAGCTAGCCAGAGTCTCCCACACCTCAGATTTTATGGGGGCCAAAGTTTCCCTGAAACCAGGGGTAGGGAACATATAAAAAAAGTATCTTTTTCCTTTAAGAAAAGCCCCAAAACTCACCACAGAGCATGTAGCCACCTCAGAGCTTCTGGGATCCTTGCGGCCCCCAGACCCACAGCTCTATTTGGGGGAGAGAGGTGCAAAATTTATCTCTTGCCCAGGGCACCAAAATGCCTTCCTGCGGCTCTGCTTCCCCTTATAGTGGAGCCTCCACTTCAGTCACCTTCCTAGCTCTGATGTCCATTATGGGATCCAGTTCTTTCCTGGCTTGCTATTTATTAATGGTGCCTCTCTTTCAAATGTGCCACTCCCAGCCTGCTTGGTATAGGACTTAGTCTGAAACTGTTTCTCCGGTAGCAGAAATGTGTTCTTAGTGTGTACCCCTGACTCTGCTCTTGTCTATTCCCCCAACCCCACTGCCCCTGCTGGATCAAGGAGTCCATTTGGAGAGTGGCTCATGTAGAGACCCTATTTACAAGTCAATCCTGGCTGTCCAGTAATATACCTTGTCTGTTGCTACCAGTAGTGTGACCACAAAGAGCATGGAACTTCCTATATTTCAGACAGCATCTTTGATCCCAGAGCACTCTCCGAACCATGACTGCCCTGCAATTTCCACACTTCATCCATTCCCTCAAGAAGTGCCCCTGCATCATATTGTTTCTGTCTACCCCTGGTGTATCCTGGTGCAGCTATTACCCTACTATTCCCTAAGATGCCTGTATGTACATTCCAGACAGGGAGTTTACACTTGTACTTTACAGTCCTGTAGGTTCTCTGTAGAGGCACCACTGATACAGACTTAGTGCAATACAGTTAACCAGGTGGGATCTGCCACTTCCCCTGGGGAAACCACACAGTTGGGTCTTAAACCCTCCAGACACTTAGTCAGCTATATCCCAGATAGGGCTTTGCTATGTTTTCCTTGTACACCTAACAACAGTCAGGAATACAACAGTTACACTGCATCACTCTACTCAGGTGTTTCCTAGGCTCTCTACTAACACAACCCTTCACCCAAGTTTAGTAACAGTGTGATGCTGTCTTCAAGCTTGTGGAGCTTTAGTCTAGATAGGTTTCATATCATGCTTCCCCTAGTAGCTGTTAATGGCATGGCATCACTATAACTCTGTACGGCAGGTACCTAGACTACTGCATATATTCAGTTCAACCAACTACAAAGAGTACCCTCAGCAGGTGAACCTGATGTTGCTTGCCATTTAGATGGAAGGGAAAAATCAGCAGAGTTCCTTGTAGAAAAGTATAGTCCATGCAGACACATCCCTCATTCTTTGTGACCCTCACTCATTGGGGTTGCTCACTCACTGCACACTTGGACCTCTGGGAGTTAAGTAATGAACCTCTAGTAGCTAATTTGTCTCCAGTGGCAGAACCACCCATCAGCTGCCTATAAAACTCCCCTTAATCCATGTTCCACCCAGAAATTTTTAAATCAGGCTGTTCTGCAGCAAATTAAACACACTTAACAGCCCTTCCTTCTCTATTCTTATAGAAACATAGAATTTGATGGCAGATAAGGATTGTTTGGCTCACCTAGTCTGCCCATATCCCTACCTAATGGATAAGCTGCAGATCCTAGTTAACCAACAGCCTACTTCCTCCTACCCCCCACTAGAATTGCCTTATGGCTGTCCCATGCATTCTTGAATTCCCCCACTCTTTTTGAATCCACTACCTCCTCAGGAAGGCTGTTCCATTCATCCACAACCCTCTTGGTGAAAAAATACTTCCTCACTTTAAAGCAGTCGAACTGCCTCCACCAGTCAGAGGACAGCATTACTGTACCTCTTATTGAGCATACAGTTGCTGCCTCGCACTCCTCCACACAACTGATACTCGCCATGGTGACTCTTGCTTTCCATGCTGCTCCTGCCAGAATCACCAAGACAGAATCAACTGTGAGAGGAATCCTGATTCAAACAAAGTCAATACTATTTACCCACAAAACTTCCCTATGGACTGTCAGTGCAGTATCTGAAAGAGAACAGTTTCAGCCACAGAACTGATTGCAAAGGCTAACAAATAGCAGCAAAACAGTGTATTTATCCACAAGAATTTTTCAGGAACTGTCAGAAAAGCTTTCATCCACAGTTACTCCCTGCAGCCACCATAGAAGCAATGCTCTATTTCCGTGCCAAAACCCTATGTAGAATCGAAAATATATTGGCAACACTAAAGGTTCAAATAAATTAAAATGTTGTATCTGCCCCCACAGTAAGCCCCCACCATGATGGCAGTATGAGCAGCATAAGAATGGCGGCTGATTGAATGTACCATCGCCCTGTAGAACAGCGGGGAGACCAGTAAAAACAGCACAAATAAAATGAAGATTCTCAGCAAAAGTTGCAGTGTTTTTGGCTGGAGGCAGTTTGACTGCTTCATACTATATTAATATGTTTAATTACAGTTGTCTCTTATGAGATAAGAAGGATATCTCATGCTGGTTTGGGATGACAGAACCACTCAGCTTCGCTTTGGATCCTTTTTGTTCAAAAGCAGCATGAGATAACCTTCTTATCTCATAAGTAACCTACTCAAACATACTAATATATACCATAATTGCCCCGTGTACAATAGGAGCCACAGATATGGCCAGATTATTTCCAGATATTTCGCAAAATTGCTAGAGTTTCTCTCTGCGGCCCCTACAGTGGAAATGCAGAAAGCAGGAGATTTCTCTAGAAATATCACAGAAATTCCAGGAAATATATGACCATGTCTTTTGCTGTGACTGTAGCTACTCTCTTTACCCAGTGCATTATCAGTGCAGTGCATCTGTCTGTAAAGGGGATTCCCATATTAGGGACCTGCAAGGGATAACTGGATGTAGCAAACACAGACCATGGAAAGGACTGCGATATCCCCATTACAGGAGTCGAGATGTAGTGAAAAGCAAATTCTTGTAGTTACCAGCCTCATATCACCCAGTCCTCAGTGACAAGAAGGAGAGATTGCCATTTTCTGGCATCCATTGATGGTATGGCTACTTGGTCCAGTAAATGCCATGCCAGGGGTGCATATCAAGTGAAATCTGCAGCTCAGATCCAAGCACATGTAGCTCACACATGGCTCAGATCATGCCTGCAGCCTAGCCATGCTCATGACCTAGCTTCATGTGCAGCTCTTCAAGTCAGTCAGGAGCAGGTGGAAGTGGGTGTAAGGCTTCCAGGGGCTTGGTAAATGTTGTGTGGCTATTTATAATAACCCCCTGTTATGGCTATTTACCATAAACATGCCTACTCACTGCAGAAACATGGTGAGTAGGATTGGCGAAGAGTGCCCTTGTAGTGGCCCTTAAGTGTACAAATAAGTCTAATTTGCAGCTCTAGATAGTTTTAATATGAAAGTGGCCTGATTATCATGAGGCAATACTAAGGAAACTGAATTTTGAATGGAAAAATCTGCCAAGAGGAACCGATAAGAACCCTGCATGACAGATTCAATTTGTGTCTGATAACCCCCATTTCTAATACTTAAAAGACAGTATGACCTGATGTTAGAACACAGTCTTAGGAAGCAGGATGCGTGGTTTCAAATCCCACTAGATACCCTTACACAGTGTGGGAATATGAAAAGGTCAGCTGACCTTATTGTGCTTCAGTCACACTAGCTGTAGCACTGGGCATACTCTAGCATCCCAAATTCTTAAAAAGACAGGTTCAACATTTCCCATGCTAATTTCATTCTGAATAATACAGTAGTACATACCACTGAATCTTGCACCACAGACTGGAGATGTATATCAACTGAACAATAAAAAATTCCAGTGCTAGTATAGCAGGTCAAAAGTGGATTGCATATTAGTAATATTTTACAGTATTTTGTGTGAATGACTGTTGTTCTTTCTGACACTGAAGATACATCTTACTAAATACATGAATATCTCTCTATACAGATTGTCCAGCAGGCATTGGATAAGGCAAGAGAAGGTCGAACCTGTATAGTTATCGCTCACCGCTTGACTACAGTTCAAAATGCTGACATCATAGCAGTGATTCATAATGGAAGGGTTGCAGAACAAGGGACTCACAACCAACTGATTGCACAAGAAGGGCTCTATCATGCACTTGTAAATGCACAGATTGCTCATTAGAGCAAATGTACATCGACATTGTTCAGGACATTTTAATGCCCACAGATACTTTTATTATGAGTGAAGGATGCCTGCTTGCACTTTCAAGTTAACATACTCTTGGTGCACAACTACAAGTTATCCATGCTACTGTCAGTTCCAAAGGTATGGCAGCAGTAGAAATGTATGGTAGAACTGGAAGACCAGGTTTGGGAGCAGCCCAGCAATCTACAACTTTAAGGCCTCTGTCTACAAGAACTTGTGCTCCTCTGAGGAATAATATAGTCACAGTCAAAGACATGGTCAGATATTTCATGCAATTTCTGTGATATTTCTAGAGAAATCTCCTGCTTTCTGCAGTTCCAAAGTAGGGGCAGCACAGTCTTTAGAAATTGTGTGCAATATCTGGAAATATCTGACCATGTCTGTGGCTAAAACTGTACATCCTATAGGGTCACAAAATGGCTTGATGCCTAGCTTGCAAGCACCCTTATCTGCCACCATCAAAGCAGCACTGATGTGATCTGACTGCCTCACAAGATGGAACAGTGTGGCCAAGACTACCTGCTACATAAGGAAGAAACTCATAAAGAACAAATTCTGGCCAGAGCCGATAGACTGCTGCTGATGAATTTGGGGTAGAATGATTGAATATTACCATAGTCAGGAGCCTGCATTCACAAAATGTAATGGTGTCTCATAAAGTTGTTGCGTTTTAATATTTTTACTACAAACTGTCAACACAGCCATGTTTTGGCCCTACGTCATGAAGAAGGGCAGATAACATTTTCATCTCTTGGTCTAAAGGTGATTTCATTCAGAGACTGCAAAATTACCTTTTGGGACCCAAAAATACATTTTTTGGCAGTAGTTGAAAAATGACAGCTATCACATTCATGAGGAGTTGTACAGAAAGGGCTATGTTGAAAATGTGGGGTAAAAATATTGAATATTACCAAAGTTACGAGCTTGCATTTGCAAAAGTCAACATAACCTCATAACTGTTTTAATATGTTTACACCAATTTTATTACATAGACATTTTATCACCCCGCCTTGTAAACAAGGGCAGAAAAAATGTTCAACTCGAGTCCGAAAGGTAATTTCATACAGGGAATGCAAAATCACCTTTTGTGATGTCAAAAAATATTTTGGCCAGTATTTGAAAATGAAAGCTGTCACATTCATGAGGTGCTGTAAAGAAATGGCAAAGTTGGGAATTTGGAAGAGACATATTAAAAAATACCAAAGTTACTAGCCTGTGTTCGCAAAATTCAAAGGAGGCTCATAACTTTTTTTTTAATATTTTGAAATCAAATGTTCAACATAGCAAATCATATAGGCTTCCATAACCTATACTTTATACACAGTTGTAACAGAGCTATACACTCTACAGAGCTCAAAGTCCAAAATTTAGAGTCTTGGTCGAGCTGCCATCTTTCAGCACAGTGATCCTACAGTAAATGCCGTTTCAAGCCTTTACTGTTTATGGAATGCAGCAATTGTTCCCCTTCAGAAATTAAAAAAAAAAACCTCAATGCACTGTGTCTACAGAATCTAATACAAAATATTTCTATTTATCTGAAGAGAAAGGTGATGCTATTTACTACAACATATTGTATAGTGGGAGAAAGCATATTATAATTTAGGACAAGAGGGGCTGAATATCATAACTAGGAATTATACATATACAGTACTTATATACTCGGGGCTAGATATTCAGATTGCACCAGGCAATGGTGCAAGTGGAGGCCCAGCACAACTGAGATGTGCCGGGCTGAGATAGGGGGATATTCAAAGGTGATGTACCATGGTGTATCACTTTTGAATATAGCCCAGAATGTGCATGGCACATACACAATGCACTGGCACATACTCTAGACAGGTAGGACTGGGATTGCTCCAGCACAACTGTAGTTGTGCTGGGTGCATGTCTGGAGATATTCAGACTTGGGCATGCAAATGGGGCCATAATGTGTGCAAGGCACAAATGGGGCCATTTGCATGATATTATGGCCCCATTTGCATGAGCTGCACAGGGCAACCTGGTGAAATGCACCTGGTGCCCTGCACAGAATGTTGTGTTGACTGAGGGGGTCCTGGGGCATCCCCCACCCTGCAACCGTGATGGTGGTAAAAATGAAAACATGTAAATCCCTGGTAGTCTAGTGGTATCCCCTCCCCAACCCTAGCCCCGATCTGCCAGTAGAAATGTAATGGATGCCCTGGTGATCTAGTGGTTCCCCCCTCCTTGCCCATAACCCCAATCATGGCAAAAATGAATAACTGTCACTCCCTGGTATTCTAGTGGCACTCCCTTCCCTCCCCTAACCCCCCGAGTGTGGTAAAAATGAATAACTGTCACTCCCTAGTAGTCTAGTGGCACCCCCTTCCCTCCCATGACCACGGTTGCATTAAAAATTAATACAAGTCAGCCCTGGTAGTCTAGTGATAACCCCTGTCCCTCTCTGTAGCCTGAACGTCGGTAACAGAACATAATGGACACTCCCTGATGATCTAGTGGTACCCCCCCTCCCGATGCTCCGATTGCCATAAAGGTACAGACATTCCCATCCCTGGTAGTCCAGTGGTCCCCACTTCCCAGCCGATGCACCGATTGCCAGTGCCCCATATCAAAATATATCCCTGGTGGTCCAGTGTCCCCCCCTTCCTCCGATAGCTGATTGCTGGTAAATGAAAGTCATCCCATCCCTGGTGGTCAAGTGCTGCCCCCAACCCTCCACCCACACAGGACTGCCTGCCCACCCAGCTCCCCCCATCAACAGCGGGCAGCTTGAGTCTACCCGAATACTGTCCAGCCACTCACCAAATGAAAGCTTACAGGGCATACTGTATGAGACAGTCACATATATGTGAATGGACTTCATTCACATATGTGTGACTCCCGATCATTCTTGCTCTCAGTTCCTGACTTGACAGACTCCTGGAAATGCACAATTTACCAGATAATGAAACACACAGTTTCATTCAATGGTAGGATCAGCCTGATAGCTGAAACTCTTCTTTTTTTTTGCCTTAGAAAGAAAAACTGCAGCTTTCCAACCGCTAGCTCTCCTCTGTACAGATTACCTCCCACCAGCCACACACAGTGAAGAATATCACCTCCACAGCTCAAACAAACAATCAGATAAATAACACTGAAATGGCAGGATCAACCACAAAACAAAATAAATGTAATATAATAAAAAGAAGTAACATAGCAAGAAATACTGCAGATCAAACCACCATTTTTTTAAAATGATTAACCCACCCAAACACAGAAAGACAGCTAATCAAAGCACATGCTCTCAACAGCATCATGCTGCATCCCTAGCAAGCACACTCCCATTCTTAGCAACCTGCTACTAAGGGCGCAATTATACACAGAATCAGGGAAAAAATCCCACATACTTTATAAAATAGGAAAGCAAAAATTAAAAAAATATCTACAGTATATAAAACAAACCAAAATGCTCCCTACGTACTGCAAGATTGGATATGCAATGGGGCACTGTGGGATAAAACAGTTATTTTCACTCGTCCGCTGGCAACCTCGGGTAAATCACGATTGACTTTGTCATGATATGCCACTCATGAGGTTACCCAAGGTCGCAGAGGACTCATGAAAATAACTCCTTTATCCCACAGCCCAAAATTGCATATCCTATATATATCTACGTACTATATATATATATATATATATATATATATATATATATATAGTTTGTCCACAGTACTGGAGAGACTTGCATCACATGTAAATAAATGGCATGTACATTTTTTTTTATCATTTAACATTTTACTCCTCTTTCGTTGTGGAGCGGGCCCCAACAACCGCCGGCCACCGGCACCTGAGCCCCCAGACCAGGTCTGGTGTACACTAAGGCACCTGACATACACAGGTACTGATGAAATTAATGGGACACCCCCCTCTCTGGGGGCCTGTGACCAGGGAACCAGGTGGCCATGCCTCTTGTGTCCTGGGGATCGGGGCATGGCCTTGGGCTGCCATGGTCGCCCCACAATTTTTCCGCCGTTACTTGCCCCTAGGGAGTAGGACATGCAATGACACCTGCTGCACTTTTGTATGCAGACGTCCGCCGTGCACCCTCCCTTCAGAATGCACACCACTAACAGTGCACCCAGCCTCCACTAGGCACCACCACAGTGCGCCACATAGCCCGTACCCATCCCACAGCAAGGAGAGCAAAATTGGAATGCTCAATACTTCCTCTCCCCTGCCAGCCCCTGGCACACCAAGTCCGTTCCCTAACCTGGGTCACTGGCATGGCGCGAGGTGTGGCATCCAGCACCTCAACCCTCAGTGCCACCGGGCCGGCCAGCATGTGAATTCTTAAATAAACATTATAATCTGTCCATTCCAACTCTCCTCAGTTCCATACTGAATAAAGATATAACTGTAATAACAGCAGCCTATGTTTTTTTTTGCTGTGGCACCACCTGAAGTGTAACATTTCCCCTTTAAAAATTATCCCATTTTGTGACATTGTTCCATGTCACTCACATAATACCTCAGCAGCAATCCTAGATGTAAATTTAAAGTAAAAAAAAAATGTATGTTATAATTACTGTTTCTGTTTCACAAATCTGTTTTCAATCAATCAATCAATCAAAATCTTTATTTATCCAGGCAGGCACCATTGAGCAAGGCTCATTTGCAAGGTGGACCTGGTCATGAATACATCACAATACAGTACAGAAGAAGGTATACAAAAAGCAATAACATACAAGGAAGAAAAAGTATATGCAGTGTATACTGTACAGTACAAGGTTGAAATAAATAAAAAAAACAGCATTATTTTACAATTGAAGAAGTCAGCAGATGTACAATCAACCATAGACATACAGGGGTTATAAGCAGAGATCTTTTGAGTGAGGCAGCTGGCAACTACTCATATAGGGGAAAGAGGCCGTGTATGGGGTGGCAGGCTAGAGAGGTAAAGAAGATGAGGGATATATTACAGATGACTGGGGGAAAAATTGAGCTAAAACCACAGAAAGTAACGATGGCTGTCGTGTACTTGTTTATTATGATAATGACGGAGGAGGGATAGTTAATTGGGACACTACTATGGATGGGGTGGGACTTTAGCCAGGCTGGAGTGGACAGGGAAAGGTGGGTGCAGCAGGAAGAGTTAATAGGGAAAGAGTGAGAGCCAGGGGTAGAAACATGGCGAGCGTCAGATTTGCATTTATTTAAGTTTATACACAAGTCTGCCCCTGGTCTTGTACGAATCCCTGGTGTCTCCCTGCAGTATATCATGTACTGGTAGAGACCCAATTTCAAATTTATTTTATTTCACTCACACAGCCCTGTTATCATTGCCTCAGACTTTCCTTGTGAAGTGTTGCCAGTTTTCGAGTTTAAATTAAGTTTATTTCAAGTTTTTTTTGGTATTTTTTTTACTCCCCACCAGCTTGGCATCCCCTGGTGATGTACAGTATTGTGCCTCTAAAGAAGGACCAGTCCAATGACAAAACTGGAAGTGCCATTCGGTTTCATCATCACCGTGTACCGGAGGGCTTAAAAACCCCTGGTGCTTTGCCAGGAAACTTTCTTTTTAGTTTGGTTGTGGTGTCCCCTCTTAAAGCTTGTGTGCACACAAGAACTGTGGTGTCTTTATATTAAGTTTGAGTGTGACTACTGCAGTAGGATTAATTGGATTTTGAGGTACAAGTCTGTTATTTAAATGCAAGGTGAAGCAAGTTCTTTAAAAAGCAGCCCAGTGGAATGTTGTGGTACAGTGGTTAGTGGGGGTGAAGAGGCAGCTGGGGGGTCAAAAATAAATAGGAATACCTTGCTAGAAACAAATGATATTAAAGCAAAGTGCTTTAGAAAGCAGCCTCTCCAAGCTTGTGTGCACACAGGATCTGTGGCATCCTTACATCAGGTTCAAGCATGATTACTATACAGTACACTGTGCAGCAGGATTCATTTGATTTTGAGGTACCAGTCTGTTATTTAAATGGAAGGAGAAGCAAGTGTTTTTAAAAGCAGTCTGGTGGGACGTTAAGCAACAGTGGGTCAGTGAGGGTGAAGGCAGCTGGGTGGGATGTTAAGCTATAGAAGGTCAGTAAGGGTTAAGGCAGCTGTGGGGGTTCTAAAATAATCAGAGATATACCTGGCAAGAAACAAATACTATCAGTGAGGCAAGTGCTTTTAAAAGCAGCCTGGTGGGGAGGGTTACCTGTAACAGTAGCGAAAAAATGCTATTTAATTAAAAATAGAAAATAATTATGACTTTCTTACTAGCTACTGTTTCCCAGAATGAAGGCATGTTGCCTTGATGTGTGGTGGGGTGGGGGTGGGTCCAAATAAAGAAAGTGCACTTTTGTACAATATGTATTGTGCAGAACAGATGCAGCACATCTCAATGCAGTCAATACATGGATTAAAGAGCAAAATATTTTACTCTGAAGTGCTGTTACCATCATTCCCCAAAACGGGGGCATTTTTCTTTGTTGTGTTGTATGGTGGGAGACGGGAGGGGGCTGATCTAAATAAAGAGAGGGAACTTCATTGTATACAGTATATGGTGTGCAGAAAAGATGCAGCACACCTCAATTTAATCAAGCTATGAATTAAGGTGCAATGAATTTTATTTGAAGTGTTCTTAACATTTTTTCCCAAAATGGGGGCATTTTTCTTTGTTGTATTGTGGGGTGGGGGGCTGATCTAAATAAAGAGAGTGAACTTCATTTTGTGCAGTATATGGTGTGCAGGAAAGATGCAGCCCACTTAAATGTAGTCAAGATATGCATTAAGTGCCATGAAGTTTACTTTAAGTGCTGTTGCCATTATTTCCCCCAAATGGGGTACGTTTCTTTGTTGTGTTGTGGGGTGGGGGAGCTGATCTAACAAAGGAGGGAACTTCAGTATGTATAGTAATATGAGGCCGATTTCAAAGGGCTGGTGTGTCATGCCAAAGGTGACTAGCACCAAATGACGTTGCACCAGGGACCCTGCATCCAATTCTCTGTTGGGCAGGGTCCTGCAGCTTGTGCCAATCTGAATGTTACACCAAATGGAGGGTGTACCTTTACAGGTTGCTGCAAGCCTGTGGCATTGTCCATAGACCAACACAGGGACCCGCCACAAGCCCCATTCCCCAATGATATAATTGCAAAGCCCTGCAGGGCTACCTGACTCCCTCCACAAACCCCAATCCCCAAAATATATGATGAAAAGCCCCGCTGTGCTATCCAATCCCCCCACAAGCCCCGATCCCCAATAAATACATAGAAACCCCACTCAGGGCTATCAGCGCCCCCTTCCCCATCCAGAAATGAATCCCTGCACCTCGTAGGAATAGTAGGCAGTCTGAACAATAACCTAAAAATACCCCCTAATCCCCTCGTAGCCCTGGTAGTCAAGTGGCCCCCCCACCCAGTGGTGCCAGACCACCTTGCACCCCCCAACCCATATCCAGCCAGTGACTGGCACAGCCCACCTCTCACCACTACAGCCAGCCACCAACTGAGCTTTGCTATGAATGTGTACTGTAAATAGTACTCGCTCAGTGAATGACAGCCAGCAGGTAAACTTTGACATGCCTGATGACATTGCATTCAAAAGTAAATGTTTAAACTTAACTATGGTTGCATTAACACAAGTATTTCTTGTAGTAGGACTATGGCAGACAATTAGACACATGAAGTTGTGGTTGTTGGACCCCTGTTAACCATATGACTTGATGTGATATCACTACTATGCACATCATTTTTTTTGTCACTGTTACGTACATAATTTCTTATGAAAAAACAGTTTTTGAATAAATTACACTGAATAATTAGGAAATTCAGTGGTGTCTAATTTACTCACCAGGGACCCCATTCTAGAAGGGTGGCACAAGTTGCCACTGAAAATAACTTGAGCCACCCGCAACTGCAACATTGGCCCTGCACCCTATTTTAGAAGGGGCAGGGTCTTCACAGCAAAGTCTCTGTAATTTGTGACATGCGCAAGGTACGCTGCAGAGGGCATACTCTGGCCAATATGTCACAAACTCTACTGTCGAGAGATTGCAGGTGCACCCCACCCATGCTCTGACCCTAGGTTGCCCACCGCAAATGCAGCATGTCACCTGCCTTGGTAGTCCAGTGCCCCCAACCGTAAAATAACAGATTCCGATTCCCTGGTAGTCTAGTGCCCCCCAACTGTACATTAATAACATAGATTAAGATCCCAGTTTCCCTGGTAGTCTAGTGCCCCCCCTGAACTGTACAGTAATACAATAAGAATATATCCCTGTTTCCCTGGTAGTCAAAGATGAGAGGACAGCTGGTTCCAGAGGAAAGGGATGCGATAGGAAAAGGATGACTGACCCACAGCTGAGTGTGGGTGAGGGAGAAAGAAAGAGCATTTGTCCCTGTTATGTAGGGAGTTAGCTGAGAGGTTATCTGGGGAGAGGTGGGAGGAAAGGTAAGGCAGAAGTCTCCCAAGCCAGTGTTTTGCAATGAGACAGACACAGTGGAACATTCTCCTATGAGGAAGTGGGGAGCAGGAGAGAGGGGAGTAGGGTAGACAGTGGTGAGTGAGGGGTGGTACAGCCACAACAAAATGACAAAATAAATTTTGGAGTGTGTCGAGCCTAGAAAGAGTACTGGTAGAGGTGGAGCCATAGACCACATCAGCATAGTTCAAGACTGGAAGAATTATTTTGGAGACCACCTCCAGATGGGTAGGGAGAGGGGGGCTGTCCTTATGATGATAAAGACTAGCCAGTCTAGGTTGAAGTTTTGAGCAGATGTGTGAGGAGAAGTCTAGGTGGCTGGCAAGCTGAATGCCCAGGTATTTGAATGTGGGGAACTTGGTGAGTAGAGATGTGCAAAATTGGAAAATTTCATTACGTGAAATATTTTGAGAAATTCCCACTTTCATGAACCTTTTTGTGGAAGCGAAATTCAGAATTTCACCCCCAGAATGCAAAATTTTGCCCATGGAAGGTGAAATATCATCCATAAAATGGTGAAATTCACCTTTCGCCATCAAAATTTTGCCACTTTCTGGTGAAATTCCACATTTCAAAACCCTGTGAAATATTTAGTGCAACAGGCAAATTTCACAAAATATTTTGTACAGAGAAATTGCAGATTTTTTGGGAATTTCGCAAGTGAAATATAATGTTACATTATATCTATTGGTGAGGGAGGAGCCATCCAGCATGGAGAAAACGGGGGGGGGGGGTGGACTGTAGTGTAGCCAATTTCTGTCTAGTTCTGAATATCATGGAGACTATTTCTTGGTATTTGTCTTAGTTTTAGTTTGTTTACCTGACACCATTTTTGTACCCTATCAAGATCCTTCTGGAGAAGGGATTGTACATCAGTAGTGGAGGTGCCAGAGTTGAAAATGACAGTGTCATCAGTGTAAATATAGATGTGTGAGGTAGAGAAGACAGTGAGAAGATCATTTATAAAGAGAGAGTAAGGATGGGGCCAAGTACGGAGCCTTGAGGAACTCCCATGCTGATAGGTGGTGGTGGTGGGGAGAATGTTGCCTACTTGGACTGCTTATTTCCTATCATTTAGATATGACCTAAGATAGTGAACAGCAGGAGCTGCCAGGCCAGAAAAATGAAGTTTTTGAAGTAGTAAGAAGTTGGACACAGAATCAAAGGCCTTCTCCAGGTTGATGAATATGGCTGCTGTTATATGACCTTTGTTTGTAGCCATGAACTAGTCAGTGATTCACAGCAAGGGGGAGGTGGTTGAGTGCTGCTTTCTGAAACCAGCCTTAACTGGGGAGAGAGAGTGCCATTTGTGGAGAATTCGGATAACCTCGTATGGATTAGTGACTCGAAGTTTGGCAAGAGAGGGAAGGAGTGAGATGGGTCAGTAGCTGCCAAGGGAGGATCAATTGTGGAGGAGCAGCACTTTAGCTAATTTCCAGGCTTGATGGATTGTGGCAGTTAGGAGTGAGAGGTTTAGAATGTGAGTTAGAGGGGAGGCTATAGCAGGCGCATAGACTTGGAGGAAACTGGAGTGTAGTCCATCGGGGCTCGTTTTAGTTGGATTTAGAGAGATAAGGGCATTTTAGACTTCCTCCATAGAAATTTCTGGGAAGCAGAAGCCTGCAGAAAGGAAGGGAGGGCTGGAAGGGGAGGGATTGTAGGAGGGAATAGTGCTGGTGGGGGGAAGGGGTAGGGTAGTTGGGGAGTACACTGGTGGAGAAGAATGTGTTAAATAATTATGCTACTGCTGAGGGGTTAAAGATGGGCAAGCCATTTACTTTGAGGGTGGGGTGGCCTGGAGAGTAGTGGGATCGAGGAACAAGTGTATTACTTTCCAGTCAATCAATCTTTATTTTACCAGGCAAAACATCATTGAGGAAAACCTCATTTACAAAATGGACCTGGGACATAATACAAATTACATGTAATACAGAATAATAAGGCATTTCATACGACAACAGAACATGGGTTGTAAAAGTATAACAAATATGAACATAGTATACAAAAACAGTGAGGCATGCAGTACAATAAGAATTGACATGTATGTACAATAAGTTCAAAATGTAGTATAGCAGTTGGTAAGCTAAGTGCCCTGATATATTTATTTATTTATTTATTTGCTTTTGTTAACCAGGTAAGCACACTAGACAACCGAGTGCCTATTTTCAGGTGTGACCTGGGAGAGTTACAGAGCATACAAAAAACATGATACAGAGTCAAGGTAACATACAGGCGCCGCAGGCTCTGACAAGTGGGTGGTACAACTCAGGCTCAAACATGGTGAGGTAAGCAGTCTAGCAACAAGTTACATAACAGCATAGGGAGGTAGAATAATAATTAATAGCTAATCACAGTTCAAAATGAACATTAGAGAACAGCACAAAAAAAATCAAGAAATTTCAGAGCATACAAGTTAAAAATTACCTTAAAAAATCGCCTAACATGAGAGCACGCTAAAAAAATATACAGAAAGGAGGCGGGTACTGATAAGACAGGATCGCCTTTCCAAGAGGGGGACGGTAGGTGCCATAAGCAGGTTTTCAGCAGAGGTACAACAGCAGCTGTAGAAACTGCTCACCAGGCCATTCCCTCAGAGAATCAAGGAAAGGAGAGAGTACGTAAGATGTATGTGGAACATAGACAGGCCGCGGCAGTTTTGAGGAAGCTCCATAGGGATGTTTTGAAGCAGGGGTGGGAGGGAGAGGCACAAACTCAGGCGGGAAGGGAGTTCCACATTTTAGGCATGTGGACGGAGGAGGCCCGGTCACCTGTGAGGGTGCGGGTCTTGGGAACCACTCGGGCCTGTGCAGCACTAGATCTTTAATTGGTAGGCAGGGGTGGCGTGTTTCAGGGGAAGGGCAAGTGCCGGGGGAGTGGCTGTTCTGACTATGTTATCTACGAAGTTGCCAAGGACAAAGGCGCGGTGCTTGCCAGGGTGGAGCCACTCCAGCTGTGAGTAGAGCTCACAGTGATGTGTAAGGCGAGGGGCAGAGAGTGCGAAGCGGCACATATTGTTGTAAGCAGTGTCCCATTTTGCAAGGCTAGAGTTTGGGACAGAAGTGAAGGCATCGAGCCCATAGCAAAGTGTGGGATGGAGTATCCCCCTGGCTATGGCGAGCCAAGCAGCCGGGGTGAGGCAGTCTTTGGCTCTGTAGGCAAGGCCGAGATTGCCATTCGAGGCTTTACATACATTCTGTATATGCGTGGTGAGATCAAGTTGTGAATCAAGGGTAGCACTTAGATACCTGACGGAGTCAATGACTGGCAGGAGGGAGCCATTTGCTCCATAGATTTTTAGCGGCGCCGGGCAGGCATAGGTTTTAGCCACAGACCCAAAAAGCATGGCCTGGGTCTTCTTCAGGTTGACGATTAGCTTGTGGCCCTCAAGCCAGTTCTGGATATGATCAAAATCGGAGTTAAGCTGAGAGTTGATGATATTAATATCATGGGAGCTGGCCAGGATGACGAGGTCATCCGCGTATAGAGTTGGGAGCCCATGGGTAGTAGCGGAGGGCAGTTCATTAATGAACAGGGAAAACAGAATGGGTCCAAGGATGGATCCCTGGGGGACCCCACAGTTAACTGGGGAGAGGGCTGAGAGGGTTCAACTGAAGCAGGTGTATTGCTGCTTACCCCCAAGGTAGTTGGAGAACCAGTCAAGGGCTCGGTGGGAGAATCCAAGAGACTGCAGAGCGGAGTGGAGGAGGGAATGGTTAACCCGATTGAAGGCCTTAGAAAGATAGACGAATATGGCCCCTGTCATTTTGCCTTGGTCAGTCCCGGACCTGATCTCGGAGGTAACCAAGGCAAGCGCAGTCGATGAACTGTGCTCTTTTCTGAATCCATGCTGGGCAGGGGATAGAACATCATAACCCTGGAGGTAGTGGGAGAGGTGAGAAGCAACTGCCTTTTCAAGGAGTTTGCAGGTGGCAGACAGTATTGCGATGGGGCGATAATTATTGCTATCTTTGGGGTCGCCTTGTTTGTAAACAGGGACAACCTTGGCAATCTTCCATACATCAGAAATGATCCCCAAGATGAGGGAAGAGTTAAAGATATGAGCGACTGGTTGGGCAAGGAGGGGAGCCCCCAGGCTAAGTAGTTTTGCTTCGAGGCAGTCATATCCAGCCCCTATGTGGTGGGAGAGTCCAGCCAGGAGATCCTGGGTCTCACCAACTGAGATCTATTTGAGGTAGAAGGGCACACGGGGGGGGGGAGTGCCCACTCAGCGGTACCGGGGCAGAGAGTTGGGGAGGCCAGCAGGTCTAAGAACATGAGGTTAAAAGCAGTGGCGATGGTTTGGGGGTTATTACAGTTGGTCCCCCCAATATGCATGTCAGTGACCTGTTCCTTGGCAGACCCTCCAACAAGGTTTTTGACATTATTCCAGAATCGGCGGCGTTGTTGGCCAAGGCAAGCAAGGCAGATTTGCAGTACTCGCTTTTGGCGGTCTGTATAGCTCTCTTACAAGCATTTCTGAGTTGCCAATATTCAAGGAGGTCTTTGTTGTTGTGGAAGATCTTATGTTTTACCCAGCATTTGTCTCTCTGCTTCATGAAGGAGAAGAAGCCTCCGAAGGAACCACTTCGTGACTGTGCCTCGCACCCTCCTTTTAGTGTGGGGTGCATGCCTGTTTTGCAAGGGGACAAATACGGTGAGGAATTGATCAAGGGCTGCTACAGGGTCATTTTTGGCAGTGACCCTGGACCAGTCTACTAGTCAAAGGTCCTCGAGGTAGTCGTTAAGTATAAGTTTGGAATAGTCCCTCATCTGGATCACTCTGCTGGTGACTTCAGGTGAGTTGAAGCCCCATATGCAGTAGGTTGGGGAGTGATCCGAGATGGCATCAGGGAGTGTCCCAGAGTGGACAATTTTATCCAATCTGTTGCACATGATCCAGTCAATGAGAGACCCTTTGTCCCCCCAGGAGGAGGTCCTTGTGGATTCCGTGATGATCTGATGGAGCGCAAGGCCTGAGAGAAGAGTCTTGAACTGCTTGGCATTGGGCCCCAGCCAATTTAGGTAAAGGTCCCCCAGGATAAGCAGCTCGTTTGAACCAGCCTTATCTCTAAGTTGGTCCAGGAGTGAGGAGAGCCCTTAAGCGCCCCCTTTCAGAGGGTTGTAGGCACAGACAAGATGCACCTTTTTAGTGTTCCCGAGCAGGAGGAGGGTGTGAAGGAACTCACAGGCTGGGGATGCATGTGGTGAGTGAGCAACTATCGTCACATTTAGGTGCACCTTATAATATAGCAGCACACCTCCCCCACGCTCACTGCCTGCCCTGTCTTGCCGGACAAGGCTATAGCCCGAGAGGGCACAAGTGGAGTCAGGAATTCAGGGCTTAAGCCAAGTTTCTGAGATGCCCATAATGTCAGACTGGTAATGGGCTGCCCAGGCCGTTAGTTCAGCCAGGTTTTGGAGGATGCTGCAGATGTTGAGGTGTGCTATTTTTAAACCTTTGGTGGTTAGCCATGTTGGGGGGGCTTGAAAGCAGCCAGGGAGGATGGGGGGACCTTGGCAGTTGTCTATGTTTCCAATCTGTGCATGAGGTGCCATGGCCCTAGCTCTTGAGGCCAGCCAGTGAGCTTGAGGTTACCCAGTGGGGAAAGATCACTTGTAATCCAGCGTGGAAGGATCCAGATCACCTCAGAGAGGGAAAATAGGCAAAGGTCAGCAGTTTATGGCAACAGTGTGAGTGTCTTTCAGGTGCTGGCTGCAGGAGTGCCTGTGAATTTACTTTGGCGTGTGTGAGGTCACACCCTGGCAGCAGGGCAGGGGTGGCGTAGGTTAGAGCTCCCAGTTAGTAGGATGCAGGGGCTTGCCCTAGGGGTAAGAAGTCGGGAGTCTCAAGAGAGCTAGGAAAGGAAAGGGCGGGAGCACAACTTAAGAGGGGTGAAGGCTGGCTTTGGTGCCTGAAAGGTAGCTTCATTTTGGGGACTGACTAATAAGAAAGGGAGCTGGGAGAGAGAGTGGGGGGGAATAAGGAATCAACAGTAGATCAGTATTTTTAGGGAAGACTAACTCGAAATTATACTGAAAAGGCAATTTCAGAGGAAGATGCCCCTAGTGGAGCGTCAGTATAGCCTGCAGATGGCAAAGTGGGCTGATAGGTTTTCGCTCATCACGTGATCAGATCAGATCATAGGTAGATAATGCGGTGATGACCAAGGGTGATGGTGGGGGTGGTGGGGCAGTCGGCGAAGCCGGCGGGGTAAAAACTCAACACTTCACCAAGTCAGAGGATCTACCAGCGTGGCGGATGAACAGGCCTGGCATTGCTGGTAAGTACAGCTATTTTGCAGTCCCTATTTCTTTTGTCCGATAGTCCAAAAACAGCCTTATTAGGCTGGATTATAGAGACTCTACATTGCCTTCCATGGAGCAATTACCTTCAATTGTACGAGCTTCAGGAGGTGGGGGTGGGGGAAGGAAGGAACAGCAACCCTCACGACTTCCATGGCGGGACCCTAGTAGGATCGCTTGCACCTGGAATAATAGAAGGCGAGGTGAGGCTATTTGTACAGTGCAGAGGGGGGAAGAGATAGAGAACAGGCGGTGAGAGTGGAGGAGGGGGCAACAGCAGAGAATTGGAAGGGACAGGGACAGCAGATTGGAAGCAGTTTAAGTCTACGCAGTACAGCACTGTAAGAGTGGCTCTATTTCAATTACAGACACAGTACAGCATTAAAGGCTCAGAGTCAAGCACTAACCCCCCCTTCGGAGCAATACAGACCCAAAATACATGTAATATGAAGGCTCTTAAAGTAGCTTTTAACAGTTTAGTCCAGAATCGAAATCCCTTAAAGTAACATTTAAAGTGCAGTTAAAAGAGCTAGTAGCGCGGTGATTCAACTTTAAAAAAACTATCTAAACATCTGTGCCAACAGAAAGGCACCAAATTCAAAACTCCATGCAGCACCAAGTCAGAGGAGCTACCAGCATGGTGGACGAGCAGGCCTGGTGTTGCTGGTACGTGCAGCTATTTTGCAGTCCCTATTTCTTTTGTCCGATAGTCCAAAAACAGCCTTATTAGGCCAGATTAGAGAGACACTGTGTTGCCTTCCATGGAATAATTACCTTCAGTTTGTATGAGCTTGGTGGTGGGGGTGGGAGGGTAGGAACAGCAGCCTCATGACCTCCATGGCGGGACCCTAGAAGAATCGCTTAAACCTTCAGTTTGTAATGAGCTTGGGGTTGGGGTGGGGAGGGCAGGAACAGTAGCCATCATCACCCTCGCGGTGGCACCCTAGTAAGATCGCTTGCACCTTCAGTTTGTATGAGCTTTGTGGGGTGGGGGGGGAGGGGAGGAACAGCAGCCCTCATGACCTCCGTGGCAGGACCCTAGTAGGATCGCAGTAAGGGCAAAAGTACAAGGCAGCAAATAAGGCACAAGTGCGAGATAATACAGGATAAATCAGACAGAGGAGTGGATAATCATCAGTGATATGTAAAGATGGAGGACAGAGGTGATGGTCGACAGGGACAGCAGAAATTACAGAGTCAGGCAACCCCAGAGCCACTGCACCTATGTGTCTCCTAGTATCTAGTCGGGGGAGGGGGGAGAGGCAGAAGTATGGCGGAGATGGTGGTTCAGTGATGGAAGCGGTTACAGGACTCAGTAAAGGATCGCTGGATACATTTTTTAAAGGCAGCTAAGGAACCGGGTATGATAAGCTGCAGGACCTTTTAAGCAGTGTTCCAGAGGACTGGAAGAGCATGGCAAAATGCTGCTCTACCAAAGCCTGTCCTAACTTTTGGGCTAATAAGAATAATTCTAGATTGGCTTCTGAACAGATAATTACCAGGGCTGCATGAAGGTAGGCAGTCCTTGATATACTGGGGCAGTTTATTGGAGATGGCCCTGAAGATCTAGAGAACAGAGTACTTATGCCATCTGAGGCTAAGAGAGTCCCAGCCTAGGCTTTTGTATAGGGTACAGTGGTGTGTTGAGTAGGGAGCACCAGTGATGAATCTTAGCGCCCTATCGTATAGAATGTCGAGTTGAGTGAGGGCAGCACTGGAACTGCATCCGTACAGTAAGTCAGTGTAGCCGATAAAGGGTAAGAATGTAGTTTGTACCAACCTGATTTTCCCCTCGTATGTTAATAGATGCTTGATTCTGAAGAGAATCCCAATCCTTTGTTTAAGCTTTTTTGAAAGCTCATCAATGTGGGTTTTGAAGGAGAGTTTGGGGTCAATCCATACCCCCAGGTATTTGAAGGAGTTGACATATTCAAATGCTTCGCCAAGCAAGGTGTGAATTTGTGCGCAGATCCTATAATGGCAGGGTAAGAGGACTTTGTTACAGGAGCAAAGATCATGGCCTTCATTTTCTTAGCATTTAACAGGAGTTTTGAGTAAAGTAGATTACTCTGAAGGTGGTCAAATTCTGTTTGGAGATCTCTGCATGCAAGCTGCAGCGTAGGTCTGGCTACATACAACACAGTGTCATCTGCAAAAAGGTGGATGTCAGTAGACTTGACTCCAGAGTCTAACTCGTTTATGTAGATGGTGAACAAAAGGGGCTCAAGTATGGACCGTTGAGGTAGTCCTCTAGGTAGTATTCTGAGAGGGGAAGATCTCCCCTGCCTTGACCTGCTGATGACTATCGGAGAGGTAGTTAGCAAGCCACTCCAGAGCCTTGTCATGGACACTAATATTCCTTAAAGCAACTATTATCAAGGAGTGGTCTACCATGTCGAAGGCTTTGCTGAGGGCAAGAAACAGAGCACATACATAATTTCTGGTATCCAGGGCTCTAAACCAGTCATTCATGACTTTGGCCAGTGCTGAGGTTGTACTTTGTTGTGGGCAGAAGCCAGACTGGGCAGGGGTTTAGTAGATCCAATTCATTTATGTGCTGTCTGAGCTGGGAATTGACAACTTTCCCCAGAAGCTTGGAGAGGGTGGGGAGTAAAGAGATAGGCCGGTAGTTGTTAAGATCACTAATACTGCCAGATTTGAATAGGGGAATAACATGGGCAGTTTTCCAGATGTCTGGGATTATGCCCTGAGAGAGGGATATATTGAAAAGATGGGTAATTGGAGGTGAGAGTATAAGGAAGCCAATTTTGAGGAAGGAGGGCTCTAGTAGGTCTGCCCCAGCACTTTTTCTGCTATCCAGATGAAGGAGAAGGTCCTCAACCTCCTTAACTGTGGCATAGGAGAAGGCGAATGGCATGCAAGGGTGGGTAGAATCAGAGTTGAGGCCTAGGCCAGCCGGATTTGAGGAGAATTGCTGAGCATGTAGGCTGGAGGCAAGGAAGTCATCAAAAGCAAGGCCCACGGTAGCAAAGTAATTATTAAAAAGATCTAGGATTTCTTGCTTATCAGTGACAACCACGTTGCCTGCAGAGATTTCTGGTGGGAGTGAGCTAGCAGGGCTGTGAACTTGTATTTCTTTTAAGTTTTTCCAGAAGTTAGCCATGCTGTTTGAAGAGGAATTGAGTTTAGATTGATAGTAGCTGATCTTTGCATCACAAACCAATCTGGTGCAACAGTTTCTAGCAGCTCTGAAGGACATCCAATCATTAAGTTGTTTTGTTTTCCTAGCCTTTTTCCAGAGCAAGTCTCTGAGGAGCAGCTCTGCTTTCAAGCCCGAGGTGAACCAAGGGCAGTTTTTTTTTGCAGCTCGGGTTTTTATAAGGGGAGCGTGTTTATTGATGATGCCAAGAACAATGCTTTGGACGACTGAGAAGGCTTCATCGACAAATTGTGCCAGAAAGAAGTCCTGCCGGTATGCATGCTCCAGATCAAGGAGAAAAGTATTGGGGTCAGAGGATCATTTAGATCTTTTGAAGGCATAGCAGGAGGAAGAAGAAGATCTAGGGCAGGTCCTCACACAGGCTATGATGTAGTGGTCACTAAGGTCACTGACAAAAATGCCAGAGTGAGAATATAGATGAGGTTTATTCACTAGAATGACATCTAATGAAGTGTTTTTATCAGGATGTTTTTTGTTGGGTCAAGTAGGCTCCATTATAAGTTGTCTCAGGCCAAAGTTGTCGCACAACTCCTTAAGGCGTTGAGAGGGGCTTGTGAGCCAGTCCATGTTAAGGTCTCCTGCTATTATCACTTCAGATGAAAGGGAGGTAAGTATGCTGAAAATGTGGTGTAATACCTCGAGCCCAGCAGAGGGTGGCCTGTAGCAACCTATTATATATATAGGGGTTGAAGAGGGAAACTGTACTTTCAGCATGGTGCATTAAAATTCCAGGGGTGCTGAGGTAGAGTTAATGATGGAGGCAGAGAACTTGTCCCGGATATAAATAGCCATGCCCCCCCAGTTAGCCTGTCAGTCCGGAAGACGGTGTAAGAGGGGAGGCTGATTTCATGATCCAGAGTAGATGGTCTTAGCCAAGTTTCTGGTACCACAACGATGCCAGGAGAGGCAAGATTAAGCCAGGACTGAAAGATGTCAAACTTTTTTAGCAAGCTGCAAGCATTAATATGCATCAGTGTAAGGCCCTTGAGCCCAGATAGCTCAGATGGGGCCTGGATGGGTAGTGGGGGGGCCAGGATTAAGTTCTATATTGCTGGTACAAATTAGTAACAGTAGCAGGAATTTGGTAAGAGCATTTAGCAGGATTCTAAGCAGGCAAGATTGTGCCCTTTTATAGTG
This sequence comes from Neoceratodus forsteri, assembly GCA_016271365.2. Classification (NCBI taxonomy): domain Eukaryota; kingdom Metazoa; phylum Chordata; order Ceratodontiformes; family Ceratodontidae; genus Neoceratodus; species Neoceratodus forsteri. The sequence goes on from CM057456.1 coordinate 1,375,967,748, forward strand.
GCTATGATAAGCTAGCATTGGTGGTGGATAATAGGTGTGGCTGGGACACAGGGATGCATAGATGCATATCATGATGGAATAGACAAAGGTAAAGTAAGGTGGGAGGGCAGAAGAGGAGTACATAGCACTAGCAGAGATGCATGACATAGTAGCTGAGTGATGCCCATGGCAGATTAGTTTATGTTGGGGCAAATAAGATGCAGAAGTAGGAGAGGAGGTTGGGCATGCTATACGTGTCCAAGGGCTGACAACAAGGCATGAAAATGCTAGGTCACCCATGAGAGTTATGGTGGGATGCAGCAAGAATAAGGTAAATCCAAGAAGAAGAAAGGAGTTCATTGTGAAGAAGAATAAAAGCCCACGAAACCCAGAAACTGGTGTACTATGAGAGCGGAGGAGGAGGGACACAGCAAGGACCAGGGCGTACAGAAGGATGAAAGCGGGCAGTACTGAGAGATACAGACACAGCACACCTTGACTTGTACAGCATATACTGAGGATATGTAGCAGGCAGAGAAGCCCCAGAACTGTAGTGTAGCATGTTAAAGACAATGGGGAGCAGGTAACAAATTGGTGCACTTCAATGGGAGAAGGTGATTTGCAATGACATTGGTGCTATCAAGAAAGTTTAGTGGCCTAAGCTGCAAAAATAGAGGGCTGCTGCAACAATAGCAAAGGGAGCATGCAGAGTACCATCCACAAATAAAACAGCGAGGGTAGCAACGCAAGGCAGAACAGAGAGAAAGAATAGGAGCTGTCAACAGCCAATGGGATAAAGCAGTGGCTTTGGGGTGGGACAAAGAGTATTTAATAGAGGTCGGAGCTGGGGAGGGTGGGCAGGAAGAAAATACATGACAAGCAATGCAGCCAGCTTTGAAATTGGTCCCCGTGCACCAGCTTTTTGAAAGCTGCTAGTACAGATCTAGAGGGCAAGCCTGAAGCTTTTCTGCAGCCAATGGCAGCCTCTGATCTCGCAGATAAGCCAATAGGTGCCCTAAGCAGATGCGGTGTCAGCCAATGGGCTGAAGAGCCATACGTACATCTGAAGACGAAGGGAGTGGGCATATCTGAAGCTGTAGGTTGGTTGCTGGAGTTTGGGTGGCTGCTAGGTCAGTGCCGTGGCCCTGGGGAGAAGGGCACAGCCTCTTGTGGCTATGGTGCCTGTCACTTCAGTCCTGCAAAAGTAGAATGAGGAAAAGAAAAAATTACTTCTGAGATAAGCAATACAGTCAAACAGGGGTGGGGGTCAATACAGGGTGGGAAATTAATATGCAAGGATACCAAGGCAGGAATACAACATAACAAAGCACAACTAACTACAGGTTTAACAGTCTCTAAATTGGAGGGTGGGGGTGATGCAGAGCAAGCAGACAGTCATGCGGCAGAGCTTTGCAGCAGAGAAGACAAGATGGGACTCGGGGGGGGGGACAGACTTGAAGCAGGTAGGCAGTATGTGATGCAGAGGCAGCAAGGAGCTGAGTGAGGGATAACTATAGTGGGACAGTAGTAGAGAGGCAGCGTGGGAAGGGAGGAAGGTAAAAGAGAGACATAGGGCAGATGAGAGAGCTAGGTTTTGAGGTTAACACAGTAAAAAAAGAAAAAAACAAGATACAATTCAATGTGATAAGGCTCCAGATTAAATAAAATAGGACAGGAAAATGATAAATTAACAGTATATGCACATATCCCAGCGCAAGTAAATACATGACAAGCAACGCAGCCGGCTTTGCAATTGGTTCCCGCGCACCAGCTTTTTGAAAGCCACTGGTACAGATCTAGAGAGCAAGCCTGAAGCTTTTCTGCAGCCAGTGGCAGCCTCGGGTCTCACAGATAAGCCAATAGGCGCCCTAAGCAGAAGTGGTGTCAGCGAATGGGCTGAAGAGCCATATAAGTACAGCTGACGATGAAGGGAGTGGGTGTACCTGAAGCTGATGGCTGGTTGTTGGAGTTTGTGTGGCTGCTAGGTCAGTGCCGTGGCCCCGGGGAGAAGGGTGCAGCTCCTTATGGCTACAGCGCCTGTCACTTCAGTCCAGATGGAAGCTGGAGAGTTGTGATTTTGTTGTAGGTAGGTCCTGAAGTATTTTGCTTTGGTGAGATGGATGGCTTTTCTATACTTGTTTCTAAGGGTTCTATAAGTTGTTGATCAATCAGGAATTGGGGTGATTTATAAGTTGCCTGGCTTGGTCTCTAGCTTTTCATTGTGCCACTAGATCAGCAGTAATCCAGGGGTGAAGAAGACATTATACTCTGGATATCTTTAGTGGGGCATAGGAATCCCAGATGCTGGTGAGGGTCTTGGAGAAGGCATGGAGGGCAGAATCATCATCAGGGGCTGAGAACACAGGCTGCCAGTTAGCATAGTGAAGGTCCTGAATGAGGACTGTTGTATCAAGGTCATGAAGTGGTCGAGTCTAGATGTACTTAGCAGAAGAAAAGGACGAGCTTATCTTCCTTATGCAATATGAAATGCAGTGATTGCTGACTGCATCTGGAAGGGCACCTAAGGAAGACATTCAGTGGGGGTGAGTGGTCAGCATCCAGTCATGGAATGTGTGATTTTGGGAGCAGCAGTTGATGCATGTGGGTTATTGGGTCAGTTGAGTGCGGTTAAGAGACTCAATCCTAAGGATGGTGGGCTTAGAGGAGGGGGAGAGCCAATCCAGGTTGAAATCCATGAGGAACATGACTTCTCCTCTTGTTGTATGTGAGGAAATTGAAATGACAGTGAAAAGTGAGTCTTGAGAGGTTTTGGAAGGGGGGGTATAGTGCAACAATGTAGACTGGAATCGAAGAGGGAAGGGATAAGAGGGCAACTATAACTTTGTGGGAGGAGGGGCAGGATTCCTGAAGGGTGATAGTGCAGAAAAGAGACTGCCTGATAAACAGGGCTATACCACCACCATGTTTGCCTTGGTCTTAACATAGGTTGAAATTGGGGATGGTGAGTGAGGACTGGGGGATTCTAGCAGAGAGACAGGTTTCAGTGATGCAGAGGCTGTCAGGGGGGTGCTGGGCCTTCCAGACTTTAAGAGTATCCATTTTGGAGAGGAGACTTCTGGCATTTAGGTGGAAAAGGTTAAGTTCTATAGGCAATACTGGTGGAGAGTGAGGAGTTGCACAAATAGTGGAAGGCAAGAAATATACTTTAGCCTTTTGGGTCTGTGTGGTGATTGAGGGGTAATGAGATTGGATCAATGGAGAAGGTTCTCAATACTGAACAGGGGGGATTAGTGAGGGATGGATGAGGGGTGATGGACAGAAAGCAGGGGAGCTGGGCAGTTGTGTGGCATGAGCTAAGGGGGAGAGGGTCAGAAGGCAGGCTAGGGTAATAGGATTTGGAACATAAGTGGGGAGAGAACAAGGCTGTTAGGCTCTCCCACTATTATTCCAACCTCAAAGCCTACCCTTCACTAGCAGGAATGAAATAAGAGAAGCTGCTGGGTGAGGGGAGGTTGGGCTCAATAACTGCAGCAGGCTGTAATATGAGCTGTGTAGCTCAGAGGCACTAGATTGTTATGTCTGTGGGGTCAGTGGACCCTCAAACCTGCTCTATTCAGGGCACAGGACTCCAAATTGGCATGCAGCATAGATTATTCTTATAGGGAACTTAGCCAAACAGATGTAGCACTTCCAGGGGAGGTTACCTGGTGCAAACTGCATGTTTAGGGTTTAGGACCACTGCAGCAGGCAAGTCATAACTCAGTTTCATTTGGGCCAGGAAGATTATTGGGGTCCCTAGGCAGCATGCTATCTGCTTCAGTTACACAGTGCAGCCCAAATTTAATTGCTACTAATGTAACAGGTCAAAACAATCATATAACAGGTCAATCTACCTCAGGTAACAACATTTACTTTCACAAATAGTACATGACTGCCTGAAAGTCTCCCATAGTTAAATATTAAGGCCATACAAAACAGCCTGGTATTCGAATTCCTCACATTGCAATGCAATTTGCCTTTCTAACCTAGGTGCTAAACAGTAATACAATGTAAGAAAGCCCTAAGCAAATTCAAAGGCAGGCTGCATAGGCTTGCATTTTCTAATACTAAGCAGTCACAGTTCAGATCATGGATCAGGATGCTGCCACAGACTCAGTCAGATCAGTAGACCAGACAATACTGCGTCATCCGTGGAGTGGTGGCCATTTTGTGACTCACCATGTGGCATGCAGCTACCTATATATGGACAGTATATAGACCTCCCACAATGATGTGTTCCCTCAGAGGAGTGCAACCATGTCTCCCTCACTTCCTTTTGTTTTGAAATCTGACTATGGACTACTATTTTTTTAATAGTACACGGCCGCAGGTAAAGAACATTGGGGCACTGATAAACTATACCCTTTAGGTTCTGCATCCAAAATACCCCATTTCTTCTGTATGATCTCTTTGACTAGTGTGGCTGTTACTGAACTCTCTGAACTGTTCTCTGAACTTACAGATTATGTAGTGACAAAAGGGCAACATATTGGAGACACAGAAGTATGTTCTTTTGGCACAAGGGCAGTAGCACTATTCATAGTATTCACTGCTCTGAGGGCTTTGGCTATACTGTTATTTCCATAGCCCCACTGTTTAAACCTATAAACCTGTTCTTGTTTCTTCTTATCAAATTCCGTGCTCTCTGTTCAATTACACAGGATCCTAATCAGTTGGTACTTTGGAATATTACTCACAGTATGTGTCAGATGGCAACTATCAGCCTGTAAAAGGTTGTTGCAATCCGTGATTTTCTGAAACAGTTGAGTGCATACCGTACATCACCCATGTTGTTTTTACAAATGTGCAAAGCCATAAGAGACATATGCTATTGTAAAGCACATTTTGTGAAGCCCCGGTGTAACACATATTAATCTAATGGAATTGAACATGTTGACTTTTGGGAGGAGAAGACTTTGAAAAACTTGTGGAGCAAAAGCAAAGTTATTGGAATTATATTCTGAATGCCAGATGTGATCAAGGGCTAAATGACATTACTGATTTAATAGCATTTCCGAACAAATTTTAAACATGAACACAAAAGAAAAGGAAAAAAAAAACAAACATTTTTATTACTGGTGCTGTTCTTTATTTCTTATGTTGTTCTGTATTTGCTTCTACCTTTCTTTAAAGTGGGCATGGAATACTAAATAATGTATGTGAATTTCCTTCTATAAGTAACAGTTAATTTACAAGCTTGTACCTGGGATCGAACAGTAGGTGCATGGATGAAATAAAGTGGGTGTGAAGTACTAAATATTGTACGTGAACTGCCTTCTATAAGTAACATTGAATTTACAAGCTTGTTCATGGATGAAATAGTGTCATACGTATGCAATGCGCTATGTTGATTGTAACTCAAGATTTTGAATTCTACATTAATCGATAAGTGATTCATTTTTGGTTTGGTTTTCCTAATTAGAGTATGTATTTAAACAGGTTATGCTCACTAGGCTAGCTATTTGATAAAGCTCATTAGTGAATGATTGAAAAGTAACCCAGTAGTGTCTGCTAACCAGTGAGGCTTTTTATAACAAGGCATGGTTATGGTGTCTGTATACACTTTATGTATAATAAATGATAAGAACTGAACTGAACTGTTTTTTGGGGTCTTACTTTCTGATGGGTACTTCTATACTGTGTTCTGCTGTCCCTGTTAACCACATAACTTGACGTGTCACTGTTACCTACATGGCTTGTTGTGGTGTCACTGTTACATACATGGCTTCTTATGAAAAAAAACAGTTTTTAAATAAAGTACACTTAATAATTAGGAAATTCAGTGGTGTCTAACTTAACTAACAAGGTTCACATAGCAGACTAAACAAGCATTTGTCAATGCCGAATGTTGTCTTGCTGCCATTGACAGTGCAGGAGTTAGAGAGATGCAGCATAGGAGTGGCAGTCAAGTATTGAACTGATGCCAATCCACCCCCACCCTGCATTGAGTGAGAGGCATTAGGGTGTCCCTGTGGGTGTTTGTTAGTGCAGTGCGGGAAAACATGCTAGGCAGGATGTGAAAATGACAGCTGCACAGTTCATAAGGAGGTGTAATAAAATGCCTTTGCTGAAAATGTGGCATACAATATACAGAATTTATGGAGTTGCAAGGGTGTGTGGAAATATGCAAGGCACGCTTGCAGCACTGCCAGTTTATGGGCGTTCGGCACCAAATTTTCAACATAGGCATTTTAGCACCTCTGCTCATGTACAGTGTCACTGTCATTTCCTCAAAGTGTCCCAAGAAGTGATTTCACACAGCGACCACACTATTCTGCGCCAGAAGTGCGGAAACACATTTTGGGCAGGATATGTGAAGTGATGACTGTACTGTTCATCAAGAGGTGTGGAAAAATGGCAATGGTGAAAATCCAGAGGGAAAATATCACAAATTCACGTCGGTACAAGCATGCATGCAATCTGCCAACGCATGCTAGTAACACAGTCATTTTCTGGAGTATCAGCTCCAAATTTTCAACATAGGCATTCTAGGAGCTCTGCTCATGAACTGTGTCACTGTCATTTTCATAATCTGGCCCAAACACTGATTTCCCACAGTGACCGCGCAATTGTGTGCCGGAAGTGCGGAAACACATTTCGGCAGGATGTGGAAAATGACAGTTGTACTGTTCACAAGGAGGTGCACAAAATGCCAATGCTGAAAATCCGTGTTAAAATATTGCAAATGCCGGTTACAAGCCTGTGTAGCAACCAGCAATGCATGTCAGAAACAGGCATTTGTTGGATTTTCTACCACCCTGGAACATAGGTTTTTGAGAGGCCACCTCATGAACACTGGCACTGTCATTTTGTTAATGGTCCTGAGAGGTGATTTCACTGCAGTGACTGCAAAATCACCTTCGAGGCCGATTAATGCCATGACAGTGATAGAATTCATGAGGAGGGCCCCAAAACCCCATGTTGAAAATTTGGTGCCAAAATTCCAAGAAATGCCTGAGATATGCAGCAAAGTTGAAAAACCCTATTCATTGCATTATACAGCTTACTGGCATTTCCTCAGTTAGCGATCGGCTTTGAAGAGTGCAGGCGTGTTCCTGGTCCATGGAAGATCATCAACGGTGAGGAGGTAAGTATGGGGTGAGGGAGGCAGGATGCACAGTGGGTGGGTGCGGGTGTGGAGGGGCATCTAGACTACGAGGGACAGTTTTTGTTTTGCAGGTAAAAAAAGGAAAACCGTTATGGGACAGTTTTCATCTTACAGGGCATTTGGCAGGCTGGGGTGGGCTTCCAGCATGCCACCTAAGTATTTTTTTTGGGGGTGTCAGTAGCCAACAGGAGATTGGGCACCCTCATCAGCACACAACACGGGGTAATGCCGACGGGATTGGGCACCCCGCCGCAAACAAAGAAAGGGAGGGAGGCGAGCCGAGGGGATTGGACCTCCTGGCATTCAAGAGTTGGGGTGACACCGGCAGGCAAAGACAGTGAGGGGGGCCAGAGCCAGGGATTGGGCACCCCCTCAGCATTCAACATCTGGGGATGCCGATGGGAGTGGGCTCCCGTCGGCACCTAAGCTATGGGGAGTTTGCCGACAGAAGTTGGGCACCCCTGATGTCGGCAAGCGTGAGGTGGCCACCCGCTTGCCGACCATGGTCATAATGGCGGTGAGCACGGCAAGCAAAGGACCGCTGAGTATGACAAGCTTTGCTCGGATTGCAGCGGACCTTTGCTTTGATGTGCTCTCCCTATTATGAATGCATGGTGTGGCGGTGGCATGCAGGCTGATTGAGGAATGAGGGACGCACCTACTGATGCATGCTCTTCATTCACCCAACAGCAGCCGTGCCCCCAAGACCCGCACTATCGTAAGATGTTGCTTGTGAATGCACACAAGCCAACATAAAAAGGGCTGTAAAAACAGATACAGACAGCAGCTAAACCTTCACATTCCAGTTTAACATGGGTTCAAAAGTAAATGTTCAAACATAACTATGGTTGCATTAAGTTCATTAACACAAATATTTGTTGCATTTGTTGTAGTGGGACTATGACAAATAGACACTTATATTCATGTGGTTGCTGGGTCCCTCTTAACCACATGTCTTGAAATGGTGTCACTCTTATGCACATGACTTCTTATGAAAAAAACAATTTTTAAATAAAGTACACTTAATAATTAGGAAATGCAGTGGTGTCCATCTTATCCAACAAGGTTCACATAGCAGACTAATGCATTTATTTAAGTAGTGGAATCGCTACATAAATTGTATACAGACTGATCAACAGTAATTGCAATTGGTTAATGTAAATAATGGGATTGCATACCCCATCCATGTTCATATCTCCCTGCAAAGCTGATAAAGAGCACCTTCTCATAACAACAAATAAAGTGAGTTCCTTCCTATTTTGTGATGGTGTGATTTTAATAATTTTTATGTTGCTTGCACGCATGTGCAAGAAACATAGTGCCATCATCCGAGTTTTCAGAGGTGTGGCACCCATCTTCTAATTCAGTCAGTGTGTTTGCAGGCGTGGCCCCAGTTCCCCAATCACTGCTGCAGCTGTCTATGACAGCAGTTGAAAATGCAGTGGTTGTACAGTTGAAAGGGAGAGCTCTGCTTCAGTGAGCAAAGCTCCCCCCTTCACACACACACACACACACACACACACACACACATGCACGCACACTGCGTGCTCATGCACCTTCCCCCTCCCCCCCATGCACACACTGAATGGCCTATGGGGGTGCCCAATCCCCTGTTGGCTCCACATACCCCCAAAGCTTCCAGGTGCCACTCTGAGAGCCCACCCAAGCATGGCAAAATTTGTTATGGCTGATGGGGGTGCCCAATCCCCCATCGGCTCCACGCCCCCCAAAGCATCCAGGTGCCACGCTGGGAGCCCACCCCAGTGTGGCAAAATGTGTTATGGCCGAGGGGGTGCCCAATCCCCCGTCAGCTCCAGCCCCCCCAAACAGCCTTCCAGCTGCCAAGCTGGGAGCTCACCTCAGCGTGGCAAACGTCCATCGTCATCTTATTAAAAAAAAACAACCTGTAAATACAAAAACTGTCCCCCGGCACTTCTCCTTGCCCCCCTCCCACAACCCGCACCCACCCACTGCGCACCTCTGCCTCCCCACAACTCCCCACCCCATACTTACCTCCGGATCTCGGCACGATGATCTTCGGTGGACCGGGAACACGTCTGCACTCTTCAAAGCCGACCGTGAACTGAGGAAATGCAGGTAAGCTGTATAATGGGATTGATAGGATTTTTTCAACTTTGCTGCATATCTCAGGGATTTTTTGGAATTTTGGCACCAAATTTTCAACATGGGGTTTTTGGGACCCCTCCTCATAAATTCTGTCACTGTCATGGTGTTAATCGGGCCTGAAGGGTGATTTTTTGGTCACTGCGTGAAATCAACTTTCGACTGAATAACAAAATGACAGTGCCAGTGTTCATAAGGTGGGCTCAAAAAGCCTATGTTGCAAATTTGGTGAAAAATTCTAAAAGACTGTTTTATGAGCATGCATTGTACAGTTCCCACGCATCGTACCATATAAGATCGTGAATTTTTAATATTTTCACCGATTTAACATTGCTATTTTACCACACCTCCTTATGAGCAGTACAGCTGTCATTTTTCACGCCTCGCCCAAAATGTGTTTCACAGACAGCATAATGGCGCAGTTGGTGTATGAAATCAATGTTTGGGACACATTAAGAAAATCACAGTCACACTGTTCATGAGCAGAAGTGTTAAATGGCTATGTTAAAATTTGGTTAAAAATTCCCAAAATGACTGTTTTACGAGCATTTGTTGCGCTGATCCTACGCACGCTCGTAAGTTCACGAATTTTCAATATTTTCAATCCAGATTTTCAACACTGCCACTTTACCACACCTCCTTATGAGCAGTACAGCTGTCATTTTTCACATCTCGCTCAAAACATGTTTCTGCCCATGTAGTGGACAGTGGCGCAGTCGGTGTGCAAATCAATGTATGGGACACATTAAGAAAATCACAGTGACACTGTTAATGAGCAGAGGTCTTAAAATGGCTATTTTGAAAATCTGGTGACAAATTTCCTGAAAATTACTGTTTTACGAGTGTGTGTTGCGCAGTTCCTATGCACGCTCGTAAGTTCGTAAATTTTTAATATTTGCACTCCAGATTTTCAACATTGCCATTTTACCACACCTCCTTATGAGCAGTACAGCTGTCATTTTTCACAGCTCGCCCAAAATGTGTTTCCGTGCATGTAGTGCACAATGGCGCATTCGGTGTGTGCAATCAATGTTTGGGACAGACTAAGAAAATCACAGTGACACTGCTGATGAGCAGTGGTCTTAAAATGGCTATGTTGAAAATTTGGTGAAAAAATTCCCTTCAGACGTTCTGCAATGTTACTAATGAAGACATTGAACAGGACTAGCCCCGGGACTGATCCCTGCAGCACCCCACTAGAATACCCCTCTCCCTAGACTGCACACTATTTACCACCACTCTCTGCATCCTGTCTGTTAGCCAGTTTCTAACCCAGTTTACCACCCTTCCCCCATGCTCAGCCTACCCAGCTAGTTTATCAGCCTCCTATATGGGATGGTGACAAAGACTTTGCTGAAATCAAGGTAAGCGTTGTCCACTGCCCCACCCTGATTCACTTCCTTTGTCACCCAGTCAAATAAATCAACCAGATTTGTCTGACATGATGTCCCCACTGTGAATCCATGTTGTCTGTGGTCCTGGGCTCCGATGGCTTCTAGATGCCCCACTATCCTTTCTTTAAGCAATGTTTCCATGATCTTCCCCACTACTGAGGTGAGGCTGAACAGCCTATTGTTCCCTGCCTCCTCCCTGCTGCTGGACTTGTGTAGAGGGACCACATGTGCCCTCCTCCAATTCACTTGTGTTGAATGACTCAGTGAACATGGCTGCCAGAGGTACTGCTATCTCCCTTTGCAGTTCTCTTAAAATCCTTGGGCGTATGCCATCTGGTTCCATCGCTTTGTCCACCTTCAATTTAGTGAGCTCCTGCAGGACTCTTTTGCCTTTGAATGGACTATTGTCCACCTCTTCACCCCCCTTGGAAACTGCTGTACTGCTGTGGCCCTTGCCCCTCCCACTCTTCTCTGAATACTGAACAGACAGACACAGTGAATGTCTTGGGAGGAAGGCATGGAACTATCACTTCCAAATACCTAAACAATGCATACCAGCAAGCAACATTCGGCATTGACAAATGCTTGTTTTTTTCTGGCAGAAGAAAGAGAGAAAAGGAAGATGGCATGGACCTAGTATCACCCCCTCCCCACTCCACTTAATATATGGCAAGGCTAATGACAGGAAGGAGTCAGTGTCTTTTTATTTTTTTCAAGTGGTGTTACATTTGCTGTAGCATTATCATTTTTAACACTAAACACACAGATCTCTCACTTGATTTGGTGCCAGCTGCTTGACTATGTGCTGGGGAGGGGGCTATTAATTTCCGGGATGTCTCTTTCAAGGGGAAAAAGGTGCAAACTGCTTAACAACTTGAGCTGGGGGCAGAGCAGGGCATACCTAACTAAATAAAGGTCGGCAACTTCAAAGACAATGAGGCATATGTCAGCTGGCCCTGGGTCAGGGGGCCCGATTCCAAGTCGGCATATGTCGGCATAAGTCGAGATACACTAAACCCCTTGGTGTATCTGGTGACTTATGCCAAGTGTTATGCCAGCCCTGATTCTAGGAGGTGACCTGCGCCATGTTGGCTGCAGGCTATGCCAACCATGGGTTACGCCACCCGCCATGCTGTAGCCTGCAATGACAAGGTGCAAGTATGGGTTACAACAGCAACAGCACCCAATTCCAAGAGGGTGGCAGCCATAACTTGCTGCTGTGATTCTAAGAACTGCACTGGCAGAGCTACATTAGAGCAGCTTGGAGTTGCTTTAAAGGGCATCCGATGGTGCCATCCATCAGATGACTGCTCTGCAGCACCTCAGCAATGATGCTGATGTGCTCCCCATGCCCTCACAAGCACACCCCTGTCCCCTAGCCCCAAAGGTCAGGGATCCCCAGGGGTCTGAACTCCAGTGCACCCCTCCAGACACCTGTGCCATCTGTCCTGTCTTCCCATGCCCCCTGGTGTGTGCTGTGGTGTTCCAGGGCAGGGGAGCTTCAAGGGGCTGCCGATAGTGGGCTGCAACTTGTGACATGTGGGGCTTCTACGCCATGCCGGTGACATTAGCTTCTGCATGGTGTAACCCACATGTTGCAAGTGCCAGGACCCTGCTGCTCTTGGAATGCAGCACAGAGTCCTTAGCATAGCAGCAAATGTCGCAACTCACATACGCCGGCGAGTTGTGACATTCAACTTGGAATCAGGCCCACAGTCCAGTAGGCAGTTATATGAACCAAGGGTTAGGCGGGGCACTGTACTCTGAAGCTAATACACTGGTCCCCTCTAATAAGTAAAATAAGAGTGTAGAACTGAACGTCAAGGTAAATAAAAAAGGATGCATGTCTAATTGCAAAACAAGTTTAATACACCTAAACACATACAAACAAATTTAAAGACAGAATATAGAACACTTATTAAACCACAGAAAAAAAGAACACAAAACAGATTTTTGTGAACCACCTCACTTTAGAAACCTATATAAAAGAATGGCCAGTATGTTGGAAACTGCACAGAACATAAAATAAATGAAAATAAATCTACTGTAAAATTTGTTGCCCTTCCAGACTGGGAGACTGTAGAACAAGACATCAGCGGCATTCATGAGAGTCAGCAGGAAAAGGCTCCAGAAAATATTATGATGCTATTTATTATTACAAAAGCAACATGCAAACTAGGCACATAAAAAACATAAATCAAAAGACAGTAAGCACATCACCCCAGTGCTCAGAAGGGGTGGGACTGTAATTTTGGAAGTCCTGCAATACCACATATGAAAAAAAATTTAAATCACAGTCACCCTATCCTTTTATTTTTCTCCTTTTTTAGATGCCAAAATGTCTTTCCATCATCATTTCTTCATCACACCCAGAACTAAATGACATGTGGATCCCCAATGAAACCGAGAACAGTAGAGGGATAGGGTGATCATGGGCCATGCAATCAGGAAGGCAGTGGTATTCATATCTCTCTTTCTTTTCTTAAATAGGTAGCAGATATTGAGGGATTTAATTGAATATTCTATAGATTTATGAAATTATGTATATACTAATCTTGCTAGGTCTTTCAAAAGCAACTGTACTTTTACAAGTCTGTGTGTGGTATTGAAGCACTTTCAAAATATTCTTGCACTGAACACTTTAGAATGGTTTAATTATTTAATGATTACACAGTGACATCATGAATTCAGAACCACTTAAAGATCAACAGTAAATGTATTAACATTTTCTCTCCGTTTTTTATTTCCTGGCTGCTTTTGGAATAAAAAACTGTAACCTGATAACACAATGACATGTCTCTTGTGTGTGTTTTTTAACTCAGCATTCATCACAATAAGTGAAAAGCCTGCCTGATCATAGACAGTTGCATTTATTATTTCACAGTCAGCTCCTTTTAAATCAGTTTAGGAAGTCAAACAAGCAGCAACTTGTAATCTCAACAATAATGGACGAGAGAGAGAGAGAGAGAGAGAGAGAGAGATTTTCCTTTTCTGGTTCGATGCAGACATGCAATGTTGCTGAGCGATCAGACACAGGTCACAGGTAGATTTAGATAGAAAGAAAATCAGAATTAAATTGCAAAAAGAAAACAGGATAAGAAAACACATAGCACTACAGATAGCAGCAGCTATTCACGACACAGACAGTGACCGTTACAAAGAACTGTTCCCACGTGTTTTCAGACTCTGATAACAACCATGCAATGAGTACATTTTTCTTCTTCATAGTTATAACATTATTATATAACTCTGTTTTATGGTTGAGGTTCATAGTATGGTGAGTGGCAACAATGACAAGCAGGTTAGCTTGGTGTTAGAAACAGTATCAGTATCTGACAGTGTGCATATATTTGAAATACATTAAGCGGATATTGTTATGAAAATAAATGGTGACAGATCAAATGTGTTCTGGAGCTCTCAGACACAGCTACATGGCAATAGAAAGTACAGTGTACTAAATCAAAAAACAGTTTAAAAAGGGGGCTGTAAATGAGTAGCACTACAGCTGGCATCAGGCATTTGCTACACAAGAAGCACCTGTTGTGATCAGCTGTTTGGACATCTTTTCAGACTCCAGTGGCTGATCAATCAGTAAATTCATTGTCATTTTTTTAATTATGGCAGCAATACGTGGATAGGTTTTTATGGTAAGTGCACAAGGAATAGCAAGATACCTCATACAGAGAGTCAGAATTGGTGGAGTATAGCATAACTTTCATCTAGCATGAGCAGCTGTGCTCTTGTGTTAGTAGGGGAGCGAACCAGTGATATTTTTTAACAGAGGCTCAGGTTGCATGCAATTGTCCCACAAGAAATCATTTCAGTTTGCCAAATATTATTGTGCATATACTGTAACTAAGTAGTATGATAGAGGTTTTGCTTTGCACATGTCCAATTTTCCACTGCTTAAAAATATGTAAATATGGTGAATTAAAAATTAAAAAAATAAATTGAACCTTCTGATTGGACATCTTTTCATACTCCAGTGGATGAATAAACAGCTGATCAAAACAGGCACTTCTTGTGTAGCAGACATCTGATGTCAGCTGTAGCACTGTTCATTTCTACCCCCCCTTCTAAAACTATTTTTGATTTTGTATAATTTGTATTGCCAGGCAGATGTGTCTGACAGCTCCAGAAAATATTTGCTCTGTCACCATTTGTTCCCATAACCATGTCTATTTAATGTGTTTCAAATATATGCACACTGTCAGCTACAGTAATGATTTCTAGCACCAAGCTAACTTGCTTATTATTGTTGCCACTCACCATACCATGAGCCTTTACCATTAAACAGAAACATATAATAATGCTCCAACTATGAAGAAGAAAAAGTGTACTTGTTGCTTGATCAGTTGTTATCAGAGTCGGAAAAGATGTTGAAACAGCTGATTGTAAGGGCCACTGAATTTGTAAGGAAACAGCTACTGTAATCTGTGGTGCTATATGCTTTCTTATCCTTTTTTTTTTATCCCCTTTTTATGTTTGCTTGTGCACATGAGCAAGGAACCTTATGTGGCAGCTTTGGAGAGGAGTGGGTTGTGGAGGTAGAGCACTGAGACAGCCAACACCGGCACTGCATTTGTGGGCTTGGCACTGTTCACTCAATGCAGGCCCAGTGTCCTGATGACACTGGTTCTGTAAAAGGCCACCAACTTGAAACAATGTGGCTGCTGCAATGCAGGGCTGCCTCATCACTGCAGCATCAGCCATTCCACTACAATGAGGGAGAGACCCGTCATTGCAGGGCGGTGCCTTGCCTGGTGTAACTTTTCTACTTACATGGTGGTGGCTGTTGCCACCTCAGAGTCCCCATAAAGCTGATAGGGGTGCCCAGTCTCCCTTTTGGCATGCCCTCTCCCCAGATCATTTGCTGACGGGGAGCCCACTCCTGTCGGCAAAATATCCCCCTACATTTTGTTTGCTGAGGGGGTGCCCAATCCCCCTCAGCATCAAGTCTCCCCCAAAAACACAGATCCTTCTTACTTTGCCGATGGGGGGCCCCAGTCCTCATCGAGTTCAGTCTCCCCCCCCAAAAAAAAACATGCAGGTGGCATGCTGGGAGCCCACCCCAGCTTGCCAAATCAACCTGCAAAAAAGGAAAACCTTCCCGTGATGGTTTCAATTTATTTTTAACCTGAAAAGTGGAAAATGGGCCCGCATTTTGTCAGAGCTTTCTCCCCCAACCCATACCCACCCTCTGCGCATCCCAACTCCCCCACACCCTCACCCCATACTTACCTCCGAGCCCAGCATGATAATCTTCAGTGGACTTGGAAGACATCTGCACTCTTCAAAGTCAACTGTGAACTGAAGAAATGCCAGTAAGCTGTATAATGGCATAAATATTTTTTTTTCAGCTTATGTGGATATCTCAGCCATTTTTTGGACTTTTGGCACCAAATTTTCAACATGAAGTTTTTGGGACCACTCCTCATGAATTCAGTCACTGACATGGCATTATGTGGTCACTGCATGGAATCACCTTTCGGGACCTATTAATGAAACAGCACTGCCACTGTTCATGAGGTGGGCTCTCAAAAAGCCTATGTTGTAAATTTGGTGAAAAAAATCCCAAAAATGACTGTTTCATGAACATGCATTGTGCAGTTTCCATGCACACTTGTTACTTCTCAAATTTGTAATATTTTCACTTCAGACTTTCAACATTGGCATTTTTCCACACCTCCTTATGAACAGTACAGCTGACATTTTTCTCATCCTGGCGGAAATGTGTCCTGCGCAGAATAGCGCTGTCGCTGTAGGAAATCGGTGTTTGGGACAGATTAAGAAAATCACAGTGATTCTGTTCATGAGCAGAGGTCCTAAAATACCTATGTTGAAAATTTGGTGACAAATGTCCTTAAATGACTGTGTTACCAGCATGTGTTGTTCAGTTTCCGTGCACCCTCATAACTTCGCAAATCTGTAGTATTTTCACTCTAGATATTCAATATTGGCATTTTTTCAGACCTCCTTATGAACAGTACAGCTTTCATTTTTCACATCCTGGCCGAAATGTGTTTTTGCACTTCTGGCATACAATAGCGCAGTCACTGTGGGAAGTCAATGTTTGGACAGATTTAAAAAATCACAGTGACACTGTTCATGAGCAGAAGTGCTAAAATGCCTATGATGAAAATTTAGTGACAAAAGTCCATAAAATTACTGTGTTATAAATGTACATTGTGCAGTTTCCATGCACCCTCATAATTTCGCACATTTGTGATATTTTCACTCCAGATTTTCAACACTGACATTTTTTCACACCTCCTTATGAACAGTACAGTTGCCATTTTTCATATCCTGCCCAAAATATGCATTTACACATCTGGCACATGATAGCATGGTTGCTGTGGGAAACTGTTGTTTGGGACAGATTAAGAAAATCATAGTAACAGTGTTCATGAGCAGAGGTCATAAAATGCCTATGTTGAAAATTTGGTGAAAGAATTCCACTAAATGACTATGTTATGCGCATGTGTTGTGCAGTTTCCATGTACACTGGGAAGTTCGAACATCTTTAATATTTTCACTACAGATTTTCAACATTACCATCTCTCCACACCTCCCTATGAATGGTACAGCTGTCATTCTTCACATTCTGCCCGATCTGTTTTCTAACATCTGGCACAGAATGGCACGGTCACTGTGGGAACTCAGCGTTCGGGACACATTAACAAAATCACAATGCTACTGTTCATGAGAAGAGGTCTCAAATGCTTTCATGAGGTGGGGGTCACAAAAAGGCCATGTTGAAAATGTGTAGTGCAAATACCAGCAAACGCCCAGTGCGTTATGGTTTCTAACCATAACGTCCCACCCTATACAGACTGACAGGCATCAGGGGTGTGCCTTTGGATTGCTGACTGTAATGATCATGCCATTCTACCCCCACCCCCCACCCTGCAGCCAGTGACAGGCATCAAGGTGTGCCTTGGACTCTTCAGCCCCAGAGTTCACCCCATTCTCCTATACTGCACCCATTTCAGCATATGTCCTTATGGAATGCAGTGACTGTAAAGCCAAACACCTCAAGGCACACTTCAACATGTGTCAGTGTCTGCAGGATAGGGTGAGGTGAAATGGCATGAACGTTATGGGTGATGACCCAAACGCATACCCCAATGCCTGTCCATCTCTGCAGGGTGGAGATGGGGTTGGCGTGAAGTTCAACACTTCACTGCTATTCTTATTCTGCATCTATCTAACTCCTGCATTGCCAATGCTAATACCAGCAAGCAAACATTTGGCATTGACAAATACTTGTTTTTAATTCTGATTTTGTTTCAGTCTAAATCTACCTGTAACCTGTGTCTGATGGTTCAGCAACATTACTTGTCTGTGTCTAACCATGAAATGAAACAAGATGCTCTCAGTCTTGTGCAGTAAGGTTCAGATGAGACATCACTCCTTCTCTGACATCATAAACTGACTCAAAAAGGAGCTGAGTGTGAGAAAATAAATGTCACAGTCTAGGATCAGGCTAGAGACATGTTATTGCGCTATCAGTTTTATACCTTTCAACTGCTTTGATTTTTAATGCTAAGAGGTTGAGAGGTAAGATCCGTTTACAGTTTTTATTCAAAAGGTAGCTAGGAAATGAAGGAGAGAAAATGTTAATACATTTTCTGTTGATCTTCAAGGGTTGCACCCATGTACAGTCCCCACTACCTTATGAAGCTTCTGTGCTTCCTGTCTTTTGATTTACGTTATTTATGTACCTGATTTGCCCATTGCTTTTGTAATATATGGCATAGTGAAACCAAAGGAAAAAGAACACAAAACAGATCTTTGGGAACAAGTTTATACTGCCATTATTGAAAAGGCTGGACCATGGTGGTATTTGGTATGGACTCAAATAACAGGGTATATAATGTGGAAGCAATGGTACACAAATTGCCTGAGAAACCTACTATAGAAGCCTGTATAAAAGAAAGGATGGCAATCAAGATATGCTGGAAACTAATGAAAATAGATATAGAGTAGAATGCATTGCCCTTTCAGACTGGGAGGCTGTAGAGCGAGATATCAGCCTCATTCATGACAGTCGGTAAGAAAAGACTCCAAAAAATATTATGATGCTATTTATTATTACAAAAGCAACATGCAAACCAGGCACATAAAAAATGTCAATCATTAGACAGGAAGCACAACATCACCCCAACGCTTTGCCTTAAGGCTTTGTAGGTGGGTGGGGACTGTACATTTTGAAAGTGCTGCAATCCCACACAGCACAAACCTGTAAAATTACAGTCACCCTATCTCTTTATTTTTCTCCCTTTTTCTCTCTTTTCAGATGCTAAGATTTCTTTCTGTCTTCATCTCTATACCACACCCAGAATTGAATAAGATCTGTGGATCCCCATGAAAATGAGGACAGTAACGGGATATGGTGGTCATGGGTCATGTAATCCTGAAGGCAGTGGTATTCATCTTTCTCTCTCTTTTTCTTAAATGTGTAGCAGGTATTGGGTGATTTAATTGAAACTTCTGCAGATTTATAACATTCTGTACATACTGAGCTTGCTGGCAGTCTGTCAAAAGCAACTGTAATGTTACAAGTTTGTACTGTGAGATAGTACAAGTGGTCACAATATCACACAGCTCTCCAGATATATTTAAAAACCCAAATCTCAATCAAGTACAGACTGTCAAGCAAAACTGGACTGAATCGGCTACATGGTCTTGTTCGACTAGCCCCATGTGAAACAAGCTGACTTATTTGCAACATTTCAAATCCCCTATAAAATCAGGTGAGACAGAACAGAACTCTGCTCAAAGTTTTGCTACTGAGAACTGAAAAGAAAAAAAAATTTTAAAATAACTAGGTTTAGTTGTTATTGCTGAAGTGCAGAGAGAGAGAGAGAGAGAGAGAGAGAGAGAGAGAGAGAGAGAGAGAGAGAGGCTTTCTTCTCCATCACACATATTCTGTGAAGACCCCCCTCCCTCATTCCTTTATTTCAGAATGCGGTAACCTATAACCTATGTCCATGCACCACTATGCCCCACAAAACAGTAATGTACAGTGTGACATCTGGAATACTTAAAAAGTTTAACTACTGAGAACTAAAACAAAATCTTTTAAAATAACCACATAATTGGTCAAAGTGCAGCAGATGTACTCACAGATCTGTAAACAGATGTGTGACAGTAGCACTAGCTGTTGCACTTTGACTAATTTTGTGGTTATTTTAAAAGATGTTTTTTTTTTCCTTTCAGTTCTCCGGAGGATGTCACCAGTATAAGCTCACCTGCTGACTCAGAATCCACAGCTGCTGCTACATCCCAGAGGGGAGATGAAGCCACAAATACACAGCCAAAATCTGCAGCGGAAGGTATTCTTCTCTTGGGACTGTCCGGTTCTTACCATTCAAACCTTAATTTGTCAGATTCTGTCCATTCTGCTAGTTTTCAAGAGGAATTGGATCCCTACAAAGTGATCTTGGTGACTTCTCCAGCAGTTACACAAAGTGCTCCCTTTTTAAATTTTACTTCTTTGCAATCCGTAGTTTCAAATAATGAGACAGTTTAAGTGGGCACAATATCACACAGCTTTCCAGATATATTTAAAAGCCTGAGGTGTGATCGAGTACAGCCTGTCAAGCAAAGCCAGACTGAATCCGCTGCTAGGTCCCATTCAGCTAGCTCCATGAGAAACAAGTTGATTTATTTGCAAAACTTCAAATCTCCTATGAAATCAGGTGAGAAAGAATATAATTCTGCACCAATAAGCCAACAACTACATGCTGCTCAGATGTCAAAAAAGTTGAGTCAGAGACATGACAAAGCTGTTGCATCTTGAAAAACAATTCTCTGAACCCACCATTTCAGATAAGCACTATGATAATTCCAAGATGCAGCTCTTGCAAATTCAACCATGGTAGTGGAGGGGGAAGGGTGGGACAGGAAGAGGATAAAAAAAGTAGTGTGAGGGTGGCAAGATCTCTGGTGGACAGAGTTGAAGGCAACTTTTAATACCTTATGAGGTTGTTCGTTCACAAGCTGCTTTTCTCCTAGTTCTAGCAAGAGGACTGCAGGGCTTTGCCCATGCAGCCCTAAAAAGGGGAAATTCATATGTTACAAGCTTTGGATTTTACATGCATCTTCAGCCTCTCAGCTGATTTTTATGTTAATTGCGTGCATGCGCAAGAAACATATTGCAGCAGGTTGACAGAAGCAGGCTGTGGAGGCACGGCACTTTTGTGGCCAATGCCCCCACAGCCTTTGAAGGCTTGGCCCCCTTTCTCCAATGCCATGGCATGCTGTTGCTGACACTAGTTCAGCTAGCATGCCATAATCTTGTAAGGTTTCAGCCGCTGCAATCAGGGGCTGCCTCATCATTGCTGCGTAAGCCATTCACTGCAATGAGGGAGCGACCCATTATTGCTGGGTGAACCTTGTAACACTTGATATTGATTGTGCCTTTGGTGGTGCCCAATACCCCATGGGCTAAAGCTGCCCCCCCAAAAAGAGTCTGTTGGCATACTGGGAGCCCACCCCAGTATGCCACATGCTTCTGTTAAAAAAAATGGTCCTGCAAATTATTATTTTTTTTACCCTGTCAAAAAAGAAAACGGTCCCTTGCAGTCTCCCTGTCCCCCTCCTGCAACCCGCGCCCACCCACTGCACACTCTGCCTCCCCACCCCCCTTCACCCCATACTTACCTCCAGAGTCTGGTGCGATAATCTTCGGTGGACCGGGAACACGTCTGCACTCTTCAAAGCCGATCGCGAACTGAGGAAATGCCGGTAAGCTGTATAATGGAATAAATAGGGTTTTTTTTCAACTTTGATGCATATCTTGAGCATTTTTTAGAATTTTGGCACCAAATTTTCAACATGGGGTTTTTGGGAACCCTCCTCATGAATTCTGGCACTGCCATGGCGTTAATCTGCCCTGAAAGGTGATTTTGCTGTCACTGCACAGAATCACCTTTTGGGACCAATTAACGAAACAACAGTGCCAGTGTTCATGAGGTGGGCTCTCAAAAAGCCTATGTTGCAAATTTGGTGGAAAAAATCCAAAAAATGACTGTTTTATGAGCGTGTGTTGCGCAGTTTGCAGGCACGCTTGTAAGTTTGCAAATTTATAATATTTTCACTCCAGATTTTCAACATTGCCATTGTTCTGCACCTCCTTATGAACAGTACAGCTGTCATTTTTCAGATCCTGGCCAAAAGGTGTTTTTGCACTTCCGGCGCAGAATAGTACGGTTGCTGTGGGAAATCCATGTTTGGGACACATTATGAAAATGACAGTGACACTGTTCATTAGTAGAGGTCCTAAAATGCTTATATTGAAAATTTGGTTACAAAAGTCCAGAAAATGAGTGTGCTACGAGCGTCCGTTGTGCAGTTTCCACGCACGCTAGTACCTTCACAACTTTGCAATATTTTCACTCTAGATTTTCAACATTGCTATTTTTCCACACCTCCTTATGAACAGTGCAGCTGTCATTTTTCACAACCTGGCCGAAATGTGTTTTCGCTCTTCCGGTGCACAATAGCGCGGTCGCTGTGGGAAATCAATGTTTGGGACACATTAAGAAAATCGCACTGACACTGTTCATGAGCAGAGTTCCTAAAATGCCTATATTGAACATTTTGTGATGAAACTCCATAAAATGACTGTGTTACGAGTGTGCGTTGTGCAGTTTCCACGCACCCTTGTAACTTCTCAAATTAGTAATATTTTCATGCCACATTTTCAACACTGGCATTTTTCCACACCTCCTTATGAACAGTACAGCTGTCGTTTTTCACATCCTGGCTGAAATGTATTTCCGCGCTTCTGGTGCAGAATACCGCAGTCGCTGCTGAAAATAAGTGTTTGGGACTGATTAGGATCGAGTGAGTTGGGGGAGTGACCGAGCTCAACTGAGCTCTGTCGGGACTGCTGTGGATTTCTTTGTGGGTAGGAAAAGGCACCAATGCAGGCAGCAGCCCAGTACAAAAGGGCAGCCTTCAGCGCTGGGAGACACGGAACAAGCGAGTGAGGGAGGGGGAGTGAGTGAGCTCAGCAGAGCTCTGTCAGGACTGCTGCAGATTTCTTTGTGGGAAGAAAAAGGCAGCAATGCACGCAAGGGCACAGTACAAAAGGGCAGCCTGCAGGGCCGGAGAAACAGAATGAGAGACTGAGAGTGGGGGAGTGAGCGAGCTCAACAGAGCTCTATCGTGAGTGCTGCTGATTTCTTTGTGGACAGAAAAGGGCGGCAACGCAGGCAGAAGCCCTGTACAAAAGGGCAGCCTGCAGCGCCAGCAGAAATGGATCAAGCGAGTGAGAGAGGAGGAGTGAGTGAGGTCAACGGAGCTCTGTTGGGACTGCTGCATATTTCTTTGTAGGCAGAAAAAGGTGCCAATGCAGGCAGGAGCCCAGTACAAAAGGGCAGCCTGCAGTGCCAGGAGAAACAGAATGAGCATGTGAGACAGGGGGAGTGAGCGACCTCAATGGAGCTCTGTTGGGACAGCTAAGGATTTTTTTGTGGGCAGAAAAAGGTGCCAATGCAGGCAGGAGCCCAGTACAAAAGGTCAGCCTGCAGCGCCGGGAGAAACACAGTGAGTGAATGAGAGAAGGAGAGTGAGTGAGCTCTACTGAGCTCTATCATGACTGCTGCGGATTTCTTTGTGGGCAGGAAAAGGTGGCAATGCAGGCAGGAACCCAGTATAAAAGGCCAGCCTGCAGCACTGTCAGAAACGGAATAAGCAAGTGAGAGAGGGGGAGTGAGCAAGCTCAACTGAGCTGTGTTGGGACTGCTGCAGATTTCTTTGTGGGAAGAAAAAGGCAGCAATGCACACAGGGGCACAGTACAAAAGGGCAGCCTACAGCGGCGGGAGAAACAGAATGAGCGACTGAGAGAGGGGGAGTGAGCGAGCTCAACAGAGCTCTATCATGAGTGCTGCTGATTTCTTTGTGGACAGAAAAGGGCGGCAACGCAGGTGGGAGCCCTGTACAAAAGGGCAGCCTGCAGCGCCGGCAGAAATGGATCAAGTGAGTGAGAGAGGGGGAGTGAGTGAGGTCAAAGGAGCTCTGTCGGGACTGCTGCAGATTTCTTTGTAGGCAGAAAAAGGTGCCAATGCAGGCAGGAGCCCAGTACAAAAGGGCAGCCTGCAGTGCCAGGAGAAACAGAATGAGCGCATGAGACGGGGGAGTGAGTGACCTCAATGGAGCTCTGTTGGGACAGCTGAGGATTTCTTTGTGGGCATAAAAAGGTGCCAATGCAGGCAGGAGCCCAGTACAAAAGGTCAGCCTACAGCGCCAGGAGAAACACAGTGAGTGAATGAGAGAAGGAGAGTGAGCAAGCTCTACTGAGCTATATCATGACTGCTGCGGATTTCTTTGTGGGCGGAAAAAGGTGGCAACGCAGGCAGGAACCCAGTATAAAAGGCCAGCCTGCAGCGCTGTCAGAAACGGAATGAGCAGGTGAGAGAGGGGGAGTGAGTGAGGTCAAAGGAGCTCTGTCAGGACTGCTGCAGATTTCTTTGTAGGCAGAAAAAGGCAGCGATGCATGCAGGGGCCCAGTACAAAAGGGCAGCCTGCAGCAGCAGGAGAAACAGACTGACCGAGTGAGAGAATGGGAATGAGCAAGCTCAATAGAGCTCTATCGTGACTGCTGCAGATTTCTTTGTGGGCAGAAGAAGGCGGCAACACAGGCAGAAGCCCAGTACAAAAGGGCAGCCTGGAGCGGCCGCAGAAATGGAACGAGCGAGTGAGAGAGGGGGAGTGAGCAAGTTCAGAGAAGTTCTGTCAGGACTGTTGCAGACTTCTTTGTGGGCAGAAAAAGGTGCCAACAGAGGCAGGAGCTCAGTGCAAAATGGCAGCCTGCAGTGCCAGGAGAAACAGAATGAGCAAGCGAGACAGGAGGAGTGAGCGACCTCAATTGAGCTCTATCGCGATTGCTGCGGATTTCTTTGTGGGCAGAAAAAGGTGGCAATGCAGGCAGGAGCCCAGTACAAAAGGGCACTCTGCAGCAGCGGGAGACTCAGAACAAGCAAGTGAGTGAGGGGGAGTGAGTGAGCTCAATGGAGCTCTGTTGGGACTGTTGCGGATTTCTTTGTGGGCAGAAAAAGGCAGCAATGTACACACGGACCCAGTACAAAATGGCAGCCTGCAGCAGTGGGAGAAACAGAATGAGCAAGCGAGCGAGGGGGAGTGAGTGAGCTCAACGGAGCTCTGTTGGGACTGCTGCGGATTTCTTTGTGGGCTGAAAAAGGCAGCAATGCAGGCAGGAGCCCAGTACAAAAGGCCAGCCTGCAGCACTGGCAGAAATGGAACAAGCGAGTGGGGGTGGGAGTGAGTGAGCTCAACGGAGCTGTGTTGGGACTGCTGTCAATTTCTTTTTGGACAGAAAAAGTCGCCAATGCAGGCAGGAGCCCAGTACAATAGGGCAGTCTGCAGCAGCGGGAGACTCAGAATGAGCAAGTGAGAGGTGGGAGTGAGCGAGCTCAACGGAGCTCTATAGTGACTGCTGCAGATTTCTTAGTGGACAGAAGAAGGTGGCAATGCTGGCAGGAACCCAGCACAAAAGGGCAGCCTGCAGCACCAAGAGAAACAGAATGGGTGAGTGAGACAGGGGGAGTGAGCGACCTCAATGGAGCTCTGTCAGGACAGCTGCGGATTTCTTTGTGGGCAGAAAAAGGTGCCAGTGCAGGCAGGAACCCAGTACAAAAGGGAACCCTGCAGCGCTGGGAAAAACACAGCAAGCGAGTGAGAGAGTTGGAGTGAGCGAGCTCAATGGAACTCTATCATGACTGATGCAGATTTCTTTGTGGCATAAAAAGGCAGCAACACAGGCAGGAGCCCAGCACAAAAGGCCTGCCTGCAGCACTGGCAGAAACAGAATAAGCGAGTGAGAGAGGGAGAGTGAGCAAGCTCAGTGGACCGTGTTGGGACTGCTGCAGATTTCTTTGTGGGCAGAAAACGCAGCCAATGCAGGCAGAAGTGCAGTACAAAAGGCCAGCCTGCAGCAGCAGGAGAAACAGAACGAGCGAGTGAGAGAGGGGGAGTGAGCGAGCCCAACGGAGCTCTATCATGACTGCTGCAGATTTCTTAGTGGGCAGAAGAAGGTGGCAATGCAGTCAGGAGCCCAGTACAAAAGGGCAGCCTGCAGCTCCAGCAGAAACAGAATGAGCGAGTGAGAGAGGGGGAGTGAGCGAGCTCAACGGAGCTCTTTCGGGATGGCTGCAGATTTGATTGTGGGCAGAAAAAGGTGCCAACAGAGGCAGAAGCCCAGTACAAAAGGGCAGCCTGCAGCGCCAGGAGAAACAGAATGATCAAGTTAGACAGGGGGAGTGAGCAACCTCAACAGAGCTCTATCATGACTGCTGTGGATTTCTTTGTGGGCAGAAAAAGGTGGCAACACAGGCAGGAGCTCCGTACAAAAGGCTAGCCAGCAGCACCGGCAGAAACGGAACAAGAGAGTGAAAGAGGGGGAGTGACCGAGCTTAACGGAGCTATGTCAGGACTGCTTCAGATTTCTTTGTGGGCAGAAAAAGCCGCCAATGCAGGCAGGAGCCCAGTACAAAAGGGCAGCTTGCAGCAGCGGGAGACACAGAATGAGCAAGTGAGGGATGGGGAGTGAGTGAGCTCAATGGATCTTTGTTAGGACTGCTGCGGATTTCTTTGTGGGCAGAAAAAGGAAGCAATGCACCCAGGGACCCATTACAAAAGGGCAGCCTGCAGCGGCAGGAGAAACAAAACAAGCGAATGAGAGAGAGGGAGTGAGCGAGCTCAACGGAGCTCTATTGTGACTGCTGCAGATTTCTTCATGGGCCGAAAAAGGTGGCAATGCAGGCAGGAGCCCAGTACAAAAGGCCAGCCTGCAGCGCCAGCAGAAACGGAATGAGCGAGTGACAGAGGGGGAGTGAGCAAGCTCAATGAACCTATGTCGGGACTACTGCAGATTTCTTTGTGGGCAGAAAAAGCCACCAACAGAGGCAGGAGCCCAGTACAAAAGGGCAGTCTGCAGTGCCAGGAGAAACAGAATGAGCGAGTGAGAAAGGGGGATTGAGCCACCTCAACGGAGCTCTGTCAGGGGAGCTGTGGATTTCTTTGTGGATAGAAAAAGGGTGCCAATGCAGGCAGGAGCCCAGTACAAAACAGCAGCCTGCAGCACTGGCAGAAACAGAAAGAGCGAGTGACAAAGGGGCAGTGAGCGAGCTCAATGGACCAACGCAATCAACATTCGACATTGACAAATGCTTGTTTTAGATTGTGGCTAGTTTCTGAAATCATATTTTAAAATCAAATGCCAATGGAGTCATTTTACTTTCTCTTGGTGCATGCAGAATTCAAACCTTGTACTCCATATCTGTCCCTCTGATCAACCATCTTTATCTGTCTTCTTTCTGTAGCTGAATACCAACATTTAAAGTAAAGAAGACCTACTTCATGGAATATTTGTGAAAGTACTCTGGACTGTTATAGTTTTTTTTCTGATATTACTGATTTTTTTTTGTCACAGAAAATACCTGAAAGTAGGCATTTAAGAAGTCAGACAGCATGTCCCACTTTCTTTTATTGAAGCTGCTTCTCTTTCATCTTTAAGGTAAACATAACACAGGACATCAGCCACTAAAATATAAAGGTACTAGATTTCAGAAAGACTGACTTTCAAAACATGAGGAACAACATAAGTAGCCCATTAATGGAAGTAGAGGTTGAGAAGGAAGTCATGTGGAGGAGACTCAAAAGAGCAATAAAGACTGCCACAGATCAATGTGCCAGATGGTTCGGCAAAGCAAAAAGAACAAGCATTTGTCAATGCCGAATGTTTGCTTGCTGGCATTGGCATTAGTAGTGTAGGAGTTACAGAGCTGCATAATAGGAATGGCAGTGAAGTATTGAACTGAAGCCAACCCCATCACCACCCTGTAAATAGTGACAGGCATTGGGGTGTTCCTTTGGGTCATCAGGCATAACTGCCACGCCATTTCACCACACCCTACCAAGCAGACACCGACAAGTGTCACGGTGTGCCTTGGGGTCTTTGGCCCTTATGCGCACCCCATTCCATCAGAAAATATTGTGAGATGGGTGCGGAATAGAAGAATGGGGTGAACTTTGGGGCAGAAGAGTCCAAGGCACACCTCGATGCCTCTCAGTGGCTGCAGGGTGTGGGTGGGGGTGGAATGGTATGAGCACTGCAGGTGACAATCCCAAGTCACATGCCTGATGCCTGTCATTCTGTACAGGGTGGGGTGTTATGGTCGGAAACCCTAATGCCTCATGCATTCGTTGGTATTTTCACTCCAAATTTTCAACATGGGGTTTTTGTGACCCCCTCTTCATGAACAGTGGCAATATCAGTTTGTTAGCCAAAAGCTGCTTTTGCACAGCGACTAAGGCATTTGTCACCACAGGTGCAAAAACACATTCTGAACAGGATGTGAAAAATGACAGCTGTACTGTCCATGGGGAGGTGTAAAAAATGGCAATGTTGAAAATCTGCAGTGAAAATATTAAAAAAACTGGTGAAGTCACGAACGTGCGTAGAAACTGTGCAACGTGCACCAGTAATGTAATTAATTGTTTACAACAGATTGTCAACACAGGCATTTTGGGACCTCCGGTCATAAACAGTGTCACTGTGATTTTCTTTATCTGTCCTGAACAATGATTTCCCACAGCGACCATGCATTTCTGTGCTGAAAGTGTGAAAACATATTTCAGCCATGTTGTGAAAAATGACAGCTGTACTGTTCTTAAGGAAGTGTGGAAAAATGCCACTGGTGAAAATGTGGACTGAAAATATTACAAATTCATGAACTTCACAGTGCGTGGAAACTGCGCAATGTTCACTCATGAATACAGTCATTTTAGGAATTTTTTCACAAATTTTCAAAATAGCCATTTTAAGACTCTGCTCATGAACAGTGTCACTGTGATTTTCATAATGTCCCATACATTGATTTACGCACACTGACTGCGCCATTATGCGCTACATGGAGTGGAACCATGTTTGGGCGAGATGTGAAAAATGACAGCTGTACTGTTCATAAGGAGGTGTGGTAAAATGGCAATGTTGAAAATCTGGAGTGAAAATATTGAAAATTTGCGAACTTACGAGCGTGCATAGGATCAGTGCAACAAACGCTCGTAAAACAGTCATTTTTGGGAATTTTTTCACCAAATTTTTAACATAGCCATTTTAACACTTCTGCTCATGAACAGTATGACTGTGATTTTCTTAATGTGTCCCATACATTAATTTCGCACACCAACTGCACCATCGTGTGCTACATGCACGGAAACACATTTTGGGTGAGAAGTAAGAAATGACAGCTATACTGCTCATACGATGGTGTGGTAAAATGGCAATGTTGAAAATCTGGAGTAAAAATATTGAAAATTCGCGAACTTACGAATGTGCATAGGAACAGCGCAACACATGCTCGTAAAATAGTCATTTTTGGGAATTTTTTCACCAAATTTTTAACATAGCCATTTTAACACCTCTGCTCATGAACAGTATGACTGTGATTTTCTTAATGTGTACTGAACATTGATTTTGCACACCGACTGCGCCATTGTGCGCTTCATGCTGGGAAACACATTTTGGGTGAGATGTGAAAAATGACAGCTATACTACTCATAAGGAAGTGTGGTCAAATGGCAGTGTTGAAAATCTGGAGTGAAAATATTGAAAATTCATAACCTATGTGCGTGCGACAACAGCTCTAACGACGCCAGGAAACATCATTTTAGAATTTTTCACCAAATTTTCAACATAGGCTTTTTGAGAGCCCACCTTATGAACACTGGCACTGTCGTTTCATTAACTGGTCCTGAAAGGTGATTTTGTGCAGTGACTGTGAAATCACCCTTCGGGCCCGATTAATGCCATGACAGTGACAGAATTCATGAGGAGGGGTCCCAAAAACCCCATGTTGAAAATTTGGTGCCAAAATTCCAAAAAAATGCCTGAGATATGCAGCAAAGTTGAAAAAACCCTATTTATTACATTATACAGCTTACCGGCATTTCCTCAGTTCGTGGTCAGCTTTGAAGAGTGCAGACGTGTTCCTGGTCCACTGAAGATCGTTGCGCCAGAGTCTGGAGGTAAGTATGGGGTGAGGGGTGTGGGGAGGCAGGGTGTGCAGTGGGTGGGCGTGGGTGGGGGCAGAGACAGCAAGGGACAGTTTTTCTGTTGCAGGTTTTTTTAACAAAGGAGGAGACGGCGCGGGACATTTGCCACGCTGGGGTGGGCTCCCAGTGTGGCACAAGGATGGCTTGTGGGGGGGGCATGGAGCCAACGGGGGATTGGGCACCCCCATCGGCGACTGCATCTGTTGCCATGCTGGGGTGGGCTTCCAGAGTGGCACCCTGCACAATTAATGGTAATACTGATTGAAAAGGGCCACTAGCGCATAAAAACTAAGCAGCGTTCACATGAACTAAATAAATATTTAATTAACATCTTGCCAAAAAAGCGTTGCTAGCAGGTTGTGTACCTTTGCATCACTGAGACGGAGGCGTTGCTGTAGAGGACTGCTACCGTAATCAACTTTGGATTGCACGCGCAAGTGGCCGTGATTCTTCAGTATCGCCGCACCCTGTACTCGGTGGGGGAAGGGGGACAGTGGAGCCGACGGGGGATTGGCCACCCCGTCGGCTATACATGTGTAGCCACGCTGGGGTGGGCACCCAGCATAGCATGTACAACTCCGTCGGCTATACAGTGGGGGGGCGGCGAGCATGCAGTGTGTGTGTGTGTGTGAGAGTAGGGGGAGCGCACATGAGTAGGCGATATCTTATCACTGCTCACTGAAACGTAGCTCCCCCTTTCAACTGTACTCCACTGCATTTTGTCTGCTGTCACAGACAGCTCTAGCAGGCATTGGAAAACTGTGGCCGCGCCTGCAAACACACTGACTGAATTGGAAGAGGGCTGCCACACCTCCAAAAACTCAGATGATGGCACTATGCTTCTTGCACATGCGTGCAAGCAAACATAAAAAGTAATCCTCTATGGTTTTCCAAGGAAGTGGCTACCACAGTCAAAGAAAAAACAGAAGGCATACAGCATATACCAGGAAACCAAAACTGAGAAAGACTGGGAATCATACAAGAAAAAAATGAGATTGTCAAACAAACAAATTAGAAAGGCAAAAGCCCAGACAGTGGAAAAGACAGCAGAAGGGGCAAAGAGAAGAGACAAATCATTTTTTAGATACATTAGGGAACATAGGAAGACAAAAGGGGGGATAGTAAAGATTGCTACTGAAGAAGGGAAATGCACCAAACATGACCCAGAGAAAGATGAAATCCTCAACAAATACTTATGCTCAGTGTTTACTAAAGAGGATCCAGGGGATGGCCCAGCCCTGATAAAACACAACACCCCAGGACCAGGGGTAGACACGAGTCCCTTTACAGAAGCCAAAGTACGGGATGCACTAAATAAACTAAAGCAGACAAAGCCATGGGACCAGATGAGATGCACCCCAGAATCCTTAAGGAACTGGGGGCAGAATTAGCAGCCACTCTGGCACTTCTATTCACAAAATCTTTGAAGAGCGGTGTGGTATCCGAAGACTGGGAAAAGGCAATAGTGGTTCCACTTCACAAATCTGGGAGCTGTAAAGAGGCTAGTAATTACAGACCAGTGAGCCTCACATCTATAGGAGGGAAACTAATGGAGACACCACTCAAACAGAGGATCATAGCATTCCTCTAAACTAGCGGTCGATAAGACCCTAAACTGCATGGTTTCACAGCAGGTAGGTCATGCTAGATAAATCTGCTTGAGATTTTTGACTACGCTACAAACATAGAGGAGGATGGTGAGGCAGTAGATGTGGTCTACCTAGACTTTAGTAAGGCCTTCAATTCAGTTCCACACAGAAGGCTGGTAAAGAAGATTGACAACACAGGGGTTCATCCAGAAGTAATCAGATGGGTACAAAACTGGTTACAAGGCAGAACCCAGAGGGTGCAGGTTAATGGAGCACAAACGACTGAAGGCAGGGTGACCAGGGCTCAGTGCTAGGGCCTGTGCTCTTCAATGTTTTTATAGCAGATATCACTGACGAACTGGAAGGGAGGGTGTGTCTGTTTGCAGATGACACCAAGATATGTAGCAGGGTGGACACCCCAGAAAGAGCGAGCAAGATGGAAGCTAACCTCAAGAAACTAGAAGAATGGTCTGGAGTGTGGCAGCTGAGCTTTAATGCCAAAAAGTGCAAGGTCATGCACATAGAAAATAAAAATCCAAGAAAGGAGTATTACCTAGGAGGCGAAAGACTGGCAGCCTCAAACCAGGAATGAAGTCTGGGAATCATAATCTCAGATGACTTGAAGGTTAGTAAACAGTGTGAGAAGGCAACAATGAAGGTCAACAGAATGTTGGGCTGCATTGGTAGGAGAATGACGAGCAGGAAGAGAGAGGTGGCACTACCACTGTATAGAGAGAGGTGGTACTACCACTGTATAGATCTCTGGTCAGGCCTCCCCTGGAATACGGAGTCCAGTTCTAGAGGCCTCACCTCAGGAAGGACATTGACCAGGTAGAAACAGTACAGAGAAAGGCGACAAAAATGATTCAGGGTCTGCAGTACATGTTTTACGAGGAAATACTTAGGGAACTGAATATGTACTCCCTGAAGCAGAGAAGAAAGAGAGGGGACATGATTGAAATATTCGAGTATATAAAAGGCATTAACAAGGTACAGGCACAGGAACATTTTCACTTCAAGAAGAGCTCCAGGACCAGGGGACATGACTTCAGGCTGCAAGGAGGGAGGTTCTCTACCAACACCAGGAAGTTTTTCTTCACAAAAAGAGTGGTGGAGGCTTGTAAAAGCCTGCCCCAAGAGGTTTTGGGGGGAAACACTGTGGAGGGATTCAAGAATGCATGGGATAGACACAAGGGAGCCCTGATTACCAAGGGCAACTAGAGTGTCAAAACAGGTCTAAAACAAATGAGCAGACTAGATGAACCTAACGGTCTCCTTCTGACATCAACTTTTATCTTTCTATGTTTCTATCTCTTTCCCAGTTATTTCTGTTTTATCTGCCCCAAACTCCCCCCACTCTCTTTCCAGGATGTTCATGTGTAAAGCAATTTCTTGTCTTCTTTGTTAAATCTCTTGAAATTACAATTACAATTTTAATTTCTGATTAACAATCTCCATTTGATCCACATAATCACAGCAGTGTTTCTTTTCTTTTACTTTCAAATCTGAATGTAGAAGATCTGTGTGATGTAATTAAAGCTTTTTTTTTAAAATGAGTTTGCCCCTTATGGGAAAAAAATATTGAACAACTTTGTTTTTCCCACCTCCCCAAACTGGCCCCCATCAGCTCATCCATGATCCCAGCCCCATTATCCATCTTCCTTGGGGATTACCTCTCCCTGGTTGTTCCTCCCTGGCTTACCTCCCCAGGGCGGTGCCTTTGGAGAGACCCCATTCCTCCATCGGTTGGCCTTGCTCGGTTAGCCAGGGGAGTGTCACGAGTGATGGTACAAGGCCTGCAGAGCACAGTAGGCAGCATCCTGTAGCGATCCAGCTTTTTCCTTCCTTGTTCTCCCCAGGAGGCATAGCATGCTATGTTGTAAGTGGCACATACGTCGTACATCTGGCATGCCCACCAACTACGGCCAGCCCCGGTGGTCAGACCCGTCTCTACCACAAGTATTCAGTACTGCACCAGCGGCTTACCCACCCTGCCGCCCAGAGGAGGAGAACAGTTCATAGCACAATCAATCCTCCTTCCCTGGCTGACCAGCCAATTGCTGAGATCACTTCAGATCCCAGGTCATTGCCATTGCAAGCAGTAGCCTACTGCTGTGCCAGCGGGCTGGCTAAAACATTGAACAAACTAATGTTTGCACACAAGTAAGCTTATACTTTTTAGAGTATCTGTATTGTTAGCAATTTCTTTCATTCTTATTAGGTTACTTTACATGAAAACTGGATCCTTAGCCCATAAAATTGATCTGTTCCTGCTGTTTCATCTGTTGCCAAAGTTAAAATCCTGTAATTGTGACATGCTGATTTTTCACAGCAACATACCATAATTTCATAAACAGAAGGACGTGCCTGAATTATAAAAAGTATAAGACAAACTGTCTAAATATTTTTTCCAAAGTTTCCCCAAAATGTACAAATTCACTGTCATGTATATATTTTCTGTGTGTGCGTGCGTGTGTGTGTGTGTGTGTGTATGTGTGTGGATGAGTTACATCAGCTAATTGTTCCTCAGAATCATCTTTTACAGTCTTCAAGCCACAATGATGGTTACATATACATTGCTTTTCATGCACATGTTCATAGAGGCCACAAATGTTTTAATAAATACATGTATTGCAAAGTGATTGAGATTATCCAAAGTGCTTTTCAGTGCTATAAAAATGTTTTCTACAGCTTCTTTACTACAAATGCCACAAAAAAAATGTTACTCACTTCTACAATTTGCTAAGAGTTAACAAAATCCCACCCCTCCCCCCTGGTGGATGGGTGGGAACTAACCGATAACGATCGACTGGGCCACTGCAGCTAATTAAGCAGTACCAGAAAAAGTGCTGACTCCAAAGCAGCAATGAGGAATGATTTTAGATTTGAACCTGGTCACTCTCAGCATGCAGATAACAGAGATTAATGTATGAGCACATGACATACCTTAACCAAATGTCAAATGTGTGGCAGCTTAGATTCAATGCTAAGAAGTGCAAGGTAATGCACCTGGGAAACAAAAACCCAGGGGAAGAGTACACAATGGAGGGTGAGATACTAACAACAGCAAAAATGGAAAGGGACCTGGGGGTAGTCATATCAGATGACCTAAAGGTGGGCAAGCAATGTGAGAGGGCAGCAAGGAGGGCTGTGGGGTTACTGGGATGCATAGGGAGAGGCATCACCAGTAGAAAACAGGAAGTTATTATCCCTCTGTACAGACAGCTGGTGAGACCCCATCTGGAGTACTGTGTGCAGTTCTGGAGACCCAATCTCCGCAAAGACATAGACAGGATGGAAGCTGTCCAGAGGAGGGCAACTAAAATGGTGCAGGGTCTGCACCAGAAGACATATGAAGAAAGACTTGAGGAGCTTAATATGTATAGCCTCGAGGAAAGGAGGGAGAGGGAGGACATGATAGAAACTTTCAAGTACCTCAAGGGAATCAACAAAGTCCAAGAGGGTAGCATCTTTCAAAAAAAGAGGTGTGCAAGAACAAGAGGGCACAATTTGAAGATGGGGGGGCGGCTCAGAGGTAATTTAAGGAAGTATTTTTTCACAGAGAGGGTTGTGGATGCATGGAACGGCCTTCCGGAGGAGGTTCTGGAGTCAAAATCAGTGGTGGAATTCAAGCATGCATGGGACAGTCATAAGGCAATTCTGGGGGGTTGGGGTAAGAAGAAGTAGGCTGCTGGTTAACTAGGATCTGCAGCTTATCCAGTAGGTAGGGAAATGGG
Organism: Neoceratodus forsteri; assembly: GCA_016271365.2. Taxonomy (NCBI): domain Eukaryota; kingdom Metazoa; phylum Chordata; order Ceratodontiformes; family Ceratodontidae; genus Neoceratodus; species Neoceratodus forsteri. Next base: position 1,376,002,766 of record CM057456.1, read on the forward strand.
CAGACTGGGTGGGCCAAGCGGTCCTTATCTGCCGTCAAATTCTATGTTTCTATGTTTCTATGTAACCAATCAGCTACTACTATTTTATTGCCCATATTATAATTGCAGTTACCATAAGGCAACATCTGTATGACAGGTGCATATTAGAACAAGAGCAGGGATGTGTATTTTATGTATTCACTGTGTGTTATGCAATAGTGCTTTTATGTCTGTATACGTCAGGAAAAGGAAATAACTATGTGGTATACAGTAACAACATATATATTTTTTAATATCACCTAAGTGATGACATTCTGCTAATGGAAGTTCTGGTTTGTATGATTACAGTACTCCCTTGCGATATCAAACCTGCTGGTGTTCAGCCCATTTGCTCATTACAATCAGGCAGAGATGTGCGAAATCCAGAAATGTAATTATGCAAAATATTTAGTAAAATTGATGTGAGTGGTCTATTTTTCATGTGGAAGAACACTATTCCATACACAGTAAAATTATAGTTTATATCATATTTAGGGGCATATAATCTAACCTATAGTAATGTCCATGTCATAAGTGCAATAACCCACTCCAGGATGTGTGGTTATTGGGGATTAATCAACACCCTGTTGATTAATCCCCAATATTGACACACCCTGTCATGGGTTATTGCTTACTTAGAAATCAGATGCACAGCTCAAAGAACAATTATATACAAATGTGATATCTGACATATATTGTTATATTTTTGCATAGATTTAAGGTGCATTTTATACTGATGCATTATTTATGCATTAAGGTCTAGAAGGGGTGTGCTTATCCTGAGTTAGCCATAACCTTGTGCATTATAAGATGGCACAAGACAGGGCCAAGTGCTTTCTTTAGTCTAGGAGTGTGATTATCTCATGAAAACCTCAGCTCCTGGTGTAGCTTTATTGGCATGAAAGACTGTAAAAATGTTTAGTTAGAAATAACTTTTTATATTTATTTTTGAGATGAAGTTTCACTTGTCTATACATTGGAGATTAAGCAATTGGGTTGTAAAGTGTTAGGAACCAGTCAGGTCTGAATATAAGAAAATGACCAGTTTCATAATGATTTATAGCATATGGGTGCCTTCTGTTGTGCATGGATTTCAGCAACTGCTGAAATCTTGTTGTAGGGCAGTTCAAAGGTCAAAAAAGCTGTTGTACTATCGTTCTGATGTCACATCGATAGTACAACAACTTTTTAACTTTGACCTGCCACCTGATTGGATCAGACTAGGCTTGATGAACAAAATAAAGACAAACATGGCTGTGCGATTTAGCGAGCGCTGGGCAGTGCAGTCACGACTTTTAAGTTCAGGATTGAGACATGGACTAGAGCCATACATGGCTCCCTCTCAGAAAAAAACTTTTTTTTTTTTTAATTTTAAAAATAAGCGGTGCGGAGAACCGAAAGTAAGAAGCAGGACCGAGCACGAGTGTCAGCATCAGGAACGGGAGTGAGCAGGAGCACCAGCGGGAATGGAGCAGCACCCACAGCAAGTAACTACATAAATAAAATAATGTGAAACGAAACAAAAAAACATATACTATATAAAACAGTGGATGGGCGACCATCCACAACTAAGACTGTGTTTCCCTCTCGGGAGTTGATGACATCAAGCAGAGACCTCTCGATCTTGCATCTCAGGTCTCTGATGTCAACTCCCTCGAGGGAAACACAGCTTTGTTGTGGATGGTCGCCCATCCACTATTCTATATGTTTTGCTTACTGTAACAAAATGTGAAAACATTGTCCTTGCCATATCACTTTATTAAGAGCAATGATGTAAGTTGCATGATTGTTCTGTACAGTTCTTTATTAAATCAAGAGTAAATAAATGACTTGACATAGTCTGGGTGGTTACTATTCTGCAGGAAGTCTAACTAATACGTCTATTTAATCACTTTTTAGGTTTTTTTACTTTTTTATTTTTTTTATTTACTGAGTTCTTGGATTACACCTGTGAGCTGTTGCTCATTTATGGATTCCACATCAGCTACAAGGAGAAAGGTACATCAAAACAGTAGTACATGTTTTAGACAGGGTAACAGTAAGATATAGTAATACAGTAGTACATTTTTAGACAGAGGTCCTATAGTGAACACATCAAATTTAGGCAGCAAGTAATTTGCCTGCGTCAAAGTTAGGGAACCCTACTGGGTTGCATGAGAGGAGTTGATAGTAGGAGGATAGTGGTATGGGTGCAAGAGGGTGAGTAGGGAGTGGGGTGAGTATACAGAATGGGTGGGGTAGAGTTGGAAAAGGTTGTGGGGCAGGGTGGTGACCTGAAGTGCTAAGGATAGGTAACGTCTGATGAGTAGATTAGATATGAGATAAGAGTGCTAGGGTACCCTTGAGGCAAAGGAGGAGTGTTAGTCCAGGCAGCCACAGCTCCTGGTTGAAATAAGGTGCTGTCATAGATTATATTTAAAAACACCAATAGTTGCAGCACCGGAAATGTCAGGTGGTAAGACACTGGTCCAGTGAGGAGCACAGTAACAGAATGCGTGTTGTGCCAAGGCAGTGCGGAGTCTAGGAATTTTGTAAATCTGGGTGGTGGAGTTCTTTGTGAAATGGGAGCTTCAGTACATGGTTAGGAGTTTCTGGAGCCCTGCTGGTAGTAGATTGAGAAAGCATTTCTTGGCAAGGAGGCAAGATTGCTATTTTATTCTTTCCTTTAGTTGGAGCCTACCAGCCTGTGAGTAGAGGTCACAGGTGTGCGTGAGTCTTGCAGCACCTCTGAGAAGGTGACACGCCTTTTTAAGCACCATGGAAATGCATTGTAGGGCAGTGTCGGTTGCCGATCCATAGATAGCCAGTCCATTTCAGGATCCTCACTGCTGCAAGCGGTTGTGGCATGGAATGGAGCTCCCTTGGCCACCCACCCTCCTCCACACGGCCGTCCGGCTCCAGGCCTGAAACTCCAGGGATTCCCACTGCTTCAAGCGGCTGCGGTGCAGAGCAGAGCTCCGTTCAGCTGCCCACTCTCCGGCTCACAGGATCCTCACTGCTGCAAGCAGTTGCGGTGTGGAGCAGAGCTCCCTCGGCTGTCTGCCCTCCTCCACACGGCCGTCCAGCTCCGGACCTGAAACTCCAGGGATCTCCACTGCTTCAAGTGGCTGTGGCGCGAAGCAGAGCTCCGTTCGGCTGCCCACTCTCTGGCTCACAGGATCCTCACTGCTGCAAGCAGTTGTGATGTGGAGCGAAGTTCCCTCTGCCGTCCACCCTCCTCCACACAGCCGTCCGGCTCCGGGCCTGAAACTCTAGGGATCCCCACTGCTTCAAGCGGCTGTGGTGCGGAGCAGAGCTCCATTCGGCCGCCTGCTCTCTGGCTCACAGGATCCTCACTGCTGCAAGCAGTTGTGGCTTGGAGTGGAGCTCCCTCGGCTGCCCACCCTCCTCCACATGGCCATCTGGCTCTGGACATGAATCTCCAGGGATCCCCACTGCTTCAAGCAGCTGTGGCGTGGAGCAGAGCTCCATTTGGCTGCCTGCTCTCTGGCTCACAGGATCTTCACCACTGCAAGTGGTTGCGGCATGGAGCGGCGCTCCCTTGGCCACCTGCCCTCCTCCACACGGCCGTCCGCTCCGGACATGAAACTCAAGGGATCCCCACAGCTTCAAGAGGCTGAGGCATGGAGCAGACCTCCATTCGGCCGCACGCTCTCCAGCTCACAGGTACGGCTGCACGAAGGATTTGAAAGCCCACATTTGGATTGGTCCCTACTGCCTCTTGCCTACTCTGCCATTGGCTTTTGTGTCTGCCCCAAGCTCATTATTGGCTGCTGGCAGTTTTTGGTCTGAGCACGCGGCTTTTTTAGTGACTTCACCAGCTACTATTGCTTAGCTGTTTAGTGTGTAATTTTAAATGAAAACTTTTCAAACTAAATGCTTTCATTAGTATCCTTGCAGACACAGTAACTCGCTATTTGCCTATCATTTTGCAGGATTTCTAAATCCACTGCTGTGTTAACTAATGTGCTGCAACGTTTAATGTAATAGTACTGTACTGCTTAACCTCTAGCTTTAAATTGGTCTACCTTGTATAACTACTGCTGAAACTATTTTTTCCCTTTGGTTATACTGTTTTAATTTTTACCTGATTTGTTTCATTTCATACTTTCTCTGTTGTGCCTAGCTAATGTGCCCCTAGGCAGCCAAGTGAATCCTAACGCTGTCTCTATCTATCCTCAAACTGTACCCCCCCACTATTTGCCTCCCTTTCCCCACTCTGCTACAGAATACCCCCAGTCCAGTACTCTCTAACCTTTACCTGTCTCCACATCTATCCCCTATATTCTCTGTTGTCCTTTCTGTCTCTCTCTCAGTTGAATACCTCCCCCTCTGTATCTTTTGTGTCCTGTATTTTTCGCCATGCACCAGACTCCCCCACCCCCATCATAACTAAATCACCTCTCTAAATTGCTCTCCCTCTCACCTCCTTTATCCCACTTGGTGGGGCCTCCAGCTTTCCACACCCACCGATTCCCCTCAGTGCCGGCTCCTTGGAGCAGCCCTTACCTCTGCTAACTCTGTCCCTGTCTTCCTATTTCAGGGTCCTCACTGCTGCAAGCAGTTGCGGCATGGAGCAGAGCTCCCTCGGCCACCCGCCCTCCTCCACATGGCTGTCTGGCTCCCGACCTGAAACTCCAGGGATCCCCACAGCTTCAAGAGGCTGCGGCTTGGAGCAGAGCTCCATTTGGCCGCCCGCTCTCTGGCTCACAGGTACGGCTCCATGAAGGATTTGAAAGCCCAAATTTGGATTGGTCCCTGCTGCCTCTTGCCTACTCTGCCATTGGCTTTTGTGTCTGCCCCAGGCTCGTTATTGGCTGCTGGCAGTTTTTGGTCTGAGCGCATGGCTTTTTTAGTGACTTCACCAGCTACTATTGCTTAGCTGTTTAGTGTGTAATTTTAAATGAAAACTTTTCAAACTAAATGCTTTAATTAGTATCCTTGCAGCCACAGTAACTCGCTATATGCCTATCATTTTTCAGGATTTCTAAATCCACTGCAGTGTTAACTAATGTGCTGTAATTCTTAATGTAATAGTACTGTACTGCTTACCCTCGAGCTTTAAATTGGTCTACCTTGTATAACTGCTGCTGTAACTATTTTTTTCCCTATGGTTATACTGTTTTAATTTTTCCCTGATTTGTTTCATTTCATACTTTCTCTGTTGTGCCTAGCTAATGTGCCCCTAGGCAGCCAAGTGAATCCTAATGGTGTCTCTATCTGTCCTTGAACTGTACCCCCTCCACTATTTGCCTCCCTTTCCCCACTCTGCTACAGAATACCCCCAGCCAAGTACTCTCTAACCTTTACCTGTCTCCACATCTATCCCCTATATTCTCTGTTGTCCTTTCTGTCTCCCTCTCAGTTGAACACCTCCCCTTCTGTATCTTTTGTGTCCTGTATTTTTCGCCAGGCACAAGACTCCCCCACCCCCATCATAACTAAATCACCTCTCTAAATAGCAGTCCCTCTCACCTTCTTTATCCTACTTGGTGGGGCCTCCAACTTTCCACACCCACCGATTACCCTCAGTGCCAGCTCCTTGGAGCAGCCCTTATCCTCTGATAACCCTGTCCCTGTCTTCCTATTTCAGGATCCTCACTGCTGCAAGCGGTTGCGGCGTGGAGCGGAGCTCCCTCGGCTGCCTGCACTCCTCCACACGGCTGTCCAGCTCCAGACCTGAAACTCCAGGGATCCCCACCGCTTCAAGCGGCTGTGGCTTGGAGCAGAGCTCCATTCGGCCGTCCACTCTCTGGCTCACAGGTACAGCTCCACGAAGGATTTAAAAGCCCAAATTTGGATTGGTCCCCTGCCGCCTCTTGCCTACTCTGCCATTGGCTTTTGTGTCTGCCCCTGGCTCATTATTGGCTGCTGGCAGTTTTTGGTCTGAGCGCGGTGCTTTTCTAGCAACTTCATCAGCTACTATTACTTAGCTCTGCAGTGTGTTATTGTGTCCCACAAAGCCCGCCCCCAACCCCGGCCTCTATTAAATACTCCTTGGCTCCTCTCCCCAACCTCATCCTAAACCACTATTGGCAGCAATTCCTTTCCTCTATCTGCTTCTGTTTTACACTTTTTTTTCAGTGAGTTAGTCCTCCCTTTTCTCTCTATTTCGAGGCTTCCTGCCCATCTGTCTCACTGTTACTGCCTGGCTATATGAATAACTTTCACTTCTGCCTATTTTTGTGGCTAATCTCTCTACTCAATCCCTTCCCCTAGTGCTTTACTATTCCCTACTCCCCCCCATTCCCCTGAGTTTCTTTTCTCTCTCTAGGCCCACTTCCTTATCTCTGACCTACTCTCCCTAAGCCTTATTCTCTCACTACTTGTTTCACCCCTATGGGTCAAATCTCTATGGTCTCCTCATATGGTCTAACCCCACGTTGCCTAGACCTCTTTATTGTGGTACAACTACAAGGTTGCACTCAATCTTACACCATTTGTGCTTCTCCATAACTCTGGTTCCCACGTGGTACAAATACTACCTATATCATGGGTCACCAAATGCACATAATTCCCACTACTATAGTTCTTTCACTGCTGTACATAGCATCCTCCACTAACTAAGATGCTAACAGAGCCCACCCTGCCATCATCCAATCTCTAGACAACTTCTATTTCTCCAACCTCCTTCTCTGTCATGACTCACCCTGGGATTCGTCCCCACTCCTATTAAAAAAGGGAGTTATCTACCAATCTATACATAACCCTAAAAAATGCCTCCTTCACCGCTTAATTCTCTTCCCTCTTACCCAATGGAAGCTATGGTTCTTCCTACTACTGGCTACTTTGCTGTCTGGGGACATTGACACAAACCCCGGCCCTGTAGGACATCTCTCCCACTCTAATGTACCTCAAAGGTCCCCAAAAAATCTTCTTATAGCCCATCATAACATCGGAAGCCTTGATCACAACTTTGGGAACTCGAAGCTTGGATCTCCCTTTACAAGCTGGACATACTGTGCCTGTCTGAAACTTAGCTAAAATCCTCTATATCTGACTCTCGCTGTTCAGTGCCATCCTACAGCCTCCTTTGGAAGGACAGACCAACCCCTAAAAGGGGGTGGTGGTGTAGCTATCTATTACGAAAGTCACCTTTGTCTCACTGCCCTAAACACTGATCCTATGATGCACTGTGAGTCACTACATGCACTCCTTACACTTGGGAATAAGAAATTACATATCATATGTGCCTATAGCCCACCTAACTGTGGCCACACTGGCCTGCATGAGCTTCTGAACCAGACTTCCCTACTCTCTGGCAAAAATGAAAGGATCATCCTAGGTGACATCAACTTAAACTGGCTAGGGAATTACCAGTCTACCTTGCTTACAAAGATCCAGAGCCATAACCTCCATCAGCTCATTACTGAACCAACTCAGTGTACTCCTCACTGAAACTCTGGAAGTCTCATTGACTGGTTGTTAGCTAACCGCCCAGAGCACATCCAGTCTGTCGGTACTCTTGCTGATGCCATCTCTGACCACTCCCCAATTTTTTTCATCTGGGGATCGGCTCCACCCTTTCAAGTAAAACCTCGCCTCATCACCTTTCGTGACTTTGCCAACCTGAATCAGCAAAACTTTCTTTAGGATGCGGCAAACATTGATTGGTCAGATCTCTGCAATGCTCAAGATGTCCAGTTCGCACTGGCCATTTTCATCTCTAACTTCTGTACTCTACAGGATCATCACTCCCCTCTTAAAACCCACCGTGTCAAGGGTAAACATACTAGATGGCTTAAAAAGGACCTACTTACCAAAATAAAAGAGAGAGACAAGGGCTGGAGCCGCCTCAAGTCCTCTGGACTCCCAGAGGACTATAACACCTATAGGATGCTAAGGAATGCCTACAAAAAGAATATAAGATCTGCGAAAAGCTCCTACTGCAAAAATCTTCTAACCAATGCTTCAGAAGACCCCAAAAAGTTCTGGTCCCATTTCAAATCCTTCCTAAGATCTGCTCAATCATCTAACCCTAGTGATATGATTCTTAATGGTACTCACTGTAACAATCCTCAGACTATTGCAAATTTCTTTAATAATCAGTTCTCTGACCTAACTAAATTCATATCCTCCATCCCTACCTCTATACAAGTGCCTCCAGTTCCCTCTATCAAAGCATCTGCTGGCCCCCCTTTTACTTTAGAGCCATTACCCCGATTGAGGTTGCAAAACTTCTTAAGCTGATCTCTGATAGTTCTGCCACATGCCCTGATTGTATTGAGCCCAGACTACTAAAACTAGCTGCCCCTCTTATTGCTACACCTCTGGCTAAAATCTTTACCCTCTTCTTGTATCAAAGTAGTGTCCCTGACAAATGGAAGATAGCACAAGTCTCCCCAGTCCTTAAAAAGGGGGATCCTAGTGACCCCCAGAACTATAGACGAATAGCCATCCTATCAGTGCTAAGCAAAATCCTAGAAATGCTAGTCACCACTCAAACTATGGAATTTCTAATCAAGCACGACCTCCTAACAACTGCCCAGCATGGTTTGCGGAAAGGTCATAGCACCCTCTACTGCCCTGCTTAAATTTACCTCAGACACTCTCACGGCTATGGATAGGGGGTTTCCTAACAGAGGCTGTTTTCATTGATATGACAAAGGCTTTTGAGTTGGTGAACCACCCCCTTCTCCTCGTCACCCTGCAATCTATGGGCTTCATGCCAAACGTAGTTAGCTGGTTCAACAGCTACCTATCAAACAGAGTCCAGGTTGTTAGGTTCAAATCACCCTATTCTGAGAAGGCTACAGTCAATGTTGGAGTACCCCAAGGCTCTATCCTGGGACCACTTCTATTTTCTATTTTCATTAATGGCCTTTCCTCCAAACTCTCCGCCTCTGCCTTACTCTATACGGATGACATAGTCCTCCATACCAGGTGCGAAAAATGTATCTGACATCAATCTATTGCTTTCTGCTGATTTCCAACACATCCAAACCTGGCTCTTGGATCATCACCCTATACTTAATGAGACCAAAACTCAGTCCATGCTATTTGAAACCCCCTTGAAACTCAAATCACTCCCAAACAATTTTAGGGTCTCTTGCTTGGATGGTTCATTTATTGGCTCAGTTACCTCATTTAAGTACCTGGGAGTCACTTTAGATCAATCCTTAAGCTTTGAACATCACATTTCAAATACATGTAAGTCTGTGAACTCCAAGCTAGGTGTTGCCTATCACACTAGCTATGTTTTAACTCCCTCAGACAGACTAGCCATTGCCCGGGGCATACTTCTACCTACACTAACTTATGCAGTATCCTCGTATGCTGCCATACCTAAAATGAATCTCCATAGGTGGGACATTGCCTATAATAACATATGTCAGTATGCCACCCTGTCCAACAGGTGGAAACACCACTGTTCCCTTTACTCCGATCTCAACTGGCTATCTTCAAATACCACCAGGTTCTACTCCTTTGGCTCTACCATAGACAGTATTATGAGGTCTCAAACCCCTAAATCACTGGCGGAATTGCTCACTCTGCAGACCTCAGGCTATGGGCTGTGCTCAGCTGACAAATCCTTTTTGAGTATGCCTAAGTACACAACCGTCAAAGGCTCCAGTGCTTTTGCCCATCAAACTCCTCGACTGTGGAACTCCCTCCCCCTAGATGTCCACCAAACTCCCACACATGACACCTTTAAAAAAGCTCTCCATCTCCACCTTATCTCAGCTGACCAATGCTCCTGTTTTAAACCCCACTTAGCTCCCTATCCTCTTCCCTGGTTTCAGCTCTCTCTCCTGTCTCTGCAAACCCTATTTCACAGTTGTTCTTTTCTATTATGCCTCTCTCCAGGTGCAACCACTACTCTGTTGGGCCTGCATCTCCAATACTTATCCCAGCTCCTAGCCTTATCTATTCTCGGCTTGCCCATCCCCTGCATTCCTCTACCCCCCTGCTCCCATCTGGCTCTGTTATCTTATTCCTGTTAACTATACACACTCGCCTACCTACCCCTGTGTAGTCTGACTAACCTACCTTTCAACCACTTTTTTCTTGCTTTAGTTGATATATCTCTGAAGCTTGCCCTTCCACGAACATAATTAACCCTGTTTTCTCATCCCCTGCTTTCTAACCCCATGTGCACTTATCAATAATTATTGTTCTTGCATCTTCCTTGTTTGTCTTAAAAATTGTGTCTTCTCGTAGGGTCATATCTGCTGTCTGGTTATTTTCTTATTTTGTTGTTATTCCCACGTATCACTGTTTTGGCCTACTGTCATAATTGTATCATCCAATTGCCAATATTGTTTTACCACCTTGTATCCTACCCACTAAAAACCTGCCCATAATTTGTACTGTGCAAACTTGACGTGGACCACCTTTGTATATCCCTTGCTGTAACTTCCTATTGTTTTATCTCTGTACTGTGGTATCCTGTAACCTCCCGGGTCGTGCCTGAAAATAGTCATCTCTATAGCTTGTGCACCTACCTGGTAAACAAAAACTAAATAAATAAATAAAAAATAATCGACAAGGGACACTGTTGAGCTGTTGATGGCCAGATGCAATGTCTTATAGGTTAAGCAGTGCTTGTGGCAATAAAGAATCTCTTTTCTTGTATTGATAGCCTTTGCAGTGTTATCAATATGTTGGACATAAGACAGAGGGGAGTCTATTGTGATACTCAGGTATCTGAAAAACTGGACATGTTCCAGGCTGTCACAGCATTCATTTCTGATCACAAGGGGTAATGCTTTGAACTAACTCTGGGTGCTGGAGTACAACATTGTCTTTGTTTTTTTACAGTTCATGATTAGTCTATGCTCCTCACACCATTTCTCTGCAGATGAGAATCTCCTTTGGAGTTCTGCCGTTAGTTGTTCCAGATGGGGGTTTCTGGTGAAGATAACCACATTGTCTGCATAAAGGAGCATCTGGATTGGACAGGAGGCCACCAGTTGGTTTAGGAAAAGACTAAATAGTAGGGGCCCCAGAATTGACCCCTGTGGGACCCCAGAGTGGAAATGTCTGCTAATAGAGGTGGTGTCTTCTAGCCTGACCTTTTGCGATCGGTTGTGACGGTAGCTGTTGAACCATGAAACAGATTCTGGAGACAGCGCCATAGCAGACAATTGATTCAGATGGGGCTCATGGTGCACTGTATCAAAAGCTTTTGATAGGTCAATAAATGTTGCTCTTACCAGAAGGCCTTGGTCTAGGGAGTGGTGGCTGTAACCTGTGGATTACAGTAATGCTGTGATGGTACTGTGACCTGGTCGAAAGCGATGTTGTTCAGGAGAGAGGAGTTGGTACTGGTTTAGTTACTTGACAAGCTGATCTGCTACAATCTGCTCTAGACCATTGATGGGGGGGAAGTATGGAGATAGATCTGTAGTTGTGCAGAGTCTGATCAGCTCCTTTGTGCACAGGAGTTACTGATGCCAATTTCCATCACAGGGGGAACTTGGAATGGCAGAGGGAGAGGTTGATAATCTTAATGAGAGGGCTGAAGACTTGCTCCAGTGCCATGCTGATGAACTTAAAGTCCAGGGTATCTCTGCTGTGTCTTGAGTTTCCCAGAGTGAGCATGAAGTACTTTCTTGCATTTACAAAACAATATACAAAACTACAGTATAACAGAGCAAAAATGAATAAATTGGTGTGTCCACAGAGCTGGTAGGGAACAACTTCATGGATTGTTCTTTCCTATTTATATATGTCTTTGTGTAATAATGATAATTTAGATGACAATAAGATGAGACAGCCAAGTAACTATGGCTGATGTAAAATCAAGAAGGAGTACGCAGCAAGAACATGATTGAGTTATTCAGTGTCCTCTCCTTGATGAAAAAGCATCTAATGGGCATTTCTGCAGCAGGAAAGCATTTCTGCAGGCTGCCACTCATATTGCCAGTGATCAGGGTTTGATAAGACACTCGAGGTGTCAAGCTTTGTCTGGGGGTGGGATGGGGGGCTGAGCATTCCACTGGATGGTCTCTCATTCTCCAGGGAAGGAAGTTTGCAGGATATCACCGCCTGGGTGAACATAGGTGGTAGTACAAAGTGACAGATGGGGTGGAGGATGTTAACTGTATTGTAGCATGAGCATGCTTTGCATGCATACACACTCCATGACACCATTCATACCATAACCAAAAAAAATCTTTTTTTTTTTCATTTTTATTTTTTGTACTTGTAGAACAGATGAGCTAAATTGGCCATTTTCACAGGTGACAAGTTTAACATACAAACAAGACATAACCATATAAAAAACAGTAAAAAAAAAAAAGGAGAGAAACTACAGAAAAAAGCTACATAACCACGCAGTATGATGCTGGTCTCCCACAGGCCTTACCTACTATTATCCATGCTAGCCCTATCACTGTCCCGAAAGCTACAGCCCATCCTTTCCAGCTGCTCCCCCTCAGCTTCAAAGAAGTCGAGGATTCACTCATCAATTTAGATACCACAAAAAGTGTCAGAGACGATGGCTTAGAACCATTTTTCTTAAAAGTCAGCTACCGCTATCTTACTGGTCCCATTCTCCATATATTCAATCTCTCTATCTTTTCTGCTGTAGCTCCTTTATGCTGGAAATCTGCTCATATCATACCCTTAGTTAAATCCAGTGACCTATGCGACATAAACAATTACAGACGAATCTCAATCTTGTCTATCCTTTCAAAAGTTTTCGAAAAATTGATTTATATACAATTGAAGAATCATCTGGAAACCTTCTCTCTCCTCAATCCAGCCCAATCAGGCTTTCACTCTAATCATAGCACCATTACTGCACTAGCTAAAGTCACCGATGACTGGATCTCAGCCAAGGATGCTAAAAAAATTACGGGTGCAGTATTCTTAGATTTGAGTAAAGCATTCAACACCATTGCTCATACTATAATTGTGAACAGCCTCACCAATATTGGCGCTACCCTAGCTACTACCAAATGGTTCTCCAGTTACCTATCAGGTAGGATGCAGAAAGTCAAAGCTGGTGGGCTGTTCTCTGCCTCCTTACCAGTTACTAGGAGAGTCCCACAAGGTTCCATCTTAGGTCCTATAATCTTCTCCCTATATATCAACAACTTCAATTCTCAAATAATCAGGTCAACCTTGCATTTCTTTGCAGACGATACAGTTTTGTATACATCCAGCCATACAATATCGGACGTCAGGGATATACTTCAAGTCGATTTCGCACATCTAGAAACAAATCTCATCAATACCAAACTCCTCCTAAATGCTAAAAAAAACTAAGGCCATGATTTTCTCCCCTAATACTTCCTCCATCACCCTCACTGTCCTACCTAAAGACTTCATCGTTACATCCCTAGGTGAACCACTGGAAGTTGTCTCTAAATTTAAATACCTCAGCTTTTGGTTAGACAACAAGCTCTCCTTCAACGAATACATTGATGACCTGTCCAGAAGACTAAAACTAGACTAGGCTTCTTCTTCCGAAATAGGTCCCTCTTTCCCTTGGAAACCAGACTCAGGCTGTTCAGACCACCTTCCTCCCTTTACTTGACTATGGGGACATATTATACACTTCTGTAGCAATTACTAACCTAAACAAATTGAACATTCTCTATGACCGCGCCCTGCGCTTCATAACAAACTACCCATACCAAACCCACCACTGCGAACTATACACAGCTGTTGGGTGTACTTCACTTACCATTAGACGCACACTTCATGCTGGCATTTGGACCCTAAAACTTCTGAATAAAATTACCAAGCTATTTAGTAGCACTTATCCGTATTGCCCACAAATCTTATTTCCTTAGGAGATCAGATTTTATCCTACTTGACGCACCTAGGACTCGTACCTCCTTTGGAAGACTAGCCTTCTCAAGTGCCCTACCAACTATTTGGAACCAGCTGCAATCCACTCTGAAACTATACAGTGTAGTCTCAGTAAATTTCTTCAAAAAACTGGTGGCTTCAAAAATAAAGGACACCTGTAACTGTTTCTAAACTCCCTCCCTAGCTTTCTGCTTACTTCCTTAGTTTGTTCTCACTACACTACCTTCCTTAAACAACTTGTACTAAATATTTTTTTGATTTTTGATTTTCACCCAGGACTGTTTACCCAAGTATCTTGTAGGACCTGGTCTGCCATTTATGTATTGTTATGTTATTGCCTGCATTGTATATTTGTTGTAACCATGCACTCAGGACCTCCTTGTGAATGGGCTTGCTCAATGGAGCTTTCCTGCAATAAACTTGAACTTTAACTTGAACTTACCAACATCACTGGCCACTCCACCTCATAAGATGGACCATACTGGGGATGCTATCCAAACGTGTGATAGAGCCTTGCATGGATGTAGTAGTGGACTTGAGTACTGGTATCAATGTATCATAGTCAATACAAAGCATCATCTGGCTTGTGCCCATTTTGCTTGCTGTATACCCTAATTTTAATAGAATGTTTGTAATTTAAAACTCATAAATTCTATTTTGACTGTAGGTGTTCAATCTATCTGAATATTTCTAATGAAGAACTATCTACAACTACTTTTGGAAGTGCATTCCAGTGGGGAACTACCCTCTGACTAAACCAGTATTTATGTTTTAGTATGCAACCACACTCCATCTGTGGGCACCTGGTAGAAATCAAACCTTGTTGTTGTGTTTCCACCTGCACCACATCTGAGTAAAATGCATCTGAACATATTAAACAGCATTTGGCAGCATCCAAAGCCTTAGTACAGCTCTTTATTTGGAGTGTAGTTGCATACTTGTTCCTTTTGCTTGTTCTTTGAGTTAGCCAACTCTCAACCACCCTTCAGACCCTGCACCACCTGTGCGTGAGCCATCCCTGTTCTCCTTAGTCCTGTATACTCTCTGTAGGGCAGAAGAAAGCACCAGAAAAGTGAAGAACAGGGTTGTATGGTAGCTAAGGATGCCTGTGGACCGACCTGCCAAAAATCAGACCCCCCCCCACCAGATCCAATGCAGTCTGGCGGACCTAGAGAAACAAGAACCACTCACTTAAATGTACCTAGTCAGGGTCCATCGGCCACATGTGGCTAATTAAATATTCAAAAAAAGAGCAAGGAGTGCTGGAGTTCAGTGAGGGGTCGACAACCGTGGCAGTTATTTGGCACGTTGGCAAATGATGAAAAAAGGATGGGGTCTGCACCTGATCCATGCTGTGAGTCAAACATGGGGAACAAACAGCCCACTGGAGAGAGAGAGAGGGAGATAATAATGTTCAGAAAAAAAAAAATTATCTTTTTGCCATTCTCTCTCTCTGCCGCTCTCACCCAGAAGACTCTGCCTGACTCATTGTTCTGTTGTGCTCCTCCATGTTCGACTCCCACCACAGCTCAAGGTGCCTACCCCTGTTCTTTTTTCACTTCAAATTTGTCAAAATAACTGCCTCGGTTGCAGTGAATAATAGGGTGGTGGTGGAATTGGCATAAGCCTATCTTTCTTGCCTTTTCATCTCCATAAAGTTTACAATTACATCAGTTGCAGGTAACTTACCACTTGCTGGTGTGGTCACAGTTTTGGACGGGTGCCTTTTGCTCAGCTCAGCCGTGAGGTTGGGGGCACAGTCAGAGCCAGGTGGTAGTACACTTGCGCACACACATCACACTAACCAGTCATCTGACCAGCTGCTAAGTTGGTCAGGTGATACATTTGCTGTGCTGAATAAAGGTTGTGCAGCGGGAATGGAATCAGTGAATGACAGGAAGTCACTGCAGACAGACGGAGCTCAGCTCACCAACTGGTATTGCTGGAGTGCAAGGTGTGTTTGTGATTGTTCATCCCATCATCATTCCCTTTAGCCAAGCCTGCAACAGCAGTAGTTCTAGCACAAGTTTAAAAAAGAACAAGCAAAACATCTGGGGAGGGTCAATTAGATGGGAATGGGAAGGCAAGGGATAGGGGAAGGCCATGAGAGGTCTGTGTAATCATCATAGTTGTCAACCTTTAGTTACTAGCAACAAAAACTTGCCATAAAAGAAACAAGTTAAACAACAAAGCAAGCAATTACAAAAAAAAAAAAAAACCTTGCCAGAGCTGATAGGGCAGCAGGTGAGGAATTTGGGCCAGATTGGTTCCATTGTAGGATGGTTGTCCCTTGAGAGGCACCACAGCAAGCAAGTTGCCAACCCGAGCGATGGGAAAGAGAACAAAGCCAGAGATCAAGTGGGATCTGTGGTTTCTGCAGCAGATAGAGAAAATGGGCAGCCTGGGTAGACCTATAGGTCCTTATCTGCTGTAAATTTTTATTTTTAAAGTGTGGCCCTCATGATATTCAAAATGCATGGATCCTGATAAAAAAGTGAGATGCAGTCATATGGTTAAGTAATGGCTTGTGTGACTATAATTGAAAGCAAACTTAATACATAAAAAACTGATTAAACAGTACTATCTAATAGTCTTCTTTGTAAAGCAAAGCAAAGTAATAAAGAACTTCTTCTCAGAAAGCTTCTTTACTCACAAAATTGGGGCTATGATTTAAGTGTCTTAAGGGAGCCTTTTTGTGCAATCCTCAGGATGGATAGATTGTTTACAGCTTAAACTCCCTTCCACAAGGGAAGTGTGAGGTAGGAATGCAGAAGTTGGTGTTCATCATCTTCAAATATTTTCTATCACAAGCACAGTGTCCAGTATCTCTTATACTAACAAGGAGGTGGCACCTGAAATCATGGTGGGACAATTTTAAGTCTTAATTAGGTTGCTCTATTAGGAGGAAGTGCTAATAATGGAGACTGAAGCTTTCCGTAACTAATGTGAAAAACCTTTTGATACCCTGTAATGATGTCACTAGAAATACTGTGTAGCAGAAATTATGTAAAAGAAGTGCATATAATAAGGGGTGGGTCCTAGGGGTAGGAAATAATGACATGATATATTTATGAATATTGTATTAATAATTTGCTAACTAATTTTAAAATAAAAAGTTCTTTGACTTTTGCATTAAGTTCCATGGGCTCTTTAACTTCCACCTGGACAACCAGAAAAGATGGACAGAAGGGACCTTGGTTTAACATCTCATACAAAGGCTAGCACCTCAACATCAGTGTAGTACATCCCATACCCAGATGCTACACTATAGTATCAATACTGGGTATTAGCCCAATTTCCTGATGTGGGGAACCAGCCAATGTCCTTCAGGCTCCAGAGTCAAGCATGCAACCTATTGAGTCAATAACACTAAATATCTAACATGTTTACAGAAACAGAATTGGATGTTGATGAATATTGGATGGCCCCTCAATCAAAGCCCACCCCTTTCATTAATCCAAAGCCAGTGTTCATTATATCTGCATAGATAAGAGTAATTACTATTAATGATTCGCTCCAGAGCAAGAAACAAATTCAAGTTACAAAAGAGCAGTTTTATTGTTCCTCCATTAAGGGTCTTGATCACAGCCATGAAAGAAAATGGAGGCGTGGAGGTACCGAGGCTTGGCATTAGATTTCAGTGCTATGATTTGAATCTGCCTCAGATTAGTAAGTCTCTAAAATGTGTATTTTCTTGATTTTTATTATGAATGTAATGTCTATGCAAGTACCAAAGCATTGCATGTTCATTAAGTACACATCACCCCCTCAACCACTAGAGATGGTATTTCCCACAAAAGATTAAATGCTGGCACCAGACTCTGGGCTGCTGGAGGTATCTGACTGGATGGCAGCTGTGGCTACAGGCTGGTGGCTGGTGGCTACTTACTGCAAGTTTCTCGTACATGGATCATTGATCCTCTCTTACCTTGCCAGCCCCCGAGCAACCTGAGTTAATTCCTGACCCAGGGTCACCAGTGTGGCAGGAGTAAGGTGCCCAGTGCCTCAGCCCTCCATGCCAGTGGGCTAACATGCTAGTTGCACCTCGAGGATCATTGACCTTAGGCTCAATTGACAGACCACAAGTAATCCAGGATGCTAGCCACTGGGCAAGAGAGGGGGTCGAGCTGTCTGCCCTGGCACTAAATGGAAAAAAGTACTCCCATTTGAAAGCATAGCACTGACAAGTTGACTCCTTTTGAGAGTACTCTACAACATGGAGGACCTTGTCAGAGAGACCCAAAGGCTGAAACTCTAGCCACTCAGGAACCAGTACAAATGGCAAAAATGGCAGACTGCAGGTAATTGCAAAAAGTTGCAATCAGGTGATATACTATCATCACCGTTCTGTTCCTTTGTTGTCAATAACAAGAAAAACTAGTAATATTTGATGTGCATGTTCCCTTTAACTAAACTAGCTGTTTTAATGTGGCTCTGTAATTTTCAAGCTATAATAATTCTTAGCACTTAGCACTAAATAAGACATGATAGGAGTGGTGCAGTGCAATGGCTGTGGGGTGGCAGTGTTCCAGGAGACATTCTGGAGGCTGCAATGCTGCTCTATTTGCAGGCACCTCTCTGGTCTGAGAGAGGAGGTTGCCCATCTCCAGGCTGACCTGGCTAGGATTTGTGAAACCTCCTCTCCCACCCAGGGACCACCAGGGCCAATGTCACTACCTCAGAGGTTGCCAAGAAAAAGGAGAGGAGGCTGGACCAGGGTGGGCTCAGGGAGGGAGAGGATGGTGGAACAGAGTTGCATCCCTCCAGCTGTACCTCTCCACAATTCATTCGGTCTTCTGGTGGATAGTGGTTCCTCTACGGAGGCACCTGCAGGGGATACCAAGGATGATGCTAGGAACCTTCACAAAGGAGACCCACAGGAGGGTGGCATGATACCCCACAAGGGAAGGAAACAACTCCTGGTGGGGGACTTGATCATTAGGGGGATAGAAATGGGGGAGGAAGGGGAGAGGGAGGTAAGTTGCCTGCCTGGTGCCACGGCATGGAGGGACAGGAAGTGAATCCTCAGGATTGTGGGAGCAGCTGCACAAGGGAGGGAGCTGGATGTTATTGTCCACCTAGGGACAAATGACCTGGCTAGGAATGGGATCAGAGCAGTGCAAGAGTAGTTTGTAGAGTTGGGGAGGGGCCTTAGACAAGTAGCACATACAGTAACCTTCTCAGAGGTGCTGCCTGTCTATGGCAAGGGTGATATTAGGGTACTCCTCACCAGGGAATTCAATGAATGGTTGAAAAACTGGTGTGGAGCTCAGGGTTTTGGCTTCATTGGGGACTGGGGAACCACCTGGAGGGATGAAGACCTATACTGGTGCGATGGTCTGCATCTGTCCAGGGGGAGAACCAGGATCCTAGGTGAGAGGTTTAAATGCTTCATTGGCAAGCATTTAAACTAGCCAAGGGGGAGGCACTGAAAAGGAGCAGGGAAATCCCAGCCTCCCCCTACAAACAGTAATTAGTGAGGTAAACACCAAGGTAGAGAAGTCATTAGGGAGCAGGCCAGAAGTAAATGTAAAAAAAGGCAAGGCAGTAAGGACAGGAATGGGGCTAAAAGGGGTAAGGTCATCAAAAAGTGGAGGGTGATGAGTACCAATGCCAGTAGTTTGTGTAACAAGCTCCCTGAACTAGTGGCCTTGATGGAAGAGGGTTGCCTGGATATTGTGGCAGTCACAGAAACATGGTACACAGAGAACCAAGACTGGGATGTCAACATACCAGGATACACAATCTACAGGAGGGACAGGGAGGGTAAAAGAGGAGGAGGAGGAGAAGCTCTTTATGTAAAGGAAAGGATCAAAGCAACAGAACTAAAGAGTAAACAGGGAGCAGATGAGACACTCTGGGTCACCCTGGAGACAGGAAATTGCACCACAATCCGCATGGGGGTTGTATACAGACACTCTTCTCAGGGGGAGGGAATGGACAAGGAAATGATAGAAGGCTTCCTTAGAATGGCTGAAAAAGGGGAGATATTGTTGATGGGGGACCTGAATATGCCAGATGTTAACTGGAGCACCTTTGCTGCAGGCACATCCAAGAGCGGGGTCATTCTTGATGCCCTACAGGGGGCATGCGTCAGACAGCTAGTACTGGAACCCACTCGGGAGGGAGCAATCTTAGACCTGGTACTCTCGAATGGGGACGGAGAAAGAATCTCAGATTTAGAAGTGGGTAGCCATCTGGGAACAAGCGACCACCAAACAGTGTGGTTCATGATAAACACAGCCATACAATCAAGCCATACAAAAGCAAGAGTATTGGACTTTTGGAGGGCTGACTTTGGGAAAATGAGAGAGTGCCTCAGAAAAGCACTAGCAAACAAGCAAGAAGGAGGGGTGGAGGAACAATGGAGAGTAATCAAAACAGCCATCACAGAGGCAACAAGCCTTTATGTAAAGCAAATCAACAAAACACACCGAAGGAAAAAACTGCTATGGTTCTCAAAAGAGGTGGCAGGGAAGGTTAAGGAGAATAGGATAGCATTCAGGAAATATAAGGAAAAACAGAAGGAGAAGGAAAGAGAACTTTATCAGTTAAAGCAGAAAGAGGCTGGGAAGGCAGTCAGAATAGCAAAGGCCCAAACCGAGGAAAGGATAGCCAACTCTGTTAAGAAGGGGGATAAGACCTTTTATAGGTACATTAGGGAGTGAAGAAAGACCAAAGAAGGGATACTGAGGCTTAATAAAGGGGAGGGAATGTGGGTAGAGGGTGACAATGAAAAAGCAGGGATACTGAACGAATATTTCTGCTCAGTATTCACAAAGGAAGAGGAGGGTGAGGTACCTAAACCAAACAAGAGAAACACTCTGAAGACGAGGGTCGATACCAGTCCATTTACAGAAGAAAAGGTTCTGAAAGAACTAATAAAATTGAAGGGGGACAAAGCAATGGGGCCTGATGGGATTCACTCAAGAATTCTAAAAGAACTAAGGGTTGAACTAACGATACCGCTGACTACTCTCTTTAACAAATCATGGGAGGATGGGGTGGTACCTGTGGACTGGAGGAGGGCAGATGTGATTCCTCTTCATAAAAGTGGGAGCAGGACAGAGGCAAGAAACTACAGACCAGTTAGTTTGACCTCAGTGGTAGGTAAAATGAAAATAATCACTTCTGAAGGAAAGAATTGCTGTGTACCTAGAGGCCAGTGGGGCACAGGACCCAAGGCAGCATGGATTCATGATGGGACAGTCATGTCAGACGAATCTAATAGATTTCTTTGACTGGGTGACCAAAGTAGTAGACCAGGGAGGGGTTGTGGACATGGCTTACCTAGATTTTAGAAAGGCATTTGATACAGTCCCACATAAAAGATTAATACACAAGTTAGCCAGCCTTGGAGTGGGTCCCAAGGTGGTAGCCTGGATAAAAAATTGGCTAGACAACAGGACGCAAAGGGTAGTAGTAAATGGAGTCCACAGTGAAGAAAGGACGGTTACTAGCAGGGTACCACAGGGTTCAGTACTGGGACCGGTCCTTTTTAATGTCTTTATAAGTGACATTGCAGAGGAACTGGAAGGAAAAGTATGTCTCTTTGCAGATGACACAAAGATCTGCAACAGGGTTGATACACCAGATGGACTGGAAAGGATGAGAAGGGACTTGGCAAGGTTGGAGGAATGGTCAAATGTATGGCAGCTCAGATTCAATGCAAAGAAGTGCAAGGTAATGCACCTGGGAACAGAAACCCAGGGCAAGAGTACACAATGGGGGGTGAGATACTGACAACAGTAAAAATGGAAAGGGACCTGGGGGTAATTATATCAGATGACCTAAAGGTGGGCAAGCAATGTGAGAAGGCAGTAAGGAAGGCTGGGGGGATATTGGGATGCATAGGGAGAGGCATCAATAATAGAAAACAGGAAGTTGTTATCCCTCTGTACAGACAGTTGGTGAGACCCCATCTGAGTACTGTGTGCAGTTCTGGAGACCCCATCTCCGCAAAGACATAGACAGAGTGGAGGCTGTCCAGAGGAGGGCAATAAATGGTGCAGGGTCTGCACCAGAAGACATATGAAGGAAGACTAAAGGAGCTTAATATGTATACCCTTGAGGAAAGGAGGGAGAGAGGAGACATGATAGAAACTTTCAAGTACCTCAGGGAATCAACAAAGTCCAAGTGGGTGGCATCTTTCAGAAAAAGAGACGTGCAAGAATAAGGGGGCACAATTTGAAGATAGAGGGGGGACGGCTCAGAGGTAATGTGAGGAAGTATTTTTTCACAGAAAGGGTTGTGGATGCATGGAACAGCCTCCCTGAGGAGGTCGTGGAGTCAAGAACAGTGGGGGAATTCAAGAATGCATGGGACAGACATGAGGCAGTTCTAGTGGGGGGGTAGGAGAAAGTAAGCTGTTGGTTAATTAGGATCTGCAGCTTACCTGTTAGGTAGGAAAATGGGCAGACTAGGTGGGCCAAGCGGTCCTTATCTGCCATCAAATTCTATGTTTCTATGTTTCTATGTTTCACTCACTATTAGAACAAAAGGTTTTACAAACACTTATATCTTCTGTTGTTGCAAATCCCAGAATCTCCAGCAGCTGGCCTTAGAACAGTATTCAGCAGGAGAGGTTCAGTAGCCTGCATTGTATGATAGGGTTTATATAAGTTCATGGAGTGGATCCAGCCCAGTCAACCTTGGTATAAAGTAAATGTAGTTTAAACGGGAAAAGCCTAGTACCAATCAAAGCAACCTGGAGGTGGATCCAGAATTAAAGGTGCGTGCTCTAATGGTGGGTCAGGCACTCCTCATAGGAGTGTGTGTTTGTATGGAGGGGGTGAAAGCTACACTGCAGTTAGTATATGGAAACAAGACTAACCAATGATGCTCAGTAAAATAAAATCTATAATAAGCATTTGTCAATGCCGAATGTTAATTGCGTTGGTCCATTGAGCTCGCTTACTAGCCCTCTGTCACTCGCTCGTTCTGTTTCTGCAAGTGCTACAGGGTGCTGTTTTGTATTGAGCTCCTGCCTGCATTGGCACCCTTTTCTTTCCACAAAGTAATCCACAGCTGGCTCGACAGAGCTCCATTGAGTTGGGTCACTCCCACTCTCTGACTGGCTCATTCTGTTTCTCCTTGCGCTGTAGGCTGGCCTTTTGTACTGGGCTCCTGCCTCAGTTGGTGGCTTTTTCTGCACACAAAGAAATCTGCAGTAGTCCCAGCACAAGTATGTTGAGGTTGCTCACTCCCCTTCTGTCACTCGCTCATTCCGTGTCTGCCGGCACTGCAGGCTGGCCTTTTGTACTGGGCTTCTGCCTGCGTTGCCGCCTTTTTCTGCCCACAAAAAAATCCACAGCAGTCATGATAGAGCACCATTGAGCTCGCTCACTCCTCCTCTCTCACTCACTCATTCTGTTTCTCCCACCACTGCAGGCTGTCCTTTTGTACTGGGCCCCTGCCTGCATTGCTGCCTTTTTTCTGCCCACAAAGAAATCTGCAGCAGTCCCAACACAGCTCCATTGAGCTCATTTACTTCCCCTCTCTCACTCGTTTGTTAAGTTTATGCCAGCATTGCAGGCTGCCCTTTTGTACCGGGCTCCTGCCTGCATTGGCACCTTTTTCTGCCCACAAACAAATCTTCAGCTGTCCTGACAGAGCTCCATTGAGGTCATTCCCTCCCCCTGTCTTACGCACTCATTCTGTTTCTCCTGGCGCTGCAGGCTGCCCTTTTGTACTGGGCTCCTGCCTCTGTTGTCACCTTTTTCTGCCCACAAAGAAATCTGCAGTAGTTCTGACAGAGCTCCGTTGACCTCACTCACTCCACCCTCTCACTCACTCATTCTGTTTCTTCCACCGCTGCAGGCTGCCCTTCTGTACTGGGCCCCTGCATGCATTGCTGCCTTTTTCTGCCCACAAAGAGATCTGCAGCAGTCCCAACAGAAATCTGTTGAGCTCACTCACTCCAGCTCCCTTACTCACTCGTTCTGTGTCTATCAGCGCTGCAGGCTGCCCTTTTGTACTGGGCTCGTGCCTGCATTGGCGACTTTTCCTGCCCACAAAGTAATTTTCAGCAGTCCCAACAGAGCTCAGTTGAGCTCAGTCATTCTGCCGTCTCTCACTCGTTTGATCCTAATCTGTCCCAAACACTGATTTTTGATAGTGACTGCGGTATTCTGCACCAGAAGTGCAAAACACATTTCGGCCAGGATGTGAAAAATGACAGCTGTACTGTTCATAAGGAGGTGTGGAAAAATGCCACTGTTGAAAATGTGGCGTGAAAATATTATTAATTTGTAATGTTACAAGGGTGTTTGGAAACTGCACAACGCACACTCGTAACACAGTCATTTTATGGAGTTTCATCACAAAATTTTCAGCATAGGCATTTTAGGATCTCTGCTCATGAACAGTGTCAGTGTGATTTTCTTAATGTGTCCTGAACACTGATTTCCCACAGCAACTGTGCTATTGTGCACCCAGAAGACCAAAAACGCATTTCAGCTAGGATGTGAAAAATGGCAGCTGCACTGTTCATAAGGAGATGTGGAAAAATGTCAGTGTTGAAAATCTGGAATGAAAATATTGCAAAGTTGTGAAGGTATGAGCATGCGTGGAAACTGCACACTGCACACTGTAGCACACTCATTTTATGGACTTTCATAACCAAATTTTCAACATAGGCATTTTAGGACCTCTGCTAATGAACAGCGCCACTGTCATTTTCATAATGTATCCTGAACATGGATTTCCCACAGTGACCGCGCTATTGTGTGCTGGAAGTGCGAAAAACACATTTTGGCCAGGAACTGAAAGATGACAGCTGTACTGTTCATAAGGAGGTACAGAACAAAGCAATGTTGAAAATCTGGAGTGAAAATATTATAAATTCGCGAACCTATGAGCGTGTGTGCAAACTGCGCAACACAAGCTCATAACAAAGTCATTTTATGGAGTATTGGCACCAAATTTTCAACATAAGTGTTTTAGGTCCTCTGCTCATGAACCACATCACTGTCATTTTTATAATCTGTCCTGAACACTGATTTCCCACAGTGACCACGCTATTCTGTGCTGGAAGTGCGAAAACACATTTCGACTAGGATGTGAAAAATGGCAGCTGTTCTCTTCAAAAGGAGGTATGGAAAAATGCCAATGTTGAAAATCTGGCATGAACATATTGCAAATTTGCAAAGTTGCGAGCCTGCGTAGCAACTGTGCAATGCAGGATCGTAAAACAGTCATATTTTTGATTTTCTTCCACCAGATTTGCAACATAGGCTTTTTGAGATCCCACCTCAGGAACACTGGCACTGTCCTTTCGCTAATTGGTCCTAAAAGGTGATTCCATGCAGTGACTGCAAAATCACCTTTCGGGGCCCAGTAACACCATGACAGTGGCAGAATTCATGAGGAGGAGTCCCAAAAACCCCATGTTAAAAATGTGGTGCCAAAATTCCAAAAAATAACTGAGATATGCATCAAAGTTGAAAAAACCCTATTTATTCCCTTATGCAGCTTACCGGCATTTCCTCAGTTTGCGGTCGACTTTGAAGAGTGCAGATGTGTTCCCAGTCCACCGAAGATCATCGCACTGGACTCCGGAGGTAAGTGTGGGGTGAGGGGGGTTGTGGGGAGGCAGGGTTCGCAGTGGGTGGGTGCTGGTTGCAGGAGGGGGTCAGGGAGACCGCCAAGAGACCATTTCCCTTTTTCACAGGTCAAAAAAAAAAGACATCGTGGGACTGTATTTTGTTTTCAGGGGCATGTGGCATGCTTGGGTAGGCTCCCAGCATGCCAACAAACTCTTTTTTTGGGGGGGCAGCTGTAACTGATGGGGGATTGGGCACCCTCATCAGCACACAACAAAAGGGGGGAACATCATGCCAACGGGGATTGGGCACCCCCATCAACACACAACAAAAGTGGTGGGGTGACTGTATGCTGACAGGGACTGGGCACCCCTGTCAGCAAAAACACAGGGGAGGGGACATGATGCTGAGGGGGATTGGGCACCCCCTCGGCAAACAGTTGCGGAATGCAAGGGAGCCCTGCGATGAGGGGTCACTCCCTCATTGCAGCGGATGATGCTGCAATGATGAGGTGGCCCCTGATTGCACCGGCTAAAATGCTAGAAAGTTGTGGCACACTGGCTGAACTAGTATCAGCAGCAGCATGCTACACCATTGGGGAAAGTGGGCTAAGCCTTTAAGGCTATAGGGGCATTGGCCTCAACAGTGCCGCACCTCCACAACCTGCTTCTGGAGAAAGCTGCTGCAATATGTTTCTTGCACATGCGTGCAATCAACATAAAAATTGCATGCAAGGGTGTTACCAGGGTATATGTTCAGTAACTGGTACATCTGAGCTTCTGCCTAGGGAAAGTGCATAATCCTGTATGAGATGAGTTGCCTATCTATTCCTCTTCTGTTGCTTGCACTGTACAGTATGAAAGTTGGTGTGTATGTTCCTTTCAACTGAATTAGCTGTTTTAATGTGGCTCTGTAATTTGCAAGCTGTAGTAAATCGTTGCAATCACCATCAGAAAAAAAGGGGTTGTTAACATTTTTTACATCTTTTGTTACAAAAAATTCCAGAATCTCCTGCAGCTGGCCTTAGAACAGTATGCAGCAGTGAGAGATTCAGTAGCCTGCATTGTATGTTAGAGTTTATATATGTCCTGATAGTTTGTTTGCTGGTCCTGTCATCCTCCCTGGGCCATGTACAGTCACACAGGGCTGATCTAACTGGAAATTAAATAAAAGCTCCATCATGCACTATGGGCTATTGAATCTCCTACTGCTGCCTACTGTTGTGATGTAGCTTATAATGCAACCTCTCCCCACACACACACACACACATCACAGTCATCCACAGCAGCTATTTACGATCAGTATACTTGTTGGAGTTACTTCAAAGAAACAGGACTTGATTCTGTCTTTTTTTTTCCTTTTTCTACACTTTCTACTTGAAATGAATGGAAAAAATGTCACAATTCAAGCAAGGCAGTCAGCCACATTGAGTGGAAAAGTGGGTGGAAACTTAGGAAGGAAAGTGAAGTCCCTTTAGTCATCATAAAAGGCAGTCAGGCACAACGGGTGGAACAGTGGATGGCAACTTAGGAAGGAATGCGGAGTCCCTCTACTTATCTCAAAAGGTCTGCAGGGTTATGTCCACTACAGCCCTAAAAAGAGGTGGATTAAAAAAAAATTCTGGGGAAAGCCGGGAAGGGAAGGAAGGCCAGTGGACAGAGCTTCAGTCGGTGCTTCGCTTGCTTGCCGAATTACTGTTAAACTTTCTTTTGTATTAGTTTCTATTGTTTTATATCTAAGATGAAATATATTTAATTGACTTTTTCTATAAAATTACAAATCTGTTGCAAAGGCTTGAATCCCTCCAAAACTACTGATAAAGTGAACCTTGAATTAATTGTTTATTTTAACCGCTAAATGGCAATGTGGTTTAGTTAGACAGTATAAAAAGAGATATATTCCACACTAAACTAGATCCCCCTTAGAATTCCTGAGGTGCTAGGGGTTGTGTGGCTAAAACTACATGCTGGCAATTTGTAATGCTGTGATATGCTATGTGAAATAAACCAATTTTGGATGGAACAACTTTTTGCAAGCCTTTAATTTCATGTTTGGAGAGTGTTTGCCTATTGTGGAACTTTTACAGATTTTCTGGAGCTCATAACACCTGACAAGGTACTGGCACCGTACTGCAGTGCACACCACAATTTTACACTTCTTGCTGAGATTTGTGCCTGCCTGAGTGGCTGAACTTGTTTCCACTGCGGCCAGGCTGCCAGTGCTACTGCCTACTGTTCTTGTAACTGTTGCTCTAGCGAGTGCCTTAATTTAAAGCAGCTAACAGGAACAATAGAGCCAAGGGGAATAAATAAAACTTAAAAAGACAAAGCAAGATAAACCTGGCAGAGTGGAAGGTAAGGCCAAGGGATAAGTGAGTGAGTGAATAAATGAGTGAGTAAGTGACTGACTCTTGGGCTGACTGGGTATGTATACATTGGAGACCTATTGTGAACAACAACACTACAGTCAGTTCCCAAATCCCAATACTGCTTGGGGACTTTGAGAAAGGAGGATGCCAAGTTGTTGTGAGGCCTTAATATGCTGTGACTGGAGTCAAAGGCACTGCTGAAGTTTTTCTTGTCTGGCAGGCATTAATTAAAAAAAATAAACAAAAATATTTCTGTATAGTTACTTCTCACATTTGTCAGTTTGCCTATGTCTTTATCTGCTGTTGTGAACGTATTTCAGGGAGTGTCATTACTGTGAGCTCCCTCCCACCTTAACCTTAAGTTGCCATCCTGCTGTCCCAGTGGCACTGATGGTTGAGGCATTGGACACCGCACCTTGCACCATGCCAGCAACCCAGGTTTGGGAATGGACTCGGGCCACCAGGGGTCGGCAGGGGAGGGAGAATATCGAGAGTCCAGATGACAGCTCTCCTCTCCCAGGGTGGGTTGTGAGTTCTGCTTGGCTTCTTAGCAGCCACCAAAGGAGAATAAGTGTCCTACAGGAGCTAGCCCTGAAAGCTGTGGAGTGGTGGCAGATGTCAGCAGCATGCCTGTGTAGACATCTTTGTACATCCATGCTCCAGGGGAAACACCATTCTGAAAAACCCTGGACCCCAGGAGGAAGACAGTGGTCTCCAAGGAGAGTCAAACATGCCCACCACTGGTCCCCACCCAAATGACTCTCCAGGGTCCTCCCCTCACTCCGGGGCATCAGAAAGGAGGATTCTATCCCCGATTCCTTGCAGGGTAGGGGATTCAGGCAGGGCAGAAGCAGTGGCTTAAGTGAATCTAACCCAATGGGGCCCTGGTAAGTTGGGAGCTAAAAAGACTTAAATAAACAAAAAAAAGTTGCCATCCCTCCTGATAATGGTAGTCTTCTGTGTCATAAATCGCAATGCATTGTTATGCAATTTTATGGCAGATTTTCAGTTTTTCTCATGTTTTACAAAAGGTTTTGATTTAAATCAGAACTAATAAGAATTAATCAGGGCTTTGGCCTGGATCCTGATCCTGATAATATGGGCCAGGACCTTTTTGGGTCCATCCCATCCCTAATGGGGATAAAGTATATAAACAGTGATGCTCACCAGGTTGAAACCCAATTCTGCAGCATTTTGCAACACTCTGCAGCATGCTGCAGCAGAGTTACTATGGAAAATAATGAAATTTCAGTTTCAGTTAATAATTTTTGCCATGCAGGAAACTATGACATTCACTTTATCCTGGCAGTGTCACATTTTCCTACATAACAAAAAGGATTAATTCTCATTGAAATTACATTGTTTACTGCAGTAATTCTGCTGCAGCATACTGTGGGTTTCATCCTGGTGAGCTTCAATGTGTAGTTGTGTGTGTGTGTGTGTATATATATACTGTATATATATATATATATATATATGTATACACACACACATATATATATATGGATTAACCCACAGCATAGTATGGGCTTACTGGGCATTAATCCATGCCTGGGGTAGTTTGGAGTCGCAAGATGAAGCTGAATGACATCAACCACCCAGGCGTGGATTAATGCTCAGTAAACCCATACCCTGGAGTGGATTAATCCTCTTATAACATGGGTAATGTTTTGTTAAGAAATAGTAAAATAAAGCCCTGTGAACATGCAACTGTGGGTATATCAGGGATTAATCAATAGTCAGGTGACCTGTTTGGATGAATCAGAAGACTGCACTTTCAGAATGCATGTTATATTTTATATACATATATATATACACACACACACATATATACAGTGGGTGCCACATAATATGGACATGATTAACACAGACAATCGCTTTCCACAGACATAATCTTGCAACCAAATCCAAAACATGCCATTGTAGTGTTATTTTTTTTTACTGATAATGCAAACCTTGTGCGCCGCCTACCACGGACACTAAATTGCCAGAAACTGCCAAGAAATCGACACTGAATCACACGTTGTTATGTCAATTGAATTATTTTCTCAATGCTGTGAGTGTTGATCAGTATTCTTTATAAATTGTCAAGTCCATCAGCAAGAAATTGCACACTGATTCACACGCTGTTATGTCAATTGAGTTAATTACTCAATGCTGTGGGTGTAGATCAGTATTCTTTATAGATCGCCAAATCCATCAGCCACCCATTAACACCCTGCAATTGCTTCCTGTCGGTGACCTGGCATCCCACTTGCTCATAAAGTAGAGCTGCTCCATCAAATAGAGACATTACCCAAGTGAAGCATGCAAGACTTTGCCCAGTGTATCAGGATCTGCTGAAACAGAACGGAAGCATTCAACAGCAGTGGCACTCGAACCAGAACCCAGAAAGGAAAGGGGAAAGGGAAAAGGGATGGTAAGGACCATGAGATCGAGGAAGCTTTGTTACTCTGGTTCACAGATGTCAGAAGCTATGATGCCATGGTCAATGGTCTACTACTAATGGACAAAGCTAAGCAGCTTGCTGTTGCCTTAGGGAAACCTGATTTCACCCCAACAGATGGCTGGCTCCAAAGGTGGAAGACCCGCAATAACATCTACTTTCACCGTGCACGTGGCAAAAAGCAAAATGCGGATGATATTGGAGTCAGCAACTGGGTTACAGGTGTGTTGCTTGGTTTGCTTTCAGGCTACAGCCCATTCTACATTTATAATATGGGTGAGCCTGGCCTGTTTTTCAGGTGTGTGGGCCAGGGGACAATGTCATTTAAGAGCACAGCACCTATGGGTCAAAAAAAGGCTAAACAGCGTGTCTCTGTGATGGCCTGCTGCAACATGGCAGGAACGGACAAACTGCAGCTGCTGGTGGTTGGAAAGTCTGCTCAGCCACATTGTTTTGGGAGGTAGCTCACTTACCAGTCATCTATAAAAACAACAGAATCTTATGGATGACTGGTGAGATCTTTACTGAGTGGGTTAGGGAGTGGGACTGTTGGCTTAGAGGCAGAAAGATTACACTTCTGCTTGACAACTTCTCTGGCCATCCCAATGTTCAAGGATTGCAGAACATCAAGCTAGTGTTCCTACCCCCTAACACCACTTCAATCATCCAGCCCCTTGACCAGGGGATAATTTACTCGATGAAACGCCACTACATTCATGAGATGCATTCCAGAGTGATCTCAGAACTTGAAGCTGGTGTGGAGCTGACTGCCATTGAATGTGTAAAAAGAATCACCCTTCTGGATACGGTTATGCTTCTTCAGACAGCTTGGAATTTCATGTCAGAGCTAACCATCAAGAACTGCTGGCGAAAGAAAGGACTCTCACATGGCGAACCCATAGCATCACTCAGTGAAACAGAAACCCCCCATAACAATGAGTAAGACCCTGTCCTAGCACCAGAAGGGCTGACTGCTGAGGAGTTTGAGACACTGTCCCGACTTGGAGAGAACGAGGTAGAACCAGATTAGGAGATGGATGATGTGGCTCATGTTATCTCTACAATCTGAAAATGTGGAGTCTGCTGGCACAGAAGAGGATGGTGAGGAGGAGGAAAAAGAAAATCCCACTGTGTCAGCAAGTGAGGTTGGGCAGGCACTGCTTGTTTTATGTCTGGCCATGTCACAACGGGCAGACATCATGCCAGACTGGGATCTCTTGGAACGTATGGAAAAGGAATGGCAGAAATATGGAAGATCAGTATCAAAGCAGACTGCTATCACTGAATATTTCACAAAGTAAAACCATATGGTATATCTTTTAAATTACCGAGCACAAACAACCCACCCCCCACCATCCACCATCTATCACCCACAATGTCACCATGAAGCCCAGTGAAAAATAAAGGCTAATGTACTACACTGAAGCACACAGAGCAGTAAAAGCACTAAACACCAAGTCCTTGCAGAAAAAAAAAATACAGCACACAGTACACAAAACAACAAATCCCATGAAGTACACCACTGTATAAACTGTTAGTTTTTTGTCTGCCGGCAACTGCGGACATTGCTTAATGCAGACAATTGCTGTTTACATGAAGCAGTCTGTGCTAAGCGGTGCATACTGTATGTGTGTGTATATATATATTTATAAAATGGCAAGAAAAAATTTGGAAATCTCATTGGCCAAGAGACATCAGCTGACTGTACATTAAATCTCTATATACGCACAGTCACCTGGTCCTAAACCACATCACACAATGAACAAATCAGTCCTCCTACATCCAGAACTATCTTCCATTATAAAAAGCGTCTCAGAAATGCTGCAATCTGATTGGCTGTTAGGATTCCAACAGCCTTACATTAATCCATGTTATACTGTCATGTACAGCCTGATCACAATGGCATATGGATTCTTCCTGTCGGCATTCCATCCTGTAGCACTGCTGAATGACTGGAATGATGCATTCTGACTTTGAATACAGCATTCTTAAACTGTTGGTGGAAGAACTATTTTATTAAAAATCTCCCTCTAAATGAGGAAAACATTCAAAAAGTGTTCTTTTAACCCTCTTCTTTTGGAAAATTTTTTATAATAGCAATAAGGCACTCCCTGGAGTTAGATTAACAGTCAGTTAATCACCCCCTAGGGGCAATATGGCACTCGGTTATGCCTTGTGCCACATTACACCCCTAGGGGGTGATTAACAGACTGTTAATCTAACCCCTGGTCATGCCTTATTGCTTAATCAGATCCCCTGCAACCAGAACTAGTCTTTCATCACAAACATGGCTGCTACCTTTACATTGTAAAAACCTTCAACTGGGCCCTAAAAATAAAACTAACTTAGATAAAAAAATTAAAAAATTAATTAAATGTTGTTTCCCTGATCATCACACTTTCCTTACACACATAAACAAATTAGAAGCATTAAGTATTGTTTATAGTTTTCATTACAACTGTTTCTTTACTAACAGTGAAAAATTCCCCTTCTGTCTTTACCTTCTCATCAGGGAAATCTCTTCTGCTTACCATCACAGTGAGATAATTAAGTCTGTGGCTCTAAAACAGGCCTTTGTTGTCTGTGTACAGAATGTCAGAAGAGTAACGTTCTACAAGTGGACTAGAGCAGAATTTTGAATCCCTGTATTCCATGGTAAACATTCCATGATAAACATTCTATGTCTTGAATGTGGTGAAAAACAGAAAACAAAAAACAGAATGAAGAAAGTAGGCAATACAGTAATACTTTATAAATAAAAAGAAAAGGTGGGAAAACACAGTTAAATAGGCAGAGGCAGACCCAACCCAATATGCCCTAAACACATTGCTAATGTTAATAAAAGCACGTACATTTGAATCTTATATAGGAGTTTTCAGGTGAAATCTACCCTCCTTGCCCACCCAAAAAAGGCAACCTGGCAGGTTTAAATTTTTTTTTTTTACTAATCTTTCACCTCAATCCTATAGCAGTTTTACTTTTATGTAGTAGACCACAGCACATAAGTAAAAAACAAAAATAAAGAGAAGGTTGCCTTCAATGAGACTATACAACTACAGTGTAATGAAAATTGAGTTTTAAACACTGCTTATGTCTTAAAAATGTACAAATGTTATAGTGCATTTATATGATAAAATTTACGTGACAGAAAGTATTTATTTTCAACCAACTCTACTAATAAATACTTTTACTGCAAAGTACTGTACTAGTTACCCTATTGCTGACATAACCTATTTTATACATTAATAGAGACTACCTTTTTCAGTTTTTAGATGTTTTAGAGGTAATGTATTGTACACTCTTTTGAAAATAGTAAATGTAACCCCTCACCCCTGCCTTTTTAGCAAAATGACAGGTGGCATGTTGTTAAAGCTGACAGCAGTACCTGGTGGGGACTGGGTTCGGGGAGGATGAGGTTACTCAGCACAGGGGGAGCTAGGTTTGGCTACTCTGCACAGGGGCACCCAAGTAAATCCGAACACAGGAAGCAATAATTGTAATGTCCAGAACCAGGAATGGGATTCTCCAGTGTGGCTTTTATTCACATCCAAACTGAACAAACAAAGCATAGACGGACCCCCCATGGGGCTATATTCCTTGTAATGCAGATTACAGACAACAGAACACTTTATCACTATTTCCAGCCCCCATGCTCTAAACCCACCAGGCACACAGCCTGGACTTGCACACAGCTTTGGGTACACAGTCCGACTTGTACACTACTTGGGTTTTCCCCACTGGCCCGGCTCCCTCGCAGGCCACTTGATCTGCGGTCCATTTTGGGAATGAACCAATTATCCTGTTGTGGCTCCCCAAACCACACTAGAGCCTCGACTCCTAGAGAGAATTTTCCTTACAGTCCCACATCTGGGTACTTCCCTCATCACTGGCCAAGTGCCTGAGGTAAAGTAGAAATCCACAGAAGAAATCCGTAGAGGTGGACCTGGTCACTAAAGATGGGGGAGCCACCGACCTCCAGCTCTCACAGCCCATACCCAGCCATTTCTCTGGAAACTGAACAATTCCTTTACTGAAAACTTTCAAACGTAGATTCTGGGTAGACATCTGTCACATCTCCTCTACATATCATTTTCATCCCAACAAGCTCTGGATTTGAACCTACTTTTAATTTGCTTAGCCCATTATTCTAGGCTTCCCAATATTTCAGTAGTTCAATCCCCACATTGTCACACAAGTCCCAGGGTGAAAAACATAGGCCCTTTTAGCAAGAGCAGACACTGACCCTCACATTGCAGGTGCCCCACAGGCAACTCACAAATCTTCTTGTTCTCCCAAATAAACTCTGGAACACACAGGCAGCTTTTCCTTTAGAAGCAGAACTAGGGGGTTGCCCCAGGAATTTGCAGGGAACCCTTTCATACCCCCCTAAAGGGAGGGGGCACTGAGACCCGAAACAGCAGTCTCCACCACTTCAATTATCTTCTGTGTCTCTCTTTAAGGTGGACACACACACACCCTTTTACTTAAAAGTAGCCCTCAGTCAGGGCTGAGGCTCCTAGAGCCTTCACTGAGCTGCTTTCTCAGCAAGCTCCCAACTTCACACTGAACTGACTCACACTCAACTCTCTGAACACTGACTTCAAAACCTCCCAACATTCTAACCAACTCCCTTGCTGCAGATTCCAATGTGGCTCATGCAGCTGCGACAGTTCTATTGGTGATGTCATCCGTCAGTCTCAGCTGAGACTGAGAACAGAGTGAGACAGTGTGAAACCCATTTAGCTGGAGTTTCACAAGCTGTCTTCCCTGCCTACCACTAGGTTTTACTGGGATTCTAGTAACCCCAGGTAACAAGGGAGTTACACTCGCCCTTGGCCAGGAAAATGACTGTTCGCAGTCATTAGTTACCCAGCCTTAGGCCATCCCACCCTATGTGCTATGTGCAGAGGGGGTGATCAGCCCCCCTCCTACCATGTGCAAGCACAGGCAGGCAACACTAAGGGCCTAGAGACCTTGAGCTGACATATCAGCCTCTACACTATCCACTTACTATGGACACCCAGTGGCTCTGGTAGAACCATTCAGAATATAGCCCTGATAGATCAGCACTGTGGTCCCTACTGCAGGTCAGAGCCATAGCCTGTCTATCCCCCCTAACCCTCTAGGGAAAACCTATCTGCCTTTAACTTAATACCCCAAAAACAAAAACAACCCGGGGACCTCCCCGACCTTGGGCAACCTGCAACCACACACCATTAAAATACCACGTTTTATACCATTTTACTGCCTCCTCACTACCCCCGCAACCACACCTGTGGAAGAAAAGGGTTAATACAGTAACAACAACCATAACAACACAGTACTTTAAATTTCTACATACTAAAGCACTAATGAGGAACTCCGATGAGCCCCCCCTCCTCTTCTTGTCTTCTCTTCTGTCTTCCCAGGAACACCTGTAAGGAAAAGAAAGACAACACACACTCCTAATCTGCATACATGGTCTACCTAGACCCCTACCATCAAAACACTGAAGAATCCCAGGGAGATTTTTTTAGAAAAAAGGTAGAAAAACAGTATTTACATTAGAAAACAACAACATTATTTACAATACACATTTGGGGGGATGGAGTGCCCTAAAAGTCCCAACTAGTGACCACAATGCCCGAAGGCTAATCGAACAAAAAGTCTCTCCTGGGCCGGAGCCCGGTGAAGCACAGTTCTAAACAGGCCAAAGTCCCGAAGGGGAAAGTCTTTGAGGACAGTTCACACATTTTGGAGTCTGCTAGTGTAGGGTGTGTACTGCAATGTCATAAAGATAGAAAAGTTCGGACTTACCAGCCACTCATAGTACGAAAAATTCTTAACCAACCTGCACCTCTGACGAAGACTCCCTGGCAGCATTTCTTCTGATACAGCTGGGAGGACATCTTCCGGGAACCACAGGAGGGCACATCTGGGAACAGCTGGGCTGATGTCATCTCTGGAGATGGAACCTTAGGACAGGAACGAAAAGAAAACAGTTGGTCCGACGTCATCCGATTACCAGGCAATGAACAGGATACAGCTGGGCTGGTGTCCCCTCTGGATCTGAAGTCATCTGATGGGCCAGTCGAAGGATTCTGGAAAAGACCAGTACACTGTAGAACTGATGAATGTGGGGCACCTGAGTCCTGGATGTCCATATTGGCGAATCAATAAAGGCACTTCACAGTCTGATGTGGCAGTATTGACTAGCACTGCTTGGCTTTCCATTTTGTAGGCAAGGGCACATTTGCTGAGAGGTCCTTGCACTGAAGCCAATAGTACCGGGGGTCAGGAGCTTGAATTATTACCCCGTCTGGGCGCATATAATTCACACAGTGGGAGATTTTACATCCCTTTCTGTCCACTATTCTCATTCTGTCTATAAACAGTGTCCTGCCTCTCTTCCACTGGGTATACTTCTCGTGAAACAGTCTGTTCTTTACATGCTTGTTGGCCCCAGGATGCACACTTTTCATGGCTTCATCCCACATCCAGGATTTCCTGCTGTTCTCAATCTCCTCCCAGACTTTCCGAGAAAAGGTAGGAAAGGTCATACCATAGATCTCATTTGCCTTCCTATGAACCAGTCTCTCCTCTTTACTTGCTTTGGTCAATCTAAGACTGCTGGCCTGGCTTGGGGGTGGCCAGTCCTGGTTCTGCCAGCTTCGCATCCTTAATGAAATTAGAAATGGATCCCTGACTTCTTCCTCTTGCAAAGCCAGGGCAGTGGCATCACCACTTTCTTCCATGCATTCCTCCGAGGCAAGATCTTGAGGCTGTGTACCCGTTCCTTTTTCACAAGGCCACATAGGTTCCCCCTCATCTTCCTCTTCACTGAGGATCTGAGCCCAGGAGTGAGCAGTCGTCCTCACTCCTGAGACTATCCACTCATCACTAGGCACGGAAGTCGACACCTCCCACTCAAAGGCCTCCCGCATCTCATCTTCGCCTAAGAGACTTGGGCTAAGGCCCCCCCCCCCCCAGGGGTCTATTGATGCTTTATCTGAACTTTCCTTCTGGGATCCAGCATCTGAAACTTCAACTTCTGGTTCTGTCTTTAACTCTGCACCCTCTAGCTTTGTGCCACACTCCCCCGAGGGGCCTTCCTCCACAGGCTCCACCTGGTGCTGTGTGCTGCCAACTGCAGATTCCTGAACCTTTGTCCATGTGGGAGCCAAATGAATTGGAGGCGCTTTATACAAGCCATATTTTTCTTGGCATCCAGCACAGTGAAAAATCATGAAGACGTCCCTTCCAGCTCTCAAGCATATTTGACATACATGCACTGGATATCCAGGAAATGCCACATGAGGAGACAGTTGCCCTCCATAGCACCACTTTTCAATATCCCTCAGTCTATTTACTGCTGTTGTAACTGCAACCTGGGCATGATCCAGGTAACGAGCTGGTCCTGAGGCCATAACTGCAGAAAAACAAACAAAAGTTCACTGTAACTGAAAGTCCCACTCTATTGAACACACTCTTTAGTTGTAAAATGGCTCCTCTGCTGCTGTGTTTACTTTACTACTCCACCCTGTAATGGCGGCGGCAGCACTCCTGTGCATCAACATTCAGAATCTAGGTCAAGCCACTGCGCACCCGATTTACACAAACTACTGATAACTTTTGCTCAAACTGCACAAACTTGCACTGTTCTTGCTTTAAACACATTTACAGGATTTTTCACGGACTTTTTAAATGCTGGAAACATTTCTTTGATTACCAGTCCCTTAAAGCTTCAGGTTTTTAGCACAGGATTGCCTGTGTAACTAGTGCTGCACATTGGCTACATCCCACAGTCTCTCTGTTTGGCTTCAAACTTTAAACTGAGGCTGAATTCATTACTATGCACACAGTCAATGGCTTAACAGACTTGCACTTGCAGGCAGGACTTGACACAGTCGATACTTGCAAAGCGACTACTCTGCTGCACACACATTTATATGGCATAGGGCAGAAAATCACTGTTTGAGCAGTTTTTAGGTTGTTTACTTACTTTATCAGTAGCAGTTTGCTGCGATGAGGAAAAACGGCCTGCAGCCAGTTCTTGGAGGCCTCAAAACAGAAATGGGCGGGCAGTCCTGCCGATCATCTTTTCAACCACCACACTTGCAATTTCAATGATCGATTAGTGGTTTGAGCCCAATTTTAAACAACAAAGTCTATTTTTATAAGGTTTACAGTGATTTTAACACTCGGTGATGCTCCTCCACTAACCAGTACATGCACTCCACTCACACTCCCTCTCGAATGCTGGGGCAGTCACTGTAGAGATGGCTGAGGGGCGGGACTGATCTCAGCCTGACCAATCACACAACACCATGCAAATGAGCCTCTTCTTCCTCACGAGGGCTCTTCTCCTCATGGCGATCATCGAGCAGGCAAATTTAAACTGCAGAATGCAACTTTTTTT
Organism: Neoceratodus forsteri; assembly: GCA_016271365.2. Classification (NCBI taxonomy): domain Eukaryota; kingdom Metazoa; phylum Chordata; order Ceratodontiformes; family Ceratodontidae; genus Neoceratodus; species Neoceratodus forsteri. Next base: position 1,376,041,304 of record CM057456.1, read on the forward strand.
CTTTACCAACTGACTCCACGGTGGGAGCCCATTTCAGCCATTTAACACAGCCATTACACCTGCAAGTCTCTCATTTATTTCAAAAAGCATTTCCATCGTCCAGGGCACAATTTTCCTGATGCTACCCCTAGTCTTCCACATTTTTCTTTACCACAGTTCATTTTAAAAGCATTTCAAATGTCCAGGGCACAATGTTCCTGTTGCTACCCCTAGTCTTCCACACTTTTCTTTACCACAGTTCATTTTAAAAGCAGGCAAAAATGCAGTAAACAATTTTGATGCAGGACAAGGGCACACTCTTTGGCTTTACTGCTCCTTGGTAAATAGTTGACATTTTAAACAGCAGCACAAGATCCACAGCACACAGCAACACTAGGGAAACTGCTTCAGCTTTTGGGCTACCCACTGCCAGACAGCCAGAACACTAGCCCCCTTGCCCAAGCACCTTCCTTCCTAGAACAAAATCCAAAGCGATGCCTCTATTTTTGTAACCCTTCACCCCTGCCTTTTTAGCAAAATGACAGGTGGCATGCTGTTGAAGCTGACAGCAGTACCTGGTGGGGACTGGGTTCGGGTAGGATGAGGTTACTCGGCACAGGGGGGCCTAGGTTTGGCTACTCTGCACAGGGGCACCCAAGTAAATCCGAACACAGGAAGCAATAACTGTAATGTCCAGAACCAGGAATGGAATTCTCCAGTGTGGCTTTTATTCACATCCAAGCTGAACAAACAAAGCATAGACGGACCCCCACAGGGCTACATTCCTGGTAATGCAGATTAGAGACAACAGAACACTTTATCACTATTTCCAGCCCTCGGGCTCTAAACCCACCAAGCACACAGCCCGGACTTGCACACAGCTTTGGGTACACAGTCCGACTTGTACACTACTTGGGTTTTCCTCACTGGCCTGGCTCCCCTGCCAGCCACTTAATCTGCGGTCCATTTTGGGAATGAACCAATTATCCTGTTGTGGCTCCCCAAACCACACTACAGCCTTTGACTCCTAGAGAGAATTTTCCTTACAATCCCATATCTGGGTACTTCCCTCATCACTGGCCAAGTGCCTGAGGTGAAGTAGAAATCCACAGAAGAAATCTGTAGAGGTGGACCTGGTCACTAAAGATGGGGGGCCACCCACCTCCAGCAACCACAGCCCATACCCGGCCATTTCTCTGGAAACTGAACAATTTCTTTACTGAAAACTTTCAAATGTAGATTCTGGGTAGACATCTGTCACATCTACTCTACATATCATTTTCATCCCAACAAGCTCTGGACTTGAACCTACTTTTAATTTGCTTAGCCCATTATTCTAGGCTTCCCAATATTTCAGTAGTTCAATCCTCACATTGTCACACAAGTCCCAGGGTAAAAAACATAGGCCCTTTTAGTAAGAGCAGACACTCACCCTCACATTGCAGGTGCCCCACAGGCAACTCACAAATCTTCTTGTTCTCCCAAATAAACTCTGGAACACACATACAGCTTTTCCTTTTGAAGCAGAACTAGGGGGTTGCCCCAGGAATCTGCAGGGAGCCCTTTCCTAACCCCCACGAAGGGAGGGGGCACTGAGACCCAAAAACAGCGGTCTCCACCACTTCAATTATCTTCTGTGTCTCTCTCTTTAAGGTAGACACACACACCCTTTTACTTAAAAGTAGCCCTATGTCAGGGCTGAGGCTCCTAGAGCCTTCACTGAGCTGCTTTCTCAGCAAGCTCCCAACTTCACACTGAACCGACTCACACTCAACTCTCTGAAGACTGACTTCAAAACCTCCCAATGTTTTAACAAACTCCCTTGCTGCAGATTCCAATGTGGCTCATGCAGCTGTGATAGTTCTATTGGTGATGTCATCCATCAGTCTCAGCTGAGACTGAGAACAGAGTGAGACAGTGTGAAACCCATTTAACTGGAGTTTCACAAGCTGCCTTCCCTGCTTACCACTAGGTCTTACTGGGATTCTAGTAACCCTGGGTAACAAGGGGGTTACATAAATAAGTTTTAATCCCTATCAGAGTACATCAAGCTAATTATTTTATGATGGTGGCCAATTTTATAAGTGTAATAAGCCACTCCAGGGTGTGCATTAAAGGATTTTAATGCACTTCCCAGGGGCGTAAGGACACTCAGCTTTCAGCCTTGTGCCTTCCCACACCCCTGGGGTGTGCATTAAAATCCTTTAATGCACACCTTGTTGTGGCTTATTACTTACATATATATGTATGTATGTACAGTGTATATATAAATAAACAGGCACGACTGCACCTGTACAATATATATTAGGGTTGAGGAGGCACTTTAATGTTAAACCTCAATATTTGCACCTTAATAATTTTGCTCCTGTTAAACCAATTTACATGACATTTGGAAAGCACAGCCTTTTTACCAGGATCTCTTGATTCTGAGAATTTCATGTGGATCAGTTAAATTGGGGCAAAGTTACAGAGGTGCCAAAAACAAAAAAGTGTCTATTTTTAAGATTTTTTGCTCTCCAATAACTGAAAACATATAAAGGTTTGAAATCTAAAACTTTCAGGTTTGATAGAGTTTGGCCCAAGGTATGTGCTTTTGTTCTTTTTACCTCTCACAGTTCAGTATGTTTTAAATTATTTAAGAAAAAAGTTCCATTTATCAGCCTGCACAGTTTAAAAAATCAGCATCCTATGGATAGCTGTTTTTTGGCAACAACAGCTGGTTGCACTATATGACACAGCTGTCCTTTTCTAAACAACAGCAGTGTCGTATTGTACAAGCACTGCAAGCACTATATGACACAGTAGTCCTTTACTAAATGACAGCTATGTTGTATAGTGCAAGCACTGCATGACACCTCTGTCCTTTACTAAGTGACAGCTATGTCATATAGTGCAACCGGCTGTTGATATGACTCATATGTCAGGGACAGGGCTGCTGTCATTATAGCCCCACCTTTCTGACTGTGCCGTGTCTTAAAGTGTTATCTGCACAACGGCGGCCCCAATCCTCAGTGGCAGTCTTTGTTTATTTATTGAAGTGTTATCTGCACTCCAGGGGCCCCAATCCCCGGTGGCAGTTTATATTTATTTATTTATTTACTCATTTATTGTATAATTTGACACTGGGATGCCCAACCCGCTGTCGGATGCCCCCACAGCCCATTATTTTAATATACTTGCTGAGATCAGGTTGCCTAATCCCCATGTCAGCATTTACAAGTCCTTCCCTACTTAAAGCAGTGTGAACACTGGGGAGCCCACCCCCAGTGTCTCAAAATAAGTAAACATATTTCCTGCAAAAAAAAAAAGTCCCTCAATGTCTTTTTTTTTAAATCAGTAAAAAAGAAACCCATCCCTTTTTGTCGCCACCATCCACTTCCCTCCTCCTGACCCTCCCACTGAGCAATCACCACCCCACCCCCTTACTCTATACTTACCACTGGAAGTCATACGCTGTCATCTTCTGTGGACTGAGATATGTCTGCAGTCTTCAAAGCCAAACCATGAACTGAAGAATAAAGGTAAGTGCCATATAATGTATTTCACTGGCATTTTGAACTTATGTTCATAACTTTGCAAGTTTTTGGAATGTTTTCACCAAATTTTCAATATGGTCTTTTTGGGACCCCACCTTATGAATACTGACACTGTCATCTCATTAATCAGACACAGAAGGTGATTTCATGGCCACTGCACAAAATCACTTTCCAGGACCGAATAATGAAATTTCACTGCCAGTGTTCATGAGGTGGGGTCCCAAAATGGCCATGTTGAAAATTTGGTGAAATAATTCCTTAAAATGCCTGAACTATGTATGTTCATTGAAATTGTTCTACTCACATGCATAACTTTGGTAATTTTCAAAACTTTGACACCAAATTTTTAACATAGCCATATTTTCACACCACCTCATGAACAGTACAGCTATCATTTTTCACATCCTTTCCAAGACGTCTTTTTGCACCTGTGGAACTGAATTGCATTTGGGCACAGATTTTTATATTTTCACCTACTGTATGGGGTTAATGAGGTGGGGTCATAAGAAGACTATGTGGAAAGTCTGGGGTCAAAATATTAAAAAAACAAAGATTTTATTAAGTAACATTGTTTGCAAGGATGTCTGTTGCACCACTGGGGAACATGCTGCCTTAACTTGCCAGTGAGCTGAGTTCAGGTGTGAATTCCATGAGCCAGTTTACTGGGACAAGGCTAGTGGGGAAGGTGCTGCAGCATGCATCACCAGCCCCAGCTTGGATAGGGACAGAGCAGTGTTTTGGTGCAGACGCCACACCGTCTGGTGGGTCAGGGAACCTGACTGACAAGATATCGTCATTTGTGTCGGGGCCTGCAGGCCTCATGTACTGGGTCAGGAAGGTCTCCAATATTGTATTTTTCTCATTTTGTGCAGGTCCCTTTGAGGGTACAATTCCACTATCATAAAAAGTAGGGAAATTCTTTGCAAAACAAAAACTATGTTAATGCAGATATTAGGTTTATAGAATGCAAACCGTAAAAAAAAGGAAAATGAACAACATTAGGGATTTGAGTCTCCAGAGTATTGGTGAATCAGTGGTAGGGTTTTAATTGGGGTTATTAATCCTAATGTCCACCCCCTTCCCTGATCAGATGAGGTCAAATGTGATGTCTCCATACAGAGTCCATAGGGAAGAAAGCTCTGGCAGAGTGTATAGGCCATATTGTATCACTGTGAGGCACTAGTTTGGAGCTGTATCTTGTGCTTCAGACAGGAGGAAATGGGCTGGGGGGAGGGGTGGGCATTATGGTTGACAACCCAAAGTAAGACCCCAGCACTGATCTGCCAGTACTCCATAGGCCCAAATCCCTAATGTTTTTGATTTTGCCTTCTTTGTGCACTTTGCATTCTACAACCCTAATGTCTGCATTAATGTTGTTTTTTTGCAAATATATATGTGTATATATATATTTATACAACCTATGTTTTAGGATAAAGCAATGTATAAAAAATGATATCTAAGCCTGCCAGTGAAGATATCATATATATCTTCATGTTCCTATACGTCATATGATATCTCCACGTTCCTATACGTCATACCGAAACTACTGTGATATGTGGAACTTTCACTTTCTTGTAACTCATCGCTGTCTACGTACATTTACAATAACACATGCTCTGCATAAAAAGAAACAAAACAGCCTTTTCAATCTTAACTCTCCATATTTTTGTGAAACAGAATTTATCTCCTTAATCCTGCCATTATGCTAGAAAAAAAATTATATTTTAAAAGCTTATCAGGTTGATCCTGCCACTCTGAGCACTTTCACTGTCCCTCTAAACGTAACGTAGCCGAGTGCTATTCACACTGATGCTTGTTATAATGAGAGTAATTTTGTATGAGTTATCCTGGGTTCAAAACGTCAGAAAACGCTGTGCTTTATACACAGCTTAGTGTAATTTGTTGAAAAAATACACTGACTGCACACAGACTGCAGTGACTGATTCGGCAGCTTTTGAACAGTAAAAGAAAGCATGAGCCTCTGTTGCTAAGCAACAGACGCTCGCGCTTCCCTCTGCTGTTCTAAAGCCATGAATTCAGTTACTGCACTCTGTATGCAGTAGGCAGATTTTTTCAACAAATCACACTAAGCTCTGCATAAAGCATATCCTTTTCTGACTTTGTGAACCCAGGATAACTCCTACAAAATGACTCTCAATATAACAAGCATCAGTGTGAATAGCGCTCGGCTACATTACGTTTAGAGGGACAGTGAAAGTGCTCAGAGTGGCAGGATCAACCAGATAAGCGCGTAAAATATCATTTTTTTTACAAAATAATAGCAGGATCAACCAGATATTCTCAATAATTTTAAATTGACAGGATCAACCAGACATTTCAAAATAGTATATAATCTGTTATGTTTGGGGGGGCATGGAGAACTCTGTGGGGGGGTGGCATAATAAACGAGATAACTCTTTTTATAAAATAACCATAAAAACTAGGACACACCAGATATTTTTTCAACAACAAATTACATCTGTTCTTTTCACAGCATTTCTGTAAGGGGGGTTGTATTGCTAGGGCCATCACCTTTATGTCGCCCATTGCACTGAGAGGAGCATGTCGTCGGTTGTGTTGGGGACAAAACATAGGTTGTATAAACAGGATATGACATGGCCTGACTGAAGATATCATATTTATCTTCAGTCAGGCCATGTCATATCCTATATATATATATATATATATATATATATATATATATATTATACAACATGTGTTTAAGGATAAATCCAAGGATAAAAAGTAATATCTTAATCACCCAGTGAAGATATCATTGATATCTCCATGTTCCTATATGTCATTATGATATCTTCACACTCCTATACATCATAATGTTATCCCCACGTTCCTATACATCATCTGGTTGATCCTACCATTTGAGCTATCATTTTCACTTTTTGTAATGTTCCTCCTGTTATGTAGCGTGGTCAAGTGGTATTAATTATGCAGTGGCACTGTGGTAGTAATTTAAACTAAAGCATACCGAATCCGTATGAAAATAAAAATGGTCTTTTTTTCATTGTTATACTCACTTCTCCCCAAATGAAACTGCTGACTGTAGAGAAACAGCTAGTGCTTCTTGTTATGTAGCATGGCCTAGTGGTGTAAATGACATGGGCCAGGAATTGAAATAAAAACACTTTACACTAAGAGGACTTAGAAAAGGTGCATGTTTTATTAATCCTGCTCCCTTTTGTTTAAAAGATCCTGCCAACTGTGTAGAGATGACAGTGAGCAAGTTGTGGCTTTAGAGTAGTAGACACGAGCCCAGCCGAGCATTGCTATAGCAACAACGCTCGCTCAGGCTCGTGTCTACAACTCTAAAGCCTCATTTCCTCTCTACACAGTCGGCAGTATCTTTTAAACAAAACAGAGCAAGATTATAAAAACATGCACATTTTCTAAATCTCCATAGTACAGAGTGTCTTCATTTCAGTCTCTGCCACCCCATCATTTACACCGCTTGGTCACACTATTTAAAAGAAAAACTGAAACTCATACTTCAAAACATGGCACAAATTGCACCAGATATGTACAATCAAAAATGCATTTTTTTTGTGTTGGGGATTATGCAGAGTTGTATTGGGGGGGGGGGGCATAACATAGCTGGGAGGAAGAAATCCAAAACCTCTATCTAGCAATTGAAAACCTTTCTAAAACAAAACAAAAAGTGATGGTACTAGTTTAAAATACAGCACAAATGGCAGGATCAAACAGATTTAATCTTCAAAATAAAAAATGCCCTATTTTGTTTTGGTTGTATGCACAGTTCTGTTGGGAGGGGGGTAAAACATAATTTTAGTCACCTGGGAGAGAAAAGCCCCAAAACTTCTATCTGAGAATTGAAAACCCTATGTGGGAAATTACCTCGAAGGAGAGATGTACAGGTCTTGTGTTTTTTTTTTTTTTTTGGGGGGACCAATACACATGGGGCCAGATATTCAAACTGCGTCATTCTGTGGCGCAAGCCCTTGCGCTGCTCAAAAAAGTTGCGCAGGGGTGTGGCCAGGGCGATATTCAATGGAGTTGCACTATTGAGCAACTTCTTTGAATATCGCCTCAACCCAACCACTGTGCATGGCACAGTGGAACTGTGCCACCGCAAGTGGTCAGAGTGGAGCATTCAGATGAGGTGGCGCAAGTTCCATTGCGCCATGTGCAAACCTGCGATATTCAAAAGGTGGCATGCAAATGGGGCCATAATTTATGCAAGGCAAATGGGGGGCCATTTGCATCTAATTACTGCCCCATTTGCATGCCATTAGCATGCGGGTGCCCCAATCCCCGACGACTTGCTCCTGGAGCCCTGCCAGGCAGCAGCTGTCGGGGAGCGACACCCCCTGCAGCCTGATCGTGGGCATGATAGTATTCTCCCTTCCCGTAGCCCGATCATGGGCATACTATCATCCCCCCTGCAGCCCGACTGCAGGCATAACCGAAACGGCCCGATCGCGGGCATAATAGTGGTCCCCCCCATTAGCCCGATCACGGGAGAATGTTATTCCCCCCCATTAGCCCAATCGCGGGCAGAATGGTATGACCCCCCTGAGCAGCCCGATTGCGGCATCAGACTTCCCTCCCCCAAGTCCAATATCCCTGGTGATCTAGTGGCCCACCATGAAGCCCCAGCCTGCTCCCCGTCAGCCGGCAGGCGGCAGCACCCTACCGCCTGCCGCCCCACTGCCCCACAACTGACAGCTCGGTGGAAGCTGCATGCCCAGTGGTTCAGAGCAAGAGCCAATGGGCGTGCAGCTCATACTGTACAAGGCAGTCTAGATATGTGAATGAATGAATTCATTCACATATCTGAACTCCTTGTATCAATATGACTGCTTTTCAATAACTTGCTCTGAACCAATGGGCATGCAGCCTATCGAGCTGTCAGTCAGCATGGCGGGGTGACAGGTGGGTGGGTGCTGCCGCCCGCCCGGCTGACTGGGAAGTAGGGTGGTGGGGCTGCGTGGGTGGGTGGGGTGGGGACCACTAGATCACCAGGGATATTGGACATTGGGGGGGGTTTGACTTTATGCCCACGATCGGCTTCTCATGGTCCATTGGACCACCAGGGATATTGGACTTGGGGGAGTCTGATGCTCGTGATCGGGCTACTTGGTGGGGGACATACCGCTCTGCCCGCGATCGGGCTAATGGGGGAATAACGCTCTGCCCACGATCGGGCTAATGGGGGAATAATGTTCTGCCCATGATCGGGCTAATGGGGGATATAACGCTCTGCCCACAATCGGGCTAATGGAGGATACTTCAGCCCACGATCGGGGCATGGGGGGGCGCCGCTGGGAATAAGTGGAAGGCCACCCACAGATGGCAGCTGCTGTGTTGCGCCCTGCAACGTGGCAGCTCACCTGTAGGTGGCCCTCGACTTGATCATTTTTTTTTGGTGTAAAGTTGTGCAGGCACAGGTAGGGGGTTGCCCCTGCATAACTATGCACGGCCCGGCTGAATATCGGGCTGTGCAGTTTATGCATGGTTCCTCCCCCTTCGGTTGCACATGCCTTCATTAGCATTGCACTGTTGCTCAGCATGATTTGGGGGGCACAACTGCCTCCTGCTGAATATCGCAGAATGGCACATTTCAGACTTGCACAGGCACAACCCTAGTGCACATGGCTCAACTCTTTTGAATATCTGGGCCATGTTGTATAAACAGAACATGACATGGTCTGCCTGAAGATATTTTTATCTTCACTTGAGGCCAATGACATTAAGATGACATTGGCCTCTCGTGAAGATAAATATGATATCTTCAGTCAGGTCATGTCATATCCCCTACATATATATATATATGTGTATATATATATATATATATATATATGTAATAGATAACTCACTCTAGGGTGTGCAGTCGGCTCTGATATATGCATGCCTTGGTGAGCGTTGTGATGCACGGGGCCGCAGGCCGAGTGCATTCAACCACCCAAGGCATGTGTATATCAGAACGTGACCGCACACCCTAGAGTGGGTTATCTATCTTATAAAATTGCCACACATTTTTTGGGGGATGGGTGGAAAAGTAATCCCTCTCTCTAGCTGCTAAATTATATTCTGGCAGAGGTTTTTGTATGTGTTTCATTTCTGTTAAAGAAGGTGGTGTTTGTAGGGAGAGGAAGGTGAGCATGATTGGGGAGCAGTTTACTGTAATTGCTAAAATGCAGTTGGTAAATGATATGCTGGCAGAGGATTTAACTGATCTTGTCTGTGTACAAAAAAGTGAGAACTTAGTTTTTTTAAGTAGTTTGCTCTTAATTTCTGTGAAAAAATCTCCATTTGTAGGAAGAGTTGAGAGATCGTGGAGCACTTTCACTTTTCCTTGCTGAACTATAGCGTGACCGAGTGGTACGCATGGCGGAAAGTGACAACCTGTTATGAGTTCAAAGTAAGTCCTTCTGTGTTTAAAAAAGATGAAAAGTGTGTCCCTTCTGTTAGGTTGTGTTAGGTTTGAGTAATAGAAGCTGCAGACTGTATGCAGAAGGGAGCGAGGACACAGAGAGTGAGTCGGCAGCTTTAGGAAGGTGGTGGAGCCAGAGCAAGTGTTGTCATAGCAACACTCGCTCTGGCTTCCATCTACGTTCCTAAAGCTGCCGACTCACTCGGCGTGTCGTCGCTCCCTTCTGTTACTCAAACCTAACACAACCTAACAGGAGGGACACACTTTTCATGTTTTTTAAACACAGAAGGACTTACTTTGAACTCATAAAAGGTTGTCACTTTCTGCAATGTGCACAGCTCGGTCACGCTATAGTTCAGGAAGGAAAAGTGAAAGTGCTCCACGATCGCTCGACTCTCCCTAGAAATGGAGATTTTTTTCAAAGAAAGTAAGAGTACAAAACTAAGAGAAATGTACTTTGTCTTGCTTTTTTGTACAGTTAGGTGTCTGTTAAACACCTGCACCATATTTTTTTGAATAATTTAGACTGCTTGGTGACACTGTGTACAGTAATAAAAGTTAGTGGCTCTACACTAAGACTGTGAAAATGGCAGGCAGGATTTGATTTTTAGGTGACATTTTATTTAACAAATGAATGGCATGATCAAGCACATCAGCTTGTACACTGTGGGACTAGTAGTGGTATATTTAGTTATGCCTGTGGGTGCCAGTTGTGCATGTGTGTGTGTGTGTGTGTGTGTGTGTGTGTGGCTGCCTAACTGCACTAGGTGTGGAGTGATCTCACTGCTGGTGAGAAGGTTTTGAGGGTTGGAAAGTAGTTTAGGTGTGCGGTCGTATTGGAAGGCGTGCGGTCGTTGTGGAATAATGCACGGTCATGTGATATGTTTCAGCCAATGAGCATAGTGGATTTTCACCATTTTCCTTACCAATTTATATATATATATATATATATATATATATATATATATATATATATATATATGTGTGTATAATACTGGCTCAGTAGCACCAGTATAGTTAGGGTTAAACTAACCTTTTATGCTAAACCTGAATTTGTGAACCTTAATAACTTTGGAACCATTTGACAGATTTAGATGAAGTTTGGCATGCATAATGGACAGGAGTAGGTCAATAGACATGCCAACTTTTTTGTGAGTCTGTTACATGATATTTGAGATACAGAGTGTTTAAAAACAGAAAAATCTGTGTTTTTTGCAGTGTCTTTGTCAACCTGTATCTCAGAAACAGCTTTAGGTAGTGGTCTGAAATTTTCAGGCTGGTAAGCATTTGCTTCATAGATGTGCCTTTTTAAGGTTTGGTGAAAAAATGTTAATCCATTCAAAAGTTATTAAAGTGTTAATTTCCCATTATTTCCTAAGGGAAAATTTATATGTCAGGCATGAAAGTTATGAACTTTCATACAAAGAGGGTTGCCCAATTAAAAGGGCAGACCCCATTGTCCTATGGCCCTGCCAAGAAGTAGGAAGCTCAAAGGGGGGAGGGGGAAGGGTTAGAGGCATGAGTCACAGAGAGGGGGTGGTATGGATGAGATCCCAAAGGGGTGGGCAATGTAGGTATAGAGCAATAAGGTGGCAGCAGTTGAATGGGCAGGGGAGCTCAAGGGGCAGGACAAAGCGGGCAGTTAAAAAGGGCTGCACAGCAGAGGGGAGCTCACAAATTGCTCCAAAGTATTTTTACTCTGGATGCACATCAGTCATTGGCAAGATTGAAATAAAGCCAGTGGTCTTTTGTTGGTATTTGGAGTTAAAATCACAGAAAATCATAGAATTACAGCTAAAACCATTCAAGATTTAAAAAATATTTATATATATATATATATATATATATATATATATAGATATACAGGCAAAGAAGGTGATCGAGGAGCACAACAAGGGAACTGGGACAGTGAGTAGATACTGCGTGGCTGAAGAGAAAAGGTAAGATGCATTACCGAGGAGAGAGGAGCTGCAAATATGCTGGCAAAGGCAGACAGATGCCTGGGTGAGAAGGTTGAAACGAGCGCTGAAAAGCACATTGAAGGGCGTTTAGTAGAGAGAGGGTAACAGAAACTGGGAGAAGCTTGAGTGGGGGGGAAGCAGAGCCTGCTTTTAAACAGATGCCGGAGAAGCGAGAAAGCGCCGGTGAAGGAAAGAGCTGCAGTGAGGCCGAGAGAGGCCTGGAGGGGGGTTGTCGCTGAAGGCGGATGACCGTTCTGCTGGAGCATTGCTGGGGGCATGTAGCCTGAAAGAAGCATGGGGTGTAAGGCAAAGAGCCTACAAAAGCAGTTTAACCGCAAACCACCAAATAGAAGAAGAGTTGTTCAGAAAAGAGGGGGGCCCAGTGGCGAGAGACAAGGACTGCAACAGGGCATTGATAAGGATGCAAGCATTGTGTTTGTGGGCAGCAAGCAGGACTATCAAGGGAGAAGGATGCAGTGGGGTGGAGGGGCAAGCATAGAAGAAAGAAGAGAAGCTTGTGGAGAGCACCGGTCCCACCGCATGGCAGTGGTGAGATACAGAGGCCTAGGCAAGGGAGTTTTTTGGGAACACAGACAGAAGAGGAGCAAAGGGCACAAAGGAGCAGTGAACAAGCACTGGATTCAGAAGGAAAGGGGACAAAGGGTAGGAGGACAAAGATGGGGTGAAGGAGGCTGCATGGGCCTACCGCGTGGTGATGGCCTGTGATGTCATCGCCATGCCAGTAGGAGAGATTACAGGACACAACACTGGAAGCTGGAAAAGGGCCTACACAAGGGATTTCAATAACAAAGAAGGAGTAAAGGAGGCCACATGGGCCTACTGCGTGGTGATGGCATCTGACATCATCGCCATGTGGGGGGAGAGCAGGCAGGAAGCATGGAAGGAAGTCCAAATAGGGGCACAGAACAGGGGACAATGTACAATTACCTGATGAGCCCCACTGGCCCCGCTTTCGGGGACGATGCCTGAGGGGCAGCAGGGCCGAAGCATGCCAGACAGAAAGGGGGAAGTGAGTTTCTAGGCCTTGTGATACTGTGACCCTGTGAATGAGAAATAGATACTTTTGCTCAGTATTTACTGAAGAGAAGGTAGGGCAGGGCCCACAGCTCAGCATCATGGACACAGGGGGGAGGGAGGTGAGCACTACTCCCTTCACAAAAGAAAGGGTCCTACAAGAGCTTGCTAAGCTCAGGGTGGATAAGGCAATGGGACCTGATGGCATACGTCCCAGGGTACTTAAGGAGCTAAAGGAAGAACTAGCAGAGCCATTAGCAGAATTGTTTAGTGAGTCTCTGAGCACAGAAGAGGTCCCAGAAGACTGGAGAAGGGCTCATGTGATCCCACTCCACAAGAGTGGTAGCAGGGAGGAGGCGGGGAACTACAGACCGGTCAGTCTTACTCAGTAGTGGGCAAGATTATGGAGGCACCCTTAAGGAAAGGATAGTGCAACACCTGGAATCCATAGGGCACAGGATCCAAGACAGCATGGGTTTACAAAGGAAGGTCCTGTCAAACTAATCTCATAGATTTCTTTGACTGGGTAACCAGAGTGGTGGACCAAGGGGAGCAGTTGATGTCACCTACCTTGACTTCAGCAAAGCTTTTGACACTGTTCCACATAGAAGATTGATAAATAAGTTAGGTAGGCTCTGGGTGGGTCAGAAGTTGGTCAACTGGGTGGCAAACTGGTTGACTGGCAGAAAACAGAGTGGTGATAAATGGTATACAGTCAGAAGAGATGCAAGTCACAAGTGGGGTACCTCAGGGATCAGTCCTGGGGCCAGTCCTATTCAACATCTTCATTAGTGACCCCGCAGATGGACTAGAGTAAGGCTTGTCTGTTTGCAGATGACACCAAGATCTGCAACAGAGTAGATGAGCCAGATGGGGTGGGCAGAATGAGAAGAGATCTGGATAAACTAGCAGAATGGTCAGAAGAGTGGCAACTGGGATTTAATGCAAAGAAGTGCAAAATCATGCACATAGGGAAGAGAAACCCTGAAGCCACTTATAGGCTGGGAGGGAGTTGCTAGCAGTCACAAAGGAAGAAAGAGACTTGGGCATCATCATCACTGATGACCTAAAATCATCAAACAGACCTCTAAAGCAGTAGGTAAGGCTAGGGGGTGTTAGGGTGTATTAGTGGGGTATCACAAGTCGATGAGAGGGAGGTAATAACCTCTGTACAAGACATTGGTTAGGGCCCCATCTGAGTACTGCGGCAGTATTGGAGGCCACACCTTCACAAGGACATAACTAAATTGAGGCAGTCCAGAGAAGGGCAACCAAAATGGTGCAGGGACTGCATCAGAAGACATATGAGGACAGATTAACGGAGCTCAATATGTATACCCTTGAGCAAAGGAGGGAGAGAGGTGATATGATCGAGACATTTAAACACCTTAAGGGCATAAACAAGGTGAAAGAGTCTAACATGTTTAAATATAAGAAAAATAGCAGGACAAGAGGACACAGCATGAGATTAGAGGGAGGCCAATTAAGGGAATGTGAGGAAATTCTTTTCACAGAAAGGGTGGTAGATGCATGGAATGGCTTACCACAAGAAGTGGTGGCTATGAATACAGTGCAGGGCTTCAAACAGGCATGGGATAGGCATAAGGGAGCAATACAAATGACTATGAATAGATAGGTCACTGACAGAGCAAAGGCCGATGGCACATTTATAAGGTAGAAAAAGAAATGGGCAGACTGGATGGGCCTTGTGGTCCTTATCTGCCGTCAACTTCTATGTTTCTATGTTTCTATGGTTGGGTTGGAACCATAGTGCATGGTGGGTGAAACAGGACAAGGGGGCCAGTACAAAGGGCAGGGCAAAAAATCAATGGCACGGCAAGTGAATGGAGAGAGAACAAGGTAGTAATGAAGGGGATCCCATAGTGGGGACACAGACTGGCCAGAGCGATCCTGTGGCATCAAAAAGGGAACCAGCATTCCCGGATTGTGCGAAGAGTAGGATCATATGGGAGTAAATCAAGTAAAATACAAAAAAAAAAAACAATCAAATGTGTGTGACTTGTCTGATGTCCAATTATAGATACAGAAGAGCAGAATGGCACCAATTAAGGCAAAGCCCAGCAAAAAGGAATGCTACAAAGCAGTGATGGACCTGGTGGAGAAAGCAAATTGGTTACTGGAGGTGGCAGAGGTAGACGGAGGGGAAAAGGGTACAAAGCGGAAGGGGAAGATGGGAAAGGGTAGGAAGCTGAACAAAAGGGTGCCAACAAGGCGTAGTGTACCAGAACTTAGGTTGGTGGTGCCAAGACCTGAACTGGCGGGCCCTTCCATATCCGACTCCTAGTACCCTGGTCCCAGAACCCATCCCAGACCGCATGCCAGACCCAGTGGTAGTACCAGAACCAGAGACACCGAGGCTCCAGCCGGTCCTCTCAGAGCCAGCTCTGATGCCATCGGTCCCACAGGCCGTGATACCCAGCACAACAGGAGACCCCCCAGCAGGGGCCCGGCACCCCACAGACAAATGGAGCAGGTAATCAGTTGGTGACTATGGAGAGCAGCATAAAAGAATATGTTGAGCAAATGTTGAAAACTATGGGGGGGAGAATAGAATAGGGCAGCTGGAGAAAGCTGTAGGAGAAATAAAAGGATTAGGTGGTGACAGGGGGAGTGTAGCGATAGCAGGGAGCTCCGCAGGGGGTAGGGAGCTTAGGGCACTGGGGGTGCGGTTGGTGGACCAGGTCCCCACGGCCATGAAAGAAAAGATATGGAAAGGGAAATATGTTGATATTTTTGCTTTGATGAATGTAGACAGTATGGATAAATATGAGGAGAAGGATAGCTTCGAAAAGAAGGACATGGCGTGGCAGTGGTATTGCTAGGTAAGAGAGAGGAGGACAAAACGTGGAAGGAAAAAACCTGGGACAATTGGTCTATGGGTTTCATTTATTTTATGGCTATTGTCATTGAGAAGCGGCCGGACCTGGCTACCCCTCTGTTAACCTATTCCCTCATAATAAAAAATGCGTATAAGAAGGGGGGGACATAACTGGCTAAAGTACAATGAGAAGTTCAGAAAGAGAATGGCTCATTTCGGGGACATGAAGTGGGATGCAAGGCAAATAGACTTGTGGCTGGAAATCTATACTGGCCCCACGGAGAGGGAGACAGAAGTGGAAAAAAGAGGCGGGGTAGCAGCAAAAGCCTGCTGGGGATACAACAGGGCCTCCTGCTCTTGGCCAAACTGCAGCTTCCGGTATGTTTGTTCCAAGTGTGGGGGACATCACCTGGCATCTAAATGTAGATACAACTGGGAGAAAGGGTCCAGCAGCCAGGACAGCATGTATCAGCTGCCCTTTTGGAGCAGTCAGAACTCCTTTCGGGGGCAGCAATGGGGGAGAGGAAACAAGGGGAAGGGACCAAGGGGGGAAGGGACAGTTTTATCAAACCCGACACCAGGATATGTGAGAGCTGGACAAAGGGGGGTACTGGCTGGTCTGGACACCCATAAGAATAGCGGGAGTTGAAAGGTGGCTGGGGGGTTACCCAGACCGGGGGGCATCCAGAAAGTTGCAGGCAGGCTTTCAGACAGGTTTCAGCGTGCAATTTCGGGGAGATAGGAAAAGGATGAAGGCAAAAAAAAAACTTAAATCAGTGCACAGGAAGGAGACAATCCTGGCATGAAAAATTAAAAAAGAGGTGACAGCGGGGAGGGTGGAAGACCTGTTTGCTTCCCCTCCATTGCCAAACCTGAGGGTTCCTTCATTGGGATTAGTGCCCAAGAAGCAGGAAGGCAAGTACTGAGTAATACATAATCTGTCCTACCCGGGTGGGGATTCGGTCAATGATGCCATTTGGGGTCAAGATAGCAGGGTTAGGTATGCCACCCTGGAAGATGCAGTGCATCTCATTAGATCAAAACAGGAGGCTTGGTTGGCAAAAACAGATATAGAGTCGGCCTTTCAGCTATTGCCAGTCAGGCCAGAGAATTGGAATTTGCTAG
This sequence comes from Neoceratodus forsteri, assembly GCA_016271365.2. Taxonomy (NCBI): domain Eukaryota; kingdom Metazoa; phylum Chordata; order Ceratodontiformes; family Ceratodontidae; genus Neoceratodus; species Neoceratodus forsteri. The sequence continues at coordinate 1,376,058,188 of CM057456.1, forward strand.
GCTTCCGGGTGGAAGGAAAGTATTATTTTGACAAGACCATGCCAATGGGGTGCTCGATAGCATGTGCCACATTCAAGATATTTAGTACCTGGTTGCAATGGGCTTTCCAGAAGCGTTATGGGTACCAAACAGTAGTACACTACCTGGACGACTTCCTGTTCATCGGGGAAGGGAGACAGGAGACCGAGGACATATTGAGGGATTTTCAGGTGCTATGTCAGGAGGTGGGGGTGCCATTAGCAGGAGACAAGACTGAGGGACCCAGTCAGACAATAGAGTTCCTAGGGTTGGAGCTGGACATGGCACAGGAACTGTACCAGTTGCCTGACCAAAAGGTGGAGAGGCTGCGGGAGTTGTCGAGAATGGTGGGGGGATGCAGGAGGGTACATCTGTGACAGGTGCAACAACTGTTGGGGCACCTGAACTTTGCGTGTAGAGCCATTGCACTGAGGTGCATGTTTACACAGCGCTTTTCCTGGGCAATGCAGGGGGCTAAGCAGCCTCACCATTGGATAGACCTTAATAAAGGGACCAGGGAGGATATAGCAGTCCGGGAACACTTTCTGCAAGCATACAATGGGCAAACATTTTGGCAGGATGACTGGCTTTACAACACGGATTTACAGCTGAATACCAATGCAGCAGGGGATATTGGCATGGGGGGGTACTTTCAGGGTCAATGGTTTGCAGAACCGTGGCAGGAGGACTGGTTCCGGGAAGGGGTGACGAAAGACATCACCTTTTTGGAACTGTTCCCCATATGGGTGGCAATGGTAGTATGGGGAAGGAAGCTTAGGAACCAGCAGGTTACATTTTGGAGTGATAATAAGGCAGTGGTGGAAGTGCTGAACAGGAGAAGGACAAAATCGGAAAGAGTGGTGAGGGTGTTGGGTAGGATGGTGTGGCTGGGCTTGACCCTGAACATGTCCTTCAGGGCCAAGCACATCGATGGTGTAGATAATGTGATAGCTGATTGCCTCTCCCGATTGCAGATGGACAAATTCAGGTCCATCACACCTGCAGCAGAGGCCCGGCAGACCACCATCTCGATGTACGTATGGTCGATTGGATTGGAAGAGCTGAAGTGCTGTTCTGCAACTCCTGGGCCCCCAGGACCCTGAGAGCTTATGAGACCTCTTGGAGGGCCTTTCAGAAATTCTGGGAACAGTACGGTGGACAGATAAGTGGGACAGTGATGGGGGAGCATGTGGCAAGATTTATAGTAATGGGATGGAACTAAAACATGGCGCATGCGACTATGGGGGTACATCTGGCGGCTATAGGACAGATCTGCACACTGAGGGGCTGGGAGGACCCAGCTAAAACCAATCTGATCTGCAGAATGATGTAAGGTTGGAGTCAGGGATCGGATAAGAAACAGGATAACAGAACGCTGATCTCTGAGAGTCTGATGGTGAGGTTGATAGGTGTACTACAACACATCTGCTGTTCACAAAGTGAAGCTGTGTTGTTTCAAGCCCTTTACACCACCATGTACAGTGGAGCGTTTAGGCTGAGCGAAGTAGTGGGGCACAACAAATGAGCAGAAAGGGGGGCTGCAGTGGGCAGACATGGAATGGAGAGGAGAGGCAATAGGTGTGCTGCTAAGGAAGGCAAAGACTGATCAGCAAGGGCTAGAAAGGAAGGTGTGGTTGAGAAAACACCCCAATATGACCATTTGCCCAGTAGCAGCACTGCACGTGTACACGACAGAATGCCCAAAGCAAGGGAACCCAGGGTTGTTAATACACAGGGACGGTAAACCAGTCTCCGGTACCAGGTAACATTGGTACTGTACAAAGGGCTCAGATTTTTGGGGGAACCAAGGGAAGGTTATTCCTCCCACTCATTCGGGATTGGGGCCACCTCAATGATGGCAGAGCAAGGCAGCGGGCCGGAGAAGATCAAAGAGAAAGGCAGATGGACTTCAAGATGTTATAAAACATACATACGGAAAATACAACATTAACGAATTCTGTTTTCTCTCCCACAACAGATGCAAGAAAGGAGGTAGTGGGGGAGAGGGGAGTTGGGGGGCAGAAATCATATAATCATCTGTGTGCTTCTGGTTGTGCAGGTTCGACCAGGAGGCTCGAGGTGTGGATCTGTGGACGCTCGTTTATTCATTGGGCAGAGAAGTGGGCGGCCAGAAGGCAAGGGGGAAAACAGCTGTATTTGGACAGTGACACAATATGGCTAGAGTGGAAAGGTCGTCAGGGGATTAAATGGGCACAGGTGCTACCAGAGCTCAGAGAAATCAGGAGAGATCACAGGTGACCGGACCTGATCATGATACACCTTGGGGCAACGACCTGGGAACAAGGCCCTGGCTGGACATTTTTTATCAGATAAAACATGACGTGGAAAAAATAAAGGAATGGTGGCCGTAGGTTACATTGGCCTGGTCTGAGATCATGTCTTGAAGGGTGTGGCAGCAGGCAGAGAGCCATAAGGGAATGGACAGGGCCAGGAGGTGCATGAATGCGTGGGTGTGGAGATTATTTGAGAATATGGGGGGATTAGTCATACACCATGTGATTGTGGAGTGGGTAGATGAATATTATAGGGGGGATGGCATACATCTATCGGGTCTGGGCCTGGCTATGTTTAACACTGAAATTGTAAATGCCATTGAAGTATGGCTGGGGCACAGATGAGGCAGGATAAGGATAGAAAGGGGGGAAGGGGGAAGTCCACCGTCCATCGCAAGCTGGAGGTGGACCAATGGAAAAAGGGGGAAAGAAGACTAGAAAAAGGAGGGGGGAGGAAATAAAACAAAAAGACACAGGTTTGACAAGCAAGAGGCAGGGGCACAGTGTGTACGCTCATGACCCCCTTTCATGACAGAAGAGGCAGAGACCAGGCCCCTCCATGATGTACGTCTGGAGGTCAGAAGAGAAGAAGAGATTGGTAGCAATTCTGAAGTGAACAAGAATGTGAAGGATATAATGTATGTGAAAATAATGTAAATATAATGGATGTAAATATAATGTAAAGAGATTACAAATGGGATTCTGGAGAAGCACATGATGTGAACGTGATAATTGTGTAATGGTATAGCTGTGACAAATCACTAAAATTATTGCCAAACTGAGCAACCACACACAATATGGTCTGTGTATTTATTGGCAGGGCTCTGGGAACAAAGAGGGTTGCCCAATTAAAAAGGCAGACCCCATTGTCCTATGGTCCTGCCAAGAAGTGGGAAGCTCAAAGGGGGAGGGGCTAGAGGCATGAGTCACAGAAAGCGAGAGGTACGGAAGAGATCCCGAAGGGGTGGACAATGGAGATATAGAACAATGAGGTGGCAGCAGTTGAATGGGCAGGGGAGCTCAAGGGACAGGACAAAGAGGGAAGTCAGAAAGTGCTGCACAGCAGAGGGGAGCTCACAAATTGCTCCAAAGTATTTTCCCACCCTGCCACCCTGAAGGAAGGGCCGAAGGGCACTGTGGTAGGTGGAACACAGTGGCAGGCTGCATGGTACTGCTGAAAGTAGACAGCAGAAAAAGGGGGAAGGAAGACAAGAACAAAGGGGGGGGAGGAAATAAAACAAAAAGACACAGGTTTGACAAGCAAGAGGCAGGGGCACAGTTTATACGCGCGTGACCCCCTTTCATGACAGAAGAGGCAGAGACCAGGCCCCTCCATGATGTACGTCTGGAGGGCAGAAGAGATGAAGAGATTGGTAGCAATTCTGAAGTGAACAAGAATGTGAAGGATATAATGTATGTGAAAATAATGTAAATATAATAGATGTAAATATAATGTAAAGAGATTACAAATGGGATTCTGGAGATGTACACGATGTGAACATGCTATTTGTGTAATGATATAGCTGTGACAAGTCAGTAAAATTATTGCCAAACTGAGCAACCACACACAACATTCTGAACTGCTGGGCACTTTCGGGGCTCATTTATATATACCTTGCTTGTTTTAAACCTGTCTTGTGAATTTGTGTATTTTACTTAGCGCACTGAAACAGAACCTTGCACCCTGGTAAACCAGGAAGTAGGAGGAGAGTACTAGTAGTCCTGCGACACTACGTAGGATGACAAAAGTACTAAGCAGCCCTCCTTTTGTAACTTAAAGGGATTAACATACATTTTGAGGGTAGAACAGACGTTGTTAATGTATGCGTGCTTAATTTTTAATCTTTCAAGCAGCATTTTGATTCTCGAGTCCCAATGACCTTTGAGATCACTTCCGGGTCACAAGTCTGTACATATCTCAGCCCTGCAGTGAGCGGGCGACAGTAATAGACATTCTGAACTGCTGTGCACTTTTGGGGCTCATTTACTATATACCTTACCTGTTTTAAACCTGTCTTGTGAATTTGTGTATTTTATTTAGCGCACTGAAACGGAGCCCTGCACCCTGGTAAACTAGGAAGTAGGAGGAGAGTACTAGTAGTCCTGCAATGCTATGTAGGACTACAGAAGTACTAAGCAGCCCTCCTTTTGTAACTTAAAGGGCTTAACATACATTTTGAGGGTAGAACAGATGTTGTTAGCGTCTGAGTGCTTAATTTTTAATCTTTTAAGCAGCATTTTGATTCTCGAGTCCCCGTGACCTTTGGGATCACTTCTGGGTCACGAGTCTGTACATATCTCGGCCCTGCAGCAAGCGGGCAACAGTAATAGGCATTCTGAACTGCTGGGCACTTTTGGGGCTCATTTATTATATACCTTGCTTGTTTTAAACCTGTCTTGTGAATTTGTGTATTTTACTTAGCGCACTGAAACAGAGCCCTGCACCCTGGTAAACTAGGAAGTAGGAGGAGAGTACTAGTAGTCCTGCGACGCTACGTAGGACTACAAAAGTACTAAGCAGCCCTCCTTTTGTAACTTAAAGGGCTTAACATACATTTTGAGGGTAGAACAGATGTTGTTAGCGTCTGAGTGCTTAATTTTTAATCTTTTAAGCAGCATTTTGATTCTCGAGTCCCTGTGACCTTTGAGATCACTTCTGGGTCACGAGTCTGTACATATCTTGGCCCTGCAGTGAGCAGGTTGAGCGCGTGCAGGGTGCATGTCGTCACGTGCAGAGACGCGCGCAGAGACACACGCATCAGTGTGTGTCAGCTGTGTCCGCTGGGCCAGTGGGCCTTGGGCCTCTACACAACGTTGGAAACTGATCCTGTACTTTAAATTTTCTAAAACATAATGGATAAAGATACTACTTATTATTGCTGCACTGGTTGTGGTATGTATACTACTGCAGTTCTAAATGAGTTTGTTTGTGAAAACTGCTGCATGATTAATATCCTGAGGGCTGAAATTGAAGCATGGCAAAAATGCTTACAAACTCAGGTTGATATTAATAATCTGGAAGAGTACATTGATTCAATAGCTGACAGTTTAGTCAATGACTCAGTACAACAGAGCACGACTGAAGTCAAAATGATGATCATGAGTGGTGCTTTATTCAAAGGTTTAATGTGAAAAAAGGTAGACGTAATATTGGGGTCAGCTGCAATATTTCCATTAAAAATAGATTTAATGCTTTATTGACAGACTCCTGTCTAGATACATCTGATGCTGCAGCTTCTCAGGAAGCATCATCAGCAGTGGAACTTTCCCCTACTCTAGTTACACCAAGCACTGATATTTTTCTTGAGCATTTACACACTCCTGAATCACCTAATCCAATACCATCTGAGAGAGCACCAGATAAAAATCCATCCCATCTGCTGCAGCCTGAGGATCACTACCGAATATCAAATGCTCCTAGAGATCAGGCAGCCAGCAAAATTAATGTTCCTAGGGATGTTTTAGTGATTGGTGATTCCATAATTCGATACACTGATCATATTTTATGCAAAACCATAACTTATACACCACTCTTAGTACCCTTCCAGGAGCGGGTATAAAAAATATAAAATAAATGTTTCCAGGGTTGCAGGAACACACAAATTCACCCCTCACCTTGATTCATGCTGGAATAAATGACATTGGTAAAAGAACACTTCTACAAATTCAAAGAGATTTTGAAGAAATTGGTGACTATTAAAAGTCAAGGAGGGAAGTTGATTATTTCTGGGCTTCTACCTATACCCAGGGCAAGCATTAAAAACAAAGGGATATTATGACATTAAATGGGAGGTTCAAAAGATGGTGTACAAGGGAAGGGTTTTTCTTTTTGAAAAACTGGGCAGGGTTTTTAAATCAAAATATTTTTGCTAGAGATGGTTTACATTTAAATAGACAAGGCAAACACAGTTTTGCCACTACATTAAGACAGCAGATTGACCACTGTTTAAACTATTAGGTGGGGGGGAAAATATTCTGCCCCAAAAAACCATCAGTAAAAGTAATATCCCTTTGGCCCCTCCAGAATGGAATTGCTTAGTCATTAATGCAAGAAGTCTTGGGAATAAGTTCGATGAATTTACCTTACTGTTGGAACAACTGAATATTCACATCTGTGTAGTCACAGAGACTTGGTGGCGCGATAATGACCCCGGGACAAAAACATTCCAGGTTTTACTCTGTTTCACAAAGACAGAAGCATTAGTAAGGGGGGGGGGGTGGCATTGTACCTATCAAGTATTATCAATGCAGAGAATATCAAACTTATTCAGTGGCCAAATAATGAGGCATTATGGGTCAGGGTTTTCCCTATCTCAGCACCCTGTATCAATATGGGAGTAGTTTACAGGCCCCCAGCAATTACACATGATGATGATCTTTATCTCTTAGACTTTGTGGAGAAGATATCTTCCACTAAAGACACCCTGCTAGTAGGTGACTTTAATCTCCCTGGCATAAATTGGAAAACTATACATACTCCATCTCCTTTAGAAAATAATTATCTGCAATTATTCCTGTTGTCAAATATGGAACAAATAGTCAACACCAGTACCAGGGGCAACAATATCTTGGATCTAGTCTTACATAATATGGGAAATCAAATTTCTAAGTGTACAGTACTCCAACCATTAGGCTCCAGTGACCATTCAATGGTGCATTTTATTATCAGTGAGAATTTGGGACAGGATAGTGGTAACACAACAGTGTACAACTTCAAGAAAGCAAACTTTCTGGCTATGGCACATGATTTAGCATCGTGGGACTGGCAACATTCATTCTTTGAAAAATCACTTTCGGAAATCTGGCAAATTCTGATTAGCCAGTTAACTTTAGTCTCTAGTAAACATATCCCAATTATTAAAAAAAACTGATAAAAAACTAATTTGAATAGGCTTTGGATGAATGAAACTGTTAAAAAACATATCAAATATAAAAACAGAGTTTATAAAAAAGCTAAGTCATGTGGAACTAAGCAAAGCTGGGAAGCCTTTAAATTCCAGTTGAAAGTGACAAAATGTAGTATCAGAAAGGCAAAAAGGGATTTTGAGGTACGCTTGGCTAGAAATGTGGGGGATAACTATAAATCCTTCTATAAATATATAAATAACAAAAGGGGTGTCACTCCCATCATAGGCCCACTTAAAGATACCTCAGGAGAACTAGTATCAGATAAGACACTTATGGCTACTATATGCAATAAGCAATTTTCATCAGTCTTTAATAATAAAACTGAAACTAGAATGAAACATAATGACCATATCCTGAGTGGGTATTTTTCAGTAGATGCTATTACTATTCAAAAACTGCTTCAAAACCTGGATCCTAACAAATCAGCAGGGCTAGGTGGTTTACATCCCCGCATCCTCAAAGAATTGGCTGTCCCTTTTTCTGGTCCTGTTGCTGTCCTATTTAACAAATCCTTACATGAAGGACAAGTTATTGATGTCTGGAGACAAGCAACTGTAGTCCCAATTTATAAAAAGGGTTCCAGGCAGGAGGTGTCAAATTATAGACCCATCAGCTTGACATCTATATTGGGTAAAATGTTAGAAGGAATCATAAAGGAACACCTATGTAACAAAATTGAACCTGATCCCACCCAGCATGGTTTTGTTAAGGCCAGATCACGTCAGACAAACCTGTTGAGTTTCTATAATGGAGTAAGTGGGGCATTGGACAGGGGCGAGGAAGTGAGTGTCATATTTTCTGGATTTTTACAAGGCATTTGATAAGGTTCCTCATAGTCAGCTTATAGAGGACATGATTAGTCTTGGAACAGGGGGAAATATATCACGTTGGGTGGAATCATGGCTCAAGGGCCACACCCAGAGAGTGTGCATAAAGGGCTTCTTCTCAGATTGGGATATTGTAACCAGTGGGGTCCCACAGGGCTCTGTCTTGGGTCTGTGTCTGTTTAACTTATATATTGCATCATTAAAAACCTTGACAAATGTTTGGTTAACAAAATTTGCTGATGACACACATTTAGGATACCCAATCAAAAATACTGGTGATATAAATACCCTCCAGTATGCCCTAAATGAGATGCAGAAGTGGGCTACCCTGAAGCAGTTGTCCTTTAATATAAATAAATGTGTTGTAATGCACTTTGGTAAAAAAAAAAAAAAAACACTCAGGCTAAATACATTTTTGGAGGAAAAACTTTAAAAGCAGTGGATGATGAGCGTGATCTTGGTATCAGAATATCTAATAATTTCAGTTCCAAACTTCATTGCCACACTGTTATTAAGAAGGCAGCCTGTGTGTTACATTGCATAACCAAACACATCAGCAGTAAAAGTAGAGATGTGTTGCTCCCATTGTACTCATCACTAGCAAGGCCCCATTTAGAGTATTGTGCTCAGTTGTGGGCTCCAGGGGATAAAGGCTCCATAAAATTATTAGAAAAAATCCAACAGAGAGCTACTAAAAAAAATTCAAGAAGTTAGTAACTTGGATTATAATGCTAGACTTCAAAATGTAGGGCTGTACTCATTGGAGTATCACAGAATGAGGGGCAACTTATGCCTGGTATTTAAGGCATTATATGATGATCACCTTTAGGAAGTATTAGGTCTCAAATTGAGGGATACAATTCACATAACTAAGGCACATCCACTACAATTGAAAGTTGAACAGTGAAAAACCAAAAAAAGAAGTAGCTGGTTCACTGTAACAGTCTGTAAAATTTGGAATAGTCTTCCTATGGAAATAGTATAGTGGGAAATTATGATTACTTTTAAAAAAAACTGTGGATGCCTATCTGCAACACAAATGCATAGTGGGATAAAATTAATATTTGCGAGCATCATGGACCATGGTCTACTAGCTCTGTATAACCTATGATACCTATGATATGGTCTGTGTATTTATTGGCAGGGCTCTGCGGACAAATCATACTTTGTGCAAAAACCAAACACTTTTTTCACAAAGAAAGGAGGTACTGATGTGTCAAGCCAGGATGGAGCACAGGAATGCTGCAGAATATCACAGAATACTGCAATTTACTGCAGGGGCCATTGTAAGTCTATGGCAATTAAGCCCTTTTGTCATGCAGAATTTTGTGACATGTCATTACTGCAAGTTACTGCACTTCATCATGGCTGACACATCTGTATTTTGTGCAAAATATGCTTGTTTGATCACAGGAGCTCTGTTGTGTCCTCCATTTTGTTTTGCTGATAGCGAGCATCTGCAAGTGAAGAAAACGTGAAAATGACTGTTAAAAAAAAACAAGAACTTAGCTAAAGGAGATCTAAAGATACATTCTGATTTTTTTAAACTACCCAGGAACACCTTTTTGTTGGCTCCTGAAATCCAGGGTGTGAGAGGACTGCTTCTCTCCCTTTCTATTTATGAGAACACCAGGATTTTCCTGACTTCTGCAGTCACAGCTGGGACTTGTGCTGCTGGCTACAGAGTCAGTGCTGAGCCACCCCCCCCCCCATGTCTACTGACACTCCCAAAGCTAGTGATCTCCCTTTAAACTGTTTTCTGATGCCAGAACACCCACTCCCAGTGTCAGATGGCCCCCGTGTAGCCCTTTTGGTTTGTTGCCCTCTTCAATATAGTGGGACACTGAGGAGTCCACTCCCAGTGTCCCCAGAGATGTATCACACCTCCCAGATTACCCCCATGCAGTCCCTTTCATTTATCCCCCACCCCCACAACAGAGTGGGACAATGCGGAGCCCACTTCTAGTATCCCCAGATATGTAACTGCCCCATGCTTTCTGGAAAAAACTGTAGGGAAGAAAACGGTCCCTTGATGAATTTTATTTTGCACCTGATGAAAATGGTCAGTCACCACCTACCACATCTCCCTTCTCCACCCCTGCCCTTCCACTGAAGACCCACCACCCCACACCCCCTTCCTTACCCTATACTTACCTGTGGAGTTCTTAAGCTGTCATCTGTGGACCAGGACACACCTGCACTCTGAAAAGCTGAGCAGCAAACTGAGGAATGATGATGAAAATTAATAAGTAAATAAAAACAGTTCTGTAAAATGTGGTTCTCTGATGGCACAGAGGACTGAATACACAGTCAGAAAGCCAGAGGTACAGGGTTTGATACCATCTACTCTATTGTTTTTTTTTTCCTCCTATGATGAAGGAGAAAAAAAAAGGAAATGCCTCATTTTGAACCTAGAACCCTTGGTCTTTTTTATTTTATTTTTTTTATTTATTAAAATGTAGGAATTACAATACCTTTGAGTCATGGCTCTTTAACAAAGGTTCCACATCAGGAAAGTACAAACATGTTAAACAAAACAAGCAACATTTAAGAAACAGGCATAAAACAATATTCAAACAGTTAAGATGCGGCGTCGTAGTAATAATAAACATGAGTAACACATATGGGGTCATTTCATAAATTTAGAGGGAAACATGGATAAAGGGATAGAGGAGAAAGGAGTGGCAGATGAAAAGAGGCTAGAGCAGCACACGGCTTTGTCAAGAGATCAGGGAGGGGAGGTTGAGCACAATGTGGAGGGGGGATATAGTGGAAGCAGTCACAAGAGCTGGAGGCTGTGAGATGAAAATGGAGTCTAGATTTGAATAATCCCAAAGAGGTGGAGGTGGTGATGTAAGTGCTGAGGGTGTTAAACCAGCTGGGTGCACGTTGTGCAAAGGATCTTTGGCCCTGAGTAGTGAGGCACCGGGGGACTTGTAGAAGCTGATGTTCAGACCTTCTAGTATTTCTAAGGTTTGTGCTAGGGTGCAGGAGGTCTTGGATACACAGTGGAGTAAGGCCCAAGGTAGTTTTTTTCGCCATCAGGCAGGTAAGGTACTTCATGCGATTGGAGAGTTGTAACCATCCCATTTGAGCGTCGAGCTCACATGTATGAGTGCATCGTTGGGCTCCAGTGAGCAGCCAACAGGCCTTGTTAAGGGAGGTCATTATGCGCCTAAGGGCGGTAGTTGAGGCAGAGCCATAGATAATTATGCCATAGTCAATGACAGAGATGACAAAACTTTGGATAGCAATCTTCAGTGCTTCTTGGGTAAGGTGCTGTCTGTTTCAGTATAGAATTTCAATATGCTGGTTCACATTTCTCACAACACTATCAATGTGGGCCCCAAAAGATAGGCACGGGTCAAGAGAGATTCCAAGGTATTTAAATGATGACACTTGTTCGAGGGTATTTCCTGCGTTTGTATTGATAACAAATGGATATTGCCTATGCTTGTTTTGCGAGCTGGAGAAAAGCATAGATTTAGTTTTTTTTTATGGTTAAGAACCAGTTTATGTTTTATGAACCAGTTCTCAACAGTGGTGAAAGCAAGCTGCAGGCTGTGGTGTAAGGGTTGCAGGTCCTTTTGGGTGGTGAAAAGCACGGCGTCCTTGGCATAGAGGATAATTTGTTTTGGGCAAGATTGAGGAAGGGAGTTCAGAAATATGCTGAAGAGAAGTGAGCCCAGTATGGATCCCTGAGGGACGCCTGAGCGGACGGGATTTGAGTTAGAGAGAACTGAGATTTTTACTCTTTATGAGCGTCGGTCCAGGTAACTATTGAACCAAGTAGCAGAGTCCTGTGGGAGCCTGATATTCAGTAGCTGTTCGACAAGCAGGCCATGGGGAACAGTGTCAAATGCCTTTGTCAGATCGATGAACACAGCTCCAGTTAGGTACAGTATCCTTTGTCCATTGAGTTGTGAATGACTCCAGTGACTTCCAGGAGGGCGGTTGATGTGCTGTGCCCTTGCCTGAACCCATGTTGCTGTGCACAGAGGATGTTATACTTGCCCAGGTAGTCTGTGAGTTGGTCAGCAACAATGCACTCGAGGGCCTTGGGGGGGGGGGGATAGTATCGATATCGGCCGATAGTTCCCATGCAAAGATTTATCACCTCTTTTAAAGACCTAAGTGACAATTGCAGATTTCCATTTGCTTGGGAATTGACTAAGACTGAGGGAGAGATTGAAAATTCTGGTGAGCGGGTGCAGTACCTCTTCAAGGGTGAGGGATACAGCTTGAGGTACAGTGTGTCGCTGCTTGCTCTGGACTTGGAGATAGCTTTTGTTATATATTTGCAGACTTCATGTGTCTTAACTTTTTCAAAATGGAAAGGCAGCTGATTTGGGGCAGTAGGGAAGGGAGTTGGTTCCAGGGAGTCAGTTTCCGAGAAGAAGTCCGATGGAGGACCCCACTGAGGACAGAGAAAACTGTATTGAAGGTATTGGCAATGACCATTGGGTCAAGGGTGGTGGCTCCATCAGCAGTCAGTAGGGTTGGAGGGGATTTGGACTGCTTTCCAGTGATTTCCCTGATATTGTCCCAGAAAGCTCTCCCATCACCCTAAGTGCTGATAAGGGATTCTTTGAAGTAGAAACTCTTCGTCATTTGTATTTGTTTAGTGCAGTTGTTGCAAGACTGTTTGTATTTTTGAATGTCCGGTTGGGCGCCATACTGACAGACATGTGTCTAGTACTCTGTGCCACCAGATAACCTTGTTAAAATGTGTTATTTTTTTACTTGTACATGCTGTCAATGAACTGCATATTTGGCCATACATACAATAGTTTCAAACAATTGGCATCCAGTTGGCCAAATATACAGAGCATTGAAACCCCCCATGTTACTTGCTAACATCGGGAGACCCAGTCCCCATGTCAGCACTGCAACCTCCCCCATAGTACCATGGGACACTGGGGAACCCACTCCCAGTTTCCTGAGATGTACCATATGTTGCCCCCCCCCCGCCCAGCACTTTGGGACACTGGGGAGCCCACTCCCAGTATCCCAAGTTAGGCCCCATCCCCAAAGCAGCATTGGACACTGTGGAGCACATTCTCAATGTCCCCAGTCATGTCCCCACCCCCTAGCAGTATGGAACACTGAGAAGCCCACTCCAAGTGTCCCCAATTAGGGGGGAAAAGCAGTTGAGCCAGTGAAAAGAAAACCATCCTCCACTGTCATTTTTACTTTAAAACCTGAAAAAGAAAGCATCCAGCACTGTTCACACCCGCACCTCCCACCCAACCACCCACTGTGCAACCACCTCCTCACATGCTCCTTGACACCCCCACCACACACCTTCACTCATCTGAAGAGGTCCCAGATTCGAAATGTGATCTCCCTATCAAAGACACATCTTGCTGCTGGAACTGGCAACTGCAATATGAGAAATTAAGGTAAATATGGTTCAAAGTATTTTAATGGAGATTTTAACTTTTATGTATAACTTTGTCATTTTTAAAGATTTTGACCCTACAGTTTCAACATATTGTAGCCTTTTGGGAACCCCATCTCGTGAACAATCCAACTGTAGTTATGCAACTCCTGCCCAAAAAGTGATTTCGCTGTCACTTGGCAAATTCATGTTTTGGGAAGGATTTGCATAATGGCAGCCATATTTTTCATGAGATGGGGTCCCCAAATGGCCATATTAAATGTTTAGGGTCAAAATGTCAAAAAATAGCTGATTTATGACATCTTGTTGCAATTGTGCAAAGCACGCTTGTAACTCTGTCAGTTTAAAATATTTTGACCCCAAATCTTGAATATGGACTTGTTGTTAACCCACCACATAAATGTCACAACTGTAATTTTTCAAAACCTGTCCCAAATGTGCTTTCACACCTGCAATGCGGATATGGCATTGCAGTTGGGCAGAATTACATTTTGGCAGGGATTTGAATATGTACTGTACTGGGTTCATTAGGTGGGGTAATAACATGGCTATGCTGACAATTTCATCACTCTTGGACCATAAATGGAAATGCATCTATGGAGGAATGTGAGTGGAGGGCCATGTGCTCCAGAAAGCAAATTAGGATGTGATTATACTATCTCAAAAGTAGGAAAGTCATTCCAAAAAACTTTGTTAATGCATCAGTTAGGGTATTTCCTAAAGCTACAAAACTAGGGAAACTTATCATTAGGGTTTCCAACCCTAAAGCCCCACCCCTACCCTACACACACCCACAGGCATTGGGGGTCTGTCTTGGGGTCATAAGCCCTAATGCTCACCCCATTCCATATGTAAATAAGCTGAGATGGGTACAGCATAGGAGAATGGGGTGAGGGTTAGGGTGACGACCTGATGGCAGACCCCCGAAGCATTAACAACATTTTTTGCAATGAATATGATAGATAGATAGACAGATAGATAGATAGATAGATAGATAGATAGATAGATAGATACAGTATCTATATTATAGGTTTGCAGAGGCACATATATAGTTAGGATTGAGTAGGCTGTTTAATGTTAAACCCCTAACTTTGTACCTTAATAGCTTTGCACCTGATCAGTTGAATTGCACAAAGCTTGGCATGGTCTGGGAGGCAAGTTCTCTTGATTAGACACGTTTTGTTCTGGTTGGAAGCATGGATTCTGAGATTTGGATAGTGCAAAAAGAGGAAAAAATCTTGATTTTTTGTTGGGTTTTTTTGCTCTCATCTACAGCCCAGACAGTTTAGAATTTTGCTCTAAAATATTCAGGGTACAAAGGGCTTGCCCTAGAATGATGCCTTTCATTGGTTTGGTAATCAAATATTAATCAATTCCAATTATAAGGATTTGAAATTTCAGCTCTGAGAATATTCAGTGGGGTCTTTCAGATAGATGTTATATACGAAATAAGAATTACTGCTCACAGAAGACGATTCTTGTTTCAGGATACAGAATTGTTGTTTTATGAGAAAAAATTCTCATTTCACATGGCAGCCATCTTATTTCCATTTTTTTCCAAACAAATTATTTGAAAAACCATAAAAATTATGCCCTGGAGAGACACAAACAATTAATCTAACTAAACAATACCTGTTTAGCTTGATTCCGGGCTTTTTTTTTTTTTGAAAAACACAATGAAATGTCTTTTTGGGACATCCCTAAACTCCTTACCCCAAAAGCTTGTTTCATGAGATGATTTTCTTGTTTTGTGAGGCTCACAAAATAGGAATGTGGTCTCACAAAACAAGATTTTTGGCCCATGAAACAAGATTTTGAAGTAAGGTTTCTTTTTCTGAATCTTGTTTCATGAGAAGGCATCTTGCTTCATCAGCTCATGAAAATATCACAAAACAAGAAGCTGTGCTCACAAAACAAGATTTTGATCTTAGGTTTATTTCAGAATCCTGTTTTGTGACAAGGCATCTTGTTTCACAAGTTCAAGAAAATCTTACAAAACAAAAAAGGGGGCCAAGAAACAAGACTTTGTACTTAGTTTTTATTCAGAATCTTGTTCCATAAGAAGGCATAATTTTTCAAGAGGCCACAAAAATCTCACACAACAAGAAGGCTGGCTCATGAAACAAGATTGTTAACTTAGTTTTTCAGAATCTTGCTTCATGAGCCCAAATCTTCTTTTGTGACTGTCACAAAACAAGACCATCACCTCATGAAACAGACATATGTGCTCACAAAAGAAGAATTTCTTGATGTTGAAAAAATCAAGACTTTTACTCATAAGTGTTTTTGAAGATTTCTAAGTCACATTTTTAACATGTGCTTTTTATAACCCTACCTCATGATACATTGTGGAAACATACTTGACACATGATCAGAAGTGCAAGGCCCAGAAGGCTCTGTGCTTCTGTACCTACACAGATCCCTCAGTTGGAGTTTGGCCAGGAGCACCTACCTCTCCTAACCTGTGAACTGCTCCAAGTTAGTAACTGCACTCTAGCACAGAGAGCCAAGTGCTAACAAGGGGCAGCTAACCACTAACAATACACATAGTTCCACAGCTAGTGCACTCCAACAAAGACAATGGAGGTCAAACGGTATTCCAAAGAAAATGTGGTTCAATTCACTAATTTACAATTGCAGCCTCTGCCAGTGGTATTCAAACACATTACCCCAGCACTTCACCTATAATACAAAGTTTTGTCAGGAGTTGGGACACTGGAGACATTTCCACCATTTTTATAGCCCCCACTGATGACATCATACATTACATCATTTTTATGTCATTCATAAAGTTAAACAGGTTAGATGGTGAACTTTTAATACAACTTAAATGAGTCTGCAAGAATTACGATGTCTCAGGCAATTAATCCTCAGATAAACAAATCTAGAATTCAATACAGAAACTCAAATATAAACAAAATCAGATCCAACATTATTAGCATTTTATCTCCAACTGCTGTTGTAATGCCAAATGTGAGCGAGCCTTGTGATCACCCAATATTTTCAGGAACATCTCCTGGGGATCCACCAGTATTGAGATTGCACAGGAATGCATCTTATTTTAAGGATTAATGAGTAAAAAGAGATTTCTAGGCCCTGGAAAAAGGATGAAAAAAACAAACATTTATTTTACTCACACATTTCAATCCAGAACTAAGTCTAAAACTATAACATACATTTTAATTTTAAATAAATTCACAGTGCAAATAATGACACAAGGGATTCCCAATATATATATTGGGTAATATGGATTTAAAAGCTAACACTCCCAATGTTTGTGTCACATGCACTATACTTTAACAGTTTATAGAAAATAAATAAATATGTATAAGTGTGTGTGTGTGTGTGTGTGTGGGAGGGGAATGGAGGTCACCATTTTTTGTCCAAAACAATGAAAATCATCAACTATAACCTGCATATAAAGTTTCTAAATTATTGGGGGGGGGGGCAGAAGCTGTAATTGTAAATTATTGAATTAAATCACATTTTCTTTGGGATACAGTTTGACCTCCATTTTCTTTGGTGGAGTGCTTTCTCAGTGGAACTCGTTGAATCTGTAGCTGCACAGAAGTGCAGGGCCCAGAGGTTCCTGTGGTTTAGCAGCCTGATGGACTTCACATTTGCCACAAAGCCTAATGAGCCCTGCACATCTCCATGCATTCACATACTGTATGGAAATGCAGGGCCCTCTGAGCCTTGTGCTTCTACAGCTAGACAGATGTGTTCACACAGGTACCATTCCACAGCCAAAATGATGTGTTCACACAGGTCCTGAAGGGACCTGCATGAATGGTGATACAATTCTACTGTCTCAAAAGGAAAGGAAATTCATTGCAAAAAGTGTGTTCATGCACCAGTTAGGGTTTAGCTTAAAGCAACAAAAATAGTGAAATGTGGTGTTAGAGTTTTCAGTCCTAACTCACCACCCCCACCCTGCAAGCAGCAAAAGGAAAACAAAATATAGGGATTGGGGTTTTATGACTCTTGGCAAATTGATGTTGGGATCTTCCTTGGGGTTGTCAACCTTAATGCTCCCCCTCCCCTAACTCACAGCCTCATGTCTGAAGCACAAGCTACAGCTCCTAGTCACTACCTCATACTAATACACTTTTCAAAGGTACAGAAGTATGTCTTGTCACATGTTGCAAACAACATCTGTTGTAGCTTTCTTCACACAGGACCCTGTGGGCCCTGCCTGAAAATATCAGATCACATCTGACCTTGTTTGCACAGGGAGGGAGTGAGCACTGGGGTTGACAACCTCAAGGAAGACCCTACAACTGATTTGACAAGACTAAGGAGACCCAAGACCTTAATGTTTTTTTTTTCCTTTTGCTGCTTGATGGATGGGAATGGGGAGTTAGGGTTGGAAACTCTAATGCCACATTTTCCTACTTTTTGTTCTTTAAGATGAACTCTAACTGGTGTGTTAATGCAGTATTTTGCTAGGACTGCAAAATTTGGCATAATTCATTTCAGTATTATGGTCTAATAATGGTGAATGTTTTACAGAAATGTGTTAGTCTGTTCCTGATTTTTAGAGTGTTGAATTTATGTATGTTTGTCCATTTTAGCCCATTTTGAACCAACATTTTTGGCAACAATTTAAAAAAAAAACTACAAAAAGTTACAAAACTTAAGGGTTTGTTAGATGTTATGGAAGAATAGGTCCTTCTAGTGGTTTGATAAAAAAGCTAATTCATTTTGAAGTTAATAATGATTTTTTTTTCACACATACTCAAGTTCCCAAAAAAAGCTAAATAACATATTTAAAGGGTACCTAAACAAGCAGTTTTTTAAAACTGCAAACTCTAAAATCTGGCTTCATGGCAAGGTAAAGTAAAGGCTGCTATTTATATTTATGCTAAAACTGTATTTATGTAAATAACATAAATGTAGTTTCATAGTGTTTGAAAAATGTAATTATACCATGGACCCAGAAACAAGCAGAAATCCCTGCACTTTGATTGGTTGGCTGGCACCTTCCAGCAGTTATAAATCCTCCAATATACCCACTGGAAAAGGTGCCAGCCAACAAGCACTACTATCACAAAACAAATATCACTACCGCCGTTACACTTCAAGCGAACCGCCGCCATTTCTAATCGCCGCATACCACGGAAAGTAAAACGCATTAAAAAACAAACATCAAATTCCACTTGCTACATTTGTAAGTGTTATAAAATATATTTACCGACGAAATTGCCATCCGATCCACAAACGGCATCATTGTAAGAAGCGAGCGTTAAAACGTCTCACCGAACCGTATCTTCCGGCTTGCCTGCAGTACGACACAACACCATTAACTTACTTCCGCCTATGGAGCACCGGCCGTCCCTCTCTGTCAACTGCAATACGGAGAGGGACGGCTGCTGCTCCATAGCCGCGTAAGTTAGTGGTGTTGTCTCGGTACTTACGCAGGCCAAGCCGGGAGATTTAAATACAGGTTTCGGTGAAGTTTTAACGCTCGGTTTCTTAACAATGCTGCAGTTTTCGAGATCGGATGGATCATTTTCACCGCTAAATATATTTTCTAGCTTTTCCAAATCTAGCAAGTGAAATTTACTGCTCATTTTTTTTATAACGTCTTTTACTAGAAACCAACCATATGCACACAAAGTAGTCGCAACGTAACTTCTTAAAGAAACACCAACCAAATATCAAAACTATGGAAAATTATAATTTACACAAATAAAACCTTTTAAAAGCATTTTACCTGTCTCTATATTAAGTACTAAAAAGGAACTATTTTTCTCAGCGGAAGAATATATCCACCATTATCACAACATAACTCACAAAAACAAATAATAAAAATAAAAAACAAATAAACAAACTATTCCTACCATTGTATAATAGCAATATACCCCTCCAGGGTGTGGGTATACTGGTGGATTTACCATGGCTGGTGCAGTTAAGTCACTCGGCCTGTGGCCTTGTGACCAAACCACACCAGCCGTGGTAAATCCACCAGTATACCCACACCCTGTCGGGGTATGTTGCTTAAACATCAGCCTTTCACTTTCACAAAACAGCCTTGGTTTTTTCCCTAAGATGTCTGCCAAGTGTGTTAAGTGATGAGTCCTTATGATGTCATTGGAGACAGAGACCCACATATACTCCTATAGTACTAACTAGTTCTTTTTTCCTCCCTCTTTGCTTTGAATTGTTGTACCTGAATGATCAACACCATGGGCTGGATATTCAAAAGGGTTACTCCATGCGCAATAGGGTTGTGCCTGCGCAAGTCTGAAATGCACCATTCTGCGATATTCAGCAGGAGGCAGTTGCGCCCCCCCAAGTCATGCTGAGCAACAGCACAGTGCTAATGAAGGCATGCTCAACCGGAGGGGGAGGAACCATACATAAACTGCACAGCCCGCTATTCAGCCGGCTGTGCAGAGTTGTGCAGGCACAACCCCCTACCTGTGCCTGCACAACTTTGAGCCAAAAAAAAAAGGATCAAGTCGAGGACCACCCACAGGTGAGCTGCCACATTGCAGGGTGCAACACAGCAGCTGCCACCTGTGGGTGGCCCTCCACTTGTTCCCTGTGCCCCCCCTGCAGCCTGATCGTGGGCATAATAGTAACCCCCCCATAGCCCGATCATGGGCAGAACACACTCCCCTCCACTAGCCCGATCATGGGCATAATGTAAATGAATCCTCGACTGGCCCGATCATGGGCATAACGTAAATGAACCTCCGACTAGCCCGATTAGGCAGAATGGAGTTCAACCCCCAACGACCAATATCGTTCACATATCTGGACTGCCTTATAGGTATGTGCACGCTCCATTGGCTCTGCTCTGAACCAATGGGCATGCATCCCTATCAAGCTGTCAGTCGGCAGGTGGCAGGGTGGCAGGCGGGTGGGGTGCTGCCACCCGCTGGCTGACGGGGGAGCAGGGTGGTGGGGCTCCATGGGTGGGTGGGTGGGCTACTAGATCACCAGGAAATTGGACCTTGGGGAGGACTCTTATGCCCACGATCGGGCTTCGCAGTCCACTGGACTACCAGGGATATTGGTCTTTGGGGGTTGAACTCCATTCTGCCGCGTTGGGCCCAGTCAGGGAGTGCATTTCTGTTATGCCCAGCGATCGGGCTGCAGAGGCGTCGGTCCCCACAGCTGCTGCCTGGCAGGGTGCCAGGCACAAGTCGTGGGGGATCGACGCACCTGCATGATAATGGCATGCAAATGGGGCTGTAATTAGGTGCAAATGGCCCCCCGTGCACCTTGCATGAATTATGGCCCCATTTGCATGTCACCTTTTGAATATCGGAAATTTGCACATGGCGCAATGGAACTTGCACCACTGCATCTGAATGCTCCACTCTGACCACTTGCGGTGGTGCATGTTCCACTGCGCCATGCACAGTGGCTGTGGCTGGGGGGCGATATTCAAAGGAGTTGCTCAATAGCACAACTCCGTTGAATATCACCCTGGCCACACCCCTGCACAACTTTTTTGAGCATCGCACGGGCTTGCGCCACAGAATGGTGCAGTTTGAATATCCAGCCCCATGTGTTAACTCATGGATTATTTTGATCAGTACACGTTAGGCTATGATATTGTTCATTTTGTTTACTTTAACTTGCTGAAAATGTTTTGCAATCTAGCTGACTTTCTCTTTGGCAAACCGCAGTACAGTACAACACTTCAAATACTTGATGATCTAGTGGTTATGTGATGCCTTGTATTTTGTTTTTTTTGTTAACCAGGAGTGACACACTGAGCTGAAAGCTTGTTTACAGGTGTGGCCTGGGAGCACAAGGAAGCTTAATCACTTGCTCGGGGTCATAAAGCAAAGTAACGGTCTGTTTCAATTCCAAAGCTCTTGCTCTCTTGTTAATCCACAAATAAGGATATCTTTTTCCACATTAACCCCCTCTACCTAGCCTGCCTTCTGTTGAATGCCCCACCATCCGTACCATGTCCTTAGTACTGTCTGGGGCAGCATATGTGCTTATGGTCTCATGACGAGAATTATCACACCTCAGATTGTATTCTTGTACCTTAGAGAGCTGTGCACACCTATACCGATAATCATCATCAGCTGGCACTTTTAAAAATGCCTCCCAAATCACTCTCCAGTCCACTTTCTCAATGTTTGACTTCTACTCCCACAGTAAACATTGAGTGGATCACCACCATTCTGCACAGTGAAGGTAGTATGTATAATTCCCCTGTTGTGTTCTTTTCCCACCTCATTAACCAACAACTAGGTCTTCCTGCAGGGCCAAGCAATAATGCATCATGACCCACCATAAAAACTGCTGTTCAAGCCCTCATAAGGGCTGCACTTACAATGGATAACAATATTATTGGCAGGCTAGGCATACTAATACCTTGAGCGAATCCACCCGACTTCCAGTGTCAGTCTATTCCTTTACCTGTGATCTGCAGAACCCCACAGGACAGTTCACAGCAATTCTTCTACAGTACTTTTCTGTGCTCTTCTCCACAATGCGAGCTGGCTGGCTACCACCTTTCCAAATCTTGAATGTGCTATACACAATTCCCTCAATACTGTCCTAACAAATGTCAACATCCTCCCCCCCCACAAGAGTAATCTCTCTACACTGAATTCAAGTAGGTGCAGTCCTGCCATTCTGAGTATTTGTCATTGCTGGCTACTCTCATCCACAGTCAGCTAATGATCACGATGCTGGCAGCCCCATAAAACAGATCTCAAAGTGATCTGCTCAATGTCCTCCTTCCTGTCTTCAGCTAACCTGAATAAAGCTATAACTTGCTGGAATGGCCTCTTCAGTCCCTCTCTGGCATTCATTTTTCTCACCTGCTTCCCACATCAAAAACTGGTGAGTTCACTACCCTTCCGTATCATGAATATGGTTAGTACAGTTTCCCGTGTTATTTTTACTTATTGATAATACACGTGATCTTCTGGTAAGCCAGGCTGATAGCAGCATGGCACAGGTGGAAAAATAGGCTTTCATAGCCATATAAGATCTAAGCTACCTATGATTAGGCACTACTAAATGACGTGCATAATGATGTGCACACCCATCATTTAACAGAGCAAAATCTAAGTTAGCCTAGATCTTTTAAGGATAGGAAAGCCCATCATTCCCCTTGTTTCCTGCTGCTATCAAGTTGACTTACTAGAAAGATATGTTTATATTTTATGTGTCAAAAAAATGGGGACTGTATTACTTGCATTCATGTTGCAGAAGGGTGATGAGCTCACCAGTTTTCGGTGTGAGGAGGAGTAGTGAAGAATGAATACCAGAGAGGGACTGAGAATGCCACTCCTGCAAGGTACTGCTATATTCAGGGAAAAGGGAAGACAGAAGGGGAGAAATATGCACAGGTCAGTATGAGAAATAAGATGTGGAGCTTCCAGCACCATAATCACTACTTGACCCCATTGTCCAGGCCAACATTCCCCTTCCCATACAACCAGTTCATGTAATTGTCCAAGGCTGTGTGTGGGTATTAATGTGTGAACTGGCTGCTACTAGACATTCAGTCTCTTCACTACCAGTCTAGTATTGCTTGTAAAGCACTTTATGATACAATGTGTATGAAAACCACTATATAAATGCTGATTCTTATTATTATTATTATTTCCCATGGAAAAAGAAGACAAGGCATGCATATATTTGATTTTCAAGAAAGCATGAACTCTAACATTGGGCTGCACAAGAACTTTGCTACAAAAATGTGGTGGATCAAGGGGGTAGTGAAAGGTGTGGCTGCAACCCCGCATTGTAATGTACTTATTTGCTGCTGCTGCATTTCACTTTGTTGAAGAAGTCTGATTTATTGATTGTACAAATGTTTACATTCAAACTATGGATTACATTTGGAGGGTCTGTCAATAACGTACTACAAAAGAATAATAACAGAGAATATTAAGGTTTAATAAAAATGTTAAAAAGTGCATATTAAGTATGCACACCACCCCGGCACCCCATTGTAGCATCCTGGATCCACTATAACCACTAGACCACCAGGTTATTCAAGATTTATATTGCACTGTGGTTTGCCACAGAGACCATTGGTTGGATTAAAACACAATGTCAGCATGTTAAAGTAAACAAAATGAACAGAACCATAGCCTAACATGTATTATAGAAAATAATGCACATGGTTTTGACCATTTGGGTGAAACAATTCTATACAAAGGGAAAAAAGAACTAGTTAGCACTACAGAGAGCCATATATCTCTCTGACTTTGGCTCCAATGATGTCATCACATAACACATTTGGCGGCCATTTTAGGAAGCAGGTAAGACAGTTTTTTTTGAAATTGGAAGGCTGATTTTACAATTTTCAAATGCTCTGGAACCACATTTAGGTAAATTATATAAATGTAGTTTTAGCATTAATGAGTACAGCAGCCTTTCCTTCAGACACCTACGGAGTCAGATTTTTGAATAGTTTGTTGCCAAAATGTTGTTTAGGTATCCTTTAATTGAATAGAAGCCAGCCGTGAGTAGAAGTAGTCTTCAAATACAAGGCACAAGTCACAATAAATATTTTAAATAAAAACTGTCCTCAAATACAAGCCATGGCTTCTAGTCAAATTAAAGTCATGTTTGATAAAGAAACAAAGGAATATAAACACTGATGGCAGAAGAGTGAGTGTCCATCATGTCTGCCCAGATTATATTATCTCACAGACCTACTTCACTGGTTGGTTGTCTCTCTCTTAGACCTTTCCCTCACCCCTCAATCCTGTGCCCCCCCCCACATGGACTGTGAATCCTTATACCTTTTCCCATTCATGTTTGAACCTGTTTAAAGGTATTTGCCCCAACAATTCTACTGGCAGTCCATTCCACAGTTCCACTCCCCCCCTTTCTGTTAAGTAAAACTTCCTCATGTTTTTCTTAAACTTGCCCCACCCCCAACAACTTCCAGTAAGTGGGGGACAATTGAAGACAAAATCCTCACAATGGTGGGTCTCTTAGTGACTTTTATGTTTGTAAATATGATCACAGTAACATGCTTTTTAACCTATTATCTTAGTTGATATGTGTTATGCTTATTTTGATATGAAGTAGACCAATAATAATAAACTTTATCAAATACAGTATGTGAATATTTTATTGTGAGCCTTTTAAAATTTGATTTTGGAATACAAGCCACCTTTGAATACAAGACACAGGAAAAAATATAGCATTTTAATAGAAGCCATTGCTCTATTAAATGAAATACGGTGGTATTTAAATATATTTAATTAAAAAAAAAAAAACATCTACATATCACTCCCTCACAAATTTTTTTTTTAAACATACTCACTGCACAAATATTTTGAACATCTACACAACGTTTTTCAAAATATCACTGCTGTACAATGATTTTCAAAAACTATGTGAAGCATGATAGTTTTCAGAATCTATGTGCTGCATGACTGTTTCCAAAATCTACAGAATGCATGATGTTTTTCTAAAACATACGTGCAGTACAAAGGTTTTCACAAAACATTAGCACAGAAATCCTTCATAAAGGTTTAGAAAATCTACCTACTTGGTGATGGCTTTCAAAATTTACACTCTGCATGATTGTTTTCAAAATATGTGTACTGTGTGCTGGATTCTAGTTGGTGCTTAAGTTCCATATGAAGAAAAGGAAAAGTTTAAGGTAAGATAACTTATTAAATACTTAAGTGTTAAGCATGATAAACAACAAACAGTTCCTGGACCACAGGAAACAGGGTGCTCTGTACACATATATAGATAGTGCACCTTCCTCAGGAGTGTATGGGGAGTAAATGATACAAACAATACACAGAGAGTTACCTGCCAGTGTGGGTGAGGTCAGGACCTAAAATCAACTTTAAACTTAAAGACAAAGCAGACAACCACTGCAATCAAAAATAGAATGCCAAGGTTAGTTATGAACGAACAAATATGTGAAAAAATGTGAACAAATAGTTGGCTCACCCACAATGAAAACTTTAGTGCCCCCCCCTTTCTGCTGCTAAAGCCTACAATTTTGTAAATAACTCCAATGTTCTTACTTAACATGGATTTGAGGGGTTCTTGGTCTCATTATCCAGCTGAATTATGACCAAGCCTGACCACGATGGCAAAGTGACCACCTCCATCAGTCAGATTAAGTATGGTACTTTGGTGTTTGTGAAGGACGAACAGAACATGGCACACAACGGCCACAGATTATGAAGATTAGCCTGGCACTAACTGGCATAGCACAGTAAAAACTTCCTTAAGACATATCTATTTCAAAACGCTTTGGAAGGAACTTAAGATTGTATGTGGTGTATCTGTAAGCTGAATTCAGTGGTATAATTTTAATGTGTTTTATACTTGCATTGTGTGTAAGTATGGTGTAAGGGTGCCCTGAGCTATGGAAGGGTGCCTTGTATAAATAAAATTTTACTTACTTACTTATTGCATCCATATGGGGTAGGGGATCATATCTAAAAGGTGGCCCAGTTCGACACACAGTAGATAGTGCTGGCATGCAGCAAACATCATTGGGCCATGCAAATGAGTTTGCCCTCTTGCATACAATATGCAGTAATGTATTCAAAGGGATTTGTAAATGCTAATGGGCTGCCAAGCAGCACTATTTAATGCTTACAAAATCCTGCTTTTATCAACATGCACATTGGTGCAAGATCGCTGCCCCCTTGGCAGTACTGGTACTGACAAACTTCACTTGAATCCACCACATCCCAATGGCACAGAGCTATATTATAGACCTTAGGTTCTCAGACATTCTTAAGGGAAGCCTTCCCTATCGGGCCAGAAAACAAGTTGAGGCTTCCCCATGTGTCAAACACAGTAACATACCATACAGTGGATATCTGTGTCAAAGAATTTTGTACCAGGACTTAAATGGAGGGAAGAGGATCCTGATTATTTTCAGGGAGTGTGGATTGAGCTGATAAGCAAAGACAAAATGAGACTGTATTTCTGTTGTGGGGGGATATTAGTTTGTGACCAGATTTCTGCTGGTAGTAGTGGAGGGGGAGCCAAAAAAGGTGAGTAAAGGAAATGTCTCACATTTCTTACATTTCTTTGTCCCACCTTCCAATCACAGGCAGTCTGGACACTACCTACACTCCCTCAGCACACACACATATATTCTTACTCTTTATGGCTCATCACGCAATACCCATCCCTCAAAGTCATCACTCTGTTCTCCATTTGACACTTTCTTTGCCCCCCTGAGAGAGAGAGAGAGTCTCCCCCTCTCTACTTACACAAACAATATGGTGTCATTCAACCCACCAAAAAAATTAAAATACCACCATCAATTTCCAGAACAACTTCCCCACATTTTGTGGCCCCTGTCCTTTAATGCTGTCTGCTCATCCAATAAGTACAATAACAATAAAAGCAAAGCAAAAGAGTTCAGGTTGCTGGAGGTCGGATTGGGGGGAGAGGATCGGCCATCCCAAAGACTGCTGCCCTCACCTGAGAGGAAAGGCACAACTATTCTCCCTCTGCTACCTGGTGATGATGTTGTGTCGAGTATTGTCAATGGGAGGAGCAGTGGTTTTGTAGTACATGCGTGCCTCCACACACACACACATCCACTTACATGTTGCAATGGCTCGGCAGAACAAGGAAAATGGAAATGTGGGCTTCATGAAGCCCTGCCTGTGGCAGAGATGGGCTACACCCTCAGGTTCAGGACTATTGGACTACTTTCCTATCTGCTTGATTTTCACACTGCCAAAACTTCTGTTGCTCAACAGTACCTTATACTCTGTTTTTTCTTAGTCTGTTTCTACCACCCTAGATTGGCCACCTAGTGTAGGACTGTTTTATTTCTATTTTTCCTTAGTAATTGGTCTTTTCTGTACGTATTCATGTTTTTTCCATTTATTCCCCCTGTATAACACCCTGGGAGGTGTTATGTAACAGTTGCAACTGACATAATTTGATTTATGCCTTTGGGCATAAGAATATACAAACTAATGTGGTACCCCTGTTATGTATTCCTAAAGTCAATCACTCTCTCCAGTACATGCATATCCTGAAGAATCCTTCATATTTTTTTTATCCATGAAACGAAAGGGCTGTTAGGTGTGCCCTGTATTAATGAAGTGATAAAACCATGTATTTAATGTGCTGAATATACTGTATATTTTTTATTTTTCCCTTTTATTTTTTCTTTATATGAAAAAAGGTATAAAAACTTGGGCTGCTTTCGTGAGAGGGAGAGAGACAGTGCTATGCTGTACCAGGCTTTCTCTATATCCTTTCTTTGTGTAATTGTCGCTATGTCAATTAGCCGACGAGTGGCTTTTTGCAATAAAGAAAATAAATGCTGCCTCGAATGGGTTCACTTGAGGAGTGAACCCAGTGTAAATAAAATAAAGTATTTGCTTTTTCTGTTGATCCCCTGTGACAGGTCTGAGGGAATAAATGAGAGAACTGTAAGGTGGAGCTAGAAAATGCTCCACAGTTCTCTCACCAAAGAGCGAGGACTGCATCTGGATTTCTCGGAGCATGGCGGCTCTTGTAAATTTCAGCCACCTGCCCAAGAACAAAAGTGAAAGTCAGGCTTGCGGTCCACTCGGTTCACACAAGTGAACCGAGCAGAGTAGAAAAGGATTCCCTAGCCCCTATAATAATGGGGAGCATGCTTAAAATAAAAATAAAAATAGGAGCAAGCTGGCTCCTATGGAATAGGCAAAAGCTGCTCTGATGCAGCAGGGAAAGGGAGCAAGTGGCTGAAACTTTTCTTTGTCAATTTCAGCCACCACTCCTAGTGTTCCCTACAATATTTAACAGAAATAAGGACGGAGGTGCCATCCTACTATCTGGACATGGGAAATAAAAAGCCCAATATAAATAAAATAGCTATCTTGCCTCTAAAGACCAAAGGGCTAAAACTAAGTCTATTCTCATACCTATTAAAGACTATTATATATGTCTATTGGCCCTTAGATAAACCCCTCTTTGCTTTTACATAGAAACATAGAAACATAGAATTTGATGGCAAATAAGGGTCGCTTGGCTCACCCAGTCTGCCCATTTCCCTACCTACTGGATAAGCTGCAGATCCTAGTTAACCAGCAGCCTACTTCTTCCTACCTAGTCCTGTTGTAGACCTTTACCTGAAAGAGGTTCTGCACGTGCACCCTGTTGTTGCCTTTAAGGTATTTGAATGTTTCTATCATGTCCTTACGATTCCTGGGTTGTTCTAGGGAGTATAGTTTGAGGTCATCCAGTCTTGCCTCATACAGTTTCTGATGCAAGCCCTGCACCATCTTTGTTGCTCTTCTCTGTACTGTCTCTTCTTATACAAAGAGGTGCCACAAGACGATGGTTACCTCTGTTTCCTAATTATTAATTAAAACCTAGGGGCTTCCATGTGAATGTTTGAAATATAAAACAGCCAGATAATGTAAAATAACAGCCTACTGGCTTATCTGGCTTGTAGTCAATAACTGCAACCTGTTACATAGAAACATAGAAGTTGTCAGCAGATGGGAACTGTATGATCCATCAAGTCTGCTCTCGGCTTCCTACCCCCCTACTTAGCTGTCTGCTTGTGTGTCCCACAATGTCTGTCCCATGCCCACTTGAATTCCCCCACTGTCTTGGCTCCTACCACTCCCTCCGGCAGGCTATTCCATGGTTCCACAACATGCTCTGTGAAGAAGAATTTCCTTGTATTGCTTCTGAACTTTCCTTCCTTAAGTCAAAGGTTGTGCCCTGTAGTCCTGTTGTATTCCTTTACCTGAAAGAGGTTCTGCACGTGCTCCCTGTTGTTGCCTTTAAGGTATTTGAATGTTTCTATCATGTCCTTACGATTCCTGTGTTGTTCTAGGGAGTATAGTTTGAGGTCATCCAGTCTTGCCTCATACAGTTTCTGATGCAAGCCCTGCACCATTTTTGTTGCTCTTTTCTGTACTGTATCCAGCCTATCTATGTCCTTCTTGAGGTGTGGCCTCCAGAATTGGCCGCAGTACTCCAGGTGAGGCCTGACCAGGGACTGATACAGGGGCATGATTACGTCATGCCTTCTGCTCGTGATGCCCCTCACTATGCATCTCAGGATACCGCTAGCCTTTAGTCCTGCCTTTTCACATTGTCTACTGACCTTGAAGTCATCTGATATGATTATCCCTAGGTCTCACTCCTGCCTGGTAGCCACCAGCTGCTCCCCTCCCACTGAGTGCAGGTTCCCTGGGTTACGCTTTCCCAGGTGCATGACCTTGCATTTTTTGGCACTAATTTCAATTGCCAGGTCTTGGACCACTCTTCCAGTTTTTGGAGATCAGCTTTCATGCTTTGCTGTCCCTCTGTTGTGTCTACCCTGTTGCCGATTTTGGTGTCATCTGCAAACAGGTACATCCTTCCCTCCAGTTTATCCGCAATGTCACTGATCAATATGTTGAAGAGGATTGACCCCAGAACTGAGTCCTGCAGTACCCCGCTAGTCACCCTTCCCTCCACAGACAGAGTGCCATTTATTAATACTCTCTGAGTTCTCGCATGTAACCAGTTTCTGACACAGTTTGTAACCTTGGCCCAATTCCCATGTTCTCCAGTTTTTTGACTAGTCTCCTGTGCAGAATGGAGTCAAAAGCTTTGCTGAAGTCCAGGTAAACCATATCCACTGCCCCACCCAGATCCCCTGTTTAGGTTACCCAATTGAAAAAATCAACCAGGTTTGTCTAGCAGGACCTCCCTGTCATGAAACCATGTTGATTTTTGTCATGCTGACCAGTTTGCTCCAAAAAACCTATGATTCTTTCCTTCAGCAGGGACTCCATCAGTTTTCCCATGACTGATGTTAGACTAACTGGACAGTAGTTACCTGGCTGTTCCTTACTTCCACTCTTGTTGAATGGTACTACTGTTGCAGTCTTCCAATCCTCTGGCACCTCCCTGCTCTTCAATGATTTGTTGAAGAACACTGCTAAGGGGCTGCCAGTTCCCCTCCCAAGTTCTTTCCGTATTCTTGTGTGTATCCCATCTGGCCCCATAGCTTTATCTACCTTTAACTTGTCTATTCCTCTAGGTCCCTTTCCTCTGTGAAGGAGCCCATGTCTATTCCTTCAGTTGGACAAATCTTTATGCCTATTGTTGATCCATTACCATCTGCTTCCTATGTGAAGACTGAGCAGAAGTACTCACTGAGTGCCTCTGCCTTCTCCCTGTCTTGCTCTGTGGTGTGTCCGTCTTTTTTGGGGATTCTAACAATGCCCCCTTTGGTCTTGCTTTTTTCACGTATGTGCCTGTAGAAGGTTTTGTAACTCATTTTTTACTTCCTGAGCTATCCTAACCTCTGTTTGAGCCTTTGTATTTCTTATCACTTTCCCTGTCTCTTTACGCTTCCATTTATATTCTGTTTTGTCTGGCTCGTTCCCCAATTCTTTGTACTTTCTGAAGACTGTGCACTTTTCTCTCACCATGGTTGCCACTTCCTTGGAAAACCATAGTGTTTTTTCCCCTCCTTTTGTTCTTACTAACCTGACAGGCACACTGTAATGTGACCATAAATATTGCATCCTTCATCCTTGTCCAATATTCCTCAATGCTCCCTTCTGTTGAGTTACTAAGGTTGCCTCTTAGGCAGGCCTTCATGTTTGTGAAGTCTGCCCTCCTGAAGTCAAGGACCTTCAGTTTAGAGTGTGTGGAGTCTACAGTCCTTTTTACGCTGAACCTTACCGTGTAATGATCACTGTTGCCCAGGTGGTTCCCTACTTCGACACCCGTAACCCAATCGCTATTTGTGAATATCAGACCTAGAACCACATTACCCCTTGTGGGTGATGTCACTAGTTGACTTACGCCTGCTTC
The DNA here is from genome assembly GCA_016271365.2 of Neoceratodus forsteri. Lineage (NCBI taxonomy): Eukaryota > Metazoa > Chordata > Ceratodontiformes > Ceratodontidae > Neoceratodus > Neoceratodus forsteri. The sequence goes on from CM057456.1 coordinate 1,376,089,396, forward strand.
CTGTAATGTGACTAGGAATTCTCTGCATTTCTGTGATGCCACTGTGTGGGTACTCCAACCTATGTCTGGCAGATTGAAATTCCCACCAGCACCATGTCCTTTTTGCCTAACATCAGGAGGATGGTTTCCAGGATTTCCTTATCCCTGGCTTCCTCCTGATTCGGGGGGGGGTCTGTAGATTATCCCTACCTGAATGTGTTTCTGGCTTCTGGCCCCTATTGTGATCCATAGATTCTCTGTTTCCCCTAGTGCCTGTTACTTAGGAGAGCAGCACCCTCTGCTGTCCCCTTTTTATAACACTCCACCTGCTACTCATGAGTAACTAAGGAGGGTTCTTTTTTGTTACTATATCATTAAAACTATTTTAGGCTTTTGAAGCCTTGTGTTAAACTTTTATTAAATAATATGTCTAGGATATAGTGGAGTGTAGGGGTGTGTGAAAACAATTCTGACAGTGGAATTTCGTCAAATGTCAGATGTTTGCTTCCACAAAAATTCGGAAACCATTTCGCCAACTTTTGTGGAAATTCCACTGAAAACCTGAGGAATAAATGTAAGAAATATGGGTTAATGTATTAAACTGCTAGAAAAAATCCCCACAGAAGTAATGCAAACTGCAGATAATTACATGATATACAGGGAAATACTGAGCAAGAGACTTTATTTCCTCATGTCATGTAAAAAGTCTGTAGTTCATAATTAAATGCTGCAGTACTAGGTGGAAATCCACAGTTATTTGATGAAAGTTCAGAATTCTGCCGCAGGCAAAAGAGTGGAAAATTCCGTTAAATTTTTGACATTTTGCAGAACTTCTGTGACAGCGGAAATCTGCACTTTCACCCACCCCTAGTAGAGTGTTAAAAGTTACATATATGGTGGTTCACAAAATGAAGCTAGACTAACTGAAAGAGTTCATTTTCTGTATTATGAGTTAAGGGCTTAGTCAGGTGTCCTCACCCTCAAGGAATAAAACCTCTCCTCTGAGAGCACTATGGCAGATCAGCCTTGGAAGCGGAGAAAGAAGGTCTAGTGAGAAAGTAGATGAGTTAGTATACAGAAGGTAAAAGGATCTTAGGAGTTCTAAGATCCAGGACTATATGTTTGCAAGAAACTACTGAAGCCAAGTAGTCATTTTTATTGCATTTATTTTATTGTTTTTCTTATTTTTCTAAAAATTTAGAAAAATAAATACCATAAAATGTATTTTAAATCCTGACTTGCCTTGTCTGATGTTATTTCCCACACACTATGTCAAACCTGGTGTTAGAAGTGGAATAGTACTAGTTGTCTGAATAAACAAAGGGGAAATCAGTACCCAGATACCAGCCCTGGTATCTAGACATAGGGGGCAAAGGGCAGGATGGCACATCTCTAGAATCCTGAGGATGCCAAAGGTCTGAAAGAAGAGGAAGACCTGCCAGGAGTACATACCTAAGCCTAGGCATTGAGGACTGGAGAGTAACTTTTACCTGGCCTGGAGTTCAGAGGGATGAAGAAGACCACAATGAAAACTACAATGGGCACAGGAGTTGGTGAAGATGAAGAGGAGGAACCACCTTATGAGGAACCATCGTATGAGGACCCACCACCTGATAACATCAGTGGCTTGTTAAAATGGTTGGCAGTGAAGCAAATAGAAATGGAGAGACAATGGGAATGAGGCAACTGAGAGAGAGAGCAAGAGAGTAGGTATCAGGGCCAGCTATGGTCAGACACATTGCAAGCTCTCCAAGTGACTGAAGAAGGACCACAGGGGTCAGGATCAGCAAGTAATAACCCAAAAGACATTAAACTGACTAAAATTACACAGACTGATAATATTGAAGCATACTTAATTACATTTGAAAGGGTTGCCCGAGCCTGTGAGTGGGACCAAAGACAGTGGGTAGTACGCCTGGCTCCGTACCTTACTGGGAAAGCACAGCTGGCATGCAGTAATATGGATAGCAGACATGCTGAAAATTATGAACTCGTTAAGAAGGAGATTTTAAAAAGATATGACATTAATGCAGAGACTTACAGGAAGAGGTTTCATTCCCTTAAACATTATCAGAATGATGTCCCCAGAGAAATCTTTACCAGGCTAAGAGAACTTTGTTTAAAATAGCTACAGCCTGATGGAAAGTCTGTCACTGACACTGTCAATACCTTGGTAGTCGAGCAATAACTTCAGATATTACCCACTGAAATGCAGATATGGGTTAGAGAGCACAACCCAGTGACAGCCAAGTTAGCCATCACTTCAGCTGAAAATTTTTTTAGCTGCATGACAACCCCTGAGAAAAGGGTATCAAACTGACACCACAGCACCTGCCCCCTACACAACAAAATCACCTGTTGTTCCTAGAGCTCCCATTGAATATCCTCAATGGACCGAAGGGAGACCTAATCAAGGAGCCAGACCATTTAATCCCTATATTATCTGCAGGAATTGTCTGGGTAAATGACATATTGCTAGGTTTTGTACCCAACCTTGAGCTGATGCCACTCATTTGTCCTCACTGAATGAGTTATTTTGTACGAGACATTCCCATCAATGAGCAGAATGTGTGTTGACTCAGTGGACACTGATAGCAAGAATACTTTAATTTGACCAGAACTAGTGGTTGATATGCAATCAGGAGGGGCAGACATGAAAATTGTTTGTGTACATGGGGACACTCACCACTATCCTACTGTTACAATTGTGGTGGATGTAGAAGGCCAGAATCAGACTGTCACAGCAGGACTTGTGCCCAGCCTACAGGTGCCTATGGTAATAGGCCATGACTTTCCTAACTTTCCTACTTTAATAACTGAACAAGGGATGGCCACAGCCATAACTACCAGGGCTCAAAAGAAAAAGAAACAGTCTTTGGGGGATACTTTCCCTTTTGAAGGTGATATTATTAAGGATCCTGGTAAGAATAGAAAAAACCCTTAACCAGAAGAAGAAACAGCAGAAACAATGGCTACAAAATGTAAATGGACTGCCTGACACCCAGATACAATCTATGTTTACAAATGTTGATATAGCAGCTGAGGAAAAAGATGATATATCGTTACAACCTTTTTGTTTACAGATTGGTCAGTAATTGACCAAAGGGGCCCCTATAATTATGTCTAGGAATAACATCCTATACAGGTTATGTACCAATCCCAAGGCTGGACAGAGTGTCAAACAGTTATTGGTGCCTGAGAAACATAGGGATCCAATTTTGTTTTTAGGGCATGATCTCCCATGGGCTGGCCATGCAGGGCAGGAACGTATGCTAAAACATATTTTACATAGATTCCATTGGCCAGGATACACAACCAAGTAGCCAGGTATTGTCAAGTCTGTCCAGAGTGCCAACAAGTGGCCCAAGTAGGGAAAAAGACATGGTGACTCTTATGCCCCTACCCTTGGTTGCCTACCCATTTGAAAGAATAAGGATATACATTGTAGGACCCCTGTTGAAAAGTTCCAAGAGGAACCAATTGGCGATAGTAGACTATGCCACAAAATACCCAGAGGCCATACCAATGTGCATGGTCACTACACCTAGGATTGCTGAAGAATTGGCAAAAGTTTTTAGTCACCTGGGTATCCCAAAAGAGATCCTTATAGACAGGGGTACAAACTTTAATGCTGCCTTGTTGAAAGGGCTGTATAAGTTACTAGGGATAGTGGCTCTTCAAACATCCAGTTATCATCCCCAGTCAGATGGTCTAATGAAGCGGGTCAATCAAACGCTGAAGAGGATGCTCCGTAGGTTTGTACACAAGGAATGGAGGAATTGGGATACCTTTCTGCCATTTCTGTTATTTGCATACAGGGAGGTGCCTCCAGCTTCTACAGGTTATTCCCCCTTCTCTGTGCTGTATGGACACAATCCATGAGGTCTATTAGATGTAGTTAAAGAATGCTGGGAAGAAAGGACTGATGTAAAACATGGTAGCACTGTTGAGTATATGGGACAATTGCATAAGAGGTTGATCGCCTATACCACCAAAGCCCTTCAAAGCTGTGCGGAGGCACAGAAGCTGCAGAAACAACAGCATGGCATAAAGGTGGGAAATAAGGCCTTCATCACAGGTAAAAAAGTATTGTTGTTATTACCCTCCTCAGACCAGACATTATTGATGAAATGGCAAGGACCCTACACAGTAATGCACCAGACAGGACTTGTTACATATGAGATTGAGACCCCAGATAAAAGAATTGGTAAAAAGATTTACACACTAACCTTCTAAAAAAATGGCATGAGATGCCAGAAAGGGAGTCAGCAGTACATCTGAGCATGACCGATAATGCCAGAGAGAGAATCTAAACTGGATACTGCTATTAAAACATTAGAAAAGACTGAGGGACACAAAGACATCAAAACGAACCCTACCCTATCTGACACCCAAAGGAGAGATGTAGAGAGTCTGATCAGCTCTTTCCCGATTATGTTTACAAGCACCCCTGGAAGGGCCATAGGGCTAAAGTACTACATGCGTACTGAATCCCCTCCTATCAGCAGATGCCTTACTGGCTACCCAAAAGAATGAGGGTAGAGGTTAAAAAGGAAATCAACAAGCTAAGGCAGTTAGGGATCATAAAGCCTTCCACTAGTGCTTGGGGGTCACCCATAGTAGTAGTCCCAGATAAGATGGTGGAATTCACCTCTGTTTAGATTTTAGAAGGTTGAATAAAGTGTTCCAGTTTGATGCATATCCCATGCCCTGTATTGATGACATCATAGATCGCATGATGCTTTGTTCATCACTACATTGGATCTGACCAAGGGATATTGCCAGATACCATTATACCAGCAGGCCAGGGAGAAAACTGCCTTTAGCACCCCAGTGGGGTTATATGAATTTGTGGCTATGCCATTTGGGTTACCTGGGGCTCCAGCTACATTTCAACATTACATGGACTACATGCTGATACCACATTCTGGATATTGTTCAGCATACTTGGACACTGTGGTGGTGTACAGTCCTAACTGGGGTATGCATATGAAATACTTGGCAGAGGTGGGTAAATCAATAAGAACAGCAGGATTGACCATAAACCCTCAAAAATGTGCAGTTGCCATGAACGAAACTCGCTATCTAGGTTTCTTATTGGGTAATGGGCAAGTCAAGCCAGAAACTGATCCCCACTGCTAAGAAGCATGTGAGGTCCTTCTTAGGACTTGTCAGTTATTACAGGTGCTTTATTCCAAACTTTGTCAATTGCTAACCCCCTGACTGATTTAACCAAAAAAAGGTGTAGCAATAAGGTACAATGGGACCCTAAATGTGAAGAGACTTTCCAAACTATCAGGGCAGCCCTCTGTTCTTCTCATGTGCTGAAGAGCCTAAACTTTGAATTGCCCTTTGAGGTGCATACAGATACCTCGGAGACAGGAATAGGGACAGTCTTAAGTTAAACAACTGATGGGGAAGAACACCCAGTCTTGTACATCTCCTGTAAGTTACACAACAGGGACAAAAGTACTGTACAGTGAAAAAGGAGGTTTTAGCAGTAGAGCTGTGATGAATATAAAATTCTACCCACGGAATGACCATTCAGATTCCATGGAATTCAATTTTGCAGAATTGTAAATTTCAGTTATTTCACTATACTTTTAAAAGTGCATGTCCAAATAACACCAAATTTGGAATGTAAGCAGTACCCCATGGCTTACAAAAAGTGTACCAAGGTTTAGCATGGTAGATTGAAAAGGGGTGGTGTTATGGGTGGGCAAACATTTAATAAAAATTACATTTTCATTTATTTTGAGATCATTTTAACATTTTTTATCCAAATTTCTCCACAATATCAGTATTTAGAGAAGCACATAGTTTTAAGTCTCAGTAGTTAGTGGGAGCTGAGTTATAGGTAGTCAAATATTTTGCCGAAATTTGGATTTCTGTAATTTTAGTATAACTTTGATAATATTCACTGAAACATTACAAAATTTCCAGGTATACAGGTTATCACTACATTTGTGTATGCACATAGTTCAGATTTCTAGCTTTAAATGGGACTGGGTTATAGCCTGCCAAGCATGTTGCCAACATTTACATTTCGGTTACTTCCCTCTAATTTGGGAATTACATTTGATACTGTGTTACCCTTTGAACCCCATATTATTAAGCTTAGAAAGTCTCTTTACCAGAGATTGGGTTCACTTTACAGGGTAAAGCAATTTCTCACCAAGGATTCCAGGCACTTTCTTGTTCACAGATTTTTGTTGAGTGCCATGGATTATGTCCTGGTGATTTATTCTGCAATCTCGGGAAGGCTCTTTGACAGACTAAAGGTTACTTATTATTCTATTCTTTGCTTTTTGCTTACTATACCCTCTCAAACTCATCATTGTTCCTTGCTCTCGAGTTCCCATGGTCTATTCCCATGGTTCATTCGAAAATAGAATATCTCATAAAATGGGTTGTTTGATTTATAAGGTTATGAAAGGCCTTATTTCCCCAGCAATTACAGCCTTGTTCCCGATCCCTTAATTTATGTGGCACTATGTCTCAGTTGAAGTTTACTTTTAGACTTCCCCTGTTTGCTACAGCCCATGGCCAGAGATCTATATCATACAGAGCTCCCCTACTTTTTAATACTCTGCCTCATAATACAATTGAAAGTAAAACTATTTGGTCCTTCAAATCCAGGTTAAAACAATGGTTGATGGATAAGGATGTTTGCACATGTTTTGCATAATTTGTTATAGTGATTTAAACTGATTGTATATTTGTACTCTGTATTCAATTGTATATTTATTGTATGCTGTATTTTTTGTATTTGTCTCATGTTATTGTCTTAACTTGTCGTTGGTGAAAAAAGGCAGGTTTGCTCATCCAGCCTACAATGATAAAAAAATAAACAAGCATTTGTCAATGCCGAATGTTGCTTGCTTCTATGTGCTGTTTAGGTATTTGGAAGTCATTGGAGTGCAAATATTGAAAATTTGCGAACTTACGAGCGTGCGTAGGGACTGCGCAATGCACGCTCGTAAAACAGCCATTTTTAGGAATTTTTTCACCAAATTTTCAACATAGCCATTTTAAGACCTCTGCTCATCAACAGTGTCACTGTGATTTTGTTAATGTGTCCCATACATTGAGTTTGCACACCGACTGCGCCATCGTGCGCTACATGGGCGGAAACACGTTTTGGGCAGGATGTGAAAAATGACAGCTGTACTGCTCATAAGGAGGTGTGGTAAAATGGCAATGTTAAAAATCTGGAGTGGAAATATTGAAAATTAACAAACCTACGAGCGTGCGTGGGAACTGTGCAACGCACACTCGTAAAACAGTCATTTTTAGGAATTCTTTCACCAAATTTTAAAAATTCCCACTTTAAGATCTCTACTCATGAACAGTGACACTGTGATTTTCTTAATGTGTCCCTTACACTGAGTTAGCACCGACTGCGTAGGTAATACTTCATAAGTGAAACATGTTTTGGGCAGGATGTGAAAAATGACAGCTGTACTGCTCATGAGGAGGTGTGGTAAAATGGCAATGCTGAAAATCTGGAGTGAAAATATTGAAAATTCACAAACTTACGAGCGTGAGCAGAAGCAGTGCAATGCACACTCGTGAAACAGTCATTTTTTGGAATTGTTTCACAAAATTTTCAACATACCCATTTTAAGACCTCTGCTCATGAATGGTGTCACTGTGATTTTCTTAATTTGTCCTGTACATTGATTTCACACACTGACTGCGCCATTCTGCGCTACATGGGTGGAAACACATTTTGAGTGAGATGTGAAAAATGACAGCTGTACTACTCATAAGAAGGTGTGGTAAAATGGCAATGTTGAAAATCTGGAGTGAAAATATTGAAATTTCGTGAACTTACGAGCCTGTGTAGGAACTGCATAGCAAGGCGCTCCCGTAAAACAGTCATTTTTTGGAATTTTGGCACCAAATTTTCAACATGGGTTTTGGGACCCTTTCTCATGAATGATGTCACTGTCATGGTGGTATTCAGGCCCAAAGGGTGATTTCGCAGTCACTGCACAGTCACTGCGTGAAATCACCCCTTCGGGCCCGAATAACACCATGACAGTGACATCATTCATGATAAGGGTCCCAAAACCCATGTTGAAAATTTGGTGCCAAAATTCCAAAAATGCCTGAGATATGCAACAAAGTTGAAACCCCTCTGTAGCCGATTATACAGCTTACCGGCATTTCCTCAGTTCAGGGTCGGCTTTGAAGAGTGCAGACGTGTTCCCGTCCACCAAGATCATTGCGCTTGGAGGTAAGATTGGGGTGGGGGGGGTGGGAGCCTGGGTGCGCAGTGGTGGGTGCGGGTTGTGGGAGGAGGGTTGGGAGAGCGCCGCGGGACTGTTTCGGTTTTCAGGTTTAAAAAAAAAAAAAAGGCGACGTGGGACCCTTTGCCATGCTGGGGTGGGCTCCCAGCGTGGCAACTACTCTTGGAAGGGAGGGGATGCAGCTCAACCGACGGGGATGGGCACCCCATCGGCTATACAGTGCGTCTTGGGGCACGACGCCTGCATGTGGGGGGAGCTACGCCTTATTGGTGCTCACTGAAGCGTAGCTCCCCCTTTCAACTGTATGCCACTGCATTTTGGAGCGTGTCATAGACAGCTCCAAAATGCATTGGCTTACAGGGGCCGCGCCTGCCAGCACACTGACTGAATTGGAGGAGGAGGTGACACACCTCCGAAATCTCCGATCATGGCACTATGTTTCTTGCACATGCGTGCAAGCAACATAAAAATGAAAATGAAAAAATGTTAAAATGACATATCCAAATTTAACCAGAGTTGAAACATTTAAACTACTATATCACATGGTCATTTCTGAAAACATTCATATTTTCAGCTTTAAATGGGATTGAATTAAAAGTAGTCAAACTTTCACAACATTTAGAAATTTAATTTTGCAAGACTATAAACTACAAATTTATAAACCTCTGGAACTTTAAAACTAGAGAATGCAATACCATTAAATGTGGCAGGTTATTAAACCTTACAAGGAGACTGTGTGTGCCAATTTTATTAATTGCTTGCTATGAAAAATTGCAAAATAACACCTGTACTTTAAGTCAAATCCCATGAGTCTTTGTGAAAATTGCAGAATTTCATGAAAATTTCCACAAAACTGGAGTTTTCTATATTCACTCAGTCTTATCTGGGGGTTCTAATTAACTCTCCTGGGTCATTCCTGAAAATAGGCATATAACTTGTCTAGTGTACCTACCCAGTTAACAAAAGCTAAATAAAATAAATAAATAAATAAATAAATAAAGGATAAGGGTATAAGAAGAGGGTAGCGCAGAGGGTCACCAGGTTCCAGAGTTAGATTAATAGTTTCACCAAGAAATGGGCAGCTGAGTGTCAACAATTCCAACCTGAATGCAGGATATTTAAGGATCACATTCAGTAAATGTATGATCCAGGGAGCCTGGTGTACATGCATGTCTATGACTTAGCGGTACTAAAAAAGATGTAGAGGGGGAAGACAATGCCTTGGGCAGCAGGAAGGAAGAATTCTGGCTATTCCAACAGTAATGTTAACTTTATACATGCAGGAGCAGAGAAGTTACAAACATCCACATTTTTGATACTTTTTGCAAAGTTTTGAACCCTTGTAACTTAAAAATCTCTTATCTAACTCTCTCCATATTTAGAAAATTTTATAAGCATTTAAAAAAGGTTGTCCATGCTAATTTACACATGTCTAGCTCCAAAGATGCCTGAGTTATATGCAGATGAAATTTTCTCATGCAATGTCCTGAAAAAAATAAAATGACAGATTTTGAGCTCATATAATTTTGAGACAATGCATCACATTGTCATGGAATCTGGCACATTGTTAGAACACCTGTCATCAAACAATCATGCTAAATTTAAGATCCTTGACCCATTAGATGGTTAAGGTACATGCAGGTAAAAAATGTTCATGAAATTTCGCACAAACAATAAAATGACAACATTTGAGCACTTATAATTTTGACACTATCCCACCACATTACATGATATTTAGCAGGTTTATGGCCATTGATCAAAAGAGTATATATTCCAAATTTCAGAGTTCTAGCTTGAAATGTTGTTGAATTATACCCAAATTACTAAATTTTAAAAATTCTGACAAAATTCTGGAAAATGTCATGGAATTTTGTGAAATTTCATTGTCATTCTGAGGATTTGGAATTTTCCCATTCCGCACACCTCTGTTTAGCAGCCAAATGGGCCATAGAGGCTTTAATATTGCATCTGTGGGGAACTAAATTCATTTTGACAACTGATCACAATCCCCTGTGTTGGATTCACCAGATGAAAGTTAAGAATAATCAAATAATGAGAAGGTATTTGGCCCTACAGCCATATCATTTTGAGGTGAAACACAGATCAGGTACCTCCACAAAATGCTGATTTTATGTCCCGCCATGAAGCAATGAATGGAGATATCTGAAATAACTATGGCAAAAGTGAAAATGTTGTTTGTACAAGATACTAATAAGTATCTAGTTAAATGAAGCCCCAGGGTATGTATTTAGAAGGATGTACGTATGACGAAGTCTTGTCATCCTTCTTTTGTTTTGTTTAAAGGGACCCTAAGGTGGAGCTTTCATAGTGGGTGGGAGAAAGCTCCAACCAACCCCCACTCTACTAGCATGGTAGAGTACATAAGATGAGAGAGGGTTGACAAACTAGTTTAGTTTGAAACAGGCTTGTTGTTAAGGAGGTAAGTGTGTGGCAGAGATAGGCTACACCCTCAGGTTCAGAACTATTGGACTGCTTTCCTATCTCCTTGATTTTCTCACTGCCAAAATATCTGTTGTGCAACAATACCTCTTACTCTATTTTTCTTAGTCTTTTTCCAGTACCCTAGATTGACCACCTAGCATAGGACTGTTCTATTTCTTTTTTTCCTTACTAATTGATCTTTTCTGTACGTATTCCTGTTTTGTCCATTTAGTCCCCTGTATAAATCTGTATAACACCCTGGGAAGTGTTCTGTAACAGTTGCAACTGACGTCATTTGATTTATGTCTTTAGGCATAGGGATATAAAAACTAATGTGTGCCCCTAAGAAAACTGGGTTATGTATTCCTAAAGTCAATCACTCTCTTCAGTACATTCATATCCTTAAGGATCCTTCATATTTTGTATCCATGAAATGAAAAGGCTTTTAGGTGTTCTATGTATTAATGAAATGATAAAACCATGTATTTAATGTACTGAATATACTTTTTATTTTTCCCTTTTAATTTTTCTTCATTTATGTAAAAAGGCATAAAAACTTGGATTTCTTTTGTGAGAGGGAGAGAGAGAGTGCTATGCTGTACCAGGCTTTTTCTATACCCTCACTTCGTGTAATTGCCAAATAGCTGACAAGCGGCTTTTTGCAATAAAGAAAATAAATGCTGCCTGGAGTTGATTCACTCAAGGAGTGAACCCAGTGTAAATAAAAGAAAGTATTTTCTTTCCTGTTCATCTTCTCTCACAGTTCTGAGGAAATAGATAAGAAAACTGTAAGGTGGAGCTAGCAAATGCTCCACAGTTCTGTCATCAAAGAATGAGGACCGCATCTGGATTTCTTGGAGTGCGGCGGCTATTGTAAATTTCAGCCGCCCGCCTGAAAAGAAAAGTGAAAGTCAGGATTGCGGTCCACTCGGTTCACACAAGTGAACCGAGCAGAGTAGAAAAGGCTCCCCTAGCCCCTCTACTAATGGGGAGCATATTTAAAATCAAAATAGAAGCAAGCTGGCTTTGATGGAATGGGCAAAAGCTGCACTGACGCAGCAGGGAAGGAAGCGAGTGGCTGAAACTTTTCTTTGTCAGTTTCAGCCACCCGCGCCTAGTGCTCCCTACGGTATTTAACAGAAATAAGGGCAGAGGTGCTGTCTTACTATCTGGGCATGGGAAATAAAAACCCCAGTATAAATAAAATAGCTATCTTTTCTCTAAAGACCAAAGGGCTAAAACTAAGAACATAAGAACAGCCCGTTGGCAGATGGGGACCATGCAATCTATCTAGTCTGCCCTAGAAACTATCCCCCCATGCAGCCTTTATCCTAACTTGTCATTTATCTCTGTCCCATGCAAGTTTGAACTCCCTGATTGTCTCTGATGCTACCACCACCTGGGACAGACTGCTCCATGGGTCTATCACTCTCTCTGTGAAGAAGTACTTCCTGAGGTTGCTTTTGAACCTTTCTCCTACCAGTCTCATATCTATTAAAGTCTAATACATATAAGTCTAATAAATGTATATTAGCCCTTAGATAAACCCATCTTTGCTTTTGTACAAAGAGGTGCCACAAGACAATGGTTACCTTGGTTTCCTAATTATCAAATAAAACCTAGTGGTTTCCATGTGAATGTTTAAAATATAAAACAGCCAGGTAATGTAAAATAAGAGCCTGCTGGTTTACCTGGCTTGTAGTCAACAACACCAGCCTGTTACTTAAGGGAACAGTGCACTCTGCTGTCCCCTTTTTATATCACTCCACCTTCCACTCCAGTAACTAATGGGGGTTCTTTTTTGTTACTATGAAATTAACGCTATTTTAGACTTTTGTAGTCTTGTGTTAAACTTTTATTACATAATATGTCTAGGAGATAGTGGAGTGCAAAAGTTACATATATGGTGGGTCACAAAATAAAGCTAGAATAAATAGAAGAGTTTATTTTCTGTACTATGAGTTAAGAGCTTCGTCAGTTGATCTCACCCTCAAGGCATAACATCTCTCCTCTGAGAGCAGTATGGCACATCAGCCTTGGAAATGGAGAAGGAATGTCTACTAAAAAAGTAGATGAGTTAATATACAGAAGATAAAAGGATCTTAGGAGTTCTAAGATCCATGACTGTATGTTTGCAAGAAACTACTTAAGCCAAGTAGTCATTTTCATTGCATTTATTTCATTTTTTTATTTTTTCTAAAAACATTGAAAAATAAATATCACAAATTGTGTTTTAAATCCTGACTACTTGCCTTGTCTGATGTTATTTCCCACAGGCTGTGGCACTGCATGCATGTCCCCACCCCAACCCTCATCATTGCCTGAAATCTGGATAAGAGTACTGGGGGAAGGTTACTCTCAAGGCTCTGCCATGGGGGGGGGGGCATTCCATGAGAGACTCTGCTTCAGTAAGATCCTGCCCATGCAGGCCAGGACACAAAAATGTTTATTATGGAAAAAAAGTTTAACTCTGCTTACCCAAATCTGGGCTGAGCCATGTCTTATCTTCCTCCCCAATTTGAGATTGAGGATGTTATGGGTCAGGGGTATTCAAGACAAAAGTTCAGTTTTTAACAGAAAATTCACTCTGCACCTCCACTTTGTACACATATAAAAACACACTTATATCTGGCCCACTTCACCCATTTGCACAAATTTTGCCTTCAATACCATACCCCACTTTGTTTATTTTTTTCACAATTCCAACACAATGAGCACTCAGGACTCAAAGCACACCTATAATGCACATATAGTTTTGATTTCTACCCCTTACCAACTTATGACTTTTTTCTCTTATCTTTGGTGATGGAGAATGGTGTCAGCAGAGGTCTGGCAGCTTTAACAATGGTCAAGGAGGCCAGTGGAGGTCAGGCCGCTTCAGGTAGGTCAGTGGTTTCAAGGAGGTTGGCAACTTCAGGGGGGTCCAGTGGCTTCAGCAGGAGGTTTAGCGGCTTCAGCAGGGGTCACATCAGCAAACAAGCACAAGTAATCAGCAGCAAGAGGAGTACAGAAATCCAAATACAGGCAGTCTGGTCTGGTGCGGCATCTTAAAGAGGAACAGCGCTGTAACTTTTTACTGCTGGAAGGTATTTGAAGTTACTGGCATGCAATTGGGCAGACTAGTGGACTAGAGAGCAGCTTGTGATTGAGCAGCTGCTGACTTATTTTCATTGTTTCTAAGATGGGTGATGATAAAGGGAGGGAGGTAGACTGCTGCAATGGCGGAAGGGGGGAGAGGTAGCCTGTTGCAGTACATAGTGTGCTGTAGTTCCCAGATGGAAAACAATAGGTAGAACTTGACACAAGCACTTTTGAAACTTTACAGTGAAGAAGACTGTCGCACCTCCCCAGAGGGAGCTTTTCGCCTCCTCCCCAGAGAGGTAAGCCTCACCATTTGAGAACCAAAAACCAAGCAGGAATTGCCGTTAGCAAATTCAGCCCAGTTGGTGCAGCTCCACAAGTGAGGTGGCTTGCCTCACACAACAGGACAGTCCACAAGAACTAGTGATGCACAGACAAGAAATGCAGGAGGCAAAAAACTTTTTACTTGGCGTAGTGCCTCATGAATTAACAAGATGATGCATACATTTCAGCCTCATCAGTATGGCTCTTTCCCCTAGCGCCATGACTCTCACGAGTCTTCAGTGGGGGTCCCACTGAAGACTAGCAAGAGTGGAGGTGCTAGGGGAAAGAGCCATACCAATGAGTTCGAAACATTGTATCCATCAGCTTGTTAATTCATGAGGCACTACTCCAATTAAAATGTTTTTGCAACTATTTTTGCCTCCTTCAATCCTTGTGTGCGCACCACTGGCTTCTTTTTGGACCATCTGAGAACCTCTGCTGTAGATCCTAATTGTGTCCTTCTAGTGGTTTATCCTATCCCCAACTGCTGTCAGAACTGTACAATAATTTTACTGTACAATATAGACGATCCTCAAGCAGGCAGTCTAGCTGGTACCCCTCCATCATCGGATCCCTGTTAGTATTTTGGAACTGTACTAAATCCCTAGCCTGTGAGTCTATTGGACCCCCTTCCTCAACTGAACACTTTGGTATTGTGAAACTGTATTAAAGTCCTTCATGGCAGCCTAGTGAACCCCCTTCCTCACCGTATCCCTGTCAGTATTGTGGACTGTACTAAAGCCCTTCCCTGACCGTCTAACACCCATCCTGTCTTCCTCACCCAATCTGGCATTGTGGAAATGAATTGAAGTCAGTTTCTGGCAATCTGATGTTAATTCTGACTAGATCACTACCAAAACTACCCCCTTCCTAGCCCACACATTGACCACTCACCACCCCCATCTATGTTTGCCCTTGACTCATCAGTCCATCCATAGGTTAGCTGCCATCAGGTTCTCAGATAGTGAATGACACTGCCCCTAAGCATACCTTCATGACCGACTGCCATCTGACTGGCAGGGACAGAATACATACACACTGTAGAAGCAGTTGTTTCTACAGTAGTTTCCACAGTATGCCTGCACACATTCCCTGTCAATCACATGATAGATGGCCGAGGTGGTGAGCAGAGTGTTTGTGTGGGTCAACATCTGGAAACCTCACAGCAGCTCACCTATGAATGGACAGGTAAGTCAGGAACTGGGGGTGGGGTGGTGAGTGCTCAGTGGGTGGACTGTGGGGGCTTTGACAAGGATTGGGCAGTGGGGTAACATTAAACTGTCAGGAATGGCCTTAAGTACCTTTCCACCACACCAGAGTAGGCCATGGAAGGAGGGCCACTAGATTGCTAGGGAAGGGCTTTTGTACAGCTCTACATCACTGATAAGACTCAGGTGAGGGGCATCTGCTATACTGCCAGAGATGATTGGTAGGGCTCAGGTGTGGGGGCAGCAAAGACACTTCACAATGCCTTAGAAATCTTTTGCATTGACACATTGTGCAGAGCTGCTAATGGCACATTTGTGCATGGACACATTGTGCAGAGCTGCTAATGGTCACATAATGACATGCAAATGGTCCCTTAGCATCATGCATGCTTGTTATACGGTACATGGCCATTAGCATGCTGGCCACTGACTATGGCTCTCAGAAATGATGACACTTTTTTTGATTAGGATGTGCTATACCTTTTCTCCTTGAAGGCTGTTGCTGTCAGGGATGATGTGGTAATGATGCACTGATCCACTATTGGAATGGTTGGTTCCTGTATACATAATGACATCCTGCTCCCATACAGTCTGGTTCAGATGTTCTGCTTAGCAGGTGAAAATCTGATTGTGGTTCCCTGTGGCTGTTTGAAATTCTTAGGTGAAAGGGTATTTTCTGTGTCTGCCACACACATGCTGACTGCCTTACCAAATCAGCATCATCAGAGCTTTCTCTGTTGAACTGTATAAAAGGGATCTTAGCACCCATCATGTTTTCCTGGCAACCAAAGGCAAATTTTAAATATGTTATGTATGAGAGGAATTCTGTTGTTCTTATTATTTGATTTTATTAATGCTTTAAATGTTGTTAGTTTGTTAAATGAAATTGTATGTACAGCTCTTTAAACCATTGGCATGAGGTGCTATCAAATAAAATGTTCTTACCTGCTGTTACAGTCAGCTATTCAGTAGGCAGTCCAGGATGGACAGGGTGTACTCTGTATCTGAATATTGCTCCCTGGCAGCCAAGTGCTATTTTTAGAGATGCATTGTTTTGGTGTTTCAGAAACAGCCATGACTAAAACTGGGAGCAAAGTGTTTTTTATTATTCAGTAGTGATTAAATATCTTTAAATGGGGATCGTGTCCTCCACACTGGTGTTTGTTTGTATGCATTGAGTTCATATGCTGTTAAAGCTTTAATCTGCACCCGTGGCAATAAACAACTTTTTAGCCCATTCTGTGCAGCATTTGATTTTTATTTCCCTGTGAGTGCAGCTTTTCTTTGGAGTGCTTTGCTGACCGAATCCAGGGCTAGCTGGCCCTTTGTGCTGAACCAGCTTCAGTGCACTCAAGCACAGCTCTCATTTTGGACTTTATGCCTAGGGATAAGAGGTGAATACTCACCAGAAAGACCCCTTGTTTGAATTAAATATAATCAGTCTTCAACTATTTACCGTGCCTCCATTCAATTCATGGTGAGCTTTGCTCAGTGCCCCTTCTATCATGTCACAAATAAATCCATCTGCTACATGATCGGTTGATATGTTTACTAGTATATTTACAATTGCACACATGGGAACATGCCCCACCCCCAAATCACTCTCCTGTTCAGTACTGTAGTATAGGCTTGATTCTGGCCCCAGACATCAGTCAAAACATTAGGTCTATTAAAAAGGGTTGTGCCCTATACACATCACTTGCAGGAGCCACATGGCTTGCCTTATTCCTTGCAATTCACCAGTGTGTGAGGTCTTTCCTTGGGACACATCTTTTCCTACTTTGCCTTCCAGATTTACCAGATCTCCCACCCTGAATATGCTTTGGGTTCACCCATTTTTACTTCTGCAGTGGGCAGAGTCCCGCAGATGTTTTGGTATTACAGTATTCTGGAATATTGGGCACAGGTTTATTCTCCCTTCCATAGAAATGAGATTGAGAGAAAAGAGAGAATACAAAGGAGAGCAACAAGATCAATAAGAGGTATGGAGAACAAGGAATATGACCAGAGACTCAGTGAATTGAGATTATACACTCTGGAATACAGGAGATGGGGGGGGGGATATGTGCATGGTATTCAGAGCACTTACTGATCTGAATCTATGGGAGAAACTAGGTTTTGAATTAGGCGACCAACATTACTCCACTAGGGCACATACACTGCAATTAAAAAGAGAAAATTACAGAACTTCAGGAAGGAAAATGTGGTATAATCAAAGGGTGTTGTCATCTTGGAATGAACTACCCCTCGAGGTGGTAGGAAGCTGTTCCATGGAAAGTTTCATAATGAAAGTAGATGCTTTTAAGAAACAGGCCCCATTCAAATAATTGGTGAGCACCATGGACACATGTCTTTTTCACTCAGTATTTGCCAATGATACCTATGAAGGGACCTCTCAAGATTCCTACTGGAATAGATAAAATTAGAGGTTTTGAGCTATCACTTCATTCTACTTTGTTTATTCAGCTCAGCAGCATTTGCACGGGACTATTTTGTGTGATAGCTACTAGCTTCACTTTGGCTAGTATTCTTTTTTTTTTTATTTATTTTTATTATATAGAGATGACAGGTCAAAATGTAATTGGTACAGTCATTTTCATACAGTAAAACTTCATATATCATTTATAAATACTTCTTGTCTAATTACCTTGAAACGGATAGATCATTCTGTCTTTTCCTTCCCAACAGGTAATTGTTTTACACAATGACTGAAATTTAACTGTAATGACATACAACCCCCAGAAATTCATTTGAGGTGAAGTTTCCCCAGGAAAATGGATTGTTCCTCGACAGTGAAGTCTGCATCCCCTTACCATATAGGACCTCATCTCTCCCAAGGACCCCAAGGATTATGGCGTGGAGAGGCTCAGGGGACAATGTCTGGATCATGCCCAGAAAGATACATTACCCATGGCCTCTATAACAGCTCGAACACGGGTTGTCTGTTGTGAAGTGCAGCTGTTAGGGACTCCATATAATAAATCTCAGACACCAACCCCCTTCAGTCTTTAACAGTAGGAATGGCGGGAGATTGCCATCATCTTGTTATAGCCTTTTTGGCTGCCAAAATATAAATGGGTAGCAGGTTTCAGTACCAAGATGGGTTATGAGAAGGGAATGTAGACAGCAATACCATCTCAACTGTAAGCTCGATCATCTCTCCCAGGCAATCTGAAATTTCTTCTTGTTGAGAGCACCAATATGGCATTAATTGGGGACATGACCAAAAAACATGGCTATGATCGGCAAAGTCACATGAGCATCCCCACCAACATTTCCCAAATGAGGGTGGAAAGTATTTAGTTAAAATAGCCAGGGAATGAAAAAAACAACTGTGGCATTTCCACACAAATTCACGCCATTTGGTAGAATGTGTAACTCTACATGCTTGGGGGATGACCGGAGCCTCTCCTGTTTTGAGATATTTAATTCTAAGTCCCTGCACCAGCTATTAAAAATTGAAATTGATGAGTCGCCCATCCCCTTTCTTAGAATTTTATAAAGGTAGCTCACCTGGTGGGGCCACAAATGACCTTTAATATTATCTTCCAGATATTTCCAGGCCACTGGTATTGGGTCCAGTAATTTTGAGGTGACATCTTTTTGCCATAGGAGATCATTTCTGACCTGGGTATTATCTCAAATGGTCTTTGTCGATAAGGTCTTGGTTATTTCTAGAGTTTCAAATGGGATGATACCGGAAGGGGAAAGAAATTGTTTGAAAAACTGGAGCCCAAGCTTTCTCCATTTTAACAAGGTGTGATCAAGGGATGCAGGGAGGAATTGGTCTTCCTCTGAAATGTGTGTATAGAAAAAAAGAGTACTCTAAAGCCCTTGTGTATTTTTAGCTTATACCATAATTTTAAAAGTTGAGCTATAAAGGGGTAAGTCCCACATGGGGGCAACCTGGCTGCTGAAGCCAAAGTTACCTTGATGACATCATATAGGTCATTTATGGCAAATTCCAGTTCTTTCCAAGGTGCCTGATATGTTGGAGATAGTCACAAGGACAATGTTTTGAAAAGGGCTGCTAAAGCATAGAATTTCAAATTTGGGAGATTAGCGCCACCTAAGGAGAGCAGAAGTTGCAAGAGAGACATTTTGAGTCTCGGCCTCTACCCGTTCCAAATAAAGTTTGATATGAGTTTGTCCTAAGATTTGAAATAAAATCTGGAGGGAAAGGTGGGGATATTTTGGAATAAATATAACGATTTTGGGAGAACTATCATATGAATAGTCTCAATTCTTTGGAAAAAGTTCAATGGCAACCTGGACCAGGAAGACAAGTCCATTTGGATCTGGGTAGATAAGGGTTCAAAATTTAACAGTTCCAAGCTACTGTATCTAGATCTCTAGGAATAAAGATTCACAAATGTTTAAATTTGGTTTTATACCATTTTATAGGGTATTTGTTTTTAAGAGCTTGAAAAGGAGTGAAAAATAATGGGAGCAGATCTGTTTTAGCTACATTTAACTGAAAGCCTGATACACTTTTAAAATACTCCAGCTCTTCCCACAGAGCAGGAAGAGAAGTATCAAGGGAGAGGGCCGATACCAGAATATCATCAGGAAACAAAGCCACCTTATGTTCTCTTTGACCCACAGGGACCCCCTCTATCTAGTCATTCCTCCTAATTGTCTCTGCCAGGGGCTCAATATACCAAGTGAACAATAATGGGGATAAAGGGCATCCCTGTCTCGTTCCTCTTTGTATATGTATTGATGGAGATAGGGAGCCATTAACATGAATGTAGGCCCTTGACTGAGAATATATATTTTTTCAGGCAGGTAATAAAGGAATTTTGAATGGAGAACTTGGTCAAGGCAGCCCATAAGTATTCCTAGCTCACCCTATCGAACACTTTGTCGACATCTAAGCTAATAATAGTAGATAGAATCTTCCTTGCATGGATGGCTAGTATTCTTTTTGAAGAAAGATTCACTCATAGACATGTCAGCTTAGTCACCCATTCCCAGCAAGAATCCTGTAAAAAGATGTAGTGTTTTTTAACCTCTTAAGACACTATCCTATTAGCACCGTCTCAGACATAGTTTACTATAGCAGAAGGCATCTGTTTCTTTAACCCCTAACACAAGTAAAGAACTGTTATCTTTGATACTACTTTTACAATGCTTTTTGGAAAAAAAATGTATATTGGGCTTTAACTGGCAAACACATCATGAAACTTTCAGCCTTGAAAATAGCCACTTTTTCTGGTTTCAAATCTAAGTACATAGCACAACCAATTACAGTATCATATACTTGTTACTGCCTTTAGCAGTGTCTAGAATGTATATTAGTATAGCAGAAGACAGCTACATCTTTAAATACTAAGACAAGTAAAGAACAGTATCTTTTTTATTCCTTCTGCTATGTTTTTTGGGAAAAAACATTTATATTGAACTATAGTATGGCAGGTAAACATATTCACTATTTTGTATCCTGAATAGCACAGGAGAGATGCTACATTTTATTGTCATTGGGATCTTCATTTTACAAATTTTTGCACTGCTTTTATTCAGGAAATCCCAGATTAGATGCAATATCTTGTTTTCAGTGGGGTCATGATTTTACCCACTTTTACAATGTATTCATTCAGGTAGCTAAGTCCAGATGTAAAACATTATTTTCAGTTTGTTCTGATTTCATACAATGCAGCGTAATAATGTGTAGATATAGAACTCACTGAAATTTAGATGTCACATCTTCTGTGAACTATCCAGGCTAAAAATATAGCAATCAGCAGGCATATTCTAGGAAAACACATTGTCCCCTGAACCCCACCCGGGAATGATGGACTCTACAACAGTTTAACGTGTTGGTTGCTTGTTGGCAAATTTATCTATGGCACAAAGAATATATTTACAACCACAGATTTTGAATTCACAATTCAATTCCACACCAGAATTTCTTTCCAAAACTTCCTGGTTCTGGCCTCTGTCCTTCTTCTGTTCATTCTTCCATCTTGGCTTTCACGACCCGGACACTGTGAATCCGGCCACCTCCTCTGCACCGTAACCAGGCCAGTTCCACCTACCTAAGCTTTTGCCCTTCAGGCCCAGACACTTCTGAATCAGGTGCCTGGACCTAACCCCTTCCTGTTTTACCACCACATCTGGGTTCTTTGTCCCCAACCCATGTATCCTACCCCTCCCCCATTCCCTCCCCCCACTCCCCCCTTTCTCTTTCTTCCACTGCCTCTCCTCCAGCTTGCGCTGGATGGAGGGGCTGCCCCCTTGCGGGCTAGTATTTAAAACCTTTGGTGGCTATCTGGTTCTCTAGCTCCCTGATAGGCCTTAGGAATAGGCACATGCTAAACTCCAACAGGTGGACCCCATCAGACCTGTACACCACAGGCTGATCGAAGGAGATGTTATTGTGCTACAGCTGCACTACCCCATCTTTATTACTGCCCTGGCCACCTTTCTATTTAAATGCTTCCTGACTTTCTCGATCAGTCAGATGTCCTTTACCCCTTCAAACCCTCCGGGAGGTGATGTCAGACCAGCTGATTGTCACCCTCGGCTACCACCCTCTCAATTTCTCCAAACCTCCCATGATGCTCTGCCCCAATGCCCCCCATGGCAGGCTCCCCAAATCATTGCACCCCCAGGTGTATAATAATGCAATCTGGCGTGCCCCATTGCAACTTTAATTCTTCCATCAAAGGCGTGAGCTGTGCTCACCTCATCCCCCTAATGCCTTTCCACAGCACCTTGGTATGCTCGGTGTTATATCTCAACTCTGCTCCTCTGAAGGTGGCAACCGCAAATCTTTTAGCCCAATATACGAAGGAATGTCCTACTATCCAGATTTTCCTCTTGGAACCTGCCATGGAAAACAAAATAAACAGTGTTAGTTGCTGTTGTCAATACCTCATGTACCTCTTATAGCAGCTGGACTTCCAGCGCCCCACCTTCTGTACCTCCGCCACTGCAGCCCCTTTTTCTGCTTCCTCCATGGCTGCTCCAATCTGAAATGAATGTGGGGCAAATTTACTTAGATTTTCTCCAAGGAATGTCAGAGCCCTCTTGAGTACTGCCCCTACATGAAACCCCGTGACCAGGGAGCTGTCCCCATGTCAAAACAGAACTCCCCCGGCCCTTCCCCGAGTGCTCCTGTATGTCTCCAGTGCACTCACAGTGCTGCTGGCGGACTGCAGTTGCCTGACCAGTGACACCTGGGTCCCCCTCCCCCGGTCCTCTTAGACCTGGCCAGGGTAATGACCACCCCGTCATGTCCCCATAGGATGTCCTCATGCTGTAAAGCCTGCCCAGCAGCTGCCTTTTGTAGGGCCACCACCTCCCCCACCCAGAATGCCCCTGCTACCATATCTGCAAACATGGCCTGGAATAGTATCCCCTCTTGGGATGATGTGCATACCTTCTGGGTTGCCCCTAAGACCTTTTCCAGCAATTTCCCTATTATGGAGTGCCTCCTTCCACATTGGCCGCTTGACCCCTCCATCACCCTGACACCATGTGTTTTATTGTCCTGCTGGCCCCTACATCGAGCCAGCCCCTGTCCTGGCATACCCAACTGATGCCAGCTAAGTGCACAACCATTGTGGCATGGGCCAGCCCTTCTTCCCACATCTCCACCACGAACCTCCTTACCTGCTAGTCCCAGGCCAGTTCAGCCCTGTCCCACCCGTACTTCCTTCTGAAGCCTTAAATCTCACCCATCCTGCCTCATACACCCTCAATGTGTTAGTTGCCCAAGATCCCTGGCACAGCACCCTGGCTGTGTCCCTCCAGCCTCCAACATCCAGTCCGGGATTCTGGTCCTGTGTGGCACTGCCTGAGGCCTCAGCTCCCAAAATCTGTCAAGCTGTAAATGGGAAAGGTTGTCAACCACTTCATTCTTCAGCCCCTCAATGTGCTGAGCTTTGAAAGATATATTCAACTGCAGTCCCAACAAAACCAGTTGCCTGAGCAGCCTGCCCACCATCTCTGTCCTCCCCCCTTGCCTATTAATGACTTCCACCACCCCTTTTTTATCGTACCAAAACAAGATGCACTTCCCCTGCATCCTACAGACCCACACCTCCAGAGCCACCCATATCGGGAAGATCTCCAAGAATGTGATATCCTTCAGTACCCCCCCCTTTTTTCCATGATGCCAGCCAAGGCTCTGACATCCATTCCCCTTGGAAGTACACCCCTATTCCCAGGGCATCTAAAGCATCTGTGAACAGCTCTAAATCCACATTCTTTTCCCATTCTTCCTGCCAGAATGTCACCCATTGTAGCTGTCGAGAAACTCCTCCCATACCTGGAAGTCCTCCCACATACCTCTTGACACATCCACCCAGTGGTGCGGCAGCTGAGCCTTCCCCATTGTCCTTCCCAGCCTCCTTGTGAACATCCTGCCTGGGCTGATGGGCTTGCAGGAAAAATTAAGGTGTCCCAGCAGCTGTTGCATTCGTACCAGTGGCACCCTCTGCCTCCCCGTAACTTGGGCTAGCAGGCCTCTAAGGCACACCACTTTGTCCCAGGGAAGCTGAAAAAAGCCCTCCTCTGTGTCCATCTCTATGCCCAGGAATTCCAACTTACAGGCGGGGCCCTCTGTCTTGCCCTGTGCCAATGGTATACCCAGCTGTCAGCACATTGTCTTAAAATCCAGCAACATCCCTTGCACCTCCACCCTGGATTCACCAATGAGGAGGAAATCATCCAGGTAGTGCACTACCCTCCTGTGCCCATACCAGGCCCCGAATACCCACTGCACTCAGGTGCTGAATGCTTCAAAGGTAGAATACACCATCAAGCACCCCATGGGCATGGCCTTGTCGAAATATATGCCCCCTTGAAACTGAAAACCCAACAGGTCCCAATCTTCGGGCTGGACAGGTAAAAGCCGAAACACTGATTCTATGTCTGTCTTCACAAGCCATGCCCCCTCGACAACCCTGAGTAGCACTATTGCCTGTTCCAGAGAGGCATACCACACGGCCCTAAGGTGATCGGGTATGCCCTTGTTTACTGATGAGCCCTCGGGGTAGGATAGTGATGGATCAAGTGGAATTCCCCTGTCACTTTCTTGGGGACAATACCCAAAGGAGAAACTCTGAAATGCTCATGGGGGGCCCCAATGGGCCCTCAACCCTACCCGCCCTGATTTCCTTCTCTATCTTGGCCCTCACTACCTCCTCTTTCTCCATCACTGACCCTAGATTCTTGGCCCACATCCTTGCCCACCTCCCTTGAAACCCCAGTGGGAAGCCTACCTGGAATCCTTCCCTGAGCAGCTCTGCCGCCTCCCTCTTTGGTTAGTCTGCAGTCCATTC
Organism: Neoceratodus forsteri; assembly: GCA_016271365.2. NCBI lineage: Eukaryota > Metazoa > Chordata > Ceratodontiformes > Ceratodontidae > Neoceratodus > Neoceratodus forsteri. The sequence goes on from CM057456.1 coordinate 1,376,113,975, forward strand.
CTCCACCACCAGAGAGATGGGGGTGCGCACCAGCATGCAACCCCATCACCCCTCATCATACGCCTTGTTAACGCCATCCCCTGGGAGCGTAGTGTTGCCCTCTCTGACCGCCCCCGGCCCCTGCCCCCCAGGAACCCCAAAAGGACTGTTCATGGTACTTCCCCCCTCTGTCCACCCCCTGTCAGCAGTTGGAGACTGGGTGCAACCCCCCGAACTTGGAGCAAACATGCCGGAACTTACAAGTGCCCCATGTACATGTGGCCTTGTTGTAACCCCAACATGTCCTGGCCACTGCGGTAGATGCCTCCCTCCTGACTTGCTCTCCCTCAGCCCCACCCACTTCCCCAGATAGAGTCCTTACCCACAACTCCGAGTGGGTACAGTCCCACCTCAGATCCCCTTTGGCCGCCATCCTCTTCCGGAATGCCTTGTCATACTTGAGCCAGCCATATCCGACTTTGGCCTTATACATGTCTCTGATAATGGACATGTACATCAGTAGGGAGATGGCGAGTTCTGGCTGCTTTTCCAGCACCAACGTGTTATATATTATGAAACCTCCTTGCCAGTTCTCAAAGGTCTTCCCTTTGTACTTAGCTTCCTCCGTCTTGTAACCCACCACTGCCAGAGACACCGCCATTTCCGACTTCCCCACCGACTCCTTCTGCTCATACTTCGTGGCCATGTCCTCGTCCACCACCCCGAAGATGTCAACATACTCCCCCTTCCAGATTTTTTTCTTGATTGAAACTGGGGCGTGATCCCCTACCAAGCAGCCCGGAGGCCCATCATATAACTTTTTGGCTGCCGTCTTGGCCCCCTCCTCCCTTTTCTGCCCCAGCCCCTTTCCTTTTTAAGGCCTGCACATCCAGTTCCATTTTTTCAATCCCTGCATCACCCATGTCCCACAGCAGCCCATCCAAATACTCTTTTAGGCCGTTTTTGTCCAAGAGATCCACGTCATTCTTACCACCATCTGGGCTCCCATCATCCGGTTCCACTGCCGGCAGAGGTACCAGGATGCGTGCGGAGTCCGGCGCTTCCCGTCTGGGCCTCTTGCCCCCTTTCCCCTTGCCCAGGCACTCCTCTCACTCCTTCTGCTTTCTCAGTGCCTCCTCTTCAGCCTCCCTCTGCTTCGCTACTGCCACCAGTTCAGACATCTGGCCCATCAACTTGGATGCTTCCTGCATCAGTTTCTCACTGGACAGCTGGGCTCGCTTGGGTGCCATGGTTTCCTATGTCACTATAATCAGAGGGGCGAAAAACAACGTCAGCCATGTATACCAAACAACCAGGCCACCCTTTCCTGAGTGCCATGGGCCCTTTGGGCTGCCTCGGTCATAGAGCCCTCCTTGTGGGCCGACCCCCCCCCCCCGCTCGGGTGTCTGGTGCCTACTCTTTGTTGACCACTACACAGTGCAGCCATAGCTGCTGTAGCTGCCTTTGTTGCATGGCTGCTTGACCCAGCATCTGGCATTCCTCGTTGGCCCTCGTTGCACCCCCCTTTTTAGGTCGTTTGCTGCTCCAGATACCCACATAGTAGGCCTCTATTTATCATTTATTATTATTTCCTCCTTCTTTAACCATGCATGCCCCCCCCCCACAGTGAACATCCATAGCACAAATGAAACCTCTTGGGTCATTGATCCTACCCTGCCATCTGGGCACCCCCAACCTCGTGGTCCTGCTCATGTGGCATGCGTCATGCCCTCCCCATGAGGTGCACCCCCTTTTGTGCCTCTGGTCTGGGCCTGACCAAGTTAGGGCTTCAGAGCCGAACGCGTGCTCGCATCCCTAAAGCATAGCCAGGCAAAAAACACCATTCCACACAAAAGGACCTTCCCTTTCCGTAACTGGCTGGGGGTGTCGGTGTCCCTTTATTCTTTCCTCTTGTTTCCTTTTTTGATGCCTGGATCCAGGCTAGCTGTTTTGTGCTGCCCATGTACCTGTGAGAGTTGCACTCCCCTCCACTAGCCTGCTCCTGCAAGCCTGACCTTGTCTCCTGCCAGAAGGCCCTGGTAATGATGCCTCTCTGCTGGCACCCAAAACCTCTTCTGCACAGCTTAGCCTCACCCTCCCACTATCTGTGTGGCTGCCCAGCACCCTGCTGCACACATCAAAAGTGCTGCATTTCCCACTTGCATCCAAACTTCAGAGGAAAAGGCCCCCCACAAAGGAGTCACGAGGCTCTCCGGTAACCTGGCAACCATGAAGCATGCTGCTCCCATCGTCCGCGGGCTGCTCCCTGCTCCCCACAGACACAGCAATGCTCTGTCCCAATGCCTCAACTTGAGCAGTGCCAAAGCAAACAAAAACCCCTGTTGATCCTCATTCGGCCACCATGGACCATGTAGCCTCTGAGTCTGGACGCCACCAAGGCAGACTACGTGGCCCCTCTCCATATTTGCCCAAACAAATCTGCCTGCACGCCACTGATCACAATTGTCACAGAAAACCACCAGTTTACCGATGCTCAGCCTGCCTACTTTAACCCCACCAAAACTGAGGGCCCCAGAGCGAAACATGCATCTGTGCTCGCCCCTCCCCCATCCTCTTGTCTTTTCCGACACTGAGCTGAAAGATCATTACAAGAAGCTCTGCATGTCCTCTACCCTTGCAAACCCCATAGCCAAACCTGATTGCCAGCTATTCTACCACATGCTGATCCAAAACACTACGCTGAGTGGGACAGCCACTGCGAGGAGCTCTGCCTTTTTTCCTTTGTGCACGCAAATGCCTACCAGACCACGAGGTGAACACTTCAACTCTCAACAGGCCTGTCTTGTGCCAGCACATGGTGTGCTCTCTCTACCACCCCACAAGTGCTGCAGTCTTCCAGGCACCCCTTAGCCCAGTAAAACCAACCAAAATACAAGCTACCCATGCTCAGCCTGCCCATGCATTTACTCGCTTCCAGGGGAAGGTATGACACCACGGCCCTCATTATTCAAGGCAAGCGTGCTCTCTCCACAACCCCACAGGTGCTGTAATCTTCCAGGCACCACTTAACCCAGTAAAAACCAACCCAAATAAGAGTGACCCATGCTCAGCCTGCCCATGTGTTTACTTGCTTCCAGGGGAAGGTATGACACCAGGGCAAATGCTTAGCTAGCCCAGCCACCAGAGATCCACAACAGTGCAGGTCAGAGCCCTAACCATAATACCACCGCAGCTCATTACTCACTTTGACATAATAATAGACCAACAATATCACTCTAACAATCCATGTTCATTGCACATCAACAACAACAACAAAAAAATGATCAGGCCAGTTCAACCATGCTGCTCATTGCCCAGGCTTTTCCAGCTTACACAAACAATATATAACCTAATCACAATTTAAGTCATTCACCTGGGCCCACCATGGCCTACTAGGCCCAACCACCCCATGTGCCTTACCTAAAGCTCGCCAACGATGTGCTGAGTTCTTCAGTCAAAAAAATTCCCAACAAAAGAGGTTGTCCTGCCTGAGACCTGGCCTATTATACCCCTATAGGCCCCTGGTCAGGACTCTCTTCGGGCTCCGCCCCCAGCCAATCCATGGGACTCTGGCCTGCCCTTGTCATTTTACTCCTTACCTGCCTGGTGATGTTACCAGGCCCCACCCCCTCCCCCTCCTATGCCTCTTCCTGGCAGGGATCATTGGACAACCTGGCCTGCCTTTTAGAGGCAAGGCACTTTGTAAAACTGTGTAAAAAGAAGATCACATTGAAACTGCCTCTCACCAGATCTGCATTGTGCAAATACATTAGAAAAAAATGGTAAAAGCATGACCACACTGTAAATGACATCTTGAATCTCATCTGGCATATCCTGTAAATATTCAGTATTAAAATTAGTTAATGCTTTACCCAAAGGAAACAAATATTTCAAATATTAGCTTGACTAGTCTTTCCTCATAGGACTTATACTGCAGGCCCTGAACCATTTCACTTGCCCTCCACTGCATCGCCTCCACCCTGTCTTTTTTTTTATCATATAAGGTTTTTTATTGAGTTTTTTTCTTTGATAAACATTACACATGAAGTAGTACAGCTTTGTGTGTGTGTGTGTAGTATATATATATATATATATATATACTATATAGACAGGCAACATCGAGGGTTAACATGATAGTGCCATATATACAGTATATATATATATATATATATATATATATATATTTATAAAATTACATTGTATGGCATTTAGAAGATCTTAAACCTTGTCAGAAATAAGGGAAGTCTTAAATCTAGACTGAATATGCACTTTCAAAATAAGAAGTATAGATATACTGACATAGGGCAGATGCTTACACTCTATATATTAGCGTGCTAATAGAGTAGAAATAATAAACCGAATGTAGTATGAATATAAAGTGGCCAGCCCTCATGAGGGTGGGGTTGCAGGTGGTTCTGGGAGTTTACAAAGATCAGATTGCAAATAGGGACCCCATTTATCATGGTAGGGTCTCATATTGTGTCTTTGAAAGTAAGACAATCTTTCAGACAAGGAGAGGCAAGCTAAAGCTGCATGCCATGCTTTCCAAGTGGGCAGGGAGGATTGACGCCAGAATCTGAGAAGGAGATGTTTAGCTTCTAGGAGTGCTAATAGAGACCATTCCTGGAGAGGTCTAGATAGGCAAGTCAGTGAGGATGTATCCCCCAAAAGTAGCTTGCGGTCAGTGAGGGCAATTGGTGTATTCAGTACTTTAGAAAAGTCAGAAGCAACCATTTTCCAAAAGGTGAGCAAATAAGGGCATAATCAAAGTATATGCAGGAGATGTGCATCTGGTTGGAAGCATCGCCAACATTGACTATGGCCCAGTAGGTCTAGGGTGTGCAGTGTCGCAGGGGTACGATGCCAAAATAACAGACTTTTTAGCTGCACAAAGCAGCTATTGGTGTCATTATAGGTCCTATAAGCACTTCTGAGGTATGACTGCCATTTGCTTTCAGAGATAGGAGAGCCCAAGTGTTCAGCCCATTTCAATCTACAAGACGAGGTAGGATGTGCTTGAGAGTCTCTCCATGTGTTATAAAAACGACCCATTGAGCCTTTTGTTGTGAGGTGAGTGCACAGACTAGTGAGCCATTGCCATGATGGGGCAATAACACCACTGGACAAAAGATACTGTAATGAACTGTTAAGCTGCAGGTATCACCAAATATCTATTTGTGGCAATGAAAACCTAGCTTGGAGCTGGGCGAAGGGTAGCAGGTGAGTAGTGCCTGATATAGAAAGATCCTGGATTGTCCAAATACCATACTTTTGCCAAGAAGGCCATTGAACTGGGGCTTTGTCAATTTGAATAAGAAGGTTACGCCAGAGTGGGGTGTACTGTACTGGGGGGTACCAGGCCTGTTTGGGTAAATGAGATTTGGACATAAAGCACTTCCAGGCACGAGATGTCGCTACTACCATGGGTGGAAGGTGTTTAAATAAGCCTGCACGAGGTATAAGAAGGGTGCATAGAGTTGTGGTATTCACTAGGTCTGAGTCTAGCTGCAACCATAGGGGGGCACCTGTAGGAGAAGGTACAAACCATCCGGTTGCATGGGCCGCCATACATGCCAAGTGATACCCATACATGCCAAGTGTTACCCCAGAAACCATGGTACATTGAGGCCCCCATGGGACCAATGTGCTCTCATTTTTTGTTTACTCTATCTGGGAGGTTTATGATCTCAGAGAAAATGGGAAGTTAGCTGTTCCAGGGAAACAAATAGTTTAGAAGTAAGAGGGATGGGTAAATTATTAAAAAGGTATAGGACTCGGGGGAGGAGTAGCATATGGACTGCTTTTAATCTACCTGGCAATGATAGCTGTAGCTTCTGCCAGCTCTCCACTTATGTGAGTAATTGCACTATTAAGGGGGAAAAATTAGCAGGTTCAAGGGCGGACCACTTGATCAGTATTTGAAGTCTGAGGTATACGAACCCTTGTTTGGCCCAGGAGAAGTTGGTATCTTTAATACAGGCTCTGGTACAGTAACCATTCAGGGGGATAGAGTGGTCTTTTTCTGGTTGATTCACAGACCAGAAAAATTTGCAAAGTCATCCAGCATCTGAAGTATTTCTTGTATAGATCACTGGGAGTCAGACAGGGTTAAAAGGAGATCATCCGCATATGTTGCTACCAAATACAAATGATCGGCCACTACAATACGTTGAACAAATGCTGAGGCAATAAAGGTCCAGATGAGAGGGTCTAGGGTGACTTAAAATAAAAGAGGGGAGAGGGGGAAACCCTGTCTAGTGCCTCTATGTAATGGAAAAGAGGGAGAAATGTCACTATTAGTGAGGATGCGAGCCATAGGGGAACTATAAAGTGTACGTACCCACTGTCTGAAATGTTCCCCAAAACCATAAAGGTGAAGAACTTCATGAAGATAATCCCACTCTATGGAGTCGAATGCCTTGGAAAAATCAATCATCAAAGTGGCCTTAGGGTGAGAGGCTTTAGAGGCAAACCATTTAAGGTTGAGCAAGAGTCTGGTGTTATCCATCCCGGCCTTCCCTTGCATGAAGCCAGACCATGTGGGGTGGACAATTGAAGGGAGAACAGACATCATTCTCATAGCTAGGGCCTTAGCTAGGATTTTTGTGTCAATGGACAATAGGGAAGTTGGTCTGAAGTTGGCACAATCTAAGGGGTCCGTGGTTTTTTTGGGAAGTAAGCTGATGAGCACATCTCTCATGGTGGCGGGGGGGACCAGTTTCATAGGACGCCTGCAGAGCTTGTTGAAGTGGATGAAAGATTTCAGGGCCAAGGGCCTGGTACAGTTCTATAGACATGCCATCTTTGTCCTGGGGCTTTCCCTTGTGACATTTTCGAGAGTGCGAGCTGAAGCGCCTCACAAGAGAGGGGAGCGTCTAATTGCTTTATTTGCATAGGAGTAAGGGTTGGAAGGATATCATGATACAAAAGTTTGGAACCTTTTGCTGGAGTTCAAGGTCTGTATTGGTGGACTGAGATTGATACAGGGATTCATAGAATTGCCTCGTAGTGGCATTAATATCAGTCGGATTAGAAGCTATACAGCCCTTTGAGGTATGAAGGGCATGTATCCGTGTGGCAGCTTGTTGTTTACAAAGGCAAAAAGCAAGGAGCTTGCCGTGTTTTTCTCCCCCAGCCCAAAAGGCCTACTTTAGTCTAAGTAGTAGCTATTTGGCTTTCTGGTGTAGGATGACACTGATCTGGTATTTGAGGCCCACAATTTGGCAATACAGCATATTATCTGGCCGACTCCGGGAGGTGAGCTTAAAACGTCTCTCCAGGGTAGCCAGATTGGCCTGCAGTTTAGACAGAGTTGCCCTACGGGCTTTGTCCCAGGCAGTGGAAAAGGCAATGATGTGGCCATGTAGGACCACATTGAAGGCCTCCCAAACCATGCCAGGGAAGACCCCGCAGTTGGAGTTAAGGGAAAAATAATCTCTGGTGGCTTGTACTAACATGATGTGGAAATCAGGATCTTTGAAAAGGAGTTGGTTACAGAGCCAACGAGTTCCTGAAGGGCGATGACCAGGAGGGGTATATGTGAGGGATACGTGGGAATGATCGGAAATCAAGATTGGGTCAATGCAGGGATCAGAAAGGCCCCTGGCTGCCTGTTCATTTGCCAGCCAAAAGTCTATACGACTATATGTTTGGTGGGGTGTGGAATAGAAAGTGTAGTCCCTACCGGTAGGGTAGTCTCTGTGACATATATCAGTGAAGGCCCATTCTTCTAGTAGGTCCTGGACAGACTGTCGGGTTTTAGGGGTAGCATGTGGTGTGGTATGAGATTTGTCCTGAAAGATGTCATTTACCGTATTATAGTCCCCACCCAAAATGACGGGAAGCGACTGGCACTCAGGTTGTAAATCGGACAGTGCTTGGCTAATCGCAGGGAAAAATTCTACATCATCAGTGTTGGGGGCATAGATATTCCCCAACAGCAGGGGTTCCTCCGGAGAAACTAATTTGACCACTAGCCATCTACCATGGGAGTACTTCCTGACATCCTCCACTTTCCAAGGGGAGGCTCGTCAAAGGAGACTAGCTACCCCTTTAGATTTGGTGGTGGGAGAGCTAGCTATAACCTCCCCTACCCAGGACTTTTTCAGCCATGCAGTGGATTTGGCCAAAAGATGTGTTTCTTGGAGTAATCCCACATTGACCTTTAGGGACCTTAGATGTTGTAAAACTTTTGTGCATTTGATTGGGTGATTAAGCCCTTTGACATTCCAGGATATCCAGTGACATCCTTTAGATGTGGGAGGAGGAACAGAAGCCATACTCTTGTCCACTGAATAAAAAGGGGTACTTACTGTGGTTCCAAGGGAGGGAGAAGATAATGGGGCCTCAATATTTGAGACTATGAGGTACCTCAGACAGACCAGAACTGCAAACTCAAACAGTAGTGCCAAGGAGGGTGTAAGCATTGCTGGGGAAGACAAGGGTCTTATCCTCAATGTGAAAGAAGGCTGTAAAATAGGTAAAAGACAAAAACAAATTATCCAATAGTTATACAAAAATCACTATTACAGGCCAACTTGCCCAACGCTAGAACAAGTAATTATTAAAGAGTAACACAATAGTGTAACAGAACTGCTATGAGGTAGGAGGTTAAGGCAAATGAGGGTAAAGATTACCCTACAGCAATGCTAGCTCCAACTCTCAGTACTGGGGGTATTATGTGGGTGATCAGCTGAGTAGAGTCATCCAGGGTCAAATGACCCGACCCCGTGGAGTAGGGAAGAAGGAGTAGGGAGAGGAAAGGGGAAGGAATGGGGAGATGGAGGTGGGAAGAGGAAGGGGTACAATGGGGGGAAGGAGGGAAAGGTGGGTGTATCCACACTGGATAGAGTCCAGCAATGTCTGAGCAACAGGCCCTGTGGTGCTTGAAGAGAAGGGGACCAGGTAAAGCCTAGGCACAACTCTGGAGGTCGAGTTACCAGATCATTCGGGTACATAGCAAGGATTAGGGGAAGGGTGGGGGTTAGAGGGCCCTGGGTTAAAAGGCCAGCCCTATAGTATTCAGCTACAGGGGGGAGGAAGTAGCATCGGAGGGGATACCAATGAGGAGAAGGATATAGTTGGTTTAACTCCCCTTCCTTAACTAGAACAGTAGTAAGAAGTAAGAAAAACAATAATAAACAAGACGGAGAAAGTTCATGTTGATTGTCCTTCGACCAGCTCGGGGTAGCCCAGAGGGGTATCTCCAGAAACAGCTGCTGCATATGTGATAAGTCCAGGTTTGACAGAGGTAACATTGTTCACTACTTTGATCAGTGAGGCATCCGGGAAATCAGCCCAGTCAGCCGGTTACAGTGTGTCCATGTCCTGTAAATCAGATGTTTCTGAGATTGGAGGGCCCAGGGTAGAGGAAAAATTTTTTCTGCACATTTTCACTGGAGGTGCTGTAAAACACTTACTAGGTGAGTGATTGGGTTCACTTCTGGGCCGCTGGCGAGCTTTTGAGGAGAATTGTTTGGTGCGCTGAGGTAGTGAGGGCTGACAGTGTTGGAGTACCTGAGACATAGCAGTTGCTTGTGCTGATTTGGAGCCATTGATAGATGGGGGACTGAATTGGCAGGGGACTGGTCCAGTTGTTATAGGGCCCCTGGGAGATCTAGGTGCAGAAGAAAGGTTCCTACCATGGGATTCTGTTTCAGAGGGCACCCGTAGCCTTCTTGTATTTGTAGTCGAAAACTGAAGGTCTGGCCAGAATCTTGCAAGCCAACGTTCAAGCTCATTTGGATAATCTGCCATGATCTCATGCCCTTCCTTTGAAACATGGAGCCTGGTAAGGTTTTTAAACCGAAATCTGAAGTTCAAGTTCAAGTTTCAAGTTTATTGCAGGAAAACTCCATTGAGCAAGCTCATTCACAAGGAGGTCCTGTGACATAAACACTTAAAGTACAAACACTGATAGGTAATAACAGTATATACATGAAATGCACGTTACATGATACAGGCTGGATATACATACAAGGGTACCACATAGGGTGACCGCAGGTGATAAACATTGATATGAGACAGGGAAGCGACTTACAGGTTGCATACTGATAAATGAAACATGATGACTGGTGTGTGCAATACATATACAGTATTTTGGCAGCTAGAACAAACAACAGTCTACAACTGATATGGGGGGGAGGAGTGATTTGATAGAGTAGCAGTGGAGCGTAAGCAAAGATAAAGCCAGGAGTAGAAGGGGAAGGGAAAGCAGTTAATATGACAAATCAATTATACCTTACCAGTGGATAAATATGGCACACATGGGGAAGGAAGAGACTTAATGACAGTTACAGGTGTCTTTTATTTTGGCTAAACTTAGCGATTTGTAGAAGTTTATTGAAACTGCGCTAGTTAGTTTCAGTACGGTTTGTAATTGGTTCCAAATGGAGGGAAGGGCATATGCAATAGCACGTTACCAAAGGAAGTCCGCGTCCTTGGTATGTCAAGCATAATAAAGTCAGATTTTCTTAACGAGTATGCACTATGTGAGATACTAATAAGGGAAGAGAGATAGCTTGGCAATTTCTGCAGGAGCAGTTTAAGAGTCCATAGCCCAGCATGGAGCAGGCGTCTAGTAGTAAGGGATGTCCAACCAACAGCTGCATATAAGTCACAGTGGTGCAAACGGTAAGGGGAGTTGGTAATGAACCGTAACGCACGGTGATGAAGGATGTCCAGTTTACTTAGATTTGCAAGATTGGTGGAGGAATAGATTACATCGCCATAGTCGAGTAGGGGGAGAAAAGTGGCCTGTACAAGCTTGTTTTGAGTTTCAAGGGGGAAAAGGGGCCTATTTCTGTAGAAGAAACCTAACCTTGCTTTTAACCTTCTAGAGACATCTTCGACGTGGTCACTGAAAGATAGTTTATTGTCAATCCAGATACCTAGATATTTAAATTTGGTTACAACTTCCAGAGGCTCGTTTAGCTTGATGACAATGAAGTCATGGGTAAGGGTATTGGGGGGGCCTGTGACATCACTGCGAGAGAATATCATCGCTTTAGTCTTCTTAGCATTGAGCAGAAGCTTTGCCTTTATTAGGTTATGCTCAAGTTGTGTGAAGTCCGCTTGAAGCACTCCCTTGACTTCAGATAACGATGAGCCAGAAGTATACAACACAGTATCATCTGCAAAAAAGTGCAGATTGGACGTAGATATGTTAGCATCTAAGTCATTAATGTACAGAGAAAACAAGATAGGGCCTAAGATGGATCCTTGGGGGACTCCTCTTGCAACTGGCAAGGCAGCAGAAAAAAAGCCTTCCGCCTTTACTTTTTGGAATCTTCCAGTTAGGTAGCTAGAGAACCACTGGGTGGTATGGTATGTGGCACCAACTTTGCAAGGCAATTGACTAATAGTTTGTGATCAACAGTATCAAAAGCTTTGCTGAGGTCCAAAAGACTGCACCAGTTACCTTCTTAGCATCTATAGCAGAGATCCAATCATTGGTTACTTTGCTAGTGCAGTGATTGTGCTATGATTAGCCCAGAAGCCAGATTGAGCTGGGTTAATGAGAGAGAAGGTTTCCAAGTGAGATTTTAACTGAATATGGATCAGTTTTTCGAGAACTTTAGAAAGGATAGGCAATATGGAGATAGGCCTATAGTTGTTTACATCGCATGGGTCACCAGATTTAAATAGAGGGAGGATATGTGCTGATTTCCAGCAGGACGGCAGAGTAGCAGATGTAATGGGAAGATTGAAGATGTGGAGAATTGGGGCAGTGAGATGGGCGTAGCCTAACCTTAGGAAAAAGGGTTCCAAGCCATCGTCCCCTGCGCTTTTTTTGGTGTTTAAGTTAAGAAGAGAATCTTCTACTTCTTTATAAGTTATCTTGCGCAGTTGGAAGGGGCTGGGTGCAGGACTAGATGTGGTGGGAGGGGTATGCTGGCTCACCGCAACACCAGCATAAGGTGACGAGTCAAAAGCTAATCCAGCTGTGGCAAAGTGGGAGTTAAGTTCCTCCAGGATTAGGGACTTGTTTTCCACAATCTTGCCACTTGCAACTATCTTTGTTGGGACAGAGGGGGCCATGGGCCCTTCTATAGCTTTGATAGTCTTCCATATTTTATGAGGGTTACCTTTAGCTTGTTCAAGAGTAGAAATATAATAGTTAGCTTTAGCAGAGCAAAGTTTTTTCACATAGTTATTCCTGGCTGTTCTAAAGGCATGCCAATCCAAAGATTCTTTGGAATGTCTATCTTTAGCCCAGAGCTTATCTCGAGCTATAAGGGCTGCCTTGAGATTCGAGGTGAACCAGGGGTTGGAATTGTTCCGTACCCTTACTTTGATGAAAGAGGCATGCTTATTTATTATTGTAGTGAGTTTGTCATTAAGGATGCAAGCTGCCTTGTTGACATCTTTGGCTAGGTAAAGATCTTGCCATCTGATCATGCTCAGGTCAGATAGGAGGTTTACTGCACTGAATTTGTGAAAGGATCTTTTTGTTATAAAGATGGGTTGCGGCCGGGCCTTAATTTGAGATCTTATGCAAGCAACAATTCCATGATAGCTCATGTTGTTGTGAAACACTGCCAAATGAGATATTTTGTGTGGATGGGTGGTTAGTACCACATCTAAAATGGAACTGTTTGCAGTATTTCGAGTGTTGTTCCTAGTAGGTTCACTGACTAATTGCCCAAGACCTAGCTCGTCACAAAGGGATTTGAGGCCATGTGATTTAGGTAACAGCCAGTCCATATTTAGATCTCCTAGAAATATTGTTTCAGTTTTTGCATCTACGAACATGGATTTCAAAAGGTTAAGGACTTCATCACCACCAGACGGGGGTCTATAGCCACCTAGGATAGTGATACATTCCAGGAGGGGAGATGAAGGCTCAGCCAAACTAACTCAAATTCCTTGGCTAGAGATTTGCAACTAATATTGGTGACCAAGTACTTAGATTTGGGCGTAGATAACCACACTCTCGCCTCTAGACTCTATCTGCTCTAAATAAATTGTAACCCTGCAGTGATATTTGTTGATCATGTTCGTCTTTTTAACCACGACTCAGTAATTATGATAAGGTCTGGGTTAACGTAGCAACCCAGGCTTGCAGCTGTACAAGTTTTTAGGCAGGCTTAAAATGTTGACCATCATCATTTTGAGACCTGTGGCCTCAGCAAAATCGATAGGCGAGGTAAGTTGTGGGGGGAGGGTTGAGCTCCACATTTCCTGAGCAGAGAAGAAGCAGAAGTATAACTTTCTTTAAGGAGCTTATAAGAATGGAGACTGCTTTTTTATTTCTTCACGGCAACCCATATCGTGCTGCGCAAGAGGCGGCACCACTGTAATGACAGTTGATCGTGATCAATGTAAGTGCTTGGGTAGACATAGGTGAGGACAGTAGCAAGGGGGTTTAGGCTAACCGGGGGGAATAGGCTAAAAGGGGAGAGGAGAATGACATAGTGTCTGCACGGTAGACTGTTATAACATTAGGTATTGATAAGGTACATTGGAGAACTGAATTGCATTGAGGTACTTCGAATTGCACTGTATTGCTGACAACTCTGCACCTTAGGAGCAATAAAAACACAATAAGGAGAGCCATGGTCCCAGATCGAGTGGTCTTGTGATTTGTATTAGTGCAATATTGATTCATGTTGATATAAAAAATGTTTCATGGGGCCAAACACTCTTCTTTTTACTGCAGCCTCCTGGGCAAAGCCCCGATATATAGAGATTTGGACCCCTTGCCATTTGAGCTCCCCCATGTCCCGTGTAGCCCGAAGGACCCTCTCTTTAGTTGAATAATGGAGGAGATATGCCACCACAGGTCTAGGAGCATGAAGTTCAAGTTCAAGTTTATTGCAGGAAAACTCCATTGGGACATGTAGAAACCCTGTGGGCCCTTTCAACTTCAAGCAGTCCCCGCCTGCATCCACCTAGTATGTGGGGTAAATTATTGTTAAGAAATTTCTCCATTGACTACCCCTTCACTCCCTCCAGTAGCCCAACAATCCACAAATTATTGTGGTGGTTTCTGTTTTCATGGTCCTCTGCTCTGCGCCACAAAGCAACAAGGTGCTCCTCATGTTGCTGTAAGCGCTGCCAGGTTTGCGCTTGCTGTAATTCACAGGCTTCTGTTCTTTGCTCCACCACATTCATTCTATCTTGAACTTGACCATCCTCCTTAACTGTGCCCGATAGCAAGAGGCTGATGTCATCGACTTTTTGAGGGCAGAACCTCTAGCAATTGAGTAATGTGCTGCAGGGATTCCCCGAGGGCTGTAGGCTGATCTGTGCCCATGTTAGCCACATCTAAGAGAGGAGTGGTCATCGGAGGGCTCATTGTACTAGTAGACTGCTGCAACCGAGTCCTCAGACAGTTTGTTCACACTGTATAAGAGAGATATGCCAGTTAGAGGTAGCGGAGCTCAGTCGTGCGATGTGGGGCCTGTGCAGCCTACCTAGGCCGGCAGTGTGATACAACTTGGTGCAGTAAATGGTACAATTAATTCCAAATTTCACATCCAAAGCATGCTGTCCAGTAAGTGTGGACTCACCCGTGCATAAAGTTGTGAGATAGGGATAGAAACACCACGGGATCATGGCGAGTAAGCACGGATAAGCTTCTGTAAGGAGAGAGCTCCCGGATTTAGGCTGCCATCTTCTCGGTGGCTATACTACACCCCCAGCCTCCACCCTGTCTTTGTGGACTCGCTGGTGTTTTCATCAAATGGTTTGAGTCCTGTTTCTCTGATAGGGTGCAGCAGGTGGTGATGGGGAGTTTCTCCTCCTTCCCAATGCTCCTGTCATGTAGAGTGCCCCAGGGGCTTGATCTTGTCGCCAATGCTGTTCGCAGTGTACATGCTGCCCCTGGGTGAGATCATTCGGCAGTTCAGCATGAGGTTTCACTGTTATGCAGATGATACCCAGTTTTATCTGTCATTTGCACACAGAATATCCAGTGCTGTAGATGTGCTTAACATCTGTTTGGCTAAAATCAATGACTGGATATCCTCCAGCTGGTTGTGACTGAACCAGGATAAGATGGAGGTGCTGGTAATCAAGCCAGGTTGCGAGCACAATGGGTTGCCACCTGGAGCTGACACAGATCTTTTCCTGGGATCTGCTCTGTTGGTGGCCTCCACGATGGTGTGCAATCTTGGTGTGATCCTGGACAGCAGATTGATGTCTGAAGATCAAGTATCGTCTGTTGTCAAAAGTGACTTTTACCACTTAAGGAACATTGCCAGGATCAAGCCCCTCATTTTGGCTGAAGACCTGCTGACTCTAGTACATGCCTTTGTGACTGCTAGGCTCAACTACTGTAACTCTCTATACTTCAGGATCATGGGATGGACCCTCCCCAGACTGCAGCTTTTGCAGAACGTGGCAGCCCGGTTGCTGACGGGCCTGTCCAGGTCCAGTCATGTGACCCCAGTTCTGCGTGCTGTGCACTAGTTGCCAGTCAGGTGGAGGGTCCTTTTCAAGGTGGGCATGCTCACTTATAAGGCTCTGTACAGACTGGGTCATAGCTACCTGTCTGAGCACCTGACATCTGCAAATTCTGACTGCCTCCTGTACATTCCCAGGGTTCAGCTCAAGACACTGGGTGACTGTGCCTTTAGTGTCACTGGGCTGACCCTGTGGAACTTGTTACCACCAGCATTCTGGTGGGCTCCCTCGATTGGGGTGTTCAAAAAGAGGCTAAAGGCCCATCTCGTCCACCTGGCCTATTTCGATTAACTTCTTCACTCGACCATATAAGTTATCTCTGATATTTATACTTTAAAAGTTGTGATTATGAATTCTATATGTTATTTATCTCCTGATTTTTACGGCTGCAGTGGGCATAGCCCTGCAGACCTTTTGCTTTGAAAAAGCACTCCTGCATTCCTTGTGAATGCACAACATAATTCAGTGTCAAAACAAGTTGCTTCCACATTGGAACACTCCATACTGGCCCTTTTTCCCCCCTTTCCATGGTCAGCACAGTCCTCAAGATCCTATCTGCTGACAACCCACTGAGGATGGAGTGAAGCATTCCAACACTGTGTGTGTGTATATGTATGTGTGTGCATCTCTCTCTCTCTCTCGCTCCTCTTTCTCTGCGTGTCTCTGTCTGCAGGCTGTGTTTCAATCTCAGGACTTGGGAGAGCTGAATGAGGCTGTGTCCCTCTCAGTAGATGGGCTGATGTATTTCTTTATATCTTTATATCTATGTAGATGCATCGAATGTATTTGGTTGGGTTCAAAGAAGCAGTTTATGTGCTCTTTCCATCTCAGTGTTCTAAGTGCATGAGTGCAGAGAGTGAGAGGCAGATGATTCCCCATAGTTAGTTTCACCCTTATATTGTTATTCAGATAAAAGGTGTGTGAAACTATACAAAACCACAGGTAATAGATATACTGTATATATATATATATATATATATATATATATATATATATATATATATATATACACATATACACACATATATATATATATATATATATGTTTTTTTTTTTCAAATTTAATAAACTTTATTAAACTTGTTCAGGCTGGGATCACAAAAAAAAGCAAGCAGGACAAAGTGTAATAATAACCATTACAACAACAAGTAGAATAAGAAACATAGCTAACAGACCTCTAGCATTATGCAGTCATAACAAGGTGATCCAGAACTATGAATCAGATCAAGCAGACTTGAGTAAAATGATCCTGCTTGACCCCCTCCCTCCCTCTAGAAACCCCAAAATCCCCCATCCCCACTTCTTTTCTCTGGAAACTAGGTCAACCCCAAGTATGACCAGATCCATGATCGGCAGGACCAAAAGGACAAGGAGCATCCATGTCCCTGGTGTAAAGAGGTGACCAGCTAACGACCCAGTTCACATGTAGGAAAAAATCATACCACAAGTGTCTGTCAACAGGCCTGATCCAGCCCTCTCCAATGAGATAGCATATCAGAACCCAGGCATCTGACTATCACCCAGCGTTTAGAGTCAACAAGGTATAAAGGGGTTCCCAGACCGGAATGTATTTCTTCCTAGCATCTATCATATTTGCAATAATATGTTCGGCCTATAGAGCAAAATGTATTTCCTGGTACCACTCCCTATAATTAGAGATGATCTGGTCACATCAATGCCTAAGAATAATTTTCTTGTCGCAAGCTGAGATTAAAGAAATATGAGGCATTTTGTTACCAATGGGTCCCCCGTCATAATCTCCCAAGATACAAATCTCAGGTGTAAACACTTGATCAAGCCCCAATAAGGGATCCAGGTGCTGTTTAATATCATTCCAAAAAGGCACTACCTTTTCACAGGACCAGAAAATATGAAGTAATGTGCCTGTGTCTTCCCGGCACCTAGTACATAAGTCCAAGGCCAGTTTACCCATCTGATGTAGTTTAATCAGGGTGCACAACATGTTATGTAGGATTAGGAATTGCATGAAATGATATCAGTCCCATTTAATATGCTTATAGATAACCTTCCAGATGCATAACCAGTCGCTAGGGCCCTGCGGGGAGGGAAGTGCCTGATCCCAGGAACAGAAAAAAACAGGTTCCCTCTCAGTGAGTACCTCCCACAACTGTGAGTGATAGAAGGCTATGGCATGAGAGGCAGGGACTTCTGAAACCCTATGAAGCAGCTTGTCCCCATATGTCCTGGACTATACACCAGTACCAAAATGGTAGAGCAGCATATGCCTGATTTGGAAATATTTAAAGGACATAGACAGGGACCAACCAAATTTCAGTTGAGCCTCTGAGAAAGTTAGATGCTTACCTGCCTGCACCAGGTGTTCCACAGAGAGAGTCTCAAGAAAAGGCCAAGCTGTCCGAGTCAACACTTTCCCAGCAATTTTCAGGTTGGGGTTTCCAAGAATAGGTTGAGCAGTGTCTAAACAGGGGTCCAAATTTAACAGGAGGCATAATTGTTTGTGGGCAAAAAGAGAGTTGTGAATGGGGGTATCTTTCAAAGCTCCAGGAATCTTTTTGAGGGGGACATACAACAAGGCACAAGGGTCCAAGCCCAGGTGGGAACATAGAAAGCATTCAATGTCCAACCATTGGGGGATATAAGCCGGGTTCTGCTCCATAAGATCCGAGTGAAACCAAGAAAAAATCAGGACCAACGTATAGCCAGATAATACAAGTATACACTGGGGACCTTCAGGCCACCAGCTTCCCTCAACCTCATCAGTTTGGCCAGGGCTCTCCAAGATGGTTTTCCCCGTCACAGAAATTTAGAGAAAAGTCTATTAATATGGAGAAATCAATTCTTAGGTTGAGCTGGGTTTAGCATTATAAGGGATATAGAAGCCTCAGGAGAACATTCATTTTAAGGATATTTAAACGGCCCCACAAAGACAAGGACAATAAAGACCAACGGTTAAGGTCAACTTGAATTTGAGCTAGGGCTTGGTCTAAATTAAATCACTTCATTTTGACTGAGTCCGTACTGAGATATATCCCCAAGTATGTAAGCTTGTCACTAGCCCAAAGAAGTCCCAGGTGCTCTACACACATGAGTAGCTGCAACATTTCGGGGCATAACCTCTGTTTTAGAACAATTTAGTTTGTAGTTGGAGATGGCGTTGAATTAAGAAATTATGTTCAACACAGCTGGTAGTGAGAGGGCAGGGTATGTTACATGCAGAAGAGTATCGTCTGCATACATAGACAGTTTGTAATGCCAGGGGCCCAAAGGAATACAATGAACCTGAGGGGACATATTAATTTTTCTAATCAGGGGCTTAAGGTATAGATTAAATAGAGATAAAATCAACCCTGGCATGTACCTTGCTGCAAGGGAAATGAACCAGACAGTACCCCATTATAGAGGATACATGCCGAAGGGTGAGTGTAGAGCACTTTCAGCCAACGCAGGAATTCAAGGGGAATAACATATCAGGGAAGCAGGTGGAAGAGATATTCCCAGGAGACTTTATAGAACGCCTTCTCCGCATCCATGGAAGCCAGAACCGATGAGACAGGAGAGTCCCTGGACATGGTGATAAGGTGCAAGAGTTTCCGAAGATGATCAGCAGAAGACATATATATTTTAAATAAATTGCCATTCCTTAATTGACTTCTCTATTTCTGTGACTGTGCTGTTCTGCCATATGTGTATAGTATGATGGGTTGCTCAGTGGACCCATTCTGCTACTCCTAGCAATATTCTGTGGCGCCAATATACTATTTTCAGAAGCATTTAGTTTGCATTTTCATTCCACATTTCTACTACCTTTTGTTCATTTTGATATTAAAACAACTTTAAGGTTACACTTTCTAAGTGGAATTGAAAGCAACTTCCACAATGCTAATTTTGTGACCCCCCACACACACACTTTACATGTCTTCACAGTTCGTATATTCTGTATCCTCATTTCTGCCTCAGTGTTGCATGTTTGAACTAATTTTCACAGCTTTGGTAAAGAATACTATTCAATACAAAATGGAACAAGTGATTCTGCATGGTCATGGGTCCTTTGCAAGTAAATAAAAGAAAAGCGGGGGGCGGGGGGGGGGACTGTTTTAGGGTTGGCAGCATAAGGCAAGATCCTACTGCACAGAATTAAAGTGAGTGCACTAAAAATCATCATTCTGAAACAACACCCAAACATATTTCATAAGTCATGCAACTCTGGAATTTAATGAGTTAAATATAACAGTCTTAATTCCTTGAAGAAGTGATCTTGTCTCAAAATATTGAAGAAAGGAATGTAATGTTAAAATACTATATAATTTTTTAAACAAATAGACTTACTAGGTGAGTGAGGATGTCTGTGTAACCCCCTAATTTGGGCTTACCTGAATTACCCCATGTTGTACCCGTTTTCCTCCTGTTGCCTGCTGGTTTCTCTGCTACTCCCCAAGTCCTCGGATACCCATAAATCCTCCCTGGAAAGCCTGTAGTTAATTTTAGCCCATTTTGGGCTTAAAATGTTAAATTGTGACTGCTGCTACCGCAATGCTCCTCAGAGCTTGCAGTGATCGCGCAGGTGCACAGTAGCGCCTTTCATGTGCTAACCACTGGTGTTGCAGGCTTCTGGGAGTTCCTCGGCAGTCCCAGTGCCCCTCTTAAACTAAACAAGGACTGGTGACCTCGAGGAGGACGTGGTGGAGGAGACGCCATAAAGTTTTAAAAATGAAGATTAACTCGGGGCATGAATGAGGGCTCATGAATAAGTCATGAATCCTTATGAATATTAATGAGTTGTAGCTGCCGCCTGGGGGGACTGTGTTTTGGCGACAGTGACTGGAAAGCTACTGGGAGCACCTGAATGAGGGTGGGCTTTTTGAAAAGGGGACAGTTGGGGCTACAACTAGGTGAGGGGTTTGAAAATATAAAGAAATGTGTTGGGCTGCAGTAGCATTGAAAATGGGAGAAACTGATCTGAATTGAATAGATTCCCTGGTAAACAAATAGGAGCTGACATATTTGTTACACTTGACCCCTTCTTTTTAGCCAGTCAGTGATCTAGGCACCCACAATTGTGACAGAGGGACTCCTGCTAAAAGGAGGGGACTAATTCTGGTGCCTAGATCATGCCCTAATGAATAAGCAGGAAATATTGATCTCCATGGATATCCATCATTGATAGGCTCCATCAGCCAATCAGGACACTGGGTCTTCAGCTGAAACAGGGTGAGCTTTCTGGGATTGAGTCAGTCTGTTTCTGGGCTCTGTACAAGTTGGGACTGTGGTGTAATAGCAGCTTGAGGATTTATGGGGCTATCCAGGCCCTAATTCCAAAGTGTGTGTTTGCTGAAGGATTCCCCGGGTGCAGGAAGCCAGACTGGATTGTGAAGGGGAAAAGAGAGAAAGAGAAACTGACCTGAGATCTTGGTTCCCCAGGTACTGAGAGGTTGTTAAATGAGTTTTGGGAGAAACTAGAAGTGGCAGATGCCTTGCACTGAGAAATTGGGTTACCCAAAAAGACTGAGCAGATTATCTGAGCTTTACAAGTGTTGCTGAGAGGTCAGTTTCTTGTGTGGACAGCAACTGCACTTTCTTGACAAGGGCAGAACACTTCAGGTCATGGGGTGCTAGCTAGAAATTGTGTGTGTCCTGAGAGAACTGATTAAAGTGGCTGAGATTGGCAGATTTGCTGCAGCTGAATAAACGAGTTTGACACTGCTAAGCTGAAAGTGTGGACTGGTGTCTAAGGGGGTTATTGTTGCTGAATCCCCCTCAGTTGAATTGCACTGACACAGAGTGAATCAGAGGCTAGCACCTACTAAACTTGGCACTGGACTTCATTGGAGTGCTGCCTATAACTCTACTTGGTGAGAACTCAGTGCAAGGGCTGCAGGAGGACCCCCACCATGAGGGTGTTTTCACCCTGAGCCAGGGAAGGAACCCACTAACCCTTCCCAAGTGGGACTCACTGTCTCAGGAGGTCATGGAGCTTGCACCCAAGTGCTAGAGAACTCCAATCAGGGAGCCAGACTGTGGTGCCACTCCCAGGTCTGGGTCTTCTGGGGTTGGTGTGGTCCTGCCACAGTGCTGTGCACTGGGCCAGTGGCGGCTGAAGGTGACAAGCTGCCAGAACTGCAATTGAGGTGACTAGCTGAAAGATCCTCGAGGAAGTCCATCCAGATGGAGGGACCCCAGCAGGCTGGCTCTCGACTGGCTGCACAACTATAAGAAGCTCCATTTTCCCCCCAGTGCTGAGATCTTCAAACTGTGAGTACCCAGGACCTGGTTCCTGGGAAGGGTCATGGGGGAAATTGTTTTGTTTCAATTTAAAGTTTCAAGCTTTACTGTTTCAGGGCCCCAACAGCCAGCCACCCTGCGGCACTGATCAGGCCTGCAACTAGTGGCTACCCCTAGGGACAATTCAGGGGGGCACTGGTACCAGTGGGGGAGGGCTTGCCCAGTGGGTCTACAGGTTTGAAAATTGCATACCTCACTAATGCTTCTTGCCTTCACAGCAATCCTACATCCAGGTATCCCTTTCCATATTCCTTACCCCCCAAATAAAGCCATGGTTTACTGTTTGCAATGTTGTGTGCAGGAATTCTCTGAGTTGGTCTTAGCATTACTGTTCATGGTTTATGGTGGTACTGAATTGCTGCTGTGGTGTGAGGAGGCTTTTGGGTGGAAACTGTTATTGTGTGGGGGAAAAGTATTACCAGGGCAGCTTATTATTTCCTGTGGGGTGGTAATCTGTCCTTTATCCACAGGAGTCCCTTGCCATTACCCCTGGTGGAGGCACCACATGAGCCAATCTGCAGAGCTCTGGGAGGTGCCACTCAGCAGTAAGGCAGCTGATTTGAATGTGCCACTGGGCCAAAAAAGGCAGAGCCTAGTAGCAGGGAAGAAGGGGAAGCAGAGGAGCAGGGGCGATCCTATCGGCAATCAGGAGTGAGGTGACCAATTTGAGTGTGCAACTGGGCCTTAGAAGGCAGAGCCCAGTCACAGGGAAGAAAGGGAAGCAGAGGTGCAGGGAAGTAGCCGTAGTCCTTCTCGAGGGCTCATCTGAGCTAGAATTGTCTGTCGCCATTGCCACTTGTGGAGAGGGTCATGTCAGCAGCCTCAGGGAGTAAAGGAGTGCACAGGAGATTGGAGGAAGGAGCCACACTGTAGAGATAGGCAATGCTTGGCTCCAGGGAGGCATCGTTGGCAAGCCAATTGGCAGGGCTCTGGCAGGAGCCGATCAGTAGCGAGACATCCACTTTGAGTGTGTGGCTGGGCCTTAAAAGGCAGAGCCCAGTCACAGGGAAGAAAGGGAAGCAGAGGCACAAGGAAAGAGCTGTAGTCCTTAATTTTCTCCCACCCACCCTCCCCATATCTCCTCCTTATTAAATAGAGGTAAACCACTCCTGGTGGTGAAGAAGATCCATCAGAAGCGGCAGGGAGAGGAGCTTGTCAGAAGAAGGGGTCCCTGGATGACCTGGAAGGTAGGGATACATCCAGCTGTAAGGGCCCTGCTACGGTACTAAGGTACTGTGACTTTTCAATTTCTGGTGGCTTTGTTATAAGGTTGGGTGTACTGGGGCTGTGTCTGGAACAAGATACCATGACTGTCTATTTCTGGAGGAGCTGCTTCAGAACAGGGGCACTGTGACTGTAATGGACACTTGGGGAGTGTGGAAGCTGTTTGGGTTCTGTAGTCTAAGGGGAACTTAGAGTGACTGATGTATGACAATTGGTGGGGTTTGTAACTGTTGTTCTAGGAAGTAATTCAATTGTAGGTGCTGCATGATTGAGGGGTACTTAGGTCTATGGTCTTTGCAGGAAGCAGTGCAGGGGTTTGTTAGGGATAAGATAAGAAGATCTACATATGGAGGGTATTTCAGGGATTAAGGTGATGCTGAGTTCAGCAAATGGAGGGAAGTAGGGAAAGACACTAGTAGATGGAATGGCATTGGTGGGGGAGGATGTGGGCAGCAAAGGAGGGGGGTACAGGGGGCTGCAGGATACTAGAGGGGCCTTTAGGGGAAGAATAGTGTGCTGCAATGGTTGATTGGTGGTAGTCTGGATGAATGTATTGTGGAAGCTAGAAGGGTGCCTGATCTGTGACAGGCTGAAGAGACTCAAGAATGAAGTGCAGTGGCTTGGTAGAGAGTTGGGGAGGTTGGAGGGAGGGTTGCTGGGGCAGAGGGCAACAGAAGGACACCATGTGGGTGGAACAATGGTTCCGAGGAGGGGATGGGGAAAAGGAGAGGGAGCGGTTCCATGTCATAAAAGTGAACGCCTTACTGTGATCGCTATTATGGTGAGTGTATATCACCGAAAAGCAATTCAGCGATATACTCTTGCAGATGACTGGGCATACACAATAGATTAAGTGTGTTTGTGGGGGGGCTGTGCCCCGCAATCTGCTGATTATCGATGTCAACTCTGGGGGTGCATGCTGTGGGAAAGGGCACAGCCCAGTTTAAAAAAAAACAAGTCCCAAGAGCCGTGAAAAACAAAATCCTCCCAGCCCCCAACCCCTGAACCCAGGACCTGCTCCCTTTGGAGCTAGCCTCCCTACCCACCATACCACATGGCTGGCTTGGCAGAGGAAGCACACTGAGGGTAATAACCTCTTCCTATCCCCTCTTCCCTCGCTGTTTTCTTTTTTGGCCACCTGCCCTCCCCTCGTAGTCATAGTCCTCGCTACCCTGTGAGGTCGCCCATGATAATAATGCCATAATATGGGTCACCATTTTGACAGTCACCCATATATAGTCACTATTATCACTGGATACTGGTGGGAGCAATACAAATAGGTGGCAAAGCATGGGAGGGTGGTAGGGGTAGGAGGAAAAAGCCCACCCAGCATTGCATAGAGGGCAAGTGATTGGTTTGTGGTGCTCACAACATTGGGGAGGGAGGGATCTCCAGGAGGGGTGGGTAGGTAAGGGGAAGCAAGAGAATGGCATGGGGACAGGAGTCTGGCAGAGGACTGTGTTAGTGGTAAGGGGAGGGCACAGCTGAATGGATGGAAGAAAAGCAAGGGAAATGGGAGAGAAGCAAGGCTAGAGCGGAGAATGGGAGGGACTTTGTAGAGGGGGAGGAAGCCCAGGTGGAAGGGAAGGAGGGGAGGAATGTTAGGGAGCAATAAGGGGAAGAGATAGGTTTGGGGTGGAGGGGGGATCTGTAGGAGGGATGGGGAGGGTTTCAGATGAGGTGGAATCTAGCAGTAGACACCAAGGTAAAAGGGTGGAGGGGGGGATGAGGATTGGAGAAGGAGTGGTATTAATGTTTGGGGATTCCATACTGAAAAGGATAAGATGGGCCAAGAAAGTCATTTTGGAGACTCAAGAAATTGGGAGAGGAGGACAACAGGGAGATGTATATCAAGAAGTCCAGGGAGGTTACCAGGCTGGTCAGAGCAGCCAAGGCTTCCTGGGAGCTAAGATTGGTGCAGGGCATTATGAACAGAGTAAAGAACTTCAGATACATCAGTGAAAGATGGAAAAACAAAGATCAGAGGATAAAAAAGGACAGGGGCTTGGTGGAGAAGGGGGAGAACCAGGCAGAGGCACTAAATGACTACTTCTGCTCTGTGTTCGCAACAGAGAAAGAGGGGCAGGCAGTCATGACTAGGAGAGGAGGAATGGGCGGGGGGTGCCTGATACAGGGATTACAGAGGATAGTGTTTTATTTGTAATTCAGGCACACAGACTTGCTAAAAGATAGTAGTCATCTTTATTACAATAATAATGCTATACAAGATTAATCAGAAGCCATTTAGCATAAAACAGTCTTTCCAGCCTGCATCTGGTGTCTCGCACTCTCACACTCTCTGCTCCAGCTAGGGAGGGCATCTCTCCCCTTCCTGTGGAATGCATGCATCAAGGTCACTGTCTTAACTCTTAACTCTCAGGACATCCCCTGTTTTCTAAAAAAAAAACAAACTGAAGAGTAAACAGTACATACTAACCGGAGGTTATTATGAAATCCTATGATTATGTCTTATCTAGTGGCATGCACAATCTCCTCTACTTGTAGGCTATATTACTCATGCACTGTAAATAGTTTTACATGTCTCTAAGTATATAACAGTTAGTTATTAGCAGTGGGCTGTTAACAAGTTTCAGGAAGTCTTTGCGGCTACTTAATTAGCCTTCCAAACCTCGACCTGCCTGCAAGCTGGGAGGCCCCTTGAGTACTAGTCTCAGTGTGCATTCATGTAGCAATGCTTGATTCCCTTCTTGTCTGGTACTTTGGCCAGAAAGTCTAGTGGCTCAGTATGTGGAGCTGCCAGGTTTGGTTCTTGGTCAGAATTCTGCATTATGGGTTGCCTGCTTTCCACATCCTGTTACCCTGGCCTGTTTCTGTGTTCTTGAGGAATGCACTCTGACTCCATAGAAACTGTCCCTAGTTTTGCAGGAGCTTGTCCTGTCAGCACTGGCATTAAGTGTCTCCTATTCTGTCTTAACAGCTGTCTACTTCCAGTGAGTACTAGGCATGATCTTGGTGCCACTAGCCTTTGGACGACTGTCAGTTCTCCCCAGCATCCTTCACTTCTTACCCGGACATATTCACTGGCATGTAGCATTCTATGCTCCTTTGCAGTTTTGTTAAAGTGTTCATGTTGTTTCCTGAATTGTCTAACCCTTTCTTTCATGGCTGTGTCATTTTCGGTTTAACATTCCAGTTTAATGCCAGGCAAATGGGTTCGAAGCTGGCGTCTCAATAGCATTTCTGCTTGGGACTTACCGCATGCTAGTGGTGTGGCACTGTAATTCAATAATGCAATAGAGGGGTCTGTTTTGTTCTCCATGGACATTTTTAGGAATGTCTTTATGACTTTGACCTCTGACTCTGCCAGTCCATTTCCTTAAGGGTAGGTGGGGCAGGAAGTGACATGACTGAAGTCATAGGAGTGTGCAAATGTTTTGAAATCTGTACTTGTAAATTGGGGCCCATTGTCTGTTCTTAGTATCTGTGGTATCCCAAATCTAACAAATATTACTTTCAGTTTCTTTATCACTTGGTTTGATGTTGTTTTTAAGTTAACAACTTCAGGGTAACAGGAAAATGTATCAAATACAGCCAGATACTCTCTGTCTCCTAGGGTAAACAAATCAGCTCCCACTTTTTCCCATACAGTTGTATTTTCTGAGTCAGAGATTAATGGTTCCTTCTGCAAAGCAGGCCTGTATTTCTGACATGTCTGACAGGCCAATACTGTGTTTTCTATATCTTTTGAGATTCCTGGCAAGTATACTACCTACCTGACTTTGCGTTTACAGTTTTCAATGCTCATGTGTCCTTCATGAATTTTGTGTAACATTTCTTTCCTTAAACTACTAGGCACCACGATCCTGTCACTTGTGAGTAGTACTCCGTCTACCTCAGATAACTAAGACATAAATGTCACATATCTGGTGGGTGTGTATTGTCCCTTCCACCCTTGGTTGATAGCTGACATGACTGCCTGCAGCGTTTCATCCTATGCTGTGGCAATTTTCAGCCTTTCCCACATTTGCACCAACACTGCTCCTGAGGTTTTTATTCTGTTAATGTGTATGTCCACGCCTGAATCCTCACTTTGGGTGG
Organism: Neoceratodus forsteri; assembly: GCA_016271365.2. Lineage (NCBI taxonomy): Eukaryota > Metazoa > Chordata > Ceratodontiformes > Ceratodontidae > Neoceratodus > Neoceratodus forsteri. Next base: position 1,376,140,906 of record CM057456.1, read on the forward strand.
AGGTTCTGTATGATTCGTCCCAGGTTCTTGACAAGGCATCTGCTGCTATCCACTGGTTTCCTGGTGTGTATTCAATCTTATAGTCATACTTCTGCAGCTTAATTAACAGATTCTGAATTCGAGGTGGGGCCTGCCATAGGTCTCTGTTTGAAATGGTAAGCAGTGGCTTGTGGGCTGTTTCAATCACAAGTGGGGTTCCATAAATGTAATTATGGAAGGCATCGCATCCAAATGCTATTGCCAGCATCTCCTTTTCAATCTGAGCATATTTGTATTGTCTTTGTGAAGGCCCTTGATGCATATGCGACAGGATGCCAGCTGCTGTTTTTGTGCTGTAACAGTATGGCTAGTATACCGTCCATCGAGGCATTTGTGGAAACCTTTGTGTGTCAAGAGATATCAAAATATTGCAAGGTGGGTGCATTAGTTAGCAGTCATTTTATCTCTTGGACTTGTTGTTCATGTGCAGATGTCCATTCCCACATGGCTGACTTGTTTAGGAGTTGTCTCAGGTGGCTAGTTTTGTCGGCCAGGCTGCTGATAAACTTCCCCAAATAATTTACATGCCAGGAACTGTTGTGATTCTTTCTTAGAGGTTGGTTGTGGTATCCTGTTTACAGTGTGAACTTTCACTGGGTCAGGTTTCACACCTTGTTCGGAAAGAATTTCCCCAAGGTACTTTATTTCAGTCTTTCTTATCTGACACTTCTCCTTATTACATTCCGCTGCGCATACACGAGAGCGTTCGGGAGAGTAGCACACTTTGAGTGTGCCTCTCTATTCTGATCCACTACTCCGTTGAGCAGGCGTGGCAGTTCTGCACCAATGGGTGCAGGAGCTGTAAGACAGCGGTGGTCTTCTCTTAAAGAAAACCACCTCGTCCATACACAGCACTGGTAGGCCTCAGGCCCCCCAAAGCTTTGCTGCCATGCTGGGAGCCACCCCAGCGTGGCAAACGTCCTGTGTCCTCTGCCCGGGGTGCCCAATCCCTGTCGGCTCCACGTCCCCAAAGGCCCCCAAAGGCTTGGTGCCACGCTGGGAGCCCACCCCAGCGTGGCAAACGCCCTGCTGGCCATCTGCCGCCAGGGTGCCCAATCCCCGCCGGCTCCACATCCCCCAAATGCCCCCCAAAGCTTTGGTGCCAAGCTGGGAGCCCACCCAGTGTGGCAAACATCCCACGTCGTCTTGTTTTTTTACCTAGAAATAAAAACAGTCCCACGGCGCTTCTCCCTGAACCCCTCCCACAACCTGCACCCACCCACTGTGCACCCTGCCTCCTCACACCCCCTTCACCCCATACTTACCTCCGGAGCTTGGCGCGACGATCTTCGCTGGACCGGGAACACGTCTGCACTCTTCAAAGGCGACCGCAAACTGGGGAAATGCCGGTAAGCTGTATAATGGGCTAGATGGGTTTTTTTCAACTTTGTTGCATATCTCAAGCATTTTTGGAATTTTGTAACAAATTTTCAACATGGGGTTTTGGGACCCTTCTCATGAATTCTGTCACTGTCATGGCGTTATTCAGGCCGAAGGGTGATTTCAGTCACTGTCGCATCACCTTTAGACCTGATTACTAAACATTCTGCCAGCGTTCACAAGGTGGTCTCTCAAAAGCCTATTTTGAAAATTTGGTGGAACAATTCCTAAAAATGACCACTTCACGAGTGTGCGTTGTGCAGTTCCTATGCAGGCTCGTAAGTTCGCGAATTTTCAATATTTTCACTCCAGATTTTCAACATTGCCATTTTACCACACCTTCTTATGAGCAGTACAGCTGTCATTTTTCGCATCTCATCCAAAACGTGTTTCTCCCCATGTAGCGCACAATGGCACAGTCGGTTTGCGCAATCAATGTATGGGACACATTAAGAAAATCACAGTGACACTGTTCATTAGCAGATGTCTTAAAATGGCTATGTTGAAAATTAGGTGAAAAAATTCCTACAAATGACTGTTTTACGAGTGTGCGTTGCACAGTTCCTACGTACACTCGTAAGTTTGCGAATTTTCAATATTTTCACTCCAGATTTTCAACATTGGCATTTTACCACACTTCCTCATGAGCAGTACAGCTGTCGTTTTTCACATCCTGCCCAAAATGTGTTTCTGCCCATGTAGCGCACAATGGCGCAGTCGGTGTGCAAACTCAATGTATGGGACACATTAAGAAAATCACAGTGACACTGTTCATGAGCAGAGGTCTTAAAATGGCTGTGTTGAAAATTTGGTGAAAAAATTCCTTAAAATGACTGTTTTACGAGTGTGCGTTGTGCAGTTCCTACGCATGCTCATAAGTTTGTGAATTTTCAATATTTTCACTCCAGATTTTCAACATTGGCATTTTACTACACCTCCTCATGAGCAGTACAGCTGTCATTTTTCACATCCTGCCCAAAACGTGTCTCCGCCCATGTAGCGCACAATGGCACAGTCGCGTGCAAACTCAGTGTATGGGACACATTAAGAAAATCACAGTGTTACTGTTCATGAGCAGAGATCTTAAAATGGCTATGTTGAAAATTTGGTGAACAAATTCCTAAAAATAACTGTTTTACGAGCGTGCATTGTGCAGTTCCTATGCAGGCTCGTAAGTTCGCGAATTTTCAATATTTTCACTCCAGATTTTCAACATTGCCATTTTACCACACCTTCTTATGAGCAGTACAGCTGTCATTTTTCACATCTCATCCAAAACATGTTTCTGCCCATGTAGCGCACAATGGCACAGTCGGTGTGCGAAATCAATGTATGGGACACATTAAGAAAATCACAGTGACACTGTTCATTAGCAGATGTCTTAAAATGGCTATGTTGAAAATTAGGTGAAAAAATTCCTAAAATGACTGTTTTTCTGATGCGTTCTTGCAGTTCCTACAACACACTCGTAAGTTTGCGAATTTTCAATATTTTCACTCCAGATTTTCAACATTGACATTTTACCACACCTCCTTATGAGCAGTATAGCTGTCGGTTTCACATCCTGCCCAAAACATGTTTCCACCCATGTGTGCACAATGGCGCAGTCGGGTGCAGGAAATCAATGTATGGGACGGTAAGAAAATCACAGTGACACTGTTCATTAGCAGAGGTTTTAAAATGGCAATGTTGAAAATTTAGTGAAAAATTCTAAAAATGACTGTTTCTATTTAACGCGCTATGCAGTTCCCACGCACGCTCAGAGGGTTTGTGAATTTTCTATATTTCCACTCCAGATTTTCAACATTGCCATTTTACCACACCTCCTTATGAGCAGTACAGCTGTCATTTTTCACATCCTGCCCAAAACGTGTTTCCGTCCATGTAGCACACAATGGCACAGTCGGTGTGTGAACTCAATGTATGGGACACATTAAGAAAATCACAGTGACACTGTTCATGAGCAGAGGTCTTAAAATGGCTATGTTGAAAATTTGGTGAAAAAATTCCTAAAAATGACTGTTTTACGAGCTTGCGTTGCGCAGTTCCTACGCACGCTCGTAAGTTCGCAAATTTTCAATATTTGCACTCCAATGACTTCCAAATACCTAAACAGCACATAGAAGCAAGCAACATTCGGCATTGACAAATGCTTGTTTATTTTTGAATTTGCTTGCTTGCATGTGCAAGGAACGTTTTGGGACAGTGTGACTTTTTGAAGGTGTGTGACCCTCCTGTCCAATGCAGTGCTCAGTGTAACGTGTGCAACCCTACTGCACCAATGGATGCATGAGCCGTCTATGACAGCAGTTTGGCTGCAGTGGTCTTCAGTTAAAAGAAAAGCACCACTGCAATTAGCGGTGGTAACGTGTGTGTATTTAGCATATTGACGTCACCCTTTTCCCTCTGGCTGCTAATAAAATCCATCCCACTTCCTCCCTCCCTCTGTTGCCATCTACCCTGCTCCCTTGTTATTGCCCCCACCAAACACATTGTATGTGCAGATGGAGTGCGCAGTCCCCATTGTCTCCAGGGCCCCCCCCAACAAACACCCAGGTGACATGCTGGGAGCCCACCCCAGCATGCCCATTGTCCCTGTAAATGGGAAAACTGTCCCGAAACATCTTTTGTTTTTTTAAAACCTGTGAAAACAGAAAACCATCCCTCGCTGTGTCTTGTGCCCCCTCCCCGAACCCACACCCACCCTCTGTATACCCCACCTCCCACTCACCCCATACTTACCTCTGGAGCCTGGCGCAATGATATTCAGTGGAGCGGGAACACGTCTGCACTCTTGAAAGCCGAACGCAAACTGAAGAAGTGATGGTAAGCTGTATAATGGCATAAATGTTTTTTTTTTCCAACTTAGGTGGCTATCTCGGGCATTTTTGCAAATTTTGCCACCACATTTTCAACAGGGGGTTCTTGGGACACCACCTCATGAATTTAGTTACTGTCATGTGAGTTATTCGGTCCCAAAGGTGATTTCATGGTCACTGCACAAAATCACCTTTGGGATTGATTAACTAACAACAGTGTCACTGTTAATGAGGTGGGCTCCCAAAAAATCTATGTTGCAAATTTGGTGAAAAATGTCAAAAATGACTGTTTACGAATGCGTTAGCGCCAGTTTCCACGCCACTCATAACTTTCGAGAATTTGAAATATTTTCACTCCAGATTTTCAACGCTCGCATTTTTTCACACCTCCTTATGAACAGTACAGCTGACATTTTTCACATCCTGGCTGAAATGTGTTTTTGCAAATCCAGCGCACAATGGTGTGGTCACAGTGAGAAATCAATGCTCAGGACAGATTATGAAAATCACTGTGACACTGTTCATGAGCAGAGGTCCCACAATGCCTATGTTGAAAATTTGGTGACAAAAGTCCACAAATGACTGTGTCATGAGCTGCCTATTGTCAGTTTCCATGTACGCCCTAAGTTCGAGAAATTGTTGTATTTTCACCCAGATGTTCAACATTGCCATCCCTTCACACCTCCCTATGAGTGCTACAGCTGTCATTTTTCTCATCCTGCCCGAACTGTGTTTTTGCACATGTGGAGCACAATGGTGTGGTCGCTGTGGGAAATCGACGCTCAGGACAGATTAACAAAATAACAGTGGGACTGTTCATAAGCAGAGGTCTCAAATGCTTTTATGAGGTGGGGGTAACAAAAAGGTCATGCTGAAAATTTATAGTGCAAATACCATCAATTGCACAGGGCATTAGGGTAAAGCACCATACTTGCCAAACACCACTGCAAAAACCTGCAAGCGAACGTTCGGCATTGACAAATGCTTGTTCAATTTAATGCCTGCTTCCCAGGCCACTTGTAGTATCTGCCTTACTCTGCTGTCATGCTGCTTTTGCGATGAACCCCAGACCAGATTATCATCTAGGTAGACTTTAATCCCTTCTATGCCTTCCAGCAGTTGCTGCATGATTCTGTGAAAAATCTCTGGTGCTGAGCAGATTCCAAATGGTAATCTTTTGAAACAGTGCCTCCCATATGAAGTGTTAAAAGTGCAGAGGCGTGCACATTCTTTTGTGAAGGGTATTGGCCATAATCCAGAAGAGGCATCCAGTACTGAGAAATGGTTTGCACTTGGAAGTTCATCCAGTATTTCAAGCCTTGTGGGAATGTGGAAATGTTCTCTTTTTATACATACATTTAACTGTTTAGGGTCCAGACACAAACCTAGTCACCCATCTTTTTTCTCAATAATCATCAAGGAGTGTACCCATGGTGTTGCTTCGTCTACCCTTTCTATGACATCCAGATCTATTAACCATTGCAGCTCTTTTCTCAGTTTATCTCTTAGGGCCACGGGGACTGTGTATGTGGCATATACTACAGGAACTGCCTTTGCATCCACAGTAATATTATGTGTTTCCCCAGTCCTGTAAATACATCCATGTACTGAGACAGACTATCATCAGTGACTGGCTTGTCATTTAGCATTGCAAATAGTTTTTCTATCAAACCCAGTTTCTGATTGGTCTCTAGGCCAAAAATTGGCTCCTTGTCCCCAGTGACAATAACAAATATGTGTTTACTCACCATGCCATTGTGGTGGAGGTTCAGCACATAATACCCTATTGTGGGTATGGTTAGTCCATTGAATGCCTTCAAGACAGTAGGGTTTTTCTTTATCTGTGGTCTGCATGGTATCTGACACTATAGTCAAGAAGGAAGCACATTTTTTGTGCACCTGTATCAATCATGTATTGTATTTTCAAGACACTGGTATTCAGTTGAATAGTCCATTCCTTGCTTTGCATGTTGCCTGGCTTGTCCAGGCTCCTATGAAGAGTTCCTCTGTGCTGTCCGAGTCTGTAGTTTCTGTAAGAGATTGAATTGCTTTTTACGTTGATTGTGCGCATGCGCAAGAAACATGTTGCAGCAGCTTTTTCCGCAAGCAGGTTGTGGAGGCATGGCACTGTTGTGGCCAATGCCCCCACATCCTGCAAAGGCTTGTCCTGCTTCCCCCAATGCCGTGGCACGCTGCTGCTGACACTAGTTCAGCCAGTGTGCCACAACCTTCTAAAAGAGTAGCCGCTGCAATCAGGGGCCACCTCGTCATTGCAGCGTCAGCCATCCGCTGCAAAGAGGGAGTGATCCATCATTGCAGGGCGGGATGTAAAAACCCTGATATTGTTTGTGAACATGGCGGCGGCTTGCTGCCTTGTTCACAAACAATATTACCCCACCTCCACCATGTTTAGTTGCAGATGGCGGCCCCAATCCCTGTCGGCTTCACTGGCCCAATGTTGATTGTACCGATGGGGGAGCCCCCTTCCCATCGACATTATGTCAAACACCCACCCCCGCTGATATTGTGTGCCAGCAGGGTGCGAAATCCCCATCAGCATAATGTGAACCCCCCCCTTTCTTGTGTGCCGATGGGGGTGCCCAATTCCCCATTGGCCACTGGCCCCCCCAAAAGAAGCAGTCAGGTGGCATGCTCGGAGCCCACCCCAGCATGCCTAATGCCCCTGTGAAGAAAAAAACTGTTCTGCAATGTTTTTTTTTGTTTTTAAACCTATGAAATAAGAAAACTGTCCCTCGTGGTCTCCCTGGCCCCCCTCATACCACCCACCCACTGCGGACCCTACCTCCCCACACCCCCCTCGCCCCATAATTACCTCTGGAGTTTGGCGCGACGATCTTCGGTGGACCGGGAACACATCTGCACTCTTCAAAGCTGACCGCGAACTGAGGAAATGCCGGTAAGCTGTATAATGGTAGAAAAAGGGTTTTTTCAACTTTAATGCATATCTCAGTCATTTTTTGGAATTTTGGCACCAAATTTTCTACATGGGGTTTTTGGGACCCATCCTCATGAATTCTTGAACTGTCATGGCATTAATTGGCCCCAAAAGGTGATTTCAAGGTCACTGTGCGAAATCACCTTTCGGTGCCTAGTAATGAAATGACAGTGCCAGTGTTCATGAGGTGGGCTCTCAAAGATCTATGTTGCAAATTTGGTGGAAAAATCAAAAATTACTGTTACTGGCGTCGCGTTGCGCGGTTGCTACGCACACTCATAAATTTGCGAATTTACAATATTTTCATGCCAGATCTTCAACACTAACATTTTTTGCACACCTCCTTGTGAACAGTACAGTTGTCATTGTTCACATCCTGGCAGAAATGTGTTTTCGCACTTCTGGCACAGAATAGCGAGGTCGCTGTGGGAAATCAGTGTTCAGGACAGACTAAGAAAATGACAGTGACACTGTTCATGAACAGAGGTCCTAAAATGCCTATATTGAAAATTTGGTAATAATACTTCATAAAATGACTGTGCTACGAGCGTGCATTGAGCAGTTTCCACGCACGCTCGTAAGTTCGTGAATTTATAATATTTTCACTCCAGATTTTCAACATTGCCATTTTCCCACACCTACTTATGAACAGTACAGCTGTCATTTTTCCCATCCTGGCCGAAATGTGTTTTCGCACTTCGGGCCAGAATAGAGCGGTCACTGTGGAAAATCACTGTCTGGGACAGATTAAGAAAATGAGAGTGATACGGTTCATGAGCAGAGGTCCTAAAATGCCTGTGTTGACAATTTGGAGATGATAGCCCATCAAATGACTGTGTTACAAGTGTGCGTTGCACACTTTCCACGCACCGATGTAACTTCACAAATTTGTAATATTGTCACGCCAGATTTTCAACAGTGGCATTTTTTTACATCTCCTTATGAGCAGTACAGCTGTCATTTTTCACATCCTGACCGAAATGTGTTTTCACAGTTCCGGTGCAGAATAACGCAGTCACTGTGGGAAATCACTGTTTGAGACAGATTAAGAAAATGACAGTGGCACTGTTCATGAGCAGAGGTCCTAAAATGCCTATGTTGAAAATTTGGTGACTAAACTATATAACATGACTGTGTTATAAGCATGCGTTGAACTGTTTCCACGCACCCTTGTAACTTCACAATTTTGTAATATTTTCACCCCACATTTTCAACAGTGGCATTTTTCCACACCTCCTTATGAATAGTACAGCTGTTATTTTTCACACCCTGGCTAAAATATGTTTTTGCAATCCTGCCGGAGAATAGCACAGTGGCTGTGGGAAATCACTGTTTGGGACAGATTAAGTTCGAACAACTGAGAGGGGGGAGTGACCGAGCTCAACTGAGCTCTGTCGGGACTGCTGCAGATTTGTTTGTGGGCAGAAAAAGGCCCCAACGCAAGAGTCCAGTACAAAAGGGCAGCCTGCAGCCTGGGAGAAACAGAATGAGAAAGCAAGTGACAGAGTGGGAGTGAGGGAACTCACCAGAGCACTGTCAGGACTGCTGTGGATTTCTTTGTTGGCAGAAAAAGGTGTCAATGCAGGCAGGGACCCAGTACAAAAGGCTAGCCTACAGCAGTGGGAGAAACAGTACGAGCGAGTGAGATGGGGGGCTGAGTGAGCTCAACAGAGCTCTATCAGGACTGCTGTGGATTTCTTTGTGGGCAGAAAAAGGTGCCAATGTATGCATGAGCCCCATACAAAAGAGCCACTTGCAGCGCCAGGACAAACAGAATGAGCGTGTGAGAGAGGGAGACTGAGCGACCTTAACAGAGCTCTGTTGGGACAGCTGCAGATTTCTTTGTGGACAGACAAAGGTGCCAACACAGCCTGGAGCACCGTACACAAGCGCAGCCTGCAGCACCAAGAGAAACATAACGATCAAGTGACAGAGCAGTAGTGAGCAAGCTCAACAGAGCTGTACTGTGACTGCTGCGGATTTCTTTGCGGGCAGAAAATGCAGCAACGCAGGCAGGAGCCCAGTACAAAAGGCCAGCTTGCATTGCTGGACGAAATAGAATGAGTGCGTGAGAGAGCTCAATGGAGCTGTGTTGGGACTGCTTCAGATTTCTTTCTGGCCAGAACAAGCCGCCAATGCAGGCAGGAGCCCAGTACACAAGGGCAGCCTGCAGCTGCAGGAGACACAGAACAAGTGAGTGGGGGGGGGAGTGAGTGAGCTCAGCGGAGCTCTGTTGGGACTGCTGCACATTTGGGCAGAAAAAGCCAGCAATGCACGCAGGGGCCCAGTACAAATGGACAGCCTGCAGTGGCAGGGAAACTAGAATGAGCGAGTGAGAGAGGGGGAGTGAGTGAGCTCAACGGAGCTCTATTGTAACTGCTGCAAATTTGTTTGTGGGCAGAAGAAGGCGGCAATGCAGGCAGGAGCCCAATAGAAAAGGGCAGCCTGCAGTGCCGGCAGAAACGGAATGAGCAAGTGAGAGAAGGGGAGTGAGCGAGCTCAACGGAGCTTTGCTGGGACTGCTGCAGATTTCTTAGTGGCCAGACAAAGGCGCCAACAGAGGCAGGAGCCTAGTACAAAAGGGCAGCGCCAGGAGAAACAGAATGAGTGATTGACACAGGGGGAGTGAGCGAGCTCAATGTAGCTCTATCATGACTGCTGTGGATTTCTTTGTTGGCAGAAAAAGGCGGCAACACAGGCAGGAGTCCAGTACCAAAGGCCAGCCTGCAGCACCGGCAGAAACGGAATGAGTGAGTGAGAGAGGGGGAGTCAGCAGGTTCAACAGACCTGTGTTGGTACTGCTGCAGATTTCTTTGTGGGCAGAAAAAGCCACCAACAGAGGCAGGAGCCCAGTACAAAACGGCAGCCTGCAGTGCCAGGAGAAACAGAATGAGTGAGTGAGAGAGGGGGAGTGTGCCACCTCAGTGGAGCTCTGTCGGGACAGCTGCAGATTTCTTAGTGGGCAGAACAAGGTACCAATGCAGGCAGGAGCCCAGTACAAAAAGAGCAGCCTGCAGCACCGGAAGAAACAGACTGAGCGATTGACAGAGGGGCCAGAGAGCATGCTCAACACACCAACGCAATCAACATTCGGCATTGACAAATGCTTGTTGTTTTCTGCTGCAACTTGCGAAGTGGTTAAGTTTTCCTCAGGCTTTACACTGTTTTCCATATGCAGGGCAGTTCCTGTAATCATGTTGTTTCCCAGGTTTTGTCGACTACCTTTTTTTGAGTATATCTCTCTTGTACTGTCTCTTGTTTATTCTCTTGCTGTGTATAACCTGTAGGCAACCTCTGGGATTTGCTCTTATTGGTTTGAACACCAGCAACTTATGTGATGTCCTTTGACCCACTTAGGACTTCCATCTACATGCAAGTTTGTTCCACAGCATGACAGGTCTTAATTTGCTGATTCCAGAATTAATTCACTATCTCTTAAAAGTCTTTCCTTAACTCGTGGGTCTGAACAGCACATCCCTATTTGGTCTCTGATCAGAAAGGATGTCAGTGTGTCAAAATTACACGACTGCGCTTTCAATCTCAAGTCAGTAATAATTAATAGATTAGTTTGCTTTCTGTATTCGGGATCTAAAGACATATCTCTCAAAAGTCTCATTTTTTCTTACCACACAGTATACTTCAAATTGTTGTATAACTTTGTCATAGTCCTTCTTGTCTGCGTCTGACAACTAAAAAGCATTGTATATGTTGAAAGTGTCTGAGCCTGCAGTAGTCAGCAACAGTGCTACTTTATGGGATACCTGTTTTTCAGTTGCACCCTCAGCTTCTAAATAACAGTCAAAACGCTGCTTGAAACGCTTCCATGTGTTTTCTAGATTGCCCACAAACCTTATTTCTGGTGGTGGTCTGATGTGCTCCATTTCTCCAGACTGCTGTGGCCATTAGCTCAGCCTGCCAAAACTTCAGTCCTTGAGCAGTTTATCACTGTGCTGTGTGATTTCTTCAGACCTAAGAAAGCTTCTTCTGAGTGTTTCATAAAGATCCTGAAACCACTCCTGCTACCATGTCTTATTTTCAGTTCAGACACACAGACTTGCTAAAAGGTAGTAGTCATCTTTATTATAGCAATAGTGCTATACAAGATTAATCAGAGGCCATTTGGCATAAGACAGTCTTTTCAGCCTGCATCTGGTGTCTCTCCTTCTCACACTCTCTGCATCAGCTAGGGAGTGTATTTCTCCCATTCCTGTGGAATGCATGCATCAAGGTCACTGCCTTAACTGTTAACTCTCAGGACAGATAGGGTGCTAAAAGGATTAAGGGCACTGAGGGGGATATGGCACTGGGTCCATACGGCATTCACCCTAGGGTATTTAAGGAACTACAGTGGTGATCACACAAAAGTTTTATCAGTACTGAGATATACCTTGGTGGTACTGAGGCAGAATCACATTACAGCCAATGCAAATTGAACTTGAGTGCCTCAGTGGTACCTTGACATACCTCAAACTTTTAGATAACCATCACTGTTGCTGAGATCCTGGCAGGACCTTTGGCTGACCTGTTCAATACCTCCTTTGACACATGATGCATACCACTGGACTGGAGGATGGTCCATGTGGTACCCATTCACAAAAGTGGACCTACGGATGAACCAGGCAACTACCGACCAGTAAGCCTCACATCAATTGTTAGAAAACTCATGGAGATGATCTTAAAAGAGAGGCTGGTGACCTTTTTGGAGAACAATGGACTCAAGGATGGTCAGCAGCATGAGTTTGTCTAGGAAGATCCTGCCAGACAAACCTGACTGAGTGCTAGGACTGGGTGACACGGGAACTGGACAAAGGCCATGTGGTGGATGTCCTGTATTTGGATTCAGCAAGGCTTTTGATTCTGTGCCACATGGGAGGCTGGGGGGGAGCTGGAATATATAGGGGTGGGAACAAAGATGGTAAAATTGGATCACTAATTGGTTGAAGGGTAGGCAGTAAAGGGTGCTGGTGGTTGGGGGATTCTCATCACCAAGGGATGTGACAAGCAGTGTGCCACAGGGATCAGTATTGGGACCGGTGTTGTTCAGGATTTTGATTGCAGATATCTCCCATGGGGTCTGGAGTAAGATTAGTCTCTTCACGGAAAACACAAAGATGGGAGCTGTGGTTGATGACATCAAAGGGTGGAGGGGGCTGCAGGAGGACCTGACCAAACTACAGGAGTGGTCGGAGGCATGGCAGTTGGAGTGTAATGCCAAATAGTGCAAGGTATTGCACTTCGAGACTAAGAACCAGGGGAGGAGCTATCAGCTGGGGTGGTACAGCTGGAATGCACTGAGGAGAAGAAGGATCTAGGGATGCTCTTAACGGAAAGTATGAACAACTCACCTCAGTGCAGAAAAGTGGTAGCAAAAGCCAACAGGAAGCAGGGGTGCATAGTGAGGAGAATCTCTTCTAGAAATAGGGAGGTGATCCTGTCCCTCTGCAGGTTGCTTGTCAGGCCACACCTAGAATACTTCATGCAGTTCTGGCACCCATTCCTCAAGAAGGACATCAGATTGCTGGAGGGTGTACAGTGTAGGGCAACAAAGATGATCCAGAGATTAGAGGGATAGTCCTATGAGGAGAGGCTGAGTGAGCTGAACATGTATTCCATGGTGAAGAGGAGGGATGGGAGGACATGATCAAAACCTTTAAATACCTATAGGGGATAAGCAACACTAATACAGAAGGGATTTTAAAGATCAAAAAGGGGAGGGTCATGAGGGGCACCAGCTGATACTGGATGGTGGTAGATTCAGGAGGGAAGTCTGAAGACAGTATTTCACAGAAAGGGTGGCGGACAAGTGGAATACTCTGCCTGAGGAGGTAATAGCCTGTAGCATGGTAGACAGCTTTTAGACAGCTTTAAGAGGGGATGGGACAGAGTGAGAGGGGGTAATTTTGAAGAGGGAAGGTGTGGGTTGGGCAGATGCAAGGTTAGGGGCTAGCTGCACAATCAAGCAGACTCAATAGACTGTGAGGCCTGTATTTGCTGGCATTTTCATATGTTCACATTAGCTACTACTGCAGAACCCAGGCAGACCCCCTGGAAGGTGTGTGCTGTACTAACCCTGAGGGCCCCAGAGCAGCCAAGGTGAGTCAAAGGACTGTTACAAGTGGAGGCACTGCTGGGATTTCCTACTTCCTAGAGGTTACCCCAAAACTGCAGTTTGAAATTTTGGTACACTCCTTTTGGTTGGGGATAAATGAAATGGCATTCCATGAAACAGAGGCACTGCTAGGGCTGGGCCTCTGGGGCTGGAGCCCTGAATGTTTTGTCTGGGGCCCCGAACCTTTTTTGTGATTGGTGGTGCACCGTGTGGTGTGCAGTAGTGGGTTCTTCCTGTTTTTTGTACTGCCTGCCTGCCCCTCCCTGTGCTCAAACAAGGTCCAAAAGTTAAAATTTTAAAACCCCATTTTCACTGCAGCCCGGCCCGCCCAACCTCCCTGACTAGCAAGCACACTAGCAGCTCTAAAATAATTATTTTTATTTGCCAATTGCCAGTGGTATGGTAGTAGCGTTAGTAACCCCTGAGCACTGCTTGTCACCTCATATCAACTGCCCACCTATCACTTGCTTTGGCTTGCTCATTTTTGTTCTCATCATCGCCATGGCAACCAATCAACACACAGCTCCTAGTTCTCAGACATGGTGTTTGATTGGTGAAGTGACCTAGTGACGCCACATGGCACACTCAAAGACAGAGCGGTACTGTGTGAAGACATCTTGGAGGCTGCACAGGCTGGTCAGGAAAATGCAAGTCAGTCTCTGTCTGAGACTCAGAAGAGGATTGTCAAGAAGAACCCTAGTAGGGGTTAAGGGGTGTTCGGGACTACTTGGGAGCATTTTATTTTTTTACCAGCACAGTAGCACTGCACTAGTCTTCACAATTGGATTGGGGATGGGGAGGGAGCTGGGACACTGGGACAGACAATTGGGACTTAGACAGTTGCCTTGGACTTGGGAGTTTGGGACTGTCTTACTTGGAGAGAGAGGACTGCTGGAGAGAGTACAGAGACTTCAATCAGGAGACGGTGGAGATGTGGATCAAAGCTGGAGCGGAGAGAGAGGAGAGAAAAGACAGAGAGACAGAATTGGATCTACCATGAGGATGCTAATGCCATTGCTTACCTGCTGTGCCACTGTTACTGTGCAAATGAGGAGAGTCAACTGTGAGATCATGGATGCTGGATGGCATGGCAGTGCTGTGACTGTATTTATTTATTTTGCAGAGGGGTGGGGGCAGGGGCTGGGCCCTTAAGGGGAGCAGCCAAGCCAGCAGTAGTCTGCAGCACAGCACATCACAGCTCACTTTCCATTATTAGTGCATCAAGTATCATATTTTACTAGTCAGATTATGGACCTGTGTGAGTGTGTGGACAATAATTTCATAAGGGTCACACTCAGGGAGGCCATCTGCTGGCACTGGATGCCCAGCCCTCCTCCGTGACTAGCATATTTCTTAAATATCAGTAGATTTAGCCCAGATCTACTGATATTTACAAAATATGCTATTGATTCTATGACTTTTAATCCACAACATGTAGTTTTTTGCCGGTCAAGTGACAAGCTAACCAAAAAAAAGACACAAAATAATGGAAAAGGAATGTGGGAAAAAACAAGGCTAAAGTAGTATAAAATGTGTTATTTTACATGATAGAGCACCAAAATTTCTACAGCTTCAGGGGGCCTAGGCGGCCCCCAGACCCCCGACATTTTGTTTGGGGCCCAGGCCCCCAATGTTAACTAATTCTGGCAAAGCCTCTGCCAGGAAGTAGAGGACTAGTGTGTGTTTGAGGGCCTTGACCCCCAGAGAATGCTATTGATAAGAAATGTGCCTGGAGGGTGGACAAAAGAGTTTATTTTGGAAGTATTGAATGCAGCCCTGACAGAGTGTGGGAGAATGAAAATTTAGAGGATGACAAAGGACCCCAGCACTGGGCTTAGGGATTTAATTTTAATGAATTGGTTTAGAAGTTATTTAACAGATAGCTTGCTATGTGTGAAATATAGGGAAGTGTTAACAAGTAGTAAACAAATGGAGTTGGGTGTTCCCCAGGGATTTATCCTGGAGCCCGTCTTGTTTTCATTGTTTGTGGATGAATTACCTGTACTCTTACATAACACAAATACACTGATGTATGTATATTATATTATTTTATATAGTAGTTCAGCTTCTGTTGAAAATTTAAATCAAGATCTGAGTGCTGATTTATATAAACTGAATTTTTGACTGAAAAATCAACATTTACTGTTCAATAGTAAGAAAACTAAAAGCATGTTTTTTGGCTCTAAGCTTAAACTGTTAAATAAACCATCTTTATATTTGATCTGAATGGTGAATTACCGGAACAAGTGACTCAGTTTAGTTATTTGGGTATAGTATTAGATTTTGACTTTCTCGGTACATATTAAATGATCCTGTAAAAAGGTTAATCAGAAATTAGGTATACTCTTTAGCTCCCTAAATTTCCTGACATTGAAGGCTCATACAGCCATTGCTAGAAGTGTTCTATTAGCAACTATGAATTATAACTCATTTATTTTTCCTAATATCACAAAAGCAGATCTATCATTATTAACTACTACATTTCATAGTATATGTAGGTTTGTACTTAAAGTACCATATCAGACTCATCATTGTTTATTGTATCAGTTAGTTGATTGGCTTCCTCCAAAGTTTAACACTGAGTATAATTTAAACTGTCTTCCAGATAATGTTATGAAACAAAAGACCAAATCCCCTTTACATTTGTTTTATCAACACAAGGAACTAGAAAGATCATTGAGATCAACTACAGCTATTAAGTTAGCGGTTCCAAAAAGGAAAACTAAAATGGGAGAGAATTCTTTATTTATGGCAGTAAAACATTGGAATGGCCTGCCACCAACCTTTTCTGAAGACATTAGTCATGCAGTTTTTAAAATTAGATTAAAACATTATTATATGAGTTAAGTGCATTGTGAATGTTACTAATTTATAATGATAATTGTTGTTGTAACGCACTGATGTTTAGTAGTGTAGTGGCATGTATTGTTTGTAATACTGTATTGTATTTGTTGTAATTTTTGTCTTGTAATTATTATTGTAATTGCAACATCTGGACATAATGTCCTGGGTCGTGTCTGAAAAAGGTCCTTGACTCATGACACTTACCCAGTAAACAAAAGTTGAATAATAAAATAATAACAATAATAAAATAAATGGACAAGGACTTATATCTTGTTGATGTACCCCCTACTGTGACACTAGAAGGGTTCCAAGAGACCTGGGTGGTGCTGAAGAGAGGGAGTCAGGCTAGCTCACAACCTGCTAATCCACCCCCCAAGAACTCCCTGCCCCATGACAAAGGGAGCTTTGAAACTAAACTGGACTCCCTGCTTGATAGTGAAGGGAAGTCTTTGAAAGACCTTCAGACTATGTTCCTGGGAGGGGGTTCCCTCTCCTAAAGTGTTGCCCAGTGGGGTGACCCCCTATGTAGTGGCACCATTCAAACAGCACAAGGTGCTGCAAACCTTCTCAGGGGCAATCCCAACTCCAGCCGGGGAAGATGACTTTGAATCCCGGATAAGTCAGGCCACTCAAATGGATCAAGTCTAGAGGTGTTCGAATGAGGAACAATGTAAGAGGGTTGTTGAAAGCTTATAAGGAATGGCTCCAGATGTGATTTTTATGGGCCAGCCAGCCTAACTGTACCATAGATGACCATGTGGTAATTCTGAAAAGCACCTTTGGGGTTGTTGATAAGATGGAGGTCATCCTGTTTTAATTGCGGGGCACCATGCAGCAGCATGGAGAAAAATTGTCACAGTACATTATCAAGGTGGAGGCCATGGTGTGCAAGATTGTAGAGGCTGGTGGAGAGTCCCCAGAGCAAGTAGCTAAGATGAGGCTCAACCAAATCCTAAGTGGGGCTGTGCACTCCTGAGTTACTCTAATCTCCCTCAAAGTAAGGGACTGAAAAACCAACCCCCCATATTTTATGCAGTTGCTGGATGAGGTGAAGGAGGAAGAGGCCCAGGGAGATGTCCTCGATTCGCTGCAGATGCCCACAGCTACCTTTGCCACTTTGTGACCAGAAGCCATAAATGCTGCAGAACTGCCTTGCTCATTGAAGTTGGGAAATGTGCTGAAAGAGTTGAGAGATTGTGTGCAGGACTTCAAGGGAGTGAGAGAAACACTTCCCACTCCTACTATGGCCAAGTTCCAAGAAATAAAAGACTGTGTGAAGGCCTTGAAACTGGCATTGGAGTCCTGGACCTTGCAGAGTGTTGTTGTGTCTGAGCCTAGTTGGCAGTCTGCTCAAAATGCTGCCCCTGGCCTAGACCAATAATACCCCTCGGACCTTGAGAAGGCTGGTTCTTTTTCAAATGCGGACAGGATGGTCATACAAGATGTGACTGCATCAGTGCAGAAAATTCCCAGCTAGTGGCTGAAAAACAAAGTTGGATGGACCAGGGAAACACCAGTGGGGACCAGTAATGGAGCTACCTGGGCCCCATGCATTACATTGCTCCACCAAGTGGACTGACCCCCAAATTTCCCCCACCAGTCAGGTGCCTCCTAGCCTGATTGGTCCCTGTGCTGATGTGGAAACCTTACTAGAAGGAGTGCCTTGTTTCACTCTACTTAATAGCGGATTACAAGTCACCATCATGCACCAGGCTTTCCGTGATAGACATTTGCAGCATTTGAACCTCCTACTCCTGTCTGGTTTGTCACTGTGGGGGATAAGTAATTTGGACTACCCCATAATGGTTATTGCCTAGTACAAATAGCTTTCATCTCAAAGGGACCCAAAGAACACCCCACCATTGAGACTTTGGCCTTAATATAACCAGAGCCAAAAGGGATGACTGACATACCCATATTAATTGGAACAAATGCTAATATGTTCAGCTGGCTGGTGAAGATGTGTATCAAAAGAGGCGGGACTGATGAGCTAGTGAACCCTCTGGTAAAAGCTGTGGTAAAGAGAGTTGGCTTGACTGTGGAAAGTGCAACAACCAATATGGTGGAGGAATGTATCAGTGTAGTGTGCCAAGTGGATGGAAAAGAGCTGCTCATGCCTCCAAGTTCAGAGTGCGGAGTTGTGGGAATTGCACAGTTTGGTCAGCTACCCCAAGGACCTGCCTTCACCATCGATACCCTTCCACCAGACATTTTACCAGAAGGACTGCTGGTGCAAAGAGGAGTGCTGCCACCTCCAGATACCCCCTGGGCCAGGCAAGTTATGATGAGGGTCTGAAATGAATCAAGGAAACCCAGAGTCATCCAAAAGGGACAAGTGTTGGCAAGTATCTACAGGTGTGACAGTGCCATTGCAGAAAACTCAATGATAGCCACCAAGGAAGAGACAGATCCAAATTTGTTTGAGTTTGGTGATTCCCCTATACCAGCCAGCTACCAATGGAGCCTAAGACATATGTTGGCCAAGCACAGAAAGGTCTTCTCACTACATGACTGGGACATGGGGTGTGTGGAAAGTGAAGATCATTGGATCCGTCTGAAGGACGATAGCCCTTTCTGAGGCAGGTCTCAGAGGTTAGCCCCTGGTGACATTGAGGACATCTGGCAACACCTGCAGGAGTTATTGGATGCTGGCATCATTACCAAGTCCAACAGCCCTTATGCCTCCCCCATTGTAGTGGCCTGGAAAAAGAATAGAGCCATAAGGATGTGCATAGACTATCACACACTAAACAAGAAGACAGTCCCAGACCAGTACACCATGCCCTAGGTAGAAGACTCCCTGGTCAGCCTGGCCAAGAACCAATGGTTCTTCATGTTGGATCTCCAGAGTGGCTATTATCAAATCTCTATGGCAGAGGAGGACAAAGAAAAGACTGCTTTTATTTGCCCGTTGGGGTTCTACCAGTTTGAGCGCATGCCCCAAGGAATATCCAGAGCACCAGCCACTTTCTAGCACTTGATGGAGAAGATAGTGGGGGATGTGAACTCACTCGAAGTTATTGTCTACCTGGATGACTTGATCATATTCATTCGCACCCTGGAAGAGCATGAGACTTGGTTAATGAAGGTCCTGGATCGACTAGAGAAATTTGGCCTAAAGGTTTCAAATTACAAGTGCCAGTTCTGCCAGCCAGTTGTAAAGTATGTGGCGCACATCGTCTCAGCGAAGGGCGTGCAAACTGATCCAGCTAAAGTGGAGGCCCTCACCACCTGGCCTAGGTCCACAAACTTAAGGGCCCTGTAGTCCTTTTTGAGGTTCTGTGACTACTACAGTCATTTTGTGAAGGACTACTCAATGGTGTTACTCCCACTTAATGACTTGATGCAAGGTTATCCCCCAACAAAGAAGAATAAGACAGCCCCAGGGTCAGGGACAAACCCGACAAAGGAGTATTTGTGGGTTGGTGAACCCTTTTGGGAACAGTGGACCCTTGAGTGGGAAGCTGCTTTCTGGGTGATTATCCAGAAACTAAGTGAGGCCCCAGTTCTGGCACTTACTGACCCTAACAAGCCTTATGCCCTCCACACTGATGCCAGTCTAATTGGTTTGGGAGGGTGCTGTACCAAGAGTATCATGGAGGGCATAGGCCCATGATGTTCACTAGCCACAGCCTGACACCTTCTGAAAGGAACTACCCAGTGCATAAAATGGAATTTTTAGCTTTAAAGTGGGCCGTAACAGACAAGTTCCACAAATGCCTGTATGGGGTTCCTTTTACGGTCAGAACAGATAAGGCTGGATCATTGGGGGGGAGCTCCTGGGCAGAGGAGCCCTCCTGGGTGAAAGTCACCTGCTTCACGAACAGCTGGCTGGATCATCGGGGGGGGACTCCTGGGCAGAGGAGCCCTCCTGGGTGAAAGTCGCCTGCTTCATGAACGGCCAGCTGGATCATTGGGGGAGGGAGCTCCTGGGCAGAGGAGCCCTCCTGGGTGAAAGTCGTCTGCTTCATGAATGGCCGGCTGGATCATCGGGGGGGAGCTCCTGGGCAGAGGAGCCCTCCTTGGTGAAAGTCGTCTGCTTCACGAACGGTTGGCTGGATCGTCAGTGGGGGGAGCTCCTGGGCAGAGGAACCTCCTGGGTGAAAGTCACCTGCTGAGGCTTTCCAGCCGCCGTTAGGTAGCAGGCGACTTTCCCAGGAGGGTCCTCTGCCCAGGAGTTTCCATGATCCAGCCAGCCGTCGTAAGCAGGCGATTTTCACCCGGGAGGGCTTCTCCGCCCAGGAGCTCCCCCCCGATGATTCAGCCAGCCGTTCCTGAAGGTAATTTTGACTATCCTAATCTGAGACTTGAGCAGCGCCTCACTGCTGGCCATCTTTGTTTCAAACTTTGGCGCCTTTTCTCTTGCAAGCGGCTGCCCGATTTAGAAGAGTTTCACAATTAGACTACCGTACCTGCGCTCTGAGGGAATTTGCAGTCTGTTCTCTCCCGCTAACCTGAATCGCCAGTTTAAACTTAAAAAAGGGTCTGGAGTAGCGATAGCCTGCAGCTGGTGGACGGGTGCTGCATGTAGAATTATTTTGTAAAAGGGTGTGTTGCTGCTACATGAAAATGTAACCACCAACTATTTTTGCACTCCTGCAGCAATACTGTGGACACCTTAAAAGCTGACAGTATAGTCGTGATGTGTTACATTGTAAAACAGATGCTTACACTGCTCCTATTATGCCTAGATAATATTTAAAATTTGATTGCATAGAAAGAGCCACATTTTATCTGTTAGAGTGAGTTTTGTGTGCAAGTACCAGTAATAGCACACTGCGAGTTTTGTAGGTAGAGTTACTGCCTTTCACTGATCTCTGTGCCCTATCTTTCAGTCCTCTACCTCACTCTGCTCTGTCTACCCCCACCACATCTTCTCATATTAACTTTCCCCTGTGTTTTCCTTCCTTGTTGCCCTATATAAAGTAGCTGCTCACCCTCATTTCTTTCTCCTCAGCAGGTGACTTTCACCCAGGAGGGCTCCTGTGCCCAGGAGCCCCCCCCCTTGACGATCCAGCCGGCCATTCATGAAGGTAATTTTGACTAATCTAATTTGAGACTCGAGCAGCGCCTCACTGCTGGCCATCTTTGTTTCAAACTTTGGCGCCTTTTCTCTCGCAAGTGGCTGCCCGATTTGGAAGAGTTTCACAATTAGACTACTGTACCTGCACTCTGAGGGAATTTTCAGTCTGTTCTCTCCCACTAACCTGAAGCGCCAGTTTAAAGTTAAAAAAGGGTCTGGAGTAGTGATAGCCTGCAGCTGCTTTCCCGCAGTCGCTTCGCAACTGCTCCCCACCCTACCCCCACCACACCCACTCTTGCCTGGCTCTAGCTATATAGGGCAGAAAGACTCTAACCACACCCGTAACATGCCCTAGTGGCAAAATTAACTATCTCCTCGCTTCACCAATTGCAGGTTATCATTGTTGGTAGCTAGAGGGCATCTTGGAATAGTCTCTGTTTCTCTGGTTGAATACTCCAATTTCCCTGCAAACTCTTTCACTAACTCTGCTACTCTCCCTAACACTCTCCCCTTATCCCCACCCCAAAATGACCCTCTTAAGTAATTTAAACATGGCTAAAAGACCCAGCACTACTCTTCTGCTGGTCATTATTATTTTCTTCTGCCTTATTTGGCTACCTATATTTTACTCCCCTCCAACCATATACCATCAATTCGCCAACCCTGATGACTTGTCGCTCTGGGCTTTGTGCACACCAGCATGCTGGCTCCATTACTCCTCCCCTTTGCTCATCCCTCATAACTTCATCTACCATCTATCCTACACTCTACGTAAATCCACGTTGCACCTCACACTGTCTCCACCCTTCATCCACCGTAAGCTATGGTACCTGGCACTCTTAGCCTTAATATTAGCCGGGGATATAGAGCTAAACCCGGGACCTCAAAGTAATTTATCTTGCCTTGATGCAACCTGGAGCAATTCAAAGGGCCTCCACATTGTACACATGAACATTAGGAGCCTTCTATGCAATAAAACAGAACTTGAGGCATGGGTTGCTCTTTATCATCTGGATATACTCTGCCTATCTGAAACCTGGTTAAAACCCTCCACCACTGATACCTCAGTAGTCTACCCAACTACAATTTCCTCAGACAGGATAGGCCATCAGCTAAGTGTGGAGGTGGCGTAGCCATTTTTTACAAACCACATTTGGTGCTATCCCTCAATGTGTTGCCAACACTACTAACTTGCGAAGCAATCCATGCAACCTACAACTAGGCTCAAAGAAACTACACATCGCCTGTTTTATAACCCTCCTGCTGGTGGTTGCAGAGGTCTCAACGAACTCCTCTCCCAAGTTAACAGCAGTATCGGCCATAATGAAGTCCTTATTCAGGGGGATTTCAACCTAAACTGGACTGGTAAATCTAACCTATCCTCACATACAATGATACAAGGTAACAACCTTCACCAACTTATCACAGACCCTACAAGGGTCATGACTCCTCCTCAGACAAGCACCCCGATTGACTGGGTCCTTACAAATCACCCTGACAGCATAGTAAGTGCAGGCACCCTTGCAGATGCCATAAGTGATCATTCCCCTATTTTCTGCATGTGGCGCGCTACAAATAAACCGTCACCACCTACCAAACTAATTACTTTCCGCAACATGGCCCATTTCGACCTCACCCAGTTTACTCATGATCTCTCCTTGATTGACTGGACCCCCATCTACTCCTCTACAAATGCCCAGGCAGCACTTGACTACTTTCTGGCTCACTTCAGCCTGCTTCAAGGCACCCATGCCCCCTATGTCACTCGTCGGATTCGAGGAACACAGACTAAATGGCTAACAAAAGATCTGCTTACACAACTAAGAGCCAGAGACAAACTATGGCGATGTTTCAAAACAACAGGGCTACCAAATGACTACTACCAGTATCGATCTCAGAGAAACATATGTAAAAGAAACATTCGCTTAGCAAAGAGCATCTTCTGCAGAGACCTGCTAACAAAGCCTGCTGGCAACGCTAAAAAGTTCTGGTCTACCATAAAAACACTCCTTGGTGCCAATTCCGGGGCCCATACCAGTGACATGCTTCTAAATGGTATTCACTGCAATAACCTGGAGACCATAGCAAACTCCTTCAATCGGCATTTTTCGGATCTCACTAGCTACCTGACATCTTTCCAGACAATAAGTACCACCTCACCCCCAACTGAACCTCTAATTAAGTACCCCCTATTTAGGTTCCAGAGTATCACCAGGGCAGAAGTACAAAAACTACTGCTCTCTGCTCCCGAAAATACCAGCTTAGGGTCTGACGGTCTAGAACCTAGGCTTCTGAAAGTAGCTGCCCCGCACATTGCCTCTCCCCTAACCAAACTTTTCAACCTTTCCCTATGTCATGGCTCAGTTTCTGACATCTGAAAAATAGCCAAAGTCACCCCAATTCCCAAAAAAGGTGACCCCAAGGAAATCAAGAACTACCGCCCTATTTCTATTCTCTCAATGCTCAGTAAATTTCTGGAAAAGCTAGTGGCCACCCAATCAACTGAATATCTTCAGAAATATAACCTTCTATCTGGCTCACAGCATGGTTTCCGAAAAGGCCACAGCACCTCTACCGCCCTTCTGAAACTCACAAATGACATCTATACCTCCATGGACTCAGGCCTCCTAACTGGTGCCATTTTCATTGATCTAACAAAGGCGTTCGACCTGGTAAACCATACCCTTCTTCTTGATAAACTTCACTCCCTAGGCTTCTCCCCTGACGTAGTAGCCTGGTTCAAGAGCTACTTTTCTGACAGGAAACAGACTGTAGTTTTTAACTCAGCCATATCAGATCTCTTCCCTATACAAGTTGGAGTACCCCAAGGCTCCATACTTGGCCCCTTGCTTTTCTCAATTTTCATTAATGACTTACCACTCCTAGCACCAAACTGCTCGTCTCTGCTTTACGCTGATGACCTAGTTATTTACCACAGTGCTAGAAATACTGACAACATAACCCTCTCTCTTGCCTTGGACTTCGCAGACATCCAATCCTGGCTAACTAAGAACAAACTTGTTCTCAACACTCCAGAGACACACTCCATGCTCTTTGGCTCACCTGCCAAGCTTAAAATGAACCACCTTGCCCTAGATATCCGAACTGCGGATGGCTCTTCTCTGGTCAACACCACATCCTTCAAATATCTAGGAGTCACATTGGATGAATCTCTTGACTTTGACCTGCATAATTACTGTCTGTAAGTCTGTGAATGCCAAGTTAGGTAGTGCCTACAGAACTAGCTATGCCCTCACCCTCTCGGCCAGACTAGCAGTGGTGCAAGGTTTCCTGCTCCCAGCTCTGGCCTATGGCTCAGTCATCTTCCAAACTGCCTCAAAATCCTCCCTCCATAAATGGGACACCACTTAAAATAACATCTGCCTCTACGCCTCTGCATCTCCATGTTACAAACACCACTGTCAGTTCTATGCTGACCTTAAATGGCCTGGTCCGTCTACCCACTGACTTCAGTCTCTTGGCGCTCAAATTGACTGCATCGCCAGATCAGGTCTCCCCCTATCCCTTGCCTCTCTGCTACACACACAACTTGTCTCCTATGGACTACGATCTACTGATAAAGCTCCTCTTCACATCCCTAGATGTAGAACAAATATGAGTGCTTGAGCTTTCTCTCACATGGCCCCAAAATACTGGAACTCCCTACCCTACTCAATCTGTCAAGCAACCTCCCATGCCAGTTTCAAACAACTGCACCGTGAACATCTGCGGGTAACCAGCCCCTGTACCTGCTTCAATCCACCTTAGATCAGTCACCAAGTAAATACACTTCTCATACACCCTTCCCACCTATCCTACACCCCCCACACTTTTTTCACATGCCCTCTTTCTCTTTCTGGTTTCAAACCCTTTAAGGCTCTCTAATCCCTTTTCTTCAGGCTTCCCACCACTCCTCCTGCTTTTCCTTGTGCTCTTTCGCCAATCACAACTGGGCACTTAAACTGTTTTACTGTTCAGACTTGCCTTTACTGTCTTGTTTTATGTACACCATCAATTTAGCACTGCCTGTATTTTCTCAAACTGTTTTGCATTACCTGTATATCTCAAAGTGTTTGAAATGCCTTACCTGTACATATAGTATTGTTGCTGTATTACCTGTAAACTTGTTTACCCTGTTTGTTGTCCTGCTACTGCATGTGCTGCATCCCATGCACCCCATGTATGTATTATTTTTTGTTCAAACTGTTCTCTCCCGGGTCATGCCTGAAAATAGGCATTGTCATGCCTAGTGCACCCACCCGGTTATTAAAAGCAAATAAATAAATAAATAACAAGACACTGACTTATGTCACCACGACAGCTAAACTGGATGCTGCAGGGCACCAATGGTTATCGGACCTTTCCACCTACAGTTTCAGCCTTGAATATCGAAGTGGGTGAACTAATGTAGATGCTGATGCTTTGTCAAGATGCCCACATGGTGATACTGCTGACCCCCCCATTTCAAATAAAGAATGCTCTTGTTGAAGTGTTGTGTTCCAAGTTTGCATTTCTCGCTGATGATCCAGTTGTAAACCTTGCCAGAGCAATAGATATGCTGGGGGCCCCTCCTGAATCTATCCCACCTGCATATTTGAATTTCACCGGGTTGGACATGTCTTCACTGCCCCAACCCATTAAGCCTGAACTACAGCGGTGCAGAGAGATGACTCAACCATCCAAGACATAATCTTGGCCATTGAAAAGAGACGTTTAGCCGATCAAGTGTGTAGCCATCACCCTGACACTAAACACCTATTGAGAGAATGGAGAAGGCTAGTTTTAATAGAGGGATTGCTACTGCAAAAAGGACATGACAAAAACAACCCTGGAATTCCAAAATCCAGTTGGTACTGCCCCAGGAGTATCGTGATGTAGTCCTAAAGTCCCTACATGATGACATGGATTGCCTGGGCTATGAACTTATTCTAGATCTGTGTAGAGCACAGTTTTACTGGACCTGAATGAAAGCTGATGTAGAAAAACAATGCAAAAGCTGCCTGTGGTGCATGCAGAGGTAAACCTTGCCAAGGTAATCTGCCCCCCAGTCAATATTAGCACCAGTGAGTCCCTTGACCTAGTCTGCATGGATTTTTTTGTCCCTGGAGCCTAATAGAAAAAAACACAGCTAATATTCAGGTCATCACTGATCACTATACCAGGCATGCCCAGGCATTTCCCACCAAAGATCAAAAGACTAGCACTGTGGTCAAAGTCTTGCAGCAGTTCGTACAGCACTATGGCATCCCAAAGAGAGTCCATTCTGATCAAGGCCGAGATTTTGAAAGTTGACTGGTGAAAGAGTTCTTGGCTATGAACAGTATAAAGAAAACTCACACCATACTGTACAACCCCTGGGGAAACCCTCAACCAGAGCGCTTCAATCAAACTCTGATGAACATGTTCGGTACCCTGGACCCAGCCAACAAACCAACTGGTGTCAGAAAGTTAGCTATCTGGTGCATGAGTACAATTGCATCAAGAATGATGCCACCCAATGCTCCCTGTTCTACCTCATGTTTGGTCATGAAGTCTGGCTGCTGATTGATCTTTGTTTTAGTGTGTCCTCTGATGGCACATCTCATAGAACCTGCCTTGAGTACACCCATCAGTTGAAAAAGCAACTTGAAAAAGCATACTAGCTAACGTCGGAAATGGCAGCCCACAATAACCAGAGTAACAAGCAGAGGTATGATAACTGAGTTTATAATCAAGAGTTGCAAGTAGGGGATTATGTTCTGCTTCAAAACTAGGGATTGCAAGGCCAACACAAGCATCAAGATTGATGGGCCCCAGAAAGTTACATTGTGGATGAGAAACTGCCAGAACTGCCTGGGTACCGAATCTAACAAGAGCAAGGCCAGGGTCTAGGAAAGACTGTTCATTGAAAGCACTGACTCTCCATCAGCGAGATTATGCCTGACCCTACTCCTTGGTTCTGAAACTCCAGTTGCAAGAAGGCCCATGACATGTTGTCAAGCTGCTCAGAAAAGACAACAAAGCACGAGCCCATCCATGCCTCTCGAAAAGAACACATTGAACCTGAATACTGGCCCAACTATGCTTTCTGAGAATTCCCACAGAAATGATCCTGATGTTGCTATGCTCCTCGAGAGGATCACATTGAACCCGAACACTGGTCCAACTGGGCCTCCTGAGTGGCCTGAAAGCAGTTCTTCTGAGGAAAGTTTTTTTTCCCAGTTGTTTAAACAGGAGTAAAGCGAGGTTGAGGATTTTGAACTTTATCCTTGTGAGCCAAATCCTGAGCTATCCCAGTCCCCATTGGAATGGTACTGTCAAAACTCACCTCCATCTACCAGTACCGACCCTCCAGAATCTCTGCTTTCATAGAATCCAAATGCCATGCCTTTAATTCATGAGAAGAGGCCTGTTATCCCTATACCTGAGCCCAATTTGGACATTGAAATGGACAATGAAAATCATCTGAGCCCCACCGAATCTGTGGTTGATGCACCGGCCACCCCTTGCCCTGTCTTTGTCCCAGTCCCAGCCCCTGAGCAGATTCAAAGTAGTGTAGCTTTACCTGACCAGGCCCTGGGATTGACTGTAGAACCCAGTCAGGTGGGGGTGTCCTTTATTTCTAGGGAGATTCCCATACCAGACACAGCCTTGCCTAGGAGGTCGGCAAGACAGCCCAGGCCAATTATTAAACTCATGTATGATACCCTGGGTGCCTCCTTTGACCATTCCCTCCATGTTATTCACAAGCATGTGGTCCCTATTGTTTATCCCCCATTGTGCTGCCTACTGGATGTGGTGGAAAGGTGTATGTGTATACCTCTAGTTACCTGTACGTAGTTAACAGGTGGCATCTCCACACTTGTACCTTTCTCAGAAGAAGCCAGAAGAGGTAGGATCCAGATTTATCTCAGCGCTTTGCAGTAACTGCTCATTGCTGTTTTTGTTTTAAACTTAAATTGTGGGCTTTTAGTGGCACTGTAATTTCTTGCTGTCTTTACTTAGAATTGTTTTTGGGCTGTTGAAAATTTAAAACCTAGTTTGGTGTGCTTGTAGTGGTGGTGTATTCCTTTGCTGTCTTTAATTGCTGCAAACTTAGTTTTGTCTTGTCCGGCTTGCCCTGTAGTTTATTTATTATTTATTTATTAGCTTTTGGTAACCAGGTAAGTGCGCTAGGCAACAGACCTGCCTATTTTCAGGCACGACCCGGGAGAGCACAGGACATTGGTTACAATATGCAGAAATGCACAGACATAATATAGGTATACAGGAGCAAAACAAGATATATACTGGGTAGCACAGTAATAGTTACATAAGGGTACATTTTAGGCATAGATCATAATAAGGATGTAAAATAAAGCAATTAGGGTAGCCATAAGACAGCTGAGGACAGTAAAGACATTAAGGTTCATAGCCACCTAAACAAGCATATTGCATGGGAGAACATTAGTGTAGTACTCAGGGTCAGACCTGACAGCCTGCAATGGGACAAAGCAAATTAAGAGCATTTGCATTGGCCAGAGGCTAGAAGGTGGGTGAACAGTGAGTTTTTGAATTCTCGATGGGAGGCTGAAGTTTTCACCATAAGGGGGAGTGAGTTCCAGAATTTGGGAGCAAAATGGGCATTGGGTTTGGGTGAGGGCTGCTAATTGTCTGACCTCTGACCTCAGGTACATGATAACTGGAGGTGGGGCTAAGTCACATTTGAGATAGCAAGCTGATTTTTGTTTTCTCAGAAGAAGCCAGAAGCGAAAGGATCCAGATTCATTTCAGTGCTTTGCAGTAACTGCTCATTGCTGTTTTTGTTTTAAACTTAGATTGTGCTTTCAGTGGCACTGTAATTTCTTGCTGTCTTTACTTCAGGGCCTTTTCCAGGATTTTCACAAGGGGGGTTCTTTTTATGCAGTCTGTGACCTTTAAAAAAAGTTGTGGGTCTAAGGGCCGCCAGGACCCCAGAAGCCATAGGGTCCTAGATGCTCTGTGGCACCTTTTGTGGCTTATTTTGAAGCTAAAGAAGTCATATCTCTTACACCCCTTGCTTTAAGCAAAATTATTATCTGGCTGGCTGCAGGGTGAATACATATATGTATTCAGTACCAGAGGGCAGCAAGATGCTGCTCATGTAATATACCTGAGGCATTGTCTCAGATATATTATGTTATTAGCTTTAATATCTGTAGTTGTATCTACTGGTGTATAGGTAAGGGGTCTGGGGGCTGCCAGGCCTCCAGAAGCTCTGGGGTACTAAGTGCTCTGTGGCTCATTTTGTGGCTTATTTTAAACCAAAATAACTCACTTGTGAGCTCCCCTCCACCTCCTGCTCTAAGGACAATTATTAATTACTATCTGGGTGACACAGATTGTGTGTGCGCGTGAGTGTGTGTGTGTGTGTGTGTGTGTGTGTAATAGATAAACCACTCTGAGGTGTGCGGTCATGCTCTGATATAAGCACGGTTATGTGACGTGTTTTATACAATCAGAATCTTGGATTTCGACCCTTTATGTTTAACCATTTTTTAAATATATATGTGTATATATATATATATATATATATATATATATATATATACATACACACACACACACACATATACACACACACATATATATGCACTGAACCTCACAGCAGAGTCTGCGGCTGGTTTTGGCTGGGTATTGCACACTACTAATATACTGCAGTGCTGGCTTACTTCTAGGGCAGGGGTCTGGAGCTGATAGGCCCTTAGATACCATGGGCTATGGTAAGCTTTGTGGTGCACTTTTGTGGCTTATTCTAAAGCAGAACAAGTTAGCTGTGAGCTCCCCTCCATCTCCTGCTCAAAGGACAATTATTACTATCTGGGTGGCACAGTGTGTGTGTGTGTGTGTGTGTGTGTGTGTGAGTGAATGCATTGAACCTCAATGCAGAATCTGCAGCTAGTTTTGGCTGGGTATTATGCACTACTAACTTACTGCAGTGCTGGCTTGCTTCTAGGACAGGGGTCTGGGGCTGATAGGCCCCCAGAAACCACTGGCTACGGTATGCACTGTTGTGCACTTTTAAGTCTATATTACTCATATCTGAGCTCCCTCTACCCCTTCCTGTAACCTCCACCCTTCCCAACTCAATATACTATTTAAGAAATCAAGTCAGTGCAACAAGGCCTATAGCAAGGCTAGCACGAAGCTGGGACATATCAGGAGAGGTACTGATAGCAGAAGAAAGGAGGTAATACTTCCTCTCTACAGATCCCTGCTGAGGCCTCACCTATGGTATTGCACCCAGTTCTGGAGTCCTCACCTCAGAAAGGATAAGGATAGGTTGGAGACAGTGCATCGCAGAGTAACTAAAATGATCCAGGGACAGCAGGGCAGATCCTATGAGGATCACCTCAAGGCACTATATATGTGCTCATCAGAGACCAAAAGGGAGAGGGGAGATATTATAGAGACCTTCAAGTTCCTTAAAGCAATTAGCAAAGTGAACTGTGAGGTACTATTAAGCCTGAGTACCTATTCGCAGTCACATGGACATGAATGGAAATTAACAGAAGGTAGGTTCAGGAGAGATGTGAGGAAGTACTATCTTATGGAAAGTGGGGTAGAACTTTGGAACAGTCTGTCAGCTGAAGTGGTGGGAGTGGAAACAGTAAGAGGATTCAAGCAGGGCTGGGACATAATGAAGGGAATAGTGGCTACCGGGGGCGACAGGGCCAAGGATGAGAATAGAGAGAGGATGGAGAGGGTTAGTACCCTGGAGAAATGGTAGGTTCCAGGAATTATAGGGAACTTGGGCAGACTGGATCGACCTGTCTTTTCCTGCCATCATTGTCTATGTTTCTATACCAGGCACCTTGCTTGGAAAAAAATCTGTAATATAATTCTTAGTTCAATATTGGGTACTACAGACTTGTTGCACCCACTCCATTCTCCAGTGTGGTAGACATGACAAAGGGAGTGAGGTGAAAGATAATTTGACAGTGGCGGGGATTCCCAGAGCAAAGTTACCATCTTCTACATGTCTACCCCACCATGCTTCCAAAAATATAGTGGGTATTTTTATAACACTGAACTGTAGCAACAAATGTAATTCTACTGAGACGTGGTCATCTGGAGAAACCACTTATCACAACTTATTTGTTTTAACGGTGTCTGGCACAGATGACACAGACAAAAGTGGAACTGAATGTCAATAAAAATGGGATCACAGTGAAGACCTCTCTGAACAGCACAGTTAGTTAGGTGGCAGTTAGATCTCAGCCAGACCCTTCCAAACACTTGCATTGCCTTTTCACTGGGGTACCTCTTTTGCTTAATTTATGAAAAGTTAAAACAGGCATGTGAAACATGACAACTCTGCATTTTGTATAGAGGAAGATTTAAATAATTTATTTCTAAATCTTCAGCCCACCCACCCAAACCTCTCCCTTGCCCAACTGCACAGCCTATCCCTTGATATGCAGTTACACACCTTTGGCAATAGTGGCCAGCAAAATTTACCTGCCAGTGACTGATAATATTATAAGTCAAGGTCTCTTACTTCTTTTTTGCTCTCCTGGAGACATCATCTCTGAGCCAGATGTCATGATCCATCTTCCTCGAGTGCTAGCTGACAGTGTGAATTGTGGGCAGTGGTCGTGCTGTATTCCGGTCACATTCATGATGCTGACATGAGCTCCAATTGGCCAGCCAGCCATAGAAGGAGGGTGCAGGGAAAGACTCACAAAGCCATTCCAGTCATCTTATTGGCACTGAGGGAGCTGATTGGCAGCAGATGGGGAGGCACATGTAGAGAGAAAGTTCTGGGGTTCATTATGTGTACATAAGCACTCTGTGACAGTCACAAAATAAACAGAAACAATGAAAAAAGTTTTACAAATGATGAAAAAAGGCGGAGTTTCAAAAGGGTTTTTTTTTCGAACCATACGAACCCCCCCAGCAACGGCTATGACTTAGAATTGTTTTTGGGCTGTTGAAAACGTAAAATCTAGTTTGGTGTGCTTGTAGTGGTGGTGTATTCCTTCACTGTCTTTAACTGCTGCAAACTTAGTTTTGTCTTGTCCGGCTTGCCCTGTAGTTTGGGTGAGGGGTGCTAATTGGCTGACCTCTGACCTCAGGTACATGATAACTGGAGGGCAGGTAGAAAGGGTGGAGGAGTGGTACTTTATGTGAAAGATGGTATAAAGGCCACAGAGATCCAGGAGGAACAAAATGGGGGAATGATACTGTGGGTTAAGCCAGAAAGGAAAACAGGGGCAGCCATCCACACAGGGGTGGTCTATCCCAGAAAGAAACAGATAAGGAGCTGATGCTAGCCATCCAATGGATGGCAGAGAAGGGTGAGGTGGTGCTGGTTGGAGATCTCAGTATTCCAGACGTGGACTGGAACAACCCAGCCGCAGCATCAACCAGGAGCAGATTTATCCTGGACTCTCTTCAAGGTGCCTTGCTCAAGCAACTGGTCATGGAACCAACTCAGCAGAAGGCAATACTGGACCTTGTGCTCACAAATGGGAACAGTGTGATGGGGGTAACAATGGGGGAGAACCTGTGGAATGGTGACCACCAGTCACTGTGGTTTGACATCATAGAAGGCACAGAACCAAACCGCACAAGAACACATATGCTGGATTTTAGGGGGGCAGACTTTGGGAAAATGGGGAGATTCTTGAAAGAGGCATTAATGGGAATGGGGTGGAAATGAGGGGTTCAGGAACAGTGGGCAATATTTAAAATGGGGATTACAAGAGCAACAGAATTATGTGTTAAGCAGGTTAGCAAGGAGAAAAGGAAGAGGAGGCCATTATGGTTTTCCAAGGAGGTAACTGAAAAAGTGAAAGCCAAAAAGACTGCATTCAGGCAATACAAAAAGACGCAGCAGAAAGGGATAGTAAAAAGTACCAGGAGAAGCAAAAGGAGGCAGGGAGGTCAGTAAAGGAAGCCAAAGCTCAGACAAAAGAGTGCATTGCAAAATTAGTGGGTAGAGGGGGCAAAACCTTTTACAGGTAAATAAGTGAAAAAAGAAAAGCAAATGGAGGGATAGTGAGACTGAAGGGGGAGGATGGGGGCTGTGTGGAGGATGACAACAGTAAAGCTGACATATTGAACAGGTATGTCTGCTCAGTCTTTATTGAGGAAAATTAGGGTAATGGGCCTGAAAGGAGTACAAGGGGTGGGAACGGTGCAGAAATGGACATAAGTCCCTTTACACAAGAAAGGGTCTTGAAGGAACTGGAAGGAATAAGAGTTGATAAAGCAATTGGACCAGATGGGGTGCACCCCAGGGTCCTAAAAGAACTAAGAGAGGTGATGGCTGAGCCTCTGGCAATCCTTTTTAGCTGATCACTGGAAATAGGGGATGTACCCAAAGACTGGAGGACAGCAGATGTAGTTCCCTTATACAAAGCGCGAACAAAGAGGAAGCAGGGAACTACAGACCAGTCAGCCTCACCTCAGTAGTGGGGAAGATCATGGAAGCACTGCTGAAGGAGAGACTGGTGGAACATCTGGTTGCCAAAGGACTACAGGACCTAAGGCAGCATGTTTTCACCAGGAGGAGGTCATGTCGGACTGACCTCACTGAATTTTTTGATTGGGTGACAAGGGAGGTAGATCAGGGGAGGGCAGTGGACGTGGCCTATCTGGACTTCAGCAAGGCCTTTGACACTGTGCCACACAGAAGGCTATTAAACAAACTAGGGAATATGGGAGTGGGCAGGACAGTAGTGCGGTGGGTAGATAACTGGCTAGGTGGCAGGACACAGAGGGTGGTGGTAAATGGCTGTCACTCCACAGAAGGAAGAGTGACCAGAGGGGTACCACAGGGATCAGTGCTGGGACCGGTCATATTCAACATCTTATAACCCCCAAAGTCCCACTGAACCTTGTTCTTTCCTCCTGAGCTACTTCACTTTCGCTTCCTGGAGTTCATTCGGGAGGTAAAATCGAAGATCCCCATGCCGCAAAGGAAACAAATCCCAGAAATTGTGTGCAACTTAATATATCTGGTCTGAGGCATAGTTACTTTAGACATCGTGTGAGTACCACCCCCATTGCAGAAGGGCTGGAGGAAAAGGTCTGCCTGTTTGCAGATAACACCAAGATCTGTAACAGAGTGGATACCCCAGAGGGGGTGGAGAAAATGAGGAGTGTCCTTGGGAAGATTGAGTACGGTAACTGTCATGCAGTGGTTAGCTTGCAAGCACTTAATGCTGAGCCAGAAGTAAAGGTGAGTGGCAAAATCGGAGACCGTGGCTGTGCACTGCAGTCAGATGGTGACTGTTAAATCTGGCACCATTATGACAGTCTGGATCAAGGAGGTCTAAATTGTGGCTCTGTGTGAGACATCCAGGACCAGGCGGTGTGGCACGGTCAGAGAAGCACTGGAGCAGAGCTAAGCATCACTGTTGGATCAGGCTGTCAGGCAAGTGGCTTTATGTATTTACATAATCTAACAGTTAAGGCTGGCAGCAGGGTGAAGTGAGAGTTCTACAAGTATTTTACATTTTAAACTGTTGGGCTGTAGACTGGGATGGCACTAAGCTACAAGTACCTGGTCTGAAGGCTGAAGACAGCATGTGTGCCCTGGGTGGGTGGAAAGCAGCAACTGGCAGTACAGCATGGTATGGGCGGTGGGATTGGAACAAGGAGGGAGTCAACTGGGAAGACTAGTTTGGAGCCAGAGATGGATGGAGGGACAGCAGCAGATCAGAGGAGGGGAGGAAGACATAAGGCCTTCCGGTAGAAGATTATTACTGCTATACTGTTCTATATACTGTTCTGCTATACTGGAAGATCATGGAGACATTGCTTAAAGAAAGGATAGTGGGGCATCTCAAAGCCATCAGATTCCAGGACCATAGGCAACATGGATTAACAGTGGGGATGTCATGCCAGACAAATCTG
This sequence comes from Neoceratodus forsteri, assembly GCA_016271365.2. NCBI lineage: Eukaryota > Metazoa > Chordata > Ceratodontiformes > Ceratodontidae > Neoceratodus > Neoceratodus forsteri. The sequence goes on from CM057456.1 coordinate 1,376,175,939, forward strand.
GTTGATTTCTTCGACTGGGTGACAAAAGAAGTAAATCAGGGTGAGGCAGTGGACATTGCTTACCTTGATTTCAGCAAAACCTTTGACACTGTCCCACATAGGAGTCTGATAAACAAGCTGGGTAGGCAAGGCATGGAGAACAGGGTGGTAAACTGGGTTAGAAACTGGCTAACAGACAGAAGGCAGAGGGTGGGGGTAAATGGGGTTCCTCAGGGCTCGGTCCTGGGGCCAGTCTTGTTCAGTGTCTTATTAGCGACATTGCAGAAGGGCTGGAGGGAAAGGTCTGCCTGTTTGCAGATGACACCAAGATCTGTAACAGAGTGGATACCCCAGAGGGTGGAGAAAATGAGGAGTGTCCTGGGAAGATTGAAATATGGACTGAGGCGGTCAACTGAAGTTTAATTCAAAAAGTGCAAACTTATGCACCTGGGATACAGAAACCCTGGGGAGTGCTACAGGATGGGGGAGTTGCTAACAGTCACAAAGGAGGAAAGGGACCTGGGGGTTATTATTTCAGATGACCTGAAAATGTCAAAGCAGAGTGCTAAGGCAGCTGGGAGGGCCAGTGGTATGCTGGGGTGCATAGGCAGGGGTATCACTAGCAAAAAGAGGGAGGTAGTGATGCCATTATATAAAACCATGGTCAGGCCTCACATGGAATACTGTGTGCAGTTCTGGAGACTGCACCTTCATAAGGATATTAGGCTAGAGACAGTCCAGAGAAGGGCGACTAAGATGGTACAGGGCTTGCAACACAGGACTTATGAGAAGAGATTAAGGGACCTCAGTATGTACCCATTAGAAGAGAGAAGCAGAAAGAGGGGACATGATAGAAACATTCAAGTACCTCAAGGGTATAAACAAGGTGCAGGAGTGAGACATTTTCCAATACAGGAGAAGCACAAGAACAAGGGGGCATGACATGAAATTGAAAGGTGGGAGGTTAAGAGGGAATGTGACGAAGTTCATCTTCACAGAGAGGATGGTGGATGCATGGAATAGTCTGCCTGAAGAGGTGGTGGGAGTGAGCACAGTGGATGGATTCAAGCATGCTTGGGACAGGCATAGGGGAATCATAGAGGTATAGCAGCGGGTGGGTGGGAAGCAGTAATCCAGTACAAGGGCTTATGGGCAGACTAGATGGGCCAGGAGGTCCTTACCTGCCAACAATTTCTATGTTTCTGTTAATTAGGTACATGTCTAAATCCCCGTTAGCCACTGGGTCACTGAGTGGCCTTGAGCAAATCATTATCTTCCCGTGCTTAGTAGTCCTGAAACTATTTAGAAGCAAGATATCCCACTGTTTTTGACACAAAAGGTTTCAGGAACAGTCTGGGAAGGAAAACCTTCTTAATTTTAAACCACCCCCCCATGTCTGTTTAGCTGGCTGGACATGGAGCATTGTGATGATCTTACTACCTAGTCTGATTTAGCCTTCTGTGGATTAAACAGGACTGGGCCTAATTTATGTCTTAGTGCTGATTGAATTAAACTGGCAACCAGGCCATGATATTTAGTGGCTAAATTTGCAGCATCTGCCTCTGGGCCAGTGGGTCATGGGTTCTAATCCCACACAAAGATGGTCTTAGTAACCCCAAACATTGGCATGCCAGTGTAGTATAGGGGAGTTGCTAAGCTGCCAAAGTGTGCCGTTCTTAGATACGGTAGGAGGTGCTGCTGTGCCACCTTTTTTGGGGGGGGGTCAGGCGATACCAGAGGAGAGCCCATGGATACTGCTGTGCATTGGGCCCATGATAATGTAAAGTAAATCCATCCTTGGAAAGGCCAGATTTACCATTAAGCAAACTATGCTAGTGCATTAGGGCCCATGATGTTCTGGGGGCCCTCTCTGTATGAGCTGCATACTCCATATACTGGCTTCTGCATTTAGTGTTTTACATGTCGGGATTTAAGCACCGAGTTTCAAAGTTTTTTTTTTCTCTACTGACAGGCAAGCAATATGGATCTAAATCTGTGCCTGTGTCTCCACCTCTGCCACCCTCCATACTTCTTACTGGCTCTATCACTCCAACCAGACTGGCTCCTTCTCAAACAAGGCTGCCACGGTATTTGGCATCAATTACCATTTCATAAGAAACTGCAACCTTAAGTCCTGTCGTTCGCACCATTGCAGTTATTTTTTTTGCAAGAAAGTGGCATGTCGTGTTGGTAAGTTCTCAAAACAGCTGAACAGAAGAGAGAGAAGCAGCCCTAATCATGGATCAGCTCAGGGTGCACCATAAGGACATGGAGACAGCAGAAGCCAGGGCAAGGAGATGAGGACAGAGGTGGAGAGAGGGACAAGGTCACTCAAAAGAACATTAAAAAAAAACTATTTTGAGATGGCCACGAAAGCAGAATAGTGAGAGGCCAGAGGGTGCCAAACTACTGCCAGGCAGACTGAAGTGGGAGGCAGATCAGGGTGGAGCATGGAGGGTGTAGAGGCGAGTTGGCCTGACTGGAGGCCTGAGTAATGAGTCATGACCATGTTACTGAGTGAACAGAGCCAACACAGTCCCACACCCACAGAGTACTAGAATGGTCAAGTAACCCAGTTTGCCATCCCAGGCAAGCCAGATAGTTAGTGTGGTGGTGGTGTGGGCAAGCTGAAGAAGGACTGGATCAGACAGAACAGCGGCCGCACCAGGAAGCAAGTGGAGGTCATCACAGTAGGTGGGGGAGTGCTGCAGGAAAAGGTGAATTTGTTTTACTTTTTGTTAATGCCGTGTCCCTCCCTCTCTCCCTGCTTGCCATAATTATTCAGCAGTCTAATGTTTACTTGAGGATGGTTAAGTGGTTGATGGGAATTGGGATGTACGCTGTGCTTGCAGAACATCCCTGGTGTGCATGTGTTTGTGTGTCCATTCTTTAACATTATGCTGGTATTTATTCCATTAGAGGCTGCATGTTCACTGTGTGTGCACTACACTGCTTGGCTGTAGTCAATTTGTAGGATACTGGCTACTACAATTCTCACCATAAATATCAGGAGTGCCAGCGTTTACAATGATCGTAGAGCTCCTTTCCACCACTATCTGATGACCAAGAATGTATGTGCTGCTATCGCCAAACTTGCCAGAGTAGTTCCTTGCCTGCTCCCTTTGATGTTATATGAAATAAAGAGCACACAAAGTCTTTAGTTTGTCAGACAGACTTTAATGGAAAAAGACTACAACTAAGGTTAATGCATTAAATAAGGCAACTTGACTTATCTGCCTTAGATGAGCCCCAGTGCATGGCTTCTTCCAGCACTGCCTGCTTGGGGAAGGGGTTTCTGAGTGTAAAGGCAGGGAGCAAGTTTTAATCAAGAAGCTCTGCTATGGACTGTGCAGGATTCTGAGTGTTCTGGCTGCAGCATCCATTAACTGGGGAAGCTGGTGGGTGGTGGGAAGTTCCTGCAGGTTGCCATTTTCTTTGTGCAGGAATGCTGCAGGGGTACAGATACGGTTCAGTGTGCAGGCTGCAGCATGCTCACGTCATACAAATATGTCTCCTTATGGGTTCCCAACAGGCACCTACTGGGCTCACTCACTAAGCCCCCAGTGGTCCCTGAACTTTATTTTTGTGTGGTCCCACTTTATGGCACTCTATTTAACATTAACTCTGCACAAATATGGTATTTTTGTTTTGTTTCTTCCATCGGCAGTGTAGCCCTGATGCAGTGTATCAAGATGCTGCTACCCCTGCCTTGAAGGTCTGACCAAGGTTGAGGGACCTGGGTTCCTATTCTGGATATTATAGGGGGTTCTTTCCCAAGATAGAGATAAAAATGCACTGTGCCTCCACCCAGAGTAAAATTACTAGTGGGTTTGGTATTTAGCAGTACAACCCCCTTGAATGTTGTACCTACCAATCACCCCACACATGTATTACCATAAACCAGAGATCATATTTTCAGTACCTTGGAATTATTGACTTGCATTAATAATATGCTCACTAATAATATGCTCACAAGTCAAACTTTTCCAAACTGTTAAACCACCATTTATTTACATGGGGGTGGTGTTAGGAAAGGGTAACTGGAGGCAGAGTAAGCAACAATCACATCTGGCAATTGGCATTTAGTATGTGACATCAGCAAACAATCATTTGCAGTTTCTAATTCAACAACATTCTTGAGGCAAGCCACCCACCGATTCTTGTTTGGATTAAAGTTAAGCTCTCTGACTTGCTAGCTGCTGCAGATGTTTATCATTCAGACCCCAACTAGTACCAGTCCCCAGTTCAGATAAAAAGCGCCCCAAATCTATCCCTGGGTATTGAACTCGTTGCAGGCCTGTGATGCAGCTGGTTGGTAGGCATCGGTGCACGTCCTTAAATTAAATGTTAACTTTTTTGCACATCTTTTACCTTCTTGGCAGAACTTGAAAGCAACTATTTACAATTCCCCAGGTGCAGGACAATCCCTGCTTTTATTCACGGTTCTGCAGACAGTCTTGGGTGGTAATGGGACTGTAAATCTGGGGTAATTGGATCAGTAGAACTCTAGATCTTCAGCAGCTTGAGATGAGCAGCAGGCACCTTGCAGCTTGGACCTTTCCCTTGAAACAGGCTCTTGAAGTTTTGGAAGGCTGGCACCGCTCTCAGCACCTCTGACAATTGAAACTTGGGATAAGCTGAAGTCACAATCTGGAACACAGACTAGCAAAGGGACATAGGCCGGCACACCTCAGACCCCCTACATCCAGACTTGACCCATCAGGGGGAGGTGCAATGGCTGTGCCTAGCTGGTGACACTGCCAGGCTGATTCCCAATGCTGACCTTGATAGAAGACCTCTTTTTTTCCCTTCCTGCTTCTGGAAGTTCAGACACATCTGGATACTATTTGCATTTCAAGCCACACTGCCAGCATGGCAGCTGTGGCCCTTTCACATCAGCACAGAAAGTCTCTAGAGGTTCACTGGAGATGCAGTCACAGTGAGACTTGAGTTCATATGAAGGGCTCCTCCGAGGACTATGAACTTGGCACTGAACAAATACACCTTTTACTCGAACAGCCCCATGATACCGACAATCATTTTCCTCATTGTGCAAGTGCTCCCAATCAGAAGAGGCTCTCTTCTTTTTTTGAAGATAAACCTGGAAATACTGGTGAGGCCCCACATGTCAGGGAGACTCCCATACCATTTTCTGTAGACCAGAACCATCCACTTTTCACAAATCCATTTTCTGCAAACCAGAATCATCAGTGGTCATTCCTTTAACCAAATATCCACCCCCTTCCTTGTGACTTTGAGTCAAACATGGGGTAACAGACTTTAGTACCTCCTATAGCTAGTGGCCACACAGCCCCCAAGATCTCCATCTTCTTTGGAATTCACAGATGACTTGCTCACTCAGGATCCCTTAGGCAAAGTTTTCTCCTCTGAGATTGCAGATGCTTGCAGCTCACAGCTGAAAGTTGCTGGGCCTTGCAGCTCTCTACCAGATGAAGTTGCAAAAAAGGGTTTGTTGAACAAAGTTCCTCAAGCATGTGGGAAAGTCAAACGGAGGCCCTGGGGGACAGGTAGCTGGTAACCCCCAGGCAGCCCTCCCCAAATCTTGCAGCCAAATCCTTCTGCAAAGGGGCTGGAGACCCCCTCCCTCTGGAGGGGCTGCTGCTGAACTGAGCCCAGAACCAAAAGTCCTTGGGTTTTGGGAGCTCTCTGCCACTCCTTGATTGGCTGATTTAACTGTCCCATTGAAAAATTATTATTCATAAGCTCTTCTGATGCCTTATTGGTCCTGAAAAGGGTGCCACGAATTTCCACAGCTTTTTCCCCATAACTCTTTGGCACAGTACCATAAATCCTTATCAGGATTCTGGCCATCCAATTGGCTGTGCTGAGGTCAAAGGCTGCAATCATGGCTGCTGGTAACATTTATCAATAGGCAGTCAAATGTCCCAATTTTAAAGTTTTGGTGCAGCCAGTATACACACCTTTATTTTTTTAATGCCCCACAATCTCTAAGCAGTCTATGTGCCCTGTTGAACTCTTGCAGAATCTAACAATTTTAATTAACCCCATGCCTGTCGCTTGTGCCATTTCTCATATCCCCCAGGCACAGGCAGGCAGCTCATCAACATGTATTGTGCCTCATTAATATATACATATATATGTTTTTTCCAATTGTTTAACCAGGAGAGAGAGAGAAAGAGACTAAGCTGAACGCTTGTTTACAGGTGCAACCTGGGAGCACAGGGAAGTTAAGTGACTTGCTCAGGAACACACAGTATGCAAGTGGTGGCTGTGGGATTCAAACCCAGGTCTCCAGATTTGCAGCTCAGAGACTTAAACCACTGCACTATACTGCCTCTTTATTCACAACAAACTGCGACTCCTTATGCACCTTTTCCAGGTCTTGAGTCCCCAATTAACACATTTTTGAGATACAGACCACTGGAGGGGCACCTGTTTTTCCGCAATTGCAGTAAGAAAGGCAGAATGCGGTACTGCGCATGTGCAAGCCACCGCTACTCATTCAAACTTCCAAGTAGTGTGGCAGCTCTGTGGTTTAGCTCTTCTGGCCCCGATGCACACAACAGCCCAGGGGCCGGATGGAGACTTCAGGGACAATGTGGGCAATGCGGAGGCAGGACCTAGGGATCCAGGGGAATGGGAGACATTGGGTGGCCCCTACAGGGCAAAAGCAGGTAAGCCCCCATAGGGGGTGTTACAGCAGGATCATGTCAGGGTTAAGCTTTCTTTTTAATTTTGAAGCCTTTGAGAGGAGAATCACGCATAGCCTGGTGTATAGAAACTATCATATCAACTGAATATATGTTTATTGTTTATTGTATGGTGGTAATGCTCATTTGTTGTATCGAAAGTGGCAACTGCAGTAAGTATGGAATGCTTATGTTATAAGGTTTGACCACATACCTGTGTAGAAGGGGCCCCTGGTTACTGCAGTGCATACGGCCCCTGGCAATGCAAATCCTGTCCGGGTGGCTTCTACTATATTAATTTATTTTAAAAAACTGAAAATGCTGCACGGACTCTGGGTGCCACCTAAACTATGTGGATTTTAAAGGGCCACTTCCTGGTCTTGACATCCACAATAGGGTGATGATGCGCTATATGTACTCCATGCTGGTGTGTTGCCATGGCTCCTACCCTTTCTCTTCCTCTGTGACCCATTGGGCAGATTTGGTGTGAAGACACTGAAGGAGTCATGGGAGTGATGGCACATCAATGAGCAAGACTTCAGACACGCAAAAGCCCAGAGCAACTACCATGATGAAGGTGAGTTCTGTTTTCTCTTTTGCACACCGCAGTGTCCGCAAGCACTGCAGTTATTCCTATAGGTGGTTTCTCTTTTTGGTTGAATTTCACCCCCCCCATATCTGTCTGCTATTTTCCCGGCTCTTGCTTATATCCTGTGCCACAGGCCTAACAATGTATAGATTGGAAACGCTGGAGAGGGAGAGAGCATTTGAGGTGAAATATTTACTAAATATTTCTTTACCTTTCTGCTCTGCTATTTTTGTTGGCTCTACTTAATTTATTTTAAATTGTAACTGTGGCATCCTCACTCAATACACCATGGCTAATACTTAATTCATTAAAAGAAAGACTTGCTTATGTATTGTTTCATTTTTCCAAAAGGTGGCACATAGTGGACAATTTAGTAGTGTATGGGCCATGAACGATGGGTGTGGGTTGGGGAGCTGGCTGTATGTTTGTGGGGGGCTGAGCATCTGGGTGGGTGTACATGTGAGAGACAGTGTGGAGGAGCTTGGTGCTTGTAGGAGATGGCTGGATTTGTATAGAAATGGAAAAAGACAGGAGAGGATGATACCAAAGGTCCACCTAGTCTGTGTGGTATGTATGAAGAGCAAGGTGTGTGTGTGTGTGTGTGTGTGTGTGTGTGTGTGTGTGTGTGTGTGTGGCTGGCTGTATGTATGTTGGGCTGAGTGCTGGGGGATGTGTGTGTACGTATATGAGAGACGGTGTGAAAGAGCTTGGCATGTGTGGGAGATGGCTGGGTTTGTACAGAAACAGACAATGAGGAAAAGACCAATGGTTCATCTAGTCTGTTTGGCATGTATGTGGAGCAGGCTGTGTTTGGGTGTGCATCTCTGTGTGTATAGCTTGGCGTGTATCAGTATGGGGGGCAGGTTGTGCATGGAGTGAGCTGGGTGTATTTTTGGGGGGGAATGGAGCAGTTTTTATGGCTGGATATACATGTGTATGTTTTTGGGGTGAGCTATATCAGTGTGGAGAAACTGAGCATGACTGTGTGTGGAAGAGCTTTGCATGGGTGGAGAGGAGCTGGGTGATGTGGGTGGCGGGAGTTGAATGTGTGAGTGACCGGATTCTTTTCATGAACTTGGGTTGCTTCCTTGGTTCTGGTATCTACCCTCCCGACCAACCCATTTAAACAAACAGAAAAGTCTTTGATTCCCAAAAGACTTGGCTAATCACAATTTTGTTACTAATATTAACCTATTTTCTGCATTGTCTATGGATCCCGTGGAACAATGACCACAGTGTTGGAGGACATTGGCCACGTGTATCAGATAAGTATTGTTTTATCATTATATTGCCTTGTTTTTAGCTACTAAAGAGTTGCAGAGTGTTTGCGACCTTGTTGCTATTTTTTATATTACAAGTACAGTACAACTAGATGTTGTCTTCGAGTCACTCAACCCCATACAGGAATCCCAAGGACTCAGGTAAGTGCTCTTTAGCAATATTTATGCTAAAACATAAGGGTGTAAATAGTGCAAATACATGTACCATGATAGCCATTACCTTCATATTTTTGGCACAGCAAGGGGTCTGGGCAGGGTCAAGTTGGCAGAGGGTATTGATGTCAAGATGATGTTGAGTGAACAGAGGAGGCCTAACCAAATTGCCAGGTAGCACCAGGAAGAGGATGGTAGTGAAATACAGACCCTCACTGTCATGCTTACCAGAACACATCAAACCATTTGGAGTGGTGAGGAGAGATGTAGCATCTGTAAGCAGCTACGAGATGGTAGGAGAGAATCCAGGAATCATGTCTCGTGGGATGAGATTTTAGCCTGTTTCGGTCATCAGGTAGGAACATAAATACAAAGAAGCCAGAAGAAGGCCATTTGATCTATCTAGTCTGCTTGTATTGCAGGAACCACAGCTATACTACTTGACCCTGCTCCTCTCCCACTCTCCCTGCTGTGATGGGAGAAGGACTCCCGTGTGCCCAGTGGAAACTCCACAAGGAAATGGGGATCACACAATGCCATGCCTCTTGGCCTCCAGTCCTGACAACTGGTGTTTCACCTGCTTTGTTGTGTCACCGTCCCACACACAGCATGGTGAGTGTGGAAGACTGCAGATTGTGTTCTGCAGGTGTGATTAATAGCATACACCAGGAAAGGAGTTCAGGAGTGTTTCTGGCCAACTATTTTTTCAGGATGCCTAACTGGTGGGTGTGCATGAGTTGTAAGCTGGATGTGTGGATGCCTGTTGGGGAAGGGGAGCATGGGTGGTGCCAGCAGATGATCATGGTGTCTGGATGCCTGATTTGTGGTGGAGCATGATGGTGACACTGTGTAGCCAGGATGTGAGGATGCATTGACAGCAGTCACACACACCAGCACAAGGCATCCTGACACTAATGTCAGATGGAACTACTCATGCCCCCATTAAACGCCGATACTCCTTTTGCTGGCACCACAGAAGCACGTTAGTCAGAGTCCTTGACATCCTGTTGAACTTCGATGTCAGGATGACGGATTGTGCATGCTGACAGTGTCATGATGTGCTTCAGTGGAGGAGGCATGAGTGGTGCTAGTTGAATGATGTCTGGGTGTCTGATTTATGGGTGGGGGCATAATAGTGCCCATCCACCGCGATGTCAGGATGCCTGATTTTTGGTGTAAATGTGACTGTACCAGGATGTCAGTATGCAAATAGGGGTGGGATAAGTGTTGCCAGTTGTCCGTATGGCTAATTGGGGGTGTGCATGAGTGGTCAAATTGTACCGGACTGTCAGTATGGCTGATGGGTGGGGGGGCATGAGTGATGTCAGATGACCATGATCTCCATTACCTGATCGGTGGTGTGCACGAACAGTGACCTGTACTGGGATGTCAGGATGTACTGACAGCAGTCGCTGCAACACCAAACAGGCATTCTGACGCTATGATGGATCAGCAACACTGTGTCCAGTAAGTGTATACTGAATATGATTTATATGCTCATGAGGATGTAATTTGCATAAGTGAAAATAAAAACAAATGTAAAAGAAGTTATTAATAATGTTCTCAGCCAGTTTTGAATACCCTAACTTCACTTCTCTTGGGAAAAAGATAAAACAGCATGCAACCCATATTATTCCCTATAATAAATAGAATATTGCACAGGGTTGTGTGTTTAATGAGTTTTTACACACACCCTGAGGTGTTGGATGCTACATAAACCCCAAGAGCAAAGCTTAAAGGGTTTATTTAAGCATCCAATATGAAGGGGTGTGTGTAAAACCTCAAGTTAAACACATAACCCCATGTTTTAATTTATAAAATTGCTGGGGAGTGTTTTCTCACCACAGCAATTATATAAAATAAAACTGTGGTGGTTGGTGTGAAAGAAGCAAGTCCGGAGTGGAGGAAGTATCGAGTCAGCGCTCCAGCGGTAATGAGGTCTGAAAACCTTTTTAAAAAGTTTATGCATAGGCAAGTAGGCGATTTTTTTTAAAAACACCATCACGGATCATGGCGGTAGAGTCCAGGCACAGCGTGAGGTTGAAGTTGCCGCGCATTGTCTGGTGCATGGTTAGCGGAGAGTGTGGAGGCTGGTGAATGTGCTGAGCATTGGAAGCCTGTCGTGTGTTTGCCATTATAACCCATGGGTTATAATGGCGAATTATAACCCTGGTTTCCAGTGGGAGAAACCACTTCCCAGTTATTATAAAGCAGTAACACACTCCAAGGTGTGGGTTATCCTCTGATAAATGCGTGCTGCTATGGGCCTACTGGGCATGAGTCACATGCCCATGGATCTGTGATTATCAGACCTTAACACACACCTGGAGTGTTATATTCGCACTCTCTATAAAATGGGCAAGGAAATTCCTGTGTCCTGATTGGCTGAGATTGGTTCTAATCATTGCCTTAAGAGAGCACTACAGTACCAATGGCTAGAAGAAGCACCTGCCAACTGTGACAACTCACAGAATTATAAGCCATGAGCTTCCTAATCTCCATCACAAACATGGCTGCAACATTTACTCATATATATCGAAACCCCAACTAGGCCCTAAAATGAAAGTCCATTAAATTAACTAAAGAAAGTAAATAATTTAATGTTATTTTACTTGCGGTCCCTCCTACACATACACAAATATAGAAAATCAAGTACTATTCAGAGTTTCCATTTCTGGTGTTTCTTTGATGACCATGAAAAATACCCCTCCTAGCCCCATCAGTTTGCAAGAGAACTCCCTGCTCATTACCTGGCAATAGATAAAATTGAGGTTCTGGCTCCACTTGAGGCCTGTGTGTGTATGCTAGTGGACTCTGAAGAATGTTGAATTCATGCATTCCATGATGTCATTCCATGTCTATGTGTGTTGTGGGGGGGGTAGGAGCACTCTTCTACTCAAATAATGCAGAGCTATGAATTATATTATTCCATGGTAAACATTCACACGATGTACTTAATATGAAGAAAGACAAATGACTGACAGGTGTAAAACATCTTTGGCTGGACTATTTTACATTATTTAGTAGCATTTTATTATAATTTTGTGGGTTTGAACACTGTTAGAGTGCTTGTTTTTTAAAAGTTGCCTCTGAGCCCATTTTATATAAGTAATAAGGTACTTCAGGGACATTGGTTATACTAGGTTTACTCCACAGTTGGGGCTTCACCTCTTGCCTTACAATGCCCCTGAGCATTGGGTAACCTCATTCAACCAATGCCCTGTCATGCCTTATTGCTTAAATAAAATTGGGGTTGTCTAAATCTATTTACATAAAAAAAGAATAAATATATCAAAGTAATGTTATTTTGTTTATTAAGTAGTTATACTGCTGCTAGATGTCATTAGGGTGCTACTGCTATATGCGGTAATTGTAATCTGTGAATTAAATTGTTGCCACTTCGTCTTGTTAACTGTACATTACAAGTTTATAGTATATGGTGGAACACTGTTCTGCATGGAAATCCATGCCTGGAACAGCGTTGTTGTGCTGCACCCGGTACATCACGATCCTGTTGTGCTGCACCCAGTACATCACCGGTGTAGCACAACAAGATCGAATGCATTCGCGCATGCGCAACTGAGCAGCCAATGGTGACGTGAAGTAAACGCGCTGCTACCGATGCCGAAGTCAGCCTTATTTTTTCTTGTACACTTGTTTGGGGGATCAGGGAGTGCTGATTATGGTTGCCCATACACTATAAAAGATTGTGTATGAGCGATCATACAGACAAGGCAGTTGAAAGATCTCAAGGTTTCCATGGTAACGGACCTCTCGAGCTGCACTCTCGAGGTCTCTGGTTACCACGGAAACCTCTCGATCACAAATGCCTTGTTGTGTATGATTGCTCATATACAATCCTCTATATAGTGTATAGTAGAGCACTGTTCAGCATAGAAATCCATCCTTTTCAAAATTCTGTTGTACCACAGTTCAAAGGTCATGAAATGTGATTGTACCCTTCTGTAGTAGAACAGCATTCTAGAATGTCTGAAGACTATACAAGTCAGTTTCATTGTGAAAGAGAAAAAACACAATGCACACATTTAATACTATGAACTATAAACTATACAGGATGAACATCTTTATGCATAACCAATGTGTTCTGCCTCCTTGGGATTCTGATTCCCAGTCCTCACAAGCTTTACTTTTTAAATCAGAGGGAATCAGAACCCCTCTGTGGCAGAACCCACTGGTTGTGCATAGGTGTCCATCCAGTATTCTCTATGTTTTGCAGGTTTTTTTTTAACCCTTTTCTTATTTGTCCTGTTTTCTAATAGTTGGATGTCAGAGATCACTCAAGAATCTGTCAAAGAAAGATCCTCCCTATTATAGCCATGTAGCACATCAAACTATATGGAGTGTTGAGGAGAGACAGCAGTTCCACAGTGGAAGGAGAACATCATGGCATCATGTTTTCTTGGTAAGAAAAAGTTAAAAAAGAATTCTGAGAGAAATGACAAGAGAAATATGAAGTCAGACATATCAGGATGTATTGGGGTGAGTGCAATTATAATGTAAAAAGAATCTTCATAAAAAGAATGGTCGGGGGCCAGACATTGTGTAGGGGCTGCAATGGCACAGTAGGCAGGGAAAATGGGCAGACTGGCTGGGCCATCGAGGTCTTTATCTCTTGACACCTTCTATGTTTCTGTGTAAGTCCATGCAAAATCTGTTCATTTATACACTGCAGATACAGCCAAATGTGAGCCATAAATAATCCACTAAAGATTTGTTTTTGCTTGCCCCCCGCAGCAAATCAGGATACCATGTGAAAGAAAGTTACTTCTCAGCTGAGCTCTGTGTTAATTCTGTTGCAGGGAGACATCAATGGAGTAACCCGTGGTGGTAACACTGGGATGGGCTGAAACTGTCTGCACTACCATGAAGACCCTTTCCCCTACTTTTAGGAACAGGTAATATTGGGGTTATTTACTTTAGTTTCATTTTTGTAGGAAGGAGAAGTGTCCCAAAGGTCACTTTGTACTTTTCATGTGAACTAGGAAGGTTCCTGCACTGAGGCCACACCATGCAGCACCATGTTGTGAGGCTAGGAAGACTCTGTGCAGCATAGATCAGCGGCATGACTGGTATATAGATAACTTTGGTGGGATTTCCAATGTACAGCTGGTGATTAGCTGATGTTGGATGGCACCTACAATAAGATGTGTGGATGTCTGATCTTGTTGAATGTGCCATTATTTTTTTGGATAATTCAGCCAGCAGGTTTCCCCTACAATGTGGTAATTTTGCTACCAGTGACTGACGCAGGCCATTGTGATACCATGCTGCATGATCATTGTGGTACCACCAGCATAAGGCATGAAAGGAGACCATTGTATTTCCACTGCAGGTGCACACATTGTGCTACCACTGACACATGGTACCACAGTGGTCACAATGGTAGTGCAATGGAATTTAAACAAATCCACTGTGATACAATTTGCAGTGGTATCACACTGGTGTTTGTTATTGTGCTACTATTGCACAGATATTTGCCATTGTGCTACCACTGTGGGTTGATGGTAATACAGTGGACACAGTGGTATCACACTGGAACTGGACCAAAACCACTGTGATACCAACAACCAGTGGTATCACAATGGTGCACATTTGTTACCACTGTGGTACCAGCGAGTAGCATTACCAGTGAACTACCACTGTCTGCATGGTACCATAATGGTTACAATGGTATCACAATGGAACTAGAACAGATCCACTGTGATACCATTTATGGAGACCCACAATGGTAGTACATTGGAAATCACAGTGATAGTACAATGGTAAACAACAGGTATTACAGTGGTATTCCGAAGAAATTTTTGTAAGGATGAACTTTCCCATGGAATTTTTATAGAAAACACATAGCAGATTGGGCCTTCACCTCTCCTATCCCCCTGCAGTCAAGGTGCAGGACAAGAAAGCAGAAAGTGCAGATCAGCAGCACACGGAAGCTAGTAGGGTAGGTGAGCAGCACAAAGATGGCAGGTCAATACAGCACAGCAAGTCTCCACCCCTGACAGACCAGCACAGCCACTATCCCCTTCCAGATGGACCAGCACACACACCCCCACCCTGACGCAGCTGACCCACCCCCAGGTACCTGCACTCCCATGCCCCAGACTAGCATGGCCAGTTGCCCAAGCAACATTGACCTGCACACCCATTCCCACCCCTCGGAGCAGCACGGCCACTATCCCCAGCCAGATGACTTCCTCAATGACATTGTGGATGGCATTAAAGGCAAAATGTGCCTATTCGCAGATGACACCAAGCTCTGTAGGAGAGTCGACACAGCTGAAGGGATACAGGACCTACAGGAAGGTCTGGAAAAGCTGGGTCCAGGATCTGGCAGCTTGGCTTAAATGCCAAGAAATGCAAAGTTATGCATATTATAGCCAAGAATCCCAGGAAAGAGTATTACCTGGATAGAGTCCGAGTATCTGCATCAGAGGAGGAGAACAACCTTGGAGTGATGATCACTAGTGACCTGAAGCACTCCATGCAGTGTAAGAAAGCAGCAGCAAAGGCAAACAAGATGCTGGGATGCATAGCCAGGGGGGATCAGTAGTAGGAGAGAGGAGGTTATACTGCTCTTGTACAGGTCACTGTAAGGCCACATCCAGAGTCTGGAGTTCAGTACTGGTGCCCACACCTCAAAAAGGACAACCTGCTGTCGAAGGTCCAGAGGAGGGCTACAAAGATAATAGCAGGTCAGTACGGCAAGACATACGAGGAGAGGTTGAGGGCACTGAACATGTACTCCCTGGAAGACAGGAGAGAGAGAGGGGACATGATTGGGATCTTCAAGTACTTGAAAGGGATAAATAAGGTTGATAAGGACAGTCTCTTTAAGCTGAGTGGCAATCATATCATGATAGGTCAGAGTCTTAAGCTGGAGGATGGGAGGTTTGGGGGGAGGTCAGGAAGCACTTCTTCACAGAGAGGGTGGTGGGCACTTGGAATGCGCTGCTGAAATAGGTCATCTCATTGAAGACATTGAGCAGCTTTAAGAGAGGGTGGGATAGGCATACAGTGAAGGTCAGGATCATGGGTAGGGAGGATGGGAGGAGTGGGAAGGGAGGGGAAGGGAGGGACATTGGCTCAAGCTGTGGACCCTGCAATATGAGCAGACTTGATAGACCAAATGGCCTTCTTCTGCTGGCTTCTTCATATGTTCATATGGACCAGCACACCCACACACCCTGATGCAGCTGACCGACCCCCATGTACCTGCATGCCCACTCCCACCCCCTGGACCAGCACGGCCAGTTGCCCAAGCAACACTGACCTGCACGCCCACTCCCACCCCCGAACCAGCACGGCCACTATCCCCAGCGAGATGGAACAGCACACCCACCACCCTGATGCAGCCGACCCACCCCATGTACCTACATGCCCACTCCCATCCCTTGGACCAGCATGGCCACTATCCCCAGCCAGATGGACCAGCACACATACCCACCCTGATGCAGCTGACCCACCCCCATGTACCTGCATGCACACTCCCAGTCCCCAGACCAGCACGGTCACTATTCCCAGCCAGATGGATCAGCACACACACACACACACACACACACACACTCTGATGCAGCTGACCCACCCCCACATACCTGCATGCCCACTCCCACTCCCTGGACCAGCACGGACACTATCCCCAGCCAGATGGACCAGCATACACACCCACTCTGATGTAGCTGACCCACCCCCACGTACCTGCATGCACACTCCCAGTCCCCGGACCAGCACGGCCACTATCCCCAGCCAGATGGACCAGCACACCCACCCACCCTGATGCAGCTGACCCACCCCCACGTACCTGCACACCCACTCCCACCCCCCGGACCAGCACTGACACTTGCCCAAGCAACACTGACCTGCACGCCCACTCCCACCACCCAGACTAGCACAACCACTATTCCCAGCCAGATGAACCAACACCCACCCTGACACAGCCAGACCCACCAACACATACCTGCAGGCCAACTCTCGCCCCCCGGACCTGCACAGCCACTTGCGCAAGAAACACTCTCACTCCACTCCAGTGGACCAACACATCACCACTCCACATGAACCAGCACTTCATCCTGCAACCAGCTGTACACTCCTCATAAGCTGCCACTTCCTTCTCCTCCTGCAAACCACTCCCCCTACCCCACCAGCTTGCGTGATGATGTCATGCCTATAGATTTTACCATTTCAGTAGTTCACAAGCTCAACTATCTGTGGATTTTGAGTAACATCCTGATGTCAAAAATGGCTGCAACATGCAGTGATGAAGTTACACAAAATTAAGCCCTATCCCCACACCCCCTCTTAAGCCCTATCCCCCCCCCCCACATTTCATATTAAAATGTGGTTTCAGCATTCATGCAACAATTCCTTAACCCATTGCTTTTCATTTCAGTGAAACATACTGCAGTACCAAAAACTTCATTATGGGCAGATTGGAGCACTCACTATGTGAAAAATCCTGAAATTTCCATAACATTTTTTAAATGTACTGCTCCCAATATAAACATGCTGCTTGCCACGCTCACTCCTCGCATTACACCAACATGGGATAGTAGAGACTGTGTTTCTTTAAGAGCTGCATGCATGTGTGATCCTGCCTACTCCAGCATTCTGACGTGATCGGACATTTTGTGAGTGATCAAGGTGGATTTCAGATACCTGCCAGATCTTGTGCCCCCATCCACTCACCACCACCCAAAAAAAGTTGCAGTGTGGTGGTCCCAGCTTTAATTTCATTTGTGGGAATCAAGTAAGTGCTCAGCTCAGCACTGTGTTTTGCTGACCAAGAGGGAGCAGTAGTGATTGTGAGCTGTTTTGCAACATGTGTCACCTTTTTGCCAGCTAGTTGGATTGATTTTTATATGGGACTGGCTATGGGCTCTAGAAACAGACCAACTCTGTTGTGGGATCAAGAGACAGAGGTTTCACACCGGCCCAGTGGTGCTGAGGGTTGAGGCACTGGATGCTGCATCTCATGCCAAGCCAGTGATTCGGGTTCGGGAGTGAGCCTGGGTCATCAGGGGTTGGCAGGGGTGGAAAAGGATTAAGCGTCCACAGGACTGCTCTCCTTTTCTGGGGAGGGGGGATCTAAGCTGGCCACTTTCTGGTGGCTCTTAGCGGAGGGTGGGAGCATAGCACCAGAATGGCCTGCAGTGTTGTTGCGTGGAGTCTTGGTAGGACATCCAACGGGGGTGCACAGGAGCGTGCACTCAGTGTGTAGGAGTCCATTCCACATCCAAGGCCCCAGGGGAAACCGGAACAAGGAAAAAAATGTAACCGATCCTGGTAGGCGACGATGGGGACCAGGAGCTACCCCCCACGCCCGACAGTCAAGTGTGCCAGCTGACCTCGGAGCTTCCCTGAGTCATGGGATGTCTGCACAGCCTGGAATGGAAGTCTCGGGGGTGCAGATGCCTGATGGTGGAGAAGCGTGGCTGACCAAGAGTCAGGACTGAGTCTGTGATGGGGCGGGATGAAGGTAAGCTGAGAGCTCTCATCTGAGAGAGTCCAGGATCATGTGTGAGGCGGACAAATAAGTGTTAAAAAAAAAAAAAAAGAGGCAGAGGTTAGGATTTTAAAAAGGGAGAGTATTTCTTGAGCACCGCTTTGTAATGTACCGTGCTCAAGCAGACATTTTGTACGTCGCACTGTCTGGAGCAAGCAGTTATCAAAGAGTGCCAAGTATCGTAGTAGAACTCTGTAGCATCAGGTAAAAAAAAATGTGCCAGGGAGATTTATTTTAAATCTCTAATCCATATTTGTAAAGTGCCCGGAACCATCAAAGAGCTTAATTATATCGGTGTGGCAGTCTGAGGCATGAGCAAGTCAGTCTTGACATATAGAGGGGGAAAAAATTAAGACTGTGCCTGTATGACAAATATGAAAGTAAGCTTAAGTCGAAGATCTCCATCTAAGTGCTTTTCAAATGTGCAGTAAATCAGAATCAGGAGAGCAGGCAATCTGATAAAATAAAAAAAACTGGGATCCTCAATTGAACACGGTCCCCAAAATGACCACATATAGACCCTTTATTTAGGGTGTGACAGCTTGCACATGTTAAAATCAGTAAGCTGCTATTTATTGCTTTCAAGGGGTGGAGCAGCAAGATGGCTGCAACCTGCTCCACTCCTAGAAGAGGCTTGCTTGTAAATTTTATTATAATTATTTTTTTGTTGGCTTCCCCTAACCCCATGAACGGCTTTTCCCCTGCTCCAGCGTCCGACCCCCCACATGCTCGGGGCTGACCCCCCCCCAAATGGGGATGCTGACAGCGGAGTTAGGTGGCCAGAGTGGTTGGCACCAGAGCTGGCTCAGTGGGGAGCTGGCATTTTCCTAGGTTTTTCCAGGGGTGGGGACATGCAATGATGGCCCCCTTACATTTAGGCGCCGGATTGCTTGTGGTACTGCTAGCCTCCACTGGGGGTTCACGTTGCACCAGGCACTCAGTCCCCCTCCCCCCAGAGCAGGAGAGCAGTCCTATGAATGCTCAATCCCGCTGTCCCTGGCCAGCCC
Organism: Neoceratodus forsteri; assembly: GCA_016271365.2. Classification (NCBI taxonomy): domain Eukaryota; kingdom Metazoa; phylum Chordata; order Ceratodontiformes; family Ceratodontidae; genus Neoceratodus; species Neoceratodus forsteri. Next base: position 1,376,195,138 of record CM057456.1, read on the forward strand.
TCCAACACCCGGATCTGTTCCTGAACCCGGGTCGTCGGCGCCGCAGACAGCAGCCATGCCTCTGCGCCAGTGGGCTGGCTGCTTGTAAATTCTTTTGCTAAAAGAGCCACATTTTTATTTATTTTACACTGGTGAATGGAACAAATGTTTAAATTGCACTTTGCTTATATTGAAGTTAAGTGCTGCTACACTTACGGACACTATGTAGTTTTAAGTGCATGTAGCATGCTGCTGGTTGGTTTTGTAAGTATTTAACTGGCAACAGATTTTTTTCTTCACTCATGTTATGAGCAACTCGAGTGGAGCTTTTGTTTTGTTCAGGCACTGTATATTTGTTAAAAGTTTCCTGACAATGTGGAGTTGTATTAAAGGCCACAGTGTTTCTCGGCTCAGCTGTGTGTGTTTTTCTGGTTGCGGAGTGCTAGTCGGCGTGCTGAAAGATAAGCTACTGTTTAGGCGGGATCCATATTAAGTGCTGGAAAGTTGTCGCACATGAAGAAGATTTAATGTAATTGAATGCCTGGGGGAGGAAAATAGGATGTCCTGGCCAGTTATAAGACTTTTTAGTGTTTTTGCCTGAGAAAAAGGTACTGTATAGCTGCAGTCACTTTTTGGAGCTGGAAAGGGAGTCATAAAGACAATCAATCAATCAATCAAGTCTTTATTTAACCAGGCGTTCATCGTTGAGCAGAAGCTCATTTGCAAGATGGACCTGGGTGGAGCATGAACAATTGTATATACAGGTCAACACAGGTATTTACAAGGCAATACAGATAATACTGTTTACAGAGAGGAAGAAAAAGAAGTTCATATGTACATAGAATTATACAGATATTGTACAGATTACAGGGTATTTACATACATAGAAGTGTCTATAGGAAGATAAAGCAGGTTATCTAAGGTTGCAGGAGGAAGTAACGGAAGGAAAAAAAATATACACCAGGTAGAGGCGAAGGTAGGGGGGAAGGGAGGGAGGTAGGGGGAGAAGGGCTAGGAGGGCACGGTGCACAGAGAGGAGTTGGTAAAATGGTATGTAGAGAAGGTGGATGGAGAAAAGGAGTATGTGTGAGGCCCGGGATTGAATGCTATAAAGTACGGGGCATGGTAGGATGTCACAACCCAGGGGTAGTGAGCTCCTATCCGAGGTTGAGAAAGGAAGGATAAGGGGATGGACGGGCCTAGTGTTGATAAGACAGGGGGATAAGAGAGAGAACAATTAGGCTTGTGGAGGAGCAAGCTTGGGGGTCAGTACTTAAAACTGGGTCTAGGCTGACAAAGTCCCAGATTAAAGAAAACCTTAAAACCAAATTGAAGTAAGGAGTGTGCAGCGAACTGTGAGAAATCACAGGAGAGATTTAGACTCCTAGATTCCCGTTTCATGACAGGTTACAAGGTTTTTGCAAGTTTAAATGTGTTAGTCTCATCTCTTAAGCTTTACAAGGACACTAATACAGCGACGGAGGAATCACTGGGGGGGCAAGACCCCAAAAAGGTAGCTATATGCTTCATTTTAATTAAAGTTTCAGCTACTTATGAAGCCCACATTTTTGAAGTAGTGTCTCTATAATTTTTGGGGTCTCAGCTTTGGGCAACTTGAACTGGAGTCATATGATTTATTATATTACAAGCAGTAAACACCCCCACAGGTGTGAGGACACCTTACTGTGTATTTCAGAGCAAAAGGTGATGTTATGTTGAACTGAGGGCTCCTCTCAACTGGGTGATACTGCTTATTTGGACACATTCACTACGTTTACATGCACGCTAGCATTACCGGGTAAGTAGTTACTGGCTAACAACAGAATTACCCAGTAACTCCTAGCCGCATGTATACATGCCGATGATCAGCTGGAGCAGTCCTGTTCATCTGAGCATGCACTTACAAGCAGTTCAGCAGCGCTGGTAAAGCATTCCCATGGACTATCTCACCATGGTTATTTGTTTTTTATTAACCAGGAGGAGAGACACACTAAGCTGAAAGCTTGCTTACAGGTGTAACCTGGGAGTATAAGAAAGCTAAGTGACTTGCTCTGGGTCTCACAGTATGTAAGTGTGGGTTTGTGGGATTCAAACCCAAGTCTCCAGGTTTACAGCTCACAGCCTTAAACCACTGCTCTATACTGCCTCCCCTACTACTAACTTTGCGCAAAGCAGCAGCAAAAGCAAATATTGTGCATAGACAAGGGCAGAATAGATGGCAGAAGGGAGTGCTGCTTACAATACTGCACACTGCAGGCCATGGTACAGTTCATTGTGTTGAAAGGTATTTTTTTTTAACATTCAGTAAATATTGTTTCTATTATGACATGTAGTATTTTTCATGCAGGATATAGCTACACAGATATGGCCTTTCCTGTGATTTGGACCAATGGTAATCATACAACAGCACTGTGTACTGTGCACATTTTCAAGCTTGTTTATGTGTCTAAATAATTCTATAGCTATCAAAATCAGCACAGGCAAGCTGATGGATGTACAACAAATGTCTGCCCATAATTAACATGCAAGAAATGGTAAAACGTAATAATTCGTATTAATTCTAGTTGCTAGTTCTTATTATGATGAATATTTGTGTTTTTGTTGAATTTTATGCGACACCATCTTTAATGCAGCCTAATACACTGAAACAGAACTGAAACACTGCTGACAGGAGTGTTACTAAAACCACACTGCTCACTGAAGTGCACTACAGGTGTTGATGCAGTGCTAATTAACATAATTTGCACGCACTGAAAAAGCAATGCAACACTGCTTCAGCCAGTATTGCTGCACCAACACTTCTTCAGGCAGTGCTGATGACAAAACACTGCTAATTGCAGTACTTTTGCAGTGTGATTGCAGCACTAATTAACATAATTCACACACACTGTGTCAACACTGCATGCACACCAACAGAGACCTGCAAGTGCACTAATTAAACACTGATGGACTGCACTATGGAATTAAGTGTGCAGGAAGTGTACACTGCTACTGTAACACTGAAATAACACCATATAGTGACTGTTTGAACATGTCACTTCCCTCTGGGTCATCAGCGACATTGTGCAGGACCTAAAAGGCAGAATATCCCTGTTTGCTGATGACATGAAGCTCTGTAATAGAGTGGACTTGCCACAGGGTGTAGACAGAATGAGGAGGGGCCTCCAGAAACTTGAAGAATGGTCAGGGGTCAGACAGTTGAAATTCAATGCAAAGAAATGCAAGATAATGCATATGGGTCACAAAAACCCTGGAATAACATATCAGTTGAGGAGTGAGGATATAGCATGCACCAAGCAGGAAAGGGATCTTGTGGTTATCATCTCTGATGACCTCAAAGTAGGGAAACAGTGCGACAAATCAGCAGGTAAAGCAAATAGAATACTGGGATGTATTGGCAGGGCATCACCAGCAGGAAAAGGGAGGTTATAATTCCACTATACAAGACACTAATGAGGCCCCACCTGGAGTACAGTTTACAGTTCTGGAGACCTTACCTATGTAAGGACATAGACAAGGTAGAGAAGGTTCAGAGGAGGGCAACAAAGATGGTACATGGATTGCATCACAAGTCCTATGAGGACAGATTGAAGGACTTGAATATGTACTTCCTGGAGGAGAGGAAGGAGGGAGAGAGGGGATATGATAGAGACATACAAATATCTTACAGGGAGGAACAGGGTGCAGGAATACACTATTTTTCAGTGAAAAAGATGTTCCAGAACTAGATGGCATGGGATGAAGCTGGAGGGAGGGTGATTCAGAGGAAATGTGAGGAAGAATTTATTCACAGAACAGGTGGTGGACAAGTGGAACATCCTGCCAGAGGAAGTAGTGGGGACTGAAACAATTACGGGATTTAAGAATGCATGGGATAGACATAAGGGAATTCTGGAGGTAAGGGATAAGGTGCAACAGACTTCTAGGAAAACATAAAGTGAACTTACAAGCTCAAATGGGCAGACTGGGTGGGCCATAGGCCCTTATCTGCTGACAATGTCTATGTATCTATCTATCTATGATGTTTGGACAGACACGATCTGTAGGATGGTACATGTGGTTATAATGTAATTATTGTTGGTGCTAGCTAGGAATCAGGGGCAGGATTCATGTAGCGAAATGGGACTAAGTCCCACTCCGCAACCCCAGTTGCACAACGAAATCGCCGCAGCTGTGAAGCAGCCGATCCACAGCCGCAGCAGTTGCGGATGTGGGTCCCAATGCCCGTAGCAGCCTCCCGCAGCTGCGGTGCTGTCCCTAGCAACAGCACCCACAAGCTGCCATGTTCTGTGGAGCCGGTCGTACTCTGGCTCCACCTTAGTGAATACCCGCAGCTGCGGGCAACCTGCGGCTTCGCAAGTGGAAACCCACTAGCGCAGAGGTCTTTCTGCAGTTGTGGGACCTTCCCCCATGTTAGTGAATTCTGCCCCAGGTGTCTAGTTAGAAAACTGCATGTTAAAATGTTGGTTGCATTTAAGTGGCTTGTCAGGATTCCAAGCATTCAGCCATGGGAGTGTGTAAGAGCCCCAATTTGGACTTACCTGAATTGCCCCATGTTGTTCCTGTTTTCCTCCTGTTGCCTGCTGGTTTCCCCACTATTCCCCAAGTCCTCTGGTATCCATAAATCCTCCCCAGAAAACCTGCAGTTGATCTGAGCCCATTTTGGGCTTAAAATGTTAAATTGCGATCACCGCTACTGCAATGCTCCTTGGAGCTTGTGGCGATCACGCATCTGCAAAGTAGCACCTTTCACATGCCAACCGCTGGTGTTGCGGTCTTCTGGGAGTTTCTCTGTAGTCACGGTGCCTCTGTTAAACTAAACAGGGACCGGTGACCTCGAGGAAGTTGTGGAGAAGCCACTGTAAAGTTTTAAAAATAAAGATTAAATCGGGGCATGAATGAGGGCTCATGAATAAGTCATGAGCCCTTATGAATATTAATGAGTTGTCGCTGCCACCTGGGGCGACTATGTTTCAGCGGCAGTGACTGGAAAGCTACTGGGAGTACCCTAATGAGAGTGGGCTTGCTGAAAAGAGGACAGTTGGGGCTGCAACCCAGTGGGAGGTTTGAAAAAATAAAGAAATGTGTTGGGCTGCAGTAGCATTAAAAGGGGAAAAACTGATCTGAATTGAATGGACTTCCTGGTAAACAAATGGGAGCTAACATGTTTGTGACACTTGATCCCTTCTTTTTTGCCAGGCAGTGATCTAGGCACCCACAATTGTGACAGAGGGACTCCTGGGAAAAGGAGGGGACTAATTCTGGTGCCTAAATCATGCCTTAATGAATAAGCAGGAAATATTGATTTCCATGGATATCCATCATTGATAGGCTCCATCAGCCAATCAGGACACTGGGTTTTCATGTGAAACAGGTTGGACTTTCTGGGATTAAATCAGTCTGTTGCTGGGCTCTGTACAAGTCAGGACTGTGGTGTACTAGCAGCTTGGGGACTTCAGGTGTTATCCAGGCCCTAATTTGAAAGTGTGTGTTTGCTGAAAGATTCCCCAGGTGCTGGAAGAAGGACTGGATTGCGAAGGGGAAAAGAGAGAAAGAGAGACTAACTTGAGATCTTGGTTCCACAGGTACTGAGATGTTGTTAAATGAGTGTTGGGAGAAACTAGAAGTGGCAGATATCCTGCACTGGGAAATTGGGGTACCAGAAAAGACTGAGCAGATTATCAGAGTTTTACAAGTGCTACTGAGAGGTCAGTTTCCTGTGTGGGCTGCAATTGAATTTTCTTGACAAGGGCCGAATGATTCAGGTTGTGTGGTGCTAGCCAGAAATTGTGTGTGTTCTGAGAGAACTGATTAAAGTGGCTGAGATTGGCAGATTTGCTGCAGCCGAATAAAAGAGTTTGACACCGCTAAGCTGAAAGTGTGGACTGGTGTGCAAGGGGTTGTTGTTGCTGAATCCCCCTCAGTTGAATAGCATTTACCCAGACTGAATCAGAGGCTATCACCGACTAAACTTGGCACTGGACTTCACTGGAGTGCTGCCTATAACTCTACTTGGGAAGAACTCATACAAGGGCTGCAGGAGGACCCTCACCATTAGGGAGTTTTCACCCAGAGGCAGGGAAGGAACCCGCTAACCCTTCCCAAATGGGATTCACTGTCTCAGGAGGTCACGGGGCTTGCACCCAAGTGCTAGGTAACTCCGATCAGGGAGCCGGGCTGTGGAGCCACTCCCAGGTCTGGGCCTTCTGGGGCTGGTGTGGTCCTGCCACAGTGCTTTGCACCAGGACAGAGATGGTTGAAGGTGGCAAGTGGCCAGAACTGCAATCAAGGTGACCAGCTACAAGATCCTCAAGCACGTCCATCCAGATGGAGGGATCCCAGCAGTCCAGCTCTCGATTAACTGCACAACTACAAGGAGCTCCATTTTCCCCCAGTGCAGAGATCTTCAAATTATGAGTACCCAGGACCTAGTTCCTGGGAAGGGTCATGGGGGAAATTGTTTTGTTTCAATTTAAAGTTTCAAGCTTCACTGTTTCAGGGCCCCAACAGCCAGCCACCCCACGGCACTGATCAGGCTTGCAGCTAGTGGGTACCCCTAGGGACAATTCAGGGGACACTGGTACCTGTGGGGGAGGGCTTGGCCTGTGGACCTACAGGTTTGAAAAACTAGCACTTCTTGCCTTCAAAGCAATCCCACATCCAGGTATACTTTTCCCTATTCCTTATCCCCAAATAAAGCTGTGGTTTACTGTTTGAAATGGTGTGTGCAGGAATTCTCTGACCTGCTACAAGCATTACTGTTCATGGTTTATGGTGGTACTGAATTGCTGCTGGGGTTTGTGGAGGCTACTGGGTGAAAACTGTTTTTGTGTGGGGGGAAAAGTATTACTGGGCAGTGTATTATTTCCTGGGGGGGTGGTAATCTGTCCTTTATCCACAGGAGTCCCTTGCCATTTCCCCAGGTGGAGGCATCAATCTACACTGGCTATTACTGAAGAACCCAGGCCAGCCCCCTCGGAGGTGTGTACTGTACTACCCTGAGGGCCCTGAAGCAGCCAAGGTGAGTCAAAGGGCTGTTACATCTGGTTCCTACTTTTCTTTTGAACCACACTGAGTGAATAATTTCTTTCTTAAATGCAGCATTACTAATACTATATCTATTTATTTCTGCTGGTCACAGTGAAGCCGGCAAACATCAAAGCAAACTTCTGCTGTACTAATTTTGTGACACCCCCTTCCACACATGCACACACTTTATGCATCTTGACTGTTCCTATATTCTGCATACTCATTTCTGCCTCAGTGTTGGATGTTAAAGTAGGTGCACTAAAAATCATCATTCTGAAACAATGCCCAAACATGTTTCATAAGTCAAGCAACTCTGGAATTCAATGAGTAAAATATTACAGTATTAATTCCGTGAAGAAGTGATCTTGTCACAAGACACTGGAGGAAGGAATGTAATGTTAAAATGCTATCTAATTTTATGAACAAATAGACTAACTTGGTGAGTGAGGATACCCATTTCCTACTTTTCTTTGGAACCACGCTGAGTGAAAAATTTCATTCTTAAATGCTGCATTATTGACACTACATCTTGTTTAATTTTTATTTCTGACAGTCACAGTGAAGTTGGCAACATCAAAGCAAATTTGTACTATGCTAATTATTTGATCCCCCCCCCCCCACACACACACAGACACATACTTTACACCTCTTCACTGTTTCTATATTCTGTATACTCATTTCTGCCTCAGTGCTGGATGTTTTAATTAATTTCCACAGCTTTGGTAAAGAATACTATTCAATACAAAATGTAAGGGGTGATTCTGCATGTCTCTGGGTCCTTTGCAAGTAAACAAAAGAAAAGCGGGGAGGAGACTGTTTCAGAGTTGGCAGCATAAGGCAAGATCCTAATGCAGATAATTAAAGTAAGTGCACTAAAAGTCGTCATCCTGAAACAACGACCAAACATATTTCATAAGTTCAGCAACTCTGGAATTCAGTAGGTAAAATGTAATAGTCTTAATTCCCTGGAAGTGATCTTGTCACAAAATGTTGGTGGAAGGAATGTAATATTATGATGCTATCTGATTTTATGAACAAACTTACTAGGTGAGTGAGGATGTCATGTTCCTGCTTTTCTTTGGAACGACATTGAGTGAATAATTTCCTTCGAAAACGCTTCATTACTGACTGACACTATATCTTATTTTTCATTTCTGCTGGTCACAGTAAAGTCGGTAACATCTGATAAATGTGTGTGAGACTGGCAGATGAAAGAACAGATTGTATTCATGCATGAGGTCATAAAAATGGAAGATTTGCACTATACTGTTAATCAGATAACAGGTGTGTGAAAACCTATAAAACAAGTGATAAACATTATTTTTTGTTTGTTTTGTTTCACCTTCCTCCTGTGTATGCTATCACTTTGACAGACTACTTCATACCACGAAATGCTAAGAGCTAAGCAAAGATTGAGATTGCCCCTGACATTTTTATTTGCTCCAGACTTTTCTCAAGGTTCAAGATTTCTTATTTCAAACAGTAGCATAAATCATATGATTATTTCACTTCATATAAATATACACATACCTTTATAACAATAGCACATCTGAACACAAAAGCAGAGACAAAAACATATCACATCCATAAAAGAGGATATTGACATCCACTCACTATTGCGTTACTTAATTTACAGTATCTTGTTCATAATAAATACAGAATATAGTAGGAAGAGGAAAAAATACACATTTTGTTTAGATAATGAGTCAGCTGTCTAATGTCTTCTTTTTTCTAATGTCTTCTTTTTAAGTGCAGGTGCCATTGAAATGATACTAGTTTCTACATGAGAATGTGTTCTGTATAACAGGAGTGAGTGCAGTAAGTCACGTATATTACGGACCACTGGGTGCACTACAGCTGTAAGTTTACTTTTGGTATATAAAAACTTAAACTCATCATATTGATTTGATATCAGAAACATATTGTGAATTCTAGCTCAGTTTACAGTATTCATACTTGTAACTCCTTCAGAGTACCATATGTTTTTTTGAAACAATAGTATGGGGCTTACTATAGCACTGCAGTACTATTAAAAACAGAGAGGTGGGGGTGATGCCAGCACTGACTGTATCTCACTCCTCCACAGCCTTTCGAGTACCATCCACTTGCCCCATTGGTTACTGTACAGTAATTCACGTGACTTATTGTACTCTCAATACATGGAGCAAATTCTTACTGACACCAATATAAATCACTGTTCCACTATACTGCGATTATTGACACTTATCCTAATTAAAGCTATTTAATAGAGCTGGGAGGAATGGGAAAATTCCAAATCCACATACTTTTGATATAATTTCACAAAATTCCATGGAATTTCATGGAATTTTTAATATTTGGTAATTTGGTTATAACTCAGCTGCTCTTCAAGTCAGATCTGTGAAATTTGGAATATATAAAAAATGATTAGTAACATGTTCTTACATATTTATGATAGAATATACTGTAGATGAAGCATCCAGAATTTATTTGTGGAATTTAACATTAACAATGCATATATCACTACTTCTTTTGATAAGCTTGGCTGAGCTTTTTGCAGTCCTGCTGTTCATCTCTGGGTGACTATCCCCCCTTTCTCTTTTGGCATAGCCAGATTGACTCAGCCGAACTACTGATCCCACTGATATCCCCTTTGTTCTTTACAGTGACAAACTCCCTTAAAACGTGAGTCACCTACTCATTTTCCTATCGACCTGCCCTGTTGGAATAGTTAGAATTTTTTCTTCCTGCTGCCCAAGACATTGTCTTCCCTACTACATGTTTTTGAGTTCCTCTAAGTCCTAGACTTGTATGTACACCAGGCTCCCCGGATTATAAATTTACTGGATGTGATCCTTAAATATCCTGCATGCAGGTTGGAATTGTTGTCACTCTGTGTTTCCTTGCTCTAACCTGGGGGTCTACCACTGTTGTGCTACCCAGCTCAGTGGTCCATTTCTTGGTGAAACTGTGCATCTAACTCCAGAACCAGGTGACCTCCTGTGCTACCTGCCTCTTATACCCCCATCCTTTAGTTAAAATCCCCCAGATAAGGCTGAGTGAAATCAGAAAATTCCAGGTTTATGGAATTTTTCATGACATTCTACAATTTTCACAAAGACTAATTGGATTTGACTTTAAGAACACATTATTTTGCAACTACGCAAGCAATTAATTAAATTGGCACACACAGTCTCCTTGTACAGTCTAAGAACCTACCAAATTTAATGGTATTGCACTATCTAGTTTTTAAGTTTCATGGGTTTACTGTATAAATTTGTAGTTTACATTCTTGCAAAATAACATTTCTAAATGTTGTGAAAGTTTGACTACTTTTAATTCAATCTGATTTAAAGCTAAAAATATGAAATTTTTCAGAAATGACTATGTGGTATAGTAGTCTAAATGTTTCAACTCTCGTTAAATTTGGATATGTAATTTTAAAATTTATTTTATTTATTTATTTATTTAAGAGTTTCACCAACAAAGCATACTGAGCAGAGTACTGCTAGATTCCAGATGCACCCTGGGGAGGGGGGAAAGGATGAAAACATATAAAGCAGACAGTACATAGTACCAACGAAGCATAAAATAGGATACATCTTGATCAATGGTAAACAAGTATGAGGAAATGAGCTAATACAATAGAGTAAGAGGGGAGGCTAGCTAACAAGCAGGTCTAACTACACAAGTCAGCAACTCAACTGCACCATAAGGGAGCCTACTTAATACATATAGTGTCACTCCCTTATTACTACAGGGGGGAAAATCATTAGCAGCATGGTGAGGTGGGCCTATGCAAACCAGGGAAATGCACTAAGGCCTGGGGGGGCAGTTAGGGGGCAGGAGCGAGATGCGGAGCATTAGGGGTCTCGAGGGGACTGTCGGCAGGAGCAGTTGGGTGGGAAGTGCACTTTGAGTAACAGGTTGTGGTGCTGTGAGTTGTCTGTGAGCCTGATGGCCACTGGTAGGGAGTTCCAGAGTTTAGGCATATGATACTTGAAGATGACCTGCCCTTTGGCAGTGGCCATATATGGGACATAGAGAAGCTGGGAATCAGTGTTTCTGAGGGAGTACACTGTGGGTGGTTGAGCTTGGAGTGTGGACCCAAGGTGGGGGGGAGGGTCTGGGACCAGAATTTAGCAGTAAGTCTTGCACCATGGAGTAGTCTCAGGTCCTGTAGAGATGGTAGGTTAAGGGACTTGTAGAGTTCGCAGTGGTGCATGGGGGGGCAGTCTAAGGCAAAATTGCAAAAGGAGTGGAAGAGGGGGTCGAGTTTGGCAAGATTAGAAATTGGGGGCGGCTGTGTGTACTACGTCACCATAGTCCAGTATCGGGAGGATCATTCTCTGTAGAATAGCTTTGTGGGCTTCCAGAGGGATACAGCCCCTGTTATGATATAAGGCACCAAGCTTGGGGTACAATTTCTTGTGGATTGAGTCAGTGTGCCCCGAGAAGTCAAGGTGCTGGTTGAGCCAGACCCCAAGGTACCGGAAGGAGGAGAGGGCCTCCAATGGTACGCCATCTAAGGCGTGGAAAGAGGGGGTGGTGGGGAGACGTGCGAGTCGCTGCTTGGTACTGAAGGTAATGGAGATTTTTGGGGGGGGGTTTAGGAAGAGCTGGTTAGAGTGAAGCCATTTCTGGACAGTGGTGAAATCTTCCTGTATTCTGAGGGCCACCTTGGAGTGGGAGGGACCTGACACATAAAGGGCCGTGTCGTCTGCATACATATATAAGGATGCGGGTTTACATACCGAGGACAGGTCACTTAAGAATATGGAGAACAGGATGGGGCCGAGGACCGAGCCTTGGGGGACTCCCGTATTAATTAGGAGGGGGCAGAAATATGTTGACCAACTTTTACAGCTTGTAACCTTCCAGCTAAATAGGATCGGAACCAATTGGAACTGGGTATAGATAGACTCGCCTGTGTGAGTTTGGATAGTAGTAGGGTGTGGGAGACCGTGTCGAACACCTTGGCAAGGTCAATAAAGATTGCTGAGTTGATGTGCCCATGATTCATACCCATAAGTACAGTGTTGGTGAGCCATAGGAAGGAGGTGATAGTGGAGTGCGATTTCCTAAAGCCAGATTGGTAAGGAGTGAAGTAGGAGGTGGAGTCGAGGAAAGGGAAGAGTTGGGCTAGTATGAGGCATTCCTGGATTTTAGCTAGGATGAGGAGTAGTGAGATAGGGCAGTAGTTACCTGGAGATGAGGGATCACTCCCTTTTTGGGAGAGATATGACTGTGGCAGTCTTCCAGTTGGCTGGGACAGAAGCAAGTCAGAATGAGAGATTGTACAGTGCGGTCAATGGGGTGGTGATGACTGGAGCAGACAAGTGAAGCATTTTGGAGTCCATACCTGAGGGACATTTTCCTTTAGAGGTGTTTAGGGCCCACAGCTGAGTTAATACTTCCGTCGGGGTGACTGGATGGAAGGTGAAAGATATGGGGGAGGGTAGATTAGATGTGGGTGGGTGAGGGTGTGATTGGGGGAGTGAAGCAAGGAGAGAGGTTGCACAACTTGTAAAACAGTTGTTAAAAGCTGAGGCCACTGCACCTGGCTCGGTGATCATTGAGCCATCCATGTTTAAGGCTGGGGTGGGGGGCTGAGCAGGGGGGTGAGTAGTGATTTTAGTGTTTTCCAGAATTTCGCTGGGTGATTTAGGTTAGAGTGGAGTGAGGACTTGAAGTAGTTGGCCTTGGCCTGCCGTAAGAGCCTGGTGCAGGAGTTTTGCAGTGTGCGATAGTGTTGGAGTGCCTCCTGGGAATTGGTTACCTTACAGGATTTCCATGCTTGGTCCCTGGCATGGAGTTGATCAATAATGTTGGCGGAGACCATGGGGAACTAACTGAAATTTAAATGTTGGCAACATATTTGGCATGCTATAACTCAGTACCATTACAGTTAGACATTTGAAACTATGTGCATATGCAAATGTAGTGATAACCTGTATACCTGTTAAGTTTTGTAACATTTCAATGAACACTATCAAAATTATACTAACATTACAGAAATCCACATTTTAGCAAAATATTTGGCTACCTATTACTCAGCTCCCACTGAAGTTTGAGACTTAAGACATTGTGCACGTATGCATTCTAGGTGATTCTTTAAATCCTGATATTGTGGAGAAATTTGGATAAGAAATGTTAAAATTATCTCAAAAAGTTTGTTAAAATGTTTGACCACCCATAACTTTGTCTCCTTTCAGACTACAGCTCTGCAATTTAGAACACTCTTGTAAGCCATGGGGTACTGTTTCTTTTCAAATGTGGTGTTACTGTATTTGGATGCATACTGTCAAAATTATAGTGGAATAACTGAAATTTAAAACTTTGCAACATTCTGCTGAATTAGAATTTTCATGAAAAATCTGCAGAATTCTGCTGAATCGGAATGGTCATTCCACGGGCATTCCTCAGGTGAAATTTTATATTCCGTACAGTTCTACTATTTAATAAATATACAGCGCACTATTAACGTACTGTGGATAAAGAAGAACACCTAGCATAAACTTTAAATACTGTCTTCTGACACAAACATACCAGCACTGCATTGCCTGCAATCATACTATTTATTATTTTTACAGTGCTGAAATTTAGTTCAGACTAAAAGGAGTTTATAGCTTCCAATCTTGAGCTCTGGTATTACTCAGATAATTAATAATCATATTATAAGCTTTGAAACAGAAGCACAGCTTCTTGTATTGGATTATGCTGGAGTCAGAGTGATAGGTTTAAATGCTTCAATGGCAAGCATTTAAACTATCTAAGGGGGAGACACTGAAAAGGAGAAGGGAAATCCTAGCCCCCCCAAAAATCAGGGTAATTAGTGAGGTAAACACCAAGATAGAGCAGTCAATAGAGAGAAGGGCAGGGGTAAATGAAAAAGACAAAGGCAGTAGGGACAGGGATGGGGCAAAAAGAAATAACACCATAAAAAAATGGAGGGTAACGAGTACCAATGCCCATAGTCTAGGTAAAAAGCTCCCCAAAATGGTGGCCTTGATGGAAGAGGGATGCCTGGATATTGTGGCAGTCACAGAAACATGGTACACAGAGAACCATGCCTGGGATGTCAGCATACCAGGGTACACAATCTACAGGAGGGATAGGGAGGGAAGAAGAGGAGGAGGAGTAGCTCTCTATGCAAGGGAAGGGATCAAAGCAACAGAACTAAAGGGCAAACAGGGAGGAGAGGAGGCACTGTGGGTCACTCTGGAGACTGGAAATGGCTCCACAGTCTGCACAGGGGTTGTATATAGTCCCCCACCTCAAGGGGAGAAAATGGACAAGGAAATGATAGAAGGCATCCTTGAGATGGCACAGAAAGGGGAGACATTGCTGATGCAGGACCTGAATATGCCAGATGTTAACTGGAGCACCTTTGCTGCAGCCACATCCAAGAGCAGGGCCATTCTTGATGCCCTACAGGGGGCATGGCTCAGACAGCTAGTTTTGGAACCCACTCGGGAGACAGCAATCTTAGACCTGGTACTCTCAAATGGGGATGGAGAGAGGATCTCTGATCTTGAAGTGGGTAGCCATCTGAGAACAAGAGACCACCAAACAGTGTGGTTCACGATAAACTTAGCTGTCGAGTCAAGCCACATAAAAGTGAAGGTACTGGACTTCAGGAGGGCTGATTTTGTCAAAATGAGAGAGTGCCTCAGAAAAGCACTAACAAACAGGCAAGAAGGTGGGGTGGGGCAACAATGGGGAAACATCAAAAGCAGTAGACCAGGGAGGGGCTGTGGACATGGCCTACCTAGACTTTAGCAAGGCATTTGATGCAGTCCTTCACAAAAGATTAATAAACAAATTAGCCAGCCTGGGAGTGGGTCCCAGGGTGGTAGCCTGGGTAAAACACTGGTTGGATAACAGGACACAGCAGGTAATAGTAAATGGAGTTCACAGTGAAGAAAGGAGGGTTACTAGTAGGGTACTGCAGGGTTCAGTACTGGGGCCGGTCCTTTTTAATGTCTTTATAAGTGACATTGCAGAGGGACTGGAAGGGAAAGTATATCTCTTTGCAGATGACACAAAGATCTGCAACAGGGTTGATACACAAGGTAGAGTGGAAAGGATGAAAAGGGACTTGGCAAGGTTGGAGGAATGGTCAGATGTATGGCAGCTTAGATTCAATGCAAAGAAGTGCTAAGTAATGCACCTGGGAAACAAAAACCCAGGGGTAGAGTACACAATGGGGGGTGAGATACTGACAACAAAAATGGAAAGGGACCTGGGGGTAGTCATATCAGATGACCCAAAGGTGGGCCAGCAATGTGAGAAGGCAGTAAGGAGGGCTGGGGGGATATTGGGATGCATAGGGAGAGGCATCACCAGTAGAAAACAAGAAGTTGTTGGCCTTCTGTACAGACAGTTGGTAAGACCACATCTGGAGTACTGTGTACAGTTCCGGAGACCCCATCTCTGCAAAGACATAGACAGGGTGGAGGCTGTCCAGAGTAGGGCAGCCAAAAAGATGCAGGGTCTACATCAGAAGACATATGAAGAAAGACTAAAGGAACTAAAGATGTATATCCTCGAGGTAAGGAGGGAGAGGGGGGACATGATAGAAACTTTCAAATACCTCAAGGGAATCAACAAAGTCCAAGAGGGTAGCATCTTTCAGAAATAGAGATGTTCAAAAACAAGGGGGCACAATTTAAAGATAGAGGGGGGACAGCTCAGAGGTAATGTGAGGAAGTATTTCTTCACAGAGAGAGTTGTGGATATATGGAACAGCCTTCCTGAGGAGGTTGTAGAGTCAAAAACAGTGGAGGAATTCAAGAATATATGGGACAGACATAAAGCAATTCTAGTGGGAACAGGAGGAAGTAGGCTGTTAGTTAACTAGAATCTGCAGCTTATCCGTTAGGTAGGGAAATGGGTAGACTAGGTGGGCCAAGCGGTCCTTATCTGTCATCATATCCTATTATTTCTATGTAACTAACAACAAGGAAATTGCTCTTAAAGCACACCATCATCCAAATGTTATTGTTGACAACACAGTGTTGTCATTACAAAAGAATCATGTCAGAATATAATTTAAAATAAATACAATAAATATCTTATCTCATACACTACATAGGTTGTTGCCTATATAGGACAATACAGCTGATCTGTTTCAAATCCATTATCTTTTTACACAGTTCTATCCTAATTTCCTTATCTCTCACAGCCATCAATTATTATCATGATAAAATGATCCTATTATTTTTATCACTCTTCCCCATGTGCTATTTGAATAATGTGTTGTTGTTTTTTTAGATGCTATCACCCTACACATTTTAGCAATGTTTAACACCTGTAGTGGATTTTTTTTCCCATTAAGTAATTCAATTGATATTTAATTTCCATATCCAAATTCTGTAGGATACTACTCAAAAATCTATTTCTTTCAAATGAGTACAGGGGGCAGAGTAATAATAAATGCAGGGGTGTATCATCATCCCAAGCCCATCTACCACTGGATATCCACCCATATGCTTTCCTTAAATGTTGGCTGTCAGGATAGCCAAATCTTACCTTAGTATAAGCATTTCTAATCTTGGGATTTTTTATTTTTACCAGATAATCCTGAATTTCAAAGATTCTGCTGATGTTATTAGACAGCCATATACTTACTTTACAATGTTTTGCTTATTCGCTGTCTTGTTGAATATAGACATCTTCAATTCTAGTTTTCACAGTTACTTTAATTTCTTTAAACAGATAATAAATGTTTTCTGTAATACAATAAAGTAAACCATATGGCTTAATAATTCATTTCAGTGCCTGGATGCTTGGATAGAATATTCCCCGTTGTCTATTATATAACATCTCCTCAAGGCATATACGCGGGAGTCTATTGTCATGCATATTAAATACCTTAATCCAATGGAGGCAATGTCTTTGCTCAATGCTACATTTTAAAGGTGTTTGCCCTAATTCTAATCTTACTAAACATGAAGTGGCACCATTAGGGACTCCCAAGATTTGTCTATAAAATTTATTCATGATAGATTCTAACCCTGCAACATTTTCTAGTCCCCAGATTTCCACACCTTATAATATCTGACTTCTCAGTTTAGCACAGAGTACCCCATTTGAGCCTTTAACTGAATGACCCCCATATTTATATGTGAACCTGTTTACTGATGGAACAAATCTTTTAATCTTTTGGGTTATATTTATTATATGTTCCTTCCATTTCAACTTATATCTAAAGATTATCCCTAAATAACATAATTTATATACTTGTTCTAATTTCTTATTGTTTCATTTAATAGAGCATATCGTATTGTTCTTATCCTTTTTTTACCAAATATCATATACTTTGATTTATCAAAGTTTATTTCTGAACCTAGTTTTCTACATTGATCATTAAAATTATTTATACTCCTATTAATTCCCAAATAACTCATTGATAAGAGTACTACAACATCTGCATAAGCCAGGTAAGGGCACCGCCTGGAGCCAATCTTGGCATGTGAAGCTCAGGATCATCCAAACTCTCCAAAACTATATTCAGAAAAATGTTGAAAAGTATCGGGGATAGGATACAACCTTGTCTCAACCCTATATTCATTTGGAATTTCTGAGTAATATCCTCTTCTTTATTACACCTAACTGATGTGTAATTATCTTTATAGAGAATTCTCAAAATATTAATTATTCCTTCCTCCACATCATATTCCTCCAGTACTTTCCACAGTTTTGCTCTGTTAACCCTGTCAAAGGCAGCCTTCAGTTCTATGAATACAAAGAAGAGTTTTTGCTTTTTAAAATTTATGTACTTATGAACTATATGTGATAGAACATAGCATTGATCTACCATAGAATAAGTTGGAATAAAGCCAGCTTGGTCTTCATCCAGTATTTTTTGGTTAATTAACCATGCAATTAATCTTTTGGGAATTACCTTAGCAAAAATCTTTAAAGAGTTATCAAGTAGACTAATGGGTCTATAATTATTTAACATCCTTTTATCTCCCTTTTTTATGGATAGGAATAATATTTTCTTTCTAAGTTTTAGGCATTAACCCTGTGCTTATTATGTGATTGAATACCACGACCAATACTGGGGTCCACAAATCTGGATCATCTATAAAAATATCCATAGGGAAACCATCTGGGCCTGATGCTTTATGTTTTTTAGCTTCCTTTACTGCTTCATTTACTTCTGTAGCTGTAATTCCTCCTAACATTGGGACCCAAGTCATAGAGGGTCCATTATTTGCTACTTTTTGATGGTCAGGGCTAAAAAATAACTCCTTGTAGTGGCACTCCCAAGCTTAGGGATCAACATGACTTTCTATAGTTCCAGTTAATTTATCCCGGTCATGGGACAACATTTTCCAAAAGTTTTTACTATCCAAATCTCTTACTGCTTTTTCAGATTTGACCCACATTTGTTTTCTATATTTATCCTTTTTTGACTCTAATCATTTTTTATCATTTTTCCTTTGTTCAGCCTTTGCTTGTTATCCTTTGTTGGCCATTTTATAGAAAGTCTAGCCACTTTATTTAGTTCTCTTTTATGATTTTTACATTCCTTATCAAACCATCTACTTACCTTTTTATCTTTACATATATTTACTTTTGAGAAAATAGAGGAAAGGCTTCATATGATTTTTTTCAAATTCTGCTATGCAGTTTTGTGGGTCTTGCATCATGCCCATGGCTATCATATTTTCCCTGATACCATATTCTTCTATTTGTTTGATTGAATTAAAATTTTCTATTAACCCCCACTCTACCCCTTTTTTTACCCTGACAGTATTTTCCCTATTCTTATTATTGTTAACCTTGAGAGGCCATATCTCTATTTCAGCTTCTATGGGCTTGTGTTCTTTCTCTATCATGGTTCCTATCCTGAAATGTATTACCCTCTCAATTATTTTAACATTAGACCACCATAAATCAATGATAGACGCCCTCCTAATTCCCATATACATCAACCCCCTTCATAATCTCCCTTTAAGCATCCTTTTAAAAGAATACATTCTTTATCAGCAAATTATTTAGCAAGGTTTATTCCTCTCTCAGAGCTCTTTTCATCTATGGCGTTCCTTATCCTTTTATGGGATTGATAACCCAGTGCCTCACATGCACTCATGACCTCATCAGTGAGCTCGAGGCTAGCATTAACATCTCCCACTATGATAATTCCACACCCTGAATCTTTGTTAAGCAGTACATCAATTTGACCAAACAGCTTGTCCAAGTCATTATCATTGAGTAATTTGAACCTCTAGGTGGAAAATATAAATTTATTATGATATAGGTTCCTCTTTTTGTTTTTATTTGAACAGGTCAAATATGCTCCAAATATGCTTCTATTTCTTTGTAATCTAGGTCTTGAAAAATTTTGCACCATGTAATTAGATCTCCTGACATCCTATTATATTTACATTGTTTTTTAGCAATTTTCCTGAAGACTCTATAGCCATCTATATTAACTACCTCATTCATCCATGTTTCCTGTATACCTATATAATTGAACTGTGCAACATAGCCCAGAAATGTTGGATCTGCCATACTATTCAATAATCCTGCCATATTCCATGAAACAATATTGAAGGGGCTAACCTGCTGTTCCCTCAAAATATGTGTCTGTCAAGCTTCCATTTCCTTTAGAATTTCAAATTTGTTTGCCATTTTTATCAGAGTTGTCCATTTATCTTGAGCATTGACATTCAAGTTATCATTATTTGTTCCATCGTCACCATACAAATGTATTTCCACCCTAAGATATCTGCTTTAGACAAGATCTGTAGATAATCTTCCTGATTTCTTGTCCATATTGTAACTTGGCCATCCTGATCCCATCATGTTGCCCTTTTGATTCTATTATTTAAAGTAGTATCTTTTGTCAGATTCTGTAAAGTTTCTGCCACTTTTAATCTGATATTCTGTGATGTTTCCACCAGAAAATTGTTTTAGCCAAAAATCGAAATCTGAAATTTTTGCTCTTCCTGTTTACTGATATTGAGTCTATAATAATCAGGAAACATGGTTTTCAAACCCACCACATTATCTAGCTCAAATCCATAATTCCTCATTTTTTTCTTTTTGGTTTAATATGGATTTCAGGACACAGTACTGGTCTGAGATCAATAAGACCAGCTCCTTCTGTGTTAATGGTCTAATTACACTGAATTTAGACATCAAATTATCTCAACTAATATTTACTTGTAAAAACATGCTAAAGAACTGTTTAATATCTTGGTTTAATTTACTCTCTGTTTCCTCAGGCATAATCGGTACTTTATATATCGGTACCACATAATCTGTTCCCAGTGTTCTTTTTAGTGTCAATTTTAAATGACACTGATTTTCATCATCCATAGTGAAACACCTTATGGGCGAACTGTCTTGCTTCTTTTCTTTATCACTATTCTTTTTATTTTCACTCCACAGCCATTATTTTCTTCCTTCCACTGGGATGAGTTTAGGCCCTCTTTATAGTCAGCCTTGTTTTTGTTTTTACTATTCCCCTTTCCTATATTACTACTTTTATCTCTGATCTCTTTCTTATTTTCCTTATTATTTCCCTCTAAGGTGGATTGTTTATTGTTTTTTTTCTATCCTTCAACTTTCCTATTGAAACTTCTGAGGTACCTTCTTTGTCCTCCTCTATTAGAGCCCTATTTTGTGTGGGTATTGTTACACAATGTTCTCTGATTGTATCTGTCTTAATGGAGTCCAGTTCAGCTATTACTAAAGTCACTTTACTGCTGTCCTTTCTGCTTTTTTCTATTTCTTTACCCAAATCAGTTCTTATCAATTCCCTTTTTCTCATATTATGCTGAAGTCTTTGATTTTTAAGTACTTCCTTTTTTTTTCCCTTTCTTTTCCTTTCCTGGATTACTCATTTTTCCCATACCTCTGCATTCTCTTCTCTTATCTCATTTATTATTGAATCATGAGAATCATATCCCTCTAGTAACATTACTAATTCTGAATCAGTATCTATACTGTATCCAGACTTCTCTTCCCTTCCCTGTATGAAATTATGGGTGCAGATTGCATCTTCCTTACTTGTTATTGTATGTTCCTTATTTTTTTGAGACAGATCAGCTGATTGCCAAGAGATAGTTGAGCCTACAGGATAATCTATCCTCATTTCCTTAATCTGTAAATTTCTAAGTAGTAAGGTTTCTGTTATCAGATCTATAGTCTTCTTATTTTCTATGCAGATCCCTTTTATAAATGCCACATCCTTATAGTTTGTTAGCATTTGTTCATAAATTAATACGTTTGCCTTAATGGGGTCTCTTAGAGCTGTTTGTTAAACTTCCTATCACGAGACTACCATTCTCATCTGGGCTCATACTTCTGGTTTCATCATATGTTGACCAGCTATTTCTGGTATCCTCCTCTACCCTCTCTTCATAATTATTAACATTTTTGGGTGGGGATAATGAAGGTGAAAATACTGGGGGGGGGGGTTCCTGGTTTCCCTCTTTACTTTATTTAATTCCTCCAAATGTTGTCCTATTTTATTATTTATTTGAATAGTTTCTTTTATACATTCAGTTGTTCTACTAACCTCATTATTCACTATATCTATTTGTTCAGGATCATTAGTAAATAACCCTCATTGATTTTGTTTTTCCATAATTGGTGTACTCTGCCCATTAATATTTGTCAAATTCCATACTTCTTTAACCCCAGCCATCTCCCCATCTGGTAATGTGTCCAACTTCCCTTTCTTATTCCAAAGATCCCAAATGTGTGGCTGTTTAATGCTAACAGTGTCTTTATCAGCTATATATGCCAACTGCTTATCTTTAATTGGGTCTATATTTTCTTTATTTCCATCCATGAACCCTTCAGCTATAAGATCTTCTATCATTTCCATCTCTGTTATCAATTTTTCTATGTCCTTTATACCCCCTTTTGTTCCTTTATTCGCTTGTCCTTTTTTCCCCTTACAGTTTCCTTCCTTTTTATTTATAGAATTAATTCCCTTAATGGGCTTATCACCAGATTTATTCTTTCCCTTCTTGGTTTCAACAGGCATAATGAAAAAGAGAGAGGACACCTAATCACATTATGTATTACGTTTGTAAAGCTATTAAAGCTCAAAGCTATTGAAAGGTAGATGCTATTTTTTAAGATGTACAAAATCCCAATATGTCCCAAACTATCAGCTGTAAAACCTTGCTATCTTTAGAATAAAAGAGTGTCTAGTTAAGAGCCTCAATAAGTAAAAATCCAAAACTTACAGGATGTCTCTACAACTGTATCCTATGGTCTTTAAATTGTTAAACAGACATCTAAATTTACCAAATAATTAATAAATAAATGAAGAAAAATCTCATGCAGCCTTCACAAACATTTTTACTTCAAGTTCTATTCAAGTCCCAATAAGTCCCAGTAAACTTGCAGAAGAGTAGTTGAACACCAGAGATATGGTGATCTCAAGTTCTTATACAGCAAATTCAGTTCCTCAGAACACCACCCTTCTCTGTTAATGTCAGACTTGTACTCTGAGTACTCTTTCTAAAGTTCTCCAAACCAGAAGCAGTCTAGTCCAGACATATGTACAGGGAAAGGAATTATTCCAGATCTCAGAGCATCTCCTGCCATTCTTATTTGCAAAAACAAATTACAAAACAGGTGTTTGTATACCCCTTCAGGGCCAAGAAGTAAGTCCCGATGCAAAGTCCCCTTATTTCTGCACAATTGCTTCTTTAAGATGATCTGTATGTCCACTAAAAATTAAGGATTAATGGATCAAGGTAGTATCATATGTACACTAAAAAAATCACAATAAAGACTACAAAGCTGTATTATCCTATTATATTTTAACACACAACTAAAATATCTCTATTATGTTACATAGATGCAAGCTATAGCACCTGAAGATAGCTCTTACTGCTAAAATTACACCTTAAATAAAATTAACAAGCCTGACCAATAAAGTTGCTATTTATCAAGTTACAAGGAGCGTCTAGGTCTGGCATAAATAATATTTAATTCTACTTACTTTCTATGGTATATTTGTTTGTCTCTTGAGTGAGACACCACTTTAGGTTCTCCAGAAAACTCAGACTCAAGAGCCTACTATTGTACAGCAATTTCCCCCCTCTCACTTATCCAGCATATTCTCTGGAAGAGGTATACCGGCAGGGCTAACGAATCCCTGATTAGTAGCAGCAAATCTAGTTCTCTCAGGACTGACATGGAAGACTGAGTAAAAGAGAAAGCACACTAGCAAGCAATCTTTCCCTTTGTGGTCAGCACTCTCAGTACTCTCCTCAGTATTTCCCTGCTTTCTGCAACCCACCCTCCCCCCAACTCAAAGTCCTGTGAGTTTCCCTAACAGTCACTACTAATGCAGGCTGCCTGACCATGCCTTCTCACACCCCACCATTTACTTTAGCATGTCTTTTTTGCTCAGCCTCCCCTCACCCCACCATTTATCTCTATACCTCATCGCCCTTATTCCCCCACGTTCACCTCCACTGCATTACATACCTCTCTCTCTCATAACTCCTTTCTTCACCCCACTGTCAGCTATCCCCATCCCTCTGAACTACTGACAAGGCACTCTGTGGCTGCTTATTCTCCCCACCCTCATAAAGTGTTTTTCATGTTATTTTAACTTGTGCCTATGTTTTGAGTTATTCTGTACGTTCTGAATCCAAGCTGTATCATTCATTGTAATGTACCTTTGCATTCTCCTATTGTTCTTTGTTTTGCAATCTATGATGTGGAACCTTTATAAAAGAGCATGCACTCAAAGGTCTTTTCTGAATCACTAAATAAAAAAAAATAAAGGGTTGCTGCATAGTTTCAAAATGGTGCCTATACCATAGAACACCAGCGCATGAGTATTTATTCTCTTAGGTCATGTGCCCAAACCCTCCAATTGAAAATAGACTTCCTGGTATATTTTTTAAACTTTTAAAATCTTTTTTAAATCTTTTTATACCAAGAAAATAATAAAGTATACCCCAATTCACCTTCAATAACTATTGAAGCACACAATTCGCTCCTGTAACTTCCTTACACTTTTTTAAAATGCGAGTGATGTCAGAGGTTTTGCCACAAAAATAAAAATATAAAATAATAAACTGTAACTCTAAGTAAAAAAAAACTACAGTGCTAACAGCAGTTCTCCAACTTTGCTCCTTCTTTATTCGGTAATTCAGAATAAGATAGAGGCAGAGGTTAACTTAGTTGTTCAAACAATCCTGCTACAGAGTGACTCCTGAAGACTCTTAAGCCCCTGCGGGCTCCTCCGTTTTCCCTCACTCTCAGCGGGCTTCCCCACCGATGAACCCCTCACTAGTTGCCAGGGCTGTCCAGAGGCTCTCAGCCTCACTCCATGGATTGCCAATGGGCTCAGCTCAAAGTTGAACTGAAAGATCAGTGAATCATAAAAGAATAAATATAAAGAGGCAACAGTGGCATACCTTTACGAAAACAATTTTGTACACTTCACTGACTCCTGCTACCAGCACTTCTCCTCAGTGTCTTAGCGACCAGTTAGAGCTCCGTCACACACCTCACACACCTGACAGCACTGTAACATCATCTTTACATAATTAACTTTTGAATTGGGGGTCACAATGATTCATATAGTCAGACCAAATGTTGATTGTTTAACATTAACTTTGTAGAATAATTTCATAATAATACTTTGTAAAACATTTTTTGTAAAATCAGCAGCATATAAAAAAGTTACTAAAAATGTAATTACAACATTAACAATGTTATAGGACTGCCCCAGCAAGATGCTGTAAGGCTTTCATGTGCTGACAATAACCTGCATGCTTTTGCATTTGGCAGCCTTGCACCAAACCTTAGGCAACTCAATCTGTGTAGCACAGTAGATGATGTTAGCCAGCCTTTGAAATGGATTCCTTTTATATCTACACAATATATGATAAATAATATGAGTGCTTGCAAATAAACAAAAGAAAAGCGGGGAGGAGACGGTTTCAAGGTCAGCAGCATAAGGCACAATCTTAATTAGTGTTGTAGAAAATTGAAATATTTCTCCCAGTGAAATATTTTGAGGAATTCATGCATTTTAAGTAATGTTTCGTAGGGCGAAGTGCAAAATTTCACCCGTGGAGAGAACAGAATTTTGCCTGTGAAGAGGTGAATCCACTGGTTGTGGGGAAATGTTACCACCAGTGGGCAAAATTCCATAATTTTGCCACTACATCAGCTTTCTTCCCAGGGTGTCCATTAGTCCACCCCCCTGGCCACTCACTGGTCCAAATTAAATTAAAAAAAAATTCTTCTCCATAGTATCTAGTGGTTCCCTGCCTGATCATGACCAAAATTGAATAAAGCCCCCCCAGTTACCCTGAGTCATGCCCCTCCCAACTCCCGACTGAATCCTGAATCCAATCTTGTGTTAAAAAAATTTATTAAATCCCCAACTCCCTGGTTTTTAGTGGACTTCCCACCCTGGCATAAGATAGTGCCCACCCTGCTCCCCCCAGTACCCTGATCGGGCCACTGACAAATCCCTCCTCTCACCTCCATGGCTGGCAGCCTAACTGAGTGCTTCAATGAATGAGTGAGTGCTTATACAAGTGCTCATTTATTCATTGTCAGACAGACAGCACTCTCACTACACTCCAGTATTAGTGAAAGTGCTGGCTGGCTGAATTCAATGAATGAGCACATGCTTGTACAAGCATGCGCTCAGTAATTGAAGTGCTCAGTTGGGCTGCCAGCCATGGAGGTGAGTGGAGGGCTGTGCCAGTGGCCCAATTGGGGTACTGGGGGAGAGTGGGGTGGGTGCTATCTGATGCCAGGTTGGTGGGTCCACTAGACACCAGGGAGTTGGGGATTAAATTATTTTTTTAACACAAGGTTGGATTTGGAACTCAGTCAGGAGTCGGGTCATGATTCAAGGTAGTTTGGGGGGCTTTATTCAATTTCAGCTGTGATCAGGCTGGGAAGGACCACTAGACACCAGGGAGAATTTTTTTTTTTAATTTGGGCCAGTGAGCAACTATAGGTGACGGGGGAACCACTACAGACACCACTGAGAGATGCCATTTGTAGTGGGTGAAATTACGGTGAAATTTTGCCATTTCACTGTAATTTTGTGAAATATTTCATGCAGCAAAATTGCTGATTTCACGGCAATTTTGCCATCAAAGTTTTATTTTGCAACATCTCTAATCCTAATGCACAGAATTAAAGTAATTGCACTAAAAATCATAGTTCTGAAACAATGCCTAAACATATTTAATAAGTCAAGCAACTCTGGAATTCAGTGGGTGAAATATAACAGTCTTAATTTTCTGAAATTATTTTAATTTCATTTGCCCACAACTTAGGTCTACACATTAATCAGCCCAATCAATGCAATCCTGTCAGATTAATTACTTTTTTGGCAAAAGTGGGTTTACTGTCAATATCGCGCAACCAAAAAAGCACAAGGCCATACAGTGCTTACATTTTAGTGCTAGTTCTTAATCATGAGTGCTCAAAATAGCAAGTGATCAAAAACAGCAGCAAGATGAAATGCAGCTGGTAATACAACCACTGATCAGTTCCAGCAGTATGTCAGTCCAAAAGGGATCAAGAAAGTGCCTCACAAAGAGTCTTGTTTTTAATCTTGTTTTGCTGCCACAGAAACAGGAATGTTATGAGTTAAAATGCCCTAGCTATCAACTCCTGCAAGTCTGTTTGTGTGCATGCCCAAACCTGCAGTAAGCCAGTCCTCATCAAATGCCCAGCATACCTGCCCCGAAAGCTTGGTGTGTGAGGAGCTGCCTGTCTACAACTGAGGGGTCTGCAGAGGGAGCTCACACCACATGGCCACAAACAATGCTGATGATTTTGGAGGGGAGGCCACCAAGTGGACTGCCATGACCACATGGATCTGAAGCCCAACCAGAGCAGAGGCACTGCAGAAGAGCTGAGAAACTGGCTCCAACAGACTAGGTAAGCTTTTAGTTTGGGCTCATGTATGAAATGTGTGCCTAGTCCATTTATTGAGTGACTGTAGTGCTGAGTATATTAAGGGGGAGTGTGTGATACAAAACAGCAGTCATGATAACTTGTCCACTCTGTGGATGTAAGCCTAAGAGGCATGATCCAAAATGAGTATTTGTATAACCCCAGTGAGAAGTGAGTGCTCCACTAAAATTAAATACATTTGTGGTTTAGAGGCAGTTTAAAAGAAGAGGTGAAATTATGCGGTTATTGTACAAGAGCTGTTCTGTGCAAGCGCTTGTAAAATGTATGCTGAAATGGTAGTGCGTTAATGGCTCGCGCTATTTTGCATACGCGATTTTAACCAGATCCCAGCAAAAGTGTGCCCTGATCCTGATCATACCAAGTTAATTACTTCCCTGGTAAAAATGTGGAAACATCACAGATTCCCTGTTATGGCATTAAAAGTGGCCCTGGCAGAAGCCAGAAAGATGGACTCATCATTAATTTAAAAATGAGCAAGCTCGTGCTCTTATAATACTGCAAGTTACTTTTCAAGGGCTACCACTGAATAAAACTAGAATTCTACCATGTCAGAAAGTGTCAAGTTGTTGTGTCTGTGAGAATGTGAGAATACTTCCATTGAGCTATGTGTAAAACTAATATACATGTAAAACTTTTACATCAAAGGCAAATTAATGGGTTGTATTTCTCTGTAACTCCAGTTAGAAGACAAAGCAAAAAAAATAAAAAAATGAATTGGCACACTTACACTGTGCAGTTCATACTGAAGAACCCTCTCATCAATACTAATTATTCAATTTCAGTTTTATTTAAAAAAAAAAACAGAAATTAGTGGCAATAGCACTTCCAAACCATGTTATATGGCAATGCCGTTGACTATGCTGTAATGTCCAAGCCAAGTGAAAAAGTCAAATCATGTTTTCTTTACAAATCAGATAAGTAAGCAATAAGACACAATGGGGTGTAATGCGTGGCTAGGGGGATGTAGTGAAGCATGAGGCCATAGCCCGAGAGCATCCAGTCCCCTAGCCATGCATTAGAACTGTCTAATACACATCACGGAGTGGCTTATTGTGCTTATAAAATGGGTCTGTGTATTCTAAATGAGGGTTCTAGTTTTAGCTGTGCATTAGACACATCTAATGCACAGTTAACCAATCAGATTGCTTGAAATCCTTTACTTATTTCATAACACCTTCATAACATACTGGACCTTTACACAAGATGAGCTCCCTTTGCAAATCAAGATGAGTTCCCTGTATACAAGGAGCTGCATTCACAAAGACATTCAAAAATCCTGCAGCTGTGGAAAAAAGGCCTGCAGAACTGTGGAAATGCTGGTGCAGAATACTCTGAAAGAAAAATTGCACACGTGCTGAAATCCATAAAAAAACAAAACAGCAGTTGTGGAAATTCAGCAGCTGTGGAAATTCCACAACTGCTGAAACATAGAAACATAGAATTTGACAGCAGATAAGGACCATTTGGCCCACCCAGTCTGCCTATTTCTCTACCTACTGGATAAGTTGTAGATCCTAGTTAACCAGCAGCCTACTTCTTCCTATCCCCACCCCCCTAGAATGGCCTTATTACTGTCCCATGCATGCTTGAATTCCACCACTGTTTTTGACTCCACAACCTCCTCCGGAAGGCCATTCCACGCATCCACAACCCTCTCTGTGAAAAAATACTTCCTTAAATTACCTCTGAGCCGCCCCCATCTTTAAATTATGCCCCCTTGTTCTTGCACACCTCTATTTTTGAAAGATGCTACCCTCTTGGACTTTGTTGATTCCCTTGAGGTACTTGAAAGTTTCTATCATGTCCCCCCTCTCCCCTCCTTTCCTCCATGAAAATCCGTAAATGTGGATCGACAGCTGTGGAAAAGGCTTAGGAGGAACAACAGTGATCCATATTAGCTAGAGTAGCAGACATTGACATTCTTGACATGTGTAGCTGAAAGTACCTACAGAGAGATCAACAACTATTCCCTCAACTGGGACCATTGCAGCACCACTGGTACCAGCAAAACCATGCACCACAGTGGCTGTCTGTAACTGATGGTCATGTCTTTCCCTGGAGTGTTTCTGTTGCCTGCTGCAGAAGCACTCACTGCAGGCTGTTCGGCCTCTACTGCCTGTGGGGCTCCTTCATGGGCTGCACTGGGTCTGGTGGTTGTTGTTTGTTGTCTTTCAATGACAATGTGTGCTAGTGTTGCTGTAACAACTGCCTCTGATATACACTCACTGGTTTACAATTACTTGTGCCTGACCTCCACTATAATTGTATTTCAATTGTTGGGGCACTGCATTTTGCTCAGGGAGTGTTACACCTCACTCTCATGTGTGCAACATTTTTTCCTCAACTGTGAAAAAACTCTGGCTGAGAATAGCCTTTAAGGGAATGTGCCATACTTATCAATGACTTTTTTCCCTCAGGAACTTCTGCAACTGCACTTTCTTCCACAGTCTGTAATGTTTTTTTTTTTTCTGCCACTGCGGAAGTTTTCTGTATAGCACTCAGAACAATGTACCCTTTTTTTCTGCAGCTATGGAACTTTTGGGGACTTAGGGAAGGTTTTGCACCTTCAGATTGTTTTGCGAATCCCCCCCCAAAGTTAGTGTCTAAGTCAGTAACTATCTCCCTACCTCGCAGAAATACTGGGCTATACTGCAGTAGCCAAGGTTGAATTGTTGAATTTAGAGGGAGCTTAGGCTCCAGGGATGCAACCATCATGAATATTTGGGAGGGGCTAGACATTTTGCAAGGTGGGAATCTTTTTCATAAATGCTGGGGGCCTGGTGGCCCCCAGAAGCTATGGGGAACTAGATGCTCTGTGGTGCATTTTAGAGCCTATTTTGAAGCTAAGTAACTAATCTCTGCACTTTCCTTCACCATGGGGAGAAGAGCTCAGAGATGAGTTATTTATCTTCAAAGTAATCTACAAATAGAGATGCAGTGAATTTAAATTTCTCCACCATTGTCACTCCGCTACACAGAGTGGCCAATGCAAAAGGCTCACCTCGTGTTGTGATTATTACTTCACATTGTCATTCCGCCTTAACGTGAAGTAAGGCACAGTGACAATAATATTGGCAGCCCTTCACACACACAGTCACCAGAATTAATGTGCATCCCCAAAGTGCTCATGTCTTATGTTCAGAAAACTCCCTTGTGCTGATGGTGATGAAGTGAAATGAGAGCACAAGAAATGCAATGTCTCCCAAAATTAATGGCTCACTCAGATGTCATGCATGCGATAGTCACACACAGTCACCAGAATTAATGTGCATCCCCAAAATGCTACTGTCTTGTGTCCATAAAAGTCCCCAGTGCTGATGAAGTGAAATGAGAGTGTAGCAAGAAATGCAAAGTCTCCCAGAATTAATGGCGCACTCAGTCATGTGCACAGTGGTCACACACAGTCACCAGAATTAATGTGCATCCCAAAATGCTACTGTCTTGTGTCCATAAAATTCCCCAGTGTTGACGAAGTGAAATCAGAGGGTACCAAAAAATGCAAAGTCTCACAAAATTAATGGTGCACTCCGTCATGTGCGCAGTGGTCACATACAGTCACCAGAATTAATGTGCATTCCCAAAATGCTACTGTCTTGTATCCTGAAAACTCCCCAGTGCTGACAAAGTGAAATGAGAGCATAACAAGAAATGCAAAGTCTCCTAGAATAAATGGAGCACTCAATCATGTGCACCGTGGTCACACACAGTCACCAGAACTAATTTGCATCCCCAAAATGCTACTGTCTTGTGTCCGGAAGATTCCCCAGTGCTGACAAAGTGAAATGAGAGGGTAATAAAAAATGCAAAGTTTCCCAGAATTAATAGTGTACTGCAAATGCACAGACAACAGTTTTGTGGTTAAACCACTTCATCAGACCACCGTGTTGCTAAAGATAAAAACATTTTTTTATTACATAATGGTATTAATTACCAGATGAATAAAGACCGTTTGCCCTTGCAATGAACCATAATATGCTGAAAGGTGCTGTATAAGCTTATATCATCTCAAACAATTACTGTGATACCAAAAAATAATATACCAATATTTATAATATTCATTACCAATAAATAATAAATGTTTTATTTGGAAGTACACATCCTCAAGCCAATTACTGCACAATAGTCATGATAAGTCCATTGCTACATAAGTATAGATTTTTACCTTAAATGAATATTGCTTATTTGTCAATTATAGCCTGAAGTCATAATTTAGATGGAGCGTGTAGATTAAATCAACCTAAAGGGAGAAAATTCAATAATATGTTTTTATTTTCACTAATTAAATATATTCACATTATTAATTTAAATGGAATAGCATAATTATATCCCACTGGATGCTTTAACAGATAATTAGTTAATAAATTAAATTTAAGTATATCTCAATCATCTTATCGCTATTAATGTAGTGATGTCGTTTATCTTAATGTTCCAATTATTGAACGCTCATCTCGGCGCTTAAAAGACAATGATTTCAAAAGAAAAGTTACTTAAAAGAAACTTGCTTTGAATGCTTATTGTCAAATAATAAATAAACAATATTATGCATACCACCACTGTTCTGAGAACTTTATCTAACTCAAATCAGTTTAATATCTTCGGCTATGATGTCCATTTCTAAATATATGGTCTTAGTTCTGAAAATTAGAAATTGAAAGAGAAAGGCATGAATACAAAAGATAAGGGTTTTCATTGAAAAAAGTTACGCTAAATACATTTATAAAAACACCTCAATGTGTAAACAAGGGGGACTGTCTTATGAAAAGAGC
The DNA here is from genome assembly GCA_016271365.2 of Neoceratodus forsteri. Classification (NCBI taxonomy): domain Eukaryota; kingdom Metazoa; phylum Chordata; order Ceratodontiformes; family Ceratodontidae; genus Neoceratodus; species Neoceratodus forsteri. The sequence goes on from CM057456.1 coordinate 1,376,226,844, forward strand.
AGCTCACTAGCATTAGTATAACTTCTGAATGGTGTTTCCTTGAGTATTCAATTTTCTGAACTCAGCATCTCAGTGCTCTTAAAACAAAAGATGTTTAAACATCATTAACTCTTGTTACTTGATTCAAAATGTCATGCTGATAGAAAGATATACTAAATGCTAACACTGATGGGTATGACTAGCATACCATAAACCTCGCTCCACCATTATCAAAAACAGTCCTTTCTTTTCTGTGTTTAAATCTCACGGCTGGTGGGAGGAGAACCATACGTCAGAATGACGTATGCTACCTTAATTCTGGTATTCAGGTAGCCTCTGAGTGTAGATGTAAATCTTTGAGTACAGCAGATGGGGCAGTGGAGATGACAGGTACCTGAAACACACCACCCTCACTGTCTCACTAAGTCAGACTAAGACAGTTCCCCTTGTTTATACATTGAGGTGTTTTTATAAATATATTTATCGTAACTTTTTTCAGTGAAAACCCTTATCTTTTGTATACATGCCTTTCTTTTTCAATTTCTAATTTTCAGAACTGAGACCATATATTTAGAAATGGACATTATAGCCAAAGATATTAAACCGATTTGAGTTAGACAAAGTTCTCAGAACAGTGGTGGTATGCATAATATTGTTTATTTATTATTTGACAATAAGCATTCAAAGCAAGTTTCTTTTAAGTAACTTTACTTTTGAATTCATTATCTTTTAAGCGCCGAGATGAGCATTCAATAATTGGAACATTAAGATGAATGACATTGCTACTTTAATAGCGGTGATACTATTGAGATATACTTAAATTTAATTTATTAACTAATTATCTGTTAAAGCATCCAGTGGGATATAATTATGCTGTTCTATTTAAATTAATAATAAATTAATATATTTAATTAGTGATAATAAAATCATATTATTGAATGTCTCCCTTTAGGGTGATTTAATCTACACACTTCGTCTAAATTATGACTTCAGGCTATAATTGACAAGCAATATTCATTTGAGGTAAAAATCTATACTTATGTAGCAATGGACTTGTCATGACTATTGTGCAGTAATCGGCTTGAGGATGTGTACTTCCAAATAAAACATTTATTACTTATTGGTAATGAATATTATAAATATTGGTATATTATTTTTTGGTATCACAGTAATTGTTTGAGATGATATAAGCTTATACAGCACATTTCAGCATATTATGATTCATTGCAAGCACAAATGGTCTTTATTCATCTGGTAATTAATACCATTATGTAATAAAACAATGTTTTTTTTGTTTTTATCTTTAGCAACACAGTGGTCTGATGAAGTGGTTTAACCATGAAACTGTTGCCTGTGTTTGTGTGTGGAAACTCTATTAAAAAAAAATTATATTGAAAGTGGGCTTCATCCATTTTTATTTGTTTACATTTATCTTGGTGTTAATGGATGAACCAATAATATTGACTCTTCCACTTTTGGCAACCTGAAATCCTTTCTTTTACAAATGAGACTATTGATGCTCTGACCAAGCATTGATTCTAGTGACCATTTATACAACTATTAGTTGTGGCTAACATTTCATTTACAAATCTGTTAGACTATTTGTGCTATACCTCAACTTTCTCTGTTCCCTCTCTCCCTCTCCCTCCACTCTACCTCTCCACTCAAGCATTTTCTATAAAACTTGAAAACATTAGTTATTAATACATGTCATAATGGAGAGTAGTCGAGTTATCCCATTACCTGACGCAAGTGAAGAAAGTTGTTTATCATATCAGTTTTCTAATGAAGAAAAACAACAAGTAATGAATTTATTACAACAAAGAAAGTCTTGGACACATACCGCTAATGATAAGAGTATAGCAAATAAAATTTATCGTTTAGAGCAGAAAGATATTAGATTAGAATGGCATGCTATATCATTAGGGGAATACATTAAAAACAAACGTATCCCTAGGGGTTTACGAGTATTAATTGAACCAAATTTAGGTTTCATGACTGCTGAATTAAATGAAAAATGGACAGGCATACGTACACATGTTCATTAGATTTCATGCTGTCACTAATAGAGTCTATTTTTAAGGAAAGGAGTAGATTAGCTGAAGAAATTAATTCTATAAAAGAGGAATATAAATCCAGAGTTCAATTACAAGATTATACAACAATGATGGAGAAAATGAGGAAAGATTTAATTGACTATGAAGAATTCATTAAACAACAGAAATGTAAAAAAATTAACAGAGATATTATAGATTATAGGGGAAAATAAAGTTTATTAGTGATTAATGAAACCTCAAAGACAAGAAAGACGATCGAATTATTTTACTTCACAAAATGAATATACACAGGATTCTGATAGTGGTGACAGTTTTGTAGTTAATCAATATGGATCTAGAAAGAATCTAAGGGACCAATCACAACCTTTTTTAGGGGAAGACAGAACATTGGATTCTCATCAAGAACCAATCAGAGACAATTTGTATCCCGAACATTGCAACAGATATGATTTAAGGAGTGGGAGTTTGCAGGACACATGGGACAATATCCCAGGCGGCATGAGAGGAGGGAGGGGTGGAGGAGGTGGAGGTGGAGATGGAGGAAGGGGAGGTACCGGGGGGGTTATGTGGGGAGGGGAGGGAGGAGCAGGTGGAGAAGACAGTAGTGTTTAATTTAAGTAAGAGAATACTAACTGTTCAAGAGGAACACCTGTTGAAAAAAAGGTTTATCCTTTTCACCCACCACTAAATTGGATCCATTTAAACTGACTATTGATTTACAGACATTCTATAGGAAATTACGTTTAGCTGATTGGTTTTCACAGAAACCATCAGAACCAATAATGAAAAAACAAGCTTTAAAACAGAAACTTGGAGTAAAATCTACTTTTAATCCATCTAGGGGTACTGATGTAGTAGAAACATACATTAAAGTTATAGATAGACAAATTAATGAACTGTGTAAAAATGAAAATTTGAGACCACGTTGGAATAATTTGAGTAAAAAGGAAAAGGAATTATTATTGGATCTGAAACAAGATGAAACGATCATTATTAAGCCAGCAGATCAAGGAGGTGGTATAGTAGTGTGGGATAAAGAGGATTATTGAACAGAATGTAAACGTTAATTAGGAGATGTGGAACGATATATGAAAATAGATAGAGATCCCACTAATGAGATTTTACAAGATCTTAGAAACATTTTGACATTAGCAACAGATATGGGTTGGTGTGCAGAAGAAGAAGGGGATATGTTAATCAATAATACTTCTAGAATCCCAATATTTTATGTACTTCCAAAGATCCATTAAAACCACCAGGCCGTCCCATAGTCTCAGGAATTAACTCTATATTAGAACCCCTATCTCAATATATAGACTTTCATATATGCAATGAAGTACCAAAAATACCGACTTATATTAGAGATTCTAATCATGTCATAGAAATAATAATGGAACTGAATCAAAATATAGAAAATTTAGAGCACATAATTTTGGTAACTTTTGATATAAAAGATCTATATACTAGTACAGATCATGATTCAGGTCTAAATTCCTTATTAAAGACATTGAGGTCAAGGACTGATCTACACCCTCCCAGTGAATTTTTAACCCAGTTAGCTGAAATAGTACTTAAACAGAATTATTTTCAATTTGAGGTTGAATTTTATATCCAAGTGAAAGGAACAGCAATGGGAAGTACTATGGCTCTGTCATATGCTAATTTATTTATGTGAGACTTTGAGAGTACATTTATCCTTGATAGTGAAATAAATCCATTTTTTTTATAATATCACCACTTGGAGGTGCTATATAGATGATGTCCTGATGCTATGGAATGGTAGTGAAGAAGATCTACAACTATTTTTTCTTATATAAATAGATGTAACAAAGATTTATTGTTTACTATGAATTTTGACAAACAGAAAGTAGCATTTCCAGATTTAGAAATATATAAAGGAACAATGAAAATAGAGACAAGACTTTATAGAAAGGAAATAGCAAAAAATACATTATTACATTACACCAGTTACCATGACCCCAAACTTAAAGATTCAATCCCTAAGTCACAATTTATATGAGCTAAAAGAAATTGCAGTGAAGAACTTGTCTATCAAGATACAGTTCAGGATATGTCACAGAGATTCATAGACAGGGGCTATAAGAGAAGCCTAGTTAGAAAAATAGAATATGAAGTGTCTACTATACCACGACAGGAGTATTTAAAGAAAAAAACATCTGACAGTAGTATTACTGAAAGAATAGTATTTTCAACATCATTTGGTTATTTGAATAATAAGATTAAATCAATTATTAATAATAATTGGTATCTGTTACAGTTAGGCAGTACTAATAATAGAAGATTTTTCCAGAAACCTTTATTTTCTACAAGAAAAAAACAGACACTTAAGGACAGATTGCTACACACACAACATTATAAGGTTCAAAAAAGAGAAAGCCAATTATTATTGGGTCCATTAGCTCCTGGAAATGTACCTTGTGGTCACTGTTTCCAATGTGGCAATACTAGTAAAAAATTATTTTTTGGAGATCCTTATACTAATCAAAAATTCTGGATCAAACAACATATAACCTGCAAGAGTCATCATGTCGTGTATTTACCACAATGTCCATGTGACAAACTTTATATTGGGAAGACCACTCAGGAATTATGTCATAGGATCAGCCAGCATAAGAGTGACATTAGACTTAAAGTTGAAACGTCAACAGTTGCAAGACATTATACAGAAGCAGGATATACAGCTGTCTCTTTACGATTTTGGGGAGTTGAACTGGTACAAGAACCTAAGGATGGAATCAAGTTTTGAAACTTAGTACTCAAGAAAAGAGAAGTGTACTGGATTCATACACTTAATACCACCAACCCTTCTGTTGGATTAAATGATGAATGCGATTGGAATCTTTTCTTTTGAAATATACTGGCTATTTGGACAAATGCTCCTTTTCCCCCCTCCCCCCCAACGTCACCGTACCAGGAGTCCTTGATCATGATAGCAGTGGTGTTTATAATAATTTGTAATATTATGTTCATCTATTTAGGAAGTTACATTTTTATAATGTTTATACACTGGTCTATGGGATGCATTTGGTTTAAGTAGCTGTTTTGGGATATATATCTCCATAGTGGGGGGAGTACCCCTGTCTGAGAGACACAGCTTGAACACGTATCTTTCAGGTCAGGCACATCTTTACTGCTCTAGCTGAATTCTCAATATACATCCTATAGTTCAGAGGCCAACTAAAAACCTGTTTTCAGTTGGCTTACATCAATTTTTATGTATTTTTCTCCCCCCACTAACCGCAAGATCTTAGTGCGGTATTGATTTAAGTATTATATATAACCATTTATATTTTGTGATAGGTTGATTTAAAAGTTTTCACACAATGTAATACATGTAGTGCAATATGCTACTTCATGAAGTATTGGAAGTGTAAGATGTTTTTGATTCTGATATTGCATAGTAGAACATGACGAGTCATTTAAATTAGTAAATAAATACTTCATTATTCTTTTTTTATTCAATATAAAAAAATTTTATTTGACAACCTATTTTCAAGTACATATCAGGGATGTATTTCCCTATGGTGGGTGGTGAATCCCTGACTTAGAGAGACAGCGAGAGTGGTGTGTTTCAGGTTACTGTCCTCTCCGCTGCTCCATTTGGCTGTACTCACAGATTTACATCTATGTTCAGAGGCTGCCTGAATACCTGAATTCAGGCTATATTTGTCATTTTGACACATGGTTCTCCCCCTACCAGCCGTGAGTTTGAAATGCGTAAAAGAAAGGCCCCCCCTTTTTTGATAATGTTAGAGTGAGGTACATGGCATGCCAATTCAATACTTCATTCCCCTTTTATTTAATAACTTTCCATTTGACAAAACTGTTATTCAAATATTAGGGATGTATTTCCCTGTGGTGGGGGGGCAAACCCCTGTCTTAGTGAGACAGTGAGAGTGGTGTGTTTCAGGTACCTGTCATCTCCACAGCCCCATCTGGCTGTTCTCACAGATTTACATCTATGCTCAGAGGCTACCTGAATACCTGAATTAAGGTAGCATACGTCATTCTGACGTATGGTTCTCCCCCCTACCAGCTCCGAGACTTGAACGCGGAAAAGAAAGTACTGTTTTTGATAATGGTAGAGTGAGGTTTATGGTACGCCAGTCATACCCATCAGGGTAAGCATTTAGTATATCTTTCTATCAGCATGACATTTTGAATCAAGTAAAAAGAGTTAATGATGTTTAAACATCTTTTGTTTTAAGAGCACTGAGATGCTGAGTTCAGAAAATTGAATACTCGAGGAAACACCATTCAGAAGTTATACTAATGCTAGTAAGCTGCTCTTTTCATAAGATAGTTCTCCTTGTTTATACATTGAGGTGTTTTCATAAATATATTTAGCGTAACTTTTTTCAATGAAAACCCTTATCTTTTGTATTCATGCCTTTCTTTTTCAATTTCTAATTTTCAGAACTGAGACCATATATTTAGAAATGCACATTATAGCTGAAGATATTAAACTGATTTGAGTTAGATAAAGTTCTCAGAACAGTAGTGGTATGCATAATATTGTTTATTTATTATTTGACAATAAGCATTCAAAGCAAGTTTCTTTTAAGTAACTTTACTTTTGAATTCATTATCTTTTAAGCGCCGAGATGAGCATTCAATAACTGGAATATTAAGATAAATGACATCGCTACATTAATAGCAGTAAGATGATTGAGATATACTTAAATTTAATTTATTAACTAATTATCTGTTAAAGCATCCAGTGGGATATAATTATGCTATTCTATTTAAATTAATAATAAGTGAATATATTTAATTAGTGCTAATAAAAACATATTATTGAATTTTCTCCCTTTGGGGTGATTTAATCTACATGCTTCATCTAAATTATGACTTCAGGCTATAATTGACAAATAAGCAATATTCATTTAAGGTAAAAATCTATTCTTATGTAACAATGGACTTATCATGACTATTGTGCAGTAATCAGCTTCAGCATGTGTACTTCCAAATAAGAGATTTATTATTTATTGGTAATGAATATTATAAATATTGGTATATTATTTTTTGGTATCACAGTAATTGTTTGAGATGATATAAGCTTATACAGCACCTTTCAGCATATTATGATTCATTGCAAGCGCAAATTGTCTGGTAATTAATACCATTATGTAATAAAAAAATGTTTTTTATGTTTTTACCTTTAGCAACACAGTGGCCTGATGAAGTGGCTTAACCACAAAACTGTTGCCTGATTTTTGTGTGGAAACTCTATTAAAAAAATATATATATATTGAAAGTGGACCTCATCCATTTTTTAATTTTTTACATTTATCTTGGTGTTAATGGATGACTCAATAATATTGACTCTTCTACTTTTGGCAACCTGGAATCCTTTGTTTTGAAAATGCACAGACAGATTAAGATTGCGCTGCACACTGAAGAGATGCAGATGCAAAGGCACAACAACACCTAACCAGTGCTCACAAGTCACAAATCCAAACCTTTAAAAGAATACCTTTTGCCAATTGGGGTGGGGGTAGTGCACAGCAGTAACAGTCCACTACCAGTAAAGTTACCACAAAGCAGTATAAAAAATTCATGCAGGTGCAGTGTATAGCAGGTTCACACTGCTGCAATTACTCTGTAGCACAATAAAAGGTGTCTGATTTAATGGCATGCATCACACACACACGCACACTACAAGTAATGCATAGCAAATTGAAAACCTTTAGTAATATAACCAAATGTTTTAAACAAACTGAAATTATACACTGCTGCACCACACAACAGTCAGCAAAAAAATGTGAAGAATTACTGAAAATATTACTGTCTGTACAGTAACACAGTTATAGAAGAAAAATAAAACCAAAACAGAAAGACTGCCTTTTTCTCCCAGTTAATCTACTACACCACAGATACACCCCACCCCAAAGCACACTTCACAGTACACAGACTGACTGTTCTAAATTAACATTCAAAATCCCCACACAGACAATAACCACTTGATGATATGAGCACAGGAGGGTTTCCTACAATCGATATATTAAATTGTGAGCAAAAAAAAGTAGCTCAAAAAGGCTTTTTTAACAGCTTTTAGAGGATTTGAATCGAAGAGCTCTGAGTGGAAGCTGTCTCCATCTTCCACTACACACACACTACACAGAACTGTGGCTGTGCAGAATAATCTAGAGCCCATGTCTCCTGCAATCCCATGAAGCACTGCAAAATTTGCCTTTGGAGCTCAAAAACAAGGTGAAGTGAGGAGAAGTACTTTGATTTCAATGTACTTCACCTTAAAATTATTGGAGGTGTGGTTTGGGAAGGCAGAAAAATGCGAAGTCATTGTTCTCAATGGACTTCGTGTTCCCTGTTATAGAGCAAAATACTCTACTTCATGTTGTGGAATACATTCTTGATTCGCGTTACTCTGAATCCTTGGGCAAATTCCATACTTAAGCCCACCACTACCTACAAAATGCCTTGCTGTAAAGAAAATAATTATTAACTGGCTTGCTGCAGGTTGAAAACTGTGCATGTGTATTCAGTACCTGAGGCTAGCAAGATGCTGATAATGTACTTTACCTTTAAATAATGAATACAGTCACCATTTGTCTTTAGTTGGATACTTGCTGCTGTGCTTGTTTGATTCTGGACCAGGGCCAGGGGTCTAGGGGCCATTAGGCCCCTTGAAGCCCTGGAGAGCTGGATGCTCGGTAGTGTAATTTTTAGATTATTTTGCAGCTAAGTAACTCATTTTTTCTGAGATCTGTTTCCCAATGGAGGATAGCCCACAGATTAGTTGTTTTGCTTTAAAATAAGCTACAAAATGCCTTACTGTAAGGAAAAGTGTTGCTATCTTGCTGGCTGCAGGCTGAGTAAATACTACATATGACACATAATGTATTCTGAACCTGAGGCTAGCAACATGCTGATAAGGTACTGTACCTATCTGGTGAGGACAGTCACCAGCTCTCTTTTAGCTAGATACTGGCTGCTGTCGATAATCCAAGCAGGCAGCTACCCGAGAAAATGCTGGAGCCACGACGTAGTCAACTAACTTGTAAGGCAAAAGAGTCAGGCTACACAGCTTACTTAGAAACTAACCTCACACAATAAGAGCCGATAAAAATACCATGATTTATTAAATACAGATAAAAAAGACACACAGCATATCCTCCCTGCTCTCATGCCAACATTTCACATTTCTCTTAATGCTTTTTCACGGTGTTTTTCATGCCTTGAAAAAGTGTTAAGAGAAACATGAAACATTGGTATGAGAGCAGGGAGGATATGCTGTGTGTCCTTTTTATCTGTATTTAATAAATCATGGTATTTTTGTCGGCACTTATCATGTGAGGTGGTCAGTTTTTAAGTAAGCGATGTTGCCCGACTCTTTTGCCTTACAAGATACTTGCTGCTGTGCCTGTTTGTTTCTAGAACAGGTGTTTGTGGGCTGTTAGGCTTCCTGAAGCCATGGGGTGCCAGATGCTGTGTGTTGCATTTTTTAGATTATTTCCGCACTAAGTAACTCATCTCTTCTGAGCTCTGTTTCCCCATGGAGGATAGCTCACAGATTAGTTGTTTTACTTTAAAATAAGCTACAAAATGCCTTACTGTAAGGAAAAGTATTGCTATCTTGCTGGCTGCAGGCTGAGTGAATACTACATATGACACATATTATATTCTGTACCTGAGGCTGACAACATGCTGATAAGGTACTGTACCTGTCTGATGAGGACAGTCACAATCTATCTTTAGCTGGATACTTGCTGCTGTGCCCATTTGTTTCTAGAACAGGTATCTGGAGGCCATTAGGCTTCCTGAAGCAATGGGGTGCTAAATGAACTGTGGGACATCTGGTGAAAAAGTACCTGTTTGTTTTTTTTTTACAGCTGGCCATGACTTGTATGAAATAAAAGTAATAGCATATTCATTCTAAAGAAATAAAGAAAAACAGAAACAAACATGAAATTAGTCACTCATATATCTAAATGATGATTCTTTTTCGCCAGCTCATCTATGATGTCTTGTACTTCTGGACACTGATTTCTGGAAAGGTTCATCATTGCAAGCCCTGAAAGCCAATCCAGTGCCATTGTGCAGAGATACATCTTGAGGCTGCGTAGACAGCTGAAAGATCTTTCAGCTGATGTTGTTGTGACAGATATAGTATCAAAGATTTTCAATAGACAGTGAATGTTTGGATAGAATATTATGTCAGCTGCTGCAAGAGTTTCCATGGCATTCTTTGGTCTGTCATCCATGGACGCTTTGTACCATTTTGCTAGCCACCTATCATGCACATTCTTCAAGTCCTCCCATGTACCAGCAATGTCATCCTCATACATGTGTATGGTACTACTTAAGTTCTTGAACCCATCCTCAGCTACATATTTTGGAATCAATTGCTGGATCATGCAGACTATTCTGACATGTTCACTGAATCGATCCTGTAGTTGATGTAAGAGGCTACCCAGAAATGGAAAGAAAATGGAAAATATGTAGTATGTTTTTGGATCTGACGTTGGATAGTTCACCCATTTTGTTTGTATAACTGTCAGATGAGGTATTTCAATTGGAACGCCTGCAGGTTTTGTGCTTTTTTGAAATATGTTGTCAGCCTCCTCCTCATAGTTCTGCTTTATTCTCTGAAGAGCATCACAGACATCTTCACTCTTATACAAGCCCTGCAGAATTTCAGCATCTGGTTTTTTGAAGAGATTTTCTCTTTCAGAAGCATCATTCTCTTTGCTGATCCTCGGACAAAGTTTGTCACCTCCTTTATTATCTCAAAACAGTTACTGATTTCATGTAACTGACACACATGTGCTATGATGAGATTCAGGGAATGACTGGAGCAGTGCACATTAAGTGATTTAGGTATCTGTCTTACAATTACTGATTGTGCACCTTTTGCAGTACTTCTCTTTGCCGCACAACTGTCATACCCTTGGCCATGCATCTTATCAAGATTGAGACTGTACTGCACTATGCTTTGTATAATTTTCTGTCCAATTCCTTCTCCCGTTCCATCAGTAAGTTGTTTAAAACATAGAAACTGTTTGTGAGTATTATAGTTCTCAATGAATTGGACAGTTATTGACAACTGATCCACTGTAGCACTGTCAGTCATACCGTCTGCAAGAATTGAGTAAAACTCTGCATTATTTACACACAAGTGCTTCCTGCATCAGTTTGCTGCTTGCAGTAATTATTTCATTCTGGATTTTCCAGCTTATGTAATTTGCATTGACACTACATGGTTTCAAATGGTGTGCCAAAATGTCATCACCAGTTGCAAACGTAATCTCAATGCTGCATGGAAATTACCATTGTTATCTTCTGGTTCTTCAAGACTTAGTGGTGTTTCAGTGTCACGGTGACCCCGTAGTGCTAATCCATGCCTAGCACAGAAAAGCACTGTTTCTGTTATTGCCACCAACCTCTTTCTGTTTTCTTGTATTCTTTTTTTTGCACAGGGATCCATCCTGTCTACTGCATCTGCCTTTTTACCCTCATAATATGCAAAGAAATCTGCTGCTGCACTCATACTGTCTTGATGGTACTTAGACAATGCGTGTGCTTGAAACTTGTTAAGAGTGTCTTTCCATGTAACGAGAGGTTCTGTAACACTTTTTTTCTGTATTTTGATGCTTTCAATGTCTGACTTCAGTATTTGCAAAAAGAACACAAAATTTACAAATGACACTCTCAACTTCTGAACTGTACGCTAGCCATCGGTATGTTTTCAACCCTGAGAACTGAAAATGACGTGATTGTTTTCCTTGTTGTACAGAAGGAAAACTGTATGATTCTTGTGGAATCCAACAAGAAAGGAGATGTTTATAGCAAACCTCTTTGTAAATACCTGAAGGACCTTTTGATGACAAATTCATAAATCTGCCAATATCATATTGGTCAGACTTTTGCAATGGCGATTGAGTTTGTGTTGATGATGTCAATGCAACATAATACTCAGAGCTCTGAGGTGTATTTTGACACTCAGCCAACATGACTGATGATGAAGGCAGTGCTCCAGAAGAAGACTTCTGCTACTGGCAACAGGTTCACAAAGAAACAGTTGAGGTGTCTGGCCTTACTTTTTCAAAACAATCTGATAACTTTCGTTGCTTTGGCTTACTTTTCCCAGTGTCATCTTTTTCAGCCATTATGGTAGTCAATGTTTTTCTGAGTCTTTCTTTTTTGGGGAGGTTTGGTTATTACTAGTTCAAGTGGAAGTGCCAAGACACGAGTGCCTTGAGGTGGGGTTGATAACAGTTATGACAGAAGGAACTAAAAGATCTTAATAATTATTTTCAGGTTACTGCTCTCTCAGTGCAAGCCCAGCTGGTCTCTACCCACTTGCATCTCTCTTGGTTTTATTTTCTAGTTCAAGTGACAAGACAGAAGTACTGTCAGGTGGGGTTGATAAATAATATATTTTTTTTCAGGTCACTGCTCTCTCAATGCAAGCCCAGCTGGTATCTATCTGCCTGCCTCTCTCTCTCTCTCTCTCTCTCTCTCTCCTGGTTTTGTTTTCTAGTTCAAGTGAGGAGTGCTGTCAGGTGGGGTTGATAACAGTTATGACAGTAGAAACTACAGATCCTACTAATATTTTTTCAGGTCACTGCTCTCTCAATGCAAGTCCAGCTGGTCTCTACCTGCCTGCCTCTCTCTTTCTCCTGGTTTTGTTTTCTAGTTCAAGTGACATGACAGGAGTGCCGTCAGGTGGGGTTGATAACAGTTATGACAGTGGGGACTACAATATCTGAATAGTAAGTTTTATTTGCAGGTCACTGCTCTCTCAGTGCAAGACCAGCTGGTGTCTACCTGCTTGTCTCTCCTTGTTTTGATGTCTAGTTTAAGTGACAAGACAGGAGTGCCATCAGGTGGGGTTGATAACAGTTATGACAGTGGGAACTACAACATCTGAATAGTAAGTTTTATTTTAGGTCACTGCTCTCTCAGTGCAAGTCCAGCTCTCGCCTCTGCTCCAATTCTAATTCTGTTTGAGGCTGTGGTTGCTATCGTTCTACTACTACTGCACCGGCTGCTCCTACTAGTAATAATGTGCAAGACAAGCAAAAGTAAATCACTTATCAGTGATCACTCCCTCCCTCCCAGAATCCTTTTGCTCTCCTCCTCTCCCTGAGTCTGACACACAAAAAATCTCTCTTCTCTGATCTCCTTGCTCTCACACTCTCTCACTTTAGTTATTTTCTACTTTTGGACAGATAAAGACTGCAGAATGAGAGTGCAGAGTAAAATATAAATAATAACAGTAGCTAATAAGTTGCTGACTTATTGTACAGCCAATCAAACCAAACAACTACTACTATTCTGTCTACACAATCCCCTCTCACACTCTCTTACTTGACTTTTAAGATGTTATTTTTGGGACAAATGATGGCTGGAGTGAGTAATAACAATAGCAGTAGTTAATAAGTTGCTGACTGTAGCAACAGCAAGCAGTCAAAATCAAACAAGTAGATGCACTACTGGATTCTTCTGTCTCCACTCCTTTTTCTCCCACTTATGCACAAAATCATTCAAAAGATGTAATCTTTTTGGACATAGGTACAGTGGTAGTATTCTCCTCTGTCTCTCTTATCTGGAGGCTGGAGTGGTCTAAAATAACTTTTTTCACACAATACCCAATTTTTTTTGGTGGGGGGTGGGTTAAACTGCCTGTCTCCACTGATTGAATTAAATCTAAGAAATCCCTAGTAGCTATTAAAAGAGCTTTTTCCATAGTTCACACAATCCCTGTTTTTTTTCCACTGACTACAAATCTTTAGCAGCTCTTAAAATAACTTTTTTCACACAGTCCAGGTTTTTTATCTTTAGGTAATAAACTGCCTCTGCCCTCTCTAGACTGAACCCAGCACAGTACAGTTATAGTACCAGCTGTTAAAAGAACTTTTTTTCACACAGCCTCAGTTTTTTTTAATAAACTGCCTCTCTCCACTGATTGATTGCACTGCAGATCTATTGAAATCTCTGTAGCAGCTCTTAAAAGAACTTTTCACACAATCCACATGTTTTATCTTTTAGGTAAACTGTCTACCTCAGTCTGCCCTCTCTCCACTGACTGATCAAAAATCTCAAATCCTAACAGTACAGTAGCAGCTCTTAAAAGAGCTTTTTTCACACAACCCCCATTTTTTTTTTGGTGGGGGTTGTAAACTGCCTCTCTCTTTCTCCCTCTCCACATCATTCACTGACACTGACTAACTGAAAATCTTACCAGAAAATGCCTATCCTATCCCTGCCTTCCACTCCCAAAATGATGAACACTGCATCTCCACAGATATCAGATTTATTCAAATCAATGAAGTGACTGAAGAACTGTGGGTCATCCTGGAAACAGGAAATGGGACAGCCAAATGAACTGGGGCTGTGTACAGGATTCCAGACCAGGGGGAGGACATAGATACATTACTGTTAGAAGATATACAAAACATTACAGCTAAAGAGGAGGTTCTGATAATGTGAGACTTCAATATGCCATATACAGATTGGTCAATACCAGAAGGAACATCTGCCAGAGCTAGACACATGGAGGATTCCCTGCAGGGGGAGGGCCTCAAACAACTGGTACAACAACCCACAAGAGACAGGGCTATCCTAGATCTAGTACTGACTAACAGGGAAAGGATCACAGATCTCCAGGTAGAAGATCTCTTGGGAGCCAGTGACCATCACATGGTATTGTTCAATTTGGCCACTAGAACAAAATCATCTCATTCCAAGGCAAAAATATGGAACTTCAGAGGAGCTGACTTTGATAAGATGGCCAATAGAGTTAAGCTAACCCTGGCAAAAAGAAACAGGTGACGGGGTACAGGCAAAGTGGGCAGACATTAAGAATGCAGTACTTGAAGCAACATCCTATTGTGTTAAAGAGAAAAGGAAGTGCAAAAGAAGAAGAAAACCACTTCGGTTCTCAAAAACAGTAGAGAAGGTCAGAGCCAAAAGGCTGGCCTTCAGGAAATATAATGAATCACAGCAGGGTGAAGATAGGGACCCATACCAAACTTCCCTAAGGGAAGCAGGGAAGGCAGTAAGGCAGGCAAAGGCCCAAACCGAGGAAACACTAGCACAAACAGTAAAAGAAGGTGACAAGACTTTCTAGAGATACATTAGTGAAAGGAAAAAGTCCAGAGGGGGTATTGCTAAGATCAAAGGGGATAAGGGGGAATATGAGGAGGAGGACCATGTAAAAGCATCAGTCCTAAATAAATACTTCTGCTAAGTATTTACTGAAGAGAAGGTAGGGCAGGGCCCACAGCTCAGCACCATGGACACAGGGGGAGGGAGGTGTGCACTAGTCCTTTCACAAAAGAAAGGGTCCTACAAGAGCTCATTAAGCTCAGGATGGACAAGGCAATGGGACCTGATGGCATACATCCCAGGGTACTAAAGGAGCTAAGGGTGGAACTAGCAGAGCCATTATCAGAACTGTTTAGTGAGTCTCTGAGCACAGGAGAGGTCCCAGAAGACTGGAGAAGGGTTCATGTGATCCCACTCCACAAAAGTGGTAGCAGGGAGGAAGCAGGGAACTATAAACCAGTCAGTCTTACCTCAGTAGTGGGCAAGATTATGGAGGCACTCCTTAAGGAAAGGATAGTGCAACATCTGGAATCCATAGGAGAGCAGGATTCAAGACAGCATGGGTTTACAAAAGGAAGGTCCTGTCAAACTAATCTCATAGATTTCTTTGACTTGGTAACCAGAGTGGTGGACCAAGGGGGAGCAGTTGATGTTGCCTACCTTGACTTCAGCAAAGCTTTCAATACTTTTCCATATAGAAGATTGATTAATAAGCTGTGTAGGCTTGAGGTGGGTCAGAAGTTGGTCAACTGGGTGGCAAACTGGTTGATGCACAGAAAACTGAGAGTGGTGGTAAATGATATACAGTCAGAAGAGATGCAAGTCACAAGTGGGGTACCTCAGAGATCAGTCCTGGGGCCAGTCCTCTTAAATGTCTTCATCAGTGATATTGCAGATGGACTGGAGGGTAAGGTTTGTCTGTTTGCAGATGACACCAAGATCTGCAACAGAGTAGATGATCCAGATGGGGTGGACAGAATGAGAAGAGATCTGGATAAACTAGTAAAATGGTCAGAAGAGTGGCAACTGGGATTTAATGCAAAGAAGTGCAAGATCATGCACATAGGGAAGAGAAACCCTGAAGCCACCAATAGGCTGGGAGAGGAGTTGCTGGCAGTCACAAGGGAAGAAAGAGACTTAGGCATCATCATCACTGATGACCTGAAATCATCCAAGCAGACCACTAAAGCAGTAGGTAAGGCTAGGGGGATGTTGGGGTGCATTGGTAGGGGTATCACAAATTGGAAAAGGGAGGTAATAATCCCTCTTTACAAGACACTGGTTAGGCCCCATCTGGAGTACTGCATGCAATACTGGAGGCCACACTTTCACAAGGACATTAACCAAATTGAGGCAGTCTAGAGAAGGGCAACCAAAATGGTGCAGGGACTGCATCAGAAAACATATGAGGGCAGATTAACAGAGCTCAATATGTATACCCTAGAGCAAAAGAGGGAGAGAGGTGATATGATTGAAACATTCAAACACCTTAAGGGCATTAACAAGGTGAAAGAGTCTAACATGCTTCAATATAAGGAAAATAGCAGGACAAGAGGACACAGCATGATATTAGAGGGAAGCTGATTAAGAGGTAATGTGAGGAAGTTCTTTTTCACAGAAATGATGGTGGATGCATGGAATGGCCTACCTGAGGAAGTGGTGGATATTAATACAGTGCAGGGCTTCAAACAAGTATGGGATAAGCATAAGGGAGCAATACAGATGAGTATGAATAGATAGGCCATTGACAGATCAAAGGCCAATGGCACATTCATAAGGTACAAAAAGAAATGGGCAGACTGAATAGGCCTTGTGGTCCTTATCTGCCATCAACTTCTATGTTTCTGAAACTGAACAAAGTAAGACAAGTTATAATCTGAATAAATGTCTTGACTCTCTCTGTATTTCTCCCTCAGGCTCTGTGTCTGACTCTGGTACTGCCTGCTGCTGCGACACACTAGTCCGAGTGAGCATCGAGGGGAGAGAACAGAAAGACCCAAGACCATCATTCGTTTATTCATGGTTACTAAGTCAGCCACACTATTTCAATTCCTCTAACAACCTGTCAGTCAGATCGGGAGTCCGGGACAGAGCCACACTCATGCCACAACACCACAGCTATGGGGATCAAAGTTACCTGACCAGCAGATTGGTTTCCCCATGATGACTGTGTCTCACAGGATCACTACGCAGCTGTGACCCGCCAGCCAGATCTCCCAAGTCTGACTTCAATTCAGTAGTGCCACCTACTATGAACTACAGCAATTGGCTTTACTCTGAGCTGCATCAGTAAGTGAATAAAAATAAAATGGCACTCGTACATGCGCAGTGCAGTAAATTCTACTGAGGTGGGGTTGCTTTGGGGGGGGCTGTAGCCCTCTTACCCCCCCATTGCACTAATGACCAGAACATACAGCTGCTGTCACATCTTTAAAGAAGGCTTTGGCCTCTGCTCCAGCTTTGGTCAACCCTATCCCAGAACTGCCATTCTTTCTGGAAACTACCACCTCTATGTTAAGCATGTCAGCAGTCCTTGCACAGAAGGCAAATGGCACTCTGAGACCTATTGCTTATGCCTCAGAGATACTCTCCCCAGAGGAGCAGAAGTACGCTCTGTGTGAGAGGAATCTTTTGACAACCTTCTGAGTGGTCAAACACTTTACCTACATCATAGGGTTTTCCTCTGTTTTGCTGCACACCACCCACACCCCTACCAGCGTCCTACTGACAGACAGAATCAAAGATGGCAATGTTTCTAACACCAGACTCACCCATGGATCTCTCCTTCTACAAGATCAAGGCATTACTGTGCTTTCTGCCAAAATGCCCTCCCTTTTGGCACATGGGCTTCTATACCAAGTAGACCCACATGAGTGCGGCCTAGAACCACCCACCCTGCCAGAACCAGGTCCAGTCCTGCCTACCACTGAGCATACTCTAAAAGACCCTACACTCTGCCACATCTTTAAAGATGGATCTTCCTCCTACCATGAAGGAGGCCAAATTGGAGACTTTGGGGGCCAGGTCCTGTACCCAGCTAGTGACTCCTTTGAGCTGACCAGGAAGTGCACCATAAGATCTTCCCAGTATGCAGAACTTCTTGCAATAGCCTGTGCCCTGGAACTCTTCCATGGCCAAGGCAAGGAGGACACAATCATCTTCTCTTATTCTTCCTGTGTGTGCAATTCCTTAACTGAATTTCTTCATTTCTGGAAGATCCATAGTATTGCCTCTTCAGTAGACACCCATGTGAAATACTGGAACCTGTTCATACACACTGTCAACCTGGCTGAGTAATTTGTTTTCAGGCTGTATATACACAAGGTTAAGGCCCACTCCAAGGTGGTGGCTTTCCATGAGTATAACTATTGAGCATACACCTTAGCCAAAGATGGTGCTCAAAAGTGCTGTGCGGAATGGGGAATTCAGCCCATGAAATTAGTGTGGAATGACCATTTCGCCGGTGTTTGCTGCTTCTTCTGTGGAATTCTGACTACTGTAATCCACAGAATAATATTACACAGAACACCATTTTTCTGCAGATAATTATTCTGCAACAATTTCCACAGAAAATATTAAGATCTGCGGAATAATATTCCATTTAACACCATTTTTCTTCAGAAAATCATTCCTCGATGATTTTCTGCCACAGAATGCCATCATTCCATTTCTGGCAAAATTCAACAGAATTTCTGTGAAATGTTGAACATTTCCATGGAATTTTGTTCATCTGGAATTTGAAAATTCCTCACAGCACTGGTGCTCGATGGAGGGAGGTATGGTCCATGCAGCCCTCCACTGGGCCACACACACTGGCCAGCCACAAGAGGACCACAGTGGACCCTCTGGATCTCACAGCAGTGCAAATGGCAGATCCATAGATAAAAGAGGTATATGAATACCTCTCAAATGAAACAGAAAAATAAATGTCTTTAAATAACCCATTCAAAAGGCATTCTGACAACCTTCATCTCTCTGCAGACCAGTCATTGGTCCTGTACCACTCTAGTGATAAAATACTATAGGTAATTCCCAAGTTACTTCAACCTGAACTCATTCATCAGATCCATGATACTCCTACAGGTGGACACCATGGGGCAGACAAAACCATGCAGAGATTGAAAACCATAGACTGGAGGCCTGATATGACAACAAATATCAATCACTATATGGACAATTGCATTACCTGTGCTCAGAACAACCCTATTCTTGCCCAGAACAATGCCAAACCACTCCCTCAGAGACAATCTGGGCCTGGAATACACTTCAAATTGATCTCATTGGACCACTGCCAACCACCAGCAAAAACAACAAGCATGCACTTGTAATTACTGACCTATTCTTGAAACGAGTAGAAGACTTCTCATGTATAGCAAATACTGCAAAAGCCACTGCCAAAATCCTGGTAGATCAAGCATTTACCAGGTGAAGTCTACCTCTCAAGATGGACTCTGAAAAAGGGTCTAGTTTTACAGGAGAACTGATGCAAGAATGCTTGCAGTTATTGGGGGTAAGCCAAAAGTTTCACACTGCAAATCATCCTCAGTCATCTGGACAGGTAGAGGGAGCTAACAGACAGATTCAACTAACGTGTAAATTTGCAAACAAGAATGCTAAAGGTTGGGACACCTTTTTCCCCTTACTCCTAATGGCAATCAGAGCTACCTCAGTTGCAACAAACCAGTGTACACCCTTTGAGGTGATGACCGGCAGATGAATGAGACTAACTGAACATCTGTGACACAACTGAAGGACAATCTGGTACAGACCTACCTTTTTGCTGCCAAGAATCTGGGCCAGGCCCAGCAGCAATCGAAAATGTGCCTTGACAAGAAAGTCAAAGAAGTCGATTGGCAAGTAGGAGACCAAGTAATGGTACTGGAATTTTCCAACTGTCAACCCATTTGCAAACAAATGGGCAGGTCCCTATGACATCATTAACAAATTGAGCCCTGCAGTCTGCCAGGTGCGGATCATTAACAGAAAGAAACCCCTTGACAAATGGTACCATTACAATCAACTGAAACTGTACAAAGGTGATTAATGCTCCTTCCCCGGCCGAGGAAGGGAGATCTGTAAGTTTAACTTTCTGATTTTTTTTTTCGTTTTCAGAAATGATGTTAATTTTCATCTACCTTCTGCCATGCATGCTGGCAAGTGTGTCTGAGTTCCACCAGACGGATCTCCAGAGACTTCTCCATGCCCTGAGCCCTTGGGATCCAACCTACTTTCCAGACCAACCCTCACCATCTTCCCCTAAAGGTGTAGCCATCAACATCCCATCTTCAACTGTCACTGTTTGCGAAGGGAAAGGTGCTTATCTGAATGCCATGGTGGTATTTCCAGACCAATCTACATATAGAATGAAAGATCGATAATCCTAATGGACAACAGATTCCAGTAGCCTGCCTTTCCAAAGGAACTTTCCAAGGCTGTGCCCACAGCATCATATTACTTTTTTGTCTTTTACCAGCTGTCATTCACATTAATGTACCTTATGGACCTAGTCCATACCTTATCCTTTCAGCCCCTACTAGCCCTACCCTTTATCGGGGCACATTATCCTCATCAGCTCCCTGCCAGCTGCCACACTACTCCACTTTATTTCACCCCCAACACCTCTTACTCCCTTTTCCTATGTTTTTTAGAGTGCTCCTTAGCCTTCATTCAAAACACCATGCCTCGTTGGCACATTCCAGCAAAAATAGGTGGCCCTCAGTAACTACAATTAAATGTGACAAAAGGAATAAAACACTCAGGGCTCTTCTGAGGGCTGTTAAGCAACTGTTATTCTTACTCCTCTTATGCTCAGGAAATGTAGGGCTGAACCCTGGCCCACCCACCTTTTTCACCTCACCTACTGAATTCGCATCAGCTCCAGGCCTTAAATTAATGTTAGTTCATATCCTAAGCTTACTCAAGAAAATCGACCAACTTCAAGTATGGGCTCTACATACTGAGCCTGATCTCATTATTATCACAGAAACCTGCCTAAGAAAATTTAATATGGACCAACAAGTCACCTCATGGGCTATAAGTTGTATAGGGCAGATAGGGGGGCCGGGGGGAGGATTACCTATTTACACTAAAGCCAAGTTCTCAGTCATGACATCCTTTGCAGCTCAAAGCATAAGGAATATGAAATTGTTTCCCTAAAGTTACAGCTTCCCTCCACAGAACGCATTACAATTATAGGTTGCAACAGACCCCCTAGTGGTGGATCTGATCTCCTTGATATGCTGAAAACACTAACAGTCGCTGCTAACTACAAAGTTAAAATCTTTGGGGATTTCAACATGGACTGGTTAACACATAAATCACACAAGCTAAAGTCTCTCTCTGTGATGAACTTGGTCTTACCCAACTAATGTCTGAACCCACCAGGGTTGATAAGACAAACCCAGCTAACAGCTCACTTCTTGATCTTATTTAATCAACCCATCCCCACAAAATACTCCATTCAACCGTATTTCATAATGACATGAGCGACCATAGCATTGTAGTCTGTACAAGACTACTAACTAAGAATCGCCATCAGTCCAAGATAATCACCAAACGGTCATTCCGTAAGTTCAAAGAGTTGAACTTCCTGAAAGACCTTAGCCAGGTTAGATGGCAAAACCTCTATCTTTCGAAAATGCTTGACGAAGTGGTCATGGTCCTGAACAACAACCTTATCATCTTAGCAAACAAGCATGCTCCATTCATCAAGGTTAGGATGAGAAATACATCCCACCCCTGGTTCTCTGCTGATCTTAAGACCACCCTTTCTAACCATGATAAGCTGTGGGCTAAGGCTAGACACACTAAAAGGCCGGCGGATTGGCAAGTGTTCAGAGCAGCCAGGAATGCCTGCGTTAAACGTATCTGATCTGCCAAAGCCAACTATTACATCTTCTGTTTAGGGCAGGCCAAAGGTAACCCCCTAGAAATCTGGAAGACCCTTAAGTCCGTCGAAGGGCGGCTGGTGGCCCCTCCCCTGCCAACTAAGATTGTCTTAAAAGGCACGGCCGTGGAAAACAGGACCCATATTCTTGAAGAATTTAACTTTTACTTTGTTACTGCCAGCCTGGCGTTTGATTCATCCCCGTATGATGCACGTGTTAATAGCCCGGACAGTACAAATTCCATCGATCCCGAAACGAGCCATCCCTTTCAGCTGCTCCCCCTTAACTTCAAAGAAGTGGAACATTGTCTTATGAACTTGGATATCAAGAAAAGTGCAGATGACGGAATTGAACCATTTTTCCTAAAACTTGGATTCACCTACCTTACGGCCCCAATCTTACACATCTTCAACCTCTCTATCTTTTCCTCTACAGTACCTCATGCTGGAAATCAGCTCACATTCTACCTCTATTTAAGGCTGGGGATCCTTGCGACTTAAATAATTATAGACCCATTTCTATCTTGCCTATCCTATCAAAGGTCTTTGAAAAGCTGGTTTACGCTCAACTAAAGCACCATTTAGAAACCTATTCACTTCTGAATCCAGCCCAATCTGGCTTCCATTCTAATCACAGTACTGTCACTGCCTTGGCTAAAGTAACCGATGATTGGATCACTGCTATGGACTCCAAGAAGTTTACGGGAGCTATCTTCTTAGACCTCAGCAAAGCTTTAGATACCATAGACCACAGCCTAATCAAAACCAGACTTGCTAAAATAGGTGCCACCCTGCCAACCATTCAGTGGTTTAGGAGCTATCTCTCGGGA
Organism: Neoceratodus forsteri; assembly: GCA_016271365.2. Classification (NCBI taxonomy): domain Eukaryota; kingdom Metazoa; phylum Chordata; order Ceratodontiformes; family Ceratodontidae; genus Neoceratodus; species Neoceratodus forsteri. The sequence goes on from CM057456.1 coordinate 1,376,249,691, forward strand.
AGGCTGCAAAAAATCAAAGCAGGTGGACTGTTCTCCTCCCCCCTATCAATTAGCAGAGGAGTCCCACAAGGCTCCATCCTAGGCCCCATCCTCTTCTCTCTCTATACATTAATAACCTCGACAGTCATATATCTAACTCCAAATTGCACTTCTTTGCTGACGACACAGTCCTCTACACATCCAATGCCTCACTGAGTAAGGTTAGGGACATCCTCCAAGCTGACTTTGCTCTACTTGAATCAAATCTCATTAGCACCAAACTCCTCTTATATGCTAAGAAAACTAAAGCTATGATCTTCCCCCCTAGTTCTCTGCCCCCCACTCTCGCCACCCTGCAGAAGGACTTTATAGTTACCTCCTTAGGAGAGCCCTTGGAAGTCACTGATAAATTCAAATACCTTGGTTTCTGGCTAGACAGCAGGCTAGCCTTCTCTGAACACCTTGATGACCTATGTAAAAGACTGAAAATCAAGTTAGGCTTCCTTTACCGCAACAGGTCCCTATTCCCACCCGAGATCAGGACTAGGCTTGTCCAAGTCACATTCCTACCATTATTAGACTACGGAGACATTATCTATAGCTCTGCTACCACCTCAAAACTTAATAAACTGGACATTCTCTACCCTCAAGCACTGCGCTTCATTATGAACTCCCCATATAGGACACATCACTGCGACCTCTACTCAGCTGTGGGTTGGACGTCCCTTACAACTAGACGTATTCTCCACATCAGTATCTGGACTCTAAAGCTTCTCCTTAACAAGCTACCGAACTATCTAACCTCGATCATCCATACTTGCTGTAGTACCTATGCACCTAGAAAATCAGATTTTATCTTCCTGGACGTCCCCAAAACCCGCACCATTTTCGGTAAACATGCTATCTCCACCGCCTTCCCAGTCATCAGGAACTGGTTCTAATCCTCTCTGAAACTGGCTAAGCTAGTCTCTGTTAGTCTCTTCAAAAAGTTAATTTCTGAAAAAATAAAAGACGTCTGTAACTGTCGGTAAAACTGTTTTTCCCCTGTGACTGTATACAGTATGTCTTTGACAGCCCAAGGTCTATATGGATTGAAGCTGCACTCTGGTGCTTGAGTATGATGACCCAATCGATATGATATGTTATAATGCACTGAACAACACTTGTACACTTGTCTCTTATGTATCTTGCCAGCACTTGAATTTCTGTTGTACGCATTCACTGTATGTTTCCAGTTAGCTTTGCTGTACGTGTATACCAGGACCTCCTTGTGAATGAGCTTGCTCAATGGAGTTTTTTTTTCCTGCAATAAACTTGAACTTGAACTTGAAATTGAAGGCTGGCCCAATACTCTTATCTGCTCCAGTGGAACTTTATGCAAACACCAAGTTCAGCAGCAACATACTGGTCTCTTCAACTTCACAGCAATGGTGAATTCCGACTTTTGCTCCAGATTTCCTAATATCACTATGTGCCAGTTTTGTTCCAATCACTCCATTACTAAAGCTGCTCATTTCCTTACAGTCATCCTGACATCAAAGGATAATCCTTTGCAATGTCCAACCATGGAGTCAGGCCCAACCAGTGGCCTGGCCGCTACATCTGTTCCTGGGACTTTCATTATTAATGTTCGATGTATGACATTCCTGTTGTTTTGAACCACATGCACTGGAACATGGCAGAGTTTGGCCACCGTTCCTCAACAAATATTTCCAAGTTTCACAGTGTTATGTTGTTAGATTTAATGGCGGCATATAAAACATGTGCACAAGACTCTGTAGCTGGGTGACACACTATGTAACACAGAGGGGTGTTCTGCCCATGACATCCAAAGTGGAATGTGGGATTTGCTGATGTAACAGGTGCAACAGACACTGTTACAGGTTTATTTGCCTAAGGAATGTCAATTTGGAACCCTGTCAATTTGTCAAACATTGAATGTCAAACCAAAATTTTCAACAGTAAATTAGGTCAGGATGTGATGCAGCCCATGCTACATGGTACTGGTGGTATTTCACAAGAGGAATGATTCATGGTGTTTAACATGCACAATATTGTACATTTATTCAATGAGATCCAAAACAAACTCAATGAATTGATCTTCCAAAACAATGAAGAATCCGCACTGCAACACATAGGCAGGGAAATCATTTGTTCAGCTTATGGCACTTTTGCTATAACCACAATCACCAATCTCTTCTGAGAACTGAAATCAGGGGGGATACCGGATTTGATCCATGATAGCCATATGGTCAAATGGTATTGCCCCTATTGTAGAACCCTAACATGCACTACCAGGTGCATGTACAGGATTGTGTCCTTTTCATTGGCCACAACATGGAACTTGGGCAATGTAACACCACATCCAAACCTGGGACCCTGCTACGCTATGGGTCAGTGTATTCTGCGGGACACTATGTACTGTACATTACTTTCACTGTGTCCCTTTCGCTCTTCAACAAGAATTCTTCAGTCTTCCACAAGCTGGTGAATGCCCACTCCCTGGGTTACCTAGAGAGCAGCATCTATCGAGAATGGATCAACTTGCTTCCTTTGCTGGTGCTTCATCTTCAACTGGACACCTAGGTAGCTCTCCCATACTGAGTATTGTGCCAAACGGGGTTACATCTATTTGTGCAGATATAATGTCTTTGATGTAATCACACCTGTCTGCAGTTATTTGCTAAACTCTATGGACTGGTCACATACGTTTGATAATTACCTCTTTGCAAGTGAAACTGCTAATGTCAGGTCTCCTTTTGACAAGCCAAAATGTCACTTTTGCCTCAAGACAAGCCATACGATGCCTTACCAACCAGATGATGAATGCCTCCATCACTTGTCCTGTCCAGGTCATGAAGTGGCACCTTCCTCAAGTTTGAGTTTCCTACAGTTCCGATGGACACTATTGTGTTGTGATCAATTACAAAACCTTCTCATATGGACCTCTGATGTGTGGCATCACTATGCCCAACTTCTGTTTTGTACCTTAGCAGTGCACTGTCATTGGCCATATGGTTACCCCCCCCATTCCTACCCAGGAACGTGATTACACTGATCATGACCCTGACTATCCGAATGACATTACACAGTATCTACCAGTTTTTAATGTGCATATCGACCCACTCACCCTGTATCTTAGAGCCTTGTTAGATAGAAAATATGCACACCTTATCCATATTAGTAACACCATTACAAAGGCAGGCAATTCTTGAATGATTTATTTCATGATGCTGATTTAAGTATTGCTTTATTCAATACCTGGTTAGAATTTACTTTTAAAGGTTTTGTTATTATTCAAGTTTTCTTTATTTTTTTTATTATTATTACGTAGAAACATAGAAGCATAGACTTTGACAGCAGATAAGGACTGCTTGGCCCACCCAGTCTGCTCATTTCCCTCCCTATTGGATAAGCTGCAGATCCTAGTTAACCAACAGCCTACTTTCTCCTACCCCCCACAAGAATTGCTTTATGTCTGTCTCATGCATTCTTGAATTCCCCACTGTTTTTGACCCTACAATCTCCTCAGGAAGGCTGTTCCATGCATCCACTACCCTCTCTATGAAAAAACATTCCTTACATTGTCCCTGAGCTGTCCCCCCTCTGTCTTCAAATTGTGCCCCCTTGTTCTTACACATCTCTTTTTCTAAAAGATGCTAACCTCTTGGACCTTATTGTTTCCCTTGAGGTACTTAAATGTTTCAATCATGTCCCCCCTCTCCCTTATTTCCTTGGGGGTATACATATTAAGCTCCTTTAGTCACTCTTCACCATATTACGTCGTTACCTTATGCTGTCTATGCTGCACGCATAAACAACGTCGCGCACAGTTGAAATTTCTCTATGAAACCCATGCAGCTAATCTGTAACCAACCACACTTACCCTAGTTGTGCTGCCTCTTTATTCAGGCAACAAGGGGGAATATGTAGATCTGCCTGACATACAGTTCCTACTTTGAACCATCATCTTTCCATGTTACAGTGTAAGGGATACTAGTATTTACTCATGATTGCTATGATGCACTATTCAGTAGATGTTACATTTATGGTCTAAGCGCACCACCTACAGGTATTAGCCATAATGCCATGATCAGCATATTTTATGAATCATTCTATTGTAACCCAAAAGTAGTGTTATTCAGCATAATACTTATCACTGTGTAAGTGAAAACCTAATGGCCTTGGGTGCAGGCAGCCCACCATACCCACCAATAGAAATGATTTGTTTAGCTTTCTTACCATGTAGATGAGTCTGTTACCAGGTAATTGACCTTCCTATCTCTGACTATAAAAGTTTGTGTAATCCTGTTTTTCACTGAGTTTTCCTATGATGACACTGGGTGTTCTGAGGTTCTGGACTCCTAGCTGTGATATGCTGTCCTTTTTAAAAGTATTGGGGAATGAACCTTTATTCTGCAACACCTGTTTCTATGTTGTGTTTTGCCATTAGGTTTAGATCCTGCCGAAACCCAACAGGATCAGAAACATAGAAACATAGAATTTGTTGGCAGATAAGGACTGCTTGGCACACCTGGTCTGCCCATTTTCCTACCTAATGGATAAGCTGCAGATCCTAGTTAACCAACAGTCTACTTCCTCCTACCCCCCACAAGAATTACTCTATGTCCATCTCATGCATTCTTGAATTCCCCCACTGTTTTTGACCCTACAATCTCCTCAGGAAGGCTGTTCCATGCATCCACTACCCTATCTGTGAAAAAACATTCCTTACATTGTCCCTGAGCCGTCCCCCCCTCTATCTTCAAATTTGCCTCCTTGTTGTTGCACATCTCTTTTTCTGAAAGATGCTACCCCCTTGGACTTTGTTGATTCCCTTGAGGTACTTGAAAGTTTCTGTCCTGTCCTCCCTCTCCCTCCTTTCCTCGAGGGTATACATATTAAGCTCCGTTAGTCTCTCTTCTTAAGTTTTCTGGTGCAGACCCTGCACCATTTTGGTTGCCCTCCTCTGGACAGCCTCCACCCTGTCTATGTCTTTGCAGAGGTGGGGTCTCCAGAACTGCACACAGTACTCCAAATGGGGTCTCACCAACTCTCTGTACAGAGGGATAACAACTTCCAGTTTTCTACTGGTGATGCCTCTCCCCATTCATCCCAGTATCCCCCAGCCCTTCTTACTGCCTTCTCACATTGCTTGCCATTCTTTAGGTCATCTGATATAACTACCCCCAGGTCTCTTTCCATTTTTGTTGTTGTCAGTATCTCACTCCCATTGTGTACTCTTTCTCTGGGTTTTTGTTTCCATTGGGAAGAGTACACAATGGGGGGTGAGATACTGACAACAACAAAATGGAAAGGGACCTGGGGGTAGTTATATCAGATGACCTAAAGGTGGGCATGCATTACTTTGCACTCCACTGTGTTGAATCTAATCTGCCATAAATTTGACCATTCCTTTTTTTTTTTTTTTTTTTATTATTTTTTGGTGCCTCCCACCACCGGTGCCATCTGACCAGTCACAGACCCTCAGCTGCAACTCCCACATCAGCCGCTCTCCTGGTACCCCCTGGCTTAGCCACCAGGGTGGGGTTGCAGCACCTGAACCCTTCTGAAGTGTGTTGCAATTGATGGGATAGGGCAGGAGTTGGCCTGGGAGCTGATTGCAGCCAGGGGCAAGCGTCATCCAGGCAGTGGGTGGCAGGCTTTTTCTTGGTGTTTTTGTGAGGGCAAGGACATGCAATGATGACAAGCATCTGCCCCACCCTCTGAACATGCTTGGTGTCAGCACAAGCAGTACACCCAGCCTTCACTGGGTGTCAATGTAGCGCCGCCACACTCCCCACCCTCCCCCCAGAGAAGCAGAGCAGTCTAAGGGCGCTCAATCCTTCTGCCCCCTGGCTGGCCCTCTGGAGATGGAAGACCATTCCCGAACCTGGGTTGCTGGTGTCACACGTCGGTGCCCTGCCCCTGTGACAATGGGCCGGCCCAACATTTGACCATTCCTTCAACCTTGCCAAGTCCCTTCTCATACTTTCCACCCCACATTGTGTATCAACCCTGCTGTAGATCTTTGTGTCATGTGCAAAGAGACATACTTTTCATTCCAGTCCCTCTGCAATGTCACTTATAAAAACATTAAAAAGGACCAGACCCAGTACTGAACCCTGTGGTACCCCACTAGTAACCCCCCTTTCTTCACTGTGGACTCCTTTTACTAATACACTCTGTGTCCTGTTGTCCAGCCATTGTTTTACCCAGGCTACCACCTTGGGACCCACTCCCAGACTGGCTAATTTGTGTATTAATATTTTGTGTGGGACTGTGTCAAATGTCTTGCTAAAGTCTAGGAAAACCATGTTCACAGCCCCTCCCTGGTCTACTACTTTGGTCACCCAGTCAAAGAAATCAATTAGATTCATCTGACATGACCTTCCCACTCTGAATCCATGCTGCCATGGGTCATGTGCCCCACTGGCCTCTAGGAACTCAACAGTTTTTTCCTTCAGAAGTGATTCGATAATTCTCTCTACCACTGAGATCAAACTGACTGGTCTGTAGTTTCCTGCCTCTGTCTTGCTCACACTTTTGTGAAGAGGAATCACATCCACCTTCCTCCAGTCCTCAGGTACCACACCATCCTCCCATGATTTGTTAAAAAAGGTAGTCAGTGGTGTTACTAGTGCTCTCCTTAGTTATTTTAGAATTCTGGGGTGAATCCCATCAGGCCCCATTGCTTTGTTCACCTTCAGTTTTAGGAGTTCTTTCAGAACCTTTTTTTCTGTGAAAGGACTTATATCGACCCACTTATCCAGAGTGCTTCTATTGACTGGATGAGGTACCTCCCCCTCCTCTTCTTTTGTGAATACTGAGCAGAAGTATTTGTTCAGTATATCTGGTTTTTCACTGTCCCTCTCTGCCCACCCACCCTTCTCTTTATTCAGCCTCAGTATCCCTCCCTTTGTCTTTTTTCACTCCCTAATGTACCTATAAAAGGTTTTATCCCCCTTCTTAACTGAGTTGGCTATCTTTTGCTTGTTTGGGCCTTTGCTATTCTGACTGCTTTCCCTGCTTCCGTCTGCTTTAACTGGTATAGTTCTCTGCCCAGCTCCTTCTGTGTTTCCTTATACTTCCTAAATGCAATATTTTTCCCCCTAACCTTCCCCGCTACCTCTTTTGAGAACCATGATGTTTTTTCTTTCGCTTTGATTTATTTGCTTCACACGAAGGCTTATTGCCTCTGTGATGGCAGTTTTGATGTTTCCCCATTATTGCTCCACCCCTGCTTCTTGCCTGTTTGCTAGTGCTTTTCTGAAGCACTCTCCCATTTTGACTAAATCAGCCCTCCTGAAGTCCAGTACCTTCACTTTTGTATGGTTTGACTCTACAGCTGAGTTTATCGTGAACCACACTGTTTGGTGGTCACTTGTTCCCAGATGGCTACCCACTTCTAGATCTGAGATCCTCTCTTCGTCCCCATTTGAGAGTACCAGGTCTAAGATTGTTCTCTCCCGAGTGGGTTCCAAAACTAGCTGTCTGAGGCATGCCCCCTGTAAGGCATCTAGAATGGCCCTGCTCTTGTATGTGGCTGCAGCAAAGGTGCTCCAGTCAACATCTGGCATATCCAGGTCCTCCATCAGCAATATCTCCCCTTTCTCTGCCATCCTGAGGATGCCTTCTATCATTTCCTTTTCCATTTCCTCCATCTGAGATGGGGGTCTTTATACAACCCCTGTGCAGATTGTGGTGCCATTTCCAGTCTCCAGGGTGATCCACAGTGCCTCCTCTCCTTCCTGTTTACCCTTTAGTTCCATTGCTTTCATCCCTTCCCTTACATAGAGAGCTACTCCTTCTCCTCTTCTACCCTTCATGCCCCTCCTGTAGATTGTGTACCTCGATATGATGACATCCAAGTCATGGTTCTCTGTGTACCATGTTTTTGTGACTGTCACGATATCCAGGCATTCCTCTTCCATCAAGGCCACCAGTTCAGGGACCTTGTTACCTAGACTATGGGCATTGATAGTCATTACCCTCTATTTGTTGATGGCCTTATCCCTTTTTGCCCCATCCCTGTCCTTATTGCCTTTGTCTTTTTCTCCATTTACCCCATACCCTTCTCCCTATTGACTTCTCTATCTTGGTGTTTACCTCACTAACTACCCTGATTTTTTTGAGGGGGTGGGCTAGAATTTCCCTTCTGCTTTTCAGTGCCTACCCCTTGGCTAGTTTAAATGCTTGCCAATGAAGCATTTAAACCTATCACCTAGGATCCTGGTTCTCCTCCTGGACAGATGCAGACCATTGCACCAGTATAGGCCTGCATCACTCAGGGGACCCCATACCCAATGAAGCCTAAACCCTGAGCTCTGCACCAGTTTTTCAACCATTGATTGAATCCCATGGTGTAGAGCACCCTAGCCGCATGCATGCCATAGACAGGCAGCACCACCGAGAAGGTTACCATGCATGCTACTTGTCTAAGGCCCCTCCCCAACCCCACAAACTCCTCTTGCACTGCTCTGATCCCTTTCACAGCCAGGTCATTTGTCTCTAGGTGGACAATGACATCCAGTTCCCTCCCCCGTGCAGCTGCTCCTGCGATCCTGAGAATTCGCTCCCTGTTCCTCCAAGCCATGGCACCATGCAGACACCTTATCTCCCTCTCCCCTCCCTTCCCAAGTTTCACCCTCCTAACAATGGAATCAGGATTGGGGTAGAGGGGCGATGGGAAACTACCTTCTGAGAGGGGCAGGGAGGCCTCTATATGCCAGGGACATGTTTTATATCACTACACATTGGAGTGGGGATAGTGAGGGGGGCCCATTAGACCACCAAAGAAATGTTTCAACTTAGTATACAGGGGATCAGAAGGTAATATACCTGCAACATTGGGCAGATGAGGTGAGGGACCACTGTACAACAAGGAAAAATGTTTCATATATCAGGCAGATGATTGGGTGGTGGGAGAGACAACTGGAGATCAGGGAAAAATGTTTTATATATTATGCAGGTGATCAGATGGGGATAGGGATCACTGGACAGCAGGGAAATCTTTTTTTTTCATACACAGGTGAGTGATCAGTGGGGGGGTACCACCAGCACCATGGGAATTTTTTTTTCATACTTGGGCCAGGGATCAGTAGGTTGAGGGACCACTGATCACCAGGGACACTTATTATTTTTTCTCAGGACAACAATCACTTTGGGGTGATCACGAGACAATAATAATAATAAATGTTATTTATAGAGCACCTTATCTATAACCAAGGTGCCTAGCAGTTTAAAAACAGAACAAGTATCAATAAAATTAACATTAAAATAGCAGTACACCAAAAGAAGAGAAAAAAAATCAATCACTGAGTGCCTGGTGCCACAAAAAAGTTTTTAAAGATTGCTGAATCCCTCCACAGTTGTGCACCCCAGTAGCCAAAGAGATAGAGAATTCCAAAGGGTGGGGGCTGCATACATAAAAGCTCTCACCCCATGTGATTGTAAATACACCCACCCTTGGAATCTCTAACAACCCCTCATCAGCCAAGTGGAGTGATCATCCAGGGCAATAAGGAACCAGGAGCTCTTTCAGGTAATCCGGGCCCATTCTGTGTAGGGCTTTGAAAGTCCACAAGCTGATTTTAAAGGTGATCCGCCCTTGTACTGGCAGCCAGTACAGTTCACGCAGCACCAGTGAAATATGGCAGGATTAAGTAGATCCCGTCAAAAGCATGGCCCCTCATTCTGCACCAGCTGCAGGTGGTGGATTTCTACCCCAGGAAGCCCTAGGAAAAGGGAGTTGCAATAATCTAAGCACGAGGACACAAAGGCACAGACCAAAGTAGGAAGGTCGCCAGATGGAATCAGATGCTTAATCCTGGCGATATTCCTGAGATGATAAAAGGAAGATTAGATGACAGCCGACATCTGCGAATGCAGGGTCAGTCCTTCATCAAAAATTACCCCCAGGTTATGCACCCATTTAGAGGTCAGGAGTGAAACGCCACTGAGAAAAATTCCAGAGAGCGAACAAACCCCCAACCCCCCTATTCAGCGACCCGGGTCCACAAACAGCACCTCAGTTTTTTCCAAGTTCAACTTCAGCCAGCTGGACTCTATCCACTCCTGGGTTTCTTTCAGACAGTTATTGAAGACCGAGAGAGCTCCATCCTGGTCGGGTGCAAAAGAAAGGTAGAGCTCAGTATCATCAGCATAACAGTGAAACCTCAGCCTGTACCTTCTTACAATGTCTCTGAGGGGTAGCATGTAAACCGAGAACAACATCGGTGACAGCACTGAGCCCTGAGGCACCCCCACATGACAGAGAAGTAGGGCCTGAAGAAAAGACCCCAGACACCATTCACTGTGTTCTACCTGTGAGGAATGATGTAAACCACCTGAGGACTGTTCCTGACAGGCCACAGATATGCCTCAGGTGACCAAGCAACACCCCATGGTCCACGGTGTCAAATGCTGATGAGAGATCCAGAAGAACCAAGATGGAGTGACTCTTCCAATCTCTAGCCATCAGGAGATCATTGAGCACCCGAACCAGCACTGTCTCGGTACTATGTCTCTTTCGAAAACTGGACTGGAGCGGTTCATAGATGTCATGGATGGTCAAATGGTCCTCCAGTTGTGCTGCCACTACTTTCTCAATCACCTCCCTAAAAAGAGAAGTTTAGAGATAGGTCTGTAGTTTGCATGGCAGTCTGGGTCCAAGGTAGCTTTCTTCAAGAGAGGTGTCACCACCACCTCTTTCAGGGAACTAGGAAACTCTCCAGTTTCCAAGGAGCACCAGACTATCCATGCAAGGACTGGAACGCTGACATCAATATGACCCAAAATTAGGGAAGTTGGTACAGGGTCCAAACTACAGCATATAGAGTGCACACCCTGGACAATCCGCATGACATCCATGAACTCTGGTCAGCTGAAGGTACTCCATGAAGGCCGAGGTGCAGTGACCTTGAACTGATCAAAAGCAACACCCATAGAGTGTGCCAGCTGGAGTACCGCTCTGATGTCAGCCACCTTATTAGCAAAGAATCGAGCAAGTTCATCGCACTCTAATTGCAAAAAGGCTTTCCTGACATGTAGACAGGCTGGATTGCACAGTCTGTCCACAGTTCGAAAAAGCTGAGCTGGTCAAGTCTGAGTGGCCGCAATCTCCTTAGACAGGAATTCTGCCTTCTTACGGGTGATTGCAGATTGATAGGCTTGATAATGGTCCATCAATCTAAGATGGTCGGTATCAAGGGTGGACTTCTGCCAGCAACACTCTAACTTTCGTCCTAGTCTCTGCATCTCCTTCAGAGTCCCATCAAATCAAGGGGATCAAGGGTGAAGGGAGAGAGGATGAACACAGCCTGGAGCAATGAAATCCAGAGCCACCGAGATGGCCAAATTATAGGCCGTCATGAGGATCTCTGGGTTACTGTTTGCCAACGAGAAGGATGAGAGGTCAAGCACCGCCGCTAGGCTATGAAAGCTTATATCCCGTAAAGAGTAGTACTTAACCATCTCCACAGGGGTAGGCCTATGAAGGGGGGGTACTAAAACTAAACCCCATGGTGTAGTGATCTGACTGCCCAACTGGTTCCACCCCCAAGTCAGATGTTTTGATCCCTAGGAGGAAGACTAAGTCAAGGGAGTGTCCGTGTTTGTGAGTAGCAGTGGTAACCACCTGTGTGAGGCACAGAGATGTCATCAACTGGAGGAAGTGCTGACCAAATCTATGAGAGTTCATCATTGACCCAGGCCTTAAAGTCACCCAGAACCATCAGTCTGGGTGACCCAAACACCATGTTGACAACAAAGTCTGCCACTTCCTGAAGGAATCGCTTCTCATCACCGGGTGGATGCTAAATGAGGGCGATCCGATAACCTACACCTGCTACAACGGCACACTCGATTGACTCAGCCTCCTCAACTAGTACACTAGTGAGGTTAAGTTCGGTCTTGAAACAGACCACAACCCCCCAACCCCCGCGGTCCAATCTCGGGCTGTGTATCACTGAGTACCCAGCTGGAGTTAAAGCTTCCAGAATGGGGCCAGAGTTCTCATCCAGCCAGGTCTCAGTGATGCATGCCAGGTCCACTGTTTCAACAAGATCTGCAATAATTGCAGTCTTATTCTTGATGGACCTGGCATTGCTCAACACCACCCAAGTTGGTCGAACTTTCCGGGCCACCCGAACCACTTGCCCACCACAACCGGTAGTGCCCTTGGGTATGGAAACCAGACAATGGAGAACTACGTTCTGAGTTCCATTTCACCCCAGGGCATCTCCTGTATCTTACCACCCCAATACGATGACCCCCCTCATTCACCTTCCATTGTTCATAGCCCGCCACCCCCCTCCGTCTCCTACACACAATACCCAGTGCTCTACAATGCTGGTAAGTTGTAAACTCAAGGGGAGGATTGAAGAAAGGGTGGAGGACATGGAGAGCAGAGGGTGAATAGCTCACAACTGTGGGGGCAGGCATCCAACACATTCCACACAACTTAATAAATAAATAAAATCTTCCTGAAACCAAATAAATCCAAACTATTCAACTAAAATAAATTAAATTAAAACAAACGTCTAAACAATTTAGGTCTAAGGTTAATAGTTAGATTTATTTCTAAAACCTCCCAAAATTCCCCAAATAAAACCCTTAAATAAATCTCAATGTAAACAATCCAACAGTCCTTTGCAGCAGATAACCAGCAGTCCGAAGATCAGACAGCTAGTTCCAGATGTTTGATGAATAGGCCAGGGAAGCTCCCACCTCCCCTGGTCAATAATGCCAAGGCTTCCCAGTCCCAGGCTCTGCTCTCACCAGAGTCTGAGTGACAAGCAACAAAAATTATTATAAGAATAAAGTGAACTGTAAAAAGTCAGTCCACATCCAGCATAGTGAACAAGTTAGTTCAGTCGTGTCTGGCAGAAGAAGGCAAACCTCAATGACCCAAGAAAGTAAATCAGAAAACAGAGCCTTCAGAACACAGCTCCGGGAATCCCCAGTGCAGCAGCAGGCTGGAATGTGAAAATCAGGAACCTAGAGGAGGCCCCCCCCGCCAAGTGCAATGAATCATTGGCCCTGGCATCCAGCCACCAGCGACCCACAACAACAACCCTGGGGGGGAGAAGCCAATAGGCATGACCCACAGGAGGCCTAGGAGAACCCAGCCAACTCTCCGGCTCCCCAGATAATCATCGGGCAACTCCCGCTTGGTCACGGGAAACACACTAGCCACTTAGCCCCAAACACAATAGTGGAGCCCCCCCACCTGACACAATTCCCAAAACCATGCCACTGTTTCGATAACAAATCCAGTGAAACATCCACTGAGTGTGCTCTCATCACAACCCACAACCTCCACAGGCAGCAAATTTCAGCTCAGTCCAGAACTTCCCAACTCGTTCAACCTGCACTCTCACTGCAGAATCTTCACAGCAGGCAGTAGGGGTAGATCGAGAGTCAACAATAATTCAGTCCAGATCTTCATAACTCAGTCTCACAGTGCTATGCAGCAGATTCCAGGCCACACTCCACCACAGAAAATCATCCGAGTCTGCTTTGGCATCAAAAATAAAACCGCAGCAAAAAGTTACAATAACAGGCTCACATATAACAAGGAGAGCTGCCAAGCAACAGATTAAACAGCTAGAACTCCCAAATGACAAGGGAGAACAGCTATCATAAAACAGCCAAACAAAACAGGGAGAACATCTGTTCTAAAAGCTAAGCGGTAGGTTTCACAAAACAACGATAAACTACCAAAACAGCTGATTTATAAAAAACACTGACTGTAAGCCCGCAATACGCTGCGAATGCTATATAACTCACTCAGTAACCCTTTCTAACTAAAACTAAGTAAAATAAATTTAAAACATGGTTTAACGGAAGATAAAAATAACACAAACTCAGACTACAAACTCAGGCCTCAGGCAGCTCACACACCACCGCCATCTTGAACAGAACAACATGGGCATAGGGCTGCCTCTGGGGAAGGGGCTGAGGGGGTCATGTTAAACTCCATTGCATTCCATGTAAATGGGCACATAATGGGCATGCAAATGGCTGCATACTGCTTGGGGGTAGTCATATCAGATGGCCTAAAAGTGGGTCAGCAATGTGAGAAGGCAGTAAGGAGGGCTGGGGGGATACTGGGATGCATAGGGACAGGCTTCACCAGTAGAAAATAGAAAGTTGTTGGCCCTCTGTACAGACAGTTGGTAAGACCACATCTGGAGTACTGTGTACAGTTCTGGAGACCCCATCTCCACAAAGACATAGACAGGGTGGGGGCTGTCCAGAGGAGGGCAACCAAAATGGTGCAGGGTCTGCACCAGAAGACATATGAAGAAAGACTGAAGGAGCTTAAGATGTATAGCCTCAAGGAACAGAGGGAGAGGAGGGGACATGATAGAAACTTTCAAATACCTCAAGGGAATCAACAAAGTCCAAGAGGGTAGCATCTTTCAAAAAAAGAGATGTACAAGAACAAGGGGGCACAATTTGAAGATAGAGGGGGGAAGGCTCAGAGGTAATGTGAGGAAGTATTTCTTCACAGAGAGGGTTATAGATGCTTGGAACTGCCTTTCTGAGGAGGTTATACAGTAAAAAGCAGTGGGGGATTTCAAGAATGCATGGGACAGACATAATAAGGCAATTCTAGTGGGGGTTAGGAGGAAGTAGGCTGTTGGTTAAGTAGGATCTGCAGCTTATCCGTTAGGTAGGGAAATGGGCCGACTAGGTGGGCCAGGTGGTCCTTATCTGCCATCAGATTCTGTTTCTATGTTTGCATACTTAATGGACAAATTTACATAACTACTTTTATAAACTGGAAATAGCAAACCTGCACAATTCATTGTGGGGCCAAACTTCTGTCAGCATATTGGGGCAGCACTAATGGGGATTGCACCATGATGTTGGGGTTAGCGCTGTATGAACCTCACCATATTCACAGCTAGATGCACAGTGTACTATCCGACTGTGAATAGAAAACTTAGACGTCTGCATAATTGCAAAGCATAGTGCAAACGTTTTGCTTTGCATTTTTTTATCTATTCGCAGGTGTTTAGGTGATTTGTATGAGCATATGAAACTTGCCAGCAGAAACAGGCCTTACAGTCTATCAAGTCTACTCGTATGAGCAGCTAGCACCCTTATATTGCAGCTGCCCCACCCCAACCCCCCATTCACCTCCTGGAACTGCTCAGGGTCATTTACCCAGCATCCCCTCCTTGCCCTGCCTCATGCACTTTTGAAACTCCCCACCGTCCTGCATGCCACCACCTCCTCTGGCAGAGTGTTCCATTTTACCTACACACTCTCAGTGAAATAATGCCTCCTCATCTCCATCCTGACCCTGCCTTCCTCCAATCTTAGCCCATGTCCCCTTGTATCCCCTCCCTTCCTCAGCTTAAACAGTCCCCTCTATGCCACATTTGTTGATTCCCCTCAAGTATTTGAAAGTTTCAATTATGTCCCGCTGATCCCTTCTCTTCTCTTCTCTTCTCCAGGGTGAACAAACTCAAGTGACTCAGCCTTTCTTCATAGGTTCTGCCTTCCGTCCCCTGTATCATTTTTGTCACCCTATGCTGCACTGCCTCAAGCAGCTTGATATCCTTCCTCAGGTACGGACACCAATATTGTATGCAGTACTCCAACTGCAGCCTGACCAAGGACCTGTACAAGGACAGGATCACTTCCTTGTGCTTGGATGAGAATCCCTGCCTAATGCATACCAGCATCCTATTGACCCTAGCTGTAGCCCTCCTGCATTGAGCAGAATTGTTCATGCTCCTCGTTACTATGACTCTGAGATACTTATCCTCAGTGATTTCTAACCACCCAACCAATATTCCCTCCTCAGGTTCCTCGCCCTGAAGTGCATAACTTTGTACTTCTTTGAGTTAAAACCCAATTGCCACCTCGCTGATTACACTTCAAGTCTGGTTAGGTCACCCTGTTGCTTCTATCATCCCTCTGTGTCATCTACAATAGCTCCCATCTTGGTGTCCTCCATGGACAGACTTATCCTGCTCCCAACCCCACGTGTAGTATCTGATATGAGCAGTCCAAACAGCACAGGCCCCAGCATAGAGCCCTGTGGCACACTGCTGGTCACTGGCGTGGGACATGAGGGTCCCCCCCACACACACAAACACCCATTGCAGTGTATCTCTGAGCCATTTCCTGATCCAGTTAACCATCTTATCCCCCAACCCTACATGTTCCAAATTTGCCCCCAGTTGCTCATGAGGGACCGAATGAAAGGCCTTACTGAAATCCAAATATAGGACATCCACTGCATGGGCATTGTCCAACTCCCTTGTCACCCAGTCATATTATTCTATTAGGTTGGACTGGCATGATCTCACTGAGATGAACCCAAGCTGCTGCCCATCCTGGAGAACATTGACCTCCAGGAAGGTTACCAGTCTCTCCTTTAAGATTGCTTCCATGAGTTTACCCACTATGGAAGTGAGACTGACAGGTCTGTAGTTACCTGGCTCATCCTTTGGGCTGTTCTTGTGGATAGGCACCACTTGAACCAACATTCAATCCTGAGGCACTCACCTTGTGTCCAGGGAGGTGTTAAACAGGTCAGTCAGCAGACCAGCCATACACCTCTGCCATATCCCTCAACACTCTAGGGTTAATGCCATTAGGACCTGGTGCCTTATCGACCCTAAGTGCCTTCAGACCTTCCAATAACCTGCTTTCTAGAATCACTGCATCAGTCACCCCCCATCCCCACCCCTCCAGTCCATGGAAGTAACAGACCTCCTACCTCCCTTGTGAACACAGAGCAGAAGCATTCATTCAGTACTTATGCTTGTTCCTCCTCCTTCTCCACCCACTCCCTGCCCTTCCTAATCTGAACTATCCAATCCCTACAGTTCCTTTTTTTTTATATTTATATTTTATTATGATTTTTCATTTTAACATACAGTATATTTTCCAACTGGCAACAGAAAAAAAAATGACAAAATCGTCCTTAAAAGGATATCTCCAGTCCATATTATGAAAGGGGGGAAGGAATATATGTTTATTCAGACAGATCAAAATGCCTGTAGCAGATAGCATAACAGAAGCATTGCTTGTTTAATCGACCATTATTTTAAAAC
The DNA here is from genome assembly GCA_016271365.2 of Neoceratodus forsteri. Classification (NCBI taxonomy): domain Eukaryota; kingdom Metazoa; phylum Chordata; order Ceratodontiformes; family Ceratodontidae; genus Neoceratodus; species Neoceratodus forsteri. Next base: position 1,376,266,751 of record CM057456.1, read on the forward strand.
CTAAATAAATTTTATAGTGAGTGTTTCTACACTTCCTTTTTTGCCTTTACATATCTATAAAATTCCTTCTCCCCCTCTCTTATGCCCTGAGCCAACCTCAGCTCCTTGTCGGCTTTGGCCTCTCTTACTAACTTGGTTACTTCCTTGGACCTCTTTGTATACAACTTCCTGTCCTCTCCCCTTCCCTCCCGGTTCTTTCCATTCTCATAAAAACAGCTCTCTTGGCCTCACCCCCACAACACACTACTGGTCATCCAGCATGGCACATTGGCCCTGGACTTCTTGCTCAGAGTTTTGGCACATGCTACAGTAGCCTACATCAGCCCAGACTTTATGATATCCCACTTTTGATGCGCATCCATCTCTGACCTAATCTCTGACATAATCCCCTCAAGGCGCCCTGTCAGTATTTTCTTTATCCTCCCAAGGTCCACCCATCTGAAATCCAATACCTTTGTCGCTGACCCCACAGCCTTCCTGCTCATGCTGAGCCTGAACCACCCTAAAAGGTGGTCACTCCCAGCTAGTGGGTGATCCACCTGTAGCTCCATCACCATCTCCCCATTTGATGGTACCAGGTCCAATATGTTACCCAGCTGGTTGGCTGGCTAGCCAAGTGCATCAGGTGACTATCCTGGAACACATTCAGAAGTACCTTTTCCCTGGAGAAAGAGGTGGCTTGGGTTCCCCAGTCCACCCCAGGTAGATTGAGGTCCCTGACGATCACCTCACTCCCCTTACTACATACCCATCAGATCTGATCTGCCAACTCCCTATCAAAATCCTCATACTGTGCTGGTGGTCTATACACCACCCCAGCCTCATTTTCCTACCTCTCGGGTCGAGGAACTGTATTCACAGTTTATTTATTTATTTAGTCAATCATAGGAATTACAACCCTTTGAGTCATAGACTCATTTACAAAGGCATCGTCATACATTCAGAGATAGTGCATCAATAAGACATCACATTTCAAGTAATTACTTATAATAGCCAAGGTAGCTGAAAGTCTATACATGTAGAAGCTAGGGTATTGATATTATTACAGTGGAACAATTATAATACAAGTGCAGCCTCTGGGGCATTGTCATATAGTAGTAACAGTGATCTATACAATAGTGAGACAACACAGTTTCAAGGAAGTATTTACATATAGTAGCCCGGGTGGCTGTTGACTTATACATTTAGTAGCTAGGGTATTGGTATTAGTACGGGTGGTATAGTCACAGTGTAGGTGCAGCCTCTAGGGCATTGTCATATAGCAGAGACAGAGATCAGCAGAAGAGATGGTCCACGCTTTTGTTTCTTCACGCCTTGATTACTGTAATGCTTTATATCTAGGGTTGCCGGGGGTAGATCTCCGTCACCTGCAGCTGGTGCAGAATGCGGCAGCCAGGTTATTGACTGGGTTATCAAGAACTTTCCATATCACACCTGTGCTGCGCGAACTGCACTGGCTGCCAGTGCGGCGGAGAATCACCTTCAAGGTCGATTTGCTGACCTATAAGACCCTACACGGTCAGGGACCAGGCTACCTGCAAGATCTCCTTTGTCCCTACCGCCCTCTCCACCCACTCTGCTCCACTGGTGAGGGATTGCTAGAGATTCCCAGGGTTCGTCTTCAATCATCTGGGGCAAGGGCTTTTTCTTTTATGGCCCGACCCTGTGGAATTCTCTACCTCATCAGATTAGAGAGTGCCTGTCCATGGAATCATTTAAGAGGTCTTTGAAAAGTTATTTATTTACACTGGCATTCGGATAGATTATTTTATGGTCATTTTATGGTCATTTTATTGTTTATGTTATTATTTATTATTGTTGATGTTTTATCTCTTGTTATGTATTAGTGCTTTGATTTATTGAAAAACGCTTTATAAATAAAATTTTGATTGATTGATTGATATACAATTAGTCCTATACAACTGGTGGCAATGTCAATGGGGAGTGGCCATAGTGCAACTCTGTGCACGTCAGTTAGGAGGATTAGCAGCTACACTGGCATTGGTGCAAGGAGAGAATGTGTTTTTTTAGGATGGTTTTGAAGTGTCCTAGATTGTGAATGGAGGTTATGGTTGGTGGGAGCTCATTGTACCAAGGGGGAGCTTTATAGGGGAATGATCTCTGAAAAAGGGAGGTTCTGACCCTGGCCACGGCCCATAGATGCTTGTTGGCAGAAGAAGTGGTTGCAATGCGGGAACATGAGAGTAGTGAGGCTGAGACCCTCAATGGAGTTAACCCTAGGTGGATTTTTTTTTGTGAGGAGACAGGATTGATATTGTAGTCTTTCCTCAAGAGTGAAGATGTTTGTAAAAGCGTAGCGGGTGCAAGTATGGCAGTGTTTGTCTGCACCTAGGAGGAGTCAGCACACTTTATTAATGACTATGTGAATTTTGTTTAGGGTGGCGTTGTCTGCAGCAGAGTAGATAGGGAGCCCATAGTCAACAAGAGAGTGGACAGAAGAGGTGACAGCCAGGTTGAGAGCCTCTGGTGTCAGGTAGTCTTTGTGCCAATATAGGAGGCCAATGCGGGTATTAATGGCTGAGGTCAGGATGTTAAAGTGGGCATGGAAGGATAGGGAGGTGTCAAAGGTAAGGCCGAGGTATTTATAAGTACTTGTTCCAGAGGGAGGTGAGCGTGGGAGAGGATTTTTAGTTCAATGTCCTTAGCCTTGCCTGCCGGTGGGCAAATAGCATAGCTTTTGGTTTTTTGATGTTGACCACAAGTCTGCGACTGGTGAACCAACTTTCAATCTGGTTGAAAGTGTGTTGGAGGGAGGACTGTAGATTGTCAGGGCAGGGGTGTGCGGCCTAGAGAACCGCATCATCAGCATATAGCAGTAGGTTACCGGAGCAGGATTTGGGTAGTGCATTTAAGTAGATACTGAAGAGTACGGGACCCAATATGGATCCCTGGGGGACCCCCAAGGGGGCAGGAAGGGTGGAAGTTAGGGTGTCATTTATCTTAACACAATTGGGATCTGGAGGTAAGGTAGCTATTAAACCAAGAGAGTGGTCCGCGTGATAGACCAGTGTGGTGGAGTGTGTCCAGGAGGAGGGGGTGGGAGACCATATCAAAGGCCTTAGAGAGGTCCACGAAGATGGCTCTAGCCAGATGTTTATGGTCAAGGGCAGAGTGAATGAAATTGGAGAATTCGATGAGGGCAGTGGTTGTGCTATGGCCTGATCTAAAACCGTGTTGTCCACTGCATAACAAATTGTGGGCTTGCATATACTCAGTGAGTTGGTCGGAAATAATTTTTTCAAGGGCTTTTGAGAGAGGGGGAAGGATGGATATGGGTCGATAGTTGTTGGGGTTGGTATTGTCTCCACTTTTTAGTATTGGGGTAATTGTTGCAGTTTTCCAGGCTGTAGGGAACTGTCCCAAGCATAGGGAGTGGTTAAGGAGGTTGGTCAGGGGAGAAAGAACAGTGTCAAGAACCTGGTAGAGGATTTTCATGTCAAAGGAGTCTTTGCAATAGTTGGAGCCATCAAGAGCTTTGGAGAGGTAAGATTTTGCTTCCTGCTTTGTAATGACCCTAAGGTAGAAAAGGGGGCGCTGGAGATTTGGTTCAGAGGAAGCTGGGATAGGGTCGAAAAAGTCGCTCAGGAGGACTGTACTAAGATCAGAAAAGGTTGAGTTAAGACAGTTAGCGATAGCCTGTGGGTTGGTTGAGGTGGCATTGTTGATGCAGAGCTGGGAGGGTGGGGAAGGTGGGATTTGCAATTAAGCTCTTTAATGTTGTCCCAAAACTTTTGTGCACTCCCCCAGGAGGAAGCCAGGGTGTCTTTATAGTATTCAGCCTTGGCCTTGCATATGGCCCAGGTTCACCTATTGCGTGGTGCTCTGTATACTAGTCTGTCTGCTTGGGAGCCAGATTCAACGGCTCTGCGCCAGAGGTCATCCCTTTGTTTTAGTTGCTGCTGTAATGTGGGCATGATCCAAGGGACATTATGTTTTACAGTTTTCAATTTAGTCACTGGATTTACTGGATGGAATGGGAGAAAAGAAGGCACAAGGCCTATCGTGATTGTCCCCCTCAACAGAGGATCATTAGTTACCACAGTAATGAGAACTGATCCAAAGGTCTAAGTGGGATTTAGGTAAATCAAAATTGGCTAAGTTAACCAGGTCTTGTGGTAATGAATTCCAATATTTTGCAACTCTGATAGAGAAAAAATTATCCCGTTTCTTTGTATTTGCCCACTCTACAGCTAATTGTAGATTGTGACGTCTACCCACTATTCTTTTATCTGCAAAAGTGAGTTCACAAAGGTTCATTAGAGTGGGAAAATTGGGAAGTTTGTAGACAAAGATAATATCCCCCTATACCTGTGCATATCTAGGGGAGAGAGTCCAGTTTCTTTAAGTTGAAATTCGTAAGAAAAAGATTTTAGTCATGGTACCATTTTGGTGAACCGTCTCTGGATTTTCTCCAAACATGTAGTATCACCTTTAAGGTAAGGGTTCCAAAAAGATGATCCATAGTCTAGTTGAGGTCTAATATAAGTCCTATATAGAGGTAGTAAGCAATGCTCACACTTACTGACAGAAGTTCTTCTGATTTGCTTCATTAAGACATTAGCTGTTCTAATCACCTTGTTATATTGACAATCAAGAGATAACTTATTGTCAATTATGATGCCTAGATTTCTTTCTTTCATGGATGATTTTAGCAAAATGTTATTAAGATAGTCAGGGAGGGCAAAAATGTCACATGCTTTGTTGAAAGAGCATGTGAAGTAATCAAGGGCTAGATCAACGTTAATGGGCCTGGCTTATAGGGGCCCAGTCCCACTGGGCCAGGCAGTGTTTGATTTTTTGAAGGCCACCTGGTCGCAAGCATCTGTGGGTGGAGACATTAGATTGAGGTTTGGGCAGGTGACATGACAAGGAGCAGAGGATAGGGGAGTGGTCATTCATAGAGTCTGGGAGGACCAGCAGGTCAGAGATTCTATGTGGTCAGTTAGTTAGTAACATGTCCAGTCGGGTCTGGGAGCCATTTGCACTGTTTAGCCTGGTGGGTTGGTGGACCAGCTGGATATGATCCAGTGCTGCAAAGGCATCCTTGATGGCAGCTGCTGACTTGGCAAGCCAATTAACATTTAGATCACTGACCAGGATATGCTCCGTTTTTCGAGGAAGTTTGGAAATGTAGTTTATGTGGGATTGTATGGCCATAGCTTGGTTGCGTGGGGAACATATGCTGCTATGAAGGTTAGGGGACCTCTAGCGGGGTCCAAGGTAAGTTTTATGGATAAGGCTTGGGCGCCGTGGTCTAGTGAGGGGACTGGGAGAGCTTGGTTCAGTAGGGAGTCTAGAACATAGAAGGCACAACCACGGCCCCATTTTCCCACTCTGTCGGCTCTGTGTAGAGTGAAGCCTGGGAGGCTGACAAACGAATCTGGGTTTTTTTTTGAAAGCCTTGTTTCAGTGAGTGCAAGGACATCCGGCTGATGTTGCGCTATTCAGCTTTGGAGAGATGCTGTTTTTTTGGGAAGGCTGCAGATATTCATGGCAGCTATGCATAGCCCTTGGTGTAGTTTCTGTTGACTGTTAGTGACGGGGCCTGGGTTAGGGTGAATATTTCTGGATACGAGAAGTAGTAGGGCTAGGACCCTGAGGAGAGCGAGGGGCTGCCGTTTGGTGGTTGAGCATAGGTGAGGCACATGTTTAGACAGAGTAGCACAGAGAATGGGTAAGTTGAAGAGGGCAGGAAAGGTAAGGCAGATGAGTTTGTAGGGGGTTGGGGGTACGTGTGTAGGTGGCAGGTTAAGCGGGGGGATGGATGCTTGTCAGGCGTTGACAGGGTGGGTGGACGGTGGTAAAAGGTAGGGAAGGTAAGGGGTGAGGTGGGTGTGTGGGTGGGGGGATGGCTATCTAACCAGGTAAGGAGTATGTTAAGTGTAATAGGTAGAAGATAGGATAGTCTATTGGGGAATTGGAGGCTGGGCAGTGGGCAGTGGGAGCTGCTATACTAGTTCTGGTTCAAGGGGAACAGACCGACACCCATCATAGTGGTGTGTGCCTTTAAGATGAGACAGGCCAGAGTACAGAAAAGAAAAAAATAATAAAATAGTCCATGTTGCTCAGTATGTAGTCGAGGGTAGAGGAGGACTTAAGAAATGGACAGGAAGCTATGTATTTAATAGTGGCTGGGGTTGCTGTGGTGGTTTCTATGGCACAGCGGTAGGGTGATGGGCTATGGTTTGTTGTGGCATAATAATGTGCTTTAGGGAAGAAGGACCCAGGACAAGAAGTGCTTAGGGAATACCAGTGGGAAAAGGAATGCATATTCCAAGAGTTGTTGCCCTCTAGTGGCTTTGCAGTATACTTTAAAAAAAAAAAAAGGCTAGAAAAAATTAACAATCCTGTTCCACTAACAGTTGGTACGGGTAAACTCAGCATTAGCAGTTCTTGTATTAAAAAAGAGGTCTCAGGAAGGGTAGAGTCAGGAGCCAATAAGAGACGGGGGAATGGCGTTCTGCCTAATCAGAGCTCAGCAGCAGTAGTGGTGTAACCAAATGGCCTGAAAGGCAAAAAGTGCCAAGTTCAATCCTGTTGGTAGCTGTGGGCTGCTCTTCAAAATGTGTACCTGGTTGTAGGCCGAGAGGCAGGTGGGTCAGTGCAGAACAGCCACTGGATTCTGAGCAGCTCCTGCGGCCTGCAGGAGGAGACAGTTACCCGTACCAGGCAGGATGCCTGGTTGTAGGCCGAGAGGCAGGCAGGTTAGTGCAGAACAGCTGCTGGGTTCCAAGCAGCTCCTGCAGCTTAGAGGAGGAGGCTGTCACCCGTACTGGGCAGGATTCCTGGTTGTAGGCTGAGAGGCATGCAGGTCAGTGCAGAACAGCCACTGGGTTCCAAGCAGCTCCTGCAGCTTGCAGGAGGAGGCTGTCACCCGTACTGGGCAGGATGCCTGGTTGTAGGCCGAGAGGCAGGTTGGTCAGTGCAGAATAGCCACTGGGTTCTGAGAAGCTCCTGCGGCTTGCAGGAGGAGGCAGTCACCCGTACCAGGCAGGATGCCTGGTTGAAGGCCAAGAGGCAGGCGGGTCAGTGCATAACAGCTGCTGGGTTCCGAGCAGCTCCTGCAGCTTGCAGGAGGAGGCAGTCACCCGTACCGGGCAGGATGCCTGGTTGCAGGCCGAGAGGCAGGTGGGTCAGTTGCAGAACAGCTGCTGGGTTCCAAGCAGCTCCGAGCAGCTCCTGTGGCTTGCAGGAGAAGGCAGTCACCCGTACTGAGCAGGATGCATTCATCCTCCCCTTCTCCCCCTCATCTCTTGTGAATATGATCCTGTCCTTTACAAAAATCATCAACCCTCCTCCTTTCCCCACTCCTCTGTCCTTCTTCTGCAACCTGTACCTGGGAATCATCAGATTCCTATTCTGGTGTTGGCTGACCCATGTCTCCATGATGGCCACAATGTCCACCATCCCTATGCTTAAGAAAGCCTGTAGCTCAGCTACTTTGTTACCCAGGCTCCTCGCATTCAGGGAGACTACCCTCCACCCAGCACCCACCTTCTTCTTGCTCCGCATCCCCTGCACTTGACTTTCCCCTCTCAGCTCTCTTCTTGTACAAATCCTTCTATCTTGGGGGTCAGCGCAACAGCTCTCTACCTGGCAACCCTGCTACAAACCGCACACTCACCTCCCCTTCCTAGTTTAAAAACCCCATGGAAGCTATGTATTCCTCCAGTTTCTGCTTCAAGACCCCCTGCCCAGCCCTACTCAAGTGCAATCTGTCTGCTGCATATAGGTCACTGTTGACACATATGTTGCCCCAGTTCTCCACCAGCCCATATCCATGTGAGTGATACTACTCTACCAGCCAAGAAATAAACTCCACAGTGCTGTATTTCTTCTCCCTGGGTACTGGAAGAACTTCTGAGAAGGCCACCAAGCACCCAGCCTCCATGCGCAACTTCCCTAGTTCTTCAGTTCTTTCCCTAACCAATTCCACCTGACTCTCTGCAAGGTCATTAGTGCCTATGTGCACCACCATGTAAGGTTTTTCCCTTCCCCTCCTGACATACTTAAGCAAAGCCTGCCCCACCCTACCCACTGTTAAGCCCGGTATGGATTCCACTTATATCCGATTGTGTCCATTTGCCCGTCCCTCCCCACCTGATCCCCTTAAGAATAGAGTCCCCTAACACGTAGCAAACAAATATCCGCACCACACAGCACTGGACCAATATGCAGCATTTATTAGAAAAAGATTATGGAAAACGCCTATGCCAAACACCACAGATAACACCTGATTCACTGAACCTCTACCGGTTTTGTAACATATGCGTCATCAGGAGGCTAACTTTGCATCCAATGAAAGACCCTTAAATACACAGAACACACATTAGATTTAAAGTGACAGTATTAACTTAATATTGGGAACAATAATATGAATCCACCATAAACATACACCATAAAAATCACCTATCAAATATAACAAGCCTAACTATGCAAATTTAATATTAAATTATAATTACTATATGAAATTGTAATACTTTTAAATATTTCTTAAAAAAAATCCTTTTTAACAGAAGGTCTTTAAATAGACTGATTTCAAACCACTTAATCATAACATAAGATAACAGAACAAAAAAGCACATGGGTAATTAACATAAAAACCTGATAATGATTCATTTATCATCACATAGGCATGGAATGTGCATCCAAATTCCAAAATGTAAGTATATCCATTACATAGACCAGTAATCCATCAGGTAACATAAAACAACCCTTAAAAGAAAAAACAAATGATAAGTTAGAAAAGCAAGAGAACACTACATTGTTTCCCCAAATCAATAACATTATGTTGCATCTATTGTTTATGTATACATGGCATGAGTTCTATAAGGTCATTCAATCCTGGTGGCTCCAAAGCTCCCACGGTAAAAATCCAAAAAGATTCCCTCAGTAGCAATTTTTCATTCAGATTGTCACTCCTTGGGCCCATTTTAACTTTTTCTATTGCACAAAATTGAAAATTGTGTGGTCCATTAATATTGCCTTTGGTTTGTATATGGCTAGCCAAAGCATTTCTCACATCCCCCTCTCTTATGCATCTCAGATGTTCACCTATACATAATTTCATATGTCTAATAGTTTTGCCAACATAAAAGGCACTACAAACACATGTTGCCAGATACACTATCTGTTCACTACTGCAATTAAAAAATGACTTCATCTTGAACAAGTTGTCATTAGTGCATGTAGTGAAAGTGTATGTGCACTTAATATATGGCAGAATTTGCAATTCCCGCATCTGAAATTGCCCATGGGGGGGGTAGCCATGTACTAACACCTTCCACATTCTCAGCATTGTACCCCTGAAAGCTATGGACCAACTTATCTTTTAAGTTTGGGCCCCTGTGATACACCATTCTCGGTTTTGATTGTGTTATTTCAGAAAGGGCAGGTTCACTTTCCAATATATGCCATTTAGTACTAACTATTTGCTGCATCACACTGGCATGTATGGTATAATTAGTTACTAAATTTGCCCTAAGTGGACCATTCACATGTTTTTTTATTAACAAATAAAATCACCCTGGGAGTTTCCAGAGTTTCCAGATATGCCTGCTCCATCAATGTGGGATTATAACCAAGTGCAATGAATCTTGCATACATATCCATACCATTAACTACAAAATCAATATCTTCTGAACAATTTCTACATGCTCTCATCATCTGGGCCTTGGGTATATTATCGAACATATTGCGTGGATGACAACTTGAGGCATGCAATAGTGAATTTCTGTCTGTATTTTTCCAAAAAAGATTTGTTCTAACTGTCCCATCCGTGTTCATGGTTATTTTCAGATCCAAAAAAGAGACTGAATTTAAATCACTTTGCACTGAAAATTTAAGATTTGGGTTACTATTTTGTAGATGACTAACCAATGCACCCAATTCTGCCAAAGTACCCTTCCACACCATAAATATATCATCAATAAAATGATGCCAAATGTCAATCCTATTGTAAAAAGGATTGGCATCAGTGTCATAGACTATTACTTTTTCCCAAAGGCCCAAATAGAGGTTGGCATAATTAGGTGCAAAAGTTGCCCCCATAGCCATTCGCTTAAGTAGTAGATATATTTCATCCTGAAACAAAAAACAATTCTTACTCAGAATATGTTCAGCACAAGTCAATAGAAATTGCTTTTTTTGCTCACTGATAGCACCATCTAGTCCCAACCAATAATCCAGTGCCTCTAGGCCCCCTACATGTGGTAAATAAGTGTAAAGGGAATTAATATCCATAGACACCAGGAACCACCCTGGTTCGGCCTGCATATTGTCCAGAACGTTCAGCATTTGAGTAGTATCTCTTATAAATGAGTGTAATCTTGAAACATAACCCTGTATATATGCATCCACAAATTGAGAGAGTGGTTCAGTCAAGCTGCCATTCCCGGATATAATAGGTCTACCTGGTGGAGCACACAGATCTTTATGTATTTTAGGGAGAATATACAGGCAAGCTCATATAGGGTGATTCACAGTTAGAAAACCCCATTCCTCCCTAGAAATAATCCCAGACAACAGTGCCCTAACACCACTACTCCACCCCACTTCCCCCTTTTTGCCTGTATCTGCCTGCAATGCCTTCCCCTCCCTTGAGCATTTGCCCTTCCCTGCCCATCAGCACTTGGACCCCCACCTGCACTTTCCCTTCCTGCTGGGCCTCCTTACCCCCTTGCCTGCTGCCCCTCTCACATTGTCTGATGCACCATCTATGACGCCCCCCCACCGTGCCAAGTGCCACTTCAACTGTCCCTTGGCTGCTACCCCACGCTCCCCCTACCTGTGTCCCCCTCCCTATCTTTTAAACCCACCACCCTCTCTCCATCAGGACTCCTGTCCCCAGAATTCTCCATGCCCTGACTGTCACTTGCCCCACTCTTGGGTGCACCATCCTCCTCCTCTACAACTGATATCAGAACCTTGTACCTATTACTTATACCTATCCCTATCCCCCTCCTACCTGTATTGTTGCTGCTGCCACCCTGGAGCAGCCTAGGACCCACATTTCATCCTGTGCTCTGCCTCTCCCCATCTCCCCCCCAGTCACCTCAAACTGTGACTCCCTGTATGCCCCAGGTGGTGCCCCTCCTACCCTTGCTCCGCCTATCCCCTCTCTTAACCTTCTTATCTCTCCCAACAACCAGCTGACCTCTGCCTGCAGTGCTCTCAGTCTGTGTCAAATGGGACCTTCCCTTAGCCTCCACAATGTACTCATCCATATGGCTGCCCCACAGCCACTGCAGCCCACCAGCCTGTCACCCCTGGACCCCTGATTGTCTCCTGCCTCCTGCACCAGCCTTCCTTCCCTTGATACCAACCCCCTCATGCCACTCTTCCCAGTCCTGCCACCCTGAGTTCACCATACCTCTAGCCAATCCCATTGCCTCCACTCCACCTCCCTATCCTGCCCCCAGCATTCCCCCCATACTCAGTGTAACAGATCCCCTCCCTGCATCTACTCCTGGTGTACATGTCCTAGTACCCAGGTGAGTGGGTATGGTCAATGCTTATTAGATAGAGAACATTCCCTTTCTCAAGAAATAGATGCATTCAACCCTCAAGGTAACTGCCCACAAGGTTACAGACCCCAGTCAATAACCAGCATCAACACTCCTCTAGCTATGAGTCCTCCCAAAAAGCACCACACAGCAAACTTCCCTCACCCCATTAGATACAACCCCCCGCCCCAGAAATGCTCTCAGGAGAAGTAACACAGAAAAAGCACATGTACACTCTCCCCTACTCAGGAATCAGTTGTGTACTCCCCTCAGTGTAATGATGATAAGATCACACACCCAAGCCAATACACACACCTATCCATCAAGTTACTGATATGTGATAGAAATGGCAAAAAGATACTAAAGTAAAAAATATAAACTACATAGACTATTGTACATTTATAAAATGTCATCTCTCATTTTATTTATTTATTGAAAGAGTTTTACCCGATGTGGCAAACTGAGCCATACTAGTTCATTTTATAGGTGTCCTGGGGAAAAATTAAATGAGGTTGGTCACTGTGCATGTTCAAAAATGTATCTTCACATGTAAAAATACATTTATTAGCATGTTCTGTGTGATTAATGTGAGTGTATTAAATGTCTGAGCATGCTCAGTGTGATTTAATGTGTGATAAGTTTCTTAGCAAGCTCAGTGATCAACTTCATTTACCGTGTACGTATTGTCAAAAATAACGTTTATCTTGACAAACCTATGTTTACACCTGTTGTATATACCCAGAATCTGAATATTTTTCATCATGACACTGGCTTCCACTGTAACTCCCTTGACAAGATACTGGAAAAAAGTACTGATTTTAAAGTTAGATGAATGAGTAATGAGACAATATCATCTGCTGTTTGTTAAAAGGGAAGGATGCTAAGTGTTAGACTCACACCTGAGCTACACCTTAGAGTGGAATACTGTGACAAGTGGTGTACTGTAGGGACCAGTGTTGGGAGGGACCAGTCTTTTATAATTTCTACTAAGCAATATAGACAATAGATGCGAAGGATGGACTGCTAAATTAGAGAATGGTATGAAATTAAACCCAAGTTGGAAGTACACACTGCATGCTAAAGTGATATCTGGATAGGCTGGAAGGCTGGTAGGCTGGTTGGGGAAGAATAAAATGAAATTTAATTCAAGGTACGCCAGTATGCACTTGTAAAAAACAAAAATCACAGTGTCCTTGAAATCAGATAACCAGAGAGTAAAATGGACCTTGAAGTGATATTTACATATGATGTACAGCAAAATGTTAGTGTGAACAAGCAGCAAATAAAGGTATTGAAACACTAAGCTCCATGACGTGAACATTTATTAGATCCCAAGAGGTAATCATGCCCATGTACTGGTCCATGAGATTATACTGTAATTGGAGTATTTTTGTCAATTATAGGCATTGCATTATAAAAAGATATTATGAACTGAGGATCATAAATAGAGGAAGCTGATTGGCCAAGAGCTCTTGAAGCCATGATGATATCGGGCTACATCATCACGGCGTCAAAAAGCCTCTGACCACCAGCCTCCTCACTCACAGCAAGCTCCTCCGAGTCCAACGTTCTCACTCATTCCCACATCCCTCACTGTGCTACACAGAACCCCACCAAAGCACCTCCTATGGTCTGTAGTGAAGACTTGAGATGGACGGTATTAAAAAACAATAATAAAACTGCATGAAATCCTCACTGCATCCCCTTCTGACCACCACTGTAAACCTCACACCGACCCACCCACTTATCGAAAACTACATCACCAACAGTCTCTCTGCTCACGGGAATGCAAATCCCTCCAGCTCAGTCCAGCTACAGTAATTACTCCCATTTAACCTGCTTGAACTCACGAAAACAAAATGCCAATGTGACAGGGAAACTTAAACTCTTCTCAAGCTGCCACTTACCGCTATGCAGGTGCTTCAGATGGCATAGAAGGTCGGAGTAGATGTCTGAAAGAAATCCAGCTGCTATGCCACATGCATGCACCTGGTCCTGCCACAGCAGAGCAAGAAACACACACAAAAAAATGCCTTTTCCCTCTGCTGAGATCTTCATGTCCCTGAATGGTACTACCACAACAAAGATTTTTTTAAAACATACTAAAGGCAGATACACTCTGCTTGATCTCTGATCGATTACATATCCTGCCCTTTACAACAGTGCCACCAGCTGCTCATAAGTAATAGAACTATCTTTGTTCTATGTATTTTTCCACATTAAAAATTCAATACAAAAACATTTTAAAAAACATTTTCAACCTTTTTTTTTGCATTTTTTTACTACTACAAACATGACTCCAGTTCATAATAGCAATAATGCACTCTAGGGTGTGGTATATCATGGATATTGTCACTTCTCCAGTGGTTGGACGCACTCAGCCTGCAGCCTCGTACCCAACCTCCCGAGGCATGATGATATCTCATGATATACCACACTATGTTGTGCATTATTGCTTAATTGTACACTGGGCAGGGAAAATCCTGCAGTTAGTAAGGGTCTTTAGCCATCAGTAAATTCTACAACATCCCATGGGTAAAGATCTAACTGCAATAAAGCGCTCAGACTGTGAATCTCAAATAAGTAGAAAGTACTGACCACAAAGGGTTTTTTTTAGGGAGGGGCTGAGCTCAGCATCGTGGACAAAACAGGAACAGACATGGGGAAGAGGGGGCATGGGAGAAAAGAGAAGGAGATCCAGAAGAAGCACTTCAGTGGCAGAAGGGCAGAGAACAAAAGAAGGAAAGGAAGAAAACAATAGAAGGATAACACACAGGAAATAACAAGAAAGGAGAACCAAAACACAAGTCAGAGCAACAACAGAGAGACTGGATATAAATGAGATCAGGGATATAACACAAGAAATGACAATAGTTTTCAGCCTTTCAGATAGAGTACTGAGGGAGCAGGAAGTAAGCATTCTATTTAGGTGGTTAACTTACCATTTCAAGTTAACCGATTTAGTTTAAAACTGGACCTACAGAGGTTCTTTAGAAAATTAAGGTTGAGATTTTACTTTCATACAAAATGTGAAGATCACACCATGACTCCAGAGAAGAGAAGATAAATGAAGGTAACTAAAGCATTGGGAGCTAAATCTTTTTTCCTCCCTCCGAGACCTATACGCACAGACATTCAGGGATACTGTGACCTAGCAGAAAAAAGATATGGAGGAATATATTAGGAGAAAGAGTAATCAGGATAAGAGGAGAAAATATAAGTTATCAGCAGCAGAAACTGGGGCACTAAGAAGTCTGGAAATTATAGAAATATTGTGATCAAAAGTGTGAATGGGGGTAACATCATAATAAAAATGTCCAGGGCTACAAGAGAGAATGTGAAAGACAGCTAGGCAATACAGAGAACTATAGCAAAGCTGTAAGAAACCCTGTAGAGGAGGCTACAAAAAATATGTATCTGCTAGAGCAGGGGTTGGATAGAAAATGGTTAACAGAATGACAATATACAATACAGTAGGGCATTAAAACATACACACTCCAAGACATTGATTTTCTACACACTCCCCAAAGTACATAAGGGTCTCACAAATCCACCCAGTAGACCTACTGTGGCCCGCATTGGTGAGGTATTCAAACCTCTCTCCACTTTTGTTGACTACCATATTAAGGTCACATTAAGGGCACAGTGAAAACCATACATTGTAACATCAAAGACACAACAGATATGATTAAAACTATAGAGAAGATTAATGCAGGGGATCTGGATGTAATGCAACCGCTAACTACAGCAGTTTTCAACTCTCCTGACCTTTTTACAGTACATTGTGCTAAAGAGTTCACAACTGAAATACTTCCCTTAAGGTTACTATGGTGGTTACATTCCATCCCTAATGTATTTTTAGAAAGTGGATAAACAGGAAAGGTTTATGTTGTGTTTCAGCTTTGTGTCCCATGTCATAAAGAGCACCATGCTTTTTCCCCATAAAACTGACTAGTTTGTTATTTGTTTTGTGCACTGAGGAAGTCATTGAATTGCATTCATATGCAGTATGCTTTAGACATTGTGAGCAGACATTTTTTATAAGCACACTGAATTTTAATTTTTAAATTGAAATGTCTTATCTTACATGAAAAATTTGTTGCCACTAGCAAAGTTAATGCAATAGTTTAGTAGAATATTAATACTTCAAAATGGGAATACTGCTATTGTGAGACAACAATCTTATCAAAGCAATATATTTTGGAATGGGGAGATAATAATGAGGCAACTTAAGGCACTGACACAGTTAACTGGGCTGTGCAAAAGGTGACTCGGCTGCTGGGATGCATCAGGCGGGGGATCACTACAAGAAAAAAGAAGACGG
Organism: Neoceratodus forsteri; assembly: GCA_016271365.2. Classification (NCBI taxonomy): domain Eukaryota; kingdom Metazoa; phylum Chordata; order Ceratodontiformes; family Ceratodontidae; genus Neoceratodus; species Neoceratodus forsteri. The sequence continues at coordinate 1,376,282,600 of CM057456.1, forward strand.
TAAAACTGCAACTGTATAGATCCCTGGTTTGGCCATACATACTGTAGAGTACTATGTGCAATTTTCTAGCCCACACTTGAGGAAGGACAGGGAAATACTTCAGAGAGTGTAATGAAAGGCCGTTGCCACACAGAGGGAGCTGGTGGCCATAGTTCCCCATGGATTCAGGGCTGCACCTACAGCCAGGAACTTCACAAGCGGTTGCTACACAGAGGAAGCCAGTAGCCATAGCTGCCAATGGATTCAGGGCTGCACACATGGCCAGGAACTTTGGCAGCAGTAGCCAGACTGGAGGGCTCCCTCAGGAGCCAATAGGTGACTAGGAAGGAAAAGGGTGTGAACTTTGAACAGTGGCTGGGCTATATAAGGCAGAGCCCAGCCGCAACCAAAACATTAACTGAGCTGTATTTTCTGGGGCTGAGTGGCCATAGCCACACACAGATCGGGGCCACAGCCATGGCCAGGAACTTCAGTGGCCATTGCTGCACAGCGGGAGCTGGCAGCCATAACAGACCACGGATTTGGGGCTGCTCCTACGGACAGGTACTTTAGAGACCATTGCAGCACAGAGGGAGCCTGCAGCCATAGCTGCCCACAGATTTGGGGCCACACCCACGACCAAGAACTTCGGTAGCCACACTGGAGGGCTCCCACAGGAGCCAATAGGAGACCAGACAGGAAAAGGGCACAAACTTTGAACAGAGACTGGGCTATATAAGGTAGAGTCCAGCAGCAACCAAAACATTAATTGAGCTATATTTCCTTGGCTGAGCAGCGGTAGCTGCACATGTATCAGGGAAACCGCCACAGCCAGGATTTGGGGCTGCACCTGTGGCCAGGAACTTCAAAGGTTGTTGATACACACAGGGAGCCGGCAGCCATAGCTGCCCATGGATTTGGGGCCACACCCATAAACCAGGAACTTCAGAGGTCATTGCTGTACAGAGGGAGCTGGTGGCCATAGCTGCCCACAGATTCAGGGCTGCACCCACGGCCAGGAACTTTGGCTGCCTTACCATGCTGGAGGGCTTCCGTTGAAGCCAATAGGAGACCAAGAAGTAAAAGGGCATGAACTCTGAACAGCAGCTGGGTTATAAAAGGCAGATTCTAGCCGCAACTAAAACATTAACTGAGCTGTATTTTCTCCCACTCACCTGCCTCACACCACCTCCAGTATTAAATAGTCTCACTGGGCCCCTTCCAGTAGAGGCCACACCTATCAGGAATGGGCAAGAGGAGGAGGAGTAAAGCAAGGGGAGTGGCAGCAAGGTGACTTTGGGATAGAGGCTTTTTCAGCTGGAGGAAAAAGAAAAAAGGACTGGCAAATTACTCAAGTACTGGTTAGTGGGGCATTTAAAGAAAAACTGTATCTATGATTCTGTAATTGTAAGTACTATATTTTGGTTGGGCATTCTGAGGAAATTGCTTTGGGAATGGGCATTTAGAGGAAAATGTTTCTTTTTTAAGTGCTGCTAATGTTGAGCCATTCTCGGTTATTAACTACTATAGAGTGATATGTGTTAAGTGGAATCTCAGGAGTTTACCCTGCAGTATACAGTGTACCAGGTGGAATGTAGTAGGTGAACTGTAGGGAACATACACGTAAGGCCAGGAGTTACTGGAAGGCTGCAGAGTAGGGGGCTGGGGGTTACAGTAAGTGCTAACTGGTATCATCTAGTACTGAACTCTATAATTTAAACATAGTATGTAAAACTACAGTAACTACCTCTGTACCTTTATCCTAGTATTTAAAAAATACAGTAAAATTATGGAGGTATTGTTTTACTATACATAGGAATTTATAAAAGTATATAAAATTGCATTGTTCGGTGAAAGTGTGGATAGACTCTAAAACTAGGGCCAAAATGAATTACTCAGGACAGTGGAGAGGGCAGGAGCATGGGTCTTTTTGGATGGGAGGGGGGTTCTGAAGGAAGGCAGGAGAGTAGGCAGAATAGTGGGATACAATGGATGTGGGGCAGCGGTGCTCATGGAAACACCGTGGAGGTTGGGTTGTTGTCCAATATGTATCAGATTGAGGCAATTAAAGCAAAGGTAAGCAATACAAGGTGGGAAATGCTTAGGAAGTGGAAGTACATGAGGGGGAGGGAAACTACAGCTACAATGGGAGCAGGGGATGTGGGGGCTGCTGAAATGGAAAGAGGCAGGGGAGAGCACTGCTGGGGACATGAAGCACCAGGGCAGGACAGGAGGGGTCAGGGATGAAAGGGACCCAGATCAGGTGGTGGGGGAATAATGGCTGGCAAGAAGTGAAGAGTATGGGAAGGGGGACTCCAAGGTTTCAAGGAAGTGCACATACCTCACCAGCAGGGTGATATGAAACACACATTGGGATGTATTACAGTGTCCAACAGATACATAACTTTAGCAGACTGAATAGAGGAGGGAGTTCTGAAAGGATCAGAAGGAACAGCAGGTATGGGCCAGGAAACAGGAATGAGCGGTAGGGAGGAGGGAGATAGAAGCATGTGTAAAAAGGTGAACAGGAGGAAAGGGGATGAAGGAGGTGGGTTTGAGGGAAAGGATAACAACACAATGAGGGGGGAGGATGGGGAAGAGATGTGCAAGGAAGGGAATCAGAAGATGCAGGGGGAGCAGAGAGACAAGGAAGGGGAGCAAGGTGGGATAAGGTAGCAGAGGGAAAGGCAAGAGGCAAGCAAGGGATTCAGGTAAACAGGGAAGGCAAGGAAAGTAGAGCTAGGGGACCATGAGGGATATTGGTAGAGATTGGGCCAGAACCTTTTGACAGGGGGAGAAAAAGTGGGGAACCAGGAGGGAACCAGGGGGTCAAGTAGACAATTCAGTACAGGGTGATGCAGTTAGTAGGAAAAGGGTCCAGAGGGGGGCCCACTAGGAACAGGACCAGATCCACTAGTAGTGGAGGTGGAGAATGCCATGGTGTTCAGGGACTCCATCATTAAGAGGATACATTGGATAAGGAGAGGTCCTACATACAGGCAGAGGTCAGTCTTTTGCGAACCAGGGATTGAGGTAGGAAGGGTGATGCAAAAAAATCAGGGAGCGGCTTGGTTGATGGGGAAACCACACCTCATCATTCATTTGGGAGCAAATGATCTGGCAGTTAATGAAGAGGAGGAGGTCCAGAGGAGGTTCAAGTCACTGGCGCAGGGATGCCTGGAAGATGCAAAATCCTTAGCTGTTTTGGATATTGCCAGTCCCCTGTGCCAGCACTGCTAGACAGAGAAGAATCAGGGAGTTCAACGATTGGCTCTAGGTATGGTGTGAAGAGGAGGGGTTTGCATGTATAGGAGAGTGGGGGGATACATTGGAGGACAAAAACTTGTACTGGAAGGATATACTGCATCTGAGTGAGACTGAAGCAAGACTGCTTGGGGGGGGCTTCAAGGATACATTGATGAGGTCTTGGGGGATTAAAATGCTAAGGGTGGACTACAAGGCTAGGATCGGTGAGGGCTCAGCAGGAGGAAAAAAACGCAAGCACTCCCCCACAAAAGGGAGACAGTTACAGACCAGACAGGGTAGGGAGGGATGGGGGGAGTGGGGGTATATGGTGAAAAGGACTTTCTGCAAACACAAGAAGCCTGGGGAACAAGATGGTGGACCTAGAAACAATAATGGTAGGGGAGGGACATGATATTGCAGCCATAACAGAGACCTGGTGGGCCGATCACCAGGCCTGGGAAGTAGGGGTTCTGGGGTATAGGTTATTCAGGAAGGATAGGTCTGGCAGGAAGTGGGGTTGTACTGTACATCTGGGAGGGCATAAAGGCTACAGAAGGGCAGGATGAGCAAGGGGAAGCATAAATCTTGGGGGTCACACTAGAGAAAAGGGCCGGGGCATCAATCAAGCTGGGGATGGTGTACAGACCTCCAAGGCAAGGCAAGGCAAATTTTATTTAAAAGATGCCAAATCCTGGAGGCTCTGGATACCATACCAAAAAAAAAAAACACAACATCAAGAGTAATACAGCAATAAATAATAGATATAAAAATTAATAAATAAATGAAATGCAGCTAACTGGAAAAACAAACCGTCAGAAGAAATCTATATGGAGGTCAGGCAAAAGATATCATACAGCAAAATCAGGGAATGCCTAAGTGAAGAGGAAGGCCTTGAGGTGGGCCTTAAATACTTCAACTAAAGGAGCCTCCCTTACAGATGGTGGAAGCGAATTCCACATGATGGGGTCGGTGACACTAAAAGCTCTGTCATCAGCTGTCTTTAGCCTCATCCTGGGAATCACCAGGAGGCCCCTAGAGGAGGAACATAAGGAGCGGACAGAGGTGGCCAGTGTGAGAAGGTCTGCCAGGTAGCCAGGGCCCAATCCATATAGGGCCTTATAGGTGAGCAAACCCACCTTAAAGAGGACCCTCCATCTGACTGGCAGTAAGTGCAGTTCCCACAGCACTGAGGTGATGTGACAGCACTTAGCCTGCCCCATCAGCAGCCTGGTGGCTGCATTTTGCACCAGCTGAAGCCGGAGGAGGGTACCTTCAGAGGCCCTGAGGTAGAGCACATTACAGTAATAAAGCCTCGTCATCACAAAGTCATGTACCAAAGTTGGAAGGTTCAGAGGTGGAACTAGGGGCCTAATCCTAGCAATATTCCTCAGATGGTAGAAACTGATAAGGACAGCATCCTACGCCTAAGCCTCAAGCGTCAGACCGCTATCCAGAATAATGCCCAGGTTCCGCACCCTAGAGGAGGCCTTCAATGGTACAGATCCCAGAAATAATTATGTTTCTGCACCCGGAGTCAACCTATCACACCGTCTGTTCGACTTCCCTAGTACCTCCATCTTATTGGGGTTCAGTCACAACTAGCTTTAGGTCATTCAGTCATTAATTTCAGCAAGGCAATTATTTAGCACATTCACTGCATTGGATGTTCCAGGGGCAATGGAAAGGTATCGCTGCGTATCATCGGCATAGCAATGAAAACCCAAGCCATACTTCCTAATGAGCCTTCCCAGAGGTAGCATGTACATGGCGAACAGCATTGGTAACAAGACCAATCCTTGAGGAACTCCACAAGACAGGAAGCTAGGGGAGGAGGAGGAGGAGAAATTCCCCATCACTACCCTTTGCCTCTTGTTTGTGAGATAGGACTCAAACAAGCAGTTGACCATGCTGGTGAGTTCACAAAATTCCCTCAGGTGGTCAAGTAACACACAATGATCCATCATGTCAAAAGCTTAGGAAAGATCAAGGAGAATGAGAATTGTCCCCTCCCCTTCCCTCAATCTCTCACCCTGAGAAGGTCATTGTGCACCTGAACTGATGCAATTTCAGTGTTATGCTTCACCCAAAATTCAGACTGGAAAGACTCATATAGATCATAGGCTAAGAGATGCTGCTCAAGCTGAAGCACCACAATCTTCTCTACAGCCTTACCCAAAAAAGGGAGGTTGGAGATAGGAAGGTAATTTGCCTTGATGTCAGGGTCCAATGATGTTTTTTTCAGAAGGGATCTCATCAATACCTCCTTCAAGACATCAGGGAAAATGCCCTCTGACAAGGAGCACTGGACAATCGAGGCAAACACCTAACCAACACAGTCGATGCATCCCATCAAGAAACGTGTCAGCACTGGGTCCAGTTCACAATATGTGTGCTTCAACTTGGAAGCAACCTCAATGACCTCGGCCACCTCCACTGATCTAAACTCACCCCAACCAGATGGAGCACTCTCCAAATGCCCAAGGTGATCACTGTCAGTCATGGCGTGACTCACTGGTGGAATTTCTTGCCAGATGCCAGACTCTTTGCCCAAGAAGAACCTAGCAAACTCCTTATAAAACTCATTTGAAAACATCTTTTTCAGCTGCAGACAGGCCAGGTTTAGCAGCCTGTCTACAGTCTGAAAAAGTACAGTTAGTTGGTTCCTCTTGACAGAAATCTTCCTGGACAGGAATTCTGCCTTTTTACGGTTGATTGCCCCCTGGTACTCACAATAGTAAGCACTGAGGGCCAATTTGTTTGCCTCCAGCCTGGTCTTCCACCAGAAGGGCTCTAACCTCTGACCCACAGTCTTCATCACCTTGAGGATCATACCAAGGGGACCTCAAGTGTGAAGACTTGCGTTGTACAAGGATTGGTGCAAGGGAGTCAAGCGTGGCAGACATCACCTTGTTATAGGCAGCAACCACCGTGGACACACCCCCAACGCATTCATTTCCCACACTAGATAGATCAGCTACCTCCAGAAAACCCTTCTGGGTCAAATCCCTCAAAGAGCAGTAGCTAACCATCTCAGCAGGGGGAAGGCTCTCTAGGGGGGCCCCGAATAAGAACTCCACCATGCAATGATCAACCAACTGACCCCATCAGTCTTAAGATCATTTATCTCAAGCCCAAGTGAGAAAACCAGGTCCAAAATGTGACCTCCTTGATGGGTCATGGAAGAAATTTCTTGCAACAGGACCAGCAATGACATTGTCTGGAGGAGGTTGTAACCAAACCTAGATGTTTTGTCATTGGCTCAAACATTGAAATCCCTCAGAATTAAACATCTAGGGGCTTCCAACGTTTTGCTGATGATGAAATTGACCATCTCCTGCAGGAAGTCTCCTGCCGCCCCAGGGGGGTGGTAAATTAGGAGGATCCTGCAACCTGCGCCCAGACCCCTACGAACAGTCACACATTCAAATGAACCTCGCCTTCCCACTATGTGCATGGTGAAGCCCAGTTCAGATCTAAAACAGATGGCCACACCCCCACCCATGCTTTCCACTCTGGGGCAGTGCACTACAGAGTATCTGGGGGGGTTGGCGGCCTCTAGAACTGGGCCAGCATCATCTCCCACCCAGGTCTCTGTGGTGCAAGCCAGATCAACCACAGAAACCAAGTCTGCTATAATTGCAGTCTTGTTTCTGATCGATCTGACATTACAAAGCACTGCCCTCAGGGGATTGGAGGACAATGTAGCCCCTCTGACTGCCTACGTACACAGTCTGGTGGGAACCCTGGGGACAGGCACCAGACACATTTGGCCTCTCCCGTGGGTCTGACAAACTCCAGGGCCCCTTCTGCACCTGAGCATCCCTATCCTGCCCCCCAGAGATGTGCATGAGGCACTGTGACACACTCGATCAATGCCGCCCTCCTAATTCCGACCTACTGGCAGTGAAGGGCAGTCATGATGGACACAGGGAGGTCAGTGAAGGGCCACAGATAGAGCAGCTGGGATTCCTCATACATGATACTGGCCCGCCCCAGGCCTCTGTACCTCCCCAAACACATCCTGATCAGCAGCAATGTTCCACGACCACAGCAATCTTAACTGTATTGCACAGACACCCCCTCCACACATACTAATACAGATATAGCTAGCCAACCACACTACACAAACACACAATTACCTAAAAACTGCACACCCACCCAACAATCCACAGAGCGCCCAATCCCTTAAAGCAGGAGACAGTTAGGTATACAGCAGCAGTTCAATTTTCCAGTAGACTAGCCTGCAGAACTTAAAATAATGAAACCTACAAGTGTCAGCATGGCTCAGTTGGTAGCACATCCGCCTCTGGACCAGAAGGTTGTGGGTTCTCATCCCACACCGCGATTGGACTTGCACCTAAAAATCGCTGGCATCCGCGTGCAGTATTGGGGGGTGCTGTATTGCTGGTGTGTGCCGTCCTTCAGATGAGATGTTAAACTGAGGTCCCTTCTGCCCATCCTGGTGTTGTCCTGCTGGGTGTCCGGGTGGAAGTAGAACCCAGGGCACTCTTCGCAAAGAGCAGGGAACATTCCCGGTATCCTGGCAAACATTTCCCTTCCCATAAATAGTTCATGCAATTAACCAGGCTGTGTGTGGGTGATGATGTGCGATATGGCTGTCACCACACATTCAGTCACTTCATTACAAGTCTAGCATTGCTTGCAAAATGCTTTGGGATACTGTGTATGAAAAGCACTATATAAATGCTGATTCTTCTTCTTCTTCTACAAGACAGGATATTTAATACAGAAGTATGAATAATCCAAATTTGTCAGAAGAAATGTTCCAGCGCTCAGTTCATTGAGTCATCAGGGCCCTCTCACAACCCCAATTCACTGCTGGGCAGGAACCAACTGTCACCAATATAGCTGCCGAGAAAGTGCAGGATCATGTAGACACAGGGCCACTCTCACTCACCCCAGTTGATCAGAAATATGCAAAAAGTTAACTCCTTGTCAGGGACACCCCAAGCCACCCAAACAAATTCTTCCAGAGACCCATAAAAATGTCAGGAGGTTTCACCCCTCCATGTTTACCCAGCTGGCCACAGTTTTTACTTGCTCCATGTACACACACTCCACGGTAGTCCAGAGCTTCCTGGAGGAAAGGAAACCATGGCAGACAGCACCCTCACGATCTGTGTACCACACGAGATGGATTTGGCTGAAAAAAACACCACAGTTCCTTCAACCCTCATAAGATGTTTAAGAGGCACCTTAGTTCACTCTGGAGCCCCTGTTGCTGACCCTTGTTCCACTGGAAAGCCACGGAAGATGGATCTGGCCGAAACTACACCACAGTTCCTCCAGCCCTCTCTTAAGATGTTTAAGAGACACCTCAGTTCACTCTGGAGCCCCTGTCACAGGCCTTCATTCCAGTGGAAAGCTGACAGCGGTAGAGTGCAATCTGCTGTCCAAGAATACCAATCCAGCACCCTCACAGCTGGACAACACAGCTGGGCAATCACTCCTCGGTGGTTGCTGGCAATCACTCCTCAGTTGTCGCTGGCATCAGGAGACAGTTCTGCTCAGACACAAGCCGCTAGGAAGATCCAGACAACGGCAACTTTAATGTCTTGATGTCTCTTGAGGGAATGCAGGTACTGAGGTAAAAGGTCTGCAGGCCACAATTTCTAAAAAATAAAAAAAGCTGCCTCCTAACCTAACTCACTCCAATGCTCTGCCTAGCACTACCTACCCTAACTAAAACCTTATCAAATAAACCTTGCAATAATGTTTTAGGTAACAGGCCGGAGACTACCGTTCTGGACGCACATATATACCAAATTAGCTCTCCTGGGCAGAATTAATCTGATAAGAATAAAATTACAACTAAAAGTATTAGCAAAATGGTAAAAGGAGGAGATGGACATGCAGATGATGTGGGCAGTTTATTGGATGGCATTAAAGGGGGAGAGTGTGATGGTGGGTGTCCTTAACCTCCCAGATATAGACTGGGATATTCCAGCAGCTAGGTCATCTAGGAGCAGAGAGATCCTCGAGCCCCTCTAAGGAGCCTTCCTGCAGCAGCTGGTCAGGGAGACCACTGGGAGGTAACATACTTGACGTGGGCCTCACAAATGGGGATAGAGTGGAGGGAGTGGGGGTGGGGTCAGCCTAGGAGCAAGCAACCATAACACAGTGAGATTCAGAGTTAGAGTGGGGTATGAAGTGAGTTAAACCATCACGAAGGTCCTGGACTTCAAGCAGGCGCATTTTCCTAGGATGAGGGAGATAGTCTGGAATGAAATGGAGGAGAAGGAGGTGATACGGGGCTGAGGAACTATGGAATGAGATCAAGAGGAAGCTACTAAAAGCCACAGAGAGTCTTATAAGTATGGAGAGGAAGAGCAGAAGAAGGAGGATTCCACTTTGGTTCAACAGGGAAGTAAGGGGGGGGCAATAAGGAGAGAAAATGGGCATTCAGAGAATATAAGAGGATTATGGGGAAGGAGGACAGGGAAACGTACATGGAGATGCTGAAGGTGGCAGGGTGGAAGATCATGAAGGTGAAAGCAGAAATGGAGGAGACAATTGCTAGGCAGGTCAAAAGATGTGGTGAAACTGTTTTTTAATACATAGGGTAGAGGAGGAAAACAAGGCAGGGGATAGTGAGGATAAAGTGGGGGGGGGGAGTACAAGTGGAAGGGGACTTCAAGAAGGCAGAGGTGCTGAATATATACTTCGGCTTGGTCTTCACAATTGAGGAAGAAGGAAGGGGACCTGTTTTAGTGGGAAAGGGAAGGGAGGACAGAAGGGTGGATCCTAGTCCAGTCAGTGAGGACAAGATCAGGGTGGAGTTAGGTAGGTTAATGGTAGATGAGCCTATGGGGCCGGACACTCTGCATCCAAGCATGCTCCATGAGCTAAGCGAGGAACTGGCAGCATCATTAGCAAGGTTATTTAACCTGTCCTCAGACATAGGGTGGGTACCGGCAGACTATAAGAGGGTAGACATAGTGCCACTTCACAAAAGTGGCAGCATGGAGGAGGCAGGCAATTATTGCCCAATCAGCCTCACTTCAGTGGTGGGTAAGGTGATGGAGGTGAAATTGAAAGAAAGGATGGTTAGCTATTTGCAGGATTGTGGGCTGCAGGACATCTATCAGCATGGCTTCACACTGGGAAGGTCATGCCAGATGAACCTGATAGAATTCTTTGATTGGGTGAGGAGGGTGATTGATCAGGGGTGGGCAGTGGATGTGGCCTATCTGGACTTCGGGAAGGCCTTTGACATTGTGCCCCACAGAAGACTGGTATATAAACTGGAGTGTTTGTAGGTGGGACAGAAAATAGCAAGTTGGGTGGAGAACTGGCTGATGAGCAGAAGCCAGAGGGCGGTGGTAAATGGAGTGCATTCCAGGGAGATTGGGTGATGAATGGGGTCCCCCAAGGGTCACTGCTCAGGCCCATCCTTTTTAACATCTACATCAGCAACATAGCAGAGTGGCTGCAGGGGAAGGTCTGCCTTTTTGCAGATGATATGAGGATCTGCAACAGGGTGGACACCCCAGAGAGGTGGAGGCTATGAGGGAAGATCTAAGGTTGCTGGAGGTGTGGTCATGGTCGGAAACATGGCAGTTAAAATTCAATGCCCAAAAATGTATAATGATGCACATGGGGTGGAATAATCCACAAGCAAATTATACACGGGGGTTGGGGGTGGATAAATGCAATTGAGCAGGAGAAGGATTTAGGAATCATAATCACAAACAACCTTAAGGTGGGGACCCAATGCAGCAGGGCAGTGGGCAAATCTAACAGAATGCTGGCATGCACAGGGAGAAGGATAACTAACAGAAGGTGGGAGGTGCTGATGCCACTTTACAATTCCATGGTGAAACCCCACCTGAAACATAGAAACATAGAAACATAGACTTGTGGTATGGGGTACAGTTCTGGAGGCCTCACCTATGCAAAGATATAGACGGCATGGAAAGAGTACAGAGAAGGGCTACTAAGATGGTGCATGGGCTAAGTGGGAAGCCATATGAAGAGAGGTTGAGGGTGTAGGACTTGTACCCGCTGGAGATCAGGAGGGAGAGGGGGGACATGATAGAGACTTTCAAGTATGTGAAAGGGATTAATAAAGTGGGGAGGCTTATTCACAGAGAAGGTCGGTGATAGAACTAGAGGGCATGGACTGAGAGTGGAGGGGGTAGGTTTAAAGGAAACATGAGGGGGCATTACTTCACTGAGAGGGTGGTGGCACCTTGGAACAATCTGCTGGAGAAAGTGGTGGAGGCCAGAACTGTGGAGGGAATCAAGAGGGCATATGGGACAAACACAAGGGGTTGACTAGGGAGCAAAGGGCGGAATCTGTGGAATCTATGGGCGAGGGGGTCAAATAAAGAGGAGGGGGTAATGGACAGACTCAATGGGCCAGGAAGGTCCTTTTGTGCTTAAGCATATCCTTGAATCTATGAAAATGATACAGTGGCAACTAGATGCTCACTAGATTGATTTCAATATGCACGTGCTGGAGGATAGAAGGAAGAGGAGATACCATATACGATTGTGTCTTTCAAGTACATACACAGAATAAAGAAGGTGGACAGCAGTGAGATATTCACAATGAGTTATAACACTGTCACAATGGGAAACATAATTTCATTTGCTGGTGGCCAAAAGGAAGTTAGGAAATATTTTTTTGAAAAGTGTTGGCCGACTGGAAAGAACATTTGGCAAAGGTCATCTGTGCTGATACAGTAGTGGGCTTTAAAAGGGAGTTGAACAGAACCATTGGAAAACAGAAGTTAGGGGAGGCAGGGGAAGAAATGAGGACTAACACACAGGGGCACAGTCCCATAAATAAACAGGCCTGGGCAGAGCAGATGAAACAGTACTGTGGGCACGTAATTTAAGACATTTTCTGTTTCTTTTAGAGTTGTGCAAAAACAAACTTCTGGCGGCAGAATTTCCACAAGAGTTCAGAAATCAAATTAGCAACTTTCACGGAAATTCTGAGTTAGAACGGCAGAATAAATGTATAAATTATGGATTATTATATTAAATTGCAAAAAAAAAATCTGTAGAACTAGTCACTGTCAGTGGTCAGTTCTGAACACAGTGTCCCCATCAATCCACAGAACCTGGCCTCATGTGGAATAAAATTACCTGCTGTCTAGTGGTCTCCTTCCATCAAATGCAGGCCCAATGTAGAATAACTATCCCTAATGTCTACTGCCTCCACCACCACCCCAATCACTGGCCCATTGTAAAAGAAAGTTCTCTGGTATCTAGTGGTCCCCCCAACACTGATCACAGGCCCATTGTAGAATAAAATCACCTGGTGTACAGTGGTACCTACTTGCCAATCACTGGCCTGATGTAGAATAAAATTTCCTTATGTCTAGTGGCCCCCTCCCCACCGATCATGGACCCAATGTAAAATAAAATTCCTGGTGTCTTGTGACCCTTCCCCAATCACTGACCTGCTGTGAAATAAATTTATAATTACCTGGTGTCTAGCAGACCCCCTTCCCTATTCCCCAATCCCCTGTAATGAAAAAAAAGGTAGTCCTCATTCCCTGGTGCCTAGAAGACCCCCCATCCCCACCACCGCAGCAGATAGTGCCCCATCACCTCACTCCTCCCCCACCCTGACCTTGAGCAGGTGACTGGCACAGCTCTCTGTTCTCCACCATGGCCAGCCACCTACTGAGCTGTCAATGAATAAGCATGTTCTTGTACAAGTACACACTCATGTATTGCCAGCTCATGCTCATTCATTCAGCTGAGAGCTCTGTCAGTGGCACAGACAAGGGTGAAGGGCTGTTGTGGTCACCAGCAGGGGGTCAGGATGGGGAGAAATGGTGTGGTGGACACCAAGGAGTCCACCACACCATTCCCCTTCCCATCCTGACCCCCGCCAGTGAGCAGAACAGCCCTCTGCTCTTGTCTGTACCAAAGACAGAGCTCTCAGCTGAATGAATGAACGTGAGCTGGACTGTTAATGAATGGGCGCATGCTTGTACAATTACGCACTTATTCATTGACAGCTCAGTGGGCAACTGGCTGTGGCGGAGAGCAAAGGGCTGTGCCAGTCACCTGCTTAGGGTCAGGGTGGGGGGAGCAGGGTGGAAGAGCACTACTGCTAGGTTGAGGGGGTGGGGCATCTGCCAGACACCAGGGAATAGGGTCTCCCTTTTCTTTATTACAGGGGATTGGGGATAGGGAGGGGGTCCTCTAGACCCCAGGGAATTATAAAAATATATATTTCGCATTGGGCTGGCAATCGTCAGGGGGACCACTAGACACCAGGGAATTATATTCTACATTCAGACAGCAATCAGCAGAGGGGGCACTAGGCTACAGGGAATTGTATTTGACATTGGGCAGCGAATGGTTGGGGGGATCACTAGACACCAACAAATTTTACTCTACAGTGGGCCAGTGATTGGTAGGGGGAGGAACCACTAAACACCAGATAAATGTATTTTACACTTGGTGGTGATCAGTGGGGGCGGAGGATCGTTAGACACCAGGAAATGTTATTCTACAGTGGGCCAGTGATCGGCAGGGAATGCTGCATTACAAAATATTTTAAACTGCAGGAATAAAATTCTTCAGATCTGTCACTCCACAATTTATGTGTATTATTCGGCAGTTCAGCTCCACAATTTCATGGAAGAGGGTGAAAATCCACCAAACACATTCAGAAGATTCCAATCTTGCCAATGTTGGAAGTTTGGAAAATTTTGCAAAATTCCCAAAATTTTGCAAAGGTTCCATGAAAGGGGAATTCGCAACTTTCACCCAGCTCTAGTTTCTTTGAATGTTTCAGGGTAAGGGATCCTGTTTGCTTAAAATTGATTCTGTGATTTATAATTCAGCATGTTTTCTTGTTGACATACTTGTCATAATTGTTCATAAGTGAATATTTGTTTTAATATTTTATTATATTTTCATGGTTTACAGCAAAGTTGTATCAGTGTATTAATGTTACTGTATATAAAAAACTTTGATGTGAATTTTCTGACATTGTCATGTGTTCATTTATGCAATTACCTTGCTTTCCAATTCACAAAGGGCTATCAGATCAGAATCACAACAGTAAGTACAGTTCTTAACATTCAGATACTTCTAAAATATAACATTTAATATGTACTTTTATTGATTTGAAATGCTTTAGAATACCAAATAAAGGGCAAAATCATAAACCTAGAACTTATTTTAAAGATCTAGCCACTGGCAAAACAAAATCATAGTTAGACATTAGCAGAACTCAGTTGCATGGGTTTCCAAAACACATTGATGTTGACATAATTCTAATTGAGGGATGATGCATGACAAGGGAAGCTTTGCCCAGTTCAGTTAAAGTAAAAGAAGTGGCCAGCGCTACTATGATGAAACTTTGAGTTGGGTCCCACACATTCAGTTAAGCTTTAAGGATTTGGTCAAACGTCTTTGACTCCAATTGTAATAATTAGTATGGGGTAAAAAGCACTACAAATAGGAGGTAAAAAGCCTTGAAGTCAGCAATAAATATTAATTGCTGTAGCTTATATGTGGCAGGTGCTGCTGGCATGTAAAACCCACCAAGACCCAGTGGTTCTGTGTGAGTTGAGTCATTATAAAATGGGGCCCGCATGATTCTAACCCCTAGTTGGTCATGACCCTGTCACGCGGTACTGCATTAACATATCACATACCCCTTTAGGGGAGCTTTAATAGTAAGCACAACTTGTCATGGTAAAAAAGGCCAATATACTAATTACATACTCTCAAGGTCATAATCCAAATCAAACAGCCTGCAAATAAAAAAGGACAAAAATTACTCCTGTAACTTTGTTAAAAATCATAACTTGCAAAGGAAATCTAACCAACATAACTGGAAAAAAAATATTTCATACTCAAAAATCCAAACACAAAAAGTGTCAGTGTTGCTCACACAAAAATTGCTTTAATATCTTGTAAAATACCCACTTTCCCATCTGGAACCCAGTAACAAAGACACTACTGCCTCAGTCTCTCTGCTTCCATCCTGTCAACACTATTGCAGTACACCTGATCTAGATCACATAGCAGCTAATCAATAGCCCAGGCTTCCATGACAGATTCCTAGATCACATGGGAAGTACATGAAGCACAACCCAGGCTTACAGCTCAGCCTCAAGGATCTTTTTTTATTTATTTATTTTATTTTAGTCTTTGGTAACCGGATAAGGCCCACTAGGCACAACTGCCTGTTTTCAGGGGTGGCCTGGGAGCACTGGGCAGTTAAGTGACTTGCTCAGTCACACAGTATGCAAGTGGAGGTTGTAAGAATCAAACTCAGGTCTGGTCTGCTGGATGTATCAAGCTCATTCACACCTTGTTCCTCTAATCGAAGTACTGGAAGCAAGTACTCAGCAATACCCATTAAAAAGCAACAGGACCTGCTATGACCCTGTGCAACCATAAGGTACACCATGCAGTGCAAACACACCAAAGTAGTGAAGAGGTCCTCTGGGGACCTAATCCCTGCAGTATACCTAATGTCTGATAATACTTTAAATTTGCCCATTTAAAGATACAGAACCACATTATAACACTACAGAACTGCTAAAGAACAATATATTATTGAATATTTTATAAATAGATTAAGGTAATTCCATGGAGAAATCATGTTTGTCAGTGAACCTCCTGGTGGTTGAAGTTCCTCACTCTTTGTGCTGGGGACTCTAGCACACCAGTCAGTATATAACATAGCATAATTCCCACACCCCATCATTCCTTCTTTTAGCAACAAGAGTGTATTTGTGATATTATATAAACAGTAGCACCTCAGCCCTGAGGTGTAGCCAGTGCTAACATTTTAGAATGTTAAAATTCAAACTCTGCAGCGCGGTCGCACTCCCCTGATATTCTTTTTTTTCAATTCACACTTTATTCACAAAATTTCCACAATACAGGAGGCAGTGAAACAAGTATGAACAGGCAGTTAGTAGTACAATCCAACACTGCCCCCTGACCCCCCATTCCCCCCGGCACAGCAGTCCCCTCGAATACTGCAGTAGCTAGTTAACCGTGATGATCTCAAACTTAATATGATGGCATGTGCACCAATTACACTTTAAATCCTAGCGGTGATAATTAAAGTGTGAAGGGGATCCCATATAGACTTATACTTATGTAACCTATTTTGAAGGCTTGCTATAGCCTTCTCTGTGCAGAGATTAACAAGGATTTCATGTATCCATTCCTGATATGTTGGGCAAATCCCGTCTTTCCAATGCCTGAAAATAATTTTTTTGACCGACAGTGCAATCATGGAAATATGAAATCTCTGAATCTTAACCTTAATAGAAGACAAATCTCCCAAAAGGCAAATATCCGGAGTAAAACAGTCATGTAATCCCAATAAGGGGTTCAGGCGGGTTTTAATTAAATCCCATAATGAAGCTATCTTGGGACATGACCAGAATATGTGAAAAAGTGTCCCAGCTTCCTGGGAGCATCTAGTGCACCTGTCAATATCAAGAAGGCCCCATTTAGCCAGTTTAACTGGCGTGTAATACATATTGTGCAAAATATGGTATTGCATGAGGCGTAATCTATCTTGGGACACGTATTTGTGACAAAACATCCAGAGAGTCGACCAATTGAAAGTGGACTGTGGGCAAAATGGGTTCCAAAAGCTAGTGGGACCATTGCCACTCCCAAACCACCATAGATACAATACCTGATATATCTTAAAGATAACCTCTGGGGATCGAGAAGGGAAGAAAGTTCAGGTACCAATGCAAAAACTGTTGGGTGGGGAGGGACTTTACCAAACACCGTGATCAACAAATGGTTCAACTGACAAATCCTAAATGACTGAGAATCAGGAATGTTGTACCTTCTGCAAATCTCGGTAACTGAGAGCCAAGCACCCGAGCCGTCCAATAAAGAGGAGGCTATCCCTTCACCTAACTGAGGTAACCATGTATGAGAAATTACCTGTTTATTTATGGAGAAAGCCGGAGAATTCCAGATGGACTGAGACAGGTCTGTACTCGGATTATATCTTAGAAATGAACACAGCTGCGAGTGAACCTTTAATGAGGTCATGAGAGTGGGGCATTTACTAACATTTTGTAAAAGGGAGACTTTTACAAAGACTTTCAAAAACAGACTCAAGCGACACAGCTCAAACGGGTTTAGTGCTATGCTTCAAACAGGCAGCCAGCCATACATATACAGTATCATAAAGCACAAACGAAGCAGCACCAAAAATATTCATATATAAAAAAATACATTTTACTATTCGTATCAAGAATGGAGACTTGTTAAGAGTTGAAACGCTGGGCATCTAGTTGATGTTTGTTCTACCGCTGTATTTTTGTGATCTTTATACGAATAGTAAAAAGTATTTTTTATACGGCTTTTACAAAGAGCATGGTCGAGGGAATCCATGTTCATAGCCTGAATATAGTCTAGTTCAATGTTAAGCTAGGCTGGTCTCAGATTTTCCGGACCCGGCCTTACCCATTTCAGGTACTTAGCAAGATGACTAGCCCAGTAATAAATTGCCAAATGAGGAATCCGTAACCCCCCTTCATTTTTGGCAGCGGCTAATTTGTGATGGGCCAGCCTGGAGTGTTTATTAGACCAGATAAAATTAATGAAAAGCTTATGCATTTTCTGAAACCAGGATACAGGAACAAACGAATTGAGATGCAACAGGGGATAAAAAATATGGGGAAATACATTCATCTTTATTATATTAATGCAGTCCCATAGTGAAATAGGAAGCTTATCCCATCTCTTTAGGTCCTGCACAATCATTTGAGAAAGAGGTTCTAAGTTTTCTTTAAACCATAGGTAAGTGTTATGTGTTAACTTGATACCCAAGTATTTGATAACACGGGAGACCAATACAATCCCAAGGGTATAATGTCTGTCACTCCCTTGATATTCTAATTGAAGATGTATTTCTCTGCTGAAGAAGTGATCAGTCATCCTGGAGCTTGTGTCAGTCCCTATGGTTAAGTTTTCTTTGGCTTGACTACTGGTTTGTTATTTTGCAATGTGTGTGAGTTTATTTGATACTTTGTGGTAATTTAGCTTCATTTTTTATATTTTATCATTTTTTTCCCACTACTTCCATTTTGGTTCCCAGAACCAGGAGAACAGCAATTTTCATCCATCAAATGCAAGTGCTAAGGGATTGGCTGTGACACAACATGATATTGACCACGAGTTACAAAATCGTGATTCTGACACACAAAACCTGCAGATCTTGCATGAACAATTTATTAATGTATAGGTCTCAGCAGAAGTCTCAATGGCAAAACAATAAATTATTTAGAAATTGAAAACATGGTTTTTAGATCTACAGGAAAAGTAACACTTAATAGAAACCATTTTAGAGCCAAAAGAACATTTGACTCAAAACTAAGTAAAACGTACTGTCAGTCTAACATTTCAGAAGGTTGTGTTAAGTGAAATTAGAAAATGGGCTTAAGAATCCAATAATCTGATTGGCTGGCAAGGGTACATTAACTTACAGTGAGAGTCCTGAAGGTAAAACGTCCCAGCCATGCCAACTCTGACAGCCTCATTACCCATATCCTTGTGACAGTCTGCATTCACCCAGCCACTGTGTTTTTTATCTCACTTAAGGAGACTCACCTCTGCAGCCCTGCTTTGTGCCCCCAAGGATAACTGTGTAAATGAAAACCCCACACTGCAATATTCCCTTCAGGTAAAGTTAAAGAAAATGGCCTTGTCTGCCATCCTTGCTACACTCTCTTTTGCCCTGTCCACACCTGGGATTTTAAAACATTACAGATGCCCAGTAGCATTTTAAAATAGGGAAACATGGTTTGCATTCACACTGGCAACTTTACCGAACCATGTTTAATCCCTGATACAATCAAGGTTTTAGCACAGTTTTGAAAACATTTTAAATGAAAAATGTTATCACGTATCAGTGTGAATGGGTGTCTGATCCATGTTCCCTGCTGGTGATCCTACTGGTGCCCATGATGCAGCATCTGATCTGCATCAAGGTGATAGCGTCATTTCTGGAGGTGTGGATGGGTACATACATTTGGATCCAACTAGTGTGGATGTGTCAACATAGTTAGTTCCCTAATGGTTTCAAAACCGCTACCAAATTTAATTACCAAGTGTAGACAGAGCCATTGAAATGAGCTCCGCCGTCCGACCACCATTCTCTCTCTCTCTCTTCCAATTAGCCACCCACTCACTCTGAAAGTGAATGTCCCCCATTTTCCCCCTCGATTAGTGAGAGAGACCACAACCCCAAGCACACACAGAACACAGCATGGCACACACTCTGCCAGTGCCATTCCAGGCTTCAGCCACTAGGAAAAAATAGTGTTTTGTTTCAAATTAGTAGCGTTATGCTGTTGTCAAATGGATAGCTCACCACTGGCAAGGGCCAGTGCTAATAAAAGTGAATTAGAATCCATAAAGCTAGTACTTCGACTCTGAAGTCTTCCACCTCGAATCAAAAGGCACTAAACATTGTGTCAGGTTAAACTTAAGCTTTTATTATTAAATGTATAAAGATACAAGGATAGCCAGTCCCAAAACAGAATGTTTTTGCATCCCTTTGGACACTTTTTTAAAGCTGGTGAATGCATGAAGCAGTACAATATTTATAGTGCATCCAATTAAAAACAATTGATAACAGAACAATACATACTTTACAAATCACATGTTGGAATTTAAATAGATGAAATAAAATCAATTATTTCAAGCAAAGTAACATATAGGAGCACCCATGCACCATGTAATTAGCATCCTCAAAAGATAGTATTCAGACCCCCCACATACAAAAAGTGCAAACACATTAAATGTTTAAATATATGCTATCACCTTATTTAAATATGTGCACATATATATATGCTGTCATAGCAACAGATATAACAGACAGTATAAATACAGAATGAAAGAAGGCAGCATCATGAAAAAATATAGGCAGATGAAGTACAGTGCCCAAATACTTAAAATTAGTTCTTTAAATACGGGGTTAGTTGAAAATAATAATTTAATCCAGGGTACTCATAAGATTTTAACTCAAATTGCCAGAAAGTTTCTCTTTGTAACAGCTGATTATTCAAATCCCAACCCTTAACACCAACATGTATCCTCTCTATGCCTTGAAACCAGAATTAGTGATTAGCGGTGCCTTTAAGTTGTGTATGTTGTGCTAAGTCACTGATCCCATCTAATTTTTCAATGCTTCTAATATGCTGTCCAATCTGTTCCTTAAATCTTCTTTGAGTATTACCCACATAAAAATCAATCAATCAATCAAAGTCTTTATTTAACCAGGTGATCACCTTTGAGCAAGCTCATTTTCGAGGTGGACCTGGGTTTGTTAACAAGGAACAAGGGACAATATACATGGAAAGCAACACACAAGAAAATAGTAATAATACAAATAAAGTGAGATGCAGTCATAAAGTATATACAAAGTTTTAGCAAGTAGCATTGACAGTAGTATATGTTTGGAACAGAAGATACAGCTAGTTTTGGGTAGGACACAATTTTTCATAAAAGTAAAGAAATATACATATCAGGTGCACTGAACACAAATAAAACCTAAAGCTAAAGGAACTACACATATGTAGATTAACTAACATTCCAAGCACACACAAAGCCTATAAGAAGGATGCCAGACAGAAATAAAGTTAAAACTTACATTTTATTGCATGCAGATACACCACACCTTGACATGTTTCGAAGCCAAAAGCTCCTTTTTCCAAGGCTAATGTGAACCAGGACACAGCACTCTTTATACATGAAACAAGACATACCATGTGATATCAGTTATTCTAAGATCAACTAAAACACCTGTGTAAAAACAGTTTAAACAATTAAAAGTTTTATCAACCACATATAATAGCCACCACAAGACATTTAATAGGGACAAATCACAACAAACTACGTTCCACTTTATCTAAATTAGACTTCATTGATGAGCCTATGTTGAAATGGCTCTTCAAAAAAAGAACAGTTAATCTTATCCATTTAAGCCCATTAGGTACAATGTTAAAATAAGGAAAAAGGGCTACCCAGGTACAAGAGATAAAGGAAAGGGGGGGGGGAGGAAATAAGAAAAAAAGAAGGATACAAAATGTAAACAAAGACAACTAGGAATGCAGAGAAAGGGGAATGTAGAGAAAGGGGAAGATAAGGGGAAGGGAGAAAAAACATTATATTACAGGAATTCTCATCATTTCTTAAACTTATTAAATATAGAAAGCAAAAATACAGGCATTGTTTAACTGTTGATTTTATCACAATAATGCTATTATTCATTATTTCTTTTGAATTGCTTTTTTACATACCAAATTAAACATAAAAAATGGTAGAGACTAAAGAGTAGTGGGCCCAAGATAGAGCCCTTGGGAACCCCTGAGTGGATGGGATGGGTTTCCAAGAGTGTCCCATTGTTTTTGACAAGCTGGGAGCAGGCTGATTGGTAACTTGAGCACCAGGTGAGGGGGCCAGCAGAGAAACCTGTATAGTAGAGGGCATTTTATAGGAGGGGGTGGGAGACAGTGTCAAAGGCATTAGAGAGGTCAATGAACACTGCTCCAGCTAGGGAGCCAGAGTCCAGGGAGGAGTGCAGGAAGTTGGAGAACTCCATTAATGCTGTACTTGTGCTGTGACCAGCATGGAAGCCATGCTGTTCCGGGTATAGAATGTCATACCTTGCCAGATATTCAGTGAGTTGAGTGGCCACCACTTTCTCTAAGGCTTTGGAGGGGGGAAAGGATGGAGATTGGATGATAGTTGCTGGGGGTGGACCTGTCACCCCCTTTGTGAATAGGTGTGACTATAGCTGTTTTCCATGCTATGAGGAATTGCCCCAGACATAGGGACTGGTTTAGTAGGCCAGTGAGTGGGACCAGGACATCATCCAGGACCAGCCAGAGTATTTTGGGATCCAGGGAGTCATTCCTAGTACTGTTGCTGTTTAGTGCTTTAAGCAGGAGAGGTCTGGCTTCCTGGACTGATACTTTGCATAGCTAGAACCAGAGGCATTGAAAAAAATTGGGGCGGTGGGTCTGGGGTAGGGTCAAAAAAGTTACTAGGGAGGACAGGGCTAAGATTCATAAAGGAGGAGTTAAGGCAGTTGACAATGTCAGTTGTGTCAGTAAAGGTGGAGCCTTCAATGGCAAGCTGGGTTGGGGGAGCATGATTTCCCACTTATCTCTTTTATATTGTCCCAGAAGGTCTGAGCACACCCCCCATGAGGAGGTGAGGGTGGCCTGGTAGTGGTCTGCCTTGGCTTTATGGATGGCCCACATGCACCTGTTATGTGCAGTGTTGTAGGCCTGTCTGTCAGCCATTTGAATGGTCTCGGTGACTATGTGTCAGAGGTTATCCCTATCACTGAGCATTTGGAGTAGGGTGGGTGGTGACCCAAGGCGTGTTATGCTTTTTGGAGTGGATTTTGGTGAAGGGTGCAAAAAGATCACAGGCCTTGTTAAAGGCTTGTGAGAAGAGGTCAAGGGCAGCATCAATGTTGGGTGCATGGTGGATGGAAGACCAATCAATCTGAGCGAGGAACTGTTTGAGTTTTTTCAGTCCGCCTGGATGGAGACACCTGCGGAGTGTGGCTTGGGCTACAGGTTTGGGGTGGAAGCAGACCAGAGGAATAGGAGATGGTAGTGGTAGCTTAAGGAGTTTGGGAGGACTTGAATGTCCTGAATCTTTTGGGGGCTGTTGGTGACAATCTCATCTAGGAGGGTGCAGGCACCTGTAGCTTGGTTATGTCCAGTGGGTTGGGAGATGATTTGGGTCCGGTCTAAGGCAGTGAAGGTGTCTCTTATTGGTGAGGCAGAGGGACTGAGCCAGTTCACATTGAGGTCCCCGACTAGGACTTGTTCTCCTTTATGGGGGAAGGAGGAGAGATAGTCCATAAGAAATGATATCACTGGGTTCTAATTCCTTGGAGGTGCATAGGAGACTGTGAGATAGAGTGAGCTATTGGAGGGGTCTGGGGTAAGTTTGAGGGTAAGGGCCTGGGCACCATTACCAAGCTTAGGGGCAGGGACCTCATGGCCAATGATGGTGCCACAGGTATAAATCACACAACCACATCCATGTTTACCTGCTTGATCCTCATGATATAGGGTGTAGCCCAGAAGAGAGACAAAGGAGTCCGGAGTGGACTTAGTTAGCTAGGTTTCTACTGGGCTATGATGCCTGGTTGGTGTAGTATGACCCAGCACTGAATGGCAGCAAATTTTTTCAGCAGGCTGCATATGTTCAAAGAGGGACTGCAGAGTCCAGTTGACCTAGTTGGTGGATTGGTGGGTGCAGGGCCTGGATTAGGGTGGATATTACCAGAGAGGAGTAATAGAATAACCAAGATTCTTGCCATAGGGTGGCAGCTTGTTAACTTTTTGGGAGCATGTTGAGAGGAGGGGGAGGCCATAGGGGAGCAAGGGATGGGGAGGGCTTGGAGGCTTGGGAAGACACAAAGGAGGTGGAGCCAAGGAGCCAGGGTGGGCAGCAGGGTTGGGAGGGCAGCTAGGGGATGGATTCAGGGGTCCAGGGTGCAATGACAGGGTGGGGGTGGTTACTCTGGAGAGATACAAAGGTGCAGTCCACAAAGGGCATGGGGTGAGGTCTGGCTGGTGAGAGGTGAGCCTCTGGATGCTTATGAAGACGAGGCACATAAAGAGGAAGTGAACATACATGGTGCCTAGGTAGCCTTGGAGGCAGAACAAAGTGGTTGGGGGGGAGCCAGAGCTTTAAGAGCTTTAAAAAACCAATAGACATTCACTTGACTTGTTGGCTTAGTGGTGGAGCTGTTTACTTTGGTGTCAAGAGTACAGGATTTGAGACCTGCAATGGGACAATAGCAAAGTATTTTAGCAGGCTACGGAGCCAGAAGCTTTACAAAAATCAGAAAATATTAGCCTAACTTGTTGGCCTAATGGTAGAGATGCTACCTTTGGTGTGAAGAGCACAGGTGTACAGAGTTTGAGACCTGCAATGGGACAGAAGAAAAGTATTTTAGCAGACTATGGAGCCAAAAGCTTTAAGAGCTTTAAAACAGAGATAGAGAAATTAGCCTGACTTGTTTGCTTAGTGGTAGAGCTGCTGACTTTGAGGGTACCGTTTGAGACCGTGGAAAACTATGGGAAAAGGGGGTTTAGTAGTAGGAAAGTGGGGAGGGGTAGTGATTAGGAGGGAAAACAGAGTGGTGTGAGGAAGGCAGAAACAGGGGCTAGGAAGGGCACTATAGTGACTCCTAATGGTCAGAAACCAATATTATCTGCAAATAGGAAGTGGAGGAGTGGAGATGAGGAGAGTGAACAGAGTGGTGCCTGGAAGGGCACTGCAGCAACCCCTAGTGGTCAGAAACTATAAGCTGCAAATGGGAAAGGGGACACATAGAAAATGGAAGACGAGATGATGGGTCATGTGACCAGTATGCAGCAATAAAGGTAGAGCCTGGGTTGGGGTTGGGGTTAGGGGTTAGGTTGGGGTGGGTGGGTGGATGGGGCAATCGAGTGCACAATGCCGATGGGGTAACACCCCTGCAGAAAGTAAGCTGGAAGGAGAGAGGCTTTACCTCTTACAGCCCCTGTGGAATCCCCTGATGTGAGCTGTTCAGCTGGCCAGTTTTCTGAGGAGAGTTTTGAGCTAGTATTGAGCTTCTGTTAAATTAATATTAACATAAGCTAGACAAGCTAATTATTTTACTGTGTGAATGGCCCTTACAATCACAGTTAAATTCACAAACTAAAACCATCTCTGGTAACACAGAAATTGATTTCAGGGACAATTGTAATTTAAATTTTAAGATTAATGTGCCCTCTCAAAATCACTATCAGTGCTTAACTAATGTAGAATGCAACTGACCTTAGGCTGAACTATCACTGATTTCAAAGCAGGATAATATGTTCATTAAATATGAGGGAAATACAAATAGGGTAGTATCATGGAATAGTGTGGGGTATTCAAAGAATATCACAGATCAACAAACCAAGCCATTCCTTGCATATATTAAAATAATCTGTTTCCAGGAGACATAGGCTATAGAACATTTATACTTAGAAGGTTATGTAAGTGTTTCAGCTGAAGCTAAAAAGAATTCTAAATGGGGTTGATCAGGGGGGGGGTGTCTAGCAACTTTTATAAGAGTAAGGAAGAATACTGAAGTAAAAACTTCAAAAGTTGCGTCATCAAAATTAATTGTTTCATCAATAAGATGGAATGAAGAATTACTGTTTATTTGTAACTGTTATATCCCCTTCCCCCCATACAGTTAATTATGATCCAGCTACCTGGGAAGAAATTGAACTCCAATTAAGTAACAGAATAACAGAATATCCAAATGTGGTATTATTAGTCATGGGTGATTTCAATGCCAGGCTGGGCTCCTTGTCCCTTAATAATGAAGATCTTGCATTCTCAAATAGAAAATCAGTGGATAAAACTGTTAATGGAAATGTCAGAAGACTTTTTTTATGACTTAGAAAACTAGGATTGATGGTCCTGAATGGGACAATAAAGGGCACAATGCCTGCTTATTTTACATACATAGGTTCTCATGGAGCAAGTGTGGTTGATTATATTTGTGCCTTACGATGGCAACTTTCCTTTTTTCAGGAGTTTAATATTATTTTGAGAAGTGAAAGTGATCATTACTTATTGGACTTGAAACTGAATTTTACCAATGAAATTGATGATAATGGGGGGAAAAATTCCACATGCCCCACATTGAAATTAGGAATTAGAAAACAATATCATTCTCAGAAGAAATGGAGATTCTTGTATGTAAATATTTAACAAACCCATGAATTCAAATTAAATTAAATATAGCAAGCCAGCATCTTACAGCACATGATATTTATAAGAATATCCAGGACCTATGTAACAGTCTGTCATCTCTATATTCTCTGTTTAAAGAAAATGGGCAAGAATCATGGTTTGACACAGATTGCAGAGTATGTAAATCACAATCAGCTGGTTCATTAGGTTTGTAAGACTCTATCCAATTTAAGAAAATTATAAAAGAATACACACAATGTCTGATTCATAAACAAAAAAATTACCAAAGAAAAAGCTGTAATCAGATGTTGAAAGTTATTCAATATAAAGGCAATAAAAAATGTTGGTTGATGGTGGCAAAAGGTACAATAAACTACTCCACCAACATCTCAGCCCACATAACTCCAATGACATGGGTCTTATATTATTAAAACAATTTTTATAATGACTCACAGGAACCATCAACAAATGTTTGTTTTTTGATCAATTAGAGAATTATTTTCAAACATTCGTCATAACCCCAGGTGAAGTATCAATGACAATAAACATACAAAACTGAATAAGGTGCCTGATCCAGATGTTGTGTCAACTTATTTTTATCAAATCCAAATTGAGTGGTGAAGTAACCTCCTGGTGATTCTTTCAATAAAAGAGCTGAACTGGGGAGAGTTAGACTTAAATATCTTGCTCTTGCAGCAAAAGTCTCATACTGGATTAAATCTACAGCCCTAGAATCTTCAAGGCTAGTTAAAAGATCAAAGGAAGAGAAAGCAGAATGGAACATTAAACATTACACATCTCTGTGGTTAACAGACTTCTTGGATATCTTAAGGAACATGAACATGGAACACCTTTGGGGGGATTCTCTTAGAAATATAATTTCTCGGGACTAATTAAAATTAATAAAAAATAAACTAAAAATATTGTCATTTAATTAAGACATAGACAAACTAAGGTCTTAAAAATTATATAAGTGGCATTCCCAGAACAAAATGAACCATTTTCTTGAACCTTACCTTAATTTTCTATGAGATAAGAAAGGTAGACAAATATTTATTAAGTTCAGTTTATAAATATACCCCACTAAGGTCCTTCATTTTATCTATTCCAAAAAGAAATCACCAAATCAAGATCTTTATTGTGATTGTGGTCAAAGCGGTTTTGAATCTCTAGTTCATATCACATTGTACTGCCCAAAATATAAATATTTATGGTGAAATCTGATAATTCACTACTTTATTAATTAATACCATATCTAAGGTAGAGACTCTGAAAATCATAATGAACCTTCCTACGGATTTTATTGCTGCAGATATGCTGGCTTTTCTAAAAAAGATACTTGAAAATGACTTATTCTACCCGATTCTACAATGCTGGCTCAACAACACTTCACAGCATAACACAGCAAGTTGTGGTTGACATAAATCCATTCGGAAACCCGGTTTGTTTTTCTATAGGAGGGCTTCACCCCTGAACACTCCCATACTAAATATAATCAACTCCAAGTTAGAGTTGATTAGGGGAGGGGGTGCAGGACTGGGAGACAGAGTGCCTGGGTCTCAGTTGCACCATTACAACAAACTGCCGATGTTATTGGCATTGACATTGTTCACTGTAATGGTGTCACTGTTGGGGGGCTTACCATTCATCCACTAATATAGAACTGGTATACATAAATATGTCTTCCAGTGAGTGACAATTTTTTTAAGGCTCCACATAAGTAACCACTTTAGACACTCGGTATTAGTTGTGTACTGGGAGAGTGCAAGCTATAATACATGTCTATTATATTTGGGTAGTGCACATTTTGTTCACATACTCTTTGTATTTTATTGAATGAGTGTCTATTAAAGTCTCACTGAGTAGAACCCACACAGAGAAACAAACTTTGCTCTATGATTAAATTAACATGAATAAATATAAATTGTCTAACGCTTCCATAAATGTATTATTATCTGTACCTTGGAAAATTAAGAGATGCTTCTGTCATATCATTTGATATTTTTCTGTGTGAAATGTTATATATCTCGAAGAACTACTGTATGCTAATTTTAAACGTTTGTATTTGAATTGTGCCTGTAAAGACCGAAAAAACAGTCGAACAATAAAGCACTAAAACTAGACTTGAAAAAGAAACCCAAATAGCTTTCTGCAAACATTTAAACACTATAATCATACACATTTGCAAACCAAGGGATCACAGTTACATATAAAGATTCATATATATTTTTTAGCCGCAGAGAAGCAAGGGGAGAAAGAAAGAATATAAACAACATGTCAAGGAAGGGAGATAACAGGGGAAATTATGGGACTATCAGAGTGGCCAATTCCTAAATGCACAAGAAGAATTTGTGTAATCAGACAGGCAACTGACGGGCAAGTGATTAAATAGGACAGGATAAAATAGATCCTTACTTTTAACTCTCTCTGCATAACAAATTGGTTGGGGTCTTACCCAACCTTGTCACAAACCCTCTTTAAGAATGATCCTGTTTTATTTTTTTTATAAAAAAAAACAAAAAACAGGTTTCCAAAACCTTCTTTTCCTCTTTTAACATTATCTTATAACATTTACAGTTCTTTGCATATGCAGTATCCCCTTTCCACAGCACCTTCTTTTAAAACAAACATTCCAGTAAAGCACAAACATGTTTTCAACCTTCTGAATTCTCAATACCTGATCCAAATCTTGGCAGACAATCAGCATTGACATTCTGTTTTCTGGATTCAATTCAATTCATTTAACATTATTTATCAGGTAAGCACACTGGGCCAAAGCCTGTTTTCAGGAATGACCCTGTGCTTCAAACAAGTGAGGTTTAGATGGTATTACACAAAATATATTAAGAACAAATAACAAATAACAGATAAATTATAAAGTACATTCTTAAAAACATTTACATACAGCTTGTGATTCTCCATCACTTTGAATTTAAATGCCTGCAATGCTAGTATAGGGGCCCAAATGGAAAACCCCACTTAAATTTGAAATTGGTAACACCTCCCCTACAGAAAAGATTTAACACTTTTGTGTGAAGGGATGATCCCCCAAGAGTGATTTTAGGGGTGATGTGGTATTATGAAGTGGTAACTTTGAGAAATATGGACGCTTTTCTAAATCATGTCAAATTGCCTTCACAAATTTCTTGAAAAAGTCAAAATAATTACTCTCCTTTAACATGTGCATAGATTTACAGTGATTTCATCCTATATTGAATTAATTATGGCAAATTTCCTTTAAATATGTTCTCTGTTTCTGTTTTGTCTATATCTGTATGGCAATTTATGAACTGCTTACACTATATAATTTATAAAAAAAATCTTATTTCAACATCATGTTTCACAGCTATAAAACATGGACTAAGGATGTTTTCCTTTGATAATTTTACAAGATGAATAATAAACTAATGAAAATATTTCTAATAGAATTTCTCTTTTTTCAGGTAATAACAACAACTGTGAGGCAACAAAATGTCTGAAGACCCTGCTGAGACTTTGACCCTCCTCACCCAAAAAAAACCCCATCTAACTAGTGACTGGTCCTAGTGTATTATCTGTCAAATAATAACACAGGGACACCTGAGAACTGCAACCCATGGAGGACTAAATACATTTTATAATGCATGCCATGTTAGAAAAGATCATATTTTTTGCAGTCATTAGACATTGACACATTATTAGGTTTGCTTGCAGTAAATTATCATGCACAAATGTCATCAGTCCTACACCAGTGAAATAAACCTGAAACATCTTGAAGGTCAAGGAAGAAATTCAAGTCCTGGCTGTTCTACAGATATGGGATAGTGTCCAAGCACACAGGGTAGGTGATCGACTTGCCAGTCTGTTAACTGGAATTTGTGTATAATATGCCAGAAAGTGTAAAAAAGACAAAAATCAGTCACAGGTTGTAACCTTCAGAGGCCAAGAAACTCTGCTTGATGCAGCTGAAGCCAGAGATGATGACAGTCTTAAAGTAACTAGTTGGACTGGACTTAATTGCATTTGAAGCAAAAATCCACAAAGACTGCCATAGTATTTTCACCAGCAAAAGAAACATACAGACACAATTTTCACTATCTGGTGACAAGGAAGATGAGTCTGTGTATAAAGCATGTTTCAGTGAACTGATTTCCGAAATTGCAAATGACATTGTTATCAGCAGAAACGCCGTATCCATGTCTTACCTATTAAAGAGATATTGGGATATTCTGAAAGGCGAACTTCCTAGCAGTGAGAGTTACTGAAGTGAGAAGCTAGAGAAGAGACTAACAAACTATTTTGTTGACCAAATTGTTTTTCAAATGCAGCATGACCCAAGTAAACCAAATTGTGCATATAGCAGTGATGTGTCTTTGGAAGATGTCATCAACATAGCTTCCTAGTTACAGTCAAAGCAACAGTATGAAAAGGAAAACCCTCTCCCTACTTCTGAAAATAAAGATAAATATTCAGCCTCATCTATGCTGTTTCATGCAGCACAGGTCCTTCATAGCGAACTCAAAATGTGTGAGGGACTGGACAGCAATCCAATAGATAATTCCACTATCAATTTAGAACAAACATTAGACATGATTCCTGATAATGTGCATAGGTTTCTGAAATGGGTATTCCAAGGGGATGTTGGTAATGAACCTATTGAAAGGCGCACAACAAATAAAGTATATTATTATTATTATTATTATAAAATGGCAGTAATTTAGTAATAGCCAGTAACAAGACACTCCACTGACAGATATTATCAGTTGGTCAGGACTTCATTCATATAGTATCCAGAGGTGCAAAGCATACACCTAAACATGTTGCACATGTAATTTCCATATGCCATATGACAGGCTCTAAACAGGCAGTAGCAATGCTGCACAAGCTAGCACACTGTGTCAGTTATGAAGCCCTAGAGAGAACTGACACAGCTATTGCAAAGGATCAGCATGAAAAAGCTGCCAGGGGCAATATCATAATTCCATTAAACATACAGCATGGGGAGATTGTTCAGTTTGTTGCTGACAATAATGATATAAATGAGGAAACATTAGATGGAAAGCACACAACCCATGCCACAATTATAGTTGTACATCAGCATCAGACTCCCACAGTTCCAGAAGGCAGCTTTGGCACAGTGACAGCTCAGGCTCAAACAAAGAAAGTAGCACTACAAACATGAGTACTTGAAACTCCTGCAATGAGCCAAGCCATTCTGGAGTGTTATCCTCATGGCAGACACACTCCATCAAATCTTACATGAAAAGTAAAAGTAATTGGTGTACTGATGCTGAGGCTTGGCAACAAGCTGCCAGCCTTGATCTGCAGTGGCTAATTCTAAGATGCTGCCCAACTAAGCTATTTGAGGTTGAGTTTGAAAAGGTAAATGCTCAGCAAGTGCCAGGATGGACAGCTTTTAATGTGATGATTTCATCTATCATACCAATAGTAACATTTATGGGTTACTGTCCAGTGCTGTCAGCATCACCTACTGAATAGAGTACAGTTTTCAATGTAATGAAGAATGTATACAAGATGTCTAGGACACTTGGCTAAAATTACAGTGTCTTGACTCTTGACAAGGATATATATTGTAAGGCCAAAGATACTCAGTGGAGGTGCCTGGAGGAGTTTCAGAAAACAGTCTTGAGAATGGGTGGTTTCCACATAGTACATACATTCTGCACCTAATTGGAAAGAAGTATGAAAAGAGTGGTCTGGAAAACATCCTCAAAGAATTGTAGGTATATGGTAGCAACACAGCAAGCAATCTACTTAAAGGCAAATCATACAACCATGGGGTGAGGGACCACAAGCTTGTAATGGAGGGTCTGTCCTGACTGAGGTGGCAAGCATTTTGTAACTGGATACAAGACAATGAGATTTATTGTGATGTAAACCTCATCAACAGCAAGCTCCAGGAATGTCAAAATGCAGTATAAAACATTGATGCAACAAGCCTAACAATAACACTTTCCCCGATCAGTGATGCCCTGAAGAATGTTCAGGATGCAGTGCACAGATTCTGCAATTGTGGAAAAGCTACTTTAAACATTTGCATGCTGGGATGATTACATCAAAATGGTTTACATCCTAATGTGGTTCATTAGAGTAGAACTTGAAAGCAACCATGGCCTGCATCTTGCGGTGGTTGTAGAGGTGCTACCACTATTGTTTGCCTTTGACCACACTGACTATGCCCACTGGGTATCTGTGTACATCAGTGATATGAGGCTTCTGCCAAATTGGGCCCCCAAAGCTCGTAAGATGTTTGTGCAAGGAAATCATGCTGGAGCTCAGTCTACAAATAAATTCTGAAAAGTCTGGACAGACATGGGACTTAAACAAACAGTAATCTATGATAGTAAAATAAAAAGGGGGTATAGTAGGTTTCCATTTGAAACCAGGAGCCTTGGCTATGTGGTTCATCACTTCACATGCATGCTCAGCTATTACAGCTTCCATGAAGGTAATGTGTGATATGGTAGACTCAGACATTTCACAAGGAAAACACAAGGAGGCTGCAGCACCTCTCATACAATGAGATGAAGGTGATGTAAATTAGATTAACATAAACACCAACTCCATGACAAACCCATTTGATTTGAATGCTGACTTGATAGCTCTCATCAACATTGCAACTGGCCTTGTTGCACTCGAAGAGGTTGCCACCAAGCTTGTTGCTGTGAATGATACAGGAATCAAAGCAATGAAAAAGTTTGGGGAAGACAGACTAAATTCAGATATGACTGGATTCTTTGAACCACTGCACAAGCTCAGCATCAAGACATTTGCATCTCTAAGCAAGAAGATCAAATCATAAGTTAGTAGTGATAAGACAGCGACTATCAATGCAGACAGAGAGTTGTTTAGCCATCTTGTAGTAGCTGCACAAACAAGAGAGAGAGATTGAGATGAAGAAACTTTTCACACATGAGCTTTCCACAGTTCCATATACTCTAGCACACTCTGATTGTACCTTGAACAAAACTGCAAAGAGTAAGCTATTGCCTGAATTGGAAAAAGAAGCAGACTCAGTGTATCAACTGTTAGCACCCAACATGCCCACAGCATGGATGCCATGGCCGTTATACAAATGGTCAAGCAAGGAGGTGTAACTAGCTTCTGAGAACTTGCTGAATTGGTCTTCAGAATAGCATGCCAGCATCTACAGAGTAATGAGAGCTGCAAAAAAGTAGATATCATCTTTGATCGATATGATGTCAAAGATTCAATTAAAGCTTTTGAGCGGGCATGAAGGCAATCCTAATAAAGCAATGAAGTCAAAAGTCATTGTCCCAAAACACACATCACAATGCAGTGGAGTAAGTTCATAGGAAATCCCAAGAATAAAGAACATCTGGTAAAGTTCCTGTCAGAATCATGGTGTGATATGGCAGAAATGTGTAACTGGGATTTGTAAGAATGTCTAGGCATGGCAACCTACATATCTAGAACCCAAAACATAGAGAAAAGTGCTTCTCTGGAGAACTGGACAAGTGAATGGGGGGTGCCCAAAGGGACTGGGAATAACTCCCCAGACCATCTTGGACACTCAAAGAATGATACAGTAAGAATAATCCAAAAGGTGGGGGGGGGGGTCAGATCCTTCATGTTGGTCATCCATTATTTTCTGTGTGCCCAACTATGAAGGATACAAACGGGGCGCAATTCAGAGAAGCATCTTAAAGCCAGTAGTAGACTCCATAAGGAGCCTATCATTAGGAAATAGACTGATTGTACTGTAAAGGGTTATGACCAGAATTAATAAGGGGTTGCTTCAACTATTGGGTCTTTTCTGGAGGGTTGTCCAAGAAAATTTGTCTAGAAAGGGTTTCAAGATACTCTGCTAAACCAGTAGCTTACCCAGTATTTGGTGGGAAGTTTTTTCCATATCCTGTAATGAAGGACAGGAAATGGAACTATTCCTCATAGGATGCAGGATCAGGGTTTCTCCAGTGCCTGAGTAGCACTCTTTTGTTGGCTATGATTATGCTATTCAGGCAAAGAAGTTGAGGCCTAGTCAAGGTGGAGTTTACTTGGGATAGACCGAGAAGTGCTAGCTCAGTGTCCCGAATTCCTAAGTTGGGAAGGACTAAAGAGCAAGTAACCCATACCATGCTCCAGAAAGAGTCTATACTTGGCAAGACCAATGGATGTGTGTTAGTGTTACCTGGGGGGGAGGACAGGTATCACGTTATAACAGTGAACCAAACTGAGTGACCTCAAAAAGAGTGACTCATTTTGGGTGCTGTTATTAGGGGCTACTGTGCACAGTATCCCCTGGATGGGAAC
This sequence comes from Neoceratodus forsteri, assembly GCA_016271365.2. Classification (NCBI taxonomy): domain Eukaryota; kingdom Metazoa; phylum Chordata; order Ceratodontiformes; family Ceratodontidae; genus Neoceratodus; species Neoceratodus forsteri. Next base: position 1,376,316,839 of record CM057456.1, read on the forward strand.
ACAGCTGTGGGGAAAGTGAATGTAAGCGAGGAATACTAAGGAGAAGGGGAGGGACATGGAAGGGGTTTGTGGGGATTACCGTACCTGCTATCGCTGAGCTAGCCATGTGGCATGGTGGTGTGGGTGGCTAGCTAGGGCACTGCAGGTGCGGGGTTGAGATTGGCAAGCGCTTACATTTGCCACAGCTACCAGCTCTTGACACTTAGACACTTATGATATCTGAATTTTTGCCCCTCCCCGACACTACACCCCCATGAGTTGATAGTCTAATCGCATCGCCCCCCCCAAAAAAACACTTTTTTACAGTCCGGATGTCGGGTTGCCTTTATGTGTATATCGCCAATGTGCTTTTTGGCGATATACACTTGCCATAATAACAATCACTCTTTTGTGATCACTCTTATGACATGGAACCAAAAAACAACTCCTGAATTGAAGGAATTTACCTTGTAGTTTCTTAGAGGCCTGGTATGCATTGGTCCACACTGGGGCCCATTCCACTGGGGGGACTGTTATGCCAAGCTCCAATTCCCACTTGTCTCTCAGGCCTGCCAGATGAGAGGGGGAGTCAGCATGTGCCAGAAGGCCCTAAGTTTGGCAGTCAGATGTTGGGAGCTATCCAAGGTAGTGATCTACTCATCTAGTATCTGTGGCTGGGGAAGTACAAGATCCTGAGCAATCTTTTGTTTTATGAGGTTATGAATTTGTATTTCCAGAAGTGAGACCAAGGCAGACCATGTTTCATTTTAAGCTTGTCAAATGAGTAAAACAGCCTGCCACTGGGATGAAAAGATCCTGAATGACAGTGTTACTGTTATCCTTCCTCTCCATCCAATAGACATGTCTGCCATCTTTAAGCGGGCTGGGATTGCGCCAAAGGGGTCTAGTCAGAGACGTTTGAGAGCTCCAGTCAAGCTGGCAGGCATACCAGTCTTAAATGTATTTAGTGTAGCATGGGCAATGGGAGATTTCAGTACGAAGAGACCAGTCTGGAAAAATTAAGGCTGGAGCCAGTGGCAATCAACCCTGAGCTAATTCCAGGTGTATCCACCTGGGTGTAGATGAGGCTAAGTGGGGTGAAGAGCAAACCACTGCCTGATGTAGGTACAGCTTCATGTCAGGAAGCCCAAAACCTGATTCCTTCCAAGGTCTTTGCAAAGTCCTAAGTTTCATTTTTGGAGGTTTGCTGTCCCATATTAAAGTACAGTAGACATTTTGGATGCACATTTCTGAAAAAAGTTGCTTGGAATAGCGATAGGCAAATCGGGCAATATGTACGGTAGCTTAATGAGGGCAATCTACTTCAACACATTAATCATGCCTCTCAAGGAGAGGATATGGGACATCCAATGGGATATATCAGATTCTAAAGTATCCAGTATTTTTTGAGTGTTAGCACAAGCATGGAAGGTATTGTAGATTTGAGAATAATACCTAAGCAGACTACACCATCCGGCACCCACTGGTAAGGGCAGGCCACAAACATACCTGCTGTATGAGCATTATTAAGGGGGTAACAATCGGAACTTCACACCATTCAGTTTGTAGCTGGAAAGGGGGGAGGTTTTGAGATGATTTCCTGAAGGGCTGGCAGGGAGGAGGCGGGATTAGTGAGAAAAAAGGTGATATCGTCAGCAAAGAGCGTGATTTTATGGGAGTTGTCACCTACTTTTAAACTTTTAAACCGGTAAAATGGTCATTAGCCCTAATTTTAATAGCCAGGGGCTCCACTGGCAATAGAAAAAGGAAGGGGCAGAGAGGGCACCCCTGTCTGGTTCCTCTGTGGGGGGGGGGGAGAATAAGGAGATGGAATGGAATGGAATTAGTGAGGATGGCAGTGGTAGGAGCAGTGTACAGGAATCATACCAGGGAGATGAATGGGGGCAGAAAACCAAATCTGGCTATAGCATAAAACAAGTATACCCACACTCCACCCTATCAAATGCTTTCTCAGCATCTAGTGAAAGGGTGGCAGTGGGCTGAGAAAGGGTGCTGGTCTCAAATATCAAATCCAAGTACCAATGAATGTTATCAGACCCCATTCTCCGGGCACTAAACCAACCTGGTCTTGGTGGATTAAGAAGGGCGGGTTTCATCTGTTTGGCTAAAATTTTTGCAAATATTTTAGCATTAACACTAAGCAAGGATATTGGCTGAAAGTGGGAACACAATATACTATCCTTGTCCTTCTTAGGGATGAGAGTAATAATTGCCTCAGAGAGTATAGGCAGGAGCTTCCCCTTGTCCCAAGCTTCATTAAACACAAGGGCCAGTCTCAGGGCTCGTAGATCTGAGAAGGACGCATAGATCTTAGTAGGAAAGCCATCTGGGCTGGGAGACTTGCCGAGCGCCATATTACAGATAGCTTGGGCAACCTCCTGTGTTTGAATTGGTGCTATAAGGGCTGGGAAGAAGTGAGCCGGAACTGTGGGCATATTTTAGTTAGCATAAAAAGAAGAATATTGGTCCTGTGTGGGGCTGACTTCAGAGGAGCTGGATTCATAATAGTTTTGGAAGGCTTGATTGATATCCTTTGGGGCCATTAAATTATTTCTGGAACAATCACTAATAACCAGAGTATATCTTTCCATGGAATGGGCTCAGAGTCTAGATGCCAGCAGTCTCCCTGGTTATTCTCCTGCCTCCCAATATTTTTGATTCAATTTATAAAGGACATATTCCATTCTATATTGCAGAATGTCTTCTATTTCAGTTTTTGACTGTGTATTGTGGTCTCTAATGTGGGGACTCCTCCAGGAGTCCTGTGCCACTGACAGTTCAAGGGTCTTTGGTTCCACTTCTTGAGCTTTAAGGTAGAGTCTCTGCATTTCTTAAGATGAGTGGCATGGACTATCAATTTACCCCACAGTACTGCTTTAAGCACCTCCCATAGGGTGGCCAGGGAGCAATCTGAAGTATCATTAAGGGAGTAGTATTCTTGGACAGTGTGCCTTAACCACTGTTGGGTCTCCTGTAGTAGTAGGGAGTTATTAAGGTTTCACATGCTACGTCTACCAGCAGAGATATCCCAGGCCAGGGAAAGTATTACAAGGAGCACGGTCAGAGACCAATATATTCCCCAAAGAAACCCTCCAAGTCCTTGGTATCAAGTCCAGTGAAGTCAGTAGGACATCAACCTGACTGTACAAATTGTGAGAGGGAGAGTAACAAGTAAAGTCCATATCAAACGGATGGAGAGTCCACCAAACGTCATGCAGACCAAAATCTCAGGAAACAGGGGTCACCTGGACCACTAGAAAGGATTCCTGCCAGGTGCCAGGGCCTGTCCAATCAATTTGAGGAGCCAAAGCTAAGTTCAGATCACCCCCAATTATAATGGAAGTGGGAGCCTCCGACATCTCTGCCAGGGCTGCCTGAAAGAACTGGAGGTCCAGTGCATTCAGGGCAGAAATCCTACCTAACACAATAGAGATACTGAGGTAGCTACCTGATAGAAGTAAAAATTGACTCTCAGGATCCTTGTACTCCTGGGATATGCCCAGTGGTAGGCCCTTTTTACACAGAATTGCTATCCCTCTCTGTCAGGTAGAATAAGCATTATGATAGTATTGGCCTACCAACATATGGCCTAAAAGTTTGGAGTCCCCTTCTACCAGGTGTGTCTCCTACAAGAGGGCTGTGTCACAGTACATATCCTGGAGGAGTTGATGGACTGTCCTACACTTCTTGGGATCATTAAGACCCCTCACATTCCATGACACAATTTTCAAGTGATTAGCACTGGTCATTTTCACAGCAGGTACACACACAATAAGATTCATTACTACTCTGGGAACACTCCCCCAAGTCCCCAGGTCCCATCTCCCTTCCCCACAAGCATTCCACCATATACTGTACAAAATACAGCCTAGGATTAATCAGTAAGAATGCATGAGAAAGGTATATACAAGTTACAAGATAAACACTCAATGGTTGGGTGCACACAAACATTGAAATCCCTATATATGGGGGCCTAATAGGGAGAATGAAAAGAAACAGAAATGCTAAGGAAGATACAAGTAATCCCACCCCCAGTGGAAGCATATTGGTCACTTTCCTAACAGAAGATATTGGGGGCTATTAAGCCATCACCTACACAGGTTATGGGTACTCGAAAAGCCAAAGGGGGACCCCTGCCACTCCCGCTCCCCCATCCCTGTCTGACCAAATGGGGCAAAAACAGCTAGGGAGACAGGGGAAGCAAAGAAAATAGTGATACAGAATGGGAGACCTAGCTCACCGGTGCTCTCAAAAGAGGGAGGTGTATGTCGAACAATGGGCTGGAAGGAGGGAAATACCAGCGAGCCTATTCTCACCATGGCATCCGACAAGTCTGAGATTGGAGAGGGCAGCATGTGAGTGGTACACTGTAGGGTATAAACAGTAGGGGGGAGACTACACAATGGCATAATGATAAATCACCACACTGGGTAGGGGAGTGGAAATACAACAGAGGCAAACTTGCCTCCAAACGCTCAAGGAAATATAACTATAAAGGTGTTCCTAATAGGGGCTTAAAGGTAAGTAAGAACAGGAAAATAGAGACACGCAAAAAGCCTGTAAGCATTAATCATGTCAGAACACAATTAAACAGCAAGAGAGAATATGCATAGATTCAAACACTCCCTGCACCCAACGCTTCACTAATATATCAAAACTCACCCACAGTTTAACAAACAGTGGGCTCTATGCATGAAAAAAATGGTTGCTTATGAGTCTGCCCATTTCCCTACCTACAAGATAAGCTGCAGATCCTAGTTAACCAACAGCTTATTTCTTCTTACCCCCCACAAGAATTGCCTTGTGTCTGTCCCATGTATTCTTGAATTCTCCCACAGTTTTAGACCCCACAACCTCCTCAGGAAGGCTGTTCCATGCGTCCACCACCCTCTCTGTGAAAAAATACTTCATCACATTGCCCCTGAACTGCCCCCCCATCTTTAAATTTTGTCCTCTTGTTCTTGCATGTCTCTTTTTCTGAAAGATGCTACCCTCTTGGACTTTGTTGATTCTACTGAGGTACTTAAAAGTTTCTATCATGTCCTCCTTCTCCCTTCTTTCCTCAAGGGTATACATATTAAGCTCCTTTAGTCTCTCCTCGTACGGCTTCTCTTGCAGACCATGCACCATTATAGTTGCCCTCCTCTGGACTGCCTCTATCCTGTCTATGTCCTTGCGGAGATGGGGTCTCCAGAACTGGATGCAGTACTCCAGATGGGGTCTCACCAACTGTCTGAACAGAGGGATAACAACTTCCTGTTTTCTGCTGGTGATGCCTCTCCCTACGCATCCCAGTATACCCCCAGCCCTCCCTACTGTCTTCTCACATTGCTTGCTAACCTTAAGGTCATCTGACATGATTACCCCAAGGTCCCTTTCCTTTTTGTTGTTACTACCCCCATTGTGTAATCTTCCCTAGGTTCTTGTTTCCCAGGTGCATTATTTTGTACTTCTTTGCATTGAGTCCTATCTGCCATACTTCTGACCATTCCTCCAACAAATTACTTACATAATGTTTCAGTACTTAAATTGTTTTTTCACCTTGTCGGTCACAGCTACCAATTTATTTTATTATTAATAATCAATGTAGCACCACCCTCTTTTCTGGAAGTATGATTACATTTATAAACATCATAAACAGGTATCTTAAAATCCCATGAGGATTAGTCATCCCATCACATTTCTGTGACAGCAGTTATAGCATGTCCTTTTGTACAATATGTACCTTAAGTGCATCCGCTTAATAAGTTAAGCATCTGGTATTTAGCAACATAACCTAAGCTCCACATCATATTGTGATGGCAGAGTGGGGTTGGGGGACCACTATACCCCCCTAGGGATTAATGTTATACTGATGGATGGGGGATTGGGGATGGGGGAAACCATTATACTCTCAGGGATTGTTATACTAATAGATGGGAAGGGGAGGTTCTGATAATGGGAGACTTCAACATGCCAGATACAGATTGGTCAATACCAGCAGGAACATCTGCCAGAATTAGACACATGGTAGATTCCCTGCAGGAGAGGGCCTCAAACAACTGGTACAACAACCCACAAGAGACAGGGCTATCCTAGATCTAGTACTGATTAACAGGGAAAGGATCACAGATCTCCAGGTAGAAGTCACATGAGGGCAAGTGACCATCACATGGTATAGTTCAATTTGGCCACTAGAACTAAATCATCCCATTCCAAGGCAAAAATATGGGACTTCAGAGGAACTGACTTTGATAAGATGGCCAGCAGAGTTAAGCTAGCCCTGGCAAAAAGAAATACAGGTGAGGGAGTACAGGCAAAGTGGGCAAGCATCAAAGATGCAATACTTGAAGCAACATCCCATTGTGTTAGAGAGAAAAGGGAATGCAAAAGAAGAAGGAAACCACTTTGGTTCTCAAAAACAGTAGCAGAAAAGGTCAGAGCCAAAGGCTGTCCTTCAGGAAATATAAGGGAACGCAGCAGGATGAAGATAGGGAGGCATACCAAACTTCCTTAAGGGAAGCAAGGAAGGCAGTAAGGCAGGCAAAGGCCCAAACCGAGGAAACACTAGCACAAACAGTAAAAGAAGGGGACAAGACTTTCTATAGATACAGTAGTGAAAGGAGAAAGTCCAGAGGGGGTATTGCTAAGATCACAGGGGATAAGGGGGCATGTGAGGAGGAGGACCATGTTAAAGCATCTATCCTAAATAGATACTTCTGCTCAGTATTTACTGAAGAGAAGGTAGGGCAGGGCCCACAGCTTAGCACCATGGACACAGGGGGGAGGGAGGTGTGCACTAGTCCCTTCACAAAAGAAAGGGTTCTACTAGAGCTCAATATGCTCAGGGCGGACAAGTCAATGGGACCTGATGGCATACATCCCAGGGTACTAAAGCAGCTAAGGGTGGAACTAGTACAGCCATTATCAGAACTGTTTAGTGAGTCTCTGAGCACAGGAGAGGACCCAGGAGACTGGAGAAGGACTCATATGATCCCACTCCACAAGAGTGGTAGCAGGGAGGAGGCAGGGAACTACAGACCAGTCAGTCTAACCTCAGTAGGGGGCAAGATTAGGGAGGCACTCCTTAAGGAAAGGATAGTGCAACACCTGGAATCCATAGGAGCACAGGATCCAAGACAGCATGGGTTTACAAAAGGAAGGTCCTGTCAAACTAATCTCATAGATTTCTTTGACTGGGTTACCAGAGTGGTGGACCAAGGGGGAGCAGTTGAAGTCACCTACCTTGACTTCTGCAAAGCTTTCGATACTGTTCCACATAAAAGATTGATTAATAGGCTGGGTAGGCTCGGGGTGGGTCAGAAGTTGGTCAACTGGGTGGCAAACTGGATGGTGGGCAGAAAACAGAGAGTGGTGGTAAACAGTATACAGTCAGAAGAGATGCAAGTCACAAGTGGGGTACCTCAGGGATCAGTAGCCCCCAAGAAGTTAGCAAAACGGTGTCTCTCAGGATCCAGCTTTTCTGTGTCCCATTGGTATAGAGCTTGGATATGGCACATTATGTCCAGGAAGGATGGGTCATCCAGAGGTGACCTAGGAGAATTCCTTGGGTCCAGAGAGGGAATAGGGAGCTCGTCTTCTGAGTAGTAATCCGAGGGTGAATGTGCCCCCTCATATTGTCAGGGAGAGCCTTAGTGATACAGTGGGCTAGTGTCTCTGATTGCACAGGCCCCTTTACCTTCTGGGCTTTCTTAGGACACTGCCTAGACAGATGGCCAATCTGGTGACAATACCAGCATTCATCATGTTTCTTGTACCCAACCGCTCCTTTGGCACCTGGGGAGTCCCTTCTTTTTGCAGGGGCCCTGTGGCCCTTGGTTGTCCAAAATGCTCACCCTTCCATTTCACCCCTGAACTCCCCTTGGGAGCAGCCTGCCTCAAGCATAGCAATCCGCCAGCTCTGCAGCCTCTTTGGCAGTCTTAGGATCTCAGTCCCCCAACCAAAGCTCCAAGTCTGGGGCAGCTGTCTATACAGGGGTGGTATATAGACCTCCAACATAGGGAGAGACATTGGATAAGAAGGGGTGCTGCTAGTTGGTGTCTTCATACTGCCAGATGTGGATTGGAGCCTTCCAGCTGCAGCTTTGGAAAGGAAGAGGGCCTTCCTTGACTCCCTGCAAAGGGCTTTTCTCAGGCACCTAGACAATGAACCCACTAGGGATGGGGCAGTGCTGAACCTGGTGCTTACAAATAGGGACAGCATTGCAGGCAACAAAGTGAGCAGCCCCATAGGTAGCAGTGATCACCCTACAGTGTGGTTTAATATTAAGATGGGAAAAAATGCAAAACCGCATGAGAACAAGGGTTCTGAATTTTAGGTGTGTGGATTTTGAAGAAATGGGAAACTGCCTCAGAAATTGTCTCTTAAAAACAATTGCTAGGGAGGGTTAGAGGTACAGTAGGGGAAAAAGGAGGGCATAATTAAAGCAATCACCCTCTTCATGAAGTAAATGAGTAACGGCAGAAGGAAAAAGAGTGTTACTGCTCTCTAGAGAAGTGGCCAAGGTGATGAAGGAAAAAGGGTGGCATTCAGGAGATATAAGGAAAGGCAGAGGAAGAAAAACATGGAGGTATACCAAGTAAAGCAGAGGGAAGCTAGAAAGGCAATGAGGGGAATGACAGAACAGAAAGAGGAAAGAGTAGCTAAGGGGATAAGACTTCAGGTACATATGTGAGAAGAGGAAGGCAAGGGGAGGGATTGTGAGGATAAGGAAGGTGCATGGTGGGACTGTGCAGAGGAGGCCCAAGAAAAGGAAAACATCCTGAACAGGTGCTTCTGCTCAGTCTTCACAGTGGGCGGGGGGGACCACCATGGAGCAGCATGAATCAAAGTTGTGTAGACACAAGTACATTTTCCAAGGAAGGAGTCCTGAAGGGACTTGCAGCTCTGGATGTGGAAAAGGTTATAGGACCAGTAGGGATAAACACAAGAATACTAAAACAATTCAGGGAGCTGCTAGCTGCACCACTGATGGCCATACCCAACAGCTCTCTAGAAACAACCATGGTTCCAGAGGACTGAAGGAGAGCAGACATGGTCCCCTACATAAGACTGGCAGCAGAGAGGAGGCTAGCAACTATTGGCTAGTCAGTATCACATCAGTGCTAGGGAAATCAATGGAAACCCTATTAGAGAAAAGGTTGGTAGAGCACCTTGAATCCAACTGGCTGCAAGACCACAGGCAGCAGAGCTTCAAAGGGAGTAGGTCATGCCATGCAATTCTAATTGCTTTATTTGACTGGGGGACTAGAGAAATAGATCTGGGGAGGGCAGTGGATGTGGCCTAGCTGGACTTTAGCAAGGCCTTCAACACTGTGTCACACAGGTGATTGATAATGAAATTGAACAGCCTATAGGTGGGATCCTGAGTGGAGAATTGGGTTAGAAACTAGTTAATGGATAGGAGATGAAGAATGGCAGTTAGCGCTTACTCTAATGATGGGAGAGTGACAAGTGGGGTGCCACATGGCTCAGTACTGGGAACAGTCATTTTTAATGTCTTCATAAGTGACACTGCAGAATAACTTCAAGTGAAATGCCTTTCTGCAGATGGCACCAAAGTCTATAATAGGGTGGGAACTCAAGAGGGGGTAGAGAAAATGTGTGGGGATCTTGGGAAACTCAAGGAGTGGTCAAAAGAATTGCAGTTGGGATTTAATGTCAAAAATTGCAAAACCATGCACATAGGACATAGGAATCCAGGAGATGAGTATAGGATGGGGTGGGGGTACTGACAGTGGTTCCACTATGCTGCAATGACAGGAATGTTGGTGACTTCCCCTACAGTGACACATTGTCACTGACATCCCTGATGCTTCCTACTCCAGACCCTGACCGGAGAGTGCACTGACACCTATTCGGGGTTCATGTGGGGGGGGGAGCAACCCCCCAGAATTAAGGATTCCAACTCTGGGAGGCAGATGTCAGGGGAGAGTGGCCAAAGTCTGGACTCAATGACTCAGTCATCACTCTGGTAACCTGGTCGACACTGAGGATGTGGTGTCACTGTAACAGCATCGATGTGAAAGCATCACTGTTACAATGGTATACCCTGACAGTCACTAAGCAGGAAAGGAATCTTGAAGTTATCATATCTGATGACCTCAAAGAGGCAGGGCAGTGTGACAAAGCAGTTGGTAGGGCAAGTGGGATGCTGGGAGACATAGGATGAAGTATCTTCATCAGAAGGAGGGAGGCAGTGTTACCACTATATTGCTAGCTGTTGAGACCCCACCTGGAGTACTGTGTCCAGTTCTGGAGGCTACTCCTCAGAAAGAACATGTGGAGGCAGTCCAGAGGAAGGCAATTAAAATGGTGCAGGGATTGCAAGAAAAACCCTAAGAGGAGAGACTTAGGGATCTCAACATGTACACCCTGGAAAACAGGAGAGTGTGAAGGGACATGATAGAGACCAACAAGTACCTCACAGAGGTAAACAGGGTGCAGGAGGAGAGTCCCTTTCAAATGTGAAAGAGCAACAGGACCAGAGGAAATGAGATACAGTTGGGGGTGATTAAGAGGGTTATTAGGAAGTACTACTTCACTGAAAGAGTTGAAGGCACCCGGAACAGACTGCCAGCAGATGTGGTGGAAGTGAAAACAGAAGGGGATTTCAAGCATACATGTGATAGACATAGGGAATAGAAGAAAATAATTAGGAAGGAGAAAGGACCACCAGAGACCAGTAAGGGTCTATGGGGACAGATTAAGCAGTGATCATCTGGGCAGATTGGTTGAGCCAAATGGTTCTTTTCTTCTGACAAATGTCATTTTTCTGTTTTTATATTTCCTTGTCTGCCATGATATGAACAAGCCTGTAAAGTGCACAATAAGTAACCCTTTCCGTGGTCCTTCCACCTTGCAACATGACTTGCAACATGTACTGTATTTCATGAGTCTGAAGAATTTTAAGTTGTTGGCAGTTCAGTTTGTAATCAGATATTAATCTGTTTCAGTAAGCCTTTTTACATTATATGCATTTTTTTATACTTAAAACTTCTTGAGACTGAAATCCATGTATTATGCTGTTAGTCAGTCTCATGCTGAGATGGGATAAAAAAGAAAAGTGTAATGAAATGTATTTGATTATGTATACATTACAAAGTGTGTTTTTCTGCACACTACTGTGTTTCGTTACTCTCACAGAGGAAAGAATCCAGGTACGTGCTGTAGAGGAACTGCAGTGGGCAGCTTCTCATTTTGATCCAAGAAACTAGTATGTCATGTCAAATAGTTCTCCCTGTTGTTGAGGCACAGATCAGGAAGCATAGGCAAACTAGGAGAAGTTATAAAATTCACAAGTAACTTTGTATTATTATCAATAACAAAATAAAAATTGTGCCGAATAGCTCTTATACATGCAGTTCAAACAAAAAAAGTCTTTCCTCTGAGGTCATCTCTAAATCTAAATCTCTCTTGCTAACAAAAGACTGCTCTCTTTGGCCCAGATATTCAAAAGGGTTGAGCATGGCACAACAGTGTTGCCATGCACAACCACTGATGTCTGTCAGGATATTCAAAAGAAAAGTCGCGCGTCCCGATGTGCGGGCGCATCATTAATGTTTGCAGGCACAGGTGGGGCGTGCCCATGCATAACCTGCACAGCCCGATATTCAGCCCGGGATATGCAGAGTCATGCATGCACAACCCCTATCTGTGCCTGCAGAAAGTTGCGCCACAAAAAAAGGGACAAGTGATGGCCACCCTCAGGTGAGCTGCCACATTGCAGGGTGCAGCGCAGCAGCTGCCACCTGTGGGTGGCCACCTGAGTTCCTGCCGCACCTGGTGGTGCCCCCCATGCCCCATGGTGGTCATCTGTAAGTGAAACCCCCAAGTCCAATATCCCTGGTGGTCCAGCTCATACCTTACTACTCAGTCCAGATATGTGAATGAATTCATTCACATATCTGGACTGAGTAGTACAGTATAGGCTGCACACCCATTAATATGCTGTGAACCAATGGGCATGCAGCCCTCCGAGCTGTCAGTCGGCGGGTGGCGAGGCAGCAGGTGGGTGGGTGCTGCCACCCGCCGGCTGATGGGGAGGCGGGCGGTGGGGCTCAGTGGGTGGGTGGGGTGGGGATACACTAGACCACCAGGGTAGTGGGGGTCTTTGATGAGGTACTGATGCCCGCGATCGGGCAGCGATCGGTCCAGTGGACCACCAGGGATATTGGACTTGGGTGGGGGATTGTACTGATGCCTGCGATTGGGCACATAGGGGTCCACTGGACCACCAGGGATATTGGACGTTTTTTCATTTATATTACAGGAATGCCCGCAATTGGGCTGCAGGGGGCGTCGGTCCCGATGGCTGCTGCCTGGCAGGACGCCAGGCGTAAGTCGTCGGGGATCGGCGCACCTGCATGCTAATGGCATGCAAATGGGGCCGTAATGAGATGCAAATGGCCCTCTGTGCACCTTGCATTAATTATGGCCCCATTTGCATGTCCCCATTTGAATATCGCAGGTGCTGTGCATGGCGCAATGGCACTTGCGCCAGCGCATCTCCATGCTCCACTCTGGCCACTTGCGCTGGCGCAGTGCCACTGTGCCATGCACAGTGGGGGTGGCCAGGGTGCAATATTCAAAGCTGCTGCGCCATAGGGCAGCTCCATTGAATATCACCCAGGCCACTGCCCTACACAACAAAGTTGAGCTGCTCCCAGGCTTGCGCCACAGCCTGGCGCAGTTTGAATGTCCAGGCCTTTATGTATAATGTATTTTCCAGGCAATTAACTTCTGCATCTTGAGCTTGTTAAGATACATCTCCCATTTCTCACAAAACCTATCTGAACTTTGTCAATTTCTTTCCTGCAAGTGCAGCAAAATAGAACATTGTGTCCCAGAACGAAGCTTCTATTGACTACTTTGTGAATGACTTGTGGAAGTCAAACTGCATCTCAAGGTCAACCACTTGAGTTCCAAATGTTTTTTTGCAATTATTATAATAATATAATTATATACATTTACAAACCGAGGGATCCCAGTTTCACATAAAACCTCTCATATATGTTTAATCACAGAGGAGCAAGGGAAGAAAGAAAGACTAGAAGCAGCAAGTGAAGGAAGGGAGAAAACGGGGTAATTGTGGGACCATTGGAGTGGCCAATTCTGAGGCTCCACAAGGAAAATTTGATTGTGCAATCAGACAGGCAAGTGATAGACAAGTGACAGAATAGGAGAGAACAGAATATATCCTTACTTTTTATTAGGGCTGCAGTGGGTGGAGCCTGCAGTCCTCTCACTAGGACAAGGAGAAAAGCACTGCCACATTCCTTGCAAATGAACAATGGGAGGACTTTAAGCCCGAGGCTCAATGTGGGAGAATAGGCTCCTCCCACTTCCACTTCAAAAGCACACCTCTCGCAGCACTTCATGCTTGGAATCTGAAACTTGACTTTTGTCTAATTTTCCCTGAGCTCCTGCATCAGCATCTAGATCCTAGTTCTCTGCTTGTACTTCATTTTGTTTGTTTCCTCGATCATTAAATCTACTCAGGAGGAATCGCATTAATGCTGTCCTTGGTTGCACTCAGCTTTTTTCTTGTGAACGCTGGGCAGTCGTTTTCCCCCCCGGCTCAACCAGTTGGCTTCCATCCAGCCTGCTTCTCTGCCTTCCCATTCCTGATCATCTGGTAAGCCCTTGTTTTTTATGTTTCCCCTGCCTTTGTTTGTTCTCTGTCCCTTCCACCACTCCTTACCCTCCCTGGTCTCACCCGCTCCCTGCTCTTGCCACACACCCGCTGCTTGTCTGCTATATTGCTTCAGCCCTTACCTTCTTCGACCTCTGGACATTTCCAACTGGGGATGCTGCCATTACCAGGAACTCATGTATTTTCAGTGAACCCAGCTTCCAGTCCTATTCCTTGTTGCTAGCAGAACCACGCACTATGCTTCTAAATTTCTGCGACAAATCAATTGCATCTCAGCTACGTATCCCTTCTATTTTATTTTATTTCATTTTTGCTCCCTGCCTCTCTCATATGCCCGCTCCACATCTCTGTACATCCCCTGTCCTGGTGATTCTGGTAGCTTTCCCCCCTGTATGGCGTTCAATCCCCAGCCTATCCAACATCATTTGCCTTCTCTGCCTTGCAATGTGGCTCTTCATTTCCTTGGCTACTGAACTGCACTCCATTATTTGGTGGCTCACCCACACTTCCTCAGCCATGGGTCTGCAATCGCCATGTTACATCTCCTGCCCATTGAGCTGTTGTTTCTTGACATTGGTTTCTTTAGCATGATTCTGGAGGCTGCGAGTATTCTGTTCTTGGACGTATCATTCCCGTGCATATGGACTTTCTTTCCAGTTTGCTTACACCTGTTAAAACTGCTGGTCCTATACTGTCTATTGTTCTCTTCAGGTCTTCACCAATGGAGGGGATTCATCACAAAGTTCATATGCCTTTTTCAAGGACTCACTCTGACCAGGATTGCCCTACTCTGACTTATCTTTCCAACATTGCAATATATGAAAATGGCTCCCTTGCCAAGAGCTGAGATCTTCCGTGACTGTGCCCAGTCTGGGAATCCAGGGAGATATCAGTCTGTGCTCAACAAGCTAACATGCCTTCTCTCATTTATAGGTAGGTGTAAACCTGACATTTATTATGCCTAAAATTTTTATTCTGAGTTAGTCAAAGGTTTGATGGATCCCGTAACCTGTATTTCACTCATCCTCCACTCTTTTACTTCCAGTTTCACTGCACTCAGGATTCCTTATTGGAAAACCATTGTACTTCATCCTGCTTTCAGGATTCTGGTGAGGACCATCGGTGCTCTATTTTGCCATCCTCTCCAGATTTCTGCATCATCAGTGGCATTTTCCTGGCCTGCAGACCTTACTTGTGCCTATTTTATCATACTTACACAACACCAAAAAAATAAAATCTTCCTCACACTTTTTGCTTTCTTGCTCCTTCACAACTTGCTTAATTTTTTTTTCAGGTCCATGATATACCTGCTCTGCATCAGCTGTTATAGTAGGGCAGTGTCCTTTCCCTACAGCTTCCTCGTCCTGCCTCACCCATGCCAGGATCCTTCATTCAGTGGTAAGTTCCAGTCCCTCCCATCTGAATTTAATTTCTTTTTCTTCCATGCTTTTCAGTAGTTCCCTGTTATCATCCTTCCTTACCTTCCCTCATGCTCGTCTTTCTCCAGTCAATTCCCAATTGCTTTCACTCTTTTCTTTCTCATCCCTAGGTCTCCTTCCTGACCATGTCATCAATCAAAGATCCCTCCATCAAAGATCCTTTGACAACTCCACCTCCCTCTTCAGCTCCCATCAGTCAAAAATACACCTCCAAGTCCTGTCACTCCATCAAAGACTATACTGTGCCTGAGTTCAAGTCAAAGTTAACTAGAAAGGGTATATCCTACTCTACTTCTGCCCAGAAGCAGGTGCTCTATGACCTCCTCATGGCATTTATATCGCAGCCTGGACCTATTCCTCACCCCAGCCAGCCTCCTCCTCCTCAGCTTGACCGTACTCCCCTTTCAGACATTCGGGACTTCATGGCTCAGATGACCACTTTTATTTCAGACATCAAGACTTGCCTTTCCTCACTTGAAGCCTGCCCCATAGTTCCTCAGCCTCCTCCACCAGCTCCCGCCCTGCCCGCTGGTGTGCCTTCCACAAGCCTCATCTCCTCTACAGACTCCTGTCTCCCTCTGGTCACAGTACCTTCTCCATCCCTGCCTCCTACAGTTCCTTCAGGTTCGTCATTCTCTCAGCCTCCATTCATCTCCCCTATCCATCTTGTGCAAGCTCACCTCCACAAGGACATCCTGGATGGTAAGGATGTCAACCTGGTCTCGCTGCTCATCTCTTACCATGATGTCTTGGATACTCATATCATGTCCTGTGGGGATGTCTCTGTCCTCCTGAAGTCCAAGGAGTCTCATCTCCTTTGAAAAATGACCATGGCCAAATTTGTGCTCGCCTTCAGCCTCTATCAAGACATTATTTGTTCAGCCTTCCAGGACAGCCGTGAAGAACTGGACACCTATCTTCATCTCCTTGTCGACCTAAGCATCAGGTATGGTGGGACTCATTTCTATGACTACCATTGCTCATTTTCCACCAAGGCAGCCTCCACATTAAACCACTACAACATCAAGCTCAATTGGGCCATTTTGGACAATAAACTCTTTTGTTGCCACTTCACTGGCCAACGTGCCTACTCTTGTTCCCTGTGTGGTTTATTCAACCATTTTGATCCCCTTTGCCCCCTGACAGTGTCTCCTCCTCCTCCTTGACAGTCCTCATCCATCGTCGGACCTTCTTGCCCTTCTGAGTCCTTTTCTCATTCAGGCCTGTCTCACCCTGTCTCAGTCCAGCATGCTCGCATTGACCGACATGGTTATCCCATATGTACAGTGGGAAGCAAGTCCATCTGCAACAACTTTAATGTCCATGGTTGTTCGACCCCATAATGTCAATTCCTGCACCTGTGCTGCATTTGCGGTGATATGCACGCTTGCTGTATCTGCCCCAAGACTTCAAGACCATCAGATGACACCAGATTCATCCTTCTACCCCTGTGAACCTACTTACTCTGGCTCGCCTGCTGACCAACCACCCTAAGCAGGACTCTGTGAGCTCTGTCCTATCCAGTTTTGCTCATGGTTTCCACACAGGTGTCTTCGTTCTCCTTACTTCCTCCTTCATATGTATTAAGCTGCAGTCTGCCATCCTGGAACCTGATGTGGTTCGCTCCCTCCTTCAATCGGAAGTAGCTAAAGGGTTCATTTTGTGACCTTTCATGCACCCTTCTTTCTCTATTTACCAGATCAATCCCATTGGCACTGCCACTCAGAAGTTCTCTGGCAAAAAACACCTTGTTATCGACCTCTCTGCTCCTCGCCATTCTTCCATGCCGAATATCAATTCCCTTATTACAGCCGATGACTTTTCTTTGGCCTATGCCTGCATTGATGACACTATCGTCATCATTAAGTGGTCCGACCATGGCTTCTGACTGTCCAAAGCCAACATATCCGATGCCTTCAAGCTCCTCACCATCCATCCTTCTCTCTAGCACCTCTATGGCATTTCTTGGGATTCTGTTTTCTATTTTTCCGTCTGCCTTGCCTTTGGCTGCTGTAGCAGCCCTAAGCTATTTGACATCTTTGCTGAATTTCTGTGCTGGACCCTGCTCAATGTCTGCTGCCGGCCTGCCATAATTCATCTGCTGGACAATTTCCTCCTCATTGATCCACCTCTGTCCACCCCTGAGGTTAGGATTTCCATGCTTATCCACCTCTCCGCAGACCTGTCTGTTCCCATAGTGGCTGAGAAAACATCTGGACCTTCCATATCTCTTGAATTTCTGGGCATCATATTGGATTCTGACCACATGGAAGCTCCCCTTCTGCTGATAAAACTATCTCAGATTCAGAGGCTGGTCTCTTCATTTTCTACCTGAGTGGACTGCACCAAATGCGAACTTCTCTCTCTTTTGGGGTACCTAAATTTCGTAATGTGAATAATTTCTCAAGGTTGCTCCTTTATATCTTACCTACTCATTCAAGCATCATCTGTTCTAGAGCTCCACCATCAAGTCTGCATCACAGCATCTGCAAAATCCGACCTAGCCATGTGGTCTGTCTTTCTTGCAAGATGGAATGGATGCTCTATGTTACATAGAGATCCATCACCTCAAACTCACCCTTGCATATTCACAGATGCATCTTCTACCAACGCATATGCAGCCATATTCTCTCCATCATGGATCACACCCCCTTGGCCTCCAGACATCTCATCACTGACAGATTTCGCTTCTACTTTTCTGCTATTTGAAATATATCCCATAGTAGCAGTTGCAGCTCCATGGGGGCACCTATGGTCCCACCAATCAGTTTCTGTATACTCCGATAATCAGTCTACAGTAGCCATCATTAGCAAAGGTCGATCATCCTCACCTTCCATCATGTTGTTCATGCAGAGATTAACCTGGCTCTCACTCATTCGTGATTTCACTATTACTTGCTATTACATATCTGGTGCTCAAAACCAAGCAGCTGATGCTCTTTCTCAATTTCCATTTCAGGAATTCTTCCATCTCCATCCTTCAGTGGATCCTATCATGACTCCTCTGCCATCGTACTACTACCTAATAATGACATAAATTACTATCGATATCAAGCATCTCTCATCATGTGGTCAACATTGGCCTCATCTACCAGAGCTGCATATTCAACAGCCTGGAACAAATACATATCATTTTGTGCTTCATCATCATCACAACCAACCATCATTTTGGATAATCGAGTTCTGGCCTTCCTGACATTTGCCATCAGGCCTTACATCTTGCACATGATACAGTCAAATTGTATTTAGCTGGCATCCAGTTCTTTCTCTCTGAATATGCTCCATCTTCACCATCTTTATTCTCCAGTCAGTCAATCAAGCTACTATTATTGAGATTCCAATGATTATCCAATTCAAGTTCCCCTTGTCACCTTCCAATCGAAGGACTGTTATTCCAAAATCTGCTACTTACTGGATTCAAATCCGTTCGAGCATCATTCAAATATCATGATGTCCTCAGTATTCATGCTTGCATTCTATGGATTTCTTCATCCTGGAGAATTCACTATATCATCAGCTCGCTCATCTGCTTTTCTCAGAGTATCTAACCTGGAAAAGCATAATGACAGTTTCATTCTAAATCTACCTTCATCAAAAACTGACAGACTTCAATCCAGTACTTCCATAGCTTATTATTCTACATTAAACAACTGGTGTCCAGTCATAATACTATCAAAACTCATGAAATTTCACTCCAATTCCAATCCATCTTCTCCTCTATTAACTTCCGATGCCAACATACCCATGATGGTTCATTGATCATACATGACCATCCTTCAGAGACTTGGACTAGATCCATTTTCCTATTCAGGTCATTCATTCTGAATAGGAGCAGCCACCTCAGCATCTCATCATAATATTCCTGTTCACATCATCAAAAGACTTGGAAGATGGAAATCATCTGCATTCAAAGTATATATCCCCAATTCAACTTCCAAACTTAAAAATGCTTTTACTATTATCTCCTCTTAGTTTGCTCGAAGGACGAGCAGGTCAGTAGCCATGGTTCCTCAGAGGTTTTCCCCAAAGGTTTTTTTTTCCTCTCCTGAGTGCTCCTGATCACAGTCTCTGGAGTTTTAGGAGTTAATTCTTTTTGAGCCTCTATTCCCTACAGCTACCCAGCTCATCTACAAAGGGTGGGAATAGAGAAAAGCCACATCATAATTCAATATCAAAATATATACAAATCATCACAGTATCACCAAGCACTACATATTTCATCAACACTGAATGGGAGGGCTTTAAGCCAGAGGTTCAATGTGGGGTAATAGGCTCCTCCCACTTCCCCTTTAAAAGCACACCTCTCACAACACTTCATGCTTGGAATCTGAAATTCACCCTCCATCCTCCCCATCAACCTCCTCCTTCTTCTCCTGCACTCTGTCCACCCTTGGGTAGGTCCCCTATTCCCCACAGCTAACCAGCTCATCTACCAAGGATGGGAATAGAGAAAAGGCACATCATAATTCAATATCTAAATTCTCACAAATCATCACAGTATCACCAAGCACTACATATTTCACCAACACTGAACCTCAAGAGGTGACAAAAGTCACCACCACCTCTGTGCACCACAGAGCAGTCCTCACTCTCGATTCTTTTGTTTTTTACTCAGCCTGAAAGAACTATTTCAGTGTAATATACTCAATCAAAATCAGAGCTTTGGAAAAGGTTTATCACTCCTGTGCATGTCAGTCTTCCCTCTAAAGTCTAATATCAGTGCTGCAACACACATTTTCACAGTAGGTTCATGCAGTCCCAGATTCCTGTACTCAGAAAATAGCCTGATTCTCCTCACTTCCCTGTAAAACAAGTAACTATTATAACAGCAATGATGCCCAAGCAGACTGGGACCCAAACCTGACCCATTCAGCCTCTCTGCTGCTGTGTTCTTACTAAAGGCATTTCCATCCACTTTTTAGGGCCAGCTCAGTGGCTGAGCTTCTCAACTGACCATGATTTCCATTCACAGTGTTAACTAGCACACAAAAAAATAGGAAAATAAAAAACTGCTGCAATACAGTGCAACAACTCCAGTGCTGCGCTCTGACAGCAAAACATTTCATACTCTATTGGCTGTTCCCTTAATAAACACACAGAGAGGTCCACTCCATCATTCAGTGGCCACACTGGGCCAGCCATTGATTTAAGTCAGTAACTGCTGTATTTATTTTGTTTTTATTTGTTATTTTGCATTATTTTTGCATCCATATTTATTTGCTTTTGAGTTGGGGAATGAAGTCTGAATGGCAGCAGTGAAACTATTAATTGCGGTCAGTGTGTTTTAATGCGACTGCCCATTGGTAATGCTTTGGCTGATAATTCATATTCATTGATTTTATCTGCACCTGTTGCTGTAAGTGGTGCAGCAACATTGGAGAACTGTGGTGCTCACTATAGAACCTAAATTGTCCACTCAGTAGCTTGATTTTTGGAGCTAGTGGCAAAAGCAGGCTGCAGCTGGGGTTAATCTCAGGAGTGACCCCTGGATTCACACCTGGAAGAGAGAAGGTGGTGGAGTGTGGTGGAACAGACTATCTACCTGGTGCCCTTACCTGGAGTACTGACTTGAGTGGAGTAGGAGGTAATTGTACGAGTCTTCCCTAAAGTGATCTGTGCCAGAGTTTGGAGCCATGCTGAGAGAGGTCATCATTCAGAGCTCTGAGGACAAGGTTTGCCAGACAGACCTGCCCTGTGGTAGGAGCAGAGGGCAGCAGTTTTCCCCCAAGGGGTTTGAAGGAGCTAACTGAAGGGTGGGCATTAGCCCAAGCTCCTAGTGCTACAGGGGGAAGCCTGATGGGGTCAAACTGTTCCTGTGGTACAGGTGTGGGGGAACTGGTTACTCTGTGCTGCTTGCCCAGGGGCTGGTTCTGAGGCCTGGCAATTGGACCATTGTGGAGATGGAAAGAAGAATTAATTTTCCTGGGACTGACTTGGCAGAAGATCTTTGTTGGTGCAGAATTCAGCTTGAGATTGCTCCAGAAATTTAAGTGGACTGATGTTTATACGTTGTTTCATTTCCCTTAGAGGCAGTGAGAGAGACTCTTTTTTTCTCATGGTCTTAACATTTTATAAAATTCATTGATGTGGCAGTTAGAGGGCCACATTTACTGGACATAGTTTCTTATGATTAGGGGGTGGTGAGAGCCATTTCCAATCTCAAAACGGTTTCAAGCTATGGTGTGGCTTGGTGGACATTGCTAAATTATAATCATTGGTTATAATTTGGACAGTATATTATTGTACTATGATTTTTAACAAAAATTAGTGCACTGTTGCTGTTTTTGTTGCTGTCTTTTTTGTTTATTGTTTATTTTAATTTGTGTTTTTTATATTTTTTCTGTTAGATTGTAGGCTTTTAAGGTATTAATTTGTTTTTTGTTTGAGTGGTAGTTTGACTGTTAAGGGGATTCAGGGGTGTTTAAGGGTTGAGTGTGAGAGTGACTGTATTGTTGATTGAGTGTGTAAGTCATTGGTATTTTATATTGGTAGTTGCTGGGTGGGAGTACAGCAGGATGTGTTGGCAGTGGGCTTTGATGGGTGGGTGCTACTCTCCCACTGAGCTTTGGGCTTTCCACCCCTTTGAGTGCCCCCCCACTACCGGTCGAGGTCTATAGGCACTGTCACACCTTGGGTATAGTGAGGGGGCATTGGAAGGGTGGGGGGCAGGGGCTTGGTGGAGGAGTGGAACAGAGCAGGTGAATTAGGGTTATGAGGTCAAGGAGGTGCTCTGGGATGAAATGGATCAATGAAAGGGGTCCACCCTGCCTGGTGCCCATACCCAAGGGCTCCACTTTTTGTGGGAAGATAGCGTGGTCAACCTCGACTGCTCATCTAACCCAGGTGGTGTTATGCAATGCCAGGTCAATTAGAAACAAGACAGCATACCAGCCCGGTGGCACTGAGGGTTGAGATGCTGGATGCAACACCTCTCACCACACCGGTGAACCAGGTTCGGGAATGAGCCTGGGTCATCTGGGTCCTCAGGGGAGGGAAGAGATTGAGCATCAGATAGACTGCTCTATCTTCAAGGGGAGGGTACAGTGGAGTGCCCACTAGTGGAGCAGCCTCTGGAGGTGGCCGGGGGGTGCTGACATGGTGGTGCAGTGTATGCTGGGGCAGAGCTGTGACTCAACGTTACCTTGCAAAGTCTCACTCTGCAGGGGAGGGAGGGACTAACTAAGTAGAAAATCCCCACTGATGGGGATAGGTGAAGCCACCACAAACCCCAGGCAGTCACACTCCAAGGTCGGGCACTTCTCCTTGAGCCCCCCTGACCACCTGGCAAATCAGATTATAGATAGAGCACCCTGAGAGGATAGAGCAGCCCTACCTCAGAGGATGCAGAACAAGGGGGTCTGCCAGGGTGGTTCAGGAGAGGAGAAGGGTGCTTTAGGCTGGAGGTAGAGCTCCAGTGGTCAGTGGATGCCGGAGAGAGTTCCCCACCGGTGGAGCTACAAACAGAGTTCAAAAAAAAATAAAAGAAACAAGACCCGACTGCACTAGTTGCTGATCTTTTTGGGTCATCTGACCAGGCTTTCATCACCAAAACCTGGCTGAATGAGAATGCTGGTCCCATTTTGGAGTCAGCAGTTCCAACTGGGTATTCGATGATACACCGCCCAAGGCTGGATCTTATAGGTGGGGGTGGGTGGCCATCTGTTTCAAGATAGAACTGCACCTTGTGAATGTGCCAGTTGGGATCACTAGATCCTTTGAATGTATCATGGGTGCAGGTGTGGACTGTAGGACACTTCTCATATACCATCCATTCGGGGGTGAGAAATATTTCCTACAGGAAATTGTGGACTTCGTTGTCAATACAGTGTTGGAGTCCCTCTGATGGTTGGTGCTGGGGGACTTCAGTGCTTGGGTGGATGATGAAGTATCATATTTTGGCCAAAACTTCCTCCAGCTGATGCTTTTGTTGGGCTTTACACAGGTGATTACCTCTGTGACACACATACATGGTCATTCATTGGATCTAGTGTTCCTGCTGGGGATGGAGATCTCCAACATGGTGGTGGAACCTGCTAGATGGTCCAATCACCACACAATAGGGTTCAGTTTCATGGCTCCTCCTGATAGACCTGCCCCTATGGAGATGGTCTTGTACCGCAGTTTGTGGGGCTTGACCCCTGATGATCTTACGGCAGTCCTTTATCTAGTGGGTTGTTCAAGTGTCAGCATGGACCCAGGGGATCTTCTGATAGCCTATAATAAGGTGGTGGGGGCTGCACTGGATTCTATTGCTCTTGTCTGGGTTCACCCCCTCATCTTTCACTTCTCAGTCCCCTTGGTTTGATGGGTCCTTGCCAGAGTTGAGGAGAGTGGGGAGAAGGTTGGAGCATTGCTGGTGGAAATCGGGCCTGGATGAGGACAAACTTTGATTGGTGTCCCACTATAGGGATTATCAATCTGCAGCCTCCTGTAAGAATGCAGAATTCCTGTCCAGGGAGATTGCAGCTGCAAGAAATTGACCAGTTCAGCTTTTCCATACTGTGGACAGGTTGTGTAGTCCAACCTGTCTCCAGAATTGGGAACCTTTTTCACAGAAGAGGTGTGATGAGTTTGCTCAATTCTTTGCAGATAAGGTTGCCACCATCAAATCGGAGATCTGCACAGTTCACCCAAATGGGCAGAGCAGAGATCGGTGTGAGTCTGCAAGTACCCAGTTTGTCTGGACAGATTTTAGTCTGCTGGCAATTGAGGATGTTGTAAAGATGATCCAGGGTTTGTGACTGACTTATTGTAGTTTGGAACTTGGTCCGACACACCTCTAGATGAGGTGCATGGAGGTAATTGGACTGGTCCTTGCTGAGATAGTTAGGTGTTCATTACAGACCAGGGTGTTTCCAGACACCCTAAAGGAGGCAGTGGTTCACTCTTCCTGAAAAAAACTTCTCTCGACCCTGATTGTCTCACAAACTATAGGCCTGTCTCTATCCTACCTTTTGTGAGTAAGGTTATTGAGAAGGCAGTTGTGTTGCAGCTCGAGGAGCATCTGACCAGCCACAACATCTAATATCATCTACAGTCTGGTTTCAGGAAGAGGCATAGTATCAAGACTGCATTAATTCAGGTACTTAATGATCTCCTGACAGTGAGAAATCAGAAGAGTCATTCCATCTTGGTCCTCCTTGATCTCTCCTTAGTGTTTGACACCATGGACCTTGGGATGTTGCTGGAGTGCTTGCAGTTATTCTGTAGACTGTCTGGTACAGTTCTCAGATGGTTTCACTCTTTCCTCACTGGTAGGACACAGAGAGTTGAGTTGGGAGTGTTCTCCTTGGCTCCTCTCTCTCTGCCATGGGGTACCACAGGGCTATTTGCTTTCCCCTATATTATTCATGGTGTATATGCTGCCATTGGGGGACAGTATTAGGCAGTGCGGGTTGGGTTTTCACTGCTATGCAGATGATACTCAACTGTACTTGTCCTTTGTGCCTGGGCAAAATTATACTGTTCTGGTCTTTAACAACTGCTTCTTTGAGATTTAGGACTGGATGAGTGCCTGTTGGCTAAGACTGAATCCAGAGAAGACTGAGGTGTTGGTTGTGGACCCAGGTCATCAGGTAGAGAGGCTGATGGCCAGGCAGCCACCTGGATTATGGCTGGGTGACAACCAGCTGATGGCCTCTGATTGGGTGCAGAATCTGGGTGTTATCCTTGATAGAGATCTGATGCTTAAGTCTCAGGTGTTGGCTGTTGTCAAGACCTCATTTTACCATCTAAGGAATATCACCCAGATAAAGCATCTGGTCCCAATTGATGATCTTCTGACACTGGTCCACACCTTTGTGACTACACACCTTGATTACTTCAATGCCCTGTACCTAGGGCTACCAGGGGTGGATCTTCACTGCCTGCAGCTGGTGCAGAATACGGCTGCTAGGTTGTTGACTGGCTTATCAAAATCTTGTCATGTCACACCTGTGCTTCTCAAACTGCACTGGCTGCTGGTGCAGTGGAGCATCACCTTCAAGGTCAGATTATTGACCTATAAGGCCCTACACACACAGGGAATGTGGTATCTATGAGATCTCCTTTGTCCTTACTGCCCCCTTCATCCTCTCCACTTCACAGACAAGGGATTGCTTTAGGTTCCCAGGGTCTGTTTGGCAACCTCTGGTGCTAGATTGTTTACCTTTGTAGCCCCGACCTTGTGGAATTCTCTACCTCACCAGGTTAGGGAGTGCCCATCCATTGAGGCCTTTAAATCTACCTTAAAAATGTATTTATTTGAACTGGCATTTTAAGACATTTAATCCTGTTATATATATATATATATATATATATATATATATATATATATTTTTAAATGTTATGCTTTGAAATGGATGTTCATGATTTTATCATTTTT
This sequence comes from Neoceratodus forsteri, assembly GCA_016271365.2. Lineage (NCBI taxonomy): Eukaryota > Metazoa > Chordata > Ceratodontiformes > Ceratodontidae > Neoceratodus > Neoceratodus forsteri. Next base: position 1,376,342,296 of record CM057456.1, read on the forward strand.
CTCTGTAAAATGCTATGATCCTGTGGGAATAGCCTTCTATAAATAAAATTTGTTTGCTTGCTTGCTCCATCTGACTGTCATAACCCTGACTCCCGCCTTCCTCTCTCTGGGGGGGGGGGGCCATAATCATTTGAAGCACTGAAAATTTGCCAAAAGGAAAAGCTGCAGCTTCTCCTGTCTGTCACATTCCTATATACAGCAGAAACACCACTCCACACAGCCTGTGCCAGATTTTAGAAAATACTTGAAGCAAGCAAAAGTACCAGCACCAAGCAATCAAGCTATAAAAACACTTTTAACATTAAAGTTTTAGTATACAAACACATATGGTGATACAGAGAAAAGCATTTAGCTAAGCAGTGGTGGTTAAAACAATCACTCTCATTAGGTGTTTTAACCAAGAATGGGGGGTTTAAATACAATTACTCATGTAAATACCTTTATCTGTATCACCATATGTGTTTGTATACTGAAACTTTAGCATTAAAATTGTTTTTGCAGCTTGATTGCTTCATGATGGTACTTTTGCTAATTTTTTTGTCAACTGTCACAAATCATGGAAACTAGCATATTTGAAAATAAGGTTCCCTAGGTTTGGTGCAATGGGGCAGACATGGAAGGAGGTGAAAATCCCCTTTGTATTAGTATCCAAATCATCTGAAAATCTGACCTTTTGCTTCTCAAACTTTTCACGAAAGATATAAATTCTCTTAAGCTGGGAATATGTGGGGCAGAACTTTTGTGTCAGGTTAAGCAATAGCTAATTCAGACTTCATATGTCACTATTGGAAGTAATGAGTTGTTATGGACCATAATTTTACTCATGGGTAACTATTTTCTTAACAGAGCAGTTGTCCATATCGTGCATATGATTCATTGTTCTCTTGATATGTGCTGTACACCATACATAACATTTGGTATGCTGAATGTTTTACCTAGTTGTAAAACTGTTGAATGTTAGTCTATGTGAAGTCCCATTGCCACTGGACCTGATCGAAAAACATGTTATATGTGAAAGGAGTTATCCTTTCTAATGCTGTTAATAAATAAATTGCTGTATTTATCCAGCTCATTTTATAATGAAGTTTAGGCTCTACTTCTGAGATCAGCAAGCAGCTTGGGAAAGGTTACTCCCCAAGTCCCCTGCTCTGTATTTTCATCCTTTCAGTAATTAACATAGTCATGTCATTTGATTGCCAAGATGACATGCTACTGTGTCTGAATTTTTGCTTTTGTCTCTTTGGAAAGCTTCTGCTCTTGAAACTCACCTAATCTGCATCCATCCACATTTTATCTAGGCTAGTGTGACAAAGCCTTAAAAAGCATTTCAAAAGCCATGTGTCTGAGTTGGCACAACATGGGAAAACCCCTTTTCAAAATGGGTCTCACTGTCTTAAGTTGGATTTCCAAACAGATCTGCACTTTGTACATTATTTTATCCCTAAATATAAAGTATGGTTTTCTTTTTCAGAAATACATACCCCTGGGCAGTTTAGAAAACAAACAGACAGTTATCCTGCCTTTGTTCTTAAAACAGAGATTCCTTACTGCATGTTCAGAAACTCATAACTGAGTTGCAACTACTGTATCACACACAAGGGTGGAAGGCTCAGAGGTAATGTTAGAACGTACTTTTTTATTGAAATGGTAGTAGAGCTGTGGAACAACCTTCCAGCAGAAGTGGTGGGGTGAAAACAATACAGGGGTTCAAGACTGCATGGGATAGACATAATGGTACCCTGGAGATGTGTAGAGTAGGAGATCCACAGACCAAATAGGATTTGGAGCTGCAGCAGTGAGTAGGGAAATGGGCAGACTAGGTGGTCATTATCTCATGACAAATTCTATGTTTCTATTACAAGAGGATCACTCAGTTTAGCTTTCAGAAGCCCCCACATGGAGAAGGGGAAATCCCACACTTCAACACTGTGTCTTCAAAGTAAAAATTTGATAGTTTGTGTTTCTTCATTAAAAGCGCCACCATCAACTCATTGCACCCTGTGATATTTCTAGCAAAAAGATACTTCTTTTGATTACTCATCTTTTGTAGAATTCACTATAATAGCTGATTAGTTGTAACTACTTTCTTTTTTAGAGAAAGTAAAACATAGGCTACTGATGTAACCACACCAAACCTTGTTTTATTTATAGTCCTTGTTCTCATCTTACTGCATACTTCCTGAACTTTAGGAATCTCCCCCAACAAAGCAAAACAGTCAAGTTACTCATGATGCAAACTCTGTTCCTACTGCCTCAGGAGGGGCTAGAATTAGTTGGGTCTGTTCACAAGTTTCAGGAATACTGTAATTCAGTAAGAGTAAAACAAGATCTGTAAACAAACATGGTTTTTGTGTGTAACATCAAAATGACAGACATTCAGTTTTTCACTTTTATTTGGAAAATGTTGGCAGATTCAAAACAACCAGCTACATCAGCACATTCAGTCAATAGTGAGCAATCACAAAATGTTTTTTTTTTCTGTACTGGGGACAATTTGAAGCTAAAAGGGGGTTGATACAGTCCCTTTGATAACAGGCTTCCATGAGTGCTAAAGCAGTGCTTTCCACAGTTTTAGTAAGGTATTGCAAACCTCCTGAAGTTTGAGATTGTAAACATGGCTTGCTCTAACCAGGTAAAGTTGATCAAAGTTCTCTTATTTTCAAACTGGTTTGCAGTGGTTTGAGTGTAGAGAACCATTGTTTTATGGTTAGAATGTACTTTCTGTGATCCTCTCCTACAGTAGCCCTCCCCCAAATACACACACACACACACACACACACACACACTCTCCATCTGGGGAATAATACTTCAGACCCGCTGCCATGCCATCCCAGTACATGGGCTGTCTGTGACTCAGTCAGGTTACAGTACAGTGAGGCTCCAAAGCTGAACTCAGAACCTCAGTCCAGCTAAGCAGCATCAATATTTGAACCCCCATCTGAACCCCTCTCCTTTTCAGTGCCCTTAGCTCGGTGAACCTTGCAGGCACTCAGATCCTGGGACATCTACCTACTGCAGTGGGTTCTTACTGAATTGGATAAAAGACAGGTGACAGGAGGCCTCTGGGCCCGATCCGGCATGGCAGTCATGAACTGGTTTGCCCAGTTGCTCCTGAGAATGGTTCTCAGTCAGGCATTTGCCTTTTAAATTCTGTGTCTGGGACGGTGGATGTGGGGCTGGAGGGAGGAGGTTCTGTTTTTCTATTCTGAGTTCTGAGAAGTTGCTCAAAAGTGTAAAACTTATAACAAAGTGATTTGACGGGAACTAGGGGTTGTACAAGACTCATTGAATTTTTAAGGAGGGATGGGGATAGCACCACTTAGGGCTTCAAGTATAACTCAGTGCTTCCAGACAATTCCTGTATTTTACTTGGAATTATAGCAGTCTACAGGGAAATTGTTTCCCACGACTTCCACTGATTATACCGAAAAACAGAGCACTTCATGTTTCCTGGAAATAACAAATTTTACAAGAGAATACAGGTCCATAATTCTGGTGTTACAGGTAAAATGGCAAACTGATCTGGGATCTTCACATTTGTTCTGGAAGTCTTTTTGGTTCAGCCCCGGCCCACCTCCAAAAAAAGGTATTTTACTATTGGTTCAGTGTACTCATTTTTGTTCTCCTACTTGCACTTTAAATTATTGGAAATGTAACATGTTTGGGATTCTCCTTATAGTGGTAGCATGTACAGGGGATGAAGCAAGCTTGTTGGATCTTTGCTAAAAGTGAGGGCTGAAGTTTGAAAGGACATTAAGAGCTTATAAAGGCATCCTGAGTTCTGAAAGGTCAAGCCATGTGTGAAAGGCTTAAAGGGACATGTGTAAAACACCAAAAGTCCTGTCCCCTTCAGTCATGTAGTTCAGCACCCAAGGGACTCGATAATTGTCAGAAAGTTGCAACCACCAGCATTGCATACATGGTAAAACCAGAAATGTTAAAATGGTGCAAAGTTGCATGTTGTTCTGGCACTTAGGACATTTTAGATTTTACCATTTTGTGTGATGGGTAAACATCCAGAACAGAGCTAGAATAGCTGCCCTAATGGAAGGAAAATCCTGCACTTACTGGCTCACAGAATCACCCTCACCCACCAGAATGTCCACCCTGACCTCCCTATCCACTTGCATGAATAACCTCTAAATAAATGACTGATCACACAAAGGCTATATAATGTCCACTGTAGGTCCCGAATGGACACCCTGTGTGCTGGGGCCATAATGCTCCTATGTGCCATAATGCCCCTCCCATGATACAGTGCTCACTACTGAAGCCTCAGTGTACACCATGAGGTGCTCAGTGCCCACCCAAGCACCAGAATTCCCATACTGGGTATCAGGACCATAATACCCCCCCAATATGCTGGAATTACCCCCTCCTATGGCCACAGAGCCCGCCCTGCAGGCTGTAGCACATTCCATGATGGAAAAAGTACCCACCATTGGGCTGGAGAACACCCACACCGGGTACCAGGGCTATAATGCCCACTCTCTGGGCTAGAATATCATCTCTAGGACAGCAGGAGGATTTTAATGTGCTTTGTAAATAAAGTGACAGTAGATTTTGTTATAAATAATGAGTAACATACCATCCACAAAGATTATTTCCACAAATGTTAACTGGGTGAATTCCCCCAAAGAGAGGTCTTGTTTACTCTCTTACTTTAAGAAAAAGAATGCTAGCATACTATGTATTCAAGAAACCCATATTTAAGAAAAAGAGATACTTAAGCTTAAAAGGAACTGGATAGATTCTATATATTACTTCACTGGCACCAAAAAAAGCAGAGGTGTGGTGATTCTTATAAAAAAAAAGTGAGAATATAAAAATAATCTACCAATTCAAAGATGCTGGTGGTAGAATTCTGTTACTAAAAGTAAATTTACAAAATCATGTAGTTGTTATTGGTTTTTATATGCACCTTTCAAACAATATTCTTCAGAAAATCACAGAACAAAATAAAGTGGACAAAAATAAAGTGGCAAAAACAGTGTCACCATCAATATTGGCAGCACAAAATGAAGCATGCCAGAACAATACAGGCCACGTGACATGCAGGTAGCAAACAACGTCCATAGCATGGAGATGTTACCCTTTATTTCTGGCCTAAATTACAGGAGATTTATAGGCCATGCAGTGCCAGAATTCAATTCTGGCTGGTGATTTCAATGCATTACATACACCCTGTTTGGATAGACCCCACCCCATGGAAACATAATAAATGATTGGCAAAAATAATTAATAATAAAATTCAGATACATTTTGATAATTATATCAATAAAGACCAATATGGTTTTATGAAAGGTTAGAATTTATTTCAGGCTAATAAAAAAATTCTTGCAATTATACATATTTTAAATTCTGACCCCTTGTATAAGAATGACAATTTTTATGCTGTCACTCTAGATGCAAGTGGAGCCTTCGATCTTGTTAACCAACATTATATTTGCCAGACATTATAGGCATCGGGCATTCCACCTCAACTGATTTTACTAATTAAGAAGCTATATCATAATACTTTAATAAGATTTCAAGTGAACAATTTACTTACAGAGGAATTTAAAATGTTAAATGGGGTAGGGCAAGGTTTGCTGTCTGTCTCCTATATTATTTATTCTGGCAATAGTGCCTTTTCTTCCTGTTATAAGGAATGACTTAAGAATAGAAGGATTCACCTTCAAAAATATTCGGACCAATTTAAGAGTATTTACTGATGGCATTTTACTGATTCACAAAAATATAAACTCATCACTGGATGCTTTTTAAAAAAATAACAAGTTTATTTGCCAATATTTCAGGCTTTCAATTAAATAAGAACAAATCCATCATCATTAAACTCTCTAAGAGGAAAGACTCTGAAATAAAAAAAATTCCAACCTTGACTTTAAAAACAGGATTACATCAAGTACTTGAGTATCCATTTAACAAACAATCAAAATTCTAACATTACAATTAATTTCAATAAAGCTAAAGAAAAAAAATAACTACTGTATTAGAAAACTGGAAAAGTTTATCATTGTCTCTATGTGGCAAAGTTGATACAATTAAAATGATGGTCATGCCACACCTCATCTTTGTGTTTAAAAATATCCTGGGTGCCCCTACTCCTAAATGGTTTTTAGACATCAAAAGAATCTTTAATAAATTCTTGTGGAGAAGTGGGAAATCCTGCATTGCATGGAATATTATGACCACACCTAGAAGGTTGGGGGGATGGAATGTCCACACCCTTTCAAATATATAGAAGCAAATATAATTTAAAACTATTACCAATGGTCATTTTTTCCAAAACATGATCAATATTTATATCAGGCACTAGTGATCAGCATTGATAAAAGTAAAGATATTCTAAACATCTTTCTTGATCTATATTTTATCAAACAACTAATCATCCCACAGCCTCCTGGTGTCCTTTCATGAGGAAGTATGTTGCCAATCCATCCAAATTTCAAATTCCATGGTTATTCTTACTTATCAAGTACTATAAAAGAATATGGGGGGTTCACGCTGGGTTCAATTATTAGCAAAACATAAAAAGCATGGGATGATATAGTAATAGAGGATAAAATCCCAGAATTTACCCATGCTATTAAGAAATGGAAAGAGAAGGGCTGGAACCAGTGATTACATTACTCCCTAGTTGCAAAATTTTGAAAAAAAGATGATATTATTTAATAATCAAAAATCTAGTCTATCCACATTGTTAACTCACCAGACTGAGCAGATTAAAAAGGAAAATTTAAATTACCAGCAAAAATGTATTGTATCTTGTTAGAAAGTCCTAAGAAAAACTTTAATAAAATTAAAATTGTCAGTGTCAGTGGCTCAGTAGGTAGCACACTCGCCTCTGAGGCCGGGAGATCAGAGGGCTGTGGGTTCAGTTCCCACATCTGGCACTTGGGTTAATATCCCAGTACTGACACTGTAGTGCAGCATGAGAGGGGTGCTGCACTTCTGAGGTGCCGTCTTTCAGATGAGACGTTAAACCGAGGTCCCATCTGCCTGGATTGGTGGTAGTTCAGGTGGATGTTAAAGATCCCATGGCACTTATCGAAAAGAGTAGGGGAATTTCCCCGGTGTCCTGGCCAAATTTTCCTCATTCACTAAAAATACCACCAACAGCTTAATCTGGTTCAAGGTCAGTTGGCATTCATCTGTATCCTCCTCCCCCGGGTCGTGCCTGAAAATAGGCAGGATTTGTCTAGTGCACTTACCTGGTCAACAAAAGCTAAATAAATAAATAAATAATATGAAATGGAATGATAAAGCTGATTTAAGTCTGTTTTGTCACCAGTAGAACCAGTTAAAGATCCTAAATAATAAAAGTTATGTATCAGCCAAGAATAAAGCTATACAAGCTAAAATATTGAACATAGCATATCTGACTCCAGTACAGATAGCTAAGATTAATCCTTTATGCTGTCATAAATGTGGAGAGCATGCCACTCTTATACATTGTTTATAGTCTTGCCCAAAAATAAATAAATAACTGGTGGGTTAACATAAAAAAATCCTAGTACCATAAATAGGAATTGATATTCCCTTGGAAAAATACCTTTTTCCTGTTCAATAATGTATGTTCCATTATAAAAGATATTTCTATTAAAATAATGTTCATGCTGGCTATTATTGCCCTTAAATGTTTAAACTTAGAAAACTGGAAATCATCTAATCTTCATACTTTCAATTATTATAAATGGTGGTATTTGTTCTCTGAAACTTTGAAATATGAATAATTAATTTTTTCAGTTGAACCAGAAATAGATGATCCAGTTGGTTTGTCTTGGAAGGAAATTATTAAAAATATTTCTCTTTTATTTAAAGGTTGAAGTTGGACATACCTGCACCCCCATCTTTATTTAACTCACTGTATTTTACACAAATCCTTCTGACATAAGTAATAGCTTTAGTTCTTGTTTGTGTTTGGAATTATCCCCATCTATTTATTGTGCAAGGTAATTACAGATATTACTGATTATGCTCTAGGCATTATAGGGAGGGAAGGGAGTAGTGGGTGGGAGGTAACAATATATTCATCAGTTCTATGTGTATATAAGAGTCTGCATTGGGGCACTTACTCGGACTGTACCAGAGTCACCAGCGGGGTGCCCCAGGGCTCTGTCCTGGGGACAGACCTGTTTAATATTTACATATCCTCTATGCAACCCAAGGAGGAGATTTTGGTGTCCAAATTTGCTGATGACACCAGGTTAGGCTTACCAGTCAACAACAATAATGATGCAGATACACTACAAAAGGACTTGGGTGATCTGGAGGAGTGGGCCAGAATGTATAGACTTGCCTTCAATGCTGATACATGTATTGTCTCATTTTCTCTCTCTCTGTCATTCTTGCTCATTATGGTTCTGTTTCTATTAGGGCTGCAAGTTTGATTCTATCACAGAATCAAAAACCTCAGCCAAAATTCTGGTGTTTTATTCTTTTTTGGATAGGAGCTGAAAATGTTCTCTAACCTTATTCATGAGAAGGAGTCACAAGAAGTTTTTGTTTTAAATTCAGTGTAAAAATATTAGAACAAAAACTAAGTTATGAGGCTATATTGAATTTTGCAAACATAGGCTCACAATTTTGGTAATATTCAATATTTGTACCACAACTTTTCCACATAGCCATTTCTTTATAGTGCCTCATGAATGTGACAGCTGTCATTTTTCAGCTCCTGCTCAAAATGTGTTTCTGCATCCTGAATGTTGATTTTGCACTCCCTGGACAAAATCACCCATAGGTCAGGAGTTGAACATTTTCTCTGCCCTTTTCATGAGGCAGGGTCATAACAAGGCTTTGTTAAAAATTTGGTGCAAAAATATTAAACACATTTTCCATACTTTTACCCGAAATTAATGAGCTGCAGCCCTATTGGCTCTGGCCAGAGTTTGTTTTCTCTGCATGTGGGCCCTATGCACAAATAGGTGGGTAATATGTGCCAAAGGTGCGTTACCTGCCTGTGGAGTTCTGCACCTGCGGACAGGTACGCACCGGCTAGTAGTCACTACCAGCCACCACCAGTCTGTGGTTCCACCCACACCCAGTGTGCAGACACATGGAGGGCAGGTGACCCCTCCACAGAAAAAAAAAAAACAAAGAACAGACCACAATGCTCCTCCAAATACGGTGGGTGCAGTTCAGGGGCAGCAAGTCCAAATGTAAACACTGAACCAATGAAAACTGCACTGCTGACTAGAAAATGAAGCACATTCTCAAGCAATGTAGATTTGTAAAGCATTAATGCTTCAATATAGAGTGTGCTTAGTCAACTGAGACCACAAGCATCACTTGCTCCAGCATTTTGGGTCCTAGCCCTTCATCAAGGTGCATGGCAAAATGGAAAAGACACATGATTTTTATACCTCCACCAGCAATTAGCTGTGATACAACACAGCTGGCTTAAATTGATTAGATTTCTATAAATCATGTAGCAAAATGGTATCCTGTGAACACAGCAACTGTGATTAAGCGACTGCAAAAAGGGTAACTCAATCATGGTGCCTGTGTTCTGGGTTACCTGGCAGGATAGCGACAGGATATCACAGTGGGTGAATATGGTAACAGCTTATATATATGCGTTGGGCAGGAGGGACCATGCTGCAGGAGGGGCAGAAGGGGAGGAAGGATATGTGGGAGGTAGTGTGGCAGTCAGCTGCCAAGCTGGCCATGTGGCATGGTGAGCAGGGTGGCAGGCTGGGGTTGGAGGGTGCCAGGTTCAGTTCTGGGGCAGGCATCACTTTTTGTGTCATGGCAGTTTTTTTAATTTTTTGTAAGTTTTACACCCCCTCATGATGTACACCCCGCCTGGAGTTGAGAATCTTTAACTGGGGGGGGGTGCAGGGGCAAAGCCCCCACGTATCTTTTAATCACATCACTGGATATGTAATCGTCATGAGTGTACATCACCATTATTTATTTTTGGTGATGTACTCTCACCCAAATGACTTAATGCTGGTTCAGTGTAAAAAAAAGAGAGAAATTAAGAAGAAGGAAATATTGCAATCAGCTCCCAGACGCGATCTTCCCACTGCTACAACTTCAGGAGTTAAAAAGAGAAGACCTGGAAAGTAAAGAGAGGAGAAGTTACAGTAAGAAATAGCATCTGACAGCATATAGCCTTAGAATATGTAATCTATCTAATATAGATCATCTATATTTATACATATATACAAGCATAACCTCATGGCAGCACATAATGAAGATATCACCTGCTTCAAACCTGCATCACAATCCACATTTTCCAGAAAATCATAATAATAAAACACATGATAATATTGTTATACAGGTATAAGCCTCAATTTTAAGTTTCAATTTTAAGGGGTAGCATAGGGAGACATTCATATAATACCAGGGTTATAAATATTGCTATAGAGGACTAAATGCACTAAACACACTGTGTTGTCTATTACTGGACTTAATAATGCCTGGATTGTATGTAATAAACTTTATAAAACAGGTGCAATCTGAGGAAATATAAGCTACTCCAGTAAATAAGGCTTCATCCATTCCATCCATTCAGCCTGAGAGAAGGCGCTACACCTGATGGTGTCTCGCTCCCAAATGAAGAAAAGATGGTGAGAAGTGTGGGTCTGCCAGTAGCTGTAGCAGCAGTTTGAAGGATTTATTTTATTTATTTTGGAACTTTTTTAGAGTTAGTTAGTTTTCAGTTTGTTATTTTAGTAAGGGACTTTGCAGTGAGCAAGACTAGAGAGATTTTAACATTTTTGAGGCTAGCTCAGAAATGAGACAACTGAGTTTTTGTTAGAGCTAGTGTTTGTCACCAGAGCTAGTATATGTTTTTATGTTGTTTTGTGTCTGTAATATACTCAGACACCAAAAATCTAGTGACTAATCAATTTCACTAGCTAACTTTACTTTTCTGTTTGTCATGTAGATTTTTGTGAGACCTCAATACACTGAGATAATTCTATAGTACTCTGTCCATTTGGGTTATCTTCCTCGAGGAACCATGTTTGCTTGAGCATGGAGTCACTGGAGGGCATTCCACATGTAGAAGATCGACGTGGTTGGAGAAGTTTTGCATGGCGATGACCCGAATCACCTAAGGAGCATCAGAGTAGCTACCGTGTCCAGAGGAACAAGGTTTTTATTCAGCACCAAATGACTGTATGGTCAGAGAGGTGCTGAGTCCACTCGGTAATGGGATTTGTTGGATCTGTGCTGATTATTGAGCCACCTGAAGTTTATCTTCAAAATCCTGATGAGAACTTTGCCTGAGATCCCTGGTTACCTGATTGGGGGTAGTGGTTCATCCTGGGTTCTCTCAGGGGGATGGAGTGGGGAACACATACTGGACAGCTGGTGTTCTTGCTTGCCTGGGAGCCTCGAGTCACATTCACTGGAGGGTGATTGTGTTTGGGTCTCTGGTCCCTGGGTTGGCCCAGTTTGGGATGTCTGCCTCCAGAGATGGGATACTGCAGTTCTTGCTTTGCTAAGGCCCATTGTGATCTTTGCTGGGTCTATAGCCAGTCTGTGGACCTGAGTGGTGGCAAATTTACTGTGGCTGGCTGTGCGGTTGGATGGTCCTCCATAAAGAAGTCGAGGGGGGCAATTGCCAGTGGGTGGCTTGACCCCTGAATACGTTTTGGTTGCCTGAGGCATATATTGGTAGATGCATACTATTGGGGTCCCTGACTTCTGTGGAGCCATTCGACTCACATAGCTGACCTGGGGCAGTTTTGGCAGCCAAATGGACTACTGAGGATTTGGATCATCTGGACATGATCTTATAAGAAGATATTGTGGACTTGTAGGAGGGTATCATGACTTTGGGCAGAGCCAAGGTTAATATGTTCTGAAATGAGAGGGTGCGAGAGAGCCTCTAAAACTGTTATTTTATTCACTTTGATAAATAAATATTAACTGTGGTAGTGGGAGTACTGCATCAGGAATCAAGTTATACAGGCAGCTGGTAGCGGTGAAAGCTCCATCCGTGTAAATTCCTCAGTTGCGAAGCTCTGGTGTGCTTTGCCTTTACATCTGAATTATTGACTCTCAAGTACTTGTGAACTGCAGCATTAGTGTCTCAGTTGTTTATGTTCTGAGTTTTGGATTTTATATTATTCGTTGTTGGGGGGAATGTGGGATTTAGCATTATTTTTGTTTTGTTTTTGACTGCTGTTGTGATTTTGTTAAGTTATGTGTTGGCAGAGAGCTCTCCTGGCCAGGTGCTACTCTTCCTCCAAGCTCCAGGACCTCCACTGTTTTAACTGTCCTTCGCTGTCTGCTGAGGTGTATGGATGGTGCCATGCACTTGAGATAGTGGGGAGAAGGCATAGGGGCAGGGGTCCTGGGCTCAGGGGAGAGTGGAGCTGAGTGAGTGGATTGGGGTTGTGAGGTCTAGAAGACACCCTGGCAAAAAATGGGTTCAGGAGAGGTGTCCTCCCTGCCTGATTCCCATACCCAAAGACTCCACATTGAGTGGGCAGATGGCACAGCTGGCCTCAGTGTCCCATACTACTTGGGCAGTGTTATGCAATGCCAGGTCCATTAAAAACAAGACAGCAGTGATTGCTGATCTTACTGGGACATGTGACCTGGCTTGCATCACAAAGACCTGGCTGGATGATAATGCTGGCACAATTTTGAAGTCAGCGATTATGGCTGGGTCCTCGGTGATAACACCACCTGAGAATGAATCATAGAGGTGGGGGTGTAGCCATATGTTTTAGATTGGAATTGGGCCTTGTAGATGTGCCAGTGGGGGAGACCAAGTCCTCTGAGTGTATCATGGGCGCAGGTGTGGGGTGCAGAATTATTCTCATATACCATCCACCAGGGGTGAGAAACAATTCCTGCAAGACGTTGTGGACTTCATCATCGATATGGTGTTGGAGTCCCCCAGACGAATGGTTCTGGGGGACTTCAATGCCTAGGTAGATGACAAATTTTGGCAATTTGGGCAGGACTTCTTCAAACTTATGTACTTGTTGGGCTTCACACAGGTTATTACCTCTGCGACCCACATTCAGGATCACTCATTGGACTTGGTCTTCCTACTGGGTATGAAGACCTCTAACTTGGTGGTGGAGCCTGTCATATGGTCTGACCATCACACTATAAGGTTCAATTTCCAGCCTTCCCCTACAGAGATGGTCCAGTACCGCCCTTTAAGGGATTTGATTCAAGATGGCTTGGCAGCAGTGCTGGATCTATCAGGCCTTCCAAGTGCAAGCTAGAGTCAAGACAATCTGTTTATGGCCTATAATAAGTCTGTAACCAGGGCTCTGGATTCCACAGCTCCTGGCTGTGTTCACCCCCTCACCCTTCACACGTGGTCCCCCACGTTTGATGGGACTTTGAGGGAGTTGAGGCGTGAGTGGGCAAAGGATGGAATGGTGCTGGCAGAAATTGTGCCTTGATGCTGACAGACTTAGATTGATGGCTCGTTACATGAACTATCAAGTGGCCATCTCCCTTAAGAAAGCAGTGTTCCTGTCCCAGGAGATCGCCACTGCACATAATCGACCAGCTCTGCTCTTCTGAACTGTTGACAGACTGTGCAATCCTGCATGCCTGCAGCTTCAGACAGTGATTTTACAGGATAAGTGTGCAGAGTTTTCTCGATTCTTTACAAATAAAGTTGCTGACATCAGGTCTGGGATCCATTCAGTTCATTCCAATGGGTGTGCATTGGTTGGTGGGAGGTTTCAGATCCTCTGTTTGTTTGACCTGACTTTGACCAGTTGGTTATCATGGATATCGTGAGGATCATCCAGAGTATGCGGTCAACCTGCTGTAGTTTGGATGTGGGCCCAACCCACCTCCTTGTGGGGTGCATTGATGTTATCAGCCCAGTGCTGGCTGAGATAGTCTGGTGTTCGTTAGAGACAGGGGTGTTTTCTGGCACCCTGAAGGAGGTGGTGGTGATTCCCCCCTTTAAGAAATCTTCTCTTGACCCAGACTGTCTCATGAACTACAGACTGGTCTCTAACCTTCCCTTTGTGGGCAAGGTTATTGACAATGTGGTTGTGCTGCAGCTGGAGGATCATCTTACCATCCACAATATATATGATCCTCTCCAGTCAGGATTTTCAGAAGAGGCATAGTACTGAGATGGCTCTAGTCCAGGTACTCAATGATATCCTGATAGTGAGAGATCGGAAGAGTCATTCCATCTTGATTCTCCTTGATCTCTCTGCAGCGTTTGACACCGTGGACCATGAGGTGTTACTGGAATGCCTGCAGCTGATCTGTGGCTGTCTGGTGCAGTCCTCAGATGATTTAATTCTTTCCTCACAGGCAGGTTGCAGACAGTGGTGTTGGGGATTTATTCATCAGACCTGGTCTCCCTGTCTTGTGGGGTTCCACGGGGCTCTGTTTTATCACCCATGTTGTTTGTGGTGTATATGCTACCATTAGGAAATATGATAAGATGATATAGGCTGAGTTTTCACTGCTTTGCAGATGGTACTCAACTATACATGTCTTGTGCCTGATCTGGATGAAGCTGTCTCGACTTTTAACAATTGTCTCATTGAGATCCAGGACAAGATGATTGCCAGCAGGCTGAAGTTGAACCCTGACAAGATTGAGGTGTTGGTTGTGGACCAGCGTCATCAGGTAGAGGGGCCTTAGGCTGGTGGCTGTCTGGGCTATGGCTCAGTGGCAGCCAGCTGGTGACCTCTGAATGGGTGCAAAATCTGGGCATTATTTTTGATGAGGGGCTGATGCTGAAGTCTCAGGTGTCATCCGTCGTCAAGACCTTATTTACTCATCTGAGAAATATCACCCAGATCAAGCACCTTGTTCCACCTGACAATCTTCTAACACTGCTCCACACCTCTGTGGCCGCCCGGCTTGATTACTGCAATTTCCTGTACCTAAGGCTACCGGGGATGGATATCTGCTGCCAGCAGCTAGTGCAGAATGTGGCTGCCAGGTTGTTGACTGGTTTACCTCGATCATGCCATGTTATGCCTGTGCTCCACAGCCTGCACAGGCTGTCTGTCCAGTGGCAGATCACCTTCAAGGTCGGTTTGCTGTCCTAGAAGGCTCTACACAGACAGGGACCATGTTATCTGCAAGATCTTCTTTGTCCCTACTGTCCCCTCCGCCCACTCTGCTTCACCGAAGAGGGATTGCTAGAGGTTTCCAAGGTTAGACTGAAGACCTGGGGTGCCTGGGCATTTGTATTTGTGGCCCCTACCCTGTGGAATTCTCTACCTCATCAGATAAAAGAGTGCCTGACCATCGAGAGTTTCAAATCAGCAATAAAAACACACCTTTTAATCTTGCTTTTCCTGAGCATTGATTTTTCTGGTGATTTTAGATCTGTATTTTAAGACTTACTGATTTTATATTTTATCGTACAGGTACTCTTATACTTTGTGAATAGCGCTTTTTATAAATAAATCATTGATTTATTTCATGGGTATAGATCATGTTAAAATCTATGCGTTAGGGGGGCAACAGAATGAACAAATTGCTTAAGAAGGAAAACTTTCGGATCTACACTTTGAGAAGTGTTAAACCAGTAGGCTTGAATGATTGCACATTATTTTAATTTATTTTACCAGGAAAGATGCACTATGCTAAAGCTTGTTTACAGGAGTGACCTGGGAGCACAAGGAAGTTAAGTGACTTGATCAGTGTCACGCAGTGTGCAAGTGGGGGCTGTGGTTTTCAAATCCAGGTCTCCAGGTTTGTAGCTCAGAGCCTTAAACCACTGTGCTATACTGCCTCCTAAATATTATAAAGTCCAGTAATAGACAACACAGTGTGTTTAGTGTATTTAATCCTCTATAGCAATATTTACAACCCTGGTATTATATGAATGTCTCCCTATGCTACCCCTTACAATTGAAACTTAAAATTGAGGTTTATACCTGTATAACAATATTATTCTTTTATTATTGTTATTATGATTTTCTAGAAAATGTGGATTTTGATTCAAGTGATAGCTTCATTAAGTGCTGCCTTGAGGTTATGCTTGTATATACTGTATGTATAAATATAGATTGTCTACATTACATAGATTAAGTAGTCTAAGGTTATATGCTGTATGATGCTGTTTCTAACTATAATTTCTCCTCTGTTTACTTTCCAGGTCTTCTCTCTTTATCTCCTGGAGTTGGAGCAGTGGGCTCATTGCTACTGGGAGCTGATTGAAATATCTCCTTCTTCTTCATTTCTGTCTTTTTTTACATTGCAGCAGCATTAAGTCATTTTACAGAACTGCAATTCCTTATGCTATCAGATTAACTATAGTACTGACTATTAAATTGATCTAAAATTGAATGTTTTCTACCCTGAGTGGTCAGCATATTAGCAGTTCTGTTGTTGTAAATGATTTGTCAGAATTATTTTTAGACTTTAACAGTATGATGATGGAAATGGTGCTATATTTTGCTACACGATTTGTAGAAATGTAATTCATTTTATCCCAGCTGTGTTGCATCATGGCTAATTACTGGTGGAGGTATAAAAGTCATGTGTCTTTTCTATTTCACTACTCACCTTGAGTTAGGACTTGGGCTAGGACCCGAAGTGCTGGGGCAAGTGATGTTTGTGGTCTTATTTGACTAGGCACACTCTATATTGAAGCATTAATGCTTTAAAAATCTACATTGTGTTAGAGTGTGCTTCATTTTCTAGCCAGGAGTGCAGTATTCCTTGGTTTAGTGACCCCTCCTGAATCCAATCTTGGTGTAGTTGTGTAAGTACTCACTATGCCTTAATCCTTAGTCTCTATTTTCCACATCCACACCCTGGTTCTCCGTTATACTGTACACAGTGGTTACCCTCTCTGGACCTTTTTCAGAGTGCTGGATAACATTTTGAAAAGGTGTCCATCTGTTTGTTTGTGTCCTGCACTCTGTAACCACTTGCAGACACTCGTATTCTGTTGTATGTATTTTCTAAAGTAAAACTCAATAAAAAAAATTACAAACAAAAAAAAAACACAGAAGGGGGATAGGGTGAGTTATATTGAGAAACAAAGGAAGGAAGTGAATGCACTTATGAGTACAAAAGTGGAAACAGAGGAAAATATAGCCAAATCAGTAAAAAAGGGGGATACATTTTTTTTAAATATATTAGTAAAAAGAAGAAGCCCAAGTGAGGGATAGTAAGCCTGAAGGGGGGTCTAGAAGAGGACCACCATAAAGCAGACATTTTGTTCAATGTTCACGGAGAAGGGGTAGAAAATTGGCCTTTGTTACAAGACAAGGACAAAAATGGTCAGGAGGTGGACACTAGCCCTTTCATGATGGAAAGAGTCCTAAAGGAGTTATCAGTTAAATGTAGACAAGGCAATAGGTCCAGATGCGGCGCACACTATGTTGCTGAGGGAGCTCAGGGAGGAGTTGACAGCACCTCTGACAGCCCTGTTCAACCTGTCACAAGAAACAGAGGAGGTACCAGGAGACTGGAGGAGGGCAACTGTAGTGGAAATAGGGAGGAAGTGGGAAATTGCAGGCCAGTCAGCATGACTTTAATAGCTGGCAAAGTAATGTCATCACTACTAAAGGAAAGGACTGGAGAATACATTGTTACCAGCAGTCTACAGGATGTGAGGCAGCATGGATTCACTGGGGTGGAGTCCTGCCAGACAAACCTGATCAAGTTGTTTGACTGGGTAATAAAGGAAGTGAATGGGGGGCAGATGAAAAAAGACTGTTTGTCCAAAACTTGGTTCAGGCAGGATGATGTCCATCATGTGGTGAATAAATCTGTTTAAGCAACTGATAAAATTGTCTTTGGCATCCCATTTTGAGTTGTGAGTGCTGAGACCTATTGGTTTTGGTTCTCTGTGTGGTCTTTCAGCACCACTTTCCTTGTGCACACTCTCTCCATTTACAGCAGTTGACATGGCCTGTCTGGATTTCAGCAGTGCTTTCGACAATGTTCCACAGAGGAGGCTGGTAAACAAACTGAGTAGCCTAGGAGTAGGTTCTAAAATAGTAAAATGGGTGAACAGTTGGCTTAGTGGAAGGAGCTAAAGAGTGTTGGTAAATAGGTGCACTCAGTGGAAAGCAAGGTTACTAGCGAGAAGCTGCAGGAGTCAGTATTAGGCCATGTCCTCTTCAATGTCTTTTGCAGTAGGACTGGAGGAGACAGTATACCTATTCGCGGATGACACAGACATCTACAAGAGAGTAGACACACTGGGGGGGGGGGTTGAAAAAATGAAGGAGGATCTAAAGAAGTTAGAAGAGTGGTCCTGAGTTTGGCAGCTAATACGCAACACAAAAAAGTGCAAAATCATGCACATAGGTCACAAAAAACCTTGGGGCAACATATCAACTTGGAGGGGAAGTATTAGCAGTCACAAAATGGGAAAGAGACCTGGGGGTTCATTTCTGATGGCCTAAAGATAGCTAAACAGTGTGACAAGGCAGTGGGAAAGGCCAGAAGAATGCTTAGATGCATAGGGAGCGGTATCACCAGCAGAAATAGGGAGGTAACAATACCCCTGTATAGATCACTGGTGAGACCACCTCGAGCTCTGTGTACAGTTCTGAAGGCCCCATCTCTGAAAGGATGTAGATAGGTGCAGGGCCTCCATTAGAAGCCCCATAAAGAATGGCTTAAGGATTCAAATACAGTACGTACTCTCTAGAAGACAGTTAAGAACGGGAGGGATATGACAGAGACATTCACATACCTCACAGGAATAAACAAGGTACAGTAAGAGGGCATTTTCCAAAGAAAAAGATGCTTAAAGACAAGGGGTCAAAATGTGAAGCTGGGGGGAGGCACAGAGGAAACGTGAGGAAATATTTCTTCACAGACAGAGTGGTGGACACTTGGAAAAACCTGCCTGAAAAATGTGTTGCACATTGATCATTATTAGCTATGTTGTAAGCAGTGACTGTACATCAACTAAAACTGGATAGATTTAAGGCAATTTTTGGTTACACTCTTGAACTATGACATTTCTAAATTAAAAAATGATAATCACAGTGCCTGTCTTTAAGAATGTCAATAAAAATACCTGTAATCATCAACACTATGTGTTCCATTGTTATCCTTTATGTTGCAATGTATGAGCACCAGAATAGGTCAAATTAATAAATTTGGGTTAAATGAACTGCGTGCAGAGCCATAAGCAAAGGGCATTTCACTGTTACTGATGAATTGTTTTTTGTGCCATAAAAACTTCTTTACTTCTCCTCAATGAAAAAGGAGTTATTAATACATTTTCAGCTGACCAATTGCCATAAAACACAGTGAGTATGTGTACTGGTAGTCTGTGAAGGAAGGTCTCTAAAGAATAATCCCAGGTGGCAAGGTTGTAGTTTACTATTTACTTGTGAGAATGTTTCATTTTATTTTAGCTTAATTTTATTGCTACTAACAGGCATTCTATTTAAACAGATGAATGAATTCAACATTTCCCTCTAATCTTTTCTCATCATGATGTACTTTTTTGAGGTTATCAGGTCTGTCAAACTGTCATTCTTCACAAACTCACATTTTGTTTTCTTTTGAGCCAGTAACCCTTTTATTTTAAAGTACCCATTTTAAAAATTAGTTTTAAATGTGGTCTTGTTTAAATTAAATAAAAAAAATTGCCATTAAGATTGTTATCGTTCTTTAAAAAAAGATCCCTGCCATTGCTACTGTACTTGCTATGTCATTTAGGCTCCATAATTAGTTATTTATACATACTCTATGTATGTCAGAAGCAATACATGCATGCATACTGTCTACATACTGCCCTTTAGAATCCTTATAAAAATGAAACAATGCATTATTGATAAACATAACAAATTATCACTTCTTATAAATAGTAGCTATATATAACACAATGTTTGTCTTGCATAGTGCCTTTGATTCAAATGTGTCCTCAAAGAGAACTACAGTTAACATTCTCAAAAACATATGATGGGCAAAATGTTTTCATTTGTGCGTTTAGTCCTGGTGTGTCCTTCCCTTTGTTTACTATTAGATGTTTTTTCTCAGTTTGCCTACTATTTTCATGACCCATCCTACTAGTTTTATGACATCTGTGGAACTCCATACTACCATGGTTTATTGCGCTTATTTTTCCTAATGTGCTTGCTGTTCCTTGTGACAGTGATGTGTCTGGAACCATAGATTTCACTAGTACTGGCTTGCAGTCAACTTTACTGCAGAAAATATGTGCTTTAAAGTCAATTTCCTTATCCAGTGAGCACTGGAGGCTACATTTACAGCTTAGTAATCACTTGAGTTCTGAGTGGGAATCCTATAAGATAATAGCTAGAGTGTTTAATTATAGCACTGCTGACCTCATGTGATGTGTGTGCTTTTTATGGCTGGGTGTAGTCTGATGAAATGAAAAGCTTTGAAAACAAAACATTTACTCCTGCTGGCTAGACCTACGCAAACATATAGAGAACAAAAATAATGAATTAGTTATTTAGTTGATCCCAGAATGCAGTCTCCTAGCTTCAGATTATTGCTGCAGTACTTACCCTCACTGAATCAGTGGTGCCAGTTGCATCACTATCACATAAGATAGGAGGCATTGTAGGACAAGGAAGAGCTATATACCACACTAACCACTGCTACCTCAGAGGTTGCAAAGAAAGAGGAGCGGTTGGACAAAGGTGGGCTCAGGGAGGGAGGGAGAGGGTGGTGGAACAGAGGTGCATCCCTCCAGTTGTATGTCTCCACAATTCATATGCTGCTCTGGTGAAGAGTGGTTCCTCTATGGAGGCACCTGCAGTACAGACCAAGGAGGATGCTGGGAACCTCCACAAAGGAGACCCACAGGAGGGTGTCATAAGACCCCAGAGGGGAAGAAAACAACTCCTGGTGCTGGACTCGATCATTAGGGGGTAGAAGTGGGGGAGGAAGGAGATAGGGAGGTAAGGTGCCTGCCTGGCACCACAGCTCAGAGGGACAGGAAGTGAATCCTCAGGATCGCGGGAGCAGCTGCATGAGGGAGGGAGCTGGACTGGAACCATAGATTTTCCCCACTGGATGTCATTATCTACCTAGGGACAAATGACCTGGCTGTGAAGGGGATCAGAGCAGTGCAAGAGGAGTTTGTGGAGTTGGGAAGGGGTCTTAGACAAGTAGCATGTACGGTAACCTTCTTGGAGGTGCTGCTTGTCTATGGCAAGGATGATGCTAGGGTATTCTGCACCATTGGAATTAATGAATGGTTGAAAAGCTGGTGTGGAGCTCAGGGTTTTGGCTTCACTGGGGACTGGGGAGCCACCTGGAAGGATGCAGGCCTATACTAGAACGATGGTCTGCATCTGTCCAGGGGGGAACCAGGATCCTAGGTGATAGGTTTGAATGCTTCATTGGTAAGCATTTAAACTAGCCAAGGGGGAGGCACTGAAAATGAGCAGGGAAATCCAGCCTCCACCCACAAAACACAGTAGTTAGAGAGGTAAACACCAAGGTAGAGAAGTCAGTAGGGAGCAGGACAGGGGTAAATGTAGAAAAAGGCAGTAAGGACAGGGATGGGACTAAAAGGGGTGAGGCCATAAAATAAATGGAAGGTGATGAGTATCAATGCCCTCAGTCTGTATAACAAGCTCCCTGAACTAGTGGCCTTAATGGAAGAGGGATGCCTGTATATTGTGGCAGTCACTGAAACATGGTACACAAAGAACCATGACTGGGGTGTCAACATACCAGGATACACAATCTACAGGAGGGACAGGGTGGGTAAAAGAGGAGGAGGAGGAGTAGCTCTCTATATAAGGGAAGGGATTAAAGCAACAGAACTAAAGAGTAAACAGGAAGTTGATGAGTCACTATGGGTCACCCTGGAGACAGGAAATTGCACCACAATCTGCATGGGGGCTGTGTACAGACCCCCATCTGAGGGGGAGGAAATGGACAAGGAAATGATAGAAGGCATCCTTAAAATGGCAGAAAAGGGGGAGGTATTGTTGATGGGGGACCTGAATATGCCAGATGTTAACTGGAGTAACTTTGCTGCAGGCACAGGGGAAGTAAGCTGTTGATTAACTAGAAGCTGCAGCTTATCCATCAGGTAGGGAAATGGGCAGACTAGGTGGGCCAAGTGGTCCTTATCTGCCGTCAAATTCTATGTTTCTATGTTTTTAACATGGGGGTCCCCAGAGGCCATAAAACTAGTAGGCAAATTTAGAAAAAATCCTAATAGCAAAAAGACAGGACGACACACCGTGACTAATCACAAACCAAACACTCTGCATAACATGTTTTTGCAAATTTTGACTGTAGTGCTCTTTTAAATCATAAAATAAATGGGGATAAAATACCCCAATAAACTTCAACTGGATTGGTGCAGAGGGTGGTTGGAGGAGGAGAATACTGCCATTTTGGAAGCTGCTACTGCTGCACAGCATCAGCTTGGGGAGGGAGAATGCACACCAACAGGAGCTTCTATCTCTTTGTTTCTCCCCCTGATCCTCCATTTCTTACCGCTCCTTCTCTGAGCTGCACCAAGACTCATAGAGGGACCAATCAGCTGCTGCTGGCAGCCTAGCCACACCTATGGCCACCCTCTGCACCAATTCTGTTGAAGCCACCACCAGCTAGCATGGGACCTTTTGTTTGCCATTTATTCCAATCCTTACAACTGGTCCTTCCGCACTGCAGTCCTCGCATGAAGGGCCAAGTGCAAAGGGCATTTTGGAAGTCTGCCCAGTGTCTGCCATTGGCCAAGCATGCTACAGTACATTCAGACTGCTTATCTGATCTGTATGCTCTGCAAGGTTACCTGCTCACCCATATGATATGAAAGTAGAGTTTGCTTGATCCCCATCTGGGTCTCCTTGAACTTGAAACTTTCACTATTGATGCCAAGCTCTTGGCATTATATGTATTTAGGCTGATATGCTAATCATTGCTCAAATCCTATCTGAATTACTTGGAACTATTGCTTTTATTACCAAACATGTGATTAGGCTCCAATGCTAATTCATCTGTTCTTTGCCTATTCTGGGCTACTATGAACTTGTGCCTGGTGCCTGCAGCTTTATAAATTACTGTCTGGTCTATTAGCTCCTGCTAAAACTTCTGCAATCAGTCATTAATCTGTTTACCTAGCCTGCTCTAGTTGTTGCCTCAAGGCATTAGTTGTCACCTCACCTTATTAATACTGCTTGCTTATAGTTCTTCATGATTTTGGTTAACTGTTGCATTTCTTTCATTGTCACTTTATTTGCTGTTCTTTCTACCTAGGTTAAGTCACCTGCTGTTCCTTTCCCTTCTTGCTTCCACACTTCTATCCCTCCTATCCTTGCCCCCTCCTTCCCCTTCTCCCTCCACATCCTCCTCCCACTCCTTCTCTTTTCCCCTGCCCTTTTTCACTCATTTCTCATCCCCACTTCTCTCATTTCCTTAACCTTACTCTACCCCAGACACCCACCCTTCGGTCCTTCATGCTCCCTCCCTAAACCTTGAGTTTTTCCACTGCTCCTTCTCCTAATTTCCTCTCTTCCACACCCCTCATTCAAGGGGGTGGAATTCCCATTCCATTCTCCTTCTGTTCTTTATTCTCCTCCTCCTTGCTGGTGATGTTGAACCTAACCCTGGCCCACTCTCTTTCCTCTCTCCCCACTCTCCCTAAAGGCCTCAGCATTTTCCACACTAATGCTAGGAGCCTCTTTCCCAAGCCTCTCACAATCTGGATCTCTCTGCACTGTCCTGACCACTTTTGTGTCTCCTGGATCTCCTCTAGGGTATCCACTAAAACAGCACTCCAGCACAAACCCACCATGATAAAGAACCACCAACATCCATCTGATGCTAAATAATATTAACTTTAATTCATTCCCAATGTGTGCAGTCCTCTACACATGTATAAAATACATGAGACTGGGAACTCCAGCAGAGCTCCACCAGCTTCTACTGGTTTTGCAAAAGCATCTTCAGGGACTGGCTGTTGGTGGTTCTTTTATCACAGTGGGATTGTTCTGGAGTGCTGTTTCGGTGGATACTTTTGTCTCAACTTGTACACCCAGCTGTGGGGTGGGCTTACTTAGCCATAACTCCTCAAGGGTACCTGACTCCAGCTTGGCTCTCCCCAACTACCACTTCTTTCGGCAGGACTGTGACAAGTGTGGAGGTGGAGTTGCCTTGTATATCTATTAGAACTGTTCTTGCTCAATGTAATATAGAAACATAGAAATTGTCAGCAGATAAGGACTGCCTGGCCCATCTAGTCTTCCCATAAGCCCTTGTACTGGATTACTGCTTCTGACCCACCCACTGCTGTACATGTCTAGTTCCCCTATGCCTGTCCCAAGCATGCTTAAATCCATCCACAGTGCTCACTCCCATCACCTCCTGAGGCAGACCATTCCATGCATCCACCACCATCTCTATGAAGAACTTCCTTACATTCCCCCTTAACCTCCCACTTCCCAATTTCTTGTCATGCCTCCTCATTCTTGTGCTCCCCCTGTATTGGAAAATGTCTCTCCCAGCATCTTGTTTATACCCTTGGGGTACTTGAATGTTTCTATCATGTCCCCTCTTTCCCTCCTTTCTTCCAGCAAGTATGTATTGAGGTCTCTTAATCTCTCCACATAAGTTTTGTGTTGCAAGCCCTGTACCATCTTAGTCACCCTTCTCTGGACCATCTCCAGCCTGTTAATATCCTTATGAAGGTGTGGCCTCCAGACCTGCACACAGTACTCCATGTGAGGTCTAATCATGGTTTTATATAATGGCATCATTACCTCCCTCTTTCTGCTGGTGATACCCTTGCTTATGTATCCCAGCATATCATGGCCCTCCAAGTTTCCTTAGCACTCAGCTTTGACATTTTCAGGTCATCTGAAATAATAACCCCTAGGTCACATTCCTCCTTTGTGACTGTCAGCAACCCCCCCCCATCCTGTAGCTTTAATCTTCAGTTGCCAGTCCTCAGATCATTTTTCAAGCTTCCCTAGGTCTCTCCTCATTTTCTCCACCCCTCTGGGGTATCCACTCTGTTACAGATCTTGGTGTCATCTGCAAACAGGAAGATCTTTCCCTACAGCCCTTCTGCACTGTTGCTAATGAAGACATCAAGCAATACTGTCCCCAGGACCAATCCCTGAGGCACCCCACTGGTCACCCCTTCTTGCCAGACTGCACCCCATTTAGCACCACCTGCTGCCTCCTGTCTGTTAACCAGTTTCTAACCCAGTTTACCACATTGTTCCCCATGCCCAGTCTACCAAGCTTGTTTATCGTTCTCCTATGTGGGATGATGTCAAGGGCTTTGCTGAAACCAAGGTAAGTGATGTCCACTGCCCCCACCCTGATTTACTTCCTTTGTCACCCAATTGAAGAAATCAACCAGATTTGTCTGACATGACCTCCCAACTGTGAGTCTATGTTGCCTATGGTCCTGGGCTCTGATGGCTTCTAGATACCTCACCATCCATTCTTTAAGCAATATTTCCATGATCTCAACCACTACTGAGGTGAGGCTGACCAGCCTATAGTTCCCCGCCTCCTCCCTGCTGCTGGAGTTGTGTAGAGCGACCACATGTGCCCTCCTCCAATCCTCTGGTACCACCCCTGTGTTGAATGACTCAGTGAACATGGCTGCCAGAAGTTCTGCTGTCACCCTTTGCAGTTATCTTAATATCCTTGGGCATATGCCATCTGGTTCCATTGCTTTGTCCACCTTCAATTTAATGAGCTCCTGCAGGACTCTTTCCCCTGTGAATGGACTATTGCCCACCTCTTCACCTCCTTGGCAACTGCTTCAGCCCCTGCTCCTTCCCCTCTTCTGTGAATACTGAACAGAAATATTTATTCAGTATTTCTTCCTTTTCCGTGTCACTCTCCTTGCATTCCCCTTCCTCTCCCTTGAGCCTTGCAAACCCCCTGTTTTTCCTCCTTTCACTGATGTACAGTACCTGAAGAATGTCTTGTCCCCTTTCTTAACTGACTGTGCTAAACCATCCTCAGTCCATGCCTTTGCTCTCCTTACTGTCTTTCCCACTTCCCTAAGACACTATAGGTGCTCCTTCCTGTCCTCCTCCATTTGGGTCTCCTTATATTTTATGAACCCTTTCCTTTTTGCCCTGACCTTCACCACCACCTCTCTTGAGAACCACAGTGGCTTTCTCCTTCTCTTGCCTTTGGATACCAATCTGATGCACTGGTTTGTTACTTTCAGTAAGGCTTCCTTTAGACACTTCCACTCTCCCTCCTGCCCCCGTTCTCTCCAGAGCTCTTTTGATACCCCTCCCATTTCAGCGAAGCCAGCATTTTTGAAATTCAAAACCTTTGTCCTAGTATGACTTGAGTCAATCTCTGTCCCTATGCTGAATCACACAATGCTGTGATAGCTGAAACTCAGTTGCCCTTCTACCTGGACATCTGCGATTCAATCCCCATTTTTCATTACTACATCTAGAATTGCCCTGTCTCTGGTGGGATCAAGCACAAGCTGCCTGAGTTGAGCCTCATGGAGTGAATCAAGGATGCCTCTGCTTCTGGCTAAAGCAGCTACACTGGTGTTCCAATTCATATCTGACATATTGCAATCCCCCATCAGTAGAATTTCACCTTTCATTGCCATCTCGTGTATTTCCTCCACTAGCTCCCTGTCCAGGTCTTCTCCCTGTCCTGGAGACCTATATATCAGCTCTGTGTATATTGCTGTGCCATCTCCAGGTTGAAGAGTGACCCACGGTGCCTCAGCCTCCCCCTGCCTACCCTGTACCTGTGTTGCCATTACACCCTCTCTGACATACAGGGCTACATCCCCTTCCTTTTTGCCCTCCCAGTCCCTCCTGAATAGACCTTATCCTGGTACCTTTGTCTTCCACTCATGATTAGCTGTTTACCGGGTCTCAGTTATTGCTACTACGTCCAGGTCTTCTTTGATTATTAAGGCCTACATGTCTGTGACTTTATTTCCCAGGTTGCATGCATTTGTCAACATGACCTTCCAAGTTTTACTGCCTGACCTTTCTCTCTGGGGGCACTGGTCAGTAGTCTACAGGCCTTGTATAGAGTAAGGTGGATTTTATTAAGCGCCATATGATCAGCAGCTCCATATACAGGAAGGCCATAATCCACTAAAGACAGCACTGAGGAGGTTATGGCCAGTCAGAGAGCGTCTGGTGGGAGGCAGTCCCTATGGCAGTATAGGAGGCCAATCCGGGTGTTTATGGCAGACGCCAGGGCAGTGATGTGGTCATGAAAGGTGAGAGCAGCGTCAAAAGTAATGCCAAGGTATTTGTAGGTGTAGACTTGTTCGAGAGGGTGTAGTGTGCTAGGGAAGATAAGGAGGGGGTTGTTTCTGACTTTTTTTTGGTGGTGGGAGAAGAGCATTGATTTGGTCTTTTTGAGGTTAATGATAAGTCTACATTCCTTAAACCAGCATTCTGCTTTGTTGAAGGTGTGCTGCAGGGAGTCCTGGAGGGTGGTAGAGTTATGGTGGGTAACATAAAGGACAGCATCATCTGCGTACATAAGAGTTTTGTCAGAACAGGCACTGGCAGGGTGTTTAGATAGAGACTAAAGAGTAGAGGGCCAAGGATGGAGCCCTGGGGAACCCCTGAGTGGATGGGACTGGTTTCCAAGAGTGACCCATTGATTTTGATACACTGGGAGCAAGCAGATAGATAGCTCGAACACCAGGCAAGGGGGCCAACAGAGAAACCGATATGGTAAAGGGCGTCAAGTAGGATAGGGTGGGAGACAGTGCCAAAGGCCTTAGAGAGGTTGATGAACACTGCTCCAGCTAGGTTACCAGAGTCCGGAGAGGAGTGCAGAATGTTGGAGAATTCCAATAAGGCTGTACCAATGCTATGGCTTGCACGGAAGCCATGCTGTTCTGGGCACAGGATGGCATATTTGGTCAGATACTCAGTTAGTTGAGTAGCCATCACTTTTTCCAGGGCTTTGGAGAGTGGTAGAAGGATGGAAATTGGTTGATAGTTGCTGGGGGTAGACGTGTCCCTCCTTTTATGAATAGGTGTGACAATAGCTGTTTTCCAGGCAGTGGGGAATTGCCACAGGGAGAGGAAACAGTTTAGTAGGCCTGAGAGAGGGAAAAGGATGTCATCCAGGACCAGACGCAGTATTTTGGAGTCCTGGGAGTTGTTGCTAGGGCTGTTACTGCCTAGTGCTTTTAAAAGGAACGATCTGGCTTCATGGGTTGATATTTTGCACAGGTGGAACCAGGGGCATTAGAGAGCAGGGGTTTGTGAGTCGGGGACTGGGTTGAAAAAATTATTGGGGATGACAGAGCTGAAATCCGTAAAGAAGATGTTTAGGCAGTTGGCAATGCTAGTGGGGTCTGTGAAAATTGAGCCGTTGATAGTAAGCTGGGGGGAGCATGATTTCCCATTTAGTTATTTAATATTGTCCCAAAAGGTCCGGGCCAAGCCCCATGAGGAGATGAGGGTGGCTTGATAGTGATCCACCTTAGCTTTATGGATGGCCCATGTACATCTACTCTGAGCAGCATTGTAGGCCTGTCTGTCAGCCATCCTGCTGGACTCAGTGGCTAGGTGCCAGAGGTTATCCCTTTCTCTGAGTTTTTGGAGTAAGGCAGGGGTGACCCAGGGTGCATTTTGCTTTTTAGATCGGAATTTGGTTACTGGTGCACAAAGATCACAGGCCTTGTTAAAGGCCTGTGTGACACGGTCAAGGGCAGTATCCATGATGGGTGCATGGTTCATGGGGGTCCAATCAATCCAGGAGAGGTACTGTTTGAGTTTATTTAGTCCACTCGGGCAGAGGCACCTGTGGAGGTGGTTTGGGCTACAGATTTGGGGTGGGAGTGGACCAGAGGAATAGTATAGGGAAGTGGTCACTTAAAGAGTCTGGGAGAATTGGTATGTTCTGGATTTTGTGGGGGTAGTTGGTGACAATGACATCAAGGAGGGTAGAAGTTCCTCTTGTTGGATAAAGTCTGATGGGCTGGGAGACAAGTTGGGTCAGGTCAAGGGCAGTGAATGTGTTCCTTATTTGGGAAGTGGAGGGACTGAGCCAATTTATGTTGAGGTCCCCGACTAGGACTAGTTCTGCTTTGTGAGGGAGGGTGGTGATATAATCTGTGAATGATGAGATTGCCTGGATCTGGTGCCTTGGGGGAATATAAGAAACTGTGAGATAGAGCAAACCCCTAGAGGGGTCGGGGTGAGTTTGAGGGTGAGGGCCTGGGCCTGGGCACCTTTATCTAGTTTGGGGGCAGGGAACACATGGGCAACAATGGTGTCATGAATAAAAAAATGCACAGCCACCCCCACGTTTACCTGCTCGATCCTCCCGGTATAGGGTGTAGCCAGGAAGAGAGACAAATGAGTCAGGGGTAGACTTGGAAAGCCAGATCTCTACTATGTCTGTCATGTCAGGCTTGTGAAGAATGACCCAACTTTGGAGGGCAGCAAATTTTTTCAGCAGGCTGCAAATGTTTAAGGAGGTAATCCGGAGTCCTGTGGATGGGGTCAGGGGACTAGTGGGGGTAAGGCCAGGGTTAGGGTGGACATTACCAGAAAGGAGCAATAGTAGATCCATGATTCTGAAGAGGGAGTGGTAACTGTAGACCTCCTTTGAAGTGCACCTAGATGAGGGGGAGGCCAAAGGGGAGAAGGGGATGGGTAGGGTTTGAAGGGTTGGGATGGTGGAAAGGAGGTGGATCCAAGGGGAGCCCGGGTAGACAGCGGGGTTGGGGGGTAGCCAGGAGGTGGGTGCTGGGGCCCTGGGTATGAGGACAGAGTTGGGGGGCTGGGAGAATCCGAGGAGATATGTGGGTGCTGACCCCAGTGGGCAGAGAGTGTGGTCTGGCTGATGGGAGGCAAGCACCAAGATGGTTAGGAAGATGAGGCATGTAATTAAGGAGTTTGCATACATGGTGCCTAATGATCTTGCTATCAACTCCTCTTCCTGTTCCATTTTTCTGCTTTTTCTACAATGTGAGGGTTGGCTGCCTGAGTATCCCTGCTTCTGTTGCCCCCCCCAGTTAATTTAAATACTCATCAGCAAAGCATTTGAATCACCCTTTGAGGGATGCCTTCCCCTTGCTAGACAGATGTAGTCTATCCCCACTGTACAAGTCTGCATCACTCCAGGTGGGTCCCTGGTCCCCAGTGAAGCCAACCCCCTTCTCGTTGCACCAGTCTTTCAACCATGTGTTGAAGTTATTAATGTGGAGATTCCTCCCCCGCCCCCACTGTAAGCTGACAGCACCTCTGAAAATGTCACAGAGCTTGCTATCTTCCCCAGGCACCCTCTCAACACTGTAAAGTCCTTCTTCACCTGCTCAAAGCTTGCCTTATCCTTGGATAGGTCATTTTTCCCCCAAGTGGATAATGATCTACAGCCCTCCCCTCCTTGCCACAGCCTCAGCAATCCTCTGGATGTGCTCACCCTCCTTCTGAGCTGTGCCTCCTGGAAAGCACTTTACCTCCCTTTCCTCTCTACTATCTGTGCCCAATCAATTCCACAGACAATTGAGTTCTCCAAGAGGAGTAACTTCTCCTTCCTATGGGGTTCTCTTCCTCCCACCACTGGGTCTTCTTGCTGGATGACCCTCACCTCCTCCCTGGTCTCAGCCTTGAGTTCCATTGCAGGGCTGTCCTGTTCCTCCAACACTGTGTAGAGGATCATGAGATGGACTGGATGGGGGATGTGTCTCTGCTCCCCTCCCCTGAACCTTCCTGTGCCTACTGTATTATACCCTACCATCTGCTTGGGTGGCCATTGTGGCATTAGCTGTGGACCTGGTGGTCTCCGGGTGGGAGCAAAGGTCCCCAGTATTTCTGACAGATCTGCCCAGAAACTGGTGACCTCACCCTCAGCCCAGAGAGGTGCCTGCAAATGGGACAGTAACCAGAATGTTTTTCTGAAAACTGCTGAACCACAGCCAGAGCACTGCACCATTCCTTGCATCA
The DNA here is from genome assembly GCA_016271365.2 of Neoceratodus forsteri. Classification (NCBI taxonomy): domain Eukaryota; kingdom Metazoa; phylum Chordata; order Ceratodontiformes; family Ceratodontidae; genus Neoceratodus; species Neoceratodus forsteri. The sequence goes on from CM057456.1 coordinate 1,376,373,111, forward strand.
TCCTGTGCTTGCTGATATTTCTTCCTTCCTAACACATTTTTTCCTTCTCTCCCTGTCTTTCTCTACTTCTGTAGTGACTTAAAGCTTCTCTCTTCTCCTCTAGCATGTACCCTTGTGGACCTAGTTGCTAGCTACACCCTTTGTAATTCTGTCTATATACCAGCTAGGCTATTACTGGTGCTGTTCTGTCTAACTGCTCTTGTGTCTTTAAATAAGTGTGGCCTGGCATTCCACTATAAAGTTAGAGCACTTGAGAGGTGGTTGGGGAATGGGGGTTGGTGGGTTGTTCCTTTGGTACTTGGTGTCTACAAAAAATCAATCAGGTAAAAAAATACTTCCTCCCTGGCAAATTAGAGTTACACTAAGTAAAGACAACCCCAAAAACAGAGAACCAAAATGATGACTTCTACTTACTATTTCAGGCCCCCGAATTAAAAATTCAATTCAATGTGCTCAGTAAATCATCTCCTTGGTGTAAGGTAGCTGGGAGCTGCTCTGTCAGCTTCTGCAGCAAATAGAGTCTACAGTCAACTTCTGTTTGTAATTCACAGTCCCTCAAGCCTTTGTCAGCTCCTCTCCTTATCAGACACCTCTTTCTCAGAGTCTCAGTAACAGCTTTAGTCAGAAATGACTGCAAATATGCTCACAGCTATATTACCTCCCTGGCAAATTAAAGTTACACTAAGTAAAGACAACCCCAAAAACAGAGAACCAAAACACTGACATCTACTTACTATTTCAGATCCTTGAATTAAGAATTCAATTCAATGTACTCAGTAAATCTCCTTGCTGTAGGGTAGCTGGTAGCTGCTCTCTCAACTTTTGCAGCCTATCAGACGGTCAATCCCCTCATCTAATAAGCTCCTTCTAGTCAAGCTATCCCTTCCTTCTGCTGTCCAATTCTTGTTGGTGTCTTCTATGCCTCTCCTAAAATTGCACCCTCCTCCTCGGTCAACTCCCTCTCTTCCTTGTTTCCCTTGCTGCCAATGGTGAGCTCACCCTCCTTGGGGACTTACATTTAAATTAGCTCTCCCCCCTTCCAGACCCACCTTCCACAGGATTGGGTCCCTAAACCTTTCTTAACTAATCTCTGAACCCACACAGCTCAATCCTCATTCCCCTAACACCTCCCTCTTGGAATGGGCACTCTCCTGTTACCCCCCATCATATAATTGAAGCAGGCATTCTGCTGCACACCTTCAGCAACCATTGTCTGACCTCCTGCGTCAGGAAAGTTAGGCTCACTAAATCCACCCCAAAATACATCATTTGGTCCAGGTCACTCAGGTCACTTGATACAAATTCCTTCCTAAATAAACTTGCTTCCTCCATTTGTTCCCCTGTCTAGTCTGGCCTGGAAATTGACATGGCCCTCTCTCTCTTCCACTGAATTATGATAGGGCTGGGTAAGAACCTGTTCCATCTGTTAAGTAGAGAGAGTTAAAACCAAGGATCTATTTTACTGTCCTCTCCTATACTGTTACTCATCTATCTCTTGTCTGTCTGATTGCGTAATCAAATTTTGCTTGTAAAACTTCAGAACTGGCCACTCCAATAGTCCAACAATTTCCCCATCCAGTAATTTCCATTTTCTCTCTTCCTGTACTTGCTGTTTCTGTTCTTTCTTTCTCTCATTGCTTCTCTGCGGATAAAATATATACATGTGAATCTAAACATGAAGCTGAGATCATTTGTTTTGCAAATGTATATAGTTACATTGTTGAAATTAATTACAGAAAGCTGTCTGGGGTTTGTTAGAAAAGCTAACAAGCTGGAACACAGGGAATTGACTTTGAGACATTTTTTGACTTTCCACAAGCCTCTTTGCAGGGCTGTCAGCAGGAAAAACAGCTCTGGCCAGAATGTATTAATTGGCTGCACCTGTTGAGAAGACTGGATGTACTGGTCAGATTGTGTGAAAACAGGAGATACAGCTGAATGATAACAGGATACAATATTTAATTGCTAGATGAAAACATCTTTAAAAAAAAGAGCAATGTGTGTTTAGAGAGTGAGACTGAGATTTAGAGATATCCTCAGATGAACGACTTTTTTAACTGCCTGTATAAGAGTTATCCTGCACAATTTTATATATATATTTTTTTTTGTAATGTATGGTAATAAAATGTTACTTGCAAATGTTATGACTTCTCCTAGTTTGCCTATGCTTCCTGACCTGTGCTTTAATAACAGGTGATATCAAAGTGGGACTTATGCTGTGCATACTCTAAACCAGGAGTTTTGTGTGTGGGTACTAGACTTGGTACCAGGGATGCATAGAAGAAAGGTATGGATACTGCAACAGCAAGCCTAGCAGTGATTACCAGAGGAATGGCAGCCAAACTAGAAGCAGAAACAAAAGGCCAAACTGAGACTGTACAGCCAGAACCAGTGATGGAAGAAGAACAGGCAGGGACAGAACTTGAAAGTAAGTCTGCCTTCTTTGGCTATACAACAAACAGAGACAGAGAAGCAGAGAAAAAGAAGACATTCCGCAATGGCTGTATGCTTTGTAAGCTATCAAAGCTGAAGGATCTGGGTATAGATCCAGCACATCAACAAAACACAAACAACTTAAAAGACATTAAACTCACAAAGCTGTGTCCATCATATGATATCAAAGCATACCTGACAACTTTTGAAAGGGTTTCCAGAGCCTGCTAATGGTCAAAACAGCAGTGGTTACTAAGGCTGGTACCTTGTCTGACAGGTAAAGCCCAACTGGCCTACAGCGATATGGACATTGCACAGTCAGAAAACTATGACCTAGGAAAAAAGAAATCCTTTAAAGATATGACATTTCATGAGAGACCTACAGACAGAGATTCGGAGCCCTGAAGCAACATTGTGTTGACAGTCCTCGAGATGTCTTCACACATCTCGGAGAACTCTTTATTAAATGCCTCCAATCAGACACCAAAACAGTCCCACAGATCATTGACATATTTTCAATGGAGCAATTCATCAACATCCTATCCATAGATGTGCATCTTTGTGGGAATGAACACCAACCAGAAAGTGTGGAAAAGGCTGTTTCTTTGATCAAGGACTATCAGATGGTCAGACAGACACCACAACAGCAAAGTAATAGACAAGCAATGGTAAGACCCAATTTATCCTGCTTTAACTCCAGGTCAGATAAGAACTCTGATGGGGGTAACAAATCTGCACCAAAGACTTTATTTGCTATAACTGTAATAAGCCAGGTCATATTGCAAGAAACTGCCATAACAAATGAGTGTAATACTGGAGTAAATTTGGCCTTAGCAAATTGGGGCATGTATTTAACAGATGTCAAGGTGGGGGATGAGACTGTGAATGGACTTATAGATTAAGGAAGCCAAGAGACCCTGGTGTATGCTGAAGTTCTGAGAAAAGACTGTGCAAAAGGACCAGGTTGTGGGGTCATCTGCATCTTTGGAGACACTCAACACTATTCCACCACCCAAGGGACACTGAACATTAATGTGGTGTTGCACAAATAAATTTGGTAGTACTAAAAATGCAATTTTAGAATAGCAGTGTTTTATAAACCTTAAAAGTAAATGTTGATTTGGAGAATAAGATATGATACACGTGAAATAGATATTTTTATTTTTTTTATAAATTATGTTTATTTAAGATTAAGGAAGTAAGGGAGGTGTAGGAAGTATACCATATATTGTGTTTCTAGAAGTGAGGAATTAATTCCACCAATTGTTATTATTTAAGTTCTCAGGGTTGTTCTCAAGGTTCCTTTTTTCTCAAATCTATATTTGTGGTATGGCCTGATTATCTGACAACATCAAGGTCATATTTCTGATATATGAATCACACACTGTTGTCATATCTTGTACGGTAAGCCTTTAACAGCCAGTTGGTATTAGATTCACTCCATCTGGGTGGGGAATACAATCTAAACTAAGTGAGATTAAGTAAGGTTTTCTCTTGTCATCACAGTTTTTTATAGGAAGTTGTTCTGGGGTAAGTTGCTCAGTTGTGGGGACTGTGGAGCACTCTTTTCCAGGGATGTGATCTGGAGGAGGGGGTACAGCCCCTTCTGCAGGACCATAGTAGAGCAACATGCTCAGCTAGTAGCAGCAGGGATAGAGATATCTCAGCTGTGCACTCAGCTCAGCAGATGCTCACCCCCTACACCCTCACTCCACCAGAACTCAGTGGTCCAGAAGGGCGGAGGGTGGTAAGGCATGGGGGGGCAGTCATAAGGAGGTTGTCTGGCCTAGTATCATCCAGATGATGAATTGCTTCGCACCCCTGGAGGAGATTTATGCTCTTGACTACACCTGTGTGACTCCAGGTCAGTTGAGGAGAAAGGCAGAATATCACATTGGCATCCAAGGGGAGAAATACTAACTGAAAGATCCTTGTGGTCAGGGACTCAATGATCAGGAGGATAGATAGGGTGATAAAGGAGGGGTCAGATGGGAGGGGGTTGAGTTGGTCACTAACTGGAGTGTCAGCCAACTGGGATTTAGATAGAATAGGGATGATGGTGGAGGGGGGAGCTGGAGGTGCTGGTACACCTGGGTATCAATGGTCTGGCCAACCAGTTGGTAGAGACAGTGAAGTGGAACTTCCTGAGACTGGGGCACAGATGGGCAGTACACTCAGCTTCCCTGGCCTTTTCTAAAGTCTTCCATATGTGGAGCACGGAGGGGAGGCAAGACAGAATTACGAGTAATGAAACAGAGGGGTTTAACAGTTGTCTAAAGGGCTGGTGTCTGGACATGGGGTACCACTTTGTCAGGGATTGGGGGGATTTTTGTGACAGGAAACTCTTCAAGGATGATGAACTTCTCCTTACAAGAGAGCAGGCTAGAGCACTAGGGCCGAAGTTTTGACATCTACATCAGACTTTTAAGCTGACTGTGGGAGAGTCTAGATATGTGGGGATCCATGGTGGATGGTGAGCAGAAAGGGATCCTAGCTAGAACTACCCCACATCCAGGGGACAATACCTGAAAAGAGAGTACAAGAAATGCAGTAGGGTTTACATGACCAAGGAGAGGAATATCCATAAGAAGGAAAGGAAAAGGTCTAAGCAGAAACAAGGAGGGAGAAAAATGTGAAAAACAAAAGAACAGTAGTAGAGTTAGAGCAGGGATCAAATGAAGGGGGGGGTATGTTGTAATACCAGGAGCCTAGGCAACAAACCCAGCAAGCTCCAGGTGCTGATGGCAGACACTGAAGTGGATCTGGTGACCATCATGGAAATGTTGGCCACATATAAAAATGACTGGGAGATGACAGCAACTGGTTATTCACTGTGCAGGAGGGATAGAAGAACTGGTAGGTGGGAGGAGTTGACCTTTTTTTCCAAAAGGGAATTGAAGTGGCAAAAGATGGAAGTATCTGGGGTAACAGTGGGTAGGCTGAGTCAGTAGGGGTGCAACTCATGGCAACCTCGGGCAGAAAGTGTGCTTAAGGGTGATCTATAGGCATCCAAGGCAAGGGTAGGAAAGGGGAAGATAATTCAAGGAGGAACACTAAAGAGGGGCTGAAAAGGGGGACACAGTGATGGTGGGTGACTTGAACCTGCCTGATGTTGATTGGGAGGTACCAGTGGCCAAGAGTGACAGGACTCATACATTACTGTACACCTTCCAAGACTGTCTACTGATGCAGCTTGTTATGAAGCCTACCAGGCAGAATGCAGTACTTGATATGGTGCTCACCAACTCAGAGATGGGGAGTACTGTGGGAGTAGGGGAGCTGCTAGGGAACAGTGACCACAATTCTGTGTGATTTCAATTGGCCCTTTGGGCTGGCACCCCACAATCAAGAACTGAAGTCCTTGACTTTAGAAAAGCAGACTTTGAAATATTGAGGGAACTGGTCAGGGATAAGTTAGTAAGGGTGGAGGTCATAAGGGGGTAGATGAGAGATGGGGGCAATAAAGGGAGCCATCCTCAAGGCATCAAAGGTAAGCATAAGAACAGTATCTAAAAAAACAGGTTTAAGAGACCTCTATGGATCTCAGCTAGGGTCAAGGAAGTGATTATGGTCAAAAGGAAGGCCTTCTATAAATGCAAGGAGCAGCAGGGGGTGATATAAAGGGAGGATAATCTGCAGAATAAAGAGAGGAAAAGAGGGTAGTCAGAGAGGCAAAATCAGACCTTCAAATGTCTTAAAGGAATTAACAACATAAACTGTGGGGAATTATTTACCCTGAATTCGAACTTGAGGTCGTGTAGTCACGAGTGGAAATTAAAAGAGGGAGGTTCAGGAGGGACATGAGGAAGTACTTTTTTACAGAAAGAGTGGTGGAATCTCAGAACAGTCTGTCGACCATAGTAGTGGGTGTAAACAGAGTCAGGGGATTCAAGCAGGCATGGGGTAGAATGAAAGAAATAGTGGTCACCTGGGGCGACTAGATCAGGGAGGAGAACGGGGATAGAATGGGGAGGGTTAGTACCCTGAAAGAACAATAGGTTCCAGGGAAGGTTCTAGAGATTATAGGGAATATGGGCAAACTGAATAAACCTCTGATCTTTTTCTGCCACCATGGTCTATGTTTCTATGTTTTTAGTACCTAAGTTATCTGTACATTGTCTTTCATTTAGTTGCACATACTCCTGTATAATTTGTGTCAGATCCAACTTGTCTGTTATCTTCTTGTGAAAGTTCAAAAGCATTAGGTGATTGTACCTCTTCTCTGTCATGGTGATTCATAAGTAAGACTTAATCGTTTGCTGTGTTAAAAATGATCTATCCCCAGTTGCTGTGCTCATTGAGACAAGGAGATAAATTTAAATGAGCTTTACTACTTCTAAATTTTGTCTGCTGCTGGCAGTCATTTTCAACTAAGGCATCAATAATGGTATTGCTTGATGTTACAACCTTCCCCTCTGGCAAAATCTGTTGCACAAGACCTCAGAGCAAGTTGAGTTGTGTATTTAAATTGTCAGTGTCCAAGTCTTTATCCCCATATAACTGTATGACCTGAGGAGGAACTGAAAATTGCTTTGCACTGGCTACTTGAAGCAACAAACTCTCTGTGGATGACAGCAAAGCATAGATTTCTTGATCAAAACATGTTTCAAGTTTGACAATACAAGCATCAATGGCTTCATAATACATTTGTCAATACCAGTCCTTAGCAGATTTGTGATGATGATGAGGTATACTACTGTGTTGCAGCCTTGCTGGGACACGGCACTGTCTGGGGACTTTTGGCTCTTTTACAGTTTCCAGTAGTTCAATGTGCCTGTGCAATTACTTATATTTTTGCTTAATGTAAATAAACTTTGGCGGTTTGTCTTTCTATCGATATACCACTCTGTAGGGGTATGAAGGCAAGCAACCCTAGGGGAGGTTTCCACCCATTGAGGTGCCATGGGAGTGATTCCCTTGGCTAAAGGTACCTTAGGAAAAAGCCCCCAAAATGTGTCAAGCAAAGCATATGAGGTAGAGAACACGTATCGGGGTCAAGGACCTGTACGTAGGTCAGTTGGTAGTATGGGTTCAGTTGGTAGAAAGGGTCAATGAAGACCTGTACATAAGTGAAGTGGTAGCATAGGTTCAGTTGGTAGCATTGGTAATGGGATTCAGTTGATAGTACTAGCATAGGTCAGCTGGTCAAAGTGTTTGAGTAATGTAGGCAGAAAATGACAGGTGAATAGTGACCCAATTGGAGGTCTGACTGTAAGGCATGGAGGCTTGGCTTCCTAAGGGGAGAGAGAGAAAAGCCAAAGGAGACAGGACAATTATGGGACATCCACCCGACTCCATCCAATAGCAGAAACCTACCTAATTGGGAAACCTACCTAAGTGACCTAGGGACTACAAGGATGCCCATCTAGTATTATGACTGTTGGCTCAGAGAAGAGGAGAGGAAAAAAAACCCTTTGAGGAGGAAACCACCAGGGATCCAAAGCCTAGGTCACCTTCCCTCCAGGCTTTGGGAAAGCTTTTATTAGTGACAGCTCTGCTACTGCAATATAGTAGACCAATCCACGGCAACTGCAATTTTGGAGAACACTCTTACTCTATCCCTCTAATGGAAACACCATAGAGGGTTACAAGTGCACTCTGCAACAAGAGTTGACCAAGGTGGGAGGAGGAGAGTAACAATCACAGAGGCACTCAGCTGGTCTACCAATTTATGAACAAAAAAGGTGAACCAGAGGTGGCCGTAGGGAGAATAGCATGAAAGGGTGCCTCCGAACCCGCTTGGGCAGCTGAAAGGGCCCTTGCCATGAGAGCCCTACCCCTTTGCTGCTGAAGTCTTCAATGCTACATCGACAGGTGTCTTTGGTATGGTTGACAACTGAAGGCCCACCTGGAGCGAGGACCTTCCCAACTATGGGTCAGGTGAGATGGACCCCACTCCAAGCTTCACATGTGCAAGATCTGGACTTTGAGGTACAGAGAGAGACCATTAGACAAAGGGCTAGCCCTGAGTCCTGGAATAATGGATATGGTAAGCATGTCTCCAAAATGTGGAAAAATGAGTTGTAATGAGCATGAGACCTAAACATGATAAGGAGCATGGAACCCATTTGTGGGTCATGATGGATGATAGCAGACATGGAGAAACCTGTACGTAGGTCAGACTGAGCACTGTGGACCCTCTCATGGATCTTGACTGGATGAGACCTGTACGTAGGTCAGGCTGATCAAAATGGACCCTCTCGCGGGTCTAGGTAAGGCAAATAGCAGTTATCAACCACAGGAATACATGCCAACCTAGTCCATTAGAAAGCCAAATTGGGAGTGAATTGGATAGTATATTATGAGTAAGAGAACGGCGAGGCTGAGCAAAGCCCAGGGCGGATGGTTGGAGAGGAGGAGGAGGCTGCAAAATCAGTATGGCAGGAGGTGCAGTTCGAAGCAAGTTAACATGATATGCTCTCAGACTTGGAAGGGGAAGCCAGTATTGAAAGGGGAGAGGTCCTTGAATGAATGGACTTGCAAGCTGATTGTGTTAGTGCCATGATGGCTGGTATATACGCATTACTGGTAGTGTAAGGGACAGGAATGCTGGGAGGACTGAAGAGACAGGTAGGCTGGGATGACTGTGTAAATCAAGTGCAGAATAGCAAGGAAAGGATGGTAGAAGGCTACGTGGCGCCAGCTGCCCTATGATAGAGAGTTACCTGGAATAGCTGGTTGCAGAATGCCATAAAGGCTGCATGGAGTGGAATTAGAAGGCCGGGGTGAGCCAGTGACCAATAAAACATAGAAGTTGAAAACTGCTTCCACTGCCTGAAGCCATGAAGCACACTGCAACAGCACAGTCCCCCACCGTGTGCAAAACAGAGAAGGCACAGAGGGGCACCATAATGCAAGGCAGCTAATTAAACAAGTAGGATAAAATAATTTAAGTACCAGCAGTTGAACTGAACTAGTAGATGAAATTAAATGGTGAATATCTGCAGCTGTAGCTGGGCTGGCATGTATTTGAGCATATTAAGAACACCAAAAGGGCTGTACACAAGGGGACAGCAAAGTGGAAGGGCAGAAGAATCAGGTGAAATTCTGTTTCATAGCTAGTAGCACTGAATAGCCAAGCATATTGAAATTGGTTTGTCTGCATGAATAATAAGGAAGTGTAATTATTGGCTGAGTAAAAACAGTGGACAGGTAGAATAATTTTTAAACATAATGAAGACTAGCAAGAAATCCCCTAGGGAAGAAGGAGCAAAGGTAGCAAACATTTACCAGGAATTACAACAGAAATGCAGCAGTACCTGCTGCCATACCCTGCAGCTAGCTGAGAACAAGAGCTTAGACCAGGTGGAGGCAATTAAGTGGAAACAGCAGCAGAGGGCTGGAATGGGAGCTGAAACATAAAACAAATGCAGGAAACTGAGGATGCCAGGTAGCAGTGCAGGTATGCAAGGATACCAGGTAACTGACGAGGAGATGGAACTAGAGCACAGCAAAAGAGCAGCACAGCACAAATAAAGGGCAACTAGAAAGCCCTAAAAGGAAAAAAACGTATTCACACAGCCAAAGCATAAACTCAGTAGAACAGAAAAACAGCACACAGCAGTGGGAAGCAAAACAAATACTAACCAAAGTAGGAGAAACACAGGAACACATCAAGCAGACACCTAGCAGAATCCAGAGCACAAACAAACCATATGGGGAGGGGCACAACCAGCTGCTATTTTTTGTATTCTTTATATTTTCTGTAATCATCTGCAACCATTCTGTAACTGCTGTGTTTAACTACTATGTTACTTGTTACTCTGTACACTGTTGTCTCTTCTTATGTATGACGTGGAACCTTTGTAAAAGAGTCTTTGACTCAAAGGTGTTATCCGATATTTATCAATAAATAAATAAAGTGAGAAGACAGATGAACAGAGCCTCCAGCCAGCAAGGAAAGATGCTTGTGTTTGGAGTGAGGAGAGCAGCCCTTAAATAGGCCAAAAAAGGGTGTTTGGCCAGTTGCACCGCCCCTTTAAACTACATGCTATAGCCTTCCAGTTGTGCTCTCTCTTTGATACTTTCATAAATTTGGTCAAAGAAGGGGGACAAGACATTCTATAGGTACATCAGTGAAAGAAAAAAGAAAATGGGGGTATTGTAAGACAGAAAGGGGATGAAGGGGAGCGTAAGGAGGGAGACCTGGAAAAGGCGGAAATACTGAACAAATACTTCTGTTCAGTAGTCACTGAATGGGGGGTCAGGGACCACAGCTGGGCAACAGATGTGGTGGGGGGGAGGTGGACACCAGTCCATTCACAGTCGAGAGAGTCCTGGAGGAGCTCACAAAACTGAAGGTGGACAAAGCAATGAGGCCAGATAGCATACACCCAAGGATATTAAGAGAACTGCGAAAAGAGCTATCAGTGCTTCTGGCAGCCTTGTTCACAGAGTCACTTAACATAGCATTGGTTCCAGAGGACTGAAAGAGGGCCCATGTGGTCCCTCTGCACAAATCAGGCAGTAGGCGGGAAACTATTGGCTGGTCAGCCTCACTTTAGTAGTATGGAAGATCATGGGGACACTGCTTAAAGAAAGAATAGTGGGCTATCTGGAATCCAACAGGGCCCAGGAACCAAGGCAACATGGATTCACAGCAGGGAGGTCATGTCAGAGGATCTGATAGATTTCTTTGACTGGGTGATGAAGGAAGTAAATTGGGGGGCAGTGGATATCGCCTTCCTCAACTCAGTAAGGCCTTTGATACTGTTCCACATATGAGGCTGGTTAACAAGATGGGTAGCCTGTGCATGGGGAATAAGATGGTAAACTGGGTTAGGAACTGGCTAACAGACAAGAGGCTGAGGTTGGTGGTTAATGGAATTCAGTCTGGGGAGAAGGGGGTGGCCAATAGGGTATATCAGGCATCAGTTCTGGGGCAAGTTCTCTTCAATATCTACATTAGTGATATTGCAGAAGGACTAGAGGGAAACGGCTGTCTGCCTGCAGATGACACCAAGATCTGCAACATGGTGGATACTCCTGATAGGGAGGAGAAAATGAGGAGGGACTTGGAAAATCTGGAACAATAGTCTGAGGTGTGGCAGTTGAGGTTTAATGCTAAGAAATGCAAAATGAGCACCTCGGACAAAGGAACCCTGGGGTGAGCTACAGTATAAGGAGGTTGATGACTATCACCAAGGGAAACAGGGGCATCGGGTTATTATTTCTGATGACATGAAGGTGTCAAAGCAATGGGCCAGGGCTGCAGGGAGGGCTGGATGAATGCTGTGGTGTATAGGCAGGGGTATCACTAGCAGAAGGTGGGAGGTAGTGATACTTTGTATAAAACACTAGTCAGGCTTCACCTGGAGAACTGTGTGCAGTTCTAGAGGCCACACCTTGTTCAGAAGGACATTGACAGGGTGGAGATGATCCAGAGAAGAGTGACTAAGATGATACAGGGCTTGCACTACAAAACTTATGAGGAGAGATTGAAGGACCTCAATATGAAATTGCTGGAGGAGAAGAGGGAGAGGGGGACATGATAGAAACATTCAGGCACCTAAGGGGCATAAACAAGGTGCAGGGATGAGACACATTCCAATACAGGAGGAGGTCAAGGACAAGGGGTCATGATATGAAATTGGAAGGTGGCAGGTTGAGAGGGAATGTGAGGAAGTTTTTCCTTCATGGAGTGTGTGGTGGACACACAGAATGGTCAGCCACAGAAAGTGGTGGTAGCAAGCATGGTGGAGGGATTCAAACATGTCTTGGACAGGCATAGGGGACTCTTGGAGGTAGGGCAGAGGGAGGGGAAGTCACTGACCAGATAGGGTCAAGTATAGGGCTAACAACCATACTAGATGGGCCTTGTTGCCCTTATCTGCTGACAATTTCTATGTTTCTATGTTTCAGAGTCATTACGCTGTCTTTACAAATTTTGCATAAGGCTGTTTACACTTATTCTTGTACTTTCTGCTGTCAATGTTTTTGTTTGCAACATGGAAGCCACTTGCTCCAATACACTGAATATATTGTATGATATAACAAGTTGGTCAGAAACTTTTTCATCTTTGATAACAGGCCCCTGGCTTTAGTTCACACATCAGTATATCCCTCTTCTTCCAACTCTTGTAAAGTTTCATAAAGTGTTCCATAGTTTGTGAGAATCAACTTGATGCTCTTTGTTCTTGCCATTTATTTTGTCGGACAAAGTAAGTGCAGCCCTTCTATCATCACATAAGTGTCCTCGCTGTTGTTTGTTGCAAAATTTTCATAAAGTGCTAATGTCTGTGTTGAAACACAAATCAACACACTTGCATACTGGACAAAGCTGAGGGGAATGATTTGTACAATGGACATTCAGTGCTAGTGGATTTTCTCTTCTATTTCTGGTTGCAATTCCAGAAATACATCCACTTATATTTGTTGCTCCATCATACCTGTTCCCTCATGTCTTTGATTGGTAAATTTCATCTTAATAAGATATCCTTAATGGAACAGGTTATGGATTCTGCATCTATCTTTGCCATTTCATGCATCCCAATAAAATCTTTGTGTATAACAAAATGTGGCATGGAAATGATCATATGCATAACATCATCTGTTCAAGTTTGCTGATATCCTGAGATCCATGTCTGGTTACCATCTTCCAATAATGCTCTGCTGCATGAGCATTATTAAACAAGCTAGCAATCACGTGTCATGGTAAAAAAAAATGATTTTTTTTTACATATCTTGCAATTTCTTTTTTTCTGTCCATATTTTTGTCAATAGTCAATATTTATACTCAACTCCTGGAGCTACTCTGATTGGGCATTAGCTTTTTGACTAGCGACCTGTGCCTTAAAATGCCTGTGTAATGTATCACTATTGTACTCGATATATGTTGGTCCAATAAAATGTATAATACATAACTTTGCTGGCATTAACAAGACTGGTCTTTTGCAATTTCATTATGTTTTCTTATTTTCATAGCAGTCCTTTACTGTTCCACCTGCCCCACAGCTACATTGTTCTATTATGGGGACCAAATCTATCCCCAGTTTTTCATAAACGGTGGCCACAATGAGGACTTGATGTAGTGGCACTGCTTTACACTTACACTCCCTATGCCACTCACAGTGATTCATCTACCCCAAACAACAAGCCAGAAGTGCCACTGATCACCTGACGTAAATGTTCATGCTATGGGCAGTGCAGTGCATCCCTCCCTCCCTGTGTCCCACACCCTCTACCACCTGTACATGTACAGGTGGCAGTAGTGCAGTGGCACATGGTATCCTCCCCCCCCAGAGGAGGAGAGCATCCCCTGGGACTTTTGATCCCCCCACTTGCAGGCCTCCTAATGACCCAGGCTCACTCCTGAACCCAGGCTTACAAACACACAATTTCTTTTACGAGAAAAACACACTACACATGACTATGGAATCACTGAACATTGCAGTATGAATAAATACAGAAAAAGTAAATTGTTGATAAATCACTCATAAATTTTCTATTTTCTTGCTGATAAACTGTTCATAAATCTTTTACTTTTTAAGGTTGTTTTCTGTCTTGACACTCCGCAACAATAGCTCCAAAGGAACATACTCTGATACATACTATTCAGATCAATTCCAGACCGCTATATTCAAACTATTTCATTCCTGGCAATAAGAAACAACTTTAGTACATGTAACTTGCACACACAGACCTAGATATTCAAAGGGGATGCACCTGGTGCAACTCAGTTGCACCAGCGCATCCCCAGCAATGTGCCTCTGGCCATATTTAAAAGGTAGGGATGCACTGCACAATTCCAGATGTGCCACAGTGCAAAGATAATGTATGCAGCACATCAAGAGGAGGCATTCCCATGCATATGCAGCACATCAAGATATTCAACCAAGATGTGCAGCGCAGCTACCTGCACATCTCAGTGATGAGCCACACAAAGTTAGGCATGTTAAAAACATACCTAGCTGATAGCCACCCACAAGTGGGCTGCTGTAATGCACAACATGACACAGCAGCCACCAGCCCCTGGGTGGCTAGCATCCCCACTCCCCGATTGAACAGAAAAATATCCAAACTACAATTCCCTGGTAGTCTAGTTGCCCCCTTCCCATACCTGACAACAAAGTAATACATAACCCCCCAGATATTCTCTGTTAGTCCAGTGGTTCCCCCTCCCAATCCCAAGACCGGATCATAATATAATAATGAGCACAACCCATCACCAGTAGTCCAGTGGTACCCCCTCCCATCCCCGAACCCCATCCGTATGTGAAAAAAAGGTCAAAATTCCTTGGTGGTCTAGTGGTACCCCCTTCCTTCCTCAGACACTGTCCATAGGGAGTGAGATACAACTGTTATTTTGTAGGACAAAGTAAGTGCAGCCCTTCTATCATCACAACTGAATTTGCTTGATTGTTGGGGTTGAGACCTAGGATTTGGAAGGATATTTTTGCAACATTTTAAAATTGTCCTGCTGGCTGAGGAGTGAGTTTGTTTTTATCCCTGGACTCAGTAGAGTGATTTGTGCAGGAGCCGTGGTCTAGTAAATTGTGGTGTTAGTTGAATTACTATAAAGGGCAATACTCACCAGGGCGATGAAGCAGTTGTGTATTTGATTGTTTCTACAGTCACCAGTGGTTGTGGACTACCCACCCACCCTGCCCCACCCCACCCACCCAGGCGTGGCATTTCCTTTATAGCCACAGTTCTGACATCACTTCCTCAACAGGTTTGGGGCAGAACTGTCATATCCTTAATAACCAGTACAGTGCAAAAGGGTAGGTACACATCACAAATAATATATATATATATATATATATATATATATATATATATATATATATATATATTATGGTAGCATGGTAGTGCTACCATAGTTAGGATTGAGGAGCCATTTCTATGTTAAACCCCAAAACTTTTCACCTTAATAACTTTGCAACTGTTTGACAGATTTGCCTGAAATTTGTAATACACGATCAAGAACCATAGGCCTTGGGATCTGGCAAGTTTCGTACTGGTCGGATACACTTCTGCGGAGTTATTAAGTGAGATCTGTGCACGCATTTACGCTTTTTCTGGAATTCTGTGGTCGCGCGTACAGGTCACACGGTTTGCATGACCAGCCTGAAATCTTCAGGGAACGTGCGGCCAGGGTCCCCAATGTGCCTTTCAAAGATTTGGTGAAAAAATATTAAACGGTTCAAAAGTTATTCAAAAAACAATTTCCCATTATAAGTCAATGGGAAAAGTTAACAAAAAGTTTGACAGTGTCGCAAATGCACTCTTTAGTGTCGCAAATGGCCCTGTTAGTGTCGCAAATTCACCATTTTGTTTTCAGTTAGTGATCAGAAAAATGCTTGGCATTTAAAATTGCGACCCTCTAGCAACCTAATTCTTTTGTATTCACCTAGTCGGGCCCTGAGGATGCTAGCCATGTCTTTATTTTGGGTAAACACCCCAGAAATATGTTTTCAGATTTCTGAAAAAGTACTTTATGAAAATAGTCGAACTCCACGAAAGTCGCCAAAGAAATTAAGTCATATTCACGCACACTACTTTACACAGTATGCCCAAATAACAGTAATTCTTTGCACTACGCTGCAAAAGAACGCTGGGAGTTTTGGGCTGAAATTTGGAAGGAACGCAGCCGACAGCTCACAGATGTGCCTTTCAGTGTGTCATTGGAAAAATATTACATGGCGGCAAAGTTACGGCAGTCCAAAATTGATGGTTTTTCCCATAGGATAACATTACGGCGCCCAACGCATGACAGGAATCCTTTGGCACCCTGCTGCAAAATAACGGTTTAGTCTTTTGGACTGAAATTTGCAGGGAATACAGCCAACATCCCACAGATGTGCCTTTCAGTGGTTTGGTGAAAAAATATTACAGGGAGGCAAAGTTATGGCACTCTGAACTTCTCTTTTTTTCCCATAGGATAACATTACGGCGTTTGCCGCGCCTTTCAGGGCCCATATCTCGGAAACGGTGCGAGATACGGACTTTTCGTCAGAAAAATGCTTAGCCCCTTGATGGGGGCTAAGTACAAAACTAGCCAGGAAAATCATTTTTTTCCACGTCGTACGGTTCCTGAGATATACGCTATTTAGTATTCCAACTCCTCATTTTCTGCTCCGAGACCCATTATTATGCATACATTCTTTATACTCACTGTCTTTCTCTATGTAGCTTTTGGGGAAAACCAGCCTGTTCACTTACATTACTGTTACCGTTGCCATTTGCGCTTGCGGTTCCGTACCCGTTTACTTACCGTTCACGTCTACGCCACCATGTGCGTTATCCTTTGCGTTTTCATTTCCGCTTGCGTTTCTGTTAGTTTTTGTCATTTCTGTCTACATTACTGTTTGTATTTTTGTTTCGCTTTGCGTCACCATGCCCATTGACATTTCCGTTTGCGGGCACCATGTCACTATGTGACAAGACATCACATGGCAGACCGTTCCCATCTACGCCACCGTGTGCATTACCCCTTTCTGTTGTCATTCGCGCTTGTGTTACCATGTGTGCCACTGTTAGCACTTCTGTTTGCATTGCTGTTCCTGTTACTATGGGCCCCGCACTCCCGCCGCTGCATTACATTCACTATTTCTCGTTATCATTCTCAAAAAGAAGGGAAATTAGAGGCAAAAAACTCTGTTTTAATGCATTAGTTAGGGTTGTTCCACAGCGACAAAAGTGAGGAAATTCGCTGTTAGGGTCGAAAACTTGGTTCAGTTTCATTTTTGCTTTATGGGTAGTATCTATGGAACAGGTATCATGACAAACTATTGTTTTAATAGATGTTAAAACAAGGGTGTTGCAGCTGATATTCTATAGTTCAGTGAAAACTTACTTACAGCCTTATGCTAATCTTTAACTTCAGATAGCTGTAGAATTAAGCAATATGCTGCTCAATATTTATCATGTTTTCAAACATGTTAAAAATTATTATAAAAATACATGACTACAACACATTATGTTGATGGTGAGTTAGTAAGTATGTAAGTAGATTTACATTTGGGTAAACATTGTGGCATAATACAATGCTACAAGGCTATAAGGACAGCGTCAACAGAATTGTTGACCAATCATTGTCAAATAAACAAATAGTTACATTTCTTGTGCAGTACAAGCTGAGACACACATCACAGTTCAACAAGTGTTTATTGTGAAATACATACTATTTATCACTTGTTTTCAGAAAGGTTTCTTAACATGTACATAGTTGTTTGAACAGTATCTTAAAACTTAAGCAAGTGAAGTTCAACATGAAAAAATATGGAGATCTTGAACTGTGTTTCAGAAAAACATGGCAACAGATTCTATGTTTTATTACAGTAGTACCAGTTACTGCAAAATGACAGAATGTTAAAGAACAGGCAAATATAGTTTTTCATGTGGTATTGCAATCCGAAGTACATGTAATCACAAGCAGTAATAGTAATGCATAAGTAGATAGATACCCAACACAAAAAATATTATGTGGTCATTCGACAATCCAAGTATTGATTTGTGTCACATTTCGTTACTGTGGGTGTAAACGTTAGTTCTGTTCTTTTTTGTAAGACTTACCATTGATATGTTATACATGAAATCAAATGGTGGATTAACAGCATGGCAAAGCTGTGCACTACCACTACTGTATGCATGATGGTAATTATTTGCTGGTAGTGTGGCGCGTACAGTATGTGCTCTGTGAACAGTGCATTGATACACCTAATCATGTGATGTGAGTGGAAGGCCAGAAGGGTATGCAGTAGTAGCACTGCATCCATGCAGGTAATCATGTGGTGATAGTGTATATCTTGAAGGTCCTGTGCCCGCAACACTACATCTATATGACAAATTACATGATGATACTGTATGGACTGGTGGACATATACTGCCAGCATAGTATACATACACCAAATTATATGATGAGATCGTGGCAGGCAAAGGGTGAGTAGTACCACCATTGTATTGATACAGTAAATGATGTGCTGGAATTGCACGGCTGTACTGATAAGTTTCTATTTTCTAGTTTGACTTCTCATTCTCAAAAAGATGGGAAATTCATAGCAAAAAACTCTGTTTAATGCATCAGTTAGGGTTGTTCTACAGTGACAAAAGCGAGGAAATTCGGTGTTAGGGTTGAAAACCCTAACTCTGAATTCACCCCCCCAGCACCACACACACACAGACACACACGCACACACACATATGCAAGTACGAGGGAGGACCAAAGCAACACGACCAATGACAGACAACCAGCAGCAGGTGACAGAAATAACAAACAATTGTCTAAATGCACTACAAGACATCCCCACCCACCTGACCAGGTACTGCATGCTCAGTGGAGATCAACAGCAAAACTGAGGCCATGTACACCAAATGTACACATCCCTGATTGCAGCTGCACACAACGTATCACACTTAGTAGTTACATGGCCTTACCTACCGATGCCCCACACCACACCACATGTGGTGGGCCACCTGAGCAATAGAGTTGAGCAAAACCAAGGAGTTGTACAGGTATAATATCTCTGATTATAACAAGGGTTTGAGAAATGCAGCTTTCTGATTGGCTGTAAACATTCTAACAGCCTTATGTTTACTTTTTATTAAGATACATGTAGAGCCTAACCATACGATGAACATGGTTTAATGTTGCTTAAAAAACAGTTTTATTATGATAGCAATAAGCCACGCTCAGGTATTATGTAAATGGTCAGTTTATCACTGTCTAACGACATGTGCCACTCAGGTACGCCTCATTCAACATTAAACCCCTAGAGGGTGATTAACAGACCATTTTACATAACAGTTGGTCATGCCTTATTGCTTAATTACCTTCATGTGTAGATACTCTTCCTCTGCTAGGCACTGCAGGAGCTTTGCAACACAGTGTCCCACCCAGTTACACCATCCACTGTCTAGTTACTGGACAATGGCTGTGAATATGAACTCATGAAGATGAACAGTGTAACGTGATCATTACAGTCATCAAAACCTTAGTGTGATTATAACTGACAGACTCAGTGATAGAGAATAACCCCTGCCATACTAGTACACTTATCTCATTGTGACTTAAATCAATACTAAGAGACATTCTATTTATATCTGCACTGTACCTACTTGATTTCTGTTATAGCACAATTAACATAGTTATCACTTTGATAGCATCAGTGACAGAATAGTGGCAAACTCAAACACTAGGCATACAGCCTGAGTATGAAACAACTGTTAAAGAAATTAGGCTGTGTCCATAAGTGACATAGATTACTCATTGCAACAATAGTAAATGTATCACTATTTCAATAAAGTAGTCATCACAGATGCAATGACATTGTCTTTATCAGGCACAACATACTCAGTAAGTGCCTACAGGAAAATGTATGCTATAGACATCTCCGATACAGCTACGTCATTGTTGGCTCAGTAGTGCTATGATATTTAAAAGTTGCTTGGTCTGATCCACGCAATAACACTGTTTCTTACAAAGAATATCTACTGCATGTTTAGTATTCAAACACACTGAAGGTATATGTATGTACATCAGCAGTATACCTTCATCAGTAAGAATGCATCTGATACTGGCAGAACTAATTTCACAGCATTGAACAGGCAATGCTTTTCCATATGTTTACATCAGCTTCTCTATCTTGAGTAAACAGTAGCAGTAAATGTACTACTATGTAAATCACATACTAAATGCAACACTACTTTTATCTTGACCATGGCTGTGTCTTGTAGTTAATTTATGTAATTCTCTTAATTACTGTATACTCACTAGTGTTAAAACCTTTGTACAACTGTGATCTTGCACTTTCAGCATTTATATTGACTAACGGCACAGTTCCAGTTGTGGTGTGGTGTGGGGCATCGGTAGGTAAGGCCATGCAACTACTAAGTGTGGTACATTGTGTGCAGCTGCAATCAGGGATGTGTACGTTTGGTGTACATGGCCTCAGTTTTGCTGTTGATCTCCACTGAGCATGCAGTACCTGGTCAGGTGGGTGGGGATGTCTTGTAGTACATTTAGACAATTGTTTGTTATTTCTGTCACCTGCTGCTGGTTGTCTGTCATTGGTCGTGTTGCCTTGGTCCTCCCCCATACTTGCATGTGTGTGTGTGTGTCTGTGTGTGTGTGGTGCTGGGGGGGTGAATTCGGAGTTAGGGTTTTCAACCCTAACACCGAATTTCCTCACTTTTGTCGCTGTGGAACAACCCTAACTGATGCATTAAACGGAGTTTTTGCTATGAATATACTGTATATATATATATATATATATATATATATATATATATATATATATAAAACATATTGTATATTTTAAGGAGAGGGACATGTGGGAGTGGTGCAATGCACTGGCTGTGGGCAGCAGTTTTCCGGGAGACATTCTGTAAACTGCGTTGCTGTCTGATTTGCAGGCAACTGTCAGCTCTGAAGGAGGAGGTTGCCCACCTCCAGGCTGAAATAGCAAGGACTAAGGAGGCCTCCCCCTCTCAAAGAGCACCACTGCCACAACCACTCCCTCAGAGGTTGCCAAGTATGAAGGACAGTTGGACCGCAGTGGGTTCTGGGAGGGTGTGGGTGGTGGACCAGAAGCAAAGCCCCCAGTTGTACCTCTACACAAAGCGTATGCCATTCTGGCAGAGCAAGGTTCCTCTATGATGGCACCCTCATTGGAGACCCAGAAGACTGCTGAGGACATCCACAAGGGAGACCCACAAAAGGGTGGCAAGGGACACCACAGGGGAAGGAAACAGCCTCTGATAGGGGACTTAATTGTTAGGGGGGTAAAACTGGGAAAGGGAGAGGAGAAGGAAGTAAGATGCCTGCCTGTTGTCATGGCTTGGAGGGACAGGAAGCAAATCCTCAGGATTGCAAAAGCAGCATCACAGGAGAGGGAACTAGATATCATAGTCCGCCTTGGGACAAATGACCTAGCTAGGCATGGGATCAGTGCAGTTCAGAATGAAATTGTAGAGTTGGGGAGGGGCCTCAGATGGATAGCAAGCACGGTAACCTTCTCAGAGGTGCTACCAGTCCATGGCAGGAGTGAGGCTAGGGTACTGCACACCATGCAGTTTAATGAATGGTTGCAAAACTGGTGCAGAGCACAGGGCTTTAGCTTCATTGGGGACTGGAGGGCCACCTGGAGAGATAAAGGTCTATACTGGCATGATGGTCTACTGTACATTTGTCCATGAAGGGAACCAAGCTTCTAGGTGATAGGTTTAAATGCTTCCTTGGCAAGCTTTTAAACTAGCAAAGGGGGGAGGCACTGATAAAAGGCAGGAAATTTCAAGCCTTCCCCCACAAAACATGGCAGATAGTAAGGTAAACACTGAGGTACAGAGCTCAACACAGGGCAGGACAGGGGTAAATGGAAAAATAGACAAGGACAATAAGAGCAGGGATGGGGGAAAAAAGGATAAAGCCAACATTAAATGGAGGGCAATGAGCACCAATGCCCGTAGTCTGGGAAACAAGCTTCCTGAGCTAGTAGCCCTGATAGAAGATGAACAATTGGATATTGTGGCAGTCACGGAAACATGGTATACCGAGAACCATGACTGGGATATCAACATACCAGGGTACACAATCTATAGAAGGGACAGGGATGGTAAAAGAGGAAGTGGAGTAGCTCTATACATAAGGGAAGGGATCAAAGCTACAGAACTAAAAAGTAAAGGGGGAGGACAAGAGGCACTCTGGGTCATCTTGGACACAGGGAGTGGCATCACACTCTGCACAGGGGTTGTATACAGACCCCTGTCTCAAGGGGAGGAAATAGACAACAAAATGATAGACGACATTCTCAAAATGGCTGAAAAGGGGGAGATACTGTTGATGGGGGACCTGAATATGCCAGATGTTAACTCGATAACATGTACTGCAGCCACATCCAAGAGCAGGGTCATTCTCAATGCTCTGCAGGGGGCAGGCCTTAGACAGCTAGTGATGGAACCCACTCGGGAGGGAGGAATACTAGACCTGGTACTCTCAAATGGAGAGAAGATCACAAATTTAGAAGTCAGTAGACATCTGGGAACAAGGGACCACTGCACATTGTGCTCCACAATGAGCACAACTATAGAGATAAGCCATACAAAAACAAGGATACTGGACTTTAGAAGGGCTGACTTTGGCAAAATGGATGAATACCTGAAAAATGCACTAGCAAATGAACAAAAAGGAGGGGTGGAAGAACAATGGAGAAAAATTAAAACTGCCATCATAGAGGCAACAAGCCTTTGTGTGAAACAAATAAAGAAAACACAGCGGAGTAAAAAACCACTATGGTTCTCAAAAGAGATGGCAGGTAAGGTTAAGGAGAAAAAGGCTGCATTCAAAAAGTATAAGGAATCACAGAAGGAGCACGACAGGGAACTGTATCAATTAAAGCAGAAAGAAGTGGGGAAGGCAGTCAGACTAGCAAGGGCCCAAACTGAGGAAAAAATAGCCAACTCAGTTAAGAAGGGGGATAAAACCTTTTATAGGTACATTAGGGAGAATAGAAAGGTTAAGGGAGGGATAGTGAAGATTAATAAAGGAGAGGGGAGGTGGGCAGAGGGAGACAGTGAAAAGGCAGAGATACTGAATGAATAATTTTGCTCAGTATTCACAAAAGAAGATGAGGAGGAGTTACCTAAACCAAACAATAGAAGCACTCTGGATAGGAGGGTTGACACCAGTCCATTCACAGAAGAAAGAGTCCTGAAAGAACTCCTAAAACTCAAGGTGGACAAAGCAATGGGGCCTGACGGGGGATTCACCCCAGAATCCTAAAAGAACTAAGGGAGGACCTAGTGACACCACTGACCACGCTTTTTAACAAATCATGGCAGGATGGGGTGGTACCTGAGGACTGGAGGATGGCAGATGTGATTCTCCTTCACAAAAAGTGGGAGCAAGGCAGAAGCAGGAAACTATAGACCTGTAAGTTTGACCTCAGTGGTAGGGAAAATGATGGAATCACTTCTGAAAGAATTGTTGAGTTCCTAGAGGCCAGCAGGGCACAGGACCCAAAGCAGCATGGATTTACAGCAGGAAGGTCATGTCAGACAAATCTAATTGATTTCTTTGACTGGGTGACCAAAGTAATAGACCAGGGAGGGGCTGTGGATATGGCCTACCTAGACTTTAGCAAGGCATTTGACACAGTCCCACACAAAAGATTAATAATCAAGTTAGCCAGCCTAGGAGTGGGTCCCAGGGTGGTAGCCTGGGTAGCAAACTGGCTGCACAACAGGACACAGAAGGTAATAGTGAATGGAACACATTCCGAAGAAAGGGGGGTTACTAGTGGAGTACCTCAGGGCTCAGTACTGGGTCCAGTCCTCTTTAACATCTTTGTAAGTGACATTGCAGAGGGTCTGGAGGGAAACGTATGCCTCTTTGCAGATGACACAAAGATCTGTAACAGAATTGATACACAAGAAGGGGTAGAAAAGATGAGAAGGGACTTGGCAAGATTGGAGGAATGGTCAGACATATGGCAACTTAGATTCAATACAAAGAAGTGCAAAGTAATGCACCAGGGAAACAAAAACCCAGAAGAAGGGTACACAATAGCAGGGGAGGTACTAACAACAACAAAAATGGAAAAGGACCTGGGGGTAGTCATATCAGATGACCTAAAGGTGGGTAAGCAATGTGAAAAGTCGGTAAGGAGAGCCAGGGGGATACTAGGATGCAAAGGAAGGGGCATCACAAGTAGAAAAAGGGAAGTGGTTATCCCTCTATACAGACAGTTGGTGAGAGCTCATCTGGAGTACTGTGTGCAGTTTTGGAGACCTCATCTATGCTAGGACATAGACAGGATGGAAGCAGTCCAGAGGAGGGCAACTAAAATGGTGCAGGGTCTGCAGCAGAAACCATATGAAGGGAGTCTGAGAGAGCTTAATAGGTATACTCTTGATGAAAGGAGAGACGGGGGGGACATGATAGAAATGTTCAAGTACCTCAAGGGAATCAACAAAGTCCAGGAGGGTAGCATCTTTCAGAAAAAGAGATGTGTAAGAACAAGGGGGCACAATTTAAAGATGGAGGGGTGATGGCTCAGGGGTAATGTGAGGAATTTTTTTTTTTTATGGAGAGAATGGTGGATACATGGAACAGCCTTCCTGAGGAGGTTGTTGGGTCTAAAACAGTGGGGGAATTCAAACATGCATGGGACAGACACAAGGCAATTATAGTGGGGGTTGTAGGGAGTAGGCTGTTGGTTAGCTAGAATCTGCAGCTTATCCAGTAGGTAGGGAAATGGGCAGAATGGGTGGGCCAAGTGGTCCTTATTTGCCGTCAAAGTCTATGTTTCTATGTTTCATATGTGAAAACAAAGCTTGAAATTCCCTGGTGGTCTAGTGGTACCCCCCTCTCATCACCAAACCCTGACTATGGTTAAAAATAAACCCTGAACCCTCCCTGGTAGTCTAGTGGACCCCCACCCACTAAGGGACCACCACCCACCCTGCTCCTCTGTCCTAGAATGGTAACATCAAGCCAGCAGGCAGCACAACCCACCCGCACACCACCATGACTGCCTGCTGACTGAGCTGTCACAGAATGACAACTTACAGTAATAAAGACCATTGACCAATGGGCTTAAAATGTGTACAGTAAGCATTCATTCACAACCAGGTTTATCTGGCATAACCTGGTTATAATGAAACTGTGTTGTTTGTTGTCCTGCCGGCCATGCTTATCCAAGTAGTCTGCTAGGTCTTATTTAATCAGGACCTCTATTTGCCTTCCTAGCATTGATGTAAGGCTGATCAACCTGTAGTTACCATCCTCTTCTCTGCTACCACTCTTATGCAGAGGCACCATGTTGGCTTTTTTCCGACATTAGGTATGACTCCCATCTGGAGACAACAGTTAAACAGGTGCACTAAGGGGTCTGATAACTCACTCGCTAACTCCTGAATTATCTTCAGATGTATTCCATCCAGACCAGGAGATTTGTTGCTCTTTAAACACTCAAGCACCTCTCTGACCCTGCCTGTGGTAAAACTTGGTATTTCCATTTTTGGCACTTCCTGGCCATGTGCTGTGATGCCACAATCAGGCATTTGGCCACTGTGTTCTTTGAAAAACACTGAACAGAAGTATTTGTTCAGAACAGTGGCCTTCTGCTTGACCTGTTCCACTATCTTATCCCCATCCCTGATTTTAACTACACCTCCACCCTTCCTTCTCTTTTCTTACAAATATCTGACAAAACTGTTTGTCCCCCTCCCTGACATCTTTAGCTATCTGAAGTTCCACAGCTGCCTTTGCTTGTCTCACTGCCGAATTAGCCTCTTTATTCTTTAGCATGTATTCCTCCCATAGGTCATTACCTGGATTACTTTTGAAGTTGCGGAATGCTTCCCTCTTGACCCTAATGGCTGTCCTAACTTGACTCATGAACCAGATGAGGTGTTTGTGTCTGTTTCTTTTGGTCACTGTCCTTGTACATGCCTTTGTGGCCTCTTTGATGGGCTGTTTGATCATTCTCCAGATGTTTTCTATTACAAAATGTTGGTGAATCTTAGTTGTTCTTTTACTAGTTCCTTCATTTTATCAAAATTTTCCCCTCTGAAATTTAGGACTTCTGGATGGTCTGTTTAATCATTCACCAAATGTCTTCTACTACAAAATGTTGGTGAATCTTAGTTAGTTTTTCTCTTAATAGTTCCCTCATTTTATCAGAATTTTCCCCTCTGAAATTTAGGACTTCTGCCCATGGACTGGGATTACACATCCTTCAGGGCTATTTTAAACCAAACCAAGTTGTGGTCACTGTTCACCAGCGCCTCCCCAACTCTGACTGGCTCAATTGTTTCTGAGTTAGTGAAGACCACATTCAAAAGGCTATTCTGACTAGTAGGATCGGTGACTAACTGTGTGAGAATGTAATCCTGTAAGGCTTCTACCACCAATTGACTCCTTGATGATCTAGCCACTGGGATGGCTCAGTCCACAAATGAAAAAAAGAAGTAAGAGCAACTCCAAGCAGGTTGAGATAAAGCTATAATAGCATTTCTTTTTGCCAAATGTACAGAGCCAGGAACCCCTTCACTTTGGCGTGCTAGCCTTCAAGGGGGTTACTTCTGGCATGTTAACCTCCCTCACTACTAGGGATGTGTGAAATTGGAAAATATCGCCCAGAGAAATATTCGCATAATTAACGCATTCCGTGAAATATTTAGCTGGGTGAAATGCAAATTTTTGCCACAGTTGGATATGAAATTTCACTCCCAAACCTGTAAAATTTCACTCATGGGCAAAATTATGCACCTGCGGATGAAATTTCGCCACTCACAGTGAAATTTTGCCACCTGCAGGAGTAATTTCACGTCCCATGGCTAAATGTTGTGGCCACTGCCCACTGGCCAAAATTCTCCCTGGTGTCCAGTGGTCCCCCCAGCCATCACTGACCAAAATAATATTAAATAAGAACCCCCTCAAAGTTACCCTGTACCCCCTAATTTGTTTTATTAAAAAAATACCCTCCACTCCCTGGTGTCTAGTGGTCCCCCCCCAGGCATCACTGACCATTATAATACTAAATAAGAACCCCTCAAAGTTACCCTGCACCCCATGATTTGTTTTATTAAAAAAAATACCCTCCACTCCCTGGTGTCTAATGGCCCCCAGC
Source organism: Neoceratodus forsteri (assembly GCA_016271365.2). Lineage (NCBI taxonomy): Eukaryota > Metazoa > Chordata > Ceratodontiformes > Ceratodontidae > Neoceratodus > Neoceratodus forsteri. The sequence continues at coordinate 1,376,400,116 of CM057456.1, forward strand.
CATCACTGACCATTAGAATATTAAATGTACCCCAAGTTACCCTGCTGCCTCTGTCTGTTTTATAAAAAAAAATCACCCTCCACTTCCAGTAGTGGTCCCCACTCCATCAATAGATATCAGCACCCACCCAGCCCCCAGTAACCCATCAGGGCACAGCACAGCCCTCCCTCACATCCATGGCCAGCAGCCTGACTGAGCACCACTGAGCACTTGAATGAATGAGAATGAATGAGCACATATGTGCACTCATTCATTCTCATTCATTCAAGTGCTCAGTGGCACTCAGTCAGCTGCCGGAAGTGGAGGTGAGTGGAGGGCTGTGCCGGTGGCCCGATCATGTTGCTGGGGGAGAGCTGGGTGGGTGCTGATATTATTGTTGGGGTGGAGGGATGGGGGTCCACTAGACATTGGGGAGTGGAGGGTGATTTTTAATTTTTTTTTTTTATAAAACAGACGGAGGCACAGGGTAACTTGGGTGGGTGCTTATTTAATATTATAACAGCCAGTGAAGGCTGGGGGAACCACTAGACACTAAGGAGTGGAGTTTCTTTTTTTAATAAAACAAATCAGGGGGTGCAGGGTACCCTGTGTGGGGGGTGGCTGGGGGGATTCAATTGGACTTGTGGTGGCTGGTGGTGATGGCAAAATTGTGGGTGAAATTGGGAAATTTTGCCACAATTTTGTGTAACATTTCATCTGGAGAAATTGCTGATTTTGTGGCAATTTCGCTGGCGAAATTTAATTTCACTACATCTCTACTCAGTACAACTAGTGCTCCTTTTAGTGACATTTATTTGATTTCCTCAAAAAGCTCCTTATCCTTGTCCTCCAATTGATTCGAGGGACTATATACCACCCAACCTGGATTTTCTATCCTGAGGATGAACTGAGCTGAATTCACAGGGATTCCACTACTTCTCTAAGGCTCATTTCACAGGATGTGGCCTCTATCACCCCCTTAACAGAGAGCACAACCCCCCTCCCTTGACATCTCTCCTGTCTTTACTAAAGAGCGTGTACCCAGGTGCTGCAAGTTCTAGTCATTGTTGTCAGATGCCCAGGTCTCTGTGACTGCCACAAGATACATACAAGACTTTGTCATCCATGCCTGAAAGTCAATCTATTGCTACTCAGGCTTCTGGCATTAATGCACACCCCTGTCTATGAGCCTGTGGCTGAATTGTTGCTTCTTCCACCTGGTAAATTCCATTGTTTCCCATTATTCTGAACCCTTTTTTGGTTCTTCAGCACCTTTTTATGCTTATTCTGGTTGTACATGTGGTGTGATTCAGTATGTCTTGATTGTGAGGGAGTGGAACCTAAGTTCCCATTTTCTAAACTATCGCTGATAGGTTTCCAAGCACCATACTCCCCATTGCCTAGTTTAAACACCCAAGGCGAATGTCAAACATCTGTCATAATGCACTCATTCCATAGAAACATAGACTTTGACAACAGATAAGGACCGCTTGGCCCACCTAGTCTGCCCATTTCCCTACCCTACTGGATAAGCTGCAGATCCTAGTTAACCAACAGCCTATTACTTCCTACCCCCAACAAGAATTGCCTTATGTCTGCCCGATGCAACCTTGAATTCTCCCACAGTTTTAGACCCCACAACCTTCTCAGAAAGGCAGTTCCATGCATCCACCACCCTCTCTGTGAAAAAATACTTCCTCACATTGCCCCTGAGCCGTCCCCCCATCATCAAATTGTGTTCCCTTGTTCTTACACATCTCTTTTTCTGAAAGATGTTACCCTCTTGGACTTTGTTGAATCCACTGAGGTACTTAAAAGTTTCTATCATGTCCCTCACCTCCTTTCCTCAAGGGTAAACATAATTAATATTAATACTAAAGGATAATATTAATATTCTTTAGTCTCTCCTCATATGGCTTCTCTTGCAGACCCTGCACCATTTTAGTTGTCCTCTTCTGGACTACCTCCATCCTGTCTATGTCCTTGCAGAGATGGGGTCTCCAGAACTGGACGCAGTACACCAGATGGGGTCTCACCAACTGTCTGTACAGAGGAATAACAACTTCCTGTTTTCTGCTAGTGCTGCCTCTCCCTATACATCCCAGTATCCCCCCAGCCCTCCCTACTGTCTTCTCAGATTGCTTGCCAACCTTAAGGTCATCTGATTTAATTACTCCCAGGTCACCTTCCATTTTTGTTGTTGTTACTACCTCCCCCCATTATGTACTCTTCCCCTGGGTTTTTGTTTCCCAGGTGCATTATTTTGCAGTTTTTTGCATTGAATCCAAGCTGCCATACTTCTGACCATTCCTCCAGTCTTGCCAAGTCCCTTCTCATCCTTTCCAAACCTCCTAGTGTATCAACCCCATTGCATATCTTTGTGTCATCTGCCAAGAGGCATATTTTTACTTCCAGTCCATCTGAAACTTCACTTATAAAGACATTAAAAAGGACTGGACCCAGTAAAGAACCCTGTGGTACCCCACTAGTAACCTCCATTTCTTCAGAGTGGACTCTGTTTACTATTACCTTCTGTATCCTGTTGTCCAGCCAATGTTTTACCCAGGCTACCAACCTGGGACCCACTCCCAGGCTGGCTAATTTGTTCATTAATCTTTTGTGTGGGACTGTGTCAAATGCCTTGCTAAAGTCTAGATAGGCCATGTCCACAGCCACTCCCTGGTCTACTAATTTGGTCACCGAGTCAAAGAAATCAATTAGTTTCATCTGACATGAACTTCCTGCTGTGAATCCATGCTACCTTTGGTCCTGTACCCCACTGGCCTCTACGTACTCAGCAATTCTTTCCTTCAGAAGTGATTCCATCATTTTCCACACCACAGAGGTCAAACTGACAGGTCTGTAGTTTTCCACCTCTTTCTTGCTCCCACTTTTATGAAGGGGAATCACATCCACCCTCCTCCAGTCCTCAGGTACCACACCATCCTCCCATGATTTGTTAAAAAGGGTAGTCAGTGGTGTCACTAGTTCTTCCCTTAATTCTTTTAGAATTATGGGGTGAACCCTGTCAGGCCCCATTGCTTTGTCTACCTTCAGTTTTAGGGGTTCTTTCAGAACACTTTCTTCTTTGAAAGGACTGGGATCACCCCCATCTAGAGTGCTTTTGTTAATTGGATTAGGTACCTCCTCTTCCTCCTCTTTTGTGATTACTGAGCAGAAGTATTCATTCAGTATCCCTGCTTTTTCACTGTCCCTCTCTGCCCACCCACCGTCCATTCTATTCAGCCTCACTATTCCTCCCTTTGTCTTTCTACACTCCCTAATGCACCTATAAAAGGTTTTATCCCCCTTCTTAACTGAATTGGCTATCTTTTCCTCAGTTTGGGCCTTTGCTATTCTGATTGCTTTTCCTGCTGCCTTCTATTTTAACTGGTACAGTTCTCTGTTCCAATTCTTCTGTGTTTCCTTATACTTCCTAAATGCTATCTTCTTCTCCCTAACCTTCCACATCACCTCTTTGAGAACCATAGTGTTTTTTTTTTATTTTGATTTGTTTATTTGCTTCACACAAAGGCTTGTTGCCTCTGTGATGGCAGTTTTGATGTTTCCCCATTGTTGCTCCACCCTCCTTCTTGCCCATTTGCCAGTACTTTTCTAAGGCATTCTTCCATTTTGCTGAAGTCCAGTACCCTCACATTTGTATGGCTTGACTCTGCAGCTGAGTTTATCATGAACCATTCTCTTTGGTGGTCACTTGTTCCCAGACGGTACCCACTTCTAGATCTGAGATCCTCTCACTGTTCCCATTTGAGAGTATGAGGTCTATGATTGCTCCCTCATGAATGGGTTCTAGCACTAGCTGTCTGAGGCACCCTGTACAGCATCAAGAATGGCCCTGCTCTTGGATGTGGCTGCAGCAAAGGTCTCCAGTAAACATCTGGCATATTCAGGTCCCCCATCAACAGTATCTTCCCTTTCTCTGCCATCCTAAGGATGCCTTCTATCATATCCTTGTCCATTCCCTCCCCCTGAGATGGGGTCTGTATACCATCCCTGTGCGGATTGTGGTGCCATTTCCAGTCTCTAAGGTGACCCACAGTGACTCCTCTCCTCCCTATTTACTCTTTTGTTCTGTTGCTGTTATCCCTTCCCTTACATAGAGAGCTGCTCCTCCCCCTCTTCTACCCTCCCTGTCCATCCTGTAGGGTGTGTACCCTGGTATGTTAACATCCCAGTCATGGTTCTCTTTGTACCATGCTTCTGTGACTGCCACAATATCCAGGCATCCCTCTTCCATCAAGGCCACCAGTTCAGGAAGCTTGTTGCCCAGACTATGGGCATTGATACTCATTACCCTCCATTTCTTGATGGCCTTACCCCTTTTTTCCCCATTACTGTCCTTATTGCCTTTGTTGTTTTCTCCATTTTTCCCTGCCCTTCTCCCAATCAATGTCTCTATCTTGGTGTTTACCTCACTAACTATCTTGAGTTTTTTGGGGGGCTAGGACTTCCTTGCTCCTTTCCAGTGCCTCCCCCCTTGGCTAGTTGAAATGCTTGCCAATGATGCATTTAAACCTATCACCTAGGATCCTGGTTCCCCTTCTGGACAGATGCAGACCATCATGCCAGTATAGGCCTGCATCACTCCAGGTGGACCCCCAGTCTCCAGTGAAGCCAAACCCCTGAGCTCTGCACCAGTTTTTCAACCACTGATTGAATCTCATGGTGTGGAGTACCCTAGCCTCACCCATGCCATAGATGGGCAGCACCTCCAAGAAGGTTACTGTGTGTGCTACCTATCTAAGGCCCTTCCCCAACTCCACAAACTCTTTCTGCACTGCTCTGATCCCTTTCTCAGCCAGATCATTTGTCCCTAGGTGGACAATGACATCTAGCTCCCTCCCTGGTGTAGCCACTCCCATGATCCTGAGAATTCACTCCCTGCCCCTCCAATCCATGGCACCAGGCAGGCACCTTACCTCCCTCTCCCCTTCCTCCCCATGCCTGCTTAAGTGAAGTGCATCTGGCTTGAATAATTTTCTATTCCAGAAGCTCCCTCTGTTGCCTATGACATGGCAACATTTTTCCATGTACATTTTCTGTAATCAGTTTTTGAAATCCTTCTCCCTGATCCTGTTCATGTCTACACCTTTTCCCCAAACTGGAAGGATCTCCTAGAAGGTTAGCAAGGCTGTCCATACTTCTAGTCACTCCCCCAGCTTTCTGAAGTTTAACTTGACTTCCTCCACTGTCTAGTTTGCTAGGTCATTGGTGCTGAGATGGATGAGGACATTTATTCCTTCATCTGCCTTTTCTATTAACCTTTCAGATTTTGGGGTGTTTCCCTTGGCCAAGGTCCCAGGGAGGCATCAGACATTTACCTCTGATCCATCCAAGTGGGACTTGACTCCTCTAATCATAGAGTCTCCTGGAATGAGTGTTTGTTTTCAGTTCTTATTCTTCTGCTTCCCTTTGCATCCCTCTGTAGCCTTTCCTCTGTTCTGCCTTGTTTCCTCCATAATGCTTGTTTCTGCTTCCACGGCCCCTGTGTCCTGCATCCTCTCCAAGGCTGCAAAGCAATTTGCAGTCAAAATTTCAGCTGGTCCTTTCAGATTCCTTGTCTGTCTGCTCCCTTCTTGTCCCACCACTTTCCATCCCCATGGGCCAGTGGGTCTCTGGGGAAGGGGATGGGGGGGTACCCCAGTAAATTTGATGGTGCAGTCTGGCAATTTCTCTTCTCACCTCCTCCAGATGAGCTCAGAGCTCATTCAGGTTCCTGAACATAGGATGGTGCACAATCCTCCATAGTAGTGCCCAGAACACAAGTGTCCCACACCTCTGGCAACTAATCATGTCCATTGCTCCTGTAATGCAGATCTTCCTGTACCTAGTGGCAGAAATCCTCCCCCAAAAAAAGAAAGGGAATGAAAGCTACGAGAGATAAAATTCACTAAAAATGTATGTACATATATATATATATATATAGAGAGTATGTCTATTTATCTATCTATCTATCTATCTATCTATCTATCTTTCTATCTATATGTATATACAGAGTGCGTGTATATATATATATATATATATATATATATATATATATACACTATATATATAAAAATATATGAGGGCATGTGTGATTTTGTATTTCTTTGAAACATGGCTTCCCAGCCAAATGCCCTTTGGGGTAACCATTGTTTCAGTGCTTGCATACAGAGGTTCTTTGTCTTTTAAACTGTTTTTTGTTTTAATTGGGTTCACCACATCATAACTCAGATTGACCATCTTAGGGTAGCTGGTTCATTCCACTGGGGTGTCAAACAGACGAGGCATACCGATGAGTCCTGGTAGGACAAAACACATGTCTATGTCTTCTGTTGGCTCCCTTTGTAAACTGTGTGAGAGGCCTTTCAGCACCATGAATTTCTGCTTAAAGTTGAACCAGCATAATATTCTGTGGTGATTTGCATATGCAGCCCATGATGTTTTGCACTGTGAGGGCATGTGTGATTTTGTATTTGATATATACAGGTATATATATATATACTGTATGTATATATACTGTATGTATATATATATATATATATATGTATGTATGTATTTATATATATATAGATACATACACACACACACTGTATGTATGTGTGTGTGTATATACTGTATATATCTATATATATATATATATATATATCTATATACATATATATATATATATGGGATATACAATGAGCTGTCAGATGAATGATTTATCTACACAAGTGCTGTTTGACCTCTGGTAAGATCACGAGTGGTGTATACCACAAATGAGGTGTCTGAGGTCAAACAGTACAAGTGTAGATAAATCATTTATCTGACAAATAACCATTTTATATTTCATTAATGCAATAGAGATGCTTTCTGTGCAGGGGCATTTGCTTTTGATTGCTTATCTTTTTTTGCATATGTTTGCCAAAAAAGTGAACAAAGTATTGCATTTTCTGCTCTTTTTTGCTAATTACAAAACAATGTATAAGGTATCTATAAATGAAACACCACTCATTTTGTAGATAATTGTGTGCTGAACAACTTTGATGCTCACAGTACCATGCTATCTTTTTTCATTTTAAAGTTATTCACATTTGAATATAGGGAGTACTGCTACTGAGGCCAAACATTGTAATGAGTTCTGGAGTAGTTGTGACATAGCTACTACATGGATAAAGTAAGCAATAATAGATGACTGGATGTGCGGTTATCAGTGAATTACACACACCCCACTCTGAATGGAGGCATGAGGTGTCAGCTGAGTGCTCTTCAACCTTGGTGGGGTGTGCTGTAATTCACTGATAACTGCACATCCAGAAGTGTATTATTGTGCTTATAAAATGGGGAAAAACAAGTTACAACTAGTTGAGCAATGTCAAACTAACTAAATAACATTTTATTTTCAACTTAAAAATTAATAACATGTACTACTTAAGAAAGCTATCTACAAATATTTAAAAATGGCATTACAAACTTATTAGCTTATTAAGATAAGAGGAGCCAGTATAGCGCAGTGGTCTAAGGGTCTGAGCTGTAAATCTGGTGGCATACAGCAGACCAGACCTGGGTTTGAATCCCACAACTTCCTCTTGCATATTGTGTGACCCCAAGCAAGTCACTTAACTTCCTTGTGCTCCCAGGTTGCTCCGTAAAAAAGCTTTCAGCTTAGTGTGCTATTCCTGGTTAAACAACTAAAAAAAAACATACTAACAATGAATTATTAAATCTCTGTTCAAATAAATAAATAAACTAAATACGTAATAAAATTGTCAGTTTAGTACACTGGGGTCAGACTGGAAATCAAGTACCTGTACTTTCAGGATGCTGGACAGAGCAGTGTGGTTAATGATCATTAACTGCACTGCTCTGGCCAACTTTTGACCAATTAGGTGATAGGATTTCTCTACCCCATTTTATAATTTTATTTATTAAACAGCTGTGGTGGTAAATGTATTTTTTCAATGAGTTTTGAGCCCACTCCTATTGCATAAATATACATATATTTATATATAGATATATATAGATATATATATAGATATATATATATATATATACAGTACCTACATGCAGTGGTGATCATAAAAATGTTTACTGTTACCGAGGTATTCCTCAACAGCTGTGATACACTGAACATTACACAAAGTGGTATCCTGAGCATTATAACAAGTGGTAGAGAGGCTTGCCTCATTAAAGGGTCAGTAATGCCTTAATTGCCTAGTTAAATAAATTGCATTCCCATTACCGGCAGCAAAAATGCACCAGGTGACACTGTGTTTAGTCAAATTGATCTTGTTCACTTGCAATTTTCCTGCAGGTGGCACCACAGTCCATAGTCCGCATCATGCAGTCACTGAAGAATATACAATGGATCAATTGAACAATGACAGTTGTGCCCAAGTACCTTTTCCATTGCAGAACAGTTAAAAAAAATGTGTCTGGATGCAGTTTGGACTAGTGGACAGGGACCGGGGCAGTCTGCCAACTTGCTACTGTGCATGGAAACCTCAAGCATAATGTGCTGGTTTTTTTTTAAACAATACTGTTCAATACATTTAAATTATCTTGTCCCCTCTTATCTTATTTTTAAAAAATACAAGCTTCCATAGCTCATGTACTGTACCATAGCTCACCCAAAAGGCACTTGTGCTGATGTCTAGGTTGTTACTGCTTTGATGAGAATTGCCAAATTTTGATCCTACAACTGTATAGGCAGCCGATGGTTCTGACACATGCTTGAGATCATATATCTGTAGATACAGTGCATGGAACATATTTGAAATACTCTTAGCATTTTTGACAGCAAATGTTGACTGGTGATCTCAAGCAGTAAGTGTGATCTCCCTCCAGTTATCAATTCCTTGCACTTCTAAATGTTACATTTTGTTATATGGCAGTACAGTGAGCTTCTTATTATCAAAGTCAAGTCTATGTGAGAACTGCATTTTGTGCCGTAGTCTGCAATTTCATACAGTAATCATGCTGGGACACAGCACTGTATGTTAGTCATAATACAATACATTGGTCATTGTAATGCTATATAAGAAAATGCAACTGTGACCATAATGCAATTATAATAAAAAAAACTGAGTGTGCTATAGTAGTTTTCAATGGATGTCAGTCTGCTTGCCTTAATCACACGGTGCAGCCATCACTTACAATATTTTGTCAAAATGCATAATGTGCAGTTTAAAAAAAACACTTATCGATACATTTTAAATTCTCTTGTCCCTTCTCATCATATTTTTTTTAAATTGCATGGTCCTGTAGCTCATGTACCATAGCTTGCCTGAAGAGACTGACAACAGAATTGCACCTTTTTGATCCCACGATTGTGCAGGCAATTAATAAAAGAAAAAAAAATATGACGATACCATTCATGATCCTCTCACTTGTGCAGAATTTTAAAAGAAATAAAATAAACTAATTCATTCATATTATAGGAGACACGTGTCCCCCACCGACCCACCCCTACCATATATTTTCCTATGGCCAGCTCTGTACTGTTCCAGTGTTAATAACCTGAATAGGATCTGTACCATTTTCAGGAATAGAGCAGTGTGTGTGCCCTTCCCTCTACTCCCCCAAACATCACCAACTCTCAATCCACATGGTCTGATTCACATATTGGTCTTTTGGATGCTGCTGCAAAGTTTCTGATGTACAGTACTTCAATGGTATGCAGAGGCAGAGACATCACTTTTTTTAAAGATTGACTGCAAAACTAATTTTTATGTTTTACTTCCTTGTGTGTTTGTGTTCCTGTGTGTTCAGGGGGTGCGTTGAGAAGAAGATCAGCCCCAAATCTGTGCTTGAGCGGGTGTGAAAGTGAAGTACATGATCCACATTCTCTTCATTGGAACACCTTTGTAAATGCAGACTGATTCTGGCTGTTCCCTTTTGAAGTTTTACTTGCAGTTGCCCATTCTAGTATAGCAACAAGCAAAGAAAAGCAAGAGGAGGATATCAATGTGAACATGGGAGGTGGGGTTTGGGGTGGGTAAGAGTGCATCATGTGATTTATCTTTGCCTGGCTGTATCCAAAAGCAAAACTAAGTGAAACATTACATTACCTCAAAGTCAATCTCTCTGCACCCCACCACTCCCATCATGTCTACTCTTGTAAGTGATAATTTCAGACAACCCTGTGATATTTATCTGTGTGTATATGTGTGTGTGTGTGTGCGTGTGTTGCTCTTGGTGGTATTCAGGGATCTGGGTCTGATGCAGAACTCGATTAAACATTGCATGTCATCATGTTGTTGCATTGATCCAAGTAGCATGTTTCATCAGTGTTAACAATAACTGATGATCAGCTTTGTGCTGCTTCATGCTCCAAACAAAACAAATCATTACAACTGAAACAGGTGTTATAACTATCCCAGCAGCGAATTTTAAATAGGATGATTTGATTACTTGTACTTAACACACAGTGCATTAACATATAACTTGGGGATTACTGCCATTCAGAGTACATGGTTTACATCAAAACAAGTTCAACAGTTCTATAATTCATTTGGCACAATAGGAGACAGCAATTCAGATTAGCTGGTTATCCCTCCAAATGTTAATGTATGCTTTAAACACCCTTCAGCATTTTGAGACCAAATCTGCCACTTTAAGCATTAAGTATATGGCACAGTTTGCCTAACATTACAAATTGCCTATGCTCATTGAAATTCTTGTTCCAGATAAACACAATTGTGTTTCAGGCAATGTTCATATACCATAGTCTTATGATGCTGGCATCTTGGTTTCTGGCAGAAGACCTCCCTCACCCCACCCCCTCCACCCCAGCTCCTTTCCATCCTCTCATCCTGCTTATTCACTTTGGTCTTTACCTGTTTTCAATACTAATTAATTGTACTAACTGGTTCTTTATGAATTTTCAAGCAAAGATGGACAACCTGCCAATGCCCAGTTGGGAGATTAGGAGTCATGCAGTGTCCCGGCCCGTACTTTGACGCTATCCTGTATAGTGAAGAAGTACAAATGAAGTAGCATTCTCCTCTAATTAACCATTGGAAATCTCGCCCCCCCCCCCCCAAACACACTCACACTTTAATGTTAGGAACAGGAGACCAAGTCAAAACTACATTTATAAGATGACTAATGTAATGTTCTGTAGTAGCCAGCATCCTAGCTACTGTATATAACGTGTTGCCACCAGCCTCCAGAAGATAGGTTACATAAAGATACATGCTCTTTTTTTAAAAGGGTTAATCAGTATTGTGCATCTACAACTACCACTCTTCCTCCAGTCCTGCTTGCCAATATTCTGCTTACTCAGACTGATAAAAAATAGAACGTGGAACAACAATTTTAAACTTCAAATACATGGGAAAAAAACATTGAATATCTATTTCCGGATTTAGACTCTGTATTCCCCTACTAATTTTAGATGATGACTCTTGAATTTGCTGTGATCTGGTAGTTATTTTTATTTGATGGCTTGTAATGTAATGGTTACTTTCATAGTTGAAGTCATTCTGTTAATAACTAACATTACCATTTAATTTATAAGACTGTACATTTGCATTGAGCATGTTTTTATTAATTAAAAATAATGATAATAACAGTAATGTATTCAAGTAACCTGCTGAATATTGTATTCCACTATTGTAAATAATTGTATACTACATGACTTAGACAGCACTCCTCCAAAATACTACTCAGTAGAGTGATGTCTGCCGTGAGGAATGTAGTCAATAGGAAATTTTTTTGTGTGTGTTTATTCTCTTTCTTTAAATTTTTTCCCCACTCAAATATTGGTTACACTAAGTAGTAACTCCAGGAGTAAAACAAGTTTTTACTGAAGTGCTGGATCGCAGATGTACAAAACAGTGTAACTTGAACTTTTAGCATCTTTCACAGAAAGGCTTTGCTTTCTAGATGCATCATTTGAGTCACAATTTCTTATATTTTTTAATGAGTTGCATCAAACAGTATCTGATTATTGTGAACTTCACCTATCAGGCATCTGCTACTACTGCTTTCCACATACATTGAAAGCAGAGTTTAATACCTGATATCACATATTATGATGCCAGAGGAATGATTATGAGGCCACGGATAGATGTTGGTGTTTTACAGAAATATGAGATTGCATTTTGGTGTTATAATGACAGCATGATGGGAGTGTGATGTCTCTAAGCAGCTACAATAAATAATAATTATGTAATATCAATACACAAAATTAAATCAGTTGGTTGAGATTCATCTCTTGTTTTTTCATATTAATATTTAAAGACCAAAGAGCTAGAGTTGGAATCAATCATGCCTTATCAATATCTGTGCGATGTGTGGCAATTTTCTATATTCAATTTATTTTTTTACAGTGTCTCCAGTTTACTTCCTTACTGTTATTTATCAGTTTTTTTTGTCTGTTTCTGTATGTGTGTATGTAACACATTTTGAACTTATAAGCCTGATTGACATTTCATATGTATAAGACAGAAGCAATAAAATCAGTAGAACCAGCCATCACTAACTGCCGTCACAAATGTGGCTGCTACATTTCATCACTAAAAACACACAAGTACACCCTAAAAATAAGGTCCAGAAAAGGGTAACAAAAATGATACATAGCCTAAAGGGAGTCAACGATAAGGAAAGGCTAGAGGTTGAACATGCACTCATTGGGAACTAGAAGGAAAGGGGGGGTGATATGATAGAACAATTTAAGTTCCCTAAAGGCACAATCAAAGTGCCACACTCAGAACTTTTCACAAGAAACAACCTTTATACAACACAGGTGAACGAGTGGAAATGTAAAGATGTGAAATTCAGGAGAGCCATGAAAAGGTATTACTTGTCTGGGAAGGTGGTGGAGCAGTGTTATAGACTTCTAAGTTGTGGCTGCAAATTCAGTGTCAAGTTATAAGTGCATGTTGGAAAAAGGTAAGGGCACAATCATGCAGCACAAAAAAAGGAAAGACTGGACAACTTGTAGGTCAGGACCCAGCGGTGAAGTCTATAACAGGGGTTTGTCACTAGTACAGTTGAGGCCACATTGCAGTAGTTTGTGTTTTTTCAATTATGTACACTTCATGTGCATAATACAATATTAGTAACAGATGATAGACTGATGTCCTCATCTGTCTGTCTAACAGTATCATTTCCAGATGATCAGCTAACAAGACAGATCAATTAAAACGTGACCAGGAAGATATGAAAATAAACTCCAGAAAGTAATTTCTAAAATTTAGAAAGCAGAAGAGATGAAATGCAAAGATGAAGATCATCATAAACAGTTAATGTTTTATTTCATGTAGTTAAATACTAAGGATAAAAGGTTGCCAAAAAGCACATCTCAAAGCAAAGAAAATATACAGTAGCAAATGCAGTTATAAATGTCCAGTCCATCCCTTTTTTTAATGTCTAAAAAAAGGTACTGTTAAAAAATAAGAGACTTAATATTTTCTTGGAAAACAAAATCAATGGTAAGAAAGGGAGGCAACATATGAATTCATTCTTGGAACATTAGCATGACAGTCTTTACCAGAAACTCAATGGGCACAATTTTTGAAAGAAGGTACAGGGCTTGCAACATGCCCTGTGCCAGGGGACTTTGGAACTGGCAGTGCGCCTAACCCCTTTGCCGCCACTGCACCTGAACTTTCAATCTCAGGAGCAGTTGCAACATTTTCCTTGATTTACAGCAGCTTGTGCCACATAGCTGGCACAAGCTCCATATCTGAGGCTCAGGGAAGTGGTGCAGGCTAGACCTCAAAATTGTGGTCTAAGGACCGGCAGGTGGCGCAAGGTTTTGAAACTCATACGTGCATCCATTGAATGCTGCAAGCCCCAAGTACCATATGTTTAGTGTACTGGAGGGCTTGTGGCATCCATGGAGGTTCAAAACTACTGCCCATGATATTAAGGTCAGGGAATGTCGGAAACATACTAAAAAAATGTATAGCCCGGAATGTAAAAATCCACAAATAGCTTTGATAAATCCTTTTCTTGGCTTTTATTACTGAAATGCATGATCATTAAAAAATGAAATTTTGATAACAGGAACTTTGGTTAAAAAAGAATGGTCTCAGTTATGGAAAATATCACACTTATACCTGTCAATTAAATTCATTGTGCACATTGACTTCTGTGGGTTACGATGTAAAGTTGTAAATTATCATGGATATGGACTGTTGCTGTACTGCAGGACATACTTATTAATGTTATATGTTTCTTAAATTTATGGCTTTTTCCATGATAATGGCTTGACATCGTTACTGTACAATTTTCAGGTTTTCTTCAATATATCAATACATCCAGATCGCATAATGGCAACTGCGTTGTTGCTAATGAGGGCTGATTAATCAGAAAAGCCACTGGAGGACAGCTGACAAGAAGGTGGATGCTGCCAAACTAGGAAATTTAAGCAATAAACCATGACAGGGTGTGGGTGATGCTGGGTTTACCTATGTCTGGCGAGAGGCCTTGTCACCAAAATAAGCCTGGTGTGGGTGAAAACTTTCATCACCCACACCCTGGAGTGAATTATTGTGATTATACAATGTCCCTCCTTTTTGAAATATTAAAAAAATGAAAGAAAATGACTTTTGTGTGTGTGTTTCAACTTGTTTTTATTGAATTAATTGCTTCACAAGAAAAAATCATCATTTCTAGGGCTGCCTTGTTGCTGTCTGTGCATTCTCATTATCCTAAGCAACCTGATATATACAGTTATTACACTGCAATTTTTTCACTCCTTATAGAGAATGCTGCAACTGGTAGACAGGGAGAAGCAAGAATTTGTGTGTGGTTTAAGCCATAATGAGTGGCAGAGAGCTTCCAGGTGGAATTATCTATTTCAGACACCATAATGGTGTCAATCGGAGGGGGATTTCTTCCCCTCACCCTTTTTTTTTCTTTATGAATTTTTTTTTTTTTTGTGCTGGAATAGAAAGAGACATGGAATGGAGTGAGAGTATTACATAAACAGAGTCAGTACAGGTTTTCTCAAAAATGTGTCAAGAGGGATCCATTGCCTTGCTTATGGGTGCAGGCAGGGTTGCGCAGCAGCAGTCTGGAGCCATATGGGAGAAATGAGAAAGCTGTGACATGTTAATAAAGCCATGGTCTTAATTTGCCCTGAAGTCCATTACAGAGGTATGTGCAAATTCAAGAACTGCTGACGAGAGGGTAGGTGTTGAAACTTATGGTACCTGTGGGCTTAAACAAATACTGCACTTTGCCAATTTTAGTTCATTTTGAATTTACCACAGTCTTGGCAACAAACAAGATGGCATCTGGTGGGTGCATTAAAATTCAATCGGACTTATTCAGCCTCTGGTAATGGGAATTGTAGGGTAGCTGGCACCTCTTTCCATTGGTGATGCTAGGATTTACCATGGCTAGAAGGTGCCAGCTAGCCAATCAGATTTTCTTTAAATTTATAGCCATTGTATAAAATTGTATATTAATGTGGGAAAGGGGAAGTAAGTGCAAGCAAACAACACTAGATCCTGGGCAAAAGTGCTCAATAGCCCTATAGAGATAGCATAAACCAGGGAAGCCATCATATTCCAGATGTTATCATGTCTTCTTGCAATAGTTCAGAGTCTATAATATTACAGTCTTCTACATGCTACTGGTAACCAAGATCTAATCCATGTTGTTACTCCAATAGAGGACCCAAAACACAGCAGTGATCCCCAATTGCATACAGCACAAAACCTGACACTTGGTGATGTCTTTATTCGGTGTCCTGCAATAGAATGAATGAATGATGATGATGTCATCACATATAGAAATACCTGATTGGTCACTTGTCAGCCAATCTGATTTTACCATAGCTAATGATGTCATCATTCATGAATTCGTTCCAGGTCAGTTGAGCTTATTAAAGGACATTGATTAAGTGCTAACCCAAAAAAACCTTAGTGCTCCACAATTCCTACCAAACACTGACACTTGTACCCTTTTGGGACTGACAGTGGGCCAATTTTCAGGATTACTAGTGATTACTGAAAGTTACAAAAAGTGTTAAAGTATTTAAAAGACAGTAATTATAAGCATAAGCCATGGGACTATCAGTAAGCTGTAAACAAAGACTATGAGTTATATGATCCCATTTTCACACTATGCAAGATATAACAGTGCAAACAGCTATTGAAATTCATTTTTTAATACAGTAAGCATGGTATCAGAAGTAATCACCAAGCCTTATGTTCACATTCTTTATATAATAGCACACAGAGAAAACTAATTGAGAAGGGCTGCTTGTATAGTATAATTTATTTTCACAAATACTGTACATTCATTCATGTACATTCATGCAGGCTGTCTGAATGAGTTCATGAATGATACTCCTGCAGTAGTAGCCATGACACAAGTTATGCCCTCTAACAGTCTCTTGTTTTGACAATAACAATAATAAACAATAACTATTTATGATAAAGCATTATTTCTGTATTCTTGCCATGTACTGTATATACTGTAATGCACTCCCCACTGATACTAGAACAGCTCTCAGCCTTGCTACTAGAATTTTAAAAGATGGCCATTAAACTACCTGAATCAGAGACAATATACAGTATGTTTATATATTGGAACATAACATATTTGTATTATGATGATGACCCATTTCAGTTACTGATATCTAAAATATATATATAAAATATACTGTGAGTAGTCTACTGAGATGAGTGAAGTGGACTTTATTCTTGACTCTTGGATTACAATTAAAGCAACAGTACGTATTAGTTCTCATATTGTGCTTTTTTTTCTTTTTTCAGCAATAATGTATTTCTGCAAAAATATTTTTTTTTTATTCTTGATCCAAGATATGTGGTTTTGAAGTTTCTGCAAGTTCCCACTCCCATGCAATGCTTACCATAAACAAATGCATATCTTTGCACAGTGATGTGTGATCAAAAACGTGTAACACCACACTTATACATCCACATTATGAATCTAGCATGTACATTCAAAATGAGACCTCAGTGGAAGAGATTTTTAAACATTGTGAATGACTGGCATCTTTAATAACTTGAGTCATTAATTACAAATTTAGTTATAAAAGCAGTTTTAACAATACATGACATAAGTAAAAAAAGGACATTGAGAATTAATATAAAGCTGTTAGAAATACATCTTTTCTAAACAAAAACAAACAAAAAACTACAGTATATGATGATATTTTAGCTGACTAGCACAGACTGCAGCTTTAATACAAACATTTCCTGAGGGAGGACCAGACTATATACAATTCGTTATTATGCATACATTTAAATACATGTAAAGTTTATATATTTATATATCACTATGCAGAGCACTGTTATCAATTTCAAATTTATACTGGATTATAAAATATTCTCAATTTAGGATGCTGCATTGGGCATCAAAGCTTTCATTACCTGAAAGCAAATATTTTTAAAACTTGATATTAAATTACATGTGTCCATGTTACTTGCTAATAAATTACCTACTCATGTGTTTTGCTTTACAAATATTGAATATATATATATCTCTGTCAGCTTTGATTTCTAATCCCCCACCCCATCTGAATGTTTTATTACTCTTGGTGGCTCTAACTTTTTTTCTTTTCTTCCACAAAAGAAGCAATATGATTTTATGATACATTATTGTAATACATTCCCATATTTTCTCTTATGACAAAATATGCACAACATGCCTATTGACTGAGTGCATGTTTTAAAGTAATGTTTTCTACTTAGTCCACTGTTGCAGGGTGCAGGTGAACAAGTGGACAATACTGGTAGTCTGACACATGAGCAGTCTTTAAGTTTTCAAATTTATTTTTCTTCTTCAAAAGTTAACTCAGATCAGGACACATATGTTACAGTGAACTGAAACAACAGTAGAAATTGAAGATTACTCACAGTTTAATCCAACATCTTGGAGCAATTCACAGAGCTCGCTGGAGTCTGCCTCCATACCCAAAACATGTCTGAATTTTCAACCCAGAGAACAGTGCTTTTATACAGAAGAAACCAATCATGTGATGAACTAATGCCGACCATTAACATTTAACTTATTAAATTCATTTAGAATTGTTTTAAACTTCCTAGGATGACTGTATTCTTTATCTAAAACATAATAACAACTATACAGTCTAACAGATTTATTTTAAACAACTTTTAAACATTTTTTTATTTTAAACATCCCCTGAAGCACCACCCGGCAATCACTGTAGCAGTATATAAGGGGTTAA
The DNA here is from genome assembly GCA_016271365.2 of Neoceratodus forsteri. Lineage (NCBI taxonomy): Eukaryota > Metazoa > Chordata > Ceratodontiformes > Ceratodontidae > Neoceratodus > Neoceratodus forsteri. Next base: position 1,376,418,255 of record CM057456.1, read on the forward strand.
GTTATTGCCAGATAGCACTATAGGGCACTGAGGCATGGGAGAGATATGAAGCAGTAGCACTTTTCAAACCTACTTAAACACAATAAAAGATCATTTCAGACATGCCTCTCTGTGTTTTATTATTACTTGAGCAGGTTTAATCTACTGTATGTTTTAACTGACTTCAGGCAGGAAGTAGTTCAAAATAATATGCCTTTTAAAATAATTGTTATAGCCTGCTACACAAAGCCTAAAACCATTACCCCAAACAAGTGAGTGTACTTAAGGAAATGAAACTGCAAGGGCACAGTAAAAGTAGAAAAACTGATACAGAGCAACCACATTAAAGTGTTGCTTCTCTTTAGTTTTTCATGTGGCTACATTTAGCTTCTGTTTCCTGCTCTTCTCACTAAACCTTACCTAATTCTTGACTCCAACATAACTGGCAGACTTTTATCAAAATATACACTAAGTGCTTCTAAACAAATGATTTAATTCTCTTTCTCACAGAACATTTAAATACAGCAGCTGAAAGGAGCAACCTTAATGTTCAGCTGCTAACTTCTTTTTCTATCTCAGGAGTATCCTCGTGAATTAAAATGACAGGGGTGTCATTTACACTGACCTTCTGCTTTTGTAAGCCTACACCACTTCTGACTGGAAAAATGTCCAGTCTTTATTTAAAAGTTGCTTGGCTTTTCTCCTTTTTCTTTTGACGACTGCCATTACCTAAGCCCCAAAACTAAAGCACAAATGAAAGAATATATAGAAGAAAACAGGAACCGCAGTGGCATAGTAAATGCAGCAAACTCACAACAGAAATAAATGCAAACCAACTCTCCCCACTGTCCTTCTCTCTCTATTAATCTGAAATTGACAGAATAACCTTTAATTCAGTGTCTACTCAGAAGCGTTAAATCTTTCACATTATACTTTACACCGTAGCATATTGTAAATCTCTGTTACCTCACACATTTCTAAGGGAGAGGTTATTTTTAATAAAAAAAGACTGATCTACACAGCCTGACTGTGTGACACTACGCACTATTGCAGTTTCATTAAGCAACAGCTAGCAGGGCACCCGTAATTACACAGAAGAGGGAGAAAATACTGAACAACTCACTCTAACTTCAACCCCCTCTTTACTATTTATTTTTAATATCTTGTTGCTGTCTATACTACACCATGTTTAACTTAGTTTGAACAGTAAGTCCTACATTAATTTATTTAATTCTATTTTTATACAATTATTTTACCTTAAAGGGACTTTAAGTAAAATACCAACACAAATGTTTCAGGTCCCCTCATCCTTCACAGAGCCACTCTGTGACATCTACCATTTCCTAAAAATGAAGTAAAGTACAATCTTTCATTCAATCCTTCAGGGATGCTAGTGTCCATGACAAATACACATCTGAACTCAAGAACATGGTAACCAAGCAGCAGATGAATTATCTTGTAATCCTCTAACTATAAGATGCAGAGCTGGAGGATTACAGACATTGTGGTCTCCGTCTTCCAGTTTCCTTTCCCCAACTAACTGGTTGCCTTTGTAAAGTCAAATGTCCATTGCCATGGTGACTAATCTCAAAGCAATTTCAATTTCAGTGGAGTCAAATGAGGTCCAGCTGAAACCTACAGCAGTTCATTAGTATGCGCCCATTCTCCAGTTCTTTCACCATCCCTCCCATCTTTTCACAGCTGAAGAGTTTAACCCAGTGAATCGTTAATGTTCAGGGTCACCAGGAATCTGAAAAGGGGTGTGGAATACCACAAAGGAACAAATCAGAACAAAACATAACAAAACCCCATAATGCAGGTCTCCCAGTCTACAGGTGGTACAGTATTACATTTTACTGTGATTTGTAGCCATCTGCAGAGAAATTAAACACCATGACTGTGAATCTAGAATGTACATAGAAAGTGAAAAAGTGCAGCAGTACTTTCTTATTACTCCAATGCTCTAAAGTGTTTTTAACTTAAAAGATGAAAGAATTCAAAGGTAAAAATTGGGTTCCCCAAAGCAAAAGAAAGACCTACACACCAGAGGGAAAGGGCTTTTTTATTATTATGCTCATGGTTCCGGACACATCAGGGATTGTGGAAAATGAGAGGGAAAGTGCTTTCTTTAAAAAAAAAAAATTCAAATGCATTTGGTGGTCATGAACTACATTCATTATTCTCAAAAAACATAGAAACACAGAAGTTGATGGCAGATAAGGACCACAAGGCCCATCCAGTCTGCCCGTTTATTTTTCTACCTTATAAATGTGCCATCTGCATTTGCTCTGTCAATGACCTATTTATTCACACTCATCTGTATTGCTCCCTTATGCCTATCCCATGCCTGCTTGAATCCCTGCACTGTATTCATATCCACCACTTTCTGAGGTAGGCAGTTCCATGCATCCACCACCCCCTTCTCTGAAAAAGAATTTCCTCACATTACCCCTCATTAGGCCTCCTTCTAATCTCATGCTGTGTCCTCTTGTCTTGCTATTATTCTTGTATTGAAATGTGCTAGATTCTTTCAACTTGTTCATGCCCTTAAGGTGTTTGAATGTTTCGATCATATCACCTCTCTCCCTCCTTTGCTCTAGGGTATACATATTGAGCTCTGTTAATCTGTCCTCATATGTTTTCTGATGCAGTCCCTGCATCATGTTGGTTGCCTTTCTCTGGACTGTCTCAATTTGGTTAATGTCCTTGTGAAGATGTGGCCTCCAGTACTACACACAGTACTCCAGATAGGGCCTAACCAGAGTCTTGTAAAGAGGAGGGATTATTACCTCCCTCTTCCAACTTGTGAAAGCCCTACTAATATGCCCCAACTTCTCCCTATCCTTATCTACTGCTTTAGTGGTTTGCTTGGATGATTTCAGGTCATTGGTGATGATAATGCCTAAGTCTCTTTCTTCACTTGTGACTGCCAGCAACTCCCCTCCCAGCCTATAGGTGGCTTCAGGGTTTCTCTTCCCTGAGTGCATGATCTTGAACTTCTCTGCATTAAACCTCAGTTGTTAATCTTCCAACCATTTTGCCAGTTTATCCAGATCTCTTCTCATTCTGCCCACCCCATCTAGATCATTTACGTTGCAGATCTTTGTGTCATCTGCAAACAGACAAACCTTACACTCCAGTCCATCTACAATGTCACTGATGAAGATATTGAAGAGGACTGGCCCTGGGACTGATCCCTGAGGTACCCCACTTGTGATTTGCATCTCTTTTGACTGCATACCATTTACCACCACTCTTTGTTTTCTGCCCGTCAACCAGTTTGCCATGCAGTTGACTAACTTCTGACCAACCCTGAGCATACCCAGCTTATTAATCAGTCTTCTATGTGGAACAATATCAAAAACTTTGCAGAAGTCAAGGTAGGTGACAACTGTTCCCCCTTGGTTCACCACTCTGGTTACCCAGTCAAAGAAATCTATGAGATTAGTTTGACAGGACCTTCCTGTTGTAAACCCATGCTGTCTTGGATCCTGTGCTCCTATGGATTCCAGGTGTTGCACTATCATTCCTTAAGGATACATCCATAATCTTGCCCACTACTGAGGTAAGACTGACTGGTCTGTAGTTCCTTGCCTCCTCCCTGCTACCACTCTTGTGGAGCGGGATCACATGAGCCTTTCTCCAGTCTTCTGGGACCTCTCTTGTGCTCAGAGACTCACTAAACAGTTCTGATAATGGCTTTGCTATTTCTACCCTTAGCTCCTTTAGTACCCTGGGATGTATGCCATCAGGTCCCATTGCTGTGTCCACCCTGAGCTTATCAAGCTCTTGTAGGACCCTTTCTTTTGTGAAGGGACTAGTGCACACCTCCCTACCCCCTGTGTCCATGGTGCTGAGCTGTGGGCCCTGCCCTACCTTCTCTTCAGTAAATATTGTGCAGAAGTAATTATTTAGGATAGATGACTTTACATGGTCCTCCTCCTCACATGCCCCCTTATCTCCTCTGATCTTAGCAATACCCCCTCTGGACTTTCTCCTTTCACTAATGTATCTATAGAAAGTATTGTCACCTTCTTTTACTATTTGTGCTAGTGTTTCCTTGGTTTGGGCCTTTGCCTGCCGTACTGCCTTGCATGCTTCCCTTAGGGAAGTTTGGTATGCCTCCCTATCTTCATCCCACTGTGTTCCCTTATATTTTCTGAAGGCCAGCCTTTTGGCTCTGACCTTTTCTGTGACTGTTTTTGAGAACCAAAGTGGTTTCCTTCTTCTTTTGCACTTCCTTTTCTCTCTAACACAATGGGATGTTGCTTCAAGTAATGCATCTTTAATGCTTGCCCACTTTGCCTATACCCCCTCATCTGTATTTCTTTTTGCCAGGGCTAGCTTAACTCTGTTGGCCATTTAATTAAAGTCAGCTCCTCTGAAGTCCCATATTTTTGCCTTGGAGTGAGATGCTTTAGTTCTAGTGGCCAATTTGAACCATACCATGTGATGGTCACTGGCCCCCAGGTGACCTTCTACCTGTAGATCTGTGATCCTTTCACTGATAGTCCGTACTAGATCTAGGATAGTCCTGTATATTGTGGGTTGTTGTACCAGTTGTTTGAGGCCCTCCCTCTGCAAGGAATCCACTATGTGTCTAGTTCTGGCAGATGTTCCTGCTGGTATTTACCAATCTGTATCTGGCATATTGAAGTCTCCCATTATCAGAACCTCCCCTTTAGCTGTCATGTTTTGTATATCTTCGAACAGTAATGTGTCTATGTCCTTCCCCTGATCTTGGGGCCTGTAGACAACTCCAGTTCATATGGCTGTTCCATTTCCTGTTTCCAGGGTTACCCACAGTTCTTCTGGCTCCTTATGCATATTCTGAATTTTTGTAGCTTTGATATTTTCACAGACATACATGGACACTCCATTCCCCCCTTTTTGCTCCTCGGTCTCTTCTGAACAGTACATAGCCAGGTACTGAAGTCTCCCAAGTGTGGTTACTGGTAAACCATGTCTCACTAATTGCTACTATGTCCATTTTAGCTTCTGTCATTATTGCCTGCAGGTCTGGGATCTTGTTTCCCAGACTTTGAGCATTAATAATTAGTAATTAATATACACCACCTGCTGGTGCACCTGTACTAAAAGTGGCAAAAGGTAAATTCTGTCATGTAAGGGCTGCAGACGAGTGGTTGCCACCACCTTCTGGATTAAAGCTGAATTACACAAGGCAAACTATACCAAACTGCATAATTACCTGATGTGCCACTGAGCTGGGGAGCACGAAATGCATCAGGCGCATTCACTCAGTATACTGCAGTACCAATCAACTTTTTATTCATTTTATTTAGTTTTTGTTGACCGGGTAAGTGCATTAGACAAATCCTGCCTATTTTCAGGCACTACCCAGGAGGAGAGGGATACAGATGAATGCCAACTGACCTTGAACCAGATTAAGCTGTTGGTGGTATTTTTAGTGAATGAGGGAAATTTGGCCAGGACACCGGGGAAATTCTCCTACTGTGTTGCTGCCAGTAGTGGGACAGGCAGTTGTCAAGATGGCCACTCTGAGTGTAATGCCGCATGAGGAAGATGTCTGTCTGGTGAGAGAGATTGCCTCTGCTCCCACCGTTTGCAATATGGAGGCTCCCGTTCCACAGTTGGTGGAAGTTGTTTCTGACATTGAGTTTCATGATGCGTCAGTTTCTTTGGAAGATTTGGGCACTTTATGTGTGAAAACAGAGGACCAAAATGCTACTGTGACTAGTGGCCCTGATGTTCCGAAGGATTTATTACCGTGTGCAGTAGTGGCTGGAAATGTCGCTACACACCCATTGCCTCTTCCAACTCCTCCTGTCAGCAGTGCGGTGGCTGCTGTCAATTCTACAGCTGGGACTACAGTATTGGGAGGGCCAGTGGAGAGTGGTGAGTTTCTTCTTACCTCTACCAGGAATGCTTGTTAGTTACATGACTCCTCTATGGTTCTCCAGCCTGGTAGTATCACTGCAATCCCTTGCAGGTGCCTAAAGTCTTCAGATGAGTTGCTACACTCTATGAAACTTCCAGCATTGTTTAGCACAATGATTGAGCTTGGGACTCACCCTCCTGCACTGCAATCCAAATAGAAGGGGGATGCAGTTGTAACAGGAGAGGTAGTTCAGTGTATGGAGCTCTTCTCCGACAGCTGCAAAGACACCACAGTGTCAATTTCCATGGTTACTGTGGCCGCTGAAAGCTCTGAAGAGCGCAGTAAGGTACAGAACAGTAAACTTTCCATTGCACCTGTACAAAGTGATTTGGCTACTGCATCTCTGGCTGGCAGTCTCAACGCTAGTTTTAGCAAGTGCCTACAGCCTCCAACACCACTGACTTTACCTTTGAAAGTTGCTCCCATTACACTTTTGCCACAGCCTCTCTGAGGGCCTCTCGGACAACCCTTTTCCAGCGAGTCACCACCACTCAGTAAGATGGCAGATTTTGTTTTTAAACATCCTGAGTCTCATGCTCAGCCTAGTGTGGTTTACCAGTCCACTGCTGTCTCCCAAGCTGGGGTGACTGAATTCTTTTTTCCTGGCATTCTTTCTAAGGCTCAAGCTACTACACCAGGAATTATAGGGGTGTCCAGGGCTTCACTCCCATTCTTAGGGATGCTCCTGAAAATTGGTCACCAGGCAAAGCCCTCACTGGGGCAGGATGGAAGCAGGCCCCAGCAGGCGTATTGATGCCTGATCCAGCCTGTGACACAGATTTTTCATTATCTCAACATTCCCCAATGTGGAAGCCTGATTTACAGCTCCTGATTTCTCCTGGAGGCTCTGCAGGGGAAATTGATTTGGCTTCAACATTTCCATCCTTACCTTCTACTACGGCTCCTAAGGAACAGACTCCCTCGCCTGCTCCCCAAAAATCAATTCCTGATCCTCCACTTGTGGACAATATTGCATACATTCAGAATTCTTCCTAGGTGAAACCCCCACATCAGAAACCTCTGATGTCTGACTTATTTTCTTCTGCAAAGAGGGAAGCAGCTCCTCGTAGGAATGCAGTTCGCATTCGCTAAAAAAGGGGTTTAGAGAACAGGCTGGACAGATATTATGTGGGGAAAACTTTATTAAAAGATTCACTACATTTTACCCCAATGATGTTTTTGCTTTCATTAACATTTCTGGAGAGGACAACTTCGATATCAGCTTTCAGACATCTTATGCTTTGGATTTGTTCTGGGAGCGGTATGGGCGGGTGAAGTTTTCTCCTATATGGACCCCCTTTTTGGTAATACCTCTAACTAAACCATTAATCAAGTTTGCCACAGTAATGTTTAGGAATGAGAGGGTCCATGTAGAAGATATTACTTTTTGGCTATCTCAGAAGTGTGAGGCTTTGAGTGCTCCTGATCCCATCTTGGATTCTGAGCAATTTTGAACTGGAGGATGGAAGTATAAAGTGAAACTGAGGCAATCTGATTCAAGGGCGGAACATATCCCCAATTCCTTTTTGTTAGGTAGGGATGGGGGGTTTGTTTTTATGGAGGGCAACCAAGGTCCTGCTATAAATGTTGTTCTAGGACACATCTTTCTAGTGTTTGCAATCAGCCATGTTCCGATAATTGTGGGGCTGTGGGGCATGTAACAATGCAATGTGCAAATCATTCCAGGTGTGATCTTTGTGAGGAGTATGGTCACGTTTTCTGAGAGTGTCCTTGGGCTGCCAAAAATAAAGCATCCTGTATAAGCCTGGACCTATTGATTCAGAACGCCCAGAATGCTGCTATCTCCCTGCCTCCTCCCCCTCCCACCCATCCTTCCCCTTCCTCACCCTCTTCAAATACCATCAGCAAAGAACAGATAGAGATCACTCGCCTGGACCCTTCAGTCAGTATTTCTTCTTCTGAGCCTGATAAAGTAGCACAATCTACTAGTTCAGGTCCTCTTAAGGATAAAATGCCCTGTAGGGGTTCCCCTGACCTTTTGGAACTCCCTCCAGTGTGCTACACTGATGCTGTTTCTGTTATTCCTGAAACAAACACCAAAGCTTTGGCCCCAGGGTCACCACTATCATGATGTAGATCTGCCAGTTATTTGCACCCTAAATCTCCATCTTCTGTCCCCACTGTAGAGACTAGTAATTCTTATGCAGCATTATTCACCCCTTGGGGTGATACAGAAATGGAGTTGGGAGAGTCAGACTCTCAGAAATCTTCTTTGTCTACAATCTCACAATCAGTAAACAATTATAAGGAGAAAAAAGGAAAAAGAAAGAAATGATAGTTGGGTTTGCAGTTTCTGATTTGTAATGCGGTTGTGTTGGGGCTCTTTAAATGTTCACAGCTTGCTGAACACAGTCAAAAGGCAAGCTCTGTTCCACTATGTTCATGATCAGTATATTTCAGTTTGTTATTTACAGGAAACCTGGTTTCACTCTGTTGAACAATTAACCTCTTTTAAGCGGGATTGGGTTTGGGGGCCATCTTATTGGTCATTTGGTATGGATAAGGCAGATGGGGTAGGCATTTTGTTTAATTCCTTTGCTTTCTCATTACACAATTTGATTGATTTAATACTGGGTAGAGTCTTAACAGTAGATGGGAAATGGCATGATGTGTGTTATCATTTTATTAATATATATAATCCCCAGTCGAAGGCAGATAGAGTGGGCTGTTTGAAGGCAGTTCAACCCTTTTTAGTGACATCAGTCAGGGTGCTTTGAGGTGGAGACTTTAACTGCTCGATTATTGACTCACCTAAACAGAATAATAAAAAAGTTTATTGTGATTCCCATGCACTAGCACATGCTATTAAGGTGGCTGACCTGTGTAATTGCATGTCTTATGCAGATCATGGGGTGCATTATTCCTTCATGAGAGGGAAATGTCATTCCTTAATAGACTATATGTTAGTTTCCCCTTCCGTACAGGTGAGTTCTTTTAGGATGGTTCCTAGTGAGTTCTCTGATCACTCCCTTTTGTTATGTTATCTTCCTTTATCTGGTCTTCCAGTTTTTTGGCAGGTTTGATGGAAGTTAAATACTTCCAGTCTGGAGCTTCCGTGCATACAGTCAGGGGTTAAATTTATATTAAAGACCAGATTATCGGTGGTTTTTCTTTATTCTGATGTTGGGGATTGGTGGAGGCAGACTAAATCTGACTTGCACACCTGGTTTAAAAAACAAGGAAGTAAGACAAAAAAACATAAATATTTGAAGTATTTATCTCTGAGACAACAGCTTCAGAGACTCATGACACTTGCATATTCTTCTAGGTATGATTATTCCACACAAATTAATAATCTTAAAGGTAATATGAAAGCCTTTCAGTATAACAGGGCTAAGACACTGCAAGCTATACTCACTAATGGGACAAAGAAGTCTCCTATTGGGGATCCTTTCGAAGTTTGCAAAACTTTTAAGGAATCTTCCACTATGGATTCTTTACAACAATCAGATGGGTCTATAACTACCTCAAGCATGCAACTTAGGGACTTGATTATAGGTCATTATCAAGCATTGGAACCCTTCCTTCCTATTTCAGTGGAATCCATGCTCTCATATTTAAATTGCATTACTTTTTCTTCAGGGGCAACAGAGACCTTAACATTATTGGAGCCCATTTCTCAACTGGAAATTCTGGCTGTAATTCAGAAATTAAAATCAAATATTTCCCCAGGAACAGATGGTTTTTCAAATAACTTAGATAAAGCCTTTTCTGTGGAGTTGAGTCAATGTTTTTTTTTTTGTTTCAATATTTCAGTAAAAGCTCACCATTTTTCCTTCCTTTTCAGAGGGCTTATTAATCCATTTATTTAAATCAGGGGATAGACAAAATATTAAGAATTGGCAGCCTATTACCCTGTTAAATTCTGATTATAAAATTTTTAAAAGTATTCTGAATACCCGATGGAAAAATTATGCTAGACTGGTGAATGCTCCTTACCAATTTTGTGGGATCTCAGATAAAAGAATTCAATCCACTTTAATGATTATACGTGATGTCATTGAACATCTATCTTTATCCAGTACTTCAGGTTGTATGGTTGTGGCTGATTTTGAGAAAGCTTTCGATAGAGTGCATTTACCCTTTTTATTCTTAGCACTAGAACAGTATGGAGTTCCGAGTCATTTTGTCAAATTAATTAAGATAATTTATGAACATAATACTTTTTTTCCCATCTTAAAAGGGAGTATGGTTCAAAGTTTTTGTTTAAGGACTGGAGTGCATCAGGGTTGCCCACTGAGTCCTCTTCTTTATATTTTTTCATTGAATCCCTTGTTGCAATATTTAATCACCTACCAATGCTGGGTTGGAATTCCAGATAGTTTATCTAGGGATCAACATCAGTTATTACAGGCTTATGCGGATGACCTATTACTTTATTTTTCTAGCCAGTCTGATGTTCACAAATTTTTGGAAGCTTTTGATACTTATGCAACAGTTCCTAATGCCAAGTTGAATATTCATAAGACTGAAGGGTTGTTTCTTGGAGCAATAGGCCCAGCCGATATGACACAGGAGGGTATCTCTTTTTCTTGATCCCCTTTTAAGATTTTGGGTATCCTGTTTTGGCCCCAGAATCTGCCAGTAGAAAACTGGGAATCAGATCTTCAGGATGTTGAGACTAAAGTTAATCGATGGAAGCACTGGAAATTTTCAAAATTGAAACATATTCATATTATTAAACAATTTTTGTTACCCAGTTTACAGTATGTAGCTATGATTTTTCCCCTTCAGGTTCATTTGGAAACCAGAGTGTATAGTTTGTTTTTCCAAATGTTATGGGGCAACTGCCTAAAACCAGTAAAACAATGTTATACTTCTTTAAGCACAAAATCAGGAGGACTAGGGATGGTAGATACAGTTGTGTTTTTACATTCCCTGTTCATTACGAGTTCCATCTAACGTGGTTTGGCCCCATCTGAAGATATTGGGACAAGATGGGTTGTCAGGGTTTTGGGCAAATACCTTATGAATTGGCATAACTTAGCTCCTAAATTAAATCCTCATGTGTATATCCCACTATACTTTCGGCCGGCTTTCCAAAAATTATATAAATGGAATATTACTAAGGAAACATACTGAATAATAAGGTTAAGGGATTTTACTCACTGATAATGGGGCAGTTATATCCACAGGATCCATGCTTTAAAACTTTCTTGTCTACCCTGAATCCTAAGGTCTTGGCTCAATTAAATAATGACAGATTGCCTCAGTTTCATTGGGAAGTCCAATGGTTGATTTTTTATGGTAGACTGAATGTTCGGGGTAATGCCAAATACAAAGCTGTGGAAGAAAGGAATTGTCCTTACCTGGATTGTATTAATGTTGAAGAGACAATGGAGCATTTTTTTTCCAGTGCTCCTATTCAAAGGGGTTGTGGGCCTTTTTGGCAACCCTGTGGGGTTTTAAATGGCTTAATTTCATTTCTTATGACATACTGATCCTTGGAATATATCTTGCATCTTTCTCCCATTTTCACGATTAGACTTCATATTTTTTTTGTTGTTGTTTAAGATATTACTTGTGGCAAGCTAGGTGCCAATGGGTTATTTATCAAAGGAAAATGCCATATTATTGTTTTAGTATTCTAGTTTCAAATGAGCTTTCTAGAATATATTCTCAGGATGCACGAAAACTTGCACTTGCTAAGCTGCAAAAGTGGTGGAAAGGGTTCCTTCACTTCATAAAGTTTTAATAATCTAGGAATGTTTTTCCTTTTTTTTCTTTTCTTTTGGTTACTGTTGTTATTACTGGCATCTTCTTTTTCTTTTCCTTTGTAAACTGATGGGATTTACTGTGCTGTTTCTATGTTATTATTTCAATAAAAACTCCCCTACTCTTTTCAATAACTGCCATCGGATCTTTAACATCCACCTGAACTAACACCAATCCAGGAAGATGGGACCTCGGTTTAACATCTCATCTGAAAGATGGCACCTCAGAAGTGCAGCACCCCTCTCATACTGTACTACAGTGTCAGTACTGGGATATTAACCCAAGTGCCAGGTGTGGGAACTGAACCCAAGGCCCTCTGATCTCCCAGCCTCAGAGGCAAGTGTACTACCTACTGAGCCACTGATACTGACAAAGGTGAATTCTGTATTAACGTAACTGTAACAGGCACTATATATATATATATATATATATATATATATATATATATGCAATGGGGTGGCCATATATTTCATTAGCTAAACACATTTATCTTAGTCACTGTATGTATAAATATATTTATACACACAGTGACCATTTATACATACAGTGCCGGATTACTTCCTAAGGCCCCAACCTAAAAGAAAAAAAACAACCAGCTTAACCGACAGTAACTACTGTGACCTGAGATACCACGTTGAATGCAGCATCACAACCAGCCAGCCCCCCCCCCAGGCTTTAGCAAAGCACACATAATGACCAAAACTACTGAAAAAGATGTTTATATTTCTTTTTTTAAACTCCCCTCACATATCAACACTATCTCTGTATCCGCACATTAAAAAAAATACCTGCCATCAGGAAGCTGCAGCTGCCGAATGTCAGGTCCCTTTAAGTAGCTTTTTTCCCTTGTTGCACTCAGCTCCACCACAGTCCATCATCTCTTCTCCCCTTCAATGAATGACATAAAAAGCTCCACTGTATCAGCATTTTGAATTATCCAGTACCTCAGTACTTTGTGCTGACAAACTGTGACTGAAAATCATTAAACCAATGACTGAACCATGCCGGGGAACCACACAATCACTTCTACCTCCATCTCAATTTAAAAACAAAACAAAATAAATCTTTCAACCTCAGACTCAATGAAGCAAAACAAAAATGAAATGAATTAAATCAAAGTCTCTATGGTCAGACCTCGCTTCTCACTCAAATAAATACCGCCTCTTCATTAAGCAAAAAACAGCTGCCATTTAAAAAAAATGATCAGCCCACCCACATACAAAATCAGAGCCGATAAAACGTCATGCTCCAAATGTTCTCACACTTAAACACTCCTTACTGTGCAACAACAAAAGGCACAGCACAAAAAAATCCTCAATATTTTACAAAAAAAAACACTAAATAAATATGAAACAAAATAAATACTGCTAACACATAACCATGGCCCTATTGCATAAATGGAATATGCAATGGGAAACTCAATGAAAAAAATGGTTTATGTGCACTTGTGCAGTTTGACCTTGGACACCACACTAGTGGCTTACGCCACTTGTGAGGTTACCCGAGGTCAAACTACTCTTGTGCACATAAATCATTTATTTAACTCATACCCATTGCATATCCCTATATATATATATATATATATATATATATATATATATATGACAAAGAACCTCTGTGTGCAGGCACTGAGGCAATGGTTACCCCAAAGGGCATTTGGCTGGGAAGCCAAGTTTCAAAGAAATACAAAATCACACATGCCCCCACAATGCAAAGCATCATGGGCTGCATATGCAAATCACCACAGAATATTATGCTGGTTCAACTTTAAGCAGAAATGCATGGTACTGAGAGGCCTCTCACATAGTTTGCAAAGGGTGCCAAGAGAAGACATAGATACATGTTTCATCCTACCAGGTCTCATCAGTATGCCTCATCTGCTTGACACCCCAGTGGAATGAACCAGTTACCCTAAGATGGTCTATCTGGTTTATGTTTTGGTGAACCCAATTAAAACAAAAAACAATTTAAAAGATTAAGAACCTTAGTGTGCAAGCACTGAGGCAATGGTTACCCCAAAGGGCATTTGGCTAGGAAGCCAAGTTTCAAAGAAATACAAAATCACACATGCCTCACACTGCAAAGCATCATGGGCTGGATCACCTCCAGGAGGAGAGAAGTGATACTCCCTCTGTACAACTGCTTGGTGAGGCTGCACCTCAAGTACTGCGTGCAGTTTTGGAGGCCACACTTAAAGAGGGACATTAAACTCCTGGAGAGGGTCTAGAGGAGGGCAACCAAAATGATTTGGGGCTTGGGGACTGGACCTATGAGGAGCAGCTCAAAGAGCTAAATATGTACACATTGGAAAACAGAAGGGACCGGGGTGACATGATAGAGGTCTTCAGGTACATAAAGGGGTAAATAGGGGAGGAACAGTCAGGGTGCTTCGAAGAAAGGAGGAGGGGGCCACTAGAGGGCATGGGTGGAAGCTGGAGGGGGGAAGATTCAGGGGAGAAAGGAGGAGGAGGTACTTCACTGAGAGGGTGGTGGAGCCATGGAATGTGCTGCCTAGGGGGCTGGTGGAGGCAGAGATGGTGGAGGGGTTCAAGAGGGGGTGGGACTGGTACAGGGGAAGGGTTCTGGAAGCAAAATCCAATGCAGTGAGAATACCCAGAACTGGGAAGGGAGAAGCCAGAGATGGTAAGGGGGGCAGCAAGGTCAGCTCCCAGAGTGGGAGCTGACCAAACGAGCAGATGTGAAAGAACGTTAGGCCTATTCTGCTGGTATTTTATTATGTTAGTATGCAAATCACCTCAGAATATTATGCTAGTTCAACTTTAAGCAGAAATGCATAGTACTGAAAGGCCTCTCACACAGTTTGCAAAGGGTGCCAACAGAAGACTTAGACACTTGTATCATCCTACCAGGCCTCATCAGTATGCCTCATCTGTTTGACACCCCAGTGGAATGAACCAGTTACCCTAAGATGGTCTATCTGGTTTATGTTGTGGTGAACCAAATTAAAACAAAAAACAATTTAAAAGATAGAGAACCTCTGTGTGCAAGCACTGAGGTAATGGTTACCCCAAAGGGCATTTGGCTGGGAAGCCAAGTTTCAGAGAAATACAAAATCACACATGCCCCCACAATGCAAAACATCATGGACTGCATATGTATGCAAATCACCACATAATATTATGCTGGTTCAACTTTAAGCAGAAATGCATGGTACCGAAAGGCCTCTCACACAGTTTGCAAAGGGTGCCAACAGAAGACACAGACACGTGTTTCGTCCTACCAGGACTCACCAGTATGCCTCAGCTGTTTGACACCCCAGTGGAATGAACCAGTTACCCTAAGATGGTCTGTCTGGTTTATGTTGTGGTGAGCCCAATTAAAACAAAAAACAATTTAAAAGACAAAGAACCTCTGTGTGCAAGCACTGAGGCAATGGTTACCCCAAAGGGCATTTGGCTAGGAAGTCAAGTTTCAAAGGAATACAAAATCACACATGCCCCCACAATGCAAAGCATCATGGACTGCATATGCACATATATATATGTATATATATATATATATATATATATATATATATTTATATATATATATAAATGTATTATGTGTGTGTGTGTATATATATATATATATATATATATATATATAATATGTATGTATGTATACATAAACACACACACACACACATATATATATATATATATATATATATATATCTATCTATATAGATATATATATATATATATATATATATATATGAATACCATTGAGCGAGCTCATTTGTGTTTTTTTCTCCCTACTTTCCTACTGCCTTTGTGCCCTTACAGTTCCTGCCCTTCATGTTCTGGGACAGGAAATTCCTGCATTCCTCTGTAGTCTCCTTCTTCCTTGTTCAGAGTCAGATCTCCAGCAGCTGTGGGAGGGAGCTATTCTTTTCCTTCAAGGATGCAGAGTCTTATGTGTCTCAGTGATTCCTCCCTTCCTGCTCCCAAACAGGAAGTTCCTGTTGTCAGTCAACTCCAGTGCCCATCAAAGTGGAACTAGCTAAGGGTTAGAGGGTGATACCATCTAGTACCCTATTTGAAGTTTCCAATTTACCTTGCAGACCCTCTTCTGTAGTAGTATGGTTTTATTTCCTTTGTCAGCTGCCTTCTTAACCCTGCTCTGATAGAAAGATTCCTCTTACTGCTTACTGTATGACTCCTGTAAGTGTTCTCGGTGATTGTGAACAGTTACAGAAGTCCAACAGTAAGCAATTACACATACTAATCATTTTGCCATCTGAAAATGAAAAATTGTTTTGAGTCCTTAATGGATGTCTGGCTTGCAATTATTATTTTATTCATTGACTTTTTTGTATATTGTTGTTCAGGGATGGAGTGTGGGGGTAATGAATCTGCAGATGAAGCGATTCAAGAAATGAGCGCACATTGCACAGGCACCACAGTGCAACTACATTTTACAGAACAAATCCTAGCAAAGTAAGCCCGTACTGTATGTTTAAAGCTAATGGTTTTCTCTGATTCCCTTGGATAAAATGCATCAGGTCAGCCAGTGCAACTTTCCTCCCACTGCATCATGTCCTTTCATAGCAGCGGCTGTGCGTACTGTCCATTTCAGAGCAGTATCAAATCAGAGAGATATCTTACTGAGATATTTCAAAACCTTGCAAAACATTTTTAAACTTTCATGGTTTACAGTTCAGGAAAAAAAACAAACCAGCTCCGTACTTCAGTTAGCATGAGTTAAACAGGTTTATTACACTAGCTCTTTAAAAAAAAATGCAGGTGCATTTCTATTCTTAACGTGAGCCATTTCTCACTGCAGTACAAAAAGGAACACTGACAACCCCTTTAGGCCTCAGAGTGTCTTTAGATTAAAAAATACATTTAATGATTGGTGACATTCTGTAAAGAATGCTGAAGTCGCTGTTAGTTGCTGCACTGCTTGTTCTCATCTATTTGCCTTGATGTTACTATCTGATGGCTATGAATAAAACTTAACAGTCTATGCATTAGCAAGCATTGTTTACCAGAAATCCTTCCTGTAATAGTGGTGAGTGCATTTTCCTCAGCATAACAAACTAGCTGGTAGTTTAATTCTGATTCTTTTTTTCATTTAAAAAGTAAAATAGGGATCCCACCAGATTGGTGTTCCCACACAAAAACATGTTTATAGATTTTGATCAAAACCCACTGCATCTTTCCTGGACTTAGGAACACCCCAACAGAGTCTAACCACTCATAATGCAGGCACAGAAGAGGAGACTATTGCATCATGAATAGCTGAAACATTTTGGGGTGTTTCAAATGTTTAAGAAGTATGCAACAAGAGTATATCAAACAAGGTTGGGTATAATTATACCATTCGTATGTATTTCAGTTCTAATCAGATAAAACAAGCATCATCAATGAATTTTAACGAAGGTAAACAATCATAAAATGTGAGTTTTCAACTAGAAATAATATGATGCAGAAAGGTTTGACAGTGCCCATTTAAGGCTTCTCCTAGTAGAAAATGTATTTAGTTTTTGTTAACAGGATGACAGGGAAAGGAGGACTAAACAATTCTGCCTATTTTCAGCCTCATCCTGGCAGAGAGGGACACAGAAGGATGCCAAGTGACATTGAACCAGATTAAGCTGTTGGTGGTATTTTTTTCAGTGAATGGGGGAAATTTGGTCAGAACACCGGGGAAAATCCCCTGCTTTTTTCGAGAAATGCCATGGGATCTTTAACATCCACCTGAACTACCACCAGAACAGGCAGACTGGACCTTGGTTTAACGTCTCTTCCAAAAGATGGCACCTCAGGAGTACAGCACCCCACCACGCTGCACCACAATGTCAGTATTGGGATTTAACCAAAATGCCTGTTGTGGGATAGAACCCACAGCCTTCTGATCTTCCGACCTCACAGGCGAGTGTGCAGCCTGCTGAGCCACTGACACTGCTACACAAATTGCAACATTTCAGAAGCTCCACAGAAAATAAATACATAAATAAATAAATAGCAAATGAATAGGGTTGTAAAGGAATCACAGTTCCAGACATTTTCAGAGAAATCAGTTATTATTCCTTGTGGCACTTTTAGATTAAGTCTGTATTGATATTTCTAAGCAAAAATTGGGAAAGATGTATCCGGTCAATACTTTCCAGCTCACAGCAGGCAAGAAAAAAAAAAACAATATTTATAGAAATCTGTATTATTGTATCTATAGAAGACTATATTATAGACTGGACACTCTCTTACATGATTTTTGCCTTTTTGTCACCAACTCCCCTTTTCACACACATCTCTGCTCTCTTTACTCCTCTCTGTCTATCACACCCCTACCCCACCATCGACAGGCCCATTGCTTAGCCTTCATCACTAAGTACTGATTTGGGATCTTCCATCATACTTCTTCTCTTTCCTATCCCCTGCCATCCCTACCTCCTACAGACTGTGATCCATGGAATCGTGTTCCTCTCCTCCACATCCCCACTCAATTGCCGGTCAGTCTGTCTTCTTCTACTGCCTCCCCTTCCTCAGGAATCAACACTCCTCTACTATTTGCCTAACCCTCTCCCTCCCTATGCTTAAGTGCCTGCTCAGGCTCACACACGTTGCGCCTTGCTGCTGTCCGTCAACCTCTTAAGCCTCCTTGCCTCTAAATGGTCTTGAATAACTGTGTTAAGGCTTATATTGCCTGTGTGTAACTTTGTTTTGTCTGTATACTGATTTTAATCATTGTTATTATGTAATTTTTCCTTTGTATGTTTTTGTTTTCCCTTTCTCTGGGTCGTACCTAGAAATGAGCATCAGCTCAGTGTGCCTTTTCTGGTTACCAAATTTTAAATAAATATTCAAAATGTAAACTGCTAAAGCCAGCATTACAACATCCCATTTTGTGGTTCCTGCTGAGGACTAGAAAGGGTATTACCAATAATAAAATTAAACTTGAAGTTGATTGACATGGTATTCTGTCCTTTTAAAAATAAAAATAAGAAATCTCCAACCCATTAGCAGCTGCTGGGTTTTTCTTTTGTGGTTTGAGCCAGGCAGCCTGCCTGTCCCTGTCCCTCATAGTAAGAATGTCAAAATACACTTGCACTTTTTTAAATGATTGATAAAATGACACGTCCACTTTGCATCTCTTGGGGATGAAGACTTATCCCTTTACCTATATAAAGACATTCACTTGCCACCAGCAACTCTTAAGAGCACAGTTATGAGGTACATCATGCATGTAAGGTAATATATAAAATCAAACAGCATACTTTGGAAAGCAGTTTGATTTATTCTGTTCCCTATACTACCTCTATAGCCACCCAAAGCCAATCTCTTGTCTCTCTCTGTGATATTGAACTCTGGAGAATGGAGCTATCTAACAAACAGGAAGCTATTTTTTTCTTAAAAAATAGTAGGAAGGTTTTTTTCTTGCTTGTTGTAAGTGACTCGGTAAGCCACAGGAAGACATTTCTACTGCCAGGGATGGCTGAATTCCTTAATGCTCATGTGTGCACTACAAAAAAGGAAAAAATGCTTACTGGCAAAGGAATTATTGTGTACCATGTCAGAGAAGTCAAATCTTGATGTACAGTATGTTTTGGAGCAAAACTTGAAAGCAACATCAAAGCTCGCCTCCTGTGTAGAAATGCAAAGCATCTGAAGAAGCACCATCTTAGACAGACACAGGTAAAGAAGAACAATAAAAGCCCATCACAGCTGAAGAGATCAATTTTCTTTTCCCTCCTTTCTGGCCAGAGACAATGATGTATCACACTTCTGCTAATGCAGTCTCTCAGTGCGGACATCACTATTTGCATTTTTCCAGTATGCACTTATTACAATACAACTGTCACCACAGACCAGTTTAACAAGAAAAAGGTGCATTTTTTACTTGTACATTTCTGCAGCATTTTATACAACTCCTGCTTGGCTGTAGGCTGACCTTGTGTGTAAACCCTCAGAACCTATTTAGCTCTGGAAGACTGAGTTATGTAACTGAGTTGAGCAAAAACAGGCAGAAGACCACAAACAATAACTGCATTTCCCAAAAAGACAGTCTGCAGAGACATCCAAGGCAAAAAAGCAGACAGTAATAGACTTCTGTAGCTGATCTAAAAAGCACTAAACTGTGAGAAATGAACACTGAACACTATTTAAACTTACGTATGCTCCAAAGCCTGCCTGAAAACATAGTGATTTCAATTTTTTTGAGCAGAACAATTTAAAATGAACACATCCCATGCCAATAATATATGATGAAACATTAAATATTATGAAGTACGCAGATTCAGAATTGGCCACTGTACCTGAATGTGGGTGGGGGGGAGCGGTAGGCAATGCATTTTTCTTTCATTTGTTTTGACATATTTTGCCAACCTTGCTTTGGCCTCAGGCCATATCAGCACTTTAGGTTTTTTACATGTCATAAAACTTGCTGAAGTCT
Organism: Neoceratodus forsteri; assembly: GCA_016271365.2. Lineage (NCBI taxonomy): Eukaryota > Metazoa > Chordata > Ceratodontiformes > Ceratodontidae > Neoceratodus > Neoceratodus forsteri. Next base: position 1,376,438,284 of record CM057456.1, read on the forward strand.
AGTTTTGTACTGTCAATTCACTACACTAATTTTGATACACATTATGACCCCAACACCTGTAGACAACATGAACACTATGATATACAAGGCTACAGACCGTACGTCCAGAACACTGCCCACATAATGACCAAAAAATATTGCAGATGACACTAAACAGATGCACCCATTCTCCTGGGCTCAGCAGTGACCCTGACTTCTTATAAAAATATAAAACACTTCTTGTCTGATTATTCCATTACAGCCTCAACCTGAGAGCAGTCCCAGTATGGAACAGCAGACAGATTTATGACCTGCTCCCTAAAGTACTTTAGACTGTACAATAATACAGCACAGTTAAATATCCAAGTGACACTTTGTCTGGGAAGTGCGAACCCTAAGGACACTTTATTCTTTAGATGGACTATTAGGGTTCCCTTTCCCCTGTTTCTTAATGTTTTTACTGTTTTGCACAAAAGCAGAAATATATAGGAAAAATCTTTTACAAAATGTTAGAGTCAGTAGTATGCAGTTGTTTGCTTTTGTATGCTATTTTTCAGGTGCAACAGCAGAAGAAGAAAATAAACCTTAGGACTCTTCCAAAGCACTTGAGCAAGCTGTAGAATACATATTTATTAGTGTTAGGAAATGCATTGCAAAGTTTGTGCATGTTCTTAATCATGATAAAAAAATGTGGTTTTGTTTCTAGGTATAGGAAAGGAAAAGACTGGGTGCCCCTGTACAGTAGCAGTGGGTAATGTCTACTTAGAGTGTACCCCTGTAAACAATTGGTGGTGGAACTGGGTGAATGCCTGATAGGAGTTGGGCAGGTGACCCTACCAATGGTGGTGAGTGGTCAGTTCTGTCCCATCAGAAATGTGCCTCTGGTAGCTAGAGGTGCTATAAAGGAGAAACCCTGTAGTCAGTGGCTGTAGGGAACTGTACCATGGCTTCCCAATCCTCTGTGGTGATCTGCCTATGATGGTCATGGGTAGGGGAGAGGCTGCAACCCTCTCCATAGGGAACCCAGGGAGAGGGCCTGTTGTGGTCCAAAGTCCTTGGGCAGACAGGAAGACTTCCTGGTGGCAGTGAGTGTAACCCCAGGGTTCCCCTGTGTTACTAGGACCCTGGGTAGTTTTGGTTAGATTAGGTTGCTAGGTAGGTTTTCTGGGCAACCCAGGTCTATAGACCTGCATTGATTCTCATTGCAACTTCTGTCAGTTTGCCTGGCAGAGGTTTCAAGGGGATGGAACTCTCACAGCAGCATAAGCCACACTAGAATGTTGGCATGTAATGCTGCCAGGAAGAGTTTTATGCCTGAGTGCAGAGTTGTGAAGAGTTGCCTTCTGCCTGCTGGCAAAGAAGGAGTGTAGAGTTGGGTTTGGGGGCTACCCCTCCCCCCTGGGCTGGCCAGCCCCAATATCGGTAAATGTGAGTGGTCTCAAGTAGTGGCGATGGCCATTTACCATACATGCCCTCTCAGAGGGTGAAGAAGTCAGTAGAGATGAATTCTTCAGCTGTGAGTAACTTGGGGAAGTGTTCCCCCAGTGATGTGAAAATGAAGCAAAGTGTTACCCAGTGTGGGAAAAGTGGAATTACCCATTTAGCTAAGGGAATTCCTTTGGAACATTTAAGACACTGAGGGAGGACTGCCTCAGACATCGGTGATGCCTCCTCAGTATGGATCAGAAGCTTGAAAAAGAAAAAAGAAAAGAGATGCCCCATCTGTTCAGGGATGAACCCCAAGCACCCGATCTAGCACAAGAGGAGCAGGATCTCCTGTAGTGTTTGGTACAAGTTTCATGCAAATTGCTTAGTGCACTTAGGAAAAGAGATGATCCCCTCTGTCCAGGGATGAACTCCAAGCACTGGATCTGGGACAGGCGGAGCAAGATCTCACATAGAATGGATACACAGTGGGGGGGGGGAATACTGACAACAACAAATATAGAAAGGAACCTAGAGGTAGTCATATTCAATGACCTAAAGGTGGGCCAGCAATGTGAGAAGGCAGTAAGGAGGGCTTGGGGGATACTGGGATGCATAGGGAGAGGCATCACCAGTAGAAAACAGGATGTTGTTGGCCCTCTGTACAGACAGTTGGTAAGACCACATCTGGAGTACTGTGTACAGTTCTGGAGACCCCATCTCCGCAAAGACAATGACAAGGTGGAGGCTGTCCAGAGGAGTTCAACCAAAATGGTGTAGGGTCTGCACCAGAAGACATATGAAGAAAGACTAAAGGAGCTTAAGATGTATAGCCTCGAGGAAAGGAGGGAGAGAGGGGACATGATAGAAACTTTCAAATACCTCAAGGAAATCAACAAAGTCCAAGAGGGTAGCATCTTTCAAAAAGAGATGTGCAAGAACAAGGGGGCACAATTTGAAGATAGAGGGGGATGGCTCAGAGGTAATGTGAGGAAGTATTTCTTCACAGAGAGGGTTGTAGATGCATGGAACAGCCTTCCTGAGGAGGTCATAGAGTCAGAAACAGTGGGGGAATTCAAGAATGCATGGGACAGACATAAGACAATTCTAGTGGGGGGTAGAAGGAAGTAGGCTGTTGGTTAACTAGGATCTGCACCTTCTCCGTTAGGTAGGGAAACAGGCAGACTAGGTGGGCCAAGCGATCCTTATCTGCCATCAAATGCTATGTTTCTGTGATACAGTGGTAATAGGGAAAGCCAATATGTTGCCACCCCAGGAAATGGTCAGTTAAATGTAGTTGTGCCCCTGAATAAAAGGGGGTGGGTTTGTACCTGTTACTGTACAAATTACTACTGCAAGAAACTGGACTTTGTGTACCTGTAGTTCTGCACCTGCAGGTCCAGTGGACTAACATGTTTTATCCAAGATGCTTTGTGTCACAATAAAACCTACTGCTTGACTTTATTTTCAGAGCAGCTTGTCTGTATGGACTGTTAAGCCTCTGGTGCCCCCAGTGCCATGGCCATACTTGGAACCCGTTCAAACACAAATGTTTGCTTGGGTACCCCCTTTCTCTCAAGACCAAGCAAGGGAAATAATTGCCAGTTACATGAATAGACTGTTGCTACAAATGCTGTCTGTGGTGCCAGTTGCCAACTACGTGTAACCCTGATGGAAGGGGAGTGGATTGCACCAGGAAAACAGGTGTGATTTATTTGTCATCATCAATCCAACACATTTTTCTTATACAGTATCTGCCGTTATGATTTTGGATTTATGCATTATATAAGCAATAAAGCACAAAGGGGTGTGCATAAACCATATTTTAGAAAATGGGCTTTTTATTTCCTGGCATCTGATTGGCTAGTACCCTTGCCAAGGGGGTACATTAACTTTCAATAGATGCCCAGGAAACAAAAAGTACCAGTCTACAGTGCCCCTTCACCCAGTAGTATTGTGCCCACCCTGCTACATAATTGGCTGCAACAACTAATTTAAAATGTAAAACGCCGCCATTTTTTTTTCCTTCACTTAGCAAGAGAGCTCAGCCACCATCACTTCTCCGATACACTCCTTCCTGACAGAAACAGCTTCCTGCTACCCACAGTAATCAATTTAACATTTCGTTCTCGAAATAAACCCCGATACTGTGTCTACTTACATTCCCACAACTGGCAGCACTCTCGCTCATTCCTACAGCTCTCTACATTGTGGCTCCTCCTGCTCCGCTTGCCCACTCGCTGACTCGTAAAACACATGCGCACCCTCACAATCCCGCCAGTTGAAACAGACGTTCCTGCTCCACAAACCACCGAGGACCAAGAATGTTTTAAAAAAATATAAAACAACTGGCTCCCGAGTACACCAGCTTACTATCCCACACCGCGCCTCCGGGTCAGCATAGTAACCTCTGACCTACCACACGCAACCTCTGACCTCTAAAAAAAAAAACTCTCACAACAGAAAACAGCTTCAGGCAACTGGGGGGGTGGAATAACGAAGAATAAAACGAAGCCGTGAACCCGATCGGGCTTCAGGCAACTGGGTGGGGGTCGGGCACGAATCAAGAAACAAAACGAAGCCATCAGCCTGATTGGCTTCACGCAACTATCGCTGAATTGACTCAGCTTCCATGACTGCCACACTCCGATCTCAACAGCAACAGCTACTTCCGAGTTAATAGTTAAAGAAACAAATACCGAGAGACACACACACTATCTTTATTTTATTTTTTTTGTGATTTATTTCCATGGCAGTACAACAAGGACATGTCTACTCTAATGTACAGTGCAGTGTGCAGATGTACCATGTCAAATGAAGGGTAGGAACTATTTTATTATAAAAGTTATTTTAAACTAATTTTTAGTTCATTTTTTAAATTAAACTTACATTCTTTAACAGTGTCCATTTCTAAGCATAATAATACCCTCGAGAGTGGTATAGGCAATACCGGACCTTCAGGGAACTATAAGGCCCTCCGCCTGTGGCGCCGGGCCTCATTACGCCCCTGGGCGGTCCGGTAGCCCAATACCGCCCACCCTCTCGGGTATTATTGCTTAATTACAGCACGGCCAGGGACTTAGTAAGGCATGAGACCAATGGCCAAGTGACTTCAGCTGCTAGCCATGCTGTAAAATATGGTTTACACATACCCCTGAGTGCCTTATTGTGCTTATAAAATTGGCTCCTTTTCTTTTTTTTTCACTTTTGACTATTAGGAAACACATGTTTATAGGTAGTAACATAGATTTACTTTGTGCATTTGTGATAAAATAATCCTTCCACCCACTGTAAGTGATGTCATTGATGATGTCATTGTATTATTGCCTACTTTCTTCTTCCTGTTTTTTTTTCCTCTGTTGTTCTCCACATTCAAGATACGGAGTGTTTGTCATGGAATGTTTACTATGGAATACATGGAATCATAATTCTGCTCAGTTCCACTGTAGAATGTTTCTCTCCCAACACACTATACATATAGACAGCAAAGGCCTTTGTTGCAGACAGAGACTCAGTTATCTCATTGTCAGGGCAAGAGGAAGAGAGTTCCCTGATAAGCAATTAAAGATAGAAGGGGGATTGTTGACCGTCAACAAAGAAAATGTTGTAGTGAAAACTATAAACGATGCTTATTGTTTCTAATTTGTTTATGTATGCAAGGAGAGTGATAATTGGAGAAACAGTATTTAATTCATTTGCTTTATTTTTTTGTTTAAGGTAGTTTTATTTTTAGGGCCCAGTTGAAGTTTTTTTTTTTTTTTTTTACAGTGTAAAGGTAGCAGCCATGTTTGTGGTGGAAGATCAGCTCTGGCAGTAGAGGGCTAACTGAAATGTTTATGTTCCAAATGCCCATTGATCTGTGTTGCAGACTCTTCACTGCTGAGCAGTCCTTTTTTATCCATGTGTAAACCATATTTTACACATAAATAAGAGCCAATCAGATTAGATTTTATCTTGCCATTTTCTAATGGAAGACTGTATATCTTTTGCACTGCTAGACATAGCTGTCAGTTGAGAAGGATTTAAAATTCCTTGCAAATAATTAAATTAACTAATAATCTGTTGGACATTTAAAAAAATGTAAGCCAAAGGAAGTACATATTAATATGATGATTTTGTGCTTGGATGTTCCATAGTTATAATGAAACCATATTTTTAGAACACTTAGAAAGGTCTTCAGTTGGCAATGTACTGTGTAGCAGTCAAAATAAGCCATGGAAAACTATGGAATGATTTGTTATGTTGTGTAAGTTTATAGTCACATGGACCTATAAGTGTCACTGCAAATAATGTACAGTTTGACTGACATTAGGGAAGAACAATTCTCCATTTTGTAGGTTATCTTTAATAAAACATCTTTGGGACCATAAAACTGCCAAAATGCAGATAACAGGTTCAGTTGAAGCAGATCAATAATGGTATGATGTCATCAATCCTGAAAAGCTTAAGTTGATCACATGACAATATTTATACATCTATTTTCATTTAATTTGACTGTTTTACAATCTTTGATACATTTAATTATCTAAAATGCATTTTAAAGATGCTAACTAGCATTTCAGAGAGTCACCTTACTAAATACATTTTACTATTAGTATACATGTAAGAACAAGAGGAAAACTACAGTATATTAAAACATCCTCCTCAAGACACTTTCAGATACAAACTGTTATGGTACTATTTGACCTACAATATCACTAAATAAACCAATAGAATTTGAGTAGATTATGAGATGATGACGGATGCATTATTAACATGTTTATCTGCTCTATGCTTTGCAGAAATAGATTCACAAATGTTTCATGAAAGAAAATATTCTGGGCACAGAGCCTGCACTTACTATAAAGTATCCCTCTGGTCTAGCATTTATTTCAATGTTTCGGTAAATAGAGTATGAGGTTAGTAGTGCTTATGTAACTGTAGTTTACTTTTTGGCTTTTCTGAATTCCCACCCTTGGTATGTAAGCCTGGTAATGAGTAGGGAATAGAAAGCCCAGCACCAAGGCTGAGCATAGTGCCGGAGAAGGAGGAGGTAGAGGTGGAAGGTAGGTGTTTCAAAATGCGTTAAGTGGGGAACTGCTGTTGGAGGCTGGATTTCATCAGGAATATGGGAGGAGCTATTCCCCCACATTGAACCTCAGGCTTTAGCTCTCCCATTCAATGTTTTGGTGAATAGAGTAGGATGTTAGTAGTGCTAATGTAACTGTAGTTTACATTTTGGCTTTTCTCTTTTCCCACCCTTGGTTGGTAAGCTGGGTAAAGAGTAGGGAATAGAAAGCCCAAAAAGATTATCTCCTCTAACTCATGGAGAGTATGACTAGTAGCACACAGGAGAGGAACCCCCCCGGGTAGAAGAAACCTCAATGACCCATGGCTACTGACTCACCCATCCTCAGGGCAAACTAATAGGGGATGATCCTATGTTCTTATAACCATATTTTAATTTCTAAGTAAGTTGGACTATTTGTAGAGATGACGTTCCATCTTCAGAGTCTATTGAATGATGCATTTTGGAAGGTAGGTTCTGAGGCTGCAGAGGTAGTTCCATTCTGAAAGAGTGTCCAGATCCTGAATATGGATTAAATCCAGCTGGAAAAGAGGTGAACATGGTCCAGGATTCCAGTGTGGTATTGGTTGAAGTTCAATGGGGTTACAAAGTCAATGAATGCATGAAGAGCATGAATTGATTAAATGAGCTGCCAGACTCTAAACTGTGGGATGTATGATGGGTTATGAAATTCTTAAACAATCTATCAGACTTTGTAGAGGGTTTGATATCTGAATTAGGGTCTCAAGGCTTGGAATTCAGCAGTTTGTGATATGCCACTATGTAGGCATCTATGGAAATGATGAAGGATTCAGATAGAAGCTTTAGGTATCTGGTAGGAGGGGTTAACATGTACGATTATAGACCAATGAAGGAAGGGTGGAATATGCATTATAGATGGTAACTGGATATCGATGGTAAAAATTGGAAGGTTCAGTACAAGGAATTCAAAGGTTGATTACTAGAGTTATTGTCGCTAGAATGAGATTTGCATAGGCTCATATTGAGGAAGAACTGCTAGTGGAAAATGATGGATATGGGTATTGCCGTGGCTTAATTGCCTGTGGCAGGAGCTGGAGTGGCCATGGCACTTTTGCAGTGCTGGAGCATCCAATATCAGAAAGTGGAGGATAGCCCAAGAATGGGTCATTAAATAAGTCTATAAACTGATGTGGCAATGGGAAGTTGAGAGTAGTGTAAAATGCCATGGGTACCTGGCGTGTTTAGTCAGAGATATGACTGTTGCTGGGCATGAATGGGATAGTGAAACAGCAAAGTCAGTTGTGGATGTGCAGATTGAGGAATTGGTGGAAGCCTCCTTTCGGTGATGGTATTTACTGGAGGGAATATGGCAGGTAAATTCTGAGGTATGCTTTAGAATGACCGCTTGATGGGTAGCTGCCATGATTTAGGGAAACATGGTGAAGAGATGTAGATAACTTTATGAATTGTAGTGATGTCCAGAGGCCAGGGAACAGTGAATTGGATACAGTAACTTTAGCAAGGTAGAAAGACATCAGATTTCCAGTGATGTGTGTTCTGGGATAGTAGCTAGAGAAGGCCTTATGAACATTCGATGGCTATTAAGGGAGTATGAGTCGAGTAATCATAATTAAACTGAGTTAGCACTTGTAGGAGAACTATGAGGAGAAGATAAAATGGATGATGCTAGTATTGCTATGAGATGTCTTGTGGTTCAAGTTACCAGCAATGGTGATGGTCATTAAGGAGTTGATACATTTCAGAAGGAATTAGGGACACATTTCCAGGTAAGATGATAGGAGTGAAGGAGGATCCACTAAATCTTGATCCTAGGAAGACATGGGAGGTAGGGATGCCCATACTGCTTGAATTAACAGTATACCTAAGGAAGCATCCTGTAGCATTGGTTGAGGGATGAGATCGTCTACAGTCTAGTCAACTGAGAAGCCAGAAATGGGTCCTAGAGAGGTGATTGGGAAGTAGTGATGATTCTACGGTGATGTAAGAGTCTAAAGGGCATGCTGTTCAAGGGATGTTGCTAAAATAAGGTTTCCTCAGTTGAGATGAACAGGTACTCCATCAAGCATTGGAAGGCAGTTAGTATGATGGCCGAGGTAGGATAATGGAATGGATGAATGGGTAGAAGTTGTTGATCATGCAGGGATGCTGGATGTTGGATGTTGATAGTTGCAGGAAAGTCCAAAAAGAGACACAGCAAACATGCAGGAGCCTCGAGCCCCTAGGGTGGAGAGGAGACAGGTAGAAGTCCAAGGACAGAGAGAGGAGTCCAAGCAGAAGACCACAGACTGAAGGGTGTAGCTCAAGAAGAAGACAGCAGAGGCTATGTGGCACCAACATCAGTAGGTGCAAGTAAGGTACAGGATCAGGCAAGTGCCACAGCATACCAGAATAGAATGCAGGAAAGCCAAATCAGGCCCCAGTAGGACAGCCATGTCAAACCAAGTGAATCTAGATACCAGGTGCTATGAAGCTGAGGTGCAAGGGTCCCACTACCAATAGAGATAGTGAACTGGAACAGTTTGTAGCAAGTGCAGCAGTGATGGGGAATGGGTTCTCACCTCTGAAGGAGATGGTGAACTGAAACAGCTGACAGGAAAAGTGCAGCAGTAATGGAGAATGGTTCCCCACCTCCGAAGGCAATGCAAATTGGAATTGCAGGTAGCAAGATGCTGTGGTGATGGGGAATAGGTTCTCATCTCTGAAGGAAATGGCAAACTGGAATTGCAAGTAGCAAGGTGCAGTGTCAATGGGGAATAGGTTACAAACTCCAGAAAAGATAGCAAACTGGAATTGCTGATAGGAAAAAAGAGTCCGTGAATCACCAATGGTAGACATCTGGCTGGAGATGAGATCAGATGAATGGAAAAACTGTGGAAGGCCTCAGGCACGCGTCCTTGAGGATGAGCAAATGTCACGTATGCAGCAGGAAGCAAAAGGGGATGCAGGCAGACATGTCCAAGAGGAAGGTATGTGTGAATCAGAATTGTCTGAAGCAGCAATGAGGGAGGAGATGGCCATGTGGAGCTGAGCTTGGAGGTATTTGAATCAGATGGCAAGCCACAAAAATGATGCACAGGAGTACGGAAAGAAGTGGAAGGCAAGCAGCAAGGGAGTCCAGGAGTCTGATGGGCCAGGAAAATTGAAAACTGAATGAGCAGGCGGGGTCCAAATCCAGAATATGAGTAGGCCAAAGGCAAGGAAAGTGCATTGATTCCATGGAGGTATATGATGCAGTTGGATGAGATAAGAGATTGGAGGCAAAAGGTGTTGGGCAGTCCCATTCCTGAAGGGAAGTGGCAACTGGATATCTGGTACAGAATGCATTTGGTTGCTATTCCATAGGTGTTCTGTAGGTAAAGTGTTTGCAGCAGATAATTCAATGTCGCAAAGAGGGGTAGCAATTTGGATAGACAGAGGGGTCCAATTTCAAATGTTACACTCTGTAACAGATCCACAGGGCCGATATCTCTAGTTGAGAGGTATGGTGGGTCATACATAGATCCTTATTGGGTCCATCTATGGTAAATAAAGACATCCCAGAATGTTTTACAGACCTGTCTGTTGACTCCCTTTTGTCGCCTCCCTATTATCTTGGCAGGAGACTGGAATCTTACCCATACACCAGCCTTAGATAAATCCTTTTACCATGGGAAGGCCCTTTCTCCTGGCCAAAAGTCTCTCCAAGAGTTTATGGAATCCATCGGCCTTAGTGACCCATGGCAACTCCTGAATCCCAAGGCTCGGGAATATATTTTTTATTCCTCCTTCCACAAGTCCCTGTCTCTAATTGACTACTTTGTGGTGAATAATGCGGTACTATCAGGCCTGTTAGGCTGTGGCGTTGCACCAACAGTCCTCTCGGACCACTCTCTGGTTTGGCTGGAGGGAGTAATCTCAACTAATGCTCAGAAAGATAGTTCCTGGAAACTAAATACCCAACTGCCTCATGATGAAAACATCTTACAACAGGTTAAAGATCTTATATCCCAATTTGTAACACATAATGCTGACTCTATCCCGTCAGTGGATACAATATGGTGTTCATTGAAATGTATCCTTAAAGGGGAATTTATTCAAATGTATGCCACTAGGAAATGTAAGCAAGAAGCTATGTCTGTCTCTCTTCTTGACCATATTAAACAACTTGCGACATCTCTTCCACAAAACCCCCCTGAGAAGGATATGGCGTGTTTAATTGCCCTTAACAACCAATATGCAGAAGGCCTGAGGGAAAACGCTGAATATGCCCTATTCAAAACCCACGCCCATTACGTAGAACAGGGGAACAAGGCAAGTCATCTTCTTGCATTGTGACTCAAAAAAAAGAGAAGTCAAAGATAGTGACTGTCCTCTTTTCCCTAGGTGATAGCACCCTTCTTACCACCCTGAGAGAGATTGCCTGAGAATTTGAAATTTACTATCGTCAGCGTTATAGGTCTCTTAAGTGGGTCCCTACAGGGGAAGAGATTAAGTCCTACCTGATAAATATTTCCTTCCCTTCCTTGACTCCTGCTCAACAGGCCTTTCTTATAAACCCTATTACTCCACAAGAAATCATGGATGCTATTCATTCCTTGCCATTGGATAAGGCCCCAGGGCCAGACGGTTTCCCGTCTAATCTTTTTAAAGTATTTGAAAAGGATGTGACCCATCTACTTCATCAGTTTTTTACTTATTTCTGTAAATTTGGACTCTTACACCCTACACTGCTAGAAGCACTATTTGTACTACTGCCAAAACCTGGCAAAACTGAAGATAGGGTGACAAACTATCGCCCTATCTCTCTTATGAATTATGATATTAAGATATTTGCCAAGATACTAACAGCACGTGTTGTGCAGGTTTGGGTGGACCTTCTTAGTCCCACGCAAGTAGGGTTTGTGAAGGGTCAGTCCTCCTCTGATCACTTAAGGAGGCTTTTTCATATCTTCTCAGTGGTCAGAGAGGCCACCCAGCCTATGGTGTTGGTTTTCTTGGACGCAGAGAAGGCTTTCCAAGTAGTCAGCTGGCCTTTTATGTTCAAAGTTATGGTTAAATTCAGTTTTCCCCTGGACTTTATCCAATGGATACAGGTACTATACTAACAACCTAGTGCCAAAGTTTATGGTGATTTTTTTTTTCTACAATATTTCTACTTTGCTCGGGCACACAACAAGGATGCTCATTGTCTCTATTGCTGTTTAACTTATATCTTGAACCTGTCCTTCACCAACGTAATTCTTCTCCCTCTCTCAAAGGCATCCCTGTGGGTCTCTTTGACCTTAGGCTCTCTGCATTCGCTAATGACATCCTCCTCCATGTTTCTGATCCAATGGATTCCATCTCAGCTGCACTGACTATAATTAAAGAATCTGGCACTTTCTCCAACTATAAATTAAACTTGGACAAGTCGATGGTAATGCCATTAAATTACTGTATTTTTTGATCAGACATTGCAGTGTTTCATCTGTCCTGGGGCCCTCAGATCAGATATTTGGGCATTATCTTGCCTCTGACCATGGTCCAGTTGAAGAAGGCTAACTTAGATGACCTTCTCACTTTGATCCAGCAAGATTTGGATAGGTGGTATCCCCTTTATCTTTCTCTTCAGGGCAGAGTCAGCATTATCAAAATGAATGTTCTTCCCAGTTTGTTCTACCCTCTGAATATGCTAAATCTCCATCTCCCTGTAAGTTGGTTCAAAAAAATTTACAGTACCGTTTCCAGATTCCTCTGGAACAAAAAAAACCCAGGTGGTCATATGTTCACATAGAAGCCCTGCAACAAAATGGTGCCCTCAAATTAACCAATTTCTATCATTACTACTTGGCTAGCCACATGGCTAAATATATCCACTGGGCAGCACCTCTTCTGCCTGAGGAAGAACCTCAGTATCTCCCTCTTTGGCTTCAGATTGAATGCCATATAGCTGAATTGGTGATTTCCCCAAACAGTCTCTTTTTTGTCACCCCAAAATAGTACCAGTGTCCCTCCATTGAACAGTTATGCACACCTCACTTAAGGTCCACAGCCAGCTATGTAAGTCCCTAAAGTATGGCAATCTCAAAGATATATCACAGCCACTGTGTGGTAACCCTAATGTTCAGTTAGGGGGGCAAATGGTGACTCCCAGATGGATATTTCTCAATGTTGATACCAAGGTCAGTGACTTGGTCACCCTAGGGCAGATTAGTAATGTGTTGGAGCTGTTAACTCACTTCCAACTTCCGCCCAGGTATACATTCAGAGTGTACCAAATCCATCACCTTTTAATTAGTTGGTTTAGCCTGATCCCATGGCTCACTGATCAAGGCAGCCTCCTCTGCTCACTCCAAGCCTTGATCTGGCAACCACATGTGGTATCCCACCTTGTATCTGCATTATTCTCTGAATTCTACCCAGAAGTGCAGGGGCAATCTCCCTATTGGTTTTCTGCCTTTCCTACTATGTCTTTTCACTGGGAACGGATATGGAGGGACCTTTATGTTCATATATCAAATGACAGATTCCATCTGATGCAGTTCTACATACTGCACAACCATTACTATATGCCTACCAAATTGAATGTGATGGGAAAACTCCCTTCCCCTAGCTGCTTTAAGTGTGGGCAGGATACTTGCTTTCCGTTCCATGTTTTTTGGGACTGCACCAAGGTGGCCCCCCTCTGGAGCCTAATCCAATCCAGGCTGGATCCTCTTTGGGGGATGCAAGACCTGTTTACACCAACAATCTGCCTGGTGTGAGACTACTCACAAATCAGAGTAAAGGAACAGCTGTATTATATGTCCCTTATCTTCCTATCAGTTAAACGGGTAGCATTACACCATTGGAAGGACCAAATAAATATCCTGTACCCAGAATGGAAAAATGAACTTCTGGATAACCTCCGGATAGAAAGAACAATTACTAGCATAAAAGGTAGACTATAAGAGATACACTCCCATCTGTGTAATGAAAGGTATTTTTGAGTATCTCTTATCCCCATCTCCTATAAACTGTAAATCATACTTGTTCTAATTACATCAATACAAAATAGAATATCTGTGTGAGAGGGTTACTATGGTTTGCAAACAAGGGTATTTATTTCTGGATTCCCAGGGATGATTGGAATGTATATCTTTAAACCAGTGGTTCCTAGGGGGTATAAAGGGTGGGGGGACATATGGGTTTGGGGGGTGGGGACTGGGACACTGTTTCCACTGTTTAGGTTACTGGTGATTTATATTGAATGTACTGAATTGTTCTTCTTTTTTATGGTATATTGTCTTTGTTGGAAAATCAATAAAGCATATTGAATTTAAAAAAAAGAATGCATTTCATTGAAACAATAGACTGAAGATACAGGCTCCCAACCCCAGCAGTCAAGGTGAGCTAACCTTCACTCAATGCCATGCCAAGCAGAGTTAGGGATGGAGACTGCAAGCAGATGGTATGGAATTGAATCAATTGGAACTGAAGTTGAAGAAATATGCTCCCATCCCTAGTAGACAGGGCAAGCTCACCATCACTCAATACCATAAAAGGCAGAGTTAGGGACAGAGGATGTCAGGGTGCTGGTATGATGGGTAGTTGTTGGTAGGGAATCCAGCAGGGTAAGATGGTAGATGGATTGAAATGGACTCCCATCCCTGTCAGGCAGGGCAAGCCTACCTATGCTCGATGGTTAAATAAGTAACAGAAAAGAGGAGGAGGATGTAGGGAATGCAACCAAGGAGCAGGGGGAAGGAAAAGTCCAGTGGGGAACAGGAAATGGATGAAACATGAGGAAGCACATAGAATGGACAATGGCAAAATACAGGAAAGGTGTGGGAAGGAGCACAGTATAAGAAAGGTACTGACAAAATAACCTCTTGGGATCTAGAGGGGAGGTAGGAGTGTGCAGGAGCCCAATCAATATGGTAGAGGAGGTACAGAGGATTATGAGTGCAGGAAAGGTATGAAGCACTAGGGGTACCATGGGGTAAATTCAGAAGTGATAGGCTTAGTGGGGTACATGAATGCTGAGACCAGGAAATGGTGCAAATGGGGGCAAAAGTATGGGTAGTAACAGTGGCAGAAAAAACTGCTAGGGAAGGTTGTTTGCAATAAATGACAGAGCACAGGAATGACTGAGAAAATACGGGTACCACATGAGGGGAGAACGTGACTGAGGGCTGATGGGATAGGAAGGAGCAGCAATGGAGATGTAGCGCTTCCAGAAAGAGAGAGAAGCCCAAAAGAAAATACAAGGGAGCAAGGGACAAGGAAAAGAATGAGGGTCGGGGAGGGAGAACAAGAAGGAGAGGTGGGTTTTGGAGTTCTTGAGTTTGTTATGTGCCATGCAGTGAGATGATGCTCACTGATGGTCTGGGAGCAAGCCCATGGCGCAAAGACCAAGCAAGGAACACTAGATGGGGGAGACAGGGGTTAACAAATGGAACCATGCCATGGAGAAGGTAGCTGCAGGAGATACATGCCAGAAACAGTGAGAGGGGCAGGTGAGTTAAATGCAAGTTGTAAGCATAGTGGTGTGGATGGAGAGCAGAAACTCAGAGTCAGCTAGATAACATATATTTTTTGTGTTTCTTTCACCAATGGGCTGCATGGCTGGATTGAAAAACAGAGATGCCATTATGACAGGCAATAATTTGATGGAAGTAGCCAATATGATAGCTAAGGGGGGCAAGACTGAATCAAAAACCATACCTTCAGTAAGCTGGTAGGACGCTACAGTCCTGCAAAAAATGGGGCCTTGGCAGGCAATTCACCAGACAAACACAGTGGGAAGCTGGAGGCAATACGAAGGTAGAAAAGGCAAGCAGCAGCAAAAGAGACATGGCTGGGATGCAAAGCAAAAGGAGAACCCAAGGGGAATGCAATACAGCAGTGCTCGATAGAAGTAATCCAGGAAGGGTAATGATTGTGTAGCAATAGGGTGGAAAGCACGAAGCAAGTGGAGAGGGAAGGTCACAGTGGCAGCACAGGTAAATCCTCACAGAAGGCAGTCAATAGGCAGACACTTGAGATAGGGGCAGGTGGAACAGGACAGAATAACAGCTATGGGAAAGGATAGGAAGGCTCCGAGTAGGCAGATGAGTTCATGCACCAGGAGTTGGAGCACTACCCACCTACGCAGAAGGGCCAGGTGTTACACAGATCAGTGCAGAAACAGGAGACTTAGGGGATGGTGTGCATGGAGGAGCAAAAGTAGGGGCGCAGACAACCCAGAAGCAAGGGCAAAAGGGGAAAGGCTCTGGAGAAAGAAGCCTAAAAGAAAAAAACAGGGGGGAAGAATGACAAGCAGGTGGAGGCAGGGGATGGGGACAGAAACATGGAGGGATGAAGGTCAGAGGAGGGAGGGGATGGAAAAGAAAGAAAACAAAAAAAACGGGGCCAAGACAAGAGACAGAATAAGGAAGGGGCAGGGGGATAAGGCAGAGAAAAGGCAGGAGGTGGGAAACACAGATGCTACGGCAACGGAGACCAAAAAGGGGAGACAAAATCACAGCAAAGAAACCCAAGAGGGCACAGCCACACAAGCCACACAGAAGCCCAGCGGTTGCAAAGGTGGGAGAGGGGTTTCACAATGCACTAAGAGAGGAACTGCCATGGGAGGCTGGCTTTTATCAAAGATGTGGGAGAAGCTATTCCCCCACATTGAAACTGGGGCTTTAGCGCTCCCCAAAAACTACTAAAGTATACTTTCTACTGAGAATCAATAACATATTGTCAAGTAGAATAGCTATCTTTTTTTTTTTACTCTTCTGTTTGTGGCCCTTCAGCCTGGAACTCTCTTGGGTCACTGCACTCACCAACTTGTTCTACCACCCGCTGTGTTCCCCAGCCATCTTCAAGTTTGTTTTTTCAGTTCCCTGGGTAGTGGTGGGTGAAGTGGGCTAAATTTGCTCCGTGAAGTGATACGCAGAGTAACGTGGAATCCACGAAGTGCTCCGCACCGTGAAGCAGAGTACTTTGCATTATAATGGGGAACATGAAGTCCATTGAAAACAATGACTTTGCGTTACTCCGCCTTCCCCAAACTACTTCTAAACCAATTGTAAGGTGAAGTAACACTGAAATCAATGTACTTTGCATCACTTCACCTTGTTATTGAGTTCCAATGCGAATTTGCAGTGCTTCATGGGATTGCAGCTCACATGGGCTCTAGATTGTTCTGCACAGCCTCAGTTCTGTGTAGTGTGTGTGTAGTGGAAGATGGAGATAGTTTTGTCTCAGAACTCTGCCATTCAAATCCTGTAAAAGCTGTTAAAAAAGTCTTTTTGAGCCATTTTTTTATCAAAATTTAGTACATCAATTGTAGGAAACCCTCCTGTGCTCATATCATCAAGTGTTTATTGTTTTTGTGTGGATTTTTAATGTTAATTTAGAACAGTCAGTCTGTGTACTGTGAAGTATGCTTGGGGGAAGGGCATATCTGTGGTGTAGGTAGATTAACTGGGAGAAAAAGGCAATCTTTCTGTTTTGGTTATATTTTTCTTGTATAACTTTACACACAGTAATATTTTCAGTAATTCTTGGAATTTTTTGCTGATTGTTGTGGTGCAGCAGTGTTTAATTTCAGTTTGTTTAAAACATTTGGTTGTATTACTAAAGGTTTTCAGTTTGCTACACATTAGTTGTAGTGTGTGTGTGTGTGTGTGTGTGTGTGTGTGTGAGTGTGCGTGCGATGCATGTGTGCCATTGAATCAGATACCATTTATTGTGCCACAGAGTAATTGCAGCAGTGTGAACCTGCTATCCACTGCACCTGCATGAATTTTTTGTACTGCTTGTGGTGTCTTTACTGGTAGTAGTGGACTGCTACTGCCGTGCACTACCCCCCCACAATGGCAAAAGGTATTCTTTTCCAAATTTGGATTTCTGATGGTGAGCACTGGTTAGGTGGTGGTGTTGTGCCTTTGTGTCTGCATCTCTTTAGTGCTGAGCACAATCTTAATCTGTCCGTGCATTTGCATCTCTTTAGGGCCCAGTCTTCATCTGTTACTTAAGTCAAAGTTGTTTCTTTGGCTTCCCTTCAGAATACTGGTGTGGTGCACATAATTCACAATCATGTTACAAATCACAAAAGTAATGTTTTGTAGTATCTCTCCAGGCTTCACCACTGTACCCATTGATATGAGTTTTCAAACTGGTGAGTTTTGTGAATAGACTGGTCATCAGGGAAGTACAGCTGTAGGCATTCGCATTCCCAATACGCTCGTCTGCTCCAAGTCCGAGAAAAATAAATTCATATTTCACGGTCACGAATGCAGTCACGATTCCCGATCACATCATGAATCACAACATTAATTTTTTTACTAGTTACTTGCATCACGTAAGCCTGTTTTGCATTATCTCTCCAGACTTCACCACATTGATATGAGTTTTCAAATTGGTGAGTTTTGTGATACAGGTCATTGTCATCGGGGAACTATAGCCATAGGCATTCACGTTCCTGTACAGCATGTGAGTTACAGTACTGTAAGCCATGTGATGTGTGGGGACCCGGGGGCTGCCAGTATTGTTGTCACTCCTCCTTACTTCAGGTTAAGGTGGAATGACAACGAGAAGTCACAAGCACAATAACAAGGTGAAGCGGGCATTTCATGCTGGCCACTCTGTGTAGCAGAGTGACAATGCAAAGTGCCCACTTCATGGGCACTTCACCGGTGGAATTTTAATTCACTGCATCTCTAAGATGGTAGACTTTGCATGTCTTGTTACACTCTCATTTCACTTCATCAGCAGTGGGGAATTTTCTGGACCCAAGACAGTAGCATTTTGGGGATGAATATTAATTCTGGTGACTTTGTCTGACAACTGCCCTGATGACTGAGCATGCCATTAATTCTGGGGAACTCTGCATTTCTTGTTACTCTCTCATTTCACTTCATCAGCACTGGGGAATTTTCTGGAGACAAGACGACAGTAGCATTTTGGGGATGCACATGAATTCTAGTGACTGTGTGTGTGGGGGGCTGCCAATAGTGTTGTCACTCCACCTTACTTCACCTTAAGGTGGAATGACAACATGAAGTAATAATAACAAGGCAAAGTGGGCATTTCATGCTAGCCACTCTGTGAAGTGGAGTGACAACATGAAGTGCCCACTTCGCGTTCATTTCGCCAACGAAATTTAAATTTGCTGCATCTCTATCCCCGGGTTGGGGGACTGCAACCCAGGGAGACCAAGGGGCAGTGGTGGGGAACCAGTGTTGGGCATGTGGCAGTGGCTCTGACAGGGCCGTTGCCTATTCAGGGCTGGAGGGGTATTTCTTGTTAGCCCGAGATCCCTCCTCCACTCGTGCAAGGTTCATGCCTGATGCTGCAGTGCACAGCAACCCTGCCTGCATCAGCCTCGCTCCTTACATGCAGTCTGGCAGCTCGTGGTGTCCTCCAGTCTCCACTGGGGGTTGCCAGAGCACCAGGCAATCCATGTCCTCCCACTCAGAGAGGAGAGCAGCCCAGCGGGTGCTCGATCCATCTCCCTCCCTTGCTGACTCCCGAGCTTGCTCCCGAATTTGGGTTGTCGGCATGACATGAGGTGTGGCATCCAGTGCCTCAACCCTCAGCACCACCAGGCTGACTAGAATAGCTAACTTAAGCAAAGTGAAATAATGCCGACATGATATACTGGAAGTACAGTAAGTTATTAACAAACACAAGTGCAATCAGTGCTATAAAATATGAATCATATATTTTCATAATCTTCCCATTCTATAGTTATAGAGTCCAAAGCACATATACAGTCACCCTCAAAAAGGTAATCGCAAGTTTTCTATTACAGAAGTTGAAAGGGGCTTGCTAATCTGAGCATTCTGTTGTGTACAGTAATGGCCTTAGAATAACCAAATCAGACTTCTAAAACTTGTCAGGTAGGTTTTATTTTGACCAACTGCAATGTCCCCACTGCTACCAGATACTAGCAGCACCATTAGTTAAACTGCAATGGCCTCTCCCCCCTTCCCCTTACACGCACTTTTTTATGTGCTACTAGAAATTAGACCTGAAATTCTGAGAACTAAGTCAAAGATCTGAGGTCCTCCTTATGAGCCTGTTGCTTAAAGCAAACCAAACACCAGTTACTGTTATAGAATATATGGTTTCAAAGGATACACATAGGTCATTCTGGTTGTCTCCTCCTGGGGTAAGTTGCTGTACTTCATGGGAAGGGGCCTTAACCTATATCATGAGGTCAAAACTAGAAACTGTTTTCATCGAAGATGATCAAATTAGAATATATGTCTTCCCTTGACAAGAGGCTCATGACATTTGATTGGAAATACAAACACGCACACACACACATACACACACACATGCACACATGCATACATGTAATTACAATTAAAACAAATAATTGCACATAGTTTCTACTGTGATGTGTTCAGAATAGGCATACTACTGGGAGCAGATCCTCTTCTTTATATGTGTAAAACTGTGGAAATTTTTATTTCTAATTCTCATGAATAACTTAATTCAGACCTTAAAACACCTTTAATGAACACTGATTCGGCATGCAGCACTTAATAGAAATGGGCTAAACTCATGTTCTGCTTGACAGGCTACCGACAGAGAATGTGCTCTACAAGTAAATGATTAAGCAGTAGAAATCCATGTTGGACTGCTATTAAACACTTAAAAGACTTTCAAAGTCAGATAAAATGAAAATCAAATGTGTGCTACTGCCTCTTGAATACCTCACATTTTAGCAGGTTCAAGCAATGCAACCCCCTACAGTGACAGCACTTTATTAATCGATCTGCAGCCCGAAGGACTGACAGAAAGAATGTCCCCTTCATAGTGAAACAGTGCTGGTGGGTCAGTCCTGTCCTGTGAGATAAGCATTATAAGAGATGAGCAGGTATTGCTCACTGGATGGACTTACTATTCTGTTCTCAGCCAACACATATCCCTCATTCCTGTCATAGGTGGTGTGTGATACAGAAGCAGCTGATGATCAGCTGAGCTGGGAGGCAGGTTAGTCCCTACTGGCTCACTGGCAGACCTCCAAACAGAGAACAGTGTGTTGAGAGTTTTTTTTTTTTGTTGGAGCCAAGCAGGTCTGAATCTTAATAATCAGAAGTGAGCACTGACTGTCACCAAAAAAAGCAGTACAGTCAATTGAGGAAGGACTGATGGGAAGGTGTGTTGTGTTTTTTGCTGAGTGCATTGGTTTTTGAGTACACACTGGAGGGCAATAGAGTATGTGATAGCACACAGGGGTACCATAACATTTAAAATAAGCAGCACTTGCACACTCCATCCCTATTGAAACTAAAACACAAGCAGAGTCAGTCACACTCTTCACTGTACCAGAACCTGGGGAGTTGGGGGGGGGGGCTTCAGGCAGTGCATTTTATCGTTAGCAGTTTAAGCATAAATTTTCAGTTTGTTGAACTTACTGATTACTGGCCAATCATCTGACTGGTGCCCAGTCTGTCCAGATGCTTTACCTTAAGTGAGTGAACAATCTGACTGAAGGCAACAATGCAACGGCCCACCACCACCACAGAGTTCAGACTGAAAAGGCAAGCAAAACCCTGACAGGCTTAGACAAACACAGGACAGGAGCAAGTCAGCAAGCAACCAACCAAAAGTCAGGTTTGCAAAGAGGAACAGGCTGTGCATGACCCTACTTTTATACCTTCTCTGCTAGCCTGGCTTCACATGTTCCCCATTGTTTTCAGGCTTTGCAGCAGTCGTGGAGGTGCCAGCTCAGGGCACATCAAACAAGTCCTCAAGTAAAGAGGTGTAAATTGGGATGGAGCTGGAATTGGAAGTACTGTATAGAGAGTTGCTATGTTAATGACTATTCCACAAGCACTTGACACTTCTTCTGGAGACAGCAAGGCAAGGCACCTCTTTTGTTTTGTATGTTGTAGGGTGGGGCACAGCAGATTCAAATGGACACTTTCTCAGGCTTATGAGCAGGGCCACTGGAAAATTGCAGAAAAGGTTACCCAAAATTGCAGAGCATTTTGCAAAAATTGCAGCAAATTGCGGGGGTTCTACTATAGACCCTGAGTGCTTCACAATAAATCTTTTAATGTTTTCTGCAGCATATATTAGTCAGTATAAATTGCCAAATGAATACACTGACACCTGAATATATATAAAACATAAAGAAAAGTTTATGTTCCTGAAAAGAATACTAAACTGATAAGCTACCGTAAGTGTTGCCTATCTTCCAAAATTTAAAAGCATCTGCCTTATACAATGTCAAATATATTCTATAAAGTGAGCCACAGCAAATCAATATTAAAGCCACAAGTAATATTTTTTTTTTGTTTCTGTATGTAGAATAATGAAGCTTAATCAACAGCTGTCTACAGTGTTCTGCCAGTTATTCATCCACTTTGGTACAAGAAAAAATAAGCAGCTAGAGTGGTGAATAATTTTTAGGAAAATGTTGTTAAAGTGTTTAATGGTCATAATTTGTACTGTAGGTACTCTACACTATTTTTAAAATCACATATTTAAACATTAAATCTGGTGGTTATTGGGGCTGGCAGTATAACTTAGAGGTTAGAGTAACAAACTGTGAATGAGCTGACAACATCTATCAGACCTGGGTTTGATTCCTACAACCTCCACTTGCATAATGTGTGATTCTGAAAAAGTCACTTAACCTCCTCAGTGCTCCTGGGTTGTACCTGAAAACAGACACTTGTGCCTAGTGGGCCTTACGCGGTTACCAAAAAATGTAAAAAATTCCAATATATTTTTAATGCATCATACAGTAGTCAGGGTACCCTGTAATTTACCTTTGATTTACTCTGGCTGCAATGATTTTGTTTAGTTAAAGATAATTGTTCAGGTACATTTTGTGTTTTATAAGCTTGTTTTTAGACTTTAGTCAGGTTTTCATTGTAGTCTTTGCATGTGAGCATCTAGGGGGTAGTTGCTACGAGTGAGATCACTGTTAGCAACTAGCTTATTCAAGTTGAAAATTGGCAGGGCCATCCAAAAATCCTCAGCTGTTTGAATCAAAACTAGTCTGAATGAAAGTATACTCACAAGGAAAAACTTACCCTGCCACTTACAAAAAGGCTTCATAGTTAACACCCCATTTAAGTGAATGGGATACTTTGCACCTTTTCTCCCATCTTTAGTTTCAGTCTGTGTGGCAACAAAAAGTTTTATGATAGTCTGTTTCAACACAAAACAAATGTTACGTGTTTAAGTATACTTATGCTTGGCCAGTGGATATTGAAACCAAACAAGACAAGGATTCAAAAGAAATCAGTGTCACATAAAACCCTTGCCCTACATTGCACTGCATTGTTTCGGCCAAACACAAGTCTGCATGCAACATTGTCAATATATTTTAAAGTATTTTATTAAAAATGTTAATACTTTTTACACAGTTCAATATAAAAACTCAAAAATTGCAAGAAATTGTTGAACATGTCAGTTTTGGTGGAGAATGGTGAAAATTGAGGATTCCGCAAAAAAATTGCGGGTGCAATTTTCCAGTGGCCCTTCGTGTGAGGCACGTGAAACTTTATTTGATGGGACTGCACGGAGCTGTAATTTGAAGTATACAGAGTCATTATGTTAATGATGTTCTGTTAACAACTCCAAGTACTTGACATTTCTTCCAGAGACATCAAAGCAACTCTTTTGTTTTGTCTGTGGCTGGTGGGGCATGACAGATTCAAATGGAGACTTAACTTTCTTGTGCTTACATTCAGTCTTCACTGTTTGCAGTATTTCTGAAAATACAATCATAAAGTGCTAAGGAGACCGTGCCTCTTGCTCTGTGGTTCTGGCACCTATGGGTGCCTTTGTTTTAGACTTGTTTGAGCCAAGCTCCAACATCCAGAAGTCCAGCAAAGAAAGGAGACACCTGAAAAAAACAGTGGCAACAAGAGGCTGATGGACCTAAGGGGTTTATATATGAAAATTATGAAACTAAACTGATAACTGATTGTGATTTTTTTTCTGAGCAAGCTAACAATGTTTCTCTCCAAGGTTACTTTAAGCAGCTGGGGGTGAATCAAAAGCAGGGTGTACCAATGTTTAAAAAATGTAATGAGCTGCAGTGCTTACTGTACAGAGTTTGGGTTAATCCTAGGATGCAGGAACTGATAGAACATCTGATCTTACCAAAGAAGTATAGAGCTGAGTTGTTACAGATAGCACGTGATAGTCCTATGGCTGATCACTCAGGAAGGGTCTGCCCTCTTACCAGACTGTTGTGCAGTTTTTAATGACCTGGGATTCATGAGGATGTTTCTATACTGCCAAAGTTCCAAAACCAGCAACAGAGCTTGTCAAAATCTTAAGCGGGGTGGGCTTACTTAAAGAGATTATTACTGTTCAGGGTAAACATTTTGGCATGGCATTACTGAAAGAGTTGTACTGACTACTAGATATCACTGCCATAAGAACCTCCCCATATCACCTGCAGATAGATGGTCTTTTTAAGCATTTTAATCAAACTCTAAACACATGTTGCAAATGTTTTTGAAAGATGAAGGGAAAGAACGGGACCAATGTTTATGTTACCTGCTTTTTGCATGAAGAGAAGTCCCACAACCATCCACAGAAGGCAACTGAAACATAGAAACATAAAAACTGATGGTGCATTAGGGCTGTATAGCCCATCCAGTCTGCCCTGTTTTGTTGCATTGTTTATGCTGTAGACGACTCCAGGTCTAAGGCACTGTCCCCCCCCACGCCTATCCCTTATGATTCTCTTGTGCTTATCCCATGCTTTTTTGAATCCTACTACTGTTTTTGCCCCCACCATCTCTCCTGGAAAATTGTTCCGGGCATCCACCATCCTCTTTGTGCAGAAGTAGTTCCTCACATCTCTCCTGAACCTACCACCACCACCCCCCAACTTCATAACATGAATCCTTGTTCTGGAGCTCCCTTTCCTCAAAACAATACCTCCCACTTGTACCTTATTCTCCCCAGTGAAGTATTTAAAGATCCTGATCATACCACCCCCCCCCCCACAGGGTATACATGTTTAGTTCACTGGATGTAATAAAAGAAACATTGGAAGATAACCCTGCTCAGAAGGCATCTATTATATCTTACGAGTGCACTAAAAAAAACTGGCAAATATGTTGAAATTGCCCACAGTAACCAGGAACAGGCCCTAGAACAGCAGAAAGTGTATTATAACTATGGGGTAAAAGAAAAACTTTTTGAGCCAGGTGAAAAGGTTCTATTACTGTTACCTACTACAGAAAACAAACTGTTAATGAAGTGCCAAGGGCCTTATAAAGTGGTTAAACATACCAGTACACTTGATAATGAGACTGAAACTCCTGATAGGAAAGATCTATTGAAGATAATACACCATGCTATCCTCCTGAAGAAATGGGTAGAAAAAACACCAAAGATTGTTTTCTTAGCATTACTCGAACCTGCCAAAGAAGATATTGACACAGCTCTTGACAGGCTGGAACCAGTTGTAACTACTGATGCTATAAAGGTGAATGTTTCCTTAATCTCTGAACAAACCACAGAAATTTGTAACTTGGTAAAGACATTTAAAAGTACTTTTACCACACTGCCAGGCTGAGCAAAAGGGGTAGAGTATGTAACAGTGACAGAGAATGCTCAACCTACTGTATAAGACAGAAGACATACAGACTACCTGAGCAGTTAAGAGCAGACATGATTAAGGAAATTCAAAAAAAATTAAAGAGTTGGGTATCATTGAAGAATCAAGAAGAGCTTGGTCATCACCAATGGTGATTGTAAATAAAAAAAGAAGGGGTGTAAGAATCCACCTTGATTTTAGGAAACTTAATCAAGTGTCCATATTTGACAGCACAGCTATCCAGTACCCAGAATAGATGATTTGGTGGACACATTGAGAAGCGTCAAGTACATTAGTACCATTGATCTCACCAAGGGCTACTAGGAAAGTCCTCTAGCTAAAGAATCCAGAGACAAAACTACATTTTCCACTCCAATTGGATTCTATCAGTTCATTACCATGCTGTTTGGTTTATATGGTGCACCCTCTACATTTCAGTGGTACAAGGATGTAATTCTATCCTGTAACACTGGTTATTGTGCTGCTTAACTGGTTGATATCATGGTGAGCAGTCCAGATTGGAAAAGTAATCTGGAACACCTATGAGCAGTTATCCAATTTATCAAAAATGCAGGTTTGACAATTAATCATAACAAGTTTGCATTGGGAATGCAGGAACTCATGTATATTGGTTATATGTTGGGAAATGGAGAAGTAAATTCAGAGGTTTCCAAGATAGAAGCTGTAGGTAACTGTCCTGTCCCTAAAACAAAGAAACATGTCAGGTCATTTTTAGGTCTGACTGGTTACTACCAGAGGTTTGTTCTCAAGTTTGCCCAGTTAGCAATTCCCTTCACTGAATTCATGAAAAAACAGTACCTGAATAATATGAAATGGTCCCCAGTGTGTAATAAAGCTTTTAAGGCCATCAAGGCTACATTATGTTCAACCTCTGCTTTAAGAAGTTCAGACTTTGAGAAACGATTTCTGTTACAGATAGATGCATCAGAGGTATGCGTAGGTGCAGTGCTGAGTTACAATAGAGACAGGAAGGAACATCCCATTCCGTATATCAGTAGGAAATTGCACAACCTGAATAGAAAGTATCCCATATTGAAAAAAATGCCTTGCTGTGAATTTGGTAATGGAATTCCTTAAGTGTTAACTGCTAGAAGTTGACTTTGTACTTTACAACAGATCACGATCCTCTCGTTTGGCTTAATCAAATGAAGGATAAGAATCTCATAATCATGAGCTGGTACCTGGCACTACAGCCACTGAAATCCAAGATGATGCACAGAACTGGAAAAAAGAAACTCAAAGCTGATTGTCTGTGAAGATATGGTTCAGGAATTGCGAATTCAGAAGGTTGAAAAAAATGTTTGCTGTAGTAGGTGTCATGAAAGAGGGATGCTGCATATGCAAAGAACCATAAATATTGTAAGGTAATAGTAAGAGAAAAATAAAAGAAGGTTCTGGAAACCTGTTTTAAAAAGTAAAAAAAAAACAGTTTCCCTCTTATGGGGGGTATGTGACAGGGCTGTGTTAAGAATCTGTCCCATTTGTTATGCAGAGAGAGATTTAAAAACTAAGATCTATTTTTTGTCCTCTCCTATACTGTCATTTGTCTAATTCTGTGCAATCAAATTTTCCTTGTGGTAACTTGGAACTGGCCACTTCAATGGTCCCATAACTCACTTCATTATTTCACTTCCTTCACTTGTTGTTTCTGTTCTTTCTTTCTCCCCTGGCTTCTCTGCAGTTAAAAACATATACATATGAATCTTCATGTGAAACCGAGATAACTTAGTTTGCAAATGTATATAGCTATATTGTTGAAATGAATTGCAGAAAGTTGTTTGGGGTTTGACCTTGAGAAACCTTTTGACCTTCCACAAGCCTGTTTGCAGAGCTTTCAACAGGAAAACCAGCTCTGTCCATAATGTCTTAATTGGCTTCACTTGTTGAGAAGACTAGATGTGCAGGTCACAGGAAAGAAATTAACAAGGTTTGGTATATTGTGCGAAAACTGGAGCTATAGTGTAACAAGAACAGGATTCAGAATTTAATTGCCAGGTGATAAATTCTTATGAGAAATAACAATGTTTGTTTAGAGAGTGAGACTGAGATTTAGAGATACCCTCAGATGAAGGACTTTGACTTTTTTTTAACTGCCTGTATAAGGGTTATCTTGTACAATTGTATTCTTTTTTTATTTTATTGTTACTGATAATAATAAAATGATACTTGCAAATGTTATAACTTCTCTTGATTTGCCCATGCTTCCCAATCTATGCCTCAATGACATGCATATTTCACCATGCCTGGGACATTCATGCACCCCTCCCTTTAGAAAGTCCAGGGTTAAAAGCTCCCACCACTGATAGATTACATCTGACCTAATTGATTTGTGCAAGTCCTGGGACCAAGCATGGAAGCATTTCAGATCTTCCCAGTCCCTGCCAGATCTGGTATCCTACAGGGCATTCAAGAACTCCCACATGAAGGTTGTCTGCACTGCAAAAGCCCACCAATACTTCACATCTAACTTCCAGTCTAACATCAGCTCCCCATCATGATTTTGGAAGGATATCCACTCCCTCTTTGGTCCTCCAGCCCAGTACACTCCCCTGTCCTCCTGGTGGATGGCTCACCTTGTCTCCGACCCTCCTTCTGTTGCTGCTCACTTTAATGACTTCTTCACCACCTGTGCCTTCCCCTCTCTTCCTTCTCCTGGCCATTCCCCCCATCCTCTGATGCCTCTCCCCCATCTTCCTCACCTGAGGGATTCCAATTCTCTCCTGTTTCCCCACAGGAAGTCTTCTTTGCCCTTACTACACTAAACCCTTCTAAGTCTAGCCCTGATGGACAGTACCCAAAACATCTACATATTTCAGTTTAGTCATTGCCTCTCCACTCTTCCATCTTCTGAACCTCTCCTTCTCCCTCAGTGCTGTCCCTCAGGCCTGGAAGGTTGTGAAGGTTC
Organism: Neoceratodus forsteri; assembly: GCA_016271365.2. NCBI lineage: Eukaryota > Metazoa > Chordata > Ceratodontiformes > Ceratodontidae > Neoceratodus > Neoceratodus forsteri. The sequence continues at coordinate 1,376,466,184 of CM057456.1, forward strand.
TGCCTGTGCACAAATGGGGGTCACCCCTCCCCCCTGGAAACTTCTGACTGATATCTCTACTCCTCACTATTGCTAGGTAGCAAGAGACCATTGCTTACTCCAAGCTTTCTAAATGTCTTCATTCCTCAAATTTTCTCTCCCACTTTCAGCCTGATTTCAGGAAGCACCACTCCACTGAATCCTCCTTGTTGCAAGTAACTGATTCTATCATTCTACCATTTCAGTTCCCTGACCCTCCCAACTGCAATCAGTAAATTAGATGCTAGTGAAGACTAGCTTACCAATAGACCCAGAGTACTGTAGCAGATGCTGCTTGCAATAAGTTTTCTGTGCTAAAATAAAGCAGTACTGCAGCAGGTGCTGCTTGCAATAATGCTTCTGTGCTACAGTAAAGCAGAACTTTTGTACATTTATGAACTGTTAAGTACTTGAGAGTGTTTAGACCTTGTTGGCATAGAAATGGTCTTGCCTCAGTGAGATGAGGAGCTGCTGCATATTTCATGTTGGAAAGGCAAGCTAGAATGAAAAAGCTGCAGTTATAAAGAAAATAAACTTTTTTTTTATTTTGATAAAAGAATACCTATTTCTGGAGTGTTCAAATAAATACTTCTAATTTTTGAACCCTTAAAAGGGTCCTCTATTGAGTAGTCCCAATATCACTTATATCAGTTATCTTCCCTATCACACACCAGCCCAAAACAATAACTGATTTATCAAAGGTAGCCTAGTTGAGATGTAACACTTTGTTTCCAGTGGGATCCTATTTCTATCCAGCAGAGTGGAATGGAGCACAGGGAGGTCAAGTCACTTGCTGAAGGTCACACTGTTAGTAAATGGCCTTACTGAGGTTTGAATCTGTGACCTCCCAGGCGCAAATAGGATGTTTAAACCAATAGACCACACTGCCTTTTATTACAGAAAATGATGCTAGCGAAACAAAAATTATACACAACTGCTTCAGTACAAAGAAATGCAAAACAGCACTGGTGCAAACACTGTTTAGAGTGCTACTAGCAGGACTCTTTGCGAACCACACAGGTGCAAAACATTTCACTGAAAAGCCACAAAATACTGTACAAATCAACAGAACCCCAAAGGAGCTAAAACTGTTGGCACTGGCAGCACACAACTTTTTTTTTTTAACAAGGCAATATACTTGCACCTCATGACACAGTGGCTTTACAAATTTGTAAGATGGTAGGGATGCTGATGCCTGAAAATGCCATTGGCACAATTTACCATAAATGTCACTGAGCATTGAGGGGATTAAAAACTATTCATTGTAAATTACTGACAGCACTGTATTTTCTGTTTCCCCCTGATGTGATGTCATTTCCAGTGCCTGTGATTTAGAAGATGGATACCTGCAGTTATAAAGGGAGGGGCAACTAAATGGATTACACTTCTGACCCTAAAAGTGTTACAGGTTCAGCCAATAGTGTATGTAAAGCAGATTTCCATTGGTAACAATATTGATACATTTTGTAATTCATGTTGGTTTCCCTTTAACTTGCTACTACTGAGAATCTTTTCAAGGTCAAATGACATCCACAACAGATAAGCTTACGAAATGTGAAAATATTGCTGTGATACAGGATTTCAGAGGTGTGTCACTGTTGGATCCAATGCAGCTCAAGCTGCATTAGGCTTAACCATGACAGTCCAATGATCAGCAGGGCTGATCATAGTGTTGCTCTGTTGGTTGATGGACAGAAAATTTGTGTAGTTGAAAGGAGGTAGCCGCACTTATCAGACAGTGGCAGCCTTCCTTCATCTACATGATGCCACCCACCAGTCAGCTGAGGGGCATCATTATCAGCCTTCACCTGCTTCCAAGTCTCCCATTTTTGAAGATCACCTCCCCATTTTAGTCTTTTTTCTTTTGCTTCCTTCCAAATCTCCCACCTCCCAGAACTTTCTCCCATTTTTCCCTAAGTCAGGAAACCACTTGGTGTCAGTGTTCAACACAGTTTGTTCAGCTGTCCCACTGTGCTGAGTTATCTTTTTGCGGCTATTCAATTCTTGGTGTTGCTGAATGGCCTGCTTGGGACTCTTGAGCCCATGTGTGAGGTCATGCACTTGGAGCCTTGAGACAATATTGAGCTGATGGCTCTCCTTCCCCCTAGTCTGGTGCTGCATGACAACAAAGGTAGCTTGGATGCTCAGCAATACAGTTTACAGTCAGCAGCTTAGCTGATCTAATTAACCAAATGCAAATGGAACTGCTGAGATGCCACCTCATTATGTCCCCCAAGGTGATGCATGGCATGGCATGGCAAATGTTGCCCTCTCACTGGTGTGTGCAGTTATATCCAATGGGTGGCAGAATTCTGAAACCATGGCAACAGTGGCAGTTACCGCGCTGTAGCAGGAACAGCATCAGTTCAGTGTACAGCTAGTGTTATCCTGAACAAACAGTGGCTTTGAAATAATGCTGGTGGCAGTGACAAACTCAGTCACAACAGACTCTGAGGAGATAACCTGACACCAACTGTCCACAGAGACAGCACAGGTCAACTGAAACCACATGAAGTTCAAACTGGGAAACCCTGCTTCAGTGCTTAGCCAGGTAAGGAGTGGAACACCATAATTATTGTCTCAACACTAGCAAATGAAACTGAATGTGCCTATATGTCAGTATGTATGGAACTGTCATGACCTTCTCATTGCTTCTTGCTCACAGCTTGTATCATATGCACTGTAACTCTATGGACCATCCTCTGCTGATGGAAACCACCATTTGCAAGTCAAATACAAGACTCCCTGTAGAACTTGGAGTTATTAAATGCTTAAAATGTAAAGGGCAACATTAGTATTAGTGCTGGGTATGTGACAGATTACTATAATGCAATGAATCATTTTGCAGAGGCCATTAATCCTTTTTATGTTTGTCGTGCATGCATGCACAGCAAACATTTTGTTAGGAGAGTGGCTTTTTGTGGGTATGACACTGTCAGTCCAATGCAGAGCGGTCTACAAGGGGCTCGTCAGTGTCAAACCAATCATTAACCAGGCTGATCATGAGAGTGTTCTGGCTTGCTGGGTGGAAACTTTGCATATTTTAAAGGAAAGAGCCAACCCAATCATAGGTTTGCTCTTTCCTTTGATCTACACCACCTAGCAAGCACAGCTGATCTGTCATGATCAGCCTACTGAGGTTAAATTATGCCCTGTAATAAAGATGACCATCCATTGATGTCTGTTGCAGACCCACCCTTACTGTCATCCCACTCAAGCCTCCCACTCAGAACCCACTACCCCACACTGTCCCCACCCAAAAAACATATCAACAACACTGAGGGTGCTCAATACCTCAGTGTCACCACCTAACATAAAGAAAACGATCCCTTATAGGTTTTTGTTCACTACACCCTGCAAAAGAGAAAACTGTCCATTGACGTCTGTTGCAGTCACCACCATAACTGCCACTAAAGTTGAATATTACCAAAAATAAGTATGGCCATAACCCTCAACTGTCCCTAATTATGAGGAACCTCCCCAATTTTCCCCTTCAAAATCACTGTGTCCTTTTTCCTTTCCTTGTGGAAACGGTGCTGACCACTCAAAGAAGTTAATATTGTGGCATGGGTGCACAATCCCCATGCCATCTGCTGCTCATCCAACCTGCCCGTTTTAGTTCTGCAGCACTGGGGAGCCCACCCCTGGTGCTTCCAAACATAACACTTATACTGGAGGTGCCTAATCCCCCAGTGTCATGACCTGAAATAAAGAACATTGTCAGTCAAATTTTTTTTTTAAGAAACCCTGCAAAAAAGAAAAACATCTATCGATGTCTGTTTCCACTGTTACTGTCCCCCCCACCCAAGCCTCCCACTCAGAACCCACCACTCCACATCCCCTCAAGCTCTTACTTTCCTACTGGGGGGTCCAATGCTATAATCATCTCTGGACTGCAGACACGTCTTCACTCTTGAACACCGGACCATGGACTGAGGAAATCAGGTATGCGGTTCAATGTTGTAAAGAATTGCTGCTAAGCTCTGCTGGGGACCCTAGGAAATTCTGGGCTAATGTCAAGCCCTTTTTTAGTGTGTCCCAGTCAACTAGCACCAGTGACATGGTATTAAATGGAGTACATTGCAATGACTCCAACACCATTGCTAATTCCTTCAATCAAATGTTCTTGGACCTGTCTCAGTATACCTCTGCCTTCCCATCTCCCCAGGCAGCTTCTCTGCTTGCAACATCAGCACAGTCTATTACCCCCAGCTATCCTTCCCAACAAATGTCTAAAAATCCTCCATTCTACTTCAAGGCAATCTCAAGGACTGAGGTCTTAAATCTATTACTGACCGTCTCTGACAACACTAGCTCTGGATCAGATACACTTGAGCCTCAGCTCCTGAAACTAGCAGCACCATATATAGCCTCCCCTCTGGCTAGAAATTTCACCTTGTCTCTCTCTAATAGCCAAGTTCCTGGCCTCTGGAAGATTGCCCGTGTAATGCCAGTCCTTAAAAAAGGTGATACCAAGGAGATTACTAACTACAGGCCTATAGCCATCCTACCAGTCCTAAGTAAAATTCTGGAAAAACTTGTGGCAAATCAAACTGTTGACTACCTCACAAAGTATAACCTTCTCTCTGACACACAACATGGCTTCCATAAAAGTCACAGTTCCTCTACAGTGCTTCTCAAATTCACTACCGATATGCTTACCATTATGGATGCTGGACAGCTGAAAGGGGCAGTTTTTATAGACCTTACAAAGGCCTTTGATCTTGTTGATCACCCCCTGCTCCTTTCCACTCTTTGTAGTCTGAGCTTTTCACCACCAGTTGTCACCTGGTATGGAAGCTATATATCAAATAGATCTCAAATTGTGAAATTCAACTCCTCTTTATCTGATGGTGCTACCATCAATATTGGGGTTCCCTGGGGCTCTATTCTGGGACCTCTTCTTTTCTCACTTTTTATCAATAAGATAGATAAGGGTTTTCTTTCATGCTCATCTATTCTCTATGCAGATGATCTTGTACTCTATTCACGCTCTGATAAGTTCACCAGCATAAATGCATCCCTTTCTTCAGATTTCACAAATGTCCAAAATTGTCTTTCTGCACATAAGCTTATACTTAATGCTAAGAAAACCCAAGCATTGTTACTTGGCTCTGCCCCTAAACTTAGGACATGTCAAACTCCCCTATTGGTGCAAGACCACAGTGGCACACAAATAGAATGCGTTACATCTTTGAAGTACCTCGGAATTCTTCTGGACCAAACCCTGGACTTCAGCCTGCATATACAATCTGCCTGCAAGGCAGTGAATGCTAAACTGGGGGTTGTTTACAAGTCCAGTTTCATGTTGACTCCCTCTGCTAAACTTACTATTGACAGAGGCATATTACTCCCTGCCCTCACCTATGGCATGCCAACCTTTGCTGCCACACACAAAACCATCCTTCATAAGTGGGATGTCACTTATAATAATATCTGTTGATACATCTCCTCATCACCACGGCTTAAGCACCACTGCCAACTGTTCAGGGACCTAGGCTGGTTATCCCCCATAGCTTGCCATCAGTACTCTCCAGACTCCCTGATTGTCTCTAGACTCAGAAACCAGACCTCTTCAGTGCTTGCAACATTGCTGGTACCTCAAACATCCTCCTGTAGATTGTGATCGGTAGATAACGCCCTGCTGAATGTACCTAGATGTAAAACATCAAAAGGCTCAGTTGCCTTCAATCACTCTGCTCCTAAGCTTTGGAACTATCTCCCCGAAGCACTTCAAATATCTGGATCCCATGACAGCTTCAAAAAGGAGCTACACTTCCATCTATCCTTTGCTGATCCCTGCACTTGTTTTAATCCCCCCTAATCCACTCACCTGCCACATGCAGCCTGGCCTAACTTTAACATTCCAACCTCATAGCATTCTTACCCTTACTATCTTCTTGACAGCTAATCTACCCCAACTCCCCCCCCCCCCACACACACACCTGAGCCTTGTTTCAGAGGCCATGATAATGTATCCTGCACAGTCAGGAATTTACCCTTGCCTTGTTTCACTGCCTATTTGAATCTTCACTGTTGTGACTAATTTTAACAATATTTCTTGCTGCTACATTGTGGTATTTCTTCCTAGACTGTGTAGGTTTTCTCTGCCTAAACTGCGATGTGAATTGTATTGATTGTTATTGTTCTGGCTGCATGTATTCATTACTACTAATTGTTTTGACCTATGCTATTGTAATTTCATTGTACTCATGCTATGTACCTGTCTTTGATTGTTGTACTCTCCCAGGCCGTGCCTGAAAATAGTCATTTCATAGCTAGTGCACTTACCCAGTTAACAAAAACTAAATAAAACTAAATAAATAAATAAATGTATTCCAGTAGGGTTTTGAACAGTGGCATAATTCAGTTATTGTGACTGTTTTTGCCCCACATTTTCAACATGACTTTTTTAGAACTCCGCTTCATGAACAACTACAGTGAAATTAGGCAAATCTGTCCCAAAAAAGGATTTTGAGGTCACTGCATGAAATCAACTTTTATGCTGGAGTTGAACATTTTCTCCACCCTTGTTCATGATGTGGGTTCATAAGAAGGCTTTGTTGAAAACGTGGGGTACAAATATTAAAAAACAACAAAGTTATTAGCCTAATTTGCAAATACAGGCTAATAACTTTGGTAATTTTCAATATCTTGACCTCAAATTTTCAACATAGCCATTTCTCCAGAGCACCTCATGAATGTGACAGCTGTCATTTTTTCAGATCCTGGCCACAATATGTGTTTGCATCCGGAAAGATGATTACACAATCACTGTGCAAAATCACCTTTCAGGCAGGAGTTGAAAATTTTCTCTGTCTTTTTCATGAGGTGGAGTCAGAAGAAGGCTATGTTGAAAATTTGGTGTAAAAATATTAAAAAACAACAATGCTGTGAAATTTATTAATGTATGCTTATAATTTTGGTAATTTTTAATATTTTGACCCAACATTTTCAACATAGCCATGTCTTCACAGCACCTCATGAATGGTACAACTGATATTTTTAAAATCCTGGTCAAAGTGTGTTTTCACACTTGTGGTGCAAAATCACCTTTAGGACAGAATTTGAATATCTTCTCTGCCCTTGTTCATGAGGTGGGCTCATAAGATCGGTATGTTGAAAATCTGGTGTAAAAATACGAGAAAACACCAAAGTTATTAGTCTTTGTTGCAGTTTTTCAATGCACCCTTGTAACTGTGGTAATTTTCAATATTTTGACCCCAACTTTTCAACATAGCTATTTTTTCACACCATCTCATGAATGTGACAGCTGTCATTTCTCAAATCCTACCTAAAATTTGTTTTAACACATGTGGCACAAAATGACATTTGAGCCATTGGTTTTACAAATGACACCTGGCATGCTCAGACGGAGTGGACATAAAAACATTATGCTAAAAATTTGAGGTACAAATGCAAAAAAAAAAATGACATTATGAGCAAACAAATTGTTCCAACATTTACTCATAACTTAATTTTTTGCAGATTTTGGCCTGTAATGTTCAACATTTTCCTTGTGTTACCCCACCTCCATAACATGGTAGGTGTCATTTTTCAAATCCCCTTCGACACTTGTTTCCACAGTTGCACAGTGGAATCACCTTTCCAATGGGATTTTAAAAATTCCACCTGCCTTGATCATAATGACAGATCATAAAAAGATTGTTGGACATTTGGGGTCAAAATGTGAGAGCCCACTTAAAAGAAAATATTGCCTCTCAGCTACCCTATCCTGGGTAATTACAATCTAACAATGAGCCAAAGCAGGGCACTACTAAAAATGAGATATTGCATCTCATCTGCTCTATCCTGGGTAAATATATAGTAAAAATGTGTACAAGCAATACCTGGTATAAAAGCAATACCAACGGCAAACATTTGGCATTTACAGATGCTTTTTTTTATCTGTACAGCAGGATAGCATTCAAATGACTTGACTGTGTAGAAATGCATTAGAATGTGTATTCCTCAGGCACCAGGTGGGATGGCTATAATAAAAGAAAACCAGAGGCTGGAATAATGGTCTTATGTACCTGCTTATCAGGATGCATGCTATTTATTTCAGGGGCAGGATTCACCAAAAAAAGTGCAAAGTGCTTTTTGTACTGCGCCTTGCACTCTCACATGATCCAAAAGCTACCACACTATCCAACTGTGAATATGGAACAGGTTGAGCCAGCAGTAACCCTTGTAGCACTGCCCAGGCCTGGTTCCAGGAATCCCCCTCTGTAATGGATAGCACTGCTTCGCTATGTTGCAATTCACAAAGCCAGCCAGCAAATGAGCCCATTCAGCATGCAAGGCACTAGTATGCCATTTGCATACTCATTATGGGCCCATTTGCATGGGCTGCAGGGACTTAGTATGACCCTCCCAGCCTATGACCAATACACAGCAGCAGTCGATGGTGGCCAGTGCCCCACCCCACCATCACCAATGGCTGTTCCATAATACACTAATATTATTCCTGGCAGTATAGTGGTTCCTGCCTCCCTTCCCAGACTCTGATTGCCATCCCATAATAAGGGAATATTAACCCTGGTAGTCAAGTGGTTCTTTCATGCCTCCCAGTACTCTGATTGCTGACTCCATAGTGCAAAAATACATTTCCTGGTAGTCTAATGTCCCTTCCCTCCACCTCCCCATTCTCCAATCACCAGTCCTCTGAATGTAAAGTAAACACCCTGGTAGTCTAGTGTCCCTCCTCCCTCCCTAATTCACAATCGCAGGTCCTCATTGGAAAATATAGAAATCCCTGGTAGTCCAGTGGCCCCTACCCCATCCCCATGCTCCGATCACCATCCTGTAGAAGGAAAAAATTTAATCCCTGGTAATCTAGTGGTCCCTTCCCATCCCTGAACCACATCCAATGAAATATGCAACACCATAACCCAGGTGGTCTGGTGGACCCTGTACCCTCCGACCCTGCTGCCCCCAACTCAATCCCGAGCTGGTGACCAACACAGCCCTCCTCTCACCACCTGGCTGGCCACCAACTGAGATCTCAATGAGCACACACTGTATATAGTATGGCTCATTGATAGTGACTGAGCTGTTAAGCACTGTCAATGAGCCTCATTTAACCCAGTACATGCTCATTGAGAGCCTACTTAGTGGCCTGCTGCCATGGTGAGAGGAGGGCTGTACTGGTCACTGGCTGTGGATCAGTTTGGGGGGCAGTGGGGTGTGAGGACACTAATGGACAGGTTAGAGGGGGTCCATTTGACTACCAGGGTTACAGTGTTGCATATTTCACAGGGCAGCATTCAGGGATGGGGAGGGACCACTAGACTACCAGGGAATATATTTTTCTACTAAGGGATGGTAATTGGTGCATGGAAAGGGGCCTCCAGACTACCAGGGATTTCTGTATTTTCCAATGGGGACCGATGATCAGGGAAGGGGAGAGACACTAGACTACCTGGGTGGTTTCTTATATTCACGGGATGGTGATCAGGGATTGGGGAGGGACACTAGATGACCAAGGTGCTTTTTTTACATTCACAGGAGTGGAAACCAGAGGACAGGGAGTGGGGAGGTCACCACTAGGCTACCAGGGAATATTAAATTCATGTACCGGATGGTGATCAGAGGACAGAGAGGGGACTGGGAGGGCTGCAGTACCTTTGCCAACAACTAGAGTTAAGCAGAATACTGCAAGGTGTTGGTCAGTGCTATTTTCTCCATGCAAGGGCCTTCTCAAAAGGCCCTTGCATGGGGAAACATATGAACATACAAAGAAGCCAGCAGAAGAAGGCCATTTGATAAATCAAGTCTGCTCATGCTGCAGGGTCCACAGCTTGAGCTAATGTCACTGCCCCTTCTCCCCACTCCTCCCATCCTCCCTACCCATAACCCTTACCCTCCTCTATACCTGTCCCAGCCTCTCTTAAAGTTGCCCATTGTTGTCAATAAAATTACCTCTTCTGGCAGTGCATTCCAAGTGTCCACCACCCTCTCTGTGAAGAAGTACTTCCTGACCTCCCTCCTAAATCTCCCACCCTTCAGCTTAAGACTGTGCCCACTTATGTTATAGTTGCCACTCAGCTTAAAGAGACTCTCCTTATAAACCTTATTTATCCCTTTCAAGTACTTGAAGGTCCCAATAATGTCCTCTCTCTCTCCTCTGTCTTCCAGGGAGTACATGTTCAGAACCCTCAACCTCTCCTTGTATGCCTTACCCTGCTGACCAGGTATCATCTTTGTAGCCCTCCTATGGACCTTCTCTAGCAGGTTAATGTCCTTTTTGAGGTGTGGACACCAGTACTGAACTCCATACTCTAGATGCAGCCTTACCAGTGACCTGGACAAGGGCAGTATAACCTCCTCTCTCCTACTACTGATCCTGCTAGATATGCTTCCCAACATCTTTGTTTGCCTTTGCTGCTGCTTTCTTGCACTGTGTAGAATGCTTCACATCACTAGTGATCATTATTTCCAGGTCCTTCTCCTCCTCCTCTGATGCAGATACTCGGACTCCGCCCAGGTATTACTGTATTCTAGGAATCTAGGAAACATCTTTGTGAATGGGATTGTGGGGATATGCAAGTCCCCTCCCCCTCTTTTGCAGTGCTGTCCCCCTTCAACTTTGCCCCAGTGCAAACCAAATTTGTGGGTGCAAACTGGGCTTTGTGAATTCCACTATGGTGCAAAACCCAATTCGCACAATACAAACTGGGTTTGCGCCATGAGAAAGTTTTGTGAATCTGGACCCAGAAGTCCTCCACGATTCAATGAATTGGATGACTAACTTCTCTTACATACTGATGAGTTCTTTTTTTTTAAGTTAGGAAGATCCAGTTGATACTTTTTTGTGATTAACTAATAATCCAAGGATTTTGCAGCATTCTGCTGGTAATGAGTTCATGTGAATCATGACTGCATTGCTGTGCAACAGACGAGCTAATGCAATCCAGTTCTGCTGAAGCAAGGAAAAAAGGTGGCACACATAACATTGCTGCAGTGATGTGTGTACCACCTGTTTCTTAACTCTGTTGATTTGTCTGAAATAGTGGCTGCACTTGTGATGGTGGTCATTGTGCACAGTTTTTGTATGTGTGCAGTTCTGTTGGAGCAGATTTTATTTACTGTGACGGATCAGTGGAACTCCCTCACTTTTCACTAATTTTGTGAATAAGATGGACAAACAAATTTCTTTTATTTGAAGCTAGCCACTACATTAGTTCAGATGAGCACAGACTGCAATTTATTGCAATAAAAAGAAAGAAGCATTAGATTGTATGTGCATGATCTGTTCTTGTTCAGGTTCACATAGACTTATGGCAGACACTGGGTTTTTATGGCTGCACTGGGTGGAGCCTGCAGCCGTCTTCCTGTAGTTGGAAAAATGGAATACCAAAGCACAGATTAGGAGTTTTCAGTGTATCCTTCCACAACTCCAAATCACTATGCCATTTGAATGAAATACTTCCCTCTCTCTATTCAGTAGACCAGTTTCAGCACTATTTGCTTATCTAGTTTGTCTTTCCTGTCATGCCTGCTTTAAGTGACCTTACAGCTAGTGCCTCTGAGTGGGCACAAAGGCCAGTTACTTACACCACTTCTTTGAAGCAGTTCAAACTGTCTGCAACATAGCAATTAGAAACTTTTTTTTATTGCACGCTACTATCAAAAAAGCTTTGTTTGAATAGCCAGCTACTGGGGGGGGGGGGGACCTGTCCAGATTGGAGCCAGAGATGTACCAGGCATTTGTAAAAAGAAAAATTTGGAAGTCTACCTGATCTGTTTTAACACAGCATTTAGTATGTTCACTTGTTGTCTTGTTAATTGTATTTATTATTGAAATGTGGTTTGCTAGTCTTTGAAACCTAAATAATTTACTGACATAATTTCCAAGAGATGGCACAGTGAGCAATTAGAGGAAATAACTCCAGAGGAGTTTCAAGTTACTTTATCATTCCCAAATATGTGCATGTGTGTGTGTGTGTGTGTGTGTGTGTGTGTGTGTGTGTGTATGTTTTAATAATTTATCTTCTCTGAAGAGATGCTTTATGTTAACCCTTTCAGGACCTGTTAGTGGAATTGGAACTTTCATGGCTTTATATTTGTGGGATGGATAAATGCTAGGCAACTAATGTGTTAGGTGTTTTCAATGGTTGCAAGGGACATCATAGGGGAATACAAAGAAATCATGGTGGTTTCAACTGCAACACTTGGCTACCCTGGGATGCATGTCTCCCACCCTGCCAGGACTAAAATGAGACACACTGCCCATTAAACTCAGGGACAAATGTTCACAATAAGGAAAACCATTCTTACTTGACCTACAGTGCAGCATCACAATTTCTACATCTATTCAAATGCACTCTAAAACCTGTCCTAAGGGTAATATTGTGCACTGGCATTAATAGACAAAGTATTCTCTTGTAAAAGGCGTGCATAGGTAAACCAAAAGTTAATAGGCTGAACAGAATTGCAGCCATGTTACAAGTGATTTCCCAAAAATGAATAAAGTGATAAAAAACAAAGTCTCAAATTGTAAGCAGCATCACTGGCTATATGTCATTACTGCTTTGACAGAATCTGGATTGTTAAAAATAAAACCAAAATAAATAAATTCCTATACTGTAACTTATTCGACATTGGTATACAGCTAGATACCATTACAATACAGTAACTTTATACAGTATATACCTATCATAGTGTCACCACTCTATGAGTAGTATATTGCTTCGCACATGTTCCCCTTGATTTTTTCTCCCTTGCTCAGTGAGTACAGTATTACATAGACAATGACAACAGAAAAAGTTCAAAGGTCCATCCAGTCTGCCTAGACTTCCCTATTTGCCCCAGGACCTATTGTTCAAACAGGGTTTTATCCCTCCCAGTCCACCCGCCTGCTCCCCTCCTTAATGCTACTGACCTGAGCAACCAATAAACACTTTTTTTTTCAATCCCAGCCATTTCTGAAACCATTTATGGTCTTGGTGCCCATCACCTCAGCTAGCAGACTGTTCTACAGCTTTACCAAATTTTCTGTAAAATAAAATTTCTTCACATCCCTCCTAAACCTTCCCCTCTCTAGTTTCAATTCATGATCTCAGATTATTTATCAAAACACGTTTGTTTACAGTCCTTGATCATCTCCCATTGCACCTTTCCTGGATGTGGGCCCTCCAAAAACTCATCACACAGTGGGTAGGGAGGAGAATAAGGCATCATGATTGGCTGCATTGTTTGTGGGTGTTCCTAAAGTTTAGGGAGTATACAATAAGAGTAGGTCAAGGATTTAAAACAAAATAAGTCTGGGTATAGTAATACCATTAGCATGCATTTCAGTTCTACTATGAAAGGAGCAAAAAAACAGCCAACAACATTAATGAATTTTAGAAAAGGTAAGCAATTAGAAAATATGGGTTCTTAACTAGAAATAATATGATGCAAAAGGGATTAGCAGTGACCCTTTTAAAATAGAAATTGGGGGGAAAACAGCGAGACCGTTCCTTATCCATCTCAGTCATTAATACAGGGTCAATTTTTATTCTTCCTGGTACTGGGTGTGCACAAAGGATTGCCACCATCACCAGTGGCTACTGTAAAATCAATATGACTAAGATTTCTAGGTTCCCTTTCACCACTGTGGTTAAGACATTCTGATGAATGTAACTGAATTTGGCTGGCTATCACACCACACTGCCAGAGGACAACACTGTCACATCCGTCAGTATGTTTGGCCAATTTGTGCCATGCTGCAGAGCAATTTGTTTTGAAGTTGTCCTCTAAAATATCATGAGCAAAGCCTGCTAGAAAGTGCAGGTTCATTCACTGCCCCTTGAAAACATGAAATCTGTTAGTCCAGTTCATACACCAAACAGTGGAGAACCACAGGATGCTTGAGTCACAGAGACAGGAAAGCAGCATCAGACCATGTTTGTAGACTGGCTAATTTGATTCACAGGTGGCTAAAACACTGGGTGCATTTAAGCCAGTGGCTAATTTTTAGACTGCAACATTTACTCAGCTGGCATGTTATGTTCTGTCCCCTTATCTGAAGCACCACTGGACCAGTTGCTGGATGTGTAAGGGAAATATTTTGTACCCTTCCTCTCATCATAATCTTTTACATTTTGGAGTTGGACAACAGCAATTTCTTTTAGTTCTTACTTCTTATCACAGCTATTTTTGGGAATAAGGAACCTAGAGAAAACAAGACTCATATATGGATGGAGATAACCAAATGACCATTTTACATGATTATGAGACAACTATATATGGATGTATAACATCTCCTGTTGTCTCAGAATTCCTAGTATTAACTCCCAAATGGTTTTGGAAACAGGAACACAATAAGCTCTTCCTGTATCAGTTCTTTATACCTATAGTGCTGAGTAGAGGCATGCCATCAGACTGTACATGTTAAGCAGGTATCCAGGCATCCCTCTGCACTCTGTCCCCAGAAAAATGCATGTGGCCAGCTGTCATTGAGCCAGCAACACCTAGCTTTCTCAACTCCTCTATCCTCTGTTAACCATTTGATTATCATGTCTGTGTAGCATAGTACAACATGTGTTATGTGTGCGACACAGTTTACAGTATCAACTTTGCATATGTCAATAAATTTACTCTGTATCCATTTGAATCACAATACCTGTCATACATAGAAACATAGAAACTGGTGACAGATAATGACTACTGGGCCTATATAGTTTGACCATTTTTAATTATGATCACTTTTGCTGCAGACCCAACTTGATCTGCAGCATTTCCACCCCCTTCTGTCCTCCAAACCAAAACTTAATTGGCTGAACAGAATTGCAATCACATTACAACTGATTTCACCAAAATAATTAAACGACCCCACCAGGAAAAAAACAAACAAGGTTGCAAATTGTAAAGAGCATACTTGGCTATCTGACATTACTGTGTAGACAATGTCTGGATTATTAAAAATAAAACAAAAATAAATAAAAACTCAACTTGTAGTTTACTCAACATTGGTATACAGCTGGGTACCATCATAGTTCAGTAACTTTATATGGCATGTAGCTATCATGGTGTCGCCACTCTATGAGTATTATACTCCTTCATACATGTTCCCCTTGATTTTTTTCTATCTTGCCCAAAGCATATATCATTACCCATTTGATTATCATGTCTGTGTAGTATAGTACAACATGATGTATGTGTGCCACACAGTTTACAGTATCAACATTGCACATATTAATAATTGTACACTGCATCCATTTGAATCACACAACCTGTCATACATAGAAACATAGAAACTGGTGGCTGATAATGACTGCTGGATCCATTTAGTCTGCCCATTTATAATTATGGTAAGTTTTGCTGCAGACCCAACATGATCTACGTCACTGTCTCTTCCATCCCCATCCTTCATCCAAGGGTTCCTTTGTGCCTATCCTAGACATTTTTGAAACCCAACATGGGTTGCACCTCCACTGCCTCCCATGGAAAGTTGTTCCAGGAAACCACCACCCATTCTGTGAAGAAATACTTTCTCACATCTATCCTGAATCTACCTCCTTCCAGCTTCATAACATTAAAACTTGTTCTACAGCACCTTTTTCTCTGAAATACACCTCTCTCCTATACCTTATTTACTCCCAGGAGATAGTTAAGGGGCTCAACCATATTGAACTCTCCCTCCTCTCCTCCAGGGTATACATATTGAACTCTTTCCATTTCCTTGCATCGGGCTTCTGATGCAGACCTTGCACCATTTTGACATCTCTCAGTGCTCTTCTTGTTGCTTTCTCCTTTTTCCAAATGTTCCTCCTCCCTCATCTTTTTTCCTTGACTGCTCCCCCCATGACCACCACCTTTGCTAATCCCCTGCTTTCTTTAATAACTTGCATTCAGGAGGGATGCTTTCCCCTTGGGATCACCCTACTCTCTATCTCAGCCTGTGGTGGCCCACGTTCTGCCTCCCCCATTTCTTCCATCACCCCCAGCTACTTTAAATGTCAATCAAAGTAACATTTAAACTGTCCACAAAGGGCTATAGTTCCCTCCTTAATAAAAGCTGGCCATCAACTCAGTATAGGCTCTTATCCTTCCAGGTTGGCCCTCAGTTCCCATTGTAGCCATACCTCTCCTCTCTGCACCATTTCTTCTACCATTACTTGAAGGCCTAGGTGTGGAGCTCCCTCACCTTTCCCACATAGTACAAGACACACTCACTGCTAGCATTTTAAAAAACATGGGAAACACAGGATCAACCAGACAAATGATCTAGCATTACCAAAACTGAAATTTACACACAAAGTTGACTACAGTAGTTCATCTTTATGTGTAAGCTCATGAAACACCCTTAACAAGTTAATGCATTAATAGCAGTAGTGGCTCTGACCAGAATTTGTTAGTCTAGTAACACAGAAGACCAGGAAAGATATTCAGTAGCTACCAATCTTTTTCTCTAATTTCCAACACAATACATTGTACGCAGTAGAGATACAGTGTATGGTGGTGTTAATCATAACTGAACACTAATAAACTAAACTGTTATAATTTTGAAGTTTATTTGTAATGTTAAATGTGGAAGCTCAAAGGTTAGACTGCTCTTTAGTGCCAAGCAGTCATGACAGAGTAGTCCCCTGAGCTCTGCCCCCTCCCCTGACAGTGTACTTACACAATTGCCCTGGGCAGTTTACACATTTGCTCCTTCAAGGGCAGTACTTTTATCTGAAGAATCATTCTGAAGTCACTCAGCAGTTGCTGTAGCCTAAGGATTCAGGCACTGTACTGATAATTAGGGGACCAGGGTTTGAATCCCTAACATTTTAAAGGGATACTGTCAACCATTTTTGCATAATATTCTTTCTCATTGAAAACTCACATTTTATGATTGCTTACTTTCTCTAAATATCATTGATGTTGCTGGCTGTTTTATCTGCTTCCTTTCTAAGCAGATCTGAAATGCATGCTAATGGTGCAGTTTATACCCAAACTTGTTTTGTATAACATTTTTGATCTACTCTTCTCGCATACTTCCTTAACATTAAGAACACCCTCAAATGGTACAGTCACTCTTTATGCATTAGTCTCTTCTCCTCCCACTGCATCATAAATGGCTAGACTCTTTTGGGTATGTTCTGAAGTTCAGGAAAGATGCAGTGGGTGTTAATCAAGGAATGTAAACACAGTTTTTGTGTGGTAACACCAAGACAGTGGGCAGTCTGTTTTTCACTACTAGAAAGTAAAAAAAGTGTCAAAATCAAACTACCAGCTACTGTACATCAGCAGCCTCTACAGAATATGACTAATCATTAAGTGTGTTTTTTAAACTAAAGACATGTTGAGGCCTAAGGGGGTTGGCAGTGACCCTGTAACATTTTGCTTCCTCTCAAGTTGCACTTGGTGGGACTGCCAAGTATCTCTCATACTTCCCAGATCTTTTCCCAGTGTCCTGTGAATAGTAAAGCAACTGCCTCCCACCTCCCAATATCCCACTCTATTCCCCTTCACTTCCCATGCCCCTTTCAAACAGTTGAAATAAAGAAAACTATCCTTTATACTGAAGTATTTTTTACACCCTGTACAATGAAAATGGACCATCAACACCTTTTGGTGCCACTGCACCCACCGTTACTACAGCCTCCACACCTGGCACCCCCACAGTCAGTACCCACCACCCCACATCCCCAACCCCTCACTTTCCTAGCAGGGGACCAAGACTGTACTCCTCTCTGGACTGGAGACATGTCTTCACTCTTTAATGCCAGACTGGGAACTGAGGATATCAGGTAAGTGCGTCAATGTATTTCAATGAACTTGTACTCATACAGTAATTTGGTTATTTTTTAATAATTCCCCCAAATTTTCAATTCTTCCATGTGATTTGGGCTAATCAATTTGAGCTAATGCAATTTATTTATTTATTGAATTGTGTTGACCCGGTAGGCCCGCTGAGACTAGAAGTCCCTTTTTTAGGAGCGACAGGGGGGAAGGGATACAGATGGTAACCAACTGAGACTGAACCAGATTAAGCTGTTGGTGGTATTTCTAGTGAATGGGGGAATTTGGCAAGGACACCGGCAAAATTCCCCTACTCCTTTCGAGAAGTGCCATGGGATCTTTAATGTCCACCTGAATAACCACCTGAACAGGCAAACAGGGCCTCAGTTTAATGCTTCATCCAAAAGATGGCACCTCAGAGTGCAGCACTCCCCTCATACTTCACTACAGTGTCAGTATTGGGATATTAACCCAAGTTCCCACTGTGGGGATAGAACCCACATTCTACTGATCTCCCAGCCTTTTAGGTGAATCAATGACAGCTAGCATCATTTGGGCAACTGCACACTACTGTATGGCACATTATAGCCCCAAACAGGTACCTCTTCTGAGTACTTCACATTGACAGCACCTGCCGCACTCCCAGGCACCCACCCTTTTAATCAAGCTAACCACGTGTACCTGTTGCATGTTTCAACATCAAAAGGTGCACCCAGGAACAGTCCAAGTCTGTGTTTATGCAGGGGTCTTCCCCCCCTGCACCCTTCCAGGGGCTGTGCCCCCATGCCCCCTATGTCTACGATTCTATCACCATGCCTCACTTTTTCAGTCATGGTCACTGAATATGTGATGTCACCCATTATGAACTGGTAGGTAGTGTTTGTCTGTTTTCAGATGACACAAAGATCTGCAACAGAGTAGATGATCCAGATGGGGTGGGTAGAATGAAAAGAGATCTGGATAAACCTGAAAAATGGTCAGAAGAGTGGCAAATTGGGTTTAACACAAAGAAGTGCAAGATCATGCACATAGGGAAGAGAAACCCTGAAGCTACCTATAGGTTGGGAGGGGAGTTGCTGTCAATCACAAGAGAAGAAAGAAACTTGGTCATCATCATCACAGATGACCTGAAGTCATCCAAGCAGACCACTAAAGCAGTAGGTAAGGCCAGAGGGATGTTGGGGTGTATTAGTAGGGGTACCACAAGTCATAAGAGAAAGGTAATAATACCTCTTTACAAGACACTGGTTATGCCCCATCTGGAGTATTTCAGGCAGTACTGGAGGCTGCACCTATGTAAGGCATTAACAAAATGGAGGCAGTTCAGAGAAGGAAAACCAAAATGGTGCACAGACTGCATCAGAAATCATATGAGGACAGATTAATGGAGCTCAATATGTATGCCCTAGAGCAAAGGAGGGAGAGAGGTGATATGATCAAAATGTTCAAACATCTTAAGGGCATTGACAAGGTGAAATAGTATAACATGTTTCAATAAAAGAAAAATAGCAGAACAAGAGGACACAGCATGAGACTAGAGGGAGGCCAATTAAGGGGTAATATGAGTAAGTTCTTTATCACAAAAAGGGTGGTGGATACATGGAATGGCCTACCTCAGGGAGTGGTGAATATGAATACAGTGCAGGTTTTCAAACAGGCACGGGATAGGCATAAGGGAGCAATATAGATGAGCATGAATAGATAGGCCATTGACAGAGTAAAGGTCTATGGCACATTCATAAGGTAGAAAAAATGGGCAGACTGGATGGGCCTTGTGGTCCTTGTCTGCTATCAACTTCTATGTTTCTATTATGTGCAGGCACTGTAGTTTGCTGGTCACTCAAAATTGCTGTCACCCAAATTGAATAGCCCTATTTTGCTCACCCAAATTGATTAGCTCAAATGATGTGATACCATTTTCAATATGGTCTTTTTGGGACTCCATCTCATGAACAAGGTATGTGACATTTGTCAAATCTGGCCCACAAGGTGATTTTGCAGTTGCTCCACAAAGTCACCTTTTTTTGCTGGATCTGATCATTTTCACTTACTGAGCTCATAAGGTGGGGGTCACAAGAAGACTATGTTTCAAATTTAGGGTCAAAATTCAAAAAAATTAAAAATTATGAAGGTACATTGCAATGTTTCAATACTTGCTGATAACATTGGTAACTTTCAATGTATTAACTTTAGTAATTTTAAATATTTTGTCTCCAATTATCAATATAGAAATTTTTTACACCGCCTCATGAACGTGACAAGTGCCGTTTTTCAAATCCTGCCCAACATATGTTTTCACACTTGTGGTATGAAATCACATTTTGGACAGTATTTTATAAATGACACCTGGCCTGCTCAGAAGAAGGGATCAAAAAAGACTATGCTGAAGATTTGGGGTCAAAATGTGAAAAAACAACTATGTTATAAAGACACGAATTGTTCCAACATTTACTCATAACTTTATTTTTGAATATTTTGGCCCTAATGTTCATCATGTCCCTTCTGTTACCTCACCACATCAGGATGACAGGTGTCATTTTTAAAATGTTATACTAGGATGTTATACTAGGAAAAGTTAGATGCACAGAAGGTAAAATACCAATATAAGTGCATCTTCCAGTATGATGGAAAACAAAATTAGGAAACTTCAGGTAAATAATTATCCAAATTATTTTTAAAAGTCTCTACATTATTTGAATTTACAATACATATTGGCAGAGAGTTCCAAACTGGAATAAACCTTTGTGTATAGAAATATCTTCTATTGTTACATTTGGGATAGGTAAGTGGTAATTGATATTTATGACTTCTGAGGTTACATGATCTAGATACAAAATTCATACCTAGTTCTGTCATTAGTTCTGGATCTTTTGAGATTTTAAACATAAGTAATAAATCACCCTTTATTCTACTCTGTTCTAGGATGTACATGTTCAGTTCACTCATATGTTGGCCATATGATTTATTTTGCATATTATAAATCATTTTAGTAATCCATCTTTGAATACTTTCAATTCTAGACACATCCCTCCTAAAATATGGGCTCCATAACTGGGAGCAGTAATAGAGGTGGGGCCTAATAAAAGCTCTATATAAAAGGAGTATACAGTCTCTGTTTCTAGATATGAAAGATTTTCTAATACATCCTATTATTTGATTTTTTTTTTTTACAAAGTAACCACAGTGCTTGCTAAAATTTAAGTCAGAGTTTATGATTACACCAAGATCCTTTTCTTTTGTAATGGTGCTTAGTGTCAAACCATTTAATGTGTATTGGTGAAAATTATTTTGCTCACCAAAGTGCATTACCACACATTTATTGTTATTAAATTCCATGCCGTTGTTATGTGCCCAGGTCTGTAATGTAATTAGATCTTGTTCAAATTACACAATAGATTCTTTTGTTTTAACTTTAGCTAATATTTTGGTATCACCAGCAAATTTAATGGCCAGATTATGTAGATTCTAAGTCATGTCTATAATAAACACATTAAATAACACTGGCCCCAGGACACAGCCCTGTGGCACACCACTAGACACTATTCCTACAGAAAATTGATAACCTCTAATGTTAATTTGTGCACGGTTTTTGAGCCATTCATCTACCCAATTCACCAGTAAGCTATTCATTTTTTCAATTAATGTTTGGTGGGGAACCTTGTCAAAGGCTTTTGAAAAATCTAAGTAGATAATATCTACTGGTGTTTTATTATTAATGAGTTTGCTTACTTTTTCATAAAATGTTAGATTGCTAGTGAGGCAAGATCTTACATTTTTAAAACCGCGTTGAGATATATCAGTTATCCATTTTATTATCATATCTTCCTCTAACTTGTTTTTCAATATAGCTTCAAATTATTTCCCCAATACACTGGTTAGACTAATGGGTCTATAATTTGCATATTGCAGACTACTCCCTTTTTAAAAATGGGAGTTACCATTGCAGTTTTCCAGTCTGTTGGGATTATTCCACTTGATAAGGACAATGAAAATATTTTGTGTAAAGGATCAATTAACCAGTTTGAAATCATTTTAATAAATCTAGGATGCAGTTTGTCATGTCCTGGTGATTAATTGGTGTTACATTTATCTAACTGTGATTTAATTTCAGTTGTAGTTATTTCTATCATATTCTTATCAGACATGAGTGTGTTAACAGTTGGTTTTGAAGTTGATGTAGTGGTTTTACTAAAAACTGAACAAAAATAATTGTTTAATACCTCTGCCATGTCTTGAGGTGTTGAAATTTCAGTAGACCCTATCGTTAGGGGTCCATTAGATTTTTGTAAGGATTTTTTATTATTTGTATAGGAAAAGAAGCTTTTGCACCCATCATTTAAGTATGGTAATTTCATTTCAAGTTTAATTTTTTCAGATCTAATTTTGTTTTTACACTTCCTAAGAATATCTTTGTACTTACCTTTGTTGTAACTGTAGTTATCTCTTTTAAGAGTTCTAACTGCCTTTTTTTCTTTTAATCAGTTTAGAAATTGAAGAGGTTAGCCAACTAGGTAATTTCCCCTTATTGATATATGTAATCTTGTCTGGAACCAGTTTAGCTTCTAATTCAAGAATTTTATTTTTGATTTTAATCCATAGATTTTCATTATTATTCAATCCATTCTCCCAATCCCAATTATATAGTGTTCCCATAATTTGATTAATATTGGACAAATTATAATTTTTAAAGGATGATTTCCCAGATATTTTATTAACCCTAAAGTTAATATCAAAAGTTATGGCACTATGATCTGAATTTAATAAGGGTTATTTAACCTTAATATTCTAGATATTATCAGGAATATTAGTTAGTAATCGATGTTGTTCTCCAGACACCATCTTCTTAACCAATTATTGTAATATTTTATACTTTTTTTAGTCTTTTGTAACTTGCTCTAGGTATGGGTAAAATTTCAGAGATAATTGGTACTATGTTTAGATCTTGGAGGGTCTTAATAGTTAATTTAGTATCTTCAATAACACTATCTGACTCACGTCTCCTGATGTCATTTATTCCCACATGTAATAATGCAATTTTTGGATTTGTTATTGATTGAAATATTCCAGGCTGTAGGGAAGCTATATCCTTTATTTTTGCCCCACTATAGCTGCAACTGGCTATGTTCTCTTTATTGTCCCTAGTTGAGTACCTATCAGTAATTTTAATTATTGAATCCCCTAATATATATATTTGTTTTGGCAATGATTGATTGTCATTAGTGATGTGATTATGTATATCATTGGTAGTATGGGTATTGCTATCAGAAGATGTCATGATTTCTTAAGTTTTCTCAGTTATACTGTTAGGACGTAATGAAGAAGGACTGGTAAGTGGTAGCAATAATGCTTCTTGAGTCGTTTCAATAATGTTTTCTGGTAATGTTGTTGTATGAGTGGGAATGTTTTGAATTGAGGGAGTAATAAGGGTATCATCCATTATTTGGGTCTGCCTTCCTTCCCTTTTTAGATGGTCATGTATTTTGAATTAGGTACCAGTTTTCATCAAGATATTCACCTCCTTCCTCATCCCTTGTTCTTTTTTTGTTATGTTTAGACAAATCATGGAAAACTGTACTGGGTGAATCCATACTTAATAAATTTAAAGTGCAATCATTTGGTTCTGAAGTGCTTGATGTAGAGTCTACATACTGGGTTCTGGTTTCATTCACTTTTGCTGTCTTATGTGGTGGCATTGATTCAATATGGTTATTATTCATTCTCTGATTCATGTTGATTTGGCTGATTTCTAAGGCCTTCAATCTTCTGTTGAATAAGGCTACCTCGGCCATCAATTCATCATTGTGTTTGCATTTTAGGCAAATAAATGGTTTCTCTATAACAGGGACATCGCTTATTAGGTACATATCACAGCTTGTACATTTTGTACCAAACTTTCCTTTAAACATTCGCTACAATCCATAGTAAGTGCTATATTAGCTTTATGATCTCTAAACAGCTACTAATACCCTTTAAAATTTGGATAAGGCCTACCTGATAGACAGTGTTTTTGACTTTAGCATTGTTAGATTCCTCGTCACACTTCTCACACTTAACATGTGCTGATGTGTGTGTCTGTGCACACGTCTCTGTGCGCGATAGGCGTGCCCTGCCCTTGCTCTCCCTGCTCGCAGTAGGACTGATTTTATAGAGTGAGGAACCTGAAAGTAGCTTTCCCCATTTTACAGAGTGTAGTCATGCCTCAATCGCTAACACATTTAAAAATAGAATATTTCAAACACCACTCATGCGTGGCAAGATTCATAAAACAAAACAATTTAGTGTGCTCAGATTATTAGGCAGATATATATAGGTTTGAGGATGAGTTTTGACACCCTCTCGCCTCTCTGCCTATGTCCTACAGGACAATAGGGTTCACTCACACTGAAAGCGCTAAAAAGTTCGGTGCAGTTTTAAACAAAGTGTAACTCAAGGTGCATAAGCAGTACTACCTCACAGGCAGTGTTATTTCTCCTCTATCTCTACATCTATCTACAAACATTTTCAGTTACACTGAAAAATCAGTAACCTGTAAGGTAAGCGCATGAGGAAGGGCATCGTCCATTACTGCGACTCCTTCCCAGTGCAATCCCTCATGGCGATGGGGAGGGTAGGGTGACCGGATGAGGTTGTGGGTGAACTGGGCAACAGGATGTTGCTATGCACATGCATGTGGGGGGTGGGAGTGAGCATGACGAGCATGGGCTGGGACGGGGTGGGAAGGCTATAGGGGGTGGTGTTGCAGTGGCTGGCCGAGCAGCGTCATGGCTTCGGGGATTGGCTAGTGGTTGCGGTGGGAGAGGTACCAGGTTTGGGTCTGGGCACCGATGCGATTTTATTGCACCCAGCCTAAACCTTTATTTTTTTTCCTGCTTTCAGCCCCCTGACATGCACCACCCTGGAGTTGAGAATCCTTAAGTAGAGAGGCATGGGTGGCAAAACCACCCTTGAAGGGAGGGTGGGGGGATGCAGCCCCCCACAGAAATCAGTAAAATACTGTCCTGGTGCCATTGTCCTGAGGCGCTGGGGTTGTCAGAGTGCCAAAAATGTTTTCGACACTCTAACTGAGCGATAACGGTGATCACCTTTAGGCATTCGCCATTATCACGTAAACCCAAAAGAATCAGCTTTCAGAAGCAATTCAAAACAATTCACCTGTCTTGCTGATAATTTCAGGTCATAAAAAGACTATGTTGGAAATGTTGGGTCAAAATGTGGGAATGCACTGAAATTTAGATACTGCCTCTCAGCTGCCCTATCCTGAGTAAATACAATCTAAAAACATGTAAAACCAGGACACTCTGAAAATGAGATATTGCATGTCTTCTAATCTGTCCCGGGTTAATATTTATTGAAAATGTGTAAAAGCAGAGCCCCAGTAGAGCAGAGACCCCAATGAACTGTGCATCTATGCTGCTCTGTCTGGGAAAAATACATTGTAAAAGCTGGACTCCACTGAAAATGCAGCTTGCCTTACAGTTGGGCTATCATAGGTAAATACATTAGAAGGATAGGTAAAAAGCAGGACCCTGTTGAAAACAAGACATTGCATCTCAGCTGTGCTACCCAGGGTAAGAAAGAGTAAACATTGGGAAAAACAGGATCCTGCTGAAAAAAGAGATGGTATTTGAGATGTGCTATCCTGTGTAAATGCAGTACAAGAATGTGTCAAAACAGGACCCCATTGAAAATTAGATGTTATATCTCACCTGTATTATCCAGGGTAAAAATACTGCAAAACTGTGTAAAAACAGGATCCTACTGTTCGTGAACTAGTGCCCTGTCCATCTATGACTGACAATGGCCTCTGGCTTGCTTCTGCATACAGCTCTTGCCTCCGTCAGCCCAGGGATGTTAGTTTCCAGTCTCTTTAAACTGTCTCAAACTGCACTGGCTCCTTAATGTTAGCCAAACTTTTCTGTTGTAACATAACTTTACTCTGTAATAATCAATCTCTGTATTTGTATCTGTACTAATTTGTATTTGTATTTGTGCATCTGACCTATTATATGTGACGTGGAACCTTTGTAAAGGAGTCTTTGACTCAAAAGTATTTCTGATTCTTCAGAAAGAAAGAAAGAAAGAAAAGAAGGAAGAACCCCACTGAACAGGAGATGTTGCAACTAAAATTATCTGTCTTAGAAAAATACATTATAAAAGCAGGACCACACTAAAAATGAGATATTGCATCTCACGTTTGTTATACTGGGTAAATGCAGTATAAAACTATAAAATCAGAACCCATTTGCATATTTCGTCTACATATTACATGTCATCTGGTCTATCGTGGGTTCATATATGGTAAAAATGTGTGCAAGCAGCGCCCTATACAACAGCAAATTCAAGCAGTAAACATTCAGCATTGACAAATGCTTGTTGAAATTCAGGTTGCCCTCCCTCACCAAATCACCACTGATGCTGAGTGGTTTTCCAGCATGCCTCAGGAACATAAACAATGAGAACAGCCCTTCCTCACTGCCCATTGATGAAATTGTAGTTGGTGCAATACAGCCCATGAAATCCCCCCTGTTTTTAACTACACACCCTACTACTCTGAAATACACTTGGCCAGGTTGCCTAATAACAGATTTGCAGAGGGCATAAACACTTTGCAATGTATACCAGTTCAACAGTTTCGCTGTTAAGCAGTCTCACTGTTGAAATGAAACCGGCAATCATGTATCAGCAGATCACTGGTTTCATTTTGGCAATTACACAGCTCCATTGTGATACTTTGTTTCTAACACTCTACACATTTTCTATGAGGTTACTTGGGCAGATTTGTTTCAGAGTAGTGGAGGTATGTGAATAAAACAGAATGGGGATCTCACAAGTTGTATATTAAAGGAAAACTACATGCAAAAATTATAAAACAACATATGTAGGCATTTGTTTTTTGTTTCACTGATTGTTTATTGTAGTCTGTTCCCTGTGTCTGTGACAAGGTTTTTCCCACTTTTCCCTGACATTTGTATGGTCCATGGAGGTAGCCATGCATTTTTTTTTTATTCCCTTTGATCTGATGGAATTTGACCAGAATGATTCTGGGAATGATGTCAGCTAAACCTAGGACTAGAACTAAGAGTCTAACATCCTAGTTATAATCAAGTTACAACATCCAACTACAACTGCTTGTGAATGTTAACCACTTTGTGTTTGCCTTCCCTCCCCAGTCAAAGTCAAATTTCTCTAAGTGACAATTGTTGTTATACTGGATGTGTTGCAATTTTCTTTGTCAAGTGCTGTCACTGGGTGATAATAAAACCTATACTCTGTTGAAGGTCTTGGGCCTAATTGACATAATTACCAGAATCATTCTGAGAAAATTCCAACTGATCAAAGGCGATAAATTTAGCCTTCATGGTAATCTCCAGGGGCAATAATCTGGAAGGAAAAAGTAAAGAAAACAAATCTTGCTACAGACATAGAGAACAGAATGACAGAAACTATCAGTGAAACAAAAAAAAGAATGCACAAGAAGTGTGTGATTTTAGGTTAGGGTGGATGCTTTGGAGTGTGTCATATAGGTATTCATTTTATTAGGGATATGTGTGCAGTGTAAAGCATGAATGCACAGAGTTAGGGGTATGTATTGTGTATGATTTTTGAGTAGTGTGCTGTATGTGAGTTATATTTGGGTGTTGGGTGCTAGAGGTGGTTTGTGAGGGTAGTTATTTATATAAAGATTGGGTGAGGGCTGAGTTCTTAAAATGTTATGGTTTTAGGGTAATTAGAAGTTATCTAAATGTGCATTGGGGTTGTTTTTATACCACTGAGGCTTAGCTAATCCTCAGACTGGCTGCATGATCTGCACCCCTCTCATGACCATCCCCTGCCTAGTTGCCTATAGTTAATGAAGGGAGGTGGGGACTATGTGGAGGCAGGGTGGTTGCAGTGGGGTGTGGGAGGTGCTAATGAGGGGAGATCAAGCAGGAAGAGTAGGACCAGGAGACACCCCAGAACAAAATGGGACCTAGGGAGGCAAGATTTCTTTGGTTCTCATTGCCAAGGACTCCACCAGACCAAATGGGCAGGTGGTCACTGGGTTCACTACCTCACTACCTTCCATCTGGGTGGTGTTATGAAATGTGAGATCAGTGAGAAACAAGACTACCAATATGGCAGTTTAATTCTTGGTTTCTCAGTCAATCTGACTTGCATCATAGAGACCTGGCTGAATGATGGCACTGGCCAACTGTTGGAGGCAGTGTTCCCAGCTGGATTTTCCATGGTACACTGCCCACGAAGGGATCATAGGAGGAGTGTCCTTCTGTTTTAGATCCAAACTGAATTTCACTGTTAACCCCATGTGAGAAACCTCATCATTCAAATGCATGTCTGTGCATGGGGGTCCAAGTTCAGGTTGCAGGATCCTCCTAGTGTACTGGCCTCTGGGGCATGAGTGGGATTTTCTGTGGGAAATAGTGAGCTTCTTCTCTGAGAGGGTTCTGAAGTCATCCAGATAAATTATTCTTGGTGACATCAATGTCTCAGTCAACAATGAATTCTTGTATTTTGGAAGGGCACAAATTATTACTGTTGTGACTCACCAACGTGGGCATACCTTGGACTTGGTTTTCTCCCCGGGGCTCAGGGTCCGTGACCTAGAGATTGATGCAGTTAGTTAGTTGGTTCACTGCCTGGTTATGTTCTCCTTCAGGCCCCCTTCCCATGGTTATCCCCTTGGGAGATAGGCCAGTACTGCCCTTTAAGGTTGTTTGAGCCAGAAGTACTTTTGGTGGTGCTGGACATCTCAGAGATGGTGGATGCTTGTCAGACAGGATCAGAAAATGCAGTACTGACCTATAATAGGGTCGCTTTTGAAGACCCAGGTCTCATGCCTATGGTACCATTGGTTTGATGGGGAGCTTGGGGAGCTGAAGATCAGAGGCAGAACTTAGAGCACTGTTTTAGGAAGTCCAGGACCCAGGAGAACTAACTAGCTTTGAGAATTCATTATGATGAATTTTAAAGGTCAATCTCCCATAACAAGACAGAATTACTGTCCATGGAGATTGTGGCTAGGAGGAATCAACTATCTCAGCTCTTCTATACCATGGAGAGTCCATTAAATCTCTCCTGTGTCCAGTCAGTGAGAGCATTTTCAGCAGTTAACTGCAGAGAGTTTGCTCAATTTTTCTGAGACAGAGTATCCTCTGTGAAATAGGTGTTTGTTAAATGGAGGAGCTGAAAGGGGCCTAGTTGAACTGTGGACTTAAAACAGGAGTCGTCTGTGGTCTCCATCTGCTGAGACACAGAGAGAGAGAAAGCAGCCAGAGCTTCCTTAAATCAAGGAGGTTATTTTCTAGACTACAATGAATTGAATTATTACTTTTTGGACCTGTGTAAGTAACTAGTATTGATTCTGTTCTTGGGTTGACTTGTCTTAGTTTTAACTTTAATTTGCCAGGGAGGAACTGTAGCTGGGGATATTTGCAGTCATTTGTGACTAGACCTGTTATTAACTTCTGTAAAATAGGTGTCAGAAAGGAAGGAAGGCACTCCCCAGGGTGGAGGGTCAGAGTTCTAGTTGACTGTTTCTGGACGGCATAGGTTTACTCCCTCCCACCCTTCTCCACACCCACCACCCCAAGCACATACCTTTCTTTATAGCAGGGGTTCTGACATCACTTCCCCAAAACTGTTAACAACATACACCTGTTCATATCCTTAAAGCACAGCACACTGAATAGGGGGTAGATACACTCACAAGCTTGTACACACTAAAACAAGAACAAAAAAACAACACAAGAAAAGCATCTGTAACAGGAAGGGACACAGACACATGGGGAGTGGTGCAATGTACTGGCTGTGGATCAGTAGTCTTCCAGGAGACATTCTGGAAACTGCATTGTTGCCCTTTTTGCAGACACCTCTCTGGTCTCAGGGAGGAGGTTGCTCATCTCCATGCTGACCTGGCAATGATTTGGGAAACGTGCTCCCCCACCCAAGGATCACCCAGGCCACTGCCACTAACTCAGAGGTTGCCAAGAAAGAGCAGTGATTGGACCATGGTGGGCTCAGGGAGAGTGAGGGTGGTGGACCAGAGGTGCATCCCTCCAGTTGGGTGGCACAGGACCCCACAATGGAAGGAAACAACTCCTGGCAGGGGACTTAAATGTTAGGGAGTAGAACTGGGGAGGGAAGGGAAAGGGAGATAAGGTGTCTGTCTGGTGCCATAGCTTGAAGGGACAGGAAACAAATCCTCAGGATCAAGGGAGCAGCTGCAAGGGGAGGGAACTGGATGTCATTATCCACCTAGGGATGAATTACCAGGCTGAGAATGGGATCAGAGCAGTGCAACAGGAGTTTGTGGAGTTGGGGAGGGGCCTCAGACAAGTAGCACACAGGGTAACTTTCTCGAAAGTGCTACCTGTCTATGGCATGGATGAGGCTAGGGTACTCAATACCGTGGGATTCAATGACTGGTTGAAAAACTGGTGCAGAGCTCAGAGATTTGGCTTCATTGGGGACTGGGGCTCCACCTGGAGGGATGCAGGCTTATACAGGCGTGATGGTCTGCATCGATCCTGGAAGGGAACCAGGATCCTAGGTGATAGGTTTAAATGCTTCATTGGCAAGTATTTAAACTAGCCAAGGGGGGAGGCACTGAAAAGGAGAAGGGAAATTCTAGCCCCCTTAAAAAAATCAGGGTAGTAAGTGAGGTAAACACCAAGAAAGAGCAGTCAATAGGGATAAGGGTAGGGGTAAATGGAGAAAAAGACAAAGGCAGTAAGGACAGGGATGGGGCAAAAAGGAATAAAGCCATAAAA
Source organism: Neoceratodus forsteri (assembly GCA_016271365.2). NCBI lineage: Eukaryota > Metazoa > Chordata > Ceratodontiformes > Ceratodontidae > Neoceratodus > Neoceratodus forsteri. Next base: position 1,376,496,690 of record CM057456.1, read on the forward strand.
CAAATGGAGGGTAATGAGTACCAATGCCCGTAGTCTAGGTAAAACACTCCCCAAAATGGTGGCATTGATGGAAGAGGGATGCCTGGATATCGTGGCAGTCACAGAAACATGGTACACAGAGAACCATAACTGAAATGTCAACATACCAGGGTACACAATCTACAGGAGAGACAGGCAGGGAAGAAGAGGAGGAGTAGCTCTCTATGTAAGGGAAGAAATCAAAGCAACAGAACTAAAGGATAAACAGGAAGGAGAGGAGGCACTGTGGGTCACCCTGGAAACTGGAAATGGCTCCAAATGGCTCCAAAATCTGCACAGGGTTGTATACAGACCCCCATCTCAGGGGGAGGAAATGGACAAGGAAATGATAGAAAGCATCCTTGGGATGGCAGAGAAAGGTAAGATATTGCTGATGGGAGACCTGAATATGCCAGATGTTAACTGGAGCACCTTTGGTGTAGCCACATCCAAGAGCAGTGCCATTCTTGATGCCCTACAGGGGGCATGCCTCAAACATCTAGTTTTGGAACCCACTCAGGAGGGAGAAATCTTAGACCTGGTACTCTCATATGGGGACGGAGACAGGATCTCTGATCTTGAAGTGGGTAGCCATCTCGGAACAAGCAACCACCAAACAGTGTGGTTCACGATAAACTTAGCTGTAGAGTCAAGCCACACAAAAGTGAAGGTACTGGACTTCAGGAGGGCTGATTTTGTCAAAATGGGAGTGTGTCTCAACAAAGCACTAGCAAACAGGCAAGAATGTGGGGTGGAGCAACAATGGAGAAACATCAAAACTGCCATCACAGAGGCAACGAGCCTTTGTGTGAAGCAAATAAACAAATCAAAACAAAAGGAAAAAACACTATGGTTCTCAAAAGAACTGGTGGGGAAGGTAAGGGAGAAAAAGATAGGAGTCAGGAAGTAGAAGGAAACATAGAAGAAGCAGGACAGAGAACTGTACCAGTTTAAGCAGAAGGAAGTGGGGAAGGCAGTCAGAATAGCAAAGGCCCAAACTGAGGAAAAGATAGCCAACTTGGTTAAGAAGAGGGATAAAACTTTTTACGGGTACATTAGGGAGCAAACAAAGATAAAGGCAGGGATACTGAGGCTGAATAAAGAGGAAGGTGGTTGGGCAGAGAGCGACAGTGAAAAAGCAGGGATACTGAATGAATATTTCTGCTCAGTATTCACAATGGAAAAGCAGGGAGAGAGAGACCTAATCCAGTCAATAGAAGCACTCTGGATAGGGAGGTTGATATCAGTCCTTTCACAGAAGAAAGGAATCTGAAAGAACTCTTAAAACTGAAGGTGGATAAAGCAATGGGGCCTGTTGGGATTCACCTCAGAATTCTAATAGAACTAAGGGAAGAACTAGTAACACCATTGACTACCCTTTTTAATAAATCATGGGAGGATGATGTGGTACCTGAGGACTGGAGAAGGGTGGCTGTAATTCCCCTTCACAAAAGTGGGAGCAAGACAGAGGCAGGAAACTACAGACCTGTCAGTTTGACCTCAGTGGTAGGGAAAATGATGGAATCACTTCTGAAGGAAAGAATTGTTGAGTACCTAGAGGCCAGTGGGGCACCAGACCCAAGGCAGTATGGATTCACAGCAGGAAGGTCATGTCAAATAAATCTAATTGATTTATTTGACTGGGTGACCAAAGTAGTAGACTAGGGAGGGGCTGTGGACATGGCCTACCTAGACTTTAGCAAGGCATTTGACACAGTCCCACACAAAAGATTAATAAACAAATTATCCAGCCTGGGAGTGGGTCCCAGTGTGGTAGCCTGGGTAAAACACTGGCTGGACAACAGGACACAGTGGGTAATACTAAATATAGTCCACAGTGAAGAAAGGAGGGTCACTAGTTGGGTACTGTAGGGTTCAGTACTGGGGCCCGTCCTTTTTAATGTCTTTATAAGTGACATTGCAGAGGGACTGGAGAGGAAGGTATGTCTCTTTGCAGATGACACAAAGATCTGCAACAGGGTTGATACACAAGGTGGGATGGAAAGGATGAAAAGGGACTTGGTAAAGTTGGAAGAATGGTCAAATGTATGGCAGCTTAGATTCAATGCAAAGTAGTGCAAAGTAATGCACCTTGGGAAACACAAACCCAGGGCAAGAGTACACAATGGGGGGTGAGATATTGACAACAATAAAAATGGAAAGGGACCTGGGGGTAGTCATATCAGATGACCTAAAGGTGGGCAAGCAATGTGAGAAGGAAGTAAGGAGGGCTTGGGGTATACTGGAATGCATAGGGAGAGGCATAACCAGTAGAAAACAGGAAGTTGTTGGCCCTCGGTACAGACAGTTGGTAAGACCACACCTGGAGTACTGTGTACAGTTCTGGAGATCCCATCTCCACAAAGACATAGACAGGGTGGAGGCTGTTCAAAGGAGGGCAACCAAAATGGTGCAGGGTCTGCACCAGAAGACATATGAAGAAAGACTAAAGGAGCTTAATATGTGAACCCTTGAGGAAAGAAGGGAGAGAAGGGACATGATAGAAACTTTCAAATACCTCAAGGGAATCAACAAAGTCCAAGAGGGTAGCGTCTTTCAAAAAAAGAGATGTGCAAGAACAGGGGAGCACAATTTGAAGATAGAGGGGGACATCTCAAAGGTAATATGAGAAAGTATTTCTTCACAGAGAGGGTTGTAGATGCATGGAACAGCCTTCCTGAGCAGATCATAGAGTCAAAAATGTGGGAATTCAAGAATGCATGGGACAGACATAAGGCAATTCTAGTGGGCGGTAGGAGGAAGTAGGCTGTTGGTTTTCTAGGATCTGCAGCTTATCCGTTAGGTAGGGAAATGGGCAGACTAGGTGGGCCAAGCGGTCCTTATCTGCTGTCAAATTCTATGTTTCTATGTTTCTATTCTCTGTTTGGTGCTGGGATCTCTCCAAGTGGGCTGTCAAGACCAGGAAGAGTTGAGTATGGATCTCATGAACATGCTCAGCAGTCTTGGCAGTTTCAGACAATCTCAATGGAAGAGTCTGTGTGGTGATTTTTGAACTGCAGCCCACTTATTGTGAACTAGACCCAGGCACAAGGCAACTACTAGTGAGATGCATGTGGGCTTTGAACTCAGTGTTCACTGAGATAGTTCAGTGCTACTTGATGGAGGGGGTCTTCTGGGTGGTATTGAAAAATGCTCTGGTTCAGCCCTCTCTGAAGAAGCCAGATTTGGACCCTGATGTTCTAGCAAGTTCTAGTCCCATCTCTAACCTACCTTTTCTAGATAAGTTTATTGAGAGGTTATAGCACTGCAGCTTGAGGCATACCTTGCAATTCATGGCATCCATGACCCCTCCAATCTGGTTTGAGATCTAGGCATAGCACTAAGACAGCACTGGTTAGGGTGCATAATGAACTTCATAGGGTGAGAGATGGAGGGAACAGTCAATTCTCTTTCTCCTTGATCTCTCTTCAGCATTTGACACTAGGGAGCATAGGTTGTTGTTGCACCATCTGCGATAGTGAGTAGTACTGTCATCTGCTGGTTTTAGTCCTTTCCCAGGGATAGGATTTAGAGGATGGTGTGGGTACTTTCTCATCATCACTGATGTCCCTGCTATGTGGTGTGCCTCAAGGTTCAGTCCTCTCACCTATGCTGTTTGCAGTGTACCTGCTACCCCGGGAAGGATCATTTGACCATAAAACAAGGGTTTTTTACTGTTATGTGGATGACTCCCAGTTGTATTTGTCATTTGCACCTGGGACACCTGATGGTGTTGTGTTGCTTAATCAGTGCCTGTCTAAAATTCAGAATTGCATGGAATGTAGTTGGCTGAGACATAACATGGATAAGACTGAGGTACTGGTGATTGACTTGGTTGGGGGTGGAGCAGAAGTAGACATGGAAGAGATGGGGCTTCAGATTGGGTTTTCCAGGCTGTTGGCTTCTTCACAGGTGAAAAATCTAGGAGTCATTTTTGATGAACAGCTGACACTGGAGGCTCAGGTGTCAGCTGTAGTCAGAAGTGACTTTTGCCATCTTAGAAACATCAGCCAGATTAAGTCCCTTATATCTCCTGAATACCTGCCCACACTGCTGCTTGCGTTCGTGACAGTAGGTATGATCGCTATGATGCACTCTACCTCAGGGTTAGTGGAGGCACCCAATGAAGCTTGCAGTTAGTGCAGAGTGCTGCACCAAGGTTACTCACTGGCCTTTTGAGTTCTAGTCATGTGACCACAGTCCTGCGTGATCTGCACTAACTGCTGGTGAAGTGGAAAATTACCTTCAAGGCTAGTGTTCTAACATACGAGGCACTACATGGGTTGGACTCTGACAACCTGGCAGAGCTTCTGCACCCTGTGCAGTCCATGTGCTTCCTTTGCTCTTCAGAGGATGGTATCCTTTTGGTCCCAAGGGCATGGCTTACGTCTTCTGGGGAATGCTCATTTTAAGTGGCCGGCCCCTTTTTACGGAATACGTTGCCTAGACAAATAAGGAAGGCCCCTCTCAATGGAGGCCTTTAAAATGGGGTTAAAGTTATGAGCATGAATGTGCATTGAGACTTCAGGAAGATTCTTATTAGGGCCTAATACCCATGTGTTGAGGTAAGGATCTCTTGGTGCTTCCCCCCGGTCCCTTCTTCTCCCCATTTTCCTCCCCTTCCACCAATTTTCTTTAGATTTATTAGTGGGTATGGGGGCTGGCGGTGAGGGGAGAGGTTCCCAGCTTTGTTATTAGATTGTGTTCTCTGTAGCTTGCTACAGACAATGGTTCTGTTTGATGGCACCGGCTCTTAGCCTGTCATCACCCACTGGGCTGTGCTACTTAACCTGCTTTAATCACTTTAATTGCCTCAGTTACTACTGTTTCTAAGATTCTCTTATTGAACCATGGCACAGTGTATTTGCTCTTAATGGGCACTACTTGTTAATTTTTGTATTTAAGAAATTGGAATCACAACTCTTTGAGTCATAGACTCGTTTCCAAGCCTCCACGTCAGAATAAAACATAGACATTCATACAGTACATACATAAAATAAATGTGGGTGAGCAATCATACAGAGTATAAGTACAATGAGCACTGGTTAATGCCTATACATTTGGTAGCTAAAACAGGGCAGCGCTATTGACATATTTACCTAATGAACGGTTAAGACCTATACAATTGGTAGCTAAAGCAATGCATGATATGAGTTAGTAGTAAGCTGCCGCAGGGAGGCCTTATCTTATACATAATAGAATGCATTCATAGTCTAGTGCAACTATATGGTAATCGAGGGAGGTGAGGAGCCTGTAGGCTAGAAATAGTGAGGGCTCTCCACTGCCAGGCCAAGGGTGGGTATGTGGCCTAGTGGCATGGTGCAGGATCCACAGGTTACCGGTTACACTGGCATTGATGAGAGGAGAGGATATGGGCCCTATCTAAAGGCAGCTTTAAATGGATCTAGATTGGTGATTGATGTGATGGCTGGTGGAAGGGCATTGTACCAGAATGGAGCTCTGAGGGGGAAGGATCACTGGGCCACGGTGGTCCTGACCCTGGGCACCTACCAGATAGTTTCTGGGGTGACCTGTGTGGACGCTGAGATGGTGGCTGCCTGAAGAGAAGCCATGACACCTATTGGGGTTAAATTTGGGTGGATTTTTTGGGTTAAGAGACAGGTCTGGTGTAATAGTCTTTCTTCAAGGGAGAGGATATTGGTGAGCACTTATAGGGTGCACATATGTGTATTTCTGTCAGCACCAGAGAGGAGCCAGCAGGCCTTATTGATGACTTGTATTTGATGAAGCGTCATAAGGTTGTCAGAAGCATAGATTGTGAGGCCATAGTCCACCAGCGATAAGACTGAGGAGGTAATGGTTAGGTGAAGTGCTTCAGGTGGCAAGCAGTCTTTATGTCTGTAAAGGAGACCAATGTGGGTGTTGGTGGCAGAGGTGAGGATTTTTATATGTTTGTGGAATGAGATTGAAGAGTCAAATGTAATACTGAGATACTTATACTTTTGGAATTGTTCCAGTGGGATGAGCGAGGTGGAGAGTATTTCCAGGGGGAAATCCTTTGATCTGTTTTAGTGGTGGCCATAGAGCATCATCTTAGTTTTTTTAATGTTGACCACCAATCTGTGTTCAGCAAACCAGTGTTCTATCTGAGAGAGGAGTTTTGTAAGGTACGCCGGAGAGAGACAGAGGACCAGGCTGTGTGGTGTAAAGAACAGTGTCATCCACGTGAAGGAGAAGGTTGCCGGGGCAGGATTTAGGCAGGGTGTTGAGGTAGATGCTGAATAGCAGGGGATCCAGGACAGATCCCTGGGGAACTCCTGAGCACACAGGCAGCATAGTAGATATGGTATGATTAATTTTATCACATTGGGTTCTAGATGAAAGATAGCTGGAGAACCGTCAGAGTGGACAATGAGAGACCTCAATTTGTTTTAATGTGTTAAGAAGGAGGGGTGAGAAACCATGTCAAAGGCCTTTGAGAGGTCTATAAATATGACCCCTGTGAAGTGCCCTTTGTCAAGCGTGGATTGCAGGGAGTTAGCAAATTCTGTGAGGGTGGTCATAGTGCTATGACCAGCTCTGAAACCATGCTGCTCCCTACATAAGAGATTGTGCATGAAGGTGCGGAGTAGCTATGCACCACGTAACATGGGCGCATAGCCACCCTGCACTCTTATGCACAACCGTGGTGTTTGCAGCCCAGTGCACCTGATCCCCCATGCCCGTTGACTGCATTGAACTGGGGGTGTGCCAGGGGCATGCCAGCACTATGTGGTATTCAGTAACCTGCATAGTGATGGCCACATGGGTGCAAAGGGTGGCTCAGGGTATGCCAACTGGGACCAGGCATAACCCGGTTTGCGCCCCATAGATGACTCTGACTGGGCATGGCAGACCATAGCCCTGACATCCTTGTGCTGCCATGGCCCACTGGGACATATGGGGGGGCAGGGGCCGCTGACGGGGTGCGTGCCTGTCACCGGCCATTGGGGAATGCTGTCGGTGTGCGGAGGAGGTCATTGCCTACCAAAGGGGGTGCAGGTTAGTGGCAGGGAGCATGGCCAGAAGTGGCTTGGGTCATATTAACAGTGAGATGGCGCAATCCACGGGACAGGGGCAGCACCTACCGCTGGGGCCTGTCTATGTGCCAGGAGGATGCTGAGTGCCAGGAGCTGGGAAGGGGATGGGTCTATGGCACATGGGTCTAGCTGCCTGCTGTTGGCATGCACTACCCCAGACCTGCACCCTGTTATGTGAAGGATCCACTTTGGGTCTCAGAGGTCCATCCCATTGGATAACTGCCCGAGACCGCGACTCCTCCCCCGGTTGCCATGCAGAGTCCTGTGCACCAGGGTGGTGGAGCCATGGATAGGTGGCCTGCATAAGTGAATGCTGGTATGGATGCACCTGTCCGCAGGTGTGCAGCTACATGGGTGGGGCATGCTCTGATTTTGCATACCCCACTTGCTTTGTGCATAGGGCCCAATATTGGTGCTTGCAGGTTGTACTTCCAAGGAGTGTTTGCTCCAGCCAGGTATCTTTCAGAATTTAGTGTATGGTTTCTTAATTATTATTGCTGTAAACTGTGATATAAAATGTAAATAAAAAAAAAAAAGGGAGCTTAAAAACTTACTTGTTTAGCCAGGCCATTGGAGACTACTGGTCTTTTTGGCTAGTGTTTTAGCCAATTTTACTCGGAAATGCATCATGATTTGTTCTATTTTAAATTGTTATTTATTTTATTTATTTAAACTTTGTGGTATTGTTTTAAATTACCCTAGTTATGTACGGAGCTCTGAGCCTTCAGAGAAGGGTATCTTATAAATAAAGCTACTACTACTACTATCACGTGTTTGTATACTTGTCACATATAGTTTGCCTTTAACAACTACAAATCAGGCTAAGGGTAGAGAGGAAGGGTTGTTTTCTCAAAGTTTCGTGTCAGTGATAGAGGCTTGGAAACTGATCTCTGTGCCAGAGGCTATGGAGGGCAGGGTGATGACGTGAATTACAAGAATATAATATGCTATATTTATGTGTTTTATGAGTCTCCATTGAGTGCCTTGGGGTGTCTGACAGTATCTCACTAGGGAGGGGAGCATACGAACCACCATTAACTTACTTGACCGCCAGGATTTGAGGTGATCTCCTAGGCACTCAGTCACTCTCAGGCTACACAGGACTGCAAAGCAAGGGGTTAGTAACAACAAAGGACCCCAGTACAAGAACAGAATGAACAGAACAGTAATAAAGTCTAACCAGGATTTCTTATTCTTTCAGCTCATGATCATATGAATTTCTATAAGCATGCTTTCAATTGAATTGTGCAGTGTTCCCCACCCCAGACCAGATCCCTTACAGATTCACTAGTGGCATTGAGGAGGTATACATTGTAATCATTTGCACTCTAATTCCCTTTATATCACAGTTCAGAACTGATGCAGGGGCTGCAGGCAACTCAGTAGGGTACAACTCTGTTCACTCACTCTTTATCACAATGCCAAGTGCTGTTTCTAAACCAGACCATTGCTAATCTGGATGAAAGCTCTGCAACAGACAATTTCAAGGGTGGCGCTCCTTTATCATCAAGAATATTCTTCTGGACCCACAGTGGGTCTATACACCGGGGCAGCTTTTACTCTTTTACATGTACCATTTGCTCATTCTTCACTCAGTCAGATTCCAGAACAGCAAGGGGTTTTCACTCCATAAAGTTCCCTGAGGGATTCCTCATCAAACTAACCCCTAGACACTTTACACAGTCAACAAACTATCTGCCAGTGGGGGCCTTTGGGAAGTAGTCTCCAGTACCTTACATCTACCATTGCTCCACCAGTAATCTTAAACAGAACAAAAGGCTGAAACCAGTGGGGGTGGCCCCATAATTTGCATAGCAAGTGGAGGTTGACACCCCATTGCAGTTTGAAATTAACAATGATGCCACCTCCCACTCTTTCCCAAGAACTGAGTGCCATGTGAAGAGAGTCCAAGGCCAAATAATATACATTTCTGGGCTTTGACCCCATTTCTGGGGATTTCTGTGGGTTACCAACCCAATTTAGAAGAGCATGAATAGGGAGACACCCCCTGAAGGTCTAAGGCTGCCACAGGGGCTGCCTCCCACCGTCTTCTTAGATCTGACCTCCATGGGAAAAGGATCCCTGGTCAAATTACTTCACCAAGTGGGGACTGGCAGAATAGCCTAGAGGTTAGAGTAACAAGCAGTGAATGAGCTTAGTACATCCAATATACAGACCTAGGTTTGAGTCCCACAACCTCCACTTGCATACTGTGTGACTCTGAATAAGTCACTTAACCTCCCCAGTGCTCCTGGTAGCCCCTGAAAACAGGCAAACTGTGTCTAGTGAGCCTTACCTAGTTGACAAAGAATAAAATAAAATAAGTCATTTTTACCCCTCACCTGACTGTTGTTGTGGGGGGGGGGGGGCACTGCTAAGCCTAAATCAGTCACTTGTTTAGCAAGGCATAAAGTTCACCACTGCTCTGATATTCAGTATCTTCTCTGATTTTTTCTTGGTAGCTTACGTCCCTCTCTGCTTGTCCAGCATGAAGACGGGGGGCGGGGTACCTCAAACAGGGATCTCAGCAAGGAGATGTTGCCATGATATCCTGATGTTGTACTGGATCACACTCGCTGGAACAGAGGTTCAGCAAGTGGAGCAGGCACTGCATGCCTGGCAAATGCCTCCCTCCAACTGAATGCAGCTAGCTGCTGCCTTCCAGCTACAGCCAGTTGACTACTCATCCTAAAGTTCTGGAACAGACCAGCCTGCCCACCCCTCTAAGGAACCAGGGGTTAACTCTTGCAGTCCCAATGACCTACTTAAGGAGCCAGGGCTCCGTTGAGGGGTTACACACACCCTTTGATGCTAGATGCCCTCAGTAAGCACTTTGGGATTCAAGGTACAGCATCCTTTCATAGGCCAAAACATACAAGGTTGGTAACCTCCTCATCTAGTCAGCCACGGAGGCAAATATAGCTGGCACAACAATAGTAGTGCATATGATATTCATAATACAAAAGCAATGGGGATCCTCTGAGCCTAAGATCCTACACCCCCAGGGCTCCTCTGATAGCCCACCCACCTGGCCCCTAAGGGCACCATGCCAAAATGACTCAGGTTCCTACATCAGCTCAAATCACAAGGCAACTCAACCATAACCACCAATTGAGTGGCTTCTAACTAATTGTGCAGAGAACTAACACTTGTACCCCACTTTAAACAGTGTACCTTGCTACCATATGATATTCCAGCATGCACCTTTCGGTCCACATTCAAGACACTTCTTTACTGAGGTAGCATTAATATTAGTCTGTGTAGTAACTTTGTGTGGTTTAAACAAGGAAATAGCAGCAAGAAATGTAAAACCCCACCTAAGAAAATGCAAACCATGTCTTATTTTTTTACTGGCAGTAGGCCAGTTATATACTATAGTAAACTAGTTTTGTTCTCCTTTACTATTTTTAGTCACAACACACCTAGAAACAGGGGAAGAGGTACCTAACTGTTCATCTAAGGAATGTGTCCCAGAATGAAATGTGCTCAAAACAACCAATAGTTTTGGTGTCTGTGCACCAGTGTTCAGTTCTGCAAGTTAGTATGAAAAGGTACTGGGAGAACCCAAACAACCAGTGTATCAAACAATAAAGAAAGAAAAACGTTCATCCTCACCAGTTAGATGGGCAGGCTGCATCCACACTACTATCTCCTTCAGTCTATGGTACATCAGCTCCAGTGAGGCATGCGCCAGTGGTGAGTCCAGTGGTGTCCCTTCATCAGGGTGGAATCTTCAAGTATCCCACTTGTGGACTACTCCTTTAAACCTGAGGACATTGAAAACCTCTGAGTAGCCCACCGGTGGACTACCTCTTAGTGTGGTTTAAAAATAGTTCTTCAGGTTTGGCTTGGTGCAAGGAGTGCCGTAGAAATCCCTAGCCTCTTCAGAGCAGCAGATTCTTCTTCCATCCATGTCTTGGTAAAGGGCATAGTACTTGGTCAATGTCAGTCCCTGGTACTGATGGTGTACCAGAGAAGTGGAAATGCCTCACACCTCCTCTAGATGTCTTTGGGCACTTTTCTGGTTTAACCCATGCTTAGCTATAACCTTTTAATGACAGTTTAAAAAAAACTATTCCTCCTGTTTCCGCTCCCCAATATCCCACAGCCATTCAGAAAGGTATGGGTAGGTGTATTTGGGGTAGTCCTTCCAGGACCATACAAACAGGACCTTGGGGACATTGTCAGGGGAGTCACTTACCCCTCTGATACTCATTGAGTTGTGCCAGCTCTCTCTCCTCTGATCAACTACAGATGCTGTATCCAGTTGTCATTGTAGGTGCAGAAGGATCTGGGCCCTGTTCAGGTTTCTTTTCAGGCTCTGGATTGGCAGTAGTGGTCTTAGTTTTTCTTGGCTGTGTAGGTGGCCCCACAGAAAGCAATACCATCTTGGCAGTCTTGGTAGCCAGGTGACAGTTGGGCCCAGAGAAAACTGGTGCTTTCCCTGTTGAGGTAGGGGTAAATCTGGCCTGGCTGCCAGAGGGTTTGGTTTGAGTCAGCTCTACTTTGGGTTTGGATGCCTGGACTTTGGCAGGTGGTGGAGGGGTGGAGAATCAACATCATAGGGGTCTTCAGTCAAGTGGCATGGCTGGCTGGGGCAGTTCAGGAGATGATGAGATGCACCAGAAAGGCCAGCGCCCCCCTTCCCATGGAAGATGACCCCTAGCTGCTTGCTTCAGACTAGGAGTTTCTCTTGCTATTAGGTTTTTGAGGCAGGGGTCAGCCTTCCAGCTCTCATACATGCAGTATATGGGGTGGATGCCCCTGAATTTATCAGTTAAAAACAGCAAGCATTACCTTTGCAATGACAGGACATATTACAAAATGTTTATACATTATTTGCATGGTGCTTTGCCCCCACACACCCTGCTATGGTGGGCTTTGCCCCCCAACCCCCCCATTAATATAACTAACTCTGGGGGGATAAAACTTGGGGATGGGGAGAAACTTCTGGAAGGGGTTGGATTGTTATGGAGGGGGAAGGGAACAAGACATTAAAAAAAATATGTCCTGGCACAGGTAATCGAATCCTGGGACACTGAATCTCCACTCCCCACCCCCCCGTGGCTCTAGCCTCTGAGCCATGGCAGCTGCTTAGCAGTACACCACCAACCAGAGGCTTTAACTACTTTCACTAAAAGCAACATAACTACAAGGATAGGTGTAATGTATGTTAACTATTCTATCCCTGTAGCTATTCTGCTTTTAGATGTTTTGACTGTGCTGTTTTTCATGCGTGGTATACACTGCAACATATTAACCTGATACCAAACTATTGCATTATATTCTGATTGACTACCAGTCATACTTAACAGTAAATAAAATAATATAAACACCTAAAAAAAGTCCCATTGTGCTACCTTGCCCATCGGCACAGTGACAGTGGTACCCCTTGCAATGCTGGTGACCCAGGTGCAGGAATGAGCCTGGGCCATCAGGTGCCAGCCAGCAGGGAGAAGGAGGATCAAGTGTCCCAGGGTACACTCTCCTCCACCTCCTCCTCCTTTGGGGGGAGGGTGTACTGTCCCACTGTACCAACTGTTGGAGCTTTATGGTGGATTCACAGATGGACACAGACATGTAGAGGAGGTTCTGCAGATTCTTCTGCAATTACCTAAATATTTGGTTTCCTCCATAGCTATATTACATTTAGTTGGATTAATAGTAAGACCGGTGTCAGTGATGGCTGACAGTACTTTGGATAAATGCTCTATATGTTGGTCCCAAGAAGGGCTAAAGATTACCACATCATCCAAATATGCAGCATTGTATGCAGAATGTGGTGTAAGGATCTTATCCATAACCCTTTGAAAGGTGGCAGGAGCACCATGTAGCCTGAAAGGCATTACTGTGAATTGAAAAAGTCCTAGTGGTGTGCTGAATGACATTTTTTTTTCTCTTGCCTCTATATCCAAAGGAATTTGCCAATATCCTTTGGTTGAGTCTAAGGTTGTTATATAGCAAGCAGGGCCTAGATGATCTAAAATATCATCAATTCGAGTCATGAGATAGCTGTCGAATTTTGATATGGCATTCAATCTATGGAAATCTAAACACAGATGTACCCCGCTCTCTTTTTTGGTAACTGCTACTAGGGGGAAAACTCCAGGGACTCTGTGATGGCTCAATAATACCCATCTTCCACATTTTGTAAATTTCTTTATTAACATCTTCCCTTACCCTCTCAGGTAATCTATACATTTTTGTCTTATAGGGGTTTCTTGTGTTAATAAGATATGGTGTGTTACCCCTAGAGCTTGTCCTGGAGTTGCAGTATATGTATCAGAGTAATCTCTCAACAATGTTTGCAATTCTGCTGCCTGGGAGGGAGACATATCAGGGTTAATTTTTAACTCTTCTACACCTGCTACATTCTCTAGTCTCTGATATGCAACATCTAATTCACTATAATGTGAGTCTGGGTGTATATAACCACAAATGGAGGGACTTATTTCTATCCAAGGTTTCAAAAGATTTACATGATTGACATGGAATTTCTGTGTTTTATTGTGTAATTCAAGTTCATAGGTAACTGGGCCAAGTTTTCTCCTTATGGTATAAGGACCTTGCCATTTCGTTAGAAGTTTGTTTTCTGATGATGGCAATAGTAATAATACTTTGTCCCCTTCACTAAATTCGTTTTGTCCTGTTCCATTGTCATATTGTGTTTTCTGTATTTTCTGTTGTTGCTGGTTCATTATATGTGCCTTTTTTATATATTGAGCTTCCTTTGTTTTACATCTCTCAAGTATTCAACAGGGTTCAGGTCTTTAGAATTATTTCCACCCTCCCATTATTCTCTTATCACATCCAAAGGGCCCCTAGAATTGTGATCATAAAGTAGTTCAAAGGGGGAAAAACCTGTTGAAACCTGAGGCACCTCATGATATGAAAACATGACGTATGGCAAATTCATATCGCACTTCTTCCCTTCCTCTTGTACAAACTTCTGTAACATTTTCTTTAGTGTTTGATTGAAACTTTCTACCAGACTGTCAGTTTGAGGGTGATAAGGTGTAGTGCGAATGGCCTCAATCCCCAGGGTCTGGTAGAGACATTGCAAAACCACAGAACAAAACTTACTACCATGATCAGTAAGAATTTCCTTCGGGATTCCTACCTTGCTAAATATTTTACCCAGTTCCTCAGCTATTCTGGGGGCAGTTGCGCTATGAAGGGGAATAGCTTCAGGGTATTTTGTCGCATAATCACATACTACTAAAATATACTGATTTCCCTTCAAGCTTTTTGGTAGGTGTCCCACAATATCCATTGCTATCCATTCAAATGGGACAGTAAATGAAGGCATTGACCATAAGGGAACCTTGTCTTTTTTACCCAATTTTGCCACTTGTTGGCACCCAGAACAGCTTTGACAGAAAGCTTAAACTTGTTTGTGTATGCCTGGCCAAAAAAAATGGTATAGGGGACGGCTAAGTATACGGTCCCTTCCTAGATGTCCAGCCATCGGGATATCATGGGCTAGCTCCATCAATTGTTCCCTATACTTCTGGGGCACCATAAGCTGTTTTACTCTTTCCCAAGATCTGGGGTTAGTAAACACCCTATACAACAAGCCATCTTGAATTTGATTTTTGTCATTTTCAGTAGATCCTGATCCCTGTGGAAAAACAGATTTCAATGTTTCAGCTTACTGTTGTAATATTTTGAAATGATCAACATTCAATTTCATATATACATCATCAAACATAACTGCATCATTTAACTTAAGATACAGTTATGTTTATCAGTTCTTTTCTGGCATCGAGGCTTTCTAGCTTTCCCTATGGGCCCATAGACATCCTCTTCAAAAGGAAAAATCTGTCCCAAGGTTCTGAGTTGTTGTGCTTGTGCCCTGATTGTCATAGCACAAACATTCGTAGATAGGAAAGTCTGAAAATGGGTGATCATGACCTATCAAAACAGGTACAGGTAAATGAGGGACAACACCAACTGCTAATGGCTGAGAATGTCCTTGAATTGTGATTATTGTTTCTTTTAATGGATAAAAATGTACATCCCCATGAATGCATGTCACCCTGGTAGTTGGTCCCCCTGGTGCAGGTTATTCCTCTAATATAGCAGCCTGTACCAATGTTTGCTTGCTCCCTGAATCAAGGAGCCCTGTCTCAGTATGAGGTCCTATTTGTAAAGAAAATATATATTGTCCCCAACTGGCCAGAGCCAGATGTGTAGATTCAATTTTCCTTTTTAGACAAAACTGGGCTATATGACCTTTACCACTGCATTCTCTTCAGATGATGTCTGGATTATAACCCCATCCTGATTTAGTATATGTTTTGTTAGTCGGGTTAGTTACAATCCCACTAGTAGTGTTGGTTTGTGCTGAATTAGTAGAAGAAGGGACACTTCTCTGGCAATGTGGTCGAGCAGTTATGAAGTCCTCTGCCAATCTAATGGCCACATCAGATTCCTCTGGGCGATGTTCTTTTACCCATAGTTGGATGTCCTGGGGTAAAATTCTGATAAATTGTTCCAAGACAATCGCCTCAAGAATTTGTTCTGTAGTTTTAGGGGCAGGTTGTAACCACTTCACACATAGGTCTTTTAAATGAGTATAGGCATCCTGTGGGTTATCAGCTGTTTGAAACCTATAGGAGCGAAATCTCTGTCTATAGGTTTCGACATTAATGTCATATATTTTAAGTATGGTTTGTTTTACTCTATCATAGTAGTTGGCATGTGCCACCTCTACCTGGCTGTAGGCCAGCTGGGCCTTTCCCATCAGATAAGGGGCCAACCATATGACCCACTGGTCTCGTGGCCATGCACAAGCTGTGACTACTCTTTCAAAAGTCATAATATAAGCCTCTATGTCGTCTGTTTCAGAGAGTTTAACCATTTTAATGTCTTTTTGTCCAAGCCCCGGCCCTGGAGCCACTGAAGGACTAGTAGCACCCAGGATTTGTATGGCTTACAGCATATCATTCCAACGTGCCTCACTTTCTTTTCTATCTCTTTCCCTTTGCTTCTCCATTTCTGTTTGATGCATAAATAGCCAATTCAATAAGTCATGTATCTCTTTGGGGGGAGTTTCATTTTCTGGCTCAACCCCACTGGCTTGAGCCAGATCCTCTTTTTTGTCCTTCATTTTCTCTTTCTGCTCACCTGCTGTTCTTTTGGATTCTTTCTTCAGAACCACTGGATCTAGGCCTTGCAGTAAAGGAAGCTGATATTTGGCAACCACCAACCTTGTAGCAATAAGACCTTTCTGCCGATCTGATTGTTCATCCTTCACTTTGTCAAGCTACATCCAGTGACCATCAGGGTCTTAAGACAGACCCTCCAGTTGTAAATGTTGCCCACTTGAATCCCACCACTACCACCATGTGTCAGAGGTTTATGGTGGATTCACAGATGCACACAGACACATCAAGAAGGTTCTGCAGATTCTTCTGCAATTACTTTATTTACAGCTTAACAATATAAAGTAAACTGATGTGAAAATAATACTCAAAAAAAATGAGTCCAGAAATAAAACAGCAGACTTAACTTCAACAAAAACCAAAACCAAGTGCTAGAATTAGCTAGACACTTAGGTGTTCTCCCTTGAACACCCTTCATCACACTGACTCAAGTGATGTCTTGCACAGATTTTAAGGCGTGTGGGCCAAATACTGTATATTGGACCATCTCTTTGTCAATCAAATCCATTTGAACTTCGTTCATTTAAAACTGCAGAATTGATGTAATATTTATTTTTATTTAATTGTCCAAGAATATCTTGTGCAAAACCATTCAGTAAATGCAAGGACATTCATAAATAAGGTCTACAAAACCTATTCCTAAGTTAAAACCATCAGTAAGCACCACATCTAGTGAGTCATTGCATAAAATTAAAGAAGGAGAGGCCAGCCGGCTCTATAGAGCAAGACTCCTGGGGTTGTGTTTACTAAGCGTTTGTCTGCAGCTGCAAACTAAAAACTGCATTTTTTTGTTCTCACTTAACATAAGGACACAAAATGAAGAGAAACCAAAAACAGGTACTCACCATTCCACATACAGAATAATTCAGGTATCGTTATTTAATCATGTAACCTTATTTTTCCCGTACTGACTATCCTGTGCGACACTGTGCACATTTGTAAAGTCTCAGAAGGTTTAGAGGAGTCTTGTGTTAATAATGCACATCTTTGTGTAGTAGCAGGACTTCAGAGGAGTACTACAAACTTGTTAACCCTCTGAGTTTTAGCACTTGATATCACTCCCCAGCGTAATGAACTGCTCTACTAGTAGACATAACAAACTCAGTTTATTATTTCAAACTGCCTTTAACTCGAACACTGAAACTGAGAAATGGACCTAACTATATAATTCTCACAGGGTGTCAGAACAGAGTGTTCTGAGGATTTTACACATATTTAAGTCAATTTTTTTTATACATCTGCAATACCTACTAGCACATTTCCTGCAGACGTAGGAAAAGGTGGGGTTTCTAAAAATTAGCTAGACCTTGTATAAACTTACAAGGTATTTTCTAGAAGGTCCCTAACGAGGAATATTTTCTAATAATACCCAGAAGTGTCCCTTTTACCTCCCAACTGGCATTTTAACACAGACCAAGCAAATGGAAAGAAGACTAAAAAATGCTATGACTCAATATCTAATGGGTGACCAGACCATCCATGCTGATTCACATAGCAGAAACCAAAATAAGAGTGATATAATATTTCATATATATATATATATTACATAACAGGTCTCTGACTTAACAGGATTAAAGGGACCCTGTCACACCAACATGACCTGCAGATGTGCAGGTGGTAGGGCATGCAGAACACAGGGAAGGAGATGTACTGCACTGCATGTCAGCTGAGCATGGGCATGCTGATGCATGATCACATCTGGGAGTATGTCCTGATGATGGCATCCTTCTCAGGTAGGGATACACTACACAGCAAAAGGGGAAAGAACTGTTGGAAACAGAGCTGGCTGGCAGGATGATCACCCACCCTCCACACGCCCTGCAACAGTGACCCAAGAACATAGAAACATAGACTTTGATGGCAGATAAGGACAGCTTGGCCTACCTAGTCTGCCCATTTTCCTACCTACAGGATAAGCTGCAGGTCCTAGATAACCAACAGCCTATTTCTTCCTACCTCCCTCAAAAATTGCCTTATGACTGTCCCATGCATTCTTAAATTCTCCCACAGTTTTAGACCCTACACCCTCCTCAGGAAGGCTGTTCCATGCGTCCACCACCCTCTCTGTGAAAAAATACTTCTGAACATTGCCCGTGACACTCCCCCCATCTTCAAATTGTGTCCCCTTGTTCTTGCACATCACTTTTTCTGAAAGATGCTACCCTCTTGGACTTTGTTGATTCCACTGAGGTACTTAAAAGTTCCTATCATGTCCCCCCTTCCGCCTTTCCTCAAGGGTATACATATTAAGCTCCTTTAGACTCTCCTCGTATGGCTTCTTTTGCAGACCCTTTACCATTTTAGTTGCCCTCCTCTAGACTGCCTCTATCCTGTCTATGTCCTTGTGAAGATGGGGTCTCCAGAACGGGACACAGTACTTCAGATGGGGTTTCACCAAATGTTTGTACAGAGGGATAACAACTTCCTGTTTTCTGCTGGTGATGCCTCTTCCTATACACCCCAGTCTCCCCCCAGCCCTCCCTACTGCCTTCTCACATTACTTGTTAACCTTAGGGTCATTTGATATGATTACCCCCAGGTCCCTTTCCCTGGGTTTTTGTTTCCCAGGTGCATTCTTTTGCACTTCTTTGCATTGAATCCAAGCTGCCATACTTCTGACCATTCCTCCAACCTTGCCAAATCCTTTCTTATCCTTCCCACACCTCCTTGTGTATCAACCCTGTTGCAGATCTTTGTGTCATCTGCAAAGAGGCATGGTTTTCCTTCCAGTCCCTCTGCAAAGTTACTTATAAAAGACATTAAAAAGGACTAGATCCAGTACTGAACCCTGCGGTACCCCACTAGTAACCCCTCTTTCTTCAGAGTGGACTCCATTTACAATTACCTTCTGTGTCCTGTTGTCCATCCAATGTTTTACCCAGGCTACCACCCTGGGACCCACTCCCAGGTGGGTTAATTTGACTATTAATCTTTTGTGTGGGACTGAGTCAAATGCCTTGCTAAAGTCTAGGTAGGCCATGTCTACAGCCCCTCCCTGGTCTACTACTTTGGTCACCCAGTCAAATAAATCAATTAGATTCATCTGACATGACCTTCCTGCTGTGAACCCATGCTGCCTTGGGTCCTGTGTCCCACTGGCCTCTAGGTACTCAACAATTCTTTCCTTCAGAAGTGATTCCATCACTTTCCATACCACAGAGGTCAAACTGACAGGTCTGTAGTTTCCTGCCTCTGTCTTGCTCCCACTTTTGTGAAGGGGAATCACATCTGCCTTCCTCCAGTCCTCAGGTACCACACCATCCTCCCATGATTTGTTAAACAGGGTAGTCAGTGATTTCACAAGTTCTCCCCTTACTTCTTTTAGAATTCTGGGGTGAATTCCATTAGGCCCTATTGCTTGGTCCACCTTCAGTTTTAGGAGTTCTTTCAGAACCCTTTCTTCTGTGAAAGGACAGGGATCGACCCCCCTATCTAGAGTGCTTTTGTTAATTGGATTAGGCACCTCCCCCTCCTCCTCTTCTGTGAATTCTGAGCAAAAATATTAATTCAGTATCCCTGCTTTTTCACTGGCTGTCTCTGCCTACTCAGACCTGAGAACAATAGTATTATAAGCAAGTGTTTTATAGCAAACTGATCATAACAGCTAATATTTTTTAAGGCAAGCTACCTCTTGCTGGGAGCTACAATACTGAACATAGGATTTGCAAGAAAGTGAGTTGTGCTCACAACAGAGGGAGGTGAACCTTGCAGTTGTCTTTGGTTTGTAGCAGATTTTCTACAGGTGGAGACTACTTCTAACTGAAAGGTGAAATAAGGAACTTAATCAGGAAAAGACAGTCTTGTTACAATTCTTAAGATCTTCAGTGCTGGAAGAGTTTAAACCCTGGGCTAAACATTTGTCACAAATCCTGAAAAAAGTGCAGGTACAGGTTATGTATTTGACCCAGACAGTGAACTGTTTTTTGGGTTTATCTTTTGTGTGCCTTAAAAGGAAATTCCAGACTTTCTCAGGAAGTGATTACACCATAAGCTACTTAATCAGCCAATAGCTTCTGGTAACAGACCTGAGAACAATAGTATTATAAGCAAGTGTTTTATAGCAAACTCATCAGAACAGCTAATATTTTTTAAGGCAAGCTACCTCTTGCTGGGAGCTACAATACTGAACATAGGATTTGCAAGAAAGTGAGTTGTGCTCACAACAGAGGGAGGTGAACCTTGCAATTGTCTTTGGTTTGTAGCAGATATTCTACAGGTGGAGACTACTTCTAACTGAAAGGTGAAATAAGGAACTTAATCAGGAAAAGACAGTCTTGTTACAATTCTTAAGATTTTCAGTGCAGGAAGAGTTTAAAGCACAGCTGACTTATTTTGGGGCTGACTGCTTTCAGAAGCACAAACCACCAGGCTGTTTTGGGGCTGGGGAGGTTTACCTGTGTCTGACTTGGATGTCTGGATTTTTCTCTGTTTGATTAGCAGGAGATTTGCTCTGTCAAATTGGTGTGTATGGTACCTTGCTGACAGGAAGGCACTCCTCCTTGCGGTGGGTCAGAGCTCTTAACTGATTGTTTTGTGAGGGCACAATTTAGGCCAACCCCTTCCCACCCCTCACCCCACCCACCCTGGAAATAGTTCCTTTATACCTGGGGTTCTGACATCATTTCCTCAAGAGTGCAAGGTGCATATCAATGTCATATCCTCTCTAGCACACAGCACTGAAAATATAAGCATACACATTGTATAATATATATATTGCTATATAACAAACCAATCACACACACACAAAAAAAAATAAAAATACATAATCATGTGGGGAGTAGTGCAATGTAATGGCTGTGGGGCAGCAGTCTTCCGGGAGACTTTCTGGAGGCTGAGATGCTGCCCTATTTGCAGACAACTCTCTGCCCTGAGGGAGGAATTTGCCCGTCTTCAGGCCACACTGGACAGCAGTAAGGGAACCTTGCCCCAGGCCAGACTGGATGGTAAGAAGGGAACCTCCCCATCCAGGGAGCACCAGAGCCACCACCACTGCCTCAGAGGTTGCAAAGCACAGCAGTTAGACCACAGTGGGCTCAGGGAGGGTGAGGATGGTGGAACAGAGGCACACCCAGTCAGTTGTTCCACTCCACAATCCATACACCATTCTGGGGGAGCACAGCTCCCCCATGGATGCTCCCACAGAGAAGATTAAGGAGGCTGAGGACACCTGTCACAAGGGAGGCCCACAGGAAGGAGGCAGAGGACACCACAAGGAAAGGAAGCAGCTCCTGGTAGGGGACTCAATTATTAGGATGATAGAACTGGGGGGAGCAGGGAAAACTGAAGTAAGGTGCCTGCCTGGTGCCATGGCTTGGAGGGACTGGAAGCGCATCCTCAGGATCACGAGAACAGCTGCACAGGAGTCTGAGCTGGACATCATTGTCCACCTAGGGACAAATGACTTGGCTCAACATGAGATTAGAACAGTGCAGAAGGACTTTGTAGAACTGGGGAGGGGCCTAAGACAAGTAGCACACACAGTATCCTTCTTAGAGGTGCTGCCTGTCAATGGCATGAGTGAGGCGAGGGTACTTTGCACCATGCAGTTTAATGAATGGTTGAAAAAATGGCATGGAACACAGGGGTTTGGTTTCATTGGCAACTGGGGTTCCACCTGGAGGGACACCAGCCTATACTGGTAGGATGGTCTGCATCTGTCCAGGAAGGGAACAAATCTTTTGAGCAATCAGTTTAAATGCTTCATTGGAAAGCTTTTAAACTAGCAAGGGGGGAAGCACTGATAAGCAGCAGGAAAATCCCAGCCTCTCCCTACAAAACAGGGTACTAAATGAGAAAAAGACCAAGGTAGAAAGGTCAGTGGGGGATGCTGCAACTGAAGGTAAAGCCATCAAAAAATGGAAAGCAATGAGTACCAATGCCCGTAGTCTGAGTAACAAGCTTCCTGAATTAGTGGCCTTGATGGAGGAGGAACATCTGGATATCGTGGCAGTCACAGAAACATGGTTCACGTAAAACCATGACTGGGACATAAACATACCAGGATACACTATCTACAGGAGGGACAGAGAGGGTAATAGAGGAGGAGGAGTAGCTCTTTACATAAGGGAAGGAATCAAAGCAGCAGAACAAAAGGAAAAACAGGGAGGAGAAGAAACACTGTGGGTAAATTTGGAGACCGGCAATGGCACCACAATCCGCACAGGGGTTGTATACAGACCCCCTTCTCAGTGGGAGGAAATGGACAAGGAAATGATAGAAAGTATACTTAGTAAGGCAGAAAAAGGGGAGATATTGCTGATGGGCGATCAGAATATGCCAGATGTTAACTGGAGTGCAGTTTCAGCAACCACATCAAAAAGTGGGGTTATTCTAGATGCCCTACAGGGGGCATGCCTTAGACAACTAGTATTGGAGCCCACTCAAGAGGGAGCAATCTTAGACCTGGTTCTCTCAAATGGAGAAGAAGAGAGGATCACAGATGTAGAAGTGGGTAGCCATCTAGGAACTAGTGACCTTCGAACAGTATGGTTCACAATAGACACAGCAATAGAGTCAAGCCATACAAAGGCAAAGGTACTGGACTTCAGGAGGGCTGACTTTGCCAAAATGGGTGAGTGCCTAAGGAATGCACTAGCAAATGAGCAGGAAGGAGGGGTGGAAGAACAATGGGGAATAATAAAAACTGCCATCACAGAGATAACTAGCCTTTGTGTGAAGCAAATAAACAAAACTAAACGATGTAAGAAACCAATATGGTTCTCAAAGGAAGTAGCAGTGAAGGTTCAAGAGAAAAAGAAAGCTTTCAGGAAGTACAAGGAATCACAGAAGGAGCAGGACAGAAAACTGTATCAGTTAAAGCAAAAGGAAGCTGAGAAGGCAGTCAGAACAGCAAAGGTGCAAACTAAGGAAAAGATAGCCAACTCAGTTAAGAAGGGGGATAAAACCTTTTATAGGTACATCAGGGAGCGAAGGAAGACCAAGGGAGGGATAGTGAGGCTTAATAAAGGGGGGGGGCAGAGGGTGACTGTGAAAAGGCAGAGATACTAAACAAATATTTTTGCTCTGTATTAACAAAGGAAGAGGGGGAGGTACCTAAAACAAACAGTAGAAACACTCTGGATACAGAAGTTGATACCAGCCCATTTACAGAAGAAAGGGTTCTGAAAGAACTCTTAAAACTGAAGGTGGACAAAGCAATGGGGCCTGATGGGATTCATCCCAGAATTCTAAAAGAACTAAGGGTGGAATTAGTGACACCACTGACTACCCTGTTTAACAAATCATGGGAGGATGGGATGGTACCTGAGGACTGCAGGAGGGCAGATGTGATTCCCCTTCACAAAAGTGGGAGCAAGGCAGAAGCAGGAAACTACAGACCTGTTAGTTTAACCTCAGTGGTAGGGAAAATGATGGAATCACTTCTGAAGGAAAGAATTGTCAAGTATCTAGAGGCCAGAGGAGCACAGGACCCAAGGCAGCATGGATTCACAGCGGGAAGGTCATGCCAGACAAATCTGATAGATTTCTTTGACTGGGTGACCAAAGTAGTAGATCAGGAAGGGGCTGTGGACATGGCCTACCTAGACTTTAGCAAGGCATTTGACACAGTCCCACACAAAAGATTAATATACAAGTTAGCTAGCCTGGGTGTGGGTCCCAAGATGACAGCCTAGGTAAAAAATTGGCTGAAGAATAGGACACAGAGAGTAATAGTAAATGGAGTCCACTCTGAAGAAAGGGGGGTTACTAGTGGGGTACCACAGGGTTTAGTATTAGGACCGGTCCTCTTCAATGTCTTTATAAGTGACATTACAGAGGGACTGGAAGGAAAAGTATGTCTCTTTGGAGATGACACAAAGATCTTCAACAGAGTTGATGCACAAGGTGGGGTGGAAAGGATGAAAAGGGACTTGGCAAGGTTAGAGGAATGGTCAAATGTATGGCAGCTTAGATTCAATGCTAAGAAGTGCAAGGTAATGCACCTGGGAAACAAAAACCCAAGGGAAGAGTACACAATGGGGGGTGAGATACTAACAACAACAAAAATGGAAAGGGACCTGGGGATAGTTATATCAGATGACCTAAAGGTGGGCAAGCAATGTGAGAGGGCAGCAAGGAGGGCTGGGGGATACTGGGATGCATAGGGAAAGGCATCACCAGTAGAAAACAGGAAGTTATTATCCCTCTGTACAGACAGCTGGTCAGACCCCATCTAGAGTACTGTGTGCAGTTCTGGAGACCCAGTATTCGCAAAGACATAGACAGGATGGAAGCTGTCCAGAGGAGAACTAAAATGGTGCAGGGTCTGCACCGAAGACATATGAAGAGGACTTAAGGAGCTTAATATGTATAGCCTCAAGGAAAGGAGGGAGAGGGGGACATGATAGAAACTTTCAAGTACCTCAAGGGAATCAACAAAGTCCAAGAGGGTAGCATCTTTTCAAAAAGAGTGTGCAAGAACAAGGGGCACAATTGGAAGACAGAGGGAGGCAGCTCAGAGGTAATTTAAGGAAGTATTTTTTCATAGAGAGGTTGTGGATGCATGGAGCGGCCTTCCGGAGGAGGTTGTGGAGTCAAAAACAGTGGTGGAATTCAAGTATGCATGGGACAGTCATATGGCAATTCTAGGGGGTTGGGATAGAAAGAAGTAGGCTGCTGGTTAACTAGGATCTGCAGCTTATCCAGTAGGCAGGGAAATGGGCAGACTGGGTGGGCCAAGAGGTCCTTATCTGCCATCAAATTCCATGTTTCTATGTTTCTATGTTTCACCATCCATTCTATTCAGCCTCACTATCCCTCCCTTTGTCTTTCTATGCTCCCTGATGTACCTATAAAAGGTTTTATACCCCTTCTTAACTGAGATGGCTATCTTTTCCTCTGTTTGGGCCTTTGCTATTCTGACTTCCCTCCTGGCTTCCTTCTGCCTTAACTGGTACAGTTCTCTGTCCTACTCCTTCTGTGTTTCCTTATACTTCCTGAATGCTATCGTTTTCTCCCTGACCTTCCCTGCCACCTCTTTTGAGAACCATAGTGGCATTTTCTTTCATTTTGATTTGTTTGTTTATTTATCTGCTTCACACAAAGGCTTGTTGCCTCTGTGATGGTAGTTTTGATTTTTCACCATTGTTGGTCCTCTCCTCTGACAAAATCATGATCTGTGAATGGCGGGTCAAAAGACTCACCACCATCCAACCATGGAGGGTTAAGCCACACGGGGCTCAGGAGGGTAATCAAGGGAGAAGCCAAGTGATGAGGCTGGGAGGGTTGGTAGGAAGGATGGCCTGCCATGGCTGAAGGAGGAAAAAGAGGGAATAAAAATAAAAAAAGTCCCACTGTGCCATCTTGAAATGGCACTTTTAACATTACCATCCTGAATTTTCTTCTCCACAAAAGCAAAATAAAACTGTCAGACATTCTACCAGTAACCTGTTTTGCATATTAAAGTTTACTGGAGTTTTCAGAGATAACAACCAGATACAGAATACAAGTCACATAAAACCATTATTAGGATACATTAAAAATTGTGACCATTGTAATCTTAATACACATATCAAGGGGATCAATTCATAAACACCCTGATAGTACTGGAATAAATATGCAATGTGAAACTACATAAATCATCCTTTAGCTCACTGTGTAGGTACAGCCTAACATGATAGCCACAGTGAGATTGTAACTGAATGGTTATAACATATAGAATAATATGCAGGGTAATGTGTATAATGAGAATTTTACAAACAACTGAGGTGTTTGATGTTACATAAACTCTAGCTCCGGTGGTTTATACAAGCATCCAAAACTGATGGTGTGTGTAAAATTCTCATTGTTACACACTAACCAATGTGTTGTTTTAAATAACTGCTGTGGAATGTTTTTTTTTTCCACCACAGCAATTATATAAATAGAAGTCTCTCTCTGTGCCATGGTCTAGTTGAAGGAGTCGCAAGAGGAAGTCAAGAACGGAATGGACACATGCATGGGGCAAACGAAACCCGGCACATGTTCACCATTATAACCAGTCGGTTGCAATAACAAATTATAAATGAGGTTTCCCTACGTGAAAGAAGGTTCTCAAGTTATAATATCTTAGTTAACTTTGTGTTATTTATAGATATTATATTGAATAAATATCTGGACCCACCAGAAGAAACAACTCTAAATAAAACTATCAATTTTAAAACCCCAACTGTAAATAAAACTAATAATTTTAAAGCCATAACTGTTTCTTCTCTATTGTTATTTGTTACTATCTCACAACCTTTTATAAGCACAAAAAGACACTCCAGGGTTTGGTTTCAGTGCCCTGATACTCCTCTGGGCTGATGTAACTCAATCTGTGATCCATAACTTACTATGTCCCTGAGTGGGCATTCATGGCATTGCTATATCACTCAGTTGTGTCTTATTGCTTGCATATGAAGCTGGACTGGACACGTCTTTAATGCAGCTAGTGTGTGATGTACAATTTTTATCTGAAAATGTTAATAAATTTATCAATCATCCAGTAATCTTAATTAATTGAATTATATTTTTCTTTTTTACAGTTTTATGGCTGCATGGGTGGAGTCATGCTAAAGTATTGCCATAATGTAGGAGAGAAAAATTACTGTGGCAGCATGTGACAGGAATATGAGGCAGTTGTCCTCCGCTTAGTGTTTCAACTATTGTTGTGGCACAATTCTCTGCCTCCTGCTTAAAGCAGCAGCATTACATTAAAAAAAAAACATCAGTACCACATAGATGTCTTCCTTCTGATCTTTTGAGCATGTAGCTGTTGTGCAGTGCAGCATTTGGCTAAAAAAAGCCCAGTTTCTTATTTGTTTTTCTTTACATTTGCATGCCTGCCATATTGTTCACCTGACCTGTGCTGCCTACTGCACACACACACAATATCATTCTGCTTTGATTGCAACTGGTTAGGCTTCCTTTGTGGTGCATTCTCCCTTTTATGCTGCTGGAAAAAAATGTTATCATTTCCTACAAGAAAATGTACTAAAGTCAGTGGTGAATGTGTTAATTTACAAACTAATGTAGCTAACACTGGGAGGTAACTTGAGGCAGAGCAGATGCAAGGTGAGCAGATGCAAGGCTGAGAGACAAGCTAAAGTCTCCCACTGACACAATGCTGAGAAAGTAAGACAAGTTAAATTCCCCCGGGTCATACCTGAAAACAGGCCATCTCTACCTAGTGTTCCTACCTGGTCAATAAAAATTATATAAATGTCATTATGCTCAAGTGACATTTTAATGCGGTATGTGGCTGCTACCTTTTGCCAGCACTTGTTCATCTCATTAATTCAAGAAACATTGGTTAAATGAGTTCCTGTATGGAACTTTTTTTTCCTGCAGTTTGCTACCAGTATGTGCTCATAAAAGCAAACCATGTTTATTTTGCAACATACCTCAAAAACAGGGATAGGGTACAAGCAGGAAGAATACTCCAGATACTGGAAGAATTCACTGGCAATACTCTGTTTTTAAAAAAAAATCCAAGTAACACAATGAGCTGAAACTGCACTTCCTCAATTTGTGAAGAGTATTGCAAGCACAAAATGGAACTACAACAGAGAGGAAATGTGATACCTAGGGGTCAGGCAGCTGAAAACAAGGAGGGAGCCATATACCACTCATCCAGTTTATTACTATTTTACTATTTAATATTACTGATATTTTTTTAATGTGGCAGTACTGCAAATATGAAGAAAGTGACATGGGTTGTAACTTCACCACATGATTGCTGCACAATGTGTCAACAAGCTTTGAATGTGACAGTACCGCAAACATGCAGAAAGTGGCATAGGTTCTAATCCCACCACAAGATTACTGCACAATGTGTCAACACGCTTTACATTCTTTTCTGGGGGGAGCAAGGCAAACAATATCTACACACAGACAGACATAGGGAATTCAAACAAATAAAAAGGAAGCACAGCAAGAAAGAGTAAGAAAATGAAACTGTTATGCAAAGTACCAGACAGTTATGCTTGCTATATGAATAGCACCCTGTGGGATGAACAAGGTGAAATTGTTATTTCCATTTAGTTGAATGTCTACAACTCAGAAACATTCAACATTTTTCATTAGTAAGATTCTTGGTCTTTGGACTTAAGAGAGAAAAATACACACATCACAAAATGTTATTCTGTTTGCACCACAAAACCAGCACAGGTACAGTAGTCACTTTAAAACCGTGGCAACAAGTCAAGAACATATACTGCTTATCAGACTAGAAGTCTCCATAGAATATTTTTTTTTTACCAAAAGTGCCATGATAAAACAACAAATCTAGCAAAATAATAAACCTAGTAGGCCAAGGAGCTGTGGAAATGGCCTACCTAGACTTTAGCAAGGCATTTGACATAGTCTCACACACAAAAGATTAATAAACAAGTTAGCCAGCCTGAAAGTGAGTCTTAGGATGCAGAGGATAACAGTAAACAGAGTCCACTATGAAGAAAGAGGGGTTACTAGCGAGGTACTGCAGGGTTCAATACAGGGACCAGTCCTATTTAATGTCTTTATTGGTGACATTGTGGAGGGTCTGGAAGGAAAAGTATGATTCTTTGCAGATGACACAAAGATCTGCAACAGGGCTGATACACAAGGGGTGTGTGGAAAGGATGAGAAGGGACTTGGCAAGGTTGAAGAAATGGTCAAAGGTATGGCAGCTTAGATTCTATGCAAAGAAGTGCAAAGTAATGCACCTAGAAAACAAAAACCCAGGGAAAATATACACAATGGTGAGGAGGTACTAACAAGAACAAAAATGGAAAGGGACCTGGGAGTAGTCATATCAGATGACCTAAAGGTAGGCAAGCAATGTGAGAAGGCAGTAAGGATGGCTATGAGATACTGGGATGCACAGGGAGAGGCATCACAAGTAGAAAACAGGAAGTTGTTATCCCTCTGTAAAAAAAGTTGGTGAGACCACATCTGGAGTACTTCATGCGGTTCTGGAGACCCCATCTCCACAAGGACATAGACAGGATGGAGGCAGTCCAGAAGAGGGCAAATAAAATGGTGCAGTGTCTGCATCAGAAGCCATAAGAAGAGAGACTAAAGGAGCTTAATATGTATACCCTTGAGGAAAGGGGGGGATATGATAGAAAGTTTCAAGTACCTGAAGGGAATCAACAAAGTCCAAGATGGTAGCATCTTTCAGAAAAAGAAATGTGCAAGAACAAGGGGGGACAATTTGAAGCTAGAAGGGGGACAGCTCAGGGGCAATGTTCAGAAGTATTTTTTCATGGAGGGGGTGGTGGACACATGGTAAGGCCTTCCTGATGGAGTGGTGGGGTTAAAAACAGTCAGGGGCTCCAAGAATGCATTGGACAGACATAATGCAATTCCTGAGGGGTGTAGAGGAAATAGGCTGTTGGTTGACTAGGATCTGCAGCTTATCCAATAGGTATAGAAATGAGCAGACTACGGGGGGCTGAGCAGTCTTTATCTGCTGTCAAAGTCTATGTTTCTGTGTTTCTATGCATAATCCCGGGCTTGAACCTTTATGACCTGAAATGGCAGGCTGTTCAAAGTTAACCTCAGACAACTGCATCTAAAGCTACAGGAAGAAATTAATTTCACAATGGGGCATCTTACCATAAGTAAAACTTAACAGGCATTTAATTATAAAGTATGACCCCATGAAAAGAAACAGTAATCTTTATTCATATTTAGAAAAATGATTTAAACACATACCACTGCTACAGAGTAGCCAACAGCTGTTATCTTTTTACTGCTACATGGGCGGAGCTCGACATATGCTTTGCAATCATGGTAGGAGAAAAATAGTCTGTGAATGGAATGCAACCCTGTGTTCTCCTACAGTGATGCAACAACGTGTGTGCAGCGCTGACTCCATTGGCACTGTCTTCCACCAATGGAGCTCCCCTCTCTGGAACAGTCACCCCCACCCACACCAGCACATTACTTTAGTTCTGCACTTCCATTGTAACTGTGCACATGCAAAAATCATGCATGCATAGTTCTATTGCCACTGCCATCTTGCAATTGGCAAACCACCGCCAGTCAACAGGTGTGCCATCCACTCCGAAACCACTGATGACACTCAGATAGCCAACACCGCTCCGATAGCCATTTGCCCTGCTCCAATACACGTGCTCCACCGCCACTGCTGGCAAAACCCCTGTGCAGCCATATCAGCTCTGACCAGAATTTGTTTATATTATACTGTAGGTAGGAAAATTGGCAATCTTTTTCCTTCCGACACCTTTCAATATTTCTATATTATTCCATATTCTTAACTTATCACAACATATAATCTGCAGAGCACAGACAGATTCACAAAAAATTACTTCCATTTAAATTTTTAAAATTATAAGGGCATAGTACATGGAAATTCTATGCAGGTGGTATTTGAAGAATCCATCTTGGTGTTTGTCTGTGGCTTGTTGCAGGTTTACCCACAAGTAAGACTAACTGACCAATCAGATTGCAGGATTTTTCCACCATTTTGTGTAAGTAAGGAATAGTAGACAACATGGTGTGGTATACTAGGTGGTATCATCTTGCCTCAGGTGCATTGTGATGAGAACACAGGCCGAGTGACAGATGCACCCAAGAAGTTGCAATATCTGATGATATACCAAGCTCCAGAGTGTATTATCACTATTACCCATGTTTGTGTGTGTGTGTGTGTGTGTGTGTGTGTGTGTGTGTGTGTGTCTATATATAACTTTTTATAACATTAGTATTGTTTTTTACAGTGAAAGTGTATGTTTAGGGGAAACAAAATAGTTCCCTTACTTTGTGATGTGGTTATTAGGTGGTAGTGTTTTTGTAGTTCAACAGGAGAAGGAAGGAGTGTGGCAATGGTTGGGGTAGGGATGGCTCTTAGTTAGGATAATAGTTGGCCAGTCTACTCTTGTTTTGTGCTCAAGGTGAGAGTCCAGAACCTGAGAGTGCAGCCATAGGTACAGTAAGGTGTGTTGGAAATCTAGGACTGTGAGAGCTGTGCAGCAGTGATTGCACTGGCTGAATGAGGGCATTTTGTGAACCTCTGTAGTGAAGAATGGTTGCCAGGGCAGCCATATTGTGTGTAGGCAAACTTTGTACTGAAGAGAGCAGGGTACTTGGAAGGCAAACAAAAAGGCTGCTAACTGCTTTCGTGTTCTTACCTTGGGTATGTTCAAGGATGCCTCCATAGCTGCAGCCAATAAAGTTTGAGTATTTGCTTTAGCCATTAGGAAATTTGCATTATCTGAACTATCCAGAACTGAATGAATAGCATCTGCAAAATCATAGCAAAACTGTATCTGTTCAGTGAAGCATTGGGGCAATACATTTTAACTAATACACATCTTTAACATGTCTTATAATATCAATTGATTCCCTGGGTATCATTTATTTATTACTACTTTGCTTGGGCGATTGATATAATTGCAGGTATTCAAACCCCAGGAATCATTCACTTATGCTTAACAACAGCAAGTATTCCCACAAATGAACAACCCCGGAGCTTTAAGAATTTTATGCAAATTATGGAATTTAGAATGAAATTTAAACTCTGCTGTATGGTAATGCTCACTCTGGAACGCTAACATCAGATTTTATTTCTCCACCTGAAAAGTACATTTGCGCCAAAGTCCTCTGTACACGTCTGGCAGGTTTACAGTTTACTGTTTTATATTTCCTAGAGTATTTTTGTGTTTTATTCACTCCAAGTTAGTTAAGTTATTATTCGTTTATATAGTGTGTATTTTTCCTTTGTCCCAGTTCCCGATCAGCTCCAGCAACTGAAGCAGGCCATTATCGGCGCAGTTCCCATTTTCAGGGAACTGCTATTTAACATCTTTAAAACTGATCGTAAATTCTGTTTTTATTAGCCACTTTGTGGTTTTACTCTTGTTAATTCTTGGTTTTATTTTTTGCTAACCGAGACAAATTTTTTTTGCCTTTTTAGTATAAAAAACCTGTTTTGAGGTAAGAAATTGTAATTGTGATTCAGTTTTTTTGAGGACTGAACCACATTTATTATGGAAAGCACTTTTTAAAAACATTTTAGGATTTTTTAGAACTTGGTATTTTTCTAAATGGGAACTCTAAACTTTTTTAAGGTCTTCAGTGTTTGGCATGATTGACAGACCCCCCAAAAAAAAAAAAGACATGACCTACAGGCTTTAAATATTGTACAGTTTTTTTTTCAGCTCCTGGCAATGACAGACTGCCAAAGCTGTGTTTAAAGTATGCAGACCTGCCTGACCTACAGTCACTAATGTGGACTACTATGTTCTATGATACAGTATAAGGCATATTGGTATTTACTCATGCTTGCTATGATGTGCTTACAAACTATTACCAATTATAGTTATTTTTATGGTGTTAGTGAACCATCTACAGCTATTAGCCATAATGCTATGAACAGCATATTTTTTGAATTATTGTATTGTAATCCAAAATCAGCCTTTGGCAGCATAACGCTTCTTACTGTATATGTGCAAAAGTTAACATCCTTGGGTGTGAGCTGCCCACTATACCCACCAATAGAATTGCTTAGTTTAGCTTTTCTACTATGCAGATGAGCCCATTACCAGGTAACAGACCCACTTATGTCTGACTATAATAATATATGAAATCCTGTTTTTCACTGAGTTTCTCTATGACAACATAGCAGTTTTCAGAGGCTCTGAACTCCCAGCAGGTATTGCTGTCCTTTTTGCATGTATTTAGGGAATAAACTTTTATTTTGTGACATTTGTCTTCTGTGTCATGTTTTGCCATCAGGTTTAGAATCCTGCCAAACCCAACAAATGGTGACTGCGGCATGGACCTGATTGGTCAGAACTGAATCAGTACACAAAAAGGTATATAGACAAAAAACATGGGGGAATCATGAAGGCATTCAAACATACAGTGATCACTACAGATCAGTTGCCCGGTACCTTGGTGAACCAACTGGTACAGCACTGTACCTCTTGGTATACTACTAGGTGTGGCACCTCATGTAATTCTGCCTTGCAGTATCCTTAGCCTTATAGTGAATTCAGTGATATTCCACCAGGTGGTGACAGCAACTCATCGGCAGCCCACAAGTGCCTGAATTTACTTTTCTCAACTTTTTGTGCTGCTGCGCCAGCAGGTGGCATTTATTAATTGTTCCTTTTTTGTCAATTAATATAGTTCTTAATGGCATTTTAATTAAAAAAAAGCCCTTTACCTCTGGTCCTCCCCATCACCAATGGCACTGGAACAATGAAAATAATAATTAACAAATAAAAAAAAACACTCTCCAGTTGTTAACAAAGCAGATGATTTATTTATGTTTTATCCATGAAGATGCTGGCTGCGTGACCTTCAGGCCATCACTACTTAGAGAAAGGAATGGCACGCACCACAACTCTGAACCTAACAATCAATATTATCTTTACCAAGTCATTCTATAACAGCAGACATATTTACACTCCATATTACTTCTAATCTAATGAAATTAATGAAACTGGACACCTAGCAAGTGTTTTAGAAAATATAAAGGAAACAACACCATGTTCTATGGTTCAGACAGATACAATGGTGTCAGCAAAAACTGGCAAACTCCATTCAAGAAACTGGGAACAATGGCATTGTTTCATGGGAAGCCTTAAAAAAGCTATTAAAAACTCCAGTCCCAGAATAAAGATAAAAATAGAAAGAAAAAATCCAAACATTGCAGAGAGTAGTTCAATAATTGAATCCCAATGATAAAAATCAAAGGAAACAAAACTATTCAAACAGATTGGGAAAAGTGATGTGATAAAAAGGAAAAAGAAAAATCAACAGAGAACACTAAAAACAAAACCAGGTGCCTCAGGAAAATGATTTGAATGTGCATGGTAAATTGCAAAGCACCACAGAGAAAAAAAACGGTGTAGCACATGTTACTTTGTAAGTCTGCAGAAAAATAATGAAGGAGTATATAAAAATAAATAGCACCTTCAAACTTTATGAAAACCATTAGTAGGGTTTGCAGAGAGGGGGAAGGGGAGGGAGAGGGGAGAGGGGAGAGAGAGAATGTGAAAGGAGAGTTAATTTTTTTGAGATATCTAATACAGATTTCAAGATGACAGACTGACAGATAAACAGATTTAGCA
Source organism: Neoceratodus forsteri (assembly GCA_016271365.2). Classification (NCBI taxonomy): domain Eukaryota; kingdom Metazoa; phylum Chordata; order Ceratodontiformes; family Ceratodontidae; genus Neoceratodus; species Neoceratodus forsteri. Next base: position 1,376,530,962 of record CM057456.1, read on the forward strand.
TAGGAGCAGGTGTTGACATACTGTAGGTAGCTCAAGGAACTTTAGGTACAGGACATCTTGCTTGAGATATCGGCAGATAGACACATGCTGATTTGATCACGAGCAGACAGGGGGTTGCATGCTGTATGTTAACATGATTACACACAGAAAAAAGTGAAGCCCTGTGAAATTACAAACTATAAGGCAAGAACAGGAGGGCAGACCTGCTGTATAGCTTGTTGCTATGTGCTGGATAATTGCAACCTGACACAGTTCTGCTGTAAATGATGTCAAGCATACTGTATGTAGCATGGTGACATTTGCTATCCCATCCTGAACATACAATGCCAGACAGAGAAGTTTTAACCATAATTATCCTTGGGTAAATGAACTAAGTGGGTGATTTGATAACTGTTTTGGGTGTCAACATAATTTCACTATAAAACCTTGAAACAGACAGTCACAGGGAAGTTCATTAGGTGCCAACAGACTTAACAAGAAACATGCATGATACACATTCTTAGTCAGTTAGTCTCAAAAGAGTAAATATAAAATTTCATGCAGGATGGCTAGTATGGGATCTGATAAGCTTCTATAATGTACAGTAGCTTGGATAAAGTGCAGAAAGGACAATGAGATGAGCCAAAGTACCTCTGTGTATGGGGTGGTTAAAAGGATTGCAGTATAAATGGGGAGTAGGAGGCATAACTTACTCTATGATAAGTAAGATAGTAGCAAAAATGAAGATTTAAAAGAAAAGACAGTGCCATCTCAGTATGAAGCACTTTTCTTTGTCATGAACTGCTTCATAATCAAAATGACAGCATATGACTGTGGAAGCAGATAACAATTGCCATCTCCTCGATCTTACTTCGTTTCATTTTTTAATAAACAAAAAAAAGTGCCACATAGAGAACTCAATACTTTATTCACTTCAGCAAATTAAAGCACCTAACATGAAAACAAAATACATGCACAGTCACATACTTTTAATGATGTTAATACCCAGTACCTTGGAGAAAACAATATGCTTGTTTACATGTTGCTTATGTGTAATGTTTAGTTGTGTTCTCATTTTGCTGTGATTGCATTTTGCATGTACAGTATGCCCTAAACAAGAAATCAAATGCAGTATACTATTTTTTGTAAGTAGATGAGCTGTTCCAGAATTTATGTTCACCGTACCTACATTAGTGCAAACCAGTGTTAAATCGATAATAATTTGGAGACTCTGTCTACTGATGCATTGTGATGTACAGTATCCCCTTTCTCCTCTATTCTCCATTATGTATATATTTTATTTGTGTATTGTTTGTGTAAGTGTTCTATAACTTGTTTTAGAAATTTAATTTATCATTTTGTGTATGTCAAGGAACCTAAAGTATATTACTACAACTTTTGTTAATTTTTTTCCTTTTGTATAATACTAATTATTTTGAGCTTTTCTGTCTTTGATTTTAGTCATAATGTCATCAAACATTTGCATATAATGCATCTGGTCTATCTTGTTACTCGCAATTTTTAATTTCCTTACATTTATCCATATCTCACCATTCTCTGTCCTATGTACATATTTGAATTAGTTTTTTATTAATTGTCCCTTCCTGATCCAAACTTTCTTTTTAACTTTCCAAACTACTGTAACTTACTATCACAAAATTAACTAACTAATGAATTAACTATGACACATTAATAAATACCCCATACACAATCTGAACTATTATTCATATTAATTCAATCATATAGAAAAAAGCATTGTTTCATGTATGTCAATTATGTTTAATGAATGATGTATCAACAGAAATTACTGTTTTTCCTGAAACAAATATGGTATTTATAACTTCAGGATGCATTTTCAATATTTAATTTTCCTTCTGGTCATAGAAATGTTTTCACTGATATATAACCACATTTACTGTATACCAGCACTTAGAAAATCCAATCAGTAGAATGTAGGGGGTCTAGGAGAAGATATATGGTGAATATGTTATTTTTAAGAAAGAGTGGTTCTTTTTTAAAACTATGGTTACAATAATTTTCAAGTGAGTATCTCTTATGGACATATCATAACTGCACCCCCACTCCCCCCGAAACACACACACTTTTTCAAATTTGACCATTAAGAAGGATGGGCAAAACATCACAGCAAGCTTTACAGTAGCTGACAATACTTAATTTGACATAAAATGTCAGATCAATTATGGACTTAATACTTTAGCATTTACATCCATTGTTGAGGCTACTATGACAAAAATGGATCCTAATATGAAAACGCAAATGCATTCTTTCAATTCCTAACAACTAGTGCATGCAACTTTATTAATGGGTGTTACATTTATTATTGCTATACACAGTGTCAAGCATAGGAAATTAATGTTGTGCTATACAATTAGCAGTGTAAGTGGAATTATTGTAACAGGATATGCACTCAACCAGCACATAGGGAGTATTCATTTTAATATTTTATTTCTACTGTGGTCGTATTTAACAACCATGAATAAAAACAAAAGGAAATAGCAGCAAAAGACCAATCATAATTTTTCAAACAGATGCAGTCATTTGTTTCAGGAATCAGTGACAGGTCTGCCATGGGAGTCCAGCTGCATGCAATGTGCCATACTGCTTTTTTTTGGGGGGTGGGGGTTAAAACATGGGCATGATCAATAATGTCTGAAAAACAGGGTATCATCCCTCATCCCAATACAATTGTTGGGCTCACCTGATAGAGTGCCTCCTTTGCTTTGAACCCTTATATACACTACTTCAATTTCATAACTGCAGCAGCGTGGCATTCAAGAAATGATGGTATGAGCAGCATGCAGGTTAGCTTGCATGATAGTGATAACAAAAATAATTAATAAAGCAATTGACAATCTAGCTGCTGCTTATTTTCCATGTAGTTTCAGCCACGGAAAACTGCAAGCAGTTTAAAGTGCTAGACTAGAATATGTGTAATTTAACAGAAAAGGGACACAACTATTATGCTAGCATATCACTGTTGAAAAATTAAGTTGCAAGTGCACAGCCACCTTCAAGCTGCACTGAACAACATGGGAAGCTTTAAAAATTATTCTTGTAAAAAAGAAAAATGTATCACACATTTCCCATCTAAAAGGAAACAAAGGAGATGCAGTTTCCCACAACCAACTGGCTGTCTACTAATGTCTGTGCAAACATTATCAGCAGTGATGGGACAAATCCTTAATAGGGTGAATAAACATAAAACAGATTTTTTTCTTTTTGTTTCCAATCAGCATTAAGAGGACTTACTGTATGGTGTATGTATTAATGACATTCGTTCATTACCTTACAGCACATGTAATTTTATTAATGGGTGCTCAAATGTCTATGTCTATGCACAGTGAAAAGTGTCGAAAATTAATGCTGTGTTATACAATGACCTGACTAGATGGAAATTATCCTTATGGTGCATGCACCGTATGGACACTGAGTGGGGTGCTATAACATGGTTATTGTCATGAATGTCTGAGCCACAGGATGAGCATCGTCCCTTTTCCCAATACATTTTTTGGCTCACAGGAGTGAGGGCCTCCTTTGCCTTGAGCCCTTGAATATAGCATTAAAATTTCATAACTGCAGTGTGAAAATCAAGAGGTGTAGGTATGAGCAGAATGGAAGGCTAGCTTGATAGACAGTGATAAAAAAAAAAACTAATTGACCAGCAGCACTCCCACTTTGTTGTTATGTATTTTCTGCCTGGGTAAAATATAAAAGTAGTTTGTAATGATATCTCGGAATTCAAGTAGTTTAATTTGGAAATGACTATGCTGCTGGCATCTTCATGTAGCTAAATTAGATGACAAGTGAACAGGCATCCCACCTGACTGGTAGTCAACAAGATGGGGAAAACTAAAAGGCATTTTGTAAACAATTGTGTCACACACTCCCAGCCAAATGAAAATAAAACAAGTGTCCAATTCCCACGAACAACTGGCTGTCTATCAAGGGCAGCTAAAACACAATTCAATGCACTAATTCCTATGTTTCTTTTATATTATACAGTGCCCCAGTTAAGCAAACAATGTGTGTGTGGAACAACTGTTCAGGGAAAAATGAATTCAAGAACACATTACAGCCAGTTTAAGTAAAAACGATAGGCCCAGGGGTCCTTATCTGCTGACAATTTCTACGCTTCTATAACATCCAGTTCCAACTCAGATTTCATCATATTAGCCACATATAATAGGAGATCCTTCTTCTCCCTCCCCTTAAGAACTCCCAAAAGTCTAACTTTGCTGACACATTATTTTCTTTTTAAATTGTATATATAGAAATTTATGTAGTAATCTGAACCCTAGCCTCAAAATTGGTAAAGTGCTTAATTTGGCCGTGATGTGTACACAAACCTTTCTAGTTATATCACTTTTATTGTGCCCTTTATTCATTCCATTATCTGATAGAAGCCTGCAGAGTTCCAAATCCTTACCTGAGCAATCAAAAAGCGATGTTACAATGTTGTCTCAGTACATTACTCTTCGTAACATCGTGGCATTGCATATTGAACATCTTCAAAGTGCTCACAGTTATTATATTTGTTAAAAATGTAACAATGTTGCACCAAAATAATACATAGTTTCTTCTGATTATTCAAGCAGCTACTTCAAACTGTTGTTTTCTTTCTGATAATGCGCAAAGGGGCACAAAATATATTTGCATCTTATTGTAATCATTTATTCTTGTAAAACTGATAAACAGGGTTGAGAGGTGATTGGAGAAGTGTGGATTTCCAGAGTCTGTAGTCACTTTATTTTTCATTTTAACAACCCTGGAAAGGAATGGCCAGATGCAGTGTTCTTCCTAACAGTGTCTGAAGGGATTAGGGGTGCAGATACAACCCTTCCCCCTGTCATTAGGACAGCCACTCTGCAAAGGATTGCAGGAAATAAATATCCCCCATCTAGTGGGCCAGCCAGAGGCTGAAACTAGAAAAACTGGTTCCCAATGGGAATTGAATGATGCAAGGACTTTAGAAGACAATCACTACAACAATGTGGAATTAGGCCAACTTCAGTGTTTTGTGTTAGCTCTTAATCAACCACTCTCCCACTTGCAATCAGTTTCAGGTGATGTCCACAGTGGATACAGAGTGGTGTAAATAGGTGGGGGAAGGGTGCACTGAATAACACATTCTACAGTCACTACCTTCCTGCTTGGTGCCTGTTTAGGGTCCACATAAGACAGAAATGGCCCTGATTGTATGCTAAAATAACTAAAGATATCTAAATAAAAAGCTGTTTCTTTACCTTAGTACGAGTGATGGTATTGGGACGGACATATACCCCAGTGCATGAAAGTACTCTAGATACAGTGTTTGTATGGTATTCTCAAACCAGAGCCCTCAAACCTAAGCCCTCTGGTGAGAACACATAGGAGCTTTACTGGTAATTACTAAAAAGTGCAACAATATGTGCTGCCATATTTCTTTGCAAATATTGTGGTTTAGCCTCTACTCCCAGTATAATAATAGAATGGTGCTGTCACATTTCTTGTTGTAGACTTCCCAAGATATTATTTTTTTCATAACATGCACAGGAGGGAGCTGGAACTTAAACAAAAACAACTCAAATTTATACCGTGACATACAGTATGAAATAGCACTAAGCGCTATTGCAGTTTATACCCCCACACACCCCAGACACAGACAGACACTCACAGTACCTGATATGACCTTTAGTTAGCTTGTTGTTAAGAGTGGTACCAAACCAACAGCAGTAAATGCCTGATGTAGATTGATGGTTTTTGTACCATTTTTAATTTTTTATTCATTTTAAGATATATTGGGCCAGATATTCAAAACTTGGTGCTGGGTGCAAACTGTTTGCACAGGTTTAGCGCGGGATTAGCGTGGGTCCGCTATATTCAGAAGGCCAAATAGTGCATGCAAACTGCATTAGCACTGGGCAAAATCATATGCAAGGAGCAAAGTGAGGGGGCGTGTCACTGCAATGCTGTGTTCGCAATAGCACCTGTCAAAGTGATTTTGCGACTTAGCATGACACTTAGCATGGTGCAAATTACCACCCAGGAAAAGGTAATCTTAACCCTGGGCAATCAGCTTTGTGTGACAGTTTGGGTTTGCATGGTGTCTGCATGGCTTTTGTGTTACCCTAACAAACCAATATGACACATAGATAAAGCCAGACAAAGCGAACACATGCTGCTCACAGATGGCATCTCAATGATGCCATCATCTGCCACCAGTCCAGCCACACCAGGCAGTAAGTGGTGACCTAGCCAGCAGTGGACACCATGACAGTTTGGCCATACAGCACACACCTGCAGACCATTCTTCTGTGGAAACCAAGAGATGCAAGCACACACATGCAGCACTGTGGGCATGGAGGATGTTGAGGGAAGGGTGTACAGGTGGCCAGACTGTGCCAGAGACTAGGTGTGGCTGCAGTGCTGTCACACATCATGCAGTGCACATGGGCCAGTACTGGGAATGCCCCAACACCAGTGTGCCATTCTGATCATAAGTGTTCCCCCAAGCCACATACAGCACAGCTGTACAACTGCCACAGCACACACAGACAGCTATGTATATGTCACTGTAAGCATCCCATGCCAGAGATACAGCATCTGTGGGTCATATAACAGTGTAACAGTAATGTCCACTGTCAGTAAACACCTGCAAGTTGGGCCTGTCACTGTGTACAGTGCAGTCATCATCATTGTACTGCACACCATAGGCAGTGTTGTGTCCTTCACACTACTGGCCCTCATGCTACTGTAGTGTCTGCTGTGCACTGTAGTATGCCCTACAGCGTAACAGTTGCATGCAGCATCACGACCACCTGTGCCTATGTTTTGTCATTCCCTGGGGTACAATATGCTATGCTATGCTGTACTGTTTACATGTAGCCTGCAGCTATCATCATGCACTGCCAGAATGACATACAGGTGGAGCTGTGGTCAGACCTGGCCAGCCCTGTACTTCAAGACTGACCTGTAGGTGGAGCTGTAGGACCCTGCAGTAATGCTGGGCAAACTGCATGCAAATCAAGGCATAATGAGATGCTAATCTGGATGTTTGTCCAGAGACTAGCTAAGTAGGCTCATTTGCGTCACTTTTGAATATGACAAACGTGTTTGCACCAGGCAAATGGTTTAGCTCCATGCTTAACCTGCGCAAATATGTTAGTGCTGCACAAATGGTTCAGGGGCTATTTTACAGTTTTTCACACTTTACTTTCACATGCACTGCTGCCTGTAGCTGTACTGGGTACTCGCATTTGATGACACACACATTGGCCACATAGTTCACCTCTACCTACCTTCACATCTCTGTGCACTGTGTTGCTGTTGTGGTATGCACTTCCTGGTTGCTATATTCAAAGCTGTCTTATTCCAGGGTTAAGTTTGCCCTGCACTCATAGCCCAGTTTGCCTGGCCTCATTTCCATGCTATATTCAGAAGCTATTGGCCCTGGGCTATTACTTTTTGCTCTGGGCTAAGCTTGCTTGCCTGGCAGTACTAATTTAGCCAGGGACAAAATTTTGAATATCTGGCCCAGTCTGTGTGCACTGAAATGAAGTCTGTTGCTTCACTTTATTGTTCTTATATTTCTGTTTTTAATTGTAAACTTGCTGACTAAGATCAATGCTATTGTAGGTATGTATTGATGCATTGATACACAGCACAATTCTCTGATTCCTACTTTTTGTTTTGGTTTGTTTATTTTGTGTTACCTGCCCCATTTTTTATTGTAATAATTTGCAATGTTTTGGTACTGTACTGTATGTCTGTGAATAATTAATTACTAACTAAATGGCTGCTTTTCTCCATTAACTGCGCTACTGACTACTCTAAAACCAACACAGAATTAGTATTTTTTTGCAAGATGTAATTTGCTCCAGATTGTCCTTGTTGAAATAAGAATACAAAAATTAAAGAAAAACAATGTTTCTTCACAGCTGGGTTCACTGTCTAGCTCAACAGTATTATAGAAGACATACTGAAACACCCTTAACCAGCTGATAATGTTAGACTGTTAGTTTAAAAAATAGTGAGAATCTCTTTAGAGTAATATAAAATGTACTGAATTCTCTTCACTAAAATGGGCAAAGTATGCATTTTTCCAACAGTTTTTTTAGGTGCACGAAAACAATTATTTACCACGTTTCCAGCTTCAATAGTCAAGAGTCATACTAATAAATATTTTGATGGAGCTGTGAAAAGCAAATGATTCTCCAAGTGGCTTATAGTGGGCAATGCATCTCTTATCCCAATGCTAGGTGTAGGAGTTATGCAAAAGGAGAGAAGATCAATCTGTGTTCCTCCACCTTTCCATTTCACCATGAAAGAGAGAGTTTTCTTGTTTAAGAGGACCAAAATCAGTTACTGTACCTTTTCATCCTTCTGGGCATAGATAGATGTGATTGTTATTCTCTAACCATACATCTTGCAACAAGGCATGTTTTACACTGCAGATTTTACAAGAACTGAACAGCAGTTTGCCATTGATCTTTAAGTATTACCCAAAATTACAGATATAAAACATAGAAACATAGAATATGATGGCAGATAAGGACCGCTTGGCCCACCCAGTCTGCCCATTTCCCTACCTAATGGATAAGCTGCAGATCATAGTTAACTAACAGCCTACTTCCTCCTACCCATACCCCTAGAATTGCTTTATGTCTGGCCCATGCATTCTGAATTCTTCCACTGTTTTGACTCCACAACCTTCTCAGGAAGGTCATTCCATGCATCTACAACCCTCTCTGTGAAAAAATACTTCCTCACATTACCTCTGAGCTGTCCCCCCTTTGTCTTCAAATTGTGCCCTCCTTGTACTTGCACACCTCTTTTTATGAAAGATACTACCCTCTAGGACTTTGTTGATTGCCTTGAGGTACTTGAAAGTTTCTATCATGCCCCCCCTCCTTTCCTTGAGGGAATACAAATTAAGCTTCTTAGGTCTCTCTTCAAATGTCTTCTGGTGCAGACCCTGCACCATTTTAGTTGCCCTCTTCCGGACTGCCTACATCCTGTGTATGTCTTTGCGGATACTGGGTCTCCAGAACTGCATGCAGTACTCCAGGTGGGGTCTCACCAGCTGTCTGTACTGAGGGATAACAACTTCCTGTTTTCTACTGGTGATGCCTCTTGCTATGCTTCCCAGTATCCTCCCAGCCCTTCTTGCTGCCCTTTCACATTGCTTGCCTACCTTTAGGTCATCTGATATGACTACCCCAAGTCCCTTTCCATTTTTGTTGTTGTTGTTGGTATCTCACCCCATTGTGTACTCTTCCCCTTGGGTTGTTTCCCCAGATGCATTACTTTGCACTTCTTGGCACTGAATCTAAGTTATTAAAGCACAAAAATAGCGGCTCCAATTCCTGTTGTGCCTGTGTAAAATACTGTAATGTAGAAAAAGAAAAAACACGGCACCAACACTTTGGTGCCGTGTTTTTTCTTTTTCTACTGAATCTAAGCTGCCATACATTTGACCATTACTCCAACCTTGCCAAGTCCTTTCTCATCCTTTCCACCCCACCTTGTGTATCAAACCTGTTGCAGATCTTTGTGTCATCTGCAAAGAGACATACCTTTCCTTCCAGTCCCTCTGCAATGTCACTTATAAAGACATTACAGATGACTGGTCATAGTACTGAACCCCACTAGTAACTCCCCTTTCTTCAGAGTGGACTCCATTTACAATTACTATCTGTGTTCTGTTATCCAGCCAGTTCTTTACCCAGGCTACCATTCTGGGATCCACTCCAAGCCTGGCTAACTTGTATATTAATATTTTGTGTGGGTCTGTGTCAAATGCCTTGCTAAAGTCAAGGTAGGCCGTGTCCACAGCCCCTCCCTGATCTACTACTTTGGTCACCCAGTCAAAGAAATCTATTAGAGTCATCCGACATGACCTTCCCACTGTGAATACATGCTACCTAGGGTTCTGTGCCCCTCTGGCCTCTAGGTACTCAACAGTTCTTTCCTTCAGAAGTGATTCCATCATTTTCCCTATCACTGAGGTTAAAATAACAAGTCTGTAGTTTCCTGCTTCTGCCCTTTGTGAAGTGGAATAACATCTGCCCTCCTCCAGTCCTCAGGTACCACTCCATCCTCCCATGATTTGTTAAAGAGGGTAGTCAGTGGTGTCACTAGCTCTACCCTTAGTAATTTTAGGATTCTGGGATGAATCCCACCAAGTCCCATTGCTTTGCCCACCTTCAGTTTTAAGAGTTCTTTCAGAACTCTTTCTTCTGTAAATGGGCTGGTATCAACCCCCATATCCAGAGTGTTTCTGTTATTTGGTTTAAGCACCTCTCCTTCTTCATTTGTGAGTACTGAGCAAAATTGTTTGCTTAGTACCTCTGCCTTTTCACTATCACCCTCTGCCCACACCATTTCCCCTTTTATTAAGCCTCACTATCCATCCCTTGGTCTTCCTTTGCTCCCTGATGTACCCATAAAAGGTTTTATCCCCCTTCTTAACTGAGTTGGCTATATTTTCCTTGGTTTGGGCCTTTGCTGTTCTGACTGCCTTCCCTGCTTCCTTTTGCTTTAACTGATACAGTGCTCTGTCCTGCTCCTTCTGTGATTCCTGAAACTTCCTGAATGTTATCTTTTTCTCCCTAACCTTCTCTGCCACCTCCTTTGAGAACCATAGTGTTTTTTTTACATTGTTTTGTTTTATTTGCTTCACACAAAGGCTTGTTGCCTCTGTGATGGCAGTTTTGATTATTCCCCATTGTTCTTCCACCACTCCTTCCTGCCCATTTGCTAGTGCATTCCTTAGGCATGCCCCAATTTAGGCAAAGTCAACCCTCCTAAAGTCCAGGACCTTTGCCTTAGTAGCGCTGACTCTACTGCTGTGTTTATTATGAACCATAGTGTTCGATGGTCGCAAGTTCTCAGATGGCTACCCACTTCTAAATCTGTGATCCTCTCTCCATCTCCATTTGAGAGTACCAGGTCTAAGACTGCACCCTCCCGAGTGGGTTCCAATACTAATTGTCTAAGGCATGCCCACTGTAGGACATCTAGAATGACCCCACTCTTGGATGTGGCTGCAGCAATTGCACTCCAGTTAACATCCGGCATATTCAGATCCCCCATCAACAATATCTCCCCTTTTTCTGCCATTCTAAGGATACCTTATATAATTTCCTTGTCCATTTCCTCCCCCTGAGATGGGGGTCTGTATTCAACACCTGTGCTGATTGTGGTGCCATTGCCTATCTCCAAGTTGACCCACAGTGCTTCCTCTCCTTCCTGTTTACCCTTTTGTTCTGTTGCTTTGATTCCTTCCTTATGTTGAGAGTTACTCCTCATCTTTTACCCTCCCTGTTCCACCTGTAGATACTGTACACTGGTATGTTTACATCCCAGTCATGGTTCTGTGTGTACCATGTTTCTGTGACTGCCATGATATTCAGATGTTCATCTTCCATCCAGGCTACTAATTCAGGAAGCTTGTTACCCACACTATGGGCATTGGTACTCATTACTCTCTATTTTGATGGCTTTACTTCTTGTAGCACCATCCCTGTCCTCATTGACTTTGTTTTCTCCATTTACCCTGTTCTGCTCCCTACTAACCTTTCTACCTTGGTCTTTACCTCATTTAGTACTCTGTTCTGTAGGGAAGGCTGACAGTTCCTGCTGCTTATCAGTGACTCCCCCTTGACTAGTTTAAAGCTTGCCTATGAAGCATTTAAACCAATCACCCAGAAGACTTGTTCCCTTCCTGGACAGATGCAGACCATCCTGCCAGTATAGGCTAGTATCCCTCCAGGTGGAACCCCAGTTCCCAATGAAGCCAACCCCCTGTGCTCCACACCAGTTGTTCAACCATTCATTGAATCACATAGTGCGGAAAACCATTGCCTCACCCATGCTATAGACAGGCAGCACCTCTGAGAAGGATACTGTGTGTGCTACTTGCTAAAACCATCAGAACATACAAGTCTATATACAATTTTGTTTAGGTTAGTACCCATTCCACAGTGTATTATTGGCTTGCCTTGGTCTGCTGTCATTAGTCCATCATAAGTTTATGCAAGATGGTCAAAATAAAAATAGCAACGGTTGGACTGCCAAACTCAGACTGAGTTTTGAGTTGTCTAGATAAATATTGGTAAATCCACTGACTGTTTGTTGAAACTTGTGGTTCAACACCCATTTCAGGTGTCTTTGTGTAAGATATTTGTTTGCTGGCATCTAATTGGCCATGAGTGTTGGTTTATTTATTTTGGTTGTTAATAATAATAATGCAAAACAGAAGTGATGTGCAGCTCAAGGAAAGGCCAGTGAAGTGCAACAACAAAAAGGAAAATCTGCACAAACAACCGTTGCTGCAAAAATAGTCAGATTTATTTAGTACTAATAAATTATATACTCAGTACCGATTTGTAGCCAGCTAAGTTGCTTGTTACAGACAGGTACTGTGTGCTGTATATGACTTATTAGTACTAAATAAATCTGACTATTTTTTCAGCAGCAGCAGTGCGTGCCAAGTTCCTTTTTTTGTTTTCACATGAATCAGTTATAATACAGAGATTCTTGAAGTCCATGGTTCTGTTGTTGAAATCAACTGCATACTGTATCCTCACTTCAGTGCCTGTAACTGAAAAAAAAACATCCTATTGCAAACTAAATCATAGCAGATATGCACTGAAATGAGAAACACTTTTTTTATCATAGCAAATTTTTATTGATTTTTACCTATAAATACATCAGTCTCATAAGACAAAGCATAGAGTCAAAATTAATACAGATATGCTCAGAGACCAGCATAACTGCCCAGAAACTCTGGAACTTCAACAACATTCAAAACATAAGCTCGGAAGTCAAAATAAGTGTCCAAAGTCTCCTAGAGAGAAGGACAATCATTGAGATACTCCATATAATGTACACAGAGATGTCTAGCACGTCTAAGCAGCCTTTGCAGTGTACAGTCATAAAGGCAACAAGGAAAAACAGTTATAGCCTGAATAAACTGAAGCCTGCTGTGGATACTCCAGAGCTTAAGAGGGTCATGGAATTGGAGAGGCTGGAACCTGAGGATGAAGGCTATTTATGGGTGATTTTGAGGAGGGGGAGAGTCATTAGAGCTCAAGTGAGATTGAAGATATGCACCCCATTTGGCCTGATATTTGGCCAGCTGTCCCAACTGCGAAAATGAAAGCATCTTCAGGGTCACTGCCTGTGCAAGACCTGAGTGCCACAAGGTATGGGGGGAGGTTTTGGTTTCCTCCAGTGCATTAACATGGCTCTGTTAGCCTCTAGTAACACCACTAAGGTCCATTTCTGTAGAAGAAGTACAAGAGTACCCAGAAAGACTGGGTCCCCCAGCAAGACCAGTATGCCCAAGGCTATGATGGCTTGGGCAACAACTCTAGAGCAGTCCTTCAGTACCACATCCAAAAGGTTATAGGTTTGAGACATGACCAGAGAACATGGAGGAGATTGGCCTGGGACTGCTGACATCTCTAATAGAGTGAGTGGGGCAGTAACCCCATAGATTGCAAAGCCAAGGAGGTTCTGTACCATTGTAGCAAGATTTTAAGTTGAATAGTCTGAATTAAAGTTGAATTAGTGTTCCGGTAGGTGAAATGAGCTAATCTGAGGCATCAGCTCCAGGTGGGGGGTATTGCCAGGCCATTTTCCCATTTCGCCTTACACGCCAAAGTGGGGTCCAGCTGGGCATCGCGGATGGTCCTGTACAATCCACCTGCCAAGCCCAGACAGAGCCACTATGGGTCAGAAGAAGTTTGGGCTATGTAGGATTGAGTGGCACTGCATATTTGAAGAAACCTCCAAAAATCATTATTGGGTAGGTAATATAAGGTTTTGAGTTGTTCAAAAGACATCAGGGCCAAGGAGAAGAAGGTCTCTAACCAGCTGTATGCCTTTGATCTCCCAGTCAAGCCAATGAATAAGGAGATTGCCTACCATAATAAGCTTATTGTGCCAGAGGACATATACCCAGGGGCTCTTGGAGTTAGTCATGGTGCCCACTAATGACATGCACCTAGTCCATGCCTTCATCATTCCCATAATTGGAGTAGCCATCTTAAGCGAGAGGGCAGGGTGGGTAGGAGAGACCAGAGCGGTGTTTAGGGAGCAGGCTCTGTTCTAGTTTGACCCATGTAGGAGGAGCTGGAGAAAGGACAAACCATTTGGTAGCATGGACAGCAAGGTAAGTGGCTTGATAGTTTTGAAACCAGGGAGGCCAAGGCCCGAGACCAGTGTGCTCAAAATTTAGCTCTGCCCCATCTAGGGGGCTTGCCTTCCCATAGAAGAGATGAGATCAATTTATCCAGAGAGTTGAAGAATCGAGGGGAGGACTAAATGGGGAGGTTATTGAAAAGATATGAGATCTTTGGAAGTGCAAACATATGAACTGCCTCAAACTTACCCCTTAGTGAGAGATGCAGTTTTTGCCACCTGTCAAACTCCACCATTAGAGGAGCAAGCACGGGGAAGAAGTTAACACTTTCCAAGTCTTTCCATCTGGTAGGGATGAATTTTCCCAGGTAGGAGAAAGCCTGAGGGACCCAGGAGATCTCCGTTCCAGGCAGACAGTTTCTTGTGCAGGCCACATTTAAGGGGCCAGGGTGTTTTGTAATTGACCATGAGGCCAGATAGTCCAGTAAAACCTTCAGTATGTCCAGGGCCTTGGGGAGAGAAATATGGGGGCAGGACAAGGTCAATAATAAGTCTATGTAGCTGAAAGGAAGGAAATATCCATATTGGTTAGGATTCTGGCAAGGGGTGCTGTAGAGTGTGGAGACCCATGTCCTAAAAAAGGGGCCAAAACTGTATAGCTAATGCAGCTCGTGGAGATACCACCATTCTACAGAATCAAAGGCTTTAGAAAAATCAATGGCTAAAGCTGCCATGGGTGTTTTGGATTGCAGGACCAACCATTTGAGGACAAGAAGGCGCCTAAGGTTGTCTGCCCCTGATTTTCCCTTAGTAAAATGTACCTGGAATGGGTGGACAATGGATGGGAGGATAGAGATCAGACAGTTGGCAAGCATTTTTGCCAACATTTTCATATCAATGGACAGTAGCAAAATGGGCCTAAAGTTTGCACAGTCCAGGGGTAATTTGATTTTTAGGAAGCAAGGTAACTAGTGCTTCTCTCATTCTGGAGAAAGGAGTTGACCTCATGGGCCTCCTGTAGTGCCATGAGGAGGGGCTCTGAGATCTCCTCTAACAGAAGCTGGTATAGTTCTACCATCATCCCATTAGGACCAAGGGCCTTTCCTTGGCCATTTGGGAGATGCCAGCTTGAAGCTCGTCACCTGAGAACGGGCATTCCAGCATTGCCGTAACATCATTGGGGATCTGCAGAAGCTTGGCAGAGGTGCAAAACTCTTTTAAGGCTTCTGAAAGACATTCATGGCTTGCTCCAGCCCGGGATTTGTATAATGCCTAATAAAAAAGGTTCATGAACTTGTTATTGCCTTTGGGTCTGATACGATGGAACCTGATGCATCCCTCAAGGCATGAATCCATGAGGCAGGCTGCTGCTTGTGAAGCTTGTAAGCCAACAGCCTACCACTTTTGTCATCCACCTCCCAGTATTTATGCTTGGTTCTAAGCAACTGCCACTAAGCACACCTCTACTGTATACTGTTGATCTGGTATTTAAGACCTGAAATGGAGGTGACCAGGGAGATGTCTTTTTATGAAGAAGGAGAGGCTTTAATTCAGGCTTCGAATAGGGACAGCTCTGCCTGCAGGTGGTCTAACTCTGTATTCTAGGCTTTGTTTTTTGCCACAGAGTATGAGATAATCCTGCCTCTGAGTACTGCTTTAAAGGCCTCCCAGACAGTGCCAACACTGACCTCCCCCACCCCAATGTTTAACAAATAATTCTTTGCCTCTGCCTTAATACTTGCTTGAAACTCCTGGTACTGTAAAATGAGAGGATTGCATCTCCATCTGATACTTCCCAGGTGTTGTCCAGTGGGGAGATAATCTAACAGTATGGGAGTGTGGTCAGAGATTACTACATTGTGAATGCAGGTATCGTTAACTCCACAGGCCACCACACAATTAGCCAGCCAGAAATTAATGTGGCTGTGAGAGTTGTGTATTGGGGAGAAAAGGTTTAATCCCTGCCATCTGCATTGTCCCTCCACCAGGGTCAGTAAGGCCCCGTCCTCCATTAACTCCTGTAGGGCTGCTCTGGCTTTGGGATGGGATTGAGGGTGGGCTTAGATTTTCCAAGAAAATATCTAACACAAGGTTAACATCACCCCAAGTAGAATAGGGAATCAGGGTGGTTCACAGTGAGTGAGGTAAGGGCCTGACTAAACCCCAATATGGATTCCATTGAATCAGAGTTGGGACCATAGATGTTCCCAACAATAGTGTGGCCCCCAAGGTGAGAAAACCTCACCAGCACCCATCTACCCTGAGTATCTGTCTTAACCTCTTCTGCCACCCAATTGGAGGCTTTATGAACAAGGATTGTGACCCCTTTAGATTTAGTTGGGGCTGTACTGGCAAGAACTAGGCCTACATACATCTTGTGAAGCCACATAACCCTTTTGGCCATGACGTGGGTCTCCTGGATAACAGCTATATCAACTTTGAGAGAATGTAGATGCTGAAGTACCTTAGTTCTCTTGACAGGGTGGTTCCACCCTTTCACATTCCAGGAGACCCACCTCATGATGCCAGTCTTATGGGAGGCCATCCCTACCACTCTACTAGCCAGACAACACCACCTACTTAAGGGTAAATTGCACAGAAACAGGAAGAGGAGAGATTTAGCCCCTCAGTACCCTCTCAATAGAATCTCCAATTCAGGGGGGTTACTGAAGGATCCACAGCTATGCACTTGTGCTAGAAAAGATAGCTTGATCTGAAAACTGTAGAGGGGAATAACCATATATGTGGGGGGGACAACACCCCTCCCCAATCAAATCAGTTAGCATGGGGGTAGTCACAACATGGGCAGGGGGATGAGGACCAGGTGTCCACTAACTAGAAACCTGTGGGACCCTGCACTCCAATTTCTACCACTGAACTGAATATAGAGGGAGAATGACTGGGATTTCCCAGATAGGGCCAAGCATTAGTAGCCAATCCCTCTGTGGTATCAAGGAGAGAGATGGGAGCCCTACTCATCAAAAAAAAAAACACTCAGAAGATCAAGTAATGCACATGCTAGCAATAAAAAGATATACAAGACCATGCAGAGTCCTTTCAGAGTCCATTCAACCATCTGGGTTCACAGGGCAAGGTATTAGAGGGGTAGCTTCCTGTAGGAAGCATTGCAGGATGCCTTTCACCACCACTGCTGTGAAGGAAATGGGCCCTGGCTTTATAGGAGGGCTTTTGGCTTCTTCCTACCTAGCCATGTGCTCCGATTTGGCTACCAAGTCCAGGGGCACAAGGGTATCCATAACTTTGGTGTTTCTTTCATTCATCACTAAATCTTCCTCTTCAGATGCATCATCTCTTCTGAGTAGCTTGGCAGTAGGGGAGGTAGCTGCCAGATGCTCAGATTGTCCCCACTCACCCTGGAGCTTCTACTTGTGACCAGATTAGCGAGGGCCTGCTGGTTGCCTAGAGTCTGATGCCAGGGGGTGGGAGTGCATAGGATGTGGTGTGGATAAGAAAGTAGATGAATCACTAAAATTAAGTTGACCTCTCAAGCTGGATCTGGGGGCAGAGAATCTTGCTGCACTGTCCGGCCCTGAAAATCACCCCCCTTGAAAATGCTTCCCTTCAGTCAAGTGCCTCCTGGGCTGGTCATGCCCCCCCTGGAACCCAGAGCTTTCCGGAGATGCAGTATTTCGCAGAATGTTAGGCCAGAATTTAGCCAACCAGGCCTCGACCTCTTGAGTAGATTGTGCCAGGAGCTCCTTTCCATCTTTTGCCACATATAGCAAGATGAGGTATTTGAAATTGTATTTGAAGCCAAACTGAGCTAGCAGTTTTTTGTTATGGATAAATGCCTTGCATTTGAATGCCACCTCCTTGGAACAGTCCTGAAAGAATGAGATTTTAGAACCCTTCCAAGTTATGTCTCCCAGGCCCCTTGCCACTTTTAACAGGTTCTCCTTTGTGGAATACCAGAGAATATATGCTATGAGTCGAGGGGGAGAGGTGTGAGGCTCCGCTTTGGAAAAAATTCTATGAGTGCGCTTCACTTCCACCAGATCTCTCCATCGCTCTCCAAGCAGCCTGGGTATTAGATCATTCAAAAACATTTCCATGTCGGGACCCTCAGCACCCTCAAGGATGCCTAATTTCTGGATGTTGTTCCAGCACCCCTGGTTCTCCTGGTCCTTTGCCCTCTTCCACAGTTTGTTTAGCCTAAGTTCATGATCACATAGGTGCCTGAGGACCTGCTCTTGGTGTTCTTCCAAGGTCTCTGTGTGCTGCTCCATTACAAGGACCATGTCTTCCAGGTCCCTGACTGCAGTAACATTCCTAGTAAGGTTGGCACTGATACCGTCTACCCAGGAGAGTAGAGTCTTGAGCATTTGGGTGATGTGAGTCAGGGGTCACAGACTGGTGCCTGCTGCAATGCTCCATCTAGGGTAGAGGCGTTTGTGGCAGCACTCAGCAAGGGGGAGAGTTTGGCCATGCTCCCAATTACAGCTTAGTAAAATAAACACACTCTGCTGCTATGTGTCTGGATACCAAGTCAGACGGTGCCCAGACAGGTCCTGCCTCTAGTTATAGGTCTTATAACTAGAAAGGCATAGATGGCTCTGGTGACAGCTATGCAAATGGGGCCACACAGCCTACTGCTGATTTGACCTGCAAGGGGATGAACATCCATACAAGAGTGCATACAGGGCTTCCAGGGTACAGGAAAAAATGGCTAAGGCAGTCGGGGGGGTTGTTGTTACATCCCCATCAGTTGGGAAGGAGAAAAAAGCCTCTGGTCACATCGGATTCCCACAGATTACCCCCAGTGCAGGATAGAGCAAAGGGTTTATGCTTCTATTTTCCACTCATGCAGGCCACACCCTCAGGAACACTTTTTTTAATGACAAGAATGAAAGTTTGAATCCCACCAGATCCACTTGTAAACAGCACTTCCTCACATTCAGGAATGAATGGGTTTTCATATTTACAAAAAATAAAGTGACTGGGGAGTGATGTGCAGCTTGAGCAAAAGTCAGTGAATTGCAATAACAAAAAGGGAAATCTGCACAAACTGTTGCCACAAAAATAGATTTATTTATTACTAATAAGTCAAATACACAGTACCGGTTTGTAACCAGCTAAGTCGCTTGTTATAAACCAGTACAGTGTACTGTATATGATTTATTAGTACTAAATAAATCTGACTATTTTTGCAGCAGCAGTAGTGTTTACCAAGTTCTTTTTTTGTTTTCACAAGAATTCATTTTAATGCAGAGATTCTTGAAGTCTGTGGTTCTGTTGTTGAAATCAACTGCATATAGTATTTTCACTTCAGTGCCTGCAACAGAAAGAAAAAATCTTATTGCAAACTAAATCATAGTAGACATGCACAGAAATGAGGAACACTTTTTTAATGATGACGAAAATGAAATGACAAGGATGAAAGTTCAAATCCCACCAGATCCAATTGTAAGCATAGCATTTCTCACATTCAGGAATGAATGGGTTTTCTTATCTACAAAAAACAAAGTGACTGGGGAGTGATGCGCAGCTCAAGCAAAAGCCTGTGAAGTGCAACAACAAAAAGGGAAATCTGCACAAACTACTGTTGCTGCAAAAATAGATTTCTTTAGTACTAATAGTCATATACACAGTACCAGTTTTTAACTAGCTGTCACTTGTTACAGACCGGCACTGTGTGTTGTATATGACTTATTATGTACTAAATAAAACTGACTGTTTTTGTAGCAGCAGTTTTAATACAGAGATTCTTGAAGTCTGTCATTCTGTTGCTGACATCAGCTGCATATCTTCACTTCAGTGCCTGCAACTGAAAAAAGATCCTATTGCAAACTACTGTAAATCAGAGTAGAGATTCACAGAAATCAGGAACACTTTAGATACAACCCAATACTGCTAGTACAGTGTATTGTGCACACTTCAAAATTGCTGCATTGCATGCCATTGCTGCGATGGTGTGCACAAGCGCTTAATCATGTCTGAGAAACATGGACAGAGTTTCAGCTGCTGCTGTTGAAGGGCAACCCTGGTCATCACGAGACATCCAACTCTGATCTGACCACCACCAAATTGGACTCTGATCCCAAAAATTAATATACACTAACTGATCAGTAGTGATGATTGCCATGGATTTTGATTCTCAGGGTGTCATGATGGATTCATGCTGCTGTTCCAATGCAATCAGGGTGTACAGAGCACACGGTAAACAGATGGAAAACAGTAAAGAATTACAGTAAATGCCATGGTGCCCAGCTGGCACACACAGAATCATCAGATGTCTGTCAAGCATGTGCATTGATTGGCAACCGACCACCATCTACCCTGACCACCAATGACATGCACTGTGGTAATATCAAATGGGAGTGGGCTTGCATACAGGGATCCACTAAACAAACAGGGAAATTTGTTTACTTCTAAAACAACCAAGGAAATTTGTTCTTCTAAAGAGGGGGATTGGGGCTTGTGAGCAGGGTTAAACAGGGGTATTGGGGCTTGCGAGCGGGAGGTCCATTAGTCTACCAGGGAAAAATGTTTTTAAAGAGGGGGATTGCGGCTTGTGGGCTCAAACAGCAAGGTCCTGACATAGAATGTGGACTGTGGGGACACCTTCAGGAAAACTGATGCCCATTAATATAATTAAACTACTAAGAGTGCCATCTGGTGACTTTAAGCTGCAGCTGATGGGTAATTAAACTAATTCACCTAATTAAGCACTCGGCCACCATTTACCGCATTACTGAGCAGTGACAAAAAAATTTTCGTGCCGCCGTACACTGAGTTGTACATTGCATCCACCAAGGTATATCTCAGCACCCTGCAACTAAACTGTAGTGACCACTGTCACACCCTCCCATTCAACCCATATGGACAGTCTTGCAAGCCCCCATGCCATCAACAAGACCTGGAATCATGATGGTGCTTGAATCTATGCCCTCTCATTCACCTTATGGCTTTCGTTTGTGAGGTTCTTCATATCCTGGCATGTAAGTGTCTAGCTGCTGAGCACAAGATGGATCTATACACCATGGACTAATGGCTAGTGCAGGAAAAGGGGGACCTTCCAAAATGGTCATTAGTGCAAAGCTCAAACTAGACATCTCAAACTTTCTGACCTCCAATGGAGGTTGGTACGATTTTGCTCTGGATACGAAATCCTAAGCCCATCCAATACAGCAGGCTTGCAAACTTTATTCTAAGGCAAAACCTATGATTAAGAAACATGACCAAAAATGTGTAATGGTTGTCACTCAGTATACTGCATTACAAGCAGTGGAAGTGGCGGTCCTGGTGCTGAAAAAAGAACTGTGTTCCAAATCCTGAGAAGCAGGCGAGCAATGAAGGGAGTTTTAATAAGAAGTTGAAAAGCTTAGGAATGAGACCCAGAATGGATCTGAGAGTGCTGTACAGGAAAAAGACAGAGAGACTGTTAGATTGAGAGAGGATTGTGAAAGGTTACATCAGGAAAAGAAGCATGTGTTTCAGTTGAATGACTTGCTTACTGGTATGAATGATACATTGCAGAATGAGAATGATGAGTTGTTGGAAGAGTTTGGAAAATGTCAGGATGCACTGGACAGGGAGATTAGGGAAAATTGAGAAATGAGCGCCTCATATAGATGTTTACAAGATCACTTCAATAAGGGACAGTACAAAGGCAGAGTGGATTATTTGATGTGTAGAATCAAGATGATGAAATTACATCAGCAGTTGGCAGTCCTGAAGGGTCATATGAAAGCTATGCTGTATGCTCTGCCTATTAACCTGTCAAAAGACACAGGCAGAAGGGGATAGGGAGAAGTACCAGGAGAAGCAAAGGGAGGCAGGGAGGTCAGTAAGGAAGCCAAAGCTCAGACAGAAGAGCACATTGCAAAATCAGTGGGTAGAGGGGACAAACCTTTACAGGTACATAAGTGAAAAAAGAAAGACAAAGGGAGGGATAGTGAGACTGAAGGGGAGGATGGGGCATAATGGAGGATGACAACAGTAAAGCTGACATATTGAACAGGTATTTCTGCTCAGTCTTTACTGAGGGAGAGAAGGGTAATGGGTCTGAAGGGAGTACAAGGTGAGAATGGTGCAGAAATGGACACAAGTCCCTTTACATGAGAAAGGGTCCTGAAGGAACTGAAGTAATAAGAGTTGATAAAGCAATGGGGTCAGATGGGTGCACCCCAGGTCCTTAAAGAACTAAGAGAGGGTGGCTGAACCTCTGGCTATCCTGTTTAGCCGATCACTGGAAACAGGGGAGGTACCCAAAGACTGGAGGACAGCAGATGTAGTCCCCTTATACAAAAGTGGGAACAAAGAGGAAGCAGGGAACTACAGACCAGTCAGCCTTACCTCAGTAGTGGGGAAGATCATGGAAGCACTACTGAAGGAGAGATTGCTGGAACATCTGGTTGTCAATGGTCTACAGGACCCAAGGCAGCATGGTTTCACCAGGGGGAGGTCATGTCAGATCAACCTCGTTGAATTTTTTGACTGGGTGACTAAGGAGGTGGATCAGGGGAGGGCAGTGGACATGGCCTATCTGGACTTCAGCAAGGCCTTTGACACTGTGCCACATAGAAGACTATTACACAAACTGGGGAATATGGGTGGGCAGGACAGTAGTGTGGTGGGTAGGTAACTGGCTGGGTGGCAGGACACAGAGGGTGGTGGTAAATGCGTCACTCCACAGAGGGAAGAGTGACCAGTGGGGTACCACAGGGATCAGTGCTGAGACCGGTCCTATTCAACATCTTCATCAGTGACATTGTGCAGGACCTAGAAGGCAGAATTTCACTGTTCGCTGATAACACAAAGCTCTGTAACAGAGTAGACACACCAGAGGGTGTAGACAGAATGAGAAGCTACCTGCAGAAACTTGAAGAATGGTCAGGGTTTGGCAGTTGAAATTCAATGCAAAGAAGTGCAAGATAATGCATATGGGGCACAAAACCCTGGCACAATATATCAGTTGGGGTGAGGATATAGCATGCACCAAGCAGGAAAGGGATCTTGGGGTTATCATCTCTGATGACCTCAAGGTAGGGAAACAGTGTGACAAGGCAGCAGGTAAAGCAAATAGGATGCTGGGATGTATAGGCAGGGGCATCACCAGCAGGAAAAGTGAGGTCATAATTCCGCTATACAAGACACTAGTGAGGCCCCACCTGGAGTACAGTGTACAGTTCTGGATACCATACCTACGTAAGGACATAGACAGGGTAGAGAAGGTTCAGAGGAGGGCAACAAAGATGGTGAATGGATTGCATCACAAGTTCTATGAAGACAGGTTGAAGGAACTGAACATGTACTCCCTGGAGGAGAGGAGGGAGAGGGATATGATAGAGACATACAAGTATCTTACAGGAGGAACAGGGTGCAGGAAAACACTA
This sequence comes from Neoceratodus forsteri, assembly GCA_016271365.2. Lineage (NCBI taxonomy): Eukaryota > Metazoa > Chordata > Ceratodontiformes > Ceratodontidae > Neoceratodus > Neoceratodus forsteri. Next base: position 1,376,554,445 of record CM057456.1, read on the forward strand.
TTTTTAAGTGAAAAAGATGTTCCAGGACTAGAGGGCATGGGATGAAGTTGGAGGGAGGATGATTCAGAGGAAACATGAGAAAGAATTTCTTCACAGAACGGGTGGTGGACTAGTGGAACACCCTGCCAGAGGAAGTGGTGGGGGTTGAAACAATCACGGGATTTAAGAATGCATGGGATAGACATAAAGGAATTCTGGAGGTCAGGGGTAAGGGGCAACAGACTTCTAGGAAAACAAACTGAACTTACAAGCTCAAATGGGCAGACTGGGTGGGCCATAGGCCCTTATCTGCCGACACTGTCTATGTATCTATGTATCTATGATGACAGTGATGATGCAGAAATTAAAGATGGTCCGGGGGGATCATGTGATGCAGTGCTCCAGCTAACAGTCTCCCGTGATAGCTCCAGCCATCTGACTGCTTATTTTACCTAAAACTCTTTAAAAATTGTATTTTAGTGTTAAAGGGTATCCAAGCATCATCACCTGTACTGTCTCTCTGTCAGAATGGTTTGATGGAGGTAGACATGAAGAAATCACTACCTAAACATATGCCGCCTCCCACACCTGAAAAGGCCCCCAAGAAGTCGAAGGCCACATCTGTGGTTAGCTCACAGAGTGCACCTTCTCCAGATCCTGAAACTGAATCTCTACTCTAGCACACTTCCTAGAGGAGTTTAAACCATTCTGTTCTGAGCTGAGGCTAATTACGGACTTAAATTATATCTGTGGCCCAAGTCTTAGAAGATATTTCGGTCTGGACTTCGGACAATGAAGCTTGTCTACACTCCACCGAATGTAAGCAAATAAAAATGGATTCTGAATTGGCTGCAACCCTCCAATGGCTCAATATGCTGGAAAATAAAGTCGAAGATTTGGAGGGTCACAGCCGACGTAACAACGCTGTGCTAATCAGATTTCCTGAAAAAGAAGAAGGACCTGACGCTATTGGTTTCACTCAGAGATTTGTGGTAAAAGTGGCTGGCCATCTCCTTCAGCTCTAAATACATGATTGAGTGAGCCCACCATGCCCTTCGTCCACCTCCAGCTTCAGGTGCCCCCCCGTACCTTCATCTTCCGTTTTCTCAATTACCAGGAGCACCAAAATTTCATTATGAAAGTTAGAGATCTCCATGAAATTAAGTGGGCTGATGTAAAAGTCAGAGTGGCACAAGATCTTCTGCTGTCTGTGAGGCAAAGACAAGCATCTTTTCATCACTTGATCACTAAATTAATCACTGCTGGGGTGAAATTTAGGATGGGGTACCCAGCCAGACTTCAGGTCCTTATTTTGGGTGTATGGTCTACCTATAAAGATCTGGAGACAGCAACACTAAGACTCAAGATCTCCTTTCCAGATTTGTTCTGTGACCCATGATGGTATGGTCGAGGTAAAATGGTGAGCAAGTATAGCAGGTCACTGTGGTTATGAGGAAATAGTTAAGCATATTTCCCATCTTTTCATCTGCTCCGTTAAGACTGCAGTACTTTCAACAGCAATTTTACTGGGCTTTTTTTGGAAAATTTGTAGATGAAAATGAGGAGTATCCGCACCATGCACTCGGCTAAAGAGTGCAATTTTGATCTTTGCTCCTTATTTCTATGTCCAGCAAATTCCAAAGACTACTGTTACACCCTTCAGACTGTAATGCGGAGAGTTCCTAAGGATGTGGCTGCAATAACAGTATTTGTCCACCAGAGCATGCAGCGGTTCATTGTACTTGAATGCCTACTATCTTTATCTGCACTTCTTGTCACACGGGTTTCAGTGGGCAGAACTTTTGCTCTTGTATCAGTTAATTCTACAATACACCTCCAGTGGGGTCATGTACTTCTTTTCTATTGCTCGTGACATGGTACAGGACATACTGGTTTAGCAAGGCTGCTGTTAACACTCATTGAACTGTAATACAGTAAGTTTTTAAGTAGCAGCCATAGTACCAGCTTCTGTCAAGTAGAGTGCAACGGACAGTTACATTTAAGTTCCTTCTGTTATAATCTGCATTTCTCATCATACGGGAGCTGGAGGACAGATCTTTTGCTCCTTTGTCAGTTATATTTACAATACTTATTTCCAACAGGGTGATGTATCCCTTTTCCATTGTTGGTACATTTTACAGAATATAATGGATAAGCAAGGGGTTGAATATAATATAATTGAATTTTGATTTAACATAGAAGCATAGAATTTGATGGCAGATAAGGACCGCTTGGCCCACCTAGTTGCCCATTTTCCTACCTAACAGATAAGTTGCAGATCCTAGTTAACCAACAGCTTACTTCTTTCTACTCCCCAATAGGACTGCCTTGTGTCTGTCCCATGCATTCTTGAATCCCCCACTGTTCTTGACTCCAAAACCTCCTCAGGGAGGCTGTTCCATGCACCCATAACCCTCTCCATGAAAAAAATACTTCCTCACATTATCTCTGAGCTGTCCCCCCCTCCATCTTCAAATTGTGCCCCCTTGTTCTTGCACATCTCTTTTTCTGAAAGGTGCTACCCTCTTGGACTCTGTTGATTCCCTTGAGGTACTTGAAAGTTTCTATCATGTCCCTTCTCTCCCTTCTTTCCTCAAGGGTTCACATATTAAGCTCCTTTAGTCTTTCTTCATATGTCTTCTGGTGCAGACCCTGCAGCATTTTGGTTGCCCTCCTCTGGACAGCCTCCACTCTATGTCTTTGCAGAGATGGGGTCTCCAGAACTGTACACAGTACTCCAAGTGGGGTCTCACCAACTGTCTGTACAGATGGATAATAACTTCCTGTTTTCTTCTATTGATGCCTCTCCCTATGCATCCCAGTATCCTCCCAGCCTTCCTTACTGCCTTCTCACATTGCTTGCCTATCTTTAGGTCATCTGATATTATTACCCCCCAGGTCCCTTTCCATTTTTACTGTTGTCAGTATCTCACCCCACATTGTGTAGTCTTTCCCTGGGTTTTTGTTTCGCAGATGCATTACCTTGCACTTCTTTGCATTGAATCTGAGCTGCCATACATTTGACCATTCCTCCAACCTTGCCAAGTCCCTTCTCATCCTTTCCACTCCATCTTGTATATCAACCCTGTTGCAGATCTTTGTGTCATCTGCAAAGAGACATACTTTTCCTTCCAGTTCCTCTGCAATGTCACTTATAAAGACATTAAAAAGGACCGGTCCCAGTACTGAACCCTGCGGTACCCCGCTAGTAACCCTCCTTTCTTCACTGTGGACTCCATTTACTACTACCCTTTGCATCCTGTTGTCTAGCCAATTTTTAATCCAGGCTACCATCTTGGGACCCACTCCCAGGCTGGCTAACTTGTGTATTAATCTTTTGTGTAGGACTGTATCAAATGCCTTGCTAAAATCTAGATAGGTCATCTCCACAACCCCTTCCTGGTCTACTATTTTGGTCACCCAGTCAAAGAAATATATTAGATTCATCTGACATGACCTTCCCATTGTGAATCCATGCTGCCTTGAGTCCTGTACCGCACTGGCCTCTAGATACTCAACAATTTTTTCCTTCAGAAGTGATTCCATCATTTTGCCTACCACTGAGGTCAAACTAACTATTCTGTAGTTTCCTGCCTCTGTCCTGCTCCCACTTTTGTGAAGAGGAATCACATCTGCCCTCCTCCAGTCCTCAGGTACCACCCCATCCTCCCATGATTTAACCTGTTCAAATTTAAAATACATTTCAGGTGAAAGCCAAAGTGAGATTGCCCCCCTCTGGTCTTATTTTATTATTTGTTTAGAGATATCTGAGGTAATAATTTTCCCTTATTCTAATGTTTACTGTCCTAAGTTTTAGTTCAAGTATATTATAAAAATAAGCAGTATTTTAATGAATGTTGTGTCTTAGCTTGAAAGGCACTTAAAATGTTACAACAGTGGTAGTTCATGTTATGGTTAGTATTTTGATTAGGTTTTTAGGTTCACCTAAGGTCCTTATAGCATGTTTATTAACTCTAAGTTTTTAGGGTTCACTATACTGAGGAATGGATCAGGTGGCTGGGGGGTATAGACTGGAATTGGTGTACTGCTTTCCGGGGCTATGTCAGTTGGGAAAGAGGGGGTTGGATGGGCATGTATGATAAGAAGGTTAACTGTTTCCACTTCTTTTTTTACACTATATTTGGTTGTAGGGATATTCAGGAAGTATGGGCATGGGGGCTGGGAGTGATGAGAAGCACAGAGACTGATTACATTATGTCACTATCTTTGGATGGTTTTGGATCAATAAAGATCCTACAATTTTACTCTGTTATGAATAATGGCTAGAGAGATATTGTTTTCAGCCTGGAATGTAAAGGGTGCCAGGCAAAAGTTAAAACAATATAACATTTTAAAACATCTGGGTCTCTTAAAATCAGATATTGTTTTTATACAAGAGTCCCATGTGCTGGATACAGAAGCACACCAACTGAGGAGACAGCAATAGACCAGGTTTATTTGCTGTGGGGAGCTCTCAAAGTTGTATGCTCTAATTCTAATCAAGAAGTCCTTCCATTTACCCTAATACACACCAAATGAGATCCCAATGCAGCTTTCCTCTAGTACATGGCAACTCCACAACTCTGAAATTCTCCTGGGTAGTTTGTATAGCCCTAACATGAATTCTCCAGAGTTTTCTACGCTCCTCCAAGAGTTAGCACCTTTTTATCTATCCCAATTATTTTAGGGGCAATTTAAATTTAGTTTTGACTCTTTTGGACAGGTCAGGTTCTTCTATAAAGGCTTATCACCGGCCCATCAAGCACTCTGAGATCTGTTGGATCAGTCTGGTCTTTGTGATACCTGGAGAGTTCTTCATCCATCTGACAGAGAGTACACTTTTATTTCCCGGGTGCATGGCACATCTTCTCGTATAGACTACCTGCTTATTTCCCAAACCCTCATTCCAGACACTCTTGATGCTTCAATCCAACCAGGCCCTCCCTCTGATCATGCTTTGGTGCTATGCCAGCTCTCTTTCCCCTCTCTCCCTTAAAATGGGGGGTGGTGCAAAATCAATAACCAATTACTTAAAGACCCCATTTTTATTTAGACTTATTTATCAGAGCAAATTACCTTTTTCCTCTCAGTCAATTGTTTGCCCTCTAGTAAACCTGATACAGTTTGGAATGCCCTGAAAGCATACATGAGAGGTCTAATAATAAATTTAGCCTCCCAAAGGAAAAAAAAAAACAGTGGGCAAATCATATTCTCACTCTTCTATCTCAGATTCTGAAATTAGAATCCAAACTCTCCTCTCAATCTTCTGAACAAGTCAGAGTATATTTAGTAAAACTGAAAAACTCTTATCTGGAGCTATTGAGGGAAACAGCACAGTTTGCAATATTGAAAACTAAGGCCTCATATACACTCTGAGGCAAAAAGGCCAGCCGATAAGTTGGCCCTAAGAATAAAACAGCAGAACTCTTCTCTCTTGATAGCATCAGTTCGAAGTTTGGAAGATGGCACTATAAAACAAAACCAACTGAAATCATAAAATAATTTACTTTTATTATAAGCAATTGTATAGTCCTATGACAAACTCTAACTGACCAAGAGCTGGATAGATACTTATTAGATTCGCACTTACTCACCCTTCCAGTAGATCAGCACATTCTCCTGACTATGTCTATTTCGCAAGCAGAACTGGAGCAAGTTATTAAAGCTCTTCCATCTTATAAGACTCCTGGACCAGGCAGGTTTTCCCCTAACTTTTATTAAATATTCATAAAACAACTTTCTCCAGTCCTTTTGCCTCTCTTTCAATATATTCTTTCTATAGCAGACATAGATTCCTCCATGTTTGAAGCTCTGATTGTGTTGCTTCCTAAACTGATAAAAATCCAGAACTAGTATATAGTTATAGACCTATTTCACTTCTAAATCAAGATGGTAAAATTTTATCTAAGATTTGGCAGACCGAATTACTAAAATTCTTCCTCTTCTAATAATTGGATTTATGAAGGGTAGATCTTCAGTTGACCATCTTCGCACGTTGTCCCATGTTTACTCAGCCTCCCGGAATGTCAACTTTAATGCGGTTTGGTGTCTCTGGACACTGAAAAGGCTTTTGACAGGGTTAACTGGGGCTACCTATTGCATACTTTAAAAGTTTTTGGTTTTCCCCAAGAATTTCGGAACTGGATTGGGACCCTGTATAAATCTCCTAGTGCTCGCATATCAGGTAATGGAGTAAAATCAGGTAACTTTCCTTTGTATTCTGGAATAAGACAGGATTTCCTTTATCCTTCTCCTTTAATTTATATTTAGAACGCTTGATACGCGATTAAAAGACTCTCAGGAAATCCAAGGTATCATGATTCGTAACCATGTAATAAAAGTTTCTGTTTATGCGGATGATCTACTTCTTCAACTTTCCCACCCAATAGACTCTATCCCACCAATGCTCAAGGTTTTAGAAGAATTTGGCAACATTTCTAATTATAAGTTAAATGTTGAGAAGACAGTAGTTTTCCCCTTAATCACAGAATCTCAAAACCTGCCATTTTGGGCCTTGGTCTTGCATGGAAGTCCAACTCTTTGTGCTATCTAGGTATTGTTCTCTCAAGAAGTTTAGCACGTACCCAAAAACTAAATCTTGATTCCCCAGTTCAAGTGATTAGCCAAGATTTGAAGCAATGGTCCCTTTGCCCATTTTCCTTTGGAGTAAAATTAACTTAATTAAAATGAATGTCTTTCCATGGCTTTTGTACCCCCATAACCTTTTAAACAGCTGGCTCCCTTTAACATTGTTCAGAAAAGTCCATGGTCTTTTCACCAACTTCATTTGGTCAGGTAAAAAACCTAGATTAGCTTTTCTCAAATTGGCAGCCTCTAAATTAAAAGGTGGGCTTAGATTACCGCATATAGGTCTGTACTATTGGATGAGTCATGCTAATAAATATTTGAGATGGTTGACCCCTGATCCAGTTCAGGACCCCTTCTCCTACTGCCCAGTTTGATTACAAATAGAAATATCACTGATCAGACAGCAGGGCTTATCCCCATCTACCCTACTTTTTACTAAATTACAATCCCTGCCCATTCCACTTAAAACTCACCTGATTGCTACTTTAGTCAAAGTGCGAATTCAGTTGTGCTCATTTTTTAAATACACTCACACTAGAGATCTTTCTCAAAATTTGAAACAGACCCCAATTTCAAAATAAACGGTAAGCTCCTTCCTGCGGGATGGCTCCCCCAGTTGGGAGACTGCCAACTTTCTTATTTTGTGTCAGAAACAGGGCAGTGGCTTTCATTCCCGGATATTTTACACAAAGCCAATATTACCAATTCTTGGATTTTCCAGGTTTTTCAATTAAGGCATCTTCTGATAAAAGTTTTAGGAATCACTCCAATGCATTCACCGAGATTTTCTTTCTTGACAGTTTTAAGCCCCTGGGTAGGCTGCCAGCATGTTGTGCCCAACTCATACAGTTCCCTATTTGATTGGATTTGCCCTGAACGTTTTGGTCCCTCTACAGTACTTACTGGTCCCCTCTCTTTTCTGGTAAGGTTCTCAATTGGTCTCTATTATGGCAAAATTGTCATAAGTTCTCTTCTCAGGACAGACTTAGATTTATGCAGTTTCACATACTGCACAACTTTTACTATTCCCTCAAAAGCTAAGGGAAATGGGTTGCATACTTCTTCTATATGTACTTTCTGTCAACAGGATGAAGGCATTTTTTTAACATTTTTGGACCTGCCTAAAATAGCTCCTTTATGGGCCTCGATCAGAGACAGAATGGATCCTTAGCTGGGATCAGTTGATTTATTTCCAGAAATATGTATATTTGGGGACTTTTCTTCGATACTGTTCTACCCATAAATATCATATAGCCAGGATCTCTGCTTCTGTCAAAAACTGGTATTAAAGCACTGGAAAGATAACTTAGATATTTCCTATACAGAGTGGTTACAGGAACTCCTGGCTAACCTGCAAACAGAAAGATCCATTGCTAGTTTGCATAATAGGGACAAAAATTCAGTAGACTCTGGGGCCCATTACAACCTCTATATTTCTAGTTTATTTTCCATGCCATACCCTTTATGTATGTCAAGATCTTCCTAGTACTCTGTGTGGGTTGCTTGGAGGAGGGGGTTTTGATTAGTGGAGGGGAGGGTGGAGGTTTGGGAGAAGATAGTTCATGTACTGTTATATTTGTAATAATAACTCATCTGTTTATTTTGTATATGATCTATTCTTTGTAACTGGAAAATCCAATAAACTTTAAATTGGAAAAAAAAAAAACGATGGTCCTTGGGACAGCAGAGGATTGGGGCCTCACCCAATGATAGCCACCTTAAGTAAAAAGAACAAGGGGAAGGTGGAAAGCCTGATTCAGAAGGCAATCTCAAAAGCTCGGATCTCTGACTCTCAGGCTAGGGTGTTAAGGCAAGCAGTCACCCACATGTTGAAAAAGGAGGTGGAACAACAGACCTTCCTTCACGGCATGGACACCACCATGGCCAAAGTGGTTATCAAGTCCATCACAGGGCAGCAATGGCCTACTTAGAATGCTTTGCAGTCCAAGCAGGCCTCTAGTGACAATCTCAGTTTCCATTTGGAAAAAGAGAGAAATCACTGTGAAATGCTCAGCCTTGATGCTGAAAACAGGGTATAGGTTTTGAAACAGACGTTGAACCAATAATGTGGGCCAGGTTGCCAGAAAGCATATGGAATGATGCCACTGCCCCATTCAAAGCTGTCACAACCCACCTCTTGGTAGTACACAACCCTAACATAGTTGGTGTGATGCTAGCCCATCTGGTAAACCAAAAAGCCAAAGAAACCCCATCTCAGTATGAAGGCTGCTTGTGGCTCATGTATGTAGCAGGCAAAGACCTGGCCAGTGAACATTCCAGTAGGGAATCCACTGAGTACAAATGCCTGCTCTTGAAAAATCTACAGCCCATCCTTCATGAGAAGGTAGAGACAGCAGTATTCCCGAGATGTGACCACTTCTGTGAGATCATGGAAAAACTGCAGCAGGTGTACCAGATTTAAGTGTTTGACCCGGGCTCAGGATCCATGGCCAAAGTGGCCGCTGTGCAAAACAGCACCCAGTCATCCACCCAGTATGTGGTGGAAGGGAAATCAAAGGATCCCAACATGACAAGCCCACCAACCAAAACTGAGGAGGCTCTAACAAGAACAGACAAAGGTATCAGCAGATGTCAAACCAGCAAAATACAAAGGGAAACAACAGACAATACCAGCGGTCCAACCCTTCGTGTAGAGATTTAGCCGAGGAAAACATCTGGCTTCAGGAGTTTAATACCAAGGTCCAGTCACCGACTGCCTCAATACTGGCCAAAGTTATGGCGGCCATTTTCTCCACTTCTCCATTTGACGAATCTGATGGGGAGAGCAGTCAAAGTCTCCATACTCCAAAGCAGTACAAATGTTTCAAGAGATAGACCCCATACTAATTGACCCCAAGCAGAAACAAAGTGAATCAGACTGACAGTGTCAGGCCCCAGTTCACATCATTACCACCTTGGTAACCAATGATTCTGGATGCCCATGTGTAGAAGTGCTGGTTGGGTCTGCCAATTTGAATTACCTCTAGATATGGCTATCGCTGTTTCAGTGCAGCATCAAGATGATCTGCAGCTATCCTACTGGTCTACAGGAAGGCCTCTTCCACCTAGACCATCAAGGGGACCATGATTATAATGCACCGATGGTGGACCTAGCCAATCAACTACTGCTTCAGGTGTCAGGTGAACACCACATGTTCCTCATTTTGATTCATATATGATAGCAGCCATGAACGCCAATGATGTGGAGTATGACATCACTCTCACTTTCCACCAGCATGAGGTATTCCCCTCAACTAAGGCCAATTCTGGAAAGGCATCAAGATGCCTTTGCTAAAAATAAACAAGATTTTGGGAGAATGGATACCCTCATCCAAGTTACAGGAGTTGAATCACCATGTCAAAAACAATACCCTTTCCAGCAGAGGCAGTACCCTCTCTGAAGGCTACAATTGACTCACTTTTGAAGCAAGGGGTTATTAGGCCCTGTGTGTCCATAGCCAACTCCCCTATCTGGCCAGTGAAGAAGCCCAACAATAGTTGGAGGCTCACCATTGACTACTGAAGACTTAACCAAGTCAGTCCCAGTTGTGCACACACTGTGGCATCCACCCAAGATGTGCTCAAATGTCTGAAACCAGAACATCAGTGGTTCAGTGCCCTGAACATTTCCATTGGTTTCTGGTCGCTCTGACTGGCCCCAGAGAGCCAGTGCAAATTTGCCTTCATCTTTGAAGGATGTCAATACACATGGAACTGCCTCCCATAAGGATTCCATAACAGCCCTTTCCATTTCCACATGGGGAGGCCGTGCGAGGCTTCTCCATACCCAGCTGCCACCTGCAGTATGTGGATGACCTTCTCTTGGCCACCATAGTCCTGGACAGACACCCGGTGCTCCTGAATGAGTTCTTGACCCTTCTACAGAAGGTAGGCCTCAAGCACAATCCTGCAAATGTACAATTGTGCCTCCCTGTTGTCTTCCTTTTGGGCCTGCACATCACTGCTGAGGGCAGGAGCCCTGCCTTGGACAAGATACAAGTCATTCAGTAATTGTCACTACTTATCATTGTGGCTACTCTGAGATGTTTCCTGGGTATGGTAAACTATTCCAGAGACTTCATTTGTAATTTTGCACAAAACACCACATCCCTGTATGAGCTACTGAAGAAAGATGTCCCCTTGCGGTGGGGACCAGAACATACAGTTCCTGTTACTTCTCTGGAAAAGAAGTTTGCCTTCACTTCAGTTTTGGTCAGTCCTAACTCAGAACTGCCATTTCAACTGGAAACTGCCACCTCTGATGTAGGCATGTCAGCTGCCCTTGCAAAAAAGGCAAATGGCACCCTGAGGTCTATTGTCTGTGACTCACAGATGCTCTCCCTTGTGGAAAAGAAGTACCTGTGTGTGAAAAGAATCTCCAGGCAACCTTCTGGGTCATCAAACACTTCACTTACATCATAGGTTCTTCCCATCATGCTGCACATGAACCACACTCCCACCAATTCTTATTGACAGACAGGATCAAATATGGCAATGTGTCTAATACCAGACTCCCTCATTGGTCTCTCCTCCCACAGGATCAAGACATCACTGTGCTTCCTGCCAAAATACCCTCCATCTTGGCACATGGACTCCTATACCAAGGAAATCCCCATGAATGTGGCCTAGAGCAACCCACCTAGCCAGAACCAGGCCCCTTCCTTCCCACTACCCTGAAAGATCCTGCAGTTTGCCACATCTTTAAAGATGAATCTTCATCCTACAATGAATGGAAAGCTTTGGAGTCTTGCCCCTTTACCCAGCAGCTGACACATCTGAGGTATCCAGAAAGTGCACCATTAAATCTTCTCAGTATGCAGAACTTGCTGCAGTTGCCTGTACTCTGAAAATCATCCATGGCAAAGGAGAGGAGGACACCATCATCTTCTTTGATTCTAACTGGGTGTGCAATTCTTTAAAAGAATTCCTTTCTGGAAGATACATGATTTAACTTCTTCAGAAGGTACCTCTGTGAAATACATGCACCTGTGCATACATATTGTCAGCCTAACTGAGCAATTTGTCTTCAGACTGTACATACAGAAGGCTAAGGCTCACTCCAAGTCTAATCCTTACCATAAGTACAACCATTAAGCACACACCTCAGCAAAGGATGGTGCTTGAGGGGAGGTATGGACTATGCAGCCCCCACTGAGGCCCACACAGTGGCTGCACACAAAAAGGCCAAAGTGCTTACCCTGGATCTATCTGAAGTGCAAATGGTGGATCCATAAATAAAAGAGGTATATGAATACCTCTCAAAGGAAACAGAAATAGAAATGTCTTTGAATAACCCATTCAAAAGACATTCTGACAACCCACCTCTCTACAGACCAGAAGCTGGTCCTGTACCATTCAGGTGATCAAGAAGTGTGGGTGATTCCCCAATCACTCTGCTCAGAATTTATTAACCAGGTCCATGACACCCCTACATGTGGACACCACGAGGCAGACAAGACCTTGCAGAGAATGAAAACTATGGGTTGGTGGCCTGGTATGACAACTGATGACCAACATTATATGAACAATTACATTACCTGTGTTCAGAACAACCCTATCCCTGGGAATACAAATGCAAAACTACTTCCACAAAGGCAATCAGGTCCCTGGAATGAATTCAGATTGATGTTATCAGGTTCTTGCTCATCACTCATAGACACAAGTATGCACTTGTGATCACTGACCTTTTCTTGAAATGGATGGAAAGCCTTCCCTTATACAGTGAATTTGGCTAAAAAGCCACTGCCAAAATCCTGGTAGCTCAGGTATTTACCAGATAGGGCCTAGCCATTAAGGTAGATTCCAATATAGGAACTAGCTTCACAGGAGAACTAATGCAAGAATGTTTGGAGTTATTGGGAATTAGGCAGAGGTTCCATATTGCTTACCATCCTCAGTCTCCTGGACAGGTAGAGAGAGCCAATAGACAGATCAAACTAATGTTGTGTAAATTTGCAAATGCAAATGCTAAAAGTTGGGACATTGTCTTGCCTTTACTCCTAATGGCAATTAGAGCTACCCCAGCTGCAGAAATCCACTGCACACCCTTCAGGATGATGACCAGCAGACAAATGAGTCTGCCAGAAAATTTGATCAGTCCAAATACTCCCACCACAGACAGCGAGAGTGTTGATGGATGCTCATGTTGTGCAACTGAAGGACAATCTTGTCCAGACTCATCTCTTTGCTGCCATGAATTTGGGCCAGGCACAACAATCCAAAATGTACATTAATAAGAATGTCAAAGAAGTCAATAGGTAGGTAGGAGATCAAGTCATGGTACTGAAATTCTCCACACCAGTCCACCCATTTGCCAACAAGTGGGTAGATCCTTATGACATCATCAACAAATTGAGACCTTCTGTCTACCAAGTGCAGCTAACAGATCACAAGAAGCCTGTAGACAAATTATATCATACCAATGGCAGGGGGTCATAATGTTGCAAGACATTATGCCGCATGGCAAAATCGCACTGCCAGTACAGCGCAATATTGCCATGCAGCATAATTCTTTTTTCTGTGGGGGGCTCTGCCCCCACACCCTCCATTATGGGGGGCTGTACCTCCCAGACCCTCCCCACTAAAGATTCTCAATTCCGAGGGAGAGTCCAACTCGGGGAGTGCACAAATTGTGAAGAAAGATAAAATGTCTGGGACTGGGAATCAAACCCGGTCCCAGACACAGTGCCTGGGTTCCTGCTGCTGTGGCTCAATCCAGTGAGCCACAGAAGCTGCTCAGCTAAACCCACTCCCAGTAGAGGTCTTATCCTCTGACTGGGAGTGTTTGAATGGTGCAATGCCGCATACAGCAGTATGCACAGTATTGCACCATTCGCTGTCCTGGACAGCGTTCTTTCGGCTTAGCTATAATGTCGTACGCTAGTAAGCATATGACATTATGAATGGGTAGGCATGCCAATTAACTGAAACTCTGCAAAGGTGATTAATGCTCCCTCCTCCGGATGGGGGAGAAGACCTATCCTCTAACCTGTTAATTTCTTTGTTTTTCAGAAATGAAATTAATCTCGATAATCCCTTTTCTCATCCTGGGTACCTGGAAGGCACCATCACAACCAGATCCAGACAAAACTTTGAGGAATCTCCAGAGAGCTCTCAGATCTCTAAGCTGGGGTCCACACCTATTTCCAACCCTACCTCCTGAACCAAAGGTGGCCATCCAACTTCCATCTACCCATGTCAATCCATTGCAACCACTGCTCTTTTCCTTATAGTCATCCCACCATCCACAAATTAATCCTTGCAATGCCCCATTATGAAGCCAGGCCCACCCAGTGGCCTGGCCATAACCTTATTCCCTGGTACACTTATTAACAATGTTCAATTTATGCATGTTCCTGTTGTTCTGAACCTTACCCAGTGGAACATGACTGAGTTTGGCCATTGTTCCACCACTAATGTGTCCAAATTGCATACTGTAATGCTATTATATTTAATGGCAGCCTGTCAGGCACATGCACAAGACTCTGTAGCTGATGGCGTCATACAATGGAACACAGAGTAGTGTTCTGCCCCAAATGTCCTAAGAGGAGTTTGGTATTTTCAGATGTGGCAGGCATAACTGGTACTGTTGAAAGTATGTTTGGATCCGAAATGTTAATTTGGAACACAGCCAGTTTTGCTAAAATTCACAGATATCCTAAATTATTTTACAGTAAGTTATCACAAGGTGCCATACAGCCAATGCTATACAGTATAGATGGTATATCTCAAGGGGAAAGATTCACGGTGTATAACATGCATGATATAGCATGTTTATTTAATGAGACCTGAAACAAAATTAAGAAGAAGAAGAAGAATCAGCATTTATATAGCGCTTTTCATACATCCAAAGCGCTTTACAAGCAATGCTAGACTGGTAGTGAAGTGACTGAATGTGTGGTGGCGGCCATATCACACATCATCACCCACACACAGCCTGGATAATTGCATGAACCGGTTTTATGGGAAGGGAATGTTGACCAGGACACCAGGAATGTTCTCTACTCTTTTGCTAAGAGTGCCCTGGGTTCTTTACTTCCACCTGGACACCCACCAGAACAACACCAGGATGGGCAGAAGGACCTTGGTTTAATGTCTCATCCGAAGGACAGCACACCCAGCAGTACAGCACTTAATACTGCACTCAGATGCCAGCGTTTTTAGGTGCAAGTCCAATCCTGGTGTGGGATGAGAACCCATGACCTTCTGGTACAGAGGCAGATGTGCTACCAACTGAGCCACGCTGACACGCTTAATGAATTGATCTTTTACAATAACAAAGAAGCTGAAGAGCAACACATAGGCGGGAAAATCCTGTGTGCAGCTTATGGTACAGATACCATAAACACTATCACAAATCTCTTTTAGGATCTGGAATCAGGAAGGATTCCAGATTTAATCCACAAAAGGCATATGGCTAAATGGTATTGCCCCTGTTGTAAAACCCTGTCGTGCATTACCAGGTGCATGACCAGGACTGTGTTCTTTTCATAGGTCACAGCTCGGAACTTAGTCTATGTCACACCGCACCCAAATCAATGAACCTGCTACATGTCAACTGCCTGCACCATAAGGATCACCCTGTTCATTACATTCACTGTGTCCCTGCCACTCTTCGACAAGAGCTCTTCAGTCTTCAACAAACTGGCAACAGTCCACTCCGTGGGGCATCTAGAGAGCAGCATCTACAAAGAACAGATCAACTTGTTTCCTTTGCTGGTGTTTCATCATCACTTGGATGCTTGGGTTGGCCCACATACTGAGTGTTTGACATACAGGGTTGCCACTATTTTTGCAGATGTAACGTTTTTGATATAACCACGCTGGTAGGCAGTTATTCTGAAAACTCTATGGACTGGTCATATACATTTGATAATGATCTATTTGACAATGTTTCTCCTCTTCTTAATGTGACATCACCTCCTTTGATGCTGAATGCAGCTAACATTCAGCCACAAACTGTACAACAACTCACCAGCCAGATGACAAATGCTCCCATCACCTGTCCAGTACAACTCATGATGTAACAACTTCCTCAAGTTTTGGTGATCTACAACAGTGATGGACAATACTGTGTCATGACTAACTACAAGACATTCTCTTATGGATCTCTCATGAGTGGTGTAACTATGCTCAACTTCTGTTTTGTATCTCATGAAAGAACTATCATTGGCCATTCACTTATCACACCTGTTCACACCCCAGAACTTGATTACATTGACAGTGACCCTGACTATCTGAATTCTATGGAACAGTATTTACCAGTGTTTAATGTGCATATCAACCCTTAACCCTGAGTCTTCAATCCATGTTAGACAGAAAGGACACACATCTTATTTATATTAGTAACAACATTACTAAGGCAGAAAATTCTCTGAATAATCTTTTTCATGATGGTGATTTAAAGAGCAACCAATGCCTCAAAGAAAACATTAAAAAAACATAATAATTAGGTACAATTCTGTTTGCATTCCATTTATATTTTGCATATTTCTCCTGCCCATTATTTATTTCTATGGAAATGTGTATGAATATCTGATAGTTGCCCTTTGGAGTTTATTTTGAGTTCATCTGACTCTATAGCTTACTCCCTACTCCAAGTCATAATCCTCTGTTGTGACTTCACAGTCTGTTGCCATGGGAGTAACTGTGAGGTCACAAGCAGTACTCTATGACTTCAGGTAGGGAGAAAGCAGCAGAAATAGATGAACTCTTCAGGAGCAGATATCCTATTGTCATATAAGTTACCTCAATAATAAATAATGATATGGATAAATACAAAATAGATGGGAAATACAACCTGGACAGTGTCTAAATATTATGTTTTGTTAAAGTGCACCTGAACGTGTCACCAGCTCTGTAAGTACTGCATTGTTCAACACTTGGTTGAAACTTGCATTTAATGGTTTTGTTATTATTCAAGTTTTCTTGATTGTTTACCTAATTATTACCTTATCCTGCCTACCCCGCACACTCAAACATTGTGTGCAATTGAAATTTCTCTGTTCTACTCAGGCAGCTAGATTGTAACCAATCATACTTTCCCTAGTTGTGTTGCCTCTTTATCAGGAAACAAGGGGGGATATGTAGACCTGGCTGACTTACAGTCCGTAATGTGGATTACCATGTTCTATGATACAGTATAAAGCACATTGGTATTTACTCATGCTTGCTTTGATGTGCTTGCAAACTATTATCCAGTATAGTTATTTTTGTGGTGTTAGCACTTCACCTTCAGCTGTTAACCATAATACTATGATCATCATATTTTCTGAATCATTGTATTTTAACCCAAAATCAGTCTTAGTCAGCATAACACTTATCACCGTATATGTGCAAAACCTAATGGCCTTGGTGTGATCTGCCCACCATGCCCACCAATAGAATTGCTTTGTTTAGCTTCTGTACTATGCAGGTGAGCACATTATCAGTTAATGGTCTCTTTTATCTCTGACTATAATAATTTATGAAATCATGTTGTTCACTACGTTTTCTATGACAACATTGCAGTGTTCAGAGGTTCCTAACTCACAACAGGTATTACTGTCCTTTTTACATGTATTTGGGGAATGAACCTTTATTCTGTGACACCTGTCTTCTGTGTCATGTTTTTCCATCAGTTTTAGAATCCTGACAAACTCAACAAGCACCATCATCCAGACCATGAGTTTTCCAATTGTGACCTTGTAGAAAGTTTTGCCTTAAAGCCCAAAAGAAAAGGGATAAAAAAAACTTTGAAGATTTTACGGCTTCTCAGTTTGCCTCCATGCCACCAAAAGGCTCAGAGAAGGATCCAGCCACCCAGAGTAATCAGCGGTCCTTTTCAAAGTGGACAGAAAGATAGATGAAGTTGCTAAAGATGATTCAGAACTCGGAGGATCCAAAAGGGGAATCTTGAATCCAGTAAAAATAAAAGAGCCTAAGAGTAGGCACCAGAAATGGTGCCTGCCAAGAAAAAAACAAGAAGAAAAACATGTTGCTGTCTTTCCTCCTAAAGAAGGAAAGGAGTCATCAGTGGACATATAGCAAGACAAATGCCCTCAGTAAAGGACATGACAAAGACGAGGAGGAAGGAGAAACTTAGAACCAGATGGTTCTCCTGGGCAGGAACTTGTCTGTCCTGCTAACCATTCAGAGGACTTCACTTCTCACTATACCATTGTAAGGCATAGTAAATACCTTCAGCATCTCCTTCCATGAGATGGAGGAGGATGAATATGAGGTAGAAATCATGGATGTGATGGACTTAGCATCCACAAGGAGGTTGGTGCTGCCAATCCAAAATCCCCTTAGGAAAGCGACATACATATTCATGTCAGCACCAAACGTAGCTGCTCGCATAGACAAGAAAATTGAGAAAAAATATCAGGTGGACAAACTGGATGCTGAGTACCTGTATTCCCACCTTGATCATGAGGGAGTGGTCCAGGATGCTATCTGTGGTAAGGTCAAAAGGCCCTTTCCTCCCATCCTCCTGAGAAACACTCCAGGAAACTGCATAGTATGGGTAAAAAAGCTTATACTGTATGTCAGCTTCCCTGCTCCTCAGGCAGGCAGCTTACTTTGCTTATGCAGCCCAGTGCCAGAAACTTTATAGACTTCTATACTTTCACTAAGGGAAACATCTACTGGATACTTGGTACAGTATATGGCTGAAACATCAAGATCAGCCATAGATGCCACCCATACCAGTTCTATATGGCAGTGGACACAAATTACACTGCATCGAGGGTCATGGCCCATGCAACGTCCTTGATATGGTTTGCCTAGCTTAGAACCACCAGCCTATCCTGGGACACCAAAGTAAAAGTGCTGGATTTCTCCATTGAGGGAAATGTCCTGTTTAGTGGCAAGGCAGAGGCTTACTGAAAAAGGTGGATGAGTACAGAACCATCTACAAGAATAAAACTGAGAAAAAGACTGCCACTTCCTGCATGCTTTATTGAAGCAGAAGTATGAGTGGGGATACTACTTATGTATGTGCTTATGTTTCCTGTGAGTACCCTCCACAAAGGGGCTACTATAGGGGTAGAGAGAGAGAAGGAGCAGTAGATGTGGAGCTGCAGCAGCAGCCCCCAAAATGCCAGGCAAAGCAACCCCCTGTTAAATCTACCTTGGTCACCCATCCAATGCTAGTGGGAGGAAATCTGGCTCACTACTTCCTGGAATGGACAAAAATGACCAAAGACAAGTTGGTCCTGGAAGTAGTGAGTCAAGATTTGTCCCTGCAGTTCAGAAGATTCCAAAACTGCAGAGTCCAAAGGTTTTCCACCCCGCACAACAAGAGAAAAAACTTCAGTAGGAGATGGAGGTGAAGAAACTGTTGCAAGCAAATGCAGTGGAAGAGTACTTGCCTCACAGTGGGGCAGGGACTTTATTTCAGATACTTCTCACCCACATGAAAATGGAGAGTGGCGACCCATTTTAGATCTGAGAGATCTGAGCTATCTGAACAAATACTTATAGAATGAAAAGTCAAGATGGTGACACTGGCCTCAGTGATTCCATCTCTGCAAATAGAAGGCTGGCTGGGGTTACTAGATCTGAAAGACACCTCTTTCACATATCAATCAGGACCAGCCACAGAAAGCAACATAAGTACAGGATAGGGAACTACCAATACCAGTTCACCGCTTCTCCCTTCAGCCTCACCTCAGCTCCAAGAGCATTTATAAAGTGCCTAGCTGTGGTGACATCATATTTGAGATGGTAAGGGGTGGTGTTTTTTTTCCTTCCTGGATGACTGGCTGGTCTCAGAAAAAGCACATCTGGAAACAAAGTCCTCCATATTGCTTATACAAAACACACTGAAGGACCCAGATGTCCTCATAAACCATCGAGAGTCCCAAGCAGAACCAGTTCAAGTTCTGGACTTTATCAGTGCAGAGCTGAATACCCTGAAAGGGAAGGAACTTCTTATTCAAGCAAGGGCAGAAAATCTGATTTCAACTGTGAAATCCTTAAAGACAGGCTAGCCAAGATCTGCAAGGCATTTTCTACAGTTACTGTGACACATGGCATTATCCACTGCTGTGGTACCAGGGACCAAGATCCAAATCAGAGATATCCAGTATCACAAATGAGACCATTATTTTCAAAGAAGGGCTTCATTGTACAAGCTGGTGCCTGTCACAAAAAGAGTTTGCTAAAAGCACTAGAGTGGTGGAAGGAAGACTGCAATCTCAGAATAGGAATTTCCTTCCTTCAGTAGTCCCCTACAGTTATACTCATAACAGATGCTTCCCTCCTAGGTCAGGGTGCCCCCCTGGAGGTTCTCACTGTAAGTGGCACTTGGAGTACACAGGAAACCTAGGAGCACATAAGTCTCGTGGAACTCGGGCAATATATCTGGCAATGCAGGCTTTTTCCTCCCAGATCGGGGTTAATCTGTCCAGATCAGAACAGACAACATCACAACAATGTATTATATAAACAAACAGGAAGGAACAAGATCTTCAAAGCTGTGTACAGAAGCAATAAAGATTTGAACCTAGCCTATTCCCTGGAAGTTTAGCTATCTGCGTACACCTGCCAGGGAAATACAATGTGCTGGTGGACTCCATGAGCAGGATCAGCTAGGAAATCACAAATAGACCTGAACCAACAGGTGCAAGCATCAGTGTTCAGATGGTGGGGTACACCAGAAATAGATCTGTTTGCTTCCTGGGAAAACAACCAGCTGCCACTATTTGTTGCAGATCCCCATCAATGATTTCAGTCCCAGAGGATGCTCTAGTACTCAATTTGTCAGAAAATTTCTATATAGGCTGATGTCCATGATGGCCGGCTGAGAGTACCTCCATGACCAGCACTACAGCCAACAGAGCACAAATGGACAAAAGGGAGATATTATAAGTTAATTAAACTGTTACTGATTACTCTGCTACTGATGAATGATGCTCCCATCACTGCTGTTCACCTGTCCTACATACTGCTGGGAGTTTCTCCTTTTAGGATGTCAAAAAATATGTGGTATCTAAAAGACGAACACAAAGAACCTGTCAGTACACCACAGTATAAGCGATGAAGATTCACTCATTCAGCACTTTGTGCTGCATCCCCTGAACATGCAAGTGGACATTTCTCTTACCTAAAGGTGATTAGTGTGGATAAGTTATCTTGGTCTGCTGCAGGAAGTAAAAACAAGTGAGTCAAAAAACAGCTGAAAAATCAGCATTTCTCTTTAAGTCACTAGCTAAAACTGCATAATGTGGCTCAATGGATTAATTTGTCCTACCTTCTACTGCATGGAACATACTGCCAAAGATCAAGATCTTTTATTGCCCCAAAGTTCCAGGATGCCAAAAATAGCCAAAGAGGAAAACGGGAAGTAGCAGGTGCCACAAATGGTCTAACCGATCTCAAAGCAAAGATCATTACCGGTATTCAGGTGAACAAACCGTTGCTCTGAAATCTGGCTGAGCCGAGTGCTCTACCCTTTGTTTCAAGCTACAGTGTTGTGGAAAAAAACAGACCTAAAATCAAAACCCATGCTGCCTCAAAGATCGATGACACAATGGGAAGTCTGAGAGGGAAAAGTACTCCAAAAATGAAGGGCAGCAATTGAATCCATCACTAGAAAAAGGGTGATGCAGTTGTCAAAGCACTCAAATAGAGGCAGAAGTAAACATTTCCAAGAACTCTCAAACAATTGAAGCTACACTCTAGCTGAACTATGAGATCCACCTAAGGGCCAGGACAAAGCAGAAATAAATGACTCAGCTGATACTGAAATTGCTTGTAATGTGAGCTCTGTTTCAAAGAGAACAGAATAAGGCATCAATGGAGATACATGACCTAAATTTAGGAGCTATTTCTAATGTAACCAGCAATCCAGGTAGTGATTTGACATGTGAGTTGGGAGCTGAAGCTGCAAATCAGAATGTTGAAATCCTTTGCAATAAAGTCAATACTGCTTCAGATATGGCTAGTAGCAATGAGGGTATAACTTCCTCTATTGTGCAAAATATATCTCAAGTATCTACTCCTACTTCTGAAACAGGAGTCTCAGGAGAAACCACAAGCATGCTAAGATTTCATTTGGTGCAAGAAGCAATGCTCCTAGAACTTTGACAAGGCTTCCAAAATATGAATCTCTCCATTGATGTTATTAAAGGGTCTATTGCCTGTACTAAACTCAGCCCATTGAAAGCTAAGCTTTGTGACTCTCTTGCAACCATAAGCTGTTGTGACTGATACCTTTAACCTGCTCAAAGCCCCTATCAACACCTCCACCTCCCCCCTACATTCTCCCTGCCTTCATATTTCTCTCAATGCTTCCTTCAATTTCCCCAGCCATGTCCCTCCATCTCCCGCACCCCCACCCAGATTTACATGCCCCCACCCCTTTCCCCCTATCTCCCCCCTCTTTCTTCTCCACTCATCCACTAAATTTTGACAAAGTCTACTTGGCTGCTCCAGTCTTTCCCTCCTCCCTCTTAGTCCTTCCTTCACTATACCTCTTCTCCCTCACTCCTTCTACCAGTCCTTCCCATCCATGGTCCTCTCTACCTCTCCTACCTTGTATTATTAGTGCACTTTATGTTACATGTGATTTTATTGCTTCATATACTGTACCATAATATCTGTACCTTTATAATACTACATGTTAAATGACTGTATCTGCATTGCCTGTTTGTTCTCTATGTTAACACTGCTTTGACTTGTATAATTTAACTACTGTGACCTGTTTTGTCATGACATAGAACCTTTGTAAATGAGCTTCCAGCTCAAAGGTTGTAATCCAAGATTTCAATAAATAAATAAATAAATAAATAATGGACTCCTTAACAAAAAGTGTTACAGAATTGGAGACAAAAAAGGGAGATCTCCTCTCTGATACCCGAGGTATCCCCACTTTCTGGGTCTTCTGGTGTAATCTCTAAACTATATCAGGTTTTGTTTCACAAAAAGTTTGAGGGCCCATTTGGGCCATCAAGATTTTGGAGTAACTTTTCCCCCATCTGCAGTTAGATTGGTATTCTCTCTGGAAGTCATGTCACAAATTTATCTCTCAGGATAGATCATGCCTCATGCAATATCATGTATTGCATAACCTATACTATTCCATGGTTAAGCTCCACAAGTGGGGCTACTTAGACTCCAATAAATGCAATAAATGTTTGCAAGATGAGGGCACACTTTTTCATATGCTTTGGTCTTGTCCAAGTATTTCCACCTTTTGGGTTCAATCCAAACTTCCTTAGACCCCTTGTTGGGCCTTCAAGAATACTTTATCCCTGAGGTATGTGTGTTGGGGGACCTGTCTGATATTACAGTCAAGGTGTGTAAGTTTCACATATCCATGGTCGCCTTGTTGGCTAAGAAAATAATTCTCCGTCATTGGAAAGACAGGTCCTCCCCTTCTTTCCAGGAATGGGTAAGGGAGGCATTATCTAATTTGCACACAGAAAAAGCAATAGCCAGCCTACATAACAGACTGACAGTTTATGCTAGAATTTGGGATCCCCTTCACTCATTAATCTCTCTGGTTCCAAACTAAACTAATGATAAGCTTAATGCTTTTTATAGCCTTTTGATTAGAGCTCTGCATTTATGGGCACTGTGATGGGTTACTGCAGTAAGGGAGGTGAGGGGGCAGCATCTTTTATTATGTATCAATGAATCTATGTCAGCTTCTTTGTATGCTGCCTATTATGGTGGAAAATGTTTGAATAAACTTTAAATCACAAAAAAAAAGGGAGAGGCTGAGGACTAGTTAACCCCTCTACAAAATACAGTTAACCAACATCAGAGAGAGCTCCTTGAACTTCAACAAAAGATAGAAGATCTGCAAATTAAGCTCTAGAAGAGGCAACATTAAGATTGGTACTGTACCTTAAGTAAGTGAATACTCAAATCCTAAAGAGAATTTTGAAGAATTAACAGAGGCTTTGGGGAAAAATGCCCAGAGGAGAAAGTTCAACTCAACCAAGTCCATAGAGCCTTCTCCATTCATAGAGATCTTCCCAGATTTGTTTTCATTAAGCCACATCATTACCAACTAAAGGAGGAATTACTTAGAAAGGCCCAAATCAAGAAAGGCTTGCATATAAGAGGCTTACATCTGCAGTTGTTCCCAGATTTGTCACCTGCTGTGTACACAGAAAGAAAAACTTTTGACAATATACAGTACAGGCAGTTGGTGAGACCCCATCTGGAATACTGTATGCAGTTCTGGAGACCACATCTCTGCAAGGACATAGACAGAATGGAGGCAGTTCAGAAGACAGCAACTAAAATGGTGCAGGGTCTGCAACAGAAGCCATATGAAAAGAGGCTAAAGGAGCTTAATATGTATACCCTTGAAGAAAGGAGGGAGAGGGGGGACATGATAGAAACATTTAAGTACCTCAAGGGAATCAATAAAGTCAAAGAAGGTAGCATCTTTCAGAAAAAGAGATGTGCAAGAACAAGGGGCACAATTTGAAGATAATGGGGGGATGGCTCAGGGGCAATGTAAGAAAGTATTTTTTTCACAGAGAGGGTAGTGGATGCATGGAATGGCCTTCCTGAAGAGGTTGTGGGGTCAAAAACAGTGGGGGAATTCAAGAATGCACTGGACAGATATAAAGTAATTCTAGTCGGTGGTAGGGGGAAGCATGCTGTTGGTTAACTGGGATCTGCAGCTTATCCAATAGGTAGGAAAATGGGCATATTGGGTGGGCCAAGTGGTCCTCATCTGCCGTCAAAGTCTATGTTTCTACATTTCTTATATCAGATTGGTTCTCCAAGAGAAAGGAATTCCACACACTTTACTGCATCTAGCTTGCTTAAAAGTGTTTTTGAATGGAAAGCAGCAAATCTTTAACACATTCGAAGAAGCAGATCAATATTTCAAGTTATATTTTTTATATACAGAGGGTCACAGATCAGACTATTGGGCCCCCCAACAACTACTGCTTTAAAGGAGTGTGCCACTGGGTGGTTAATCTTCAGCTCTTTTGATAATATAAGATAGGCTGAACCTAATAAACAACAATAAAAAAGGGGGATAGGGGATAGGATCTCAGTTTCTGGGGGAAAGCAGTAAAAGGGCATATGTAATGCAGCAGTAACACCCTTTACCATTTATTAATCCTTAACCTGTTGGGCTGGGCATGAAGCTGTGTTATACTTGGTACCCACTCAGTATATGGACCATCTTTGTAGACTGTCGGGGGTAGACTCATCAATGAGTATGAGCCTGGGGACTGTAAGGCTAGGATAGTGGATAGATTGTATAGAATGTGGATAGATTGTAGAAGGATAGTGGTATAGACTGTAGTAATAAAAATTCAGGAAATAACTGAGGATGGTATTCTTTTAAAAAATAAACATGCATACACTAGCAGTTTTGGAATAAGGCTAGTATTAATCTAAATAAAACCAAATGGCCACACAGCGAAAGTCTTTATGTTGGAATGTTAAGGGGGCTAGAGATAGAATTAGAAACATTGTTCAATATGCTAACCAAATGCAAGCAAACTGTATGCTTCTCCAAGAGACTCGTTTTCAGAATGCTGTTTTCAGATACAGTACATGTACAACCTCTTAAAAGGCCATGCTGTACATGCCCCATACTCAAGCAAGGGGGAGGGGTTGACATTATATTAAAACAATGCTTAAATATAGACATAGTACATAAGAATACAGATAAAAGTGGACATTATGTTATAGCTACCATTCATACAGGAAGGAATACATTTACTTTAAGCAGTCTTTATGCTCCAAATGAAGACGATACAGACTATTTTGTTAACTATTTCATCTCCCTAACAAACTTCCCCAAACCTTATCTCCTTGGAGGAGACTTTAATCTAACATTAGACACTCAGGATAGATTGAGTGGTATACAAGAGCCAAAAAAAGCTGTAGTAAAGATTATTAAAGACTTCATGGAAGATCTGAAATTTATTGCTTTCTTTAGGCATAAGTATCCAACCTGGAAAAAAGTTTTCTTTTTTTTCCTCAGTTTCATAAATCATCTTCAAGAACAGATTTTTTTTTTAATATTAGAAGAATTGATATATTCTATGAACAAAATAAAATATGAAGCAATTAAATGCTAGGACTATGCTCCAATTTATATCTCAAAAACTTTATAGAACGAAAACTGTGACAATAAACATAATTTTGGGAGATTTGATAACATTTTATTAAAATGACCAGTTTAAAACAAAATCTCAGAAATACAGTTAAAGAGTTCTTGGAGGTTAACTACACAAATGAATCTACTTCTTCAACTACATGGAAGCTTCAAAAGCTTGTCTCAAAGGTTGGAAAATCTCTTACTCAGCTTATAAGGAAAACACTATCTGAAAAGATAAATAACTTAGAGCACAACTTATTAGTTGCAGAAGCTACATTTGATAGCTCAGGTGCAGAAGCAGACCTATTAAAACCTTACAGAGTAGGGAGGAATACAATAAAGTAATGGCCTATCAAGCTAAGAAGGCATTTGAAAGATCCAAATCTTTTTTTTTTTTTTTGCAGATAAGCCTGACGGACTATTAGCATATCAAATCCAATGTGAGCAAAATAGGAATGCTATTAATAGTACTATGTTAGAGGATGGGGAAATCATAAATTCTCACTTACAGATATTTTGAAACTTCCAAGATTATTATAAATCTTTGCATACATTCCCAGAGCAACGAAGTATTGATGCATTTTTAGACATCCTTCCAGTAAACATGCTGGAAGAAATAGACAAAGCCACTTTAAATATTCTGTTTGATCTCCAAAAAATTACAACAACAATACAATACTTTCAAAACTGTAACACTCCAGGTCCAGATGGGTACACAATAGAATTTTATAAACTCTTTAGTAATATTCTTGGACCTCTACTTTTAGATCTTTATAGAGATATGGGGCCGGATATTCAAACTGCGCCCAAAAAGTGCGCAACAGCAGGAGCAAGCAGAAGTCAATTGCTCATATGCGCAACAGACGCGATATTCAAACATGGAGCAAGACAAACTGCGCAAGCAGCCAACTTCTGAATATCGCACAAACTGTGCCATAGCACAACCAGCAAGGGGAAGCTGAGCAGAAATGATGCTCCATAGCGCAACAAGGCTAGCCCAGCTGAGCAGTCCAGAGGTGCCATAGCGCAAGCAGAGCCCCCCCCACCCCCAGCAGAGCAATGGAACTGCACAACCAGGGAGGCAGGCTGGGGCCCACCACCAGCCATGCCACACATGGGCACAGAAACACACTGCAGAACTAACAATACACCCGCACACCCCAAGCACAGCATCACTGGGGAGGGATGGATGATCCACCGCCCATGGGGACAAGCCAACAAAGCACAGCAGGGCCATGTCACCCCAGCACACCCACTGGCAGGCTGAGACTGCCACACACAGGGTTGACAACCACAGTGCACATCAGCCCCCTTCTGCACAGCACACCCTGCACTGTGACCCCAAGACACCACCCATGTGCAGTGACTGTCACTGCAGTAAACACCATGCATCCCCCCTGGCACACTGCAACCTTGTGTAGCACAGAACCATACAAGCCAGACCCACCCTGGGCACCCAGCAGTGGGCAGCAGCAGATGGCAAGACCAACTGAAAGTCACACCCACACCAGAGACACCTCCCCATGCACACACACACACATGCACACACACACACACACACACACACACACACACACACACCCAGGACCATACCACCCCAGATGCCATGCACACCACTGCAACTGAGCAACCATAGCCAGCTGCAAATCAGAGACCACCACAGTATTCATAACAAAATATATATATATTGGAAAAAGCTATGTACGACACCAAGACCAATAACATAACTATATACATATATGTACAAGACAAGGGGGGGTAGGGGTACAAGTTAGGGGTGGGTAAGGGGTAGGGATGAACAACTGGGAGAGGGAAGGCAGGGTGGGAGGGCTGGGTGAAGGGAAGGAAGCAGGCTGGGCCCCGCAGGCTGGTCCCCTGCTGCCAGTTGATCTTCCCAGTTCCTCCGCGCCGCCTGACCCCATGGCGCTACATGTCTGTGAGGAGGTCAAGTGGTACGACTGACACCTGCGCCAGCAGCTTGGAGGGCACGGTCCATCCTCCATAGGATGCTGAGACCTAGGAAAAGGGAACACAGTCAATGGCTGTGACTGTCCACAACCCTGAACACCACCCATCCTGCAAGACATATAGCCCTAGTGCCCTGCACCTGTGATGGTATGCACCCACCCACAGTGACCATGCACATGACACGCCCAACCAGGCAGCACCAGCTATGTGCACCACTGCACACACACTGCCCATGTCCATCACAGCACAAACAAGGCTGTCAAGTGATGTGGCAATGTGGTGGGATGCCGTTCCACAGCCATGTGCCCTAGTGCATGCATGAACCACCAGTGACGCACACAGCCGCGGCAGTGACACTGGACAGTGATGACTGTCGCCTGTGTCATGCATGGTTGTGTTGTCCATGGCTGGTGGTCATGCCCATCCCCTCCAGCATGCAATAGCATCCATGATGTAATGACACTCACACTCATCAAGCAGCTGTGGCTGCTGCTGCTGCTGCTACTGCTGCTGCTGCCGCTGTGGCCCACCCCTCATGCCTCCTCTGGCTGCCACCTGGGCCCTGCCACGCCCCTCCTCAGCCTGGGCCTGCATCCTCTCTGCCAGTCCTGTGGGTGACAAATGTTGAGAAAAACATCAGTGTGACCCCAAAGCAGAATGCCCCCTGCCCCAGTGAGTGTGCCTGCCCACACAGCCAGACCCATGCATCTCACACCTGCACACACTGACACAGCCAACCATGGCAGAGCCATCCCCCATGCACCACCACCAAAACACAGTCACACCCCTACGGAGAATACAGGTGCATAGATGGTACACCCACCTGGTCTAGGCACAATGCCCCTCCTGGCACGTGACCTGAGGCGTTGCAGCACATCTGGCTCCCTCCTGCAGAGGTCACTATATCTGTGCCTGCAATGGTCAGCAGACCGGCACCACCCTGTGACCCTCTCCAGTTCAGTGGCCACCTGCAGCCACACATGGGTGCGGGCCATGGTGAGGCTGATCCCAAAACAGTGCCCCAAAGTGGGGCTCAACCACTGCCACCAGGTTGGCCACCTCCAACTGGACTCCACTGGGGAGCTCTCCTGCATGTCATAACTGTAGTAGAGCAGGCAATATGGCTCCCCGCAGCGCGGCAACCCCACGTGGAAATGTTGTGCAATAGACCACCATAGGTTCCAATCGCGCTGTTCGTATAGCACCGTCGGTCCACATAGCGCTGTCACCAAACAGCGCAACAGATCCATACACATGGCAGCCGAACAGCGCCAGGGGGCAAAGGTCGGACACCAGGTCAGGGGTCTATGACGCAAGGCCACGCACAGCGCCATCTGACGTCTACGCATCCTCGCGACCGATCACCTGTGTGCCAGTGCCACAGTGGACTATTGCACAGTAGTGCCACAGTGCCATATGGTGCCCAGTGCTGTAGCGCCACTGGCACAATGGTGGCCATGGCCTGAATTGCCGATCGCGCACAGCACGTCATCAGTGCAGCAGATGCCTGTGTAAGCTACCTGGGCATGTGCAATGCAGTGTACCACACAGTCACAGATCTGCGCCATTGGCTCAGCCAGCTCAACCGTATTGCGCAAAGTGCAACGGCACGATATTCAGCTGACACATGCAAATCATCTGATCAGCCATTCAAAGGCGCAGTGGCGTGATTTTCATCTCATTACAGTTGCTCCACTCCTCATTTGCATGCATTGCACTATAAATGTGTGACATTGGGCTGCGCTGGCCAGATTCGGTTACTGCAGGTGAGAGGTGGGTTGCATGCTGTGTGATGTACTGGACAATGGTCATGGGATAACGCTGTAGACTGCACAGTGACAGGTGTCCACTTCCACCCATACAGATCAACATGACCGAGCAGAGCCAAGGTGAGGGTGAGGATCGTGGGCGGTGGAGGAGGCCCAACTTCACCACAGCAGAGACAGAGGCCCTCTTTCAGGCCTACCTGGAGGAGGAGCCACTACTGAGTGGACAGCGGGGCACCCCTCAGGCCCGTGTGGCTGCGTGGCAGGGGGTAGCTTGGGCAGTGAACCTGCACAGAAGCCACCAGTGCTCCGTGCAGGAATGCAAAAAGAAGATGGGGACAGACCGCAGGAGGGTGAAGGAGAAGGTGGCAGCCCTCAGGGCGGCACGTGCTGGCACAGGCGGGGCCAGCCAGCGGTGGTGGAGCTGACCCTGGCTGAGGACTGACTGGCTGCATCAATGCAGTGGAGTGCTATTGAGGGCATACCAGGAGGTGGATTCCAGACAGGTAGAAGCCCATCACTGCACGGTATGACATGGTGGTGGTGTTGGGGAGGTTGTTCAAATGCACTCACATGTCCTCTCTTTCTGTTACAGATCCTGTTCATCTTCAGGGACGGTGGTGGTGGGTCCAGGCAGTAAGGAAGACCTGCTGGACATGGAGGAGGGTCCATCCACCTCTGTCACCAGCCAGCATGCACTGCACCAGCATGCACGCCGGGCTGCCAGCTCTGGTGTCGGTGAGTCGGGTGTGGGGGTGCACAGCCTGTGTCTCAGCAGTCTGGCATACAAGCATGCCAGCACGCTGTGACTGTGGCTGTAGCACGTACCTGCACCATTGATGATGCAAGGACTGCAAGGGGCAGTGACATGTGTGTGTCCCATGATGGACACACAGCAGGCCAGCACATGCCCCTGGGCCTAGCTGGTTCCAACGTGTGTGCCAGCATGTCGGCACAGTCCCAGGCTGTGCCCGTCAGCACTGGTGGCTGTGCAGGTGTCTGGCACTGTTGCGGCCACAGCAGTGGAACGAGTGGTCCCTGGGGTACAGCGGTTGGAGGGGCAGCAGCAGCAGTCACCCACCAGGTCTGGGGGTACAGTGTCCAGTGGTGGCACATGCCCACCGCCCATTGATATGCCCATTCCTGGTCCTGGTGAACAGCGCCCACCCTCAAGAGGTGTTGAGCATCAGGACCTCCCATACCCTGGGGGACAGGATGCCATTGTGGCAGAGTACCCATTTGAAGAGCACACCCGCCTGCTGCGGGAATCAGTACAGCAGCAAAGGTGGGTTGCAACGTCCGTGGAGGCACTGTGTGTGGCTGTGGAGTGGCACAGCAGGGACTGTGCTCTGGACCGTGCAGAGATGGTCCATATGTGGATGGATGTGACCGCCGCCATTGACAGGCTGACCCAGGCATTGGTCACTGGCGTGGCTGCATTGGGCACACAAGCAGGTGCCCCTGTACCACACACCCCACACAGTACGCTCTCCACTCCCCGTTCCCCGCATCGTGTGACACCAAGCCTGTCGACGCCGGGTTCTGCTGTGGGCATCCCGAGCACCCCTGGTGCAGGTATGTTTGGCATACTACAGACCCCACTGCAGACAAGGTCGCGATCGCGCAGTGGGACCCCTGGTAGTCCATCGGTGCCACCCCATGTGGCCCCTGCTCAGCCTGCCAGTGCTGTTGGGTCACGGTGGGGCTGCCCACGCATCTGCGGTGACTGTGGAATGGTGCAACATGACTGACCTGTCTCCTAGTGCGGGTCCTGTCTGGTGCTGCCCTGTGTGCACTGTGCATCATGGTGGGCAGTGCACTGGTGGGTGCCCTGCACATCACGCCAACATACGGACCACCTGCACACCATCCCAACTGCTGTCCACAGGTGCGTGTGCATGATGATGCCTGCATTGTACTGTACACCAAGGTGCAAGGGTGCCCAGCATCTGACACACGTACTTGGACAGTACAGGTGGTGGTGTGGTCTGTGGATCTGTGTGTTTTCCATGTCTGTTCCTGCTCTGCTGTGCACCTGCCCATGTACGCTTTGTGCCTGGTGTGTGTGTGTGTGTGTGTGTGTGTCTCCATATGACTGTTGCCCCTCCCTGATGGTGTGTTTGTGTGCCTGGTCCCTTCCACTCCCCTTGCCATCATGCACCCTGGTGTGTTACTCTGTGTGCCTGTGGGTTGTGCCAGGACAGTGTTGGTTGCACATGGCCCTTGACTTACCTGTGTCATGCATAATGCTCCTCAGTGATGGTGTCCCAGTGCAGGTGGGCCTGCCGGATCAGTCGGGGTCCCGCCATCCAAGGGGGCTGCTCACCACCATCATCACCGGCGCCACTGGTGTCCCCATCACTGTCCCCCTCCTCGACCTGAATGGCTATCCCACAGTCTTTGGCCATGTTGTGCAGGATACAACAGGCCAGGAATATCCCACAGGCCTTTGAGGGGCTGTACTGTAGGGCACTGCCGGAGGTGTCTAGGCATCGGAAGCATGTCTTGAGCATCCCAAACACACGCTCGATGATGTTGCATGTGGCGGCGTGCGCCTCATTATAGCGTTGCTGCGATGGGGTCATGGGGCGCCGGTAGGGTGTGAGCAGCCAGGGACGGAGTGGGTATCCGCTGTCACCTGTGTGGAGATGGTGGAGATGAGTATCATGTTCAGGTCCATATTGCCAATATCCCTGTGTGCCACTACCATAGCACCTGTGGCATTCCCACCCTTGCCCCACGCTTGCAATTCCTATGCGCATCTCACCCACTAGATGGTTTGTGGGGATGTCCCCACCTCGAATCGATGGCACAGTGCGGACTGATATCATATAAAAGCATCATGTGCTCCACCAGGGTGTGTAGCACAGACATTGATTATGTGCCCAGTGGCATCACACACCACCTGGCAGTTGACACTGGAATAGCCCTTCCTGTTCCTATATGCAGCCCCATCGGGGCCAGGTGGCATGTGTATGGACACATGGGTGCAGTCTATGGCTCCTAGCATGCCAGGCATACGTGCTACCCTGTGGAACTCCTGCATGTTTGCTGTACGCTCTGCCGTGGTGCTGGGGAACTGGATGTGCTCTGCAGCATGTGGCAGCAATGCGCTGAGGAATTGGGTGAGGATGCGTGACGTGGCTGACTGTGTGATACCTGTGGTGTCCTCTGTCAGCCTCTGAAAGGTGCCCATGGTGAGCAGGCACATGCAGGCTGTCACCTTGGTCTCCACCGACAGAGCGTGACTCCGTCGTGAGGGTGCCTGCATCACATCACTGCACAGCTCACAGAGCCATCTCAGTATTGCCCTGTTCAGGTGGTACCGGCCCATGATCTCTACATCTGTGTACAGCTCAAAGCTGATGCGGGCATGGTACTGCCTGTTGGGGGCATACCGCCGACGGGCCCTTCCACGGCCACGTCCCCCTGCAGCATGCATTCTCACCCCCCTCATTACAGCTTCCATGTGGAAGCTGGCACTGTCCATCTCCCTGGCTTGTGACCCCTGGCTGATGTTGCTCTGTTACCCCCGCTGTCCTGACTGCTACCTCCACTGCACCTGGTACACCTCCTGGCCTCTGCACTCTGTGGCCCCATACACCTTCCCTTGCCCCTCTTCTGTCCTGTGCACTCCCTGGCCTGCACTGTATGTTACTCTGGCCTTCTCTGTCTCTCTGCCTCATGTGTCTTCCCTGTCGCGTTCTTGCACCTCTTCCTTGAGCCTTTTTATTTTGGCTCATTTCCGCTGGGGCTCAACTTCTGGCTGTTCGGCTCTTGCGCATTGTGCAAGTCTTTGGATATCACATTGCGCTCTTTATGCATGTATCCACCCCCTTTGGTTGCGCATGCCTTCATTTGCATTGCGCTGTTGCTCAGCCTGATTTTGGTGGCGCAACTGCCTCCTGCTGAATATCACAGAATGGCGCACTTTCGGACTTGTGCATGCGCAACCCTATTGCGCATGGCGCAACCCTTTTGAATATCCGGCCAATAGAATCTAGGGAGCACTTACTACAATCCATGACAGAAACTAAAATCACACTAATATTAGAAAAAATTTAAAAAAGATTACATTGCAGTTCATACAGGCCCATTTCCCTAATAAATATTGATTATAAAATTGTCACCAAAATTTTGGCAAACAGATTGGCTCACTAGATTCACACAGTGATTCATCCTGATCAGACTGGATTTATTCCAGGGTGTCACCTTTTTCAAATATTAGAAAAACTATAGATATCATAGATCTTACAAAGATGGAAAACATTGCCATCCTATCATTAGATGCTGAAAAGGCGTTTAATAGGGTCCACTGGCCCTTTTTAAAATCATGTTTGTACAGGATGAACACTGGGGCAGATGTATGAAATAAAACATGATCTATGATAAACCTATAGCAAGAGTCTGATCAAATACATATATATCAGACCCTATTCAATTATACAGGGGTGTAAGACAGGGGTGTCCCCTCTCTCCACTATTATTTGTTCTATTTATTGAACCATTAGCAATAGCTATTACAAATAATGAACTCATAGAAGGTCTGCAAATCAATGGTGAGCAATATAAAAGCTCCCTGTATGCAGACAATGTGCTAATATTCTTAAATAATCCCAATAAATCAATGAAACCATTATATGATATTATAGACACATTTGGAAAACTATCAGGTAACAAAGTTAATTGGACCAAATCTGAGTGTTTATATTGGAATGCAGGGTTAGATGATCTCATTAGTGACCCGTATCTCAGAAACACTATGATTAAAACAGAATTAAAATATTTGGGAGTCACCCTATCTATAGACGTGGTGCAACTTTATCAGTATAACTACCCTTCTTTAATTGAAAATATAAAAACAGATTCTTGTTCTTGTTCCAGACACTGCCTCTTGTACTGGATAAAATCTTTTTTTTTGAAAGTGGACAAAATATTTAGGCAATTCAACTGGCAAAAGAGGAGACCAAGCACTAGCCTGGAGAAACTATACCCACCACTCTCCCAAGATGAATTAAGGCTTCCTAATCTGAAGCCATACTACTTAGCTGTTTACCTTGAACAGACTTTAGTGTGGTTCCCTAAACAAGAAGATGTGGTGTCGCTGACCAGCTGGATACAGACAGAAAACACTTTATACCGTTTAGATCTCTGGCACATGTACTATATGTGGATTATCCCAGTACTAATTTATACAAAAATACACTATGGTCAGCTAGAAATAGATCTAAAATTTGAAAAGAAACCTATGCTTTAATAGGCTTCAAAAATTCTTTATCAATTTACTCCCCTCTTTACATTAACAGCTATTTTTAATTTTCATATAAAAATAAGATTCTTTACAATTGTCAAAGTAAGGGTTTACAATCCTTGAAACAATGTTTACAGAATTGTTCATTGAGAACATCTGATTCTTTGAAAATGGAATTTGACTTACCAACAGGTAGATTCTTAGCTTACCTACAGCTGAAAGATCATGTTAATAAATATTCATCAATAAGGAACATGGTTTTGGTAGCCCCCTGGAGCTCTTAATAAATAACAACACTGATAAATCTAAAATTCTTTTAAAAATGTATAAATTATTAATAGATATAAAAAGAAAACTAGGACTCCATTCTCAAAAACATACATCAGGCGTAACTCAGCTGCACCAAATGTGAATGGGGCAAAGTGCAATTTGCACCTATAATTGCGACATGCAAGATTCTCGAATGCAGCCTGAATCATGTCATTAACCGATACACCAAAGTCGACTTACATCGCACTTGCACCAAACCCTGAGATGTGCATTGGTGTAAATCAACTTGCACCAAATAAAAGCAGCAGTATCCCTTTTGGGGATTCTAGAAGCAATTGAAGGCTAAGATATGCCACTTGCAGAGGTGCAAGTTGCACCAGGGGGAACAGGTATAACTGCAACAGAGTATAAAAGGGGTCCCAGTGAGACAGACACAGCAGAGTCACTGTGGAGCAAGTAGTGTGTAGATACCCCTGCTGAGAGTGACAATGTGACGGTGGCACCGGCTGCTATACTGGGCTTAATGCTAGCTGAGTGGTGATGTAGGTACCACAGGTGGCATGATGGCAGGAATCAGGGGAATAGGCAGCAGCCAGTGCAGCACATACTTGCCAGACACCATGCACCATGGGTGTACAGAGTCAGGAAGTCATACTTGGATCTCATGTAGGAGCATTGCATTGCACACTACCAATCAATCAATCAATCACTTTATCTAACCAGGCAGAAACACCACTGAGCAAGCTCATTTTCAAGGTGGTCCTGGGCATTAATACAATACAGTACACCTGCCAAAGACCACCATAGCTGAGCTGTGAGATGAGCTGCAGGAAGAACTAAAGAGTGCCACCTGTAGGAGGCATCCTATACCTGTGGATGTAAAGATAAGTGCAGCACTGTGTTTCCTTGTCACTGGAACATTCCAAACCCCAACAGGAGACACTGTGGGCATCTCACAGCTAGCCATGTCCAAGTGCTTCAGGTAGGTCCTGAATGTGCTGATGAACTGAATGGACAGGTACATCACATTCCCTAGGGATGCAAAGCAGCAGCAAGTGGTAAAGCAGGTGTTTTATGACATTGCATAGTTCTCCTGTGTGCTTGGAGCAATTGACTATACACACATGGCCATCAGGGCACCACCAGGTGAGGCAGAGGTGTACAGCAATCAAAAGGGCTTCCACTCCATGAATATGCAGGTAGTGTGTGACAGTCAGTGCCGCATACTGGATGTGGTAGCCCAGTACCCTGGTTCCTGCTATGGCTTCTACATCCTATGCAACTGTGGCCTTCATGAGGCATTTGAGAGGGAACAGCTCACAGGTGGATGGCTCATTGGCAAGTGTTAGTGACATAGAAATGTGCACCCCTGACCCTGCTGATGCAACATGCCGGTGTGTGTGACATGTATCCTGTACATTTTGATGTGTCACATACACCCCAAAGGTGACAGTGGATACCCACAGCTGCCATGGGTCATGAAACCACTATGGCACCAGACACTGTGGCCGAGGTGTGCATCAATGAGCCCATGCTTCCACCAGGGCTGTGACTGAATGGACATTTGACATCCTGAAGGCAATTTCTGGTGCCTGGAAATTCAGGAAGAGCATTGCAGTACAGCCCTGAGATGGCCTGCAAACTTTTGGTTGCATGCTGCACAACTTGGCACTCAAGAACTGAGTGCCACTACCAGGCCTGGAGAAGGAGGAGGAGGAGGAGAAGAATGAGGGGGATGAAGACCTCTGTGAAGGGCATGCAAGAAAGACATCCACCAGCCTATGCTGAATGGTACCAAGCAAGGCAACATGCCAGATGTGATCTGACAGCCCATCACTTCACCTGAGGGACACCAACCACCAACAGGTGGCACTGGCAGTATTAGGCAAAATGCCTATGGACAGCATACCATAACACAGGAATGCTACCTGGTGCTAGACACCAGACAAGGTGACACTGTACACAGCAGGCAGTGGTCATGTCAGGTGGTCAGTACCTGGTGGGCACAGCCACCTGCAATGGTGCATGAAGGACTCAAGGCAGGCAAGGCAACATGGCAAAGAGCAAACAGCATGACACTATACACCAAGATGTGCATCATGGTGGGAGGGGAGACAGTGGTTGGGAAGGTGCACACACCAACAGAGGTGACATGTTGGGGTGTGTGACTGTGTGATGGATATAGAACACTGTGTAGTGCAGAATAGCATATGTTGGATATGCACAACCACAATGAATGTTGCAAGTGAAAACATCCTGAAACAAGACTGGGTATCCACTATCACCTGTGGGGTGCTGAAGCAGAATTAACTTGGCTCAGGTAGCTTTGCCTTTCTGTTGTTGGTAACTTTCTAGAGGTTTTTGAGCTACCCTCAGCTAGGATCACATTCTAGATACTTGTTACATTCTTGTCTGTTCTTTCTCCTTGCAGCAGCTCCTGAGTTTGTTTAATATAGTTGTTTTTGTGATTTATATTGTGAGTTTGGGATTCATATCTCAACAGGCATTGTTAGCAACCTTCTGGAGTCTTCTGGCTTCCCCCTCAGCTTGGATCAATTTACAGCTAATTGTGTTTAAATGCCTGTGTGCTCTACCACATAGTAGCAGTGCTGAAGCAGAATTAGCTTGGCTCAGGTAGCTTTGTCTTTCTATTGATGGTAACTTTCTGGAGGTTTCTGAGCTACCCCTAGATAGGATCACATTTCAGGTACCAATTACACTGCTGAAGTGCCTTATGGTTTTCCAACAAATAATCAAAGGGGCTTGGCCCACCCTACCGTCTCCCTAATCCCATCCTCCCCTGGGCAATCTACCTTTATTGGATGACACCCTGGTGCAGATTGCTACTTCCTGTTTTAGCCTGGCAAGGACACGAGAGGGCTGCAACCACTCATACATGCATATGGGGCAGTATTGTTAGCAGCTATAGCACAGCACTTAACAAACCTAGGAAGACGAGTGACATTACCTGTATGAAAGAGATAGAAGGGGGGGAGAATAATAAAGAAAAAGAAATCTCAACACTGATAGGGTCCCAGTCATCAGGATGAAACACAGAAAGAACAAAGAGAAAAAAATCAAGTAGAATTAAAATAGAGAGGTCAGTAGGCCAGCATGCCAGTGCAGCAGTTGGATTTCTGCTTGTGATGCTGGTGACCGGGGTTCAGGAATGAACCCTGGGAGTTGGAGGGCCAGCCAGGGGAGAAGAATTGAGCATCCCATGGACTGTTCTCCTTCTCTGCGTGGAGGGAGGGGTAGAGAATCCAACACCCAATGGACCCCTGGCAGAGACTGGGAGAACCACAGGTGACCAGTGCCAGCATGTAAGAGGGGGCAGGGTGGATGCTGGACATCATTGTATGTCCCTACCCTTGGGGCAGTCTAGAAAAAAAACTGCTGCCAGCCACCCTTGATGAAGCCAGCCATTGACTTCAATTAGCTCTCAGGCCATCTCCCTGACCTATCCCGTCAGATGCGGCACTTAGGGCCAGTGCCACATCCATACCCTGGGAGGTAAGCCAGGGGGTACCA
This sequence comes from Neoceratodus forsteri, assembly GCA_016271365.2. Classification (NCBI taxonomy): domain Eukaryota; kingdom Metazoa; phylum Chordata; order Ceratodontiformes; family Ceratodontidae; genus Neoceratodus; species Neoceratodus forsteri. Next base: position 1,376,592,867 of record CM057456.1, read on the forward strand.
GGGAGTCGTGGCCATTATGAAAGTGGAAGTCGCAGGGTCCATGACTGGGCTGAGGTACTGGACAGCTGGTAGCAGGAGAAAGTATAGGAAATAAAAAATAAATAAAAAAAATTGAGAGGGCAGGGATAGGAATAGGCACTCTGGCATGCTGGTTTCCTCTGAGAGGGTCTCTGGAGCTAGCAGGGGAAGAAGTTAACAATTCATCTACATGGAAAAGGGGGTTGGGACTTCAGAACAAAGGCTGTTTGTGCAAGAAGTTGTGGTGGGATTGGAACCAGTAGTCAGAGAACTGGTACAGGGGACATAGGAGTAGAAGATATAACAGAGTTGACAGATTAGTAAACAGCAATGGATGCAGGGTGGCTATCAGAATGGGTACTATGCGGAAGCTTGGGGAGTGTCCCCTTTGCTGTAGGCTGAGGGGTCTAGAGGCAGAGGACCAGTCGTTGGGAAGGGAATTGAGAAGGACTGGGGGAGAGAGGTGGAACATGGGAGTATGTTGCACACCACCTCAGGTGTCCAAGGGTACCAAGCCTGTGGTGGCTAGGTGGTTGGGGGATGAGTAAACCTAGTAGCAGTGGGGGTCTACCTCAGGATGGCAGTAGGAGCAATGCCTTTAGTGGTTGGTCAGGGTCAGGGAATAGGTATGTGGTGCTGCTGACAGAGATAGATGGGAATGGAGAGGCCCTCGGGGGGGGAAGGAGGGCAAGTGGTATAAACAACAAGGGGGGCTATAAACCAGATGGGGAATAAGGAATGGTGGGATGACTGTTACTGATAAGAGTGAGGAGGCAGGAAGGTGTGAGGGCAGTAGTGAAGGAAAGAAAGCCTAGGGAAGATGGGAAGGTAGTTAACGAAGTAGAGGGGTGTAGTAGGGGGGTGGATCCAGGTGAAGGTGGACATGGCAGGGTAGATACCAACAAGGAGGGGGGCAGTGGGAGGCAAACAGTGGAGGGAGTAGGGTAGGTGTCATAGTGAAAGGGGACTCAATCCTGAAGGGGATCAGCTGGGGATGGAGGGGGAGTGGCATAGCCATATATGTGTGGAATCTGTACCAGGTCTGACAGCATGTAGGGCAGGGCAATCTTTGCTCAGGTGTGTTGGGGGGAAGAGAGAAACCACATGTGGTGGTGCATGTGGGTACTAACAACCTGTGAGATAGTACAGTGCAGGTAGTTAGGGAGAGATTCAAGGAGCTAGGGAAGTTCTGTATAGAGGTGGGAAGTTCAGTAGCCTTCTTGGAAGTGCTACTGGTACCCAGGGCAAGCTGAGCAAGAATGGTTCCGATAATGTAGTTCAACCCTTGGTTAGGTGAGTGGTGTCAAACCAAGGATATGGGTTTGTGGGAGACTGGAGGAACACTTGGACCAGCACTGACCTTTATGCAAAGGACAGATTGCATCTGAGTGTGGCAGGTCAAGAAGTCCTAAAGCAGTAGGTGGAAGGGTACATAGCACCCAGAGTGACTTTAAACTAGGAAGGGGGGTTGGGAGTGGGCAGACGGTATGCTGAGTCACCAGATAAGGATGCCAAACAATCTGTCCCCCCCATTACAGCAGGGATGAATCTGGGGGTATGCCCCAGGGAGGGTCAGGATGAGGTAGTAGGGGTTAGGTAGGGAAGGGAACAGGGGAGGGTGATTCCGTGAAGTTAGAGCCTGTAGTAACACACAACTAAGTTACAGGCCTCTTTGCAGATGGGATGGTGGACATTGCAGCCATCATGGAGACCTGGCCCACCCAAAATCAGGACTGGGAGGAGCTGATAACCCAGGGCACACAATATATAGGAAGGACAGAGGGGAAGGGAGGGGAGAGAGAGAGGAGTGGCAATTTATGTAAGGGATGGCATTAGATGTACAAGGGAGGATGCAGAGGAAGGTAGGACAGAAGCACTGTGGCTGAAGTTCCTGGACTTGAAAGGTAGGATTTTGAGGTTGGGGGTGGTGTACAGGCCACCTGCTCAGACCGAAGAACTGGACAGGGAATTAGCTGAGCAGATTTCATGGGTAAGCAGAAAAGGAAATGTGGTGATCATGGAGGACTTCAATCTATCAGGTTTGGATTGGGGAACTCTAGTTACCTCGAGCACCAGGGAGCAACTGCTACTGGATGCAGTCCAGGATGGGCTCCTGGTGCAGATGGTCACACAGCCAACCCAGCTGGGGAACACTTTGGACAAATTATTCCAGTTCTTTAGCATTCTCTCCAGACAATTACACCCCATAATGACTAGAAAAACAGAAAGAATAAATAATACACACAGTAACATGACTAAAGGACTGGTAGAGATGCAATAATAAAGAAAAAGAAATCTCATAAAAACACAAGGCTTAAAAAGACTGGATTCAGAAGTCAAAACTAACAAGCATAAGAACTTGCAAGATCTGGTGGTTTCATACCCTTTTACATTAAGTGAGGATCTAAAACACTTTGTTAAAAATCTGTATGCAGCCCATTTGATGATGCTGAATCAAATGACTGGTATACAACATGAAACAGAAACTGTGAAACAAAGTGTAACATTAAACAGTTACAAATTAGATTATCTTTTACCTGCTCGGAAGACATTTGTTCCTGACACTCCTCATTCACCCTCAATTACATTAGAAACACTAGATCAGACGAGACCAGATCTTTCCCTCATGGAGATCCCTCGCACCCCAGAAAAGAGCAACCCAAAGACAGGGAGAAATGAGAAAAAGAAAAAAGCAAGAAAAAGGATCTCTGGGTGTGAGAATTCTCAGGCAGAGGAACATCTAAAAGATAGAGGTGCGACAAAGAATGGAAAGGCTAAAAGGGATAGCAGCATAAAAGTCCCCAAACTGGGTGAGCAAAACAAAAATAATGGTGAGCATGCAGGGAAAAAATCTTTCACTTGAGAAACAAAGAAATAAATAAAAATTAATAATAAAAATAATAGGCAGGGTTGCTCTAGAAGATGAGCTGAATGGCCAACAAATAATATTACTCCATAGATCAGTAAGTCTGAACTAGCTCAGGTCGCCAAAGTGTGTAATAACTTCGAGGGTGAACTAAAAGCCCTGAGGCAGGATATGGAAAAATGGACCATCTCTTCTCCAAATGAACATAGCTATAAGAATAATAAAACATCACAACAGTGGATGGTAACTGAGAATGCAAAAATAAATGTAGAAAACTGCGCAATCCTGGGTTTATATCGGCTAAAATGGAATCATATTCAAATAATAAAGCAAAGTTTGTGCACCTACTAAGGGCAGCCTCTGGTCTACACATCATCAAGGAAGATTTTGTTTAAATATGGAATGATAGAGATGTATTAGGTACCAACTGTATATTCCTGTTTTGCTCTTCACCTCACTTAGCAAATCATTTGTGGCTAAGCAACAATGCCTTAAATGACAGGGGCTACCACATAAAGTATACAAACAAGGATTCTTTGAACTCCCAGGCATCTAGGAGTGTGGAGGCCCATTCTAAAATCTCAATATTTGGTTTCAAGCTCCTGCTCCTTGAGAGTGAGAGTTAGTTAAGAAATGTGCAGAACCTATTTACACATTTTCTTCAAATTAGAGCTGAGGAACTCAAAATCCTCATTGAAGCCAGAAGATCTCATAACAGTGATGCTTCCCAAATAGATGTTCTCCTTCAGACAAAGGGCATGGCAAAAAAGATCTTGCACAAAGCCGCACTACTAGGTGAGATTGGGATTCACATAGTGGAAAGCAGCTGATAACAAGTCTGGTAGAAGTAAAACTGTTTCTGAAATAAACAGATGGGAAAATAGGACTCTGGCCATTTTTAGTATAGAAAAGACCACAGGAGAAAATAACCAGAAGCATAAACGTATATTAAAGGATCTTTTTGAACATATCCTTGGTGTACCAAAACTGATTCATGATACAAATCTGATAGGTCGGACAAGCGGAGAAATTGAAAGTGATCAAATACTCATAACTATCTCATCATACAAGGCCTTTCATAATCTGTCAGGACATCTACCAACACTGGATAATCTAGATATTCATATTGTGGAATGGGATGACCCAAATAAAATCCAGAATAAAAACAGGGAGCCTTATAATCCATAAGAACTGGCTATTGCAAATCAGGCATGTAATAACGTATCTAGTGCTGAGCCCCAAACCATATTTAATGTGTCTATTAGGAACACATTCACAAATTTATCAGTATCTAAATCTTGACTGGCTGACTTTTCAGTAAATATGGATAGCAATCCACACAAAAATAAATGGGCTTTAATTTCCTAGAATATATCACAACTATGGTCCAAATTTCCAGATACTGAGTGGAAAGATTTCATAAAAACATACCATTTAATATGTCTACAGGAAACATGGCATTTAGAAATAACTGACATTTCCTTAAGGGTATAGCTGCTTTCAGGTTCCAGGTAATAAAACAGAAAAACTAGGTAGGTCATAAAGTGGGCTTGTAACCTGGGTTAACGTAGATGAAAATCTTATGGCCTCACATATACAGTATTAAGTAATTCCATTTCACAAGCTCTCCTTTCACAAACAAAGTATTCATGTTGCTTTATAAATGCCTATATCCCACCCCAAAAATCTAGATATTTCTCTGAGAAATTATGGGATGATTTAGAATGTCTGATACACCACAGTTGGGCCACCACAGGATGTGAAACTATTTTGCTCTGCAGAGATTTTAATAGTCATATAGGTACATTCGACGGTTATGCGGATAGTGAGAGTCATTGCTGGGTGCATAAAAACGCCTCTGATTATAAAAGAAATGCAAAGGACCCGAGGCTTAATGCCTCTGGCAAAAAAAAATTATAGATCTATTACAGTCTTATAATTTAGCACCCTTAAATGGTAGAATTGTAGGAGATCAGATGAGTAAGTTTACTTATAGTAATTCCCTGGGGTCATCCACCCTAGCATTCTTATGCTGGAATGGTTCCATGGAAATATGGTCCTCTCCATCAATTTTAACTAGAGGTGAAAGTGATCACTTGCCGGTGATCTTAACTTGGGGTGTTAGGCCCCCTGAACAGTCTTACACCATGGATACTTTTGAAATTAGAGGCCAAACTAAAATTGTATGGGACCCAAGTAAACTAGATGCAGTAGTGTCATTGGTAAAAGACACTACTGCTATACTTGATAACACCCTTATAAATGAGCAATCATTAGAACTTCTGTCTGCATTAGTGACTGGATGCCTGGATAATCTTATGAAATTTTCTACTCAACCCCCCCCCCCCCAACATAAAAAGGACTGATTTGTCTACTTCTGATGTATGGTTTAATATAGACTGTTTAAAGTATAAGCAATACCTGACAAAAATGATTAGAGATACTAGACACCTAAACACTAGGGGTGGGATATTCAGACTGTGTCAGGCAGTGGTGCAAGTGGGGGCACAGCACAATTGAGATGCGCCGGGGCCAGGACAGGGTGATATTCCAAGGGGATGTGCAAAAATGCATCCCTGTTGAATATGGCACAGAATGCACCTGGTGCAAGAGCAATGCACCGGCTCATTCCACAGACAGGGAAGACTGGGAATGCTCCAGTGCAAATGTAGTTGCGCTGTGTGCATCACCCACAATATTCAGAGTTAGGCATGCAAATGGGGCCATAATTTATGCATGGTGAAAATGGGGCCATTTGCATGCCTTCATGGCCCCATTTGCATGCGTTGCACACAGCAGCCCAGAAATGCGCCCCCGGGAGCCAGTGCAGCTGCTGTCACCTGAGTAGTGTCCCCAGTCTAGTGCACCCCTCCCCTTGCCCGATCACTGGGCAGTTGTAGAAAAGAAAACTCCATGGTGGTCCAGTGGTACCCTCCCTCCTGTACATGCCCGATCGTGGCCAGTTATAGACATGTAATCCCCATGGTGGTCCAGTGGTTCCCTCCTTCCTCCCGAATGCCTGATCATGGGCATTTGTATACAGTAAAGAACCCAGCTGGTCTAGCAGTCCCCGGTATGCCCGATCATTGGCGTTTCACAACTATAACCCGATTAGGTGGTCTAGTGGTATCCCCATCCCCCTCCCACTCACAGAGGACCCCTAGCCACCCATCCCCCATCGTTCGGTGGTGCTGCACCACCACATACCATGACCACCCATTGAATGACAGCTTACAGTATGATCTGTAAGCCTACTGATCCCACAGTGTGGACCAATGGGCATACGAACCATACTGTATTTCTACGAGCACAAATATGTGAATGAATGCATTCATCATCTATATTTGTGCTGTGTAGAATAGAGTGAGCCTGAAGCCCATTGGTCCACACTGCGAACCAATAGGCTTGCAGATCATACTGTAAACTGTCATTCAGTAGGCAGCTGGGCAGGATGCAACTGCCCTCTGATGATGGGGAACTGGGTGGCCAGGGTCCTCTGTGGGTGGGAAGGAATAAGGGTACCACTAAACCACAAGGTCAGGTAATAGTTATGAAATGCCCGTGATCGGGCATACCAGAGGGGGAAACAGCTAGACCAACAGAGTTCTTTAATGCATACAATTGCCCATGATCAGCAGGCCCAGATTAATGGATATGGGAGCCGTATTCCATGTTATATTTTGTGGCCCAGGGAGCCCCCTAAATGCCAACATCACACTCTTCCTCGGTGCCATGCCAGCAAGACTGCAACAACCAGATTGCTCAAGTAGGATGTCGTTTACAATAATACTATGTGTTATGCCACATGGCTTGACGGGTCACATGCCACTATAAACAATGCAATTCAGAGTGCTGACAATAAATTCACAAATTAACTCACCTTTAACAATATCCTTCTTTATTTTTGAAAGATATCATTTGTGGTAATGTAGACACACCAAATGATGTATTACATCTTGGAAATCCCAAAAATACCAAAGATTTCTTCTACATGGATGCTTGGACTGAAGCGTTATATTTTGCTTCTGTATATATGCACTCACTGTTTTTACTTTTGTATGTAGTATGCATCATTTCATATTGTTTGGTTAAAAAAGAATATGAAATTGTACAGAGAGATATAAACAATACATACAAGTGCAGTAATACAATGAGCTTCAGTCCAAGCAGCAGGTATGTATAACATCCTATTGGAGATGTCTAGCTAATATGCTTAGCAAACAATGGAAACTTTCTTTACATGGTTGAAGTAGTAGAAGCATGTAAAAGAAAAATAATGAAATATCTATTCAGTGGGAGTGTAGAACACCAAATGATGATGCATATTATGCATGTTACAAATAATGCATGTTCCAAATAACTCTATAATATTATTCACAGGCAGACTAGTGGAGTATGATTGACAGAGGGACCCCCAAAGGGCATACAACACACAATACAGACCAGTGGGATAGAATCTGTAAGGGTACATACCACCCAGGGCAGACCACTGGGTGAATGGACAGAATGGAATTCCTACAAGCCAGGGCTTGCACCAACAGGACAGATCACTTGGGTTGAAATGGACAGGAATGGACACATAAAGATATGTTCATGTGTGCACAACTCAGGGCAGCAGACCAGTCCAGTAGGGATGGGACACGGACTGGACAAGAGTCCCATAGCTAAAGGGCATACACCACCCAATGCCAGGGGAGCAGACCAGTGGTGGATACACAGGGTGGAACCCCTAGAGGCTATATACCACCCAGGGTCAGGGCAGAGCACTGTGTATGTGTGGAGGTGGGTGGACAGACAGTCACAGGAATCCCTAGAGTGGATAGAGCATTAAATATAATTCCACATAGCATATTAGCTAAAAAGTCCCAGACAGACATGTGGAAGACCTGTAATCAAATATCACTTCCTGTTGACTGTAGAAAAAAAACAAATGGTGTAAATATGCATCTTAATCTTAGAAATAACTCTGTTCCCCAGGATGTAGAAGAGTATGAAACAGTGCACACAGAAGTGACATGTAATACTACTATAGCTTCACAGTCTGAGGCAGACATGTGGAAGACATGTAATCAAATATCATTTCTTTGTGACTTTAGAAGTAGAACAGAACACCAAATAGTGTAAATATGCATCTTAGAAATAACGAGTATTTCTGCCCAGGTGGCAGATGAATCATTTGAAACAGTTACAAGAAGTAGAAAGATGAAAAAGTATGGCTTCAGTCCAACCCAAGGCATACTCAGACAAGTAATTTGAACTGCTTACTGCCTGATTTCGGAGCAGAGAATGTGCCTATTATAGCATCAAAACTGAGTGCCCTTGTTACATCACTCTCAATAAAAAGCATGGCAAGTGATTTCAGCTTATCCTGTGTCATTGTTGATCTCAGGCAGTTCTTTATCAAGGCCAGTTTTGAAAAGGAACATTCTCCTTCACAGACTGTTACTGGCAGAGTTAGGAATAATCTGAGAGTGACTGCTACATTAGGAAGGGTAGATTCGACCAGATCATTTCGCCGCATATATTTCATCATCTCATGTGCACTTCACTTGATATTGACATGCGATATGAAGTCAAGAAAATGCAGAAATTCATCAACACAGTTTGCATCAGGATCTTTTGTATATTTGCTAATGATGCATGATGCGTTGATATGGAGCTGCGTTGCATCATTAACAGTAGCACGTAGAAATGCAAAATTATCAGATAATTGTTGGTAAGCTGCTCGACACTGCTGTAATGAAGCATGCACCTGGTTGATTATCATAAGGAATGACTCCACCCAAAAGCCTTGTGAGCCTGTAAGGATGACATGAGATGTGGCCGAATCATCAGCATGGCATTTTGGTCATCTGATTCCGGTACACTCACTTGAATAGGCCTGGGACACATCTGGCATTATATTCTTTGCTGCCCTTTCGATATCTTCAAATTGATCTCTCAACTGATTAGTGAAATCCCCTAGAGACAAGAACACAGCAGCAATGGCTGTCAAATCCACTCTTGTACTTTGGAGAAGGGTATTGCATTTCTGGAATCTTTGCAGAATTCTGTTCCACAGTTCACACATGAAGGCTGTTTCTGGTTGTCGTGATGCATTGGCCAATGACTTGCAAGTGAGCCTCATTTCTGCTGGTTCATGTTCATCATCTGCCAGATTCATCATTATGTTATGGAAGTTGTGATAGTTCAAAGATAGAGCCCTGACAGACTGTGCATGACAATGCCATTGTGTGGATGATAGGGTCTTGAGTGCCAAGATTCTTTCATTCTTGTTGTGAGTCAGACCTTCTATCAGAGATTTCCACCACCTCGTGGAACCAGTTGCAAAAGGATATATCTGCTGCACTGTGCCGAAGAATTTAACTGCTTCTATGCAACAGTTGACACTTGCAGTACCAACAAGATTCAATGAATGTGCTGCACACGGTACATATTCAGCAAGAGAGTTGATCTCTTTTAATCATCCCTGCAGGCCTGCTTACTGTCCAGACATGTTGGCCACATTATCATAGCTTTGACCTCTACAGTCTTCAACACTAAGACCCAGCTCTTTCAGCATGCCCGACATGTTATCCCACAAGTTTTCTCCAGTGTGACTGTATAGGTACAAATACAAAAAAAACGCTCCTGGGGCTCACCACTTTCATTGATAAATCGAACAACAAACATCAACTGGTCTGTGTGACTCACATCCAGGGTTGAATCAACAGAAATAGAGAAATATTTTGCAGTTCGCACCTCATTGCACACAGCTGTCAGAACTTCAGTTCCCATTAGTTGTATAAGTTCATCACAAATTGTAGATGATAAATAGCTTGGATTTCCTTGCCCAGAACTGCCATAATGTGAGAAATGGCCAGCAAGAAATGGATCAAACTTTGCTATTACTTCAAGCATGCCAAGAAAGTTTCCATTGTTTTGTGAGCCTATTAGCTTGTTATCTCCTTTGAATGCCAGTCCATGCTCAGCTAGAAATTTGATCACCTCAAAACTCTAAGGAGCATTGATCGCCAATAGTTCTTCTCACTTTCCTGCTGTTTCTGCAGTTCAGTATCTGTGCACCCCCCTGGCAGAGGCTCTCTTTAGCCAGGCAAATATTGCTGTCTGGTGCTCTTCACAGTTCTCATGCCATTTGATTAGCTTGGTCGCATTACTCCAGTCACTGAATCCATCAGTGGCAAACTATGAGGAGCTTGAGGACAGTAACTTGCAGTAAAAACAATAAGTGTTCCCAGCTGCAGGAGGGTATAAAAGCCATTCACAGTCATACTGTTCACCATTCGCTTTCTTTCCATGGAAGAGACTCTTGCAGAAGTATCGTACTCTGTTTTGAAATGTATCACTGGGAATGTACAAAGGATCCTTGATGGTTTTGACAAGAAGAAGGGGCCATTTGAAACCCAGTATTCAATATCCTCCATTGATATACTGCCCCACAAACCAGGATCAGAAGATGTTTTCAATGTTTTAGGTGCAGCACTACAGCCAGACACAGAACCAGAAGTGACCTGTGTGGCAGTCTATGAAGACGGGAAGACCTGGACAATACCAGAGGTGGCAGGACTTGGTGCCGGAGTATATCCAGAACCAGAAGTGACCTGTGTGGCAGTCTGTGAAGATGGGAAGACTTGGACGATACTAGAGTTGGCAGGAGTTTGCTGTGCATCAGGTCTGAAAGAAGATACTCGCTCTGTGTACAAAGAAGGAATAGATAGTGGCTCACAGTGTGCAGTTGAGTTGTCATCATTACTCACTGTCCTCACTGGTGCATTTCTAAAGAAAGTTTTCAACTTTGGTGTTCTGTCCACAATAACTTGGTTTGCCTCATCACGCAGCTGTTGTCGCCTCTTTTCAGTACTGCTGATATATTTTCGCAGAGGCATGTTGTTTGAGAACCAGCCAGCGTACAAAAATGATGGAAAACTAATTATTGTAAGGGGAACTAAGTAATACTCTGAATCAAAATGTAATACTCCCATCCCCATAGACTCCTGATGATGACTAGTCCTTACCTTCTGCATTGCACAACAGCTGGTATGGTGTGCCTGTGATCATCTGTGGCCACAGCAGATGTTTTTGCAAGGCATCAGCTCTGAACTGGGAAGGGTGTGACAGTGGCTAGTCACATATTTATTTCACTAGCCCTGGCTGCAGGCTTGTACTGGGGAAGCCCACATTTCTATAAGTACACCAGCTGCCATGCCAGTGGAAACGTATGTGTGTGTCTAGCCCCACTCAGCCACTAGCGCCCTGCTGGCTTAGAGCTGCAAAACTTAATTTCAATTAGTAAGCAACTTACTACTTACCAGCAGACACAGGCAACATATTCTAGCAAGTCTGCTCGAGTGTGCAGTTAACCTAGCACCCCCACTTATTTGCAGCGCCCCCCCCATTCACAGTAATCCCCTACACAGATTAATGCCAACTGACCTGTAACCAGATTAAGCTGGTGATGGTAAAAATAAAGAACCACAGAATACATCCTGCAATTGGAATTCAGATTCATAGCAAATTACCAATGTCACTATCCTCCATAACATATACAGTTGTTGTATACTATTAATGTAATAAATTATTTTCAGATTCTATTACAAGAAGTAACTCAGAAAGATTTCATAGCCACAGACAAGGCATTCAAGATATATAAAGTTTTCTGGCAGATGACGGTTCTGTTTCCTGGAAAAATACATAAACCCATGTCACCCTGTGGCCCACACTGGGCAACAGTGTGTATGTACAGTAGTTCACTAGGAGACAGTCACAGAACAGTCTGCAGGAAATTATAAATAATGTATGGGTAGCCCCTATTACCCACTGAAATCAAGCAGATTACAACCTTGTCATCCCACTGTTGTGATGTCAGAACCTTATAAACCTATCTCATCTACTGTATGTCGTAGCAGTGGGTTTACAAAATGGAATGCCAGTGTTATTTAAACAATAAGCCATGAGGTGGTGTGGGTTATGTGGATTTCCACAGCTGGAGTGGTTTGCCCATGAGACGCAGCCGAGTGGGTAAATCCCCATAACCCATATCCTCCAAGTGACTTATTGCGATTATAACAAGGTTCAATTTTTTTTATGCTAAGTAAAATGCAAATATTAAAGAGATTGCTTTGTGGTTTTATTTTCATTGTATTCATTTCCATGCTAAGGAAGAAGGTTTATAGCCTCAGGACAGAGCTCACATAGTTACAGGAGCAAAATCTGGCTGACATCCCTGGTTATAGAAACTGGAAGCCCTCCTGGTTAGTAATACCCCTGCCAATTCATCCCAGAATGCCATTGCCACCAGCTATCTCTGCAGCCTTTGTACTCTGCTTGGTCACCTTAGACACCTGTAAGTCATCCAAAATGATGATCCCAGGTCCCTCTCTTCTTGATGATCATCAGCAACCCCCCATTCTTTACTCACTCCTCAGGGAGGGTTCCTCTCTCGTCCCAGGTACATTATTTGGCAATTTGTTTTAATTGTACCTTAGTTGCCTTGCAAACTTGATAGATCTCAGTCTCAGACTCTTTTTTTCTCTCCTAGCTTCCCCTGTTCCCTCCTCATTCTCTCCATCCTGTCTGGAGAAGCCACCCTGTTACAGATCTTTGTGTTATCTGCAAACAGGCAGACCTTCCCTTCAATCCTACCACAATGTCACTAATGAAGACATTAAATAGGACAGGTGCAAGGAATAATCCCTAAGGTACCCTGCTGCTCTTCATTCCCCTCTGCTTGGACTGTATTCCATTTACCACCATCACCCTCTGCTTCCTGTCCATTAGCCAGTTCCTAACCTAGTTTACTACCTTCTGCCCCATGCCTGTACAGGCTGGACTACCTATTTTGTTAACCAGCCCTTTTATGTCGGACTGGGACTGTGGGACAGTATCGAAGGCCTTGCTGAAATTGAGGTAGGAGGCATCCACCCCCCCACCAAGTCAAAATAATCTATCATATTCATGTACTACTTATTGGGATCCCACTTTTTTCAAACATGGTTATGATACTACTAGATTAGAGGGCATCTTTACATGACTGAATTACATGAATGTATAAAGGGTATGGTGAAGTGATACCTGACACCCCTTAATATACAAAATAAATATTCTCAAACTATGTTTTGGTTACCATTTACAGACAGTATTCATCGCCATGCAGCAGCAGGACGTCCAGCAAGAAGAACTAAAACATGACACACCACAAACAAAATAACAAGCAGAAAAACCTTAAAGCCCTCTAAACAAGAAACACAACAGAACCTTTGTTTGAAAATCAATGTTTGTGCAACCCCCTACTGGCCCCTTAAATAACCAGAAGGCACCCCTCTCACCAAAAGTCTAGGGGAAAAAAGAGGGAAGGGGGTTACCTAATTGACTGCCACCACAGACAAGGTGGGATATGCCAGATGGAGAAGTCTGTTATAAATAAACAGACAACCAAGTGCGACAACTGCCTGGCACACACCTGGTGGCGACCAATTACCATGGCCACCAACCCAGGTCCCTGGGAGAAAATGTTTTCTCGGGGCTATGCTAGGTTTGCACTCCAGGACAGGGGCACCCAATTAACTCCAGACACAAGGAAGCAATAACATAACTGTTCAAACCAGGTTGGGACTCTAGACTGTGGCTTTTATGCACGTAACAGAGTAGGAATAAACACAAAGCGAAGATGGATCCCCGGCCCCATGGGGCTACACATACTGGTGATGTGGATTACTGAGGTACAAACATTCCTGATTTCCCATTTAGCATAGGGTAAAAAAAACACACACTGGAGAACACACTGGTTCCAACTGGAAAACTGGCATATCTGGCCAGGTACTGGACATTTCCCATATTTCACAGGATTAACTGTGGTACACATGACCACAAAGAGCACGTACAGGCTCAAGACTTCTAGAACGCACTAGCCTGGGGTAAACTAGAAGAAAAATAACCAACATACAGGGGTAAACACTTTTCTCAGGCATTGGCCAATTGCACTGAATGAAAAGGAAATGGGTGCCCTTCTGAACCTGAACAGGTAAACTGGTTACTCCAGAGGGGTGGAGGTGTCCCACCTTTTGTTTCCAAGCTTATGCTAAGCCATTCATCTGGTAACAAACACCTTAAAACTGCAGAAAACTGTAGACATTGTATTAAATGTTTTTCACATTTAACATACTACATACACCACAGGGGTGTGTCAGAATTAAAAGTTTTGTACTTGGACAGTCGCATACTGGACTCCAACATAGGCAGAAAGCCTTCAGCATCATCACTCCAGAGATCAGCAGAGACTGACAGCAGAGTGAGACAGTGAAATCCATTTAACTGGCATTTCACTAGCTGCCTCCTCTGCCTACCACTGATTCTAACCAGGATTCAAATAACCCCTGGGAACAAGGGGGTTACATTTGCAATATAATAATAACCCTTGTCTGTTTCTTTAGCAGCCTGCCTGAATTTACTTTTACTGTGCCATGCCATATTCATTTCCTTTATCCTGATGCAATGAAACAATTGTTTTCTTTTCAAATCAGTGCAAGCAAAAACAGTGAGTATAACAGTTGACAGGCTTATAGCCTGGGGCCCACAGTCAGGTAAACAACTTGCAGCAGGTTGGTGACATGTAACTAGGAGGTGGACTTCATATCTGTTGGTGACCTCCCCAAAATTATATATAAAGTGTCAAAAATTATATATAAAGGGTCTAGCAGTTTAGCTGCATTTATCATATATGGAATATTCTACAGCATATCTTTAGTAGGTTAGTGCCAAGAGGCACACTGTGATTTTGGCCAGAAATGATGGGGAAAACCTGACAGTGCCCCTTTAACCCAATCTGCTAAAGATCATTTTGTTCTCCAGATCATTCCCTTTATCACCCCCCTGCTAGTACATTTTATCTAGGCTTGCCAGAAGGAGGATAATGGGATTCTGTTTTTATTATATCCATTCTAACCAGCAGCCACTGATTGATTCTCTGACGTCTGCTGCTTTGTTTCTGATGACAGCTAACAGCTAGCCTATTCATTTGAACATTTCTGTCTAGTGTCTTCTTCATTCATATCTGTGTAGTAATACTTATTTTATGCCCCAACTTATGTCCGCCATGCACCAGTCCGCCGTAGTGCTTTTTTTCTACTTTTTTCTTTTTATTTTTTCTCTAGTCTCAAGTCTGTCTGTACCCTCCCTCTCTCCTTCTGTGGGAGACAAGCACACCTCCATAAGCACCATGCCTCCTGCTGGTCTCAGAGTCACTTACTGCTGGGCAGAGGTATTTCTAGGATCTGAAAAGACTAACTGCTTGCACTCCCACTCTTCACCCCAAGTAAAAAACAAACAACTAGGATGGGTCAGTTTATGCACACCCTTAGTGTTGCGGGAACTCGAGCATGAGCCCCAATCTTTATTCTGCTAGGCACGTGGACTGGCTTATTTGTTTAAGGTTTGAATCTTCTGCTGCACAGACATGATATGCAGTCATAGTAGAAACACAGAAGCATAGAATTTGATGACAGATAAGGACCGCTTGGCCCACCCAGTCTGCCCATTTCCCCACCTAATGGATAAGCTGCAGATCCTAGTTAACCAACAGTCTACTTTCTCCTACCCCGACCCCTAGAATTGCCTTATGTCTGTCCTATGAATTCTTGAATTCCCAACCAATTGAAGCAAACCACTGATTTCAGCTTATAGTCTTTTTATGGTACAATGCAAAACTAAACATTGCAGGAAAACATTTGTGCCAGCTGGGCCAGGTAGTAAGAAAAAAAATATTCATACTTTGGGACAGCTCTTTCAGGAAGGAAAAGTGAAATCAGTTTTTATAAATGAGACATCAGTTTCAACTTTTAGATCATGATCTCATTAAATGTTAACAGATAAGAAATATGTCACAGTCCCACAAACTTTGTACAGTATTTGGTTATGCAGAGGTTGACATCAGCTAGGAACTGTGACAGCTGTGAGTCTACAGCTTTATGGTATCCGTATAATGAAACAGTTCAGAGTCCAAATTGATTCAGCAAAACATGCGGAAGTTTACTTTGAAAATAAATCCTTTTGTTTAACAAAGGAGGGGGATGATTACAGAAGCTTCCTTTAAATTGATTGCCGTAGCCCTTCCCTCATCTCTACCGATCTACTTGCTTATTAATATGTGTGGTCAACTGACATCAAAGTTCCCTCCCCACTGATTTTAATTAAAACATTTTATTATAGGCTGGTTTTATAATACAGATATCAGATTTTGTGTGCAACCCATGAAATGTCACAATGGGACCAGTGAGGAGCTAAGTGCATTTCAGAGGTGAGGCGCTGTGCTCCAATGCAATCCATTAGCACCCCCCCCCCGCAATGTGTTCCACAAATTCCTTGAAGCTATCCCTGGTGTCTAGTGGCACCCTCACTCCACAATCACCTGTTTCTTATTTCTTTGAACTATCCTTGATGTCTAGAGACATTCCCCCACCCCCAATCACCCTATTCATGAATAGAAAGACGTTGGTGTGTGCAGGACTTTTTTGTTGCAGTATTTAGCTAGTCTATTGCATCACCTTTTCCTTGTGCGCTCTCCAGTTTGTTTGGCTGGCAATGAAAAGAAAGATATCCCTGATGTCTGGCAGTACCAGCAACCCCCAGTGCTCGATCTATGCATGTAAAGCTGTCCCTGGTGTCCAGTGCTTCCTCCCATCCGATTGCTTGTCTACAAAAGTAAAGGAATCAGTGGTGGTCTAGTGTCCCTCACCTGCCCCACCCACTCACTTACCACCACCTTGCACCCCCCTTACCCAGGTGTCCATCAATCAGGGAAGCCTGGTACAGTGACCAGTACAGCCTTCCATTCTACTCATCTCCTCAGCCAGGCCAGCTGCCATATGAGCTGACAGAAAACATGCACACAATATTTATACATGCTCTCACTAACAGCTCATATGGTGGCCAGCCAAGGAGGTGAGAAGAGAGCTATGCCAGTCTCTGTAGTAGCAAGATTCCCCTGATCAATGGACACCCAGTTAAGAGGGAGAGTGTGGGGTGGTAGTATGTGAGCACCAGGGATGGGTAACGGGGGTCACTGGACCACTACTGATTCCTCTTCCTTTTGTAAATGGGTGATTGGGGGTTGGAGGGGAACCACTAAACACCAAGGATGTCTTTACATGCATAGATCAGGTGCTCATGGTCGGGGGTACTTCTAAACTCCAGTGACGTCCTTCCATTCAATCATGGATTGGGTGATCAGGGTAGGGTAGGGTACCAATAGACACCATTGATATTTTATTATAATGTGTGACTGGGTGGGTGAGGGTAACACTAGACACCAGGGATAACTATTAAACTGTAAATGGCAGGGAGGGCAACTGCATTACAGCAGCACTGCCTTTTTTTTTTTTACAGAAAGCGTAGTGATCAACAAGCTTGCAGAGGAATGGGAGAGACACAAATGGGAAAGGAATAGTGCATAAGGAGCAGATTCAGGGACAGGATTAAGGAGGATTGACATGGACACACTCTCTCTCAAAAACAATCTCACAGTTAGACACTCTGGCAAACAACTGGGTGGGCCACAGTAGGCCTACTAGCCATCATTTTCTATGTTTCTATCTTTACCCAATTCAATGCCTAGGTACTACATACATTACAGCTGTCATCTTAGGCTAGCTAGCTACTTTAACATGCATTGCTGGCAGTGGCAGCTGCTTTGAAAACAAAAGACTAGAAGTGTCATGAGTTCTGTATATGTGAGTATATGAGTAGTGACCACTGACCAGGTCTCTGAAAGAGTGATCCCCAGAATTATTTTTAGACAGTCTAAAAAAAGTTCTTTTAACATTTTATTTTTACGTGATAAGCAGCAGCAAGCATGACCCGGTGCCTGGTCCCCAGAATTATTTGTACCACCAGCAGCAGACAGTCTACAGTCGCCAGTCAAACTGTTGCAGTTATTTCTTCATGCATTTTATTCTACATACCTCAGCCTCCTCTCTCTGTCAGACTCGGACTACTCACCACCCTGTCCCTGCCTCACCCAGCCACAGGCCCAAAGCAAAGAAGAGAGGCACTCTGTTGACTCACGACATGACACTGTGCTGTCATGGGGAGCGAGGACCAATTGAGACCTACCAAATTGCCGGCAATGGTGACCCACCACACACTGCAGCTCACACCGATGATGACTGACGACAATGCCGAGTCACTGACTAAAAGGACACAGACGGCCCCACAGCCCTGACCCAGTGAGACGCTCATACAACTCACACACTGCCACCAGTCTGCCCCACAATTCCCACTCTCAGTCAGTAGCCACACCTCCTGAGGACCTTGCCACACATTTTAATTGGTGTGTGGTCATTTCACCCACTTTAGGGCATAGGCGGAGCCAAGAGAGGCTCACTTGCTGACTTGGAGTGGGAGCGGGAGTGGGGGGGGGGATCAGTGGGTGACCACACTAGGGAGGGTGGAGGAATTCAAAAGAAAAAAGCTCTGCAGAAACCCAGAAACTATACAGTCAGATGCCTGGCGGGGGCCCTTCTGAACCCCATGGGGCCTTATACCATGGCATCATTTGCATACATATTAATCTGGGCCTGGTGACTGCTCATGTGGAAGGTAGAGGGGAACCATTGGACCCCCATGGATGTTTCTTTTTTACAACTGGCCGTGATCAGGCATAAGGGAGGAGGGGGGAAGCACTGGATCACTGGGGTGGGTGTGAGTGCTTGTGGACGGTGTTCCTGCTTGGCGGGTGGCCACCAACCCCTGGCGGTGCTGTGGTGCATTCTGCATTACAGCAGCCCACCTGTGGGTGGCCTGGCTTTGAGCCTTTTTATTCTGTCTCAACTTTGAGCCCCCATATGCTGCACAACTCAGGGTTGTGCCAGCATATGCGCCGCACATCCTGGGCTGAATATCGGGGTGTGCCTGCCATGCAGCACGCCCCTGCATTTGCACTGCATACATTAACTGCACCCGGCATCGGGACTTGCTGTGAAAGTCCCCTGTTCAATATTGCGTGGGCGCATTACTGGGTTGGCTGAGACAACTCTCTAGCGCAGGCACAACCCTTTGAATATCTGGCCCAAGGAGTGCATATAAAAGAACCAAATAAAGTAAGAGCAGCTGATAGGAGTTTTAGAATCACAAATGTAGAGTTTATCAACAAAAAAATTAGATCAGATGATTACAGCTATACAAAATTATGATTGCTGAATGTTTTGGCTATTAGTGGCAAAAGGTACAAATAATGGCAAATCTCAGTATGAGTCCCATATACATGTGGATCAATGGGTCTTGCATTTTGAAAATTTATTTCATGACCCAGAAGTAGTAGAAACTGTGGGTACTTGGGGCAGTATAAGTAAAAGATTTCAACCACTGAAGATTACTGCTAAGGAAACCTATTTTGCAATAACTAGTCTAAAGAAAAAGAAAGCCCTGGGTCCAGATCAAATTCCTCCAGAAATCTTCCTATTGGCCCCTTCTGCATGGTCCAGATTACTGACTACCTTATTTAACTCATGTATAGTTAATAATGTGGCACCATCTTCGTGGAATGGAGCAATTATTGTTCCAATTTTCAAAAAAGGCAATAGAGTTGACCGTATCTATGACTGGTCATCGATAAAATGTTTGTTGAATGACCAAACAGCGAATTCATCATGTCGACCACATTTGCATTCAGCAGATGGTTCCGTCTTGTACACATGTTTTCTTCGAGGGGCTTCAGCCCCCAAACCCTCCACATGGGGGGTTGTGCCACCACACCCCCTTCCACTTTTTATAATCAACTCCAAGTAGGAGTTGATTAGGAGAGAGGTGCAAATCCCCCAAATACAGTGCCTGCATTCAGCGACCATCTGTACAGCAACCTGGCACTGTAGTCGCTGTACTAACAGTCCCTGTAAAAGTGTCGCTGTCAGAGGTAGATACTGAGCTGACCCAAGGATGTACAGGCCTATTTCCTTACTCGACATCAATGGGAAAATATTTGCAAAAATAATTTTAGGCAAGCTTATTTCACAATTAGAACATCTTGGAAACCTCTCAGAGCTTCAAGCCAGTTTCAGAGCAGGCTATAGTACATCAGACAGTTGCTTTGTCTTACTGCACTTAATTGAGAAGTATATTGTCATCAGGAAACAGAAGTTATATGTGTCCTTCAAGAATTTCAGTGCCACGTTTGACAATGTTTCAAGATGCAAATTATGGCAAGTTATGGCCAAGAAAGGTTTTCCTCCATAGCTAATCCACGTAATAAGGAATCTCTATTCAAACACCTGGGCCCAGTTCAGCATTAGTACTAATGGCCATCTATCTCCAAAGATTTTTACAAACAAAGGGGTTAGACAAGGATGTGTCCTAGCACCGGTATTGTTTAGTATCTATATAGACCAGCTACAAGAGGAACTGCTCGAATCCTCCTCTGATTCCCCTCTTATTGGCACTAAGTGCTGTCCAGCTTTTGCATATGCTGACGATCTGGCTTTAATTGCTCTAACAAAATCAGGCCTTCAGAAAAAGCTGAATATCTTAGAAATCTTTACTTCTTCATATGGCTTACAAATAAATGAAAATAAAAGTTATATTGTTATTTTTGGGTCTAACAACCTGAAAAGCACTTGGTTGGTGGGAAAATAAGTAATAAGAACAGTTAAAACATATACCTACCTTGGTCTAACATTAGCAAATAAAGGTCATTGGATGCAGCATATTAAAACATGTTTGATCAAACTAAAACAAACTGCTGGAGCACTAGTAAAATTTAATAATAGGTATGGGGGTAACTTGGTTATACCTTTGATCAAAGCAGTCCAAGCTAAATATGTGTCCCAAGCTTTGTACCTGGGTTAAATTTGGGGACCTAGTAAAGCCAGTACCTTGGAACTTTCTTTGACTAAACTCCTATGCACAAATCTTGCTGTGGGAAACTCGACCCCTGCCCCCACGGTACAGGCTGAATTAGGCCTATCGAGCCTTGACACTCAATGTACAGCCAGAGTGGTCGGCTACTACATAAATGTTACCCAAATTAATCCTAAAAGACTACCACAAGAATGTCTTAAAGAGAAACAAAAATGGGACATGACGGGTTGCAAAAAATCAAATTGGCTCAAAAATCTTGAAGCTATTTTTTCAAAGTATGATCTTGCTTATTTACAAAAAAATGTGGAAAAAAGGCATTACTATCAGTTCAAAATATAAGGCATACTGTGCTAAAAAAAGTTTAAACTATTGTAGGACAAAAGACTGAAACAATCTCTTGCCTAAAAATTTTACCGTGGCTGGTTCAAAATGATAATCAGTCTTGATTTAGATATTATTTGGATATTCTTATAGAACAAGAATTCAGAAAATTGTTCACTAGATATCGTATCGAACAATTTCCCAGTAATGTTCTTACAGCAAGATACAAGAAATCAACTGAGCCTAAGGATGCTTTATGTAATTGTAACAACCAAGAGAGAGAGCATGTGGTGCATGTTATGTTTTCCTGCACCTGGTGTATCAAATCCAGGACAATTTGGTTAGAAGCAATCTGGTTAGTTATATCTTTTTGTACCTTCTTTGCCACCTGGCCTTATCACTGTCATCATTGCATCCTCCTTGGGGATATTCCAGCTGCCGTCCACCTCTGCTACAGCCATCCTGGCACCCCATTCCTGCAGGTTAACCCCCCACAGTGGGACTGCAGGGAGTCCACAACTCTCCACAGAACTCGGATCCAGATGGGTGTCATGAATCCCATAGCGAAACTCGTGGAACAGCCATCAAGCTGCTTGAACCAGGCACCATCCCCTTTTTTTGATTGGCTACCCCCCACAGCTGAAGGTGTACAATAACATCCATGGAGGAGAGCACACACGTGTCCGCATGTGCTGCCTCCAGATGTATGCCCCAGCTCCATCCCTTCGTACAGTGGTGCATATTGTCCCCCAGCCTCCGCCAGGAGGCAATCCTGCACCGGCTGTCCTGGACCCCCCTCCCTGGAGAAGGAGAGCAGTCCTACAGACACTCAATTCTTCTCCTTCCCTGCCAACCCTCGGTGACCCATGCTTGCTCCTGAACACCAGTCGCCAGCGTGGTGTAAGGTATGGCGACCAGCACCTCAGCCCTCAGTGTCACTCTGCTGGTTAGAACCAATTTGGAAAGGAACTGACACTAAGGATAAAAATGTGCTGCTATACATTATGTTCATTATGGAAGATGACAAAGTTATTCAAAAAGTGATGGGGTACCTTAGAGCAACTGCTATTATTCAAAGAAAGCATAAGTAGTACTTTATCTATGCATATATGTGATAAACAATGTTATTTCAATATGTATGCATATTTTTAATTGTTAATATTCATTGTAAAACTGAATATAATTGCACCTACTATTTCATCCTTTTTACAAGATGCAGCTTTAAATGTCTGAACTGTAATTTATTTTTAAATAAGTATTTATTGTAAATTGTGTACACTGGTAAAAGTATTTGACCGAACAATAAAGTTACTACTTACTTAAGATAGATTAGTAAACAGCAATTGATGCAGGGTAGCAGTCTGGATAGGAACTCTGTGGAAACTTGGGGAGTGTCCCATTTGCTGTAGGCAGAGGGGTCTAGAGGCAGAGGTCCAGTGGTTGGGAAGGGAAATGAGGAGGATTGGAGGAACAGGTGGAACATGGGAGTATGTTGCCCACCACCTCAGGCATCCAAGGGTACCATGCCTGCAGTGGCTAGGTGGTTGGGGGGGTGAGTAAACCTAGTAGCAATGGGTGACTACCTCAGGATGGCAGTGGGGCAATGCCTTTAATGGCTGGTCAGGATCAGGGAAAAGGTATACTGTGTTGCCGACAGGGATGGATGGGAATGGAGGGGCTCTCTACAGGGGAAGGAAGGAGGGTAAGTGGGTAGAAACATAGAAACAAAGAATTTGATGGCAGATAAGGACCGCTTGGCCTACCCAGTCTGCCCATTTCCCTACCTAATGGATAAGCTGCAGATCCTAGTTAACCAGCAGCCTACTTCTTCTTACCCCCACCCCCTAGAATTGCCTTATGACTGTCCCATGCATGCTTGAATTCCACCATTGTTTTTGACTGCACAACCTCCTCCAGAAGGCCATTCCATGCATCCACAACCCTCTCTGTGAAAAATACTTCCTTAAATTACCTCTGAGCCACCCCTCTATCTTCAAATTGTGCCCCTTGTTCTTACACCTCTTTTTGAAAGATGCTACCCTCTTGGACTTTGTTGATTCCCTTGAGGTGCTTGAAAGTTTCTATCATGTCCCCCTCTCCTCCTTTCTCGAGGCTATACATATTAAGCTCCTTAAGTCTCTCTTCATATGTCTTCCAGTGCAGACCCTGCACCATTTTAGATGCCCTCCTCTGGACAGCTTCCATCCTGTCTATGTCTTTATGAGAATGGTGTCTCCAGAACTGCATGCAGTACTCCAGATGGGGTCTGACCAGCTGTCTGTACAGAAGGATAATAACTTCCTGTTTTCTACTGGTGATGCCTCTCCCTATGCATCCCAGTATCCCCCCAGCCCTCCTTGCTGCCCTCTCACATTGCTTGCCCACCTTTAGGTCATCTGATATGACTACCCCCAGGTCCCTTTCCATTTTGTTGTTGTTAGTATCTCACCTCCCATTGTGTACTCTTCCCCTGGGTTTTTGTTTCCCAGGTGCATTACCTTGCACTTCTTAGCATTGAATCTAAGCTGCCATACATTTGACCATTCCTCTAACCTTGCCAAGTCCCTTCTCATCCTTTCCCCCACCTTGTGTGTCAACTCTGTTGCAGATCTTTGTGTCATCTGCAAAGAGACATACTTTTCCTTCCAGTCCCTCTGCAATGTCGCTTATAAAGACATTGAAGAGGACCAGTCCTAATACTGAACCCTGCAGTACCCCACTAGTAACCCCCCTTTCTTCAGAGTGGACTCCATTTACTATTACTCTCTGTGTCCTATTCTCCAACCAATTTGTTTACCCAGGCTGTCATCTTGGGTAGGGACAACAAGGGGCAATAAACCAGATGGGGAATAAGGAAATGAGGGATGGCTGTTACTGATAAGAGTAGGGGAGGGCAGGGGTGCAATGTGAGGGCAGCTATGAAGAAAAAAGCCTGGGAAGATGGGGAGGTAGTTAACGAAGTAGGGGGCCACAAGTGGTATGTTGGGGAATAGGGGAAGGGCGGCAAGCTTAATGGGTATGCCGACTCAGCAAGAGTGAAAGGGGGTGTGGATCCAGGTGAAGGTGGGCATGGCAGGGTAGATGCCAACAAGGAGGGGGCAGCAGGGGGCAAACAGTGGAAGGAGTAGGGAGGGGTTATAGTGAAAGAGCACTCAGTCCTGAAGGGCATCAGGTGGGGATGGAGTGGGGAGCAGCATAGCCATGTATGGGTGGAATCTGTACCAGGTCTGACAGCATGTAGGGCAGGGCAGACTTTGCTCAGGTGTGTTGGGGACGGATAGAGAAACCACATGTGGTGGTGCATGTGGGCACTAACAACCTGGGGGATAGTACAGTGGAGGTAGTTAGGGAGAGATTTGAGGGACTGGGGAAGTTATGTATGGAGGTGGGAAGTTCAGTAGCCTTCTTGGAAGTGCTACTGGTACCCAGGGCAAGCTGGGCAAGAAAGGATAAGATAGTGGAGTTCAACTCTTGGTTAGCTGAGTGGTGTCGAACCAAGGGGTATGGGTTTGTGGGAGACTGGGGGAACAATTGGAGCAGCACTGACCATTATGCAGAGGACAGATTGCATATGAGTAGGGCAGGTCAAGAAGTCCTAAAGCAGAAGCTGGAAGGGTACATAGCACCCTGAGTGACTTTAAACTAGGAGGAGGAGGAGGCGAGTGGGCAGACGGTTTGCTGAGTCACTGGATGAGGATGCCGAACAAGCTGTCCCCCCCATGACAGCAGGAATGGATCTGTAGGTATGCTCCAGGGACGGTCAGGATGAGGTAGCACAGGTTAGGATAGGGAAGAGAACTGGGGGGAGAGTGGTCTCCCTTAATGTTAGGAGCCTGGGAAGTAAAACGGCTGAGTTACAGGCTCTCTTGGTAGACAGGATGGTGGACATTGCAGCCATCATGGAGACCTGGCCCACCTAAAATCAGGACTGGGAGTGAGCTGGCAGTCCCAGGGTACAGAATATACAGGAAGGACAGAGGGGAAGGGAGAGGCAATTTATGTAAGGGATGGCATTAGATGTACAAGGGAGGATGCAGAGGAGGGCAGGACAGAGTCACTGTGGATGAAGTTCCTGGACTTGAAAGAAAGGATTTTGAGGTTGGGGGTGGTGTACAGGTCACCTGCACAAACCGAAGAACTGGACTGGGAATTAGCTGAGCAGATTAGGCAGGTAAGCAGGAAAGGGAATATGGTGATCGTGGGGGACTTCAGTCTACTGGGTGTGGATTGGGGAACCCCAGTTACCTCGAATGCCAGGGAGCAACTGCTACTGGATGCAATCCAGGATTTGCTCCTGGTGCAGATGGTCACACAGCCAACCCATCTGGGGAGCACTCAGGACCTTGTACTTACTAACGGGGATGCTGTGAGGGAAATAGGGGTGGAGGCACCACTAGCTGGGAGTCACCGCCAATCAGTGTGGTTCACACTCAGCTTGAGCAGGGAGGCCATATGTACAGGGACGAGGGTAGTTGACTTAAGGCAGGTGGACTTTGGGAAGATGCAGGAAATTCTAAAAGAGCACCTGGGGAAGATTAAGCCAGAAATTGATGCACAACAGGAATGTGATAACATTGGAGACATCCGGTTCCGCCCCCAGGGAAATGGCTGCCTGACTGGGAGACTCCATCCTCCAGAGATTAAAAAAATATCCAACTGGGTCATTTGCAGTGTGAAAGCAATAACAATTATTACTATAATAGATGAGGAGGGGATTGAAATCAGAAGAGCTGGTACCTGAATGAACTCTACCAGAGATGGCAGATGATGCAGTGCGATCCAGTTCGGAGGCCTCTGATTCTGAGACGGTACAGTCAGTGGAAATGGCTTACTCAAATCGCTGAACTCTCAAGGCAAGCCACACTCCTAAAAAACAAAACAATAGAGTTAAATTAGACTCAATTTACCAAGAACTAGTGTCTTGTCATGAGGAGTTTAAACAATTGTATGTAGAACCCAAAAAAGATATTATGCAACTTGAACAGAGAGTGGACAATGCAGAGAGAGACAGATAATGGCCAGGAAGAACCACTTAGACAACCTGGAAGGCCTGGCACAACAACTCAAGGAACAACAAGAACTAATATACTCGAGGCAAGAGGATGCCAAAAACAGAGCCCAATGGAAGAATATCTGTATATACTGCATACCAGAGTGTAGGTATTTTGCTTAGAACAGCCCTGGAACTACCGCTGGACATGCAGCTAAATTTAAAACAAGTGCACAGAGCTCTTGCACCAAAACCAACATCATCCGCAGCAAGTCCTAGATCGATAATAGTCAGCTTTAACAATTATGCAGTAAAAGAGCAGATTCTTCTCCTGACTTGGTGCAAACAAAAAACATTTTTTTTTTTTTTGTAAAAATGTTTTATTGGTGAAATGATGCAACATTATAACAAATATGGTGCAACATGCACCTCAGACTGATTGAAATCACTACTTACAAACAATAGTCTAAAGTTTAGACTCTAAACCAAAGGTATTAGTTTCGCATACAAAGCATGGAACAAGATATAGCCAGACCCTAGGCTATTATCACTATGCTAAATGGATTTAACTATTCAGGATTTAACTTCCAAACAGTAGTAAGTGATCAGTAAAGGTTAAACTGTTGCATTTAAGCTATAACAATATCAATGGGTTAGTCAGTCATTATGGATTGAATGGTTGGACAGGACATCCACCTGTTGGGCACACTGTTGGTAGAAAGCCAAATGAAGGGGGAGGAAATATGGGAAGCAAGTCAGGCCTCAGCCTGCACATCCCATGGTGTTCTGTGGGGGTTTATGAAAGCCCCTATGAGGGAGCAATTGAGTCCCACTATTCCCTCTGGCCAGTCATGATTACATCCCTACCTACCAAGGAAAAATTCCCCATTGCATAGCTTCTATCAGATTGGCCCAAGACGTTTCAGATTTAGAGGAGTTGCCTGTGACACTGCTTTGGGACCCTCTCTATTTCAAGGCAGTACAAAAGGTTATGTGCCCATTGTTGGATTGTGGATGTGTTTGTCACCATCCAGCATTGCACCAGGATTTTGTACACTTTAAATAAGGCTAGGGACCATAGGTCAAGTCCCTCTCCCAGCACCCCTCTGCCTATCTCAGCACCCAGCAGAAACTCCAGGGGCGATTTTGGCGAGACCACCCCCAGGACCTGTGCCATTATCCCATGAATTTCGTGCCACGATTTAAGGATTTTGGCCACATAAGGGTCATGTGCAGGAAGTCACTGTCTTCTCTGGAGCATTTGGGGCATAATTTGTATGCATTAGATCAGAGGCGGTGGAGCCTCACTGGTGAAATATGTGCCCTGTGCAGAAACTTGAGTTGTATCTGCCTTAGTCTATTATTTCTGGAGCACTGTGCAAGGTGTGAAATTGCCCTGGACCATGTCTCGGGTGTGAAGACAAAGTCCAGATCCCACTCCCAAGGTGTTCAAAGTTCTGCCTTGAATCCAAGGGTCCCCCCCATAAAATTGTATAGTATACCAAGAGTGGCCTGGAGCCCGGTTGAGAGGCAAACAGCTCCTCCCCAAAGGGGTTTAGCTGTGGGGCACCAGTGGTTGTGTTGTTCAGTCTATCAAGTCTGCTTCTAACCTGTAGATACACAAAAAAATCTTCTGGAGAGAGACCCCATACTCTCTGCAGTTCCCTGAAGGGGAGCAACACACCTCCAACATATAACTGGCATATATACAGTATTTTAACCCTTTTTTTCTACATCCCCTGAGACCTCTATGGAGGAACACTGTATATCCTTGTGTGGTTTTAAGTATTGACCAAATAGAGACATACTGAGAAACATCTCTGTGTTGGGCTAGTTGACCATGTACCAAGCTCCAGACCCTCAGCAAAGTCCCCATGAAAGGATTAGCACAGGGATGTTTCACCCCTGATGCAGGAAGGATGCCAAGAGGTCCCTTCTAATGTCAACTATCATCTGCTCTCCCTCAATTTGAAGCCAGTCTGGATAGGTTGATGTGGTGCCCACAGGGAGGAATGCCAGCTGTGCTGTGTAGAAATAATGTTTAAAGTGGGGAAGACCTAAACCACCATGTTTTATAGGTTGCTGTAGAATGGTTGTATGTATGCTGGCCAGTTTTCCTCTTTGCAAGAATTTTTGGACCAAGGCATTCAACTGTCTGAAATATTTATAAGATAAATATAATGGGAGAGCTTCAAACAGATATAGACATTGTGGGAGGATGGTCATGTTGACTGTCACTACTCTCCTTATCAAGGGCAAAGAAAGGGAAGACCATCTATCACAGTCCTGTGCTATCTTAATGAAGAGGGGTCCATGGTTGAGGGCCAATAATTCCATGTGCTTAGGTGAGATATTAATCCCCAAATATTTAATCGTATGCATTACCTGGGCCCCTAGAACATTATTTGTGAGTGAGAGTCTATCTCTGTACCCCACTGGGAGAATTTCACTCTTGGTCCAGTTTATTTTGTGTCCAGATACAGAGGTGTATTCCTCAAGTATGGAGTGAACATGCGGGAGGCCAACCTGGCACTCCCTGAGGTATAGAAGGAGGTCTTCTGTGAAAAGAGCTAGCTTATGCTGTCCTTTGATCCCAACACTTTCCACCTCTAAGTGGGCTCATATGAGTGCAGCCAGTGGCTCCAGTGACAGTACTTATAGCAGGGGTGAGAGGGAGCAACCTTGGCATGTCCTCCTGTGGAGCGTGAAGCTTGGGGGCAGGGATCTTTTGACCAAAATCTGGGAGGTGGGGTCCAAGCATAATGTGCTGATAAGATTAATGATTCCTGGTCCCAGGCCAAAGGCCCTGAGTGTTTCGAACAGATAATCCCATTCCACCCGATCAAAGGCCTTTTCAGCATCTAGTGCAAGGATCACTGCTCCATGGAACTTATGGGTCTTGGCCCATGCATGGATGATACTCAGGGCTTTTCTTAGGTTGTGTTTACCCTGGTGTCCCTGCACAAATCCGCATTGATCTGTGTGGATCAGATGGGGCAGGACAGGTTCCAGTCTGGCCACTAAAATGCATGTCAGGATCTTACCGTCAGAAGCCAGGAGTGAGATAGGGCAATAGCGCACACTCAGACAGGTCTTTGCCTGGTTTTAGCAAGGCTGTGAAAACCACCACCCACAGGGAGGGGGGTAGATATCCACTGAGTGTGCCCTCTGTATGCATCTCAAACGAAGGGTCCAAGAGCTTGGGCATTAATCTTTTATGAAAGTCAGTTAGTAGCCCATCTGGGCCTGGAGCTCCCCCCCCCCCAAGTCTCCTGATGGATTTAACAACTTCCATTTTCCCCACAGGGAGAGCCAAGGATAATGCTGACTCAGGAGACACAGTTGGCAAGGATGCCCTATCCAAGAATTGTTTAGTTTGATCTTGAAATGGGGATACTTCTGAAGTGTACAGGGCCTTATAGAATGAGGTGAATGAGTCCCCGATAGATTTGCTGCCTAAAATAGTGTCCCCCTGAGGGTTTTTTAAGCTGCGAATTGTGCGCTCAGTTTCCTTCTTTTTTAATTGCCAAGACAACAATTTGCCTCCTCTGTTCCCATCAAAATAGGGTCCGACGTTGTTCAAGAGAAGTTGCCATTCAATTTGCGAGTTGCTAAAGGTATTGTATTTAATTTTATTTAACTTGAATCTTTTGTACAGCCCTGGAGTAGGCTGAGCCATATGCGCCTTCTACAGATCCTTAATCTTTAACTCAAGAAAATGCAAATCAGCCTCCACGGTTCTCTTTTTATGGGCTGTGTAGGAGATAGTCTGCCCCCTTAAGTAAGCCTTAAGGGCCTCCCATCTTGCACCACATGTCGTGTCTCCATTCATGTTATTAGCCAGGTAGTCAAGAATAAACAATCGGATGTGATTGGTGTATTTTTTGTCAGATAAGAGCCAAGGGTCCAGTTTCCATTGCCTGACAGGCATAGACTCACTCCCTGTTGTCACATGGACAATTACCAGGGTGTGGTCAGATATCAGTATAGATTCATAGGAGGATTGCTGGACCCTCAGGGTGGCTGTTTGCAAAATCAGAATCTTGTCAATGTATGAACAGGAGTGGTGTGCATGGGAGAAGAAACTATATTCTCTCCCTGCTGGGTTTAAGTGATGCCATATGTCAGTGAGGGCATACAAGTATTCTATTTCTCTGAGAGCCAGAGTGTTCTTGGTCAGTGGCACTGGAGATGGGTTGGACCTATCCAGGGCTGTATCAGAGACACAATTGTATCTCCTCCCAGGATCCATTCTCCCCCGAATGATGCAATTTCAAAGATGTAGTTTCAGATAGAAGCCATGGGTCCTCAATGTTTGGTCTGTAGACACTCCCTAGGGCAGTGTACTCTCCTGTGTTCAGCAGGAGCTGTGCTAGTGCATATCTCCATCCCAGGTCAGCATAGGATTTGATCACCTGCCCCTGGAACTCCCTTGAGATCCATATAACCACCCTTAGCTTAGGAATTAAATGTAGCAGCCACCCACAAGGTAAGTCTCCTGGAGTAGTGCAACATCAGTTTTTAGTTTTTTATTCTGGTAAAAACCCTCTTCCTCTTGACCATGTTTTTCAACCCAATGACATTCTGAGTTATGGCTCTCAAGGGGGACGCCATATTAACCTTAATTCATGCCAGTTTATGTAATTCAGGAACACTGTACATTCTACATCTGTATACCTTTGGAGACCAATTAGTAATGAAAACAAACTAAGCTGAAAAACTGTAAGAGCATAGAACATGCAACAGAAATAAATAATTTATTTTCTGGTTCTACTAGTGAACTTAACATCCCAATTCTTTGAATCCCCTCCCACCCACCCACCCCTCCCCAAACTCAAGGTGGAATGCTGTGACCCCAAATGGTTACCTGCAACAAAAACAAATCAGAACAGCAGGATCCAGGATACACACATTAGACTACCCTCCCCTACCCTCCCATTTTGTGATGATGTCAATCCAAAAAGCAGTATGAGCATTATTGCCTTAACTATGGGATCCTTAAATCCTAGAAGTGTATATAGTAAGTGGTAAAATTGTTCTAATTCAGGTGATATAGGGGGAACCTCAGCTGAGGGACCCACCTGCCCCAGTTCTAAATAACTATGTTTCCTGATGCACCCTGCCTGCAATCAGTGCCCCCTCTCCTCATAGGGGGGCATGTGGGAGGGCCCCAGCTCATTATTAGTTTGATATGGCTAAGGAGGAGCCATCTTGTCTTCACCCATTCAAATCTATTGTTGTTGGATGTTTGCACAGCATAAATATCATCTCCCATCCCAGTTAGAGATGTGTGAAATTGAAAAATTTTGTTCCGCAAAATGTTTTGAAAAATTTGCACATTTTGCAAAATATTAAGCGGGTGCAAAATGTGAAATTTCACCTGTGAAACATGCACTTCACCCATGAAATGGCAAAGTTTGGGTAAAATTTGGCGTAATTTGGGCAAAATTTTGAATTTTGATGCGAATTTTCATGTTTTGTTGGTGAAATTTCACAGTTTTGCACCTGGAAAAAATTACGTGTAATGGCGGATTTTGCAAAATGTTTTGCACTGCAACATTGCTGATTTTGCAGCAATTTGGCCAGTGAAATTTAATTTCACAACATCTCTAATTCTGGTCCCCCCGTGTCCCCTCCCTGTTGAGATCTGCATTTCACCCTCCCCCCACTGCCATCAGCCCCTACTGTACATTTCCTCCAGCTGTCCCTGTTCACCCAGCTTAACTACTGTGAAGAGTGGTGAAAACAACATTTATGGAAGCTTTTATGGTCACTTAAATGGCGGGGCACAACAGCCATAAGTCTGTCTTCACTTCCAGTGTTGCCGTCGCCGTTATCTTCTAAAGCATTTTGGGAACCTGATCAAGAAACAATTAAGAAAGGCACACCTCGCTGAGACCTGTTTTCCAAGACACCGTAGAGGTGTGCAGAGTTAACTGGTGCCAAACCGCTGCCCTGGTTACATAATACGCAGTGCTCAGGATGATAGGATTAATAGTACATACCCATTTTCACCCCAGAGCTGCATACTGTTGAACATGTGTGCCTCAACTTGAGATTATGGTCCAGCAAGCACATAACAATCTCTCCACCCTTGCCAGCCCTCAACAAATCACAAGGCAGAAACAGGAATGCAAAAGCCACTCAATTGATAAGAGTGCAAGCTCACCTATAATCTACAGCACAGCATATTAAAATGACAGCTCCTCCGTCATTTGAAATTTACAAAATGGCAGGTACTGTGACGGGGGAGTTTGTAAGTTTCTTGCTGGAGATGACATATAGTGGGGCATAAGTCCCTGGTATCAGAAAGGCACGAATGGAGTGGTTTTGCTGGCACACACAGGACCCCCAAGATCTTGCCGGGCAGGTGTTCAGACAAGAAGGAAATGGGTCTCTCAGGTTGAAAACTGGCCGAAGTGGCAATAGTGGTGCAGGCCAGGAACTGGCTTAGAGGGTTGGGGCTCAGAGTTGAGCGCAATTAAGTAAAATGTTACCTCAGGCAGTAGAATTACACTGCATTTCTGTTATGGTCACTGCACCTCTCATCAGTCGCTGCCATCTCTTGGTTGAAGAATGTTTTACCTGTCTATGGCATGTCAAAAACCTTTGGAGGGTGACCTGGATGGGTGATCCTAAGGTGATTTGAAGAATAAGTTTGCAAATTCCCAGCCCTTCTGATACAAGGCAGACTTCACTTCCAAGAACTGTTGTTAGAGGGCCTGAAGGTCCTTACTATACTGCTGAACCACTAGCACATGCCGACAACTTCCCAGCACTGTGGGGCTCTTAGCTTTGGCAGCACAAAGGATTTTTTTCCTTGTCTTTGTGATGTAAATATTTTATATGAAAGTGTCTGTCTCTGTCACCCGGTCTTGGTTTCGGACACACCCGGTGCACTCTTTCAACCTCACAGGCTCTCATGTTGTCTGGCAGCTGCAAACATTTTACCAGCCACAGATGCACTTCAGTTTCAGGGCAGTTCTTTTCAGTCCCCTCTGGTAAGCCAATAATGTGGATATTAGACCTCTGGGATCTGTTCTCCAGATCATCAGCCTTCCGTTGCAGATCCAGAATTTGTCCCTTCATTGCTGTGTGTTCTTTGCTATTCTCATTGTGTATGTCTTCCAGGAGGCCGATTCTTATCTCCACTTTGGTGAGCCTTGAAGAGTGAGCTTTGATAGTTTCTATGAGACCTGTCACAACAGATTGCAGAAGCATAATTTGTGCCGTGACATTTTTGAAACATGCCTTCATGTCATTATGGAGGTTAGTGAGCATAGCAAGCATTCCTGCTAGAGATCTCTCTAGATCAGTCATTTCACTGCCATTTTTGAGGTTTGATCTAGGTGGGCAGTTAACTGCCTCATGGTCCGACGGTAAAACAGGCTGTTTGCTTTTTGCTTTGAAATGTATTTTTGCCTGCCTAGTATGCTGAGCATGCATTGGTAGATGTCCCCTGTTAGCCATCTGTATGGTTTCAGTAATGTTATTGGCCTTCATTTAGTTTTTTCCCACAAATGAGTATTTGCTCGATCTGCTCAGCCTCAAAGAGCACCCACCATCTTGCCCTGTTGAACACACCCCTCAACAAAAAAAAACATGTTATGGCCAAAAACATTTTTACATTGATCATGACTATGCTCCAAAGACAATGAGGCAGTGCAGAGCATACATTCCTCTTCTTCTGGTTCTAAAAGCAGCAGGGCACAAATTCAATACACCATACCCCACTTGCCTAGTTGTGAATCTCCCTACTGGCAAGAAAGAATTTTCCACAGCACAAGAAGCCAGAGAGGATCTTACAAAGATGGGACTGAAATTTCTGGAGAGACCCTTGGGCTCGGCAGACACCACAGCGAGACCTTCAAGATGGCAGACGGATGCAACTACACCTGCATGGCAGCAGCACAAGCAGCGAGACCTAAAACGCACCTTGACAACTTTTAAAAGAATGGACAATTCCCAGAAAACTTGAGAAGGAGTTGGAGAAGTAGAGCTGCAACAGTTGTTTTTCTGCAAGAAAAAGGAGGGGAGGGGTGGCAGTGGGAGCTGGGGGCATGGTTTGCTCACAAAGGGGCCTCCCTGGGCTTTTGTATGGACCACTCTGACTCTAGACCAACTGTTAAAATATTACTAGCCATCTAAATATCTGGACATACTATGGCCACTTGCCAAGGCTGAGACATGCAGGGACTTGTGCCTTCCCCCCATGCGCACCCCATATGGGACATACCTGACTGCGAATTACAACATAATAGCAGCTGGAACTAAGGAGCATCCTCAGAACTGACACCAGGAGCTGCAATGTACCTTAGCAAATTGTAGCCCAGTCACATTTGAATGTCTAACAAATTACACAGAGTCTAGGGAACATTTCCCTTTTAACCCCTGTAATAATCATGCTATAGTTGAACCTGTACCTGATCAAGATACATTAATAAAGACACCAATGAAGGACATACTAGTTATAGGGGACTCCATAATTAGGGGAGTGGATACAGTTGTATGTAATGGCAGGAAAGCTAACACCACTGTAAGCACCTTACCTGGAGCTAGGGTGGGCAATATTTCTGACTTACTAGAGGGATTAATGGAAAATACATTTAAACCTTTATTTGTTTTGCACATAGGTACTAATGACATTTATAAAACCAAATTGAATGTATTTCAATCAAATATTGTGGATATAACACAAAGAATCAAAGAAAAAGGAGGATAAATCATTATTTCAGGTGTTCTACCTACATATGTTTACCTTGAATACAAAAATGTAGCAATCAAAGTAATTAATAATTGGTTAAGAAATTACTGTACACTTAACAATATAGGGTTCATGGACAATTCTGCTACATTTAAGAATAGGAACCTGTTTAAATCAGGTGGACTTCATCTCAACATAGCAGGTTCTAGGATCTTGGGTAGAAAACTTAACAAGGTGATCAACTTTCATTTAAACTGGCACAAGGGGGCAGCCTATGTTAAATACTACCCCATCAACAAATACGGTCCAAGATAACAATATGATATCAGAATGGAGGGTTGTTCTTATTAACGCTAGAAGCCTTGTGAATAAATTTGGTGAATTTAAAACTTTTCTGGTAACACATATAAAATAAAGGACAGCTTTGCCCAAAAAGACTTATGAGGCCTGTTGACTATACAAAGCATGTCCATGGATATCAAAAATAAAAGGAACACAAATGTGAAAGATACCTTCAGTATCTTACCCCCACCCAGCAGAGGACCCTTCTAGCCAGATTCCATTTTGAGGTATTTGAGAGCAATAGGAAAACCAGATTATATCTGGGGGAAAAAAATAAGGATTATAGGTGTAAATGTGACTTGGGTAAAGATAACCTAATGCACCTTATGATCTTATGTCCCCTGTATGAGAAATATCGGACCTTTTGGTTGGGTAATATATTAAAATCACAATCTTACCAGCCAATGCAATTGTTGATATCTCTATTTACAACAGCTGACCCTGCAATATTGAGTTCCGTGTTATCATTCCTCAAAATAATTGACCAAAAAAAGTTCCATCTGACTGGATAATTCTGGATTGAATACTAAAATGGTCAATTACAGAGAGCAACCCTTGATATAATATTAATAGTCTTAGCTAAATATGTATGATGTTCACTAATGATTTGACCATGAATGTTAGCAATTGCACTGTCTGGTGCAATTTACTGAATATTATCTCTTTGTATAAATTATTTTTATTTTTTGGCTGATTAAGAATAATCAGGTTTGATCTATTTTTAGGGCCAGTACTGCAATGGCTAACTTTTGCTGTGAATCTTGTACTATTTAAATGTTTATGCAACTTAGATTAATCACAAGACCACAGTTACTTTTATGAAATAAGTTGTTAGTATTTTAATGTGTAGTAAGTCTTTATGATATTCTGTATGTGGAATACTTTTTATTTTTTAAATGTTTTTAAAGATGTATTTATTCACTTAATTGTAATGACAATATTGCTGACCAATAAACTTAAAACTGAAACTGAAACTGGTAAAACATAACATTTTTATAGCTTGTGTTACAGAAACCTGGTGGGATAACAATGACACATGGGAAAAAACTATTCCAGGTTACAATTTATACCAAAAGTCGCAAATCTACACAAAAGGGGGGGGGCATAGCAATGTATGTACATGATTCTATAAAAAGTGGTCAAATACCCCAGGAGGATTCTGATGTAGAATCTGTGTGGATTAAGGTGCTACCAGCAACTGGTCCAAAAATTATAACTGAGTTTTTTTACAGACCTCCCTCTATCACATCGGATAATGATTTTGCTTTCCTTAAACTACTTAGCAATCTAAATCTAGCAAACAAGATATTAGTTTTGGGAGATTTTAACCTCCCTAACATTGATTGGGAAACATCAAAAGGAGGTAATTATATTGAAGAGAAATATTTAGAAGCATTTGACCAGATTGGACTGGAACAACTAGCACAGGACAATACCAGGGATAAAAATATTCTTGACATTGTGCTAACCAATATGGGAGACTTTCTCCTCCTTTAGGAAATAGTGATCACTCTATGGTTTTATTTAATTTAAAAGGGACAGTATTACCAAGAAACCCTGAGGGCGTTACTAAGCTTAATTTAGCAAAAGTTAATTTTACTTATTTAAGGAAGGAATTGGCACAATGGGACTGGCTAACCAACCTAAAGGGCAACAATATTGAGGACATGTGGAACATATTTCTTGATAAACCTTATCAATTAATTAATGAGCAAGTGCCCAAGATCCATAAGTTTAACAATAGTAAAAGAATATCACCATGCTGGTTTAATAAAAACATTAAACATTTAATAAACAGGAAAAATAAATAATTTCAAAAATATATAAAGGACAAATCACAAATAAACTACCGGAAATATAAGAATGTAACTAAACAAGTTAAAGCTGCTATAAAAATGGCAAAAGCTCAACAAGAAACTAAATTGGCCATTAAGGTTAAAGATAACAAAAAGTCCTTCTTTTCATATATTGACAACCTGAAAAGTAATACTTTCAAAAATTCTCTGGGTGAATTAGCATCAGAAATAGAGACTGTTGATATCCAGAACAATTATTTCTGTTCCGTCTTTAATTGTGGTGAAATCCCCTGTAAACTATGATTTGGACCCTGTCTCAGGGAATATAATTATAGACCAGGAAGAGGTGAGGTCCAGACTAAAAAATGGATATAAATAAATCCCCAGGTCCTGACAATTTACACCCAAGAATATTACAGTAGTTAGCAGATCCTTTGACATTCCCACTTACTTATTTATTCCAAACATCCTTGGACTTTGGAGAAGTTCCGCAAGACTGGAAAACTACTTTAGTGGTTCCACTCCATAAAAAGGGTTCTAGATCTGAACCATCCAATTTTAGACCCATTAGTCTTACATCACTTATTGTAAAAATTATGGAAGGAATTTTGAAAAATATTATTATGGATCATCTAGAAGAGAATAAGTTAATTGACTCTGTACAATATGGATTTACTAAGTTCAGATCTTGCCAGACAAACTTACTCACTTTTTATGAAAAAGTGAATTATGAGTTGGATGTGTGCAATGCGGTGGACGTGGTTTACATGGACTTCACCAAGGCGTTTGATGAATTACCCTACAAGGAATTAATTGAATTGTTACTAAAAATAGGAATAGATAAAAATATTGTAAGATGGATAACCTTATGGTTGACGGGGAGAAGGCAGAGAGTTGTGGTTAGGGGTGAGATGTCGGACTGAGTGGCTGTGGCGAGTGGGGTGCCACAGGGGTTGGTGTTGGGGCCCTGTCTTTTTAATATCTACATTTCTACTTTGAAAATTGGGGTACCTAATATATGGGTGTCTAATTTTGCTGATGATTGTAGAATTGGAGCAGTAGTTACTAATGATAACGAAGCCTCTGATCTTCATCAAGCTATAAATTATATCTACTCATGGACTAATTACAGCAAACTGGAACTCAGCATCTCCAAGTGCAAGATTATGCACTTGGGTCCCCAAAATAAAAAATCATGTGTATACTATGGGGTCTAATATTTTGACTGAAATTAATGCTGAGAGGGATTTAGGAGTCAAGATAACTACTTACTTGCAGCTCAGTGATCACTGTAAAGAACAGGTTGAAAAAGCCAAATGGAATTTAAATTGTATCTTGAGACACATTTCGAGTAGAAACAGGGAGGTGCTGATGCCACTGTATGGAGCTCTGGTTAGACCACATCTGGAGTACGGTGTCCAGGTATGGGTCCCCCATAAAAAGGAAGATGTGATCAGAATCAAGGGGGTGCAGCATAGAGCCACTAAATCTGCATGATTTAAAAAATATGTTCTATGACAAAAGATCAGAAAAACTAAATCTTTATTCATTAAGTTATAGAAGATTAAGAGGGAAGTTATGTATGATGTACAAAATTACCAAGGATACAGAACTAAGGGAAAATCTAGGTATAACTTTCAGATCTGGATGGACCAGTGATAGAAGACACAAATTACAACTTAACCTACCTAAGTGGAATTCAAATTTAAGAAAGTATTGGTTTATGATTAGGGTAGTTACCGCATGGAATGGACTTCTGGAATTGGTGGTAGAAAGCACTAGTATGGATATGTTAAAGACACAACTTGATAATTTTTATTCCGTTAAAACGATATTGTTTTGATTTACCTGGCAAGCATTATGGACGCAAGTCCCTCAGCTTGGAAATACTTATGATACTTATGATGTCCTGGCACAGGAGATCTATTAAACTGCGTGGGACAAACAAATAGTGGGAACTTAGTCTAACAACTAAGCAATTAGCTTCCCCCAACCCCAGCTTCATAATATGCCTCCCTTATCCTGCACAAAACAACTTGAGGTGAAATGGAATAATGACTCCTTTATTCAGAAAAAGAGACATGCAAGAACAAGGGGACACAATTTAAAGATAGAGGGGAGGGCGGTTCTAGGGCAATGTGAGGAAGTATTTTTTCACAGAGAGAGTAGTGGATGCATGGAACAGCCTTCCTGAGGAGGCTGTGGGGTCTAAAACTGTGGGAGAATTCAAGAATGCATGGGACAGACATAAGGCAATTCTTGTGGGGGGTAGGAAGAAATAGGCTGTTGGTTAACTGGGATCTGCAGCCTATCCTGTAGGTAGGGAAATGGGAAGACTCGGTTGGCCAAGCAGTCCTTATCTGCTGTCAAAGTCTATGTTTCTATGTTTCTATGTTTCTATGCAGGATATGGGACTAAAATTGAAGCCTACATGGCTCCCTATGCTCCTGAGTCAAAGGAAGTATTAGTATCGGGGGACGAATGATCTGATTGTCTGTTAGTGATTTATGCACATAGATGCTATGTTGTACCTTTCTTACTAAGTATTAATGTTCAATACTATTTCAGAGTTATATCTATTCAAAGGGTGACTATACATCCTGTAGACAGTAGGGATCTGGGGAGCATCGTTACTTGAAATTACTACAGGGATTTGAGTTTACAGATCTGGACCATGGATCCCTTACTACCTCCTCCATATAAAGGTATGGTTCACTAGGCTTTTCATGCATGAGGAGGATGGAGGGTGCAACCCTCTCAGACTTTCAACATGACAGGCCCATCCCTTGGGTTATACAACCCATATCCATTTTTTTTATTTGCTAACCTTGCTTATAATTTGTGTGAGGGGCCAATTTGGTCCCAGGGAGGCCCAGAGTAACGTGTCTGGCTCTACCTCTGCTTCTGTATGGGGGAATGTCCACTTTTGAGTCCACTCAGGAGGCAAAGGGAGGTGTGCTACTACCTCTCCCACCTTAGAAGTCCAGACTGAGGTATGCCAACTTCAGCTGTATTTAGAGGAGGGTGCTGGATTGGGTACACCTTCTTAAAACAGTTATGTAAAGTTAAAAGGTTTAAAGTTATTGTTGTGGTTCTCTAACTATGGTTGGGCCCTGTTGGCCATTATATACAGTATTTTTGCATTACATCAGTGAGTATGGTGTTGCTTAGTGACCTTTATAATGCACATAACGTATGTGGAGTAAAGATTAATAACTTATCACCAGTTAGGATTATATTGTATATATGGAGAGCTTTAGGATCACAGCACTTTAAGCTTAGCTTAAATGGAAATCTACTGTACTTGATAGAACCTGAAATCCAGATTAGGTGCTTATTGAACTGCCTCTCTTCCTATACACTGATACCCCTCTTTAGTAGGCCTCCCATGTTTCTCTTTACTACCAGCCTGACTCTACATCTCTCCTTAAGGGTAGGGGTCACCTTTTGCCAAAGCCAAAATCTACCTCCCTGCCATGGCTAGCACCTCCTTAGTCCTTTCATTGAATGGAAATGGGATACACACCTCTATAAAATGAGCCAGGCTTTTAAAATTTCGTAAACAGAACAGGCCAGACCTACCCACTCACCTCCATGGCTCTCAGCCCGACTGAGCACTTGAATGAATGAGCATGTGCTTGTACAAGCATGCGCTCATTCATTCAAGTACTCAGCCAGGCTGCCAGCTGAGGAGGTGAGTGGAGAGCTATGCCAGTGGCCTGATCGGGGTACTTGGGGGGAGCAGGGAGGGCACTAGCGCATGATGACAGGGTGAGGGATCCACTAGACGCCAGGAGTGTAGGTTTTGTTTATTTATTTATTTTTTTAAGAAAGGGAAACAAGGGGGCCAGGGTAACTGGGGGGGCTTTATTCAATTACGGCCAGTGAGCGGATGGGCAGGGGACCACTACACACCAGGATAGGGACAATTCTATAGAATGGCAGGGTGCAAAATTGTGGCAAAATTTTGCCATTTCACCACAATTTCATGAAACATTTCACGCAGCAGAATTGCCAATTATGTGGCAATTTCACTGGGGAAATTTAATTTTGCAGCATCTCTACCAGTGGAAAATGTAGACCACATATGAT
The DNA here is from genome assembly GCA_016271365.2 of Neoceratodus forsteri. NCBI lineage: Eukaryota > Metazoa > Chordata > Ceratodontiformes > Ceratodontidae > Neoceratodus > Neoceratodus forsteri. Next base: position 1,376,633,840 of record CM057456.1, read on the forward strand.
GACGCAGGTCTGTGGAATTGGGGGGAGGAACTTGACCCGCAGGCATGGGATAGGACTGCCCTGCCAGCCATGAAAGTTTCCTCAACTACCTACTGGAAGGAGTATGCCTGGAAATCTAGGCTCCCAGCAGTTGTGGCCAAAATACAAGGTTAATGAACAAGAGAAATCCTGGCAAAACTGCGGATTTGCCCCAGCCGATTTAGAACATGTGATCTGGACTTTTTGTCAACGCAAGCAATATTGGCAGGAAGTTGTGGAAGAAATTAGCTAAATCTACAAATGCCCTGAATTATTCACGCCAGAATACATAATAATGGCAGAGATGCCTTGGGGGGGTCAAAATAAATATGGCTGTGTGTAGACAAACAACTTTACTTCTACTGATAGCTAAAAAAGTCGCTAGGTTGTCATGCACTGTAAAACTACCTGCAAAAAACAAATGGAGAGCTCTTACCTATGAAGTATATAACTTAGAATGCATTTCCAGCAAACTTCAGGCTCGACTCTCAACGTTTGACATAAGGTGGTGCTAATGGGTTATGTACCACTATCCTGAATTTGTGCCATGAGCCCCCTGAGAAAGTAAATACCTGTGGGCAGGGGGTCTGTGTTCCCTTACACGTTTCAGCTGACTAACATTTATTGAAAAACTGGACTAGGATGGCAGAGGTACCCCTCCCTAGTTTCACCCTCCCCAACCCCACTTCTTTGCTTCCCTGCCCCTCCTTCCTCTTTTACTTTTTCCTCTGGAACTCTATCAATCCCTTAACTCCCCTGTGGCTCATTACCTTTTTTCTGCTATAGATAACCAGGATGCATTCAATATTACCATCCTTTCCTTATAGTGGAGGATATGTAACATTACAGAAACTGAGAGGATATGGCTATTGCTGTCAGTTTTTTCTTATCATGGAAACAAAGTGTAACTATGGATGTGCTCCAACCGTAATGTGAAGTTGTAATGATTATGTACAGAAAGTGACAAACCACATGATGCATTTTGTTTTTCTATACCAATAAAACATTTTCATTTAAAAAAAAAGAAATGGGCTAGCATCAGGCTTGGGCTGAGGGAAGCTACTGAATCATGCACCAGGACTCTGTGCAAAAACAGACAGGCTAGCAGGCCATGCTGGCTGAACAAGGAGGTGTTGGGGGGGAGGGTAAGGGCAAAGAATGCCACTTTTAGGAGATTCAAGACATTTGGCAGGGAGGAGGACAGGGAGCTGAATGCGAGGAAATCCATGGAATGGAGAAAAGAAACTGTAGGGATCAGATAGTGAGGGTTAAAAAGGATGGGAAGTGGCTAGGGAAGAGGACAGAACAGGCAGACGCTCTAAATGAGTACTTCTGCTCTGTGTCCATGAAGAAGAAGGACTGACCACTACCTCCGTGGACGGTGAGGTGGGCGAGGGGGGGGTAACTGATGGGATGATTACAGTGAGTAGGGTTCTGGAGGGACTGAAGGTGCAGAGGGTGGATAAGGCACCCTCTGTTCTTGCACTTGCCTCCACTAATGCAGTACTCAGTCTCTCCCTGCCCTTGCCTCTCTCCTCCTGTGTTCTACCCTTAAACCTTCTCCCTCTTCTTACTCCTCCTTCTGCCCTCCCCTGTCCCCTCCTTTTAGCTCTCCTCTCCCTCCTTTAGGTATCTCCCTGCTCCTCTTCTTACTTTGCCATTCACTTACTGTACTACCATGATCCCATTATTAATTACCTCTGCTCCAGGACTGTGTCCTGGGACCACAAATGTATTTGCCTGTGCATCTTTTGTACATTCTGTTGATTGTTATTTCTGTTTTTTTTCTCTTTTTCCTGAATATTTATTGTATATTGTTATTGTTTGCTCCAGTTATTTACTAGTCTCGTATTATATTATTATTTTATTTACTATGCATTTCTGCTTTTTCAGTATGTTCTGTACAGTATTTTACCTATCTCAGTGAACAATTCTGTAATTACTTGCCCCCCCCACCTGGGTGGACCCCGAAAAAGGGACTGTAATTGTCTCAGTGGATTTACCCATTACCAAAATTCAAATAAATAAATAATAAACAGTACTCAACAGTTTCCAGCAAGGCATGGACACTGTTGGTCATGCACTGCCCCCCCCCCCCATTAGCACAGTGCTGCACAACATTAGCGACATCACATGCCACAGAATGGATGATCCTGAAATATGGCCACATCACTCACCTTCAGTACCTGTCCTCAACCTTGGCAGTGCACTGTAGTGTAGTGGAGTAAGGTTGCCCCGACCGCACACAGTGTCGCCCCATGGTGCTGTGTGCAGCATTGGGACATGCAAGTGTGGGGCTCATATGCACATCTTGGTGTATGCACATGTGCTGTGTCAACACAATGTGCTGTGTCACAACATAGTACCCCTGAACATGTACAGCCCCCCTCCCATGCAAACTGCCCACCCCCCCCACTAATTGCAGGCACATGGTGCCAGATGGTGCTTTTGCTGGCTATATAGAAATAACAAAGACAACAACCGACAACAGTGGGTGTCTGTAATGCTTTATTCAGTGTCTCTGTGTTTGTGACAACATGTTATCCCCACACACTATACACATACCCTGTCATGTACACAGTGCAGCCCCATCCCTCTGTAATAACCCACATGTGTGTCTGCCCCAATTGTACCCTGTTGTGAGACACAGTTGACGTATGACCATATTCCACAATCAATGCTGGCTCTGCATATCCCCCTGTGTCACGCTTGTCTGTCTGCTACTGTGTATTGACGAGACAGTGCCGGGTATGCACACTACTGGACTGGGCAGTTGATGGCTTCTGTGGCTACATTCCCTTGGCCCTCGGACACATGTCCCCTTGTCACTGCCACACCTGGGACACTGTCCTGCACCCTTGTGTCTACCTCCACCATGGGCATGTCGTGCCTCTTACAGACCCTTTTCTTCGGTTGGTTGTCAGTGGCTGGCACTGGCTGGACCTCTCCTGTGTCCTAATTTGCCACATCCTGTGGACCATGCATGGCCACCAGTCCGGTGTTGGTAGGCTGGTGTTTAGGCATCGTGGGGTCCTGTGCCTGCACAGGGCATGGTCCTTTGATGGTGGTGTAGCTGGGACTAGGAGGTGGGGATATGGGTGGTAGGGGTCAGGGTGATAGTGCTGGTGCCCGCTGGTGCCCTGAGGGATGAAACACTGTGTGTTGTGACAGGGCCAGTGTTTGCACTGACTGGCACATGGGTGTCATGGCTGCACAGGTACAGCTCCTCTGTGTGTGTGCTGTGGTCTGCCTGTATGGATGGAGGTGCTGGGCATTGTCACTGGTGGAAGCTAATTAAAGGGGGGCTGCTGGTGTGGGTGTGGCAGTGCTTTGGTGTGCCCAGTGCTGCATGGCTGGGTGCTATTGCCTCACCGCAGGGTATTGGCAATTGCCAGCAGAGTGGTGGTCATGGCATGGCTTCTGTTTGACTCTGCTACTGCACTACTAGGTGCTCCATGGCCATGGTGCAGTGTTCCATGGCCTACTGCTGCTCCTAGGCACAGTGCCACAGACCATGGATTGCCAGCACCATGTCAGTCAGGACTGCTGTTGTGTCCCTTGTGCCTGCCTGCTTGACACTTGAGATGACAGTCAGATGTCCCTCCAGTCTCTGGTGGTATTCCTGCATGCTATTCCTGATAGCTGCAATCTCCTGTATCATCTCCCCCTGATCCGCCACCACCAATTGGCAATAGAAGGACCAGACTGGGCAGTGACGGGATAGACATGAAACTTCTATCCCTCACCCTGGACGTTCTTATAGTGCCCATTACTATGCTGTACAATAAGTCCCTGGCCCTTGCCCAATTCCTGGTGGTTTGGAAGCAGGCCTTAGTTACGCCAGTGCATAAAGGAGGCAACACGTCTCTGCTAGCCAACTACAGACCCATCTCGATCCTCTCCCCCCTGTCTAAGGCACTGGAAAAGATTGTGGCAGGTCAACTCATCAACTACTTCAATATGTATGATCTACTATGCCTCAACCAGCATGGCTTCAGACAAAATCACAGTACCACCACTGCCCTGCTGGACTACATGGACTATGCACATAAGTTCCTGGATGAAAGCAAACTGGCAAGGTCTGTCTTTATTGACCTCACCAAAGCCATCAATACAGTCAACCACCCCCTGTTACTGACACAACTGCGAAACATGGGTGTGGCACCCAATGCCCTTTGCTGGTTTCAAGACTACTTGATACAGAAAAAGCAATGTGTCAAAATTGGCCAAACAGTATCCAGCACAAGAGAGGTATCATTAGGAGTATCCCAGGGATCAATAATGGGGCCCCTAACCTTCAGCCTCTTCTTAAATGACCTTCCCACAGCCTGCGACACCAAACTCATACCATATGCAAATGATGCTGTGCTCCTGAGCAGCAGTACATCTCAGGGTGCCCTACAATCTGAGCTGCAGAACTCCTTCTCCAAACTCATGGACTAGTTCTGTAGTCATAAGTTGCTACTAAACTACAAGAAGACCAAAGCCATGCTTATATCCAGCTCCCACAACAAAAATAAGCATCACCCCATCATCATCTCCAACTCATGCAGTGAGGCGCTGGAACAAGTCGACTTGTTCAAGTATCTGGGCGTTATAATAAATGATACCCTCACACTTGCACACCATATTGACTCTCTGGTCAAGACAGTCAATACCAAGATTAGTGTTCTTTACAGGCACAGGGAAGACCTCTCTCTTGACATTGTCCAGGTCCATGTCACCACTGATGGTGTGACAGCCGAGCTGTGTGGCAATCCTCTTCTCATGGGGGATTAGGGCTTGTAACTGGCTGTTACTCCCTCCTGTGGCCTGGGCACAGTGGCAGTTGTGTGCCAGCTTCTGCTTCCATAGCCTCTTCATATCATTAGTTTTCACTGTATTTTTTGCATTCCTTTGTTTAAAGACCAAATGTACCTAAATGTTCTCATTCTAAGTCTATTGCCTTGTTTGTCTCAGTCCTCTGTATAATCACCTACTTGTTCTGAATGTACTAATGTGGAACCTATGTAAAGAATTCTGAGCTCAAATGGTTAATCCGAGATCAGAAATAAATAAAAAAAAAAAAATAAATACCATTATACTTTTTTTGCAGATCTTTAATGGTCCACTTCTGGATGGCCACAGCATACACTTTCCTGGCCATATCCTCCCATGCCTTCTTTTTCTGGTACCTTTTTGACTTCTCACCACGTCAAGTCAACTTTATTTTTAATTGCGTTCTACAGTGATCAAAGCGCTTTACAAAATCCATAAAAATATCAATTCAAATTTTTTAAATTAGGCTTTAAAACACAATCAAAGATAAATAAAGACAGAGAATACCCATTACTTAAGTCAGCAAATGCCAGACAAGACAGATGGGTTTTTAGAGCAACTTTAAAGCTATTGATGGTCAGGGTCTCTCTAATCCGACAAGGCAGAGAATTCCCCAGGGCAGGGGCTGCAAAAGCAAAAGAACGGGCCCTGGAGGTCTTTAATCAAACCCTGGTAATCTCTGGCAATCCCTTGATGGAGGAGCAGAGCGAGTGGAGGGGGAAATAGGCACAAAGAAGATCTTGTGAATAGCCCTGTTCCTGTCTGTGTAGGGCTTTATAGGTCACTAACCCAACCTTGAAGATGATCTGCCAATGAACAGGCAGCCAGTGTAGGTCACAGAGTACAGGTGTGACATGGCAAGATCTTGATAAGAGAGTCAGCAACCTGGCTACTGCATTCTGCACTAGCTGCAATTGGTGGATATCGACCACTAGTAGCCCTAGGTATAGGGCATTGCAGTAATCAAGGCATGAGGTTACAAAGGTGTGGTTCAACATAGGGAGATTGCCAGGTGGGACCAAACGCTTAATCCAAGTGATATTCCTCAAATGGTAAAAAGAGGTCTTAATGACAAGAGACATCTAAGATTTTAAAGTCAGACCACTTTCAAACATAATGCCTAGATTTTGCGCTTTGTCCAAGGTAAGCAGCTGATGCCCCCCAGAGTCAAAGCCTGGAAAGTTGACAGCTGGCAGTCCTGTACCTGGACAACCTGGATCTAACACCAACACTTCAGTCTTATCCAAGTTCAACTTCAGCCAATTGGCACTTATCCAACTCTGGATCTCAGAGAGTCAGCTTTTAAAGACTGAGACCAGCCCACCCTGCTTGGGTAAAAAAGACATGTAGAGCTGAGTATCATCTGCATAGAAATGAAAACTCAGCCTAAACCACCTTATAATGTCTCCCAACAGCATCACATACACTGCAAACAACATGAGGGACCAAGCAGAACCCTGGAGAACCCCAGATGACAGGGGGAGAGGGGCAAAGGAATAAATACCTAACACCACTCTCTGAGGAGTTCTAGGAAACCAGCAGCAAGGAAAACGTATGCTTCAAAATAGAAAAGGGTATCCCATAATATGGGTGAAGCAAACTGAGCAACTTAAATATGAGCAACTCAATTTGCAAGCCCAAAGGAGTAGCGAATGGGTTGGGAGAGCCAGGGGAGGGAATATTGAGTGGAGAGTGATGGAATAGTGAGGGCAAATGATGGGGGACATGGAATAGTGCTCTGGGTTAATGGTAGTAGTGCAATCTGCTGCTGCTGATCTGGCCACCTGGTGTGGTGGATATGATCAGTGCCTGAAGTGTTGATGGTCCTCGGTTTGGGAATGCCTGCAGGTAAATTCTTGTTAGAGTTGTGATGGCCATTACTGTTGAGTATTTTTGTTTGCCTCCTGTGGTTCCCCTGACTATATTGCCCCAGTCACGGTATCCTCCCCCATACACACTGTAGCCCTCTCCCATGTAACCCTCTTTTCTCCACTGTCTGCCTCCCCTGGAGTTGATTATATTTATATGGGGGTAGCCCCCACATTAAAATGTCAATTACATTGTCCCTCCAGTGCACTGTATAATGCCATAACTGTGTTGCCTTTCAGTGTGGTGGATGCAGAGCCGATACATTGTTTGGCAAAATGTATTCACTTTTATGTGAGTCGACGTTGAAAAGTAACTGTTATGACATGGAACCTTGGAAAATATTTTCCTTCTGGTGGTCTCCTAGACAGATTACCCTCCTCTGGGCTGGTCTGTCTACAGTCTTGAACTACCTACAGTAGTCCATCTCATCTCCAGCCTTTGGAATTGAGGTTCTCAATCCAGAAGGTTTATTTTGGCAACAGTGCTAGCTTACTCATCAGTTGGCAAAGACAGGTCAGTAGCCTCACAACCCATTTTCAAAAGATTTTTCAAAGGTCTTACTCACCTTTACCCTCCAATAAGGGACCATGGCCCTCCACAGAACTTGAATGTGTGCACTGCCCAGCTGATAAAAGCTCCTTTCGAGCTCATGGCCACTGCTGCACTGAAGTATGTCACCAGGAAAGCAATTTTTCTGGTGGCAGTGACATCTGAGAGAAAAGTGAGTGAGCTACAAGCCCTCTACACAGATCCTAACTACATAATTTTCCATAGGGACAAGGTAGTCTAAAGGACAAACAAAAAAATTCCTCCCAAAAGTGGTGTCTGAATTCCATCTGAAGTAATCAATTGCCTTCCGGTTTTCTTTATAGCATAATCCGGCTAGGTGAGCCAAACCACCACAGTCTGAGTGTGAAGATGGCATTGAGTTACTACTAGGACCACACAATGGTTGAATTTCATTCCAAATTCTATAATTTACATAACATTCTTAATGTTCCAGGGCTGCTCATTCCATGGGAATGATTGCTGTTGTTAGGCATAGTGAGGAATCCCTTCGAAAGAAACAAAATTACTAAGGTCAGTAATTTTTTCCTTTTTAACATTATTTCCAATGCTAACACCACTTTATTTTGCCTTTAACCACCCAGTTTAGCAATGTGCTATGAACAGCATAGGATACTGCTGAACTGGGTCAGATAATGAAAAGTTAAGTAGTGTTAGGGTTGGAGGTAAAGTGTGTGAACATAGGCCAATGTATTTATTGATCATTGTTGCTTTTATGATTTTTGTACAGTGCTGTGTACTCCTAGTGGGCCACAGCATACTGTATGTGAATTGTATACCACAAAAGTGTTTTAAAATAAAATGGCATTACTTCATTATACTGTAAGGCAATCTGATATGACGCTCTTCTGATGGCCTGTTTATCTGATCCTTTAGATTATTTTATGAAGAAGCATAGGGTACTTTTGAACATTGTGCCCCCAAATTTGGTGACTTTGTGAATGACATAGTCTGTTAGAGGAGTAGAACTAGAAATGAAATTTGAAATGAGAATGCGTCAGTGCTTGTATAATGCTTAGTCATTACTGGAGGTCAAGCGATTGCTTTTGTTTCACAAACATAGCCAAGAACTAGAATGACAAGAATAACCAGTCTGACTGTTAAACAATGCAAAATGAACTCATTTCACCTTTGGCTGTATAATGCAATGTCACAGGTATATAACTTCAATAAAAGCACACCACACCTTCTTCTGCACGAATGTTATGGGACATAATTTCCCCATATTTATTTCATGGAGCTACACAGTAACAGTCAGGTGATGGTTTAGGAACACAATATAGCTGCTTATCCACCTACAACAAAATATTCACATCCCCAAACAAAAATAATAAGCTTAATGTAGCAATTTCTTGAAATTTAAAACAGCTGTTGTCTTCATTTTTACAAATTTATAAACTTATTTGTGAGCTACTAAACGTGATACATATTTTTTAAAGTAGAACCCTAGTTTGTCCCTTGAGAAAGAGACAAGCAATATTTTAAGTCTTTGTATTGTTTATCAGTGGGTGGGGGGAGAATTGCAAGACACTGGCATATGCAAGAAATCTCCACTGAAGTCTAGAAATTTTTGAATGCTTTGGCCATGCCAAATTCACTGTTTAGACAACATTATGTCTGGAATATTTTATTTTAACAAAAAAAAACTGCCTTTACAATGCTTCTTTAAAAAGATAAATATATTGTACAATTAAAATATATATATATATAATAGCCTTAAAACGTGAACTACTGTTTCTGGACATCTCAGTTTACAACTCTCACATTGCCAGAGCTTACATATTTGCAATTTGTGGTGTCATGAAGTAAGTTTTAAAAACAGCTGTTAATTTGATTGTTAATAGCTCTCTTTCAACGTTTCATTTTTGAATGCTTTGGCCATGCCAAATTCACTGTTTAGACAACATTATGTCTGGAATATTTTATTTTAATAAAAAAACCTGCCTTTACAATGCTTCTTCAAAAAGATAAATATATTGTAAAATTAAAAAAATACATAATAGCCTAAAAATGTGAACTACTGTTTCCTGACATCTCAGTTTATAACTCTCACATTGCCAGAGTTTACCTATTTGCAATTTGTGGTGTCATGAAATAAGTTTTAAAAACAGCTGCTAATTTGATTGTTAATAGCTCTCTTTCAAAGTTATTAAATGTCTCATTTAAACATTTTCTGTCTAAATACATATTTTTTTAAGCACAATAACTTCTCTCAGGGAGCTGAAGACACTAAGCTGCAGCTGCTGCTTCACAGCCCACCTTGGACGTGCAGTAAGGGCTTTTCTTCCCTGACATTTAATTCCATATTCCCCAGCACTCCAGCAGAGCGAACAGTAGCCATGCAGCAATTCTATTGACCTGCCACCGCCTCCCTGCTGCACAAAGTGCCACTGACTGTATCCATGTTGCCATCTGTGCACCCCCAGGGGACAGGTGAAGGCCTAGGGGAACAGAATGGGCTTCCACACCATCAACAGCATGGTGGTGTGCGATGTAAAAGGGTGCATCATCAGTGCCCTGGCATAGTACCCAGGAAGTGCCCATGACACCTTCATATGACACACCTCCACCCTGTGCCAGAAATTCAAAGGTGGGGAACATACCCAGTAGGACCTCATTGGTGAGTATATGCCCTAGGCCCTACCACTGACCACATCTGCCACTGATGACACTAACCAATGGATTATTTCTACACAGGGAACAGTGCATACCCTTTGCTTCCCTGGCTGTCAAAACCCATTTTACACTCTACATCAGTTGCAGAGGAGAGGAATAATGTTGTACTTATTGCAACCCACAGTGTCATTGAGTAGGTCTTTGGTATGGACAGGAGGAGGTTCAGATGCATAGACTGCTCTGCTGGTGTCTTACAATACAGCCAGCATAAGGCCTGTGTCATAGTACTTGCTTGTTGCATACTACACAACATGGTAGTGAACCATGGAGTATGCCTGCAAGTCCCAGAGGGCAACATTGCAACAGATGTGAAGGCAGCAGATGAGGAGCAATTCAAAAGGTATGACCCTAGGATGATCAGAAAGTCCAGGAAGTACCAGGACTAGACGATTGCAGAACAATTCAGACTCAGATGGTGAGCAGAGAGCACACAGGAGACAGTACTGATTTAACAAAATGAATTCAGTAAAGTGAAAATGGTTACAGATCTGTGCAGAAACAATATAAAGAGGGTGGAACAATACAGGTCAGGGCACAATAAAATCAGCCATCCTGGTGGGGGGGGGGGCAGAAGGAGTGGAGAAACAAAAATACAAGCCATTTTGTTGGGGGAGACAGAAGAGTGGGGAAAACAAATGTACAAGTCGTCTTGTGGGGGAGACAGAAGGGGTGAGGAAATAAAAATGCAAGTCATTCTGGTGAGGGAGACATGATGAGTAGGAAACAAAACAATAGCACTCTATACCTACATGCAAGCCATGCCCCACCACAGACATGGGACAGGCATGTGCAATGGGGTCCTGGTGGGTTGTATGGGGACATTGTCTGCAACACCAGGGTCAGGTATGAGGAAGGCATGAGTCAGCAATGCCCCAAGCCATAACCCTGTGGTAAAATTGCCATGATGAAGAGCAGGCCACAGGGGTCAGCAGCAATCACCCTCCATGGACTGGGGTGCAGGAGGTGGCATATAACAGCCCAAACTGCCTGGGGTGTCTGCCATGGCATGACACTCACCCCTCATGCTTGGCCAACACCCTTGCCAGCTTTTGCGTCCCCAATGGCTATGGCAACAGCCTACATGGAAATGGCCAGTCCACCAAAGCCTGCTGCCATGGACTGCTCCAGTCTCCCAAAGCCTGCTGCCATGGACTGCTGGAGGAGTCCAAAAGCAGCACAGTATCCTTCAGCCCTCTGTTCCTAGACCTGAAGCATGCCCCTCAGGCATCCCACCTCAGCCCTCAGCCTGAAGGCCATCCTGGGCCCCTAAGAAGCCTGCAGCAGCTGTCCATTGGTGACCACCCATTATCATCAGGAACTGTCCTGTGGGACAGGGTTGGGCTGCACCCTGTGCCAGTGTATCAGCTTGCTTGGAACTGCAGTGGCAGCTGTACCTGCAGGGAAGTCCTGGACAGTACAGTGGTTGCCATGCCTATGTGGGTGGGTCAGGGCAGCACAGTGGTGGTTGCAGCTCTGGGGGTGGGCTAGAGCTGCACAGAAGTGGCTGTACCTCTGGTGTGGGGGCTGGGAAAGCGCAGTAGTGGCTGTGTCCCCAGGGTGTAGGCTAGGGCAGCATAGTAGTGGCTGTGCCTGTGCCTGTGGGGTGGGGCTGGGGCAGCACAGTGTGGCTGTGCACGTGAGGTGGGGTGGGGCTGGGACAGTAAAGCAGTGGCTGTGCCTGTGCCTGTGGGGTGGGGCTGGGGCAGCACAGTGGTGGCTGTGCATGTGAGGTGGGGTGGGGCTGGGGCAGTAAGGCGGTGGCTGTGCCTGTGCCTGTGGGGTGGGGCTGGGGCAGCACAGTGGTGGCTGTGCATGTGAGGTGGGTGGGGCTGAGACAGTAAGGCAGTGGCTGTGCCTGTGCCTGTGGGGTGGGGCTGGGGCAGCACAGTGGTGGCTGTGCATGTGAGGTGGGGTGGGGCTGGGACAGTAAGGCAGTGGCTGTGCCTGTGCCTGTGGGGTGGGGCTGGGGCAGCACAGTGGTGGCTGTGCATGTGAGGTGGGGTGGGGCTGGGGCAGTAAGGCAGTGGCTGTGCCTGTGCCTGTGGGGAGGGTGGGCTGGGGGCAGCACAGTGGTGGCTGTGCATGTGAGGTGAGGGTGGGGCTGGGGCAGTAAAACAGTGGCTGTGCCTGTGCCTGTGGGGTGGGGCTGGGCAGCACAGTGGTGGCTGTGCATGTGAGGTGGGGTGGGGCTGGGACAGTGAAGCAGTGGCTGTGCTTGTGCCTGTGGGGTGGGGCTGAGACGCACAGTGGTGGCTGTGCACGTAGGTGGGGTGGGGCTGGGGCAGTAAAGCAGTGGCTGTGCCTGTGCCTGTAGGGTGGGGTGGGGCAGCACAGTGGTGGCTGTGCATGTAAGGTGGGGTGGGGCTGGGGCAGTAAAGCAGTGGCTGTGCCTGTGCCTGTAGGGTGGGGTGGGGCAGCACAGTGGTGGCTGTGCACGTGAGGTGGGGCTGGGCCAGTAAGGCAGTGGCTGTGCCTGTGCCTGTGGGGTGGGGCTGGGGCAGCACAGTGGTGGCTGTGCATGTGAGGTGGGGTGGGGCTGGGACAGTAAGGCAGTGGCTGTGCCTGTGCCTGTGGGGTGGGGCTAGGGCAGCACAGTGGTGGCTGTGCATGTGAGGTGGGGTGGGGCTGGGACAGTAAGGCAGTGGCTGTGCCTGTGCCTGTGGGTGGCTGGGGGCAGCACAGTGGTGGCTGTGCACGTGAGGTGGGGTGGGGCTGGGACAGTAAGGCAGTGGCTGTGCCTGTGCCTGTGGGGTGGGGCTGGGGCAGCACAGTGTGGCTGTGCACGTGAGGTGAGGTGGGGCTGGGGTAGTAAGGCAGTGGCTGTGCCTGTGCCTGTGGGGTGTGGCTGGGGCAGCACAGTGGTGGCTGTGCACATGAGGTGGGGTGGGGCTGGGGCAGTAAGGCAGTGGATGTGCCTGCTGGGAGTTTTCCAAAGTGTCACAGTAACTGAGGGGCCTTCAGGGGCAGTTACAGTTAGAATCAGCTTAGGGAGGTTGGCTTGCACAGATATACTGCTGCTAGACTGCCCTCAGAGGAGTCCTCCCAATACAGCACGTACAGCTACCATGTGATGTGAGTGTCCAACAATGTTCTGGCAGATTGTGTCCTACATGATGTACAGAGACTGGGGTGTTGAAAGAGATGGGCATTGCTGTAGTAGGACAATGCCAGCATACAGGGCAAGTGTACTGTGGGTAGCCAAACACATGACACCCATGGACTGCAGTGCCCACACACTCCTAGTGCTGTACACATCACACACATACCAGCCATCACCAGTGATCATATAGCAGACAGCACTTGTATGACACAATAGGGGATCGCCTCATGGATGTCAAATCCACCTGGATACCTGGATATCACCAGGCAGGATCCACCCCCCCCTTTGAGTAACCCATCCACCCAGTACACCATTATAGCCAGTGCAAGTATCATTGGAAGCCCACATATATGGAGTGCTCTGGGCCTTGCAGGGACATGCAGGATGCAAGATCAGGGCTACTGTAGAGAGTGTTGGTGGAACACCAGTTCATACAGGACAAGTTGTGGCCACCCTCAGTGATGGTACAGCTGTGCCCTGAATCAACATGCCATGTGGGCCCTGTCATGAACCCATTCCTGAGGGCCAGGCCTACTGAGCTCACAGTGCCCACTCCTAAGTGCAATCCATGACAAGAGGGAACAGGAATACCCTCCAAGTGTCCTTCTAGAGTGCTTGCTGAGTTCAGGACTGAACACCCAATATGAGGTCCCAGGGCTTCCCCTCTCTAATCTGGGTAAGGGTATAGTACAGTCTGAAGTCTATAGCCAGGTGAGAATTGTCATTGGTTGCTGTACTGAGGGGAAGACCCAGGCATTCGGAGCTCTTCAGGATTTGCCCTCATAACCCTGATTGTGTCCTCTCCCACGGGGTGTGCAGCAACTATTTCCCTCTTACAGAGGCCTCATGAGACCTGTGTATGTAAAGGTACACAGACTTCTCTTTTTACAGTCCTAGTCATGGTAGTGAATGGTGGCACTTTAGCAACTGCAGGTTGGTCTCAGAATTGGAAAAAACTCTTTTTTACCTCTACACACACAAAAATCACTCACGTGCAGTTTCAAAAGTGAAATGCTTTTACTAAAATCTAAATGATTATCATACAAACTTTACAAACAAAAGATTTAGGAATGTGGTAACAGAAAACAAAAATTTAGGTGGAAATCTACAAAAAAAAAAACACACTGTAAACTTTTAGCTGTCTACTTTCTACCTGGTTTGCAGATGATTGAAGTCCAGAGAATAAATAGGTTTGCAAAAGTTTCAGTTCTTCTGTAGCATTCACTGGTTCTTCAGTCTGGCTTGTTGTGTGACAGGAAGAGTGTCCCATGAAAAAATGCCCCATGCCCTGCTCTGAGAGCTTTAAATACCCTGAGTTCAGACAGTCTGTAACCTTATCTTTTTAGGTCAGCAGGGATATCTCTTACTCTCTCCAGATTTTTAAGTGAACCAAATTATTGATTAGTTAGATTGTCTTACAGTTCCAATATCCTTTGATCTTCACTCATCCTTCCTGCCACCTTTTAAAACTGACAGTTCCTGGAATTCTAAACGCTTTTATTATACCAATTAGCTAACCAGGGATTTCCATCCCTTTTGAAATGTACTGTTAACTTCCTGGCTAATCGACCTGTTCTCAGTTCACAGAGGAATGTCAAATATTTTGCAAGATCATCTTTCTTTCCTGTGATCTTTTCAGTGAACTATGTACTTCTTTTAAAAAAAACAGAAGGGCATCTTTTGGCAACCCTTATTTTTGGCCGGTTTGGAAATTTTAAACATAGCCAGACTCCTGTGCATGTAACACTTTTAAAGCATAAACAGAAAAAAATATACACAAATAATACTGTCTGCAATATTCCAGCAGTTGGCAAACTTGCCACATCCCTCCCTCCTTAGACTGAATTTATGGGAACGCGCCCCTGTAGTATGGTAGAGTTTCGATAATTCTGTTCACTGTTCTAACTGTTGAGATAGGTCTTCTGCATTTGCGGTGGCCAACCCGGCCCAGTCCATGATTGTCATGTTGTAGGCCCGTAGGACGATACGGAATTCAAATAACCCTATTGGAGTGATGAATGCTGACCGCTCTCTAGCTCTGACAGTTAACTCCACCTGCCAGTACCGTTTTGTCAAATCAATTGTGTTAAGGTATGTCGCCCCTCACAACTTGTCCAGTAATTCATCTGTCCATGGCATTGGGCGGGTGTCAGACTTCATGACTGCATTGAGTCCACGATAGTCTGCACAAAAGTGAGTAGAGCCATCCGGCTTGGGAATGAGGAATATGAGTGAGGCCCAGGGACTATGAGATTTCTGGATTACCCCTAAATCCTGCAATTTCTCTACCTCCATCTTAATATCCTTTAGGACAGCCTCAGACACCCGGTAGGCTATCCGCTGTATGGGTTCTTGTGGCTCCATGTCTGCATCATATGTCACTAAGCAGGTTTGTCCAGGCTTTGCCATGAACAAAGGGGCATTGTCCTCTAAAACCTCCCTCATTTCCTGGGGCTGTTCTGGGGTCACCTGGGGTGACAGTTTGATTGTCTCCACAAATGAGTTCCCACTTTCTTTCCTCTAGTAAGTCCAGTAGGGGTTCTTCTTCAGCTGTCCCCTCACCAGGACTACACACTGCATATACCATGTAAACCCTATTGGCATATGGCTTCATCATGTTGTCATGGAACATCCTATGGATATGTCTCCTGTCAAGCAGTCCCACAATATAATTTACGTCATTGACCTGTCAGACTACCTTATATGGCCCCCCACTCGGCCTGCAGTTTGTTCTTCTGAACTGGAATTAGGACCAGGACTTCCTGACCTGCACTGTAAGAGCAAGCTCAGGCTCCAAGGTCATACCAGACTTTTTACTTTTGCTGGGCAGCTGACAGGTTGCTCTGATCCACCCCCATAAGCTCCTTCAGCTTCTCCCTAAACTTAAGGACATATTCCACTACGGAAGTTCCCTTGGTGGTGTGCTTGCCTTCCCAGTCTTCCAGGATCAAGTATAGGGGCCCACGCACCCTGCGTCTGCATAAGAGTTCAAAGGGGGAGAATCCAGTCAACTCTTGGAGTACCTCCCTGTATACTAACAACAGATGGGGAAGGTATTTGTCCCAGTCCCTCCCATGCTGTTTAGCTAGCGATTGGAGCATTGATTTTATGGTACCATTAAATCTTTCCATGAGCCCATTGGCTTGTGGGTGATAAGGTGTCGTGCATCTCTGCACCACCCCACACTTCTCCCAAAAACACTTCATTTTGTCTGACATGAAGGTACCCCCTTGATCAGTGATAACCTCATGTGGAAACCTGACACAGGAAAAAATCCATAGCAAGGCGTCTGTCACTTTGTCTGTCATAAGTGAGAAGAGGGTGACCGCCTCTTGGTATCAGGTGGCATAATCGACCAGCGTCAGGATAAACTTCTTTCCAGAGGAGCTTGGGGTACTCAAAGGTCCAATAATATCCATTCCTACCCTCTGGAATGGCACCTTTACAATGGGCAAAGGAATTAGGGCAACTTTGGTTTTATTACCTGCCTTACCTATCTGTTGACACTGATGACAAGACCTGCAATATTCCTTCACCTGAGGGGTGAAGTTGGGCCAGTAGAAATTCTGGGCCAGTCACTGTATAGTGGGCACGATGCCCAGATGTCCAGACATGCAGATATCATGAGTGATCTTGAGCAACCTCTTATGGTATCCCTGGGTAACGACAAGCTGCCTGCCCATCACCCCTCCCTCTATTATCACATCCTGTGTATACAACAGTATGTTGTCCCAAAATACCCTATGCCTCATGCCACCTCCCTGTGTCCCATCAGATTCTACACAAGCCTTCAGTCTCTCCACACTAGGGTCAGTCCTCTGAATAGCTGCAAAATCTACACATTTTCCCAAAGCCTGGGAGATGTCCCACTCAGTGTCTTAACTGAGGTCCATAGCTCTAGCATCAGAGCATTCAGAGTCACTGACATCCATAACCTTCTAACCATTTGTCACCCCTTCCTCCTTAGAGTAATCTTCTGTAGCTGGTTTGTGAATAGCTACCTAGGGGAAGTCTTCCCTTCCTTTCACTACTCTTCATGTCAGGAGACACAGGCTGGGGAACCAGTCTCCTATTTTTTCCACTGGGGCTTCTGTGGTGTTCAGGGAACCACAAGCGGCCTTAACTGTCTGGCTGCGGATAACTGCACTTACCATCCCCTGCTGTAGTTTATTCCTTATAGTCACATCCACGACGTAGTTGTCTGCCACTGCCACTTTTTGCACCCTCTCTCCTGTCTCACCCGAGTCCAGGAGAATATTAGCTAGTGGCAGAATTGTTTCCTTCTCAGTGAATGCCTTTACCATTACACACTGATTAGGTATAAGCTGTTCAGGCCCAACCAAATCCCCTTTTACTAAGGTAAGAGATGCCCCCATATCCCTTAACCCATGGATCTGCACCCCATTTACAGTAACCGGTAGTATGTGCTCCCTCATGTTTACAGGCATGCTTTCAGGGATACACAGTGCACCCAACTCTGTTCAAGCACCACTTTGTCCACTCTGTGTGCCTTTTTAGGACACTGTCTAGCAAGATGCCCTGGCTGCTTACAAAACCAACAGTCATCATTTCTTTTATTCAAGAAATCCCTTTTTGGTAACTTGAGGCTTCCCCCTTTCAGCAGAGGCAGTGAGGGTTTTAGCTGTCCTGAAGGCATGCTTTTCCCTTTCTGCCCTCTCACATCTGCCCCACTTCCTTTCAGAGCAGGCCTGTTCCTGGCACAGCAGTCTGAGAGCTCAGCAGTTTGCTGTGTTGTGTTTGGATCTCAGTTCTCTATATAGGTTTTTAACTCTGCCAGGCAAGCCCAAAAGAACTGCTCTAAATGTGCAACCTCCTTAATTTTCCCCACAGAGTTTGCTTCCACCCCTCTCACCAACGTTTTAAAAACTAATATTGATTTGTGGCAAGTTCCTCAAAGCTTATGTCAGGGTTTTTATGGAGTTTCCTTAATTTAACCCTGTAGGTCTCGAGAGTCCATTCATACTTTTTAAGCAAAGCAGCTTTAAGTTTCTCATAATTGCTACTGTCCTGATTATCCTTTTGGCCTGGCATTTCACACCCTTTACCAGTAAGTAGCAGGGACAGCTGGAAGCTCCAGGACTCCCTGGGTATTTTGGCCTGGATACAGATCTTTTCAAATGAATTCAAAAATGCCTCCATATCCTTCCCCTCTTTAAATTCAGCTATTAATTTTGAATTTAGCTTATACCTCAGCCATGGAGTTTCAGATTCACCCCTGCCACTTACCTCCTCTGGTGCTGGTCATTGAAGTCTTTGCTTCTTCAGTTCAAACTCTCTCTGGCACTGCTTTTCATACATGTCAAGCTCCCTCTGATGCTGTCATTCTTGCAACTCCAGTTTCCGCATCTTCAGCTGCAGCCTGATCTAACATACATACTAACATACTAAAATGCCAGCAGAATAGGCCTAACAGCCTCTCAAGTCTGCTCAATTTTCAGCACCAGCACTGACAGCCGATTTTGGTGTCCCCCCTCCCCCGTTGGTTATACCATCCCCAGTCCCAGATGTTCCGACTGTATTGGGCCTGGTCAGATTTACCCTCCCCTGTACCTGTCCCATTCCCTCATAAATACATCCACAGTCTCCACCTCTACCAGCTGCCTGGGCAGTGCATTCCATGGCTCCACCACCCCTTCAGTGAAATAACATCTCCTCCATTCCCCTCTGAGCCTGCCCCCTTCCAGTTTACACCATGACCTCTTGCAGCCCCACCTTCCTTCCTTTGGAGCACCTTGACTGGGCCTCCTTTATTGATCCCTTTCATGTACTTAAAGACCTCTATCAATCAATCAATTAATCAATCAAATCTTTATTTATCCAGATGGACACCGTTGAGCAAGCTCATTTACAAGGTGGACCTGCATCGCACAAGGTCAAATACAGTACATATAATACATAAAAATATAGGCAATGTGGCAAAACATGGGAGTAAAAATGATAATACAAGATAAGTAACAATGGGACCAGAGGTCCAGTAAGGCGCAGAATAAGTAAATCTGGTTATGTACAAGGTAATAAAGTAAAGGGTGAGGTAACTGCAGAATGAGCTGAGCTTTGGGTTAGTATAGAGTGCAGCAATAAGACAGGGGGCACAGACAAATGAAACATTGACATACTAGTGACCCTGGGCTGGATATCCACTTGTAGATTATTGATAGAAGTTAATGGGTTGGGTACTATAGGGACACAGTTTTCCCGTAGTCCTTAAATACCTGCAGTGGTTAAGATAAGGTAGCGACTCTCAGGGAGCAGGTTATGGTTAGAAGATACAGGCAGTGGATTCAGTAGTGCCAGCAACCCAGTGACTGCAGACATATGTGACGTCTGAGCCTGGACCTTGGAGAGTTCACAGGGCTGGAAAAGCAGAAGCCGAATGATGTTTCACAGGAGGTGGTAAAAGGGGGCAGTGACCATCAGTGGTGAATAGTTCAATAGTGCCGACCACCGGGCAACTGCAAACCTGTCTGGCGTCTAAGCCAGGACCCTTGGGGTTCACAGTACAGGGGTTGCGGGAGCCTAATGATAATTCACCGGAGACAGCTGCAGGGGCGCCAACCGCCGGTGATGGATGGTTCAATACCGCCGGCGACCCAGCGGATTGCGGACATATGAGGTGTTTAAGCCAGGACCCAGGAGGTTTCACAGTAATGGGAGATCGGGAGCCAAAAATGGTTTACAGAAGGCTGTGGTGGATGGTTCAATAGTGCCAGTGACCCGACAACCATGGACATATGCGATGTCTAAGCTGGGACCCTGTAGGGTTCACAGTACTGGGAAAGTGAAAGCTGGGCGAAGGTTCACAGGAGGCGGCTAAAGGGGCACTGACCGCCGATGGCAGATGGTTCAGTAGCGCTGGCGACCCAGCAACTGCAGGCATATACGGCATCTAAGCCAGGATCCTGAAAGGTTCAAAGTACTGGGATGGTGGTAGTCAAGCAATGGTTCACAAGAGCAGTTACAGGGGCATAGACCGTCAGTGACCAAGGTTCCTGTAGCACCTACGTTGTGATATCTATAGGGTCATTGGCACTTATGGGTCAGAATAGGAGCAAGGTGTAGTGAAGTAGAAAAAATGTGAGGCAAGGGTGAGGGGTATGTGGTTTCTGCAGAGTACAGTTTATACTGTGAGCTGGGCAGTTGAAGAAATACGCAAAGGGGCTCATAGGCGATGGAAGCAGTGGTATAACTCTCTAATAGATTTTGCGTATAGAGTTTTGAACATTGCAATGCTTATTGAAGATCTTAGTTTCAGGAATTTGTGAGCCTTGTTCCAAAGGGTTGGTAGTGAATATCCTATGGCCGCTCTTCCAATGTGCGTACGGACCTTGGGAATCCTTAAGGAAAAGAGGGAACTGCTTCTTACTGCATAGTTTCAGACCTCACTTGGGGCAGTAGGGCAGAGATGTAGTGAGGTAGTTTTCCAATGATCACTTTTAATGTCCATACGGCGGCGTTTTTATTACGTCTATATTGTAGGGATGTCTATCTCACAGCAGAGTATAGGGAGCAGTGATGGGTAGAAGAGAGAAGGCCAGTGATGAAGCGCAGCACTCTGTGGTATAAGAAGTCCAGCTTATCCAGGTATACAGCATTACAATGACAGTAGATGAAGTCAGCATAGTCCAATAAGGAGGTAAAGGTGGATTGAACGAGCTGTTTTTTTGCTTCTGTAGTAAGGAGGCAATTTATCTGGTAGAAGAGCCCCAGCCTCTGCTTCAGTTTTTTTGCCAGTTCCTCAAGGTGTTCCCTGAAGGAGAGTTTATGGTCAAGCCAGACTCCCAGGTATTTAAACTTGGGGACGAACTCCAAGTTTTCCCTCAGTAGGGTGGTGATAGAGGGTAGGGTGCCAGTATCAGGAAAAGATAATTGATTGCCATGTGAAAGAATCATTGCCTTGGTTTTTTTGGCATTAAGGAGCAGCTTTTTGCTAAGAAGCTGGTGCTGGATGATGTCAAAGTCTAGTTGCAGATCTTTACAGGCAGCTTCAGGTGTTGCTTGGCTTAGGTATAGTACTGTATCATCCGCAAATAGGTGTATGTTGGCTTCCTTGATGCCGAGGTCGATGCTGTTAATATAAATGGTAAAAAGTATTGGTTCCAAGATACAGCCTCGAGGGACACCTCTTAGTAATGGTTTGGGGGGAAGAGCTCTGTATCTGCCCATACCTGTTGTTGCCTATCCGTTAAGTAGTCCTGGAACCAGCCCAAGGAGGTGGTGTCTAGACCTAAGTCTTTTAGTGAGGAAAGAAGTAGGGAGTGGTCGACAGTATCAAATGCCTTGCTGAGGTCCAAAAAGACAGCGCAGACAAATTTTTTGTTATCAAGGTCATATTGCCAATCGTTTGTTACCTTGGCCAATGTCATCACCATACTGTGGTTCGTGTGGAAGCCTGATTGTATGGGGTTTAGAAAATTTGACTTTTCCAGGAAATCTCATAGTTGGGAATTCACAATTTTTTCTAGGAGTTTTGATAGTATAGGGAGTAACGAAATTAGCCTATAGTTATTTAGGTCACATGGATCACTGGATTTGAAGAGTGGAATGATGTGAGCAGTTTTCCATATAATAGGGAGAGACCCCTGAGATAGTGACAAGTTGAACAGGTGAGTTATGGGCATGACCAGTACATGCCAAGCAACCTTTATGAAGTATGGATCTAAGGAGTCCGCACTGGCGCTTTTCTTAGTAGCCAAGTGTAGGAGTAGCTCTTCGACTTCTTTTAGGGTGGCAGGTGAGAAGGAGAAGGCGGCGTTTGATGAATTTGGCTTAGAGGACGATACATTCAATTGAGCACGCAGCTTACAAGCAGGTGAATTGTTGAAGGCTAATCCAGCGAAGGCAAAATGGTTATTAAAAGCTTGCAGAATTTCCTTTTTATCACTGATGGAGACATTGTTAGAAAAAACTTTTGAGGGAAGTGCGTTTCCTGTTGAGTGTCCAGAGAGGTCTTTTATTGTGGACCAGAATTTTGTGGGGCATTTTGTGGTGGTGTCTAGCTCTGTGCGATAGAAATTGGACTTGGCCTCTCTAATCAGCTTTGTGCAGGAGTTCCTAGTGGTTCTAAAAAGACACCAGTCTTTGGCAAGTTGTAATTTACGGGCATTTTTCCAGAGTTTGTCCCTTTTTAATAATGCGGCTTTGAGGTCTGCAGTAAACCAATGGTATGTTCTAGGCTTTATGCGCATTTTGGCCAGGGGAGTGTGAGTATTGAGGGCATTCATTAAAATTTCATGGAAGATAGTGTATGCATTATCTATTGATCTGGCGAGGAAGAAGTTCTGCCAAAGTGGAGAGGTCTTGAGGTCATTGATGTAGGCCATCAGGTCAAAGTTCCGTTTTGATCTCGTAGTAGAGAATTTCGAGGATGATTTGGGCATGTGGTTGGTTCTCACACCAGCAATAAAACAGTGGTCACTTACATCGGCGTGGAAAATACCTGCACAGGAGAAGAAGTGTGGTTTATTTACAAGTATGATATCTAGGAGGGTGCTGCTTAAAGGGTTTTTCTTATTTATATGTGTCGGTTCTTTGATGAGTTGTGAAAGACCGTGGGAGTCGCAGAAGGATTTAAGGGTTAGCGATGGCTGGACAGCCAATCATAATTAAGGTCTCCCAAAATGATTGTTTCTAGGTTACTGGAATCCAACATTAGATAGGTATGACAGAAGCTGCGGTCCAGCAGAAGGTGGTCTGTAACAGCCAATGATTCTGATAGCTGACGCAGGAGTAATATCAATTTTTAAGGACAGGCATTCATAAGCATTGGCAAGCGAGGAGGAGTCGAGAATAGAGACTGTAATTTTGTCCTTGATGTAGATGGCGTTTCCACCTCCTCTAGATTGTCTGTCGGTCCTGAATAAAAGATAGTTAGGTACGCCAATTTCCTTATCGGGGTGGATGGCCGAAGCCAGGACTCTGAGATAACAAGCACGTCAGGTTCGGTATGTGTGATCCAGGTCTGGATGGAAGACAATTTTTTTAAAAGACTACATGCATTAACATGCATGAAGCTAATTCCTTTTAAGTTAGGGAGTTCTGAGGGTGAGGTGATGTCCTTTGTAGGGCCAGGGTTGAGCTTGACGTTGCCTGAGCATAGTAGTAGAAGGAGTATTAGTTTCCTTAAGGCAATAAGTGATATTCTGGAAATTTTTGTCCTTTGCTGGGTGGAAGTAGCATCCTGTAATGATTGTGGGGGATTAATGTTAGTACTATGATGTCCTAACATTACATAGCATAGGACCCTTGCAGAGAAGTACCAGGGAGTATAAACCCTGTGGTGAGGAGGTTGATTCTTTCCCACAGGTATCTGACTTCCTGAGGTGCTCCTGATGTGCCACCCAACTTGGTAAGGGTGTAGGAGTGTAGAGGTATTGCAGGATTTGAGTAAAGGCCTAATGAATGCACATTCGATGGTAGATGGTTGAATTTCCTTACTTGGGTAGGTCCTGCCTTGAGGCTCCCTTGGTAGCAGAAGTATACTCAGGGTGCTAATGAGCAGAAGCCACAACGCCATGGCTTATACATAGATACATAGATACATAGACAGTGTCAGCAGATAAGGGCCTATGGCCCACACAGTCTGTCCATTTGAGCTTGTAAGTTCAGTTTATGTTTTCCTAGAAGTCTGTTGCCCTTTAACCCTGACCTCCAGAATTCCTTTATGTCTATCCCATGCATTCTTAAATCCCGTGATTGTTTCAGCCCCCACCACTTCCTCTGGCAGGGTGTTCCACTTGTCCACCACCCGTTCTGTGAAGAAATTCTTCCTCATGTTTCCTCTGAATCGCTCCTCCCTCCAACTTCATCCCATGCCCTCTAGTCCTGGAACATCTTTTCACTTAAAAATAGTGCATTCCTGCACCCTGTTCCTCCCTGTGAGATACTTGTATGTCTCTATCATATCCCTCTCTCCTCCTCTCCTCCAGGGAGTACATGTTCAGTTCCTTCAACCTGTCTTCATAGGACTTGTGATGCAATCCATGCACCATCTTTGTTGCCCTCCTCTGAACCTTCTCTACCCTGTCTATGTCCTTACGTAGGTATGGTCTGCAGAACTGTACACCGTACTCCAGGTGGGGCCTCACTAGTGTCTTGTATAGTGGAATTATGACCTCCCTTTTCCTGCTGGTGATGCCCCTGCCTATACATCCCAGCATCCTATTTTCTTTACCTGCTGCCTTGTCACACTGTTTCCCTACCTTGAGGTCATCAGAGATGATAACCCCAAGATCCCTTTCCTGCTTGGTGCATGCTATATCCTCACCCCCCAACTGATATATTGCGCCAGGGTTTTTGTGCCCCATATGCATTATCTTGCACTTCTTTGCATTGAATTTCAACTGCCAAACCCCTGACCGTTCTTCAAGTTTCTGCAGGCCCCTTCTCATTCTGTCTACACCCTCTGGTGTGTCTACTGTGTTACAGAGCTTTGTGTCATCAGCGAACAGTGAAATTCTGCCTTCTAGGTCCTGTGCAATGTCACTGATGAAGATGTTGAATAGGACCAGTCCCAGCACTGATCCCTGTGATACCCCACTGGTCACTATTCCCTCTGTGGAGTGACAGCCATTTACCACCACCCTCTGTGTCCTGCCACCCAGCCAGTTACCTACCCACCACACTACTGTCCTGCCCACACCCATATTCCCCAGTTTGTGTAATAGTCTTCTATGTGGCACAGTGTCAAAGGCCTTGCTGAAGTCCAGATAGGCCATGTCCACTGCCCTCCTGATCCAGCTCCCTAGTCACCCAGTCAAAAAATTCAACGAGGTTGGTCTGGCATGACCTCCCCCTGGTGAAACCATGCTGCCTTGGGTCCTGTAGTCCATTGACAACCAGATGTTCCAGCAATCTCTCCTTCAGTAGTGCTTCCATGATCTTCCCCAGTACCGAGGTGAGGCTGACTGGTCTGTAATTCCCTGCTTCCTCTTTGTTCCCACTTTTGTATAAAGGGACTACCTCTGCTGTCCTCCAGTCTTTGTGTACCTCCCTTGTTTCCAGTGATCGGCTAAACAGGATAGCCAGGGGTTCAGCCACCACCTCTCTTAGTTCTTTAAGGACCCTGGGGTGCACCCCATCTGGCCCCATTGCTTTATCAACTCTTATTACTTCCAGTTCCTTCAGGACCCTTTCTCGTGTAAAGGGACTTGTGTCCATTTCTGCACCATTCTCACCCCCTTGTACTCCCTTCAGACGCATTACCCTCCTCTTCCTCAGTAAAGACTGAGCAGAAATACCTGTACAATATGTCAGCTTTACTGTTGTCATCCTCCACGCGGCCCCCATCCTCCCCCTTCAGTCTCACTATCCCTCCCTTTGTCTTTCTTTTTTCACTTATGTACCTATAAAAGGTTTTGTCCCCTCTACCCACAGATTTTGCAATGTGTTCTTCTGTCTGAGCTTTGGCTTCCCTTACTGACCTCCCTGCCTCCCTTTGCTTCTCCTGGTACTTCTCCCTATCCCCTTCTGCCTGTGTCTTTCTGCATTGACTGAATACAATCTTTTTTGGCTTTCACTTTCTTTGCTACCTCTTTAGAAAACCATAATGGTCTCCTCTTCCTTTTCCTTTTGCTAACCTGCTTAAAGCATAATTCTGTTGTTCTTGTAATCCCCATTTTAAATACTGCCCACTGTTCCTCAACCCCTGATTCCTGTCCCATTCCCCTTAATGCCTCTTTCAAGTATCTCCCCATTTTCCCAAAGTCTGCCCCCCTAAAATCCAGGATACGTGTTTTTGTGTGGTTTGGTTCTGCTCTTTCTGTGATTTCAAACCACAATGACTGGTGGTCACTGTTCCATGGTGCTCCCCACTGTTACCCCATCACACTGCCCCTGTTTGTGAGCACAAGGTCCAATATTGCCTTCTGCCGAGTTGGTTCCATGACCAGTTGCTTGAGGAAGGCACCCTGAAGAGAGTCCAGGATAAATCTGCTCTAGTTGATGCTGCTGCTGGGATGCTCCAGTCCACGTCTGGAATATTGAAGTCTCCAACCAGTACTACCTCACCCTTGTCTGCCATCCTTTGGATGGCTAGCATCAGCTCCCTGTCTGTTTCTTCCTCCTGGGCTGGTGGTCTATAGACCACACCTGTGTGGATGGCTGTCCCGATTTTCCTTTCCAGCTTAACCCACAGTATCTCTTCCCCATTTTGTTCCTCCTGGATCTCTGTGGCCCTTATGTCATTTTTCACATACAGTGCCTCCTCCTCCTTCCTGCCTGCTCTGTCTCTTCTGAATATGTTGCAGCCAGGTATGGCCATCTCCCAGTTGTGGTTATCATTACACCAGGTTTCAGTGATGGCCACAATGTCCAGGTCTGACTGCACCATGACAGCCTCCAGATCTTCCATCTTGTTGCTAAGGCTCCTGGCATTTGCACACATGGCTTTCCATGATTTGACCTCCCTAGACTGTTTCACTGTTCTACTCTTGCCCCTTCCTTGGTTGTCCTTTATCCCTGGTTCTTCTTGCTGTCTGTCCTTCTGCTGAATTTTGCCCCTTTTCTGCCTATCCACCTCTTGGACACTAATCTCCATCTTTTGCACAATGTAAATGTAAAGGCTCAGGTAGGGAAAACTTATGAATGGGCAGGGTTCTTTAAGAAGGGATTTGGAAAGTTAGGCTAGTGTTATGGGCAATGCTTCAAAAGGATAGTGCAAAATTCTGGGCCTAGGGGAATGGGAGAGAGAGAAAAAGATAGTCAGTGGGGGACCAATGGCAGCAAGGGGTGGAGCAAGAAGGTTTATAAAGAAATGAACAGGGGGGATGGGCGAGTGGGTGAAAATTTGCGGCTTTGCCATACCTTTCTGAGACTTGGATCCAAGCTTGTGGTCTCGGGCGTCGGCTTCAGGAGCACCGACCACCTGGTGGCTGCGGGTTGAGCGTGGATGAGCAGGGAGCCCTTGGAGGGTCTCAGCTGAAGAGGGAAGGAAAGAAGAGGCCAATTAATGCTGGAGAAGGACAAAGGGTCTCTCAAGCAGTGACAAATAAAATTAGA
Organism: Neoceratodus forsteri; assembly: GCA_016271365.2. Taxonomy (NCBI): domain Eukaryota; kingdom Metazoa; phylum Chordata; order Ceratodontiformes; family Ceratodontidae; genus Neoceratodus; species Neoceratodus forsteri. The sequence continues at coordinate 1,376,660,904 of CM057456.1, forward strand.
AAGTGAATAGGGGCGATTTCCTTGGCACCTGGGAGTCTGGGCTACAGTTACTGAATCAAGGAAAGGGCTGTAAACACTTAACTCTATACAATTTTAGCAAGTAAAGACAGCTTTTCTAGGCAGGTTTAACAGAATTCACAAGTTTCTAAGCATTTTAGACAACTCTATCAGTAAAAACATTAGAAATTAGGCTGGTTTCAGTAAAAAATAGCACCTTTTTTGGTCTGCTAGCAAGGGAAGGAGTGAAGGAATAGAAGGACCAATCGGAGTGAGCCTGGCAAAAGGCACTCATGCTCTGATTGGTTTGTGGCTTTGCCGTACCTTTCTGAGGCTTGGATCTGAGCTTGTGGTCTCGGGCATCATCTTCAGGATTGCCGACAGCCTGGTGTCCCCCTATCCCGCCTCTCCTCCAGGGTGTACATGTCGAGTTCCTTGAGCCTCTCCTCATAGGTCCTCTCCCCCAGGCCCCAGATCATTTTGGTTGCCCTCCTTTGGACCCTCTCTAGGAGTGTTATGCCCATCTTTAAATGTGGTCTGCAAAACTGTACACAATACTCGAAGTGTGGCCTAACCAAGCAGTTGTACAGTGGAAGGATCACTTCCGCCTTTCTGGAGGTAATCCCCTTGGTGATGCATCCCAGCATCCTATTTGCCTTTGCCGCTGCCCTCCTACAGGACTCTGAGTTGTTCATTTTGATATCTGCCACTACCTCTAGGTCCCTCTCACCCTCTGTGATTTGAATCATGTCTCCTCCCAGCGTATACCCCTGGCCTGGATTTCTGACTCCCAGGTGCAGAACCTTGCACTTCCCCACATTGAATTTTAGTTTCCATTTTCCCGACCACCTTTCCAGAGTCTCCAGGTCCTCCTGCAAGGCCACCCTCCCCTCCTCCCCATCCACCGCTGCACCCAGCTTTGACTCATCTGCAAAGAGACTAAGCTCACTCCTGATCCCCCTTCTAATGTCTGAGATATAGGCATTGAACAGGAATGGCACCAGCACTGACCCCTGGGGAACCCCAGTAGGAACCCACCTTGGGGATGAGGCTAACCCTCCAACCACCACATTCTGAGTATGCTCAGACAGCCAATTTCCTATTCATCTTAACAACTGTCTCCCTAACCCCATTTCCTTCAGCTTAGCCAGCAGGCTACTGTGGGGTATCGAATCAAACACCTTGCTACAGTCCAGAAAGAGGACGTCCACTTGCCTTCCCTGGTCCAGGGCTCTCGTCACCCAGTCATAGAACTCAACAAGATTTATCTGGCATGATCTTCCCATGACAAAGCCATGCTGCCTATCATCTAAGTAGCCAGCTTACTCCAGTAACCCCCCAGCCTTTCCTTGACAATACCCTCCATCACCTTGCTGACCACCAATGTCAGGCTAACGGGCCTGTAATTTCCCACCTCCTCTCTTGATACCCCTTGTGCATCAGCATGACATGGGCCTTCTCTTCCAGCTCCAGCTCTGTGGTGACCTTCCACTGGTGCTGTGGCTTTGGGTTCCCTCTGATCTTGCTGTCCTCCTCCCTGGGACTGGACACTGTGATGTCCCCTGGAAATTCCATGCCCATGGTCTGGTCCCTTTCAGTCACTTGCTGTGACTTGAGGTTTGGGGCAACTGCTTGCTCATTGACTGCCACGAGATCCTCCTCGAGGTTCTTTTTGGTTCACCCTTGATACTGGACCCCTCTTTCCTGACACAACTGTCTTAGGTGATCTGCAGTGTATTCACTGCAGTTGGAGGTCATCTTCTTCCCTAACTACTGCTACACTTACACTGAAAAAATACCAGGGTAGGGAACTTTATACTGTTACCAAATTGTATTGTCTCCATTGGTACAGAAACTGCTGAACAATAGGAAATTAGCATCTGTTAGACAGACAAAGATCACAGAGCATATTCAGGTATTATTAGCAAATAGCAGTACCAGTAGCAGAACCTCTGCTCCAAAAGTTACCCCACTTAGGCTGACTCCTTTGGAGTTAGAGCCTCCCATTCTGATTAGTACTGATAGTGGTACAAGTAGTAGTCAATATAACAAACAGGTCAAGGGAATGATTGCACAAGACAGCACAGTAGATGGTAACACAATTGGTTCTGTTAATCCCATAGCAACAATTAAAGGGTCTGGCTGACAATGATCTGGAAATGTATGTGACCTCCCCAAGCTCTGGCAGTGTAATGATAGTTTGATAAGTGAAGAAGTTAAGGAAAACACAGAATTAGGTGAGATCCTGATTGACCTTCAATAGATCATTAGAGGTTTTAAAGGTATAGAAAGTCAGATGAAACGTTTACAGAGCTTCAGCAAATGCCAGCAGAAAGAGGAAGTAGGAAAAAAATTAAAATGACTCACAATATTGTCCAGACTGTCTTAGCAGAGATTTAATGAGAATAATGAAAAATCAGTACAATGCCAATCTTATACTCATGAAGCAAATGGTAATTAACAAAGAGCTTATTGAAGCCTTAAGAGGGAAAGTGGCGGTTAATAGACCAAATTAGATAAAATAGCTGGGAGACTGCTCCTTCACAGCCTGCGAGTGAATCTATTTTAGTTGCACAAGAGGATGGTCCTGCAAATGCAAGACCTGAGTTCAGTCTGGTATACATTCTAGAAAGTCTCAAAATAAATGCTAAAAAACAGGGAAGAAAAAAATGAAAAGGGATAGGAAAGGGAAGAGAAGAAAGAATAAGGCTGTGTTAAGTCAAAATCAGGCCTCAATAATAATTAAAGGAGAACATACAACCCAGGAATTGGAGGTGTGTAATAGACAGCCCTCAGAGAATAAAAATATACCTATTGTAACTGTGTCGCAAGATTTATTTGGGTGCATGGTAGGTGGAGAGGAAGAAGATCTAGATAATCTTAAAGACAATCTCCCAATACCAATCCTTTCCCATCTAAATACTCTTGAAAGAGAAATAAATATGCTAAATCAGCAACTATGAAAAGAAATAGGGAACATGCACTCAGAGCCCTACGCTAATGTGAAAAACTTTGGGAAATAAAGAAAACTCAGTAGTTAATGAAGGAAGGGAAAAAGGAGGTAGTGACAGAGACTGGTAATAAAAACAAGGCATTTATGAATAAGGAAAATCTAAATGAGAATAAGGGTATACTTACGATCATTAGATTTCTAGGTCCAAGTGAATGGCTAAACATTAGTAATGACCCATTGGAGAAACACATAATCGACCTCCTCAATAAAGAGTCAGACCTGGACCATGATGAAGGAGATATAGGGGAAGCTATAAGCACTCCAATTGAGGCAGACACAATGATAGACATCTATCTTACGTCAGCTACTGTGGCAAACTATATATGGTTAAACAGCATGACTACAGAATAGTGAGATTGTGGTCACCTACACAAATAGACACCAATTTAATATTAAAAATGAGAAGTCTGGAAGGGAAGAGATTAATAAATTAGTGTACCTAAATGTATTCAGTGTACCTATATTATAGACAGATAGTGATACTGAAATCAGAAGATACTTTGGAAAATTGATACATTTTTCTGCAGATTCCAGCACAGAAGGATGATCTACAAGCCAGCAGATCTAACAATACATCCCAAGTAGATATATGGGTAAAAAGGTTCAGAACTAGCAGACTGTATTCTGCAGAAAGCAATCATATTAGACCACCTAGGCCTTAATCTGGTAGATTCACAAATACTGGAAGACCCACTGACTCAATATTCTTCACAAAAATTTGCTTCGGTCTCAGAAATCCCACTAAATAATAGATTTTTGGCATTAGCAGGGTATAACAATTGACAAAGAATTGAGACTGTGACTGAAGTTGAAATAACACATAGAAAATAGGGACCTGTGAATTATGTCTTGGAATATTGTTGGATGGGGGAAACTGATATGTGACAATGACCTAAGAAGTTTTATACTGAACTTTGATCTATTGTGCCTTCAGGAAACATGGCAAAATGATCAAGATAAAATAGATGTAAGTGGATATGCATGCTTTCATACTTCTAGACAAAATATTGATAGACTTGGGAAATGTTCAGGAGGAGTATCTACTTTTATAAAAATTGGACGTTTTTGGAAGATGCAATTAATAAAGAAGGATGCTAATTTTGTGATCACTTTTATAGGTTTAGAGCACCAAAATAGTATACTTATTAATTGTTGTATCTCCCCCCAAAATTCTTAAGCAATATACCACAACAGGATGTTGGTTATGCTGAGATTTACCACAGCTGGTGTGGTCAAATCCTGACCAGCCATGGAAAATTCCAGCATAACTTTCACCCTGGAGTAGTATATTGTGATTATGTGGTATGCCCCCTCCTGATAGTGACACCAACACAGCAACCTACCAACCCATCGACAAAATCAACAAGTTGCCAACAGGTCACTATAGTGGTGCGCCTGACACATGGGCACACTGTCTCCTGGTCCTACACCCCACCCTGAATCAACTCTGACTGGAGTTAATAGTCCTAAAGATGGGGGGTTGGTAGAGCCACCCAATGAAAAAAGTGGACCAGCAGACTAACGGGAATTATGTCAACCGCAACTTACGGTCGGCATAGTTCCTGTTGATGAGATGCAGGTTGACAAAAGTGTTGTCAAACCAGCATCATAGAGCTGTGATTATACAATGTTCCTCTTTTAAAATATTTTAAAATGGTTTTAGTTGCAAATAAACTCTTTTTAATTTACTTTTTTTTTTTAAATAATATCTTTCCTTTATAGGTTAAATAGTTCCCTGTTGGTAGAGCATAATGCTGTCATTGCTGAGCAGAGATCAGAGTATGTGACAGCTTGCTTGTTTTTTTTCATCCCCCCCCCATCACTGAAGCCCCCAAGTATTCTGGAAACCGGTATTAGATGTAGTGATGTACCTGTGATTGGAGCTTTCTCTCCACTCTGCATTCCCCAGGCCATACTGTGTACCAGGTGACACACTAACAGATGGGGTGTGTATTACGGGGGGAAGCAAAGGATCTTCTCTGTTTGTGCAGCACGACTGGTGTTTTTTTGGCTAGGATTTTTTCCTGGTTCTGCTGCTGGTCTGGGGTATTGGTGGCATCCTGTGCTTGGGGGGGGGGTGGTAATGGTACTGGAGTGGAAGCTGAAGCTGAAGAAAAATGCTAGCATGGGACACCGGAAGTGAAGCTGGGGGAAGCAAGGGTAAGAGATGCATTACAAATAAAGATTGAATTGAATTGAATTGCTGGTGATGATGTGGACTATGAAAAGAGTGGACATTTCAGTGCTAGAATGACTTCTGGTCCACGTTTACCATTGGAGATGGCATGGATGATTCTTGCACATCCAAGCTGTCTCCAGAAATACTGCCAGAGCTCCATTTATGTTGTCTTCCAAATGCCGCCAGCAATCTGTGTATAAACATACATCCCACTCCTCTGAAGCAAAGGGAGGAGCAGATCATTGTATTGATTTAAGCATTTAGCAGCATTTCTTTTTTTTTTAAATAGAGTTCTGGCTGGAATGAATGACAATTTGGGGAGCGTGGTGATCCAAGGTGGGTACGTAGTGGGTTTAGCAGGCATTCAAGATGGTGATTTTCCCCTGGCTACTGGGGGGGTCATATTGATTTTAGATATGCGGCTGACTGGCACCTTTTCCCATTGGTATATCAGAGGATTTTCCACAGGTAAAATGTGCCAGTCAGCCAATCACAGTCAAGAATTTTCAGACCTCATTGTATCATTCTTATTATACAAATGTTATCTGGGACAACTTAGCTCAAATCATTACTGAAGTAACATTACACTATCCCAATAGATGACATTCTAATGATGGGCGATTTTAATGCTCAGCTGGGAAGCTTTGATGGTTTATGTGACAATTCTTTTTTTGTTTATAATAAAAGTATGAAAGAATTAGCAGCTAGAAGCACCAAGATAAAAAGGTGAACAACTCTGGTAAGAAACTACTAGAAATACTAAAGGAATATAATATCTTACTTTTAAAGGGAAGGATATACGAAGATAGTGAAGGTGAAAATACCTTCATAACCGCAAGGGGGGTGCTTCAATAGTTGACTACGTTTTCTGGACAGGCTCTTTAGATTTGTGGAGTAATCTGACTGTTCAAATGTGGTCAGAAAGTTATCACTTCCTAATAGTAATAGAGAGCATAAGTGCAGGTTCACAGAGACAGGATAATTCAAACCATATAAATTTTACCAAGATTAGAGCAAATAGAAAGATAATTTGGTAGCATGTCTCAGAAACTAATCGCGCCAATTCTTTTAAACTTGTTTATTTCATGTACCTTATCTGAGTTAATACTAAAAGATATAGTAACCCTTCTTGATTCATTATCTAAGTTGTTCCAGGATATTGTAAAGAAATTAGAGCACCACTGGAAGAGTCAACATATACACTTGCTTAACAATGGCTGGTTTGATCAGGAGTGCAGAAGAGCAAAATCCCAAATATGCAAACTGCATATGTGCTACAGGAATCAACGAAATAACATAGTATTAAAAGATCTGAATTGAGTGAAAAGGAAAAATAGGGAGCTCTTGAAACATAAAAAGCTAAACTATTATAAGAAACCATGGGGCCAGATGCTGGAGGTGAATAGAACTAAAGATACCAGAAAATTCTGGAAAATTGTTGCTGGAGGAACAGATAACACCAAATTTAATATTGATACATATATTCTGGAAATAATTTGGATAGAACATTTCTCTAAACTATTCTTTGATCGAGCAGCTGAAGAACTGGAGATAGATGAAGGGCACAGTCGAATAGACTTTGCTCCTATAAACTTATGAAGAAGTATTTTTGGCAATTAACTCTCTGAAAAAGCAAAACACTGCAGGGCCTGATGGCATCCCAGTGGAAGCATTTTTTGTCACACTGGACTGTGGTGCAGAGCTCTAACAATAATATATAATAAGTCTATCAAAACTAGGTTCTTTCCATCTTCTTGTCACGGTGCAAGCATAGCATCAATTCATAAGAAGGGGTCAACAACAGACTCTGCCACATACAGACCAATCAGCATCTTAGATAATAACTTAAAAATATTTTCTAGAATTATTCCTGTGAGGTTAATAGTCCAAGTGAATCAGACTCGAGGGATTTTAGATTTGCAAGCAGGACTTTGATCAAATTACTCTATCTTAGATAATATCTTTGTACTAAGACATTTTATTGAGAAATATGTAGTTCTGCAGAAACAAAGTTATACACTGCATTTGTTGATTACACATCTGCATTTAACTCTTTATCAAGATGTATTTTGTGGAGGCAGTTATTCAACAGAGGTATTGACAGGAACTTGGTTGGAATAATTGTAAGTCTCTATCTAAATAACTAGGCCAAAGTTAGATTGGGACTTAATAGAGAACTGTTATCCCCCTTCAGAAGAAATAAGGGGGGTAAGGTGGGGCTGTGTATTGCCCCTCCCCCAATTTTCTTCCTCTATATAGATAGTATGTTAAGAGATTTTACAGTACTTCCATCTGACTCTCCTAAAATAAAATTTATGATTTGCCCAGCCCTAGCCTTTGCAGACAATATCATCCTTGTTTCCCTGTTGAGAATGGGCCTTCAAAAAAAACTTGACTATCTCCAAAAGAGTTCTGATAATCTCTGGTTGAAAATGAATATTAATAAAACAAAAATCCTTATTTTCAGTGAAAATAAATTGTTATGGAAGTGGTATGTACTGCAGGAGAACAGAGAGTAGACATTGAGTCTAGTTATGTATACCTCTGGATTTGTTTTACATCAAATGGCTCATGAAACCAACATGATGAATTGACAACAGAAAAGTTAAAGAAAACTGTGGGAGCCTGAAACAGATTTAACTGTAGTTACGGTGGTGCAACTATAATACCATTGATATGAGCAATAAAAGTTAAATTTGAAACTCATTTATTATATGGGGCAGAATGCTGGGAAATCAACAATTGTAATAAAGTAACTGTACCACTATTTAAATGATTAAGGAATGTCATTAGACTAGGGCAGTCATGCCCTGCGGCTTATAAAAGAGCAGAGACAAGCCCAAACTAATATTAATGCAGTAATAGAATCCCGCAAGTTAAGCTTTTGGCTAAGACTTCTAAGATTACCTGAAACATCTTTAGCAAAGCAGTCTTTGAATGAAAAAGAAACTATTAGCATACAACAATCAGACAATTCTTAAATAAACAAAAGTTAAATCTTTTAAGAAAAGCAGCAGAGAAGAATATTACTCTGAGTATACAGTATGGAGAGTACGTAACAAAAAAGTTACATTTTTTGGATTAATGAGGACTTGAACTACATTTACAAGTCCCATTATTCTGTTTAGTTTGCAAAAACATAATGCATATTTTGGACCCAAGGCATACCTAGAATTCTAACAGATCACAAATTATGTGCAGCTTTTATCTGCTATAAGCTTGAATGCTTTCCCAGCAATGTTTTGTTACATCGCTATAATAAAGGGGTTCACACGACACGAGAATGTGATTGCAAAGCCAGAGTGGGAGCAGAGAATTTACTACATGTGATGTGGGACTGTCCTAGGTATATAAAAGAAAGATCATACTGCTTGAACCCTTTCTAAAACAATGTTTATCAAATAGATAAGGAGACCTTAAAAAATATCTTAATTTTTTTTCCAAATCTCTGCACTGTTTTGTGTGTGCGTTGTTTTCAGTTTATCAGTAGCAGTAGTAGTAGTAAAAACTTGTATTCATTAAATGAATCAGTAGCTCAACTGAGACAAGTTCATTTTCAGTGCGGTCCAAGTTTCACAATGATTACTTCAGTTGTTATTACATCAAAACACAGTCATACAGTTTAGTTACAAATATATCTTAGGTGTACATATAAGATATACAATATAGAAATACACGCTTACACACAAATACAATCAAAATGCAATCCCATATCCTATTTAGCTCTCCCATCCCTAAACCAAGATTTTATTTGTGATATATGTTTCTTCCTGTCTTTATTTCTAATTGAGAAAGGTAATGTTTTCCATAAATATGTCCCCTTATGAAAAAAGTGAGAGCTTCCTAATTCTGTATTACATCTAGGAATTTGATATTATTCCTTCTGTAGATCTTACCTATGCTTTGATCTCTCCAATATATAATCTATTAATAATATCATCTGGTGCTTCATTTCTAAAGCACTTATCCATATACATTATTGCATGGAGACTTCTATCATTTAGGGAATACAAATTTGTTGCCTGATATAGTTCTCTTATATGGGTTCTTATAGGTGCTGTAGTAATATAACGGGCAAGTTTATTATAGATAACATCTAATCTACTTAGTATAGAAGCATTAGCACCAACAAACATTAGGGACCAGATATTTAGAGTTGCGCCTGACAATGGAGCGTTTGGTGGCTCAGCACAACTATGTTGTGCTGAAGAAATGCAGGAATGTATTCAAAAGAGATGAGCAATAGCACATCTCCTCTGAATATATCAGGAAATGCACACTGCGCAAATATGATAGACTGGCACATCCTCCCCAGACAGGGCTGAATACCAGGAATGGGAAACGTACCACCACAACAGAGTTATGCTGTGTGCAAATTCTTGATATTCAGCCGGCAATATGCAAATGGGGCTATAATGTACGCAAGGCACAAATGGGGCCATTTGCATGTCATTATGGCCCCATTTGCATGAGTTGTGCAGGGCTGGCCAGTGAACTGTGCATGGCGCCCTGCATAACCTGGTGCCAATGGAGAGTGTCAAGTGGTACCCCCACCCCACCCGTAGCTGTGATTGGCCATAAAATACCATTCAAACTATTCCCTGGAGGTCTAAATGTACCCCCTCCCTCCCCATAGGCATGATCACTATACAGAAACATAGAAAGAATATCTGGTAGTCTAGTGGTATCCCCCACCCCTCCTGTAACCCTGATCACAAGAAAAATATCTTTCAAATATCCCTGGTTGTCTAGTGGTACCCCCCACCCCTCCTGTAACCCTGATGGCAAGCAACATATTGTTCAAATTTCCCTGGTGGACCAGTAGCACCCCACACACCCACACCCACACAGGACCCCTTGCCCGCCCAACCTCCCCCATCATCAGCAGGGAGATACAAGAAGAGTCAGTCACAAATATGTGAATGAAGTCATTCATTCACATATTTGTGACTGACTCTTACAGTCTGTACTGCAAGCCCATTAGTCCACAGTGAGGACCAATGGTCTTACAGCTGATACTGTAAGCTGTCATTCAGCGGGCATTTGGGTGGTATGCAGGTGGGTTTGTGGGGGAGCCTGGTAGGCAGGGAGTCCTGTGTGGGTGCAGGGGTGGGGGGGTGCCACTAGTCCAGCAGGGATATTTGAACAATATATTTCTTCTGATTGTGGTTACAGGAGGTGGGGGGTACCACTATATTACCAGGGGGTTATGTGGGTGCTTGCAGACAGTGTTCTGAGGGGGAGACACCCATGGCTGGAAGCTGCTGTGTTGTGTCCTGCACTACAGTGGCCTTTCTGTGGGCAGCTAATATTTGTGCCTTCTTTTTACAGCTCAACTGTGTGCCCCAGTATGCGGCGCATCTCAGGTTTGTGCCAGCATATACGCTGCACATCCCTGGCTGAATATCAGGATGTACCGCATATGCATGGGCATGCCCCCTGGAGTTGCACCACATACATAATCTTTGTGCTGTTTCACATCGGGACTTGCACTGCACAAGTCCCTCATTTGAATATTGCCATGGGGCACATTTCTGGGGTTTCATTGGCACAACTCAGTTGCACCAGGTGCAACCCTTTTGAATGTCTGGGTCTAGATCTTCATACCCAAGAAAAGGACTATAGTACTGTTGATCACATGTTTTCAAATTAACTCAGTCGTACAGTGTTTTATTCGGTACAGGGCTCAAAGGCATCTACTTACTTTTTTCACAACCTGATCTTCATGAACATCCCATCTGATGGAACCATCCAAGTACATACCCAAATAGCGATAACTAAATACCTGTTCAAGCACTAAATCATTCAGTGTTTTAATCTGGAGAGTTCCCTCTCCTAAACTCCTACCCATTTTTTTTCCCTGTGGAATACCATGACTTGTGATTTTTTAGAATTCAGGACAAGTTTTGATCGTAGCTAAAAGTTCTGTAATTCATCAAAAGCTTGCTGCAAAGTTTTTTGAATTTGAATATCACATGTACCACTTACGTAAATAACAGTATCGTATGTGTAGCGATGATAGTTAACATCTGAGTTGGTAAATTCAAGTGAGTTCATATAAAGATTGAATTAATCTGATACACTAGCCTCAAATCCAGGGCCGGCATCAGGGGGGGTGCAAGGGACGCGACTGCACCAGGGCCCAGAGCACCGGGGGGCCCATGATTGCCCCCAGCATCTGAAGTTACTCAAATCCTTTTTTTTTTTTTTTTACTGCTAACACCACGCTGGAGAGAAGATCAGCCCCCCCGAGAGGCTGAGAATTGGCTGCGTTGAACTTGTGTGTGTGTGCCGCCGCCCGCCGGGACCGGAACTGAGGTCTAGAGTCGGGTCGGTGGTTGGTGAGACGTCCATTTAAAAAATTAAACCCCTGCTCTCCCTGCACAGTTGTAGGCTTTCATCCGATCATCCTCAGAGAGTCAGATTCGGACATACCTATGAGTAAGCAAGCTGCTCCGCCTCCTGATCCCACCAGCACCAACCATCATGCTTGTCCAGTTCTGCCTCGGTAGCTCCTCCTCCATGCTGGCAGTGGCAAGTGGCAATGCTGCTCCGTCGCTCCTCCTGACGCTGCGCTGCCGCCTGCTAAGCTCATTTGCTGAAGACTCGCTCACTCCTCCCTTACTCCTGCCTCCTCCCAGCCAGTCCCTCCCCGTCTCCCTCCTCTAGTCTCTCTGCGGTGCTGTCTGATTTGCTGCCTGTGCCTGGGCTGGAGCGCTCGCTAAAAACAAAGCTGCTGCAAGTGTCATCTGAATTATATAATTATAGAAACATAGAAACATAGAATTTGATGGCAGATAAGGACCGCTTGGCCCACCCAGTCTGCCCATTTCCCTACCTACTGGATAAGCTGCAGATCCTAGTTAACCAGCAGCCTACTTCTTCCTACCCCCATGCCCCAGAACTGCCTTATGACTATCCCATGCATGCTTGAATTCCACCACTGATTTTGACTCCACAATCTCCTCCGGAAGGCCGTTCCATGCATCCACAACCCTCTCTGTGAAAAAATACTTCCTTAAATTACCTCTGAGCCGCCCCCCCTCTAACTTCAAATTGTGCCCTCTTGTTCTTGCACACCTCTTTTTTTGAAAGATGCTACCCTCTTGGAATTTGTTGATTCCCTTGAGGCACTTGAAAGTTTCTATCATGTCCCCTCTCCTCCTTTCCTCGAGGCTATACATATTAAGCTCCTTAATCTCTCTTCATATGTCTTCCGTGCAGACACTGCACCATTTTAGTTGCCCTCCTCTGGACAGCTTCCATCCTGTCTATGTCTTTGCGGAGATTGGGTCTCCAGAACTGCACACAGTACTCAGATGGGATCTCACCAGCTGTCTGTACAGAGGGATAATAATCCTGTTTTCTACTGGTGATGCCTCTCCCTATGTATCCCAGTATCCCCCAGCTCTCCTTGCTGCCCTCTCACATTGCTTGCCCATCTTTAGGTCATCTGATATGACTACCCCAGGTCCTCTCCATTTTGTTGTTGTTAGTATCTCACCCCCATTGTGTACTCTTCCCTGGGTTTTGTTTCCCAGGTGCATTACCTTGCACTTCTTAGCATTGAATCTAAGCTGCCATACATTTGACCATTCCTCTAACCTTGCCAAGTCCCTTCTCATCCTTTCCACCCCACCCTGTGCATCAACTCTGTTGCAGATCTTAGTGTCATCTGCAAAGAGACATACTTTTCCTTCCAGTCCTTCTGCAATGCCGCTTATAAAGACATTGAAGAGGACCGGTCTAACAGTGCCGAGAATGTGCCTGTAGGGTTGGGAGCAGACAACTGCTGCCAAAAATCCTCAAAGGGTCAGTTGGAAGCAGAGCAGGACTACGCTGAGCTGACTGAGCTGCTGAGACCAAGCAGGACTGTGGGGTAAACACAAGGGCCTAGATATTCAAAGGTTTGCCAGCACTGATCCTTGACGCAATATTCAAGTAGAATTGTGCCCGCAACGATCCCGATGCACCGAGGTGCATCAGTAATGTATCCGTGCAGGTAGGGAGTGCCCATGCATGTTCTGCACATCCCGATATTCAGCCCAGGATGTGCTGAGTCCATGCATGCACAACCCTACTTGCACTGCACACAGTTGATCCAAAAATAAAAGGAACAACGGCTGGCCACCCACAGGTGAGCTGCTGTATTGCAGGGTGCAACACGGCAGCTGCCACCTGTGGGTGGCCACCCGAGCTCTGGCTGCACCTCCATGGTGGCACCCCCCCATGCCCAATCGTGGGAATTTATTAAAAATAATAATGTCCAATATCCCTGGTGGTCCAGTGGACCGCTGTCAGCCCGATCGCGGGCATTTGTAATAATAAATTGAATCCAATATCCCTGGTGGTCCAGTGGACCACTGTCAGCCCGATTGCGGGCATTTGTAATAATAAATCAAATCCAATATCCCTGGTGGTCCAGTGGACCGCTGTCAGCCCGATCGCGGACATTTGTAATAATAAATCCAATCCAATATCCCTTGTGGTCCAGTGGACCGCTCACAGCCCGATCACAAGCATTTGTAATAGTAAAGACAAATCCACTATCCCTGGTGGTCCAGTGGACCGCTCGCAGCCTGATCACGGGCATTTGTATAAATAAATTACATCCAATATCTCGGGTGGTCCAGCAGACCCCCTCCCCACCCACCCACTGATCCCCACCACCCGCTTCCCCGTCCAGTGGCGGGCAGCAGCACCCACCCACCTGCCGCCCCACCTCCTGCTGACTGACACTGTAGGTGGGGCTGTACACCCATTGATCCACAGCATGAGCCAATGGGCGTGCAGCCTGTACACATTCCAGATATATGAGATGTGGCCAGGGTGCGATATTCAGAATTAATGTAAGTGTCTGGAACAAGTATAGAAACTTTGGCAAAATTGTCATTCATACTGTCTCTATCTTAGAGTTGAACAACAGGTGCAGATGCCCCACCCGCTTAGTTCACCCTCTTTTGCCTGAGTCAGAGGCTGATAGTTAATTAGTTCTAGATGTATTAGGTTTTAGGCAAATATACTCCCAAACATTTTCTTTTAGTGCAGCCCTATCTACAGTAGAAGGAAGCAACCTTTTAAGTGTAATAGAGGAGGAGAAATTCAGGGGCAATAGCTCTATTTTTGGGATGTTTATCACATATCCTGAGTAAGCCATATATTTATGTAAAATTTCAAGCACTGCTTGGACCAAGTGTTCTGGATTCAACAAAGTGAGTAAGACATCATCAGCATAAAGTGAAAGTTTAAAATATCGGCCCTCCCAGTGGAACACCCACTATTAATAATGAATCTCTAATTGCCGCTGCTAGTGGTTCTATATAGATAGCAAAAAGGAGAGGAGAGGAGATAAGGGACATTTTTTTTTTTACCAGGAGAGAGACACTGAAAGCTTGTTTACAGGTGAGACCTAGGAGCACAAGGAAGTTAAGTGACTTGTTCAGGATCATACCCTGGTGTATTCCTCTAGTTAAGCTAATCAGTGCTGACAGTTGTCTATTAATTTGGATGAATGCCTTTGGACTCTGGTAGATGTTTGGTAGCCACATGAGGAGGCATTCTGTAAATCCCATATGTGTAACTGTCCAGGATAACTGCTTGGAATTAATCTGCATATTATAGGAAGCAGCCTTTTGTCTCCTAAGATTTTTATTTATCAAGTCTCTTTTACAAAGGTTCCATGTCAGAGAAATACAAATTATGGGGAACATCAAGTCAGACATTACAACAATGTGGATATTGCAAACAGATTGCAGATTAATACAATTCAAGGCTAACATTGTAACAAGGCAGCCAGCGGCATTTGTCAGAGAAAACAGACAAGAGATCAGAAGTGCCAGAGTCATAGGGAGAGGGAAGAGGGATGGGGGAGGAGGGAGGGGGAAGAAAGAATGTAGGTAGGGTGGGAAAAGATGGCATGCCAAATTTCTGGACCCCTTTGGGCCTCCCTCATACCTATATTTTTTTACATAAAACAGGGCCTGCTGCACCTTTTGGTCTAGGAATTTTTGTAGTTCAGCTTTTAATTGACGAATTTGGGTTTGTACCTGAGACGTTCCTGAACCTTGGGAATGTTGTAGGGTATGCAGCTCTTTTTTAAGCCTTGCATAAGCAACTTCCCTTTCCTTTCATTTGTAAGATGTATAGGCCATAATCTCTCCATGAATCTCTACTTTTAATGTATCCCATATTATGCTTGCAGTAATTTCTGCAGTGTTCTTATCTGCCAGTATCTGTGGAATTTTATCTTTAATCTTTTTTTTTTAATTCTGCATCCCTTAACATCGCCAGGTTAAGGCACCAGTGAGATGGTCCCTGAAGTGGCCCATATCTACTTTTTACAGTATAGGAGAATGGTCGGATAGAAAGCGTGTGCCTATGTTAATATTCTGCAGATGCCCTGTGTGCTCCTTTGTGGTAAAAAAATAATTGATTCAGGATGGGTACGGTAACAAGGAGAAAAGTAAGTATATGCTCTGGTAGTGGGAAAGAAAAATCTCCACACATCTACTATCCCCAATGAGTCCATCTGTGTTCGGAACAGTTTCTGTGTAGGTGTTCGTCTGTGCCTGGTGCAACTGGTGGAGTCCAAATGTGGGTCTAATATTCTGTTTATGTCACCTCCCATTATTAGAGTTCCATGTAGCATTTCTACCAATTTGTTGAAAAACACTTGAAACCTTGCAAGGGGAGATTGCGAGAGGATATATATATATCGGCTAGTGTAACTGCTTGCCCTTAAAGTAACCCAGTCACTGTGACATAAGATCCATTTGGATCAGCATATTCCTTCTGGAGTACAAAGGGCATTGGTGTGGAGCTTAATACAGCCATTCCTCTTCTTTTGCCTTTCTTGCTGGAGAATGCTTTTACCTGATATCTGCCACCCCACAGCAGCTTTGAGTGCTCTCCAACTGTAAGGTGTGTCTCCTGCAGGTAAATTAATTTCTGGAGCTTGCTTCCTTAAGTATTGAAAGACTCTCAACCTCTTAAAAGGGTTATTCAACCTGTTAATACTGAGGGAAAGTATTTGTACAGATGTTATGGTTATTTATTACTATGGGAATTGGCCTTTGAGAATGTTTTAACATAATTTTGGGATCTCCCCTTGTTGTGGCCTAGATGCACCCCAAGACCCCTTGATTTCTAGAATTCCTATTTCCCTTTCTTCAGGAATTATGGATTGAATATAACCTTTTCTCAGAAAACAACAACTAAGTTTCACTTGTTTTGTATAACTTAAAATCTGATGGCATTCACTATTGACATTCCTTCTCCATTTCTGCATGATTATTTCTGTTGCTATGACCATTTTCTTCATGTCATAACATTTTACTCTATTTAGTATGTAAGTTACCTCTAAGAACCCACTTGGGTAGGAGGCTTCAAAGCTTGTTGACAGCCTTCACCCTTCAAACTATGTTCATCCCTCTGGAGCTCCTCCTGAAAATAAACACTATAAAATAAAATCTCAGGTTGAGTATCCCCAGACTGGTTATTTGCGGTAGCTCCAAAAATGTGACTTCCAAGGTAGAGGAGACAGCAATTTGTAGACAGCATTTTGTCTCCCTAATAGCTCAGTATAACATCTGAGCTTTGGAGGAAAGCCAGGAGAAATATCCTCCAGGGGGCAGCATTCCACCCCAGAAACAAACAAAATATGACAGCTCTCAAAATAAGCATTGTAAATAAAAAGCAAAAAACACAGCATTAAATAATGCATCCCACCATAGACAGTTTTCCCTCTACCCCACCAGATAATATTATTTACCATAATAAAACACACATTTTTGATCAAGATCCCCTTTTAAAAGTTTCAGGGGCCAATTAACCTATTTTTAGGAATAAAGAAAAAAGCTATATCTGTAAATGAAAGATTAAATCAACTTTTTTTCCAAATCTAAGTACAGCTGTTTTGCCAGTTCCTTTCGGGAGCAGTGGCTGTTGTGAGGCATTTATGTGATCAGTCTTTGGTGTTTCACCAGGGTCTTCTAGACTGTCCCTGCCTCTTTATGGCTGGCATCCATGTCTTACAACAGTTATGTGCCACTTCTATGCCATGGGCTGTGGAAGTTCACCCTATGTGTTTTTAATTATGATTAGATTGGACTTATGAGCAGTAAAGAAACAGGCAAGTAAGAGTCTTTTCTGCCCCTTGGGTCAGTCGGGCAAAAAGTTTTAGCCCTCCTTTGTGCCTGCAGACCTTTCCTCAGTCTTTCTAACAGAGTAAGCTCCACTAGTGGCCTAAGTCATCAGACTTCATAGCTGACCCCGAGACCAGAAATACCACCTGGACCTGGAGCTTATATATACAGTACCTGTTCATCTGTCTCTCAGGGTTTGGATCTTGTAGAATGCTGGAAAGTGGCCAGGCAAGTAACTGCAGGGATTGCTGTATCTGCTTTAGTGTTCACGATGCCTTTCTGCCTTGCGACTGTTTGCCATTGGGGGGGTGAGGCTTTAACTGAGTACGAGTTTCTTGCCATTTTTTACACTGGAGACACAGTTTCTGTAACTCTGATTGTGCCTCCTCTGCTGAGTCGAATTCTCTGCTGCCTTCTGGTAGCTGTACAGTTAGTTAAGCATGGTATGGATTGGTGAATTTATAGCCATTTTCTCATAGTGTGAGAAATAATCCTGCATATGCCCTCCGTTTCCTCATAGTTTCTGGTGCATAATCACTGTCCAGGTAAATCCTAGTCTGGCCATAGAATACTTTCTGGCATCTCCAAGCCATGAGCAAGACTCTTTCTTTGATTACATAGTTCAAGAATCTGGCAATTATGGAGTGCAGGCAGGCTTCAGGTGACATGGGTTTATGCCCTAGTGCCCTATGGACCCACCCCATTTCCAGCTATAAATCTGCAGGCAGTTCTAGGGCCATCTGGAGTAGTGTTGCAGTGAATTCCAGGATATCCTAGCCCTCTGATCCCTCAGGTATGCAGTAGATACATACGTTTTTGCACCTGACCCTGTTCTCAGCATCCTTTTGCCGAGATTAGAGTTGGGCCTGCTGCTCCTGTAAGGCCTTCACTGACTCCTCAAGGTCATCTGTGTGGTTTTCCACCACATTGATCTGCCTTTCTGGATCATTGGCATGTTGCTCTAAGTTTACTACATTGTGCCTTAGCTCCAAATATAATTATTTGACCTCAGACCGGAAAGGCAGAATTTCTTTATACATTGTATATAATTTGAGTTTTTTATTCTTCTGTGCTTTTTTGCATGGTGTTGCAGTTGGATCAGTACATCCTACTGAGTCGGAGAGGTCAGGATATGAGGTTTGAAAGTCCTTCATTATTATGTTGTTTGCTGAAATTCCTGATGTTATTCTGGGATCTGGCAAGTACTCTCCCCTTAATTTATCCAGTTCCTGTTGAATAATTGTTTAAATTGTAGCTGGAAAGGGGGATTCTGGTGAGGTACAGAGGGAGCTCTAAATTAAAGCCGCCATTCAAGTCGGGATGCAACCGGAAGTCTACATTGATATTTTCCATTACTGTGTACCACTGTTTCATACGATTCTTGAGTCTGTTGTCAGGGTGTGACACAATATGTAAACTGCCATTACTGTTTAGCACTTAGAGCTGACCAAATTAAAGCTGTTTTATGCTCATCTAAGCGGAAGGTTACATTTTTTCTGGTCACCATGCACTATAAAATATACTAGTTTTTCAGCCTCGCAGAACCAGCAATAGTTCTGGCACCTTGGGGTTTCTGATTCCATCGGACTTCTCGAGCTTCACTTTCGAGGTCGCATGGAATCAGAAATCCCCTCTGTGGCATAACACACCAGTCTGCATGATTGCTCATCCAGTATTCTGTATGTAAATGTACTAACCTCCAGCAATCTGCTATACTTCAATGACAGCTGTGTGGTGCCGCTTGCTCCTTTTATATGCTTCTGGAGCAATCTGGCATGCAAATGAATGAATACTTTCCAGTAATGATATGTAAAGCGAGCCTTGGGGCATAAGCTGTGTAATGAGGTAATTTGCAGACTGGTTCAATATAGCAGATTAGCACTGCATGCAAATATATTAGCACAGCAATTGCACCAAAACCAGTGCTGTGATGCACAGAAATCACAATGTCACATAGGCAGCAGCACTATGGTGTTGCACTATGTTATCTGATGTCATAGTGCTGCACAGACAACAGCATGATGAAGTTGCCCTATGCAGTTACACGTGCTGTGGAATTTCACATGTGTGCTGCACTTCCCCAGTAATAACATTACCATCTGTGTGTGGCACACACATCTACCATGTGGAAATGGCTACCCTGCTGTACAGTTCAACAGTAGCACAATGCATGCTGCACACATACTGCACTAATGCTCAGCCTACTCAGTACAGCCAAGGCACTCCTGAAAGCAGCTGTAGAAGTGAGAGGGTGTAGCCAGCACTAACAAAGCAATGTGTAACAGGCAAAGAATGCTGAGGGGGAACAACAGTTTCAACAACTGTGTGTTGGCTGTGGAGCTCTCCAACGTTGTTGACCTTGTTATGGCCAGGGAGGAGCTGCTGCTGGGTGAAGGGGAGAAGGGCTAAGTACTTCCTAGATGCAAGATGTTGGCATCTGTGGGGCAGCGTCTGGCCTGTTTGATGGGCACTGAACAGATGGATATCCAGTGTCACCATAGATACAGTGACCTGAGCTGGAGGAAGCCAAGGTACCTGCAGCAGCTGTGGGAAATGGTAGACAGTAAGACTGCCAAAGCCAGGTGAGTACAACTGAATGTATATGTAACCAACAAGTCTCCTGGGGTTACTAAGTTGCTTTTCACGTATGTTTTCCACATTTGATTTTGGGAGGACTGCTCTCTAAGTATTGTAATTAATTGAAAGGCACTGGCTACATTAAAATAACCTTCACTTTGACCTAATCTTTGCCTGTGCTACCTCTTACTGCATGAAGCAATGCTTTGTGGAAACTCCCCTGACATGAGTGCAAGTCACTTTGTTTGCTCCAGTAACACTAATACCCACTACCCCATGTGCTACATCTGTCATGGGTTGACATCTGTATCCTCCTATGCAGGGCAAGGCTGATAATATGCATGAGTGTGTAGCCACCCCATTTCAAGGTGGCAGCACAGGCATGTCTGCATACAATTATGGTGCACCACAATTGGCTGTGAAACATACATAGAAACATAGACTTTGATGGCAGATAAGGACCACTTGGCCCACCCAGTCTGCCCATTTCGCTACCTATTGGATAAGCTGCAGATTCTAGTTAACCAACAGCCTACTTCCTGCAACCCCCCACTATAATTGCCTTATGTCTGTCCCATGCATGTTTGAATTCCCCCACTGTTTTAGACCCCACAACCTCTCCAGGAAGGCAGTTACATGCGTCCACCACTCTCTCCATGAAAAATAATTCCTCACATTACCCCTGAGCCGTCCCCCTGCTAACTTTAAATTGTGCCCCCTTGTTCTTACACATCTCTTTTTCTGAAAGATGCTACCCTCCTGGACTTTATTGATTCCCTTGAGGTACTTAAAAGTTTCTAGCATGTCCCCCTGTCCCTCCTTTCATCAAGGGTATACATATTAAGCTCTCTCAGTCTCTCTTCATATGGTTTCTGATGTAGACACTGCACCATTTTAGTTGCCCTCCTCTGGACTGCTTCCATCCTGTCTATGTCCTTGCATAGATGAGGTCTCCAAAACTGCACGCAGTACTCCAGATGGGGTCTCACCAACTGTTTGTATAGAGGGATAACCACTTCCCTTTTTCTACTTGTGATGCCCTCCTATGCATCCCAGTATCCCCTGGCTCTCCTTACTGACTTCTCACATTGCTTACCCACCTTTAGGTAATCTGATATGACTACACCCAGATCCCTTTCCATTACCGTTGTCATTAGTACCTCTCCTGCTATTGTGTACTTCTCCTGGATTTTTATTTCCCAGGTGCATTACTTTGCACTTCTTTGCATTTAATCTAAGTTGCCATATGTCTGACCATTCCTCCAACCTTGCCAAGTCCCTTTTCATCCTTTCTACCCCCCCTTGTGTATCAACTCTGTTACAGATCTTTGTGTCATCTGCAAAGAGGCATACCTTTCCTTCCAGACCCTCTGCAATGTCACCTATAAAGACGTTAAAGAGGACTGGACCCAGTACTGAGCCCTGAGGTTCTCCACAAGTAACCCCCCCTTTCTTCAGAATGTGTTCCATTCACTATTACCTTCTGTGTCCTGTTGTGCAGCCAGTTTGCTACCCAGGCTACCACCCTGGTACCCACTCCCAGGCTGGCTAACTTGGTTATTAATCTTTTGTGCGGGACTGTGTCAAATGCCTTGCTAAAGTCTAGGTAGGCCATATCCACAGCCCTTCCCTTGTCTATTACTTTGGTCACCCAGTCAAAGAAATCGATTAAATTCATCTGACATGACCTTCCTGCTGTGAATCTATGCTGTTTTGGGTCCTGTGCCCCACTGGCCTCTAGGTACTCAACAATTCTTTCTTTCAGAAGTGATTCCATCATTTTCCCCACCACTGAGGTCAAACTAACAGGTCTGTAGTGTCCTGCTTCTGTCTTGCTCCCACTTTTGTGAAGGGGAATCACATCTGCCCTCCTCCAGTCCTCAGGTACCACCCCATCTTCCCATGATTTGTTAAAAAGTGTGGTTAGTGGTGTCACTAGGTCCTCCCTTAGTTCTTTTAGGATTTCAGGGTGAATCCCGTCAGGCCACATTGCTTTGTCCACCTTGAGTTTTAGGAGTTCTTTCAGTACTCTTTCTTCTGTAAATGGACTGGCGTCAACCTCACTATCCAGAGTGCTTCTACTGTTTGGTTTAGGTAACTCCTCCTCTTCTTTTTTTGTGAATACTGAGCAAAAGTATTCATTCAGTATCTCTGCCTTTTCACTGTCTCCCTCTGCCCACCTCCCCTTTCCTTTATTAATCTTCACTATCCCTCCCTTAACCGTTCTATGCTCCCTAATGTACCTATAAAAGGTTTTATCCCCCTTCTTAACTGAGTTGGCTATCTTTTCCTCAGTTTGGGCCTTTGCTTTTTTGACTACCTTCCCCACTTCTTTCTGCTTTAATTGATACAGTTCCCTGTCGTGCTCCATCTATGATGCCTTATACTTTTTGAATGCAGCCTTTTTCTCCTTAACCTTCCCTGACACTTCTTTTGAGAACCATAGTGGTTTTTTATTTCGCTTTGTTTTCTTTATTTGATTCACACAAAGGCTTGTTGCCTCCAAGATGGCAGTTTTGATTTTTCGCTATTGTTTTTCCACCACTCCTTTTGGGCCATTTGCTAATGCATTCCTCAGGTATTCATCCATTATGCCAAAGTCAGCCCTTCTAAAGTCCGGTATCCTTGTCTTTGTATGGCTTGTCTCCATGGTTGTGTTTATTGTGAAGCACACTGTGCAGTGGTTGCTTGTTCCCAGATGTCTACTGACTTCTAAATTTGTGATCCTCTCTCCATTTGAGAGTACTAGGTCTAATATTGCTCCCTCCTGAGTGGGTTCCACCACTAGCTGTCTAAGGTATGCCCCCTGTAGGGCATCGAGAATGACCCTGCTCTTGGATGTGGCTGCAGTTCATGTCACCCATTTAACATCTGGCATAATCAGGTCCCCCATGAACAGTATTTCCCCTTTTTCAGCCATTTTGAGAAGGCCCTCTATCATTTTCTTGTCCACTTCCTCCCCTTGAGATGGGGGTCTGTATACAACCCCTGTGCGGATTGTGATGCCATTCCCTGTTTCCAAGGTGACCCACAGTTCCTTTTGTCCTCCCCCTTTACTTTTTAGTTCTGTAGCTTTGATCCCTTCCCTTATGTAGAGAGCTACTCCATCTCCTCTTTTACCCTCCCTGTCCCTTCTGTAGATTGTGTACCCTGGTATGTTGATATCCCAGTCATGGTTCTCTGTGTACCATGTTTCTGTGACTGCCACAATATCCAAGTGTTTCTCTTCCATCAGGGCTACTAGCTCTGGAAGCTTGTTTCCCAGACTACGGGCATTGGTACTCATTGCCCTCCATTTAATGTTGGCTTGATCCTTTTAAAACCCATCCCTGCTCTTATTGCCCTTGTCCATTTTTCCATTTACCCCTGTCCTGCCCTCTGTCAAGCTCTGTACCTCAGTGTTTACCCTACTACCTGCCATGTTTTGTGGAGGGAGGCTTGAACTTTCCTGTTTCCTATCAGCACCTCCCCTTAGCTGGTTTAAAAGCTTGCCAAGGAAGCTTTTAAACCTGTCACCTAGGAGCGTGTTTCCCTTCCTGGACAGATGCAGACCATCATGCCAGTATAGACCTTCATCTCTCCAGGTGGACCCCTAGTCCCCAATGAAGCCAAAGCCCTGTGTTCTGCACCAGTTTTGCAGCCATTCATTAAACAGCATGGTGTGCAGTACCCTAGCCTCACCCCTGCCATAGACTGGCAGCACCTCTGAGAAGGTTACTGTGCTTGCTACCTGTCTGAGGCCCCTCCCCAACTCCACAAATTCATCCTGCACTGCACTGATCTCATGCCTAGCTAGGCCATTTGTCCCAATGTAGACAATGATATCTAGTTTCCTCTCCTGTGATGCTGCTTCTGCAATCCTGAGGACTTGCTTCCTGTCCCTCCAAGCCATGGCACCAGGCTGGCACCTTACTTCCCTCTCCTCTCCCTTCCCTAGGTCTACACCCCTAACAATTAAGTCCCCTATCAGAAACTGTTTCTTTCCCCTGTGGTGTCCATTGTCACTCTTTTGTGGGTCTCCCTTGTGGATGTCCCCAGCATTCTTCTTGGTCTCCAATGAGGGTGTCATCATAGAGCAACCTTGATTTGCCAGACTGACATATGATTTGTGTAGAGGTCCAACTCAGGGGTTACACCTCTGTTCCACCACCCTCACCCTCCCAGAACCTACTGTGGTCCATCTGCTCTTCACACATGGCAACCTCTGAGGCAGTCAGTGGTTGTGGAACTGGTGCTCTTTGGGTGGGGGAGGCCTCCTTAGTGACTGTTAGAAACAATCAAATACACCACTGCTCCACCACCCTGGTGAGTACTGCCCTTTATAGTAAGTCAACTAACACTACAATTTACTAGACCACTGCTCCTACACAAACCACTCTACTGAGTCCAGGGATAAAAACAAACTCACTGTTCAGCCAGCAGGACACTTCTAAAATATTGCACAAATATCCTTCCAAATCCTATGTGTCTAGCACAGAAATCAAGCAACTTCAGTTGTATTTCACCTCCTCTGGTTATAAAATTACTACACTTTAATGGAAACCTGCAATTCTTAACGCCAATAAGAAAATAATGAAACTTTCTGTAGAAGGCGTAGCTTACCTTCCTAACTAGTCCAACAATATTATGTTTTACCAGGTTCTCAGTTCCTCAAATGCGTTCTAGTTTGTTCTCTGCAGTATAGCAAGTTTCTCAGCTTCCAACAGGAACAGGCAAGTCTTTTCTGACTGCCTTCTCTCTGTGTAGTTTGCCTAAGACAGCACAGTGATAAAAGCCCCACCCAGAATCAATTGATTGACTACTGACACCTGTGATGTAAGCAGGCCTTTCAGTGAAGAGAATTTGTTATGTCTGCTTCTAATACACACACAACCCTTTTATCTGAAACCAGGGATAAACTCACTGTTCAGCCAGCAGGACACTTCTAAAATATTGCACAAATATCCTTCTAAATCCTGTGTGTCTAGCACAGAAATCAAGCAACTTCAGTTGTATTTCACCCCCTCTGGTTATAAAACTATTACACTTTAATGGAAACCTGCAATTCTTAATGCCAATAAGAAAATAATAAAACTTTCTGTAGAAAGCATAGCTTACCTTCCTAACTAGTCCAACAATATTATGTTTTACCAGGTTCCCAGTCCCTCAAATGCATTCTAGTTTGTTCTGTGCAGTATAGCAAGTTTCTCAGCTTCCAACAGGAGCAGGCAAGTCTTTTCTTCTGTGTATATGCTGCATGACTCAGGGGCCTATGGCTACCTCCGACCTATTTACCCCTCTACTATTGCTTGTATTTCTGCTGTCTCTGTATTCATTTAAGTTGTTGTAGTACTGGTATTATGTAAGGCATGATGGTCCCTCGCAGAAGGGTGCAGTATATATGACCATACTACTACTGCTTCTACTACCATAGTGTTCCATTGTTCCATGCTGGTACTGATTGACTGCTGGTTTGCCACGTTGCATGGACTGACTAAGTATGCATACTCATCTGTTGGAGGTATTGACTGGCCACTCTTGTACTAGTGCACCCCTGCAGCATGTGTGGCATACAGCACAGATAGGCAGTCCTAGGCAACCTGCCTGCTTCATTGCTGTCTATAGTGGTAGACCATTCTGACTCGCACCCATGTTGTGGTCACTACAGTACAGTATGTCTGGCACATACACGGGTTGATTGCAGTACTGTCAGTAACTGACCACACTGCTGCATGCATGTGTTCTCCCACCTACTACACCTAGTGCTGCACGTCACCACTATTCTACATGTGTTCTGTGTAGGCATGTGTGTCCACCCTGCCCCCTGGGCCCTACTACTGTCACTTACCTGTCCCTGTTGTTCTGCTCTATGCTCTGTTGCTGCTGAGTAGGGTGCATGCTGTGGTCAGGTGTGCCATTGTTCCCCAATGGCCCACTTTTCATGTACAGCTGTGCTGTGTGCGTACCAGTGGTGTGAGCCTGCACCATGCCCTGCTGCAGCTCAGTCATGGTTTTTACTTGTCTGGTATCCTGTACATGCACACATGTGATCCAGTGTGCTGAATACCTAGTCTGTAGAGTACTGGGTGTGTGCCAGTTACTCATGGCTACTGGGGCAGGGACACTACTTATTGCATTCTACTGTGGTGCTGCTGTGACTTTTGCTGAGTATTCACATCTGGCCTGTCTGCTCCAGTGTCTCTTGCATGACTATTTCCAGCTCTCTTGCAACCAGGCCCACTCTGTCCTATTGTAGTTTCAAACTGCTCGGGTATGCACTGCTGTCTCTGTTATGCTCCACACATGTGATACATAGACATTGTCAGCAGATAAGGACTGCTAGGCCCACCTAGTCTGCCCGTAAGCCCTATACTTGTAGGCAGTCTCCCCTAAATGATCAATGCCTTTTCATCACTCCCTCCCCACCCAATGTTCTCTTGTGCCTGTCCCAGGCATGTTTAAACCCCTCCACTGTGCTTGCCCCCACCACCTCTTGTGGCAGACTGTTCCAAGCGTCCACCACCCTCTCTGTGCAGAAAAACATCCTCATGTTATCTCTTAATTCACCCCCCTGTAATTTCATATTGTGTCCCATCATTCTGATATCTTTTCTACATTGGGAAAGATCCCCCACCTGCACCTTGTTTAAGCCCTTGTGGCACTTGAAAGTTTTTGTCATGCCCCCCTTTCCCTCCTCTCCTCCAGTAAGTACATATTAAGGTCTCTTAGTCTCTCCTCATATGTTTTGTGATGCAAGCCATGTACCATCTTTGCCACCCTTCTCTGGATGGCCTCCACCTTGTCTATGTCTTTACACATGTGTGATCTCCAGTACTGCACTCAGTACTCCAGGTGAGTCATAGCTGCATGACTCTGTCCACCTGTATGTCGCACATCCCCGATGTGTAATCTGGTGTTACATCTGTTATACACAGTATGTTGCTCCTGTTAACCCTTGTCCTGTGAACTGTGCTTACTGAGTTCTGCATCTTTCCTTCTATAGGTTTCTGGAGTGTGATAGTCGAGCGGTGTTAGTCTGTAGGGTGGAGGGCAGGGACAACCACCTCAGGTGCCGTATCTGTCTCCTGCAAGTGATGTGCCATCTCATGGTGGCTGTAGAGGGGGGCTGTGCAGGAGTCACCAGTGTGTGCTGGAGTGGAGGGAAAGCAGTAACAACCACCTGCCAGTCAGAGAGGGCTACCACGAACTTTGCATGGGCAGGTGACCCTTGAGGGACATTTGATCGTCTGGTGGTCATTTAATTTTTTTTCCTTTTTTGTTTGGGGTGGGTACCCTTTATATTTTATTTGGGTGTGTGGTTTATTTATTTTTTGTTCTGCTGGGCACCATTTTGGGATTGGGTTCTTTCTCTTTTTGGGTCAGTGTACAGGTGAATAAATGTTACCTTTTAATACCTTTACTACTGTGCTGCATGTCTTCCTTAAGTGGTCATCTCTCTACCTCCTGTGCTGTCCTCTGTGCTACTTGCACAGTGCCTGTGGCCAGCGCTGTACTATATTCAGCACTGTCTGCACATTACTATATTCAGCACTACTAGTGCTGCACTTGTGCTCAGCATGGTGCTGTACCTATGCCCTGCATAGCTGCCCAATATTGAACTGCGTTAGCACAGGTGCTGTGCTTGGCATTCAGTCTTAATACCTCTGTGTCCCTGTTCCTGCACTATCATTGAGGCAGCACTGGCACACTGCAATGTAATCCTGGCCAGCTGAATAAAGGGGCCCAAGAAATGTATTTGCCCATATTTAACATTTCATATTGTCATGGATAGTGACCCAATAATGGGTTTCTGAAACAATAATTGTCTTGTTTATATGCTGCTCACTACAGTTCTGTATAATGACTTAGAAAATGGGTAAAATGATTTCAGCCTTCTGATTGGCTGAGGGACTTCCCTAGCTGGGCATCTATCAGACAACAGATGCCCGGCTACTAAAAGTATCAGCCCAGCCAACCACATGACTAGAATCATGCTGCCCAGCCTGCTGTGTAATTGGGTGAATCTCCCTCATTTCTGTTTTAAATGTCCGCCATTTTTTTTATCTCGCTTAATGAGACATGGTGGCACACAATGCTGTGGATTAAAACTGCAACCTACAGTAAGTGCTGCCTCACTTCCTCATTCCCATGCCCCCCAAAAAGCCCATTTTGTAATGCTTACATTTGTTGTCGGTTGCTGCTTCATTTCACCTCCCTCAATCTGCATCTCCTGACCTTTCACCTCAGCTGCTGCTCACGATATATCTAATGACAGCATTGCGTCCCACTCATGGTACATTCACCAACTGCATTGTGCTACATTAAAAGTTTAAAACAAAATAAAAACAAACAATAGTGCTACAGAACTTGGATGCAGTGGGGATGAAGTAAAAAAGTAAAAAACTATTGAGAGGAAACCACTCTGCGTCGCAACACCCCCCCCCCCCACATAATTCTGGGTAATGGTGTCAGCTTCTGGCAACTCAAAACACACACAAAAAAGGAAACAGCAGTATTGTGGGAGAAACTGGCTTAAGTGCAAGGCTTTGTTTAACTCCATTTTAATATCTGACTTTATAACTGAAAATAAATATCTCTAATATGAAAAGGGAGGAAATATTTTATACCAGTCAGGGAAAATAAAAACTGAAGTGAGGCACATTTTTTTCAGAAACAGAAGTCAAAAATGGTTTAAGTGCAATGTTCTAGTCATATTTCTTATGGACTTCCCAAAACTGGCCTGCTTTACAAATTTCAACTCTGAAAAATTTAAAACATGAAAAGCATATTGATTTCCAAGTATTGCATGGACTTTCTCATTCCCATTTCTATTTATATTGTATCTGCATTGTCATATATTTATGTATGCCATTTTCTCTTATGTCCTTTTGGTGATATGAGATATGAGTGGTACGTTGTGGAATATCTCAAAGGTAGACCCATGACTTCCATCCAGAAATTAACTGAACACCTGTTAAAGCTGCCTGTGAAAAGTGAATGTTTATGGAATGTTGCCAGACCCCCGACTTTTAAACCAAGTTACCTATGCAAAAGAAAATTACGAGATTTGTATAGCAGTCATGAGGTTTATTTGGACAGTGTTTGATATAAACTTAACTGATACATTCAAATTTCAATCCCGAGTGAATGAATTGTTTAATCTTATTTCAAACAGGCTAAATATTTACAACTGCATTAAATGTTACAGAAGCTATTATTAACACTTACATAATGAGGTTGTAATGTACTTAAAAGGTAATGTCTAGTGGACTGCTTTGACATTGTCCTGGTTTGAACTCATATTCATTAACTTCACTGGAGTTTGTTTTGCATGCCAGGAGAGCACACAAAAAGCCCCAAGACAGACTTGAATGCATACCATAGTTTTAGTCCCGTGCGTAATAAACAAAACTTCCTTGATCATATCACAGATTTTAATCAGTTTAGGAAGAACTGAGTATGCCTTCCCACTACAGTCATTTTTCAGTGTTTTGCTTTGCTCCCACATATTGTGACTAGAGTTATCACCTTTTAAGAAGTCCAAAGTGGGGCATTTCTTACTGAGACATGATTTTTCACAGGACAATATGTAACCTTGACCAATGCAACAGACATGTTTTCTTTAAATAATCATAATTAAGATCAAGTGTGTAGTTTTTTTAGTTGTTCCTAGTGTTTCTTATCACTTTAAAATATTTTAGTAAAGGTATTATAGTTTTTTGCAGCATTTAGAGGAAAGTCAGAAAATATTTTTTACTACTATAATGTCAGGACAGGTAGCATTTTTCATGTTTTTTCGCAGGACACAGCTGCCCAAATCAGGACTGTCCTGCAAAAATCAGGACAGGTGATCACCCTAATAATGTCTAGTTTAGTTTCTTTTTGCTTACATTAATTTAAGTCAGTAAATACCTGCTTCACATCAGTCATTAAAGATCAGTTTCTCATTATCAGAGTGAATAATTAATTTTTAGCTACTTATTTTGATAACTGAGTGGGTGCACTGTTGCCTAGACACCTTTTTCAGACATGACCTGAATACAAAAGTACTTTACAAGATGTCAATGCATGACAGAGAGATATAAACCATGCATGATACAAAAAACAGATACAAGGTAATAGTACATGACATGTACATGAAACATGAGCAAACATTACATTTTTGAAGATGATCTTTAAAACTTAGCTATGAACACTAAGTGCTGAAGACAATCTGAGAGGAACTGGGATGGTGCTCCAGAAGGAAGGCACCTGATAGCTGAATGAATTTTGCACCATGCCTGAGCAGATAAGTGGAATGTTTTAGTAAGTTGTTTGCAGTAGAATAAGAAGATGGGTTATAGACAAAGGTGAAAGACTTGGAGAGGCAGTGTGGAGTTTTTCCATGTAAGATCTTGAACACAAAGACGGCTAAAGATAGCTGAGTGCTACAGTCATATTGCAACCATCCAAAAAGTTGAAAACTGGTTCAGTGGTGGGATCTGGGGCCCTGACTGGATTCAGATTGGGCCACTGTATAACACAAAGCTCTTTTTGTGGCTGCAGCTTCATCTGCGACACTGGAGCCATATTCTGCCAGTGGAAGTATGTTGCTTTGAGCAATTGAGACTCTGACATCAGCCGTTAGGAACTCTGAACACAATATACTAGCCCCAGTTTTTGGTGCACAGACTTAGTCACACTTTTTGTGTGACAGTCAAAGATAAGGCAGGGGTCAATAGTTATACCCAAGTATTTGAAATCATGAACCATTTCAAGTTGAGATGCTGAAGTAATAAGAGAAAACGTTTGTTTTTGGCACAGATTTTAGCAACATGGTTTTAGTTTTGGGTACATTCAGGACTAATTTTTCTTTTGGGAACCAGCTTTGTAAGGAGCGGAAATTGTGCTGCGAGGATTCAGTTATTCCACTGATGTCCTTCCAATGAACATTGATGTTTTCTACATAAAGCAAAGTTTTTTTGTGTTTTACAAATTTATGCCTGTTATTAATAAAAATTGTGAATCGGAGTGGTCATAAAATGGATCCCTGGAGGACACCACAGGTGATGGTGTTCACTCTAGACTTTCTTTTCCAAGCTTGATAATTGTTTGACCTGCTTTTGCAAGTTCTTCTGGAACTTCAGAGTTGTTGAGGTGTCCGTACCTTTTAAAGTTTTTGTAGAAAAAAGTCATGGTCTACTAAGTCAAAGGATTTGCTTATATCCACAAACACAACACATTTCATCATACCCTTGTCCATGGCTTTGTGTACCGCATTTATTAATCTGACCAGTGCTGTACAAGCACCGTGCTGTTTTTAGAATAAGTGTTGCTCTTCACAAAGCAGCTTGAGCTGGTCTAAATAGAAAGTAAACTGGTTTGGGGCAATTCTCTCTTGAAATTTTGCTAAAGCTAAAAAGATAGATATAGGCCTATAGTTGTTCAAGGCAGTGCATTTTTTTTTTGTGACGTGGTACACCTGAGGCTCATTTCCAGACATCAGGGATTGTTTCCTCACAAACAATTGGTTGAATATTTTTGTAATGGGTACAACAATTTGTGGTGTAGCTGTTTTGAGGAATTTGGGTATTACACCATCACTACTGGTAGGTTTTTATGCTTTTAGGTGTTTTAACAGTTGTGGACTTCCTTGACAGTAGCTCTTTGAAATAAAAGTGGCTAAGCTATACGTTTAAGCAGTTTAACGGTTGTACATCTCCACTGGTTGGGCATCTATATTTTTCTAAGAAATACAATATAACTCATAACCCCAAAATGCAAAGCATCATGGGCAGTATATGCCAATCAGAACAAACCAAACCCATAAGACCAACTTAGGGTAGCTGGTTCCTTTCCCTTGGGATGTCATACAGATGAAGCACACTGAGGAGTCCTGGGTTGGATGAAACATGTGACTGTGTCTTCAGTTTGCACTCTTTGCAGATTGTGTGAGAGGCCCTTTGGCACCATGCATACCTGCTTAAAGCTGAACCAGCCCAAACTGTTGTGGTGATTAGTATATACAGCACATGATGCTTTGCATTATAGGGTGTGTGTGATTTTGTATTTCTTTGAAATTTGGCTTTATGGCCAATACCCTTTGGCGTAATCCTTGCCTCAGTGCTTTTGCACTAAGATTCTTTGTCTTTATGTTTTTCTAAGTTGCTGAAGTAGTCATCGAACAAGTCTGCTACTGTCTGTGGGTCTGAATGATTAGTACCATTCACTTTGATAGTTAAGGATTGGTGGAGGTTCTGGGATTGAGTAATGAGTTAATACAATTCCAATGTTTCTTGGGGCCATTCAGATTTGCGGTTTGCTGGGCCATGAAGTAAATGCCTTTTGCTTTCTTAAATACACTTTTGTCCTTATTCCTCAACCATCTATAGATAATCCAATAAGATAGTAAATAGCTGTTCTCGAAAAATGCACACTGCATCCAGGGCCTTTATGAGTTTTATAAGTCAGCAATAAGACACTCCGAGGTGTGGGTTATGGTCTGATAAGAGCACACCCCAGGTGCATTATGAGGCATGAGATGCTTGCACTGAGAGCTTTTAGCAGCTGGGGCATGCTCTTATCAGGCCACGAGCCATACCTCAGAGTGTCTTATTCCACTTATAAAATGGGCCCCCAAGTAGACTGAAAATAAAAAAAAAAACTGTTAACATTTTAAAAATGAAGAAAGAGTAGTTTTTTAGTTAGAGGAATAAAGTAGTCCCTCTTTTTACTGTCCTGTATGCAATGTATTTGGTTTGGTTGGCAGTACTGTCTTGCATCACCCCCCCCCCACCGCCATCACAGATAGTGCTTAGCTCTTTTTTTTTTTTTGGATTTCTATTTTTCTCCCCAAGCCTTGAACTCTCACAGGCTTCCCAACTCACCAAGGTACTTCTACCACCCACCGTGATCCTGCTTTCCTCAATTATATTACTGCCTCCTTGCATTTTCATGACTTCAGCCTGGTGGACCCTAGCTCTGGGCATCCCCTGGGACCAGGCACACCAGAGCACCCAGCCAGAGTCTACAAGGAGACAGAAGGGGCAGAGGTAATGATCCTGTGTTGGGCATGTGGTGCTGGCACTGTGGGAGCCATCGACTATCAGGGCTGGGTGTTTTCTGAACTGCATAAAGCTGAAGGAATTAAACAGGGGGAGAAGGACTTTTTCACTATATACTGTAAGTGAGGAAAGGAACAAGAAGGACAGGATTGTTAGGCTTCAGAAAGGGAATGAGTGACTGGAGGAGAATGAGGGGAAAAGTAGAGGTAAGAAACAAATAGTTCTCTTCCATCTCCATCAGGAAGAGAGGTGGATCACAGCCTATGGGGGGAGAACAGCAGCAGAGGGAGAGGGAGAAGGACCATGGATGTGGTGGTAGAGGGAGGAAAGAGCTGCTAACATTGAAGGAAAACAAATCACAGAGCCAGACGGTATACAGCCAAGGGTGCGGAGGGTGCTGGCAGAGCAACTGTGGGACCACTGGCAGGCCTGTTCAATAGCTCACTGGAGTCATGTGTGGTACCGTAGGACTGGAGAACAGCACATGAGGTTCCTCTTCAGAAGAGCAGTCCCAGGGATGACCCAGCGAATCTCACCTCAATGATGTGCAAGCTCATGGAGACCATACATGAGGAAAGGTTGGTGGAGAATCTACAAGGCTATGGTCTCCAGGATGCAGGGCCACAAGGGTTTATGGAAGGGAAGTTATGTCAAATAAATCCTATTAACTTCTTTGACTGAGTCAGTAAAACAGTAGACACTGGCCAAACAGTGGACATCCTTTCCCTGGACATCAGCAAGACCTTTGACTCTGCACCCCACAAGAGGTTGGTCAAGAAGTTGGTGGATCTTGGGGTTGAGGAGATGAGGATCTGATGCATGGAGAACTGGCTGAGGAACAGGATCCAAATGGTGGTGGTCAGGGGAGAATTATCTAGCACCAGGGATGTCACCAGTGGGGTCCCATAGGGCTCAGTGCTGGGACCTGTGTCATTCAATGTCTTCATCAATGATACTGGGAATGGCATTAAGCGCAAAATGTGCCTATTCACAAATGACACCAAGTTCTGTAGAAGGGTGGACATAGCTTAAGGGATACAGGACCTACAAGATGACTTAGAAAAGTTTATGATGTGGTCTGGGATTTGGCAGCTTGGCTTCAATGCAAAGAAATGCACAGTTATGCACATTGGAGCCAAGAATCCCAGGAAGAAGTACAACTTTGGAGGTTCCGGGTATTTGCCATAGAGGAGGAGAAGGATCTGGGAGTGATGATTAGTAGTGACATGACACTCTTCACACAGTGCAGGAAAGCAACAGCAAAGGCAGATAAAATGTTGGACTGCATAGCCAGAGGTATCAACAGTAGGTAAGAGGAGGTTATACTGCCCTTGTTTGGGTCACTGGTGAGGCACAACTGGAGTATGGGGTACAGTACTGGTGCTCACACCTTAAAAAGGACATTAACCTGCTGAAAACTGTTCAGAGGAGGGCAATTAAAATAATCATGGTCCAGTAGGATAGAGCATACGAGGAGCAGTTGGGAGCCCTGAACATGTATTCCCTGGAAGAGAGGAGAGAGAGAGAGAGAGAGAGAGGGGACATGACTGAGACCTTCAAGCACTAGAAGGGGATAGATAGGGTGGATAAGGAGGGTCTCATTAAGCTGAGTGTAAACCACAACACAAGAGGACACAGTATTAAGTTGGAGAGTGGCAGGTTTAGGAGGGAGGCTAGGAAGTATTTCTTCAAGTAGAAGGTGGTGGCCAGTTAGACTGTGCTGACAGAAGAGGTGGTTTCTTTAAAGATGATGTTCAGATTCACGAGAGGCTGGGATAGACTTAAGAGGAAAGTAAAGGTCATGGGAGGAGCAGATGGAAAGGATGGGGCAGACTGGAGAGGGGTGGCAAGGTCAGTATCTTAAGCTGTGTACCCTGCTTTACAAACAGACTAGATAGACTAAATGACCTTATTCTGTTGGCTGCTTGATATGTTTTTATGTTCATATTTTAACAGGAAGGGCATATTGAGCTAGTATGTATCCTTGGGGAGAGTATGTAAACAATAACATAATACACAGGGAGCCTAGAAATCAGACATTGCCATACAATGAAAACACATATGCTACATAGTAACCATATCACTGTGCAGTGAAATACCAGTAAGGTACTAAGTGAATTATGAAAAGGGTCTGAGAAATGGAGCTTTCTGATTGGCTGTAAACATTCTAACAGCCTTATGTTAATCTTTTATTAACATACATGTAGAGCTTAATCATATGCTGAAGAAAATTTAACACTATTTAAAAAACATTTTTATTATAATAGCAATAAGGCACTCCCAGGGGCTATGTTAATGGTCAGTTAATCACCCTCTAGGGGCATGTGGCACTCAGCTACACCTTGTGCCACATTACACCCCTAGAAGATGATTAACAGACCAGTGACATAACCCTTGGTCATGCCTTATTGCTTAACTGTAATAAAATCGAGAATTGTAATAAAACAGTAGCAGCAGACTAGAGGCCACAAGTGCAGTACCCAAAATGACTACATCTGGGGGTAATGGCCAGTCACTACAGTGAAGGGTGAGTCTGGCTCAAAGTATGTCAGCTCTGTATCCCCCACCACCCATTCATACAAGGGAAGAGAAGTGGAAATTGTTTAACCAGGAAAGGAACTCTAAGCCAAAGCTTGTTTCTAGGTGCAACCTGGGAGCTCAAGGAAGTTAAGTGACTTGCTCAGGGTCACACAGTATGCAAGTGGGGGCTGTGGGATTCAGACCCAGGTTTCCAGATTTGCAGCTCAGAGCCTTAAACCACTATGCTATACTGCCTCCAAAAGGGCACAGTGGTGCACCAACATTGGTACCCCAGTTGGCAGCTGAGCTGTGTGGAATGAGAAGAGTCTAAATTTGTGGAATTCTGATGGAATTCCACAAAATTCTGTGATATTCTGTGGAATTTCATCGAAGTTTGCAAAATGTTTTAAATGTATTAATCGGGTCATACCTCGGCTGTCTACTGAGCTAGAGATCTGAAATGTTGTAGAATTGCTTATTGATGGATGCTCTAACAGTGTGCCAGACATCATGAATTCGGACACGTCGTCTCAACATTATAGGTTCTGAAAGTCAATCATTTTATTTTTTGTGGGAAATTTTATGAACCTTTTTATCATGCATATAATGCAGGCAACTTTGTAGCTAGAAATCTGAAAATAGGTACATACATTCATTCAGTAATAACCCATATACCTGCAACAATTTATAAGATTTCTATGACTGCTTTTAAAATTATACTAAAATAACAAAAACTCTAAATTTTGGCAAAATGTTTGGTTACCTATATCACAGCCCACTTTAGAGCTTGACAATTAAACCATGGTGTACACGCACATGCTGCAAGTTTATCTAAATCCTGAAACTATGCCGAAATTTGCATAAGAATTCTTAAAATAAGGTGGAAATAACTGAACATTAAATTTTGATTAAATGTTTGACCACTCATTCGGTCTAGGACTCTGACATTTGGTACATTTATGAAAGCCATAAATACCTGTATATTTGCCAAAATTGGTATCATATGCAAACATATGTCAAAAACTAGACCAAAATAACTGAAATTTAAAATTTAGCAAAATTCAGCAGAAATGTCATGCAAATTCCATGAAATTCTGTGAAATCAGAATGGTAATTCCACAGGTATTCTGCCAGTGGAATTCTATATTCCACACAGCTCTAGACAGCAGCTCTTACTTGACCAAGCAACTGTTTCCCTTCCCCTGGCCTACCTGCATAAGAGATGCTCCCCATAAAAGAGTAAGCAGAAGTTTCAGAAAACATTTGAGAATGTGGGCAGTCTGCAGCTAGTGATCAACTGCAAAGGGTTAGTCTAGCAGGCAGTAGGGGTTGCCACTCACAAGCTTGGTGAAGGAAGTACCTAAGAAGTGAAACGTGTGTCTGTCTTGCCATGAGACATGACAGCCTTCATGTTCACCTGTCTCAATCCACCAGACACCCTGCTGCACGAATATTGCTGCCCCAGTCAGCAACTGTCACTTGGCACAAGCGACTTTTGCTTTTCTTTTGGCCTACCTATATGGGAGGTACCCCTCCAACAGAGATAAGCAGAAAATTCCACAGACATTGTGAACTGTGGGGAGTCCGAAATCAATAACTGACAGTTAAGAGTGAGTCTGACAGCAAGCAGAGGACAGCTGAGTGAGCAGGAATGGGGTTCAGGGACAAGGGGGGAAAAGTAAGGCATATAAACAAAGCTGACCCATCAGAGCAGCAGTACTGCTACTGCTCATGATGCCGGCAATCCAGGATCAGAGAATGATCTTGGGTCATCAAGAAGTGGCAGGGAGGAAGAGGACTTAGCATCCCAGAGGATGCTCTCCTCCTCCAGAGAGGGAGGGATGTGTGCACCGCCACCCTGCAGCCACCTAAATGATCATAGGTGGTGGTACATGCAGATACTCAAAGGGAGGGTGGGTGCTTCCTGACTGTGACAGGTACATGCATGCATGCTCACATCACTGCAGTCCTCACCCTCAAAGTGCCCAGGGTAAGGAAGAACAAGGAAAAAGACTATCAGTTGAGACAGTATGATGCAGCATCCTCCCACAGACCCTGCACTGACTACTGGGCTTCCTGATTACCACATCTGAGTTGAACTCTCCCTGAGGCTTGGAGAACTTTGGGGAGCTCTGCCACAGTGGGTAAACTCTGGTTCACAATAGCAGGCAGGTGAGTACGCACCACAGAAAATGGGTGATAGGGCTAGGGAGGATGCTGCAGATGGAGCAAGTCGAGCACAGAGTGGAGGAAAAAAAAGGCATTTAAACAGTCAAAAATAAAAATAATTAAAAATAAATGATTTAATAAAAAAAAAAAAGGACTGTGGTATTTCTCAAAAGATAGCCTCCTTGAATTGTGTGAAAGACAATCAGTAACAGACAAGTAATGAGGTCCTGACAACCCTTATTGCACACTACTGTATTTAGTGCTGATCCCTGTGTCCCCCACACCCAACAACATGATAATAGCCTAGCAGAATTCTTTCTCTACTTCTGAAGCTAAACGACTACAGACGATAATAAACAGTAAAAGTCCCTTTAGTAAGCTTGTCCCCAATGGAGAGCAATATGTGGTGGAGACTGAAGACTTGGCTGGCATGGGTAAACAAGCACCAGATGAATGGGCTCCTGGGGGCAACACTGAGATGTGCACCAATGAAGGGAGTATCCTGCAAAGAAGAAATACATTCTGTTCTTGGTATGATGCATGTGACCCTCCATGTGACCCTCCCATACCACCAGGCACCTGGGTGCACCAACACTGCTACCCCAGTCAGCATTCCTCACTTGACCCAAGCATATTCCTTGCTTCTGCAGACCTACCACTCTAACATGGATAAGAAGGAGATTCTGAAGACCATGTAGAGAATAGGGATGGTTGAGCCAGTGATCGTCAGCAAAAAGTGAGTCTGGTGGGTAGCAGGAATGATCACCTATCAGCCGGAAACACTCTGGGGGGGTCACTGATGTGTTAAATGCTCGGTAAAGGGGGTGCACAAAAAAGCAAAGCATGCACCTATCTTTGCACACCACATTGCAACTTCTGTGTCTGCTCACCCCAATCCATCAGACACCCTAGTGCACCAATATTGTTACTCGGCACTGGGTCAAAGAGTGCCGACAAGAATAGTGTTGGCTAGGAGTGCGCTGTAAATATAGTGCTGTTTTTGGGGGGGGGCTATGCCCCTGCAACCCCCATCTATAGGATTCTCACTCTGAGGGGGGAGTGAATCCTGGGGAAAGTTAAAATTCGTGGGGCCATGGAATACTGTTTCCATGGCCCCATGTAAAAAAAAATCTAAGTCCCAATGTGATAAAAATGGCAGAGACCAGAATTAGAACCCTAATCTCCACTGCTGCTGACTGAGTTGCTCTGTGCCCCAGATCTCCACACCACAGGAGCAGCTTAGCCAGGCTCTTGGATTCTGCTCTCCTTGTCCATGTAGCAGTACCATGGACAGCAATCAGTGGAGCACATACGGCTAGCTCTGTAAATCCCTGCTTGATATCCCTGGTAGCACTATATGGACTAGTGTTCCCTTGACTGGTGCCATTAATGTATCTCTCTTCTGACTGAGTACCTGCTAGGTGCTACTCTAGCAAGCATTCCTCTCTTTACCCAAGCAACTTCCTCTCCTCTCTTTCAATGGCCTACCTACTGTACATGGGAGGTGAACCCCCAACAGGGATAAGCAGGAGATTCCAAGGACATTTTGGACCATGGGGAGTCTGGGGCCAGCAATCAGTAGCAAAGGCTTGGCGTGGACAGCCACTGGCCATCTGTGCATAAGAGGCCATTGCCAATGTGTGTACTGTGGTGTAAATTAAGGTGCCAAGAAAAACAAAACATCTTCCTGTCTTGGCATGCTGCATGATAGTCAATCCTTCCATGCCATCAGACTCCCAGGTGCATTGACAGCGAATGGTGAGTCACAGGGTCCCCATGACAAGGCTACACCACATTGTCTCATAGCACACATGTTGTAGAAAAAGCCCCATACTACCACCCCTGCACACAAACACACAAAAGGGTCTTGGGGTAAGTGACACATATACTCCATAGTAAGGGACATCCTCTAGAGCATGGTACTGCCACCCTTACATAAAATTAAACAAAAATACACACATGACTCAGTCAGTGTCCTCACACAACAGATATACTGCAGATCAATGCAATTCACACCTAAGGTCACATGTTCAAATCCCCACACCAAATCAAGTTCACAATTCAACATACTTACAGGACTGGCATGAGTCACCACACATACATAACATGGATCTTGACACAGGGTTAGGTACTAAATCCTGACTAACAAATTCCTTACAAATAAAATCCTGTCACTGGAATCCTGACTTATTATGTGCCCGATCGTTTCATTGCCCATCATTAAAGATCCCAACATATGCTGCAGAATGATCTGTGCAACATGTAAATGCTGATAAATGCAACCCAGTCATGCCCAAAATGAGCATATGCTGGCAAATTCCAGTAGTAAATGCATGAAGTGCCAACATCTATCTTTGTGTGCACAGCTTACTGACTCTAAATGCCAGAAACTAAATAAATGCCGGAGCGGGTAATATCAGCTGACAGCTGTCTTTGAGGGCATATAAATAAGTCTTTAGGAGCATCACAGTGTGGCAGAGTTGCCCCCCCCAGTAATTTGATTACACCCCAGAACGGTTCCCCTTATCTATTCCCCTTCTTTAAGCCTACTGAGGTAGCATTTTCTTTTCTTATGTCTATCTTGACCATTTCCCTTTTCTACTATGATGGGGTGGCCTCCCACCATAGTATCCCTTGCTATTCTTCCCCACTGTTTTATTTCTTTTCCATCCCTGGTGGTGTTTTGGTAGAGGCTGTGCTATGCCCCCTATCTTTACTATGGCCCTGAACTTATGTGCAGTAATGGCCTACATGTGGGCATTAATATGCAAGGTTTTTTGTTAGACGGTTCATAAGGGAAACTCTAAATAGAACACTATTGTGGGGCTAACCAGCTCTGTTGGTGTGGCACCAGATTCTAATCTACAGAGACGCCTGTGGCATTTAGTCAGGTCGGGGTTCCCATAGAAATGAGTGTGGCCCTATTGTTTGGCATACCCATAGATTGAACGTGTGCTGGTGCCCGTATGCTCTGGTTGGAGCATAGATTAAAGGTGTTTACCGCTTAATGTGGTTTTGTTAAACCCGAGCATGAGGGCATAGAAAAATAAATGCCATTTCTTGCAGCACTCAAATAAAACAAGAAAGAGCAAAACTGTTTTAGGCACTATGGGGTGTAGTCAGTTAAACTACCCCATAGTCTGCCTGCACAGTACTGTCACCACTTTCTGCAATTGTCCTGAGGTGGATCAGTTGAGTGTTGCAGTGGTGGCTCTCTGCAAGGAAAAAGAAAGCTCTTTTCTGCAAGATGGTACTTTGCCTAGGCTGCTTCTCACTTTACCATTTTGTCACTGATTGTGGCTCTAGGACAGTGAGGAGAGCACCTAATGTTTGGTGAAAAATGAGCAGGTTATTTGGAGCAGAACAGTATTCCAAATAATACAGAAAAGCTACATGTTGCATCTTCCAAGGTAATAGCACAGCTGTAAAGAGCTCCAGTGTTGCGCAAGTGAGCAAGGTGTGGTGCCTGGCTCCTGAAATTAAACAGGAGCTGGAGCCAAGCACCAGAAGACACTCCTGCATTAACATATGGGACAAAAGGAAAGGGCTTTTAAGGAAAAGCCCTAAAGTAAGGGTCGATGACTTAAAATGGGACAAAGCGGATAGGCAGATGCCCTAGCGTGGTGAGAAAAAAATAAAGGTCCAAATGAAATATCAACCCATGGGCTAATGATTTCAGCTGACAGAGCATTCCTCTATCACAATAAATGTGCTCCTGCCATAACTAAAATAGGTAGAATAATGGGGAACAGACATAGTCAGGTTTTAAATGTCAAAATAGAGTTTTAAGGAGTTATACAGACCTACTAAGGGGAGGCTAACTGCCAGGTCCTTAACTGTTCAATGTTGGACAGCTTCTAAAAAGTGATTAGCCCTTAGGAGGCAGTAGCCCCAATCACAGGCTTATTTATAAGGACATTGACAGTCCATAATACTGTCCAGGGGAAGAGTCAAGTCCCTCAAGAGACCCTTAAGCATTTTAAAGTTATAATGCTGGCTTAGGCTAAAAAGGAATTATGAAAATGATTTAATGAGTTTGGTTTCAGCATTTATTATTGATGGGTCTAGCTGATCCCCACATGTTTGCACTAGTATAGTTTTTTTTCTGTCATTTAAAATAGGGTCAGCTGACCTTGTGTTGTCAGAGGCTGTTGCTATATAAGCGCCTCTGGTACTCAGTCAGTTAGATGAGCCTAGGTAAGCAGTAATGAAGTAACTGCAGGAAAGTGCAGTACTGCAGGAAAGAAGTGCACAGAGGATAGTGGAGAAACTGTTTCACTTTGGTTATCCACTCTGTAGGGTAAAGCAGTGCTGAAGTGCGATTAGAGCTAATTTGTTTTGTTTTCTTATTTTATTAATTTGATTTTTATTCTGAGTTAAGGATTTTGGAGAAAATAAAATTCACACAGAACATATGTGCGTTTTAAAAACTTAAAGCTGTGTCCATGTCGTCAATTCCCACACCCTTCCACAGTTTGGTATCAGAAGTGGAATAGCTGGTTGTCTAAGGAATTGGAGGAAACCAGTAGCTGGTACCAGACCTGGTACCCAGACAACTACAGATATGGCCAACGGAGTTGATGAGAAGAAGTTGGAAGAGGTGAGTAGAGCCCAGACCGAGAGGACAAGAGAATTATTGAACCCAGGGCTGGCATATAACATGTGGAACAAGACCTAGAAGGAGAAGAGTGATGAGGAGGATGAAGAGCCAGTAAGAAGCAGTGAGAGAAGACAGGAGACTAGAGAGGAACCACCAGAAGGCCTGATAGATCTATTATGATGGCTGGCCATCCAACCAATGGAACCTGAAAGGCAGAAATACCTTGATTCAGGAAAGAGAGAAGGAATGCCAAAGGCAGAATCTCAGGCGGGCAGATACTATACAAGCTCTAAAGAACATGGGGTCAGGGCACGGATCTAGTGGGGACAGGGCGGACCCCAGTCCCAGAGATATAAAATTGTCTAAAATGACTTCATCAGATGATTTAGAGTCATACTTAACTACATTTGAGAGGGTGGCTAGGGCATGTGGGTGGCCTCCCATTCATTGGGTAGTGTGCCTAGCACCCTGTTTGATGGGTAAAGCACAGCAAGCTTATGGGAATATGGACTCTCGCCTAGTAGATGACTATGACCTAGTCAAGCAAGAGATCCTAAAATGCTACAGTATTACTACAGAGTCATATTGGCAGAGGTGCCATGCTATGAAACACATAGCACAGGAACCGGCCAGAGAAACTTTTACGAGACTGAGGAAACTTTGTTTCAAATGGATCCAGTGAGAGGGGAAATCTTGCAATGATGTCATAGAAATGTTTGTAGTGGAACAGTTCCTGCAGATCCCACCTGTGGAGGTACAGGTTTGGATTAAAGAGCATGATCCAGAGTTGGCAGAAGTGGCCATCACACTGGCAGATGACTTCTTTGCTGCCCATCAACCTTATAAAAAGGGAGGACAATGGACACCTGACACTTCTGCAGTGAAGGCCCCACCTTGTGTTGTCAGAGGCTGTTGATCAAATTTGAACTTTTGTAATAAAAAGTATGAGAACAGGAGTGGGTCAGGTGATAAGATATAGTATATCAAAATTGCTAAGGATTGTGACATATAGTTCGATTCTGTCCCACAAAAAAGGTGAATACTGGCCATCTTACATTACTGAACACTGGCTATTTTTTGACTGATGTACAGATTGCAAAACAGACTGTATTGGGCCCGATAGACTCGGGTAGTAAAAATACCCTTGTGAGACCTGAGTTGCTTGAAATAACTGGCAGACAGCCTACTATGAATGTAGTCTGTGTGCACGGGGATGTGCACCAGTATCCAACAGCAAATATAGACATAAAAGTTGAAAGGAAAACTACAGCAGTTATGGAAGGACTTGTACCTAAATTACCAGTCCCTATTGTTATAGGGCATGACATTCCAGATTTTGCCTCATTAATCATGGAAAAGGAGGGCTATTGCTGCAATGACCACCAGAGCCCAAAGTAAGAAGGATCAATTACTTGGGGAAGTATTTCCCTTTTAGGGAGAGGTGATTGATGTTCCCGGTAAAACCAGGCAGTCTCTGAATGCCAAGAAGAAGCAACGAATGAACTGGCATAGAGACCAAAATAGACTGCTGGAAGAAGTTAAAAATGTTTTTATAAATACTGATGTTGGTCAAAAACAAAAGGCTGATTTAACCCTGCAACCTTTTTTTCCAACAAGTGGGAAAAGACCCAAAACAAGGTGCCCCAGAAATGATGATCATAAATGTCTTATTGTAT
The DNA here is from genome assembly GCA_016271365.2 of Neoceratodus forsteri. Classification (NCBI taxonomy): domain Eukaryota; kingdom Metazoa; phylum Chordata; order Ceratodontiformes; family Ceratodontidae; genus Neoceratodus; species Neoceratodus forsteri. The sequence continues at coordinate 1,376,704,800 of CM057456.1, forward strand.
AGGGTTTGTACAAATCCAGATCCAGGGGAGAAAGCAGAACAGTCGATGGTACTCACATGTTTTAGACAGGATTTGATGTACTTAGGGCACAATTTGCACTGGGCATGGCATGTATTGAGGGACAAAACACTCAGTGGAGTTCTACAGAGATTCTTTTGGCCTGGTATCCATGAGGATGTAGCCAAATATAAGTAGTGCCAATTGACTGCCCTGACTAGAAAGAAAGATGTGGCACCCCAAATACCTTTACCCTTAGTTACTACCCCATTTGAGAGGATAGGGATGGAAATTGTGGGACCACTGGCTAAAAGTTCTAAAGGGAATAGGTTCATCTTGGTGGTATGTGATTATGCCACCAACTACCCGAGGCCATCCCAATGTGAACAGTCACAACCCCAAAAATAGCTGAAGAATTGGTGAAGCTACTCAGTCAGGTGGGAATACCCAACAAGATTTTGACCGACCGGTGGAGTAATTTTAATGCGGCACTGCTAAGGGAACTTTACTGCCTTCTGGGAATAGTGGCAGTAAGAACATCTCCCTATCACTACCAGGCAGACAGACTAATATAGCATTTCACTCAAATGCTCAAGTGCTTGCTGAAAAAGTTTGTGCGTGAAGAAGGGAAGGATTGGGACAAATTTCTCCCTTTTGTCTTATTCTCCTATAGGGAGGTTCCCCAGGCATCAACAGGCTATTCCTCTTTCTCTCTACTTTTTGGCAGAAATCCCTGAGGACTTTTAGATGTGGTTAGGGAGTGTTGGGAGGATGAGGATAAAGAGATGAAATACCCAGGAATAGCCTCCTATATGAAAGAAATGAGAAAAAGGCTGGTGTTATACACACAAAGAGCAAAAGAATCTGGTGTGAAAGCCCAAGTTGTTCAGAAAGAGGGGCATGATCAAAAAACCTCTAAGCGAAAAACATTTAGAAATGGAGGACGGGTCCTATTTTTGTTGCCAACATCCACAAACTATTGATGAAATGGCAGGGGCCATACAAGGTGTTATGACAGACAGGACCTGTAACCTATGAAATAGAGACCCCTGATAGAAGGTTTGATAAAAAAATTTACCACACTAATTCAATTAAGAAATGGCATGAAATGACTAACCAAGATGTAGAATTATTAGTAATGCCACAGATGGGAGATACTGAGTTGGAGGTGGCCTACAGGAGACTGAAGACAGTTAAAGGGTCCAATGAGGTGGTTATAAACCCTGGATTAGGCCAGTCCCAACAAAACAAAAAGGTTTTTGAAACCTGATACACAAATTTACCACCACTTTTACCAGTATTCCTGGTTAAGCCCAGGGAGTAGAATACCATATTCATACAGAATCACCCCATTAGAAAAAAAAAACATATGGGCTCCCTGAAAGGGTACAAAAGGAAGTACAGGCAGAAAACAAGAAGTTACAGACACTTAATAATATTTAGCTTTCAGAAAGTGCAAGGGGTTCCCCCATAGTTTTTGTGCCGAAAAAGGAGGGAGGCATAAGGTTATGCCTAGATTTTAGAGGTTTGAATCAGGTGGCTCAGTTCGATGCCTACCCCATGCCCAGGGTGGATAACATACTGGATAGAATAGGGAATGCCAAGTATATTTCTACTTTAGACTTGATGAAAGGATACTGGCAAATTCCCCTAGAAAATTCAGCTAAGGAAAAAAATGCATTTAGTACACTGGTGGGTCTGTTGCAATTTAGAACAATGCTATTTGGACTCCATGGAGCACTAGTGACATTTCAACACTATATGGATGAGGTGCTGGCACCTCACAGTAATTTTTGTGCAGCATACCTAGAGGAAGTTGTTGTCTTTAGTCAAAATTGTGACACCCACCTGGTGCATCTAAAAGTTGTGATAACATCAATCAAACAGGCTGGAATGACAATAAACCCAGGTAAGTGTGCCCTAGCTATGCAAGAGACCAGATGCTTAGGGTTTATACTTGGGAATGGTATGATAAAACATGAAATAAGCAAGGTGGAAGCTGTATCCAAATGTCCAGTACCCCTTACAAAAAGACATGTTCGGTCATTCCTAGGCTTGGCCGGGTACTATAGGTGATTCATTCCCAAGTTTGCGGCTATTGCCTCCCCTCTTACAGAGTTAAAGAAAAAACATTGTGGCAACAAGTTGAAATGGTCCCCGGCATGTGAGGTAGCCTTCCAGCAGATTAGGGTAGCTTTGTTTTCCTCTCCAGTCTTGAAAAGACCGTATTTTAATTATCCCTTTGAGGTACCTACTGATGCCTCAAGGGGCTGTGTTAAGCCAAACAATTAAAGGAGAAGAATCCCCTGTGGTATGAATGTCATGAAAACTGCGTAATAGAGAAAGAAAATATTCTTCAGTAGAACAGGAATGTCTAGCTGCCAAATGGGCATTTGAAGTCTTGTGATTTAATATATGAGGAGCTAATTTTACACTTACTACTGATCACAATCCATTATGCTTCATTTCTTAAATGAAGGACAAAAATAACCAGATTATGAGGTGGAATCTGGCCCTTCAACCTTACAAATTTACTGGAATGCATAGAGCAGAAACCATACATGTAAATGCAGATTTTCTGTCCAAACATGGGACTGCCAAAGAGACAGAAAAGGTATGATGTGGAAAACATATGCAAGTGTGTTAGAAATTGGATTGTACCAGACATTAGACACCCGAGGGTAATTGTTTAGAAAGTATAACGTATGAAATAAGTACAAACAGCAGTTCTGATTATTGTTGTTAAGGATGTACTGAATTTATTTAAAGGGACCCTGGGGTTGAGCTTCCCAGTGAGGGTGGGCAAAAGTTCCATCCTACCCATTATGATAGTGGGTAGATTGTCTTGAAAACCAGTACTTGAGTTAATACTGGTTTTTGCTTAACTTTGGGGGGTATGTGGCAGAGTTGGCCCTGCCCCAGAAATTTGATTACACCCATGACATTTTCCCTTACCTATTTCCTGTCTTTAAGCTTACAGCAGTAGCATTATTAGTATTAAGGAAATAGACTGGTCCCCTCTCTTTTCCTGTATTAATACTGATGCAATGTGGGATATTTTTGTATTACTTACAATGCAATTGTTGATAAAGCTTCGCCACTGAAGAAAATAAGAATTAGATCTCACAAACAAGAATGGGTAACAAAGGACCTAATTCAACTAATGAGAAAACAAGATAAATATTGGAAGCAATATAGGGCAACACAAAATCCTGTCCTTCTTCAAGAGTATAAGACACTTAGAAATAAATGTAAATCGGAAATTAGGAAGGCTAAGGCTAAGGTTGTTTTTTTTCTTAAATGAACAAAGGAATTCCCTGGGTAATCCCCCCAAAAACTGGGATTTTTTGAATAAAATGATGGGAAGACAAAAACAAAGATTTTGTCCCTACTATTTCTCAGGGTGGACGAAGTATTAGTGATCCCTCTTTGGTTACAGATGTTTTTATTAAACACTTTGGGAATCTTGGCCCTTTAATTCCAGATGCTGGCACCATGTTTAAAGATGTTTGTAATGATACCAGTTCTAAATTTTATTTTAAGTATGTAACTCCCTCTCTTGTTAAGAAGTTAATTTTGAAAAATAATCCCAAACCTTTTCAGGGTCATGATGGAGTTGACTACATGATTATCAAATTAGGCATACATTGTTTTGCATATCCGTTATCCCATATTTTTAATTTTTCTTTGCGTTATGTTTTCCCCCTAGTTGGAAGTTAGCTACTATAAAACCTATTATGAAGAGTGGAAATCCTTCCACTGTTTCAAATTACCAGCCTATATCATTTTTGTCTCCCATTTCAACAATTCTTGAAAAAATTGTAATGGATCAAACTCCTGTTTTTCTTGGGAAATATTCTCTTCTCTCTAGTAATCAACATGGGTTTAAGCCAGGCTATTACACCGAAACAGCCTTGGTGGGGTTCACGGACAGCATACATGGTGCCTTCAATAGAGGACACTCTTGCGCAGCCCTCTTTGTGGACTTCACCAAGGCCTTTGATCTTGTTGAATTTGACCTTCTTCCCGGTGTTCTCCGGGGATTACAGTTCTCTGGGGAGGTTGTCGGGTGGTATCAAAGTTATTTAAGTAATAGATACCATCAAACAATTATCGGTTCAATCATTTCTCAGATTATTCCCTCAGTCTGTAGTGTTCCCCAGGGTTCAATCCTGGGGCCACTTATTTTTTCTTTTTATATGAATTCAGCCCCTAGTATTTTTACTAAAACAGAAATGATTCTTTATGCCAATGTTGTCATTTTATTTTGTTCCAGCCTCAATCCAGAGACTGCCCTCTCCAGTCTACAGACTGATTTTGGGCTTCTGCCGGAATGGTTATCAACAAAGCATTCGGTGCGTAATTCTAAAAAAATGAAGGTAATGGTCTTTTCCCATAAAAATAAGCGACCTCTAGACTCCCTCCCATTATTGATAAAGAGGGCAATGTAATTTAACTATTTTTAGATTTTAAGTATTTGGGAATAATATTAGATAGCCAATTTATTTTTGAGCCACACATTCAAAATCTTAGGAAAATTTTGCACTAAAGGTTGGGTTCTCTATATCGGATTAAGCCATGTTTGACCCTTGAATCTAGAAAACTCTTGGTTCATGGTTTTCTGTTTTTGGTGTTGGATTATACAGTAGTATATTGATATATACTTCTTCTTCTAGTAGTGTTTTAAATTGTCGTCAAGTTACATGTCATTCTACCTTGAGATTTTGGTTAAATTTACCATATCAATCCCACTGTATTGATTTGTATGAACAATCCAACTCGTTAACGTTTGATAACCGAGTCCGTTTTAAAATGGGTATTTTTCTTTATAAAGTAAAAACAGGATGTCTTTCCCCTTCTGTTTCTATGATGTTTCCTAGGGCTTTAAAAGCTCTTTCCACCAGGTCTCAGCATAAATTTATCTTTAAAATACCCTTATTTAAAAAGACTATTGGGCAGAGATCTTTGTTATTTAGGGCACCAATCTTTTTTAATAAAATACCTTCTCAAATAGTGGATAGTAATTCTATACAGGGTTTCAAAAAAAGCTTAAAACAGTGGCTGTCTTCTTAATTGTATGACTGTATTTTTTTTTTGTTGTGTTTTATGTATTACACTAGCACTTTATGTGGATGGAGCTGTTTGTTGAAACATTGTGTCAACTGTATGTATTGTACTGTTTTTTAGATATGGCTTTGTCACCTGTGAAAATGTGCAGTTTTGCTCATCTGGTTTACAAGTATAAAAAATAAAAATGAAAAATTAAAATCTTCTTTTCTTAAGGTCTATCTTGACTATTTCCCTTTTCCACTGCAATGGAGTGGCTTCTCACGTAGTATCCTCTGCTATTCTTCCCCGCTGTTTTATTTCTTTTCCATCCCTGGTGGTGTTTCGGTAGAGGCTGTGGCATGCCTCTTATCTTGACTATGGCCATGGACTTATGGGCAGTAAAGGCCTACATGTGGGCATTAATATGCAATGTTTTTTGTTAGATGGTTCATAAGGGAAACTCTAAATAGAACCCTACTGTGGAGCTAACCAGCTTCATTGGTGTGGCACCAGATACTAGTCTACAGAGATGCCTGTGGCATTTAGTTGAGTTGGAGTGTCCATAGAAATGAGTGTGTCCCTATTATTTGGCATACCCATAGATTAAACATATGCTGGTGTCCTGTATGCTCTGGTTGGAGCATAGATTTATTTATTTATTGAAATGTTTCACCAGGAAAGCACACTGAAGAAGTTGCTCTTCTCCTGGTGTGACCTGGGTGGAGGGAGTACAAAGAGAATGAACAGAATACATTTAGGTTGTATATTACACAAAGGTACATATATTGAAACAAAACATTTGGCAATAACAATATGCAATTTCGTGGTGGGAAGGGGAGAACAAGAGAGCATCTCTGGCAGGACCTAATACAGACAAAATATAAACTGGATTATAGGTGCAGCATGGGGATAGGTAGAATAAGAGAAGGACGAGTAGTAGGGAAGGTGATAATGGGGAACAGAAAGTGTGTATTAAGTGCACACTTACAGGCCGTTTGTAAAGTGCCAGGGAGTGATGGAAGGTGGGAAAGAAAGGTAGTAGCACCTTATAAGGGAAAAAGGGGTGGGGTCAGGGGGAGGAGAAGGATGATGGACTCATGGAGCCCTGGGATCACACCCAGTTGTATAAAGCCCTTGAAAGGGGGGCCAGGGGGAAGAGCTGGGTCCATGGGACTTATTTGGATAAGGGAGGGGGAAAGGGGGAGCAAGAGGAAGGGGAGGTTGAAACCCAAGGGGGACCCTCCAGGACGCTGAGAACCCTGCAAGAGAGTGGGCTTGGGAGGAAAAGAAAAAGGGGAGAAGGGGAGAAATAGTGTAAGTGCTAGGGGGAGAGGGGAGTTTGGCAGGAAAGTATTATGTGCTAGGGGAGACTCAAAGGGAAGAAAGGAGGGTGGGGGAGCGGAGCACCTTTTGGACTCCTTCAGGATGCTGAGAACCCTTCAAGATTAAAGGTGTTTACCACTTAATGTGGTTTCATTAACACCAAGCATGAGGGTATAGGAAAATAAGTGCCATTTCTTGCAGCACTCAAATAAAACAAGAAAGAGTAAAACTGTTTTAGACACTATAGGGTGTAATCAGTTAAACTACCCCATAGTCTACTTGCACAGTACTGTCACCACTTTCTGCAATTGTCCTGAGGTGGACCAGTTAAGTGTTGCAGTGGTGGCTCGTTGCGAGGAAAAGAAGGTTATTTTCTGCAACACAGTACTTTGCCTAGTTCCGCCCCCTGTCCAACAAGATGTACTAAAGCCCTATCCACGGCACAGCAAGGTGTCACTGAGTTCCATTTCACCAGCTTAGCACATTGCACAAGACCTCCCTCAGCCTAACAAGGTGAACCTAAGACCTACACGTAACTGAACTATAAGCCCACCTCCCAAGAGCCCCAAAGTTCAGTCTTCCAGCTACCCAATAGTGCAGCAAGTTGCTATCAGCATAGCAAGCCCCACCCAAGCTAATCACTCCCAGTCAAGCAAGCACCCCTCCAGGAAAGTTCTTACTTGTTTAGTAAGCCCTCTCAGCCCAGCTAACCACTTCATTGAATCAGGGATCAAGCAGGAAAGTGAATGATTTAGACAGTGACATGCAGAGTCAGAGAGGTCAGGACCTCTTCTCTAGAGGTATGAGAAGCCAAGTGTGCATGGTGGTAGCATACTCCCATTCTTTTGCTTCAATGTCTTTGAAGCTGCCTTCCCCTGTTTAGTCAGGAATACAAACTGCTGCAGCTCCTGCCTGTCCCAAGTTAAAGTGAGAGACTTTTTTTAGCAATTAGCTCGTATGTTTACCCATCCAGGGGTGTAGCCAGGCATTTCAGATTTGTACACCAACCTGCCACACTGCTACCCCTTCCCCCACTGTTGTTATTGACCCCCCCCACTACTCAAGTCCAAAGTTCCTGGCTCCAATCAGATGATTCCCACACTAGACCTGCTGTCTGTCTGCGCTGTTAATGTGATGCTTGCTGCCCACTGGTAAACGCCACTGACAGCACCACGAGTCCAAGACCATGGCAAAAAATTTTTCTCTTTCCCCTGCAGGTAGGCAGATTTGTTCCACTTGCCACTTCACATAAAGTCTTCATTCTTTTAGCTGGCTTTAAGTCTGTTCTTCCGTCTGCTGCTCCTCAGTTCTTTTACTGCTTATCTCACTCCCAGTACAGTTGAACTAATAGTATGGCTCCTAACTTTGCTGGGGCATTTAAACTCACCGCACAAGACTTGCCACCCCTCCAACCAGATGCCACTATGCAGGCAGACCTAATTGAGACCTTCAGCTTCAACGTCCATGGTCCACTCGGCAATGCGCCCCCAAAACAAAGCTGAAAAAAAAAAGAAAAAGCCAGTGAAGCCAAACAAAGGAATTTAAATGTGATGGACTAGAGGGCACATCAATGCTGGCCAGCTTGTTTGCTACCCCCTGCTACTAAACTTGGTACACCATGGCTTACTTGGAGTATCAGTAGCTACACCCTTGTACCCATCAGAGAGCCATCCTGGAAAACAATGGACTACCCAAGCCCATAGCCACAGCTAGTACCAAATTAAGTTACTTCATACAGCCTGGTGCTTGAGACTTCATTTAGTGTTAATAATTTCAAACTTGTCTTCCCTGATGTCCAGTTCACTGTGGCACCTCCTTGAGTACAAACTGTCTGCATTCTTTCCAAAAAATCAAAGAACACAGGTATAACAAGCATTTGTCAATGCCGAATGTTTGCTTGCTGGCACTGGCATTGGTAGTGTAGGAGTTACAGAGCTGCATAATAGGATGGGCAGTGAAGTATTGAACTGAAGCCAACCACACCAGCACCCTGCAGAGTCTGGCAGGCATTGGGGTGTGCGTTTGGGTTGTCAGGCATAATGGCCACGCCATTTCACCACACCCTACCCTGCAGACACCGACAAGTGTCACGGTGTGCCTTGGGGTCTTTGGCCCTTATGCGCACCCCATTCCATCAGGAAGTATGGTGAGATGGGTGCGGTATAGGAGAATGGGGTTAACTTGGGGTTGAAGAGTCCAAGGCACACCTCGATGCCTCTCAGTGGCTGCAGGGTGTGGGTGGGGGTGGAATGGTATGATCATTGCGGCGACAATCCCAAGTCACAGCTCTGATGCCTGTCATTCTCTACAAGGTGGGGCATTATGGTTGGAAACCCTAACACCTTAGGCATTAATTGGTATTTTCACTCCAAATTTTCAACATGGTTTTTTTGTGATCCCCACCTCATGAACAGTGGCAATATCAGTTTGTTAGTCAAAGCTGCTTTTGCACAGTGACTACAGCATTTGTCACCACAGGTGCAAAAACACATTCCGAACACAATGTAAAAAATGACAGCTGTACTGTTCATGGGGAGGTGTAAAAAATGGCAATGTTGAAAATCTGCGGTGTATATATTAAAAAAACTGGTGAAGTCATGATCATGCGTAGAAACTGTGCAACGCACATCCGTAATGTAATTAGTTGGGGATTTTTTACAGCAGATTGTCAACACAGGCATTTTGAAACCTCCAATCATGAACAGTGACACTGTGATTTTCTTTATCTGTCCCAAACAATGATTTGCCACAGCGACCACGCATTTCTGTGCTGAAAGTGTGAAAACACATTTTGGCCATGTTGTGAAAAATGACAGCTGTACTGTTCATAAGGAAGTGTGGAAAAATGCCACTTGTGAAAATCTGGACTGAAAATATTACAAATTCATGAACTTATGAGGGTGCATGGAAACTGCGCAATGCTCAGTCGTAACACAGTCATTTTACGAACTTTTGTCACCACATTTTCAACATAGCCATTTTAACACCTCTGCTCATGACCAGTGTCACTGTGATTTTCTTAATCTGTCCCAAACATTGTTTTCACACACCGACTGCACCATTGTGCGCTACATGTGTGGAAACACATTTTGGGTGAGATGTGAAAAATGGCAGCTGTACTATTCATAAGGAAGTGTGGTAAAATGGCAGTGCTGAAAACCTGGCATGCAAATATTAAAAATTCGCAAACTTGCGAGCATGTGTAGGAACTGCGCAATGTGCGCTTCTAAAACAGTCAACTTGGGGAATTTTTTCACCAAATTTTCAACAAAGCCATTTTAAGACCTCTGATCATGAACAGTGTCACTGTGATTTTCTTAATGTGTCCCAAACATTTATTGAGCACACTGACTGCACCATTGTATGCTACATGCGCGGAAACACATTTTCTGCGAGATGTGAAAAATGACAGCTGTACTGCTCATAAGGAGGTGTGGTAAAATGGCAATGTTGAAAATCCAGAGTACAAATATTAAAAATTCACAAACTTATGAGTGTGCGTAGGAACTGCGCAACGCATGCTCATGAAACAGTCATTTTTAGGAATTTTTTCACCAAATTTTCAACATCGCCATTTTAAGACCTCTGCTCATGAACAGTGTCACTGTGATTTTCTTAATGTGTCCCATACAGCGATTTCACACACTGACTGCGCCATTGTGTGCTACATGCACGGAAACACATTTTTGTCAAGATGTGAAAATTGACAGCTGTACTGCTCATAAGGTAAAATGGCAATGTTGAAAATCCAGAGTGCAAATATTAAATATTGGCAAACTTATGAGCGTGTGTAGGAACTGCACAATGCATGCTCATAAAACAGTCATTTTTAGGAATTTTTTCACCAAATTTCCAACATAGGCTTTTTGAGAGCCCACCTTATGAACACTGGCACTGTCATTTTGTTAATCAGTCCCAAAAGGTGATTTCGTGCAGTGACCGTGAAATCACCCTTTGGGCCCTATTAATGCCATGACAGTGACAGAATTCATGAGGAGGGGTCCCATAAACCCCATGTTGAAAATTTGGTGCCAAAATTCAAAAAAATGCCTGAGATATGCAGCAAAGTTGAAAACCCCTATTTATTACATTATACAGCTTACCGGCATTTCTTCAGCTTGCAGTCGGCTTTCAAGAGTGCAGAGGTGTTCCCGGTCCACCAAGATCATCGCACCGGACTCCAGGTAACTATGGGGTGAGGGGGGTGTAGGGAGGCAGGGTGCACAGTGGGTGGGTATGGGTGGGGGTAGGAAACTACGAGGGACTGTTTTTTTGTTTACAGTTTTTTTTTATTATTAAGACAACACTGGACATTTGCCATGCTGGGGTTGGCTCTCATTGTTGCAGTTGGAAAGGCTGTTTGAGGAGGGCTGGAGCCGATGGGGGATAGGTCACCCCCGTCGGCCACAACAAGCTTTGCCACGCTGAGGTGGGCTCCCAGCATGGCACCTTGAAAGCTTTTGGGGGGCATGGAGCCGTGGAGCTGTCAGGTGATTGGGCACCCCACAGCTATAACAGTTTTTTTCCATGCTGGGGTGGGCTCCCAGCGTGGCACCTGCACAGCTTTTTTGGTGAGGGGGCATGAAACTGATGGGGGACTTGGCACCCCCATTGGCTATACAGTGTATGCATGGGGGGGAGCACATGAGCATGCAATATGCGTACGTCCGCACATCTGTGTGGGGAGGGGGAGTGCTGCTGACTCAAGCGGTGCTCTCTCTTTCAACTGTACAGCACTGCATTTTGGATCATCACACTATGTTTCTTGCACATGCGTGCAAGCAAGCATAAAGATAGTTGCCAGGATACTGGCTAGCCCTTATACATTTATTCTGATCTGCTTGAAATATTGTAATTGTACTGCCTTGCTGCACCTGGATTTGTTTTGCCCATGACTGCTGCTGTTAAAGCATGGAACAAGAGAGACAGCAACACACATGCTGTGAGTGAGGAGCGTGAGCCCCGAGCCCAAGTTGGGATGGAGAGAAGTTAAGAGCAGAAGCAGGGGGACAAGTCTGATCTGTGGGTCACTCCATGCTGCCTTGGATTACTGGCTATAGTGCCTGGCCTTGCACTTGCTTGCCCTGCTGGAAAACTGTATTTGAGAAGTCACAGAACAGTAAACTGAAAACCAGAGCAGTGAGCCCACACTGTCAGCATGTATCCATTGGAAATCTACAGTGGTCTGGATTTTTTATTTTTTTTCTGTGTGTGGTAGTGGGACAGAAGAGAAGTACTAGCGTGATTAGAGTCAGGAGTGCTTACTGCAGCTGGCCAGAATAGGATAGAGTGTATGCCTTTATAACAGAGGAACATTGAAGGTGACGGCAGATAAGGACCATGTGGCCCCCTAGTCTGCCCTTTTTCCCTACTAATGCAATACCGCAGACCCTAGTTAGTCTGCAGCTTACCCTCTCTTCCCTATTATGAGAGTACTCTTACAGTATGTCTATCCCATGGATTCTTGAATACCCTACCATTTTTGCTACAGCCACCTCTGCAGGGAGGCTTTTCCAAGCATCCACTACTTTCTGCGAAAAAGTACTTCCTCAGGTTGCCCCTGAGCCTACCCCCCTCTAGCCTCAAATCATGCCACCTTGTCCTTGTACACCTTCTTTTGTAAAAGATGAATGTCTCTATCATGCCCCCCATATCTCTCCTTTCTTCCAGGGAATACATATTGACGTCCTCAATGCTAGTCTTTCCTCATGTGACTTTTGGTGCAACCCTTTCACCATTTTTGTTGCCCTTCTCCGGACTGCCTCTATTTTGTCCAAGTCCTTCCAGAGATGTGACCTCCAGAACTGGACACAGTACTCCAGTTGAGATCCCAGTAGTAATCTGTACCATGGCATAACCATCTCCTTTTTTTTTTGCTGGTGATACCTCTCCCTATGCACCCTAGCATCCCATTGTCTCTCCCCATAGCCTTCTCACATTGTTTGGTTACCTTTAGGTCATCAGATATGATTACCCCTAGGTCCCTTTCTTGATGGTGGCTGTCAGTACCTCTCCCCCCATCTTGTACTCCTCCTTTTTTTCTGTTCCTCAAATGCTTGATTTTGCACTTCTTTGCATTGAATCTTAGCTGCTACACTCTCGACTACTCCTCAAGCATGTTTAGGTAATTTCTATTTTTTTCCAAACCCCCTGGGAGTGTCAACTCTGTTGCAGATCTTAGTGTGGTCTGCAAAGTGGCATACCTTTCCCCTCCAGCCCCTCTGCAATGTTGCTTATGAAGACATTAAAAAGGACTGGCCCTAGCATGGGTCCCTGTGCCATCCTGCTGGTCACTCTCCTTTCCTCCGATTGAATGCCATTTACCACCACCTTCTGTGCCCTTTTATTCAACCAGTTTCTGACCCAGTTTACCACCATGGGCCACAGTCACATGCTGCCCAACTTATATACCAACCTCCTATGTGGGATGGTGTCGAAGGCCTTGCTGAAATTGAGGTAGGCCACATCCACCACCCCTTTCTACCTCCCTTGTAACCCAGTCAAAGAAATCTATCAGGTCTGTTTGACAAGACCTTCCCACTCTGAATCCATGCTGCCTCAGACCTGTGTTCTGCTAGATTCAAGAAATATCACAATCCTTTCCTTTAGCAGTGACTCCATTAATTTCCCCACCACTGAGGTCAAGTTGACTAGCCTGTAGTTGCCAGCCTACTCCCTGTTCTCACTTTTGTGGAGAGGGACTACATTCACCCTCCTCCATTTTGTTGGAACCACCCCTATCTCTATCACTTTGTTGAATAGGGATGTTAGTGGTGCTGCCAACAACTCTCTAAGTGCTCTTAATATTCTGGAATGTATCTCATTCGGCCCCATAGCTTTGTCCCCTTTCAGATTCTTGAGTTCCTTTAGAACTCTTTCCTCCATAAATGGGCTGGTGTCCACCTCTCTGCCACTGGTGCTCCTTTAGACCAATAGTGGCCCTTCTTCTTCTTCCTCCTCTCCTGTGAATAACTGAACAAAAATATTTATTCAGGATTTTTGCTTTTTCTAGGATCCCCCTCTGCATACACCCTCCCTCCCTTTTTAACCTCACAATCCTACCCCTGGTCTTCTTTCTTTCACTAATTTACCTGAAAAAGATCTTGTCTTCTTTCTTAATTGCCTGGCCTATTTTTCCTCCATTTGTGCCTTTGATCTTCTGACTGCTTTCCCTGCTTCCCTCTCTTTTTCCAGATACAGTTTACTGCCTTCCCCACCTCTGTGTTTCATTGTGCCTCCTGAAAACTAGCATTTTCTCTTTTACCTTCCCTGCCACATCCTTTGAGAACCAAGTGACTTTTTCTGTCTCTTTGTTTTGCTTAGTTGCTGAACACAAAGGCTTGTTGCTTCTGCTATGGCTCCCTTTAGGTTAGCCCACTATTTCTCTATATCCCCCCTTCTTTTTCCCTGCCAGGGCTTCCTTGAGACATACCCCCAATTTTGCAAAGCTGACCTGTCTGAAATCCAGGACCCTTGCTTTCATGTGGTTTTACTCCTCCACTATTCTCACATTGAACCACACTGTACGATGATCACTGGACCCTAAGTGACTACCCACCATTTCATTGGTGACTCTGTCTCCATTGGTGAGTACCATGCTCCTTCTTTTGTGGGCTCCGCCACAAGATGCTTGAGGCACACCCTCTGCAGGGCATCCAGAATGCCTCTGCTCCTGGTAGTGGCTGCAACCTGGGTGCTCCAATCCACATCAGGCAAATTCAAGTCTCCCACCAGCAACATTTCATCTTTATCTGTCATTTTGTGGATGGCTAGTACTCTGCCCATCTCGTCTCCTTGCTGGAGGTCTGTAGATCATGCTAGTGCAAATGGTGGTGCCATTTCCTGTCTCCAGTGTGGTCCATAGTGCTTTCACTCCCTCCTGTATTCTCTGAACTTCATTTGCTTTAATTCCCTCCATGATGTAGAAAGCTACCCCTCCATCTTTTTTCATACCCTGTCTTTTCTAAATAGAGTGCAACCTGATATGACTATATCCCATGCATGGGTCCCAATGTACCATATCTCAGTAACAGCGATAATGTCCAGAGCCGCCTCTGCCATCAAAGCCACTAGGTCCAGGATTTTATTTCCCAGGGCTGTGGCAATCATGCACATGGCCTTCCAGGTTTTTCAATCTCCCCTTCTGGAAGATCCCCTTCTATACCAATGTCTCCCCTCCTGATTTTACTCTCATTCTTCCTTATCTCTGCCATTCTACCTGTCAGGTTCTAGGTTTTAGTGTCAATTTTCCAGCCCTAGGATCCTCCCTACTGACTGCTTTTTCCTGTATGGGGGGGACAATTAGCTTCTTCCTGCCTGCTTTCTCCTCCCCGCATGCTTAGTTTAGATGCTTTCCAATAAAGCATTTAAACCTGTCACTGAGTATCTTGGTTCCCCCCTTCCTGGATAGGTGTACTGGACTGTACTAAACGACACAATCCCGATATATGAATGGAATCCATTCACACATCGGTACCGTGTTGTACAGTACAGTCTGCACACCCATTGGTCCATGCTGTGGACCAATGGGCATTCAGCGGTACTGTATGCTGTCAGTCAGAGGGTGGCCGGATGGCTTGAGGGAGGGGAGCTGCCACCCACCGCTGATGAGGGGAAGCGGGGTGGCGGGTCTGCGTGGGCAGTGGGGAGTGGGGTTACCGCTAGACCACCAGGGATTCTTCTTTGACAATGCCCGCGATCAGGCTGGATTCGGTCCACTGAACCACCAGGGATATATTTAATGTTACAAAGCCAGTGATCAGGCTGGATTCAGTAGGCTGGACCACCAGGGAAACTTTAAACTTTACAAAGCCTGTGATCAGGCTGGATTCGGTCCACTGGACTACCAGGGAAACTTTTAATTTTACAAATCCCACAATCGGGCTGGGGAGCAAGTCCACTGGACCACCAGGGAATGATTTTATGTCATTATGCCCGCAATTGGGTGAGGGGGTAGGGTCCACCGGATCATCAGGGATATATTACATTTACAATGCCCGTGATCGAGCATGGGAGGGCGATGCCCGGCCTGTGTCTCAGAAGTGTCGGTTGGACACCCACAGCAGGCAGCTGCCATGTTGTGCCCTGCAACACGGCAGCTCACCTGTGGGTGGACAGTCCTTGCTCCAATTTTTTTCGGCAGATCTTTGCACCCCCCTGTGCAGCGCAAGGTGGGTGTGTGCCAGCATATGCACCGCACATCCCGGGCTGAATATCGGGATGTGCCGAATATGCATGGGCGCGCCCCCCCACACTTGCGCCGCAGACATTACTAGTGTGACCTGGCACATTGGGATTTGTGCAGCCGCGACATCCCCTTTTGAATATCGCTAGGGCACATCAGTAGGTCACAAGCACAACACTGTTGCGCCTTGCGCAAACCCCTTTGAAGATCCCGGCCAGGGTTTACAAATGCTGTTAAACTATAGTATAATGGAAGTGACCGTTTTGACAATGAGATATATTACCAATTATGATTTTTTTGTCCATCACTGTCTCTTGTCTCAAGTAAAATTATGGCTACTGGCTTGCCAGCGTAAAAGAGAGCCTTGCTATATATAGCAGCAACCAAACAGTCGCTGAACACTGGCCACAGCTGTTTGGCTAAAAAAATCAATCTTGCAATATAAGTAATGCATATTCATAATGAAGTTCAGAGGCCACTCCAGGTAAAGGCTATAACTGACCAGATAGGCCACCTGGGAAAGCTCTTTGTACTATCCCTGTGATTCTTTGTGGTTTCAGGAAGAAAAATGTCTTCATGCCCACCCCCAGGTAGCTAATATATCTTCACTTGTGTCCCATTATTGCAATTTTATGGCACTTTGACAGCGCTAGAATTTCTATGCACAGTGCATTCTGCACAGAGATTTTGCCGTATGGGTGTTTGCCCTGTTAGCCTCATTTAGAAACCTGCATGCAGCATACTCAGTAAAGCAGCGGTTTAAAGCTGCCAAGAAGAGAACCCCCCCCCCAAGCACTTGCGAGGTGAAATACCTGTTCCTTTTTTCCCTTGTGAGATGTCCAAAGAGACCTCCATGTGGATGTATTTGTTAAACTATTGAGTTTGCCTCAGTAGAAGCTGTATTTTAAACCGAAACCGAAACAAACAGTTTTCTGTTTGTTTTCTTCAGGCATCCAAGCATAACACTGAATGATATGAAGTTCCCTCTGTTGTTAGTAACCTGGTGAAATGAATTTCAGAAAACATGGTTTTAATGTTTATGTTTTCTGCAGAATCTCCATAAGTAGTGTAGTAGAATAAACATAAAGTAAGAATGATAATGGCCATATAAAAGCAACACAATGCTTTTAAGAGCTCTGTGTTTCCCTGTACTGCAGCAAGTTTGTAAATATAAAAAAGAAACTTCTATACCTAAATGTGCAGAATTCTACATAACTTTCAGCTTTTGGTTAAAAGAATGTATAAAATTCCAATGTTTATTTGTTACTTAAGAATGGAAGGTCTTACTGAGGTATAAGCAGGGGGAATCTTCTAGAAGGGGTTTTCTCCTTGAAGGGATCATTATGAAAGGATCTTTAGGAGTCAGCCAGCCCTCTCTTCTCCATACTTATACCTTGGGTCATTCAGGGGAGGAGTCTGCTACCAGGAACAGCATTACAATAAAAGAAATAAAGCATATTTATTGATATTAAAAGCTATATGACAGAGTTGTATGCTGAATTGAAGCTGTCCTGTGTTTAATATGTGAAAATAATGGTTAGTTTTAAAATTAAGGATTTTGGAAGTAAGTGGGTGGAGCTTCAAGTAAATCAGCTGACCCCCACTGAGATAAAAGGAGCAGCTTTTATGCATCTCCTCAGATAGATAGTGAGTGGAGAGGTTGGTAGTACACTGACCTGCTGTTATGCACTAGCCATTTCTAGAGAAGTGTATATTGATATATTCTTTTTTTCATTTGCTTCTGTTTATTTTTGTCGTATTCAGTTTGCCTTTTTTTTTTATTTGCTTTGCTTATGCTGGCTTAAAATAAATTTGCCTAGCAATTGATCGGTCCAACCTGATACCGTTTGACTCTGTGTTCATCCTTGACCACTTCCCTCCGACAATTAGTTTATAATGTCTTTTTGGATAAAACCATATGGAATATGAAACCTCATAACACTTTTCCCGCTGGGATTAACAAATAAACACATGAGCTTTTTTTAAACAATGCAAATCCCTCACAAAGTACACATTATAACATTCATTCAGTACAATGTAACCCGGTTCTATTTATTTTCCTGTTAGTATTAAAAGCCATTCATGATCTCCAACATTGGAGGCTGCATAGTGCATACCTATGGGAGGGAGTGTAACTCGATGACCCATGGGGTTGATATTTCCAGCAGTGGCTGAGGTGTCACACGTTCTCAGAGTGGACTATGTTACTGTGTCCTACTCCTCGTGATAGAATGTGTGCATTTGTGAAACTTCTTTTATCACACACATTTTAACACAAGGTCACACTAATGCAGTCCATCTGTCCCCTGACTCAGCCTCAGACACACAGTATGTCTCGTCACTGACTCTATCAGTCTGACTGAACCTGAGCAGATTGGTGTCTAATCAATGCTTCATTTCCCTCTCAGTTCCCATCACCTCATCCTCAAACAGAAGCAGAACCCACAACAGACAGACAGATAACAGACCTCTGTGCTGCTGCTGCCTCCAGTGAAGTCCGTCATCCGACTATTGCTGCGTGTCTGTCACAACCTGGAGCTGTCTGGCAGGGCCTGCTTCATTTCTGCTCCATCATGCTCCCTCAGTCTCTTGAATGATGCAACACTGAATGTTTGCCCTGCTTGCCACTTTGTCAAACAGTATCAGATGTTGCTGGACCACCGTTCGTTTGCCCTTCTCTTTTGCCTGCCTTGCTGTCAACAGTTACAGTGCAAAAACTGATATCCGAACAGCACTCAAGTCCCATTTAGCAAGCATTAATACAGGCTGCCATGCCGTTTAAATTTTACCATGCATGGCAGCAGGAGGAGAGAGCCCTTGAGTTCCTGTACATACACCAACATGCATGCACCCGCCTGGTCCTGCTCATCGCAACTAAGTAGGCGTGGATATGTCGCTTGTTCTATGCCTTGCTCAGATGCTAAGAGGCAAACAACAGATGGAGCTGCTGTAGACAGATTGGAAGCTGGCCCCAGACCAAACCAGCCAGTTCATGAGTCGGGAACGGTCTTCACGCATGGCTGTGCAGCACAATAAATATGCAATAAAAAACCTCAGAGTTTCAAAAGTCCCATGCTGAATGCCCATAACAGCTAAGGGGGCAGCCTGCCCCCCCTTACCCCCCATAATATGCACCACTGTTTTGTTCCCTATGAAGATGATATTATTACAGTATTATTATATTCAGCAACAGGACTGCAGCACATACCTCTCAACGTCTTTTACCTCAGAATTTATAGACAACAAGGCTTAAAACAATCAGGGATATGGACAAATGACCAAGATCAAGGACAACTTAGAAAAGTAGCAATATCCGTTCAGTAAGAGCACAACAATATGCTGCTTTAATGAAAACTGAGTTTTCTTGAGAGAACAACTAGACAATAACATTAATAATGGCTGGCATTTTTTTCTAAATAAAATCCCTACTCTTCAGTGACAGATCAGACAATGCCATATTTAGGAAGGACAAGGCAATTACTGAGACAAAGCCAGGAACATCCTGAAACTGAGAACAGCCAAGAGTTATGCAGGATTTCATGTGCAAGTATAATTTGAAGCACACAAGACTGACCACACCTCAAGTGTTTGTACCTGCATTAGGGCTACTTTTTGTGCAAGGTGGGCTGGCAGATTTTGGTATTTCTTTTTATTCATAAGTAAGAATATTTATGTTTGTAAAACATGCAGTGTGTATGTTTACATTGTACACCCTAATCTATCTAACCTGCAGTTTCTTCACTCTTTGGTACGATGACAGACAATGTCAAACATTGCTGCTGTAGAGTACGCTAAACTTATTCCAGATGTTGCTCTTGTTAAACCTTGTGATCTAAGATGGTGGAGCCACATAAACATGTGTTAAAAGCATTTTTTCCAGAAAATGCCAGGTTTAGTTATAGTTCAGTTTTTTTACTGCAGACAAAATCCTTTAGGCAAGTGACTATTTTCAAAGGATCTATAGCAGAGTCAGATGTAAAGACATTAAGTACATGCATACAAAGGTTATATGTGGAAAGCACAGTACAATATTAGGTTGAGTTATAGATATTAAAGCAAAACTGTATAAATAAAACTACATTGTCAGGAATTCTCTAGACATTAGAAGCAGTTACAGGTTCTGGAAGCAATAAGTCTATTAATTGAGTTTAAAAAAGGTACTTGAGCTAGAGCCTCTTAACAAGTCTGAGAAGGCATTCCAGGATTTGGCAAATCTAAAGGAGAAAAAGTGTTGACCCATAGATTTCCTAGTAATCACAGCGAGTGATGTGCCCTGCCTTTGGTAGCATATTTATTACCTACAAAATTGAACATGAACTGTCTGCAGCCCAGAGGAAAGCAGTCCAAACAGTGCCTGTTTGCCCATGACCATAGCATGGAATAGCTCCTGTGAGTTCAGATTGAGCCAGCCCAAGTTGTTGTATAGAACAGTGGAATGGGTAACTAGTCTGAGGTCAAGAGCAAAATGACGGGCATTGTTTAACAGCCCTTTGACTCAGGACAGCACACTTTCGTTCACCAATCCGTAGACCACAATGCCATAGCCGATAATGCTAATGAAGACGCACTGTACCAGAAGTTTTTTTTTTTTAAATTTCAGGAAGGAACTTTCTCCTGTGCCAGTAAAGAAAGACAATTCTAGTATTTATAACCTTAGGCAAATGGTCCCCCTGGTCAGCGAATGAAAGTGTACTGCCGAGGATTAAATCAAGGTATTTAAAATTATTACGTCCAGCTCTGGATGCCATCATGGCGGAGGCAGACCTGGATATTGTGGCCATTAATCCCAATCTGAAATAAATAAATTACTGAAGCATGGTGCACTGACAGCCATGTCTGGGAAATCGTCATATCAGGCTACGTGATGTTTATAAAGGACAGGGTAGGAAGGAAAGGAGGGGGACTGCTGCTAAGGAAAACATAAAAGCGGTGGAGGTACAGGGAACTCGGGGGGGCAAAGTGTTGTGGGTTATCCTCAAGTCAGGAAATGGAGCTGCTATTTGGACAGGAGTGGTCTCCAGGCCTCCAGTGCAGGGGAGGACTTAGATAAAGAAACGTTAGAATCAATTGGTAAAATGGCTAAAAAGATGGAGGTAGTGGGAGACATTAATCTAGCAGATGTTAATTGGAGCCTCCCTGCTGCAGCAACAGCTAGATGTAGAGACATCCTGTACTCCCTGCAGGGGGCATTTCTCAGGAAACTAGTCAGTGAACCCACTCAGGGCAAAGCAATGCAGGACCTGGTGCTTACTAACAGGGACAGTGTTGCAGATATCAGGGTAGGAAGTCATCTGGGGACCAGTGATCAGCATACAATGTGGTTTAATATAAGAATAGCAGCAGAATTCAATCCCACAAGGGTGAGGGCCCTGGATTTCAGAAGGGCTGACTTTACAAAGATGGTGAAACCTTCCAAAAGGACCTGGCAGGAGGAGATGCCCTGGGTGGAGTGGAGAGCAAATGGGCCAGACTAAAGGAGGGCATAGTGAAGGCAACAAGCCTGTGCATCAAGCAAGTAAGCAAAAGCAGAAGGAAAAGGAGACTGTTATGGTTCTTGAAAGAGCTGGCAGAAAAGGTAAAGGCAAAAAGAGTGGCATTCAGAAGTTATAAGAGATCCAGATAGATGATGATAATCAAGTGTATCTGAGGAAAAGGAAGGAGGCAGGCAAAGTAGTAAGGAGCGCAAAGGTGCACACTGAGGAAAGAATACACGAGGGAGTATGTAAAGGGGACAAGACATTTGTTAGGTATCTTAGTGAGAAATGGAAGACAAAGGGAGGGATTGTGCAGTTAAGGGGGGACTGTACAGAGGAGGACCAAGAAAAGGCAAACATTTTACACAAATACTTCTGCTCAGTGTTCATAGTAGAAGTGGTCGGGGAGGGACCACAAAAAGACACCAGGAGCTTTAAGGGGAGGGAAGTGGACAACAGTCCCGTTTCTGAGGTGAGGGTCAGGAAAGCACTTGCTAATCTGAGGGTGGACAAAGCCATAAAGCCAGAAGCGGTGCATCCAAGAGTGCTGACGAAACTCAGGGAGGTACTGGTGGCACCCCTGGCAGATTTAACAATTCGCTGGAGACCAGCACGGTCCCGGAGGACTGGAGAAGAGAAGATGTAATCCTACTTCACAAAAGTGGTAGCAAGGATAAAGCAGGCAATTACAGGACTGTCAGCCTGACTATGGTGATAGGGAATTTAATGGAAACACTATTACAGGAAAAGATGGTAGAATACCTGGAATCCAATGGACTGCAGGACCCAAGGCAGCATGTTTTCCTAAAGGGAAGATTGTGTTAAACAAATATGATAGATTTTTTTGACTGGGTGATCAAGGTGTTGGATCAGGGAGGGGCAGTATACATGGCCTACCTAGACTTCAGCAAGGCCTTCAACATCATTCCACATAGGAGATTGGTAAACAAGTTGGGTAACATGGGGGTGGGCAATAAGGTGTTAACCAGGATAACAAACTTATTGGGGGATAGGAGGCAGAGGATGGTGGTAAATGGAGTTTGGTCCAAGGAGGGGAGAGTGATCAGTGGTGTACCTTAAGGTTTAGTGCTGGGGACGGTCCTCTTTAATGTCTTCATTAGTGGTATAGTGAAAGAACTGGAAGGGAAGGTCTGCCTCTTTGCAGATGGCATCAATAGCTGCAACAGAGTGGACACTGGGGGGTGCAAAGAATGGTAAGAAATTTAAAATGGCTGGAGGAGTGGTCACAAGTTTGGCAGGTAGGGTTAATGCAAAAAAGTGCAAAATAATGCACTTTGGCCCGAGAAACCCGGGGGTGGGATACAAAATGGTGAGAGAGATACTAGCAATGACCAAGCAGGAAACAGACCAGGGGTTGATCATATCGGATGACTTAAAGCAGGCCAGACAATGTGACAAGGCAATTGGGATAGCTAGTGGAATGCTGGGGTGCATAGGTAGGGGTATCATCAGCAGGATGAGGGAAGTGGTGTTGCCCCTGTAAAGGTCACTGGTAAGACCCCACATGGAGTACTGTGTCCAGTTCTGGAGACCACATTACAGAAAAGACATAGAGTAGAGTAGAGTCGATCATGAGGAGAGCTACCAAGATGGTGCAGGGCTGCATCAAAAGTCCTATGGGCAGCAGCTAAAGTTGCTCAATCTGTACACCCTGGAGGAGAGGAGGAAGTGGGGGATATGATCAAGACATTTAAATACCACATGGGATGAATAAGGTACAGGTGGAAGATATTTTTCAGACAGGGTGCTCTAGAACAAAGGGTTATGATATGAAACTGGAAGAGGGTAGGTTCAGTAGACATGTCAGGAAGTATTTCTTCACAGAAAGGGTGGTGGATGCCTGCAACAGCCTTCCACCGGAGGCAGTGGGGCAAAACTGTGGTGGGATTCAGTAAAGCCTGGGACAGGCAAAAGGGAATCATAGAGGAAAGACTGTCTCGCTAACTACAGGCCAATCTCTAACCTTCTCTTTGTGGGGAAGGTGATTGAGAAAGTAGTGGCTGCTCAGTTGGAGAACCATTTGACCATCCATAGCATCTACGAACCTCTCCAATCCAGTTTCCGGAAGAGGCACAGTACCGAGACTGCGCTGGTTTGGGTGCTCAATGATCTCCTGATGGCAAGAGACCAAAAAAAACAGTCCATTTTGATTCATCTGTGGGCTCACTTGTATTGTCCACAGATGGTTTACTTCATTTCTCACTGGCAGAACTCAGAGGGTGGTGTCGGTTTTTTTTTCCTCTGACCCTACTGCTCTGTCTTGTGGGGTGCCTAGGGCTCAGTGCTGTCTCCCATGTTGTTTGCAGTGTATATGCTTCCCCTCGGAGACATTGTAAGATGGTATGGACTGAAGTTTCATTGCTATGCTGATGATACCCAGCTCTACCTGTCTTTCGCACCCGACCAGGATGGAGCACTCTCAGTATTTAATAACTGCCTCACCAAAATCCAGGGTTGGATGAAGTCCAGCTGGCTGAAGTTGAACCCAGGGAAGACAAAGGTGATGGTTGTGGATCCAGGTCAACAGATAGGAGGGTGGGGAGCAGGTCAACCTGTAGGTTTATTCCTTGGGGACTCCGAGCTTCCTATCTCTGAACAGGTACGAGACCTGGGGTGATTCTTGACGACAGGCTGACACTTCATTTGCAGGTGTCGGCGGTTGTTAAGTTATCCTTTTATCATCTGAGGAACATCACTAGGATCAAGCACCTTGTTCCGTCCAGGGACCTCCCTATACTGATCCATGCCTTTGTGACTTCGCGTTTAGATTACTGCAACTCCCTTTACTTTGGACTTCCGGAGTTGATATCCACCGCTTGCAGCTGGTGCAGAATTCCGCAGCTCAGTTGTTGATGGGGACTCCTCGATCTTCCCACATCACACCAGTACTGCGGGAGCTGCACTGGCTGCCAGTTAAGTGGCGGATCACCTTCAAAGTTGGATTACTGACATATAAAGCCCTACATGGTCTGGCCCCTGACTACCTGAAAGAACTTCTGGTTCCTTACCTCCCTAAGCTATTGCTCCACTTGGCCAACGAGGGGTTGCTAGAGATCCCAAGGGTGTTTTTAAAATCTTCTGGAGCCCGGGCATTTATGTTCATGGCACCAACCCTCTGGAATTCTCTACCCCATTGGATTAGGGAGTGCATGACTGTGGGGGTTTTATACAAGTGCTGAAAATGTATTTATGAAAAAAGGCATATGGTGATGGTGTTGTGGATGACAGACTGTAATTGGTGTTGTATGTTTTTATAACGCTATAATATTGGTTTTAAGTTATTTAATTGTGTACTGCGCCTTGTTTTTGAAAGGCACATTAAAAATAAAGTTTATTATTATTACTATTATTAAAGAAAGGGTGTTGAAGAGACACTCAGCACCGCAGACCAAGGAGGGGCTGCAGCATAAGCAATCACAATGAAAATGGGTAGACTGGATGGGCCAAGAAGCCCTTGTCTACTGTCAGTTTTTACGTTTCTGTGTTTTTATTACCAGTTCAAGGGTAGTACCCATGGAGATAGTAATGATTAGTGAAGGGGAGAAGTCAGTCTTACTTTGTGAGTCAGATATACTTTTAGTTTTCTTTTCATTCATAACAAGTAGGTGTTACATGAATGAATAAATGCAGGCCAGGGTGTTAGTAGGGAGACATCCTAATGCATTGTACTTTGTGCACCTTACTGCACATTCAACAAACTGGGAATGGCCAGAATAAGAGGAAAGTTTGAAAAGTATAACTTCACACAGAAGGTGGATAGCTTGTGAAATAGCCTATATGGTGAGGTTATAGAACATAGCGCAGGTCTGGCTTTCATTACAAGATAATACAGATTGTGAGGCAGAATAACATGAAAGGGTTACAAATAGCATGAACAGGGGTAGCATTCTGACTGAGTGAGACACTTGGTTTTCAATTCTGCCTCTTTTCAGCCTTGTTGGGGGAATACAGATGCAAACTGACTGAAGTATTTAATCAAGTAACTTCAGGTTTAAGCTGCTGGTGGATGTTTTTGCTGTTGGTGGATGTTTTTATTGAATGAGAAAAACGTGGCCAAGACACCATGGAAACTCCAAATTCCCTTACCGTTACTTTCCAGAAGTGTTGCAGGATTTTAAGTGTCCACCTAAACAATCACCAGACCAGGTAGATGGGGCCTCAGTTTAACATCTCATCCAAAACACAGCACCAAAGGAGTGCAGCACTCCCCCCCCCCCCAACATGCTGCACTACAGTGTCAGTACTGGAATTTGACCCAAGTTCCTGGTGTGGGGCAAGAAGCTTAGGTTAGACAATTTGTATGCCCAAACAACTCTTGAAAGTTCTATGGCTATCCAGCACCTTAGGCCCATATCATTAAAGAAGTGTATAGCTGGCAGCTGCTTTATAATTTGGGCTTAAAACTTTACCTTTACCTTGTACTACAAATAGAATAATGGATAGAAAATCTTCAGTAATGAGGCTACAGTTCCATCAAGGCATTCTGGTGACATCATAAATCATGAGAGCAAAGCTCAAGTGATTTATGATGTTACCAGACTCCCAAGATGGAATGACATGCCTAGTTACTGCAGGTTTCCTATCTGTGGTTGTTTATAATAACTGGCCATCATTTTTTTCAATTGTTATGGCCAAGTACTATTTGTTGTAATAACCTGATAGTTATTATGGGAAACATGAGGTAGAAGCTACACTCAAGACTCACTCAGTCTCTCTTTTGAGCACTGCATGTGTCAACTGGCAGCTTTCCAGTCACTTCTGGCCATCTGCATTGTATTGTACAAGAAAGCACCTCACAATGTAAACTTTAACAAACTCTGGTCAGAGCTGATATGCCTGTTGAGAGCTTTTGGGATGCTTTTTTCAATTATTTCTAATGAATTTGCGCAATTCAGATCTCCTGAGAGGCAGTTTCATTGTGGCCTTCCTTTTATATACTTTCACAATGTGTTTTCCTAGAATATGCCTGCTGATTGCTATAATTTTTATTTTTTTATTTTTTTTTATTTTAGTCTTTGGTCACCGGGTAAGGCCCACTAGGCACAAGTGCCTGTTTTCAGGGGCAACCTGGGAGCACTGGGCGGGTTAAGTGACTTGCTCAGAGTTACACAGTATGCAAGTGGAGGTTGTAAGAATCAAACTCAGGTCTGGTCTGTTGGGTGTACCAAGTTTGTTCACACCTCACTCCTCTAACCTCTAGGCTATACTGCCAGCCTAGCCTGTTAAGCCTGGATAGTTCACAGAAGACGTACACACAGAACACACAGAAATGTAATGGCAGAGAAAGGCCCCATGGTCCATCTAGTCTGCCCAACACCCTACCTCTCCCTTTCTGTTATGCTTCCACCCTCTTTTCCCAACCCCTTAAATCTATCCCAAGCCCTCTTGAACCTCTCCACTGTTTCAGCTGCTACTACCTCCTCCAGCAGCTTGTTCCAGCCCTTCACCATCCTCTCCATGAAAAACTGCCCCTGACATTACCTCTGTATTGCCCACCTTCCAGTTTGAAGCTATGTTCCCTCGTGTTTGCTCCCTTCTTCAATTTGAACAAGCTATCACCCTCTACCTTATTTATTCCCTTCAGACACGTAAAGGTCTCAATCATGTCCCCCCTCCCTTCCTTCTAGTCTCCAGAGGGTACAAATTCAGCCCTCTCAATCTTCTCTCATAGGGTATATCCTGCATCCCTCATACCATTTTGGTTGCCCTTCTCTGTACCCTTTCCATCAACTCAACATCTCTTTGTAGGTGAGGCCTCCAGAACTGCACCCCATACTCCAGATGCGGCCTGACAATTGTTCTATATAACGGCATTAGCACCTCCCTCTTTCTGGTATTAAAACCCCTCACAATGCAGGCCAACATTCCATTTGCCTTTCCCACTGCCCTGCTACACTGGCTGCCCACCTTGAGGACACGCAATACCATAATCCTCAGGTCCCTTTCCATTTCCTTCTCCTTAATCACCACCCCTCCAAGGGAGTATGTTTCCCTCCTATTCCTCCTCCCCAGGTGCATCAGTGAGCACTTTTGTGCATTAAACTTCAATTTCCAGGTGTCAGACCACCTCTCCAGCCTCTCCAGGTCCCACCTCATGGCTTGCACCCCACTAGGTGAATACACCCTATTGCAGACCTTTGTATCATCTGCAAACAGGCACAGCCATCCCACCAGACCCTCCGCTAGGTCACTAACATAGATGTTAAAAAGTATTGGTCCTAGCACTGACCCCTGTGGCACCCTACTGGTCACCACCCGTTCCCTGGAATGTGTCCTATTTACCACCACCATCTGACTCCTTTTCTTCAACCAGTTTTCCATCCACCTGGTGACCCTGAGGTCCCCCATGATATTTTATTTTCAGTGGGGATCTACATCTACACAATATTATGCTGCACTGCGTAAAATCAGAACTCACTGAAAATAATATTTCACATCTGAAATAGGCTACCCTGAACAAATACATTATAAAATGGTAAAATCATGACCCCACTGAAAGCAAGATATTGCATCTAATTTGGGACATCCTGAGTAAATACAGTGCAAAAATGTGTAAAATGAAGATCACAATGACAATGAGATGTAACATCTCCCCAGTGCTATCCAGGATACAGAACATAGGATAAGAAATATTTAAAGAGCTAGAGGAGCCACAACAGGCAGACAGGAAAATAATACAAATTTTATGTAGCAGTCAGTTGTAATTTTTTTATTTCTGAATTGTTTTTCCTTTTCCTTTGGCTCATCAGAAAGTATTCTATGAGATAATATTGTGCTGAATGTGTGGAACAGCTCTTAGCCTGGCAGCTGACATAGCTTTCTCTACTGCCCCACACTACATCATCAGCATTGTGATCTCACTGACTGTGACATCACAGGTGAATTTCCTGGTGGTCATTCACTTGCTGTTCCTAAGTAGCACTGATGTCACAGTCATTGAGGTCACAATGCTAATGATATAGTGTAAAGCAGTATAGTAAGATAAGTCAGCTGCCAGGCTAAGAGCTGTTCCAGACATCACACCTACAAACATCAGGTA
Organism: Neoceratodus forsteri; assembly: GCA_016271365.2. NCBI lineage: Eukaryota > Metazoa > Chordata > Ceratodontiformes > Ceratodontidae > Neoceratodus > Neoceratodus forsteri. Next base: position 1,376,732,887 of record CM057456.1, read on the forward strand.
AACAATCTTCTAATTAAACAAAGAGAAAAGAAAAAGTACCTCATATATAAAAGGTAATAGTTGGCTGCTTTTAACATCCAATACTAGCTATTTAAAGGAACTTCACTGTCTTCACTGACATAAACAGTTTCTTTATTGTTTTACAATATGTTAGATTGCAGTATTTAGTTTGAATGTTGTGGCCATGAAGATGGTGTGTGTGCAGTGTGTGTGTGTGTGTGTGTGTGTTTGCCGCAGCTCAATATATTTTTCCCCAAAAAGCATAGCAAAAAATGCCTGCTGATTGCTATATGATTACTGTAGCTCGGATAGGTCACAGAAGACCCGGCATATGTCTGAGACAGTGCTTATCAGATAGTGTCTTAAGAGGTTAAAAAAAACAGTATAAATCTTTGTACATTTGTTCCTGGGAAAAGGTGACATTTATCGGGTATGACTCTCTCTTGAAAGACAATACTTGCCTAACTGAAGGTAATTAGCAATAAAATGTTTAAATGCTAAGCATTTAAATGTGCAAGTTGGTGCATTTCAAAGGAGGTAAACAAATCTCCAGTTTAATAGCCAACCAATATTTAACAAGCTGTTTCAGTTTCCTAATGGCCATCTGATAAGCAGCTTTAGTGCTGTCTTCAACATTCTAAACAGAAAGAATGGAGTTTTTTATTTCATTTGGCATAGTGATTTATAGTTGTGGAAGGATACACTGAAATGTCCAAAAGTGTGTTCCACGTACCTCCATTTTTCCAGCTACAGACAGCAAGATGGCTGTATGCTCCGCCCACAGCCATAAAAACTGACCTTCTTCTACAATTTAATATACTACATGACTTATATTACTCACCCTTAAAACTATTTAGAATGGGTAAGATACAGTCTCCACTATGTGAGGTTTATGGTTCTGAGGAAAGTATATCATACCACAAGTTATGGTCTTGTGCTAAGATCAAAAAGGCCTTTTGGCAGTTGATAATGAAAGAGATAGCTCAGTTTTTTTAACTTTTCCAAATTTTTAACAGTAGGGGTATGTCTTTTGGGAGATTACATTCCGAACAACAAACTAAGGTCACATAACTGCACATAATTGTATAGCCTTCCACTGACAAGGCCCTCCTGGGCTGCTATTTTGTGTGACCACTGAGCTCCCAGTCACCCTCATCATTCCCATACAATACTGGAAATAGCACCACCTTTTCTTTCTGTCTGAGCCACCACAGCTGCTCTACTACCCTCTCTTCTCCCTCCAGCTATTGCCTGCTAACCTTCTCTCTCTTTACTATTACTAGTATACCACTATCTGGCCTTTTCTGTATCTTCACCCACCTACCAACTCCTGAATCTGTTTTTAATTATAGTGCTTAATATAGCTTTTTAAGTTGGTATAATAGTTTGTTTGTCAATTATCTTTCTTGTTGTATCTCACCACACCTGTTTATCTGTGCCCATTGTACCTGTGTCTGTTAATCCATCCCCTGTATAACTCATTTTTTGATGTGGAGCCTTTGTAACCCCTGATTTATCCCGAGACAATAGAGTCCCCTGATCTTGCCTTATCCCCTATAATAGAGTCTACTATTTGCTGTCCTATTAATATTTTGTCACCCTCACTCCTTTCCCCCACACCATCTTAGTAGCTCTACATTCCCTTCAGTATTTTGACTCCATTGCAGGCAATTGTAATCATATCAACCTGTTGAAACTTTTTTCTGTGAATGACCTCCTCAACTATCGACAACTTGGAGTCCATACTTATTCTAATTGGTTGTGTCATCTGTCCCCAAAATTCCATGACTTCTCTTATGGGCACCCTTCCCTCCATCTACTTCCATCCTTTTTCCTCCTCCCTTCTATTGGTATCATCTTCTACTCTCTTACCTATCTCATGGATCCCTCCATTCATGCCTCAGATATCCTCTAGGTTCATTGTGTAAATATTGACTTTAATCACTGAAACTCCTTATATTTTGTATATATTATTGTCTATGCTTATGCTACTGTTACTCACCTTGTACACTGTAATTGCTGCCAGCTCAAATTTTAATTGTGTTGTATAATGACTATGTATTCTATCCAGGTCCACCTCAAAAATGAGCATTGCTCAATGGTGTTCACCTGGTTAAATAAAGATTTTGATTGATTGATTGTAAAAGAGCCCCTGGCTCAAAGGTCTTAATCCAGAGAATTCAATAAATAAATAAAATAAATACAGGTCACATATGGCCTTGGTAACATTGGTTACTAAACTCCTTATTTTGCAGCATTGGAAGGACAACTGGTTTCCTTCATATTCAGAGTGGTTTCAGGAATTTCTAACTGCTCTGAGTGCAGAGCAAGCAGTCACCCTCTCCAACCTTACATGGAGAAAGTTTCAGGACTGTTGATCACCTTTTTATTCTTACATCCATGCCAGCCCTAGAATTAAGGGTTTGGGTACCTCTCTCCCCCAGTGATAGTAGGATAGTTGAGTTCTATATTTAAGTGATAACATTCATTTTGTAGTAATATACAAAGCAATAACCAGCTTCTGAGGATGATTGAATGCCTAGGTGTTTAATCTCCACCGAAGCCGATTATTGCGAGTATACTCCTACAAGATGAATGTTATTACTATTATATGACTAGGAGTTACATAGAATTTTTTGATGTAAATCCTATTGAAAAATTAGTGCTATTACGTGTGATCAGGCTTTGAAAAGTAAAGCCATGACTCTGAGCATGAGCATTGTTACTAGGTGTGCAAAGAGTCACGGCTTTACTTTTGAAAACCCATTTTCAGACTGTGACTCTGCGCGAGCTGCATAATCTGACAAAGCTTCAGATTAAAACAAGAACACAGTTGTCAGTGTTACTGTTGTTGACCACTTCTCTCCCCAATCCTCAAAGTTGTCTCTTGCTCTCTTTCCCTCTTCCCCCATGCCTGGCTCACCTTAGGAAGAAATGTGTCTCATGCTCCTCGCTCGATCTGTTTTTTGGTCTGTCTTCCACTTCCACCCATGCCTGGCTCACTTGTGCAAGAAATTTCTCACTTGCTCCTTTCTCAACCTTGGTCTCCTTTGTTTAGCCTCACAGATTAAATACTGTTTGTTCAAAATATAAATTCTAAACTTAGCCGCAGTGTTGAAGGGCTGCACGTAAGAAACTCGGGGAATGTGAGTGTGACCGAACCTCAGAGTGGGCAGGCAGTGTGGATACCAAAGATATGAATAACCTATTATAGGTGTGGTTAGAGGTGAATAACCTACTGTGGGCATGGCTGAATATAGATAACCTACTGTAGGACTGTAGGTAGTAGTTTGTGGGACAATAACTGCCAGTTTTCCTGTGTTCTGATTGGCTAAAACTAGATACCTGTGGTATAATGACAGTTAAATGAAATGTACTATCATTTCTTGGTTTTAGTTCTGTTTCATTGTGCATTGTGCAAGTGGGTGCATGAGGAACAGGGGGGTATGGAGCAGGGGGGAGGTGAGGAGGTTTTATATTCTGTATGTAATATACTGGTTTGGTTATTAGAGTTATTGTAAACTGTTGTTAGTTCCCCCTCCCGTATATTGTTTTGTTGTATTTTCCTAGTTGTGAGTTATATTTTGAATTTAATAAAGTATAATAATTTGTAAAAAAAAAAAAAAGACATTCTTCACTAATCAAACATTAATCTGATGCCATTTGAAAATTAAAGTGATTGTGCAAACAAATTTTGCATGCAGAATAAATGAGTACTCACTGACAATGTTTCTGGGGTAGATTTAAAAAAAAGTGGTAGAAACATATTTCTCTCTGGAGGGTATAATCACTGACCATCACCCCCACACACACACACACACATTTAAATGCAATTCTGAAAAAGTTAAACATTCAGCTTTAGGGTGTGTTTAACTTTTTTCAGAATTGCATTAAAATTGGGGTGGGATGAAGACTGATAACCAATGATTAGGGTGTTGAGATTTCTCAAATTTAATACACACATTTGGTGTGTGATGCTTGAATAAATCACTCGAGCTTTGCCCCCAGGGTTTATATAGCATCACACACCTCAGGTGTGTATTAAATTCTTCCTATGCATACCAACCCATGCATTATTCTATATGTAATATATGGAACTCTCTAAACATTCCATTTCATAATTCCTTTGATCCGATGTCAGAGCAATAGGTGGGATGGGTGCCAAAGATTGTTGGTACCCCGCCACTGAGCCTAGGCCAGCAGTAGGCTAAATTGTCTATATAAAAAATGTAGTAACCTGATTCACACCTACCAGAGAAAATGGCGGGGACAACTCCAAAGGTGAAGCCTAGCACTGAGACCCCATCAGACTCCACCGAATTAAAAACATTACTTCACTTTCTAAACATTCCATCTCATAATAACATTGATCTGATATCAGAGCGATAGTAGTATGACTTTCTGATGTCAGAGCAATGGTGTTATGAGTTTTCAGTGGCACTGATTATGAGAAAAAAATGCACCCATATATTGCATAACATTACTTTATTTTTACTTTATTTAGCTTTTTTTGACTGGGTAAGTGCACTAGACAAATCCTGCCTATTTTCAGGCACGACCCGGGGGAGGGGGATACAGATGAATGCCAACTAACCTTGAACCAGATTAAGTTGTTGGTGGTATTTTTTTTTTTTAGTGAACGAGGGAAATTTGGCCAGGACACCGGGGAAATTCCCCTACTCTTTTCAATAAGTGCCATGGCATCTTTAACATCCACCTGAACTACCACCAATCCAGGCAGATGGGACCTCGGTTTAACATCTCATCCGAAAGACGGCACCTCAGAAAATGCAGCACCCCTCTCATGCTGCATTACAGTGTCAGTACTGGGATATTAACCCAAGTGCCAGATGTGGGAACTGAACCCACAGCCCTCTGATCTCCCGGCCTCAGAGGCGAGTGTGCTACCTACTGAGCCACTGATTGTGTAGTGTTCTGTCACTCAGTCATCACTCATTATTTTAGTCTTCAAATGTCCTTTTTACCATGCTCCAGTCCTTTTACAGATGTTCATGAATGATGCTGAAAATGGGGAAGGGGAGGGAATAACTGGGGCAAAGTGATCCTGTTTCAAATTAGCCTGAGCACTTTTGGTGTCTTCCACTCCACCGCAAGATAAGTTGCCGATTAAAGACTGGACTACAAGAGTGCATGTCATCTGTAATTTAAATAAGGGAGAGCATGACCTAGATAGTCCATGTTTGGGTTCAGATTTCTGCCAAGATGTTTTGCTTGGGGGTGCATGAGATGGAAGCCTGATTTTACTGTGCTAATCTATCCCACTTCAAACACCCGGAAAAAAATGTATCCAGCCAATTTCTTGTTAGGAGTATCAGTGGTTTCATTTTTAGAAAGTCCTTATTAAAGAATGATTTGCTGCACTGGCGACCTGGGTTTGGGAAAGAGTTGGGTTATTAGGGGTTGACTGGGAGGGAGTTGGATCTAGCCACCATTTGGCAGCTCTCCTTTCCTGGGGAAGATATGGTACCATTCTGATTAGTGGACGGTGTCGGGAGGGAGAGGATGCCATTAGGCACTTGGCAGAAACCATGTCTTAGTATGACTCTCTGCCTTGACTTCAGTCCTTCATGCCGGCATCCTCTTGGACTGGGATTAGGGGACTACACAGCTACATATGCAACCACACAAAGTCCCAACCCCGCTGCCAGCAGCATGATCCCTGCAAGAAAGGGATGGGTGCCACAGATCGGCGGTATACCACCACTGAGCCCAGGCTGGTAGCAGGCTAAAATGCCTATATAAAAAAAAATGCAGCAGCCTGCTTCACAGCTACCAGAGAAAATGGTGGGATAACACCTATGGGGAAGCCTAGCACTGAGATCCCATCAGACTCCACCGAATTAAAAACATTACTTCACCAGGTGTCAAAGGAAATGCAAACTTTCAAAACGTTGGTGGCCAGCCTGGAAGACAAGGTGCATGCTCTTCACCCCCATACCCTGGATACCAAAACTTACTTGGCGCACATTGACAAAAAGGACTCCAGCCATGAGACAAGAATCCAAGAGTTTGAAAGTATTGTACAGCTCCTGTGGACCCGCACGGAGGATGCCGAGAACAGGAGCCAGAGAAATAATCTCCATTTTGTGGGTTTCCCGGAGGGTGCTGAGAGGAAAGACCCTGCCACTTTCTACAAACTGGACTTCCAAAATCCCTGCATTATGAATGGAGACCACCCTTAGAGATCGAGAGGGTGCACCGTACCCTTGCTCCACCACCCAAAGAAGGGAGTCAGCTGAGTCCGATGATTGCCAAACGCCTAAGGTTTCCCCCAAAAAAGAGCAGATCATGAACCTGGCAAGGGAGTGGGGCATTTGCTTTGGCAAGGCCATAGAATTTATATATTCAATGACTACTCCACTGAATTGGCACACAAATGCAAGGGTTTCATGAAATCCAGGAAAATCTTCCAGGAGGTGCAAGTACAGTATCACCTCCTATATCCTGCCAAGGTGCAAATTCTCTGGAGTGGGGTCTACAATACATTTGAGACCCTGGAGGTACCGATGGCCTATATTGCCAAACACTGGCTGGATAGAGCACCCTCCTCTAGAGCGGTCAACCACCTACAGCAATCTCAGGATAGATCGCAATCCCAAGGATAACTGCCTCAAGGATCTGCCAATGGATTCACCCCCCTTGGCTGAGATGAAACCCAATGCAAGCATGTACTGGCAGACATCAAAGTCCAAATGAAAGCAGCATGGGAAGTGCAAGCAAGCCGCACCTCAGAGACTGAGAGGGTCGGCAACCAGGTACTGCAGCAGAGATTCCTCCTTGATGGACTCTGAACTGCCTGGAGAGTCAGCACCAAAAAGGCAGGGGCAGGACTCAAATCCATACACAGAACAGGCTCAGTAACAAGGTGACACCTCAATGACTTTGAATACTGCTGTGGATGCGACTGCCTTGCAAAGGGAAATCATCACCTCCTGGGCAGAAGCAGTGGTGCAGGACTTGCAGGGCTCTCTACATCAAGGGCCCCAATCAGCTGACCTTGACCCAACTTGGCAGACACAGAACCTTTCCCATCCAGTAACTTACCTTGGTGAGGGCACCTGAATGAAACCATTGTCTAGTATGGCATTTATTGTAAAACTTTGTCTCACAGGATTTGACTCCCAGGACTATAACTCTCCATGATGCTGGGATTTTTTGCCTGTCATTTTTTTTGTTCCTGTAATTACCCAAGGCACTGATGGTCTAATATCTACACCACCATCATCCCCCCTCCCCCCCACACCCATACCTCATCAGTGCCATAACCTTCCTGTCTATCCCCTCAACTCTCTCTTTCCTTCTTACATGTTGACAATACTTGAATTTGCAGAGGTGGTAGGCACACAGTGATGGGTAGGTGCACTGGGGTGAGGGAGGGTGAGGAGGAGACTTGGACATGGAAGGCAGCTGATGGGAGGGGGATGGGGTGGAGGCTCCCTTATTAAGCTTGCAACCACAGTGGGGGTGACTGGACCTTGCATGTCAGGGCACTGTGTAGACAGAGAGCCAGCTTTATTTCAGCACAGCTGGAATCATTCACCTACGGAAATGGGCCTTCTGATTTTCCCCCTTCTGGCACAATCTCCCCAGACATTACCTGGGGATGAGAGCTTCTCCCCCCAACCCGGCCACATGGAGGGAAGAATAATGCAAAGGGTGAAGGGAAGGATGAGTGGAGCAGCTCAGCAGCTGGTCTATTACCCTTCATGGGGAATCAGCTGAACTGTACTCGGGTGGGCATGTAAGGTATGGTATGTTCCTCTATTTCATTCATAGCAGCTGGAAGGGCAGAGGGCTCAGACTGCTAGACTATGTTTGCATGATTTGGATTTTCCCTGCGAAGTCTGTGGGAGGGAATGCATGGCAATGGCATGGACTAGAAGTTGCTCCCTAGCAACAGACTAACGGCAACAGCATCAAAAGAACAGAGCTTTCCTGGACTGATACAATGGCAGTCGCAGGATTCCAGTTCCAGCCATGCTGGCTGTACAGCCATTCCTCTGATGTGTGCAGGGAACCCCTTCGCACAGCAGTGAGGACCATTGTCCCATGCTGCCTCTGCCCCCCCCCCCGTACCATGCATGCCTGCACCTGCATCAACACAGGCTCACATCACCCTAATAAAGGAAGAGAGCACTTTATGTTGCTCGGTTTTAAACAGGAGGTAGATCTGAGTCGACTGCCAGGTACTACTGGTTCATAAAGAAAACTTCCACCCCACCTCCCACTCTCACCTCATTCTTCTGGCCTGTGTCTCCCCTCCTCCATAACTGGACAAGCTGCCAACCAAGGAACAGGCAATGCTCCTTGATACAGAGCCTGTGGCAATGCTTCCTTACCACGTGCATTGGACTTGCCTCAGGTGCAGTGACAAAGCATGAGAATGACCATGCTGGTTTACTGCTATTCAAGAAGGGACATTGTAGCCTTTTAGTTGATCCTGGGAATGTTCAGCCCTTTGGTGTGGCCTTTGAGGTCATTACCCTAAGGCCAACTGTCATCTCTCTGCACATACACTGCACATCAGACAATTCGAATAGCAATCTGTCTGCGGCCATATATATATATATATATATATATATCTATAGTGAGTGGGCAGCTTAGGACACAGAATCCAGCTCACCTTCTCAATCATTTTTATCCCACCCCACCCAATTTCCTTTATTTTTCTTTACTAATGCAGTAGGCTGAAAAAGAAGTCACAGTGGGAGCCAGTTATTGTTAGGAGGCAGACCAATGGCTTTAACATGTCCGTGACCTCTGAGGGCTTATTTGAGGACTCCTGCTCTCACCCAGGATACCCTCAAGATCACTGTAAGGTTAAATGTTGTTAATATTTATGTTAGAAATAATGTCAATGCATTCATTATGCTTAGTGTGTTACTGTTCTTTCTGGTACATATCCACATAGAGGTATATAACACTGTTTTTTCTAGATCCTATTCACTATACCCACCCTTGGAGAATCAGGGAACCTCCCTGGCCCTGGGGCAGAAAAAGTGTCTACTTCCACCAAACTTTGCTGTCCACCTGTCACCCCAGCCATTGAGTGCCTTTTTCAGGGGAGTGATGTTGTCACAGTTCAGTATTGGGCTATTACTTAGGATGGGTAGGACCCAGCCACAGTATTCAGAAGGCAAAACTTTGCTGGCATGGCTTCCAACACCCTGGGAATCTAGAGGATGTTTCAGCCCCCATGTCCAATTACTTTACCCATCTTCCTGGCTCTTCCACAAGTTGTATAATGGCACACTAAAGTATTAGGTGGATTTCCTAAAGCATGAACGGCATCCACTCTCCATGTAAGTGCAAGAAAAATATGGATTTTCTCAAGAAAGAGGGGGTTGGGTGGCCTCTTTACAGGAGATCCATCTATCCCAAATGGAAATTTCAAAGATTAAGACAGGGTGAGGGTCCCAGGTGTATGGTTCAACTTATATCACTAAGAATAGAAGAGTAGTTATCCTTGTGCATAAGAATATTCCATTACAAGCCTCGCAAGTCATCTTGGACCCTGAAGGCAGATTTGTCATAGTGCAGGGAGAGTTAATGGGGCAGGAAGTGACACTCTGTAATGTATATGGCCCAAACAGCCCTGATGCCTCCTTTTATAGATCTCTCTCTCACAACACCTCCTGGAAATGCACAGAGGCCAGCTGGAAATGGGGGGTGGGGTATGAACACCATCATGGATGACCTCTTAAACAGAAGCAAGCCCCGCAGTGGGCAGCCCTTCCCATCATCTATAGTTCTCTAGGCCTTGGTGAAAGAATTAGATATGATGGACATTTAGAGATTAGTCTATCCCACAGGGAGGGACTATTCATTTCTCTCTTCCCCAAATCTGTCCTTCTGGAGGATAGATCTGTGGTCATTCCCTGCCACCTGGACCCTGCAAGTGCTCGATGCCTGCACTGGATCTATATTAATCTTGGATCATGCCCCTGTATCTTTTACCTAGATATACCTATCGACAGGATCAGCTCCCAGAGGCAGGTGTCAACATAATACTGTACCTCCATGCTCAATGGCCAGCGATTCTGTGCTGGACTGAGTAAGGACATCAAGAGGTTTCTCCAGGACAACAAGCCAGCAGACACCTCAGCTACCATCAGGTGGGATGCCCTAAAAGCCTTCATACGGAGCAGATGTATCAGCTACACTTCCCATCTGCATAAAATGATGGAGAAGGAGCTGGCTGAAAGTTGGTAATAGCTGAAGACCTTAGGAAAGCAGCTACATGACTCTCAGACACCCCCATACTTATACCAAAAGCAGATAATGCCCTTTTTCATCTAAAACAGACCTTTTTGGAGTCAGGAGAGAAACCAGGGCATGTATTGTCCTGTCAGCTTAAAAAGAGGCAGGACAGCTGTAGGATCCTTGCTGTTTGAAATAAGGGAGGTCAACTCACCATGGCCAAGGAGACAATAAACATGGAGTTTCTCTCCTTCTACAGCTTGCTTTATTCCTTGGAGGTTCAACCCTCAGACGATGCTCTGCAGCACTTCCTGGGAAAGCTGGGCCTACCTCAGCTCAGCTGAGAGACACTTCAATGGCTAGACAGCCCCATGGAGCAAAAAGAGTTGGAGGTAGCCCTAAAAACTACTAATGCAGGGAAAGTCCCTGGAGGATATGGGCTCCTGGCTGAATTTTTAAGTGCTATCCAGGATGTCCTCTCTCCCCCTTATGAATGCATTAGAAGATGCTTCCACCCCCAGGCCCCTCCCAGCATCCATGAGGACAGACCAGATTTCCCAAACCTGGAAAAGATCGCGCCCTCTGTAGTAGCTATAGGCCCATCTCCTTGATTACAGCAAATTGTAAAGTCTTGGCTAAAGCCATGGCTAATAGACTGAAGGATCTCATAGGGGAACTAGTAGAAAGGGTTCATAGAAACATAGAAACATAGAATTTGACGGCAGATAAGGACCGCTTGGCCCACCCAGTCTGCCCATTTCCCTACCTAATGGATAAGCTGCAGATCCTAGTTAACCAGCAGCCTACTTCTTCCTATCCCCAACCCCTAGAATTGCCTTATGACTGTCCCATGCATGCTTGAATTCCACCACTGTTTTTGACTCCACAACCTCCTCCTCCAGAAGGCTGTTCCATGCATCCACAACCCTCTCTGTGAAAAAATACTTCCTTAAATTACCTCTGAGCCACCCCTCTATCTTCAAATTGTGCCCCCTTGTTCTTGCACACCTCTTTTTTTGAAAGATGCTACCCTCTTGAACTTTTCTGATTCCCTTGAGGTACTTGAAAGTTTCTATCATGTCCCCCCTCTCCCTCCTTTCCTCGAGGCTATACATATTAAGCTCCTTAAGTCTCTCTTCATATGTCTTCCGGTGCGGACCCTGCACCATTTTAGTTGCCCTCCTCTGGACAACTTCCATCCTATCTATGTCTTGCAGAGATTGGGTCTCTAGAACTGCATGCAGTACTCCAGGTGGGGTCTGACCAGCTGTCTGTACAGAGGTATAATAACTTCCTGTTTTCTACTGGTAATGCCTTTCCCTATGCATCCCAGTATCCCCCCAGCCCTTCTTGCTGCCCTTTCACATTGCTTGCCCACCTTTAGGTCATCTGATATGACTACCCCCAGGTCCCTTTCCATTTTTGTTGTTGTTAGTATCTCATCCCCCATTGTGTACTCTTCCCCTGGGTTTTGTTCCCAGGTGCATTACCTTGCACTTCTTAGCATTGAATCTAAGCTGTCATACATTTGACCATTCCTCTAACCTTGCCAAGTCCTTCTCATCTTTCCACCCCACCTTGTGCATCAACTCTGTTGCAGATCTTTGTGTCATTTGCAAAGACATACTTTTCCTTCAGTCCCTCTGCAATGTCGCTTATAAAGACATTGAAGAGGACCAGTCCTAATACTGAACCTCGGTACCCCACTAGTAACCCCTTTCTTCAGAGTGGACTCCATTTACTATTACTCTCTGTGTCCTATTCTCCAGCCAATTCTTTACCCAGGCTGTCATCTTGGGACCCACTCCCAGGCTGGCTAACTTGTATATTAATCTTTTGTGTGGGACTGTGTCAAATGCCTTGCTAAAATCTAGGTAGGCCATGTCCACAGCCCCTCCCTGATCTACTACTTTGGTCACCCAGTCAAAGAAATCTATCAGATTTGTCTGGCATGACCTTCCCACTGTGAATCCATGTTGCCTTGGGTCCTGTGTCCCTCTAGCCTCTAGATATTCGACAATTCTTTCCTTCAGAAGTGATTCCATCATTTTCCCTACCACTGAGGTTAAACTAACAGGTCTGTAGTTTCCTGCTTCTTCCTTGCTCCCACTTTTGTGAAGGGGAATCACATCTGCCCTCCTCCAGTCCTCGGGTACCACCCCATCCTCCCATGATTTGTTAAAGAGGGTAGTCAGTGGTGTCGCTAGCTCTACCCTTAGTTCTTTTAGAATTCTGGGATGAATCCCATCAGGCCCATTGCTTTGTCCACCTTCAGTTTTAGAGTTCTTTCAGAACCCTTTCTTCTATAAATGGGCTGGTATCAACTTCTGTATCAGAGTATTTCTACTGTTTGTTTTAGGTACCTCCCCTCTTCCTTTGTAAATACTGAGCAAAATATTTGTTTAGTATCTCTGCCTTTTCACAGTCACCCTCTGCCCACCCTCCTCCCTTTATTAAGCCTCACTATCCCTCCCTTGGTCTTCCTTCGCTCCTGATGTACCTATAAAGGTTTTATCCCCCTTCTTAACTGAGTTGGCTATCTTTTCCTCGGTTTGGGCCTTTGCTGTTCTGACTGCCTTCCCAGCTTTCTTTTGCTTTAACTGATACAGTTCTCTGTCCTGCTCCTTCTGTGATTCCTTGTACTTCCTGAATGCTTTCTTTTTCTCTTGAACCCTCACTGCCACTTCCTTTGAGAATCATAGTGGTTTCTTACATCATTACGTTTTGTTTATCTGCTTCACACAAAGGCTTGTTACCTCTGTGATGGCAGTTTTATTATTTCCATTGTTCTTCCACCCTCCTTCTGCCCATTTGCTAGTGCATTCCTTAGGCACTCACCCATTTTAGCAAGTCAGCCTTCCTAAAGTCCAGTACTTTTGCCTTTGTGTGGCTTGACTCTGTTGCTGTGTTTATTGTGAACCATACTGTCCGATGGTCGCTAGTTCCCAGATGGCTACCCACTTCTACATCTGTGATCCTCTCTTCATCTCCATTTGAGAGAACCAGGTCTAAGATTGCTCCCTCTTGAGTGGGCTCCAATACTAGTTGTCTAAGGCATGCCCCCTGTAGGGCATCTAGAATAACCCCACTCTATGTGATAATGGCGTTAGGGCGAGTGTAATATAGCCAAAAAGAAAAGCAGTAATGTACACTAGCAGTGAGGAAACTTGCTTGTAGTATTTATGTTGGGGGGTTTTGCCCCTGCACCCACCTCACTAAAAATAACAACTTCTGAGGGGGCGTTATGTTGGGGAGGGGGAGAACAGGCAAAATAAAGGAAACTAACACCCAAGCATAAACCACAAAATATTGTGCTCCTCCCCAGCCCCAAATCCTGCACCCTGCCCACTAGAATAAGCCACCCTCACCAACAGGCCACACAGCCAGCTCGGTGGCTTATCCTCTTACCACCTCTCACATACCTATCCTGTCAGTCTTCCCTCTACCCTGCCCTTCCTCCTTCCTACCCTTTCAGGGATGCTGACCTTACAGGTTCTGAGATTGAGTTGCTCAAATCTGAGTTGCTCAATCTCAGTCACCCTTTTCATAGGATACCAGCAGAAAGGGACCAGGTTGGCTTTATTCTGGGCCATAAAGGGACAGGTGACACCAGATAGCTTGTAAATGTTTTTTGGAAGACCAAACAGGCTCCCCCCATTATTCTCCTCTTGCTGGATGCAGAAAATGCATTCAACAGAGTGGAATGGCGGTACCTCTTTGCTGCCCTAGCTGCGTTTAACATCAGTTCAGTCTTCAGAACCTGGGTACAGGTGCTGTATAAAGGACCTCAGCCAAGGCAATCATCAACGGTCGAACGTCTCCCTCCTTCCAGCTCCACAGGGGCACCAGGCAGGGCTTACCCTTGTCTCCATTGTTGTTTATTCTTGACCTGGAACATCTCCTTCAAGCCATCTGGTTGAACACTGACATAAAATGGGTCAAAATGGGAGGCAAGCACACAGCAATGGCATATGGGGATGATATCCTGCTATCTCTCTCGGACCCTGTAAGGTCTATACCCAATCTCCTAACCCTGACATCTTGGTACAGCCAGCTCTTCGGATACAAACTGAACATAGCAAAGTCCCAATTTCTGGCTTCGGATACCAGCGTATCAGCACTCATCAGCTATCCATGGGGCTTGCAACATATTCAACAAGGTGTCGTCTCCCTGGATGTCACCTTCCACTGGATTCATTCACACCTCAGGAGGGACAATCTGTCCCCCTTGCTGGAATCTACTGGCAATGACCTCAGATGCTGGAAGCTCCTACACATTTCCCATTGGGATAAGGAGCATGATTTTTTTTAAAACATTTAAAAAAATGATGCCCCCCACACTCTACTACAGATGGCCAGGATATCACCATGGGGCAAAGACCCCAACCCCCCAAGTTGACCGACTGTGAATCATCTGGTGTGGGAAGCTCACTCATACAGATGATGCAATTTGTGGCCCCTCCCAGGAGAGCTTTCCTGGCTCCTTCTAGCATACATACCTTAAGGACCTGGCAAGCCTTTCTCAAACTTAGCAAATGGTCTCCTGAGAAGGCAAACTTCTACCCCCAATGGGGCAACCCCCATCTATGGATTGACAATCAACCCATAGAAGGGAAGGAATGGGCTAGTGCAGACATAGTTTACCTCTCAGGTATTAGACATATGGCCCTCAACAACAACACCAGCAGGAGTATAATTTGCCCAAGCAGCAGCACTGGAGATATTTACAACTGAAGTATGCCCTCCAGCAGGATCTCAACTGTAATACCTGGGGACTAGAGGATAATCAGCTGGACAATATTTTGTGGCCTGACTCAGGAAAGATGACCAAGAAGTAATGGCATTTATGAGTATCTTCTGGACATTTCCCCTAATCCCACAGCCGGGGCAAGACAGAAGTGGTCAGAGGAGTTAGGCCTAGACATCATTTCTCAAACCTGGGGTTCATGCTGGCAATCACTGCGGCAGGTGACAAAAGATATGCAAAATAAATTTATCCAATTTAAGGTCCGGCACAGATGCCATAGAACTCCTCAGAGATTGCATGCCTGGGGTTTAATGTCCACAGACAAATGCTGGAGGTGCCAAGCAGAATGCTGCACAGTCACATATATTTTGTGGTCTTGCCACTCCGTAGCTACATACTGACAATCTGTCCAGGTTGCCCTGGACATTATACTGTCCCAGTAGATAACTTTGTCTCCTAATCTGGTGATTTCAGTTTCTATAACCCCCCCCCCCACAGGTCCAAATTACCAACAGCGGAAAAGTGATGATTAATGGGTGCCCTAATCACTGCCATGAGGGTGCTACTAAGGCACCAGAGGGAGCAGCATGCCCCATCAGCGCAGGAGTTGCTAGTGAAATTAGAGAAGCTAGCTAGTTATGAAAGAGTTCTGCATGCTGCTCATCATTGGATGGCTGCTTACTAGGCCATCTGGGGACATTTCCTATCTTCACCTTACTGTGAGATACCCCCTGACAGCTTGTTGCCCACTCTCCAGAACCCCAATTTGCCAGACAACACAGGACAAACTGGAGCCCAGGTGTCACCTCCTACCGTTCCCAGTGACCAGATTCACCATTTCAAATTTAGCAGGACCTCTGATTTGTTATGCCCCACCCTCTGTATCTCTGGGAAACCCGAGATGAGGAAGCATAACCTCTCTCATGGTAGAAAACGAATAATTGGTTGATGGTTACTACTTGTACCTTGCTTCTTTAATTGGTTGATACAGTTATTGGATTTATACCTACAGTTTGTACCTTTATATAAGTTTTTGTTAGTTTACCTTTTTAGTCTGTTCATCCAAGGGTAACCCCCAGCCAGGTTGTATATCTGATGCACAGAATGTTGTTAATATACCTTATTTATTGTAAAAGAAAATCTTTTGAATAAAACTTGCATTTCAAAAAAGAAGTTTGGATTGAATCACAGTGAAGAGTTGTTTTTGAGGGATTGCTTTGGGGAGTTCATCATGCTCTCCCCTTTGGAGACTTTTAATTACTGTAGGCCCTACCCTGTGATCAGAGATGGCTAGTGTGTTTACTGTGCTGACCTGGATTGTCACATGTTTCATAACTTTTAGATTTCTAGTATTGAGGAGTTCCTGAAAGGTGTAGTACATGAAGAAACTGCAGACTGTGTTGTGTAACCATCTTATACATTCTGCTGTCAGCCTGTTTTTAAAAATATGTCTGCTATGTAATGTTGGTTAATACTGCTGAACCAAGCTGCTTCAGCATTTTGAGGATCATGACTGCTGAAAAGTGTTCCACATAGACTGAGTCCAGCAGTGTCTGCGAAATTCTTTGGGCATGAATTATGAATTAGAAGCTCACACTTTGCACAAGATGGAGAAACAGGTGTGTGCATAAGATTAGCTCACTGATTAACAAGGGTCAAACAGAATTGTTAGAATGTGCATGTTGGACAAGATAAAATGTCACACTTGTAAGGTTTAGAAAATATGGGAATGGGCGGAATAAAGAAAATCACCTCGTTTTTTTAAATGATACTGAGATATTTTTCTTTTTTCTGCCCAATCCAAGGCCCATATTTGCTAAGCTTTAATATGACCTTTTTTCCTTTACAAAACAAATGTCCTAACAATTTGCAAAAATTCTTTGCTTTGTACAGAGTTTATTAGGTTTTCTTTTCTGTTTTAGATGGTATATTCACTTTCTGAGCATTTGCTTATACATTTGTCTTTGAGTTTCTTCTTACCATTCAGCATAAGTCCTTGTCTACTGTATATTTTTATTAGGCAATATGAATAATGAAATAATGTAATTATGAACTGCGTTAAAGTGGCTTGATCCATACACAATGTTAAAAGAAAACACGTAATTGTACAAATACTACATATGCTAAACACAAACCTCTTGTAATGGTTTATAAGCTAATAATATAAAATTTTCCTTCCCTGTTTGTGACAATGTTTCATGTGTTATCTCTGTCCAAATACAAATAAAGCCAGAACTGCATCATTTTGCATGCACTGCGTGGATCTATGCTGCTCACTTGTATAAAGGGGTACAAGTGAGAAATGTTGTGCTGTGCATATATAATGGTGCCACCCAGCTCCAGACATGTTTAAATTTAGGCAGGGATAACACATGGACTATTACAGCAAGCAGATCAGGAAAGAAAAACTCTATTGGCTTAAAACTAATCAGGGGTGGGTGGTCCTGCACAATAATATGTTTTACTTTAATAATAAAAGAAAAAGGCATACTTTCACTGGAGATCTGCACATCATAGCCATGTTGGAAGAGACAAGTGTAAAAATCCAAGGCATTCCTTGCTGTTTGGCTAACGATAAAGCAACACTAAGCCAGTGTATGGTATTGTGATGCTGATAAATTACTGTATAGTGACTCACTCTTGGAAATGAAGTAGGTAGGGAGTTGTCTGTCTGGCTTAGGATCATAAGTGCTGGAGCCAATGGGCATGGGTGGCTGCAACCCCCCCCCCAATACATTTGTCCATGGGCATTCAAAGTGCCCTTTTAATGCATGCAAGGCCACAAGGGAAGCAATCGTGGTCTACTTTGTAATTGTTTTGTGTGCAGCCCATTTCAAATTGAGATGGAAGCTCCCAGCAGCCTAGCACCTAAAAGTTTTCAGTACCACCCCCCAGTTAAACAGTTAACACTGTTCCCATCAATGCCCATCCTCTATCAAAAGAATTTCCAGAATAAGGAATGTGGTCTGCCTCAGAACCTGCTTCTTAAATACGCTGCAAGATTGCATAATTGTAAATGTGCGAAACTTGAAGACATCTGTTGACACCTATATGGGGCCACAGCAGGCTACACCTTTTTATGGCTGTGGGCGGAGCCTACAGCCATATCACTTTAGCTTGAAAAGGGGTCTCCATGGAACACATTTTTTCAGTAGTTTTCAGTGTATCATTCCATAACACTGCAAATCCCTTTGGCAGTTAAAAAAATACTCCCCTCCTTTCTATTTAGAATGATGGACACAGAACTCAAAGGTGTTTTTCTCGGAGAGCAAATGTGCACACCTTCCAAACAAATCTAAATATCTTTAAAACTATTCAAGGTGTGCATAAACAACCAAGGTGAAAGTTATTCAAGGCAAAAAGAACTTTCACATGAGGGTAGTCACTAATCTAAATTCTTTAAATTTTTTAAAATATGGTCTTCCAAACAATCTCATTTTTTTCTCTCTGAGTGAACACAGTAGTCATGCCGAACAAATGCAAATATGTTGGAAAGCATACAAGTTACCAATATACAACCAATATGAAAGTTGTTCTGGACAAAATTACCTTTCAAATGAGCATAGTCACTAATCTGAATTCATTAGCTTTTTAAAAATATAGCCATTCGAAATGTGACAATTGTGAAGAAAAATGAAAATTCAGGTAATCGGATGGCCATAGTTTAAAAAACATAATATGTGCAGCTTAATAACTAAGCTAATTTGAAAGGTCATTTTGTCCTGAACAACTTTCATACTGATAGTTTATGTGTAATTTGTATACTTTTAGAGATATTTACATTTGTTTGCCAAATGCCTACTGAACGTTTAACAGCCTCATTTCTCTAAAGCACTATGCCACTTTAAGTGAAATGAGACCAGACCATTTTGTAATGCCTAATTTAATGGTATATCATCATGACTTACTAGTACTTCAATGGAATTATTTAGTGCTTACCAGCTTGAAACAAAGTGATCTGTTTATTAGATCTTTTCAGGATGGGATCATGTTAAATCTTTTCAGAACAAAAGCAGCAGATTAAATTTAGTAATTATTAGCCAGCAATATCATATGAGATCTATATGTGAAGCTGACACTGACCAGATAGGAGGAAAAAGGAAGACAGAGAAGAAAAACAATGTCTGTCTGTAAAACTTTTAGACATCTATGCTGCAACGTTGATTTTTTCATTTATGATATCCTCTTTGGCAACTTCTATTATTAAAATGCATTAAATGTGTAGTTTACTAAATCTTGACCTTGGGATAACTCTTGAATGATTCCTAAATAAGTTTTAAGCCATTCCCTTTACTGGAGGACAAGACCTGTGCAAAGGTTCACGTGTTATTTTTTCATTTTTTTTTTTACAAATTTCCACAGTAAAAGTGTTTAGAAATAGACAAGTATGTACAACTAATCTCCTATGCATTTTCAACTCAGAGAGAAGTTAGTATTTGTGTAAAATAAAATCCAAAGTTTATGCAGTTTTGTTCAAAAGTTATTTTATTCTAAATCTTACTAGGCTGTTGTGTTATTTTTTCATTTTTATTTTTTTTTTACAAATTTCTAAAATAAAACTGTGAAGTAGGGGTGGGTGAAAGTGCGTATTTCCACCATGGTGGAATTTCTGCGAAATATAGAAAATTTCACTGAATTTTCCGCTCTTCCGCCTGTGGCTGAACTCCAAACTTTCACCTGAGAAATGCAGATTTCCACCTAGTTCTGCAAAAAAGTCACTTATACATGCACATTTTTTGCTAAAACTGTGGAAATAATGTTTCTGGTTAATAATTTCACAAAGGCATGTTTTCTCCACTATTTTAATCTAAAATGCAGAATGTTTTTCACCGCCATCAATGTGTGTCTATATTTTCTGAAGGTGGTATCTTAATTGCAATGGTCACATACTGATGATGCAGCAGCACTGGTTTGGGGAAACTAGAGGGTTTAGCCAGGAGCTAATTACAAATTAATTATTTTTGCTGTACCTGTACATAGTATTTAAACCTGAGACTGCATGTCAGTGCTGGGATGTGCTGGGGCTTTTTCTTTAAGAAAGTCATAATAAACATTTTTCTTTTTTGATTTGGTGCATTTCTTTACCCCCCCCCCCACAAACATCTTGGGCCCATTTTATAATTACAGTAAGACACTCCAGGGTGTTCATTGTGGTGGTTTAACAGCACTTCATGGGTGGCTGAAGTGAAGGCACTCGGCAATGCTTCATGCCTTACCAAAGTTGTGTCACTCTCCAACCACAACATATACCCTGTCATGCCTTACTGCTTAACTATAACATGGATTAAGGTAATGCTGTTGTAATCCTAACAGCCAGTCAAACTGCTGCAGCATTTGTTTGACCCTTCACTGAACCTTGAGACACATGTCAGTAACTCAATAATCCCATGATCCCATCCCATCCCATTCCATCCCAAGACAAGGAAGAGAGCACAACTGTGAATGGATTATTTGTACATTTTGAAACACAACAGGAAAAAGTTAAAAGTGATAATGATGAACAACAAGTCAACAATACAATGAAACACTAACTATTTACAATAAAACATTGTTAGTTATAAACAAGTATTAAACAACAGGTGTTATTAAAGTATGTTCAAGTGCCTTAACTGCCAACTGGCAATTATTTTTTGGCCTACACAGCAGCATGGGAAACTCTACATTTCTGAATCTGGCAATGCTAGGGGAGGGGGAGTGCTGACCGGCAGCAGCGTTTAATCTTTGCAGGATGTCGTATTGCTGTCAGCTTTGTGAGCATAGACAACATTTTGTCCTGGTTCTCCAATAATTTGGCCATGTTGACCTCCAGTACTTTTATCCTTTTTAAAATGTTGCTGTCCCACAACCTCCACTGGTTGGTGCTTGTTTCACCGTGCTGTACTTCCTGGGGTGCTTGCTGGTCTTCAGCTGCTTCACCGGCTCTTCCTGTGCTTGATGGCTGCTGTTCGGTGTCCCTTGATGCAAGCATGACCAGTTCACGCTGGATTTTCATGATCCTGTTTTTCCTCCTAGTACATTGTTCCTTGGCTGTCATCTGGTCTTCCGTCGCTGTTGTTGAGGTGGTCACCACAGCTACCGTAAAGAAAGATAGGCTGGTGAGGGTGAGGACAGACACTCATTGTGTTTCTGGCCATACTCCAGGCATGTATGTGTATGCATCTTCTTTGTTTGCAAACCAGTTGAGCTAAGTGCTCTGAAGCCGGCAGAATACATGTATTCCATGCTATCATTCTGTGTGTGTGTGTGTGTGTGTGTGTATGTGTAGAGGGGCATTGTACTACTACTACTAGAATAATGAGGAGCTTTGCATTGTCCTATTCCATGTTAAACAATCAAACACAATGTATTGGGTGTGCACTTGAAGGAAGACATATGACAGACTGAGAAGTGAAAAACATCTGAGGAGGAAGAGGAGTCAAGGATTATACATTATTTAGCAAGGTTCCATATTAAGGGTGGACTTACAACATTTTTAGAATAACTTTTTGTTCTGCAACCTTGTCTGTGGGATCATTCAATATAAGCATTATGCACTGCCACTAAGATAAGTCTGTGTGTCATCAGTGCTGAGATACTCACACAGCCAGAGAGTGACAGGAAATGCTCTAGGCCTGCTGTGTCTTGCATAGCCATGCTTCGGGGTGTGCAGGTATCTCGGTACTATCAACACGCATCTGTCATGCGTTATTGCTTACATAATGTATGATCATACTCGCTCATATGCATCTTGTGAGCAATTCCATTGGTTTGGTTACCTTGACAATGAAGCAGGGCATTTTTCGGGTTATCATAACAAAGATGATCCAAATGGGGTGGGCAGAATGAGAAGAGATCTGGATAAACTAGCAAAAGGTCGGAAGAGTGGCAACTGGGGCTTAATGCAAAGAAGTGCAAGATCAAGCACATAGGGAAGGGAAACCCTGAAGCCACCTATAGGCTAGGAGGGGATTTGCTGGCAGTCACAAGGGAAGAAAGAGACTTGGGCATCATCATCACCGATGACCTGAAATCATCCAAGCAGACCACTAAAGCAGTAGTTAAGGCTAGAGGGATGTTGGGGTGTATTAGTAGGGGTATCACAAGTCAGAAGAGGGAGGTAATAATCCCTCTTTACAAGAAACACTGGTTAGGCTCCATCTAGAGTACTGTGTGCAGTACTGGAGGCCACACCTTCACAAGGACATTAACCAAATTGAGGCGATCCAGAGAAGGGCAAACAAAATAGTGCAGGGACTGCATCAGAAAACATATGAGGACAGATTAACTGAGCTTAATATGTATACCCTAGAGCAAATGAGGGAGAGAGGTGATATGATTGAAACATTCAAACACCTTAAGGGCATTAACAAGGTGAAAGAGTCTAACATCTTTCAATATAAGAAAAATAGCAGGACAAGAGGACACAGCATGAGATTAGAGGGAGGCTGATAAGGGGCAATGTGAGGAAGTTCTTTTTCACAGAAAGGGCGGTGGATGCATGGAACAGTCTACCTCAGGAAGTGCTGGATATGAATACAGTGCAGGGCTTCAAACAGGCATGGGATAGGCATGAGGGAGGAATACAGATGAGTATGAATAGATAGGCCATTGACAGAGCAAATGCCGATGGCACATTTATAAGGTAGAAAAAGAAATGAGCAGACTGGATGGGCCTTGTGGTCCTTATCTGCCATCAACTTCTATGTTTCTATGTTTGTATGTAACACATAGAAGCAATTTCAGTGAGGTTCATTAACACAACAGTAAAATGCCTTTTATAGTATCAGATGCTACTAATGAATAATATAATCAACATCATCACAGTGTGGGTGAGAAAATGTTAGCCATACATTTTGAAGGTTCACTAGCACCAGTCCAGTATACAGACTGGTTAGAGTGGAAAAATGGTTGCGGTGGATGAGGCTACCTCAGGGGATCAAAAGAGGAGAAACATACTTCTTCCACTACATAAGCTAGAAAAGGAAAAGCGGGGAACAACTAGTGGGGAGTAAGATGGATGGGGTGCTGGGAGGAAAAGAGGCTGGAGCAAGCTGACGCACTGCATGACTGCTTCTGCTCTGTATTTACACAGGAGAAGTGGGGGCAAATACCTCAGGCAACTGAGGAGGCAAGGGTGGGAGATGACAACAGATATGGGGATTACAGAGGGATTACAGAGGGTGCTGGATGGCTATAAGGGGGTGACAGGGTGAGGTGAATGGGGCAAAGTGGTGGAAGGTGAGGGAGGGGCAGCAGTGATATAGGGTGCTAACTAGCTGCACACTCTAGCAGACTCACTAGGCAATGAGGCCTACTTCTGCTGGCATTTTAGTATGTTCATAATAAAAGATGGGGTGGTGTGTGCTATGACTTTTTATACACACTGCAGGTGTGACATGCTTCATCATAAACCCCGAGTGCAAGCCTGAGGGGTTTATAAGAACTTCAAGCATCCCACACAGAGGGTGTGAGTAAATTAAAATTGAGTTTTACAGACTAAACCATGTTTTTTTATATAATTGCTGTCAGTGGCCGGTGCTTTTTTGCTACAGCAATTATGTGACATAAAACAAACCAATTGTTGGTATTAGTTACAACACATTGGTGGTTGTAGGACTGGCAGGTGTCCATCACGAATAAAGGGAGAGGGCAACCAGCACATGCAGGGAGTCATGGAACAACATGCTTGTTTCATGTAATAAGAATCCGGTTATTATTATGGCACATGACATAGCAACCTTGTTTGATATTTTCCTTAGAGAAAGTGACCAACATTAATTATGTAGAGATAACAATTTGTGTACAGTCTACTGGCAGTACTTAATTCTTATCTGCATGAGAAAAATTATCATCTTACCATCAGAAGGGCTGTGGGTCTCCACAATGCTGCTGCTTGCTCCTGCCTTCACTCCATCAGCTGGAACTGTGGTGCTGGACTCTACGGCACTGGAAGCAGCGGTAGAGCTGCTTTGGGCAGCACCTGTTAACAATAAAGAGAAGAATACTGAAATTAAACACAGTTGTGGCAATATTTGTAGTCTAGCCATAACAGGTTAATTGTCACAGTAGCAAAAGGCCACCATTGTCTGTGCTGCTCGAGCATGCAGTTATCTCCCTATTCAGCAGCCAACTGCCACACCCACCCATCTCGCAGTACCTCCCTTTCCCCTACTCTTTGCCCTGTCCCACCCCTTCTTAAAGCATTCTACTGTTTTACATACCACCACCACCTCAGCTGGTAGTGTGTTCAACTTTTACACCACCATCTCCGTAAAGAAATGCCTCCTCATATCCCCCTGGATCTGCCACCCTCCAATATTATGTTACGCAACTGACAACTGATGGTAGTAAAAGAATAATAAAAGTAATATACTCACTTGTTCTGTCATCTTCCACTGTGGCTCCATTGTTGGGCTGTGCAGCTGGCTTCTTCCACTGTGTCCTCTTCCTCTTCCTCTTCCTACTACCACCATTCCCTTTCAGGATCACAGCTCCACCTAGTGCCTCCAGTAACTGCTTGTCATGCCTCTGGATGTCATCCCACTTACATTTAAGTTGCTTCACAGAGCAGGGTTGGACACCATCTCCCTCTCTGGCAATACTTGCCTAGATGGCATCCCACAGTTCCCCCCTCTGTTTTACGGGGAGTCTCTCAGGCCCATACAGCTGTGTTGCATGTGCTGTAAGCTCCCTTACTACTATAGCACTGCCACCTCCTTATGTGTGAAGGCTGGTGCAAGTTTTTTAGCAGTGCCAGCATCAGCACTGGCTGAGGGCTGAGCATGAGGCTGCTCCTGCTGGCCTTGCTCCTGCTGCTGAACATTGTTGGTGTTTTCTGCAACTTCAACTTCCCCTTCCTCCACATTCTGCTGCTGCTGCTGCTGCTGGTCACCTTCCTCCTCCTCCTCCACATGCCTGCTGCCCCCCAGTCCTGATTCTGCAGTTGCAGACATATTTCTCAATCTCAGTCTCACTCTCAACTGAACTAAAGAAGCTATATCCTTCCTATCTCTCAGTCTGAGTCTGACTCTGTGACTTTTCCTGCGTTTCTCACAATCGTGGATTCGCAACACAGGAAATGGTGAAATGTTCCATTTCCAGTTCCACCTTTATTATCGCAACCTTTTTTTCGCATTTAAAGGGTAATCATGCATTTATAATTGGAACAAAGTGATACTGCGGAACTTTGTCTCCACGGTTAATACATAAATGTGAAAAGGGTCACCAATATTGTGGTATTTCAGTTTATTTGTGCGGAAATGTTTTTCACTTATAGTAACATCGCAGAATCCAGAAACTATCCGTGATTACAACTAATTATGCAAAATTGTTTTCTGCAAATAGTGTCTAGAGGTTAGGACATTATGGTTCTTATAAAAAGGGCCAGAGAAATTGAGGTTTCTGATTGGATGCAAACAGTCTATCAGCCCTATGTTAATGTTCCATTATCAACATACATGTTCAGCCTAATCACTTGCTGAACAAGGTTGAACAGTATAAAAAACTATTTTATTACAATAGCAATAAGACACTACCGGGGTTATGGTAATGGTCAGAACAGTTAATCACCCTCTAGGAGCATGTAGCACTAAGCTATGCCTTATGCCGCATTTCAGCCCTAGAGGATGATTACCAGACCATTAACATAACCCCTGATCAGGTGTTATTGCTTAAATGAGGACTAGTGTTGTTATTTAAAATTTTTGAGTAACACACTTTTTAAAATCACACAACTTGTTCAGAAGGGGACCATGATATGTTACTGATAATGTTCATGTGGTTTGGAAGAGATGTTTTTTATCATTTTAAACATTAGATGGTTCAGGGGAGGCCCCGGGGTGGGCATGTGAGTGAAGAGGCTGGTTGTTACAAAAGTTCTGAACATCTTGTTTGCACATTAGGTAGCGACAGTTGCAGGAATAGGTGCTGCTGGGTAGTGAATTGATATGATGGATGTTCAGAATCTGTGATGTAGCCATACGGCAGTAATACATAAGCAATAAGACATAACACGACAGGATGTGCATGGAACATATTTTACCACACGACCAGGGGCGTAATAAGACATGAGGCCTTGGATGAGTGCCTTTTGCCCCGGTCATGCGGTAAAATATGTTCTATGCACACACCTGAAGTGTCTTGTTGCGCTTATAAAATGGGCTACTTTTTTTTGTGTATTACAGGAAGAAAAACATATGCTTTTTGTACCAAAAATTATTTGAATATAGAAATTTATGAAAAAAAAGTAGTCCTTCTGCCTAATTGATAATGACATCATGGACAGGACAGGAGACACAGAGGGAATGTATACCAAAGAGCTGAAATTATCCAATACTGGCAGTGACTCTGCAAGTTCAGTGATGACTGACAAAGACTGCGTGTAGCAGGATGATGGCTGGTTAAAAAAATCTGAACAACAATGACAACCCGCAGCTCTGCAGTCGATCCCTCACACCTGAGTTACCTTCAGTGTCCCACCCATGTAGCACTTGAGTCTTCGTTTACCTGATCGTGGTGAGGGAGAAACAGCACACCCTGTTGTCTTCACTCAATGACCAGCCTTGTTAGTCGACTGGTGCCCAAGCCATGTTTCATTGCCAAGCAGCCATTACATTGTTTAAAAAACATGTAAAAGAGCTGCCACTCATTGATTATAATGGGCACAGTGTGTGTGCTTGCAAATAACTCGGAAGTCCTTGGGACCCCATAAATACAAACTAACCTGGGATGAAACATTTTTATACATGCAAGATTACAGATTATTGGAAAGCCCAACATTATTTGGATCTGACAGTATGTAGGTAAGGCACCAGTAAATAGGGTGCAGGACATAATCTTGGTGACTCTCTTTAAGAAATGCAGCAACTTATATGACTGCTATTTCAGATGCGAAGTTATTTTTCTGCAGAGCACAATAACATGGAATACATGAAATGCAGAAGAAGCGCTAAAACCGCGGATTACTGGAGAAAAATTATGCATGACTACTGATTATTCCGCATCTAAAAAAAAATCAAGCACACTGGGCTTTACAACTATTTTTCAGCAAAAAAATTAAAAAGCCGCATCAATACACACAAAAAAAAACGCATGTACGGTGCAAATTCCACCGAAGTTAGGAAAATGTCTTCCGAACTTCTGTAGAAGCGAAAATCAGCATTCAGCAGAAATTTTGCTGGCGGAATTTTATTTTCGCACACCCCTAGTGTGGAGAAATACAAAAGTATGTACAACTAATCTCCTATGCATTTTCAACTTGGAGACAAGTTAACATTTGTGCAAAGTCAAACCCAACATTTATACAGTTTTTGATCTAACGTAATTTTATTCTAAATCTTATTGGACTATTGATGAACTGAGCAAATAAATGTTTAGATAAGCCAAATTGAAGACTCCAGGATTGGGAGGTCATTAAAATTGCAAAGGTCAAATTATGAAGTCTTAAATGAACTCATTAAGACCATTCATCTTAATGTGTAAGTATAATGAATTAAAGCCATTTGAGAATAGACCGACAATTATACAACCATTGTGATACATATTTTTAGGATCAGAAGAATGGTGCAAGGCTGCCAAAATTGTGGTGATCTCACTGCTTCAATGCTTCAGTGTATGTGGATCAAACCAAAAAGAGTCATAATAAAAGCTTCTATCTTCTCAGAATAAATACATATTTTATTATATTTGATTTAACCTGAAAATACAAAATAGCAATAAGGAAGTAAAACAATCAAGATGAGATTTCAACGTTCTTCAACCATACATTGAAACCGAGCCATAAAAAAGGTTTCTATCTTCTCCAAAGCAATTATATTTTATTTTGATATATTTAATACTATTCTGTATCTAAGTAGACACTAGAAAAAAAGTTTATGTGGGTGTTTGAAAAGAGACAAATGCAACCAGACACAGAAGGAAGTCAAAAGAGAGTATTGGTTGTGAGGGCCAGTAACAAGTCGAGGAGCTCGCTTTCCCACTCCAATGGGGGCCACCCACTGACACTACTGACTGTTGGCGGGCACTGGTAGCAGAGGAGGAGCTGGGCAAGTGCTGCAAGCAGTGAGTGTAGAAGGAGGAGGAGGTGGATACCAGGCTGCCTGCCATAGTCCAGCTCTTGTTTTAAATTTCCGGTGGTGCCTGAGTGGCTGTCGCAGTCATCTGTGCAGCAGCTTTCCATCCACAGGAATTAAGGGGACTCAGTTTAGCTGTCCTGTTGTATTCAAGCAGGCTCGAGCTCCATTACAGCAGCAGGTCCAACTGCAGCCCTGGACCCCCAAATCTGCTACTTGTACAGGACTGACCACTTGAAAGTGAGGGATCCTTGCTGCTTGCATTGAAAAGTGGGAAGGGTCATGGTTGGTGTTTATTTGTGTGCTGGGGGCCTGGCTGGGCTGGGAGACATGCCTTTAAGTGTAAGCATTGCATGTGTCTGAATTGTGGATTTCATTGGTGTAGGCAGGGGGGGAGGTGTCCAGGGTGTTCAAGCCCCGCCCCAAAATTACCGCAGAAAATTTCAAATTCCTGTATTTAATTTTGGGTTGGCTCAGGCTCGACTGCTAAAAAACTCAGTGTCTCAGCAGTCTCCATAGAAGCTGGAGCTAGCTGCAACACAATGTGCATGCATGGGACCATTGATGGCCTGGGGAGATGAAGGCATCATCAACCGAGAGAGCAAGAGAAGCCTGGTGAAACAGACTAGAGAGTGTGCTGCTGTGCTGCGTCATCGTATAGCACCAAGCAAGTTGTAGTGTCCTGTCGACTGTCGTGGTGGTAGAGTGGAACTGTGCGCTGCTCTTCTCTAGCTTCAGTTGAACTGTGGGAGAACTTGAAGTATGGCCTACTAGAGAAAGAACTGACCCATTCAGTGCTGAGCTGCAAGTAACACGTGGCGTGTCTTCTTGACTGTGCTGGACACTGGCTGGACTGGTGGTGAGGTCTGAAGAGAAGACAGGAGAGGTCGAGGAAAATCTGCTCTGGCCTAATGGTCTGTAGTCCTGTCTTGGGACAGGAGCAACTGGTAAGCAAGCAAACAGGAGGATAATCAGCAGAAAAAGGGTGAGAGGAGAAAAGAATAAAGATTGATTTGGAGGGGACTCCTCTTATTCAGAGAGGTGGTGGGGGTATTGGTACCATCTCCCAGGGCAACCTACTCATTACATCTCAACCCCACCAATGTTCTGCCCAACTTGGAACTTATCATGTGGAATGGGAATAGGTGTGGAAAAACAGATGCCTGACTGACATCTTTGTCTCTGATTGTTGCAGAGTGCTCCTATGTGCAAAGGTGAAATGGGGTTAAGAGTACTCTCTATATACAGAGGTGGGATGGTGGTAGAGAAGGAGTGATGCAAATGTGTGGAGGTGTCCCCATGTGTAGGAGTGGGATGGATGGGGAGCAATGCTTCCCATGTATGGGCAGTGGAATGAAGTGGTGGAGTGCTCCCCATGTACAGAGCTGATATGAAGTGGGAGTAATGCTCCCCATGTATGGAGGTTGAGTGTGGGGGGAGGAGTGCTCCCTTTGTGCAGGAGGTGTGATGCAGTGGAAGAAGTGCTCTCCACATGGCAGAGGTGAAATGTAGTGGGAAAAACACTGGCGGGGTCAGGGGATTAGTGTTCGCAATGTATGGTGGAGGGATGGAGGTGGAGCAATGATACCTATGTGTGGAGATGGAATGGAAGGAAAAGTGCTTTCCATATTCAAGTTCAAGTTTATTGTGAAGGGATAAAATCCATTCAGCAAGCTCATTTGCAAGGAGGGTTCATGTACAAGCAATGATAAGTACATAGTGTGTGATACAAAAAGTAAGGACACATAATATAAATTAAAATAAAGCAAGTTTTCTTACATTACTATTTACAATATATACAATGTTGCATTCCACAAGGATTGAGACCAAATATGATTACATAAGACAGTATGTCCACCATGTGGAAGAGGGCTGGGGAAGGAGGATTGCTCCCCGTATGCAGGGCAGACATGGATGGGGCGGAGTGCTCCCCATGTGTGGAGGTGGCATGGGGGGGCAGTCACTTAATGGCCACCATCCTGGACCCCACTCCAGCCTGTGTGTGAATTTTTTTTAAATGGGCACAGTTTATGATCAGGCAGATGTGCAATCCACATCTCTTCTCTGGCTGCTGTAAAGTATTGGGTTGATAGGTGGGGGTGCAAGAGAGGGCACCAGTCATTCAGGAGCACCCACTGTAGCCTACCCCACCACCCACCCAGCAGAGTGGGGACAGTTGCGGGGGGGGATACAAGATCCACATTTTTATATCTCGGTACCTCAGAGTGCTCTCCATGGGCACAGCATGTTATGTGGAAGAGCCTCTGGCTGAAACAGAGTGTTCTGCAAGTGTAGAGGTGTGGCATAGGGTGAGGAGGTGCCAGTCACCCAAATCCCACTCCAACCTTCATGCTAGCTCTGGTGGAGCAGGGACGGGTATGAAGGGGCAGATGTGAAACTTGTACTTCTATCCCTGGCTGCTGCAGGGTGCTACCCTTGTGTGGAGATGGGATGGGGGATGGGGCATTATTCTCCAAGAGTCACCTGACAGGAGCCCACCCAATGCCACTGCCACCTTTCATGGGACTCAGATGGATAAAGATGGAGAGATGTGTGAACCATATCTGTCATTGGCTCCTGC
The DNA here is from genome assembly GCA_016271365.2 of Neoceratodus forsteri. NCBI lineage: Eukaryota > Metazoa > Chordata > Ceratodontiformes > Ceratodontidae > Neoceratodus > Neoceratodus forsteri. The sequence continues at coordinate 1,376,763,485 of CM057456.1, forward strand.
AGACTGCTCCTAACGTGCAGGAGGTGGAATGGAAGGAGAAAATACTTCACATGTGCAGAAATGTGTAAAGATGTGTTGGGTGCCAATGACCTTGGGCTGCCCAGTGGATCTGGACCGCAGCCCCATTTCCACCCAACTGACACCCACAAGGCTAGATAGAAACAGATGTGGCATGGCAAATGTGCAAATCACATTTCTGTCTCTGGCTGGGGCAGCCAATATGCAGTGGTGGGACAGTTGTGGATGGGGCATCAGTCATCAACTTCTGCCAGGCCACAGTCCACTGTTTACCTTGGGCTGCCCACCTGGATGTCACCTTGTCACTGTGCCAACCTGTGTAGAGTGGGATGGGTGTGGAGGGGAAGGTGAGTAACCTACTTCAGTCTGTGGCTACTGCAGATTGTTCCATATGTGCTGATGTGAACTGGAGGTGTAGAGGTTAGCAACTACCCAGGGGTGCCCATCCAGTGCACACCCTACATTGTGCTGGTCAATGTGAAGGGGCAGATATGTGACCCACATATATGTCTGTGGCTCTGTCTGGGTGCTCCTTTTGTGCAGTGGTGGAATAGATGCACCAAGTATGTTTTACACTGTCTCTCTTCTGGTCTCTCTCTCTCTTTGTCTCTCTCTCTCTCTCTCTCTCTAATGTCTGTTCCCCCATGGTGAAAGGAAAGCTCTGCAGCACTGATTTCCATCCTGGTCATGGCACTCTTGCTGCCACTTTCTCTACCAGTCTGTATGTGCTGTCTGCTACCACTGAGCTTCAGAAAGACTAACAGAGAGTCAGACCGACAGCAAGGTGCCAGAAAAATGAGCGGAAATAAAATGGATGGCAACCAAGCTTGAGCGCACACTGTACTCCACTTCTAGTTTTCTTTGGGGGGGGGGGTTGACACCATCTCTGACTGGAACAGATTGGACCTGCACATATATGCCACACTGGAAATGGCTGTCGCTGTTGATGTGTCTCTTGGGGATGGGGTTGGGAGGTGGGGGGGGAGTAGACACTGCTAGGGGATACGCCACCCATTTATATGAATGTTTGTTCAGGTACAGGTCTGGGAGCCACTGATCATCATGGTTATGGCCTCTGCATTGCACTGCCCCCAATTTCACACTGCCAAGGTGGTGCTGCAATAGTGACAGCCTGTCACCTGGCGATCACACTCATTTAACTTACTCGCCACATCTCAGCATGTTGCTGTCACTGTTTGAGGGCTCTCTCTCTCCTCTCCGTCCCTCACACTGGTGCCACTCACCATCTCTTTCGATGCTGTGCTCTTTTTCAGTGGGGAAGGTGCTGCGGCCTCTCCTTCTCAGTGTCTGTCCCTGCAGCCAGTGTCTCCTTCTCCCCACCATCCAGGGTTAAGTTACAGCTTTGAAGGCAATGCTGTCTCACTTCTCAGCACTCTTGCTCCTTGTATTGTGTGGCAGGGTGGGGGCACACTGAGGCAACATGGACACTAGGAGATCCATTGGGTGGGTCAGTGGGTACCATTACAGAGAGTAATGCTCAGGCTGGGCATTGTGGCACACATGAAGCACTGGAGAGAGAGGAGCTCAAGGACAAGAACACGCACTGTCATTCACACAGAGACACAAACAAGTTCAATGCGGACGTCTGTCTGGGTAAAGATAGATAATATTTATTTGTTCTTTGCTGCTAGGACTGTTTGTTGCTTATGGCACAGAGAGTGGGGGATGCAGTGTACGGCTGGGTACCTGGACATCTGCAGGACTGGTGGGGAGACAAGCAGGAAGATCAGTACGGGTATGAATGAAAGGAATGACGCACTCTCATTCGAGCACTTTATTTCTTTCAACTAGAGAACAGATTCCAGCTGTGAAACTGTGACTTGTGTCACAGACTGGTTGTATGATCATTGGTCTGCCAGGGACAAGCCCAATGTAGATTGTTGCGCGTTGGACTCGTCCCTGACACACCTCTGAAATGTTGTTCTACCACAGGATGTTTCTTGCACATGTACAAGGAAACATAAAAAACTATAAAGAATTAAGATTAGTGACTACACTCATTTGAAAGGCATTTTTGCCCTGAACACAAAAATGTAAAATAATGCACTTGGGGTATAGAAATCCAGGAGCAGAGTACACATGGGTGGAGTGGTATTGACAACATTAAGAATGCACACATTCAAAGAAAAGAGCTTTTATATACAGTTGATTACTGTTTAACAGTATTTTGCATCTATGGCTGCCACTGTACATCTGATGCAAACCCATAATGATGTTCCTCATTTGAGGCATGGGGGGGGGTGGAGGCCATAACTGACTCCTTGTTTTTGTGTTAAAGGGGTCGGTTTCTTTACAGCAAAAACAAGGAAAGGCATCATTTCTAAAATGTGCAGACGAGCATGCGGACCACTTTTTCCAGAGCACGCCACCACCGGCAGCTACCACTTCAAGACTGCTACTACCCCCACCTAATACAATCTGGAGGAAACAAGAAATAGTCTACCAGCACTGAGATCAATAAGGGTAAGGCACATTTGCCAGAAATTACTGCTTAGGAAAGAATGAGAAAGTGATTGTGTTGATGAGCAAGTCCCAGACCAGATCTCTAGTTTAATAGACTCCTCCTGAGTCTGATTTGTACAGCTGCATGCACCATGTTCCATGGATGTTATGTCATCATCAGATTTGTATAACAGCACTGTCGAAGCATGTAACCAGACCGCTGTCTGATGTGCAGCCACAGTGCTCCGACATAGTTTCCAGTGATTCTATTTATGCAGCCCCTTCCCCTCTACAGGCCGCATATAACATACCCACTTCCTGGAGCACTACTTTTCTGTTCTGCAACTGCAGTACTGACGGCCACCATGTGCAACATGGTGATGTTAATTTAAACTGTGCATGTATGACTATCGTGCATACATAGTTATGTCAGCATCGACATGTTGTGCAGGGCTGACTACAGGGCAAACTTCACATGTGCAAGTATCATGCATACACAGTACTGTAATTGCTGCAGTATTACTTACGGCTGACTCCGGTGCAGCAAAACCACCACATATTCTTTTCCATGCTCTTGCCACTCCTAAAAGCTCTCCATAGCTATATCAGCTCTGACCAGAATTTGTTTCTCAGGTGCACCTGCTTAAAGACAGTTGAAGCAGCTGAGCAGTTTGCAATGCTTCTGGGGAGTGCTGGACTTCTTTTCTGTGCTTAGTGCCTTCTTGGTCTTGACCCTGTCTTGCAATGCTCCTATGAATTGTCTAAGCTCTCAGCTGAACTAAGCAGCATCCAAACAGTATACGTTTTAAGCAGCAAATAAAGCAGGGGACAGACTTCTACCCTACTCACTCTGACCAAGAAAGGAAGTGAAACTGCTGGGAGGGAGGAGGTACAAAACCACACAAGCCATAGAGACCCATTTTCTAAATGGAGTCATGTCCTCTCAGCACTGCTGCAGCTCAGAAGCATTTCTCATTCTACTCCTAGTCCATCAGTCAGAAACTCAGAGTTAAAGTGAAAGTGGAAGGCAGACTGACAGTGACAGTCATTGGCAGGGCAGGGAGGCGCAAACAAGGCAGGTGCTTATCAAAATCATTTTCACTTTCCTGCCTGTGCACTTGGGTCTGGATGGGAGTCAGGGAGTGACAGTCTTTATCCTTTGGACCTGTCTGATGGTTGACCTGACCACTTCCCTCTTGTCCATCTGCAACTCTGTCACCCGTCCCCTAGACCCTGACATGGAGTTTAGTTTGTTACCGGTGGGTGGCTAAGAGGAGTGGGACTGCTGCAGAACACCACATTGCTGAGTGGGGAGGAGGGGCAGAGTGGGGTGAGAGAGACATGTGGCAGGCAGGAAGAAAATACTGCTGCAGGTGTATAAATACTGTGCCTGCCCACAGCCCGCTGAGCCACCTGTTAATGCGGGCCCTACTGCAATTGTAGACATTACACACCGTGGTCACAGCCCTCACCTGATGTATTCTAGACTACACCTTTTTTGATCCCCATGGAGTTGGGTTGCATGGTTGCAAAACTGGCCTGATGGGCCTCTCAGATCATGCTCCTCTATTTATTCAAGAAGGCTTATCGCTCCAGAAACTATCCACTTTCTGGAGGATCAATGTTTTGTTATTGAAAGACAGGGAAAGCCAGGAGTAAATCCCCTTAATAATACAGCAAGCCACACAAGAGAATGCAAATTTAGACACATCACCTGAAATACTGTGGGATACACTTAAGGTAGTCCTGTGGAACAAGTTAATTGCCCTGGCAGCAGGGAGGAAAAAACAGCAGACAGAGAGGTAAGTGCAACTCCAAAGTAAAATTTTAGAATTGGAAAAACTTCAACAACAATAAATAAATGGTGGGGCATGGAGCTACACAGGTTAAAGAAGTAAATAAATCAACTCCTAAACTATAAAGTGGAACAGAATCTAAAGTACTTGGGGCAGAAATATTATGTGGAAGGCCCCAGAGCCATGAGGATAGTGGCCAGTAGGTTAAGGCCATGCACATGTCTCAAAGGTTCTCCATCCCAGCACTGACCAGAAAGTCACTAAAATAGAAGAGGCCTCAAATGCCTTCAAATATTTCTATGAAACACTGTATAAGGCAAGGACTGAACAACAGCAGGCCCACATGGACACCCATCTGGGTCAACTAGGTCTCCCATAGGTAGCACAGGAGGAAAATGACAAGCTATCTGTACTAATCACTGAGAAAGAGGTTCTGATGGCTATTGCCAACAGTTAGATAGGCAAGTGCCTGGGATCAGAGTGGTACCTCTCTGAGGTTTACAAGCACTGCTGAGGTGAAGTGCTTCCATAATTGTATGGAGCTTATTCAGTGGTCCTTACTGAGGAGGGTGCCTTATCCATCTCATGAAATATGCTGTAATATGTTATACACAAGCTCAGCAAGAACACCTCTTTGTGTCCATAATACCATGCTGTTTCCATGCTAAATCTAGGTTATGACTAGACTAGATAGCTGGATGGAGGGCCTGCTTCTGGTCCTGGTCAGACTGTATCAGAGTGGGTTCATGACAGGTCATCCATCAGATAATATACATTTTACAGGGTCCTTGCCGGGTTTGGGTTCTCCCCTACCTTTGTTCAATTATTGTCCCCTGTCCTTTTTGTCCTATACATAGGACTCCTGGCACAAAATATCCATAAAAGATGTAGATGCATGAGAAGTCCAGACTGGTCTGGTGGAACATAAAATAGCACTTTATGCTGACAATGTGCTTCCCTACCTTGCAGACCCCCAACAGTCTATGAAAAGAGTTGTGGAGATTGTGCGGGAGTTTTCCCTCCATTCTGGGTACACTTCAAATACTACTAAGGTGAATGTCTTGACATTAAATTACCCCCTGCCAAGACAACTGCAAAATAACCACCCCATGAAATGGGAATGACAGAAAGTGAAATATTTGGAGTTTATCTTTGATCAGATAACAACCACCTCTGTCAAGATAACTATGTCCCATTACTGAATGCAAAAGGAAGACATTATAAAGTGATCCCTGCTCCCCTTTCCCATGTTTTCAAGGATACAAGCAGGAAAAATGAATATCCTCCCCTGATAGTTGTGTGCATTTCAAACTGTTCTGATGCTTCTGACTAGAATATGGTATAAGGGGGCTCCAAAGCAGCTTTCCAAATTTACATGATCAGGGACCAGACCAAGAGTCTGTAGTGCATTTTTCTAAGCCAGAAAGGAATGGGGTGACTGGGCACTAAATCCCTTAAGGAAAACCGGATTGTGGGTCATACCAAGTTGGCTTTGTTCTGGACAGTATTAACTGCCACTTCAGTTGGAAATAAATAGAGGAGGAGGTTCCTCAGAACAGAATCTCCTCACTGCCCTTTTACTGTCTATTACCATAATTTAAGAAGGAATGAGACCCCCTCCTACTATAGTGTTCTAATGGTTACCGTCAAGGCCTGGGACTGCTTTATTAAGTACACTGGGATCCTCGACTGTCAGTGGAAATTTAGATGGCTGGCATGGGACAAAACTTTTCCCCCAAGTTCGTTGGACCCATGGTATTAGAGGCAAGCCAAGACAGCCCATCCATGTCCAGCTAAAATTTTTGTAGCAAATGTAATGATGACATTTGAAGAGTATAAGATGGAATTTGACTGGAAACCAACTGACAAATTCAGATATTTTCAAATCAGGAATTATATTTCTTGTAGTTTAAGGTACAAAATCACAAGAGAGGAAGGGAGTGAATGCATTTCTTTCTATGCCCTTGTTGCTAATTTGGAACAGAAGGGGGCAATATCAAAACTTCACCAATTCCTGGTACTAAATAAGGTTAGATTGGCACACTACCTAACTACTAAATGACACGAGAAGACTAATGTTCACTTGTCCTGTAATGAGTGGGAGTTGGTCTGGAATGGCACCTTTCATACATCGTCATCACCAAGATGGCATAAATTCTCATGGCCGGTGAAAACTAGACATTTTATTACACCAATACCAAAAGCAAAATGGATCAGGTCACTTCAGTGGCCTATTGTAGGGATTGTGAGGAGCCACGTGCAACACATACTGTACATACATTTTTTCATCTTGTGGACAGTAACAACCCTATTGGTAAGAGTAAAGAGAAAGATAGGAGATATTTTCATGGGAGTTAGTACACTCAACTTCAAACACCTAGTGATGGGACTTAAACCAAAATCCCTGAAAGGGAAAGAAACACATTATCTGTGGTACACCTGCATTGCAGCAGTGGTGAAAATCATTACTATATAATGGTTGCAAAAGACCTGCCCATGGTACTGGACTGAGTGGATCAGACAGGGAAAATAGCAGAGATTGAATGGTTGATGTATCAAGTCCAAGATAGGATAGAAACATACATCAGCCATTGGACAAGGTGGGAGAGGGACCAGGGGACTGAAGAATCTGATATAGGGGAGGAGTCAAAGCTACTTATTATAGCCAAATATTGACCTTTAGACTCAAATCAAAGGGGTGAGGGGGAAGGGGAGGTGAGGAACAAATTGCCTGTAACCAGGGTTGAGGTTGAACCTTCCATTCTAAAGAGCATTGTGCCCCCCTCATAGACCACAGGCCTCCATCCACTTATTGTAAATAGATGTGAGTGCTGTACATAATTTTGTTTGTTTTCTAGAATTATTTTTTCCAAACCAAAGTGCAAAATCAAATCCAGCTTCACATTCCCATGCATTACTGACATTAGAATGAGACAGATAGATAGATAGATAGATAGATAGATAGACAGACAGACAGACAGACAGACAGACAGACAGACAGATATTTAAAGCAGCAGTATTTGTTAGTCTGTGAAAAAATTCATCATGTATTTTTTTTAGCATAAATGTGTTTCTAACAACCTAAGATTCATGTTCAGTGTATTTTTTTGCTTTCTCAAGTGTTTTAAGACTTTTTTTATAGCTGATCTTGTAATTAATGACTCACATCATTAAAGATGGCCGCCATTTGCAATTTTTAAAAAATCTCTTCCCCTGGTGTTACTTGTTGAATGTGCATGCTAGATTCATGCTGTAGTTGCATTTGGATGATTCTTCTGCATGTTTCCGATAGTAAACAGCACAACATATTTAATTTTTTTATGGTGGATGTGGCATGGGTATGGCAAGGGTGTGGCATTGGTGTGGCAACTTTAGAAAACTTCAAGACCCCATATCTTGGTTCAGAAATGAAAGAAGATAAAAAGATAAATATGTATCTTGATATTTTTGCAGGACAAACCTTATTACTGAAAAAAATTGTATGTTTATTAACAAGCACTGCTGCTTTAATACTCATTTCTCATAATTAAGGTGCAGTACAGAAAACAACATATCAAAAACAAATAAAATATCAGCCAAAACAAAATAAACATTATACAAACACTGGTATAATAAAAGTGTTATACAGTACAAGTAAAGACTAGAAACATAAAACATATACATAAAATGTTGGCAGTTGCAACAATTTCAGTCACCATCAAAAGTCAGTCTGAAATGCCATGTTTTTAGCTTGTGTTTATATCTATGTTGTGAGGGGAAACCAGTGGGAAGGTTGTTCCAAAGAAGGGGTAGCAACAGAAAACAAATTCTGGCGAAAGCCAATAGGGCTGCAGGAGAGGAATGTGGGTCACCCTTAGGATACAAGGAAGCTCATAAAGTTACAACTGGCAATAAAGGTAATGAAAGTATAACATCAGACCTGTTATTAACTACCCACGAGGCATATTTCAACAGTTGGTTAGTAGATGAAAGTATTTAAAAAACTTGACATATAAACCACAATAACAGTTAATATACATTGATATTGAAGTCCATTTTGCACATGTTGGGGTGAAGTACTGAGGATATAAAATGTTTTAGTGTTCATTCATATATATTCCTTCTGTTGAGCGACATTTTCTCTTGCACTGTGGATCCAACGAACTCTGTGATACAAAATACAAATGTCAGGCATGTATTCTAAAAAAAAAAATAAAAAGCAGGACATTAGTATATCAGATGCTCATTTAGTCATAATCATACAGTGGTATCCATAGAAAAGTGTCTCAGTACTGAGGTATACCTAGAAGTTTCTCAGTACTGAGGTATACCTAGGTATACTGAGGCAGAATGAGGCAAAATCACATTACAGTCAATGCAAATTTCAACTTGAGTGCCTCAGTGGTAGAGGTAGGCAACTTTTACATAACTACCACTATAATACAATAAAAAAAAACACTTCTGTTACAAAATATGCCTGCCATTTTTATATACAGGAAATAAAGATTGTCTATAAAAATCATTCACACCTGGGCTATAGCGAGCCCCCAAGGTATAGATCCATTATGGTTGAGCATCTGATATAATAATGCCCTACTTTTTATCTACTGTTTTAGAAAAGAGTCTTGCTATTTGGAATCATTGTACTGCAGAGTTCATTGGTTCCACAGTTCTAAAGAAAATGTCTCTCAAGAGAAGTGATATATAAATGAATACCTGTCAATTTTATATCTCCATTGCTTCACTCCAACATCCACAAAATGGATTTCTATATGGTTTATATTTCCTGATATTGTAGTTTAGATGTAAAGCTTTTTTATATAACTACTTGCACTAACCAACTGTGAAAATATGCCTTTTGGGTAGTTTAAATCAAGTTTGATACACTTTTCATTACCTTAATTGCCAGTTGTAATTTTATAAGTGCCTCCTCATATCCTGAGGATGCATAATAGTCATTGTTTCAGATTTTTTATTTGTACACATCACTGGTGGTGGATAATATAATAGCCAGTTACAATAGTGCTACAAATATAGCATAAGGAAATAACAGCGATGTCTGAATGGCGTACACAGACAGAGACAGGGATTAAGCAATGCTGTGCAGTAAGCTCTACTCAGGTCGCTGTCCTTAGTACTAGGAAGAAGACAAGGGCTGGGAAATCAAAAATGGTGGATGAGCTGCTCCCATGGCAGAGAGGACTGAGACATGGAGCTGCTTGGCCATAATGGTGGTGGAGATCAGGGTTCTAATCCTGGCATTCAAAATGTTATTTTTCTCCCATAATCCAACTCCAACTCAGAGTTGATTATTTTAGTTAAGGGGGGGGGTTGGGGACAGAGTCCTCACTAAAATAAGTGTTGGACTGGTAGCAGTTGTCAGTGTGCTTTGTGACCGCTACCAGTGGCATTGCCTTTACTTGCTACATTTGTTCCTGCCACTGTTCTGCATAGTGCTGTATGGAAGGTGCTGTTATTGACAGTACTGTTCATACATATGCTATTCAAACCTAGTGACAGATAATATAAAGGCATTTCTGCATTAAGTTGCTAACTCTGCTAAAACTCTGCTTCTGGAGTGAAACGTTAGTTGTTTTTTGGCCCAATATGGCATAGCATTGTTCCCTGATATTCACTGCACCACTGAACTTTTGTTGTTTTTAGTATTCATCCTATGAATTCCCATATGCTTTTCTATTAAGCGGGTTAAAGCTGTACTGCTGACTATGGAATAACACTGCTTTTCATACGATGTACAAGTGGAAAGTACACAAATGTGCAATAATACAATGAATAGCAGGGAGTAATGCTACAATAGATAAATGCAGAAAACAACTAACATTTCTTTCTAAAACATCACTGTAGATAGGCTCCCATTGTCTGATTACTTTTTTTTCATTAACTGTAGGACTGGGGGGCTGGGCACCTAGTGTTAGAATGGATGGTTGACAGCACTGGAGTTTGGCTGTCATTGTTTGCTTACTTTTTTTCATTTACTGTCTGACTGTAGGTTTAGGGACTTGGGGCCCGATTCCAGGTTGAATGTTGCAACTTGCCAGTGTATACAAGTTGTGACATTCCCCACTATGCTAGGGACCCTGCACCGCATTCCAAGAGCAGCAGGGTCCCAGCATTTGTGACATGCAGGTTACGCCATGCAGAGGCTAATGCCACATGCATAGTGTAGAAGCCCCGCATGTTGCAAGTCATGGCATGCTACTGGCAGCCCCCTAAAGCCCCTCCTGACCTGGAACACCATGGCACACATTGGGGGCATGGGTGCAGGACAGGAGGCACAGGTGTCTGGGGAGATGCACTGGAGATTGGACTCGGGGGTGGGGGCAAGGTTGTACCTGTGGGGGCAGGGGGAGCACATAGATGCCATTGCCATGGTGCTGTGGAGTGGGCTTCAGATGGATGGCACTGTCAGATGCCCCTTGGAGCAGCTCTGAGCTGCTCTAACATAGCTCCACCAGTACAGCTCCTGGAATTGCTGCAGCTGGTTAGGGCAGCTGCACTCCTGGAATAGGGCATTGTTGCTACCATGACCCGCACTTGCGCCATGTCATTGCGGGCTGCTGCATAGTGGGTGGCATAACCCAAAGTTGTCATAGCCCACAGTCAACATGGGGCAAGTCACCTCTCAGAATCGGGCTGACATAATGCTTGGTGTAAGTTACAAGATACGCCAAGGGGTTTGGCATATCTTGGCTTATGCTGCCATATGCTGACTTGGAATTGGGTCCTTGGTGTCAGAATTGGGGAAGTCTGGTGGCAACAGGGTTTTGCAGCAAGTGGCTGCTTGCTTTCATTTTAGTTTACCACCCTACTCCATAATTGGGCACCCAGTGTCGGGGGCAGTAAGTGGCACTGTGGCTTGGCTCCTGGTGACTGTCTAGCTGCCTGAATCAGGAGTCACCCAGCCTACCATGCCCACCAAACCAGAACTGCATTGCCATTGCTTGCAAGCTGCAGCACAGAAGCCCCCCCAACCCAGCAGTATAGCTAACTTTAAAAGAGCTGTACTATGATTTGCTTTTTTCATAAAATACTAGAGCACAGTCTGGTCAGTAATGAGACAGTGCAGCACCAACTAGCCACCCTGCCCAGCCAGTAGCTGTAGCACAGAGTCAGACCCTCAAGTAAAAGTCCTGCCAGCAGCAAAGACAGCCAAGACAGCAACTGCCTGAAGAATCAGAGTGACACAGTTCTGACTGCCTGTGCCTTTTCATTAAGGTAAGTGGATGGGCTTAATTGAAAATGTCTCAGTACTGTAGGGAGAGGAGGGGAGAGACTCAAAAGAAAGAATGCATGGCACTCACTCTTCTGGCCTGCTACTGTGGGTGGCCATCTATTGAGGACCATTTTGATAGGTGGATACCTGCTGTAAAGGGTTGGGATGGCCATTTCTTCTTGTTCGGGTGATGGGGAAGGCTTTACTTCTCCTGCCTCGGGGGAGTAGCTTTGTTTTTCCTGATGGGGAGGGCCCTGATTCTTCCGACTTGGGGGGGTGAGGATGGCCCTGCTTCTTATGGTTTGGGGGATGAGTATCTCCCTGTTTCTCCTGGCTTGGGGGTGGCCCTGCTTTTCCTGGCTTGGGGGTGGCCCTATCATCTGGGTCATGTGACCCAGCTTCTCCTACTAGAGAAAGCAGGGGGCAGGGCCATCCCCCTACCCAAGCCAGGAGAAGCAAAGCCATCCATTCCAAGCCAAGAGAAGCCGGGCCATCCGTACTCTCACCCCTAAGATAGGAGAAGCAGGGCCATCCCCTGTAAGAAAAATTAAATGGAATTTGCATTTTTATTTTTAGAAACATAACATTCATCATTAGTTCAAATACTCCAAGAAGCAAGCAATATGCACGTATGTTTTCTATTTCAGTTTCAATAGGTGCCCCAGCTTCCAACTGTAGTGCCTAGCCAGTGCCCTGGTAACGAGTGGAAGCTGGAGCAGCCACTGTTTTACATGCTGTGAAACTTGATCAAATAGAAAAAAAAAATGCAAATTTGGAGGTGGACATTGGACAGAAAAATTAAATGAAAGAGGTGAGGAATTTGCAAAAAGCTCCACAAAAACACAATGTCTTCATGGTACTAGAGAAAAAAATAAAATATCAACATTTATGTATATAAAAGCACACAAGAAGGCTGAAGATTAATGACCAGCATAATTAAAGGTTAAGACTCAAATGTATTCTGAGGAAATCTGAGAACGGGGAGTTGAAACCATTAAATACCAGAAAAGGCACACAACTTCATTAACTATCTAATTATTATAAATATCTTAGTTTTAAAGACACATTTTGCAGGAAATCAACACATATACTACAGAATCAGGTACATATGCTAGGGTGCGGGAAAAGAAGTACCACTGGAAAGAAATAATCTTTTCATTATTTATGGAAGTTAGCTGTTCCATAGCTTTTTATCTTACATGTCCTTGAAATGATGAATGTGTTTCAATAGAAATTACAGCCATTACTGCCTTAAACTCTTTTAACAATCACAATTATTTAAGGGGCTCTAGAAACAGTGCTATATAATGCAGGCAGGATAGAATGATACAGCTGTTTACCAAGTTGGATTCAAAGGAAAACTTGTTTCTAGCACTCACTGAAGCACTACAAGATTTGGGAAGAGAAGTGATTCTCCAGAGCACTTGTTTCTTAATCCCTAGGCTGCCGAAAGAACTAGAATTAATCTATTTGATTGCGCTCTGGATAGATGTTCAGTCTGCAGCACTGCAATGGTTAAATTGAAGGGCTACAAAGAGATGGAAGGATCATTTGAAAACTCCAAAGGAAGTGTTCCATTGTCTGAATCCTGTAGCTCATTTTTAGAGCTGATGCAATCGGGCTGCAGGCTCCATCTACCTGCAGCCCTAAAAACAGTAGGCTGTATCCTCTAAACTCTTGAAAATCCCACAGCAGTGGGAAAATCTCAACACAAGTGGGTTGCAACTTGCAGAACTGCAGTTTCTCGCACAGCTATGGTATTCTCAAAAATGAAGCCAGTTTACGACTGACTCCATGATTTATGGCATCTTGTGGGTGGTGCTGCGAAAGAAATCCCTGCAGCTGCAGAAAAATGTTATGGCCAGTGGGACCAGCCATAACATTTTCCATAGATACTGCAGAAGAGAATACCAGTCTTTACATCTGCAGAGATTTTAGTCTGCAACTGTTGCTGCAGTGTGGGAAATAGTCCACTGAGCTTTTGAGAAATTAGCCTATTGCTTTTAATCTAGATTTCAGAACAACCAAAAGGTCCATGCCTAATGACTGTAACACATTGATATCCCTATGGGTTCCAAGCATTTAAACACCATAAATCGGTTAATTAGTGCATAACAGTTTCAACAATCATTTGGCAATGCTAAATGTTTGCTTGTGGTGTAACAGGGCATTAAAGAGCCCTTGACATTGTTGGGACAACTCTGAAAAACATATCTAGACACAGTTTATCATATATGTTAACCCTTATTTATTTGCTTATTACTAAGGACATTTACATGGAAACAGGGTCTCTGCCCTATTTGTTCTGTCTACTTGTCTATTTCTACAGTCACAATTCTGTTTATGACATCCCAGTCTGTTACTGTGGAGATAATTATGATGTCATAAATAGGGCATTATTATGTCATGTGTATACAAGCAGCAAAAGCTAATAAAGTCCTAGGGACAGTAATCTTGTTTTTATGTCACTTCACTCGGTGATAAGGAAAAAGGGTATATAATTACTAACACATAGTTCTAGCTGAAAGATACATATGGAAAAAGCACAGAACTGTAAAACAGTGGATTATATATTCACCCCCCATTAGGGCCACACACAGTATGGTCTAAGGAAATCTGAGTTATAGTAAGCTTGTAGCTGTCCCAGTGCCATGGAGGCCTGAGAGGTGGGACACCTCACCTCCTATCAAACTGGTAACCTGTGTTCAGGAATGGACAAAGGTCACTCAGGCTAAACTGGAGAAGGAGGATTTAGTCTCCACTGATGGATATCCTACTTTGGGGTGGGGGGGGGATAGTGTGTACTGCTGCTTAGCTGCCACCTAGTGGAGGTAGGTGGCACACCAGCAGTTACCAGAAATTTCAAGTCAGAGGCTGGTGTTGAAAGCATGCACCATTCTCATGGCCTACGCATGTCTCATTACATGCCACTGTCTCTGACTCAAGGGGAGTAAAGGGTGGAAAAGAACCCCTGACTGCAGGATGATGTTGTGACCCTGAAGGCACTGCACCACCACCATCCATGGCACCCTCTTGCACAACGAGGTAGGAAGTAGATGGGATAAGCCCTGAAGATGGGGTGAAAGGATGGGGGGTCGACAACAGAAGAGAGATGATGTTGAGGGACAGGGGGATAAAGTCTGTATAATGAAAAAAGGATTGCAAAAACATTTAGTGTAAACTGAATTGTGTCTAACTCTCACATTTTTCAAAGTTAACCAACTGGTATCAAGGGCTGTAAAAGGGAACAAACAATATGCAAATTAAATAAACTACTGCTGGTGTTTTCAGTTCATTATTGACATCCTGCTAAGATATCTGATGCTATTATGTTTGTATTCTGCATGTTGTTGTTGTTTTTTCAACTCTCTTTAGCGCTTTTAAATAGATGCTTCATGTTTGTAACTGGGGTAATACACACTCGTGTATATATATATATATATATACACACACACACACACACACACACACACACACACACACAGTGACTCCTGATGTCTATCTTCAACTGATGATGCCTGCTACCTGGCCAGAGACCTACATACATAGATACATAGACAGTGTCGGCAGATAAGGGCCTATGGCCCACCCAGTCTGCCCATTTAAGTTTGTAAGTTCAGTTTATGTTTTCCAGGAAGTCTATTGCCCCTTACCCCTGATATCCAGAATTCCTTTATGTCTATCCCATGCATTCTTAAATCCCGTGATTGTTTCAGCCCCCACCACTTCCTCTGGCAGGGTGTTCCACTTGTCCACCACCCGTTCTGTGAAGAAATTCTTCCTCACGTTTCCTCTGAATCGTCCTCCCTCCAACTTCATCCCATGCCCTCTAGTCCTGGAACATCTTTTTTGCTTAAAAATAGTGCATTCCTGCCTCCTACACAGCCTCCTACACAGCCTCCTACACTATAGTAACAATATATTTGCTTTGTGCATGCATGCAACCAAACATAAAAGTGGTTCCAGAGATACAATAAACATTATTGGTAAAAAGGGGTAGCCCTTCCTAACACCATTCAACATTTTTAAATTGTCTGTTAAATATATGTTACATTACTTGCTGTAGGTTTCATGTACAGTTTTTCTATTAACTTCATTAATTGAATTGGAATGAATCATTTTTTTAACACAAAATATAATCTCTGTTTACTGAACCAAAAGTTTTACTGGCATCTAAAGACAAATGTGTTATACCTGTCTGTCTGTCTGTCTGTCTGTCTGTCTGTCTGTCTGTCTATCTATCTAGCTGTCTGCCTGTCTGTCTGTCTATTATCTATCTATCTATCTATCTATCTATCTATCTATCTATCTATCTATCTATCTATCTATAACAGTGGTGTGATCAAGACACTATATTTAGGATTGAGCAGGCACTTTAATGTTAAACCCCAAATGTTGCACATTGATAACTTTGCAACCATTCAACGGATTTGCATGAAAGTGTGTATGCATAGTCTTGTCGGGTATATCTCATGATGTGACAACTTTCATTCTGGTCGATTGTGTAGATTCTGAGTTCCAGAAAGCAAAAAAAGTTAATTCTTTTTTTGGGGGGGGGGGGGTACTAGTTTTTTTTGTCAGCCTGTAGAACCGAGATGGTTTGGAATTTTGGTTTGAAATGTCCAGGGTAGAAAGGGCCTGCACCTCAGTAGTACCTTGTGCTGGCTTGGTGAAAAATATTATTACATTCTAGAGTTATTTATTTTTAACAATTTGATTCTGAGCATGCTCAGTAAGCATGTCAAGGTAGCTGTGTGAAATGAAAAAATGAATCCTTTTTCATATGGAGCCAATCCTCTTTCATAAGCTACCATCATGTTTTCTGTTTTGTTTTTTAATTCAAAACCCATAAAAATGACATGCCGCACAGAGACCAACACATGTATCTTGCTCATCAGGAGCCTGTTAGGTGGATTCTGCACTTTACTATTATTAAAATGACCCCCAAATGTTTTTTTTTTTCCTTTCTGATTGCTGTTCCATATTTCCTGGTGATAGTAGATCATAAATATTCAAGACCTAGTTTGTATACCTGTGACATTATTTTAAAGATGATGAGCACTGACTGTAGATTTATACAGTTTTGGATTGAGTTTGTGTAGATGGTCATCAGTCCTTAATTTTAGATACACTATAGCATGAGTACATACAAATATAATAGTTTGCACCATGCTTTTTACTGTTTAACATGGATCCCTGTGTTTTGAGAATTTAGTTCATTAATATTCATGAACTAATTTTCATATCTGATTCAGTAGTTCATAGACGCTAGTTATCAGCTTGAAAATGTTCACATAGTTTTAGATTTGGTTTGTGTAGGAATTTATCACTAACATGAGAGCCATCTGTTGCCCTTGGTGAGCTGCAGGGTAGTCCTCTGCTCACATTAGAGGCAGCTGTTTTCTAGTTCACCTGCATACTATTAGTTAAACGTTGCATGCCAGTAGGAAAGTGAACCACATCCTCAGATACTGCCCCATTAATTAAGAATTGGCATAAACAGTGGTCTGCATGTCCTTCTTACCATAAATGAGTGCTGTCCCAAACACAGCTAGATGCTCTTTCTATATAGACAGTTTCAAACTAGCAAATATAGCAGTTTGCAACGTGTCTTTTGGTGCTTAACACGGATCCCTATGTTTTGAGCAGTTAGCTTATTAATACCCATCAGCTAATCTACATACCTGTTTCAATAGGTCATAGACGCTGGTTATCAGTTTGAAAATGTTCACATAGTTTTGGATTTGGTTTGTGAAGGAATTTGTCAGTAACATGAGATCCATATGTTACCCTTGGTGAGTTGCAGGGTAGTCCTCTGCTCACATTAGAGGCAGCTGTTTCCTACTGTAGTTCCCCTGCATACCATCAGTTAAGCGCTACATCATACATGTCAGTAGGGCTGGGATCCACACCCCACTCCATTAAATTAAGAATCGGCATGAGCAGTGGTCTACATATCCTTTTTGTCATAAACTAATGCTGTCCAAAACACAGATAGATGCTTTTTCTACATAGAGAGTTTCAAACTAGCACTAAATAGTCTTGCACAGCTTTGTTTACTGGAGACCCATGACTGTTACGTAGCTACGATGAGAAATAGAGTGTAGCCACTATTACAGTTTGAGTCATTTTTTACAAGAAGTTCTGCTTTGAAAGACTAGCAGTGGGATATCATATTGGAAAGGAATATTTTTAAATATAGCATTAAACATTTTTTAGAACTAATCTGTGATTGTTTAAAATAATGAGTCAAGGCTCTCTGTATGTAGCAGCCAAATTAAATCTTTGTGGCAGTCAACTATCATGCAATGTTTGTTTTTAAACATAAGCAATTTAGAACACAGAATATATTGGTCTCGAGACAATGTGAAGTACTGTATCTTGTGATTTAATTATTATAAAAATGATACTGCAAATGTAGATGTCTTTAAGGTTGATGTTGATAGTTGCTAAGCAACTACTAGCTGTTTCTGTCATTTAGTACCTGAATACTCTGACATCAGTGTGATGTCTGCCTCCAGTGCAGAATGACTGGGGGTGGAGGTCCCAGGCCTGCTGAACTGCACTGTTTATTTATTTATTTATTTACTTATTTATTTATTTCAAAAGTTTCACCTGGAAAGACATACTGAGCTGATAAGCTCACTTAAGCCGAAACAGAACCCATGTAAAGTGCAGTTCATTCTGTCAACTGCCATGAACACGTTGCTAGCTGTGTAGCACTGATTCCTCTTATGGTGGAATACAGTATAACATTTGAAGAAACTGATACATGCTTTATTATACAATATTAATACCTATGGACGCTTATGTGGTGCTCTCATTCTATGCAGGGAGACTGTTAAACATTTGGGCCCAGATATTCAGACTTGCAACCAGGAGGTGCGCAGTGGAATGTGCAGTGCAATGCAGATGTGCCAGAGGACAACAGGTGCCATATTCAGATGATGCACTACTGACATGTGCTAGTGCAAAGCACACTGAATATAGCAATGTTGCACCACCGTGCAAGCAGACATGTGCTGGTGCAACCAGGAATGCGCAGGAGCAAGCAAGGATGCAGAATCCAGCAGGCTGCACAAGCGCAACAGGCAATAGGGAAGCAAAGGCAGGGCTGCACTGGAGCACAGTGCCACACCAGCACTGCTAGACACAAACAACAAGGGTACACCATCCAGAACACACCACAGGGGCACTGTGGGACAGCACAAACAGTATGCTATGCCGCCAACAGCAACACAAGCCACAAGACCCACCAACCCACCCACTATTAAGGCATGCCTGCAGGCAGGCCAATGCCAGAGCACCCGCAACACAACCCCGACAGGTGACAATGCAGTAGACAGTGTTCCAGGACACCACACAAGCACAGAGGACAGCGGAACAGGGAGAGGGAGGCACAGCGGACCCAGGGGCACATGGTCTGCAACCCGGCTAGGACAAGGGCACAGCACTGCAGGGCACACTGGTAGGGGCAACACACCATGTGGATGGAAGAGCAGAACAGGTAGACAAGGGCACATGGCGCAGGACGGCACACAGGGCAGTGTGACACCCACCACCCATAGGCAGGCAACATACAGGGACATAGCACACAGGCCCAGTGCACACAAGAGCACCACACAGAGGACACAGCAGTGGGACAGCAGGGGACATGCCCATGTACACAACCAGACACCTGCAGCATGGCACAACATGACGCCTGCAAAGGAAACACAGACACAGATGTTGTAGAAAAATAGAACTTTACTCAGCAAAACAAGAACAAATGCATGCCAACAGGGCACCATGGAACTGCAACAGAGGAAACACTGAGTGAGGCAACAGTGGAAGCAGGGAACAGGGACCCTGGGTAGGTACAGAAGGGAGGATGTATGGCCCAGCAAACAGGGAGGGCAGAGGATGACCAGTCAGCAGTACGGCTGTGAGCATGGAACATCAGCGCCGGATCTGCAGTGAAGCCCGCAGCCACCGCACATCAAGCCTCAGTGACTTCATGGCCACCAGCTGGCACTGCCCCACCCGCAGCAGCCTGGTCATCAGAGCATTATTCCAGTGTAGCAGTCTGTGCAGGATGGCAAAGGCCCCCACCACTCGGGATGTCCGTCATAATTGGGCCCGATTCTCGGGCTGACCTAGGAGAAGGAACGGAACAGGTGATAAGTGACATGCCAGAAGGTGACCCATCCTACCCAGACATGTGCAATGGACAGCAGTTGCACCCACTGGTGGATGTACCCCCAAGCACCCAAGTACGGAGGGCAGCAACAGCTACCCAAACAGCAGCCCACAGAAGGATGGCCAGGCCGCATCTGGTGACAGGCACACACAGCAAAGCAGAGTACACCACTGTACAGGCACGTGCCACATGAGGAGGCCTGCAAACATCCTGTGGTCATCACACACCATGGGCTCTGCACACACCACCCCACCCCAACAGGAGCAGCACTGGGGTGCCACCACACAGAGGACATGTGCGTGGTGCCTGCACACACAGTGCAGCATGTCAAAGGATGCTGAGGTGAGCACCCACCCATGTAGTGTCAAAGCATGGCAGCATAGCCCAAGACCATACCACAGTGCCCTATAGAGCCCAACAAACACACAGTACAACATGCTGCGTGAGTTTAACTGACAAGCCCTGCACTGATGCACTAGTGGTGGCACCATCATGGCACTGCCCATCCACAGCCACATCTGCCCTGTCCCTCCTGTGGTCCTCTGGACCTGTGGATGGAATAGAGAGACAGACATGGACATGAGTGGAATGCCATGTACCCACCACTGCCCTGTGTACATGGCTGACACAGCATGGGATGGAACGGCACCCACCCATGGGCCCTGGCACCTGGGCAAAAACACCACGCACAACAGAGCTGTGCATGGCAGTCACTAAGGACACGCAGCACCTGCCAGCACCATGCCATCCCCAGCAGTTGCACAAGCAGCACACGTGGCAGCACAATACAAGAACACTACCTGGCTGTGGAACAGCACCCCGCTGCACTCTCGCCTGGATCCTGCATAGGCAACCTGGATCCCTCTGCCGAAGATCCCCATACCAGTGCTGGCACTGTTCACCTGTATGCAGCATGCCCATGCGGTGCTCAAGGCCTGCCACCACTCTGTCCCACATCTGGGACCACAGCACCTGCAGGTCTGCATTACCAAACAGCTGGTGTGCATAGGGCTCCATCAGTGCAACTAGGTTGTATATTTCAACCTCTGACCAACTAAGTGCCCACTGTGCATGACTTCTGGAGCCTACCATGTCACCCTGAAGCCATGTTAGGTGAAGTAAGTGCTGCAGCCTACACTGCGTGCACATGGTAATGCTCAGTTATATTGCGCAAAAGCAGCTGAATGTATGCAACCGCATAGCACGTGGATGCATGATTGACGTGCACAGTGGAGGCATGTCATGCAGCACCGCACATGTGCAGCAAGGCATAGCTCAGCGTGGGTATGGGGTCATGTCCATGACCCTGAAGGTACAAGGAATGACCTTGCACAACGTTGTGCAGGCCCCTGCCATGCGCTGTAGGTGGCATGGTGCATCTGGTGCTGATGTACCATGGGCCCTGGCAGAATGCTGGACCTTCATGCGCAGTAGGCACCCAGCACTGCATGCACAATGGTTGACCATCATGCAATGCACAAGTCCACATGATAGGCCACTGGACATGGCACTACCAATGGCGCACATGCACACCATGTGGCCACACACCTGGCATGCACTGGACATGCACCACACAGTTGTTCCAATGCAACCATTTTGAGCAAGGCACAAATTCACAATATTCAAATAGCATATGCAAATTGCCTCATGAGGATGTGCATGGTGCATTCGGGCTCATCTGCATCACATTACTGTTGCACCACAGATCATTTGCATGCATTGCTCCATAAAAGCACCGCACTGCAACACAGGGCACCGACAGGTATTACAGCCAGTATAGTAATGGGATGCACACACTGGGAATGGGATGCCCATGCTGACAGAGCAACACAGATCCTGTGTGGCCTTGCATGACGCTGACGGCCTTTCTGTCTCTGTCCACAGATAGCATCATGTCTGAGGTTGAGGGAATGGAGGAGCAGGGGCCTGCACGAAAGCGCAGGCCCAATTTCACAAAGGAGGAGCAGCAGGCACTGTTTGAGGCCTACCTCAAGAGGGAGGCCCTTCTGAGTGGTGCCATGGGAACCCCATAGATCAAGTCGGCCAGGTGGGATGTGGTGGCCACCTATGTCAATGCCCATGGCAGGCATCAGTGGAGTGCACGGGAGTGCAAAAAGAAGGTAGAGATGGACAGACAGCACATAAAGGAGAAGGTGGCAGCCATCAGGGCATCCCACAGCAGGATGGGTAGGGGTCCCGCCACTGCCCCTGCACTGATGGCGACTGAGGAACTGGTGGTGGCAACCATCAGCCATGCTGCCATTGAGGGCATCCCTGGTGAAGGATTCCAGACAGGTGGCTGCCCCTCACACCACTGTGAGTCACTGTGGGGCACCCTTGGGGGGATGCAGTCTGGCCCATGCAGGCGTGCCAGCTGCTGTGCTGAGTGGGCCATGTGAGTGTGGCATGCAGCAGTGCATGGTGCACATGGGGATGCCGGACATGGCATTGTGCAACCCGGGACAGTGGGACACCTGCATGGCCACCATACTGTGGCCAGGTCACATATATCAGGGTGTGTGGCGTGGTTGCCCAGCCACAGGGTGCTGCATGTACAGTGCACCACTGCACCTGTGGCATGGTGCAGCCCACTGGGGCAACATCCACTGCACGCCACCCCACCCCACCACTGGTGGCACAGTGTGAGGTGCCCGCCATGACTGCTATGTGCTGTGCTCAGGCCATGCAGCACTGCCAGCCAGCATGGCAGGCCCATCATGGGTGCCATTGCTGTCATGTCCACTCTGCAGTATGCTGCTGCCCGTTTATACACTGCTGCATGCCAGCACTGGTAGAGAACACAGGCACCACCGCTGGGCCATGGGTCCAGCCCACATGGTGCCATCTTCAACACTGATTATGGTTTTCTGCCTTCAGCACCATCATATCTTCATGGTAAATCACAGGATGCCACTGCCGACAATGGACCAGAGGAGGAGTTGCCATCCATGTCCATGGGCATCTGGGACAAGGACTGTCCTCATTGGAACAGTATGGGGCTGCTGGACCTACTTGGCCTAGATGATGATGACACGCTGTCAGAGCTACTGCTCAGTGAGGGCATGCCCGTGTTTGCCATGGGCACACAGCTGGGCAGTGAGTCCGACTTGGATGATGACATGACACTGATCCTGGATGATGCAGACCAAGCAGTGCTGCCAAGGGTACAGGGCCAGACACTGGCACTGGTGAACATCAGTGGCATGATGGCGAATGCGCAGCCACATCCTGACCATGGCTGCACAGTGGCGTGTGGAACCACCGCTGTCCCTGGCAATGGGGGAGGCACTGCTATGGAAGCCGTTGCCACATGGTTGGCCCAGCAGCCGACTGGGCAGCAGCAGCAGGATGCAGTGACCACCGGGCAGCACGCCACAGGGGCCACCTCCTGTGTGGCCAGACATGCACCACCTCCTGCGTGATCTTTCTCTCTCATAAGTATCGTAATTTTGTCTAGCCTTAAAACTCTTTTGTTCACCTGAATTTACCTGACTCGGATTTGATGTATATTGTCTGTTGTTTTTGTCTGTTCTGTACAATTGGCAAGGAACCTCTGTAAATAAACTACCAGCTCAAAGGTTGTAATTCTGAGAATGTAATATATAAATAAATAAATGAAAATAACATTTTTCTTTTTACCTGCTGAATAGCTAATCACTCTGCCCCTAAAGAATGTTTTAAATGTTTCCCACAAGCAAGCTTGTGATACTTCATCCATGTGTATCAAAGAACATTGTAATTTCTTTAGAAATCCAAGCCACAAACTCAGTGCCATTATTCAGTGAGGTGTTAAATCTCCACCTAGGTGTTTTGGAATTTATATCCCCAAGGGCCAAAGTCACACCTATAAGTGCATGATCTGATATTACAGTGCTTTGGATATCTGCAGAAACAAGGGAGATTTTGAGAACATGCATAAGAATAAGTTAGTCTAATCTACTAAAAATCCTATGCTTATTTGGGGAAAAAGGTGTAGTCTTTACCCTGCAGGTGAATGATTCTCCATGTATCCATCAGACAGTCCATTTGCCGGTTCTGACAGAGCTCTTCTTGCTGAGGTACGATCTATAGGCTGTACTCTTTTGGATGTAGTTCCATCCATAATAGGGTGTAGGATTTCATTAAAATCTCCTCTTAGAATAATCTCATACCCTGACTAGGTGCTTAACTGCATAACTAGGAACTCATAAAATTGCTTCTGCTCTTTATTGGGAGCACATACATTGCACAAAGCCACTGAGTTTCCTTCAGGGTCCCCAAGAGCATCTAGAGCCTGACCTCTACATTGGTAAAATGTTGACACTTTGAAAACTTTGTTCCTTTTTTTATTAAAATAGCAATCCCCCTGTGCTTGGAATTGAAACTGTTATATTCCACATGTGAAACCCAACCTCTATATAGTTTTTTGGCCTCAGCAGGGACTAGATGCGTCTCCTGAAGGAAGGCAATATTTGCTATGTGCTTGCATGCAAGCATTAATCCCCAACAGAGGAGAGCTCTACTAGTGGATTAATGCCTGGTTGGGGAGGGGTTGGTTCACGAGGCCGCAGGCCGAGTGCTTCCAACCAACACCCTGGCATTATCCACTAGTAGAGCCCAACTCTGGAGGGGATTAATGTGCTTGTAACATGGCAAGTGCAAGGGAAGTATTCTTAGAATATTATTTCACGCACAGCAACATACGCATTCTCAGCAGCAGTAATTGTGGTGGAGAAACTATGGTGCAGCTTCCTGGTTTTGCAACACTGAAAATGTTACAATGCGTGCGTGCACATTGCACACTTCACATACATTCATGTAGTGTCGAGAAATTTTGAACAAATGCTGACATTACATTGCCATCTGAAACACACACAACTTGATTTTTTTTTACATTCTGAGCGACTGTTTCAATGTATTGCCGTTCGTTATTAGATCGGCCACATACATCAGAGTAGTGCATTATGAAGCACATCTATTTCTTCATCATCATGCCGCAGAAAATGTGACAACATTGCTGTTTTTTCTGATCTGGAAACAATTTCATGGTGATCATTTTATTTCACTGACTGTATTGGGTGCATACTTCGCAAAGAATGGTAGGAGATGTTTATTAATATTCACTTATAACAGGTCCTGCTCTGAGGCACATCTTCGTACTGGCAGCATATTTCAGTACTTCCCAAGTGTTGCCACAATTGCTTGCTCAATCACACTCCTGGTGGTACATGCTTCATTTTGTTCAACCCCCAACAACAGCCGTCTTGTACTTGCTGGTTTGCCGCTTTACCGACTTTAGCAACGTGCACTAGAGGGCATTACCATTGCATTACTACCCGCTGGCTTTTCATCACCTGGTCACTTTACACCAATCGCTCTCCTGTATTTGACTTACTATTAATAACCATGTTACAAATACAGCTTAACACCTTTTTCCTCTTAATGGGAGAGCCTAACCCTTGACCATTCCAAGATATTATTTTACAGTTATTAGCTATGGGTATGATAACTGTTAAAGTATAAATCACTTATTGGATGCTAATACAGACTAAATAATGTAACACTTTTTGTGAAACCTTGATATAAAAACTGAATAGTGATATTTGTAAGAAATTGAGCAGTCCATTGTAGTGTAGACTGTCTATATCTGTCTATCTGTAACAGTGACACTAACCTTAGATCTTAAAAGGACTGATTGGTCAAATATAAAGTTAAAGAGCACATGTGAAATTAAACAGAATGTTCTGATTTAAAACAAATTAGGCAAAAAAAGGAAAATGGGGGGGCTAGAGAGGAGCATCGTCTTGGTTTTTTTGTAGTTTAGTAGCAACCTTTGGGAGTAGAACCAGGTCTCTAGTTGCTGGAAGGATGATTGTAGCTCAGCCTGTAGGAGCTCTATGCGAGAGTGACAGTTAAGTATGACAGCATCATTGGCGTATAGAATGACTTTGCTAGTACAGGCATTCAGTAGGTCATTCAGGAACATGCTGAAGAGCAGTGAACCCAGGGTGGACCCTTGAGGCACCCCTAGTGAGACTTCCTTGAATGCAGATATGGAGTGACTTATCTTGACCCTTTGAGACTGGGAGGTTAGGTTGTCCTGGAACCATAGAGCGGCATTTGGGGAAACACCAAGGGCATGCAGTTGAGATAAGAGGAGTGAGTGGCAGACTGTGTCGAATGCCTTTGTTAGGTCAATGAAGATGGACCCAACCAATTTTCCCTCGTCCAATGCCTTATGGACATACTCAGTGAAATCCACCAGTGCAGTGTCCGTGCTGTGGAGTTTCCTAAAGCCATGCTGCTGGGGACATTGCAGCTGGTATTTGTGAATATAGTCAGTAAACTGGTCTGCCACAATCATTTCCAGTGCTTTGGGGGGCCGGGAGAGGATAGACATGGGCCTGTAGTTTGCGGTCAGTGACCTATTGCCTCCCGTATGCACCGGGGTCACCAGTGCTTGTTTCCTAGGAGAAGAGAATTTGGCAAGCTGGAGGGATTTATTGAAAATTGAAGTATGGAAGCAATGACTTCATTGATTGCCAGCATCAGCAGTTTCATGTCAATGTTATCAGACCCCATTCTAGTTTTTCCCAGGACCTTTTTAACATAACCCAGTGCTTCTTTGACAGTGACTCTCTTAAAGTAAAATTGAGGGTGTGAGTTGATGTCCGGTGGGCGCCTATTATTAGCTTTGATAGGCTTGAGATAATCAGCCAGTAGAACAAAGCTAAGATCCTTGAAGGTGGAGTTCAACTCTTCTGCAATGTTATGGGGGTCCATGGTATTTGTGCCATTAATGTTTAGCAGTGATGGCTGTGTTTTGTTGTCCTTCCCTGTGAGTGCCTTTATATTGTCCCAAAACCACCTCCCATCACCCCAGGTTCTTTCCAACTGATCCTTGTGGAAATTAGCCTTAGCGTTCCTGATGAGATGTGTGCATTTGTTTCTGGCTGCCCTGTATCTTTGAAGGTCACTGGGCTTACTGGAGGCCCTGACTTGATACCAAAGGTTGTCCCTTGCCCTCATGTGATCTGAAAGGTCACTAGTAATCCACCCATTGTTATGGATGCGTGTTTTTCCTTTTTTGAGCAGATCAAATCTGTCACAAATGCTATTAAAGTTATCAATAAAGTACTGGAGTGGTATGTCAAGGTCATGCAGTACTTTAAGGGGAGACCAATCAGTCTGAGAAAGCACCTCCTTGGAAGCTGAGAGCTGCCCTTTCCTGAGAATTCTGCTGTTCACAAAGACAGGTGGTGCTTTTTTGAATTTATTGGACCACAGACAAGTGATAGGGGAGTGATCGCTTAGCAAATCCAGTAGTATTAAGACATCGGTAATCTTGTCAGGTGAGCTTGCAAGGAGCCAGTCCAGGAGCGTGTGCTTACCAGTCTTATGGTTCATTCTAGTAGGCTCGTGACTAATTGCATGAGGAGGGAACTGGCTATGGTATCCTTCTGGTTGGTCAATTCATTACTAAGCCAATTGATGTTGAAGTCCCCAGTCATGATGAGCTCACAGTTGTTGTTAACACCAGCCAAGGACCCTAGCAGTTTAATTAGACTGTCTTTGGTCATTTTTGGTGGTAGGTAGATGCATGCAATGACCAGAGATTTTTTACGTTCACCAAAAATGATTCTAATTGCAAGGAGCTTGTGGTCAATGCTGCAAGTTGTGATGGGGAACACAACATCTTGTAGGGTGTTCCGTAAATAAATGAGACAGCCACCACCTTTTTTCCCCTTCCTATCACATCTAAAGATATTGTAACCTGGGAGTACTATCTCATTATCCCTGACTTGGGTGAATAGCCAAGCCTCAGTGAGGCAAAGTATATCAGGTTTATGTAGGGTGGCCCACACCTGCAGTTGGGGCATCTTTGGAATTAGGCTGCAGATATTCATCACAGCAAGTTTCAAGCGATTTCCCTTCGGCCCGGTATACCCTGGCCCACTCATAGGGTTAGGTTGCATTCTTGGTGTAGTAATATTAAACCATGCAGATGCAAAGTTGATGCATAACTTTGTCATTTTGCATATTTTGACCCTGAATTTTCAACATGGCATTTCGGGAACCCCACCTCATGACCAATGGTGACGGAGCATGTAAATCAAGCCCAAAAGGTGATTTTGCAGTTGCTTGGTGAAATTACCTTTGTGGCAGGATTTGAACATTTTTACTCTCCTTATTCATGAGATGGGGTCATAAGAAGGCTATATTGAAAATCTGGGATCATAATATGTAAAAATAGCAAAGTTATGTGCATCTGTTGAACCCACAGTGGAGACCAAGGAGGATGCTGGGAACCTCCTCAAAGGAGACCCACAGAAGGGTGGCAGGGGACCCTGCAGGGGAAGGAAACAACTCCTGGTGGGGGACTCCATTGTTAGGAAGGTAGAACTGGGGGAGGAAGGGGAGAGGAAGGTAAGGTGCCTGCCTGGCGCCATGGCTTGAAGGGACAGGGAGCGAATCCTCAGGATTGCCGGAGCAGCTGCACAGGGGAGGGAGCTGGATGTCATTGTCCACCCTAGGGACAAATGACCTGGCTAGAAAGGATTAGAGAAGTGCAGGAAGAGTTTGTGGAATTGGGGAGGGGCCTTAGTCAAGTAGCATGCACGGTAACCTTCTCGGAGGTGCTACCCATCTATGGCATAGGAGAGGCTAGGGTGTTCCGCACCATGGGATTCAATCAGTGGTTGAAAAACTGGTGTGAAGCTCAGGGATTTGGCTTCATTGGGGACTGGGGGTCCACCTGGAGTGATGCAAGCCTATACTGGCATGATGGGCTGCATCTGTCCTGGAGGGGAACCAGGATCCTAGGTGATAGGTTTAAATGCTTCATTGGCAAGCTTTTAAATGAGCCAAGGGGGGAGGCACTGCAAAGGTTCAGGAAAATCCTAGCTCCCCCCAAATAATCATGGTAGTAAGTGCAGCAAACACCAACATAGAGGTGTCGATAGGGAGAAGGGCAGGGGTAAATGGAGAAAGTGACAAAGGCAAGAAGGACAGGGATGGGGAAAAAGGGAGTAAGGCCATCAGGAAATGGAGGGTAATGAGTACCAATGCCCGTAGTCTGAGCAACAAGCTCCCTGAGCTGATGGCCTTAATGAAAGAGGGATGTCTGGATATCGTGGCAGTCACAGAAACATGGTACACAGAGAACCATGACTGGGATGTTAACATACCAGGGTACATAACCTACAGGAGAGACAGGCAGGGGAGAAGAGGGGGAGGAGTAGCTCTCTATGTAAAGGAAGGGATAAAAGCAACTGAACAAAAGAGTAAACAGGGAGGAGAGGAGGCACTGTGGGTCACCTTGGAGACAGGAAAGGGCACCACAATCCGCACAGGGGTTGTGTACAGACCCCCATGTCAGGAGGAAGGAATAGACAAGGATATGATAGAAGGCATTCTTAGAATGGCAGAGAAAGGGGAGATACTGTTGATGGGAGACCTGAATATGCCAGATGTTAACTGGAACACATTTTCTGCAGCCACATCCAAGAGCAGGGCCATTCTTGATGCCCTACAGGTGGCAGGCATTAGACAGCTAGTTTTGGAACCCACTGTGAGGGAGCAATCTTAGACCTCATACTCTCAAGCAGGGGCAGTGAGAGGATCTCAGATCTAGAAGTGGGTTGCCATCTGGGGACAAGTGACCATCAAACAGTGTGGTTCACTTTAAACTCGGCTACAGAGTCAAGCCATACAAAAGTGAGGGTACTGGACTTTAGGAGGGCTGACTTTGGCAAGATGGGAGAGTGCCTCAGAAAAGCACTAGCAAACAGGCTAGAAGGAGTTGTGGAGCAACAATGGGCAATTATCAAAACTGCCATCACAGAGGCAACAAGCCTTTGTGTGAAGCAAATAAACAAATTAAAATGAAAGAAAAAGCCACTATGGTTCTCAAAAGAGGTGGCTGTGAAAGTCAGGAAGAAAAAGATAGCATTCTGGAAGTATAAGGAAACACAGAAGGAGCAGGACAGAGAGCTGTACCAGTTAAGGCAGAAGGAAGCAGGGAGGGAAGTCAGAATAGCAAAGGCCCAAACTGAGGAAAAGATAGCCAACTCAGTTAAGAAGGGATAAAACCTTTATAGGTACTTCAGCAAGCGTAGAAAGACAAAGGAGGGATAGTGAGGCTGAATAGAATGAATGGTGGGTGGGCAGAGGGGGACAGTGAAAAAGCAGGGATACTGAATGAATATTTCTGCTCAGTATTCAAAAGAGGAGGGGGAAGTGCCTAATCCAATTAACAGAAGCACTCTTGTTAGGGGGGTCGATCCCAGTCCTTTCACAGAAGAAAGGGTTCTGCAAGAACTCCTAAAACTGAAGGTGGACAAAGCAATGGGTCCTGATGGAATTCACCCCAGAATTCTAAAAGAATTAAGGAGGAACTAGTGAAACCACTGGCTACTCTTTTTAATAAATCATGGGAGGATGGTGTGGTACCCGAGGACTGGAGGAAGGCAGATGTGATTCCCCTTCACAAAAGTGGGACCAAGACAGAGGCAGGAAACTACAGACCTGTCAGTCTGACCTCTGTGGTAGGGAAGTGATGGAGTCACTTCTGAAGGAAAGAATAGTCGAGTACCTAGAGGCCAGTGGAGCACAGGACCCAAGGCAGCATGGGTTCACAGTGGGAAGGTCATGTCAGACAAATCTAATAGATTTCTTTGATGGGTGACCAAAGTAGTAGACCAGGGAGGGGCTGTGGACATGGCCTACCTAGACTTTAGCAAGGCATTTGACACAGTCCCACACAAAAGATTAATAGTCAAATTAACCAGCTTGGGAGTGGGACCCAGGGTGGTAGCCTGGGTAAAACATTGGCTGAACAACAGGACACAGAAGGTAATTGTAAATGGAGTCCACTCTGAAGAAAGGGGGGTTACTAGTGGGGTACCACAGGGTTCAGTATTGGGTCCAGTCCTTTTTAATGTCTTCATCAGTGACATTGCAGAGGGACTGGAAGGAAAAGTATGCCTTTTTGCAGATGACACAAAGATCTGCAACAGGGTTGATAAACAAAGAGGCGTGGAAAGGATGAAAAGGGACTTGGCAAGGTTGGAGGAATGGTCAGAAGTATGGCAGCTAGGATTCAATGCAAAGAAGTGCAAAATAATGCACCTGGGAAACAAGAACCCAGGGGAAGAATACACAATGGGTGGGAGGTAGTAACAACAACAAAAAAGGAAAGGGACCTGGGGTCATCATATCAGATGACCTTAAGGTTAGCAAGCAATGTGAGAAGGCAGTAGGGAGGGCTGGGGGTATACTGGGATGTATAGGGAGAGGCATCATCAGCAGAAAACAGGAAGTTGTTATCCCTCTGTACAGACAGTTGGTGAGACCCCATCTGGAGTACTGTGTCCAGTTCTGGAGACCCCATCTCCGCAAGGACATAGACAGGATAGAGGCAGTCCAGAGGAGGGCAACTAAAATGGTGCAGGGTCTGCAAGAGAAGCCGTATGAGGAGAGACTAAAGGAGCGTAACATGTATACCCTTGAGGAAAGAAGGGAGGGGGACATGATAGAAACTTTTAAGTACCTCATTGGAATCAACAAAGTCCAAGAGGGTAGCATCTTTCAGAAAAAGAGACTTGCAAGAACAAGGGACACAATTTAAAGATAGAAGGAGGCGGTTCAGGGGCAATGAGGAAGTATTATTTCACAGAGAGGGTAGTGGATGCATGGAACAGCCTTCCTGAGGAGGTTGTGGGGTGTAAAACTGTAGGAGAATTCAAGAATGCATGGGACAGACATAAGGCAATTCTTGTGGGGGGTAGGAAGAAATAGGCTGTTGGTTAACTAGGATCTGCAGCCTATCCTGTAGGTAGGGAAATGGGCAGACTAGATGGGCCTAGTGGTCCTTATCTGCCGTCAAAGTCTGTGTTTCTATGTTTCTATGTTACTATGCTCATTTATAACTTTGGTAATTTTAAATATCTTAACCACAAATTTTCAACATAGCCATTTTTTAATACCATCTCATGAACATGATAGCTGTCATTTATCAAATCCTGGCCAAACTGTGTTTTTGCACCGGTGGCATGGAATGACATTGCAGAAGCACTGAATAACGTTTCACAGGGTATCTGAAAATTTTCAGTATCGGGTTCATGAGGTGGAGTAGCAAGAAGGCTAAGCTGACAATTTGATTGCTGTTTTGCTACAAATTCAAGCACTGGGCCCTGCACTTCCACAGCAACATAGATGTACACATCTTTGGAGGGATGGGAGTACAGGCCTAGTGGGCCCTGCACTGCCACAGGCAAATGAGACTACAATTATACTATCTCAAAATGTAAGGAAATTCTTAGCAAAAAGAAACTGCATTAATGCAACATTTAGGGTTCAGCATAAAGTGACTAAAGTAGGGAAATGTGGTTTTTGGGTTTACAACCCTAAAACTGCACCCCACCCCTGAAACAAATCAGTGGTGCAGTCTTCCTTGGGGTTCTCAACCCTAAAGCTCACCCCACTGCGGTAGCAAGAATGCTCAGATGTGATGGACACAGGTGTGTATGTTTCAGGAGTGTAGAGAATGGGATGAGCTTTAGGGTTGACAACCCCAAATAAACTTCACCCCTGATTTAGAAACATAGAAACATAGAAGTTGATGCAGATAAGGACCGTAATGCCCATCCAGTCTGCCTATTTTTCTATTTTATGCATGTGCCATAGGCCTTTACTCTGTCAATGGCCTGTTTATTCAAACTCATCTGTATTACTCCCTCATGCCTATCCCATGCCTGTTTGAAGCCCTGCACTGTATTTGTAGCCACCAATTCCTGAGGTAGGCCATTCCATGCATCCACCACCCTTTCTGTGAAAAAGAACTTCCTCACATTACCCCTTAATTGGCCTCCCTCTATTCTCATGTTGTGTCCTCTTGTCCTACTGTTTTTCTTTCATTGAAACATGTTAGAGTCTTTCACTTTGTTAATGCCATTAAGATGTTTGAATGTTTCGATCATATCACCTCTCTCCCTCCTTTGCTTTAGAGTATACATATTGAGCTCCGTTAATCTCTCCTGATATGTTTCCTGATGCAGTACCTTCACCATTTTGGTTGCCCTTCTCTGGACTGTCTCCACTTTGATAATGTCCATGTGCAAGTGTGGGCTCCAGTATCACATGCAGTACTCCAAATGGGGCCTAACCAGTGTCTTGTAAAGAGGGATTATTACCTCCCTCTTACAACTTGTGAAACCCCTTCTAATACACCACAACATCCCTCTAGCCTTAGCTACTGCTTTAGTGGTCCACTTGGATGATTTCATGTCAACTGTGATGATGATGCCCAAGTCTCTTTCTTCCCTTGTGATTGACAGCAACTTGTTTCAGGGGTGGGGTGCATTTTTAGGGTTGGAAAAAACTAACATTTATCTCTCTCTTTCTCTCTCTCTCTCTACATATATATATATATATATATATATATATATATATACTACACACATATATATACATATGGGTGAAGGATAAATGAGTGTGATAAAAAACATGTGTCTTCACCAGAGTGAGATAAATTTAAAGGAAAGCAGCACAAAACAGTGGGGGCAAACACCAGGGCTGCAAAAATGCCCGTTTAAAACAACCTATATGGTTTAAACTAAATTCTGCTAACCTTTCTCCAGCTATGTAGCTTTGTATCTTGCTCCTTGAGGCGCCATGTCAAAAGTGCCGCCGCACAGGTAGATGGAGTGTGCCCCTGGCATCCTGTCCTGTGCCGGAAGGCTCGTAAAAATGACGAGCGAGGCACATCTACCCAGGAGAAAAATAAACATTGTGGTATGTAGAGATTTGATAACTACACCTCTGTATCCAATTCCCAGTGAAAACGGAGCCGTGTAATGTACTTTACATCATTATGAAAGTTGCAGCTCCGAGTTTGGTCATGTGGTAGCACCACTTTCTGCATGACCAGACTCAGGCTGCTTTCCTGTGTCTTCGTGATACACAACTCCATTTGCCGGGGTGGATGCAAGTAGTATCATAATCTCATGCCCTATTTATTTTCTCCAGAAGAGATGCCAAGCTCGTCATTTCTGACTTCGACACAGGTGGAGCCAGGGCACTCATCTTCGATGAGTGACACGGGGCATGGCTCAGAACAGATAGCCACAAAAATGAGCGGGCTAGTTTAAACCATATAGGTTGTTTTAAACGGCATTTTTGCAGCCCTGGTGTTTGCCCCCACTGTTTTGTGCTGCTTTCCTTTAAGGGCTGACATTTACTTCATGGCTCAGAGTGTGATAAATGTATGATCTTACATTTACTTCATGGCTCAGAGTGAGATGACTCACTGCTGCCTGCAGCTAACTTAATTACCATGGCAAAGCATTATCACCTGCTTCCCACACTCTCTCACTCCCAGACCATTACTGTGATACTCTCAGCTGACTGCAGCCAAAATTCTAAAGCACACAGCTTCACAAAACAGTTTCTTTCACTGCTGCCTGAAGCTAACTTACTCAGTATTGCAAAACACACTCAGCTTTTCCCACAGAGGTTGTAACACTGCCAGCCCATTCAGAAAATCTTGCACACAGAAACAGCAAACACAGAAACAGGAAGAGAACACAAAAAAATCATAATAATACTTCTGATACTCGTACCCCTATTGCATAAATCGAACACATGATGTGCAGATCATGTGCTATGGAAAATATCTTCACTCCTGCATCGTGAGCTCTGGATAATCTCACTTGTGCCTTCAGTAGTTGTGCCCCTAAAGTTGAGGTTCCATGGCCACGTCTATGTTAAACCCAACATTTTGCATTTTTATAACTTTGCTACTGTTTGACCAATTCACATGAAAATTTGGATGTTCCATTGGGAACCAAGGATCTCTTGATGTGGCAAGTTATGTCCTGGTTGATTGTGCAGGTACAGAGATGTGGAATGTCAAAAAATGTGAACTTTACCATTTTTGTGTAAATTCTTTGTCACGATGTTTCTCAGAAACTGTGTGCAGCTGTAGTCTGAAATGTACAGAGTGTACAGGTCTTGGTTCACAGGCATGCCTTTTGAAGGTTTGGTGAAAAAATATTAATCCTTTTAAAAGTTATTAAAGTTTCAATGTTCCCAGTAATTCCTATGGGAAAGATTAGATGTGCTATGTGAAACAACTGTTTTGTTTGCCTCAAAAGCGGTATTTATTGTCAAAAATGTGGAATGTACTGTTGAGATTCTGCCATCTTGTTTTCAGTTAGTGAGGCAAATACATTTAAATATTTCAATAAATGCTTACAAATGGTCAACACCAATAGTTGTGCACACCTAATCAGGGTCCACAGAATCTGATTTAGTGGTCAATTTGACAAAAAAAAAGGTGCAGAAATATGTTTATTTTATCCGCAGAAGTTTTGCTGCCACAAATTGTGCCACTATTTTTGTGAAATGGGGGTTCTGCTACAAATTGCAGCAGAACCCCACTTGATTCACAGAAACAGCCTATAAACCACAAATTAGAAAATATTTCATAACCTTGACATTATGAAGATATTGGCTGATAACTATCTGGGATGTTTTTTTAATTTCCTTTTCCTTAATATTACTTTAGCTTCATTCATTGATTCAGTCAGTTTCTCAGAACCATCCACCAAATTCTTAATCATCTGCCTCACCCAAAGGATTAACTCAATTTGAAAAAAATAAATAAGCAATAAGACACATTGCAGCAGGTGAGCATGGAACAAATTTTATCACACACCCAGGGCAGAAGTGAGGTAGGGGCCACAGGCTGAGTGCCTTCAGCCCCTGGAAGTGTGGTAAAATATGTTCCTGCACACCCTCAGAGTGTCTTGTTGCGCTTATAAAATGGACTCATTTCTTACAACTTTTTACAATTGGAAAAAGCATGTTTATATGTAGAAACAATATATTTACTTGTGTGCATTTATGATAAAATAGTCCTTCCACTCACTGCAAATGATGTCATTGTATTACCACTAGACAGAGTTTGTCCTTTGCTGGCATCAAGATTCAAGATATGAAATGTTTATCATGAAATGTTTACCATGGAATACATGGATTCAAAATTCTGCTCAGTTCCACTGGCAGAATGTTCCTCTCCTAACATACTAGTCACACACACACACACACACACACACACACACAGCAAAGGCCTCTTCTACTGTCAGGGACTCAATTATCTCACTGTCAGGACAAGCAGAAGAGATTTACCTGATAGGCAGGTAAAGAAAGAAGGGGTATTTTTTTCATTGTCACCAAAGAAACAGTTGTAATGAAAACTATACACAATACTTACTATTTCTAATTTTTTTATGTGTGTAAGGAAAGTGTGATGATCAGGGAAACAGCATTGAATTAATTTGTTCTATTTTTTATTTAAGGTAGTTTTCTTTTTTAAGATCCATTTGAAGGTTTCTTACAGTGTACAGGTAGCAGCCATGATTGTGATGGAAGATCAATTCCGGTTGTTGGGGGACTGATGGAAGATAATTCTGGTTGTAGGAGGACTGATTTGCTCATTTTGTGATGTGGTTTAGGACCAGGAGGACTGCATGGAACAGATTTCATGCATGGTCACATGCTTTATTTTGACCACTGAGAAGTCTTTATTTTGGATGCCCATTTTATAAAAATATTTATCCATTAAGTCATTCAAAATGGAGATTTTATATTAGGGCAAATTATTAATAACTACTCTAATTTCACGTTCTGTAACCAGGTCATGATTTACTCCTAAAGTTGATATAGCACAATCATACATGTAAGTATCAATCTCATTTAAGCTGGAAACAAACAGTCTCTGATAAGCATTTTTATAAAATTCCAAAATGACTTTCCCTTTCCCTTTCTCTGTCATCTGAAACAAATTCACCTTTAGAGTTCTGTAATACAGAACCTGTATTTTTTTCTTTTGCTTTTTTAAAGCATTAGCCAGATATTTTCCCAACTTGTAACACAGTAAATATCAGGGACATTTTAAATTGTTCATCTTCTCTTCTACTTCGTGATTTAATAATTAATGCTTCCTTAATCAAGCTCTCCTCTACTCCTTATGATAGTTCTTTTAATCAACTGACTTAAAATTATTCAATACATTAAAGAGCTCATGACATTGTTGTGACATCTTTGAATAAAAAGATGTAATATTTAGATACAATTCATCTTATATTTAATATTGTTCTTTAATTCTCATTCTTATTTCTTTACTACCATGGGCATTTGCATGTTAACAGGATTGCTGCCCTTTCTGTTCTGGCTGCTTGCATACACCTGACATGACATTTCCGCTTAAGACAACACAGCCTGTTGCTGTGGAGATACTTATGATGCCATAAACAGGAGATATTGATGTCAGGT
Source organism: Neoceratodus forsteri (assembly GCA_016271365.2). Lineage (NCBI taxonomy): Eukaryota > Metazoa > Chordata > Ceratodontiformes > Ceratodontidae > Neoceratodus > Neoceratodus forsteri. The sequence continues at coordinate 1,376,800,470 of CM057456.1, forward strand.
GTAGGCAAGCAGAAAGAACAAATATAGTCTAAGGGACAGTAATCCTCTTTCATAGAACTGTCCTCAGTAACAAAGAAAAAAAAGTAAAAAACTACAGAAGATATATGAAATATAAACTGAATTGTGTCTAAATCTCATTTTTTTCTAAATATTTCTAATGATGTCAGGATCTCATTAAGTCTATTATCTTTCTGCTGGCCCAGTGGTGCTAAGGGTTGAGGCACTGGACGCCACACCTCACGCTACGCCGGTGACCTGGGTTCGGAAATTAGCTCGGGTTATCAGGGGTCAGCAGAGGAGGACTGGGATTGAGCTTCAGAGACAGCTCTCCCAGTCCTGAGGAGGGTTGGGGACTGTACACAGTGCTGCTGCGACCCCTAGGGATGCCTGGAGGTACCACAAGTGATGGTGTAAAAGAGGGAGGATTGCAGCGGACGTCTGCACATACGTGCATAGACGTCATTGCATGTCCATGATCTTAAATGGGGAGAATACGGGAAAAAGGCAGCATGGGTCTGTGGCAGCTTGATGGCTGCAGCTCCACTGGACAATGATGCCTGGAGGCATGTGCCAGTACTGGTTTCCTTGCCAGGAGCGGGGGCTATGGGGGGGCCCCTTTCATAGATGTAACTGCATCTGCCAGCTGGGCATTCGAGCTACGGGGTCGGCGGCAGAGTGAAGCAGTGGCTGGATGTGGGCAGGACCATGATTGCAAGGAGGATAAAAGTGTTAAATGATAAAAAAAAGTCCATTATCTTTCTGAATTTCCTTCATTTTAAAGGTAATAGAAAATTATTGTACGTAGTTACTTGCCTTCATATTTTCCTTGCCATGCCAGTTATGTATTCGGCTATGCCTTAACCAATTTTTGATAAATAAATAATATAGCTTTGGTGTGCCCTCAGATCTTTATAGAGTTCCACTCTCCTCAGCAGCTACTGTTGTTTCTTTTCATATTTCCTAGATCTTCTGTGACATCAGTTACACCACTCATTGCTGTTGATCATAATGGCCTGGAATGGTGTTACTCTTGTCAGAGATTGTTAAGGTAGTATGACAAGAGACAGCAGCAACTGCTGAGGAGAGGGATTCTTCTGCATAGTTACAAAGGCAAAACAATACATTAAATATTTAAGAAAAAAGTTCACTAAATGGAAAGCAGAAGTGCACCTAAATGTGTAGATTTCTTTCCTATCACCATTAAGCGTTTTCTTTTTCCAACTCTGATAAGATACTGTGTCCCCTCTCAGAACAGCTTTAAAAGAGTTCTAAAGGTATAACATTGATGTCTTCGGCAATTAAAATATTAATCTTCTTTTACCACTTAATTACTTTTTTCAGTAAAGCCAAGGAATTTCAGAAGATCATTATTAAATGTCCAACCTGAAGTTTTGACTTTAACTCCTTCCCAGTACTCATAAAAGTAAAGACTACTGCATAATCCAAAAATTAATTAAAGGCTACAGCATGATCCAAAAGGACTACATGCAGTAGTTCATATGAATATCTTTGGATATCTTACTCAATGATTCACACACAAAAATATAATCAAGTATTGAAAACAACTTGGTTTTAGTATCAAAATAGGTATATTTAGAGTCCTAATTTTCAAAACATCTTCCAAGTCATGAGATGCTAAAAATGTATTCAATACTTTAGAGACTTGTATGTTATCCTTTGTTACTTTAGAAGCCCTGTGTAGACTGGGATTTCATAATGCATTATAGTATCCTGCAAAAAATAATTTCCTCTGCTTTGAGATGCACCAGCTTCATTGCTTCCAAAAAGTCACTGTAGTGGTCAAACGGGGAATAAACTGATCTGATTATAACTCTTATTGTTTGTACCACAGTTAACATTTTTATAGTTTAGGGTGTACAGCAAAACCTCGCACAACGAAAAACAAACTTCAGGTCTAGTACATACTGTATATAGAGGTGGAGCACTTGAATAATACCTTAAAACAAAGAGGGAGGGTATTAAACACAGTTGATAAGGATATCATAAGCACAGAAAGCAATAACTTGCAATTTGCTCATTAGGTAAAGGTGATTGCATGAGCACAACCTTACAGTGGGTCTAGGTCAATACAGTGAAAGCAAAAATGTGTGGTCAATTATTGTACAGACAAAATGTTGACAGCAAAAACTGTGCGTCAGCAATACGGTGTAAAGTGATGACAGTTCAGAAGTCAGTGGGGGGGATTTACTGCTACGAACTCTGGGGAGAGAATTCAGGGGTGAAGAAAGTTGGTGGGGAGGCCATGAGGGGGAATGTCAGTGGGGGGTGATTTGCTATAAGTAAGCCCAGGAGGGTGACAGTTGATAGGGGAGCATGATAACTTCCCAATGCTGTTTTATTCTCTTGGCTGTTTTTCCTGACAATATTTTTATCATGCAGTTTTTGTGGCATGATTATTGCCACACTAAAGTGATCAGATGCCCCTTATAGCATCCCTGCCCATTACCAACTGGGTCATGCACACTTCCTAGGCTATTAATGCACACGTGACCAAATATTTAATCTGATGCTTCTTGGCTCCAACTTTCCCACAGGAATTCGGAATGAATCTTCCCAAGCTCTAGTTTCTCTGCTTCAATGAACCTGTTATGCATACTTGCAGAGAAAAAATGTTAAGGCATGGCAAATGAAATGACATAGTGATTAACTGATTGATAACATTTCATTTTTATACAGGAAAAAATGTTAGTGACAAGTCCTTATTTTCAACAAGATGCCCTGTACAATCCACAAACAATACATAGATTTACATAAAAACTGTATACACAATGTTAAAATATACTCAAGTGTAGCATTTGCAAGAAGTACACACAGATTTCCATAATACAGTCTAAAATTCATGTAAGGAATGTTTTGCCTTTAGTTCTATGGGCTCTGTATTACAAGACTTGGCTATACTCATTTGTAAAGTAATATGACCATTTTTATAATGGACCTGTGAGTAAGGTAGATTTGAGGTATTTGACTTCGGTTTGTGCTTTTTATCGCTAGGTAACTCAGTTGTCACCAGATGGTGTAATGGGTGAATAACTTTAGATTTCATTATCTTATAACACCAGGATAACCAACCAAATTGTCTTTTTTCCCTCTGGCCCCTGCCAATTTAATGCTGAATAGATCATGCAATGGTGAACATCAAATTTACTTACACTTACAAATCTAGCTAATTTATAATAAGTTTGATCTATTTTCTTTAAAGCTGTTTTTGCTGAGTTCATATATAATAATCCACCATACTCCAGGACTGGAATTAACAGCTGTTTGATAGGTTTCAATCTGCAATCCTTTGTAAGGCAGATAGATACTCTTCTTAGTGCCCCAAGTTTCTGATTTGCCTTCTTGACCAGTGAGTTAATATGTTTAACATATGGCAGTTTATTGTCTACAAGAACCTCCAGATGTTTATGTTACATTCAACATTTAAAGCCCATTTTTGAATTTAATATCCAGATTCCTATCCAAAGGATCTTTTTCTCCAGAGGAAAAATAAATACATTGGGCTGGATTCTCAAAAGGTTGTACATGGCTCAAAGTGACTTGCGCTAACAGACATGATGCAAGTAGCACTTTGTGCCATTAGTTGTGCCATTTGCAGACTAGATTGGCCTAGCGGTCCTTATCAGCTGACAGTTTCTATGTTTCTATGTTTCATTTGGGATTCTCAAAACCAGTCTGTTATGTAATGCAAGCTGCTTGCACCAAAGTGGATCTGCACCATGGTTACGCCAAAACCTTGAGTGCAACATGGCGCAAGGGGGTTTATGGCAGCAGCTGCATGGCTATTCCAAAAGGCAGTTGCCACATCCCTAGTTTGGGATTCTAAAACAACCTTGGAGGACATCTGTCAAGTACATGTACACCAGCTATGACCTGGTGTAAGTGTGCTACCCGTCCACAGTTATGCCAATACACCCTAAAGATCCCCATAGGTCAGGCCCCCAGCCCTGATCTCCAGGAATAATTAATGTTAATGCTCCGCAGGGCTATTGTCCCCCCAAGTCCTGATCCCCAGGTATAATTAATACTAATGCCCCACAGGGCTATTGTCCCCCTTAGCCCCGATCCCCAAGTATAAATAATGTTAATACCCTGCAGGGCTATCATTCCCCAAGTCCCAATCCCCAGGTATAATTAATGTTAATGCCCCACAGGGCTATTTTTCCCCCAGCCCTGATCCCCAAGCATAATTAATGCTAATGCCCCACAGGGCTCTCACTCCCCCATCCCGATCCTAAGGTAAAATTAATGTTAATGCTCCATAGAGCTATCACCCCCCCAGCCCCAATTCCTGATAGCAGTATGCATATAAGCCCTGGCGGGCTAGGGGCCTTGGCCAGATAGCGGTATGCAAATCAGCCCAGTTGGGCTAGTATTTTAACCCACTTCCCTATCCATTCCTGAAATATTCCCAGTTATCATAATAGGACAATTACTGTCCTCCAAATGTAGCCTGGTGATCTCCACCCGGCAGTGCCCTACCACCTTGCTCTCCCCCCAACCTGTAGCCAGCCAGCAACTGGCACAGCCCAACTCTCCCCACTTCAGTCAGCTAACTGAGCTCTGTATGAATGGGTACTCTAAATAGTACACGCTCAGTGAATGACAGCAGTTGTCATTCACTGAGCACATACTATTTACAGTGTGTGTTCATACAGAGCTCAGTTGGCAGTTGGCCATGGTGGGGAGAGGTGGGCTGTGCCAGTCGCTGGCTGGGTATGGATCAGGGAGGAGCAGAGGTGGTAGGGCACTGTTGATGGGGAGGGTGGGGGGCCACACAACCACCAGGGCTACATTAGGAGGACAGTAATTGTCCTATTATGATAACTGGAATATTCTGGGGATCAGGGATTGTGGATCAGGGCTGGGGGGGCTGCTAGTCCACCAGGGCAGATTAGCATACTGCTATCAGGGATCGGGGCGGGGGGGCCAATAGTCCTGTGGGACATTAACATTAATTATACCTGTGAATCAAGACTTAGGGGGATGATAGCCCTGCAATGCATTAACATTAACTATATTTGGAGATCAGGCTGGGGGAGAATGATAGTCCTTCGGGGCATTAAAATTAATTATACTTGGAGATCAGGACTTAGGAGGATGATAGCCTTGCAGGCCATTAACATTAATTATACTTGGGGATTGGGGCTGGGGGGATGATAGCCCTGTGGGGCTTTGCCATTATTTGTTATTGGGGATGAGGGGCACTTGCACCCTACTACTATGCAATGCTGCAGGTTTGAGGTAACCTGTGCAGGTGCACCTTCCATTTGGTGCACCACTCGGGTGAGCACATGTTGTGGGACTTAACCTCTGGAACCCTGCCCGATAGAGATTTGGGCGCAGTCCTGGCCTGGAGGCTAAGTGCTGCCTTGGCGTAACTTGCACCATCCCTTTGAGAAACTGACCCATTATGTTTTTTTGTCCCATTTACAGTAGCAGGAGATCTGAATCAGTGAACCATAATTCCAATGGCAGAAAATCAGCTTGGAGCTTTTGTTCCAGTGAGGTGTGGCTGACCGTAGATGCCACCAAAATGGTGTCATCCAAATACAGACTGATCTTACGGCTGTCCAGAATTTAAATCATTAACATAAACATTAAAAATCAGAAGGCCCAAGATGGAGCCCTTTGGGACTTCTCTTTTCACCTCTTTCCCTGATCCATGCCTAAGAGAACGGAATCAGTAAGCCAGAGGAGGGAGGAGGAGGTGGGGTGAAATTTTCGGAAGCCAAGCTGGAAAAGGGTTAAGAAAGAAGAAGAGTTAAGGAAGGAGGAGAGCTGGGACAGCACACGGTGCTCTTGCCTTTTTGCTAGGTAGGGAGTAGGGAGATATGACAGATGTTGCCTGTTGAGGAGGAGTCACCTCCTTTAGCAAGGGTAGGACTGTATCATGTTTCCAGGAGTCAGGAATGGAGGCAAGGATGAAAAAAGAGGTTGAGAATGGATGTGAGAGGTAGAGCAATGTCAGGAGCAGACAGATGAAGGACTTTGGGGTCAAGCCCATCAGGGCACCTGCACTTAAGGGGGTTAAGGACCAAGAGAGCCTTGAGGGAGGAAGCAGAAGTGATAGGAGAGAAGGAGAAGGAGATGGGGAGGGGAGGGGTGGTAGGATGGGGAGAGACGAAAGGGGGAGGGGGAGTGGGAAGGGAGTAAAGAAGGGATAAGGCACAGAAGGTAAAGAATGAGTTGAACTCAGAAGCAACAGAGAGGCCAGGCCAGTAGTTCAGCTGAGATCCAAGGGGAGGTGGGAACCACGGACTCTGGTTCGCCTAATATGTGTGGGGATAATGATCATTCCCCAAGTGTGATTAACTGTCTGCTTAGCCAGTCTGCCTGCACACTGAGAGTTTCCACAGGTGTAATACTGTAATAAGGGAATACACAATGGCTAGCATACCTCTCAACCTTTTGTCCCCAATTGTGGAACATTGCCTGTCAAAATGTGGAACAAATGGGCAAAATGTGGAACACTTAATCAAATCTTTACCTAAGAAGCTCAAAACACTGTTAAAATGTTGCATTTATGTTCAGAAAATCATTATTAATTGAATAATATATTTTTTGCAATGTAAAGGAGCAAGGTCACATAAACCATGCTGGTGGTCCAGTGAGGTACAGGTAGAGGTCAGAGAAAAGAAGGCGGCCTACAAAAAATATAAAACAACCAGAGGGGATAGGGATAAGGAAGTGTATCATCTTGCATCTAGAAAAGTCACCCGGATGGCGAGGGGAGCAAAGTCCAGTAAAGAGCAGTGGCTGGCACAGGGGATACATGGAGGGGAAAAGGGGTTCTTCCGGTACATTGGGGAGCGGAGAAAAACTAAGGGCCATCTCAGCAGATTGAGATCAGAAGGAGAGTGGGTGGAAGAGGCGAGGGACCAGGCAGAGGTATTTAATGAGTACTTTGCCTCTGTGTTCACTAGGGAGGGGGATGGGATATCTACAAAGCAAGGCATGATGGGGATAGAAGTGGCAGTGAGTGGGATCAGGGGAGCAACAGAAATGGAGCAAGAGGGAGAGGTACCAAGGGTGTCACATCTGGATAAGGATAAAAAGGCCAGTAAGGTGGAGGATGGATAATGCTATCCCACAAAGGTGTGGTTAGCCCTCAAGGCCCTAAAGAAGACAAATCTCCTGGGCGGATGGCATTCATCTGAGTGTACTATGGGAATTGGCGGACATACTGGCTGCACCCCTGGCGGAGCTCTTCAACAGGTCACTTGAGACAGGGAGGGTACCTAGGGATTGGTGAGAGGCACATGTGGTGCCAATCCATAAAGGGGGGTCGAGGAAAGTACCAGGTAACTATAGACCCATCAGTTTGACCTCGGTGGTGGGAAAATTAATGGAGAGTATACTAAAGGAACGACTGGGGGTGTACCTGGAGAGGGTACAGAGGAGGGCAACTAAGATGATACGAGGGCTAGGGGATTTGACGTATGAGGACAGACTTGAGGAGCTCTGCCTGTTTTCATTGGAGGAGAGGAGAGACAGGGGGGACATGATTGAGGTCTTCAAGTACCTCAAGGGAATAAATATGGTAAACATGGAGGGGATCTTTAGACTAAAGCAGGGAGGTATCACCAGAGGGCATGGTTTGAAGTTGGAAGGTGGAAGGGTGAGGGGGGGGAAGGAGGAGTTTTTTCACTGAGAGGGTAGTGGACCCTTGGAATGCACTGCATGGCGAGCTGGTTCAGAGATCCACAGTAGAGGACTTCAAGAGAGGGTGGGACAGACACAGAAAGTGGATGTATCAGATGATGGCCTGTCCCAGGGGGGTGGGGATGGATGATAGGGGTTTCTGGAACACAAGGGGGGGAGTCTCGGCACCCAACTAGGGATCTGAGGTTCAAGCAGACTCGATAGACCATGAGGCCTAATCTGCTGGCAAATAGTATGTTAGTATTTACTATGGATTTTTGTTTTAAAATGTTGACTTTGACCTCTGAAATGTGGTACCAGGCAGGGATGTCCCCCCTCCCCTCTTCTTTTTGTATTATACCTTGAGCCCTTGGCTCAAGCAATAAGACAGGCAGACACAATACAGGGATGAGAATGGGGTGGGGAAACTCACAAATTAGCTCTATATGCAGATGATCTGCTAATTTATCTCAAAAATCCAGACCAGTCTCTGACACCCTTATGGGCATGTTTGACAGAGCCTGGTCATGTAGCTGGATATCAAATAAACACGGCTAAGACGGAGGTTCTTCAACTCCAATATGAACCTACAGAGAGGATTCAACAGAATTTTCCTTTTAAATGGAACCTTTCCCATATAAAATACTTGGGGGTTCATTTAAGCTCCTGAGCTGAGCGGCTTTTCTCCTTTAATTTCACCCCAATCCTAGATAAAATTAAACTGGAATTGGATAGATGGGCTCCGGTCCCTATCCCCTTGATGCAGAGAGCGGAAGCTGTTAAAATGATACTCCTCCCAAAATTTTTATACTTAGTGTAAACAATCCCCATTCTCCTCCCAGATTCTTACTTTATTTCACTCAACAGGGGAATTTCTCATTTTTTGTGGGGCAAGCAGAGACCAAGGGTTCAATTGTCAGCTCTCCAGATTCCTAAGAAGGAGGGAAGTTTATTCTTGTCTAAGTTTAAACTATATCATCGTGCAGCTCAGTTAAGAACAGCCTTCTATTGGTTAGATCCTACGTATCTGGTTAAATGGAAAACTCTGGAATTATGAGAGGGAACTCTTACAAACTTGAATAATACTCTCCTTAGGCAAGTGGTAAAGCCATCCCCATCTTGAGAGGGAAACCCTTATACAGATCCCACTCTGATCGCCTGGCATAGAATTCTTTCAGATAGAGAGGCAAGGAGATGGAGACACCTCCTCTGGTCTGTTCCGTACATAGATTCATTTACTCCTGCCATATGGGATTCAGGTTTCAAGAACCGGGAAGGGGAAAATCTGCATCTGATCTGGCACTTTCTAGAAGGTAGTGAAATTCAGGCATTTCAAATGCTGGTTACCAAATATGGAATATCTTGGCAAGACAGATTTAGATATTTCCAAATCAGAAACTTCATTAGATCCCTTCAAGCCCAATTAAAGGATGGGAATTCTTCTCCCCCGCCAATCGCTAACCTCCTGAAGATGGCAGTGGAGGGAAAAACCCCAACAGCCCATATCATCTCTATCCTTTATAGAGCTTTGCTCTCATGGAAAGGAGATTCCACCCTCTCCACGAAGAGGGCGTGGGAGAGGGGCTTGGGCTCACAGATCTCTGATGAATTATGGGCCTGGACCCAATCGAGGATGCATTCGGGCCTATCATCTGTAAGCTGGCAGGAGTTCTCATGGAAGGTCTTCATTAGATTTTTTTGGACCCGAGCAATACAAATGAAGTACCAGGGTGGTGCCCCCCCCCAACTTGTTGGAGAAACTGAGGGCATTCGCCAGCAGCACTGGTTCATATAATGTGGGGATGCCCACTTTTGACCCCTTTTTTCGGGGATTTGCAGTTGGCACTGCAAGCTATTATTGACTCTGGTGTATACTCTTAACTCCTTCCCTTTAATTTTTCATGGAGTTACCTAAAAAGTATAGGGATGCCCTCACAAGTGAGTTTTTAAAGATTACTTGCCTTACAGCCCAGAAAGTTACAAAAAAGAATTGGCTTTCTTGACAGGCGATTACCCTTCCAATGTGGCATGAACTTATGATAAATATTTATAGAATGGAAGCCTTGATGGCAAAACTTAACAAGAAGACCTCTCAATCTGAGATTCTTTGGAGAAGATGGGTCCTGTATATGGCCAGGGAAAGGCCAGATTTTATCCCATGATTTGATCAACAGGTGGCCTCATTTTAGCTTCCCCACACAGTTTTTATGAGTTAAGTAGACCAGAGGCTGGACTTGTGTGGCTTTCTGTATCATCCCCAGTGTGGGAGAGGTATAGCCTGGGTTCTGGAATTCCATAGTAAAATTTAGGGGCCTCCCTAAGGGAAAATACCAATGTAAAAAGTAAGACTTTTATACCTTAATGTATTATTTATTGATGATAATCCTCATATTTCTTTAACATTTTTCTGCTTTTTATCATTTTTCACTCAGCCAAATGGAATTCAGTGTATGAATTAAGTGATACCTGTATCTGTGTACCTTACCCCTGTGTGCGTCGTGATCTTGTATGTAATGCTAAAACTATAAATAAATAAAGTTTTAAAAAAATTGTTGACTTTGAATGTGGAACAAGTCCTCACGATGTGGAACAGGGAGCTTTTGTGAAGTAAAATGAGGAACGTTCCTCGTAATGTGGTACAGTTGAGAGGTATGATGGCTAGGTGTGTGATACAGAATATATCTGAATGAGTGGCAAGTGAGCTCAGGGAATATCTTGAGTGGTGGAGCCACGAGTGTGGTTCTGTGTGCTCACTTGTCACGAATTCAAATATATTCTGTGTCACAAACTTAGCCATGACGTATTCATTTTAACAATAGGACTGTGTTTTGTGCCATTTTTTTTGTTTGATGATGTAATCACAGTGTGATAACTGGAGTTGTCCCACTGCAGTGAGAATACCGGTTTTTATCTAATGGCTCATTTGCTCAATCCTACTGTATAATACTTCTTTTGCTCTTTGTTCCACCCTGTTTTAATATATATGCAACTGTGACCTTGTTTTCCTATTTTATGAGGAAACTCTTACTCGTGACCAGTGTCTTGAGTTGAATTAATGCCTGTAATACTGCTCTCATTTCCAGCTTTCTCCTAGGCTCAGTGATGGTTCAGTGTGCCCCCCCCCCAATCCTTAGAGACTTGTGTCTGTGTCAACTGTTTTGTTGTATGACAACTGGATGGATGACCCCCTGAGAATGTTCGCTGGGCCCATCCACCAGCTAAGTGAGTCTCAGACTGCTTTCCCTAGTGTCACAGTCTTTTATAAGTCTTGGTTGAGAGCCTGTCCTGCTTGGATCGCTACTGACTGCAGATGTCTAATGTTCTATCTTGCCCATGGAACTGTGTCTCTACAGGATGCCATTAACCCTAGCATCTAGTAGATGTTTGCTTGGATAGGTCTCTAATTCTGTCTGAGCATCCTGGCTTGATGCATTACTTTGTCTGATCTGTTGGGTAATGATCAAACTGTTCATGCTACAGTATCTGTGATGGGCCCCAAGATGTTCCAGTTGTTGGGTGGGAACTATGCAGCGCTTGTTCAAACTTATTATCCATCTGTGCTCCATTAAGGTGTCCATGACTGCCTGCATATGTTGTAGCAATGTTGTCTATGTTCTGTCTCTGATTAGCCTTCTTGTCTGAGGTAGGCTGTGATGGTAACTGTGACTTTTGTAAATACTCTGGGTGCTCAGGTCATTCAGAACAGTAGTATGTTACACTGGTAGTGTTGTTCCAGTATCTTGAATCTGAGAAACTTGAAAGGTGTTGGGTTTATGGGATATGCATCTTTCATTTCGCTTGTTATGTAATTCCGTTGCCTTATGGAGTGTATAGTTGATCTGAGCATCTCCATTTTGAACATCTTGTGTCTGATAAACTGATATATTTTAGATCTAGGACTAGCCTTACTTCACCAGTCTATTTGGGTACTATGAAGAATATGGAATACACCCCCTGGCTCAGCTTGTCTAGTGGTATGGGTGTGACTGCAATGTTGGCTATCAGATTGCTGATTGTCACTTTGATGTCCAGAATCTTGGGTGATTTATTTAATACTGGCAATATGACCATTCTGTTAAGTCTGAGTTTTTCACTTAATTTGATAGAGTAGGCATCCAATATTACCTTGAGGTCCCACCTTCTCTGCCGTTGTTCTCCCACAATGAAGTTGGAATTATGGGAGCCTTGCCCTGATGGCTGGATCCATTTGATCTTGTGCAGGATACTCAGGCATGGGTGTGTTGACCATGAAATTCAGGACAGTCTTTACCGCTTTGGTCTCTACATCTGCTGTTTTGTGATAAGAAGGATGGCTTAAAATTGTAGTATTAGTTTTGGGAGTATGAGAAGCTGTTCTGCCTCCAGTATTGCCATGATTGTTTGGAGCAAAATCCTCCTTGAAAGGATCGTAGGAAAGATGTGTGAGCTGACCTGCCCATTGATAATTGTTTTCTGTCTTCCTTCTGTTTGAGGAATGTCTAAAGTCCTTTGCCAAACAGTTGACTGACTAATACCTTTGAAAGGGAGTTTGCTGAGAACTGCCTTTGACTCTGTGTCTGCCTGCCGGAGTTCTATACATAAAATGTGTCTGACCCTGTTGAAGACTGCTGCTATCCTGGCATTAAGTTTCAGGTTGTTGATCGATGTATCTGCTATGTGCTTCATGGCTTGAATGACATAGTCAGTTCAGTCTGTTTGTTTAGAGTCTGGATGCAGAATATTATCCAGTTCCTCTAGCCATGTGAGTAAGGCCCTCAGAGTTTAGACTGGTGCCATTGCTGCTTTGCATGCAAGTCCAGGTATTTCAAAGCCCTTCTTTAAGAGCTCCTCCATCTTTCTGTCCATGGGATTTTATAGTGGTGTTGTGCCTTCTGCTTACAAAATATGGTTCATTTCTTTTTTTAAAGCAGCTGTTGGCTCAGATAAAAATTAGTGTTGACTGACTGGCCTGCCAGTGCAGCAGTAGGGCTACCATCTGCGATGCCGATGTCCCGCATCCGAAAACGGAACCTGAGCAAAAAAAAATAATTAGTGTCGGCCAATTGTGCTAAAATATCCATTTCTTATTTATCTCTATTCATACTGATTATGAACCCACCTTTACTGGAGGACTTGGTGACAATGTCCAAAATGTTTGTCGTCTATTGATAGCTGAACTCTCTTGCTGAGTGAAGTTGTAAAATCTAGGGTAGGTTAAATTTTTGCAATTCCTGGACATCTATTTCATAAGCTTTTTCAAAGATGACCACAGCTTGATTTTGTAGAGGAAGAAGTGTTAATTTTTCTTCAATAAAAATGGTCCAATATCCCTTGTTCTCTGTGTTACCTGGCAGATATGGATTCCAGAAGATCACTAGGTGATGTTTCTTGTATTGAACCCCATATTGTCCTGGTGTTATAACAGGCTTTTAACTTCAGTTCACGAGTGAAGTAGTGCAAATCTATGATGGTCTCAAATTTGTTCAGTGAGTTAGTAGGACCAAAAGATAAGCCACATTCCCAGTGCTGCATATGAAGAAATTAAAAAGGACTGGACCTAGGATTGATCCTTGGAGAGCCCTTCTTGGGACCTTCACAATCTCTGAGAATTCCCTTTTCTAAATAATCCTCTGCATTTTTCCTCTCAGTCAATTCATGACCCACCCCCGTAACTTTTTCTCCCATCCCTCATTTTCTCAAACTGAGTTTGAAGAAGGAGAAGAAGAAGAATAATCAGCATTTATATGGCACTTTTCATATACGGTATCCCAAAGCGCTTTACAAGCAATGCTAGACTGGTAGTGAAGTGACTGAGTGTGTGGTGGCAGCCTTATCGCCCATCATCACCCACACACAGCCTGGATGATTGCATGAACCAGTTTATGGGAAGGAAAATGTTGACCAGGACAACAGGAATGTTCCCTGCTCTTTGCGAAGAGTGCCCTGGGTTCTTTTACTTCCACCTGGACACCCACCAAGACGGGCAGAAGGGACCTCACCTTAACATCTCACCTGAAGGACGGCACACCCCAGCAGTACGGCACCCCTCCAATACTGCACTTGAATGCCAGCGATTTTTTTTAGGTGCAAGTCCAATCCTGGTGTGGGACGAGAACCCATGACCTTCTGGTCCAGAGGCAGATGTGCTACCAACTGAGCCATGCTGACACCTTAAATGATTTACTAAAGTCCAGGTATAACATATCAATTGCCTGGCCATTATCAGCAGCTTTTGTGACACAGTTAGTAGTAACAGTAAATTTTATTATGGCTATGTCAAAATGCATTTGTCAGAATGTACTAAAAACAACAGTACGTACAACAAGAAAACAAATAAACTTAATAAGGCAGCTATATATGATGTATTTAGTAAATTGCAGAACAGTGGTTACATAGTTGAGTTGATATCACATACTGACAAACACATAAGAGGAATATTTTACCCTAAGCTAACACAAACCCAATCATAGGTTTTCAGCCCACTTACATTTTCTGTTACAAAAAACTTAAAGCAGCCAAAACATGCATGATACATTGTTTTCATGATTACATAAGCTTAATTATAATGTACCCAGTTAAAAATTACAGGAGATATCCGCCTTTTCCTTTAAACTGCATGCATAGGAGAGTGCATCACAAAGTAAATAACGTGACTATAGAGAAACAGCATATACAGTACTTATAATACATTTTGTAATTAAAAAAAGTTATTTTCGGAGGGGGCACTGCAGAGCTGGATTAAGCTACATGTGTTCGTTTTGAGCTCAGTGATTTAGATAAGAATATCCATCGTATCTATCATAAAACACTTTAAGTTTCTGTATTTATACTGGATACAATTGATGGATACTCTGTAGCGTATATGGACAAATTTGTTTCCCCAAAGTTTAATGGGAGAGGAGCTCCAGCCCGAGGGCCTGTGGTTTCTCAAGGAGGTACTGTAGCAGGCGTCGCTCCTGAGGTGATGATCAGCTTGGAAGTTAGTGGAAAGCAGAAAGCATCACAGAAGCCCACATTGGCGTCAATACAGGTGTTATTAATGGAGTTCCAAGCCGAATTGAGACAATATTTGGCTCGATTTGAAAAAGCATTAATGGAGATTGCTAATCGCTGAGCAGCCCTAGAGGTGCAAGTGGAGAATACGGAGAAGGAAATAAAAAATAATGAAAAGGACATTAAGGCTGTCTCTGCAAGAGTTCTTACACTGGAAGGAGCCACTAATGCAACACTTCATGATCAACTGGCCCAGATGTCTTGATTAGAGAAATTGGAGAACTGGTGTACCCCTTCAGGTTGCCCCCCCCGATGGCGAAACACAAAAAAAGATCATTACGGCGACAATCACTGTAATGGTTCTATTTTCATGCTTTGCTTTCCAACAGTGTTCTTCCCCCTCCCTGGACCAACTCTGAACTGGAATTGATAATCCTAAAGTCTGGGGGGGTGCAGGGGGCAGAATCCCCCACAGAAAACACTCAATGAATGGGCGGCACAATACCTACATCGGTATTGTGCCATCGATGTGTGGGAGGTCGGCATTTTCACTGTCGACCTTCCTTGGTGCTTCCTTGGAGAACAATATGTTGAGGTAAAACCTATGATTAATAGGTTTCCCTGGGACAGTTTCTAACACAGATCATAAAGAGTTGTTCAGATGGTACTCTTCATTGTTTTTTCCAACCGAACCACCCATTCACTTAGTGTCACTCTATCGTCCACCACCACTGCAATCACAGGATTTAAATATTGAGGCACGTTTGACTGGAGCAAGGTATATTATTTTAACTTTCGCTACTCTGACTGACAGAAATAAGTTACTTCAGATGGAAATGCAGAAAAAACAGCATTATTATGAAGGTCATTACATACATTTATACCCCTATTTCTTTCTATACACTCAAAGGAGACGTAAGAGAATGCTGCCTATAATATCAGAGTTTAAGGAAGCTGGGATTCCATCTGCTTTAATGACACAAGCTCATTTGTGAGTTCATTTCCAAGGGAAGTTTCAATATTTTGAGGATCCAGATACAGCTCGACTTTTTTTTTGAGGATAATGTCAAGAACCCAGATGATATTGGCTCTGATCTGGAGGAAGAGGCGGAGGTCATCGAATATCATGATGCATAAATCATTTTTATAACTTTTAGATAATGGAGAAAATCATTCCTTTATGGGTTTTTCCCCATTTTTATTTGTCCTCTTCTCTGATTTCTTACAGATTCCTTTTTGGCTTGGGTAGTAAAATAGCCTAAAGGGGGTGTGATGCTTAATTGTAAGAAAGTTTTTTTTTTTTGTAGGAAAGTATAAGCTTGGAGCACAAAATGAACTCACATCTCATAGATTAATTTAAATAATACAGCTCAATAATAAAATTGGGTTTGTTATTTTTCTTCTTTTAATCCCCCCAAAATACAAAGTTCTGTGCTTTAATTAATTACATAGTCTATATGGATATTTACATCTCTAAAAGGTGTTTCTCTTAGTAATTAATGTAGCCTGTTTTATTTTGTCTTTCTTAATGAATAAAAATAAAGTATAAAAAAGTTATTTCATACAGTACAAGCAGGGTAACCCGAAATCTTGTTCTTGCCAAAATCCTTCAATGCTCATTAGTTGTGCAAAAATCTACAGTATATATTTTCCCTTCCTCATGAGATTTTGTTCATTTTGTAAAATCCAAAAGTATAGGGTTCATTAATTCTAAACGTATATTTTTACATTATGGTATCCTTTATCCTTTCTAAAAAATCAATTTTTCTTAATGGTTTAATCTCTCCCAGTTAGTAAAGATAATTTTCAGGATATCAGAAGCTAATAGTTTTATCTTTTATACAGATAGCTTTAAACCAACCAGACTTCAGGGGTTTATTAAAGCCTTCAAAGTTTCATATAGGATATGTTTAGATAATCTTACCTCTTCCATCACCAAAATTCTAAGCAAATAAATGGAAGTCCTAGCAAGTACTTCAGATTGCTGTTACAATACTCCTAGTTCTGAACTTAAATGCTCTCCAATTATATAGTTTGGGAAACCAAAAAATAGCCTTAAAAATTGATTCTGCAATGGCTCTAAGACTTCGGTGCGATTGTCTCCTAATGTCCACTCCATAAAAAATTCCTGCATTAACTTTTGCATCAAAAATGTTAATGGCAGCATTAAAAGATTCATTAGTAAATCTATTACAAAAACCTAGGATTCCTCTTATTTCATGGTTGGTTCTTCTAATACAAATTCCAGGGAATATTCCTGGTATTTTTGCAGTTCAGTGTTATGCCCAGATACATACAACTTTTCACCATGTTGATTTTGTCATTATTCATACTCCAAAAAACTTTGCAGTTCATCATCAGTCTTCCAAATATGACTACTTTTGTTGTCATAGTATTAACCTTAGGTTTTAAGTTATTAAGCAGGTTGTTCATTGTATAAATCATGCTGGGGATGTATATAACCCATTTGAAGAATTCTGTCATATTCATCTGACAAGGCCTTTCCCTGGTGAGCCCATGCTCCCTTTTGCCCTAAGTCAATTTCCTCAAAGAACCCCACTAGTCTTTCTTTTATGATAGCCCCCAGCACCTAAAATACAATAGATGTCAAGATTACCAGCCTATAGTTTACCAGTTCATCCCTTTTCCTATTTTTATGCAGGGCTACAACATTTGGAGCCTTTTAATCTCCCATAACTAACCTATCTCCAAGTGAGCAACTGAATACCTTCCCCAGGGTGCATCCAGTTCTTGCTCCATTTTTTTTACCATATTTCGGTGAAGCTCATTTGTACCTATTGATTTATCTACCATCAAAGCTTTGAGAGTCTTCTCCACCCTATTCTCAGTTATTGACTCCATGTTCATCACACCCTCCCCCTCTTCTGACCTCAGTCCCATCTTCTGGTAGTGGACACTTGTCGGTATCATAGATAGTGAGCAGAAATACTCATTGAGTATATCTGCCTCTGCCTTCTTCCCCTAGTCTCATCCTCCCTTTTCAATCTGACAATCCCTTCCTTAGGAAAAAAGCAACACTGCAGCACTCCAGCTTTCTGAATCTGGTGCATACTACCTGGCTAAGCAATTGCAAGGTAGCTTACATGTCTCAGAGATGTCATGTTGGGGGGAGGGGGTGCAGCCATAAGAGTTAAGGGATGAGTTGCTGCATATCTAGGACTGCTACTCAAAACCATAGCATTACAAGTACCAGCATTATTTATTGCAGATTATATATCTATTGATAGCCACTGTTACAAGCAGAGATGCAGTGAATTTAAATTCTGCCGGTGAAGTGCCCGCAAACTGGGCACTTCACATTGGTGCTCTGCAAGGGGAAGTGACAACTGTGAAAGGCTCACTTCATCTTGTAATTATTACTTCACTTTGTCATTCCACCTTAATGCGAAGTAAGGCAGAGTGACAAGTCTATTGGCAGCCCCCCACACATCACATGGCTTACAGTACTGTAAGTCACATGCTTTAGCCAGGTAGGAAGGAAGTGACGCATGCTTTAGGAGATACTTTCATGTTCTCCTGTGCAGAGAGGGAGAGAGAGAATGCAGGCAGAGCAGTTGGATAAAGAGACAGAGAGAGAGAGAGAGAGAGAGAGAAAGAGAGATCTGGGAGGTGAGGCAGTTTCAAAACTTTTTTTAAAAGCTACATCCATTTGTGTTTTATTGTAGACTGTTTTGTTACTTAATTTGTTCAGTGAATTTCTTTTTATCTTAATTATATTAGTTGCTGTTTGTGTGTGTCTGTGTGTGTGTGCCTGTGTTGTGTGTGTCTTGTGTGTGAACGTATGTGTCGGTTGGACCAAGGGAGGGCAGTCAGATGGAGCAGGGAATGTCTGGGGCAGGAGCAGTTCTATGGCATGGCCAGGAAGGAGTTCACACACTTGGGGGGTGTGGCTGGTTCACAATGGACTGGAGCCAAACCTTGCCACCACCCTGGAAGCTGGAGGAGTTGGTGTGACTGCTGCATCACCAAGTGAACCACCACTACCTCCTCAAGCAGTGGCACCACTACCACTAGCACCAGCTCCTGAGCAGAGTGTGCCTGCAACCCCAGTCCCAAGTGTGGAGCCTCAGCACCATGCTGCTGGTGCATCTGACCCCCCCATCTGTGCCTGGTCCTCCCCACACCTCTCTGGTTTGGGAGTTCTTTGATTGTGTGGGGGGGCAGAAACCTGGTGAAGTGCCATGTTTGTGGGGTAGAGGTGTGCCATGGCCCCCAGGGGAGTCACAGGGGGACCAGGGGCCAGTGCACCCACATGATCAATCACCACCGGGTGCAGTGCCAGGCTGTTACAGAACGGGCCAGGCCTGCACCTGCTGGCCCTTCTGTGGCAGAGGGGGTGGCTGTGTGTGGCCCTAAGAGGAGGAGGGCCACAGCAGCAGCTGCTGCTGCACCAGCACCATCCCCACCAGCCACAGCACATCTGGACCCCAGAGAACTGCCTGTAACTCAGGCCAACATTGCAGTTCTCTGGAGTGCTATGGATGCCTCAAATGAGAGGGTGAGTGCTGTCAAGCAGCAGTTGGAGTAGATAGAGGGCCATCAACTGCAGATGATGGCCATGCTCCAGCTGCTGCTGGACCACCATAGGAATCCACACTAGTTTTTTCTTCCACCATGTACCCCCCACCACCCACCCTGTGTCAAAAAAATGCATTTCCCCACCACTCCCTGTATCTTATAATTATGCACTTTTTTCTGGTCTTCTGTTCTGTATGCTTTACAGTTTGTATACCTGCCCCCCCCTTCTGTTAAGTGTGGGTACACTGTTTTGGTCTTCCTTGTGTTAAGTGAAAATGGGTTGTTCAAAAACAAAATGGAGTAAGCACAAGGACGTGGTGCTACAATACTCAGTTCATATATCAAAAACACAAAAAGTAGAGCACACACACACCTCTAATAACAAGGGCACCAGTTTAAATATAAGTTAAACTTTTATTAACACATGCCCAAAAACCTGACGCGTTTCAGATGAAAATTACATCCTTTCTCAAAGGTAAAACACCAGTAGTGAGAAGATCCCTTAAATACACAAATACATCACCTATAACCAATAAACTTTAATTAAAACCACACTGTGATAGGTTAAAATATTAACAAGATAATTAATTAAATACAGATAAAACACATATTTAAATATGGCAGCTATAATATACTTAAATAATCTATTTGTTGCTTCATAAATAATACAAAGATAATTATATTGTCAGACAGAAGAAAAATAATAATAAAGAAAGAGGGGGAGAAAAAAACAATTTTAACTTTATAAAATGTAAACAAAAAATATCTAATACTAAAGGTGTGAGTAACTACTTTAACCTTTCATGAGCTACTACTCATAATTCTATACAAAACATTTTAGATGCTCTTTCAGGCATCATAAATAATATTGCTCCATTCGTAAAGCAATAAATCTCATCATATAAATCACAATATATGAGCATAGAAAAACGTTGTTCTAATTCAAAGCATTAATAAACATTATGTCTCCCCAGGAAAAATAACCAGACTGAAGTCAAAAAATTCTAAAGAGACAGATGTAAAGCTACATAGAAACCTCTGCTTTTTTAGGAGATGGGAAGAACATAATATAAACGTATTCAAGGAATCCAATTCACAAATTTCTATTTTCTTAAACTAAAATAAACCAAATTCCTTTTCAAAAAGGTTTTGTTGAAGGGGGGAAAACAAATATACGCAACTAAATATAAAGAATTCTAACATAAGAAGACGAGGCTGATTTTTCATAAACAGAGCTATACAATTATAATTACAGCATTCATTTATAATCTCATAACCACTATGCTAAAAGAACATAGTGAAGCTATAGCATAAAGAAGAAGTAAAGCTGGCTATTCAAAAATGAAACTATGCATTTATAATTATAGACATACTTGTGTAATCTCATAACTACACACCGTAAATGCATAACTAAACTAAGGAAATTCCAAAATATATAGCGCATTCACGACTGTTATACTTGAAGCCATTACTATGCTTTACATTGTTACTTCTCCATCTAGACGGGGATCAAGAGTTGTTATAAAGAGAGAAGCATAACAACAACCTCTCTAACTCAACATTAAATACTCCTAAATATAAATGATGACCAGTCTATCGCTATCACAAATACTTCCTACAAAAAGCCAAGTGCGCACTGTGACTGAGGTGCACACTGCCCTGAGACCTCTGAAAACACATTATATGACTATGTCCGCTGCTAATAATGGTACAAATAAAATACATGTTATATATTCTTATCTTTATTCTTTATACCATAAACACTGGAACAAGTCAGCATACATATGTTTGCAAGAAACTGGACAGTGTCTGCACACAGAAGACATTACACTGCACACATGCAGTTTAGCACAATATTATTGCACTGCTCGGTCCTGCTTATTAACAAACACTTCATGATACCATGACAGGAAGTACACATTACTGAGGCTCCAAAAATATTTATTTCTGGAAATAGACATTATGAAGCTGGACTATAACTACAAAGAGAATTAATTAATGGCACACTCAGTCACTCATGCAGTGCTCACACACAGTCACCAGAATTAATGTGCATCCCCAAAATGTTAGTGTCTTGTGTCCAGAAAATTCCCCAGTGCTGACAAAGTGAAATGAGAGCATAACAAAAAATGCAAAGTCTCTCAGAATTAATGGTGCACTCAGTCATGCACGCAGTGTTCACACACAGTCACCAGAATTAATGTGCATCCCCCAGAAAGCTGCTGTCTTGACTACAGAAAATTCCCCAGTCCAGGCGAAGTGAAATAAGAGCATAACAAGAAATTCAAAGTTTCCCAGAATTAATGACACACTCAGTCATGCACACAGTGTTCACACACAATCACCAGAATTAATGTGCATCCCCCAGAAGGCAACTGTCTTGTCTCCAGAAAATTCCCCTGTCCAGATAAAGTGAAATGAGAGCATAACAAAAATTCAAAGTCTCCCTGAATAAATCGTGCACTGAGTCATGCATGCAGTGTTCACAAACAGTCACCAGAATTAATGTACATACCCCAGAAAGCTACTGTCTTGTTTCCAGAAAATCCCCCAGTCCAGATGAAATGAAATGAGAGCATAACAAGAAATGCAAAGTCTCCACACTCCACACTCCAATAAGAATGAAGTGCCCTGCTGCTGCTGTTGGAATTACATGTAATGCTGCAGTTGACCTGATTGTGATGGGATGATGCACAGTATCTTGCCAAATGGTGTGCAAGAAGGATAACCTGCCCACTGAGTTTACTGTCCAAGATGATGAGACTGATAACGCTGTTGGTTGCCCAAAGTGGGCTGCACTGACCCCAACAGGAAGGATGCCCCTTTGCGTGTACACTAATACTACCCTTGGTAAGTAGATTAATGTACCTGCCTGGCAACATCATTGTGTTCCACAGAATCTGACCTTAACGGTGTGATATATATATATATATAAATATATATACATACACACACACACGCCAATCATTGTAATCATTGTTTTGTTTTGTAATTGTAATCATTGTTTTGTTTTGTGTCACAGGTCACATAGTTGCACTTGGTGTGTGCATTTCTGTGCTTGATGAGGAATTGTGGCTTTGAATACTGTAAAGCCAGTGAAGGTAAGTATTTTTTGTTGGGGGGGGGGGGGGTGCTTTTCAATTTCAGGCAAGTTTCATTAATGGTTGGTTTGTTGTTTGGTAAATTCTTCACAGGTTTTGTCTGCATCCTCCTCCAGGCGGGACACACTTGGACTGCAACTGACTACCATGGCTACCTATGATTATTACTGGGTCATCATCATCATCATCTGATATTGTTGCACCACACTGTGCATCATTGGATGGCAAAGGCATGACCTCCACCGCAGTGGAAGAAATGTGACTTTGTGCATTATCATTGCCATGATCAGAATCATGTTCAACTACCATGGGGATGTTACTGGGAACATCGTCTGCACTGTCACTCATTGCTTTAGACTCAACTATATTTTTTGACATGGTTAAATGGTCAGAAGTGGAACCTGAGGCAGCAATACTCATGCCAGCAGAAACTGCACTAACACCACCAGCTGGCACAGCATCATCTCCTCCAACTATGAGTGAAGCTACAGACTGAGCTGTAAAACACACTGATGGAGAAATCCCTTTACTCACATCAGCTATGCATGTCTGCATACTACCATGCCCACAGACAATCTTACGCCTGGCAGCAGTGCTATGGCCAGAAACAGCTTTGCTTGCATGTCTCTTTATGGGCATTTTGGGGGATCGCCATCAAAATTTTAAACCTATTTAAATTTCAGAACTTTCACTCTGGTCTGGAGGATGTGATGTGTGAAGCCCAAAAAAACAACAGTGGCTTGCAGATGTAGACTGCGAATTAAGCAGATGCAAAGGCAGGCACAGACAGATTAGATTACACTGTGCAATCAAGAAAAAGATGCAGACGCAAAGTCGCAACAACGCCTTAACCACTGCTGCTCGCAACAGTCACAATCCAAATCCAATATGGAAAAGAATACCTTCTGCCGGTTGGGGGGGGGGGGCAGCGCACTGCAGTAACAGTACAAAATCAATATACCACAATCCCGACAACAGAGCAGTACAAAATCATGCAGCTGCGGTGGATAGCAGGTTCATACTGCTGCAGTTACTCTGTGGCACAGTAAAAGGTGTCTGTGAACTGTGATTTGATGGCACACATCACACATACATTCACACACACACACACACTACAAGTAATGAGAGGCAAATTGAAATCTTTGGTAATATAACCAGATCTTTTCAGCAAACTGCAATTATGCACTGCTGCAACACAAAATTCAGCAAAAAAATGTCAAGAATTACTGAATATATTACTGTGTGTACATTAACACAGTTATACAACAAAAATATAACCAAAACAAAAAGATTGCCTTTTTCTCCCAGACAGTTAATCTAAATCTACCTACTCCACACAGATATGCCCCTCCCCAAAGCACACTTCAACTGTCTCTCAGTACGCAGACTGAATGTTCCAAATTAACATTCAAAATCCACATGCAAACAATAAACACTCAATGATACGAGTACAGGAGGGTTTTCTACAATAAATGTACTACGTTTTAAGCCAAAAAAAGGGCTCAAAAAGGATTTTTTAACAGCTTTTATAGGGTTTCAGGCACAGAGCTCTGACAGCAAACTGTCTCCAACTACTACTACATACACACTACACAGAACTGAGGCTGTGCAGAACAATCTAGAGCCCATGTGACCTGCAATCCCATGAATCAATGCAAAATTCCCCTTGGAACCTAAAAACAAGTCAAAGTGATGTGAAGTACATTGGAATCAATGTACTTCACCTAAAAATAGGCACAAACATGGATGGGGAAGGCAGAGTAATGCGAAGTGCATTAAAATCAATGACTATGTGATCCTCATTATGATGCAAAGTATCCTGCTTCGCATTGCGGAGTACTTTGTGGATTCCTCACTACTCTGCGAATTGCTTCGCGAAGCAAATTTCGGCCACTTCGCCCACTGCTAGTTACAAGATATGAACAGCTTGTACCTTTATACATCATAACATTTTAACATCACTGTTGTGATCAGTATATTGTTCTGAGTAGCAGTCTTGAATATGAAACAAATCATCACTGAACTCTGATATAGCTACATACCTTCATATGGTACCAATGAGGCAGGTAAACTATGCTGTTATCCCTTCCTTAGATTTACAATTTTCACTGATTTAGCAGAAGTTACATTTGTATCCAAATTACTTTGAAATGTACTGTATGTAGCAGAGGGACAGATCAATTTATATTTATTTAAATATATACTATTTCAAGGAGGCAGTATAGTGCAGTGGTTTAAGGCTCTGAGCTGCAAACCTGGAGACCTGGGTTTGCATCCCACAGCCCCCACTTGCATACTGTGTGACCCTGAGCAAGTCACTTAACTTTCTTGTTCTTCCGGGTTGCACCTGTAAACAAGTTTCAGCTTAGTGTGTCTCTCCTGTTTAAAAAAAAATATAGGTATACAGTACAGTAATTTCTGCTGTTGATTTCAGGTCCATAAAAAGCACAGGGAAGTAAAGTGACTTCCTTAAAAACTACAAAAAATCAAGAGCTTTGTTCATTGTAATTCTTGTGAAATTTTCATCAAACAGATGAGAAGATAATGTCTTGAGATACAATATCTCAATTCATGTTTGTTTGTTTTTTTGGCACAGTAGAGTACAAAAGGGCAGAGCACATAGTGTGATAAAATAAAATACAAAAGTGATTGTTTCTAAACTATAAACAATTACAAACTACATTAAAGCAAAATCTGCGGTAGTAGCAGAGGACAGTTTCACATATGGAGTAAGGAGTAATAACCACAGACAATATGGGTTTTCCCGTTCTACTTATAGGAACTACAGAGAGTTGCAGAGAAAACAAGAAATAGTATTACATATAAGTTTGGGTTTAATGTTTGTTGAAAAGTGCTAGAAGACAGTTTTATTCTGCTTGACCTGAGAAGGACAAGGTCCTTCTACTAAAATCATTTTTTTTCAATGTATGTACTATTCAGCTAGTTGCCTCTGTTGATCAACAAGCATATATAAGTAGGATCTTGGATGAAAAGAGACATGAGATATGTGGGGACAGTGGAGTGTATACATTTATACAGGATATGTACAATGGCTCTGTGAGCAAGTTTGCTATACAGATAGCAATACTGAGCCCGTGAGTAGCTCTCAAGGACAAACATGCAGAGCCTATGGAACAGGACATCTAACCTATGCAGTGTGAATTCTGGGGCTGAGTATTATGCCATATAACTTTAGTCCAGCAGAAGGAGTAGGAATTGTTCTGAGACTGGATTCTCATGTCTGAGTTGCGAAAGTTCCTGGCCATGTAAAGTGATTTTAGTCTAGAACATACCAAAGCAATAATGTGATCTTATTATTTCTGGTGGTAGGCTGAGTTCCAGTCACACTCAATTTATTTATTTATTGAAATCTTGGATTAAATCTTTGAGCTACAAGCTCTTTTACATAGGTTCCACACCATTATGCAAATACAGGTACAAAAAATGAATAAACATACATGCAATGAACAACAGATAAGTGGATTAGGCATAATTAATAAACACATTTAACTTAGAAAACAGGCAAAATGTACAGAAAAAAACAATTGAGAGTACTACAATTACAAGAAATTAGGAGGGACTACTAGTAGTAATAGTGGCAGTTTTACATAAAATACATTTGTGTATGGTAGAGTAAAAAATGCAGCCTACAGGCTTTGTCAAGTTAGGGGAGAGAGGTAAATGGGAAAGGGGATAAGTGAGGGGGGAGTGGAGGAGGGAGAGGGAGGAGGACAGATTGCAGGGGGAATTACAGAGGTGAAGTGATTGGGGAAAGAAAGTAGAAAGAGAATGAGAGATTAGGATGGAGAGGTGGAGGGGTGGAGAGGTAGGATAAGAGGGAGCATGCCAATGCCAATTACATCTGTGATATGAACATTAAGTGCAGCTTTGTAAATGCCATTGTCACCTAGAGGAGTGTTGTGACAGTGTAATGCTTGAGGCAGAAACCTTACTGAACATAAGACCATAAGAATGGTGTTGGCAGATGGGGATCAGTTTGATCCATTTAGTCTGCCCAAGGTGGCTACCCCCATTCCTTTACATGTTCCTGGCAAGCTGCCCACACTGTCTGTCCCATGCTAGCTAAAATTCCTTCACTGCCTTAGCTGCCACCACATGTGGTGGCAGACTGTTCCATGGGTCTATTACCCTCTCCATGAAGAAGTACTTCCTCAAGTTGCTCCTGAACTTGCCTCCCACCAGACTCAAGTTGTGTTCCCTTGTCCCGGTTGCCTTATTTTCCTGGAAGAGTTTTTCCTGTCTTATTTATTCCCTTGACATATTTGAATGTCTCTATCATGTCTCCTCTATTTCTTCTCTGCTCCAGTGAGTACAGCTTCAGTTCTCTGAGCCTATTTTCATATGTTTCTTGGTGTAGCCCCTGCACCATATTTGTATCCCTTCTCTGCACTGTTTCTAATCTATGTCCTTTTTCAGGTGAGGCCTCCAAAACTGGACACTGTTTTCCAGGTATGGTCTTACCAGTGAACTGTACAGTGGCATGATCACCTCCTGCGTTCTGCTTGTAATATCCCTACCTATGCACCCTAGTATGCCACTTGCTCTTTGAGCAGCTTTTTCACACAGTTTTGTGATTTTTAAGTCCTTGGTAATGAGTACAAAAAAGTCCTTTTTCATTTCTGACTCCTCTAGTTGATGTCCTTCCTGTGTGTACTTTATCCCTGGGTTTTGCTTTCCCAGGTGCATAGCTTTACATTTCTTGGTGTTAAATTTTAACTTCCATTGTCCTGACCATTCCTCCAGTTTCTTGATATCAGCTACCATACTCATGGCCCCATCATATGTGTCCACCCTGTTGCAGAGCTTTATATCAACAGTGAACAGACATACCTTCCCTTCAATTCTTCTGCTATGTCACTGATGAGTATGTTGAAGAGCACTGGGCCAAGTACTGATCCCTGTGGAATGCTGTTGGTCACTTCCCCCTCTTCTGATAGGGCCCTGTTGACCAAGACTCTCTGTGTCCTACCCTGCAGCCAGTTCCTAACCCATTTAACTATCTTATACCCTACCCCTATGTGCTCTAGTTTGTTTTCCAGCCTCCTGTGTGGAACGGTGTCAAAGGCCTTGCTGAAGTCCAGGTAGACCACGTCCACTGCATCCCCCCGGACTATTGTTTTGGTAATCCAGTCAAAGAAATATGTCATATTCGTTTGACATGATCATTCTGCTGTGAAGCTGTGCTGCTTGGGGTCTAGTTTTCCATTTTCCTTCAGGTATTCCACTATTCTCTCTTTGAGCAATGTCTCCATAATTTTCCCACTATAGCGATCAGGCTGACTGGGCAATAGTTTCCAGTCTCCTCCTTGCTACTTCCTTTGCGCAAGGGCACCATTGTTGCCCTTTTCCAGTCCTGAGGCATTGTGCCACTCTCTAGTGATCTGCTGAACAGTTCTGCCAGTGGTGCCACAATTTTCTTTCATAGCTCCTTCAACACTCTTGGGTGGATACCATCTGACCCCATTGCTTTGTCTATTTTAAGTTTGCTCAGTTCTTCTAGGACCCTTTTTCGTGTGAAGGGGCTAGTGTCAGCCTCCTTGATATTGAGTGTTGTCTGTTTTAGTGGAGGACCCCTTCCACTATGTTCTATTGTGAATGTGAAGCAGAAGAATTTATTCAGTACCTCTGCTTTGTCCTTGTCTTCTTCTAGCACCTGGCTGTCTTGTGCTGCTAATCTGACTATTCCCCCTTTACTCTTCCTCTTGTTTCTCATGTACCTATAAAAGGTGTTATCTCCCTGCTTGACTCCCTGTGCTATTCTTTCCTCCATTTTAACTTTGGCTTTTCGAATGGCCTTTCCTGCCTCCATAAGTTTGTTCTTGTAATCGTCCTTATCAGCCTCCTTCTGTGACTGTTTGTATTTCTTGAAGGCCCTCCTCTTCTCCCTTATTTTTGCTGTTAAGTCTTTGGTGTACCAGAGAGGGAACGTTTGCTTTGTGGACAGCGACTTTGAGTTTTTTTGAGCAGGTAATCTAAGATTTGGGAAGAAGCAAATCTCAACAGGTGTTTGGGAAAACAAACAGTATGATGCAGTTAAACAGTTATGGATATGATTTTTGCCTCCACCTTTGTGCAGGTGGCTGAATTCTGTAATCTACCAGGCTGAAAGTAGATATCCATTCTGACAGAAACTATAAAAGAAGGTGATCACTACTGGCCCAGTGGTGAAGAGGGTTGGAAGTACTGTGTGCCACACCTCCCAACATGCTTGTGACCTGGGTTCAGGATAACACCAGAATCACTCAGGGGACTAGTGGGAGGAAGGAGGACTGAACATCTAGAGATGTCTCTCCTTTTTCAGAGAAGGGGAATAACATGTATCACCACTTGGTTACCACCCAGCACAGGCTGAATGGCAGTGCAAGCAGTCACAAACATTGATTGGCCAGATGAAGATGTTGAGGGTGCACAGCATCTTTAGACTGCATGTACATATCATTGCATAAAGGATTATCTAAGCAGTGAGGGAGAAAAAGTGGAGGAAAACACACTTCATTGGCAGGATGAACTCGCCAAACCCACATGCTCCACCCCACCAGCTGTCTGGGACCTAGTCACCCTTGATGGTAACAAGTTGTGGGAGCTATGGAGGACAGTTAGTGATTGATCTGGAGGGCAACAGATGAAGGGTGCAGTCAAAGGAAAATAAGGAGCAGAAACTGTAAATAAAAAAGAGGGTGGTGACAGATATGGCAATTGCCGGAGTTGCAAGCCCAGGGTGTTTTAGTTCTAAGCTATCTAGCCCTGTAGATTATTGGGCTCAGACAGAGAAGAGCCATGAGCCCTGTATTGTGTAAGACCCTAAACTGCATGGCCAAAGAAACTGTAGAAGGATGAGGGAAGGTGTCCTTATTCTATGGCTCAGTTTTAAAGATACCATATGGCTTCACTTAGAAGTCATGGCTTCTATTTGACTTATAGCTTTTTTAACTTGGCTTCTAATCAAAGATGGCTTCTATTTGAGTGTGTCTTCTCCTTAATTGCTGTCAGACATGCCAGGTTCAACTTGTCTACATGTGTTTTTCCCACCATAGCTTGGTTTCCTATTCTTCCAGCAAATAGACCTTTGCATGCCCCTTCCAATCATTCACTCACAGCCATATGAGTCCATCATCAGAGTAGTGCAGTTCAGAGAAAACAGTGCCTATAAATAAACTCAGTTCACCAAATTGCTGACTTCTGTCATATGATGGAGAGAGAAAGACAGCCATGATGCAAACAGAGGAAGAGAACCATGTTCCACTCTATGGTATCAAGTGAGACAAAGCCATTTTCCTGTTAGGTGAGCAGGGATGTCCTGATCAACAGCTGTAATCAGCATGGTACGACATTTTCCAAATGGCACCTTCAGCATCTCTGAACTGGTCTCGAGTCAGATATCAAGGGAAAGAGAGAGAGAGAGAGAGAGAGAGAGAGCTGTACAGCGCAGAGGTAAGCAAGTAACCACAGCCTGCTTCGGAACGGAACATGAAATAGTCTGTGCTACTCACTCTCCCAGCACTCAGTTGTACATTACTGCTTAACTTCAGATACTCAACACTGCCTGATGGCAGCATTTATTTGAGTTTTAGTTTTCTGTGCAGCTTTTATTGGAGGACAGCTAGTAATTGAAGATATATGGAAGAATGACTTAGTTTGGGAAAGACTATTAATGTGATGGTGTAGAGCATTAGCTTTGTCAAATGCATCACCCAAGGATTTGCCTAGAGGGACAGAATACAGGTGATAGGATCACTGTGAGAGCTCCTGAAGAGCTCTTAAATGCCATTCTGAAATTACCTGGGACTGTGAATATGGTTGTTCCTAAATTCCTGATAGTGGTTTGAAATTTCTGTGGGGATCCTGGGATGGTGCTGACCTTCATTCTTGAAGTTTTGATGGTTTGGGCACATTAGGGAATTAGAACATCTTAGATATACGGTCCATGTTGACTTACATTTAACGAAGCTGTGATAACTCCAGGAATATACTGAGAAACATAGTATTTACACACAATTCTGCCAGTGTTTCACAAATTGTCATATTTATCTTCCCCTCTGTTTTTATTGGACAGCTGCTTGAAAATGAGATCTGTGTCCCTCAGACTTCATTTGCTCCTATTGACTGTCTACACATGGTGTTACATTCCTTGCGTAAGAATCAGAAGTGGTTGCCATAGAAATCATTACATCATTCAAAACAGGAGATTGTAATATCACATGTAACCAGCAGCATGAGCTGATGATGTCTAACGGGCAAGGATCTTGTTTACACAAAAATTTCCCTAGAAGTAGAAAACAAGGATAAGATAAATACAGGAGGACTTCTGCTTTGGCCTTGACCAAGATGGCGCCTAAGCTTTCCACTCCTCACCTCAGGCTCTCAGTAATAAAATTACTTAAATCTACAGCTGATGATTTTCCCATTGTTTTGCAAATTTCATTAGTTAAAATTCTCCTGAAACAAATTCTACATTTAAAATTGGAACTTTTTTGAAAAATACTGTCAAAATTGGTCTCCTAAGTTTGTTCACCTTGTCCTGTCACCAGTGGCTTACAGCACTGCAGTGACCCCAGGGTTAGAGATGCAGCGAAGTTTTAATTCGCAGGTGAAGTGAACCAGAAGTGGTCCACTTCAAATTTGCATAGCACTACTCGAATTGTCCATTGAAAACTTGAAATTTCATCTTACTTCACATTATTGTGTGTTGCACACTTTGAGTTCACGTCGAATTACAGTTTGATAAGGCAAAGTCATTAAAAAACAGGCCACTGATCACATGCCTGACTGTATCTGCAGGTCTGCAGGTCACGTGATTCAGGGAGGCAGTTAAATAGGCAGGAAGTTAGTGTTCAAAGTGCAAAGTGGACACAGATGCAGAATGCAACAGTCAGCATTTGCTTTATTTCTGGGTACTGCAGAAACTCCTATACCACCAGATTTAAACAGTGGGCCATACAGGGAACCAGAACAAAACTACCATTGAAATACATTCTACAATATTTGATCCATTATCACAAGCTATGAAGCCAGCTTTTTTTTTTTTATTTATTGTGGTGGCTGCCAGCCACCCGGTATTTCCTCCAGGTCACGGACCCTCACTCCTACCTCCATATCAGATGCGACCCTTCCTTGATACCCCCTGGCTTACCCCTAGGATGGGGCCATGGTACCGAGCTCCCATTGGTACCACAGATGACAGGATAGGTCAGGAAGGGCCATCCTGGAGGCTGATCAGAGCTGAGGGCTGGCATCATGGAGGGTAGCCGGCAGCTTGATTTTCTTTTCCCCCTGTATGCGAGGGGCGGAAGCATGCAATGACACCAGCATTCATCCTGCCCCTCAGAGTCAAGCTGGCTCCAGCTGCTGTGATACCCCTGGCCTCTGCCAAGGGTACCTCTAGCACCGGCTGCACACTGCACCCTCCCCCAGAGAAGGAAAGCAGTCCCTGGGATGCTCAATCCTTCTCCCCCCGGCTGGCCCTCTGATGACTCAGGTCCATTCCCAAACTCAGGTCACCAGCATCACAAGTGGAAATCCAACTGCTGCTCTGACAGGCCAGCCCATGAAGCCAGCTTTAAGGGAAAGGGGGGTGCAGACACTCATCAATTTCTGTTAGTAGCAAGTCTAGCATGTGTTTGCCTGTATGCAACCCTGCTACACTACGAATTGCAAGCTTGGCATGCTGTCTAATTCCATGAAGGTTGCTACCACCACCACTACAGTCTGACTTATTACTCTGCTTTCCCATCCCACCATCACAGACAACCCCAGGTAGCTGCATCCAATGTGCAGTAATACACAGATAGGAACTACCTGCCGTTTTGTCACTTGTCCACATATCCATGCTAAAGTGAATGTGAGGTGATGCAGAATGTTGAAGGATATGTCATACAGACTCTATCACTGTCTGATATAACTCAGGGACAGCACAGGTGGAAAAGCATGTCCAGGACAGGACCTTCCATTTTGGACATGTGTATGCCGCAAAGCACCAGTAGTCCACATTCTCCACAAAGGAAAATGGCTAAAGGTCAATTGCCAGCATTTTTGCTCTGCCAGCATTGAGTTCATATGCATCTTCATGGTTGGGTAAGTATTTAGTGTTGCGCGCAAAAAGACTGTGCAATGAGGGCTGCATTGTTCAGCTTTACACACAGCATGCCAAATGGCTCTACTCTACTAATTGACATGGATGGGGTACCTTGGATGTGTGATGGTGGGTGCACAGGTGACAAGCCTACATGCAGTTATTTTCCTTGTTTTAAGCAGAGGGGTTGATGTAGTAGAATTACTACATGGATCACCACTGCTACTCTGGCCACTGCTTGAACATTCCAAATCATCATCCTCCTCATGCCTGTAGTAATCCTCTGGTGTTATTTCACCACTTTTACTGACATGGCTACTTACACTGATGGAAGGGGATATCATGCTCACTAAGGTGGCTGAGGGTGAATGCTCAACTATGGCACTAGCTTCCCCTCTGGTGCTGCGTCCACAGTGCCTTGTGCCTGCTCTTCAGATGAGTATGCTGGCCCCCAGTGCCCAAATGGCTACCCTTTTTACCACACTTCACACTCACTTGGCAAAGCTGGCAGATTGCCACTGTTTCATTGTTGCCATCTTGTACAAAAAAATCCCAAACTAGGGATTTTTTTTTTTAACCAGGAGAAACACACTAAGCTGAAAGCTTGTTTACAAGTGTGCCCTGGGAGCACAAGGAAGTTAAGTGGCTTGCTTAGGGTCACACAGTATGCAACTGGGGGGCTGTGGGATTAAAACCCAGGTCTCCAGGTTTGTAGCTCAAAGCCTTAAACCACTGTGCTATACTGCCTCCCTAGGTTTGGATGCCCTACTCTTCACATGTCACTGCTGGTTCTGGTGCTGCTGCTGCATCTGTAACTGCACTTCTGGTGGTGATGAAATGGGGGGTGCAATGCATGATTTCCACTGTTGTGCAAAACTGGACTTTGACTGAACATCACAATCTATGACTATTAAGTCAGGGTCATCATCAACAGACACAGCTACAGCAGAACTTTGAGGAAGGAGCAATTTACTAACAGACTGTTTACAAACAGCCACCTTCACTTTCTTTTTTTTCAGGTTTCCAAATGAAGTCGCTAGCATCATCACCATCATAATCATCGTTCACTAACTCACTTTGG
The DNA here is from genome assembly GCA_016271365.2 of Neoceratodus forsteri. NCBI lineage: Eukaryota > Metazoa > Chordata > Ceratodontiformes > Ceratodontidae > Neoceratodus > Neoceratodus forsteri. The sequence goes on from CM057456.1 coordinate 1,376,833,915, forward strand.
AGGCTGTCCTCCTGTGGAGATATTCCAAGTTCAACAGCAGCCTCAGTATTATCAGCCACACTGTTTCCATCAATGTCTGAATATTTGGATGGCCTGTCCTTAACATCAGTGGAAACACAAGACTGTGAGTCATCATCATGATCAGAATCATGTTCAAGTACTGTAGGTAGTGGGATATCTACTGCACTCAAGTCTGCAGATTCAACAACATTTTTCCCACATGATAAGTTTAACAGGGTTGAACTTGTAGCAATATTCATGTTGTTATCAACCATGCCCTCATTAACTTTACTAACAGCAGGGACAACACCATCTCCAACCAGCATTGAAGTGACTGAGTTTGTTGTGAAAAACATAGGCAAATCCCTTTTCTTGCAGGAACTACTACCATTCCTTTCTGCTGTGTGCTACCATGGCCATGACCACTCTTAGCACTGCTACCATTGGTAGCCCCAGATGAACCTGATTCATCTTCACAACAACTTCCACTGCTAATAATCTTCTTGGCAGCAGCACCACAGCCAGAAACTGCTTTGCCTGACTGTCTCTTCACAGGCATTTTTATGTTTGCTTGTGTGCTTACACAAGAAACATTTTGTAGCAGCTTAGGAGAGAAGCAGGTTGTGGAGGCCCGGCACTGTGGCAGCTAATGGAGGCAGTGCATTTGGGGGCTTGGCACTGGTTGACCAATGGAGGCACAGTGTGCTGATGACACTGGCTTTCAAAAGTGCCACCAACTTGTAAAGTTTTCGTTGCAGCAATCAGGGCTGCCTCATCATTGCAGCATGGGCATTCTGCTGAAATGAGGGGCGACCAGTCATTGCAGGCGGTGCCTGGTAGCAATATTGTTGTAGTGGCACAAGCCACCGCCATGTTTACAAACAATATTATCAGCCCCCAGTGCTGAGGAGGTGCCCAATCCCCCATGGCATCATGTGCACACCCCAAAACATCCTTTGTTTGCTGATGGGGGCCCCAATCCCCTTTGGCTTCAGTCCTCCCTTCCCAGTTAAATTTGCCAATGGGGGAGACCACTCCCCCATCAACATTATGTCCCCACCCAAAAAAACTTTGTTTTGTTCCAAGGGGGGTACCCAATCCCCCTCATCTCTTGCCCCTCAGCTACTGCCCCCAAAGAAAAACACTATAGTGGCATGCTGGGAGCCCATCCCAGCATGCCAAATGTCCATTAAAAAAAAAAATCCTGCAATGTTTTTTTTTTGTTTGTTTAACCTGTAAAACAGAAAACTGCCCCTCGTCGGGTCTGATGGCCCCTCCCCCAACCCGTGCCCAGCCTCTGCGCACCCCACCTCCTCACAGCCCTCCTCACCCCATACATCCCTCCGGTGCCCAGCATGATGATCTTCGGTGGACCAGAAACACGTCTGCACTCTTCAAAGCCTAACGCGAACTGAAGAAATGCCAGTAAGCTGTATAATGGCATAAATAGGGTTTTTTCAACTTTGGTGAAATATCTCATGTATTTTGGGGAATTTTGGCACCAGATTTTCAACATGGGGTTATTAGGACCCCTCCTCATGAATTTAGCCACTGTCATGGCGTTATTTAGTCCCGAAAGGTGATTTCGCGGTTACTGCACAGATTCACCTTTTGGGATCAATTAATGAAATGACAGTGCCAGTGTTCACGAGGTGGGCTCTCAAAAAGTCTATGTTGCAAGTTTGGTGGAAAAAATCCAAAAAATGACTGTTTTATGAGCATGCATTGTGCAGTTGCTACGCATGCTCTTAACTTCGTGAATTTGCAATATTTTCACTCCAGATTTTCAACATTGCCATGTTTCTGCACCTCCTTATGAACAGTACAGCTGTCATTTTTCACATCCTGGCTGAAATGTGTTTTCACACTTCTGGCGCAGAACAGCACGGTTGCTGTGGGAAATCAGTGTTCAGGACACATTAAGAAAATCACAATGACACTGTTCATGAGAAGAGGTCCTAAAATGCCTATGGTGAAAATTTTGTGACGAAAGTCCATAAACTGAGTGTGTTACAAGTGTGCATTGCGCAGCTTCCACACACACTTTTAACTTCGTGAATTTGCAATATTTTCACTCCAGATTTTCAACATTGCCATGTTTCTTCACCTCCTTATGGACAGTACAGCTGTAATTTTTCACATCCTGGCTGAAATTTGGTTTTGCACTTCCGGTGCAGAATAGCACGTTCACTGTGGGAAATCAGTGTTCGGGACACATTAAGAAAATCACAGTGACAATGTTCATGAGCAGAGGTCCTAAAATGCCTATGTTGAAAATTTGGTGACAAAAGTCCATAAAATGACTGTGTTACACACATGCGTTGCGCAGTTCCTACATATGCTCAGAAGTGTGAGCATTTTTATGTTGCTTGCATGCATGTGCAAGAAACATAGTGCCATCATTCGAGTTTTCAGAGGTGTGTCAGCCCCTCTTCCAATGCAGTCAATGTGTTTGCAGGCACGGCCCCAGTTCCCCAATGAGTGCTGCAGCTGTCTATGACAGCTCCAAAATGCAGTGGCATACAGTTGAAAGGGAGAGCTCCACTTCAGTGATCAGAGCTCTCCTCTACGCACGCACAAGACGCATATTGGGCGTGCTGATGCACTCCCCCACACATTGGGCTGTATAGCCGACGGGGTGCCCAATCCCCGCCAGCTCCATGCCCCCTCAACAGCTGTCCAGGTGCCACGCTGAGAACCCACCCCAGCATGGCAAATCTTGTTTTGGGCCAATGGGGTGCCCAATCCCATCGGCTCTGACAACCCCCAAACAGTTTTTCCTGCTGCCACACTGAGCCCACCCCAGCGTGGCAAATGTCCCAAGGCCGCCTCTAAAAAAAAAACCTGTGAATAAAACGGTCCTTCGTAGTCTCCTGCCTCTCTCCCACAACCCGCACCTCCCACTGCGCACTCTGCCTCCCCACACACCCCCACCCCATACTTACCTCCGGAGCTTGGCGTGACGATCATCGGTGGACCGGGAACACGTCTGCACTCTTCAAAGCCGACCGCGAACTGAGGAAAAGCCAGTAAGCTGTATAATAGGATAGATAGGGTTTTTTCAACATTGTTGCATATCTCAGGCATTTTTGGGAATTTTGGCCCCAAATTTTCAACATGGGGTTTTTGGGAACCATCCTCATGAATTCTTGCACTGTCATGGCATTAATCGGGCCCAAAGGGTGATTTCCAGGTCACTGCGTGAAATCACCTTTTGGGACTGATTAATGAAACGACACTTCCAGTGTTCATAAGGTGGGCTCTCAAAAAGCCTATGTTGAAAATTTGGTGACAAAATTCCTAAAAATGATTGTTTTACGAGCGTACGCTATGCAGTTCCTATTTACTAATTACATAAGTCATAATTTTCAATATTACTCCAGATTTTCAACATTGCCATTTTACCACTCCTCCTTATGAGCAGTACAGCTGTAATTTTTCACATCCTGTCCAAAATGTGTTTCCGCCCATGTAGCGCACAATGGCGCAGTTGGTGTGTGAACTCAAAGTATGGGACACATTAATAAAATCACAGTGACACTGTTCATGAGCAGAGGTCTTAAAATGGCTGTGTTGAAAATTTGGTGAAAAAATTCCTAAAAATGACTGTTTTATGAGCATGCGTTGCGCAATTCCTACGCACGCTCGTAAGTTCGCGAATTTTCAATATTTGCACTCCAATGACTTCCAAATACCTAAACAGCACATAGAAGCAAGCAACATTCAGCATTGACAAATGCTTGTTAATATTCCCACTACAGATTTTCAACATTGCCATCTCTTCATACCTCCCTATGGATGGCACAGCTATTATTCTTCACATCCTGCCCGATCTGTGTTTTTGTACATGTGGCGCAGAATGGCACGGTCGCTGTTGGAACTCAAAGCTAAGGACACATTGACAAAACCACACTGCCACTCTTCATGAAAAGAGGTCCCAAATGCTTTCATGAGTTGGGGTCACAAAAAGGCCATGTTGAAAATTTGTAGTGCAAATACCAACAAATGCCTGGGGTGTTAGGGCTTCTAACCATACTGTCCCACCTTGAACAGACTGACAGGCATCAGGGTGTGCCTTTGGATTGCCAACTGAATTGCTCATGCCATCCCACCCCCACCCCAAGCCAATAACAGGCATTGAGGTATACCTTGGACTTTTTGGCCCCAGAGTTCACCCCATTCTCCTATGCTACACCCATTTCTGCATATGTCCTTATGGAATGGGGTGATCATAAAGCCAAACACTCCAAGGCACACCTCAACACATGTCGGTGTCTGCAGAATAGGGTGAGGTGACATAGCATGAACGTCATGGGTGACAACCCAAACACTTACCCCAATGCCTGTCCATTTCTACAGGATGGAGGTGGGGTTAGCATGGAGTTCAATACTTCACTGCCATTCCTATTCTGTATCTGTTTTAACTCCTGCATTTCCAATCCTAATACCAGCAAACAAACATTTGCCATTGACAAATGCTTGTTTTCAGATGATACAGACAATTTAAAACAACGTGATATTTCAGCACTTTTGGGTGGCTGGGAAGAAAAACACTAAATGCAGCCACACAGGCACTACACACTACCTGTCCTTGAATCCTTATCTAACCTTCAAGAAGCCAACAGTCAAAAAACAATACCTTGTTTTGATGGGGGAAGGGATGCAGTACCTAGCTACACAGAAGTAGGGAAATAAATTGCAGACAGGCTTAGAAATTCAGAATACTGCTATTGTAGTGCTGCAGTGAAATTCATATCAATTGACAGCACACACACACACCCAGATTAAAAGTCAGGCACATAAACTTTAACTCTTCAGTATAGTACAACACAGACAGTCCTGTAAAAAGACTGAAAAACTGCCCAGCAAATAGAAAATATTTATGAACAATTCGGTGAAGTTGTACTGTGTCTACCTGAACACAAAAATAATAAAACAATAGCCAACAACAGTTGGAAAAAAAGTCTTTCTCACTACTCTCCCTTCTACACCACTTGTCAGCCCTTCCCCAAAGCACACGTACAGAGACTGAATCAACTAAATTAACATTCAATATTCACAAAACTTCAATAAATGCTTGATGATATAACCACATTAGGGTTTACTACAATCAATCTACTAAACTTCATCACAAAATTCTGTAGCAAAAAGGAATTTTAAAGGTCTTTAAAGGGTTTGAATCTCAGAGCTCTGACAGCAAACTGCCTCCAGCTTTCCATTACACACACTATGATGAATTGAGGCTGTGCAAGACTATATAGAACCCATGTGACCTTATATCCCATGATTTACTACAACATTCTCTTTAAAGAGCACAAAACAGGGTGAAGTAACAAGAAGTCAATAGAAAACAAGGCAAATTAACGTGAAGTCCATAAACAACAAAACAGCAAATTATTTTAATTCCTATTTCTGCTCTGTCTGTTCTAAAAAAGATTATTACATGCCCTGTAGTGATACGAAAGTAAGTCAAAATTTCATAAAAAACTATAATATTATGGATGCAGATATTCTCCCTCTTCTTAAAGCTTTAAAGAAATCCACCAACCTGGGACCTGACCAAGTTAGTCCTAGATTTCTTATAGACACAGCAGAGGCAATTTCAATTCCTTTATCCATTCTATTTAATAAATCTTTACATTCAGCCGAAATCACAGTAGACTGGTTATCAGCAATCATAACCCCTATTCGTAAGAAGGGAAATAGATCTTTTGTTCAAAATTCCTGGCCCATTAGCCTAACCTCAATTATTTGTAAGACCATAGAAAAAATAATAAAAACCTACTTAGAGAAGGAAATGGAGGAACTGAATATAGTAGATTCCACTCAACATGGTTTCAAAGTTGGTCACTCCTGCACTACTAATTTGTTGTCTTTTTATGATAACATTAGCATGAGCCTAGAAAATAAACAAAATATGGATGTCACATTGTTGGATTTCAGCAAGGCATTTGACAAAGTACCCCACAGAAATGTAATTAGAAAACTAAAATCATTGGGATTTTCTGTAGGGTTACTAAATTGGATAAATGCTTGGCTATCAAACAGGACGCAAAGGGTCTCTATAAATGGCTGTGTTTCAAACTTAGCCACAGTCTCCAGTGGGGTACCACAAGGCTCAGTGCTTGGCCCCATACTCTTCAAAATATAAATATATATATATATATATATATATATATATATATATATATATATATATATATATATATATCAGTGACATGGGAATAAGTAACAAAAATTGGTTATGTAAGTTTGCTGATGATTCCAAACTTGGGGGCATGGTTGATAATGATTATGACCATAATTCACTCAAACCTGACTTATTAAAAATTGAAATTGGGCAAGTATTAACAAAATGGATTTTAATATAGACAAAAGTATGGTCTTACATTATGGCACCAGAAACTCAAAATATAGTTATTATATAAACAACAACTTGATTAAATCAACAAATACAGAAAGAGATCTAGGTATCTTGGTGAATTCCTCATTAACCTTTTTGGACCATTGCTTAAAAATAGCCAATACCACAAATGGCATACTTAGACAAATTTGGCATTGCTTTGTCACAAGAAATGAACAGTGCTTAATTCCTCTCTACTGAGCATGTATTCACTCCCTAATTGATTATGGGTCTCCTTTTTCGAGCCTCCATCTGAAAGGTGACATAAAGCGGTTAGAGAAGATCTACTTGGATGGTTCCAAGACTATCTAAATACTCTTACAGGATTGCATACTTTGCATAACAGAAGAATTAGGGAGATCAAATATTAACTTTTAAACTTATGTAAAACACTGAACTTATGAAAAAGTGTGGCCTCCATTTTATTAATTGTCGTATAATGTCAAGAAGCCATAATAAACAATTATTTGTTCCATTTGCAAGTACTAATCTTAGAAAACATTTTTTGTCGGTTAGGGCACCTAGACTCTAGAACTAATTACCCCAAGCACTGGTTGATTCAGATAGTGTCAATATTTTCAAAAGAGGACTTGATAGTTAGCTAACAGGGTTACCCTTGTCTTAATCACCCCACACTGTGTGGGGGAAAATCACGATGGGCTACGGCCATCTTTTTTCCATTAAAACCTAGTAAACCTAGTAGTAACAATGGGAACTTTGTGTAACTTCAAGATGTGTAGTTATTCTCTTCACTTTCCAGAGTAGTAAGTGAAATTTGGGTTCCATATGAAATACTATGCATATCGAATTTCAGGCACTTTGCCCACCACTACCCAGGAGTGGTTGATCCTGTCATCAAACTCTTGCTTGAACAAATCCTAAGTGATATGATAGGAGTTAAGCAGTCAATTACTACATTGGAAGGGAAGATGGAGCATCTATCAACCAGAGTGTTTGACTCTGAAAGCACTTTGAGGCACCTTGATATTCAAGGGAACCACTGGGACAGAGAAATTCACTTACTGAATATAGGGAGCACATTTTCAGGGAAAAAATATGATCTATAGTGCAGGGAGTACAGAAACAATATACACATAACAAAAGTACTAGTTGGAGCTGAAGGGAAAAATGTACTTGATTTGTGCAGCATATACTACCGGAAACTGTTGACCTCAAGAACTGCCCTTTAGAAATCCAAAGAGTCCACAAATCACTCACACCCTGCCCAAAAGCTGGAGAAAAGCCTTGACCCATCCTAGCACTATTTCTTAGGTATACTGCCAAGGAGAAAATACTTGCACTGGTGAGAGAGAAGTGGTCTACCTTAATTTCAGCAAGGCATTTGACACCGTTCCACATGGGAGGCTTGTGAACAAACTGGGAAGCCTGGAATTGGGTCATAAGGTGTTAAGCTGGGTTAGAAATTGGTTGAGGGGTCCAGCTCGGTGTCGCTGAGGGTTGAGGCACTGGACACCACACCTCGTGCCACACTGGTGAACCAGGTTAAGGAGTGAGCTTGGGCCACCAGGGGTCAGCAGGGGCAGGGGAGGATTGAGTGTCCAGAGGTCTGCTCTCCTCTTCTTGAGGCAGGTGGGTGTATCTGTCACAGTTTCAGTGGCTCCTGGTGGTGGCCGGGGGTGGCACAACTAGTGGCAGCTTTCCAGGGGACTGGGATGATAGCAGACACCTTACACACGGTGCAGGAGCTTGCCCATCACGTGCAGGGCTTCCTTGCATGTCTACGCCCCCGGGAGGAACCGAACACAGGAAAAATCCTGGTACCTGGACAGGTGAAGGTGGGGCCAAAGATGACTACCACACCCACTGTTGGATTCCTGCCTAGCCAGTCATGGTGTCTCTCCTCCTCTCCCTGGCCACCCTTCTAAATTGCAGATAGAGTGCCAGAGGAGTATGGCGGTCCTGCTCTGAGGGCTCAGAGCTGGGGGTAGGGTGGTCGCTGGAGCTGGAGGAGAGCTCCCAGGTGCAGCGAGCTGGCTCAGGTGGATCTCAGATGGGGTGGGAAACAGGCACCCCCACCCCACTATAGAGAGGTCTATGGGGCTAGCGAACGAGGTAAAAAGAGTTAAAAAAAAAAGAAATTGGTTGAGGGATAGAACACAGAGTGGTGGTAAAGCAAAATCTGAGGAAGGGAGGGTATCCAGTAGGGTGCCACCGAGGTCAGTTCTGGGACCAGTACTGTTTAATAGCTTCATTAGTGACATTGTGGAAGGGCTGGAAGGGAAGATATGCCTCTTTTCAGATGACATGAAGATCTGTAATACTGTAGACACTCTGGGAGGGGTGGAAAAAATGAGGAAGGATCTAGCAAAACTGGAAGAATGGTCCAGAGTATGGCAGCTAAGATTCAATGAAAAAATGAAAATTATGCACTTAGGGTGCAGGAACCCAGAGGAGGATTACATTATGGGTGGGGAATTTTTAACGGTCACCAAACAGGAAAGAGATCTGGGGGTAATCATATCTGATGACCTAAAGATGGCCAAACAATGTGCCAAGGCTGTGGGACAGCCAGTTGAGTGCTGGGGTGCATAGGGAGAGGTATCACCAGCAGAAGAAAAGAGGTCATGATGCCACTGTTCAAATCTTTGGTGAGTCCTCATTTAGAGTACTGTATCCAGTTTTGGAGGCCACATCTCTAAAGGGACATAGACAGGGTACAGGCAGTTCAAAGATGGACAACAAAAAATGGTACAGGGCATGCAGCAAAGATCATGCATGGAGAAACTGGAGGAGCCAATATGTATACCCTGGAGGAAAGGAGAGAGAGGGGAGATATGACAAAGACCTTCAAATGCCTAAAGAGAATAAATAAGATAAGGGAGGGTACCTCTTTCAGAAAAAGAGATGTTCCAGAACAAGAGGGCATGACATGAAACTGGAAGGAGGTAGAGTAATGGGCCACGTGAGAAAGTATTTCTTCTTAGAAAGGGTGGCAGAGGCATGGAACAGCCTTCCAGCCGAGGTGGCAGGGGCAAAATCATTGGGGGAATTCAAAACTGCATGGGATAGACATAGGGGAATGGTAACAATTTAAAAGGGAAGGTAGAACCGGAGATCAAGTAAGATCTGCAGCTTTTTCAGTTGGTAGGGAAAAAGGGGCAGACTGGATGGGCCTATTGGTCCTTGTATGTCAGCAATTTCTATGTTTCTATGTTAAACAAAAAAATGTGCCTCATTCACCGTTGCTCATCCTGTTGTCCAAGAACTGGACATTAAATACAAGATGGTATACCCCACCACCTTTAAAACAGTGCACGATGGAGTTTTCATTATTTTAATGATCCACAAGAAGTGGCTGCCTTTATTCACAGAACTTGGGAGGAACCAGTGCCTACTGTGCTGCCCAGATCTAGACATTGCAGGCTGAAACCTAGAAGCTGACAGAAGTAGAATCCCATGAGCTAGACACCTCATACTAGCCACCACAACCTTCTACTAGTGATCTCCCCTCCCCCCAGAGTAATGGCAGAAACAAAGAGGGAATAGTAAGAAAATGGCACCAAGACAGTCTATCACACAGACACATCCACCACAGAGACATAAAAAACATTGTAGGGGTTAAAGACACTAACCCCTGGACTTTTTCTTGGAGGACTCGACTCCTGAATGCTCTAGTCAACTGATCCTGAATGTTCCAAATGAAATGCACTCACAGCTTATAGGAATAAATGGCTAGACTGTTTTAAGTCAAATTTAACCTTTTTATTTCAGTTTTAACATCAATGCCAGTGCTGGCTGAACACAGACAATACCCCAGTGCTTCACCTTCTAAATAAGTCTTTGTCCTGATCTTATTTCCATGCACCCTTAACAGACTCAGCCTTAGTCATCAATTTAGAAAAAAACATTGTTAGTGCTCTTATGGCTTGAATTGTCAGATTCAGCTGTCAAAGTACAGGCTATCTGATGCAGCTTTTGGCAGATCAGCAGTACTATGGTAACTGCACTCTGCCTGACAGTTACAGAGAGGCGGATTGACAGGTGTCAGGTTAATTCAGTTTGCATCAATTAACTATTTACAGTAATACTCTTAAGATGCAACCTTTTATTTTATTTTTATTTATTTTGTTGTTTAACCAGGAGCAACACACTAAGCTGAAAGCTTTTTTACAGGTGTGACCTGGGAGCACAGGGAAGTTAAGTGACTTGCTCAGGGTCACACAGTATGCAGGTGGAAGCTGTGGGATTCAAACCCAAGTCTGGTGTGCTGGATGTCACCAGATTTGTAGCTCAGAGCCTTAAACCACTGCGCTATACTGCCTCCCTATATTATTTTATTTTTTTATCATAGAATAGTTTTTAATTTTATTCTAATCCACACATAGGTATAATGTCACATACATACATGTTCACAAGTAAGTAACATGTTCCATATGCTGCTATGTTCAGCCAACAACTATTGCATTGCCATACAAGTATGAAAATATGTTTAGCAAAACCAAACTTCAAGGTATTCACATATGAATCTTCCTAAATTACAACTTAACCAAGAGTGGCTACCCAATGTACTAGGGTAGCGCTCCACTATATTCAGGTGTTAAAGACAAATAGAAAGCAGACTAATAGTGCAATGTAATAAGGTATCACATAGTCAAAAAAGGAGAGTTCTCACCCAAGTTAGAAGTTTTACAGAGAGAAGATTGGAGATAGGCTTCCCACCTGGCAGTATATTGGTCCATACGACCTAGGTGGGTACAAGATAGGCGCTCTAGGTGTGGTCTAGTTAGCTAGTACCTCATGCCATTGGAGGCGAGTCGGAGGAGCAACTTTACGCCAGTACATGAGTATAAGTCGTTTAGCCTCCATGAGTGCCAGTACAACCCACTGCTTCTGGGGCCGAGTTAAAGTGACCAGGGAGGTAGTATCTCCCAAAAGGAGTTTGGGATAAGAGAGGTTAACCCGGAGGCCCAGCACTGTGGAGCAATCCTGAGTTACAAATGCCCAAAATTGTGAAAGCAAAGGGCACATCCATAAAATATGAAGCAGATGCGCCCCCGGTTGTTGACATCACCAGCAGTCAGAATTTTGTATAAGGCCATGGGAGTACAGAGAGGAGGGTGTCCTATATCAAAGCAGCAATATCTTCATCTGCAACAGTCGACTTTTGGTGTCCATGTAAGAATAATGACACTCTCAGAAGTAACACTTTCAGGACTCCTCAGTTTTATGAGTATTCAAAATAGCCACCCATTTCAGCCAGCATGCATCTGAAGGGTCTGCCTGGGTGTCTCGCCATGTCTTATAGAATCTACCAATAAGACCTTCGGATGTGGGGGACTTGTGCCTGTGAGTTAGTCAGTTCCATTTGGGATCTGACCACATACGGGCCTTACTGGCTAATATAGCACTACGTATTTGAAGAAATTACCAAAGGTAATTTCTTGGGAGGTGAAATTTATGTCGGACTTGTTCAAATTACATCAATACCGATGAGCCAGGAATGCAAAGATCCTGTATGTATCGGATGCCCTGGGTTTCCCACATGGGCCAGTGTATGGGAGTATCACCGATTGTCAAGGCCTGATTGTGCCACAAAGGGGTGTAAAGCCATGGAGGTGCTTGGGCATCCAGAGGTGTGTGGGCTAGAGTCATGAGCGAGTGCCATGCCCGTTTGGTTTCTGCTATTAAGATGGGAAGTGTAAGCCGGTTCTGACTCTGAGGATGTAATAGCAAGTGCAGATTTGTATCCGCTACTAGGTCAGATTCCAGTTGGACCCAAAGTGGGAGGGGTGTTGGACTGGGGACAAACCACTTAGTAGCCATAGCAGCGGTACATGCCAAATGATACCCTTGGAACCAAGGAGAACCCAGCCCCCCTTTGGACCAATGTGCTCTCAATTTGCTTTTATTCCATCTAGGGGATTTCCCGTCCCACAAATACCGAGACACTTGAGATTCCATTGAAGCAAAGAGTTTAGGTGACAAATATATTGGGAGATTCTTAAAAATTTCCATGATTCATGGCAATAAAAGCATACGAACTGCTGCTATCTTACCAGGTAGTGATAAATGAAGCCTTTTCCATCTCTCTTTATTTCTGCAGACATTTGAGACAAAACAGTGAGACATTGGCTGGCTCTGGGTCAGACCATTTGAAAGGAAAGGTTATGCCAAGACATGAAAAGCCTTTCATTGCCCAGAGAAGCTCAGTTCCCTGTAGGCAATTTTTGGTGCATGCTGAATTTAGCGGGGCCAGGAGTGTTTTTCTCTGATTTGCACAGAGTCCTGATAAGGTTGAAAATGTCTGTAGTAAGGGCAGGATATGCTGTATTGCCTGCTCTGGATGGGACAGGGTTAGCAACAAATCGTCGGCAGCTCACATCACCACCAAATGGGATTTCCTACTACCTCAATGACCCGTAACATCTCATATGCGATGAGAGACCAATCAAGAGGTTCCAACACTACCACAAAAGAAGAGGGGATGGGAGCATCCCTGCCGGGTACCCTTGTGCAGTGGAAAAGGCATGGAGATGGTTGTGTTGGTCAAAATCCTAGCCATCGGGGATCCATAGAGTGTTGATACCCACTGGCAAAACACTGGACCGAAACCGTATCTTTTTAATATTTGATGTAAGTATTGGCACTCTATGGAGTCAAAGGCTTTAGTAAAGTCTGTTGCCAGTGCAGCCATTGGGACTGAGGAATGGGAGGCTATCCATTTTATATTAAAAAGGAGCCTAGTATTGTCTGACCCCGATTTGCCCTTCATGAATCCAACCTGGGCAGGATGGATGATGGTCGGGAGCACCTCGAGCATCCTGGTGGCTAGGATCTTGCCCAAGATCTTTATGTCTACCGAAAGTAATCATATTGGCCAGAAGTTTGCAAAATCTACAGGGTCATTAGACTTTTTCAGTAGAAAGGTAATGAGGGCCTCCCTCATAGATGGGGGGAATGTACCTTTTAGGTGTGCCTCCTGAACTGCAAGAAGTAACAACTGAGATATATCCTGTGCCGGTGATTGATATAGCTCAACTGTCATGCCGTCCAGTCTGGGGGCCTTTCCTTTGGCCATTTGAAACAAAGCTTGATGTAACTCAGTTGGGGCTAGGGGGGCATCTAATGCGGACACCTGTGTCGGGGTGAGAACCGGTACCTCAAATTGTTGGCAAAATTTATCCATTTTCTGTTCTATGGATGACGAGGAAAGATTAGACTGCGGCTTATATAATAACTGATAATATGCCTTCATGGTGTCATTGATATCTTGCGCAGTATGCACCATCCTGCCGGATGTGTTATGGAGGGCATGGATGCGCATAGCAGCTTGTTGTTTTTGAAGATGAAATGCCAACAGTCTGCCACACTTTTTGGCCCCATCCCAGTATGCATGCTTTGATCGCAGTAAAAGCCACTTGAACTTTTGATTCAGCATGGCAATAATTTGGTACTTGAGGCCCACAATGCGTCGAATAAGGGCGTTGTCCCTCTGCAAGATATGAGAAGCTTTAAAATGGGACTCTAGGCCTTCCAGTTCTGCTTGCCACTCAGCTAACTTAGCTTTGTGCGTCTTATTTTTAATGGCTGAGAAAGCAATTATACGGCCTCTGAGGACTGCTTTAAACATTTCCCAGACTGTTCCAGCGGTGACACCACAGTTTGCATTGATGACAAAGTACTCCTTAGTAGTTTGGGAAATTGTTTTGAGAAACTCCGGGTCATTGAATAACAAAGGGTTACATCTCCACAGAGTACCCGTTTTGGACTGACCCCCTACTGTATAGGAGGTAATCACTGGGGCATGATTGGAGATCAGAATAGTCCCAATTGTGGTTTTAAGGACATTTTGGGTAGCTGCTGAGTTGGCCAGAGAGAGGTCTATCCAACTATATGTGGAATGTACCTGAGAATAAAAGTTATAATCCCATCCAGAGGGATTATCTCTATGCCAAAGGTCTATTAAACCCCATTCCTCTTGTAGCTCATGAACAGCCATGCTGGCCTTAGATCTAGCTTGAGGGTAGGCCTCGACTTGTCCAAGAACACATCTAATACCATATTATAGTCTCCACCCACTATTAGAGGAAGGGCGCCTTCAACACCGGATACCAATGAGATAGACTGACAAATTGATGGGAAAAATTCTGTATGATATGTGTTGGGGGCATACAGGTTGCAGATAATCAATTTCTCCCCACAGGAGGATAGTTTAGCAACAACCCATCTGCCTTTTGGATCGTATTTGGATTCCTCCACAATCCAACTCGAAGCACGTTGGATAAGGATGGCTACCCCTCTAGTCTTGGAGGTAGCCGAGCTGTCACAGACAGTACCCACCCAAGACTTTCTTAACCATGGAACCGCCTTCTTTAAGAGATGGGTTTCTTGGAGCAGGGCAATATCAGTAAGCAATGACTGAAGGTCTGGAGCACCTTAGTTCATTTAATGAGATGATTCAACCCATTAACATTCCAAGATACCACCACAGTTGGAGAACTAGAGTGATTAATCGAAGCTGTAGTGGGGTACGAGGACATTTTAATAGTAGAAGAGGTATACTTACTGAGACTGCAAAATTTGCACCTGGGATATAACTCACCACCCAGACCATCCCAGGAGCCCCTGTATTAACCTTGACTGCAAGATGAGAAGGAGATAGAGGGAGATACACTCCTCACTGGAGAAGCTGCAGTGGAACAAACTCACCACAAAGATTACGACCAAGTATAAACAGTGTAAACAATAACAATTAATTGAAAAGCAGAAGTAAAAATATATCACAGCTAACTATAAAACCACTCTGCTAACCAAATCTACCCACTAATAGTATAACCCTGCGAAACAGCGCTATTGGATCGAGGCTACCAGTGAAAGAGGCTAGCCTAGAGCTTCAGCCTAAGCTTCACAAACTCTCAGATCCTAATATTTAGGAGGGATTGGAACCAAGTAGATTCGAGTCCTCTGAGGTTCCAGCATACTTGAGGTCAGGCATCTGACCCATGGGGAAAGAAAGGGAACAGGGGGGTTCCCTAGAAGGGAACCCAAGGGGTAAGGGTAGGGGTTTAGGAAAAGGGGAAGGGAAGGTAACTACCTTGCCTATAATATATAGGTCCCAAAAACCAACCATGCAATCATACCCAAAAAAATGTAGGAGCTACCATGTATTGTCCCCATGTACGCTAATTTTTATAAAGCTGTTAGTGAAGATTTAAACCAGCACCATCAAAAGATGTGCAGGCTAAGCAGTGGACATGGCTAATTATGCTACCTGGATTAGGATAACAGTGACTTTAGAAAAACCACCACCCAGCTACTTTCCTGGGTATAGGCACAGGGGAAAGACTAATTAAAACCACCATATAGCTTAATTAAAGCAACCAGCCACCGTAACCCAAACCAATATGTAGTACAGATTCAGCCAGGAATATTTTCTGCATAATCAGCTCTCAGAGAGGGAGAAGGCCCAGCCTCAGTGGTGTCCTTAATCACTGCAGCAGCATATGAAATCAGCCCCGGCCTAATGGGCATCGAAATGTCCACTGCTTCAACAAGCAAGTCTTCCAAAATATCAGCCCAGTCAGAGCCTGCACAGGTGTCCATCTCCAAAGACTCCATGTCTGCAGAATGAGCACTGTGAGGAGGGGATGTTCTGTCTTCCCTAGACATTTTTGCTGGAGGGGCTGTCATATATGCAGTCGCGGTCGCGAGGGCTGGCAGCTCAAGCCCTCCCCACAGCATCCTGAAACCCCCCTGCAGATGGAGCCGATCCCCTGCAGTCACAGTGCGATCACGAGGGCTGGCAGCTCAAGCCCTTCCCACAGCCTCCTGAAGCGCCCCCGTGGATGGAGCTGATCCCTGCAGTCACAGTGCGGTCGCGAGGCTGGCAGCTCAAGCCCTCCCCACAACCTCCTGGAAACCCCCTGCTGTTGGAGCGATCCTGCAGTTACAGTGCGGTGCGAGGCTGGCAGCCAAGCCCCCCTCAGCCTCCTGAAACTCCCCCCCGCGGACGGACCCGATCCCCTGCAGTCACAGGTAGTGTTCCCAGCTCACAGCTGCCTCCCAGAGCTGTGGTGAATTGAACTTTTGAATTTGGCGCCTTTTCTCCTACATCGGATCTGAAACCCTAAGATCCTGAACTTTTATTGCCGTGCACCTCGTTTTTTGAATGAAACTAAGCATAGTACTGCACTAGATTATTTTCTTGACATTTTCAGCATAAATTCACCCAGAGAACTGAGCAGCACCACGATTATGCTTCCTTTTTACTGTTTGCTAAAATGTTAAAATGAACCTAGAATAGACTGTTAGGAACCTGTTCAATCAAGTGCAAGTTTCAGCCTGAATTTTTTATTTCTCTTGCTATCTAACTCTGCCAAGTACAATCGTGTGCATAATTAGCTATTTTAAGCTCCCCCTCCCAACTCACCTACCTAAAGTATTAATAGCTGCTTTTTTCCTCCTCCTGCAGTGCGGTCGCGAGGGCTGGCAGCTCAAGCCCCTCCCCACAGCCCTCCTGAAAACCTCTCAAGGATGGAGCTAATCCTGCAGTCACAGGTAGTGTTCCCAGCTCACAGCTGCCTCCCGGAGCTCTAGCCCAGCCTGCGCTTCGCGCAGGCTCCCCACCACCTCCACCACCACCCTTGGTCAGCTCTTACTTATATAGTGAGTCGTCATGTGGTCCTAAACCAATCAGCCCACTTTGCCATTAGCTCCTTATATCTTCCCACCACCAGTGGCCACCCTTGAGCTGACTCTCAAATCTCATCCTTTTGTGTACACATTAATCTCACCCTTTGGGGACACATTAGAAAAAATGCAGTTCCTTACATTTTCAGTCATCATGCTCTGCCTCACTGTATCCTCCCTCCCACCTTCCTCCTATCCCAAGCCACCTGAGCCTTCTCCATTTCTCTCTACAGTGACCATGCCACCCCTCCATTCCTCCTCCCTGGCACAAGTAGACCAACACCAGCCCGACTGGCACAATTGGCCACTAGGGGCCTCTATCCTTCCTTCCACATTCCATGCTGAGAAACCTGCTCTGTTTATCCCCCTCTACTTGGGCCCTAGGACGGATTTACACTCACCCAACCTCTCTACACGTTGTATGAACTACCTGAAGTCCAAGCGGATATTAAGGCACATTCTGACCCTCCTTCTTATTATAGCCGGGGACATTGAACTTAACCCAGGTCCACCTGCATCCATAACCTCTCAACCACCAGCCTCAGCTACGCACCTCCATAAAGGACTTAAAATTGTCCACTTAAATATATGCAGTATCCTAAACAAAATAGCAACCCTGCAAACTACTGTCCTTGCCCTTCGTCCTGATATAGTTATTATCACTGAATCATGGTTAAAGCCGCACAACCAAGATGCTGAATTCTCCATTCCTGGTTTCTCCCTAATCCGCCAGGACAGACAGGGCAAAAAGAAGGGTGGTGGCACAGCCATGTACATCTCCTCCAATCTCCAGTTCTCTAGAATCCCCCTGCCTGCCCCTATTTTTTCTGTTGACCTCTAATAATCAAAATCCCCTGCCTCACTCTATCCCAATTTATATCGCAGGGTCATACTGTCCACCTGGTACTCCTCTGGGTTTGCATTATTGACCATCTTGGCAACGAGGTCACACCAGGGAGGGTGGGAACTTCATATCCTTGGTGATTTCAACCAGAACTGGCTAGGCAGTGCAGCCTCCATCGCGTCAACAAATAAATGCCCTAAACTATGTCCCAGCAAATAGTTTGAACCCCACTCGCCTAAACCTTAATCAACAAACACACACTTCTGGATTGGGCTCTAACTACCCACCCCATCGGATCATTAAAGCTGGCCTACTATCTGACTCCCTTAGTGACCACCATATGATTTTTATTGTGAGAAAAATCTTCCACCCCACAGCCCCCCCACCTCGCGTGCTGCAAAACAGAGCCTATAAGTCTCTTAACCTGACTGCTCTCCTAAACGACCTCTCCAGTATTGATTGGTCTTTCATCCCTAGGGCCACCTCCATGGATGATGCCCTGAACTTTTTCTCTGTTAATTTCCTTGCCATCTGGGACCGACATGTGCCCCTAAGGTGATCCCGGGTAAGAGGTTCCCACTTACCATGGGTAACAACCACCATCATGGAACTCCTTCGTACCAGAGACCTTGCCTGGAAATCTTTTAAGGCTACAGGTGACCAAACGGCTCAGCTATGCTACCGGTCATTAAGAAACGCCTGTACTAGACTCATACGACAGGCTAAATCAAACTAATTTAAAACCACTTTCAACAACTTCTCCCACCCTACTCATTTCTGGAAGTCAATAAAATCCCTCCTCTCCCCACCTGCCCAACCCTCTACTCCCACTCTTAATATTGAGGGGAATTCCATTACTGATCCTAGCTTGGTAGCCTCCGAGTTTAACTCCTACTTTTCCTTCCTGTCTTCTTCCCTCCGCTCCTCCCATCCCTATCCCTTGTCCACTCCCCCCCTTTCTGTACCTACCCCGACCACCTTCTCTCTCTCTCTCTCCAGTCTCATCTAGCCAGGTGCTAAAAATACTGCAGGCGCTAAACCCATCAAAGGGAAAATGTCCATCGGGCCTCGACTCCAAGATGCTCCTGCTTTCTGCACCCACCATAGCTCACCCGCTAGCCCTGCTCTTTAACTTGTCTTTTAAACTTGGGGCTGTCCCCAACTTATGGAAACAAGCCACTGTCGTTCCACTACCTAAAGGAGGGGGACCTCTCCTCTCCATCCAACTACCATCCTATTTCCCTGCTCCCTGTCCTAGCAAAGATTCAAGAGCGACTCGTTCTCTCCCAGCTCTATCACTATCTTAACACCATATCCTTTTTCACCCCCTTCCAGGCCGGTTTCAGGAAAAATCACTCCACCACCACCTCCCTTCTTCGCCTTACCAATGCCATTCTCATGGGAATGGACAAAGGAGAACTAACAGCTGCCATTTTCATAGACCTGGGAGAAAGCCTTCGACACAGTCTCCCATCCCCTGCTGCTGGCTAAACTTCACCAAGCAGGACTTTCAAATAACGCAGTTGACTGGTTCCACTCTTACCTGTCCGACAGGTCCCAATCAGTCCGCATTGGCTCGGCCAGATCCACCTCACTCCCTGTCACCAGTGGTGTCCCTCAAGGGTCTGTACTTGGCCAGCTGCTGTTCTCTATCTTTCTCAATGACCTGCCTACAGCCTGCCTACAATTATCTATCCACATGTACACTGACGGCACGGTGCTGTTCGCCTCTGGCCCATCCACTAGTGCCATGACAGCCTGCCTACAGCAGGATTTCGACTCCATCCAACGTTGGTTCAACATAAACCAGCTATTCCTAAACCCTAAAAAAAACAGTGTCCCTCACCTTTCAGCTCCCGGTCCAAAATAGCACGGCTTCCCGCACCTCCTACGTTCTATACTCTGGATAGCTCCCCACTAGAGGCCTGCACCACTTATCGTTATCTTGGGGTCTGGCTAGACCAGCACCTTGACTTTTCAGTGCATATTGATGCTCTACATAAAAAATTGCACCCTATGTTGGGAGCCCTCTACCGGAATAAAAATTGCATCCCTCTACAAACTAAACAAGCAATAGTGCAAAAACTGATCCTACCTATTATCGATTACGGGGATGTCGTCTACTGTGTCGCCCACCAAACTTTCCTAGCCAGGCTAGATCCCCTCTTCAACTCTTTTTGCCGCTTCTCGTTAAACCACCCTCCCAATACCCACCACTGTGTCCTCTACCAATCCTTGGACCTCCCGTCTCTTCATAACAGAAGACTGCTCCACTGCGCTAAAACCTCCGACAAATTCTGGTCACATACCCTCCCCTCCTACCTGTCTTCCTCCTTAGCCACCCTCTCTCCTCCTACTTATGCTCTTCGAAATATTGATGCTAGGCTCCTACATATCCCCCACAGATCCACCCGGTCAGGCCAGGCGGCTTTCAGCTTCAAGTTGCCCAAACTATGGACTCCTTGCCAGTCGATATTAGACATTCCACAAATACTTCTCAACTGAATGCTCTTCTCAAACTGCACTTCGTTACCAACTGCAACTGCACCCCCCCCAATCCTCCCCCTTGACTCCATAATTCCACCAGGTGTGCAGCAACTTGTTCTGATTCCAACTTGTAGTTCTGCTCCCTATGCATTGTCTGGTAATACATTATAGTTGAAGTGATATAGTACCTATGCAACTGTTCTGGAACTGTCTCACCATTGCTTGTAATCTGTCTATGTAAGTTCTTGTTTTTCCTGATGTAATTTTTCCTTACCAGTGTACCCCCCGGCGCATCTGGAATCCAGCAGTACTCTGCTCAGCATGCCTTTCCTGGTAAATCTCTTAAATAAATAAATATGCATCCTGGGGCAGACGATTCACTTCTGGCTCTCTGTCGCTGTCTGACATAGGGTGACAGGGCCCACGGAGGCAATGAGGAATTATCTTTAGCTAGGGAGAGTGGAGTCATACCAGATCACAGCATAGAGCAGTCGGGAGGGCCCTTGGTTGCTGGGGAACATTTTGAGGTGCTGGACATCCGTCTTCAATACTGCACTCCAGCTGTCTGCTCCTGCCCTCAAGGTTCCCTTTTGGCATATTGGGTTCCCAGAGCCTCCTGGGATATGTAGTAGGGAGAGGTAGATCTGGCCAGAATTTCGCTACCCATTTTTCCAAAGCTGCCGGGTGTTCAGCTAGCAATTCTCTGCCATCCTTAGCCACAAGTAATCTGGTGAGCCCTTTAAATTTAAAGTTGAAGTTGAAGTAGTACAAGAATTTCTTGAGTGGGGCGAAAGCCCTTCTCTTATTGGCCATCTCATGGGCAAAGTCCCTGTAGATACATAGATACATATACATACATAGATACATAGACAGTGTCGGCAGATAAGGGCCTATGACCCACCCAGTCTGCCCATTTGAGCTTGTAAGTTCAGTTTATGTTTTCCTAGAAGTCTGTTGCCCCTTACCCCTGACCTTCAGAATTCCTTTATGTCTATCCCAAGCATTCTTAAATCCCGTGATTGTTTCAGACCCCACCACTGCCTCTGGCAGGGTGTTCCACTTGTCCACCACCTGTTCTGTGAAGAAATTCTTCCTCACGTTTCCTCTGAATCATCCTCCCTCCAACTTCATCCCATGGCCTCTAGTCCTAGAACATCTTTTTCGCTTAAAAATAGTGTATTTCTGCACCCTGTTACTCCCTGTAAGATACTTGTATGTCTCTATCATATCCCCTTTCTCCCTCCTCTCCTCCAGGGAGTACATGTTCAGTTCCTTCAACCTGTCTTCATAGGACTTGTGATGCAATCCACGCACCATCTTTGTTGCCCTCCTCTGAACCTTCTCTACCCTGTCTATGTCCTTACGTTGGTATGGTCTCCAGAACTGTACTGTAGAAAGAGACCGGGGTCCCCTGCCATCGTATTTCCCCTATGACCCGTGCAGCTCTTAATATTTTTTCCTTGGTTGAATACCGAAGAAAATAAGCGATGATAGGCCTGGGCTAAGAAGAATTCCTGTCCCTCCTAGTTGTTATCCTGTGCGCCCTCTACACATCCATCTGCCCCCTCCACCTCTCAACCAACATTACAGGCAGGGAATCATTTAGAAACCTTTCCATATTCTGTCCCTCAGCCCCCTCTGGAAGACAAATAATGAGCAAGTTATTGTGTCTAGCTCTGTTTTCCTGGTCTTCTAATCTTTCCCAAAGCACTGCTGATTTTTCTTCTTGTGCTTGCAGCCGGAGTAGTAATTTAGATTGCTGCTGCTCATATGACTCTAACTGTTGTTCAGAAACATTAAGTCGGTTTTGTAGGTTTCGAACCTCGACCACTGTGCCTGATAGAGTAACTGTAATATCTTCAACTTTGTTTAACATGGTCTCCAACATCCGAGTTATATACTGTAATGACTCATTTACTGAGGGCTCCTTCGTAGGTGGTTGAGACAAGGGCTCTGGCTGAGTGTTGTCGCCTGGAGAAGCCATGAGAAGATCGGTCAGGCTGGCAAGGTAGGGCAGGTCCCTGACAGCTCCAGCTATTTGATACAGGGGGTGAGGATCACCGATTCCTTTTACCCATTCGGGCCGCTAGCTGTTACTCCATCACAGTGTTGGTGGGGCCAGCACGGCCTAGTGCTCTTTTCTCCACTCAGGATCAGCACTCGATCTGGGCACAAAATAGCCACCTCAAATGAATTTCTGCCAAGCGCCGGTAGGCAAGGGGGGGTTACCGATTCAAAAGCAGCAGTTTTAGATCAGACTGACCTGTGGGTCTTGATACTGGAGCTTCAAATTCGCCGAATACAGAGTAAGCTCAGAAGTTACACTACCATCTTGTTGGTGACCAAACCACGCCCCCCCCCCCATATTATTTTATAAAAAATCACACACCTCTCCTGGTAATCAGATTGTGAACAGTGGGCGATCAGTGTGTCTACAATGTATTTGGTGTAGTGGTTGCAGAAGAACCTGGTATTTAAAAGAAATCCTAGTGGTGAGACACTCAATGATTAGCTTCTCTAATGAAGAACTAATTTTAACTGACATCAATAGAAAGTAAACCTGGCCCCAGCCCCCATTCCACTGTACCTCACTGCCTCACTTGTTGGTCTTCCCTATAGTTCCTGTAATTCCCACCCACAACAGAGTCCCCGTCGCAGATTACCACTCTGGAAGTATTTGAATCCTTATGATCTAGTATTAGCAGTTCAATATTAGTCCAGTCCAGTATTAGAAGTCTGTACACAGACTAAAGCGAACATCATCATTTTTAATCCATGGCAAATTTATTTCAGTGGTACATAGTCATTCTGCAAATACAGCAGAAATAAATTTACTGTAGAAATAAGAGGTTATACAGTAAATATCCTACTTTTTTTGTTATGAGCAAGCTAACATCTTGTTATGAAACTGGCACTTCAGAGATGTGTCACTATAGGTCCAGTGCAGCTCAGGCTTCAGTGGGCTCAACAGTAACAGTCCAGTGATCAGTGAAGCAGATCATGACACTATTAGAGATGGTGTGAAATTTCAGGTGAAGTTGCTGTGAAACAGTCGAAATTTGCATTCCTGGAGCTTCATGTTTTCCTGACCCTCAGCAACTTCGATCTTGCCTGAAATCACAAAGTTTTTGCACAAAAACAGTGGAATTTCACCCACAAATGAAGTTCCACCATTCGTGTGCAAAATTCTGCACTTCGAGGTGAACGTTGGACTTCACTGATCAATTTGTACTCTGCAAATTGTGCTAAATTTGTGGATTAATTCGCAGAGCAAATTTTTCCAACTTCACCCATCTGTAGGCATTGTTATCTGACTTGCTGAGTGGAAACGTTGTGCAGTTGAATGGAAGAAGTGGCTGCAATACAGAATGGCTAAATCTTTTCATCTGTATGATGTCACCCAGCAGCCAGTTGAGTGGTGTCATGATCAGCTTGCTGTCATCCTCCCTCAACAGTAAAAACAATCCCACCCTCTACCAAGTATCTTTCCCACCTCCCCATTGCTTCCCATGCCTCATCTCAATAGCCTACCCTCTGCTAAGTATCACTTACACCTCCCCATTGCTTCTCATGCCCCTTAAAGATAACACAGACACTAGGGTGCCCAATCCCAGTGTCAGTACCTGAAATAAAGAAAATCACCCCTTGATGTATTTTTTGTATTTTTTTTACACTCTGTAAAAAAGAAAACAGTCCTTCGATGTCTATCGCCACTGCTGCCCCACTGCAGCTGTTACCCTACCCCCACTCAGATCCCCCACTCAGCACCCACCACCTTCTACTTCTTACTTACCTACGGGGGGGGGGGTTTCAAGGCTATAATCCTCTCTAGGCCAGAAACATGACATCATTCTTCAATGCCAGACTGGGAACTGAGGAAATCAGGTAAGCGCATCAATGAATTTTAATGTGTTTTGAAGCTGTACTCATAACTTGGTTGTTGTTTTTCTTTTATATACAGTATATTTTTCCCTCAAATTTTCATATTGGCCATTTAGGTACCCCATCTCATGAAAAAGGAAGGTGAACTTTTTTAAATCCAGGCCATAATGTTATTTTGCAGTCGCTCCACAAAATCATTTGGGGGGCATGATTTGAAATTTTTCACCTACCAGTTTCATGAGGTGGGGTCATAAGAAGACTATGTTGAACATTTGGGGTCCAAGTATTAAAAAAAACAACAAAGTTATTAATATACATTGACATTTTCAACACTCACTCATAACTTTGGTAACTTTCTATATTATTATCCCAAATTTTCAACATAGCCATTTTTTTACACCACCTCATGAAATTAACACGTACCGTTGTTCAAATCCTGGCCAAAAGGCATTTTCATGCTAGTGGTGTGAAATGACATTTTGGCCAGTATTTTATAAAATTTAATTTACAAAATTAATTTAATTTATAAAATTTTATTCACTAAAAATACCACCAACAGCTTAATCTGGTTCAAGGTCAGTTGGCATTCATCTGTATCCCCCTCCCCCGGGTCGTGCCTGAAAATAGGCAGGATTTGTCTAGTGCACTTACCCGGTCAACAAAAGCTAAATAAATAAATAAATAAAAGACATCTATGTTGTTCAGATGGAGGGGTTATAAAAAGGCTATGTAGAAATTTTGAAGTCAAGGGCCCGATTTTCAAAGCTGCCTGCATCGGACTCAACTTGAGGCAAAGTATGGGTCTGTGTCTGACACGGCTGTGACAAATGGAAAGGGCACTATTTTAGAAAGCTAGCCACTTGCAGCAAACCCTCTTGAATAGCCGCAAGATGCATCCCTCTGCCAAAATGAGTGGTGCATTGAGAGGCCGTGGTGCAGGGCCAGGTTGCATCCCAAGACTAGTGTGCAGGGGGCACCATGGGTGCCCCAAGGAGCAGCAAGCCTGTAACCAGGGCACAGAAGAGGCAGCTGACTCCAGGCTATGGCACAGTGCAGTCTGTCCCTGTAGGGCATCATCCCAGGAGGCTCAGGGCACTCATGTGCCTCTACTGTGTAATGTCTGCTGTGGCAGTTATGCCACCCTCTCACTCCCTGTCAATGCAGTGGTGCTATAGTGGCCCCCCAACTCCCACATAGCCCCAATCTTCTTTCCTGAGTGGACACAAAAAGCCCTGTCCCAGTCCATTCCCCCCGCGCCACTGTCATGCCCATACACAACTACAAAGTCATTACCTGGTGGTCTAATGGCTTCCAACCCTCCCCACCACAACAGGTACTTGTCACCAACCCAACTCCCTACTCCCCTGTCCCCAAGCTGCTTCTGTAACTGGCAGTTCCCTCCACACACCACCACATCCAGCCATAGAATGTGTTATGTGTGTACTCTATAACAGTACACAATACATGCATAATGCATTCTGTGGCTGGCCATGGTAGTGTGAAGAGGGCAGTGCCAGTTGCAGAAGAGGCTCAGGAACAGGGAGGAGGGGGGGCTTGACCACTACCTGTCGGGGTGGGATGGTGGGAGCATGACCAGTGGGTTTTGTTTAGTCCTACAGGACATCGCAGATTGGGGGTTGGGGTGCTCTATTCCATGGGGGCAAGTCCTTCAGTCTGCTCGAGGGTGATCGGGAATCATGGGAGGGCACTATAGAACCAGGGCTTATACGTCAGCCTCCAGGTGCGGGGGGGTCACTACTAACAGATCTGTTTTGCACCTGAATAGTGTCACTGTGGTGGCACCCCGCTGGGTGCAAAGGCACTCCAGGGTGCTGGACAGAGGAGCATAAACAATCCCCCTCCTTCCCTACCCTTCCTGCACCCCACTGCCTGTTGTCCTCTGGAGTCCCACTGCCACAACCACTTAGACCTTCTCCTGACTGGTCTAAGCAGTGCCCCCTGCTGCATCCCTAGCAGGGCTTTAAATATCCCAACAAAGGGGATGTGGCAGCCCTGCCATGGTTCAATCCCCCTTGCGACTGGGTGCACTGGGGTCTAGGCCGCAACCCTGGTGCAAGGGAGCTTTGCCACAGCTGTCCCTGGATCCAATACAGGCCAGGTTGGAAAATCCTGTTTGACACATGTTTTGCCGCAAATCATTGCTTGTGTCAAACACCTTTGCCGCAACCTCCTTTTGTCAGTTGCACCCGACTGTAAATCGGGTCCAAAATGTCACAAAACAATGAAGATTTGAAGAAATATTGAATTCTTTCAACATTTACTCATAAAATTGTGATTTGTGCAAATTTTGGCCCCCCAATTTTCAATATAGCCCTCTTATTACCTCACCTTATGAACATGGCAGGTATCATTTTTCAAATATCCTCCTAAATATGTTTTGGCATTTGCTCCACAAAGTCACCTTTCAAATGGGATTTAGAAAAATCCCACTTGCCATGATCATAGGTTGTGGTTATAAAAAGACAGTGTTGAAAATTTGGGGTCAGAATGCCAAAGGACAACAAAGTTATGAGGAAATGTTAGATTTTTTCAATGTTTACCCATAAAGTTTGATTTTTGCGGAGTTGAGCCCGAAATGGGCACATAGCCCTTTTGTTACCCCATCTGATGAACATGACAGGCATCATAGTAATCATAGGAATCATAAGAATTCTACGGAGCCAGAACATTTGCATCCATTGTGCTCACCAAGGATAATGATTTAGGCTTTGTAAAATGTATCCAATTTATGTTTAAAACACTGTGTGTTTTTACTGGCCACTACCTCGATGGGCAATCTATTCCAGTCAAACACCACTCTTTGATTGAACCATTTGCTGGATCTCACCAGTTTTGTTGGTGTTGCCCTTAACTGGTTTGGATGGGACCTGGTGTTATACACCTTATTGGATGTTTCTAGCCCCAAATTGTCCCAAAAATCATTATCTATCCATGCTTTATGTACTAAGCACATGTCTCCCCTTTTCCTCCAGTATTCCAAGGAAAAAAGGTTTAATTCATTCAGTCTCTCCTCATAAGTTTGCCCACAATATTATGGAGTTCTGGATACCTATGCTAAGCGTAGCTGACAACAATCCAGCATGTGGTAGCTTATCAAAGGCTTTGGAGAAATCCAGATACACCACATCCACTGCCCTCCCCTCGTCAAGTTTCCTGATCACGCTATCATAAAATCTCAACATGCTATTCTGACAAGATCTCCCCTTAGTGAATCCTTGCTGAGTGCCATCCAACAGATTTTCTTGGTTAATAAATTGTGGAATGTTATCCTTCAGCATACCTTCCAATATTGTTGATGGGATGGAAGTCAGACTTACTATACTATAGTTGGATGGGTCAGATCTTGTCCCCTTTTTAAATGAGGGGATCACAGCAGCCCTTCTCCAATCCTCTACCACTTCTCCTCTGTCTAGTGAAGCATGGAAGATATATGTTAGGGGTGCTGCAATCTGGTTACTCAGTTCTTTGAGAACTCTTGGATATAGGCCATCAGGTCCAGGTGATTTGTAAGGATCTGTTTTACTTAGTCTGGTTTCAACACCCTTAGGATGAATTATTAATCTTTTCTGCTGTGTTATGTCTGTTACTAATAAAGTCTGAATACCACCAACTTTTTTGTTGAATACAGATATAAAGTATGAATTAAGAAGGTTAGACACGGTGCTATTTTCAGACATTAATTACCCATTATGGTTTTTTAGTGGTCCTACTTTATGTTGGTTTCCTTTTTTGTTGCTAATATATGAGTAGAATGCTTTATAGTTTTGTTTGACTGATGATGCTAGTTTAAGCTCATAATTTGCTTTTGCAATTTTGATTTTGTTTTTTTTTTAATTTTAAGGATATGTCTATAATTAAGCCTAATTGTTTCCGTGCCACTTTTCAAATCCCTTTTGAAACATGTTTTCATAGTCCCTCTGCAATACTTCCTTTTGCACATGTTTTTTAAATCCACTTGTCTTGATCATAAACATGGGGTCATAAAAAGACTGTTGAAAATTCCGAGTTAAATGTGAAAAAACTAAGTCATGAAGGAACATTGAATTGTTCCAACATCTACTTATAAAGTTATTTTTTGCAGATTTTGGCCCCTAATGTTCGACATATTCCTTGTATTACTTCACTTCATGAACATGACTGGTGTCATTTTTCAAATCCTCTCCAAAACATGTTTTTGCAGTTGCACTGCAAAATCACATTGGGGATGGGAATTAAAAAAATGGCACCTGTTTTGATTATAACCTTCAGGTCATAAAAATACTATAGTATGTTGAAAATTTGGGGGTCAACATGTGGGAACTCACTGAAAATTAGGTATTGCTTCTCAGCTGGCATATCCTTTTGAGTGAATACAGTCTAAAAATGTGTAAAAACAGGACACCACTGAAATGGAGATATTGCATCTCGGCAAGTCTATCCCCTGTGAATATATTGTAAAAATGTGTAAAAGCAGGACCCCAGTACAGAAGATCCCACTGAATTGTGCTTCTAGGCTGCTCTATCATGGGGAAAATACAGTGTGAAAGCTGAACTCCTCTGAAAATGTAACTTGCCTTTCAGTTGGGCTATCCTGGATAAATACATTGTAAAAATGTGTAAAGGCAGGGCCCCGCTGACAAGATATTGTATCTCGACTGTGCTATCCTGCATAAATACAGTGTAAAAATTGGGAAAAGAAAGATCCAACTTAAAAACAAGATAGCATCAGAGCCATGCTATCTTGGGTAAATACAGTACAAAAATGTGTCAAAGCAGGATCCACTGAACTGAGATATTGCATCTCAGCTGGGTTAGCCTGGATATATATACTGCAAAACTATGTAAATACAGAACCCTACAGCAGAGCTCTACTGAAAAGTAGATGCTGCATCTAAGACGATATGTCCTGGAAAAATACATTATAAAAGCGGAACCCCACTAAAAATGAGAAATTCCATCTCACCTCTACTATCCTGGATAAATACAGTATACAACTGTTTAAAATCAAGACCCCATTGCAAATTACATACTACATGTTATCTAGTCTGTTTTGGGTAAATATAAAGTGAAAAAGTGCACAAGAGGGACCCAGCACAACAGCATGCAAGCAAACATTGACAAACCCTTGTTCTAAATTTAATTTCTTGCATCCTGTTAGGAAATCTCAAGGAAAGTATCCATGAAACACTTGCACCTTTGCTTTGGTTTTGGGTTATCTCAAAGTGAAAAGCATCTTAATCATATCTTGCAATTATGTTACATCACTTGTAAAAGGTCACAGTGAGGCCTTGATGTTTGAGTACTGAAAATTAATTGTTGGCACCTACTTTGTCAGTCTGTTACTATTTAGTCAGCCTTTGAGTCCCAGGTGATTAACTGTAATTTACCCTAACAGGAATACAAAACAACTCACTGGTTTCATCATAGTGGGAAAAAGTAACATAGCAGGGGGAAATTCAAGAATGTTTGTGCCTTGATGACCCATGAATAAGGCTCTAGACATTTTTAAGAACTGTTCATTTTATAGTTCAGTATTTCTTCACTGTAGTTATATTTTCTTGATACAACACATACATGCTGTTTGAACAAATTGCTTTGGCATAAATTACCTTAAAGCATTCTTTGAAAAAAAAACTTTATTAATGCACCAGGTAGGGTAACCTAATGCCACAAAAGTAGGGCAATGTGGTGCAATAATCCTAACTCCCAACTTCCACACCCCACAAGTAGCAACAGGAAAAATCATTAGGGTTTGGGGTCTGTAGAGTCTTGGTGAATCAGTGGTGGGGTCTTCCTTGGGATTGTCAGCTCTAATGCTCACCCACCCACCCATAGCCTCCAGTACAGATCACAAGGTACAGCTCCAAGCCAGTGCCCCATAGTGATACACTCTTTAAAGGTAGATAAGTATGTTTTGCCACCTACTGGGTCATAATTTCATACGCTTAATAGTGTACGACATTATAGCTAACCCGAAACAGCACTGTCCATAACAGCGAATGGTGCAATACCATGTATACTGCTGTAAGCGGTATTACACCATTCACACAATCCCAGGCAGAGGATAAGACTTCTGCTGGCAGTGGGTTCCACTGAGCAGCTGCTGTAGCTCACTGGACTGAGCTACAGCAGCAAGAACCCAGGCACTGCGTCTGGAACTGGGTTTGATTCTAGGTCCCTGACATTTTATTTTTATCCACAAATTGTACACTCCCCATGTTGGCCTTTCCCCCCAAAGTTGAGAATCTTTAGTGGGGGGGTTGGAGGCACAGTCCCCCACATCAGGGGGTGTGGGGAGAAAAGCCCTCCACAGAAAAAAGACTTATACCACATGGCAAAAGTGTGCTTTATTGGCAGTGCGATTTTGCCAAAGACATTATGACCTTGTGCCATCTTGTCACATGTTGCAAATACAATTTGTTGTAGCTTTCTTCATGCAGGGCCCTACAGTGGGGAGGTAGTCAGTTGTTGGGAACACGGGGTGCTCTTCTCCAGGGTTATTCTCTGGAGGAGGGGGCACTGCCCCATCTGCAGCAACTTTGCAAAGCTTGATGATCAGCTGGTAGCATCAAGAAAGGAGATATCTCAGATGTGACACCAGCTCAGCTGTGGTTCATTCCCCACTACCCCAATCCCTTTGAGGCCCTCTGGTCCAAGGGACTGGCAGGTGGTGGAGAAGAGAAAGGGAAGGGTGGCTGGGGAAGCCACAAGGTGTTTGATTAATGTCGCACTAGCCTGACAGCAAATTGCTTTGCAATCCTGGAGGAGACTCAGGTACCTGACTTTAGCAGGGGGGGGCAGACTTGAGTCATTGGGGGAAATGGGCAGGATAATTTGGTGGCACCTGGAGGGATGAGAAGAAGGAAGTCTGCAAGGAGAGTCTGTGATTGGGAACTCAGTGATTAAGAGAGTAGAGAAGGTGGCTGGAGGGAGGAAGTAAGGAGAGTGAAATGGTCAGATGCTTTCCTAGTAAATCAACCATCTGGGATAAAGACAGGTCACTGAGGATGGCAAAGAAGGGGGAAGCTGAGTTGTGCAGTTACACCTGTGTGCCAAGGATCTGAAGAACCATCCTGTGGAGGCAGTGAAGCCAAACTTCAAGAGGCTGGGGTACAGACTGAAGGTGAACTCGGCTTCCTGGATTTTCTGAGGTCCTCCCTGTGTGCAATAGGAGGAATGGGAACGACAGAGCAAGGAAGGAAGAGACTGAGGATTTTAATGGGTGGTTGAAGGGATGGCATCAGGAGGAGGGTTGCCACTTTGTGGGTGATGGGGGGGGCTTCTGCTACAGGAGGATCTTAAAGGGTGAAGGCTTAAACTTCACAAGATTGGGGACCAGTGCTCTGGGATAGAAGTTTGCCATCTACACTGGATAGTTACACTTACTACAAAGTAGATAGAGGATAGGGGAATCACTGAGAAGGGATAGTAGGAGGGCAACCTAGCTAAAGTTCCCCTAGAACAAAGGACTAGTAGCAGCAAGGTAAGAAACAGGTCAAATTTCAAGTTAGGTTAGTACAAGAGGCCACTGAGGGAGGGATAACAAGTTCTACATTCAGCATGGAAAAAAAGTAAGGAGACTCGAGAAGAATAAGGGAAAAGCAAGAAGGGATAAGAAGAAAGATGGAAAGGGGTCTTTCTTAATGCCAGGAGTCTGGGAAATAAAATTTGTGAGCTCCATTCAATGGTGGCAGACATTGAGATGGACCTAGAAGCCATCACTGAAACTTGGGCTACAAAGAATAATGATCATCAGCTCCAAACACCTGTTCACCTGTGAGCACCCTAGCCTAACCCATCTCCAGCAGTCTGGATCTGTTTGTCCCATAGTGATATCTTTTGCTAAAGATCGGTCTGTGTTTGAGACTCCATTGGTATGCCGGTGGGACTAAGCTGTTGCAACGGGACTACCAACCAACTCCTGGCCACTGCATAGTCTAGCGAGCTGTGGGGTGGCTACCAGAACTGAGTTGGGCCAGTGATGTCATTGGGGCAGGTCCAGTCACTACAAAGGAGTGGCTGCATGAGCAGTAAAGACTAACAGTTCCAAAAAACCTGTTCATCTGTGAGCAACATAGCCTAACTGATCTCCAGCAGACCGAAGCTGTTTGTCCCATAGTGACATCTGCTGCAAAAGATCTGCCTGTATTTGAGACTCTATGGCTGTAGCCAGTGGGACTGAGCTGCTGCAATGGGACTACCAATTGACTCATGGCCACTGCATAGCCTGGTAAGCTGAGGGGGGGCAACAAGAACCAAGTGGGGCCAGTGACATCATTGTGGTGGGTCTAGCCACTACAAAAAGCAGCCACATGAGCGACTGCCCACAGAGTGGCTACATGCTTGCATGGCTCAAACAAGAGTGACATGAGTCACCCTGAGCCCGATTCTAAGAACTCAGCATGAGTTGCACCAAAGGCAGCTTGAACCACCCTGCACCTGATTCTCTATTGGGCAAGGTCCCAACACTTAAGTCCAACAGCTTGTGGAAACCCCTAGCAGTGTGCCAAACAGAGGGTGCACCTGGACAGGTTGCCTCAAGCCTGAAGCAATGTACATAAGCAGACCCTTGTGGGCTAGCAGTGCTCACAAACACTGATACCCTGTTAAAATAAATTGTAAAATCCCTGGTGGTCTAGCAGACTGCTCCAGCCCCAATCTGTTTAAATAACTAAAATAACCCTGGTGGTCTAGCAGACAGCCCCATCTCTGATTCCCCAGCCCCTATCCCCTGTTAAAATTTATTCTGACATCCCTAGTGGTCTAATGGACCATCCCAGCCACGATTCCCCATTAAAATATATCATTCAGTTCAATTCAAGTCATTTTATTTTTAGAAAGGCACTGTTCCAAATGATCATAGCACCTGTACACTAAAATTCAACAAATAAGTATTCAGCCATAAAATCAACAGAACATAAACTCAGTCAATAATTACAGTCAAGAAAGGCAAGTTCAAACAAATAAGTTTGTAAAGTGGTTTTAAAGCCCTCCACAGTCAGGCATTCTGTAATCTGATGAAGTAGAGATATCCACAGGCTAGAAGCCATGAACTCAAAAGCACAAGCCCCAGATGTCTTCAGTCGAATCCTGGGAAACTCTAGCAATCCCTCGTAGGCGGAGTGGAGTGGTTGGAGGTGGCAGTAGGGATGAAGAAACTCTTGTAGGTAGCTTGAATCCTGTCCATGTAGGGCTTTATATGTCAACAAACTGACCTTGAAGGCAATCCATCACTGAAACTGGCAGCCAATGCAGTCTGTTCTGCACAGGTGTAACATGGCTGGATCAAGACAACCCAGTCAGCTACCTGGCTGCAGCATTCTGCACCAGCTGCAAGCAGCAAATATCAACTGCTGGCAGCCCTAGGTACAGGAAGTATAGTAGTCAATGCAGGAGGTCACAAAGGCTTGGACCAGAGCTGGAAGGTCGCCAGGTGGAACAAGGTACTTAAGCCAGGCGATATTCCTCAGATGGTAAAAAGTGGAATTGATGATGGCTGACACCTGAGAATGTAGTGTCAGCCTATC
The DNA here is from genome assembly GCA_016271365.2 of Neoceratodus forsteri. NCBI lineage: Eukaryota > Metazoa > Chordata > Ceratodontiformes > Ceratodontidae > Neoceratodus > Neoceratodus forsteri. The sequence goes on from CM057456.1 coordinate 1,376,867,708, forward strand.
ATCAAAAATAACGCCCAAATTCCGCACCTGCTCAGAGGTCAGCAGCTTTTGGCCCCCAAGCCAAAGCCCAGATGCCTGACCAGCTGCTGATCCCTCTATCTGGCAATCTGGGTCCACTATCAACACCTTAGTCTTTTCAGGATTCAACTTCAACCAGCTAGTAGTCATCCAGTCCTGAATCTCAGCAAGGCAGTTGTTAAACACAGAGACTGCAATATCCTGTCCAGGCACAAAAGACAGGTAGAGCTGGGTATCATCTGCATAGCTGTGAAACCTCAGCCCATACCATCTTTCAATGCCTCCCAACAGCAGCATATACACTGCAAACGACATGGGGGACAGCACTGAGCCCTGGGGCACCACACATGGCAGAGAGAATGAATCAGAGGAATAGAAACACAGAAACATAGAAGCATAGACTTTGACGGCAAGTAAGGACTGCTTGACACACCTAATCAACTAATTTCCCTACCTATTGGATAAGCTGCAGATCCTAGTTAACCAACAGCCTACTTCTTCCCATACACCCTGGACACCACCATCTGAGATCTGCCAGTGAGAAAAGAATGGAACCATCTGAGGACCATACCAGACAGGTCACAGATGAACTGCAGATGCTCAAGCAGCACCCCATTGTCCACGGTGTCAAATGCTGCAGAGAGATCAAGAAGAACTAAGATGGAATGGCTCTTCCAATCCCTTGCTAACAGGAGATCATTGAGTACCCGAACAAGGGCAGTCTTCATGCTATGCCTATTCTGAAATCCCGACTGGAGAGGATCATAGATATCATGGATGGTTAAATGATTCTCCAGCTGCTGTGTGGCCACTTTCTCAATAACCTTCCCCACAAAGGTAAGGTTAGAGACTGGTCTGTAGTTGGTAGAACAATCTGAGTCAAGAGAAGCTTTTGTAAGGAGGGGTGTAACCATCACTTCCTTCAGGGAGTCTCGAAATTCACCTGACTGCAAAGAAAACCAGACTATCTCAGCTAGGACCAGGCAGATGCCATCAACACACCCCACCAGGAGACGAGTTGGACCCAGATAAAACTACTGCAGGTCAGCCACATATTCTGGACAATCTGCATGACATCCATGATCTCCAGCTGGTCAAAGTCGTACCAACCAAACCGAGGAGTAGCAACCTCCCACCAACCACTGCCACCCTTGTTAGAATGAGTTACACAGATCTCAGATCTAATGTTGGAAACCTTATCAGCAAAGAACTGAGCAAACCCATCACACTTTTCCTGTGAAAATGCTTTCTGAACCTGCAGACAGGCTTGATTGCACAGTCTGTCCACAGTTTGAAAGAGCTGAGCCGGTTGATTCTGTGCTGTAGCAGTCTTGTTGGGACAGGAACTCTGCCTTCTTACATGAGATAGCCAATTGATAAACCCTATAATGGTCCATCAATCTAAGCCTGTTGGCTTCAAGGCATGATTTCCACCAGCAATGCTCTATCCTTCGACCCACCTGCTTCAGCTCCCTAAAGGCCCCATCAAACCACGGGGGCTGAGGGTGAAGGGTGAGGGGACAAACACGAACAGGAGCAATGGAATCCAGGGCCTCTGTCACAGCCTTGTAATAGGCTTGCACCAGATTCTTTGGACCCACGCTTGCACTTGAAAATCCCAATAGGTCAAGCACCACTGTTAGGCCATCTGGGGTCACACTCCTTAAAGGGCAGTACCAAACCATCTCCTCAGGGGCAGGTCTATGGGAGGAGCATAGAACTTGAACTTATAGTGTGATGGTCAGACCACCCAACTGGTTCCACCACCAAGTCGGATGTCTCCATCCCCAGTAGGAAGACCAGGTCCAGTGAGTGACCATGATTGTGTATCACAGAGGTAACCACCTGTGTGAGACTCAGCGAGCTCATAAGCTGGAAGACGTCTTGACCAAAATGCGAGAGTTCGTCATTGACCCAGGCATTGAAGTCACCCAGAACCATCAACTGGGTGACTTTTTAATACCATGTTGACAACGAAGTCCATGACTTCCTGCAAGAATTGCTTCTCGACCCCGGGTGGATGATATATGAGAAGCATCCTGCATCCCACACCTGTGACCACTGTACACTCAAAGGATAAGTTCCCCCCACAGGTGCAGCTACAAGGTCCAATTCTGATCTAAAGCAGACTGCTACACCCCCACCCCTGCAATCCTGCCTCAGGCGGTGTATCATCAAGAACCCAGCTGGATCAGCTGACTCCAAAATGGGGCCAGAATTTTCATCCAGCCAGGTCTCTGTGATGCAAGCCAGGTCCGCTTGACCCAACAAGATCAGTAATAATAGACATCTTGTTCTTAATGGATCTGGCATTGCACAACACTGCTTGAGTAGGATGAGACACTGAGGCTGGCCAAGCCACCAGCCCACTAAATGTGGAGCCCTTGTGTATGGGTACCAGGCACAGAGGACTGCAATCTGGGACCCATTTCAACCCAGCGTGTCTCTTAGTCCCCACTACCCCAATCCAGCCACCCTGCTCCCCCCTCATCCGGGTCTCGGGGGCCCCCCACCCACCTTCACCTCCTACCCACTATCACCAAAGCCCTGCAGCATCTATAGACAGCTGCTGGCAATGGAGAACAGTTAAAGGTGCGAAGGCCCTGGAGCTCGGAGGAGGAGGAGTAACGCCTGACTGGGAGAGCCCACTGTTGACACATTCTAGCAATGGCCAGAGCAATAGAAACACAAACACAAACACAACCACAAAAACTACATAATAACACAAAACCAATCCAAAACTTGAATTAAAAAACCCAGTCACCCTCCCAATTTTAATCCCCCAAAACACCAATAAATTACAAATATTCCCAGATCGAGAAGTGAAGGTAGAAACAATTAAATCATCAGTACAAACAATATAAGCTAGCACTTAGCTGAGGCTCCCATCCCCAACCAGTTCAGTTTTTATAGTCCACGGCAGCTGAACTCTCACTCCAGTAATCCACTGCACATATGAAAAGTCATAGATAATTTTGGAGGGCCTCTCACCCTCCAACCAAATTAATATGCAGCAAATATCCACCCCTGAGCCGAATAAGGGAGCAGTTCATCCTTACAAGTCACCCAGTTTTCAGATTCATCATCAAATTCTGTCTTCAGCTCGCTAATGGACCCCCCTAACAACTACTGCAGGGACAGGTGACCCCACAGGATGCAAAGGCTCAGCAGCGGGGACCCTGCAGCCCCTACTCCAAAAGTCCCAGGGGAAACCCAGAGGCACACTCCCCTCTGGCCAAAGATGTCTAGCCCCCCTCCCAGAGGCCAACCCAGTCCCCACAGGAGCCACCATGCAAGTCCCACAGGCCACACCACTCAGCTAGAACTCACCAGTCCAAAACAAAGACCACAATGTCTGCACTTTCTAGGGCAATCTGCACACTAAGCAATACTCAGCCACAAGCAGGAGGTAGGAATCAGCCTTGGACAACAAAGGACTGGGGCCTGATACCCACAGCCATCCCTCAACAGCCCAATGTCACCAACACCCCCAGCTACTGAAGACCCCTCTCTCCAGTGGGCCACACCACTGACTATTTCCTCTAGTCCCCTGGACCAAAACTGCCCCCGCCCATCACCAAGAACCCTGAGCAAAAAGCAAGCTAATGATACCCCAATGACCAGGTTTCCAAGCAATTAAGGCTCTCAAAACACCACCAAAGACTCACAGCCCAAAAGTCCTTCATTGTTCTGGCTCCTCTGAGTCCTGATGGTAATCCCTCTTTAGCCAGTAAAGCTCCTTTCCTTCAGCTATTCCAGTACCTGGGTGGTCTAGTGGACTGGCCCAGCCACAATCTAACATGACAATTAATTCTAATATCCCTGGTGGTCTAGTGCACCCACATCCCGCAGTGCCCTACCACCCTGCTCCCCCCATCCTGAAATCAGGATCGGCACGCTCAACACCACCACCATGGCCAGTCACTGTCTGAGCTCTGGATGAGTGTGTACTGTATACAGTATGTGCTCAGTGATTGACAGCAGCTGTCAGTCACTGAGCATGTACTACATACAGTACGTGCTCATTCAGAGCTCAATCAGTGGCTAGTCTTGGTGGTGAGCGGTGGGCTGTGCCAGTCACCGACTTGGCTTCAGGATGGAGAAACAGGGTGATAGGGCATTGTGAGCTGCAGGGGGGGGACAATAGACCATCAAGGATATTAGAATTAATTTTCATGGAGGATCAGGGCTGGGACAGTCCACTAGACCATCAGGGAATTTATGATCTATTTTAATTGGGGGCTGGGCTAGGGTGGTCCAGTAGACCACCAGGGATTTTATGATTTATTTTAATTTGGGATCAGGGCTGGGGTAGTTCACTTGACTACCATGGATTTTATTATTTCTTTTAATGGGGGATCGGAGCTGGGGCAGTTCACTAGATCACCAGGAATATTAGAATAACTTTAACAGGGGATTGGGACTGGGGCAGTCTGCTAGATCACCAGGGATTTTATAATTTATTTTAACAGGGAATCAGGGGCTGAGGTGGTCCACTAGACCACCAGAGATTTTATGAGTTACTTTAATGGGGGATCTGGGCTGGGGCAGTCCACTAGACCACCAGGGATATTAGAATGAATTAACAGGAGATCGGTACTTGGGCAGTTGGCTAGACCACCAGGGATTATGTAATTTATTTAAATAATAGGGGATGGGGGGGTCCACTAGTTCACCAGAGCATTTGCCTTAATCATAATGGGTGGATCAGGGTTTGGGGGGGGGACTGAGGCACATTACAGCAAAGTGCTAAATTCTACCAGAGGGATATTTATAAGTACCTTTAGACCAGCTCCGGCTGGTCTAATGGTGCTTAGAATTACTCACTCTGAGAGAGTTTTGAGAATCCCACTTTCGGGGGTGTGGCAGCTTGCAACTGCTGCAAGTCCCCTAGTAACATGTCGCAGCCCATTTTGTGGCACAAAGCTGGCACAAGTTTCCTTTGACTCATGCAGCCTGTGTTTCACTCAATCTGCTTTGAGAACAGTTCAGGGCATATGTTTTGACGCAAGGTGCAACTTATGTCATTTATGTTTGATGCAGGCACCTTATGTCAATCTAAGGGCTTTGAGAATTGGGACCACTGTGTGAGTCCACCTGGGGAAGGACACAGGGAGGCCTTATAAAAAAATTGTGGTCATTTTGAAGTATTTTGTACTAGACTACTCGTATACTGTCTAACTTAACATAGAAACATAGAAGTTGTTGACAGATGGGGACCTTTTGATCTATTAAGTCTGCCCTTGTTTTCCTACCCACCCCCCACTTAGCACTTGAGTATACCACAATGCCTGTCCCATGCCCACTTGAATTCCCCTACCATCTTCACCCCACCACCCCCTCCGGCAGGCTATTCCATAGTTCAACAACGCGCTCCATAAAGAATTTCCTCATATTATTCCTGAACCTATCTCCCATGAGGCAAAGATCACGCCCTCTTGTCCTGCTATAGTATTTTACCAGGAAGAAACTCTGCACCTATACCTTGTTGTTGCCTTTAAGGTATTTAAATGTTTCTGTTATGTCCCCACTCCCCCAAGTCCTGCACTGCTCTAGGGAGTATAGATTGAGTTCAATGAGTCTGGCTTTGTACGTTTTCTGGTGCAAGCCCTGCATCATCTTTGTTTGTTTCTTTTCTCTGCACCGTCTCCAGCCTGTCTATGTCCCTCCTGAGGTGTGGCCTCCAGAACTGGATGCAGTATTACAGGTGGGGTCTTACCAGCGATCGATGCAGAGGCATGATCACTTCATGCCTCCTGCTTGTGATGCTCCTTCCTATGCATCCCAGTATGCCATTATCATTTAGTGCTGCCCTCTCACATTGTTTGCTGACCTTGAGGTCATCTGATATGATCACCCCCCGATCTCACTCTAGCCTTGTATCCACCTCTCCCATCGAGTAGAGTTTCCCTGAATTACTTTTTCCCTGGTGCATGACTTTACATTTTTTGGCATTGAATTTAATTGCCAGATCCTTTATCTGGAGGAATCTAGCTTTCAGAGATCAGATTCTATGCTTTGATGCCCCTCTGGTGTGTCAACCTTGTTGTCGATTTTGGTGTCATCAGCAAACAGGCACACCTTTCCTTCAGTCCATCAGCAATGTCGCTGATGAATATGTTGAAGAGGATCGGCCCCAGAACTGAGCCCTGCAGAACCCCGCTAGTCACCCTATCCTCCTCCTCTGACAGAGTGCCATTTATTAATATCTTCTATTTTCTCCCATTCTCCCATTTAATTAGATCCTGACCCAGACTATTACCTTAAGCCCGACTCCCATGTTCTGCAGTTTATTGACTATTCTCCTGTGTGGAACTGAGTAAAATGCCTTACTGAAGTCTAGTAAACCATATCCACTGCCCAACCCTGATCCACTGCTCTGGTGACCCAGTCGAAGAAATCTACCAGGTTTGTCTGGCAGGACCTTGCTGCTGTGAAACCATGTTGCTTTGTGTCAAGCTGACCACTTTCCTCCAAAAACACAATGATTCCTTCCTTCAGTAGGGACTCCATCAGTTTTCCCACCACTGAAGTTAGACTAACTAGATGGTAGTTTCCTGGCTCTTGCTTGCTTCTGCTTTTGTGGAGTGGCTCTACTGTTGCCTCTTCCAGTCCTCCGGCATACCTCTCAACTGCTATGAATTCCATATAGCGCTATGATTTTCACACTCAAATTTACCCTTGCCCTGCACAGGTTTACTGATATTCCTTATAATGTTAAAGCTGCTTCTGGAAACACAAACTATTAAATCATTGAACTAAGTTTATAGAAACATTCCTGATCATTAATTATATGGGGTCCACTATCTGTAGACATAATATTGTTTAAAATAACAAAATGCTACACATTCTGGCCCTTTGATATGATTTTTTGAAGGCCAGTGCTATGATTTTTAATGCAGAAAGGTTGAGAGGTATGTCCTCCGGAACCTCTCCACTCTCCAGCGATTTGTTGATTAGCACTGCTAAGGGGACTGCTAGTTCCCTCCCAAGTTCCTTAAGTATTCTTGGGTGTATCCCATCTTGCCCCATAGTTTTATCTACCTTAAACTTATTGATTTCCTCTAGTATCCTTTCCTCTGTGAAGGGACTTTAGTCTGTGCCTCCAAGTGGAATACTCTTTTTGCCTATTGTTGGACAGCTACCTTCTACTTCCTGTGTGAAGACTGAGCAGAAGTATTCATTGAGTGCCTCTGCCTTCTCTCCATCATATTCTGTGGGCTACCCATCCTTTTTTGTGATTCTAACAATGCCTCCTTTAGTCTTCCTTTTTTCTTGTATGTACCTGTAGAACATTTTGTCACCTTTCTTCACTCCCTGAGCTATCCTCACCTCTGTCTGTGCCTTGGCATTTCTTATCACTTTCCCCTGTCTCTTTCAGCTTTTCTTCATATTCTGTTTTATCAGCCTCTTTCCTTGACTCCTTGTACTTTCTGAAGGCTTTGCACTTTTCCCTCACCATGGCTGCTACCTCTTTGGAAAACCATAGTGGGTTTCTCCTCTTTTTATTCTTTCTGACCTGGCAGGCACACTATGATGTGACAATAGCTGTTGCATCTTTCAATCTTGTCCAACACTCCTTGATGCCGCTGTCTGTTATGCTACAAAGATTATCCCTCAGGCAGGCCTTCATTTTTGTGAAGTCTGCTCTCCTGAAGTCAAGGACCTTAAGCTTAGAGTGTGTGGAGTTCTCAGTCCTGTTTACCTTGAACCATACCGTGCGATGGTCATGGTTTCCCACGATTCCCCACTTCGATGCAAAGAACCCTATAGCTATTCATGAATACTAGGTCTAAGACTGTGTTTCCTCTTGTGAGTGTCTCTACTAGTTGACTTAGGCCTGCTTCCTGTAGTGTAACTAGGAATTCCCTGGTCTTTTTTTTATGCTGCTATGCAGGAACTCCAATCAATGTCTGGTAGACTGAAGTCCCCTACCAGCACCAAGTCCCCTTTTTTCTGACATCTGAAGGATGGTTTCCAGGATATCATTGTCCCTGGTTTTCTCCTGATTTGGGGGTCTATAGATTACTCCTACCCAGATGGGTGTCCAGCTTCCAGCTCTAATTGTAATCCATAGGTCCTCGGTTTCCTCCTATGCCTGCTGGATGTCAGTAGCACTTATGGTATCTTTAACATAATTAGCTACCACTTCCCTTTTCCCAGTCCTATCTCTCTTAAACAAGTTTTGACCTGGAACAGTCAACTCCCAGTCATGGTTGTTCATGAACCATGTTTCAGTCACGGCAACCCAGTCCAGTCCTGCCTCTGCTATTGTGGCTATGATGTCTGGCATCTTGTTAACAAGACTGAGTCCACTGAGACATAAAGCTGTCCATTCCTGAAATGCATCCCCATTTGTGATAACTCCATTTTTGTTCTTGTTTCTCCCTTACCTTTTTTTTTTGGCCATCGTCAGTTTCTGACAGGGTTGCATACTCTCTGCCTTCTACAACTGTTATCCTGGAGTGTCCTGTAGGATTGGTGCTAGCTGGAAGTGGAAAGGTGGCAGGCTCTACGTGTGCTACTCCTAGAGCTGCTGTCTTCTCCACATCCACTAGTTTAATGCCCTGCATGGACATCAGATTTTTGGCCCAGAGCCCTAACTCCCTCATTAGTCAGGTGGAGGCAGTCATATTTGAAGAACTCCCTTTTTCAGAAGTTGTCCCAGTTTCTGATGAAGTTATGCCCCTTAGTGTGGCACCAGTCTTTGAGCCATGTGTTGAGCTCACCTATCTCCTTCTCTCTGATTTTCTGCCTGTTTTTTCCCTTTTCCCAAACAGGCAGAACCTCTGAGAAGGCTATGCTGGATGAAAAGGAAACCAATTTCTCCCCAAGTTCAGCAATGTGCTCCTTAACCTCTTTTACAATCAACTAGCAAGTTTGTTGGTCCCTAGGTGGACCAGGATGTTAGAACCTATACCTTCCCTTTGAATTATGCTGACTATTTGGTCAGTGTCCCTCCAAGCAGATGCTCCCGGGAGACATCTGACTTGCACATCTGCCCAATCATTTATTGGGAAAGGCCATCATTACTTACATATAAACAATATATCTATTTTGGAATTAGGAAGCTTCAGACTATTCCCTTTTATGGAAAAAGTTTGGTTCATGCTATTTTGTTTTGAATTCCAGCTCGTTCCCTTCTCTATGGTTCTTGTTCTTGAGGGGGTTCTCTGGTAAACATTCCTAACAAGGTACAATAACCCTAAGTCAAAAAACAAAACTATTCCTATCCCAACTAAGAAATTAAATCCCCAGTCCTAACGACTGTACTCCTTTTATTTATTCAGCTGTAATCATTCCTGACCTCCAGATAGTCTGACCCTCTCCCCGCTTTATGTAGATCCTCACACTTATAACGTTGATTCATAGTTCACATTACCTGTTTATTAACCATTGGATTGTATTATAAGTTGTAGTGGAGGCTAAATTTCTCTAAATCACTACACTTTATATTAGTTAAATAGTCTAACTAGATGTAACTACTGGAACTTATCTGTCCTAAAGTACAGTAAGACTTTTTACTGTTTAACTTCCATATGGACTGCATAGTAATGCAGTTAACAAAATAAAAGAACACCATTAAAAAGTCATAAACAATGTCCAAAATACTATGGATTTCTACAAGGCTTCATTGTCACTCTATTGCAATAGTTCTCAGACTTTGTCACATCGAGCCTCCCTAAATCCATGGAAAAGATTTTGAGCCTCCTCCAAAAATTGAAATAATCTTGGGCCTCCCCAAAGAAAATTAACGTACTGTACTTTGTGCAGTACACCATGAATAAATTGAAACCCCTTTGAGTACTTGGCTCACATTCAGTTCTTTGTCTTATACTGACTTGGAACTTTTTGAAAAAGTGCTCCTGAGCTCAAAGGTGTTATCTGAATAACAAATAAATGAAATAAACAAATATTATTCGGCTTATTGTACCCCCCCCCACATGCCAACCTACCTGCTCTGCTATTTTCATTCTTGAACCATTGTTACCCCTTGTTTCGGTACCTTCATGGGTCAGACTACTTCTTCTCTTTCCTCTCTATATGAAATAACCTTCCTACATACTTTGCCTCTCCCCTTCCTTCTCTGCTCCTAAGCAACATCTTGAGGATTACTTTGCTTCTTCCTGCTATTGCTCTTAACACTTCTATGCTCAATCCTTGTATTTGGGCTGTTCTGCCATCAATTTACAAATTGATCAATTATCACCACTCATTATTAGTTTATTGTTCATATTTATTTGCACTATTGTTCATTGTATATTTCTTGATTGTTTTGCAGTTACATTTTGAAATGTTTTCACTTCCTACTATTCCCCAGGTACACCTGAAATGAGCCTTGGCTCATTCACCTTCCCTTGTCACCTATTAGTAAATAAATACATAAAATTCACCTACTATTATTATTATCCTCTTTAAGTTTGCTTCATCTCTTCACATAAAATATATAAAACCCAAAATTTAAATACAGTACTTTTTCAGACTTGCTTGAGCCTCCCCTGGAACAGGTTGGGGCCTCCCCAAGGAGGCTGGCCTCACCATTTGAGAACCCCTGCTCTATTGGCTCTCTAGATATTTTCTCACTATGGTCATACAATATAACAAATTTAAGATACTTAAGTAGAGCACCAAGTTCTTTGGTTTTCAGTGAGGCTTCTCTCATGGTCTCTTAGCTCTTAGAATGTATTTTGTTTCAGTTGTTTGGCAGTTCCCTTGATGTAACAAAAAAGCTGGCTATTATTTTACTTTGTCCTTTGTTGCATTTAGAAATTATCAGTCAGCAATTGTTTGTTTGGTTCGCCCAACAGTCCCCTGATCACTTAAAGAGATCTGGGGTAGAGTTTTTTAAGCTCCATAGTTGCTGAACTGAGCAACTCGAATGAAATCCAATGTCCCTCTTTGTTAATTTGGAGAGTGGCAGGATAGCTCATATGAAATTTAATATCTGCTGCTATCAACTTTGTAACTAATGGGTGCAGTTCTGTGCATTTCTGCTGCACTGTTAAAGGAAGATCTTGTGCCACTTGTATTTTTTTATTATCCCACTGGACTTCTTTGGACTCTCTCAACTTATCCAGGATTACATGTTTATCCAAGTAATTTAATAGATGAAATATCAACGGCCATGGGGGGGGGGTGATCTGATTGGAGGTGTGGGTCTCAGGGCCCTATGCCCTCACTCTACAATATATGCTCGGCCATTAGGAGATGGCCCAGCTATTTTTTGCATAGAATCTTTGTATAAACGCAATAGGGTTTACCCCTTCTTTTCCTTCTGGTAGCCCCAGTATTACCAAGTTGTTGTGCCATGACCTTCCCTCCAGATCTTCTAACTTGTCCTCGGTCTTACAGAGCCTTTGCCATAAAGATGCAACCTCAGGATCAATTTGGGCCTGCCAGTCATCTAAAGATGAAATCTGGGTTTCGTTGTCACTTGTTCTAATTGATAGTTGGGCCATTGAAGATTTCAAGGATTGTAGATCTCCCACTACTTCTTGTAGTGAATCTTTGATTGGTGCCAGCCCTTCAAAAAATATTGCTTTAGTTAGCAAGGTGGGGGATGGACTGTCCTCTGAGCCACCCATTTTGTTTCTCTTCACAGGCTTGTCCTTCTCCGGCGACAGTGGTGAAGTATGTCTGGGTCACTGAGGCTTCATTTCTGTCTCCATATAAGATGCAGGCTTTCTGGTCTTTGTAGTTGGTGGAACGTTTTAAAGTAAAGTATTATTGTCTATTTCATTGCTATTAGGAGTGAAATTAAGTTGAATAATGTTGTTTTCAGGCAGGGGAGTCGGAGGAGCGATGCAGAGTGTGACTAGCTGGCAGCCATCACAACCAGAAGTCTTCATCCATTCCTGCCCAATCATTTCTGCTCAGGTGGAGATCCACACCGCGAATCATGGAGTCCCCTATGATTATGAGCTTTTTTCTATTGTCCTTGGAATTCCATTTATGATAGCGTTTTGTTATTCTGCTACTTTCAGCTTTGTGCTGACCCGAGGCCTCCTCTCTCCTTTCAGATGGTACAGATGCAAGAGGTGTGTATCTGTTTTCCATGTTTAGAGTGCTTTGTCTGTTAGGTAGATTCTGAATACTTCTAAAAATGCTAGTCCTATGGAAACTGTATCATAGGCAACAGTGTTATTTTAAAATTCACTAGTAATTGGGTACTCATTCCTACTACGTCTGTTATGTTTTGAGGGGAATGCTTATATTATTTACAAACATGAAATTGCCTAGTCAAGGCAGAAAAGATTCAGCTTTTTTAAAATATTTGTCTCGTTACTCTAAAATACTATATTTCCTTGTGACACACTGGTGTTGAGCAACCTGTTGCTGATCACTTGTTTTATATAAGTTAGGACTGCCTTTCTACAGCTACAGTAGGTTGTTAATTGTTTACCTGCACTCAGTCTTAGCTAGATAATTGTCACCATCAAGCTCAACTATCCAGCTGGACACTGAATTTGAATCCTGTTTTAGGTCTTTAAGCTTTATTCAAAATGAAAATAATGTAAATCATCACGGTTTTGCTATTCTTATTAAAGGTGGTGAGTATTACAAATTATGATCACTGAATTAAAGGGGCACTGTTGGCTTTGCCTCTCGTTTTTGTTCAATATTTGAGCAGTGTGCCTCCGTGCACGAAATCATCACATTTGCTGTCTAAAAGACCCCTGCATATGGCAGAATCAATAAATCCCTCCAGTTTTTCATATTTTTTGTAGTATATTCCTTTCCAGTGCTCCCACATAAAGTGAGCCAACCACTGGAAGTATATTCATTCTGAGAATGCACGACTCAAATGGAGCGCAGGCACAAAGTGTAACTTTCCACATGCCTATACTGAAAAGCTGCCTGTATGGTTTGTTTTGTCATGCAGAATGACATTTGCTGAATTAGAATAAAAAACTAGCACTGATAGTGAGAAAAGCAAACAAACATAAAAACCCCATACAACCATAAGTTCTAGGACTGGGAATCAAACCCTAGTCCACCAACATTCTGCTGCCCTCCACTGCCTGTGATACTACCCTCTGCACCCAAGCAGCTGCTCATTGGCAGGCCACCTGACAGACCCTGTATCTTCTTCCTCTGTATGGCAAACAGCTAAAGGGATAGCGCCATTCCTACATGCACAATATTATCCCTGTAGCTGTTTTGCCTTTCGCTATTTTGACAGCTCGATTTTGACAGTGTTATTCTCATTTTGCTATTTTCACCTGGTATGGATCCAAAGAAAATCCAGAAGCAGTTAAAATCCCTTAATACATTGAAATTAGATGGACTGGATAGCCTTGAGTCCAGACTGTTTAGGGAAGGAGCTGAAGTAATTACACTGCCACTAACAAAACCGTTTAATTGAAGTTCATGTACAGGTTCTTTTCCCTTGAGTTGGAAGCTTGTTAAAATTGTTCTGACATTTAAAGGAGGGGACTCTACTCAGATAAATAACTATAGACCAATAGCTCTGCTGTCCCTTGTATCCAAGATACTAGAAAGAACAATTCATAAACAGGTCTATGCTTATTTGACTGATTACAATCTCTTTGCCCCCCAGCAGTCTGGCTTCAGACCATTACATTCCACACATTCTTGACAGATATGATGGACACTGTCTTCCACGTGCTGGAAAATAAACAGCTCTGCTTTCCCGTGTATCTAAGCTACTAGAAAGAAGTATTCATAAACAGGTCTATGCTTCTTTGTCTGATTACAATCTCTTTTTCTCCCAGCAGTCTGGCTTCAGACCCTTACATTCCACACAAACAGTCTTGGTAGATTTCATGGACACGTCTTCCACACACTGGAAAATAAACTGTGCATGGGAATGGTGTTCATGGATCTGTCAAAGGCTTTTGAAACAGTGGATTAGCCACTCTTATTGCAATTGCTTCAAAGGGTTTTAGTAAAGATGCATTAAAATGGCTTTAATCTTACTGCTATGATCACTCACAAATGGTGGTTGTTGGGGGAATAATGTCTGAAGCAAGAGCGGTAAATGAATATGCCCCACAAGATCAGTTCTGGGACTGCTTTTATTGATCATGTTTATTCATGAGCTTGCAAAAATGTGTACCAGGTGTACAGTGAAATTACAGCATATGCTGATGTCATGGTCCTGAACTGGTCTTCCCTGCCAAAGACCAACACAGTGTGGAATTAAATTTGCAGCATGAATTCAGTAAATTAGAATATTGATTGATGGAAAATAAGCTTGCCCTTAAATTAGAAAAAAAAATAACACCATGCTGTTTATGTCTGGGATAGGGAGGGGAAGCACCCTGTCAGGTGAACTTGCAATATACTCAGTTAAGGGACCTAGGAATAAACAAGTTAATTCATACAAATATCTTGGGATCTGAATTGATTCAGAATTGAAATTCAAGTGTCATACAGAGAAGATTCTCAAGTCTCCCAAAAACTCAAAGCTCTCCATAGACATTAACATTGTTGACCAGGGACACAAGAGTGAAGGTTGTGACCACGGTCTTATTTCCTACTATAGATTATGGAAGCATGCAATAGTCTGCAGAAGTTAGACAGACTTCAGTACCATTTAGGTAGATGTGTTTTGGGATTGGCAGGTCCACCTTCAATGTTTCATTATTGTTCATTATTACTTCAACTGGAATGGACATCTTTAGAGATTAGGAGGGAGAGATTCGTTTGCAACTTTTTTCAAATACATGAAGGGCCTTGCTCCATGGTACATTCTGAAAAAAATAACCCTGTTATCTTCTACTTATTCCTTATGGAAAGTTACAGAAAGAGGCCTAAAAATCCCTCAGACAAGAACAAGATATGGACAAATGACCTTTTACCATATTGCTGCTACCACTTGGAACTTTCTTCTGCCAAAATTGTGAAATATGGCTACACTTCACAGTTTTAAGGCAGTCCTTTCTTAATGGAATCAATTTTTATGTCACTGTTATTAATTGCAATGTTTTTATAAATTGTAATCATGTTTACTTTATGAAACTTTGTGTAAGTTAAATGTATTCACAGGATGGCCCTGAAAACAAGCTATGCTTAGTTGCCTTATCCTGTCTAAATGAAAAAAAAAATATTCAACTACACTGGTAGGGTTCTGGCAGTTCCAGACTACACCATATTTGGGTACGTTCATGAAATGGGGGTACCAATGTGCCCAATACATTGTATGTTGATTAAAAAAATTAACAACAGCCACTGCAGTCAGGATAAGTAAATCTAAAAGGTAGCCCAAGTATAGATACATTTCAAGGACCAAGAAACCTAGGTGCACCTATTTCATTTGTATTCCATATCCAGTTCCAAAATGTCAAGATTTTCCCTAGCAAAATGTGACTTGCAAAACCACAGAACATTCCATTGCTTCTATAAGACTTTATTTTAGTTGCACTTCAGTAAATTTATGTTAAAAACTGCCTTGGGTGTTGTCTTTTGTTAATGAAAACATTTCACCCTAGTTTTTCAATGCATATAACATTTCTGGTTCACTCAAGTTTTGTGTTGTGCATGCAACTGTGGTGTCCAAGCACATTGCATTTTTTTAAATGTTCCCAAATTTTCAGCAAAAGCAACCAGCTTTTTTGAGTGGGTTATTTTCTTTCAGGATTGGGTCTTAAATGTACTGCAGGACATTGGTGAGAGAGGGGGGTGTAGGCAATGCTTTTTATAACTCAAACAGTTGTGTGGTGTCCATTGTTGCATGTGTAATGCTTGGTGTCCCCATTGCACATGCAACACTGAAATTGCTTTTCTCTAATGTCTGATATGGAGTTATAACACAACATAGTCCCTTTTTCACTATTGGGTCATAGCATCTTGAAATGCTTAATAAAATAAATAAAAAACTAAAGTAATATTTTTCTCAAGTTAAACACCTATTGTGTCCACTCTTGCACTTTCAATGTTTGGTGTTCCCCGTTGCACGTGCAACACTGAAGGTGTTTTCTCTCAAGTATGATATGGAGTTTGCCCACAATATAGTCCATTTTTTCTCTCTTGGGTCATAGTGTCTTGAAATGCTTAGTAAAATAAAGTGAAAAGAAAAGTAACATTGTTTTTTCGAAGTTAACCACCAGTTGTGTCCACTGTTGCACGTACAATGTTTGGTGTCCCCATTGCACGTGTAACACTGAAGGTGATTTTTCTCAAATCTCTGCTAGGGAGTTATCTCATTATCTGGTTCCTTTTTTACTCTTCAGTCGCAGTGTCTTGACAAGCCTATTAAAATTGATCTATTGTGGATTTGAAAAACTCACCCTCATGTCACACTTTGGTACCCCTTTTCATGAACTTACCCTTTTAGACATGTTAGAGGAAAATGTAAAAGAGTAGGCATAAGCCTTACAGTGTATGTCATGGAAGGCATAGAGGCAGTGGAGAATGGAAACATCAAGGAAGGCAATGGAGATACATATAGTAATTGCTGTGGGTTTAACTAATAGCATTCTCAGGCAAGAAACTATGGATGTGTTGATCTATAGACCTCCAGGTCAGGGGGAAGAGAGATAGAGATAAGAAGATTGGGGAAGAACTATAAATGGGGGGGGTGGCAAAGTAGTGATGGTGGTGGTGGTGGTGGCAATGGTGGAACATCTAAACCTTCCAGCTACTGATTGGGTCATTCCAGTGACTTGGAGCTCCTGAGGTCAGATCTTGCTGGACACGTTGCAGGAATGTCTGTGGTGCAGATGGTCAAGCAACCCACTAGGCAGGCTGCCACTCTCAATGTGGTACTCACCAACTCTGAAGTGGTAGAGGGAGTGAGTCTAGGGGAGTTGCTAGGATCCAGGAACCATAACAATATATGGCTCACCCTGGCCTTTGAGACAAGTAAGCCCTCATCAAAGGCTGCAGTCCTATATTTCAGAATTATTTATTTTTTTAATTTATTGAGTTTTGGACTACAACACCTTTGAGCAATACAACTTATTTACAAAGGTTCCATGTCAGTAGTACAAAAACATAACAAGGTAAACAATAGATAACTAAATAGCAAATCTCAAGAATATACTTAAAAAAATTAATACATCAAAAGCAATCAAAATAGCACTGAATGTTGCTCAATATAACAGTAGCATGGGCTAGAAGAGAGGGCAGCCTGGGAGGCCTTGTCAAAATCTAGGAGAGAAAGTAATAGAGTGTAAGGTGGGGGGGTTGGAGAAACAAGAGGGAGAAGGGAAAATCTTTGAAAAACACAATACTTAGGTACATATCAGCTTGCATTCCACATATATTCTATAGATTTCTCCTCCCCATTATTTATTACTGAGGAAATTTACATCACTACATTATATTTATCCCTTAGAGTACACCTGCCTCTATAGCTTTCTCCCTACTTTAAGTTGTAATCCTCTCTTGTGACATCACACTGTATTGCCATAGAAATAACTGTGATGTCACGAGCTGTGCATTACGACCTCTGGTAAGGAGAAGGCAATGGAAGTAGATGAACTCTTCTGAAGATGATATCCTGCTTTCATGCAAATGACCAGAGTGATAACTAATGGGGAGGAGAAATACAGAACTAATGTAAAATACAAGTTGAACTTTGTCTAAATATTACGTTTTGCTAAAGTTCTCCTGAAGATGTCAGCTGCTCTTTAAATTATAGCTTGGAGTCAGGAATACATGACAAAGACTTGGCAATATGTTTTCAGTATTACTGCACACTAAAATTATTCTATCAGTACATTTTAACACCACGACCAAACCCAGGTAGACCATCTTAGGGTAGCTGGTTCATTCCACTGGGGTGTCATACAGATGAGGCACACCGATGAGTCCTGGTAGGATGAAACACCTGTCTGTGTCTTCTGTTGGCACCCTTTGCAGATGGTATGAGAGGCCTTTTGGCACCATGCTTTTCTGCTTAAAGTTGAACCAGCATAATATTTTGTGGTGATTTGCATATACAGCCCATGATGCTTTGTATTATGGGGGTATGTCTGATTTTGTATATCATTTTAATGCATATCAGTGCATGTAAAGTAAATTGGCACCGTTCAGACAGGTACAGCTGGCTCCAAGCTTTAATTAAAAATAAAATTAAATCTCTAGCCCTAACAGTTTCAAAGTTAGCCTATATCAAATCAATGATCTGTTCAAATCTATACATTTCAAATCCTTAGGGCTAGAAACCTTTTTTTTTTCTTGTTTTGTTGATGAAAGCATTTTGTTAATGAAACATATCTAGCACAGTCTTATGTATTGATAAAAAAATAATAAATAAAAATAATTCCTATCCCTAATATTTCCAAAGATTCACAGCACCTTTCTAAAGGTAATTATTTTGAGAACAGTCAACTTGTTACCCGTTGTAATAAATCCTTATGTAAACTATGTCATACTATATGAGAATAACTGCATTGTTTTGTTTATTCTTCCTGCTGCAAAACCTATATTTATCAACTATTGTTGCTAATTTTTGTATTGGATTACACCTTGTGATCTGTTTTATGAACCAATTTTCACAGTTTCATAGTTAGACTACAAGTACAATGAACATCAGCCCTTTAGTGACTTGCCACCAGCTCATTGGTGGAATGCATATTTCAAATCTCCCATGTATGTGTCTAAGTTTTCTTTAAAAGTTTTCATGTTAGAACTTTCTGCAATGTACTTTGGCAACTTATTCCACTTAGCTATTAATCTCTCTGTGTAAAATTTGTTTCTATGTACTGTATCATTAGATTCTCCTGTATCGTGTATTGTATTACATATACTGCCATCTCACTGTTTTGTAATGTTTGTACACCCACATGGCATATGTGCACCTTTTGTAAAAACAACACCCGGCATATTGAAAGTGGAGATTTTAATTTTTCTGTGTGCCATATGGGCAATGGAGAGGTAGAGGCAAAACCGAGTCATTGTATCACGGTATTTTCCAGTGCGATCTCCCAGGAGGCAGCACTCCAGTTCTCAATATGTTGGCTGCACCCACGGGAAAATGAAAATTTATGAGTGAAGAAGTAGTTTTATTCTTTATTTCTTTTTGGGACTTCGGTGGGGGGGTGGATATTGGTGCTTGAGCCACAATCTATGCACCAGTGGCTTGAGCATCCTGGCAGTAGATCTCCTTTAATTTTGTTTTGAAAGTGTTAGCAATGCCATTTATTCACTTAATCTGTCATTCTGTAACAGCATGAGGGTGACTAGACTATAGTGACTGATTTTTTTTTCTCTGCAGTTACTTTAATGTTACACATTGCTTCTTTTCTTAAAGTGCCTTTTTTCTTTTCTTACAATGTCTTCATGTTTCTCCTTTAGAGGTTTTATGTTGGATAAGGACTGGCATTTAATCAGAGCACTACAAGCAGTGTTTCTTCATTCTAATATTCTGCTGTGCTGGTTCCAAGTTTTACAGGTAAACAGTTTTCTTTTTTTGTAAGTCATGTTCCTTGAAGCTGGAGTAGGTGGGGGCAGGACCAAAAATGGTGATCTGGATCAGGAACTGGCTGAGGGGGAGACAGTGAAAGGTGGTGGTGGTGGGGGGGTAACTCTCATCACCAAGAGTGACGACAAGCGGGGTACCACAGGGATCTGTGCTGGGACCAGGCTGTTCAGGATTTTCATTGCAGTTATCTTGAATGGGATCCAGAGCAAAATCAATCTGTTCGCAGACAATACCAAGATGGGAGCTGTGGTAGATGACATGGGGGTGGAGGGTTGCAGGAGGACCTGAATAAACTGTAGGAGTGGGAAGATAAATGGCAGCAGGGGTTCAACAACAAGAAGTAAAAGGTTCTGCACCTCGGAGCCTGGAACCAGGGAAGGGATTATCACTTAAATGGGGTTCAGTTGGGTTGCTCCACAGAAGAGAAGCACCTAGGGGTGATCATAACAGGGAGCATGAACAACTCTGTTCAATGCAGAAGGATGGCGGCAAAAGGCAACAAACTGCTGGGGTGCATAGCTAGAAGGATCTCCTCCAGAAGTAGGTCGGTTATCCTGCTTCTGTATAGGTCACCGGTCAGGCCCCACCTGAAGTACTGCATGCATTACTGGCACCCATTCCTAAAGAAACTGAAGAACATCAGATTGTTGGAGTGGGTACAGCACAGAGCTACAAAGATCATTCAGGGATTAGAGGACAAGCCATATGAGGAAAGGCTGGGGGAGTTGAATATGTACTCTCTGGAAGAGATGAGAGACAGGGGAGATATGATTGAGACATTTAAGTACCTGAAAGGAATAAACAAGACTAATACAGAGAGGATTTTCCAGAGGAGAAAGGAGAGGGACACAAGAGGACACCAACAGAGGTTGGAGGGGGGTAGATTCAGAAGAGAGATGAGGAGACATTTTTCATGGAAAGAGTGGTGGACAAGTGGAACTCCTTATAGGGTGAGGTAGTGGCCTGCAGGATTGTAGACAGCTTTAAGAGGGGTTGACATAGGGTAAGGGCAAGGCTCCTGGAATTCTGCAATTCTGTGGTTGCAGAATTTTCTGCAGAATTTGCATCATGCCGCAGGATGTATATAGTGCTGCAGAATTCACTGCTTTTGGTGAATTTTTATTCACCTATACTGTTTTTCCATAGTGTCAGGCTTTCTTTTCCGTCTTGTTTATCCTGAAGCCCCCCTCTATGCTTGGTATCTGATGTCATTGATGACATCACATCATAGTTAACCAATGGTAGGACTGCGTTCTGCCAGAGAAATTAATAAATCATGCCACAGAAATCAGAAAATGCTGCCGCAGAAACCAAGGAGCCCTGCCGCGGAAATCAGAAAATTCTGCCGCGGAACACTAGGGGACCTGGGTAAGGGTAAGGGATAATTGGAAGGGTGGAAAGGGAAGGGCAGCAGCATTATAAGGTGCTGGCTGCACACTCGAGCAGACTCGATAGACCATGAGGCCTGTTTCTGTTGGCATTTTCATATGTTCCTAGATGTAATCATTGCTTCAGAGGTATACATCATCAATGTCATGTTTTCATTATTGTTAGGCAGTACAGAGGTGGCTGAAAAAGAAAGACTCCACAGTGTGTGGGCCTTCAAATACGGCCTCTGTAGGTATGTGCCTTCCTGAATTTCACTTGAGTTGACTGTCGGGCTGCTTGTCATTGCGTTAGGTGTGCATGCTTTCTGCCTGTAAATAATTCTCTAAAGATTCTTGTGTGATTGTCTCATCATATTGCTTTTTTTTATTATTCATTGTCATTTTTATCACAATCTGTTACTAATTGGACTGTTTAAGTACATATGATTCTGATAAGTCATTCATCACTACACAGGTGTTGAAGTACAGTGAGGGTGTGTTTTCTTTTGTTGGTAATAGTAATACAAGCACACTAATACCAGTAATGATGGTTTTCATGTTTTGGTGGGAACCTCTTGGTGTTAAACTACTTTCTCAGTGTGTCTTGCTATGCACACAGTGCGTCTTAGTTACAGTAGACTCCTGAATTTTTGACAACCACTAGTAAATGACAATTTACAGTACTTTTACAGTACAGTACTGTTTAAGATCAGTTAATGTCACTGGCTCAGTATGTGTCCCTCTGTCGCTTGGCACATGTATTACTGAAGATGTGTCTTTGCAAATATTGCCATGTAATTGAAAGGTATACTGCCAATGTTGTAACAATTTACTGTTTTCTTATTAGGTGTGTCCCTTTACTACTCCTGTACTTGTACCATGTTTCATCTCCACTTGATTCTGAACATGAATTTCATGCCATCCAATTAGTGTCTGAAGGATAATTTTCTTTTTGTTCTCCATAGTGTGACTTGCATTAGTCTACGGTATGAAAAATGGTTTTCCTGGGTTTCATGGGCCTGTATACTCCAATAGTGACTGTCCACCCACCGCATATTTCTTCCACTGTCCAGTTTTGTCACTGATGTGCGATGGGACTGCTTGAAATCAAATGCTGCCGTACTTTTTATGTTTGTTTGCATGCATGTGAAAGAAACATAGTGCCACCATAAGACTTTTTGTAGGTGTGCCACCCCGCTTCCAATACCCTGCTCCTTCTTACAGGTGTGGCCTCACCCCACCAATAAATGTCCAAACTGTCTATGACAGCAGTTCAGGTGCAGTGGCGTACAGTTTAAAGCAAAAGACCACTACAATGAGCGGTGGTAATGTGTAGGCCATTTGCATACACGTCAGCACTACATCTGAATAGCTGTCATAGACAGCTCCACTTTTTCTTGGATCCCCCCCAAAAAATACCCAAGTAGCAGGCTAGGAGCCCACCCCAGCATGCTTATGCACTTCCCCCACCACCACACACTGTATGGCTGATGGGGGTGCCCCGTCCCCCGTCGGCTCCACTGCCACCCCAAACAAACTTCCAGCTGCCACGCTGGGAGCCCACCTCAGTGTGGCAAAAGTCCATATTGTTGACAGGGGTGCCCAATCCCCTGACAGCTCCACTGCCCCCCCAAATAAACTTCCAACTGCCATGCTGGGAGTCCAACCCAGCATGGCAAAAGTCCTGCGTTGTCTCCCAAAAAAAAAACCTATAAGAAGAAAAGGGTCACTCATTGACTCTCTCTCTCGACCCCTCCCCAATCTGCACCCACCCTCTGTGTATGCTACCTTCCCACACCCCCACCTCACCCCATACTTACCTCTGGATGCCGGCGAGATGGTCTTCAGTGGACCGGGAACACGTCTGCACTCTTCAAAGCCAACCGCGAACTGAAGAAATCGTGGTAAGCTGTATAATGGCATAAATGGTTTTATTTCAACTTTGGTGCATATCTCGGCCATTTTGGGGAATTGTTTCACCAAATTTTCAACATTTTAACATGGGGTTCTTGGGACCCCACCTCAGGAACTCACTCACTCACTGTCATTTGTTATTCGGTCCCGAAAGGTGATTTCGTGGCCACTGCACAGAACCACCTTTTGGGAGAAATTAACGAAATGACAGTGTCACAGTTCATGATGTAGGTCCCCAAAAATGACTTTTATGAGCGTGCATTGTGCAGTTCCTATGCATGCTTGTAACTTTGAGAATATTTAATATTTTCACTCCAGATTTTCAACATTGCCATTTTACCACATCTCCTTATGAACAGTACAGCTGTCATTTTTCACATCTCACCCAAAATGTGTTTTCACACATGTAGCACACATTGGCATGGTCAGTGTGCGAAATCAATGTTCAGGACACATTAAGAAAATCACAGTGACACTGTTCATGAGCAGAGGTGTTAAAATGGCTATTACGAAAATTTGGTGACAAAAGTCAATAAAGTGACTGTGTTACAAGCGTGCATTGTGCAATTTCCACGCACCCTCATAAGTTCACGAATTTGTAATATTTTCTGTCCAGATTTTCAACATTGACATTTTTCCACACCTTCTTATGAACAGTACAGCTGTGATTTTTCACACCTTGGCCGAAATGTGTTTTCACACGTCCGGCACAGAATAGCACGGTCACTGTGGGAAATTAGTGTTTGGAACAGATTAAGAAAATCACAATGACACTGTTCATGAGCGGAGGTCCCAAAATGCCTGTGTTGAAAATCTGCTGTAAAAAATTCCCAAATGAATTACATTATGGGTGTACATTGTGCAGTTTCAATGCACGCTCGTGACTTCACCAGTTTTTTTATATTTTCACTCCAAATTTTCAGCAATGCCATTTTTTACACCTCCTCATGAACAGTACACCTGTCACTTTTCACATCCTGTTCAAAATGTGTTTTTATGCCTGTGGTTCCAAATGGCGCAGTCACTGTGCAAAATCACCTTTTGCCTAACGAACTGATAGTATCACTGTTCATGTGGTGGGGTCACAAAAAGCCCATGTGGAAAACTTGGAGAAAAAATACCAAGAAACACCCAGGGCGTTAGGGTTTTTGACCATAACGCCCTACCCTATAGGGACTGACAGCTGTCAGGAGTGTGAATTGGGATTATTGACAGTAATGCTCATGCCATTCCACCCCCACCCCCACCCTGCAGCCAGTGACAGACATCAAGGTGTGCCTTGGACCCTTTGTCACCAGAGTTCACCCCATTCTCCTATACTGCACCCATTTCTGCATATTTCCTTATGGAATGAGGTGAATGTAAAGCCCAAATACCCCAAGGCACACCTCAACACTTGTCAGTGTCCGAAGGGAAGGGTGAGGTGAATTGTCGTAACCTTCATGGGCGATGACCCAAAGGCACACCCCAATGCCTGTTCATCTCTGCAGGGTGAGGGTGGAGCTGGCATCAGTTCAATATTTCAATGCCATTCCTATGCTGCATCTGTCTAACTCCTGCAATTCCACTATTAATGCCAGCAAGCAAACATTCGGCATTGACAAATGCATGTTTACTTATGAGATGGTGTCATAGGTACTGTCTTTGCTCACCAATCTGTTCTGCTATTTAACACGTTGCTAGGAAGAAGAATTTGAAAATGAGGCCATCACAATGACACAGAAATCCTTTCTTGCACCAGTTTTGAGCTATCTTCAGAAGAACTAGGTGTTCTGTGGTAAACCGCAGTGCAACTTTGGCAGAACATTTTATCATGAGGATTCAGAAACCGACAACATTTCTGAAAGGTATCTGTCATGAGTAATTGTCATTATACAAGGCATGCAGTGACGCTACTTCAGTAATGCATATTAAGATGTTGTGTATCATACAAATACTAAGACCTACTTATGTAGAAATTGTTGTCACTTACTGTACTGTAAGTACCTCTGTCTTCATGAACTTCAACCAGTTTTATTATAAGCAATGTCCCATTGTACATTATCAATGCATGCTATTATGTAACTCTTCTCTTTTTCCCCAGTGCTTGATGTGCACCTCTGCCTCAATGTTGTAAACTTTGCCCATTTCAGGTAGCCGTGTACCATGTGCTGTTGATCTCTAAGGTACCACCTGCTGTCTCCATGTGAATGTGTAGCTGGCTCCTCCATAGCTGTGGACAGCATCCCATGGATGTGTGTCATTCTTCAGCAGTGGAATTCCTCTTCCTATTTCTGTATATTCTTCTGTATGCACTCTAAGATCATGCATGCCTTCAGTAATGTCAGCTTACTCTGCATGGTTTAATTACCTTCATGAGACACCATTAGTATGATTCATGTGTCTCTTTGGTGGTGTTTCTCACTTTACTCACAGTGCTCACATAGCCATGATACAACTGTCTTAAACAAAGTACTTTACTTTTGAAATATATGTTGTTTGGCAAAGAACACATGTGAAACACATCACCTTTGACCAGACTTCTGAATGCTCTCTCTTATGTTACTCTCTCCCTACCACAAAGCCTTTTTCAGTTGTGTTAACTATATAGGAAACTTTCTGCTATTGCCCAAAAGTTATATCAGTCGTTGTTGCTCTTCATCAATGTTGGTAATACATACATTGAATTGGATGGGCTCAATACTCAGCTGTGAGGGATCTTGCTCCTTGCCATGGCCGTCTCACTGGTAAAGCTCATACCTGATCCCTTTGTCACACACTTACAGTGTCCTGATCTAGTGCCACACTGTCTTCCTTCTGCACCACTCTGTGTTTTGCAATATTGTTGAAGGCATTTTTGCGTTTCTGGTATGCATTGTCTACAGTCTTTCCCTGTTTTGCTAATATGCATATGTATTGCAACAAGGTTGCTATGCTTGCTTCTCAGCATCTAGCCCCTTGTCATAAAAAAATATAATGCATCATTGACAATGTAGCTGATGATCCTCTATTTCATGGTTTACACCCTAATATTACTCGTTAAGAAGCACAGGCTGACTGCTATATAAGTTCACGATTCTAAAATAAACTGAATAATTTGTGTATTATGTTGTCTGTTTAACTTACGACACTATTTCTCCTTTCATCTCTGCAGGTTTTTCCATACTTTGAAGTATCAGTTTATGAATGGCAACAGCCACCGTCGACTGGATGACCTTCTGTGTCTGTTGTCTAATAAAATCTTAACCTACTTTACATACTTGGACATGCTGCAGCCATCTGGCTGTGTGAAAAAATGATTGGTTTCAGAAAAATGCAGAAGTGAAGAACACTGCTGAGGAAATGATCAAGGAGAATTGGGACCAAAAAATTAATTGGCTGTCGGACTTTGTTGCTGAGTTGTCAAGTCATTCGGTGTTAAATTTAAAATATACTGTCACATTCCATGAATATATCTGTGATTGTGTTGTTGGTGAGATTGGCCAGAAATGTAAACATTTAACATTGTTGGAACTGATATTAGAAAGAGGAGAAGTTGGAGAACAAGCATACAGCACCCTATTTAAAAAGGCAGGCCAGTGTCTGTATGATACTAAGAGCTTTGCACTGGAAGACACACAGTTGAGAGTGACAAGTCCTTTCAGTGGATTTACCAGTGTTGTCGATGCCTTGCTACAGAGATGCACATGTATTGCCAGCAGTTTTGGGGTCACTTGTGCCTCTCTTCATTTGATGCATGTGGTCAGGGACTCTGCTGTACCTGATGCCGACTTGGTACCCATGGACTTACCTAACCCTGATACTTATTTGGTACCCCTGGATTTACCACAGGCAGAACTGGAATCCCCTATGCAGTCCTAAAGAACCACCTCAGGAAAATGACATGATGTTGAAGTGCCACTTCCTTATTGAGACACTGCATCAGGACAGTCAATCAGCTGAATTCAGAGGTACTGAGACATTGTATTCTCTTCTTCAAAGGGCTCACAGAATTGCATTTGGGACATACACACCCAAGAGTAGGAGGAAGAAGTTAGTGCCTCTACATCCCTATCGTAAATCAGTCAAGAGAGCATGTGTCACTCATGTCTCCTCCACAGCATAACTATACTGCTCAGTATGGCAGATTGCATCTGCAGTGTGCAAAAGGTCAACAGAGAGACAGTACCTTCTGTCCTGTCAAAAGGTTATTTTCCCATATAAGAAAAACTCCCAGGCTGAGAAGGTAGATATATGACTACACCTAACACAGTAGGCATTCTTTCACTGTGTGTGGAAGGAAAAACATAATTTGCACAACTAAGAGGTGATTCCACATGAAAAAAGTTCAGTATGCTGTATACGGTATATACCCTCCACCCTGATCAGCAATTGCTGTCGTGACACACGTTTTCCCATATTTGCAGACCTTTTTAGGCATCCACTTCCATAGATACAAAATTAATGTCCCTTTGTTCCATACATTCTTTGAAAGCAAGATTACATGCTGAAACATCATGTCCTGTGTAGGGGTATGAGTGACTATTCTATGGTGTTGCTCGATCTGGAATGAGTCCTTATCTGTCTTACAAGTTATTCTTGTCATTGTTGTGCAAGTATTCTCCTTTACCAGGAACACTTGCGTTGTTAAATTATTATTTGGTATGCTGTGTATCATAACTACTTTATGTTCAAAAAGAGGGGGCACTCAGTGTCTTGTCCTCATTCTTTATTTGACTGTCTGCCTCGTAAGGCTATGCCCTTTTCCTATCTTGATACAATGGTTCAGTTGCAGAGTGTCACAGATGAAAGAATACTTGCATGTGTATACTTCAAGATGAATCCTGTCTCCTGCTGTGTCAGTCTTGTATCGTGGACTGCATGAGTTGAATTTTTGTTGATTATCAGACAATTCTGTGTACTATAGCTTATAACTGTGAAAGTAATTACAAGTGTTACAGAAATTGAGTGGTGTTCCAATAGCATACTTTTATCATAAGGGTAGGTAATTGGATGGAGTTTGGGGGATGGGGATGATACAGTACTATCTCCCATCTTAGTTTACCAGCATATGTCTTAGTCAAACTCTTTTACTATGCCAGCAGTGGTACTTGTTTTCTGCATTGTGCCAGGAGCACAATGCAAAGTGCAATCTGCCATTGTACTGAGTGGCCCACCCAGCAGATACATCACCCTGTGATGCAAATAACTCATAGTGTCATGCTCCCTAACTGTGATGATATCCAATTTCATTTGTGCAGTCATATTTCTTAATTTTTCAGTACTGTGTCTATGTTGTGAACATATTACTCATACTAATCCAGGAAGATTTCTTCTGAACTGTGCAGCTGTTCCAAAAAGACAAAATTGTACAGAACTTTTGTTATGAATTTAGGAAATGTAGGCCCAGATATTCAAAGCTTTGCACGGTGCGCAAACCGTTTGCACAGGTTTAGCACGGGTCTGCTATATTCAAAAGGCCAAATAGCATCCGCGAATCGCATTAGTGCCAGGCAAACCATAATTATCTGCAAGGGGCACACTGAACATGAATACAGGCACTATGGGATATTCATCGGCTAGCACTGCACTAAGGTGTTTAGAGCAACTTAGTGCGACCCTTAGCGTGGTACAAATTATCGCCCAGGAAAAGTTGGTCTTAACCCTGGACACACATCTTTGCATGACATTGGTGCTTTGTGTGGTGTTTGCGTGGGATTTGCACTGCCTGATCGACCCTAACATATGAGCATGACACTTAGAAAATGCCAGACATGGAGGACACATGCTGCTCACTGATGGCACCACCATGATGCCAACAGCTGCCACCAGTCCCAGCCATGCCAGGCAGTAAGGGGTGATCTGGCCCACAGGGGACATCAAGGTAGTGTGGCCAAACAGCACACACCTGCAGACCATACGTCTGTGGTGACCAACAGATGCCAGCATACACATGCAGCACTGTGGGCATGGTGGCCATTGAGGGGAGGATTATGGGTGGCCAGACCTCACCACAGCTCAGGTGTGGCCACAAGGCTGGGACAGATCATGCAGTGCACATGGGCCAGTGGTGAGAATGCCCCACCACTTGTGTGCCTGTCGGATCTTACATGACCCCCCAGCCACATACCGCACAACTGTATAGATGCCACAGCACACACAGCCAGCCATTTGTATGTCACTGTGAGCATCCCATGCCACAGGTGCAGCATCTGAGGATCACACAACAGTGTTACAGCACTGTCCACTGTCAGTAATCACCTGCAAGCTGGGCCTGTCACTGTGTACAGTGCAGTGGTCATCACTGCCCTACATACTATAGGCATTGCCGTGTCCCGAACACTACTGGCCTCCTTGCTACTGTAGTGTATGCTGTGCACTGTAGCATGACCTACAGTGTGACGGTTGCATGCAGCACCACCACCACCACCTGTGCCTATGCTGTGTTGTCCCCTGGGGTAGGATATGCTATGCTATGCTGTACTGTTTACATGTAGCCTGCAGCTATCATCATGCACTGCCTGACTGACCTACAGGTGGCGCTGCGGTCAGACCTGGCCAACCCCTGTACTTCTAGACTGACCTACAGGTGAAGCTGTGGGACCCTGCAGTAATGCTGGTCAAACTGCATGCAAATCGGGGCATAATGAGATGATAATGTGACTGTTTGCCCAGAGACTACCTAAGTAGGCTCATTTGCATGTCACTTTTGAATATGGCAAAGTTTAGTGCCGGGCAAACGTGTTTGCACTGGGCAAACAGCTTAGCTCCATGCTAATCCTGCCCAAACGCGTTAGCTCTGCACAAACGATTCAGGGAATATTATACTGTTTTGCACACTGTACTGTCCCATAGGCTGATCCCTGCAGCTGTACTGGGTCCACATATTTGCTGGAATGCACGTTGGTCACATAGGTCACCTCTACCTACCTTCACATTGCTGTGCACTGTGTTGCTGTTGTGGTCTGCACTTCCTGGTTGCTATATTCAGAGCTGTCATATTACAGGGCTTCATTTGCCCTGCACTCCCAGCCCAGTTTACCCGGCCTCATTCCCATGCTATATTCAGAGGCCATTTGCCCTGGGCTATTGCTTGTGAATATAGCTTGCTTTGTGCTCTGGCTAACTTTGCTCACCTGGCAGTGCTAATTTAGCCCCGGACCAAAGTTTTGAATATCTGGCCCGTAATGTCTTGGTATCTTACATGTCTTTTTCAGACATTTCACAATGGATATGTCTTGTAATCATGGATTCATCCCTAATGACATGCAATATACTGTAGTACAAGCACAATTTTTGTATCTTAACATACATGTGTTACCTATTCACCAGTACTTGATTGTGATGGAGATTTTTGCAGTGTTATACATGGCTGACTACAATTACCTGTGAGTTCATGTTTGATGACAGTACTGTAGGTCAACTGTCAAGGTAATGTCTTACCCTTTTTTCTTACTGTCTTGTACAATGGCTGTATGTACCATATCATCATATTGATAAAAAATTTATGCTGCCAATACTCATGTGTGTGCTTGTGGATGTTTACTTGTCATGTGTGACCATTCCCTACCACCCCGTTAGCAACAGATGGTTAACAGTGATAGCAGCATTTCTAAAGTTTACAGTTACACACGTAGCAATTGAAAACTATAACTACTTACAAGTACCACACAATGACCATTTTACATCTGCCCTTAGCTTAACCACCTCTTCTGCTGACTCCTTTGAGTTCTGCATGTACAATTGTGAGCCTGTGAGCCTCTTTGAATGTTTCACTAGAAAGGGCCATGTGAGGACCTTTACGTAAGTATATGAGGAATAATTGTGATATACCCTTGCGGTTACATGAACCAAAGCAGAAAGCTACTCTACCGGTCTTCCCATGTATAAACCTCATAGAAATGACATGAGTGCCACTGAAATATTCCCTTTCTGCACATAACAGAGACATTACCTTTGCCCTTATGTCTGGAAGCAAAAGCACAGCATGGACAGAATAACAGAGAGCAGTCATTACTGAACTGGTCGAGTGATAACCATCACAGATCACTCTTCTGATTTCAACACATGGTGCCCTTGCTTGCTAGCATGTGCCAACAGGGACATACTTAGTCAGGTGAGGACAATGTCTCTGCAAGGACAAATTTTGTCCTTCTAGGATAAAAAGGTACCCTTATAGGACATGGTCCTGCCGAGGAATTAGGGTATCAGACAGGACACTGTTCCTGCAGGGACCAACCTTGTCCTGCAAGCACACAATCCTGACAGGGTCAACCGGTAATCTGCCAGGACATTGTCCTTACAGGGTGAAATGGTCTCCAGCAGGACAATGTCCCTGCAGTGATTTACTATGTCCTGCAATGACAGTATCCTGACTTGGGTCACCCATTAACCCACCAGGTTATTGTCTTGGTGAGAAAAGGGGCTGGGCGGATAATGTCCCCACAGGGCCATATACTGTCCTGCCAGGACAAAATCCTTTCAGGGCACCATTTGCCCTCACAGGACATTTCCCTGCAGGAAGATATGATTCCTGGCAGGAATATCTTCTTCAAGGATGTCACAGACAGGACAAATGATGTCCTGTCTGATACATACGCATCCCTAGAAAGACAAATACCATTCTGGAAATCAGAATGGAGGACTCAGAAGAGCTGCTGTATTGACGTACATTTTCAGTTCATGTTAGGTACAAGTTGTGAATGTATATTCCTCATCACAATATTTTTAAACTTATAACAGAGAGTATCTTAACCCCTGTTTCATCAAACCATCACCTTCTTCGGATACATGTATGCATGGAGATTCAACAACACAGAATGGTGAAGAGGCAAGCTGTCACATCTGCCACTGCAAGAGTGTCTTTGGGGGGGGTTGGAGGACATGTCACTTTAAACACAATGAACACATGGGGGCTCACATCAGGATGTCAACCTCGATGTGCCGTCATAATATGCATGCAATGATATGCATGAAATGCTCAGTAGTCAGCTGTATGACATGCTGTCACCTGCTCTCCTGTGGTGTGTTACAATCTATCATGCATTCTAGCAAGTGGTGTCTTACACCACGTGCCTGTCATACAATGATGCAGAGTACGCAACACTGTACTGCCAATTGTTGTTACAGTGGCTGTGGCATTGTTGGTGCATGACCTAATCACAAGCTATATAACTTATGTCATGGTGACAATCATGGGCGCAGCATGCTGTGTTATACTGATGTGCTAAGTAACTTCACAAACATTGCTATAACTCACACAATGTTACTGTTGCATT
Source organism: Neoceratodus forsteri (assembly GCA_016271365.2). NCBI lineage: Eukaryota > Metazoa > Chordata > Ceratodontiformes > Ceratodontidae > Neoceratodus > Neoceratodus forsteri. Next base: position 1,376,899,636 of record CM057456.1, read on the forward strand.
CAGTGGTACAAACAGACAGAATAGCAGAAGACAGATTAAAATTGCAAAGTCCGGTTTTATTATCACAAACAGGGTGGTAGGAACCTTCCCCCCCCCCAAGCACCAGGCATCATTATACCCTGCAGCATGTCCAATGTCCAGCAAAGCAGTGCAGTCTTTTCTTCCCCTTCATACATATAATGTCCACTGTTAGATAAACACAGTTGGTTATGTATGCTGTCTTTCAAACTCAATTGAAAACTATTCAACAATTAGTCTTATAAACAGGAACCTGTATGGACAACCTTCGTTCAGCATCCAGTAATTACCATTTCTCACAAAGTGGCTGTGATCATCATGCTACTATGTCAATGGCAACCTCAACTGTATCATAACCCATGCTGTGCAATGTCTGACCCTGTTAATGGTAAATGGCACATTACGAGTACCTACAGTAGTACTATTGGCAGGTTTCTCCCCACCAGAAAGCCAGTCACTGTGTGTGACCATTTCAGGGCATTGAACTTGAAGTAATATGCACTTGCATACTGTGTGTCACTTGTCAGTCACTAAACGTAGCCATCCTGCATGCACCAGTGTCAGTGTAACTCTGTAATTCTGTGGCCCTACAGCATGCATTACCATCTTCACATACAGAGACAAAGTACATATAGGGTTGGTTGACAAGTATCAGTGTTGGAATGTAACTTCACACAGCCAAATGGGTGTTAAGCATAGCCACTGGACCACAGACATGGAACGAGACATACTGGGGACACTGTTTGCTGCCCAGCACTGGTAAATGTGGCATCATCATACATCAAATGACATTTATTAATACAAGTGCAATCGCAACATAACAATCATCACTATGGTCAATGTTCTTGTAATTCACAGTTGCAGGTGGCTTTGGCATGATTATCAATTAGCATTCACAGCTTGTGTTGCTAACTGCAACCCACTCCAGTAGCATTTGCTGGAAATAAATCACAAACAACATGACATGGTAAATTTTTGGGAAAACATTTGAATTGCCTTTATTTACTTAGCGCCTGCTTTACTGAAAGTCAGTAAACAGTTATGTCATTATGTCAATGATCAGTGGTGTGTGTCACATCAGGGAGCTGATGTACATGCGGCATGAGCTGTCATACAGCTCATGCATACCAAGTTGTAGGAATGCTGAATATAGTCCCGCAGTACAACACTGCATAAAGAACTGCTCAAAAGTGTGTGTGCTGTCTTACCAACAAGTCACATGTCATCACTAAAGAGAACACCATTATGCCGGTGTAAAGTTTGATATCAGGTAAACACTCTGCCACACCAATGTCAGGCCTAACACTTATGTGTTTCACTTAACAGATGCCAAACTCATTTTACTGCAGCATGCCTCTGTTTCCTTGGTCAACCAATGGGATACCATAATTACTATACTTGCGCTACCTCCTGTAGGAATTCAGGAAGTGTTGTAGCTCATGGACAACATTAGTAACCTTGAACTTGGTAGTGCTGAACTGTCTGGCAGCTTGTCTAGTGTGTGCTAAACCTGCACATTTTGACACGTACTGGTAACAGTGAATTTGGAAGACACATTGTTGCAGTAGCAGGGAAGCACAATGTGATGCACAACCAAGCATATCTTTAACTGAATGACATTTTTAAGAGTACTGGGCTTATTTGTTACCCTGGGCAGGAGCTTCTGTATGTGATCAAAACCATAAGCAGTATGCCCTCCTTTCTGCACAGAAGTACTATTATTCACATAACCAGTGAAGTGATTCTGTGGCACCTGCCACCCGAGAGGTATGTTTTGAAGTCAGATACATGATTGATGCAGACAAAAGGTTATACTCAACTATGGAGATGAACAGTAAACCACATAAAGAAATGCCAACCCCCCCCCACCGTACCACCCAAGAGGTATGTCTTGAAGTCAGACGCATTATTGCAGTACACAAAATGTTATGCTCCACTTTGCAGACAAGCAGTAAACCACATAAAGAAACACCCCCCACCATACCACCCAAGAGGTATGTCTTAAAGTCAAATACTTTTTTAAATTAAGTAAACTTTATTATTATTTAACAAACAAATACCACCACATTGTACAGACAACATGTATACCACAAGAATGCATCATCTAAAGATATAAGTGAGGAACAAAAAAAAATTCTGTGTACATTAAGGAGATATGTATAACCTGAAGTTGTCTGTACACCCCCTGCACCCTCCCAACCCTCACCACCCTCCCCTGTCTGCCACTGAGTATGAGTAATTGGTCATATTGTAAAGAAGAAGCATTAGACCCCAAACTGAAGGCGACAAATGGAAAGAAGGAAGTTGTCCCCTAGAGATCCTGCATAAGAAAATGAGATTAATGAATCGTTATAAGGGTATAAAGTGGATCCCAGATTTGCTCATATTTGTTCATTCTGTTTGTAGGATCTGCACTGATATGCTCTGCTTGTAGAGCAAACAAAACCTCTTTATACCATTCTACAGAATTAGGAGCAGTCATGTCTAACCAATGTCTCAAAATAACTTTCTTAGCATAAGCTGAGATTAGGGACATGTGGGCTCTTTGAATATGACCTCTCAACTGAGTATAGTTACCTAAAATACATATCTCAGGTGTAAAATTGTCTGATAAGGCCAGTAAAGGGTTGAGACACTGTTGGATGTCTAACCAGAAGGGACACATTATTTCACAAGACCACAACATATAGAGCAAGTTGCCAGGTGTCGTTTGGCATTTGGGACATTGGATAGAGGACAATTTATCCATTTGGTGAAGCTTGATTGGAGTAAAATACAAATTATGGTTAATCTGAAATTGCATGTATCTATATCTGTCTCACTTGATATATTTATACAAGTGCTTCCAGATTTTAGGCCATGGCCTGGAGGGAGTGGTCAATGAAATAGTGTTATCCCACCAATAAAACCTTTGACTCTCCAAGTCCACCAGAGTAGTTACTAAGAATTTGTAGGTATGTGAAATTAAATAAGTATTGGGGATATGGCTAAGATATGTAGAAAGGGTGGTCATAAAGGATTTAGTCCAACTACCAGAACAAAAATATTGTTGTAACATGTGGGAGATCTTGAAGTATTTGAAAATCTGAATGGGGTCCAGTGAAGACGGGAACTGGTAACCTGAAAGGACATGAGTTTTTGGCCTGTAACCAGGTCCTCAGCTTTGTTTACTCCCATATTTGCCCAGGAAGTGTGGGATTTGAGAGTTTTATAGGAAATTAAAAGATTAGGGTTATAGAAAAGAGGCTGGGCCATATCCCTGTAAACATCCATTTTGAGAAAGGAGTTCAGCTGGGATTGTGTTTGGAGCAAGGAGCCTAGAGGTGAATCTTGGAAGGGGCTAGGGAGATTCTTTCTGAGAACAAAGAGAAGAGTTTTGGAATTGATATCATGCATTGAGCACAAAGCCTGTTCAATTTCAACCCAAAGGTGGAAGTAAGAAGAGTTCCAGGTAGGGTTTGTGGGAAGCAGATGGAATCTGATTCTGGCCAGATGAATGGCAAAATAGTAAAGTTAAAAGTTAGGTGCTTGGAGCCCACCATCTGTTTTATGATGAGTGAGTTTGAGGTAATTTTGTCTGTTTTTTTTCCCCGAGCCATAGGAAGGAATTAGTAGATTTATGTAGGTGTGAGAACCAAGATAATGAGAGGTTCCAATTGAACATTTGCAGGGGATATAAGATATGTGGAAGGACATTCATCTTAATTATATTCATACGACCCCACAATGATAGGGGAAGTTTGGACCAGCACTTAAGGTCATCCTTGAGTGTATTAACAATGGTGTCCTGGTTGAGCCATTTCATAATATGGGGAGAGGGATGTAAGCTACTGCCAAGATATTTTAGCTTGTCTGTGCACCATTGTATACCCATGTGAGCAACATCAGCTCTCACAATGTGCATGATAAGGAGGAAGAATTCAGCTTTGTCCAGATTTAATTTATAGTTTAAGATGGATCCAAACTGGGAGATAAATCTGGAGGGTGGTAAAGAGTGATTGAGCTGGGTATGAGATGTGTCAGAGTATGTCACCCACATAAGCAGAAATGTTATACTTTGAGTTACCTACTGAGATACCTTTTATGTGAGAAGAGTTTTTAAGTTTCCTGATGAGGGGTTCAAGAAATAGGTTAAAGAGGTAAGGAGATAAGGGGCAGCCCTGTCAGGTACCTTGAGAAAGTGGGAAGGGGGTAGAAAGAACCCCATTACATTGACCTCATGCAGAAGGGGATGTGTATAATATTTTAACCCAGTGTACAAATTCTGGAGGGATGTGATATTTGGGTAATAATAAAAAGAGGTATTCCCAGGACACTCTATTGAAAGCTTTTTCTGCATCTAGTGAAACCAAAGCAACAGGAATGGCGGAGTCTATAGATGCAAAAGGTATGTTAACTTCCTTAGGTGGTCAGATGAAAGCCTGACCTTAATGAAGTTCACCTGTTCTTACTAAGCAGTGACTCGCACACTAGGCTTAGTCTAGAGGAAAGAATTTTAGCAAGAATTTTTGGGTCCACATTGATTAAGGAGATCGGTCTGTAGTTGGAAACAAATTAGGGATTTTTGCCTGGCTTTGGGCAGATGACTATGGTTGCTGATGTGGGTGAAAGATCAGCTAAGCCTTCTTTAAAGATGTAATGGAAGGTGTCTAAGAGGATAGGAGCTACCAACCCCTTAAATGTTTTATAGAAATTAGCTGAGTAGCCATCTGGTACAGGTGATTTGTCAGGAGAAAGTGGATTGATAGCAGAACAAACTTCTGCCAAAGTGATGGGGGCTTTTAAACTAGCAATCTGAGGTTCAGATAGAACAGGGAGATTAACATCTGGAGATAGAAGTCCAATTGTTGGGGACTAATGGAAGATGTAGGAGGGGAGTATAACTGACCATAAAATTCCCTAAAGGCCTTAAACATATCTGGAGGAGAAGTAAGAAGTGAACCAGAGACCGGGTAAAGAGGAGACAATTTTGTCAGCTATCTGTGCATGTTGGCGAAAGTCTAAGAGTCTGCCAGCTCTTCCCCTGCTTTTTATGATATTAGTTGACTATATTGAGCACGAAGAGTTTCAACCTTTTCCCAGTCTTCTATAGAGGAAGATGGAGAAAGGTGAGATTCTGTATCTGTTATTTGGTCTAAAATAGAGGAGAGGGCAGCAGCTCTTTGGTTTTTGCATTTGGTCGCAATAAGTATTAGTTCACCCCATAGTGCACATTTTAGGGAGCCCTATAGAAAGCCTTTTTTATCCATAAAAAAAGGCATTAAACTCCATAAAGTTGGCAATGAAAGCTTGGAGGTGTTGGATATGGTCCTCCGACTTCAAGATTTGGTTGTTAAGCTTCCAGATTCTATCTCTGTGGATATTGGGGGAGTGGTCCAGATGAAGATGAGCAATTTGGTGATCTGAGATAACCTTAGGAGAGTAGGAGGCTAGGTAAATCCCTGGGAGGAGATCTACAGACATAAGGAAATAGTCTATATGGGAGAAAGAGTGGTGAGACAGAATGGAAGGAAAATTCTTTACTGTTGGGGTGCATAATTCTCCAGGAGTCTGTGAGACCAAGAGTTTGCATTAGCTCATGAATAGCTTTTTGGCCAGGTGACATGCATTGCCTGATCTGGCTAGATCTATCTAAACTATTGTATAAGACCTGCTTCCAGTCACCCCACAAAATTATTGGAAGGGTGGACCATGCGCTTAATGTGGTCATCAAGGTAGCAAAAAACTCTGGATCATTCATATTAGGTCCATAAGTGGATTCTAGTATTACTTCCAAATGGCCCAGGATGGCTCGTAGGATCACGAAACGACCCCTGGGATCAGCAATCTCTTGTAGGAGTCGAAATGGAATCCTACAAGCTATAATGATGGCGACCCCCCTTTTACAGGAGTCCCGACCGGAGCCAAATACTTCATCCACCCAGTTTCTACGTAAATAATGGGCTTGGCTAGGCAAGTAGTGTGTCTCTTATAAAAAGACTATATCAATTTGCAGGTGTTTGAGATATAGAAGAACCTATGATCTTTTGGCAGGTTTCTGGGCACTTTTCATATTCCAGGAGCAATATTTATAACGAGCCGTAATGAGTGTTGTGATGTAAACAGGTAACCCATAACAAACTAAAGTTCCATCTAAACAAAATGTACAATGCTATGATAAAAAGCTCTCTAACAGTGGCAGACATCCCCATACCCCAAAACCCTATCTCTACCCCCCAAACCCTCCTCAAAGAAGCAAAACCCCTAAAACACAGGTGTAACCTAGCCCACCCCAAATGAAAATTCTGAAAAGAGTAAATCTAGATCAAAGATCAAACCCCTTAGAACCCCACAATGTAAAATAGCATCTGAGAGTCCAAAGGATCCCATGCCAAAGTAACAGTAATGGAGGTTCCAAACCCATTTTCTGCTTGTGGCTGCTACCCCAACAAATGCACAGCCATAGCACCCCTGCCCAAACCTCAACTAAAGCTAGTCCCTTAATTACTACAGTAAGATCTTAGAGGAGTGAATCAAACTATCGCCAAAAGCTTAGAATCAATCAGAATTTAACACTGTGTGTAAGACGAAAAATGCAAACCTTAACCAATAGCGGTTTGCAAGTATATTACAACAATTACCTAACTGGGTTAACAAATAATTAACCATATCTAATGGTGCTATTGTGGCATATAAGAAAAGCCTCACAAGCAAACATGAACAACACTAGGAATGTCCCATCTGACTGATGAATTTGGATCAGGACCTGGAGGAGAGAAAAAAAAAAAGCCACACCCTGATAACTTAAAATTAGCCGACCCAGATCAAGCCTTTTTGAACAGTCACCAATGATCCAGTGGTAAGAGTGTATCTTGGAAGACAAATGGAAAATGTTTACCCTTTGTTGAATATTGAACTGATCATGAGTCAGGCCATGGCATGGCCAATTTGTAATAAATTGGTCCTTGTAAAAGAAAGAAGTCAGAAGTGAAAATAAAAGAATTCTAGGGCTAGGTCCTGGAGTAGAACAAAACTAAAGTCAGAGTATGTTCTTAAGATAGACTACAAAGGCACTTGCATATAAGGCAGAGAAGTCCGGTGACTTGCATATGAAGGCAATTGTGGTTCATGAGGAATAGCCGATGATCGCACACTTGCGCAGCTTCCTCACGAATTGTGCCCACTGATGAATAGGACAAGCCGCTCACACTTTCGAGGTGGTGCAGGAGAAAGTCCAGAGTAAGCTAGCACAATAAAGGAGAGCCCACGCCTGGAAAGCTATACTGAGGAGTTTTGCCAGTGCCAAACAGCAGCCTATTGTCGAGGAAGTGCGTAAATAGAGCTACCATGCTGCCATATCATTTCTCAGCACTCTGACGCTCAGGTTGTCTGGGAGGCTGCATGATGGAATGGGATCACAGGCAAAAACATGCGAAGCTGGGCCAGAGACGAGGGGAGGTCTATGAAGGTAAGCTTCCCAGCCTATGACAACTGAAGGGAAGCAGGATAAAGCATTGAAAATGGCTAAGCAACAAATCATTACTTTTTAAACCCAGTACTTAGTACACAAAAACACTTTAGATGGTAGGGTAGGAGCCTCATCAGTGCTGGATGAAGAGGTCTGGGAACATAGTCAGAAGGTCCTTCGCAGCAAGCTCATAGCTCTCGAAGGTTGCCCAGGTGCCCTGGTGCAGTACTGACAGCCTTGCAGGATACAGCATTCTAAATTTGATCCTTGCTGCAATTATCTTGGTAATAGATGGATGATATTCAGCCTGCTTTTGCCGGGTGGCGGCTGGCAGGTCCTGGGAAATACGTAAAGATGACTCTTCCCACTTAATTTCTTTTAAGTCCTTAACTGCCATTAGAACATGCTGTCAGTCTAGATAGCTCAGCAGGTATAAAATGATGAGCCTAGATTTTGAGCCTGGAGGTGGTCTGGGCCGAAAAGATCTATGGACCCGGTCGACTATATAGCTCCCTGAGTGTGGTGGGGGGCCCGCTATTTTGGACAGCAATTTTTGTGCAAAAAGAACAGGTGAGTGGCCCTCTGCATCCTCTGGAAGGCCAAAAATCACCAGGTTGTTGCACCTGTTTTGGCCTTCCAGTCTTCCAGTTTTAGCTCAAGTTTGGAGAACTTTTGTCTTTGAGATCCGATTTAATGGACTTGAGATCCAAGGCAAATTCTGAGAAAGCTGCCTTAAGAGGGGCCATTTCGGACAAGAATCTGTCTTCAGAGAAGGAAGCTGCTGCAGCAATAGGCTGAGAAACCTTACCAGCAATAGCGCTCTGCTTCATGGCCCATTTAGACTGTTTATCTGGTGTTGGTGGTGGTGTCCATGATGGAAGGGCCTGTTTCATCTCCACTTCCATTTTCCATCGATTGGCCCACTGCTTTTATAGAAGTTGGTGATCAGATAGGTCTTAAGGGCTTATTAAGGCAGTAGAATTGTGTAAGTGTGATCGCAGACAAATTGTTATGCTCCACTTTGGAGACAAGCAGTAAACCACATAAAGAAACAGTGACCCCCCCCACCCCCACCATATCACCCAAGAGGTATGTCTTGAAGTCAGATACATGATTGAGGTAGACAAATTGTTATGCTCCACTTTGGAAACAAGCAGTAAAACACATAAAGAAACCAAAAAACCAATCTTCCCCACCCTACCAAGCCCAGCTTATATGCCCAATTCAGACTGTCTGAAGGGAATGTTTTAAGCCAATGGCACATTATAGTACACAACCATAGTTAACTTGAAAACATAAAGGATCAGTCCGTATACTAACTGTAAAGTCATAGTACCACGGTGTCTTGTGGTGAAACTCACTAGTGCTTAACTGATCATATTTTGCTCTAAACAACTTCTGTATAACATGTGATCCTGTCCAATGGAAACGCAACATTGATTGTCTGGTACGTTGAAAAGGAGACACAGTACAGATAGTGTTCATGACACATCACGAATCAACAGTCTCTTCAGGGTCATGACATGGAAAAACTCCACAAAGTTCTGCCACAGACATAGAATCTGTGATGATTGCAGAACACTCTTTTCAGTATCCTATGAACCATTGTAAGGTGATGTTTGAAGAGCAGTCTTCCTAGCCCATGGGTGAATAGATCACAGACTGGTGCACATTACTATAAACATGTTATCTTTCTAAGAGGTGGTGGGCAAACATCACCAGGGAAGACATATCAGTATTGTTACCACCAGTGGTATGTTCGTCACTAAACATGTTGAAGTACCTTAGTGTGTTACTCCTCCAATTTCGATGACCACATATAACATTAGAATTAGTAAACCACCCATGTAACCCCATAAAACAGCAGGGCATGGGACTCTTGACAGGCAATGTTTAAAGCAAAGGCTACTATGATGCAAGTGCCATGCAGCAGCAGGCCATGAAGCGTTGCTCACATGCACTGCTTGTGCAGAATGACATGTTCTGTCATGGCACATGAAGGCACTTACATTTGTAATTGTTGCACAGCAGCATGACACAGGTAAACATATACAGTACAAGAGTGTTTAAAAATGTGACCTGAAATCTTTCTTGTACAGTGTTGTACCACAACACTAGGCCGCATATTTGTGATTACATGGTTTCTATACTTCAGATTCCCATGGTGTCACAGTAATGAATGCAAAGACTTTGTTTTCACTACTTCCCCTCCTGGTTTTGAGCATGGGTGAGGTTTGAAACCACCATGGGGGAAGAAGCACAAAAGATGTTAGTGACACAACTGCAGGAGGAGGTGGGCACACAGATAGGTAATGGTACCCATTAGGCTCTCACAGGGTCAGACAAGTAACACAGTTTTGCAGTCAACAACAGGACACAGTGAAGAAAAGAGGGTTACTAGTGGGGTACCGCAGGGTTCAGTACTGGGGCCAGTCCTTTTTAATGTCTTTATAAGTGACATTGCAGAGGGACTGGAGGGGAAGGTATGTCTTTTTGCAGATGACACAGAGATCTGCAACAGGGTTGATATGTAAGGTGGGGTAGAAAGGATGAAAAGGGACTTGGCAAGGTTGGAGGAATGGTCAAATGTATGGCAGCTTAGATTCAATGCAAAGAAGTGCAAAGTAATGCACATGGGAAACAAAAACCCAGGGCAAGAGTACACAATGGGACTTGAGATACTGACAACAACAAAAATGGAAAGGGATCTGGGGTAGTCATATCAGATGACCTAAAGGTGGGCCAGCAATGTGAGAAGGCAGTAAGGAGGGCTGAGAGGATACTGGGATGCATAGGGAGAGGCATCACCAGTAGAAAACAGGATGTTGTTGGCCCTCTGTACAGACAATTGGTAAGATCACATATGGAGTACTGTGTACAGTTCTGGAGAACCCATCTCCACAAAGACATAGACAGGGTGAAGGCTGTCCAGAGGAGGGCAACCAAAATGGTGCAGCGTCTGCACCAGAAGACATAGGAAGAGAGACTAAAGGAGCTTAAGATGTATAGTCTCAAGGAAAGGAGGGAGAGGGGGGACATGATAGAAGCTTTCAAATATCTCAAGGGAATCAACAAAGTCCAAGAGGTTAGCATCTTCAAAAAAAGAGATGTGCAAGAACAAGGGGGCACACTTTTTTTTATATATAATTTAACATTTATTGAAAGTTTCACTATACGCAATGGACAGGGTCAAAACATCCATAAAGTAATCTTTGAGACAAAACAGATTGACTGACCCCATCCCCCTCCCCCAAACACCCCCCAGAACCCCCCTGACACAGTCCCTAAGATTTGACAGTTCATGACAACAGAGAAATTAAAGAAAAAATATTAAAAATTAGATAGTACATAATGTATGAAGAGAAGCCTAGATCCATTCATATTTAGAATTATTATTATTGATACTCGAGATAGTCTTCTCCACTTGGAGATTAAATAATAGCTTGTTTAGCCATTCAGAATATGAGATAACCTCAGAGCTCCTCCAATACTTAAGTACCAATTTTTTAACAGACATGAAAATTAAGGCAATATGTAACTTATGCTTATTAACTGAAATCTGCGAGTAATCCCCAAAAATACAAACCTCTGGGATGAACAGGTCTCTCAGCCCAAGGAGTGGGTCGGCCTTGTCCCTTATAGCCTCCCAAAGGGGTAATATCTTAGGACAATCCCAGAAAATGTGGAACAGAGAACCCTCTGCCTGAGCACACCTAGTGCATAGGCTAGAGGAAATTATACCCCATTTAGACAGCTTCTGGGGATAGTGGTAGAGATTATGGAGAATACGAAATTGCATCAATCGTAGCCTATCTTGTGTTACAAAATGATGGCAATTATTCCATATAGTTGTCCAGTCCTTATCCCAGTTTGGGAAAAAGGCTGACCAGAACTCTGTAGGGCCAAATGGTGCAGGGAAACTCCAACCCTACAGAATATTGTACAATTTGGAAATGCTTCGGGGGGAGTTAACCAGAGGGGCTAATACTGTAAGGAAGGCAAAATCGTAAGATATAGGGATGCCCTCCCCAAATTTTTTAAGGAGAAGGCGTCTAAGCTGATGTACCTTGAAATAGTCATTTCCCTTGAGCCTGAATTTCACCACAATATCCTCAGCTGATAACCAAGTACCATCCTCCTTCAGAAAAAAATGAACCTTCCCTTCACCTAAGCTAGGTAACCATCTGGGGAATGACATTCTGTTATCTATTTTAAAGGCAGGAGAGTTCCAAATTGACTGCTCCACATCCAACCAATTTTTATATTTAAGGAATCTGCAGAACTGTGAATGAATCCTCAGAGAAATTCTGATTGTGGTACCTTTTAGCTCCTCCGGTATCGAGACTGTATTGAGGAAAAATAAAGCAGAAGGGGCAATGTTAACCGAGCAGATCTTCTCCCTCTCTATTTTAAGCCACGTGGGTAAATAATCCTAGGGGTAGGAGACCATCCACTCTAAGTATTTGGCCACACAACAGGCCCAGAAGTACATCCATATGTATGGGAGTCATAAACCACCCTTGGACTTAGGGGCCACAAGCTAATAAAAAGCTAACCTAGGCTTCTTTTTAGACCAGATAAAATCACCAATCAAACTTTGAGCCTTTTTGAACCAGCCACTTGGCACACAAATGTCAAGTAGCTGGAGAGGGCATAAGAGACATGGAGAATATTCATCTTGATCAGGCTGACTCTCCCCCAAAAAGAGATAGGTAGAGCCAACCATCTAACCAAATCAAGAGCCACCGTGGACAGTATGGCCTCCAAGTTGTGCTTAAAGGTACTCTGTAGATCTCTAGTTAACACAATACCCAAATACTGCGATGAGTCTTTAGACCAGGCCAGACCCAGGGAAGTAATATCCTTCTTAAAAACTTTATGGTTTAAGGGAAGCTCAATTGACTTCCCTACATTTAATTTGAAATTAGATAATTTACTATAATGTTCAATTATATCCAACATGGCGGGAATAGAAGTCTCTGGATGGGAAAGGTGCAAAAGCAGGTCGTCCGCATATGCAGCAACTTTAAGCTCAGTATCGAGAATGGTGATCCCCTGGACTTTCGGACAAGAAATTAATGTATGGATTAACGGCTCTAGGTAGAGATTAAAAAGCAAGGGAGAAAGGGAACATCCCTGCCTGGTTCCAGAATGCAAGATGAAGGTCCTAGAGAGTACTCCATTCCCTGAAATCTTAGCCATCGGTTGCTGATATAAGGCCTTTATCCACAATTGAAATTGCTGAGGAAATCCAAAGGAATTTAATGTTTGAAATAGGAAACTCCAATTGACTCTGTCTAAAGCTTTCTCGGTCTAGAGAAACCAGTGCCATTGGCAAGGAAGCATCTCTGGACACCGAGAATACATATGAAAGAGTACGGAGATGGTCTGCGGAGAATCTGCCTTTCATAAAACCAACTTGGTGCAAACCAATTAAATCGGGGAGAACCAAGCTGAGTCTGTCCGCCAATATCTTTGCTAGAATTTTAATGTCTTGTTTCAACAATGATATGGATCTATAACTCTCAACACATTCTAAATCTTTCCCCGGCTTTAGAAGGAGCACAATAAGAGCCTCAAATAAAGAGGAGTCGTCTTGCACCCCTGATAATATATAGTGAAAAAGAGACAGAAGATGGGGAGTAATTTGTTCCTTAAAACACTTATAGAAATGTGCTGAAAAACCATCTAGTCCAGGTGATTTATCTGAAGGTAGGCCCTTTATCGCCTCCAGGATTTTGGACTCCATAATAGGGTTTATTAGCCTCCTACCCTGGGACTCCAAGAGAGAAGGCAGATGGGCCTCCGCCAGATAAGAGGAGAGAGTGAGGGCTGAGGGAGGGTTAGGCATTTTGCCATATAAATGCTCATAATAAGTTACAAACTCAGATAATCTCCTGAGGATTAGATATGAGAGTTCCATCAAATTTGGAGTGAATCTGGGGGGGATAAACCGAATGGACTCCAGTTGTTTAATTCTCTGGGCCAGTAGTTTGCCCGCTTTTTCCCTGTGTTCTATATAGGAGGCTTTGGTACATAAGACAGCAAACTCTGCTTTCTCATTGAGCATAGCTATATAGGAGTCCCTCAGTTTTGCCAACTCTTGATTAGAATCATCAGATGGATTTAAATGTAAGCTAGTCTTTAATGTTCTTATCCGGGTTAGCACCTCCCTCAACCTGACCTCCCATTTCCTTTTCCTCGTTACAGCCATTCCAATTAGGATGCCCCGAAGATATGCCTTAAAGGCATACCAAAGCACATCTGGCCTAATGTCTTGCGTAGCATTCAAATCGAAAAATTGTGTGATATGTTCCTTAATTTGGTCTCTACACTTAGAATCCTTAAGCAATTGGCCATTCAATTTCCACCTGGTTTGCCATTTGGGCAAGGAAGTGAGGGCCAGCATACAAAGCACTACAAAGTGATCAGAGGGTGGACCTGACAGGATGGTGGAACCTGTCACCTCTGGTAACAAAACCTGAGATACTAGTAAATTGTCAATACGGGAGAAAGACCTGTGAACAGGGGACACAAAAGTATATTCCCTGTTTGTAGGGTGTAGGACCCTCCAGATATCACAAAGGCCCAGTCTATCTATTAGTTCATGTAGTGCACATTGTGTAGGGGAAAGCGGAGTCGTGTGAGAGCCAGTAGCGTCTTTGCCTGAGTCTACCACTAGGTTCCAATCCCCCCCCCCAAGATAATGGTAGCAGGCAACAATGGAAGAATATTATTAAGTAATCTTGTAAAAAATAAAGAGTCATCTTTGTTAGGGCCATAGATACTGCCTAACACAAAATCTACAGAGAACAAGGTGCCCTTAACCAGAAAAAATCTGCCCTGGGGGTCTTTAATTTCCTGAGTGACCTGAAAGGAAATGCCTTTATTAATAAGAATTACAACCCCACAGCTGTTTGAAGTTCCTTGAGCTGAGAAGACCTGTCCAATCTGCATCCATCTCATCTGAATGGCTTCCGAATCAAGTAAATGAGATTCCTGGATAAAAGCAACATTAGCACCTAAAATATCTAAGTGCTTCAATATCTTATATTGCTTTTTTTTTTTTCTGGGCCCCTTTAACATTCCAAGTTGAGAAACAAAGCTCTTCAGCCATTGTACAAATACAATATATCACTATAGTAGCTAAAGTCACAGACTAGATTGAACAGAAAACTCACCCAACCTGTGATGGACTGTGTCCCCCACAAAAATACCTCTCCAACCCCCAAACCTCCCCACCACCCTACTGACCCCATCCCCCAACTGTCCAACCACAACATAAACCCCAATGACATACCCATTGAGTCCCCTGCCCACCCATCCCACCCAAATCTCTTGCTGTACCGCCACAGCACTCCCACCAAAACAGCTACTCCCGTCCTCCCATCAACCCCCGTACAGAAAGTCAATATAGTAACTGTCCAAGGCACGATTAAAAAATAATACCAGTTCAACTCGCTTATGGGACTCACAAACAGTATGAGACCCACTGTGAAAACCAGAATAGTAATATTAACAGAACTCGTGAACCCTATCTTTAATCCAAACTCCACATGAGAATGGGCATCGCCCCTGATACAGAACAAGCTGAGACAGGGTATCTCCCATCCCATGCCTCGCCTCGAGGCAAGAGTACACAAAGGGGGCAAACTCACCACCTGCAGGTCCAAACAAGAATAAATCTCCCCCCTATGATCAATTAAAGAAGATACAGAGAGTATAAAACAAGAAAGAGAAGGGATATTATTTAGCAACATAAACCAAAGACCCAAACTCAGGGGGCTCCCCTGTAATAACAAGAATAAGAGAAACAGAATGAGCCGAACCCCAGCTCTGTCCCAGAACAATAATCGGGGCACAACACCCAGCCTATATCCTGATTACCACCCATTCTGCCTCACCGCTTCTTCAACATTGTGAGGGCTGCGGTAAAAACCAAGGAAATACTCCCCTCTAGTGGTTTAGTGGTTGCCGAACAGAACTGCATGGAGACTGCCCAGCCGTAGATAATCCCTGCGCCCCTCCGCGTGGCTGTGGTAAGCAATAAAAACCTGAAATGTCTTTTACCTTGCTGACCTCCCTTAAAATTCAATAAGCCCTACAAAGCCAGACATCAACCGGTCACCAGAACTCTCCTCACCAGGGCTGTTAAACTGACGTGGAACTCCTGTAGCCCAGTTTATCAGAGAGAGAGGGGAGAAACAGGATTGGCCCTGTGTTAATCATAAACAGGGTGCTGGTGCCACCAACCTAAGACCTCATCCCTGCAGCCCAAATCACCACTCTGGACAGCCCTGAAAGAAACTACCCCCTTTACACCCTGAAGACCTTCACGGTCCCACCAAAGTGATGCCCTATACATATGTAACCCCCCTGCAAATGGGGGTTCCCAAAAGACTTCCAGGAGCTTGCTTGAATGCTCCAAGCCTGAATGGTGTTTGGCGTTTAAGCCATTTATCAGTGAGTGTTTTTAGAACCTCTGGTACTGTCTCTTTAAGAGCTGTCTGCTTGCAGACATAATTAGTTTGTATTGGGGACTGTGTGTTTCTTTTGATTGAGTACCACCAAGCTGCTGCCAATTCACCCATTTTTGCAGTCACTAGGAGTGCAAAGGGAACCTGTCTGAAAGATGTAACTGTTTGCCAGAAATTATTTAGAGTAATAATGAAATTACAGTTTGTCTAACTTGCTTTCTTGCAGTCAGAACTGTGTCTGCTAGTTCCCCATTCTAGTTTTGAACTGCTGAACTGGACCAATCAGTGTGGGTAAGCTAGCTCTAAAATGATGCCTTGACGAATCAGAACTTGGACTCATAATCTGAGCCAGCCACAAGAGGATTGTATGGGCAGTGACTCTGGGAGATGTAGTTTAGACTTCAGTGCCTTTTGACCAACAGCAGCAGTCTATTGTAGTGACAGCCAATCCAGTCAAGAACTGGGAGGAAACTCAAAGGAAGTGCCTGTTTCATAGTTGGAGTTCAGTTGAGTTTTGGCAGTGAAGAAGGAAGGAGCCCTGTGTTTTAGTGCAGTTTTAGTCAAAAACGTGTGTAAGGCCCAGAGTTCCGGTCTGCAGCTTGTGGTAACAGCTTGTTAGGACTGAACTGTCCTGTGAAAAGAATCAAAGGATCTCTGAAGAGTAGAAACCAGGCTCAACCCTTGTAGAAGACTGGAGGAATTGCCAAGGAAATTGCATTCTAGTCTGTCAGAACCGAATCTGCTGTGTGTTCTCCCGGTATTGTGCAGTACTGCATCGGGCACAGATGCAGCCTGCCTGTATAGTTTCTTTTTATGGATGTCGAAGAGGTTTGTGTACCTCAAGTGAGCCCTGCTGACATTGAAGGACCCTATCTTATTTGGAGGTCGTGAGTACTAATTCAGGGTTGCTCCTCGTTGAATTGCCACATTAAATCCAAATGGAATTACTGTACTGCTGACTGTTTAATTTCTTTTCTTCAGGTGAAAGGGCCCTACCAGCTGCCACGGTTTGACTAGCCACTAGGGCTTGGGTGTACTCAGGACAGTAACTGATAGGGATAGGCCTGAGCACAGAGCCATAGGTAGATTATTGGAGTGATAAGCTAATTAACCTGATTTCCTGTCCTTGTTATATCCCCCAACAAATCAGAGCTGCTTGTTTCAGCAAAGTTATACTGCCTGAGGTATTTGTCTATGTTAAAGTACTGTACTGTGATTGTTGCACTGTATCTCATTTCACAGGAGGTCCCAGTGCCGGAACCAGACCTGGGGCAAGTGTATACCGGTGAAGGTAATTCTGATATATTGTAGGGGCTATCAGTGGGAAGAAAGGGGTTACAGTGTCCCAGAGGGCTGTGACTGTTAGTTTAACTATTGCAACCCTGACCTCTGGGTGGAGGCACCCGCCATTGGATCCAGGCCCTCAACCCGTTAGTGGCAAATCAGGCAGGGTAGCCCTGGGATAGCGCCATCTAGGGGTTACATCTTGAGGCTCACCGCTGGGATTGTGTGTCCTCTAGTGGCCATATTTACTAACCACTGTTAAGAAAAAAATGGCACCCCTGACAGAAGTGGCTGTGCACCGGCTGGTGGAGGTGTACTGGGGAGGAGATCGATCTCAAAATGCTATGCTTATCCTGACATCCCCTGGTATCAATAGACACTGTGCAGGAGTACTTTCATGTGGAAGGTTTGCTAGGAACCTGTGGTGGTGGGTCGGCATGCTAATCTGCTCACCCACACTTTCCTGGCCCTCAGTAGAGCTTATGATCCCATAGATAGCTCCAAAGTGCCACAGACCATAATACTCCCAGAGGGAGCCTCACTGCTTGGAGAGTGGATAACTATGACAGTAAAGACCCGGGGAATCAGCCCTCACCACTATCTGAAACTTTTGAGGAGAAATTTGCTGAATGGTTGCTGGGAGAGGGAAACTGTGGAGGACTTGTTGAAACTATTCTTGCCACCTGGGGGTGCTCTCCCCAACACCCTCTCCTGCTCCAGTGCCCGTAATGGTGGCTGAACCAATGTGAGACTCTATTTCTGCACTGCCATTAGTCACGACTCCTTACCGGGTTGAGGATCTTCTGGCACCCTCCCCACTCCCCCAAGGGGAGGATGACGGGGGAGACCTGGATAGACTATGTTGCCCCAAGTGCTAGGAATGGCAAATGCTCGAAGGTGAAAAGCTTAAAGAGGGTTAGTGAGAGCCCGAGGTCCTGCCCTTGCTACCATCTGTGCTAAACGGGCCAGTAACCCTGAAGACTGCACAGGCCTATCTTGAGGCCTTGAGAATGTGTATGGGAGCCCAGATTCTGATGAGGACCATGGTGAGAGTAAGAGATGCACAACAGTACCATGGGGAGTTGTTGTCTGTGTATGTATCTCGGCTGAAAAATATTGTCATAAATGCCTCAGAAAAGTAGTTTGCCAAACATTGAACTGGACCTAAATCCAGGCCGCTGGACAGGATCCTTAAGTCTGCCCCTCTCTCAGAACTGCTGTTGCTTTGTTACACCTGGCAGACTCGACTGGAATCCCCACCCTCCCATGATGAGTTAATGAGAGAAATTCGAGGAGTTGAGAAAGACGCACCGGAGGGACCTGCACCAATAGCTGCGGCTACGACCCGAGTGGACTGAGGGTGACCCATCATGAAGTTCAGGGCAGAGGCTGGCAGTCAATGAGTGCTCTGACAAGGAAAAAGATATGTCACAAGAAGGACTGTTGAGAGAGATCCGGGAATTCAAAAACAGTCCTTTATGAAGGCCACTGCAAGTACGGGCCCTGACCTATATCCGACTGCATCTGTTATGGGGTGGGTACCCACCATGTATCTCCTGCTTGATAACAGCTCCAAACTCAATTCCTTGACCATGGAAGTGCAGAACTGACGAGATGTCTCCAATGCTTATCACGCCAAGCAGACAGAGATGGCACCCAGGTTTCCAGTTAGTACATACCCCGCCCTAGCTCCCAGTGTGGCGCCTCGGCCAGCCCAAACCCAGAAAGTATGTTTTAGTTGTAATTGTGGGAAAGATGGGCACATGAAAAGGGAATGCTAGTCCCAAAAGACACTGACAAAGTTGTATATAGGCTACAAGGAGAGCTCGAGAAGAAATCAGTGGTTAAGAGGTGCACATATGATCCCAGTGAGGGCACCAAAATGCTAATTCACGCCCTTTTGTGGCAAGGTCAGTTGCCCAGGCCCCACTACCGCTTCTCCAGACTGGTCCAGAATAGGGTCCTCCATGGAGACCACTGTAAAGGTGAACGGAGTCTACAAGAGCTATATTAGACAGTGGCCCCTGGCGACAAATTATGTTCCAAGATTGGTATCAGAAGCATTTGTCAGACGACTTCCAACCATTAGAAGGACTGCATGTGTATGGGGTTAGAGAAGCTCACTCCCCTATTCCGGTATATCCGAATTTGGTTGTCTTTCCCCACCTCCGTGGCTGAGTGGCTGAACAAGTAGAGACCTCGCCTTATGTGTCCCCCCACTGGACTGTATGATGGTGTCCCTTTGTTGATTGGAACAAATGTCATATGTTCGGAAGGCTGGCAGTTGTGTTATGAAAACAGGGTCAAAGACTAGTAGAGCTTTAAGAGTTCCGCTTAATTAAGAAGGCCTATGAGGCACAGAGAGATGCTGAAAACAGAACCAGAGGAACCGGGTCGAATTGTATGGAAGAAGGATCCTGAGTCTCTGATCCTGGTGCCCAATGCCCAGTGTACCTTGCAGGAGAGGTCCTGATCAGAAAGGATGTTAAGAATAAAATATTAATGTTGGATGCACCAGGCGATGGAAAATTGCCAGAGGGACTGCTGGTCAGCTTTCAGTATTTTGCCCGCTAGAGCCCATGCTTATGCCAGAAGGGTAATGGTCCAAGTTCATAATGTGTCTGAAAAGAGACATTCGAGTAAACAGAGGTTGCATCCTGGCTAATGTGCATTGTGCAGACACTGCAGTGCTACCAGCAGCAAGAGTTCAAGGAAGAATGACAGAGTACTTCGACTTGTTTGATTTCGCGACTTCCCCCTGCCAGCTGAATGGAAAGAAGATCAGTGAGAAGCTTGCCCAGAGAGACCAGGTGTTTCTTTAAAGGAATGGGATGTAGGATGCGTGCAAGGAGCTGAGCACAATATCCGGCTGCATGACGAAAGACCATTTCGTGAGAGGTCTCGACGCCTGGCACCTGCTGACATAGATGATGTGAGACGGCATCTGCAAGAGATGTTAGCTGCTGGTGTAATACAAGAATCCAGAAGCCTTATGCTTCCCATTGTGGTAGTGAGGAAAAGAATGGAACAGTAAGGATGTGTGGATTATCGACCTTAAACCGGCGGACTATCCCTGATCAGTACAAATGCCCCGCATTCAGGATGCTTTGACCGCCCAAACGGGAGCAAGTGTTCCTCTGTGCTGGATCTCCGCAGTGGGCCTATCAGATCCTGGCGGCCCCAGAGGGCCGTGAAAGACAGCCTTTATCTGTCCGCTTTGCTTCTATGAATTCAAGGAGATGCCTCAAGGATTTCAGGTGCCCCAGCCACTTTCAACGCATTGATGGAGCGGCAGTGGGGACAATGAACTTACTAGAGTGCCTGGTATACCTAGATGATGTTATTGTGTTGGAGCTCACTGGAGGAACATGAGAGCAGATTATTTAAGGTATTGGACCGACTGGAGGACTTTGGCCTTAAACTGTCCATTGATAAGTGTCAATTTTTCAAACATCAGTAAAGTATGTGGGACACATAGTATCCACCGAGGGAATAGAGACCGACCCAAGTAAAGTTGAGGCCTTGACCACCTGGCCACAGCCCAAAATCTAAAAGAACTGCAAAGATTCCTGGATTCTGGTTTATCGGCGCTTCATCAAGGACTATTCAAGAGTGATCCGCCTTTACTTAATTTACTCAAGGTATCCCCCACCCACAAAAATACCAAAAGTCAGCATCCCTCAAGACTGAAAGAGTGTATTTTCATCCGAGTGAAGTTTGAACTCGCTGGACTCTGATTGTGAGACGCTTTTCATGAGATCATATATCAACTTACCCATGCTCCAGTGCTGGCTCTGCCCGATCCAAAAACCTTACGCCCTGCACACTGATGCTAGCTTGCAAGGGGTTGGGGGCTGTGTTGTACCAAGAGCACGAGAATGGCCTGAGACCAGTGGCCTTGCCAGTAGAAGCCTGACCCCATCCGAAAGAACTATCCTGTACATAAGTTAGAGTTCCTAGCTTTGAAGTGGGCTATTGTTGACCAATTCCATGAGTACTTGTATGGGGCTAAAATACTAGTAAAACTGACAATAATCCTTGACCTATGTGCAGACCTCAGCTGTTGGATGCCACTGGCCATAGGTGGCTTTCTGCATTATCTACTATATGACTATGCTCTCGAATACGGAGCAGGTCTGAAACCACATAGATGCTGATGCTCTCTCCGGAGGCCTGTTCCCCAGAATGATTGGGTCCGACTGGCAGAACCTGACATTCGGCACTCTGCCGGAAGTTTGACAGGGGAGGAACAAATGTCCACGGACGCAGTGGACTGCATGGTGGATTGCTTGGAGCTCTGAGAATTGCATACCTGCTGCTTATTGCCACTTTTCTGCAATAGACATTGGTGCACTGCCTCAGCTGGACAATGACAGTATTCGGGCGGCTCAATCCCGCATCCCATGATCAAAGCAGCTTTAGAAGCCCTCTATGCAGGAAAAGATGTGTCCAAATTACGCCCACTGATTTGAGAACTGCACTGTTATACAAAGAAGGTCCTAAGTTGAAACTGATCAATAAACTGTTATACAGAGAAACAGTAGACAGAGGGGACAAGTAGACAAACAACAACTAGTGCTGCCCACTGCCTTTCGAGACTCAGTATTGAGGTCCTTGCACAACCACATGGGGCACCTTGGTATAGACAGAACACTTGACTTGGTGAGATCCAGATTCTATTGGCCTAAGATGGGGCTGATGTGGAGCAACACATTCAACCTTGTAGATCGCTATTACAGAGGAAAGCTTTCCCCAGAGGGCTGCCCCCCTTGTTAACATAACCACCAGTGCACCCATGGAGCTGGTCTGTATTGATTTTCTAAGTTTGGAGTCAGATCAAAGAAATATCAGTAATGTGCTGGTGGTCACTGACCATTTCACAAGATATGCCCAAGCTTCCCACCAAAGACCAGAAAGCATCCACTGTAGCCAAAGTACTTGTAGAAAACTTTTGTTCACTATGGGCCCACAAAGAATCCATTCTGATCAAGGAGAGACTTTGAGAGTCGTCTGATCAAAGAGATGCTTTCTCTGTGGGAGTGCGAAAGTCCAGAACCACTCTTACCACCCCCAGGGGACCCACAGCCTGAACTTTCAACCGCACTTTGCTAGATATGCTAGGCACCCTGCACCCAAAGGATGTCTAGATGGAGTCAACAAATTAGGACCCTGGTACATGCTTATAACTGCACCAAAGTGATGCCACTGGATTCTCCCTACCGCCTGATGTTTGGAAGAGAACGACTACCAGTAGATGTGTGTTTTGGGGTCTCTCCTGATGGGGTTCAAGCTGACAACTATTTACAGTATGTGCAAAAGTTAAAGGCCCAGCTAACTCATGTACCAACTGGCTCTAAACCATGGCTGCCAAAAGAAATCTGGCCAACAAAGAAAGGCATGATAAAAAGGTGAAAGCACAGAACTCCAGGAGGGAGATCGGTATTGCTAAGAAATCTGGGACTGCATGGCAAGCACAAGATTGCTGACCGATGGCACCATCTCCTCACATTGTAGTGGGCAAACTAGATGATCTGCCAGTGTACAAAGTAAGGCCTGAGAATAATTCAAAAGATGTAAAACAATACATAGAAATCATTTACTGCCCATTGGACAAATCTTAATTGAGTCTGAGCCCCTAGAAGATGCCCCTCTGGACCAGTGACTAGAGCTGCTGCTAAGAAAAGATCAAGAAAGTCTGCACCTACAGAAGCAAAGTTAGTGTTCCTCCACAAGTCCCAGTTGAGCATGACTGTCAGTCCATATCGGAAGAAAGTGAGAGTGACTTTGAATACTATCCTTCTTACGAACTGAGTCAATTGTTTCGGGCAATCCCTAGTCAATACTGGAGACAAAGCTGGGCCTTCTGGACTGTCTAAGCCCCAGCTTCATCCCTGAGCCAATGCTCCCAGAAAGTGAAGTGCAAAGCATCAGATCAGATGAAATGGAATCATTGTGCATGGTTGAACTGTTTGAGCTTCAGGGAGGAAAATGATAGATTGGGGCAGACTGGTGATACACCTGAACAAGAAGAGTATTTTGAGTGCCCTGACAGTCCACTGCCAGTGTCCGAAAGCTCTCCATGCGAGCCAAATGTTGTGGACTCAGAAACTGTAACTCCTGGAGCTGAAAGTGCCCCAAGTTCTAGCCCTCTACCCCATGGAGACTCCCCTGACAAGTGAGAACAATGCTGAAAATGAGGCTCAGAGTGCAGAGACTGTAACAGCTCCCCTAGAAAGACTGGTCGAGCTGTAAAGCCTGTGGTGCACCTCAGTTATGATTCCTGGGCCGGCCAGTGGACCTGCCTCTCAATGTTGTCCATAAAGGAGTGTATGTGTCCCAGCTCATTGCCCAAACTGAGCGTTAGTGCTAACTCCAAGTTACTTGTGTTGCTCTCTAAATGGTGCCCTTGCCCGTCCAGCCCCAAGGTAACTGATAGGAAGGGTCCCCTCTCAGGTTTCATGTACAAGAGGTAATAACTTGAGTTATGGTACAATGTGTGTGTTATACTGTGTAAAGAGTGACGACTGCAATGTTTCAGAAATGGTTCTTGGTAAAATGATGTATTGACTGATGATTACATGTGTGAGCCTAATGCAAATGTATATGGTTGCAGTTGAAACTTATGGTACTTGTTGACGCGACGCCAAGCTTTTCCCAGGCCAGGAAGGGTGTAACCCCTGCAAATGGGGGTTCCCAAAAGACTTCCAGGAGCTTGCTTGAATGCTCCAAGCCTGAATGGTGTTTCATGCTTGGCCATTTATCAGTGAGTGTTTTAGAACCTCTGGTACTGTCTCTTTAAGAGCTGTCTGCTTGCAGACATAATTAGTTTGTATGGGACTGTGTGTTTCTTTGATTGAGTACCACTCTGCTGCTGCCAATTCACCCCATTTTGCAGTCACTAGGAGTGCAAAGGGAACCTGTCTGAAAGATGTAACTGTTTGCCAGAAATTATTTAGAGTAATAATGAAATTACAGTTTGTCTAACCTGCTTTCTTTGCAGTCAGAACTGTGTCTGCTAGTTCTCATTCTAGTTTTGAACTGCTGAACTGGACCAATCAGTGGGGTAAGCTAGCTCTAAAATGATGCCTTGGACGAATCAGAACTTGACTCATAATCTGAGCCAGCCACAAGAGGATTGTATGGGCAGTGACTCTGGGAGATGTAGTTTAGACTTCAGTGCCTTTTGGACCAACAGCAGCAGTCTATTGTGAGGACAGCCAATCCAGTCAAGAACTGGGAGGAACTCAAAGGAAGTGCCCGGTTTCGTCAGTTGGAGTTCAGTTGAGTTTTGGCAGTGAAGAAGGAAGGAGCCCTGTGCTTTTTCAGTGTGCAGTTTTAGTCAAAAACGTGTGTAAGGCCTAGAGTTCGTCTGCAGCTTGTGTAACAGCTTGTTAGGACTGAATCCGTCCTGTGAAAAGAATCAAAGGATCTCTGAAGAGTAGAAACCAGGCTCACCCTGTAGAAGACTGGAGGAATTGCTGAAAATTGCATCTGGTCTGTCAGAACTGAATCTGCTGTGTGTTCTCCGGTATTGTGCAGTAATTCGATCGGGGTACAGGATGCAGCCTGCCTGGTATAGTACTTTCTTTTATATGGATGTGTGAAGAGGTTTGTGTACCTCAAGTGAGCCCTGCTGACATTGAAGTACCTATCTTATTTGGAGGTCGTGAGTACTAATTCAGGGTTGCTCCCTGTTGAATTGCCACATTAAATCCAAATGGAATTACTGTACTGCTGACTGTTTAATTCTCCTTTCTCTGTGTGAAAGGGCCCTACCAGCTGCCACGGTTTGGACTAGCCACTAGGGCTTGGGGTACCTAGGGACAGTAACTGATAGGGATAGGCCTGCACAGAGCCATAGGTAGATTATTAGAGTGATAAGCTAATTAACCTGATTTCCTGTCCTTGTTATATCCCCTAAATAAATCAGAGCTGCTTTGTTTCAGCAAAGTTATACTGCCTGAGGTATTTGTCTATGTTAAAGTACTGTACTGTGATTGTTGCACTGTATCTCATTTCACAGGAGGTCCCAGTGCCGGAACCAGACCTGGGGGTAAGTGTATACTGTGAAGGTAATTCTGATATATTGTGTGGGCCACTAGTGGGAAGAAAGGGGGGTTGCAGTGTCCCAGAGGGCTGTGACCATGTTAGTTTAACTATTGCAAACCCTGACCTCTGGGTGGAGGCACCCGCCATTGGATCCAGGCCCCTCAACCTGTTAGTGGCAAATCAGGCAGGGGTAGTAGCCCCTGGGATAGCGCCATCTAGGGGTTACACATAAATGGGCATTATCTTCCCATAATGTTTGACAGGGATATCCCCACTATTCTTCTTACCCTCCACCCAGTAGAACTAAAGTGTATCTGCCTAACCAACAAGTTTAAAGATACTGCAATTCTTCATTTTCTTTAACCCCTAATAGCGAAACAGTCGGGAATAGATAGCTATAAACCAGAAAATCAAACACTAGACATTTCCAAAAATTCTGTTACATCTCAAACTGACAAAACAGTCCTCTCTAATAACCCCCTTGCTATTAAGAGTCTTTAAAGAGGTCAGGCATAGCTTTTCTCAGTCCATCCATTGCAGAAGCAGAATCCTCGTATGAGTGCCTCTGTCCGGATATCTGAACCTGTAACGTTGAGGGATATCACATTCGAATTTTAGGCTAGCCACCAAAAGCTTCTTCACTACTGGGTGGAAGGCAGCTCTGCGTTGCCTCGCAGAGAGTGGCAGATCCTGGGTAACTCTAATTCTTGTTCCTTCCCATTGTAACTCTTGAATGGTCTTCAGCTTCAGAAAAAAATGCTGTTTCTCCAAAAAATTAAGAAAGCAAAAAATTAATGGTCTGGGAGAGGCCCCCATTGGAGGCTTAGAATGCAAAGCTTTATGGGCCCTTTCAATAATGTAATGAGGGCCATAGGGAGAGGGTCCAATAATTCTCTCGATAAACTTCTGCACAAACAGAACCACATCCTGCCCTTCTTCCATCTCAGGTAGGCCAATGATGACCGCATTGTTCCTGCGGCTATGACCCTCGAGGTCTTCAAGCTTTTGTTCCATCTTTGTCATTTTTTGCCCAAGCGTAGCCACCACAGGACTCTGTCCACTTTCCTTTCTAATGAGAAAAGACAAGTCTCAACATCCAATGTTCTCAATGCTATGTCCTCAATAGCTTGAGAAAGAGATGTAAATTCAGAAGCAAGGTTTCTTAGCTCTTCTTTAAATGGCCTGAACTCGGCCAGGAATCCAGCAAGGGTTAAGGGCTCTTGATCTGAGCTTGGAGGTGCCGTTGTCTGCACTGATCCTGCAGTTCCAGCCTACGGTTTCTTAGGGGCCTTCTCTGGGGTGACCGGGGGTGTATGTTTAGGTGGAGGTTTCTTCATTTCGGCTTCCATACTTCACCGGGCATACCAATTTCACCCTTGAAGGCTTCCCCCACCAGACTACAACATAGATCAGGCTTTCGATTTTGGTAAATTCAATAAAAATATATGAAGTTAGTGGTGGTGGGCAGGAGAGAATGGGAAAACATCTTCTCAGGCCTGCTGCATCACGTGATCCCCCAAGGGGGGCACAATTTGAAGATAGAGGGAGGATGGCTCAGAGGCAATGTGAGGAAGCATTTCTTCACAGAGAGGGTTGTAGGTGCATGGAATAGCCTTCCTGAGGAGGTCATAGAGTCAAAAACATTGGGTGAATTCAAGAATGCATGGGACAGACATAAGGCAATTTTAGTGGGGGGGTAGGAGGAAATAGGTTGTTGGTTAACTAGGATCTGCAGCTTATCCATTAGGTAGGGAAATGGGCAGACTAGGTGGGCCAAGTGGTCCTTATCTGCCATCAAATTCTATGTTCCTACCACACAAATATTACTCAGAAAAGAGATGAACCTTGCTGAGCTCTTCACAGAAAGTATGTGGGCCATGGACGTTTGAATACAATAACATGATGCTTTTTGGTCTGTCACTACCAGTGTACACTCCACGCTGTTCACTGTCTAGCCCACCCTGCTTTCCAGAAATAGGACTCCAATTGCTTTGTCCAAAAAATCATCACATTCCACAAATGCAGGCAAGGGAGCTGCATTATTAAGAACTGATCAGTGTGAATACCCCTGGTAAAAAGATGCTTAGTCATACCTGTACATACCCAAGTATAACACTACAAAGGGCCAAAAAAACATTCACAGGTAATGCTCCTAAAGTAAGGAACCACCTCCTACCAGCGCATAGGAAGCCCCATACCCAAGGTTGTGGGAGCAAGCACAGCAGAGGGTTTCAAACATGCCTGGGAGAGGCACAGGGGAACATCTGAGGTGGGAAGAAGGGGGGAGTAGCCACTGAACAATTAGTCAAAAGACATAAAGTACTGTAGGGTTAGGGCAGACTAGATGTACCTGGCAGACCTTATCTAATGACAATTTCTATGTTTCTATGTTTCTAAACCCACCACAGTGTGAAGCAGAAAATCTGTGACGTTCATGTAAAATTCTGAGCTACATTTCCATTGTGTGCTGAAATGAAAGTCATTTGCCTGACCTTCCAAGCAGCTGCCATGGTACCTGATCATGTGCTTGTGTCCTACTCCACAAAGCTAGACGTATGGCAAGCCTCTCTCCTGCCCATGCACTACCTCTGTAATATTATTAATGGCAAGCCCATGCGGAGAGACTGCCTCTGCAGATCTATTGGCCATGGCAGTGTAAGCTTCAGTTTTATAAGGCTTCCATGCTTCACTAACTGCTGCATCTGTTGTTACCTGTGTAATTTTCATAGAAACTAAAGTACTTACTGTCACCAGAGCTCTGCTTTGTATTCACAGTTGTTTGCTATCCAATAATGTGTCACCTCCGCTATCAGTAGAGAAAATAGTAAGCTTTGCTGTATGGTGCACCTACCCGTTCTCCAAAAAGGAAGTACATAAGTAAAGCAGTACAGTAATCAGTGAAAACTGCAGAAAGCATATACTGAAACTTTGAAATTGGAGTACTGTATGTGTGCAACTGAGCATTGCATTTCCTAGAGGAGACATCAGTGGTCCATGTGGAATTCAGCTGCATGCCTGGTAGCAGACATGGGAAGTTCAATGTTTACAAAACACATATTTATATTGTAACAATAGATCATAGGTAAGATGTGGCAAAAGTACCACAACAGAGAGTATGCAGGAGTACAAGACATGTTTGGAACTTGCTGAGCAGTCTTCATTCTGAACAGCTCCTCCTGCTTGTCACCAGTGGAGTTTGATACGCATTCTGGCATGTTCTTCAGAGGGAAAATCTTGACAGCATCTTCTGTTATTGATTTTACCAAATCCTTTACTTTACCTACGGACACAACAAAAACATCAATTAATACACATTATAACATGTGTGAGCATGGCGGCAGTCTGTACACACAGACAAACAGTAAGCAAAAAGCGTACTGTCATCACTAAAATGAGTGATAGAGACAGTAACAGCCAGGCACTGTGACAGATGAACATTAAACATATTGAATAAGGGAATGGTGTGTAATTTATGAAGAACAAATGTGACACAGTACTTATGGACTGTATTTATGGCATTTCCATGTTCATGAAATAACAGCTATTTCTGTACTACTGTACAATACTTTTCAAGTTGACACTTTAAGGTGCCATTTTTAATGTTCATATAGACAGAAGCAAAAGCATCCATTTTTCTTTTGGCTGTTACATATATACCTTCTTATTAATGCAGTAAACCATGACCAGGTATGGGGTTGTAGGGACTGAGTTCACACATCAGGTGCTGTGAGCACAGTCACACAGCAGAATCACGAGTGTCAAAACACCCAAGGTGCAGCTCACATGACTATAACACAAAATGTAGTTGTGGCTTATTGGTTAGTTGTTTCACACTTCTTCAAAAGTTATGTTAACAGCATACTGCTAAGCATTATATTCAAAATATATTTCACCCTGAAGTGTAGAGTTTTCATTAAAGTACCCCATCATGCTGTGTAGCCAGCTACGCGGATAACCAATACCGTGGCACCCCAATTCTCATAAACCAACAGGCAGTATACACACAGCAGTATGCAGCACTTCAGCTGGCCCCCAGACTTCAAACCCACTGAGGGGGGCAGACCACATTTGTTTAAAGCTGCACTGTCAGAGTTAGTACTTCATTTTCTCTGCTGCTGTTGATCTATTTCAAGTTCAAGAGTCCGAGACAACTGCCAGCTCCTTACCTGAAACTGTGTGATGTTTATTAAGGTGTTCAATATTGCTATTTTTATCAGTGTTTGTATTTTTCAAGGTCCTACAGTAAGGTCCCACTACCATAGTGCAAGCCCCCATGTATTGACGTCACATGGTAATGCAGGTAGTGTGCATCAGCATGCATTTAAATACTTGAGGTACCTGTGCTAGTGCATTTCCAGCACTCAAAGTTTACCAGTGCAGAAGCAGTCCCTAATCTACTTTGGTTCCCATTTCAGAGAATCTCAGGTGAGTTCCATCTGAATGTCCTTAACTGTCTTGTACTGTGCACAAATTTTAGTTCAAAATACCATTGTTCCATTCATTAAGTTCGTGGTTTGTTATTTTTGCCCTGTTTTCCAATCACACCATTAGACCCATTGTGGTATCTGTCCGAAGTAACCTTTGCAACTAATGAAATGTATAGTTTGAGGGATAAGAATGACCGTACTAATTAAATACCATTTTCCAATTTCTGTTGTGGGATTCATGTAATATCTAAGCACCTATTGTAGCATTGTAGCATAATCAAACCAAAATATTCTTTGCTATATATGAGGAATTAAAAGTAGTTACTGCGATAGTATGTTCTCAGTCTTGTTTATGAAAGAGTGTGTCTCTCTTCCTACAGTCCCCTTCACCAAAAATGCAGTTTTTCCTTTTGTTGTTGTTTGTT
Organism: Neoceratodus forsteri; assembly: GCA_016271365.2. NCBI lineage: Eukaryota > Metazoa > Chordata > Ceratodontiformes > Ceratodontidae > Neoceratodus > Neoceratodus forsteri. The sequence goes on from CM057456.1 coordinate 1,376,929,763, forward strand.
ACATTGATGGAAATGTGAAATCTGAACTTGTAAAGGTCCTGTTTTGGGAAACAATTTGCTTACATTATACTGTATGCAGGCAGTACTATACAAGGTTGTGAACTCTTAATTAATATACACTTTTTTTCAGGTATTAAACCATAGCTATTGCAGAAAAATAAGATGTACATCCACAATGTTTTCTATAATTTACAGTAACCACAGTGCCATAGATATATTCTTCTTTAATTTGCTTTCCTTGCACAATTACATGCCAGATCATGCACTCAGGTTAATGGCATTGCCATGTAGACTCCATAAAGTCTTTCTGAACCTCAGGTTGTGCACTGCCATAAAGTTTAAGAAAATTTAAATTAAAAGCCACACCAGAGTGCATCAAAAATAAAATCAGAAACATCTCCCTTAGTAATCTAGTTTATTAAGCAATGTTTTAAATTGCAAGATCTAAAGGTCACATTGAATTGTATTATATTGAATATAGAATTTATGCACTTGTAGTATAGGTTTTTTTTTCTTCTCAATATAAGTGGAAACGAAGGTTACTGCAGTGCTAAAAATTATATAATGATGTCATGAGCACAAAACATCCAATGGACAACACATTATTATTTTACCACAAATGCATAGAATAAAATTGATCCCATGTTTCTTAAATGGAGCAAACATTGTATTTAGTTACTTTGCTTCATGCTTTGGGAGTTTAAAGCAGCGAGAGATGGGATAATTGAAAGTGGGGAGCTGCTCAATGTGTATGAAAGGAAAAATGCAGAGGGAAACAACCTGTTAGTACAGTTTAACTGCCTTCATGCAATTGAACCATAATCTCGGAGGACCAGAATTTATAATCTTGAAGTTTTTTGCACACATCTCTCTCAGTCCATTCACAGTGTATTACGAATCCGAAATGTAATGCCCATTTTTGTTTAGCTGACCAGCATACTACATATGGTCTATATTTTAGTTCTTGCTTACAGAGGTCTGTATCTCATTTATTGTGACTTGCATTATTTAATAGTCAAACACATTTCTTCGTATGTTTATTGAAAGTTAGTTATTAAAACCTATCTTTATTGTGGAAGCAAATCATTGCTATTTTTAGATGGATGATTACTGATAAAAAGAGGGACGATTATCCTATTATCATATAAAAAATCAATCAAATATCAGATTATCATGTTTCATCATCTACATGAATGTGTATTGTGTAACTCTATATCAAGCACAAAAGCATTTCAGCTTCATTCTTGTCAATGTATGAATCTATCAACTGTTTAGCAAAGGGGGACAAGGCCTTGTTTTTTTAAACATATTTTACTATACCTAGAAATGAGGACATGCAGGTCGTAGGTTTAATCTCCCCAGTGAACTGTTTCCTGTGTTTATTTTGAAACAGTCTGATTTTTCCTGTGTTCTTGTTCATGATGCATTATTCCACCCAATATTCATTCAGTTCCAGAACCAAGTAATCTTGCTGGAGTGGGTGTGTATATTTAATCTTTCTATGCAGGGCTTCCGCTCAACAGAAGTCACCAGGTTCTTAAGGAACTGGTAAATAAAAGCCGAATATTCTTTGTAGAAATGGCAGCATTAACCAGGTATCACATACTGTGGGAAAATAGGACTACAGTATCTCACAACAACGAACACATAAATCAGTAGAAAGGATCGAATAAACAAATTTCCATTGACATACACACATTTAAAAAAGCAAGGTTTATGTTCTATGTAAATGAAACCTGTGCTTGACTTCTGATTTTTGTATATTTGTGATATGATGATATGACATGATCACGTGCTGCTATAATATGACTGCATGTCCTAGGTAATCAACTGCCTTTAGAGCATCCCCTTTGCTAAATAGACCTCTTGGGCATTCCAGCTAAAATATCTGAAGAAATGAATAAATATAATCGGTCCCCTAATGAAGCCTTTTCTAAGCGATATTTAGGGACATCCACTCACTATGCTGCTAAATATGAATGCAAAATGCAACTTTTTCATTTTCATTTTGTTGAGGGCACCTTTATGGGACATGGCGTGCACCATAATCACTTTTTCTTATAATCGGCCATCAGTCAGATTGGATGCTTTACATCATAGTACATTTTCACAAGTCAGTGATAAGTTCAGCTTGGCCACATATTTGCTGTATGTTCAATTCCAAAAACCTGCCATAGGGAGAAAATACAAATTAAAACTGTGTGAGTGTGTGTGTGTGTGTGTGTGTGTGTGTGTGTGTGTGTGTGTGTGTGTGTGTGTGTGTGGTATGGGGGGGTTCAATGATTAACTTGACACTTGCATCCTATTGTATAGTGTATTTTATTGAAAATATTGAACTGCAAATAAAGCCATGTTTCGTGCATTTTCCATTTGCCCTGTATATCTTTCCCATTTGTGTGTGTCTTACATCTTTCTGTTCAAATACCTCCCCCAAATAATCAGATATTTCTGATTTTATTATAGTACAAATAAAATAACTATGTTTGTATTGGGATCACGTGATGCTTTCTCCCTAAGCGGTCGCAGAGTGCTATCGCTCCTGCTCCAACAACCTAATTTTCTCTGGGGTTTTTTCGGTAAATCATAAGATCGCCATTTCTAACTGAATTGGGTAACATCTTAAGCTGTCAGAAAACACCAAACATTGAAACAATTGGAATTTGGTGGCAGCATCAGGAGAAATGGAAGCTGAAATGAAAAAGGCCCTCCCGACCAGAACGCCTCCCACAACGCCAGACAAGCAGGCCAAAAAAGTCAAAACGCACACAGCCAGTGCGAGTAGAGGGCTTCAACCTCCAGTAGTGGCAGCCCCTCTTTTGGAGGAGAGATTTCTAATTGAAATAGCTTCCTTAAGAATGGCCTTTGCAGAATTCTCCACAGATTTGAAAGAGATGCAAGCGGATCTCAAAAAAACGAATAGAGCCCTGTCTGACGTCTCTGCCCGTATGGCTTCATTTGAAACCTGGCAAGCCCATATGGAGCCCGAAATGCCTTCTATCTGGCACAAATTACACAAAGTAGAGCTAAAACTTGAAGATCTTGAGGGCCGTAACAGGCACAACAACTTGGTTATTTTTGGGCTCCCAGAATAAGCCGAGGGGCACTCACCTATTACATTTACACAAAAGCTATTATTGAAAATTGTAGGCCCTACTCCACACTCTACGGTCTTTGCTGTTGAACGTGCCCACAGAGCCCTACGGCCAAAGCCCCCTGCAGGAGCAAAGCCTAGACCACTTATCTTGAAACTATTGAGCTACATATATTGTCAGCACAATCTGACTGCAATGAAAGATCTCAAAGAAGTTAAATGGGAGGATAGCCTGATTTGAATCTCTCAAGATTTACCTGGGGCAACTCGACAAAAATGGGCAGAGTACCATAATTCGGTCACTAAATTAATTGCTGCTGGAATAAAGTTTTGCATGCTTTATCCTGCTCGGCTGTCTGTGCTTCAGGGGGACAGCTGGAAAACCTTCAAGAATGCAGGGATAGCAGCCAAAGAGCTTGCGCTTCTCTTCCTAGATCTCTTCACTCTGCGTTAATGTAATACTGCTAATAAGTTTATGAAGGTTCCTGCATTGTTAGGATGGTATTGAGGGGGAAATGGTAAACTGATGTTGCCGTTACAGGGTTTGTGCTCCCAAGAGATGTTTAAATCTTAAAAAGTGGTGCCCGAAGTGATGGAATTGGACTGGTAAAGTGCGAAGGTTTTGCCTTAAGGATCCTTGGTTTCTTTGGGTAAGCGGTCTTTGTCCTCAATTGCTGCTAGTGGAGGAGACCCGTAAAGGCGAGTCCTGGAATCACATTTCTGCTGTATGCGTGTCAGTCTGATCAGTCAGGAAAAAAAAAAGGGCCTGTGAAGAGTTTCTCCTGTTCCTTCTTATTTCTCAGGCTTGTATTTAGTTATGTGTATACAGCGAAGTTTTAAGTTCGTATTGTACGGGTCGGACATCACGATTGTGCACATGATCGCGCAGTAATGAACAGTGGAAGAGAACCTCTGACTTGTGACTGAAATTATGGTGATGAAAGGCCATTGGACGTTAACATTCCAATAATGGAGACTTTATTGCTAGTTCCTTTCACCTTTATTATAGGATGGGGGATGGTTTTGTGCTACGCAAATAACCTTTTAGGAATCAGGTACTTTTTGTCTGGTCATAATTTATGAGCTGTTCTTACAACAGGGTTGCTAAAGTTCAATATTGGAAGAGGGTTTTAGGCTTTAATGGGGGCAAAGATTAGTTGTTTTTTCCCCATTATTGGGGTAATATTAAGGTCAAATCTGCTAGTATACCCCCTACAGAGTACAGGGTTCTTTTCCTTTTAAGATTTACCGCAGACAGATTAGCAGGTAATAAGAAGGTGACATCTATTCATTATTAAACTAGGAGCTGTTTCTGTTAACAATTGCTTTCTATTGGGTCGTTGGGGGGGAGGGAGTATGCATGTTTACCTGGCTACAGGAGAAACAGTCATGTATCATTTATTGGGGTTGGGACCTCCAAAATCTGTATTTTGGTTATGGGTGGTTGAGAGTTTCATTTTATACCATAAAGAAGGAGATCCAGAGCTAGGACCTTCGGGACCAAGCTTGGTAGATGCAAATAAGGGAAGGGGGGGTGGGGATAAAATAAGGGATATGGGATTGTCTGACACTATATGGGGACCAAATGGGTTTTTCTTTCCTTTTTTCTTCCCTTCTTTGGACTAGTATTCAGAATTATACTTTTTCACTCTTTTTTATAGCATACGTAATTACATAATTCCACATGGCTAGCTTTAAATATTGTTCCTGGAATATAAAGGGGGCTCAGACTCCTGCCAAGAGGTCCAAGATTCTACTTAATTTAAAAAGTCTTCAAATTGATGTGGCTTTCCTACAAGAAACCCACCTTAGGGTCAGTCAAATCCATTATCTACCTAGAAATTGGGTAGGTCAAGTATTTGGGTCTGGTAATGATTCTCGTAGAAGAGGGGTTGCCATTCTGATTGCCTGTAAAATCCCATTTCGCCTTATACAACACATTTCTGGTCCAGAAGGTAGATTTGTTTTTCTGAGGGCTCTGTTGGGGCACTCTGAGCTGGTACTAGGCTCCATTTATGGCCCTAACTGTGACGACTCTGAATTTTTTATGAACCTCATGAATCTTCTTGCCTCCTGGACAATGTTTCCCATAGTATTAGAAGGTGACTGGAACCAGGTGCTGTCTAATACTTTAGATAGGTCTGGGCAGAACCGGCTAAGGGTAACACTAGGACAAAAGGCATTACAAGAGTTCATGAACTCTGTCGGCTTGATAGATCCATGGAGGCTAATGTTTCCAGATAGAAAAGAATTTTCATTTCAATTTCATTCCCTTCCCCACCATTCATTTTCCCTGATAGATTACTTCCTAATAACAGTAGACCATTTTTCGGGGATATCTCGAGCCTATTATATATCAAAGGTCATCTCTGATCATTATATTGTTCATCTTCATTTGGATCTATCTCCTAATATACAAAGAGATAGAATTTGGAGGTTGAACAATCAACTTTTGAAATCAGAAGACCAAATAGTGCTCCTTTAAACTTTCATCTCTAATTTTATGGATATTAATGCCCCATCACAGCCCAGAAAAGAATTTTTGAGGGGTTCACTGAAATGTGCATTGAGGGGAGAATTAATCAGGTTAGCGACAAAGAGGAAGAAACAAAGAGCAGCTGCTCTTTCCTTGATTTTAGCCCAGATAGAACATCATGAGAGGTTTCTCCTCCCCTCGGCCCCTATAGAAGAATGGGAAAAGTTGGAATCATTACGTTCCCAGTACAATCATTTATTGGCAGAAAAGGTAGAATTCTTAATGCTTCACTCCAAAGTATCTTATTTTGACAAAGGTGAAAGAGCAGGGAGGCTAATGGCTCTTCGTCTACGGACTCAAATGACCGATAAAATAATCACCTCAATTTATTCGATGACCGGGGAACTTTTATCTCCCCCCCCCCCCGAAATTGCAAATGCTTTCTAAGAATACTACTAACAATTATATTCTGCACCTGAACTCCACTCTCTGTCTCAACAACTCAACAATTTCCTCTAAGATATTAATCTTCCTAGATTAGCGGTTAATCAGGTTAATATTTTGAAAACTCTGATTACACTAACAGAAATTTATGAAACTATAGAGTCTCTTGCCCCAGTTAAATCACCTGGCCCAGACGGCTTTACTACTAATTTTTACAAAAAATTTAAGGAGATAATTGCCCCTACCCTTTTAGACACCTTTCATTATATTTACAAATATGGAATATCTGATACCTCTCTGACTCAGGTAATTATAATCATCATCCCAAAACCTGGCAAAGATCCCCTCTACATTACTAATTATAGACCAATCTCTTTAATTAATGTAGATCTTAAGATTCTAGTCAAAATTCTTGCTTCCAGAGTAGCCCAGGTCTGGGAAACCCTGATAAGTATAGAACAGATAGGGTTTGTAAAGGGCAGATTTTCCTCGGATCATCTTAGGAAAATAGCGTACCTCTCCTCTGTGTCCAGGGATTCATCTGTACCAGCAGCACTTGTTTCCCTGGATGCAGAAAAAGCTTTTGACAGGGTTTCCTGGGAATACCTTTTCATGGTATTAGCTAAATACCATTTTCCAAAGGAATTTATACAATGGGTCAAAACATTGTATACTTCCCCATCAGCTCAAATTCACTGTAACGGGATTCTCTCAACATCTTTTAGGTCATTTCAAGGAACCCGTCAAGGCTGTCCCCTCTCCTTTTCCTTTTTAATTTATATTTAGAACCCCACATTAGGAAAATTAACAGCTTGAAATCTGTATCTGGCATAGTAATAGGCGTGAGGGAATATAACATTTTTATGTATGCTGACGACATACTCCTCCATATTTCCAACCCTGTCCAATCAATACCCGCTGTTTTCCTAATCATTTCCCAGTTTGAAGCTATTTCGAATTACAAGTTAAATATTGGAAAAATGGAGGGTTTTCAACTCAATAAACACATAGTGAAATCTGAAATAACAAATCTGGGATTACAATGGAACTCTGCAAAATTTAAATATTTAGGGGTTTACTTACACTCTTCCCTCAAAAATATGAAAAAACTTAATTTAGATGATCTAGTCAAAACTTTTTCAGAAGATCTTAGACGTTGGTCAAAATTACCTCTTTCTATATGGGGACCTATGAGCATATTAAAAATGAATGTGTTACCTAGAATTCTATATCCTTTACAAATGTTTAATGGGGCTCTTCCATTATCATAGTTTTCCCAGTTATAGAGTATCCTCAACAGGTTTATATGGCAGGGGAAAAAAGTTAGAAGGAGTTATTGTAAACTTACGCATCTTAAAAGAGATGGTGAACTTCAAGCTCCCAATTTTTATATCTACTATCTCGCGATTCACTTGATGAGGATAAGATATTTGTTGCAACCTCCTGTTAGTAGTATAGGACCCATGTATTGTCTTTTCTGGGTTAGAATTGAACAATCTCTCTGTTTTGAAAATAATATAGACCCCAAGGCCCTTCCTTACATTAGTAAGAAAAAACTTCCTGTATCCTTAAAAGAAACACCATTAGGTTCTGCACTTCAAACACAATATCAATTAATTAATTTTCTCAAAGTGGATGCGTATAAGGACACCGCCCAACCCTTGTTTTCCAATCCTGATCTTTAATCTCAGGCAAAGCAATTAAGTCTCACCTCTTTTGGCTGGATATGGGTGTTGTTAGTGTGAACCAGCTGGTTCATGATAAAAAGCTTCTTTCTTATAATGAAGCAAGTCATCCTTTTAGCTGGTCCACTAGATATGTTTTCAAATATTTCCAGATATCCCGCATGCTGATACAACATTTTGGTCCAGGAGAATGGAACTGTCCCTTCACTTCTGCCATATCTCCATTTATTAATTCCATCCCCTCTTCTCACATCATATCCTACGCATATAAATTTCTCTTAATAAAAGTTGCTAATCTGGAGGGCATGAGGGCCTATCGGTGGGATAATATCCTATCCCCGACTTCTTCTCCCCGGAACTGGTCCACCATTTGGAAGCACCTATACAAATATATAAAGTGGGATAGATATAGATTGATGCAATTTTACATTAACCATGATTTATTCTATACCCCACTTAAACTACATCAAATGGGAAGGGCAGCATCCTACCAATGTCCTAGGTGTCAGCAGGGTCCAGCTGACCTGCTTCATATGCTTTGGGCCTGTGACAAAATCACTCCATTTTGGCATAGTATTCAAACACGTCTTGACCTGCTTTTAGCGTTATCAGATTATTTCAAATCAGAAATCTGTGTTTTAGGAGAATACGCTGGATTACAAGGGCATCAACAGAGGGCACATATGGCCCTAATATCAAGCTGCACTAAAAAAGTCATTTTGAGACACTGGCAGGAATCAAGCACTCCTACATATATGGAATGGTATAAAGAGATTATATTTGCCTTACATGCAGAATTCATCATTGCTGGGGTTAACAATAGAATAGAGAAGTACAAATCAAGATGGGAATCTCTGTACACCCTTTTAGCAATTTAATAATGTTTAATCTGTTTTTTAGATTTTGCTTTTCTTCTTCATAGATATGTACAGGTAGTAGGGTAAGGCAATGGTGTTATAACACCTTTGGTCATTTATATAGTTGCAGACGGGGGGAGGGAGGGGAGGAACAGGCAACAATAATACAGTTTAGAATTTAACATGAGGTAATCTATAAATATGTACCTTAACATGATACATGTGTATCTACTTCCTCTTTTTCTTTTGTTATAAAATGACTGCGTGTACAATTTATTTGTTGTCTGTTCTGCTGTGAGGTGTTGTTGTTGGAAAAATTTAAATCAATAAAGTTTATTAAATGATAAAAAAAATATGTTTGTATTTATCTGTGCCTTATTTTTATTTTCATGTCAGGTGGCGGAACAATTGTGCTTTTACCCAGTCCTTTTCTGGGGGAAAAAAATCAATCAAATAAAATTTTTTTATTTGAGAAGAAGTTCTCAGTCGGAATCCATGAGGGGGAATACTCCTGGAATTACTTTTGATTTGTTTTTGTTGGTTAGCATGAGACAGTATTTATTTTGTGTTTGCACATACGGTATGTCTTAGTTACATATTTATTGTTTCTATCCCTGCATAACATCACCTATATGCATTACTTATTTTATAAGAGGGACTCTTAGACATAAAAAATGGCAAATTCTTATCTTGCAATAATTGTCAAATATTTTACCGTATAAATGATCTTATGGCACATAAATGTACTTGCACTCCATGTATGGTATACATTAAATGTTTTCCACAGACATATTAATAAACTTGCAGATCAGATGAATACATGTTCTGGCCCCCATCCATATTTCTAAAAGTTTCTTAATAACATGAAAACATTTGCAGTACAGAGCCCTGGGGTAGATATGTATGCATTTGTTTGCTTGTGTATCTGCAAAGGGGGGAGCATAGTCTAGTGGCTAGTGATGAATGGATGACCTTGAGGGAAGAGACAGAGAGACTAATCAAGCACCAGCTAGTAGAGACAATAGTCAGTTTGACACAGTTACTTGGGGACCTCTGCTCATTTATTTCAGTGTTAGGTGTGATGTGTGGTGTGTGTATGTGTGGGGAACTCATTTCAGGGACAGAAGTTAAGAGATGCCTTTTTTTTGAGGAACACATCTTATTTTTAACGGTTCTTTTAAAACTTTGAGTTGCCATATTTACTTTTGCTTATCAGGTAGGTTGGGGGGGGGGCAACATGATGACCTAGAGACCCTTCTATTACTATGTTACTATGTTTCAGCAAAACAAAAGGGAAGGATTTCTAATATATGTTAGTACAACAATAAAGACCACTCTTATGGTTATAGCGTATTGTGCAACGTCATTGTTCATCGAAATCCGTTTCCCTCAAAATGTTGTTCTACTGCACTAGTGACATCCGCAGTGCAGCAGAACCAAAAAGTGACATCCGCAGGACAGCAGAATGACTTTTCATTCTGCTTCAGTGTGGACGTCACACACTGTGTTCTCGAGCAACAATCTGACAGTTAGGGCATACTGACAGGGCACACACACTGCCTCAGTAAAAATGATTTGAAAAAGAAAGATGTGGTAATGTTTTTTTTTTTCAGGGGGGATATTCCACAATACGCTATAAAGAACAGTGCATGTGTAACATTTAACGTTTGGGCTGTTCTTTCACCTCGTTGGTACTATAACAACGGATTACCTCTCGAGCTGCGCTCTCGAGGTAATCCGTCAGCATAGTACCAACTCGGTGAAAGAATAGCCCTTCTGTTAACTGTTACTCATGCACTATCCTATATGTAAGAGTGATCTCATGCCCGTTCTTAGTGTTACAACTCTCAACTGTTCAACTGTTGAGTACTTCAGACACCCCAAGATTTCAAGTTAGAACACTATTACAACCATAAGACTGGTCTCAAAAGCTATATTAAGTTATAAAACAGTGGCTTGAAATAGAACATTATGATTATTTATTTACATATTTTTTGTTTACTGAGATGGGTACACTAGGGAAGAAACTGCTTATTTACATGTTTGACCGGTGATGGTATGAAACTATTAACGATAGGATACATAATTCAGGTTATAGTCAGGTGGTCTGGTGAGCACTGTAACAAAAAATCAAGAGAACAGAGCATATTCCAGTTATGAGTTGCAGAGGGGGACCACACCAACTGGGACATAGCCCAGATATTCTTTTATGACTAGGTGTTGATTGGCTGTCAACATTCTAAAATGTCTGTGAACCCCCTTGTACAATAGAACCATTAGAATTTTAGCTATAAAACATTCATTTTAAAAATATTCCAATTATTTAGTTTAATAATATTAATAAAACAACCAGAGGTGGATTAACGTTTGCAAATCTAATTCTACGGTCATAAGGTACTAAACTTAACATAGAAACATAGAAGATGACATCAGATAAGGACTGCAAGGCCCATCTAGTCTGTCCATTTCTTTTTCCACCTTATGAATGTGCCATAGGCCTTTACTCTGTCAATAGCCTATCTATTCATACTCATCTGTATTGCTCCCTTATGCCTATCCCATGCCTGTTTGCATCCCAGCACTGTATTCATATCCACCACTTCCTGAGGGAGGCTGTTCCATGCATCCACCACCCTTTCTGTGAAAGAGAACTTCCTCACATTACCCCATAATTGGCCTCTCTCTAATCTCATGCTGTGTCCTCTTGTCCTGCTATTTTTCTTATATTCAAACATGTTAGACTCTTTCACCTTGCTAATGCCCTTAATGTGTTTAAATGTTTCAATCATAGCACCTCCCTCCCTCCATCCTTTGCTCTAGGGTATACATATTGAGCTCTGTCAATCTGTCCTCGTATGTTTTCTGGTGCAGTCCCCGTACCATTTTACCTTTGGCCCAGTTGCCACTCTTCCGACTATTTTGATACTTTATCCAGATCTCTTCTCATTCTGCCCACCATATCTGGATCATCTACTTTGTTGCAGATCTTGGTGTCACCTGCAAACAGACAAACCTTACCCTTCAGCCATCTGCAATGTCACTTATGAAGATATTGAAGAGGACTGGCCCCAGGACTGATCCCTGAGGCACCCCACTTGTGACTTGCATCACCACTCTGGTTATCCAGTCAAAGAAATCTATGAGATTACTTTGACAGGACCTTTCTGTTGTAAATCCACGCTGTCTTGGATCCTGTGCTCCTATGGATTCCAGGTTTTGCACTATCCTTTCCTTAAGAAGTGCCTCCATAATCTTGCCCACTACTGAGGTAAGACTGACTGGTCTGTAGTTCCCTGCCTCCTTCCTGCTACAGCTCTTGTGGAACAGGATCACATAAGCCCATCTCCAGTCTTCTGGTACCTCTCCCGTGCTCAGAGACTCACTAAACTGTTCTGATAATGGCTCTGCTAGTTCCACCCTTAGCTCCTTTAGTACCCTTGGATGTATGCCATCATTTCCCATTGCCTTGTCCACACTGTGCTTATTGAGCTTTTGCAGGACCCTTTCTTTTGTGAAGGGACTAGTGCACACCAACCTTCCCCCATGTGTCGATAGTGCTGAGCTGTGGGTACTGCCCTACCTTCTCCTCAGTAAATACTGAGCAGAAGTATCTATGTAGGATAGATGTCTTTTCATGGTCTTCCTCCTCACACTCCCCCTTATTCCCTTTGATCTTAGCGATACCCCCTTCAGAATGTCTCCTTTCACCAATGTGTCTATATAAAGTCTTCTCCCCTTTTTAATGGTTCGTGCTACTGTTTCCTTGGTTTGGGCCTTTTCCTGCCTTATTGCCTTCACAATGGGATGGTGCTTCAAGTACTGCATCCTTAATGCTTGCCTACTTTGCCTGTACCACCGCATCCTGTATTTCTTCTTGCCAGGGCTAGCTTAACTCTGTTGGCCATCTTATCAAAGTCAGCTCCTCCGAAGTCCCATATTCTTGCCTTGGAATGGGAAGATTTAGTTCTAGTGGCCAAATTGAACAATACCATGTGATGGTCACTGGCCCCCATATGACCTTCTACCAGGAGCTCTGTGATCCTTTCCCTGTTAATCAGTACTAGATCTAGGATAGCCCCATCTCTTGTGAGTTGTTGTACAAGTTGTTTGAGGCCCTCCCTCTGCTGGGAATCTACTATGTGTCTAGTTCTGGCAGATGCTCCTGCTGGTATTGACCAATCTGTATCTAGCACTGGGCAGAGTTATCCATGCTCCCTGTTACTAACACCCATAGGTCCTCCACCTCCTCTGAGATCCCCAGCCTCACCCCCCAAGCCATTATTCCCTCGTTGTTGTTTTTTTGCCATGATGTGCATAACATATCACTTCTATGCATTTGCAACCCAGCAGACACTTCTCCGACCATCCTTCCAGTTTGGTTAGGTCCTCTTGCAATTGCTTGTATTCACCCTCATCACCAACCATCGCCACTAGTTTGGTGTCATCTGCAAACAGACTAACCTTGCTCCCAACTCCATTTGCAATATCTGCAATAAATAGTCCAAATAGTACCAGGCACAGCACCTACACCAGCAGTAAGCAACTTGTCACCGTTCTGTGTGTCGAGCACTCCACCACCCCCAAACACCCATTGCAACATCCCTTTAGCCAGTTCTGTATCAAGTGTGTCAGCTTCTTCCCCTCCCTCACAGTCATCTGCCCCCCCCAGTCTCCCATGTGGCACTGAATCGAAGGCCTTGCTGAAGTCCAGGTACAGGATATCTGGATGAACCCATGCTGCCACCCATCCTAGAGGCCATTTACCTCCAGGAATGACAACAGTCTCTCCTTTAATATCATCTCCATCTGTGTCCCCACTATGGAAGTGAGGCTGACAGGCTGATAATTTCCTGGCTCATCTTTAGGCCCACTCTTGTGTTTGGGCACCACATGTGCCACCCTCCAGGCCTGAGGCACATAGCCTGTGTTCAGGGAGGTGCTGAATTGATCTGCCAGCGGTTCAGCGATTTCTTTTGGAATATGTTTTATTGTAGCAATACGTCATGACCAAGAGTTGTATTTACCATAAGTGCATAAACCCCGTAGATGCAATATGGCACTCAGCTTTACATTAATCCCATAACAATGTAATGAACATCTTGATCACTATACATTCTTCCTGTCAACATTCCATCCTATAGCACTGTTGAATTTCTCGAATGATACAGTCTGGTTTTGAAGCATCAAATTTTAACAACACTCTCCCTCTAAATTAGAAAAACATTCAAAAACTATACTTTTAATATTTTATTTTGGAATAATTTTTATTAATGCAATACGGCATAACCATGGGTTAGATTTACCATAAGTTAATAAACTCCTAGGTGCAATATTGCACATGGCTGTACCACGTGCAACATTACACCCCCAGTGGGTGATTGACAGGCAGTCAATCTAAACCCTGGTCATGCCCTATTGCTATTGTCAAATTTCTATGTTTCATGTTCTGGAGTTTCAGGTCTAAGAATGACATTTTCTGTACTGCTCGTTTTTCCTAGTTGCTTGTGACAGGGTTTAGACCCTCATATTTGCAAAATACCCTGTATATAGCCAAACCTCATGTGCCTGTTTGCATTTTGTTTCATTTATAACACTATGAACTGTGCACTGTTTCTACCAGCTCTAAACTGCTTAAATGCTAGATGCATGAAATACTGGGGATCAGATCATAGTTGGTTAAAAGTAAACCAGGGCAGTGGGGCTGTGGGAACACTTTAGACAGCCAGGTGCCTGACCAGACAGCAGTCTTGGCTGAGACAGGCCCAGCACGAGCGACCGTATAATGGAAAATTGAGGTCACAGGGACCAGGACTGAGACATGGAAATACCTAGGTGCACATTGCTGGTGGAAGCCAAAGGTAGACAGATGGCGGGCTGCAGCTGGAGGGAATTCACTAGCAGCAAGAGAGAGAGAGGTTATTATCCCCTTATATCAACAGCTGGTCAGACCACATTTGGAATATGAGGTGCAGTTCTGGAGACCAATCCATGGCCATCAATAGAGGTGGATAGCCAGATGGTCCAGGAGAATGAAGAGGGTGTTAATAAACAGTGTCCCATCGGGTGAGTCAGGGGTAAACAAGCAGTGTGTTACTGGGGTCTGTGCTGGGACCCCTGATGTTCAACATCTATATAAGTCACATAACGGAAGAGTGAGAGGGTAGAGTGACCTGTTTGCTGATGATGTAAAAATCTGTAAGAGAATGGGAAGGATGCAGGATGGAGTAGAAAGAATGCAGCAGGATGTAGGGATATTGGAGGAGTGGGACAGGAAGTGGAAATTATCCCTCACTATGGCAAAATTCAAAGTCATTCACCTGGGACGAAGAAATGGAAGAATGGAACACAGTCCAGGAGAATGGGCACGTCGCAAGCTGTTACCATGGAGTTCAGGAACCTGGCCATCATGATAACTCATTACTTGAAGGTGGCTGGTCAGTGCATTAGGGCAGTGGAAAAACCCATCAGAGTATTGGGTTGTATTGTGAGGGGGATCGCCAGCAGAAAGAATGAGGTCCTGAATCCCTTGTACACCAAGCTGGTCAGGACTCATCTGAAATATGGTGTCCAGTTCTTGAGGCATTACCAAAATAAGGATGTGGAGAGGGTGGAGGGGGTACAGAGGAGGGCAAGCAAGCTGGTGATGGGGCTTAGTCACCTGACATATGAGGAAAGACTGGGAGCCCTGGACATGTACCCTCTGGAGTTGATGAGGGAGAGAGGAGACATGCTAGAAACCTTCAAGTGCCTAACAGGGATAAACAAGATGACTACTGAGAACCCCTTCCAATTGAAGAGGTGTCCCAAAAAAGGGTTCATAATGTCCCCTGGTTTTACCATGCCTTGAATACAGAATAGAGCAAATGGGATGATCCTGGTGCTATGGGAAGGGTTATAGCAGGAGCGACTTGGGGAGCTCAAACTGTACTTGTTGGACCACGGATAAGCTACCCGGGCCTGCCAGATGAGCAGGTGTACTTATTACCTTTGTAAGACAACAGATTATCTCCTAAGACAAGCCTGGCAAGCACAAAAGAGTAAATGTGACTTTTTAGCATCACATTGACAGTGTGAAGTACAAATCAATTGCTGGGTGACTAGAATGGAGTTGCAAGTCTATTTTTGTTTGCTTGCAGATGAATAAAATTAAAATATGAGTGCAGAGCAATTACGGTGCTAATCACAGTGCATGCTGTTTTATGTGTCATCAGGGGCTCCACAAAATGAGGAGTTTGGATGACAGTAAAGTAAAGCACTTGAATTCATGTCTGTGGAGCAAACCAAGATCTATGTAACAGTGAGCTATTTTGTATTCCCGAAGCTTGATTGCAGATGTATGATAGTGATAGGTGACGTCATATAACATCAGTGTGGGCAACACAGAGTGCACCTGTTACCAAACTGTTGCATTATCACAGAATAGAGCCTGTATGTGCAACAGTGGGCATGGAAAATAACAGTATGTGTGCCAAGTGGTTAGAGAACTACATAGGAGTTATAAGGCAGACAAGGACAAGGTGGTACTACGTAGCTCAGTGGTGGGCATCATAAGATGGGAATATCTGGGTAGTCTCTGATTTACTACCAAAGAGAAACAGCAACTGCTGTTTTGTTTTCTTTACATGTCTACATAGAAACAATACATTAGCAGACTATCAGTTAGGATGGGATGCAGAACAAGGAGGGACATGACGCCAGCAGTGGCAAGATAGAAATTTGTGCTGTGACCTAGATGAATAACTGAAATAAATAAAATAATAAATAATGCCTGCTACCAGTTTCTTCTCTGTATTTCACCATTTAATGTTTCTTGGTAGAGTTGTGCATCACATTGATGACCACCGAGTCAGCTTTGGGCTGTCCCCCTAACAATGGCTACCAGCAGAAGTGTGGTAAAGCCTATTTGTCTTCTTAGTAAATGCTGGGGTCAAAGAGGGGTAATTCCTAACCATCCTGGTGACATCCATAGGTAAGGCTAGGGGGATGTTAGGGTGTATTAGTAGGGGTATCACAAGTCGTAAGAGGGAGGTAATAATCCCTCTTTACAAGACACTGGTTAGGCCCCATCTGGAGTAGTGCATGCAGTACTGGAGGCCACACCTTCACAAGGACATTAACCAAATTGAGGCAATCCAGAGAAGGGCAACCAAAATGGTGCAGGGACTCCATCAGAAGACATATGAGGACAGATTAATGGAGCTCAATATGTATACCCTTGATCAAAGGAGGGAGAGAGGTGATATGACTGAAACATTTAAACACCTTAAGGGCATTAACAAGGTGAAAGTGTCTAACATGTTTAAATATAAGAAAAATAGCAGGACGAGAGGACACAGTATGAGATTAGAGGGAGGCCAATTAAGGGGGAATGTGAGGAAATTATTTTTCACAGAAAGAGTGGTGGATGCATGGAACGGCCTACCTCAGGAAGTGGTGGCTATGAATACAGTGGATGGCTTCAAACAGGCATGGGATAGGTATAAGGGAGCAATACAGATGAGTATGAATAGATAGGCCACTGACAAAGCAAAGGCCAATGGCACATTTATAAGGTAGAAAAAGAAATGGGCAGACTGGATGGGCCTTGCGGTCCTTATCTGCCGTCAACCTCTATGTTTCTATGTTTCAATCCTTGTAAAAGTCAATGAAGGGAGGAACCACCAAGGGGCCTTAATGTGTTCTTCACCCTCTGATGAGTCCCCATGAAGGACAGAAGACTCTGAGTAATCAGAGTCATCTTCATCCTCCTCATCCAGCTCACTGTCGACTGGCAGGCACTTGTCCTGGTGACTGGCAGAACCAGCATTGGGCCTGTTCCCAGGAGTATGTGGAGAACTGGGACCCTGCCGCACCGGATCCAGGGCAGGTAGATCCCTGGCAGGCTGCTGAGAGGATATCTGGGTTGGAACCTGAGGGAAGGGGTTCTGCTTCTGCATGAAAGACCACCATGAGGTAAAACGAGCATTATAGTCCACTAGCAGAGGGTAGTTATAGACCAATGGCTAGGGGTAGGCCAGCACTAGGTAAGGCAAAGGCGGCTGCGGGACAAGTGGGACTATCATACGGTACCCCATGAGAGGCCAAGCAGGAACAGACCGGAGGGCCATTGCTAGGCCTGCGAGCTACAGAAGATGCAATATGGGTACAGGTGCAGTGGGCGCAAGCTGAGGAAGCCTAAGAATGGAATCCACTGACACTGGGAGTGGAGAGACCAGAGCCAGAGGGGAAAGAGACCTCCCTGGTGAAGGCTGAGGCTGCACCGGGCTTTGTGCTAAGAATCACTTGGCCCACCTAGTCTGCCCATTTCCCTAACTAATGGGTAAGCTGGAGATCCTAGGTAACCAACAGACTATTTGTTCCCACACCAAACAATAATTGCCATATGTCGGTCCCATGCATGCTTGAATTCGCACACTGTTTGTGACCCCTCTGCTTTCCCCTGGAAGGCCGTTCCATGCATCCAACATTCTCTCTGTGAAAAAATAATTCTTCACATTGCCCCTGAGCTGCCCCCCCTTCACTCTTCAAATTGTGCCCCCTTGTTATTGCACATCTCTTTTTTCTGAAATATGCTATCCTCTTGGACTTTGTTGATTCCCTTGCAGTACTTGAAGTTTTCTATCCTGTATCCCCTCCCACTCCTTTCCTCAAGGGTATACATAAAAAGCTCATTTAGTTTCTCATCATATGGCTTCTATTGCATACTCTGGACCATTTTAGTTGACCTCCTCTAGACTGCTCTGGTCCTATCTATGCCCTTACTGAACTAGGGTCTATAGAAGTGGATGCAGTACTACGGATGGGGTCTCACTAACAGTTTGTACAGAGAGACAGAAACTTCCTGTTTTCTACTGGTGATGCCTCTCCCTATTCATTGCAGTATACACCAGCAATCCCTACTACCTTCTACACTGCTTGCTAACTTTTAGGCCATGTAATATAAGTTCCCAGAGGTACCTTTCCATTTGTGTTGTTATTACTACACTCCCACACCTCAGATTGTGTACGCCTACTCTGGGTTTTGTTTCCCAGGTGCATTACTTTGCACTTCTTTGCACTGAATCCAAGTTGCCATACTTCAGTCCATTCCTCCAACCTTGCCAAGTCTGTTATCATCCTTTCTGCACACACCTGTGCATTAACCCTGTTACAGATCTTTGTGTTGTCAGCAATGTCACTTATCAAGACATTAAAAGAGGACCTGACCCATTGATCAGACAGACTCCACTGGAAATTCACATGAATGGATTGCCTGTCCAGATTCTACATCGATGCAATGCCTCTAACTGTGATATACATAAACAGTAGCCTTTTTATACTGTGTTGTTCTATACAATGCACATTGTGGATGAGGAAATGTCACAGTTGCGAATCCATATATCTACAAGTTAGTGTATAAGTGAGAAGGGGTACAACGGTAGGTCACAAATACCCACACTCTGTCATATTCTAAAATATCCAATATTTTTTACAAACTATACCGCACCCCAGTTTCTGCAATGCAGCCAAACTTCAATGTATTATCCACAGACTACACATGAGCCATTACTCTTTATCAGCAACACAACACGTTGTAGACACAAATATGAAATAGTTGCAGTCTCAAAGCATGTAATGTGCATATTTTAAAAAACAAGAAAACAAGTGAAAGAAAGTAGTATGTCTTGGGGGGGGGGGCTACCACATGGGCAATCTGTGTGGAGTGCAACAAGTAAATATTTACGTTGAACTGGGTTGCTCATTTGCGAAAGAGGAATGCACTTTTGGACAGCCCAGGTCAATGTTGCATCAGCAGCGCAGCTTGTTGGCACAATCAGAATGGTACTAGGTGCAGCCTGGGTTCATGTCCCACCAGAGACAATAACTTCTTTTCTCACCCTTGTTTGTATCAGATTGCAATTTGGATGTCCCATGCATTCTGTAATCTCATACCATTTTTCAACTGCCCACCTCCTCATGAAGGCCATTTCATTCTGCAAGCACCCTCATGGTTGAAAAAAAAAAGGCATGCCTTGCCTTCTCTCTTTTCATATGGCTTAGGTCGCAGACTATACAACACTATGGTTTCCCTAGGATGTGGTTCCTCCGTCCAGTCCCTGTCCTTTCTGAGATGTGGGCTCCAGAACTGCACACAATACTACAGATGCAGTATCAACAACAGTCAGTACAGAGTCTATTTTAAACCATTCACTCAAAACCTTCCCACCAGCCATCCTTCATGAACTGCCTGGAGTTTAGGAAACACAATGCCTGCACTACAGGCAATGCTGGTTGAGGGGGCAGTGGATGTTGCAGCAGTCACTGAGACTAGGGCCACCCAAGGGCAAGAGTTGGACCTAAATTTCAAGGGCTACACTATGTTAAGAAAAGATGGGGGGGTGGTTTAGCGCTGTTAGTCAGAAATGACATTGGTATTGGAGGGGTCGAGGAGGGGAATGTGCAGGCTATTTGGGTCACCCGACTGAGTCAGGGGGGTAAGAGAGTAAAGGTAGGAGTGGTATACAAACCACCTGCACTGGTGGTGGCTCTGGAAGAAATTTTGTGTGAAATATCAAGGGACACTGTAGTTTTGGCAAGGGAAGGATAGTGGTAATGCAGGACCTCAACATGCCGGGAACACACTGTGGGACTATGTTGTCACCAGTGGCCAGGGATTTTAGGCGACTGGCTGTTTTCCAGGATGCGTTCATGACCTAGAAGGTGCGTGAGCCAACTAGTGAGGCTTGGACACTGTACATGGTCCTGACGGCCAGTGACCAGATTGGGGCCTAGAGGTGAGGGTCCGATGGCAGTGAGTGATCATGCCACAGTCTGGTTCTTCCTGGTCCTTGGTGGGGGGGGAGAGATAGCCGAACAAGGACAGTAGTAACCAGGTTTAGGGATGCAGACTTCAGGGAGATGGGAAGGATCCTTAAAGATTGTTCAGACAGGATAAGACCACACACATATATGCTGATAGCAGGTGAAAGATCATTAGGAGAGGAATACAGGATGTTACCAGATCCTGTGCCAGGGACAAGCGCTAGTTCATTAAGGCCAAAAAAGAATGCTAATGGACCTGATTGGTTGAGGAGGTGGTGAGGGACAAGAAGAGGGCCTATAGGCACTTCAAGCCATCAGGGAGTGAAAAGGGATCAGGGGGAGAGTATGAGTGAACATACAAGAGAGTCACCAGGGTGGTGAGAGAAGGTAAGGCAAAAAATAAGCAGTCCTTGGCCAGGGGGATCCAGAGGTGGGACACGGGGTTCTTTAGATACATAGTGGAAAAAAGGAAATTAAGGGGGCAGATCAGCAGGCTAAGGATAGTGGAGGGCCGAGCACAGGAGGTGTGGGAACAGTCAGAGGCAGAGGTACTAAATGAGTATGTTGCATCAGTTTTTACCAGGAGGGATGGAGGAGACAAAATTTAAGTCACGGAGGGTGAGAGGAACCTGGAGGTAGTGGTTGATGTCAAAATGAACAACTCTGATACCTGTAGGAGAGCAGCAGCAAGGGAAAAGAGGATGCTGAGATGCATCACCAGGGGGATGATTACCTCCAGAAAGGTGGAAGTGATGCTACCCCTCTACAACTGCTTGGTTAGGCCACACCTCGAGTTTTGTGTTCAGTCTTGGAGACCACATTTAAAGGACATTATACTCCTAGTGAGAGAATGCAAAGGAGGGCAAACAAAATTATCCAGGGCCTGGAGAAAGGATTCATGAGGAGAGGCTCAGGGAGCTCAACCTGTACACCCTGGAGGAGAGGAGGTACAGGTGTGGGACATGATAGAGGTCTTTAATTTCATAAAAGTGATCAATAAGGTTTACGCAGTCAGGGTGCTCGAAAGGAAGGTGAAGGGGCAAGGAGTGGGAATGGGTGTAAGCTGGAAGTGGGCAGACTCAGAGGGTGGAGGAGGAGTTGTCATTTCACTGAGAGGGCGGTGGAGCCATCGAATGTGCTGCCTAGGGAGCTGGCAAAGGAGGAGACTGTGGACTGTTGCAAGAGTGGATGGGCCAGGGATGATAAATTTGACCTGGTCCAAAGCAGGTGTCACATATGAGACTGAGGACAGTATAACCCAAAAAAAAAAAACACCAGAAAACGGCCCTCAGTGCAGCTGATGAAAACCTAGCAGACTTGAAAGACCCATAGGTGTATTTAGCTGTCATTTTAGTATGTTAGTCTAATTGTCACATTGATTCTCAGCCATTTGGGTGTTTGAGCTGTGCGCCCGCAGGTCCATCATTTTTTTTTTATTTTGGAGTAGGGAGGGGGGTTATGGTCATGCCACCTTCTTGTCAAGGTTAGCTTTCCTGCAATAGAACTGCTGGTGTGTAGTGGTTTGTGTGTTGCGGGGGCCGGGGGGTGTTACAGTAGGGTGGGTGCAGAGGAGGTTTTGAGATCATGAAGTCTGGGTCCAGATGCAGGTCTCCCTCATGCCTCCATTTTTCCACATGAGTGTAGGTGGTGTGTGTGTGGGGGGTGTTAACCTCTTGTCCTGGACTGAAATACTGAGATTTACAGAGGGTGTTAACATATCTATATTTTCAGCATTCTTGTAGACAAGCAAAGCAATGCATCTCTTCCATGACGTCCACTGGTTCTATATCCAGGTGATGGCCAATTAGAAAGATGTATTTATTGTAATTGCTACTCTGGCCAAATCTGGCTGAGCCGTAGTCACATACAGAGTGTTGGGAAACAAAGGAAATACATTTGATGACAGGAGTCACTGTGATTCCAACTGTCAATGGCTCTCATCAGTGGACCGTTAGAACCAAATTATTTGTGTTTTTGTGCTGTGGTTTTATTTTGTCTCAGTGAGATGTGCACTCAAGGACAATAATGAGGTGCAAATTATCCAGTGATCAGACTAACTCCATTGGTAATGCTCATGAATAGATTGACTTCACAGGCACCCCATCAATGCAGGGCTTCGAGCTGTGATATACATTCCCAGAAGCCTTTCAAGACTGTGCTCTTGTATACAAAGAACTTTGTGGAAAAAGCAGACTGCTAAACAAAACCAAAATCCCCATTGTATTCGATATATTTGCAAGTTAGTGTTTTCCCAATAATTAAGGGCAACATTTGTTCTGCAATTAAGGTTACCACCTACTCAGTTTTTGACCGAATGATTCAGTTTTCTAGGTCTAGATTAGGTCCTCCTGTTTTCACTATTGCAAATTCGGTTTTTATGGTGGGTCAAGCAGCACCTGTGAGATTCCCCACTAACTGTTTCATTTTCTTCTCATCTGACTGTAAGCAAGTGTCTGACATTTCAGTGTGCTTGCTTGCTTGCTTGCAGTGCACGCTAATCAGGAAGTGCCTTCAAGTGCAGGGCACTCAAAGAGCCAAATGTGTCCCTGTCTGCTCAGTTGTCACCTCTAACTTCACACCAGCAAATTGGAAGAATATTAATGGGAAGGGTAAACAATACCACCTTAATTAACACCTTCATTTTTCTGAAACCCTTAGACATTCAGACAGGCATCACATTAGGGTAGCATCTTGTCCAGTGTGGACTGTACAATGTGTTTCAGAAACTTTACCTGCTAATCCAGTTTTATTCAGAGGCAGTACTTTTTCAGTCATTTTGAATGCTCACATACTTGTAAAACAGATTCTGTTAAATATTTCACCATTTTACTTGCATGTTCACATTACAAACAAATTCTGATGTCATGTAAACCTTTGTTTGTATACCAGTAAATCTGAGAGGTATAAAGTATGGCTATTAAGACCATTAGCAGCAAATCAACCTAATCCTTTCTAGGCTGCATTGTGAGTATGGTCTTTGACAGCTGTGATAAGGAATACTTTTATACCTTAAAATGCTCACCATTTTTATGTTTGCCTGCACGCATGTGCAAGAAACACAGTGCCATCATCCGAGTTTTCGAAGGTGTGTTAGCCCTCTTCCAATTCAGTCAGTGTGTTTGCAGGCGCGGACGCAGTTCTCCAATGCCTGCTGGAGCTGTCTAAGACAGCTCCAAAATGCAGTGGCATACAGTTAAAAAGGGGGGCTACGCTTCAGTGAGCAGCGATCAGATATCGCCTGCTCATGCGAGCCTCCCCTACACACCACACACACACACACACATATGCTGCGTTACTGCCCCACACACACACACTGTATAGCCCGGCCAGGTGCCCAATCCCCCATCGGCTGTGCTGCGCCCCAAAACACAGGTCCATATGCTACACTGGGTGCCCACCCCAGCATGGCTACACCTCGTATAGCCAACGGGGGTGCCCAATCCCCCATTGGCTCCACTGTCCCCCCCCATACAGGGTACCATGCTGGGAGCCCACCCCAGTGTGGCAACAAATGCTATGGCTGATGGGGGTGCCCAATCCCCCATCGGCTCCACTCTCTCCCAACCAGCCGTCCTTCTGCCATGCTGGGAGCCCACCCCAGCATGGCAAACGTCCCGCGTCGTCGTCATTAAAAAAAAAACTGAAAATCAAAAGCGATGTCCCTCGCTGTGTGTGCACCCACCCACACCCACCCACTGCGCACCCTGCCTCCCCACCCCTCACCCCATACTTACCCTCCGGACTCGCTCAACGATCTTCGGTGGACCGGGAACACATCTGCACTTTTCAAAGCCGACCGTAAACGGAGAAAATGCCGGTAAGCTGTATAATGTAAAATGATAAGTTTTTTCAACTTTTTTGCATATCTCAGGCATTTTTGGGAATTTTGTGCCCAAATTTTCAACATGGGGTTTTTGGGAACCCTCCTCATAAATTATTGCACTGTCATGGCGTTATTCGGACCCGAAGGGTGATTTCGCAGTCACTGCGTGAAATCACCTTTCGGGACCAAATAACAAAACAACACTGCCACTGTTCATAAGGCGGCTCTCAAAAAGCCTATGTTGAAATTTTGGTTGAAAAATTCCTAAAAATGACTGTTTTACAAGCGTGTGTTGCGCAGTTCCTATGCACGCTCATAAGTTTTCATTTTTCAATATTTTCACTCCAGATTTTCAACATTGTCATTTTACCACACCTCCTTACGAGCAGTACAGCTGTTATTTTTCACATCTTGCCCAAAATGTGTTTCCACCCATGTAGCGCACAATGGCGCAGTCAGTGTGCAAAATCAGTGTATGGGACACATTAAGAAAATCACAGTGACACTTTTAATGAGCAGAGGTCTTAAAATGTCTATGTTGAAAATTTGGTGAAAAAATTCTAAAATGACTGTTTTACGAGCGCTTGCGCAGTTCCTACGCACGCTCGTAAGTTTGCGAATTTTCAATATTTTCACTCCAGATTTTCCACATTGCCATTTTATTACACTTCCTTATGAACAGTACAGCTGCCATTTTTCACATGTCGCCCAAAATGTGTTTCCGCACATGTAGCGCACAATGGTGCAGTTGGTGTGCGAAAGCAATGTTTGGGACAGATTAAGAAAATCACAGTTACACTGTTGATGAGCAGAGGTCTTAAAATGTCTATGTTGAAAATTTGGTGAAAAAATTCCTTAAAATGACTGTTTTACAAGCGTGCGTTCTGCAGTTCCTTCGTACGCTCGTAAGTTTGCGAATTTTCTATATTTTCACTCCAGATTTTCCACATTGCCATTTTATTATACTTCCTTATGAACAGTACAGCTGCCATTTTTCACATGTCACCCAAAATGTGTTTCCGCACATGTAGCGCACAATGGTGCAGTCGGTGTGCAAAAGCAATGTTTGGGACAGATTAGGAAAATCACAGTTATGCTGTTCATGAGCAGAGGTCGTAAAATGGCTATGTTGAAAATTTGGTAACAAAAGTCCATAAAATGACTGTGTTATGAGTCAGCATTGCGCAGTTTCCATGCACCCTCGTAAGTTCATGACTTTGTAATATTTTCAGTCCAGATTTTCACCAGTTGCATTTTTCCACACTTCCTTATGAACAGTACAGCTGTCATTTTCACAACATGACCGAAATGTGTTTCCACAATTTCAGTTGCAGATGCGTGGTCGCTTGTGGGAAATCATTGTTCGGACAGATAAAGAAAATCACAGTGACACTGTTCATGATCGAGGTCCCAAAATGCCTGAGTTGACAATCTGCTGTAAAAATGCCCACACTAATTACATTACGGGTGTCGCTGCACAGTTTCTATGCACGCCGTGACTTCACCAGTTTTTTAATATTTTTACTGCAGATTTGCAACATTGCCATTTTTTCCACCTCCCCATGAACAGTACAGCTGTCATTTTTCACATCCTGTTCGGAATGTGTTTTTGCACCTGTGGTGCTAAATGCCGTAGTCGCTGTGCATAAGCAGCTTTCAGCTAACAAACTGATATTGCCACTGTTCATGAGGTGGGGGTCTCAAAAAAAACATGTTGAAAATTTGGAGTGAAAATAACAACGAATGCCTGAGCTGTTAGGGTTTCCAACCATAACGCCCCACCCTGTAGAGAATGACAGGCATCGGGTGTGACTTGGGATTGTTGCCTGTAATGCTCATACCATTCCACACCCTGCAACCAGTGAGAGGTATCGAGGTATGCCTTGGACTCTTCGGACCCAAAGTTCACCCCATTCTCCTATACCACACCCATCTCACCATATTTCCTGATGGAATGGGGTGCGCATAAGGGCCAAAGACCCCAAGGCACACCGTGACACTTGTCAGTGTCTGCAGGGTAGGGTTTGGTGAAATGGTGTGGCCGTTAAGCCTGACGACCCAAAGGCACACCCCAATGCCTGTCACTCTCTGCAGGGTGGTGGTGGTGGGGTTGGCTTCAGTTTAATACCTCACTGCCATTCCTATTATGCAGCTCTGTAACTTCTGCTTGTTTCTTTTAGGCTCTGTCCTATATTTTAATATTTGTTACCCCATTTGTTGTTAAATTAATAATCTAATATTTTATTTCATTTCTAGCAGTACTACACCTCTCTCTCCTCAGTAGTTATTGCTGTCAATTTTCTTACTACCTGGATATTCCAGGAAGACCATTACAGGCACCTCAGATGAACAGCACAGGATAGTGTGGCTAATGTCCTGCTAAGCCACAGAAATGAGAAAAGGAAGAGAGAGAGAGCAGTAGCTGGTGAGGAGAAAGGAACACAATCTAGATTTGATGGCACTACAAATTTAGGTAATTTATCAAACATTATTATTTTTTTTTTACCAGAAGAGACACACTAAGCTGAAGCTTATTTACAGGTGCAATCTGGGAGCACAAGGGAGTGAAATGATTTGTGCAGGGTCACACAGTATGCAAGTCTGGGCTGTGGGATTCAAACCTGGATCTCCAGAATTGCAGCTCAGAGGCTTAAACCACTGCGCTATACTGCCTCCATGCTACATATCACATATTGTGCTATTTGGTATGTGTGACTGATATGGAAATAAAATAGGGTATTTAACAGCATAGAATAGTTCCTACCACTTTTAAAAACTTCTGTGACATTACAAATAGCTTTAGAGTAGGAGCAATGGGAAGGACAGGAGCACATCTTAAAATGGCAGATGATATTTGTAACTACAGCTCGTCCACCATTACTGGTATAGTTTATTTATTTATTGAAAGAGTTTTACCAGAAAAGGCCACCTGTTCCAAAATAGCCAGTTATCAGAGGTGTCCTTGTAGTCACTCGATGTGTCAGCTAAGCTGTGTACACAGGATGGAAAGTCCCCTGAACCCCATCTCTAACCCCATCAAATGTTAACACACACTAAAATTTAAAATATTTAAATCTAAATCAAACAAACCAAAAATAATAATCATGATGCACTTTAATCAAACAAACCAAAAATAATAATCATGATGTACTTTAAAGAAGTTGTACACAATGCAATATCAGCAGCAATTCTGAATAAATCAAGCGAATCAGAGTCCAAGCGATGCCCTCATAAGTCATAAAAGGGGTGGAGTTAGGGGTGGAGTTTGGGGGTGTGGTTTAGTATTCAGTTTTCATCTCATCTGAAGGTGGCAACCCTATCTGCAATGCAATCCACAACTATTCAGGTCTCAATACCCTGATTCTAGGTAACACAGGAACAGCTCCACATGTACAGGGGTATGTATCCCCAACAGACCAAGAAATATGGAGCTCAGCTGTGCATGGTGTCCTGTACTGTTATTTCAGCACTTGGAGGGTGCAAAGGAGTAGATCCAAGTAATTCAGGGTTGCTGGGTGGCTGTTGCATAACATGGGAAAACAGTGATCTATATGCAGGAGACAGTACACACTTGAATTTGGCAGAGAAGGTGGTATTGAAGCCAAGGTCAGAGAGGAACATAGCAACAAGTGTTGATTTAAACTAGGTGGTATAGTGGTAGGTGGACAGCTGGCAGGAAGGGATCCTGCAATGGTGACTCATTGGAGCTTACAGCAATAGCAATTGGTGAGGTTATCATGCTAGCAGCCCAGCTTGTGGTGTGGTGATGGGTCGGTAATAGGTATCAGATAGGGGTCACGATAGGAAAAGGTTGGAGGCTGATCTCACCAAATGAGAGAAACCTTGGTAACAAATCCAGTGACTTGCAGTCTCTCTTGGCAGTGTGGCGGGTGGACATTGCCTCCATCATGGAAAAGTAGGCCACCCAGGACCTGGACTTGGATTAGGTGAAATATAGAAACATCAAAAATATAAACTTTGATGGCAGGGGAGCGGCAGGTACGGTGACTGCCTGGTGCCGTGGGTTGGAGGGACAGGGAGTGAGTCCTTAGGATCACAGGAGCAGCAGCACGGGCGGGGGAGCTTGATGTCATTGTCCACCTAGGCACAAATGACCGAGGTGGGAAAGGGATCAGAGCAGTGCAGGAGGAGTTTGTAGAGTTCTGGGGGCCCTTAAAGAAGTAGCAAGCATGCTTACCTTCTCGGAGATGCTGCCTGTCTATGGTATGGGTGCAGATAGGGTGCTCCACACCATGGGATTCAATTAATGGTTGAAAAATGGGTGCAGAGTGCAGGGTTTTGGCTTCATTGGAGACTGGGTGTCTACCTGGAGGGATGCAGGCCTATACTGGCATGATGGTCTGCATCTTTCCAGGCGGGGAACCAGGATACTAGGTGATATGTTTAAATTCTTCATTGGCAATCATTTAAACTAGCCATGGGGGGAGGCACTTAAAAGAAGAATGGAAATCATGCCCCCCCCCAAAGAAATCAGAGCACTTAGTGATGTAAACTACCTAACTTTGTATCTCTGTGCATTTTTGTTTAGCTGATTGTACTTTGCCTTATGTTACCTAAATTTTGTATCTCTGAGCATTTTGGTTTAGCTGCCTAAAATTCCTTGTGTAATCACCACTGTAATGCTTTCATTTGTGCTTTGTTTCCATTAGTGTTTCACTTGAAAGTTTTGTCTCTGTACTCTCCCAGGTCGTGACTGAAAATAGTCTCTTCTGGCTAGAGCACTTACCCGGTAAACAAAAACTAAATAAATAAAAGTAAATAAAGACCAAGGCAAAGAATTAGATATAGAGAAGGAAAGGGATAAATGGAGAAATAAGCAAAGGGAGTAAGGACAGGGATGGTGCTAGAAGGGGCAAGGCCATCCAAAAAGCAGGGTAATGAGCACTAGTGCCCATAGTCTGGGCAACAAGTTCCCTGACATGGTGGCCTTGATGAAGAAGGGATGGCTGGATATAGTGACAGTCACAGAAACATGGTACTCAGAGAACCATGCCTTGGATGTCAACAAAATGAAGAGAAATATAACAGTTAAAGCAGAAGGACAAGTGTAAGAAATTGAGAATAGCAAAGGACCAAACTAAGGAAAAGATAGCCAACTCAGATAAAAACTTGAATAAGTACAGTAGGGAGCAGAGAAAGAGAAAGACAAAGGGAGGAGTACTGAGGCTGAATAAAGAGAAGGGTGGGTGGGCAGAGAGTGACAGTTAAAAAAAAGAAATACTGAATGAATACTTCTGCTCAGTATTCACAAAGGAAGAAGAGTGGGAGGAATGTAATCCAGTCAATGTAAGCACTGTCGATAGGAGGTTTGATATCAGTACTGTCACCAAAGAAAGGGTTCTGAAAAAACTTCTAAAACTGAAGGTGGATAAAGCAGTGGGGCATGATGTGGCTCACACCAGAATTCTAAAAGAATTAAGTGGAGAACTAGTAAAACAATTGACTGCCATTTTCTAACAAATCATGTGGGTATGGTGTGGTACCTGAGGACTGGAGGAGGGAAGATGTGATTCTCCTTCACAAAAGTGGGAGCAAGACAGAGTCAGGAAACTACAGACATGTCAGTTTGAACAAAGTGGTAGGGAAAATGGTGGAATCACTTCTGAAGTAAAGAACTGGTGAGTACCTAGTGGCCAGTGGGACACAGGACCCTGGGCAGCCTGGATTCACAGCAGGCAGGTCATGTCAGACAAATCTAATAGATTTCTTTGACTGAGTGAACAAAGTAGTAGACCAGGGAGTGGCTAAGGACATGGCCTACTTAGACTTCAGCAAGGCATTTTACACAGTCCCACACAAAAGATTTGTAAATAAAGTAGCCAGCCTAGGAGAGGGTCCCATGGTAGTAGGCTGGGATACAACATAGGCGGGCAACAGGAGGCAGAGGGAAGTAGTAAATGGAGTACACAATGAAGAAAGGGGTTTAGCAGTGGGGCACCCCAGAGCTCAGTACTGGGTGCTGTCCGTTTTAGGCCCTGTTCACACTAGGGACCGTTTATAAAATGTTACTAAAAACATTTTATAAATCGATCCATAGCATGGTTATCAGAGCATTCACATTAGATTCAGACATCCATGCCAGTTGGAAGAGGTTCCCAGGCATGACTGTGGCACCACCTCAAAGCATCATGTGTTCCGGTTGGTGCCACAGTGCATGACGGGATACCCGTGAAAGTACACCAAAACTGATTGGGACCAAACACATATGGGCAGAATCAGGGATTCTTCCTCTGCACTGTGGTGCCTATAATGTACCCTTTTCTTTATTCTGTGGCTGACAAAATGGATTTTGTTGCCGGATGGGCTTGCCTTAACCCGTGTTACAGCACGGTTTTGCGTACACACTGCTGTTAGCACGGATTAAGGCAACTGTGTTTAGCTAAAACCATACTAAAGACCACTGTTTGGCAGGGTTTTAACATAGTTGTAATATGGTATTAACGGCGTTACAGTGTGCACGCAAACAGTGTTCTGGGAGCTTAAAATGGTTCAAGGCAGTTAAACTGGTGTAAGCTTCCTAGCGTGAACAGGGCCTTAATGTCTTTATAAGTGACATTGCAGAGGGACTGGAAGGAAAGGTAAGTCTCTTTGCAGATGACATAAAGATCTGCAACATGGTTGATACACAAGGGGTGGTGGAAAGGATGAGAATAGACTCGGCAAGGTTGGACTAATGGTCAAATGTATGGCAGCTTAGATTCAGTGCAAAGATGTGAAAAGTAATGCACCTTTGGAAACAAAAACCAAGAGAAAGTGTACACAATTGGAGGGGGGTCCTGATAACAACAAAAATGGAAATGGATCTGTGGGTAGTTATATCTGATGACATAAAGGTGGGACAGCAGGGGGGTGGTGGTACTGGGATGCATAGAGAGAGGTATCACAGGCAGAAAACAGTCAGTAGTTATCCCTCTGTTCAGATAGTTGGTGAGACAGCGTTTGGAGTACTGCATGTAGTTCTGGATATCCCATCTCAGCAAAGACAGGGTGCAGACTGTCCAGAGGAGGGCAACCAAAATTGTGCAGGGTCTGCACCACAAAGCATATGAAGAAAGACTAAAGGAGCTTAATGTGTATAACCTCAAAGAAAGGAAGGAGATGTGCAAGAACAGGGGGGCACTAGGTGAAGATAGAGGGGGATGGCTCACAGGTAATGTGGCTAAGTACTTCTGTCATGGAGTCAAAAACAGTGGGGGAATTCAAGAATGCATGGGACAGACATAAGGCAATTGTAGTGGTGGGTTGGAGGAAGTAGGCAGTTGGTTAACTAGGATCTGCAGCTTATCCATTAGGTAGGGAAATGGGCAGACTAGGTAGGAAAAGCAGTCAGTATCTGACATCAAATGCTATGTTTCTATGTACATAAGGACAACCAGGCCCAACTACCATGGCCATCTCCTACTGGATAAGCAGCAGATTCCTGTTAAACAGGAGCTTACTTGACCCTACACACCAGTATAATTACCTTATGTGCTGTCCCATGCATTCCTGAATTACACCATTACTATATCTCGTGACTTCCTCTGGAAGGTGTTTCCATGCTTCCACCACTGTCTTTGTGACAAAACATTTCCTTACTATGCCCCTGATTCATCCACCTTAGTCATAAAATTTTGTCCCCTTGTTCTTGCAATTCTCTTTTTCTGAACGATGATCCCATCTTTGGGACTTTGTTGGATCCCTAGAGGTACTTGATAGTTTATATGGTGTCCTACCCTCTACCTACTTTACTCAAGGGTATACATAGCAAGCTACTTTCGTATCTCTTTGTACAGCTTCCGTAGCAGACACTGATCCCAGTTAGTTGCCATACACTGCCATACACTGGTACACTGCCATCCTGACTAAGCAAGTGTGGAGATGGGGAATCCCCAATGGCATGCAGTACTCCGGACGTCGTCTCACCAAACATCTATACAGATGGATAACAACTTCCAGTTTTCTACTGGTGATGCCTCTCCCTATGCATCCCCACAATCCCCCAGCTCTCCTTACTGCTCACTCTCATTGCTTGCTCACCTTAAGGCAGTATAATATGACTATCCCCAAGGTTCCTTTCCATTTTTCTTGGTGAGTACCACCCCCCCCCTTTGTTTACTCTTCCCCTGGGCTTTTGTTTTGCCACAGTCCATTGCATTGCACTTCTTTGCAGTGAATCTTAGCTGACATACCTTAGACCATTCATCAAAACCTTCTCATTGTCATAGCAATGATAGGGCCTCCTTTGACTGGGGGGGAGTGAGGGGGAAGGTGGGAGAGAGTCAGGGTGGAGGGTGGTATCACTAAATGATAGGAGCCAGCGGAATAAAATGGCAGAGCTGCAGGCACTGATGTCAGATGGAGAGCTGGACATAGTAGCCATCAGTGAAACATGGACAAACCAAAACCATGACTGGGATGGGGCCATCACAGGAGTTAAATTTATCCAAGACCCTAGAGCGTATTGTTGCGGACCAGCTCACTGATTATTTGAACAAATATAATGCTCTGTGCACACAACAACACGGTTTTAGAAAAGGGCATAGTACCACCACTGCTGAATTTACCGGTGCAGTACATAGTTCCCTTGATAAAGGTCTTCTTACTGGGGCTGTCTTCATCGACCTCTAGAAGGCATTTGACACGGTCCATCATCGGCTGCTGCCTGACCAACTGCTCCTTGCTGGCCTCACACTGGACTCCCCGCTGGTTCAGAAGCTACCTTGACAACCGCTCTCAAAGAGTAAAAATTGCCAATGCTATCTCGGACACCTTGCCTGTCCACTCCAGAGTCCCTCAGGAGTCCATACTGGGCCCTCTCCTTTTCAGCCTCTTTTTAAACTCCCTACCACAATCCTGCTTGTAACAAATCATCCTGTATGCGGATGATGCTGTTGTCTTTTCTATGCACTAGGACCTTTCACCACTACAACACAGCCTCCAACTCGGATTCAGTGCCATTGAAACATGGTTCTTCAATCATAAAATAGTCCTCAATCACAAGAAAACCAAGTCATTGCTATTCTGCAGTTCACATAACCATTACAAGCAACACCCCTTTACCATCTCCACCAAGCAGGGGACTGTCCTCGAACAAGTTTACTCATTCAAATGCCTAAGGATTCTGCTTGACCCCAATCTCTCCTATATGGCTCACATTGACAGAGTGGCTAAAGCTGCCAACACACTTCTTGGATTACTCTACAAGCATAGGTAGCAGCTCACCCCAGAGGCCCTGAAGATTGCCGTCCAGAGCTCTGTGGTGTCAATTAGTGATTATGGCCTCATTATCTATGGCTCCACCATGACGTCCACCCTCCAACGTATAACAACTGCATTTAACAAAGCATGCTGACTCACAACTGGTGCCCACCGTTTCTCCCACACCTGTGCCATTATGAACAATCCGGATGGCTCCAACTCTCCAACCGTAGGAAGTATCTCACTTGTGCTATGGTGGGAAAAATCAACCTTGACCTCACATCCCCCAGTATTACTGCCTTGTTACATCAAAACACCAACCAATAGAACACCAAGAGCTCGACAACCCAGATTCTACAAGTGCCTCGCTGTTGAACTACGCAGGCCCAACGCTCCTTCGCCTATAGGGCTCCTCTATGGATGAATGGTCTTAGCCACACCATCTCCTCTGCCTCAACACTAGGTCTGTTCAAAACCAGACTCCAGGCCCATCTCATTGCCTCTAGCTCCTGTGACTGCCTCTCCTAACTGATGACCTACACAGCTTTAATCCTAATTTATATACTGCTTAATCCCAGGTCCCCCCAGTCCCCCTCCCCTCAGCTGCTGAAGCACCACTTCAAATCTCAGGTCTGCATACCACCTCATTAGTCTCTCCTTGACCCATTATAGCACTTACCCCCCACCCCTGACCCCTTTTCTCTTCTATCACTTCTTCCCAATTATTTTCGACAAATGCCTCTGGCTACGTCTTCATCCTTTCCCTCTCCTCTCATCCCTGTTTCTCTGCCACCCCCGGGCTCCTGACCCTACCCATTCCTTGTGGG
This sequence comes from Neoceratodus forsteri, assembly GCA_016271365.2. Taxonomy (NCBI): domain Eukaryota; kingdom Metazoa; phylum Chordata; order Ceratodontiformes; family Ceratodontidae; genus Neoceratodus; species Neoceratodus forsteri. The sequence continues at coordinate 1,376,963,969 of CM057456.1, forward strand.
CACATGCATCCTAGCTGTGTTCACCATTTTACTATAGCTGCCTCTGTTAACTACCAACACTTCTCCTCCTCCTCCTCCTCTACACCTTACTCTTCCTATAACTGACCCCTTTCAATAGCACTGTTGTACATGAATTGTTTACTGTTATTTCACTGTTGCTTCCTTGTTGTTTGTTATTTCTGACATGGACCTTTGTAAAAGAGCCCTGGCTCAAAGGTACTTGTAATCCTAGAATAAATAAATAAATAAATTATTCAGGAGTGACAGAGAAAAAGGTAAAGGGGGAGGTGGAGTAGCCGATTATGTAAAGGAAGGGACTGGATGCGTCATGGGAGGAGGGAGAAGAAGGTAGGTCAGAAGTCATTTGGATACAACTCCATGCACCAAAGTTGAATTAGGGTCTGAGTGGGGGTTGTTCATAGGACCACCAACCCAGAAAGAGAATGTGGATAGGGAGTTAGGGGAGCAGCTAAGGAGACTCTGTGGCAAAGGCAGCACTGTGGTTGTGGGAGACTTTAATTTACCAGGGGTGGACTGGAGCATCACAGCCACCACATGTACCAGGGAGCAGATCCTCCAAGAAGCAATACAGGCTGGATTCTAGACCCAAGGGTTGACAGTGCCAATAATGGAAAAAATATTCTAGACCTGATGCTGGAGGACGGAGAACAGGTCACAGATGAAAGGGTGGAGGAATCACTGGCTAGTAGCGTTCACAGCACAGTGTTGTTCTCTATCAGTTTGGGTAAAGAGATACACAATACACAAACCAAGGTCCTGGGCTTTTTAAAGGCAAACTTTGGCAGTATGGGGCAATTAATGACATAGATGTCTTTGACCCTGACATGGATGCAGAGCATAACTGGATAATCATAAAACTAGGGCTGATTGAATTGGTTCCACTATGCTGCAGTGACAAATTTGTTGTTGACCAACGGCACAGCGACAGCACAACAGCACCAATTGGTTTTCTGCTGTGGCTTAGAAATGAGCGTTTTCTGCAGGGGGCTTCACCCCCCATACCCCCCATGCTGGGGTCTCTGCACCCCGCACACCCCATACTAAAGATTGCATACTCCAGTTGGAGTTAGCTCGGGGATGGGGGCAAACACCTCACCGGAACCAGTGTCGGGTTGCGGATACCATCACAGCAACTGCCGATAATGTTGCTGTGATTGTCTTTGCTGTAGAACCGACATTGCACAGTTGGTATATGGATTGGATCCACTAAAGCTTGTGTCAAGAGCCAGAAAAAGAAATCAAGGACCAAGCATATGTGCTGGATTACCAGAGAGGTAAGGGAGAAAGTGAGGGATAAGAGAAGTCCCTTCCAAACCTACAAGCGAACAAACAGGGCAGAGGATAGGAAGAACTATGTGAGGAAATTCAGGGAAGTGAGAAAAGAGGTCAGGACTGTAAAGGAAGCCAGGGAAAGGAAATTAGCATAAGGGATTAAGGAAGTGGAAAAGGATTTCTTCAGGTATATCAGTGAAAAGAGGAAGTGCAGGGATCAAATAGTTCAAATCAGGAAAAGCAGTGGGTGTGTAGACAAGGGCAACGAGAAGGCTGAAGTACTTAATGAGCCCTTCTGTTCAGTGTTCACAAGGGAGAGGGATTGGCCCATTCCTGAAAGGAAAGGGGCACAGACATGGGGGTGAAACAACCATGAAAGGGCTCATCATGGTAGAAATAGTGCTGGAGGGCCTTAGGTCCCTAAGGACAGATAAGGCACCTGCACCAGACCAGGTTCATCCCAGGGTGCCGAGGGATCTGGCAGATGTCCTGGCAGAGCCACTGGCAGATCTGTTCAACACCTCACTAAATACAGGATGTGTGCCCAGAGATTGGATGGAGGCGCACTTGGTACCTCCCCAAAAAAGTGTTCCCAAGGACGAACCAGGGAACTACAGCCTGGTGAGCCTCACCACAATTGTGAGGAAACTGATGGAATCTATCCTCAAAGAAAGGCTGGTGCAGTTTCTTGTGGATAATGATCTGCAAGATGACAGACAACATGGGTTCATCGCTGCCAGATCCTGTCAGACAAACTTGTTTGATTTTTTTGGACCGGGTCACAAGGGCGCTGGACAAGGGCCATGCAGTGGATGTATTCAACCTGGATTTGAGCAAGGCCTTTGATTCAGTGCCACACGGAAGGTTGATCTGCAAGATGAGGAGTCTAGGTATAGGGTGGAAGTTAGCCCGATGGGTAGAAAACCGGATATGGTACAGGCAACAAATGGTAATTATGGGGGGATAAGCATTGGAGCCCAGGGCAGTGACAACTATTGTCCCAAATTACTGCTGGAGGACTTGACAAGACTTGAGGAGTGGTCACACACCTGGCAGCTTGGCTCCTACTCCAAGAAGTGCAAGGTGATGCATTTTGGAGCCAAAAACACAGGATACAGCTACTGGATGGTTGGTATCAAACTGTCCACATCCAGCAAGGATAATGGTCTGGGGGTACAGGTGACCGGGGAATTAAACCACTCGACACAGTAAAGGAATGCAGTGGCTAAGGCTAGCAGGATGCTATGGTGCATATCAAGGAGTATTACATACAGATGTATCGAAGTCATATTGCCCCTGGACAGGTCCCTGGTGAGGCCGCACTTGGAGTACTGCATGCAGTTCGGTGCCCGTACTTGAAAAGGGATATCAAACTACTGGAGGTAGTGTAGCAAAGAGCAACATAGATGATCCAGGGGTTGGGGGATAGAACTTAAGAGGAAACATACTAACATACGTATGTGCCAGCAGAAACAGACCACCCGGTCTATCTAAGTCTGCTCGAGTGTGCAGCCAACACCCCCAGTTTGCAGCTGCCCCACCCCTCCCTTTGTCATCCCACTGCCACCCCCAGGAAAGACTAAAGAGGTCAACATGTATACCCAAGAGGATAGAAGAGAGAGAGGGGATATGATCAAGACCTTCAAGTACCAGAAGGGGAAGAACAAAGTAGGCTTCTAGGGTGTGTTCACTCTCCAGAACAGAAGAGATACCAGAGGGCACTTCCTGAAGGTAAAGGGGGACAGATTTAGGAGGGAAAGGAGGATGAACTTCTTCACTGGAAGAGTGGTAACAGGGTGAAATGTCATCACCATCACCCCCATTCGTGTCTTATGCTAACTCCCAGCCTTTAGTCATAGTATCTGTTTCTAGCATCCACCATGCTTTTCGCAGTTGTAATTGTAGCCTTTAAACTGTGACACCACATGGCTTCAACCCTGATCAGCCTTACTCTCCCACAATCCTCTTCTGCTGTCCTCAGATTTGAAACATCTAGAGACATAGAATTTGAAAGAAAATATTGTCCGCTACACAAAAAAAATATGCTCATTATAACACATGCTGGTTATTCTGCATTTCCAATTTGTCCGACAGCTACCTTGCTCCAAACCAACACCAGAAATGCATTATGTGTGTAACAGGCATTCTTGAAAGCAAACACATTTTGTACACACACAAGCTATGCAGCAGGGCCATGCCATGCAACTGCCATCCTCCTCACGATGCATGAATTCCTCACACTGATCCTGTGTCGTCCCATCACTCTCTTCAAGTTGCGACCTCAAAGTCATACACAATTGTTTTTCTTAAAGGTGGTACTCTGTTGGACTCAGCTGATTCCCTTGTAGTATGTAAAAGTTTATATCATGAAAGCAAACCCCTCCATCCTTTCCTGGATTGTATACATATTAGGACTCTTGAGTCTATCTTCGTATGTGTTATGGTGCAGACCATGTACCCTTTTAGTAGCCCTAATCTGGACAGCGTCCATCTAGTATATCTTGTTGCCAATATGGGTCTCCAGTAATCCACATTGGGTATAAACAACTGTCTGTACAGTGGGTTAACAACTACCTTTTTTCTACAGGTAAGGCAGCTACATGTGGATCCTAGTAGCACCATGAAGCCCTCCTGATTCCCTTCCAGCTTTGCTTTCCTAACTATAGGTTATCTGATTTGACATCCCACTAGGTTACTTTTCTGTTTCGTGTGTTGTTGTAAGTAAAGCACCCCCTATTGTTAATTTATTTATGAAGTGTTGGTCAACCAGGTAAGAGTACTAGACAGTGCATTGTGCACTGTTGTCCTTTGGTGTTGTTTCAAAAGTGCATTACTTTGCACTTATTTTCTTTGAATCTAAGCTGCCATACTTCGGTCCATTCCGCAAAGCTTACCAAGTGCCTTCTCATCCTTTCCACCACACCTTCAACCACACCATGGTGCAGATCTTATTTTGTCTGCACAAAGGGGCACATTTCCTGCCACTCCCAACCCAGTGTCACCTATCAGGAAAGTAACGAGGACTGTGCACTTACATCCTGGACTCACCCAACCCAACCCAACCTCTAAATTATCCTTATCCACCTAAAAAGAAACTCTAATGTGGCTAGTCACTGTTAGTTCATCCCAAGCAGAGTTGAACCTTGACTATTTAACCCTATTAACTTCATTGGCTCATTCAGTTATACAATCATTCCCCTTAATCATGACCGATTTCTTTACTATGATGATGCATGGAAACACTCCTTCAGTAGACACTGTGTCGGAACAGAAAGTTACATAGACACACTGCCAAAAAACAGTTGTCTTCCTCAGGCTGTTGCTCATGCACCACCTTGACTAAAGCATCATAACTCTAGGAGTGGTGGAGCAAGGGTCACTGTGACATTTACATGGACATGGAGCATTTGTGAGAAAACAGCAATTGCAGAAAAGCAAAGATGAAAATAGAGTAGGATTAGCAACATGGTCTCCACTACCAAAAAACAGAGCTGCTACACTACGCAGCACACCACCCCTGGGAAGGATGTGTGTAGGCATGCTGAGTGTATCTGTCATTTTCAGATGCCTGGACTATGGACTACAAAGATGAAATGCATCATGAATATCATCGAAAACCCAGTATTGCTGTTCGCGGAATTGCTGTTCCAAGTATATAGATACATAGGCACTGTCTACAGCTAAGGGACTATGGTCCACACTATCTGCCCATTTGAGCTTGTAAGTTCACTGTATGTTTTCCGAGAAGTGTGTTGTCCCTTACCCATGACATTCATTGTTCCCTGATGTATATCCCATGCATTCTTAAATCCCATGATTGCTTCAGGCCCGGCACCTGTCTCTGGCAGGGTGTACCACTTATCCACCATCGGTTCTGGGCAAAAGTTCTTCTTCATGTTTCTTCTCAGTCACCATTCCTCCAACTTCATCCCATGTCCACTAGTACTATAACATCTGTGTGGCTGTAAAACAGTGTGTTCCCGCACCCTATTCCTCCATGTAAGTTACTTGTATGTCTCTATCATATCCCCTCTATCACTTGTCTCCTATAAGGAGAACATATTACAGTCCTTCAAGCTGTTCTCAGTGAACTTGTCATGCAATACTTGTACCATCCTTATTGCACTCCCCTGAAACATATCTACCCTGCCAATGCTCTTATGTAGGTAAGGTCTGCAGAACTGTAAACTGCTGTCCAAGTGCAGTCACAATAATGTCTTGTATAGTTGAATTATGACTTCCCTTTTCCTGCTGTTGCTGCTCCCGCTTAGGCATCCCAGCATCCTATTTTCATCTGTGCCCAGGTATTAACCCCTAATCACAAACACCAGTGTTAAAACCAAGACGCATAAGAGTTCATTATGATTTTCACAAATAAAGAATATCGGATATTTTCTAACGTCAGTATGCCTTTATGCTAACAAATGACTTCCAAGCAAGTGGAACATTAAATAATATAATTTTAATGGCAATTAGTACCATTTGGCATTCAGGAAATTGTGAGACTGCCAGGATTAAGTGAATGCCATGGGTACCTGCATGCCAAGAGGGACTAATTGACACTGGAACTGGATTGTTTTATTACGTCGGTGTGTGGTGTTTAAGTGGGTTTCATCCAGGGAGACAAAACTGTATTTCTGTAAGAGTGACAGAACACATGGACTGCTCTGCTGGAATCCACAAACTTAGCCACCCACACAAAGAAATTGATGAGTTTTCTTAGACACAATCGCACCACTGTGAATCCATTCTTGCCATGGATACTGTGCTCCATTGGCTTGTGGATCTGCAGCACTCCTTTGCTTTTGAAGTACAGGTAATTCCATTTTCTTACCAACTGTAGCAGTATATTTTGTGTAATTTGAAAAAATAGAAACATAGTTCTTGTTATGAGATAAGGAGCTCCCGGAGCACTGAGTCTGCCTATCAACTCTTGTAATGGATTACTGTACCAGACCCACCTCTGCTGTCCCTCTATAGTTCTCCCACGCATGTCAATAGCATGCTTCAATCCATCCACAGTGCTTGTTCACATTACAGTTTTCAGATGCAGTCAATCACATGCATACACGACACTCTTTATGACGACCAACTTCCTCACATTCCATCTCTCCCACATTCCAGTTTAATGTCATGCACTCTCATACTTGTGCTCCTTTATCTGAAAACTTTGCACTCATGCACTTTCTTTATTTCCTTGAGTTACTTGAAAATCTCTATCTTGTGCCATCTTGCTCCCTTCTTTTGCAGCAAGTTAGTACATCTTGAGGGCCATTAATCTCTCAGCATAAGTCTTGAGTTGCAAGCAAGTCGCCATTAAGGGGGATATCCACTACCTGCTAGTGTCCCTTTGAAGGGTCTCGCTCCATAACTGCACTCATTACTCAAACTGAGACTTAAACATTGCTCAATATAATGGCACCACATCATCCCTACGACTGCTTTTGGCACACCTGATGATGTACCACCACTTGACATTTGCCCTGCATGGCTGCTTTATTACTTTGTTGTGACATTTTTTGTTCTTCCAAAATAAGAACACCCAGGTGCCTTTCCTCCTTTGTGACTGTCAGCACCACCGTATCACACCCACACCATTATGTAGCATTACCCATGGTTTATAATGAACAGGTGCTAATGTTTGGAATCCATGGAAGTTTTTTTAGTTTTAGTTTTTGCTGACCAGGTAAGTGCACTAGACACAATCCTGCCTATTTTCAGGCATGACCTAGGGGAAGGGGATACAAATGAATGCCAACTGATCTTGAACCAGATTAAGCTGTTTGTGGTATTTTTTAGTGTAGTAAACTACAAATGCCAGTCTGTGGACCATTGTACAAGTTTGTCCAGGTCAATCCTCATTCTCAGTCCCCCCCCCCCACCTCCTGGGGGGAATCAGCTCTGCTACTGAGCTTAGTATTCAAATGCAAATAGGAACACATGTTGTTTTACAATGTCAGTAATGAACACATTGAAAAGCACTGGCACCAGGACTGATCCCTGATGCACCACCATGTCAACCCCAACATCCCATTCCCAAACTGCACCCCAACTTGACAATATCTTTTGCCTCCTGCCTGTTAGTTACTTACGAACCATTGTTAGCACACTGTGCCACGTGCATAAGCTACAATGTTTAGATAGCCACCTCCTATGTGGATAGGTTAAAAGGGCTTGGCAGAAATCAAGGTATTAGAGTGACAGAGCCACAAGCTGACCTACACCATGCAAATACATATCGCCTATGGTACTGGCCCATGAAGTTTTCTAGATGCCCCACTATTCATTCTTGAAGCAATCTCTCCATGATCTTCTACTCTACTAAGGTACGGCACATTGTCCAGTACTTCGCTGCATCCACCCTGTAGCCTGCCTTGTGTAGAGGTGGACACATGTACCCGCATCCAAACCTCAGGTACCACCCCAGAGTGGAATGACTCTGAACTTGGCTGACAGAGATTCTGCTATCTCCCTGTAGAGGTAGCTTAATGTCATGGGGTTCATGAAATATGGCCCATCAACTTGTCCAAAGTAAGTGTAGTGAGGAATATTTCTAGTGAACGGACTATTGGTCAGCATCTTTAATCATGTGGCATTCCATTGGCAAGTGCTGTACTGCTGTAGCACATGCCAGCTTGTCACTTATCAGTGCCATACAATAAGAGAATTTGATGGCAACGGAAAAGGACCACAGGACAACTCCAGCATGACCAATGTAACTCCAAAAAAATCCCAGTCATCCAGAAAAAGCTGTCCTCAGCCCCTTCACCCACAGATACATGTACCAGTTCAAGGACATATTTCAGCTTGCCGCTATTTTGGGCCTCTACTACCAAGTGCAAATGTCGTTTCCATTCCCTCACTACCCACACAGAGAAGAAAAACACCCACTATTTTAATCTCTGGGATGTCAACCCACGTCCTCTTGTTCCAATATGTTAAGTGGAGAGGAACAACCACACTGTACCATAGCTGTTGATCATTTGACGTATTGAAAGATCAATATCATATCACCCCTCTCCCTCCTTGGCTCTGGTTGATAGATCCCCATTCCAAGCGCCTTTGCTCATACATGTTGCCATCCCTCACATGGATAATATTTGATACACTGCTCCATTCATGCTCGACCATATGTCTTTCCTGAGTCATGCTATTGAGTAAAGGATTCCACACTACAGGAGCAAACACACCTTGGTCTGATACAAGGTCATCTGGTCTTTACTCTTTCCGAAAGTGATGCCAACGCATTTACATGGCAACATCTAGTAAGCTATTCACACAGTCATGTTGCATTGCTTGCTCTCCATGAGGTGATTTAGCACTAGTTTCCCAAGTTACTTCTCGTGTTCCATTACCCTGATTTGAGCTTCACAGACAGAGTACTCTACCACATCACAAGTGCATCACTGTAAACACTGTGACATTGAAATTTAGCTTCCATAGTCTCAGGAAACTTTTCTAGTGCTATTAGGTCTTGGTTCATGTTGTCAATATGCTCTAAGATCCGCAACCTATTACCTGTTTTTCGAGAATGCAAAGACAGCAGCCCTCCAATTTAGTTCACCTGCTATGTCACTGATGAAAATATTGAAAAGGAGCGGTCAGAATACTAATACCAGCCCCCCTCCCCCCCAGATACTCACCACGCCTATCCTGGAGTGTTCACCATATAGGACAGTCTGAGTTCTGACTATCTACAAGTTTGGTATCCATCTAACAGTGTTGTCCCTGAACCCCGTACTGGCACGTTTGTTGACACGCATCCAGTGGGTTCGAGTTTTGGAGGCCATAACAAAATCAAGATAGGCCGCAGCAAGATTAGCACACAACACACCTCTAGTACCTATGCTCCTCAGCCAAGGTACACAATCATACTGGTCTGGCCTAGCATACCCTTTGAGAAGCCCTGTAGTCTGTGATCCATCACCCTCTCTTTTTGATGAGTGCATCCATTAACTCACCTAGTAATGCTGTGAGAGATAACTAGGTGGTCATTTTCCCATAGCTACATGCTACTTTGCTTGAGAATAGGTATTACTGTGACCTCTGTACAGTTGTTTGGCAAATCACAATACTCCAGTGATAGAACATGATTGCCAGCATGTCAAACATTTCAACCAGAAGTTCACTGAACACTCTCGGATGTAGTACATCCGTCCCCATGGCCCTTGGTTTTACATAGTTCATCCCATATCTTCTCACTGATTGAGCTAGCATACAGTTCCAAGCCACCCTCCATTAGCATTAGTTCAGGAAATTGTACCCCACACTCCTCAATAACTACAAAGCAAAACTGCCATGTAGCGCCTCACAGTTATTCCAGGAATAATGCACAGTTATTCTGTGACAAACAAATCACAGTTTTGATACAGTACATATTCCTTTGCCATGTCACCCTCATTGCAAGACCATCCTGCTACATTAAACCTAACATTGTCAGACCCCCTGGCATTGTATTTCAACCTTTGGATGATGAAACTGAAGAATGCCTTGTCCCCTTTCATAAATGATTGTAATAAACATACCAGAGTACAGTGGTTGTGGCCAAATCAAATAAAATGCTGTGGTGGACAGCCAGGGTGATGGCCTCAAGGAGTTGTGAGGTGCTCCTCATGCTGCTCAGTTGCCTGGTTAGATAACACCTTGAATACTGCATACAGGTTTAGCATCCCTACTTAAAAAGGATGACATTGTATTACTATGGAGGGTGCAGAAGACAGCAACCAGGATGGTACAGTGGCTAGTGCAAAGTCTATGAGGAGAGTCGGGGGCAGCTCACCCACTACTTGTTGAGGAGAGAAGGAACGGGTGGGCTATGATATAGGACTTCACATATCTCAAGTGAATGAATAGGGTAAGCCTTGAGGGGGTCTTTCAGCTGAGTGAGTTGGTGGCCACCAGGGGACACTAAACGAAACTTGTAGGGGTGAGGACAAGTGGCAAGAGAAGGAGGCACTACTTCAGTGCTACTGTAGTGGAGACCTGGAATGCTCAGCCCCGTGACCTAGTGGCTGATACTACTGTAGAGGGGTTTGATATAGGCTGGGATATGCATAGAGGGAGGGTACATCATGGAGCAAAACTGGTAAATGGTGGACCTTGTATGGAGGGATGGTAGTGCTACTAACAATATCATGGGAAGGCACTGACCATTGAGAACTCTCGATGAACCATAAGGCCTAATCTGCTTGCTTGATAGTATGTATGTTAGCATCTTCCTGTGTCTGTGCCTTTGCTCTCTGTAATGCATTGCCAGTTTCACTTAGACATTCTCAGTACCCCATCCTTGTGCCATCCCTTTGGTTGTAATTACATTTCCTGAACCATCTCCTTGTTACCTCACCCTGTGCTGCAACATGTCTTGAGAACCACAGTTGCTCAAGACTTCTATTTCCCATGGATAGCACTCTGAGGTATCACTTTTCTGCATCCGTGAAGGCTTCCTTTAGACACTACCACTGTTATTCCACTCCCCCATACTGACACTGGTCTCTCAAGGTCTCTGGTGAAACCCAGACAGTTCAGGAAAGTTAGCATTGTTGAAATCAAAGACTTTGTCCTAATCAGATTTTAGTCTCTGTCTGAATGCTGAACCACACAATGTTGCAAGTTCTGGATACCAGTTTTCCTTATACCTGGACATCTGTGATTCTATCACTGTTTGTCATTACCAGACATGACTTATGATGCCAAATACACATGCACATGGAGACCCGCATGAAATTGTCCTCATCATGTATTTCCTTGCCTGCACAGTGATGTAGTTGTATGCATCAGGGAATGCAACACTCAACGTGTTGCTGTGCAAACATTATATACAATGGAACTGGAGGCAGAGTTACAGAAAAAGAAACTTACAGTACAATATTGAAAGTTTAATACAAAGTGTGTGAATTACATGTTCATAAAGTGGTGAATCAAGGGGGTTAAAACAAATGAAAATCATTTAACAAAGTAATGGGTGACTAAAAAAAAAAAGAGTTATTGTCAAACTAGCCTACCAGGTAGGAGACCAGTGTACTGTCCAGACAGGTCTGGGTAGACACCACGGATATGCAACATGCAGCAGCTGGGGACAGGCACATGGACACGTGCCCCAAGACGTTCAAGGCATCACAAGATGTACTGACAGTATGCTGAATGCCTGTGTGATCGAATAGTGTCTGGGTCTGGAGGCAATGAGAAAATGTCTTGACGATAACTTGCAGCCAAAATCAGCACAGCTGGGTCCAAAACAAGTTGATCCATTTCCTACAAGGAAAGAGAAAAGACAATTATTATCCATCATGAAGTCCGCGACTGCTCATTAAAAATATTACATAGTGAATGAGTTGTGAAAATTTTAAATAGGAGCACAAACAATGTTGATGGCATTCATAAAAGCAGCCCTAGCTATGCAATCATGAAGTGACCCATAAGTGGGACACGAAGGGAGTCATCACAATGCACACTTTAAAAGATTGTCAAATAATGAGGAAAGCAGAAATTTTTATTACATTCATTTTATCTGCCTACACTGGACCACCAGACTATCTCTAGTGGTGCTCTCAAACAATATGACTACTCCCAACTGAAATCTCCAGCTCTTATCAGCAGATAAGGTGACCTGTCCACTCATTCCTGGACAGCCAACCCCCTGGATGTAAGCCCACTAGGGCAGGGTTGACAGCTCCTTACTGGAGACCTGTCTGCAAATCTAGTGTGCAGCCAGAAAGCTGCTGGGAGAGGATCAGGGTCAGGCTTGAAGATCCAGCACTAGGTGTGGTGGCTTCCTGGTCCCACCATTACCGACAGTTGGCACCAGGGTTTTTACCTTGTTTTAAATTTCGGCTAAAGCATGAATGCAGGGAGAAGCTCTGCACTAGATGGGCATGCTTCCGCCACCGTGCAGAAGGCTTCCGTTGGTGCTACCCACATATAAGCATGCCGCTTGGTGCAGCGGCACCCAGCCACTTCCAGGAGGTGCTCAAGCAGCAGCAAGCTATCGCAACCCTTCCCCAGTATAGGGGAACAGTCCTGCAGACACTCTATCCTTTCCTGTCCCTGCCTACCCATGACAGCCAGAGCTCGTTCCAAAACATTGGTCACTGGCATGGTGCAAGGTGTGGCGTCCAGTGCCCGTCCCAACCATTCATGATGCTGAGATGGCACCATGAAAGCAGAATTGCCAACACACACTTATAAGACCCTAGGAAAGGCAAACCATAGTAATCAACCACGTGCAACTTTGCAAATCTTTGATGGGGCTGAAAATATTCTATAAACAATTGGTGTAAGCGTGGACACATTGCACCACAGACTGAAACATCTATGAATGAGTAATGCTAAACTGAGAAGCTTGATGTGAACCACATTTTGTGAAAGCCGCTGTTACCAAGACAAGTGTAACCCAACACCATTAGTGGAACCTAGCAATACCATGGTTCAAATTAATTGTGAGAGATTGAGAGAAAGGGAAGGGAAGGGGCCATTCTTGTAAGTGAAGAGATCAAATCCAATATGGAAGATGGGGGGGAGGGAAGGTCGGAAGAAATTTTACTGCACCTGCACATCACAAAGCATGCAAAGGGCAAATTTGTTGTTGTATATTGGACATGAGCACAGTAGGATGGGAAAGATGGATTGGAGCATGCCGTATATTACGCAAGTGCAAGGGAGACGATGACCTTAGATGCATTCAAGGGCAATTTTTAGGATCTGTGTCAGACTTGTAAGAAATGACTCAATGCCAAGCAGTGCAAACTGTTGCATTTAAGGTACAAGAGACATCATTGCAGTAACTGGGTGGAGGGTGTAAAGTTATAGTTATGCAAGTAAGAGGAGACAGATCCGGGGTTGCAGAAAACCAGGAAAATAAACCACTCGGTACAGTGCAGGAAGGGAGTGGAAAAGGCTAACTGGAAGAAAGGGTACGTAATAAGTGGGAGTACTTCTGTGAGTGGTGCGGTCATCATGACCCTGTACAGGTACATGCTGAGGTGGCACCTGGAGCAATGCATGTAATTCTGGGGACACAGCTTACAACCCAACATGAAACCAAGTGCAACGCACATTGTAAACAATTTAGTTGGGGTAGGGGAAAAGACTTTATGAGTGGAGACAGAGAATGCTCAGTATGCATACCCTGGAGTATAGAATGGATATAGTTGATATGATGAAGAACATAAAGTATAAGAAGGGTTTGAACAGAGTAAACAACTTGTGTATGTTCAGTCTTGATGATGGAAGGAAAGCCAGAGGACACTATATGAAATTGGAAGAATGATGGTTTGGGATGGAGATGATGAGACACTATTGCACATAAAGAATGGTAGAAGGGGGGAATGCACTAACAAAGAAAGTCATGTTGCTTGAAGTTAGTGGTGTGCTTCTAGAGTTATTTGGAAAGATTAAGATGGAGAGTACTAACCAGGTGTGGTGAGGTGGTGGAAGTTTATTTATTTATTTATTAAAATGTTTCACCAGGAGGGCACACTGAACAACAAGTTGATTGTCTCATGGTGTGACCTGGGGGGAAGGGGTTACAAAGGAATGTGAAGGATGATCAATTATAATATTATCTGGGTACAAGCAATGCAACATTGTAAGATTATGAAACAGTTGGAACACAAGGTATTATACAATACACAATAGTGGAACATTGGGTAAATTACAATACATGTCCAAAAATCATACAAAAGAATATATAAACATACAAAACAGTAATAATGCAACAGAACCATTATAGTGCATGAGTGTGCCAAGAACAGGCGCGAGCTAGTACTCAAGTGCTGTTGGAGTAAAAGGGCGTGGTAGGTTGTGCACGCGGGTGTCAAAGTCAAATGTGGAAGGGGTGGCAGATGCAGTGAAATATACTGAAGTGCTTAATAGTGTAGCAGACTTGACAGGCAGTATGGCCTGTATCACATGGCAATTGAGTATGTTTGTATGCAGAAAACACATGGAGCATTAGTACAAAGTCAGATGCTACTGAGTCACTCCGGGAAATTATGACATTTCCATGAGAAATCATTTTGGCCATGGTGATCAATGTGCAACTGTGCAGTGTACTGTCAGAGTCAATGTCTGTAGCAAGTAAAATGGCAGAATAGCAAATGAAACAGTATCACTGCCATTGAGAAACCATTGACTTGGTTCACTGTTTGGCGACCTAGATGTCTTTAGAGAATACAGTGCTGAGCCAATGATGGAGTAAGACTAATCAACTTCGCCACTGTGCTGGGAATGAAAGACAAAGGAGTATGAGTGGAAGGCCAACTTACCCGGAGTTCGGAAATGCAGTCACCAGGACCAAAACCACAGCATACACACTCAATTGCAGACGACTTAACATGACACTTGTTGCACACACAACATTTGGGGCTCTTAGTCGCTGGTGTTGTGCATTCTGAATAGTGTTGTCTGCACTCCAGAATGTTGAATGCTAGACCAGGCATGTTTAAAGCCATCTCTACACAAAATTCAGTGAGTCCATCCATCATTATGCAGCTAAGTTTTTCCTAATTTTAAAAGATGGAAAAGGCAATGCTATTAGCTGAATACCATTCTAAAGTGCTGTAGGTGTTGCATAATGAGTTGCATAACTGAGTAAGAGACAGATATGAGACACAGCAGGGAGGCACAAAGTTGTAACATTAGATCTGAAATTATACAATGGCAAGAAATAATCCTGTGCTCTGACTGGTCAGTTGGCCATTACAGCAGGGATGTTATCTTGGCATAACATCCCTGCTGTTCACAGGTCTATTGGCATCATTATGCTGCAATGGATGAGCCTTTTTTGCATCTCCTCTTAAGAAACAAAAATATGTTTCCACTCTAATAAAAACATTCTTTAAAATTATTTTGTTTATTTTATATATAACAACGAGCCATTGTATAATAGGAATAATGCCCTCCAGTGTGGGTGTTATGCTGGAATAACATCCCTTCTCGGGTGTTGGACGCTCTTGGCCACTGGCCTCGGGCCCAACCACCCGAGGTGGGATGTTATCCCAGCATAACACCAATCCTGTCTGCATTATTCCTTTAGTACAGAATGGATAGCTAAGATTAGAAAGTATAAATCTTTAATCAGCAGTGTCTGGCTGAAGCACACATGGGCCATTGAACAGATAGAGATTATATTGTGGCACATTGCATTTCATTTCAGGTATTGTTGACAATATATAATGGCAAGGTAATGAGCATTCCAATAACAGATGAGCATAATCTAGTTGCAGTTATAGCAACATCACATAAATTAACCTTCTATGCAAACAAATAACATGTGGAGTATAAACAAGCACAGCGTTGTAATGTACTGTATATTTCATTTCACATTACACCGCTTAGTGATATCAGTGCTGATCTTGAACATCACACTACATTACAAAGTCTACATTGTGAACCAGTTGTGTTAGCTGATCATGAGCGACAGATTTACCAACAATTTCACTGTTTCAGTGTAGTACATAATACATGGACTGCCTTACAGTAACACAGTATTGACTTTCATCAATGACTTGGACTATTGGTAGACAACGCATCATGTGATGTCACTAATATGGCAGCAAAGGCAAAATAAAAATAGTGATTCACATGCATGCAATGACAAGTACAGTATGACAGATCAACAGATTCAATTCACGGCACAAAATAATGTATAACAAAATGATAAACTTATTACAAACCCTAAGAAGATCACCACGGTCCTGTAG
Source organism: Neoceratodus forsteri (assembly GCA_016271365.2). Lineage (NCBI taxonomy): Eukaryota > Metazoa > Chordata > Ceratodontiformes > Ceratodontidae > Neoceratodus > Neoceratodus forsteri. The sequence goes on from CM057456.1 coordinate 1,376,979,961, forward strand.
AAGCGCAAATAATGCTGAAAGACCATTGCTATTGGTTCTATTCACATTTGATCATGATCACACACACCTACATGTCCATGACCACGTCCACACCCACATCCACGAAAATGCCCCTGGCAATGAGCATGGGGTGATGACCGTCCTTGGCTACAACCTTTCACAACTTGCACACTTGTGCCTTCATCTGGACTATCATTCACATTGACATGTTGAGTAGTCACAGCTGAGCCAACCATTTCTTTCCAAGAAGAATCAAGACTAGAGATGTCTGACATTGAAGAAGAAGAAGAGTAGTAATTCTAAACAAGACAAAACATTGGAGGTTAAAAATGAGCTCATGAAAACAAGTGGCAGAAAAAGATGAAACAGTATCACAACAGCCGGGATATCAATTTGCAGCCATTGACTGGGCAAATGCTGTTTGATTGTATATGTGGTCCTTAACTATCCCTGGCTGCTTGTAATGGATAAGTTAGCTGTGTAAGACGTATACCAGCTAACCAGTGCAACCTTTGGTGGTGCTCATAGTCAACATCCCTAATGTCTAGTGGCTAAAAAAGTAATTTTAACACATGTGAAGGTACTAAATGGAATCAACATGTACAACAAGCAACACACATAACCATTGGAAAAACATTAGTTAACAGTAACAATACGCTACAGGGTGTTTTGTGGAGCCCATAAGTTGAGGGTGGGCAACGGCAAAGACAGTGATGGCTTACACCTGAGGATGCTTAGAGAATGTAGCAGGGTAATGGCAGGGCACATGATAGGATTATATAACTGCAACTTGCAGTCAAAATGGAGCCAGTCACTGTAATGCAGGTCATGATCATTTTGTCGCACAGGCCTGGTATAGCCCACGGTCAGTCTCACATCACTGGTGGCTAAAGTAATGGAGACAATCGATTAGCAAATGGTGGTTATCGATTTACAAGGGGAGAGCAGCAAGACTTTCATGAGAATGGCCTGACTCTGGGACTGGCCATCCAGACAAAACTTGGCTGATTCATGAGGTGTGGCAATAGACATGGCAACACTGTAGCTAGGGAATACCTCCCACATGGAAGAACAGAGAAAACTGGTCAATAAGTTGGGGGGTCTGCAGGTGGGGTGGAAAAAAAATGGGTGGAGAGATTGCTGACAGGTAGAAGACAAAGGGTGGTGGTCAATGGTATGCATTCAGCACAGAAATTGGTAAAAAGTGGTGGTCACTACTGGGGCACATTCTATTTAACATATATGTCAGCGACACAGTAGGAGTGATACAAGGGAAAGTATGCAGTTTCATGGACAACATAAAACTCAGCAAGTGATTATAAATCCCAGGGAAGGTGGGGGGGGTTAAAGAATAATCTAACATGACTAGAGTATTAGTTGGAACATTGACTGAATAACTGAAATGCATCACTACGCACTTGGGGAGGAGAAACCTTGTAACAACGTGCACATTGAGGGGGTGGAGGGATGGAAAAAAGAAGAAAGAGAAGGATCTAGGAGTTATAATCACTGATGACCAGGCCACTTGAAAGGAATTCTGAGCACCGGGAAGAGTTCAGACTCTAGGTCACATATATGGGTAGCATGACTGGTGGGCAAGTGCCACTCTTTGGTGTGGAACACCATTAATGATCCCCTGCTGCCACCCTATCACAGGTGCTGCTGATGACCTTAGGATGGTGACAAAGTGAAGCAAGGCTGTAGACTAAGCTAACAGTATGTAGCCATGCACGGATGAGAAATTACCAGCAAAACTGGAGGGAGGAGCCAATTGCACTCAACAGTTCCATGGTGGGACCACAGATGGAGTATGGAGTACAGTTTGGGAATAATTATCAGTGGAAAGAAAAAATGCATGGAAAGGGTGAAGAGAAGAGACACTAAAATGGTGCATATGCTGAGTGGGAAGACATATGAAGAGAGGCTGAAGGAGCGGCATTTGTATACTATAGAGACAAGAAAGGAGAGAGGGTTCATGATCACAAAATCTAAGTATGTGCATGGGATCAATAAAGTGTGGAATAGCTTGTTGCCAGGGAAGGGAGGTAAGAGAACAAGGAGACATACTAGGAAGGTGCAGGGAGGAAGGTTCATGGGAAACTTTAGGAAATACTACTTCAAGGAGACAGTGGCTGAGCCCTAGAAAGAAGTGACAGAGGAGGTGTGGTGGGGCAGTACAGTAGAGGGTTTCAAGAAGACCTTGGGCACACACAAGGGGTTGTCAAACAGAGTGAATGGGGCATAAGGTGTGTGTGTGTGGGCAGGAATCAATGTGTGGGGCTCCTTGTCTGGCAACACATCTATGAATATATGAATCAGCGCACTTGCAAGTCTCTACCATAGCTCTCTCCACAACCGACCAGGCAACAGCATCAATACATGAGACCCCCGCTTTTCACACCATGCTACTCAGAATTCTTGGCATTTACCATGACCTTCAGCTTCATGAGCTTTAGCCAGTTAAAAAACAAATTGACAAACATTGTATACATTCTGGGACTCAGAAAGATATGTAGAAATAGACTGTGTGGGCTAGCGTTGAAAGCCTTGCTGAAATCCAAGGGCAACACGGAACACACAATAACTTAGCAATCACCATTGCTATCTAGTCAAAGAATTCTACAAGATTCATTGAAATGAGTACTAGAAACATAGAAACATAGAAGTTGATGCAAATAAGGACCACAAGGCCCATCCAATCTGCCCATTTCTTTTTCTACCTTATGAATGTGTCATCGGCCTTTGCTCTGTCAATGGCCTATCTATTCATACTCATCTGTATTTCTCCCTTAAGTCTATCCCATGCCTGTTTGAAGCCCTACACTGTATTCATATCCACCACTTCCTGAGGTAGGCTGTTCCATGCATTCACCACCATTTTTGTGAAAAAGAACTTCCTCACATTACCCCTTAATTGGTCTCCCTCTAATCTCATGCTGTGTCCTCTTGTCCTGCTATTTTTCTTATATTGAAAAATGTTAGACTCTATCACCTTGTTAATGCCCTTAAAGTGTTTGAATGTTTCGATCATATCACCTCTCTCCCTCCATTGCTTTAGGGTATACATATTGAGCTCCGTACTGCCACTGAGAACACAATTACTTTAAGTGTGTTCACAGAAACACTATGTAAGAACCACAATCCACATAAAAAGATTGGGAACCATATGATTTAACAAAGGTGTAGTCATTTTATTTCCAGTAGTGTAAGCCAAGCCACATGTGATACGTCGATACATGCTATCTGCCATGAAAATAAGGAAAATAATGAGTACAATGGCAATCATTCTTTGTATGTAGCAGGAGTGCATAGGCACATAAAGAATTTGAAGAGGCTGAAGTTGCCATTACTTTGTATTGGGAGGGTGTTGTACAATAAGAGGTGAGGAAGGAGCATGTATTTTTGAATACCCAACCTGTGTTTTAGGAAGAACAGAGGGGCTGCACTGTAGATGATACATTGTTCACTCTCTACTGAGCTGTTTTTGTGTGGCCGAGCTGTGACAGTCATTTGCCATTTCTGGACTGTGCGATGGCAGGGCCAGTAAAATCACTTAAGTGCCTACCACAATCCTTTGCAATTGTGAAGTTTCTTACCGTCGTGACTATTTAAATGGCATTTTGCACATAAAAGGATGAAACTGTATTACAAAGAAGTAATACTAAGATGGATATGCATGTATATATATATATATATATATATATACACACATATATATATATATATATATATATATACACACACACACACATACATATACATATATACACACACACACACACACACACACACACACACACACTCACAAATAGATAAACGAATGAAGTGTAATGTTGCAATAATGGTTATCTAGCGCAAACTCAAGCATCATTCGACACAGATAAAAGTTGCATTATTTATAGGCACATTAAACCATAATGGCAAGGGTGAAGTAGGATAAAAAAAAATTAATGTAAAAGACGTTATACGTGATAGAAGAAATACTTCCAGGCTGTCATTCTGTGCAAACTTTGATTGCAGAGCACCTTCTGTTCACTCACGGCAGGCATTAGAGCTTTGCACAACTGACTGCAGTAACATAGATGGCTGCTTTGTAGGTTTGGACCACTGCTATTGCTGTCCACAATCGATGGGAAAAGGGAATGGGGGGGGTGTATCTAGGATGTGATGGGGATGATGAGAAAAGAAGTCCTCCTTGTAAGTTATATGGCTGTAATTATTTCATGGGGTGAAAGGATTTCACAATTAACATGAAATCTGCCATTTTTCACCATTGCTCTGAAACCAGTTGTCCCACATGAAACTCAGAAATAGACAATACCTTTTGCTTTGCCCAGTTGCCAGTGCACCTTATTCCCATCCGGATGACACCTTTGTCTGTTAATAGCTCCATTTCACACCGCCCTCAGTTGTGAGCACACCTTATGCTACTTCAAGTGACATTTGTTTCTGCACCCTAAAGCTCTTTCTCTCCCAATGTAATTACCAGTGTTCTTAGTGGGCGGTATAAAGTGATCCCTTCACCTACCTGCACTCCAAAGCCTAGTAGTGTAGAAGTGTGGTATCGCTATGGAGAATCAATTAGACAGACAGGAGAGGCAAGTGCAACCTTTCTTTTTCGCCTGCCCCCCCAGTCCATTTGTAACTCAAAAAAAATACCTCAAGCCCGGGGTCCCTCCTCATCATTTATAAAGATCAACAAGTTACCCCCCATACCACCATCTAACTGGCATCACACAGAGAAATAATGACCTATCTGATCATCACGTGAACTGTGTACTTCAGAGACGTGCCAAACAAAGAACACCCACCGGACAGTTTTGAGGAGTTATTCTAATGGGGTCAGGCTGTTAGCATTTTACTGTTACTGTTTCAGGAGGGCAGTCTTATCATCACAGAACACAGACTGGACTGTTTCATTTTGGGTAAATATAAAAAAAAAAACACTTTAAAATAACTTTTACAATGCAGAGGGGAACTGGGTATGGAGGGGATCAAAGGTCTGTGATGTTCACTAGCAATTTAATTATCTCACCGATTTCAGTAGATTAATGCTGACAGACCATGAGGAGAAGTTAAATGACTCTTTTTTAGCAGTGCATGTTCCATGAACTTTGTGATTGTTGTAGCATGAAATAATTACAGCGTTACACCTTACCCATACCATCATGTACTGGCTCCCTCACTAAGAAAACTGTAAAAAAAAATATAAAATTATACTTTGGAACATCGACAGCACAACAGCACAACATAATCACAGGTAAACCTAGTAATCTATTACTGTGAGATACACAGAATAATGTGTGAGCATGTAAAGATGAAGCTATTACCAATCATCGTGGCATTGTATGAAGTAAGGATTAGAGAGACTGTGGGCTGGATGCGCTCAAACAGCTGGAAGGCAAAATAGAATAGTCAGGGACGAGAGACCAGACTCCAATTATTAAGTGACTAGGAAAGAAAGTAGTACGTGTCTAATTACTTGTAGTGGATGAGCACCTACCCTCCCCCATGATCACAAGTAGAAATGTGAGCATGCACGCTGCGCTCTGCATGGCTTTCTTTTGAACAAAGGTGGGGCAACCACGCGGACCAAACAATAAGTTTTATGCTTATTTTAGCCATGAAATATAGAAAAATAACATGTGAAAAGAGAAGAAAAGAGACTATAAAGATCATAATGTAACCAAGACACAAAACGGGGAGTCATAGTAATATTAGTCAAAAACGTGACAGTGCAGCTTTAACCTGTGCTCAGGAAGTCACCCCTTACCTACATGAATAGTGTCAGCATCCATGTACACAGGCTGCATGACTCCACTTCCAGCAGAGGTACACATACAGGTATGACAAACCTACAACCAGGATTGGCTAGTCATTACTCAGTGCAATGTATTAATTAGCGACCACACCTGCAACTGTGCACCGTGACATTGCAACACCCAGAGAAACTGACACTGCCTATATCACAGGATGGAACAGAAGACCCTTTGAAGATGAACAATGGCTTGAAGCACAGGAGCACCAAAGAAAAATAAGAGGAAATGTTCAATCATTGACATCAACATTTAGTGTGAGATCAGGACTCATGGGGACTTCAGATGTCAAAGTTGATGCTCTTAACAAGTCACATTGATTTACATTGACAGTGGATCATGCCTTTACAAAGGCAAGTCAGTCATAAAGCTTGATTCCCAAGTCTGCCAAGTGGCAACGAAATGGTGATGCCTTAGTTTTATCTAGGGGTGGGCGAAAGTTGCGAAATCTGCTTTCATGGAAGTTCCGCGAAATTTCGGAACTTTCGCCATTGGCGAAACTGGGAATTTTTGTGGATTTTTGCAGAGTTCTGCAGATTTTTTTTTTGTGAACTGTAGAAAAATGCATTAAAACTGCAGAATTTATTCTATCCACAGTTTAATGAACTGTCAGTGGATGAGCGCCTGCTTGTACAACCATGCGGTCATTCACTGACAATTCAGTGGGCCACTGGTAGTGGAGGAGAGAGGGGTGCTGCACTGGTGGACCACTCAGGGGTAGGGTGAGGAGGGGAGGAGAGTGGGGTGGTGGCAGACGAACTCTCACGGTGGTGATTGGGGGGGTTCCAATAGACACCAGGGAATTGAGATAATTTTTTTTTTATAAGGGTTCTGGGATGGGGAGATCCACTAGACACCCGAAAATACTGGGAATAGAGGGGGATGAGTTGGTGGACTGCCGGCTGTTTATCTGTGGATTAAGGAATCAGAATGGGGGTTCCGCTAGACGTCAGGGAAATAAAATGTTTTGGGGCCATGATCAGTGGGGGGCACTAGACACCATGAGGGTACAAGGAAGGGATTAGAGGTATTTACTGGGACCCCGATCTGTGGGGGGGGGGGATTAATGAATGAAACTGCAGTTAAAAAAAGCCTCAGAAATGATCACTGGCAGTGATCCTTTCTGCAGATTTGTTTTCCGCAGTTTAATAAATTAACCCACAGTTTTTTACATTTTTTCTGAAGTTTTGTTTGTTTGTTTGTTTGTTCGCTTAACGGGTAAGCACACTGGAAACAAGTTCCTTTTACAGGTGCGACCCACATATATTGCATACAGACAATACATAATCAAACATACATATACAATGCAGCAAATTGCAGACAAAAATGTCTGTTACGTATAAAATTCATAAAAAATTCATAAAAACAGTTACAATTAAATTGAGATTGAAATACATCCTTAATGCATCGGCAAACTTTTGACAGAACACAACCACCTAATATCTTGAGGAATTTCATTCCAAATGAATGGAGCAATATAAGCAAAGGATCTTTGTCCACTTTTAGATTTCGTAAAAGGAATCTTGAGAAACCTACTGTCTGACCTATGTCTAGAATAATGACCATCAATATATGGTTTCAAAAACTTTGAAATACTATGTGGAATTCCAGAGTCCATGACTTTATATATGAACTTGGCCACACAGTATTGAAAATTTAATGAAATCGGTAACCAGCCCATTTCTTTCAAAATCACACAATGATGAGATGACTTAGAACAGTTTAAAGCAAACTTAGCTATCAAGTGAAGTAAAGTGGATTTCTTTGAAATCACTGTCGCAGAAGCAGTGTCAGTAATCATAGCTGCATAGTTCACAATAGGAAGTAAGCAGCAATTTGAAATAACCAGCTTAGACTCAGGAATAAGAAATGAACGGATTCTGTACAAAGAACCTAGTCTACAATGTATTCTTGAGGTAACCCTCAAAAAATGAGATTCAAGTTTTAAGGTGGAATTTCAGCAACAGTTCCAAAAATGATTTCCGAACTTTCGTGGAAGCGAAATTTGGACTTTTGGCGAAATTCCACTGGCAGAATTTTTTTTTTTGCGCGTCCTTAGTTTTACCCTGATGGGCATATGACATCAGCAGGGATAGACCCATTCTGTCTGGACTTCCTGCATACCTCTTTATCTCGGCATATGACATTGGACACTACAGGAGAAAAACCAATATAGGAAATGTAAGTAGGTTTCAGTTTACATTGACAGTCACGGTGTTGCTGTTAAACTTAAGTATGTGGTCCTAAGTCCTTCCTCCTAGCCATTCCCCCAATGTCACCCTTGCACATTCTATCATGAAGTGTGTTAACATACATTATACAATGGCAAGAAAGAATACTGACCTGTGATTGGTCAGTCTGGGACTGGATCCGTGATGTTATCCCAGTACAACATCACGGGTCTAGTCCCAGCACACCAATTACCATACCAACGGTCATCAGAATCACTACACACAGCCCGAATAAATTCCCGCTTCAAAATACCACTCCCCTCAGTCAGGTCTGTGTTTCCCTGTCAGTTTGTAATCTTTTTCCTGTCAGTTCTGCCCTTAATTCAGTGTCCCCACATTTTTTCCCCAAATCTCAGTGCTTTTTCTAGCCAAATGTGAAATAAACCTCACATGCTAATCACTTCTCACTGACCGTCAGCACTGTGATTGTAACTAGTGCATGCACAACTATAAATGGTGCTCGCTTAAAGAGACAGGCGCGATACTGCATTCCATTAAAAGCTATGCTGACTATCTCCATTAATCAAGATTCCTATCATGGACCTCACCTTTTTCTCTACATCGATGTCCAGTAAAATAAAATGAAGCCCCTTTCTTTCCCAGTCTGCTCGAGGTCCTGACTTTAGTGTCACCCAATGTCACTGCACATCTGCACTGATATTCCACTGATCACTTATTGAAGGGGGTTAAAAACAGAACAGCAACAACTTTGCAACAGGCAGACACTATCTCTACACTGTCTCTCTAAGTAACAGGGAAAGGAAACAGCAAAAGGACAAGGGGCACAGGGGTCAGAAAGACAGAGCCACAAAGATAGGCATTTAAAGGAATACAGAGAAAGCATGTAGGGAGCAGCACCACCTCCTGCACAAGACAGGAACTGCAAACTTTTTTTTCAATAAGTATACCTGCCCAAACAAAAAAAAATGAAATAAATGAATATTTTAAACAGGTTTTCCCATTTTTTTCTTCTTAAAACAAAATGATCCATTGTATAATAGCAATAATCCACTCCAGGGTGTGTGTTGTGCTGGGATAACGTCACTTCTGGGGTGATTAGTCACTACTCGGACTATGACCTGTTTATAATCATCCCAGGCGTGACGTTATCCCAGCACAACACACACCCTGTCGTGCATTATTGCTTAAATACATACAAGCACAGAAACAGCAACAGTTATGAAAAGCATTACTCAACAGAACACAGCAATTCTGTGTAGTGTGGCTTCATGCATCTATAGGCCCATACAAAACACGAATAGCGCAGCATTTCAGCTGAAGTCCACAGATAACATTTTTTGTTATAGACAACAGTAAGCCTCTGTAACATCTGCATGAAAGCAATATTATGATTTCTGGCATGTGTACAGTCATTCACTTGAAGGAAGAAGGCTTACAGAATACAGAAATACATCAATGTAATAACTGGGGGTCACAGGGTAACTCTCGTGACAGCTGTCAGTGCTGTTGTCACGTAAAGTCAGGCACCAGTTTTGTGACAGTAGTCAGCATTGCGTACAATATAGGTAACAGCCTGACCACACTTACAAATCATATTGCTAATTCTACAGTGCAGATGATCACAGGCACAGAGCTTAATGAAAAAGGAGAGAAAGTAAACCAAAAGGGAAACAAATGAAACAATCGTGCACTGAAAGAAAAAAAATTAATACGTTGAAATCATTATCACAAACAGTGTACTGTTACTGCTTTCATGCCATCACAGAACCATGCTGCAATTCCCCGCAGGAGATCACAGGACCAAATATAGTAAAACTGATGAGCATCCTTACTTACATTGTTGAACCAGGAGTAGCACACTAAGCTGAAGCTTGTTTCCAGATGCGACCTGGGAGCACAAGAAAGTTAAGTGACTTGCTCAGGATCACACAGTATGCACCTAGGAGGCTGTGGGATCGAAACCCACATCTACAGATCAGCAGCTCAGAGCACTTACTCCACTAACTGATGAAAATATATATGCAAGTTAATTGTTGGTACCACAAATTCTCAATGACTGCACAGCAAACATACTATATGTTCAATATTATACAATGGCAAGAAAGATTCCTATTCTGTGATTGGCCAATCTCACACTATGCCCGTGGCAATATCCTGGCATATCACCACGGGCATAGTGCCAGGTAACACAAAACCGTAAAAAATGTTAAAATTATCAGTATGCAAGCCATGTCCGAGTTGCCCACACTCGGCATGGCTGAAGTGAACTTTTCCAGTGCTTCGTGATTTTTTTCTATGTCAAACCCTTCCATCCCACAGCTCACAAATTCAACACAACCACAAAAATGCCTAAAGATAAAGCCACCACCAGAATCCTACAACATTATTCCTCTGATCTGTAAAATAAAAAAAAAAATTAACGTCAAATGAAGCCTTCACTGCGAGCAGCTTCACTGCTTACAGTCATCGCTCTGAGCATGCACGCTCTACCCGCTGAATCAGTTAAGAAATCATCTCCCATTTCAAAGTCGGAGAAGCAGCACAAGGATCGCAAACCCCATTCTGGCTCACACACCATTCTCCAAACTCACCAAGCGAGTGAGCTGGAAAACAAAGTCGTAGAAGCACCACAATGATTGCAAACCCCATTCTGCCTCACACACCATTCTCCAAACTGACCAAGCGAGTGAGCGGGAAACCGCATCTGTCAACAGTCACCGCGTGGCTGCTCTCCTTCTCGCTTTTCAATGTGCATCCATTTTTAAAAATATAGTTAGCATTCTGTTCTTTCATAGAAAAGCAGTTCCCCTTACCGCCGTAGAAAAGCACTAGCAGCTGGGGGTGACCAATAAATTCATCTATTGTACAGACAGCGCCACCTGTTGGATACACATAAAATGAACTTTTTTTCTATAAATACACTTCCACTCACAAAAAAAACAAGTAAAAAAATTTATAGAAATACTTTTTTTATTTAATTTTCTTGTAGTTAAACATTAGCCATTGTATAATAGGAATAATGTACTCCAGGGTGTGTGTCGTTTGGGATAACGACACGCCTGGGGCATTGGACGCACTCGGCCTGCGGCCTCGTGCCCAACCTCCCCAGGCCTGGCGTTATCCCAGCACGACACACCCTGTTGTGCATTATTCCTTTAATGTACACCACATTATCATGCAAAATGGATGTCAACATTTCTCAAGTTATCAGAAGGAATTCATACCTGAACATTCATCACAGTGTGCACAAGTGCATTTCGTGCTTGCTTGTAAAGTCAGCATGCTGCATTGTGTGGACAAACCTGATTCACAAGCGTGTCATGGTGTGTTCTGTCCCATACTTGCAGATGAGCTTCTAGCAGCTGATGCCTCAAAATGTGTATCGCAATCGGCTTGTTCACAATCTTCTTGCCAAACTTAAAGAGCAACAGGTCTGTTTGGGGATGTCCACCTTGGTGTGCTTTCAGGGGTGCTTGGAGTTGGAGATGGCTCATAATCAGGGTCACAGCCTGCATCCTCACCAGCCTCAGAAGAAGCATATGCATCTTGTCCTGTGTTCCGTGGTGTACTCACAGCAGTTGTTGAAGTATGCAGAAAGTCATTATCACAGTGGCACTCTCCTTCATGGTCAGAATGATCACCGGTAACTCTGTGCAACGCTGTGTTTGATGGAATACTTTGAGATGTAATTGTAGTAGGCTGTGGATCATCCTCGTGGAGGCCGTCTCTTTCAAGGTGTGCTTCACCATCATTGTCAGCCAGAGCACATCTCATGGGTGATGCATTTGCAGTTCTGGTTATAGCAGACAGTGGTGCATTGAGATGAGCACAGCGAGCAGCATTGTCTGTATCGCTGTCAGCGCCACCATCCTCACATGTGCTCTCTACTGTATGGCATGGTGTACTTGGTTGGACATTATCAGGTCCAACATTTGTTCCCCCTGGTTGCCTCTTTAATCCACTGAGTGAGAAAGCAGTCCTGTGTTACCCCATTTTAGGTTTACTGCTGATGGAGTGTCCACATCTATGTCTGTAAGATTAAAGCGTTCCATGAGTGTAGTTCTACCCCACATGGATGCCTTCTTAATTTCCATTTTGAGTGCCTAGTCTTTGACTACACCCTGGTTGGTGGCCTAAGACTTACTCTTACTCTGTACCTTTTCCCCAGATATCTTTAACATTGGGTCATAGTGACTCCCCTTGTTTGCACTCAGATTAGAAGCTCTATTTGAAGCAGTGAAAAGTGAAATAATGGAGATGACACTAACAATTTTCTGATCACATCAGCAAAAGTTATCTTAACTAAGAACGTCTTCATGTTCAAAAGGGATTACTGTGTTCAGATAAGGGGTACAGAAACAGGCTTATCAGTGGCCCCTTCATATGTGAACATTTACATACTGTAGATTAATTGGAAAAGAGATATGTTCAATGTCTTGACAATCCATAAGGAGATAAAGTATCCTACAAAAAATATTTGTTGATGGTGTTATTTTCATTTGGTATCACAGAAGCAGAACTGATGGAATTTCACCAATATTTCAATTCCAGAACAACTCTCAGTTGGGGTTTTCTGGATCCAAGGGTCAGTTCAAACCAAATGGAGATATGGCCACTGTTCCCCAGTGGCTCCCCTATTCTCACAGCTCTTACCACCTCCTAGTAGGTGAACACCGTATCTAGAATTGCAGTCTGCCTGGTGCTTTCCTTTACTAGCTATTAGGGTGGTGTGTGAAAAAAAAAAAAAATCAGCCAGTGGAATTCCGCAAAAGTGCGACTATCGCTTCGCAAAAGTTCGAAAATCATTTGCTCAACTTCTGTGGAAATTCTGCCTTAAAATGGGTGGAATAAATGTGGCAACTGAGGGTTAAACTGCAACAAAAAATACACAGAACTGTCAGTGGTCAGTCAGTTCTGTGGATTTTTTATTTGTTAACATTAATACCCCACCACCACCGGTACCCGCCAATCGCGGGTCCCCCAAAAAAGTTCCCTGGTGGCTAGTAGTCCTACCCCCAGGTCCCCCACCCACCGATCGTGGGTCTCATCAAAAAATGCATCCTGCTCCCTGGTGTCTAGCTAACCCCCCTCCCTATGATCCCACCCCTTAATACAATTAGTCCTCTGACTCCTCCCTCCATCCATTTGTTGCCCTAATTGAAATTATTCCCCAATCCCGGAAAAAAAAAGAAAAGTTATCTTCTTTATTTATTCCCCCAATAACTGGTGTCTAGTGAACCCCCCACCCCAATGGTTAGTGAAGACTACCACCACCCCTCTCCCCCATCTCAACCCCCCAAGCAGGCCACTGGTGCAGCCCTCCTCTCTCCTTCATGGCCAGTGGCCCACTGAGCTGCTGTCAATATGAATAAGTGCATGCTTGCTTGTACAAACACACACTCATTTATTGCAGCTCCCGGTCATCTTTCGCCACCAGAGATTTCATTACTTTGTGACCTTAATTGGTGCGAGTGGGCGGGGCACCGCACCAGACTTGGGGGGGGGGTAATTTCATTTTCAAATATACCTCTAAACTGTAGATGGAATAAATTCCACAGTTTAAATGTATTAGCCAACAGAAATGGGTGAACATTCATGGAAAAAAAACATTTTCACCAATGGTGAAAGTTCAAAAACTTCTGTGAAATATTTGACATTTTGCTGAAGTTCCGAAAAAGTGGAATTTGCTAATTTCATCCACCCCTACTAGCTATACCAGTAGACAGTCCTGGAAGGTATGCAGCAAGACCCAACGTCTGGAGCTCCTGGCCACTGGAACATAATTGATGTCTGGGGGACTCAGATCACCCACCACCACCACTTCCCATTTTGTCACTCCTCTTTTGTGTTCATCCCTGACTTCTCTGTCCCTTTCTTTCCCTTGCCCCTGAGGTCTATAGATTGCCCCAAGCACAGTTTCTTACCCGAGACTGCTGTAAGTTGCACCCACAGCAACTCTGTCTACTCCTGTCTAATCCCAGATGTACCCATCTTCCACCACCTGTATGCTATCCTTAACAAAAATGTCTTCCCTTCCCACTCTACCTGTTTCTCCATCCCTCCTGGACAATGGGTATGCAGGGACTGTCAGTTTCCAGTCATTACTTTCTGAAGCCCACACTTCTGTGATGGCCAGAAGTTGTACCTCAGTGTCCACCATCAGCATCGGGAGCTCAATGATTCTGTTACCTGGGCTCTTGGCATTAAGGCATACCCCCTTCCATCTGACCTCCAGTACTGTTTTACTATTACATTTGTGCTTTCCTTGCCCTTTCTTCCTCACATTTTCCTGTTGATTGCACACTTTGAATCCCCCCTCTCTAATGTTCCCTCACCTAGTTCTGTTCTGGCCATGGCTCTCCTTGTACCTGCTGCACTGCTAAAAGCCCCCAGTTGTGTGGGAATACTGGCTAGGATACCCTTTATTTCAACTACTAATGTGGTTCCCACAAATTCAGTCTCTCCTGCAGTCAGTTTAAATGTCTGATATAGATGTCAAACTTCTGCCCATCGCACAGCCCCTCTCTCATCAGGTGAAGTCTGCCACCCTAGAAGAGTCTCCTGTCCTGGAAGTCCCAACAGGAGGACACATTTTATACAGCAATAAATACTACACTGACATGGAGCATCCCAACTGAAATGCCAGAGGACTGACTCATGAAATATTCAGCAATCATCACAGTAACTTAAGCCTTACTGGTCACCACAGCAAAACACCTGATATTTCACAAAGCAATATAATCCAGGCCTAGAAGATACAGTATTCTAAGCTATTCTGCTGGACCAGAACATAATTTACCTTAAAGAGAACATAAACTGTGTTGTTTACATGTTTTATATAATTGGGCATATGCACATATGTAAGTTGTTTACCTCCGCAGTATACTGTTTTGCGTGTTTGTTTTAAAATTGTCTTATTTTGGTCACTTCAGAGCTGAAGAGAGGGTAGCCTCATTAAACTTCTGAATTAGAAAAAAAAATACTTTAAACTTATTATATATCACTTTACCTAACTTGAGACATCACAATCCCAGGCTGCAATCTGTTCTGAAGAAACAAAGGTGCAGGTAGAGTGAAAGGAAATGCACGTTATACATTACAGGCTTGGAGAGCTGCAAAGGAGAAGAAAAGACAACAGCTAGCACAAGCTTTTTTACTTTATTTAATATAAAAAGTTGCAATGTGAGTGAGTAGGCAGAAGTAAGTGCTTCTGAGTCAGTGTTTTTGGTTTGTTCTTAACATTTCTTTACTGTAGAGTGCTCAGTGTTGGGAAACTACTGTTTCATTGCCACTTGAGGCCAATTAGCTCTAGTCCTAATCTTGGAGAAATAAAAAGCTAGTTTAAATCTGAAGCAGATAAAAGGCTAAATGTTGAGTAATTATGTATGTTATGCTCCAAAATATGTCATATAGTTGCACTTTATGATTGGGAAATGTGTGATGCATATGTTGTTTATTTGTATGGATGTTAGATTTACTGTAAATTATTTATTGTGGTGTTATTTTAAGTATTGTCGTTTGTTATCTTGTGATACATTTTTATTATGATGTTGTTAATATGAATGTATGCACCAAGGACCTCACTGGAAATGAGCTTGCCTCAGTTGAGCTTCCTATTCTTTTGCTTGTCAATTGAATAAAAATGTTTACTACTACTACTACTACTACTACTACTACTACTACTACTACTGTAACTGGTATGCTATTGTAGCTTCAAAGCAGGAGTGCAGCTCCAGTGCCTGCAGGTAGGCTATAGTTCCACAGGGGATTCTGCCCAAGGTAAAACAGGATCAAGAAAAAAAAAACAAACAGAAAGATAAAAGAGGTTAAGGTCTGGGAACCAGAGGCAAGGTCTGACAGTGGGGAAAGTAAAAGGAAGGGTGGGGGGGGCTTGAACAATATTCAAAACAAATTTGTTGTACTTGTACTAAAAGGCACGACACCAACGGCACAGGGCAGAATGGAAAGGCAACTACTAGGCAGAGGGACCTGCAACCAAGAATTAAGAGACACTATTCGAGGAATTAGGAAAGGAATATGTGGGGAAAAAGGACAGGGCAGGAGGATGGGAGGGGATCTTATAGGCTGCAGCATCTGTGGTACAGTGATCTCCAGGTAAAACCTCTGGGGAGACAGTATTGCCCAGTGCACAGCAGGTTTGAGGCACTCACCAAGGAACTGGCTGTGGCAATGGCAGTACATAACCTTAAAGCAGGTCCCAGTGGTCACTGCTGCAGGCAGCCGCTACTCATCTTCCATATATCAGATGCCAAGCACCCAGACTGGAAAGTACCCTATATTTGGCAAGAGGGAAGAGGAGGGTTCAGGCTGGTGGGAAACCTGAATTGGCAAGAGTGAACAGATTCACAATCATAAAAACATAGACTCTGATGGCAGATAAAGACCACTTGGCCCACCTAGTTTGCCCATTTTTCTACCTAATGGATAAGCTGTAGATCCTAGTTAACCAACAGCCTACTCCCCCCCACTAGAATTGCCTTATGTCTGTCCCATGCATTCTTGAATTCCCCCACTGTTTTTGACTCTATGACCTCCTCAGGAAGGCTGCTTCATGCATCTGCAACCCTCTTTGTGAAGAAATACTTCCTCACATTACCTCTGAGCTGTCCCCCCTCTATCTTCAATTTGTGCCCCCTTGTTTTTGCACATCTCTTTTTCTGAAAGATGCTGCCCTCTTGATTCCCCTTGAGATATTTGAAAGTTTCTATCATGTCTCCCCTCTCCCTCCTTTCCTCGAGGCTATACATTTTAAGCTTCTTTAGTATTTCTTCATATGTCTTCTGGTGCGGACATTGCACCATTTTGGTTGCCCTCCTCTGAGCAGCCTCCACCCTGTCTATATCTTTGCAGAGATGGGATCTCCAGAACTGTACACAGTACTCCAGATCTGGTCTTACCAACTGTCTGTACAGAGGGCCAACAACTTCCTGTTTTCTACTGGTGATGCCTATCCCAATGCATGCAAGTATCCCCCCATCTCTCCTTACTGCCTTCTCACATTGCAGGCCCACCTTTGGGTTGTCGGATATGACAACCCCCTGGTCCCTTTCCATTTTTGTTGTTGTCAGTATCTCATCCTCCTTTGTGTACTCTTCCCCCTGGGTTTTTGATTCCCAGGTGCATTACTTTGCACTTCTTTGTGTTGAATCTAAGCTGCCATACATTTGACCATTCCTCCAACTTCACCAAGTCCCTTTTCATCCTTTCCACCCCACCTTGCGTATCAACCCTGTTGCAGATCTTTGTGTCATCTGCAAAGAGACATACTTTTCCTTCCAGTCCCTTTGCAATGTCACTTATAAAGACATTAAAAAGGACTGACCCCAGTACTGAACCCTGCAGTACCCCACTAGTAACCCCTCTTTCTTAACTGTGGACTCCATTTACTATTACCCTCTGTATCCTGTTGTCCAGCCAGTGTTTTACCCATGCCACCACCCTGGGACACACTCCCAGGCTGGCTAATTTGTTTATTAATCTTTTGTGCAGGACTGTGTTAAATACCTTGCTAAAGTCTAGGTAGGCCATGTGCACAGTCCCTCCCTGGTCCACTACTTTGGTCATTCAGTCAAAGAAATCAATTAGATTTGTCTGACATGACCTTTCTGCTGCGAATCCATGCTGCCTTATGTCCTGTGTCCCACTGGCCTCTAGGTACTCAACAATTCTTTCCTTCAGAAGTGATCTCCATCATTTTCCCTACCAATGAGGTCAAATTGACAGGTCTATAGTTTCCTGCCTCTGTCTTGCTTCCACTTTTGTGAAGGGGAATCATATCTGCCCTCCTCCAGTCCTCAGGTACCATACCAAGATCCCATGATTTATTAAAAAGGGTAGTCAGTGGTGTTACTAGTTCTCTTAGTTCTTTTAGAATTCTGGGGTTAATTCCATCAAGCCCCATTGCTTCATCCACCTTCAGTTTTAAGAGTTCTTTCAGAACCCTTTCTTCTGTGAAAGGACTAATATCAACCCCACTATCCTTCTTTCAACTGGATCAGGTATTTCCCCCTGCTCTTCCATTGTGAATACTGAACAGAAGTATTCGTTCAGTATCCCTGTTTTTTCACTGCCGCTGTCTCCCCAACCACCTTTCTCTTTATTCAGCCTCAGTATCCCTGCCTTACTCTTTCTTTGCTCCCTAATGTACCTATAAAAGGTTTAATCCCCCTTCTTAACTGAGTTGGCTATCTTTTCCTCAGTTTGAGCCTTTGCTATTCTGACTGCCTTCCCCACTTTCTTCTGTTTTAACTGGTACAGTTCTCTGCCCTGCTTCTTCTGTGTTTCCTTATACTTCTTGAATGCCATCTTTTTCTCCCTAACCTTCCCGCCACCCTCTTTTGAGAACCATAGTGGCTTTTTCTTTCATTTCGATATGTTTATTTGCTTCACACAAAGGCTTGTTGCCTCTGTGATGGCGATTTTGATGTTTCTCCATTGTTGCTGTACCCCACTTTCTTTCCTGTTTGCTAGTGCTTTTCTGAGGCACTCTCCCACATTGACAAAATCAGCCCTCCTAAAGTCCAGTACCTTCACTTTTGTGTGGCTTGACTCTACAGTTAAGTTTATCATGAACCACACTGTTTGATGGTTGCTTGTTTCCAGATGGCTGCCCACTTCAAGATTGGAGATCCTCACTCCATCCCCATTTGAGAGTACAAGGTCTAAGATTTCTCCTTCCTGAATGGGTTCCAAAACTAGCTGTCTGAGGCATGTTCCCTGTAGGGCATCGAGCATAGCCCTGCTCTTGGATGTGGCTGCAGCAAAGGTGCTCCAGTTAACATCTGGCATATTCAGGTCCCCCATCAGCAATATCTCCCCTTTCTCTGCCATCCTAAGGATGCCTTTTATCATTTCCTTGTCCATTTCCTCCCCCTTAGATAGGGGTCTGTATACAACTCCTGTGTGGATTGTGGTGCCATTTCCAGTCTCCAGGGTGACCCACAGCACCTCCTCTCCTCCCTGTTTACCCTTTAGTTCTGTTGCTTTGATCCCTTCCCTTACATAGACAGCTCCTCCTCTTCTTCCCTCCCTGTCCCTCCTGTAGATTGTGTACCTTGGAATATTGACATCCCAGTCATGGTTCTCTGTGTACCAGGTTTCTGTGACTGCCATGATATCCAGGCATCCTTCTTCCATCAAGGCCACCATTTCAGGGAGCTTTTTACCTAGACTACGGTCACTGGTACTCATTACCCTTCATTTTTTTATGGCTTTATTTCTTTTTGCCCCATCCCCGTCCTTACAGCCTTTGTCTTTCTCCATTTACCCCTGCCTTTCTCCCTATTGACTGCTCTATCTTGGTGTTTATCTCACTAACTACCCTGATTTTTGTGGGGTGGGCTAGTATTTACCTTCTCCTTATCAGTGCCTCTCCCCTTGGCTAGTTTAAATGCTTGCTAATTAAGCATTTAAACCTATCACCTAGGATCCTGGTTCCCCTCCTGGATAGATGCAGACCATCACACTAGTATAGGCATGTTTCCTTCCAGTTGGAGCCCCAGTCCCCAATGAAGCCAAATCCCTGAGCTCTGCACCAGTTTTTCAACCAGTCATTGAATCCCATGGTGCTGAGTACCCTAGCATCATCCATGTTATAGACAGGTAGCACTTGCGAGAAAGTTATCACGTGTGCTACTTGTCTAAGGCTCCTCCCCAACTCCACAAACTCCTGTTGCACTGCTCTGATCCCATTTACAGCCAGGTCATTTGTCCCTAGGTGGATAATGACATCCAGCTCACTCCCCCTTGCAACTGCTCCCATGATCCTGAGGATTAATTTCCTGTCCCTCCAAGTCATGGCACCAGGCAGGCACTGTACCTCCCTTTCCACTCCCTCCCCCAGTTCTATCCCCTAACAATAAAGTCCCCTACCAGGAGTTGTTTCCTTCTCCTGTGGGGTCCTGTGCCACCCTCCTGTGGGTCTCCATTGTGGAGGTTCCCAGCATCCTCCTTGGTCTCCACTGTGGATGCCTCCATAGAGGAACCATGCTCCACCAGATTGGTGAATGAATTGTGGAGAGGCACAACTGGAGGGATGTGCCTCTGTTCCACTACCCTCCCCCTCCCTGAGCCCACCATGGTCCAACCACTCCTCTTTCTTGGCAGCCTCTGAGGTAATGGCAGTGGCCTGGGTGGTCCCTGAATGGGGGAGCAGGTTTCCCAAATCCTTGCCAGGTCAGCATGGAGATGAATAACCTCCTCCTTCAGACCAGAGAGGTGCCTGCAAATAGGGCAGCAATGCAGTCTTCAGAATGTCTCCTGGAAGACTGCTGCTCCAGAACCAGTGCATTGCATCACTCCCTATATGTCTCTGTCCCTTCCCATTACAGATGCTTTTCTTATTTTTTTTTGTTCTTGTTTTAGTGTGTCCAAGCCTGTTAGTGTCTCTACCCCCTATTCAGTGTGTTGTGCCTTTAAGGATATGAACAAGTGTATGTTGTTAGCAGTTTGGGGGAAGTGATGACAGAACCCCTGCTATAAAGGAAGTAAACCTGTGCCCTCCAGAAACAATCAACTACAACTCTGACCCTCCACTCCAGGGAGTGCCTTCCTTCCTTTCAGACACCTATTTCACAGAGGTTAAGTAACAGATCTAGTCACAAATGACTACAAATATCTCCCAGCTACAGTTCCTCCCAGGCAAATAAAAGTTAAGCTAAGAAAAGTCAGCACCAACAACTGAGAATCAATACTAGTTACTTACACAGATCCAAAAACGAATAATTCAATTCAGTGTAGTCTATTAAATAACCTCCTTGATTTCAGGAAGCTTTGGCTCTCTCTCTCTCTCTCTCTCTCTCTCTCTCTCTCTCTCTCTCTCTCTCTCAACTGTCGTAGGGTGTGGGTGTAGACAACTTAACACAGGTAGAGACCAACGGTAGGTTGTGACACACAAGAACGGCTTGAGTGCCTTTTATTATAATGATCCAAATAAAAGTTCAAATAATATAACCAAGGAGGAAATAAAAACACTGAAAAACTGGATACAAATCAAATCCTAGCTCACCAAGAGCTTATAGTTACTTTTCAAGGTGTAACATAGAGTGGAAGTAGTTTTAGTCTAACTTTCCACTATCTTCTATGGTTCTGGAACAGAGTTTCACCTACTCCTTTCCACTGCTATCTAACATCTGTGTTAGCCTTTCTCTGTTTATAGGAATTCACAGGGCATAATTAGTCATGTGGTCACTGTAGTCCACCCCCTAATTAAATAATTACACTTTATTTCTACACTAATACATAAGAATGGGGGACTACAGTGATAACAAGTTTATATTTTGTTTTACAATTTTGATATCTTAGTTACCATAGTCTTCAAAGCAGGTTAAAAACACATATTCAGTAGCTTGAAACCTTAATTACCTAAATTAGCTAATAACTGCCCACATTGTGATGTCACTCAGTTCTGACCCTCTACAAATGTGCTTCATTCTGGGCTGCCAGATCCTTTAGGAGAGCTTCAGTCAAGACAACAACCAGGTAATCTGTAGGGGCTTCTTTTAAATACTGCCTAGTACATTTGTTTAATGTATTCTTATGTTTTCTTCATGCATGTGGATAAAACCTCAAACAAAAAGATAACCTACAAGTCTGACAGACAGACAGACTAAACCCTTTTATTTAGTGGGACATGCTGCTTTCCTTTTGCAGCTGAACTAGTTTGCACAACTCACATGTGACAAGGAATACCCTTGTATTTTAAACCTCCTGACCAGCCTTCTCAGAGCCCCACGCTTCTCTCCTAAAGCTGTATCTGTAACAAGTGCTAGTGCTAGCTTTCTTAAGGAGGGACTTAATTCAGTAACCTTAACAGGGGAAAAAGGCTCATTTTATTATTCATTCTGTTAGACAATGCAACAAATGCCATAATGAAGTTCAGGCGTTTTGTGCATTTTCTTTATTAAGTTAGGAATTCTCAGACAGGAAGAGCGAATAAAAGGGGGTAGAGAATACACTATAATGGGTGCCACTCCATTATAGTGTGAAAAAGATAGAGGATACTGCTGCAGCAGAGTTTGATAGAAGGAGAGGCAGATGGGGGGGGGGAAGAGACAGAAACAAGAGGGCAAAAGACTAGAAGTCTGGCTCGAGGATTTCTAAGTCCAAATCTGGGGCAATACTGCCACATCAACCTGTCATTCAGTCACTACAATCTCCCCAGTATGGAGATCACAACCTGTAGTGTCTCAGGATACCAAGTCTGTCAAGAAGAATGCACCTGAAATACAATTGGAATCCAAGGAAAAAAGATGACCTGGAAGGTACTTATGATAGGTGACCCCCTTATTGGGGAGGCAGAGGAGTTAGTGGTGTGAGAAAAGCCGAGGGACAAAAGGTGCCTGCTGGGAGCCTAGACTGGCAGGGAGGGTAGAAAGGACAGCCATGAGAGTGAGAAGGGGGAGTAACCTTGATGTAACTGTCCACCTGGACACCAGTGATCTGGCTTGCAAACCCCAAGGGAAGTTTACAGATAGTTTTTGAAAGCCAGGGTGTAAAACTGATTAAGTGGCAGGACCCAGATGATGATAACAAAGGACAGTTCGCATGGGTAAAGGGGATCAGTAGTGGTGTGCTGTGAGGACCAGTCTTGGGACTGCTCTACTTTAACATATTTAAATGATACATAGGGATACTGATTCAGGGCAAGGTATGTCTTTTTGCAGATTATACTAAAATCTATGGTTAGCTGAATAGTGAAAAGAGTTTTACAATTATGAAAGAGGACCTGGGTTGATTGTACAGGTGGTCAAAAATATGGCAGTTAAAATTAAAGCTAAGTAGTGTAAGGAGAGGGGGCAACAAATCCTAGTAACAAATATAGAATTGAAGAGGTAGTAGCAGAAAGCACTACAGAGGAAAATGACTTGGAAGTAATAATTTTAGACAGTCTGAATTGTCATCAGCACCTGCAATAAAACAGTGGGTGGGGCAAAAATGATGCTGAGGTGCATATGGAGGGGCACTGCCAGCAGGAGAAAGGTTTTGCTACCACTGTACAGGTCAGTGATTCATCCTCATCTGGAATGCCGTGTGCAGTTTTGAGTCCACATCTAAGGGACAGGGACATAGCGGAGGCAGTCCAGAGGAAAGTATCTAAGATGCTCCAGGGACAGAAGGAAAGGGTGTATGCAGAGACATTGCTGATCTGATCATGTGCATGCTTGAGGTGAGAAGAGAGAGAAGGGACATGACTGATACATATAATTACCTCCACAGAGTATATAAAGTAGATAGCGGTGATTGTTTAGACTGAGTCGGGACACGAACATCAGGTCCAACTATACAGAAACATAGACAATGAAGCCAGAAAAAGGTCAGTGGTCCATCCAGTTTGCCTGTAGTTCCCTATCAAACTGTATGACCCATTGTCCATACTGGGTAATAGCCCTCACTATCCTCCCCCATGTTTTCCTCCTTACTACTAGTGTCCTAAGTAACCACTATATCTTTTAATCTGACCCTGCCATGCATAAACCATTCATGATTTTGGCACCCACCACCTCGACTAATAGACTTTTATATGGTTCCACCACCCTTTCTGTAAATTAAAACTTCCTCATATCTCTCTTTAACCTCCCTCCCATCAGTTTCCCCTCATGCCCCTGTGTCATTGAACTGTTACTCATGCTAAATTGTTCCTCATAGTTTACCTAGTTTAAACTTTGCAGGAACTTAAAGATATTTGTCATATCACTCCTTTCTGACCTAGAGCAAGTTCATGTTCAGTACCTTAAGACAATCCCTGTAAGATCTGCCCCGCTGTCCTTGAATCATCCTGGTCACCCTTTGTTGCACAGTCTCAAGCTTGGCCTTATCTGTTCAGCAGTGAGTCCTCTGGAACTGTACACAGTACTCCAGATGTATCCTCACCAATGATCTATAAAGAGATAGCAATACTTCTTTTCTTCTACTGCCAGTACTTCTTCCAGTACATCCCACCATCCTATTTGCTTTACTATAGGCCTTGCTGCACTGGCTCAATTGTAGAAGGGAGTCATAGGCCTTGTTGCATTGATGCAACTACAGAAAGAAGTCACTAACAATGAGCCCTAGGTCCCTTTCCTCACCTGTGGTGATCATCTTTACCCCTGTCAACCAGTACTCTGTCCTGGGGTTCTTGTTCCCTAGGTGCATCATCTACAAAACCTTAGACCACCTTTCTAGTCTTTGCAGGTTACTCTACATCTCCCTAATTCATTCATCACTATCTACCTTCCACAGAGCTTAGTTTCATTTGTGAAAAGACACAGCTTGCACCAGATTCCTTCTACAGTGTCACTGATGAACATATTAAGATGACAGGACACAGGATGGATAACTTTTGGCACCGCACTCATGACCATCCTCCCTTCTGATTTCACAGCATTAATCACAACCCTCTGGTGCCTTTGTTTTAATCAATTTCCTACTCATCTTTCTGTGTCCCTTGCTACACCAAGAACTTGAAGCTGGTGCGGGGGGGGGGAGTTTAGGAGAGATACCAGTAAGTACTTTTCAAGGGCATGGATGGTGGAATAGATGGAATAGGTTGCCAAAGGAGGGGGTCTGTGCAAAATCAGTGGGTCGATTCAAACAAGGGTGAAGCAGGTACAATGGCTTGGTAGAGACCATACCAGAAAGGGAGGAAGAAGGGGAAAGTAAAAAGCCTCTAGGGCTCTCTTTTTTAGCATTAGTTTGATATGAATTGACAGAAACAATGAGCCAATGGGCCATTTTCTTGCAATAGATTCTATGCTTCTGTGGAACCACTGAGTGCATCAGGGAGTGAACCAGGTTCCACAATATACTGTAGTTGGAGTGGGAGGATGGTATTTTATTTATCTATTTATGTATTTCAAAAGTTTTACCAGGAAAGAAATGTCGAGCTGAAATAGCAGCTCAGTTCCAGATATGTCCTGGGGGGTATAGGACAAGGGAGAAAGAAATGCAACAATAATACATAAATTGAACAAGTAAATGGCCAGAGGTAAACTTATACAAAGCTAAGAAGAATGATATGCAGTATATACAAGCAGCAGAGCTACAAGTACAAGGATCCACAAGTCACCTTTTGAGTTGTATGTATAAGAACGGTGATAGCAGTTCATAGGGGATTGACTATAATGGCACCAGTCACCCAGCAAAAGGCAGGCAGCTAGTCATATTTCAGCAACTCAGAGAAATAGATAGGTAAGGTATAACAAATATATGGAACAGGGTAGAGAGGTATGGCAGTGGAGTGGGGAAAGAGGACAAGGGGGAGCGGAATAGGGAGGGGGAAGAGCAGAGGGAGGGAAGAATCAGGAGCAGTTGCAGGTGGGTGAATGGAGCTCACAGAGATGAAGGGAGAGAGAGTGGAGAGCTGCCAGATCAGGTGGCTAAAGGGAGGGAGTTTCAAAGTTTAGGGAAATGATAGGAGAATGCCATCTGACCAGCTGCACTCAACATAGACAGCAGGATGAGACAGCGAAAGTGAGAGAAGCATAAGGAGTAGAAGGAGGGAGGAGGAAATGAATGAAGGGAGGAGAGGTAGGAGGGAAGAGAGCCAAGTCAATGTTTGGCCAGAAAGGAGGAGCAATAAGTAAGACGTCTGGCCTCAAGGGAGGGGAGAGGGGAAAGAGAGGCCAGAGTAGAGTGAGCCTTGGTGAGTGCAGCGGGGACAGTCAAGAGCAAAACGGCAGAAAGAGTGGAAGAGCAGGTCCAGTCTGACCAAAGTAGACCTAAGTAGACTATGTCTCCATAGTCAAAGATGGGGAGAATCATTCTCTGTAATATGGCTCTGCAAGCCAGCAAGGGGATGCACCTATGGTTATGGCACAAAAGACCAAGTTTTGGGTGCAACGTTTTTGTGGATTACCTCAAAGTAAGTTGAGATGTAACTACAGGAATGGAGTTCACACCAGGACAGTGGTGCTCCAGACATGAAATCCTCAAATTCAAATCAAAAATTGCCGGGCACACACAGAACCTCAAGAATGCAAGGGTACCAGTTCCTGTCGACTTCAAATATAATTTATTGACATATCTAAAATAAAATCACAGATAATGCCTGCCTGATGCTTTTTGGGATTTACATGTATCCTTTATCAAAGGCTAAGGCAAGATTGAATCAAGTGGCAGTTATATACAAACATCAAATCAAGTCACTATGACATGGCAATATCTTTCTTAAATCTTATTGGTTAAAAACTTTTTTTCCCAAAAAAGGCACCCTGTTTGATCATAATGGCATAGCAAACAATATTACACTGCAAAACACACACATCTACCATATTTACATATTTACAAACAGTGAAGTATATTTCCAGAATAACTGACCAACTTAGTACACCTACGGGGGGGAGTTAGTTAACTGTTATGAGCTTTCAATTCTTACCTTCACTTAATAAGTATATTTGGCTAGAATTTATAACAAACATATACAGTATCATGACATGGTAGTAAGAATTTGTGACCAAACACATATGTGAGAAAGACAGTCACCCCTGGTAGTCCAGTCACATCCACCCCTACCTGATCACTGAGTAAAATAAAGAATGAAAGTCCATCATTGGTAGTCTGATGGCACCCCTACCTAATCCCTGTATAGAATACAGTATGAAGTCCATCAAGTGATCAGGTGGGAGGGGATGCCCCCTGGTGACCCCCCTTTAACTTAAAGACCCCATTTGCCCCATCCTTATTGATTCCCCTCAGATACTTGAATGTCTCTATCATGTCCCCCCTGTCCCTTCTATCCTCCAGGGTGTACATATTCAGGTCTCTCAGCCTGCTGTCATAGTCTGTCCCTTCCATTCCACATTTCATCTTTGTTGCCTCCTCTGCACCCCCTCCAGTAGCCTGATATCACGCTTTTCGGATGGCCTCCAAAACTGCCCACAATACTCTAATTGCAGCCTTACCAGCAACCTGTAGAGGGGCAAGATCACCTCTCTTCACCTGGACAAAAAAAAAACCTCGCTATGCACCCCAGCATTTTGTTCACTTTTGCAGCTGCTCTCCTGCACTGGGCAGTGTTGTCCATGGTCCCTGTTATCATTACCCCAGGTCCTTCTCCTCTTCAGTGATCCCAGCTTAACCCCTCCCAGCCAGTATTCTCTCATTGGGTTCTTCACCCCAAAGTGCATAATCTTACACTTCTTTGCATTGAACCCCAGCTGCCACCTCTCTGACCACTTCGCTAGCTTGCTTAGGTCCCCCTGCAGCTGCTTCCATCCCTCCTCTCCATTCACCACTGCTCTGATTTTGGTGTCATCAGCGAACAAACTTATCTTGCTCACCACCCCATGTGCAATGTCTGATATGAAGAGCCCAAACAATATTGGCCCCAACACAGAGCCCTGTGGCACCATACTCATCACCGGCCTTGGAGTTGAGAGCTTCCCTCTCACCACCACCCATTGCAGCCTCCCACTCAGCCAGCTTGTAATCTAGTTCATCATTTTTGCCCCTATCCCTACACCAGTTAGCTTCCCCCCAAGCCACCCATGAGGCACAGAATCGAAGGCCTTGCTGAAGTCCAAGTAAAGAACATCCACCACATGACCCTTATCCAGCTCACTTGTCACCCAGTCATAATATTGTATCAGGTTGGTTTGATAAGACTTCCCTAAAACAAACCCATGCTGCCTCACATTCTGGAGGCCATTGTCCTCCAGGTACAACACCAGTCTTTCCTTTAGTATTGTTTCCATGGTTCTCCCACTATGGAGGTGAGACTTACCGGGAGATAATTACCCAGTTCATCCCGGTTCTTTGCTGCATTCATATTAATAATCCAGGATTCTTTTCTTTTTAGCAATGAATCATTAAAATTCCCACATCTCGGTTTTGGATTTACTTTATCAATCCCTTGAAATTTAAAACTGTGAGTTGAGAAGTCCGGGTGCCAGTCAAGCCAACCCCCGCCCCCCCCAAGTACTTGAAGGAATGGACATCTTCAAGAGGGGAGCCATCAAGAGAGTGGAAGGACGAGACGGTCATAAGTCTGGAGATCTTTTGCCTGGTTCCAAAGGTCATTGATACCATCTTCTTTGCCTTTAGGGCCAACTGATTTGAGTGGAAGCAGCGCTGGATGTTTTCAAAGTCTAGCTGGAATCTGGTGATCAGATTAGTGGGGCAGGAGCCATAGACAAATAGTACTGTGTCATCAGTGTACATGTGGATGGATGCTGAGGTGCAGATAAAAGGGAGGTTATTTAGAAAAATGGAGAAGAAAATAGGTCCAAGCACAGAGCCTTGGGGGACTCCAGTGTTGATAGGGAGCAGCCAGTTTTATCTGATTGGGTTCTGCCCAAACACTAAGAGTGGAACTAGTTAGTGGCATGGGCTGAGAGGCCTGCAGCAGTGAGTTTCACCAGGAGAATGGGGTGGGCAACGGTGTTGAAGGCTTTGCCTAGGTTGACAAAAATGGTGGAAGTGATTTTGCCCTGGTCCATCCCTGTGAGGATGGAATTCGTAAACCTGAGGAGGGAGGTGGTGGTGGAATGGGATTTGCAGAAGCCAGACTAGAATGGAGTGAAGAAAGAAGATGAGTCTAAGGAAAGGGCCGAGTTGAGAGATGACTAGGTGTTCTTGGAGTTTTGCAAGGGTGGGTAGTAAAGAGCTAGGGCAACAGTTTTCTGGGGCAGAAGGGTCACTGCCTTTGAGAAGAGTTATTACTGTAGTGTGATTCTAGGCATCAGGGACTAAGGCAAGGGAGAAGGAGAGGTTTAAAAGGGAAGAGAGGGGAAAACTGATGATAGGGGCAGAGAGATGAAAAGTTTAGGGTTCAGTCCATCTGGGCTCTTACCCTTGAGGGGGTTAAGAGCTAGAAAGGCCTCAAGCATGTCAGATATGGAGATAGTGGAAAAGGAGAAAGAAGGGTTTGAAGAGGGCTTAGAAGGGACAGAGGGGGAAGTGGAAGAGGGGAGAGGGGCAGAGGGAGGAAGGGTGGTGAGGAGGGAGGAGGTACAGTTAGTAAAGAAGTTTTTGAATTCAGCAGTGACAGAAGATGGGTCAGTAATGGCGGAGTTCTTCGTCTTGAGGATTGGAAGGCTGTAGTGGGCTGGTGATGAGAAGAGGGCATGGATAACCTTCCAAAATTTAGATGGATGGTTAATGTTGTTTTGGAAGGTATTAGAGAAGTACTCCATCTTAGAATGTCTAACTGCTTTAGTGCATGCATTCCATGAGCCCTTGTATGTAAGCAGATCAGGAGGGGATCCTGAGGCCTTGTGAGTCTTCCAAGCCAGGTTTCTGGTGCACTGGCAGGCCAATAGCTTACCAAAGACCCAGGGAAGATGGCAGCCACAAACCATAGTTTTCCTGATGGGTGCATGGTGATCCAATCAATGAGGGGGTGGTTTGGGACTGTTAGGTTAAGCCTTGTGGGCTCAGAGACAAGTTGATTGAGTATGAGTGAATTTACATTTTGTACTCATTTGTTTAATGAAAGGGGAAAGCCGATTATAAATATGGTCACCCACAACTCCAAGTTCCTCAGAAGAGGCCAAGGAGGAGACTGAGGTGAGGAAGTCAGTAATTGAGTCAGAACTGGAAATGGAGCAGCACTAGAACTTAGCAGTACAGAACTGGACATGGAAGGGGAAGGAGAACATTACATGCAGCAGTTCATGCAGGGAAGGAGCTGAGGCACAGTGTATCACCTCATAACTGAGGGGGGGCGGGGACATACACTGGAACACCCCCACCCTCGTGCCTCAGTCCTTTCTGGCCACTGAGTAGCAGAGATGTCTATGGTCAACTTGATGTTCTTGTGGGACAACCAAGATTCATTTGTGACCAGAATATCTGGCTAGTTGTTTAAGGACATCAGCTCAGACTTAGCTGATCTTGTTTGGAGAGGAGGCTATGAATGTTAGAGTGAATGATTCTCAACCCCTTGGTTAGGGTGGAGGTAACCGAAGGAGAGAGCAGGTAGGGTTAAGTTCAGTATCACCTGCCACAAGAAGGAAAAAGGCAATGATCACTGGTGAGTTTGAAAGAGTCCTTGTAGGGGTGGTTAGCAAGTGGGAGAAGAGGCAGATAATGGTGAGGTAAAAAGTAGAAGACTTCCAGATGCAGCCATGGACAATGGATGAGGCAACATATAGGAAACCAATAAGTGCTAAAAGGAGGGGAGGGGATTGGGTTGGGTAAAACATGGGACGGCTAAGAAGATTCTGAAAATAAAGGCAGGAGGCAGGAGCAGATGGGGAAAATAGGAAAGGGGCAGTGAGGAGGTGCAGTGTAAGGGAGTGAAGCAACATCATGGGAGATGAATTAAAAAGGTATTGTAGAGAAGGGAGTGATTAACTACAAATACAGTGGGATCAGCAAGCAAAACACCTGAATAGTTAAAACTAGCCCCATGCCCCTGTCTTCGTGAGGGGAGGGAGGAGTAAAACAATGTACTTGAGAGAAAGTAAAACAGCCTACATCCCTTGAGTCATAAAGGAAGAGGTAGTCTGTGATGATGGCGACCGTGACTGAGCACTTTCAAAAAGGGTGACTCAATCACGGTGCCTGTGCATAGGGCTACTTGGCAGGGGGCAACCAGATGGGGGGTAGGTGAATATAGCAACAGGATGTTGCTTTGTATTCACACACATGGGGAGGTGGGGAGGGACCACGCTGTGCAACGGGTGGAGGGGAGGTAGGGTTTGTGGAGTGAGGTGGTGGGCTGCCGAGCTGGCCACATGGTGTGGTGGGTTGGTGGCAGGCTGGGGTTGGGAGGGTGCTTGTTTGGGTTCTGGGCACGCGCATTTTTTGTGCAGGGTCCAGGATTTTCTTTATTTTTTTTGCTTTTGCACCCACCCCCGACATGCACCCCCCTGGAGTTGAGAATACTTTAGTAGGGGGTGCAGGGGGCATGCCCCTATCTTCATGAGGGGAGGGAGGAGTAAAACAATGTACTTGTGAGAAAGTAAAACAGCCTACATCCCTTGAGTCATAAAGGGAGTGGTAGCCTGTGATAAAGGCGACCTTGATTGAGCGCTTTCAAAAAGGTTGACTCAGTCATGGCACCTCTGCATAGGGCTACTTGGCAGGGGGCAACCAGATGGGGGGTAGGCGAATATAGTGACAGGATGTTGCTTTGTATACACACATGCATGGGGGGTGGCGAGGGACTACGCTGTGCAATGGGTGGAAGGGTAGGGAGGGTTTCTGGAGTGTAGTGAGGTGGTGGGATGCTGAGCTGGCCATGTGGTGTGGTGGGTTGGTGGCAGGCTGGGGTTGGGAACACTGTGGAAGAGTAGTATAAGGTCTAGAGCAGTGGTTCCTAAGCCTCAAATCCTAGTGGCCTCAATGGGTCTCCAAGTGTAGCCACTAGTACTTTCTGATAGCCTCACTTCTTATTTTTTCACCCCAAACCCCGCATTACACTCCACTCCACTTCAATATAGCACATTTCTTTTCAACACATTATTCAATAAATCAAGCCCCTAAAGTATTTTCCCTTGAAGTGTACCTCCTATGCCTATTCAAATGGTAAGAAATTGTCCATTCTATTCCTTTTGTAATTAGAGCTCCAAAGAGCTCTATGGTTGCAGAAAATTGTGCTGGTGGCCACAGTAGACTCATTTGAGAAATACTGGTCTAAGGCAGGGAGTTCTTATTTTGTAAATAATTTGGACCTGATATACACCCATGGAAAGGTGCCTATGCAGACTGATGGTGTGCAAAGGTCCTTCTCCACACGTACAGAAGACTCCATACATCAGCAGCTCTGGATGTGTGTCCTTCCCCTCCTTCTTCTGTTGTATATGCACAGTTATATGACTGTCTGGGATGGGGCAGGCCATGCAGGTACCCAATTCACGGGAAAAACTCTGTTGTGTGGAAAGCAAGTATAGGGGCAGAGGCTAAGAGGCCCGATGGGATGCTGTTGTTCTCATGCGCCCCCTCTACCAAGCTGCAGGACATTCCCAATGGCCAATCAGCATCCTCTCCAGCACATACCTCTCAACTGTCCCTGATTTTCAGGGACGTCACTGATTTTGCTCAAAATTTTACACTGTCCCTTCTAACATTTATGGTTCCATGACTAAACAGAGGGAATTGTAAGCACAAAATAACATTAAGCATTAAAGTTACAGACTTGTTCTTCATGAGAAAAACTCTGTTGTGTGAAAAGCAAATATAGATCATGGAGGGTGGAGAAGATGGCGGCTGCGTGTGAGCTACCTGAGCCACTAGTTTAGTCATGCTCCATTTTTTACTCATTTCATTTACTTTTTACTTGCTTTTTAGTGTATTATTTATTTATTTTTTTTTTTGTCGTTTGTTTAATTGTGTTAGCCAGCGTTAGTTAGGGTTCAAGAAGTGAGGTAGTTTAGAGTAAGTGGAATTTCATTTCGGGCTGGGTGGAATGCCGTCTGGTCCATGGTGCCTACTTTGAAATACATTGCTATTGCGCTAACTGTTAGTGGTCGGAAACACTGGAACATCACTATACCGCTAACAGGCATTGTTTATTCATATTATGCTGCTGATCCCATTTGCAGGGATTTTATAGCTTTTCAGCTTTCTGCTATTTTTAACCTGTTCACAGTGGCTTGCCTGGAAGGCTGTGCCAAATGCCTGGCTGACTTCCCAATGGGGGGCTGTTTCATTGGGGATCTGCTGAGGAGCCTTCAGAGTTTCTGTAGGAGCTTTCTTTCCTGATTTTGCAGCTAGTTGGGATTTTTAAGCTGCGAAGAGGAAGATATACTAACTGCTTCTGACTAGCCGAGAGAATTATTGATTTCCACTGAGCCCTTTGTATGACCAACTTCTGGTTGTGGTGAGAACACATTCCAGATAAAGTAGTCACTCTGAAGAGATTTTATTGCTTTCTCCAGTTGGGGATTATTGCTGTCTGACCCAGTCCTGGAGGTGATGACTGGTAGGTGTCTGATCTATTGGGTTTGCTTTTTTGAGATGGTGGTGGGGGTGCTGTCTGTTGGGACAGGTCCCCCAGCGAGTGTATTGGGTGACAGGGAAGATGGCTCTTGGTGGACAGCCAGGTCTATGGGGCCCCCTAATTAGGCAACCTTTGTGGGTTCGGGCACTCTGCCAATTGTTTTCCTCTGGGTAGAAGCCATCAGTATCCCCATATTTCTAGGCCGTAGTGCTTGATTGGGGTTTTCTGCCTTTGTTACCCTTGGCCAGATGGGGCAGAAAGGAGGCACAGGCCAGTGGGCAGAGTGGTTCCTGAGGGTCCTTGGGTCTTCCCTAGGTGGGTGTTGCTTGGCATCCACCAGGGCAACTGTAATAGGCCTGGTTCCTGGGTTCTGGGCAGCGTCTCCCAGTGAGTGCTGATTTGGCCTGGAGGCTGCAGTGTGTGGTACAAGAAAAACAGCTTCGGTGGAGGACTATCTGACTTCATATTCCCCTGGCTTATATTCTAAAGGCATCCCATATTAAAGCAGGTCCTGATGCAAGGCTAAGGAGAGGTAGTGAGAGGTTGTGAGAGGACCTCCATGGTTTATTATTTTGTCTGTTAAAAATGACTGTGGCTTGGAGTCGGAGGAGATTTTTTGGACATTTAACTATATAGACCAGTTGAGGGTGAGAGCCTCATCCTGTCTGGAATCATTTATTGGAGGTTTTGGCGTACCTTCTTTTGACTTGGAATTGCTTTGGATCTTATTTTGGACCCATATATGGACTTTTTGGCCGAGACTTTTTAAGCCTTGTTGGGTGGGGGTATTAGTTGTTTTATTTGTGTTAATTTAATTTGTGGTTTAGAGGAGTTACAATTTGGAGGTGGCTGTTCTGGGTGGCTGGGTAATATGTGCTGGCAGGTAGCTCTCCCAATCAGGCACTCCTCCTCCTCCAAGCTCCTGGGCATCTGTCCCTTTAGTTGTCCCCCCCTGCATGCTGACATATACAATTGCTGTCAGGCATTGGGGATCATAAGGAGAAGGCATGGAGTGGCTCTGGACCGGGGAGAGGGGGAGAGCTGGGTAGCCGGATAGGGGTTGTGGAGTTGAGGAGATGACCTAGGGCAAAATGGAGATTGGACAGGGGTTCTCCCTGTCTGGTCCCCATACCCAAGGGCTCCACTTTTAGGGGTAGCTGACTCGATCAGCCTTGGAGTCTCATCCAACCCGGGTGGTGTTATGCAATGCCAGGTCCATTAAAAACAACATGGCAATAATTGCCAATCTTGTTGGGTCATCAGACCTGGCTTACATCACAGAGACCTAGCTGGACAGAAATGCTGGTCTGATTCTTGAGTCAGCACTTCCAGCCAGTTTCTCAATGATACACCGGCCGAGATTGGATCATGGGGTGGGGGTGTGGCCTTTTGTTTTAAAACAGAACTGGGCCTGATATGTGTGCCAGTAGGGGAGACCATATCCTTTGAATGTAGCTTGGGTACAGGTGTGGGGTGCAAAGTTCTTCCCGTCTACTGTCCACCTGGGTACGGGAAGCAATTTTTGTAGGAAGTCACAGACTTCATTGTCGACATGGTGTTGGAGTCTCCCAGAATGATGGTGCTGGGTGACTTCAGTGCCTGGGTTGACGATGAACTCTCGCAGTTTGATCAAGACTTCCTCCAACTAATGACCTCATTGGGCTTCACACAGGTTATTGCCTCTGCAACCCATATTTCTGGTCATTCTCTGGATCTGGTCTTCCTCCTGGACATGGAGACCTCTGACTTGGTGATGGAGCCAATCAGCTGGTCTGACCATTACACAATCAGGTTCAACTTCCAGGCCCCCCCCTTATAGACCTGCCCCTGAAGAGATGGTCCTGTACTGCCCATTAAGGGGAGTAACCCCAAATGCTCTGATGGCAGTACTGGATCTATCGGGATTTCTGACTGCTAGCAGGGTCCAGATAACTTGCTGCAGGCCTATAATACAGCTGTGGTGGTGGCTCTGGACTCTATTGCTCCTATCCGTGTTCACCCCCTCACCCTTTGCCCTCAGTCCCCTTGGTTTGATGGGACCTTAAGGGAGATGAGGAGAGAGGAGTGAAGGATGGAGCGACGCTGGTGCAAATCCAGTCTTGATGCCTACAGACTTAGATTGATTGTCCATTATACAGACTATCAATTAGTGATCTTCCATAAGAAGGCAGAGTTCCTGTCCAGGGAGATCACCGCTGTGAGGAACTGACCAGCTCAGCTCTTTCAGACTGTGGACAGCCTGTGCAATCCAGCCTGTCTGAAAGTTTGGACAGCATTGTCGCAGGAGAAGTGTGATGAGTTTGCTCACTTCTTTGCTGATAAGTTTGCCAACATTAGATCAGAGATCTGCTTAGCTCGCTCCAATAGGTGGGGCAGAGGTTGGTTGGAGGTTGCAGAACCACTGTTTGGTTGGTCAGCTTTCAGCCAGCCAGTGATTGTAGATGTCATAAGGATCATCCAGAGTATGCAGCTGACCTGCTGCAGTTTGGACCCAGGCCCAACTCGCCTCCTTGTGGGGTGCATCGAGGTCATTGGTCTGGTCCTGGCTGAGACAGCCCAAAGTTCATTTGAGATGGGTGAGTTTCCAGACTCCCTGAAGGAGGCACTGATGACACCTCTCCTTAAGAAATCTTCTTTTGATCTAGACTGTCTCACCAACTACTGACCTGTCTCTAACCTGCCCTTCGTGGGCAAGGTTATTGAGAAGGCAGTTGCACTGCAGCTGGATGACCAACTTACCATCCATGACATCTACGATCCTCTCCAGTCAGGATTTAGGAAAAGGCATAGCACTGATGCCGCCCTGGTTCATGTGCTCAATGACCTCCTGATAGTGAGATACTGGAGGACTCATTCCATCTTAGTCCTCCTTGATCCCTCTGCAGCATTTGACACCATGGATCATGGCGTATTGCTGGAGCATCTAAAGGTTATCTGTGGACTGTCAGGGACAGTCCTCAGATGGTTCCACTCGTTCCTCACCGGTAGATCTTAGAGAGTTGTGTCGGGAATTTATTTCTCTGATGGATTCTCTCTACCATGTGGGTAACCCAGGGCTCAGTGCTCTTACCTATGTTATTCGTGGTGTATATGCTGCTGTAGGAAGACATTTTTAGGTGGTACGGCTTGAGTTTTCACTGCTGTGCAGATGATATTCAGCTATACAAGTCCTTTGTGCCTGACCAGGATGACTCAGTCTCAGTGTTTAACAACTGCCTCACCGAGATCCAGGACTGGATGAGTGCCAACTGGCTGAAGCTGAATCCTGACAAAACTGAGGTTTTGGTGGTGGACCCAGGTCACCGGGTAGAGGGGTCCTTGGCAGGACAGGCCACTGGGCTTTGCTTGGTGGTCACCAGCTGATGGGCTCTGAATGGGTGCAGAGTCTAGGTGTTATTTTTTTTAATCATACAATTATTTTTTTCCCCTTCGTCTGGCTAGCCCCCATCAGACCGACCTCCTCCCCAGCCCCATCCCTGGAATTACCAGGGCTTTCCTTATGCCTGGCCTGGGAGCGGTGCCTGCAAAGAGTCGGTCACCATCCTGCTGCTGGCGATGTTTTCTCCAACATTTTTTCACCCAAGGGCCCCAAGACTGGGTATGCAGGCGTGGGGAGGCATGCATCAGTCCCATGGCCTCAGTAATGGCTCCCTTC
Organism: Neoceratodus forsteri; assembly: GCA_016271365.2. Taxonomy (NCBI): domain Eukaryota; kingdom Metazoa; phylum Chordata; order Ceratodontiformes; family Ceratodontidae; genus Neoceratodus; species Neoceratodus forsteri. The sequence goes on from CM057456.1 coordinate 1,377,016,510, forward strand.
CTCTCACACCATTGGCCTAGTGCCTGGTTCCTCTCTCTGCCTGTGCTGTTCCCAGCCTCCACCAGGTGGCAGCCATCAGCTGAGAGGAGCCATCCCTCCTCCACCGGAGAGGAGAGCATACCTATCAGCAGCTCCATCCAGCTCCACCCTCCCCCCTCGTTGCCATCCTCCTATGACCCTGGCTTGTTCCCGAACCTGGGTCGCCGGCATGACAAGAGGTTAGGCATCCAGCACCTTAGCCCTCAGCACCACTGGGCCAGTCTAGGTGTTATTTTTGATGAGGGGTTGACCCAGAAATCTCAGGTGTCATCCGTCGTCAAGACCTCATTTTAACATCTGAGGAATATCGCCCAGATCAAGCATCTGGTTCCGCCCGGTGATCTTCCAACATTGGTCTAGGCCAATAAGGGTGGAGCGGTGTGGGACCACCAGGGTTTTTGAGTTGGTAGATCTTAAGGAGTGGGAAGGAGGGGGGGTTGTTATAAAGGTAAGGGAGAGATAGGAGGGAAGTTCACCCAGCCACTGCTTGAAGGTGAATTTTGTGCAGTGAGGGAGCTGTCAGTTTGTCAGGGAAGGGAAGGATTGGGCATGGTAGAGATCACAATGATGAGTGTGGAGGGGGGCATCAAGGGCAAAATGGCAAAAGGACTTGAAGAGGGTATCTAGTCTGGCCAGGGAGTACATAGGGGAAGCACCATAGACTATGTCACAATAGTCACAGATAGGTAGGATTATCTTCTGAACAATCTCACACCTAGCCGTGGGTGGGATGCAGGCATAGTTCCTGAATAAGCACCGAGCTTGGAATGCATTTTTTTCTGAATGGCATCGATATGACCAGAGAAGTTCAGGTGTTAGTCCAGCCAGACACCTAAATACCTGAAGGAGGATGTGCCCTCAAGTAAAGTCCCATCAAGGGTGTGGAAGGAGGGTAGAGAGGGAAACTTGGTAAGTCTCTGCCTGGTACTGAAGGTCATGGAGACTGTTTTTTTGGCATTGAGAGATAGTTGGTGGTTTGCAAACCAATGCTGAACTTTGTCGAAGTCATGCTGCAAGTTGAATGCAACGTCGGTGGGGCAGGAGCCAGATTCATACAAGACTGTATCATCAGCATACATGTGAATGGAGGAGAAGGGAGTGCAGGTGGATGGGAGATCATTTAGGAAAATAGAGAATGGTATGGGGCCTAATACTGATTCCTAGGGGATGCAAGTTCTTATCGGGAGGGGTGGGGAAATTGCTTCAGAGATTTTGACTGATTGGGTTCTGCCAGTGAGGTATGCATTGAGCCAGTCTGTGGCTAAGGGGGATAGCCCAGCAGTTGATAGGGTGTCAAGGAGAAGGGAGTGAGAGACTGTGTTGAAGGCTTTGGCCAGATCGACAAAAATGACTGAGGTGATTTGGCCATTGTCCATTCCCGTGAGGAGAGAATCAGTGAGCCGAAGAAGGGAGATGGTGGTGGAGTGATTTTTCCTGAAGCCAGATTGATAAGGGGTGAAGAAGGAGGAGGAGTCTTTGAGGTAAGCGGTGAGCTAGGAGAGGGCTAGGTGTTCCTGAAGTTTGACAAGGGTAGGGAGAAGAGAGATGGAGCTGTAGTTGCCAGGGGAGGTGGGATCTCAGGCTTTGGGGAGTGGAAGGACCACTGTGTGTTTTCATGGGGAAGGTACTAAGGCAGTTGAGAAAAAGAGGTTTAGGATAATAGACTGAGGGTAGGTGATGGCTGAGGCTTAGAAGGATAGTTGTTTAGAGTCAAGGCCATCTGGGGAGGAATCTTTTGAAGGGCTGATTGCTAGCAGGGTATTTAGGGTGTCATTTGGGGAGACAGTAGTGAAGGAGAAGGGGGAATCAGAGGGGGAGGTCATTCATAGGCAATACAAAGGGGGAGGAGGAGGGGCGTAGTTTGGGAGAGATTGGAGTAGTTCATCCGCACAAATGGTGTAATAGGAGTTGAATTCAGTAGCTACTGCAACTGAATCAGCAATGAGGGTGGTGTTTATCTTAAGTATACTGGTGGGTGGACAGGATGGGGGAGTAAAGAGGGTGTGGACCACTCTCCAGAACTTGGAAGGGGAGTTGATGTTAGCTGCAAAGGTAGATTTGAAGTACTCTGTTTCAGCTAGCCTGGCGGGTTATGTAATTCTTCCCAGGCTGTGAGAATCCTGTCAAGAGGCAGTTTAACTATCGGCTGAGCAAGGCATGCATTGTTGTTGAACATGGCTTTGGGAGATTAAAGGGTAGATGGTATTTCCTTCTTGAGTGGAAAGATTTTAGCATTAAAAATGTCCCTGTTGTTATGTGGCATGTTGTGTGCTACACAACATTTGTGAGATGATAGGGAACAGTTTACTGCAAACTAGATGTCACAAGAAGAGAGTGACGAGGTGCACCAGTCAGACACAGACACTGCCTGCCTCCCATGATGATATATCTGTGGCAGCACAGTGCAGACAAACTACTGCAATTCAGGATGCACTGGAAGATTATTTTGATGCACAAGAGTAACTGTGAAGAGACTGACAAACATGACATTTGATGTTTTGCACAAAACAAGATTTAGTAGAACATGTACAATTATTCCTGTAAGGGTGCAGTGGTGCAAGAGTTAAATTTGTAAGCTATGAACGTGGATTAAAATGTTTCCAAAAAACATCTGTAACTGTTTGAAACATATTCAGTTTATCTGTTAAAAAGTTGTAGCAACACACTGTCAGTAAAAAATACTTTAGTAAAATATTTGCATTTAACTTTGAAGAAAAAAATCAGAAACAAGAAAGCAGCAATTAATTATATGTTTTGCGTGTACATACTACAAAGACTATGTAGTACATAATAATTCACTTGAACATGCCAGTGTTTATAGTTCCTGAAAATGTTGGCATTCAGCTATTGATTAGAACTTCAGATATTTAACATTAAATTGCATTATGCGCAAAAATGATCTTAAACTGTTATGAAGTTTCTAATATAAAAACATAAACGTGTGCTATGAACAATGAACAACATGTTAAATGCAATATTCCACAATCTTGTGCACCAGAGGTATAAGCAAGTGCATGTGAAAACTTGCAATATAAGTTAAATACAATAACAGAACTGTAAAGGCAGTCAGCAGGACAGAACAGCCAGGGAAGGAGGGAGCTGAGCTGCGTCTCGGTCGGGATGCTCCTCTTCCCCGCACCGCTAGAAATGGAGGGCAGCATCAGTGAACCAGGACCCATGGAGGAGCAGAAGGTTCCTGGTTCAGACTAGGATTTTTTTTTAACTTTGGGGAAATGTTCCCACTGGAATGGAAGAAAGAAGCCGCCGCGACTTAGGGAAAAGGGTGCAAAATTTAAACTGCAAGGAGCAGTCTGATTTGGCCTCTTCTCATCCCTGCTGTGGCAGTCAGCAGGAGAGGACACTTGTGGAAGGAGGGAGCTGAGCAGGGTCTCTGTCGGGACTCCCCCCTCCTCCCCGCACTGCCAGAATCAGAGGGCAGCTTAAGTGAACTGGGACCCATGGAAGAGCAAAGGGTTCCTGTTTCAGACTAAGATTTTTTTTTTTTACTTTGGGGAAATGCTCCAACCGGAGCGGAAGAAAGGAGCCACCACAACTTGGGAAAAAGGGCGCCAAATTTAAACTGCAAGGAGCAATTTAAATTGACCCCTTCTCATTCCTAGAGTGGCAGGCAGCAGGAGAGGACACTTGGGAAAGGAGGTAGCTGAGCCAGGTCTCCTAGGGGGTGGGGGTAGAAAGAAGTAGGCTGCTGGTTAACTAGGATCTGCAGCTTATCCATTAGGTAGGGAAATGGGCAGACTGGGTGGGCCAAGCGGTCCTTATCTGCTCTCAAATTCTATGTTTCTATGTTTCTGTTGGGACCTCCCTCCTCCCCGCACTGTCAGAACCAGAGGGCAGCTTCAGTGAACAGAGACCCATGGAAGAGAAGAGGATTCCCAGTTCAGGCTTGGATTTTTTTTTTTTACTTTGGGGAAATGCTCCAACTGGAGTGGATGAAAGGAGCCACCATAACATAGGGAAAAAGGGTGCCAAATTTAAACTGCAAGGAGCAGTTTAAATTGGCCCCTTTTCATCCCTGCAGCAGTAGTTGACAGGAGAGGACACTCAAGGAAGGAGGGAGCTGAGCCAGGTCTCCGTCGGGACCCCCCCTCCTCCCCGAATTGCCAGAACCAGAGGGCATCTTCCAGGACCCATGGAGGAGCAGAGGATTCCTGGTTCAGACTTGGATTTTTAGACCCACCACACCCACCCCTATGGATGATGAAAAGGTGTGGAGGATACACTAGAACCAGATCGAGAATAACAGGGAGTAGGGTGAAGGGCAGCTGGGGAGCATGCAAGGGGGTGGACAGAAGCGGATGGGGGTGGGTGGAGGCAGTGGAATGGGGGTTGAATGAGGGTGGCCATGGGGGGAGGGTGGCAGGAACAGGGAGGATAGTAAGCTGCAATGGTTGTGGGGTGGCCTTTTGGATGAATTTACTATGGAAACTTGGAGGCTGCCCAATTTGTAGCAGGCTAAGAAAACTGAAGGATGAAGTAAGGCACTTATGGAGGGAACTAATGAGAGTGAGGGAAGGGGGAAGGAGGTGGGAGAGACCCCAGCAAGGGGAGGCTGGAAGATGCAGAGAGAGAACATCAGAGCTACAGTTAGGGATGTAAGGAGGATGGGGGGAGGTGCGCAGAGGTGCACTAGGAGGAGGGGGACCAGGGAATAAGGAAGGGGGAGATGGGCACTGCTGTTGGGGTATCAAGAAATAGATTTGCATTGTTGGCGGAGGAAGGGAAGGTACTGGGGCTGCGTGGGGGGGGGAGAAGAGTAGAGAGGATTCAGGAGGCAGGAATCATAATGGGAAAAGGAGTGGGTGGAGGAGGGGTAGGGTAGAGGAGGAAGGAGAGATGATAAAAGAAGGGGAGGCAGCAGGTGGGACTGATACAAGGAGCACAGTAGGTGCAGATGAGGGATCTAATGAGAGGGGCAGTGGGGACCTTGGAGAAGACAGGGCCCACTGTAGAAGTGGGGGTCAGGATCAGAATGATGGGGGGTACTGGTGCTGGGGGATTCCATACTTAAAAGGATCAGATGGGGAGGCAGAGGGGAAGGTGCAGTTCTGTCTGGGTTGAAGCTATTCCAGGGTTAACCATGGATAGGGCAGGGCAGGCACTTCTAAAGTGTATAATCAGAGGGAGGAAGAAGCCACACGTGGTAGTGTATGTGGGTACAAATGACTTAGTAGGGGAAACAATAGAGGTGGTAAAGGGGAGGTTTGAGGAATTGGGGAGGCAGTGTGAGGAGGTGGGGGGATCAGTGGCATTCTCTGAGGTGCTACCAGTACCGTGTGCAAGTACAGGGAGAGAAAAAAGGATAGAAGAGTTCAACAAGTGGTTGAGGGATTGGTGCCAAGTCAGGGAGTACGGAAAGGTGTCAGGCTGGGGCAGGACATGGGACAACAGCAACCTATATGCAGGGGACAGGTTACATTTGAGCAAAGAGGGTAAAGGCGCACTTAAACAGGGATTGTAGGGGTAAATTTCAACAAGGGTGGATTTAAACTAGATGGAGGGGTGGCAAGGCATCCACTGGTAGACACAGTGGATGGAGAGGGAAGCATAGGGTGCTCACCCCCCTAGTTATAGGCAAAGGCAGCGGGGAGTGGCACGGGGGTCAAAGGGGGGAAACAGGGATGGTAAGGTAGGGGAGGCAACAGGCTAGAAGGTGGTATCACTAAACACAAGAATCCTAAGGTACAGAACAGAGGAGTTACAGGCTCTTGTGACGGTGGAATTGGTGGACATAGCAGCCATCATGGAAACATGGGCCATGGAGAACCAGGACTGGAATATGATGATCCCAGGATACAGGCTATTCAGAAAGGATAGGGCCAAGGGGAAGGGGATGGTGATCTAAATAAGGGAGGGGATTGAGTGTGCAAGGGAGGAAGGGGAGAGGGGGAGGACAGAGGCTCTGTGGATGCAGTTTCAGGATGTGAGAAATAGGACACTGAGGATGGAGCTAGTGTACAGGCCACCATCACGGGGGGTGGGCGGTGATCTGGACCAGGAACTAGCAGATCAAATTCGAAGGGTAAGCAGAAAGGGAAGCAAGGTGGTGGTGGGGGATTTCAACCTGCCGGGGTGGACTGGAGCATTCCTGCCACCACAAGTGCATGGAAAGGGATCCAACTGGATGCTTTTCAAGACAGCTTCCTAAGTCAGCTGATACAGGGGCTGACTCAGTTAGAAAGGACTTTGGACCCTGTACTGGATAATGGGGACATGGAAGGAACCTAGAAGTGAAGGAATCGCTTGCTGAGAGTGACCCCTACTCGGCGTGGTTCACGCTGAACATGGATAAGGACACAGGGGTCACGGGTACAAGGGTAGTTGAATTTAGGGGAGCGGACTTTGGATTGAAGGGGGAAATTCTGAGACAGCACCTGGCAGACATCCAACAGCACATGGATGAAGACCAGAAATGGAGTATTAAAAGGAGAGGGTTGGCGGAAGCAATAGTAACCTGCACTAGGACAAAAAACAGGAAGGGCAGGGCAAAGAAACCCAATTGGCTGACACCGGAGGTCAGTGAAGGGGTGAAAGCCAACAGTATGGCATTTCAGAAGTATAGGAAAATCGGGAGGGGAGAAGATAAAGACATATTCAGAGAGAAGTGTAGAGAGGTCACCAGACTGGTTGGGGGGGGCCAAAACAGATAGAGAACTGAGACTTGGTGCAGGCGATCAAAAAAGGAGAAAAGGACTTCTTCCGCTACATAGGGGAGAAAAGGAGAAGCAAGGACCAGCTAGTGAGAATCAGAAAGGATTGGGAATGGGTGGAGAAGGGGGCAGAGCAGGCAGAAGCACTCAATGATTACTTCTGCTCTGTGTTCATGTAGGAGAAGGGGGGGCAATTATAACAGGCAAGTGGGGGTGGGCAATGGGGGGAGAGGACGACAGATGTAGGGTTTACAGAGGACAGGGTGCTGGAGGGGCTGAAGGCAATAAGGGTGGACAAAGTGCCTGGACCAGATGGCATCCACCCTAGAGTGCTGGGGCCACTGGCAGACTTGTTCAATACCTCCCTGTTCACAGGATGTGTACCACGGGACTGAAGAATGGCCCATGAGGTGCCCATTCATAAGAGTGGGCCAAAGAATGAACCAGAGAACTACAGGCCAGTGAGTTTCACCTCAATCGTGGGAAAACTCATGGAGACCATCCTAAAGGAGAGGCTTATGAGCTTCTTGGAGGCAAATGGGTTTGTCACGGGCAGGTCATGCCAGACAAACCCGCTGGAGTTCTACAACTGGATGACATGGGAACTGGACAAGGGTCATGCTGTGGATGTCCTGTACATGGACTTCAGTAAGGCCTTTGATTCAGTGCCACAAGGAAGATTAGGGGGGAAGCTGGAGAATGTGGGGGTGGGACCAAAATGGTGACCTGGATCAACAACTGGCTGAGGGGAAGGCAGCAAAGGGTGGTGGTGGGGGGGGAACTCTCATCACCAACAGCAGTGATGAGTGGGGTACCACAGGGATCAGTGACAGGACCAGTACTGTTCAGGATTTTCATTGCAGATATCTCAAATGGGATCCCTAGTAAAATCAGTCTGTTCACATACAATACCAAGATGGGAGCAGTGGTAGATGGCACAAGGTGGGGGGTTGCAGGAGGACCTGAATAAACTACTGGAGTGGGTGGATAAATGGCAGCTGAGGTTCAACACCAAGAAGTGCAAGGTTTTGCACTTTGGAGCCCGGAACGAGAGGAGAGATTATTACATAAATAGAGTACAGTTGGGCTGTTTCACGGAAGAGAAGGACCTAGGGGTAATCATAACAGGGAGCATGAAAAACTCTGCTTAATGCAGAAGGGAGGTAGCAAAAGCCAAAATAATGTTGGGGTGTATAGCTCGAGGGATCTGCTCCAGAAGGGAGGAGGTTATCATGCCCCTGTATAGGTCGCTGGTCAGGCCCCACCTGGAACACTGTGTGCTGTACTGGCTCCCGTTCCTGAAGAAGGACATCAGATTATTAGAGGGGGTACAACGTAGAGCTACAAAAATGATCCAGGGAATGGAGGGTAAGACCTACAAGGAAAAGCTGAGTGAGTTGAATATGTACTGTCTGGAGGAGAGAAGGGACAGGGGAGACATGATTGAGACCTTTAAGTACCTGAAGGGAATAAATAAGATGAAAACAGAAGGGATTTTCCAGAGGAGGAAGGGGAGGGGAAGGGATGGATACAAGAGGTCATCAACTGAGATTGGAAGGAGGTAGGTTCAGGAGAGAAATAAGGAGACATTTCTTCATGGAAAGGGTGGTGGACAAGTGGATCACCTTACCAGGTAAGGTAGTGGCCTGCAAAACAGTAGACAGCTTCATGAGGGGGTGGGATGGGGAAGGGGTAATGGAGCCGGGGGAAGAGGGGCAGCAGAGATTTAGGATGCTAGCTGCACACCCGAGCAGACTCGATAGACCATGAGGCCTGTTACTGCTAGCATTTTCGTATGTTCGTAACAATGCACAGAGCCACCCAAACTATAAACTCTCTCCAGCATAGTCCAAGTCAGACTCTCTGATACTAATTCTTTAGTTATGTTGGTACTTGGGGCTGAGGTCATATATTAAGTACACAGATTTGAAGCAATGAAAGCTGATGCTGGTGGAGTTTGATACTGTAACATTGCCATATGCTAAGGAATTGACCAAAACCTAGATTGATTGCTGCGCTTATAACACTGACTGTTCAGCATAAGAGCTTGAGACTGATGAGCAGACCACTGTGAATGGACATTGGGTGGTGCCAGAATTTGTACTGGAGTTTGAAAAGATTGGGTATCTTGCTCTGCCTCCTGTCTTCGCAGTCCCTCTTCCATGTACTGCTCCACTGCTGCTCTTTCCCTCTACAATTCAAGTAGTTTGTTATGTTACAGGATCATTTGGCACGTGGGCTCAAAAACATCCTCCAGAAGTTCTTGCATATGTGAGAATGTTTGGGGAAGATTAGTAACTGGCTCCTTAGCTGTTTTTTTGTTCTGACACTGGTGTCCAAATGTCGATGGCAGTTCAGGTGCATTTGGTGTATCTGCAGTTGCATCACTTGCACTTGCATGTGCATCAGTTCCATTCACTGGTTCTGACTCTGGCTGCTGCTGTGGTTGATGGTTGTTCATTGACCATGCTTATATTTGAGATGTCATTGGGTGAAAAGATAAACTATGTCTACATATATTATACACCTTACCCTCAACGTTATCCTAAATAAATCACCTATAATAAACATATGTATCAAACATGGTATGCTGGATCCTATAATATATCGCCCCTTCCAATTACAAAAAAACTGTAATGAGCTTATTATGCCAGAACATAAGAACATAGAAATTTGACAGTAGAAGGAAACTGTGTGGTCCATCTAATCTGCCACAGATGTCTACTCCCCCTTATCTATTGATCTTGCTGAGGTGACTACACTGATTATCCTATGCCCATTTGAATAGCCCTACTGCCGTTGCTGCCATGTGGCAGGCTGTGAGGCCAGCAGGGGAAACAGATAATGAGGCTGCACTAGGAAACTGGTAAATCACTAAAAATGTATGCCCATGAGGAGAAAACAAGCATGTCCAAAACCAACACAGCACACAAAGGTTTGTACTGCACTACAACAGTACCATGATTTCATATATAGAACAACCTGTGGGTTGTCATTAGTGTGCCCAAGCATAGTTATACTAAAACAAAATGGCATATGCCATGTATAATTTTGCATAAGTGACATAATACAAGCAGAACAGCAGTATATTTAATGCCAGCAGCACAGCAATGGCGGTATGTCATTTTGCGGACATAAGTGATGCAATACAAGCAGTACAGTAGTAAGTTTCATGCCAGCAGCACAGCATGTGGACATGCAGACTACAAAAGCACATACCTTTTTCTTCCAATTTCTTTTTATCCCACCTTACTACCCTCTTAGTCCACTCCTGCAGACCTGATCAGTCCCCATAGATCCCTCCCACGGTGTCTGGTCCTAGAGTGCCAGGCTTTCTGTTATACCCCCAACTTACTCCTCTGTTCGGAGCACCTGCACAACAAGGTCTACTCGTGGGTAGGTGATCGGGGCTATGATCTGTCATCATCTTGGACTGAGAGGGTTTTTTTCTGCTTTTCTTCCCTTGGTCCCTCCTTCCCCTGAGGGTGTCGGCACACAGGACTGACATCCAGACACCGACAGCGTGCTGACACACACCGTTGTCAAATGCCCACAATGTCCTCCCCTCCCCAACTCTGGAGAGCTGCCTGTGCCCCGATGCCCATGATTCCACAGGCATAGGTGAGTCGGGTGCTCAAAGCACCCCAGGAACCCAACCCAGGAGGAGAAGGAGAGCATCTGTTGGAATGCTCGATCCTCTTCCTCCCTTCTGACCCCCGGCAGCCCCGAGTGCATTCCTGAACCCGGGTCGCCACTGTGGTGATAGGTGTGGTGTCCAGCGCCTCAACCCTCAATGCTACAGGGCCAGAAAAAGCACATACCTTTGTTAGCAGAAAACACATCAAAAGGTGGCATCTTGGTGGGCAAGGTGATTGTTATCCTCAAATGGACCTTTACCACACTGGACTGCATTCTGTGGTGCTGATGTTGGTCAGGTGCCCAAAATGCAATCAAGATAATCAAATAATAGGCATATTACCCTACTAGTACCAAATTTTTTACTATTATCTTTGGTTTTGTGATAGCATACTAAAGTTGTTTCATTTTCACTCTGTGCTGCTTAGCAGGTCCATCATGACCAGTGGCTATAAGGTGGTCTAAGATTATTTGGAATATTTTGCTATTCTGCCTGTAATTGTTCAGTTCTTCCTAAACAAACTCCACAGAACAGTAGTTTATTAGAAGTTTGGTTGCTTCCTGAGAACAACTGGGCACCCTATCAGACTTATTTACTGCTAACAATGTGTTTTGACAGTTCAAGTGCTTTAAATTAGCTGCCCTTTCACTTCCTCATTCTCAGCCACAAAGGATCATAGGTTCTGACAGCATCATGGGATACTGGATGAGCATGGCAGTAGGGACTAAACTTGACAGCATGTACACGCTTACCAAACACAGAAACATAGAAGCTGAAGGCAGATAAGGACCACAAGGCCCATCCAGTCTGCCCATTTTTTCTACCTTATGAATGTGCCATAGACATTTACTCTGTCAATGGCCTATCTATGCATACTCATCTGTATTGCTCCCTTATGCCTATCCCATGCCTGTCTGAAGCCCTGAACTGTATTCTTATCCACCACTTCCTGAGATAGGCTGTTCCATGCATCCACCACCCTTTCTGTGAAAAAGAACTTCCTCACATTACCCCTTAATCAGCCTCCCTCTAATCTCATGCTGTGTACTCTTGTCCTGCTATTTTTCTTATATTGAAACATGACAGACTCTTTCACCTTGTTAATGGCCTTAAGATGTTTGAATGTTTCAATCATATCACCTCTCTCCCTCCTTTGCTCTAGGGTATACATATTGAGCTCCATTAATCTGTCCTCATATGTTTTCTGATGCAGTCCCAGCACCATTTTGGTTGCCCTTCTCTGAACTGCCTCCATTTTGTTAATGTCCTTGTGTAGGCGTGGTCTCCAGTACTGCACGCAGTACTCCAGATGGGACCTAACCAGTGTCTTGTAAAGAGGGATTATTACCTCCCTCTCACGACTTGTGATACCCCTACTAATATACCACAACATCCCTCTAGCCTTACCTACTGCTTTAGTGGTCTGCTTGGATGATTTCAGGACATCTGCGATGATGATGCCTAAGTCTCTTTCTTCCCTTGTGATTGCCAGCAACTCCCCTCCCAACCTATAGGTAACTTCAGGGTTTCTATTCCCCATGTGCATGATCTTGTACTTCTTTGCTTTAAACCCCAGTTGCCACTCTTCACACCATTTTGCCTGTTTTTCTAGATCTCTTCTCATTCTGCCCACCCCATCTGGATTATCTGCTCTGTTGCAGATCTTGGTGCCATCTGCAAACAGGCAAACCTTACCCACCAGTCCATCTGCAATGTCACTGATGAAGATATTGAAGAGGACTGGCACCTGGACTGATCCCTGAGGTACCCCACTTCTGACTTGCATCACTTCTGACTGTATAATATTTACCACCACTCTCTGTTTTCTGCCCGCTAATCAGTTTGCCACCCAGTTGACCAACCTCTGACCCACCCTGAGCCTACTCAGCTTATTAATCAGTCTTCTATGTGGAACAGTATCAAAAGCTTTGCTGAAGTCAAGGTAGATGACATCAACTGCTCCCCCTTGGTCCACCACTCTGGTAACCCAGTCAAAGAAATCTATGACCTTAGATTGGCAGGACCTTCCAGTTGTAAACCCATGCTGTCTTGGATCCTGTGCTCCTATGGATACCATGTGTTGCATTATCCTTTCCTTAAGGAGTGCCTCCATAATCTTGCCCACTACTGAGGTAAGACTGACTGGTCTGTAGTTCTCTGCCTCCTCCCTGCTGCCACTCTTGTGGAGCAGGATCACATGAGCCCTTCTCCAGTCTTCTGGGAACTCTCCTGTGCTCAGAGACTCACTAAACAGTTCTGATAATGGCTCTGCTAGTTCCACCCATAGCTCCTGTAGTACCTTGGGATGTATGCCATCAGGTCCTATTGCCTTGTCCACCCCGAGCTTAGGGAGCTCTTGCAGGACCCTTTCTTTTGAGAAGGGCCTTGTGCACACCTCCTTCCTCCCTGTGTCCATAGTGCTGAGTTGTGGGCCATGCCCTTCCTTCTCCTCAGTAAATACTGAGCAGAAGTATCTTTTTAGGACAGATGCTTTTCCTTGGTCTTCCTCCACACACTCCCCTTATCCCCTTTGATCTTAGCAATACCCCCTCTGGAATTTCTCCTGTCACTAATGTATCTATAGAAAGTCTTGTCCCCTTTTATTGTTCGTGCAAATGTTTCCTCAGTCTGGGCCTTTGCCTACCTTAGTGCCTTCCCTGCTTCCCTTAAGGAAGTTTGGTATGCCTCCCTATCTTCGTCCTGCTGTGTTCCCTTATTTTTTCTGAATTCCAACCTTTTGGCTCTGATCTTTTCTGCAACTGTTTTTGAGAACCAAGGTGGTTTCCTCCATCTTTTGCTCTTGTTTTTCTCCCTAACACAATGAGATGTTGCTTCAAGTATGGCAAACTTAATGCTTGCCCACATTGCCTGTACCCCCTCACCTATATTTCTTCATGCCGGGGCTAGCTTAACCCTGTTGGCCATCTTATCAAAGTCAGCTCCTCTTAAGTACCCTATGTTTGCCTTGGAATGGGATGATTTAGTTCTAGTGGCCAAATTGAACCATACCATGTAATGGTCATTGGCTCCCAGGTGACCTTCTACCTGAACATCTGTGATATTTTCCCTGTTAGTCAGTACTAGATCCAGGATAGCCCTGTCTCTTGTGGGTTGTTGTACCAATTGCTTGAGGCCCTCCCCCTGCAGGGAATCCACTATGTATCTAGTTCTGGTGGATGTTCCTGCTGGTATTGACCAATCTGTATCTGGCATGTTAAAGTCTCCCATTATCAGAACCTCCCCTTTAGCTGTCATGTTTTGTATATCTTCTAACAGTAATGTGTCTATGTCCTCCCTCTAGTCTGGAGGCCTGTAGACAACCTCAGTTCATGTGGCTGTCCCATTTCCTGTTTCCAGGGTGACCCACCGTTCTTCTGGCACCTGTGTATTCTGAATTTCTGTAGCTTTGATATTTTCATTGACATAAAGGGCCACCCTCCCCACCCCCACCCCTTTGCACCTCAGTCTCTTCTGAACAGTACATAGCCGGATACTGAAGTTTCCCAAATGAGGCTACTGGTGAACCATGTCTTGTTAATGGCTACTATGTCCAGTTTAGCCTCTGTCATTGTTGCCTCCAGGTCTGGGATCTTGTTTCCTAGACTGTTGGCATTTGTGTACATGATTTTCCATTGGCCAGATTTTGGTGCATTAGTTGTTGGGCGAGGTCCGGTATTTCCCCTGCGTGCCGTATGGGGAGCCAGACCTTTTTCTTTACCTGGTGATGCAAATTAATTATAAACATGCTGAATTCCTGTTTGATCACTAGCTGAGGGGAGGGGTGTTCTTCCCATTTGATGTATCAGGTGCTGCACCCCTCTCCCCATTTGCTAGTTTTAATATTCTGCAAAGACATCAAACTTCTGCCCCAATGCACTGACTCCCTCCTTAGTCAGATGCAGTCCATCACATTTAAAGAACTTTCACTCCCAAAACTGGTGCCAGTTACCTAAAAATTTGTGTCCTTTTTCTTGGTACCAGCCCTTGAGCCACATGTTTCGCTCCCCATCTCCCCTTCTCTGACCTTCCATCCATCTGTCCCCCTCTCCCAGACTGGTAGGATCTCAGAGAAGGAGATGCCAGATGAAATGGATAACAGTTTGTCTCCCAGCTTGGTCAAGTGTTCCTTGGTCTCCACAACTGACTGGCTGGCGAGATCATTAGTCCCTATGTGTACCAGGATGTCAATGTTTTCTCCTGTTTCCTGCACGATTTTAGCAATATGGTCAGTGTCTCTCCATGCTGATGTACCTAGGAGACATCTGTACATTACCCCTGGCTGGAGGTAGGTATCAGCTCCCCGAATCATGGAGTCTCCTGTGATAAAGTAACCCGTGTTTGATTTAAAACATTTTAAAACAGTGCTAAAATCAAGACATTGAGCAGGGTTTAAACACAGTTTTTAAAAAAATATTTTTAAATAGCATTTAAATGTGTCTGCAAACTGTCTAACAGGGGTTTTAAATGGTTTAAGCCTCTTAAACCATTTTAAGTACTTAAGTGTGCACAGGGCCTAAAAGGTGGATGATGCAGGTTTTGTCAACAGTGAGAGTTTGTTTCCAATTTTTTGTAGTTTAAATATTTCAGTATTTTAACTCTGACTGGAAAGCAGACATAGATCAATGAAATGAACAAACCAATATACATCAATAGCACACAGTTAGTGCTACTCTGGGTTGGCTTTCAGGCATGGACAGTGAATATGAATTGGGCAGGTGCAGAGTATAAGATCTCTGTGGTACAGAGATGTCAAGACTGTGCCTACATCAGTTAAATCAGTGCTCCTAACACTTGGCTCATACTGTGACTTTTACAAATACATCAGCAGGCCACCATGGCCAAAATGGAGATGATAAACCTGGCAGATGAATTGGAATGATGTTGATTTGTGATTTGCCAGGAGATGAAAGCAGCAACAGAATGATAGGGGATTCTGTTTCTGCTGCATTGCACTATTGCTGTGATGCCAATAAGAATGTTTTGCAGAACAGCCTTAAAAATTGGTTCTAAAAGATTAGATGGGGTGTGCATTAAAAGATGAATGATGCATGCCCCAGGGGTGTAATGAGGCATGAGGCAGAAGGTCAAGTGACCATAAGCCCCTGGGAAGTGCATCATGTAAGCAATAAGGTACGAGGAGTGTGCATTAGACATGACTAATGCATGGCCAGTGGTATAGTGAGGCATGAGGCTGCAGGCTGACTGCCTTCAGTCCCTGGCCATGCATTAGAAATGTCTAATGCACACCCCTGGAGTGACTTATTGCATTCATACAATGGGCTTGTTTTTTAAAATGATATCTGAAGTTTATATATATATATATCTTTAAAATTTTAAATATAGAAACTTTAGCCCAGTTTTTGATAAAATAGTCCCTCCACCTACATGAAAGGCATTTTTTTGTGTTAGCCATTATGTCCAAATGGGGCCTCTTTAGTTGTAGTTTTTTTTTTTAAATGATGATCTAAATGATTCAGAAGTTCAATAGTTAAGTACAATGGCAACCTGCCTCCCACTACAGTTTTGCCGTTATTCTTTGAGGTGTGTGAGGTGCGAGAAAGTGGGTGGGGCTGCTGAGACTGTATTGTCCAAATGGATGACTGAACGAGCAGATGGTTGAGTGAGCAGAGAGCTGGGAGGGTGGGAGGAAAGAGACGGAAGCAGAACATGGTGTCGGTAGGCAAATAAAAATAATAATAAACAAGCTGTTGATGAAAAGTTGTGTCTCTTTTGCCATCAGTAGATTGGATTGAAGGGCTGGTGCCTAATTCTCAGGAGCAGATGCAATCTGTCTCAACAGTTGTCATGGTTACCTCTCACCCCTCACACACATACACATACATAGAATGATAGAGTAACATATAGATTAACATTTAAAGGGGCATTGTCAGCTTTGTCCCTTGTTTTAGTGCCAGATAACATCAGTGTGCCTCTGTGTACACAGTGATAACATATGGTCCACAGAATACCCCTATGTATGCCATAATCGAGAATTCTTACCAATTTCTGCAGTTTTCAAGATCTACTACTTTCCCTTGGGCTACCCATAAATGCACTGTGCACCAGAAGCATAAGCAAGATGAGAGCGCGTGTCTGACACTGTGCACCAGCACGAACATCGATTTTGCACATGGCCATACTGAAAAGCTAAATGCAGCGTGTATTTTCCAATGCTGTATTAGATTTGCCATTTTTTAACTGAAACAGAGCACTGGGAAAGACATAAAATGCTTTTGAAAGGAGGCGCCAAAATCTCACGCATGTGTGAAAGTGGGACGACGCACAAATCCCACGCATGTGCAGGAGCATCCCGCTTTCGCGCATGCATTAGATTTCGGCACCTGCTTTCAAATGCATTTTATCTCTTTCCCAGCGCTTGGTTTCAGTTAAAAAACAGCAAATCTAGTACAGCACTGGAAAATACACTCTGCAATTAGCTTTTCAGTATGGCCATGTGCAAAATCGATGTTCGTGCCAGCACACAGTGTCAGAAGTGTGCTCTCATCTTGTTTATGCTTATGGTGCACAGTGTACTTAAGGGCAGCCCAAGGGAAAGTAGCAGATTGTGAAAACTGCAGACAATGGTAAGAATTCTCAATTATGGCATATATAGGGGTATTCTGTGAACCATATGTGATCACTGTGTACATAGAGAAACACTGATGTTATCTGGCAATAAAATGAGGGACAAAGTTAACAGTGCCCCTTTAACTGTAAATTTCAGTGTGTATATTTTGAGACCTGGTTTGAGACAGTTGGCTTTCTGCTGGTTTGTTTTGTTTGGTTCACAATAAAAATACACTGAACTGTATTACGGGTTTGAATCTCCACTTACTGATTTTCTGCATCCAGACAACCCCATTTTCTGGGAGTGCAGTTCATCCGTGTTTCTTGTCTGTTTCTGAAGGGGTTAGCAGCCCCAAACCCACATCATGCCCTATACCAATAAATGTGGCACCATTCTGTTTGCATTTTAGGTTAAATTGAATGGCTGCATGGGAGTGGCATGGGGGAACAGAGCTTTCTGGTATTTAAAATGAATTACAGAGTGAAAGGGCAGCCAGGAGGAAAGACCTGATTTTGTGAGGAGCTGGAAGAAAGAGTGCTATTTATTGCTTTACAGAATGTCATGCAATCAGTGTGAAAGTCTTTTAAAAATCAGCTTTTGTGTGGCTACTGGGAAAATAAAAAATGGCAGATTATCAAATGTCAAGGTTCCATCTGACTTAAGGATACTACCCTACTGTGATGGGTCTGTATGTGTCTGACCTTGTTGCTAGCCATGCATTAGACATTTCTAATGCACAGCTAACAACCAATTAGACTGCAGGAGTTTTACATGCCATTTTATAATCATCCTTTAATGCACACCCTGGAGAAACATGCTGAGCTTATAAAATGATGCACTACTGTACTCAGAATAGCACTTCAATAATAGCGCAAGGTAAAACAGTGCGATCTATACTGCGTTACCATGGACAGTGACAGGGGAAGTACAGTGCCATGTAAGAAGTACTCCACTGGTCACTGTCCATGGTACTAGTACCCAAGTCAAGGGCTGAGGAATGGAGGAGGCTGACTGAGCTGTTCCCATGGTGTGGAGTGGTAATGAAGAAATAGCTCATCTAGAAAAGTGGTGGAAACCAGGGTTTGAATCCTAGTCCTAGTCTCCACAATTTTACCCCCCCCCCATCCAACTCCGACTTGGAGTTGATTATTTTAATTATTGGGGGTGGAGCCCATCACAAAAATAATGTTTTACAGTGGTAGCGATCATGAACCACACTTGTCATTGCTACCACTGGTACTTATTCTGTTGGTGGCATTGTCTCCTGTCACTTTTCTTGTCCGCACTGTATGGAAGGCATTGTTTTTGACAGCGCTGTCCATACAAGCGCTGTTCTCACCTAGTGCCAGCACTGCTAATCTATATAAGAATATAAAAAAATACAATTAATACAAACTACTTTTTGTACTTCAAAGGAAATCAGTTTAAATATAGCTGAAATTACAATGAAAATATATCTTTTTTTTTAACTATGTATTTATGCCCCTACATGCCTCCCTTCTCCACTTTCTCTTGCATCCTACTACCCGCATGCCCCACTCCCCATCGAGATCTGCCCCTACAGCACATGACACCACACTATCACACCCCTGGTATACCCCCCCCTGAGTAGGGGTGAGGAGGGATGCCCCCCCATGCTTACCTCCTCAAACCAACATGCTGGAGCTTGTTGGGTCAGTGCAGAGGAGTCTGTCCGATGAGCCTGGAGACCTGCCAGCAAGGTGCCATTGCCTAGGAGAAGCCGAGGTGATTTTTCAGGTTTCTTTTTCCCCCCCGATGTCGGCGTGCAATGAGGGGCTGTGAGTTAGGAGGCATGCTGAGACATATCTCCTGCTCCGCCCCTCTGCCAATATCCACCCAATCCACTTGCTTCTGCTCTACCTACCACGCTATCCACCCGGGCTCCCCTAGGTGGGAGTATTGCAGTGGGAGCCTGTAGTTATCCCCAAGTGTGGCGTCCAGCGCCTCAACCCTCACTGCCACCGGGCCAGCAAAATATATCTTTTAAGTAAAAAAAAAAGTCCATGTTTTCCATTGTTGTTTTTCATTGTAAATCGCAAGTAGGTGGTGCTGTAAGTGTATTTTTTGTGTTTTTAGGCTGAATTCATTGCTCAGCAATGTTTCACCCCCTGCTTTTCCCTTCAACTGTATAGAGTGCTTATGGCAGTTTGTAAGTACCATTCCGCCTCGCCCGTCTGCCCAATGTCTGCTGTTAAGGACTGTATGTTTGCTGTTTCCTATTTTCACTGTGTTGTGTCTGCTGTAATTTATCACATGTTTGCCATTCATCCCTCCCACCTGCCAAGCTGTATGCTTGCTGCTTCTCCCTTCCCGCCCACCAAGCAACCACCTACTGCTGTAGCTGCAAGACAGATGGGGGAAGCTACTGGTGGGAGAAATGACCTACAGTATGTAAGGAGTGAAAACTGTAAGGCAACTCTGTTTCTGATGAGCGGGGAGTGCAGTCACTGTGAGAGCATGGGATCGCATCACCCAGGAATCATTAGCTGACTTACTGTTTTAGCCTCTGATGGTGTTTAGAGTGTATGTTGAGGAGTTGAGCAGAATAAGAAACACGTGAGCATATGGGAACAATTGTTAAGTGTGCTGTGACACTAGAAGTACTTTTTTGTGTGTTCTTTATGAGGAATGTTCAGTTTTAAATATCATGGTCATAAAAGATAGGAAAGGTAAGACGGCGGTTGGAGTGATTGGAAATTTTCTGTTTGCAGCTGTATTGATTTTGTTGTGGTACAGAGGCTTTTTGCCCAGAATAGAAGGTCAAGCATTTGACTGTGCATCATTTGCTTTTCAATGCATAGTCAGGTGACCACTCTTAGCCAGTTACATGCCTAGATTTGTCTTTGCATTTTAAAAAAGTATTCTATATGCCCCCAGACTAGAGATATTGGGCCCTTAGACCAACACAAGAGATGTGTCAAAGGTAGCCTACAGCAAAGCCACTGACCTTGCACTGGATTTTGGTAACAAACCATTCCTGGAGCCAATGTCACCACAGCTGCAACAAGTGGCCACCTGCACTGAACTGATAACACGCAGGAGGGGTTTGATGGAAGGTGTCAGCATCCCCTGTCATGAGACAGCCTGACCCCCTGACTGGGTTTGCGCATGGCAGTGTGCACTGTACTGGCCACCCTTGCCTGTTGGGAGGGGTCAGATAAATGGTGATGGATATCTGCCCCGAGGTACCACCAGATGCAAGTGTCCCTGTCGGCCAGTCATTATCAGAGCATAACCTCAGCCTTTCAGCATGTACAGGTGTGTCAGCTGTAAGAACGCACAACATGCGGTCCTTATCTGCTGTCAACAGTGGCAAATCCCACTATAGTGGATGTGTGGCAGTAGCAATGGCAGGCAGGAGTGTGCATGCAGCCTGCCACACCTGCATCATATGGTGCCATGTAGGCAGAAGAATTTGGAAACACTGTCATGTCTAGCCATTGCCACCAGTCATAGTGGGTGTGTACATACCACTTCCCAGGGTGATCACCTTTCGGTGTATGACCATGAGCATTGCGAAGTTCCCAAGAGCCCGAAAAGTTGACAGCCTAGCACACTACATGTAGCCCTTTTTATGGGATCTACTGTATGTACATAAAAGAAAGTGCAACATCAAAGGTACCCAGGAAAGAATGCAACCCATAATACAGTGATGTGCCAGAGACAGCTAGTTAACAACTGATACAACGCCATAGGGCACCATGCAGTCAAAGATGGCATGGTAACAGCTATAACAGGTGGTAACAGGTACATATGTATACTGCCTCAGAGACATTTGGTAGTACAGGAAGATTGCAGTATGCAGGGTATGCAGGAAATATAAGGGAACACAGCGGGATGAAGATAGGGAGGCATACCAAACTTCCCTAAGGGAAGCAGGGAAAGCAGCAAGCAGGCAAAGGCCCAAACCAAGGAAGCATTAGCATTAACGGTAAAAGAAGGTGACACGATTTTCTATAGATACATTAGTGAAAGGAGAAAGTCCAGAGGGGGTATTGCTAAGATCAAAAGGGATAAGGTGGCATGTGAGGAGGAGGAGGAGGACCATGTAAAAGCATCTATCCTAAATAGATACTTCTGTTCAGTATCTCCTAAAGAGAAGGTAGGGCAGGGCCCACAGCTCAGCACCATGGACAAAGGGGGGAAGGAGGTGTGCACTAGTCCCTTCACAAAAGACAGAGTCCTACAAGAGCTCGATAAGCTCAGGGTGGACAAGGTAATAGGACTTGATGGCATACATCCCAGGGTACTAAAGGAGCTAAGGGTGGAACTAGCAGAGCCATTATCAGAACTGATTAGTGAGTCTGTGAGCACAGGAGGGGTTCCAGAAGACTGGAGAAGGGCTCATGTGATCCCGTTCCACAAGACTGGTAGAAGGGAGGAAGTAGGGAACTACAGACCATTCAGTCTTACCTCAATAATGGGCAAGATTATGGAGGCACTCCTTAAGGAAATGATTGTGCAATACTTGGAATCCATAGGAGCACAGGATCAAAGACAGTATGGGTTTACAACAGGAAGGTCCTGTCAAACTAATCTCATAGATTTCTTTGACTGGGTAACCAGAATGGTGGACCAAGGGGGAGCAGTTGATGTCGCCTACCTTGACTTCAGCAAAGCTTTCGATACTGTTCCACATAGATGATTGATTAATAAGCTGGGTAGGCTCAGGGTGGGTCAGAAGTTGGTCAACTGGGTGGCAAACTGGTTGACAGGCAGAAAACAGAGAGTGGTGGTAAATGGTATACAGTAAAAAGAGATGCAAATCACAAGTGGGGTATGTCAGGGATCAGTCCAGGTGCTAGTCCTCTTCAATATCTTCATCGGTGACATTGCAGATGGACTGAAGGGTAAGATTTGTCTGTCTTCTGATGACACCAAGATCTGCAACAGACTAGATGATCCAGCTGGGGTGGGCAAAATGAGAAGAGATCTGGATAAACTGGAACAATGGTCGGAAGAGTGGCAACTGGGGTTTACCGCAAAGAAGTGCATGATCATGCACATAGGGAAGAGAAACCCTGAAGCCACCTATAGGCTGGGAGAGGAGTTGCTAGCAGTCATAAGGGAAGAAAGAGACTTAGGCATCATCATCACAGATGACCTGAAATCATCCAAGCAGACCGCTAAAGCAGTAGGTAAGACTAGAGGGATGTTGGGGTGTATTAGTATGGGTATCACAAGTCGTAAGAGGGCGGTAATAATTCCTCTTTACAAGACACTGATTAGGCCCCATCTGGAGTACTGTGTGTAGTACTGGAGGCCACATCTTCACAAGGACATTAACCAAATTGAGGTAGTCCAGAGAAGGGCAACCAAAATGGTGCAGGGACTGTATCAGAAAACATATGAGGACAGATTAACGGAGCTCAATATGTATACCCTAGCTCAAAGGAGAGAGAGAGGTGATAAGATTGAAACATTTAAACACATTAAGGGCATTAACAAAGTGAAAGTGTCTAACATGTTTCAATATAAAAAAAGTAGCAGGACAAGAGGACACAGCATGAGATTAGAGGAAGGCTGATTAGTGGTAATGTGAGGAAGTTCTTTTGCACAGAAAGGGTGGTAGATGCATGGAATGGCCTGCCTCAAGAAGTGGTGGACATGAATACAGGGCAGGGCTTCACACAGGCATGGGATAGCCATAAGGGCGCAATACAGATGAGTATGAATAGACAGGCCATTGACAGAGCAAAGGCCGATGGCACATTCTTAAGGTAGAAAAAGAAATGGGTAGACTGGATGGGCCTTGAGGTCCTTATCTGCCATCAACTTCTATGTTTCTATGTGTGGCAGTGCCATGGGGTGCCAGTGATGTTTCATAGAGTATAATGTCCTGACACCAGCAGTGGTATGCACTGCCATGACAGTCCATATGGTTCAAAACAGATGAGGTGTACAGCAACATGTACATACCCTCTGAAGAGATCCATGTTGTCAAATAGCATCAGAGATGTACACACGTAGTAGGCCAGGGGCAGGTATGACTGTCTGTGATAGGCAGTGGTACCAGTCCATTTATGCTAGTGATCCATGGCCTAGTTCCTTTGTACTGACCCATACCTCACAAGTATCCTGGCACAGTGCAATCATCTGAAACAGAGCACCATGAAACATATGCCAGACACACATTTGTCAATGTCACTGCTATGAGACACATACCCCTTGATAATGAGTATGTGTCATGCCTTGTGTGGGGGACATATGAGTAGTGGTACTATCTATGCTATGTACAGGAGTGTGGGCAACTATATGAACATTCCCACCCCATAACATGTACTAGGCATAGCTGTGCATATGCTGGGCAATGTCTACAGGTACTGAGTAAGGCTGAACCTGCAGCATATGTTGTGTTGGTGTTGCTCTGGTCACTACATCCAGCTGCTGCCCTGATTTGTGTGCCATGGTCAGCAGCTTGCCATGGGACAGTGAAGAAATCCATCTTCTGTGGGAGACCCGTGCCAGTGAACTTGCATGACAGTACAATATACCGAGACATACTAAAGTCTCACAGGTACCTGGATAAACACACATGGCACAACAGACATGTGGCAGACACAGGCTGATGCTGTTGGGGATGTTGTTTTTGTCATATGTGCTGTTGCTGTCACCTCTCTCTCCTATTCATCCCTCCCAACCCAGTGCACCTGTCTACGATATACATCATTACAACTTGTGCCCTAACCCCCATCCAACTGTAGCCCCATTCTGCCCTCTCATCTTCCCCCCTGACCCTAGGGTACCATTGCACTGGTCCCATATGCCCGGCAGGCAGTGTCCCATCTCCCAACCCTTTGTGGTCCCAATCAACCCCCTCACATCCCATCCCACCTTATATAGCTGCACCGCTATGCTACAATAGCATCCCAGCACACCACCCAACTGTGCCACCATTCCCGATACCATGGCTGCAGTCAACCCTCCCAGATATTGTTCTCCACCAACACAATGCTTTGCCATGTTGTCTGCTATTCCCCAGGGCACTGTTGCAGTCTGCTCTGGTACTCACCTGCTGTGTGCAGTAGTGTTGGTGCATGGAGCTGTTAGACCAGTTCTGGAAGGTCAATACTTCTTGCAGGCTTTGAAAATCCCAGATAAATGGATCTTGCAGCTATTGTTTTGCCACAAGCCCTGTTGCAACATGGCATAGCCCTGTGACTGCTGCAAGCCTTGCACAAGCCAATCAGGTGCAGAAGGATCTCTCAATGCACAGCACCTTTGAAAACTGTGATTGCCATAAGTTTAGTCGCAGCATGCCCCTTGCACCAGTTTCTTTTGCTGCAAGGTCCATACATCATTCTCAGACCTAACTCATGAAGATAAATGGCATATTCTGCAGTTCACACGAACTTTAAAGTTGCTTTTATGAAGCATCTGTTGCATAGCAATGCCTGCTCCTGTTTTGCATGGTGTGACTTTGTATATGTGCTATATGTGACTCTCCTTTATTGGCTCTGCCATCCTAATATGTAATGTTTAATGTGCCCAGATTTTGCCATAAAATAGACACTTGACTGCCTAGGAGTGATGTTGCTAGACACAGGCCTCAGGAGCGCAAGACCTGAAAGTTATCATGTGGGCCCCAAACTTCTCCTCAATGGAATTGCTGAAATTAATCCTTTAATTACAAACTCTTGCCAGAACCGATAGGCTCTGGCCCTCAATGAATGGCCGAGCTGTCCATCTCTCCCAGGCAGCTCCTGATTGGGTTGCTGCTCTAGCAACCCACATGGTCCACCTTAGAGCTGTGCAGAAGAATCAGGATAGAGAAGGAGCAGCAGCTTCTGTAGGCTGCTCCATGTGCGTTCTGTTTCTGTGCTTGTGCTACTTGTGTTTTTTGCCCCTTAGGCAAGAGGAGAAGAAGTCAACTCTAAAAAAAAAAAATGAAAGAAGAATTACATTTTTTTATATATATAAAAATAAGAGAATATGAGAAGTGGTGAGTGGGGAGTAGAGGACTGGGAGACAGGGACTCAGGAGGGGATTGAGCCAGCAAGGATTGGGTGTGGGACTTGGAAGTTGGGGATTAGGATGGAGTCTGGGAAGTACTATGTTATGGGAGAGAATATTTGGACAGGGAGCATGAATGATAACATGAGCCAGGGTGGAACTTGGAGACTGAGGAGAACTAGAGTGTTGTGTGTGTGAATACAATCTGCCAGGCAGTCATGAGTACACTACTGCCACTTCTTGCATTCTATGTGACCCCCTCTCCCCAACCCGTTAGAAAGGGTTAGGCCAAGCAGGGTCCCCTAGAATCTCTGTTGGTATACTAGCAGCAGTGCCTTTAGTATCGTCCTTAGCCTAGGTGGTGTGTGAAATAAATTTTGTGTGTGAAATAAAATCTGCCAGCCAGTTATCAGTGCACCAGTGCCACTTCTTGCATACTGTCTGTGTGATCCCCCCAAGGAAGTCACTCATCTGTAATTTTCTTCCCTGTACTGGCTCAGTGGGGTATAAGCTTTGGCTGTTTGGGCAGGGCATTACATCACATCATGTGGAATAAAATAAAAAAGAAATCCTTGAAGGGGAAAAGTACTGTGTCAGAGAGGGTTAGGCCAGGCAGGGTTCCCAAGAATCTATGTGGGTATACTAGCAGCAGTGCCTGCAGCATTACCCTTAGCATAGATGGTATGAGATATAGATTCTGAGTGTGATATAAAATCTGCCATCCAGTTATCAGTGCACCCATGCCACTTCTTGCCAACTGTCTGTGTGCCCCCAAGAAGTCACTCATCTGTCATCTTCCTCCTTGTGCTCACTCAGCAGGGTATAAGCTTTGGCTCAGTGGGCAGGACATTCCATTACATCATGTGGAATAAAATAAAAAGAATCCGTGAATGAGAAAAGTACTGTGTCAGAGAGGGTTAGGCCAGGCAGGGTCCCTGAGAATCTCTGTGGGTATACTAGCAGCAGTGCCTGCAGCATCACCCTTAGAGTAGGTGGTGTGTGAAATAAATTCTGTGTGTGAAATAAAATCTGTCAGCCAGTCATCAGTGCCCCAGTGCCACTTCTTACATACTGTCTGTGTATCCCCCTAAGAAATCACTCATCTGTCATCTTCCTCCCTGTGCTCGCTCAGTGGGGTATAAACCTTTGGCTCAGTGGGCAGGGGATTACATCATATTACATGGAATAAAGAAAAAAAATAATAAACACTTTTTGACCCTGAACAAATGACATACTGGCATTATGAGTACTCCAGAAAATAGGAAAGTAAACGAAGTAATAAATTTAAAAAACATTTATTCAAGAGCCCTAAAAGAAGTAGCCTAAAAGGTAAAGTACAACAACAGCAAGCACCACAGTCTGTTGAAGGGGCTGGACTAAATGCTAATACTATCCATGTGGCCAGCCCGGTGGCGCAGAGGGTTGAGGCACCAGATGCCACATCTCATGCCATGCCAGCGACCCAAGTTTGGGAGCAAGCTTGGGTGCCAGGGGGTCGGCAGGGATGGGGTGAGGATTGAGCACCTGCTGGGCTGCTTTCCTCCCGTCGGAGAAGGGTAGGGGCATGTCCAGCACATCAGCGGCTCCCGGTGGAGATTGAGGGTGCTGCAGTGCATTGACTGCACATCAGCATGGCTGACACAGGCTGGGTTGCTGTGCACCAAGTGTCAGAGTGCATCACGTGGGGGGGGGGAGAACACCAGAACAAGGCAAAAGCCAGGCTCTGTGGGGTAGATGACAGCACCTGACCCCCATGCCCACCGCCAGATCCACCTCGTCTGGTCTTCCAGTTCCTCCACCTGGGCCCCCACCTGCAGCCAGAGTCTAAACTGTAAGACCACCCAAGAGGAGGGGTGGCCCCACCCTGGAGGGGTTAAGATGGGGGTGCTGGCTGTAGGAAGGGGGGAGAGTGGAGGCTCAGGGTTGAGGGGACCTCAGGTGGGCAAGAACAGGCAGGATGCCTGAGAGAGACTCTGCGGGCCATGACCGGAGTGACAAAGAATGGGAACAAAAAAAATATATATATACTATCCACGTGTAGGCTAACTCTCAAAATACTGAAAACCCAGCATGGGTTGGTTGACTGTCTAGGTCAGAAGGGCTCAGTAGTACAGCCATCAAAGTGTAAAGAGACAGTGGCCATAGCAAGTTGTCTGAGAAAAACCTGCAAAAACAAAGAGTATTCAAATTCCAATTGTACATAAAGTTAAAGCACTTACAGGTACTACTCACAGTGGAGTTGCTCGATTTGCTACACGTGCTCATTGAATAACTCAACCTGTGACTGAAAATGTTAGCGCTACTGAATCTGATGATGATGATGGTAATGACCATGGCCATGGTGAGACCGATGATGATGATGGTGATGACCATGGTCATGGTGAGACTGATGATGATGATGATGATGATGACCATGGTCATGGTGAGACTGATGATGCTGAGTTTGTGACTTTACCGTTAGCTTTGTCTCATTCTAGTTGTGACAGTGATAATGTGGATAAACATAATGACAGCAGTAGAGTGTCAAAAGGGAAAAAGAAAAAGTCAAAGGTACAAGCCACACAAAGTGAAACAAAGTCTGACACTAGTGATGATGATGATGATGATGGCAATGGTGTTGCAGAGTAGTCTGTGATTGTCTCCCCTGATGAATCTGAATCCTCCGCTGATATGTCTTCCCCACGTAAACCCAGTTACTTGACTCCTAGTCCTACTGAGGTCATTACTAGACATAGACTGTCCACCTCTACTGTTTGGAATCATTTTTACATAAACCCCAGGATGCTTGCCAAGCTATATGTGTGCATTGCAACAGATGTGTTAGTATGGGGAAAAATAAAGGGCATCTTGGAACCACAATGATCCGAATTCTTTAATGAATTTACCCTATCGTTATGTTGAGGTACCGGGCAACTTTTCTGGAACAACCGCTGTATATGGTTAAAATAAGAAGTCTAACATTGGTGGCGGAACATCTAGCAGGACTCTCAGTGAACAGGAACACTGTGCTGAAACAGTGGGAGTTGAGCACCAGGCAAGACCCAAATGTTCACTTTCTCCTCACGGTCACAATAATTCTGTAAGATCCTCTGTATTACTAGGCACGGCATGTAGTCATAAAACACCCCCAGCCAAATGTAACTTTACCACCCCCACCCCCAATAACAGGCAGTTAAAGTTAAAAGAAGTTTTTTAAAGAAAGTCTAAATATTCATGAAACCATCCAATAGCACTGGCAATAAATCATAAAATAGTAGAAATGATTGTACTTGATTTACAGCCATACTCTATTGTGGAAGATATGGGTTTCAGAAGGCTTATGGAATACTTAGAGAGACAATATTTAACACCCTGTAGAAAATACCTGTTTAGTAACCGCTTTGCCCAGGATGTATGACAGCTTAATAGTTCAAATAAGGCATGCTCCCTGAGAGGCTGAGGTCAAGGTAGTTCACTACACTACTGATATGTTGACCAGCAGCCAAATTATTGCCAATCTTTCTCTTACTGCACACTGGGTCAGTTTTGTGGGCAACTCATCATCATCATCCTCATGTACTACTAGTTTGTCTGCTACCGCTTCAGCCAGTACTACTACTACCACTACTATCTCTCAGAGCTAAAATAACCCAAACTGTCACATTTCAGAAAATTGCAGTTCTCCGTGTATGCCACTTTCTAGACACATACACAGCACAGCATATTCAGCAAGAACTGGAAAGACTGCTTACTGCTTGGGTCACTTCACAGGGTTTGAAAGTTGTTGTTTTTTTGTTGCTGACAATGGTTCAAATACTAAAACAGCACTTCATGATGGCAGCTATGTACAGATATGCTGTTTTGCCCATTGTCCTAACCTAATCAATTTAAACTTTCTGCATAATGACCAGCAAGTATCAGCCACTGTGGGTACAGTGCGAAAAGCGTGTGGTCACTTCAACCATTCAGTAAAAGCCTGTGACATTCTTGCTGATATCCAAAAGGACAAAGGTCTTCCTCATCTCTAGCTTGTTCAAGATCTAGCAACAAGGTGGAATTCAATTTACTTTATGATTGAACACATCCTTGAACAAAAGGCAGCTATCACTGAGTATATCATGTTAAATGATATCGGTGAGGGCATTGTACTCCATTCTACTCAGTGGTCTCTGCTGAAACAGTTGTGTCACAATCTGAAACCATTCATGAGTGCTACAAAAGAGATCTGTGCAGAAAGGGCATCCCTTAGCCAAGTTGTTCCATTCATTCTACTTCTCAAAAAAGGTTGGAGAAAATGAGGAGCAACTTAGATATGAATCAATCTCTAGTCAATAGAATGTTTACCAGACTTGGCAATGATGAGAAATTAACAGCCGTGACACGGAGCAAGCAGCATCTGTTAGCAGCATTGCAAGATTTACAATTCCAGAACAGACACCTTCCTGATGTGGTTTCTGATGATATGGAGGAGTTGAACTACAGACAACTTTTGATTGATGCAGTAGATGAGGCTTCATTAGGAAGACTGAAAAGCAGTACTACAATGACACCACCTCAAATTCAGTAGACTGCTCCAAAAATCAGTACAGAAGCAGACAATGAGGAGGATGACATTTGGGGCCAGCTGCAGGACACTGAAATTCCACAAGGAGAACATGCATACTCAGTGGTAAGCATGGTAGATGCATATCTGTCTGAGCCCAACATTAGTATTAAGGATGACCCTTTAGCTTATTGGCAAGAGAAAAATCATGCTGGCCAAAGCTGGCTGGCCTGGCCTGGCCTGTAAGTATATTGGATGTCCACCCTCCAGTGTCTGTTTTGAGTATTTATTTAGCTCTGCTGGGGATTTTGTGACTGATAAACGAACAAGATTAACACCAGACAATGTGGAGACAATGACGTTCTTGAAGGTTAACTTTCCAAACTTTGGCTGCATATGTGATGCTGATCTTGAAGAAGATGACACTGACAGCACTACCTGTGCTGTAGCTGTAGAGCGACACATCAGCTTTCAATTTTGAGACTGGACTGCTTAAAAGTAGAGATGTGGGACTTGCCTGCCTTTTGACAGCATCATCGTCATCCTGGGGGTGAGTGGGAGGTGCAGTCGGTACCTCACTTTCACATCATCATGTACTGGTAGCAACTGTGGCAGAGAAGTCCCTGATCTCACACACAGTCACTTTGACATTCTAAGGAAATCATTTACCTAAATGCACACAATTAAATAACCACATTGATAAATGCTGCTTGCTCTGTTTTTTCCCCCCCAGGAAGTAGTGGTAGTACTACTACAAAATACAATTGGGATTCAATGTGAAAAAGTGCAAGGTTATGCGCTTCAGCGCAAAGAACCCAAGGAGGGAGTACTGGCTGGGAGGGGTTCAGGTAGGAGCCACCAGGGAAGAAAAGTACCTGGGGGTAATCATAGTGGGGAACATGAACAACTCCACTCACTGAAGGAGGGCAGCAGCTAAGGCTAACAGGATGCTGGGGTGTATATCATGAGGTATCTCATTTAGGCATAGGGATGTACTCATGCCACTGTACAGGCTATTGGTCAAGCTGCATCTGGAGTATTGCATACAGTACTGGTGCCCATATCTAAGAAAGGATATCAGGCTTCTGGAGGGGATGCAGTACAGGGTGATGAGAATGGTCCAAGGGCTGGAGAGCAGGACCTACGAGGACCGACTGACCATGTTGGGACTGTACGCTCCCGAGGAGAGGAGGGATTGGGGGATATGATTGAGACCTTCAAGTACTTGAAGGGGATCAACAGGATGGGCAAAGAAGGGTTGTTGACATTGAAGAAGGGAAAGGAGATGAGAGGGCATGAGCTCAAGTTGGAGGGTGGCAGATTTAGGAGGTAGATGAGGAAGCATTATTTCACAGAAAGGGTGGTGTCAAAATGAAGCACACTGCCAGAGGAGGTGGTCTCCTGCAGAACAGTGAGCAGCTTCAAAAGGGAATGGGACAGGGTGTGTGGGGGGTCAAGGGAGAGGAGAGTGGGGCAACTGCAGTCTAGGGGTGTTACCTGCACAATCAAGCGGACTTGATAAACCTAGTGGCCTGTCTGCTGGCAGATTCATATGTTCCTATGTACACTTATTTAAACACACTATTATCCCCATCTAAAAAATCAGACTTAGGAGGACACCATTTATTTATGAATTAGAGATCTGGTCTGGGACTTTCTTGTCATCACAGTCGCTTTCTCATTCTTTTCTAAGCAGTCATTTTTGATCAATGTGCCTTAACTATATTGATTTCTCTTTGCCCCCCTTGCCTGTTCATATTTACCATCAGTGTCAGGCATTAGGGATTGTGCAAAGGGAGAGGGGGAATGGGGGGGTGCGTGGCTGTGGACAGCGGAGTGAGCGGTGCTCTCCCATAGGGGTGGTTAGGCCTAGAAGACGCCCTGGGGCGAAATGGCTTCTGGAGCATGGTAGTTCCGTTCTGGTTCCCATACCCAAGGGCACCTCCTGTTTTGGAGGGCAAGTGGCTGGGACAACTCATCATCCTCGTCCAACTCGGGTGTTGTTGTGCAATGCCAGATCTGTCTGCAACAAGACTGGTCTTATTGCAGACTTTGTTGCAAGGGCAGATCTGGCTTGCATTACCGAGACCTGGTTGGATGGGAATGCGGCCCCCTTTTTAGAGGCCGCTGTTCCTGCTGAGTACTCGGTTATACACTGCCCGAGTTTGGATCGCGCGGGGCGCGGGGGGGGGGTGGCAGTCTGTTTTAAGACCAAATTGGCCTTACTGGTGTACCAGTTGAGGAGGCTAGGTCATTTGAGTGTACTGTGGTAGCTGGTGTGGGGTACAGGATTGCTCTCATTTACCGTCCACCAGAGGATGAAAAGCTTTTCCTGCAGGAAATAGCAGATTTTGCCGCCGACATGGCCTTGGAGTCGCCCAGATTGATGGTGCTGGGCGACTTCAATGCATGGGTCAATGACGAATCTTCGTTTTTTGGTCAGCATTTCCTCCAAGTGATGAAATCTCTGGGCTTTGCACAGGTTGTTTCCACAGCTACACACAAGGGATGTCACTCTCTTTACCTGGTCTTCCTCCTAGGGATCGAGGCTTCCGACTTGGTGGTGGAACCAGTCGGTTGGTCTGATCATTACTCAGTTGGGTTCAATTTTGAGGCCCCCCAGGGTAGGTCGGCCCCTGTGGAGTTGGTCAGGTACCGCCCATTGCGGGACGCTGTCCTTGAAGACCTGATGGTGGTTATTGACCTCTTGTTGTTTGACGAGTCTTGCACTGATCCTGAGCAGCTGGTAGTGGCCTATAATAGGGCCATATCAGCTGCACTTGATCAGATTGCACCTGTCCATGTTCACCCCCTCCTGCGCCGTCCCGTTGCACCATGGTTTGATGGGGCTTTGAGAGGGCTGCGGAGGCTGGGGCGTAGGTTGGAGCGTCATTGGAGGAAGACTGCCTCTGATGCCGACCATCTTATTTTGCTAGAGCATTATAAACTCTATCAAACAGCAATTTCCCATAAGAAGGCAGAATTCCTGTCCAGGGAAATTTCTGTTGCACGGAATCGACCAGCTCAGCTCTTCAGAACTGTTGCAACCCAGTCTGTCAGCAGATCCGTCGAGCCTTTACACAAACTGATTGCGAGGAGATCGCTCGATTCTTTGTGAATAAGGTGGAAGACATCAGGAGGCAGTGCCCCCGACCTCACTCTAAGGTTGTTGCAGTTGATCAGTGTCCTGTCACAGAGCCCGGAATTTCCTGGAGTTTCTTTAACCTACTGGATTTCGTAGACACTATGAGGATTGTCCATGAGATGTGCCCAACATGCTGTAGTTTGGATCCTGGCCCTACTTCACTGATCATGGGTTGTACTGAGATCATTGGCCCGGTCCTAGCTCGGATTATCCGGTGTTCTTTAGAGATGGGAGTTTTCCCTAGCTCTCTGAAGGAAGGGGTGGTGACTCCCCTTCTGAAGAAAGCTTCTTTAGACCCGGATGACCTAGCAAACTACCGACCAATCTCTAACCTCCCTTTTGTGGGGAAAGTTATTGAGAAAGTTGTGGTGGCCCAATTGGATAACCATTTGACCATCCATAGTTTATACGAACCTCTCCAGTCTGGTTTTCGTAAGAGGCATAGCACGAGACTGCTCTGGTTTGGGTGCTCAATGATCTCCTGATGGTGAGAGATCAGAGACACTGCTCTATTCTGGTTCTCCTTGATCTGTCATCAGCTTTTGATACTGTGGATCATGGGGTTCTGCTCGAATGCCTGAGGTCCATTTGTGGACTATCGAGTATGGTCCTCAGATGGTTTTCATCTTACCTCGAGGGGAGAATGCAGAAAGTAGTCTCAAGTTTGCATTCATCCAGGGCTTTCTCGCTGCCTTGTGGTGTACCTCAGGGCTCGGTGCTTTCCCCCATGTTATTCACAGTATATATGCTACCTCTCGGAGACTCTGTAAGACGGTTTGAGCTGAGGTTTCACTACTACGCTGATGATACCCAGCTCTACCTGTCTTTTGCACCTGACCAGGTTAGTGCTATCTCGGTGCTGAATGACTGCCTCACTGATATCCAAAACTGGATGAATACCAGTGGTCTAAAGTTGAATCCGGGAAAGACTGAGGTTATGGTGGTGGACCCGGGTCGCAGGGTTGAGGGTGTGAGGACGGGGTTCACCTCTGGATTAATTCTGGGGGTAGACCAGATCCTCGCCACCAAATGGGTGTGTAACCTGGGTGTGGAGCTTGACACTGGTCTGACCCTCCATTATCAGGTGTCTGCAGTTGTCAAGACTGCATTTTCATCTTAGAAACATTGCCAGGATTAGGCACCTGGTTCCACCTTGTGACCTGCCGGTTTTGGTCCATGCCTTTGTGACATCTCACCTTAATTACTGTAATTCCCTTTACCTAGGACTTTCTGGGGTTGATATCCACTGCTTGCAGCTAGTGCAGAATGCGGCAGCACGTTTGTTGACTGGGGTATCCAGAAGGTCTCATATTACCCCTGAGCTGCGCACTCTGCACTGGCTGCCAATACAGTGGCGGATCACCTTTAAAGTGGGTCTTTTGACCTACAAAGCCCTACACGATCTAGGTCCCGACTATTTGAAAGAGTTCCTGGTGCCCTACACCCCTCTGAGACAGCTCCGCTCGGCTGACGAGGGATTGCTGGAGATTCCAAGGCTAAATTTCAAGTCTTCTGGAGCCCGTGCTTTTGGATTTGCTGCTCTTACTCTCTGGAATTCTCTGCCCTGTCAGCTCCAGTAGACTACGACAGTGGGGAGTTTTAAAAAGGCACTAAAGACTTTTTTTATGAGAGAAGTCATTTTCTGCTTTGCTGTAATTGATTATTTTAGTTTTGTAATACTCTAGTGTAGTTCTATTGTATGTACCAATTATGCCTGTGTTTTTTATGTACAGCGCTTTGAAAACTTTGAAAGGCGCTTAATTAAATAAATTTTATTATTATTATTATTTCAGTGCCAGTAGACTACTTTTGGTTTTACCCTGATTGTAGTAGGTTGGATAGTAGCAGACTGCAGTCTTGACGTGGTAGCTGGCTGACAGCTCTCTCTGACTGGCTGCCCTTTTCTCTGGCCTGGTACTGTTCATGTGTTCGTGGCTGCTTCCTCATCATGTAACTGTTGTTGAAAGTACATCTAGTGCTTGCCTGTACCTGTTGAGAAATAGAAATCACTACTGTTAATAATATAACTTATACACAGTATTAGTATTTTTTTCTTAAATGTCAGAAACAGAAGCGTGATTAGAAAGCATTCTCTACTTCTGAACAGTGGTTTAATTCTTTTTTTCTACAGATACGTTAATTAACAGCAGTTTAAAATTATTTTTTTAACATACGGTCACCATAAAACAATAAAGACCATAAAAGGTTCAGATAAGGTTTGGATAAGGGTCTGAACTTTTTTTGCTTATCAGAACCTCAGAACCTTTTGAGGTTCTTCCATCTCTAATTCAGAATACATTCATTACATATTTCCTATATTGACTTTCTTTAGCTATTTTCATTTACATGCATATTCAAGATAATGACTGTAAATCTAAACTACTTTAAATTCAAGTACAGCCAAACCATTACTGTTATCAGCTTAGTTTTTAAAATCAGTTAGCAGACTTAACCAGTCCAGATTTAAAAACTGGACGAAAGAATTAAATATTAGATGTTACCTTAACCTAGTTTAAAATGCTAAAAATAAGGAAAATTATATTTTCTCTTGCTAACTTGAGTAACAGTGTCATTCATATATCACATTAAAATTGGATATAAGAATCCTGCATCCTGATTGGCTGAAACTTGTTCATACCCACTGGATTTGGACTGTACAATGAACGGGTATGAAAATATCCTGGTGCTAGCTTTACCCAAGAGATCACTGTGCCACAAAACGAAATTCATTTTTATGTTTGCTTGCCTGCATGCACAAAGTAAACATGTTGTTTCTGTAGTGTAGGGTGCTGGGAAGGTGTATACTGTATAAACCAATGGATGCAGAAATGCAGGTGGCTTGCCTCTCTGAGATAATGGTGGATGAAGTTACTTTGTGAATGGTGAATTTGGTAACTTCACCTGCAGACTGCAGCATAGCGCAGTGGTTTAAGGCTCTGAGCTGGAAATCTGGAGACTTGAGTTTGAATCCCATAACCTCCTCTTGCATACTGTGTGACCCTAAGCAAGTCACTTAACTTCCTTGTGCTCCCAGGTCACACCTGTAAACAAGCTTCAGCTTAGTGTGTCTCGTCTGGTTTAAAAAAAAAAAAGATTGTGCTACTAAGGTTAAGTTTGCAATGATACATGGGACTGAAGGCTGCATTGTGCTGTGATGAATTATATTGACATGTAGGCTAAATTCAGTGCTTATGAAGAGAGTGTTGGTATTAAGTCTGCTCTGAATCAGTGTCCAACACACTTGAAAAGCGTTCAGAACATGCTTTTTTAAACAAATCACTCCATTAAGTTTGTAGTGTGTCTTGTGCCTCTTGATTACCAATTAGTTTTGGAATTTGTTGAGATTTAGTTAATTTAAAGGTCTAGTTTTGTGTTCTGTATTGTGTGTAGTGAGGCTGTGCTGTGAATGGATGGGAGCTGTGTTAGTAGCTAGCTGCAACAAGCAAAAAGCAGGCTAAGCATCCTTTTCTGTTTGAGCAGCCCTTGTGCTGTTGCAGACTTGTCAGTGTTTTGTGTGAATTTTTTTCTGTTTTCTGTGGTTTGTAATTTTAATTCTGCGGAACAATTGGGTGTATTGTACTGAATTATTTTATCAATGTGGTTTGACTATATTGATTTTATTTTTGTTTACTAAAAAGAGTTTTTCGTGTACACAGTAATGTCATTATATTTGATTTGTTGCATCCTGTGTGTGTCCCCTTAGTCTCTTAAATCCCTGTTGTATATAGTTTGTGTAAACAAAACAAAAATGCTGGTGTAGTTTACTGTCTGTGTACTTCAGTAAAGCCTTGTAAATTGCTGTGTTGTGTTCCTAAATCTTTACATGTAACAAAATGCCCATAAAGAGATGCTCCACTAAAGTAAGAGTTACTTGCAGTGGCCATGCTGCCAAGAAGAGTATAGTTTCTATGATTCCAAAGGGTGCTGTAATCACTTGTGACACAGGTTCATCAGGGACTGGTACTGCAGGTAGCACTTGACAAGGAATAGTTACATAGATACATAGACAGTGTCAGCAGATAAGGGCCTATGGCCCACCCAGTCTGCCCATTTGAGCTTGTAAGTTCAGTTTGTTTTCCTAGAAGTCTGTTGCCCCTTACCCCTGACCTCCAGAATTCCTTTATGTCTATCCCATGCATTCTTAAATCCCGTGATTGTTTCAGCCCCCACCACTTCCTCTGGCAGGGTGTTCCACTTGTCCACCACCCGTTCTGTGAAGAAATTCTTTCTCATGTTTCCTCTGAATCGTCCTTCCTCCAGCTTCATCCCATGCCCTCTAGTCCTGGAACATCTTTTTAACTTAAAAATAGTGTTTTCCTGCACCCTGTTCCTCCCTGTAAGATACTTGTATGTTTCTATCATATCCCCTCTCTCCATCCTCTCCTCCAGGGAGTACATGTTCAGTTCCTTCAACCTGTCTTCATAGGACTTGTGATGCAATCCATGCACCATCTTTGTTGCCCTCCTCTGAACCTTCTCTACCCTGTCTATGTCCTTACGTAGGTATGGTCTCCAGAACTGTACACTATACTCCAGGTGGGGCCTCACTAGTGTCTTGTATAGCAAATTATGACCTCCCTTTTCCTGCTGGTGATGCCCCTGCCTATACATCCCAGCATCCCATTTGCTTCTACCTGATGCCTTGTCACACTGTTTCCCTACCTTAAGGTCATCAGAATGATAACCCAAGATCCCTTTCCTGCTTGGTGCATGCTATATCCTCACCCCCAACTGATATATTGTCCAGGGTTTTTTGTGCCCTATATGCATTATCTTGCACTTCTTTGCATTGAATTTCAACTGCCAAACCCTGACCATTCTTCAAGTTTCTGCAGGTCGCTTCTCATTCTGTCTACACCCTCTGGTGTGTCTACTCTGTTACAGAGCTTTGTGTCATCAGCGAACAGTGAAATTCTGCCTTCTAGGTCCTCGCAATGTCACTGATGAAGATGTTGAATAGAACCGGTCCCAGCACTGATCCTGTGGTACCCCACTGGTCACTCTTCCCTCTGTGGAGTGACAGCCATTTACCACCACCCTCTGTGTCCTGCCACCCAGCCAGTTACCTACCCACCACACTACTGTCCTGCCCACACCCATATTCCCCAGTTTGTGTAATAGTCTTCTATGTGGCACAGTGTCAAAGGCCTTGCTGAAGTCCAGTTAGGCCATGTCCACCGCCCTCCCCTGATCCACCTCCCTAGTCACCCAGTCAAAAAATTCAACGAGGTTGGTCTGACATGACCTCCCCCTGGTGAAACCATGCTGCCTTGGGTCCTGTAGTCCATTGACAACCAGATGTTCTACCAATCTCTCCTTCAGTAGTGCTTGCAGTAGTTGATGCAAGTAGGGGCATTAGTGTGGTCAAATTTTTCTCAGCAACATCTGTGGCATTATTGCTGGTGGCTACTGCTGCAGTGCAGGCAGTAGAAGCAAGGACAACAGGAGCAGTCCAAGAACCCCCAAAATGTCTTGCTCTGGATCTGTGGCTGAGGACGATGAGTTGGTTGATGTTCCCAAAACTGGTGTTGATGAGCAGGAGGATGACTCACAGTCTGATGTGGCAGATCTGACAGTTTGATCATTCAGCAAATCAGATGCTGACAAGGAAATACAGGGTGGAGAAAGAGGATGAGTAGAAGGACAGATCTCGGAAGTTATCAGCCTAGGTGGGGATGGGGATAATGATCTGGACCCTTTATGGGAACAAGGAAAAAGAAAAGTAAGGACCAGTGAATTACTAAAGGCACCCTCAGTCCTTCAGCTGTTGGCACTGTTGAACCAATAATACTGTAATAACAGAGGATGAGTTGCCTTCATAGCAGTGCAGAAATCATGACCCTAAATACCCATTTCTAGCTTTCCAATTTCCCAAAATCTGGACTACTGCCATGTGAAAACAAGGGTTACAAAATTCCAAGTTTCAGATTTTTACATTCTTGACTCAGCTGATGAAATCGTGTGGCTATCTGCTAGCTATGCCAAGCACATGTGAGACATGGGAAAAAGTATAGGAGACATGGGGAAACCATAGCCACCTAGGCACTGGTGGGCAGCACACACACCTCAAGTCCAGGCACATGTGATGCTGGACTCAATACCAAAGGGAAGCTTATGCAGGAGGGCCTTCTCTCTTAGTGACCTCATTAGGCAAGATATTCCAAAGTGGCATACATATAGTCTCAGAGATTCAGAAGTGACTGTGCAGGACTACTACAGACATAAAGAGGAAGATTCAGTGGGATTGCATAGTAATGTGAAGAGTAGCAGTGATGGATTCAGAATTAGCAGCCAGAGTCAGTGAAGTACATCAACCCAAGTCCCTAAAAAAACAGAAATCACAGCATTCATTCAGCATCTGTGACCTCCTGAGTTCAAACCCACTTCAACAACCATGCTGTCAGTGTATAGGGCCCAGCTGTCTGGTCTGTTGATTTCTCAAGCCCAATACCCCGAAAGGTCCAGCCTACATTGTAGAGCATGTTTGACCCTCATACCAAATACCCACCCAATAATGTTGTTGCACATAAATTTAATGCAGCAACTGCTGAAATGCTGGTAACTGAGTTATTGCCATTCTCTTTTGTGGAGAATGTAGGAATCTGCAGGTTGATGTCGGGTGCCTGTCCAAAATGGCAGATTCTGTTGCAAATCTATTTCTCCACCCATTCCATTCCAGAACATTTTAGGACTGTGATACACATAGTAATATATGCCCTGCAGAATTCAGCATCACCATACCTACACCTTTGTATGGATATTTGGACTAGTAGCCAGACTGCTGGTAGCTCTTATCTATGAATTACAGCCCACTGGGCACAGATACCTGGGGTAAAAAACTATATGAAGCCCAATGTAACAGACTCAGACATAGGTCAGAAAATGGTAGAAGTGTCCCTGACTGAAACTGATGAGTGGCTGCACCCCACTCCCTGAAACTGGGTTTCACTGCAATCTATAAATGCTATAATATGGTGAAGTGCATCAGTGATGGTGGGTTTCTCTTGGTTCTCTGCATGGTACACAGTCTTAATCTAGTAGTACAGGAGTTTCTGTCATATCTTGAAATCAAGGCAATGTTGCCTGTGCCCACTTTGCTCATTCTGGAAAGGTCCATGACCATCTTAGCCAGCTACAGATCCAGAACAAGTTACTTCAGCACCATCTCAAGCTGGAAGTTGCCATGAGACAGAACACAACATTATACATAGAGATGCAGTGAATTTAAAATCCGCCAGCGAAGTGAATGCGAAGTGGCCACTTCGCGTTGGCACTTTGCTAAGAGGAGTGCCCTATAGGAAAGGCTCACTTTGCCTTGTTATTATTACTTCACATTGTCATTCCACCTTAAACGTGAAGTAAAGCAAAGTGACAACAATATTGGCAGCATCCCACCCACACAGCCACCAGAATGAATGTGCATCCCCAAAGTGCTACTGTCTTGTGTCCAGAAAACTCCCCAGTGCTGACGAAGTAAAATGAGAGTGTAACAAGAAATGCAAAGTCTCCCAGACATAATGGTGCACTCAGTCATGCGTGCAGTGGTCAGGTCACACACAGAATCACCAGAATTAATGTGCATCCCCAAAATGCTACTGTCTTGTGTCCAGAAAATTCCCCAGTGCTGATGAAGTGAAATGAGAGTGTATCAAGAAATGCAGTCTCCCAGAATTTATGGTGCCATGCAAACGAGCAGATTAAGATTGCACTGCACACTCAAGGGATGCATACGAAAAGGCACAACTAAACCTAACAAGTGCTCACAAGTCACCAATCCAAATCTGGAAAGGAATACATTTTACCAGTTGGGGGATTAGTGCACGGCAGTAACAATCCACTACCAGTAAAGATACCACGAAGCAGTATAAATAATTCATGCAGGTGCAGTGGATAGCAGGTTCACACTGCTGCAATTACTCTGTAACACAATAAAAGGTGTCTGATTTAATGGAACGCATCGCGCACACACTGACATGCACACTCAAGTAATGCATAGCAAATTGAAAGCCTTTAGTTATATAACCAAATGTTTTCAACAGACTAATTGTACACTGCTGCATCACAACAATTAGCAAAAGAGTCAAGAATTACTAAAAATATCGCTGTGTGTACATTAACACAGTTATACAAGAAAAATTTAGCCAAAACAGAAAGACTGCCTTTTTACCTACACCACAAATACGCCCCTCCCCCAAAGCACACTTCATAGTACACTGACCGACTGTTCTAAATCAACATTCAAAATCCACACACAACAATAAACACTCGATGATATGAGCACAGAAGGGTTTTCTACAATTGATGTCCTAAATTGTGAGCAAAAAATGTTACTCAAAAAGGCATTTTAAACAGCTTTTAGAGGTTTTGAATCACAGAGCTCTAAGAGCAAACTGTCTCCAGCTACCTTGCACACACAATACCCAGGACAGAACTGAGGCTGTGCAGAACAATCTAGAGCCCATGTGACCTGCAATCCAATGAATAACTGCAGAATTTCATTTGGAGCTCAATTACAGGGTGGAGTGAGGCAAATTACATTGATTTCAATATACTTTGCCTTAAAATTGTTGAAGTGGTTTGGGGAAGGCGTGATAACACAAAGTCAATGGTTTCAATGGACTTTGCGTTCCTCATTATGAAGTGAAGTACTCTGCTTCACATTGTGCCGGGGCATGAACTGCAGCAGAGGACAATGCCACTTCGAGGTTGTGCCCACCACCACACCGTGGAAAGAGAACTTCCCTTATGCCCTCCATGGCCATGTACCTCTGCCAGCATAGATGGGCCACCATCTTCACCACCCCCACTTGCCATTTTCCATAACTCTGCCTCCCACATGACCTGGTGATTTGAGCACAGATGGGTCCTCTGGCCTGCAGTATCCAGGTGGGCCCCTGCTTGCCCCGGCATACACATTTTCCACAGGTGTTGCAACTGACCATGCTGTGGTCACTTGGGTCATATGTTAAGTAAGTCCACACAAGAGAGGACTTGTAGTATGGGCAATGTGGGCGGCAGGGTGCTGCTGCTGGAGAGGGCTCCACGGGGATGGCATTGGTTGTGGAAGCACAATGGGGGGCACAGGAGCTTTTGCAACTCCACTCCTTCCTGTTGCTGCTAGTATGCTGGGACCAGAGTTAATGTCCTCATGCTGCTGTGGGCGTGGCTCGGATCAAGGATTAGGAGGTGGGGCTGCTGCTGCATTGGGAGTAGGATTTTAAGTTGTTAAGAAGAGATTGGAGGGTGCCCCCCCCCAAAAAACTGAGGCCAATTAAGCCACATGGTCCTGTCACCATAGGTCTGAACACCATTATGATGATCACACTCCATCACTGATGAAATTTGTAAAGGAAAGGGGAAGAGAAATACAGAAAACAGTAAAGACAATGAGAAAAATAAAAGTATGAACAAGGGATAAAAAAGGGTTCACAATGAAGATTAAATATTAATGAACTGTTGTGAAACTAGAGTACAGGAAACACAAAAAGATTAAGAAATGCCTGCCTCCATCTGGTTCTGTTGCCTTGCAGGGTTCTCAGCATCCTGAAGGGGTCTAGTTCTTGGTTCTTGTTCTCTGTCTCTCATTCTCTCTCTCTCTCTCTTTCTCTTATCTAACAGGCCCTATTCCCTTGCGGGATTCTCAGCATCCTGAAGGGGACGAGTTCTTGGGTTCATTTCATTTCATTTATTTATTAACTGGGTTAAGGCAACTGGGCCGAAGCCCTTTTTCAGGTCCAAACCGGACAAACAGAAACATACAAAACATAACAAATACATAAAAAAACAGGATAAACATGCATACAATTTAACAAAATAACCAATTAATGCAATTCAAACACAAATACAATTCATCAAAGACAACAAATATTTTTTAAATCTAATTTTAGAAGTACTATGTGATTTTAATACAGCAAGGATGCGGATTACCCCCTTCCCTTGTGAGTTTCTCAGCACCCTGATAGGGACTAGTTCTTGGGTTGTCTCTCTTCCCTTCCTCCTTCCCTCCTGCCCCCTCGACTTCCCCCCACCCTTCATCTCCACCTTGTGTCATAACTGCCTGTCTCTTGATTTTAAATTAGCACTTGGTAGCCATGAGTTCAACCTACCACTTCTAGGCATTCTCCATCTTCTGGCCTATACCCTATGGATTATTTGTCCTTGGTTTATTACTGTGTATGTAATATCTGCATATTGTTTTGCCTACCCTGGTTTGTCTCTTCCAATGTCTCTCTGACCTTAGCTTAATTATCTGTCACACTCCTTTTATGCAATACTGTCTGTTGTCACAGATTGAAATGCACTGTATTATATACTGTATTATTTACTGCACCTTTTGTATTGGAATTGCACTGTTTGCACTTTATAATGCTATGTTGTTTTATTTTATCTCCCCACTCTTGTAACCCTACCCCCCCAGGACACTTCTGGAAATGAGCTGTTTACATCTCATGAAGTCTTTCCTGGTGGAACCTTTTCAAATAAATATTTAGTTTGCTTTCTCTATCAGCAAAGGCTCCTGACACTCACTCACTCTATATAATGAGAAATGAGAAACTTAAAGCAGGTTAGGCAGTCACTGTGCAGAGGAGGTACCATGTGACCTACAGAAGCTCTTCCACTAGACCAAAAGACTCATTTTAGCCAAACTTTGGCTTTGCAATACCAAAGAAGAAGTTACCAATGGTGAATTTCCTATTAAACAAAAAATCTTCAGAGAATTATCTAGAAAAGGATTTGAATTTTTTTTATTTAACTTTGCCTGTGGTTTAGAACTTCACAGCATCTCTACTCAAAAGCCAGTGCTGAGAAGGCTGATGATGACAGTGGTTAACTGGCTGATGGGTGTATACTTCTTATAGTTTAAAGCCCCACCAATCAAACTGGTGTTCTATATTTTAGACAGCTAGCAGACATCATAAGGCTTTGAGGATAAACATCAAGTCTCACAGTGAGAGAGACAGCAAGTGTGTATATACATGAGCTTCCCCCTAGCTACTGACAGGAAGCACCTATTTGAAAGCACTAAACAGAGTTGGGAAAAAGTATGTAGAATGCAAATATAATAGCTTCAAAAATGTTAATGGCCATTCAGTAATGAACAGAAAATGACAGCAATAGTTAATTTAAATTACATATTTTTTATGATACCAGTTGGGTAACTTTGAAAAATGTGAGAGCTAGGCACAATTCTCATCTGTCCTTCAAATATTTTTTAAAAATCTTTTTTTTTTTTAATATGGACTTTATGTTCCTACCCCTCCCCATCAGCCCCCTTCTGCTGTCAAACCCCAGCCCTTCACCCCCATCTGCAGGATTTATCTCAGCTACTTCCTATCTCATCACGTGAGTGGGTGCCATGGATGGTGGTGGTGCAGCGCCTTCAGGGCCACAGCATCATCCTGCAGACAGGGGATATTTTCTGCCCATTA
The DNA here is from genome assembly GCA_016271365.2 of Neoceratodus forsteri. Taxonomy (NCBI): domain Eukaryota; kingdom Metazoa; phylum Chordata; order Ceratodontiformes; family Ceratodontidae; genus Neoceratodus; species Neoceratodus forsteri. Next base: position 1,377,060,492 of record CM057456.1, read on the forward strand.
CTCTCCTTGATTCAGAACAAGTGGCTTCCAATGGCACACATGTAGACCATAAAGATGGTACATGCTTTCATCATCCACCTCCGAGTTCAATTCTAGTGAATACTGCTGTGCTACCTACCCTCTACTAGGTGGCAGCCAAGCACCAGTACTCACTGTCCCCAACCCCACCCTGAAGGGGGAGCTCTGTCGATGGACAGTAAATGCTTCTTCCCCTGCCAGCCCCCAAGTGAGCTTGGTCCATTCCCAAACACATTTCATCAGTGTGGCTAGAGGTGAGGCATCCAGTGTCACAGCCCTCCATGGCACTGGCCAGGCTACAAGTTTACTGAAGTTTGGATTTCCTTAGACAATACTGGTTGTGACCCTGTGGGGGCTGAACCTCCAACCCACTGATTCACAGTTCTGTGCATTTACCATCTATACCATTCAGCCAGAATTATATTTTTCCAGTTCTTTACTCTTTTTATGTTTGCCATATGCATGTGCATGCAGCGAATATCCTGCTATGGTAGTTGGCTTTTGAGGTGTGTGTCCAGTATAGAGCAGTGTTTTAGGGGTGCAACAGTGGCAAACCAATCATCAACCAGGCTGATCAAGACACCGTTGTGGCTTGCTGGGAGGAGACACTGTGGACTTGAAAAGGTAAAGCCAACCCAATCATGGGTCAGCTTTCTCCTTTGATCTATTCTGCCCAGCAACCAGAGCTGATCTGTCATGATCAGCATGAAATTTCAAACATCTGGAGGATCAGACCAGCTGTAACAGACAAAATCATCCATCGATGTCTGCTACTGGCATCCTTGTAATTGTCTCCCATACCTGACCCTCTTTCTCATCACCCCCCCACAAACATAATGGTGACACTGGGGGGTGCCCAATCCCCCAGTGTTGCCACCTCATAGGTTTTCTTTATGTATATACTTATAACTTGCAAAAAAAGAAAACCATTCATCGATGCCTCTTACTAGATCCCCTGTAACTATTCCTCCCATCTGACCCTCCCACTCAGCACCTGCCACTCCACACAACCCCCACACACACATATATAACACCAACACTGGGGGTGCCCAATCATCCAGTGTCAACACTTGAAATAAAGAAAACCTTCCCTTGGCATTTTTTATTTATATAAATTGTGTAAAAAAGGAAAATGTCCAACAATTTGTGCCAGTAGTCCCCCCACCTGACCTCCCACTCACACCCACCACTCCACATCTCAACAGGCCCTTACTTACCCACTGGGGTCCAACAAAATAATCCTATCTAGAACCCAGACATGTCTTTACTCTTCAAAGCCAGACCATGAACTAAGTAATTCAGGTATGCAATTCAATGTATTTCAATGGGGTTTTGAACTTAGTGGCATAACTTGGCCATTGTTGAATATTTTTAACCCACATTTTCATCATGCCTTTTTGGGACCCCACTTCATGAACAAACTGCAGTGAAATTAGACAAATCTGTCCCAAAAAGTGATTTTTCTGTCGCTGCATGAAGTCACCTTTCAGGTAGGAACTGAACATTTTCTCTAACCCTGTTCAGTACAGTGGGTTAAGGCTCTGAACTGCAGATATGGAGACCTGGGTTTGAATCCCACAGCCATGTAGGTGCATACTGTGTGATCCTGAGAAAGTCACTTTACTTTCTTGTGCTCCCAGGTCACATCTGGAAACAAGCTTCGACTTAGTGTGCTACTCCTGGTTAAACAATGTTCATTTTCAGCATCCTTTCCTCATGAGGTAGGGTCATAAGAAAGCTATGTTGAAGGTTTTGCATAAAAACATTTAAAAAAACAACAAAGTAATGATTCTACATTGAACTTTGCAAATGCAGGCTCATAACTTTGGTAATTTTCAATATTTTTACCCAAAATTTTCAACATAACCATGTCTTGCAACTCCTAATGAATATGACCACTGTCATTTTTCAAATCCTAGCCAAAATGTGTTTTTGCACCCCAAAAGGTGATTTCACAGTCCCTGCATAAAATCACCTTTCAGGCAGAAATTGAAAATTTTCTCTGTACATATTCATGAGCTGGGGTCATTTAAAGGCTATGTTAAAAATTTGGTGCAAAAATAATAAAAAACAACAAAGTTATGGACCTACATTGAACTTTGCAAACATAGGCTTGTAATTTTGGTAATGTTCATTATTTTTACCCCAGAATTTCAGCATTATCATTTCTTCATAGTACCTCATGAATGGGACAGCTGCCATTTTTCAAATCCTGGCCAAAACGTGTTTTTGTGTCTTGAAAGGGGATTTTGCAATCCATGTTTGAAATCACCTTTCAGGCAGAAGTTTAAACTTTTCTCTGCATTTGTTCATGAGATGGGATCATAAGAAGGCTATATTGAAAATCTGTAGCAAAACCAGAAAAAAGCAACAAAGTTTTGAACCTGCATTGTCTATATTGAATGCAGTCTCCTAACATTGGTACTACAAGAGCCACAAAGTGTACCACAAAGCATCTAGTGCCCCAGAACTTCTGTACCAGTGGTGAACATCCAGCATTGACAAATGTTTGTTCTTTACTACTAAGGGAAGTGACAAAGAAAACAAGATTACTGTCCCTTGGACTTTATTAGCTTTGGCTGCTTGTCTACATATGACATTTATTTTGCCCTGTTTTAAAACATAATGATTATCTCCATAGCAACAGATTGGGATGTCAAAAACAGAACTGTAACTACAGAAACAGACAAGCAGACAGATCAAATAGGGCAGAGATCCTGTTTCTAAACAAATGTCCTTAGCAATAATCAAATAAGGGCAACAATCAATCAATCAATCAAAATCTTAAAACTGGCAAACATTACTGAGCAAGCTCATTTTCAAGATGGACCTGAATAGGAGAGGTTAACAATACATGCAAAGGAATACTCAGTTACATCATAATTAGGTAAACAATATATACAAAATGAATTCACACTTACATAGTATTTACATAGAGCAGAAATTATACACAGGAGGTTTATAATGCACACAAAATAGAGTATTAAAAAGATCCATTAAGCCAAGACCATGAAGAGTCTGCAGCTAAAAAGTATAGCAACTGCAGTACAGTATATACAGGTTAAACATACACAACTATAATTACAGTGTGTATTGAAGCATCCTTGAACACAATTATTGATTGAAGGAGTTTGGTGGAGCATGGGAGGGTGGGGAGGGAGGTAAGAGGGCGAGTAAGGAGAGGTACATGGTACATGCCCACAAGGGCATGTAATGATTGTGGGGGGGAGGGTGGCAACAGTTAGGGAGTGGAAAGCAAAACACCATGACAGTGTCAAGGGGGGTAAGCAAGGAGTGTAGGAAGGAGCCAGGGGGACATGGAAAAGGAACTAAAGATAAGGAAAAAAACACAAGGCTGGGATAGAAGGAGCAGTGAGGTAAGTTCTTATTGGCTGTGACATTGCCCGAGAAGGGTGGGAAAGAAGTGCTAGTAAAGGGATGCACTGGAACAAATAGAGCTGAGGCTAGGGGAAGGTGACATCAGAGGAAGTAGTTACAGGATTCCTTGATAGAGCGAGAATAAAGTGCTTTGAAGGTTGATAGTTTGATTGGGTAAGCCAACTTCAGGTTTTTTTGCAAGTTGTTCCAGAGAAAGGGTAAAGTGTGAGATATGGCATACCTGCTGAAGTGCGACTTGAAATTTGGTTCTGCAAAGAAGATAATGAAGGAACTCCTTAAGTCATATTTACCTATCACACCTAGAGGAAGGCAATCCAAGACATACTGAGGTGACATCTTTCTGATGGCCCTAAATGTCCAGAGAGCTGCATTCCTCTGTCTTCTGTAGTTAAGGGATGACCTACTTACTGCAGCGTAATGGCAGCAGTGATGTGTGGAGTATGGAAGACCAACTGCAAAAAAGGCAAAATATAAATAAACTGTCTTGATACTGTATTATGTTTTTCAGATTTATTCAAATAACATCAGGGGCTCTTTAAAGTCCTGTCACACTGCAAGCAACCATTTGCCAATGAAGAATATTTGTTTATCCTAATGCCATTTTCACCACTGTGTGAAAAACAAAACAAAAGTAACAGAGTAGACCAAATAAAAGAAAATCACTCTTGAAGCACTTTATTTATGTTGTGTTTCACTATATAAATCAATGTGTTTTCTTCTGCTATTATTTCTAGGGCTGTCATGGACACAGCCCTGCAGACCTCCTGCTGTGAGAAAAGGACTCCTACATTCCTTCCAATTGAAAAACATGTTGAAGTTCCAAAACAGTCGCCTCTACATCTGTGAAGCACTCCGCTTACTATCTCTATAGGCAGGTGCAGTGCACCATTTTTCTTTGTTGGTGGTCATGGCAGAACACAACACTCTCCACTGTGTCTAAAATGGCTGCCAACTGTATGGTGCATGCACAGCTATTCATGCATGTGCAGTAGAGAGTGGTGGCTATCTTGGTCATGGTGGAGTGTGCCGTGTTCCTCGTGATGAACAATTCCTTTTTAGTTTAAAATTATGCATATCCCCCTGCTCAACCCTCCCTCTCAGTGCCCCTCCAAACACATAACAATGACACTGGGGGTGCCCAGTCCCCCAGTGCTGTGATTGCCACCCCCCCCGGAGCATAACAATGACACTGGGGGAACTCAATCCCCCATTGTCATGATCATGTTCCCTACCTTTTATACTCTTTATCTATCTATCTATCTATCTATCTATCTATCCATCTAATAGGGGCACAGTTGTGCCCCTATAGTTAGGGTTGAGTAGCCTGTTTAATGTTTAGCCTTAAATTTTGAACTTTAATAACTTTTGAAACATAAAAACATGGAAGTTGACAACAGAAGGAGACCGCTAGGTCCATCTAGTCTATCCATTTGTGTTAGACCTACTATGACACTCTAGCTGTCATTTGGAGTCAGGACTCCCTTGTGTCTATCCCATGCATTCTTGAACCCCACCCTCACACTGCTGACACCCACAACCTATTGGGGCAGGCTGTTCCAAGCATTCACCACTCTCTTTGTGAAGAAAAACTTCCTGGTGTTGGTAGAAACCTCCCCCCTTCCAGCCTGAGGTCATGTCCCCTGGTCCTGGAGCTCTTCTTGAAGTGAAAACATTCCTGTGCCTGTACCTTGTTAATGCTTTTTATGTACTTGAATGTTTCAATTATGTCCCCTCTCTCTCTCTTCTCAGCTCCAGGGAGTACATATTCAGCTCCCTAAGTCTTTCCTCATAGGACATGTACTGCAGACCCTGAATAATTTTTGTTGCCTTTCTCTGTACTGTTTCCACGTGGTCAATGTCCTTCCTGAGGTGAGACCTCCAGGATTGGACTCCATATTCCAAGTGAGCCTGACCAACGATCTATACAGTGGTAGTACCACCTCTGTTTTCCTGCTCATGATTCTCCTCCCAGTGCAGCCCAGCATTCTGTTGGCCTTCATTGTTGCCTTTTCACACTGCTTACTAACCTTCAAGTCATCTGAGATTATGATTCCAAGATTTTGTTCCTGGTTTGAGACTGCCAGTCTTTTGCCTCCTAGGTAAGACTCCTTTCTTGGAATTTTCTTTCCTATGTGCATGACCTTGCACTTTTTGGCATCGAATCTCAGCTACCACACTCCAGACCATTCTTCTAGTTTCTTGAGGTCAGCTTCCATCTTGTTCACTCCTTCTGGGGTGTCCACCCTTCTACGTATCTTAGTGTAATCCGTGTTGTCTGTGATCAGACACACCTTCCTTTCTGGTCCATCAGTAATGTCTGCTATAAAAACATTGAAGAGCACAGGCTCTAGCTCTGAGCCCTGGGGCACCCTGCTAGTCACCCTGCCTCCCGTCAATTGTGCTCCATTAACCTGTGCCCTCTGAGTTCTGCCTACCCATCTGACAACTTCTGGACCAACCCCTGTGTGGTCAAGCTTCTTTACCCACCTTCTGTGTGGAACCGAGTCGAAGGCCTTACTAAAGTCAAGGTAGACTACATCCACTGCCCCACCGTCGTCCACTATCTTGGTAGTGTAGTCAAAAAATTCGAGCAGATTTTTCTGGCATGACCTATCTGCTGTGAAATCATGCTGTTTAGGGTCTTGTCAGCTGCTAGTTTCAAGGAATACTATGCTCTTCTGTTTGAGTAGTGTCTCCATTAGTTTCCCTACTATAGATGTGAGACTCACCAGTCTGTAATTACTTGCCTCTTCACAACTGCCTGATTTGTGAAGTGGAACCACTATTGCCTTTTTCCAGTCTTCAGGAACCACACCGCTCTTCAAGGATTTTGTGACTAGAAGTGCCAGATGGGCTTCTAATTCTGCCCCCAGTTCCTTAAGGATTCTGGGTGCACCTCATCTGTTCTCATGGCTTTGGCTCGCTTTTTGTTTATTTAGCACCACTCGTACTTCGGCTTCTGTAAAGGGACTCATGTCTACCCCTGGTCCTGGGGTGTAGAAATTTTTTAGAGCTGGGCCATCCTCTGGGTCCTCTTTGGTAAACACCAAGCAGAAGAATTTGTTGAGGATTTCAGCTTTCTCTGGGTCATTTTTGGTGCATTTCCCTTCTTCGATAGCAATCTTTACTATCACCCCTTTTGTCTTCCTATGTACCCTAATGTATCTAAAAAATTATTTGTCTCCTCTCTTTGCCCCTCCTTCTGCTATCTTTTCCTCTGTCTGGGCTTTTGCCTTTCCAATTTGTTTGTTAGACTCTCTCATTTTTCCCTTGTACAACTCCTAGTCTTTCACAGTTTTCATTTCCTGGTATATGCTGTATGCCTTCTTTTTTCCTTTGACTGTGGTAGCCACTTCCTTGAAAAACTATAGAGGATTTCTTTTGCTTTGCTGACCTATCTGGCACATTGATATGTGGCAGTCTTTATTGCTCCTTGAGTCTCTCCCTCATGGCCTCTACCTCTAGTTCCATTAATTGGCTACTTATGATGTTCCACATTTTTTGGAAGCCAGCCTTTCTGAAACCTAGCACCTTTATCTTTGATTGGCTGGTGTCCTGTGTTATGTTTACCTTAAATCTCACCTTGCAATGGTCACTGTTGCCCATATGACATCCCACTTTAATGTCCTAGATCCTTTCTGAGTTTGTGAGGACAAGATCGAGAATGGCATCTCCCCTTGTTGGTTTCTTGACATGCTGGCACAGTCCTACACCTTGTAGTGATAATATGAAGTCCCTACTTCTTCTTGTTGCTGCCATTAGTGTGCTACAGTTAATATCTGGTATGTTGAAGTCCCCCACCAGTATTACTTCACCTTTATCAGACATTTTGTGGGTTTCTCCTATTAGATCTTTATTTCCTTGATTTGGGGGCCTGTACACGACACCAGTTTTGAAAGGTTTTCCCTTGCCAGCGTCTACTGTTAACCACAGTGACTTGAAGTCCCCAGGTTGCCCTTTTACTTTTGTGGCTTTTATTTTCTCCTGAATGTAAATGGCTATGCCCCCCCTTTTTTTTTTTTTTTTTGCCCTATCTTTCCTGAACAGATTGTAATTGGGAATAGCTGTATCCCATCCCTTGTTTTCCATGAAACACATTTCTGTTACAGCCACCCAGTCCAACCTTTCTGTTTCCAAGATGGCTGTTAGTTCAGGAAGTTTGTTGGTTAGGCTTCTAGTATTTGCAACCATTACCTTCCAGGAATGTATATCCTCTTTGGTGCAAGGTTGCACCCTCTTCCTGGACTGCTGCAGTTTTCTCTTTCCAGTCAAGAGATTATGGAGGTTGCTGGCTCGGGTGGACGTTGGCTCCAATTTGTTCTGAGGATGTGTGTGCACATTTGGCATTTTGGGGAGTGATGATCAACCCACCAATAACAGGGGTGTGAGCTACATCATACTCCCTTTTATTTAAACAACCTGTAAAGACATCAAATTTTTGTCCGAGTGCTCGCACACCTTCTCTGTTTAGGTGCAAACCATCTTATTTAAAAAAGCTCTTTCCCAAAAGTTGTGCCAGTTCCTTATGTAGTGGTATCCCTTGTCTCGGCACCAATCATGCAGCCATGAGTTTAATTTGCCTACTTCAATCTCTCTGACTTGCTTGGTGCTTTTTCCTTTTTCCCACATTGGCAGCACTTCTAAGAAGGCTTTTTTGGATGGAAGGGAAGAAAGTTTGTTGGCCAGGTCCTCAAAGTGTTTCTTGGCTTCCTGAACTGTGCGATTTTCCAAGTCATTTGTATCAAGGTATGCTGTTATATGTGTAACATCCCCCGATTACTTCACAATTGTCTTTATGCGGTTAGTATCCCTGCTTGAGGAGGCTCCTGGTAGATACTTTGCCACAATGTCGCTTTTAACATTTTGTGTTAGGTGGTGTTCTACTCCTCAGATCATGGACTCCCGATTATGAGAATTTTGCTTTTGTTCATATTTCTGTTGTTTTTATTTTGAGTTTTAGTATTTTTGTTGTTATTGCATTCGGTTTTGGTATTGTTGTTGGTTATATTTTGAGTATTAATGTTTTTGTTTTTATCATAGTTTGTATTGGTTTTAATTGGTGTGTTAGGCTTTTTTTAGTGGTCTAATTTCATTACCTTGTATTACTTTATCTGTGGTTGGCAGCAGTGGAGCAAATCTGTTTTTTGTTTGGATGGCTGGGAAATGCTTCTGGATTTTGGCTTCCTTCCTGGGCCTCTTATGATGCCTCTTTTTTCTTGCCAACTGCCAGTCTCTGGGTCCCATCTCAAGTCCTGTCCCCTGGTTGACATGCTGGTACTGGTAGTGGGGGGGGGATTGAGGAGGTGTGCTATAGAGTTCCCTGTATTGGAGTCATATATTATAGTCCAAGCATCCTGTCATTGGACTGCAAGATCTGCTATGGTGCAACAAGCACGGCAGGGTCCTGGTTGCCTTTTGTAGATCCTATTGTACAGTGCACTGTGGTTTTCGCAACTGACAAGGGCCATGTTTTGTTTTGGTTTACAGATAGTGCTGATTCCTGTTTCTTGTCAGGAAGTATGGATGAAAAAGAAAACAGAAAAGTGATTTTTTTTGTTTTTTGTTTTTTCTTACCTTACTACCTCCTATCAGGTGTTGTGGATGGTGCTACACACTTATAAAGCAAGAGCACCTGGAGAGTGTGGTTGTGTGTATCCAAGAGTTCCCTGTACACTGTAGAACACAATCATGTAGCTGTTGAATAGACAAGGTCTAGCTTGTACTCCTGCAAGGTAAGAAGGAATCTGGTTACTAGCTCAGTTGTGCTGCCCTTTGACTCAGAACAGCTTGCTGTAAAAAAACTGCCTATGGTCCTTGCGTCTCAGCTCCCTGCTGCTGTGAGGGAGAGGGGACTGATCCACTGGCTGCAGGACAATATCCACCTTTCTCAAATGCTGGAGTGCCCAGGGAACTGCTGCAGCAGAAGCCTCCGATGAGAGAAGAAGCCGCTGGTGAGATGAAACCTGGATGAGGGTATGCTGCTGCGAGTTCTTCTTGTAGCACTTCAGTCAGCAGACCTGCAGTTAAGAGCATTGGAGAATTTAAATCTCCTTTTTGAGCTTCCCTCAGGTGAAGATCAGTGAAGCTCAGCAGACATTAAGGTTAGGGGTTTGCATGCACTTGGCGTATGCCTCCTAGGGTTTCCCTTTGTGTCTGAGCTGTTCTGCGGGAGAGAATTGAAAGGTAGGAAAAAAATGTTTTTTTCTAAAGTATTTTTTCTTTTCCTTCTAGTCAGGTCAGGTAGGAAGTTGGTGGTGACATGCAAAACCTATATAGGAAGAGGACCCATGGTGGGTGGAATCAGGGGGTAGGGTGGGAGGCAAACCTTTGTTACTCCTTCCTGCTGAAAAAAACAATTAGTTTGTTAAGGTCTGCCACTTAGTAGCACAACTAGAGACTGGAGGAGAGAAGATTCATGAAGCTCAGCAGACAGTAAGGCTAGGGACTGGTCCACACCTCCTAGGGTTGCCCTTTGTGTCTGAGGTGTTGCTTCTGGCTGAGAGCTTTATATTAGTTGATCACTATTTCAGTGGTGGGTACAGCAGACAGTAAGGCTAGGGAGTGGTCCACACCTCCTAGGGGTTGCCCTTTGTGTCTGAGGTGTTGCTTCTGGTTGTTTCTGGCTGAGAGCTTTATTTTAGTTGACCACTATTTCAGTGATGGGTACAGCAGACAGTAAGACTAGGGGGTGGACTGCTCTTGGGGTATGCCTCCTAAGATGCCCTTTGTGTCTGAGTTGTTGCTTCCAGGTGAGAGCTGTCTATTTTAGTCAACCACTATTTTAGAAGTGGTACAACAGTACAAATGCTGATTTACATACAGCAGCTAGGAATTCTGTGTAAGTGTACCAAATGCTTGTTATGCTGAGAGCAGCTGCTGGCAGGGTCTGAGCAGAACAATCGAGGAGAGAAGTTGCCTCAGTGGAGATAGGAGCCCGGACTGTGCCTTCCAAGGGGGATTCAGCCAGGTAGAACTGCTGTCAAGGAATCCCTGCTTCAGCATCTGTCGGAGTCTGCCTTCCCTCTGTAACTGCTCTCTCTCCCAGTCAGTGAAGATCAGTGAAGCTCAGCAGACAGGCTAGGAGCTGGACTACACTTGGCGTATACCTCCTAGGGTTGCCCTTTGTGTCTGAGCTTTGCAACTGATCAATGGATTTGTACAAAATTTGGTATGCACTGTCCCATGGGATAGATCTCTTGATGTGGCAAGTTTTGCTCCCCTCAGATGTATAGATTCTGAGATCCAGATAGCGCAAAAATCATAAAAGTCACCATTGTTTGCAGTTTTTTCCTCATCACCTTGCATTTTGGTGTGATTTTTCTATGGTAGATACAGTTTAGGTAACAGAATTGCCATGCTTTTGTTTGATGAAAAAATATTAAACTGTTGCAAAGTTATTCAATGTTTAAGTTCCCATTGTTTTCAATTGGAAGTGCACTATCCAGAATAGAGGGATAAAGTTCAACAAAAGATTGCCCTCATGAAAAAGAATTCTTTCTCGAGAGACCTGTTCCTTTTTATTGAGAATAAAATCCTTTTTTGTGAGAGAAAAATCATTTTTCATGAGCCGCCATCTTGTTTTTATTTTGTTCCACCAACTAAAAACCACGGAAAAGACATAAACATTTTGTGATTTTACAAATCAAACACCAGAAGTCAGCTAAACAGACCTGTTTAGCTAGATTCTGGTATTTGTTTTTCACAATTAGGACCAGAAATACTTTTTCTGACCCCCAAAATCACAGGTACCCAGCTTACCAAGAGAAGCCTTCCACCACGTTCTCTGTATGAGAACAGCTGATTTTATTTAGTTCTGTAATCACAGCTGAACTCCTCCTGCCAGCAGCAGTGTGAGTTGTGAGCCCCCATTTTCCCTGGTGTCTAATGGCACCCCTCACTCCTTGATCACTGTCCCCATAGTTTGAACAGAGGGTGGTGATCTGCCTGCTAAAATCCCACAGAATACCAACCAGCCCTCCCTCCATGGACTGGCTCCTATCCTCCTTCCTGGGACATGATTCAAGGCTCTTAGGCTATATATAAGTGTGCCTGTTGTGGAACTTGCTGAAATGTATTAATTTTGTTTACATGTTAGGTGTACAAGCTGTGATCTGTGCAGTAGCATGGGAGCACATCAATTCGCTCCAGTCAATTTACTCCCAGACAATGCGCTCCTGACAATTCGTTCCCGTGGCATTCTGCTCCCTGTCAATTCATTCCCACCTGTGTATCTCTCTGCAATGTCTACAATGTCCTGCCCATTTGAATCTGTTGAGCAGTATTTCAGCCTGCCTCGTGATGTTGCCACAACCACTACTGTGAACTGACTCCCCATCACGTCATGTTCAGTTCAGTCAGCTTACCTTCTTATCAACATAAACTTTACCAGTTAGGAGCACAAAAGTTTTTAGACAGGAAATCTACAGAGATTTTCGAGTAAGATTTTTTTTTAGGAATCTTTCAAGGAGCTTGAGTACTATCAAGTTCCGTGTGACAACCTCTGCTGGTTGGAGCCAGTAGAGGTGTAAACAAAATCAATTTAACAAATCTGACTACAGTTTATATTTAAAAGTCCATCAGAATCAGTACCGTGATTGTCACCCTGGAAAAGGCGCAGAATTCAAAAAATCAAACAGAGGAGTAACTGCTGAGTCTGTCCTGGTGCATACCTGAAGTTTTCTATGGGGGGGGCAAGGAACTAGCCCAGCGGCTCCAGCCACAATCCAAGGTGCCCCAGGGGCTGGGAGGGAATTATGTTTTCTGTGGGGGGGGCAGAGAGCTAGCATAAATAAGTGCTAAAAAAAAAAAAAAAACAGGATAGCTCACTTCTCATCCTTTTACCCTGAGAGTTCACTGTACTTAGAATCTTAGAACTAAAATGTAAATCTTAACAAAACATAAAACACTAAAAACCTGTTAAATTGTTTTAAAAATAATTGAGTCTCTGAGGTCAGACTGTCATTTCAGTTGGACATGTGTTTTCAAATCCAAAAGCACCTTCATTCAGCATTTGATTAACTGCATCAGTAACTGGAATTTGTTGCTGGCAAACTGTACTTTGGGCAGTATCTCAAGACAGAATTTGAGGTGCACTGCAGGATGCCGTGGTCTGCATTCAAATGACTTGCATTTATCATTTTTAGACTCTATGCAGTCTGTAATCACTGTGTCTAGATAAACTGTATTCAGGATAAGGAGCGGGAGCGGGTTGTCGGGAGCAAGATCAGTGGGAGTGAATTGATGAAGGAGTGAGTCGTCGGGAGCGAGTTGACCGGGAGCGAAAATATAGGAGTGTATTGACATAGACCCGCAGTAGCACACATGCAGAGTGCAGATTATTGAGTACTGCACTTCTGAGCAACTCAATAATATCACTCTACAAGACAGCAAGTGGTGCAATACGTCGCTATATCCTGTATAGTGAGTATAGCAAGGAGCTGTACTCTCTACTACAGGATATGGGATCCTTTGTGGCCAATTCCTGCCAAGCAGCTCGCTTAGCGTAGTGGTGTACACCATCACTTGTGATGCGAGCAGACCCGGGTCCAGGTACGGGAGAATAATTGTATTATTTTTTTTAAATCCAATAACTTGCCCTGTGGTCCGCACCCCCCTTGGAGTTGGTTCAGTTTGGGGGTGTGGGAGCACAGCCCCCTGCATAAAAAAATGTTTTTTGTCTGCTTTTGTAAAGTATTGTAGCAACCGTCGCTATTTGCAATTGTTGGTACAATATCAGTCGCCCTTTTGACCATGGGCTCATATTTGTTTACTTTATGTGATAGGCGGTCTTTCAGACTCGCCTTTATCACATAAAACTATCTGTGCTGGAGCATTCTATTCAAGTTGCAAGTGGGAGTGTTGGACTGGAGGTGCGAACAAGCAGCTGGGAGCTGCTGGGGAGAGAAATGGGGTATAAAAAGAAGTGAAGAAATAAATGAGCATTACTGTAACTGAAATTGGGGTGAGATTGAAGGTTATCATGCTGATACAGGTACAGAGAGTAAGATTGTGAGAGAGTGCAAAGTTGGCATTGTAGTTTGGGCTGTGGTTTTGCAGTTTGCTAAACTGAAATAAAAAAGATACAGCGTATTTCAGTTGGTAGTAAGGAGTGCTGACATTAGGGTGACTTCTGATAAAAGGTACTGTTATTAGTGTGTGGAGATGAAGGGGTAAGTGGGTTAGCTGTTTTGAGTTTGGGTTGTAATTGAAAGTGTAGAAATAAACACTGTCAAAATAGTATCTCGCCTTAAAGGGATGGCAAGATTATAGTGCATATTTTTTGTAGCATTTATTTCTAGTTCGACAGTATTCCCTGGTGTCTAATGGCACCCCCACCTTCTACCTTCTGATCACCATCCCCTAGTCCCTTGTTTATTAATTTATATAATCCAACACTGGGATCCGCACTCCCAGTGTCAGATGCCCCCCTGCACAGCACATTGCTTTATAAATCAGCTGATATCAGGGGCCCAATATAGAGCACAACCAACAGTTTGGGACACTAGTGAGCCCAACCCCAATGCCCCAAAATATTTACTTTAATCCTGAAAAAAGAAAACAGTCCCTCGAAGTCTTTGTTTTTTTTTAACCTGAAAAAATAAAACGGTCCCTCTTCATCCCCACTGTCCCCTTTCCCCATCACCACCCTTCCAATGAGCTCCCACCAACCCACACACCCCTTACCCTATACTAACCACTGGTGGTCATAGACTGTAATCTTCTGTGGACTGAGACACATCCACACTCTTCAAAGCTGAACCATGAACTGAGGAATCAAGGTCAGTGCCGTACAATCTATTTCAATGGGGGACAAGCGTGATTCCATAATATCACCCGACCACAAATCATGAAACAAAGAGTGCCTGATGTTAAAAGAGTGAGCAGGATAACAGCAACCACCACAAACAGTGACAGTCACTTATTTTTCCTCATGGTGCAAGCCCCCCACATCCTCAATATACAGATTATGAACTCCATGAGGAGCGGACTTAGGAGAATGTTGAAAAAAAAACAAAAATATCTCCTGAAGCCAGACCTGAAACTAAAACCTGGGTCCACCAGCTCAAGCAGTGGTGACTCTAGCCACTATCCAAAATGGCCAGCTAGGTAGGGCTTGGCCAATCAAATGTACATATCCTGTTCCAGTGAGTGCAGCTCACTACTACACTCACTGTAACCTCCTGACCTGTGTTCTTTCCAACTCGCTCTGAGTTTGAATGGTATTATTGAGTCACTGAAACTGAGCTGCTCAATAATACTCACTCACATAACTGTATAATGAATTCTTTCACCAAATTTTCAACATGGCCTTTTTAGGATCACACCTCATGAACGATCTGTCATTTCGGTCACCGTCATGTCATTAATTTGGCCTGGCAGGTGATTTTGAAGTCACTGTGTGAAATTACATTGCAGGACTGGATAACGACTTTTCACCACCAGTGTTCATGAGCTGGGGTCTCAAAAAGGTCATGTTGAAAATCTGGTGAAAAAAATCCTAAAAATGACCAAGTTATGAGCACTCATTGAAATGTTTCTATGCACATGCATAACTTTGGTAATTTTCAATATTTGACTCCAAATTTTTAACATAGCCATTTTTGCATACCACCTCATGAAAAGTACAGCTGATATTTTTCACATCCTGTCCAGAATGTATTTTTGCATCTTAAGTGCAGAATGGCATTTTGGCACAGATTTGAAAATTTTCACCTATGGGGTTTAAGAAGTGGGGTCATAAGAAGACTATGTGGAAAATGTGGAGTCAAAATATGAAAAACAAATGCCAAAGTTATGACCATTTGTTGCAATTTCATTATGCCTATGCTTGCTCATAACTTCAGAAGTGTTAAATAATTTTACCCCAGATTTTCAAGATAGCTTTCTTAATCCCCCTCTTCATGTATGTCACAGCTGTTATTTTTCAAATCCTGACCAAAATGTGTTTTTGCATCTGTGGTGCAGAATGGCATTGCAGTTGCACAGAAGAATGTTTTGGTGGGGATTCAAAAATGTTCTATACCAGCTACATGAGGTGGGGTAATAAGATGGCTATGTTTGCAATTTGATCACTGTTGTCTTGCAAATGGAAGTGAAGGGCCTGGAGGGCCCTGTGATTCCACAGCTACATACATATACTGTACGCATCTATGGAGGAATCAGAGCTCAGGGTCCGAATGATCCTGCGCTCCCACAGTAAAATAAGAATACCATTATACTATCTCAAAAAGGAAGGAAATAGGTTTTCAAAACAACTACATTAATGCTCCGGTTAGGGAAAAAGTGACAAAAGTTGAGAAATGAGGTATTTGGGTTTCCCTAACACCCCACCCTTCCATACCAGGCAGGACAACAGGTGAAGGGTTTGCCTTGAGCTTCTCAAGCCTAAAGCTCACCACAGTTTCATAAAGTCTACACATCTGACCTTATTTACAAATTGAATTGGGTGAGTGTTAGGGTTGAGAAGCTCCAGGCACACTTCATATCTGCTCTCTTGCCTGGTTTGGGAGGGTGGGGTGTTTGGGAAACTCGAATGCCTCATTTTCCACCTTTTTTTTGCAACTTATAGTGGTGCCGTATTGCCACCATAGTTAGGATTGAGTAGTCTGTTTAATGTTAAGCCTCAAATTTTGCACTTTAATAACTTTGCAACCAATCAAGGGTTTTGCACAAACTTTGGAATGCACTGTACTGTGGGGGTAGATCTCTTGATGTGGCAAGTTTTGTTCTGGATGGATGTGTGGATTCTGAAATCCAGACAGTGCAAAAACCTGAAAAGTCACCACTTTTTGGAGTTTTTTCTTGATCGCCTTGTGCCCAGAAGGTGTGGAATTATGGTGTGATTTATTTATTGTAGAAAGAACTTTGGTAATAGAACTGTCATGCTTTGTTTGGTGAAAAAAATATTAATCTGTTACAAAGTTATAAATTTCAACAAAGGATTTGGTCTGGTGAAAAGGGTTCATTTTGTGGGATGGTCCAATCCTTTTTTGTGACCTGCCATCTTGTTTTTTTTCTTTCTTCACTCAACAAACTGTCATACCTCTTCCAGTGATGTCTTCTACAGACATTCAAACATGTATCTTGTTCATCAGAAGCTAATGAGCTCCACTGTATATTTTTTATAGCTCCCATGGCCTCTAAACATTTTGTTACAATTATTTAAATCCCTTTTTGCCACTCACTAAGTTCCTTTTATACAATTCCTTTTTAGTCATTGTGAAAAAGGAATTCAGATGGTGAAAAAGGATTTAACTGTACCATCGCTTTTTACAGAAATGGTATTACATTGGTGTTCAGTGGCACTTCCCTCCCTTTCAACTCCCTAGTTTATATCCCTGGTGACCAGTGGCCTGCCCTCCAATTCCCATATACTGTATGTTAAAAAAAACATTGGTGTCCAGTGGCACACCCCACCCACCAATCACTGTTTCCCCTTTGCCTTGGTGTCAAGTGCTCCCCCACACCTGCCGATCTCTATCCTGTTATTTATTTGTTGATGGCACCCCCACCCTCTGATCGTCATCTCCGTTATCTACATTTTGATACCTGGTGTCTAGTGGCACCCCCAACCCTCCAATCACTGTTCCTGTTATTGAAAATGTTGATCCCTGGTGTCTAGTGGCACCCCCACCCTCCGATTGTCATCCCCATTATTTTAAATGTGATCCCTGGTGTCTCATGGCACCTCCCACCCTCTCATTCAGGAATAACCTAAAATAAAGAAAATGGTCCCTTAGTGTGTTTTTTTTATCCTGAAACAAAGAAAATGATCCCTCATCATCGCTGCTGACACCCTCTCCCCATCCCAACCCTCCCACTAAACATTCACCTTCCCACCCCCTCTTACCCTATACTTACCAGCTGATGTACAACACTGCCATTTTTTGTGGACTGAGACACATCTGCACTCTTCAAAGACAAACTGTGAACTAAGGAATCAAGGTAAGTTCCATTTAATGTATTTCAATGGGGCTTTGAACTTATGTTCATAACATTGCCATTTTTGGGAATTTTTTTCACCACATTTTCAACATGGCCTTTTTGGGACTCCACCTCATAAACATGGGTGGTGAAATTTTGTTAATCAGGTCTGGAAGGTGATTTTGAGGTCACTGCATGAAATCACCTTTTGGGACTGAATATCAAAATTTCACTGCCAGTGTTCATGAGGTGGGGTCTCAAAAAGGCCATTTTGAACATTTGGTGAAAAAAATTTCTAAAAATCACTGAGTTATGAGTGTTCATTGAAATTGCTCTACACACTCACTTAACTTTGGTAATTTTCAATATTTTGACTCCAAATGTTCAACATAGCCATTTTTTCAGACCACGTCATGAACAATACAGCTATCATTTTTCACATCCTGACTGAAACATGTTTTCACACCTGTGGCATGGAATGCTGTTTTGACACAGATTCAAACATTTTCACCTATGGGGTTTATGAAGTGGTGTCATAAAAGGCTATGTTGAAAATTTGGTATCAAAATATTAAAAAAGCCAAAGTTATGACTATTCATTGCAATTTTGCTATGCATGCTCGTAACTTTGGAAATTTATGTGTTTTCATACCTGTGGCATGAAATGGCATTGCAGTTGTATAGAATTATGTTTTGGTGGGGATTCGAAAAGCTTCTGTACCAGGTACATGAGGTGGGGTAATGATGTGTCTATGCTGACAGTTTGGTCGCTGCTATCCTATAAATGGAAGCACAGGGTGTGGACAGCCTTGTGCTTCCACAGTTACATATATATGTATAGATGCATTTACAGAGAGATGGAAGCATAGGGTTCAAAGGGCTTTGTGCTCCCACAGCAAAATAAGGATACTAATATACTATCTCAAAAAGTAAGAAAATAAATTGGAAAAAACTTTGTTAATGCTCCAGTTAGAGTCAAAGTGACAAAAGTTGGGAAATGAGGTGTTAGGGATTCCAACCCTAATGCTCCATCCTCCCAAACCAGGTAGGAGAGCAGGTGTGGAGCGTGTCTTGGGCTTCTCAAGCCTAACATTCACCCCATTCTCATAAATTCTCCACATCTGACCTTATTTACAGATGGAATGGGGTGAGTGTTAGGCTTGAGAAGCCCAAGGCACACCAAACACCTGTTCTCCTGACTGATTTGGGAGGGTGGAGTGTCAGGGTTAGAAACCCTAATACCTGATTTCCCAATTTTTTCCACTGTGGCCCTAACTGGAGCATTAACAAAGTATATATATATATATATATATATATATTTATTAGGGGATACATGATAGGCAATAGTGTGATACCAGAAATATTTGCATGAGTGCAGAGTGACCTTGAGTAATATCACAAGTGGTGGAGTGTAGTGGAGCCATGAGTGGTATTACCCAAGGTCACTCTGCATGAATGCAAATATTTCTGGAATCACACTGTCACCCATCATGTGTGCAATTTATACACTGGGGTGAGATGATACACAGAATAAAACTGTGATAGTTTGTTTTTCTTACTTGATTTCTGCTTTTATGTATGGTCTCTTTGGTTTCCCTGTGTGTAAGTCAGTAGATTGACAGGTGTTGTGTGGTTTTTGATTAATTACTGTTGTTCTGCATCTCTTGTGGTTGGCTGGTTTTCTTGTGTTTTTGGGACTGTATCGGCACGGGAGCGATGCAGATTGTGTGGATGGGGGAGTTTGGTTGAGGAATGATTTTTGCTGATATCTTTTATTTATTTATTGGGGTTTGACTTTTTTTTTTTTTATTTGGCTTTTACTATGTTTAGTGCTTTAGGAAACTGTGTTATGCACATATGGGCTTTTATTTTTGATGTGTTTTTTTCTCCTGTTTTCTTCACCAGAACAGGTGTCATTTCTCGATTGTCTTCATCGAGGAGTTCAGAAACATTGCAGCATCTGTGAAGTCTACAGAGAAAAGTAGCTTGGTAAGTGTTGCTTCCCAGGAGATATTTTACTCTGAGTCACTGTCTGACTCTGTGACTCTGAGTCTTTTTCAGGTGTGGGTCTCATACTTGTGTCCTGTAAAAAGAGAGTAAAGACAGATTATTAGCTGCATACAGTGAGTCAGAATATCATTGGAAAGGTTATGCAAGGATATTACTACTTATCCTGTACTATGGTGAAGATGATATTTGTGGCGTGGATGGCGGGATTGTTGAAGCCGGCTGAGATTGCTTCCTGCCAGCTGCCAGAGATGTCACCTTCAGAATGCAAAATAAGTACATTTACAGATGATGTTGGTTCGTTGTCAGAGCAGCTCAGTATATTAGATATTTTCTGCTGTTTCTCTGCATTAAACTTTGAGTATTCATTGAGAGACTGCAGATTTTTTATGTCCTGAGCCTGGATAATATCATTTGGGGATATGCTGGAGTCAATTAGTTTCTGCACTAAATGTTTACATACTGAACGGTTTGTGAGTCATTTGTCAGTTTTAATCCCAGTCTTGTCAATCATAGTTTTTACAATTTTTCTAAGTGAATTAATTCCAAGTGGCTGGTTTTTGTACAAAGCCGTAGGATACTGCACTGTTGGAGTCTAATTTATGGTTAAGAAAAATGCTGCATCATCATTGTTAGTCTTTTCATGTCATTCACTGAGGTACACTTTATAGTTTAACACTGCATTATTTGGGATTCTGTGTTTCATAAGCCCGAGGTTTAAGTACTCTAATGTCTTTGGGGTTAGTGCCACTTCTCGTCTTGGTCTGTCTCTCTTTACAGTACTCCAAATAGTGCTTATTTTGTTAATCTTTTCTCAAAATAACATCCCACCATTTCATGTTTCTCGTCTCAGTATTGCCTCTAATACCAAAGTAAAGTGTAACAGTGAGCCATATAGTATTCAGAAGGGCTATAGAACTGTCTGGTCCAAGTTGATTCATTCCATAGAGCTGTTCAATGATATTATCTGTCAGCTTGTCTGCTGCCTGAGGTCAATGTCTTTTCCCTTTTTCCTTTAGGTGTTTTTGCTTAGACAGCAAAACTTGTCTGGTTTTAAGGAATTTCAGGGACGTGCTTAAGGATTCTGGATAGTTGTATTCCTTGAGGTGTCACTCAATACTCTGGGACCTTGATCTTAAAGATCTGGTGACACGTTCAGGATAACTTTAACAAAACATAATATTTAGACAAAGTTCAGCTTGTATTTCTCATTAGTTCTGTATTTCTCCTCCCCATTATTTATTACTTAGATCATCTGCATGAAGACAGGATCTTTGGTCCTGAAGAGTTCATCTATTCCTGCTGCTTTTTCCCTTCCTGAGGTCATAGAGCACTGCTTGTGATATCACAGTTTCTCTCATGGCAATAAACTGTGATGTCACAACAGAGGATTATGACTTGAAGTAGGGAGTAAGCAACAGAGGCAGAGGGACTCTAAAGGAACTCTGAATGATAAATATATTCATACACATTTCAATAGCAATAAATTATGGGGAGGAGAAATATATAAAATATAAATAGAATACAGGCAGAACTGTATCCAATTATGTTTTTCAAAATTTTCTTTGAGGGATCAGTAGCTCTTTAAAGTTAGAGGTTCGCTGCCAGTGTTATCTTGGTGTTGGCAACTGATAAAATAATGGCACAATATTGGATCTAATTTCTCAGGGGGAAGATACTGAACTGGCATCTCAATACTCATGGCTTCTTTCATATATTTCTGTAAATTGTTAATGTCAGCAGTTGTTTTTCATGTGGTGTTCTCATTTCAGGCACTTTTAATGTACTCATTCTATAGCAGCAATGACTATGTTTGTTTGCTTACTGGTGACTTCTCTACGGTCCTGGGTTTTGGGTACTGTATATGTCTCCTGGTCTGGATCTAGGAGTGACTTCTAATCTTGTTCGAATTGATTACAGCTCTCCCAGACTTCTTGCACAATGTTTACTGATTTCTTTGTCTGCTTCAATGTCAGCTTGTTGTAAGTTTGATATTGCCCAATCTTTGGCGGTAGTATGTTCAGATTTAAGATGGATATTTTTTTTTTAAGTGTAAGTGATTCTTTCCTTTTTCTACAGGTTTCCAGTGAGACATGCTATGGATATGCTAGCAAGTGATGTGGTGGACTGCATAAGAAATTGGTTATGAAAGTGAGTAGCTTGCACATCTGACAGGTGCACTGCATTTCCATTTTTAAACACTTTCAAGCAGGTTGATTACTTAGGAAAACTGCACATTAATGGTATGCAAAGTGCAAATACTGAGTGTCTAATATATGCAATGTATGTATAAATGCTCAAGGCTATCACTGTGCATATGTCAGCTCCCGTTTATTCAATGTGGGTGAAAATACACAGTTTTATTCTACTGTGTATCACCTCACCCCTAGTGTGTGTGTGTGTGTATATATATATAATATATATATACTATATATATAATATATATATACACATATACATATACATACACACCTTCTTAATGTTCTAGTTAGGGTTAAAACAACAAAAGTAGGGAAATGTGACATTACAGTTTTCAAAGCTAACACCCACTACCTTGCACACACCAGTAGGAGTTGAGGGTGTGCCTTGGGGTCATCAGTCCTAACACGCACCCTATTTCATAAGTAAATAAGCTGAGATGTGTACAGTATAGGAGAATGGTTTGAGCATTGTTGCTGATGACCCCAAGGCACATCTCAGATGCCTGTTGGTGTGTGCAGGGTTGGAGTGGTGTGTTAGCTTTGGAAACCCTAATGTCACATTTCACTACTTTTGTGGTTTTAACCCTAACTAGAGCATTAACAATGTTATTTGCAATTTATTTCATTACTTTTTCAGTTAGTAGAAATTAATCCTTATTTGCCTGTGGAAGCACATGGCCCTCCAGGCCCTACACTCTCATCCTTCCAAAGATGCATGTATGTATATAGCTGTTGAAGCCTTGAGCTTTTATAGGGCAACCATGACCAAACTGTCAGCATAGCCATCTTATTACCCCACCTCATGTACCTGAAACATGAAAGTTCCAAATACCCACCAAAATATAATTCTGCACAACCGCAACACCATTCTGTGCTGCAAGTGTGAAAACATATTTTGGCCGGGATCTGAAAAATGACATCTGTGACATACATGAGGTGGAGTAATAAGAAGGCTATGTTGAAAATCTGGGGTCAGAATATTTAACATTTCCAAAGTTATGAGTGTGCGTAGCGAAATTGCAAATGAATGGTCATAACTTTGCAATTTTCTACATATTTTGACCCTAAATTTTCAACATAACCTTGTTATGACCCCCAACTCATGAACAAGGGCAGATAACATTTCCAAATACCACCCAAAAGGTGAACTCACCAAGCAACCACAAAATTACCTTTCAGACAGGAGTTGTGTAATGACTGTCATACTGTTTATGAGGTGGGATACCCAAAAGGCCATGTTGAAAATGTGGGGTCAAAATGTAAAAAAAAAATGCAATAAAGTTGAAACACCCATTGAAATACGTTGCACTGCATTTACCTTAATTTCACATCTAATTCCAGAATAGGGCCTTTATGTGGTTTGAAAGTGTAAGCCCCCCCACCAAAGAGGCTTACCTGGAAGGACTAGAGCCCTCTTCTCCACAGCTGCTGCAAGGGGTCCCTATCTGGACTGTAACCTGGTGGCACATCATTTGTCTTTGCAGCTGTGAGCCACTGAAATCCATGTCTTGGACACATGTAAAGCAAGGAGCCAAGAACAATTTGGCATTCCATGCCTCAGGGTGCAAGGGGGGGAACTATCTTTTATTCTGGGGAGCTGCTGAAAGCCCCAGACTGCAAAGGTAAATAAACATGGCAGAGCTGTGCCTAGTTGCGCATATGCAGCCACCAGAGCTGAGCATTAAAGAAGCCATGGCTCCATCTGTGGTTTCGGCATAGTGGCCACTAATAAATTCCCAGGGAAAACAGAAGAGCTGGGGATCATTACCAGAAAGCCTCCAGTTTTGAAGGGAAGTGCTGTCTGCCCTTATAAATAATAAGGCAAAGTAATTAGGACTATAAGATAAACAAAAATGGCAGTCTTCATGGGACTACAAAAGACAGGGGACTGCTGGAAAAATGACAGAAGGCACAGAAAAAGCCTGGGATTGTACAGCCAATGAGTGGAGAAGCAGCCAAAAACTATAAATATGACTTGTTTTGCCATCCAATAGGACAGCCATCGAGAGAGCTGAAGTTTATGATGTGAGGAAAAAGACTACTGTGGGCTCCTGAGCCCAAGCTCATGCACCAGTGCTCCAAAAGGTTTTGACCAGTGACTTCTCAAAGAAAGTACCAAGCTGTGCTGTAGGAGGGATGGAGACTGGGCTGTGCTGCTGAGGTATGAGAAATTTGCTCCCAGTTGGGCCATACATTGGGGCTGTATTTTGAACCAGAAAAGAACAGTGAAACCCCAGAAACAGACTGAGCTGCTGTGTTCCCCCCACCCACCGAGAGATAGGTGTTGGTGAGTGCAAATTCCGGCAAGGAGAGAGACTGAGTGCTGTGACAAGTGACGGTGAGAGGGCCCAGCACCGCTGTGAAACAAGACATCCACAGAGAGAGTGATGGGTGTTAAGAGGCTATGCAAACACCAAGATGATACTGTGTGCCCAGGGTGTGCAACAGAAGGGTCTAGCGGATGATGTCTATCATTCTCTAGATCGAAGAGGAATCTTACCAGTGGAGGAAGATGTTGACAGGCCTGCTGCATTAAAACTGTCTACAAAGGCCCTTGGGTGAAGATAGCAAGTCCAGGCAGGTGAAGATCAGCTCTTTTCATTTCTTCAGTCTCCCAGATCTGCAAACTTGTGATGCAACTCCATCAGAAAACCTCCACGGTACTGTGTAACTGCCAGTTTGCCTGCAACTCAGCCGGCTGAAAATCCCTTGGTGAACTTCAGAACTATGAGTACCCCTGAGCTGCTGCTTTGAGGAAAATTCTTTAGCTAGACTGCTTGTTAGGTTACAGGGGGTAAGTTTAGGGCTTGACCACGTCCAATACCAAGTTGTGCCCAGGCAGAAAGTTCAAAGTTAAAATTAATTGAAAGTTATTTGGGTCCTGACAAAGTACCCCAGGCCTGCATCACCACCCCAGTGAGGTACCCACCACTTCAATGGACAATTATGGGTGCATCCTATGGTGGGAGGCGGAGTTTACATTGTGGGGTATCGGGGTTTGCAAACGTTGTGTTTCTTCATATTCTCCTTTTCTTCCCATCCGTCAATAAAAGGGTTTATTGTTTGCATGTTAACTATTGTTGCTGTGATTTATTGCAATAGCGCTACTGGGGGTGAGGGATTGTTATCGTGTGAGGTAAGTGTTCAGGGGGCAGTTTACATATTTTCCTGGGGGTTGGTAATCTGTTCTTTGTTCACAGGTATTCCCTGCCACTTAACCCAGATGGAGGCACTGCGCCCTACTTTCTGACCACTGTGTAGCCGAGGCTGGCCCCCTCGGAGGTGTGTATAGAGTTGACTAGAAGGCCCCGGAACAGCCTAGGTGAGTCAAAGGGCTATTACAAAAGCATAATTCAGTTTTGTTTTCCAGTTATTTGGATTTAAAGTTTAAATATCAAGTGCATACACACTCCCCCCCCCCCAAAAGAAAATAACTGACAAAACGTGACTCTTTTGCTCCAATTTAATGTTGGTGGAGGACCACAATTTTATGCTACTAAAACTGAATAATAC
The DNA here is from genome assembly GCA_016271365.2 of Neoceratodus forsteri. NCBI lineage: Eukaryota > Metazoa > Chordata > Ceratodontiformes > Ceratodontidae > Neoceratodus > Neoceratodus forsteri. Next base: position 1,377,085,552 of record CM057456.1, read on the forward strand.
TTAGCGCTTTAGACTGGCATTTGCATGGTTCATCAGTAGACTATCTAGCAACATATTGAAGCTGACTTTAATTAAATATTTTGGCTTTCTGTATGCAGTTGTGATCTCTACATGAACTGATGTCTTTGTATTCAGTTTTTGTAAAAATTCCAGATGATTTCCTACAAAAATAATGAAAACAAGGTTCTCCCATCTGTTTTCCAATAACTGGTGCACAGTCTTGCTATCAGTATGCTGGCATCCTCCCACATGTGTTTTCCAGTGGCAGTTGCCCAACCTGGTTACCCATAATTGCCCTACAGTCTGATCCCCAGTTGTTCTGTCCATTGTTGTGCCACACAGGAAGTATGTCAAGGATTATTCCCCATAGAAACAGAAACGTAGACTATGACGGCAGATAAGGACCGCTTGGGCCCACCTAGTCTGCCCATTTACCTACCTATTGGGTAAGTTAGAGATTCTCATTAACCAGTGACCTACTTCATCCTACCCCCCCACCATAATTGCCTTATGTCTGTCCCATGCATTCTTGAATTCCCCCACTGTTTTTGACCCCATGGCCTCCTCAGGAAGGCAGTTTCCTGCATCTACTACCCTCTCCATGAAAAAATACTTCCTCATGTTGCCCCTGAGCTGTTCCCCCTCTGTCTTCAAATTGTACCCCCTTGTTCTTGCACATCTCTTTTTCTGAAAGATGCTCCTATCTTGGACTTTGTTGATTCAGTTGAGGTACTTCAACGTTTCTATCATGTCCCTCTTCTCCCTCCTTTCCTCAAGGGTTTACATATTAAGCTAATTTACTTTATCTTCATATGGCTTCTGTTGCAGACCCTACACCATTTTAGTTGCCCTGCTCTGGACTGCCTCCATCCTGTCTATATCATTGTGGAGATGAGGTTTCCAGAACTGCACACAGTACTCCAGATGGGGTCTCACCAACTGTCTGTACAGAGGGATAACAACTTCTTGTTTTCTATTGGTGATGCCTCTCCCTATGCATCCCAGTATCTTCCCAGCCCTCCTTACTACCTTCTCACATTGCTTGCCTACCTTCAGGTCATCTGATATGAATACCCCCCAGGTCCCTTTCCATTTTTGTTGTTAGTACCTTCTCCCACCCCACCGTGTACTCTTCCCCTGGGTTTTTGTTTCCCAGGTGCAGTACTTTGCACTTCTTTGCATTGAATCCAAGCTGCTATACCTTTGACCATTCCTCCAATCATTCCAAGTCCCTTCTCATCCTTTCCACCCCCCCCTTGTGTATCAATCCTGTTGCAGATCTTTGTGTCATCTGCAAAGAGGCATATTTTTCCTTTCAGCCCCTCTGTAATGTCTCCTATAAAGACAGTAAAGAGGACTGGTCCCAGTATTGAACCCTGCGGTACCCCCACTGGTAACCACCCTTTCTTCAGAGTGTACTCCATTTACTATTACCCTCTGTGTCTTGTTGTCCAGCCAATTTGTTACTCAGGCTACGACCCTGGGACCCACTCCAGGCTGGCTAACTTGCTTATTAATCCTTTGTGTGGGATTGTGTCAAATGCCTTGCTAAAATCTAGGTAGGCCATATATACACAGCCCCTCCCTGGTCTACTACGTTAGTCACCCAGTCAAAGAAATCTATTAGATTTGTCTGACATGACCTTCCCACTGTGAGTCCATGCTGCCTTGGGTCCTGTGCCCCACTGGCCTCTAGGTACTCAACAATTCTTTCTTTCAGAAGTGATTCCATCATTTTCCCTACCATTGAGGTCAAACTAACAAGTCTGTAGTTTAATTTCTCTGTCTTGCTCCCATGTTTGTGAAGGTGAATCACATCTGCCCTAATCCAGTCCTCAGGTACCATACCATTCTCTTATCATTTGTTAAAAAGGGTAGTCAGTGGTGTCACTAGGTCTCCCCTTAGTTCTTTCAGAATTCTGGGGTGAATCCCGTCAGGCCCCATTGCTTTGTTCACCTTGAGTTTCAAGAGTTCTTTCAGGACCTATTCTTCTGCGAATGGACGTATTGATTCCCCTGTCCAGAGCACTTCTATTGTTTGGTTTAGGTACCTTCCCCTCTTCTTCTTTTTGTGAATACTGAGAAAAAGTATTAATTCGGTATCTCTACATTTTCACTGTCACCCTCTGCCCACCTCCTCTCCTCTTTATTAAGCCTCACTATTCCTCCCTTGGTCTTCCTTCATTCCATGATGTACCTATAAATGGTTTTATCCCCCTTCTTAACTGAGTTGGCTATCTTTTCCTCAGTTTGGGCTTTTGCTATTCTGACTTCCTTCCCCACTTCCTTCCACTTTAACTGATAGAATTCTCTGTCCTGCTCCTTCTGTGATTCCTTATAGTTCCTGAATGCTGTCTTTTTCTCCCTAACCTTCCCCCCACCTCTTTTGAGAACCAAAGTTTTTTTTTTACTTTGTTTTGCTTATTTGCTTCACACAAAGACTTGTTACCTCTGTGATGGCAGTTTTGATTTTTCCCCATTGTTCTTCTACTCCTCCTTCCTGCCCATTTGCTAGTGCATTCCTTAGGAACGCACCCATTTTGCCAAAGTCAGCCCTCCTAAAGTCCAGTACTTTCACTTTTGTATGGCTTGATTGTACAGCTTTGTTTATCATGAACCACACTGTCTGATGGTCGCTTGTTCCCAGATGGCTATCCACTTCTAAATCTGTGATTCCTCTCTCTGTCCCCATTTGAGAGTACCAGGTCTAAGAATTGCTCCCTCCCGAGTGGGTTCCAACACTAGCTGCCAGAGGCATGCCCCCTACAGGGCATTGACAATGGCCCTGCTCTTGGATGTGGCTGCAGAAAATGTCCTCCAATTAACATCTGGCATATTCAGGTCCCCCATCAACAACATCTCCCCTTTTTGTGCCATTCTAAGGATGCCTTCTATAATTCCCTTGTCCATTTCCTCCCCCTGAGATGGGGGTCTGTACACAACCCCCATGTGGATTGTGGTGCCATTTCCTGTCCCCAAGGTGACCCACAGTGCCTCCTCTCCTCCCCATTTACCCTTTCCTTCCTATAGATGTACAGTAATGTGCTGGAGAACAATGTAATTAGTCAGATAAATGGGGTTTCAGGTAAGTGAAGGCACTTTACAAATAAATCTGTCAAGCTGGGAGACACACCACAGTTTTTGTTAACTGACAGCTTTGGTTAATTGAGGTTTGGATAACTGTGGTTTTACTGTAGTAGCATGTATGTTGCCTCATTAAATCATAACCCCCAATTTTCAGACCAAGTCGTAATCTGTGCAGACGCTCTTTATCGCACCTCCTTCTTTACTGTGTCCACTCTCCTTTCCAGTTTCATATTATCAGCCAGCTTCAGCCGCCTAATGCTGAACACCTCTTCAGGGTCATTAAAGTTGATCAACAAAGGTTACTATAAAGAGGCTGCCCTTGTAACATTCCTTAGGAGAGTGATACAGGAATCTTCTGCATCTGTCATAATTTTTTGATAATCCACCCCCCATCCCCATTTTAGTATCTCTGGAAACATTCTAAGTGAATCAGAAAGTTAGACCTGAGCTCATCTTGCTTTCAAATAAATAAATTTAAACTGAATTTAAAACTTAAAGAGACACTGTCAGTCTTTGATTTACTTTATTTGTCCTTATTCTCAAGGGTGCCCGCACTCCCTGCAGACTTCTACTGTACATGGTGATTCTATATATGCCAGCAATGAATGCCTCAGATTAACAGGTTTTTATGTTTACTTGCATGCATGTGTAAGAGACATAGTGCGATGATCCAAAATGCAGTGCCATACAGATGAAATGGAGAGCACCACTTGAGTGAGCAGCACTCCCCCTCCCCACACACACACGCGCACACGTACATTGCGTGCTCCTGCGCCTCTACCCCCCATGCACACACTGTACGGCTGACGGGGTGCCCAATCCCCATCAGCTCTACTGTCCCCCAAGAAGTCTGTATGGCCAATGGGGTGCTCAATCCCCGTCGGCTCTACTGTTCCCCCCAGACTATTGGGTGCCACGCTGGGAGCCCACCCAGTGTGGCAACAGGTCCCATGGCCATGGGGGTGCCTAATCCATTGGCTCCACTGCCCCCAACAGTTTCCAGCTGCCATGCTGAGGCCACCCTAGCATGGCAAACGTCCTGTAGTCCAAATAAAAACCTGAAAGAAAAACCTTCCCTCGCTGCCGACCTCACCCCTCTCCCACCCGCACCCACCCACTGCACACCCTGCCTCCCTACACCCCCACATCACCCCATACTTACCTTCTGGAGCTCGCACAACGATCTTCGTGGACTAGGAACACGTCTGCACTCTTCAAAGTCGATCGCAAACTGAGGAAATGCCAGTAAGCTGTATAACGTAATGAATAGGGTTTTTTCAACTTTGCTGCATACCTCAGGCATTTTTTTAAATTTTGGCACCAAATTTTCAAAATGGGGTTTTTGGGACCCCTTCTCATGAATTCTGTCACTGTCATGGCGTTAATCGGGCCCGAAGGGTGATTTTGCGGTCACTGTGTGAAATCACCTTTTGGGACTGATTAATGAAATGACAGTGCCAGTGTTCATAAAGTGGGCTCTCAAAAAGCCTATGTTAAAAATTTGATGAAAAAAATCCTAAAAATGACTGTTTTACGAGCGTGCGTTGCGCTGTTCCTACGCATGCTCATAGGTTCGCGAATTTTCAATATTTTCACTCTGGATTTTCAACATTGCCATTTGACCACACTTCCTTATGAGTAGTACAGCTGTCATTTTTCACATCTCACCCAAAATGTGTTTCTGAGCATGTAGCGCACAATGGCGTAGTCGGTGTGTGAAATCAATGTTTGGGACAAATTAAGAAAATCACAGTGACACTGTTCATGAGCAGAGGTATTAAAATCGCTATGTTAAAAATTTGGTGAAAAAATTCCCAAAAATTACTATTTTCCGAGCATGCATTGCGCTGTTCCTATGCACGCTCATAAGTTCACAGATTTTCAATATTTTCACTCCAGATTTTCAACATTGCCATTTTACCACACCTCCTTATGAGCAGTATAGCTGTCATTTCTCACTTCTCACCCAAAATGTGTTTCTGAGCATGTCACACACAATGGCGCAGTCGGTGTGCGAAATCAATGTTCAGGACAAATTAAGAATATCACAGTGACACTGTTCATGAACAGAGGTATTAAAATGGCTATGTTAAAAATTTGGTGAAAAAATTCCTAAAAATGACTCTTTTCCGAGCATGCGTTGCGCTGTTCCTACGCACGCTCATAAGTTCACGAATTTTCAATATTTTCACTCCTGATTTTCAACATTGCCATTTTGCCACACCTTCTTATGAGCAGTATAGCTGTCATTTTTCACATCTCACCCAAAACATGTTTCCACCCATGTAGCGCACAATGGCGCAGTCGGTGTGCAAAATCAATGTATGGTACACATTAAGAAAATCGCAGTGACACTGTTCATGAGCAGAGGTGTTAAAATGGCTATTTTGAAAATTTGGTGAAAAAATTTCTAAAAATGACTGTGTTATGAGTGAGCATTGTGCAGTTTCCACGCACCCTCGTAAGTTCATGAATTTGTAATATTTTCAGTCCAGATTTTCACCAGTGGCATTTTTTCACACTTCCTTATGAACAGTACAGCTGTCATTTTTCACAACATGGCCAAAATGTGTTTTCACACTTTCAGCACTGAAATGCATGGCCGCTGTGGGAAATGGCATTGTTCGGGACACATAAAGAAAATTACAGTGACACTGTTCATGACTGGAAGTCCCAAAATGCCTGTGTTGACAATCTGCTGTAAACAATTCCCAAACTAATAACATTACAGCTGCATGTTGCACAGTTTCTATGCACGCTCGTGACTTCACCAGTTTTTTTAATGTTTCCCTGCAGATTTTCAACATTGCCATTTTTTATACCTCCCCATGAACAGTACCGCTGTCATTTTTCACATCCTGTTCAGAATGTGTTTTTGCACCTGTGGTGACAAATGCTGTAGTCGCTGTGCAAAAGCAGATTTTGGCTAACAAACTGATATTGCCACTGTTCATGAGGTGGGGGTCACAAAAAACCCATGCTGAAAATTTGAAGTGAAAATACCAACGAATGCCTGAGGCGTTAGGGTTTCCGACCATAACACCCCACCCTGTAGAGAATGACAGGCATCAGGGCTGTGACTTGGGATTGTCACCTGCAATGCTCATACCATTCCACCCCCCAACCCACCCTGAAGTTACTAAGAGGCATCGAGGTGTGCCTTTGGACTCTTCGGCCCCAAAGTTCACCCCATTCTCCTCATACCGCACTCCATCTCACAATATTTCCTGATGGAATGGGGTGTGCATAAGGGCCAAAGACCCCAAGGGACACCGTGACACCTGTCGGTGTCTGCACGGTAGGGTGTGTTGAAATGGCGTGGCCGATATGCCTGATGACCCAAAGGCACACCACAATGCCTGTCACTATCTGCAGGGTGGTGATGGGGTTGGCTTCAGTTCAATACTTCACTGCCCATCCTATTATGCAGCTCTGTAACTCCTACACTACCAATGCCAATGCCAGCAAGCAAACATTCAGCATTGACAAATGCTTGTTTAAGAAAGTGCTCCTGTCCTTAAAACAGTTTGTTTATGCTCCTTAAGTGCTTTTCCAATTCTGCTACTGTTCCTGTTGGTCGGGAGAGTCGACAGGGGACTCCACCATCCCTTCAGCAATGGATGAGCGCTTACTGTGTGGCTGAGAGCCGCAGAGTCTTTGGCATCGAGGAGCACAAAGGAATCCCCCCCCCCCCCGGCTAAGCATTCTTCTGATCCCATGTTGTATTGGAGTCTTTGGGGGTTTGTGAATGCTGACGGGATTTACCAACACCTGCAGCTGTGACATGAGGAGCATTGATTCAAACAGCTACTGCTGGCTGCAGTGCTCTTGTCTGGTCCTCCACAATAGCTGCAGTCCTCAGGGCCAGAGAGAGCAGGATAGGGCAGCAGTCGGTGTCCTGGCTCCTGAGAGCTATTGAGGTAAGCCCCCAACTCTGAGGGGGGTGGGTTACACTTGTGTACTGTGAAAATTCAAGTAAATAAATATTCCTATTATTGCAGATAAGTCAGCCATCGCCAACAGTCCCTCTGGGTGGATCAAATCCCTTAAAGGGAAATAGCTCACCATCTCCACAGGGGAGGGACTTTAAGGGGGGCCCCAAAAATGAATTCTACTGTACAGTGATCAGACCAACTGACCTGATCAATCTTGAGGCTTCCCATCTCAAGACCCAGCTGAAACACTAGATCAAGCATGTGGCCATGGTGATGGGTCACAGAAGTAACAACTTGTGCCAGACCCAGTGATGACATCAACTGGTGGAGCTCATAACCGAATTGTGAGGATTCATCTTCAACCCAAGCATTGAAATCCCCCAGGATTAGACACCTGGAGGACTCCAGCACCACAGCATCCTGCAGGAAATCTCCACCAGATCCTGGAGGGTGAGAGATAAGGAGAATCCTGCAACCTGCACCTGAACCCCCAAGCACAGTCACACACTCAAAAAACCTGGGTGTTCCAACCATTTGTACAGAGAAACCCAGGCTGGATTAAAAAAACATGGCCACACCACCAACCCTGCATTCCCTCCTCAGGCACTGCACTACAGAATACAAAGAGGGGACAGCTGCCTCCAAGATTGGCCTGGCATCATCACCCAACCAGGTCTCCATGATGCAAGCCAGGTCGACAGAAGAAATCAAGTCCACTATTGCCAGGCTACTGGCACCAAAGCAGGGGAAGGAGAGGGAAGAGCAAAGGGATCTGTGTGGGTGGGAGTGGGAACAGCTCAGTGCCAAAGGAGTAAAAGAGGGGTCCATCCTTGCAAGGATAGACTTGGGAGTGTCACTGTAGACTATGTCACCATAGTCAAAGATGTGGATGATCATCTTTGACACAATCTCACGGTGGGCAGCAAGTGGTATAATCACTTTATTCATGTAGGGTACACCAAGTTTGGGGTACAGTTTGTGGTGTATAGCATCCAACTGCATAAAGACATTGAGATGGAAGACAAACCAAACTTACATGGTACTTAAAGGAGGTGAAATCCTTAATCACATTACCATCAACAGGGTAATGAATGACGGTAGAGGGGTCAGCCTTGTGATTCTCTACTGAGAGCTAAAGGTCATGGTATTGAGGGTTGACTAAATGGTAGCACATCTACCTCTGGGCCAGAAGGTCATGGTTTCTAGTCCCACAAAGGATTTATACTCATACCATCAACAGTGCCACCAGTAGCAGCATTACTGCAGGGATGCTGTACTATCGTGGTGTGCCATCCTTCAGATGAGATGTTAAATAGAGGTTTTGTCTCTCTCTTTCATGGTGGATGTTCAGGTGGACATTAAAGATCCCATGGCACTTCTCTGGAATAGTAGAGGAGTTTACCTGGTGTTCTGGCCAGATTTCCCCCATTTCCTGAATAACACCCAACAGCTTATTCTGGTTCAGTTTCTGTTGGTTGTCATGAGAGGCAACCCCCTCCATCCACAGTCCCACCTGTGGCCAACTGGGGAACATGCATGCTGTTTTGGCAAGGCATATGGAACTGTGCAGTGACAGCAGTGCATGTGGCACACTGAAGTGCGGGGTCAGCGCACATGGAGCAGTGGAGCAACAGCAGTGCACATGGTACAGTATGGTGACAACAGTGTATGTGGCACAGTGCTGTAATGGCAGTATACCTGGCACAGTTCAATACATTTGGCACAGCATCATAACAGCAATACAAGTGGTGCAGGACAGTGGCAGCAGTACATGAGGCACAATGCAATGGTGATGGTGCACATGGCAAAGCATGGTGATGTTCATGGCAGTGCATGAGGTGCTGTGCAGTGAAAGCAGTGCATGTGGCACGATGCAGTAGAGGCAGTACACATAGCACAGCACAGTGATGGTAGTGCACATGGCACTGCACAGCGTCAGCAGTTCATGTGGCACAGTGCAATATTTACAGTGCCTGTGGCATAGTGCAGTGTCAGCAGCACACAAGGCACAAGGCACAATGCAATGTAAACTGTGCACATGGTGCAGTGTAGCACGGTACAGTCAGCAGTGCAAGTGCTGCAGTGCAGTATCTGTAGTGCCAGTTCACTCCCTTTATTTCAAATAACACAATACACCCCTGACACATACACCATGCAAGGAAACATTCGGCATTGACAAATGCTTGTTATAAACTGTGTTGAAAACTGCAACCCTGCTGACCTACTCTTATTCACGGCTGTCCAGTGCCAAAGTGCACTCACATTTACAAACTGTGTTGAAGCACTGGTAAGCTTATCTATGGGTGAGTTTGGTCTATTTTGAGTTCAATTAAACACTGTTTGATACTGGAAAGCGATCTGAACTCTGCAAAGTTTTTCTTCTCTTGAAATTAGCACACTAAGTTATGTGAATCTATGTCCGCGAGTCGGGACATGGCAATGAGCATGCACATCAGCATCAAGCGCTGAAGTGCACGTGCGATATCACAGCTCGACGTTCAGATATGACTTTACATAAGTTAAACCCTACCCCCACCCCATCCTGCACTACAGTGTCAAAATTGGGATTTTACCCCAAGTGCCTGCTGAGAAGTTAGACTCTACAACCTTCTGATCTTACAGCCTCAGAGATGAGTTTGGAACCTGCTAAGCCACTGATACAGACAATAAACACATTAGTCTAATACTCACTACTGCCATTTCATTTAGGACAGCAGTGGAATTTACATCAAGAGGAACTTTTGTGGCAACTCAACTGGACCACAGAGACAGACATTTTTACTTACTAATTCACAGAGGATTTATTTACAAAGATACTAAACATATGGATCATCAAAAAGGATGATAGACATCACAGAGTACACCTGTTACACCCTTCTGAGGTATTTTATTTATTTAAAAGTTTTGAATTTACAGTATGAGATCAATGAGATCAAGTCTTATTTTACAGAATGTCCCAAGTCCATTAAATACATACATGACAAAATAAACACACATAATAATACAAAGCATGCATAATAACACATGAACATGTAGATACTATCTACTGGTTAACACAACATATAGAGTATTGGATGTCTGACCATCTACAACAAGGCTATGTTTCCATTGAGGGAGTTGCTGACATCATAGAGACCTTGAGAGTGAAGCTCGAGAGGTCTGGCCTATGTCATCAACTCCCGAGATGTATACACAGCCTTAGTTGTGGATGATCAACCATCCATTATTTTTTATAGTATATGGTTAGGGTTTAGTTCTTTTTTGTGACTTTTTTATGTCACTGGTTACCTTCTGTGTCATTTGATATTCCTGTTCCTGCTGGCCCCTGCTTCTCCAATGCTGCAACTCACTTTGGCTTCTCTCTGTTCATGCGAATTTTGGCTTCACCCCACTCCCTCTCTGTTACAGGCACAGTTTGTTTTAAAAATGAAAAAAAAAATACCCTTTGTGACATAACATTGTATGAGACTCTTTATATCAAAAGTGGGAGGGTACACTGTTCAGCGCTCGATTAATTGTGTAATGTTTTTGCTGTTTTCTTTGTCAGAGCCAGTTGAGAGAGTCAATCAGAAGGACAAAGCTGAAAAGTTGTTGTACTATCGATGTGACATCAGAATGATAGTACACCAACTTTTTTGACCTCTGAACTGCCCTACAACAATATTTCAAAAGCAATGGATTTCCATCTACAATAAGCCCTAACCATATACTATACATAACTTTTTTTTGAACCTTTGTTTTATCAGGAGAGAGACACTAAGCTGAAAGCTTGTTTACAGGTGCAACCTGAGAGCACTAGAAAGTTAAGTGACTTGCTCAGGGTCACACAGTATGCAAGTGGGGGCTGTGGGACTTAAACCCAGGTCTCCAGGTTTGCAGTTCAGTGCCTTAAACCACTGCGCTATACTGCCTCCAACAACTTATTGCTCATAAGAACAATAACACATAATAACACATAAACACTTGAGTGCTGTCAATGGATAATACAACATGTAACTTGTTGCTCATGAAAAACAGTTACGGAGAGATTGTACCTGCAAAAGCAGCTTCTTGAGATTGTGTTTGAAAGTATATAATGTCTGGGAATTTTGTAACTGAGGTGAAAGTTTTTTCCAGCAAAGAGGGGCATCGAAAGAAAAAACAATTTCTACCATAATGAGACTGATCTCTTGTATGAGTAAACCCTGATTGGGAACTTCTCTTAGATTATGAGTATGAGTGGTGGCTAACAGTTTATTTATTTATTTATAAATAAATAAATAAACAAACTGTTAACCACCACTCAGTCATAATTTAAGTGAAGTTCCCAATCAGCGTTTACTCATACTAGATATCAGTCTCAGATTGAGAGATAAACTGGGGTTAAGTGATTTACTGTTTTGTAAATCAAAGTAAGCCAATGATGTGAACATTTTGATGAGAGGTATAGCCAGTTTAATAGAGTTAGAAGAGTACAGTGATGTGTATTTTCTTGGACTATTTAAAATAAACCGTAATAACTGAAAATATACCATATCAACTAAGGAGAGGTCTGTGATGTTAGAATTATTATAAAAAGCATCACCATAATCCAAAACTGAAGTACTGATTCAGCCAAAATGATTTTGAGATCTTGTAATGATAAACAATGTCTGGCTCTTTTCAATCAACCTAAGCATTGACGAGTTTTTATATTAGTGTTGTAAATGTGAGATTTGAAAGAAAGAGTAGAGTCGAATGTCAAGCCCAAATATTTAAATTCATAAACAAGCTGCAAAGGAACATTATTAGGCTTAATAGTGAAGGAAGAATGAGCATTGTTAATGAGGGATTTGGACCCAAATAGCATTACATGTTTGTTTTTTTGTTTTTTTTTTTACTGTTTAGGAGTAGTAGATTAGAGAAAAACCAATCAGCAACTTTATCAAAATCAGTTTGAAGAATAGAAGTTTGTAACTTTAAATCATTATGAGCAAAAAATAGAATGGTTTCATCAGCATAAAGTCTAATAGTGCAGTTCATAACTATTGAAGGTAAAAAGTATGCACGGTGGAAGCTCCTTATATTAATTCTTGCTGGCTAGGTAGCCATTGATAACTATGTTTAAATCCAGTGGGCACAGGAACCTCTGAGGTACACTACTCAGCACATCCCACCACTCTAAATGGTAGCTATCCACCACCACGTTCTGCTTCATATCATCAGCTATCCCTTTTATTTGTTTATTGTTATTTTTCAATCAAAATGGTATTTTACTTGGCTCAGGACTCTTACTTTATAGCTTTTCTGAATTTCCACAAGCTCAATGCCTCTGTGTATTCCTGAAGGCAAAAGAATGTGCATCTCAGCAAGCTGGCCCCAAACTGAGGTGAACCCATGCATGCACAATTTATACATATATTATGTACTCTGAGATAAACATAAGGGCTGAAAGTAGGCTTTGCCCTGAACAAGGTATATTTTACACTGAAAAGTGAGCATGGGAACACTTAAAACTAGTGCTTTAAAAATTGGAACTGTGACCCGCACATCAGTGTTGGGGCTGATGACTAGGGCATCCACATCAGTGTCAATGCTGAAGCACTTACCCCAAGTCGCAGCATTTTCAAAGCAACAGCTTTAAATGTTCTTGTGCTCATCTTTTAATAAAAAGACATATTGCCATGTTCAGAACAAAGCCTACTTTCAGGCCATGTGTTTATATCAGAGTGCTTAAATTTATGCAGAACTCCTGCATGCATGACTTTGTCAGTTCAGGGCCAGCTTGCTCAAATTCTTTTGTCTTTAGGAACTTGCAAGGGAATCAGTCTTCTGGAACTTCAGACAAGCTATAAGGTAAGAGACTCAGGCCAAGTAAAATCATATTCTGAATGAAAAAATAACAATAAATAAGGCAAAATTGGAAGCCTAGATACAGTCAGCAAGCATATAGTCTTTGACTGGTTCTAAAAGCTGACAGTGCCCCAATGCAAACAGAAAATACCCCCAAAAAAAAAAAAAACAGATGGCACTTTTCCTGCTTTAACAATCAGGTTTAAAAACACAGTAATAAACAGCAATAACACTATATGCATATTTCAACATCACTTTATCAGAGAAATTTAAGTAAGACACAGTGTTAAAGTTTCTGTATGCACCCAGTCCCATTGCCATAGCATGTGTTCAGAATGCATGTGTAACTGCTGTGCTATATACTGTATACCCAACAACTACACAGTGAACAACAGCAAGAGAGCATTATGGTGTTCACCAATGCTTGGTGAATTTATGTTCTTTAATTGTTCCTGCTTTATGGAATGGTGTATGGGGAAAAATGGCAGCTTGTGCCTGCTGAGAATGGGAGAGCAATCCAGAAGAGGAAAACTAAAATGGTGCAGTGGTTACACCAAGAGCCCTACAAAAAGAGACTGAGGGATCTCAATAAGTACACCCTGAAAGACAAGACAGTGAGAGGGGACATGGTAGGAAACCTACAAGTATCTAAGGGAGTGAACAGAGTGCAGGAGGGGAGACTATTTCAAATGAAGAAGAGCACCAGAATGAGACGGCATGTGATGAAAGGGGGCACAGAGTTTAGGAGGGATGAGAGGAAGTACTACTTCACTGAAAGACTGGTGGAGACCTGGAATACACTGCAAGAAGAAGCGGTGAACGTGAAAACAGTAAGGGGCTTCAAGCTTGCCTGGGATAGACAAAGGGGAATATTAGGAAATGGGCAGGGAAGAGGGAGGGTCCCTGGAGACTAGTTAGTCTGTGGAGACAGACTGTGCAAGAACCATCTGCACTGATTGGGTTGGCCAAGTGGCCCATTTCTCCTGACAAATTATATGCTTCTATTTTTCTATGTTTCTGTTTCCCCCTCAGACTTTGGGTCCAGGCCCTATGCCAGCAGCTTATTATACAGCCAGTTCCCATCCACTTTGTAATGGGCTGATGCCTGAAGATGACAGCATCAACTAGCCTCTCTTAATTGGAGACAGTGTGGCCTATGGTAAGAGCATCATCTTCAGAATTGTAGACTTCACTGGAGTCAAAACTATTCACTCTGAGACCTTGGTAAAGTCATTAAACCACAAAATTCTCTAGTCCACCTAGTTGTAAAATGAGTTGAAATAGGGCCCTACTACAAAATGTGATGTTGCATTTCAGGTGGGCTATCCTGGGTAAATAAACAGCAAGAAAAAAGATTGTATTAGGGGTGCTACATAATTTTTGGAAACTACAGTGAGACAGCTGATTAGACTGCAGAGTTCTTTCTCAACTAAGCATTAGACTTTGAAAAACATTTTCTAATCCATCAGTTACGCAATTAGTCATGGTGCTTAGCATTCATTAGACTCCAGATTAAAGTACTCAAAACAGTTTTTTTTTTGGTTTTTTTTACATTTATTTATTAAAGTCTAGGAATTACAACCCTTTGAGTCAGGGACTCATTTACAAAAGCTTCACATCATACAGAAGATGAAGATAGGTACAGAGTATAACAAATACAGAGACTAAGTACAGAGGCAATAATGCACAACACATACATAGAGCAACACCAAAGGTGTGTATAGTTAAATCATATATTAGAATCAGATAAATATTCAGCAGTGGAACTTTTGAACTTGTAGAGGAGTTATCTGCAATCACAGTTGGAGCTGGACATAATGTGGCCACATAGCTCAGATTTAAAAGGCCCCAACCTGGGGATAGATAAGGTAGGACCAGGGATTGAGTTCATTGAGAGTGGAGCCCTATAGCAAAAGGACCTTTGGCCAGCAGTGGTCTTCACAAAAGGGATGCAAAAGGCAGTAGTGTCAGAGTGTCTTGTGAAGCCATCTTGGCAAACTCATTTGGAGGAGTGAGAGACAGCCGGGGGCTACCTCGTTGGATTTTTGCCAGTTATGAGATCTGGTAGAATAGATGCCCAAGAAAGTTAAGCCATGATGAACATTAGTGGAGGTCACAAGTATGCGTGAGCTGATTGCAGCCTGTGTCCAGCCAGCAGGCTTTGTTGAGGGTGCATTTAATGCAGGTCAGGGCAATGTCAGAGGTGGCGTCATAGATGACTATGCCATAGTCTACCAGGGAAAGGATGGAGATAGAGATGGCTAAATGGAGGGTGTCAGGGGGAGACAGGGTCTATGTTTATACAGGAGACCAATTCTGATATTAATTGCAGAGCATGTAGATGTTATATGCTCATGGAAGGTAAGTGCAGAGTCAAGGGAGACTCCCAGATATTTAAAGCTGGTAACTGGTTCCAGCGTGTTGTCTGGGAATATTGTATAGATAGTATGGCCATGTTGTGTTTGTGCTGAGGGTGAGCGAACAGCATGACCTTCGCTTTTCTATAGTTGAGGACAAGCTTGTGGGAGGCAAACTTGATTCTATTTCTGTGAAGGAGCCTTGCAAGGATTTTTGGAGCTAGGTAGGGTCTGGGTGCTGACTAAAGATCACAGCATTATTTACATAAAGGAAAAGGCACCCAGTGGAGGCAATAGGGAGGGAGTTTAAATGTAGTGAGCATAGTATAGTTAAATCACTTAAATCCATCATCACCACAGATTCTTATAGTAATCCATAATTGGGACCTCCACTATTTATATAATTTCTCCACATGCGAACCATGCACAAGGTTACTGTGGTGCTCTCAGCTCAAATTACTTTTTCCAACAAAAGCTGATGCACACACATACCTCAGTAATGTTCAGAGCCTTTGATAAAGGACATCTGTCCGAAACGCGTCAGGTGTGGTGTGCAGTTAGTAAATAAATATATAAGAGAAGTTTTGGCTCCAAACATTACTGAGGTATGTGTGTGCACTGTGCATCAGCTTTTGCTGGAAAAAAAAAAAACTATTTGTAAAATCTCTGGCATTCTCCACTGAGGTTGAATGCAATGGGATAATAGTTGATATAATGAATCCTGTTGACCAATTTTTTAGTATTCAAGTGTACTAAACTGTATTGGTAATACAGTTCCAATGCCATAGTTTTGCCAAATTTCATTACAACTGAAATACAAGGACTCAAAATATGGTGGGGGATCAATTCTGACATATTAGCAGCACTGAATGAATGATAACAAATATAACACATGATGAGACCATTGAAGTATACTCTACCTTGAGTCTTTTTCTGTTGGTCATAAAATTATTTATAATGGACTGCTACAAATGATCTTGTTCAAATAGGACAATGTGTATTTTGTTTGAATATACTCTTTTAACATGTATGGACTATGCAATGAATCATATTTTCACTTAAAAAAATGGGATGATAAGGTATTCCCATGGGGTGGGGGGGGGCAAACGCTAAGGTTTCTGCTGATTGACAGATTTTGAATCTGCTACATACAGATTCTGTTTATTTATTTATTGTGATTAACGCCTTTCAGAACAAGCTCATTACAATAGGTTCCATATCAGGTAAAAAAAAATAACAGTGACAACAGTTGGTTTTACAGGTAAACAGATAATTCAAAGACTAGACATACAATGCTATACGTTATAGAACTAAATAACAATAGAAAGAATAACAACACTGCAGGCAATGTGCAATATATGCCAATATTTCAAGGAAGGACAGGGAGAAAATTAAGGGGTATGAGTGCAGGGTGAGAGATACTTCAGCGCAGGGCCTCATCAATAGAGGGTCAGGGGAGTGAACAAGTAAGTGTGTAGGGTGAAGAGATAATTCAGCTCAAGTGGCCTCATCAATAGAAGGTCAGGGGAGTGAGACTATCTGAGAAATTGTCACAGTGACTGTCAAGTATGAAGGGAAGTTACGAGGGTGTAGTAAGGGGTGGACTAGTGAGGAGATAGGGGGTTGGGGGAGAAATGGCATGATTGTGGAGGAACAGGTGGGGGTAAATTGGAGGAGATGAAGGATTCCAAGGGAGTTTCTGGCAAGTTCAAATAATCTTCAGGGAATCAGGCAGAATTTTGCTAGGTAGTGGGTTGTAAGGTGGATGCCCCGGGGGTAGAGTAGGTAGGAAATCCGCTGTGGAGAACCATTCAGAGTTAGAGAGAGCAGTCACAGCAAGCCTTTGAAACAAGATGTTTCCTAAGCTTTTGTTTAAAGGGGCCTAATGAAGTTACAGAGGAGATGTCCTGAGGCAGAGAGTTCAGTCAGTAAGGATTCTATAGAAACCGGAGTTCATGATACCTGTGGTGATCAGGTTGTGACCTCCTACTTGGTTAAGGAACCAAGCTGCAAACCAGGGATACCTAGTACAGATGGGTTGGAAACCCACAACTGCCACCTGCATACTGAATGGCCAGGAGCAAGTCATTTAACCTCCCTGTACTCCGGGATGTACCTGAAAACTTTTACTCACCGTGCCTTTTCAGATAACCCCCAAATCCTAGGCAGTAATGTTGATAAGCCCATTTAGTGGTCTATAGAAAGCTGTCAACTTTTGGCTGTTAGTTATGATGTTCTTTGTCTAATTACTGGGGAGCACAAGAAGCAGCAGCCTGGCAGAGGGCAATCAACTGACAACGCAGATCCCTGGGTGGTATGTGATGCAGGAGGGAATGAGGCAGCACTTAATGGAAAAAGCCTACTTCCACATCATGCCACTACCCCAGGGCTCTCCACTGCCACTACCAGCCTTGCACTAAGAGCAAAGGACACACTGCTGTACTTCTGCAGTTGCCACTTGCCACCTCACATGCACTACTTGAACCATTATTCATATCCAACCATAGCATTTGCTGGGATAGTTTCCTTTATGTATGAACCTTCAATCCAATGTCTCACTATGCAGTATGTGGCTATTCAGAATTTGTAGCTTAAAAATTGGCATCGATAAACTATGTGAACTGGATCACCAATACAGCTCCCACCCCGTGCTCAGATCTCATATCTTGCAGAAGAGATTTGCCTTTTTGGTCAACATAATACCTGGATAATTATCAAATAGCTGAGTAGTAATACTAATGCTTTAGTTGCAGTTAAAAGACTTTCATAGTTTTGTGTGTGTGTATGTATACAGGATAGATAGATAGATAGATAGATAGATAGATAGATAGATAGATAGACAGACAGACAGACAGACAGACCCCTAAATAGTAATTTTTTTTTTTGTTAACTCATGGATTAAGAAACACTTGTTATTGATTATGGTGGCAAACATTTTTTGTTTTATTTGTTAACTCTTTTTCTCTCCTGCTACCCTGGAACTACCTCTAGTGACTCTCACTGGCCACCCTCCATGCTACCGCCCATCTGAAGCTCTCCCAACTGGGATACTGGGGACAGACACTCCCCACTCACCTGATCTGATGACCTCAGTGCTCCTCACCAAACCAGGGCAGGAGAGGGGGATCAGGACAGCCAGTGGGTTGAACCCGGTGTTGGGCATGTGGTGTCGGGGCATGGGAGATTGCCGTCACCTATCCAGGAAGCAGGGGTATTGTCTGTGTTTCTTCCCCTGGAGCACAGATGTCCAATGGCATCCACGCACTTGGACTTGCTGACATCCGCCAATGCTCCAACCCCTAAGTTCAGCACCATGAGCTGCAGTGTTCTCCAATCTCCACTGGAGGCCACCTACCCCAGAAGAGGAGAGCAGTCCTCCTGATGCTCAATCCCCTACCTCCCCTGCTGTGCCCGGTGACCTTAGTCCATTCCTGAACCCGGGTCACTGGCGTGGCATGAGGTGTGGCATCCTATACCTCAACTCTTAGCTCCACCAGGCCACAAAAATTGTACTTTGAAAGTTATTACCAAAGCTGTGTTCAGTCTATTTGATTTATTTTCTTGTAACATGGTTTATTACTGCTATAGGACACCTATATCCCCCAAATTTCTGAAAACTCCACAGGCTTTTGTCTACATGAATAGCGTGCATGCTGGCATATGTAGAAGAGCTGGGCATTTTACCTTAGCTATTTTGCAAACTAGTCTGTGGCTCTGTTGACTGGCCTGTCTCAGTGGGCTTGATAAATGGTGTTATTGCATGTCTCACAGTTGGCAGATATAGCAAGCTCTGCTGAGGCTGCAGTAGCTGCACCTCCTGCCCAGATGATGAGTGGAAAGAGGCCAGATGGAAGAGGTGGTCTCTGTGACTGTTATTGAGTTCTTCCACTGATTCGGGGGGGTCTGAAGTATCAACAGATTAAGGAGCTGATAGATGGTTGCATTTTGTTTGGCATCCTCCAGGTAAAAAAAATGAAGGTGCTATAATGCTTTCTCTGCTTATAGGATAAAGGGGCAATATGGCTACCAGGTAGTTGTCAAAGGCTGTAAACTCCAGAGAATGGCATACTCCAGCAATTAATTACAGGGTTACAGATTGGAGATGAGACAGAAGTCTAGTATTCCCCTTGAGAAAAAGTCCACAGCATCTGTGCCTGGGCTGTAGAGCAGAGGAGTAGAGAATTGCACAAGCCCTTAAGGAAGCCATTGGAGCCTGCCCCTCATATTCCTTTCCTACAGTGCCAGAGGTAAACCACCCAGGAGACTCATATAATTTGCTGTGGAGTGCATGTGCCTGTGGTCAAATGGAGTTAGCTAGGGTGCAGCCTTGAAAGGGACCTTTACCAGAGCCCCTCTTCCTCGATGTTTTGCAGAGTGGCCCAGGCTGGCTGGCAGCAGGTATAACCAGCAGCAAAGGTACACTCTAAGCTGAATGGGTTGTGCCAGGTGGTGGGAACACCCCCATGAGACTTGGAGAGGAGTAGATAGGGCTATAGGTGAGAGGGGGCTATGGTAGAGGAGCACCAAGTAGTGATGTGGGATGCTTTCTCCTGTTGCTGCCACTACTGCTATCATAGTGGTTTCTTCAGAAGGCGCAACTGCATGCATTGTCCTAATACTAGCAACAGTAAAGCAAAGCATGGTCCTAGTTGAACATGCATACATTGAATACTAAGAGAGTATGTTAGCAATAACCACTGTGCTAACCCATGATATAATTCAAAATAAAGATGTTCTACTGCAGCTTGCTATGGCAATCTCCGGAGATTGGAATCTAGCTTTGGAAAATATGATAAAACATTTCAGCATACAGTTTCATTACTAAGTTGGTAAATGGACTCTAATACTTGTGCATTTCTGCTTTTATAAAATATTAACCATACATGTACAGATTTACCAGGGAAGAGATAGATCGGTCTGGTGACTTGCTACACTCTACCTCTCACCAAAGTGGTACCACTGTATCACCATTCCTGCCATGTGGTTTTTCGTCCAGCATCTCCAATTGTCTCCCCGGAACAGATGCAAATGGTGGCAATGTGACTGGACGAACCTTAAAAAAGCAACCGTAAATATAGCAACTAAATTATTCTGCTTTGGGCAAAATAAATACTGCCTTGTCCAGTTAGCTCACTAGTTCCCCTGCTCTAGTCAAAACTGCATGTGGCTCAGTGTACAGGGTGCTGCTAGACACCAGGGAAATAGCATCTCACAGCTCTCACTGTAGCCCACAGCATGCCTCTATCTGCAGCTACAGATGTCAAGAAAGTTCCACTGTTCTCATACAGAGAATGTAGGTGAAGGGCTACTCTTGCTAAGCTGGGTACATGGGATTTTGGAAGCCCAGAAAAGTTATTTGTGGGCACAATATAAAAAACAAACATCAGAGTCTAGTTAAATGGTCCCATTTAGCTACATTCTGATGTTTGTTTTTAAAAATCCCAGAAATGTTACTTATTTTCCATGTTTGTCAGCTCATGGAAAAAAATCAACAAGATGGTAGTTGGAATGGCATGAAAAAGGTGTTATGCCCTGCCAATTCAGTGTCGTGAAAACAAAACCCAGCATCTGCGGCATCAAATTTTTACTTCTGCTGCAGAATGTTATCTCAAACACCCTACCATGCATGTGCAAGTCAGAAAAAACACTAAATTTAAAAGCCTTGTAACTCAGGGACCCTTTAATATTTTTTCACCAGACATATAAAAGGCACTACCTTGGGGCATGACAAGTCTCCTACAAATTTAGGGCAAAAATTATTTTTCACGTAGTCTGTAGGGGGAGAGCCAAAAAAAGAAAACAATGTTAAGCATATGAAAAAATACACATGCAGATCTCAGAAACCAACAAGCTGCCATCAAAAAAATGTCCATACATCAAGACCTTGCCTCCTAAATAGCACTTACAAAATGTCAGCTAATTTTGCCAAAGAGAGCCAAAGATATTCAATATGAAAAATGTGAGGATTAACATTAAACAGGCTACTAAACCCTAACTATAGGGATGTTACCATACCTGTATAATATATATTATAGTGTCATGGTAGCACCACTATAGTTAGGGTTGAGTGCACACTTCTATCTTAAAGCCAAATTTTTGAATGTTAATAACTTTGCAGCCATTCAACAGATTTGCGTAAATTTGGCATGCGTAATCTCTAGTTGTAGGTCACTTGATATGGCAAATTTTGTGTGAATTGTTGTGTGGTTTCTGAGATACAGAGTGTCAAAACTAAGCTGGATGGGCCACACTAAGCCGGAGGGGAAGCGAGGGAGACCTGAGTTGGTGGGTTCCCCCACCCTCGTGCTCACATCTGCTGCCGACGGCCGAGTCGAGGTGCTGGCCTGTGACACAAGCTCCGGCGGGCCTCCTTGGTGAAAAAAATTGAGACCCCTGGACCCAAGCTGCCTCTGCTGGTGCAGGTTTTTTCAGCCCTCCCACCTACCCTGTTCCCTCCTCCCATTAAATCCACACTTGCCCCACCTTCTGACCTTGCTGTGCCCTATCAGATTGCAGGGGATGGCACTGTAAAGAGACTGCCTTATTACTACCAGTGGAAAAAAAAAAAGAAAACCTGTTATGATTTTAGTTATTGGCAATGCCCTGGATTGCCCTGTCTTGCTCTACCTGTGATATTAGCCACTGTCAATGACCTGGATTGTCCTGTTCTAAATTACCTGCCTATTGTGACCTCTCCTGACTACTGTGATGTACTGTATAGTAATTTACTACTGTATACATTAGTCCCTAGTTCTACACAGGTTACAGTTTATATATTGCCTATTATACTTTTGCACTTTCCCTCTTTACTTCCCCTCTGTCTATGACCTGGATGGTCCTGCCCTGTTTTACCTGCCTCTTGTGACCTCTCCTGACTACTGTGATATACTGGATGGTAACTTATTACTGTATACGAACATACGAAATTTGCGAGCTGATAAAGGCCAAGAGGTCTATCAAGTCTGCTCGAATGTGCAGCTAGCACCCCTTATTCTGCAGCTGCCGCTCTCTTCCACCCTTCCCCTTCATTAACCCTCCCCCTTGTCCTGTCCCATCCTCGTTTGAAGCAGTCCACTGTTCTACTGCATACCACTTCAGCAGGTAACGCATTCCACCCAGCCACCACCCTCTCTGTAAAAAAGTGTCTCCTCATCTCCCTCCTGAACCTTCCTCGCTCCAGTCTCATATCATGGCCCCTGGTGGCCCTTCCCTCCCTTACTTTGAACAGCCCCTCTGTACCTGTCTTGTTTATTCCTTTCATGTACTTAAAGGTTTCAGTCATGTTAACCCTGTCTCTCCTCTCCCCAGTGAATACATGTTCAACTCCTTTAACCTCCTCTCATATGATAAGTCCCCCAGCCCCTTGATCATCTTTGTCGCTCTGCGCTGCACCCCCTCCAGTAACTTAATGTCCCTCTTCAGATACGGACACCAGTACTGCATGCAGTACTCCAGGTGTGGTCTAACTAATGACCTATACAGTGGCAGAATCACCTCCTCCCTCCTCAAGGATATACCCCATGCAATACAACCCAGCATTTTGTTGGCCTTTGCAGCTGCCTTCCTACATTGTGCCGAGTTGTTCATTGACCCTGTAATGAGCACACCCAGATCCTTCTCCTCCTCTGTCTGGGCTAGCTGCACTCCCCCTAGCTGGTAACTCCTCCTTGAGTTCTTCATCCCAAAATACAGCACCTTGCACTTTTTGGCATTAAAGCCCAGTTGCCAGGTGTCTGACCAGGTTTCAAACTTTGCCAGATCATACTGCAACCCCTGCCATCCCCCTAGGTCATTCACCACTGCGCCTACCTTGGTATCATCAGCAAACAGACTGATCTTTCTCTTAAAGTCCCATGATATGTCTGCAATGAATATCCCAAACAACACTGGTCCCAACACTGAGCCCTGTGGAACACTGCTTGTCACTGCCCTTGGGTGTAAGAGCTCCCCACCCACCACCACCCTCTGTTGCCTTCCCTACAGCCAGTTTCCTACCCATCTCACCAGCTTTGCACCCGCCCCTGTGCCTACTAACTTCCTTCCCAGCCTTCCATGTGGCACTGAGTCGAATGCCTTACTGAAGTCCAGATACAGAACATCCACTGCATGGCCCCTGTCCAGTTGCCTAGTTGTCCAGTCATAGAACTCGACCAGGTTGGTTTGGCAGGATCTGCCACGTATGAAGCCATGCTGTCTGCTGTCCTGCAGTCCTTTGGCCTCTAGGAGGGCCACCAGCCTCTCCTTCAGGATAGTCTCCATTAGCTTACCTACGATGGATGTGAGGCTCACTGGTCTGTAGTTTCCTGGTTCATCCTTGGGGCCACTCTTGTGGAGGGGCACCACATGAACCATCCTCCAGTCCTGAGGAACACACCCTGAATGTAGTGAGGCATTAAATAGGTCTGCCAAAGGTCCTGCAAGGACCTCTGCCAGCTCCTTCAGTACCCTGGGGTGGATGCCATCTGGGCCTGGCACCTTGTCCACCCTCAGTGCCTTCAAACCCTCTCAAACTCTGCTCTCCATGATTTCCCCATCTGTCACCACTTCCCACCCTGCTTCTGCCATTTCTCCCACCTTGGGTGTCATCCCCCTCTTCTCTTTAGTAAATACTGAGCAGAAGTACTCATTAGTGCTTCCACCTTATCGCACCCTACTTCCACCCAACCCCCCTCCTTCCTAATCCTTACTATGTGGTCCTTACAGCTCCTTTTCTCCCTGATGTACTTAAAGAAGTCCTTCTCCCCCTTCTTAATGCCTTGTGCCAGCCTGAGTTCCATAGATGCTTTGGCTCCCCTTACTGCCCTTGTCACCTCCTTCGATTCTGTCAAGTACTCCTCCCTGTCCACCCCCCTCCCTGTTTTCTTGTACTTCCTAAAGGCAGATCTTTTCCTCCTTACCTTTTCTATGACCTCCTTGCTCAACCAGATTGGTTTCTTAGCCTTAGCCTTCTTGCTCTGGGCTTTGCAGCAGGTTATGGTTGCCTCCACTATCCGCAGCTTTATGAGCTCCCACCTCTGGTTAGTGTCCATACTAGATTGAATTCTGGCCAGGTACCCTTTAACCACTTTCCCCATCCTCCCAAAGTCGGCCCTCCTGAAGTCCGGCACTATTGTGCCAGATTCCACTCCTTCCTTGCCCATATCCAATGTGAGCCATACTGAGTGGTGGTCACTCCCTGACAGCAGTTCCTCCACTGTAAGTTCTCTCACAAAGTCCTCATTTGCCAGCACAAAGTCAAGGGTATTCCCTAACCTGGTTGGTTCACTGACCATTTGCAGCAGGAAGCTGTCCTAGAAGGCATCCAGCAGTACCTGTTCCCTTCTGTTCCTGGTTGTTGGGGTGCTCCAGTCCACTCCTGGCATGTTGAAGTCCCCCACAATCACCACACTACCCTTCTCACAAGTCCTCCTGATCTGTCCTGCTAGTTCCCTGTCTAACTCCTCCATCTGAGATGGTGGCCTGTACACCACTCCCATTCTAAGAATCCTATTCTTGGAATCCTGGATTTGCATCAAAAGTGACTCCGTACTACCCTCCTCCCCTTCCTCCCTTACACACTTCAGTCCTTCCTTTACATATAGTGCCACCCCCCCTCCTTTCTCAATCACCCTGTCCCTATGAAATAACCTGTACCCTGGTATAGACAGGTCCCAGCCATTGTATTGGGTGGCCCATGTTTCCGTGATGGCTGCAATGTCCACCTCTCCCTCTGCCATGAGAACCTGTAACTCTGCAGTTTTCCTCCCAAGGCTCCTAGCATTGAGGGTAACTACCTTCCACCCCCCATCCTGCCCTCCTTTCCTATCATCACCAAGAATACTTGCCATTTGTCCTTTGTCACTGTTATAAGGGATAAGCTCATATGGTTTCCCAACCTGTGGTCTCTGCATATCTCTTCCCCAACTGCCACCCCCCACTCCTAGTTTAAATTCCCAACTTCCTCTATGTACTCCTCCATCCTCTGTTTCAACACTTTCTTTCCCTCCTCACTCAAGTGTAGTCTGTCATTGGCATAGAGACTACTGTCCTCCCAGGTCCCTCCCCACCCCCCCAACAGCCCATACCCATTAGCACAACACCAGGTTCCTAGCCATCCATTAAATTCCTCTATTCTCAGCTTTCTTGTTGTGCTTGCCTTTAGCACCAGAAGTATCTCTGAAAAAGTTACTGATCTTCCTGCCCCCTCACATAATTGTGCTAGTTCCTCAGACCTCCTCTGGACTGTATCTACTGTCTTGTCAGCCAGGTCGTTTGTCCCAAGATGTATAATTAAATGAGGCTTGTTCCTACCCCTTCTAGCATATTTCAGAACAGACTGTCCCACCCTTTCCTCTGTCATTCCTGGCATGGCCTCCACCCAAGTGTGACTATGCCGCTCCCCCTTGCTACCCCACCTAACTCCTCTTAGTATTGAGTCCCCCAGCACTAAGATTCCACCCCTCTTACTCCCTGCTTGCTTCCATTCATCTCCTTCTCTCATTTCCAGCTCCTCTTCTTCCTCCTGCACATTATTTCCCTTTACCCCTGTTGCAATTCTCCCAACAGAACTTCCTCTCTCCAGTTTGGTCCAGGCATTTATCAATTACTCCCTAATTTCATCATTTCCTCCTCCACCTTCTTCCTCTCTAGCAGTGCACAACTATTTTCTGAAGGCCCTTCACAAATGCCCGCCTCTCTCTTCATAGCAGCCTGTTTTCCTTTCCACCCATGACTTTTGCCACTTCTTCGCCTCCCCTCACAAGTCCCTGTCTCCTCCTTCCATTTGTCTTTTGTCTCCTGACCTGGTTTCCCGGCAATTGTTCTTCCTGGCCTGGGCCCCTTTGTCTCTGCTTCCCTTCTTCTGACCTTCTCCTCACCACTGTTGGCTTAAATCGCCCTCCCTCATCTCCCCTTCTTCCTCCCTCCAGTATTGGGCTAAACCCACCCCCAATCTGCCTTGCCTGTCTTGGTTCCTCCTGCAGCCCTCAATCTCCTTTCTAAGTTTTTCTATGTGGTTGCACACTATACATCCTCCACACTCCAGGCAATTTTTAGAAAGATTGGTGCACCGCAGTTGTTGCAGCCTACCACCCTACCCATTGCTGTCATTGCCCACCAGCGACCCCCCACCATTCCAGATGCAGGATACCAAACACTCCCCCAAGTCTCCCCTCTCCCTCCTCTATCAGTGCAAAACATTTTCTTTATTTCCCTTACCTCCTTTGTTGCACATGTTTAGATATATTGAGCAACTGATTTTTATATTCCTATCCTTCCTATCCACACTCAAAAACAGACTTTAAGTAGCCATTGCACAACCTACTTCAAACTCCTACTCTTCCTTTCCCCAATGCAATATTAATGTGAAGAAGTAATAATGAAAGCTCCTAGATTTGCATTTACTTCCCTTCCACTGAGAGAGCAGTCACCTCTTCACTTGCTGCTGTTCCTTTCCTGGTATGACCCTCCTACTCCACACCCCTAATTATACCCAGTGTTTAGCTCCTGCCAATTAGATTTAACTGGGCATATAATCAAGAGTTGGGGGAATGGGGGGTGAAAATTTGCAGCAACCAAAGACAGCAAAGAATACACCACCACTACGTTTTAAATCCTCAACAGCCCAAAAACAATTCTAAGTAAAGACAACAAAGAAAGTACAGTGTCACCAAAAGCCCACAATCCAAGTCTAAAAGAAAAACAGCAATTACCAGTTACTGTAAAGCATTGAATTGAATATGCTTCATTCCCCTTCTGGATCTCAGCTCTTTACCCTTACCATCAAAAGGAAACTACAATCACAATAATCTACCTTCTACTAATACAGATTCTATCACAGAACCAGAGCACAATGCAAAAACATCTGCTGCTTAGCAACAACAAACAGGTGACAACATACCAAGCTGATGTAGCTTTTTTTAAAATAGAAAAAAAAATGTAATCTTTTAAACCAGTAGAAATCAGCAGTCCCAAAAGCACCTTGAACTACAAGAAAGAACACAGTACCACACCTCTGCCACAAAAACTAAACAGTTCTAAAACATTGGAGAAAGAAGAAAAAATCAGAGACTGCACAAAAAGATACAATGTACTATAAAGTATTAGGCAATAGTATACTCAGTTGTTTAACAGAGAAAATAAAGTACCTACCAAAACAGACAGAATACCCACAAATGACACTTAGGTTCTCAATATCAGACACCACCAAAGGCACACACAGAAAGGGTTTAAACTATAGTATTAAAATTAACCACATCAGAGTAGAAAGATCACACTAAATAAATGTGTTGATCCTTCTGACTTCCAACGAATATCTACCACTCAAATTTTACATAATACATTATACATTAGTCCCTAGCTCTACACAGGTTATCGTTTATATATTGCCTATTATACTTCTGCAGTTTCCCTCTTTACTTCCCCAGAGTTCCTATTCAATATGGCCCCTTGAAGTGGGGATCCAGTGAACAGCAAGGTTCTACCTCTTGAATGGAGTCTCCCAAGGCCCCTAGGGGTATCGTCCCACCCCCCCACTCCGTCGTCCTTGCTGGTCTCTTTCTGGGACTAGTTACCCTCCAAGTGGTAACTGCCCCTATCCATACCACGGGTGAAGACTGCGAAAGGACTTCCCTCACAAGGTGGCTGACTTCACCTTCTCTAATCTCCTGGCAGATGCTGGGAGACCCTGCTATCTCACATGCGGTCTGGTACCAAGACCCATACTGTATCATACCAGGGTAAGGCGATGCCTAGCCCACAAGCCCATGACCAGGAGTTCCTCCTCTAGAGGTCACCACCTGTGGCTTTTCCTGCTGATCCTAGCCTTGGCCAGAGACATTGAACTTAATCCTAGCCCGACCCCCCCAGGCCTCTGCAATTCCTCAGGAATGGCGGCTGGGCAAGGGGTTAAAAGTGGCTCATCTCAACATTTGTAGCCTGCTTCCCAATCTGGATGAGCTTTTCACATAGGTCACACTCTACAAGCCTGATATCCATGGTATAATGGAAATCTGTCTTAAGCCCTCGATTCCTGACTCAGTCTGTGCGCTTCCAGGCTACGAGCTCATATGACTGGGCAGGTCTCTCAACAAGAGGGGTGGAGGCATCCTGATATACTACAGGAGCCATCTTAAAGTATCTCTGGTGACTCACCAAACATCCCTGCTGTCCCCCTGTAAGCTGCTATATGTTGTGCTCCTACTCAGCAATGCTAAAAAATTACATGTTATATGCACCTATAACCCCACATAGGGAGGGCTCCAGGGTCTCACCCACCTCTTGGACACTGTTGGCCCTAGCATTGGTGACAACGAACTCCTAATCCTGGGTGATGTGAACTTAAATTGGGCTGGTGGAAACGTAAAGCAGTTCAAGCCCTTACTTGCCAGCCTAACCCTGATTCAACTTGTACAGAAGCCTACCCGATGGTTAACAAATGGAGCCTCCAGCTCCCTACTGGACTGGATCCTGTCTAATCACCCCAAGAGGATCTCCTCAGCAGGGACCTTATCTGACTCCATCTCAGATCTCTTCCCGGTCTTCTACGTATGGAAAATCCCCTTCCCAAAGATTCCTCACAAAATCATCCACATCAGAAACTTCTCCAGGTTCGATCCGGATGCATTTATGGAAGACCTAAGGCTCACGGACTGGTCAGGGGTGTATGGTGCCCCCAACCCCTCTACAGCCGTAACCCAGTTTCTCAATTCCTTCAGGGCCCTGCAAGACAGGCATGCCCCAACTATAAGATGGAGGGTCAGGGGGTAAATCACAAAATGGCTGCACGGGAGCCTCCTTGCCCTTATGCAGGTGAGGGACAAGTGCTGGACCCACTTCAAATGCTCCCTTGATCAGACCTTGATACAACAATATAGAAAACTCAGAAATGAGTGTAAAAAAGCCATCAGGGTCACTAAAAGTGACTTCTGCAAGTCTGCCCTTCTCAGCTCTGCAAATGACCCAAGAAGGTTCTGGAGAAACATAAAAACTCTGGTCAGTGGTTCCTCTAACTCTGGAGTTACTGACATGTTAATTGGAGGAGCTTCCTGCAACAACTCACATACAATTGCTAATGCTCTCAACTCCCACTTCACTGACCTATCTGCTCTCTCCCCTACACGTCTCAACCAACAGGAGTGCCAACTGCTCCTCACCCCTGGATTGGCAGGAGTCCGACCCCTTCAGACCTCCTTTCCTCCTAAGGGCAGTGTCAGACAAGGAGGTGCTGTCTCTTCACTCTGGCCTCTCCCAGTACTCCAGCCCCAGCCTAGACAACCTGGAGCCCAAGCTTCTGAAACTTGGAGCCCCTCACATCGCCTCCCCAGTGGCCCACATTTTTAACCTGTCCCTTGCCACGAGGGTGATTCCTGATATCTAGAAGGTAGCCATGGTTTTCCCTGTGTTAAAGCAGGGTAACCCTAAAGTCCCCGACAACTATTGGCCGATCACCATTCTTTCAGCCATCAGCAAGCTACTTGAAAAGGTAGTAGCTGAACAACTCTCTGAGTACATCCAAGCCCATGAATTGCAGTACCCCACGCAGCACGGCTTTCCAAAAGGGCACAGCACAACCACAGCCCGGATCTCTGTCTCTTCCAGTATCAGAGCAGCCATGGACCAAGGGAAACTCTCAGGAGCAGTGCTTATTAACTTGTTCAAGGCCTTTGACCTTGTTGACCACGACCTGCTCTGTACTCAGATGAGGTCCCGTGGCTTGTCCCCCTCAGCTCTGAAATGGTTAACAGACTACCTGCATGGCAGAGTACAGCTAACCAAATTCAATAAAGTCCTTTCAGGTCCCCTACCCATGACCTCTGGCATTCCTCAGGGCTCGGTCTTGGGACCCCTTCTCTTCTCTCCTCTCTCTTTATTAACCATCTCCCTGCTGTAGTAACCAAATGTAGGGTCACCCGGTATGAGGACCTCCTGATCCTCCTGGCCCACTCCCAGGATACAGCCACCCTCAATCTCCACCTATCTGAGGTCTTTAAGAACATTCAGGCTTGGCTTACCCAACAGAAGTTGGTCCTCAACCTGAGAAAAATGCAGGCCATGCTATTCGGCTCTTCCGCCAAGATACATGCCTCTCCAGTCCCTCTATGAATTGATTGTGCAGACAGAACTCCCCTTCACACTGTGACCTCTCTCAAATATCTCGGGGTGACGCTTGACCTTCAACTGGACCTAGGGAGTCATATCCTCAACATCTGCAGAGCTGTGAACTGTAAGCTGGGACTGGCCTATAGGGCCAAATATAACCTAACCCCTGCTGCTCGTCTGGCTCTTGCTAGAGGAGTACTACTCCCTTTCCTCAGCTATGGTCTCCACTCATTTGCACGCACCTCAAAAGCCCTTCTTACTCGGTGGCACATGACGCTCAATAATATCTGCCGTTTCACTCTGGCCGGCCGCTGCCTCACCCATCACTGTGAACTCTATGACAAGCTAGGTTGGCTTTCCCTGACCAATCACCTAAACTTTGGACTAGGGTGCCTTGTGAGCAAAGTGATCAGTGCTGGCCCCCCCCCAGGGCTGGCTCAGCTCCTCTCTCCAGCAGACCATTCCTTCTACCCTCTCAGGTCCCAGGGTCCAGGAATACTAAAAGTACCCCCAACCCACACCCTTATGGGGGACAGGGACTTCACTGCATGTGCTCCTAGGCTCTGGAACACCTTTCCTGAGCAGGTTTGCACTGCCCTTTCCAATCAATGTCTTCAGATATCCCTGTGGGGGCATCTGAAGCTGGCCTCATGCTGCGAGTGCCAAAAGCCTCCCTAGCACAATGTCCTAGGTACCATAACACCGCGGTTTTCTGTTACTTGGAACACAAACTGAATCGAATCAGTTTGCTGATCTCGGTCCAGCTCTTCCTTATGTACTTGTCTATGCAACAGATGTTCAATGTTGCTTAATGTTTGCTCACTATGTAGTCTACCATTTCCTGTCTTACATTATGATCCCTATACTGCCTGACTGTTTTGCTGACTCAATGTACTAAGTTACAATATGTACTTGTTTACCTGCTACGCTGTATTGATGTATCTGTAATACCCATTGTACTCTCCTGGGTCGTTCCTGAAAATAGGCATACAACTTGCCTAGTGTACCTACCCAGTTAACAAAAGCTAAATAAATAATAAAAATAAAAATCTCTAAATTTATGTGAGTTTTGCTGTTTCTTGGTCCAACTGTATCTCAGAAATAATTTTAGGTTATGATCTGAAATTTTCAGGGTAGAAAGCCTTCACCTCAGAGATGTGCCCTTCGAAGACTTCATGAAAAAATATTAATCCATTCCAAAGTTATTAAATCTTGAACTTCCCATTATTTCCTATCGGAAAAAATAGATGTAAAAGTGAAAGTGATTTTTGCATACTGTCATCCAGTTTCCTATAATTTGCACCTTAATAACGTTGCAACCCTCCAACAGATTTGCAGGACATGTGACATGCATCAACCTAAGGCACAGGTCTCTTGATCTGACAAATCTGGTGTGAATCCCTTTAGTGGTTTCCGAGATACATAGTTTTGGAAAAAACAGATTTTTGAGGTTTTTGCTGTTTGATGTGTTTAATGTTAAAGGGCAATGTTTGGATTGTAATAATTCTGTAATGGTTAAAGTAATTTCAATGAAATTTGGTATGTACAATCACCCTGAGTAGATGTTTGCATATGGTAAATGTTGTCTCAGTAGCTTTAGCCGTTTCAGAGATAGAGTGTTAAAAATAAAGGTTTTGGGTTTTGGCATTTTTTGGTCCACTTGAATCTCGAAAACAGCTTTAGCTTCCGGGCTGACATTTTCACGATAGAAAGCCTTGGCCTCAGAGATGTGCCTTTGAAGGCTTTGTGAACAAATATTACTCCACTCCAAAGTTATTAAATCTTGAATTTCCCATTATTTCCTATGGGAAAAGATAGATGTAAAAGTGAAAAAGATTTTCGCACACTGTCATACAGTTTTGCATAATTTGCACCTTAATAACTTTACAACCCTACAATGGATTTGCAGGAAATTTGACATTCATCAACCTACAGTACAGGTCTCTTGATTTCACCAATTTGGTTTAATTTCCTTGTGTGGTTTCCAAGATACACAGTGTTGAAGAAAATAGGTTTTTTATGTATTTTTTGTGTCCACCTGTATCTCTGAAATGGCTGCAGCTTCCCTGCTGAAATTTTTGGGGTAGAAAGCCTTGGCCACACAGATGTGCCATTTGAAGGTTTGGTGAAAAAATATTAATCTGTTGCAGTTACTACATTTTTAAGTTTCCCATTGTTTTCAATGTGAAATCTCCTATAGATTTTATAGGGATAAAGTCTTACCAGGCATTAGGCTCACAGAAAAGGAATTGTTCTCCCAAGATCAATTCCTTTTTCATGAAGGTAAAATCCTTTTACATGAGACACCATTTTGTTTTCCATTTTTATGTAAAAAAAAAAAGTTCAAACCCAACAAAAATGATATGGTGCAGAGATAACATCACACACATTTTTTTATTTAAAAATGTTTCACCAGGAGGGTACAATGAGTTAAGGCTCATTCCCAGGTGCAACATGGGGGAACAGGGGAAATACATCAATACATATACAGACAGATAAAAACATAACAACAGTGCAACAAAAAGGGGAAGGGGGACTACATACATACACACACACACATATACATATATATATATATATATATATATATATACACACACACACACACACACACACACACTATATATATATATATATATTTAAACAATGGGGTGAAAGATAAATGCATTAGATAAAAAACACATAACACCACCAGCATTAAATAAATCAGCACTGACGTATGCAAACACACATTCTACTACATTTATATATACTGTGCCTTTGTAACAGCTCGATTTATCTCAAGCTGATATGTCACAACATACGTGCCTCCCAGAAACCCCCCAATTAAGCTGGTACTATATGCAAAAAGAGAACCCTACATAATTACACTCACCTGAATTAAGGAACACCAGCAGCAAATAAAACCACAGTCTCCTGTGCTGAAACACAAGTGGCAAAACAAGGAAAGAGAAGTATCTGAAATTTCAATCTAAAAAAAGAAAAGGGGAAATTAAAACTTATTTATAAACATACTAACAACAAAAATGAAACACGCCACAAAATCAAAACACCTCACTACAAAGAAGCCAAACACAATGACAAACATAGAAGACGAGGTTGTTCTCATCTGTTCGCAATGCGTTAACAGATCAGGAACCACTATTAGACCCGTAAGAACACAAGACAAATACTACTAATAACACACAAAGTACATCGGAAAAGCCTACTACTAAAGTACAAATCAACTCGGACGACACAGACATCTTCATCAACTTCACCAAAAATATAAACAAAAAACAAACAACGGTGTAGCTCACCTACACCAATATATCAGACAACAATTTCAAATAGAGAAACAAATTCATGAAATACCCCAACAACTCGATCAAATCATGTGCCACTATTTTATCAGTTGCCAGTGCAAAGACGGTTTTGAATACGAACCACTTAGCCTCAGAGCTAAATTACAAAGCTTCGAAAGACTCCTAAAAGAACAAGAATACCCTGAATCCATATCCCTAGCAACAACATTTCTAAAAACACGACAAGTCCTACAACCAAAGCAAAAAATACTGAAAGAAAAAGGAAAAGAAAACAAGCCATATGCATCAGATGAACTGACAGACTCATTAATAAATGAATTATATGAAAAGGACATACTGGGACCAGACAATCTGCTATCATTAATAAATACTATGGGCCAGCTATTCAAAACTTTGCCCCAGGGCTAAATTAGCACTGCCCAGCGGGCAAACTGTGCCCAGAGCAAAACCATAGCTATATTCAAAACGAATAGCATGGTACAAAACCAGCTGAATATTGCAAGTGAAGGATGCCGGGCAAACAGGCCCAGGAGTGCAGGGCAAACATTGCCCAGGAGTAAGACAGCACTGAATATAGCAACAGGCAAGTGCAAACTACAGCTGCAGCTTATTAGACTCTGTAGCAAGCCAGTGTTGCAGGTGGAGAACATTGTGTGTGATTGCGCAG
This sequence comes from Neoceratodus forsteri, assembly GCA_016271365.2. Classification (NCBI taxonomy): domain Eukaryota; kingdom Metazoa; phylum Chordata; order Ceratodontiformes; family Ceratodontidae; genus Neoceratodus; species Neoceratodus forsteri. The sequence goes on from CM057456.1 coordinate 1,377,119,792, forward strand.
GAGATGTCACAGCTCACTGCAAACACACCTCTCAACCTCCTGCCCTAACTCAGGGCAAGGCTCAAAACAATCAGGGACAAAGGTTTAAAATCAGGGACACACCTAATAAATTGGAGGTATCTACTCAGGAAGCTGGTAGAATAAGTGGTGTAGTATAAAATGCATTTGCTAGGAAGAACACATCTGTAACAGTAATGTCTGACATTATGTTATGCTTACAACCCCCACTGTTTGGTCATAGAAACACAAGTTGTAGGGGGACAGAGTAAACATTTCAGGTAAAATCAGGGACGTCCTTGAAAACCAGAGACAGTTGAGAGGTATGACTGCAACAACAATGTAAGCCACACACTGCAGAACTGTGCTCAGTTGATGAGGTTGTTTGCCCGTTAACCTTATTGCACAGTGCTAACACATTAGCCCAGCAAAACTGGTTAGCCCAGGGCAAACGGGAGCTATATTCAGTGTTCCATGCAAATGAGCCTACTTAGGTAATCTGTGGGCAGACAAGCACATTTGCATCTCATTAAGTGCTGCTTAGCATACATTACCATGCATTTTGCCCGGTGCTACTGCATGGAGCGAAAAGCTCCCCCTTTTGGTCAGAATGGAAGTACAGGCTGGATGCTGCAGGCCAAGGCATGCCCACAGCATCCCCTGTTGGTCGGAATAGAAGTACAAGCTGGAAGCAGCAGGAACTGTGTGCTGGCAGGCACAGTCAGTGCATACAACACACCCATTCAGCTATGCAAGCAGGACCTGTATATATTTATGTGTGTGTGTGTGTGTGTGTGTATATATATATATATATATATATATATATATATATATATATGTAGATCAATAGCTAAACAGACACACTGTCAATGGCCATACATGCCCTGGAGGATGCCCCCCCCAACAACACAGGTACCCCACCGCAGTAGTGGGTGAAATACAGTGGGGGGACGCAATGCATGGAGCAGGCATAAGGCAAACCTGCTGGGGCCAGGGGATGTCAGCTGTAGGGTCACTGAGCTATGCAGTGCAGCCATCCAGTATATAGAGACTCAGGTGGACAGGCTGGGCCAGGCAGCCTTCTCAGCCGCCATGGTCTCTGTTCCACGTGTGGGTTCCACTCCCTGGTAGTCTAGTGGTCCCCCACCCCCAGCATGTGTCCTGACCCCTGCTTCAAATAAAAAATAATTTGTTTACCTGGTAGTTCAGTGGTCCCCACCCCAGCATGTGTCCGACTCCCGTTTCAAAATAAAATACCCAGTTTCGAATAGTGTCTCCCAGCACGGTCCTGACCCCGGGCAGGAAGAGCTTCCTACCTCAGTCGGCGGCCGGCCGTGGTGGTGAGAGGAGGGCTGAGCCGGTCGCCAGCTCCATTCTGGGTAACTATATGGATGGGCGGGTTGTCACTGTGGGGGGGACCACTAGACTACCAGGGAAACTGACGTTATTTATTTCGAACGGGGTCGGACATGCTGGGGGGTTGGGGGACCACTAGACTACCAGGAAACTGACATTATTTTATTTCAAATGGGGTCGGATACATGCTGGGGGGTGGGGAAACCACTACTACCAGGGACTGATATTATTTTATTTCGAACGGGTCGGATACATGCTGGGGTGGGGGACCACTAGACTACCAGGAACTGACATTATTTTATTTCGAACGGGGTTGGATACATGCTGGGGGTGGGGACCACTAGACTACCAGGAAACTGACATTATTTTATTTAGAACGGGGTCGGATATGCTGGGGGGTGGGGGACCACTAGACTACCAGGAAACTGACATTATTTTATTTCGAACGGGGGTTCGGATACATGCTGGGGGTGGGGGACCACTAGACTACCAGGGATACATCATGTATGTTGTGGTGAGAGAGGGATGTGCTTCATGGGGGGGCACTTTGCATTACCGCCAGCCTTTTTGGCGGAAGCAGCACCGCCACAGGCTTGGCGCGACTGCCTGTAGCGCCGCGCCATACCTTCAATATGTTGTTGCGAGGCAGTCAGGTCCTATTCCCTCAGTCCCTCCCTGCATACATTATGATTTAGCGTCGGTGCTAACACCTAGCGCCGACGCTAAATGTCGTTTTGAATATTGCTGTCGGGGGCAAATTCGGTGCTAATCCAGCGCAACGGATTTGCGCCCGGCGCTACCCTTTGAATATCTGGCCCTATGTGGGTAAACATTACCTTATTCTTTGGAATTCGAGGCTCCACGGAAGCTAGAAAAGTATTATGGGGCGATATAAAACTTGGAACCGATGATGAAGGCATACAATACCTAGAATACACCTAAGAACATCAAACAAAAACCAAAACAGGAGCAAATCCTGAAGAAGCCCATATATTAAAGCCAAGAGCCTACGAAATAAATAACAAAAAAAGATGCCTCATAACTAACTATCTGCTATATAAAAACGAAAGACCATCAAAATGCAACATAGAAAACGCTCCCTTTTTCCTAGCAGTGACTTATTATACCAAAGCTTCCTACCCAATTAGCTGGTATAAAAACCAATCAATGGGTATAAACACTATAGGAAAAACAGTGAAAAATATGATCACTGCCACCGGAATACAAACTGAGAAAAAACTTATGAATCACTTTGTGAGAAAACACCTAGTACAAAAGCTGGTGGACAGTAACATACCCCCCACAGAAGTGATCCAAATCTCGGGGCACAAAAAATTACAGTCCCTAAATGACTATGCAAAAATAAACAAACAAAAGCAAAAGAATATTTCACATCTCCTCGGCACCAACTCAGACGTTCAGCCAACAACTTCTACTACCATGGACAAATCTATACCTTCAACATCTATGACTGTGAACCATCCTCACCCATCAACTTCAAGAACACCATACAAAACTGCACCAGAAGAACCGATCACACTTAAATGGCAAGACACAATGTCTGCATGTTTTATTAACCCGACGATCTCAGCTAAAAACATTACCTTCAACATAATCCAAGGTACAGAAAACACACATAAGACATAAAAAAAAAAACTTGAACTAGATTTGTGCATCAGTAGTAACCATTTTTTCTCTCTCAACAGGTGGAAAATACAGATCTCCCAGACAAAAGCGACCTTGAGCACTAACCTCCAACACAGATACTGACAGTGACTATAACAAGAAGATAAATGTCTACTCCCATGAATCAACCAACAATCCCCCCAAATAAACCTAAATAAATAAAAATGCTACAACTCAAAGAAATAAAATGTAAAAACACAAAAGCACATCACTACATAAAACAAAGAGGCTCCGGTGAAGTTAACCAAACTCAAACAACACATACAAACCTCTGGTGAAAATAACCAGACAACAGTAAAAACTGTACACAACAAAAAATAATATGAATAAACAGAAATCAGACCGATAAAATATATTTCATTGACTTAAATAAACATAAGAGATTTATGCACAGGCACTACGAGCCACAAATGAACTTCTGCATGAAATCACACCCAAAACTCCAAATACCCTATCACAACACACACTACATATTAAGCAGAACTAATGCACCAATGCCAAAACACATATCTCAACCTACAGAAACATAACAAACCATAAAGGACAACCAATCAAACCCCACAACATCAGAACAATTCATGAATGAACCTACAATCACTGAAACAGCACACAACTTTGGCACAAGCACACCTGAAAGCAAAAGAACACCAGAGCATTAACAAAAATGACATCAGCATTAAGCAAAATATCAACACAATGCACACTCCTGCCCTATTGTAAAAATCAAACACATGATGGGCAGGAGTGTGATATGATGAATATCTTCATTCCTGCCTCATGAGCTCTGGATACTCTCACTCGTGCCTTCGGCACTCATGAGTATCCAGAGCTCACTCTGCAGGAGTGAAGATATTTGCCATATCACACTCCTGCCTATCATGTATCATATATATTTATTGCAAAAAAAATCCATTAATGCATTAGTTAAGGTTGATTTCACACCAACAAAAGTCCAGAAATTCAATGTAAGGGTTACCAACCCTATCACCCCACCCCCACCCTCCACACTAAGACAGGCATTGGGGTGTGCCTTGAGGATCATCGGCCACTCACCCCATTCCATGTGTAAACAAGCTGAGATGGTACAGCATAGGAGAAGGCTCTACAATGCTGATTTGACAGATAACTTGTCGACCGGCATCACAGCAGCAGACTCCCTGTCAACCGCAATTTACAGTCGGCAGGGAGCCATGCACATCGGAGTGCATTTTTTCTTCAGGAGGGCTTTGCCCCCCCAAACCCCCATGAGAAGGCTCTGTCCTCCTCACCCCCATAATTTAGGATTCCAACTCTGAGTTGGAGTTGGTTTAGGGAAGGGGGTGCAGGATGGAGGAAAGTGTTGCCGGGTCCCAAGTGGACTTCTACAGTGACATGTTGCTGTTGTCAGTAGTGATGCATGTTGTTGTAGATGTTTCACTGTATGGGGAGGCATAACATAGGAGAATGGGGTGAGAATTAGGCCCAATGACCCCAAGGCACACCCCAATGCCTGTTGATATGTGGAAGGTGGGGGTAGTGTGGTAGGGTTGGTAACCCTAACATCGAATTTCCAGAATTTTGTTGGTGTGAAATCAAACTTAAATGATGTATTAACAAAGTTTTTCTGCAATGAATTTCCTTCTTTGTCAGAAAGTGAAATGTTACTCATATGGTATCCATAGTGGGAATGTGGGCCCTCTGGGCCCTGCACTCTCACCCGCCCATCAGTGTAGAGACATAGCACAAGAGGGCCCTGTGCTCCCATTTTTGCATAATGAGATGCATATTTGGGAGTGTGGGCCCTCTGGGCCCTGCACTCCCACCCACCCATAAGTGTAGGAACATAGCACCTGAGGACCCTGTGCTCCAAGTATTGCAAGATGGTATCCATGGATGGGAACATGGGCCCTTTGGGCCCTGTGCTCCCACATACCTATAAGTACAGAAACATAGTGCAGGAGGACCCCATGCTTTTAGTTTTTCATAATCATATCCATAGGTGGGAGCACAGGCCCTCTGGGCCCTGCACTCCCAACCACCCATGAATGTAGGGACATTGCATAGGAAGGCCCAGTACTCCCAGTTTAGCATAAATTGTATGCACAGATGGAAGTGTGGGCCCTCTGGGCCATGCACTCCCACATACCCATAAGTACAGACACATAGAGGCCTAGAGGCATTCCAAGTAACCCTTGTAATGCTTATTTGGCAATATCTTGTACTAAGCTGCGCTTAGCAAAAAAAAACATATCTGGAACCATTTTTTGAGATATAGGTGCCAAAAGGCACTGTGGCCACCACAATGTTATCCTTTGGAAAAATGTGTAGCTTCAGAGTGCTATAAATCTTTGCACCATACCAGCAAAAGGCACATCTGTGGTGCAGACAGTTGGGAAGACCACATCTGGAGTACTGTGTACAGTTCTGGAGACCCCATCTCCACAAAGACATAGACAGCATGGAGGCTGTCCAGAGGAGGGCAACCAAAATGATGCAGGATCTGCATCAGAAGACATATGAAGAAAGACTAAAGGAACTAAATATGTAGAGCCTCAAGAAAAGGAGCGGGGGGGGGACATGATAGAAACTTTCAAATACCTCAAGGGAATCAACAAAGTCCAAGAGGGTAGCATCTTTCAGAAAAAGAGATGTGCAAAAACAAGGGGACACAATTTGAAGATGGGGGGATGGCTCAGAGGTAATGTGAAGAAGTATTTCTTCACAGAGAGGGTTGTGGATACATGGAACAGCCTTCCTGAGGAGGTCATAGTTTCAAGAATACATGGGACAGACATAAAGCAATTCTAGTGGGAGAGGTAGGAGGAAGTAGGCTGTTGGTTAACTAGGATTTGCAGCTTATCCGTTAGGTAGGGAAATGGGCAGACTAGGTGGGCCAAGCAGGCCTTATCTGCCATCAAATTCTATGTTTCTATGTTTCTATGGGCTTGCCGTCCTGTAAATTTCAGCCCAAAAATCCAAATCGTGTAGTGGCAGTGAGGTGACAAAGAAACTGGTTTTGGTGGGCACCACAATGTTATTCTATTGGACAAATCACAACTTCAGAGTACTTTAACTGTAGAACCAATGTTGATTTTTTCACCAAACCACCAAAAGGCACATCTGTGGTGCAAGGGCTTGACACCCAGCAAATTGTAGCCCAAATGTCCAAACCATGTAGTGGCAGTGAGGTGGCAAAGAAACTATGATTTTGTGCTTGTACTGTCTCAAATTGTGACAGTACAAATTACCAGATCAAAATAAATAAATTTCTGGGTGTTTTTTAAAAAATATGATGCATGGATGCTGTTCCTAGGACCCCGTGAAGGTAAACACAACAGTTGTTGTTTGCTTGGGAAAACTCCAATCAATCAATCATAGTTTATTTATAAAAAGCGCCTTTCTACAACAAAGGCGCTTATACATAGCATAAACAATACAATAAGTAATTTCAAATTTCAATAAAATCTTATATTTAAAATTCACTGTTAAAATGCTGTCAATTAAAACTACCATATGCTGATTCAAATAAATATGTCTTAAGTACAGTTTTAAACTCCTGGACAGTCAGGCAGTCTCGTATTCGACAAGGTAGAGAATTCCATAGGGTCAGGGCCACACAGCTGAAAGACTGGGCCCAGATGTCTTTAAATGGACCCTGGGAATCTCTAGCAATCCCTCATCAGTGGATCAGAGAGGATGGAGGGGACAGTAAGGGTGAAGGAGATCTTCAGGTAACTAGGTCCCTGGTCATGTAGGGCAAGCCTTTGCACCACAGATGTGCCTTTTGGTGGTTTGGTGAAAAAATCAACATTGGTTCCACAGTTAAAGTACTCCAAAGTTGTGATTTTGTCCCATAGGATAACATTGTGATGTCTGCCTAAGCCAGTTTCTCTTATACTGTACCCATATTACCTTACTTAGTCATGGAATGGGGTGAGCATTAGGGTTTGAAATGCCAAGGTATACCTGTTCCTGCATGCAGGGTGGGGGTGAGGTCTTACGATTGGAATGTCAAGAGTGTGGGAGGGATTTTGGGGTAGGGAGGCCTAAGTTCCCCTCATGCCAGTTCCCGAATATTCAGTGGGAGTGGGGCCTTATGCTTGAGAACCCTAAGTTTGCATTTCTCTACTTCTAACTGCTCAACCCTAATGGTGCATCAAACAAAGTTTTTTGCAATGAATTTCCTTATTTTTTCAAATAACTCGGCCATTGGTCGAAGTTTTTCACCAAATTTTCAACATGGCCTTTTGGGGACCCCACCTCATGAACTGTCATTTCGTTCATCGGTCCCAAAAGGTGATTTCACACAATGACCATGCCATTCTGCACCACAGAGGCAAAACAACCTTTCAGGCAGGATGTGAAAAATGACAGCTGAACTATATTCATGAGGTGGTGTGAAAAAATGTCAATGTTGAAAATTTGGAGTCATAATATTGTAAGTCACTGAGGTTATGTGCCTCCATAGAAACTCTGTAATGCACGCTCATAACTCGCCATTTTTCAGGATTTTTTCATCAAATTTTCAACATGGGCTTTTGGGACCACGCATCATGAACACTAGCACTGTCATTTTGTCAATCAGTCCCAAAAGGTGATTCCATGCCGTGAACAAGAAATCACCTTTTGGGGTTGAGTAATGAAATGACAGTGCCAGTGTTCATGAGGAGGGGTCCCAAAAAGCCCATGTTGACATTTTGGTGCAAAAATACCTAAAAATGACTTAGATATCAACAGACATTCAAAACACCACTGATTGCCATTATACGGAGCTTACCTTGATTATTCAGTTCGCGGTTCAGCTTTAAAGAGAACAGACGTGTGCCGGTCCATAGAAGATGACAACGCTGACATTCAGACGTAAGTATAGGGTAGGGGGTGGGAGGTGGTGTTCAGTGGGAGGGTGGGGATGGGGAGGGATATTCCTGGGATAATGGTGGATCGTTTTCTTTTTTTCCAGGTATAAAAAAACCAAAATACATTGGGGAAAGTTTTCTTCTTTACAGGGCATTATAAAATGAGTTTTGGGAACACTGGGAGTTGGCTTCACAGTGTCCCTATACTGGCATTGGCATGGGGGCTCCTTTCAGTAAGGGGGAAATATCAGGACACTGGGAGTGGGATCCCCAATGTCCCTACACTGGCACTGGCAGAGGGGGCATGGTTTTCAGGGGGAGACATATTGGGACACTGGGGGTGGGCTCCCCAGTGTCCCTAAACTGGCACTGGTGGGGGTGGTGGCTTTCAGTGGGACACATATCAAGACACTGGGTGTGGGCTCCCCAGTGTTCCAACACTGGCTGGGGGGTGGGGTGCATGATTTTCTAGTGCCAACAAGGGGATAGGGCACCCATCTGTCAGTAAATATATATAAAACATATGTTTGGGGACACTGACATTGGGCTCCCCAGTGTCCCACAGTGTTTGGGGGGAAGCTTGAAATGCTGAAATGGGGATTGGGCACCCTGATGTTGGCAAACACAATTAATATTAAAATGGGCTGGTGGGGCATGTGACATTGGGGCCGGGCATCCTGGTGTCAGAAACAACATTTTAAAAAGTTAATACTTTCGGTGCACTGGGGGTGGGCTCCCCAGTGTGCCATAGTAGTGGAGGGTCAATAATTATACCCCTTGTAAAAAGTATACTTCACCAAGTGGAGAAACAACATGGCTGGCAGCATATTATTTTTGACCTAGAATCCCACAACACTGCTGCTCTTGCAACATGGGATATTTCATTGTGTTAAACATCCATTTCTTTTCCCATAGGAAATAATGGGAAATGCAAAACTGAATAACTTTGGAGTGGATTTATATTTTTCACCAAACCTTTAAAGGGCAAGTCTGTGTGGCCAATAATTTCTACTCTGAAAATTTCAGCAGGGAATTTAAAGTCATTTTTGAGATACAGATGCACACAAAATGGCAAAAACCTCAAAAACTTTTTTTATTTCAACACTGTGTATCTTGGAAACCACACAAGGGATTTAAACCAATCTTGTGAAATCAAGAGATCTGTACTCTAGGTTGATGTATGCTGAATTTCCTACAAATCTGTTAGAGGGTTGCAAAGTAAATAAGGTGTGGATTATGGAAAACTGGATGACAGTGTGCACAAATCACTTTCATTTTTGCATCTATTTTTTACATAGAAACAGACGACAGATAAGGACCGCTTGGTCCACCTAGTCTGCCCATTTCCCTGCCTAGAGGATAAGTTGCAGATCCTATTTAACCAACAGCCTATTTCTTCCTACCCCCCCTCAAAAACTGCCTGTCTGTCCCACGCATTCTTGAATTCTCCCACAGTTTTAGACCCCACAACCTCCTCAGGAAGGCTGTTCCATGCATCCACCACCCTGTCTGTGAAAAAATACTTCCTCACATTACCCCTGAGCCGTCCCCCCACTATCTTCAAATTGTGTCCCCTTGTTCTTGCACATCTCTTTTTCTGAAAGATGATACCCTCTTGGACTTTGTTGATTCCACTGAGGTACTTAAACATTTCTATCATGTCCCCCCTCTCCCTCCTTTCCTCAAGGGTATACATATTAAGCTCCTTTAGTCTCTCCTCATATGGCTTCTCTTGCTGACCCTGCACCATTTTAGTTGCCCTCCTCTGAACTGTCTCCATCCTGTCTATGTCCTTGCGAAGATGGGGTCTCCAGAACTGGATGCGGTACTCCAGATGGGGTCTCACCAACTGTCTGTATGGGGATAACAACTTCCTGTTTTCTGCTGGTGATACCTCTCCCTATACATCCCAGTATCCCCCCAGCCCTCCCTACCACCTTCTCGCATTGCTTGCCAACCTTAAGGTCATCTGATATGATTATGCCTAGGTCTCTTTCCATTTTTGTTGTTGTTACTACCTCCCCCATTGTGTAATCTTCCCCTGGGTTTTTGTTTCCCAGGTGCATTACTTTGCACTTCTTTGCATTGAATCCTAGCTGCCATACTGCTTACCATTCCTCCAACCTTGCCAAGTCCCTTCTCATCCTTTCCACACCTCCTTGTGTATCAACCCTGATGCAGATCTTTGTGTCATCTGCAAAGAGGCATACTTTTCCTTCCAGTCCCACTGCAATGTCACTTATAAAGACATTAAAAAGGACTGGACCCAGTACTGAACCCTGTGGTACCCCACTAGTAACCCGTCTTTCTTCAGAGTGGACTCCATTTACAATTATCTTCTGTGTCCTGTTGTTCGGCCAATGTTTTACCCAGGCTACCACCCTGAGACCCACTCCCAGGCTGGTTAATTTGACTACTAATCATTTGTGAGGACTGTGTCAAATGCCTTGCTAAAGTCTAGGTAGTCCATGTCCACAGCCCTCCCTGGTCTACTATTTTGGTCACCCAGTCAAAGAAATCAATTAGATTCATCTGACATGACCTTCCCGCTGTGAACCCATGCTGCCTTGGGTCCTGTGCCCCACTGGCCTCTAGGTACTCAACAATTCTTTCCTTCAGAAGTGATTCCATCACTTTTCCTACCACAGAGGTCAAACTGACAGGGCTGTAGTTTCCTGCCTCCATCTTGGTCCCACTTTTGTGAAGGGGAATCACATCTGCCTTCTTCCAGTCCTCAGGTACCACACCATCCTCCCATGATTTGTTAAAAAGCATAGTCAGTGGTGTCACTAGTTCTCTGCTTAATTCTTTTAGAATTCTGGGGATAATTTCATCTGGCCACATTGCTTTGTCCACCTTCAGTTTTAGGAGTTCTTTCAGAACCCTTTCTTCAGTGAAAGAACTGGGATCAACCCCCCTCTCCAGAGTGCTTCTGTTAATTGGATTAGGCACCTCCCCCACTTCCTGTTTTGTGAATATTGAACAAAAGTATTTATTCAGTATCCTTGCTTTATCACTGTCACTCTCTGCCCATCCACCATCCTTTCTATTCAGCCTCACTATCCCTCCCTTTGTCTTTCTACACTCCCTGATATACCCATAAAAGATTTTATCCCCTTCTTAACTGAGTTAGCTATCTTTTCCCCAGTTTGTGCCTTGCTATTCTGACTACCCTCCCTGCTTCCTTCTGCCTTAACTGGTACAGTTCTCTGTCCTGCTCCTTCTGTGTTTCCTTATACTTCCTAAATGCTATCTTTTTCTCCCTAACCTTCACCGCCACCTCTTTTGAGAACCATAGTGACTTTTTCTTTCATTTTGATTTGTTTGTTTGCTTCACACAAAGGCTTGTTGCCTCTGTGATGGCAGTTTTGATATTTGCCCATTGTTGCTCCACGCCTCCTTCTAGCCTGTTTGCTAGTGCTTTTCTAAGGCACTCTCCCATCTTGCCAAAGTCAGTCCTCCTGAAGTCCAGAACCCTCACTTTTGTATGGCTTGACTCTGTAGCAGAGTTTATTGTGAACCACACTGTTTGGTGGTCACTTGTTCCCAAATGGCTACCCACTTCTAGATCTGAGATCCTCTCACTGTCCCCATTTGAGAGTATGAGGTTTAAGATTGCTCCCTCATGAGTGGGTTCCAAAACTAGCTGTTTGAGGCATACCACCTGAAGGGCATCAAGAATGGCCTTGCTTTTGGATGTGGCTGCCGCAAAGGTGCTCCAATTAACATCTAGCTTGTTAAGGTCCCCCCATCAACAGTATCTCCCCTTTCTCTGCCATCCTAAGTATGCCTTCTATCATATCCTTGTCCATTCCCTCCCTCCCCCTGACATGGAGGTCTATATACAACCCCTGTGTGGATTGTGGTACCATTTCCAGTCTGTAAGGTGACCCACAGTGCCTCCTCTCCTCCCTGTTTACTCTTTTGTTCAGTTGCTTTTATCCATTCCCTTACATAGAGAGCTACTCCCACCCTCTTCTGCCCTCCCTGTCTCTCCTGTAGGTTGTGTACCCTGGTATGTTAACATCCCAGTCATGGTTCTCTGTGTACCATGTTTCTGTGACTGCTACAATATCCAGGCATCCCTCTTCCATCAAGGCCACCAGTTCAGGGAGCTTGTTTCCCAGACTATGGGCGTTGGTACTCATTACCCTCCATTTCTTGATGGCCTTACCCCTTTTTTTGCCCCATCCCTGTCCTTATTGCATTTGTCACTTTCTCCATTTACCCCTGCGCTTCTCCCTATTGACATCTCTATGTTGGTGTCTACCTCACTTAGTACCCTGATATTTTGGGGGGGCTAGGATTTCCCTGTTCCTTTCCAGTGTTTCCCCACTTGGCAAGTTTAAATACTTGTCAATGAAGTATTTAAACCTATCACCTAGGATCCTGGTTCCCCTCCTGGACAGATGCAGACCATCATGCCAGTATAGGTCTGCATCCCTCCAGGTGGACCCCCAGTCTCCAATGAAACCAAATCCCTGAGCTCTGCACCAGTTTTTCAACCACTGATTGAATCCCATGGTGTGGAGCACCCTAGCCTCACCCCGTGCCATAGACAGGCAGCACCTCCAAGAAAGTTACCGTGTGTGCTATTTGTCTAAGGCCCCTTCCCATCTCCACAAACACTTCTTGCACTGCTCTGATCCCTTTCTTAGCTAGGTCATTTGTCCCTAGGTGGATAATGACATCCAGCTCCCTTCCCTGTGCAGCTGCTCCTGCGATCCTGAGGATTTACTCTCTGTCTCTCCAAGCCATGGCACCAGGCAGGCACCTTACCTCCCTCTCCCCTTCCTCCCCCAGTTCTACCTTCCTAACAATGGAGTCCTCCACCAGGAGTTGTTTCTTTCCCCTGTGGGATCCCATGCCACCCTCCTTTGGGTCTCCTTCATGGAGGTTCCCAGCATCCTCCTTGGTCTCCATAGAGGAACCACACTTTTCCAGAATGGCATAGAAATTGTGGAGAGGTACAACTGGAGGGATGAGCCTCTGTTCCACCACCCTCACCCTCCCTGAGCCCACTGTGGTCCAACCACTCCTCTTTCTTGGCAACCTCTGAGGCAACGGCAGTGACTCTGGTGGTCCTTGGGTGGAAGAGGAGGTCCCACAAATCCTGGCCAACTCATCCTGGAGGTGAGCAACCTCCTCCCTCAGCCCAGAGAGGTGTCTGCAGATGGGACAACACTGCATCCTCCAAAACATCTCCCAGAAGACTGCTGCTCCACAGCCACTGCACTGCACCACTCCCATCATGTCTTTTTTCTGGCCCCCTAATTGTTATTTGGAATACTTACTCTTTCCTTTGTTTATTTATTTTTTTTTTTTTATTTCTTTTTCTTCTCTCCCTACTTACTTACTGCCTCTGCACCCTTTTATCTCCTGATCTTCCTGTTCTGAGACAAGAAGTTCCTGTATTTCTCAGTAGTCTCCTTACTTGCTCAGAGGCAGACCTCCAGCAGCTGGGGGGGGGATGGAGAGCTACTCTTGCCCTTCTAGGATGGTGAGTCTTTGGTGGCTCTGTGATCACTCACTTCCTGCTCCCAAACAGGAAGTTCCTGTTGTCAGTTAAATCCCATAGAAAATAATGGGAAATTCAAGATTTAATAACTTTGGAATTGATTAATATTTTTTCACAAAGCCTTTGAAAGGCACATATCTGATGCCAAGGCTTTCTACCCTGAAAACTTCTGCCCAGAAGCTAAAGTTGTTTCCGAGATACAAATGGACAAAAAAAGTGCCAAAAACTTCAAACCTTTATTTTTAACACTCTGTAGCTCAAAAACTGCTGAAGCTACTGAGACAAGATATATCACATACAAACACCTACCCCAGGTGATTATACATGCCAAATTTCATTGAAATCACTTTAACCATTTCAGTTATTAAGATCCAAAAATTGCCCTTTAACATTAAACACATCAAACAGCAAAAAACTCAAGAATCTTTTTTTTTTTTTTTTGTTTAACACTATGTATCTCAGAAACCACACAAGGGATCCACACCAAATTTGTCAAATCAAGACACCTGTAACCTAGGTTGATGCATGTCACATTTCCTGCAAATATGTCTGAGGGTTGCAAAGTTTTTAAGGTACAAAGTATTCAAAACTAGATGACAGTGTGCAAAAATCACTTTCTCTTATATCTGTTTTCTCCCATAGGAAATAATGGGAAATTCAAGATTTAATAACTATGGAATGGATTTATATTTTTTCAACAAACCTTCAAAAGGCACATCTCTGAAGCCAAGGTTTTCTACTCTGAAAATTTCAGCCGAGAAGCTAAAGCTGTTTCCGAGATACAGCTGGGCAAAAAAAGTTCCAAAAACCCCAAACCTTCTATATATTTAACATTCTGTATCTCAGCAATGGCTAAAACTATTGAGACACATACAAACACCTGCCCAGGGTGATGATGCATGCCAAATTTCATAGAAATTACATCAACTATTACAAAGTTATTGAGCTCCAAAAATTGCTCTTTAACAATAAATACTCATCAACCCTAATATACAGGCACTACCATGCCTGTATAATTAATATGCATTGCAAAAAGCTCAGTTAATGCATCAGTCAGGGTTGTTTCCACAGTGACAAAAGTGTGGAAATGTGGTGTTAAGGATACCACACCACCACCTCACCCCCATGACCCCATTCTCAAACCCCTAACTCTGCATTCCCCCCACCCCACACCACACACACACACACACACACACACACACCAGCAGTACAAGACACATCCATCATCGTGGTCCAGCAACTGTCTGAGTTATACTGCCATCAGAGTGCCTTGTGGGTACACATGTGTGGTGGGCAACCATGGGAGATGGCCCACAGTAAGCATTTTTCTGTTACAAACATCAATAACAAGATTTAAGAAGATGCCTATATTTCAATTGTTAAGAAATAATGAAATATAGTGTATGGTAGAATGCTGTTAACCTTAGGAAATCATCATTTCCTAAGGTTGTTAACCTATCGATGTGACATGTAATGTTAACTTCCTCGATGCTACGTCACATTGACCTGGATTAACAACAGTGATCGGTCTGCGCATGTGCATGCCTTTTTTTTTAAATGGCGAACCGATGGATGAATGAAGCCATTAGGGATGAACTGAACGGCTGTGGCGATGACTATTTGTCAAAAAGTAAGCAGCCGTTTTACTTTTTAGGTGGGACCATACACTATAAAAAATAATGTATGGTCCCTCTATCGGCAACCGGTCACTATTCACTGTCTCAAGGTTGCCATGGTGAAGTAAACCTCTCAAGCTTCGCTCTCGAGGTTTACATGGTTGCCCTGGCAACCTTTCGACAGTTAACAAACCGGTTACCAATAGAGGACCATACATTATCCTCTATGTTATCTATAGATAGCTGTATTGGAAATAAGAGTTTGGATAACCCTAGAAACAAACAGTCAGTGGATGTCAGCATATTTCTTTCTGACAGAGTGAGTCAGTTCTAATAACAAATAGTAATAATAATAAAAGTAATGTTTTGTAGTATAGTTTACAAGCAACACATGACAGCAACAGTTGTAATATCCAAAGCTAACCATAATATTCTGCTAATGATTATTTCCAGTTAATGCAGCAGTATTACAATATGTGATGGTGCTAGTTTCATACCTGAGCAGTATGTGAAAAAGTACTATATATGTGTCAGCTGTGTCTGTCCTGCTACCACATGCCTATGTGGTGGCAGCAATACCTGCAGTGAGCCAATCGAATTATGACACATAAAAATCAATATTTAGAAAGTTTGTGCAGACTAAGTTTCACTTTATGAAAAAGATATGCCAGCTATAATGTGTCATCATACTGCGCTGGCAGTATAGAGTCAATTATGCTGTATTTGTTTTTCATTTCATAGTGTTATGTGAAAGGAGCACAGTGTCATGATTATTGTGCTTACAAATGTGACTGACTGGTATAGTGTCTTACCATCTTGCATGTATCTTGCATGTGTGTGTGTGGGGGGAATGCAGAGTTAGGGGTTTGAGGATGGGGGATGGGGGAGTGGTGGTGGGGTGGTAACCCTAATACCTCATTTCCACACTTTTGTTGCTGTGGAAACAACCCTAACTGATGGATTAACAGATTTGTTTGCAATGAATTTCCTTTCTTTTTGAGAAAGTGTAATTTGAATAGTAAATGGTATGTGTCCCACCAAGCTGCCCATTTCTGCATAATGATCTGTGTTTGTGGGAGCACAGGCACTCTGGGCCATGCATTCCCACTTACACATAAGCACTGAACCATACAGCAGTCCTATAGGCCAAGGAATCCATCTAACACAAATTTGCCAATATCTTGAGAACCATAGCAGGTAAAAAAAAATTTCAAGTGCCGTAATCATGAGAGTGAGTAGTTTTCACAAGATAAGTTGATCTAATCCATATCTTACATTGTTTCTGAGATACAGGCACCAAAAGGAACTGTGAATGTTAACTCTGAGGGCATAATATCGGCCCACAGACATGAAAATAAGCAATTGTAACAGTAAATCCCAAAAATCTCAGGGACCATACAAGGTAGAAAAAAAAATAAAACATTGAAATTTCATGTTATTTATGGCTTTCCAACCTACTTGTGGTGACGAAATGTCTGTATCTTGAACTATTTTTGAGATACGAGCACCGAAAGACATCAATGACACTGCAATATTATCCTATGGGAAAATTTCGGAACTTCAGAATGCTGCAACTTTGGGCCCCTGTAATGTTTTGGCACCAAACCACCAAAAGGCACGTCTGTGGGACCTGGGCTTGCCACCCTGCAAATTTCAGCCTAAAATACCAAATTGGTTTTGTTGCAGGAGGATGGCAAAGATTTGCAGTTATTTTTAGAATACTTTTGCAAAATACTTTCGTAAATCATGAGTTTCACAAAAAAAAAAAAAAAACACAAAACGTTCACATTTGCGAAAGCATTTTGTGAAAATATTTTTCCCCCAGATCTGCAAAATGCATTTCTAGGGGGTTTAACCCCAAAAAAAGATATGGCTAGCATCCTCAGGACCCGACTAGGTAAACACAACAATCAGTGTTTACCTAGATGGTCCCAATTGTAAACGCCAGGCATTTTTCTGTGTCACTAACCAAAAACAAGATGGCCAAATCATGAAAGTAAAAGGGCCATTTGTGAAAGTAAAAACAGCCATTAACGAAACTTTCGTGATATTTGCTAACTTTTCCCATTACTTACAATGGGAAATATGTTTTTTGAATAACTTTTGAACTGTTTAATATGTTTTCACCAAATCTTTGAAAGGCACATCTGTGTCCAAGGCTACATCTTCTCTGAAGCTTTCAGACTGAATGGACCAACCATGCGGGATGTGGGCATGAGGAAAGAAACACACAAAAAGTCTGTTTTTTGGCATTCTGCAGCTCTGCAACTTGCCACATCCAGAGATCTATGGTACCAGACCACACATGCAAAATGTCAGGCAAATCCATCATACAGTGGCAAAGTTATTAAGGTGCAAAATTTGAGGTTTAACATTAAAGTGCTTACTCAACCCTAACTATATATATATATATATATATATATATATATATATATATATACACATATACACAGTATATATATATGGTTGCATGGCCACTTCTATGTTATACCTCAAAGTCTGCACTTTAATAACTGTAACCATTTGTCCGATTTGCCTGAAATGTGGAGAGCACAACCACCTACCACAGATCTCTTGATCTGAAAAGTGTTGTTCAGGTCGGATGAACGGTTGCAGAACTGTGGGGCTCTCAAAAAGTGAAAAATCACACTTGTTGCACATTTTTCGCAAAGCCACATTAGACTGAAGAATGCATTTGAGTGGCTTCAGATTTGGTTGTCTACATGTGGCCTGGGTTGAACTGATACCTTTTGAAGATTTGGTGAAAAAATATTGCTCTGTTCAAAAGTTATTCATTTTTTTCATGTCCCATTATAGCCTATGGGAAAATTTATATGTGCATTGTGAAAACTTTCGCGATCATATTTTTGTTGTCAAGCTCCCCTAAATTGTTTTCATGCTGCTGCCATCTTGTTTTTCAGTTAGCAACAGAGAAAAAACATTGTAACTTAAAAAATAATGAGCTTTGGAAAACACCAACAGTTGTGTTCACCTAATCAGGCCCTGAGGAACATGCTCCTGGCATTAGTTTTTTACTAGGTGGTCTGCAAATATGTTTTTTAACTTTTGCCATTTTTTGATCGAGGCAACACTTTTTGTTGCAGCAAAAACAATCGCATTCAAGGAAAAAAGTAACAGCGGCAATATTTTTGTGTGCACAACAACATTCCCATTATAGAGATAGGAGTGTCACGATAACATTAAAGTAATTGTGGTAACACTGCACAAACACATTTTCTAGGTGTTGTTTTATTTGTCACTTCATTTTGACAAGGTGGATTGTGCTACTGGCCTGAAATTTTCAGGGTGGCAAGCCCTAGTCCCACAGATGTGCTTTTTTATTGTTTGGTACAACAACGTTGAACAGATGCATAGTTACAGCATTCCAAAATTCTGAAATTTTCCCATAGGATAACACTGCGGAGCCCGTGACACCTTTCAGTGCCCGTATCTCAAAAACAGTTCGAGATGAGGATTTTTCATCACTAAAACAGTGCAGAAGTAGGTTGGAAAGCCGTGACTACCATGAATTTGAATTTTGTTTCTACCTTGTATGGTTTCTGAGATATTTGGGAATTAGAATTCTAATTGCTCATTTTCATGTCCGTAGGCCACTATTATGCCAACAGTTAGCTTTCACAAAGCTTTTCCATGTCCATATCTCGTAAATGATGCAAGAGACAGATTCGGTCAATTTATGTTGTGTGGAGGCCTCCCAGTCACGATTACAACGACACTTGAATATTCTTCCTAGCTGCTACAGTTCCCAAGATATTGGCAAATTAGTGTTATAAGGGTTCCTTGCCTTATAGAGCTGCTGTATCGCTCCATAGCTACGTATACGTGGGAGCGCAGGGCCTGGAGGGCCTGCACTCCCACAGACACATATCATTATGTACAGATGGGCAGCTTGGCGGGCCCCTCGCTCCCACCAACTCATACCATCTACTACTTATATTACACTTTTTCAAAAAGAAAGGAAATTGTTTGCAAAAAAACTTTGTTAATGTATCAGGGTTGTTTTCACAGTGACAAAAGTGTGGAAATTCAATGTTAGGGTTATCACCCCACCACCCCACACCCACACCCCATCCTCAAAACCCTAACTCTGCATTCCCCCACCACACACACAAATGCAACATGCAAGACTGTAAGACACGATAGGAGTCAGTCACATCTGTAAGCACAATAATTAATACACTGTACTCATTTCACATAACACTATGTAAAGAAAAAAACAAAAACAGTATGATCTACTCTATACTGCCAGCACAATATGATGACACATTATAGCTGGCATATCTTTTTCATACAGTGAAACTTAGTCTATACAAATTTTCTAAATATTGATTATTATGTGTCATAATTCAACAATTGGCTCACTGCATAGGCATGTGGTAGCAGGAAAGATCGAGCGACACATACATAGTACTTTTCAGATACTGCTCAGGTATGAAACTAACACCAATAAATGTTGTTATATTGCTGCGTTAACTGGAAATGCTCATTAGCAGCATGTTATGGTTAGCTTTGGATGTTAGGACTGTTGCTGTCACATGTTGCATGTAAACTACCATATACTACAAAACATTACTTTTATTATTACTACCATTTGTTATTAGGACTGACTCACTCTATCAGAAAAAAATAGGCAAACATCCAATGACTGTTGCTGGAGTTATCCAAACTTATTTCCAATATAGCTATCTATAGATAACATACTGTGTCTTTCATCATTTGTTAACAATTGAAACATAGGCATCTGCTTAAATCTAATGTTGAATTTCCACACTTTTGTTGCTGTGGAAACAACCCTAACTGATGCATTAATGAAGTTTTTGCAAAGAATATATATATATATATATATATATATATATATATATATATATATATATATATATATCTAGAGAGAGAGAGAGAGAGAGATTTATATATATATATATATATATATTTATTCTTCCCCAGCTGCCCCCCTGGTACCCCAAAACATAACAGTGACACAATCCCCAGTGGCCCTTTTTTTATATATTCTCTTTATCCCCCTACCTGACCATCCCTCTCAGCACCTACCACCACATCTGACCAGAAACATAATAGTGACACTGGGGGTACCCAATCCCCCAGTGTCACGATTAGATAATCATCGGTCATTTTTTTCCCCCTTTTTGTACGTATAAATATAAAACCATTCATCGATGTCTTTTGCGGCCATGCTTTACCCCCCATGCAACCCTCCTACTCAGCACCCACCATCCCGCACCCCCTAAGCCCATACTTACCCATTGGGGGTTCAATGCCATAATCCTTTCTGGACCACAGATACATCATCATTCTTCAAAGCAAGACCATGAACTGAAGAAACGGGTATGCGGTTCAACGTATTTCAATGGGGTTTTGAACTTAGTGGCATAACTTGGGCATTTTTGCATATTTTTGGCCCAGATTTTCAACATGCCATTTTTGGATCCCACCTCATGAACAATGGCACTGACATTAGACAAGTCTGTCCCGAATGGTGATTTTGCAGTTCCTGTGTGACATCACCTTTTGGGCAGGAGTTGAACATTTTATCTGTCTTTGTTTATGATGTGGGATCGTAAGGAGGCTATGTTGAAAATCTGGTGTAAAAATATTAAAAAAACAATAACATTATGAGCCTATCTTAAATTTTGCATATGCAGGATCGTAACTTTGGTAATTTTCTACAATTTATACCCCAAATTTACAACATAGACATATATTTACAGCACCTAATGAATGTGACAGCTGTCATTTTTCAACTCCTGCCCAAAATTTGCTTTTATTTGCTAAAAGTTGATTTTGCAGTCCCTGCACAACATCACATTTAGGCCTGAAGTTGAAAATTTTCTCTGCCCTTCTCCATGAGGCAGGGTCATAACAAGGCTATGTTGAAAATTTGGTGTAAAACTATTAAAAAAACTATTTTCAATGTTTTTACCCTAGATTCATCTCCTGCAGCCCTATCAGCTCTGGCCAGAGTTTGTTTTTTAAAGCAGCAGCTTTGGTACTGAACACATTGCTGCCTATTCATCTCAATCACTCTGTTCTGTCTTCAGCATAGCTACTTTCAGCATAAACTCAGACAGTAATGCTGTAATTCCACCCACTCATGCCTTCTTACACTCTCCCTGCTAAATCTTTAAAACTGAAACACATTTCTACAGTCACTAAACAGCCACGGTTTTCATCCTGCTCCACCCAACCTGGTCACTCACTCCTACATTCATAGTTACTACCAAAAGGTAGCTTTATTTCAACAGCAGTTCAAAACAACAGTCATGGTTCTGATTCAGTTCCATGCCACCATCTCACAAGCTTCTGGCAGTTTACTTAGTATTAATTAATATCAAACAAAAGAAAATCAAGTTTTTTGTTAATGGTTTGGGGGGTGAGATAACAAACTTGCAAAAACTTCATGACAGCACTGGACATAGCAGAACACCCTGCTATCATCCACTAATGACACACATTTGCAGAAGGTCTACTATTCATCACATTTACTGCACATTCAAAGCTCACTTAACTAAATCTCTGACTCAAATGTTAGGTCTCTTGTACTGCTTATTTCCCTTCATTACTATGGGGTCTCTGATCTGCATTGCAAACAGCATCTTTCTCCCTACCCTGCTCTATGGATCAACAGTTCTGTACTCCCACAAGAGTACAGAACTGCATAAGCTCAAATCTGTTTACCATAGAATCGGTCACGTCACTGATGCAGCCCCACATAAGGAGCACCACAGCAATGTCCTGCCTCATTAAAATGGCCAGCACTTGAAGGGAAGTTAGCTTACCATCCCCTATGTTTAGTATACAAGTTTCAACTAAACAGCACTCCACCCAGCCTAGAAGATCTGTTAACAGTCAAACCTAGTAGGCAGCCCCTCAGATCCACCAACTTACCCCAGTTATTGGTTACACAAACCAAGACTACTGCTGGTGATAAGTCATTTGCCACCACTATTCCAACCCTATGGAATGCCCTACCAACTGTCTAAAGGAATGTTTATCACTAGATGGCTTTAAGAAAGGCCTAAAGGTCATTTGCCACCACTATTCCAACCCTATGGAATGCCCTATCAACTGTCTAAAGTAATGCTTATCACTAGATGGTTTTAATAAAGGTCTAAAGGCTTATCTGTTAGAACTAAGCACCTGCAACTGTAATCGCTGATATATTTCCATCTGAGCCTCGCTACAAGTCTTCTTGGCCTTTATAGTTTCCATGGTTAAAATACCTTATTTACTTATTCGCTTGTAACTCACAGTTTGTCATGGAATATATAACCATTATTTTGTAACATTACATGTAAAGTCTCTTTGTAACCGTCAGCAATTTCCATGTAATTAACCCCGGGTCACCACTGAAAAAGGGAATCTTTAGTCTCAGAGGGTCCTCTCGGTTAACAAAATTTAAATAAATAAATTTAAAATTATCTTCTTCCTTTTTTATATTTTAATGAATTCTTTATTTTCAAACAAAATAGAATGATACATTTTTATAAGTCCAACAAGACACACCAGAGTTTTGGGTTGTGCTGCCATAACTATGCCTTCATTTGGTTTGCTGTGTTCCTGGGTGTGTGATTCTGGCATGACAACCGACATCCTGTCATGTCTTGTCAGTTATATTATTTGTTTCCTTCTTGACCGTATATGCCTTTTTAGAATACCTTTTCTATAACCCTATCAGATAATTATACCTTGTTGTTTAAACCTCATTCCTTTCATATCTGCTGATTGCATCAGCATATCTATACAGAAAGTATGACAATGATATTTCAGGTTAGCAGAGTTCACAAAATGCTTACATAGAAATTTCCAGAATGGAAGAACATTGTATTCTGCTACCAAATGTATTGTATTTGCAACCAGTGTTGATTCTATGTAGAACCTACCAAATAATCTGGCTTCCCCACCCCTCCAAAAAAACTGTCATTTACCCTTGGCTATTACTTTTTATGACATCTCAGTAGGTGTCCATTTGAAAAAGACAAACCAAGAAAACCAGGCACATCACTTGCCACAAACCATATGTAATGCTCATGTGTGCTCAAGAGTGCTTTGTTACATGATAGTTACCACAACAAGTACACAGCCCTCATTGTCTAAACTACAAAATGGAGGAGCAAGAAAGCACACTACTGGGCACCTTTTGGCAGCATGTGTCATAGAAAGTAGGGCTGCAAGTTCAGTATGACCCAATAGTGGAAAAGGCTGAACTTCCAGTGTTTGAATAGGACCAACCACCTGCGGGCTGTTCCAGAAAGTTGCAAACTATGGTTTGCCTATGTCTTTAAGAGTCAGCAGGTGACATCCGCAATCTAGGAAGTCAGTCAATGCCTCGGTGGAATCACATGATAAAGCCTGTTGAAGGACTTGAGACTGGTGGGTGGTCAGTGGCTGGGGTCAATAATGGACCACAGAAGTGGACGGACAGACTCAGCAGCCAATTGTGGAGCAGCAGCAGTCACACTGGTAAGTGCTGCATTCTTGTCCCTCCTGCCACTCCACATTTGCTGCTGTGCTGATTGGTCTACCAACTTGTGGGACTGCAGAGCAGGAGGGCATTTGGAAGGCAATCCATTGTGTGTCCAATGAATCCAATGGATTACAGAACAGTAAGTAACATGAGCTCACCAGGGTGGGAACATCATTCCAAATAATAACATACTTTTTTGACTGGGTGACAGAGTAGGTAGATGGGGTGAGCTGTCAATGCGGCCTATTTGAACTTCAGTAAGGTCTTTGACACAGTGCCACAAGGAAGGTTACTACAGAAGTTAAGAGGCCTAGGTGTGGGGGACAAAATAACCCAATGGGTGGGAAGCTGGTTATAGAACAGAACCCAAAGGGTAGTACTCAGTGGGGAATACTTGGTGGAGATGGGTTCATTAGTGGAGTTTCCCAGGTGTCAGAAATGGGCCATGTACTCTTAAATGTATTCAAAGGGGGCATAGCAGTGTGGATAGAAGGAACAGACTGCCTATTTGCATTTGACACAAAGGTCTACAATAGAGTGGACGCAATGGAGGGAACAGAGGCCATGAGATGGGACAGGGAAAGGCTGGAAGACTGTTCTAGAATTTGGCAGCTAGTAATCTGTGCCAACAAGTGCAAAGTGGTGTACATCAAAGAAAAAATCCCCAGAGTTAAGTACAGGATGGGAGTGGAGGTCATGGCATGTACTTTAGAGGAAAAGGACCTAGGGGTTATCATTACAGATGACTGAAAGTAGCAGCCCAGCTTTTAAGGGTGGTGGGGAGAGCAGATAGGATGACAGGCTGCACATGGAGTTGATAGCAAGCAAAAGAAGGGAGGTTATATTGCCCTGTACAACTCACGGGATTTGTCTCCACCATAAGTATTGTGTACAGTTCTGAAACCCTTACCTTGGAAATGACTTTGATGTGGTGAGGCTGAAGAAGGGACATCAAACAAGATGATACTGGGGCAGCAGGGGAAGCCTTGTGACTCATGACTTATGAGGAAAGGATGAAAGGCCTCAACATGCACTCCTTAGAGAACAGGAGAGTGAGGTGGGACAAGATTCAGACCCTTAATTACATCTGGAAGATAAACAGGGTAGAGTTGTGGGGATCTTTTTAGGTTGAGCACAAATGCAGTTACAAGAGGGAAAGCTCTTGAGTTACAGGGGAAGATTCAAGAGGTAGGAGAGGAAGTATTTCATCATATAAAGGGTGCTGGGTAGATGAACTTGTTGCCTAGGGAGGTGACTGGGGCAGAGAAAAAGATAACATTTATGCATGCATGGGACAGGCACATCGGTATCATTAAAAGGAAGAATCACGTGGACTGGGTGAGGACACTGGGGGCCACATATGGTTCCATGCCTCTATATAGCATAGGTTGGGTCAGGGCAGAGACTTGATAGGCCTTGTGTTCATTTTCCACAGACAAAACTTCTGTTTCTATGTCAAATGTGTGGAGTAGGGGGAGGGCACCTAAGCTACTCTGCTTGCCTAGCTTTAACATTTAAGATAAAATAAGAAGAAAAAACTAAGACTAAAGAAAAGAAAAGAAAATGATAGAGAAAGAAACTGCTTGGATTTGCTTGGGAAGAGGGAGAGAGGCACAATCTCAAATGTGATAGTTTGTGGGTAGCCAAACTGTGGTAGTGTAACACAGAAGTATCTCTCAGATACAGATTCCCAACTTCTAGCTAAAAGATTAAAAAAAGTAAGACTGGCTACTGCTTGTGCTTGGATTAATTTGCTGCTGGGGGGAATGGGAGAGTGAGACAATCTCCAGGAGCATCATTAAAGGGTAGCCAGGAGTTGTGGCTGAGACCCCTATGTTTTCTTTGCAACCCCTATGATGCCCATATTACAACCCCTAGGAACACCTCAAACCTGGTTTCTGTAGCATTTATTTGTATAAAATATAGTGGTTGAAGAGCTTTGCAGTCCCTATAATTCTTCTAAAACAGGACTTCACCCTATGATTTTGGTGAAATGGCGCTACAGTTAGAGCTGTGTGGAATGAGAAAATTCTGAATTTGTGGAATTGGATAGCAGACATGCAGTGGACACTCTCTGTTTTGATTTCAGCAAGACATTTAATTCTGTACCACACAAGCACCTGCTGAGGAAGCTGAGGACATAGGGGCTGCAAAAAGTATAGTCAGATGGGTGGGCAACTGACTCACAGACAGGAATAAAAGGGTGGTGATAAATGGGGTGAGGTCAACCAAGGGTGTGGTTGCTAGTGGGGTTCCACAGGGATCTGTCTTGGTCCCTGTTCTCTAACATATTGATCAGTGACATCATCAATAGTATCCAGGGTAAGCTAACCCCATTCACAGATGACACCAAGCTCAGAGGGCAGATGGACACTCTTGAAAGGATTAGGGACCTACAAGAAGACCTCCAAAAATTGGAAAGGTAGTCAAATCTGTGGCAACTTAAATTCAATGCAAAAAAGTGCAAAGTTATGCATCTTGTTTAAGGGCAATCCTTTTGAATCTCCCCCATGAGTTTAAGTGAGTTCCCTATTGTCTCTGTATCTGAACTCATGAAGAAAATTTCATTGGCATCAACCATATGCAGGTATTTGTATATCTTAATGATGTCACTCCTTTCTCTACTTTTCTCAGATGTGTGGTACTGGAAAGCATCACAGAGTAGAAGGCCTAGGGGTCATGATAGCTGAAAGCCTGATATCACCAGCACATTGTATTAGGGCTGTGGGCAAGGCAAACAGGATGCCGGGTTGTGTATGGAGGGGGATAAGCAGTAGAAGTTGGGAGGTGATCCTCCTATTGTGCAGGTTACTGATGGGACCACACCTGAAATTCTGAGCAAGGCACTATAGTCTATACCTGAGGAGATACTGTGACATGGAAGCAGTACAGCAAAGGGTAACCAAGATGGTCCATGGACTAGGTGACAAGACATACAAGGAGAGGCTCAGGACTTGAACATGTACACATCTGAGAAAAGTAGAGAAAGGAGTGACATAATAACAGATAATGATGGCAGAAAAAAAGACCAATAATCCAGCCAGTCTGACTGAGTTCCCTACTTCGTCCTGGGACCTATTGTCTCCTCCAGGGTCCTAGCCCTCCCCAACCTCCCCCACATTCTCCTCCCAGCTTCTGTCACCTTGAGCAAGCACTACATCCTTTGTTATGTCCTTACTATGCTTGAAACCACCAATGGTTTTGCATTTACCACTTTGGCTGGTAGATGGTTCCATGGCTCCACCACCCTTTTTGTAAAATAATACTTCCTCGTGTCACTCATAAGCCTCCTCATGTTAGTTTCCACTCATGTCCATGTGACCTCAACATAGTATTTCACCTAAATAGTTCCCTGCAGTTCATTTTGTTAATTCCTTTTAGGAACTTGATGTTGACATCTTCAATGATGTCCCCATTGATGAGTACGAGGTCCAATACTGCTTCCTCATGAGTGGGATCCCTTACTAGTTGCCTGAGGAATTCTCCCTGCAGTGAGTCTAGGATGTCCCTGCTCCTATCTGAAGCTGGAGCTGGGATACTCCAATCCACATCCAGAAGATTGAAGTCTCCCACCCACCAATAGCACCTACCCACCGGTCACCATATTTTGGACAGCTTCCACCAGTACCTTATCCATCCCCCTCCCTCCTCATGCTGGAGGTCTGTAGTTTATGCAAGTGTGAATAGTGGTTCTGTTTCCGGTCTCTAGGGTAACCCACAGTGCCTCTGCCCCCCCCCAATATTCCTGGTGTCTCTGTAGCTTTTATGCTTTCCTTACATAAAGAGCCACTCCTCACCCTTTCTTGCCCTCCCTGTCCTTCCTGAACAGAGTATAACCCGGTATTGCTATATGCCAGTCATGGTTCCCATTGCACCATGACTCAGTGATGCTGGCAATGTACAGGTCAGCCTCTGCCATAATGGCAACAAGGTCTGGGATTTTATTTCCCAGACTTCAAGCATTTGTGCACATGGCCTTCCAAATTCTTCTATTACCCTTCTTGTCAGTTCCCCTTTTTTCCTTTTGCCGTCAATCCCACCCCACTTCATTTCTACCAATCTGCTTATCCTGCTATTAGAAACGCTGGGTAACTTCCCTCCCTTAGGGTTTTCCCTAGTAACTACTTCAGCTTTTGGGGGTGGACAGTTCATGTCTCCCTGATTCCTTCCACCACCCCCTCTGTTAGTTTAAATGCTTGCCAATGTAGCATTTACACCGTCCACTGAGGACATTGGCTCGCCTCCCGGATGGGTGCAGGTCATCACCCTGTATAGGTCTTTATCCCTCCAGGTGGGACCCCAGTCCCCAATGTAGTGGAAACCTTCCTTTCTTCACCAATCCTTCAACCACTGGTTGAAGCTCTTGGTATGGAGTACTCTATCCTCCTTTCTGTCATAGACAGGTAATACCTCAGAAAATACCTCTGAATGTGCTACCTGCTGCACCGTCCTAATCTTATCCCTAGCCAGGTCATTGGTCCCTAGGTGAACAATGACATTAAGCTCTCTCTCCCATCCTTCAGCCCTAGTGATCTCCAAGATCCGCTTCCCATCCCTCCGAGCTGTGGCACCAGGTAGGCACCTAACCTCCCTCTCCCCAAATCCATCCCCCTAACAAAAGCATCCCCCATCAGGAGTTGCTTCCTCCTCCTCCTTCTCTGGAGTCCTCTACCACCCATCTTGGGACCTCCAATACCAAGAACCCCCACATCCTCCCTGGCCACTACTGCATGTGCCTCCATGGGACAGTCATACTCTGTTAGAGCAGCATATGAGTTGCATAGTGTAACCATCTCGGTGATGTGCATCTGACCCACCACCTTCACACTTCCTGAGCCCATCATAGCCCAACCACCCCTCCTCTCTGGCAACCTTTGAGGCAATGGTGGCAGACTTGGTGGTCTATGGGTGGGGGAGGAGGCCTCCTGAATCCTATCCAACTCAGCCTGGAGATGAGCAACCTCCACTCTCAACCAGGAGAGGTGCATGCAGATAGTGCAGCACTGCAATTTCCAGAAAGTCTCCCTGAAAAGTGCCACCCCATATCCACTGAACTGCACCACTCCCAACATAGCTGTTGTTTACCTTGCCTGTTTTTGTTCTGCTTATTCTAGTCACTTTTTTACCTCTACCCTAGATTATGTTTTTCACCTATTCCCACCTTTTTGATTACCTTAATCCTTTTTTACCCTTACTCTAGATAGTGTGTTACACATCTGTTTTCACCTGCCCTGTCACCATTCCCAGAAGTAACTGTCACACAGTAGTGAACAGGTTTTTTGTCTTAGTAAACTGGCAGAGTTATCCACTTCTCTGCTTCCTTCTACTGATGCCAGCAGATGCCTATGATGCCATTCACCTGTTCCACTCTTTCAGCCTCTTAAGGGGGAGCAGAGATGTAAGATGGGGGTCTCACAGAGCCTGCAAAAAATAGGAAAAACAAAACTTTCTTATGTTAGGGAAAAATGAAAGAAGACCTGCAAGAAAACAAAAAAAGGGGAGGGGGGGGTTTGGGTACAAGATGCAAAGTGGGCTTCCTTAATGCCGGGAGCCTGGGAAACAAAATTAGTGAGCTCCAGGTGATGGTAGCAGATGAAGAGCTTAACCTTGTATCCATTATGGAAACTTTGGCCATAGAGAATAATGACTGAGACCTGACATTCCCAGGCTAAACTATGTATTGGCAAGATAGGGGGAAGCTAAAGAAAAAGGGGTAGCCATCTTTGTCAGGAAATACATTGAGCCAATGGAGGAGGGATCCACCAAGGGAGGAAATGGGCATATAAAATCATTTTGGGTTCACTCACGGTGGCCCCAGGTAAAAAAATTGCACAATATACCACCAGGGCAGGGGGATGAGAGTGATAGGGAACTAGTGGCGGAAATAGAGAGGTGGATCTAAATGGGGGAGGCAGTAGCAGTGGGGAATCTGAACATGCCAGACACGGATTGGGGCACTCCAGCAGAAGGAAGCATTGGAAGTGAAGCACTACTAGATACATTGTAGGATGTCATGCTGGTGCAGCTGGTTAGGAAAACCACATGGTAGGCTGCCATTCTTGATGTGGTGCTCACCAACTTGGACAGGGTAGATGGGGTGCAGGTTGGGGAACCATTGGGGTCCAGTAACCATAACATCATAGGGTTTGAGCTGACCTCTGGTACCAGTAAGCCTTCATCAAAGGCTGAAGTTCTGGATTTTAGAAGTGCAGACTTCAACCAGATGAGGGAATTAGTCGAGGACAGGTTAACTGGAGTGGATAGTATCAGAGAGCTGAAGGAAAGCTGGGGAGAAATAAATGGGGTCCTTTTCGAGGTAACAAAGTCATATTTGAGGAAGTTTCCAAGAGAAACAGGTACAACAAGCCAGTATGGTTGTCTTAAAACAATAGAGAGGCAGGGAGTACCAAAAAAGGCCTTCATCAAGTACAAGAAGCATGAAGAATGGGGGTGTACCTAGTTAGAACTCGAGAGGCCAAAAAAGATAGTCAGGAATGCAAAACCAGACACAGAACTGCATATTGCAGAGAGGGTCAAGAGTGAGTAAAAAACTGTTTCTCATGTGTATATGGCAAAAAAGAAAGATGTGAGTAAGAATGTTTAGGCTAACAGGAAGAAACATAGAATTTGATGGCAGATAAGGACCGCTTAGTCCACCTAGTCTGCCCATTCCCCTACCTAATGGATAAGCTGCAGATCCTAGTTAACCAACAGGGAGGCAGGGTAACAGTAGAGGAAGAGCACAAAGTGGCCATTCTGAATGACTACTTCTGCTCAGTATTCACTAGGTAGAACAGCAGTCCTTTACCAGAGAGCAGCATAAAGACTGCTGAAAGGGTGTCCCAGGAAATGAGGCATCAGTTGTTTATTAGAGAAAGGGTCAGAAAAGGGCTAGCAGCACTGAAGATAGATAGGGCCCTGAGGTTGGACAGCATGTATCCAAATGTGCTCAGAGAACTGGTATCTGAATTAGCTGAACCCTTGGTAAGGCAATTCAGTAGCTCTATTCAGACAGGGGTGGTTTTGGAAAACTGGAGGGTAGTGGACATAGTCCCGCTCAAAGGTGGGAACAAGAAGCAGCTGGTTAACTACAGATCTGTCAGTCTTACCTTAGTTATGGATAATCTGATGGAAACACTATTCAGGCTGGACCTGTTTGTTGAATTTTGTTGACCCGGTAAGCCCACTGGGCCTAGAAGTCCCTTTTTCAGGGGCGACCTGGGGGGGGGGGCAACTGACCTTGAACCAGATTAAGCTGTTGGTAGTATTTTTAGTGAATGAGGGAAATTTGGCTAGGACACCGGGGAAATTCCCCTACTCTGCTTCCTGTGAGCAGAGGGGACCCATTTTCCAGTGGGACCAAGATGGCTGCCTCTGGACATGCTGTGGAGGACATGGAGGTGTTGGAGGCAGGGGAGTTGGTCTCCTCCCCTGTCTCTGGATTGCCAGAGACCTCATCGATTCTTCCTCAAGCTTCTTCTAATGGATCTAAGTTGCATGCATCTCCCAGTTCATTTCCTTCCTCAGAAACCTCGATGGATCAAAGTAAGCAAACAATTGTTTCTTCACAGTCTGTTCCTATACTGCAACAGCTAGCATCTGCTAAAGAGTCTCTACATAATACTGAATGTTTATGATCTACAGATGTGGACGCTTTGCTATTACTTGAGGAAACACGCTATCTTACAAAGAAACAGGAGCTTTTAGCACTTAAGAACTCAGCTTTGCAGCTGCCTGATTCTGACTCACTGTTGCAGACTGCTGCATCAGACGCCAGAAAGACAGCCTTGACATTTCCGCATTCCAATGTGGTCTGTTCGACAATTTCTTCTGCTCCTGCTGCTGAAACTTCTCCTGAAAACCTTGCTGATTCCCCCGATCTTCTTTCACGAACCACTGCGTCTGACTTGCCCCCTGCAGAGGTTGTTCCTCAGGGACACTGGTCAGTTGACTCTGCTCTTGTTGCAGCAGGATGGGAGAGGGATCCAGTTGTTGGTACCTGCTGCTCTGGTCCTTCCCCCATTCGGATCACCCCCACAGACACCCCAGCTATTTCTCCTGAGCAAGACAAGTTGGACTTTACGCTTACGCCTGCTTTGAGCTTAACACAGAATCCAATTCTCAATTTACCAGTTTCCCCTTCTCCTGCAACTCCGTTTTCAGACTCCGAACCTCTTCAATGAAGTTTACCACCCCAGGGCCCTGGTCTACCACCTCAACAGACTGAACAATCGACTTCTCTTGCTTCTACATCTGCTAAAATGTTGCATCTTGTTTTTCTGTTCCCACCCAACAGGCTGAGAGACACAATGCTGTCAGATTACAGTACTTGGGGGGTTTACTTGACATGCCTGATAGGGTTTTTGTTGGACGCACTTTGCTTAAAGACTCCATGAAATTTGCTGCTTATGATATCCACGCATTGATACATGTTTCTAATGATTCCCATTTTGATATAAGTTTTAAAACCTTAAAAGGTTTAGAGAAATTTTAGTCCCAGTTTCATCTGTTGAAAAATACCCCTTTATCATCACCTTTCAGTGCAATTCCTTTAATGAAACCTGCACAAAAGACTGTCACTATTCTGTTTAGAAATGAATGTGTTAGTTTGAATGATATTACAGTTTGGCTGAAACAAAGATGCACAGTGCTCTCTGACCCTGAAGCTATTTTTGATTTGGAAAATTTGTGGATGGGAGGGTGGAAGGTTAGGTTATGCTCCGTACTACTGATACTGGTATTCAACACCTACCCAATAGTTTTCTGTTAGGCAGAGATAGGGGAGTTTTGTTCTATTCTGGACAACCTAAAGCCTGTTATAAGTGCGGTTCCACCTCTCATCTCAGCAGCATTTGTGACACTATTAAATGTACTGTTTGTGGTGGTCTTGGTCATGAAGGCTCACAGTGTACTGAAGAACCTCTCTGTGTTTTATGTGAAGACCTGGGACATACTTTTCAGCAATGTTCCTGGGCTGCCCATAATTCTCCTACTTTAGCTGATGGAGAGGAGCAACAGCTTATTATTACAGTGGCTCAATGCTCTAACATTAAGGGTCCCTCATCTTTTACTTCTACAGTTGCCCCCCTCCTACTACTTTAGCTGAAACACATAGTGTTATTTCCACTGCCACTGTAGCAACTGCTGGGGAGGCTTTGACGGAGCCTGTCCCACAACCTGTTACATTTTCTCTACCTCCCCACCCTCCTTCTTCCCCAGTTCTTCCTAGCTGTTCTGCTTCAGGTGGCTCTTCTATGGGACCCCCCCGGCACCATTAGAAGCAATTGAACTTTCCCCTTCTAACCCTTTTACTACACCTTCTAGAATTACAAGGGGTTCAAGTCAGTTTGGTTCACCTTCCTCTAAGGCTCAGAGAGTAGAGACTCTCCCTTTGATGAAAAAATATGAATTGCTGCGACATACTTCTGAAAACACAGACTCTGACTCTTCTTCTGTCCAGTCCTCTCACCTTGAACTTACCACAGATACTGAAGTCCCTATTGACAATGTGGGGTCCCAAAAACAGAAAGCCAAGGCCAAGACAAAACATAAAGAATGTACCCCGAGGAAGGGTGGACAGAGGTGATTGCTATGCATATGTCTACTTCTTTTGCAATACATACTGTTAATGTTAACAGTATAAAAAAACAACATAAGAGGGATTCAGTTTTTCCATTTTTGTCTTGCCTTACTGCCTGTCTCATACTTCTACAAGATGTTAGATTCCATTCTTTGCCTGAAATTTCTAGGGCCCAAAAATCCTGGCATTTAGGCCCCTCCTATTGGTCATTTGGACAAAAGACATGTTCTGGGGTGGGTATTTTGTTTCATCTTCCTAATGTCTCTATTATTAAGATTCTAGATTTATGCCCTGGCAGAGTATTATTGATAGACTTTAGGTTCCTTTCTATCCCTTTTCAGATTATCAATATTTATGCCCCACAAACCAAGTCGCTTAGGATTGAACTCTTGAAAGTGGTTCGACCCTATCTTTACACCTCAATGCACATCATTTTTGGTGGTGATTCCAATTGTGGGTTGTCCACTAAGGACAGGTCCTCATTCTCAAAAACCACAAAATTATTTTGTGATACCACTTTTCTCAAAAATCTTTTATTTTCTGCAAAACTGAAGGATGCTTATCTTTCTCTCACTCAGACACATACCCCTACCTTTCATAAAGGCTCTTTAGCTACCTGGATAGACTTTTTTTTGTGTCCTCCTTTTTACAAACTTCTGCTGCTGAAGTACAGGTGGCTGAATTTTCAGATCATGATTTGCCTACCATTTTTCTTGGTCCTAAGAATGTTGCAACTTTTGGTCCTGGCACTTGGAAATTTAATGTTTCCTTATTGGAGAATTCTTTGTTGTTAACACTTCTTAAATCTTTTTTTCAAAACAGAAAATCTGTGTTTTTTCTTTACGATGATCCTTGGTGGTGGTGGTTAGATACAAAAAGGATTTGATGAAATTACTGAAATCCTTTAGCAAAACCCATCATGAAGATTGTTATTTCACATACCATAGGACATGACATCAGCTGCAAAAACTCCTTAACCTTTCGTATACCACTGGCCAGGATTTTTCTTCACAAATTAGTACCCTGAAAAAATCTTCAATGGAATATCACTCCCAAAAATATGCTTCAATGCAACAACGTCAACGTTTTAGTGTAAAAGGTGCCTATGATGTGATCTGCCCATTTGCACATTTTTCTAAACAGATTATGGGGAGAACCATTGATACTATTATGACTGAAGCTGGTCATACAATTACTGATTCTAGGCTTATCCAAAATTTTGTGGCCGAGTATACTCAAAACTTATTCACTCCATTCCCTATATGTCTACATGATATATTGACCTTTCTTAGTCCCATTTCTGTTCCTGATGTGCAACAATCAGTATCTGATATGCTTGTTTGTGATATTCAGGCACGAGAAGTAGTTGAGGTCATCACAACTCTGCGATCTGGAGTATCTCCAGGCTTGTATGGCCTTCCAAATGAGCTTTATAAATTGCTTAATATTGAGTTGAGCGTGGAATTGGCCGCAGTTTATAACTTCCTTTTAAAAGCTGATACTTTACCATTAGAATTTAATATGGGTAGTACCTTCTATATCCATAAGAAAGGATACAGAAAATTACTGACTAATTGGAGGCCTCTTAGCCTATTGAATACAGACTTTAAAATTTTAGCTAAAATTATTGCTCTCCGTCTAGCAAAGCAGGCCCCTCTTGTTATTGCAGAAGCTCAATCTAGTAATGTTCCAGGCAGAAGTATACGTAATCATGTCCTTTTATTACTGGAATTGGTGGAACATGGCAATTCAAATAGGTTAACTGGCCTCCTGTATTCATTGGATCAAAGACAGGCATTTGATTCGGTGAGTCATGACTTTTTATGGCAGGTTTTGAGACATTATAGGATTCCTGTGACTACTCTCTCCTGGTTACGCTTATTATATTCTACTGCCACTTCTATCCCTCTTGTTAATGGCTGGAAGGGTCCTTTGATACCTTTAAAGAGAGGTGTTAGACAAGGGTGTCCACTCAGTCCCCATTTGTATATCTTTTTTTTTTATCCCTTACTTCACCCCATTAATACAGCACACAATATTAGGCCTATTTGTTCCTTACCACTTTCTGTTTTAGCCTATGCTGATGACATGAGTTTAATAGTAGCTGATTTTCCTTCGGCAGACGCATCTCTCCATCTCTGTAAGTCCTTTGGTCATGTTTCAGGAGTATCCCTGAACTTGGAGAAATGTGTCGGTCGACGGCTTGGATCTCAGCAGTCGAATGATTTAATAGTTTCCAGTATTGCACTTTGTGACACCCCTATTAAGATTTTGGGCATTCTATTGGCTCAGGTCCTTTAGACATTCTCAGCTGGACTCCCAAACTGGACCTAGCGCAGGCCAAAGTTCTCTTTGGAACACCTGGAAACTCAGTAAAAAAAAAAAAAGAGGGTTTACTTGATAAAGTGTCACTTGCTCCTAATTTTTTTTTGTTTTTGGCTTATGTTTTTCCCCCTTCCCGTGGTTTGGAAACCAAACTTCTGAGTATATTTTTTCAGGCCTTATGGGGCAGCTGCCTGAATCCCATTAAGCATTCCATTACCTGCTTACCTTTCAAGGAAGGTGGTCTTAATATGATACACCCATTTTTTTTTTTATAATAGTTTATTTTTTGTGACTAATCTTAAACCACTTTTAGTTAATTATGATGTGGGATGGGAATTTTATTTTTTTCAATCCTGTCAACCCTGGTTTCATCTTTGGGGCCTTAACACTTTGAAACAGGTTAAACATGTATCGTCAACCCCTTCTTATCTTCACGATACCTTTTGCCATTTAAAATAATGGAAGATTACTAGCCATATGATTATGACTCAAAATAGGAAAGCCATTTATAATTTTTTGATAGATACCACTTGTGCAGACCTTGCAATTTTTCCCAAATGTCCTCCTACATCCGTACCTGCTTTATACACACTGTTAAGGAATCCTCGCATCACCCAGAAGATGTGGGATCTACATTGGCTTAGTTGTCATGAACGGATCAATATTAAGGCAAATCATAAACATAAACAGCTGAATGAAAGATTGTGTTCCAGACCTTTATGTGTAAATCAGGATGAAACAATACAACACCTGTTTTTTCTTTGTTCCTATATCACTGGTTTTTGGTTATTTTTAGCCAACAGAAGGAAGGAACCTTTATTTACTTCTGTTACTTATGCGATGTTATTGTATGATAGGTTTCCAGCAACCTGGAAAAAGTGGAATATTGACACTCTAAACTTATTGTTTACCATCATTAAATGGCATCTATGGACTGCTCGCTGTCTTTTCACCTTGCAGCAAAAAGATATGTCCCACCTACTGGTGGTCCAAAGTATTGAACAGGATTTAAAAGATGTTTATTTTTCTGAACTAAGAAGTTTGTCATCTGGATCATTGTTTGATTTATGGAAATGCTTACCATGGGTGACTGATTCTGATTTTTTTGTTACATGAGTCTTTTGTATTTATTTTTGTCAATGTGATTTTCGTTTGTAGTTTCTTTGCCAATAAAAATTTCCCCTACTCTTGCGGTAGGGGGCCTGTTGAATGGCGAGATGTCTCACTCTACTGTTGAACCTAGTGTGGAACAGATGGCTGAGGCTGTGAGCAATCTGGAGACTGCATCAGAAGAAATGAGTATTCTGGGCAATGAAACCGCTATAGGGATGGCTGGATTGCACATGCGAGGTGGCCAGCAGAACATCCTGACCAGCGGTTCAGTGGCGGAACATTTGGGAGTGCCTTTGAGTCTTGAACAGAAGCAGCAGTGTTTAGTTGCCGAATTATTATGTGTCAGTGAGCAACTGACCTCAGAACATATGTGGCAGGCAGAGGATCGGAAGCAGAAACGATCGGATGCATCACCAGGTACTGCAGGGTCAGGAGGAGTTACGAAGCTGCTCTCAGCCAAGGATGCTTCTGCAGTCTCCCCTAACTTGGTTCCTTTATCTCCATGGCGGGATTGGAGTGCAGAAGAACCAGGGTCATGGTCTCTGGATAAGGCCCTGCTTGCAGCAGGATGGATCCCTCTCTCTGACGGGCATTGGAAGCCCAATACTGGACATGCCACCCCTTTACTGGAGCAGATAAGTGATGATTTGGTTTCTTGTGATAAAATATTACCTGCCTTTCAACCAGAAGTTATTTCTCCCAGTCAGGTACATATTGATGCAGCAGGCCCTGAAGAAACCCCAGGAGCATCCACTACCATTGATCCCACATCGTGCCTCCACCCTGGGGAACTTGTCAAGCCATCTTATGCTAGCCACTTCCACAAACCAGTGGAACTAGCTAAAAGAAGAAATGCAATTTGCCTACACTATGTAGGCCCTCATGAAAACCCCCTCAACAGTTTTTTTTGTGGGTAAAATCCTACTTAAACAGAGTATGGGGTTTTCTCCTTCGGAGGTATATGCACTCATTCATGTACAAGGGGAGTTTATGTTCGATGTTAGTTTTCGTATCCCTGCATTATTGGAGATATTTTGGTGCAGATCTATAAATCTGAAAACTAACCCTTTATGGGCAGACTTTATAATATTCACCCTTACTAAACAGCCCTTCCGAGTCATCACCATTCTATTTCGAAATGAGGGGGTGAATATCATGGACATTGTGCACTGGCTAGAAAAAAGATGTGATATCCAGGGTAATCCTATGCCCATCTTAGATGCGGAAGGGTTCTGGAATGGAAGGTGGAAATTTCGAATAAAGTTACATCATAATGACCAAGATTTGATTAATTTGCCCAACTGCTTTTTCATTGGTCGGGATAAGGGTTTTTTATTTTACCCTGGGCAACCAAGAGTGCATTTTAAATGCAGCTCATCTAGGCATATTAGCACATCGTGTGATATTTTGAAGTGCTCTTATTGTGGGAAAATGGGAAACTCCAGTGCCCATTGTTTTAAGCAACCTAGGTGTAATTTTTGTGATACCCCTGGACATATATTTGAAGATTGTCCCTCTGCTGCACGGAACACAGAGGATGCTGACTTTGGGGTGCAGGATCATTATATCTGTCTGGCAGTGAAACAAAGTCCAGGTCCTGTGGTGACCCAAAAATCCCCGACTTTAGGGGTTTCTACTACTGGAAAGAGCCCTGCTCCTACCCCTTTGATCGAGGATGAAGATCAAGAATCTCACATTTCGGAGAATAGGCCTTTTTCACATGTGGGGTGTTCTCATGCTATTCTCAATACCTCGGCTTCAGATAACAACACTCCCCCCCCCCCGAATCCACTGCTAGGGACATGGACTTTACTTTGGTACAGGGGAAAAAAGGGAATTCTACCAAACTAAAGGGTAAAAAAAAAACAGAAATGGTGGTCCCGGTAGAAGATGCAAATACATTTTCTGTATTGGCAGAGGCTCCACAGGATTTAGATCCTGTCAACTCTCCTATTGAAGGAACACTGGTGATAGGCTCCCAGGGAGACTGCTTAGATTCTACTGAGCATTCAGCTCAGGGGCCTAAAAGTGGAAGAGTAACACGAGCCTCGAGCAAAGTGAAATGAAGATCCTTATTTGCTTAATCTATGGATCATTTCTCTTTTAAAGTAGCATCCTTGAATGTTAATAGCATTCAGTCATTATGTAAACGACGCAATACCTTCTCGTCTTTTTTGCATGCTAATTTAGATTGTATTTTTTTCCAAGATGTACGCCTACATTCCACGGCTGAGAGGTCTGCAGCCTCTGATGCGTGGCTTTGGGGAGATAGTATTTGGTCCCAAGGGGAGGACCAGTGTTCAGGGGTAGGGATTTCTTTTTGGTCTTTTAAGGTTAAGGTTGAGCGACAGTTAGAGGTACTGCCAGGCAGAGCTTTGCTGTTGGACATAATTTGGGCTCACCACTTAATTTGCCTCATAAATATTTATGCTCCTCAAAGTACAAGAGGATACTTCTTTTTCGCTCCCTCTCTCTCTTATTACAGATGTCCCATTTGGTGGTTTTGGGAGGGCATTTTAATGTTACTTTGGCCCAGTGCACTACCCTACCCGTAATAAGAAAGTATATTGTGATGCTTAGTGTCTGGCTTACCTGGTTAGTGATGTGGGCTTGATTGATGCCTTTGGTTCTCTCCCGATAAAAGAGCAGTATACATATTTTTGTGGCCCTTGGGCCTTTGTAATTGATTATTTTTTTGTTTCTGCTTTCTCAAATATTAAGTTAGCTCTTCTCCAAGATGTTGCAACCTCGGACCATAAGTTGTTAATAGTAGTTATTAGTGATTTTCCTGAGGTTAGAAGGGGGCCAGGGACCTGGAAATCGAATACCTCATTACTCTATATTCCAGTAGTGTGTGAAGGCTTTCTAGCAGTACTACAGGTGAGAAAATCAGTATTTTTCTTATATGATGATATTTCTACTTGGTGGGAAGATACAAAAACAGAAATACATTCCTTTTTTGTACAATAAGATGGCTTAATGGAAAATTTAAAAATAATGAAATTGCTTTTTTAAGAAATAGTATTTCCTTCTGGATGTCTTTCAGACCCAATTTAGGGCCAGCAGACCTACAGAAAGTTAAAAATCTTAAGAGTAAATTGGCGATGAAACAATTGGAAGCCCTAAAATCATTAGAATATAAACGAAAGTACGGTATTAGTGGTAAAAGAAAAGATATGTTGCCATTTGATTCTATTCAACTTCTCTGAGACCGTCATAATATGGAATATTTGATTACCTCTACTGGTAGTACTGTGTATAACAAGGGGGATATTTTAAGAGAAATTACTTCCCATTTCTCTCAGATTTTTGATAGTCAACATTTACCAGTAGATAAAATGCGACAGTGGTTGAGAACTCTACATCTACCCCAACTGCCATAGGACGTTAGCACTATTTTGACTAGCCCCATTTTACCGATAGAAATAAAAAATGTAATTTGGTCACTTAAACCTGGTATTACGCCTGGGTCTGATGGTCTTCCACACGAAGTCTATAAATATATTTGGGAAGTTTTAGGATCCAAATTTTGTATGTGTCTAAATGAGGTCTTATCCCAGCAATAACTCCCTAAGAGTATGTTGGAGGGCCTTTTGATTTAGATTTTTAAGGGAAGATGTCAGGGAAATTTAAAACAATGGAGACTGATTTTGCTGTTGAATACCGACTATAAAATTTTAATGAAAGTTCTCAGTCAAAGATTAGCTATTATTATAGATCTGGTAGTGCATTTGTCCCAGTATAGTAGCATACTGGGAAGGCAGGTCCAGGATGCCCTAATTTTGGTCCAGGAAATCTTACATAAAGGAGACAACCAGGAATTATTTGGACATTTCGTTTGTTTGGACCAATCTCAGGCCTTTGATAGAGTCGAATATAACTATCTGTGGGAGACATTACGGTCCTTTGGATTTCCATCATTGTTTGTCACTTGGTTACAGACTTGCTATTCTGGTATAAGCCTGATCCCAAGTGTTAATGGATGGGTGGGTGATGCAGTTTTTTTCATAGGGGGGTAAGACAAGGGTGTCTTCTTAGTCCCTTATTATATGCCCTATCTCTTGACCCTCTATTACATGCACTATATAAGACAGAAGCAATAACTGGACTGTCAGTGGGATCAGAAGATGAACAGGTGGTTGCTTTGGCCTTTGCAGATGATTTAGAACTTTTTTTGGCAGACCGAACTTCTGCAATAGCCGCTCGTGACCTTTTACGAGACTTTAATAATATTTCTGGTTCCAAAAAAAAAAGAGTGGGATTTTGTCCTTAGGATATGATGCTGGTGATGTATCCCTTGTTTGGGGAATTCCTATAGATAGAAATTATAGGAAGATATTGGGTATCTTTTCTGGTGGGGATGATCCCCAAAGGTATAATTGGGAGCAACTTCTAACATCAGCTAAAGAAAAAGTAACACGCTGGAATAAATGGCAGATGACCAAAGGAAAGTGGATTTATTTAATTAAAACCTTTTTATTGCCCCTTTTTTGTATCTTGCTGCTGTATTTCCTCCCCCAGTGAATTTGGAAGCCACAGTTTATAGTGTATTATTTCAATGTTTATGGGGGAGCAGACTGAGTCCTGTCAAGAGAGGTGTTACTTATTTACCTATACAAGATGGAGGGCTGGGTATGATAAACCAAATAGTTTTTTTTCTATGTGACTTTTATATTTTTAAATTTTGTGCCAGTGTTGACAAACATTGACAAGGTTTGGATCCCCTGGATGGAGGATGCGATTGGACCCCTTTTTAAGGATTGGGACCAAACTCTTCCTCTCCCATGGCAAACAAGGGTGGCCGGCCTACCTACCTGGACATCTTTTAGGTGTAATAAGTAAATTAAAAACTTGGAAAGTGCAGAAAAATTCCCTTTGTACACGATCACAGAAATCCCTATATAATTGGATACTAGGAAACTTTTATATCTCCCCTTGGTATACTGAATTATCTACTACTCAATCTTCTTTGATAAACTCCGTTTTATCTAGCAAAAGACTTCCATATTATATGAGAGATTTTATTTGGTTATGTGCACACCAAAAATTAGGTGTCCGAGGGAATTTAAAGCATAAAGGTATTACAGAACGTACATGTACCAGAGGGGGTGTTTGTGCAGACACTACAGAGACTTTTTCCTATTTTTGATTGGATTGTCCATTTGCCATATCCTTTTGGGAGGTTTTTCAAAGAAAATGGCCTCTGAATCCTTTTCACAGTCAACCCTCAAGGATCTGGCTTGATGGGGTACTACCTGGAGTATGGGTTAAATTTGATGTTATTACTATTCACTTGCTGATGAGTTTTATTAGTTATCAACTTTGGTTAGCTAGGTGTGGCTTGTCTCTTCGACAGCAAGTGTTAACAGGAGACCAGATAGCTTTATTGTTACAAAAGACTATATTGAAGTGGCAGGCTACGGAACAGAATAGAGTTCTACCCTAGTTGTATAAATTATGGTGGAGAAACATGTCCTAGTTAGATACAGGGTGAGGGGTATTGTTTTTTTTATATTATTTTCATACATACGCTTGGAGAGAACCATAGGTAATGACATCATAGTTTTCCTATTATTGGAATATTTAGACTTATAAGGTATTTTTACCTCTGATAGAAAGTGTACTATTTTATCAGTATCATAGTATGATTCCTAGTGTTTAAAGTTTATATTATGGTTCTGGTATATGGGACCTATCTGATGTAAAGTCGAGGAGCTTGGCTTATATTGTATGATTATTTTTATTTAAAATTTGTTTATTATTTTTTTTTTTTGAAAACATTGATCAGCATATGAGTTGAGGTTTTTTTTCTCCCTCTATCCTGGACAGTGGAATGGGGTGGGGTGAGGGGTTGATCATTGAGATTTTCTGTTTTCAGTTTTTTCTCTTCATAAGATGAAGTTTTTACTTCCAAAGCTTATTGTTTTTTTGTTTCTTTTCCTTTTTTCTTGTATAAATATTTTTCTACTTATGAATATGGTGATTTGAATTTTGAGAGATAAATCCACCCCTGCTATTCTGAGGGGGGGGGGGGAGTTGTGTCTAATTTCAGATTTTTGGGTTTAAAATTCTTATGTGTGGATACTCCTATTTCTGTTATTGATTTATTTTTTATGTATTAGTATGATGTAATACAACTTTGTCTGTTTTTTGTTGCATTCTCAATAAAATATTCCCCCTACTCTTTTCGATAAGTGGCATGGGATCTTTAACATCCACCTGAATAACCACCAATCCAGGCAGATGGGACCTCAGTTTAATGTCTCATCCAAAAGACAGCACCTCAGAAGTGCTGCACCCCTCTCATGCTGTACTACAGAGTCAGTATTTGGATGTTAACCCAAGTGCTAGATGTGGAAACTGAACCCACAGCCCTCTGATCTCCCAGCTTCAGAGGCGAGTGTGCTACCTACTGAGCCACTGACACTGACCTAGTGGAATAACTGGAGAAAAACTGGCTCTAGGATAGTAAACAGCATGGATTTGTGGCATGGAGTACTTGTCAGACCAACCTGATAATATCTTTTCACTGGGTAAATAGGGCAGTGGATAAGGATCATGCAGTGAATTTAATCTGCTTTGACTCAAGCAAGGAATTGTACACAATGCATCACAGAAGGTTGCTGAAGAATCTAGAGAATCTGGGAGCAGCAAAGCACATAGTTACATGGGTGGGAATATAGTTGGAAGGGAAACAGCAGAGTGTAGTGATAAACAAAGTCAGATCAGAGGAGTGGGAGGTCATCTGCAGGGTGTCACAGGGATAATTCCTGGGTCCAGTACTTTTCAATATGTTCATCAGTGATACTGGAAAAGGAATTCAGGGCAAGATGTGTCTCTCTGCAGAATACACTAAGCTGTTTGGTAGGGTAGACAGTGTGGATGGGTAAGGCAGTGGCACAGGGACCTGCAAAGGTTGAAGAGGTGGCCCAAGGTTTGGCAGCTGAAATGCAATGCCAAAAAGTGTAAGGTGATTCACATAGGAAAAAAGAACCCCAGAAAGGAATTTGGGATGGGAGGAGTTAAACTGCACACTGCTTCTGAGGAAAGAAACCTTGGAGGCATCATACATGACTCCCTTAAACAATCTAGCCAGTGTTCCAAGGCCTACCGTAAGAGGAGTTTTGACAGCAGGCGGCGAGAGGTATTATTGCTTCTGTACAGATCACTGGTGAGGCCACACCTGGAGTACTGAACCCAGTTCTGGAGTTCTCACCTAAAGAAAGGCACAAACAGCTTGGAGATAATGAAGCAAAGGATAACCAAAATGATTTAAGGCCAGCAAGGTAGCTCCTACAAGGATGAGACTAAGGTACTGAACAAGTACTTTCTCACAAGGCAAGACAAGACAGGGGTGATATGATGGAGACCTTCAAGCTTCTCAAAGGAATGAAAAAGGTGATTTGTGAGGAACTATTCAGCAGGAGTAGTGGTTGTAGAACACAAGAACACGAATAGAAACTGGGAGATGGAGGTTCAGGAGAGATGCAAGAACATTTTATTTTACAGAGAGAGAGAGTGGATGAGCTATGTAACCGTCTGCAAGTGGGGTTGGTGGGCAACAAAACCATTAATGGGTTCAAGCATGGCTGGGGTAGAGTGAAGGGCTTAGTAGTTACTCAGGGGTAGTAGTAGTAAGACAGGGTGCAAGTGGGGTTGTTAATATAGACAAAAACCCTGTATGGACAAACAGTATCGGAGAATGTTAGTGAGTCACAGGTAACTGGATGTACCGTTGTTTTTTTCTGTTTTTTTTTTTTGCCTTTGTCGTCTATATTTCTATGTTTCTAACTGATATTGTACCTGATTAATCTGTTGGTGTGTTATAGTGAACATGGGAAATTTGACTTGGGCATCGAGGGAATTCCCTACTCTTACTGTAGGAGAGCATTCTGGTCTTCCTTTTGCAAGATGCCAAGATGGCCACTCCTGGTGGTGAAGGAGAATGCATAGAGTTCATGAAGACGGGGTAGTGAGTCTTCTCCCCTGCCTTGACTATGTTAGAGACAACCTGACCTGAAGACATGGATACTTTGCCTCAGAAATTCCCAGATTTATTTTCATGGACTAGTCATCTGTTGCTTCATGACGGCACCTAGGTGGGTGCCAGGGGAGATTACTCAGTTCCATGGACTTCCTGCTTGTTG
Source organism: Neoceratodus forsteri (assembly GCA_016271365.2). Lineage (NCBI taxonomy): Eukaryota > Metazoa > Chordata > Ceratodontiformes > Ceratodontidae > Neoceratodus > Neoceratodus forsteri. The sequence continues at coordinate 1,377,164,468 of CM057456.1, forward strand.
CTTCAGAGAATGCTGACCAACTTTTGGCCTTCCTGGCTGAAGAAGAAAAACTGCATTGCCAATGAAAGGAACAGCTGCAGTCAAAAATGTCCAAACTGAGAAGAGAAGCTGATGATGTGATTGACCGCCAACCTCCTTCTGACACTCAGGTGCTGCTGGCTGTCAATGATGCAGTGTCAAAGGATCCAACAGCCAGTGAGCAGAACTGTAAAACTTCTGCCAGACTCCCTGTTACATCATGGGCCTCAATTTCGGTACCAATGGATACTTCGTCTGGACAGTCTCCTTCCCTGAATTCCTCTGCATTCTCCCCCAATGTGGCAAAGAAATCAGTGGAAAGCACTTTAAAGTCTGATATGGGACACCCAAGTCATAGCAGACTCGGACCCAGCCAACCTGTGTTTTCCACAATTCTGTTTCAGGTCGCCAACACTGGACAGTCAAGGGTGCTTTGTCTATGGCGGTTTGGTATCGCACTTCTGGGACTGGTTTGTGGGTGTCTGGAAGTCACCCATTCAGATCCGATGCCTGGCAACCAGCACAAGACAAGGTACTGTACCTCTTTCTTGTCCTGTACAAACTGAGAAAATCTCTAGCTGTCATGACATGGAGCAATCTGCTCATCCTGTGCTGCTCCCCTTAGACTTGCCTGTGGAGCTGCAGCTCACCTTGAATCCTGAGTTTGCTTTATCAGTCACGGAGACTGAGGTCCCCCCCCCTACAAACTTGTTAACCCTTCTCTGACAACTGTGAAGACTTCCCATTCTATTAAGGCTACTCCTTTGCAGTCTGCCACTGTCCCTGACCAGGCTAGTGATTACAGTCCTTCAATTTCAGCCTCTGCTCTCACCCTACTTGTGGCTCCTCTTTTGCTTCCACAGAAAACAAACCCTACACAATATGTTTCTTTGTTCCATTGTGCTGTTTATCCTGCTAAGCAATACAACATCATTAGGTTACATTACAAATGTGGACTAAAGGAGACCCTGCTAGGATATCTATGGCCTGAATTCTCATGAAATGCTCAATGTGATTTTTTGCTACTGAGATTTATGCATCAATTCATGCCTCTGGAGAGATGACTTTTGATGTTAGTTTTAAGATATCGAATGTGCTTGATCGATTTTGAATCAAATACCAATCCTTATAAGACATGCCACTGTGGACCCCTTTTGTGGTCATTCCTCTGTCAAAGCTGACTTATAAAACAATAACTGTCTTATTTCAAAATGAAGGGATCACTGTGAATAAAGTGGCCTACTGGCTCAGGCAGAGGTACACTGTAATAGGGGAAGCTGAAACTATTCTAGACTCAGAGAATATTTGGATGGGGGGGTGAAAAATCAAGGTGATTTTAAAATCCTCAGATGCAGGGATTAGTCATCTACCCAATAGCTTCTTCCTAGGTCACGATAGAGGGGACTTGTTTCATGCTGGTCAGCCCAAGGCATGCTACAAGTGTGGATCAATGGCTCATTTAAGCAGCATTTATGACAAAGTCTAATGTACCATTTGTAATGAACTTGATCACATGGGTGCACAGTGTGAAAATGAATGACAGTGTAACCTTTGTGAGGAACTTGGGCATTCTTTTCAGAGCTGCCCATGGACTGCTCACAACCAGCAGAATCAAGTGGCTGGGGCTGAACAACATTTATACAGTATGTAAATAGCATATAAAATATCAGTAAAAGAGGTGCAGTATTCTCCCAGCTTTTTTTTTGCATTTTTTGTTAACTGATTTTGTAAACAAAAAACAAGACAAAGTTGCATAGCAGGATAGCATTAAAATACAGTACAGCCAATGTTCACTTACAAAGAGCTATTGGAAGACACCCCCTCTGGTGGTACATCATGGGAGGAATTCCCAATTCAGACTACGTACATAATTATACACCCAATGCATGCAGCCCAGGAAGGACAACAGGGAATCTCAAAAGGATGTGTTTATACAGATTTACCCTATTACCTGAAGTGACTCTAAGGTCTAATAGATTCCCACAATACAAATATGTTATACATATACAGACATTAATCCCAAGACTCCCAGGAATAAGTAAGATATTCCATTACTTAAAAATATTGTAGGTCTATAGTAACAACAGCAATAACATTAACCATTGGGAAAAGTATAGTTATGCGGCTGATTTTTACTTAATATCAAGGTATCTCCTATTATATTCACATGCACTTTGAGGTTTACTTTTTGCAGGATACCAGATTCCACACTGGTATACTGGACCTTCTTTTTGTCAATAGAACCAGCTCTGTGTGCAGGTGTAGAAGTTTTGTTTAATGGCTGGGACGTCACTGTACTAAAGCGTATAGATCTGGTGCCTGGAAGGATCTTGATTCTTGAAGTTAAGTTGCAGCACACTCTGTTCAGATTTATTAATATCTATGCACTGCAATTGAAAGCTGAGAGGGTAGAATTATTAAATCTAGGACAACCCTATTTGTTTTCATTCCATAACATTATCTTTTGGGGGGATTTTAATTGTAGACGTTCCTCCCAAGATAGGAGTTGTACCACTAAGACTACCAAAATCTACCATGATATGCATTTTTTAGCTAATTTTCTATGTAGAGCTGAGCTTCTCTGTACTTATTTAACTGCAATGGGTAAGCATTATCCCACTTTTCATAAGGGTCCTCTAGCCACGAGGACTGATTTTTTCTTTGCTAATGCTAACTTACCACTCTGCTCTGCCTCGATTGAAGTTGCAGAATTTTTGGATTACTCTGTCTTGCATTTGCATGATGGCCACCACTTAGTCCCTCCTCATGGTCCAGGCCTGTGGAAATTTAATTCTGCCTTGTTGCAGCAGACATGGATCACACAGTCCATATTACATATTTGTTGCAGCCCACAAAATGGTGTTTATCTTATATGAAAATCCCCCCATTTGGTGGGGTGACACTAAACAGGAATTAAAGTCTCTTCTTAAAATGTTATGTAGCACCAGTCATACAGGTAATTATTTTAACTACCTTAAAGAGCTACCAATACCAAAAAGAAAACTTTGAAAAACATAATAATTAGGTACAATTCAGCTTGCATTCTAGATGTATTCTATATAGTTTGCTTCACTGTTATCTATTACTTAGTAAATCTGCATGAGTACATGATATTTATCCCTTAGATTTCCCTTAGCATTTATCTGTCTCTGTAGCTTACTCCCTACTTCAAGTCATAATGCTTAGTGGTGGGCAAAGTGGGCTCAATCTGCTCCATGAAGTGATTCACGGAGCAAAGGCAGATTCGCAGAGTGCTCCACAAAGCAGAGTACTTTTGCGTTATAATGAGGAATGCGAAGTGCATTGGAAACAGCTACTTCGCGTTACTCTGCCTCCACTGGTCACTTCTCTTTCATTTTTAAGGTGAAATACATTGGTGGCAGTTCACTTTGCCTCACTTTACCTTGTTTTTGAGCTCCAAAGGTGGATTTTGCAGTGATTCATTGGAGTTCAGGTCGCATGGGCTCTATATTGATCTGCACAGCCTCAGTTCGAGGTAGTATGAGTAGGAAGGAGTAGGAGACAGTGTGCCCTGGTAGCTGTCTGTAGGAATCTTTTAAAAGCTGTTCAAAAAGCATTTTTGCTTTTTTTTGGGATCCAACTGTAGTTCATCGATTGTAGGAAACCCTCCTGTGCTCACATCATCGAGTGTTTTTGTTTGTGTGTGGATTTTGAATGTAAATTTACAACATTGAGTGTGTGTGGTGAAAGACAGTGAAGTGTGCTGTGTGGGGGAAGGGCGTATATGTGTGTAGGTAGATTTAAGTTGGAGAACTAGTGATTTCTTTGTGTTTTGGTAATATTTTTGTTATATAACTGACTGTGTTACTGTACACATAGTAAAAGTGTCAGTAATAGTACAAATTTTTTTGCTGTTTGTTGTGTGAATGTGGTGCAGCATTTCGTAAGGTCAGGTTGTTTAAATTACAAATTTACATTATGTGGCACTGAGAACACTGAACTTTTGCATTTGCATCACATTCCTCATTCAGCATTGTACACAAAGTGTTCTGTGTTGTGTGTGCAGTGTTGCGTGCATCAAATATAATACACCTTTTAAAATTTGTGACACAGATCAGTGTAAGTGCAACTAAGCGCAGCAGTGTGAACCTGCTATCCACTGCAGCTGCCTGATTTTGTACTGCGATCGTGTTCTCTGTTTTTAGTTTTGCTGCCCGTAGTGCCGTAAAAATCAGCACTGTCTGTATTCAGTGTTCCCCCACTCCCACATTGAAAAGGTATTTTTTACCAGACTGGATTGTTTTTGTGATCCTGTCAGCACCACTGGTTACTGAAGTTCTTTTAATTCCATGACAGTGTCACAACACAGTAGTCTCTTTTCTGTTGCTGAAGCCACAGTTGTTTATTTTGCTTCACATCCAGCTAGCGACCCTCCAGTCAGAAAGTGAACATATCAAAATCTGAATTTGGCAATAATATTTGTGGTTGATCCCCCAAAATGCCTTCAAATAGACGTGCAAGTAAAGGTGTTTCTGGCCATGGCAATGTTGGCAGTAAGAGGAGCGTGTAAGGGGCGTGGTAGTAGTACGTGGATGGAGAAGTGCATTGCTGATGTGAGGAAAGGGATTTCTCCTGCAATGTTTTTTATAGCCCAATCAGTAGCTTCACTGATAGTTGGAGGAGATGATGTTTTCCCAGCCAGTGGTGTTAGTGTTACTGGTGTTAGTGGTGGTGGAGGTAGTATTAGCATTAGTGCATCAATTTCTAATTCCGACAAGTGCACCGTATCCAAACATATTGAGTGTGAAGCAGTGCAAGTGAGTGACAGCGTTGATGATGTCATACTTCCCAGTAACATCCCATTAACTGAACCTGATTCTGATGATCATGTCAACTATAGAATACAATGTGACATTCCATCCACCGTGGCACTTAACGTCACTCATTTCCATGCAGTGATTCACAGCGTGGTAAAAAATATCAGGTGATGGTGGTGTAGATGCTGATGATGAAAGTGATGATGATGATGATGTTGCTGTTGTTGCAACATGCAGTCCACATGTTAGCATCCAAGCAGAAGATGTAGATGTGTGTGACGGTGATGTTGATGAATATAATGATGATGAAACAGGAATCCCCCCCCCCCCGGTAAAAACCTGTGATTTACTGATTTTAGTGGATGATGATGATGACGACCCAGTACTCAATATGATAGGTAGTCGTGGTGGTCAGTTGCAGTCCAGGTGTGCAGTGCCAGAAAAATCACATGCCCCCCAACTTCAGTGCTTAAAATAACAGACTTAAATAAGCCACATCATCATGGACATGTTAAAAGCAGAGCATCACAGTCCCTTGTTTGGGATTTTTTTGTTCAAGATGCAAATGATGATTCAGTTGCAATCTGCCAGGTTTGCCATGCGCGTGTGAGTAGAGGTAAAAAGGGGAGCCATCTTGGGACAGGAGGACAGCATACGCATCTTAAGAATAAGCACTTGGCTCTGTGGACCCAGCACAAGCTGGCAGCTAATACCAAACTGGGGCATTCACCCATATCACCGGCAGCCATAGCCAGCATGTTATCTCCTTCTATGACTGTTACGCCCAGTAGGACACTAAATGTGTGAAGTAGTGCGGTAATAAAAGCAGAGGATTACTACAGGCATGGTGAGGTGGAGGACCATAATGACTTTGAAATGTTGTCCAGTGCTGTAGAAAGCAGCAGTTTTTATGGTGGTGGTGGTGGTGGTAAATGCAGTATGTCTAGTGCAAGTGGTACATCAACCCCAGCAATAGTGGGTGGTGGTGGGACTCATGCCCACATAAGCTGAAGTACCCCCCAATCATACAGTGTCACGTGAACTTAATGCTGCTGTAGAGGAAATGCTGCCAATCGATCTTTTTTCCTTCTCCTTTGTGGAGAATTCTGTGTTCCGGCAGTTTGCTGCCCATGCCTGTCCAAAACAGAAAGTCCCATCCAGGACATACTTTTCTACCCGTGCTGTTCCCGAGTTGTTCTATACTGTCTCAGACTCAGTAAGACATGCCCTTCATCATTCCTCCACTCCATTCATCCATTTAAGTATTGATATGTGAACAAGTGGCAAAACAGCGGGGAGTTCATGTCTGTGTATAACTGTACACTGGGCACAGGTGCCGGGGTTTTTTGGTGATGCTGGTAGTGTGAATAATCTGTGCAGGAAGGTGGATTGTAGCGGTAGCAATCTTCCGGGAATTTGCCAGCATGCAACAATTGCTATGCGCAATGTGACCTGTTCACACACTGGTGAGAACATGTTGGACATGGTACTGACTGAAATTGACAGATGGCTAAACCCTCTATCCCTGAGAGCTGGGTTCATAGCAAGTGACAATGGGTCAAATGTGGTGAAATGCATCACGAATGGTGTTTTTTTTCATGTTCCATGCACGGTCCACTGTTTAAATCTTGTGGTTCAGGAGTTTCTGCAGCACCCTGACATAAAGGAAATGCTGACCATTGCACGACATATCTGCTCTCACTTTTCAAGATCTGGAAAGGCCCGTGACCAACTGCGGCAGTTGCAGATATAAAACAGCCTGCCTCAGCACAGCTTGAAGCTGGAACTTGTCACCCATTGGAACTCCACGTTATACATGGCAGAAAGGTTGTATGAACAATACAAAGCCATCACAGAATATCATGTTATGCACACTAGCCAAGACAGTTCTGGGGCTTCCATGTCTATGACGACTGAACAGTGGTGCCTCATGGACTCTGTAATAACAATTTTGCGGCCTTTTGAACATGTCACACAGGCAGTGAGTGGCGAGTCTGCCTCCATTAGCCAATCAATTCCAGTTCTGTGGGTGCTGAGGCAGACATTGGTGAATGTAGCCTTGATGTTGCTGGATACGGTGGTAGCAGTATGTTGCTGCAACACATGCTGACAGTATTCGACCACAATAGTCACATTGTGAGCATTCAGCGTGGTGACAACTTTGCCATGGCAACAATGCTGGACCCGCAATACAAATGTGGAATTGCATCAGTACTGGAGGGAGGGCCTGAACAGGTAAAAAAATATCAGTGGTCAACTGGTTCACTTGGTTCATGGGGCACAGAAGTCACGTGCCAAGGTTTGCAAACCTCAGCAGCATAATCCAGCTGAAGGTGTAGCTGGAGGACCAGCAAGCATATCATGCAAGGGTAAGGGGACTGTAGTTCCTGGTGGTCTGTCATCCAAGGTGGTGGTGTCAACCCACTTTGGGAGGCTTTGTCCCAAGTTGGTATTTGTGAAATCAATGATTCCGGGGAACAGGCTGATGCATCAACAATCGGACTTAATGCAGCACAGAGAATGGTTGAGTCATATTTGTCTGAAAACAGGCATCTGACAATAAGTGAAGATCCTCTTTTGCACTGGAGTGGAAAGGTCAGTGAATGGCCAGAGCTGACAGCAGTGGCACTGAAGTACCTCACATGCCCACCCTCCAGTGTAAGTGTTGAGAGGGTATCCAGCTCAGCAGGTGCAATAGTCAGGGATCATCGGATAAACCTATCTCCTGCAAATGTTAGTTTGCCAACATTCATTAAAATGAATGAGAGGCACATACCAGCACAGACTGCAACTTCGATATTCATACCCCGGCCTAGTCATGATGATCTTGCTGATGTGGAAATGGAGCATCCTGGTGGCACTGGCAGTGGCCACCTGAAACGGCCCACCACTGATTTAGATGATGACACAATGGAGAAAGAATTTCCCAATGGTCAGACTTCAGACATCGATGACTGTGAGGGCAGTTTTCTTTATGAGGATGATGATGTGGTTAATGTTGGCAGGTTTTAACTGCAGTATTTAAAGGCAGTGTGCCCCCCACACCCCGGACCACCACCACCGGGACTGATGTTATCCAAGTCTGCTGCCACCATGAGTCTGTCTGCCCCCCACGGACCACCACCACCACCACCAGAACTGATGTTATCCAAGTCTGCTGCCACCATGAGTCTGTCTGCCCCCCATGGACCACCACCACCACCGGGACTGATGTTATGCAACTCTGCTGCCACCATGAGTCTGTCTGCCCCCCATGGACCACCACCACCACCACCAGGACTGATGTTATGCAACTCTGCTGCCACCATGAGTCTGTCTGCCCCCCACGGACCACCACCACCACCAGGACTGATGTTATCCAGGTCTGCTGCCACCATGAGTCTGTCTGCCCCCCACAGACCACCATCACCACCAGGACTGATGTTATCCAAGTCTGCTGCCACCATGAGTCTGTCTGCCCCCCACAGACCACCACCACCACCACCGGGATTGATGTTATGCAACCCCATGCTGCCACCATGAGTCTGTCTGCCCACCACTGCCCACCACCACCACCAGGACTGATGTTATCCAAATCTTCTGCCACCATGAGTCTGTCTGCCCCCCATGGACCACCACCACCACCACCGGGACTAATGCTATCCAGCTCTACTGCCACCATGAGTCTGTCTGCCCCCCATGGACCACCACCACCACCAGGACTGATGCTATCCAGGTCTGCTGCCACCATGAGTCTGTCTGACCCCCATGGACCACCACTACCACCAGGACTGATATTATCCAACTCTGCTGCCACCAAGAGTCCGTCTGCCCCCCACGGACCACCAGTCCACCAGTGCACCACCACCACCAGTTTCTTAATATTTAAACCATAAAGTGAGTATGTGCACTCATGTTTGTTATGCTGCCTCACTTCCTTAAGTTGTCTGTTTTGTTTTCTGTAGCTTTTCAGAGCCACAGTGGCAAAACACATACAGTACACTTCTTTTGTTTCTTTTACAGGAGAACAAAAACAGGCTACATCGCTATTACTCATTGGGAAAGATGCTGTAGCTATTCCGTACAGAGAGGAACCGATGTAAGGTCCATGTGAAATCCATTCTGTGAAGTGTGAAGATTTTATTTCACCCATTTCATTGCTTTGTAAACACTGCTGCAAATATTGCACACAACAGGTTGTCTTAGTAGTTGACAAGATGTGTCTCTGAAATGTAACTTGACTTGACAATAGGGATTGAGATTTGAGAACCAGGGAGGGACACATAACAATGAAGTTGTAACTTTTAAGAAATCATTCATTTCTTTTTTTAGGAAACTTCACAATACTTTGTTGTTCTGTCAAAGTGGCCTTATCCAAAAAAGTTTGTCAACATCAGGCACACCCCTTCCCCGACCCGAGCTTGGGCACACATGCAACACGCAGAAGTTGTTTCCTTCAATGACCATGACCATCATTAACAACTGGACTCCAGAAGGATGCTGATGAAATCTGTGAAGAAGTGAAAAAATAAGAAACCATTACAGACAAAACTGAAAATATGACCCCCCCCCCAAAAAAAATACTTACCTTCATGTGCTTGAGAGTTATCCATTTCCTTTTAAGTGCAAAAAATTCTCATTGCGCACTGGAAGGTGCACAGCAACAGTTCAGAGTCACCTGTGTGATGCAGAACAATAGCATGAGTACATGTCCATATCAAATTCAACCCCCCTCATCAACACCTACAAAATACACAACCATATATCTATACATATATTTACTCACCAAGGCTACTATTGCTGTACATCCAAAGGGCACCTTTCAATCCAGTTGAGATGATCACTTTTCTCTTCTCTGCACACAAGGAGGATGCATTGTGGGCCTACAGAAAAAACCTGGGGACTCTGTGCCACCACTGCGCGCATGACTAAGTGCGCCATTAATTCTGGGGGACTTTGTAGGTGCTGAAACAGTCTCTTTTCACTTGGTTACCACTTGTCAATTTTCTGCACACAAGGAGGATGCATTGTGTGCCTGCAGAAAAAATCTGGGGTCTCTGTGCCACTTTTGTGTGTTCTATGATTGCTGCTATGAGCCCATAGTCATGAAGTCATAGTGATATTTTTATAGTTAAAGCAGCATTGCATGAATGTCCTCACAGTTCTGAACTGTACTTTTTATGCTACTTTAAATTGCCACAGCAACCACTAGTTACGTGCGAGCCATCAATGACTTGAATGATACGATTCTTCTCATAATTTATGTCTGCTTCTCTTACTCCTACTTTTTTTCATGTATGAAAACAAAATGAGCACGTCTTCCAATATTGTTCCGACCAGCTTTGTATTTATTTGCAGCTGGTTTTCAATAACTATTGTTCCGTGGTGTCATATAAAACACTGACTGATGCATAACTGTTAGTTAACAACAGAAGTTATATATGACAACTACTTGATGTGATGGAGAAAAGCAGAGGAAAACAATGACAAAGACCTGGTCACACTCACTGTCAGCAGCACCAATTTAAAAGGAATGCTCCTTTCATTATTTCACACATGAAAAAAGGTAGTACAGCACACTCAACTACTGCAAATTATTGTATCATTCCAGTAAGTCAGGAAGTAAGTAAAGGAAGCTGTAACATAGCATTAAAAAATATAGGTCAGAGTTATCAACAGATTGTTGCGCTGCTGCTTTACAGACAGTCACCACATTACATAGTTATGGTGATGCACATAAACTAATATGTGGGCATTACTACCACTGGAATATTTCTTGCTCCACAGAGTGCAATATATGTCTGTGAAAACCAACCATAATTTCATTACAGTGAGCCACATGATGGAGGAATTAACAATCTAAAAGCAACCCACATTTGTGCCACACTTCCTCAGCAACGTTAAGACGTGATGGCGGAGGGAGCGCAGGTGCATGCTCCACTATACTGAATGTCCAGCAGCTATCCCAAGCAATGTTTCCTAATGTTATAAGGTTCACTTTGTGGTGAAATGTGGGATGTTTCCACTACCAAAGCTCTTCTTACTGGAAACATGGCCACACATTTCACAACAAACTGACCATTAACATAAAGAAACATTCGCAAACTTGCATATTCCGATATTCACTGTAAGGAGCGGAGCACTCACACGCGCTCTCCCTGCCATCATGTACTAATGTTGCTGAGAAGGGAGGCAGAATGTGGGCAGATTTTCAGAATGGGAATGCCTCTGTCACATGACTCACTGTAATGCATTTACGCATTGTTTTCAAAAAAATTTATTGCACTATGTGGTGCAAGAAAGATTCCCCTTGAAGGGAAAATGTGTATGATTTAATAATAACAAACAAAAAACACACAACAAAAGTACAACACAGTAGTGTGGTGGGGTCAGGGGGGTAGGTGTGCATGTGGGGTGGGGCAGAAAACAATACCTGGGTTTACTATGGCAGTGGGACGCCATGGTGGTCCAGCAGCAGGTGCAGCACTGAAAGTATTTGCTGCTGCTGTCCTTCCATTCTGGTAACCTGCTGCTCCAAATTAATTAAATGCTTGTTGTTTTCCTCCAGTGCTGCCCACACCAGGAGGAGGAGGTCAGACTGGCTAACAGGGACTGTGCCAGGGTCCACTGCAGCAGGTAATCCAGGTAGTGGGGTTGGTGGTGGTGGTGGAGCACCTGATGTAGCCCTCCTCCTGCTGAGGTGGTGACTGCTGTGAGGCACATCTCCCACCCCAGCAGCACCCTCGGCCACTGCCACAGAAGGGCCAGAAAGGTGGACACATGGCCCCATCTGTGGCAGCCTGCCACTCTGCCCTGTGGTGATTCATCATGTGGGTGTGCTGGCCACCAGTCCCCAAATGTGTCCCAGGGGGACCACAGCACAGCAGAACACCACACACATGGCACTGCACCACTGTGCTGTCTCCCCCCACACACTTAAAAACTCCCACACTGGGGAGCTGCAGGGGGGGACCAGACACAGTACGCACTTAGTGGGCACAAGTCCCACCACCACCCATTATTGCCGGGGCCAGCTCCTGTGGCTGTGGAGGTGGTGGAGTGGGTGCTGCTGGAGCCCCAACAGCTTCTGCTAGTGGTGGTGGTGGAGAACGTGGACGTGCAACAGCCACGGGTGGCATTGGTGCTGCTGCTGCTCCTGTTGCTTCTGCAGGGGAAGCAACACTGGCCAGGAGTCTGGAGTGGTCCAACATAACACGACCGCCCCGCCCCCCACGGGTCTGCACTTCTCCCCTTCTAATGCTCCCACGTGCCAACAACTCACCTTCCCCGACTCCAGCCTGACCCACCATCCTCCTGGGTCCACAGGACGACACACACACACACACACACACACACACACACACACACACACACACACACACAGTCAGTCACACACACAAAACAAAAACAAAACTTATACAAAAAAATTTACTAACCAAAAAAAACACTAACACAATACAAACACTAAATAAAATAGCTTTTAAAAAAGCTGTTTGAAATAGCAGCAACAAGAAATGACTCAGAGAGCCAAGCAAACTCCTCTCCTGTCACAATTCTGCTTTCTCTCTGTACAAATGCAAAGGAGAAAGTGAAACTACTTCTCTGACTCACTTCCTTCCTGCCTGGCTAAAGCATGTAACTTACAGTACTGCAGGCCATGTGATGTGCCTATTTTCTTCTCACTTCGCCTTACTTCATGTTAGGCATAATGAGAATGTGAAGTGGCATGGTAATGATAAAGTAAGTGAGCACTATGAAAGGTCCACTTAGCGTTGCTCATGAATGCAGAAGTGGTCACTCATAGCGGGCGGATTTATAATTCGCTGCATCTCTAATAATGCTCTGTTGTGACATCACAATCTGTTGCCATGGGAGTAACTGTGATATCACAAGCAGGGCATTATGAACTTAGGTAGGGAGAAAGCAACAGGAATAGATGAACTCTTGAGGAGCAAATATCCTGTTTTTATGCAAATGACCTCAGTAATACTTAACAGGGCAGAATAATACAAAACTAATGAGAAATACAAGCAGAACTGTTTCTAAATGTTATGTTTTGTTAAAGTTCTCCTGAAGGTGTCAGCTGCTCTTCAAACATAGAAAACTGTAAAAATTGTTGTCGTTTATCATATGATACCTGACAGGATTATACCACACAAATTAGTATTCTAAAATAAGAAAGGTACTATTTTCCATATGCAGCAGACTAATAGCTTAAAAAGCAACAAGCATTTGGGACCCAAGGTAAGACTGGGTTTGTTTGAACTTATGAGGCCTGTAGTGCAAGAATCAAACAGAAGCACATGGGAGGCCTTCTAGACCACCATAATATATACCAGAGAGACCCCATAAGTGTAATGAATATAGTAACCTGATAAAACTCAGATCTCTTTCATGGAGATGTTGCAAAATTGTATTTTCACCATCTAAATTGCCACGAAATCAGCAATTTCACCACGCAAAATATTTCACAAAATTGTGGCGAAATTGCAAAATTTCACCCGCAAAGGTGCATCATTATTTTGTTATTTATACCCCTCCCTGGAGTCTAGTGGCCCCCCCCGGCTGATCACTGGCAGAATTACAGAACCTTCTCCCCCACGAGTCACCCCAAGAGTTATTAACCCCCCCAGCCATGATCCCAGCCTCCAATCTTTAAAAAAAAAAAATTCCTCTCTCCTGCACAGTATCGGGTGTCTAGTGGACCCCCCACCCTGTCGTCAGTCAGATAGCACCCACCCTGCTCCCTCCAGTACCCCATTTGGTACGCCAGCACAGCCCTCCACTCATCTCCATGGCTGGCAGCCCAACTGAGCACTTCAATGAATGAGAGCGTGCTTGTACAAGCATGTGCTCATTCACTGAAGTGCTCATTTTCAACAATTAGTACATGGTAAAATGTTGTCATTTCTAGACTGCACAATACATTCCACTAATATGCTAATGCAGATCTCATGTTGCACATATAACACAACATAAAACATTTTTCATATTTCATATTTTATGGGAGTTACAAAGATTTGTTGTTTATGACATAATTAGGCAGTTAAGTGATGGTCTTAGATGGACAGGTAAACATTTGATGTCATTTTTTTTTTTGTCAACAGATACCCAGCAAGGTAATTAATTATTAATACTTCAAGAGTTTCTTCTAGGTTGGGAAATCTCCATTCTTAACAGAATTAATAACAGGAGCCCAATTTGTTCAAAAACATGCTCTTGTTTTTTTTTTTTTTTTTACTATAATGGGTTTTTTCAGTCTTAAGGCAATCTAGCCAATTGTTTACCCATTGTGCTATTGTTGGATCTGAGGTCCCCATCCAGCACTGGGCCATCATTCTCTTTGCATTTATTAATTGCAAGCCCCATATTGGGAATTCTCCATGCAGTGCTAGAGGGGACTCTGCACCCAGCAGGCTATCTAATGGCAAAAAAAGGTATGCTTCTAACCAATGTGTTTTCCATAATATCATGGATCCTCCATCAGAAAAAGGGGGGGGAGAAGGTTCTTCAATTCGGCCGGTGATTGGCCAGGGGGGCCACTAGACACCAAAGTCAGGGGAGAGAATTTTTTTTAAAGATTGGGAGCCGGGATCATGGTTAGGGAGGGGAAATAACTCCAGGGGTGACTTGGGGGTCTTCAATTTGGCTGGTGATCAGCCGGGGGGTCCACTAGAAACCAGGGACAGGGAAGGGGATATTTTTTTTAAAGATTGGGGGCTGGGGTCATGGCTTGGGAGGGGAAATAACTCTGGGGGTGACTCGGGGGGTTCTTCAATTTGGTTGGAGAGCGGCCGTGGGGTCCACTAGACACCAGGGAGTCTTAATTAATGGCAAAATTTCACCTGCAAGCGACGAATTTCACCAGTTTGAGGGTGAAATTTTGCATTTCAGCCCACAAAATATTTTACAAAATGTGCAAATTCCGCAAAATATTTAGTTGGGTGAAATTTTCCAATATAAGAAAGAAGATAAACAACTTATCCACCTTTGGAGACCTACAGTATGTGTCTCCTGAACACAGATTTTAATATTTTGGCTGAACTTCTCAATAGTAGGCTGCTACGGGCAGCTAAGCATCTCGTCTCACCAGCACTGTCCTGTTCTGTGCCCGATAGATATGTCTCAGATCACCTGATTTTGTTACGGGAATTAGTTGAAAGAAGTAATGATGATAAAAGTTGAGGCTTTTTGGTCTCCTTAGATCAGTGTAAGGCATTCGACTCCATCATTGAAACATTATGGAATACCTGTTGTTTTTATTCAGTGGTTGCAATGTCTGTGTAAATCTGCAACTGTTTCCCCTATAGTTAATGAATGGAGTGGGCCCCTTATCAGCGCTCAGCAAGGAGTGCATCGGAACTGCCCCCTCAGCACCATTTTATATACCTTTTCTTTAGATCCCTTGTTACGGACCCTGAATTCTTCCCCCTTGCTGGTTCCTTTAAGAAATGAGGAAGGTACTCTTCCATATAAGGCACTGGCTCATGCTGATGATATTAGTCTTCTGGTCCAAGACGAATATTTGTTCAGCAGGCTTTAAGCATTTGTTCTATCTTTGGTCATTTCTCTAGATCAACATTGAATATTGATAAATTTGTGGGAAGAACTGTAGGCACCCCAAATGCTCCTCTTCATGAAATAGCAGGAATCAAACTACAACGTGAGCTGATTAAAATCCTTGGCATAGAATTTAGTACGAAGAATTCATACCTTTGAAACTGGGAATCTAAATTCTCCTTAGATTTAATATGTCACAATGGAATAAATGAAAGATGTGGAAGAAAAAAAACAGACATTTCTTATTAAAACTTATCTTATCCCTTTATTCTTATATAGAATCATAGAACTTGATGGCAGAAAAAGACTCCATGGTCCATCCAGTCTGCCCCTACCGCCCCCAGACAACCACCTCCCTCTTTGGGATATTAGTTACATTTTTCCTCTGCTCTGGTCTTTAGAAGCATCCATATTGAATATATTTTTTCAAGCCTTGTGCGGAAGAAGGTTGAATCCAATCAAAAGAAATGTTACTTACCTCCCTCTTAAATGTGGAGGATTGAATATGATTAACCCCATCATGTTTTTTTACAGTGTATTTTTTTCTGCTAATCTATGCCCTTTGTTGTTTAGTAAGTCTAGAGGTTGGGAAGCTTGGTTCTATGGTACTTGCCAACCATGGCTGGGGCCCTGGGATACTGGTCATTTGAAGGTGGTTAGGGCTGTGGCACCCCTGTTTTCCCCTACTCCCTGTCCTTTTTTCACTCCTACTATCTCCATACCTTTGCTGGCCTTGCACCTAGGACTCAAGCTGGTGGGCATCCAACTGTGTCTGGCCCTTGTGGGGTTTGCATCCCAGAGGGTTATTAGGCCTGCTTCTGCCTCTCTCTCTCTCTCTCTCTAAAACACACTCCCTCCTGCCTGTTAACCCCTACTCCTTATCCTTTCCCACTTCTAGTCTTCTCCATACTTTTGCAGGCCATGCACCTAGGATTCAGTCTGGGTGTGCACCCAACCATGCCCGGCCCTTGTGAGGTTTACATCCCAGAGGGTCATAGGTCTGCTTCTCCCTCTTTCTGTACCACTCTCCCTTCCCCTTCCCATTTCCCCTCCACTCACATTATCTTTTCCTCCCTACTTTCAATTCCTCCCTTCTGCCTTATTCTTACCACTCTTTGTGTTGCCTTGTGTCTTGGCAAATGCCTTGTGTTATGAATCTGCCATTGTTTTAGCTTATGTGCTAGTGCACACACTTCTCTTATTTACAAAGCTGTTCTAATGTACAAATGCACTGTATTTAGTTTATTTTATTCCCTGTATCTGTTTTATTGACATGTAAATAAAAGGCATGTAAATAGACCTAATGTTTCTTATCACTTCCTTCCACCCCCAGGCAGGGCGCACGTAAAAATAAGTTAATTTTTAGCTTAGTGTGCCTTTCCTGGTGAAACTTTTTAAATAAATAAATATTAGGGCACTCTTTCTGAAACTCAGAATTTAGCATAACTCCAGTCATCAAATTCTGATGATGTCACAGAAAGCACTCTATACTTCGATGATAGACACAAGTTTTCCAGCACAGGACATTTTTTTGTCACTGTCCCCCAGTCTTCTTGTTTTCTCTTTAGTTATATATTATTGAACCCTGGATACCACCAGATATGTGGGATGTACATTGGTTCAGTTGCCGTGGGCAGCTGTACGTTCAAGCCAACCAAAAGCATAAACAGTGTTTTTGTGCTAGGATCTCCAGCTCTCAGCAGCTGAAGACTATGGAGCACCTTCTTTTTATTGCCTCTTCGTTTTGCCCTTTTGGGACTTTATTGCTGATAAATGGTCAGAATGACTCTTTCTATAATGACTTGATATGTTTTGGAGTATGGACATTTTCCAAGAGCACGGAGCAAATTGGAGAAGGGCACCTTAAACATAATTTTCTCGGTAAGTGGGACATCTAGAATACTCAATGCCTTCTCACTGTTCAGCAGAAACAAATTACTCATTTTGATCTTTTGGCTAAAATAACCTCGACCCTTCACAGGATCTATCATGCTGAAGCACAAGCGACTCTCTCAGCCATGCTGGCCACACAGTGGATGCATTTGCCTTGGATTATGGACTCAGATCAGCCTGTCACCTGTTCTGTGATAGGATACTTCAGTCTGCTTCCCTATACACTCCTGTTGTAATTTGTTTTTTACCACTTTAATATTTGTGTTTTTTTTTTTAGATATTTCATGTATTTCACACTACTGAATATTAATGATGTTTATGTTCATGTTCTGACAACTGTTTCTTTGTGCACCAGGCTTTGTATTGTGTAGTTTTCTTTCTTAATAAACACCCCTACTCTTTTTGAGAAGTACAGTGGGATCTGTAATGTCCACATGAACAAAACTAGGACTGCCCCACTGTACTGCAACTTCTCATTTCTAATGTGGTCCTGCTTCTATACATATTTCCTATTTCTGCAGCAGGGGGAATGGATCACTGGGATGCTAAGGACATGCCGACTGTCACATTGGGCTAGATATTTAAATATATGCAAAAGCAGAGTGCAAAGGTTTGTACTGCGTTTGTGCTTGTGCCCAACCAAGAGGTTGCCATATTCAGTCAAATAGCACACCAAGACTATATGACTAAATATGGGGCCATGTCAGTGCAACACTAAGGCAAACTACACTGCCCTAACAGTGACAAGGGCTGTACACAGGCCACAGGAATTTGCACCCCCCCCCGGACTGGACAGCACTAGGATTTGAGGTGCGATATTCAGAATGTAAATGAGTTCATTGGGCATGAAAGGCACTATGGGGCCATTTGCATGAAAAACAGTGGCAGGTTTGCACCTGTTTTGTGGATGCCTGCCACATCAGGCATGATGGTGACTGGCCCCCTCCACATCCCAAATGTCTGTCTCCACTATGCTAATGTACTCCCTGGTGTCTAGTGGCACCCATGCCCTCCAATCACCCATCCCAATTTGTAGCACCATGTCCCTGGTGTCTAGTGGCACCCCCTTCCTCTTATTGTCCACCCCAATAGTTAGCATGTCTTTTCTGATGGCTGATGGCACTCCCCCACCCTCCAATCACCCACCCTGGTAGTTAATACCTCCTCTCTGGTGACTAGTGGCTCCCCCCATTTTCCAGTCATCCCACCTGGTAGTTAACATGTCTTCTCTGGCATGTAGTGGCACTCCCCATCCTCACCTCATCTGCCCCAGTAGTTAACACATCCTCCCTGGTGGGTAGTGACACACCTTATCCTCCCCGTTCCAATATCATATTGCCCTGGTGTCTAGAGGTCTTTCCCATCCTCTGATCCTCAGGCCTCATAATGCATAAATAGTCCTTGGTGTCTTGTGGTACCCACCACCTCCAAACACCCATCTCCAAAATGCTTAGGTAGTCCCTGGCATCAAGTGAGCCCCTCAAATGCCAGTCACCAACTGGACTGGTGAATAGAGGTGGATCAGTGCCCTACGCACTGTCTACACCAAGCACACCACCCAGCCAACCCCCCACATACCTGTAACAGCAGTACCATGTGGGGAGTGTGATACACTAATCAGCACAGCCCTCCTCTCACCTCCTCAGCCATCTGCCATATGGGATGAATGGAGTGTGCATGCAATGGGAGGGGTACTACTAGACATCAGGGAAGAAGTGTTAACCACCAGGGCAGGTGATCAGAGTATGGGGGTGCCACTAGACACCAAAGCAGTCATTGTTTCACTGGGATGAGGTGTGGGGGGGTGGAGGTGCAGGTGGTTGCAGTACTGACATCCTGCCACCAGGGTCTTGCACCCTGTTAAGACTAGGTTTGCAAAGGTGCTACCTAGCACCTGTTTGAGTGGCATTTACCACTAGTGCAAATCTCTGAATTTGCTGCTATACTAACATGTGGGGGGCCCTCATTTGCACAGGCACAGCAGTATGTTAGCACTTGAGTGCGAAAGGGTTTTGCCCATGCTGTGTGAGTCTTTGAATATAGACCCCACCTATGAATTGTGTGCAAAACCTGGTTAGCATGGGCATACACTCCTTAGCACATGTGCCAACTTTGAATATTTAACCCCTTATGTCTAATTTGAAACACCAACAGCTGCACAGTGTCCTTCAAACACCTTGCTGGAGCACTGGTATAGATACTTATAACCAACTGAAGACTGTTCCTGCAAAGTAACCAACCCCACTTTTTGTAGCACCTGGTTTTCACTGAAGGTCTAAAGGTCTCCCAGTCAACTTCTGACCAGGCTTATCTCTGCTTGACTTCTGAGATCTGCGATAGTAAGGTTTCAGGCCTTTTTGCTTTTTTTTATGTTCAGATTGGGCATTTGCAACCAAATACTTTTCAAGGTAACCATTTCAGGGCACACAGTAGAGACAGTTAAATAAGCTATCCTCTCCCTTTCTCCACTCATGCACATACATATCCCAGCTTCCATCTCCGACTAGGTACCCTATTTATTTTATTTATTAATTTATTTAAACATTTTACCAAGAAAGGCCAACTGAGCAGTGAAACAGTGCATTTCCACAGGCTTCGGGGGGGGGGGCGCTTGTGCAAGAAGCACACAAAAAACATACAATAAAAACAAATTAGACAAAAAGTAAAAAGCATTCAAGAAGCAAAAGGCAAACAATAAATAGCATACAATACAATAAAATAGGAAGTTATTACATATGCAATATGTGCAAAAAACAGTAGCAAAGGGATATACAGGAACATGCATTAGCCATTATAATCACTGCAAACAGTGATTGCTGGGGACTGCAAACAGAGATAGAAGGAGTCAAATACAGAATAAGAACAGATGACCCATAACAGTATACAAGTGACCAGCAAGGATTTGCCATATATGTATGTGCTGTGTGTGTGGGTGGGGGAAGGTACAGGAGCAGGTATGGGAGGTGCAAATGTGAAGTAGGGCTTTCAAGAAAGAGGGGAGGAAGCAGATTAGATAGAGAGGGGAGGCTTGATCAGTGATGATGGAGTCTGCATGAAAGGGCAGACTGACCAGCAGTGGTTTAGCCTCCTGAGGAGTAGAGAAAGATTGAGAGACAGTAGAGTGGAGGGTATAAGAAGAACAGTGAGTGCAAGA
The DNA here is from genome assembly GCA_016271365.2 of Neoceratodus forsteri. Lineage (NCBI taxonomy): Eukaryota > Metazoa > Chordata > Ceratodontiformes > Ceratodontidae > Neoceratodus > Neoceratodus forsteri. The sequence goes on from CM057456.1 coordinate 1,377,184,850, forward strand.
CAGGAGGAAGCTGTGGTGGCAAGGCAGACAGTCACACCATAACTTGGACATGAGGGAGGCACGATAAGAGAGATGACGGCCTTCAAGAGTGGGAAGAGATGGAGAAACAAAGGGGGAAGTTATGGGTACAGGGAGGGAAGTCAAGGGCAAAGTGATGGCACAATGGGTATGGTAGCAGGGGGGAAGGTCCAGCCTGTCAAGGGTAGATATACCACATCCCCAAGGTTGAAGGATAGAAGGATCATGTTTACATCAATCTTATGTTGGGTTGGGGGATGGGTACAGGTTTTATACAAGTATAGCTAGAGGTGCTGCAATGTTAACCCTTTGGCTGCCATCAGATTTAAAACGTATATGAATTTTGGATTGAAATTATCATGAAGCGGCCAAAATCCACCTTTGTAATGCTCTGTGAAGTTTCCAATGCCCTTTCACCAAAAATAACAAAGTTGTCACCACAAAGTGAAAAATTCACCCATGAAGTGCAGAATTTGTGGGTCAATTCTGCAGTTATGGGGTGAATTTTGTAGTTCGCAGGTGAATTCCACATGTTACAAAATGTGAACTTTACAAATTCACAAATTTCATGAAATTAATTCACAAAGTGAATTTTTGCAATTTCGCGCATCTCTAGGTAGAGCATGCTGAGCTTTGGGAGGAATTTGCTGTGGATGGTAGACATGGATACAGAAGTCATAATGACTATCATGCCAAAGAGTTGCAGTCCTCTTCCAGCTTGCTTGCTGATATTGGGGGGTTGGGGGCATTATCAACAACCCCAAAGGAAATCATTTACTTTTGCATACCTGTAAGTTGACTTGTATATTCCAGCACTGATGGGGTACTGATTACTGACTAGGGAACTGAGCAGGCTAAGGCTCATGAAATCTGCAAAAACATGAATGCTTACAGATCACCAATGTTTTTGAATTTGCAGGAGGACATTATTTACAGGTTTACTCTACGGCAGTGGGGATGTGCATGGCCCATCATACACAAACCTATTTATGATCACGTGATCTGCTGGTTTTACTATGCTAGCCCATAGCAGTTTCATCCATTACAAGGTACTCGACCGTGGAGGAGGGAGGGTTGTGCTGGTGTTGGGCTTATTATTTTCAGAAGAGTAATTGGGTGCTTGGTGGGAGTGGGGTGCTGCCAGGGTGGGGGGGGTGGAAAGGAAGCATATTATATATGCGGTTAAACAAACAAGAGGGCGGCTGGCCATGGAGGTGGGCGAGTTGCGCCAGTTGCCCATAAGGGATATTTTTTTCATTATAACACACTGCCATGGGTTCTGGGGAGGGGAGTTGCTGCTGGAGGATGGGGTGTATGGGGGTTACATGGTTGAACATGTTTTTGGGGGGATGCAGAGGAGGTTGGGGGCTGTTTTTTGATTTGTTTTACGGCTGTGCTGAATATAATATTCAGTAGCTGAATACCAAACATTTGGTGGCCGAAGACCAAATTTTCGGCCAAATATTCGAAATAAGGTATTTGCACAGCCCTAATTTAGGAAAGAAGCCAAAATAAAATTGTACATAGCTAGTATCAACCTTCAATAGTAGAGGCAGGTCTGGATGGGATGCATCCTTTCTTGGTAAAGGAGTTAGCAGATATATTGGTTCCGGTTATAACTAATATGGGACAAAAATCATTGGAGGAAGGTGTGGTTCCAGAAATGTGGAAGCTAGCATATGTGGTACCTATATATAAGAAAGGTAGTAAAGGTGATGCAGGAAATTACAGACCTGTGAGTCTGACCTCTATTGTGGGGAAGATCATTGAGGGAATCTTGAATGACTTTATTTTGGATTATCTAAGGAGTAAGAATTTAGAGGACACAGACCAGCATGGATTTGTGGTGAACAGGTCCTGTGAGACTAATCTGGTGTTTTTTTATAAAAATGTTAATAAACACATTGATGTAGGTAGAAATGTGGATGTGGTACTGCTCGATTTCAGTAGGGCATTTGACACTGTACCTCATTGTAAAATAGTGGAAAAAATTGCTAGGGCTGGGAGTGAATTGGGCCATTGTGAGATAGGTGAAACAGTGGTTGGAAAATATGAATCAGAGGGTTAGATTGTATGGTCATTTATCAGATCCACGGAGGGTGATGAGTGGTGTGCCACAGGGGTCGGTGTTGGGGCCTCTGTTGTTTAGAATATTTATTGGCGATTTAAGGATATCTAGTAAGAACAAGATGGTTAAATTTGCTGATGATATTAAGATGGGAGGAGTAGTGGATACATTCGATGACGGACTGAATTTTGGACAGGATCTGATGCGTATATTGGAATGGGCAAAGACCAATGGTATGACCTTTAATGAGGAAAAGTGCACTATAATGCATTTTGGGAGACAAAACGTTCAACAGATATATAACATATTAGGATTAAAATTAAAGATATCAGAGGGAGAGAAAGACTTGGGAGTATTTGTACAGAATGATTTAAATAGTGGAGCGCATAGTAAAAAAATTTCAAGTAGAGCTATGCAGTTGGTAAATTGCATCAGACGAGGCTTCCAATCTAGAAATGAGGAGGTGTTGATGCTTTTGTATAAGACAATGGTCAGGCCCATAATTGACTATTGTTCGGCATTTTTTTGCCCATATCTTGCAAAGGATATAAGGGTCATGGTGAGGCCGCAGAGAGTATTTACAAAGATGATAAAAGGGGAGAGGGATAGATCTTATGATGAAAGGCTGAAAAGACTGAGTTTATGGACATTAGAGAGTAGAAGAAAGAGGGGCGATTTACTACTATTGTTTAAAATTTAGAAGGATGAAGTTTTAAAGCTTGATTTGGGTTTGTAGATGGTAGAAAACCCGTACTAAGGTGTCACAATAAACAATTAAGGGAAGAAAAGGTAAGAACTGAGAGAAGAAGGAATGGATTTAAGAGTATGGCAGTTAAATGGTGGAATGGGTTGCCACAGGAGGTGGTTGATGCTGAAAATATAAGTACTTTTAAAAAAAGGTTAGATGTATTTCTTACAGAAGTTGGTGATGTTGGTCATTGCCACTGAATGGTGGGGAGGTATTTGTGGGCAAATGCCTTTGACTTCCTTATACTCTCCAGTATGAACTCAAATATGAACTGGTCCCCCCAATGGTTTAATTGTTGTAAGAACCATAATATTTGTGCATATTGTAAACCAAGACAGTCTTTTGTACACCCCATCACATAAGTAGTCTACCACATAGGCCAGTTTATTACATGTAATACCACATTTGTGCTCCATGTATTGGAATGTAGTTGCAAAAAATTATATGTGGGTAGAAGAGTAAGGCTACTTAAAAAAACAGCTACAAGAATACATCAGATGAATCACCCTGGGATGGAGTGACACACCTCTAGGGGACCACTTTAAACTTTCCCACAATAAAAATCCAAAATACATTAAGTGTATGAGGATTAAACGTCAAGGTAAATGCAAGGAGTGGGACTGATTCATACATTTGTTGCAAAAGAGTCCCAGTGGAGCCACAGGTTATGGAGTCATAAATCTCAGACACAATGAGGAGTTTGATCTCAAATTTTTTTTTATAAAACACAGGCTTGAAATTAGGTTTCACCATGGACCTAGTGAAATTTATGAGAAAGCTTTTGGTTAAAAATCAATATCTATAATCTGTAAATTAATTTACAAAAAAGTGGAATGGATTTTCTGGTACATTTTTTGTCGAAATACCATGTGTACTGTATTTACATGTATACAGCAATGTAATTAACAGAATAGTCATAACAGATCTTATTGCAGCCATTTTATGTTTGCTTGCACGTGGAGCGCAAGAAACATTTTGTGGTAGTAGCACATTTCAGAGGTTTGTCCGTGTTGTGGCCAATGCAGTGGACACTTTACTGGGTGCATCCAGCACCCATCAAATCAACTGGGAACCTGCTGATGACAGTAACCTCAAAGAGAGCCAAACAGTTGAAACAAATATGCCACTGCAATCACGAACAGGTTCGTCATTGCAGTGGCACCTCCCCCTCCCTCGCAATCCTGTTGGCTCCCGCTGAGCACTCTGTTCCCAGCCCTTGCTCCATGAGCAACTCGTTTGCTTAGTGTGCCTTTCCTGGTGAAATATTTCAATAAAAAAATATGCTGGCCAGCGTGGCTTTCCGCCCGCCACACACTCCCCAGAAAAGTCGACAGCGGGGTACCCATTCCCTGTGTCAGCATGTATCCCCCCCTACATTGTGGCACACTGGGGGCCCACCCCAGTGTGCCCAGGCAATTTTCATGATTTATTTTCCTGGCACTGGAATGCCAACACCTGCTGTCAGATGCCTCCACCCCCCAAGCTCAATTTCTTTGCAGATGGGAGTGCCCAGTCCCTGTTGGCATCATGTTTCCCCCCCAAGCTCACTTTCTTTACTGACAGAGGTGTCCAATCCTTGTTGGCATCAAGTGTCCCCCCTCAGGGAACCTCCCTCCTTGCAGCCTGAGGTCATGTTCCCTGGTCCTGGAGCCCTTCTTGAATTGAACCCCCCCCCACTCATGTGACAAGCTGGGAGTTGACCCCAGTGTGCCAAAAGTATAGATTTGTTTTGAACCTGTAAATAAAGAAAACGGTCCCCCGGAGTCTTCATTTTTTTTTAACCTGCAAAAAAGAAAACAGTCCTTCATTGTCTCGCTCGTCCCCTCCACAATCCTGACCCTCCCTCTGCGCACCCACCTCCTCACACCCCCTCACCCCATACTTACCTCTGGAGGTTAGGAGCAGTGATCTTCTGTGGACTGGGATGCATCTGCACTCTTCAAAGCTAAACTGCAAACTGAGGAATCGGGTGAGTGCTGTATAATGGGGGGGGGTTCAACTTAGGTTAATACCTCAAAACATAGAAACATAGATGTTGACTGCTAGGTTCATCTAGTCTGTCCATTTGTTTTAGACCTATTTTGACACTCTATTTTCCCTTTGTAGTCAGGGCTCCCTTGTGTCTATCCCATGCATTCTTGAATACCCCCCACAAAGTTAACCCCCATAACCTCTTGAGGCAGGCTTTTCCAGGCATCCACCACTCTTTCTGTGAAGAAAAACTTCCTGGTGTTGGTAGAGAACCTCCCTCCTTGCAGCATGAGGTCATGTCCCCTGGTCCTGGAGCCCTTCTTGAAGTGAAAAAGTTTCTGTGCCTGTACCTTGTTAATGCCTTTTATGTACTTGAATGTTTCAATCATGTCCCCTTTCTCTCTCTTCTCTTCTCCAGGGAGTACATATTCAGTTTCCTAAGTTTTTCCTCATAGGACATGTATTGCAGACCCTGAATCATTTTTGTCTCCTTTCTCTGTACTGTTTCCACCCGGTCAATGTCCTTCCAGAGATGAAGCCTCCAGAACTGAACTCCATATTCCAGAGGCGGCCTGACCAGCGATCTATACAGTGGTACTGCCACCTCTCTCCTCCTGCTCATGATTCCCCTTCCATTGCAGCCCAGCATTCTGTTGGCCTTCAATGTTGCCTTCTCACACTGCTTACTAACCTTCAAGTCATCTGAGATTACGATTTAGAGATCTCGTTCTTGGTTTGAGGCCACCAGTCTTTTGCCTCCTAGGTAATACTCCTTTCTTGGATGTTTCTTTCCTATGTGCATGACCTTGTACTTTTTGGTGTTAAATCTCAGCTGCCACACTCCAGACCATTCTTCTAGTTTCTTGAGGTTATCTTCCATCTTGCTCACTCCTTCTGAGGTGTCTACCCGGTTACATATGTTGGTGTTATCTGCAAACAGACACACCTTCCCTTCCAGTCCATCAGTGATGTCTGCTATAAAAACATTGAAGAGCAGAGGATCAAGCACTGAGCCCTGGGACACCCCGCTAGTCACCCTGCCTTCTGTCAATTACATTCCATTAACCTGTACCCTCTGAGTTCTGCATTGTAACCAGTTTTATACCCATCTGACTACATCTGGACCAACCCCTGTGTGGTCAAGCTTCTTTACCAGCCTTCTGTGTGGAACCGAGTCAAAAGCCTTATTAAAGTCTAGGTAGACCACATCTACTGCCCCACCATCGTCCACCATTTATATAGCATAGTCAAAACACTCAAGCAGATTTGTCTGGCATGACCTGCCTATTGTGAAACCATGCTGTTTAGGGTCTTGTTGGCCGCTAGTTTTGAGGAATGATCTTCTGTTTGAGTAGTGTCTCCATTAGTTTCCCTACTATAGATGTGAAACTCACCGGTCTGTAATTACCAGCCTCTTTGCAGCTGCCTGATTTGTGAAGTGGAACCACTACTGCCTTTTTCCAGTCTTTAGGTACCATACCGCTCTTCAAGGATTTTGTGAATAGAAGTGTCAGAGGGGCTGCTAATTCTGCCCCCAGTTCTTTAAGGATTCTGGGGTATATCTCGTCTGGTCCCATGGCTTTGTCTGCTTTTAGTTTATTTAGCACTTCCTATACTTTGGCTTCTTTAAAGGGACGCGTGTCTACCCCTGGTACTGGGGTGGTGTGTTTTTTCAGGGCTGGGCCATCCCCTGGGTCCCTCTTTTGTGACCAGAAGTATTTCTTGAGGATTTTGACTTTCTCTGGGTCACGTTTGGTGCATTTCCCTTCTTCAGTAGCAATCTGTACTATCCCCCCTTTTGCCTTCCTACTTTTCCTAATGTATCTAAAAAAATATTTGTCTCCTCTCTCTGCCCCTTGTGCTATCTTTTCCTCTGTCTGGGCTTTTGCCTTTCTAATTTATTTGTTAGACTCTCATTTTTTCCTTGTACAACTCCAAGTCTTTCGTAGTTTTGGTTTCCTGGTATATGATGTACTACTCCTTTTTTTCTTTGACTGTGGTAGCCACTTCCTTGGAAAACCATAGAGGATTTATTTTTCTTTTTGCTTTGCTGACCCATCTGGTACACTGATCTGTGGCAGTCTTTATTGCTCTCTTGAGTTTCCCCCACATGACCTCAACCTCCACAACCTCTATTTCCATTAACTGGCTACTTTTGTCATTCCTCAGGTTGTTTGGAAGTCAGCCTTTCTGAAATCTAGCACCTTTATCTTTAAGTGACTGGTGCCTGTGTTATGTTTACCTTAAAGCTTACCATGCGATAGTCACTGTTGTCCATATGGCATCCCACTTCGATGTCCTTCATCCTTTTCAAGTTTGTGAGGACAAGATCAAAAATGGCATCTCCCCCTGTTGGGGTTTTAACAAGATGGCACAGTCCTGTGCCTTGTAGTGACGATAAGAAATCCCTACTTCTTGTTTTTGCTGCCATTAGTGTGCTCCAGTTACTATCTGGTAGGTTCAAGTCCACCACCAGTATTACTTCACCTTTATTGGACATTTTGTGGCTTTCCTCTATTAGGTCTTTGTTTCCTTTAACTCCTTGATTTGGGGGCCTTTACACATTGCCAAGCCCCTTGTCCATGTCTACTGTTAGCCATAGTGACTCGAAGTCCCCAGGTTGTCCTTTTACTTCTGTGGCTTTTATTTCCTCCAGAATATAAATGTCTACACCCCCACTCTTTTTTTGCCCTACCTATTTTTCCTGAACAGACTGTAACTGGAAATGGCAGTATCCCATCTGTGGTTTTCCATGAACCACGTTTCTGTTACAGCCACCCAGTCCAAACTTTCTGATCCAAGATGGCTGTGAGTTTCCGCTTGCGATGCCGATGAACCGTGTTCAGGAACGAGCCTGGATCATCGGAGGGCTGGCCAGGAGGAGAAGGACTGAACATCCCTAGGACTGCTCTCCTTCTCCAGGGGGTGGGGGTTACCTGTGTTCAGTGTGGGTGTGACACCTAGCAGAAGCTGGGTGTATCACCCTAGCATCGACACACAGTCAACGGGCACTGGGGTGGGACAGATGCAGGCGTCATTGCACGCCTCTGCCCCAGCCAATAGGGATAAAAATCCTTCTGCCAGATGTCTCTTATGCCCTGCCCCTGAGCTTCATTCAACCACCTGGCTGAGGGCTCCCCCAACCAGATAAGGCTCCACAGTACTGGTTCCTGCCACGATGCTGTGCCCCACCTCCTGGGGGGTAAAGCAGGACTAAACAGGGGAGTGAGGGCTCATTTGGCTGCAGAAGGCTCAGGGGCACCGTGACCAGGGCAGAAACTTGACAAATGGTGAAAGGGGCAAAAAGTAGGATAAATATATAAAAAAAAAGATGGCTGTGAGTTTGGGAAGTTTGTTGTTTAAGCTCCTAGTATTTGCAACCACTGCCTTCCAGGAATGAACATCCTCTTTGGTACAAGGTTGTATCTCAGCTAATTTTAGGACTTTTGGCCCCAAATTTTAAAAATTGGGTTCTTGTGAACACTGGCACAGTCATTTCGTTTCTCAGTCCCATAAGGTGATTTTGCAGTAGCTGTGCAGAATCACCTTTTGGGACCGATTATTGAAACAGTACCACTGTTCATGAGGAGAGGTCCCAAAAAGCCCATGTTGCAAATTTGGTGAAAAACTTCCAAAAAATGACTGCATTACGAGTGTGCATTGCGCAGTTTCTATGCACGCTTGTAACTTCGCCAATTTTTCAGATTTTCAACAGTGCCATTTTTTTCACACCACCTCATGAACAGTACAGCTGTCATTTTTTTGCAAGTTCCAAGTTCAAATCCTACGCTCTGAGGTAGAGGCGGTTTGCATTAAACAGGCAGCCAGCCCAATGTTAGTAAAGTTCCAAGGTAAATGTGCTCCAAAATTAACCACAGCGCCACAAGATTAAACAACAAATTAGTTGTATTTAATGTTCCACCAGTGTGAGCCACCAGCGCCTCAGCTACAAGCCTTCAAGTGGCGTATACCAAACAGGATTCAAAGTGCAATTTATACAAGAAAACAATGACATCATAGTGACACATTTATTGATTAAATACTAATTTAAGCTATTTAAGAGAAAAATGTAGAAAAACTAATTCAAAGGAAACACGTTATGTCTTAAAATACTTATTTTAGTTACATATAGAAAATAATGTAAAAGAAACCAGTTGTAGCAGTTGGAATTCTGGAGGTCAGGGGTAAGGGGCAACAGACTTCCTGGAAAACATAAACTGAACTTACAAACTTAAATGGGCAGACTGGGTGGGCCATAGGACCTTATCTGCCGACACTGTCTATGTATCTATGTATCTATGAATGGGGGGAGTTTTTTGGGAGGTACTGTACTACACAGTCCCGAAATGTGAATGAACCATTCACAAATCAGGACGGTGTAGTACAGTATGGTCTGCATGCCCATTGGCCCACACGGTGGACCAATAGGCATGCAGCTGTACTGTATGCTCAGTCAGCGGACAGCTGGGCAGCTTGTGGTGGGGAGCTGCCACCTGCCTCTGACCGGGGGTGGTGCAGGGTGGCGGGGCTCACTGGGCAGGTGGGGAGAGGGATACCACTGGACCACCAGGGTTCTTATTTACATTTGCCCATGATCGGGCAGGAGATCGGATCCACTGGACCACCAGGGTAATTTATATACAATGCCCGTGATCGGACGATGGGGTAGGGTCCACTGGACCACCAGGGATATTATTCTTTACTCATGACCACAATTGGGCAAGGAATTGGGTCCACTGGACCACCAGGGATGTATTAAACATATGCTCATTATCAGGCGATGGGGCGCGTTGCCTGCCAGGGGGCTGGGGGCATCGGTCCCCGATGGCTGCAGCCTGGCAGGGCGCCAGGTGCCAGCCACCAGGGATCAGTGCACTGCATGCAAATGGGGCCATAATGACATGCAAATGGCCCCATTTGCACCTTGCATACATAATGGACTCATTTGCATGCTCACAGCTGAATATCACTCTTGCTGTGCCTAGTGCAACTGCACTTGCGCTGGCGCAGCCCCCTGCTCCCCTGCTGCCACTTGCTCTGGTGCAGTGCAACTGTGCCATGTGCAGTGTGTGTGTTGTCAGTGCCATATTCAATGGTGCTGCGCCATAGCACAGCACCATTGAATATCACCTGGACCACGCCCTAGCGCATCCCAGTTGGGCTGCACCCAGGCTTGCACCCCTGCCTGGCACAGTCTGAATATCCCACCCATGCTGTTCTTTAAGAAAAGTTATTGGTAAGCACATTTAGTTTACATAGGAGAATTATTTATTTTCAAAATTAAATCGAACATTTACATTAAGATAAAAAGAGAATAGAGTAGAGGTCTATATCAAAGGAACATAATCCCTACCTGGATTCAGCATTCAATGGAAATAATTCCTGGACACAGTGTACCAGAAATGTATGGCAATTCAAAAACACTCGAAAGAAAGGAAATGCAAAATATCATAGTTATTACCTCAGTTTTAGAAATGTAATTGCTTTATTGCTCTAACCTGCATTACTGTGAATAAAAACTAGAATACAAAAAAATTGGGACATTAGCGGGGAGGATGAGGAGGGAAAAAGACTTAAATCAAATACAAAAGAATTAAAATAAGAATAAAAATTGGCAGTTGAAATTCAATGCAAGGAAGTGCAAGATAATGCATATGGGGCACAAAAACCCTGGCACAATATATCAGTTGGGGGGGTGAGGATATAGCATGTACCAAGCAGGAAAGGGATCTTGGGGTTATCATCTCTGATGACCTCAAGGTAGGGAAACAGTGTGACAAGGCAGCAGGTAAAGCAAATAGGGTGCTGGAATGTATAGGCAGGGGCATCACCAGCAGGAAAAGGGAGGTCATAATTCCACCATACAAGACACTAGTGAGGCCCCACCTGGAGTACAGTGTACAGTTCTGGAGACCATACTTACGCAAGGACATAGACAGGGTAGAGAAGGTTCAGAGGAGGGCAACAAAGATGGTGCATGGATTGCATCACAAGTCCTATGAAGACAGGTTGAAGGAACTGAACATGTACTCCCTGGAGGAGAGGAGGGAGAGAGGGGATATGATAGAGACATATAAGTATCTTACTGGGAGGAACAGGGTGCAGGAATACACTATTTTTAAGCGAAAAAGATGTTCCAGGACTAGAGGGCATTGGATGAAGTTGGAGGGAGGACGATTCAGAGGAAACATGAGGAAAAATTTCTTCACAGAACGAGTGGTGGACAAGTGGAACACCCTGCCAGAGGAAGTGGTGGAGGCTGAAACAATCACGGATTTAAGAATGCATGTAATAGACATAAAGGAATTCTGGAGGTCAGGGGTAAGGGGCAACAGACTTCTAGGAAAACATAAACTGAACTTACAAGCTCAAATGGGCAGACTGAGTGGGCCATAGGCCCTTATCTGCTGACACTGTCTATGTATCTATGTAAAAAGAATAATTACCAGAGAGGAAGGGAAAATGAAAAAATATAAACATAAAAAAAAAAAGAAAATTTTAAATTAGGAAAAAGAAAAACAGTAAAAAAGGAAATTAGAAGAAAGATAAAAGATAACAAGCATTTGTCAATGCCAAACGTTCGCTTGCAGGTAATTGCAGTGGTGTTTGGCATGTATGGTGCTTTACCCTAATGCCCTGTGCGATTACTGGTATTTGCACAATAAATTGTCAGCATGACCTTGTTGCTACCCCCATTGTGCGCTACATAGGCGGAAACACGTTTTGGGAAGGATGTGAAAAATGACAGCTGTACTGCTCATAAGGAAGTGTGGTAAATGGCAATGTTGAAAATCTGAAGTGGAAATATTGAAAATTCGCAAACCCTACGTGGTGAACTGCACAACGCGTGTCATAAAACAGTCATTTTAGGAATTTTTTTCACCAAATTTTCCAACATAGCCATTTTAAGACCTCTGCTCATGAACAGTGTCACTGTGATTTTCTTAATGTGTCCCATACATTGATTTGCACACCGACTGCGCCATTGTGCGCTCTACATGGCGGAAACACATTTTGGGTGAGATATGAAAAATGACAGCTATACAGCTCGCCAAGAAGGTGTGATAAAATGGCAATGTTGAAAATCTGGAGTGAAAATATTGAAAATTCGCAAACTTCGAGCCTGCGTAGGAACTACGCAATGCAGCTAAATAAAACAGTAATTTTTTGAATTTGTACCAAATTTTCAACATGGGGTTTGGGACCCCTTCTCATGAATTATGTCACTGTCATGGCATTATTCAAGGCCAAAGGGTGATTTTGCGCAGTGCCTGCGAAATCAACCTTCAGGCCCGAATAACGCCATGTCAGTGACATCACTCATGAGAAGGGGTCCCAAAAACCCCATGTTGAAAATTTGGTGTATAAATTCCCAAAAATGACTGAGATATGCAATAAAGTTGAACCCCCCCATGTAGCCCATTATACAGCTTACCGGCATTTCCTCAGTTCGCGGTCGGCTTTGAAGAGTGCAGACGTGTTCTCGGTCCACCGAAGATCGTCGCGCCAGAGTCTGGAGGTAAGTATGGGGTGGGGGGTGTGTGTAGGGAGGCTGGGTGTGCAGTGGGTGGAGTGCGGGTTGTGGGAGGGTCTGGGAGGCACGGCGGAACGCTTTTGTTTTACAGGTTAAAAATTTAAAAAGACGACGTGGGACATTTGCCACACTGGGGTGGGCTCCCAATATGGCAAAAGATGGCTGGGGTGAGGAGCCGATGGGGGATTGGGCACCTCGGCAAAATAAGGACCCGTTTGCCACGCTGGGGTGGGCTCCCAGCGTGGCAGCAAATAACTGGGTGGGGGCTGTGGAGCTGATGGGGGATTGGGCACCCCGTCGGCAAACAGCATTACTGCAGCTGGGGTGGGCTCCCAGCATGGCACCAAAACTTTAGAGTGGCGTGCGCGGCGGGGGCGGGAGGTAGCACGTGACGGGGTGGCGCCAGTATGGCAGCAGTGCCTTTGAAGCAGAGGAACACCGCTGTTTATATTGAGCTCCTGCACCATTGGTGCAGGACCACCACGCCTGCTCAAGAGAGCAGTGCATTGGGTGGGAGAGGCACACCTCCAAGTGTGCTACTCTCCCAAAACGTTCATTGCGCATGTGCGCAAGTGAACGTAAAAAGCTGTATACAGGTTAGTTTGAAGGTCATGGCAGTCAATTGACTGGAAATTATCTTTTCTGGTTTAGAAATGGCTGAAGATCCTATCTTTCATTTAGGCCTTTAGGCCTTACAGTTTCAGCCCTAGAAATCCAAAAACTTTCTTTACACAATAGCAGATTCTGCCTATCGTCACCTCTTGCAGGAGTCTTAACACATTCTAGACCCATAAACCTAAAACTTTTCTAATCAGAGTTGTGTCCTTCTGCAAACTGCCTGCTAACAGGTTTATCCAAGCTACACCACAATATATATATATATATATATATATATATATATATATATATATATATAGATATATAGATATATAGATGTATATATATATATTATAGTAACGCAGTAGTGCCACTATAGTTAAGGTTGAGGAGCCATTTCTATGTTAAACCCCAAAACTTTGCACCTTAATAACTTTGCAACTGTTTCATGGATTTGGCTGAAATTTGGAATACATGATCAAGAACCATAGGCCTTGGGATCTGCCAAGTTTTGTACTGGTTGGATATACAGCTGCGGAGTTATTAAGCGTGATCTGTGTGTGGGTTTACGCTTTTTCTGGAATTCTACGGTCGCGCCTACAGGTCGTACGGTTTGCGCGACCAGCCCAAAATCTTCAAGGAACGTGAGGCCAGGGTCCCCAATGTGCCTTTCAAAGATTTCGTGAAAAAATATTAAACGGTTCAAAAGTTATTCAAAAAACAGTTTCCCATTATAAGTCAATGGGAAAAGTTAACAAAAAGTTCAACACTTTCGCAAATGCATTTTTACTTTCGCAAATGGGCCTGTTACTTTTGCAAATTGGCCATTTTGTTTTCAGTTGGTGATCAGAAAAATGGTTGGCATTTAAATTTGGGACCCTGTAGCAACCTAATTCTTTTGTATTCACCTAGTCGGACCCTGAGGATGCTTGCCATGTCTTTATTTTGTGGTAAAAGACCGCAGAAATATGTTTTTCAAATTTCTGGAAAAAGTAATTTCACAAATTACTTCGTGCTCATAAGTGTCCGAACTTTTGCAAGCTTTCACAAATTATGGCAGTAGTTTTCATCTGTGGAAGTACAGCGATTATTTCGCGCGCTGCAAAAGAACCGCTGGGAGTTTTGGGCTGAAATCTGGAGGGAATGGAGCCGACATCTCACAGATGTGCCTTTCAGTGTTGTATTGAAAAAATATTACACTGCGGCAAAGTTATGGCACTCCAAAGTTGATGGTTTTTCCCATAGGATAACATTACGGCGCCCGATGCATTACAGAAATCCTTTGGATCCCTGCTGCAAAATAACGGTTTGGTCTTTTTTCCTGAAATTTGGAATAAAGACAGCCAACAGCCCACAGATGTGCCTTTCAGTGGTTTGGTTAAAAATATTACACGGCGGCAAAGTTACGGCACTCCAAAGTTGACGGTTTTTCCCATAGGATAACATTACGGCGCCCGATGCATTATAGAAATCCTTTATATCCCTGCTGCAAAATAACGGTTTGGTCTTTTTTCCTGAAATTTTGAGGGAAGACAGCCAACAGCCCACAGATGTGCCTTTCAGTGGTTTGGTGAAAAAACATTACAGGGAGGGAAAGTTATGGTGCTCCGAACTTTTCTTTTTTCCCCATAGGATAACATTATGGCGTTCGCCGCGCCTTTCAGGGCCCGTATCTTGGAAACGGTGCAAGATATGGACTTTTCGTCAGAAAATTTCTTGGCCCCCATTTAGCCAGGACAGTTGTAAATAATATGACTTTTAATTTTTTTTTCTACGTCGTACGGTTCCTGAGATATAACATATTTAGTATTCCAAGTTCTCATTTTCTGCGCCGATACTCATTATTATGCATACATTATTTGTACTCACTGTCTTTCTCTATGCAGGTTTTGGGTAAAACCAGCCTGTGCGCTTACATTACTGTTACTGTTGCCCTTTCCGCTTGCGGTTCTGTACCCGTTTCACTTACCGTTGACGTCTGCGCCACCATGTGCGTTATCATTTGCACTTGCGTTTCTGTTATTTTTTGCCATTTCTGTCTACAGTACTGTTTATCTTTCTGTTTCACTTTACATCACCATGCCCATTGACATTTCTGTTTGCAGGCACCATGTTACTATGTGACAACACATCACGTAACAGACCGTTCCTGTCTACGCCACCATGTGCGTTACCCTTTCTGTTCTCATTCGCGCTGTGTTACCATGTGTGCCACTGTTAGCATTTCTGTTTGCGTTGCTGTCCCTGTTAGTATGCCACAAGACATCATGTGGCGGGAGGCCTTGAGAGCCCTTCGCGCATTACATTCACTATTTCTGTTATCATTCTCAAAGAAGGAAATTAAGGCAAAAAACTCCATTTAATGCATTAGTTAGGGTTTATTACAGCGACAAAAGTGGAAATTTGCTGTTGGGTTGAAAACCCCTTGGACCCCCACCCCCCAACGGCATTGGGGTGTGTATTGGGATCTTGGGTCCTAACTCTCACCCCATTCTCCTATACTTCTGCTGCTTTACACATGTCATGGGGTGAGAGTTAGGGCTGACGATCCCAATGCGCACCCCAATGCCGGTTGGGGGTGGGCGGGGTCCAAGGGGGGTTTTCAACCCTAACAGCGAATTTCCTCACTTTTGTCGCTGTGGAACAACCCTAACTAATGCATTAAATGGAGTTTTTTGCCTCTAAAATATATATATCACAAAAGTGGTGGTACAAGAGATAAAATCTCTGATCTCAATTCTGGTGTTATTAGGCAAAACAGTCTCATCCCCAACATTCATATATTTACAGATATTACACCTCCTGTATTTATGCACACCTTTTGGCCTGATAGGTAGCCATATTTTTGACTCCTGCTCTTTTTGGTGAAATTGACTCCTTACTAATCTGTCTTTCAGATTGCCTGTTTTTCCAAAAGTTATTCTTGGAGTGTCAGACACTATTTCTTTTGGACTAACATCACTTAATAAAATGTCCCAACAATTCCAGATCACATTTCCCAACTGACCTGCTATTCTATTATACTCTAAAGAGAGTGTCAACTTGTTGTCATTTTCTTTTTTCTTTTTAGTCGCTCCAACCTCTAGCAGCTGTTTTTGAGTTTAGTTAATTACTTTGCTTAAAGCATTAGTCAGAACTTGTTCATGATAGCCCCTTGCTTGAAGTCTTTTCATGAGTTCTCCTGCCTGGTGCAAAAATCACAGTCCTCAGTACAATTCCTTCTCGGTCTAATTAACTGACTGTAAGAAATATAATCCTTTAACTTTCTTGGGTGGGAGCTAGTGTTTCTAAGTAGAGAATTGGTAGATGTGGCTTTCCTAAAGATTTTTGTACTTATTTTCTTTGTGATACTATTACTGACAAATGTTATATCTAGAAAATCTATTTGTTCCTGCTGAATATTGGAAGTGAATCTTAGGTTAAGGCTGTTATTATTTAACCAGACAATGAATTTGTGTGCACTCTCAATACTGCCTTTCCAGACACACAGGCAGTCTTCAATAAAATGTACCCACTTTATTATCTTATCTTATTAAAGAAAGGATTTTCTTTTAAATTGAACAAGTGCACAAACTCCCACATGCCCATAAATAGATTTGCATATGCCGGAGTCATTGAGGCCCCCATGGCTGTACCACATTCTTGTATGTAGTAATTATTATCAAATTCAAAGTATCCATGATGAAGCACAAAACTCAAGGCCTCAATTAGAAAGTCCGCAGGTGCATGGGTTTCTAGCTGATCTTTTTCTAAATAAAACCGAGCTGCTCTGATGCCATCCATTGAAGTGTACTAAAGTTTGTTCAAGTAACTGTGGTTATGCACCCCCTTTCTTCTTTCCCTTCCTCTTCCAAAAAAACTCTCCTGCCCCTGTTCCAACTGCTACAGCTGGTTTCTTTTACACTGTTTTATATAAGTAACTAAAATAAGTATTTTAAGATATTACGTTTCATTTGAATTAGTTTTTCTACATTTTTTCTTTAAATTGGTATTTAATCAATTAATGTGCCACTATGATGTCATTGTTTTCTTGTATAAATTGCACTTTGAATTATGTATGGTATACGCCCCCTTGAAGGCTTGTAGCCGAGGCACTAGGGACTCATACTGGTGGAACATTAAATACAACTAATTTGTCGTTTAATTAATTTTGGAGCTCATTTACCTTTGGAACTTGTCATTTTTTGCATCCTGCCTGAAATGTGTTTTCTCACCTGTGGCACCAAATGGTGCAGTCGCTGTAGGAAATCAACTTTCAGGACAGATTAACAAAATTAGAGTGCCACTTTTCATGAGGAGAGATCCAAAAATGGCCATGTTGAAAATCTGGTGAAAAAATTCCCCAAAATGATTGCATTACAGGAGTTCATTGCACTGTTTCTACACATGCTCGTAACTTTACCAATTTTTCATATTTTCACTCCATATTTTCAACAGTGCCATTTTTTCACATCACCTCATGAACAGTACAGCTGTTATTTTTTGCATCCTGCTTGAAATGTGTTTTCACACCTGTGGCACCAAATGGTGAAGTCGCTGCGGAAAATCACCTTTTGGGATTAAGTAACGAAGTGATAGTGCCACTGTTCATGAGGAGGGGTCACAAAAAGCCCATGTTGAAAATCTGGACTGAAAATACCAACAAATACCCGGGGCATTAAGAGTTTCCAACTGTTACATCCTACACTGTAGAGACTGACAGGCGTCGTGGGGGGGCAACTCAGGATCATCAGCTGTAATGCTCACGCCATTCCACCCCCACCTTGCAGCCAGTGACAGGCATTGAGGTGTGCCTTGGGGTCTTCAGCCCTAATGTTTATCCCATTCTCCTATACTACACCCATCTCAGCATATTTACTTAGGGGATGGGGTGAGCGTAAAGGCCAAAGACCCCAAGGTACACCACGACACCTGTATCTGTTGGGTAGGGTGAGGTGAAATGGCGTGAGTGTTATGGCCGATGACCCAAAGGCACACCCTCAATGTCTGTCAGTCTCTACAGGGTGGGGTGGGGCTGGCGTTGGTTCAATACTTCACTGCCATTCCTATTATGCATCTTTCTAACTCCTGCACTACCAATGCCAATAAGCAAACATTCGGCATTACACTTGCAACATAACCCCTGGGGAAGACACCTAGTTAGGTTTCCTTTGTGTAACCCCCTTGTAAATGGGGGTTCCTAAAAGCTTTCCCGGAGCTTGTTTCCTGCTCCATGCCTGGTTGGTGATCGGCATAAAGCCATTTAAATGGGTGCAAGGAGCGCTGGTAAAAACCTCTGTGTGCTGTCTCTTTAAGGGCTGCGTGGTAGTATGCCCGAGTCCCGCCCGGGACGCTGGAAAATAGCTCACGTCTGTCACCGCTAGTGGGGCAGAGGGAGCTTTATTAGGGGATGTGATTGTTTGCTGGAAACAACGTAAATTAAATTAATCATGATAATGTGGTTGTTCTAACCTGCCTTCCTTTGCAGTGAGGACTGTTCGGTTCTCTCCTCCATTATGGTCCAGAACTGCTGAATTGGATCAATCAATACCCCGGGACTCTGGAGAGCTGTCTGACCAATAGGGGAACTGCTTATAAGTTGGAGAAGGCATTATGGGCTATGGCGCTTTTTTGCACCACTGAGGGGCAGAAGATTGACTGACAGACAGGTCCGCAGCCAATAGACTCGGGTAGCGCCCGATCTGAAACGAGAGCCCCATGCTGAGGAGGGTCAGATGTGTAGTGCCTGAGGAGAAGGAAGGAGCTGTGTGCTTCTGCGCTGTGTGAGTGTTCGCGTGGGAAGCGTGTGAAGGCCTGAGGCAGCCGTTTTTGCCATTTTAAACTGAGTCAGACTAAATCCGCTGGTGCACGGTCAGAGGAGGCTGGTGCCAGCCCAGCTACCTACCAGGCTCAACCTGAGAGGACTGGAGAAACTGCTGAATCATGCTCGGTCCACCCGTGAGGTTGAAGTTGCCGTTTATTGCCCGAGTCTACTGCAAGTTTGTGGGGGGTCTGGAAGCGGCGGCCTGGTATGATACCCCTCTGTTATTTGCCATATAAATGTGTGAGGAGACTGGTGAACTTCAGGCTTAACCCTGCCAGAGGTGAAGAACTCATTGCTTACTGGAGTCGTGAGTACTAAACCAGGGTAGCTCCCTGTTAAGTTTGCAATCAGTGGCCTTCAGTTGCCTCAGCAGACTGCTGACTGTGTGCTTGAGTTTTGCTTCTCATGCTGACTCGTTCAGTATTTCAAAGGCTATCTGTGTCAGGGCCCCAACCAGTTGCCATGGTGGACTAGCCATTAGGGCTTGGGTACCCAGGGACAGTAAATATTAGGTTCAGGCCTGTGCACAGAGCCCTAGGTAGATAAGTATAGTGATAAGCCAATCAGCTTGATCCCCCCCCCTTGTCCTGGTTACTTCCCCTTTGAATAAATCAGATTGTTTGTTCTGCAACTACACCTTGGCTACTGTGTGCATTGCTGATGAACTGCTGCATAGTGACTGTGATAAAACTGTATCTTACTTTACAGGGGGTTCCCGGAGTGAGCTGGGAGATACTAGCCGGAGGGTAAGTGAACTGGGGAAAAGTATTGTGGGTACACTGTGTGAGCCACTAGCGGGACAAAAGGGGGGTTGCAGTAACCCAGAGGGCTGTAATCGAGGCAATCTCAACAGTACTAACCCCGACCTCTGGGTGGAGGCACCCGTCAACGGATCTGGGCCCCTCATCCTGTCTCAGAGGAGGCAGGCAGAGGTAGTAACCCTAAGGATAGTGCCCCCTGGGGGGTTACAAATTGGAGGCACCACTGGGATCAGCGTCCCCTAGTGGCCAAGTGGAGAAGCACACAAGAGATGGAAAAAGTGGAAGGGGATATGTTGGGAAAAATTAAGCTGGGACCTATTAAGACCATGGTACACAGACTGATGGGGTGGGGTGAAGCTGAAGAGCTGGACTCCCAGAAAATTGTGTTGCTGCTAGATGTGCCTTTGGGAACCCCAACTGCTGACATTGTTTCTGCAGCAGAGCGAGTAAAATGCTTAGGCAAAGTGGAGGTAAAAGGGCGTATGGCTGACTTGCTCAACCAGACGCTGCAGGTGTTACTCCTGTGCAGTGTGGCTATTGACCCCGACAAGGTACCTCCCGTGATTTACCCAGATGGTGCTTCACAGGGATGGAGACTGATTCATATTCGAAGTGGGTCAGTCACCCCTGGGGGGTCTCCCCAGATGAAAAGTTTTAAAGACAAACTGCTTAAATTGCTGGCTGTGGAGGGGAGAACTACCCAGGAACTCCTACAAGCATTGGATTTGTCCAGTGATGCTACCCCTCAGGGCTCCCCTGGCACATCCCCTTGTCCCCCCAAGAGTTCTGTGTTGGCTTCACTGCCCCTAGTGGTCCCACCTATACAGCTCGATTCTTACCGTAAGTTAAAACTTTTCTCTGGCACGGTGCCAGTGCCCCCAGGGCAGGATGACCTGGAGGCTTGGATGGACTATGCTACCCCTTTAGTCCAGGAATGGCAATGCTCTGAGGGAGAGAAAAGGAAGAGGCTGATGGAGAGCTTGCGGGGCCCCACTTTAGAAGCCATTAGGTTCTTCCGGGCCACCAGTCCGGAAGTCACCTCTGCAGAGTGCATCTCTGCTTTAGAAGGGGTTTTTGGGAGTACAGAGACTGGTGAAGACTTATTATGGAAATTCAGGTCTGCTAAGCAGTGGAAAAATGAGAAACTGTCCGCCTTTGTCACTAGAGTGGAGCGGGCCTTGCAGAAGGCCTATAGAAAGGGGGGAATCACTGGCGCAGCCCTGAATCTGGTCAGGTTAGAACATGTTTTAAAGTCTGCCAGATTTTCTAGTGTAATACTGCTGAAACTTAAGTTACATGATCGGTGGGCCACCCCGCCTGAATATTGTCAATTAATGAGGGAAATTAGAGAGGTGGAGACTGATGAAGAGGGGTGGAAGCCATGTGTGGGGGCGGTAAACCCTAGTGGGACTCCTGAGCCTAGCACCCCAATGAGGTCAGCCTGTGTAGAGGGTCTGAGGGATCCCCAGATTTTTCTGGTGTTGTGGGAATGCGAGTTGTCTCCTCTGACCCCCCTGTAGAGAGTGAGTTGAGGGCCGAGGTCAGGAATTTACGGGAACTGGTGAGGGACTTAAAGCAACCTGCTATGTACCCTGTTAAGCCCAGGGCCCCTGACATAAACCAAAATCAGATCCCCGGCCAAATGGAGCCCCCTCACCCCTCTCAGGGCCCCCCACAAATACAGGGCACACTGCCAAACAGTGATCTCCGGCACCCCAAGTTCTGTTACCATTGTGGAAAAGATGGGCATTTTCAATCTGAGTGTCAGAGGCCAGAGAACTTAAGGAAAGTTAATAGCAGACTGATCACTTGGCATCACCAGACCCAGGCTCGACCCCCTAGGAAAAGTTTTGTGACTCGGGCCCAGGCTCAGTGGACCCTCAATGCTTTGGCCTCCGATTGGTCTGATGTGGTCGCGCCTTCAATGGAGACCCCGGTGCGAGTAAATGGGATTCCCGCTCGGGCTGTATTAGACAGTGGCTCTCAGGTAACCATTTTGTTTCAGGACTGGTATCAGACACATTTGCCTGAGGTGACCCTGCAACCCTTGAATGGTCTACATGTGTGGGCATTGAGCGACAAGGCATATCTGTATCTGGGGTATATCCGAGTTTGGTTATCATTCTCGACTTCTGTGGCCAGAATGGATGAGCAGGTGGAAACTTTAGTTTTAGTTTGCCCACCCACTGGACTGTATGATGGAAGCCTCTGTTGACTGGAACAAATGCTCATATGTTTGGACGATTGGCCCAGTTGTGCTCAGAAAAACAGGCATTCAAAACTGGGCGAGCTCTAAAAATACCCTCTGTGCTCCAAAACGCAGTTGCCACCCAGAGGAAGGTTGGTCAGGAGGAACCCGAGGGCCCGGTGGGGGTTGTGTGGAAAAAGGATCTGGCTCCAGTGATACTCACCCCAAATGCCCAGTGCGTCTTGCATGGAGAAGTATGACTAAGGACGGATGTCAAGAATAAATTGTTGATGTTGGATGTGCCTGGGAGGGAAGATTGCCTGAAGGACTGTTGATAAAGCCCAGTATCTTGCTGGCTAGAGCTCATGCTTATGTCAGGAGAGTGATGGTTCAAGTGCATAATATGTACGACAAAGAGATTCGAATAAGAAGAGGGTGTACCCTGGCAAGTGTCCATTGTGCGGATACCGCAGTACTGCCAAGTAGCAAGGGTCCCGAGGCAGACGATCGAGTTACTCCTGATTTGTTTGATTTTGGTGACTCTCCATTGCCAGCTGAATGGAAAAAGAGGATCGGTGAGAGGCTTGCTCAAATGGACCAGGTATTCTCCCTGAGAGAATGGGATGTGGGATGTGTGCAAGGGGCTGAGCCTCACATTTGGCTGCATGACGAAAGGCCTTTCCGAAAGAGATCCCGGCACCTGGCCCCAGCTGACAATGATGATGTACGAAGGCATCTGCAAGAGATGTTGGCTGCTGGTGTGATACAAGAGTCCAGAAGCCCCTATGCTTCCCCCATTGTGGTAGTGAGGAAGAAGAATGGGATGGTTCGGATGTGTGTAGACTATCGCACTTTGAATCGGCGGACCATCCCCGACCAGTATACCATGCCATGAATACAGGATGCCTTGGACTGTTTAAATGGCAGCAAGTGGTTTTCTGTGTTGGATCTCCGCAGTGGGTACTACCAGATCCCAATGGCCCCAGGGGACTGAGAGAAGACTGCATTCATTTGCCCCCTAGGTTTCTATGAGTTCATTCGGATGCCTCAACGGATTTCAGGTGCCCCAGCCACCTTTCAGCACCTGATGGAGAGAGCCGTGGGGGATATGAATTTGGTCGAGTGTCTGGTCTATTTAGATGACATCATAGTGTTTGGACGCTCATTGGAAGAACATGAACAGCGACTATTTAAGGTCTTGGATCAGCTGGAGGAGTTTGGCTTCAAGCTGTCTATAGATAAGTGTCAATTTTTCCAGACTTCTGTAAAATATGTGGGCCACATAGTGTCTACTGAGGGCATAGAGACTGACCCTAGCAAAGTAGAGGCATTGACTACTTGGCCCCAACCCAGGAACTTGAAAGAGTTGCAATGGTTTCTGGGGTTTTACGGATATTTTAAGCGATTTGTCAAAGACTATTCTAGAGTGATTCGTCCCCTCCTCAACCTCACTCAGGGGTACCCTCCTACACACAAGAAGTATTAGAAAGTTGTGCAATCCGAGACTGAGAAGAGGTACTTCCAGCAGAATGAACTGTTTGGGGATCGTTGGACTGATGAGTGTGAGGACGCTTTCTATGACATCATATACCAACTCACCCATGCCCCCGTGTTGGCTTATGCTGACCCGGCCAAGCCCTACATTCTCCATACTGATGCTAGTCTTCAAGGATTGGGGGCTGTGTTGCATCAGGAGCACTCAAATGGCCTGAGACCTGTGGCTTTTGCCAATAGAAGTCTGGCTCCGTCAGAGAAAAACTATCCCATGCATAAGCTAGAGTTCCTGGCTCTGAAGTGGGCCATTGTTGATCAGTTCCATGACTATTTGTATGGCGCCAAGATATTAGTAAAGATGGATAGCAACCCTCTGACCTATGTACAAACCTCAGCCAAGTTGGACGCCACTGGCCACAGGTGGCTCTCTGCCTTGGCCACTTACGACTATGCTGTTAAATACAGGGCTGGTTTAAACCATATAGATGCGGATGCCCTTTCTCGGAGGCCTATGCCCCAAGCTGATTGGATCAGGTTGTCTGAGCCTGACATAAGAGCCCTCTGCCAAAAGTTTGACAAGGAAGATCAGGTGTCCCTGGATGCTGTGAACTGTATGGTGGATTGCTTGGGGCCATCTGAGAGCTGTATACCTGCTGCCTATTGTTATTTTTCTGCCCTGGACACTAGTTCACTGCCTCAGTTTGACAATACTAGTCTTCAACAGGCTCAATCCCGAGATTCTCTGATAAAGCAGGTGGTGGAAGCCCTGCAGGCTGGGCAAGATGTGTCCAAATTGTGCTCTACCGACTTGAGAGCCACCTTGTTATATAGAGAAGGGCCCAAATTAAGACTGATTAACCAACTACTATGCCGAGATACTGTACATAAAGAAGATCAGATCGTCAAGCAACAGCTGGTGCTGCCTTCAGAGTTAAAGGAACTGGTTTTAAAGTCTTTGCATAATCAGATGGGGCATCTAGGCATCGACTGAACTCTCGATTTGGTACGAGCCCGGTTTTACTGGCCAAGAATGGGCGCAGATGTGGAGCGGTATGTCAAGACCTGTAGTCAATGTTTGCAGAGGAAGGCCTTGCCCCAGAGAGCTGCTCCTATGGTCAACATTACTACTAGTGCCCCTATGGAACTGGTCTGCATTGATTTCTTAAGCCTGGAACCCGATCTGAAGAATGTCAGTAATATATTGGTGGTTACCGATCATTTCACCTGGTACGCACAGGCGTTCCCTACTAAGGATCAGAAAGCAACCATGGTAGCTAAGATACTTGTTGAAAACATTTTTGTTCACTACGGGGCCCCCCAGCGGATCCATTCCGGCCAGGGGAGGGACTTCGAGAGCCGCTTGATTAAAGAGATGCTGTCTTTGTGGGGGGGTGTGAAAGTCAAGAACTACCCCTTACCATCCTCAGGGAGATCCCCAGCCTGAGAGGTTCAACCGCACCTTACCTGACATGTTGGGTACCTTGCAACCCAAAGACAAACCGAGATGGAGCCAGCAGATTAGTACCCTGGTTCACGCATATAACTGCACTAAGAGTGATGCCACGGGATTTTCCCCGTACCGACTGATGTTTGGGCGAGAGGCTAGATTGCCCGTGGATGTGTGTTTTGGAGTTTTCCCTGATGGGGTGCAAGCAGAAAATCATCTACAATATGTACAGAAGCTGAAGGCCCAGTTAAACCATGCTTATCAGTTGGCCCAGACCATGGCTGCTAAAAGAAACTTGGCCAATAAGGAAAGGTACGACAAGAAAGTAAAGATGTTGGAGCTAAGAGAAGGGGACAGAGTGTTGCTGCGAAATCTGGGGCTGCATGGAAAACATAAGATTGCTGACTAATGGCATCACCTCCCGCACATTGTTGTGGGCCAGCTGGCCAATTTGCCTGCATATAAAGTGCGACTGGAAAACAATTCCAAAGATGTGAAAACTATTCACCGAAATCATCTGCTGCCAATCGGGCAAATCCTGATTGAAGCCGAATCTCCAACTACCGCCCCCTCCCAGCCTGTGACTAGATCTGCTGCCAAGAAAAGAACCAAACCCATGGATTCTTCAGCAAGCCCACCAAAAGATCCTTGTCTCTGCCCTGCCGAAGGAGATGATCACCAGTCGGTGTCGGAAGACAATGAAGATGATATCGAATACTATCCCTCTTATAAGCTGAGCCAGTTGTTTCGGGGCAATCCCCGTGTTAACTCTGGAAATGAGATTGGCCCATCCAGACTACTTGAGCCCCCTACTCTGTCTCCAGAGCCAATACCTCCAGAAGATGAGCTGGGTAGCAGACAAGCCCAAGGGGTGGGGTGCTTAAGCCTGGCTGAACTGTCCGGCCTGGCTGAATTATCTGACTTCTCGGACAAAGAGAGTGAGGTGGGGGGACCAGCCAGTGATGTGCCCGAATCAGAAGAATATTTTGAGTGCCCTGATGGTTCCTCACTAGTAGCTACCCAGCCCTCAGCTGAACCCAGTGGGGTGGGCCCTAGGGTAGAGGGTCAGGCCACCAATAACACTATGAGTACTGGGTCCTGTCCCCCTGTGGAGGTTCCCGTCCCTAATGTCAGTGGGACTGGGTTGGAATCAGGGCTTGTTTCAGGGTTCCCCGAGATACCTAGACGCTCCAGCCGAGAAGTATGGCCTGTAATAAAGTTGAGTTATGAGTCTCTGGGTCAGCCAGTGGACCTGCCCTTAAATGTGGTCCACAAAGGGGTGTATGTGTCCCCGAGCTCCTTGCCTAAGCTAGCTTTGGGGGATAACTCTAGTTTGTTGGTATTACCCTTTGGGTGTGGTGCCCCTACTTTAGGTGACCCGCCAGTAACTGAAATGGAGGGGTTCCCCCAGTCCCGGGAACATGAGCAGGAAATATTGACCTGATTGGGAAAAAGAGGAACAAAGGGTTATGGGGGTACAACGTTGTATAACTCGTAGTACACTGTGAATAGTCATGTATGTAATGCAAAGTGTGATGTAGTGTCAATTAGGCTGTGTGCCTTTGAGTGAATTAAGGGTAATTACTTGGTGTGGATGCCAAGCTTTTTCAGGCCAGGGAGGGTGTAACCCCCCTTGTAAATGGGGGTTCCTAAAAGCTTTCCCGGAGCTCATTTCCTGCTCCTTGCCTGGTTGGTGATCGGCATAAAGCCTTTTAAATGGGTGGCAAGGAGCGCTGGTAAAGCCTCCGTGTGCTGTCTCTTTAAGGGCTGCATGGTAGTATGCCCGAGTCCCACCCGGGATGCTGGAAAATAGCTCACGTCTGTCACCGCTAGTGGGGCAGAGGGAGCTTTATTGGGGGATGTGATTGTTTGCTGGAAACAACGTAAATTAATCATGATAATGTGGCTGTTCTAACCTGCCTTCCTTTGCAGTGAGGACTGTTCGGTTGTCTCCTCCATTATGGTCCAGAACTGCTGAATTGGACCAATCAATACCCCGGGGCTCTGGAGAGCTGTCTGACCAATAGGGGAACTGCTTATAAGTTGGAGAAGGCATTATGGGCTATGGCGCTTTTTCGCACCACTGAGGGGCAGAAGATTGATTGACAGACAGATCCACCAGCCAATAGACTCAGGTAGCACCCGATCTGAAATGAGAGCCCCATGCTGAGGAGGGTCAGATGTGTAGTGCATGAGGAGAAGGAAGGAGTTGTGTGCTTCTGCGCTGTGTGAGTGTTCACACGGGAAGCACGTGAAGGCCTGAGGCAGCCGTTTTTGCCATTTTAAACTGAGTCGGACTAAATCCGCCAGTAAGCCGTCAGAGGAGGCTGGTGCCAGCCCAGCTACCTACCAGGCTCAATCTGAGAGGACTGGAGAAACTGCTGAATCGCACTCGGTCCACCCGTGAGGTTGAAGTTGCTATTTATTGCCCGAGTCTACTGCAAGTTTGTGTGGGGTCTGGAAGCGGCAGCCTGGTATGGTACCCCTCTGTTATTTGCCATATAAATGTGTGAGGAGACTGGTGAACTTCAGGTTTAACCCTGCCAGAGGTGAAGAACTCATTGCTTACTGGAGTCGTGAGTACTAAACCAGGGTAGCTCCCTTCTAAGTTTGCAATCAGTGGCTTTCAGTTGCCTCAGCAGACTGCTGACTGTTTGCTTGAGTTTTGCTTCTCATGTTGACTCGTTCAGTATTTCAAAGGCTATCTGTGTCAGGGCCCCAACCAGCTGCCACGGTGGACTAGCCATTAGGGCATGGGTACCCAGGGACAGTAAATATTAGGTTCAGGCCTGTGCATAGAGCCCTAGGTAGATAAGTATAGTGATAAGCCAATCAGCTTGATCCCCCCCCCTTGTCCTGGTTACTTCCCCTTTGAATAAATCAGATTGTTTGTTCTGCAACTACACCTTGGCTACCATGTGCATTGCTGGTGAACTGCTGCATAGTGACTGTGATAAAACTGTATCTTACTTTACAGGGGGTTCCCGGAGTGAGCTGGGAGATACTAGCCGGGGGGTAAGTGAACTGGGGAAAAGTATTGTGGGTACACTGTGTGAGCCACTAGTGGGACAAAAGGGGGGTTGCAGTAACCCAGAGGGCTGTAACCGAGGCAATCTAGACAGTACTAACCCCAACCTCTAGGTGGAGGCACCCGTCAACAGATCTGGGCCCCTCATCCTGTCTCAGAGGAGGCAGGCAGGGGTAGTAACCAGAAGGATAGCGCCCCCAAGGGGTTACATTTGCAAGTCTCTTCAGCACATATTCAGGCACTTATCACTCTTGCCCACTTTTAAATAGCAGGCAAGGACAGGCTGTGAGGTCTACCACCACAAGACTGTCTGGAATAGTTTCTCTATTTACTTATACCATATGGTCTTTCTCCTTGAAACTGTATTGTGTATTCCCTTGTATCTATTGTATCTGTTGATAGCCTAGTGTGATGTCTAATTTCTCCTGTACAGTCAACAGCTCTGCACAAGGATGAACTCACACAGACATACTATTAGAAGAAAAAAGACTGAAAAACCAGTGGGGCACCACTTCTCCCAGCCTGACCACTCAATTTCGGATATGTCAGTAATGGTCTTAAAAGGAAATCTCAAAAACACACAACAGAGATGAGCTTTTGAGATTTAACTTATTTTACATCTTAATATGGTAGCAGATGGGATGAACGTTGATCTGGGTTTCATGTGACTTTACAGAAACTGACATCCACAGACTTCATCTTCAGACTGGCATAGTATAGGACTTCTGCATTTGTGGGATGTGGGTGCGTGTGAGTATGTATGTGTGTGGGTATGTGTTGTGAGGTATGTGATATAACCAGTGTGGGGCTTGCTGTCACATTGAGGTAGGCCTCTATTTAGATACATGAAGTTACAGTGTATTACTACTCTTACTTCACACACATAATGAATATTAATTCCTCCTTACTTTTTATCTTTGCTCGGGAGTGGGGTTGATTCCGTTGCACCATATTCAGATTACACAGCCTGTTACTGTACATGCAGGAGTGTTATCATAGACTGTCACATATTTTTTAAACTCTGTACATATTGGAGTGCGAGATCTCATTTGCATGGGGGTCCTGGACAGACCTTTTTACATTAGGGTAATAGTGTAGTGATTTGTGGAAATGTAGGTATGTTAGACCTCTGGTCTTGCACACATACTTTATACTTACTTCTAGTTACCGTATCCTGGGGAAGGTGGTAGTTTTATTTCATTGTAGTTCTATCCAGAATCCTTGGAAATATTACTACGCAGATAGAAGTACAGTTAAGTAGTGTCACATTTCTGCTTTGTAGGTATTAGGATACATGACCCCTTTTACTTAGGATTTCATGACAAGTTGAATTCCTTTGGAGAACAATTGCAGTGACTGATGTGAATAAAGGTTCATTAGGAGAGTGAGTGAGTGAGTGAGTGAGTGAGTGAGTGTGTGTGTGTGTGTGTGTGTGTGTGTGTATATGAGTGTGAGAGACAGAGAGAGAGAAAATCTCCTTAAAGCTAGTAATCCTCCACCACCACCCACATTATGGGGATGTGGGGTGGGGTAGGGTGTATTGTTTGTGTGAAGAGGAGGAGAGAAATTAAATTTTTTATCACTTTTTCAGATTCCTTAGACACTTCTAGTACATCAAGTTGTTAAATTGTGGCACCCAGCCAGCCACCGACCGAGACCAGGACGCCCGCCTGCAGCTCCCTTGGAAGCTGCCTGCCCTTGAACGGGGCTGCTTCAACTCCCCCACGGTTGGCCGACACCCAGCCAGCCACCGATCGAGACCAGGACACCCGCCTGCAGCTCCTTGGAAGCTGCCTGCCCTTGAACGGGGCTGTTTCAGCTCCCCCACAGTCGGCCAGCACCCAGCCAGCCACCGACCGAGACCAAGACGCCCGCCTGCAGCTCCTTGGAAGCTGCCTGCCCTTGAATGGGGCTGCTTCAGCTCTCCCACGGTCAGCCGGCACCCAACCAGCCACCGACTGAGACAAGGACGCCTGCCTGCAGCTCCTTGGAAGGTATGGGACAGCGCAGCCAATCGGAACACGGGTGCTTCCAGCAAACCTGCTCTGATTAGCCAGGACTTTTCCCCTGCTTCAGCCACCTGGCACTTTTTTACAAATAGATTTTCGATAGAACTAAGCACATTTCAACTGTGTAATAAAAGTTTTTGTGGCTAGTTTTCCATTAGCAGGTTATACAGACCTGCCACTAGAAGGATTCTTGGTCTTTCTACACAAATCACTGTACTCAATCGTGAGCAATATGGCCTGCATTATCATTCTACTTCTAATCCTGGCAAAAATTATGACTCATAAAGCACTGATCCATGCTAAGTCAGAAGTCATCCCAGCCTGGGAACCCACAATCATAGTTCCTGCTGCATCTTCATATTGCTTCCCTACTCTTAATCTGTCGGGTTTTCATTTTAATTTTCATCCCTCTCCCCTGGCCCTCCTCCCTTCGCCAATGTCTTTCCGTGCACTTCCCCTGCTAGCCTTGAACGGCCATGTCAGCATCTTCTATGCCCTGGCTAGACATACCTCAATGACTGAACACCACACAAGAACCCATACGAAAAGAGCCCACTTCTACCTAATAAATGCCCTCAAGAAAATGTTTCTAATTCTCCTTTTCTGTTCAGACAATGTCGGACTAAATCCAGGTCCGCCAACTCAAATAACTTCTCCATCGGAGTTTGCAGCTGCTCCTGGGATGAAACTGATGATGGTCAATATTCTAAGCCTGCTCAAAAAACTTGATCATCTTCAAGTTTGGGCAGCCCACACTGACCCAGATCTGATTATAATTACCGAGTCATGGCTAAAATAGACCAACACTGATCCGAAAATTTCTATACCGGGCTTCAAGCTCTTTAGGGCTGATAGGGATTCGGGGGGGGGGGGAGTGGTGGTATATGCCAAATCAAAATTTGATGTTAGCAGCATTTCCTCTAAAACTTAGCCCAAGAAATATGAGATTGTCTCGCATAAACTTCACCTTCCATCCTCAGAGTGCATCACAATCATTGGTGGCTATAGACGCCCATCAGGAGGCACAGAAATTCTTAACGTGTTGAAATCCATAACTTTGGCTGCTAACACAGAAACAATAATCTTAGAGGACTTCAATATGGATTGGCTCACTGCTAAATCCCACTCCCTAAAAGCCATCTGTGATGAGCTGGGTCTTACACAGATAGTAACTGAACCCACAAGAATCAATGCTTCTAACTCTGCCAACAGCTCACTCTTAGATGTCATCTTAACTTCGCATCCCCATAAAATCTCAGATTCTGCAGTTTTCCACAATGACATGAGTGACCACAGTATCATTGTATGTACAAGATTCCAATCTAAAACCCAGCAGCACCCTAAATTCAGAATCAAGTGCTTATTCCGTAAATTCAACTCAGTAAACTTCCTAACTGATCTAGCTACAATCAGGTGGCAAGACCTATATCTTGCCAAATCTGCTGATGCCGCAATCTCTGTCCTAAATGACAACCTCACCACCCTAATTAACAAGCATGCTCCTTTTATTAAAATGAGGGTGCGGAAAATCTCGGATCCGTGGTTCACTCAAGAGCTCAAATCTGCACTTAGCAATAGAGACAAGCTATGGGCTAGGGCCAGGCACACAAAGGACCCGGCAGACTGGCAGGCTTTTAGAACTGCCATAAATGCCAGTGTTAAAAGTGTATGTGCTACTAAAGCAAACTTCTAAATCTCCACTCTGAAGCAGGCCAAAGGGAACTCCCAAAAAATCTGGAAGACACTAAGATCCATTGAAGGCCATCCAGCTGCATCTTCCCTTCCCACCAAGATTCTGGCCAAGGACAGGATGGTTGAAAATAAACTGCGAATCCTTGAAGAACTTAACTTTCACTTTGCTACTGCTGGGTTGGCATTCGACTCCTCCCCATACGCTAGCTGAGTGAATAGCAACACTAGCCCAGATACTACACATGATACTCCACCTCATCCCTTCCAGTTGTGCCTGTTCAGCTACAAAGAAGTTGAAGACATAATTCTTAGCCTTGAGATCAAGAAAAGTGCAGGGGACGATGGCTTTGAATCATTTTTCTTGCGGTTAGGCTATGCCCAGCTCACAGCCCCCATCCTTCACATCTTCAACCTCTCTATTACAACAGCTACTGTTCCATCCTGCTGGAAATCTGCCAATATTCTTCCGCTCTTCAAATCAGGAGATCCTTGTGACTTAAACAACTACTGTCCAATCTCTATCTTGCCGTTCTCTCCAAAGTGCTGGAAAAACTTATATACAACCAACTAAAAAAATCACCTCGAACGCACTCACTCCTAAACCCAGCCCAATCTGGCTTCAGGTCGAAGCACAGCACCATCTCAACCTTGGCTAAAGTCTCTAATTACTGGATCCATGCTATGGACACCAAGAAGGTTACTGGTACAGTCTTTCTAGACCTCAGTAAGGCCTTCAACACTGTAGACCATCACCTCCTCATCACCTGTCTTGCCTACATAGATGCCACTCCACTTACCTTACAGTGGTTTAACAGTTATCTCACAGGAAGGATACAAAAAGTCAAAGCTGATGACCTACTATCTGCCCCCTTCCAATTGCCAGAGGAGTCCCTCAAGGCTCCATCCTAGGACCAATCCTTTTTTCCCTGTACATCAACAACCTTGACTCGCACATAAAGAACTCTAGCATACATTTCTTTGCAGACGATACGGGTTTGTACGCATCAGGCTTGTCCTTAACTGAAGTCAGGGAAGCACTCCAAGCTGACTTTATCCAGATAGAAAGCAACCTTATCAATGCCAAGCTTCTCTTAAAAGCCAAAAAAACCAAGACAATGATTTTCTCGAGACTTGGCTTGTCTGGTGCCCTACCTATCCCACCTAAAAACTTCATAGTTACCTCCCTAGGTGAACCCTTGGAAGTTGTACCTAAATTTAAATATCTAGGTATGTGGATAGACAACAAGCTTTCCTTCAACGACCACATCGAGAATCTATCAAAGACGCTTAAAGCACGCTTGGGTTTCTTCTTTAGAAATAGGACCCTCTTTTCCCTTGCGACCCGCAAAAGACTTGTCCAAGCAACATTCCTTCCCTTGCTTGACTACGGAGACACTATCTTTATCTCCTCCCCAACCTTCAGCCTATCTAAACTGGACATGCTCTATCACCATGTTCTTCACTTCATTACTAACTCTGCGTACAGGACCCACCACTGCGATCTTTATGCAGCAGTTGGGTGGACCTCTCTTACCACCAGACGCCTCCTGCATGCTGACATTTGGACCCTCAAATTACTACTCCACAAACTGCCTGTCTATTTAACGCCTCTCATACACATCTTGCATAGCACCTACTCCCTAAGGAAATCCAACCTTATCCTACTAGATGTTCCCAGGACACGTACCACAGCTGGCCAAAGAGCTGTTTCATATGCCCTCCCAAAATCTGGAACCAACTGCAAGCCATGCTGAAGCTAACCAGCATTGTATCAATTAACTCCTACAAAACACTAGCTATCTCTAAATTAAAAGACATGTAGGTGCTACTAGGCCCCCAACGTCAAGTTAACTTCCTAGGTACCAACTGGCCCTCTACTTCTAAGCTGAAATGTGTTGCATAATTTAGGGCAAGGTTAAAGCTGGAATGTACTGCATATATAGCATAAGGACTTCTATTGTGTATACCTCTTGTATTATATATATATTTTTTTTCTTTGTTGTTCTACGTTTTATATCTCCTGTCTATGTAATTGCAAACTGTTTGTGTATGTGCCTCATGACCTCCTTGTGAATGAGCTTGCTCAACGGAATTTTTCCTGCAATAAACTTGAAAACTTGAATTTGAAATTCTCAGTGTATAATGACATCAGTACATATCAGGCTACATGGTCTTAATTCCTTGGTGATCCTCGACTAGAGTTTTTTATTTGACACTAATACTGTCAATTTATATTTAAATTATCATTTATAAAGTCCTGTCACTATATTAGAGGTTTTTGAAGTTATGGGGCATGATTTCTAGCTGGAGAGTACAGCTGGGTGATAGGTCCAGCTAAGTTTTGCACATCATACAGTGTGCATTGATGTTTTTAAGACAACTTCACTGGTAATTTCTTGTCTATAATGCATACATTGAAACTTCTTGGAGTCCTAAGACAATCTTAGTATGTCTTTAATCCAGGTGGGGGTTGCTTTTCAGTAATCACATCCTTATACACACTGTGACACGCATAGCTTAATTTAAGAGTCATTTGCTCCAGCAGTGTTATCTTATGTCATTTGAATTTATATGCTGTAGGATTCTTTGTAAGTATTTTGCACCAAGCACCTTTGACCCTGGGACCCTCCTGCCTGAAGGTAATATGGTACTGTTATACTTCTCTGACATCATCATCTGTATTTTTTAAATGAGTAGTTTAAACCAATGGGGATTTTTTCTGCATGATCTAGCTGTTAAAAGTACTGTTTTTTCTAAACAACGGCCATTAGGTTTCTGAAGAAGGACTGGTTGGTCTGAAAGCTAGCGCACTTTGTTTTTGTTGTTACATCTATGTTGGTCCATTAAAAGGTATCAAATCATTTGATTCTGGATCTCCTGTACAGTAGGTATCACCGTGCCTGCCTATACCGTAATGTGTTTGACCCAAGTCTGTATCATGTAACAGTATCCATTGTGATGTGATGTGTTTTTACCTACTGTATGTCTGTAACTCTCCTGGATCATGACTGAAAATAGGCAATTTCTTTGTCTAGAGCACTTACCCGGTAATCAAAAATGAAACAAATAAATTGACAAATGCTTGTCTAGTTTGGTTTTATACCAGAGCATATATGTGATGTTCATCCATGAATCATAGAATCTGAATCAATATTTGATAACTAACCAATTCTTATCTTCTGTTCATCTGAGTTACTTGTCATGTTTATAAAACAAACTGTGCAGTGACTTACAGTGTGCAGCATTATAAGCCAAGCTGTTATCAGAGAAGCATGTTTCAGGAGATGCAGTCCTGGAGTCCTTGGTGTTAAATTTTGGAAGAAAACTGTGCAACTAGAGAAGCTCATGATGGGGAAGGTTTTGTCTGGACCCTCACTTGGCAGGTCATGTGAAGACTAAGTAAATCTGATTTTCAGATGGACACCAATGTTAGTACATTAGTGCCATTTACTGGAGTACACCTGTCAACTGACTTTTAAACCATGATGTTCAGCATTTGAAGCCGACAGCAGCTGCTTTCTTTACATTTACTTTCATAGTTTCCTGTGTGATAGTGATGCATCTCAATTTTGTATTTAAATTTAAGAGCTCACTCTACTAATTGCACTTTTGCACTCTGTCACTCAGCACTTTATCTTAATGGGTTATGGGTTAATGCCAGTATGCACATTATCTAGTTACTATGGCAACACCATGAGTACTTAAGGAGTAGTGCTTTAAACAATAGCCACACCCCCTGAGGAAGAGCTGGATTGTCGAAGCCCCAGGGTAAGGGAAGGCGGCAGATGTTGATCACCACTGCTGTTGAAAACTATGGTAATATGTGTTTTGCAGTCTTGTTTATTTGCACCACAATATGTACTTTTCTTGCAAGAAGCTAGTTGAAGAGAGAGAGAGATTTCTGAATACAGCTGTAGCAAACTACTTCTGTAAGATGTAGTTTATTGGCATAGCCACAAACCATTTAAAATACAGCAAGCTGCATCTAAAGCTGTTTTGTACTTTCATGCACCAAACTAAATAAATATCTATTGACTAGCTTCAGCATTGAATTCTGAGTGACTCCTATGGCTACAGTGGGCAGAGCCCTACAGATGTCTTGCAGTCAAAACAGGGCTCACACTCTGAATGATCAACAATTTAGGAGTTGCAACACAGTCCATGAAGCACTCCACTGTCTCAATGCAGTGTTCTCATAGCACTATTTGATTTTCATCCATTCTGCATGCATGTGCAGAGCAGGTTCTGTTTCTACCTTTTCCTCACTGCTACTTTAGCTCAAGTCCCTCATGGTGTGTGAGTCTCCATCCAGACCCACATAATGTTTCTCCTTGTAAAGAGGGGCCGGAGGAGGAGAGACACTGAACCACTTTCAGCCACACCAGGAACATGGAAGCTGGTTGTCCATGCATGCACATTGGCGTGCATCCATTTTCTCACCATGATAGTGGCGCATCAGGAGTTCCCCTGGTGCTCCCAGACCCTAAGATTACTTAGTTGGGGTCCAGAGACAAGAGGACTGCAGTGCAGAAGCCACAAAATTATTTGGCTCAGATACTGAAAAGAGTTGCGCATGGCGCAACACCCACTGATGCGCCCCGGCGCAATATTCAAAAGGGAAAAGTGCGCCACACAAATCTCAATGCGCTGGAGCACACAGTAATGTATGCAGGCACAGGAGGGGGGGTGTGCCCATGCATAACCTGCACAGCCCGATATTCAGCGGGATGTGCAGAAGTCATCCATCTTAACCCTACCTCTAACCTGCAAAGGGTACTGCCAGGAAAAAAGGAACAAGTGATGGCCACCCACAGGTGAGCTGCCGCATTGCAGGCACAACACAGCAGCTGCCACCTGTGGGTATGCAGTTCCTGCCGCGCAGGCACCCCCTATGCCGCGTGCGGGCATCCCTATCACAAACTCTCCCCAAGTCCAATATCCCTGGTGGTCCAGTGGACCACACTGGGCCGATCGTGAGCATCAGTACCACATCAAATACCCCTACTACCCTGGTGGTCTAGTGTACCCCCCACCCCACCGCCCACTGGAGCCCCCAGCCTCCCCGTCATTCACATATCTGGACTGAGAGTATGCGGTATGGGCTGCCGCCCATTGGCTCATGCTGTGAACCAATGGGCATGCAGCCCTGCAAACTGTAGTCGGCGGGCAGTGGGGCGGCAGGCAGGTAGGGTGCTGCCGCCCACCGCCTGGACGGGGATGCGGGCGGTGGGGCCCAGTGGATGGGTGGGGTGGGGATAGCACAGACCACAAGGGTAGTAGGGGTATTTGATGTGGTACTAATGCCCACGATCGGGCTCAGTGCGGTCCACTGGACCACAAGGGATATTGGACTTGGGGGGTTCTATTACAGATGCTCGCGATCGGGCTCAGTGCAATCCACTGGACCACCAGGGATATTGGACTTGGGGGGGTTCTATTACAGATGCCCATGATCGGGCTCAGTGCGGTCCACTGGACCACCAGGGATATTGGACTTGGGGGGGGCTGTACTGATGCCCGCGATCGGGCACATAGAGGTCCTCTGGACCACCAGGTATATTGGACTTTTTTTTGTTATATTACAGGAATGCCCGTGATTGGGCTGCAGGGGGCGTCGGTCCCCGACAGCTGCTGCCTGGCAGGGCGCCAGGCACAAGTCATCGGGGATCGGTGCATCTGCATGCTAATGGCACGCAAATGGGGCTGTAATGATATGCAAATGGCCCCCTGTGCGCCTTGGATAGATTATGGTCCCATTTGCATGTCCCTTTTAGAATATTGCAGGTGCTGTGCATGACGCAATGGCACTTGCGCCAGCGCATCTCCATGATCCACTCTGGCCACTTGCACTGGTGCAGTGCCACTGTGCCATGCACAGTGGGGGTGGCCAGGGTGCGATATTCAAAGCTGCTGCGCCATAGTGCAGCTCCATTGAATATTGCCCAGGCCACACCCCTGCACAACAAAGTTGAACTGCACCCAGGCTTGCACCACAGCCTGGCGCAGTTTGAATATCCGGGCCTTTGTTTAAAGAGCATCATTAACCAGTCTGGGACTCAATATATAAATAATAATGACCTGCTCATAAATATTAATGATCCCAATGTTCGTTAATATTCATGAGCAGGTCATTATTATGCACATATTGAGTCCCAGAACAGTCATTGACACACTTTAAACAAATAGTTTTGTGGCTTCTGCACCTCAGTCCTCATGTTTACAGACCCCAACTAAGTGATCTTGTGGTCAGGAAGCACTGAGGGAGCTCCAGATGAGCCGCTATCATGGCAAGAAAATGGATGCATGCCAACATGCATGTATAGACCATCAGCTTGCACATTTTCAGTGTGGCTGCAAGCTGCTCCACTTCTCTGCTCCTCCAGCTCCTCTTTTCAAGGAGAAACACATTGTGGGGCCGGACAGAGACCTATGCACTATGAGGGACTTAAGCCAAAGCAGCATTGAGGAAACAACACAAACAGGACTTTTGCGACCTCGGCTGCAGCCATACTGGCACTGGACAGAGAATGCTTATGTGAGGTGTATGCCACAAATGCTGACATATATTACTTATTCAGTCAAGATGTTAAGGATATAGGAGTGCTGGGAAGTTTTCTTTTGCTACACCATTTAATAATAGCAACCTGGTGTTGCTCCCCATTACATCCAACCCTTGGTGGCCTGATTCAATAACCATCACCTCAGTGTTGCCTGGGTTGAAACTTAACCAGTTGGAAGTCATTGAGTCACTGATCTCTCTCAAAATAACAGCATACCACTGAGTATTTGCCCTATCAGGTGCACACAACAGGTATAGTTGGGTAGCACCTGCATAGCAGTGAGACTCTAAGACATACCATGTGATGCTCTCACCAAAGTGCAATATTTACACAGCAGACAGCACAGGTGCCAAGATTAAGCCATGAGGTATAGCACAGTCCATTGCAGACATCCTGGAGACTGAATTACCCAAGACTACCTGCTGCATTCCTCCAGACAAGCAGGACTCAAACCAGCACAAAACAGCACCAGTGAGATCCACATAGTGCCTCTCGTAATCCAGAAGTATCCCATGGTCAACCACATCAATGCCAATGAAAGGTCAAGAAGGACAATAATGGAGTGATGCCCTCAATCTCTTGCTATGAGGAATCATTGAACACCATGATGAGTGCAGTCTAAGTGTTGTGAAGAGGTCGAAATCCCAATTGAAGAGGTATATCATATCTTTGCAGGTTAGCCTCCAACTGCATCCCCACCGCTTTCTAAATTACTTTCCCCAAAAAGGAAGGTTCTATATGAGCCTGACATTCAGAAGGAAATCAGGATCCAAATATGGTTTATTTATGGCATCACCACTGTCCTTTTAACAGTGGCAGGGAAAAAAAACTCTTTCAGAGATTACCTGAAAATCTCTGAAATAATCAGCTTCAGGACTCCCAACCACCCTTAGTAAATACGTAGCTGGGTGGACCCTGGATCCTAGATACAGTAAGTAGGATGCAGTCTCAGGATCTCCTGTAGCCCTATGTCACCCAAAACTTGGCAGAACTCAGCCCAGTATGACCAACTGCCTTGGGCCAACACAGGACTTATACTGGTGCCCCATGACAGGCTTCTTGAGGAGATCCCAGCTCAAACAAAGGACACCTTGGTGAGAAAGAGATGATTAAACTCATTGCAGTCCTCAGCAGTAAAACTTTCCTGGACTGTAGTGAGGTGGTTATCAGCCTGTCCTCAGTATGGGAAAGATGAGCTAGTCAGTTCTTTCCCACAGCAATCA
Source organism: Neoceratodus forsteri (assembly GCA_016271365.2). Classification (NCBI taxonomy): domain Eukaryota; kingdom Metazoa; phylum Chordata; order Ceratodontiformes; family Ceratodontidae; genus Neoceratodus; species Neoceratodus forsteri. Next base: position 1,377,223,991 of record CM057456.1, read on the forward strand.
TCCTTGACAGGAATTCTGCCTTTTTAGGGTGACAGTCCCCTGATATTCACTGTAGTGAGTTTTTAGTGCCTATCTGTCCTTCATGCAATGGGAGATTCATCAAGGATTTCCCAGTCTCTGTCCCTTAGTCTTCAACTGCCTCAGCTCCTCACAGTACCATGGGAAGTTGCAGCAGAAAATCACAGGTGAACATGGTAAGGTGATATGGAGTGAAGGGCAGCAATGACTGCCATTATCATAGCTCTACACAGCCCCCTCAACCCCCATTCACATAAGCTGACATCGTACCCAATAGGTCCAGAATGGGCAAGAGTTTGCATGGCTCCAAACTGTTCCTAGGGTGGTAACAGGCCATCTCCATGGGGGAATAAAATAGGGGTCCCTGTGAATGTGTGGGATAAAAAAGACACAACAAACCAGAAGTCAGCTGTAAACATGCATTGTTATTTTATTCAAATAAGAAAATAAAAATAATAAACATAAAGAAAGCAAAAGGTTATTCAATGTTCAGTATCCAGCAAACTTTCTAATTTTGAAAATCCCTGAGGCTTAGCTTCGGCCTTTGCAAATAGAACAGTGTGGAAACAAGCACACACTTCTGAGGTCCTCCTTATTTGGTAGTCAGTATTCAACTGATTCCCCCATCTATCTTTGTTACTCCAAGTGTTTTTTTATACCTTTCATGGATGACATCACCGTCAGGTGATCCACCCCTTTTTGCTAAAACCAGTATAAACCTCTTATTCTCAGGAGTTCCCCATCAAACAGTAAAGACATACATGTTATCTCTTCTAGCCTAGACTCCATTCCTCTTTTCTTGGTTAAGGGGGTTTTATGTTTCCATTTTGTTTCATCTCAAAAGATAGCTTTAGTAAGGCAGTAAATCCATAAGAGTTCCACTGGACTTTGTAAGGTAAACAGGAGAATGAGGATGCGTTCCACTTCTCCCTTCTTCTACCAACCCTTGGAACCCATCATATCTTCTTCTTTTTATTTACATTAAATCATTAAAGGTGACACTCTAAAATTGACAAGCATACAGCAAATTAATTTCATTTTCATTCCCAGCATGAGCAGCCATCCCACAGAAACAAAGTGCAAAAGGAATGTGGGAAGGGGTTCAGATATCTTGCACATGGGTATTCACCCCAGACAGGGATCACCCCGTCATAGTCCCTAGAGAGGAAAACCGCACCATGATGATCCAAATAAATGACCAGATTAATCTTGACTTCTCTCATGTCGAGACCTAATGAGAAGAGCAGGTCCAAGGTGTGATGATGCTGGTGGGTTCCAGTGACAACAGGCTGTGCTAGGCCCATCTGTAACATCTGATGGATCAATTGTTGACCAAATCCAAATAACACTGAGGCTCCATTGTCAACCCAAGCATTAAAACTCCTTAGAACTATCAGTTTCAGGGATACCAACACCATGTCAGCTAGGATGTCCAGCTGTTCCTGCAGGAAGTCACTCCTGTGCCCTGGAGACCGATGTACAAGAATGATCTGGGAGCCTGCAAGTGGCCCTTCCTTACCAGCCACACATTCAAACAACCTAATCACGGTCTTGAGGCATGTCATAAGGCTCAGAGTGGATCTAAAACAGATCGCCAGCCAACCCACCCCCTCAGCACTCCCACTTTTGGCAATGTACCATAGAATACCCATCTGGGATAGCCCACAACCACCACCACAGGGCCAGAGTCATCACCCAACCAGGTATCCATGATACAGACAAGATCAGCTGAGGAGTCTGCGATAAAACCCTCTATTACTATGGTTTTATTCCTCCATGACCTTGCATTACATAGCGTGATCTAAAGGGTAGGTGAAGAGTCATATGGTCTGACTATATCTTGCTTGTTCATTTCTTGTGACGTCCCAGGTATTGGAGTCAGATAGAGAATACCCCTATCCTGATTTCAACATTTTCCTGGACATCTAAAAGACCTCACTATCTCAGTCCTACCTCCCATCCCATTGTCACCCATCTCCAGATTTTGGGCCTTGCTTTGACTCTTGAGGATCTCCAAGGTCAAGCAAAAGGTGCGCACCACTGCTGGCAAACCACTGGAACATCCTACAGAGAGATGGAGCTGCTGGAGATGGTCCAGGAAGCTGATGTGCCTCCCAAATGGTCCACCAAAACACATTTCACCTGACCATAAAACAACTTAAAAGTGTAACCAAACCACCATCCCCCACCAGAACTTTAAACTTCACCCAACTCCCATGCCAAATCATACAGTTCCTGATTCACACACTTATATGTTGTTGTTGTAAAATTGTAATCCTTATAAATTCAGGAAAAGGATAACCCTTTGAGTGGTTAGACTTATTTTCAATGGGGTCCAGTACAAAACATACAAATTTCAGTTTCATAAAGATATAAGTTACACACAGTGCATTAGAAAGATACATATTTTACAGAGAATACTCTGTCACACTCATAGTATTATTTATCCATAAACAATGACATAAATAACACATTTTAAAATTGCAAAGCCCAGTCGTATCCATCTTACATTTATGAATGGCATATAAAATAGCCAATAGTCATGGTAATGAAATTAATAATAAAGAGTGACAGTACAAAGTGCTTTCTTTCAACTAGGGACCCTGTCAATTGATTTAACAGACTTCTGATTCAACCATTTTTTTGATTTCATACCATGGGGCAATTATCTTTGGTTTCAAATGATCTGGTAGCCCGTTCCAAAGTTTAGGCCCACTCACTATTAATGAAGAGTTTGCCTTTGCCGTTCCAGTTTTCAGAATTACCAATTCCAAATTTTGTGCTGATCGCAAACCTACTCTAGATGTGTATATCTGAAACATGTCATCCAAATAAGATGGAGTCTTCTGTTTCAGATGTTGATGAACTAAGTGCAATATATGCAAATTTCTACTCTCTGTAAGGCTAGTCCAGTTTAAGGCATTATACAGGGTGTGCCAGTGTGCCAAACGAGGTGCGTCTAAGGCAAACTTTGCAAATCTATTCAAGGCTATGTCCAACCTCTCCAATCCAGTTTTTGATGCACCGGCATATACCATATCCCCGTGATCAAACAAAGGAATTATTGTGGAGTTAATTAAATATACTCTAACTTTATTTGGTATACATCTTTTCATTCTGTACAAAGCTCCTAATCTACCATGTAGTCTTTTAATCAAATTTTCTACATGTAAATCCCATTTTAGATTTGTTTCTAACCATATTCCCAAATATCTGTACGAGTTCACCTGTGTCAATGTGTGTTTAGTCAACATTTTAATTTGAAGTAAATTTGTTGTAATCATCTGCTTATTTTCAAAAAGCATAATTTGAGATTTTTTGTTATTTAGTACCAAATTTCGTGACTTGTAAAACTCTTGTAAAGTGTCAAAATCGCCTTGAAGCGTTTCCTGAATTTCCCAAAGAGAAACACCTTCAGTATGCAAAATTACATCATCTGCATAATAGTGGTGCCTCACCCCTTTTATTAGGGCACCAGCACCATTCGTATATAGATTAAACAAAAGTGGGCCCAGCACGGTTCCCTGAGGGACTCCAGATTTAACAGGCACAAACTGAGAAGTAAACTTTCCTAAAGTGACCTGCTGGATCCTGCCAATTAAATAGTCCTTAAACCAGTTCAGGGCCAGCTGGTCAAGGCCAGTGTCCTTCAGTGTGTCTAACAAAACTATATGATTAAGCATATCAAATGCTCTGGACAGATCTATAAATATGACCCTGACCAGGAGGCCCCTATCCAGTGGGGACTGAATATCAGAGGTTACCTTTATTAAAGCTGTCATTGTACTGTAACTAGAATGAAGACCTGACTGGTATTGACTGTATATTTTATTGTCCTCCAAATAAGTCTGTAATTGCTTCCTTACAAGTTTTTCAAAAAGCTTAGATATTATTGGAAATAGGGATATGGGTCTATAATTTTGAATTTTTTTTTTTTATTATTATTAGAGTTATATACCGGAATTACTTTTGCCTTCTTCCAGGTACTTGGAAATGTTCCAGTAGTCAGAGACAAATTATAAATGTAAGAAAGTTGTTGTGCTACTGTTGTACTACAGGGGCAGCAGATTTCAACAAAAGCATAGAAATACCATCTAAACCTGAAGCTTTTTTTCACATCTAGTTTTAGTAGTTAGTTTATAACTTATTTGATGCTAATCGAGCTGAAAGTAAAATCCATTTGTTTCATTGTTTTCTATCTGTTTTTTATTTCCTTTTGTAAGTCCTGCTCACCACTGTCCCTAATTATTTCTGGTTCCAGATCTTTCCCCGTCTTGCCTCTCTCAACTTCCTCCACTGGGCTTCCAAAATCTGTTCATGGTATTTGCCACCTGATCAGATGTTGGGAAATTCTCTCCATTATTATTAAAGGAGCCAGGAAAATCTTTTGGTTTTTTGCCTTTTAATTTAGAATATAATGTCCAGAAGTTACGAGGGTCCTTTATGTTCTTTGTCTCAAACAGGCTGATAAAACAAAAATTTTTAGCTTTCTTAACCTCCTCTGAATAATAATTTCTTAGTTGATGGTATTTATCCCACGCATTTTTAGTTTTTGTCTTTTTGGCCTTTCTCCATAATTTGTCCCTGTTTTTCCTTATTACGCCTAGAGTCTCATGGTACCATTCTGCACTTTTTAATTTCACTCTTCTTTTTAAAACTGGAGCATGAAAATTACATACTGCTGTGAATTCTGAATAAAAATATTCCCAAGCACTTTCTACATCAGGAACAGGAGAAAGACGATCCCATTTTCTACCCTCTAAATCAGACATAAATGCTAAATAGTCAAAATGCTTCATTTGTCATGATTCTCTAACATCATGTTTATCCATTTTTAACTTTTGCTTCCTGACACAATATGTGACCTAATGGTCACTAAATGCCTCTGGCAATACACCATACTGTATACATTTGTCAGGATCAGTAGTTAAAATTAGGTCTAAAATTGATGAATAATCCACATTCCTAGGATTTATTCTAGTTGGAGTCCTAATCAGCTGAGTTATCCCTACACCTAAGGTCAATTCCAACAGCTTTCCTTCTGAGGGGGGACTAAACCAATAGACATTTAAATCTCCCATCATTAGTATTTCATGACTGTCTCTATATGGGTACAAGAAGTCCTGAATCATATCAAAGTTTTCCTCCCTCCCCGGGGGAGGTGGGGGAGTAACATCCCAAGATCAGAACAGGTTTATTTCCAGGTAACCTTAATTCTAAAGCAATTTTTTTCCATCCCTGGAGTATGGACACCATTTAATTCTATAGAGAATAGATCAAGTGATGTTTGCCCATATATTATCCACCCCCCTCCCTTACATCGATCCTGTCTTCAGCTTTGGTATCCTTGCACATAAACTTCTGAATCCTCTATTCTGTTGTTTAACCATGTTTCAGTAATAACAACCATTTTTGGATTGTTTTCCAGCATCCAGTTCCTAACCTCACTCATTATAGGGGCTAAACTTCATACATTAAAATGTATAAAGGTATCCCCTGTACCATTTAAAATATCTTCTCTTTCTCATGTTTCTGTGTGTGGGCCTGGATTTAATTGCACATTTCCAGCCAGTATTAGACATAACATAATTAACCCCTTGGCTGTTATAACTTTTTTTTATATTTGCCCTTACTCTCTACCTTATTACAAGATACCTTCCTTTTAAAGACAAGGTTCTCAACTGGTTTATAAACCTGGTAGCGTTAATTGCTGCCTTCACTAAACTTGTAATTATTGTTTGGGGCAACACCCCTGGTAATATCCCACTATCTCTATATGGGGGAGGAAATGATGTTATATGTGCTGCATCTCCGCATAGCTTAAGATTGGACTCTATACGAATGTCTGGTCTAAAGTTACTATTCTCGGAACACATCACTTTCCAAACAAATAACACCACCATCCCAACCAACCTCCCTGAACAAGATCCCATTGTACTAGCTTATGTGCACACACTCCCCCCCTCCTTTGCTGCAGCACTGATTAATTACTCACCGTTTCCCTTTCAGACTTATGTGTCTCTCTAGCAAACAGTTGGTTCCCACAAGTGGATTTCTCCACCGAGTGGCACTTGCGCCACTCACGCTCATGCCTCATGCTCATGCTAGGCACAGCTCAGGGATTTAAAGGTGCAGCACACCCCTCCCACTAGGCAGTTCCTAAAGTTAATTGGCTCGACGCCGAGCCCCCTTTACCAGCGGGAAGATTAACATGTTAGAAAGTTTCCCCACCACAGCAAATGTTAAAAACAAGAAGAAAACAGTTTGTTGTATGTAAGTGCACACAGTTCCTTTACAAGAATTCACCACACAGTCTTTATGTTAAGTTAGAGTTTCAGGAAGGAAGGCAACACACTCCAAGACTCTCCTGGGAATCAAAAATGCTTACTTGAGCTCGCAGTGCAGATGTACCAATGTAATTTGAAAGACAGTTGTCTCCCAATCAGCCAATCACTCCCCAACTCATTCAGGCAAAAGAACAAGCATATACCGAAAATAAAAAAATGTTGGGGGGGGGAAGGAGAATGGCTCTTGCACAAAAGCAAAAATTATGAATGCATGACAGTTTGTAATTTATTTATACTGCACCTACTGCTACTAGGTGAAGCATATACAGATTCAGCACACTGGTTTAAAATGTATTTAGTCTGTTCAGTGACCAGCAAGGAAACTCGGTCTGAGAAATTTCTGCCTTGGTGGCCCTCAGACTGAGTAGTCCATGGCCACAGAGTACCCCACGCAAAACAGTCCCAAAGTGGGGGGAAAGAAAATAGCAGCAGAGAGGCTCTCACCCAAGCTGTTTGTTTGATTATAAACCTTAAATCCAACTGTCTCTTGCCTTGCAGATAGAAGTACATGTGTTTTTTCTGGATTTCTGTCTCACAGAAACCAAATGGAGGAATTCATAGTTTGGCCTGCTGACTGAGAGCTGGAATGAAATGCTGAGCAGCTTTTACCACCAGCCTGCTATCCCAGACACAGATAGGTCAAACCCAGAGTACAGGTCGGCTCAGCACTGCTGACTGTCCCCAGCTACAACCTCACTCCAGCTACCGGTACTGCTGATGCAATCCCTAGTTAAGGTCATGGAATCCTCTCTCACAACTGCCTCAAACATAGCCAAGACTACTACAATGGGCCTGACACTGGGGGCAACAAAAGACAATCCTTGGGTAACATTATTCCAGAAAATTGCTCAAAGGATTTCCCTGATGGTAAAAGGAACGGAATGACCAAGGCACCAGAGAAGTCCGTAAACATTAGTTCAGACTCCAGGCAGAATGCAGTGCCTGGAGCTCCTAAGGATAATAAAGTATCAAACAGCAGATTACAATATGGAATTCTTGGGCAACATACTTCCTAGCTTGACCTTAAACGCAGCTGCACACCATACAGCTAAATAGTACGATAGACATTTGTGCAGTATGGTGACTCAAACACAGAAAACCTCTTTACCTAAACATAAAAAAACACTAACCCTGCACTAACTTGATTATTTGCCCTATCTACAATAAACAAAACTTGCTAATACTAATTAAAACAGACACCTTAAAACAGTTAAAAATGCTAAAAGTGAGCTAAAAGCTCAGATTAGCACAGCACAGCTGATGATTGGTGCAGCATAGCTGCCACCATCATCGTCCCTAAGGATGGGGGGACATCTTTAAATACATACAGGGTATTAATAAAGTGGACAACAGTGCCTTGTTCATAGAAAATGAGGGCAAGGTAACAAATGGGTATGAACAGAAACTGGAGAGGGGGAAGCTGTAAGAGGGATGTAAGGAAGTTCTCCTTTACAGAAAGGGTAGCGGAGAAATGTAATGCGCTGTTGAAAGAAATGATCGACACAGAGTCTGTCACTGGCTTCAGTCACAAGCGGGATAGGTTCAGGGGAATTTATTTAATATTTTATTTGAATTTTGGTAACGGGTGAGCCTGCTGAGACAATACAGTCCTTTTTTCAGGGGGTAAACCGAGGACAATGGGTACAGAACATGAAACATAGAAAATGCATGATTTAAACATAGTAGGTAGGAACAAAAACTACATCAAAATATATACAATGATACAGGGGAGAGAGACAAATATATACAGCATATTGACAGATTAGAGCATCACATATCAAACTGACCAGTGCAAAAAGTATTCTGTATAGGCTAATTAGTATCTGAGTTGCAGTTGTCCAGGAGAAAGTGGAACTATCTCTTGCAAGCTTACCAGTAACATATTGTACATGCTTGCAACAGGTAACTTAACAGCAATGATAGAAGGCCAGAGGGTGGCTAGGAATATCAAAGAAAAGGCTATAGAAGAAAGGAGGGGGAAGGGTAGTCAAGGGAATGGGATGAGTGGACTAAGGGTAGTGGTTTCAAAATACAGTCAGAATCACCAGTAGACAAGTGCCAGTCTAGTGTTAGGCTGGATGTGGATGCATGCAGGTACTGGGCAAACTCAGTGGGCTGTTGGGTCTTTTCCTGCCATTAACATCTATGTTTCTGTATTTATAAAATAATAATATGTACACTGACAATAATTAGAACCCAAATAACAGGTTCTATGTTATAGGATGTTATGAAGGGAGGGCAGGACAAAGGGAGAGGAGCTCAAGAGAGGAAAAATGGTATAGGCATGAGCCAGAAAGCAGTCTACCTAAATGTCAGGAGTCTGGGAAACAAAATTAGTGAACTCCAGGCAATGGTGATGGATGGAGAATTAGACCAAGTATCTATTACAGAAACATTGGTGACTGGGAATAACAAATGGGACCTATCAGTACATGGGTATACCATGTACAGGAGAGACAGGGGAAAGGGAAAAGAAGGTGGGGCACCCTGTCTATGTCAAAGAAGGCACAGAGGCAGTGGAGGTAGGGTCAATCAGGGAGGCAATGGGGAGACAGAATTACTGTGGGAACAGCTCACAGTAGTATCCTGAAATAACTTGTTCAAGGGATGGTCTATAGACCACCAGGACTGGGAGATGAGAGAGAAAGGGAAATAGAGGCAGAAATTGAGATGGGGCCACAAAGGTGGAGATAGAGGTAGTAGCTGTGGGGATTTCCATCTACCATACATAAGACTGGGGTATTCTAACTGCTAAGAGCACCAGAAGTCAGGCCATACTAGATATGTTTCAGGAGTACCTGCTGGTGCATCTAGTCTGACAGGTTGCCATTCTCAAGGGGTACTAACCAACTTGGAAATGGTAGGTGGAGTGCACTTGGGGACCAGTGGGGTCCAGTGACCATAACATCATATGGTTTGAATTGGCCACATGCATATCAATATACCGTCATCTGGAGATGCAGTGAAATGTAATTTCACCAGTGAAATTCTGGTGAAATCATGAGTTTCACTGCACAAAATATTTTATGAAATTTGTGCATTCCATGAAATATTTTGTGGCTGCAAAATGCAGAATTTTGCCTACAAAATGTGAAATTTCACCAGCAAAATGTGGAATTTTGCTGGCGAATGATGGAATTCACCTGCAAAATGCAGAATTCTGCCATTCATAGGCCAAATTCCAAATTTTGCTGGTAAAATTTTGCATTTTGCTGGCAGAATTTCAAATTTCACACCCGCAAAATATTTTGTGAAATACGCAAATTCTGAAAAATATTTTGTGGAAAGAACTTTGCAGATTTTGCCCATCTCTACCCTCATCAAATGATGTGGTTCTAGATTTCAGACAAGCAGACTTTAATCAGATGAGGGACTTAGTCAAGGGCAAGTTAGTTGGAGTGGACAAAATCGGGGGGGAGGAGAGGTGGGGAGAAATTAAAGGGACCATTCTTGAAGTAAACACCAATGCTTGAGAACTGTTTCTAAGGGCTCCATGGGATAACAGCTAAAGCACAATGCTGACTACAAATAAAACGAGTGCAAATCATCAAAAGTTATAATGGTGATTAGCACTACACCGAATGGAAATAACACTCCCTACTCCTTCTGCAAGGGGCAATCTAAATTTCATTTTTATGGGGCTATGCCCAGCACTCTTTTATAGGCAGAATGCCCCCACACCCTCCATATTCATTATAATCAGCTCCAGAGGGACTGACATGGGGACAGGGGAAATTCAAGAGGGGGGCTGCTCCATGGTGGGATACCAGTGTACAGGTGGAGAACATTGGGGGGGACAACATCGGTGGAACTGGAGGTCATCAGCAAAAGAAAACAAAAAGATAAAAAAGTAAATTCATGAAAACAGTAAAGCAATCCATGCTTAGTCCCAAACCCGGGTTAACTGCCCTCCAAGGTGGTGACCATAACCACCACACCAAGTGACCAGCTGGAAACTCACTTCCTCAATAAACCCCTATAACGTGCTCTCACTAGCTCTGCCTCGCTATCTGCACCCTCAATATTTATTACATTTGCTTTTCACTACTGCTCACTATAAAGTGATGGTAACTATTTCTTCATGCGCTCAAACTGACTTGCTCAATTTGAGTCACTTAAAACACTTTGCTCATATCATGGGGTACCATTACTGAGGAGAATATGCACAAGAGGCCAATCTGGTTCTCAAAGATGGTCAGAGAGGGCGAAAAAGGGGCCTTCACTGACTACAAAGAGAAACGGGGGGATGAGGAATGGTGCAAATACCAAGTAAAGGTGAAAGATGCCAAACAGATAGGGTCATAAAGCAAACATAGAGCTGCATATCTGGAGGAGATCACAGAAAGATAAAAACAGTTCTTCACATACATAATGGAAAAAAGAAAGATGAGAGGGGGAATTGCTAGGCTGAAAGAGGGGGAAATGGTAGTAGAGGAGGATGAGCAGAAGGCAGCCATTCTAAACAGCTATTTCTACTCTGTATTCACATTGGAGAATACTGGACCACTGCAGGACAGTGGCATAAACAATGCTGCAAGGGAGATTGCAGAAATGAGATAGGTGGAAATTACAGGAGAAGAGGTTAGAAAACGGCTTGCAGCCCTGAAAATCGACAAAGCTCTTGGGCCAGATGTAATGCACATGAGGGTGTTCAGGGAATTGGCATAAGAACTGGCTGAACCCCTGACAGGGCTACTTAATATCTCACTACAGTCAGAGTGACTCCAGGAGATTGGAGGATACTGGATGTAGTGTCACTCCATCAAGGATGGAACAAGGAGGAACCTGGAAATTACAGGCCCATCAGTCTTACCAGCATTGTAGGTACATTGATGGAGACACTTGTCTTCCCAGAGAGAAATGGGCTGTAAGATAATAAGCACCAAGAGTTCATGACAGGAAAGTCTTGTCAGACCAATCTGATAGCATTATCTGACTAGGTAACAATGGTGGTGGATAAGGTACAAGCAGTAGATTTACTTTATTTCAGCTTCTGCAAGGCATTCAACTCAGTGCCACACAGAAGGTTGTTGAAGAAATTAGAGGAACTGGGAGCAGTAAAGGACCAGGTTAAACAGGTGGGAAGTTGGTTAAGGGGAAGATGGCAGAGGGTGGTGTTAAACAAAGATGAATCGGGGGAAGGGAGGACACAAGAGGGGTACCACAGGGGTTATTTCTGGGATCAGTCTTTTTAATTATGTTCATCAGCCACACAGGAGAACAAATATAGGACAAGAAGCGTTTTTTCACAAATGGCACTAAGCTTTGTGGCAGGGTAAACAATGATGAGTGAGTAAGGGAGATGATGCAGAGGGACATGCAATAGCTTAGAGAGGTGGTCCAAGGCCTGGCTGTTGAAACTCAGTGCTAAAACATGCAAGGTGATACACACAGGGAACAAGAACCTCAGGAATGAACACTGGATGGGAGGTTTAAGCTGGCCACTGCTTCAGAGGAAAGGTATTTGTGGGTCACCATAAGCAACTCCCCAAAACAAACTAGCCAACGTAGCAAAGCATACAGAAAGGCAATGCTGTGGTGTGTTGGAAAGGGTTTCTATAGCAGGAGGAAAGAGTTAATACTACCTCTCCATAGATCACTGGTGAAAACCCATCTGCAGTACAGTGCCGAGTTCTGGAGTCCTCACCTGAGGAAAGACAGAGACAGGCTGGAATCCTCACTTGAGGAAAGAAAAAGACAGGCTGGAGACACTGCACATAAAGTAACTAAAATGATTCAGGGCCAACAGGGCAGATCCGATGAGAACTGGCTTATGGCACTGAATATGTATTCACTGGAGGCTGGAAGGTAGAGGGATATGAGAGAGACCTTCAAGTTCCTAAAGGGAATAAACAGGGTAAATTGAAGAACTTTTTAGAAGGAATAGTGGGTCAAAAACAAGGGGACATGAATGGATGGAATGTAACCTGGTGGGAGGGGGGACTCAGGAGGGATGCTAGAAAGAGTTACCTTACCAAGAGAGTGGTTCAGCAATGGAACAGCCTACCAGCAGAGGTGGTGGGTGCAAACACCATTAATGGGTTCAAGTGCAGTAGGGACAGAGTAGCTGGTTTAATAGTTTTTCAAGGGGTGACAGTAAGACAGTGAGTGAGAGTGGGGGAAGGGGGCCAAAACCCAATCTGGTCAATAGGTCACAAGGTAGGGTAGGGTAAAATTAAGCAGACTGGAATGACCAATAATCTTTTTCTGTCGACACTGTCTATGTTTCTATTACTGTGCTATGGTATGTACAGTACAAGTCACATTAAACTGTTCCTCCAACTCAAGTGGTTTAGCATTTTTCAGTGGGTTGCTTAATGTGTGCACTGCTTACTGCAGTGAATTGATAAAAGTTTCCTAATGGTATGTCTCAAGCTACTTTGCACCTTCAGCTTACTTTGCAGCTCTCTGCTTATGAATTTCATTCACTGTACATGGTACACTGTGGTGCAGTACACTGTAACTTGTGCAACTGCTACCAGTTTATTTTGCATCAAACTTCTTACTTTAAATACTGTACACCAGTTACTGTATGTACTTTTAAAAAGCATGTCAGATTATGACAGTTAAGATACTGTGGTCTGTGTGGCATTCTGTAGTTAGTAGTTGTTTTTGCTAATATGATATATTATTTGCAAAAAATTAATGCCCCAGTAAGGGTTCAAATTAATGCCACTAAGTAGGAAAATGTGGTGTTAGGGTTTCCAGCCCTAAGTCTCCACCCCCCCCAAATGAAGCAAAAGGAAAAAACAATAGGGTTTGGGGTCTCCAGAGTTTTAACAAATCAGTGATGGGGTCTTCCTTGTGGTTGACAACCCTAATGCTCACCCCTCCTCCATAGCCCATATCCTCCTGTCCAAAGCACAAAGTACAGCTCCAAGCAAGTGCCTCATAGTAACAGTTCGATGTGATAATGGCGATCATGAAATCACGATTGCCATTAGGGAGAGTGTATCTCACTGAAAAGCAAATCAGCAATACACACTTGCCAGGGAACAAACATCCAGCAACTGAACTTAGTATTTATGCGTGAGAGGGCTGCACCCCCCCCCGCAGACCCCTGCTTAAAGATTACTAACTCCTGGGGGGTGCAAGTTAAGTAGGGGAGGTGACACTCCAGATTGCACAAAAAAAGAATGGCAGTGGTAGCCAGCAGCAAAATGTTTCACCCAGTCCCCTGCCCTGAACCAAGTACCTGCTGTGCCAGAGCTAACCAACCTCACCACCACACCACATGGCTAGCTCAGCTGCAGCAGACACACTACCCCCTGAGCAACCCTCTTCCCTATCCCTCCCCTTCTGGTCACCCTACCCTATGGTTGCTTAGCATAGGTTTGCTATCCTTGCAGGGTAGCCTATGAGGATAGTGCTCTTTATGAGTCATCGTTTTGATGGTCGCTCATATTCAGTCACTATCCTCACTGGATACCCAAAGTAACACACTGTTTAAAGGCAAATAATTATGTCTCATAACATGCTGCCAACATAATCTGTTGTAGCTTTCTTCATGCAGGGCCCTATGGGCCCTGCCTGGGGAAAGGAGATCATGCTTGATGTTGTTTGCTCAGAGAATGAGGTAGGCATTAGGGTTGATATCCCCAAGGAAGACTACACCACTGATTCGCCAAGATTCCGGAAACTCAAAACCCTAATGTTTTCCTTTTTCTGTTTGGTTGGTTGGGGGGGTTGGGTTGGAAACCCTAATAACACATTTCCCTACCTTTGTGTCATTAACTTGAACCGTAACTGGTACAATAATGAAGGCTGATGCAAAACATTTCCTTTCTTTTTAAGGCAGTGGAATCATATTCTCATGCACACAGGTCCCAAAGGGACCAGTGTAAACAGATGCAGATGTGTGTAGGGCCCTTTGAGCCCTGAACCAAGGGAAGGTTTCATCCACATACAGATGTGCAGCAGTGGATGTCAAGAATTCATGAGGCTGTCTGGTGAGCTGCAGAGGTGCAGAGCCTGTGGTCTCTGTTCTTCCATGTGACTGCAGATACAGATGCCTAAGACAAAGAGCCTATCTGTCAATGCACATGGCCCCTCTATCACCTAGAAGTGCAGGGCCATATGCAAAGAGAAGAAATGTCTACACTGTGTGGTACTCATGCCTGTGCAGGCAACCCTGCAGCTTTCATTACATGGCTGGGGGGTGTCACATAACAGTGTCATACACACACTCACATATAACTGGATCAGTGAGCTCACACCTAAACTCAGCTCACCAGCATGGGCTCACAAAGCATACCCACTGGGGTGAAAACTGACAATACACACAAAGTTTCTTAATAATTATTCTTTGTTAAATTTTGAGCACAAATTTTCAAGATCATCATTTCATGACTTCTCTTATAAATGTGGCATTTAAGTATATTGTCCAAACCCCATCATTTGACACCAGAAGTGCAACACACTGGTCCGGGATTTGAAAAATGACTCCTGTCATGTTTATGAGGTGGTGTGGAAAAATTACTGTGTTGAAAGTCTGGAGTTAAAATATTGAAAATTAGCCAAGCTATAAGTGAACATTGAAAAATTGCAACATTCACTCATAACCTGGGCATTTTTCTATATTTGTACACCAACTTTTAGCATAGGCTTCTTATTAGCCCACATATTGAACCCAGTAGGTGAAAATTCTCAAATCCCCACTGAAACATCCTTCTACTCCACAGGTGTGAAAACACATTCAGGCTAGGATTTGAAAAATTACAGCTCACACATTCATGAGGTGGTGTGAAAAAATTATGAAAGTCGTGAGCAAGTGTAGAAAAATGTCAGGGTACATTCATAACTTCTCTCAAAATTTTCAACATAGCCTACTTATGTCACCACCTCAGGAGCAAGGGTGGTGACATTTTTCAAATCCTGCCCAAAAGGTGATATTGCAAAGTGACTTCAAAATTATATTTCAGGCCAGATTTGCATAACTCTGCTGCTATTGCTCATGATGAGAGTCCCAAAAAAGTCATGTTGAAAATTTGGTGCAAAAATGCAATAAGACAAAGTTATGTATAAAAGTTCAAACCCTCTTCGTAAATGTTTACATATATTTACTGTACTTATATGTATATACTGTATATAACTGCTGTGTTTATCACATAAAAATTGTGTCTCCTTCTTCACTGTACTCCTGATCAATTAATTGTTTATGTACCCAATGCATTGTTCTACTGTTATTGTACTATGTCCAGGACCACCTTGCAAATTAGTTAATCTCAATGGTGTTTTGCCTGGTAAAATAAAGATTGATTGAGTGATTGAAATACATTCAGTCACACTTAAAAAAAATAGTGAGAAAATAAGTTATTTATTTTTTTATTTAAGTTTTTGTTGACCGGGTAAGTTCACTAGACAAATCCTGCCTATTTTCAGGCATGACCCAGGGGAAGGGGATACAGATGAATGCCAACTGACCTTGAACCAGATTAAGCTGTTGGTGGTATTTTAAGTGAATGAGGGAAATTTTGGCCAGGACACCAGGGAAATGCCCCAACTCTTTTCAATAAGTGCCACAGGATCTTTAACATTCACCTGAACTGCCACCAGAACAGGCAGATGGGACCTCAGTTTAATGTCTTATCCGAAAGATGGCACCTCAGAAGTGCAGCACCCCTCTCATGCTGCACTACAGTGTCAGTACTGGGATATTAACCCAAGTGCCAGATGTGGGAACTGAAAGCATAGCCCTCTGATCTCCCAGCCTCAGAGGGGAGTGTACTACCTGCTGAGCCACTGACACTGCTTCAGCGGTTTCAGCAGCAGAACTTGTCTTCGACTGGAGAGTGGATATACACCACTGGACATGTTCAGGTGAGCGAGGGTGTGTATGTGTTAGGGGGTGTGGGGTGGTGGGTGCTAAGTGGGAGATTGGAGTGGGATGAGTGGGGATTGCCTAGGGGTCTGATCAGCAAGGGACTGTTTTTGTATTTACCAGTTTATAAAAACAAATCATCAAGGGACAGTTTTTTTCAATTAAGTTCACATTCTGACACTGTGGATTGTGCACCGAAGTGTCAGTCTGCTTTTTGGGGAATGGGAGACAGTGACCTGGAGGGGAGGGAGATCAGCAGAAGCAGTAATGGTGGTAGGCACCCCAGTCCACCTGTATTACATTTAAAATAAATACTAAAAAGTGCAGGTGGGTGAGCCAGAGGGGAGATGGCAAAAGAAGCGGTACCAAGGGTGGGCACCCTAGTCTGCTTAACAAATTATTTTATATAGCTAGACAGACAGACAACACCTGCTCACTGCTTGAACTGAAGCCAACAGGACAACTCCAGCTGTGGCTACAACATTCAAGAAAGTCCCACTTTTGTCATACAAAGAACATGGGAGAGCGACTTTTCTCACTAAGCTGGGCACCCTGGATTTTGGGGTGCCTAGAAAAGGTATTTCTGGACATTTTATTAAAAAACCAACACCATAATCTAACTAAAAGGGACATGTTTAGCTAGTTTCAGTGTTTAAAATGCATAATTGTTATGTATGTTTCACGTTTTCTTAGTTTGGGGAGGGGACAAGCTCGAGGCCGTCGTGTCATGAACCTTTTTTTTTTCTTGTTGTGAGAAGCAAGTGGTGAGAAACCAAAAACAGTCTGTGATGTGGGTTTTTTTGTGTCTTATCAGAATGTTATCCCCAAAACAAAAAAAAAAAACTACTGAGCATGTCCAGGATGACAAAAAATAAACAAACATTTTAAATACTCATAACTCTGGAATAATTTAATATTTTTTCACAAGACCTTTTAAAGGCACTACCTTGGCACAGCATGCTTCTACCTGGAAAATTTCTGGGAAAAAAATTCCATTCTGTGTAGACTGTATGTGACAGCAAAATCAAAAAACCCATGTTAAGTTTAGGACAATAAAATAGATATGTACAGGAATATGACATATGCAGATCTCAATAACCACACAAGGTGTTATCAAAAAAAAAAAAAAAAACTTCCGCGTATTTAGATCCTAGATCTTGCCTCTTAGACAATGCTTGCCAAATTTCAGGCAATCACAACAAATGATGCCAAAGCTATTAAAGTATAAATTTAGGGGTTTAACATGGTACCTGTTACTCAACCCTAACTATACTGGTGCTACAGTGTGAATATAATATATTTATTTAGCTTTTGTTTACCGGGTAAACACATTAAACAAAAAATGCCTATTTTCAGGTGCAACAGGGGAGATTACAAAGAAAATTATACAAATAATATAACAGCATGACAAAAAGGGATGTACAGGCAGTGAACGGTGTAAATAGTAAACATGAGCACAATGGTAAAGACAATAAAACAGTAAAAAGTAATATATATTTCATAGAAAAATACATGAGCATTAAGGCAGGAAAGGGTGCAATGAACTTTTAAAACAGTAGTTACTTAAGTACATGTGAGTGGAAAAAGGCTAAGGTCACCTTTCTTGGTTCGGGTGGGGGGGTTAGAAAAAACAAGCAATCTAGGGACAGTTACAGGCTGAGGCAGACATCAGGTGTGTCCATAGGGATCTCTTAAACTTGGGATGGGTGGGAGTACATCTAGTGAGCACAGGGAGTTCCAGAATCAGGTAGCACACAAAGCAAAGGCACGATCACCTAGCAAAGTGCAGGTTTTAGGGACAAGGAAGGACTGTGAGTCAGTTGACCTAAGCAGGTATGATGGCTGAGCCGGTTGGAGGAATTTAGACAGGGCAGGAGGGGTGGCAGTATGGACAATTTTGTCAATGGAGCAGCCTTGGACAAAATAGCAATAGTTACTCGAGGATAACCAGTGAAGTTTTTCATACAACTCACAGTGATAAGTAAGTAGAGGGACAGTGACGGTAAAGTGGCAAATACTAGCATAGGTCATGTCCCACTTGACAAGGCCAGCTTTTGTGGCAAGAGGAATGTTTATCAGCCCATTGCTGAGTGAGGGAAAAAATATTCCTTTGGCAAGGGCAAGTCATGCAGCAACTGTAAGGGTCCCAAGAACCCTATATGCAAGGTCCAGTTTGATATTTGTTTCCCTGCACACATTTTGAATATGTACGAAAAGGTCTAACTGGGGGTCGAGGGTAACTCCCACGTATTTGAAGGAGCATGTTGTGCCACTGGGGACCCGTCAAGACTCAAAACCGTTAATGGGGCAGGACACTGCTTAAGCTTGGCTGAGGAACTGAAAAGCATGAACTGAGTTTTCTTTAGGTTTAGCACAAGATTATTTATCAAGAGCCAGTTTTGCAGCTTATGGAAGTCAGCTTGTAGATCATGATTTATGGCATTAATATCATGTGAACTAGACAGGAGAAACAAGTCATTGGTATATAGGATCATGTTGTTATGGGTAGGGACCAGCAGGATGTCATTAATAAGGGAGAATAGGATAGAACCTAAGATGGATCCCCGAGGAACACCAACCTTAGCAAGAACAGGTCCTTAGAAGACTCTATTATACTTAACGAGCTGTAGTCTGTCAGTGATTGAATAATATATAGGCAACCATATACAACAAAGCTGTGTGTCCATTGAGATGTGTTTAGATGACATCATAGGGATCTTGAGAGTGACGCTCAAGAGGGTTCTAATTTTTTTATTTATCAGTTATACAAATGACAGAGCAACAATTACACTGCAGTTAGCATGGAAGGCAGACCATAAGCCCAGCCTGCTCAGAAGTAGACACGTGCTTGAGAGGTTTCTGATGTCATTTCAACCCCGAGACAGAAACACATACTAAGCACTGTTTTGCTTGAAAATACAGTATATTATTTTTTACTGATTTATTTATTTGAGTTGGGGAAGGGAGCGGATAATCATCCTTGCAGTCAGCCTGGTCAGGAGGATAGCTGTGAATTGGGGGTGTGTGACATAAACAGAAGTGAAGCAGCTGTCTGCATTTAGACTTCTCTAGTCTTCTTACAAGATCACTATAAAAGGACTCCCTCCTAATGTGTCCCCATGTTTAGGTCCCAGCAAATGCGTGGAACAGTGAAGGAATGTAAAAGGATAAGACTGATGTCTTGGCATCAGCAGGTGACAGCAGACAATCAGGAAACTCTGCTAGTCCAGTAAGGTAAGGCAAACTACCTGTGTACTGGTTACTGCTTTTTTAAAAGGGCGTACTTTCAGTGAGCTAGAGGTAAACAATGGTATAAGGTAGAGAGGATAAGGCCTACAAAGGTCAAGCTAAGGGCAACTAGAACACATAACAGGGAGGGAACAGAGGCAACATACTATCTAAGGTAGGGGAAAGTGAGTATAGGAAGCTAACTATCCTAAATTTTCTAGGGACCAACAAAGGGAATGGAAGGAAAATCATATCTAGGGTAAGGGGTCAAACACTAACTTGGAAGGGGAAAGATAAAGGAAAGCCAAGGTGGGGAAGTTAGTGATAAGAGAAATCTAAAGGCAAGGGAAAGGCAGGGAAGCAAACATCAGGAGGATAAACAAATCATTAGGCATGGGAGTGGTGCAGTGTAATGGATTAAGGCCACAATCTTCAGAGACATGTTCTGGAGACTGAGGTGTTGACCCACATGCAGGCACCTCTCTAGGCTGAGAGCAGAGCATGCTGGACTCCTGACCAAACTGACATGAATACAGGGCACCATCTGCCTCATCTAGGGGCCACCTGGTTTGCTGTCACTCCATCAATGCATGCCAGCCAAGAGGTAGAGTGGCTAGATCTTGGTGGGCTCCATAGTCAGGGAGACCAAGTTTGGGAGAGACAGCATAGTACAATGTATTCCAGGAACTTCAGTGGGGAGGAATGGAGGGTGGATTTTGGAGATCATCAGGAAAGAGGCAGTAGGGAGGCAGCTGGATGTTGTCTATCTGGGGATGAATGATCTGGCAAGGGAAACTGTAGGGGTAGTGCAGGATAAGTTTAGGGCACTGAGAAGGCACCTGAAGCAGGTACCTCACACAGTGGCCTTCAACTGAGGTGATACCCATGCACAGTTGTGGAAGGCGTGGGAACTTGGCACCACTTACTTCAATGAGTAGTTGAAGGCATGGTGTTGGCAGGAGAGCTTTGGCTACATCAGGGACCTGAGTAATATCTGGGGGGGGGGTGATGGCTTATAAAAGGGAGACCACCTCTATGCATCCAGGAGGGGGAAAGCAGTCCTGGTCTGATGGTTTAAATGTGACTCTGATGAGCATTTAAACTAGCCAAGGGAGAGGCAGAAAGACTGAGGGAGGCAGAGACTGCCCCCAAGAGATTAGTGCAACAGGGAAGATTAAGCCAGGGAGAAGAAATTATCTGAATGTTGATGGAAGCAAAGAAAAGGGCAGGGAAGTCTGGAGGAGGAACTTCAGCTGGAAGAGAGGGAAAGGAGGGAAGGCAGCATGACAGGGAAGGGCAGGATCAGGGTAACAGAGGGGGCAAGGGGAGAAGCAGGATGGGAAGACAGGTTAGAAAGGGAGGGGGATGAAGAGAATGGAGAGCCATGTGTGCCAATGTAAGGAGTCTGGCAAACAAAATTCCTGCCCTTGAAGCAATCATTGAAGAGGCAGACCTGGATCTGGTGGCCATAGTGGAATCATGGCGCACAGACACTCACAGCTGGGAAGTGGCCATCCCAGGCTACACCATATTCTGAAAAGGGCATGTCAAGGAGGAAAGGTGGCTGGATTGTTTTATATGTGAAGGAGGGTACAAGGGCCACAACGATGCGGGGCAACGGGGGGACAAAAAAAGGCTGGAGATACTATATGTCAGCCTAGAGATGGGGTGGGGGCCATTATTCGCATAAGGGTTGCATACAAGCCTCTGACAAGGGGGAGGATTTAGACAGAGCACTGGGGAATGCCATTAGCAAAATAGCCAGCAATGGGGTAGTTCTGATTATGGAGGACTGCAGTTACTTCAAGAGGAAAGACCATAATTGACTCCATACAAGATGCTTCTCTCAGGCTGCTAGGTTTAAAACCCAGTACAAACGGGGCATGCTGGACCTGGTGCTTACAAAGAGAGAGAGCACTGCTGACATCACAGTGGGTCATCTCATGGGTACAAGTGGTCACCGTACTGTGTGGTTTGGCATACGGCTAGGACAGGGAAAAAAACAAAACACTAAGATGTGTGTCCTGGACTTTGAGAGGGTAGATTTAAGAAAATGGGAAACTGACTCAGAGAATGCCTTGAATGGAGGAAGGCAAATGGGGGGTTGAGGCTCAATGGAAAAAAATTAAGGAGGGTATAGCCCAGGAAGCAGCAAGCTGTTTGAAGGAAGAAAACAAGGAGTAAGAGGCTGCTATGGTGCTCTAAGGACGTGACAAAGGCAGTGAAGGAGAAGAAAACAGCATCTTGAAATTACTGAGACCCTGAAGGATGAAGACAGGGAGGTACATCTGGCAAAACAAATGGGGGTAGGAAAGAAGGTAAGGGCAGTTAAAGCACGAACAGAGGAGATGATAGCTAAGGAGGTCAAAAAAGTGGGACAACACTTTTTCATGTATGTGGGAGCAAAAGAGGAAAGCAAGGAGAGGGATACTGAGAATTGGGAGGGAAGGGAGGACTATGCAGAGGAAGATCAAGAAGAAGTGAAAATAGTGAATAATTACTTCTACTCAGTCTTCATGGTAGAGGGTAGAGGGAGGACCAGCAAGCTGTAGTAAGCACTATAGAGAGGGGGTGTAGACACAAGTCCATTCTCAGTGGAGAAGGTCCAAAAGGGGTATGAAGACTTAAAGGAAAATAAGGCAATCGGGCCAGATCAGATTCATCCAAGGGTTCTAAAGAAACTAAGCATGGTGTTGGCCACCCCTCTGGCAGCATATTTAGCACCTCAGTAGAGATTTGGTAAGTTCCAGAGGACTGAAGGAGGGCCGATGTGATCCCACTGCACAAAAGTGGCAGTAGGGAGAATGTTAATAACTACAGGCCAGTCAGTCTCACATTGGTGGTGGAGAAGTTAACAGAGACACTACTATTGGAGAGGCTTATGGACACGTGGTGGCAAAAAGACTGCAGGACCACAAGCAGGATGGTTTCACATTAGGGAAGTCATGTCAAACTAATCTCATAAATTTATTTGACTGGGTTACCAGGGAGGTGGATCAAGGGAGAGCAGTGTGTATTGCCTATCTGGACTTCAGTAAGGCTTTTGACACTGTGCCACACAGGAAGCTAGTTAAGAAAGTAAGCAGCCTGAGGGTATGGGATAAAGTGATAAGCTGGGTATCAAATTGGTTAAGGGATAAGAGGCTAAGTGTGGTTTTAAATGGTAGCCACTTAGGTGATAGAGTGACTAGTGGGGTGCTACAAGAATCGGTGCTGAGACCAGTCCTCATTAGTGTCTTCATAAGCAACCTTGTGGAGGAGCTTGAGGGCAAGGTGCATTTCTATGCAGATGATACCAAAATCTGCAATAGGGTTGACCCTCAGGAAGGGGTGGAGAGAATGGAAAGGGATGTGAGGAAACTAAAGGAATGGTCTAAGGGGTGGCAGCTGGACTTCAATGCCAAAAAGTGCAAGGTTATGCAATTAGGGCAGCAGCACCCAGAGGCTGTGTGTGTGATAGAGGGAGTGGAGTTTACAGTCACCAACCAAGAAGGAGACTTAGGGACCATCACATGAGTCTGAGCTCAAGGTAGCTGGGCACTGTGTGATAGGGTTAGATAAGACCCTGTCCCATTTGTTATGCAGAGAGTTAAAAGCAAGGATCTATTTTGTTCTCTTCTATTTTGCCACTTGTATGTCTCTTACCTGTCTGACTGTGCATTCTAATTTTCCTTGTGGCACCAAGGAACTGGTCACTCTGATGATCCCACTATTTCACCCCGTCATCTCCCTTCCTTCATTTGCTGTTTGCATTCTTTCTTTCTCCCTTTGCTTTCCTGTGGTTGCAAAAATATAAATGAATCTTGATGTAAAACTGAGATCCTTGCTTTGCAATTGTATATGATTATGTTGTTGAAATGATTACAGAAAGCTATTTGGGTTTATTAGAAGGTAAAATTCTAGAACACAGGAGGTTAATCTTGAGATGTATTTGGCCTCCATAGGCTTGTTTACAGGGCTGTCAACAGGAAACCAGCTTGACTGGGACAATTAAGACTATGTGTACTCTTCTGTCTGGTCACAGGAAAGAAACTGACAAAGTTCTGAGATATTTTGTGAGAAACACAAGATTAATTTTCACCAACAGGATGCAGAGTTTAAACTGTCAGGAAAAGACATCTTATAAAAGAGAGCAAGGTTTTGTTTAGGGAGTTTTAGAGAGACAGATATTTAGAGAGACTCTCAGATGTAGGATTTGTGTGTTTGTACTGCCTTTTGAAGAGCCATCCTGTACAATTCATTTTTATTGTTATTGAAAATAATTAAATGCTACTTCTGAACTGGGTAACATATCCTGGTCTACCTATGCTTCCTGACATATGGCTCTATGACAGTGACCAAGCAGTGGGAAAGGCTAGCAAGATGCTGGGGTACATTAGGAGAGGGACTTCTAGAAGGAGGTGGTGTTGCCACTCTATCTCTCACTAGTAACACCTCACCTAGAGTACTGTGTCAAGTTCTGGAGGATGCACCTCTGCTGGGACATTGGAAGTGTGGAAATGGTATAGAGGAGGACAACTGAAATGTGAGGAAGTTGCACAAGAAGCCATACAAGGAAAGGCTGCAGAAACTCAACATGTACTTCCTGGAAGAGAGGAGAGCAAAAGGGGCCAAGATTGAAGCCTACACGTACCTCACGGGAGTGGAAAAGGTACAAGTGGATGGTCTATTTCAAAGAAAGGAAGGCACTAGAATAAAGCAGCATGCAATGAAGCTAAGAGGGGGTAAGATTAGGAGAGATATTCAGAAATACTTCTTCACGGAAAGGGTGGTTGATGGCTGGCAGCCTGCCAGAAGAGGTAGCAGGGGCAAAGACTGTGGAGCTTCCAGCATGCATGGAATAGGTACAGGAACATACTATGATCAATTATGGTCAATGGAGATGGGATAAGGTGCAGAATGGAAGGGCCTAAATGTCCTTTTCTGCTGACAAAATCTATGTTTCTGTGTTTTTATTTTTGTTTTTGTTTTTTTTTTATGACTGGGTAAGTACTCTGGCACCAGAGTGCCTTTTGTCAGGCATGACCCAGATACTGTTGATGTTCATTGCAATCCATTGTACCCAGCACTCCTCTCTGTATTGTTTCATTTCTCAATATTACTTTGTTGTTACTGCAATCATTGTATCTAGCTCTATTTTATTCTTTCTCTCTATATTGTAACTTGTTCACTCTGAATTGGAGCCTTTGGAAAGGAGTCTCTGACTCAAAGATTTGTAATTCAGAGATTTAAATAAATAAAAAAAAATAATAGAAGATTATACAAAACAGTGGAACAGGTACAAGTGCATAAGTATCATGATACAAAATGAAGTGTCATGGTGTAAAAGAAAGATATTCAGATGGCACATTTTTTTGTATGTCATGCAAAGTAGGTGCAGACAATAAACATCTTGGAGATGTGCTTTCACCTTGGTGGTGAACATTTTAGGGGAAGGACAGCACTGATAGTGAAAGGGATGATGTTCCGTAATGATGCTGCTCTGCACCTGAAAGAGTCCTGGTCCATGACTATGGGCACAAATAGTACTTTCAATAGATTATTTGCAGAAGACCGAGAGAAGTGATTGTCCACATATGTGAATAAATGGATAGGCATTTGGAAGTATGTCCATGTAGAATTTTTTGCATGCAATTTGGTATGGTTAACGGGGCTCTCTTTTTCAGGTTACAACGAAGTCCTTTAAAACTGGTGCAGTGATGGGACTGTGGGTCCTGTGAGGAAGTAAATTTAGCAGCCTTCTGGGTTAAGACTCTTTTCTTTGCCCGGATTGTAAGGGGAGTGGCATCCTTAACAATGGAGCAATACTCAGTCAGGCGGAGTATGCAGCTTTGGGTGATTCTAACTTTAGTGCTGAGTACCAGGTACTTTGCAATGTGATGGAGTAGACAGTTTTTGATGAACAGTTCTTACGGTGTTGGTCATATGAGTGTCAAACATGAGGTGGGGATCAATGGAAAAACCAAGGTATTTGAATTCATTAACTACTTTCAGTTTCGCTCCATCTAAGGTTGAGGTAATGAAGACTTTAGGGAAAATCTTCTTACTTTTAGGGATGACCTGAGCAACATGGCATTTATTTTAGGGATGTTTAGGACCAATTTCTCATTTGTAAACCACTGCTGAAGGGAACAGAAGTTCTGCCCTAGGACTTCACTGATAGTGATGATGTTGTTCCCATGCACAAAGATGACTGCATCATCTGCATACAGAAGGGTCTTGGCAGTATTAGAGAACTTGGGTAGATCACTGATGAAAATGGTCAATATGAGAGGGCCTAGAATGGATCCCAGGGGGACCCACAGCAGACAGTGTTTGCACTGGACAAGACTTTACCAATTTTGACAAATTGTGACCTGTCTTGTAGATAGTTGGAGAACCACAGAGTAGCTTGGATCCCCCAGTTCCAGCCTAGTCAGCTTCTGCATGAGCAAATCAAGGTTCACCAAACTGAAGGCCTTGGTCAGGCCCATGACCACGGTACCAGTCTGCACGTCATTGTCCAAAGCATGGTGTACTGCGTCCATGAAGCTGATCAATGCTGTGCATGTTCTGTGACCCTTCCTGAAGCTGTGTTGCTCCTCAAAGAGTAGCCAGTGCTAGACCAAGTAGCTAGTGAGCTGATTATGTACTATCCTCTTCTGTACCTTAGCCAAAGCAGATAGCATAGAAATAGGCCTGTAGTTGTCTAGGACAGTTTGCTTGCCCTTTTTGTGCAATGCAATGGTACTACAGTGGCAGATTTAAGATGT
Organism: Neoceratodus forsteri; assembly: GCA_016271365.2. Classification (NCBI taxonomy): domain Eukaryota; kingdom Metazoa; phylum Chordata; order Ceratodontiformes; family Ceratodontidae; genus Neoceratodus; species Neoceratodus forsteri. Next base: position 1,377,250,156 of record CM057456.1, read on the forward strand.
TAGGGATTTTTTTATGATTTATGAAAGCTTAAAAATGTTTGAAATGGGGAAAACATTTTGTGTGGCTGTAACTTTTAGGAATTTGGGAATTATGCCATCGCAGCCAGCTGATTTGTCAGCTTTTAGATGAAGCAGCAGTTTGCAGACTCCTTGACAGCGACTTTCTTAAAATAAAATAGGTGATGGTATGACCATAATATAGGCATGCTGGAATCTAAAGGAAATACTGTGCCACATGATGGGAGTCTGTATTTCTCGAGGTTGCATTAGTGGCTATTTAACAAATTAGCAACAGATTTGGGATCATTGTGCTTTAGGCTGTTCACTTCAAGGGAGGGAGAAGAGGTGGCAGTTCTGGAGTAAGGAGTTTATGCAGTTCCAGAATTTTTGGGGGTCACTAAGATTGTTTGTCTGATGCACTGAGATATGCAGTTTTGGCCATGTTGATCTCACAAATGCATTTGTTCCATAAATATCTGTATGTAACCCAATCGGAGTGCAAGTTTATTTTCTTGAAGGTATCCCAAGCAATGGCTCTGTCCCTCATAAATTTGAAATGGCTTTTAGTAAGCCATTTGTAATTAGAATTTTTGACCCCTGGTCATAGGGGCATGGTGATCAAGTACTGCCATGAACTCTGACATTTTTATTTATTTATTTAGCTTTTGTTTACCAGGCAAGCACACTAGACAGTCAAGTGCCTATTTTCAGGTGCAACCCAGGAGAATTACAAAGATACAGGCAATAACAATTCAGAGGCAGAATAACAGCAATTCAACAAGGTAGTCAGGTACAGGCAGAGAAGACCGACAGTAACCACGTACAGTGACAAGGTAGCAGCTGTCAAACATGATACAGACAGGTATCAGCAGAGAGCTACAGTCAAGTACAGGCAGAAAACAATTATAATGCAATTGTAGTGTTAAAGGCGTGGCAACCAAGGAAGGCTGCCGAGGAAGCAAAACAAATAAAGAGGTCCTGCGCACAGTCAATATCAGGTACTGCATCCATAAAGTATCAGTCAATATATGAAAGATCTTGCAAGAATGCTGAGGAACTGAAGTTTTTACAGTTACAGTATGTGACACTTTTGGGACTGGATTGCTAGATGCACTGTTGTGCCATAGGCAATAACTAGTGGAGTGGTCACTGATTTTTTCAGGTAACTGCTCACGCAGCATGACTCTGTCAATGTGGCTAAGCAATACCCAGTTGACGTGACTGTGGTTTCCTGATTTGATTTGTGAGCCTAGAAGGTGCAGTGAAGATTTGACTGAGGACATAGTCATCAAGAATGTCTCTATTCGATGTTGTGTTGCTGAACCAGATTAAAGTGCCCCAAAATAATTAACTCTGCCCTGCCTAGGGTGGAAATTACTTGGATGAAGTCCTGGAGGCGCTCAGCTCCAACCTTTGGAGGGTAGTACAGTATATGCAGCAGAAATTAAGTGTTTTGATTCCCAAATTCAATTGAATTACAAGTCATTCACAGTCAATACAGACTGAGCATTTAGCAGAGAGACACTTGGAGTTCAGCTCTGACCTAACATAGAATAGTATGCCCCCACTTTTTGGGGGGTCTTTCTTCATGCTGCATCATGTAATTGGGGAGCAAAATTTCAGCGTCACTGATGTAAGGACTTTAACCAGCACTCAGTGATGGTAGTACATAGGGATTGTTCACAGAGACCAAGGCCTTGACTTCAGCCACTTTGGAGATGAGACTATGAACATTTAGTTGTATTAACCTTAGACCCTTAAGGCCAGTCCAGAGCTTGCTGCCAGCTAAATTTGAGCCAGACAGGCCAGAATTACTCTCAATGTTACCAGCATTAACAAAGGCAGGCAAGTACAAGCTGCATCTTATACCCAAGCAGATAAAAAAATGTTTTAGATATCAGGCCTGGGAGGTGACAAGAGACAAGACAGGGGTCAATTGCAATGTTATGCCTAGGAGCATATCTGTGGTGTTTATTGCCTAAACCTGACAAGCGGGAGATGCACAAATTGTCAATCAGTAGGAAAAATGTGAGTAGACAATGTTAAGACAAAGACCTTTGAGCGCCACAGTATGGACCCAAGTGCACTCTATGGGAAGTCACCTTATACGCTGTATGTACCATTATCAAATGAAGAAAAAAGAATATGACTCTAGGTAGGAAGCACCCAGATAAGGAGGAGTAACCAAAAATCTTATAGAACCTGCCTACACAGGTATAGCAGTCCTCCTATGCATAGTTCAGACAAAAGCAACACAGAAAGCCAATGCAGTGATGACCCCTATAGGGAGAAGTATGTGAAAGTATTTTTAGATCCATGTGAACAATGTATAGCAAGCTATACCAGGTGTAGCAAGCATCCACACATAGATTTATCATAAACAGTACTATACAGACAATGCAGTGAGCACCCCAATAGGTAACACGTCAGAATTAACGAAGTGCACAATTAACTAAACAGTTGAAATAGCTGAGATTCACTCTCATCTGTAGACTTTGATAAGGCACAACACTTTTGCAAACCGGAAGTGGGGTATACGAGTTGGCCTATTCTATAACAACTACCACACTAGACTGCATGAGGTACAGGTATGAAAGTTAGAATATATCATAAGAAGTTCATAGAACAACTTACCAAGCACATTGGGTCACTAACTGACAGCAAGATATACTAACATACTAACTGGCAGCAGATTAGGCCTTACGGTCTATTGAGTCTGCTCGAACCTCAGATCCAGCCTACCAGCCCCTGCTGCCATGTCTGACTCAGCAGACAAGATGCTCGGTTTGTGCTACTCAGTGCAGTACTGCTCATGGAGGGCCACTCAGGGAGTGAGTCTATAATGTCTGATAAGACAGTGGAGTGTCTTCTCCACAGTCGGATTTGGCTGGAGCAAGGGAAGGTGCCAAGTCCAAAAGGGTCCTGCTGTTGGTAGCTGGGGGTAGGGCTCCACACCCCTCATGGGCCCCTTGCAGTGGAGCTATCAGGTTATCACCACTGGTAGTCTGCATATTGGGGGCTCACTGGGGGTGCAGTCACCACCACCAATCATGGAGGGAGTCCTGTTGCTGGTGAAAGGAATCCTATTGTTAGAGACACCAGATCGCTGCAGCTAGTGGCCTGCATCATGGGGGGGGGGTGTTACTGTATATGCCAGTAAAAAAGCACTGTACCAACCACCACAATGGTGTGTGAGCTACTTCAAGTAATGTAAATAAAGATATGCAAGATAATATCTTGTCCAGCAGACTAAGAGTCAAAGGATGAAAAAGAAATAGTGAAACCCAAAGGAAATGGAAAAGTGCTGAGGTCCAGTAAACTGTTGTTACTGTACAGCAAAACCACATAATGCGTTAAATTCCAGAAGGTGATTAACTGTGGCATGGGGCAAATGCAGAATATGAAAACTGTTAGAATCTCTCCGTTGTTCCTCAAAATTATTGTGAACAGTCTTAAGAGACAAATCAGTTCTTTTAGGAGCAGGCCAGATGAAAATATGGCTTCAGTGCAGGATTCAGCATCTCAGTTTGTCAGACTTAGTTCCTGGACTTAGTTTTGTAGTAAGAGCTAGAGTTAAAGTATATAGGTTTTATAGTGCATGAGTAAATACAATGGAGCTGGCTGTAATACTCCTTTTAGTAAAAATGAGGAAAATAATTACTTTTAAATTCTAAAATGTAAAATATGAATGGCAAATTTGTGTTTCGGGCAATGGGGGGGGCACAGGAGCACCACAAGGAGAGACTGTTGGGACAAACACTAAAGTGAAAAGTTGCTATAGTATAGTTGTGATGTCACTACTACACAACTTTTTGTGACCTTTAAACTGTACAACAACTTTTGTGACCTGTGAACTGCCATAAAAGAGAACTGCGTGTATAGAAATTCACACACAATAGGAACTAGCCATATACTATACTGTATTTATAGTTGAAGCAAGCTGTACCTGGTTGCTGTCTGATGCCCTGTACTTTCATGAGTAATGAGCGTCTATTGTAAATGGCTATAAAAATACAAGTTATGTATTGTAAAAGCCAGAGTGAGATTACGATATGGGTGGGCTGAAAGTAGGAATGAGCCCGATTACATTAAAACAAAGCAGCATCTCAAAACAAACATTCTATATGTGGAAACCAGCGTTTTGAAACTCCTGAACCTCAGGACAAGCACACTAGCACAGGGTGTTCAGCATTCCTGTGTCCTGAGTCTAAGGTTGAATTTTCAAAACACTCATTTCCACATGTAGAATGCTCATTTTAAGATGCCACTTCTTTTAACATAACCAGGCTTATTCCTACTTTCATCCCATATCATAAGATCACTTTGTTTTTACAATGCATAACTCATGCTGTTATAGCCATTTACAGCAGATGCTCATTCTCACCATGCATTAAAGTGCAGCGCATCAGACAGCGACCAGGTACAGTTTGGTTCAATTATAAATACAGTATAATAACTGATTATCAATGTTTTCAATGTTGCTGACTAGTCATTATTTGCCTGAACAACTGGCCAGTTAGTATAGCAAACACGGACACATTTTGTTTACTTTTAGCATGAGCCACTCTCACACTAATACAGCACTTCTGGATAGAGCGTTCACAGTACCTCCCAGTAAACCTGCTTATAACAAACTTGCACTAATGAGACACATTAACCACCGCATAAAATAAAACTACTTACAAACATTTTGAAATCCCTTTTCAGCTCATGCTGAAGGAAAGAGAGGGAACTCCTAGTGTAGTTACCAGCAGGCTGTGTTCTGTGAGGGTGCTAGTGCTCTCTACAGTCCTGTACCACCATATCTCTGTAAATTCAGATTAGTTGGCACTCAGGCAGCAAGAGTCAGATAAAAAGTATTTAGGGTCTGTCTATCAAATAAATAAAGAAAAAAACACGAGAACATAATAAAAAAAAATGGAGCACACCATTAGATAAAACAATTCCAGTAGTTTCCTCGAAAAGCCAACAGTAACTTAATCTGATAGGACAAAATTGATGCCCAGAAATTATAAAACAGAGCATGGGGTGGTGTGTATACTCCAGGCTAATGGATACCCTCAGTGTGGGATGCTTTTATAAACCCCTGAAGCTTCTCTCTCGGGATTTGTGTAGCATCCTGCACCTTGGGTGTGCATTAGATTCTCATAATGCACACCACCCCAGGCATTATTCTTTATATTTTACTTAGCAAAAGCATTTATCAAATACAGATTAAGGCATACAAAGATAGATGGTGTTAAATGCATATACAACACAGCATAGTGTAGAGTACTCTACTATAAATAAAGAACTAATGCATCAACATTGGGAGGGAGCTACAGTGAACTTGTGTAATGGATGAAAGTTCATTGCATGTATGTGGATGAGTAACTGAAACCGAGTTTATATGTTCTACAATTAAAATTGCCACTGCATGTTCAGCACGCAAAAAAAAATCTGAATGAGCAGTGAGTCAGAGTAACAGTTTAGTGTAACTTGTACTGTATATACTGCACTGTATCTATACATTACCTTATTGCTAACTCAAACGTTGCTAGTCCAGTCTCTTCCCTGGTGCAGTCTAGTTATCAGCCTCTTACCCTGTTACTCCTGACTCTGCATGGCCTGTTAGAAAAAGACCATTGCTTGCTGGGCTTCAGAATTAGGCATACTTGAATAGCTTTCATCTCACTGGCTCTCAAACAGAAATATAGAGCAAACCAACAGCCACTCCATCACTGACATGCCAAGTCTCAGAACAAGTACTTGAAAATGGAGAAAGATGGCACCATCCACAACATTTGTAGCAAAAAAAATAATTTATTGGTGACAGTAGTATATAAATAGCAAGATGTACTAACAATAACATGCCAAACAGAGAGAATGCCAACCTGCTCAGAGGACAGCCTGACCAGTTTTGTGCATGTGCACATTGTCAGGGAGGAGTGATGAAGTACACATGCATGAAATCAACTGATCGATCCTATAAGCTGGTTGGCATTCTCTCTAGGTGGCATATTTTGACTGCATTTTAGTATTTATACACTGCTGACAGCAATAAAGGATTTTTTTTCTCCGGATGTTGGTGGATGGTACCAACTTTCTCCTTTTATAGCTCAGAGACTACTTGGAAGTTACCTACTGATCCAAACACTGCTGCTATCGGGGGGGCATTAAATTTAACCCTGGCCTAACAGTCCATAATAGGTTCATCAACTCTTTCTCTGGTCCAGTATGGGTTTCAGTAAAAGCATTAAAGGTTGTGCACATGAATATAAATAGTTTCAGGGCTATAGTCTAGTTGCTTGAGGTTGGAATTGGCTTGTAGTCACTCCCATATTTGTAGCTATATTTTGGCAAGTCTGTTTTTACTTACCCTGCCTTGAGGAGCTTTTACTGTGAAACTGAAGAAAATAAGCATTTTTATACATAGTATATTGCCTAAAGCACATTATAAAGGCTTTTTACTTATTTTGGTGGCTGTTGTGTCAGCACCAAAACTGGAAGAAGAGAAGATTGCAAATTCTGGTTTTGGTCCTTTAAGTCCAGTGCACAAGCAAGCATTGGCAGTGAAGGGCAGGAGGCATTGTTGAGGGCACCAGATTAGAAATCCCCCCGCCCACATAGGACATTATCAAACTGCCTACTATCCCTAACTCTGCCCCTGAAATTACAAAAACAAACTACAAAATAAGTTATCCTATTGCTCCCCTCTATAGGGCTACTGAGGCATTGTGGGTAGCTGGAAGACTGCCTGGACTAGGAGGCATGTCTGTTTTTAATGACAGTGCATTGAGGGGGTTTAACGTCCCTCTACAGAACTCTGCCTGAGCGGGTGCTTCCTGAGCCAGAAGTGGCTCCTCGGCCCCCCCAAGATGCAATGCTTCTTCTGCCACCATCCCCACTGCCAAAGCAAGCCTGCAAGAACTCTGCCCAGGTGGGCGCTTCCTGAGCCAGAAGTAGCTCCTTGGACTCCCCAGGATATGACTCTTCTTCTGCCACCATCCTTACCACCAGAGCAAGCCCACAAGGTAGGCTCTCTCCTTGGATACAGCACTGGACTGAGCCCCAGCTACAGCTTTCATTTTGATTGGCTCTGCAAGTGGACATGGACTTTCTCATTGGTCCACTCACTAAACCCTGCTTTGTCACTGGGAAGCGCTCCAAGCCAACATAAACTGAGCTAGATCTTGCTGCCTCCTTGGAGCGGGCTTGGCAGATGGCATTTCTCTCTCTTCTAAATCTCTCTCTCTCTCTCCTCCTATTACTTGTTCCAACTAGACCTGTGACCATGATTATGTGGCTAATTATAATATTTTGTAATGCATATTAATGTCTGTCCTGACTAGCCTTAGCCTTATAACTGTAGAAGTGTAAGATATATCTGCCTAACAGTTACTGCTGCTGAAATGCTGCTTAGTGCAAAAGTGATAGTCTTTTTTGAAATTATTGTGAAGACCCAGAGCTCTGCTTTGCTTGATTTCTATAAATCTTTTACCTCCGCTTTCACCATGCTTTCTCTCACTCTCTATTACTCCCTATCCCTCTGGGTGCTCTCTCTCACAGGCTGTCCACCTTGCTACTTGAGAAAACCCACCCCACCTGCTTCTGGCTAATCACCCTGCATGGTTCTACTGGTAATTCTCTGCTGGTTGACTGTCTCCCACTGTCTGACCCCCACCCACTATTTTGTGCCTTCTTTCCTGCCCCCCCACCCACCACTTAGTACTCTTTCTACTGCTAAATTTAACTGGCCTCTTTGTTGCTCTTCCCTCTATAGAATTCTGCCCAAGTAGGCACTTTCTGAGCTAGAAGCGGCTCCTTGGACTCCCTGGGACACAGTGCTTCTTCTGCTGACATCCCCATTGCCAAAGCAAGCCAGCAAGGTAGGCTCCCTCCTCGGATACAGTGCTGGACTGAGCCCCAGCTATGGCTTTCATTCTGATTGGCTCTGTGAGTGGACACAGACTTTCTCATTAGTGCACTCACTAAACCCTGCTTTGTCATTGGACAAGCACTCCAAGCCGACACAAGTTGAACTAGGTACTGCTGCCTCCTCAGAGTGGGCTCTGCATATGGCATTTCTCTCTGTGCTAATTCTTTCTCCTCCTGTTATTTTATCCCACTTGTTTCCCCAGCCCCAAACTCGACCTCTATTAAATCCACCTAAGCCCCTCCCTCGGTTCCTCCCCCATCTCTCTTTGGCCTAACACACTCTTGCCATCCCCTGGGTCCTCCCCATCTTCTTCAAACCATGGTCACTGTTGGCAAGCCACTAAAACCGGCAAAAGACATCATAAAGGACCACAGCCTGTTCCAATTACTGTCTCTGTGTTGCGGTTAGCCTCTCCTCATTGATGCATATCTTGTGCTACACAGCCAGGAGCATCCACCCATAAAGGGCCATCCTACCACAGGCTGCTCATTTCCCCTGACCACCCTGACTACCAAACTTGGTGACTACAATGGTGCAGGGGCCCAGTGTGGCACAAAAAAGTTCTCCTAATTGTGCCCACAAGCACAGACTCAAGTACTGTCAATGCTGCCCTGGACCAAATTGCTGCACTTACAGTATTTCCTGCATATTGGCAGGACTGGCAAATCAAACTTAAACAGGAAACAGAAAAATGGGAACTCTAGCTAAGCTAGCAAGTCCATCGCCCACATCCCTGTTAATACTTGGCTACGTCTTTCTACTCTCCGTGAGCCCCAAATATACGTTGGGAACAGCCACCATCACCAAGGAAAAATGTAACAGACTCTCTCTTTAGAGCAGAACCAGATTGCAACACATACAAAGGGACTCTTGCAGGCCCCCTTAAAGCACAGTCCGGCCAACCCTCATCTAAACTCCTCACTTACTATGGAGCACCAAAGATACCTGTCGCCGCATCATTAATAGGCTACAAAGTGACAGAAACCATGGATGGTCATAAATGCACAAGGACCAAATATGTGCACAACGACTGGCATTACTGAACTAGATACCTATGAAAACTGATAATTATCCTGCTACTAATCTTTGGGAATGTGCACCCTAATCCAGGGCCGGCCAGAGCTGGCAAGGCGACGGGTATTGGCCATCTCAAAATCATAGCCTTGGACATAGGAAGCCTACTTCCTAAGCTACCACAATTTCAGGCATGGGTGGTACAGTTGAAGCCTGATGTGATCGCCCTAACCGAAACTTGGCTATCACCTAAAATCCACGATGCTGCTGCACTAGAAGGCTACAACATATACTGCCACAATAGACTAACCAAACGAGGTGGTGGCTGTCTAATCTACCTCAGTAAAAACATAAAAGGTGAGGTCCTGCAAAGTAGCATGCAAACGTGCAACATGCAGGTGCGCACCATGAAGCTCACAGTAGGTTTACAAAACAAGTCATTGGTGCTATCAACTGTGTGCATCCCACCAAGCAAACAAGCTGCTGGACTATCAGTTCATTGATAACCACAGGAAACTCAATCAGAACTGGGAACATATTGTGGTTGGAGACTTTAACTCCAACTGGCTCTCGAATGACACAGCCTCCACTAAAGATCTCATTGCAGGCCTCTATCTTACCCAAATGGTAACACGGGCCATAAGACAGAACTATAAAATGGGCACATGCATGCTCTTAGACTGGTTGCTCTCCACCTGCCCAGAGCACATCACTGAGGTGACAGTGCTCAATGATTCATTCAGCGACCATTCCCCTGCGATGTTCACCTGGTTAAACATCTTCTCTAAATCCTTGCCACAAACCACTAAGAACTGCAGTCTCAGGAAAGGACAGTTGGGGGTATTTAAGCAATACCTAAGGTTGATTGAGCGGTCCGAGGTAGTAAATGCCCAGGATGTGAACACAGCCCTGGAAAACTTCTTCACCATCTTCACCAGGGCATGCAAAATTTTTGTCCCAGTCACTACCAAGAAAAGAAAAGGATGCTCTATGCCATGGCTCACTGGCTCCCTACTTGATCTGATGTGAAATAGGGATAATCTATGGCATAAAGCTATAGCCACTAGAAAAACTACCGATTTGGCTACCTGCAAGATTGCAAGAAACTAATGCACAAAGCTGATTAGGAAAGCCAAAGCACAGTACTGTAAAGACCTTCTAGGTAAAACATGGAATAACGGAAGGGAATTCTGGAAGGTTATACAATCCCTAACAGGAAAGGAGTCAAAATCCCCACCTGACCTGATTGTAACTGAAGCAGGAATTTTGCATGCACCCAAGAACATCGCTAACACTTTCAATTCAGTATTCATGGACCTCAGCTTGGTTCTCTCAAGTTCATACCTAGTACCACTCAAGGATGAACAACCAAACCAGCCAACTGAGTCAACAGGCAACACACCGTCTTTCAATTTCAAACGCATCAGCAGAGCTGAAACTATTCGGTATATCAAGAGGGTACTGGGGAAGAGTAGGATGGCAAGCGATCACATAGACATGAAGCTGTTAGCACTCATTCTGGAAGAGATTTCCTTACCACTCATGGTAATATTCAACAAATCACTGTGCTCTGGAGTTTTCCCTAGTAAATGGAAATCGTCACTTGTGACACCAGTCTTTAAAAGTGAAGCAAGATCTAACCTATCGAACTAGAGGCCGATATCAATCCTACCTCCCCTCTCTAAAGCATTAGAGAAAATAGTCTCAGACCAACAAACTGACTGTCCAAATAAGCACAATCTTCTCTGTCCACAGCAACATGGCTTTTAACAGAAGCACAGAACATTAACTGCCCTAGTCAATTTCACCAATCTACTCTATGATTCACTGGACACAGGAAAAGCAGTGGGATCTGTATTCATAGATCTCACCAAAGCATTCAACACCATCAACCATAGCCTCTTCCTCAAAAATCTGTCAACAGGTCTGTCCTCAAACACGGTGGACTGGTTTGCAAGCTACCTCTCTAGCAGATCACACTGTGTCAGGATATACAGTCAGCAATCCGAACACAAGGAAGTCACCCTTGGAGTGCCTCAGGGATCCATATTAGGTCTTTATTGTTTAGCCTGTTTATAAACACCGTTCCATTTGCATGCCCAGCTTGTATAGTACTCTACACCGATGACACCGTTATCTATGTCCCTGGCAAGGATATGTCGTAAATCACCACAGGCCTTCAAGATAAGTTCAAACTACTAGAGTCATGGTTTAAAAAAACAAGTTCTGCTAAATTATAAAAAAACAAAAACAAAAGCTATGCTTTTCACACTCACCCATAATAAGAAAAAATGTAGGCCTCTAATAGTCACAAGCCAAAAAATTAAACATTAGAGCAGGTCTCCACCTTTAAGTATCTCGGAATATGCATTGATGACACTCTGACCTTTAATACGCATACCAAACACATCATAAAAACAGCCAACACCAAGCTAGGGGTCTTATTACAGACAGTCTATGATATTGGATGCTCTGAAATTAATCACCAGTACCTCCACATTGTCAACAATAGACTACAGACTGGTCATCTATGGGCTGCTACTGAAACCACCCTGAAAAAGATAAAATCCCTGCTCAACAAGGCCTGAAGGCTGGTCCTAGGGGCTCACTGTATGACCCAAATCTGCACACTCTACAAGGACACATGTTGGCTCCCATTCCAACAAAGGCTGAAATACCAGACCTGCATTTTAGGAAAAAAAGCCTTGTTGGGCCACATGCCTGACTTCACAAGCAAGCTCTTTAGAATGGCAACTTCCACAAAGAACATCAGGAGCAAAGCTAAGGGGTTACTACAGGTGCCCCTGATGTGCACTACCTTTGCCCAGAGATCATTAATCTACCATGGGCCTAAATGGCAAAATGACCTCCCAGCTGTCCTCCAAGAAAACACGAAAATAGGACCTTTCAAAAAGGCTCTCCATGCCTGGCTATCACCTGAAACTGACCGTGACTGCCAATACACTAGGCCTCTCCTGCATTCCAAAAAGACCCCATACCTAGGAATCTACGTGGCTCATTAATGTTTCTTTCCCACACACCACATCACTAATCAGGACACACCTCTGCCAACTGTCCCATGGCTGTGTTTGACAATGGCCCTTTCGGCTACTTTCTGTCCTCTATGTTTACCCTATCATTTACTCTTCTCCTTTCCTACCACTTTGGCATGTATACTCTAAATTATGATCTACCTCCTATGTTTTCTCAGCCCTGACCCTTACTGCACTTTGAAACTCCATCCTGAATAGTTACTGTTCATCTAAACTTACCCGATTACTGAGATAAATCAATTATTCCATTTGTAAGTGCACTGTATCTGTGCTGTGAAGCCTACTGAAATGACTGTAACTACTTGTACTTATTTTGTCCCAATGTTTGACTTGGAGCTTTTGCAAGAGAGTCATGTTGGCTCAAAGGTTGTAATCTAAAACTTTTAATAAATAAATAAATAATACACATGTTCAAGGAAAACTGCACCCAAATAGCTTGTAAACAAAAACTAAGTAAATAAATAAAATTGTATTTGTTTGCTTGTCAACAGACAACTGTTTTCTAGTAGCTGATGGGGATATACGCATTTGCTTTAGTTTGTTTTCAATGTTCATGCTAGTCCCCAGTAACTATCCTGGAAGTTTCCATTTTATGGTTGTTGAACTCTCAAGGTCAATATCAGCTGTATTAGCATATGAAATCACCCATTCATACCATGTATCTTTATGCTGAAAGTACAAATATCCTGAAAAACACCCTCTGGAAACACACAACTTGAAAGTAATTTAATGGGAAAAACCCTGTATTACACTTCAGATAGTTTGACAAGCTAGCAAAAAGTAAATGTAGTATTTCACACCTTGCTGTGACTAGTTTTGTAGAAATCCAGTTAAGCAGATAGGCATACTGTAGTGTCTAAAGGGTGCTTTCACATCATATTCTCATATGCTAATGAAACTCTCAGGGACAGTGAGATTTCAACAACCATAAAATAGACACCCCCGATAGTTACAGTGACTACTGTGAACAGTAAAAATAAACTAAAGCACTCACGTATATCCCTAACAACTACACAAAAAGAGCTGCCTGTTGACATGGAAACAAAATTTACAAGATATGAGGATGTAGTTTTCCTTTAAGGCACAGAGGAGTAGTAGTGCCTGAAACTCATTAGAATAGTGTTTTTACTCTTGTTTTGGTTGGTTTCAGCCCTATAAGTCTTGTGGACAATCAAGTGCCTGAGAGCACATGTTTATGCGACAGGCTGTAGAGGAAAGTGCACCTGCCGGTGTCAGCCAGGGTAGTTGGGTTGGAGACCTGCCACTATACAAGGTAATCATTATCTTATATGAGAATACTTTACACTGCTTGAGGAATGCTTTTTGACACATAATTGACCCAATGTGAAATATTCTTGTCCTGCTATGCAAGCATAGTTCCACTGCCAGGTGTTGCACTTGTCTGAGGTATACAGAGAAACCATTCTTGGGACACCTGTATTTTTTTATTTGTAATAAATGCCAGCCAAACAAAGAACTTTCAAATGATCCATGATCTCTTGGAAGTACACCTAAGAAATGTCACATAACTTAATAAGATCAAGTTATTAATTAAATCCTTAGAAAATGAGAATGTATTAACGAATGGCGTTCAAAGTACAAAGAAGAACAAAAGTGAAAAAAAAGATTTAGGGTGGATGAGAAGGAACATTGCACTCGGCAAGTAGTGGAAAGCAGGAATAGAAGGGAAGATGGGTCTTAAATAACTTAAATGAAAACTGCTGGTGTCTGGTACACATAACAGGAAAACAAAACATATAAACACAGGAATTGTCAGCAGATAAGGGCCACTAGGCTCATCCAATCTGTCCATAAGTCCTACCTTTGTTGGTGGCCTCTGACCCTATTTGATCTACAGCTTATTCCACTCCTTCCCACTTTTAGGGTTCCCTTATGCCTGTCCCGTGTATGTTTAAATCCCTCCAAATGGATGGAAGGTGGATATTGGTAGTTACAAGCTCCCAGTGTTCAACAGAGTCACTTCACTGCCACACAACAAACTACAAGTAACAAATTTCAGTACTAATGACCCCATCAAACTAACAAGGCAAGGCAAACTAGAGTATTAGGTGATTCTGTCATTAAGTACTGTGATACTGTCAACCATAATCAGTACAAGACAAATAGAATGGTGTCGTGCTTTCCGGGGCAAAAATAACAGATTATCAAATCAAGACACCCATAAATATTAAAGAACATTGGTAATATCCCACTGATAGAAATCCATGTGCGTACTAACAACACTGGATACAACTACAAAAAATATATCAGTGAAGATTTAATTAACCTTGGTAAAGATACTAAGAATATGGGCAGAACTACAGTAATACAGTAGCTGGTATACTCCCAGTCCATAGAGGGAGTGCAAAGAAAAATAAAACTATAATCAGAATTAATACCTGACTGCAGAACCAGTGTAATAAGAATGGCTTTATCTTTGCCCAAACAAGGGACAAATTATTTTTTTAAATTAAATATAATTTTTTAGAAAAATTGAAAACAACAGATAGCAAGAAATACAATCATTGTCTAAATACAATAAGAACTGTAAACGAAACAGGTGAAACAATTTCAAACAGAACACCCCAAAACCCTTCTACCCTCCCCACATGGAGCATGGCCTTGATAGTATCGGGGCACAAGGGGCCATCGCACCAAAGATGACTGTATTTGGAAGAGAGTGGGGAACTTAAAGAACCAGGGAAATAGTCAAGAACGTAAATACCTGGAGCACACATGGCAAGTAGGGCATAAAGTGATTCCAGTTTGCAAGGAAATGCATTAGGATGGTTATTTATAGAAGTGATTAGTCTCTTCACATTCAGGGCCTGTAGAATTTCTTGATGCCATTCCTTTCTGGTAGGGATGGTATCACCATCACCAAGCCAGTATCATAAGATTACCAGTTTGGCCGTGAGGGCGATCAAGGCCATGTGGGTTAACTAGGAACTGCAGCTTATCTGTTAGGTAGGAAAATGGGCAGACTAGGTTGGCCAAGTGGTCCTTATCTGCCGTCAAATTCTAAGTTTCTATGTGACTCCACTCAGGACCTAAGACATGCGGAGGATAGAATCTAACTAAACAAATCTCTGGAGTGAATAGGTCCTCAAGTTGAAGGAGGGGGTCAAAAATGCCCCAGATCACATCCCAAAAGGGAATTACTTTAACACAGTCCCATAAAACTTATTTGATGGTACACTCAGCTAAACCCCACCTGGTACACAATGGCGAAGAGAGCTTTCCCATCTTATATATTGTCTGAGGGGCCAAGTAGAGCTTATAAAGGATTTTATATTGAACTAGATGGTACCTGTCTTGCTTTATGTATTTGTAAAGGCTTTTCCAAATTGACTGCCAGATTTCTGATGGCCAGTGCACCTCTAAAGCTTGTTGCCAATAATAACAAGCACCCTGGGGTGTAGTGGAGTCCAGTGTTTGAAATGCTTTATAAATCCCCTAGATAGGGTGAGTGTGCTGTATTGACAAGCGTGTCTACACTGATCCCTGCCGGTCGATTCTATGGACATAGACATAAGTGTGCATTAATGACATGAGTTAACTGCAACAACTTAAAAGTAAATGAAGTACAGTAGGTAAATTATAATGCTCTTGTAAAACAGGAAATAGAAGAGATGACTCATCTTCCAGAAGGGATTCCACTGATAGGGATTGTAACTGCAGCCAAAAGGAGAAGGGGATAGAGCAACATCCGATACAAAGATTAAGGTTTCGTACAGTAGGCTGTGAGACATCCCATGACAACTTCAGCCTGAAATACGAAACCAGCTGTACATGAGCTCTGAGGGACCAGTAATCCGGAGTCTGCCTGAGACAATGAGGCAGTCACGAAGGTTTGATGAAGAGCAGGCTCCTGAGTTAAAAACCCTCTGTGCAACGAGTCCCTTTCTATTTGAGGCCATAGGGGAGCATATCAGACCACCACAGGAGTATTGTCCGAGGTTCCCAGAGTAAATACTTACTGCCATGGAGGGCACCATAGTAAAGAAATAAATTGGGAAGCCAGAGCCCCTCCTGCCACTTTGGTGCTACTAACTTAAAATAGGACCTATGTACCATCTTTCCTTTCCAAAGAAACTCATTAAGCAATGCCTGAAGTCTGGTAAACCAGGATTTAAGAAGAAGCAGATTAATCATACCTAAAAGGGTGAAGAAGGTTCATTTCAACAATAAATATGCACCCCCATAATGTTATGGGAAGGGCAATTGAAGCTTAACATACTAACATACTAAAATGCCAGCAGAATAGGCTTAACAGTCTTTCGTGTCTACTCGTTTGGTCAGCCCCCACCCTGGGAGTTGCCCCTGCTGCCCCTCCCCCTCTCCGGCTTCTCCCTTCCCAGTCCTGGATATTCTTCCTGTACTGGGCTTTGCTTCCAGAACCCTTCCCCTGTACCTATCCCATCCCCTCTTGAACCCCTCCACTGTCTCTGCCTCCACCAGCCCCCCTGGGCAGTGCATTCCATGGCTCCACCACTTCCACCATGGCTCCACCACCCTCTCAGTGAAGTAGCATCTCCTCCTTTCTCCCCTGAATCTCCCCCCTCCAGCTTCCACCCATGCCCTCTAGTTGCCCTCCCCCTCCTTCCTTCGGAGCACCCTGACTGCTCCTCCTCTATTTACCCCCTTCATGTACCTGAAAACCTCTATCATAGCTATCTAGCTTAAATGACATATAAGGGGTTTTAGATTATTTCTGATTAAATCAGAGAGGTACCTAGAAATGTTAATACCCAAGTAAGTAAGAAGGTGGGGTTCCCATGCTAGACTCATGTCAGCTATGGATTGTTTAGAAAGCAAGGTATTTAAGGCCAAGACTTCAGTCTTTCCTAAATTTATCTTACACACCAAGATCGCAGAACACTGTTTATTTCCAGCAAGGCTGCCAGGATAGAGGTTAGTAGATCTGCTATGTGAAGTAGAAAATCATCTATGTCAATAGAAAATGTATATCCTGTACTCTCGACTAGAATACCTTTGATGGAGGGATTATTTTGTAAACTACAGAGGAAAGGTTCCATATACAAATTAAAGAGTATGGGGGACAGGGGGCAACTCTGTCTAGCCCCACATTCTAGATTAATGGTACTACACAACACTCCATTACACAATATGTGCACCGTAGGGCACTGACATAAAACTCAGATCCATCTTATGAAGTCATCAAGGATCCCAAATTTCTAGAGAATAGCAAATAGATAGGGCCAAGAGACCCTATCAAAGGCTTTTTCTGCATCCAGGAAGACCAAAGCCCCTGGGACCCTGCCCTCCCTAGCGACAGAAATTAAATGGTGGAGCTTATGCAAGTGGTCACTGGATAGTCTGCCCTTCATGAAACCAACCTGCTCCACCCCTACCAATCCATCCCAAACTGAAAAGAGCCTATTAGCAAGGATTTGAGCTAATATTTTAAAATCTGAGTTAATCAGGAAGATGGGTCAATAATTTTACACTTCCAGCTCATCCCTGTTGGGTTTAAAGGAGTAGAGTGATGTATGCCCCAGTAAGGGAACAATCTGTGATACATTCAGAAAAAAGGTAATTGAATAATTGTATCAAGAAGGGGATACGTTTTGTGGTGCAGGCCTTATAAAAATTGTTGGTGTAACTGTCAGGCCCAGGGGCCTTATCCAAGTAAAGCTGTTGAACTGCTTGTGCCACCATGGCCTGGGATATGAGGCCTTTAAGACAGTCCTTCTGCAAGTCCATGAGGGAGGGAAGGCAAGTTTGATTAGCAGTGGTAGAGCTGGGGGGCGGTTGCCCTTCCTGACTGCCCCAGTGTGAGTAGTGGTGCCCCGCCAACATCTTTACTCACTATTTAGTGCTAATTGTGGAGCCCATGATTAACTGACTGGCCCCCCCCCGACTCCCAAATGCTCCCAAACCTGGCTCCGCCACTGCTGATTAGGACAGGTAAATATATCCTCCAACTGTGAGGGATCTGATTGGGCTTCGTGATACAGAGAGGCATAAAAACCCTGAAACACATCTGCTATGGCATGGGGTAGGGTGATTACCTAAGAGTTAGGTCCCTATTGGAAGCCTTTTATAACTTTGGCTGCTTCCTGCTGATGTAAATGGAGTGCCAACAACTTCCTTGCCAACTCCCCAGACCCAGATAATGAACTTTGGCCTGAAAGAGGGCCAGTTACACTTATTCAGCTAAGAGATTCGCATATTGGGCCCTGAGGGAATTTAAAAGCAACCACATTGACTCAGGGATACCAGAATGAAGTCCTTTTTTGATCTCCCTAATGTTGTGGGGAAGCTGGTCAAGCTTAACTGTTTAAGACTTATTCTGGTCGGAGGCTAGCCGAATGCATTTACCAAGGATGGAGCTTTTTGCTGCCCCCCCCCCCCCCAACAGAACATCGAGAGAGTCCACTGACCTAACAATGTGTACAAAAAATCACAATGTATTCCTTAATTTTAGTGAGCAGGACAGGATCCTTCAACAACTGAGAGTTTAAACACCAGACCTTGTCCCGTTCCACCCTACAGGAAGTGGTGAGCTTCAGATGAACCGTGGCATGATCCAAAATTATGGAGGGCTGAATATCATACGTAATCAGTCCAGGAACCTGTTTCTGACTGATTAAAATAATCAGTTTTTGAAAATGTAGTGTGAGGGACAGAGTGAAAAGTTGAATGTCTATCCTGTGGGTACAGTAGCCTCTATGATCAATCAACCCTAAACTATCCATGAATTTTCTCAGACCTCTCTGACCTGAAGTGAGACCCTACCTGTGGGAGCTGGATTTGTCAAGGTCTGACTGAAGGGTAAGGATCCAGTCCCCTCCTACCAAAATAGGAAGTTGTGTGTGGGGGGTGAGCAATGCATCAAGATCTGTGAAGAAAGATGTGGAATCTTCAATTGGACCTTATACTGTACCGAGGACAATCTTTCAAAGGCCGAGAGTACTATGCAGAGATACCTGCCCTCTGGATCCCAATACTCCTCGACTAATTGAAAGGGAACAGTGAAAGCAATTAGAATCACCCCCCCCTTACTACCATTACCTGCCCCGTCAACCTGGCCCACACATTCCCTCCAAAAATAATGCAATAATCATGTGAGCTTCTTTTAAATAAGCTATTTGAGCCGTTAATTTCTTCAGATGCTTAAGAATCATGTACTGCTTTCTTTTATTATGTGCCCTTTTATAATTCTATATTACCAAATCGCAAGGACTACTCATTAATTGTGTAAAGGCTATGCCAATGGTTAAGGCATATTCATGCACTTTGTAAAGTTAACAGGAAAGACCCATGCCCTGCTCCAGGACTCCCCCACTCCACACATACATACACACACACACACACACACATACACACTGCAACCTGCCTGAAAACCCTCATACAGAATAAAGCCAAGTCCAAAACACTCAAAAATCAATTACAAACAAAGAAGCCATAATCCACCCCCCCCCCCCCGTTGTCCCAACCAACTTCCTCTGGCCAGGAATACCAGGTGCCCAACACCCAAATACATAAACCAACCCCCAAAGAGCCCAAAAGAACTGCACCAAAAGTACCCCACCCCCACAGTAAATAACACATATAACAATCCCCAAAAGCTCAAGTCCCCCTGGCCTGAAGGGCCACTCCTCCAAACCATGTAGGCATGTGATGAGACCCCACCTACTCATACCCCATTTTAAAGTCACAGCAAAGTAAGAACCCAAATATTATTTCCTACCAACCAGTAAAAACAACAAGGAGAAGGGGTTGCAGGTCCCCCCCCCAAAAAAATAATAACCACCTCAGAGTTCACAGTACTGTAGGGCTAAAACATTAATATTAACTCATAGAAAAGAATCCCCCAAAATATGAAGTAGGGAGTGATAACCTGCAGAACCTCCAGCTGATTAAAAAGAAATAACGGTCAAAAGGGATGATGAAACAGGTGCCCAGCAAAGTCGAAAAAGGAAAAGAAAAAATTGACCGCCATCGATAGGGTGAAAAGATGAGTAAAAGGGATCTCACTCCAGTAGAACACATGTATATCACTCAGTAAAGTCCCATATAAAAAGGACACCTAAGAAATATTGGGTGAGTGGCTAGACCATCTCCCTCCCTTCCCCTGATTTATAAATACCAAGAACGGGATTTAGCAACACTTACAACAAGAGTTAAAGCACCATTCATAGACAATAAGTATGAATTCACATACAATAAGAGGTGCTAGATATACTGTTCAACAGAAGCTAAATAAATTAAAACTAGATAATCTATGTAACAAAATTATATCAAACTTTCCAACAGCTCAAAGTCAGCAGCCAATCTAAAAGGTATTAACCTGTAAATAAAAGGATCTCAAAATTCTTATGTTAGTTATTAAGCACTTTTATGATGGAGTCCCTGCGAGAAAGCAACATACATGAAGAAAGTTCACAGTTATATCAAATCTGTTAACCATAATGAATTAGCAGCATTAAAATCACAGTGGAAGAGTCCGTATAGAAGAAGTCAGAAAATGGGTCATGCAGCAGTAATCTGAAATATGACCAGCCTGTAAACTGCATTATAACAAACATTGAACCCAGATCCCCACAAGTGGGGATTGGCAAGTCCATAAGCCATGTAGCAGTTATTAAATAACAAGTTCCGGTCATGTTACATCAAGGATCAATGACAGTGGACAAGATGAACCCAGGACCAGCGGGACCACAAGATCAAAACACATCCACACTGGTGAGACAAAAATAACAATGGCAGAACTTGCCACAGGCTTGTCAGTAAAAAAACAAAATGAGTCCCGCAATAGGCAATCCTCTTCTATTCTGGGTAGTCAGCATGCCACAACACAATGTCCAAGTCACAGCAAGATAAATATAATAAATACATTATAGACACATGCCAGCAGTGGCAGGAACAGTGGTATGCTTCAACCTGTTATAAACAGATCTGGAAACAAAGAAGGCAATTCCCAGTGAGCTTGCTGTGCTGAGTCAAAGGACTTTGTGACCCCGTTATCAATCAGTTGAAGTTTTGCAGGATACAACATTATGAATTTGATATGAGCAACTGTTAGTTTAGAAATCATCGGACTGTATGCGGATCTCCATTCTCTGATGGCCTGGGAGAGGACCTGGAAGATTCTAATTTTAGAACCCTCCCAAGTCAGCTCCTATTATTTTTGAACCTTTCTCAGCAAGTGTATTTGATTCAGTAGTTCAAAAATTAAAAAAATGAAAGGACACAGTTTGGAGCCTTCTGAGGACACTGGCCACAATGCTCAATGTGCCCATTCTGTAATACATGAGAGGCCATTGGAAGAGAACCCTGCTAATTTCTCACAAAGCTTTTGCATGAATAGGATTGCACTGGGGCGCCCAATCTGCTCTGGTAACTCCGTTATGACAGTATTATTGCGAATGCTCTTTCCATTTAGGTCCTCTAGGCAAGCCTCCAATCTAGCCAGTTTTTGCTGTACTGAAACCATGCCTAGATCCAAGCATCCCCACTAGTCATCTAGTGAACTCATTTGGGTTTCCCCATCTTCGACTCTCCAGGTGAGTTTCTTTGTAGCCATCTAAATTGCCTCCACATCATTTGTAAGTGATCAGATTGCCTCTTTCAGGTGGGCAATGCTTGTATAAACCATTCCTCCATTAAGGCTTCAGCAGGCAGAGAAGTGTGGTGAGAGGTGGCTGAGAGCAGTTTAGTGCATTTAGAGCTCTTGTCCCTCTTTGGGGTGGGTGGAGGGGTATGACACAGAAGGGTGGCCTTCATCTGAGTGTCCATCCTGATCCAAAACACTGGCTTCCATGGATGCTAGATGCTTAGTCCAAGGAGCAAAAATGCTAGCTGCTGAATTTTGGGGTGAAAATGCTGAGAAAATAGGTAAAATCAAACAAGCAGGGTTGGTGTGGTGTAGAAAAGCTCCTACCGACAGCAGCATATCATGCGACTCCCCAAACATGGGGCATGTTCAAAATAAAAAAATCACTTGTGTACTAAGAACAAGCTACACTTGAATAAGCATGGAGCTGACATTCTTGGGAAACTAATAAATGAAAAAATGGGCCACACTTCATTTAAATTAATTCCAAAGTGGATGGGAGAAGAAATAGTAAAAAAAAAAAAAAAGACAGTTAACACACTATTCAAGCAAAACACAATTAAATGTCTGCTGTGCAATGCAAGAAGCCATAGCAAGCTAAGCTTAAGGCCTTATTAGTATCAGAAGAAAATATTTATATAATTCTTCTAACAGTAAAACCAAAACTGGGTGATGATCTGAGGATACATGGGGGAAATCTGAATGGCTACTACCTATTTAGATATGATATAGAACAAAGAAGGGGGAAGGGTATACACATTTACATATCTAACAACATAACAGTTATGGATATTTCTGACAAAAATAATAACCCAAAGACTGAAACCATATTGATGAAAATAATTGACAAAAACATGTGGTAATAAAATGTTAGGTCTTTCCTACAGACATCCTGACTATTATGATATTTTAAATTCAGCAATTATTTAAGAACTATAGCAGGCATGTTACACTGAGGAAGTATTATTTCTGAGTGGCCTTAATTATGGGGACATAAACTGGTCAACCAACACAAGACAGAGTCAGGATTTCCTCTCAGCATGTAAATGACTCAACCTAGTATAACATGTCTGGAGTCCTGCTTGGGAAGGTAATAGGTTAGCTACTGTATTTCACTTAGTTCTGATAATATCAACATCAAAGACTATTGTGTTGGTCAGCCCCTTGGAGGAAGATGTATGTAACAGGTCTGTAATATTATTGTCATGTATCCGACAGCTTTTTTTCCATGTAATATTTTTTAAAGTTAAATCAACAAAAAACTTATTAACCGTAAAAAAAAAGAAATGCCACAGGCAGAATGGTGAGATGCCACAAGCATAACAGGACATACCAACTGCCAACTTCCTGCTTTGTGTGGTTGGCATGTTCAGCATCCAACTACAGTAGTCTCAGTTTCCGTTGACTACTATCATGTCCCCTTTCCAAAAAGAAAACAAAACATTATTACCCGGTACCTGAGTCCTGCCCATGTTCCTCTAACCAGTGAGCAAATGGAGTGAGGAGCCAGATTCTTTGAGGACCATGCCTACTATAAGCATGCTGAAACACAAGGTGAAGTACTTCCTCAGAAGGGAGGGAGGGAGGATGTGAACATGACACAACTTCAGTATGGTATCATAATCAGTGCATAGGTGCTATATCTGTTATATTTTAACTTAGTACTTTTAATCAGAGAGAGTTCTGCTGCTGTATATAGGACCAAAGCCAAGAGAAAATCTTGTTTGGGGTGACTTTCAATAGAAGCCTCCCTTGAGCAGTAGTCATGGCTGAAAATGAAAATTTGAAGTAAAAGCCATGGCTTTTAATCGAAGATATACAGTATTCCAAAAAAATCACAGAAGCTGCCAATAACACTGACTAGAACACTAACTTTAAAAACAAAACAGTAGAAGAAATGTGGAATCAACTAAAAAGTGAAATTATTTTAATATGTGTATACGTGCTAAACATACCAAGATAATTAAAAATGATAATAGTCAGGGGATCAAACTTAAATGGTTTAATAAAGGAGTTAAAATTAATCAGGAAGAAAAAATATGCAGACAATATGTCAAACGTGAAACTAATGAACTGACAAAAAATTATAAAATATACTGACTAAATATAAAACATAAAATTAAGCAATCTAAACATTCTATGGAAATAAAGCTGGCAGTAAACTCAAATCAGCATAACAATAAACAGTTCTATAATTTAGGTCACCTCTTTAAAAACATCAGATATAAAACCATGGCAAGTAGTTAGCGGGGACAATCTGATTACTGATCCCATAAAAATAGCTGACTCCTTTAATAACTACTTCTGCTCTGTCTTCTCCAAGCATTGTCTGCAACCAACCAAACTAATTACTGATAAGCTTGAATCCATCAAAATTAAAGATGAGGACATTTTACACAAAATTAACAACTTAATAAAACAGAGTGCTTTAGGAACAGATAGCGGTTAGTGCGGGTCATACAGAAGTTTGCACTTGCAATTAAATTGTTAATAACTGCAAAGTGTCTTTCTTACTATGATAATGTGGTAAAGAGACAACATTATTGAGTTTTCACAAATTTACTTTTGTAAATTTATTGATGGGTTTTGCATGATTCAATACATTTATGTGTATATAAGAATGTTGAATGGAATCTAACTGTAAATTGTATGTTTCTATGTTTGAACAGGACAAACTTGTAAATAGGATACACTCTTTAGGCCCGGAGGACCTATCAAAAAATAAAGTTTTAACAACAACAATTTCTACTAATTTCTATTCAAATGTTAAAATATCTGGGTAACAGTGTTGTGTATCCACTCAGGGTATTAATGGAAAACTATAAAGCAAAGGTTGGTTCCAGCTGATTGGATAACAGCTACTGTTGTTCCTATTCACAAAAAAATTAAATTAAAATGATGTCCATAACTACCACCCACTCAGTCAGACAGCCATCAAGTGCAAGATATTATAATCTATTATTATCAAGGATAAAAAATCACAGAACACGTACAAACAACAGGTAGCACTGATATGGAACAGCATGGATTTACATCAGGTAGATCACTTACGAATCTTCTCTGTTTCTATGAAAAAGTCACTTCTGCATTAGACAATAAAAAAACAAGTAGATATTATATTTTTGGACTTCAGCAAAGCATTCAACACAGTATCCCATTGTGCTTTCATGAAAATGAGATATCTAAACATCAGTTATCATATAGTAAAATGGGTCAACGACTGGCTTCATAATGGAACCCAAAAAAGTCAGCATTAATGGACATCTCTCAGAGATGGGGATGTGACTAGTGGGATGCCACAAGCATCTGTCCTCAATCCAATAATCTTTCAAATCTTTATAGCAAGCACAAATGCTGAAGTACTAAATTGGTCCAGCAAGCATGGAGATGAAGCTAAAACTTGGTGGTGTATCCAGTGCTATTGAAGAAATGAAAAGCTAAATACAATATCCACATGAGCCTATACGAGGATGAATTTCAGTTAAGAGAAATGTAGCATAATGCACCTGGGAAAGCACACAATTCCAAATTCTTACATATTTTGTAATACTATACTCAGAGTGGTTGAAAATGACAAAAAGACCTTGGTGTAATAATGTTCAGCATTTTCAAACAAAATAAACAATTCACATCAACAATAGTCAAGGCTAACAGGGTACTCTGGACTATAAAGAAGAACTTATGTAGTCATAAGGCAGAGGGTATAATGCCATTATAGAGGGCCCACATTAGACCCCCACTGAATTATGGTAGCCAGCTGGTATGCCCATTTAAAAGGGGTGACTTACCCAAGGTGGAAAGGGCCCATAGCAGGACCACAAAATGACCTGTGATCTCAGAGGGGAACATGCCAACACATTAAAATAACTCAGACTCTTGTCACTGGAGACGAGATGTATCAGAGGGGACATTGTGCTTATACATGATATTGCCAAAGACTGTTACCTATTAAACAAAGTAAACACAGAAATCAAAAATTATTCCAGTAGTACCAGGTAACATCCTCTACAAATTAAACATGTTAAATGTCCTACAAATATCAGGAAATATTATTAAACTCATAGGGAATCCCTTGAACAGACTACCATTTGAATTACGTATCAGTGGGACTAAGAATTTAAATCAAAATTGGATACATACGTTTGGGTTTTGCAGCTATGCAATATTACTCATAACATATAGGAGCTACATATGGGTACACACCTACTTTTATTCCTTCAGCTCTTATAATAAACCTTAGTATGTCAGAGACATGGCTGTAGCTACATACTGCAAAGTATAAAATATGTGTCTCCAGGATTAATGTATTTACAATAACCAATTAGTAAAAAAGAGAGTAATACTGTTCTACATCAGAAATATGTTTCAAGGTTAGTACAGAGTCCTACCTGTAAATTCCACCTGTCAACGCATAATGATTTAACATTTCTTAGGGGGAAGAAAATGTTATACCATCAAAGCAGTGAAGTTTCAACAGTGAAAGCCATTACAGAAATGATTTTGATGGGATGTGAAATAGTTGCTGTAATGGTTCGCTGGGGAAATTTCACAAGTGTCCCTCCCCCCCAAACAAAAACTCTGACTCAGCGCAGCCCCCCACAAAAAAACAGTCAATGTCTGACAGGCAAATTTTGCCTGTTGCCATTGAATCTTAACTGCCAGACCAGAGACTATCTTTTTAGTTCCTCTAGATCTATTTACAGTTCCGGCACCCCTCCATTGTGATCTAACCTGCTACATTGCTTTGTGTTTTTAGTAGAGACACTACTTTCCCTGGATAGCTTCCTATATGTCACTTAAGAATATATTAAATGGCCCAGTGGCACTGAGGATTGAGGCGCTGGATGCCACACCTCACACCATGCCGGCGACCCAGGTTTGGGAACGGACTCAGGCTGTCAGGGGTCGGTAGGGGAGGGAGAGGATAGAGTGTCCCATGAGAGCTCTCCTCTCTCTGGAGTGGGTAAGGGGGTTTGTGTCACTCTGCAGTGGTTCCCAGCAGCAGTCAAGACCACTGTAAGAGCGGAGCATAGATGTGGGTTAGAGCACAGTGGACATCTGCACATTATGTCTGGTTAAATAAAGTGATTGATTGATTGATTAGTGTGCTGACATCACTGCACATCCGGCTCCAAGAGGTGAAAAAAGGTAGAAAATTGTGGGGCAATCATGGCAGCTGATGGCCTTCCACTGTACCCCTGGACCTAAAGAGGTTCACTGTGTGTGTGTGGGGGGACACTCTGCATGCCAGCCGGGGTGCTGGAGCCGGTGGCCGGATGACTGCCAGCCACTTCGCAGAAGAGGAGGAATAGTGTCGAGATAAAAAAAAATAATATATTAAATAAGACAGATGCCAGGACCCATCCCTGGGGTGCTCTGCTTATGACCTCCCTATCCCTCAGTTTAGCTCCGGACTGCAGAAACCTCATTTGTGACTCTGCAGTGACTACATCTGCAAGTGATTCACAGACTTCTTTGTATCAATAAAGATATTTTGCATAATGCAATTGATAACATCAATCATGATTTGCAAACAATGCAGGCTTGTGCCAGTTGCAACAGCCTTTAGAAAAGGTCATAATGCAGTGTTTTGCTTTGACAATAAACTTGTTTGAACTTTGACAACAAACTTGTTTGAACTTTGACAATAAACTTGTTTGAACTTTGACAACAAACTTGTTTGAACTTTGACAACAAACTTGTTTGAACTTTTGAGATCTAGGCTAAAAGACTCTTTAAACATGCCAGGCAATAAAATGTGATACACCTCCCAGGAGATGACCTGCACCTTGCTGGAACAGCAAAACACAAGGAGGTACTAAACCCCCAAGAAAGACTCCACCCCTGATTTGCTTCAGTGTTGGGAGTGAGGTTTTAGGGTTGGAAACCCTAAGAACACATTTCCCTACTTTTATCACTTCAGGCTGAATCCTAAATGTTGCATTAATGCAGTTTTTGTTTCAAAGAATTTTCTTACTTTTTGAGATAATTTAATCATATCCTCATTTGCCTGTGGGCATATATGTGTACATGTATGATGCTGTGGAAGTGCTTGCATCTGTAGCAAAACTGCTCCAAAATTGTAAGCACAGCCTTCTTATTACCCCACCTCATGAACCTGGTACTGAAAATTTTTATATCCCTGCCGAAATGTTATTCAGCACCACTGCAACATCATTCCATGCCACAGGTGGAAAAACAAAGTTTGGCCAGGATTTGAAAAATGACAGCTGTCATATTAATGAGGTGGTATAAAAAAATAGCTGTGTTGAAAATTTGGGGTTAAAATATTTAAAATTACCAAAGTTACGAGCGAGCATAGCAAAATTTCAACAGATGTGCATAATTTTGCCATCTTTACATATTTGACTCCAAATTTTCAGCATAGCCTTGCGATGACCCCACCTCATGAACAAGGGTGGTGAAAATGTTCAAATTATGTCCAAAAGGTCATTTCACCAAGCAACCACAAAATCCTCTTTTGGGCTGGATTTGTGTAATTCCACCGCCATCATGAGGTGGGGTCCCAAAAAGGCCATTTTGAAAATTTGGGCTCAAAATATGCAAAAATGACAACATTATGCATCAAAGTTGAAAACCCAAATGAAATACATTGAATTGCACTCACCTTACTTTCTCATATTGCAGTCAGCGGATCCAGCAGCAAGATGTGTCCTCAATCAGACAGTGGATCTCTGCCCTGGTATCTGTTCAGGTGAGTGAGGGCATATGGGTTGTGTGGAGAGTACTTGGTGGGAGATGGGGGTGGGGGTTACATCAGAGAGGGGCCATTTTGTTTTTTTGCAGGTTTTTACAAAAGGAAAGAAAAAAAGACATCAAGGGATGGTTTTCTTTATTTCAGACAGAGGCAGCAATTGGAGGGTGTCACTAAATACCAGGGAAATGAAACAACATTATGGGGACAGTGATCAGAGGGTAGGGGTGCCACTAGACACCAGGGAAATAACAAGATATTAGAGGAATGGTGATTAGGAGATGCCACTAGGCACCAGGGAAATGAGAAAGCAGTACAGGGACGGCAATCAGAGGGGGTTGCTGCTAGACACCAGGGAAAGGCAAAAAAATGGTGTGGACTGTGGCTGATGAATGGGGGGCCATAAAACACCAGGGAAACAAATAGGATATTACAAGGACAGTGATCAGAGGGTGAGGGGGTGTCACCTGACACCAGGGAAAGACAAAACAATTATGTGGATGGCAATCAGAGGGTGGGGAGGTGCCACAGGACACCAGGAAATAAGAAAGTCCAGAGATGGCACTCGGGGAGGGGTACATCTAGACAGCATGGAAAGGCAAAAAACATAATAGGGATAGTGATCATAGGGTGGGGGTTGCCTCTAGGCAACCGAGAAAAAGAAAGATATTGCCAGATGGCAATCAGAGGGTGGAGGGCCATGAAACACCAGGGAAACAGAAACATAAATTCCCATATTACCCCATTGGAACTTGCAATTTGTAATATTTTGCTTTTTATATATAGCCCATAGATATTTTGGGGGGGTATTATGTGTTATTCTGGCAGTACTCATGAAAATGTTTGCTTTGATCTATAGTTTGTCCCTCAGTTCAAAAAATTGAGGATTGCATGGCTTGTTGTAGTGGAAAAGGTGATGGAAGAGGGACACATGGATACCATGGCAGTCACAGAAACATGGTACACAAAGAACCATAACTTGGATGTCAGCATACCAGGGTACACAATCTACAGGAGGGACAGGGAGGATAAAAGAGGAGGAGTAGTAGCTCTCTATGTAAGGGAAGGGATCAAAGCAATGGAACTCAAGGGTAAACAGGGAGGAGAGGAGACACTGTGGGTCATCTTGGAGACAGGAAATGGCACCACAGTCCATAAGGGGGTTGTATACAGACCCCAATCTCAGGGGGAGGAAATAGACAAGGAAATGATAGAACACATCCTTAGAATGACACAAAAAGGGGCAATATTGTTGATGGGGGACCTGAATATGCCAGATGTTAACTGGAGCACCTTTGCTGCAGCCACATCCAAAAGCAGGGTAATTCTCAATGCCCTACAAGGGGCATGCCTCAGACAGCTAGTACTGGATCCCACTCAGGAGGGTGGAATCTTAGACCTGGTACTCTCAAATGGGTATGGAGAGAGGGAATCTTAGACCTGGTACTCTCAAATGGAGATGGAGAGAGGATCTTGGATTTAGAAGTGGGTAGCCATCTGGGAACAAGCGACCACCAAACAATGTGGTTCATGATAAACACAGCCATAGAGTCAAGTCACACATGAGGGTATTGGAGTTTAGGAGGGATGACTTTGGCAAAATGGGGGAGTACCTCAGGAAAGCACTAGCAAATGGGCAAGACGGTGGGGTGGAGGAACAATTGGGAAAAATCAAAGCTGCCGTCACCGAGGCAACAAGCCTTTGTGTGAAGCAAAAAAACAAACAAAATGAAGTTAAAAACACGATGGTTCTCAAAAGTGGTGGTGGGGAAGGTTAGGGAGAAAAAGATAGTGTTCAGGAAGTATAAGGAAACACAGAAGGAGCAGGACAGAGAACTGTACCAGTAAAAGCAGAAGGAAACAGGGAAGGCAGCCAGAATAGTAAAGGCCCAAACCAAGAAAAGATAGCTAACTCAGTTAAGAAGGGGAATAAAGCCTTATATAGGTACATTAGGGAGAGAAGAAAGACCAGGGGAGGGATATTTATGTATTTATTGGGTTTTGGTAAACTAGGTAAAAAACCTGCCTATTTTAAGGCACGACCCAGGAGAGTACAAGTTGACAAATACAGTAGTGAACAACAATCCAGTACATAACGTCGGTTAACTGTCAAGGCCACATTTACAACAGCAGAAGCATATTACAGGACTTAACAGCACGGAGATAATTTCAGGAACAGGTTGAATGCAACTAGCATAATCCCACAATGATGGCATATTGGCTCGAAAACAGTCATATTGCTTAGCTAGGGGAGGAAAGACAGGAAGCACTAGTACACATAAGGCTTACATAAACAAAGGGTATGTATGTATATAGCTGATTGGACAGAGATGAGAGACACACAGCAGTTAAGTGCATTCGCAGGTTCCAAGAGCATTAAGTTGAGTGAACAGACCATGTTTGAGTGTAAGGTGAGATGAGGAGATCTTAAGATGTAGAGATAGTGAGTTCCAGAACTGAGGAGCAAAATAAGGAAAAGCTTGCTCCCCAATTTTAATGGTGCAGGGCTGAACAATGAGCAAGGGGAGGTGGAAGACCTAAGGGAGTGAGAGTGAGAGAAAGGGGTAAGCAGGTCACCCAGAGAGGAAGGGTGGTGGGTTCTGGATAGGGAGTCAACAAAACACCCAAGAGTGTAAGAGCGTGGATAGTGAGGCTTCATAAAAGGGGTGGACAGAGGGTGACAGTGACAAAGCAGAGATGCTGAATGAATACTTCTGCTCAGGATTCACAAAAGAGGAGGAAGGGGAGTTATCTAAACCAAATAATAGAAGCACTCTGGAAAGGGGGGTCGATACCAGTCCATTCACAGAAGAAAGGGTCCTGAAAGAACTCCTAAAACTGTAGGTGGACAAAGCAATGGGGCCTGACTGTATTCACCCCAGAATTCTAAAAAAACTAAGGGGAGAACTAGTGATACCACCGACTACCCTTTTTAACAAATCATGGCAGAATGGTGAGGTACCTGAGGACAGCAGATGTGATTCCCCTTCACAAAAGTGGGAGCAAGGCAGAGGCAGGTACAGACCTGTTAGTTTGACCTCAGTGATAGGGAAAATTATGGAATTGCTTCCGAAACAAAGAATTGTTGAGTACCTAGAAGCCAGTGTGGCACAGGACACAAGGCTGCATGGATTCACAGTGGGAAGGTCATGCAAGATGACTCTAATAGATTTTTTTGACTGGGTGGCAAAAGAAGTAGACCAGGGAGGGAATGTGGATGTGGCCTACCTAGACTTCAGCAAGACATTTGACACAGTCTCACACAAAAGGTTAATAAAAAGTTAGCCAGCCTGGGAGTGGGTCCTAAGGTGGTAGCCTGGGTAAAAACAACTGGCTAAACAACAGGGCCCAGAGGGTAATAGTAAATGGAGTCCACTCTGAAGAAAGGGGTTTACTAACGGGGTTCCACTGGGTTCAGTCCTGGGACCAGTCTTCTTTAATGTCTTTATAGGTGACATTGCAGTGGAACTAGAAGAAATAGTATGCCTCTTTGCAGACAACACAAAGATCTGCAACGGGGTTGATACACAAGCGGGGAGGTGGAAATGATGAGAAGAGACTTGGCAAGGTTGAAGGAATGGTCAAAAGCATGTCAGCTTAGAATCAATGCAAAGAAGTGCAAAGGAATGCACCTGGGAAACAAAAACCCAAGGGAAGAGTACACGGGGGGGGGGAAGGTGGGGAGGTATTAACAGCAACAACAATGAAAAGGGACCTGGGGTTAGTCAGATGACCTAAAGGTAAGCAAGCAATGTGAGAAGGAATTAAGGAGGGCTGGGAGGTTACTGGGATGCACAGGAAGAGGCATCACCAGCAGAAAACAGGAAATTGTAATCCCTCTGTACAGACAGCTGGTGAGATCCCATCTGGGAATACTGCATGCAGTTCTGGAGACCCCATCTCTGCAAAGACATAGACAGAATGGAGGCAGTCCAGAGGAGGGCAACTAAAATGGCGCAGGTCTGCACCAGAAGCCATACAAAGAGAGACTAAAAGAGCTTAACATGTATACCCTCGATGAAAGGAGGGAGAGGGAGGACATGATATAAACTTTCAAGTACCTTAAGGGACTCAACAATGTCCAAGAGAGCAGCATCTTTCACAAAATGAGATCTGCAAGAACAAGGGGGCACAATTTGAAGACAGAGGGGGGACAACTCAGGGATAACATGAGGAAATATTTTTTCATGGAGAGGCCTTCCTGCAGAGGTCGTGGGGTCAAAAACAGTGGGGGAATTTAAGACTGCATGGGACAAACAAGGCAATTCTAGTGGGAGGTAGGAGGAAGTAGGCTGTTGGTTAAACTAGGATCTGTAGCTTATCCAATAGGTACAGAAATGGGCAGACTGGGTGGGCCAAGTGGTAATTATCTGCCTTCAAAGTCTATGTTTCTATGTTCTATGTAAAAGGAAAAAACTAAGTCCAAAATCATTTTCCGTATGATTTATTTATTCATTGGTAACCGAGCAAGGCCCATTAGGCACAACTGCCTGTTTTCAGGGACAACCCGGGAGCTTTGGGTTGGTTAAGTGACTTGCTCAGAGTCACACAGTATGCAAGTGGAGGTTGCGTGAATCAAACCTAGGTTTGCTGGATGTACCAAGCTAATTCACAGCTTGTTACTATAACCACTAGGCTATACTGCCGGTATGATGGGATCCTTTTTCATATGAAAGAAAAAAGCCATATGAAACAAGCAGAAACAAGTCACGAAAAAGGATGTGAAAATTAAAAAAAAAAAAAAAAACACATCTGGGTGTGATTTTTACAAAAATTAAAAGCAGAATCCACCTAATGGGGTCCCGATGAGCAATATACATGTATTTTGTTTCTCTGATGCATGTAATTTTTCTGGGTTTTGAAACATTTTTTTAACAAAAAAACAAGATGGCAGTGTAAGAATCAGGATTTTTTTCATAAGAAAAAGGAGTACCCCCATATGAAACAGAATCCTGATTCAAGTGGCAAAAATACTTTTATGTTCCAAACATCTATCCTGAAGTTCTTACTGGGCATGCACAGAACCCAAATTTTTTTTTTTTTTTTATCATGCAAGATTTTATTGAGTATTATCTTTTTCCAAGAAAAACAGTCAGGGTTAGAGCAACAGGTGTCAAATATACATAAATATCCAACCAATAGTACAGGAGCTATCAATTAGCTGTCAGTTACCAAATAGCAGGATATCACGTCCATATGTTAGTAGATAATAACCACAGATATGCTACATTATTGCTATCTAGTCATCTTGCATTCAGATTACTACAATGAATATCTAATAAAAAGAAATGTGTAGGCTCTAAACTAAATCAGAGTAAAATACTGTGGTAAAGCAGTTTTATAACTAGCAGGGTTCCCCCTATGTCTCCATTTATAAGCACATTGATTCATGCAGCAGGAATTAAAGGAGAGGCAGGCAGAAAAAACAGGCAGAGTGAAGAGATACTTATGAAGAGGTGAGGTGAGGACTCTATTTCTGAAAGGAGCTAGTAGAAGTTGGGGGGGTCACAGTGCTGGAGGGTTGTCTGGAGATGGAGGTGGGACCACACAAATATGCGAATGCAGATATGCCTCCCATTTTTTGTGATATCTAGGGAGATGACCCTTTCCCCCATTGCAGTGAGTCTCTCAAAGATGGCTAACCTAGCCAAGGATGCCTGCCAAGAGAGGACCAATTTGGGGGGGGGGGGGGTTGCCTCCATTTCATCAAGGTAGCTCTCTTAGCCTCCATAACCGCAGCCAGATTCCATGCTTTGTGCGGGGCAAAGAGTGGGTCTAGTGTTGAAGCATCCCCTAACAAAAGAGAGTCATGACAGTATAGAATCCTTTTGCCCACAATCTTTGAGTAGTCATTCAACACCACAGACCAGAATTTATGAAAGGCAGGGCAGGTCCAAAGAATATGAAGGAGATGGGCTGGAGAGGCCTGACACCTCCAGCATCTGTCATGAGTCAGCAGTTTGAGTTTACAAAGCATGGCAGGAATCCTATACCATCTAAGAATAATTTTCAGCTGTATCAGCTGGCTCTTGGCATCTTCATATGCTGCATGCATTGCCCTTAGACAAGTACACCATTGCTGTGGTGGGAGAGGGCATTTTTCAACCTCCCACACCAACTGGCATTTGGAGATGATATCTGGTTGAGAGTCTCTCAGTGTTTTGTAAATGACTCCCACAAGTCCTTGACCCTGTCTGGGTTTCTGGAGTGTAGCTAGGCAGCTCCATCCATTCTCATTTGTATATTTGGACAAGAGGGGATGGAGCACACTTCTTATCTGGAGATATCTCCAGAAGTCTTGGGCTTTCCGATCAAAGTGATCCTGCAGTTGTTCAAATGACATCAGTGTTTTGTTATCTGGAAGGAGGAGATCTCCCACAGTACGATTCCCTTTAGTTGCCCAATGGTGCCAAGAGAGGGGTTTGTGATCCACCATGATAAGCCTATTGTTCTAGAGGGGAGCATATAGGATCGGGGGGAAAGCAGGCCATGCTCGGGATGCCGGTAAGGGCCATAGCCCAATGCCATGCTTTACAAGTTTCAGTCATGACTGGGATAAGCTGATTCCCTGGTAGTTTTTTGCTGGAGAGCAAAGAGAAAAGAGAGTTCTCCGGTATGAGGGCAGATTTCAAAAGAACCCACTGCAGAGGAGGGGCGGGGCTCATGATGAACCAAGCAGTAGCTTGTGCCATACGAAAGGCCAGGTGATAGCCCACCAACCAGGGGAGCCCAAGCCCACCTTTAGACCATTGGGCTCTTAATTTCATGAGTCCCCAGCAGGCTGCTTTGCCTTCTCATAGAAAAGAGGAGATAAGCTTTTCCAGAGAGGAAAACGGTTTGTGGGACAGGGGGACCGGGAGATTGTTCAGTAAGTAGGAGACTCTTGGAAGTACAAACATACGCACTGCCTCTACTCCTTTGCCCTTGAGGGACAATTGAAGCTTGCACCAATGCTGAACTTCAGCTGTCAGGGCTGTTAAAAAAGGAGAAAAGTTGGCCTTTTCAAGGTCATTCCATGCCGAGGAGATGAAAATCCCTAGGTATGGGAAACCCTGAGGGGCCCAGGTAATGTCAGTTCCTGCCAAGCAATTCCTATCACACCTTGAGTTCGGCAGAGAGAGAACTGTTTTTTTTTGTTGATTAACAAACCGGAAAGAGAGGTGAACTGTTGCAATACTGGCAACACTAAATGTAGGGAGAGATCAGGATTAGACGACATAAGTAGCATGTCGTCAGCATTGGCATGCACCAGGAAATACCTGCTGTTGACAGGCACCCCAGTGATGCTGGGAGTCTCCAGAAACTTCCTAATCAAAGGGTCAAAAGCAATGAGGAAAAGGAGAGGTGAGAGGGAGCATCCCTGCCTGGTGCCCCTCTGTAGAGGAAATGGAGAGGAGATGTCCCTGTTGGTAACAATTTTGGCTGTTGTGAGGGGATATAAGGTGAAGACCCAAGAGCAGAAGTGGGTGCTGAATCCATAGAGTTGAAGGACATTATGGAGATAGTTCCACTCTAGGAATTGAAAGCCTTAGAGAAGTCGATTGCTAAAGCTGCCATGGGGGTCAAGGAATGGAGCACCAACCACTTTAGATTGAGAACTAGGCGCAAAACTGTCTGCCCCTCACTTACCCTTCGAAAAATCAGACTGTGAGGGATGAATTAAGGTGGGAAGAACCTGTGTCAATCTATTTGCCAGAGCTTTGACTAACAGTTTAGTGTCCACCGACAGAAGTGAGATAGGCTGAACGTTGGCGCAATTCAATGTAACGGAGGACTTTTGGGGAATTAAAGTTATAAGTGCTTCCCGCATAGTAGGTGGGAGTGAAACCCGGGCTCTGGGCCTCTTGCAGGGCTCACAACAGAGGGGCAGTGATGTCAGCTTTGAGAAGTTGGTAGAGCTCTACCGTCATCCCATCTGGTCCCGGAGCCTTACCCTTTGCCATTTGGGAGAGGGCGATCTGGAGTTCGCTGCCAGCGATGGGGGCCTCCAGATCACTACAGTCTGCTTGAGAAAGTTTAGGGAGAGAAACCCCTTTGCAGAACTCTAACATACGTACAGAGAGTTCAGCAGATGATACCTTAGAATGGGTCTGGTAAAGAGCTTGATAAAAGAGCTGCATTGTCTCTTTAATGTCTTTAGGCACTGAAACCACCTTGCCCTCTTTGTTCTTATGCGCAAGTATCTGGATGAAGCTTGCTGCTTACGTAAATGGTAAGCTAGCAACTTACTCCCTTTATCCAGGCCTTCCCACAATTTATGTTTGAAGTGGAGAAGCTGCCATTCTGCTTTTCTGCCGTGCAATAAGTTTGTTTGGTATTTCAGGCCTATAATACTGGGCAGAAGGGGGGAGTTGAGGGGATGCTGAGTCGAGACCTTAAATTGCTCCTCTAGGGTTGCGAGCTCAGCTTGGAGCTGTAGCACTGTCTCCATGCAAGCCTTATTCTTGGCTGCTGCATAGGAGATAATCCTTTCCCTGATGACTGCTTTGAAGGCTTCCCAGTGCACGGAGGCTGAGAATCATCCAAAGAGTTGATAGAGAAGTAGGAGCAAGCCTCTTGTTTTATAAAAGTCTGGAAGTCTCTATCTTGCAGCAATAGGGGGTTACACCTCCATCTCATGGTGGGAGCCCCCTGCCCTGGAGGGGAGAACAAAATAGACACAGGGGCATTGTCAGATATTATAATACTTTTGATCGAGGCTTCCAAAATCCCAGGTGCTGCTACACAGTTGGCTAAACAGAAATCTAGCCTATAATGGGCATGGTGGACCACTGAATAGAAGGAGAAGTCGCGTCCTTGTGGATTATCCCTCCTCCAAGGGTCACAGATGTTCCATTCCTTTGTAAGTTCATTAAGGCCCACCAGGTCCTTGGGGTGGGTCTGTGGGGTTGGGAGGGACTTATCAACGAAAATATTGAGGACCAAATTGTGGTCATCACCCTGCAAAATTGGGATATCAGAGTATCCAATCACGAGGTCGGTAAAGGCTTGGCTCATATCAGGATAGATCTCTCTTGAGTCATTATTATGGCCATACATGTTGGCTAGCAACACCCTGCCCCCTGGGTATGAAAGTCTGACCACAATCCACCTTCCCTAAGATTTTATGCATTTATCTTCTACCACGCACAGCGATGCTTTGCGCAACAATATGGCAACCCCTCTAGACTTGCTTGAGGCACAACTAGCAATAACAGAGCCTACCCACAATTTCTTAAGCCACTGTACAGTTATATTGGTTAAGTGCATCTCTTGGAATAGGGCTATGTTGGTGCCCAAAGAGTTCAAAAACTAAAGCACTTTAGTGCACTTAGCCTGGTGATTAAGCCCTTTGACTTCCAAGAGACGCACTTCCATCCATTAGTCGCTGGGGGATTGTTAGACATATTTATCCACTGAAGAGAACAACCAGAAAAGAGAGTACTCACTCATGAGAAGAAAGGTCATCTTACAGCAGACAGAGGGAGTAATCACCTGGTTATTGGCCCAGACAGGAGGGTCTCAAGCCTTTTAGGGTAGAAGGAGGAGCGAGAGAGTAGAACAGGCTGAGAGAAGCTGCAGCAGTTGACACCAAATGGAAAAAATCTAGCCAAATAAACTAGGAACAATTCTACAATATGTTATATTTGAAATCAGCATGGAACTGTACACATACTTAAATAACTATAACAGTAAGTAACACACAAAACAGTATGGTAGTTCTAATGATGCTGAGGTGAATGTGTGAGAGGAGCCTTACAGCGCTCCGAGCCACACTGCTTCAGACACCAATAATGGGGGAAGGTCACAAACAAGCATAGGGTGACTCTGACCTGTCCCAACCTGGCCTATGTTAAGCCCAAACTTTTGAACCTTAATAACTTTGGAACCACTTAACAGATGTGCACGGAATTTGACATGGAAAATTTCATGCAAATCTGTTCTGTGATTTGTGACATGGCATACGGTTGCAAACCCTTATGCTCACCCCAATTCAACAGTTAATAATCTGACATGGGTACAGAATAAAATAATGGGGTAAGCATTAGGGTTCACAACCCAAAGCTCACCCCTCACACCTGTTCCTGCATGCAGGGTGGAGGTGAGCCTTAGGGTTGTAAGCCAAGAGAGAGGGTGGGGTGTTCGGGTTGGAAGCCGAGGGTGGGGGCAGGATCTTATGTTTTGGAATCCTAAGATGGCATTTCCCTACTTTTTATGCTTCAACCCTAATGGTGCATTAACAAAGTTTTCTGCAATGAATATATATGTATACATTAATATTATACCGGCCCAGTAGGGCAGGTATAGTTAGGGTTGCACAGCCACTATGTTAAACCTAAAAGATTGCACTTTAATAACTTTGGAACTGATTGTATGATTTGCCTGAAATTTTGCATGCATAACTGCCAACCATGTATCTCTGGATTTGGAAAGTTTTGTTCCGGTCAGATGTATGGTTGTGGAACCATAAGACGTTCAAAATGTGTAAAAGTTCCAACTTTTGTGCATTTTTTCTGTAAGCCACAATGGACTGAAGAATGCGTTTCAGTGGATTCAAATTTCTTTTTCTACATGTGGCCTGGGTTGAACTGGTGCCTTTTGAAGATTTGGTGAAAAACTATTGCTCCGTTCAAAAGTTATTCAGTTTTTTCATGTCCCATTATAGCCTATGGGAAAATTTATATGTGCGCTGCGAAAACTTTCGAGGTCACATTTTTGTTGTCGTGCTTCCTGAATTTGTTTTCGTGTTGCCACCATCTTGTTTTCAGTTAGTGAGAGACAAAAAATGTTACTCAAAAAATAATGCCCTTTGGTAAACACCAACAGTTATGTTTACCTGCTCAGGCCATGAGGAACATGACCCTGGCATTAGTTTTTCCCCAGCTGGTCTGGAAATGTTTTTTCAAACCTGTTGCACCATTTTGCTGTTTTTTTGATTGCAGCAACATTTTCTATTGCTGTGAAAACAATCGTGATCAAAAAAAAGGTGACCACGACAACATTTTTCTGTGCATGACAACATTCCTGCTATAGAGATAGGAGTGCCACAAAAACAT
Organism: Neoceratodus forsteri; assembly: GCA_016271365.2. NCBI lineage: Eukaryota > Metazoa > Chordata > Ceratodontiformes > Ceratodontidae > Neoceratodus > Neoceratodus forsteri. The sequence goes on from CM057456.1 coordinate 1,377,289,475, forward strand.
TAAAGTAATCACAATAACACTGCACGAACACATTTTCCAATGTGTTGTTTTCTTTGTCACTTCATTGTGCCAAGGTGGATTGTGCTTTTAGCCTGAAATTTTCAGGGTGGCAAGCCCTCATCCCACAGATGTGCCTTTTCATGGTTTGGTCCCACAACATTCAATAGTCCCATGATTACAGCATTCCAAAGTTGGAAAATTTCCCATAGGATAACACTGCGGTGCCGATCACACCTTTCAGTGCCAGTATCTCAAAAACAGTTCAAGATACTAATTTTTCATCACAAAAATAGGGGGACTAAGTTCAGAAATATAGAAACATAGACTTTGATTGCAGATAAGGACCGCTTGGCCCACTTCGTCTGCCCATTTCCCTACCTACTGCATAAGATGCAGATCTTAGCTAATCAACAGCCTATTTCTTCCTACCCCCCACAAGAATTGCCTTATGTCTGTCCCATGCATTTTTTAATTCCCCCACAGTTTTTGACCCCATGACTTCCTCAGGAAGGCCGTTCCATGCATCCACCACCCTCTCTGTGAAAAGAAAACTCCCTCACATGGCCCCTGAGCCGTCCCCCCTTATCTTCAAATTGTGTCCCCCTGTTCTTGCACATCTCTTTTTCTGAAAAATGCTACCCTCTTGGACTTTGTTGATTCCCTTGAGATGCTTAAAAGGTTTTATCATGTACCCCCTCCTCTCCCTCCTTTCCTTAAGGGTATACATATTAAGCTCCTTTAGTCTCTCTTCATATGGCTTCTGTTGCAGACCCTGCACCATTTTAGTTGCTCTCCTCTGGACTGCCTCCATCCTGTCTATGTCCTTGCAGAGATGGGGTCTCCAGAACTGCACGCAGTACTCCAGATGGGGTCTCACCACCTGTCTGTACAGAGGGATAACAACTTCTTGTTTTCTACTGGTGATGCCTCTCCCTGTGCATCCCAGTATCCCACCCCCCATCATCCCTACTGCCTTCTCACATTGCTTACTAACCTTTTGGTCATCTGATAAGACTACCCCCAGGTCCCTTTTCATTTTTGTTTTTGTTACTGCCCTCCATTGTGTACTTTCCCCTGGGTTTTTGTTTCCCAAGTGCATTACTCTGCAATTCTTTGCATTGATTCTAAGCTGCCATACTTCTGACCATTCCTCCAACCTTACCAAGTCCCTTCTCATCCTTTCCACCCCTTGTGTATCAATCCTTTTGCAGATCTTTGTATCGTCTGCAAAAAGGCATACTTTTTCTTCCAGTCTCTCTGCAATGTAATTTATAAAGACATTAAAAAGGACCAGACCCAGTACTGAACCCTGCACTATCCCACTAGTAACCCCCCTTTCTTTGAAGTGGACTCTTTCTTATTACCTTCTGTGTCCTGTTGTGCAGCCAATGTTTTACCCAGGCTACCACCCTGAAGGGTACTCCCAGGCTGGGTAATTTGTTTATTAATCTTTTGTGTGGGACTGTGTCAGATGCCTTGCTAAAGTCTAGGTAAGCCATGTCCACAGCCCCTGCCTGGTCTGCTACTTTGGTCACCCATTACAAAAAAAATGGATTAAATTCACCTGACATGCCCTTCCTACTGTGAATCCATGCTGCCTTGGGTCCTGTGCCCCACTGGCCTCTAGATACTCAATCCTTTCCTTCAGAAGTGATTCCATCATTTTCCCTACCACTGAGGTCAAACTGACCAGTCTGTAGTTTCCTGCCTCTGTCTTGTTCCCACTTTTGTGAAGGGGAATCACATCAGCCCTCTTCCAGTCCTCAGGTACCACTCCATCCTCCCATGATTTGTTAAAAAGGTAGTCAGTGGTGTCACTGGTTCTCCCCTTAGTTCTTTTAGAATTCTGTGGTGAATCCCGTCAGGCCATCAGAAGTAGGTTGGAAAGCTATGAATACCATGGATTTTTAATTTTTTTTCTACCTTGTATGGTTACTGAGATATTTGGAAATTAGAATTCTAATGGCTTATTTTCATGTCCGTAGGCCTGTATTATGGCCTCAAAGTGTGCACCCACAGTGCCTTTTGGTGCCCATATCTCAGAAACTATGCGAGACATGGATTTGATCAACTTGTCTCGCGTGGAGGTCTTGCTGTCATGATTACGACACTCAAATTTTTTGCATTGCTGCTATGGTTTCTGTGACATTGGCAAATTAGTGTTACAAGGGTTCCTTTCCCTATAGGGCTGCTGTATGACTCTGTAGTTATGGGTAAGTGGGAGCAGATGGCCTGCGCTCCCACAAATGCATATCATTGGGCCCCGTGCTCCCACCAATATATACCATTTACTAATTATATTACAGTTTTTCAAAAAGTAAATGAATTTTTTACAAAAAACGTTGTTAATGCATCTGTTAGGGTTGTTGCCACAGCGACAAAAGTTTGGAAATTTAATGTTAGGATTACCTTCTATCACCCCACACACCCCATCCTCCACATACCAACAGACGTTGGGTGCGCCGTATGGGTTGTCAGTCCTAACTCTCACCCCATTCTCTATGCTGTAGCATGTTAGTTTGTTTGCACATGGAATGGGGCGAGAGTTGGGCCTATTGACCTAGCACACCTAATGTCTGTTGTTATGTGGAAGGAATGGGAAGTGGGTGGATATATAGGTGTGGTCATGCCCCTATAGTTAAGGTTGAGTAGTTAGGGTTGAGTAGGCACTTCAATGTTAAACTCAAGCTTTGGCACTTTAATAACTTTGCAGCTGTTCAACAGATTTGCACGGAATTTTGTAGGTGGCTTCCTCTGGGGTAAATATCTTGATTTGGAAAGATACATCCCAGTCAGATGTGCAGTTTCTGAATTATAGAGAGGTGAAAAAACATGTTTTTGCTCATTGACTTGGCTAGGATTTTTCTTTGAACTGGCCTGCAGCCCAGCTGCTTTGTCGTTTTGGTCTAAAATGTTCAGGGCAGAAAGGGACTACCTCACAGGTGTGCCTTTTGCTAGTCTGGTGAAAAAATAATAAGCCGTTTTTAAGTTACTGCAATTTACAAATCTGAAAAAAAACATTTCTGCGCATGCTCAGTGGGCACATCAATATAGCTGGATGAAATGAAGTAGGAATCCTTGTTTGTATGGAAACATTTCTACTTGTATGGCTGCCATCTTGTTTACAGTTTTGCCTGCAATTCAAATTTAGAAACCTCCTAAAATGATATTCTTGGGAGGAACCAACACATGTAGCTTGTTTATTGTGACCCCCTAAGTGCATTCTGCATTGTACAGCTTGTAAGAATTTCCTAAAAATGTTTTAAATGTATATTTCAGTTCTTCATTCATATCCACGTAATATGAAGTAAGATCTTACTTCGTATGATCCTGTTGGTCATACAAAGTAAGATCCTATTTCGTATCAGGAAAATGCTGAAAAGAACTGTTTATGCCAACATGGGGGGTGCCCAATCCCCATGTCAGCACTAGATGGCTGCACAACAGTATGGGACACTGGGAAGCCCACTCCCAGTGTCCCCCAACAGAACAAAACTCCCCCACATGTTTACCAAATGGGGTGCCCAATTGCTGTGTCTGCAGTCAACCCCCCCAAGGTGGGATACTAGGTAGCCCACTCCCAGTGTCCCCAGTTATATTATACCCCCCACACACACGCTGCCACCAGTAGTAAGTAACACTCGGGAGTCCACCCCCAGTGTTACAAAATTTTTTTTTTGTTCTATACCTGAGACAAAGCAAACAGTCCCAGCCATTTTTTTTATCCTGTGAAAAAAGAAAATGGCCCCTTGTTGTCTCCCCATGCCCCTCCCCCACTGGCAAAGATCCCCCTTGCTCCCTCCCTCTGTGCAGTGTACCAGTGTACCACCCTCTGTTGCCACCCTGTGCCCCCCTCCTGTATTGGCACAGAACCCTCCCCCTCCCTCCCTCTGTGCAGTGTCCCACCCTCCACCCTCTGTTGCCAGTTCTCCCCGCGCCAGCCTATTTTTGAATTTAATTTGCCGACATCGGGGTGCCCAATCCCTGTGTTGCCATTCGTAACTGTGTCCCCCCTACAGTACTCAGGGACACCGGGTAGCCCACTCCCAGTGTCCCAAAATGTTTTTTTCTTGTAAACACTGAAAAATAAGAAAACCATCCCTGATGTCTTTTCCTTTTTTTTTTTTCAATACCTGGAAAGAAGAAAACAGTCCCTCGTCGTCTTCCCCCATCCCCTCTCCCCTATCTCCACCCTCCCTCTCCGCACCCAAACCCTTACCCCATACCTACCTCTGGAGGTCAGACTCTCATCTTCTGTGGACCAGGACACGTCTGCATGCTTCAAAGCTAAACCATGAACTGAAGAATCAGTGGTAAGTGCTGTATAATGGCAGTCTATGGCATTTTGAACTTAAGTTGATATCTCGGCCATTTTTCAACATTATGTCACAAAATTTTCAACATGGGCTTTTTGGGACCCCACAGTCATTGTCATCTCATTAATCAGACCTGTAAGGTGATTTTGCAGTAGCTGTGCATGATCATCTTTTGGGACCAATTAACAAAATGACAGTGCCAGTGTTCATGAGGGGAGGTCCCAAAATGCCCATGTTGAAAATTTGGTGCAAAAATGTTGAAAAATGCCCATGTTATGAGCGTGCATTGCGCACTTACTACATACGCTCATAACATCACCAATTTTTATATTTTCACTACAGATTTTCAACATTCCCATTTTTCACACCTCCTGTCATTTTTCACATCCTGCACAAAACTTGTTTTCGCACCTGTGGTACTGAATGGCATGGTTGCTGTGTGAAATCAATGTTTTGGATGGATTCATGAAATGACAGTGCCACTGTTCATGAGGTGGGGTCTCCAAAAGGACATGCTGAAAATTTGGTAAAAAAATTCCTGAAAATGCCAGAGTTACATGTGTCTGTTGAATGTATTCTATGCATGTATATAACTTTGCTACTTTTTAATTTTTTGACATCAAATTTCAACATAGCCGTTTTTTCACACCACCTCATCAGCAGTACAGCTGTCATCTTTCACATCCTGCATGAAATGTGTTGTTGCACCTGTGGTGCAGAATGACATTGCAGTTATGCAGAATTATGTTTTGCCTTGCATTTCACAATTTTCTCTGTATCGGGTTACATGAGGTGGGGTAATAAGATGGCTATGATGACAATTTGGTCACTGTTTGACACATGGAAGCACAGAGCCTTCCACACCTACATACATAAGTACATCTAAAGAAGAATTAAAGTGCAGGGTTTAAAGGACCCTGCACTCCCACAGTAAAATATGGATACTATTATACTGTCTCCAAAAGACGAGAAATTCATTGCAAAAAACCCTCTGTTAATGCATCAGTTAGGGTTCCTATTACAGTGACAAAAGTATGGAAATTCAGCATTAGAGTTCCCAACCCTACCACCACACGCCTCACCTTCCACACACCAACAGCCATTGGGGTGTGCCTTGGGGTCTGCAGGCCCAGCTCTTACCCCATTCTCCTGTACTGTACCATGTTTGCTTGTTTACACATGGAATGGGGAGAGAGTTAGGGCTGGTGACCCTAAGGCACACCCCGATGGCTGTTGGTGTATGGAGGGTGGGGTGGTAGGCTTGAGAACTCTAACGTTGAATTTCCATACTTTTGTCGCTGTAATAGGAACCCTAACTGATGCATTAATTGAGTTTTTTCTTTGCAATGAACTATATATGTCAGCATGGCTCAGTTGGTAGCACATTTGCCTTTGGACCAGAAGGTCGTGGGTTCTCGTCCCATACCGGGATTGGACTTGCATCTAAAAATCACTAGCATCCAAGTGCAGTATTGGGGGGTGCTGTATTGCTGGGGTATGCCGTCCTTCAGATGAGACTTTAAACCGAGGTCCCTTCTGCCCGTCCTGGTGGGTGTCCAGGTGGAAATAAAAGAACCAAGGGCACTCTTTGCAGAGAGCAGGGAACATTCCCAGTGTCCTGGCCAACATTCCCTGTCCCATAAACTGGTTCATGCAATTATCCAGGCTGTGTGTGTGGGTGATGATGTGTGATATGGCTGCCACCACACATTCAGTCACTTCACTACCAGTCTAGCATTGCTTGTAAAGCACTTTGGTACACTGTGTGTGAAAAGCGCTACATAAATGCTGATTATTATGCTGATTACTGATTATTATATATATGTATTTATACCATGGGGGTGAGATCAATTCCAGTGAGATAAATTTTATTTTTTAACTGCAGTGAAATAAATACTCCTGATGTCAGCCGAGTTAAAATACATACTGTTCATATCTACTCTGCTGATGTTACCCACCTGCATTTGAAAGCACTAACAAACAGCCCTCTAATTTAACTATTTCTCACACACTCCCTATAATCTAACAAACAATAGTATTAACATACATAATTACAGTCACCTGAAGCACTGCCTTTCACTGTAGCAAGCTGCAGATCTCTCATGCTGCATTTCAAAACCCATCGGATTCTGACTCACATTTAAGCAAACTACGTCTGTTAACAGTCGGTCATATAATTTACATCTCCAAATGTAGAACCACACATATCACATTATAATACATTTTCAATGCTTTAAACTTATCATTTACGAACTTCTTTACTTTAAAATACTTGCTCCAGAAATAAAAAATAAACGAACTCTCTCGCAATACTAACACGACTCTAACAAGCGCTCTTCTAACAATAAGGCAGCGAGCAGCACAACAAACGTGAAATCTGCACCAAATTTTATAAAACTACATTGTAAAACCTGTAAATAAACATTATACTCACATCCAGAAATAAAGAAGCATACCAGTAAACAGAACTCCAGAATCTCTCCCAGCACCAAATGTAAGAATGTCCCCCCACATGGCCAATCAATAACCAGAGCGCACCACATCTAATCAACACACACACAAACACACACACGCGCGCACGCACACACACACACACACACACACACACACACACACACACACACACACACACACACACATCAACCAATCACAGCTCACTACAAACACCCATTCATAAAACACACACTACCAACATCATTTAAAGCAACAGGAACCTCACAACACGAAACATAGTTTTCTCATTGTCATTGATCTCACCCCCATGGTATAAATAGGACACATGATGTGCACATCATGGAATATGGAAAATATTGTGAGCACTGTATATTTCATTCGTGCTTTTGGCCTTATATTTGGCCTTTCACCTGCAGCTGCTCGTGAAATCCTACAAACAGAATTCTCCTTGCTACAATATCAGCTACTTGAGAAAAAGCTTCTGTTAAATGCAAAGAAAACTAAAGCAATGATGTTCACAAATCAAAACTCCACCAGCACATCCTCTCCAATCATTCTCCCCCAGCTATGCACTATACTTGGAGAAAATCTGGAGTATGTAGAAAACTTCAAATACCTAGGTGTGTGGATTGACAACAGACTTGACTTCACTCATCATTTAGAAGAACTGTTAAAAAAGCTTCGCCAAAGGCTTGGCCTTCTCTATAGATTAAAACCTTTCCTAAACAAAGACTCAAAGATGAGATTAGTCCAGGCCATTTATCTATCAGTTGTTGACTATGCAGACTTCCTTTATAGTCACTGCCCCATCTCTTACCATCACAAGCTGGATACCTTATATCATAGAGCAATAAGGTTCATTACAGATCTGCCATCTAATACTCATCATTGCTCTCTTTATGCTGCAGTTGGGTGGGTTTCCCTTCACCTCAGAAGGAACAGAAATGCAGCACTATGGATTTACAGAGTGTTGCCAAAAAAACTTCCAAACTATATCCTGGACTGCTTCACCCAGACCTCTCCTAGCTCCTATGCCCTAAGAAGCAACAACATCATCCTGCTCAAATTGCCCAAATTCAACACCAGGCTAGGGAGGGCAGCAATCAGCTATTCTCTAGCTATAGCATGGAACACCCTACAAAAATCCCTAAAACTGTCCAATATCATTCCATTTGCATCCTTTAAACAGCATTGTACAGTCTTCTTCAAAGAGAAATGCAATTGCTACCACTAGAGCTAGCATTGTCATCTCACAAATCTTCCTTCCAAACCATATATGGCATTTTCCTTCCAGACAGACACCCCATCTTATGGCACCTAGTAATACCTTCACCATCCTAGTATTACATTATGTTGAGTGTCTGCCATGCCCCCCCACTGGGATATGTATATACTGTACATACTGTAAATATTAGCTCAACTTTCCTGTAACCATTTTTTATCATGTGAATTTACTGTACATCACTGTGTTTATAAACGTTATTTCCCCCTGTATGTATAACTGTCTTATATAAGTGTATGATGTATCTGTTGTGTATCAACTATTGAACCTTGACCTTATCAGGTCCATCTTGTAAATAAGCCTTGCTCAATGGTGTTCGCCTGAATAAAGATTTGATGATGATGATGATGAAAATATTTTCCATATTCCATTCCTGCCTATCATATATATGTGTGTATATATATAAATATATTACATATATATATAATTACTGGTGACCCCCTTTAATAACCTGAATTCAGATGCAGTACAAACGCTATAATAACTCGAAATCCAGTTATTACTGCATTTCACAATATTGCAGTCACTGTTAGATTTCTCAAGCGGTACTCTGCACTTGAGACAGTTCGCATGTTAACTTGGATATTTTCCCCTTGCAAAGCGCTTCTGCTTAGCACTACCACCTTCGGCATAACTGTACTCCCAGCACAAGTAACCAGCAAAAAAACACTTCAGAATCCCTCAGTTTTCTTTGTTTTGCAGAACACAAAAACACTGTGCAACAGTACCAGTTTCAACACACTCCCTTGCATTTTTTTTCTTCTCTATTATGGGTCACCATGGCAACCAGAAGATCTTCATTGCCACACCAACGCTTCCTGCTTAGCGCACTGGAAACAGCAACATTTGAAACAAGTTCCTCAAAGCTAAACATTTCTACCTTACCAAACCACTTTCTTAAATGTTAAATTTGCTCTCAACTGTTTAACTATGATCACCAGTGGACTTCCACAGCATGCTCCGCCAGAATTGTCACGGACTCCTGGCATTTAAACGATTCAAAGTTTGGCATTTAAAGAAAAAAAAAAACATACTGTTCCTGTTAGCTTTCAACATCTAAAAAACTATGTTAAATCATTTTAACAATGCCTATTGTATTACACGACTTTCAAATAAAACAAATTCTGAACAAATAACAGGATATTTCTTCCTATAAGAAAAACGCCTGGTAAGCACCAGTAATTATAAAAAATTAAAGATAGGCAAGTGTGTGCCTACGAATATTTTTGTCATACCCTTGGTGTGTGATGACTAAACAAACCTCTCAAGCTTCGCTCTTGAGATTTATGAGTCATCACACACCTTGGGTGTGAAGAAAATATTTATAACACACACTTGCCTATCCATTATTCCATATATATATATATACACACACACACACACACACACATATATACATATAAATGCCATACCTGTGAGGACAAAGAAAGGTAAATATTTTTGATATTCTCAGGGTGGTCAGACCTACAGTGAGGATATAGAGGATAATGTATGGTCCTCTATTGGCAACCAGTCTGTTAACTGTTGAGAGGTTGCCAGGGCGACCATGTAAACCTCGAGAGCGAAGCTCGAGAGGTTTACATCACCATGGCAACCTCGAGACAGTTAACAGTGACCGGTTGCCGATAGAGGGACCATATGTTATTTTTTATAGTTTTATAAAATGTTTATAAAGTATATAAATGTTTTATAAAATGGCTTACGTTTTTTTAAAAAGTCACCGCCAAGGCCCTTCTGTCCTACCCTAACCGCCGCTTTCATCTGTCAGTTCCCATCTAAAAAAGGCACGCACATGTGCAGACCAATCGCTGTTGTTAACCTATCGATGTGATGTAGTATCGATAGGTTAACAACATTTCTACGTCACATCGATAGGTTAACAACCTTAGGAAATGATGATTTCCTAAGGTTAACAGCGTTCTACCATACATTATATCACAATTATCCTCACTGTAGGTAAATTTATCCACACAGTAGGTAGAGATTGGCTCATTCAGAACTCATCTGCATATTCAGCTGCAGTAGCAGTAGTAACTGTGTTCAACTGCGAATAACTTTAAAATGAAAAATGATACCATGGTACTGTGGGCACAAAAGTTGTTCAGCACAAAAATGTCTACAAAATGAGTGGTGTTTCATTTATGGGTAACTTTTATTTTTTATATAATTAGCTGAAAAACAAGAAAAGTGCATTTTTTTCACTTTTTTCAATGAACAAATGTGAATAACTTTAAAATGCAAAATGATAGCATGGGACTGTGAGCATGAAAGTTGTTCAGCACAAAAATATCTACAAAATGAGTGGTGTTTTATGTATGACTAACTTTTTTTTATGAAATCAACAAAAAGAAGCAAAAAATTATATTTTGTTTTACTTTTTCAACAAACAAATGTGAATAATTTTAAAAGGAAAAAGGAAAAATGATAGCATGGTACTATGAGCATGAAAGTTGTTCACCACAAAAATATCGACAAAATGAGTGGTGTTTCATTGATATATACCTTTAAGTTTTTTTATAATTTGCAAAGAAACTGCAGAAAATTCACTTTTTTTCACTTTTTACAACAAACAAATGCATATAACTTTAAAATGAAAAATAGTAACATGGCACTTTGTAAAAATAGTTAATCAGGACAAAAATACCTACAAAATGAGTGGTGTTTCATTTATAGATTTCTTTTAGATTTTTTTTTTTTTTTATAATCGGCAAAAAATGGCAAGATTTTACTTTTTTTCACTTTTTTGGAGGTATGTTATGGCATAAATGGAATAAGGAACCCCCCTACTAGAAATATTGTAGATATTTTTTGTTCTCGTGCCAGTTGATCCAATAACATCACTCGTGGCTTTGCCACTCATGATGTTATCGGGTCAATTGGCACTCGAACAAAAAATATTGACAATATTTCCAGTAAGGGGGTTGCCGAATACCATATTATATATATATATATATATATATGTATTAGGGTTTTCATTACAGCAACAAAAGTTTGGGAATTTGATGTTGGGGTTAAACAAATCCTTTGTTGTCATGACCAAAGAGGATTAGCGGCAGGGCCATCTGGTCAGAGAACCCTAATCCTCTTTCATTATGATGACAAAGGATTTTGTCATCTCACAAAATAAGAATTGTCTGATGAAAAAGGATTAGGACAGCTTACAAAAAAATATATATATATAATTATATATATATAATTTTTTTAATCCTCTTTCGTGAGCTGTCCTAATCCTTTTTTTCACCAGAAGATTCCTATTTCATGAGATGACAAAATCCTTTGTCGTTATCATTAAAGTGGATTTGGGTTCTCTGACCAGATGGCCCTGCCACTAATCCTCTTTCATCATGACGACAATGGATTTTGTTATCTAATGAAATAGGAATTGTCTGGAGAAAAAGGATGAGGACAGCTCATCACAAAAGACTGTTTTCAATAAATCCTCCTTTGTGAGCCATCCTAATCCTTTTTTGTCAGTGAATTCCTTTTTTGTGAGATGACAAAATCCTTTGCTGTAATCATGAAAAGGGATTAGGACTTCTCCAACCAGGGTCTCTAGGGCACTGTGCTGGTGCTTGAGGTACTGTGTGAGTGCAGAATCCAAAGGACCCTGTAGCCCCACCCCTAAAGATGTTGCACAGCAGGGTCTGTGGGGCACTGTGCTGCTGCTTGATACACTGTGGGACCATAGGGTCTGAAGGACCCTGACCTCCCACCCCTAAAGACAGAGTAGTGCAGGGTTTGTGGGGCACTGTGCTGCTGTCTGACATACAGTGGGAGCGCATGTCTGAAGACATTGTAGTGCAGGGTCTGTGGAGCACTGTGATGCTGCCTGACATACTGTGGGACCCTGAGCTCCCACCCCTAAAGATGCAGTAGCACAACACATTAGGATATGATTACACTACCTTAAAAAGTAAGGAAATTCACTGAAAAAATGTTGTTAATGCATCAGTTAGGGTTAAAGCAACAAAAGTAGGGAAATGTGGTGTTACCCCACCCCCATCCCTGCAAAGATGAAGAGGCATTGGGGTTATCAACCCTAATGCCTTAGCTTAAAAAAAAAAAAGAAATTACTCCCTTAATGCCCCGCCTCAGCATTACTTCTCTTAAAACAGAAACATAAAAAAAAAATACCACCATCTCTACAAGTTGAGATTCCCAGTTTTACACTTTGGTCTTTCATCCCACTCAGGTCCATGCACTGGTCACTCATTCAGACCTTGTTTGCCATGTTGCTGCAGTCCAACAGATAAAATAAAAAAAATATGCATATAAATCATACAAGTCTGTGTGTGTGTGTGTGTGTGTGTGTGTGTGTGTGTCTCGGGGGGGTTGGGGCAGAGCCATGACAACTACCACAAGAAAGATTTCTACTAAGGCCACCATAGGACAAAAGTTCTCAACTAAAAAAATGCACACAGCAAACACATCCAGGTGGAGGAACTATTTTTTTTAAAGACAAAAGTTTTACTTTTTTAACTACTAAATCATATTCATTTTAATGTTGACATACATCTAATATTTAGATGCCCATTTCATAAGCACAATAAGCCACTCCAGGGTGTACATTAGACAGTTCTAATGCAGGGCTAGGGGGCTGGGCGCACTTGACCTGTAGCCTTGTGCCTCACTACACCCCCTAGCAGCGCATTAGGAATTTCTAACGCACGCACCATCATGTCTCACTGCTTACATAAAATATATAAGACAACTAGGCATCTTTCTTACTTATTAGGGAAATGCTTGTAGAAACAGAAATACAGAATTTGTCAGCAGATATGAACAACTTGGTCAAGTCTGCCCATTTTTCTCTAACTATACTGTTTTCACAGCCCCTGTCCATGTACCTCCCCCTGCTTCCTTACCAAGATTCCTTTGTGCCTATCCCATGCATGCTTGACACACACCACTGTTTTCACAGCCATCACCTCCACTGGAAGATTGTTCCAGTCATCCACCACTAACTCAGTGAACAACTTCCTCACATCCCTCCTAAATTTCCCCCTTCCAGCTTCATTGTGTACCCCCTTGCTCTCATGCAACTTCTCCTGTGAAAGATACTCTCCCCCTGCACCTTATTCACCCCAGTGAGGTATTTATAGGTCTCTATCATGTCCCCCTTTTCCTCCTCTCTTCCAGGTGTACATACTGAGACTCCTCGGTATCTCCTCATGGAGTTTCTGATGCAGCCACTGCACCATTTTAGTTGTCCTCTTCTGGACAGCATTTACCCAGTCTCTGTCCTTCCTGAGATGTGATCTCCAGACTTGAACACAATACCCCAGGTGGGGTCTCACCAATGATCTATACAGTGGTAACACCACCTTTCTCCTTCTACTTGTGACACTCCAGCATCCTGTCACCCATATTTCTACTGCCTTGTTGCATTGCTTTGCCACTTTTACGTTATCTGATAGGATTACTCCAAGGTCTCTTTCCTGTTTAGTGATTCTCAGTACCTCTTCCCCCATTTTATACTTGGCCTCTGAATTTCTGTGCCCCAGGAGCATGGTTTTGCACTTCTTCACATTGAAACCCAGTTGCCATAGCCCTTTTTTAATTTTTTGATAACTGGATAAGGCCCACAAAGTACAAGTGCCTGTTTTCATGGGCAACCTGGGAACACTGGGGTGGTTAAGTGACATGCTCAGAGTCAAGCATGCAAGTGGAGGATGTGGGAATCAAACCCATGCTTGCTGGATGTACCAAGCTCATTCACAGCTCGTTATTCTAACTGCTAGGCTATTCTGCCAACTCTTAACCAAACCAAGTTCGCTCAGGTCTCTACACATTCTCTCCACAACAGAAAAGTTAACTGTGTTCTTGGTAACAGGAGAAGGTTTGATTGAGCTTTCTCCTTCTGAAAATTGGGCATCATGCTGTATGCAACTTTACCCTGTGGGACTGCCCTTGTTAGGTAATTTAAGACTAATGAATGGGCTTATTCTGGCCCATAACAAGATGTGGTTATAGTGGTATTATAGCAACTACTTATGGATAGCTCATGGATGGCTTGTTGGAAACTAAAATCGAGCTTTGCAGTACAGATCAAAATTAAACAGGGTCTATTTTATGATGGCTTGAACTGTTCTGTGCAACATATGAGCGGATTCATTAAGGACAGATATTAACTATTTACTATTTATACTCTGCTACAGTGCTAGATCCAATGTACTGTCTATACTATAATGTCTTTTCTTTTTCTATGTATATTTTTACTGACTTTTACTGTCCACTTGTAATGACCTGATGGTCAAACAATAAACCTTCGATGATGATGATGACATTCTCTCCACCTCCTCTGGAGTGTCTACCCTATTACAGATTTTAGCATCATCTGCAAAGAGGCATTCCTTCCCTTCTAGCTCTTATGCAATGGCATTTATAAAGACATTAAACAGGACTGGCACCTGTACTTAGTCCTGAGATACCCCTCTGGTCACTCTCCCCTACCCTGAGTGAGTGCCATTTACCACCACCATCTCCTGACTATCCATCAACCAATATTGTACCCAGTTCACCACCCAAACTGCTCAGCTTCCTTATGAGCTCCTATGTGTTATGGTGTGGAGCTCCTTTCTGAAATCTAAGTAGGCCATGTCTACCACCCCATCCTGATCTATTTCCCTTGTCACACTGTCAAATAAATTAATTAGGTTCATCTGATATCCCCCCCCCCCCCGAATCCACGCTGCCTTGGGTCTTGTAACCCACTGGGTCAAAGATACTCTGTAAGCCTTTCCTTTAAAAGCATCTCAATTAACTTCTGTATAACTGATGTCAGACTGACTGACCTACCGTTGACAACCTCCTCCTTGCTGCCACTTTTATGAAGCAGAACTACACCTGAACTCTTACAATCCTCTGGAAATGCTCCTGCTTCCAGTCAGTTGTTGAACATGCCTGCCAGAGGTGCAGCCAGTACCTTCATGAGCTCCCTCATCACCCTTGGGTGTACCCCATCAGGCCCCATAGCTTTATCCACTTTTTGATTCCTTTCAGGATTCTTTCCTTTGTGAACGGACTTCTACCTACCTTCCTTCCCCCAATGTTCTTGCTGCTTTTATGTGGTTCATCCCCCTCCCATTCCACTGTGAAAACTGAATAGAAGTATCTGTTCAGGGTATCTGCTCCTTCCTGATCCTCCTCTATACAGTCTCTTCCTGCCCTACTTAATCTCACAATCCCTCCCTTTGTCTTCCTCTTTTCATTTATGTACTTAAAAATGGTCGTGCTCCCTTCAGTTACCCCTTGGGAAATTCTCTCCTCAGTTTGCACCTTTGTGGCCCTCACTGCCATCCCTGCTTCTTCTGGTACACCTCCCTATCCTCTTCCCTCTGCATCTCTTTGTACCTTCTGAATGCAACACTTTGAGCCTAAGCCTTTGCAGCTGCTTCACTTGAGAACCATAGCGGTCTCTTTTTTCTCCTGTTTTTGCTCACTTCCTTTGTGCAGAGTTTGGTTGCCTTCACTGTGTCAGCTCTTAGTTTGGCCCACAGTTCCTCCATTCCACCCTGGCAAGCACCCCTGCTTTGTTGTCTTGGAGGCTTTCACCCATATTTTCAAAATCTTCCCTCCTAAAGTCCAGGGCCTTTGTCCTTGTGTGGTTTGCTACTGCTGCCATCCTTATGTTGACCTACAGTACACTGTATGATGATCATGGTTCCTAGGTGGCCTCTCACCTTGATGTCTGCAACACTGCCCCTCTTTGTGAGCACCAGGTTCAGTACTACCCCATCATGAATGGGCTCCCTGACTAATTGCAAGAGAAATACCCCCTGCAAGGAGTGAAGGATGTCCTTGCTTCTAGCTGGGGCTGAGGCTGGCAGACTCCAGTCTACCTCTGGCAGACTGACGTCCCCCACCAGCAGCATCTCCCATTGTTTGTCATCATGCTGATGGTTTCCCCCAGTACCTTATCTAGTTCTTCCCCCTGTGCTGGAGGTCTGTATGTCATGTCACCCCTGTGCAATTAGTGACTCCAGCTCCTGCCTCCAGGGTGACCTTCCCAGACGTACTCCTCTGGACATTGACGTTAGCCTCCAGTAGCTGCTGTTCAGGCTTTTGCTGAATTTTAACTAATATTATTAGCCTGCTGTTTTTATATTTATTCTGGTTTTATTTTTGCTATTGTTCTGTATATTTTATATTTGTACAATGCCAAGAGCCTCCATTACTGGGCACCTAAAAATAAAACTTGCCTTGCTTACAGTACTTCCACCCCCCAACCCCCACCTAAAGGAGCTTAATATGTATAGCCTTGAGGAAAGGAGGGAGAGGGGGGACATGATAGAAATGTTCAAGTACCTCAAGGGAATCAACAAAGTCCAAGAGGGTAGCATCTTTCAAAAAAAGAGGTGTGCAAGAACAAGGGGGCACAATTTGAAGATGGGGGGCCGCATAGAGGTAATGTAAGGAAGTACTTTTTCACAGAGAGGGTTGTGGATGCATGGAACAGCCTTCCGGAGGAGGTTGTGGAGTCAAAAACAATGGTTGAATTCAAGCATGCATGGAACAGCCATAAGGCAATTGTAGGGGGTTGGGGTAGAAAGAAGTAGGCTGCTGGTTAACTAGGATCTGCAGCTTATTCATTAGGTAGGGAAATGGGCAGACTGGGTGGGCCAAGTGGTCCTTATCTGCCATCAAATTCTATGTTTCTATGTTTCATTGCATTACTGTCACCTTGATACCCTCCTTTACACACAACATGACCCCTCCTACCATTCTCCCCACCCTATCCTTTCTAAACAGGAATGTAGCCTGGTATGGCCATGTTCCAGTCATGACTCCCTGTGCACCATGACCACAATATCCAGGTCTGCCTCCACCATGATGGCCGAAATGTCTGGAAATGTATTTCCAAGACTCCTTGCATTTGCACACATGGCCCTCCTCATATTGCTCCCACTCTGCCTGTAACCCTTTTCCTTCCCTTGTGCCCTGCCTCCTTTTTCCCCTTTTTTTTTTTGCAACTTTTGTTCCCACCCCACTTTGTCCTCTGTTTTCACTGCTGTTCCCATTATCGTGCTTCCTTAGGGATTCTCCTCCCCTTGGGCACTCCCTTCCTACTATTTCAGTCTTGGGGGGCAGTTTATGTCTCCCTTTATCTTCCCATCACCCCCCAGTTAGTTTAAATTGTTGTCAAAATAACATTTTAACCATCTACTGTGGACTGCAGTTCCCCTCCCTGACAGATGCAGGCCATCAACACTGTATATGCTGTTTCTTTGTTGCTGCTGAGATCCAGGGCTGCATCAGCGGTGGGAGCGAGAGAGGAGGACCACATTAGTGGTCACAGGAGACCCGGAGGGCCGCAGGAAGCTGCATCGGTGGCAGAGAGAGCTTCAGAGGGCCACCACTGCTCAGGAGAAAGGAACGGTGGGTCCAATCAGCACCAAGTGCATAAATTTCAAGAAGCGACTGGGCTATAAAGGCCATTAGTCCCGTCGCAAGAGCTGCTGTGGTGTTTCTTTGTTGCTGCAGGGATCCGGGGCCGCATCAGCGGTGGGAGCGAGAGAGGAGGACCACATCGGTGGTCACAGGAGACCCGGGGGGTCGCAGGAAGCCACATCGGTGGCAGAGGAGCTTTGGAGGGCCGCCACCACTCAGGAGCAAGGAGCGGTGGGGCCAATCATTGCCAAGCGCACAAATTTCAAGGAGCGACTGGCCTATAAAGGCTATTAGCCCAGTGGTAAGAGCTGCTGTGGTGTTTCTTTGTTGCTGCTGGGATCCGGGGCCGCATCAGTGGTGGGAGCGAGAGAGGAGGACCACATCGGTGGTCACAGGAGACCCGGGGGGCTGCAGGAAGCCACATCGGTGGCAGAGGAGCTTTGTAGGGCCGCCACCGCTCAGGAGCAAGGAGCGGTGGGGCCAATTAGTGCCAAGCGCGTGAATTTCAAGGAGCAACTGGGCTACAAAGGCCATTAGCCCAGTCACAAGAGCTGCTGTGGTGTTTCTTTGTTGCTGCTGGATCCGGGGCTGCATTGGTGGTGGGAGCAAGAGAGAAGGACCACATCGGTAGTCACAGGAGACCTGGGGGGCCGCAGGAAGCTGCATCAGTGGCAGAGGAGCTTCGGAAGGCCGCCGCCGGTCAGAAGCAAGAAGCAGTGGGGCCAATCAGCCAAGTGCATTACCCCTCAAGGAGCAACTGGGCTATAAGGCTATTAGCCCAGTCGCAAGAGCTGCTGGGGTGTTTCTTTGTCCCACACCACCCACCCCAGCCCTGACCTCTATTACATAGTCAGTGGGGGACGAGCCTTGGAAGGGGGAAGGCTGTGAGTGGGAAGCCTGGACTGCTGTGGGTGTCCTGGATTGCTGCTGCTGACTGGAGCTGGGAGGAGCAAGTAGAGTGGGTAAGGACTGAAAATACCTTAGGTACAGTTGACTATATGCTGCAGAGAGGCATGGAGTATGGGTCCTGATTCTGGGCTGTGTTGTTTTACTGCTACTGAACTTGGGAATGAGGCAAAATAGTATGCTGGGTATGCTTGGCGCCATTGAGTACATGCTAGTCATACATATGGCTGTGGGATTTGAGAGTCGTGAATTGAGGAACTGCTGACAATACTGTTTTATACTGATGATTATATAGTACTGTTCTTCGATAGTGCTGCCTTATGTGTGAGCTGATAACTGCTGATTTATATAGGGCTGAGGGGTTTTGAAAACTGTAAAAGGGGATATCAGCGGATTCAACTGTTAATCAAGTGAGGTGGGCAAAAACTATTGGGCTGCAAGTGGCTAGGCCTGCTCACACCAAAATGAGGGTGGATTTGGGGACAACCAGAGCGGGCATCTTTGGCAGGGTGATTGGGTGTTCGAGGTGCGGAGCAGTGATAATCCTAAATTAGGCATGGAAGAACGAAGGGTGCATAGTGTGTTCCCATCTGGCAGGAGTCAGGGCGGAGGTAGAGGGGATCAGAAGAGAACTAGAAGACATGAGGAAGGAGGGTGGGTTGGGGGGAAACGGTCCCATGGAGGGTGGAAAGGCCACTACAGCATACCCCAGGGGGCAGGTAGGAAGGGGCCCCATGGTGACTACGGAGGGGGAGGATGTATTACAGGCAACTCAGGAGGGGTAGAGTGTATCACAAGCAACAAATGGATAACACCCCACAGGAGTGGGACTGGCTAGAGGGAGATAAAGAGGGTGGGGGAGGCAGGTGACAACATGCCAGGGGCAGGCATTACTCTTAGCAACGGATACACCATGCTCTACCCAGGAGAGGAGGTAGTTGTGGGGGAGTAGGAGGGCAGAGAACATTTAGTTAGGCTGCCAGGAGGGAGTAGGAGGGGAAATGACACTGGAGGGGAGAAGGCAGGCAGTGAGAGGGGGACCAGTAAGACTGAGGTGGTGGGAGGTGGGGGAGGCAGGAAAATGGGGCTAAGCAGACACCCAGGCTGGAGGAGTCAGCCAAGGAGGGGGTGGTAGAAGAAACTCTAGAGGGGCCAGGGAGGGAGGGAGTATCTGCCTGAAGTGGGAAGGAGGAGGGCAGGGGGGTAGAGAACATTATGCCAAGAGGGTAGAGAACATTATGCCAAAAGAGTGGGGAGATAAGATCTGAGGGGGGAGAGAAGGAAGGAAGGAGGACAGTTGGAGGGGGAACTGTGGGCTCTGGCCCAAAAAGGGAGTCGAGGGGAGCAGGGGGGCCAGCTGTGCCAGCCAGGAAGTTGAGGGGGAGAAGAGTAAACTAGAAGCCGCATGCAGAAGGAAGAGCACAGTAGGTCACACACAGACTAGTGAACCCTGGACAAATGGGGGTATGAGGGGTAAGCTGGGGGCCGATAATAGAAGGAAGAGCCTGGAAGGGGTCCAAATGGCCAGTAAGGGGGGGGCCAAGGTGATCCTGCTAGGGGACTCCATGACTACGGGCATCCAGTGGGAGTAGGGGAAGGTATAAGCAGCAAAGCCAGGGTTAAATGTATCCTGGGACTATCCGTTCACAAGGCCAAATTCCAGCTATATTCCCCAGCTTTGGAATGTGGGGGAACCCCTGATTTCCTAGTACACCTGGGCACAAATAATTTGGAAGGGAACAGCGAACTGGAAATCCAGGCGAGGTTCTGGGAGCTAGCCAGGGTCTGCCATTCCATTGGGAGTTCAATCTCTTTCTCAGAAATCCTACTGGTGCCTAGGGCAGCCAGGGAGGCCAAGCACAAACTAAGAAGTGTTATTCAGTGGCTCAGGGAGTGGTGCAGGGAGGAAGGGTTTGAACTAGTGGGGGATTGGGGGGACACATGGGATGATAAGGGGTTATATGCTAAGGATGTTACATCTTAACCTAGAGGGGAAGGAGATCATAAAGCTGAAACTCGCTGAGTTCATAAATGTGAAGTGGGGTTTAAACTTGTAAAGGGGGAAGGGACTAGTGCAGGACTGGAGACAGGAGGACTGACCGTGGTCCCTGTTCTACAGTGGCAAATAAGGGCAGGGAACTCCGATGGACAAAATGCAAGAGCTGCGCAGGGGAGATCAAATAGGGAGAGCGCAGGGCCAAATCAGCTGTGCAGGGGAGGGGGGGGTGGAGGATGGTCCTGGTCAATGCCAGGAGTATGGGCAACAAAATGCCCAAGCTACAGGCGATGCTGGCCGAAGGATCAGCAGATGTGGCAGGGATTACGGAAACATGGGCCACCCAGAAAAATGATTGGGACCTAAATTTGGAGGGCTATAAAATATTCAGGAGGGATAGAGAAGTGGGTAGAGGAGGAGGCATAGCACTGAGAGTCAAGGATGGAATGTTGGTAAGTGGAGTGGAGGAGGAGGGCGGGAGTGGAAGCTATTTGGGTAACCCTGCAATCAGGGGGAGGAAAAAGATTAAAAGTAGGGGTGGTATACAGACCACCCGCAATGGATGAGGATCTGGAGGGAAAATTGGCAGAGCTTATCAAGGGGCACTGTGACTGGGGAAAGGGTAGGGTGGTGGTCATGGGGGACCTCAATATACCGGGGGCAAACTCGGACACCATGACATCAGCGGTGGCCAGGGAGCAGAGGCTGATGGATGTGTTTCAGGGTGCCTTTCTGGTCCAACAGGTGGGGGAGCCTATGGGGGGAGAAGGATACTGGATGTTATCCTTGCAGACAGCAATCGGATAAGGGATCTGGAAGTGTGTAGCCTGCTGGCAGGAGCAGACCATGACACCGTCTGGTTTGTGCTGTGACTAGCAGGAAAGAAAACCACTCAAACACAGTGGTAATGGATTTCAGGAGTCGGATTTCATGGGCATGGTCAGGATACTGAGGGGGAGCTTGAGCCAGATCAGGCCAGACATGGATGTAGCTAGATTGTGGGAGGCCATTAAAAAAATGGTACAGGAGGCTATTAGCTTGTGTGCAAGGGTAAGGAGAAAGAATGGCAGGGCCAGCAAGCCATGCTGGTGGACCAGGGAGGTGCAAGAGGCGGTAAGAGGTAAGAAGGCTGCAAGAGGCGGTAAGAGGTAAGAAGGCTGCTTATGCATGTTTTAAGCATTCCAGGGGGGAGTGGGAGAGAGGGGAATATGAGCGGTCAGCTAGAAGGGTCACAAGGCTGGTGAGGGGATCAAGGCGAGGATGGAGTACAACCTAGCTAAGGATATAACGTGGAGGGTTATAGATACATAGGGGAAAAGAGGAAGGGGGAGAGCACAGATCCCAGGATTAGGACTAGGGGTGGATTGGCTCAGGAGGTGGGGGAGCAGGCAGAGGTACTGAACAAGTATTTTGCCTCGGTTTTTAGGGAGAGAGACATGGACTGCATTCAATCAGAAAATGGGGGGGAAGGCAGCTGAGAGAATAGGGCATAGGGAGGTGAGAGGATCGAGAGAGGCCGGGGCACCAGGTAGGCCAGGCCCAGAAGAGGACGGGGCTTTTACTGAGGAGAGGGCTAGAGAGAGGGAAATCACAGAGGGCAGCATGAGGGAGGCCCTATGGGTGCTGAAAACTGATAAGGCACCAGGACTGGATGGGTTGTATCCAAGGGTACTGAAGGAGCTGGCGGACAAACTAGCAGCTCCACTAGCTGGGCTGTTCAACGCTTCTCTCCAGACAGGAAGGGTGCCCCAGGATTGGAGGATGGCTCACGTGGTGCCCATCCACAAAAGGGGATCTAGGAAGGAGATGGGAAATTACAGGCCTGTCAGCTTAATGTCAGTGGTAGGCAAACTAATGGAAAGCTTCATCAAAGGGATGCTCGAGAGGCAACTGGATAGGCTGGGACACATAGATGAGAGGCAGTAGGGTTTCATCCCAGGGAGATCATGCCAGACCAACCTCATAGATTTCTATGACTGGGTGATGGGGACTCTGGACAGACAGAGTCCAGTGGACATCTTATATCTGGATTTTAGTAAGGCGTTCAATTCGGTACCCCACTTCGGGCTGTTGACAAACTTTGGGAGATGGGGGTGGGAAGACAGTTGCTTGGATGGATGGGAAACTGGCTTACAGATAGAATACAGAGGGTGGTGGTGAGAGGGACTGCCTCCTCCCCTAGGAAGGTCATCAGTGGGGTGTCCCAGGGGTCGATACTGGGGCCACTTCTGTTCAACGCCTATGTCTCTCATATAGGGACAGGAGTTAGGAGGGATCTGGACACCCTGGAGGGCTGGTCAAGGAGGTGGTGGCTGAGGTTTAACCTGAAGTGTAGGGTGCTGCATCTGGGTGTCAGAAACCCAGGGCATGTTTATACCTTGGAAGCGGTTCCACTGCAAGCCATTTCAAGTGAAAGGGACCTCGGGGTGGTGGTAGACACCAAAATGAACAACAGTGAGAACTGCAGAAGAACAGCGGCAAAGACAAACAAGTTGCTGGGCTACATAGCCCAGGGAATAACGTCCAGGAGAAGTGAGGTGATACTATCTCTATACAATGCCCTGGTTAGGCTGCACCTTGAGTATTGCGTGCAGTTCTGGAGGCCGCACCTTAAGAAGGACAAAGTGCTGTTGGAAAGGGTCCAGAGGAGGGCAACCAGGATGATCCGGGGCATGGGGGATAGGACCCAAGATGACAGGCTGCAAGCCCTTGGGCTGTACTCACTGGAGGAGAGGAGAGATAGGGGGAACATGATTGAGGTTTCCAAATATGTGAAAGGGATTAACAGGGGTGGAACTAAAGAAATGTTCATGGTAAAGCAAAGGCGAAAATCCAGAGGGCATAAGTGGAAACTGGAGGGAGGAACCTATAGGGGAGAACATAGAAGTCACTACTTCATAGAGAGGGTGATAGAGCCATGGAATGCTTTGCCCAGGAGCCTAGTCAAGCAAAACACTGTGGAGGACTTCAAGAGGGGGTGGGACAGGTGCATGGGGGTACTGAAGCCAAGAGTGACCCTCATGGGGACAAGGGGGGGAGCGCGCGCTAAGGGCTGGATACCGAGCAGACACAAAAGACCGACAGGCCTATTCTGCTGGCTTTTAGTATGTTAGTATGTTAGCATATCCCTACAGGTTGGCTCCACTCCCAGTCCCCAGTGTAGCTGAATCCCTTTTCTCTGCACCATTCCTTCAACCACAAAAGTTGAAGTACCCAGTGCAGAGTACCCTATACTTCTCCTGGTCGTAGACAGGCAGCATCTTGGTGAAAGCCACCATGCATGCTACTTTCCCTACACCCTTTCCCAGTTTCATGAACTCTTTCTACACAGACTTAGCCCAATCCTCCCCAGATGGACAATGACATCCAGCTCTCCCCTCCCTGCCACCCTCGCAATCCTAAGGATCCAATGCCAATCAATCCAAGCCACAGCACCAGGTAGACACATTACCTCTCTCTCTTCCCTTTCCTGTTCCCAAATCTATCCCCTAACAATTGAGTCCCCCACCAGAGGCTACTTCCTCCTCTGCTGGGGTCCTCTACTTACCACCTTGTGGACTCTCCTACATTGGACTCCTGCATCCTCCCTTACTACTGCATCAGGTGCCTCCTTCCAGCAGTCCCATCCCACCAGAGTGGCAAAAGGAATTCTACAGTGGCACAGGCTGAGGAATGTACCCCTGACCTGCGACACCCACCCTCCCAGAGCCCACCACAGTCCAGCCTGTCCTCTTCCTTCTCCAAGGTAATGTCTGGGGAAACAGTTGGAGGTTCTGTGGCCCATGGGTGGGAAAAGAGGTCCTCTGGACTCTAGCCAGCTCAGCCGTGAGACCTGCAACCTCATCCCTCAACCAGAAAGGTGCATGCAGATGCAGCAGCACCTCAATCTTTTGAAAGTCTCCAAGAAAACTGCAGTTCTGCACCCACTGCACTGCTCCCATAACTGACTTTATGTTTTGCTATTTATTTTCAGAAGAATTCACCATGGCATCTTCAATCTATATTAATGCAGACTAATTAATGGCATTTATGGCAGGATTCATTAAAAAGAATCTCGATTTCCCCAACTTATAAAAATGTAATTAAAAACAGAATATTTGATATTGCATAGAAGGGTATGGGGTACATAGCTTCCAAAAAACTAGCTCACTGGTACTCTATGTATAAACATTATCATGGTGTAAAACTCTATTTGATTTTGCCTCTGGACCATGAGTATTGTAGAGTTATTACACTACCAAGGTACTGCATGAACTACGCTGATTCAAGAAATTAGAAGCAAGATACGGCAAACATGATAAGAGGGATCTTCGATGTTCTTGTAAAAAAAACTTGCAAAGAAAATTCATACCATGTGTTATTTGTTTGTGCTCTGTATCAGAAATGGTGTACAAAATACCTGTCAGACTTTATCAGTAGGCATGAGGGAGCACTCTTATTGTATGGAAATTGTACTTAAACCTATTTGTGTACAATATGTATGTCCCAGTCATACATGCTGTGAACAGACACAGGTCAAAAACTGATGCTTTTGACTGAATGTACATACTTGACCCGAGAAGTATAATTATCATATATTACCAAACCATTAAAAGACTGGATACCCTTCTCAACTCCTTCTGCCATTTTGCATGTAACCTTCCTCCAAGCACACAACATTGTTTGCTTTACTCCTCCCTTTCCATTCTCCCTCTGCCATACCGCTAACAGGCCCATTTTGCAATGTTCAGCTCCAAATATTGGTTCAGCACCCTTCTCTCCTACCTCTCCTCACTCCTATCCTGAATCCTCCCTACCTCCTGCTCCCGCCACTCTAGGGACCACTGCACTTTTGCCATTCCTCACACACACACTCCTCTGCTGGACAATCTGCATTCTCCTATAGACTTCCCTCTCTCTGGAATAAACTCTTCTCCTCCCCCCTCCATCTCTCCCCATCTTTAATTCCTCCAAATCCCTGCTGAAACTTCAACCCCCTTCCCTCCCGCTCCTGCTACCCTTGAAGTGTTGATTTTAACCCATCCAAGTTTTTGGTTGTGATTCTAAGCACTGCTAAATTTCACTGAACATTCTTTAACTATATTATTGTAATACATTCCTTGTCTGTCTATTCAGATATTGTTTTGGTATTGTTCCCTGCTGTTTAGCTTCATCTCTTCCTTCCCCGGGCCACACCTGGAAATGAGCCTCAGCTCAGTGTGCATTTCACGGTTACCAAATTTTTAGTTAATGAAATAAATAAGTATATAGTGATCAAAACAGAGATTTATGAGATATTTTTGCATTATTGAATGTATTTGTTGCATTTATTTGTAAATTGTTTTATGTTTTGTAATGATCATGGGTTGATCAAATAAAGTTTAAATACTGTTATTCACTGCTATCATCTGAGCCTTGTTCCTGTTGCCCTATTCTTGTGTTTGATCTTTCCCACCTATACCTTCTGTTGGTATTTACCTTGTCACTGTACCCTAGATAGGGTGTTTCTTGATTTTCCCTTTTTCCTCCGTAGCTTTCCCCACTACTCTCTTTGGTATATCACACCCTGTACCTCTCTGCTTCCTTACTACTTGCTTTTTACTTACCCTTCCCATATTTTTGCCCTTACAGAACCATTTCTGTACCCTACCCTTGCTAAGGTGTTTCTCCTATTTCCACCTGTTGCAATTAACTGCTTGTTACTTCCTTGCAAATACATCTTGCCCCTCTTTCTGTAGCTTCCTAAACTGGAAACCACAAGCCAACAGGTACCCTACCTTACCTTGTCAGACTGGCAGGGCCTACTGTATGCATGCAGTCACCTGTGGATGCCTGCTGATGCCTTGGATGCCAGTAGTAACCTCTTCCCTCCTGCTCTGTTCCATTCAAAGGGTTTAGTTGTGGCTCAGGTTGCCAGCAGTAGGGCGGGAGCATAGGGAGGGATGGTATGGGTTAGAGCCCTGTATGGATAATAGAAGTTGAGTTTGTTAGGGTTTATGGGCAGACTGAATGGAATAATGGTCTTTTTCTGCCATCATTGTCTATGTTTCTATATATACTTTCTTTTCTAAAATGTATTTTAATTTCCTTGGTAATACAATTACACTTATTATCACAATAATGCCCTTGCAAGCGGACAGTTCCATAGACGTAACGCCTTTTCTCAGGCTAGTGGTTCTCAGCTTTGCCTCAGGCCATCAACTCCCCCAGCCAGGCACTAGTCCCTAGAAAATGCCTGATTATTTAGGCTTGATTTCCTCTTTAAATGGCTCCACCAAGGAACAATGCAAATTAATGCTTTCATTAGTACTTTGACTAATGAGAACATATGATGTCTCCCCCCCCCACACACACACACAGTGCCGTCATTTAGGGATAGCTAGGGGGTTAAGACCCCTATGATTTCTTTGTAACTCCTTCAAAATAAATGGTGCCCCCTTGCTCTCGAACCTCCAAAACATGGTTTTGGCAGCATTTATTTATACAACTTTGGTACAGTACAGTACATTGAGAAGCCTTGAAACCCCTGTGATTCTGCTGAAATGGGACTTGGCAACACCTGTAATTCAGGTGATATAGGAATTTGCATCCCCCATGATATGGGTGATGTGGACACTGCAACACCTATGATTTTGGTGAATCAATGCCACTTTAGCAGGAAGAGGGTAGAACTTCACAAAGTAAGTTCAAAAAAAGTAATCGATTCAACAACTTTCTGTTGTATTTGCTTTTGCATTTTTACCTAGACTAATCCAGCTGTTATGTGTTTTCTGACTTGGGATATAGCTGCAAACCAGTTGATATTAAAATGGGTTAAGTTGTTGGCTGCAGAACTATGAACAAACGTCCTGCAACATTAAGAGCGCTCTTTTAGAGTTTTATCTTACAGGAATAGGAAAAGGGCTGCCCTAGTCAAGTGGTGCTGTGGGCAGATGGAATATAAAAATGTTACATCCAGGTGGCACCACACTTACATTTACCAAAGGACCCAATCTGTTACTGCTGCAGGGAAATTCACTTTTATGTAATATGCATAGACACAAAACCAATGTCATAAAATAATGTTATCTCCCCACATGCGTAATAAATTTTAGAACCTGGAAGCTATCATGCATACAGTATGTTGGATAAATGCTACATATCAATCATCCCCCTTCCCATCCACCCACCAGCCTATTGTAAAAACAAGACATGCAATGGTGACCAAATCTGATACATTATTTATCTATGCTTGAACAGTTTGACCCCAGGCACATCACTTGTGGCATATGTCACTCATGGGGTTACCTGAGGTCAAACTACTCTTGAGGGGCTAAATAATGTATCACACAGGTCCCTACTGTATATCCCCAATATTTTGTCTATATTTGTATATCAGACTGATCTAAAAAATCAAGTATTTTTATACTTCAACATTGCAGATCCTCCAATATTTGGTAAATCCCAAGACGGAGTAATGGATGGGTGGGGTAAGATTTAACACTACCGAAGAGGAACGAGATTTAGAAGTTATCATCAGTAACTATCTTAAACAAACAAGCCAGTGCAACAAGGCCTATAGCAATGCAAACAGGATGCTGGGACAAATCGGGAAGGGCATTGATAGCAGAAGAAAAGAGATAATACTTCCTTTAAACAGATCCCTGTTGAGGCCTCACTTAGAGTACTGTATCTGGTTCTAATCTGGAGTCCTCACCTCAGAAAGGACAGGAATAGATTGGGAACAGTGCAGTGTTGATCATCAAAAAATGATTCAGGGCCAGCAGGGCAGATCCTATGAGAAGCACCTCAAGATACTAAATATGTACTCGGTGGAAATCAGAAGGGAGAGGGAAGATATGATAGAAACCTTCAAGTTCCTCAAAGGAATTAACAAGGTACACTGTGGGGAATTATTTACCCTGAATATCAACTCAAGGTCACTGTGACAGGGTAGAATAGGACCCTGTACCATTTGTTTTGGAAAAAATGTTTAAATGCAAGGATCTGTATTCTTTCCCTTTCTGTCCCTTCTCTGTCTGGTTGCATAGCCAAATTTTTCTATGAGACCTCGGACTTGATCAACCTGAACAGTCTCGCAATTCTTTGCCTCTCACTGTTCTCTCAGTTTTCTCTTGCTGTCTTTTTCCTCCCTTGCATATCTATATCAGCTAATATAAAAATATATGCAAATCACTGTATGGAAATGAAACTGATAATGGGATCACTTTTGTTTGGAAAATAATGGTGTTACTGTTGAAATGTAAATATATTTATAGTTGGAGATGACTGTATTAAGCTAGAGGTTACTTGGATGTAAATGTCTGAGCCTTTTGCAAGGGCTGTAGGGGCCTCAGGAAGCATACTGTCTTCTAGCAGCTCTTGATATTTACGATGCTTGCTAAGGATGGGGGTTGAAAAGACTTATAACACAGCTAAGCTGCTACTGAAAGGAAGAATTACAAGAAATATTTTGCTTCTGTACATAGTCATTCTGTGCAGATTTGTGTTTTATGTTACTACAACTACAAATAAAGAGTTTTATGGAATTTTACAACTGCTCCTAGTTTTCCCTATGCTTCCTGACCTGTGCCTTGATGACAGTCACATGGTCATGAGAGGAAATTAACAAAAGGAAGGTTCAGGAGGGATGTGAGGAAGTGCTTCTTTACAGAAAGAATGGTGGAACAATGGAACAGTCTGTTGGCCAAGGTGGTGGGTGCAAACACAGTCAGGGGATTCAAGCAAGCATAGGATAGAATGAAGGGAATAGTGGTCACCCAGGGTGACAAGACCATGGAGGAGAATGAAGATAGGATGGGGAAGGGTAGTATCCTGGAGGAACATAGGTTCCAGGGATTTTCTGGAATATGGGCAGACTTGATGGACCTCTGGTCTTTTCCTGCCATTATGAACTAGGTTTCTATGTTTAAATGCTACTGCGGGACCTCCTGGGCTTGATTTTTTTATTTTCTTGCAGTACTCAGTTTAAAACTCCACCAGCTACTTTTATGGGTTGTTTTCACTGATTTAATTTCTCCAATTCACTAAAAAGACAGCACCAGTTTAACTTGGTTCGGTATCAGCTGGTTTGCATCTGTATCAACACATCCCCCACCCAAGACAAAGCTGAAGACAGGGGGCCTGATTCAGAAAGCCCCAGTAAGATTGGCATAACCTGCGGCAACAGCAACTTGTGTTAATCAGTGGTGCACCAGGGATCCTGCACGTGATTCAAGATCAGGAGGCATCCTGGGGCCAAACTCCAGCAACTTGCAGCACATGTTGCTATGTGCCAATGACAAGGTGCACGAGACAGGTTTGCTACAAGTTGTGGCGATATCAGGCAGCATTGGGGCACATTGCTTGAGACCCACCTGGAGGCTGGTGGGGTTATTGCAGGAAGCACCAGGGGCTGAGGAGGGCAGGTAGGGGACAGACGGGTGGTGGTGGGGTGCAACAGGCAACAGCTCCCCAATGGGGACACTGCACAGCTGCAGCCATGCCTGTGGTTGACTGGGGGGAGTGCACCACATGCTAGGCACCATTGGGGTGACCTTGTGGGCACCACACCACAAACATCTCTGGGTGCTGGGGTGGCACAGCACACCATGGGTAGGAGGTGGCACAAGTTCCATCCCCACAGTGATGACTCTGGGGGTGGCACACCAGCCATTAGACCAGCCCCAGGTTGGTCTGTCATAGCCTGTGCACCCTGTGGAGGGGGGGGAGTTTACAGAATCCCTCTGAAGGGGATAAGGCAGCTTGCATCTGCCACATGCCCCTAGTGCTGTGGCACACACCCAGATCTGGCACAGGACTGGCACAGGCCCGGTTTTTTGCAAATGAACCTGACATTGCTGCAGCCTGCCCTCCTGAATCATGGGCAGTGCAATTTTTGATGCAAAGTGCCAACGGCATCAAATCTGATTGACGCAGGCACCTTGTATCAAATTTTCAGCTCTGTGAATCAGGCCCAGGGAGAATTTCCTAGACATCCTTTCCCAATCAACAAGAAAAGTAACTAAATACTTTCACATTCATACAAAACTTCATTGGCTCATTGTGGTAGGATTTGGGATTGTAGCTGTGACCCATGCAGAACCCTGTGAAATATGATCTTATTATTTGTGCAAAATATAATTTTGATTTAGAAATATTAGACCAGAACATTTTAGAGGCAGAAAAAGGCATTGTTCTTTTCAGTTAAATCTGCTCCTACTTCATGTATCACCAGCCCGACACTGTACAAGCATGGCTGGGCTCCCTAGTAGTAGCTCAGCCCCTCCATATCTCAGAAGCACTTTATGCCTGCCTACCCACTCTTGAAGACCACCATGGTTTCCACATCTACTATGCGCTCCATCGGTCCACCCAGTTTCCTTAAAGAAATACTTAAAACACAAAAAAAGAAAGATATGATTCCTCACATCATTTCTGACTCACTCCCTCTCAGCAGGTTTTATTCATGCCCTCCTTGCTATAGGTATCTGACATCACTTGAAAAGTGGCTGGCTGTCAACCTGGTTTATTCCCCTAAGAAACCTAAGTGTTTCTATTGTGTCTCCTCATTCCCTTCTGGTTTCAGTGAGTATGTATTAAGACTGCTCAAATTCCCTTTGTATGTTTTCCCGTGTTGCCACGGAATCATCTTGGTTGCCCTCCTCTGCATTGACTGAAGCCTGTCTCACATCAGGTGAGGTCTCCCAAGGTCTGCAGACCACTCCAGCTGCAGTCACATTAGGGAACTGTACCAGATAGACTCACCTTCATACTCCTCATAGAGAACTCCCTTCTTATGCACCCCAGAATTCTGTTTCTCTTCATATATGCCATATTATACTGGGTCATGAGATTAAGCTATCCACAGTGATCACTCTTATGTCCCTTTCCTCTGATTTCTGGGCTACTCTGACTCCCCAGTCCAATGCTCATTTCTGGGATTATTTCTACCAGTATGCATACCATTACATTTATTAGCTTCAAACTGGAGCTGATAGACTCCCTGACCACATTTCCAACCCCTTCCCTTTCATGACCTTGACACCCACCTCACTATCACTCTCCTACACAACCTAATATCATTTGCAAACAAGCTGATTTTGCCCTTTATCCCTTTCCTACAGTGTAAACTAACAAATTAAACAGAACTGATCTCAAGACTGATCACCAAGCTACTCCTTTAATTCTATGGTCTTCCTTTGCTCTCTCTTTCCTGTCCTCAACTAGAATAGCTGGCACATGGCCTCATTTGTCTCTGTTCATTGTTCTCCCTGCACAAATATATCTATTTATTGATTTGTTAATTTAGAAAGTACATTTGATCACAGGTGCTCATTTACAACGGTCCCATGTCAACGACAGAACAATGAGATTACAAAGACAGTTAATTCATCATTTCCAGAGAGGTATAGTCAGGTCATAATACACAAGATGTGTACATTTTTCTGCTCTGTATTCACAAAAGAAGAGAAGGGGGAAGTACCTAATCCAAACAATAGAAGCACTCTGGATGGGGGGGGGGGGTTGATTCCAGTCCTTTCACAGAAGAAAGGGTTCTGAAAGAACTCCTAAAACTGAAGGTGGACGAAGAAATGGGGCCTGATGGGATTCATCCCAAAATTCTAAAAGAATTAAGGGGGGAACTAGAGACACCACGAACTACCCTTTTTAATAAATCATGGGAGGATGGTGTGGTACCTAAGGACTGGAAGAGGGCAGATGTGATTCCCCTTCACAAAAGGTGGAGCAAAGCAGAGGCTGGAAACTACAGACCTGTTAGTTTGACCTCAGTGGTAGGGAAAATGATGGAATCACTTCTGAAAGAAAGAACTGTTGAGTACCTAAAGGCCAGCTGGGCACAGGACCCAAGGCAGCATGGATTCACAGTGGGAAGGTCATGTCAGATGAATCTAATCGATTTCTGTGACTGGGTGACCAAAGAAGTAGAGCAGGGAGGGGCTGTGGACATGGCCTACCTAGACTTTAGCAAGGCATCTGACACAGTCTGACACAAAAGATTAATAAACAAATTATCCAGCATGGGAGTGACTCCCAGGATGGTAGCCTGGGCAAAAAAATTGGCTGGACAACTGGACACGGAGGGTAATAGCAAATTGGAGTCCACTCCGAAGAAAGGGGGGTTACTAGTGGGGTACCGCAGGGTTCAGTACTGGGTTTCACTTGGTTTCAAAGGACAAAAGAAGGCTATTGCCCATCAAGATTGTCCCCCACCACATTGGTGGGATAATTATACCTTGTAGTTGTTAAACTTGAGCCAGCAATCCAGCCCTTTTTTGAAGGCTGTATTGGAGCTACTGTCTACTAAGTTTTGCGGAAGGAGATTCCACAATTTGGGGGCTCTTACAATAAAGTAGTTTAACCTTTTTGTTGTTTTAGCTTTAGATACGAATATCTGGTTGTTATGATACCGAGGTGAAGTCCAACTGGTGGAGAAATGTAAGCCACAGTGGTGCATTAATTCTTGAGAATTCGGATTTTGTACAATAGGAGAAGGTCACCTCTGGTACATCTTGTGCGTAGTGAATGTAACCCTGTAGCTCTTAATCTTTCCTCATAGTCGAGTCTGGATAAATAAGGGACCATTTTTGTGGCCTTTCTCTGCACCCTCTCAACCCCATCAACGTCCTGCCCCAGATAGGGACTCCATCAGGGGATCCATAGTCCAAATGGGGTCTAACATAAGCCCTATACAAGGGGATTATGCATTCCTGTGTCCTAGACACAAACGAATATTGAATCAGAGTGAGCAGTGCATTAGATTTCCTGGCTATCATCCTGCAGTGATCACTAGATGATAATTTGTTATTAATGATTACCCCGAGATCTTGTTCTAATGGGGACTCATGAAGGGTAACACCGTTCAGAAATTAGGTCTGCCTAGGATTATTCTTACCAAAGTGTACAACGTGACACTTGTCTGAGTTGAGTGTCATTTTGTTTAAAACTGCCCATTCTTCAATGGATTTTAAATAGTTCCTCATGGAATCTCTGTTTTTCGATGTAAGTACAGAGCCACACAGTTTGGTATCATCAGCGAATTTTGGGAGAACAGTTTCGGGGCTGGCCTGGAGATCACTAATAAAGATGTTAAACAGGATCGGCCCCAACACAGACCCCTGCGGGACCCCGCTGGTCACACTCAGTGAGTGGGAAAGTGTGTCATTAATTCTGACCTGCTGATATCTTCCACTCAACCAACCTGAAACCCAGTCAATTATGTAGTGAGAAAAACCCATATCATTCATTTTGTCGAGTAGGATGTCATGAAGGACTTTGTTGAATGCTCTACTATAGTCGAGAAGTATCACATCCATAGGGATGCTGTCATCCAGTGCCTTACTCACATGATTATAAAAAGAAACCAAGTTAGTAGTACAGGAGTATCCTTGCCTAAAGCCATGCTGTGTAGTGTCAGTCAAGTTACCCCCAATAGATTCGTACTCTAAAAGTTTCTTAATAACTTTCTCCATGATCTTGCTTACAACAGAAGTCAAACTTATTGGACGATAATTCTCTGGTTTGGAATGATTACCCTTCTTAAAGATTGGCACCACAATGGCCATCGTCCAGTCTTGAGGTATAATTCCCTCATACAAGAATTTGTTGAATATAATTGAAAGTGGTTTAGCAATGGCAGCTGCTGTCTCTATTAGAAATCAGGGACTGATGTTATCAGGGCCTGTACTGGAATTGGATTTTAGGGATATAATTGCTTTTAGTATATCATCCTCAGTGACGATGTAAGAGGGGGTAACATTGTTTGTATGTTTGAAGCACTTAGGAACCTCTTTCTTGGTAAATACTGAGCAGAATTGTTTGTTAAATGTGTCTGCCATGTCTCTGTCTGTTGATACAATTGTGTCATGTATACATAAGGGCCCCATGTGTCTATTATTTATTTTTTTTGTTGTTAAGGTAGGAAAATAGTGATTTATAGTTGTCTTTGGCATGGGCCAGACAAAACTCAAGTTTTTTTTTGGATTGCAGAATGGCTTGTTTTAGTGATTTTAGAGTTTCCCTATACTGAGTGAACCATAACTTTTTGGTGTCTCCCTTGCTGTTTTTAGCAAGTTTAAATAGCCTATGCTTCTTCATAATTAAGGTTTTGATGGTATTGTTAAACCACAGAGGTATTTTCCCCTTTTTATTATATTTTTTTGTGTAGGAACATATCATTTTTCTGAGTTGTAAATGGTAGATTTGAAAAAGTCCCAAGATTCTTCCATGGAAAGGGAGGATAGTACTGTATCCCAGGGAATTGAGTTTAATTGGTTATTGATAGCATTAAAATTAGCTTTTTTGTCATTTTTCAATTCAGTATAGTTGGTGATGTGTTGACACAATGTCAGTGTAATGGAAATGGTGTAGTGATCACTTGATCCTAGTGGGGCACCAATTATAATTTTGGATATTACATTCCCTGTATTTGTAATAACCAAGTACAGCGTGTTGTCTCCTCGTGTTGGTTCTGTAATGATTTGTTCTAGGCCCAAATCAACCATGAGTGTGATTAAGTCTTTCTCGGCCTGCGTACATCCAGTTAAAGAATACCAATTTATAGTAGGCAGGTTAAAGTCACCCAGTATGAGGATTTTTCCTTTAGAGGCCATGTCTGAGATGTCATTGTTTAGGCATGAAGAATATTCTTTATTAGAGGTCAGGGGCCTATAGCATGTCCCTATCATCAGTTGTGGTTAGCCCTTGAGCTGGATATTCATACTAACATACATACTATTTGCCAGCAGATTAGGCCTTATGGTCTATCGAGTCTGCTTGAACTTTACCCAGACAGATTCAATGTTACTCGTTGTGGGGATTTGGAATGAGGATATGTCATCTCTAACATAGAGACATACCCCCCCCCCCATTTGTCCCTGACGGTCCTTATGATATAGTTTATACCCTGGGATATGCTGGATCCAGGAAGTGTCAGTATCCCACCAAGTTTCTGTGATAGAGATGAGTCCATATTTCTTCAGTTGACACATAGCTTCTTGTTCAGCTATTTTTGCCTGATTTAGAGATCTGGCATTTAGACTGAGTACCTCACACTCAGAGGTGTCTGTATTAGGTCTTTTTAGAGAACAGGATCTTTTGTCACTGATCTCACCCCCGGGTATTAGTTTAAAAGTTTGCTAATGGCTGTTGTAAATTTTTTACCCAGAAGTGGGCTACCCCTACAACTGAGGTGGAGTCCATCCCAGCAGTACAGTGAGTCTTTTAGATAGAAGTTTTCCCAATGTGTGAGACAGAGAATGTTCTCCCGGAGACACCATCATCTAAGCCAGTCATTAAAGGCTTTAATCCTTGTGTTAATACTATCGGTTGCTTTTGGTATGGGTAGAATCTCTGAGAAGCATGCTATACTATTTTTTTCCGCTAGTACATCGTTGAGAGCTATAATGTCCTATTTTAGTTCATCAATACTACCTTTATTTATATCATTTGTACCTGCATGAATTATAAATAATTGATTTTCACCAACCCCTTTCAGTCCTTTTTAATGTCTTTATAAGTGGCATTGCAGTGGGACTGGAAGGAAAAGGATGCCTCTTTGCAGACAACACAAAGATCTGCAACAGGGTTGATACACAAGGAGGGATGGAAAGGATGAGAAGGGGCTAAGCAAGGTTGGAGGAATGGTCAAAAGTATGGCAGCTTAGATCCAATGCAAAGAAATGCAAAGTAATGTACCTGGGAAAAAAAAACCCAGGGGAAGAGTACACAAGAGGCGGCGGTATTAGCAACAACTAAAATGGAAATGGACCATGGGGTAGTCATATCAGATGATCTAAAGATAAGCAAGCAATGTGAGATGGCAGTAAGGATGGCTGTGGGGGATACTGGGATGTATAGGGAGAGGCATTATCAGTAGAAAACAGGAGGTTGTTAACCCCTCTTTATAGACAGTTGGTGAGACCCCATCTGGAGTACTGCTCGCAGTTCTGGAGACCCCCTCTCCACAAGGACATAGACAGGATGGAGGCAGTCCAGAGGAGGGCAACTAAAATGGTGCAGGGTCTGCAACAGAAGCCATACAAAGGGAGACTAAAGGACCTTAATATGTATACCCTTGAGGAAAGGAGGGAGAGGAGGAACATGACAGAAACTTTCAAGTACCTCAAGGGAATCAACAAAGTCCAAGAGGGTAGCATCTTTCAGAAAGAGAGATGTGCAAGAAAAAGGAGACACAATTTGAAGATAGAGGAGGGATGGACTCAGGAGCAATGTGAGGAACTATTTTTTTGACAGAGAGGGTGGTGGACACATGGACAGCCTTCCTGAGATCATGGGGTCAAAAACATTGGGGGAATTCAAGAATGCATGGGACATACATATAGCAATTCTGGTGGGGCGTAGGAAGAAGTAGGCTGTTGGTTAACTAGGATTTGCAGCTTATCCAATAGGTAGGGAAATGGGTAGACTAGGTGGGCCAAGCGGTCCTTATCTGCTGTCAAATTCAATGTTTCTGTGTTAAGCAGATATGATAGCAACTTCATTGTCTGATTACAGAGATTGTCAGGGCATCAGTAAGCATGTGAGGCAGCTTAACTAAAGCAGATAGAGTTGGTGCTGGAAGTGACGGCTAAGCACAGAGACATTTTGAATTAGGCAATATTTGGAAGGCTTAGCGGGAATTTGTTCAGTTCATTCTGCAAGCCTACTGCTCTAACAGCAAAGGAGCATTTACTCCAATTAGTTCATTGGAAAGGCAGTTCTAGGGCATTCCTAGTCATGCTCCTAGTGTTATATTGGTAGGTGATGGGGTAGAAACACTTATGTATGGCTGCAGTGGTGAGACCCAGCAGTGTTTTTTGGCAAACAGGTCTTATACTGTAGCATGTCATGTGGGGGTAACTGGTTGGTGAGGGTATACAGGGTGCAGCTGTGGGTGAGCTTGTATGCCCCCCAGTGCAAGATGACAGGCCTTCTTGTGTATTACCTTGCATGTTTAATACAGGGTCACATGCATCTAATTTGCTGATTACTCGTGTTATCTAACAGAATTTTACAACAGATAAGGACTGCTAGACCCATTCTGTCTGCCTGTTTTCCTACCTGTATCAGCGGCCACTGACCCTACTTGGTCATTGGCTTTAGCCTCTCTTTCCCACCTCTAGGGTTCTCTTGTGCCTATCCCACGCATTTTCGAATCCCTCCGCTGTGTTTGTCCAAACACCTCCTTGGGTAGACTGTTCCATGCATCCACCTCCCTTTCTGTGAAGAAAAACTTCCTCCCATTCCCCCTTAACATGCCCCCCCAATCTCATATCATGCCCCCTTATTCTCATACATCTCCTAAACTGAAAGATGTCTTCCACTTGCACCTCATTGATGCCCTTAAGGTACTTGGAGGTTTCAATCATATCCCCCCATTCTCGCATCTCCTCCAGAGTATACAATATTGAGGTCTTCTAATCTCTCCTCATATGCCTTCTGTTGCAATCCCTGCACTATCTTAGTTGCCATTCTCTGAACAACCTCCACCCTGTCTATGTCCTTCCACAGATATGGCCTCCAGGACTGAATACAGTTTTCCAGATGAGGTCTCACCAGTGTTCTGTACAGTAGCATCACCACCTCCATTCTTCTGCTAGTGATACCCCTTCCTATGCTTCCTAGCATACCACTAGCCCTCCCCACTGCCTTTGCACACTGCTTGGCCACTTTTAGCTAATCTAAGATTGTTCCCAAATTCCTTTCTTCCATTGTGACCATACGTAACTGCCCCCCCCCATCCTATAACTCTCCTCAGGATTTTTGCACCCCAGATGCATGATTTTGCCTTTCTTCATTTGGAATCTTAGTTGTCATTCCTTGGATCATTTTTCCAGCTTCCCTAAGTCCCTCCTAATTTTTCCCACTCCTTCTTGAGTGTCTACTCTATTGCAAATCTTGGTATCATCTACAGATAGGCAAACATTCCCTTACAGAAATATAGGTGTGCTGTGTACGTGCAGAATGCATGTCACATGCTTAATTGTGCAATGTTTGCATGCGGTTCGCATATACTAAGTGAACATATGCGAATGCATGCTGCAAGCTTGACATGTAGTCAGCAGGTAAGCTGGTGTGAACATCTTCTACAAATTACATCAGGTCTGCATGTTGCATGCCTGACATGAGTGCAGCAGTTAAGTTAGTGTGAATATTATTTAATCATCACATCAGGTTCACATGCTGCATGTTTGACATGGGTGCAGCAGCTAAGCTGGTGTAAATTTCATTTAAAAAACACATCAGTTTCTATTTCTTATACTACTGTTAGCAATTAGTCATTAAAATACATTTTTATTTTCCCATAAAAAATAGGTAAACTCATTTAATTCTGATCCTTTTGCTAGCTGTTTAATGGCTTTTGATTTTTTCCATTAATTTATAACATGTTGTTTGCTTACTGCATTAAATGCCTAGGATACAGCCAGTCAACATCCCCCATTCCAGATGTATGATGTGGGACCTCTGTGTTGTGAAGCCTATACTTTTTATTTTGGACCATGCAAATCCCTTATGCATATTTAGTGCTGCAAATGTGTTTCTCCATCACTGATTTATCTCACTTACTTTCCCGTTGTTATTTTGTACTGAGCATATACACTATGGCCATGCTCAGCACTCTTTCTGCTGACTAGTGTCTTGGAAGCATGCACCATACCTCACATTTTGTCACTGAAATGAGGGACACGGACACTCAAAGTGAGGGACAATAAGGGACACTAACACACATGATGATCATGACACATTGTGATACATTGAGATACCGCAGAACACAGTGGAAACCATTGTATTAGCACCCGAGAATGAATTTCTACCATTAAGTAGGGGTGCCATTTAGGTAGGGCAGAGGGGTGCACTTGCCCCCCCCCCTCCGTATTTGTGCCAAGGTTGTTCTTATGGTGTGGCAGTAATGGCTTTAAATTTCGATTTAATCTTTTGCAAAATAAGTGCCCACCTGACCTGTGTGTGCTCACGCTGCAAGTACTCTCCAGACTTGACTGTGTCTGTACTGTGTTGTCCACTCTCTCCATCAATTAGCAGTGGCACAGTTACGTGTTGTGAATGAACTCCAGCCAAAAAAAAGAGCACATGAGCCATGCAAGTGCCACACTGTCTTTCCAACCACAAAGTAGACAGGCTGAACACTACAGCGTGGAGGAGTCAGTGGGCACTGAACTCTCAATGTCAGTGTTGTGGCAGCATATTTTTGTTGTTCTGCTCATAGTGAGTCTCCATCTCCCCTGGTGGCTGAACGGGCAGAGGGTGAGCTAGAAGCCAACTCAAGACTAGGTTACCTACTTACTCTACTAGGCTCGCATTACAAAAAAAACAGCACAGACCTCCACAGCAGCAAGCTAGGCTTAGCAGCAGTGGTGACAGCAGTGTTGGTGGCCTTCATAGGCCTTGATCAGTATAGTGTGGCAGCAGCCACAGTGGCAACCAAGCAAGAAGGAAGCAACCCAGGTTGCGTAGATTCACATGGCAAGGTGACTTGGTCACGGACCATGCTGGGGACCTGTGATGGTCGGTTCTAGCATCCAGCATCTGGTGAAGGAGAGAGGGGGAGGAGACTAAAAACTGGGCATGTGGCACACTATGCCAGGCTCCAGGTTCTGGTCATATGGCCGGGTAAGTAAAAGTAAGTAATTTGTTTTACTAGAGGATTGGGGAAGGAGGAAGGACTGAAATATTGATGTGTTTTTCACATTTTTTCACCTTTGGGTGGCTTCATGACCCATAGGGGATGGGTATTGAACGGAATGACATCAGGGAGAAAATTCAGGACAAAGTTCTTTTGTTTTTTGGGGGGTGAACTTCAGCCAGGAAAAAAACTGGTTAGTAACTGGGTTGGTTTAAGCCCAAATCTGATGCACTGCTGCAGGGTATATACAGATGAACCCTATACATTTGAATTTTTCCTGATTTGCATATCACGTTTCAGTCAACCCAAATAAGTCATACCTTTTAGAGATATTACAGACATTCTAGAACTGTTCCTTGCATTCTCGGACAGCTAAGCGGTATGGTATGCACAGACTACTGAAGCCTCACTATAGTCAGGCATATGCCCCCGGCCCCCATAAAGTTGACCTCCACATCCCCAAGCTCAGGTACATTATAACAAAGTGTAAAGGAGACTGCATGGGTGTGCACCATTAAAATGAATGGAGGTATTTTTAAATTACTATTTTATACATGATTGATGGAGAGTTGGAGAATAATGAAGGCCACCGCTCGACTAACAAGGGCCTTGTTAACAGAACAGGGGCCTTCATTATTCTCCAACTCACTGTCATAATGTATAAAACAGTAATAGAAAATAACTCCATTCATTTCAAGGGGGTACACCCATGGACACTGTCTCTTAAAGACTTCTGCCTCTGGCTCCCTAGTACTCGAGTAAGAGACTTTTTACTTATATCTATACTTGGTGGGTTGTCTGTAGCAGCATGGCTATACCCACTATAGTGTGTGTGTGTGCATAGGGGGGGACTGGCCATGTGTGTGTGTGGGGGGGGTGTCAAGTTATTGCTACATTTGTGTTTGCACCTTAAAGTCTGTTTGTGTGGAAGCATTCAAAACTATGGAGAAAAAATAGTAGGAGTACAGGCGAGACAGAAGTAATTGTGTTTTTGTGGGTAAGTTTGTGTGTTGGGGTGGGAGAAAAACATGTGTTTCCATTAGTATGTGTGCTACAGTTCAGCCAAGAAAATGAGATGAGGGAGAGAAGAAAACTGAAAAGCATACATTGGCTACAAGCATGCCGCATGCATGCAGATGTATTCAGATATAATATGTATTGAAGTACAAGCGAGCCATATGTGTGTGTGCAGACAGTATGGTTTAGTGGTTAAAGGCACTGAACTGCAAGCCAGGAGACTTGGAGGCATGAAGACCTTAGTTCGAATCTCATCAACTCCCACTTGTGTATAGTGTGATCCTGAGTAAGTCACTTAACTTTTACGTGTGCAGTTATCAGTGACCACTTGCATTTTTGCGCACATGCCACATGCATGTGTCTTTCCGAATTTAACGTAAAAATCATGGTTTCCACACTTGCTTGCTGCACGCATACCATATGGATGCAATCAGTTCCAATTTAACATTTAAATCATACTTGCAGCACACATATCACTTGGGCAATTTTATGTGTGCAGCATGAAAACATTTCATATAATTATTTCTGTAAGGGGTCCCTTCCAGTTCTTCAGTAATGCCACTAACAAAGACATTAAAAAGGACTGGCCCCATGACGGATCCCTATGGTACCCCACTGGCTACTCCCCATTCCTTGGATTGGACCCCATTTACCACCAGTACCCTCTGCTTTCTTTCCCTCAAACAATTACTGACCTAATTCAACACCTTTGGGATTGGACTACCTTAAAGAGCTCCTGGTTCTAAATTGCCCTATCTACCCCCTATGCTCTACCAAGGCTGGCTTGCTGGTTGTACCCTTTTCTTGCCTCAATAGATCTGATGACAGAGCATTTAGTACAGCTGCATCATCGTTGTGGAATTCTCTTCCATCCTACATTCCTGCAGCCAACACAGTGGAGGCCTTTAAAGCCTCTAAAAACATTCTTGTTCGAGAAGGCCTTTAAATTTTATCTGAAAGATTTTATTTAATTCGTGGGGATGTTTTATTGTAATTTGGTTATTTTATCATGTTCTGTACAGTGCTCTGAGCCCCCAGATAGGGCGCAATATAAATAAAATGTGTCTTGTCTTTTGGCCCACACCCAAGCTCCCCAGCTTGTTTACCAGCCTCTTATGTGGAACAGTGTCAAAGGCCTTGTTGAAATGGAAGTAGGCAACATCACTGCTCTGCCGATCCACCTCCTTTGTCACCCATTCAAAGAAATCTATTAGATTTTTCTGTCATGATCTCCCTGCCATTGGAGGCAGGGTTCTCCTGTTTTTTGGGGTTCTAGTTCGGTTCGGGTTCTACAAGGTAAGGTTCTGGTTTGGTTCAGTTCTGTTAAATAATTACATATTTTGGTTCTGGTTTGGTTCAAGGGTTTTAGTGTAATTTTTCAGTTATAGTTCATGTTTGCGTTAACTGTTACATAATGAGGAAAATGCACTGATAGTCTAGCAGCATGATTCCCAACAGTGCCAATGTAAAGAGGTGTAAATGATGTCAGCTTTTGGAGAAACAAAGAAACAAATGAATGAGTAATTAACAAGCAGGGTCCTAGAACATAAGGACAATAGGGTGATATGAGTGCAATAAGACCCCAGTAACACATTTTAAGGTAAAATAAAGTTTAGGCATATAGAAGCAAAGTGCTCCATTCTTGAATCCACACTGAATCTGTACTGCAGTAAATATGTGACATTAAATATGATGGCACCCAAAAAAAAAAAAAAAAAAATGACTGCAATGATTGTCACCCAATTAAAGTAGTGCATAATTCAGTACTAACCTGCTAGCCAAGCCCACTAGCCCATTGCCTACCCATGCATCACTTACTAGTCGCAAGTCACCAATCACTCCAGAGTTATGGGCATTCTTCTATTCTTAGTAGCAACAAGCTTGTAATTTAATTGCCAATCATGATTTCAACAGATGCAGTCATTGATATTCAGTGGTGGTGGTGGGAGGGGAATCTCCGCAGACAGAAAACAAAGTTACTCTCATCATCTCCGGGTGGCCCTCAGAAATGGTGCAGCAGTCTGGAGGCCACAAGTCAAATAGTCCACTGGAATAGTTAACAAACATGCTTTGGAGGTAGGGGTGGTGTCAGCAGATGGCGAGGGAAGATCACAGATGTGACTGTTGGGGCAAGGAAGATTATGATAGCAGCAGATGAGTTGAAACTGGGAAGGTGGATGCATTTCAGACAGACAAGGATGGTGTCTGGCGCAATTGCAATTTCAGTAGATGCGGATGGCCATGAGGTCATGCAGTAGTGGACCTTCTTTCATTCTGACAATCTCGTGCTTGTTCAAAAAAAGACTGTGGAATGACAACAGCTGTATGGAATAATATCAGTTCTTGCACAGAAAATATGCCACATTTCTCGTTTGGTTTGGGTTCTTTTCTTTACTTACAAAGG
Organism: Neoceratodus forsteri; assembly: GCA_016271365.2. Lineage (NCBI taxonomy): Eukaryota > Metazoa > Chordata > Ceratodontiformes > Ceratodontidae > Neoceratodus > Neoceratodus forsteri. The sequence goes on from CM057456.1 coordinate 1,377,332,861, forward strand.
GGGTTCTGGTTCAGTTCAGTTATGTCAAAAAACATGAAGTTCGGGTTCTGTTTGCGTTTGGTTCTCCATCGAACCCGGGATCTACTCGCCATGAATCCATGCTGCCTCAGATCCTATGCTCCAGTGGATTCCAAGTGTTTCACAATCCTTTCCTTAAGAAGCGTCTCCATAATCTTCCCCACTACTGAGGGGAGGCTGACCGGCCTATAGTTGACCACCTGCTCTCTGCTTCCGCTTTTATGAAGAGAGAGTACATGCACCCCTCCAGTCCTCTGGAACCACACCTTGGTTCACAGGTCTTGGTTAAACAGGTCTGCCAACGATGCTGCCTGCACCATCCTTAGTTCCTTTATTGTCCTAGGGTGTATGCTATCTGGCCCCATTTCTTTGTCCACCCTCAGTTTTATGAGCTCCTCTAGGACTCTCTCGTCTGTAAAAAGGACTGGTTTTCACCTCCCTCCCCACATTGATTCTGGTGGCTAGTTTTGGCCCCTCTCCCTCACCTTCTTCAGTGATTCCAGAAAAGAAGTATTCTTTAAGTGGTGATGCTTTTTCTTGGTCACCCTCCACACACTCCACTTCTTCCCTTCTGAGCCTTTCAATCCCATCCTTGGTCTTCATATAAAATGTCTTATCCCCTTCCCTTACCAACTGCACTATCCTTTCTTTAGTTTGTACCTTTGTGCTCCTAACTGCCCTCCCTGCTTCCCTCTGCCTATTTAGGTACCCCCCCCATCTTCTTCCCTCTTTGACTCCTGATATTTTCTGAAAGCCAGCTCTTTGGCCCTTACATTCTCAGCCACATCCTTTGAGAACCATAGTGACTTTGGCCTTCTTTTGCCCTTGTCTCTCTGCATAATACACTGGCTTGTTACCTCCCCATGGCTCCTTTTAGGTGTACCCACTGTTCCCCCTTCCCCCTCTCACCAAGGCTTCTTAGAGACACATCCACATCATAGTGCAGTCTGCCTGCCTTAATTCTAAGACCATCACCTTTGTGTGGCTTGACTGTGTCCCTGTACCCATATTAAACCACACTGTGTGGTGTTTTTTGGTCCCCCTGTGCCCTCCACCTAGGCTTACATAGATACATAGATACATAGACAGTGTCGGCAGATAAGGGCCTATGGCCCACCCAGTCTGCCCATTTGAGCTTGTAAGTTCAGTTTGTTTTCCTAGAAGTCTGTTGCCCCTTACCCCTGACCTCCAGAATTCCTTTATGTCTATCCCATGCATTCTTAAATCCCGTGATTGTTTTGTGCCCCACCACTTCCTCTGGCAGGGTGTTCCACTTGTCCACCACCTATTCTGTGAAGAAATTTTCTCATGTTTCCTCTGAATCGTCCCTCCCTCCAACTTCATCCCATGCCCTCTAGTCCTGGAACATCTTTTTCGCTTAAAATAGTGTTTTCCTGCACCCTGTTCCTCCCTGTAAGATACTTGTATGTCTCTATCATATCCCTCTCCCTCCTCTCCTCCAGGAGTACATGTTCAGTTCCTTCAACCTGTCTTCATAGGACTTGTGATGCAATCCATGCAACATCTTTGTTGTCCTCCTCCGAACCTTCTCTACCCTGTCTATGTCCTTACATAGGTATGGTCTCCAGAACTGTACACTGTACTCCAGGTGGGGCCTCACTAGTGTCTTGTATAGCGGAATTATGACCACCCTTTTCCTGCTGGTGATGCCCTTGCCTATACATCCCAGCATCCTATTTGCTTTACCTGCTGCCTTGTCACACTGTTTCCCTACCTTGAGGTCATCAGAGATGATAACTCCAAGATCCCTTTCCTGCTTGGTGCATGCTATATCCTCACCCCCCAACTGATATAATGTCCCAGGGTTTTTGTACCCCATATGCATTATCTTGCACTTCTTTGCATTGAATTTCAACTGCCAAACCCCTGACCATTCTTCAAGTTTCTGCAGGTTGCTTCTCATTCTGTCTACACCCTCTGGTGTGTCTACTCTGTTACAGAGCTTTGTGTCATCAGCGAACAGTGAAATTCTGCCTTCTAGGTCCCATGAATGTCACTGATGAAGATGTTGAATAGGACCGGTCCCAGCACTGATCCCTGTGGTACCCCACTGGTCACTCTTCCCTCTGTGGAGTGACAGCCATTTACCACCACCCTCTGTGTCCTGCCGCCCAGCCAGTTACCTACCCACCACACTACTGTCCTGCCCACACCCATATTCCCCAGTTTGTGTAATAGTCTTCTATGTGGCACAGTGTCAAAGGCCTTGCTGAAGTCCAGATAGGCCATGTCCACTGCCCTCCCCTGATTCACCTCCCTAGTCACCCAGTCTTGGCTTCCTTGACTTTGTCTCCACTGGTTAGCACCAGGTCCAGAATCTCCCTGTCTTTGGTGGGTTCTAGCACTAACTACCTGAGGCTTGCCCATGTATGGCTTTCAGGATGTCTCTGCTCCTGGCTGATGCAGCTGCTGGAATGGTCCAATCTATGTGTGTGGCATAATAAAATTGCCCAGTAGCAATACCTCCCCTGTTGCTGCAATCTTGTGGATTTCTTCCACCATCTCCCTATCGATCTATCTTAATTAGTTGTGCTCAACTGTATGATTTTATCTACTTACTGATGACTCCACTATGGCGTCATGCCACAGTCATATATAGTGTCACACTGGAATTTTGTTTTACCAGTTGTAGCTTTCTGATACTGTGTTTAGTCGTGTGTGTCAGCATGGAACTGCTGTCTCTACAATACAGGAGCTGCATCTAGAAGCCCTATGAGGGGAGACTAAAGGACCTGAATATGTACAAACTACAACAGAGAAGGGAGAGGGGGAACATGCTCGAGACCTGTAAATACCTCACACAGGGTTAAATAAGGTATAGGAGGGGAGTATTTTTCAGAGGAAAAGATGCATAAATACAAGGTGGCATGCAATGAAGCTGGAATGGGGGAAATTCAGGAGAGAAGTGAGGAAGTACTTTTCACTGGAAGAGTGGTGAATGCCTGAACAGTCTTCCAGAGGTTTTCGGGGTGAGAACAGTGGTGGGCTTCAAGCATGCATGGGACAGATGCAAGGGAATCTTAGTTGGAAAGCAATAGGGGTGGAGGAGCTGGAGATCAAGTAGGATCTGTGGTGACAGGATAAGCAGAGAAAATGGGCAGACTTAGTGGGTGAAGTGGACCTTATCTGCTATTAAACCCCTTGAGGCATTTGTTACTATCTGCCTGTAACTGCTTTTATCTCTGTCCCTCCACCCCCAAAATCACAGGAAACAAGCCCCAATTCAGTGTGTCTTTCCATAGGATCGCTAGGGCAATAGCTAGGAGGGAGCAGCTGAATGTCATTGTCCACCTGGGGACCAATGACCTGGCCAGAAGAAGGGTGGAGTTAGCCAGAGTCCAGGAGGATTTCAGGAAGCTGGGGGGGAAACCTGAAACAAATAGCAAACTCTGTCTCATTCTCAGAGGTGCTACTTATCCAAGGCACAGGGGAAGCTGGGGCACTCCACATCCATACCTTCAACTTCTGGTTGAAGGACTGGTGTGGAAGGAGGGTTTGAGCTTCATAGAGGACTGGGGTCTGACCTTGGCAGATGCAAGCTTATATAAGGAGGATGGCCTGCATCTGTCTGAGAAGGGGACCTTGGTCCTTAGTGAGAAGTTTAAATGCTTAAGCTGTGAGCATTTAAACTGGCCAAAGGGGGAGAGCTAGGAGGATCAGGAGACTTAGGAACACTCCCCCCCATGAGAACATACAGGAACATAAGTTGACTACATGAACAGCTAAAGCTGGCAGGGAGGTGAAGAATGTATAATGAGCTATACAGGGGCGGCAAGAGCACATGGAAAAGGAAACTAGGGTGGGGGGAAGACACTGGAGAGGGAGAACAAGAACAGAGGAAGGGCAGCCTGTAAAACATGGAAGGCCATGCTAATGTATACCCATAGCCTAGGAAATAGGATTCCAGACCTGGAGGCACTGTTGGCAGATGCAGACCTTGACATAGCAGCAATAACAGAGATGTGGTACTCTGCTAATCATGGCTGGGAAGTCAGTGTATCAGGCTATAAACTGTTCAAGAGGAACACAGAGGGTAAAATTGGTAGGGGAGTGGCCCTGTACATCAGAGATGGTATAAAGGCTACAGAAGTTCAGGGAATATAGGGAGAGGCTGAGGTAATGTGCTCACCCTGGAGCCAGGGAATGGAACAGCAATATGCACAGGGGTGATTTACAGACCTCCAACACAGAGGGAGGAAGTAGACAGGAAACTAAGTGGAGAACATACACGACATGGCAGCTAAAGGCGAAATCCTGCTACTGGGGGGTTTCAATATGCTGGATGTGAATTGGGCCAGGTGGCTGCTTCCGCCAGAAGCACAGTCATCCTATAATCCCTGCAGGGGGTTGGACTCAGGCAGCTGGTGCATAAGTCAACCATGGATAAGTCGATTCTGGACCCGGTATGGACCAATGGGAACAGAGTCAAAGAAATACAGGTGGAAGGGCAGCTGGGTTCCAGTATGGAGATATGAACTCAGTGACAGAGCTAGAGGGGAGACTGGGGGGCGGTCACCCCTCCTGGCTGCCCCAGTGTGAGTAGTGGTGCCTCACCAACATCTTTACTCACTGCTTAGTGCCCATTGTGAAGTCCCATGATTGACTGAATTGCCCCCCCCCAGCTCCCAGATGCTCCCAAACCTGGCTCAGCCACTGTATGAACTCAAATAAGCCACACAAGGATATGTGTATTAGATTTCAAGAGGGTAGATTTCAATGAGATGGGTAGATGTATACAAGCAGTCCTGAGGAAGGGAAGGGGTAGTAGAGGAACAATGGGAGAAACTGAAAGGAGCCATAGTGGGGATAACAAACCAATGCATTATGATAGTGGCCAAAGGAAAAAGAAGAAGGAAACCACTATGGTTCTCTAATGAGGTGGGGGACAAAATCAGGGCTAAAAGGCTGAGTTTCAGGAAATATAAGGAGAGCCAAAGGGAGGAAGACAGGGAGGTATACCTTGAATGTCTAAGGGAAGCAGGGAAGGCTGTTAGGAGGATGAAGACACAGACAGAAAATGGTTTAGCATGGTCTCTGTAAGCAAAGGGGATAAAGCATTTTATAAGTACAACTGTGAAAGAAGAAAAACTGGGGGGGTGAGGCTCAAAGGGGAGAAGGGAGAGTGTAAGAAGGGGGATCTGGACAAGGCAGAAATACTGAACAAATACTTCTGCTCAGTATTCATTAAGGAGGGGGAGGGTCAAGGACAACAGTTGGATTGCAGAGGCAATGGGGTGGGGGAGTGGACAGCAGTCCACTCATAGTGGCAAGAGAGTTCTGGAAGAACTCACAAAGCTGAAGGTGGATAAGGCCATGGGAGAAGGTGACATCCACCTGAGGATATTAAGGGAGCTGCAAAGAGAACTAGCAGTGCCTCTGGTGGCCCTGTTCACAGAGTCACTCAACACAACACAGGTGTTGTTCCAAAGGACTGGAGGATGGTACATGTAGCCCTACTGCACAACAGTGACAATAGGGAGGAGGTAGAGAACTACAGGCCAGTCAGCCTCACCTCAGTGGTGGGAAAGATCATGGAGACACTGCTGAAAGAAAGGATAGTGGCACATCTGGAATCCAGCAGTGCTCAGGATCCGAGGCAACACTGATTCACAGCAGGAAGGTCATGTCAAACAAGTCAGATAGATTTTTTGATGGGTTGACTAGGGAAATAAATCAGAAAGAGGCAGTAGACATCACCTACCTAAATTACAGCAAAGCCTTGACACCATCCCACATAGAAGGCTGATTAACAAGATGGGTAGTCTGGGCATGGGAGACAAGGTGGTGAACTGGGCTAGGAACTGGTTAACAGACAGGAGACAGAGGGTGGTGGTAAATGGGTTACAATCTGGGGAGAGGGGGATGACTAGCGGGGCACACAGGGATTAGTACTAGGACCAATCCTGTTCAATGTCTTTGTTAGTGACATTGCAGAGGAGCTGAAAGGAAAGGGCTGCCTGTTTGCAGATGACACCAAGATCTGCAACAAGGATACTCGAGAAGGGGTGAAGAAAATGAAGAGGGACCTGGAGAAGCTTGAAAGATGGTTGAAGAGGTGGCAACTGAGATTCTATGCAAAGAAGTGCAAAATAATGCACCTGGGCAGAGGGAACCCTGAGGAGAGCTACAGGTTTGGGGAGAGCTGACTAAAACCAAAGGGAAAAGGGACATAGGGGTTATTTTTCCCCCAATTGTTTAACCAGGTGAAACACACTAAGCCGAAAGCTTTTTTACAAGTGCAACCTGGGAGCACAGGGAAGTTAAGTGACTTGCTCAGGGCCACACAGTATATGCAAATGGGGGCTGTGGGATTCAAACCCAGGTCTCCAGACTTGCAGCTCAGAGCCTTAAAACCACTACACTATACTGCCTCCCAGTCATCATTGCTGATGACCATAAGGAATCAAAGCAGTGCACAAAGGTGGCAGGGAGGGCCAGTGGCATGCTGGGGTGCACAGGCAGGAGTATCACTAGCAGGAGTGGGAGGTGGTGTTGCCATTGTATAAAACATTGGTAAGGCCTCACCTGGAGTACTGCGTGCAGTTCTGGACACCACACCTGCGCAAGGACATAGATAAGATGGAGACTATCCAGAGAAGGGCAACAAAGTTGGTGCAGGGCTTGCACCACAAAACATATGAGGAGAGACTAAGGGACCTCACTATGTACTCACTGGAGGAGAGGAGAGAGCAGGGGGGACATGATTGAAACTTTCAAGTACCTCAATCAGGGCATAAACAAGGTGCAGGTGAGGGACCTTTTCCAATGTAGAAAAAGTACTAGAACAAGGAAGCACAATATGAAATTGGAAGGGGGTAAATTAAGAGGTAATATGAGGACGTTTTTCTACACAGAAAAGGGAGTTGACACTTGGAACAGTCTGCCACAGGAGGTAGTGGGGGCGAGCACAGTGGATGGGTTTAAGCATGCCTGGGACAAGCAAAAGGGAAGCTTGAGAGGGGAGGGAGGGCTGAAAAGCTGTTGATCACATAGGATCAGTGGCCACATACAATGTATAGGGCCTACAGGCAGACTGGATGGGCCTAATAGTCCTTATCTGTTGACAATTTCTATGTTTCTCTGTTTTCCAGGTTACCAGTTTTCAAATAAATTAATAAAATAACTATTCCCCCATCCCCCAGAGTGCATGCCATTTACCAATGCCATCGGGGTTGTCCCCATCACCCACTTCTCTTTTCACCAGTCCAGGCCCACTCCTTTTCTACCCCAAGGTCCACCAACTTTTTCACCAGTCTTCCATAGAGCACTGAATCAAAGTCCTTTTTAAACATGAAAATAGCCATTATAGTACTTAGAGTATTATGAATTTCTGCTTTGAAGTCTGAGTTGCAGCATCTTCTTTGTGTAAGTAGCTCCCTGTCCATGTTTTACTTTACAGTTTTTGACCAGAAAGGACACACTGAGAAGAGACATGTTTCTAGGTGTGTCCTGGGAGCACAGGGAAGTTAAGTGACTTGTTCATAGTCACTGTATACAAGCGGGGGATGTAGCCAGAAATTTCCACACAGTCTCCAACAGTTACACCCCCCCCCAATTAAAAAATGTACACATCCTTTCCAAATGGCACCACCTTCCAAACAAGTCAGATTGTCAGATGATTCCTGTACTCTCTAAAGAGGTTATACATGTATCTGACACTCCTCAGTGGCCTACACTAACCCAAATACTACATATTAGAATGATAATATTAACAGAGTGGTTTATGGTTTGTGACAGGTACTCAATAAAACTTTTCACAAATGTGTACAGTGAGTATAATAGGCCTGTCTACACCTTTGTATAATAGTGGTGGCTGTGGGATTCAGACTAAGTTCTCCAAGTTTGCAGCTCAATGCTCTTAACCAATAGGCTGTCTTGCCTTCTGGCAAGTCAAATGTGCAGTGAAACAGAATCGTTTTTATGGGTAAACTTAGGAATTTATTTATTTATTTTTTGTTGACCGGGTAAATGCACTAGACAAATCCTGCCTATTTTCAGGCACAACCGGGGGAGGGGGATACAGATGAATGCCAACTGACCTTGACCCAGATTAAGCTGTTGAATATCCCTGTAATGTGAATGCTACCCACATGAAAACATGGTTGCTCACTACAAGTCCGCCGCACTTGCCAATGCCCATTACCTGAGTTTCAGTCAGTTATCTCCTTAACATCTTGTGTCTCCCGCGGTATTAAAAACAGAAAGGTTACTCTTACGATGCCTTTCAGGCAAAAACGCACTCGTTTGAACTCATTTCTTTGGGTGAACAGTCAGGCTAGGATAGGGCCAAGCCGCGGCGGTAACCTGATTCCCTGTTTGTCAGGGCTCACACATTGGCTGATCAGCGGGCGTCAGTTTTCCTTATAATGAGTGTCGGAAGGTGTTTCATGAACAAGAGGAGACCTGACACCTGCTGGCAAAGATCCACCCCAGTAGCAGCCGATATCCTCAGCATCACTCCATGTCTGTTTTGCGATTCCACAAAACATTTCTTAAGGTAATGTTTGCTTCCAGCGAGACAGAATTATGATGATGATGATTCTTGGGATTATTTCGATGGCAGCATTTCAGGATAAAGCCTCTCATGGGATAGGGCAGAATGGGTTGTGGACGTAATGAGTTGTATATGGGCTGCAGACCTAATGACTATATAACTATGTTACATTTGTAGCAAGCGCTCACCTAACGTTTTGTTTTAAAAGTAATAATAATACTTCCATGAAAACAAAATCGGAGTAGTCTTCCGTTTAACACGCCGACAAGAAAAGGTGTTACAATTGAAAACAATGCGTTTGGTTGAGAAAGGACTGGGCTTGCATACGAATAATCTCTGACAGTGTGGGCTCCTTAAAAAAGAGTTTTCCATTTGTAATGTGTTTTCTGCAGATAGTGTAGATGGGAGAGCATACCTCTCAACCTCTTGTCTCATGAATCGGGAACAAGGTTTAAAAAAATAAGGGACAAAGACCTCAAATCAGGGACACAGCTTGAACATTGGGAATATTCACTCAGAAAGGTGACAGAATAATGGGATTAGTAAAATGCACTTTCTCAAGGAGAACAAGTCTGTAACTTTAATGTTTGACATTATTTTGTGCTTATAGTCCTCCCTGCCCAGTCCATAAAAACTCAAAAGTAACGAAGGACAGAACATTCCGAGGCAGAATCAGGGACAGTTGAGAGGTATGTGTGAGAGCATTTTTTTTTTTTGGGGGGGGGGGTGACTTTGACCCTGGTTTATAAATTCTGCACTATTTGTGAAACATACAGCCAGTGTTAGGTAAGGCAATTTGAGGCGCGAGTGTTGTTAGCTACCTGTGGGACAAAGCCGACGGAGTATTTCATTCTCCTCACACACTAACTACATACAGCCTCAGTCTGGTTCCTTTGAATATACATTTTTTTATACAGTACGAGTTGTAAAAGTATACTGTTAAGCATGTCTTGAGGTATATTTTGTTCCGTCTGTCTGTCTGGCTACCTATCGATTGTGTTGCTCACAAAAACTTTACCTGACACACAGATCAAACGACCTGCGTGAGTCGCTGTCTGCACTACATTAGCTTTTATAATGCCCTTTGCAGTTTCTATAAATGGAGTGTACCCTTATTGCTGACATCGGGATAGACGGGTTGACTAAAATTTCAAAAGATGCACACATTTCAAACGGGAAATGGGACGCGTGATAGATAACCAGTGGCCCTGGGACAGGCATAAGCAGGCTGGGACTTAGTACATTAGCACTCGGGTGTTGTCCATTAACTTTCCTACACAGTGGAAAATCCACCTTGCTCTGGATGAATTGTAAAGTTAGGCAATATACCACGAGATGGTGTTGGTGATGCCAGGATTTACCCACGCCCTGGGGTGTTGTTGCGCCTAGTGGCCAAAACACTCCAGGCGTGGGTAAATCCTGGCATCACCAACATCCTCCAGTGGCATATAGTATATGGTTAGGGTTTGTTGTGGATGGAAAACGATGGTTTTCCAAATCCTGTTGTAGGACAGTTCAAAGGTCAAAAAAGTTGTTGTACTATCGTTCTGACGTCACATCGATAGTACAACAACTTTTGGCCCTTGAGCTCCTACCCGATTGGTGGAAACAGGCAGTGCTTTTAAAAATGCGTTCTAAAATGGCGTATCCATTTAGCGACCGGGCGGGCGAGCAGACAGTTTGGACACCGGCTGTCATTATCGGCTCCGTGTGTCCAAACTATCAATTTACATTTTTTTTTTTTTTTGTTTTGATTTTTTAATCTCTGGCACAGTTACGGTAAAAACGGAGCGGGACCACAGCAAGGAGTACGGAGATATTCAGGGTGGCACGGCAGCGAGGACCGGGTGGGTGCACGGTGTGAACACAACATGGTAGGAAACTGTACCGCAATCCTTAAACGTAAATTAAAACGGTCACATTTTTGGGGGCAACCATATACTATATAAAATAATAGATGGGGAACTGTGCACACCAAGACTGCGTGTTTCCATCTCAGGTGGTTGATGACATCATAGGGACCTCTCGAGCTTCGCTCTCGAGGTCTATGATGTCATCAACCCCCTCGATGGAAACACAGCCTTGTTGTGCACAGTTCCCTATCCATTATTCTATATATTGCGATTATACAACGTCCTCTTTTTTTTGAGCACATAGAAAATAATAAATAAAAGTTTTTTTTCCCTATTTTATCCAATTTTTTCTGTGGTTATTGTTGCGCTGGAAAAAAATACTCTCCGATAGCTGGAGCCGCCCTGCTACTGAGGATGCCCACTTTTGCTTCATGATTCTCTGTTGCAGTGTGTTTTTTTTTTTTTGGGGCAGGTTGTGAGTGAGCAGCCAGTTGAGAGATGCCAAAAAGGTGATGGAGAGCACATTGTGAGCATAATTCTCTTGCGCTGGATTTTCGGGAGTGTGTTGTTTGTAGGGTTTTGTCTGTTAAGGCGAATGAGGTATCCAATTGTTTTTGTTTAATGACTGACAGTTTTTATTTTGTGAAGCGGATGTGTAAGCCAGTAAGAAAGATGTCAGGATGTGTGGACCGAGATGGGTCTCGCAGTGATTTACAGACAGTGATGGCTCGAGAGGCTACCTGGCATCTTAGTTTGTGAAGCGGTGAAATTTTAAAACTCAAGTCTGTTTGAATTTCGTGGTCAGCTGCGGTACACGGCAGTTTAGCGGGGTTCAATATGGTGGCTTTGGTTGGCAATTTCAGGGGTCGGATGGGTTTTAGAGATGCGGCTGCCTGGCACCTCTTCCCATGGGGTGATTGCAGCTTTTACAATGGGAGAGGAGTGCCAGGTAGCCAATGAGATTAGAGGATGTGTGCTTAATTTCTATGCCCATTGTATAATATTGTATTGAAACGTACAGGAACTGGGTTTTCATGCCCAACAGAAAAAAATACATATATTTCAAAGGGTGGAGTTGAAGCCCAGGTTGTGGCTCTATCTGTACTCAGTCAAAGGATGACCCCCCCCCGTCTCTTTTCTGCGTCCATCTTGCACTGCCCGCTTGTAGCAATCTTGCACATTTTGTACATAATTGCAGTTGTGAACTTAACTGACTCATCACATCTTGTACCCTTTGATAAGTTTTGTATGCTTTGCAACTTTACTATTCTGTGTCTACTCCATCCCAGGTTACCAGTTTTAAAATAAATCTGTAGATGTATAGATATCAGATAGCTCGATCAATCAATCAATCAATGCTTTATTTGTTAAGTGCCTTTCAAAATCAAGGCGCTGTACAGTCACATAAAAACATCAACAGTATAAATATTTAAAATCGGTCTGGATAAGCCTGAGAAAATAAATACATTTTTAACATAGTTTTAAAACTAGTGATAGATAGATAGATAGATAGATATTTGATTACTAATTAAAGTAATGACCAACAAGGGACACATTGCCAAATAAACTTCATACGAAGAGGGGTGAGAGAAAAATGTACAGATAAGTTAAACACAGAAAGTCAGCCCAATGGCACCGATGATTGATGCATCTGCCTTACCTTGATCTATGCCAGTGATCTGGATTCAGGAATGAGCCTGAAGTGCTGGGGGTCAGCTGGGGAGGACAAAACTAAGTGTCTGCCAGACTGCTCTCCTCTCCTGGGAGGGAGGGAGGGAGGGTCCATGTTCCACAATGCTAGTGGTGCCCTGTGAAGACTGGGTACACTACAGTTGGGAACCTTTGTAGTTGGCTGGTGTTGGTGGTTGTCCTGCTGGCATGTGTGGGAGTACACATGTCATGTGCTGAATGGCATTGCATGTCTATGCCAAGGGGGTAGGGTCACCAGAAACAAGGAAATACCCTTGCACCTGGGAAGGCGAGGGTGAGCCCAGGGGACAGCTCCTATGTACAATGCCAGATCTGGCTTGGCCAGCCCTCCAAATCTCCTCTTGCACTGCAGTGGCCCATCTAGATTGTAAATAGAGTGCCAGAAGGAATTCAGCTGTCCTGCCCCTGGGGGCTCTGAGCCGAGAGGCTGTGGATGTGTGGGGGAAGAGTTCCTGGGATGGAAGCATGGCTCCAGAGGATCTTAGGCAGTGTGGGGAAAAGACGGTCTGAGTTGACCACACTGGAGAGAATCCTAAGGGGCCAGAGAGAGAGAGAGAGAGAGAGAGAGAACAAGGTAAAAAGTAAAAAAATAAATAAATAAACACAGACCAGTGAAATTGAACATGAACTGTTTATTATTCATCAAAAGAACTAGTCTGAAAGCTTTACAATTTAAAATACATTGTATAATTTGGACATACAATGGCCTCACTCAAAAGGAGAAGACACCAGGAGAAAGGACTGCTGTGTGACTGAACTTCTCTGCTGGGACTAAAGTAGAAGAACTTTTGTATTTGGACCTTTAATTTAAGGTAAAAAAACTAACATACAAAACAAAAAAAAAGTGTGTGTTTGGGTTAACTGAACTGAATGGGTAACTGAAAAGTCATCTAGGTGTAAATCTCAGGTGACTGAAAGGACTTAACTGCTGTGAGGTTTAAATTACTTGTAGAAAGATCTGGTAAGTAGGGGGTGGCTTAGCTAGAGGAAGCTACATTTAAAGACTGCCTTAGAAAGATTCTGCTAATAGCTTGGCAGAAGACACCAGGAGAAAGGACTGCTGTGTGACTGAACTTCTCTGCTGGGACTATATTGCTCTCCTTCCTTCAACCCCACCCAAAGCTAGTTCTATTTTTATAGGCACAGGATTTGACTGACAACAGGAACTTCCTGTTTAGGGGCAGGAAGTGAGTGATCACAGAACCACCAAGGACCCACCATCCTAGAAGGGCAAGAGTAGCTCTCCAGCCCCTCTGGCTGCTGGAGGTCTGCCTCTGAACAAGTAAGTGGTCTACTGAGAAATATAGGATATTCTTGTCTCAGAACAGGACAATCAGGAGCTTAAAGGGCACACAGGCAGAAAGTAAGGAGAGAGAGAAAAAAAAGAGGAAAGAGTAAGGATTGCAAACAGTTAAGGGGCCAGAAATAAGACATGATTGGAGTGGTGCAGTGCAGTGGCTGTGGAGCAGCAGTCTTCCGGGAGATGTTCTGGAGGATTCGGTGTTGTCCCATCTGCAGGCACCTCTCTGGGCTGAGGAAGGAGGTTGCTCATCTCCAGGCTGAGTTGGCCAGGATTTGTGGGACCTCCTCTTCCATCCAGGGACCACCAGTGCCACTGCCGTTGCCTCAGAGGTTGCCAAGAAAGAGGAGCGGTTGGACCACAGTGGGCTCAGGGAGGGTGAGGGTGGTGGAACAGAGGTGCATCCCTCCAGTTGTACCTCTCCACAATTCCTATGCCATTCTGGCAAAGTGTGGTTCCTCTATGGAGGCACCCACAGTGGAGATCAAGGAGGATGCTGGGAACCTCCACAAAGGAGACCCACAGGAGGGTGGCAGGGGACCCTGCAGGGGAAGGAAACAACTCCTGGTGGGGGACTCCATTGTTAGGAAGGTAGAACTGGGCAAGGAAGGGGAGAGGGAGGTAAGGTGCCTGCATGGCGCCATGGCTTGGAGGGACAGGGAGCGAATCCTCAGGATTGCTGGAGCAGCTGCACAGGGGAAGGAGCTGGATGTCATTGTCCACCTAGGGACAAATGAGTTGGCTAAGAAAGGGATTAGAGAAGTGCAGGAAGAGTTTGTGGAATTGGGGAGGGGCCTTAGTCAAGTAGCACTTACGTTAACCTTCTCGGAGGTGCTACCCATCTATGGCATGGGAGGCTAGGGTGTTCCGTACCATGGGATTCAATCAGTGGTTGAAAAACTGGTGTGGAGCTCAGAGATTTTGCTTCATTGGGGACTGGGGGTCCACCTGGAGTGATGCAAGCCTATACTGGTATGATGGGCTGCATCTGTCCAGGAGGGGAACCAGGATCCTAGGTGATAGGTTTAAATACTTCATTGGCAAGCTTTTAAACTAGCCAAGGGGGGAGGCACTGGAAAGGAGCAGGAAAATCCTAGCCCTCCCCAAACAATCACGGTAGTAAGTGTGGCAAACACCAACATGGAGGTGTTGATAGGGAGAACGGCAGGGGTAAATGGAGAAAGTGACAAAGGCAAGAAGGACAGGGATGGGGCAAAAGGGGGTAAGGCCATCAGGAAATGGAGGGTAATGAGTACCAATGCCCGCAGTCTGGGCAACAAGCTCCCTGAGCTGGTGGCTTTAATGGAATAGGGATGCCTGGATATCGTAGCAGTCACAGAAACATGGTACACAGAGAACCATGACTGGGATGTTAACATACCAGGGTACATAACCTACAGGAGAGACAGGCAGGGGAGAAGAGGGGGAGGAGTAGCTCTCTATGTAAAGGAAGGGATAAAAGCAACTGAACAAAACAGTAAACAGGGAGGAGAGGAGGCACTGTGGGTCACCTTGGAGACTGGAAAGGGCACCACAATCCGCACAGGGGTTGTGTACAGACCCCCAGGTCAGGGGGAAGGAATGGACAAGGATATGATGGAAGGCATTCTTAGAATGGCAGAGAAAGGGGAGATACTGTTGATGGGAGACCTGAATATGCAGATGTTAACTGGAGCACATTTGATGCAGCCACATCCAAGAGCAGGGCCATTCTTGATGCCCTACAGGTGGCAGGCATTAGACAGCTAGTTTCGGAACCCACTCATGAGGGAGCAATCTTAGACCTCATACTCTCAAACGGGGGCAGTGAGAGGATCTCAGATCTAGAAGTAGGTTGCCATCTGGGGACAAATGACATTCAAACAGTGTGGTTCACGTTAAACTCAGCTACAGAGTCAAGCCATACAAAAGTGAGGGTACTGGACTTTAGGAGGGCTGACTTTGGCAAGATGGGAGAGTGCCTCAGAAAGCACTAGCAAACAGGCTAGGAGGAGTGTGGAGCAACAATGGGGAATTATCAAACTGCCATCACAGAGGCAACAAGCCTTTGTGTGAAGCAAATAAACAAATCAAAATGAAGAGAAAAGCCACTATGGTTCTCAAGAGAGGTGGCTGTGAAAGTCAGGAAGAAAAGATAGCATTCGGAAGTATAAGGAAACACAGAAGGAGCAGGACAGAGAGCTGTACCAGTTAAGGCAGAAAGAAGCAGGGAGGAAGTCAGAATAGCTAAGGCCCAAACTGAGGAAAAGATAGCCAACTCAGTTAAGAAGGGATAAAACCTTTATAGGTACATCAGCGGCGTAGAAAGACAAAGGAAGGATAGTGAGGCTGAATAGAATGAATGGTGGGTGGGCAGAGGGGACAGTGAAAAGCAGGAATACTGAACGAATATTTCTGCTCAGTATTCAAAAGAGGAGGGAAGTGCCTAATCCAATTAACAGAAGCACTCTTGATAGGGGGTCGATCCAGTCCTTTCACAGAAGAAAGGGTTCTGCAAGAACTCCTAAAACTGAAGGTGGACAAAGCAATGGGTCCTGATGGAATTCACCCAGAATTCTAAAAGAATTAAGGAAGGAACTAGTGAAACCACTGGCTACTCTTTTTAGTAAATCATGGGAGGGTGGTGTGGTACCCGAGGACTGGAGGAAGGATGTGAGAATCCCTTCACAAAAGTGGGACCAAGACAGAGGCGGGAAACTACAGACCTGTCAGTCTGACCTCTGTGGTATGGAAAGTGATGGAGTCACTTCTGAAGGAAAGAATAGTTGAGTACCTAGAGGTCAGTGGAGCACAGGATCCAAGGCAGCATGGGTTCACAGCGGAAGGTCATGTCAGACAAATCTAATAGATTTCTTTGACTGGGTGACCAAAGTAGTAGACCAGGGAGGGCTGTGACATGGCCTACCTAGACTTTAGCAAGGCATTTGACACAGTCTCACACAAAAGATTATTAGTCAAATTAACCAGCCTGGGAGTGGGTCCCAGGGTGGTAGCCTAGGTAAAACATTGGCTGGACAACAGGACACAGAAGGTAATTGTAAATGGAGTCCACTGTGAAGAAAGGAGTTACTAGTGGGGTACCAAAGTGGGTTCAGATTGGTCCAGGGTCCTTTTAATGTCTTCATCAGTGACATTGCAGAGGGACTGAAGGAAAAGTATGCCTTTTGCAGATGACACCAAGATCTGCAACAGGGTTGATACACAAGGAGGCGTGGAAAGGATGAAAAGGGATTTGGCAAGGTTAGATGAATGGTCAGACGTATGGCAGCTAGGATTCAATGCAAAAAAGTGCAAAATAATGCACCTGGGAAACAAGAACCCAGGGGAAGAATACACAATGGGTGGGGAGGTAGTAACAACAACAAAACAGGAAAGGGACCTAGGGGTAATAATATCAGATGACCTTAAGGTTAGCAAGCAATGTGAGAAGGCAGTAGAGAGGGCCAGGGGTATACTGGTATGTATAGGGAGAGGCATCAGCAGCAGAAAACAGGAAGTTGTTATCCCTCTGTACAGACAGTTGGTGAGACCCCATCTGGAATACTGTGTCCAGTTCTGGAGACCCCATCTCCGTAAGGACATAGACAGGATAGAAGCAGTCCAGAGGAGGGCAACTAAAATGGTGCAGGGTCTGCAAGAGAAGCCGTATGAGGAGAGACTAAAGGAGCTTAATATGTATACCCTTGAGGAAAGAAGGAGAGGGGGACATGATAGAAACTTTTAAGTACCTCAGTGGAATCAACAAAGTCCAAGAGGGTAGCATCTTTCAGAAAAGAGACTTGCAAGAACAAGGGGACACAATTTAAAGATAGAAGGAGGGCGGTTCAGGGGCAATGTGAGGAAGTATTATTTCACAGAGAGGGTAGTGGATGCATGGAACAGCCTTCCTGAGGAAGTTGTGGGGTCTAAAACTGTGGGAGAATTCAAGAATGCATGGGACAGACATAAGGCAATTCTTGTGGGGGGCAGGAAGATATAGGCTGTTGGTTAACTAGGATCTGCGGCCTATCCTGTAGGTAGGGAAATGGGCAGACTAGATGGGCCTAGCGGTCCTTATCTGCCGTCAAAGTCTGTTTCTATGTTTCTAATTGTCACTTGTGATGGGGCAGAATTTTCATAACTCCATGCTGGCTCTGCCAATCTCCAGTTATGGTCCTGCCCCTTCACTCATGATTATAAATGGCATATTCCGACTCTGGCCATTGTGTGTCCCCTATATATTTACTCCCTCCTCTATGTTTTGTAGAAAAACATTGGGACTATCCACCAAGAAAATATGGTAATACTGTCAATAGCACAAAATAGATGTATACCAATTTACTGTTTATAAAGATATATTGACAGTATTGTTGTTTTAAAATACCAAGAAGCTGTACATTTTGTGCAAATTCTGATTCTTTTATAAGTTTTCTGTGACCTGCCTGAAATTTGTGTTTTTAAAGCAACATGTATTGATGGCAAAAACATGTAATTTTCATAAAAATTAACTTTACTTCTAAATTATTGGAATTTCTTAGGTGCGACTGTAAATGGGATATCTTTACTTGTCTAACTAGGATTAACTTTAAATGAAAATAATGTTATTTAAATGTTTTCTGTTATGCTGTGTCATTTGAGGTGGAATCAGTTAAAATGTATTTTACCTTTGTATCTAAACAAAAGGTATTTCAGAACAGCATATATGATGTAGTATTTATTAATAATATTTTTCTGGAGGGCTAAATAACATGAGTGTTATTCGGGTATGTTAGTTCTAGTGATGTGCTGAATTTTCAATTTCTAGTGGCACAGAATTCATAAAAATTTGAAAACTTCCGTGGAATTCCACTAGAAGTGGAATGAGAAGAATTTTTACAAGGAAAGGCAATATGGTTCTTCCTCTAATTACTAAGAGGCAGAATGTTGTTCTGTAGATCTTCAAAAATATTCCATTGGACACTTCATGACCATTTCACATTCCATTCAATCACGTTAGTATCTCTGTTAGAAGTGCACACACTTTTTTTTTTTTTTTTTTTATTATTCTTTGTTAAGCAGGCAAGGTCCACTAAGCACAAGAGCGTGTTTTCAGGGGCAACCCAGGAGCACTGGGGAGGTTAAGTGACTTGCTCAGAATTACACAGTATGGCAAGTTGAGGCTGTGGGAATCAAATCCAGGTCTGCTTAACATACCAAGCTCATTCACTGCTCATTACTCTGACATCTAGGCTATACTGCCAGCCCCCACATTTACTGTTTTAAACTTCATAAAGGACTGTGTTGATCATCAATTGTCTCTTTAATGGTTTTAATGTTCTTATGTGTCCTGTTCAGAAGGATCAAGGTGGCTTAGACAGCATGGCTGGAGTCAAAATTGAAAAAGTTGTACGGGAAGTGTAACTTCTTGGCTCAACAGACTCCAGGAAGGTACAACCATCACTAGGTTGCAGGACTACAGTTTAAATTTATTACACAGTAAACAAGTGTGATACTCTCCCTCATTAATACTGATGCTTGATGTTTACCATGTAATACACAGAGAATAAAATACAGGCAACCATATACAGCAAGGTTGTGTTTTCATCAAGGGGTGAGATTACATCACAGACCATGAAAGCAAAGCTTGAGAGGTCTCTAATGTCATCTTGCCGTGACATGGAAACATACATACGGATATACAAACATAGTATGTAAGAGGTCGTCTTTAACCTTTTTCATGCACTAACCAGCAGGGCAAGTTGATTCAAAATTGCAGTAGCCCTCAGATGGTTGCACTAGCTCACATTTACAATGATACATTTTAATCAATTATACAGGAAAAATACAAGTCAAGACAAACTCTGATTATTGTGCATCCTGCTCCCATATTGCTTTCTGCCCCCCAATGATTGCAATGCAGTCACACACAGTGTGCCCCATTGTTTTGTGTCATGTCTCCTTCTCTTCCTCCTCCTCCTCCTGTGCCCTCTTTCCCCCACTGAACCAGATGACCCCACAACAGCAGAAGTTCAGTCAAACAGTCCTAGCTCGGCATCAACATACACAATAGCTGACATCAACATGTGCTTCTCCACACTGTCACCACCACCCACAGGGCAATGAACAGAGTTGAGCTGAGAAAGACACCATCAGCCCCTGCCCTGTGATCAACTGGATACCTGAGCTTCTGGAAGTTTTCATACAGTGTCAAGTGACCCAGGGGCAGAGCTAGGATTTCTTTGCGGAGGGGGCTGTGAAAACCTAGGGGAACTGGGGAATAAAAAACATTATGACACCTTTATTTATTTATACCAGGTACATAAATATTGATTTTAACATGTTCTGCCCCAGCAACAACAGATTAAAAAAAAAAAAAAAAATTGTGCTTTAATCAGCCCAGGGAAAGAGTACCCAGACATGAAGCTATACCACCTCTGTTTCTATTTAGGAGGATCTTGCTCCCCAGGCTTGCATGTTTCAACCTTTCAAATTATATATTTTATTAACATAGAAATGTAGAAACGTAGAAAGTGACAGCAGAAGGGGACCAAAAGTTCCATCTAGTCTGACCAAGAAGCTACCTGGGGATATTCCTCTCCCCTCCTTTGCCTTTCCATATACTACCTTTATGTCTATCCCATGCATTCTTGAACTCCTTACCATTCTGGCCCCCACTATCTCCTTGGGTAGACTATTCCATGGGTCCACTGCCCTCTCTGTTAAGAAGAACTTCCTTGTATTACTCCTGAACCTCCATCCCTCCAGCATCATGTCATGTCCTCTCGTTCTCCTGCTCTTTCAATTATAAAAGCTCCTCTAATATATACCGTATACTCATCATATATTTAAAAGTCTCAATCATGTTACCCCTCTCCCCTCCTCCATTCCAGAGAGTACATGTTGATTTCCCTTGGCCTGTCCTGGTATGCCATATGGTGCAGTCCCTGAATAATTTTCGTGGCCCTCCTCTGCACCATCTCGATTTTGTCTATATCCCCAGTGAGTTGCAGTCTCCAGTACTGTATGCAGGCTGGTAACACCTCCCTCCTGTGATTCGTGATTCCCCTCTCAATGCAGCCCAGCATACCACTTGCCTTTAGTGCCACCTTTTCACATTGTTTACCAACTTTCAAGTCTTCTGAGATAATGACCTCTAGGACCCTCTCCTGGCTGGTGGAGGCTAACTTCTCTCCTTGCAGGTAGTAATTCTCTTTGGGATTGTTTCTGCCTAAGTGCATGACTTCACAATTTTTTACATTGAATTTCAGCTGCCATGTTTCTGATCACTGTTCCAGTTTCTACAAATCTGAAGTCATGCTCCTAACACCCTCAAAGTAGTCCACTCTGTTGCAAATCTTGGTGTCATCAACAAATACACACTTTACCTTCCAGTCCAGGGTCTGCTATGAACACATTGAAGAGTAGGGGACCCAATATCGAACCCTGTGGGACCCCGCTGGCCACCTCCCTCTCAGCTGAAAAATGCCCCATTTACCTGAACCCTCTGTATTCTTCCTCTTAGCCAGCTACTCATCCATTAAGGTATAAATTTCACAATACATGCATCAAATAATTGTTTTTATGATGAAAGAACATGCTGGGTGGGCTAAGAATTGGACATCATGAATGTCATTGACTGTGATGCATTAAGAACAGATGGGGATCCCTGCACCTGCCAGAAATGGCAGCTATGAGGTTATAGATGGTCATTTCAGACTCCAATCTGCAATGGTGCATAGGGAAGGTACAGAGCTGGGGGATTGGGAGGGAAGATGGAGTAGCCATGGTGATTCTGGGATAAAACCCACCACCTATAGAGCAGACCCTGTATGGCTCTTAGCATTTTGTCACTGAAATGTCAAATACTGGCACTCAGACTGTAAGGAAATTAGGGGCATTGAACAAAGACAAGTTCAGAAAACTGAAAGCTAGTGATTTAACAGCACTTCACCCTTGATCATGGCCTGGACACTAGCTGAAAGACCTAACAATGAAGTGATAATGACTCACATTGAGTCTTCTGTGGGACCCCGCTCTTGTACTGCCAGATAATTGCAGCTGTTAATCATACCAGTCCATCTGGAACACTGAGGGAGATTAGCATGAAAACTAAAGCTTGCTAAATAGGAATTTTTCTGATTTCATTGATAGCCATGGAAAACCTGCACTAGTCAAGATGGACAAGTAGAGGGTTAGCTACACTAGTCCTGGTCAATTTGCACTAGGTCCTGGGCTAGTAAAACAATGTTAAAATTGACCCCTGTATAATATGTTTGTTTTGATTCATTTACCTTCTTTTTAACTGTGTCTTGAGCTGTGATCAAATCAACAGAAAACAGCAAACAGGATAACATGAAAAACATTTAATGAGATTAAAGAGCTAGGTGAGTCAAACCAGGCAGACAGGAAAATAATATAAATTCTAAGTAGACAGTTGTATCTTTTTTATTTCTGAAGGATTTTCCTTTTTGCTCATTAAAAAGTTTTGTATGTGATAAAATTGTGCTGGATGTCTGGAACAGATTTTAGCCTGGCAGGTGACATAACTATCGTTACCCCAACACTTTATCATCAGCATTGTGATCTCACTGACAGTGACATCACAGGTGAGTGAACTGGCAGCCACTAAGTGGCTGCTCCTAAGCAGCAGTGATGTCACAGTCGGTGAGGTCACAATGCTGATGATGTAGTGGGGGCAACAGAGATAGATATGTCAGCAGAGTGCTATCACACATACAAACATCAGGTAAACAATCTTCTAATTAATCAAAAAGAAAAGAAAAAGTACCTCTGATATAAAAGTTAATGGCTGACTGCTCTTAAAAACTAATATTAGTTTTAGGCAGTACACTAGCGCTTTAAAGTAATAGTTAAATGAGCTTGCAACATTTCTAGTACTGTACATCTTTCAACAAAACAGTTCACTGGGATATTTTCAGCATTGTTGATACAGTCTCTTCATTATGAGGAGTTTACAATATAGATAAGCATGAGGCATACCACAGTAGTGACATCATTCTGTGCTGTTGTATCACAGTATTGACATTGCTACTATGATAAAACAGCATTCTGACATCACTGCTGTGGTGCAACAGTATCTGGCAGTGTATGGACTTCTATTCATAACAATGTACCTTTTACTGTACTTAAATTGTTATCCTGCAACCCAGTAGTGGTTGAATATTTCTGGAGTCAGTTGAGCTGGGCTGTTACACTCTGAACCCTCGTGTGTCTGATATTTCATCTTGTTATGGATCATGAGCAGTATTATGTGGCATTGCCTAGACGCAGAATATAATACTGCGGTTGATCCAGCGACAGTTGTAACCACATCAGATGGTGCTGCATTCCAGAGCAAATGTACAAATGTGACTTCCTTGTGGGCACTTGAGACAGACAAATCTGCTCTGTTTAACTTCTAATAAAACATGGGCACATCATACTTCAAAAGTTTTGTTTGGGGTGACTTTACTATAGGCTTGTGGTATAAGTGATAGTAATGTGGGATGTGTGTTATCCCCCCACCCCCATATTTTAGTGCTTTTGGCTATTTTAGTTGCAGTTGTATATTCCCTGTCCTAGGAGTATGTGCTATCAGCTCTAGTAGCAGAGAGAAAGACAGAGTTAGTGATTCTACACTCACACAGAAGGCAGATTCTGAGATCTGCAACATAAATTGTCTGATTCAGTTATGAAATGTAGAAACTCAGAGTTTGTCAGCAGATAAGGAGCACTTGTCTTACCTAGTCTGCTCATAATGTATACACACATTGAATTAACAGATTGCCTGATTTAATACTGAGAACCTTGTTTTGTGATTCGTTATTCACTTAGGAATTTTGAGGTTTTGTTTTACATAGAAACATAGACTTTGACGGCAGATAAGGACCACCCAGTCTGCTCATTTCCCTACCTATTGGATAAGCTGCTGATCCTAGTTAACCAACAGCATACTTCCTCCTACCCCCCCCACCAGAATTGCTTTATGTCTGTCTCATGCATTCTTAAATTCACCCACTGTTTTTGACCCCATGACCTCCTCAGAAAGTCCACTCCATGCATCCACCACCCTCTCCGTGAAAAAATTCTTCCTCATGTTGCCCCTGAGCCATTCCCCCTCTGTCTTCAAATTGTTCTTGCACATCTCTTTTTCTGAAATATGCTACCCTCTTGGACTTTGTTGATCCCCTTGTGGTACTTAGAAACTTTTTTTTTTTTTATCATGTGTCCCCCCCCCACCTCCTTTCACTGAGGGCATACATATTAAGCTCCTTCAGTCTCTTTTCATATGGCTTCTGATGCAGACCCTGCACAATTTTAGTTGCCCTCCTTTGGACTGCCTCCATCTTGTCTATGTCCTTGCAGAGATGGGGTCACTAGGACTACACGCAGTATTTCAGATGGGGTCTCACCAACTGTCTGTACAATGCTTTTGTGCTGCAGCACTGTTTGAGAGCTCAAGTGTGCTGCCATTGCTTACTACAAAAAGAGCTCAGGTTTCCAGTTGTGACTTCTGGGGCACACACGTGAAGAACTGAACCTAATAAATAAGGGTTGAACAGTGTTTATTTCCAGTGAGGAAATATAATAATATTATAATAATTACTGAGGAGTGTTTGTTTTTTTTCCCACAGGGAAACCTGGTTGTAAGTCACTGTTATAACCAGCTGCTTGTAACTGCAAACACACACACGGTTTCCCTTGATCTATGCATGCTTCCATTCCATTCTTCCCTTCTTTGCCCACACACTTCACTGACTCTCGCACTTGGACTTCGGAGTCTTTTGCTAGGATCCTTACAGTCACTAGTGTGAAACTTTTAATTCTTTTCACCATAGTTGCTGAAACTTATGAGCATGGGAGTGCTGCAGCCCCTCCACATCTGCCCATGAGCCTTCAAAGTGTCCATTTGCTTGCAGAAACTACCTTTTTTACCCAGTGCCCTTTTGAACTTCACCCCGTTCCCCATGTTCTAGCACTCATGCTTTTGAGTATACTTTTTTAGTGTTGAGGAAATCACTGAGAAACTAACCCAAAAAAAAAAGTAAAAGTTTAAACCATGCTTCAACCTGACCGTGACTGCATGGAGATGAACTTCTATTTATGTAATTCCAGTGGTGAAAAAATGCTTCCCAGTAATTATATAAAAATAATACATGGGGTTCTGTGTAAAACTTGAATTTTACACATGCCCTCAGTGTTGGATGCTTGTATAAGCCCCTCAAGCTTCTCTCTGGGGGTTTATGTAGCATCCATCACTGTGTGTGTGTGTGTGTGTGTGTGTGTGTGTGTGTGTGTGTGTGTGTGTATGAAATTCGTGTTATTCACACTACCCCATGTATCATGCTATATTGTAATCCTTTGAGTTCAGTATGAAGAAGAGCAGCTCATGGTATGAGAATTGCATGTGCAGTTGATAGTTAAGCCACAGCAACAACAACTGCTGTCTACGTAGCCTTCTGTAATATACATGTCCAAACCTCTCAACCTTTTGTCACTGAAATGAGGGACATAAACACTCGGAATGAGGGACAATGTTGGACACTGGTCCTCAGAATGATGAACTTCTACTCAAATATGAAGATGCAAGCTCCCAACACTGCAACTTTAATTTGGCTTTATCATCATATAATGTTAAGAAAGGCTTCTTTAAGTCTGAGTTTAAAGACCCTTCTCGATGTGGCCAGCACCATTCCAGTGAGGGATGGCTGTGGGACAGACACTTCTGTGGGGTAATATAAGGGACATCCCACATAATGAGAGACACTTGAGGTATGAACATGTTGACGGCAGTTTCTTTAACAACAGTGGTTCCTCTGGTGCCTTCAGAGACTAAGAGAAGGAAGTAGGCAATGACAGGAGTGTGACCTGTCAACCTAGTCACATAGTGGGGGGAAAAAGAAAAACAACAAATAAAGTCAGAATCACATTACTGGAGGAATCTCAGGGTCTGGATACTGTGAGGAGTACGATGATGATGACACAGGAGATGGTGGTGCAGAGGTCTCAGCATGAGGTGTTGGAGGAGCAGGAAGTAGTTGAGGAAGATGAGGAGATAGAGAGTGATTCCAAAGAATTGTCCTCCATAAATGATGATTGTGAGTTCAATGAATATGAAAATGCCAA
The DNA here is from genome assembly GCA_016271365.2 of Neoceratodus forsteri. NCBI lineage: Eukaryota > Metazoa > Chordata > Ceratodontiformes > Ceratodontidae > Neoceratodus > Neoceratodus forsteri. Next base: position 1,377,358,341 of record CM057456.1, read on the forward strand.
CTAAAGAAGTAGAGCAATATTGAATATGGGCAGCATTGGCTTTTTCTGGTTTAAATTATTCAGTGCTAGATGTGGATTGGAAGCTGGAGAGAAAGGGTATTAAATAGTCGTACAAACCTAAAATCTGGAATCTGTGCTTCAATACACAAACAAAAATTGCAAGGTGATACACATTAGGAAAAGGAACCCGAGGGTGCAGTACACAGTGTGTGTGTGTGTGTGTGGGGGGCGGGGTACGTTGGTGGTGCTGGAATGCCCAAAGGAGGAAAAAAGACTTGAGAGGCAGTCAGAACAGCAAAGGCCCAAACCGAGGAAAGGATAGCCAACTCAGTTAAGAAGGGGGGTAAAACCTTTTATAGGTACATCAGGGAGCGAAGGAAGACCAAGGGAGGGATAGTGAGGCTTAATAAAGGGGAGGGAGGGTGGGCAGAGGGAGACTGTGAAAAGGCAGAGATACTAAACAAATATTTTTGCTCAGTATTTACAAATGAAGAGGGGGAGGTACCTAAAACAAACAGTAGAAACACTCTGGATACAGAAGTTGATCCAGCCCATTTACAGAAGAAAGGGTTCTGAAAGAACTCTTAAAACTGAAGGTGGACAAAGCAATGGGGCCCGATGGGATTCATCCCAGAATTCTAAAAGAACTAAGGGTAGAACTAGTGACACCACTGACTACCCATTTTAACCAATCATGGGAGGATGGGGTGGTGCCCGAGGACTGGAGGAGGGCAGATGTGATTCCCCTTCACAAAAGTGGGAGCAAGGCAGAAGCAGGAAACTACAGACCTGTTAGTTTAACCTCAGTGATAGGGAAAATGATGGAATCACTTCTGAAGGAAAGAATTGTCGAGTATCTAGAGGCCAGAGGGGCACAGGACCCTAGGCAGCATGGATTCACAGAGGGAAGGTCATGCCAGACGAATCTGATAGATTTATTTGACTGGGTGACCAAAGTAGTAGATCAGGGAGGGGCTGTGGACATGGCCTACCTAGACTTTAGCAAGGCATTTGACACAGTCCCACACAAAGATTAATATACAAGTAAGCCAGCCTGAGTGGGTCCCAAGATGACAGCCTGGGTAAAGAATTGGCTGGAGAATAGGACAAGGGAGTAATAGTAAATGGAGTCCACTCAGAAGAAAGGGGGTTACTAGTGAGCTACCATGAGTTCAGTATTAGGACCGGTCCTCTTCAATGTCTTTAGCGACATTGCAGAGGGACTGGAAGAAAAGTATGTCTCTTTGCAGATGACACAAAGATCTGCAACAGAGTTGATGCACAAGGTGAGGTGGAAAGGATGAGAAGGGACTTGGCAAGGTTAGAGGAATGGTCAAATGTATGGCAGCTTAGATTTAATGCTAAGAACTGCCAGGTAATGCACCTGGGAAACAAAAACCCAGGGGAAGAGTACACAATGGGGGGTGAGATACTAACAACAACAAAAATGGAAAGAGACCTGGGGTAGTCATATCAGATGACCTAAAGGGCAAGCAATGTGAGAGGGCAGCAAGAAGGGCTGGGGGGATACTGGGATGCATAGGGAGAGGCATCACTAGTAGAAAACAGGAAGTTATTATCCCTCTGTACAGACAGCTGGTGAGACCCCATCTGGAGTACTGCGTGCAGTTCTGAGACCCAATCTCTGCAAAGACATAGACAGGATGGAAGCTCCAGAGGAGGGCAACTAAAATGGTGCAGGGTCTGCAACAGAAGACATATGAAGAGACAAAAGGAGCTTAATATGTATAGCCTTGAAGAAAGGAGGGAGGGGGACATGATAGAAACGTTCAAGTACCTCAAGGGACTCAACAAAGTCCAAGAGGTAGCATCTTTCAAAAAGAGGTGTGCAAGAACGAGAGGCACAATTTGAAGATGGGGGGCGGCTCAGAGGTAATTAAGAAGTATTTTTCACAGAAAGGGTTGTGGATGCATGGAACAGCCTTCCGGAGGAGGTTGTGGAGTCAAAAACAGTGGTAGAATTCAAGCATGCATGGGACAGTCATAAGGCCATTCTAGGGGGTTGGGGTAGGAAGAAGTAGGCTGCTGGTTAACTAGGATCTGCAGCTTATCCAGTAGGTAGGGAAATGGGCAGACTGGGTGGGCCAAGTGGTCCTTATCTGCCGTCAAATTCTATGTTTCTATGAGAGTCATGATATTAGTAAGCCTAAAATCCACACAGTACACTGTAAAAGAGCTGTGGGAAAAGCACAGGGGTATTGGGATGCATAGGTAGGAGGGATCAACAGCAGAAGTCAGGAGGTAATCATTGCAATGTACAGGTTGTAACATTCAAGTTTATAATTAGCAAGGCCATCCAAACTCTTGACACATTTGAATCAAAATCCTTTCAGACTGAAAGTATTTATACAAGGAAAATCTACCCTACCATTCAAAAACAAGCATTGTGGTCAAGGCTTCATTTAGGTGAATGGGGCACTTTGCACCTCTTCCCACACCTATTGTTTCAGTCTCCTTGTCAGCAGATCGTTCTCTGATAGTCTGCTTTAACCCAGATTTTAAGTGTTCAAGTCTGCATATGCATGACCAGAGGATTCTGAAACCAAAGCAGGGAAGTGAATCACATGAAAGCAGAGTCACATTTGACCCCTTCTCACCTCACACTGTACTTTTTGGTCAAATCCAAGTCTGTGTACTAAATTGTTAGTATATCTGAGTAGATTTCCTTGAGAATTTAAATATTTTTATGCAATTTCAGTCAAATTGCATAAAGGTAAGCCGTTGCGGATTTTGTGCGGAGAAGGGTGAAAATTATGGAAATTGCAGAAAAATTGCGCCTGCAATTTTCCAGTGACCCTGGGCCAATCAGTGTCCCAAGCATCATTTATATGTCCCTTTGTTTAAGATCCAAAAGATGTGAGCTTTGCCATGTGTAATATCTGCCAATCTGTAGTCGGCCATTGCAAAGCAAGCTCATGTCCTGGGACTACAGGTCAATGTAATCACATGAAACTGCAACATTTTATCAAATGGTAGCCATACAAAAGGGATACACAACTTTGGACTGAATCCACATGTTTTTGGCCAGGGTGGAGGGTTGGATGATGAAGCAGGGTTCAGTGAGATTGATTTATAGTAGCAGCAGCACTACCAACTCCTCTTCCTGGTATACCACAAACACTCCTGACAGTATAGCATCACACATTCACATTTACTGCTGGCTATTTTTTTCTAAATTGAAAATAAATAACAGGCCTACCCCCTGCCAGTATGAATTTGTTCCAGTCTCCAGGCAAACCATCTTCTGGATCTGTGCCCCGTGCAACCCAAGATCACATTTACCATGATTCTAAGCATTGTCTCTTTTTGTGCACTGGATGCTATATACCTCACTACAAATATGTTTAATCTTAAAATCTAAGAATATCTTGGCTCAGTCCCCCTCAACATCATTAAAGTGATTTAGTACAATTTATGACACATCTTTTAAAGTGACTCAGTACAGTATATTTGGTATCTTAGGTCTACAATAGTCCCTCTGTAATTTTTTAACATTTTTATTTTCAGCCTTTTTTTAAGTGGTAAGGAATCATAGTTTGGCCAATCAAGGGTGATCCCTTCCAGGTTCTCGTTCAGCTCCCCGCTCAGGCATGAATCTATGATGGTTGGTCGACAATTTCATTGTCAACTGACATTACAGTGACTCCTTTGTCAACCGCATTTGTGGTTGGCATAAAGGGAGACACTGCAGACTCTGTATTCTTCTGGGGGCTTTGCCCCCAAAACCCCCATGTAGGGGCTCTGCCCCCACACCCACTGCTACTATAATAATCAACTCCAAGTCAGAGCTGTTTCGGGGAAGGGGTGCAATACCCCCACAAAGTAGTGCAGGGGTCCCGCGCTGACACTACAGTGACCTGGCACTGTTGTCACTGTAGTGTTGGTCACTGTAAAATTGTCACAGTAGTGACAGTATACCCTCAGGCACATAGTGACATGAAGCAAGGAAAAGCATGGAGATGAGTCCTATTGAAATTAATAGGACTGATTTTTCCTTACTTTTTAATACATTATGATGGTGACTTGGAGATTGACTGACAAGAGTTTTGTTAGTCAATTGGTGGCTCTTACTAATCTCCAAGTCACCATCACAATATATTAAAAAGTAAGGAAAAATCAATCTCATTCATTTCAATGGGGCTCGCTCCTGCACTCTCCCTTGCTTCATGTCACTGTGTGCCTGAGCACGGGGGCGTGTAACTGAATCTGACATACTAAAATACTAGACATCAGCAGATTAGGCCTCTTGGTCTATCAAATCTGCTCATGCTTCAGCACCCTGATTGGATACCATAGCTATCTACCTGGCTCCTTCCACTGTTACCAATCCCCCCCGGTAAGCCATCCTCTGCTTCACCCCTTGCCAATATCTATCCCACCCTGTCTTGAACCCTTCCACCATAGCTGCCTGTACCAGCTCCTAAGGAAGTGCATTCCACGGATCCACCACTATCTCTGAAGTAGCTCCTCCTCCTTTTCCCCCCTAATCCTCCCACCCTCAACCTTCCAACTGTGTCCTCTGGTGATTCCACGCTCCTTCCACTGAAAGATCCATATCAGCTCATCTTATTTACTCCCTTGAGGTACTTGCAAAACTCAATCATGTTCCCCCGGTCCCTCCTGTCCTCCAGCAAGAACAGGTTGAGCTCCCCTAATCGCTCCTCATATGTCACATCCCCCGGGCCCCAGATCATTTTAGTTGCTCTCCTCTTGACCATCTCCAGGAGTTGGATGTCCCTTTTTAGGTGCAGCCTCCAGAACTGCACACAGTACTCCAGGTGTGGTCTAACCAGGCTGCTGTACAGTGGCAAAATCACCTCCCTGCTCCTAGAGGTAATCCCCCTAGCGATGCAGCCCAGACATGGAAGGGATCAGCTGGCCTCCATGTCTGGGCCAAACTATGATCCCTTACCACTTAAAAAAAAAAAAAAAGTCAACAATTGCACGAGGGACTGTAGAGGTCACTAGAATGTATCTAGTAAAAGCACACATGGATCTGCTTACAATTTTGGTGAAATTTATTATTGTAATCCTGTGCGTCCTGGCTGAAAGTCTGTGCAATGGAAATGAATTCATGGTGAGAGCGAGCCAAGAACGCACGTCTACCTATAGCGCTGTCATGTCATGCATAATTTCACATGCCCACTGTAACAAACATAAACTGTGTTAGCGCCAGTTATTCTATATCTGTCTTGGTATGTGAAACCCAAAACCGAGGGCTTGTTTTTGTTTAAAATAGTTTGGAAAACTGGTGCCCAAATCCCGCGCATGTGCAGCAGTGGCACATTCTCACACATGCACAAGATCTTTTACCTGCTCACTACTATGCATGCGCAGGATTTGGGCACCAGTTTTCCAAACTATTTTGCACAAGAACGAGCCCTCGGTTTTGGGTTTCACATACCAAGACAGATATAGAATAACTGGCGCTAACAGAGTTTATGTTTGTTACAGTGGGCATGTGAAATTATGCATGACAGTACAGCACTATACTTAGACAAGCGTTCTCGGCTTGCTCTCGCCATTAATTCATTTCTGGTGCACAGAGACTTTCAGCCGGAATGACGAGATTACAAATAATACAAATTTCACCAAAATTGGTAAGCAGAACCATGTGTGCTTTACTTGGATACATTCTACAGTGACCATTCAGTAGTTGTATGCATAGCAACCCAGTTATAGTAAAGAAGCAAAAAATGAAGGGTAAAGCTGACAGTGCCCTTTAAGGCAGCTTGACATATGCTCACAGTTTTAAGTGAACTTGCAAACTATATAATAAGTCTTGCAAAACTTCTATGCAGTACTGTTAATGGCAGCTTGCAAGTAGAATATTTTTCCTTTGTACATGTAATTGGGCCCCCTTATGTTCTGAACATAGGTGGTTTTCCTATAATGATGCATGTGCACACTGGTTCATAATAAACATTCTTTGGTCAGATGTCTCCAGGTAATGGATCGTGTGTATGACCAGAAACACATTAAGCTATCCATTATCTGGATATGTCCCTGACATTTCTAAACCACACTGATGGGGTATATTTTTCTGTAAGTTCAGCATGTTATATGCATATTTCTGAAGGTGCCACATCAGTGCTACTGCATTTGTGTCATCTGGAAAACAGTTTTATGTTTGTCTTACCCGATGATGGTTGTCTGTGGTTGCTTGTGAGGCCTTGTCCTTTTTTTCTGCTTGGTGTGGGAGGGTCATGAATTAGGAAGCTAGGGCTGGGAACCCCTAATGCCACATTTCTGTACTTTGTGATATTAAATGGAACCTAACTGGTGCATTAATGCAGTTGTTGCAATGAATATATACACACATTGATGGCACTTTTGCCCAATAGAAGTGGTTAGCAGTTATTTTCCTATATACTCATTACCTGTTTATCCAATTATAAATGCCTATTAACCACCATAATCAGCAGTCACACAGCTTTGTTATGCACTGTTTAGAATTTTAAAAGTTGTTAACCACACTTTGGAACTTCCAAACAGTGGCATAACAAAAAAGAATGCACCAGAGTTCCATAATTCTCATACATAGAATGCAAACAGTTTTTTTTTTTTTTGGTTTTTTGACCATACACTATAAAAGATGATGGCTGGGGATCGGGTGACAACCACGCTGAAATCACCTCTCATGGTTGCAAGGGCTACAGTTAACCTCTCGAGCTGCGCTCTCAAGGTTTACCATGTTGCCCTAGCAACCACTTGAGGTGATTACATCGTGGTTATCACCCGATCCCTTGCCATTATCCTCTATGCAATAAAAACTAATGGTAATCATCCAAACTTATAAAGATATAAAAGATGGGTTCGTCAACTGTACTCCGAAATAACCCATCGAGTGGCGTAACTACTGTAGATCATAAATCCACTTGCCTTTTAAGCTGTTAGCTTTATTATTATTGGGTTTTGCCCTTCAATTAGTTCATCTAACCAGTCGTCAACAGCAAATTAAGGCAGATGGGGGAGGGGCACAGCGGGTCTATCGTAGGCACCTATTATTTGCACTTTATATTAACAAGAAAAACTCCACTATTAAATCAGCAAACATCCACCTCTTTTCTGATAATTAGTACTGTGTGGCATTTTCAAATTCCGGCGGAACAAAATTCCATGGAATTTTCAAAATTCCACTGAAATTCCACCAGAAACGGATTGGTGCAATTCTGCAGCAGAAAATAGTTGCAGAATGATTTTCCATGGAAAAATTCCTGTTCCACGAAATATTCCATGGATCTCAATATTTTCCACCAAAATTGTTGTAGAATAAATTTCCATGGAAAAATTTATGTTCTGCGGAATATTATTCCTTGGATCACAGTAGGTGGACCAGTAAAATTCTGGCAGAAATTCTGTCAGCAGAATGGTCATTCCATGCTAATTTCGCCGGCAGAATTCCGCGTTCCGTACAGCACTACTGATGATACTGTCCTTTATATTGCCAGACCTATCCCTGAACTTGTCTGCAAGGACCTTCGACTCTTTTTTAACAGGCTGCAGCAAAACCTCCTGCAACTTAAACTTCTTCTAAATGCTAAAAAGACAAAAGCCATATTCTTTTTCACCTTCTGTCAATGCATCTAATCATTGCCCCCAAGGAACGACACCTCAAATCATTACACTCCTGAGGGAGACTCTTTCATGGTAAAGTTTAAAATCTGGGCTTCTGGATAGATCATAAACTCTCCTTTGTTGACCATATAGAGGAATTGGCAAAAAAAACTAAAGCAAAGGCTTGGTCTATTTTTTTCGTATCGAGCATCTACTTACTCAGGGCACTAAAACTCTGCTAGTTCAAACCACCTGTCTTCCTCTTTTGGACTATGCCAACTTCCTGTATGGGCAAGATCCTAGCACCACCTTATCTAAGCTTGATACTCTATATCACCGAGCTTTGATCTATTACTGGAGCTCCCTACTCCACCTATCAGTGCCTCCTCTACTCCTACTTAGGCTGGAAATCACTGAAATTCAGACAACAAAAAAACATAGTTACACGGACTTATAGAGCTATTTTAACTATCTACCTCAGTACAAATCTGATTGCCTTCCTGCCTGGGCTGTTGGAAGTTGTTCTCTGAGATGCCTTTGCTACTTCACTCTTATCATCCCTGGAGTCTGAACACGTTTCAGAAGAGCCTCTATAAGTCATGCCCTTCCTGTCCTGTGGAATAACATTCAAAAAACTTTGAAGATCGCCATCCCTGTCAAACTGTCCACCTTTAAAACTTTGCATGAGCTTTCAATGAGACTTGCAACCGTTTCCCCCGATTTTAGACAATTATTACTAACCTGGACTCCTTGTCCCCCTTTACTGATATGCCTTTGCTTTATCTCCTGCTCCCGTTTTTATATATTTGTTTCTAACCCGACCATTGTATTAATTGTATGTTTATCGCTGACTGTATATATTTTGTATATTATGTACGTTTACATTTTTTGTATTTTATTTAACCTATGTCTGCATTTATGCTCTGTAATGTTACTCCAAACTGTTTGCTGACATTATTGATTATGTGCACCATACCCAGTTCTTAATGATGTTTCACCTGGTAAAATAAAGAATGATTGATATATTCTTTTAAATTGCACCCATCATTTATTCTATACATAAATATATAATTGCATGCCTTGTTTCATAATACGATAGTTGTAAGGCACTCCAAGAGGTGGGCTACATTTAGATCATCACATACCCAAATGGAAAAAAAGTCTTCTACATTAGATGGGGTGGAAATTAATTGCTTCTTTTAATTTTTATTCCATTAGCATATTATATCTTTTAGCCACTAGAGGGCCCAGTTATAAACACACTTACCCAATGCAATACAATTCCTGTGTCATTTCACTTATTGTGTGGTCAGTCTATCACTATTCATCAGTCCTTGCCCCCTCCCTCTTCTACTGATTGATAGGACACACCCAGCCAAGTTCCTACCCAATCCTTCTGTGCACTTCTACTCCTTCTTAGAGCTACTGATCTGGACACCAAGCTTGCTGTCTCTGGCAGGCATGACACTTCCTAATCCTGTCTTCTCCTAGCCATTTAACCAACTGTGTCCATAACTCTCCTAGCCCTTGTATTTGTGGTGCCATGGCACGCTCCTTGTACTAAAGTCTTTTCTTATTCCTAGCCACCTTATCCATAGTGGCTCACCACAACAAAGAACAATGATCAGGTCTACCTCTGGAAATTTCCAATCCTGTAACCGGAAACCTCATTCCACTGCACCTCCCCTTATTTAATATGTCTACCACTCTTTATTCTCGGCCCATATCCTTCACCCTTACACTTTCTGCTCCCTTCATATATGTTGATTAGAGCACTCTCCTTAGCTTCCCTTCACTGCCGCCTAGCATTACGTTGCACCCATCATTACCCTGTGGAAAGTCGCAAAGGATAAAAGTGCTCCTATCTTGCAAAAACTGGATCAAGAAACTACTTCTCTTGCTCTTTCTCTGTTCAGGTAATGTGGAGCTGAACCCTGGACCCCCGCTACCACTTGCAACTCCCGCAGAATTTGCATCTGCACCCGGACTTAAGTTAATGATAGTTAACATATTGAGCCTCACAAAAATGTTTTTGATCAGCTACAAGTATGGGCTGCCCATACTGAGCTGAACCTCATTATTATTATAACTGAATCTTGGCTCAAAAAGTCAAACAGTGATCAGTAAGTCTCCCTTCCTGGCTACAATGTGCACAGGGCAGATGGGGAAGTCAGAGGGGGGCGGTGTGGCTATCTACACTAAATCTAAGTTTACAGTCAGTGATATTCACTGTAAATCTAAATCTAAGGAGTACGCAATTGTAGCTCTCAAATTACACCTTCCATCCACTGAATGTCTCACTATTATTGGTGGTTATCGCCCCCCCCCCCCATCTGGTGGCACTGATATCCTCACCATATTTAAATCCTTAATCACCTCTGCCAACACTGTAACTTTAATACTTGAGGATTTTAATATGGACTGGCTTACCCCCAAGTCCCACAGCCTGAAATCCTTCTGTGACGAAGTCGGCTTAGCTCAGTTAGTCGGTGAACCCACTAGAACCAATACATCCAATCCTGACAACAGTTCTCTCCTTGATGTCTTACTTTCTATGCATCCTGACAAAATTCTTCACTCTGCAGTCTTCCACAATGACATGAGTGATCATGGGGTGGTTGTTTGTACAAGATCACAAATTATAGCCCGAAAGCAACCAACACTCATAACTAAGCGGTCCTTTTGCAAGTTTAATGCATGGGACTACTTATCTGACTTGAGCAAAATTAGATGGCAAGGTCTTTACCTTGGCCAAATGATCGATGAGGTGGTCACTGTCCTTAATGACAACCTCACTGTGCTGGCCAACAAGCATGCCCCTTTGATCAAAGTCAGGGTGCATAAAACATCCAACCCATGGTTTACATCAGATCTCAAAGCTACACTACTACGCCGTGAAACTCTGGGCTAAGGCTAGAAAACCCAAAAGCCCAGTTGACTGGCAAGCAATCAGAGCAGCTAGAAACACCTGCGTTAAACAAATCCATGCAAGCAAAGCCAACTATTATGTCTCCACCTTTGAACAGGCAAAAGGGAATTCCCAAAAACTCTGGAAGACACTCAAGTCCATCGAAGGTCGGCCTGTAGCCCCTTCCATCCCTCTGAAGATCCTCAGCAATGGTAGGGCTGTGGAAAACAGCTGCCTAATCCTCAAGGAAATCAACAATCACTTTGTAACTGCTGGCCTAGCTTTCAACTCTTCACCTTATGCAGCCTGTGGTAGCAACCAAGACTGTAATAACATTGACTCACAAACTTCAACCCGGCCGCTCCAGTTGTGCCAGCTTAGCTATAAAGAAGTTGAAGATTCACTTCTTAACATAGACATTCGAAAAAGTGCAGGGGAGGATGGTCTAGAACCTTTTTTTCTTAAACTAGGCTATCTCAACCTCACCGCCCCTATCCTCCACATGTTCAGTCTTTCCATTTCCACTGCCACTGTTCCCTCTTGCTAGAAATCTGCCCACATCCTCCCGTTATTCAAATCGGGGGATCCATGCAACCTAAACAACTACAGCATAGGCCCATCTCAGTCTTACCTGTCCTCTCCAATGTCCTCAGACTCCCAAATGAAACTCCATGTCGTATCATCTTCAATCCTCAACCCTGCACAATCTGGCTTCCGGCCCAACCATAGTACAGTCACTGCTCTAGCCAAAGTTACCAATGAATGGATCACAGCCATGGACTCCAAGAAAGTTACTGGTGCAGTATTTTTGAATCTCAAAGTGTTCGACACTGTCGACCGTAATCTGTTAGTCTCAAGCCTCATAAAAGTAGGCGCCATGCCGCTTGCTGTCCAGTGGTTTACCAACTACTTATCTGGAAGGACCCAGAAAGTAAAAGCTGGTGGCCTCTTTTCTGCATCCCTTCCAGTTGTCAGGGGAGTGCCGCAAGGCTCCATATTAGGTCCCATCCTCTTCTCCCTGTACATCAATGACCTTGACACACACATATCCCAGTCTCATCTGCATTTCTTTGCTGATTTATTTATTTATTTATTTATTTATTATGCATATCGGAATTACAACCCTCTGCGTCAAGGACTTGTTTCCAAAGGCTCCACATCAGTTCCAATAGATTCAACACAGACAGCAACACAGATGCAATATGATAAACAGGAGGTTACAGAAGTTTTGTTACATACCAAACAGTGAATAGCAACAGTATTCATATATTTGCAGGTGTCAGAACAAACAACATAGAATACCGAGCCATTCAGTGGAAGATAAGAATTACAGTTTACAATAGCAGTACAGAGGTCTATACAGTGCGATAGATGGGCTCCAAGGACAAAATACTGTACTGTATACATCGGGCCCTACACTGACTGAAGTGAGGGATGTACTCCAGGCCGACTTTGCACAACTAGAAATCAACCTAATCAATGCCAAACTACTCCTCATTGCCAAGAAAACTAAGGCCCAAACTTTGCCCCAAACACCACCTCCACTTCCCTTGCAAACACGCACAAAGAATTCATCACTACCTCCATAGGTGAACCCCTTGAAATCACCTCCACATTCAGATATCTTGGTATGTGGCTAGACAACAAGCTTTCCTTTCATGACCACCTCGACGATGTGGCAAAGATGCTAAAAATTAGGCTAGGTTTTTTCTTCCATAACAAGTCCCTCTTCCATTGGATACCAGAACTAGGCTGGTCCAGGCAACTTTCTTTCCACTACTCGACTACGGAGATCTAATCTTTTCCTCCACAGCAGCCTCAGTACTCAACAAACTAGATGTTCTCTACCACCACACCATATGGTTCATGACAAACCTACCCTACCGAACCTACCATTGCGATTTGTACCTAGCCACTAGCTGGACATCACTCTCAACTAGAGGCACGCTTCATGCTGGTATTTGGACTCTTAACCTACTCCTGAACAAGCTCCCGAACTATCTCACAACCTTTTTTCCATATTTCCCATAGCACCTACTCTCTTAGGAAAAATGACCTCCTCCTCCTTGATGTACCGAGAACTTGCACCTTACTCGGCAAGCGGGCCATATCGAGCGTACTCCCAGCTATCTGGAACCAGCTCAAAGGCATACTGATGCTTCCCGGAACTGTCCCTGTGTGCCCATTTAAAAGGTTGGCTGCAGCAAAAATAAAAGATGCATGCAGCTGCTTCTAAATCCTAGTTCACTGCTCTAACCCTAGCCCACTGCTTCCTTTTACTTACCTAGAAATTAGCTGCCTTGATACTCTGAGACCAGCACTTTGTACCTTTTTTCTGTACTTGTATTTTTCTGTGCCATTGTCATTTTTATGCAGCATGTTAATGCTTGCCCATAATTCTGTACTTGAATTTGTACTGTTTTTTCGATTATGCAATCTTGAACTACCTGTCTGTGTCAAAGGACCTCCTTGTGAATGAGCTTGCTCATTGGAGTTTTCCTACAATAAACTTGAACTTAATCGCCCACAAGTTCAAGTAGCGCAATTTGGAATATGAAAAAATCACATACAGAATTAATGAGCTACTTCACTCATCCACTTCCCAACATTATAAGGCATACTGAAGGCCCAGCAGAATGTTGGGGTGTATATGTAAGTCTTTCTTCAGGGGAAGTAAGGACATTATCCTGTCCCTCTACAGAAACCTGGTGAGGCTGCACTTGGTAATACTGTGTGTAGCTCTTTACTGTGTGCAGTTCTGGAGTTCTTACTTGGGGGAAAAAAAAGCATGGGATTGCGTACAATCTATACAGAGAAGGGCAACCAAACTGATGAATAGGCAGCAGGGGAAATCATATGAGAAGAGACAGAGTGGCCTGAACATGTACACTTTAGAGAACAGAAAGGGGGGGGTGATTGAAACATTCAGATTTCTATACGGTGTCAAGATGATTGATAGCCAGCACTTGTTCAGGCATTAGGATGGATCAGTGACAAGCATGCACAATCACATGCTTGTGCTGGGGATAGGATTAAGGAAGTATGTGAGGAAGTATTTCTTCATAGATAAAGTGGTGGGTTTAAAAGCGGGTAGGACAGACCTAAGGGTATATTCAGAGGTGAAGGGCAGAGGTTAACTTGAGAATGAGGCAGAGCTGCTAACAGGGCACTCAGCCTAACCCTTACTAGAGCAGCTGAAGAAAAGCTTGGCCTATTCAAATGTAAACTCCACCAGCACCTCACTGACCTCAGCAGTTGTGATTGCTCTGCCTAGGCTTACAGCTTTGTTACACCTCTCCCTCCTCTTCTCTCTTCCCTTGCTACCCTCCCCACTACTCTCTGCCCCTCCATCCCCTGCTACTCTCCATCTCAGTCCCACCCCCACCTACCATTCTACCCCATCTCACCTCCCACCTACCATTCCACTCCCTCTCTCACTCCTCTCCTCCTGTCTCCCCCTCCCTATCACCCTATCTCTTGTTGCTCCATCCCCAGACTACCTAGTACTTATCTTTCTGTTCTTGCACTTACGACAATGTCAAATCCTTGACTGCCTTGCCCCCTTTTCCCCACCCCCTTATCCCCACCCCTTACTCCACTTATATCACCCCAGGATGGTTTTCATTTGTATCTGTGCCTTGCTGTATATACATCCATATTGTTAATTGTGCATTTGCCACTGACTGTTTGCTACTGTGCTATACACATACTGTATCTTACCACTGTTTCACTTGCACCCATTGCTGACGCAGAACCTTTGTTGTAAAATAACCCTTGGTTCAAAGGTATTTATAATCCTAGTAATAAATAAATAAAAAAAACATAAAATACAAAAGATACATTGAGGTTTGGAATAGCTAGGTATGGTCAGACTTAGGGGACTAGTCTCTTTCTACCTGTAAAAGTCTGTTTTCATGATTGCCATTACAAACCTGGTTGCCACCTTCGCACACTGAAGATCCTTAACTAGGCCCCAAAAAGTAAAACTCTTTTAAAATACAAGGTGGAAAAAAGAAATAAAAAATATTTCTGTGGCACCGAGCAGTGAGATGAGGAAGGAAGTTATGTCTCTGTGAAGGGAATAATAAAATAGAGAGTGTCTATGGCAAATGTGTCAGGAGAACAAAAGATGAAATAGAAACATTGGGCAGGATTGTCAAGAGGATCTGGCCAAGATCCATTTGCCGGGCACTCTTTTCAAAGTAGAAATACATCCAGACTTGTCTGACCATCTATTAAATGGCCTAAACAGCAACCAATATTTAGGTCCCAAAACAGATGCAGGTGCTTCCAAAGTGGACAACTCATAACTGCATTTGTTCCCTGCTGCAAATTCTGACTTTTTGTTGCACATGGATGCAACTTGTGAAACAGCAGCACAGCTGTCTGGGTTAATGAACGGAGACACAAGTGCAGCATGCACCTGTATCTGTGTCCAACTCTTTTGAAAATCCCCTCAAAGGATCTATTGCCACACAGGCAGTGACTGTCCTTTGAGTCTGCCAGAAATACATACGTAGACGCAAATATTTGTAGAAAAAAAGAATCAGCATTTATTTAAAACTTTCCATGTTCATTGTAACCCAAAGCACTTTACAAGCAATGCTAGACTGGTAGTGAAGTGACTGAATGTGCAGTGGCAGCCAGTTTGCACATCGACAACCACACACAGCCTGCCTGGATGACTGCATGAGCTGGTTTTATGGGAAGGGCAATGCTGACCAGGAAACCAGGAAAAATTCCATACTCTTGCAGAAAGTGCCTTGAGTTCTTTTACTTCCACCTAGACACCCACCAAGACAGCACCAGAAATGGGTAGAAGGGACCTCAGTTTAATGTCTCAAAGGATGTCACAAACTGACAATACAGCACCCCCCAACCCCAGTACTGCACTTGGGTGCTATTGTCTTTTAAAGTATGAGCCCAATCCTGGTGTGGGATAAGAACCCAAGACCTCCTGGACCCAGAGGTTCATATGTTACAAACTGTATGTGGTGGTAAGGGGCACCATGCAGCCCCCCGATTCCCCCACCATCTCTGGATGATTCTTCCTTTTGTTGATACCTATCTGCCTGTCCCACGCATGGTTGGATTCTGTTACAGTACTCGAGGTTAGGATGAACCAATGACATGTACATGGGAAGAATGAACTTTCCCTTCTGCTTGCAGTCCCCCTTCCAGTGCAGTCCATCATCCTGTTTTCTCTCGCCACTGCCTCTGAACCACTACTTTCAGGTCATCTATAATAACTTCAATTTCCCATTCCTCTGAGGTGATGCCATGACCTCCTCTTCCATCCTGTATGTGGCTCTGGGGGTTTGGGGTCTGATGTATGACTTTGTAGCACTTTTTGGTATTGAATACAAGCTGACAAATTCTGATCCACTCTTCTAGCTTTACATGTCTCTCATCGTGGCCTCTACTTCCTCCACTGTGTATACTCTATTGTACATCTTGGTACCATCAGCAAATATGGTACCAAGATGTACAATATTGGTACCATCAGCAAATATGCAGACTTTTTTTTTTTTTCAAGCCCCACCCCTTGTTTCCTTTTTTATTTTGTAAACCGTCACCTAAGGTTGAACACATCAATGTTTCATGACCAGTGTTTCTTCTTCAAAGGCAACAATGGTCTCTACCATCAGCAATCTTATATTCAGCCTCAGCTTATAACCAGTTATCATTATTCATTCCATTTTGTATATTCCCATCTGTACTGATAAATTCAGTTGTGTCACCCTCCTTGGATTACATTTGGCTACTTGAAAAATGTTATTGTTGCCAGCTGTCTCCCTGACCAGTGTAGATTCTATATAAGAGATTGACTGACTGACCAAGGTAGATGAGAGGAGGCCAGCGTGGGGTAAGGGTTGGGACAGGAGATGGTCCAATCAGTGGGAAGGAAGGAAGGGGATTGGCAGCCAGCAAGGGCTAGGGAGGGTAGTTTGTTGCCAAGGATGCAGAGCAGCCATGTTCCTGGCAGTGGCATGGAGGGCTGGGGGATGCTTGGTGTGCTGGCAGATGGGGCAAATGAGGGAAAAAATTGGGTGGCTGAGGAGGGAGCTGCAGGCATGAGGTACGGAAGATTGGTGTCATAAGGGGAACCTGTTGAGACACATAATACAGCCACCAGCAGGCCACCACAAGGAAATTCCAGAGGAATCCGGAGGTGGGCTGCAAAATCCAGTGCAGTCACATGCAAGACGTGGAGACAGGGGTTGGAGTAGTTGAGGAGACAAGACTACAGCAGGGCCAGTGCAAGATCATAAGGCTGAGGAAAGAGGGGCCAAGAAAAACAGGGAAAGAGGATCACCAGAACAAATCGGGTAAATGGTATGGCTAACTGGGAGAAGCAGGAGAGGGAAGGTAGTGTAATCACTAAGAAGGTAAAGGGGGGTTGCTACCAGGGAGAAAGGATGCATCACAGAAGTGGCAGACGCTACCTTTCGCCCTAGAGACAAGGGGCAGCAGAAAGATGGTAAGGAAGCAAAACCAGGGACAGGGAGGTGCAGTGAAGCTAGAAACAGGAGGCAGCAAGGATAAGGATGGAACAAGGCTGAGAAAGGAAACTTTTTTTTTTTTTTTTTTGTTGGCCAGGTAAGTGCACTAGACAGGGGGAGGGGGATACAGATGAATGCAAACTGACCTTGAACCAGATTAAGCTGTTGGTGGTATTTTTAGTGAATGAGGGAAATTTGGCCAGGACACTGGGGAAATTCCCCTACTCTTTTCGATAAGTGCCATGGGATCTTTAACATCCACCTCAACTACCACCAGAACAGGCAGATGGGACCTCGGTTTAATGTCTCATCCGAAAGATGGCACCTCAGAAGTGCAGCACCACTCTCATGTTGCACTACAGTGTCAGTACTGGGATACTAACCCAAGTGCCAGATGAGGAAACTGAACCCACAGCCCTCTGATCTCCCGGCCTCAGAGGTGAGTGTGCTATCTACTGAGCCACTGACACAGCACCTTGGGAGGGGGCACGCTACTCATGGAAAACACAGGAAAACCATAGTGGGGGTGGCAGGATGGGGGTAGAGGAATCGACATGGAGGAAGGTAAGTGGTCAAGGGAATGGTCTAGTAAGTGAAGCTGATGCACCAGCCATAGTTGGCAAGGGGAGAAGTCAGGACACAGAATGGAGGAGGCAGAAGGGAATGACTTGAGGGATGGGGGAAGGGAGCATTTGGGGGGGGAAGGAAAAGAGCCCACAAAATGAGATGGAGCACATAAAGGAGTCAGTCATAATTCTGGGGGACTCTATAGTTAAGGGGATCAGATGGGGGGCCAGGAAAAAGCGGCATCTGGGTAGAATGCATGCCTGGCATGACGGCAGTTAGGGTGCAGCAGCATATTGGTAGGTGTGTACAGAAGGTGGGGAAATCACACATCATTGTTCACCTGGGAACAAATGGTCTGGATCGAAGGCAGATACAGAAGGGTCAGGACAGCTTCAGAGAAGTGGGAAAGCTATGCAGAGAAGAGGGAAGCACAGTGGCATTCTCAGAAGTTCTGCCAGTGCCAAGGGCAAGTATGGACAGAAAAAACAGAGTCATGGACTTCAGCAAGTGGCTGAGAGAATGGTGTGAGTCCATGGGGTATGACTGGATGGGAGAGTGGGGCAACACATGGGAGAACCCAGATCTATATGCAGGGGACCGGCTACATCTAAGTAAGGAGGGTTTGGGGGTGTTAAAGCAGAGACTGAGGGAATTTATCACCACAAGAATAATTGAAACTTGCTGTGGTGGGGGCTGGGAAGGTGGAATGTATCAGGAGAGGAGAGGAGATCCAGAGGACCTCCCCATAGCAATGATAGGGCCTGATTTGTCTAGGATGGGGGGAGAGTAAGTGGGCAGCTGGGAGAGAGTCAGGGTGGAGGGTGGTATAACCAAATGCTAGGAGCCTGAGGAATAAGATGGCAGAGCTGCAGGCGCTACTGGCAGAAGGAGAGGTGGACATAGCGGCTATCACTGAGACGTGGGCAACCCAAAACCATGACTGGGACCTGGCCATTCCAGGATATAAATTATTCAGGAGGGACAAAGAAAAAGGTAATGGGGAGGAGTAGCCATTTACATAAGGGAAGAGATTGGATGTGTCGGGCAGGAGGGGGAAGATGGTTGGTCAGAAATAATTTGGATACAACTCCATGCCCCAAAGGGGGCTAGGGTCCAATTGGGGGTTGTTTATAGGCCCCAACCCCAGAAAGAGGACGTGGATAGGGAGCTAGGGGAGCAGTTAAGGAGACTGTGTGACAAAGGGAGCACTATGGTGGTGGGGGACTTCAGTTTACCAGGGATGGATTGGAGCATCCCAGCCACCACATGTGCCAGGGAGCAGATCCTCCTGGAAGCACTCCAGGATGGCTTCCTGACCCAAAGGGTGACAATGCCAACAAGGGAAGAACATTTTCTAGACCTGGTGCTAGAAGATAGAGAACAGGTCACAGATGTAAGGGTGGAGGAACCACTGGCTGGTAGTGATCAACACACAGTGTGGTTCTCTATCAGTTTGGGTAGAGAGAGCCACAATACAAAAACAAAGGTCCTGGACTTCAGAAAGGCAGACTTTGGCAGGATGGGGCAATTAGTGAGATCACACATAAGATGGTATCCACCCTGATGTGGACGCAGAGCAAAAATGGGCGATCATAAAACTAGGGCTGATTGAATCCACTAAGGCTTGTGTCAAGAGCCAGAAATAGAAATCAAGGACCAAACAACCAAGCTGGATGACCAGAGAGGTAACGGAAAAGATGAGGGACAAGAGAAGGGCCTTCCAAACCTACAAGAGAACCAACAGGGCAAAAGATGGGGAGAACTAATGTGAGAAAATCCAGGGAAGTGAGCAGAGCAGTCAGGACTGCAAAGGCAGCCAGGGAAAGGAAATCGGCACAGGGGATTAAGGCAGGAGAAAAGGATTTCTTCAGGTATATCAGAGAAAAGAGGCACACATAAACCCTCCCCAAGTGCAATGACCAAATAGTTAGGATCAGGAAAGGCAGTGGGTGGGTAGACAAGGGGTCCGAGAAGGCAAACGTACTTAATGAGTACTTCTGTTCAGTGATCACAAGGGAGAAGGATGGATCCATTCCTGCAGGGAAAGGGGGCGCAGGCATGGGAGGTGAGACAACCACAGACAGGGTCATCACAGTGGAAAGGGTACTGAAGGGCCTTGGGTCCCTGAGGGTAGACAAGGCACCTGGGCCAGACGGGGTACATCCTAGGGTGCTGAGGGAGCTGGCAGAGCCACTGGCAGATCTGTTCAACACTTTGCTAAATACAGGATGTGTGCCCAGAGACTGGAGGGAGGCACACATGGTACCTCTCCACAAAAGTGGGCCCAAGGACGAACCAGGAAGCTACAGACTGGTAAGCCTCACCGCAATTGTGGGAAAACTGATGGAATCTATCCTCAAAGAAAAGCTGATGCAGTTTCTTGTGGATAATAATCTGCAAGACAACAGACAGCATGGGTCCATCGCTGGCAGATCCTGTCATACAAACTTTGTTTATTTTTTTTTTTTTTTTGACTGGGTCACAAGGGCACTGGACGAGGTCCATGCGGTAGATGTAGTCTACCTGGATTTCAGCAAGGCCTTCGATTCAGTGCCACACAGAAGGTTGACATGCAAGTTGAGGAGTCTTGGTATAGGGTGGAAGCTAGCCCAATGGGTAGAAAACTGGCCGAGGGACAGGCAACAGAGGGTAGTTGTTGGGGGAAGTATTGAGCCCAGGGCAGGGACAAGTGGTGTCCACAGGGATCAGTACTGGGGCCAGTCCTGTTTAACATTTTCATTACAGACACAGCGGTTGGGATCAAGAATAAGATCAGCCTCTTCACCGATGACACCAAGATCTGTGCTGTGGTGGATGGGGAGGAGGGTGGCAAATTGTTGCAGGAGGACTTGGCGAGACTCAGAGTGGTCGCACACCTGGCAGCTTGGGTTCAATGCCAAGAAGTGCAAGGTGATGCACTGTGATCTGCAGGTCATATGGTGCAGCAACAGCACTGAATGACTCAGCCATTTTGCTAAGTCCCAATGAATTTCACCAGGGAAGTAGTAAATTCGCAGCTTCACGAAGTTGCCAATACCACAAAGTTTGACTTTGCAAAGTGCAAATAACTTCATGAACTTGCAAGACTTTGCAAAGTTACTGTAAATCAGTCTTCCAAACTTTGCACACCTCTAGTTACTACCTCAGAAACCTTGACCACTGTCCCATTATTACTAAAATATTTTTTTCAGCTGTCTCATACTGTTGTCTTTTTTTTTTTTTTTCCCAGTGCTCATCTCACAGTTTAATTAACAGTGAGTCCACATTTTCAAAGGCTGGGGGACACCTGGCTCATTGAGAATTGCACCAACCAAATAAATGGTCCAGCACAAAAAATGCCATATTCAAATGAGATGTGCGCATCCCATCTAAATATAGCAATGTTTATGCACAGCACAAATGGGGGTGCTGACAATGCACCAGCACATCCCCCTGGATCGCCTGAATACTTGGAATGAGGATGCACAGTGCAACTGCAGATGCACTGAGCCCAAATTCCAGATATTCAGCCATGAAAATGCAAATGAGGCCATTAGGCATGCAAGGCACAAACCTGGCCATTTGCATGTCATTATGACCTCATTTGTATGCCATCTGCGGGGATGCGCCCTGCAGGATGTGCCGGGCAGCCTGCCCCCCACCAAGTCCTATGTAACTGCATACCCCAGCCCCGTTCGTCCTGATCCCCCTTTGAAATACAAATAATTCCAGCCCCTTCCCTCTTTTCCATATCATAGTGTCCCCCCCGATCCCTGTTTCAGTCCCTGTTCCAAATAAAATACAATTGCATCCCAAGCCCTCTTGACCATAGTGTAGTGGCCCCTAACTCAGGCACCCACATCCCAGTATGGCCTGTCAGCCAGTCAGCTGGTGAGCAGTACAGCCCTCTGCACACCTCCACGGCTGCCCGCTAACTGAACTGTCTGAATGACAGCTTACTGTACGCACTACAAGCCCATTGTTTGACAATGTCAACCAATGAGCTTGCAGTGTGTACTGTAGGCTGTCATTAAGTTGTGAATGACAGCTTACAGTACACACTGCAAGCTCATTGGTCAACCATGTCAACTAATGGGCTTGTAGTGCATACAGTGAGTAAGCTGTCATTCATTGACAGTTCAGTCAGCGGGCAGCCGTGGAGGTGTGCAGAGGGCTGTGCTGCTCACTGGCTGACTGGTCATGCTGGGATGGGGGGCAGGGTGGGATATGGTGTCGGAGTGGGTGGGGGGCCACCACACTATGGACAAGAGGGCTGGAAATGCAATTATTTTTATTTCAAATGGGGATCAGGAGGGGGGGTCCCAACACTATGGACAGGTGGGCATGAGTACGGCTGTGGAGAACGGGGTTCAGAGATGCACATTACCAGGGACTGGGAACATTTGAATTTATGACTTCCACCACGATAGGGGTTCGGGAATGGGGGGGGGTGCTACTGAGCTGCAGAGATTGGTGGCTGCTGTGCCGCTGTATGCAGTACAACAGCCAACCTGTGGGTGTCTGGGAGTTAGGCATGTTTCTACCATGCCTAACTTTGTGTGGCACATCTCCAAGATGTGCAGGCAGATGCACCACCGTACATCTCTGCTGAATATGGGGATGTGCCACATATTCATGGAGATGCACGGTATACATTATGGCTGCATTTGGCGCAGACAGAGATGTGCGATGCATCTCCACCCTTTCAATATTGCACTGCAGAACACATCTCCTTTGAAAATGTCCCCCATGTCATTTCTGGGTGATTAATGGTTGGTGCAGCAACCAAATTATTTATTTATTTATTTATTTCAAAGGTTTCAGCAGCAAAGAGATACTGAGCTTGTAGCAGCTCATTTCCAGATGTCGCATCTGGGGATGGAGGAAGGGAGTATATAGTATATGATGTGCAAGTAAAAATACACAATGTTGGGTGCAGTAGAAATAAAACTAAATACAATAAAATGCAAGAAGAAATAAATAACGTGCACTGTCACAGTTTACAAGCAGAATATTCAGGGCTACACAAAATAAAGAAGGAATATAATGCAAATAAGGTACACGTGCTATATAGTACAGGGAGCCGACCACCACCACCCAGACTGCTAAGGTGTGAAATAACAAACCTGTGATGGAAGTATGCTTACGAGCAGAATATTACCAGATAAGGTTAACCGATTTGGGGGTGGTAGTTGCTCACAGCCAGGGAGGTGGGATAAGGGGGACATCAAAAACCTAGGAGGAGGGAAACAATGACTTGGAAATAGGTGAAGGGGAATTTTTGAAAAAGGATTTAACATAAAATTGGTTCAACCCCAGTTAATTAGACGATAAACTCTGGTACAAACACAAAAAAGAAACACTGCCTCAGTACTGATTTTTGAAAGGTTTTCAATAGAAATACAGTTGGAATTCTGGGCAGAGTGCATGGACTTTGATTCCTTGTTTTGCCAGTGATCCCAGAGGATTAAGGATCCCTTTTGTGCTCACGGATAATTAAGACACTTTCAGATGCAGTCCACATAGCACTGCTCCACCCACCACAGCATTGGAGGTCAGCAGTACACGCCCACCATGAGTGGTACATTGGAATTACTACAAAACTGTTGTAACATAAAACAAAATAACTCCCCCAAATACAAATAAAAAAATTACAATAATGTTTAACTGCACAAATACTTCATTGGTGCCCCCAGGAGGCGTGGGGGGTGGAGCACCCCCACATAAAGGTATTTCAGAGATTGAAATGGACCCATTTTCATCCTTCTCTGATGACTTAGCAAACCTATGACATTTTTTGCAGTAAGATGTTTTGAGGTATATCGGCTCACAGAAACAAGAAAAGTTTACAGAGACTCAATTCATTACTGGCTGCAGCTTCTGCCCGCACATTGGGATAAACATTTTACTGAGACTAATACAGTGCTGAATCACTGAGTGTCTTGGTTTTTTTTTCTGACCTTTTTGATCATGTGCTATACTGCATTTTGTACTTTTTTCAAATTGTGCGACTAGACTGTGTGCAATAAATAGCTTTTTGCTAAGCTGACAATGTTGGGTGTGTCTTTGTATGCCATTTCAGTCTGTGGAGGCATGTGCATTAAGTTGCTAGCCACGTGAGTATGGTATTGTATTGGAATATTTTTCATGCAAGCAGGGTCCTTAATCCTCCGGTATCACCGTTTTGCCATTCCTATCAGGGTTACCCAGAAAAGCATTTTCCAAAAGACATTTCAGGAGATTTTTTCTTTTTTGTCTCTTGGTTTTACACTAATTACCAGATACACCCCAAAAAAAAAACAACTCTTGACTTGTCATCTCCTCTGTGCCCTGGGCTAAGACCATTGCAGGACAGTATGCTTTCTCCTATAGGCTCCCTAACTTTGGTCAGGCTGCCCCTCCCTTCCCCTTGGTGTCTGCTCCTCAACCACCTGCCTGAAATCTCTCACTGTTGTTTCATTCTTCTCTGCCCACACCCATTTTAGTCTGCTAATTCTGCTTCTGTTTTGTGTAATAATATAGAGGATAATGGCTGGGGATCAGGTGATAACCACGCTGTAATCACTTCGAGTGGTTGCTAGGGCAGCATGGTAAACCTCGAGAGCGCAGCTCAAGAGGTTTACTGTAGCCCTAGCTACCAAGAGAGGTGATTTCAGCGTGGTTGTCACCCGATCCCCAGCCATCATCTTTTATAGTGTATGGTCAAAAAAACACTGTTTGCATTCTATGTGTGTGAATTATGGAACTCTGGTGCATTCTTTTTTCTTATGCCACTGTTTGAAAGTTCCGAAGTGTGGTTAACAACTTTTAAAATTCTAAACAGTGCATAACAAAGCTGTGTTACTGCTGATTATGGTGGTTAATAGGCACTTACCATACATTATAAGGTTATGCTTTCCCTCCACTCCTTCCCACCAGAAGATCTTTGGAAATTATTTGTTCTGAGTTCAGTATGCTTTCTTGTTTAAATGGTTCATATCAGTGCAATATATATCAAGGCAATGGAGACCTAACTCATCTCTTTCTCAAATAAGCCAAATTATTTTAGTCTGGTTACTTTTTTAGTCATGCTATTAAAAGGATAACTATCACTTTAATAATGTTATAGCTTATGATGAGTCATGACTCCCTTGAAGAACTTTGGTAGGCTTTTTCTCCAAAGCTAGATGGAACTAGCCTAACTAGCTCAGCTGCTTGACCTGTTTACATGTTTCTTTGCTTTCTGGGAAGTAACTCCTGTTCGCAGTCATTTTAGGTGAACTGAAATAATTTAAAGGTGTGTACACAAACACACACACAAGCATACACTGTGTTATGGCAATATTGCCATTCCCACAAGTGGAGCACAGCACATTTTTAGGCAAATCAAATACACAAGACCAGGGAAGCCTTGCAAGCAGGTCAGCTGTCTCTCTTTACAGTTGTATTTATTTTTTAAATGAGGCCCCCCCCCCGTCTCCATCATCTAACTCCATCCCTCCCTTCCTCCCTCCACTTAATCCTGTAAGCAACATACTACTTTTTTTTTTTTATTTCACCGCTAGCCCCCTCTGCTTATTCCCACCCTGCACTTGGTGAGAATAGGCATCACTGCTGGTAGTGGTGAGCATTTAATGAGGGGCCAATACTGCCTATTGCATTTCAGTTACTCAGTTACCTATCCTCACCACTGCAGCATCATGTAGTGCCTGGGGAGACTGACACTACACATGGTTCCATGTCATAACAGCAATTGCAAAACAGCGATCGCTGTTATATCGAGTGTATATCACTAAAATGCAAAATGGCGATAAACACTTGCGATGAACAGACATCCAGCAAGTACACTTAGTGTTTATGTGGGGGGGGGGGGCTGTGCCCCCTGCTTATATATAACAAACCCCAGGGGGGTGCATGTCTGGGAGGGGGAGACACTCTGAATTAAAAAAAAAAAAAAAAAGTACAGCAGCACTATAAATATCCCCCATTCCCTGCCCCGAAACCAGTATCTGCTGCACTGATGTTAGTCACCCTCACCACCACACCTCATGGCTAGCTCAGCTGAAGCACAGCACCCTACCCCACACAAACCCTGTTCCCTATCTCTCCCCTTCTCCTCCCTGTCCCTCCCCTTCTGGTAGCCCTCCCTTGCTCATCCCTAAACTCGTGCTAGCATTCCCTGGCTACCCTTATGGAGTAGTCCAAAAGGACAGCACTGCAAATGAGTCGCTCATCTATAGTCGCCATCATCACCGGACACCACTATATGCACACTTAAACTGATTGTAGTGTTATATTCCTGAATTCTAAGGAGGTTAAACTAAGCACTGTGGACTGCAGAGGCCACTGTTTGGTTCTTGAGGTTCAGGAAGTTTAGCAGTGTTTTTGTGGGCTGTGGGCTGGGTAGCTGAGAAACCAACTACCTGTGTAAATTACTGATCAGTGTTCTGCTCTGTTAAAATACCTGACCCTTACTCTTTATGAGAAATGTTGCTGGGAATCCATGCAACTAAGGAAGATAGTATATGGTTTGGGCTTATTGTGTATGGAATTTGGTGGCTTTCTAAAAGCTGTTGTAGGACAGGGCAGAGGTCACTGAAAGCTGGAGTATCATTGTGATATCACAGCAATACTATAACAAATTGTCTTCTGTGAACCACCCGCATGATTCCTTAGCGCAAAGTTCTGACTGAACCATGTTGAATGCGGCTGGATGGAGCCGCTCAGTAAAGCTGCTTCGTGGCTATCTGAAATGAAGTAAGTGACTTTAGGTAACTCAATTTAAAAAAAAAAAAAAATAAATAAAAATATCATTGTATTAAACCATATACTATATAAAATAGTATACGGACAACCATACACTAACAAGGCTATTTTACCATCTTGGGGTTGAGATCTCATTGGGACCACCTGAGCTTCACTCATGAGGTCCCTATGATGTCATCTCCACCCTCTATGGAAACACAGCCTTGTTGAGTATGGTTGCCCATACACTATTCTACATTTGGAGGCTGTGGAGTTTGTAGAGTTCCTAGATCAGGGGATCTGGCTTGAGCAAATTGGATGGATTGGAAAGATAAAACAAAAACACAGGTTCAGAAACTTGAATTTTTAGGAAGGTATCCAACCATTAATAGGAATTGGAAAGATATGAAAACATTGTGACTTTAAAATTCTGCTTTCAGTTGGATTTTCACCTACATGTTTGATATCTTGCCTGAAAATTGTGGCAGAGGTCCGTAAAAGTAAAACAAAGCAATAGCTGGGGGCCGGTATTTAAGAAATGCTATAGAAACATAGAATTTGATGGCAGATAAGAACCACTTGGCCCACCTAGTCTGCCCATTTCCCTACTTAATGGATAAGCTGCAGATCCTAGTTAACCAGCAGACTACTTCTTTCTACCCCACCCCCTAGAATTGTCTTATGACTCTCCCATGCATGCTTGGATTCCACCACTGATTTTTGACTCCACATCCTCCTCCGGAAGGCCATTCCATGCATCCACAACCCTCTCTGTGCAAAAAATACTTCCTTACATTACCTCTGAGCCGCCCCCTCATCTTCAAATTGTGCCCCCTTGTTCTTGCACACCTCTTTTTTACGAAAGATGCTACCTTTTTGGACTTTGTTGATTCCTTTGAGGTACTTGAAAGTTTCTATCATGTTCCCCCCTCTCCCTCCTTTCCTCGAGGCTATACATATCAAGCTCCTTTAGTCGCTCTTCATATGTCTTCCGGTGCAGACTCTGCACCATTTTAGTTGCCCTCCTCTGGACAGCTTCCATCCTGTCTATGTTCTTGCGGAGATTGGGTCTCCAGAACTGCATGCAGTACTCCAGATTGGGTCTCACCAGCTGTCTATACAGAGGGATAACAACCTCTTGTTTTCTACTGGTGATGCTTCTCCCTATGCATCCCAGTATCCTCCCAGCCCTTCATACTGCCCTCTCACATTGCTTACCCACCTTCAGGTCATCTGATATGACTACCTCCAGGTCCCTTTACATTTTTGTTGTTGTTAGTATCTCACCCTCCCCATTGTGTACTCTTCCCCTGGGTTTTTGTTTCCCAGGTGCATTACCTTGCACTTCTTAGCATTGAATCTAAGCTGCCATACATTTGACCATTCCTCTAACTTTGCCAAGCCCTTCTCATCCTTTCCACCCCACCTTGTGCATCAACTCTGTTGCAGATCTTTGTGTCATCTGCAAAGACATACTTTCCTTCAGTCCTCTGCAATGTCGCTTATAAAGACATTGAAGAGGACTGGTCCTAATACTGAACCCTGCAGTACCCCACTAGTAACCCCCTTTCTTCAGAGTGGACTCCATTTACTATTACCCTCTGTGTCCTATTCTCCAGCCAATTCTTTACCCGGGCTATCATCTTGGGACCCACTCCCAGGCTGGCTAACTTATATATTAATCTTTTGTGTGGGACTGTGTCAAATGCCTTGCTAAAGTCTAGGTAGGTCATGTCTACAGCCCCTCCCTGATCTACTACTTTGGTCACCCAGTCAAATCATTTTCCCTATCACTGAGGTTAAACTAACAGGTCTGTAGTGTCCTGCTTCTGCCCTGCTCCCACTTTTGTGAAGGGGAATCGCATCTGCCCTCCTCCAGTCCTCAACTACCACCCCATCCTTCCATGATTTGTTAAAGAGGGTAGTCAGTGGTGTCACTAATTCTACCCTTAGTTCTTTTAGAATTCTTGGATGAATCCCATCAGGTCCCATTGCTTTGTCCACCTTCAGTTTTAAGAGTTCTTTCAGAACCCTTTCTTCTGCAAATGGGCTGGTATCAACTTCTGTATCCAGAGTGTTTCCATTGTTTGTTTCAGGTACCTCCCCCTTTTCATTTGTAAATTCTGAGCAAAAATATTTGTTTAGCATATCTGCCTTTTCAGTCACCCTCTGCCCACCCTCACCCCTTTATTAAGCCTCACTATCCCTCCCTTGGTCTTCCTTCGCTCCGTGATGTACCTATAGAAGGTTTTATCCCCCTTCTTAACTGAGTTGGCTATCTTTTTCTCGGTTCGGGCCTTTGCTGTTCTGACTACCTTCCCAGCTTCCTTTTGCTTTAACTGATATAATTCTCTGTCCTGCACTTTCTGTGATTTCTTGTACTTCCTGAATGCTTTCTTTTTCTCTTGAACCTTCACTGCCACCTCCTTTGAAAACCATAGTGGTTTCTTACATTGTTTTGTTTTGTTTTGTTTATTTGCCTCACACAAAGGCTTGTTACCTCTTTGATGGCAGTTTTTATGTTTGCTTGCACGCATGTGCAAGAAACATAGTGCCATCGTCCGAGTTTTTGGAGGTGTGTCACCCCTCTTTCCAATTCAGTCAGTGTGTGTTGGCAGGCGGCTGATCCGCCAATGAACTTGAGCTGTCTATGACAAGCTCAAAATGCAGTGGCATACAGTTGAAAGGGGGAGCTGCGCTTCAGTGAGCAACAATAAGATATCGCCTGCTCATGCGCAGCTCCCCCTACACACACACATGCATGCACGCATGCATGCATACTGCATGCTGCCCCCGCAGGCACACATGTATAGCCACCAGGGGTGCCCAACTCTGTCGGCTGTGCTGCCCCCCAAAGCCTCCACATGCCACGCTGGGTGCCCACCCCAGCGTGGCAACTCATAGAATAGCTGACGGGGTGCCCAATCCCACATTGGCTCCACTGCCCTCACCCCTCCCCCGAGTACTGGGTGCCACGCTGGGAGCCCACCCCAGCGTGGCAATAGATGTTATGGCCGAATCGGGTGCCCAATCCCCCGTTGGTTCCACGGCCCCACCCAACTGTCCTTGTGCCATGCTGGGAGCCCACCCCAGTGTGGCAAATGTCCCGCATCATCATTAAAAAAGAAAAACAACCTGTAAAGAAAAAACGGTCCCGCACAGTCTCTGGGCTCCCCCTCCCACAACCCGCACACACCCACTGCACACCCTGCCTCCCCACACACCCCCTCACCCCATACTCATTCGACCTCGCCGACGATCTTCGGTGGACCAGGAACACGTCTGCACTCTTCAAAGCCGACCACGAACTGAGGAAATGCCAGTAAGCTGTATAATGGGATAGATAGGGGTTTTACAACTTTATTGCATATCTCAGGCATTGTTTGGAATTTTCACACCAAATTTTCAATATGGGGTTTTTGGGACCCCTTCTTATGAATGCTGTCACTGTCATGGCGTTATTCGGGCTCGAAGGGTGATTTCGCAGTCACTGCACGAAATCACCTTTAGGGACTGATTAACAAAATGACACTGCAAGTGTTCATAGCGTGAACTCTCAAAGCCTATTTTGAAAATTTGGTGAAAATCTCCAAAACGACTGTTTTATTTAGCCGCATTGCGCAGTTCCTACGCATGCTCGTAAGTTTGCGAATTTTCAATATTTTCACTCCAGATTTTCAACATTGCCATTTTACCACACCTTCTTATGAGTAGTACAGCTGTCATTTTTCACATCTCACCCAAAATGTGTTTCCGCCTATGTAGCGCACAATGGCACAGTCGGTGTACGAAATCAATGTACGGGACACATTAAGAAAATCACAGTGACACTGTTCATGAGCAGAGGTCTTAGAATGGCTTTGTTGAAAATTTGGTGAAAAAATTCCTAAAAATTACTGTTTTACAAGTGTGCGTTGCGCAGTTCCTATGCATGCTTGTAAGTTTGCGAATTTAATATTTTCACTCCAGGTTTTCAACATTGCCATTTCATTGCACTTCCTTATGAACAGTACAGCTGCCATTTTTCATATGCCGCACAAAATGTGTTTTTTCACATGTAGCGCACAATGGTGCAGTCGGTGTGTGAAAGCAATGTTTGGGACAGAGTAAGAAAATCACAATTACACTGTTCGTGAGCAGAGGTCTTAAAATGGCTATGTTGAAAATCTGGTGACAAAACATAGAAACATAGACTTTGACGGCAGACAAGGACCGCTAGTCCCATCCAGTCTGCCCATTTCCCTACCTACAGGATAGGCCGCAGATCCTAGTTAACCAACAGCCTATTTCTTCCTACCCCTCACAAGAATTGCCTTATGTCTGTCCCATGCATTCTTGAATTCTCCCACAGTTTTAGACCCCACAACCTCCTCAGGAAGGCTGTTCCATGCATCCACTACCCTCTCTGTGAAATAATACTTCCTCATGTTGCCCCTGAACAGACCTCCTTCTATCTTTAAATTGTGTCCCCATGTTCTTGCAAGTCTCTTTTTCTGAAAGATGCTACCCTCTTGGACTTTGTTGATTCCACTGAGGTACTTAAAAGTTTCTATCATGTCCCCCATCTCCCTTCTTTCCTCAAGGGTATACATATTAAGCTCCTTTAGTCTCTCCTCATATGCTTCTCTTGCAGACCCTGCACCTTTTAGTTGCCCTCCTCTGGACTGCCTCTATCCTGTCTATGTCCTTGCGGAGATGGGGTCTCCAGAACTGGACACAGTACTCCAGGTGGGGTCTCACCAACTGTCTGTACAGAGGGATAACAACTTCCTGTTTTCTGCTGATGATGCCTCTCCCTATACATCCCAGTATACCCCCAGCCCTCCCTACTGCCTTCTCACATTGCTTGCTAACCTTAAGGTCATCTGATATGATTATGTAACCCCTCTGCAAATGGGGGTTCCCAAAAGACTTCCAGGAGCTTGCTTGAATGCTCCAAGCCTGAATGGTGTTTGGCATTTAAGCCATTTATCAGTGAGTGTTTTTAGAGCCTCTGGTATTGTCTCTTTAAGAGCTGTCTGCTTGCAGACATAAATAGTTTATATGGGGGGACTGTGTGTTTCTCTGTTTGAGCACCACTTGAACTGCTGCCAATTCACTCCATTTTGCAGTCACTAGGAGTACAAAGGAACCTATCTGAAAGATGTAACTGTTTGCCAGAAATAATTTAGAGTAATAATGAAAATACAGTTTGTCTAACTTGCTTTCTTTGCAGTCAGAACTGTGTTTTCCTAGTTCCCATTCTGGTTTGAACTGCTGAACTGGACCAATCAGTGTGGGGTAAGCTAGCTCTAAAATGGTGCCTTGGACGAATCAGAACTTGGACTCATAATCTGAGCCAGCCACAAGTGGATTGTATGGGTAGTGACTCTGGGAGATGTAGTTTAGACTTCGGTGCCTTTTTGGACCAACAGCAGCAGTCTATTGTGAGTGACAGCCAATCCAGTCAAGAACTGGGAGGAACTCAAAGGAAGTGCCTGGTTTTGTCTGTTGGAGTTTCAGTTTGAGATCTGGAAGTGAAGGGGAAAGAAACCTTGTGCTCCTTCAGTGCACAGTTTCAGTCAAAAAACGTGTGCAAGGCCCAGAGTTCCGGTCTGCAGCTTGTGTAACTGCTTGTTAGGACTGAATCCGTCCT
Source organism: Neoceratodus forsteri (assembly GCA_016271365.2). Taxonomy (NCBI): domain Eukaryota; kingdom Metazoa; phylum Chordata; order Ceratodontiformes; family Ceratodontidae; genus Neoceratodus; species Neoceratodus forsteri. The sequence goes on from CM057456.1 coordinate 1,377,390,235, forward strand.
GTGAAAAGAATCAAAGGATCTCTGAAGAGTAGAAACCAGGCTCACCCGGTAGAAGACTGAAGAAATTGTTGAATTGCACTCGGTCTGTCAGGAACTGAATCTGCTGTGTGTTCTCCCGGGTATTGTGCAGTAATCGCGATCGGGATAGAGAAGCAGCCTGCCTGGTATAGTACTTTTTTTTTTTTTTTTACCATATAAATGTGTGGAGCTGAAAAGTAGCCCTGCTGACGTTGAAGGACCCTATCTTGTTTGGAGGTCGTGAGTACTAATTCAGGGTTGCTCCCTGTTGAATTGCCACATTAAATCCAAATGGAATTACTGTACTGCTGACTGTTTAATTTTCCTTTTCTCTGTGTGAAAGGGCCCCTACCAGCTGCCACGGTTTGGACTAGCCACTAGGGCTTGGGTACCCAGGGACAGTAACTGGTAGGGATAGGCCTGTGCACAGAGCCATAGGTAGATAGTAAAGTGATAAGCTAATTAACCTGATTTCCCCCTGTCCTTGTTATATCCCCCTAAATAAATCAGAGCTGCTTGTTTTGGCAAAGTTGCTGCCTGAGTATTTGTCTATGTTAAAGTACTGTACTGTGATTGTTGCACTGTATCTTATTCCACAGGAGGTCCCAGTGCCGGAACTAGTCCTGGGGGTAAGTGTATATGGTGAAGGTAATTCTGATATATTGTGTGGGCCACTAGTGGGAAGAAAGGGGGGTTGCAGTGTCCCAGAGGGCTGTGACCAAGTAAGTTTAACTATTGCAAACCCTGACCTCTGGGTGGAGGCACCCGCCATTGGATCCAGGCCCCTCAACCTGTTAGTGGCAAATCAGGCAGGGTAGTAGCCCTGGGATAGCGCCATCTAGGGTTACATTACCCCAGGTCCCTTTCCTTTTTGTTGTTGTTACTACCTCCCCACCATTGTGTATTCTTCCCTGGGTTCTTGTTTCCCAGGTGCATTATTTTGCACTTCTTTGCATTGAATCCTAGCTGCCATACTTCGACCATTCCTCCAACCTTGCCAAGTCCCATTTCATCCTTTCCACGCCTCCTTGTGTATCAACCCTGTTGCAGATCTTTGTGTCATCTGCAAAAAGGCATACCTTTCCTTCCAGTCCCTCTGCAATGCCATAAAATGACTGTGTTACGAGTGAGCATTACGCAGTTTCCACGCACCCTCGTAAGTTCATGACTTTGTAATATTTTAAGTCCAGATTTTCACCAGTGGTATTTTTCCACACCTCCTTATTTATAGTACAGCTGTCATTTTTCACAACATGGCCAAAGTGTGTTTTCACACTTTCAGCGCAGAGATGCATGGTCGCCGTGGGAAATCATTATTCGGGACAGATAAAGAAAATCACAGTGACACTGTTCATGATCGGAGGCACCAAAATGCCTGAGTTGACAATCTGCTGTAAAAAAATCACAACCTAATTATATTACGGTTGTGCGTTGCACAGTTTCTGTCTGTCGTGACTTCATCATTTTTTTAAACATTTTTACTGCAAATTTGCAACACTGCCATTTTCTAACCTCCCCATGAACAGTACAGCTGTCATTTTTACATCTTGTTCGAATGTTTTTGCACTGTGGTGCTAAATGCCGTAGTCGCTGTGCATAAGCAGCTTTCGGCTAAGAAACTGATATTCCCCCTGTTAATGGGGTGGGGTCACAAAAAAAACATGTTGAACATTTGGAGTGAAAATACCAATGAATGCCTGAGGTATTAGGGTTTCCAACCATAACGTCCAACCTTGTAGAGAATGACGGGCATCAGGGGTGTGACTTGGGATTCTTGCCTGTAATGCTCGTACCATTCCACACCCTGCAGCCAGTGAGAGGCATCGAGGTATGCCTTGGACTCTTCGGCCCCAAAGTTCACCCCATTCTCCTATATCGCACCCATCTCACCATATTTCCTAATGGAATGGGGTGCACATAAGGGCCAAAGACCCCAAGGAACACCGTGACACTTGTCAGTGTCTGCAGGGTGGGGTGTGGTGAAACGGCGTGGTTGTTATGCCTGATGACCCAAAGGCACACCCCAATGCCTGTCACTCTCTGCAGGGTGGTGGTGGGGTTGGCTTCAGTTCAATACTTAACTGCCATTCCTATTACGCAGCTCTGTAACTTCTACACTACCACTGCCAATGCCAGCAAGCAAACATTCGGCATTGACAAATGCTTGTTATTATTCCCCATTGTTCTTCCACCCCTCCATCCTGCCCGTTTGCTAGTGCATTCCTTAGGCACTCACCCATTTTGGCAAAGTCAGCCCTCCTGAAGTCCAGTACTTTTGCCTTTGTATGGCTTGACTCTATTGCTGTCTTTATTATGAACCATACTGTTCGATGGTCGCTAGTTCCCAGATGGCTACCCACTTTTACATCTGTGATCCTCTCTCCATCTCCATTTGAGAGAACCAGGTCTAAGACTGCTCCCTCTCAAGTGGGTTCCAATAATAGTTGTCTAAGGCATGCCCCCTGTAGGGCATCCAGATTGAATAACCCCACTCTTAGAAGTGGCTGCTGCAACTGCACTCCAGCTAACCTCTGGCATATTCAGATCATCCATCAGCAATATCTCCCTTTTTCTGCCATTCTAAGTATACTTTCTATCATTTCCTTGTCAATTTCCTCCCCCTGAGAGGGGGGTCTATATACAACCGCTATGCAGATTGTGGTGCCATTGCCTATTTCCAAATTGACCCACAGTGCTTCTTCTCCTCCCTGTTTACCCTTTTGTTCTGTTGCTTTGATTTCTTCCCTTATGGAGAGAGCTACTCCTCCTCCTCCTCCTCTTTTACCTTCCCTGTCCCTCCTGTAGATAGTGTATCCTGGTATGTTTACGTCCCAGTCATGGTTCTGTGTGTACCATGTTTCTGTGACTGCCGCGATATCCAGATGTTCCTCCTCCATCAAGGCCACTAATTCAGGAAGCTTGTTACTCAGACTACGGGCATTGGTACTCATTGCTCTCCATTTTTTGATGGCTTTACCTTCTGTAGCAGCATTCCCCACTGACCTTTCTACCTTGGTCTTTTTCTCATTTAGTACCCTGTTTTGAACAGGGAGGCTGGTATTTTCCTGCTGCTTATCAGTACCTCCCCCCTTGACTAGTGTTAAAAGCTTGCCTATGAAGCATTTAAACCGATTGCCCAAAAGACTTGTTCCATTCCTGGCCAGATGCAGACCATCCTGCCAGTATAGGCTGGTGTCCTTCCAGATGGAACCCCAGTCCCCAATGAAGCCAAACCCCTGTGCTCCACACCATTTTTTTTAACCATTCATTAAACTGCATGGTGCAAAGTACCATCGCCTCACCCATGCCATTGACCGGCAGCACCTCTGAGAAAGGTACAGTGTGTGCTACTTGTCTTAGGCCCCTCCCCAACTCCACAAAGTCCTCCTGCACTGCTCTAACCTCATGATAAGCTAAGTCATTTGTCCCTAGGTGGAAAATTATGTCCAACTCAGACTCCCATGCAACTGTTCTCGAGATCCTGAGGATGCCCTTCCTGTCCCTCCAGGCCATGGCACCAGGCAGGCACCTTACTTCAGTTTTCCCTGTCCCCCCCCAGTTCTATCCCCCTAATAATTGAGTCCCCTACCAGGAGCTGCTTCCTTTCCCTATGGTGTCCTCTGCCTCCTTCCTGTGGGCCTCCCTTGTGACAGTTGTCCACAACCTCCTTAGTCTCCACTGTGGGTGCATCCATAGGGGAACTATGCTCCCCCAGAATGATGTATGGATTGTGGAGTGGAATGACTGACTGGGTGTGCTTCTGTTCCACCACCCTCACCCTCCCTGAGCTCACTGTGATCCAACTGCTGTGATTTCTTCGCAACCTCTGAGGTAGTAGTGGTGTCTCTGGTGCTCCCTGGATGGGGGAGGTTCCCTTACTACTGTCCAGTGTGGCCTGGGGGAAGGTTCCCTTTCTACTGTCTAGTGTGGCCCGAAGATGGCCAACTTTCTCCCTCAGGGCAGAGAGTTGTCTGCAAATAGGGCAGCATCTCAGCCTCCAGAAAGACTCCCAGAAGACTTCTGCCCCACAGCCATTACATTGCACTACTTTCCACATGTCTGTCTACCTTCTTGTTTATTTTTTTATTTTTGTTTTTTTGTGTGTGTGTGTATGTGTGTGTGTGTGTGTGTGTGTGTGTGTGTGTGTGTGTGTGTGTGTGTGTGATTGGTTTGTTATATAGAAAAATACTATACAACGTGTATGCTTATATTGTCAGTGCAGTGTGCTAGAGAGGATATGACAGTGATATGCACCTTACCCTCTTGAGGAAATGATGTCAGAACCCCAGGTATAAAGGAACTATTTCCAGGGGTGGGTGGGGTGAGGGGTGGTAAGGGTTTGGGCCTAAACTGTGTGCCCTCATGAAACAATCAGCTAAAAGCTCTGACCCACCACTGCGATAGTGCCTTCCTGTCAGCAAGATGTCCTACACGACAATTTGACAGAGAAAATACCCTGCTAATCAGACAGAGAAAAATCCAAACATCCAAGTCAGACACAGGTAAACCTCCCCAGCCCCAAAACAGCCTGGTGATTTGTGCTCTGAAAGCAGTCAGCCCCAAAACAAGTCAGCTGTGCAGAAGGACAGACACAGTAAACAGTATTCGGTCCCTCTCGGTTTAAACTCTTCCTGCACTGAAAATCTTAACAACTGTAACAAAGGTAAAGCAAGGTCCACCTCCCTCTATTGACTGAAAGACTGCCTTTTCTGATAAGTCTAAGTTCCTTATTTCACCTTTCAGTTAGACGTATCCGCCACCTAAAGAATATTAACTTTCCTAGTGAATGTGCTACAAACCAAAGACAGTTGTAAATTGTAAGGTTCACCTCCCTCTGTTGTGAGCACAACTTGATTTCCTGCAAATCCTAAGTCCAGTATTGCAGCTTCCAGCCAGAGGTAGCTTTACCTGAAGAATATTAGCTTTTCTGATGAGTCTGCTATAAACCACTTGCTTATAGTACTGTTGTTATCAGGTCTGTAAGACTCTTCCAAAGCTATTGGCTGATAAGTAGCTGTGATGTAAGCACTTCCTGACATAGTCTGGCCTGGCCTTTTAAGGCACACTGAGATAAACACACACACAAAAAAATAAGTTTCCACCCCCTGGGGCGCTGTCTGGGTCAAATGCATAGCCTGTTACCTGCACTCACTTCAGTACTTATGACAAATTCTAGTTGTATTAATTTATTTAACCACCCTATTTACCCACTTTGTTTTATTAATTTACATATATTAGGCTTTTAATTACAGCACATTTTATTGACATTTTTAATCGACCAATAGGAGGGCACACAATTCATCCTTCATCACGTTACACTTCCCCAGTGCAATCTTGAACCAGTGACCAGATTTCTGATGTGGTTGTGCCTTACAATCTGCTCCCTGAGCTTAGATAAATATTGGCTACTTTTCTGGAAAAAAACATGGGGCAAAAAAAAAAAATGAAACTTTTTAGCTACACTTAGCAAAGTTTCATACAGGTATGTCTGAGGAATTGTACCTTACTCTGCTGAGTAATAGTTCATTCTATGATTTATTCGCTGCCTGGTATACCCCCAAATAAAGAAAAAAAAAATGGCAACATCTCATGACTCCCAATTCAATCAGATGCATCCAGATGGAATGCACTGGCAATGGATCATCCGCTCTGCACCACTCTTCTTTGCAGTGCAGAAAGAAAAGGGTAAGCCTGGTGATGCTTGTTTACTTGCCTGTGCTACATGTTATGGTTTCCAATCACCTTGTACATCTTGCATTTACTGCTTTGACCTTGTTAGTGTTGGACTTCCTGTACCATCTGTATTAAACTATGCACCCCTTCTATTATTACCTAATAGTACACGCGTGGTTCCCTAGCCCAGAACATTTTTTCAGACAAGCTTTTTCAGCTCAGTGTGTTTCCTGGCCTAATCTTGTAATTAAATAAATTACTGTTTCAGACCTTTTGACAAGGGTAATGAGTACTCTGCTGCTGGAGTTTACATGACATGGGGCTGGAGATAAAAATCAGTAAAGCATAACGTTTTGTGCTATCCTTAAGAAAACTGTAAAACAGCCTTCTGTTTATGCAGGAAAATTGTGGGGCATTTGCAGTGTGTGAGTACAGTGCAGCACCAGTATTACTACTATTTTGTTAAAACTGTTTCCTAACAACTTGATAATGGCTTCCTTATTGTTTTCCTCACCCCACCACCACCTCATACACTGTTAATGTACTCACTGAGTTCTTATGGGGGGCTGGGGATCTTGTGGAACTGAAAAACAGTGTGAAAAAAAATCGGCAACATGATGAGAAATAAAACAGTAACATTAAAGGAGTACTGCAGTCAGATTTTACAAAAACATATATTGGTCAGAGTGTTTTGATTAGTGTGCGAAGTCCTGGATGGTCCTTCCCTTTGTTATTAGAATTTTTTTTGTCTAAAATTGCCTACTGGTTTTATATCCTCTGGGGATCTCCATGTTAGTATGGTTTATTGGGTGACACAGAAGGATTAAGGACCCCCCCCCCCGCCTACACTCAGACTTTGGCATGGGGAATTACGGCACTATAAAAGTGCAGCTATCTCCACCCAGTGCACAATGCAAGTGGTACAGTTCCTCAATTCAGGGGTACATAAATAATGGAAAACTGTGGTGTGTACTGAGAAGTAAAACAAATACCAAACACAAGTTTTCCATTATTTACTTGTTGGCAACTGACTGCAGAAACGGGGTGTGTATATGTATGTATGTATGTATGTATATATATATGTGTGTGTGTGTGTGTGTGTGTGTGTGTGTGTGTGTGTGTGTGTGTGTGTGTGTGTGTGTGTGTATATGTATATGTATATGTATATGTATATGTGTGTGTATATATATATATTATAAATTAGAGAAATAAAATGGCCAGAAAAAAATTCTCACTGCAGAAAGCCCCCAAGAAAAAGGCATTACAGAAATATACTGGCCTGAAAGAAGCTTCCAACTCAAGAAGTGAGGGTGGAGCCCCTACTGAAAAAAAGAACTATTAGAAATTAGAAAAGAAACTCCAAACTGCCCCCCAAAAAAAAGCTTCTGACTGCAGAAGCAGGGACTAATAAAAAAAAAAATATATATATATATATATATATAATAGCATTTACTTAATAATATAAAATGTTAACTTCCGACTGCAGAAATGGGGGTGGGTGGGTGAAAAATAGCACAGAACAGAGAAAACTAATGTATGGTTTTGTGGCTGTATGCTGTGCATTTCAATGTGTGGTGGAAGCATCTGTGTGACAGACATCTACACAAGTACTGTATTGCATCTAAAAACATTTGTAGTGCAGAGGGGTCCTTAAAGGAGTAGTCCACCCAGAATGTGCAAAAAACATATGTTTTTGTAGAGTGTTTTGATATGTATGTTAAATCCTACTGTGTTCTTCCCTCTGTCTGCTATTTGGAGTTTTTCCTAAATTGCCTGCTAGCTGTATGGTAGTTTTACGACCCCTGGGGATCGCCATAACAAATAGTTTTATTGGCTTTCTTTCTCCCAGGATGCCCCCCAACTCATGTAACAGTGATGTAGCCATGCCCTTAGATTTAGCATGTGTATTGCTTTAAAATTAGTTTAGCAACAGCAGAGCCTTGTAACTTCTTATCCAGTGAGCACAAATGGCAACAGTTAGTTTAGCAGATACATGAGAGCAAGCTAACTGGGGTTTCTGTAAGACAACAGCTACTAAATAGCTCTAATTCATTATTTGTGTTTTTGATGTTACAACACTCCTGCTAGCTAGACCTGATGCACAGAGAAAACAAAAATAGTGAATTAGAGCAATTTAGTAGCTGTTGTCTTGCAGAAACCCCAGTTAGCTGGCTATCGGGCATCTGCGTTAACATCACTAGAAGTCCGACTTCATACAGCTAATAACTAATTCGAAGAAAAAGACGCGATTTAAGTTTCTCCTGAGTCAGCGATCCATGAAACAAATTCAGAAATGTGTCTCTCAGTGTGGTTTCCGCGATCTTCAGGTCTTCCAGGCTGGTCCAGGCACCTTCTATCAAGACTTGGAACTTTGAAGGATAGAGTATCTTTCTGGGTGTACTACTCCTTTAATCCTCTGATATCACCGTTTATTGCTCCTCTTTTTCCAACAGTTTCTCCTGTCTCGTGTGACAGTAATCTGTCCTGGACAACTGATTCAGTGAGGGAAAGTACTGTATTGCATCATTAATTTGTAGATAGGAGCCTGATGTTCTATCCTCAACTAAATAATTCTGATTCAGTATTATTGTTTTCTGTGTGTCTCCTGCAGGAGAAAATGTTTATCACTTCTTCAAACTAAACACATCTGTAAAAAGCAGACAATTCACCTCAGTCTATAAATGCTATAATTAGTACAAACTTGAGCTGTTTTCTTGCAGAATAACCCATTCAGTTTGCCCTCAAGTTTTTCTAATCAGTAAATGTAGCTGTCAGTGGCCACTGGATGAGGAAAGTTATTTAAAATCATCTCTCTGCCCTGTAAAATTGACCCTAAACCAGTATTTGTTGAATGTCTGGTCCTGGATGTATCATTGTCACATGGGACAGAAGGAACTGTAGGAAAAAGAAGATATATGAACATGCAAATACCTGGGGCCATAAAGTTAGTGGCTAATTTAGGGTGAAAAAACTCCTACTAGCAAACAAAGGAAGAGCACACCAGGACTACACATACAAATCAAAACACTCTGCACAACTTGTGTTTTTTGCAAATTTTGACTTTAGTACTCCTTTAACAGACAGTAAACTCCTGCAAAAATACAAAAAAGGTGAGAGCACATGGCCACTTCTCGAAACTGGAACATTTTATTCACTCTGGATAACCTACTTGAAATGCAGCATCTATTTTAGTGCGGTCTTCCTTCTATCCAGTTCCACAGCTGGGTGAACTAGAGCACAGAAACATCACAGCTTGAGTATTTGACTCTGCTGGGTTTGAACCAGTGATCTTCCAGTTTTCAAGCCAGTGCTATAACTACTATACCACACTGTCTCCTATTTGGTATTTTTTGTTTAAAACATTGGTTTCCTTTGACTTTAATAAACATTTAACTATTTACTATATATAGAATAGTTTCATGGGCAACCATACACAACAAGGCTGTGTTTCCATCGAAGGATTGAGATGACATCATAGGGACCTCGGGAGTACAGCTCAGGAGGTCCCGATGTAATCTCAACACCGAGATGATAACATGGCTTTGTTAGTGTATGGTTGTCCATATACTATTTTATATAATATATGGTTTAAAAAATACTTTTTTGTTACACAGTGCACAGCGTGTGCTCAGCCACCAACTTGTCTCCTGCCACAACTCCCGCTCTGCTCTGCCATATGCATGCTGCTCGCTTGAATAAAAGTAAAAGAACTGCAGCATTTTTTTTTTAATTCAGTTACCTAAAGTAACTTACTTCATTTCAGATAGCTGTGATGCAGCTTTACTGAGCGTCTCCACCCAGCCACGCTCAACATGCTGCGATCAGAATTTTGTGCTAAGGAGTTATGTGGGCAGTTCAAAGGAGAAAATTTGTTGTAGTATCTCTGTGATGTCACAGTGATACTGCAACAACTTTCCATGACCGTTGAACCGTCCTACAACAGCTTTTAGAAAGCCACCAAATTCCACACACAATAAGCCCTAACCATATACTGTAATGTTATAATTATCTTACCTCCTCTAGCAGTCCCTTGCTCACCCTCTTGCTTCCTCCTTGGCTTCTTCTGAAAGACTTGCTTGTAGAGAAGGAAAACGTCTTTCTGCTATGCTTTGTGTAGTCTTCACAGTGAAGTTAAAGGTGGCATGAAATTCAACCTTTGCAACCAGTGAAACATACACTTAAAATTTTGGTAAAGGACCAATGCCACTTCACCAGAAAAAATGGCTATGTGAAGGGTAGCATCTGTACAACAGATGATGCAAAACCCTTCCCAACCCCACCAATCTTGTGTCACTGTCTTTCACACTTCTACACCCAATTAACCAACCAATTATTATTTTTTTTAACCAATTATTTTACCAGGTGAGACACACTAAGCTGAAAGCTTGTTTGCAGGTGCAACCTGGGAGCACAAGGAAGTTAAGTGACTTGCTCAGGGTCACACAGTATGCACCTAGGGGGCTGTGGGATTCAAACCCAGGTCTCCAGATTTGCAGCTCAGAGCCACCCTCATTGCAAAAAAAAAAAAACAAAATACAAATACTTTCCCTCAATGAACTTAGCATCTCTCTCCCACCAAAGAAAAGCAAACCTCCACCAAACCCACTTAGCACCCCAACTCCCAATCTCCACTGATCAGGTCTGCTGTCTAATCTTTTTCTTTAACAGTTATGATCACCCATAGGGTCCACTGCATATAGCAGTGGGCCTTTCAGGTGAATTAAAGTGAATATTTACTGGAAAGGGCACTTTACTACACTTCAAAGAAGTGCCTAGTTTGTTGGAACTTCACCAAAACTACTGTAAGTGAAGGGCAATGTTTGCCACATGGTTGCTTGTGAAGTTTTACTTTGCAACACCTCAATGTGGCTGCTGTCAGTGCATATAGGTTCCTGATTGTTTAATTGTTCATTGTTCTGTACAATTATATAGAAACATAGAAATATAGACTTTGACAGCAGATAAGGACCACTTGGCCCACCTAGTCTGCCCATTTCCCTACCTACAGGATAGGCCGCAGATCCTAGTTAACCAACAGCCTATTTCTTTCTACCCCCCACAAGAACTGCCTTATGTCTGTCCCATGCATTCTTGAATTCTCCCACAGTTTTAGACCCCACAACCTCCTCAGGAAGGCTGTTCCATGTATCCACTACCCTCTCTGTGAAAAAATACTTCCTCACATTGTCCAGGAACCGCCACCCCCATCTTTAAATTGTGTCCCCTTGTTCTTGCACGTCTCTTTTTCTGAAAGATGCTACCCTCTTCAACTTTTTTGATTCCACTGAGGTACTTAAAAGTTTCTATCATGCCCCCCTTCTTTCCTCAAGGGTATACATATTAAGCTCCTTTAGTCTCTCCTCATACGGCTTCTCTTGCAGACCCTGCACCATTTTAATTGCCCTCCTCTGGACTGCCTCTATCCTGTCTATGTCCTTGCGGAGATGGGGTCTCAGAACTGGACACAGTACTCAGATGAGGTCTCACCAACTGTCTGTACAGAGGGATAACAACTTCCTGTTTTCTGCTGATGATGCCTCTCCCTTGCATCCCAGTATCCCCCAGCCCTCCCTACTGCCTTCTCACATTGCTTGCTAACCTTAAGGTCATCTGATATGATTAACCCCAGGTTCCTTTCCATTTTTGTTGTTGTTACTACCCCCTCCCCCATTGTGTAATCTTCTCCTGGGTTCTTGTTTCCCAGGTGCATTATTTTGCACTTCTTTGCATTGAATCCTAGCTGCCATACTTCTGACCATTCCTCCAACCTTGCCAAGTCCCTTCTCATCCTTTCCACGCCTCCTTGTGTATCAACCCTGTTGCAGATCTTTGTGTCATCTGCAAAGAGGCATACTTTTCCTTCCAGTCCCTCTGCAATGTCACTTATAAAGACATTAAAAAGGACTGGACCCAGTACTGAACCCTGCGGTACCCACTAGTAACCCCTCTTTCTTCAGTGGACTCCATTTACAATTACCTTCTGTGTCCTGTTGTCCAGCCAATGTTTTTGTAGGCTACCACCCTGGGACCCACTCCCAGGCTGGTTAATTTGACTATTAATCTTTTGTGTGGGACTGTGTCAAATGCCTTGCTAAAGTCTAGGTAGGCCATGTCCACAGCTCCTCCTTGGTCTACTACTTTTTTCACCCAGTCAAAGAAATCTATTACATTTGTCTGACATGACCTTCCCGCTGTGAACCCATGCTGCCTTGGGTCCTGTGTCCCACTGGCCTCATGGTACTCAACAATTCTTTCCTTCAGAAGTGACTCCATCACTTTCCCTACCACAGAGGTCAAACTGACAGGTCTGTAGTTTCCTGCCTCTGTCTTGGACCCACTTTTGTGAAGGGGAATCACATCCGCCTTCCTCCAGTCCTCCGGTATCACACCATCCTCCCATGATTTATTAAAAAGAGTAGTCAGTGGTTTCACTAGTTTCCCCCCTTAATTCTTTTAGAATTCTGGGGTGAATTCCATCAGGCCCCATTGCTTTGTCCACCTTCAGTTTTAGGAGTTCTTGCAGAACCCTTTCTTCTGTGAAAGGGCTGGGATCAACCCCCCTATCATGAGTGCTTCTGTTAATTGGATTAGGCACTTCCCCCTCCTCTTTTGTGAATACTGAGCAGAAATATTTGTTCAGTAACCCTGATTTTTCACTGTCCCCCTCTGCTCACCCACCATTCATTCTATTCAGCCTCACCATCCCTCCCTTTGTCTTTCTACACTCTCTGATGTACCTATAAAAGGTTTTATCCCCCTTCTTAACCTTCTATAACAATGCTTAACTTTGTATTGCAACCACTGGTGTAGCCTGGGAAACAAAATGTGTGAGTTGGAACGTCCCCTACCTCTGTTTTGCTGTCCTCTCCAGTTGTATATCATACATTGTGCAGTATTTCTGAAGGTGCATGAAGCATATGTGCTTATTCAGCAATCAGCATACATATATTTCAAATATCAGTGCTTAACAATGTGGGCAAACAATGTGAACAAAAGAAAGGGGGCCATGATTCATGATTACCCGATACCTCACTCAAAGCAATGTCTTCAGAGGTGACATTTTCCCCCCAATTGTTTTATCAGGTGAGGCACACTAAGCTGAAGGCTTGTTTACAGGTGCAACCTGGGAGCACAGGGAGTTTAAGTGACTTTCTCAGGGTCACACAGTATGCAAGTGGGGGCTGTGGGATTCAAACCTAGGTGTCCAGATTTGCAGCTCAGAGCCTTAAACCACTGCGCTATACTGCCTCCATGAACCAGAAGAAACTATATTTTTATACCTGTCTCTTAAAAAAGTATGAACTACTGGCTGTAGTTAATTGTATCCAAATCAGCTAACGAGTGTAAATCACAGACTGGCACAATATGCAATCAATATATAAAAAAGTAATTTGCATGAAAAAATTGATCTCTACAGCCAACAGCCACACTGTCTAATTCAACAATAGCAAGTAGGTTACAAAATGTCATGCACTGTTCCCGATTATTAGCTTAGTCAGATTGTTAGAGGTAAACTCCATGTAAAAGAACACTTGTATGAAAAATCAATCCCTACAACTGATAACTCTATTTCTTAGTTTAACAGTGGCAAATAGGTTAGAAAGTCATATGAAATATATAATATAATATAATATATAACATATAATGAAAAGCATGATGGGCTGTATATGCAAATCACCAAAAAAATATTATGCTGGTTCAGCTTTAAGCAGAAATGCTTGGTGCTAAAAGGCCTCTCACACAGTCTTCAAAGGATGCCAACAGAAGACACAGACATGTGTTTCTTCCTACCAGCACTCATCAGTGTGCCTTGTCTGTATGACACCCCAGTGCACATGCGCACTACGGATCTTTGTGTTTTAGCTTGTCATTTTGTTTTTATTGGGCTCACCACAACCCAACCCAGAAAGACTAACTTAGGGTAGCTAGTTCATTCCACTGGGGCATCATACAGACAAGGCACACTGATGAGTCCTGGTAGAATGAAACACATGTCTGTGTCTTCTGTTGACACCTTTTGCAGACTGTGTGAGAGGCCTTTCGGCACCATGCATTTCTGCTTAAAGTTGAACCAGAATAATATTTTGCAGTGATTTGCATATACAGCCCATGATGCTTTGCATTATAGGGGTATGTGTGATTTTGTATTTCTCAGAATAACATGATGTACTAAATTGGGTACATTCAGGCTGTAAAGAGATGGAAACATGGCATGTGTGTATTCTAGTAATAGTTGATTGCATTCCCCATTCTTTGTGTAACAGGATGTCCGCTCTGAGTCAGAAGCTTACTTGTGGTTGAACTGATAACAATACAAACTGCAGTATTGTATAGTGGGAGGTTGGTGTTTCTTTCTGTTTCTGTTCCCCAGTTGGCAATACAAGGAATGTTCCATCAGACAGGCAAGGTTGACAAGCAAAAGAAGGTTAAGTGGGTGAGGGGTTTGGGTAATTCCACACACATGGTATAATTGCAGTGAGACTGCTTTTTCCGACAGTTGCAAGACTCTGAGCCCTCATTATCAGGGCAGTCAGCAAACCATCCTTCTAACATAGGACTAATTAATGAACCCCCACCTTAGCCATCCCGAACCTTGTGTAATAGCCTACAGTGAGTGCACAGATGCTGACTGGTGAATAAACCTGATACAGACTGAAAGACCACACAGTTCATGTGAATCAGCTGCTGTCTGTATTTCAGTGGGCTGCAAGAGGTGCTAAGATACTAAGGGCAGATTTTCAGAGCTTCAGGGATGCCATAAGCCCCTGGTGCACCAAACAAATGATGCATGGAACTTGCACCAGACCCCTGTTGACGATTTGGATTTTCAATCGTGTGCGCCTCCCCTGGGAGGCTATTACATGGTGCTTGTGCCAGAGCATTGGTGCAAGCTGCTGTAAACCGTGTAAAATGTCGCAACTGCACCTGAGCTTTGAAATTCGGGTGCAGTTGTGGCAAAGAGAGTTGGTGCACCGCAAAAGTTAAAATCCTGTGGCACATGGTGGGATGCAAGTCCTGTGCCAGTGTTTGAAAATACGGCCCTAAGAGTCATTTAGAGCACTGAAGTAGGAATCTGACACTACTGGAGAGTTTCTTCTGGCCACTGCTCCTGACTCTGCACCAGAGTAGGAGATTTACACTATTACGCAGCATAAAGGAACTAGAAGAACTAATTCCAGAAAGAATTGGTGATTTATAACCTCAAGCACCAATTTGTTTTCATGTTTGACTAATGATGCACTTTGTTGGTAGCAAAGTGTTGTGCTCTCAACTTAGCGGTCTCAGAAAAAGAAAAGCTAAAGTTTAAACTGCACCATGAAGGATGTGATTCACTAAGAACTAACATGGAGCTAGGAAAATCTCAAAAATGTAGTAATTTAAGTCAAGCAAAGGCAACATTCATTACAAATTATCTTTGCAGCAATTTAAAACCATTACTGCCAAGCATTTTAATTTCTCAATATGCAACCCTTTAAAGTCTCTGGTAAAACACTTCTCTATTCTGATAAAAGGAACTTTAAGCAAGCTAACATATGGTAAACTAATTGATGTGACTTTAAAAATACTTTGATGTAGGAATAAAGCCCCTCTACCTCTTCTGCACAGGCTGGAAAAAATCTATTAGGATTGGGCTTCAAAAAGGAGACAAAGAGAAAACGAAAGACACAAAAAAGTAAAAGAGCTGCTCCTGTAATGCAGAGGGTTGAGGCGCTGATCACCACACTTCCCACCATGCTGGTGACCCGTGTTTGAAAACAGAATCTGGTCACTGGGGTCTGCAGGGGAGGGAGAGGATTGAGCATCCATTTGACTGCTCTCCTTTTGGCAATGTAACCCCCACCCAGGTCTACCATTTCTATCTGACAGCACTACCTGGTGGGCTGGGTTCGGGGAGGAATATGTCACTCGACACATTGGCTAGGTTTGGCTACTCTGCAACAGGGGCAACCAAGTAACTCCGGACAAGGGAAGCAATAACTGTAATGTCCAGTACCAGAAGTGGGATTCTAGCGTGCGGCCTTTATTCACATCCGACAGAATAAACGAAGCATAGATGGACCCTCAGCGGGCTATACTCCTGGTAATGCAGATTTAAGGAGACCAGAACACATCCTCATCACTTTAGCCCTCAGGCTCTGAAACACACTGGGCACACAGCCCAAACTTATACACTGCTCTGGGTTTTCCCTGGCTCAGCTGCCTTGTCAGCCACTTGGACACTTTCCATATAGCATGGAAACATTTACTGGTGGCTCCCTAAACCACCTATGAGCACTTCTGCTCCATAAGGGAAACTTCCTCATCAATCCCACATCTGGGTACTTTCCTCAGGCACTGGCCAAGTACCTGAGAGAAACCAACAGGTGTCCCAGAGCACATCTGTAGAGGTGAATTTGGTTACCACCTCTCGCTCCCATAGTTCATACTCGGCCATTTCTCTGGACTGTAACACCTCATCCTTTAAAAACACTTTGCTGTGTAGATTCTTTTTAAATTATTCCACATTCAGTCTACTGTCTTTACATCTCATTTGTGCTGAACTTGAACATACTTAAGTGGCTTAGTCCATTACTCTAGACCCCCCACAGAGTTAAGCAGTCCAATCCCCACATCTTCTAAACTGTACTTGGTTGTCTTTTCCTGACCCCACAGTAACAGTCCCTTTAGTTTCATCTTGATTCAGGTGAAAACACATAGCCCTTTAGCAGAGTGAACTCGACCCTTGGTTGCAGGTGCCCCACAGGCGTTTTCTCCTCAAAGAACTCTCGTCCAGAGCTTTCAGTGCCACAGAACGAACTTAAATCAGGCAGCTTCTTTTCCCTAGCTGGACCAGGGGGGTTGTCCCTTGAAGTAGGCTGATTGCTTCCCCCCATCCCCGCAGGGATGGGGCCCTGAACCACTGAAAGCGGTCTCCACAACTTCAATGTGTTCTTCTTGTGTTCCTCTTCAGGTGAGAACACATACCTATACAACAAAAAATAACTCTTTGACAGAGCTTAGAGCTCTGAGGGCCTGCTTATAGCAGATCACCTCTTCTACTCACTGCACAGACTCTACTCAACTCTCAGACTGACTTCAAATTCCCCAACGTTCTACTCTAACCTCCAACTGCAACATTCCAGTGTGGCTTATGCAGCTGCGACAGTTCTAAATGATGTCATCCCTCAGTCTCAGCTGAGACTAAGAACAGAGTGACACAGTGTGAAATCCATTTAACTGGAGTTTCACAAGCTGCCTTCCCTGCCTACCACTAGGTCTTACTGGGATTCTAGTAACCCCTGGTAACAGGGGGGGTTACAGCAATACTGGAGCACTCTGGGCACACCAGCAATATGAGCAATGTTTACCAGAATTATGGCACTTATGTGAACGCCACCATCCTGCTGACTGTCCCACTATCATATGGCTTCACGAATGTCCAATGGCTGCAAATACCAATTTAAGTGTTCACATTTTTGGAATTTGTCAATAACTAGATTGCAATCATAGTCTCCACTAAAATATGCATTAATTTCATTCATGTTCTGCATTTTTAAAAGAAATAAAATCATTGTAAATAAACGTGGGGGTGGAGCCCCTTCAAAAAACTCTATATTGCACTATATTTTAAAGGTACAGTACATGGTTATCATATCATGTTCATTTTATGCATCACAGAAAGAAATAAAATGCACTATGTTGCACAAACAATCACTGTATATAAACCATGGATAGGGTGTGTGGGGGGGGCAGAGCCCCCAATAAACATTATATTGCACTAGATTTAAAAAGTATTTATTTATAAATAAATAAAATAAAAGGTAAATAAACTTTAAATGTTTTTTTTTTTTTTTTACACCTCTCATCCATGGCACCAGAATATTTGCTTATTTATGTTACTGTATGTGTCTTAAAATGAATGAGATGTCATAATGGCTGACCTTTTAAATCTAGTGCAATATAGTGTTAACACCCTCGTCCATGGTTTATTTACAGTGATTTTCTTGTGCAATATCATGTTTGTTTATTGGGGGGCTCCACCCCCCCCCCCATCCATGGTATGTTGCAATGACTATTTCTTGAAGAGGCGCATAATGCTGCAAGTTCAGTAAACTATTGATTTATTTTGACTTGCCTTTTAATTTCAGTGCGTGTGTTTGTAGGGGGGAACATGTTTTAGGCTGCAGTGCATGCAAACTGTGTAGTGTTAACTATAATGTCAACTTACTAGATGATACTGAAGCACTCAGGGTACACTCCTGCTGAATTATACAGTATTCACATTAGCTCTGACAGCATTTCAGATGCAGAGCATGCGCAAAAAAGTACCATAGTAATTTTAAGCAAACAGATCAGGCACGTTGTGCCTTGAGCGCTTCAGTATTGCTCTCCTTTCTGGGTGGGGGAATCAGCCACACCACCATTTCACTGTCACCATGTGGAGGTGACTACTATAGGGATGACTGGCAGCAGACATTGTCTAATATGACACCTCACACTGCCTGTGGAGAGAGGGACCACAAAATGGGAAAAGAAGCAGGCATATGAAGCACCATTCACATGGCTCTGCCTGTTTCGCACTCTGGACTCCCCTTCCCCAAACTTCCGAGATTTGTGTGTCGGGGTGGGGAGGACCTCCCTCCCTCACTAGCCCTGCCATGGGGGGGAGGGAGTAATATGGATTTTGCAGTGGGAAGTCCTGAGTGAGATGCAAGACAGCAGGGCAGGCAGGCTGTGGATGAAGAGCCATCTACATATTGGACAGGAAAAGATAGAGGGGAAAAAAATGACAGTAAAATAAGGGGAGCAAAAAAATGGGGATAGAACCAGTATATTGGACAGAGTGGAGAAATCGGAAGTGGGTGATAAGGAAGAGAAAAGAAACTCAAGGTCTCAAAGTGGGACTGGCCTAAAGCAGGAACAAATGAAATGGCTTATTATGCCTCATAAGATAACTGGGAATAATCGGCACAAAGGGATATGGTTCCAGTGTGTACTTTGTGTACAGAAACATTTTGGTTTACTTACTGTGCAATGTACAGTAGTATAGTAGATTAATTTTGCTTATTTTTAGTCTGACATCTACTGTAAATCCCAGAATTCACTGCAGCTGACAGTAGAGCAGTACTGTAGCAGGGAAAGATTTGACAGCCTACTGTGCATGGCAGTGCTTTTATAAGCAGATGTTTTCCTGGTCGGTTTACCTTCAGGGGATAAGTACAGTTCTCTGTGACCATATATAGCCCCAGGAGGACAGAGGGTGCCAACAAAGAAAAGATCAGAACTTATATAAACTCTAACATGCACTGCAGGCTGTTGAATCTCCCACTGATGCTGTACTGCTCTGATGTCACCTGCAGAGATTCTGGGATTTGTAATTACAGAAGAAGCTGGCCTGGAAGTAAGCAAAATGTGTCTGATATAATCTACTATGCTACAGTAATCAGTAAGTAAACCAAAATTTTTTTGCACACAATGTGCACACTAGGACCAGCCCCACACTTGGTTGTGGGGCCCTTAGTGCTGGCTGTTCCCCTTTAAGAAATGCAGCTACTTTCACAACTGCAGCCACGTATATTCCAGATCAAGGGTCAGAGGTGACAGCAATTAATAATAAAACAATAGATCCAAAAGGTGAAAAAGCAGAAATAGAGGGAAAAATGAACAAAACAACTCAACACTAAGTATAGGAGAGGAGCCACTTAATAAATATGATGGCGGCCACGCTGGGCCAGCCGTCCTTAGCAGCAGTAGCATTTTAGTTTTGGTTTAAGCTTTATTTATTTTAGTGTACTTATTTTCCTTGTTTTTTTATTTTTTTGTTCATTTTGTTTATTAGTATACTAATGTTTTAGTTAGTGTTGGTGGTAGTTAGTACGGGCAACTGAGTGAGCCAGTGAGTTTAGGAAAGCGCCCCCTGGATTATTAGGCAGTGGACAGAGTTATAAACCGAGTTACAAACTTACTTCCAAAACCTTTTGCTTTGTTCCAGCACTACAAATTAAATGCACTAGAGTATATATCTTTTTCATAAAGTGGGTCCTATGTGTCCGGTTTGCTGTCGAGTATCGGAGCCTTTGGATTTACTGACCTGGAGCTGTGCTGGTTTGGCTGGTTTGAGTGGAGAAGAGGTTTTCAAGTGTTCAAGAGCAGTCTGCTCCTCTACTGGTTAGAAGCTCCTGAATGGAAGTGGAATTGTCCGAGTCTGCAGGGGTAAGGCCTTTGGTCGCTTGCTGGAGGCCACTGTTCCAACTGTGGCTGGGTCCAGGGCAGGAACGCCTGCTGTCTGACCATCTAAGAATCGGCTGGGGCGAACGGTGCTGTCCTAAATCATCTGGGGGGGGTTGGTTGGAGGACTGACTCTCTGGGTGTCTGTAGCTGCTGGTCGCAGGTTTGGGGCATGGGTGAGCAGTGGGTCTCCTGGTAGGGTGGCCAGAGGCATTCAATCCCTGGTTGCTTCAGTGTTTGATTTTGAATCTCTCTGACTGTGGTCAGAGTCACTGAGGATAGAGGATAGTGGAACTTGGACTTTGTTCTCTTTTGGATTTGGATTTGCCAGATTATTGGATTATGTACAGGGCTCTTTGATACCTGGCGGTACTGGCTTGAATACTCTGCTGGCCACACTCCTCTCTCAGTCTGCCAGGAGCACCAAAGTAGCAGAGATTTTGAAATCTGCTGCCAGAACTAGGAACTTGGTGAGAGTTTTCTCCTTTTGTCTGGAGCTTTATTCTTATTTTTGTGGGATGAGTTCTCGTTGAGACTCTCTACTTGTGGAAGCAGGAGTGTTGCATTAAATCTACATTCACTACTGGCTCTTTAAGACTGTAAAAATCTTGGATTGTGGGCTTACTGGCTACAAGATTTATTTTTTAATCTTTTTATTCTGGAAGTTTTTAGCGGACCTGGGTGAGAGTCGGATCCGCTGGAAAACTATACCAGACAAATGTCACAGAGGTGGGAGCTCTGTGAATTCCTAGACTGCTATTTTGATATTATGTTAAATGTTACTATTGAAAATTTCCAACGCTGTTTGTCATTTATATTTAGGCTTGGGGTATATTGTATTTGGGTAGGAGGGTGGGGGGGGGATTGGATTGAATGCGTGTTTTGTAAATAAGAATGTTTCTTTCCATTATTCCTTTTTAATTAGTGATGTGCCAGGATCATTTGGGGGGCTGATGAGGGCCAGGTTAGTGTACGGGGCATCCCTTCTACGTGATTTATGGCCCTTCACCTGCCTCCCGGTTTCTGATACTACTGTAAGACATTGCCGGGAGGTGGGGATTTAGAGGGGCCAGGGTGATCTTGGGTGGTGGTGAGCCCCTTGCACAGCGGAGGGTGGTAGGATAGAGATTGTTGGGTCCAGAAGGTGCCCTGGATTATGACTGACATAAGAGAAAGACCAGACATGTTTGGTGCCTGTCTCCAGGGAGTCCACCAGACCAAGTTGCCAGGTAACCCGAGGGGCTGCTTTGCCCACCAATCCCCTGAGGGCAGTGCTATGCAATGCCAGATCGACCAGGAACAAGACAGCGATTATTGCGGACTTCATTTCCTTGGTCAACCTGGCTTGCATCATGGAGACCTGGGTTGGGGATGATGCTGGCCCAGTTTTCGAGGTTGCCGTTCCACCCCCCCACCAGGTATACCATGGTGCACTGTCCCAGAGAGGAACATGGGGCGGTGGGGTAGCCATCTGTTTTAGATCCGACTTGGGCTTCACTGTGCACCCAGTGAGAACCCCGGGTTCTTTTGAATGTGTGGCCGTTCATGGGGGTCCTGGCACAGGCTGCAGGATTTTCCTTATTTACCGCCCCCCTGGGGCAGCTGGGAATTTCCTGCAGGATGTTGTTGAATTCATCATCGGTGAAACCTTAGAAGCCCCCAGATGTATAGTCTTTGGGGATTTCAATGTTTAGGCTGATGACGAATCCTCTCAGCTTGGTCATATCCTCCTCCAGATTATGTCATCGCTGGGCCAGTTGCAAGTTGTTTCTGCCATGACACACCAGGGCGGGCACACACTGGACCTGGTGTCCTCACTGAGGCTTGAGATAAATGATCTCAGGATTGATCAGGTGGTATGGTCTGATCACTACACGGTGTGGTTCATGTTAGGGGCTCCCACCAGATGCCCTCCCACTACAGAGATGATGAGCTGTTGTCCTTTGTGGTGATTGACCCAGGAGGGTTTTTTGGCAGCAGCTGATCTATCTGGTGTGGGTAATGCATGCATTGGAGGCATTGCTGCCATGGTGGGCTCTTATAATAGAGTACTATCCAATGCCTTTGACTCCCTCGCATTTGTCCGTGTATGACCCAAATCTTCCTACCTGAAATCCCCATGGTTTGATAGGGACCTCGGGGAGATGAAGAGAAAGGGTCGGAGGTTGGTGCACTGCTGTAGGAGGTCCAGCCTGGAGGAGGACAAATTGGCCCTGCATGTGGATTATAATGCATACCAGGGGGCAATTAACCATAAGAAGGCAGTGTTTCTGTCCAGGGTGATTGCTGCTGGGAAGAACCGACCAGTTATACTCTTTCAGACTGTGGACAGGCTACTTCATCCAGCTTGTCTACAGTTGAAGAAGGTTTTTTCTAATGCTGAATGCGAAGAGTTTGCTCAGTTCTTCTCAGACAGAGTGTCCGGTATCTGGAAAGGAGTTCCCCCAGTCAGCAATGCTATCGCTGGCAGTGGTCACCCAAAGTGTTCTGAGTTCACGCCACCTGGTTGGGGGGAGTTTAGACCAGTGGAGGTAAGTGAGGTCATTGGGGTGGTGACCAGTCTGAATCACACTTTTTGTGAACTGGATCCAGTGCCAACACATTTCTTGATGAGATGCATCAACACTATTGGCCCGGTGTTTGCTCTGATTGTCCGGTGTTCCCTATCTAAGTGGTCTTCCCTGATGCCTTGATGGAGCCATTGGTAAGACCACTCCTAAAGAAACCATCTTTGGACTCTGAGGTTAGGGCAAATTACCGACCTATCTCCAACCTTCCCTTTTTGGTGAAGATCATGGAGACGGTAGTGACTCTTCAGTTGGAGGGGGGTTTCGGGTGAGGCATAGCACAGAAACCACGCTTGTTCTGGTGCAGAATTATGTCCTCTGGGCTAGAGATGAAGGAGAAAAGACAATTCTTGTTCTCCTTGACTTCTCTTCAGCATTTGACACTGTGGACCATTGTGTGTTGCTTGACCACCTCAGGGAACTCTGCGGACTCACTGGCACTGTCATTTGCTGGTTTGAGTAATTTTTAACCAACATGAGGCAACGGGTTGTGATGGGGAATTTCTCTTCCACCCCTAGACCCTATCTTGAGGAGTACCTCAGGGGTCGGTGCCCCAATGTTGTTTGCAGTGTACATGCTACCCCAGGGAGGGATCATTAGGTAGTATGACTTGAGTTTTCATTGCTATGCTGATGATATCCAGCTATACTTATCCTTTGCCCCAGGAACATCCAACACAGTAGATGTGCTAAACAGCTGCCTTGCTGAGAGCAACGACTGGATGGCCTCTAGCTGGTTGCAACTGAACCCCAATAAAATGGAGGTATTGGTGGTGGAGTCGAACAGAGTGCATGATAGGATGACCTCTGGATCAAAGACTGGACTTTTTCTGGGATCTGTTCCATTGAAGGCCTCCTCTAGGGTGTGGAATCTTGGTGTCATTCTGGATAGGAGTTTGACGATGGAGGTGCAGATACCTTCCACTGTCCACTCCTGGTTTTTCCATCTCAGAAATGTCGCCAGGATAAAGCCCCTTGTTCCGCCTCTGGACTGCCCACTTTGATGCATACCTTAGTTACATCAAGGCTTAACTACTGTAATGCGCTGTACCTTGGTGTCATGGGAGGATCTCTCTGAAGACTGCAGCTGGTGCAGAACACAGCTGCCCAGTAAAAATAACTATTACAGAAGGGTGTGGTGAAAGTTCAAGATATTGTTAGGGCAGGCACATTTTTTACCTTTTCTTGATTAAGGGGTAAGTATGGGTTTAAAGAAGAAGACTCTAGGCTTTATGAAGGACTAAAAATAGCTATTGACTCCGCTATTCAGTTGAATTCTGACCCTGATGTGACTACTAATAGGTTTTTGGGGTTCATGCATGCTTATCCATCAATCTCAAATATGTATGGCCTATTAGATTGTACCAGAGGCTGAGCAACAGAACAAATAAGATGGCGGAACAGGGACTTGGGGGTAAACACAGAAAACTGGGATTGGGGGAAAATATGGAAACTTGCTACTAAAGCCTTTAATGCAGTTAATCTCAGACTGGCTCATTATAAAACCCTTCACAACTTGTATTTTACACTACATCTTAGATTTAAAATGGGCTTGTAAGCTTCTCGTAATTGCTCTAAATGTGGAGTAATGATTGGGACTCTGGGGCATAAGTTTTGGGAATGTACGTTAGTTAAACCCTTATCAGAACAAACTTAAGAATTTCTTCAAGAGTTCTAATATGATTTCTGATAACATAAATATAGAAACTTGTATCTTAGGACATTTACAATGCAGCAATCATTAAGGTTGTTGTGCTGTACCCTTTTATTAAATGGTTTGCATGGAATTCCATTATCCTGACAATTGAATTCACACTTAGGTAATGCTGGAACAATAGTAGCACTCCTATATTTATTAGGGCTGTGCGAATACCTTTTTTTGAATAATTGGCCGAATATTCGGTATTCATAGTCCATGCATCTGAATATTCGGCTTGAATATTCGTATTCGACACTTTGCCCTTTTCCATTTAAAAAAAAAAAAAAAAAAAAAAAGCTATCATCCCCACCCTCCTCCCTCACCCAGATCTGGCAAGATAAAGAAAGACCCCCTTCCCCCACCCTCAGATAACACCCAAACCCCTCTCTCGCCCCAACCAGTCGTAATAAAAAAAAAAAGATTCGAAAACCAATGGCTGATTGCACAACCCCACCGCTCCATGGCCGGCCGCCCACAAAGATTTAATACTGCTCTCACACACACACACACCCCGCCATCCTCACACCAGTAGCCAGTAGCGGCATGGACCTCGCAGCTTGCAGACAAAGCAAAGTATATAAAAAAAGGCAGCTGGCGTAGTTCGCCCTCCTCTCTAATAGCTGCTCTTGTGAATGAAATTAGTACTTGTTTGCACTTATATGAAAAACAGCTGATCTCGTGATGATCAGCTCATTCTACTATAAGCGCAAGCAAGTGAATGATTCATCACAAGAAAGCAGCCGACTGAGGAGGAGGGTGGGCTGCGATGGCTGCCTTTTTTTCTTTTCTTTTTTACTTTGCTTTAGCTGCAGGGTGCGGGGTGCGTGCCGCTACAGACTACTGGCTACTGGGGTGGTGATTGATGTGTGTGTGTGTGTGTGTGTGTGTGTGTGTGTGTGTGGAGGGGGCACAGTATTAAAACTTGGCGGCCGGCCGTGGTGGTGGGTGGGGTTGTGCCGGTCGCCCATTGCATTTTGAATCTTTTCTTTTTTTTATTACAACTTGGTTGGTGGGAAGAGGGGTTTGGGTGCTATCTGAGGGTGGGGGAAGGGTGTTCTTTCTTATCTTGCCAGATCTGGCTAGGGAGGAGGGTGGGGGGTGATTTTAGCTTTTTTGGAAGTGTTTCCCAAATACCGGACAAATAGTGCACTATTCATTATTCGGAATCCAAATAACGAATAGCTCATTATTCGTGGTATTCGGGAAATAACATTCGTTATTCGCACAGCCCTAACATTTATATCTTTATTCTTTTTCTCTCTTGCTTTCTCACTCTGGTCCTTGTTTGCTTCTTTGTCTTTTTTTCCTTCTGTTCTCTGTGGAAATAAACAATATGTGAGTACTTCGATAGTTATGCTACACTTATGATGATTTAGGGTAACATAGGTATAGATTTTTTTTTTTACTATTATGTTTTCTTTTTATTTGTAATAATTTAGAGTGGATTGTTTTTTGTGTTTGAACTCTGATGTTACAACTTGTAATTTTTTAGTCTGTATACATAATAAAAATTTTATTGACAAAAAAGGAAAAAAAAACTTACTGTGCAGCCAAAATGTGACGCCAGTCAGGTGGAGGATCCTCTTTAAGGTGGGTCTTCTCACCTATAAGGCCTAACATGGTCAGGGCCCTGGTTATCTGTTAGACCTTCTTGCACCTGCTTTCTTGGTTTGCCCCCACCGTTCCTCCTGTGGAGGCCCCCTGGTGAGTCCCAGGATGAGGTTGAAATGGGCTGGAAATGGGGCCTTCAGTGTCACTGCTCCCATCCTGTGGAACTCTCTGCCCATTGGGTTAAGGGGGCCTCCACCTTGAAGGTATTCAAGACCCACCTTAAGGCTCTCCTATTCACCCAGGCCTTTTAGGATTAAGCTGTCAATTCATAGATTTGGTTATAGTAGTTGGTAATCTGATGTCTAGTTAATTATTTATGGGAACTGTTTTTATGAGGAGTTAATTATTCATATGCTCATTTATTTATTTTTGTTTGTTTTTATTGATTTGTTTTGAAATATATGTTTACTTTCTGTGCGGTGCCCAGAACCTCCGAGATTGGTCAGGATTGGTTGTCTTTTAAATAAATTTTGCCTTGCCTCACTTAAATAGAATTCAGCATCTTCTCCGATAACTAAGCAAACGGTGCAGGCCTCCTCCCACCCTACCCCACCCTTGGAGCAACTGCCCCGATGAAGAGCCTTCAGAAAATATAAACAAAGTTGGATAGTTATGGTAACATTCCTTTTTCTTGTAGATAAATGTTTTATTTATTGGCAAATATCAAACAAGACTAACATAACAAATGGCCAAGGACAGTTTCTTGTAACATTAGGAAGAAGACCCACAGAAAAAAAAACATTTGTACTAAACCAACAAATTAATACAATAGTTCAGTTGTGTCCTCACCACACTGTTGTCATAACTGTTGTGACACAATGATTAGAAAGGACAGCCCCTATCTCTAAAGAGTGCTGGATCCCCTTCCCCCAATACATCCACCTTGCAGTAATCCCCAAAGTCAAATATCATTTTCAAGGTTATCCAGGGCTGAAAAGATCTCCAGCAAATCCCCATATCACAGTTCCACTATAGAAATCCATTTTCCAAATCTTCTAATAGTGAGGAAGTGCGTTTTGTCTCACAAAAGGAACCCAATAACAAGCAGCAGCTTTAGAAACCGCCTGTTGCCATTTTGGAGTGAGAGGTAAAGTGGTAGATCTCCAGTTCCAAATCCACAGTCTCTGCCTCAAGGGCTGCCACAAAGAGAACCCCTTTACAAATCCCAGCCTTTGAATCCAATTGCCCTGGATCTCCCAGAATCCAAAAACCTGCGAACACTGGAATGGGGATTCATAGAACCTCTTCTAATCACCTAAAAATTGCAGACCACCAGTTTTATAAGAGAGGACAGTCCCATAAGATATAAATAAGAGACCCCAACCCTGTTCAACACCTCCAACACAAATTAGAACTGATTACATCACTTATAGCAGGAGTCCTATGTCATCTACCTAATATTGTTTCTGAATCAATTGAAAGTTAAGGTCAGGAGAAGCCTTGTGCGCCATATAACAGCGGCGCCAGACTTCTGCATCCAATTCCATTTGTAGACCCCCCCCCATTTATCTGTGGGAGTTCCAGTTTGGTGAGTACTCCTTCATCAATTCCCTATACAGTAGATCAATATGGCCCTTTGATAATGTTGCCCAATTTTCAATGTTCCGGGAAAGCTTAGTCTCAATTAACCTATAAGATTCCAAAAAACAACCCTGTAAGGTGTGCCTCAGCTGAAAATATCTCTGCTAATCCTTTAAGGGAAGATGAAACTTCACTTGCAAGTCAGTAAAAGCTGCCAAAAGGCCAGTTTTCCACTCCACTAAGTCATCCCAAGTGCATACCTCATTCTCATCCCAGGTTTTCCAGTAAATGGGATCCTGACCAATTAAAAAAATCCTTATAATGCCATACCCACTCAAATACCCCCAAGGATGTAACATCCCTCCAAAGAGTTTTGAAATATTTCCCCCACACCTGATGGGAGAACCTCATAGGAATAGTTTCAAACTGAGGCACCCTTCCCTGGGGCTTCAACAATGTAGCCAAAGGTATTCTCCCTAATAAAGCCTGTTCAATATCAACCCAGAGGGGCATTTTTGGAGTTTGGGGACAAGACCCAGTGCAGTGTCTGTCTTACGCCAAATCTCAGGTGGTAGGCCCACAGCCTAGGTAGGTTCCAGCCCCCGATTGTCATGGGTGCTCGAAGTACCCATCAGCTGAAGCAGGAAGGATTACCATCCCATAATAAGGCCAAAACAGTCTTGTCAATTTTCACCCATACACTCTTAGGAATACTCACAGGCAAATTACAAAGCTTGTAAAAATAACGGGGGAACACCTTCATTTTAATGGTGTGTATTTTCCCAGGGAGAGAAAGATCGAGTTTCTTCCACCTCCAAAAATCCTGCTTGATATCCTCCAAGAGCTGTACCAGATTTCTTGAGCACATGTCTTAAATTTGTGGTGATATGTACACCCAAGTATTTAATACCCTCAGGGGCCCATTTATGAACATACGAACTTACCAGCAGATAAAGGCCTCTTGATCCATAGAGTCTGCTCATTGTGCAGCTAGCAGCCCTTATACTGCAGCTGCCCCTCCCGCCCCTCCCCAGTGACCATCCCCTTACCCTGTCCCATCCCCTTTTGAAGCAGCCCACTGTCTTACAGGTTACCACTTCTCTGGTAGTGCATTCCACCCTGTCACTACCCTCGCCATAAAAAAAGTTTCCTCATTTCCCTCCTGAACTCCCCCCCTTCCAGTCTCAGATTGTGCCCTTGGGTATCCCTCCCCTCTTTAATTGGAAAAGCTCCTTCATACCCACCTTATTTATTCCCTGCATGAACCTGAAGGTTTCAATCATGTCCCCTCCCATCCCTCCTCTCCTCCAGGGAGTGCATGTTCAGCTCCCTCAGCCTACTTTCATAGGGCAAATTTCCTAGCCCCTGGATGATTTTTGTAGTTCTGCATTGCACTGCCTCCAGTTATCTAATGTCCTTCAGGTACGGATGCCAGAACTGCACACAGTACTCCAGGTGTGGTCTAACCAGTGACCTATATAGTGGCAGGATTGCCTCCTCCCTCCCTCCCTCCTGGAGGATGTGCCTCTGGCAATACAACCCAGCATCCTGTTAGCCTTTGCAGCTGCCTTTCTACACTGTGTGGAGGTGTTCCTTGCTCCCATTATAATCACCTCCAGATCCTTTTCCTCCTCCATTTTGGCTAGCTGAATCCCCCCCAGCTGGTAGTTCCTCCTTGGTTTTTTTTGCTCCGAAACGTAGCACCTTGCATTTCTTGGCATTGAGCCCCAGCTGCCAAGTGTCCAACCAGTCTTCCAGTATTGCCAGATCCTCTTGCAACCACTGCCACCCTTCCAAGTCATCCACTACTGCTCCCATGTTGGTGTTATCTGCAAACAAACTGATCTTGCCCTTGATGCCTACTGAGATGTCTGCTATGAAAATCCCAAATACCACTGGCCCAAGTACAGAGCCTTGTGGCACTCCACTTGTCACTGCCCTGGGCAACGAGAGCTCCCCTCCCACCACTACACCCTGATGTCTCCTTTGCAGTTAGTTGACTATCCATCCTAGCATCTTTGCCCCTACTCCTGTGTCTTCCAGCTTACTACTTAGCCTCCCATGTGGCACTGAATTGAATGCCTTACTGGAGTCCAGGAACAGGACATCCACTGCATTGCCCCTGTCTAACTGCCTATTTACCCAGTCAAAGTACTCCACTAGGCTGGTCTGATGAGATCTGCCTGAGACAAACTCATGCTGCCTGCTGTCCTGTAGCCCATTAGCCTCTTAGAGGGAAAACAGCTTCTCCTTCACGATTGTCTCCATCAGGTCTTTCCCAGGTACATCAGCATGGAGAGACACTGACCGCATTGCTAAAATTGTGCAGGAAGCAGGAGAAAACCTTGATGTCCTGGTATACATAGGGACTAATGATCATGCCAGCCGGTCAGTTGTGGAGACCAATGAACACCTGACCAGGCTGAGTGACAAACTGTCATCCATTTCATCTGGCATCTCCTTCTCTGAGATCCTGCGAGTCTGGGAGAGGAGGGCAGATAAATTGAAGGTCTGAGAAGGGGAGATAGGTGAGCTAAATATGTGGCTCAAGAACTGGTGCCAGGAAAAAGGACACAATTTTTAGGTAACTGGGAATGGTTTGGGGAGAGAAAGTTCTTCAAATTCGATAATAAATCACTTCTATCTCAGCAGGAGTCGGTGCCCGTTTGGATTAAGTAAACAGATACTTTATTAGAAGAAGGGTGTCTCATTTAAGTAAAAAAAAAAAAAAATCACTGGCCCAGATATTCAAAAGGGTTGCACCATACGCAACCCACTGATGCACCCTGGTGCGATATTCAAAAGGGAAAAGTGCGCCGTATAAATCCCGATGCACCAGAGCGCATCAGTAATGTATGCAGGCACAGGTGGGGGGGTGTTCCCATGCATAACCTGCACAGCCTGATATTCAGCCTGGGATGTGCAGAGCCATGCATGTGCAACCCCACGTGCACCTGCACAAAGTTAAGCCAAAAAAAAAGGAACAACTGATGGCCACCTACAGGTGAGCTGCCGCATTGCAGGGCACAACACGACAGCTGCCACCTGTGGGTGGCCACCCGAGTTCCGGCTGCACCTGGTGGTGCCCCATGCTCGATCGCGGGCAGCATATGTCGAAACTCACATATCTGAATGTGGTATCGAGAGTTGCATGCCCATTGGCTCACACTGTGAACCAATGGGTGTGCAGCCCTACCGAGGTGTCAGTCAGCAGGCGGCGGAGTGGTAGGTGGGTGGGTGCTGCTGTCCGCCGGCTGACCTGGGGAAGCGGGCGGTGGGACTCAGTGGTGGGTGGGGAGGGGGTATCCTAGACCACCAGGGTCATAGGACAATTTCTGTTAAACGGATGTCCGCAATCGGGCAGCATTCAGTCCACTGGACCACCAAGGATATTGGACGGGGGGGTTCATTTGAACAGATGCCCGCAATCGGGCAGCATTCGGTCCACTGGACCACAAGGGATATTGGATGAGGAAGTCATTTTTTAATACAACACATGCCCGCAATTGGGCACATAGCAGTCCACTGGACCACCAAGGATATTGGACAAGGAAGTCATTTTTTAGTACAACACATGCCCGCGATCGGGCACATAGCGGTCCACTGGACCACCAGGATATTGGACGAGGAAGTCTTTTTTCAGACAAATGGCTGTGATTGGGCTACAGGGGGCATCGGTCCCTGACGGCTGCTGCCTGGCAGGGCGTCTGGTGCAATTCGTCAGGGATCAGCACACCCTGCATGCAAATAGAATGCAAATTGGGCCATAATGACATGCAAATGGCCCCATGTGCGCCTTGCATAAATTATGGCCCCATTTGAATCTCTCCTTTTGAATATCACAGATGCTGTGAATGGCGCAATGGCACTTGCGCTAGTGCATCTCCATGCTCCACTCTGGCCACTTGCGCTGGCACAGTGCCACTGCACCATGCACAGTGGGGGTGGCCAGGGTGCGATATTCAAAGCTGCTGAGCCATAGTGCAGCTCCGTTGAATATCGCCCAGGCCATACCCCTGCTCAGCCAAGTTGAGCTGTGCCCAGGCTTGCGCCACAGCCTGGCGCAGTTTGAATATCCGGGCCACTGTGTTTCTCTGAGGAAGGAGGCTGTATCAGCTTAATTTACAGAGTCAGGAGCAGAGGATGAATCTAATTGGGGGTGTAGCTTAACAGTACAAAAGCAGATGTCTCCAATTACAGCTTCCTGCTGTTTTTGACAGAGGATAATTTTTTGCTTTCAGAGCAAGTAACAGTAGCCTAGAACTACAGCTTTTTTACTAATTGCCCTCCTTCCCACCCTAAGCCAGTTCTACTTTTATAGCCACTGGATTTGACTGACAACAGGAACTTCCTCATAACAGTAGGAAGGGAAGGATCACTGAGACATGTTAGTTGCATCAACCTTGAAGGAACCTAAAAAATAGCTCGTTCTCCCCCCTGGCAGCTGGAGGTCTGAATCCAAGCACGGAAGAAGACTATTACTGAAGACTACAGGAAGTTCCTGTCCCAGAACAGGAAGGGCGAGCATTGTAAGGGCACATAGGCAGTAGGAAAGTAAATGTAAAAATACATAGAGGGAGGAGACAGTAAGCATACAAAGCAACAGGAGAGGGGACACAAAATAAGTCAAGATGGGAGTGGTGCATTGCAATGGCTGTGGGGCAGCAGTGTTCAGGTAGACATTCTGGAGGCTACAATGCTGCCTTGTTTGCAGGCACCTCTCTGGTCTGAGGGAGGAGTTTGCCTGTCTCCAGGCTGACCTGACTAGGATTCGTGAAACCTCTTCCCCCACCCAGGGACCACCAGAGCCACCACTGATACCTCAGAGGTTGCCAAGAAAGAGGAGCGGTTGGACCAAGGTGGGCTCAGGGAGGGAGATTGTGGTGGAACAGAGGTGCATCCCTCCAGTTTTTACCTCTCCACTATTCATATGCTGTTCTGGTGAAGAGTGGTTCCTCTATGGGGTACCTGCAGTGGAGACCCAGGAGGATGCTGGGAACCACCACAAAGGAGAGCCACAAGAGGGTTGCATGAGACCCCACAGGGGAAAGAAACAACTTCTGGTGGGGGACTTGATAATTGGGGGGTAGACTTTGAGGAGGACGGGGATAGGGAGGTAAGGTGCCTGCCAGGCACCATGGCTCAGAGGGACAGGAAGCGAATCCTTTAGGATCGTGGGAGCAGCTCTACAAGGGAGGGAGTTGGATGTCATTGTCCACCTAGGGATAAATGATCTGGCTGTGAATGGGATCAGAGTGTTGCAAGAGGAGTTTGTAGACTTTGAGAGGAGCCTTAGACAAGTAGCATGTACGGTAACCTTTTCAGAGGTGCTGCCTGTCTATGGGAAGGATGATGTTAGGGTATTCCACATCATGGGATTTAATGAATGGTTGAAAAACTGGTGTGGAGCTCAGGGTTTTGGCTTCATTGGGGACTGGGGAGCCACCTGGAGGGATGCAGGCCTATACTGGTGTGATAGTCTGCATCTGTCCAGGGGGGGAACCAGGATCCTAGGTGACAGGTTTAAATGCTTCATTGGCAAGCATTTAAACTAACCAAGGGTGGAAGCACTGAAAAGGAGCAGGGAAATCCCAGCCTCCCCCCACAAAACACAGTAGTTAAGAAAAAAGGAAGGTGATGAGTACCAATGCCCACAGTCTGTGTAACAAGCTCCCTGAACTAGTGTCCTTGATGGAAGAGGGATGCCTGGATAGTGTGGCAGTCACTGAAACATGGTACACAAAGAACCATGATTGGGATGTCAGCATACCAGGATACACACTCTATAGGAGGGACAGGGTGGGTAAAAGAGGAGGAGGAGGAGTAGCTTTCTATATAAGGGAAGGGATTAAAGCAACAGAACTAAAGAGTAAACAGGAAGTTGATGAGTCACTATGGGTCACCATGGAGACAGGAAATGGCACCACAATCCACATGGGGGTTGTGTATAGACCCCCATCTCAGGGGGAGGAAATGGACAAGGAAATGATAGAAGACATCCTTAAAATGGCAGAAAAAGGGGAGATATTGTTGAGGGGGGACTGAATATGGCAGATGTTAACTGGAGTACCTTTGCTGCAGGCACATCTAAGAGCAGGATCATTCTTGATGCCCTACAGGGTGCATGCCTCAGACAGCTAGTGTTGGAACCCACTTGAGAGGGAGCAATCTTAGACCTGGTACTCTCAAATGGGTAAGGAGAAAGGATCTCGGGTTTAGAAGTTGGTAGCCATCTTGTTCCCACAACGTTTTTGCAGTAGCTTATACGTTATAATTTTTAACTGGTAGTGCTTCTACCCATTTGGAAAATATGTCAACAATGACTAATAAATATTGGACCCCCCCCCCCCTTTTTGCAGTAGGCAAGGGCCCCACATAATCAATTTGTAAGCTGGACCAAGGACCTTCCACCAGGGGGATCCACCCTAACGGAACCTTTTTACCAGGCACTGGAGGATTCATCTGTGCACAGATGAAACAAGCCTCCAGGCATTGTTTGACATCTTTTTTTCATTTTTTGGCCACCAATATTTTTGTGCCAACATTTTACATGTTTTGTGGAGTCCACAATGACTTCCAATACGATAACTGTCCATGATAATATTTTTTCTAAATGAAGTGGGTGGTATCCACTTCCTAAACCCTGGTTATCATTTCCATATTACTATATCTTCCCATATGGTAACATGTTTGGTGGTACATAGTCTTGTATGTTTCCATTGGTTCCACCAACCGAGAAGCCAAGCATTAGTATCTTGGATTTGTCCCAAACTAGGGACTTGTGATTATGCTGATATCCATTTTCAGCTTCCCATAATTGTGTAGAGTCACCTCATATTGTTTTGAGGCTATTTGAGCCTAATGATCTACCAAATAATTATTTGGTTCATGTATATCTTTTTGATTCTTTTGATGAGCCCTTACTTTACAGATTGTTATTCTTAAAGGTATCTGAGCTCCTATATCCCATATATGTTGTAATATGGGAGCAAATGTGACAGGTTCTCCAGATGCCATCTGCATTCCTTGTTTTGGCCATATTGGCAAAAAGTCCAATAAGGAGTTAACTACAAAAGCACAGTCTGAGAAGATATTAATAACCTCCCAAGGGTAAGCCATAATAGCTCCACGGACTACCTCTAATTCTGCTCTAGGGGCAGAAAATGATGATGGGCATCGTACTAATACGTTTTTGATTAGTACTCGGTGTCCATATGGCATATATTGTGTGGAAATGTCCATCCTCCCAAAAGCGAGAGCCATGTACATAAACATGTCTTGCTTCAGTATTTGGTTTTGCAGCAAATATGGGTTTAAAATAAATTCCCATTACAGTTTTACAGTCATGTGCCTCTCCCTCCCATGCCATTAATTTAACTAACATAGATGAGGTACATTTTTTTTACTGTGATATTTTTCCCTTGTAGGGCCAATGCCCACTTTGCCAGTCTCTGAGAAGATACTCCCCTTACATCTCTTTCTAAGAGAAATTTTACAGGTGTAAGTGAGGTTTACAAAATAATGTGATTAAACCCCACAATATGTTCAGTAGCTTGTATTACCCAATATACAGCTAACAAATGTTCTACATGTTCTTCATAGGTTTCCTCTACTGGAGTTAACACCCGGAAAAAATATCCCAGTGGACGTAAAATCCCTGATCGCTTTTGTAACAGGACTGCATTTGATCACTTGATCAGTGGCATGTACTTGTATAACAAAATCTGATGACTTGGAAGGGCTAATGAGGGCAGGAGCAATCATTAGTGCTTGTTTAAGAGCCATAAAGGATGTTACAAGAAAAAATAATAGAAAAAAACTTATTTTTAAGTTAGTTGACGTGAGATTTAAATAAATCTTGATTACTTCTTTTTAAACAGTAAATCACAGTTTACTTGTACAGCTTACAATAGAGCAGAACCTGAAAATATATATTAAATCCTGACAAAATAATGTGCTCAACTTAGATTAAACATGGAAGGTCAAGCTGTGTTGCAGAAGGTCACCAATTTCAACAAGGTGAAAATTGCCATATTTTTATTACTGTTTTGACAGCTTTTTGCTCAGTTGAACACTTATTTAGATAAAAGGAGGTAGTTATTCTGCCTTAACTCTAAGGAGATTTGGCACTGCAGCTGTACCTTTGCTTAAAATGTATACAAGGACTGTTTTTTATATGAAAGGTCCTGGACGTGCTCCTGATTGGTATGATCTAATCTCTTTAATTGGTTGCCTAG
This sequence comes from Neoceratodus forsteri, assembly GCA_016271365.2. NCBI lineage: Eukaryota > Metazoa > Chordata > Ceratodontiformes > Ceratodontidae > Neoceratodus > Neoceratodus forsteri. Next base: position 1,377,425,769 of record CM057456.1, read on the forward strand.
GGGAGCCACCCCATCCACATTCCACATGCCCCATTCAATGCTACATGTCTACCACATCTGCAACTGCACTCACATATTTGTATGCACATCAGTTAAACAAACCACCTATCTGAAAGACAGAAAGTTTGCAGACAATGAGGCAACACTGCAAACCGGAACATGTCTTTGGATGAAACATGAAAAATCCACACATTAAAATCCTGGACAGCACATTTAACACTATGCCACTAACTAGGATTAACCTGGAATAAAGAAACCAAGAATCTTTCAACTGAAAAAACAATAATGGGCTTCAAGTGAACAAAGCCAAGTGCATAAAAGACAGACTTTACTCCGGCATCATTATAGTTAATGAAGCTGATATCATTCATTACCGAATACAGTAATGTCTTTGCAATTGATTTTTTTGAACATTCTCCAAGTAAGGAATAACAGAAATACAGAGAACAGCGTGACCTTGGGCACTACATAACAAGATATGGTGTACTACAATCAAATGTAGTGCTTCTCCTAAAATGAGTAGCAAGGAACAGCTGTACAGACATAAGTGTTTAAGATGGCGGCCACACTGGGCCAGGCATCATTTTAGCTCTGCAGTTTTTATTTGATTCTTTTTTATCTGTTTTTATTTAGTTAGCGTTTCTGTGGCGTTTACTGCGCTTGGAAGTCGGGGCTGTGAGTGTTAAATGGTATAGCAGAACTAAGTGTGTAGTCAATTCGATCCCTTTGCCGGCTGGTAAATGTTTTTGCTCATTATCTGTATCAGTCAGGGCTTACCTGCATTGACTTCTGCAACTGTTGCGGTTGCGGTGTGGCTTGTGCTGTTTGTGTGTGGCTCTGAGGTGGTTTTCAGCTGCCTAACCTACGGAGTTGGTGAAGAGAGCGGGCTGCTGCGGTGGCTGATTCCAGGACTGTTTGTGGGACCACCTGTGGGAGTGAGAGAGTTGTGGACCACTCGCAACAGGGGTGATTTGTCTGGCCCCTTAGGACCAGAATGCCAGCTTAGAGTGGAGAGGGAGTCGGCTGCTTGAGTGAGATCATCGAGCTGCTCCTCAAAGTGATTTTTCCTGGATGCTGGGAGTTGTGCAAAGCAGAGTTATCATCGTGGAGTGTAGAAGATGAGGTTAGCCTGACTGGCTTACCCTGGGGATTTAATTGGGACCTGTCATTGGTAAAGGAGATGTTTGGACAGGATTGTTCTACATTTTATCCACTTTTTATCGATCCTGGTATTGTGTTTGTGGTGCTTTTACTACTTCTGTTCAGGGATCTGACTCTGTTTGCTATTGAACTTGTAGGCTCCTTCAGGGATTTTGGGGGTTTCTGGCTCTCACAGGGTTGGGGAGTGGGGCTGGCTGGAGGACCGGTGTCCTGTTCCCCTCCCCTAGATTTGTAGGGCGGTCAGCTGGAGGGCTAGCTTGGACCGCAGTTGTAGTGGTGTGTCATTGATCTTCCGAGATATTTCCCCCTTACTTAGCAGTTGAAGAAATTTGTGACCCTGGGAGGATTTTAGCTGTAAATTTTGAAATTGGCAATCTGGGATTTCGATTCCTGACTTGTTGGATATTCGTTTTGGCACTATGAACTTCCATGAATGACTGACTGAAATCAGTGAGTTAAACGCTTTGGCCCTTTGTATTCTTCTGGACAACAAGTACTTTTATTTTTGTGTATTACCAGCCTGAATTTCCCCTGTAGTTAAGTTATTTCATTTATTTTATTTTTGGAAATTAGTTTGAGCAGTGAGAGGGCTCAGTTAAAAATGTGTAATTTCACCCTCCTTTAGATAAGTGTGAGACTAATCTGAGGGGGTGGATTGTGAAACTATTTTCCTCAAATTCATTTTGGTTTGTTTAGTTTATTTTATTTTTGATTGTTATGTTTATTTATTTGTTAATTATCTGTATTGATCGTTCTCCATTGATATTTGTGATAGATTTCTCTGGAGGGCGACATTTTGGATTTTTTTTTAAGTTAGTAATTCGGTACTTTGTTGTAGTTATCGGTATTTAGTTGGGGGACGGGAGGTGAAACTCCAGAGTGGTTGATTTTTAGGGGTATTATATTACTGTTTATAGACTGTTTAGTTTTTTGAGTGCAGGGCTAGGTTGTGGCCCTGGGATATGTGCTTGCCTGTTACTTCCTCGGTCGTGCGCTATTCAGCCTCAGTTCTTCGCGCCCTCAGCCCTTTTCATCTCCCTCCTCTGGTTTTGTCCATCTATCAATGCTGTCTGGCCCTGGGTATTGTCCGTAGGCAGGGGGGGAAGGGGTGAGGGGAGTGAACAGTGGAGGCTGGAGGAGCGGGGTGCTCTCATTAGAGTGGTTAAGCCCAGGAGACGCCCTGGGACAAAGTGGAGCTTGGAGCGTGGACTATCTTGTTTGGTCCCCATACCCAAGGGCACCATCGTTGGTGATGGGCAGGTAGCCAAAGCAGCCCAGGAGTTTGGTCCAACCAGGGTGTTGTGCAATGCTAGATTGTCCGGAGCAAGACCACTGTGATTTCTGATCTTGTTGGTTCGACAGATCTGGCTTGTATCACTGAGACCTGGCTGGATGATAATGCGGGCCCAATACTTGAGGCCGCAATTCCAGCCAAGTATACAGTGATACATCATCCGAGGTTGGACCACGGCATGGGGGGGGGAGGGTTGCAGTCTGTTTCAAGACCGAATTGGAACTCACTAGTGTTCCAGTTAAGGAGACCATCTCTTTTGAATGTGCTGTTGTTGCAGGTGTGGGCTATCGAATTGCCCTCATCTACCGTCTACCCGGAGATGGGAAGCAATTCCTTCAGGAAGTGGCGGACTTTGTCACCGACATGGCATTCGAGTCTCCCAGGCTGATGGTCCTGGGTGATTTTAATACCTGGATCGACGACGAACTGTCGCAATTTGGACAACACTTCTTCCAGTTAATGGATTCACTGGGCCTAACACAGGTGGTTACCACTGCTACACATAAAGGTAGCCATTCTCTTGACCTGGTCTTCCTTCTGGGGATCGAGGCTTCTGACGTGGGGGTGGAACCAGTCAGTTGGTCCAATCACTACACTGTGAGATTCAATTTTAGCATGCCACCTCGTAGGCCGTCGCTTGTGGAGATGGTCAAGTACTGCCCTTTATGGAATATTACTTCCGATGGCCTTGCTGCGGTTTTTGACCTATCACAATTTCCTGTGCATTGCAATGATCCAGAGGCATTGGTTTTGGCTTATAATAATGCCATCATCTCTGCCCTGGATTCTATTGCTTCAGTATATATGCATCCTCTCTCCCTTCAACCTCTGGCTCCATGGTTTGATGAAGCCTTGAGGGAGCTGCGGCGACTAGGACACAGGTTAGAACATTGTTGGTGGAAATCTGGCTTGTATGCTGACCATCTTAGACTGTTAGAACATTACCGATTCTATCAGTCAGAAATTTCTCATAAGAAGGCAGAGTTCCTTTCCGGGGAAATTTCTGCCACTCAGAACCGACCAGCTCAGCTTTTCAGAACTGTGGACAGATTGTGCAACCCAACCCGTCTACAGCTCCGAAAAGCGTTTTCACAATTACAGTGTGATGAGCTTGCTCGGTTTTCTGCTGATTAGATGGTGGACATTAGGACAGAGATCCACTTGACACATTCTATGCGGGTTGCTAGTGATCAGGGCTCAGTCACCACCCCTCTGCTTTCCTGGAGTACCTTCGAATGCCCAGAAATTGTGTATGTTATGCGGATTGTCCAAGGGATGCGCCCTACATGCTGTAGTTTAGATCCGGGTCCTACATCCCTGATTATGGGGTGTGGAGATTCTATTCTCCCGGTTCTAGCACAGATAGTCTGGTGCTCCCTTGGTTCGGGTGAATATCCCTGCTCTTGAAAGAGGCGGTGGTGACACCCTTGTGGAAGAAAGCTTCTTTGGACCCAGACTCTCTTGCTAACTACAGGCCAAGCTCAAATCTCCCCTTTGTGGGGAAGGTGATCAGGAAAGTAGTGATGGCCCAGTTGGAGAACCACTTGACCATCCATAGCATCTATGAACCTCTCCAGTCAGGTTTTCGAAAGAAGCATAGTACTGAGACTGCACTAGTTTGGGTGCTCAATGATCTCTTGATGGCGAGAGACCAGAGAAAATGGTCCATTTTGGTACTATTAGATCTGACATCAACATTTGACACTGTTGACCCTGGGGTTCTACTTGAGCGCCTGAGATGTATTTGTAGGCTTTCTGGGGTGGTCCTTAGATGGTTCACTTTATACTTTACTGGAAGAACTCAGAGGATGGTTTCAGGTTTTTTTTCCTCTGATCCCATCTTTCTGTTTTGTGGACCTCCTCAGGGGTCTATATTGTCCCCAATGTTGTTTGCGGTGTATATGTTTTCCCTCGGAGACATTGTGAGATGGTATAGGCTGAAGTTTCATTGCTATGCCGATGATACCCAGCCATACCTGTCTTTTGGCCCCAACCAGGAAGGAGCCATCTCGGTATTTAATAGCTACCTCAACGAAATCCAGGATTGGATGAGGTCCAGTTGTCTGAAGTTGAACTCTGGAAAGACAGAGGTGTTGGTTTTGGATTCAGATTGCCAGATAGGGGGACCTGGGGCTGGCTCCCCATCTGGATTGTTTCTTGGGGATGCCACGCTTCAGGTCTCTGAACAGGTGCGAGACCTTTGGTGATATCGGATGTGGGACTGACACTTCAGACTCAGGTGTCAGCTGTGGTTAAGTCATCTTTCTACCATCTAAGAAACATCGCTAGGATCAAGCACCTTGTTCCGGTAATCTGCCAACCTTAATCCATGCCTTTGTGACTTCGCGCCTAGATTACTGCAACTCACTTTACTTTGGGCTTCCGGGGGTTGACATCCACCACTTGCAGCTGGTGCAGATATCCGCAGCCCGGTTGTTGGTGGGTACTTCTAGATCTTCCCATATTACACCAGTGCTGTGGGAACTGCACTGGCTACCAGTCCAGTGGTGGATCACCTTCAAAGTCAGACTACTGATTTACAAAACCCTGCATGAACTGGGCCATGATTACTTGAAAGAGCTTCTGTTTCCTTACCACCCTGTGAGACCGCTCCACTCAGTCGACAAGGGGTTGCTAGAAATTCCAAGGGTGACTTTAAAATCTGCTGGGGCCCACGCTTTTATGTTCCCTTTGGAATGCTCTATCCCATCGGATTAGGGAGTGTACGACTGTGGGGAGTTTTAAACAGGCCCTCAGATCTTTTGTTTTGGTAAAAGCTTATGGCTGTATTGATTGCTGATTTGTACTGTCTTTTTATGATGTTGATTCTGTTGTATTTTATTGTTTTATTGGACTGCGCCTTGATGCCTGAAAGGCGCATAACAAATAAAGTAGTATTATTATTATTACTTAGATTTGCTATAGATTCTTGATTTTTAACCCACAAACTTTCCCTTGTGCCACACTTACTTTCTAGTCTATTTCTTTTGTTTCAGTGACACACTTTTGTAGCTCCTTCTCTGCCTTCTCCTCCATGCCTTTAGTATCAGTAATACATTTTTTGTAATTCTTTTTCTTGGCGGACTAAACCGTCATTATATTTTCCTTTATTTTCTAACATCTGCCTCTTTATTTCACACATCCTAGCTGTTATTTCCCACTGATACTGTACATACATTTGACAGATGTTGGCTAACTTAGTGCAGTCTACTTTAACCTTCTCATTTCTGTCCATACATTGTTTAGCAAAACATAGATGCGCATCTTCCTGTTTCTCAGGAGAGGGATATGGACGTTCCTTTAAATAAATATCTATGTAATATGGTATCCATACTTATGTCTGTTTTGACTGGCATATCACGTCTGACTTATCCTAGTCCAACTGAGTCCCTTTTCGATCCCCTTCTGTACTTGATTGATCAGGTCAGGTGCAGTGAAGCATTCCCCGCAGCTTGGTCTATTTGGTTCTTTTGATGTCATCAGCAACCATATAGACTGTCTTCAACATCTGAGTCATGGCAATTGTAAGGTTTGCATTGTTTGCAAAAGAAATTCACTCGAATCTTCCGTTCTCTTCCAAGAGTTTATTGCGGTTATTTAAATTTACATGCATGTTCAATCTTCATCTTTGTTTGGAGCTGCTTATTCTATTTTGTACAGTGCTTATATAAAGTTTTCTTATCTCAAATAATACCAACATCCAGTCATATAGCAAAGTAACATATTAATTTTATGGTGAGGTGAATTCATTTCAAAGCATAGGTATGACTTCATTTCTTACTCAGAATCTGTAACTATCAGATAACTGACTTCAGGGGGTGGATTTTAAGGAAATGGGAAGGATCCTTAAGGAGCATTTGGATGTGATTGGGTCAGACATGGACACTGACAGTAGGTGGGAAATCATCAGGAAAGGGGTGCAGGATGCTACCGGCACCTGTGCCAGAGTAAGACGAAATGGGTAGGGGCCCAAATCCTGCTGGTGAACCAGGGAGGTCCAGGAGGTGGTGCAGGGAAAGAAGGCAGCCTATAGGCAATTCCAAGTGCTCAAGGAGTGAAAGGGATCGAGGGGAGTATGAACTGATGGCTAGAAGGGCCACTAGGGTGGTGAGGGCGGCTAAGGCAAGGAAGGAGCAGAACTAGGAGAGGGAACAAGGGGTTCTTTAGATACATTGGGGAAAAACGAAGGGTGAATGGGCAGATTAGCAGAATTAAAACAGGGGAGAGATGGGCACAAGACCCGGGGGAGCAGGCTGAGGTACCAAATGAGTACTTCACCTCAGTTTTCACCAAGGAAAATGGAGGTGCTGCATCATACATGGGAGGAGACAGTAATACTGAGGAGGGGGGACCCTTAGCAATCAGCAAGTCTGGGGTGAGGGGGAGGAATCACTGGCAGGAGGGGGGAAGGCTAAGCAGGGAGAAGAAGTATCGGAGGTGGAAATCATGGCAGAGAGAGTGAGGGAAGCCCTCAGTTCCCTTAAGACGGAGAAAACACTGGGGCCGGATAAATTACATCCCAGAGTGCTGAAGGAACTTGCAGATGTCCTGGCGAAACCCCTGGCAGAGTTTCTCACCATCTCTCTGAGGACAGGGTAGGTGCCCCAAGACTGGAAGGTGGTGCATATAATGCCTATCCACAAGGGGGGGATCAAGGGAGGTGCAGGGAACTACAGGCCTGTCAGCCTGACATCATTGGTGGGCAACGTGATGGAGGGCATTGTCAAGGAGAGGCTGGGGGGGGACCTGGAAAAGTCAGGGTGCCTGGACGATAGACAGCATGGATTCATCCCAGGGAAATCGTGTCAGACAAACCTTGTGGAGTTCTATGACTGGGTGACGAGTACCTTGGACCTAGGTAGACCAGTGGACATCCTCTTTCTAGACTTCAGCAAGGCATTTGATTCTGTTCCTCATGAGGGCCTGTTAGATAAGCTGGGAGAAATGGGGTGGGGAACCAGATGATCAGATGGATAGACAATTGGCACCAGGACCGGACCCAGTGGGTCATAGTTGGCGGGATAGTCTCATCCCCAAGGAGGGTCGTTAGTTGGGTTCCACAGGGATCAGTCCTTGGGCCCCTCTTGTTCAACACCTACATCTCTGACATAAGGACAGGTATCAGCAGTGAGATGAGTCTCTTTGCAGATGACCTAAAACTGGGGGCGGTGGTGGATGGGGAGGAGGGTGGCCCTACAGCGGGACCTGGAGGCTCGGGAAAGATAGTCTAGAAAGTGGAAGCTGAGGTTCAATGCAGAGAAATGCAAGGTACTGCACCTGGGAGATAGAAACCTGGGCCAAGTGTACACCCGGGTGGGGGACTGCTACAAGTCTCAATGGCTGAGAGGGACTTGAGGGTGGTGGTGGATGTCAAGATGAACAACTCAGAGGCTTGTAGGAGGGCAGCAGCCAAGGCCAACAGGATGCTGGGATGCATTGCTAGGGGGATTACCTCCAGAAGGAGGGAAGTGATACTCCCTCTGTATAACTGCTTGGCGAGGCCACACCTCGAGTACTGCGTGCAGTTTTGGAGGTCACACTTAAAAAGGGACATTAAACTCCTGGAGAGGGTCCAGAGGAGGGGAAACAAAATGATTTGGGGCTTGGGGGACAGGACCTATGGGGAGAGGCTTGAAGAGCTAAATATGTACACATTGGAAGAGAGAAGGGACTGGGGTACATGATAGAGGTCTTCAGGTACATGAAGGGGGTAAATAGGGGAGGAGCAGTCGGGGGGCTTCCAAGAAAGGAGGGGGGCAACTAGAGGGCATGGGTGGAAGCTGGAGGGGGGAAGATTCAGGGGAGAAAGGAGGAGGTGCTACTTCACTGAGAGGGTGGTGGAGCCATGGAATGCACTGCCCGGGGGCTGGTGGAGGCAGAGATGGTGGAGCAGTTCAAGAGGGGGTGGGACAGGTACAGGGGAAGGGTTCTGGAAGCAAAATCCAGTGCAGCAAGAATATCCGGAACTGGGAATGGAGAAGCCAGAGAGGGCAAGGGGGGCAGCAAGGTCAGCTCCCAGGGTGGGGGCTGACTAAAAGAGCAGACATGAAAGACCATTAGGCCTATTCTGCTGGCATTTTAGTATGTTAGTATCACAAGGTGTTTCTTACACAATCTCATAAGTGTTGACTTCATTTATAGAAAGTTCTTTGTGTGCACACCTTCCTTGAATAGGTATATACCATCCTAATAAAGGCACACCATTCTGTTAAGTGTTATTATAGGACATTTGGATGTTATATGTTGTGAAATCTAAAGTGTTGTGAAATTGTAAGGTCACTACAAGACAGTTGATTACATAGTGAAAGGTTACTCAGGTAAAAATTACACTTCAGTAAAATGTTACACTACACGTGAATAACTTGAAAACACAATAGTAAAACTCACAAAGATGGATCATCGTTACATCAACTTCTTCACACCCACATAATGGTCACAACTAACTATAGCATCAGAACCTGTAAATCATCCCAAACTACCCTCCCCCATTACCACCCATGAACAAAGCTCGATGAGAGAACATAGAAAGATCAGCAGGAAGCCCCCACCAATGTCTGCTGGCTCCCCAGTGGGTGCAGAGGCAAATAAAAATGATGACTGCCCAGCACCTCGATGGTGCTGCCTACATGTAGCTTGAGCCACCTTTGCCTTATGGCAGGTATAAACCCCCATGTTTGAGACAAAAATTCCACCCCCCTTTAACGTCACTGACCAGCCCCATCCCATTGCCTGCAGATACTAGGTACGAGAGCCAGCCAAGGTCTAAATCCTCCCCCCATGACCTTAAATGTGTCAAAAATAATATAGATCTCTACGATAGCCAACATATAAGGTATAGAGTAACCTAGTAATGTTTTGCCCAAAGGGCAGAGGCCATTAGGCCAGAATAACATGGTTGATCCCTGATTCAATATACATCACCCAGAGCACTCTGACAAAACTCCACCAATGGTCCACAATCAGGAGCCTTCACTGTAACTTAATTATGCCAGGGATTGCCAAGGGATTTTTTTTCTTAAATACAAAAATAAGTCTGTGTCTTCGAGTGGGACATGTAGCCTGGATTTAAGCAAAAGGTGTTATGACCCACACGGGCATCTAGCAGTTTGTGTGGTTAGCTGTTTTCAGGAATATACAAGATTGTCTTCCAGTTGATCTTTTTTGTGGTCAGGCTTGACAGTTAAAAATATACTGCCTTGTAGTCACCAGAGGAAAACATCTGTCAGCTGACAGTTCACACTTAGTAGCTGTACTGCTCAAGTGCAAAGACTGAAAAGTTAAGCATTTAAAAGTTCACACTTAGTAATTTTGTTTAGAATTAAAGAAATGAAAGTCAAGTGTCTAAGTCTTGAATTTGTTTATGATTTATGTCAAATACACCATAAAATTCACAAGTAGATATTAATTGCCAATTGTTAATTAATTAGTAAAAAGCAGTTGTCCAAGTAGTGAGCTTGGCTACAATTAAGGTTAAGTATACACTAAAATTCATAAGTGAGTACTAATTGTAAATTAATAGCAAAGCAGAGGCCCAAGCTTTGAGCTTGATCATGGGCATATGCTTGAAAGCTATCTGGTGGAATCTGTTCATGGTGTCCAGTTTGGGGGTTCCAGGAGGAATGTTTTCAGCAATCCACCTGGCCACCATGAGCCCAAGTTCTGGGTTCATCTCTTCATTGATTGGTGATAAAGGAGCATTGTAATATAATGTAGCAATGGAGCAATGTAGTAATGGGGTTGAAACCAATGGAACTAGCTTACCCAGAGATAGGGCAGGCAGAGCCGGTTGGGGAGGCAAAGCCAGTCCCGGTGATGGGGTAGGCAGAGCCAGTGGGGGAGGCAAAGCCAGTCCCGGTGATGGGGGAGGCAAGCCCACTGAGGGCTGTATAGGATTGCAGGCAGGGCAGTTATTGCAGATACAGCAAGTCATGGGTTTTTAGAATTACCAGAGGAGCTACAATTAACCCAGCATCCTGAACCGGCATTATACAATAATAATTCAGGGTGGCCTGCAACAGACATTTCAAATCCACAAAAAGACTTTCAAGAATCAATTCCTTCTACTAGTACTACATGCCAAATTGACTCTGATGCATCAGCCAGTACACAACCAAGGCAAAATCAGAGACCTTTTGCCTCACTGTTTCATACCTCAACTTATCCTGCAAAATGCCGTAATACCGTACGCCTGACTCATAAGGGAGGAATGGAAGAGCATCCGGACAGAATATTTGTGGAGAGGACTTTGGTAAAAGACTCAGTGAAATTTTTTTCTAACGAAATCCATGCCTTAATTCATGTGTTTGGGGAATCGGTCTTTGCTATTCATTTTAAAGCTCCAGCGTGGCTGGAGAGATTTTGGTATAATACCAAAAAGTAAAGCAGTCCCCACTTTGGTCCCCATTTGAGGCAATTCCACTAACCAAACCTGAAGTGAAAAACATAACTGTATTGTTTCGAAGAGAGGGGTTAGCATGTCCGATCCGGTGTATTGTTTAAAGATGAAATGCTCAGATTTGGGGGACCCAGAGGCAATTTTCAGTTCAGAAAATATTTGGAATGGAGGGTGGAGGATAAAGGTTCTACTTAAGAATACCCCAACCGGCCTACAGCATCTTCCAAATATTTTTTTATAGGATGAGACCGAGGGGTATTGTTCTACCCAGGGAAAACCAAAACCTGTTACAAGTGTGGCTCAGCAGAACATTTAAGTCATGTTTGTGACAGGCTTAGATGCAGCTCTTGGAATCATAGGATTATACAGAGCTAAGGCTTTTCATCCAAAATGCTCGCTAAATTGTTTATTTCTCAAACTCTATAATATTGGTCTAATTTGTGTTTAAATGTATTTGTGGTTTTACTTCCTACTACTTGTCTGTTCCACTCATGGACTACCCTCTGGTGAACTATTTACTTGTTGTTACCAAGTTAGTTGGCCTAGCTGTCAGTTGTAGGGGATGAGACTCAGTTTGCACACATTTTCAGAAGCTTGTAGGCCCAGATTGTCCCACAAGTCATTATTTCCCAATGCCCTGTGCCCTAGGCACAAATCCCCTCTCTTTCTCCTGTACTCCAGTAAGAACAGATTCAGCTCACTCAGCTTAGTCTTGTACTTTTTCCCTGTCATATTGTTTATTCCCCTTGTTGTCCTCTTCTGGACTCTCTCCATCATTGCTATATTGCCCATTTTGTAGGGCGACCAGACCTGGGTCCCATATTCCAGGACTGGTCTGACTAGGGATCTATACAAAGGCAAAATGACCTCCCTACTTCTAGCCTCTGTGTGTCTGAAAATGGAGTTTAGGATTCTGTTTCCTTTCTGTGTGATGTACCTGCAGTGTGCCGAGAATTTCATATATTGTGACACAAGAATGCCCAACTATCTCTACTCCAACATTACTCTGAGGTTTGTTATCCAATAAATGTGTGTTGCATGGATTGTCTTTTTTCTAAGGTGCATTATAGTGTATTTGTCCTGGTTTAGTGAAAATTGAGGCCATGGACCATGCTAAGATGCGATTTAAAGCGGTTTGTAATGGAATATTGTCTTCTTGTTTTTTGTCAACCACTGCCCCTAGTCTGTAGTCATCAGTGAATTTATATAGCCACACATCGCTGTTTTCATACTGTAATGTTGACACATAAAGGTTAAAAAGTTAGGGCCCCAGCACCGAGCCCTGGGGTATCCCACTCATCATCTTTGTCCAATCTGACAGTGAACCCTTTATGCTGACCCTCTGTCTTCTGTCTCTTAACTAATCCTGTACTCATAGAACAATTGTGTATTGAATACCTGTGTTTAGCTTGGTTGTCAGTAATTCAGCATGGGGGAGGTTGTCAAAGGCCTTCGAGAAGTCTAGGAACAATATGTCTACTGATTTCCCATCATCTAGTTCCCTCGCTACTCTATTATAAAATCCCAGCATGTTTGTCTGGCAAGAAATGGTGCACAGGGCCAAGCATGAGGTATATCATCTGGCAAAGGATTGTGGAGGTTCCCCAGATATGCTGGTCCACCTGGGTACCAATGACATTGAGGGAGATAGTGAGCTAGAGATATAGGCAAGGGTCAGGGGAACTTGCCAGGGTCTGTCATGGCATAGGATGCCCAATGTCCTTCTCGGAAATCCTGCCTGTGCCAAGGGCTAGTGGGGAACACAAGAGGAAGATTAGGGAGATAAACCAGTGGCTCAGGGAGTGGTGTGGGGCCAGAGGGTATGGGTTGATGGGAGATTGGGGGAGACCTGGGAGGATAAGGGGCTATATGCTAGAGATAGGCTGCATCTCAATTTGGAGGGGAAGGAAATCCTTAAGTTAAAAATAGAGGGCTTCATTGGTGAAAGGTGGGGTTTAAACTTGTGAAGGGGGGGAAGGATGAGAGAAAAGGCTGTCATGGGAGGGTCTAATAAAGGAGGCACTCAGTTTCCACCTCCCTTGGGAGCTGAAGGAATGCGGAAAAAGGCTGACTGGTAAGGTGCTGACTGGCAGAAGACGGAATCCCCATTGGGAATGCGAGCAGGGGAAATGGAAGTATACGGAAAGGGTGGAAGGTAGTTCTGCTAAATGCCAGGAGCTTGGGCAATAAAATGCCTGAGCTCCAGGTGATGCTAACTGAAGGAGACGTGGATGTGGCAGCGGTCACTGAGACATGGGCCACCGCAGAGCATGACTGGGACCTGAACCTGGAAGGTTACACCATGTTCAGGAAGGGCAGGGGGAGGGAAGGGGAGGAGGGGTAGTAATAATAGTCAAAAACTATATTGGCATAGGAGGAGTGGAGGAGGCGGAGGGAACTATGGAGGTGATTTGGGTAACCTTGATAACAAATGGGGGCAAGAGAGTAAAAATAGGAGTGGTGTATAGACCCCCTGCGCTGACGGAGGAGCTGGAGGAGAGTCTGGTGGCAGATGTTGAGAGGCACTGCAAATTGGGCAGGGGAAGGGTGGTGGTATTGGGGGACTTAAACATGCCAGGAATGGACTGGGAGACTATGACATCCTCAGTGGCCAGAGAACAGAGGTTGTTCGATGTCTTTCACGATATGTTCCTAATTCAGCAGGTGGGGGAACCGACCAGGGAGGCGCAGATACTGGATGTGGTCCTGGCAGACAGTGACCAGATTGGGGGTCTGGAGGTAGGGGACCCGTAGGCGGGGAGCGACCATGCCACGGTCTAGTTCTGCCTGGACCTAGGAGGGGTAGAAGGCTGAACAAAGATGGAGGGAACTGACTTCAGGGGGGTGGATTTCAAGGAAATGGGAAAGACCCTTAAGAAGCATTTGGATGGGATTGGGCCAGACATGGACACTGGCAGTAGGTGGGAAATCATCAGGAGGGGGGTGCTGGATGCTACCAGCACCTGTGCAAGAGTAAGACATAAATGCGGTAGGGCCCATAAACTCTGCTGGTGGACCAGGGAGGTTCAGCAGGTGGTGAGGGGAAAGGAGGTGGATTATAGGCATTTCAAGTGCTCAAGGAGTGAAAAGGATCGAGGGGAGTATGAGCTAATGGCCAGAAGGTTCACTAGGGTGGTGAGGGTGGCTAAGGCAAGGAATTAGCAGAACCTGGCCAGGGAAATTAGGGAGGGAACAAGGGGTTCTTTAAGACAAAGAACCTCTGTGCACAAGAACTGAGGCAATGGTTACCCCAAAGGGCATTTGGCCGGGAAGCCAAGTTTCAAAGACATACAAAATCACACATGCCCCCACAATGTAAAGCATCATGGGCTACATATGCAAATCACCACAGAATATTATGCTGGTTCAACTTGAAGTAGAAATGCATGGTGCCAAAAGGCCTCTCACACAGATTGCAAAGGGTGCCAACAGAAGACATAGACACATGTTTCATCCTACCAGGACTCATCAGTATGCCACATCTGTTTGACACCCCAGTGGAATGAACCAGCTACCCTAAGATGGTCTATCTGGGTTACGTTGTGGTGAACCCAATTAAAACAAAAAACAATCTGAAAGGCAAAGAACCTCTGTGCGCAAGCACAGAGGCAATGGTTACCCCAAAGGGCATTTGGCCAGGAAGCCAAGTTTGAAAGAAATACAAAATCACACATGCCCCCACAATGCAAAGCATCATGGGCTGCATATGCAAATGCAAAGGGGTTCTTTAGATACATTGGGGGAAAAATGAAGGGTGAAGGGGCAGATTAGCAGGATTAAAACAAGGGAGGGATGGGCACAAGATCCGGAGGAGTAGACTGAGGTAGTAAATGAGTACTTCACCTCTGTTTTCATCAAGGAAAATTGGGGGCTGCATCATACATGGGAGGAGATGGTGAAACTGAGGGGGGGGGCCCTTGCCGATCGTCTGGTCTGAGAAGAGGGTGGGCCATCACTGGCAGGAGGAGAGAAGGCAAAGCAGGGGGATGAGGTAGCGGAGGTGGAAATCACGGCAGAGAGAGTGAGGGAAGCTGGAAGGAAGCACCAGGGCCAGATAAATTACGTCACAGAGTGCTGAAGGAACTGGCGGATGTCCTGGCAAACCCCCCTGGTGGAGATTTTCAGCATCTCTCTGAGGACACGGTGGGTGCCTCAGGACTGGAAGGTGGCACATATAGTGCCTATCCACAAGGAGGATCAAGGGAGGTGGCAGGGAACTACAGGCCCATCAGTCTGACATCGGTGGTGGGCAAGGTGATGGAGGTCATTGTCAAGGAGAGGCGGGGGGGACCTGGAAAAGTTGAGGTGCCTGGACGATAGACAGCATGGATTCATCCCAGGGAAATCATGTCAGACAAACCTTGTGGAGTTCTTTGACTGGGTGATGAGAGCCTTGGACCTGGGTAGACTGGTGGATGTCCTCTATCTTGACATCATCAAGGCGTTTGACTCTGTTCCTCATGGGGGCCTGTTGAATAAGCTGGGAGAAATGGGGGTGGGGAATCAGATGATCAGATGGACAGGCAATGGGCTCCAGGACTGGAGGGTCGTGATTGGCGGGATAGTCTCATCCCCAAGGTGGGTCATTAGTGGGGTCCCTCAGGGATCAGTCCTTGGACCCCTCCTAGTCAATGCCTATGTTTCTGACATAAGGAAGGGTATCAGGAGAGAGATGAGTCTTTTTGTGGATGACTCAAAACGGGGCGGTGGTAGATGGGGAAGAGGGGAGGGTGGCCCTACAGGGGGAACCTGGAGGCTCTGGAAAGGTGGTCTAGAAAGTGGAAGCTGAGGTTTAATGCAGGAAAATGCAAGGTACTGCACTGGGAGCCAGAAACCTGAGTCAAAAGTATACCCTGGGGGGGGATGCTGCAAGTCTCAATGGCTGAGAGGGACCTGGGGGGGGGTGGTGGATGTCAAGATGAACAACTCTGAGACTTATAGGAGGGCAGCGGCCAACGCCAACAGGATGCTCAGATGCATCGCTAGGGGGATCACCTCCAAAAGGAGGGAAATGATACTCCCCCTGTATAACTGCTTAGTGAGGATGCACCTCAAGTACTGCATGCAGTTTTGGAGGCCACACTTAAAGAGGGACATTGAACTCCTGGAGAGGGTCCAGAGGAGGGCAGCCAAAATGATCTGGGGCTTGGGGGACAGGACCTATGGGGAGAGGCTCGAAGAGCTAAATTTGTACACATTGGAAGAGAGAAGGTACTGAGGGGACATGATAGAGGTCTTCAAGTACATGAAGGGGTTAAATAGGGGAGGAGCAGTCAGGATGCTCCGAAGGAAGGGGGGCAACTGGAAGGGGGAAGATTCAGGGGAGAAAGAAGGAGGTGCTACTTCACTGAGAGGGTGGTGGAGCTATGGAATGCACTGCCCAGGAGGTTGGTGGAGGCAGAGATGGTGGAGTGGTTCAAGAGGGGGTGGGACAGGTACAGGGGAAGGGTTCTGGAAGCAAAGTCCTGTGCAGTGGGAATATCCGGGACTGGGAATGGAGAAGCCAGAGAGGGCAAGGGGGGCAGCAAGTTCAGCTCCCAGGGTGGGGGCTGACCAAACGAGCAGACACGAAAGACCGTTAAGCCTAGTCTGCTGGCATTTTAGTATGTTAGTAAGATCTTCCCTTAGTAAATCCATGCTTGGTGATGTCATTCAATTGATTTTGGTTTAAAGCTTCCAGAATATTATCTTCTAGAATGCCTTCAGGTATCTTTGAAGGGACAGAGGTAAGGTTAACCAGCCTATAGTTAGATGGATCACTTCTATTGCCCTTTTTGTATTATGGAAATGTCTGTTACCCTCCTCCAGCATTCCACTACTTCCCCTCTATCTAGTGATTCTTGAAAGATGTAAGATAAAGGTGGCGCTAGCTGTTTACGCAGTTCTTTAAGAACCCTTGGATGTAAGCCATCTGTGCCCAGTGATTTATAGGGATTTAGTCCTGTCTGCTTAGTTTCTACTTCCTATATCTTTATAGTTAACCTCTGTTCTAATTTCACTAATTGCAGTTGAACTTTCTTTACTAGTGAATACTGATGTGAAGTAAGAATCAGTTAAGTTTGCCGCAGATGCATCATCCGATATCAGTAGCCCATCAACATTCTTTAGTGGTCCTACACTTTTTGAGTTCCTTTTTTTTTTTTGTTTTGTTTTGTCTGTTTATATATGAATAAAGGGATTTATAGTTGTCTTTTATTGTTTGTGCCAATTTTAGTTCATGGCTTGCTTTTGCAGTTTTCATCTTTTTTTAATTTATGTGCTCCATTCCTGTAGCTTTTCCTATTCTCATCATGATTGCTAAGTTTCCATTTTTTATATAATTTGTTCTTTTTATTAATGAACTTTTTGATTTTTGGTGTTGGCCACTATGGCCTAGGTTTAGTGTCAGTGTATTTCAAGTTCATAGGTATATGTATATGAACGTCCTTATTTAATTTTATTACAAAAGATTTCCTAAGTAGTGTTTAGGTGTTTCCCCTCAAACTCCACCTCCCAGTCCCATTTGCTAATATAAATTTTTTTTATTTATTTATTGAAATTTCGGATAACACCTTTGAGAACAGGCTCATTTCATAGGTTCCACGTCAGACAAACAATACATATTGGAAAAGTATGAGACAGAGAACAAACAAAACCAGGAATTATACAAGACATTACAAGAGTGTATAACTAGAGAAATTCCAAAACATGTGGCATTGTACAATGTATGCCATGGTGCATATTTGATTAAAACCTGGAATTCAAAGAGTCATATTAGAGGGGGTGAGGTCTTATGAATCGACCCTTTACATGAAAATGAGAACAGACTCAGCCTAATATCTAATAATCAACAAGGCAAGGGAGGGCATCACCCCTGGGACCTCGTCAGAGGTGAGAAGGTATGGGACAAAGCATTTTAAAGTGAGCAAGGGAGCTCAGGAGATATAACAGGGGGAGGAGGGATAGGGGAAAGCCATAGAGGGGTGAGGGGAAAGAGTTGAAGGGGTCTAGAGGAAATGTGAAGGAGAATGATAAGCAACTTAGAACAATTGTTTACATGCTGAGAACAGTTATGCATAAGGCAGGATAGCATAAGGTTAGAATAAGTGCTGGTCACAAGAGGAAAGGTTATTGAAGCAGTCACAACTGGCATCAGCAACTAGCTGTTGCTTAAGTTTAACCTTGAAGGAGTCCAAGGTGGATGCTGAAGTGATGTCATGGTGCAGCTAGTTCATCCATAGTGAGGCATGGTAGATAAAGGACCTTTGTCCCAGACAGGTGCGATAATGGGGTATATTAAAAATCTGGCTATTAGAGCTTCTGGTGCAGTGTCGGTTAATAGTGGGGGTGATAAGCTTTTGCACTCCTGGGGGCATTTTACTAAGCTTTCTTTTTTTGGACAGTAACCAGTACATGTCTGTCTTTGAATTGGAGCCAGTTAGCCTGAGCGTACATGTCGCAGGTATGGGACAGATGGGCTGAGCCAGTAAGGAGTCAGCATGCTTTCTTGAGTGCAACTATGATGCGGCAAAGAGTTGTTTCAGTATCTGATTCATAGATTGGTAAGCCGTAATCAATAAGCGAGACAAAAGAGCTTTGAATAGCCAGGTTAAGAGCCTCTGGGCTCAAACTTTGCTTATGCCTATAAAGTAGCCCAATGCGGGTGTTAACAACCTTAGCAGTGTTGTCAGTGTGATGAGCATAGGTCATCGTACTGTCAGTAGTAATCCCTAGATATTTCGAGAGCTGAACTAGCTTGAGGGGAGAGCCCTCTTCATTTGTGATAGAAAGAGAGTAAGTTCTGTGCTTTTTTTTGGGAGCTGGAGAACAGCATAGTTTTAGCCTTGTTGTAATTCATAACTAACTTGTGCTTATGGAACCATCTTTCTACGACTATGAAATTACTCTCTAGCCTAGATTTAAGAAGCTTAGAGTCTGAATCACTAGTAAACAGGACAGCATCATCAGCATATAAAAGGATGTGACCCTGACAGGAGTAAGGAAGATTGTACAGGAAAATGCTAAATAAAAAATGTTCAGTCTTACCAGGTCGAAATCTGCTTTGCTGAAATCTAGGACGGATGTTGATCATGATTTCTTAGTAATTGGTTCCATTATCTTAAATTCAACCTTTAACTGATCACTAGTGCCTAATGGAATTAAAGATAGCCATATGGCTCTTTTACAGTAATGCTGTACAACTTTAAAAGAGAAATGAAAAGCAATTTCACATTCAAAACAATTGTGCTTCTACAGTTAAAAAGCAGCAGTTTAGGTATTGGTTATTGCTTCATTTGGTTCTTTATAACTAAATCTGTCCTTGAGCATATAGATATCCATTTTCAAGGATGATGACTTGGACCAAAGCATGCAAACATGTATAGTACATATTATTATTTTTTTATTTTTATTTATTCATTCTAGGATTACAAATGTCTTTGAGCACCAGGCAGATCATTTACAAAGGCTCCACATCAGTAGGGAGGGTTACATACACATACTGGGAAACAGACAAGTTATACAGAATAAATCAGAGCATGTAGTGTTTACATTATAGTGTAGAACAATTAGCTTCTAATTATACACACATCAAGCAACAATTAATCAGAGGCAGGGGGATAGAGAAGTAGGGAAGAGCCAGGAGGAAGAGGAGCAGCCAGGCAGCCTTGTCAAATTGCAATAACAGTAGGGGGGAGGAAGGAGATTAGAAGGGGGAGAGAGAGAAAGAGGGGAGAGGCAGGGAGGAGGGTAGTAGGACAGAGGTGATAGAGGTAGCAGCAGTGAGGGGAGGTCCAGGAGAAAAAAAGGGAGGGGGGAGGGAGGAGGATGAAATGGAGGAGGTCCTGAAGAGGGACCTGGAAGTTAGGTGAAGCAATCACAGGAGGTTTCAGTTAGGAGATGAGTTTAAAGTTTATGCTTGAACTCTCCAAGATTAGTAAGGTTAGTCAGACTATTATGGAGACCATTGATATTATACAACACATAATTAGCTTACACAACGCAACATAAAATTGCCTCAGATATGACATGTGCACTTAGAGAAATTTTAAACATTTGTTAGAAGAGTAAAGTGTGCAGCAATTTTTAATATCAGGAAGAAATGAAGTACAGTCACAGGATTACTGTACAGACACCGAAAAGGATTGACTTCTGAGGCACTCAAAACTGCTGTAAATAGCTCAGTCCTCTCAGTGAACAACACTAAATAAAGTGTGTTATTTAGTCCTAGGTGTACCCCATCTCACTCACACCTGCGAGTTGTATGCTCAAACAAAATGGCTCAACCTTCACAGTCGCCTTCAGTATCAAGTATGCATGCTCGCCAAGAAGTCTATGTTAGGACTTACCACCCCAGACCTGCAAAGCCTCCTTAGGCAACCTATTTCCATCAGATGCACTAGGGGTACAAACAACTCAGCTCTCTGCATCCCTTTCCGTAGAACCACACAAGGCCAACAATCCTACGAATACCGGGCATCACTTTGGCTTAATGCGCTTGACCTAGGCGTCACAAAAGAGGACAAAATAGGCCCCTTTAAAGATAAACTCCGAGTGGTCCTCGCCACAAACAGGAACTGTGACTGTGAGACCTGAACTCCCCCACACTCTCCCCTCCTCTTTCCTGCTACCCTCATTCTAACCAGCACCCTTGCCTCTCCTCTCTTCTTGCTAGCTAACACTCCCATAGTAGGCTCCAGGTCCCCGCCTCAGCACTCCCTCCCACCCCCAAGTGAGTCTAACCCTCCTTTATGACTACACTCTTTAGTACTTATGAATAAAGAACAGCTGCCCATCAAGTTCTCGCCTCCTTGTGTATAGTATTAGTTAATTCTTTTACACACTGTATCATTCTCTGCTCCCTACCTGATTCACTCTATATCCTGTAGCATCTCAAGTTGTTCACTTAACAACCTGTCTGCCTAGCCTGCTTTAAATCATGTGTCTGTATATTTTTCCTTATGTAGTCCCTGTTATTGTAATTATGTAACCTCTGTAACCTGATGTACTCGTGTCTTTCTAGGCATGGAACCACCTTGTATCTGCTTATGTACTTGTAACCATTGTAAATGATGTAATGCCCATGTATTACTACAACGTGGAACCTCTTTAAAAGAGCCTTTGGCTCAACGGTACTTCCTAAAAAGAAAGAAATAAACCCAGAAAAAAAGAGAAGGCATGCTTCCTGTGAAAGGACACAAGAAATACTTTGACATATTTGTCCTTCAACTTTAGTCAGTGTTAACCTGTGTTACCATACCAAGTGAAATTGGACATGCCAAGGCTGGCATGTTGGTCGCTAGTAGGGCTACTGCTCACAATGCCAGAGATTCAGGTTCAGGAAGGAGCCTGAACCATTGAGGAATGGCTTGGTGGGGGTTGGGGTCAGCTTTCAATAGACAGTCTCCTCCTTCAGGGAGGGGGCAGTGGGCTCTGCTGCAGTACTGCTACCCACTTAACTATAGGTGGCAGTACAGGTGAAGTGGGGGGGGGAAAAGAGAGAGAGACAGAGAGGACGTTGGCTGGTGTTGTACACAGCCACATTATTACACAACTATGCACACTTAGTGCCCTTGCTGTTGGCCTCTTGTTTTGTGGGTTCGGGGGTAGAAGTGTTAAGCTCCATGAATGCACAGGATTATGCTGATGCTGCCAAGCCCCACTGCCCCAACAAGCTGCCACCAGGGAGACTGCCCCCTGATGAAGCCTTAATCTGGTGAAGCACTGGGACACCTGGGTAATGGATGAAATGAGATAATCAGAGGTGTAGAAGCTGTATGTATACTGTACTTTACCAGTTAGTGACGGGTTGCAACTTTGAATGACACTCATTTCATTTGCTAACTAGCTAGCAATCTTTTAAGCTTCTGCCATGTGTTTGGGAGTGCTGGACTGTACTGGTGATTTGTGTTAACTGGGAAAAATGGATTCCCTGACTAGCACCCCTCCTCATTGCTGTAAAATGCTGTACTTTTGGGTTGAAGCACATTTCTCATACTTCTCAGCTGCCTTTGAATTTCAGGGGTGTTCCTGATTTTGCCTCAGCAGTTTTCACAGTCCCTCCTAAATTAAATGAATCACTTTCGATGCAGGAGAGTAGGGATTCATAGATGTTTATATGGCAGACACTGGTGCTGCAGTCAGTCTACTTCTGTTTCACAGACTACTTTTCACACTAAGTCACACATTATGACACACTTCTTGGCCTAATGCTGACATTTGTTTGAAACTTTCTAAAATACATTAATGCAAGCAAAGTACTTAGCAGGAGTTAAACATCAGTAGTCTTTCTGAATGTTAACATGTAGATTTTGGCCACTTCTTAATATTTTTAAGTCATGTCTCTGATTTGCAGTGTAGGCAGTTGAGAGGTTCAGTATGTTATGTAGTGCTGTATGTATTTAGGAGAAAGCTTTGAAAGCTGTTTCAAACAAGTCAACTTTTTATGACATAAGTGAGGCTTAATGGTTGTAGAGATGGAGCCCACTAACATTTATGACTTACCTTAATTAGCTTGCCATTAAAACTGCAGTTCCAGGTGGTACCGGTACAAAAATGCACAGGGCAGTTCTAACAGTAGGTATCACCACTACGACTGATTTTGGTTTGTCCTTGGAAAAATAATGTTAATACTTTTTGTATTTTTAAATATATGCAACAGTTTTATTTTTATTTTAATTTGTAATTTTTCATCAGAAGAAGCCCACTATGGTATACTTTGTTTTCAGATGAATCTTGGGGGTGGGTTCCCTGGACCTGTTTCTTTTGCAGGGTAATGTTAGCCCATCACACCTGGAGCTCTGGAGTAGCAGGAATATTGGTCACAACCAGTCCTTGTAAAACGTTAAGTATATATTTTGGACTGGAGATATGACTCAAACTGGGGACAACAACAGATCATTGGGATGGGTAAAGTTGCACAATAGAAAAAATGGCCCATGAATAAAAAGAAAGGTGTCTTTGTAATGCATACTTAATCCCAATCTTCCTGTTTCTATGTTATATATACACATACCCTAAAACATTTAGAAATGAGACTATATCTAGTAGTTTCATTCAGTGTTTGTGGGGAAGTAGGTTAAATGCTATAAAATGAGATATGATGTAATTAGGCATTAAATTAGGTGGCTTACAGGTGCCTATCCCTTTGGTCTTTTTTTATAACATTTTTATTTTTGCCAACTTCCGCCTAGTTTTACAACAGGTATCTCAGTTGTGGGTCCCCTGGCTCTTGTACCATGTCTATTATATATTAGAGGAATGGCGATCTAGCAAATTTGGACAGAAGGCCAGACCACCTAAGGCATTACCTGTGTTGTTTCGATAAAACAGTGGAGAATTTCACATACACAGGTTTGGGATTTACCAAGGCAAGCTTTATATTTAGACATTTTTTCAGACTCGTGTTTTTGAACAGCCTAGATTTGTCAGAAACTTTGCTGTACAGATGATATACATTGACAAACGTCTGAACTCAGCATACTGATTAAAATATAAGATATTATCTAGTTCTGTATCCATGGTAAACTGAATCTGAAAAACAATTTAAAACATAAATACACTTGTGAACAGTTTTTTTCCATGACCAACCTGCACTACTTCCTTGGAAATGATGGAACATTTATACTTTGAGTGCCCAGAAATTCAAGACCTTTGGAAACTAGTAGTTAAAAAATTAAAGGCACCAATATTTCTTAACTGGAAGCACCAAGTTTTGTTGACGGCAACAATGCTGACCTCCCCCACAGCGACGGCACAATACTGACACAGGTATTGTGCTGCCTGTTCTACGGGTGTTTTCTGTGGGGAGCTGTGCCCCCCCCCCCCACACACACCCACACCCTCCCGGACTTTAGGATTCCAACTCTAGGTTGGAGTTGTTCCAGGGAGGGGGCGGAACACTGGGGGAAGGCAAAACAAAGAAAAAGGACCATTACTGCGAATGTCACCATAATGGTATTTTTTCCTGTTTCACAGTCGGGGTGTCGACAAAAAGGGGTGCACCATTCTTAACTTACCCTATGCTGTTTTCATCCTTGCTGTTTTCCCCTGTTTGGATTAAATATAATGCTAGTATTTTAAGTTTTTTTTTTTTTGCTTGTTTCAAATACTAGATTTGACAAGTTTGCTGTAGACTGGTGTTACAACAGCAATATTTATCTCAGATTGAATTATTCCATATTATTTTACAAGAAATTAAAAATTTCCAGGAATCTGAATTGAATTTTGTGAGTACGGTATGACAGCATTTGATACTTGGTGGGATGCTTTTACGTGGCTGTGGTAGACCAAACAAGACATAGGTATCTGATGTAAGGTTTAAGTTATTGTATCTTGTATGGCTTTATTTTTTTATACTACTTTTCTGTTCTACTTTGGTACTTTGTATTGAATTTCTATGAATGTATATTATCTGTGTGTATGATATTTTTCTTCTTGCTTGATTTAATAAAAATTCCCCAGCTCTTCGAAGGCTTATCCCTGTGGAGATGGTCAAGTACCGCCCTTTATGAGATATTGACTCTGTAGGCCTTATGGCGGTGCTTGACATATCATCCATTCCGTGTGCAAACAGTGACCCAGAGGACCTCGTGATGGCCTATAATATGGCCATTACAATGGCCCTGGATGTCGTTGCTCCTGTCCGTGTTCGTCCTCACTCCCTTCACCCTCAGTCTCCATGGTTTGATGGGGTCTTGAGGGAGATGCAGCAACAAAGTTGAAGGTTAGAGCATTGCTGGCAGAGATCTGCCCTTGATGCCGACCACCTTAGATTGATGGACCATTATCAAGTCTATCAATCTGCAATCACCCGTAAGAAGGCAGAGATCCTGTCCGGGGAGATTGCAGTTGCTCAGAACTGACCAGCTCAGCTTTTCCGAACTGTGGACAGGTTGTGCAGCTCGGCCTGTCTGCAAATTCGGAAAGCGTTTTTGCAAATAGAGTGCGATGAACTTGCTCGGTTCTTCGCAACTAAGGTGGCCAACATCAGGACAGCTCTCCACCTGCACACTCTACAGGCATTGCTGATGATCAGTGCTTGGCTACTGGCCTTCAGTTTTCCTGGAGTATCTTCGACCTCCCGGAGTTCATGGATGTCATGAGGATTGTCCAGGATGCGTGCCCCACGTACTGTAGTTTGGATCCAGGACCAACTTCCCTGATTTTAGGTTGTATTGATTCCATTGGTACAGTCCTTACTCAGATAGTTTGGTGCTCCTTGGAAACAGGTGAGTTTCCTAGCTCCCTGAAGGAGGCAGTGGTAACACCCCTCCTGAAGAAAGCTTCCCTGGACCCAAACCGCCTTGCAAACTACAGAACAATCTCTAACCTTCCCTTTTTAGGGAAAGTGGTTGAAAAGGTAGTGGCCACACAGTTGGAGAACCATTTGGCCATCCATGACATCTATGAACCCCTCCAGTCTGGTTTCCCGAAAGAGGCATAGTACAGAGACAGTGCAGGTTTGGGTGCTTAATGATCTCCTGATAGCTAGAAATCGGAAGAACTGTTAAATCTTGGTTCTTCTTGAGCTCTCATCAGCATTTGATACTGTGGACCATGGGGTTCTCCTTGATCGTTTGAGGTTCATCTGTGGTCTGTCTGGTACAGTCTTCAGGTGGTTTACATCTTTCCTCACTAGAAGAACTCAGAGGGTGGTGTCCGGGATTTATTCCTTGGACCCAATCCCTCTGTCTTGTGGGGTTCCTCAGGGATCAGTGTTGTCCCCCATGTTGTTCGCAGTATATATGCTGCCCCTCAGAGACATTGTAAGGAGGTATGGGCTGCAGTTTCACTGCTATGCTGATGATACCCAGCTATACCTTTCTTTCGTACCTGACCAGAGTGGAGCTCTCTCAGTCTTTAATAACTGCCTGGTGGAAATTCAGAAATGGATGGATTCGAGCTGGTTGAAGTTGAACTCTGGGAAAGACTGAAGTGCTGGTTGTGAATCCAGAATGCCGGATATGGGGATTGGGCACAGATTTACCCTTGGGATTATTCTTTGGGGGTTTGCCACTCTTGGCCTCTAAACGGGTATGTAACCTGGGGGTACTTTTTGATGAGGGTTTGACTCTGCATGTGCAGGTGTCAGCCGTCATCAAGACCTCTTTTTACCACCTGAGGAAAATCACCAGGATTAAGCACCTTGTTCTGTCCAGCGACCTTCCAACATTGATTCATGCCTTAGTGTCCTCCCGCTTGGATTATTGCAACTCCCTGTATCTAGGGCTTTCTGGGGTAGAAATCCGCCATTTGCAGCTAGTGCAGAATGCAGCAGCTCAACTTTTGACAGGAACCTATCGGTCCTGCCATTATTTCTCCAGTGCTCCGTTGTCTGCACTGGCTGCCAGTACAATGGCGGATCACTTTAAAAGTCAGTTTGCTGGCTTACAATGCCCTACATGGACTGGGTCCTGACTACCTGAAAGAGCTTCTGGTTCCCTACTGCCCTGGGCGATCACTCTGCTCAGCTGGCAAAGGGGTTGCTAGAGATTCCAAGAGTGTGTTTAAAATCTTCAGGTGCCCAGGCGTTCATGCACATGGCTCCTTCCCTCTGGAATTCTCTACATCGCCAGTTACATGAGTGCGCGACTGTGGAGGGATTTAAAAATGCTTTAAAAACTCATCTTTTGCAATTAGCATTTGGCGACTTAATGGTGTTATGATTTTATTTATAAGTTTGTTTAGATGGCTGTGTTTTAATCAAGCTGCTGTAAATGGTGCAATATGTTTGTTTTTAAATTTGTTCGACACCTTGGTTTTGGAAAGGTGCCTTAAAAATAAAGTTCTATTATTATTATTATTTCTTTGATTAATACCATGGATTGGTTCTCTTACTTCCACCTAGACAGTGGGCAGAGATGGGCAGAAGGCATCTCATTTTAACATCCCATCCAAATGGCGGTACCTCACCAATGCAACCTCCCCCCCCCCCCCATACTCAATACAGTGTCACTTATGGGTATTACCCCAAGTAGCTGGTGTGGTGTTGGAACCCACAACCTTCTAATCTTCCAGCCCCAAAGGTGAGCATGCTAACTAATGACACTGATCAATATATTTAAAAAAAAACTCCCTTGAGAAAAATTGCCATTCCTATAGTATCTGAACGAATGCCATTCTTGCGGAGGAAAAATGATCAGTAATACTGTCTTATTTTCAAATATTATGGTATTACTCTAAATGCATTTTTCCTTTTTTAAAGTATGAAAACAATAAAAGATAGAGTGATTGTGGACTCTATGGGCTCGATTATCAAAGGTTGATATAGGGCTTTCACAAACCCGCTGTCCAACCCTGCATTGCCCCCAAACAAATTGCCTCACCGTGTGCCCAATTCACAAAGGTCACATGCATTTACAACATTGTACCTCCTTTACAGCAGCTTGGGCCAAGTATTTGGTCAAACCCCATAAAAAGTGTTGCAAGCCCTATGCACTGCGTGTTCAGTGCACCTGGGGTTTGCCGAATTCTCACTCTTTCTAGAATTGAGCCCAATGTGATAATATGCTAGTTGTGCCACTGTACAAGACTATAGTATGATTATTGAGTGAATTAAGTATGAGGCCAAAGGCTTAGTACTTTATCTTCACAAGACAATCGCATTATTGCCAAGGATAGTGACCCGACTGTCACATTGTAACTACTATGCTTCATGTATTTGCTGTTGTGAGTATAGACGGTATAGATCAGACAGAATGCAAGAACGAAGATAATGTCACTACTGTCATTTTATTGACAACAAAATGACTGTTCTGAGTACTGGGTAGCCATTTTGTTGAGAATTACATTTTTATTGAGAACAAAATGACTGTTGTGAGTTTGATAAGGAATAAACAATTAGTAACCCTGGCTTCTGATTGGAGGAGAGGGCCCACATATAACTGGGCCATGGGGCTAATATACTTCTTGGCTTGTGACCTCCATGTTTATTACCATCTGGTCTGGTTATAAACTCATAAATCCTGACCATTAAATGTGTTATTGCTAAACTATCTGGCTCACACTTTTTTCCCATCAGAGTTACAACTGTATTTATTTAGATACTATATTTAACTTTGTTATTCACATGTTTTCCACCTGAACTCACTGTTGCTTGTAGTTACTTTGCATTTCTCTTTAATGTTTTTTGTAGCCATTTCTCTTCCCCATATAATTTATCTAGAGATAAGGGACTCGATTTTTGAACAGCCTGCTAGATCAAAACAAGTTGCTGTTTGCCACAGCTAGCAGTGAAGCAGAGTGTGCCAGGGACCGTACACCTGATTTTTGCAACAGGACTGGTCCCAGTGCCAAAAAACCCACATTTGCCACAACTGCACCCATGTGCCAAACATAGTCCATGGGAAGGAATTGCCACAAGCTGCTGGACGGTCATGCAGCATCAGCGGCCAGTGGCAGAGACCCAGTGGTTGTTCACCCAGGTCACTGGCAGGGGTCATGGAGAAGGCAGGACAGGGATCATGGAAGGCAGGACAGGTCAGGATGGGAGGAGTGGTGGTGACAGACCCATGATGGGTACAGTGCATGGCCACCACAGTGACAGTACAGGTCCACGTGGGGGCAGTCAAATGGCTGGCTCTGAGGGGTGAACCCTGAGAGCATGTACCTGCCACAGTGGGATACCGCTGGCTACTGCACTGGTGTTTAACAAGTGTTCCAGGTGCTGTGTGGGTGTGGGATGCTCAGGGTGACCATCCAGAACAGGAGGGCACATGTTCACCTCTCATGCAGTGACAGCTACAGGGGTGGTGCACAGGCTGTTAGACTAGCTCTGGCTGATCTGAATCCTTGCAAGCTGTGCACCCTTTGGAGGATTGGAGAATCCTAAAGTAGGGGATGGTGCAACACTGCCATGGTGCAAGCCCCCTTCTAGCATGGTGCAGCTATACATCCACCACAAGCATGGCACACACCTAGCTGGTGCAGGCAGTCCCCCAACTGGTGCAGGCTGCATTAGAAAATCAGGAATGATACAAGGTGCAGCACAGTGAGCCCCTTGCATTATTTCTCTTTGACACAAGGCCCTTGCATCATTTCCAATGCTTTGAAAGTTGGGCATAAGGTGTTTTAAGCTCTGTGTGCCCTCCTGGGCAAATAAAAAATATATATTTGTCTTTACTATAGTTATCATACTGGTAAGAAAATGATGTGTCTGAAATAATTTCTGTAATTGTTGTTGACTAGGTAAAATATACATTTTTATGTGAATGATAATTGGCAGTAACAGAAGCAAACAAAAATGATTTTTATGCAACCCTTATTGTTTTTCCCAAATTTATTAACAAGCTTCAGCAGACTAGGACACATTTGGGGACAAGAGACTGGGAGATTTTACAACTGGACCAAATTCTGAGAAACGTGAGAGAACAGATTTTCTTTAATGAAAGTCAGTTCATTGTTCATATCCATCAGCCATTTCTCTTCCAACTAACACATCTCCTCTGTGAAATTCTCTCCCACAGTGAGACAGCAGAGTTAATTTGTGTGAAAACAATATTAGATCCAGCAGCACACAATGAAGGAAGACATTCCAAATCAGTTCAATGGGAGCCTCAGTAGTTTGGGTAAGTTGCTTAAGAAATATGTGGGTGTGGTGGTACAGTATGAGGAAATGTTACCTCTCCTAGGGAGTGCAGGTATGAGGTAAAGCAGTGTCATAATCTCTCTAGGTGTGGCAATATCTCACAATAATACCACACCTCCACTATCTCCTGTAATTGTATGTTTTCTTAGTTTCCTTTAAACCCCACTTGAACTGGTGTTGCTTAGAATAGTTTATTACATTGTATCATCTTATTAGGCAATGTACCATTACTGATTCTGAACAGCTAATATTCTTCAGGTGAAGCTACCTCTGGCTGAAGCTACAATACTGAACATAGGATTTGCAAGAAAGCGAGTTGTGCTCACAAAAGAGGGAGATGAACCTTACAAAAGTCTTTGGTTTGTAGCAGATATTCTGCAGGTGGAGGCTACTTCTAACTGAAAGGTGAAATAAGGAACTTAGAATTATCAGAAAAGACAGTCTTTCAAGCAACAGAGGGAGGTGGATCTAGCTTTACTTTTGTCACAATTCTTAAGATTTTCAGTGCAGGAAGAGTTTAAAGCACAGCTGACTTATTTTGGGGCTGACTGCTTTCAGAGCACAAACCACCAGGCTGTTTTGGGGCTGGGGAGGTTTACCTGTGTCTGACTTGGATGTCTGGATTTTTCTCTGTTTGATTAACAGTGTATTTTCTCTGTCAAATTGTTGTGTAGGGCATCTTGCTGACAGGAAGGCACTCATCACAGCGGTGGGTCAGAGCTTTTAGCTGATTGTTTCATGAGGGCACAGTTTAGGCCCAACCTCTGCCCACCCCTCACCCTACCCACCCCTGGAAATAGTTCCTTAATACCTGGGGTTCTGACATCATTTCCTCAAGAGTGCAAGGTGCATATCACTGTCATATCCTCTCTAGCACACTGCACTGACAATATAAGCATACACATTGTATAATATATATATTTCTATATAACAAACCAATCACACACACACACAAAAAAAGTAGATAAACATGTGGGGAGTAGTGCAATGTAATGGCTGTGGGGCAGCAATCTTCTGAGAGTTTTTCTGGAGGCTGAGATGCTGCCCTATTTGCAGACAACTCTCTGCCCTGAGGGAGAAAGTTGCCCATCTTCAGGCCACACTGGACAGTAGTAAGGGAACCTTCCCCCAGGCCACACTGGACAGTAGGAAGGGAACCTCCCCCATCCAGGGAGCACCAGAGCCACCACCACTACCTCAGAGGTTGCAAGAAAGCACAGCAGTTGGACCACAGTGGGCTCAGGGAGGGTGAGGATGGTGGAACAGAGGCACACCCAGTCAGTTGTTCCACTCCACAATCCATACACCATTCTGGGGGAGCATAGCTCCCCTATGGATGCACCCACAGAGGAGAATAAGGCGGCTGAGGACAACTGTCACAAGGGAGGCCCACAGGAAGGAGGCAGAGGACTCCACAGGGAAAGGAAGCAGCTCCTGGTGGGGGACTCAATTATTAGGGGGATAGAACTGGGGGGAGCAGGGAAAACTGAAGTAAGGTGCCTGCCTGGTGCCATGGCTTGTAGGGACAGGAAGTGCATCCTCAGGATCACGAGAACAGCTGCACGGGAGTCTGAGCTGGACGTCATTGTCCACCTAAGGACAAATGACTTGGCTCATCATGAGATTAGAGCAGTGCAGGAGGACTTTGTAGAGTTGAGGAGGGGCCTAAGACAAGTAGCACACACGGTATCCTTCTCAGAGGTGCTGCCTGTCAATGGCATGGGTGAGGCGAGGGTACTTTGCACCATGCAGTTTAATGAATGGCTGAAAAAATGGTGTGGAGCACAGGGGTTTGGCTTCATTGGGGACTGGGGTTCCACCTGGAGGGACACCAGCCTATACAGGCAGGATGGTCTGCATCTGTCCAGGAAGGGAACAAGTCTTTTGAGCAATTGGTTTAAATGCTTCATTGGCAAGCTTTTAAACTAGTCAAGGGAGGCACTGATAAGCAGCAGGAAAATCCAGCCTCTCCCTACAAAACAGGGTACTAAATGAGAAAAAGACCGAGGTAGAAATGTCAGTGGGGGATGCTGCAACAGAAGGTAAAGCCATCAAAAAATGGAGAGCAATGAGTACCAATGCCCATAGTCTGGGTAACAAGCTTCCTGAATTAGTGGCCTTGATGGAGGAGGAACATCTTGATATTGTGGCAGCCACAGAAACATGATACACACAAAACCATGACTGGGACGTAAACATACCAGGATACACTATCTACAAGTGGGACAGGGATGGTAAAAGAGGAGGAGGAGGAGTAGCTCTTTACATAAGGGAAGGAATCAAAGTAACAGAACAAAAGGGTAAACAGGGAAGAGAAGAAGCACTGTGGGTAAATTTGGAGACAGGCAATGGCACCACAATCCGCACAGGGGTTGTATACAGACCCCTTCTCGGGGGAGGAAATGGACAAGGAAATGATAGAAAGTATACTTAGAATGGCAGAAAAAGGGGAGATATTGCTGATGGGTGATCTGAATATGCCAGATGTTAACTGGAGTGCAGTTGCAGCAGCCACTTCGAAGAGTGGCGTTTTTCTAGATGCCCTACAGGGGGCATGCCTTAGACAACTAGTATTGGAGCCCACTCGAGAGGGAGCAATCTTAGAGCAGATTCTCTAAAATGGAGATAGAGAGAGAATCACAGATGTAGAAGTGGGTAGCCATCTGGGAACTAGCGACCATCGAACAGTATGATTCACAATAAACACAGCAATAGAGTCAAGCCATACAAAGGCAAAGGTATTCCACTTCAGGAGGGCTGACTTTGCCAAAATTGGTGAGTGCCTAAGGAATGCACTAGCAAATGGGCAGGAAGGAAGGGTGGAAGAACAATGGGGAATAATAACAACTGCCATCACAGAGGTAACAAGCCTTTGTGTGAAGCAAATAAACAAAACAATGTAAGAAACCACTATGGTTCTCAAAGGAAGTGGCAAGGAAGGTTCAAGAGAAAAAGAAAGCATTCAGGAAGTACAAGGAATCACAGAAGGAGCAGGACAGAGAACTGTATCAGTTAAAGCAAAAGGAAGCTGGGAAGGCAGTCAGAACAGCAAAGGCCCAAACCGAGGAAAGATAGCCAACTCAGTTAAGAAGGGGGGATAAACTTTTATAGGTACATCAGGCAGCGAAGGAAGACCAAGGAGGATAATGAGGCTTAATAAAGGGGAGGGAGGGTGGGCAGAGGGTGACTGTGAAAGGCAGAGATACTAGACAAATATTTTTGCTCGGTATTTACAAATGAAGAGGGGAGGTACCTAAAACAAACAGTAGAAACACTCTGGATAGAGAAATTGATACCAGCCCATTTACAGAAGAAAGGGTTCTGAAAGAACTCTTAAAGCTGAAGGTGGACAAAGCAATGGGGCCTGATGGGATTCATCCCAGAATTCTAAAAGAACCAAGGGTAGAACTAGTGACACCACTGACTTCCCTCTTTAGCAAATCATGGGAGGATGGGGTGGTACCTGAGGACTGGAGGAGGGCAGATGTGATTCCCCTTCACAAAAGTGGGAGCAAGGCAGAAGCAGAAAACTACAGACCTGTTAGTTTAACCTCAGTGATAGGGAAAATGATGGAATAAGCTTCTGAAGGAAAGAATTGCCAGTATCTAGAGGCCAGGGGCACAGGACCCAAGGCAGCATGGATTCACAGCAGGAAGGTCATGCCAGACGAATCTGATAGATTTCTTTGACTGGGTGACCAAAGTAGTAGATCAGGGAGGGGCTGTGGACATGACCTACCTAGACATTAGCAAGGCATTTGACACAGTCCCACACAAGAGATTAATATACAAGTTAGCCAGCCTGGGAGTGGGTCCTAAGATGACAGCCTGGGTAAAGAATTGGCTGGAGAATAGGACACAGAGAGTAATAGTAAATGGAGTCCACTCTGAAGAAAGGGGTTACTAGTGGGTACCGAGGGTTCAGTATTAGTATCGGTCCTCTTTCAATGTCTTTATGTTTGATTGCAGAGGGACTGGAAGGAAAGTATGTCTCTTTGCAGATGACACAACGATCTGCAACAGAGTTGATGCACAAGGTGGGGTGGAAAGGATGAGAAGGGACTTGGCAAGGTTAGAGGAATGGTCAGATGTATGGCAGCTTAGATTCAGTGCTAAAAAGTGCATGGTAATGCACCTTGGAAACAAAAACCCAGGGGAAGAGTACACAATGGGGGGGTGAGATACTAACAACAACAAAAATGGAAAGGGACCTGGAGGTAGTCATATCAGATGAACTAAAGGTGGGCAAGCAATGTGAGAGGGCAGCAAGGAGGGCTGAGGGGATACTGGGATGCAAAGGGAGAGGCATCACCAGTAGAAAACAAGAAGTCATTATCCCTCTGTACAGACAGTGAGACCCCATCTGGAGTACTGCGTGCAGTTCTGGAGAACCAATCTCCGCAAAGACATAAACAGGATGGAAGCTGTCCAGAGGAGGGCAACTAAAATGGTGCAGGGTCTGCACCGGAAGACATATGAAGAGAGACTTAAGGAGCGTAATATGTATAGCCTCGAGGAAAGGAGGGAGAGGGGGGACATGATAGAAACTTTCAAGTACCTCAAGGAATCAACAAAGTCCAAGAGTGTAGCATCTTTCAAAATAGAGGGGCAAGAACAAGGGGCACAATTTGAAGATGGGGGCGGCTCAGAGATAATTTAAGGAAGTATTTTTCACAGAGAGGGTTGTGGATGCATGGAGCGGCCTTCCGGAGGAGGTTGTGGAGTCAAAAACAGTGGTGGAATTCAAGCATGCATGGGACAGTCATAAGGCAATTCTAGGGTGTGGGGGTAGGAAGAAGTAGGCTGCTGGTTAACTAGGATCTGCAGCTTATCCATTAGGTAGGGAAATGGGCAGACTGGGTGGGCCAAGCGGTCCTTATCTGCCATCAAATTCTATGTTTCTATGTTGTTGTGACATATTGCCAAAGATTATTATTTTCTTCCAATTGATCAGAATGCAGTATGATAATGAGCCTTATTATAGTTATCAAATAAGATAAATATGTGCAAATTATTGTGGGATAATACCACAGCTTGTGAGAGCACATGAGAAGGTGCTGTTATGCCACAGTTATGTATAAACTGATAACTGCAAAATGCATGGTGAGTCGAGGCTCGTATACCCTGTGATGCCATATCTTGTTTGTGTAATGGATCACCTGAGTTTAAGTTTAAAAACTGATGTTCAAAACATTAAGTAGCTCTGTGCTATGCTGTTTCTTGATTAATATAAGGCAAAATAATACATTTTCTTCTTGATTTATATTACTTGTTTTTCTTATTATCCACTTCCCAGTCTATTGATGATATTCATGCTGTAGGAAAAACATTTTCAAGGATGGCACTTAATTTGCTTACATATTTATAATGCACATAAACAACAGTCACAGTAGTCATTTTTCCTTTCCATGGGGGTAGTCAGACATATTGTTACTAAAAGAAAATGCCAGTGCACTTGTAAACAAATATGGAAATTCAACTGTGCTTACACATAATTGATAATTCTATACTGTAGGGGCACAGGATTTAAGAAAGAAATTACATATGAGAGGGTGCGAGTTGAGCTCTAATAATCCATTACAGTATGGGCAGAAGCATCAACCATTCAAAGAGTGGGCTTATTAGAGCTTTGGCTGGCCCATTGGTGCAGTGGTTGGATTTCTACTTGTGACGCTGGTGACCTGGGTTCAGGAGTGGACCCAGGAGTCAGCAGGCTGGTGGGTGGAGGATGTCTGAGCATCTGATGGACTGCTCAGCTCCTCCAGGGGGAGGGGGACACATTGGCTCGGGTGTGGCCTGACCTCTGGTGACAGCCAAAGCTGTCGCAGCCCTGATACCTGAACTAAGAGGGGAGAGTGTGACGGACTCTGGCGTCAGCCATGGTGTCATAGCATGTCATGCTCTGGGAGGGCAAACACAGAAAAAATGCCTCTCCTGGCACGACACTGATGCAAAGGCCCAATAGTAGTGGGTCCTCACCTGATTGTTGCTGCTGTACTATCCTGGATCCCAATGACGACTTGATTCTTCTGGGTGAGGTAAAGGGAGGAGCTCCCCCACCGTGTCCCTGCCTGGGGGGGTACGCCAGGACTCCATGGTGAAGTCCTTGGCAGGAAGAGGTGGCCGAGGTAGGTAGTCTGATGACAGTGCTGGGTTGGGTCAGGGGTTAAAACAGAAAAAAAGAGCTTATAAAGGGGGCAGAGAAGTTACTGCATCCTAATTGGTCAGCAGCTGTACAATGTCATCTACCACTGGCTAACAAAAGTGTTGACAGTCTGAGCGCAGCACAGTAATGCATCAATGCCTTTTGTAAAGAATTCCCAACTGCCATTACAAACATGGCTACCACCTTTATTTTCACGAAAAGATCAGCTAGTCCCTAAAATGAAACTTTAAAGCATATAAAAAATAAATAAATAAAAAATAAAGCTGCAGTACCAAAAATATTCATCATGTAATTTTTTTAGCAAATATGTGTTTTTGACATCCTTACAATCCTCCTCATTGTATTTTTGATTTTCTCATATATTTTAAACCCCTTTAATAGCTAGTTTTGTATTTAATGACTCATGTCATTAAAGATGTCTACCACTCAAAATGTTTAGAAATCTCTTCTTCTATATACTAGGGCTCCCATATTCAGAACTGTCCATCAGCACAGTGCAGCCTGTTGCACTGCACATGTGATAGTGAACAGCTGGCTCTGAGTGATATTCAGTCAGTTAGCATGTACTGATTGAGTGTGCTAACTGAATATCAGACCATGTCAGAACCGCACTAAGTGAGTATGTACTGTGCTGATACAGACCAAGGCTGTAAATGACCCACAGGAGATAGTGCTGCCCAAAATGGAATAGCATCAGGCTTCTGTGGGCCATATTCTGCCTGGTCATGAGCTCATTGGGCATGCAAGTCACTAAGGAACATCTGCAGCAGATTCCTGGTGCTGATGCATGGCAACAGTGGTAACACCTGGGGTCCAGTTCACAAAGGACAATGCAGGATTTGTGCTAAGCCCTGTGTCAAACCTGGTGGTCAGAACAATTATGCTGAACTCTTTGCTGCAGCCTGCACTCGATTCAAGAAGATCGGGCACATTTGCAAAATTTTTTCCCAGTTTACAGCAGCTTGCAGCAAAAATTTAGCACAAGCTGGGTAAAAAGGGTACCTGAGATTGCCAGAAGCTAGACCAGAAAAAGCTTGTCTAACTTGCAGCAATTGATGTATGGCACCGAGAGTCCCGATCACTGGCCGGGGAATGCCACATGCACCATATGTTCACCGCAGCTGGGGCTTGTGGCATTCTTGGGACATTTGTGAATTAGGCCCTGATGTTTAGTGCTCCTGCAACCCCTAATCACCAATTCTGTGGTTTGTATACAGATCCCTTGAAGTCTAGTGGTCCCCTAAACCCCCAATCACACATGCTAGGGTTTATATACATATCCTCTGTAGTGGATTGATCCCTCCTGCTCCTGATCACCCATACTGCAGTTTCTATTCATATCCCTGGTAGTCTAGTGGACTCCCCCACCCACCTAACCTATTGCCAACCCCCCACCCACTTAGGACCCTGCCCTGCAGCCCCCCTTCACCCCCAATCACCCCATACCAGTAAGAAGGGCACAGAGTGGGGGCCAGCACAGCCCTCTTCTTATCTCCTTAATCAGCTGTCTGTCAGTCACAGAGCATAATCACATACAGGGGAGGAAAAAGCAATAGGACAAATATAGATGGAGAAATGTGGAAGGAACAAGAAAATATGGCTATTTGCAAGAACAAGGGGGGGGGGGGATAATTCCCCAGAAGGAATTTGAAACGGAGGGAGTAGAGGGGTGAATGGGAAGAATATTTCAGGTATCACGGAGTGGGAGAAGGCAAATTGACCAGAAGTGATTTTGCAGTAAAAGAAGAGAGAGGGACTGGGTATTAGACAAGTAAAGAGAGGAACAGGAGGGAGGGGGCTAGAACCAGTGGGAGGCAGCAGTGAAGGGAAGAGAACCAGTATTTAGCAAGCAGGGTAGAACAGTGAGAGAGGCACTGATACTCAAGACAGGGTGAGAAAAATTCTAGTAAAGGGGGCAGTGACCTGTACCAGGAGAGTAATTTAGGGAAGATGACAGAAAATGGAAGAAGGGTTAAAATTGGGCAAGGTCTGACATGGTTACTCAACATCAGCATCAAAAATCGAGATCCACGCTCTACCCTGGAATGCCGGTTGTGCTGCTGGGGGTACAGCAATACCCATGAACTGAAAACCAGAACAGTGCACACTCAAGGATTTAAATAAAACATATACGCCATCATGGAAATTTTAACTTTTATTGCCAGGCACAATGATCATGACACAACCAGACATCTGCCTGGTTGTGTCACCATAGCTGTGTCTGGCAATAAAGCTTTAAGTTTCTATGGTGGGGTTTCTGATATGGGGCAGCATTGTAGATCACATTTTGCATAGGCAAACACAGATGGGATCATCTTATGGATAATCCCATTATGGACTTGGATATAAAAGCAGAACCTTGTTGCGAACCATTATGCCATGCCTGGTACAGAGCTTTTTATGCATGGTATCAATATGCAAGAAGAAATCAAGATTTTGATCTAGCCAAGCATTGGGTACTTGTGTAAGTGAGGTACACTTTGGGTGGAGGGGGTGCCATCACAAGTTCTAAAGACTGGGGTAGAAGGTATTGAGGGTAAGGGCAAGTGTCATCTGTGGTCTTCAGTTTGGACCCTCTGTTTTTGTTTTGGCATTTACATTTTGGCCTGACACTTTGGGTACTTACTGGGGTTTAGAAAGATACAAATGAGTAAGTGGCACCCCTTAACCACTCCACACCTATCCCATTCAATCCTGACCTCTTTTACCTGGTCCTCCAGTCAGATTGGAAAAAAAAGTAACTACCTTACAGTACCAGGAGCTGGACATTTTTGTAATAAAATAAAGAAGCTGTGGAGGGGGGAGGAGCTTGGGAAATGGGTGACCATGGAACTAGCACTGGACACCTGGGTAGGGCTAAAGTGTTTTTTAATTAACTGGTTGAAGGTCAACATTATCCCTAAGTGGCCCAAATGGTCAACTGGGGTGACTAAAAGGTAAAAATACAGAATTTTGGCAAGGAATACAAGTTTTTCATAGGCCCATTCTTAGAGGATAGTTTAGCAAGCCTTTTCCTGTTGCCAGAGGTGAAGGAGTAGGCAGTAGGAACATGATGTGAGAGAGCCATATATAATGGCTGATATGCTTTACAAATACTTTGCTTTACTAGTCACCAAAGAGCCTACTGTATGCGCATAATTGCTCCTGGTCATTCAGACAGAGACTGGCCAAGGTGATGAACTGTGGGGCTATGCCAGCCGTTGTGTCTACTTCCATATAGCAGAATGCTGTTGGTGAATGGAGATTATGAGGGGTGTGTGGGGTGGAGTGTCCTGAGTGGGCAGGCTGGGAGTGGGGTTGTTTTGATGTTCTGAGGGGTAGTGATTGTGGGTGGAGGTCCATATTCCACCAACAGGGTTCTGTTGCATAATACTAAGGGGGGGCACAAGTTTTGCTGTCCTTTTAGTAGTATATGTACAGCATTAGTGTGCTGTACTATAAATGCACCATATGGATAGTGCTTTGCAATATTATGTTAAGTTCGCTTCTGTGCCTGGCATGGTTTCCACAGGGGATAGCATGCCCTGGTGTATTGCCACCCGTATGTACTTTACAACCAGGTATTGGGATGGGAATTCAGGTCTCCAGGAGTGGCAATCTGGGAAGGCAGCCTCGTGCAAGGATAAGGGCAGAGTTTTGCTAGAGTTAGACTACACAACAATGACAGCTGTTTAGCACTGCCAAAGCCTTTGAATATACTGCTATGCCTTGTATGAATGGGTTGTTCCACATTTGCACGGACAAAGTGTTATATTCTATATGATTGCACTGACTGGTCAATGCAATTCGCTGGGGGCCTTTATTATATGGCCCCTACCCCATCAACTGATGTTATTCCCAGTTAGCGTGGCACTTCCACAGTTAGTGCTGTACTAACCTTTTGAATATTGGGTCCATAATGCATTAAAATGACAAATTAACATTACATTGATTAGCTACAGATAGAACTGTAACATTAGAATGCACATGGATACATTCTGCCACCATTTCCTAACTAATCCTGTTTGAACCTGCTCACTGATGTGGCCTGTACCACTTCTTCTGGCAGCTTGTCCCACTTGTCCACCACTCTTCCAGCGAAAATGTGCTTGTGGATGTCCATTTTGAACCCCCACTGCAAATTTCAGTGAATTACCCCCTTGTACCTGTATTTCAGCTCAGTGAGAAAAGTATATTCGCCCATGTCCCCATGCAGGTACCTGTATGCTTCAATCACGTCACCCCTATCCCTCCTCGTTTCACGGGTTTACATGTTCAAGTCCTGCAGCCTCTCCTCATGTGTCTTGCCTCCTTGTCTGTGGACCATCTTGGTTGGCTGTGCTGCACTGCTTCCGTCATGTTGCAGTCTTTCCGCAGGTGTGTGCTCCAGCACCTGGTACAGTATTCCAGATACGGTCACATCAGTGATCTTTACAATGGGAAGATCACATAAACGGCTTCTCCTGGCTTCTGCTGATTGGACCCCTCCCTATGCATCCAAGCATCCTTTTTGTCTTACCCACAGCTCTATTGCAGTGTGATGTTGTTTTCAGGCTCTCCAGTATCATGACCTCTAGTTCCTTTTCTTCTGAGGTGCTTTCCAGTACCTCCCCCATATCATATCGCACTGTTTGGTTCCTTTTCCCATTGTTCCTCACCTTGCATTTTTTTAGTGTTTTGAAGTCCAGATGCCATATCTTTGGCCAGCTCTCCAAGCTACCTAGATGCTTCATTAGTTTCCTTATCCCTTCTTCTGTGTCTACCCATTCATAAATCTTCATGTTGTCTGTGACGTGGCAGATCTTGCCCCTGATGCCTTTTCCTATTACGCAATGTAAATTACTGGGCCCTACACCAATCTTTAAGGTACTCAACATGTTATTTTCCTTACCTCTGAAATCTCCCCATTTACTATTAGAGATGCAGTGAAGATTTTCTTAGTGGCTGAATTTGTGGCAAAGCTACCAAATTTGCACCCGAAGAGCACTTCGTGCAGTTTTCTGAAATTACACCAGAATTCGCCATTTGTGATTTTGCCTTGCTTTTTGGGGTTTTAAATGCAAATTGCACTTAAAACCCCAAAAGCAGGGAGAAGTCCCCCAACAGCTGGCAGTGTGACTTCCCTCCCGGATGTCCAGTGCCCCCACCGATCTCGCCATAACCCACAGTAT
The DNA here is from genome assembly GCA_016271365.2 of Neoceratodus forsteri. NCBI lineage: Eukaryota > Metazoa > Chordata > Ceratodontiformes > Ceratodontidae > Neoceratodus > Neoceratodus forsteri. Next base: position 1,377,466,500 of record CM057456.1, read on the forward strand.
TAAAAAAAAAATATATATATATATATATATTTTTCATTAAATCCTTTCCTGGTGTCAGTGCCCCCTCACCACTGATTGTCAGCCACAATAAATCCACCCCTCCCTGGCTGTTGGCACCCTGCCCTGGTGTCTAGTAGTCCCTCCCCCTGCCGATTGCCGCCCAGTCAACACATCCAGACCACAATACTGTCTTAATTAAAAAAAAAAAAATGTTTTATTTAATCCCTGGTGTCTAATGGACCCCCCACCCTGTCAGGTAGTGCCTCACCCCTCCCCCAACCCCGAACCGAGCGGGCCACCGGCACAGCCCTCCACTCAGCTCCATGGCCGGCAGCCCAACTGAGCTCAGTGAATGAGCATGTGCTTATACAAGCATATGCTCATTCATTGACAGCTCACAGCCATTTTCTTCAGTTTTTGGGGTGTAGAGATTAAATAAGACAGTATTGTGGATGTGGGTGCTGGCCATGTGGGTGCCGGACAAGGGGGACCACTAGACACCAGGGCAGGGTTTCAGCAGCTGGGGGGTGGATTTATTGTGGCCTGTAATTGGTGGCAGGGGGGCACTTACACTAGGCAAGGGATTTCATGAAAAAATTTTTTTTTTTTTTATATATGGTAATTTGTGGTCCTTCCTGACAGCAGTTGGCTGAGGCGGGGGAACCACTAGACACCAGAGCAGTGTGCCAGGGAGGCGGCAGGGGGGCACTACCAGTAGACACCAGGGATATTAATTTTAGTAGTTTTGTGTGGAAATTCCACACTTCAGGGTTGACCCGGCTCCTTGCGCTCAGCGAATTGATCATTATTCGTGAAGTTTTGGGCAGAGAGAATTTTGTTGACTTCATCTTCCTCCATTTACTACTATAATCTGTGTTCTTCCCCTCATACAGTTCTGTACCCAAGTCATCAGTTTTTCCTCCACTGCTAAATCCCTAAATCCCTTAAGGTTTTGACTAGCCTCCTGTGGAGAACCAAGTCAAAAGCCTTGCTGAAATCCAAATACAAAACATCAACTGCCTGTCCCTTATCTGCTGCCCTGGTCACACAGTTGAAGAAGTTGACCAGATATGTATAGGATAATTGTATTCACCAAAGCAGGTTTCATGTTAGGAGGTATATGTTTAAGTGGGCTCTTTTTTATCCAACTGTGAAGTAGGATCCCCTGCCCCAATACAGACTTGAAAGGACATGTCAGAAGCCGATAAACCATCTCTTTAGAGGTTTTAAATTATCACTCTTGAATTAGAGCTGTGCTAAACCTGTAGATTATTTTCTCAAGTACAGTAGTAGTGGTCATACCTCTCAGCTGCTCCGCTTTTGACAGAGCTCTCCGCATTTGGGCTTCATTTTGAGCTCCACTCCGCTGCTCCGCTGTGGTCTGCTTTGCTCCGATTTTTTGTCCCCACCATCCAATGCCTGAGATTTTCCCAAACCACATGGCCCACTGTCCATGCCAAGACACCATCCTTTTGTTTCCACATTGTTCCCCTTGTCCTGTGCACAGTAATACATCCTGACATCACAGGACGTGCTGTTGGAGCCAATCGCAAGGCTCCACTCAGTCCCTTGTGTCTTTTTTTTTTTTTTTTGCACCTCTACCCCCGGTAACTGAAATGTTTGGTCCCCCCTCAGATCCTTAGCTGGGACATAAAAATAGCCCTCCGGTTGCTCTAAAAATCACTTAGCCCAGGACCAGTTCCAGAACATCGGAGGAGTTGAAATTCACTGCAGCGCCAAACTGCTTCCTGTCCTGAGAACTAGTCTGCCACCAGAGAGAGAGCGCCACCATAGCCGAGGACAAGTTCCACAGCCCCGGTGAGAAATTGCAGCTGCAGCTGCTGCATCCTGCTTGAGAGAGGAGAGTGAGGCAAACAATCATTCCTGCCAGCCAGCAGAGTGCCAGAAGACCCATCCGTCGCCAGCGATAGTCTGCTGCTTCCATACCACTGTTACTGGCTGCTGGTACTGCTGCTAGCTAAACTGTAATTCATTTTTAATTAACTAAAAGCTAAAAGAGAGCTAAGCAGCAGTAACCACAGTCAGCAGCAAGCCGCGAACAGACCACCTGTATGAAGGAGAGACCTGAACGGGACCAGTCCTTATTATTCTATCCTGACCTGAAGTTCTGAACCTGCAAGCAAGTTTTTGGTAAGTCCACACAAAGATAATTATAATGAACTGTTTAGTTGCTGCCTGAGGCTGCTAAATCTACTGTAGGGGGGGTTGGGTAGTAAAAAAGACAAACACGCAGGATGCATCTGCTTGTTGTGCTTGAGGCTTTAACAGCTAGGGGTTTTCAGACTCGGACAGTATTTAGTCTGTTTACTGAAGATCAAAATCATCACAATGAGCTAAATCAGGAGGGGGTTTACAGCAAAGGTGGAGTCTGGCAGTAATATTCTACTAAAGCAAGGCTGATATTGCTATACAGTATATAGGGTGATACTACTATAGGGGGAAGGGACACAAGTTTCAAGTTCAAGTTTTCAAGTTTCAAGTTCAAGTTTATTGCAGGAAAACTCCACTGAGCAAGCTCATTCACAAGGAGGTCCTGTGACATAAACACTTAAAGTACAAACACAGATAGGTAATAACAGTATATACATGAAATACACGTTACATGATGCAGGCTGGATATACATACAGGGTGACCTCAGGTGGTAAACATTGATATGAGACAGGGAGGCGACTTATAGGTCGCATACTGAAAAATGAAACATGATGACTGGTGTGATTTGATTTAATCAAATCAAATCAAATATACAGTATTTTGGCAGCTAGAACAAACAGTCTACAACTGATATGGGAGGGAGGAGAAATTTGATAGAGTAGCAGTGGAGCGTAAGCAAAGATAAAGCCAGGAGTAGAAGGGGAAGGGAAAGCAGTTAATATGACAAATCAATTATACCTTACCAGTGGATAAATATGGCACACATGGGGAAGGAAGAGACTTAATGACAGTTACAGGTGTCTTTTATTTGGCTGAACTTAGCGATTTGTAGAAGTTTATTGAAACTGTGCTAGTTAGTTTCAGTACGGTTTGTAATTGGTTCCAAATGGAGGGAAGGGCATATGCAATAGCACGTTTACCAAAGGAAGTCCGCGTCCTTGGTATGTCAAGCATAATAAAGTCAGATTTTCTTAACGAGTATGCACTATGTGAGATACTAATAAGGGAAGAGAGATAACTTGGCAATTTCTGCAGGAGCAGTTTGAGTCCACAAGAAAATACTATAATAATAATAATCACTACTGGTACTACAGCTGCACTGTGTAGCCCCAAGGCATGAATGACAGACATAGGGGCCCTGTGTTTGTTATTCATGTCCTGGGTTTCCGCAGTGCAACTGTAGTAGTATCACTCATAATCTATTATTATTATTATTATTGTTATACAATAATTCTTGTGTCCCCTGTAGCCAAGGCTTTTACTTTTTTCACCCCCATGATGATTATTATGCAATAATTCTTGTGTTCCCTGTAGCCAAAGCTTTTGATTTTTTTAGCCCTGTGATTGATTTGTGTATTTTTATTTACACACCCGTATGATAGGCAGATAGGGGTATGTAAATAAAAGTCACAACTTAATCATGGGGGACAGAGACAATGTTTATTTCTTTGCAAGTATATAATGAGCAAATCATTGATATTAAGAGTGTTCTGTATACCTATGAATGCTGTAACTTCAAGGACAGAAATATATGGTTCAAAGAAAAATCTAAGTTGAACTCTCTCAAGCTAAAAGCTGCATTTGAATTCCTTAGGTATTGCAAGTGTCCCTCTGACTGCTTCTCCCTGTGCATCTGTCCACATACTATATTGTTATTCATGTATATTTAATATATTATCTACATATAATGTGTAGTTTATGGTATTAGAACTGTTGCTGTTACGTTGCCATATCAGTAGATTGCTCTAACAGTAGGGTTGAGGCAATAATATTGTCTGTGTGTCTGACTACAGTTGTATACATTTCTAGTGTTAATGTGCAGGTCACTTCATGTCAAATTGTGCTGTGCAGTAGCTGGAAGTTGAAAGAGCAGTTTTCATATTTGAACAGTCATATCTGCATAATTGGAGAAAGCCGGACAATTGCCACACCTCACTGTGTTAATTTTAACTGTGTTGGAAAAGGAACATTTGTGCAAAATGTTTAAAATGCACATTATCACATGTTCCAATTGAAGTGTGGAAGTTTTAAGGCTTTCTCTGGTTATGCAGATGAGTAACTCTTTAAATATGAGAAATGCTGTTTTTTCCCATTTTCAGTCTTGGTGAAAGAACATTCCCCCATGAGTAATGTTGACTGACAGAGTGATTGTTTTGTTTTAATCGCGAACGCACTATTACTTTCTAATGGGGTAGGGTAGGATTGCTTTATTATTCTAAAAAGTAGTCTTGATTCTTCACTGGCTGATGTAAAGTCTGTTCTGTACATGTTTAAGTGGACAGTGTAAATTCTTGTACTGCTCTGGTGTGTCCCCTAGTTGTAGGTGCTGTCACACAAGTGCAAAAGTGTGTTGTGGTGAGAGAGAAAGGCACTCTCCCCCAGTTCGACTGGTGCCCTGTACTTCTGACATTTTTCATACAGTGCCACGTGTGCCAGAAGCACATTTATGATTTACGTGGAGGTGGGACTACACAGATTTAAGAACCTAAGAAAAATGTTGACAGATGGGGACTGCATGACCCATGAAGTCTGCCCAAAAAGACTATCCCCCCCTCCCACTGCTCCCCATTGCATGCTACCTAACCTGTCTACAATGCCTATCCTATGCAAGTTTGAAATCTCTAATCGTCATTGATGTTACTAGCTCCTGGGGCAGGCAGTTCCATGGTTCCATCACTCTTTTCATGAATAAGTACTTCCTGAGGTTGCTTTTGAACTTACCTCCCACCAACCTTAAACTATGGCCCCTTGTACATGCTGAAATAACTGGCTTGGGAAACCCAAAACTTTATGAAAGGACCTGCTGGGTAGGATAAGGATGAAACTGTGGGACTGTATGGATGGTATTGACGTTGACTGGCATGGTTCATTTAGAACTGCAGAACAGACTATGGATGGCATTGGCTGCTGGCATTGTCCATTTCAAAGAGCTGGGGGACCCCTACACTTGCCAGTAAGTAATGGCAACTATGGTTCTACAAATAATCATTTCAGAGTGTAGTCTGCAGTGGTGCCCAGGGAAAGTACAGAGTTGAGAGAGGGAAGAGGGAGCAGCTATGGTGACTTGAGACTGGGATAACACACATTAGCTGCAGAGCAGACCCTGTACACTTAACAGTTTGTCACTGAAATGTTTGATACAAGGCGCTTTTACACACAGGTTTTTAAAACAGAATCAGCATTACCTGTGTGGCGCCGTTGTACTCTGTTGCGTTCAGGTTCCTTTCTACACACTGCGAGTATTCCGGCAACCCTGTCTTCATTTGTTTCGGCTCCCCCAGAGTTTGCTGCTCTACAAATGTTGTTTTCTGCCTTTGTACCGGAATGGCTATTTTACACAGCACGACAAAACAGAACACAACGGTGCAAACGCAAAAGCAGAGAGTGCAGTTTGACTAACGCTCATTTAGGGACCAAAACAGATGCAATTTACACACAAGGGATGTAACGGAATACTGTTTCCGTAACAGTTATTCCATTACATAAACCTGTGTGTAAAAGCGCCTACAGACACTCCAGTGTAGGAGAATAAGGGGAACGGTTCTTAACAGCATGAGACAATTTATCACTTTTAGCAGACTGGAATCTAGTTTCTATCTACCCTTGATCATACACTGGACACTGGCTGAAATTTCTAACAGTCAAGTGATTAACACTAACTGAATGAATACAAATGACAGAATGCCTCACATTTAGCCTTTTGTGGGATACCGCTCTTGAAGTGCCAGATAAGTGCAACTGTTAAGGAGGTGTTAATCACCAGGCCATCTGGAGCACAGTGATTAAAACAAGGACTACAGCCTGCTAAAATGGGGCAATTTTTAACTTCATTAACAGCCTTGGAAAACCTGCACTACTCAAGACTGGCAAGTAAAGGGTTAGATGCACTAGCCCTGGGCAATTTGCAAGGTTCTGGGCAAGTAAAACAATGTTAAAACCTAACCCTTCAACTTTAAAGTAAACATGATTTATTTTGCCATTTTGTTTTTGTCTTTGAGTCGGAAAGGAGATCATTTTATTTTTTTTTGTAGTTATTGCTTTTTATTGGTATATATCGGTCAAAGCAATACAGTTATACTTCATAGCCAGGTTTTCAGAGCTTTTTTAACACAAAGAGAAAAGGTTAGACAGAAAAAAGCATAAAGCAAAGACATCCAGCGTGAGAGTGGTACATGTGTGACACTTTTTCTCTGTTACATTACTATGTTTACATTTAACATTGGTTATGAATACACAAACACAGAGCTGCCACAGGATAAAGCAAAAAAAAAAAAAACAGTCTTGTCCCAGCAAAGAGGAATGATATCTCTTTTATAATCCAGAGACAAAGATGTACAAAAATTCAGATTCAATGTCCACAAGGGCATACTGGGGCAAATCTCGCTTGAAAAGAGGATATTTATGCACTGGATCTAGCAATAAACATCATGTCCATCTGCAAATATAACATCTTATAAAATAAGGATAGTAAGTCATACAAGGCATTATCTGATAATGAGATTCAAAAGTTGAGGAATCGGATGTCCTAACAGCAGTTTCTCTTCACTAACAGATCAGAATCAAAAAGGGGGGGGGGCTTTATTAATATCAGCCTATATCTGCATGGGGAGAATGATATGCCAGATAAGGAGCCCAGCATAAATAGTACTTAGATAAGTTATTGGAAACTATGTGAGATAGACGGTCCAACTGGGCAATGCAAGACGATGAGTGATATAGCTCAGGTAGGGGAAGGAACCTCTATGGTTCTCCAATGACATATAATAAGCTGTTTGGCTTGTAAACTAAGGATCAAGAGCCATCTGATCTGCACACTGGAAAGTTCAGCATTATTAGGTGGGAGCCCCAGAATCTAGACCAGAGGGTTCATACCCGCTACACACCCTAGCACCTGCTCGGCTAGTCCCAATACTGTGAGCCAGAAGGGTGCAAGCAATGGGCAGTACCATAATATGTGAATCAAATCTCCCGCATGGGTGTCGCACCTCCAACATAGATCATTATTAAGAATATGCATGCGGTAAAGCATGCTGGGGGTGCGGTCCTAATGGGAGAGAATTTTATGTTGCATAAGCTGACTACGGACATCCGGGAGTTGTATGTGGGCACCCAGCCAGCAGGCCAGCCATTGTTCCTCTGAAATAGACTGATTGAGGGCCTTCTCCCACTTCATTTTAGCCGTATTAGGGCCGAAGGGTAGTTGAGACCTAAGACCTGAGTAGATATAACTAACTACCCCTTTTTTAACAGAGAGTCAACTGAAGAGGAGAGCAGGGTACTTCTGTAGTGACCTTAGCTGTCTCTTGATGTAAACCAGTACAGCACTGCATAGTTGTAGATATTGCCAAAATATCTTTTTTCCTAGGTGGAATTCAACATCTAACTACATAAAGGATCTCAAATTGGATCCCTCTTTGTCCAATATCTGGGACAATTTAAAGATACCCTTGTCTGCCCATTCTGCCCAGAAAAGAGGTTTTCCATCAATCAAAAGGGCATTGTTGTGCCAGAGTGGCATTTCAGCCAGTGGACATGGGTTATCACACAGTTTTTTGTGGACCAGATGCCATGTGTGAGCTGAGGCCGAAATAGTAGGCTGTTCCCGCAAGGATTGTGGCAGAGGGGAGTACAGCGAGGCCGATAGGCTCTGCTGTCGGGCCACCTCAGCCTCCATCCCAACCCAATGTGGTGCATCTGTCCCAGGTGGCAAGAACCATGCCAGGGTCTGTGCTGTGAGGTAGGCTAGTTTGTATCCCTCTATCCAGGGGAGACTCCAACCTCCTTGCCTCCAGTGAGCGTGCAGTTTATTCCTGCTATATCTTGGTATAGAGTTTTCCCGTAAGAACCCTGAGAACATCTTGTCAGTGAGAGTAACCCAGGTTGCTGGGAGAGCCAGTGGGATGTGTGAGAGAGTATATAGAAGCTTTGGGGCTATGACCATCTTTATGGCCAAAATGTTCCCAGCCAGAGTAAGGTGGAGTTTGTGCCATCGGTCAAACTCCATCCTGATCTCCACCAGCAGGGGTTTTATATTAATCTCCCAGATTCTGGTTAAGTCAGTGTTTAGCCTGATGCCCAAATATACTAGTGAGTGAGCAGCCCACTGTAAGCCATACTGGGAGATTAGGGATTCCATGCATTGGGAGTTGGGTGGCAACACCTCCATTTTTGAATGATTAATCTTTAGCCCTGAGAGTGTGGCAAACTTGGCCAGCAGGTTGAGTGTGTGTGGGGGGGGGTGATGGAAGCTGGGGCATCAACAAAAGGCACAAGCAGGTCATCGGCATATAAAAATGTAGTATAGACCTTATCGCCAATCGACATACCCTCATTTTAAGGAGAGGAGCGAATTGCAATTGCGAGGGGTTCCACTGCAAGGATGAAAAGGAGGGGAGATAATGGGCACCCCTGCCTAGTACCCCGCCCAAGAGGGAAGGGGTCAGACAGTGTGGTGTTCGTAAGGACCCATGCTAAAGGCTGGTTGTATAAAGCAGCAATCCAGGATTGATATTGGGGTCCAAATCCCATAGCCTCAAGCACCTGGAGCAGAATATCCCATTCAAGGGAATCAAAAGCCTTCTCAAAATCGATCACCACAGCTGCAGCGGGGGTCCTACTAGACTGAGCATAGACCATAATGTTAATCATAGAGCAGATGTGATCACTACTAAATCTACCCAGGATGAAGCCCGCCTGAGAGGGTTGCATTAGGGAGGGGAGTAAGGGGCTTAGATGGGTGGCCATACTCTTAGCAAATATTTTGCTGTCCGAATTAATTAGGGAGATAGGCTGATAGTTAGAGGGCCTTGTTGGATCCTTCCCTTTCTTGGGGAAAACTGTAATAATTGCTTCTCTAAGCATACTGGGAAAGGAGCCAGTAGTTATTGCTGAGTTAAAAAGATTTTCCAGTAGCAGGGCGATTTGAGGGGCAACAAGAACCAAAGCTCTGGGGGAAAACCATCCCCTCCTGGCGCCTTGCCCACATTCAGAGCCTGTAGGGCTATAATAACCTCCGGTAGTGAGATGGGGCTCTCCAGGACACTTGCCTGCTGTGAAAAAAGCCGAGGGATGGGAAGTGAGCCAAGAAACTGGCATATCACTATGGGGTCAAGAGTCCTGGAGGAGGAGTACAGCTCTTTGTAAAACTCCACCTTAATGGAGTTCACATGTTCCTGACTCAAAAAATAAAACACAAAAATCCAGGCACTCGCCAACCACAATGAAGCTGCTGCATGAGAGGATTATATTTAAAACATATTTATTTAAAACAACCTGATGCATTTCTGGTCCTCTGGACCCTTTATCAAAGGTTGCTGACTCACCTGTACTGTTCCTCCTGGTTCCCTGAGGCCTAAGATAAAGCACTCAGCCCTCTGCTTGTGCAACCTATATGCTAGCACTTCCCCCTCTTTCTCCCCCCCACCCAGTGCCTATGCTTCAGACGGAGGATAGCCAGCTCCACCCTCCTAGCCAAAAGGCCGTTAATGTTATAACGGATGCATATCATTTCAAGGCTGTGGGAAGAGTGTGTGGAGTTTGGGGGTGGCGCTTACAGGTAGCTTCTAGCACTGCCAGACGCTGCTCAAAAGTTTTGAGCTGCCACTCCCTCTGTCTTCTGTGGTTAGCAGCATAGGACATTATAGCTCCCCTGATGGTGGCCTTCAAGGCTTCCCATAGATGTGCTGGGTCTACTGAGGTATGGGGGTTGTCCTGCAGGAATAGGTTGATTTGGGTGATCAGCCATGGAGGGAAGTCTGGATCTTGCAGCAGAAGAGGGTCAAGTCTCCAGGTACGAGACGGGGTAGCCACTGGGCCCCGAGTTAGAAACAGTTGGACTGGGGCATAGTCTGAAATCACCATAGAGAAGATCCGAATATCGAGCACCGCAGTCAGCTGAGAGGGGGAAACTAGCCAATAATCTGAATGGGAGTTGTGAACAGGGGAAATGAAAGTATAATCCCAGCCCCTGGGTTGAAGGATTCTCCAGGCATCTTGCAGTCCTAGGTCAGACATAAGTTGCTGGAGTGCCCGCTGGGCTTTTGGATGTTTGTCTGGGGCAGTTGTGTTCTGATCAAGGATTGGATCCAAGGGGATATTGAAATCCCCTCCCAAGACCACCGGTGTGTTGTCACCGGCGATGGATGAGAAATTGTGTGCAAGGGCATGAAAACAGTCCGGTTGGTCTTCATTTGGACTGTATATATTGACAACCACTAGGGGACCTTTCAGTGTGTCGAAGAGAGCCATCACCCATCGCCCGAGGGCACCCCACTTGGAATTAATCAAGGTCCATTGTAGGGATTTGTGTACCAGGATGGCAACTCCTCGCCTGTGCATGAGGGCAGAGGAGGAAATAACTTGGCCCACCCATGACCATCTGTTTGTCGTGATCTTCCCTCCTAAGTTTAGTCTCTTGGAGCAAAGCGACATCTGCTTTCAGCCTTTTGAGGTGTCCTAATACATGCGAATACTTCACCGAGGTGTTTAGATCCCTTACGTTCAAGGTAATTAAGTTTATATCAGCCATAGTCCAAAATCATCGTACTAGCAAATCTAAAATTCTGATACAGTATCATGCAAAGGGCTGAAAAGGAAAGAGACCTGCTCCAAGAGATTATGAAGCAGCTATCCATGTTAGATTCTATCCATATATTAATGCCTTGTGCAGAAATATTTTGCAGAGAACAACCTTGACACAGTATCGGAGAAGTAAACAGCCAACAAACATACAAACTATAACTATATACATCAGGCCTAACTGCAGCCAAGGGGAGGCTCCATGGTACAAGGCCAGTAGCTGAGGCTACAAGGCCCCTGTATGCTTCCTTGAGGGGTGGAGGAGAGGGCAGTGTCTTACCCTGCATAAATATACTATCTTGCAGCCAAAAGGGGGGGATATTGTAGAATTAGGGGGTCCACTTGTGTGGATCACCCATGTCTCGGTGTCACTACTATGCACAATCAGAGCTGTAGTGAGAGAAAGGGGAGGAGCAAGGACTGGAACAAGGACTGGAAGGGGGGAAGAGATGGGGCAAACAGCTCCCTCAGGCCTGAAATAGCCCAGCTTCAGCAACAAAGAAGTTCCATTACTTAGCTAGCAAATGTTCAGGTAATAGTGTCTCAATGAGCCGCTGATCGAGTCTCGTCCACAACTGGGTGCTCTGGGGATCAGCTAGCAAAGCCGACAGCCGAAGGAGATGAAGAGATCACCAGCTGTCCTGAGGCAGAAGCCACAATGTCTGCCCAAGAGATGCTCTCTAAGGGTATAGTTGACATCCCGTCTTCCTCCTGTGATGCTGCATCCATATTGTTTTCCACCAACAGTTCTGGGGTGTCGAGTTGCAGAGGTACGTATGGGTTTGGAGTGAAATAGGCCGGCAGATCCGAGCCTGAATGGGCTCTGTGCCCTGGCTCCAGTCGAGGACTTGGCGAGGCAGCCCATACCTTTGGATGCTGGCGTTTGGAGTGGCGAGCCAAGGGGTGTCTCTTCCTTGACCTAGGAGGTAGAACTGCCTCAAAATTGTTGACCGGCAGATTAGCGGGTGAGTCAATTACAGCTGATGGAGAAACCTCCAGATTTGGCAGTTCTGCTGCTGCAGGAGTGACTGTAAATACTCCTTGTTCCCGAAAATCTGCTGGGTGTTGGGCTCTAAGAAAGTCCATAAGGCTTTCAGGTGTGGAGAACATCAGCGGCACCCAGTTGTGAATGACCCTCATGGTAGCAGGGTAGCATAGGGAGAAAGAATAATTGTGCACATGGAAATTTTCCTAGCCAGGCCATATTCTTTCCAATGTTTGGACAGTTCCCTTGAGTAGTCCTGAAAGATATGTACTCTGTTCCCCTTGGCACATGAGGTTGTTGGATTCTCTAGCAGTTCTCTTAATGGTTTCTTTTTGCCTGTAGTCTAGGCATCTGGCCAGAAGTGGTCTAGGCCACTCACCTGGCTTGGGAGATGGAGCTAGCGAGCGATGGGCCCTCTCTATCTGGGCCCTAAAATCTGCCGGGAGGCCTAAGAGAGCTGGGAGGGTTTGTTTAAGAAAAGAGACCGCATTTGCTTGCTCTGTCCCTTCCAGAAAGCCTATAAATCTTAAATTATTTAATCAGCTTCTATTTTCAAGGTCATCTACCTTATCCTGAAGATGATGAATTAGCTTGGCTTGCTCCTGCAAGGTAGCCGAAACATCCTGGATGGCGACATCATGCGACCCCATTCTCTGCTCCATATGGAAAATGCAGACTTCAATGTTGTGCAGTGTTTGGTTAGTGACGTTGACTGCTGGGGTGAGCTGAGCCATTTGAGTAATTAATTGTGCAAACATCTGTTCTGTTTGGGAGTTTTTCCTGGTTATTGGAATGTTACAGGCCATAGCTGACGCCCAGCATGGCACCAAGATGGTATGGGCTAGTTTCGTCAGTTTTAAGGCTTTCTATGCAGATTTCCAAAATATGTAGGTGCCTGGGTCACTCACACAGACTGAGCATTGTCAGCCAGTATCCAAAAATAGACCCCAATGTTGGATTTTGTCGGATTTTACCCCGTAATCACTGGGAGTGAGACGATTTACCAGCCATCTTCATCCGTGGTTGGCCACGCCCCCCCCCATTTTGTTTTGTTTGTCCAGTTTAAGTTTATTTATTTATCTTGACTGGCCTAGCACAGCCTGTGATTATTGCTGTGACCTAATTCCTTTTTGTCATTTACCTACTTAGTCCGAAAATGCAACCTGATCATTCTGATGACACTGATAATGAAAGTACTGGGGCTCAAACATCAGAGAAAAAGAAAAGACGATATGGCTCATTCCAGCGCAGTTGGAAACTGTCCTTTGATTGGGTTTGAGAGAGCAAACTGGGACCAACCTATGCATTCTGCAAAACTTATATATGTGACTTCACCGTTCATTACGGAGGGTGTTCTGATATCCTGAAACACCACAGCACAACAAAACCTATTCAGAATACAAAATATGCCAGTGGGAGGAAGGTGACAGAATTTTTCATAGCACAGACCAGCAATAAAGTCACTGAAGCTGAAGTTGCCTTTGTTCAGATGGTGGCAGAACATAACTTGTCATTTGCTGCATCAGACCACATTTTGAAATATATGAAAAAGTACTGCTTAGAGCCAGAAGTGGTTAGGAAAATGTCATGTGGGGCAACCAAGGCATCCTGCATTGCAAGGTGTAGTATATGGTAACTTACCATAGTAACAGTGTAGAATGGTTTAGTCCACATCCCCCTGCAGTTTTGGGCCAATGGTATGTCTGGGGTGGAAACTGGGTTTTAGAAACTGCACGAGCAGATTGTGGTAGTAGTTCTGCTAGGGTCTGCTGATCTATCTAATGTATGTTTGTTGAATAAACCTCAGAGCTGTTAGAAGTTACTTATGGTGTCCAGTCATTCCTAAAACCAGCAATCTGGTAAGAAGCAACTAAAGTGAAATATTATATGGTGTCAGAAGTGAACTTGCAGTGCTGCAGTTGCAAGAAAGAAGAAAAGTTTGTGCTGCCAAGAAAAGAAACAAAAGACAGTGTTTGTGAGTACCTAAAGCTTACTAAAAGACTGTATAACAAAGTATTTTTGGCAGTATGGAGCAGCAATTTAAGCCACCTCCACCACTATTGCTGACTGGAAACCTTGCAGAAAACTGGAGAAGGTGGGCACAGAGATTAAGTCTGTACTTCACAGCCACGGGATTAGATGATAAGTCAGAGGAAATGAAAATTGCAGTCCTGCTGCACACGATCGGGGATGAGGCCCTCGAGGTGTACAATACCCTCAATATAACGTATGCTGACCCACAGGCTAAAAAAGCAGCTGAGGTTTTGGAAGCATTTAAGAATTATTGTGAACCAAGGCAAAATGCGGTGTTTGAGAGGCATCAGTTTTGGGTCCATCCGTTCAATGAGCACTCAGGTATAGACAAGTTTGTTATGGAGCTCAGGCAAAAAGCTCGGAATTGTGAGTTTAAAGAGACTGAGGACTTAATGATTTGAGATAAAATTGTCTTTAGCGTTACCGACGACAGGCTCCGAGAAAAGCTACTGGAATCCCCAGACCTCACGATGGCCAAAGCAGTGAACATATGCAGAGCCAAAGAGGTAACAAGGGCACAGGCAAAAGCGATGTCACAAGGGACTGCTGATAAGTTCATCCATGTTGTAGAACATAAATCGAGGCAGGATGGTAATACAGGCTGAAAACCAGACCGCCAGCTACCAACACATGAGACGCGTGCACAAAAATCAAACACGTGTGGGAGGTGTGGCAAGGGACGTGTGCCAAAGGCTTGTCCAGCGTATGGACAAGAATGTCGTAAATGTGGTGGCCTCAATCATTATGCAAAAATGTGCAGGTCCAAAAAGGCCAACAAACCTTATGAAAAAATGACCAAAGGAGTAGAAGCACTATTTGTGGGTGCTGTAAAAAGAAAACAAGAAACGGTGCAGACACAAGTACCAGATGAAGGGTGGTACACTACCTTGAAGATAATGGGACAGCCGGTTAAGTTCAAGTTGGACACTGGGGCTGAAGCCAATATACTTACTAAAGAAGTGATTGCGCGGTTTCCATGCAAGGTACAAACAAGTCGACCAGTACTGTTCTAATGGCATATGGAGGAGCACAAATTAATCCGAGGGGAAGTGACGCTAAAGTATAAGACGCAAGACAGAGAAGCCAATCTGCAGTTTTATGTCACTAATACATCGGGAGCTTTCCTACTGGGTCAATAGGCATGTGTCATCCTGGATCTGATTCGCAAAGTAAAGGTGCTTAAAACCAAGCCACCAACCACAAAAGAGGAACTTCTTGCACAATATAAAACAGTGTTTGAAGGCCTAGGAGAATTTCCTGGAGTTTACCACATACATACTGACCCAAATGTTACTCCTGTGATACACGGGTGCAGAAAAGTCCCATATACAATCACGGACAGACTAAAACAGACACTGGAACAACTGGAGCAAATTGGGGTGATCAGCAAGGTAAGAAAACCTACAACATGGGTAAATAGCCTTGTAATTACCAAAAAGAAAAATGGCGAGATCAGGGTGTGTTTGGACCCTAGAGACTTAAATAAAGCTATCAGAAGACATCATTTCTACATCCCCACATTGGAAGATATTCAGAGTAAACTTGCAGGTAAAAAGTTTTTCACAATTCTAGATGAAAAAGATGGGTACTGGCAGATCAAATTAGATGACAAATCTGCAGACCTATGTACATTCAACAGTCCATGGGGGAGGTACAAATTTCACAGACTTCCTTTTGGTATACGGTCTGCGAGTGAAGTAGTCCAGCAGGGAAATGCTGAACACTTCGGGGACATACCAGGTGTTTTTGTAATAGCTGATGACATGCTTATAGCCGCAGCTACCAAGGAAGAGCATGACAATATTCTGAGAAAAGTAATGGACAGAGCAGTGGAACTGAATGTAAAGTTCAATAGGGACAAAATACAATATTTGGTGAGTGAGGTGAAATACATGGGGCACATCATAACCGGAAATGGACTATGGCCTGATGAAGCCAAAGTAGAAGCAATAGCTGAGATGCCTCCTCCCGAAGATAAAAAAGCACTACAGATACTGTTAGGAATGACTCGATACTTGGCGCAGTACATTCCGAATGAAGCAAACCTCACTGCACCACTAAGGCAGCTACTCAAAAAAGGTGTCATGTGGCAGTGGCAGCCAGCACAGGAAGAAGCCTTACAAAAGCTGAAAGAGACTATTTCTTCTGCACCAGTATTAAAATTCTTTGATCCAAAAGAGGACATTGAAATCCAAGCAGATGAGTCTAAGGACGGACTAGGTGCTTGTCTACTACAAAGAAACAGACCAATAGCTTATGCATCTAGGTCATTGTCCAGTGCTGAAATAAACTATGCACAGATAGAAAAAGAGTTGCTAGCAATTGTGTTCTCTCTACAGAAATTTCATCAGTATGTTTATGGAAGGTCGGTGAAAATACAATCAGATCACAAGCCACTACAGTCCATACTGAACAAACCAATTGGAAAGGCTCCAACAAGATTGCAGCGGATGCTGTTACAGATACAGAAATATGACATAGAGGAAATATATACCCCAGGAAAAGATATTCTGATTGCAGACACTCTATCCAGGGCAGTACCAAAAAAAACAGCAGTGGGAGACATTGATCTAAGTAGTGAAAAGGTCATATACTCAATCCAAGCAACAGAAACACTGCTCTGACAGCATGTTAGAGGGGCTAAAACAGGCCACATGGAGGGACAGTGATTTACAGTTGCTTAAAGAAATGCACCTCAAAGGATGGCCTAACAGGAAAAAACAAGTCAGCATCAAACTTCAGCATTATTGGCCCATGAGACACAATATATACATAGAAAATGAACTCATAATGGTGGGTAAAAGAATCATCATACCCAAAGAGCCGAGAACAGATATGCTACGAAGACTTCACACAGCACATCAAGGAATACAAAGGTTGAAGTCACAAGCCAGAGCTGTGATGTATTGGCCAGGCATGAATCGAGAAGTAGAAATGATGGTTGAAGCATGTGGACCTTTGTCAGGAACTCTTACCCAGCAACCATAAAGAGCCAATGTGTCCACATGAAATACCTGACATGCCATGGTCAAAGCTTGGAGCAGACATTTTTGACTTTAGGGGACAATCCTACTTAATAGTAGTGGACTATTTTTCAAAATACCCTGAGGTTCTCAGAATGCCCGACAAGACAGCAGCTACAGTTATTGCAAAATTGAAAGCTGTATTTGCAAGACATGGAATTCCAAAAGAACTGGTAGCGGATCATGTACCATTTGCAAGGCATAAAATGAAGCAATTTGCAAAGTTGTGGGAGTTCAAAATAACTCATTCCAGCCCAGGATACCCACAATCTAATGGTTTAGCTGAAAGAATGATCCAGACAGTAAAAAGAATCTTTCTGAAGTCTATGCAAGGTCAGACCGATCCACATCTCGCATTGCTCAGTCTTAGAAATACACCAGTCACAGGACTGAACTTTACACCTTCTCAATTGTTATTGGGCAGGATGTTGAGGACAACATTACCTGCAAGTGCAAGGGTGCTGCGACCTGAAATACCAAAGGATGCACATAAATGTCTGAAAAGACTACAGAAAAGACAGAAACAGTATTACGACAGGAATGCAGCTCCACTTACTCCATTCAGAGAAGGGGAAAGGGTATGCATAGAGACTTCTAGTGGGTGGCAACCTGCAACAGTGGAAAGAATCTGTGATGAGCCAAGATCCTATAGTGTGATTACACCTGCAGGACAGCGATACCGCAGGAACAGGAGACACCTGAGGAGAGACCGAACAGTTGCTTTGGAGGCTGAAGAGCAACAGGCAGATGAGTCAACTGAATCCGTATTGTCACAAACAGAGCAATTCAGGGACAACAGCCAGGAAGAGGACACTTGTCAAGAGTATGAGCAACCTGAGATGGAACCTGTTGTTTTCAATGACACTTTGCCAGAAAGAACTGAGGCTGTACCCAGTGTGCAGTCTACTCGAACGACCAGAAAAGGGCGTTTGCTTAAAGTTCCTGAGAGGTTCAGAGATTTTGTTATGACTTAAGTCAGTGGTAAAAACTTATTTCAACAAAGCTGAGTACCAGTGACTTTAGATCCTAACTCATCACAAAGTAAGACTCAACCATTATGTTAATATTGCTTGGTAATTATTTGTCATTGATATGCAAACTGAAATCAAGGTAATTGCTTTCTTTTACTAGAAGGGGAGATGTAGTATATGGTAACTTACCCTAGTAACAGTGTAGAATGGTTTAGTCAACATCCCCCTGCAGTTTTGGGCCAATGGTATGTCTGGGGTGGAAACTGGGTTTTAGAAACTGCACAAGCAGATTGTGGTAGTAGTTCTGCTGAGGCCTGCTGATCTATCTAATGTATGTTTGTTGAATAAATCTCAGAGCTGTTAGAAGTTACTTATGGTGTCCAATCATTCCCTAAAACCAGCAATCCGGTAAGAAGCAACTAAAGTGAAATATTATACAAGGGATGTGCTTGGGGAAAAAATACCAGCAAGATGTTGCTTCCATGTGTTGGACAGTCCAATTTTGTGTTTATATGGCCCAAAGCACAGATAGGCTCAGAAAAAGTTTCAGTTATATTACTGGGCTACTTTGAGTCCATGGGAAGGAATGTTGTAAAATTCCTTGATATGCCTGAATGCACTTCAGGCACTGGAGAGGCAATGTATAATTCTCTGATGGAAGCTTTAAAATGATTTGACATTCCACCAGACAATCTGGTTGCATTTTCTTCAGACAATCCAGCCTCAATGATTGGGAAGAACAATTATGTGGCATCTAGGTTAAAGAAAGATAACCCAAATATTGTTAACATTGGTTGCCTGTGCCACCTGGCAGACTTGGCCAGCAAGTCTGGTGTAAAAGCTTTAGCATCACCCATAGAGGAACTTGTATCTGATATCTACTGCCACTTTTCCACAAGTGCTCAAAGACAGCAAACATTAAAAGAGTTTGCTTTATTTACTGATGTTGAACCACTGAAAATTATAAAACATGTCCCCCCCCTCGTTGGTTAAGTCTCTGCAAAGTTGTAAAGTGCCTGCTAGACATATGGCCTGCTTTTCTGTCCTACTTTTTATCATATGAGACTCGTACTTCCAAGGTACAACTAATTTGTGACAGACTTCATAGCCATGAAGTCAAACGTGCATTTCTGTTTATAAAATATGGCCTAGAGCCTCTATGCCAGTTCAACATAAAGTTGCAAAGTAGGCGAAGCCAGCTTATGACCTTGCATGAAGATACCACTAAGGTGGTTCAACTTTATGCTGGCAGACTGCTGTAAGCTGAGGCTGCATTAGCTGCATTAAAACTAATGATGTCCATCTGTTGGAGAACACTGAAAATATTCTCCCGGCAGATGAAATGCAAATGGAGCCAGAAGTGGAAGACTATTTTAGAGAGCACGAGGATATGCTTTTGGGCACAGTCATCGAAGCGTAATATATATGGGAAAGCAATAAAATTCTATCAAGCTTTTCTGACAAAAATGATACAAAAGTTCCCCTTGCAAAACAATCTGCTAAAAAATGCTTCCACACTACTTAAACTCAGCTGTAAATTAAAACTGTCTGGAAAATCTGCGGTGGATCTAGCTTGCCAGCTTGGTGTGTGTGCAAGCAATGTGGACAGTAGCAAGCTGAGAGATGAATTTTCAGCATATCAGTTATCTGATGTAGATGTGCCAAACTGTGAAACAAATGCAGATATGGTAAAGTACTAGGGCAAAGCATTGGCTGTGTCTAAATGTGAAGAGCAAGAGCTATCTTTGTTCAGAAAGTTAATGCTTATGTTATTGTGTTGGCCACATTCCAATGCAGAATCGGAGCGGGTCTTTAGCATGGTTATGAAGGTCAGGTCAGAATTATGCCATTCGATGAGTTTAGCTACACTGAATGTCCTCCTTGCAATAAAAATCAATGAGGAGCATGACTGTTTTATGACTTCACAGCCAAAATAGGTCTTGGAGGCAGCCAAAAAGGCTGCTGTCGCATATAACAAAGAACATTCAGAACACTAAGTGGGTCCTGTATCTTGCAGTCTTGGTTACTGTTTATATTAGTGTATATATGATGTAGATGTAGATGTCTAGTTGTCAGTGTCATACTGTTTTGAACTTAATGTCATGGGGAAGTTTCTTGTCTGTGGATGGTGTAAATAAAGAATTGATCACTAAATACAAACATCATTGCATTTTTTGTCTTTGCTTAGTATTTAGGTGGCAGTAAAGTTTATCCAGTACTGTGGGATGCATTTTAAGAGCAATTACCTTCAACAAACTGAACAAATAATTGTATTTCTGGAGTTAGCATATGGGTGGCATGATGCCGTGTTGCTACGCATTGCCAAAAATTAGGTGCTATGATTTTGGGCCTCTTGCTATGATTTTTGAAGGTCCCTGCTACATATTTGCTCCTTTGGAGGTTGAGAGGTTTCTAAATACCAGTTCCGTTTCTTGTATTGTTTCTTCTTCAGTGGTCATGTAGTAAGCTCATAATGGTTATTTCTAGTTTACACACTGGTGGTACATACAGTTTTAGAATTTGATTATGTAGTTTATTCAGATGCAAATTCCACAGGACACATATTACCTGAACCGGCTACCTTCAGTTTACCTTGGAATTTTACCCACTACTGCCAGTTTCTATTTTATATTTTATCATACTCATATATTGTAATCATTCTGACCTCATCCTGTCCCCAGCTCATTGTTACTCTTTTTGGAACATGTAACCTCACTACCTGTAGCATATTTTATGTGTACTTCTATATACCTGTACTTGTCTACTGTGATGATGCTCCCCAACCCCTGGGCCACACCTGGAAACAAACCTCGGCTCGGTGTGCCTTTCCTGGTTAACAAATATTTAAATAATAAATGTAATAACTAAATATGTTTTGTGCCAAGAATCTAACAGCTTAGCAAACACAAAAGCTGTATCATACAGTTTTAAAATGGTGTTTAGCAACAGAGTGCAAGTGAAAAAAGTCCATAAATGTACTCAGAAGCCTATAAAGATGGACCAGGAACAGCATGTGAACTGGTATTGGACAAATAGCTTCAACAAAAATGCAGGTTTGCAGATTAAAGTCCTTCATTCATTATAATCACTTCATTAGAATAATTACCTGAAGTTTAACAGATACTCTTATGTTTTCCTTGGAAGCTGTTACCTAGTATTGGAATCTGGTTTGTGCTTTGCAATTTGTTGTTAGGCTACTAAATTGATGCATGTTTGTAACTTGAAACACGGATCTAAGAGCTGAAAGCTTTACATAGAAACAGTGACTTTGTAGGCAGAAAAAGAACACTTGGCCCATGCAGTCTGCCTTGATGTTTCCAACCTAATGATCTTTAAGAGTCCCTAATTTGCCACCCATAACCCTCCCTCCTCCTCCTCCCTGTCTATACCATGCATGCTTGATGACCCCATTGTTTTTTGCCTCCACCACTTCTACTGACAGCTTGTTCCAGGCATCTAACCCCCTTTCAGTGAAAGAAATGTATCCTCATATCTCTCTTAAAGGTACCCAAACAACTTTTCACATATCATGTTTAAAAAACAAACAAACTCCATAGACTTGTAAAGGAGAGGCTTTTTACATTTATGCAAAAACTACATTTATTAAAGTAGGATAAATGCACTTTCATATAGTTTGAAAATTGTACAAAGCCTCTCTTGATTCAGAAATCCCACTGTATAAAAACTGTAAAATGGCTGCCAATGTGCAGCCTGATGGCATTAATGAGGAGAGAGATTCACAGCTCTACCATTACACACACACACACACACACACACACACACACACACACACACACACACACACACACACACACACACACACACGCGCGCACACGCGCACGCATGCACACACTGTACACGCGCACAGATGCACACACGTTTATTATACTACATATTCTTGTTTAATGCACAACCATATAAATTATCATTTAATTTATGAATTATTTACAAAAATCTACAAGTTAAGCAATGATATGGAAGTTGGTCTGCAGTGAAATGTAACCCTACCGTACATATCAGAGCTGCACTCTGCTCTGCAGCAACCAGCAACACACATAGTTAGTTTAAATTACCCCCCTCAAGTGTCCTGAAACCAAAAAAAACAATACCTGTTGATCCAGTGGGTAGTCTGTCCCTTGAAGACCCAAGTTTGCCCCGTGACATCAAGGTAAAGTTGCTCTCCTGAATACCAACTGCCTCATCACTGCAGTCCATTTGATCGATCCCCTTTTCAAAGTTCCAGGTATGACGCAAGGTGTCTGCATCAAATATTATTGACTCATGTGACACCGCACCTTGCATCAAAAGATGGTGCAATCCCAATTTTCAAATGCTGTCTGCATCGAAAAGGAGAGGCATTGTACCAAACTGGTGCTGCACCTGCCTTGTGACCAAAAGTGGGGTGCACCAGGCTGCAAGGGGGCTTGTGCCATGGTGGGGCTGTATATTATCCCTTTTTTTAGAATTTTGCAAGCCCTACTGTGGATGCAACATGGGGCTCTTCTTAGACCAGCCAGGAGGTGGTCTAAGGGCCCTGCACCACTGAGTGACAATGTGGTGATTTGGAGGGGGGGATCTGCCAGGAGGGGACTGGGGCAAGAAGGAGCAGGGGGTGTCCTAGGGAGCATGGGGGACACAGTGGAGGACCAGTGTGATGATGTGGCACCCAACTGGGGTGCCTGTTGCAATCACTGGCAGTTGATCGGCTGGTGGTCCAGGTGGGGTTGGCAGGGAGGGAAACTGACCTGGCCCCAGGTGGGCACAGCTGTGGCACCTGCTCCAGAGGTGCCACTAGCCAGAGACCTGTATGTGGGACACATTGGCTACAGGGTGAGAGCTGCAAGTGGTTGAGGGAAACCTTTGGGCACTGCAGCAGTCCCCTGGTACCCAAACATCCCATGTTGTGGTGGGCTGCCTCCCGTGTACAGGCTTGTGGCTAGTGGCACCACTAGGGCAGATGGCATGGCTGTGCTCACCTGGAGCCAGGTCAGTTCTCTCTCCCTGCCAACCCTCCCCACATCACCAGTCGTTCGACTGCCGTTCATTGCAACATGCACCCTAGCCAGTTGCCACATTACCACACTGGTCCTCCGCCATCTCCCTCATGCCCCCTAGAGCTCCCCCCTGCTCCTTCTTTCCCCAGTCCCCTTGTGCCATGCACAGTCACACACACACACCCTTCACAGGTCCTCTTGTGTTGCACCAGGCAGGAGGGGACGGATCCCAGTGGCTACTCCTGCAGGTGTGCCAAATGTTTGGTGCTAGCTTGTGGCTACAGCGACTCCTGGATTTTTTGGTGCAGGGACCACCCCTGTGATAAAATTGGGCTCAGGGTCCCTGACACACCTGGAATTTGCTGCAGCCCTAGAGTGACGCAACTTGTGTCACTGTAAGGGCTCTTTAAAAATTGAGCCCCTAGTGTACAGTGGGTGAAGTCTGTCCTCTAGTCCTGACCATAATAACTAGATTGCGATCGCTCCCATACTGACTGACCCTCCCAGTTAATTCCGAATGCAGCATAAGGACTAATGCCAATGAAAAGAATACATCCTTCGAGTCTTGAGGTTTGATGTTTCCCTTCTTCAAAGATCCAAATCCTGGTCCTACATTGAATCTTTTACACGGTGCCCTAAACTACCGAACTCCTTACTTACCCCAACTGCAACTGTTAAATGATTGCCGGGTCACATGTAGAGCACAGCTTACATGAGACAGGCTGTGATTTACATGTGAAGTGGCAGTCCATCAGCAGTTGCAGTTTGGGTGAGGACCTTGCAATACACAAGTTAAGTGTTGATTTCAATGGCTTTGCATTAAAATGGGCATATCTGGCATATTAAATTTGTATTTGTGTGTATGTACAACTACAGAACTAGGAGTCTGTCTCCCCATTGATGTCATCACACTATATGTTGGCAGCCATTTTATGGTTTTTTACATAGTGGGATTTTTGAATCGAGATGCTTTGTTTACAAACAAATGCTGTGAAACTGTAGTTATCCTACTTTAATAAATGCAGTATCAGCATCAGTTGCAAACAGCTTCTACTTTACAAGTCTATGGAGTCTTTATTTTTTTAAAATGTGATTTGTAAAAAGTAAGGGTTTAGGTTTGCTTTAACACCCCTGGCTTCACTGCTTGCCGTCTCATCCTGATGTTCTTTCTCATTTGAAAGACACTCCACGTCTGCACCCTGTTCACTCCTGTGAGGTATTTGTAGATCTCAATTATGTTGCTTCTTTCTCTTTACTCTTCCAGGGTGTACATGTTGAGATTCCTCAGTTTATCCTCACAGGGCTTCGTGTGCAACCCCTGCACTATTTTAGTTGCCTTCCACTAGACTGCCTCCTCCCTGTCTGTGCCCTTTCTGAAGTGCAGCCTCCAAAGCTGAACACAGTACTCCAGGTGGGGTCTCACCAACAAGTGATACAGTGACAACTCCACCTCCATACAGTGACAACTCCACCTCCATCCTCTTGTGAGAGATGCCCATCTCTATGCACACCAGGATCGCACTAACTCTACCCACTTCTTTGTCACACTGCCCTGCCTCTTTAAGGTTCTCAGACATAACACCAATGCCCCGTTCCTGTTTAGTGACTGTCAGTACCTCTCCCTTCCTCTACTCAGTGCCTGAATTCCTATACCCTAATGTGCATGTCTTTGCCCTTTTTAGCATTGAACCCCAACTGCTATGATCTTGGTCACTCTTCGGGTTTCCCAATATCTCTATGCATTCTCTCCACCCCTCCTGAGTGTCCACCCCACTGCAGATTTTGGTATATGCAAAAAGGCATAACTTCCCTTCTAGTTTTTTCAGCACTTTCACTTATGAAAACATTGAAGAGGCCTGATCCCAGTGCTGAGCCCTGTGGTGCCCTGGTGGTTAATTCCCCATCATTAGAGTGAGTGCCATTTACCACCACTCTTTGTCTTCTATTCGTTAACTAATTTCTAACCCAGTTCACCACTTTGGATCCCACTCCTTGGCAGCTGAGTTACTTTATCAGTCTCCTGTCTATTACAGTGTCGAAAGCTTGCTGTAGTCCAGACAGGCCACATCCAGTGCCCTTCCTTGCTCTGTTTCCCTGGTCATTCATTTAAAGAAATCTATCCAATTAGTTTGGCATAACCCCGCCCCCTCAATGAATTCATACTGCCTGTGGTCTTGCAGCCCACTGGTTTCAAGATGCACTACCAGTTTTTCCTTTAGCAAGGTTTCCATTATTTTCCCAATGAATAAAGTAAAACTGACCAGCCTATAAATGCTAGACTTCTCCCCACTGCCACTCTTATGTAGAGGGACTTTGTCAGCTCTTCTAGCTGGATCACATCTGTTTCCAATGAGTTGTTGAACAAGGTTGTGAGTTGGGCAGACAGCACCTCCCTGAGTTCTGTTATAATTGTTGGGTATATCCAACCCATACCCATACCCATAGTTTTGTCCACTTTCAGAGCTGCAAGCACCTTTCAGACTCTTTCCTCTGAACATGAACTTGTGTCAATCCCCTCTCACTGCCTGGTGGTCCATCCCCCCCCCCCATCACTGTAAAGACTGAGCAGAAGTACCTGTTTAGGATGTCAGTATTCCTTGATTCTCTTCTGTGCAGTCTCGCCCCTCCACCCTTCTAATCCTCACCATCACTCCCTTTGCTTTTCTCTTCTCACTTATGTATCTGAAGAAAGTCTTCATGGAAAGAGTCAATTTTCTGACAGCAGAAAATATTCTGTGTTTTGAAAGCCAATACTTATTCTCTGTTATGTTATGATACAAGTATTTACTATATTCTAAAGCAAATTTCGTAATTGGGATACAAGAGACAGAAAGTTAGGATTTAGCTACTTATCAAATGCAATTACTACTCCACAGTGGGACTTGGGGACCAATCCATTGTGTACAAAAGACTGCAGGTATGGAAGACTCTTAAATGCTGTGGAGTGTCTCCTCCACTCATAAGAGCACCCCTTGGTATCCACAGAGTACCCATGCACATGTTGCAATAGCTGTTCTGACCAGGTCAATGCCTCCAGAGTAAATAGGCAGCTGGACACAACAGAAGGCAAGGGGGATAAGCTGTGCTCTGCAGATATTCCCAGAACCAGATATGCCTGGATTTGGGCTCAAAAAGGGAGCAGATGGCATGTAGCCAAGGGGGGAGGCACTCAAAAGGAGCAGGGAAATCCTAGCCCCCCCAAAAAATCACGGTAGTAAGTGCAGTAAACACCAACATAGAGATGTCGATAGGGAGAAGGGCAGGGGTAAATGGAGAAAGTTACAAAGGCAAGAAGGACAGGGATGGGGCAAAAAGGGATAAGGCCATCAGGAAATGGAGGGTAATGAGTACCAATGCCCGTAGTCTGGGCAACAAGCTCCCTGAGCTGGTGGCCTTGATGGAAGAGGGATGCCTGGGTATCGTAGCAGTCACAGAAACATGGAACCATGATTGGGATGTTAACATACCAGGGTACATAACCCACAGGAGGGACAGGCAGGGGAGAAGAGGGGGAGGAGTAACTCTCTATGTAAAGGAAGGGATAAAAGCAACTGAACAAAAGAGTAAACAGGGAGGAGAGGAGGCACTGTGGGTCACCTTGGAGACTGGAAAGGGCACCACAATCCGCACAGGGGTTGTGTACAGACCCCCATGTCAGGGGGAAGGAATGGACAAGGATATGATAGAAGGCATTCTTAGAATGGTAGAGAAAGGGGAGATACTGTTGATGGGAGACCTGAATATGCCAGATGTTAACTGGAGCACATTTGCTGCAGCCACATCCAAGAGCAGGGCCATTCTTGATGCCCTACAGGTGGCAGGCCTCAGACAGCTAGTTTTGGAACCCACTCGTGAGGGAGCAATCTTAGACCTCGTAATGAGAGGATCTCAGATCTAGAAGTCAATTGCCATCTGGGAACAAGTGACCAGCAAAAAGTGTGGTTCACGTTAAACTCAGCTACAGAGTCAAGCCATACAAAAGTGAGGGTACAGAACTTCAGGAAGGCTGACTTTGGCAAGATGGGAGAGTGCCTCAGGAAAGCACTAGCAAACAGGCTAGAAGGAGGTGTGGAGCAACAATGGGGAATCATCAAAACTGCCATCACAGAGGCAACAAGCCTTTGTGTGAAGCAAATAAACAAATCAAAATGAAAGAAAAAGCCACTATGGTTCTCAAATGAGGTGGCTGTGAAAGTCAGGAAGAAAAAGATAGCATTCCAGAAGTATAAGGAAACACAGAAAGAGCAGGACAGAGAGCTGTACCAGTTAAGGCAGAAGGAAGGAGGAGGAAGTCAGAATAACAAAGGACCAAACTGAGGAAAAGATAGCCAACTCAGTTAAGAAGGGGGATAAAACCTTTTATAAGTACATCGGTGAGCGTAGAAAGACAAAGGGAGGGATAGTGAGGCTGAATAGAATGAACGGTGGGTGGGCAGAGGGGGACAGTGAAAAAGCAGGGATACTGAACGAATATTTCTGCTCAGTATTCACAAAAGAGGAGGGGGAAGTGCCTAATCCAATTAATAGAAGCACTCTTGATAGGGGGGTTGATCCCAGTCCTTTCACAGAAGAAAGGGTTCTGCAAGAACTCCTAAAACTGAAGGTGGACCAAGCAATGAGGCCTGATGGAATTCACCCCAGAATTCTAAAAGAATTAAGGGGGGAACTAGTGAAACCACTGGCAACTCTTTATAATAAATCATGGGAGGATGGTGTGGTACCCGAGGACTGGTGGAAAGCGGATGTGATTCCCATTCACAAAAGTGGGACCAAAACAGAGGCAGGAAACTACAGACCTGTCAGTCTGACCTCCGTGGTAGGGAAAGTGATGGAGTCACTTCTGAAGGAAAGGATAGTTGAGTACCTAGAGGCCAGTGGGGCACAGGACCCAAGGCAGCATGGGTTCACAGTGGGAAGGTCATGTCAGATGAATCTGATAGATTTCTTTGACTGGGTGACCAAAGTAGTAGACCAGGGAGGGGCTGTGGACATGGCCTACCTAGACTTTAGCAAGGCATTTGACACAGTCCCACACAAAAGATTAATAGTCAAATTAACCAGTCTGGGAGTGGGTCCCAGGGTGGTAGCCTGGGTAAAACATTGGCTGGACAACAGGACACAGAAGGTAATTGCAAATGGAGTCCACTCTGAAGAAAGAGGGGTTACTAGTGGGGTACCGCAGGGTTCAGTATTGGGTCCAGTCCTTTTTAATGTCTTCATAAGTGACATTGCAGAGGGACTGGAAGGAAAAGTATGCCTCTTTGCAGATGACACAAAGATCTGCAACAGGGATGATACACAAGGAGGCGTAGAAAGGATGAGAAGGGACTTGGAAGGTTGGAGAAATGGTCAGAAGTATGGCAGCTTGGATTCAATGCAAAGAAGTGCAAAATAATGCACCTGGGAAACAAGAACCCAGGAGAAGAATACACAATTGGGAGAGGTAGTAACAACAACAAAAAAGGAAAGGGACCTGTGGGTAATCATATCAGATGACCTTAAGGTTAGCAAGCAATGTGAGAAGGCAGTAGGGAGGGCTGGGGATATACTGGGATGCATAGGGAAAGGCATCAGCAGCAGAAAACAGGAAGTTGTTATCCCTCTGTACAGACAGTTGGTGAGACCCCATCTGGAGTACTGTGTCCAGTTCTGGAGACTCCATCTCTGCAAGGACATAGACAGGATAGAGGCAGTCCAGAGGAGGGCAACTAAAATGGTGCAGGGTCTGCAAGAGAAGCCGGTGAGGAGAGACTAAAGAAGCTTAATATGTATACCCTTGAGGAAAGAAGGGAGGGGGACATGATAGAAACTTTTAAGTACCTCGGTGGAATCAACAAAGTCCAAGAGGGTAGCATCTTTCAGAAAAAGAGACGTGCAAGAACAAGGGGACACAATTTAAAGATAGAAGGAGGGTGGTTCAGGGGCAATGTGAGGAAGTATTATGTCACAGAGAGGGTAGTGGATGCATGGAACAGCCTTCCTGAGGAGGTTGTTGGGTCTAAAATTGTGGGAGAATTCAAGAATGCATGGGACAGACATAAGGCAATTGTTGTGGGGGGTAGGAAGAAATAGGCTGTTGGTTAACTAGGATCTGTGGCCTATCCTGTAGGTAGGGAAATGGGCAGACTAGATGGGCCGAGCGGTCCTTATCTGCCGTCAAAGTCTATGTTTCTATGTTGTCAGACCCATACAGTAACTATTCCAAGCTCCTTTGTCATGGCCACCAATGTGACTTAGGGTCCCAAATGGGACCCCTTTCTTTATTCCTCAACCCTCTAGAATTATATTACAGGGGGGATCCAACAATGTTCATTACATTTTTAAAATATCATCCACTCTCTTGTAAAAGGGAATACATCAGTCTAGGTGGATTGCCATATCCCACAATTCCCTATGTGAGCAGAGCAGAGTATGTTGTTGACATCCAGCCTGGGTTTCCTGTTGGGAGCCTGGTTTCTGAACCAACCCTACTCCCTTAACTACCCCACCTCCCATCTGTATAGTCATCTGCACTCCTGAATAGGTGTGGTGTGGGGCTTTGGATACCACCTGTGAGTTGGTATTTGTAAGCGGCAATGGGTAGTTGAATCGTTCAGGCCAGCGATGCATGAATCATATGGATCTGGGCCCAGCTGTGGATCATGCCCTTAGACTTCATGTCACTATGATTTTTTTGTGCGTCTAGATATATATTTATTTATTTAAAGAAATGAAGCTTTCTGTTTTTATATAAGTGAATTAGCTACTTTATGTGTGAGGCAGCAAAGTGTTAATTGTAAAAAGTAACCTAGCATCTAGATACTTCACATTTCTACATATTGTAACTGTTCAAATATACTGCTGTGCTGTCAATCCAGAACCTTTGCAACTAGGAACTTCACCGAGGCTACCCTGACATGTACAAATTGTACATAATACATGCCAGTAACATAATTTCACTAGAATCATAAGGATTGTGAATGCCCATTTTAGTAGAATCATAGGAGCTGTGAAGCTCCTTCACCCCTAAAAGCTGGGAAACCTTATTTTAAGGGTTGCAGTGGACATCATTGATGCCCCTGAGATAGATAGATATATATACAGGCCCAGATATTCAAACTGCGCTCAAAAGTAGCGCAACAGCAGGAGCAAGCACAAACCCGTTGCGCAAATGCGCAACAGGTGCGATATTCAAACATGGAGCACAGCAAATTGCGCAAGCAACCAATGTCTCAATATCGCACATACTGCGCCATGGCGCAACCATGTAGGAGAGGCTGAGCCAAAATGCTGCGCTATGGAGCAACCAGGGAAGCTCAGCTGAGCATTCCAGAGCTGCCATAGCGCAAGCACAGCCCCAGAGCAATGGAACTGCACATCCAGGGAGGCAGGCTGGGGCCCACCGCCAGCCATGCCACACATGGGCACAGGAACACACTGCAGAACCCACACCACACCTGCACCCCTAGC
The DNA here is from genome assembly GCA_016271365.2 of Neoceratodus forsteri. Lineage (NCBI taxonomy): Eukaryota > Metazoa > Chordata > Ceratodontiformes > Ceratodontidae > Neoceratodus > Neoceratodus forsteri. The sequence continues at coordinate 1,377,496,706 of CM057456.1, forward strand.
ACAGCATCACTGGGGTGGGACGGATGATCCACGTGCCCATGGGGACAAGCCAACAAAGCATAGCAGAGCCATGACACCCCAGCACAACCACTGGCAGGCGGAGAGTGCCACACACAGGGGGTTGACAACCACAGTGCACATCAGCCCCCCATACGCACAGCACACCCTGCACCGTGACCCCAAGACACCACCCATGTGCAGTGACTGGCACTGCAGGAAACACCATGCATCCCCCCTGGCACACGTCAACCCCGTGCTGCAGAGAAGCATACAAGCCAGACCCACCCTGTGCACCCAGCAGTGGGTGGCAGCAGACAGCAAGACCAACAGAAAGTCAATGCCATGCTGGTGATACCTCCCCATGCACACACACGCACACACACACACACACACACACACACACACACACACACACACATACCCAGGACCATACCCACCCCAGATGGCTTGTACACCACTGCAACTGAACAACCATAGCCAGCTGCAAATCAGAGATCAACACAGCATTCATATCAAAATATAAATGTATTCTCAAAGAGTAAAGTACAAAACAATCAACCAGAACTATTTACAAGGGGGGGATGGGTACAAGGTCAGGTTGTTCAAGGGGTAGGGATTACAAACTTGGAGAGGGAAGGCAGGGTGGTAGGGATGGGAGAAGTGGGAAGGGTAACAACAATTTATGGTCCTGCCGGCCGCCCGTCTCCTGGCTGGTGTTGGCCCGTCCCATGCCGCCTCCTCCGAAGGCCATGCCTGTGGATGGACTGCAGGATGGCTTGGTCGTCCTGCAGCAGCTGTCTCATGCTCCGGACATCCCTCCCAATGCTCCGGAGAACCTCGAGGCCTAGGAAAATGGGAACACAGTCGATGGCTGTGACTGACCACAACCCTGAACACCACCCAACCTGCAAGCCACATAGCCCAATGTCCCACACCTTTGATGGCATGCCCCCACCCACAGTGAACATGCACATGGCCATCACAAACAGGCGGCACCAGCTATGTGCACCACCGCCCACACACACTGCCCACGTCAATCACAGTACAAACTAGGCTGTCATGTGATGTTGCAACGTGGTGCGATGCCAGTTACACAGCTATGTGCCCAGTGCATGCCTGGACCACCTGTGATGCATACACAGACGTGTCGTGATGCTGCACTGTGATGCAGGTCACCTGTGTCACGCCTACATACATGGATACATAGACAGTGTCGGCAGATAAGGGCCTATGGGACACCCAGTCTGGCCATTTGGCCTTGTACGATCACTCTCTTGTCCTATAAGTCCGTTCGCCCTCACCCCTGACCTCCAGAAGTCCCTCATGGCGAACCCACACATACAGATATCCCGTGACCAAGTCAGCCCCCACCACATCCTCTTGCAGGGTGTTCCAGTCGTCCACCACCCATTATGTGAAGAAACACTTTCGCATGTTCCTCTAAACGCAGCCCCTCCAACTGCATCCCATGCCCTCTAGTCCTGGAACATCCTTTACGCTGACAAATATTGTTTCCTGCACTCTGTTCCCCCTGTACAATACTTGTATGTCCCCATCATATCCCACAGCCTCCTCCCTCCAGGGAGTACATGTTCAGTTCTGTCAACCTGTCTGCATAGGACTTGTGATGCAATCCATGCACCATCCATGTCGCCTCCTGTGAACGCTCTCACCCAGTCCCTGTCCATACGCAGGTATGTTTTCCGGAACTGTACACTGTACTCCAGTGTGGGAGTCACTAGTGTTTCGTCTAGTGGAACTACGACCTCCCATTTGGTTGTGTCCATCATGGTTGGTGGTCCTGCCCCCAGCATGCAATAGCATCCATGACGTAATGATACTCACGCTCCTCCAGCAGCTGTGTCTGCGCTGCTGCTGCTGCTGCTGCTGCTGCTGATGCTGCTGCTGCTCTGGCCTCGACGCTGTGGCACTGGGGCCCTGGCATGGCCCACATCAGCCTCGTCGCGCCCTCACCATCCAGCCTGTGGGAGACATATGGTGAGACAAACATCAGTGTGGACGCAAAAGCAGAGTGCCCCTGCCCCAGTAAGACTGCCTGCCCACACAGCCATAACCATCCATCGCACAGCTGCACACACTGACACACCGATGCACAGCCACCCAGGCACACACACACCCCTACAGAGGATATAGGTGAATAGATGGTACACTCACGTGGCTAGGCACCAGGCCCGCCTGTGCATGGGAGCATGCCAGCCGTTAATAGTTCCGGCTCCCTCGAGCGGAGATCACTGTACGGTGCCGCACTGCTCTGCAGACGGCCCCGCCAGTGACCCCACCAGGTCAGTGGCCACTTGCTGCCACACATGGGTCCTAGGTCCGTGAGGGGCCTCACCATATAGGCCCTCATGGTGGGCTCCACTAGGGCCACCAGGTTGGCCACTTCAACTGCACTCCAGGACACGCCCTCCTCCGAGCCATGGCCCCAACTACAGCAGGCAATATGCGCCCGCCGCGCTGTGACCCCCGTGGAGTTGTTGCGCAGTAGACCAGCACAGGCTCCAATCGCTGTTCGCCGCGCATCACTCTACATGGCGCTGTAACCAGACAGCGCAATAGGACGACACATGGCATGCCCACAGCGCCAGGGTCAGAGGGCATACACAAGGTCACGGCAATGACGCAAGGCTACGCACAGTGCCATAGGATGTATAGGCATCCCGCGACTGCTAAGCAGAGCACCAGTGCCACAGTGGACTATCGCGCAGAAGTGCCACAGCCATATAGTGCCCAGTGTTGTGCGCCACTGGCACAATGGTGGCTATGGCCAGAATTGCCTATCGCGCTCTCAGCAGGTCTGCAGCGATCGACACCCGTAACCTGTCTGGGCATGCGCAATGCAGTGTAGCACACAGCCACAAACATCGCCATCGGCTCAGCGGACCTTCCCTATTGCGCTAAGCGCAAATCGCGATATTCAGCCGACATATACCGTCAGTCGATCAGCCTTGCAAAAGGCGCGGTAGCGCGATAGCATGTCATTAATTGCGCCACACCTCATTTGCATGTGTTGCGCTATAAAATGCGACACTGGGTTGTGGTGGCCAGATTTGGTTGTTGCAGCTGAGAGGTGAGTTACATGCTGTGTGATGCTCAGGACAATGCTCATGGGCAGGGGTGCTGGAGGATGTCACAGGTTGAGGGGCTGAGCATGATGAGGGCACTAGAAAGGGGCAGAGGCACCCTGTTCCATCAGTATCTGCCATGCGGCGAGGAAGGGGGCTTCTGCCCCATCGCAGCTATGCTCATGGGGAAATGCTGTAGACTGCACAGTGACAGGTGTCCACTTCCACCCATACAGATCAGCATGACTGGCGAGAACCAGGCCGAGGTGTGGACGGTGGGCGTAGGAGGCGAGAACTTCACCACAGCAGAGACCGAGGCCCTCTTCCAGGCCTACCTGGAGGATGAGCCGCTTTTGAGTGGGCGGACGGGCACCCCTCAGCAGCGTGCAGCTGCATGGGAGGGGGTAGCTCTGGCCATCAACCTGCACGGAAGCCACCAGCGCTCCGTGCAGGAGTGCCGCAAGAAGATGGGGACTGACCGCAGGAGGCTGAAGGAGAAGGTGGCAGCCTTCAGGGTGGCACGTGCTGCCACTGGTGGGGGACCACCAGTGGTGCTGCAACTGACCCGACCGAGGAGACACTGGTCGCGGCCATGCAGCGGAAGTGCCATTGCAGGTGTTCCTGGCGGAGGATTCCATACAGGTGGAAGCCCATCACTGCACGTATGTCATGGTGATGTTGTGGGGGCGGCTGTTGTTCACATGCACTCACGTCTCTCTTTCTGTTTCAGATCCTGTTGTCTGCAGGAGCGGTGGTGGTGGGTGCTGACAGTGCGGCAGACCTGCTGGACCAGGAGGAGGACCTTCCACCTCCGCCAGCAGCCTGCGCACTGCAGCAGCAGCCCGGCTGGGCCGACAACTCCGCCCGGCAGTGATCTGCGGGTGCGGGGTGCACAGCCTGTGTCACAGCAGTCTGGCATGCAGGTGTGCCAGCATGCTGTGCCTATGGCAGTGGCACGCACCGGCACTATTGATGATGGCAGGCCTGCAATGGCCAGTGAGAGGTGTGTGTCCCACGAGGGACACATGGCAGGCCAGCATGTGCCCCCGGGCCGTCCAGCTCCACACCTGTGTGCCAGCATGCTGGCACAGTCACAGGCTGGGCCTGTCAGCACCGGTGGGGCAGCACCGGTGGCTGAGCAGGTGTCTGGCACTGTTGACAGCACAGGGGTGGAACAGGTGGACCTGGGGCTCAGCAGTTGAGAGGCGGCAGCAGCAGTTGCACACCAGGCCTGGGGGACAGCGTCAGGCAGTGGCACTTGTCCACCGCCCTTAGATCAGCCCATACCTGGTCCTGGTGAACAGCAGCCACCCTCAGGGTGCTGTGCTGGAAGACCATCCACACCCTGGGGTCACGATGCCATTGGGGCTGCAGTACCACTTTGGCCGCGCACACCCGCCTGCTGCAGGAGTCGGCGGTACAGCTGCAGGGGGCGGGTTGCAAGGTCCGTGGAGGCACTGACTGTGTCCGTGGAGCGGCATAGCAGGGAGTGTGCTCGGGACCGGGCCGAGATGGTCCATATGCGGACGGATGTGACCGCTGCCATCGACAGGCTGACCCAGGCAGTGGTCTCTGTGGTGACCGCATTGACCACACTGTCTGGTGACCCTGTACCACGCACCCCACACAGTGCGCACTCCACTCCCCGTTCCCGGCGTCGTGCGACACCAGGCCTGTCGACGCCGGGTTCTGCTGTGGGCATCCCGAGCACCCCTGGTGCAAGTTTGTTTGGCGGGATGCAGACCCCTGTGCGGGCAAGGTCGTGGTCGCGCACTGGGACCCCTGGTGGTGCACTAGCGCCACCCGATGTGGCCCCTGCGCAGCCTGCCAGTGCTGCTAGGCCACGGCGGGGCCCCCGCATCCGTGGTGGCCGTGGGACAGTGCTCCCTGACTGAGCTGTCTCCCAATGCAGGCCCTGTCTGGTGCTGCCCTGTGTGCAATGTGTGTCATGGTGGGCAGTGCACTGCTGGGTGCTCTGCTCACCAAACTGACACAGGACCACCTGCACACCCAACTGCTGTCCACAGGTGCGTGTGGATGATGATGCCTGCATTGCACTGTACACCAAGGTGCAGGTTGCCCAGGTCCTGACACACGTACGTGGACAGTCCAGGTGGTGAGGTGGTTGGTGGTGCTGTGTGATAGCGTGTAATTTCCGCAGTGCTGTGCTGCTGCCCCTGTATGCTGCCTGGTGTGTGTGTGTGTGTGTGTGTTCATTTGAGTGCTCACCCCTCTCTGATGATGTGTTGGTATGCCTAGACCCTTCAACTCCCCTGACCTTCATGCACGGTGTGTTCCCCTGTGTGCCTGTGGTTTGCGCATAGACAGTGTTGCCTGCACATGTCCCCTTGACTTACCTGTGTTGGGCGTAGTGCTCTTCTGCAATGGTGTCCCGGTGCAGCTGGGCCTGCCGTGTCAGTCGGGGGTCCCTCCGTCCTAGGGGGGGCGGCTCATCACCCATATCACCGGCGCCACTGGCGTCCCCATCGCTGACCCCCTCTTGGACCTGTACGGCTATCCCATGGTCTTTGGCCATGTTGTGCAGGATGCAACAGGCCAGGAATATCCCACAGGCCTTTTGGGGGCTGTACTGTAGGGCTCCGCCGGAGGTGTCCAGGCATCGGAAGCGTGCCTTTAGTATCCCGAACACCCGCTCTATGATGTTCCGTGTTGCGGCATGTGCCTCATTGAAACCGTGCTGCACTGGGG